>OY728136.1:613248775-618589334 GCA_963277665.1 Viscum album
AAGTAAACTGAGGTAATATATCATGCCAGGAATATAGATGATTCCAATGAGTAAATACTAGGAAATAAAATAAACATCATGCGAATTCTATCTCTCCAAGATCATATTACATAGACATCAGGGGAACTCTCTCACCCCAAGATCAAATTCAAATGTGATAGGCACAGTGAGTGAATATTATCAGACTATCCCTAGACATTCTAGATATACCTAATGATAAAGATATAAAATAACATGACTTGGGCCTTCCATATATACCTCAATGATGAACCCCAAATGATATCTAGAGTATTCATTAAAAAATATCTAGGGTGGTGTATCGCTATATACTATCTCATGAACTCATCACCAAAACCTCTTCAATCTCACATCATCTACCTTATGATTCTATAGTGGCCTCAAATTCAACTAAACATACTCCCCTATGATAAACCTCGCTAATTTAAACATCATATTTCACACCCACCAAGGTCCCATAATAACACGGAAAACCCTCATGGGAACCCTAAACTCAAACCATCTCTCAAGAAAACACACATCAATCAAAGGGAATAGTATCCCTATGAATCCATGTAATCAGAATACATATCACATTGCCTCATAAGGAAAGTCGCACTATCACCACTCTTAAGAGATAACATAATTCTGATATCACAAACCAAGTCATAGGTGAGTTTACTCTCACAACCTATTATAAATATAACTAGGTTCTACTCACTAAGGTGCTCACATATCAATAGGGGAGGAATTTTCACCCCATACGAATCCAAACTAGATTGATTTATTTAGGGAATCTCAAATTAATATGACAACCTGCTCAAGAAAATCACCTAGATTCATCTCAAATTCATACTCAAGAGGTTTAAGGTCTTGTATATAGGTATTATAATTATTTTTTTGTTTATTACATTTAATTTTCATCCTTTACAGTCTATACATCTCGAATCATAAATTTATAAATAATCCCTTGGTTTTGGATGGCTAAGGCACCAACCCAGTGCACAAGAGGCCGTCATGTCCCTTACTACGATTCCATTCCATTCATGGACATTAATTTTTACCTATTTTTTTTAATTTAAATAGTTCAATATCATGTAGTGCTAATAAAACATATTACAAGATTATTACATAAAATTTTGAAACTATATAGATATTATTAAGGACCACATACCAAATTCAAGTCATTTATTTTTAATCACTAACTGATTTCTCTGATAAAAACACATTCAAGTACATCTAGTCATCTCCTAACCACTCTAGGCACAATATTATGCCACAAAATGTAAATAAATTAATTTTATAAACATATAATAAATTAATAAATTTAAATTAAATAACCATAAAGATTAAAAACACAACAAGCGTCATTTACTCTCTAAATCGAATAACAAAGGGGTAAGGTAATATCTTAACATGCACCTAAATATAATCCATGTAAAATACATAATTTAATTACCTAAAACAGTGGCCAATTGTACCCAATTTAATTAAATAACCTAATAAAATCCATTGGTTGATGTACCATCATCGAAATGGAATGCATGAATCATATCTAGACATCCTCTATCTCTGTCATACAAAATCCACATTTGCACGGGATTATTCCATCATGCTCTAGTGGAATCATCTCCCAAATCCTTATTCAGGTTAACCAAAAAAGAGAGCTACAAAGTGGAGATTAAAGGAGTTAAAAGATAATAACATTACTCAAATCATAGAAGAATGAAACTAATAACACCCCAAATTTAATGGGGATTGGAATATAAATGATGGGGGACCCTCATAGAAAATTCATGCAAGAGAGGATAAGGAGAGGTTTTTTGGGGATTAAAATTATTTAATGTAAAAAAGAGTCACTTTCCATTTTTAATGAAATTTAGTAGTTTGTATGATTTGTCAACATGGTTTACCACACTAGTTTCCAACAGTATGGTTGTAACTATTTGAATCCACTAATCACACATATTGTCCATATGTTATTCAATATATTTTATTAATCATATAACTTTACACTAAAACCAAATTATATGTTCTTCACATTTTCTCTATAATTGTGTCCCAATCGTGTACTATATATCTATATAAAACCATCCAACGTGGTTATCTTACATTGTTTCCCCTAAATGTACAACAACCATGAAAATGGGTAAAATCATTTAAAAAATTTGTAAATTCGATTTGAAGATCCTAAGACTCTCTTGAGCACCTGAGACACCTATCGGGACTATAACCATGTTATAAAACATCTAATAAGTATAAAAAGTATTTGAATTCCAATTATAATTACAATTCTCAAAAGCAACCCAAACCCAAAGTAAAAAAATTAAAATACCCCATATAATTTTAATTTCTTGAGGAAACTAGTCTTTTTATCAACCTTGTCATGGCTATGATGATATTTTTAAGAAGATGCTTCATGGTTTTATTTGTTTTTATTTTATGGTTCATCTCCACTATTGGGGTTTTTTTAGTGGAAATAATAGAGATTCACTCAGAATCGTCATCCATATAAGATTTAATATTTTAGCTCAACACTAACATTAAGTTAGGGAAATGAAAACACAAAGGGGTATTAATGCCAAGAAATATTCCAACCTGGAAACATTGAAGGAAGGTCGTGATCAATCTGACAAAAGATACCTAAAATCTGATGAATCGCCTTAATACTATAACTCATATAAAGATTAATATCTCATCAAATGATTCATATATGTCAATGTTTTAAATAGAGACCGAGAAAATGGTTCTAAGAATAATTTAGATATAAAAGAACATGATAAAGCACTTGTTCAGAATATGATCCACATTGTGGTGTCAGAAAAAGGTTTCCTGACCTAACATTAAAAGTTGATTCATGAATATGAACTTCCAACAAACATTCTGTTTTTACCCACCTCGACCACTTATTCTAAAGAACGGGGTAAATGGGTAGTTTCGTCCATATTCAAACAATAACTTAAAGAAGTTGGTCATTTTTCTTGCGAAGATAATATTTATTTGTATGAGGCCATGTTAAATAAGTTAAGTTGAATGAACACCAGATTTATTATATTAAATACCACCACTAAGAGAAACCCTTGGTTTGAAGCCTCTATTCCTCTCCTAGAAGAACCAATTCAATGGGAGGAGTTCTCTCAGTCAGAAAGAGAAGAATTAATCCATCCACTAAACCTAAGTTCAAAGAAACTTTTCTATTGTAACACAGACCAAATAGATTATTAAAAATTTCTTGAATTTGTGTATTTATCCCTAATAATACATGTGAGTTATCCTTGGACAAAACTATACATTTTTCACACACATGAGTATATAGTGCAACCATATTATTCACTAAAAACTATATTTTCTAGGATTCTAGATTAGGTTCTAATGCTATGAGAAAATCTTGAATCTATTTAATCTTCTAATACTCAAATAGAATATTTGGATGGTCAATGAGAACGGTTGAATCCAAATAGATAATTTTAACCCAAGTGGGTGGATTTGACGCCTCATCCACCATGATTTGGGAATACGACCTTCTCAATGATCAATGGAATGGGAGACTAGGAGAAACATCTTATTCATTTAAAATCCTAATATTTCCCTATTATTGAAATAGAAGAACATTTATAATCAACAAAACATGGATGTATTGTGTGGAATTTTGAAAAAATTAATTTTTATTCTATAAAATGTTGGTAATCAATGCCATTTTCAATAGGTAAAACCACCAAATAAATATCCTTGACTAGTTTAGTTTGACATTGAAAAGGTTTACCATTCTAGAAATAAAAAATTTCAAACCATGTAAAAATGAGAGGCTTTTAAACTCTATCACCAAATGAAAATGTATGACATATTTCGTAAACTTATAACTCCTAAAAGAATAAATTTTAGAGATAAATACTAAAATATTTGAGATGATCTACGAACATCACCTATCTTCTTAAAGTATTAATTAATATTCTGAGAATTTTTCATTGTTTAACAATGGTTGGATGACTTCCTTCTTCATTACAAAGCCAAATATTGGCTTACAACCACTAAGTACAAAATGAAATTTGGAAAGGTATAAATAATAAATATCATTCTTGAATTAGTGTTGGTAAAAGACCCATCCTCTAATCCTACAAAGTATAATGGTGTTTTTTTTCTTGGACATAATAGAGGCAACATGGTTTTTAAATGAAAATAAGGAAAAAATCAATGAAATTTAATATTTAAAAGAAAATGAGTCTGTTCATTCTGAAAATACAAAGTATCAGGGTATATCATTATTGCCTCCAAGAATCACTAGTATACATTACCAAAGATAATGATACCCAATTACTTTGGGTTAAGAGATCACCCTAATTATCTCTATTACCATTAGATGATAGGTCATAACATTTAGGATTGTTTTATCTACCAAGGGTTTCTCTAAACGATTATAATTTGAGGACATGAAAAAAAATCCATACCCTTGATCATGTGACTTATGTGCTTACTACTCTATAAAACTGATAAAAAGACTATAAGGAACTCCCTTTTACAAATGAAAAATAATTTATGATTATATTACCATAAAATCATTCTACTATGCATATTCCATTGTTAATGTGTGACTAAATTATCAAATTATTAACAAAATTTCACTTCAAATTCCTAAGGAAATATCTTAATCCTCAAAATCATTTAAGAATTGAATAAATTTATATGGATGAATAAAATTATATAAAGAGGTTCTTCCGGTGGTATCGAATATAGAACATACTCTTGTGGATTTCCTTCCACAATCATTGGAAGGATGGGCACTTCCCCACCAAAACAATCTTATGAATAGGTGATGAAATAAAATTTTGTCATAATCGTCCACCTAACATACCCATTAACTGATGAAGAGGGATATTATAAATTACAATTACTTACTAGAAAAATTTAAGAGTATGGCGGATCAAACATTACCTACATAAATTTAATATATTTTCATATGAATATTCATTACATGTCATTATGATCCATGAAACAAATATAAAGGTTTCGTGAATTTGAAAACTTAGATACACAAACAACCAATACATAAAACTTATACATTATCTCCCATTAATTTATTTAAAATTTTAATCCTTCTTAGAAAAATAAAACTAAAAACATTTCTTCATATCCTGGGGAAAAGGATACCCAAGAAAGGGTGGGATCATGTTTTCTGTATGGGTAAACATGAGAGATATTATTTAGTGGTCATAAGTGGGCATGAGATAAGAATAAGGAAATGAGGGAATTATATTACTATAATAAAATCGTACTTAAAAATTTATAGATCATAAAAAAAATCAGGAAATAAATATTTAGTGGTCGATAAGACATGAATCATATGAGAATCAAAGAACATGATCCATGGGAATATAACATTGACCAAATAATATTTCATAAATGAGTGGTATAATGTTTATCATAATTATAATCATTGAAATATTATGTTAAGGCTACTCGCCAATACATTCATCACATTTTATGATTGGAATAACCACCAGTTCACCTACTTTGGGAGTGGGATAACCTTCCATGCCCCTCTGCTGGGATTGGGATAACCTTTTGTGTACTATATTTTTGGATTTGGATAACATCTCATATACCCTTTAAACGCATAAAACATTAATCTTTATCCAATTAATTGTAAATTCATAACATTCCCACTTATCACATAATCATAATCCATTTATATTTATTCAATCAGTTTATCAAAACATTTTTCATTTCATCATAGATTAACTGATAGAAGAGTAATCTTGTTTCGTCAATACTTCATCATCAAAATTATAAACCATATAGAGAAAGAATAAATGTTATAACATTTGATAATATTTTTTGTGATGAATAAGAAACAAAAAAGGATTTTTTTATGAATTAAAATACATTAAAAAATAATAAGAACATTTATTGAGGAAAATACCTTTTCTAATTTGAAATTAATAATTTAAAATTTTAAAAAATACAAAATATTAAGAAAAACATTTTATTTACAAATACCCACTAAAACATGTAAATTATGTTTAAAAACAATTATTATTCATGATAGTGACAAAATTTATTTATACATTGTATGTTAAAACAAATATTACTTTAACATTATTTGTAAAAACTCAAAAATTACATCTTCCAGATAAGAACAAAAAGATTCCTTTTCAACATTTTTATAGAAATTAAATCATGGGTATGAATGCATTTATAAAACCATTGTGGAAAGTGAAAAACATTCTGGAAAACATTTTAAATAAAATTTTTATATGGAAGAAAAATTTCCATGACTACTAATAGAAATAGAGATGTTTTTCATTAAAAGCATTCCTTTGATATGTTTACTACCTAAAGAGAGGAAAATGAAAGAAAACTATTTAATATATAGAAATAACAAAATGAGAATAAATACAAAGAATTTGGGAGAGATATAAAACATAATTTCATCATCGTAATTTTCAGTATAAAAATCCTGGGAAAATGTGAAATTGTATTGTAAAATGGTTACCACTATGGTAACTTTTGACTCATTTCCCAAATAAAAGAAATAAAATCAAATAAAACTTTTTATACCATTAATATAAAACGTTTAATGATATAATATATCAAAAGATCTATAGATTTACCTCATAAAATAAAATAGGTGTATAATATAACATATGTCCTAAAGAATACAATTTGAGATGATAAACCTTTACCACTTTGGTAACTTTTGAATCAAAACCCCTTGAATAAAGTATTTTGAATTGTAACTTTAAATGAAAAAAATTAAGAAGTTTCCATAATATAACATTTTAAATGGGGTAGTATATACACCATATTAACATAAATGGATGTATAACATCAAACAAGTCTCAATGAAACAATATTGAGACGAAGATTCCTTACCTCAAGTTTTACATTCTTTGTAACTATTATAACCTCATATATAATAAATTAAAATTTATTATAAATATATAAAAGAACCCTATTAATACTTCTAATACCATAAATAGTTTACTTATAACATTTAGAAAACTATTTGTTAATGTCATAATATCCAGGATCCCAAACCCCTAAAATGTGTTAAAGAAAAATTAAAGAGTACAATGTAAATCATTACATGGAGTTTTACAAAGAGGAAAGTGTAGTTCACCCCGTATATCCACATCAACCATCGGCACACAAATATTTAGGGTACTAAAAGACCACATCATGCTCATCTCTATATCTCTCTCTTTGGTAGTGCATCTGGAACTTGGTTCCCTTATTTGTAGACGTGGGATATATTCAAATTAATAAATTTCACCTTATTAAGGAATTTGATCCATTGGGGTAGGTTTCACCAAGGATAATTCATTTTCCTCTCATTCAAATCCTTGATAGTAATTTTAAAATAAGATTCAACCGATAAATACATCCAATTATGGAAGGTGGGATGTTTTATAGCTTGAGTTATCACCGATAATTTATCCTAATGCATAAAACTAATTCTTATATAATATCAAAAGAATCCTTTCACAAAGCCATGTTGCATGTGAAAAAAACATGCATAGACTAATAGCTGAGGTTCTCCCGTTGATGTTCCTTTCACATTAACCATTATCCAATAAGTAATTGGCATAATCTAGTGTATATATTAAAGTGTAATAGGCTTTTTTGGTCTTCCTTATATACCCAATATTCTTAGAATATTGAGATCATTAATATTATTGTTCATTACACCAAGCTGGATATTTCATGCCGCATGAAGATCCTAGTTCCATGTGGCTACGCCTTCATGATATTTGAACATTTGGTTGCTAAAAACACAAGTGTTCCTTTCTATCCATATTAAAGATAAAATAGATGTAGTGGAACATAAAAACAGGTTGAAAAAATAACCATTCAAACTTGTTTTATCAATATATTTCATTAAAATTTCCAGGTTCAAGGCTATAAAGATTATGATATTGAAGATGTTTTTGACATAATTCCACAATAGCCAAGGATACATATAATCAACAAGTAGGTGTTGTGCATTTTACTCATCTTAGAAGCATAGATACAAAATAGATGAAAGATTCTATCATATCCTCTTCAATTGATCATGAGTGGGAAATCTATTTTTCAATGTTTTGTAAAGTAGAATGAATTTCAAAGGATTAGTAAAGGGTACCTTCAATTTAATTAACCATGGTGGTGTCATGAAAGAAAAAATAACATTTCATCATACAGTACTCCCTAGAATTAAATTTTCCATTTCTATTATTCCTCCATACAAGTATGCATGAATCAAGGAAGGTCTACATCAAGATTTCCAGGATAATCGAGTGTGACACAATTCCGTTATCTCTATTAATTCTTTCCTACTACTCATAAATTTTCATGTACCTCTTTTCTAATACAATTATCATCATCTATTGATTTGTTCTAGACAACCAAGTTGTTTTCCAGCAGCTCAGATTGGATTGTTTGGAAACCATCCACTGTGAATTTTTCATTATATTATGATAAGAGTGTTTTTGTTGAGACCTATACAAAGGATGAAATATAATTAGTGTATCCATTAGGAAGTATCGTTTTTAACCTTCTTAGTGATAGATCATGGGAGGAATAATCCAAATCAAAAGAGACCATGTAAATGTGATAAGAAACTAATCATTGAAAATACTGAGATCTTTGAATCCAATACCACCCATCTTAATTGGTTTTATACATCCCTTACAAGAAATATAGATAAGCTTTATTTTATGCATCAAAGTAGTCCATATAAAATTTTTATTCACGGACTAAAGTTCTTTTAAGAGACCAATCACCCATTTTTATAATGAAAAAGAGTTAAAAAACAACATAATCACTGGGTTGAAAAGGAATATAATGCCAACTTGTGACATGGTATTACCCTTCCATATAGCCATATTATTCATAATACCTATGTTTATACCTTCAAGATGTTGTCTTCTCACCTTTAGTCAAAATAAATGAACCCCATATAATTAAAAAGTAGAGCCCTTATTTTCAATCTGAGTGATATTGTGATCCTTATTTGTTTTATAGTAGTTATGGAACCACAAAAAATAATTAATGACTCATTACAGTAAATATATTGTCCAAGTAATTCTTTTAAATGTGTAAATAGGTATTTAATCATAGAAATTATTTCCCTCAAAGAATTCCTAAGAAGGAGGATGTCATCATCATACGAGATATATGATGGATAAAACATATATCTACCTACTATAATTTGTTTGTAATGACCAATATCTATAAGATCATCAATACATCTACTCAAATAATCCTCAAAAATGGAAATAAAGATTCCCGCAAGAGGATATCCTTTCCTAAAACCTCTTGTGCACTGAAACAATCCTCTTGGAGATCCATTAATAATAATGGATAACCTGGAATACCCAATAATGATGCAAATAAGCTTGATGAAATCATTTGAAAAACCCATATTTCCCAGGGACAACGTAAATAAATCTCTATTTCATTCAGTTAAATGCCTTAGAAATGTCAATATTGAATGAAAAACTCACTATATTAAATTTATTATTTATAAGGATAATATATTCTAGTGATTTGAATAATCGATTCTAAATAATCCTCCTAAAGAAAAACCTAAATTGGTTTGGGGTCATATGTTCCTCAATTAAATATCCCAATTTGTTTATGAGGATCATTCTGATAACTTTGGGAATATTATTCCCAATATAATCTTACGTGAGTCATTAATTTGAATACCATTATACTTTTTGAGATGTAAATAAATAATGTGATAATTTATCCCACACAGTATATAGGCATGAGTAAAGAAATTTGTAATTACATTGTTCATATCCTCCTACAAAATTTCCCAATAAAACATAATGAAATTGATGAATCCATCTGGGCCAGAGTCACTCTCAATGTTGACATTGAAGAGATCATTATTCACTTCATCCTTAGAAGGACCCATGGTAAGTGCATGAATTTTATGTTTCTCAATGCATGGGTAAATTTTATCAATCATCCTTGAAGTGAAGTTCACTCTATCATTAGAATAAAACCCCTCAAAGTACCCCACCACAACATTATCAATATCATTTTCTGAAGTGTATAGATTACCATCCACAGATATGGTCTTATTTCCTGCATTAACTCTCCCTCCCTTATGTATTCTATGGATGAATTTTGTATGTTTATCCACATATATCATCCAATTTATGTTGATCTGACATCAATTAAGTCATTATTGTATAGTAAGTAAATCATCCATCTGATTTGCATCCTACTATTCCTCTAAAGAAGGGGCATTTTGATGCGGAGTTTTAAGTTGAAAATCTTCCAGATGTTCTTTATTTTTTTTTCAGAATCAAGAATAGAGAATCTATTTTTAAACCAGTCTTTAACCCTTTCCTTGCAATATAAATTTATTTATTAATAAGTCTTTATTTAATTTATTTTTCAGATGTTGACTGTTACATTTTTCTTGCGTGTCTGATTTCAGTAGTTATGGTCCTTGCACTTTCATCATGGTTCCATGATCTTCAAAATATTAATTATTTTATAATTATAATATTTAATAATTATATAAAATTTTATGAACATTTATGTAAATTTATGATAAAAATAAATTACATCAAATTATGGAGATGATTGTCCATATGTATGCACGAGTGATTTTTCCACTTTTAAAAGTATGGACGGAATGTTAAATAACATTTCAGCTTTTAAAATAATTATATATTAATAAATTTAATATATATATATATAGCCTATCATAATAAACTACTAAAAATATATAGTGATAAAGAATTAATTGTATTGCTATGTGGAAGTGGTGATCCACACATACGCATGAGTGATGCTTTTATTTACCATTTGATGGGGATGAGGTAGGAAATGGTTTCTATATAGAACTGGGCTTTTGATACATCTATATTAAATATTTCTAGATTAATATTCAACATATAATAAAAAACATAGACTAAGACTGTAAATGTTTAGTTCCATTGAAAACATGGAACACACTCTTCTAATCTGGTGAAAGATCCTTAATGTTTCCCAGAGAGATATTCCCATATAGTACTCTTCCTAGAAATTCCCTACATA
This sequence comes from Viscum album, assembly GCA_963277665.1. NCBI lineage: Eukaryota > Viridiplantae > Streptophyta > Magnoliopsida > Santalales > Viscaceae > Viscum > Viscum album. Next base: position 613,259,810 of record OY728136.1, read on the forward strand.
AAACCATTATTCATAACAAGGGTAAAGGAATCATAATAAATTGTGATATTATACGATCATTAAGGATAAATAAGGAATACATTTAAGAGTAATATTATCATGAGGTTATGAGAATATGAGAATAGAATTTGAAAAGCATGCCCTATATATTGATGATCACAATCATGAATCGTAGCATAAAGATTGGAGTTTTATAAGACATGAATCATAAGGAAATAAAATAACATGATACATGGGATTGTAACATTATCATAAGGCATGGAATTTATGGAATACACACAAGCATATAAAATAATTTTCATATTTGTCAAGTCTTACTACCGAGGCCATTATAGTGGATAAATTCTTTTAAAAAACTGATTTCACTCCTTATTTTATTCTTGTCTTACTGAATTTGGTTCACTCCCCTTTATAATCCAATCCTATTATTCCAAGTTAATTTCTCAATACATCCATGTATACCTCATTATATATATAAATTTTTACCTAAGGCATTAGCGAGAGATATTGGCCTCACTCATCTTATAATGAAAATTACATTATTGCGTTCCAAAAGATCATAAACATTCTTCTTATCATAACCCACTAAATGAAATGGATATCATAAAAAAACTCATCAAATCATAACCCACTAAATGAAATGGATATCATAAAAAACTCATCATATCATTGCCTATGGAAAAGATAAATGTTTCATAATCATCTCATCACATAATAACCAGTAAAAAGAAGTAAGTCTCATAATCCTTACCCTATGGTATAATCCCTGAAAGAGAAACATCTTTCATAAACATCGTGCAATCAAAACCTAAACCTTTAATAGAAATAATTTGAATATTATCGTTGGATAATACCCCCATTAAGTCATAAATAACACTAATGGATATCATCTTATATGGAAAATAATTTCAAAATATCATTTAATAATTTTTTTGAGGAAAATACCAATTTTTTTCTTTTAAAATTTATTTTTAAACAGAAATCATTTTGAAAACCATTTTTTTGAAAATATATTTGAAAATAATTTAAAACATTTTTATAACCTAAAATATTTTCAAAATAATTTTCATTGAAAATAAATTTGGAAATTTATTAAGAAAATTTTAAAAAAATTTCAAACACTTTTTAAAACATAAAACATTTTCAAAATTCTATTCGTCGAAAATAAATATTGAAACTTTTAAAGAAAAATTAGAAAATAAATTAAAATTATTTATAAAAAATTGAAAAACAATTAAAAATAATTTTCTGTGTAAATAACATTTCAAACTTACAATGGAAACATTCAAAGTCATTTAAAACACTTTTAAAATATAAATCATTTACCTTGTATATAAATCTTGAAACTTATAAAGAAAAAATTGAAAATTATTTAAAGCACTTTTTAAAACATAAAAAAATTTCAAAATAATTTTCCTTATAAAAATATTTTTAAAATTATAAAGAAACCATTGAAAATAATTTTAAACACATTTTAAAATAGAATGAAATTTAAAAAACATTTTATTTAAAAATAACTTATAAATCATATAAAGGAAACTATGATAATATTTTGAAAATATTTTAAAAAAATAAAACATTTTCAAAATCCTTTTTAATTAAAAATGATAATAAAATATAATTTGAAAATATTTTTGAAAATATTTTTAAAAAACATGGTTTTTGAAAAAAATTATTTTCAACCGAAGAGAGGGATAAAGTAAGATTTTTTAAAACATTTTCTTAATTTTTATAAGTACCAAAGAGTGGTAAGATGGTACCATTAAATGAAAAAATAATAAATAACCAAAGGAAAATAAAATTCAAGATAATTCTTGAGATATTTATCATGTGATATTATCATAAAAATATAATTACAAACAATCCCAATAAATGGTGGGATCGTAACAAAAAGTCATTACTACATTGGTAACTATGGATAATAAGACGCATGAAGGAATAAAATATAATGGAATATAAAATATAATTTGGGAAAAAATATTTATATTACTTATAAAATGGTTTATATATACACCTCCTTAAATAATATTGATATATGTCATAACATATGTCTCAAAAAAGGAAAATTGAGACGGAAATACATTACCGATTTGGTTACATTTAAATTGTAACACAAATAAAAGATAGGTACTGAAAAGGATTTGTAAATAAAAATAAAATTTTTCATAATCATCATAAAATACATCCTTGTGTAGTATATATTCCATATAGAATAAAAAGGTGGTGAGTATAACATGTATCTCACAAAAGAAAAAACTTATAAAGAAATCCCTTACAGCTTGAATATCTTTTGAAATGTGCACCCCACAAAAGAATAAAATAAATTTAAACATTTCATACCATAATATAAATAAATTCATGATATAAAATTTCATGGGGTGTTATATACACAATATAAAATAAAGGAGTGTTGAATATGGCATAAGCCTCAAAAAAATAAAAGTGAAACTCTAAATCCACTTTTTATAAGTCTTGACTCACATAATACTCACTAAAAACTCATAAATAAAAAATATGAGTTTATTATAAATATATAAAATAACCATATTCAAGTATATAATACCATATATTATTTTATTATTACCTTTTATTACCCATTTATTAACAACTCAATGTGAAAGTTACATTTCAGGTAATAACAATTTTGTTTTCTGTATATGTTCTGATTTGTTATATTTTTGGTACACTTACTCTGATCAAAGTTACATAATATAAATAATGATAAAATTTATATCAATATAATATTTATTCATTATATTTATTTATATCATTTAAGAAAATTTAGTGATACAAAATGAAATGCACAATTTATCGATACGGTAGGTCGTACGCACACATGAACGTTGATTTTTCATTTTATTGTTGGTTTGAAATAAATAAACGTAAATGAAATAATTTCACATTAAAAATCATATTTATGTAATATATATACCATATTTTTATTAAACCCTTCTTTAATATGTAACATGTAAGGTGTGAACAAATCATATCACTTTGCGAGGTGGCAGTCTGTCGTACACATGAACAATGTTATTATATTCCCAAAAAATGGAGTGTATGAAATTATGTGAGACATAATAATTACAAAATCATAATAAAATCATAAATATTATAAATATAATATATAAATAATAAATCTGATATTATTTCCAACTGTCACAAGTCGGAATTGAAAAATGAACGACATATGTTTGCGAGATGGTAGACTGCCATACACACGAATGATAATTCTATAATCCATTTGATGGAAGTGTGTATGGTTATAAGCCATTAACATAACCAAAAAATACCTCATTATATCGAATATAATGAATTTATTATATAATCATGATATAATAACAATTTAATATGGTGAGGAAAAAAAATAAGGATGCTCCTTGAAGAACCTTGCCTCTTCTTTGGGTATTCCACCTAGGTTGCCAAAAACTATTTCCTAGGTTGGATTTATACCCAAAATATGGCTTCTAGGATTAGATGATAGATTTTTTAGATATATTTTATAATTTTTTGGTTGAGATAAAGGGCTTGAAAAGTGTGATTAAGTGAGATGCTTGACATCCCTTTTATAAGTGAGGAGTGGTGACATTTTTTTAAATACACAAAAGTATTCATTATTGGGGGTTCTCCATTTCCTCATAAGGCTCCAAAATTGAATAATAATGGTTTTAATAGAATAATATTTTGATTAAAACCTCATACATATAAAATAAACACATTTTTTATGTTGAAATTCCTTACACTTTAAGATTACTTAATTTTATCTTTATAGTCTTTACTAAGGTAACTTGGATATTTTTATTACCTAGGTGATTGATACATCAATAATAAGATTAAAAGTTCATTATTATATAATTTATATATTTTTTTATAAATATTACATCCCATTAATTAAATAAAAATCATATGTGTGTGTAAAATTAATTTTAACACAAGCGCATGTAATGCGCAAAACCTACTTTTAACCTTAATTGTGTTAATAAATTTTAACTGTTTTTACTAATAATTTTGGTCAAAAATAAATTGAAACTTATTAGATAATATAAATTATGATGATTCCAAATATCTAAAAAAATTAAAATTAAATTCATATAATTGGGAGAATTTATTTTAAAATTAATCTTGTAGATGTGACGAGAAAACATGTTTTTAAATTGAAAATGCTCAAAAGGATACAAACTTTTTATATCCAATTTCAAAATCAAATTGATTAAAATGACCAAAATTGGAAAAATAAATTTATAATTTAACTAATTATAATTAAAAATAAATTTAATATATAATTTAACATTGTGAATACTTTAGGTGAAAATATAGTTTTAATTAATATTTAAAAAGTTTCACTGTTTATAAAGAAATGAAACTTTTTAGAAAAAAACCAAAAAATTGACCCAAAATAATTTTGATATTACTATTTCAAAACTGTTTTTTTTATTTTTTAAAATTCATTTTCTAAAATTTTAAAATATTACTTTTAAAATAATTGCTAAATTAAAAGCCAACAAAATGGATTTCTAGAAAACAAAATACTATTTTTAAGCATAAAGTTGGATTTATTCTTATATATTATCTTGATTAAAAATTATATGTATTATAAAGATTTGGTTTAATATATATTATATATAAATTTCATTAAAATCATTAACCAAAAGTAATTTGGTTCATTTATGGAAATAAAACACATTTTTTTCATAAAAATTGTTTTTCAGAGAAAGATTTCCTTATATTTTCAAAAGGGGTTTATTTTAACTTATAATTAATTAGCTATCAAATAATTCATTTTATATACATTCATAAACTATTTTTAATGATTTATTTTACCCTATTTATATTCTCCATTCCAATGGCTAGGTGATAACTAACATATAATAATATTTCTATTGTATGACATGTTTCGTTTAAACTCAATGTTCCATGTAACGCAAGATAAACTCAGTATTTTCTGTAACACAATCAAAACATAGTTTGTGTTTATCTAAAGATAAAATCCATGTTTAATGTGACATAAAATATAAAATATATAAAATATATTTGAAATATATATATTTCACAAAATATCAGGTTGTTACACTATTCCCCCCTTAAAATAAATTTTACCCTCGAGATTCGTCTCTATCATAAAATGTTCAACATTTGAAGATTCCTTAATTGAAACTAAAATATTAAAAATGAATAATAAAACATCCATTATTAGGGTAAATATGGAAACATAAAGGTTACCCAAACTAACTCATAACTATATTTCCACATAAAATGAAATAGGTGAAAAAAGAAGATCTTGACATGGAAGAAAAGCTTATAATTAGAGAGTGAAAAAGATCATTGATCACAAGATAGTGAGTGAGATAGATAAATTTAACAACCACAATACCATAAATTTTTAATGATTTAACTGACTATTTTAGTCATTAGAAATGAAGGTACTGGATAAAATTATTTCAATAACCTTTTCCCAAATTTGAATAAATTTCATGAGACGATATACTTACTTGATTTCATTATATTTAATAAGAAAAAGAATACCCTTGGGTTGTTCCATGATCAATTTACACTCCATATCTTACTCTGAGAAAAGAAAGTGGATTTTTTATACCGGAACCATAAATATATCATTTGATCCATGATATTCCATTATTTCTATCATTAGTTGTCATCATAAAAAAATAGTTAGAACAAGTTATGTATAAATTTTCATATGGAGAAATAGAATATTCATCTTTTAAACCTCATTCAATGTTCAACATAAACTACTTCATAAATGGTTATCCTTTTGACCTTTATAAATATTAAAATCCAAATCATTATAAATAATTTCATTAAATATCCAAAATAAAATTATCAATAATACCCCCCATAAAGAATAAAGGGTATCTTGATTGTCACATGCGAAGCATGTGAATACCTAAATCATGTAATCACTTGATACATGGTAATAACCATAATTACCATAAAAACTCATTGAAAACATACATCTTCCCTCATTACTTACACTGATTATTTGATCTGTTGTTGTGAACTACATCAATGACAGGATATACCACTTTTTCAATAATTTATTAATCAGTTCCATTATAATTATAGGTATCTAATTTAAAAATTTATACCAAGCATCACTTTATGCCAAAATAATTATATTATGATTTGGAATATTTTAACGGTTCTCTTCAAAATAAAACCTTTCCATTAAATCACTTTTCTTGACCGTCATTCAATATAAGATTTCAAATATTTAATGAAAACTTATATTTAGAAATAATTATATATTTCATTATTTATATAACATAACATTTTCCTCCAATACATAAAAACTTCATTCATCTGACTTATTCCCAAATCATTGCTATGCCTAATTATCTTGTTCTTTAATAAATACTTCCTTTCATATGTCATTTTTAGTCTCTTCATCTTTATTAGTATACCAATTACATGAACTATATTACTAATTCTATTCATGATTATTCCAAAAAGTGAATCTATTTTATGAATAACCATACATTCCACATTTAACGAATTCGTCCATAAATAATACCTTATTAAGTCCAATATTCTCATCCATTTCTTGAACTAAACATTTCATTTCCCCTTTGTAGTTACTTGATTTATTTATTTCTTTTATTTAATCAAAAAATCTTCATGTTATTTTAATACATCTAATTGGGTGTTTCTTCCCACATTCCTAACCCCAAGGAAACTGAATCATGTCTCCTCTTGGGTTTCCATTACCCTAACTCTCAGTGACCTCATTCTTTTCTTCTTTTGTGATTCCAAGAGTAGGTTAAGTTACATGTTTTTAATCATATTCTATGAAAACTTATTTGGCATAATTAAAATATACCTTACTCTAGTTATTATCCCATATGGTTTCTCATCAAAAAAAATTCATCACATTCTATTTAATCCTAGTTACTTTTGGTTCCCTCCCTTGAGTAAAACAAAAAAAAATAGTGTCAGAAACCCATGTTAATGTGGGAAACTACATAATCATGAAAAATATCTTATAGATTGTCTAAATCATAAAAAAAATTTAATATTTAATTCCTTTGTTTTATCCTAGATGATTTAGCATCGTTATAGATGTAAATCCTTCAAAATGGTTCATAAAGAGTTTGTGAATTTCCAAAGCATATCCCCTAGGAGAGTAAAACTAGTTGTGTAGTAAGGTTTGTTTTCATGTACCAGTTATCAATTGAGTCTAGATCCCAAATTTTTTTCCCATTCTAGTTTCTAAAGATTATCTAATCCTCTCCTTTGATACCAATTATAAAGACCTAGGCTTTTCATTCATGGATATTATATCATTTTGTATAAATATTCAATAAATTCCACAAACACACACTCAATGACCATAATAATTTAGTTTAATTGGAAAGTTCGATAAAATTATTCTAATATGGTCAAAAATATTCAATGTTTCCCAAAAATATCTTCCCATTTAGTACTCATTATAGACATACCCTTCGTAAAACCTTTCTTCATAACCTGGGGAAGGGAAAAAAAGAAAGGGTTATCTCGTTTGCTAAGTAATGGAACACAAGAAGATACATAATCATAATATGATCATGAGGGTATTAGAACATGAGAATAATATTTGAAAATATTACCCTACATATCAGATATCACAATCTTGAATCATGTCATAAAAATTGTTATTTTATAAGACATGAATCATAAGGAAATAAAATAACATGAGCCATGAGAGCATACTGTTGTCATAAGACATAGAATTTTTGGCATACAAATAAATATAGAAAATAATTCTCATATTATTCAATGTTCACTTCCTAAGAAATGATACAGGACAATGTCCTTTATCGAACCGAGTTCACTCATTATTCCAGCCCCATCTTGGTAAACCGTGTTCACTCCCCAGTCCAAGTCTATCTTGCAATACCAGGTTCAATCCACATTACAGCCATGTATATCTCAGGATAAATATAAATCTTTAATTAATTCATTTGAGGGAGAAAATAATTTTGTAAGATCAATTAAAACATTTCCAAAGGCAAAAATCTATTTCACTTTGAAAAAAATATTTTAAAAACATAATGCATTTTTAAAATATTTTTAATTGAAAATTAGTTTCAGACATATAAATAAATAATTTAAAATCATTTAGAAAACCTTTTAAAAAATAAAACATTTTAAAAAAAAATTCATTAAAAATAAATTTTAAAACTCATAATGGATTCTTTGAAAATAATTTAAAAATAATTTTAAATGATAAAACGTGTTCAAAATCCTTTTAGTTAAAACTAAATTTTTAAAAATATAATGGAAACATTGAAAATAATTTTAAAATCTTTATAAGTCATAAATTTTTTTCAAAATCTATTTCTATGAAAATAAATTCTAAAACTTATGAAGGAAACATTGAATATCATTTCAAAAACATTTTAAAACTTAAAAAAGTTTCAAAATCATTTTATTTGAAAATTAATTTAGAAAATTATAAAGGAAACCATGAAATTCATTTAAAACACTTTTTAAAACAAAAAAATAAAAATCCCTTCCTTTAAAAATAATCTTATAAACTTATAAATGATACTTTGAAAATAATTAAAAATCCTTTTTAAAACATAAAACATTTTTAATTTTGTTTTCATTGAAAATAAATTTTTTTTAATTATAATTTAAAATTATTAAATAATTTAATACATAACACTTTTTTAAATTAGTTTTTCCTTGAAAATTAACATAAAACATAATTCAAAAAAATAAAACAATTTTAGAAAACATAGTTTTGAAAGAACATAGATTTACGACCGAAGAGAAAAATAAGTTGGATTTTCTTAAAAACATTTTCTTAAATATTTTAAGCAACAAATAGTGAGAAAATGGTAACATTACCAAAGGAAATCATGAATAACCATAGTAGAATAAAAATCATGAGAATTTTTGACAGATCTTTCATATGATTTTATCATCATATATATAATTATAAACAATCCCAATAAAATGGTGAGATTGTAAGATAAATTCATTACTACATTGGTAACTACGAATCGTAAGACACGTGAAGGAATAACTTAACGAAGTAAAAATATTATGATGATAAATCAATTTATCATATTACATGTCAAAGGGGTTTTATATACACCTCATGAACTAATATAGTGTATATCATAACATATGTCACAATAAAGGTAAATGGAGACCAAAATCTAGTCCTATTTTGCTAAAATTTTGAACTGAAAACCCATAAAATAAGGATCCTAAAATTTATATGTAAATAAAAATCAATATTAAGTGAAATTTATAAAATTAATAAATAGTAATTAAATATAAATAATATAAGGAAGAGGTGGCGAATATAGCATGTGTCTCACAAAAGTAAAAAGTGAGATGGAAATCCCTTACTGCTTGAGTAACTTTTGACTCGTGATCCCCATGAAAGAATAAAATAAATTGAAACTTTTAATATCATTAATTAAATAAAATTAATGATATAACATTTCATAGGGTATTATATACACAACAAAATATAAATTAGTGGTGAATATGGCATAAGTCTCACAGAAATGAAATTGAGACTAAAAATAATCTTACCTTATGTCTTCCTTTCTGACGTACAAATAATAATACATAAATAATAAATATTAGTTTATTATAAATATATTAAAGGAAAATATTAAAATATATCATATTATATGTTATTTTATTATGATCTTTTATTACCCATTTATTATAAATTTCATGTTAAAGTAATGTTTTGGGTAATAACTGCTTTGTTTTTCATATATGTTTTGATTTGTTATATTTTTTTTCCTAATAAATTTATCATAGTTCCATGATATCCAGAAATATTTACATGATATTAATATAATATATGTTAATTATATATATATTTAGAGTAACTCATTAAATTTAGTCATAGGAAATGAAATACAACATTCATAGTGACGGAATTCCATACATACGGATGTATTTTGATTTTTTAGTTATTTTTTGGGAATTAGAGAAAGTAAAATAAATGAAATATATTATAATTAGATAACCATATTTATTTCATATTTGTCACAATTTTTTATTAAACCCATTTTTAATATATTACATGTAATGCGTGAAAAAATCGCATCGCTTCGTCAGGAGGTAGTCTATCATACACATGAACGATGTTATTATATTCCCACAAAATAGAGAGTATGAATTTATGTGTGATAGAGAAATTAAAAATCTTAATAACATGATAAATATTTAGAATTTCATATATATACTATAAATCCATATTTATTTCCAATTGTGGGACTTGTAAATGAAAAATATACGACATAGGTTCGTGAGGCGGTTTTCTGTCATGCACTCGAATGATGATTTGATAACCAATTTGACCGAATTGTGTGTGTTTGTAGGTTTCTCACATAACATAACAACATATCAGTATATATAACATACCATGGATATTATATAATAATGATATAATAATAATTTAATAATTTGGGGAAATAAATAAAATAAAGATACTCGTTGAATATCATTGTCTATTCTTTGGGTATTCTCCTTAGGTTAGCACCAAATCATTCCTCGGTAGTATTTATTCTGATACTAAGGCTTATAATAAGATATAAGGGAATTTGGAAAGTGATTTGGGCTTTTTTTTATGTCTATCCAATGGTTTTGAAAGGCATGAGCAAGTGAGAGTGTTGATTTCCCTTTTATTACTGAGGATGGTTTAATTTTTGTAAATACCAAAAAGTATTCCTTATTAAAAGTTATCACTTACCTAATGTGGGAAAAATTGATTAATAATTGAGTTTAGGGATTAATATTTTGATGAACACCTAGAAAACCTAAAATAAACACATGTTTTATCATGTTATTCATTAGTCTTTAGGAATACTTAATTTTATCCTTATAGTTTTTGATAAGGTAACTTGTATCACTTTATTCACCAAGCTTATTTATCCTTTAAGAATAAAAATAAAAGCTATTTATTAAATAATTTATACAAAATTATTCTAAATATTAAATAAAATTCATTAAATATAAATCATATGTGTTTGAAATATTTATTTTATGATAATTGCACGTAATGCGCAAAACCTCATTTTAACCTTAATTATATTAATTAATTTTAAATATTTTCACTTATAAATATGGTAAAAAAATTAAGTTAACATTAAAAGATAATATAAATTATGATTATTGTAGATATGAAATAATTTTTTTTAATTCAACTCATATATGTGAAAGGATTTAATTTAAAATTAATCTCACAGACAAAATGAGAAAACATGTTTTTAAAGTGGAACTCTTCAAAATTTACAAAGTTGTTATGTCGATTTTCATTATTAAATAGATTAAAATGAACTAAATTAGATTAATATGTTTATAATATTATTAATTATTAATTAAAACCCATTTAAAATATAATTTAACTTTTTTAAATAATTTAGTTAAAAATACATTTCTCAATTAAATTTCAGTTTTTTTCACAATTCATCAAAAAATGAAAAAAATTAGAAAATAACCAAAATTAAACCTAATATAATTTTTATATTTTTATCTAATTTTTTTTATTTAATCAAATACATATTCCAGATTTTGAAAAATTTACTTTTATGATAAGTGTGTTATAAAGGGGTGAAAAGACTGTTTTCTGAAAAATTGTTATTTTTAAGAGTAAAATTAGATTTATTCTTATCTATTACCTGGGAAAATAATTTATGAATTTTAAAAATTTGGTTTAATATATATAATATATAAATTTCATTAAAATCATTAACTAAATTTGACTTGGTTAATTTATTAATATAAAATAAACTTAAGAATATTAAAATTAATTTTCAGTGAAAGATTTCCTTCTATTTTTAAAAGGGTTTAATTTTCAATTCTAATTAATTTGTAGAATAATAATTCATTATGTATAAATGTGTAAACCACGTTTTTATAATTTATTTAACAATATTTATACCTTTCATTCCAATATCTAAGTGATAACTATCATGTAATAATATTTAATTTATAATACATGTTTCATTTAAACATAGTGTTTCATGTAACGCATGATGAACTCGGTATTGTGTGTAAAACCAAAAAACCTAGAGTTATGTGTAATGCATGATTATGTTAGTAATTTATTGAATTTAAAATCTAAAAATAATTAAGTATATTTGAACACATATATTTAAAAAAATCTCAAGGTGTTACAGTTATGAAATCATCACAATAAAAAATTACTATATTTATATTAATATATTAACCATGTGTTGATTAATAACAAACAATTATATATTTTGAGTGAATAAATGATGTTAAAATGTATTTTTTATTATTTATACCTCTTTTTTGAGAAAAATCCTTTATATTACACCCTAATCATAGAAATATTGGTATTAAGAGATTACCTAGCACTCAAGGATGAAGGAAAATAATATAGAAAGGTTTCATATTAAGTACAAGCTGAGATAGGAGTCCCCAATTGTGTGAATATGTGACACACCAGGTAAATAAAGAATATGACATTCTTATATTTATCCTTTTTTTTTGAATAAAATGTTAATATTAATTTAAATGGAACGCTATGCTTGATGGATTACCCAATACACAACAATGAGTTCCTTTGAAATCTTACGTTGCACTCTTATAATAAAATAAAATTATTTTAAATGTTAGTTAACACATAGCCGTTTTTTTGGTGGTAATGAATATAAATAACTAAAATATGATTATATATGTTTGTTAAATGTTTTTACATTTATCCAATAAAGGATAAAGGCTTAAAATACGAAAAGAATTCAATTTTAGGCATATATACTCTAATTTTCACTAAATGTCCACTTATCAACTTTTGATGGCGAACCGTCATTAGATATATTTTTGGTCACTATTATACATTCTACTGGACCAAATAAAACTCTTCTTTAGAATCGGGACATCAAAATTCACTTTGTGTAATTTTTTGGTATTTTTCCAATAAAGATCATTTTTTTTAATGAATAGTGAAAAATGTTGTATTTTAATTCAAAACCTCTTTTTAATCTAATTGATTTATATGATTAGATTATCTTTTTAATTGGTTTCAAAGTGAAATTAGAATATATTTTTAGTATTTAATCCAATAGTGGTCGTTGTAAATTAATTTCATCTTGAAATTGGACTTAAACTAGTGTCAATCTTTTGATACTTATTGTTTCATAAAAACACACTATTTTCTCTGACAGCTAGAATTAATTATTAAATTAATTAATGCAACTTATATGTTTTGAGTTTTTTAAAATAGAAATAATTTCTGAATTCGGAATATCAAATATATCCTAGGTTAATTTTTGGTAATTTTCTGAAAAACTTCAATTTTTGATGAATAATGAAACCACTAAGTGGTAGTTATAAAAACTGATTTTTTTCGTTTAAATGAAGCTTTACCACTTCTGTGATTTGAATTTCAAAAATAAGACATAAATGGTTGTCATTAAGAAGTAAAATATGGTTCAATGGGATTAAAATAATTTTTTGGTGAATAGTAGCTTTTAAGTTTATTAATCGCGATTAGAGATAATTAGTGTAATTTAAGGTAAAAATAATGTTTTAATAATATGAAATGACCTGGACACATGTCCTACCCTTATGGGATGTGTAATGGCCGACCAAGAAAATCCATGGGTCAACTTGGGGACCCCATGGAGCCACTTTGGTAGGAAAATTACATTAATACCTTTTTATTTAATGTCAAAATTAAAATGTCACAAACATGTGTTGTTTTACTAAAACAATTTTTATATGGGGGTGTACAAGTCAGATTTTTGACTATAAATATTCATTGGAAAGATAAAAATATTTCATACATCATAGTATTTTTTTATAATTTTTATACATTAACTAAATTAAATTATTTATGACATCATGATGATGCAGCGATTACCTCATTATTTAACGATTTAAATAAAATGGAAAGATAATGCAACATCTAAGACCAGCACATGTCCAAAACCTATTGGATGAGTGGATTTCGAACCCTTATCACCTTATCCTAGAAACACATCAATGTGGGACCTTTAGAATCCGAAAATCATTCTAAAATAAAGTAACATTTCCTTATTTTCCAAGAGTTCCCCTCCTCTCCTCTTATAAAAGGCCCCCACCTCTACCCCCTTACCCACACCTCTCAAGCCTTTGGCTCAGAAAAACCCTCCCCATTTTGTCTATCCACATATTTATCTTACTCCTAAAAGCCTCACATTTGGCATAAGTCTTCCCAAGGAAGCCTTTGAGCTCAAATCAAAAAGATTTACCCGATTTAAAGGACGTTAAAGAACGATCGAGTCAAGTCGGACCCGAGGTAAGGGATCCTACCCCTCTCTTTCTTTTTAAGTACACTCTTTTATGAAATTCCATTTAAGATCATCTTTATTATGATTGGGATGTTATTTTATATTACTCCTACTGTACGTTTTATGTTCATATGATGAGAGACCCTATTTTCTCTCATCAATCCATTTTGGAAGTTTTGATTGGCACTGTTAAGCTGCCGAATTTTCGTAAGGGATCCTACCCCTCTCTTTCTTTTTAAGTAAACTCTTTTATTACCTTAATTTTATGCTCCTCTTTCTTATGATTGGGATGTTATCTTATATTAATCCTACTGTACTTTTTATGTTCATATTATGAGAGACCCTATTTTCTCTCATCAATCCATTTTGGAATTTTTGATTGGCGACGTTAGGCAGCCGATTTTTGTAAGGGATCTTACCCCTCTCTTTCTTTTTAAGTACTCTCTTTTATGTCATTTATTTTAAGCTCATATTTCTTATGTTTGGGGATGTTCTTTTATATTCCTCATACTGTTCTTTTTATGTTCATACTATGAGAGACCCTATTTGATCTCATAAATCCATTTTTGGATGTTTTAAGTGGCATCATTAGGCTGCCAAGTTTTCGTAAGGGATTTTTCATCTCACTTTTATTACCATGACATTTATGCTACGTTTACCACTATTTCCTTTGAGTGGTGTATGTACTTCCCGTTATTATACACTTTGTGTAGTATAATTTCATTTATGGGTATTTACATCTTCATTGTATGACCCTTCTTCCATGGGGTGTACGTTTCGAAAGTTACCCAACTCGGTATGGGGACCTTTCACTCTCCTCATTTTAAAAGACTTCTTTTGTTATGTCTTTTAATTTACATCTTTTTATGTTGGGATATGTTCTTATATATCCATATTGTGTAAAGTTTATGTCCATTTGATGAGATACCATTCACTCTCTCATCGACTAATTTTCTAAATTTTGAAGTGACGCCGTTAGGCTGTCGAATTTTTACAATGGAACGTCTTAACCCAATTTCGATTTCTTTGGGTTCAAATTGTACTTCTTGAACATTTCATCCTATGAATATGTGTGAATGACCACTGATTGTTTCACACATAATATCCACTTTTATTGGCTGTATTTATATTTCTCACACATAATTATGTTATAGATTTATCCTTAATTTAAGGATACCATCTTTATAATGGATTTCATCTCAATTTACATTTACATTAAGACTTCATTGTTGTTATGCACCAATTCACTCTTATATGGTGTGTATACTGTCCTTTGACATATTATATCATGAATCCCTTTATTCTCATGATATTATAAAGTTCAGATTAAATGTTATTCCGCAATTATTTGTATTCAAGAGTCTCTCATTTTGTTAAACACCCTTTAACAAAAATATCGTTTTAAAGGTTTTAAAGATTTATTATTCTAAATCTTTATCTTTAATGTCCATGTTTTCAAAATGTTTTTCAGTAATTATTTATATGGACATTAATTTTTTAAATTTATAATTCCAATAAAAGCATCAATGTGGTATGAGACACTTTGATTCAAAAATCTCTTTTAAATGATTTTTGAAAATGGATTGATTAATTCAATATCTTGGAATTACATATTTTGATTGAAAATGAAATGTTGTTATTGAAATGTTTATATTTTAAATATTTTATGTTTGATGATGGTACTTGGACATTTTACGGGTGGTTACATGATAAACCATATGACGGGTGGTGCCATGAATAACAGGACGGGTGGTTACGTTATAACCTCCAATGCATTGGGAATGTAAGTCGGCCGTATGTCTATTCCATTAAGTATGAGTGGAAGTCGACCATATGATTATTACATTTAAGTATGTTTATGTTCCAACTTACCTTTATATGTTTTGTGTTCTTTATATGGGTTTTATGGTAACCTTTTGGTTACAAAAGGGGTAAGTAATTATATTTTATTCAGTGAGGAGTTTTTACTACTTCCTAAAGCTGAAAGGTATTACTTTGATAAAGTATACATGGTTTACTTGTTTCTTTGAAAAACTAACAGTTTTCATTCCTTTTCTATCCCTTACTGAGCTTTTTATGCTCACCCCAAGTTTTTTTTAAATGTTTTTCACAGGACTTAATGTGGAATAGGGTCATGGATGGGATCAAGGGAAAGTCATGCTATCTAATACATGGAACTAGAAATGTTTCTTTTTAAGATTTTTTTATTTTATGGAAACATATTAGAAGTCTCTACTATGTAATCTTTTGAGATGTAATATTCATGACCTAATTCTCTAAAACTCTAAACCTTAAAAGATCATCAATGTGAATTATTCATTTAATTCAATATTAAGTAAGGTTTATGGTCAGGGCCGTACAGTTGGTATCAGAGGACGGTTTAGATAACATTAGAGGTTAGGGTATTCTCTAAGCATAAGTGACATTACCATAGTGGTTAGGATTTCAGAAAGAGTCTTAGTTTTAGATAAAGTGAATGAGTAAGTATATATTAGTGTTTATCTTCCTCATTAGTACATGATGGTTTTGTTGATATACTCACACTGACCTTTTTGGTTTTAGTAAATGGCCGGATCTATCATGCACCAAAGTAACAGTGGATTTGAAGGAAACTGTGACAGTTTTATGAGCGAGCAACTGAATGATATGGGAGCTGTAATGAGAACTCTTGTGTTTATCTTCAACCAACTATCTGGAGTCATGATTGGCCACCTAAACTTTGGTGGTTTCTATAAGGCATCATATATGCGAGAAACAAATACCTACGGAACTACAGGTAATAATCATAAAGGTAAGTGTGTTAAAAAACCTACGTGTAAAAGATGTGGAAAGAAACACCTAGGGAAATGTTTCAAAGGGACACAAATATGCTATAGATGTGGAAATGAAGGTCATAAAGCAAGAACCTGCTATGGAAAAAGGAAGCATCCAGTTGACTCAAGGAAAGGGAAAGAAGTTATTTCTGAGGGATCAATTGAATGTTTTAAATGTGGTCTGCATGGTCATTATGAAAACACATGTCCTATGAAGAAGTTTCGGGAATGACATCACCAATATCGTACAAATATTCATTTACCAATACCTAATTCCATTCCAATTGAGGATGAAGAAACTGACAATGACCAATCAAAGGTATTGATTATTTCATAACTTTTGATTTCTTATTTTGGAATATTAGGATATGATTCATGATTTTGAATGTAGGAAAGGAGTATTTCAAAATAAGTTGGAAAGGAATGGTTAATTTATCATGAAGAATGTTGAATGAGTAAGAAGTCAACATATAAGGGCTTCACAAGTTATGGTGAAATTCTTAAGAGTATTAAGTCTCTTTTGATGATGGGGTTACATTAGAAGACATTTTATAGTATGTGTAACCATGATGTTTGATATATGAAAATTTTATTTAATGAATAGTTATCTGTTCTTTTGTGGACATAGTTATAAAGAACCATTTGGGTTTATATGATCCTTACTTTTGAGGTAATTATGGGTCACTATATGTTTTGATAGAAAGTGAAAGGCATGAGATAAAATTGAGGTTAAATTATGTTATGATTATTTTTTATGCTTTTATCTCTTTTTGGAGAATGATTTGATAATTATATAGTTTGGAAAAAGGACAACACACAGACCGTGTGACAACCCGTCGCATCGGACAAAGATGTAGGAATAGAACCCACAACCAAAGTGCGACTGGTATTTATCACTTACCACTAAACTACGTGAAGTCCATGGTTAGTTTGACTGACACTTTTTAGTTAGATGAATTTATGAATTAAGAGTAAGTTGATTTTGGGTTATCTATGGAAATTTATTAACCTATCATGGAGGATATGTGATTAGGTTAATTACTTTTCAATACGAGACTTTAAGAGCAATTGATGTTGTTTGGAGATAAATGTTATGATTTAACTTGGAAGACTATGTGACTAAATCCTTCAAATATTTGGGTTTTAATATTATTTTGGTTTACATTGAATAATTTTATGGACAAATTGTTTATCGAATGGTCCTCGTTGAACTTTGGGTTTTTTTTGGACAAATTTTGGAGATTATGAATAGATTTTCTTTTTATAAAGGGTTATCCTTTTCTGAATTATCTGATCTTGTACTAACCTTTTTGGTTTTGGATTTGATTAAAGTCTAAAGAAATGGGAAGTATATATTTCTCTTTTGTGGATTAGGTGATCCTCAAGAAGTTGATTATAGTACTCTTAATGCGAATAAGTCCTCCTAAATACTCGTCTTTTAGAGAAAATATTAGTTTGATTAAGGAATCTAGTAAAAGTTGAAAGTCTATGTGACAAGTAAGTATGTTTAATTATGATTTAGATAATCCAAAAAAAATCCTCAATGAAGAGTAACTTAAAACCAAAAATGTTGTCTGTTAGCTTTTTCTACTAGGGAATCGAATACCGTTTAACCCATCACAAGTTTGTGACTTTCTTATGGTTAGCTTTCTCCTAGACATGTTTACTATCACTCTCCATCAGAACATGACCCTTTGTTTTTTCCTCCATATCCATATTTTCATACTTGGAATCCTAGTATGGGTTAACTCGGGTGACCTTTGTACTTCTCTTTCTTTATTTTAAAGTGATTGTTTTACTGACTCTTGTTCCGATTTGGGATTTTAAATAAAGTTTCTAAGCCCAATTTTAAAATTAGGAGGACGCAATTCCCAAAAGGGGGGAAGGATATAACACCCCAGGTAAATAAAGAATATTACATTATTATATTTATCCTTTTTTTGAATAAAATTTTAATATTAATTTAAACAGAATGCTATGCTTGATATCTTACCCAATACGCAACAACGAGTTTCTTTGAAATCTTACGTTGCACTCTAATAATAAAATAAAATTATTTTAAATGTTAGTTAACAAATAGTCATTATATTGGCGGGAATAAATAGAAATAACTAAAATATGATTATATATGTTTGTTAAATGGTTTTACATTTATCCAATAAAGGATAAAGGCTTAAAATACGAAAAAAAAATTCAATTTTAGGCATATATACTCTAATTTTCACTAAAGGTCCACTTATAAACTTTTGATGGTGAACTGTCATTAAATATAGTTTTGGTCACTCTTATACATTATATTGGACCAAATAAAACTCTTCTTTAGAATTGGGACATCAAAATTCACTTTGTGTAAATTTTTGGTATTTTTCCGATAAAGATCATTTTTAATGAATAATGAAAAATGTTGTATTTTAATTCAAAACCTCTTTTTAATCTAATTTATTTATTTGATTATATTATATTTTGAATTGGTTTCAAAGTGAAATTAGAATATATTTTTACCATTTAATCCAATAGTGGTCTTTGTAATTAATTTCATCTTGAAATTGGTCTTAAACTAGTGTCAATCTTTTGATACTTATTATTTCATAAAAACACGCTATTTGCTATGACAGCGGGAATTAATTATTAAATTAATTAATTGAACTTATTTTTTTTGAATATTTTAAAATAGACATCATTTTTGAATACGGAATATCAAATATAGCCTAGGGTAAATTTTTTGTAATTTTCTGAAAAAATTCAATTTTTTATGAATAGTGAAACCACTAAGTGGTAGTTAAAGAAACTGATTTTTTCCTTTAAATGAAACTTTAGCACTTCTGTGATTTGAATTTCAAAAATCCGACATATATGGTTGTCATTAAGAAGTAAAATGTGGTTCAATGGGATTAAAATAATTTTTTGGTGAATAGTAGCTTTTAAGTTTATTAATCGCGATTAGAGATAATTAGTGTAATTTAAGGTAAAAATAATGTTTTAATAATATGAAATGACCTGGACACATGTCCTAACCTTATGGGATGTGTAATGGCCAACCAAGAAAATCCATGGGTCAACTTGGGGACCCCATGGAGCCACTTTGGTAGGAAAATTACATTAATACCTTTTTATTTAATGTCAAAATTAAAATGTCACAAACATGTGTTGTTTTACTAAAACAATTTTTATATGGGGGTGTACAAGTCAGATTTTTGACTATAAATATTCATTGGAAAGATAAAAATATTTCATACATCATAGTATTTTTTTATAATTTTTATACATTAACTAAATTAAATTATTTATGACATCATGATGATGCAGCGATTACCTCATTATTTAACGATTTAAATAAAATGGAAAGATAATGCAACATCTAAGACCAGCACATGTCCAAAACCTATTGGATGAGTGGATTTCGAACCCTTATCACCTTATCCTAGAAACACATCAATGTGGGACCTTTAGAATCCGAAAATCATTCTAAAATAAAGTAACATTTCCTTATTTTCCAAGAGTTCCCCTCCTCTCCTCTTATAAAAGGCCCCCACCTCTACCCCCTTACCCACACCTCTCAAGCCTTTGGCTCAGAAAAACCCTCCCCATTTTGTCTATCCACATCCCTATCTTACTCCTAAAAGCCTCACATTTGGCATAAGTCTTCCCAAGGAAGCCTTTGAGCTCAAATCAAAAAGATTTACCCGATTTAAAGGACGTTAAAGAACGATCGAGTCAAGTCGGACCCGAGGTAAGGGATCCTACCCCTCTCTTTCTTTTTAAGTACACTCTTTTATGAAATTCCATTTAAGATCATCTTTATTATGATTGGGATGTTATTTTATATTACTCCTACTGTACTTTTTATGTTCATATGATGAGAGACCCTATTTTCTCTCATCAATCCATTTTGGAAGTTTTGATTGGCGCCGTTAGGCTGCCGAATTTTCATAAGGGATCCTACACCTCTCTTTCTTTTTAAGTACACTCTTTTATGTCATTCCTTTTAAGCTCATATTTCTTATGATTGGGATTTTATTTTATATTACTCCTACTGTACTTTATATGTTCATATGATGAGAGACCCTATTTTCTCTCATCAATCCATTTTGGAAGTTTTGATTGGAGACGTTAGGCTGTCGAATTTTCGTAAGGGATCCTACCCCTCTCTTTCTTTTAAGTACTCTCTTTTATGTAATTTCTTTTAAGCTCATATTTATTATGTTTGGGGATGTTCTTTTATATTCCTCATACTTTACTTTTTATGTTCATACTATGAGAGACCCTATTTGATCTAATAAATCAATTTTTGGAAGTTTTAAGTGGCACCGTTAGGCTGCCAAGTTTTCGTAAGGGATTTTTCACCTCACTTTTATTCCCATGAAATTTATGCTACGTTTTCAACTATTTCCTTTGAGTGGTGTATGTACTTCCCATTATTATACACTTTGTGTAGTATAATTTCATTTATGGGTATTTACATATTCATTGTACGACCCTTCTTCCATGGGGTGTACGTTTCGAAAGTTACCCAACTCGGTATGTGGACCTTTCACCCTCCTCATTTTAAAAGACTTCTTTTGTTATGTATTTTAATTTACATCTTTTTATATTGGGATATGTTCTTATATATCCTTATTGATGTAAATTTTATGTCCATGTGATGAGATACCATTCACTCTCTCATCGACTAATTTTCTAAATTTTGAAGTGACGCCATTAGGCTGTCGAATTTTTATAAGGGAATGTCTTAACCCAATTTAGATTTCTTTGGGTTCAACTTATACTTCTTGAACATGTCATCCTATGAATATGTGTGAATGACCACCGATTTTTTCACACATAATATCCACATATATTTTCTGTATTTATATTTCTCACACATAATTATGTTATTGATTTATCTTTAATTAAAGGATACCATCTTTATAATGGATTTCATCTAAATTTACATTTCCATTAATACTTCATTGTTGTTAGGCACCAATTCACTATTATATGGTGTGTATACAGTCCTTTGACATATTATATCATGAATCCCTTTATTCTCATGATATTATAAAGTTTGGATTAAATGTTATTCCGCAATTATTTATATTCAAGAGTCTCTCATTTTGTTAAACACACTTTAACAAAAATATCGTTTTAAATGTTTTAAAGATTTG
This sequence comes from Viscum album, assembly GCA_963277665.1. Taxonomy (NCBI): domain Eukaryota; kingdom Viridiplantae; phylum Streptophyta; class Magnoliopsida; order Santalales; family Viscaceae; genus Viscum; species Viscum album. The sequence continues at coordinate 613,282,031 of OY728136.1, forward strand.
TTATTCTAAATATTTATCTATAATGTCCATGTTTTCAAAATGGTTTTCAGTATTTATTTATATAGAAATTAATGTTTTAAAATTATAATTCTAATAAAAGCTTCAAAGTGGTATGGGACAGTTTGATTCAAAAATCTCTTTTAAATGATTTTTCAAAATGGATTGATTAATTCAATATCTTAGAAATAATTATTTTGATTGAAAATGAAATGTTGTTATTGAAATGTTTATATTTTCAATATTTTATGTGTAATGATGGTACTTGGACATTTTACGGGTGATTACGTGATAAACCATATGACGGGTGGTGCCGTGAATACCAGGACGGGTGGTTACGTTATAACCTCCAATGCATTGGGTATGGAAGTTGGTCGTATGGCTATTCCATTAAGTATGAGTGGAAGTCGACCGTATGGTTATTCCATTTAAGTATGTTTATGTCCCAAGTTACCTTTATATGTGATGTGTTCATTATATGGGTTTTATGGTAACCTTTTGGTTACAAAATGGGTAAGTAATGATATTTCATTCATTGAAGAGGTTTTACTACTTCCTAAAGGTGAAAGGTATTACTTTGATAAAGTATACATGGTTTACTTGTTGCTTTGAAAAACTAACAGTTTTCATTCCTTGTGTATCCCTTGCTGAGCTTTTTATGCTCACCCCATGTTTTTTTTGGAAATTTTTTTCACAGGACTTAATGTGGAATAGGGTCATGGATGGGATCAAAGGAAAGTCATGCTATCTAATACATGGAACTATACATGTTTCTTTTTAAGAGTTTTTTTTTGTTTTATGGAAACATAGTAGAAGTGTCTACTATGTAATCTTTTGAGATGTAATAGTCATGACCTAATTCTCTAAAACTGTAAACCTAAAAAGATCCTCAATGTCAATTATTCATTTAATTCAATATTAAATAAGTTTTAAGGCTGGCGCCTTATAGAATAATTGAGGCCAAGGGGTGCGCTTTTATGAGTGAGGGGAGGGACACAAATAGTATTATCTAAAATATATAAATAGTATAATCACACATTCAAAAAAGTTATAAAAAATGGAAAATAATTCAAATATAAGATAATTTTTAATTTGAAAATGAAAAAACAATAATAATAAAGTAATTTTATGAGGAATTACAACACTTATCTATTAGTTTATCCCCCCTGTGTTAATCCATTTTAACCTTAACTATGGTAACAAAATTTTACTATTTTTAATATTATTTATGACAAAAAATAAAGTTAAACATCTTAAATTATATTAACTATTCTTCTTAGAATTCAGGAATTAATTTTATAGGATTACATTTTTTTATGTTTCATAATTTAGTTCTTGAAAAGCGTGTAAAATTCAATGAAAACTCGTTTTTAGATAAATGTATTTTTAAGCATATAATTGAATTTACTTACATTTCATTCATTATAAACATCATCAAATGAATGTTAATAATATTTATTGATTATAGAATATATAAATTTTATTTAAATAATTATTTATAAGATATTAATTCAATTTATTAATAATAAACACATTTTTTGTCTAAAAATGTTTTTTAAAGAAATGTGTTTTTAAGCACAAAAATGAGCTTATTCCAAAATAAAATATAAAAATGATTAATATTTCATTAAATATATTATTTAGAAATAAATTATACATGTTTTAATTTAATACATATTTCAAAACATAATGCTAATTTTTAATTACTTTATTTAATTAAAAGAAAATGTAGCTTTACAAAAAATGATATTTTCACTATTCACAAAAAAATAAATCTCTATAAAAAATTATAAAAATTAACCCTAAGATAATATTTGCAGGATTATCTAAAAAAAATTATTCATTCCTTCAAATAAAATTTCAAAATACATATATATTGGTAACATAATAAAATTTAATATGTGTTTCCATGGAAGAAAACATGAAGTATTTGATTACTTGTGTTACCCGCAACCTCGAGTCTAAATGAACTGTGATATAGTGATTCTCTATAACATATAAATAAAATTGGAAGGTATTAATAGTAATAAAAAAATTATCAAAAATATTTATATAAGTTTTAAATAATGAAAATTATTTGATTACTACATAATATATAAGTTCTCAATTTTTCAGTAAAAACATTTTCTGCTTCAAAATTTTCTTTTCTTAAAAAATGAATTTAATTATATAATATTTCATGTAAATAATAATAAATTTATATTGGATTAATAAATTCTATCTTAGTAAATTATTATGATTTCATAAATATAAAGAAGATTTTATTTTAGAGGGTATATTGGGGGTTTTTCTAAAAAGATTTATTTTTTAGTAAATTGGGGGAAAATACAAATTTTTTTAAATCTCTCATTTATTTTCATTAAATAAATTAATTTAAAAGAGATGTTATAATTTTAATTTTAACATAAATTTACATAATTCTTCTTTATTTATTAATAATATAATTAATTACTTAGAAATCTGTCATATACTTTATTTTTGTATAGCTTCACTTTTGGGCTAAAAAAGACATTTTTCCCAAAATTGTTTTTATGCAAAGAATGTATATTTATATTAGTAAATTAAATTAATAAATAATGATAAATTATTATAATAAAATATATAGATTATATATTCAATGAAATATTTTTACATTCTTTTTATGATTTTTAGAATGCACAAAATGTAATTAAATTCATATTCTTCCATAAAAATAATATTTTTTTCTTAAAACTGATTTTTATTGCGCTTTTTACACTTATGTAAAATTAAAATTTTCAACTAATATAAATTTCTTTTAGAAAAATGGGTTCCATATTTGGAATCAAAATAATTTCTGTAATTTAGTAAAACTAATTTACCATGGTTAAGATTCAAACAGGTTTGCAGGTGGGTTATACTAAGAGATAATGGTATAAATTCCACAAAACAAGTATAATTTATATTTTTTGAAGATATTTAAACGTTATATTATATTATATTTGAATAATTAGCTATTTTTCTAACTTTAGCTTTTAAGTGACCATATATTACTAAAATATTTTATGTAATTCCAGGCATGTCCCTCCCATCACTTACAAAAGGGAACGTCTTGTCCTACCTTATTCACAAAATTTGAGACTTTTATATTTTGAAATCCCTAATTCAAAATATTATTCTATTCATTCCCTTTACACTGAATATTTTTTGCTTCACCTAAGACCAATCTTTCAAGGCTTATTTTTTAAACCAAAGGGGGCCTCTCAAAGAAGAATCATAAATCCTAATCAATCTCTTTCAATTTTATTTCTACTTTCATCATCTCTAAAAACTTATACCCATAAAAACATTATGAATAAAGTATAATAATTAAATTTATATGTTATTTTTATGATTAAACAAACATTTCCCACCTCTTATCTACCAAATGGGAAATAAAAGTATCACTTGTGTGTGTGTGTGTGTGTGTACTACCACGTCATTGTAACTATATAATTCAACTTCCATAAACTACATTCACTGTTGGTTTTCATGATGTATTTAATATATACATATATATATTATTTATGATACCATAATGAGTCTTTATATTTTAATTATTAGTTACCTTTATTTTATTTCATCATTCAAAAAGTATAAAACATAACCCATATGTACGTACAGACTACCATATCCAGGAAGTGATGAAATTCAATTCTCATCACTTCATTATATGAATGGTTATAATAGTGTATATAGTTATTAAATATTATGCTTTTTAAAATTATAATATTTCAAATATGGTTTAATAGTTCTCAATTCTCAAGTACAACATCTGCTAAGATGAAACCTTAATGAAAAATGAAACATTTATCACCGAGGAATAATGCTTTTAATAATTAATTAATAAATGTGTGTTGAAATGTTATAATTAAAATATATAATATTTTAAAGTCTTTAATATGGTAATTTTTATATAATTATAATTTATTATAATTTATTATACAAGAGGACAGTGCGCTTAAGAATAAAATTAGACTTCTGGTAAGGGTTTCACGTTAGAATCTCATTTTTACCAGGATTGTTTATGCTTAAATTTATGATTATGGAATTATATTATATTTCTCTCCAAAATAATACAAATTTTATTTGCCAATTTTTAATTCAATATATTAAATTTTTTCCCCTACATCTTTCTCTCTTTATGTAATAATGAGATCAAAAAAAGTTTTATTTAGAAATCCAACTTTTTCACTATTTAGTTTGAAATATTTTTCTTCCTTGTAAAAATTTTTAATAATAAGGTTTTACAAAATGTTTTTAATATTATCCTATCATTATTTGAAATCTTTTTTACCAATGTTTTACCTTTTATAAAAATATTAAAATTAAATCTTTTTCTCATTTCCTAAACAATTTAATTTGTCTTTTTACCCAAAATACAGAAGGACTATTTTATTCAATGTACATGGCATCAAAAAAAATTACACGCACATAGATGATCAATGATTAAAAGATTAATTTTAAAATTTTTATTTTTATTTTCAAATAAAATGTTTTCCATAGTATTTTTTATGATTTTAGATGTCAAATAAGTATTATCAAAATGAAAAGCTTATTTTCTTTAAGAAATGTCCCATTGATATTTAAAAGTCATTTTTTAACCATAATAACTTACTTTGATGTTACTTATGATTCACTGGTCATATGATTCTATGATAACATCCTTATTATGTATCTAGGTGGTTTCTAGAAATTATGATGAAATATTTATGAAACTTGTTCTCTTTTTCATATGTTATTTTATGATATTATAACAAAATATTTCATGATTTTAGTGTATACATGTGAATGGGTTATGATTAGGTATTGGGTGGGTCTTTTATAGACCTCTAATCAATTGGATAAATAATAATGTTTATCATCTCAAATATTTCCCAAGAGATTATCTCAATCCCAAACGAGGGTATATAAGAGGTTATACCAATCCCAAAAGAGGGTTCACAAGATCTTATGCCAAGCCCAAAGAGGGTAAATGTGAGGTTATCCCAAAAATAAAAGAGGGTTCTCATGAGGTTATAACAAGACCGGAAGAGGGTATGTAAGTGGTTATCCCAATCCAAAAAGGTGGTACATATGAGGTTATCTCAAGAACAATGTAGTATCAGGGGTGGTTATCCAAATATAAACATGTGATATATATCTTGGTGGGTAGCCTTGACATAATATTTATATGATTATGATTTTTACAAACATTAAGGCACTATATTTTGACATGTTCTTGTGAAATTATTATATTCTAATGGCCCGATATCATTTATTCTCTTACGATTCATGCACTATGATGTCTAAATATTTATTCCATGATTTAAATTTTTTATAAATGAAATATTGGGTATGATTCTTTAATGTTAAACTTGATAAATTATAACCTTATGCTTATATTATGACCACTTATAATCATCGATTGATCTCTCCCATGTTTTTTCTCACTAGTTATTTGAGCACACCTTTTATTGGGTTTTCTTTACCTATGTTTTAAATAAAAGATTAATTTAGGGTATGACTGAGAATTTAACTATGTGATAAGATTATATGGGAGATATATAAGATCTTTCATGAAATAATATAACTACATATCATATATCCAAAGATAGAAAACCTTTATGGTTATTAGGCATGTATTATTTTGAACTATATTGAATATTCATCTAAAATGATGTATTATTTATGTATATAAATTTTAGGTAATTATAAACATAATTATATTGTCTTAATGAAATATGAAATAAATATCATTTTTAATAAAACATATTTTTTACTCAAAAAATGAATTTACTAAAAATTGAGTACTTATTTATTATGAATTAATAATTTTTTTTCTATTATTTGAAACCTTTATATAGACCTAAATTTTTATGATATCAAGAATAATGTTATATACTCTGTAATAACTATCGTCATGTTCTATAACTATAAATACTCTTTAAGGTCTCTATACATCTTCATACTTCTAAGATGAATTGATAATGATAAGCTAGGAGCTTCTTCCAAAAGCTATTTATGAAAGTATAACATTGATGGGACACATACTCAATTATTGAAGCTTATCATTCCATCAAAAACATGGAAGAACTCATTAACCCTTATCTCTTGTATTTATATCTCAACATACTCCATTTTTACCTCTTTAACCTCCACATGAAAATATTGATGAACACTTATTTGAGAAAGATAATATTTTATCCATTCCATCAAGATTTCACGGTCAACCCATTAAAAATACAAAAATATTGGATATTTTGTGACCCTCATCACATATAAGATAGCATGATTATTTTGACCCAAATCATCAACCACCTTGTTCACTTTCCTATGGGGGTAATGTTTTGAGTATTCATAATCTTTAATCATGTCCAACCATCTTTTCTATCGCATATTCAACTCTTTATAGGTGAATATATATTTTAACCTTTTATAATTAGTATATTTGTCAAACCATTCTCCATAAACATAATTCATCTATATATGTATCTCAAAAATTACCAAACCTAACTCCAAATCACAGGTTGCATAATTTTTTTCACGAACCTTCAATTGTTAAAATGCATAAACTTTCCCTGTATCATTTAACATACGAACAAATCCCATCCCATTATTTAATGAATCACTATAAATAAATAACTATTATCTAAAAAAAGGTAGTGTGACAACAATTCCATCAACCAACCTTCTCTTTAGTCCTTGAAATTTTCTACGCATTCATCATTCCAAATTAACCTAACTTCTTCCTAGGCAAACATGATAGGCGGACAAGATATCTATGATGAATCCTTAAAAAATTGATAATATATTAACAACCCAAGAAATATATAGATCTTAGTTTTAGTTTTTGGTCTTGGACGATGTTAAATAAATCTCATATTTGATGGATCCTCGGATATACCCTCTCATGAGATTATATAACCCAAAAATTAAATTTTATATAGCAAAAAAATCGCACTTTTTAATTTTTACATACAAATTATTCTTCTTTATTGTCTTCTATACAATATTTAACTGCTCTTCAAGACCTTAATTACTCTTGGAATATATAATAATGTTTTCTATAATGAATACCAAAAAGTGATCAAGGTAATCTATAAAAAATATATATATTAAATCAATAAATATTGTGGAGGCATTAGTAAGACTAGATATAATTACTATAAATTCATAGTGTCCATACCTCAAATATAAGTATATATGGGGTCTCTATTAACTTTTTACCCTCAATAGATAGTATTTATATCATAGATTAATCTTTTAAAAATATTTATCTCTTATAATTTGTCAAATAAAGAATTAATATGGGGTAGAGGGAAAATATTTTTTGTCATGATCTTGTCATGTTCTCAATAATCAATGTAGTTTCACATTGATCCTTGTTTCTTTGTGACAAAAATTACAAGTTCCCACTGAGGTGATGCACTTGGATAAATTAATCCATTATCAAGATTCTCCTCAAGTCACTTATTCAATTCCTTCAACTCAATGGGTTCGTTCCATAAATATTTTTCGAAATAGTTGTATCACTAGGTATTAGTTCAATTAAAAAATCATCTTCCTGATTTGAAAGAGGAATATAAACTCTACCAAAAACACATCAAAAAACTATCATATAATAGTCATATATTTGATGTTGAGTTTCTCTACAATCATCCGATATAATTATCCCCATTTAATTGAAATGAAGATGCACAAAATAGATGTAATCTCTTTTAGAATTTCATATTTATCTTCAAACTGATACACAATCATTGTTTTGTCTAAAATATAAAACATGACATCCCTTCATCAACAATTGATAAGAAATCCAATCCACACCTAAAATATCATCAAATCAAACTATATAGTGAATAAAAATATTTACATGAATCGTATCCCCATAAACCACAATTGGAGAAGAATCATATACCTAGGATGACATCATCGGACAATTAAGAGTATTTATTACTAATTCAACATATAATATTCATTGATGTAATGTGAAACCCTTATGAAAATATTTAGATATAAAAGAGTGCATAAAAACTAAATCAAATAATATAGTATAAGATCTATAATGGATGGTAAGTGTGCCTTTAACCACTTTGTTATCATACCCATATCATAAATAGTGATTCCATGAAATTTCCCTTTGTCTATGGGTTTGGGAGCTACTAATCTCAATCACCATCAGTAAACGTTATATTCGATCACTGATTACTATAATTCTCATAATCCTTTTATTTGAAACATTTGAGTGTGCTGTGTTAACTCTATAGATATTTCACTCTATTTTCATAATTAGTTAACATCTTTACATTACTTCATTATTCAATTTCCAAATGAACATCCTTTACATAATTAAATAATTTGCAATACCCTTTAATATAACTTCCAATATATTTCTATAAACACTTCAGGAATAAATAAAGATTTATATTCCCCCCTCTATGTTTTTTTAATTAGAATTCCCATTGAATTACATATTTATTTTCTTATTAAAAACATGATATTGATATGTGAATCCAATATCAATTTCAACCATGATACCATAAAAAATGGTTTCTTCATAGAAACTAAAGTCTCTTATGTCTAATTCCCTTCTGAGGCATGGTTTTAATCCACAAAACAATTCATAAATATTACTTCCCAATTTAGTGACAATACCATATTTATTCCTCATAAGGTTTGTAAAATTTTCCTCACAGGTACTAATTGATTAATATTCCCTATTCTTTAGAATAAGGAATAATTTCTCTATTTTCATATGAAGAATATAGAGAAATTACATATTTAAAAATAACCTCTTAAAATCATTCCAATTAATGGAGTAAGATTTTTCTTCATTCCTTATATTCTTGATAATACTTCACTAATGATCTTATTCACCTTCCAAATGAAAAATGAAAAATATAAATTTTTAAATCTGAGTATTTGAGGAAGGAAAATATATTTACAGTGTTTATAATCAACTACACTATAATTATAAGATTAGTAGACCCACTGAAAGAAGCTGGATGTTTCCCCATGAATATATCAATAGTTCTTTCTTCCCTCCCCTTCTTATTTAGAAGTGAATCATGATTCATGGCTTTAGAAAGTTTCATAAGTATAACAATAAGATTTTTCATTCTCGATCCCATAAAATTTAATTTTTATGAATAGAATCATTGCAATGTCTGATATATTAAATGTTAAATTGCTTCCTTTTTCCACTATCCATCGACTGAAACCAAAAATCTTAGTTTAAGGAATAATAATCAAAGTGGGATATCATATAATCATGAAAATTATTTATACGGTGTCTAAATCCTGGAAATTTATTTTCTGTCTAAAATGCCATATGTTTAACCTAGGTCTTCCATGGTTTTTATCTATTTAGAGCCATTGTAATATATCATAAATAAAATTTTAATTGACCCAAGCATATTCCCTAAGAGTTTTTATTTATGTGTGAAATCATAGGCCATTTAATCATGCACCGGTGATGATCTATTCAATACCGAATTAATAACATTCAGAGTTTTTCCCTTAATTTAATAAATTACACGACCACATACACTTGTTTTAATATATATAGGGATGTATTTTATAGGAAAAACATACTCCTTTTTTCCATAACTTATGATGTTATCCTATATTTAATCTTGTTTTAAGATTTTTTGCTAAATTTTTATCATCTTAGGTTATAAAAATAAATAAAACTTACTCTAATAAAAAAAATGTGACCCAAAACATACATATATAAAAATAATATCTTATTATATGAATATTAATTTGATATAATTATGATCCAAACCATAACCATAAAGGTTTAGTGACTTTGGAAATGTGGATAAATAAAAAAATAGTACATAAACATTCTAAATCATATCCCATTAAGATATTCACAATTAACACCCTTCTAGGATGTATCATACTTAAAACCATTATTTATATCTCATTGAGAGTTAAATTTTTGAAAAGGTGAGCTCATATGACCAATAATGGTAAACCTGAGAGATATCAATGAAATACCATAAGTGAGTGTAAGATAAGCATAAATGTGTGAGAACATTATCCTATCATTACAAAATCATACCCAAAATTTTGTAGATCATAAAAATTAGTCATATAATAAGTCAAACACCTTTATATTTTAAGAAATATATCTTCAAATAAATTTAATTTCTTTCATTACTTGAGTAACACTCAACACCGAGTTTTAACGTACAAAAATATTCTATTAATATTACTATTTAAACATTCCCATTATAAAATAGCCTTAAACATTGTGCTATTAATTCGAATATCCACATTTTGAAAATTAATTATAACGATTTTATAAAAATTAAATATTTTTAAAAATAAGTATATACTATTTGGTAATGTTTTTATATACTTTGAAAATATGTTTCTTTGAACAAATGATTTTCATTACTTTTAATGAACAAATAAAAAAATTAATTTTTTAAAATTTAAGAAAATTTTCTTTAAAAATAAATGTAAATTTTTGTATCAAAGTATCAAAATTATCTTATTGTGAATTTTTAAAAATTTTCTAAAAAGATTCCTTTTTTGATGAATACTGAAAAAAAATCTTCTTTTTATTAGAAAATCTCCTCAACATTTAAAGTATTTAAAATTTTAAATTACACGTTACAATGTTTTTAAAAGAAATATTAGTTCAATTATATAATTAGTAATCCAATTTATTTTATTTTATTTAATTTTTTATTATTTTCTTATATTAAAAGGTTTTATACTTATGAAACCTTTTTCTTCAGAAAAATGCTTTATCATCACGTTAGTGGGTTTTATTTAAAAACAAATTGTGTAAATTATATGAATTGAATATGGTAAAATTAATTCCATATTCTTATTCATAATAATTAATATTATCTAATAATCTCAAATTAAATCCTCACCAAAAGTAATAGTAAAGGCAGTAAAAATATAATTATCATGGTAAAGGTTAAAACGGGGTATGGTTCTTTACACGTGCACGTGTTAAATTAATTTTCCACACACATTGTATTTTTTTAACAAATTTAATTTAATATTTCTATAAAATATTTAAAAATTATATAATAATTATCATTTAATTATTATTCTTAAAGGATAAATTACCTCATTAAATAAAAGAGAGACTTGTTATAGTTGTGACAACTCTAAAGGTAAAAGTGAGTACACATAAAGTCTTAGGGAATAATATTTTTTAAAAAAAAATTATTTTTTGTAGATTCTATCATTCCAGTAATAAATTATTTATCTATTTTGTAGTCACATGACTTGAGAGTGACTGCCCAATATAGAATGGTTATGGGTATTTACAAAAATGCCACTCCTCGTCAATTATAAAAGGTCACCTTTTCAACTCAACTTTTCACATCTCTTGATCCATTTTTATTGGAAAAGAGATACCAAAATCTCCCCCCAAAATTATTATACACATTTTGGAGATTTTGGTCTTCTTATAAGACCAACCCAATGGTCATTTCTAAAATATAAAAAGGAGGTTGTCCTAAGAAAAGGTAATTGTCTTCAATAAGCTCTTTCATTTTTACTTATTCTCTTAAAACATTCATTCATGTATTAATAATTACAATATAATAAAAAATTATCTAAAATATACTAATATTTTATTATTTTAATATAATAGACGATATACATCTCCACCTCCATCAAATAGGAATTGAAACCTTCAATCATGTGTACGGTGAACTACCACCTCTCAAGATAATGTAATTCCTTTATCATTACCACATCATATAATTGGAGGTAATTTTGTAATAAAGGTTTATATATTATATTTATTAAATATTTAAGATCATGTAATTATAATATCCCATCTACCTACCTACCTTGAAATCCATTGAAAATGATAACACTAACTGTGCATATCTCTAGACTACTGCCTCCATGAAGCGATGTGAATTATTTTTCAGTTAATTTTTACATGGATGGTAATAAGGAAATATTTAATGAATATATATGAAATATTTTAAAAAAACTGATTTTATAAATATGATATATTTTTTACCTTTAATGTGTTCCATCCGTTAGGAAAATGAAAAATGCATTCAAGTGTTATAGTCTACCGTCTCCATAATAATTTTAATCCACTTCCTATTTATATCTTTTTTGGATGACTTTAAATATGTATATAATTAATTTACATGATATTTATATCTTTTTTAACATTATGTAGATGATTTAACCATGATCAAAGTAAAATTACAAAATCAAAACATACAATAAAATTAAATCCGTTGTAAACCAAAACATAATTTTAACAAGGAATTGCTAATAAATTTGTAATATAAGGTCATAAGTAAATCATATATTGTATGATATTTATGAATATGTTTCTGTAAAATAAGAATTATAAACAAATATTTATTATTTTTTAGGTTTGAAAATATATTAATAAATTTGAGACTTGCTAAAATCACACATTTCCCAACGGTTCCATTGAACCGTTGGAAAAAACTCACACCTTTCCCAACGGTTTACTGGAACCGTTGGGATAGGGGTGCTAAACTCACACATTTACCAACGATTCTAGTGAACCGTTGGGAAATGTGTGCCTTTTCCAACGGTTTTTATAAACCGTTGGCAAAGGTTTCCCCCAAATTGCAGATCGCGATCTCCTCTCCCCATTCGGACAGAGCCCTAATCTATTCGCTCACGTGCTCTCACGAACCCCATCCGACTCCACTGCTCTCGCGAATCCGAACACCAGCACCCCCCATCCCAATAGGTACACCCCCATATGAATAGGTAAAATTTTATCTCAACCATATTGTTGTAGTTGTTTTAATGAATAGATTTTTTCCAGGTGTTGGTGGTTTAATTGATTATTGAAATTAATATCTAAACTGGATATTGTTTTTGTTTGTGAAGACTTCTTTAATGTTTTTTATTCTATGTTTGGAAGGAGAGTGTTCAAAACATGTAAATCAGAGTTGGGACGTTTACATGTTTTGGATAATGGATTGTGGAAATTATGGATTGTGTTCAAACCAATTTGCTATGTTTTGGATAATGGATTGTGGGGGTAGGGGTGTCCACGGGGTTGGGTGGGTTGTCCACAGGGGTGGGCGGGGGTGTCCACGGGGGTGGGAAAGGTTGTCCACGGGGTGGGAGGTGCTGTCTAGGGGGTGTGGGCTGTCCTGGGGGTCTGGGTGGGGTGTCCTGGTGGGGGAGGGGTGTGTGGGGTGTCCAGGGGGGGTAGTATGTCTAGGAGGTGGTGGTGAGGTTGCAGGGGAGGGGGGTGTGGGCTGTTTGGGAGGGTGGGTGGGGCAATCCAGGGGGGTACGGGGTGTCCAGGGGGGTACGGGGGTGGGCGGGTTGTCCACAAGGGTGGACAGGCTGTCCACAGGAGTGGTCGGGCTGTCAAGGAGGGGTGGGCGGGCTGTCCAGGGGGGGTGGGTGGGCTGGCCACGGGGGGTAGGGGTGTCTAGGGGGGGTGGGTGGGCTATCCAAGGGGGTGGGGGGCTGTCCATAGGGAGAAGGGGTGTCGAGGGAGGTGGGTGGGCTGTCCACGGAGGTGGTTGGGATGTCTAGGGGTAGGGGGTGTCCACGGGGGTGGGCGGGGCTGTCCAGGGGGTGTGGGTTGTCCTGGGGGTTTGGGTGGGGTGTCCTGGTGGGGGAGGGATGTGTGGGGTGTCCAGGTGGGGTGGTATGTCTAGGTGGTGGTGGTGGGGTTGCAGGGAAGGGGGTGTGGGCTGTTTGGGAGGGTGGGCAGTGCTATCCAGGGGGCGTATGGGGGTTGGAGGGCTGTCCACAAGGGTGGACGGGCTGTCCATGGGGGTGGTCGGGCTGTCAAGGAGGCATGGGCGGGCTGTCCAGGGGGGGTGGGTGGGCTGGACACAGGGGGTAGGGGTGTCCAGGGGGGTGGGCGGGCTATCCAAGGGGGTGGGGGGTTGTCCATAGGGAGAAGGGGTGTCCAGGGTGGTGGGTGGGCTGTCCACGGGGGTGGTTGGGCTGTCTAGGGGGTAGGGGGCGTCCACGGGGGTGGGTGGGTTGTCCACGGGGGTGGGCGGGGCTGTCCACGGGGGTGGGAAAGGCTGTCCACGGGGGTGGGCGGGGCTGTCCAGGGGGTGTGGGCTGTCTTGGGGGTCTGGGTGGGGTGTCCTGGTGGGGGAGGGGTGTGTGGGTGTCTAGGGGGGTTGGTATGTCTAGGTGGTGGTGGTGGGGTTGCAGGGGAGGGGGTGTGGGCTATTTAGGAGGGTGGGCGGGGCTATCCCGGGGGGTACGGGCTGTCCAGGGGGGTGGGTGGGATGGCCACAGGGGGTGGTCGTGCTCTCGTGAACCCCCCGTCCGAACATCATCGACCCCCGTGGACAACCCACCTTTTATCCCAAATTCCATAGATTTATACATTATTTTATTATATTATGTCTCAAATTATCTAAAATATGTGTTTGATGTTCTTCACGTGACCTATCATAATTCCTTCTCATAATATATAGTGATCATGGGAAGATCCCATGCATGATTCATGATCACTCAAATTATTCTGCAGATCATACATAATGGAAGCCTTACAGGATGTGAGATGATTATATCTATGAAATCTACTCAGGTACCTGGTGAGGAAGTGCATATTAATTCAAAAAGTTAAATTGCATATGAGGATACCCTACTAATATGGTTATGGGATGAGGCATGCTCTGATGTGATAACAAATTATGTTCTTGTTGGTTTTACATTTTTTCAATAACACATTAGTATGTTTTTTTCACATGTGTAGTTGATACCATGATTATTTTCTTCCTTTATCGTTTACTTAAATGTATTTTCTATTAAAGTTCAATCATATTGAATTGTTTATGACAAAATGACTTATATGAATTCTTTTTACAGAATGGACAGATGTTGGATGTATGAAACCGATCGTATCTCAAGCGATTTTCAAAACAATTTGGAGAGCTTTATAGATTTTGCATTTCACAATGCTTCAGATAGTGGTCGCATACACTGCCCATGTTCCAATTGTGTTGGTAGACCTTGGTTGAGTCGTCAAGAAGTTAGCTACCACATAACCAAAAATGGTTTTCAAGCGAACTACTTTGTGTGGTATCACAATGGGGAGAAAATGAAATCTCAAATTGGTGATGATTGAAATGAAAGGACTGGAATGGAGAATTTGTTAGATGATCGGTTTCCGTTTATTCGTCATCATGAAAAAGAAAGGATTTCGACTCAAGAAGACGTCGATATGAGGACAACTGATGCATCTAGTGAAAATGTTGATATTGATAGGGTGAAAAAATTGAATGATACTGCCATGACTCCAGTATATCGACAATGCGATAAAATGAAAAAGCTATAATTTTTTATCCGATTGTTTCATGGAAAAACTATGTATGGGATTTCTAATAGAGAAATCGATTACATTCTTACCCTCTTGAAGGATTTACTTCCAGATGATGCAGATATTCCCTCAAACCACTATATTTCATGGAAGTTAGTTGGAGAACATGGATTTTCCAGAAACAAAATTCATGCTTGCCCGAAAGATTGCAGTTTATTCTGGGAAGAAACTGCTGAACGAAATGAATGTATAAAATGTGGCACATCCCGCTGGAAGTCAAAATCTGATGGAACACCATCCCGCATTCCACAGAAAGTAATATGGCACTTTCCATTGATCCCCAGACTCCAGAATATTTTTATGTCTGATGACATATCAATAAAAATGAGATGGAATGATACTGAGAGAAAGAAGACTAATGATGAGTTGGTTCATCATGCAGATGGATTTGCATGGCAGAGATTTGATGCTCGACATCCTGATTTTGCAGCTGACGTGCGTAATGTGAGGATAGGTCTTTCATGCGACGGTTTTAATCCGTTTGGGCAGATGCTTACTTCGCACAGCACATGGACAGTTTTTATACACATTTATAATCTTCCCACATGGTTGTGTATGAAAAAATCTTTCACTTTCATGAGTATACTCATATCTGGTCCTTCTGATCCCGGCATTGATATTGATGTATACATTCAACCTTTAATAAAAGAGTTGAAACTTTTTTGGGATGTGGGTGTGCACACATACGATGCATGTTCGAAATACATATTTCAGATGTGTGCTGCGCTTATGTGGACGATCAATGATTTTCTGGCTTATGCAATGATGTCTGGATGGAGCACGAAGGGAAAACTGTCATGTCCAGTTTGTATGAAGAATACACGATCCAGAAGACTGAAACATCGTAGTAGTTTCAGTTTTATGGGACATCGACGATTTTTTCCAAAGGATCATCCATATAGAATGAATCATCGATGATTTGATAATACTATAGAGACCGATGATCCACGTCAGTGTATGTCTGGAACTGATGTGCTTAATGAATTGAAAGATTTCAGTTTTTCATTTTGGAAGGGTCAAATGAAATCTGGAAAGAGAAAGAATGTTTCCACAGAAACATGTTACAATTAGAGGAAGAGGAGTATCTTTTTTGATTTGCCTTATTGGTCAACCAATTTGCTACGTCATTTCTTAGACGTAATTCATATTGAAAAGAATATATGTGAAATGTTGCTTTTAGTTATTCTAAATGTCAAGGGGAAGACAAAAGATGATTTACGATCTCGACGTGACTTGGTGGATTGGGGAATCAGACCATAATTGCATCCTGTGCGTATCAGTGAAAATAAATGGCAACTTCCATGTGCTTCTTATGTGATGAAACCTACTGAAAAAAACAATTTTTGGAAGTATTAGATACTATTAGAGTTCCTGATGGCTATTCAAGCAACATATCTAAACGGGTCAACAGAAGAGAGTTGAAGCTAAAATCTTTGAAGACTCATGATTATCATGTTCTACTGCATGAGTTGCTTCCAATAGCAATCCGTCATCTTTTGTCCAATAATGTAAGGGTGGGTGTTATTCGGTTGTGCCATTTGTTTAGAGATCTTTCTGCTAATAAGTTGTCCAAGTCTTTCTTGCAAAAAATGTTGAAAGATGCCCCATTAATTTTGTGTGAGTTGGAGAAAATATTTCCCCCATCATTTTTCACATGCATGCTACATCTGACTGTCCATATTCCAACTAAAATACTTCTCGGAGGACCTGTTTATTTTCGTTGGATGTATCCAACTGAAAGAAATATGTTCACATTAAAGTCTTATGTTCGAAACAAGAATCATCCCGAAGGTTCTATCGTGAACAGTTACTTAGCTCAAGAATGTATGGATTTATGTTCAATGTATTTGTCTGATCTTACTACAAGAATGAACAGACCAATGAGAAATGAAGAAGAACAATATGAGCAAATTGAACCCAGTTTTCCATCACTTCCTCAAACAGGAGGAATTCCTGGATCATATACATTGAAGACATTAAGCCTTGAAGAGCAGGAGATGGCACATCGTACAGTTTTGTTCAACTGTGATTTGTTCGATGATTATATCAGGTAACAAAATTGAATATGTATAGCTTACATATATATCTGTTAAATTATTCATATTTTTTTATCTACAGGGAACATAAAACAATGATAAATAGGAAGCATCGTTCTTTATCTTTGAGAAGGAGAGAGACTTTGCATAGCAAAGAGTTTTCTGCTTGGTTAAAATTGAAGGTAAAAATATTACTGTTTAAATTAATTATTTCAATATTTACTTAAGTTTAACTGTCATTTATATTGCAGGTATTGAATTTTTCTGCTGACTCTGTCTCTGAGGAAATAAGTGCTTTGGCTTTTGGTCCTAATACCGTGGTTCGTGACTATAAATCAATTGTTATCAATGGGTACAGATTTATTGTCACTGAACGAGCCAAAAACATGAGAACACAACATGATGGTATTATGGTTACTTCCACAACAAATTGTTATGCCAGTGCATCAGATAGTAGACCGCGACTTGAAAATGTGGGTTATTATGGAGTCGTTGAGAAAATAATAATATTGGATTATTACTCTCATGGACGAGTCACAATGATGAAATGCCATTGGTTTGATTCGATGACGATACATGGCACATTTATTGATGATTGTGGATTTCGAGTAATTAATATGACCCACACTCTTGCAACCGAAAAACCATATGTGTTGGAATCAATGGCTAAAAAATTTTTTATGTCAAAGATCAACTTCAACCTGAATTTGGTGTCATAGTTGAAGTAATTCCAAGACATATTTTTGATGATGCTGATGATGGAATTGACACTGTCCCTATTTCCATTGGAACCAATCCATTTATTTCTTTTGATGACTACAATAGCTCAATTGTCAGATTTGATTGTGAACCTGAAGTTGTGGTTGGAAATATATAGAATCATTCATCCATGTTCTCAATTCTTTTGTTTTACCTCGAGTTGGTTTGTTAAGGTTGGTAATATTCATATTTATTTAGTATTGATCACAAATATGTTTTAGCTGACTTGACCGTTATCTGAATTTTCAATGTTTATTGGTTTCTGTTTTATTTGAATTGCATTTTCTAATTTGGAATTGAGTTGTATTCAAACCAAATCAAACAATATTTCTAACTTGGTGAACATTACAACTTGTATGTTTTATTAAATTCATTAAAGGTCTTCTAAAACAATTGATAGCTAAATTACCAATAAATCCCTTCATTCCCTCATATATTTAGTTTTTTGGTTTACACATTAATTTTCTTTTTCTAATTAATTACATATTTGTTTTCAAATGCAGGAAATGCAGCCAATTGAAGAGAGACGGAGAAAACAAATGGCGGAGAACAATCGTCGGATGGAGGAGATGGGCATTCCACCATTAGTGCCTACAGTGAGTACTTTATTTCAAATATATATATATATATATATACAGAATATATAATGTCATGTGATTAATTTTTTTTGTAAACCTTTTTGTAGGATCCACCATTACGTCGACAGTTATTCGACGAGGAGCCTAGTACTGGTCCTAGTACTCAGGCCGGTGGTACGAGGAGGGTTCGTACCAGAGGTGGACGTAGAGCTGCGCATGCCCGACTAGACCCTGCCCCTCCCACTGACATTTCAGACTTCCCACATTCTGATCCCGGTGTGTCGTTAGGGACACACGGGGTATTTAGGCCTCCCATGTTTTCCCTACCTTCTGCATCTTCTGCGCCATCATTTTCACATCTCATGATGATTCCCACTCCCCAGTCAGCATCAGGTCATACAGCTATTCCATCTTCTTTTCCTTCTAATTCTGTCTCTCCGATCTTTTATATTCCATCGTCTTCGACTCCTGTTCCACCAGAGGGTGTTCCATCAGGTTCTGTGGATCCGGCTCCACTCATTGATCAGACTAGCGCAGGTATATTTATAAAACCCTAACAAATTTTTATAGCAATATTTATTTTCATTATAAAATGTTTTGATAAAATATTTGTTTTTCTTTCATGACAGATACATCTACTGACAGGAGGTGGGGGCGGGGTCGTACACGCATGCGTTCGGTGTGGAACCATCGCACACAGGTTATGGTGGAATATAATGAAGACAATTAGATGGTTGAGAAAACAGGGCAGCAATGTCAGAGTTTTCTGGAGACGCTTGCCAAATACTCTGACATCATTCCCGTCAGCCCGCTGTCGTGGAGACATTTTCCACATGAGGTCAATGATAGAGCTTGGGCAGAGATATGGGTAAAAAAATCTGTTGTATTTAATGCCATGAATTATTTTTGTATTTATATGAATTAATATTTTGATTTCAGCTTCGATTTAATTTTCCTGATGGTGAGGGTGCACGACTGGAACGTCTAAAGGATTTAGGCGAGCTTTGGAGAGCCTACAAGCATGAGCTGTATATTGGCTGGTGTGCTAGAGTTGGCACTGAGTTAGAGGTGGTACCATTCGTGGATGATTGTCCTATAGAGCAGTATCGTCAGATGATTACTCATTGGACGAGTACCCAGTTTAAGGTATGAATTACATTTGAGGTATTTAAATAATAACTTTCAAGTTTTGCATTAATATTATCCTTTTCATTATCGAATTTTATTTAGGAATCATCTTGAAAAAATAAAAAAAAACATTGATTCAAAAAAATACCTCCATACACTAGGACGCACGACGATGCCGGATCATGAGAGGCAGCAGGTATGACAATTGTTTATAAGTTTTCTTTACGACTTACATTTTCTTTTGTTTCCTCAATTATTTAATCATTTGCTAAAGATTTTATATAACTTTTGTTTTCAATGTCATTGTAGAGGCAAGTACAAAATATTGAAGGATGTGTGCCTCGAGCAAAACTATTTTGCTCGAGTAGACGAAAAAAGGATGGAAGTGCTGTCAACGTAGCGACTCAGCAACAGTTTGTAAGTTTTAATCTGTTGAATTTATATTTTAATATCTATTTAGTAACTTAATAATATATTTATATTTGTAACAGGATGCTTTAGAGGCCCTCGATGCCCAAGAAGCAGACAATTTTGGGCCATCTGATCACTTACATCAGGTGTTGGGAGAGGATCATTCTGAAAGAGTACGCTGCCGACCTAGGATAGCCCCGATGAGGTATTGGCCTGCCTCAGGTACGAGTTGTAGTGCCACCGAGCTGCAGCAAGTTAGGGCACAGGTAGAACAGGATGAGAAAAGGGCCACAGAGACGGCAGAACAGTATGCTAGGGAAAACAGTGCATTTATGAAATATATTGAAGTTCTACGTCCAACACTTCCAGTAGAGGCCAGCCCAGCGATTGATGAATACATGTCGTGGATACATGGACCCTAAGGTTTAAGAATCTACTACTTTCAAAGAAACCCAATGGGTTATATTTCTATGATGATATTCTATTTTTTTTAGGAGTGTTAAAGATACCTACCAATGTTCTATAAACATCATCTTAAATTCCATCCTGGGGAAGATATTTGAATTCTATGTTCAATTCCTCATAATAAATTTTCACAAGAAACCATGATCACCTTGATTAATTAGAAGAATGTTTCAACAAATTCTACCAACACCTCATGAAAATAAACCCAATGAAATGTAAATTCATCAGGATATTATAAACATTACTCACCTTCATGGTACACCATCATGATATAAATTTCAACACTAATAAAACCATTTAAATACTTGATATTCCCCCTCCTAAAAACCTTTTTTAGTTGAAATGGATCTAGGAATTTTTCACCTGTATTGGGAACTTTATAAAAAACTGTGTTGGTAAATAATTACCCTTCATTAACTAGTAAATAAAAAACGTAACTTATCAATGTAATGAATATTTATAGATGAAAGTTTATGGCATTAAGAAATATCTTATGTATCCCCTAGTATTAATACATTATATAGAAATGAACCCCCTCATCCACTATGTGAAAACTATGGAATGATCACATGGTTCCATACATTCTTAAAAATATGATACAGACATAGAAAATAGTATTTACTACTATAGTAGGACCGTGTTTGAAGTTGAGATGAAATACACTGATACCAAGAGGAACAATTATCCACTAATCATTTTGGTGAAGAAATATTAACATTATTTTCATCGTCATTAGGTCAACTTGAACTCACTTTGGGATCCACTTAATAATATCCTCACCTGTCCCATGTTAATGCGATCATTTTCAAGTTGGGTTGTTGACTTACATTTGTTCGATATTTTTTTTATTAAAGAAGTATATCTAGGGGTAAGAGACTATATATTTCTTTATTTCACACCCTAACCTAGAATAATTACTTCTAATATAGAATTTTTGATGCATAATAATTATCTATTATTTCTCAAGGGATAAGAGACTATAGATTTCTTCTTCAATTCTAACTGGGAGAATAATAGAAGACTAGAGACTCAAATTGGTTATCTTGGGGATTGTGTTTTTTTCACCAACCAAGGATGTATTACTTATTTTTTTTCTACTATCAAAAGGGTTTACAAACAATGAAGTAGAACAAAAATCTCTTATCATAGGTTTGAAACTAGATCTATATATGTTTATTTCCTTATTAAACATAATGGAAAATATAGACTTCATGATTAGGTAATGAAATGGGGATTATTATATAAATAAAAATGGATCAATACCCCTCCTTGACTACATATAATAGTTGATGTCATCATTTCATTTAGAGTGGGAGTTGTACCATATTCCATTCTCATTGAATGCTCAAGATGATCTCTTGGAAAAGGAATATACCATCTTAATAGAACAATATCAGGATAAAACAATGATTTGAATTGTGCATTGTAGGATAATATCTATCTTTATCTATAATGATATAAAAGATATTAGGTAAATTAATTCCTCCATGGTTCGGAGTAAATCTCTACCATCATTGTCCAGAATAATATTTGGATGGTTGGAACCATAATGGGGTATCTTCAAAATGGGACTGTATGGCATGAATAAGTAAGGAATGAAGAAATTTTTTAATGAAAAACCAATTTTTTCCTTTATGATGGTGAAACTTCTCAAAAAATCATCTAAAAAAAAGGATTTGATGGGGTCATTCTCAGATTAATTGAATAATAAGAGACACTTATATTTATTTAGAAGGTCTATGCTGGCACCAATGATGTTCATCTATCAAAGTAAAATATCATCCACCAAATCTGAATACTTGGATATTTTGGTCCATCAAAGATGCATGATTTCTTATAACTCACTAAGGTGTTTCATTCATGTTTATTATATATCAAATTCACTCATTAATCCCCAAATTTATTGAACACTAAAAAAATTATCTATAAATTCTGTTTTTTGGGGCATTTAATTCTTGGTTCCATACCCTCTTTTGATTGTTAGTCAGTTGACATTCATCCATATATCAACTGAACTCTTCTTAAAATAGGAGAAATATCTACCCATAAAGGATATTGGGGAAAATTATTTTATCCATTTTATAAATTATAATATCATCACCATATTAGGAGTCCCTCACAAAATAATGATGGATAATGGAACTGAATACTATGACACTAGACTAAATAATATGTACTTGGAATAAAATATTTAGTATAATAACGCATCCCTCTATCATATAGTTGTATATAGATAGATAAAGTAATTTAAAAATACTTTATCCAATATTCACCCAAACATAATAAATAAAGGAAGGAATTCTTTTCCAGGAAAAAGTTTCAATGATTTTCAGTATTGTCGCACACTTACTCATAAATCCACATAAAAACCCCATATTCACTATTATATGGGATAAAATCACTCTTTTCTATTTAATTTCAACTTTCTTCACTTCACATTTCCATTTGTGATCAAACCTATGAAGATAAACAGTATTAGATATAGATTTATGAATAATATTGAATTTATAAGGATAGGTTACACACCTAACATAACCTCAAAGTACATTAGTACCATATCACAAGACCATTCACTAAGAAGGTTCAACTCCACTCATTTATCCAAGGGGAATTTATCTTAACCTTAAGAACACCCATGATGTCTGGAAAGAAACCCCCAAAATTAGAAGAAAAAATTCGGAATCGAAATATATAATACACAATGTCTACTCCATGAGATATTTTTCCCTAATCATAATGGATATAGATTGTATCACTCCTACCACGAATACATGGATTCTCAAGAAGTAATATTAATTAATTCATTTTATTTCACGGAGATTATTCTACATCACTTAAAACTTCTTTTAAATAGTCCTTATCATATGATCTTAATGTTCATGACACATAAATAATCATTTAATGACATTAAAATACATCCCATGTTATTCTTTTTTCAAGATATTAAACTAAGCAGCATAAAGGTTTATCCCATAAAACCCTTAAACTACCTAGAGTGGTTTATCTCATATGATATAATTCACTTACATGAAAGACTTATCCATGAGATAGTCTTAGAATATTATTTATCCCATACATATGGAAATTATTGGATAAAATAATTCCCATGTATCCTAGAACTATATAAGGATTGATTCTTATTGTTATAATATATATAATGTCATTTCGGTTAACTATATTAGACCCAACAGTGAATTATATTTTACTTCTATTTTTTTATCATCAAATAACTTGGGTTTACCAATTCACATCCCGTAATACTTCAAAAACCCGATGTTGAGATGGAACTATATTCAACTTCCACTTGATCCCAATAAATTTATAGACCCTTTTCTAATAAATAAATATGTATTGATTTTAATAATTTCAGTTTATGTAGTGATGTATTGGATCCATCCACAAATTCCATAACCTATAATTCCTCATCATGTCTTGGTGTGTGGCCCATTGTCAATTCACATCATATTTTCTTAGATATTTGAGAACTAAGATAAAATCATTTTATTTCCTGTCACCTAAACAAGATCATTATAGATAAACTTTCCCTAGAACTATGTGTGGATTAATTCTTGTAATGTAAGGATTCGTAGTGACATTTAAACCATTTACCCTAGACTTAGCCAGATATTTAATCTTTATCAAATCCCTCTTTCATCATATGGTATCCTCATCAAAATTAGGTCTTTTATATTTAAATCAATTCCAATATGAAATATATTATTTATAGAAATTTTTTTGGATTGATTCATTTTATTTTAGTACATGTAGTCATGTCTAGACCATCTATCCTAGATCTATTTACAAGCCTTGATCCATTTTGAATCTCCTCTGATATTTCATAATGGCCCAATCCTATCTGGTTCTAATCTAGTGTATCTTAATAACCTTTAGAACTTTACCATACCATATTCCATACTTTTAACCTTAAGTATTTGAATAATCATAAATTTATTATAGTAAATAGTAACAAGTATATCAAATTCCAAATGGACAGCTACATTTGGGGATGAAAAATACACTATATATTTGGCCTACATACAACCAATTAGTGTCATGTTTTCTTGATGAGGAAAAGATCTTCATATCCCATTTTCCTTCTATAAATTTATAATATAACCCTTCATTAAAATGTGGTTAGTGTTCATCCTCGATATGATTTAGTAATGATATGATAATAGGTCCATAATTTTAAAGTGTTTAGTGGTCATCCTAATCTATCATTTTTCATTTAACCATTTATCAATTCAAATAGCTCAAGTAATTATCTAAACTACTCTCATCCCCTCGTCAAGAGAGTTGAAATGAATCTATCTCTTTAATCCCCATTTGGGTTGTAACACATACCTATTGTTATAATCATTGTGACCTTAAACTAAATCAACACTTCCATGAGACCATCTATATTAGTATTTGGCTCTTTATACATGTCTATTTTACTTTTCCCTCATTTTTGTATAGTCCATGTTGTTTTATTCAAAGTTGTATAACCTTAAAGTTTTGACCTACTATGGTCAAAGTTGTAAAAACATAAAAATAATTTCACCTTGGTATGAATTGAAATACCTTAAACTTTAAAAGGAAAGATATGTGGTACTCTTTAAGTTGAAAATACTTAAATTTAATTTTATATAAAAGTAGATTCTTCACTTGATGAGCCTTTTACCTGCATGGTATTAAAAAAATTAGATGTTTTTTAAGAGAAAATGTCAAAAATATTTTCATGTTAAGCACCCATAATGAGTGACCTATAAAATCCAAGTTTCTACCATCTAATCCTTCCCATTTGATAAATTTGAACAAAGATAGAGATAAATAAAAGACATAAAGTATTTATAGGACCACCATATGGACCACGAAAATTTTAATTCAAAGTCACTAGATCTTTAGATCTTGGATAAAGTTATAGTTCATTTCATTTCGCCACCCATATAGGTTTGGATGATCTTTTAAAAACACACAAATATATAATTTCCAGGTTTTTGGACTCTCTAGATAATTTATTATTCAATGAAAAATCCAATTCATAATTTCAATTATTTTGACTCATTTACACCGTTCTAATTGAATAGCATAACCTTGGATTATGGTGGTAGTAAATGACTTACATATTTATCCCACCTATATCTATCCAAAATTATATGTCCAACTACAATATGGAACCAAACCTTATAATATTTTACCACATATGTTAACCATGTATTTTAGTGATAGTAGATATGTTAAATATCCAGCTCACATATATCCATTCAATAGCACAATGACTCAAGGATAACTGATTATTTGAAAAATTTCATATCTTACTTAATAGTTTTGAGTGTATGATTTTCCATATTCATGTTCGTAAAAATTTTAGATTGATTAGATTATTTTCAATTTACTTCCCTATTCATTCTTATGAGTTATTTGGAATCAACATTTGGATCACTAATCACACTGAGTCATCTACAGCAAAATGAAGTTCATCTAGCATCATGGATTCTATATTCTCTATTAGAAAAAACTCTTCATCCATGATAGAGTAATTATTTTATTTATTTTAATCCTATTTAATAAACCTTTGGTTACCATTTACCTTCAATACAACCTCGTTTAACTCTTGGAGAAGATGACTTTCATGGTTTATCCCCTTCTTAGCATACTATCATTTCTTTGCCACCACAAAAACCTATTGAGATCATTCTCGAAGTACCAAAACCCTAGGTTTTGTGGGTTGAATCATATATTCAACCATTGAAGTGACCAATAAAGGGTTTTAGGCCTCCTTTTGACCACATATTGATGAAAATATTGTGGAATTTGTTTATTTAGTGATGCAAGGATTCCACATGGGTCTCAGATATTAGCATCCAGATATCTTTCCACACCATCTTCATAATCCTTAGTTGTAATAAAAGTGACTTAGGATCTATATTGAATCTCTTCCATGAGACTACAATGTAATAAATAACTAAGTCACTCAAGGTGAGTATAAACTCGATGTTTTAGAAACTCTTTGATACTTCTGGAGATTGGGAAACTTCTATTGAGACTTCATCTACTAATCACTCCACATCATCTGGTGATGTCACTACAAGTAGTTCTAAGGACATGTGTATGAAAAAATTAATGAATTTGAGAGTTAGGGATAAACAATGAAGATTTATATCTCTACTACCAGAATTTCAAATCTCCCAAACTATTATTTAACCAATGAATGGTCTAATATAAATACCTTCCACAACCATTGTCACTTTTCTAGTTACCAAAAAGATTTGTACAAGGGATATAATCTTCCATTCCACTGCCACTTCATCATCTAGACTAACTGGTGTTCCTTCTCAATGAGTTCCATTTTATAATTCTTTATCTTTAATTATATGAAATTTTTGCAGGCCTACCCATGACCTTGAGTCTTGGATGAAAAAACATGAAACTCATAAGGTCATGATAAACAGATATTCTCATTCGGAGATCCATATACTAACATTAACTACTATAAGAATACGTAGGATTGGGATATAAATTAAAATAAAACATTAGAGAATATAAAACGGAGTATTTTTTGTATGAATTTAGAACCTCTATGTATTCATTAATATCACTAAACATATTAAGATATGATAATCAATACTAGGTGGTCATATATAGGATATCTATCACCTATTACTTTTACTTATCAAGATTTTCTAATCCTCCAGGACCTGTTGATGAAATATGAAAACTTTTATTATAATATATTATTAATGAAATTTACAACAAACCCAAAGGGTATTTATCCTAAGTATCAAGATAAGATAGTGTTTATATCCTAATTATGTAATTTGAAGACCTTGTTTGGATACCAAAAACTTTATCTCTAACAATAGAGGACACCATGGTTTTTCTTATTGCTTCTTATTTAAAAAATAGATCTTATTTCTTAATAACTCAATACTGAAACTAAGATTTTTGAATTTCACCAGCCATAGTGGAGATCTTAGACTAGATAATTAGGGATACCCTTTCCATAGTTATGGCTCACACTTTGGCTCTATGTGATACATTTATTCCATAATTTTACTCATATCATCCATTTAGCTCATAAAGAACAATAAGAAAGGGAAATTTTTTGTAATATTCTTATAAGTAATACAAAATGGGATCTTATTTGAGGTGGGAATCCAATTCATTAAAAATTTTGGGACCAAAAATTATTGTCCCACTAGTTCAGGGATAATTTTAAGATAAAATATAGAGAAACAAATGTTAAAATAAATGAAACTTGAAGTAATATGGAAAATCCACCAAATAAAGGGGTAAAAACCCATGGGAAAATATAAGTATATTAATACGGATAATAGTGGTTACATACTCCCTTGAAATTACAAAGAAAATATAGCTTATAATTAACTCTCTTGAATATCTGGGGGAACGACCCCACAAAATACCCTAAAAATACTAATTCGAGAAGATCTACTGAAGTTTTTAAAAAAACTAAGGGAATCATGTACATTTAATAGGAATGACTCACCCAATACTCCTCCCTATATTGGATGGTTTTTTTGGATATCCACCCACAACACAACAAACCATAATTTCCTCCCTTGAAAAAACAAGGGGGTATCCCCCATCTGGAGAAAACAATTTGATACATATCCCACTTGGATATTTGATTGAAAACTAATTATATCTCTAAAAAACCTCAATATCTACCAAACCATGCTTCTGATGTCTTTTCAAAGCTACTTGGGAATTTTTACCATATGAAATTAAAAAATAATAATTTCTTTCATCAGGAAGTCTTAAATATTTTCCTTAATATGAATTTTCTGCATATCCACACATCATTCCTCCACCACATCTCAGAAAAAGTGATATTGTATCCCAATGTGCTTCATAATAGAATAAAAATACGGATTCATTCCAATGATCAAAGTTATATGACTATAACAAAATAGTGGATTTTTTTTCTTTTGTGTTCCTGAGCTCCTCCAATAAACTTCTTATATAAATCTCCTCTTTGAAATCCTATGTAGATTCTATATAATCTACATTGGTCATGGATAAAGACACAAATGACTATAAGTTTTAAATATATATCAAAGAAACTCCAGTAAGAGTAAACACATAACCAGTAGAGGATTTACTTTAGTCATAATCACCTATAAATTTGACATCAATATAGCCTATGATAGTAAAATCTGATCCTCCAAAACATAATGAAGAATCAGAGGCATCCTTGATATATTTCAAGGTCTCCTTTACTATGCTTCATTTCTCATGTCCTATATTTGACATGGACCAACTAACATCTCTCGCTATATATGAAATTTTTAGTCTAGTAAAAACCAGAGAAAACATTATACTTTCCACTACTGATGCATATAGTATTTGAGACATCTTTATCATCTCCTCTTCACTTCTAGGACTCATGTTAGAGGATATATTGAAATTAATAGAAATTGGAGTATATATTGGATTATATTCTTTCATGTTGAATCATTTCAATACATTACTCAATTAATTTTTCTATAATATCCAAATAATCCCATTATTTCTATGTTAGTAAATCAATATCCCAATAATCTTTTTTTTCTAGTTCCACTTCCTTAATATCAAACTTCTTATCCAATTATTCCTTCATCTCTTGTATATTACCATTATTGGGACATGCAACTAACATATCATCCACAAAAAAAATAATTATCATGTAATCCTTACCATTCTAACCCTTAAAATATCCACATAGAATTGAATGAATTCTATTGTATCCAAGGCTTAGGATATAGTAATCAAGTCTATTTTACAAAAACCTTGGTGTCTGCCTGATACTGTACAGAGTTTTTTTCAACCAGGAAACGGTTTATCTTTTCCTTATTTTAAAAAACCTTCTTGTTGGATCATATATATTTTTTCATCAATATCACAACAAAGAAAAGAATTATTCACATCCAACTACTTCAGATGTAAACTATTTATATAACACATCAATAAAAGTATCCAAAAAATGCTTAGTCAAACAAAAAAAATACTTCATTAAAATAGATACATTCCTCTCATGTATTTACTTTTGACACTAGTCTTGTATGATTTTTTTCCACTTAGTCTTTTTTCATCCCACTTGATCACAAAGATTCATTTTTTCTAATAACATTCCTTCCATGCAATAATGAAACCAGATCCCAAGTATTGTTATTATGTAGGGCTTTAATTTCATCCTACATTGTCTCCATCCATGTGGATACATCTAGAATCTAGGTCACTTATATAAAAGAATATTTCTCTCCATCCTCTATCAATAATCATTACACGATATTTTTCACAATGACATAGTCTAAGTGCTAAAGTGCTGATATTTTCTTCTAATTTGAACAGCGTGGTCAACACTCAACCAATACTTGATCATCATGATCTGGTAATGATTTTGAGGAAACTAGTTTATAATTGGATTTTTCCTCCACTTTTTCAATTGTAGTTTCTATATTATTTTTCTTCATGTCTCCCTCAATTGTCATTATCAACTTATCTTATGTAAAAATGAGTACACTATTGAGGATAAGTTTTTTGAACCATGTGGTACCACAAATGATACCCCCTCACACCATCTGTATATCCTAAGAAGTTAAATGTTTTGGATCTAAAATCAATCTTTTATCTTTCCCTATGATAAAAAAATATACAGGACTTCCAAAAGTATGTAAACAATAATTTTCATAGTGTTTACCAGTCCACATCACCATCCTTATTTTAAGATCAATATCCATTGAAAGAGATCAATTGATCACATGAAAATAGTATTCACTACTTATTCCCAAAAAAAATTCCATTTCTACAGTCATCAACATATCCCTTATTCTATTTGAAATGGTTCTGTATATACTCTACAACTCTATTTTTCTATGGAGTTTACACTACCATGAACTGTATCTTCCTAACTTCTCATTGAAAATTTTTATCAAACAAAAATGTTGTATATTATCCTCCATGGTTAGTCCTTAAACACTTGATCTTTTTTCCAAATTCACACTCCTTCCATGCATTTATGTTTTGAATACATCAAAAAAAATATAACTTCTTCCTAATTGGGTAAACAAAACATCTACTAGAATAATTATCAATCAATTATAAAAAGTATATTGATCCTCAAAGATATATAAGAGGTGATTTACAAACATCGTAATAGATCTACTCTAATATACATTTTCTTCTATTCTTGACATCTGCAACTTTAACCAGTGTTTCTAACTAAAAACATATTTCTCATTAAACAGTATGGATAAATTTGTAATATTTGGCATTATCATCTGATCAAAAAGAATCTCTAGGCCTCTTTCAGACATATGGCCAATATTTTAGTCCCATTAAGTTTTCAATGCTTCTATCGAGGTATTGGATATGAAAAATATCTGCACCTACTTGTATGTTTCACCCATAAGCATGTATATGTTCTTTGAGATATTTTTTGTCTTTATCACCACAAGTGAACCCTTCAAAATTCTCATCACTCCATTCTTAGTGGAAGACTAGCATCTGATGTCATAAAATTTTTCCACAGTTAATATGTTCTTCTTCAAGCCCTTTACATGGAGTACTCCATTCATGGTTCGAACAATACCATCATGCATCTTCAGTTTGATGGTACTAACTCCAATGATCTTTAAGGTGTAATCATAAACCATTTAAAAAAGTCATTCTAATAGATTACTATAATGATCAAACCATTTCCATCAATAATTCATGTTTTATGTTTCTGTTGAGTTGATAATCCATGACTCATTAAGATGTTATCTTCCTCTAGAAGTTCCCACCACTTCACTAATAAGAATATATCCACTTATAGATGTACTCAATGCATTTATTATTGTTTCATGATTTTTTCTCCCATTGGAACTATTCTCTATCACCACACCAACTTGTCTATCACCAATCACAAGTATAAAATTATCCTTCCACTTCACTTCTTGTTTCTTTAATTTCCAAAAAGGAAATTTATTCGCATTAAATTTTTTTATCTTGAATTTTTTAACCATCTAGAAACATCATCTATCTAAACCTCCTCTATTTCACAATAATTAATTAAATAATATTAATGAAAATATTTTATGTTAAAGATCAACCACAGTTTCAATCAATTAGTATACTCAAATATATAAGAATTATTAATACACAAAATAGTAAAAAGAAGTTATCCAAAACCCTCCTATAATAATAGTTGTTGGACTTAAAATTATTGACCCACTTGTGAGGTGATAATTGAAAGATAATAGAAAGTGAAAAATATAAGGAAATAAATGACACTAGATGTAATGTGAAAAAACCTCCTGAACAAAGGGGTAAAAACCATAGGCAAATTGAAGGATCTAACTATGGATAATATAGGGTACAAACCCAATCATAATTATAAGGATAACATTTTCCATAGTTATCTTTCTTTATTATGAAAGGAAACAACCTCACAAAATAACCACACAAATAGTAATGGGAGAAGATCTGTGGAAGCTGGTGAGAAAACAAGGAAAATCTACCGCCTTTTATAGGGAAGAATCAATCCCTTATCCTCACTCCACTAGATGGTTGGGGGGTTTTCCACCCAGAACAATGCTAAAATTGATTTAATCTCTTGAAAATTTAAGGGGGAGGCCACTGCCTATAGAAAGTTCTATTGACCATAGAAAGGTTTATTACTTAATGGAGCCTATTCCACCACCACCTTATCAAGGTTTTCAACATAAGTATATTTCACCAATAAGTGGGAAACTAAAATCATAACAAGGTGTGATGTTGATATATGAATGAGAATATAAGAGTATATTTTAGATAAAAATCCCTCTTTCCAGTCTAGATATGCATGACCTATATGTTTGAACATAACAAGAATCTAATCAAGTATGGTCGGAAATCTTGCTTCATTTTCAGTTCAAATGGTCATAGAAAAATAATGGTATGTAGTGGATATAAACCCTCTACCTATATGATTTATCAAAATCTATATAATGATCTACTTCCACCATAGTTGTTGACACTTCTTTACTACCTATTAGAGTGCCACATTTAGTATACTGAAGAGTCCTTATTGGTGTCTCCTCAAACTTTATCCTCTAATGGAAGAATATATTTAAACATATCATAGGTAGTCAAGAATTAAATTTTATCACTTAAAATATTCATCATAATACATCTCTAAGGTTGATAAATTCAATAAATTCTTCATCGATTGATTGGTTGATCACTTCTTCAACATTTCCACTATCAAATAAATCCCTCATTCTCCTCATGATAGGGACCCTATTATTGGTGGATTATATTATTATCTCTATCTCCCTAATATATATTCCAACCTATATTTAATTCTAAAGTTTTACATCAACAAGTCCATTAAATTCATTGATATATGGGATACTCACTCCACCCTATAGTGTATACCATAATTCCTCCATCAATTTTGCAGGTGTATAGTTATCCTACAAATGGAAGTCTTCAAAATATAAATATCATAGAGGGGTGGTTATCCACTCTTCCTCTATCCTAGAATAGGTTTTAATCTCATTCACCATGAACAATTTTCTTAGACTCCTATATTATTTTTTAATATCACTTCTCAGCCAATATATTGATCAAATCACTTTAGACATATGATATGATGGTTCTTTAGTTGTTATATATTAGGAAACTTAAGAGTTAGTTTACTTCATGGACTCTAATAATTAATTTTTGTTCCCCTTATTTCAATATTTTCTAGTACCCCATCTACCCTTCTCTAATGCTTTGTCTTCTATCACCATGGGACCTTTAAGGATAGCATGTTGTGAGGATGTAATAGCATCCAAGCATGTGCACACCTTGGTACTAATTTGATGAAAACATTTGAGGGAAATAATAAAATTTCAACATTGGTGGCAGTATGGGCTATCATCATCCATATTTTTTACATCATTATAGTTTGTTATCAATTATTACTTCTTTGGATGGTGGTGATACTTTCCATTGTACGCATCAAAAGTTTCATGTAAACGTATACAATGAATATGAATTTCAAATGAAAACATCAGCCACCCATGTAAAATAAAATTTCATCTCTTAAAACCAGTATGTACCTCCTACCATACCAAGATAGACCATCACCTATAGATCTCCCTTTCATGACTTCCCTATAGAGAAAGAAATTAAATTCTGAATTCATTATCAGAACCTTTACATCCCTATCATCATTCATTATGATGGTTTTACTACCTGATATAACTTGGATGAATGACATAAACCTACAACTTAAAATATTTATGGTAATATGAAGATAATATGCTTTTAAATGTATCATTTTCCACTTATACAGCACCTAGAACAACCCAAACATACAGAATAAATATTATCCTTAATATATATATATATATATAGTAGGCTCTAATAAATCTTGTCTAAAACTAGCATTTTTAAGACGATTGGACTTCCTTCTTCCAGTCAAGATTCTATCACAGACACGGTATATCTTACCACCATGTGTGAATTCTAGACTAGAATCCTATACCCACTAATCCAAATCATGACGAATCTGGTGAAATTAGTCTAAGTATCTATATTCGAGTTGAATTAATATCTGCATTACTCATAATAAACCCACTCCATATCAACCCAATTGGTGTTTGGGGTTCACCTATTATGTACATAAGGACATACTATTGAGTATAGTGAAGCTAGAACATTACCATTATTAAATACATAGAAATTAATCTAGGGTTTTTTTAGCTTTTATTCACATATAGGGATCCATCAATGTATCCTCTTTATCCCCTATCAATATCACTTGAGACAGCGAGGACATCCATGAATCAATTCCCGATACAACATTTGGCGGACAAAACTCATAAAACATTCCCCAAAAGATCAACACCCCACATATCTTGGAAACATACCATAGATATATCCCCAACTAACCATGTAAAAAATGGAAGGTGATTTTTTAGGGACTCTTGAAACTCAACAGCTCAGGAATGATGTGTGAATTCTTGTATATATACATTTGTGACACCCATATAGCCTCATATATTTATTCCATTTTTAATTAATCATAAAATTAAGTTAATATTTTCTAAACCCATCATGTACAAATCCATTAATTGAATCAATGAATTATTTACCTAGATAACCTTTATTTTATGATTTTCTAGAGGTATATTGGTGCAGACAAGTGTATATGAGGTTCCATATCATAATAAGTATTTTCTAGAGTCATTTTTGAATTCCACATAATATAAACTAGATTAGTAGGAGTATTAATACTATATCCACCTCTCAATTATATGTTTGAAACTTCTAAGATCAGGTAGTGGAAACTTTATTCATAATATAAATAAAGTTGTTATGGTGGGACCCGCATTTATCAAGTTTGGGATTGATGATTTGTAAAACACATCTTGAATCTAACTTTGAAAATGGGGAAACTTTATCAAATATTCTGCCTTATTAAATGGGGACTTAGCTATTGGTTTTCTATAAAAAAATATTTATCAACAAAAACGGTTTAAAAGTATTTTAAAATCATAAATTTTTAGTAAAATGTATTTATATAGTATATATACATATAACAAAATAAAAAAAAAATATAAAACCAACTAATTGTGAGATTAGAGGTAAAAATTAGATTTTTAAATATAACCAGTTTCGTCCCACTAAAGGTATAATTTTTTCAATCAAATAATTGTTGACTTTAATCAAAACATTGAGATTAAATCGTTCTGAATCACAAATGTTTTGATATATAAATAATGGGATGGGAATATCTACCTATATTAATCTCTTAAATTTAAAATTCTCCAAATATATTCTCCCAAAATCGATATTGTGTGTATATAAAAATTTTGTGTTCATAATTCTCTAAATATTGGTGAATTTATATAATGAAATTTCTAAAGAGAACCCTACACCAACACGTGGGGGTGGATCAAACCCTTTAGAACAGTGAATTTCATCCATGAATCAAAATCAATTTTTTTTACTGTATTCTCCATCTATATTCTTGTTTTCCAACAAACAAAATGTTTTGAACAAGGTAGAACTGAGAAGATCAATTTTTAATCCCTTAATGTCATGAATCAAGATGTAGTCAAGCTTCACCACATCGATGGAAAAAACTTCTCATGACGGAAAGATAAGATGAACTTCCATTTTAAAATTTTTAATATTTTTTTCATTTTAGAACCAAACCTTCCTCTCATTCTTAATGAGCCTATACCAATCTTAATGGAACACATATTGACCTAACTCATGTTGAACAAATTTGAGAAATTATAAAAAATGTGATGATGGTGTGGTTTTGTGTTGATAAAATATTCTCAAAACATTGTCAAATTCTATTTTTGACTATTTTTACAAAATAAATTCTGCTCAAGAGATATGGGATTCACTCGACCTCAAGTACAAATATGAGGAAGATGGTACGAATAAATTTATTATTCAAAAGTATCTTAACTTCAAGATGATTGATATAAATTAAGTGTTTGAGAGTGTACATGAGCTCCAAGTTATAACAAACAAACTTCCTTCCTATAAAATTAATATACCAAAAAAAATTCAAGTTGGTGAAATTATCGAAAAATTTCCCCCTATGTAGAATGAATTTGGTAAATAATGCATTAAAAATAGTGATGATATTTATTTATAATAATTAAAAAAATATTATTCACATTGATGAATAATCCTCATTGGGAGATTTTTGTATGGTTTTTTAACTTAATACCAAGGTCAATATCATTAACAGAAAGGAAACACCTATCACTTCCATTATTGTCATGAATATAGGTCAAAAATTAATGAAGAAAATCAGTCCTACCAACAGTAAAGAAGAATAAATTTTCTATGTAAAACCTAGTCATTTTTCAAGGGAATGTCTCTATCAAAGGAAATTTGAAAGAACTGCTGTGAATATATTGATTAAGGAAAATCTTATT
Organism: Viscum album; assembly: GCA_963277665.1. Classification (NCBI taxonomy): domain Eukaryota; kingdom Viridiplantae; phylum Streptophyta; class Magnoliopsida; order Santalales; family Viscaceae; genus Viscum; species Viscum album. The sequence goes on from OY728136.1 coordinate 613,318,629, forward strand.
ACAATGATACCCAAATTCAATATGACTTCAATGAATATGGGTTGTTGTATTGATTCTAGAGAAATAGTGCATGTGTGAAAGGATTAGTTTATGTTTTTGAAATTTGATGATATTACTATTCTAAAGAAATTACACCCAGTAAATAATTCAAGAATCAATGTTACTAGTCAAGGAAGTGTAGAACTAGACCTTACTTCTAGGAATAAATTTACTATTTTAAATTTGTTATTTCTACTTGATATTTGAAAGAATGTTTTAACTATTGATCTTCTATATAAGAAGGGATTTTGAGTTTTATTCAAATTTGACATGGTAATATTGTCTATGGGAGGCATGTTTATGATGAAAGGGTTACTTAAATGATAGCATATTTAAATTATCCATTAATAATATTATTGAATGTTCTGCTTACTTGATTGAGTACTCTAATTTAAAGCACTATAATTTTTCACATTTTAATCATAATTAGATAAAAATAATAAAGATTTTAAGCTGAATTAACTTCATAAATTAATTTAATAAATTTGAAACATGTATATAATCTAAAATATTTAAAAACCATTTCAATTTTTTTGAGAAATTACAATTTATTATAATAAGTGCAATATGATATTTTTTAATTAAATGGATTGTTAACTCATAGAGGAAAAAAGTATTTTAATTCTTTTATTAATTATTTCAGTATATATTTACATATATATCTTCTTATAAAAAAATAAACCTTTTATATGTCTAAGAAGTATAAAGTTGAAGTTGAAAAGTAATTTGACAAATAGATTAATGTATTATGTTTAGATAGAGGTAGTGGATACTTTATGAATGAATTTAATGAGTCTTGTGAAAAAATTATATAATTTATAAAATTAATACTCTTTAGTCACCTAAAAAATAGATTATATGAAAATAAAAAATCAAAATTTAGTGGAAATGGAAAATTTCGTGACTAATAAATTTAATTTAATGTTAAAATTATAGTTCAAAGCTTTATTTATAGTTTTTCATATTCATAATTGGATTCATTTTAGGAAAACAAAGTTGTCTCATTATGAAATTTGGAAAGGTATAAGATATAATATTTTATTTTCTATATTTTGGGGGTATTTAGTGTACTATAATGTTTCTGGTCCTAAAATAACCAAAATCGATCCTAGATTCATTAAAGTTGTTTTATTGGATATGCAAAAAAATAGTAAAGCATTTAGAGTTATGGATGTGGAAGATATTGTCATTTTTTAATCACAGGATACTAAACTTTTTTTAAAATAAATTTTATAAAGATTATGTGGAGGAGTTTATTCCTCATACACCAATATTTTGTACTCTGTTTAGTTCAAATACAACATTAGAGAATAATGATTATTCTCGATTTAAACATAAATGAAGTACAAAATTTAGGAAGGAGAAACATCTACATCCTGATTTTATTCATCCTAATACCATAGTTTTCCTTGTTAAGGGAGATAAAAATAATCATCTTTTGAATAATTATCCTACGGTATATACTATAGAAGATATCCCAATTACATATAAAGAATCTATGAATTCAAGGGATGCTAGTTTCTAGAAAGAAGCAGTTAATGATAAAATAGATTCCATTGTAGGAAATAATACTTGGGTCATTATAAATTTACCTATAAGTTCAAAAAATATTGGTTGTAAATGGTTTTTCATAAAGAAGTTTGATTCCAATCGTAACATTAAATATTATAAAGAAATATTAATTACCAAATGCTTCAGATAAAAAGAAGGGATTGATTATTTTGGAACGTATAATTAAGAATCTCATATTACTTCAATGGGGATTTTTATTATATTAGCCTATATTAATAATTTGTATGTCCATCAAAGGTACATTAAAAAAAAATTAATAAAGAATTAAATTAATATATTTACTTATAATAACCAGAAGGGTCTATTTTAAAGGTAATGAAAAAAAGTGAAAAAATTAGTTAAATCTCTTTATGGCCATAAACAATATCTGAAAAAATAGCATGAAAATATTGATTCTATAATATTATTTAATTAATTCATTCATAATAATTTGGATAAATGTGTTTATTCAAAGTTTAAAAAAGAATTTGGAGTTATTTTATGTCTATATGTAGATTATGTGTTAATTTTTTGGAGCTTATATGATTAGTGTATATGTGAAACGGAATTATTTATCCTATATGTTTAAAATAAACGATCTCGGAAAAGTTGAACCTATTCTATATATTACATATAGAAAACAAATAAGTGGTTATTATTTAATTCATTCACATTTCCTAGAGAAAATATTTAATAAATATGACCATCTCGGTTTCAAAGATGCTAATCTGTTACTAGAAAAAGGGATATTTGTGATGGGTTCTCATTGCAAAAGATCATTTATGGAAGGGTCCTATTGAAAATGATTTGTTGTAGAAGAGGGAGACAAAAATATAACCTTTTGTGATGGTTCGTCACAAAAAGTAATTATATCTGATGGGTATTGGTACCGTCGGTAATAGTTTTCTTAATTTTAAAAAAAAATCAACCGACCATCACAATTAGTATTTTCGACGGGACCATAGAAAATAATCATAAAAATAAATAAAATAAAATAAAATAATAATAATAATAATAATAATATAATGATAATATCAATAAAATGATAATATTAATACTAATAAAATAAAATTATTTATAAAATAATAATAATAATAATAATAACATAACATTAATATAAATGAAATAATAATATTAATATTAGTAAAATAAAAGTAAATAAAAAATAATTAAATAGTATAATATTAATATTAGTCAAATAAAAAATATTAATATTGTTAATATAATAAAAACCTCGGTATTCACAAAAATATAAATTTATATTAATTAATAAAATTATAAATATAATAAAAAATTACATAAATAATAAAAACTTTAATATTTGCTACAACATAAAAACCCAACTCTTTAAAACCTTTAATAGTTAATATTACAAAAAATATTCAAATATTTCATTATAAACTAAAAATGCATCCCTGATGGGGAGGGTCGTCTAGATGAGCTGGAGGAGATGGTGGAGGAAACTCTATCTCTAAACTATGAGTCAGACGTCGCGTGTACTCCACCTTATCCATCTCCTTCTAATGCCTCCAATGGCACATCTCATCTTGCATCTCCTGTTGTTGATGTTGCAGTCGTAGGAACTCTTCTTGCTACAGTTGTTGTCACTATTGCAACTCTTCCTGCTCCCTATGCATTTTCTCTATAAAATCACTCTGATCTCGTAGCTTCTCTTAATATTGTGCATCAGATGATGATGACTCTTCACGAGCTCCTCTAGACCTGGGCACCGGAATCATAGTGGTTCTATAAAAACTCTCAGGTGTAAATCGATAGTTTATACCAACAACTAGGCCTTTCTCGAAGGCATACTGGGTCACCTGCATCTATGTTTCCTCATCAAATTGGTGGGCACTGGTCTGACAATCGGTTTGAACCTGACTCCTATTATGATTCTAAGAATTATTGGCCTCATATGACTCATTCAATTTCAATTTAAAATTATAATAGTTAAAATATTATTTATAGTTAAATTTAAAACTCAAAAAATTTATACTTACAATAATCTGATGCTGGCGAGCACCTCTAATCTCTCTAGTGGATGGATCACTGTACTTCCTCCTATAAACATCGAAATCCAAAATATATGGTGTGTGATTTCATATATGAATATATAATAAACCTTTTTCATTTAAAGTTATATACAATATTTAAAAAAATGAACCTACCACTTGCTCTGTGTGCATACTGAATGTACGACTACTGGCTTGATGTGTCACCTTTTGTCTCCCCCAATTTTACAGACCGACTAATGATATGAATTGAAACTGCCTACTAAACCAGTGTGTACATAATCCATCCCAAACATGAGATGGAATATAATCAGGTTGGTGGACACGACATGTTTCATCAAACTCTATCACTTCTTCTTTCTCCATGGATTTCCTTTTCAAATTGGGCAAAAACAGAGTGCAACATGGATGCATAACTCCTTATTATGCCTTCTAAATAGCGTCAAGCATGCTCTCATAAATGGAATACCAGAAACCCTTTGAATAATTTATAATATCAAGTTATTAATTAAATTAATTTTAAATTAAACATTATTTATTTACGTACCATCCAATGCTCGAACATGTGGTGCCGAATATCAAAGGGGGTCTGATCCCATAAACCTCATGCTTCATAAAAGTAATTATGCAATATAGTTCTCCCCTATCCAACATATATATGTGTACAGTTGTGAAAAAAGGAACAATTAATCAAAAAATTATAATATAAATAAATTAATGAAAACTAACTAAAATAAACCGGAAAACATACCTCTACATGCGTGGATCGAACCCAATACCTGGAAGTTGCTCGGGGATAGGTTTGGGAATCATTAGTCAAGAAGGACTAAACCCCCTCTATGTTACCTCAAAACAGCAAGTACTCTGAGGATCAGATGATCTGATATCCTGCTCATCCAATGGTAGATCAGTCTCCTGCAATAGATGAAACAAATCCTCATCCATCTGAAACACAAAATGATATTTGTTAGGAAATAGTTAAAAAAATGATTATATATATGTATATTATATATGACTATAACTGTCATTAAACTAGATCAATTTCCATCTTCATCCTCATCTCCATATCTTTCGATGTCAGTGTCTTCATCTTCCTCCACTACATCGTCAATTTCCATAATAGTGTAAGTTTCACCATCTCTTTTCATTTCAAATTCAGTTGTAAGATCATTAAAATCATCATCGCCATTGGCCCATAACTGTAGAGTGTCATCAATGATATTTGAGTCTCTTGGTGAAAAATATGGATTTAGAGTAGTCTCTTAAAAAATTTCAATTCCTTGTACTTTAACGGAACCACATTTACTTTCTGTAAACTGATTCTTTTAAGATTTAATATATATTATGCTCCACCAAGCACCCAACTCTCTTGAAGTGGCACAAGAAATTTTCATTATAAATTTGATGTGTCTGATGATCCAAAAAAACTGTTCATTTAATGCAAGGAGACATTTATATTTAATATCAATGATTTCATAGATCAGATGAACAAGCAAACCTCTCTCAGTATCCCACCACTTACTTTAAAACATTATTATGTAATGTTGTCCTAGATAACATAGTTCAATAATTTCTTCCAACATACTGTAAAAATCGTCTTTTGTTTCTCAATGATAGGATCCTCTAATGAAAACCCCAGTATTAAATGTTTGTGTATTCCCCATATGCATTTTTATGAAATAAAATACCATTCACTACATATGAATTATAAGATTTAACCATTTTGGATGGTGGGAAACTCAATACAAGCAACCGATCATCAATTTTATCATCATGTTGAGATGCCTAAATTTTTTTAAAATAATTATTAATATAACAATTGTTAAATTTATTTTTATGTTAAATAAAAAATAATTTATGTTACAAGTTTTTGAAACCATTATAAAAAATAATTGACGCTATTCTTCAAGCGAATCTACTATAATTTTTGGAAACCATTTCATGATATGATTATAAAATTACCTAAAAATAAAATAAGATTAATATAAAATTACAAAAAATATATAATAAGTGATCATATCACCCATGGTATAAATAGTTTCATTTCTTCACAGATGAGCAGAATATATGTGTGAGATCTGTGATGTTCATCATCTGAAAGGAATCATTTATGATCTCCACCAAAGCAAAGTTTGGCCTAATTGATAATTGATAATTTATTTATCATGTGATCATCAACATTTCTCTCATTACGGACCATGCGGTTTGTTTTAGTGGATATTTTGATTGAATGCAATGAGAGCTGAAAAAATAATATTTCTTTTGAAAATAAGATTTTATAATTGATCCTTCAACTAATTATTGGTTATGTACATGTTTCTTCAATTTCTACATGCATATCTGAAATGGGTACATCCATCTGAAATTTACTAGACCTCCACATTTTGTTTCATGCGGTAAATGTAATATCAAATGTTCCATTAAGTCAAACAAAATTGGTGATATGATTTTCCCCAGATTACATAAAATTATAACAACAACTTCTTACAGTTTTCTTATTTCATCCTAGTATATTGTCGACGCAAAAATTTCTCAAAAAATATGACATGCCTATTAATGCATCCCAACCCATTGGATTCAACAATCATTGTAATCCAGTCGGAAAAAGTGTTTCCATTAAAACATGATAGTCCTAACTTTTGAATTTGATAATATGAAAATTTCTAATACATCTTCCTAAAAAGAAACATAACCATCTGGAAGTCTCAAATACTCAATCCACTGAAAAAATAATAAGCCACTCTCTTTGTATAGTGTATAAGCTATTTTGGATTCTTTAACTTCTATGATCTGACATTTTAAAATAGTTCAAGTTCTATTCGCTTTCCATATTGGGAAAGATCTAATTGGGCCTTTACATTATCTTTGATCTTACCTTGTGTATGCAAAATAGTATAACAAAATTATCAAAATGGTTCTTCTAAATATTCATCACTTCCAAAATTTGATGGTCCAACAAATCATACCAATATGGAAAATCCTAAAAAATGCTCTATTTTATGCAATTGTTCTCTTTTCTAAACCCAATAATTTTTTATTGGTTTATTGTTGCATAAAATGTGATGGAAGGTAATGAAGAGACAATTAAATATAACTTTGTACATAAGATCATTGTTAGAGGCCCATATTTTTCAGTTATTCCTTTTCTAGAATGATATTTGTTTCTTTGGAAAGGATGATCGGTTTGAAGTAATCTGTAATGACAATAAAAAAAACAAGATTTCTTTTAATTTACAAGCATAAACACATTGTTGTCTCTCATACAATATGGGCATGATTTTATACCATTTCTATTATAGCCATATAACATTCCCAATACTGGGAAGTCTTTAATTTTCCACGTCAATAAAGCTTTCAATACAATGTTTTTTTTCGCAACAACATCATATGTATTGACACCATTACTACACAGTGAATTTATCTCATCAATAAATGGTCTCAAATAAACATCACTATTCTTTTTCTAATTCCACATAATTAATAAGGTTGAAAATATATATGGGTCTTTATCTAACATCCAGAGAGGTAAATTGTATGAAGTTATAAAGATAGTCCAACATGATTACTGACTACTGTAAGAACCAAATGGACATAAACAATTATAAGAAAGACTTAATCACACATTACAGGCTTCAAACAAAAAATACGGATGCACTTGGTCGGAATTATTCCAGTAATCACTATCATAGGGATGATTTAATCTTTTACCAGTTGAAATATTGGTTTTATGCCATCCCATCAATGTTATTGTGTTCAGATACATTAATAAATGTTGTAATCTGGGTGTGAGATGGAAATATATCAATTTTTTATAGGAATAATTCTAGACTTCTCAGGTTGAGCTTCTTTATACCTTGACTTTCCACATGTAGGTCAATAATCCAACAACCCATTTTCACCATAATATAAGATGAAGTCATTTGAACATGCATGAAAGATCTGACAACCATGACCCAAATTATGAACCAACCTCTTACTCTCACAGAAATTTGTAGGTAACAAATTTCCATCAGGTAGAATTGTTTCTAACAAAGAGAAGATGTGATAAAAAATACTATTTGACATTCTATTATCTGATTTAATAGCCTTAAATTTAGCAACTTCTTCAAACTTACTTATCTTGCAACTAAAATATAAGGTATCCTCAGAAAACATCAACAACTCATATAAATGAGATAGTTCCAAATCAAGATTTAAATCAATATCATCTTGAGTTTCAATTTGTTGAGAAGATAGAGATGCCACATCATGTACAAAATTTTGAAATCATGCGGGATCCAGAACCAAATTATTAGTATCTTTTCTGAAACTATGTTCACCATGTTGATAGAAAACAGATAATCTGGTTTAAAACCAAAACAAAATAAATGACCTGTAAATTTTCAATTGTTTCATACATCCTCAAAGAACATTTTTACAAGGACACTTAATTGTCCTTTCTGAAATAAATTCTGGTCTGGATGATGAAAATCATATGAAATCTTGAACACCCTCAATATATACAGTTTTTAACCGAAAACTGTTTGGATTACTATGCAGATTTATCCAAGCACGGTCATTTAATAATGAATGTTTTCGTATTCCTTATTCTATATTTTTCTAAAAAAAATTAAATAATTAGTCATTTTGTATAATTAGATATAAGATAAACACTATCTAAAAAGAAGAATACAATTATATTATACTTTATAGCAATTTATAATAATTTAGGGTATTTTATAGTTATTTATACTATTTTTAAGCTTTTATACTAATCTACATGCATTTATAAAAATTTCTATTAATTACCACTAATTATTATTAATTTCTGGTATTTTGTACTAATTATGGATAATTACTAGTAGCACAATTTCCATTGGATTAGTGGTAGCTCTTTTTCTTAATAACTCATCCCCCTGCAACATTATCCGACTAAAATCACTATGAAAATTATTCTTTGATGTACAAATGTCGATTTTCATATGTATGAGTATGGAGAGAAGGGAGTCCTCGCTGCACTTCTCTCCATTACCGTGCAAACAAAAATTGATATATGTACGTTGGATCATACTTTTCATAGTGATATCAGTCGTAAAATTTCCAAGGAGATGAGTCTTTAGGCAAAAAATCCACTTTTATCCAACAACTCAACTCATTACAACATTCTCTCATTGAAATTAGTATGAAAAATCTACTCCCACGTACATCGAAGCATATTTTTCATACTGATTTCAGTGGGATAAATTTTCAAGGATCTGACGTGTCGATCAAAAGAAATTTCTTCAATCCACCTGAAATTGTACCATTTTATCACAATGTACTCAAATTTATTCCAATTTATTACAAATTACTACTAATCATTACTAATTATTACTAATTAATATTAACTATTACAAATTGTTACTGATTATTATTAATTATTACAAATTATTTCTAATTATTACCAAGTGTTACTAATTATTACTAATTATTAATAATTATTCTTATTTAATTCTAATTATTCTTAAATATTCCTATTTATTTTTAATTATTCCTAATTATTACTAATTATTCCTAATTATTCCTAATTATTCTTAATTATTCCTAATTATTCCTAATTATTCTTAATTAATTCTAATTATTCTTAATTATTACTAATTATTAATAATTGTTATTATTATTACTAATTAATTCAAATTATTACTCATTAATCCTAATTATTATTAATTAAATCTTATTAATCCTAATTAATCCTAAATATTCCTAATTATTCTTTATTATAACTATTTCTTTCTAATTATTGCTAATTATTGCTATTAATTTCTATATATTTCAAATTATTCCTAATTATTCCTAATTATTCCTAATTCTTTATAATTATTGCTAATTTGTACTAATTATTGCTAATTATTTCTAATTATTGCAAATTATTACTAATTATTGCTAATTATTTCTAATTATTTCTAATTATTGTTAATTATTTCTAATTATTACTAATTATTATTAATCATTCCTAATTGTTACTAATTAATCCTAATTATTACTGATTATTACTAATTATTACTAACTATTACTAATTAATCCAAATTATTACTAATTAATCCTAATAATTACTAATTTTTCCTAATTATTTCTAATTAATCCTAATTATTACTAATCAATCCTAATTATTACTAATTAACCCCAATTATTACTAATCAATCCTAATTATTACTAATTATTACTAATTAATCCTAATTATTACTAATTATTTCTAATTATTACAATTTCTTACTAATTATTTCAATTTACTGCTAATTATTAAAATGTATTACTAATTATTACAATTTATTACTAATTATTAATAATTAATGCGAATTATTTTTAGTTATTACTAATTATTTCTAATAAAAACTTACACAAAAATTATCATAAAAATAAATACTGAAAAATATCTAATTCTAATTTAAATTAATTGCATCTAATTAATGAAAATTATAAATAACTTAAGATAAATTAAATTAACTAAACAATAAAAAATAGATAAATTCCTTGAGACTGAAGCTTTTGGAGTATAAAAGCCATAGATTATGCTCCGATTTAAAAGTTCAAACTATGAAAACTTTTAGAAGAAATTTTTTCAGAAGAAAGAGAGAGAGAGAGAGAGAGAGAGGGGAGTAGATAAGAGAGTAGAATGAGATGGAAAATGAATGGGGTATATATAGGTTAAATTATTTGTGACGGGTCCCATCGCAAATGGGTACCTACCGACGTACTATTTGGGACGGGACAAGTATACTGTCACAAATACTAAAAACTGCCTTCGGGCATTTGTGATGGAAATAGGAAACCATCGCAAATACCCTTTCTTCTATTTGATGCATATTTTTGTGCCATACCTTTTGCAAAAGATCCTTACCCCCCCCCCCCCCCGTCGCAAAAAACCCCTTCTGATGGGTTATTTGCGACGGGCCCCGAACCCATCAAAAATTCCCATTTTTCCCATAATGATACTTTATTGGATTCTAGTGTTAAACTATTTATGAATACAGGAAAAGATATAGGACAACATGAGTATACTAGTGAAAATGGTTCTTTAATGTATGCAATAGATTTTACAAGATCAGATATTGCTTTTTTAGAATGTAAAGTGAGTATATATACTAGTAATCCTAGTTCCAGTAATTTGAAATGTATTATGGGAATCTTTGGAAACTTGAGAAAGACCAAAGATTTAATTTTATACTATAATGATTATCTGGTTGTATTAGAATCATAAACTGATGACAGTTGGATTTCCAAAATTGGTAACAATCAATTGACATCTCGAAGGTTGTTATCTCTAAGAGGTTGTGATGTTTCTTGGGGGGGAAATAAACAAACATGTATTTCACATTCGATTATGGGGTCAGATTTTATCACCTTAGCGACATGTGGAAAGAAATCTGACTGGATTAGGAATCTATTATTTGATATTAGATTGTGTCTTCCCAAATGCCTCCCATCTCTATAAATTGTTATAGTGAATCAAATTTATAAAAATATTATATTTTCATTTACAACGGAAAGTCTAAACATATAAATTGAAATAAATTTATGTGAGAAAATTTTCACAAGATAGTTCTATAATAATTTCTTATGTGAGATCATATAAATACCCAGTAGATCCATTTACAAAAAAAAATTCTAAGAGAGATAATTAGTACAGGTAAAAAAATAATGGGTTAAAACCCAAGGAATAAATCATTTTTTGTATTAGAAACCCAACACATTATTTATGTAGATCCTAATCAAAGTGTTTAATGGGTAAAAACAAGTTACAAAGATGATTATTGATATTCAAAATTCTAACTCCATCTACTTGGTGTCAATATTTTATCTTATGACTAAAGGTTGAGTTTAAAATGCTTAAAAATTATTAAGACTCAATGAATTATGTGTTCTAATGATGGATACACATTGTCATATTATTCTTATGTGAACATAGAAGTTGTTTAGATTCTTACAGGACATAATGGGTTTACTCCATCGAATGTTCATGAAAATGATATAAACACATGGACATAAAAAACGATACCAGACAAGATGTTTGATGGAATGATCATTGTATGTATGATATCTCCAGTTTATCTAAAATATTAACAGGTTTAATTTTTTAAAAACTTATAAATCTAATAATACATTATTATATTGATACCAAGTATAAGTTTAAATTTAATGATACCTTAATTATGAATAATGATTCACTTATGATCTATAGAGTTAATATTTGTGAATAAAAGTGGGAGATTGTTGTAATTTTATTCATGAAATAAATAAATAAAAGATTTTTTTGGAACCCATATTTTCTTTTGGTTTGTATTGATGAGGTGGAGAAAACATGTGCAATCCCATAATGGAAAAGGAGGAAAAATTATCAAAGATCATCCCTTATAAAAAGTGGCCTTGGAAAGTGGTTTTCCAAAATATATATATAGAAAAATTATTTTAAGGTTTTTTAAAAAAATATTTTTTTTATAAAATATTTTGATAATATATATATATATATATATATTATATATATGTTATATAAATATATATTACAAAACAAAACGAAAAATAAAATAAAAAAATTATAAAAATAACTAATGGTGAGATTAGTCATAATGATTGGATTTCCAAATATGAATGGTTTCCTCTCTCTAAATATTACCTTATTTTGATTGAATCAAAGTGTCTTTTGATCTAAATGGTGCGGCCAAATCGATGTGAATTACACCGATTTTGATTTTTAAATAATGGGATGATGAAATTGTCCAAGATTAATATCTTCCATCCAAAATTCATCAGATATATTCTCGTGACATCAATGTTGTGGGGCTGTTGGAATTTGGTGATCGGAATTCCGTACATCTTGGTGAAATACCCAAGGAAAATTTTCATCAATAACCATACACCAATAAGTGGGGATGGATCAAAAACTATTGGATATATAATTTCATTCACACATCAAGATTCAATTATTTTATTTTATTTCGCCATCTTAATTCTTATTTTCCAACATATTGAAGAAAAAATCTAGTCGATTTTTATCTACTTTAGGGATATCTACATTCTCTAGGATCATGTGGCCATATAAAGTTAATAATTATAAAAATGGATGCTTATGGATATGTAATGGAAAAATCTATGTAAGGGCTAATAAATGTGACCTACCCATCCAATCATATCCATATTCAACCACCTATGACCATTAGCTTGAATCCAAGATCTCATGACCAGTTTCCCATGAGTAAATGCTCATGCTCAGGATCACATGGTGAGGGATTAAATAAATAAGTACATAGAATTATGAGTGTTGAGTGTTAAGCACATGATAAAAGAGGTATATTATTCATAAATATTTTCCTAGGTTGCCGGTGTTATTTTATAATGTGGACACACTATTTATAGAGGTTGAATTTGTGTTTTTTGTATCCCATATTGTTTCCCAAGATCGATCAATAAACACAACTATGTCTGGACCTATACGCATGCCCACATTCCCAACCATTCACATTCTTACAACTTCAACCAAGATGCATACCTAAAATTATATTCATACACAAGTTATTACTACCTCAAAATTTTATCCCCTTCATCCCAACCGGATCCAATTAAAAGGGATATCATTTTTTTGTGCTCAAATTTGTTTAAAGGGAATATCTACAGTGATTTCAAGAGAATCATAGATTTTTTAAAAGGGTTAGAGGATGGCTGGGAACACTTTTCCCATTCGCGGTTTTTGGTTTTATGTATCATTCCTAGTCATAAGTGTTTTATCTCAAGATCTATTAATAAGGTGTTATGCTCAACTCCTTATTTTTTATCCCATCACACACCCTATTTAAATGAACTGGGAACATGCGATTATAATGTCTTATGTTTCAAAAACCCATTAAATTGTGTTCTCCCAAGTCTTGGAGAAATCGAGGGAATTCTTAAAGTTGTTTTCCCTTTGAATATTAGGATTTTATTCTCATGATTACATATTAAATTCATGTTGTCAGTTAATTACTTCATTTGGTCTCTTGGGCTAGTTTTCTAGTCACTTGGTTTCTTTATTTTAATAGGTTTCTTTGTTAAGGGGGTCACTTTGGTTTCTATTGTGTTCATTTGTCTTGGTCATGTGTTCACTTTTGTTGGTTGTGTGACAGATTGTTCTAGTTGTGTGATAGGTGGGTTTATTCTTATAGTTACTTGTCGCTTTGTTCCTTAACTTGGACTCTCTTGTAGTATGTTTTTTCTTTTATGTGGTCACTTGTTTATTCATGTGGTTTCTTCACTCAGTATGGTTGTTCTGTTTTTGGGACAATGTCAAAATTTTCAAAATACCCATATTTTTCTTGAATGACATAAAACTGAGTTTTTCATAAATCAAATATTTTATGGCTTAAGTAATTTTTTGAAATTTTTTATATGAGGGTTTAAATGTATATTTGAATTCTTTGAATCCTTCAATCTTTAATGGGTTGTTCTATGTGTTTAAAATGAAATAGAATTAGAGATATATGAAAAGTGAAGTTCATTACCTTAACTCCTCAATGATATTTGGGAATCTGTATATGGAATCTCAAAGTATGGGGATTCTACTATCGATGTCTTTAGTGTTACCTTTGTGTTCAAACACACCATAACCCTATTCTTAGGTAATGAGAATCACTTACTTCTATCATAATCCTTCTTCTAGTGATTCTATACATGTTCCCAATCCCTTTGTTCTTATGTTTTCTATAGAATTGTGTGGACCTTTTAGATAGATGTTTGACCCACCCTCTTTTTTCTTATATCTCTTTTAGTGATTTGTGACTGATCAATCCCTTACCATGTGATATTCTGGCAGCAACATCTCTTTATCTTCCCTCAGTTTTTGGTGTATCGTGATTTGAATCTACCATCCAGGTAAGGGATCCCTGTTAACTCTTCCTTCCAAATATGTGTAAAAACGTGATTTTTTTGTGTGTTGGACATGAAAATTATCTTATGATGTTAATGAACATTATTAAATTCAATTGAAGGGTATGGTGAGTATCTTCCTGATTTAATAGCTTTTTTTAGTTATAAGTGATGATTATTACTTAAAACGTGAATGTTTTGTTATGTGTGTGTTATGTCTGTTATGATTTTGTGAATACTTTCTAGGGATTAGTAACACTTGTTTCGAATTTTTATTTGAACCCACCAATCATAAAAGTCTTAACATGTATATTTATCTAAGAATATGATGTTACTGTAAATAAAAAACTATGTGAAAATACCTATACATGAGAAAATGATTTATCATGAATCCACCCTATAAATTAATTTTGGTAAAATACATGAATTCAGAACTATTTTTATGTTCTTATGGTATGTTTTTTCTTGGTCTTTTTTTAGCTATGTGTGGTTCTTACGATGATGGTGGTGATTGGTTCAGATATGGGATGTGTTGTAGATATTGAAATTGTGGTGATTGATATGCGGTTGTTCTATTGAGATGGTTTGTTTGAAATTTTGGATATAGAAGGAGGTATGATGGGTTTTATGTGTTTTCTTGTCGTATTAGCCTAGTAGTGACAGAATATAAGTTTGGTAATGATGAATTGATAATGTTTTTGAATGGAAATTTAAAAAATTAGAATAAATTTACATGCCGTAACTAGTTGAATTAATTGAATTATAATGAATGGGCAATAAAAAATGAGAATTATATATAGATGTTGGATATAGAGGGTTTTATTTAATATAAGGATAATGGGATTAATTAATGAACAATATCTAGTGATGTAATAATATGGAAAAATGGTTGAATCTATAATTTAAAGAAATTAAATTATTGTCTATGTGCAACTATTTGGTGTTATGGAGTTTCATTTAGTGGAAGAAGCATGTCGTAATGGTAGTATGGTGTTGTTAATAGATTGGCATAATGAATTATTAATTTGAAATATTTATGTTGGATTTTGTGATATATATATAAATTTATTTTATTATATTTTCATTATACTTATATGCCAACCCCCCCTTGTTGATCACTATGGATAGACACCCAAATCTCTTGGGGGTTTTTTATGAAACATTTGGAAGCTGCTGAAAAAATGGTCAAATTCCTCTCTTCCTCACTCTTCCTTCTGTAGAAATACATAGTTTTGGCACCCATATATTGGTGAGTAGAGACTAAAAATGTCATAGTCGTAGGTCTTTCTGGATGAGAGGATGTGATATATAGTGTGTTCCATGTGTGGTAGGATAAGGGAACATATTTTATGTCCTTTTTGTTTATGATACCCTTCTTACCTAGATGTGAGGTTTAATGTGGATGTTAAATGATGAGGTAGTATAATGTGAGGAGTGGATGAGGACATTGGTTCCATAATAAGATTTTGGGCCCTACAGAATGTTGGTGTTGGTAGAATTGTGACCTCACCCACAATAGAGATGGTTTGATATCTGGAAATAAGATAACATGGAAATGATTGAAGTACAATACATTTAATGTTGGGGTGTCGGAATAGCAATTCAACAATGGAAGTGGATGTGGGATGACATTATGGATGTTTTACTGACACTATATTACTAATTAGTTTCATTATTTGGTGAGGTTGGGTTGGATAGTTAACCTGTTTAGGTGATTATTGGTTCATCTGTTTACTCCCAAGTTCATTGGTGTTCTATTCTAACATATTAATAGGATACCTTTGGTATGATCCTATTGAGTGTACCTATTATAATCAACCAAATTATATAAAATTGATTTTTTATGTCTCTAGGGATATTTTGGCGACTGCACTGAACATTTTTTCTTAGATGTTAGATCTATTGTGGATTTTCATCTATAATTTTCCCCCATGATTTTATTTGGGATACTTTTCTATGTATTAGTCTATTTTCATAGTCTGGGTGTAATGCTTCCCATTTTAGTGTTTTAAACCATCGGTTCTGTTCTCCAACCAAAGGCTTACTGGAAGTATGACTCATGTGCCACTCCTCTTTATTTTCATCCTAAAATTATTTCTAGTGGAGGGGTCATGATACAGTAGTATCAAGGATTTTGTTGAGATATATAAGGAATATTATACTTAGAAATTGGTGATTCTTTAATGGGGATAGTAGGTAAATAATGATTTTCTAACTTTGTGTGTGAGGTAGTAATTCATACTAGCTAGAACACAGGGATTTAGGGCCCTCAATGATCTAATGTAAGGAACTTAATCATATAGACCACCCAAGGAAAGATATAGTTAATTTCAGGGTAGAGACCTAAGAGTGGAACATGCGTCATGATTATTCGTTTTTGTGTTTGAATATGGTGTTTTGTGAAATTTAAATTAATATTACTAAATGAATAAAAAATCCCATGCCATTGGGCTTAGGATCTCCTCTATTATGTTTTTTTTCAAAGATGGATCATGTTTGATGTCCCCATGAAATTTAAAAGTTATGGAATCAATAAGCTGATCCATTCGATCAAAAAATGGTATATCCAATATAGTAGTATGAGATTTGGAAGAGGGTATTGTGTGATTTTTAACATTAGAGACTAGAAAAGTATGAGGTAAGTGACTCTAGTATAGAGACAGATCATTGGATAGAGAAGATTGAGATCGCCTTTATTTTAATTTAGGCCCAAACTGTATACTGGGTCTCATGGGAAGTCAATAAAATGTAATGGATATCACATCAGTGGTGAAGATTATTTCTTTAAGAGAGTAAGTAGTAATCAGTTTTGTGGGATAAAATTCATAAGGAGTTACATCTCGAGTTTTTATCATCAATAAATAATGAAATTGAGAGGTAAGACATTTTATCTCTTCCTCAATGGATACTAAGAGTGTGAAAGATTGAGATCAGGTTTTAGTACCTCCTATATTTCACTACCAAACTATTTAGAGATGATGATTCTAGATCTATATGTATTTAGAAGGCTCCTAGTTTGTTTATTAGATACAAACATCCCCTATTTTCACTTCCAACATATCAAGCAGTCTAGATGATGGAAAAAGTGATTAAGAGGATGAACTCATAGGTAGGGGTTCTTTAAGTGGGAGGTCAAATAAACATCTCAAGAAGAATAAATTTTGGTTAAAGATCATAGATATCATTAAAGTCAAAGTTTTAATCAATGGAGAGTCAATCATAGTAGTCTTCTTATCGCTTATCTGGGGATAATTATTCAAAAATGTATGCCATAGTCTTTCTATTTGAATTATTTTCCTATGGAGGCCATGGATGATATCAGGATCAGTTATAATCTACTTAAGGAATTTAGTTTGGTTTGGTCAATCATAATCCACTACAATCGCAGTAGAATCAAAGGCCCCAAATGTTTATTCAATAGTCGAGTGGTTATGGAGCCGGTAGAGTTCATCCCCTTGATGTTCCTCATCCACCTAGAACTAACCCCAATCATGTATATGGAGGACATCTGTAGTAGGGAAGAGAAGCTAAGAATAACTAGGTACATTTTATGGAGGTGTCAGCACAAGAGGAACCAAAGTTTATTTAAGGTATAATCATTTTATTTTCTATTTTCGTTTCTACTTTATTTGATTCCATAGATACTCACTCCTTTGTGTCACCAACATTAGTATGTGAATTAGCTTATAATGTGGAGAGAATTCTAGTTCTCCTAGTGTTATCCATGCTGGTTGGAGGCCAGACATGCTTGTTTGATGTGTGTCAGAGATTTAGACTGATGATGGGTGATCATTAGTTAGAGGGGTAGTTCTTCTTGTAATAGATACAACCACGTGATTCTATTTTTGGAATGAATTGGTTGTATTCCATGCATGGAGTCACTAATTGTTTCTATAAGAGATTATTATATTCCAATGTGGTTGGTCAGCGAGTAGTGTAATTTGGAGATTGGATCTTTTATATGGGTGTCAAGAATATATAACCTCTTATATCTCAATTTTTGGAGTTGTCAGTAGAGACTCAGGTGGTGGAGGTTCTCGAAGTTATGGAGGATTTCTCTGATTTTTTATTGGATGAGTTTCTGAAACATCCCCTTCAACGTGACATCAAATATGGGAAAAATCTACAATTATATAACCCTATAATTTTAATGTATCTTTATCAAATATAACTCATAAAGATTCATGAGATAAAGATATAGATAAATTATTTCAGTATAATGGATTCATTCGTCCCACTATAACTCTTTGGGGTTCTCTAGTGTTGTTATCCTATAAGGTGGACCATAGTCTGAGGATATGCATGTACTACCAGAAGTTAAACTAAGTGTAGTCATAACCAGTACCCTATTCTAAGGATATTAATTTCATGTGATTAACTAAAAGGAGTCAATTGTTTTTCAATGATCAACCTATGATCTGGATATCACCATATGAGGGTGATGGAGGAGGATATCCCAAAGACTACCATCTAGTTTAGGTATAGACACTTCAATTTTGAGGTCATTCCATTAAGTCTTATTAACACAATAGTTGTTTTAATGGGGTTCATGAACTCTATATTCTATGAGTTCTTAGATTACTTCATAGTTGTTCTCAACAAAGACGTCCTTATATTATCTAAGTCAAAGGAGAAGAATATTGAGTATCTCATGTCTATCATATAGGTTCTACAACACTACCAACTTTATGGGAAGTTGTCCAAGTGCATGTTTTGAGAATGAGAGGTACGTTTACTTGGAAATGTGATGTATCAGTATGTTGTGGTTATGGAACCCTCAATGATCAAGGTAGTTGTTTATTTGGCAGTACACATGAACGTGGAATACGTTCAAAAATTCCTCGTCATACAACCAATTTCCATAGGTTTTTTCCTGGTTTATATGGGATTAAAGCCTCATTAATAGCTTTGAATAGTAATTATTGGGCTTTTATATGGCCTAATCAGTTTTAGTCCTCATTTTAATACCTAAATGATAGATTAACCAGTTCCCAAATGCATAAATTTTCAAAGGAAATGGTGATCTTTGAGGTATTTTTTTAACACTTCCCATCTAGTTTTATAATGTATTGATGCAGAAAAAGGTGGTGACCTCTTATAGTTCTAGGTAGTTGTGTTCCCTTGAGTGTAACAATGTCACCCATGATCTAGAGTTAAAAGTAGTGGCATTTTTTCCAAAACTAGGGAAATATTACCTCATTTGTGATCTCTTTGTGTTTGTCAAAGATCACAAAAACATTATGTATATTTTTTTAAGTGGAATATGGATAAAAATAAATGGAGGTAGTTTAATTTTCACTAGGATTATAATTATGATATCTCCTACACCCCCAAAAATGTGAATGTGGTTACTGAAACTCTAAGTATAAATTCATAAGGAGATGTCTTTCGAGATTCATAGGATTCTTAGAAAGTTATATAATATATTTTCGCCATAATTATTATTTTAGAAGAATTTAGGGGTCAAGGTTTTCTATACTGGATGAAATTAAAATCGTATCTAATGTTGTAGGTGAATTGGTATCGGAGGGGATAGTCTGAGGCAGTGGTGATGAGAGAACATGTTAGTCATGGTGATGCTTCAGATGGGTGATCTGGGGATGTGTATAATTGGATGGTGTTTTAGGGGAGGTTGTTTGTCCCATTGGCTACGTGTAAGTGAGTTCTTTTTGAGTCTCATATCTCACCCTTGGTCGTGAATCCAGGTGTGTCCAAGATGTATAAAGGTTAGAGGAGGTGTCTTTGGTGGCTTGGTATAATGTGTTCAGTGGTAGAGTCTGTGGAATGGTTTCTTCTTAACAATAGGTAAAATCATATCATCATGTTCCTATAATTTTGTTCCATCACTTATAAGTCCTTGAGTGGATGTGGGAGGACATATTGATGTATTTATTTAGAGGGTTACACTATGATCTGGGAGGTTTTGATGTCATTTGATAGATCATGGAATTATAGATAATGTCATTCCATTTTTTAGACATCAGAGATATGATTATTGTGGGTTTTTTATGAAGGTGGTGTGTGGATGTTGTGGGGAGACTCCATGGAGTACTGAAGACTATTGTAACTGAACAAGATTTTCATTTTACGTCGTGAGTCTGGTGAGGATTGCAATATTCCTTCTTCTATTATTTACACCTTCCACTTCTTTCCATCCCTAGATAGATGGGCTGATAGGGTAGACCATACAAATGATGGAGGATATGTTATGGGCTTGCATATTAGGCTTTGGAGGATCATTAGTGAAACGCATTTCATTGGTGGAGTACGTCGATAAAAGTTATCACTCTCAAATCATCATGGATCCATTAATTTTGAGATATTATATAGGGAAAATAGTCATTCTCTACTGAGTTGGATAGAGGTCAGGGATTCAAAATTCATTGGTCCTGATGTGTTTCAAATCAAAACAGAGAAGATCTAGGTGGCTCAAGAATAGATGAACGTGACATAGGACCATCAGAATCCTAATTCAGATTGTATATAGGGACCATCAGAGTCAATTTTTAGGGACCATGTGTTCTTAATTTTTTCTCTTTACAAGTGTAAATATAGATATACACAATAGAGTAAGACTTATCTTAGGTTTTTCAGGCCTTTTGAGGTTTTGGAGTGCACTCGTGAGGTGGTTTATCAGTTGGAATTTCCACCATGGATTGAAAGTGTTAAAAATGACTATCATGTGCACCATATTCATCAATATCTACATGATGTATATCATTTCAATTAATGGAAAAAATTATATATTGAGTATAACGGGATGTTTATGGAGTGGCTAGTTGAGATCCAAGATTTTCAGGAGAAGGTGTTGTGTCGGTGATCTATCCTCATTGTTCGTGTGTAGGGGAGGAATGGTGGATTAGTGGATATCACTTGGGAGTGGGAGTTATATATGCACGATCAATAACCTAATTTCTTTGATGGTTGGTCCTTCAAAATCTGATGAATTTCATGTTTCTTTTTGTTGAGATAATGTGTTTGATTTTATGTTGCTGAATGAGTTTGGTTCCCCTCCTTGGTTAAATATTTAATATGGTTTTGTGTTTTTCTATTTGATGTGTGGTTGTGTTCTAGTTATAGAGAGACCCTTGAAAGCTATCTCATGGGGGGTTATTCATACTCTTTTTATTCACATTGACTCATGTGGGTGATAATTAATTAAGGGGTATTCTGTGTAATATCCCAAGTTTCTGAAACCCTTTCCTATTTTTTCATTGATTAATGGATGTTTCAAGTGGGGACTTGGAGTCTTTTCTCCTTTAAATTTTCCAAGTTTATCCTCATGGTCACATGGTTTAGTCATAAAGTCAATTGATTAAATCATGTGATCACTTAGTTTGTTCATAAAATTTATTGATTTATATATAAATATATTTTTTTCCATGTTGTCACTTGGAATTTTCATTTAGTCGCATTATTTGGCCATTCAGTCAATTGGGTTAGTCATGCAGTCTCATGATTTAGTTGTGTAATAGTTTTCTTTTTAAGTGTGGTCAATTTCCCCTTCATGTTGTCTCTTGGGTATTATTATGATAGGTTTTTTCCATCATATAGTTTCTTATTCATTTTTGTGATTGCTTGATTCTGTATCATTGATCCCTTCATGTGGTGGCTCTAATAGTTTTCAAAATCTCAAAATTTTCGAAATACCAATATTTTTCAAGGATGATGTAAATATAATTTTTGATATAAACTAAATATTTAAATGATTAAATAAACTTTTTAAAATATTTTGGACAGTGTTTCAGAAATATCTTTGAATTTATTGACTCTCTATTTTTTAAATGAGTTATTCCACGTGTTTCAAATGAAACAAAATTAAAGATATATTAAATGAAAAGTTGAAATCTTTAACTGCTTAGGGATTTTTGGGAATTTGTATCTAATATATTAAAGTATTGGGTTTACTCTAGTTGGAGTATTCCTTATTTCCATCTAGTCTGTACAAACCATAACCTTGTTTATGGGCCTTGAGAGTCGTATACTTCCATAGAAATCCTTCTCGATCGTGATTATAGGCATGTTCATAACTATTTTCTTCCTTTATTTCCTACAGCATTATGAGTAGTTTTGAATTAGATGTTTTAAAATCCCTTTTGTTTATTCCTTATCCTCAAGTGTTTGTGTGAATTATTAAGATCATACCATGGGATATCTATCCAATGAAATCTCTTATTATTTCCCTGGATTTTTGTGTAGTGTAATTTGAAGCATCTTTACAGGTTGTAGATCATTTTTCTCTCTTCTTTATATATATATGAAACTATCATGCTTTTTTTCAAGTTAGTGGTTAGTATGGATTTTTTAATGTAGAGAATGAACTATATTAACTTTTATTGAAGTTAATGGGGTTCATACACATGTTTTAACATTTTTCATATTATTTTTAATTAATGATTCTTACTCTGAACATGATTTTTTATTATCTAAATATAATGCCTATTATGATATTTTAAATCTCTATTGTGGATTGATAACCCTTTTTGTTAATTTTTTTTAACCAACCAATCATAAAACGATTAACGTTGGAATTCAATGAATAATCATTTGTTAGTGGAAATTAAGAATTTTATTAAAATACTTATACAAGAAAAGATGATTTAATTTGAAATCCCCTTGTAAATGAATTGTCTGAATATACATGAAAAGGAAAATA
The DNA here is from genome assembly GCA_963277665.1 of Viscum album. Lineage (NCBI taxonomy): Eukaryota > Viridiplantae > Streptophyta > Magnoliopsida > Santalales > Viscaceae > Viscum > Viscum album. The sequence goes on from OY728136.1 coordinate 613,341,738, forward strand.
TTTTTGGGTGTTGTTGGTATGTTTTTATCTATAATTGTGGTTATGTGTGCTATCTGGGTTTCTTATAGTGATTGAGGTGATTGGTTTGTATTTGGGATGTGCTGTGGGAATTGAAAATTTGGTGGTTGTTATGGTGAGATTTTTTGGTTTCTATGTTGTATTTCTCATGAGATATTAATGGTTGTTGTGTGGTTCCTTGTTTTATTATCTGGGTAGTGATGGAATAAGAATTTTTTAAAGATGAAAGAGTTATGGTTTGGGATGGAAATTAATAAAAATGGTATGGAATTTAGATGTGGTAACTAGTCTACCAAATTGAATAATTATGGGTGGGATGGAATTTAATGTTAATTAAATGTAGATGTTAGCTATATTGGGATGTCTTTAAATATGAAGCAAAAGGGATAACATAATTAATGGTGGTTGTTAATGTAATAATCATGATAAATGGTTGAATCTATAATTGAAAGAAAAAAATTATGTGTTGTGTTTGGGTATTTGGTGTACTGGAACTGTATTTAGTGGTGGTAGTGCATGATAATGGTAGTATATTGTTGTTAATAGACAAGGATGATGAATTATTGACATAAAACCTTTAGGTTAGTCATTTTTTCTAACTATATAAATATATATGATTAAATTTTCATGTTAATTCAATATACACCACACCTATGTTGAGTACTATATACCGACACCCAAATGTTTTGGGGATTTTTTCCACAAAATCTAAATGGTGAGGAGTGGATTTAAGATTACCCCATATTCCCCCCTCTTCCTTCAAAAATAGTACATGGAAAAGGTACATAGTTTTTTTTAGTACCGAATTGTGATGGTGTAGTTAGTGTTGATTCCTAATTATGAGATAATGTGATATGTAGTGGGGGTTATTCACAGTAAGAGGATGGCTTGTAGTTGGTGTCCTTTAGGTTCATCATACCCTGATACCCAATATGTGAGTTTATGAATGGATTCATGATGATGAGGTAGAAACATGTGATATGCCGATGATGACAATGATGTTATAATTGGGTATTGATCCCTGTGGGAGGCTGGGATAGGCAGGTTTGTGCCTCAACCCACATTAAACTTACCTAGAAAAGTGGTGATGAGATAGAATGGAAGGGATAGGAGCACATTATATTCTATTCTAGGGAATTAGAACAAAGACTTGGTAGGTATAGTGGATGTGGGATTACTTTATTGATGATTTGTGGATATTTTCTTAAAACTTTCTCATGTTATTTAGTGAGGTTGGGTCAGATAGTTGACTTATTTGGCTACTTGTTATTTTTTTTGTTTATTTACCGGTGTATTAGTTTACTCTTCTCAGATTTTCATGGGATACATTGGGTATGATCCTACTTATTATACCTATTATGATCACCCTATATATATAAAACATTTAAAGTTTATAAGAGGTTTTGTGGACCAAGTTGGACATTATTAGCTTGGAGGTCGGAGTTGTTGTAGGTTTCCCCTTTGGTTTTATTTTATAGAAATTAATATTTATAAATGGTAGTACACATGTGGTATAGTTCAGTTTATTTTATATTATGTGATGGGGTTTTTCCCCTATATTTTATCCTGGTCCCTTTTCAGGTTTTGAGGGTAATACCTCTCATTTGAATGTTCTACACCCTCAAAACTTGTCTCTAACTAGGGGCCTACCGGATATTGGACTTGAAAGTCATTCATTCAATTCACTACCACCCTAGGAGGGGTACTATGGGATATATGGTCATGAAATATACGTTTTAATAATGTTTACCTTGTTTCCCAACTCTCCTTGCCTTTGTAAGGACCCCTAGCCTCCCATTAAAGAATAATACAACTTCCAACAACATCTGAGTGCTCAAGGCACAAAATATATATTCTTAAGACCTAAAAAATTCCCCTCAATTAATATTCAAATAAAAACATGGGGATATTTTATGGAAAATAAATATTATTTTTTACTTTGATAGTTGTGTTCATTGGAAGATACCACTTTTCCTTGTTCTGTATCAAGAACAAGGTGAATGACGCTTCCTGAAGGGTGACACTAATCAATCAGGATACAACCTCATGGCCCCCAACATATTCCTCAACGTAAACACAACCAACTCCCAAAAATTATAAATTGGAATATATTAACTTTTTACCCTATTAGAGATAAAAATAATCCCTATTTTTCACTCTCATATGGCACCCACTTACCTAGTTCACCAAATTAAGAACCCATTAACTGAATTTACAAAACATGGTTCACATTCACCGAGATATCCCACTAGGGATCTCAAAAATCTTCCAATATTCCTCTAGAAAGGTTCCCATGTTCACTCCTCCAATATAGTCCCACCTATCCTATGAAAATTGTATCTAGGTGCCAAATTCTCCCAAGTTAATTACATGGGACAAATTGGTTGACAAAAAGACAATTTTGAGACTCTTTAGATACCAAAGAAATAAGGTTCTGATAGTCCACATAATGGATTTAAAAAATAGTTTTATATTAAACTATACAATATTTATATAAGATATGATTTGAATAATGAACCTACTAAACAGATGAGTGGTTATAAGAACACTAAATAAGACTCATTACATAGTGCGATGTGGATTTTGGACCACTAATGGATATGATGAAAAATAAAGGGTCATTATTTTAGTGGGACTAAATTTAATAAAAAATATTAATTAAATGAATGTAAAACATGATACTCATGTGATAAAAAAATTATCGATAAATAGAATCATCACCATCAAACATGAATTTAAGATCAATCATATAAAAGGATAATCTCAAAGGATGAAGCTTCTTAGAATACTACTAAAACATAAAAATTGATCTCAAAATTTTGATTGTGTACTTTAAGGACCAAGATATGTTATTGTTTCCATTAAGAAATGATCTAGATAAAAACTCCATTATACAATCATTGTAATAAATTTTCTCAAAGTTTATTGTGAATTGACACTTCAATGAGTTTAATGATAGATTTCATGACCACCTCAATATATTGAGCATAACTGACCAGAACATGGGAGATAAAGGATCAAGGGTTATATATATACAGTAAGAGAGTAAATTTTTGAACAATAACGAAAAAAATCAACCATAATTTTTTAATATTGTGTCATTTAATATTTTTTCAAAGTCATTAAAGACTTAGGGAGGATTTAGGAAAGAGGGTAAGTGTTTCTTTTATGGAAATCTGGGTCACTGTTGGATAAATATCCTAGAACATTTTAATGGGAGTATGAAACTCTATTGTAGAGTTCACATTGGGTATTAATGTTATATAAATCTATTCATATATTTTAAGGGAATATAATTCCAACTATAAATTGAATAATTATTAAAAAAATATCTAGGAGTTCAAAATTGATGAAGATTTGATCATTAGAGTTTAAAGTTGAATTCAGGTGAAAGAGGGTGGGTTTTGTAACATCAATGTGTTGGATGTGGGAGACTACTTGAAAACTCTAGTTGATCAAAAGAATTATTATTTTCTCTTCATTTTATTACCCTCTTCAATGGTAAGAGAAGTTATTGAAACAATTAAAAATATTATCAAATAATATAATAGTTCTAATAAACATGGTTATAATTTATCCACTTATATAATATGTTAAAAAATAAGTATAAAATAAGTTTTGTCTAGGATAAAAAAAATTATCTTGCGTATTTTTTAAAATGTGAGATAAAGAGTTTACACCACATTTCAGTTGTAATTTTAAATAATGAGGTTTTATTTTTATAAAATTTATCCAAAAAAATGAATGACATATGAGATAAGGTTGTTAATTATTTATTAGTTAAATATTATTACTATGTGAAATTATTAATATTTAAAAATAATGAAATTTTGTGTTTATTAACGTGGTATTTTAGAATAAATGTAGTTTTTAAAAGATTATTGGTAGTATTTTTTAGAAATAAATAAGTTAAAATATTAATAAATAAATTTTTAAACTATTAAAACTATATGTGATTGTCACTTTATATCATAAAATCATTTAGGGTATATTAGTAAGGAATTATAATGTAAATATTCACATGTTGTCATCAAAATGATATAAATTAAAAGTTTGAATGTAAATGATCTATGATGATGATCATGAACATAGAAAGAGTTATAAGAATACCATAAAAGTTTTTGACATTTTTACAACACTCAAGAAAATTATAGTGTGGAGTAAACATAATGTATTTCATTGTAATTCATTTTAAATCAGATATGCTAATTTAATATGTTCATTATAGAAAATAATGAATAATATATAATGAAAAATAATGCAGTCACAACATATATGTCTCTTGTATCATATTATCCAATAAACCTAAAACTTATAACAGTATAAAGAAAGATTAATACAATTCACATTATCAATATATTAGAAATGAGAATAATTATTTATGCAATGGAATTTATAGGAATTAAATATTCCCATTTTAAATGTTGGTAATTATAAACCTTGGTCATTATGATCATTGGGTATTGAATGTAGTTGATTATGACTGTTGGGTATTATGACTATTGGTAATTTAGCCATTATAAAGTGACCATAATAATTAATGTATATTAGGGGTAATGATAAGGGTTATTTATCATATAAGGAAGGAACTATAGATTAAACTAGGAGGAACATCCCTTATGAAGTTAATATTTTGGAACTGGGGAAGCAGATATAATCACTGTGGTTCACCCTTGGCAAATACAAAGTAGGTCATCAACAACTAAGGTTTGAGAAAAATCATTTTTAGTAGAATTTAAAACTAGTGGATGTCTCTACTATATCAATGCTAGCTACCCCCCCCCCCCATGAAAGTATCACCACTGCACACCTCACCCTTATAGCGTATTCTTGTGTGATATGGGGTTATGTATAAAGTGGTAAAGAAGTAATAAAGTCTAGATTCTTATGGAAATTAAATAGTGGTTACTCTTTGTATCACACTTCAAATGCACATTGCAATAACTAATATTCCAATATATTAAATAATCACTTCAATCAAAAAAATCATATGCATTGTATTATTTCATCATAACAATACTACACCTTATAATTCAATATAAAAAAAGGTTATTGTGACTATAATAATTTCTAAAACTAGTATAATAAATCTAGTAAATATATGGGGAAACACCATAATTTTGAACTCGGAAGGATCATACTTGAAAATGACATGTGATTATATAAGATACATTGATATTATGAAGAAAAAAACAAACATAGGAATTGAAATGGTAGCTAAGGGAAAGATATGAATGATAATAGGATGTTAGAGTGAAGTTTACATATAAGGGGTTAAATGACCACTGAAAGCAAACGATTGGAATCTAAATATTGGAATCTTATCATTGAGATCTCGCTTTTGGAATTTGACCATTGGAAATATAGTTATTGAAAATTTTACCATTATAATAAGAATGAAATATAAATTCCTTAAATTTTTGAGTAAAATGAATAAAATCATTTCATAAATAAATAATTTATAATTAAATAAATTTATATTAATAATTTAATAGTAATATAATCACAAACATATCACTTAGAATAAAATAGGATTTACTAGAAGCGAAATTTTTTAAATTTTTTTTATAAACTCATGATTTTGAAATATAACAATAGTTTTATTATGAAATTAAAATTCTCACAATAATAAAATTATTTACATAAAAAGGATATTGAATTTGAAACCATAATATTAAAATTATCCAATGGATAATTTTTCACAATTTTTAAAGACAATCACGTTTTTTTCTAAATAGTAAAATATAATTAGTATATATGGTATGCATTATGACATAATTATGATGTATAAATGATGTAATAATTGAATTAAAATTATACCTAAAAATCCATTATTTCATTAATGTAGTGAATTTTAATTAATTAAAATGATATTCCAAAACCTATAAATTACATTCAAATGTCTAAAATGAAAATTAAGGTTTTAAAAAATATATTTTGTGGAAAAATAATTTTACCATTTCCAAATAAATATTAAATACTTTATTCGATTTTAAAACTCTTAGATATCAAAAAAATACATAAATGTAAAAAACCATGAGCTAAAATAATGGGTAAGCAAGTAATTTTTATTTTCCCAAAACCAATATTTCCAAGGCCAATATATAAAAAATTAATAATCAACCATTCCTATTTTACTATAAATACCCACCCATACTTACTCTTCACTCCAAATCCTTTGATAACATTTTTCAAAAAAATTAACTCTAAATAACGCTTCCCATGATTTTCTAAGTATTTATGGCTCTCAACTCATGTTATAAGAATTTACCTTTCACGGTTAGGGTTCTCACTCCTCCTCTACCATTTTTAGTTTCAATCTATTTATTACAATATCATTTATGTTATTTTTCTTATACATTCATATTTTTAATTATATGGTATAATGATACATTGGATATATTTTTAATGGTATACCACTTATTTCATCAAATTATGACCATTTATTAAGTTGTTATTATGCCGAAGTAAGGGTTCCCACTCATCCACTTTCATTTTCAATTATAATCCTTTTTTCAATGTAATTTAGAATTATTTTTCATATATTTACCTTATTTTTATTCAATGTTATCATCATAAAATATATGTATTTTAAAGGATACATTACTTATTCCTTCTCAATATAAAATTTTACTAAGACGTAATTATTCTAGAGTAAGGTTCCCTAACCTCTTCACTTTCATTAATTGTGTTTTTATTTAAAATTACATTTCATTTCAATGTGAAATTTTATTATTTCAATAAAATCCTTATTACATTGGTAATTAAAGGTAACCATTCCCTCTCATTATAATGTATTCATAATTTGTTATAATGCTTAAAAATTCTCATATTTGTAAAACCATTGTAAATTTTGGAGAAATATAGAGTGTTTGGCTTCTTAGCAATTACATCCAATTCTGGAAACTAGAAAGTTGATGTGGTTGTAACACAGATTCACCAAGGTGTAATCACTATGAAAGAGTTTGTTTAGGTATCAACTCAATCTTCACTCATTACACGGTGAGTGGGCCTAAGCCTACACAACTAGTTAGCCACTTTTAGGGGATATGCTTAAGATAATTCATATTCTCCTTACCAACCATAACGAAGCAATTGACTGTATTTCTATTGGGATTTCTCCATATTTTCTTTGGTATCCCACAATTTCCAATTTAATATTTCTATTTTTCAATTTCATTGATAATGATAATTTTTATAAATTACATTATTATTACAAATACATATTATTTACTTGATAAGGGTAATTATTTGAACATTTTGAACCCCTAATTATTTCATATATGAGACAATGGATTTCACTTAGATATCCTTATTAATTATTTTACTTGATAAATCTATTTATAATCTATACAATCCATTTTTATATACGGTAAAGTTTTGTTTGATAATTTTCATTGAGAAATTAGGTCATGTATTTCTATTTTTTTATCCTAAAATATTACACCATATAAATCATATTCTCATAAAGTATATAACGGAATGAATTGGAATTTTATGTGAAGAGTGGGTATTATAATTATATGACCCCTTAGTGCACTGGTAAGTTACATAAGACAACTATGATAGGGTAATATGAGAGTCCCCACCCTTTATGTATGATATCTTAGAACAAGTCCTTGAAGATATATTTATGAAGTCCAGATTTATACATTCATAACATTTCCATCATAATGAAATTAGTAATGGATATAAATGTATTTATATGTTTTCATGTTATCATTGTATATATTATTCTATTAGTTTCTTTATTATGGAATTTTTTTTATTCCTTCCATATTTATTTATGCCATGTTTATGCTCTCATACATTATTTTGTACACAACCCCTTACTGAGTGTCTAAGCTCACCAATTTAATTGTTTTTCCCATTTCACCAAGAAACTGTAGTGATTAATATATGTGAAATAAAAATTTTAAAGGAGAAATAAATAAATATCCATGTATTCGGTTGATGTATCTTACGTTTTCATTATAACATACTCTTTATTAATGTAACTACTTCCTAATACTTCTAAACTATAGGATCATGTTTGTTGTGATCTATATATTATGAATCATTATAATAAAATAACCACCGAATTTGAGTTACTGGAGTGGAAGGTAATAATGTTGGTTTCAAAGAAACCTTACTAGGAACCATATGAACCAAATTTAGAATAACATAGCTAGAGAGCAGAACCCAATGAAAAAACCTTAATATATTTAAGAAATATTTAAAGAAAACATAGAACACATTTATATTAAATGCTTATGAAGTATACAAGTTTCCCTAGGAATGTGAGTTCTGGTTAGTAATAAATATTTCCAAACAATTTCCAACATATTTGTTTATAGAACTAGAAACACCCAATGGTTCTATATCTATAGGGACCTACTTTTCAAAGGCATTCACTCATTAGGGATTTTGATAAATAATTCTAAATAATTCACTTTGGTGGAGAGGATGGGAGGTTAGGCTCATCACATCCTTATGAGGAGAATTATTTCCTACTTTGGGATTCTCTTATTGATTTAAGATATTTTCATGAATACTTATTAATTTACCAAGTGTAATGTAGGCATCCCTTGAAATTTTAAATCAATTTTTAGCATGTGTAGAACTCAGAATAATCTATATGTATTCTAGGTTCTTATAAAAATTGATATATCCATGTATATCTAGGATTCTACATTGATGGTACCCTCTTGTGTACTACTTAAAGATTTTATGGTGGTTATCATGATGATTCTGGTTTTTAAACCACATAGTGGGGGACACTAAAATTTATCATCATTAGTGTAGATTACTATCACTCTCCAAAGAGAAAGAAGTTTACTTGGGGGGTTATTGTTATCCAGGTAAGCATAGGTTACTTTGGATATTATCATAATCCATGGAGATAGAATTTGCTTTTATGTTAGGATTGAACCCATAGATGGGATACCTTCATATACTTGTGAATGTAATATGAACCCATATAGTTTGGTGTTGATTAAGGGGACACATCATACCTTTTAAGTTTGTGTCATAAGGAACCAGCCATAATGTTCAATGTCATGTCGTAAAGAAATCTTGGTGTAAAGGGCCTAGTAAAAGATCCTTATGGGACTTATGCCTAAGAATCCCAAGGAACTTGGAAAGAATAGGATCAACCAGGTTGAATTAGACCCTGAAAAGGATATGACGCAGAGAGAAAAGGGTTGATTTGGGAAGTTGGGTTTGAACCCTAGGGAGGATTCTTATATATCCCACTTGAATGGGAATCAAATCCCACATAGCTCGTTAAGCCTTGCAGGGTATTATGGACCTTTGAGAGGAATAGGTTGGTTATTACTCCTAATAATAATGCCTAGTAAAATGGTCCATGAGTGATGTTGTAAATCATAGAAAATTAGGAGGTCTTAACTCAGGGATTACCCCTAAAGAAGATTCGCAAATTAAGGGAACAATGATCAGGGCTTATTCTTGAGGAGGACGCCTAGAATAATGTAATTCAGATTTGGGATTAATTTTGAGGATTCCCTACTAAAGGGGGTATAATTTCTAATTTCATAGATGATACTGTATAGAGCTCGGGCCCTAGGAAGGCTTTATATGTATCGCAGTTATGGTGGGAATTAGAGTTCTCATAATTCATTTTTTTAGGTGGATTGTATGGATGTTGTAATCATTATAAACCTATAAGTCCATGTGAGTCATTTTTTGTGTGAGAAACAAGATTATGTGAAATAATAAATAAACCACACATTTTTCGTCCTCAATAAATAGAAGATGGTGGGCCTACAGTGGAAGAGGTTGTGGCTATGAACCTTCCCTGTCTTCACTTAACATTGGATGTGAATCAAAAGTAAGGAAATAATGAAGTTTGAGGATACAATAGAGGTGGATAGGAAAAATACTATAACATCTTACATGAAAGGATAGGGGATTACACCATGATAGTTTCCCTAAAATTAGTCCCGGGAGAGGAGGGAAGCATTTTTATTTACAAAGGGAAAAGAAAGTTTGATCTCTACTCTCCATACTGGGAATTGGAGGCTCTATGTCTTAGAGAGTATAATGGGTGGATGAGTCCTACCCTCGTAATCTGAGACCAGGAACTCCACAACATTATCACTTTCCTAAGGGTCCACATGTCCATAGATATAGAAATATATAGATGTCCCAAGGTTCCTGACCCTTTCATAGGACAATTGTGGTAAATATATGACTACAAAAATACAAATCCAGATGGGATACACACTTGTGTGCCTTTATGATGTCTTGGTGGAGGTTTCAACGTGGTATCTTTCTTACAAGTGAGTCAGACAAGAAAATTCCTTACCATGAGTGGCTTCGAGAGAGGCCTAATGGATGGTTAGATTAGGCTAAAAGGTAAGGTGAACATTAAGGAAAGGCACTCAAGTAAGTGGCGTGTGGGTAAGGGGTGATCATGTAGGCTTGGGAGAACTTATGTAACCTTAAGTGATGGAGAACTTGGATTACTAGACATGGGTAAGACTTGGACCAAGCCTTCAAGAGTCCCAACAGGTATTCTTGGAAGTGGCGATCATAAGTTCCTATTTGAGGAATAGAGGGTGCACTAGTATTCTTCAGTCAGAAGGGTTTATAAATTGAAATGCTCAATTATTGTAAATTTCAACACTTTAAGAACCTAATATTCACTACCTCGATTTAATTCCCTTGCTTTATTTGTTAAGGATCTACCTTGGATGTTTTGGAGGAATTCGGTGAACCATTAGGGATACCAGAGCTGCAATCTGGATTCAGGAAAATTCTTTTATACAAATAAAGTCCCCAAGGGTCTATTTATAGGAAAATAAGATACATTGAGTGAAGGTGGCTGATCACACAATGAACTTTTCTAGCCCGATGGAGGAAATTTTGTCTTGCAGCAAATGGAATACCAATCAGATCCCTCTTCCGGCATCAAAATGTACTTTTAATTAAACTAAACATGTGTTGCATAATTAAGGTTCACATATTTATTTCTATATAAAATTTCATGGAACACATTCCATGGTGTTATCAATATACTATGATTTAAAATTCATTGTTATATTCATGGGAAAATTAAATATATTCCTTTTTTTAGAAATCGAATCTAATGTAAATCATGTTAACACATGTAATGAAGGTAGATATTTTCATACAACTCAAATCAATGATTTTGTAGTTAGAGTATAGAATATTCTTCATATATTATAATAATTAACTTAGGATTTGAAAAAATAGCTTTTCTCAAATGAAACAACCAGTTGCACTTCATTATGGTGAAACAACATCAGATTGATCCATGTGGTACCAGCCTCCAACTCTCAATAAAACCAATAATCCAATAGATATATTGATAGTTTAGGATGTTGAAAAATAATAAAAAAAAATTGAAGAGTTTTGGATACCAACATAGTTTAATAATTTTACGTATATTGAGAGGCCAATGCAGTGGTAGACAAGCTTGCTACCAATTGGGTTAACACAGAGCTTACTTGGGTTTATGGTATTACTCATGATCTAATTCTCCTTCTAGAGAAAGACTATAATAACATCCCATCTTTCCATCTTCAGTAACTTTTTTTTTAATTATAATAAATCATCTTGGCACTTTGGACAAGATACCATTTAAAAAAATGGTTTAATAATTTTAAGGCTGATCATATGTTCAAAGGAAAATATACCCATTTTAGGGTCTTATATGATTATGGTAATTAATGATATTTTGAGAAATTTTATTATATTTTAGGATGAATGCTTGATTTATGTATAGATAAACCTTTAGTTTTTTATTTAATTTAGTTTTTAGTTAATTTTGGTTAATTGGGACTATGGGTTAATTTATTTTAGAATATTAGATGATCATTATAGATAAACTTATTAATTGTAAATAGATTTAGTGACAAGGAAATTTTGGATATTTTGGGGAATTATTAATATATTTTTGTGAGATTATACTATTAAGGTATATATTTATTATTTTTTAATATTATATTGTTTCGGGGATAAGGGTTAATTTGACTACGAGGTTCATATGCCTCAATGATTTTTGGGAGTATAATATAGTGAAAAAGATCATAGTAAATTCAAGTCTAGTTATTTTAAGAGATTAATTTATATATATAAAGAGGATAAAAATTAAGGAAGTCTACATTGAAGTGAAAATTTAATAGTTTGAACCTATATAATGGAATGTATCATGGGTCTAGATGATGGTTTCAAATGATAAGAAACTTATGAATGATTTTTCATATTAATATATTCATTGATAATCATCATAACCACTTAGATTTTAGTATTTAGATAAAAAATATAATAAAAATGATGGTATGTAAGGTATGTATTATAGAAAACTAATTAAGTATATTTGTAAAGTGGTTTTGAAAAAAAAATGTAACATATTTCTATTATGAGTTAAAAGGTGAGTTTCCAAATTATACACAAGATAATGTGATTTCTCATTACAAATCTATATTCAGAGTATGGAATATATTAAGAATAACTTAATCTATTTTCAATGTTATAAGACATTTAAATTATGAGGATGAAATGTATTTAAGGGTGTATAATTTAACTTCAGGGAAAATTATAATTTGGAATAAACATAATTAACTTCATAGTATTTAAATACAAATCAAAACTAAAAATTTACTAAGGTTGTTTTAGATAATAATACAAAATAGAAAATTAAATATAATACAATTAAAACATTTATGTCTCTTGGGTCATATTCTCCAATAAACATGAGAGTTATAGTAGAATAAATGATTAATAATACAAAACACATAATGAACATATTGAAAATGAGAATTATTATTTAGGGGATGGAATTATAGGAAGTATATATGCCCATTATGACCATTTGTCATTATGACTATTTCACATTATGATTTCTAGTCATTATTTGTATTGGTATTATGAACATTTGGATTATTTTATATTAAGGGTAATAATAAGGGTTAATTATCATAGAAGGAAGGAACCATGGATTCAACCAAAAGGAATATATTGTATGAAGTTCATTTATCATATCATGGGAAAAAATTGTCATCATTGGGGTTTTCCAATTACCAATCCCAAGTATAATTTCAATAGATGAGGTTGGAGAGAAGTTGTTTGTATAATAATTTCAAGCTAGTAGAGATCACTACTAGATCAATATTGGTTGAACTACACCGTAAAAGTACTACCATTTCACACCTCACCCTTGGCGATTATACTAGTGTGATAAGGGGTTATGTATTGAAGGGTGAATAAGTATTAATATTTAAATTATTTTGTAAATTAAATACTTGTTAATCTATGTATCATACTTCAAATGCTCATTTTAATTAATGAAATTATACTATACTAAATAAAAACTTCAATCACAAAAACATATGTATTCTATTATTTCATAATAGTAGTACTAGACATTATAATTCAATATAAAACATGGTAATTACATCTATAATAATCTAAAAAAATAGTATAATGAAATAAGTAATGATATAGGGTATCAACATAGTCTTCAACTCTTGAAGATCAAACTTGAAAATGAAAAAAAAAATACACAAGGAACATTGCTATTAAGAAGAAAGAAACAAACATTGGAATAGTCATGGTAGATAAGGGAAATATATAAAAAAATCATTGTATTTTAGAATAAATTTTATATATAAGGGGTAATATAATCATTTGAATCAAAATATTTGAATCTCATAAATAGAATATGATCATTTTCAACTAACCGTTAGAATCTAACCGCTTGAAATATAGTTGTTGAAAATTTTGTCATTGTAATAGAAATGTGATATTTATTCACTAAAGTGTTTGGTAATATATATAAAATCATTTTATATATATATAAATATGATTTAAATAAATTTATATTAATAAGTAAAAAAAGAAATATAATACACATATGACTTATAATAAAACAAAATTTACTTGATTAAAGAGTTCCAAGATTTTTGGTCTCAAACAAATGATTTTGGAATAAAAAATTAGTTTTAATTAGAAATTAAAATTTGTATAAAAATAGAATAATTTTAATAAAAATTAAATTAAATTTGACACTATCAGGTCAAAATTATCCAATGGTGAATTTTCCATAATTTTATGAGATAAAATAATTTATTGTTAAATAGTAAAACACATTAAGCTTATAAAATATATATTATGACATAATTATGATGTAAAAATGATTAAATAATTAACATAAGATAATACCTAACAAAAAATAACTTATTTTATTAATATAATTTTTTATGAATAAAAATAATTTCTTAAACCCTAAAATAACTTTCCAAAGTCAAAAATAGAAATTTATGTTTTAAAAAATATATTTTATAGGAAAATAATTTTCCCACTATAAGTGTAATATTGAGTAATGGATATAGGTTATATAATTCAATTTTTGCGTAAAAAATAATTAAAAATAAAAAATAATGACCCAAAAGAATGCGTACACCAACAATTTTTCTTTTTCCCAACCTATATTTCCAAAAACTATGTTTAAAAATTTAATAAACAATCCTCCCTATTTTTCTATAAATAACTACTCATCCTCCCATTAATCGTCACTAAATATCCTTTAATAATGAATTTCATCACATTTTCTCTCTAAATAATACCTCTATGGAATTTCCAAGACTCTAATGTTCTTACATCAAGATTTAAGAAGTTACCTTTCAAGTAAGGGTTCTCACTACTTTTTCCTTTTCAAATGAAATCATTTTATTATAATATCATTTATGTTATTTTAATTATTAATTAATTATTTTTATTATATGTTATTTTCATCCATTTGATATAGTTTTAATTATATATTACTTGTTCCCCCTCACTATGACCTTTTCCAATGTTTTTATTATATCATTGTAAGGGTTCACACTCACCCTCTTTATTTTTCAATTACAATACATTGATATAATATCATTTACGATTATTTACCACATACTTTCATGCTTTTTATTCTGTGGAATTATTTTTTATTTGATTTATTATTAAATATATATTACATATTCCATATTAATATACCCTTTTCCTAAGTCATTATTATGTTAAAGTAAGGGTCTCTAACCTATTATCTTTATCTAATTATGTTAGTATTTCCAATTCCTTTTCATTTGAATGAGAAATTTTATTATTTCAATAAACTCTTTATATTATCAATGAAATATCACTATTCAATCGTGTTATAAAAAATTCATATTCCATTACAATTCTAAAACATTCCTACAGCCTTAACAAAATCATAAATTTTAGTAATGTATAAAGTGTGTGGTTACCTAACAATTAAAACCCTATATAGATTCAAGAAAGTGTATTTGTATGTGGTAAAGATGAACCTAGGGGTAATCACCAAAGAAATAAATAGTTAATTATCAACTCAATATTAACTCGGTGTATGATGAGTGGGTCATAGACTACACAGCCAAATATACACTCCCGGGGGATATGCTTTGGATAATTCATGAAAAAAACTAGACTTTTCAAGAACCATCCACTGTAATTTGTGACCTTATTTGAGTATTTTTTTATTGATTATTTTATTTATTGAAGTTGTGGGTAGATTTTGGTTAGTTTTTAATGGTTTTAGATGCCTTCAGGGGCTGTATGATTAGAGAATGATTAGGGGATAAAACACCTTTCTCACCAAGAAACCATGTGGATTGTTGGAGATAGATAATAGGTGGGTCATGATTAGTATACAATTCGATATAATATCTTAACATTCCAAAATACCATGTCACTCTAGATATAGGTGAAAAAAAGGTCGGTGCATGGCTTCCAAACTCTTCAAAACTCATTATTCTTCCTCCTACGCCTTGGGATCTTGAACCAGGGGACTCCATTGGTGATTATTTATGTTTTATCCCCCTTCATACACCAAATCTTGTGGATCAAGAGCACTGACTTGTGTAGATTCAAGGTAAGAGTTGTTTCTTCCTATATTATTCATTTATATCTTATATCTCCTATTTTTTAATTTAGATAAATCATTAAACCGAGCTATATTGGATATATCTATGGATTTTTTTATGATATAACATAGTATTATTTATTTTTTGTTGGATAAATTCAAGATCTAGAGAATTGGAATCTCTTCCTTGAGAAAATCCAGAACTAACATTGATGGCAGACCTTATTGGGTAATTTGGTTTGATTTTAAAACTTTATCATCATTTATATATGGAATCATATCCTAGAATTCCTTTTGTGACATTTTGGGATTATACTTAGGTATCATCAGCTAAAGGGATTGATTTTTTTGGTAAATATTTACGGTCATTTCCATTTGGAATCAACAAACTTAAGGTTAGAAGCTCCCTACTATAGAGTGTCCTAGTATATAGTTGTTTCCATGATATGATGGTACATGTTTATATGAATTAATAATTATTCTTGATGTGTGTGTTATTTATTTTGGTTTTTCTGTGACCTTGTGATAACCATGCATTATAGGACTAGTTTTTCAATCTATGATATGACTTTCCTGTGGGTGTTTCATAGCCTATGGAATCTTTCTTCATGTGTTAAGATGATTGGGTTTCTTAGAGTTGGCTAAACAAAACCTTAGTTGGGGAGAGTGGATATTGTGACAATGGTTAAGGAGTTGGAATTTCCTGATGGTATTTTATTATATCATGGACATTTCCATACAACATAGGAGTATAACCATTTAGGGTTGGAGTGTATCCAATGTATAATAATTTCAATATGATAGAAATTCCATACAGGGTGGATTATGATCTAGTTTTTCAGGAAGGTCGGGTGGACGTACCATCATGCAAAGATAGATAACCTCATTCAGGTGTGGAATATAGTGTTCCTTAAAGGTGTGAAATGAATATAAAATTGATAAGAATAGGGTAATAAACCTATGCATGGACCATATGGAATGTTATAAGATAGGTGATGACTAACACATGCATCCTTACTGGTATAGTTCCAAAGAAGGTGGGGTTGGGGTTCATGGTAACTTAATTAGTGCATGATGACTCAAAACATGTGTGGTTGATTTTTAAATTATGCATAAATTTTATATCATTTAATTAACCATATATATATCTTTACTTATTTTAATGATGGAATGGTATTGGATTTATAATCACACCCTACATTGGAATATTGATACACATTTAAACTTCATGGTCAGGGATCCAGGGAGGGAAATGTCCTAGTGACAAGGAGATAAGGATATGGTGTAGGTGAAAAATACGGTATCAGGATAGACTATGGATAGATTCTATAGTCTATTTATTTATTTTCCTATTTATTTCATACAACAGATGACCTGCCACATTGGGGTTATTTGGTTTATTTCCTTGGGTGACTCTATAATACTTGGCATGCTACCTAACATGAGATTTATTATTGTAATTTACAATGTGTTATAATAGGATTATTATTAATACTTTTTTATGAGTATGGTGAACAATTATTGTTACTGAAGGTATAGTCTTCCCACGACAATGTTTATAACTCCGCTGCTAATCAGAATTCTCTTGTGTATGGGGAGGTACGTTTGAGGTCATGTAGCGATCCATCTCAAATGGTTTACTTCAGTATGGAGTTTCACAAAGTTTTATCAGAGGTGTTTTCCCAAATTTTTATTCTTGATTGTGTTCGGTGAAATATATAAAGGTGTTATGTTTTGAGTAAGTGGGGTTCTGGAGTCACATAAGAGCCTGGATAACTCTTATGTGGCGGACCTCTAAGTTACTAAATATGAAACTAATGTCACGGTTGTGGATTTATGATTTTATATAAACCATAAGTATATTGTGTTTTTATATGTTATGGGGTTTTAGTGCAATAATTAATCATTTCTAGTAACATAGGATCACATTTCATATATGATTATTTTTTTTTGTGCACGGTAGTTCATTTAATTTAATATCTTATCTGTACTTTGTAAATTTTTCATATATAGTCTTGACAATTTGATAATTTTTACTTGATAATGTTTATTTATATATATATATGACTATGAATAATATGTTGGTGTGGATAACAAGGCTTGACCTTGGTTAGTGCTAAAAGGGATATTCTTATAATTATGTGAAGAGTGGACATTGCAGCAGGACCTGTGGGAAACCTCTTGCAGAGTGTCACCAATGTGGAAAGGCAAGACGTATCCAAGGTTTTTATTTGATGGATTAAAATATGAGTTCTATGAAACCAGGATATAAATAGGTTACATAATATAATTATATGATATAGACACCTTAGACTTCAATGACTCAAGTGATCCAGGGGCCCCAAGAGAAAGGCCTTGGACTTAAAGTTTTCAAGATGTGATAATTGGGCCAAACTCCAATAGATGGTTGAGAGGGACCCTCTATGGTTCAAGGGGGAGTATTTATTGAATCTGCAATCTCTTATTCTTTATTTGATATAAGATCATACCGTTCATTTAAATCTTCTCAAGTTATTATTTGAATTGAATTGATGGTTAGGTTATCTTACGAGTTGTTGTCTCTTGACACACTATTAAGAACGAAAGTGGATCATCTATAGAGATTTCTATAATGTAAATTCGTAATTGTTGGATATATAAATATATGGGATTTAATGATTCTTAATATTTATGTTTTTTATGTTATTTTTATCATGGAATGGTTGAAAAGTTATGGGGCACACATCAACTGCTTCATGAGATGAGTATCATTTATGATGCCCAAGGGAGATAAGTTTTTTACTAGTGAATTGGATGTTTGAACAAGGAGTGAGGTTCTAGACCTCAGTCAATTTGGAGCTACTATAAAATAGGTGTCATGATTAGCACTATTGATGGAGCTATCAGTAACCTCTTCCACTTTTCCTACTGTAGTGGACCTCAATCCCGATGACTCTATGGAAAATTTCTCAAGACCCCATCCTAATAGAGGGATCGGATTTGAGATCAAACCCATTCTAAAAGTGTAACCTAAATTTATTAATTTATATTATATGTAAATATATAAAGTTAAGTATCTTAAGGTATATCTAAAGGATTTTTAGGAAAATGAATTTATAATACCATGAACATATCCCCAGGTGCCCGTGTATTTTTCATAAAGACGGAAGATAATATGATTTAGTTCTGTGTGGACTGTAGGAAGTTAAACCAGGTAACTATGAAATATAGATACCCATTTTATAAGATCAGTGACTTTCTTGATTAGTTATAGAGATATTGGTGGTTCTACATGATTGACCTACAATTAGGCTACCACTGGCTTCAGGTCAATGAGGAAGGTATTCCCAAAACATCGGTCAGGATTTGATATGGATTGTATGAGTATGTTGCAATGAATTTTGGGTTTAGTAATTCACCATTGGTGTTCATTGTTTTCATTAATAGGATCTTAAATCCATATATTAACTCCTTAATTTTTTTGTTTGTTAATGATATACTCATACACTCATGAACCTCAGGGATACACAGTAGACACCTGAAGATTGTATTGAGTACACTTTTAGCACACTATGTTTATTTTAATCTCTCACAGTGTCATTTATATACACAAGAGGTATGTTTTCTTGGGTATGTTATCTCTGATGTGGGAATTTCTATGGACCTGGAGAAGGTAGAGGTTGTTATTTCATGGGAATTACAATGGAATATGCTTGAGATCAGGTTTTTCAGTGAGTTTGTGAGATAATATATATGTTTAATATAAGTATTATCTCATTTGAAAACACCTATGATAGATATTATCAAGAATGGGGTAAATATTGAGTATATCGACTAGTGTGTAGATTATTACCTATAACTGAATATGAGATATAAAAACAACTCTGATCATGACTTTTCTAGAACCTGGGATTGGATATGTGGTTTTCCACGATACCTCCAATGTTGGTTTGGGAGATGTATTGATGAAAAGAGATCTGTTAGTAGATTGTGGTACTTTCCATCCACGAGCCCATGAGGTGAACTAACAAAATCATTTCTTGGAGTTAGTAGTTGTGTTCTATGCACTGAAGTGTCGGTTACATTATCTCTTTGGTGGGATATTTGTTGTCTATATAGACCACAAGAGCATGTGTTATATCTTCTCTTAGTAGGACTTCAATCAATAGTAGAGTCCTTGGGTAGAATATCTACATATACTTTATTTTTATATTTCTTAGGCTCTAGGAAAATTTAATTTCATTGAAAATTCTCTCAAGAGGAAAATGAAGGAGCTTGGAGAAATTCCATTATAGGTTTAATGGTAGTTGATGAGATTATTGAATTAATGGATAGATGAGGAATTCGTTGTTTGAGGAGTCATGAATTTTTCTCCTTTTGATTTTATGTTGATGTTGGGAGAACAATTAAGGACCAACCAGTAGTGTGATTCTGAATTCTTAGTGATGTGGGAAAGGATGTTGGGAGACAACTGAATTCCGGGATGGTCCTCAGACAATTATTACATGATATATATCCATGGGAGAGTTATATTTCTTAATTACATGACATAATATTTGATGAGTTAATCCAACTATAAAACCCAAAAAATTTATTTTAAATTAATACTATTCCCAATAGCTTTCTTAACATGCAACACTGAGCTTCAGGTGAATTGCAATATACTATAAAAATATTGTTAATTAAATGTGACTATTATAACCTATATGTTAAATATGATGGTATGGATAAAAATAAACAATTTATCAAAGATATGAATAAATTTTTCACATAATTCAAATTTATTTATTAATTCATAAAAAATAAGTACTTGTTATTTAGTTTCCATTTTATGATTTAGAAATACATTTTTTTCCAAAATGGTTTTTATTTCATTGTGTGTGCTAATAATATAATTAATTTATGCCACTTTTATAAAAAATATATTTTACCAACTAGATATAATATTTTAATTCATAAAAACAAAATTTTCTTATGATGAATTATTTGGAATTTTTTTAGAAGTATGATTTTTTAATGAAAACTAAAAAATACTAAATTTTATTGAAAATTGACTTTTCATATCAAAATTCACAAAGATATATTTTCTTAAAATGGTTTCAAAGAAAAATTATTTCATTAATTGTATTAATAATATAATTAAGGTCTTTGGAATCAAATTTATTCTTTATTTTGGTATAAAAACTATTATATTTAAGAAGCCATTTTTTTCTAGAAAATCACTTTACATCATGTTTTTTGGGATTATGTATAAATTAAAAATTTTCACTTATAAGAATTGAATTTGATTAAAAGTATTTAAAAATTTTAATAAAAATAATTAATATTTTTTAAATTATTACCTTTTATTTTTCTCCATTATGAATAATAACTATGATAAATAGTTTTAAACATAGTAAAGTGTAAATCAGGTTAATTAAGCTTAAAACTAATCTAAAAAGGAATTAAATTACCAAATACATTAATTTAAAATATTTTATGAGTGGAGGTAATAATTCATAAACTATGATTCTAATTTATGGCCACTTTATCCTTTTTTATTTGAAATTGGTCTATATAATATTTTATGTAAAGAAAAACACAAAATGTCACTCTATTGCATTTAAATTTCTATTATCATTTCTCATATGGATAAAAAAAGTTGTGATTTAAAATTAAAGGTTATTTTTAAAATAATGAGAGAATTTATTTATTATTTTAATTTATTTGTAATTTTTAGTTATTGAATAATTACTTTAAATTCTTATACAATGCTAACGTAGTTCTTGTGGATGGAGTGGAAACATCAAAGTAAATCCTAATAAAAACATTAAATTTAATGAAATAGGAATTAATTATAGATCCAAGAAAAATTTATTGTTAATAATTATATATTATTATTGGTAAAATTCATTATATTTTATTTATATTGTAATATAGATGTCTTCAAATCCAAATTAAATGAATAATTCCAAAAATTACATTAATAATATTTTATAAGTTTATTAAATGATGTAAATTTTATGAAAATACCATATTTGGAAATTTAAATGATATATGTTTGATCATATCAAACCTTTACCATTTTTATATCACCTATCCTTTTATAGTAACTTTATTGACACCCAGAAAGTAAAAAAACTTTTACATCATGGTAATCATAAAAAGGGTAAATATAGGATTAAAAAAAATAAGGGTAAAGACATAACCTAAACTTGTGAAATTTTTATTGATGGGTGGTATTATACTAATAAAAATAATATATTCGCAATATATCATTTTGGTTCCACTTTTCATTAAAAATTAAATTTATATTAATTTAATACTCTAAGAAATTCCAAGAGTGCCCCTCCACCAAATTATAAATGGATGCCCCCTCTCCTCTCCTCTAAACACAATTTGAGAAATATATATTATCCTAGACCAACCCAAGTAGCATCCTAACATATCTAAATATGTTATAATGTTATTAGTTTGGGAATAATACCAACCTTATAGTGATTATAGTGTAATGAAATTGTGTTTGTCTGAACAAGAGGTGTAGATATTAACAAAATGTTTTAGTTTTATTTTCACTTCTAATTCCTTCAGAACTATTATAAATGTTATAATATAGAAAAATAGTTTCTCATATATACTTATAATTTATTATTTTTATTTAATATACTTTATCCATCTTCTCTTCCATCAAATGGGAAATGAAACCATTATTTGTTTGTATGGTAGACGACCACCTCATAAACCGATTAATTTATTTTCCATCACTGCCTTTCACTACTGGTTATATTGATGGATTTATGTATATATATTATGTTAAATAAATAATTATAATTATATAAAGATAATATATCAACTATTTTCTTACCTTTCCATCCATTAAAAAATGTTAACATCGTTCGTGCGTACGTGTGGATTACCACCTCCACAAAGCGATGTAATTCATTTTCCATCTCCAAATCGTACAAATGAGATATATAAATATATTTAAAGAGATAGTATAATATTTAATATATAATAATTATTCATTAAACATAAAATATTACTTTTCTTCTTTTTCTCATGTTCATTGAAAAATAGAAATGTTGCTCAAACGTACTTATGATCCACTGTCACCATAATTGTAACATAATTCGTTTTTCATAATCATATTTCCTGGTTAGTTAAAAAATGATTAATTAGTGTATGAAAATGATAAATAATTATTGATTATTATTTGGGAGATGATATAATAATGAAATATTTGACCACGATCATCCGATCAAATCACTTTTGGAATTCGGACTTGAACACCATCAAAACATCAAAAATAAACTTAACTAATGAAGTAAATAATAAAATATTGTCATAAAAGATATAAAAGTGATAATTATAATTTATTGAACATTAAAAGGTTCTTAAAATTGTAAATAATTAATATAATTTTATTATTCAATAATAAAAATAATGTATGTGTCAAATCAGACTCAAGGTAAGGGATTTCTGGTCTAAATTCCCTTTCTTTGAGACTTAAGCTTTTTCCACCACATGATTTATTTTGTGTGGTGTATAATAATACCTTATGTATTTTTATTATAATTATTAATAATACATTCAAATTTTTCCTTCATTGTTTTATTGGATAAAAATTTATCAAATTTTGAGGTGCGCTTTACCTTAAAAACATTATCTAAAATTTTTAGAATACTAATTTCCTCAATATTGTTTTCAATTTCAAAATTCTTCAAATTATTTTATGGATGTATTTATATAGACATAAATAAATTATTAAGGGAATTTTATGTCCCCTTTTAATTTCTTTCATTTTTAATATAGAATATCTTGACTTTATTTAGAAAAGTAAAAAATTAATATAATATTTTAATGTATAATACATCTGTAGAACCCCAAGATTTTATTATTATTTTTGAATTAATTTAATTTCTTTTATAGATTATGTTACAAGTCGCACTGAGTTTTAATGATTTCGGAAAAACTATTATTATTTAAACACGATCATTATTAATGATCCATTCAACATGGAGGAATGAGTAGTAATGACCACATTTAAAATATTAATTATAATGGTTTTATATAAATGAAACATGTTTATTAAAAGTTATTTATTTTTTTCAAACACTTTATATGTTTTTCAAATACTATTTTCTCAAAAAAAATGTTTCTTTTATTTATTTTTAAAAAAAAATAATTAAATAAATTTTTAACACATAAAAAAAATTAATTTATAAAATAAACATAACTTCTTAAATAATGTTTTTAAATTTATTTTAGGGTGAATTATTAGTATTCTTTTTAAAAAATTAATTTTTTGAAAAATAGTGAAAAATATTAGTTTTAATTAAAAATTGCAGTTTTATTTAAAGAATTTATAAGGTTTGTGTTTGAATTAAAAAAAATTAAATGTAAAATTAGTTAAATTATATATAAATTAATACAATTTATTTAATTTTAATCATTTTCATATTTAAGTTTTATATAAAAACATTTTACCCTTTTGAATATTTTCTCTTTTAATAATCGTTGTCCAATCACGTCTGTGGGTTTATTTTTAAATTAAATTATGCCACTTATGTGAGTTAAATTTTAGAAAATAATTCCATATTTTGAATCCTAATAATTTATATTATCTAATAAGTTCAATTTATTTTTTTCCCATAATGAATAGTTAAATATAAGAAATTAATAACAGTGGTTTAGGTAAAAATGCTTTTACTGAGGGATTAAACTAAAAACGATAAAGGTTAAAATAACCTTGAAACACTATAAAAATACCATTCAATATAAATATTTATACCTTTTTACCTTTAAGCTTCTATAATGATCCAATTTACAGTATTTTTTAAAGTAAAAAACGTCGGAAAACATTTTTATTTCAAAATATTACAAGTGGGCCACTCGCCTCACTTATAAAATTCCACCCCCTCTCCTCTATTATTTACACTTCAAAACCAATTTATTTAATATAATAACTAACCAAAATATATTCCTCACATCCCTACCCAAATCCTATATTCCTCGGTGATATCATAAATCTATTCTAGGAAGTCTTTAGGTTAAACCTAAAGTGGTTTTCCAAAGAATAGTTAATGTTTTTAATTTTTTTTTTGTTTTAGTTATACTTTTATATGGATAAAATATTATTAAATTGTAATAATATTATATAACCATTAAATAAAATATAATTAGGTTTTATAGTGTCAATATCATAACAAATGTCCATCGCCACCTCCATTAAATGAGATTTGAAGCCATTATTCGTGTGTACGGTAGATTATCACCTTCTGAACTGATGTTATTCATTTTCCATCACCACCTATCAAGACTATATATAATAATGTATAAATTTTTATATATTATATATATTATATTATTGTACTTATATAATTATTATATCTTATATACATTCTTACTTTCCATTCTGTGGGAATACAATAACGTCACTCGTGTATATGGTAAACTACCACCTCGTGAAGAAATTTGATTCATTCATGATTTACATGGAAGGTAATAAGTATGGGTTTAATAAAAATATGTGATGTATATTAAATAAAAATTATTCTATAATGGTAATATATTATTTAACTTTTCTTATTTTAATCCATTGACAAAATGGAAACATTGTTCATGCGTCCATATGGCATATCGTCTACATGAACAATATATTTCATTTTCTATCAATAAATTTTATAGATTAATATAAGTAAAAATATAATGAATATATGTAATATTAATATAAATATTAAAATTATATAGATTATAGAACCATTATAATGGTAATAGGATCATAAATAAAAAAACTAAACATACCTGAAAAACAAAGTACTTATAGCTCGAAACATTATTTTAATATTAAATTATTATTAAACACATAATAAAAAGAAATAATTAAATAATAAATGGTATTATGTATACAATTATTTATTTTTAATAGGTTTTTAATAAAATTATATTTATTATACATTATTTTTAAATGTGTGTTTAGGAATTGGATACTTATAGTCATAGATTTCCATCCCTCTTTTATTTTTTGTGAGACACATGCCATATTAGCTACATGTTTCTTTTATGTGGTTTATATAATTCCCATGAATTTATTTTTTGATTCCCATATTTAAAATTATGGTTATTTACTAATCCATTTGATGATCTCCCTTTCATGTATATTATGGTTCAATTTTTTCTAAGTGGTAAGGTTTTTATGATACAATCTCATTGTTTATCATGATTGTTCATGTTTATGATTCTAATAATGAATTATTATGATCCATGTACTAATAAACTTAAGAATTATCTTAAACTATGTCTATTTTATAGAAACAAATTTTTTCTATTTATTTTCTGCTCTTTATGTAACTAAGATTTTAGAATGCTTTTTTAAGAAAAATTATTTCTATCTCTCTCTTCGATCGAAGACCCTTCTTCTTCCAAAACCACATTTTATAAAGAAGTTTTCAAAAATGTTTTTAACATTATTAAAATGAATTTTTAAATATATTTTTACCCATTTTTTACTTTTTACAAAATATAAATTGAAAAGAGTCTTTATTTCATTTTCCAAACAAGTCTCATTTGGCTTTTACCAAAAATCTAAAGAGAATATTTGTTTTAATTTACTTAACTTGAACAGAATTTACAACCGCCATGACCATTATTTTCTTTGAATATTTATTTATACGTTTCCAATTTTATTTTCAATGAATATTTTTTGAACTTTTTTATTAAAATTTTATTTTCAAGGAAATGTTATTTTCTTCAAAAAAAATATTCCAAATGATCTTTCAAAATAAGTTTCTTCAAAAGATGAAATCCTTTGATTTTACTTATGATTTACTGGGTAAATGATCCAAGGATACCATTATTACTCTTTTTTTGGAAGTTTTACGATGAAAACATTTTTATCAAACCTGTTTCTTTTCTAGAGGCTATACCGTGATATAATTCTTATGAAACCTGCTTATTTTTTCAAAGTTTATTCTTTAATAAAATGAGTAAATGTTTATGAAACCAATTTATTTTCCATAGATTATGTTATGATGAAATTTTTATGAAACCCATTTTATTTCATAGGATCTAATATTTTTATTTTTTTATGATCTTTTGGAACACATATATATGATTTTAATTATATGATGGGTCATACTTATATCAAACTTCAATGCATTGGGTAAATATTGATATCTCAAGAGATAAAAAAGAATGAAATGGGGAGTGAACCCAATTTAGAAAGGGTCTTTGTCAACCATGATAGTCATGGGAGAAAACCTTGACTACTATGATGGTTTTAGGGGAGAAATAGTTTCACAATGATAGTCTTGGAATTATTCCTTGAACTAGGAAGGAAATTATTTTCTATATCTATGTGTATGCCAAAAATATTTGCCTTATGCCAATTTTATGTTCTCATAGGTCACATTCTTTTATTCCATTATGATTCATGTCTTATTAACTGCCGATATTTATTCCATGACTTTAACTTTTGATATATGATATTCAGGGTATAGTTTTCAAATGTTATTTTCATGTTCCTATACCCTTATGCTCATGATATATTTATATCTCCCCATTTTACTGTTATTGATAATCTGAACTCACCCTTTATTATGTTTGTATTCCCTATGTTGTGATGAAATGTATTATGTATGATATGAATAAGAAGGTTTCTAATTATTAAGATCATTGTGGGAGATAATTTAGCTCAATTATGATCGAGTTGATGTGTCTAAATTTCCATAGGAAATACACCTAAATGGTTACGGAATGGATTGTTTTGTTATGTATTGAATATTCATGTCACGACCCATCCCCCAGGGCCCATGTCATGACTACGCCAAACCCTCCTTCCATAGGCCAGGGGCTGGTGACTAGCACCGAATGTGTATTCCCTAAAACTGGTAAGGAATTACCTTTATAACTTGTAACACACACAAACAAGCACATAGCAAGATACAAAATCAAGTAAACAGAATAGTAAACAGATTGAGTAAAGTAAGTAAAAGGGGCCAGAATACATGACCAACTGGAAAGTACAAGAAATGGAAAGTACTAGTAAACTGGATCAACTTCTGTGAACACCCTCCAAGGATCCTACCTAATGGGTAGGTACAGCTCTCAATCGGTCGCCTCTGCGGTATGCCTCATCTAACGTCCACCTCCAATCCACCTCCAGTCCTGGTACTCTCATCCTCAGTCAGTGTTGTCTGTCGTCTGCACCAAACACAATGAAGTGTGGGCATAGCCCGTGCAGGGGTGACTATGACGATACATAGTAGGGACCCAAAAACCCTCAAGGTCTCAAGAATCCACCAAGGATAAACCACACAACATGAAATAAACTAACAACCCTACTTAGGTATATGCCCATGCATATACCTATGTTTTCAAGTATACCCATCTCAATCATGAAGAAAACATAGAGTCCAACTCAAATACCAAAGCTCAATTGTTTCACAAAGGTAGGATTAAAATTAATGAAAGTACCACACAGGTATTCCACATAGTAGAATATCACCACGGTATTACCACAAAGGAATGTACTGCTCAGGTATGAACTTAGATCACAATAGGTATTTCTTAGGTACAATAGTAGTGATGATTAGATGTAAATAATGAATCAAATTACTCTGTTAAGAGGCAGACCCATGAAGGATTTCTAATCATCATCAGACCCACATAGGATCTCTAGGTGTTGACCCACACAGGATCGCTCGGTGTTTACCTACATAGGATCGCTCGGTGCTCACCCACTTTAGATCGCTCGGTGCTGACCCCCACAGGATCGCTAGGTGCTGACCCACACAGGATCTCTAGGTTTTGACCCACACAAGATCACTTGGGTATTCCCAGATGGAATCCTAGAGTGGTACATTTATGACCCTCAATCACAGACCCAAAAAGGATCTCTTCTTCATGTCACATCCAGCTACTAGGTTCCCGCACAAGGATTTCGCATCACTAGGAGGGTCTGCTCCTCAAGCCACTGGTCCATACTCCAACTTCCATGAAGTCCCAAAAAGAAGTATCCCAAAGGACCTCCACGTCATAGGGGTCTTAATGCAATAGACATTGCGTCAATCATACATCTGGTCTGTGAGTTATTAGTCTTTTAGTCCCGTGGGCCTGATTGGATTTGTGCTCGATCCAAACTGACTGTATTCCAACATTATCCAAATCTTCAGGGGGTATACCCAAAGGGACCGTCTCACTAAAAGGATTTTAGCCCCGCTGATGGTTCATAAAATAGACGTTTGGTGCCAAAGTTATGGCCAAAAGAGCGTAAATGGGTTGAAATGCATCAGGGTCCAGCCCGGCCTGGCAGCGCAGTGTCGTCGAGTGGTCGCGGAGGGCCGCAGGGTGGCACGGCGAGGCCGCGGTGCGGCGCGACAAGGATGCAGGGCAGAGAGGCAGGCCGCGGGAACTAGTGCCTGGGGGGCGGGGTGGTGCGGTGAGGCTGCGGGGCGGCACAGCAGGCAGCGGGGCGGCACAGATGGCTACAGGGGTAGTGCGTCGTGCCTTCATCAACAGCCGGCTTGACTGGCCGCCCTTCACTCATCGCCTTTTTCATGGCCGATGATGTGCCAGCCACTGCATTTTTTCATCACCATGGAACAAAGTCGCCTTCTTCCATATCATAGGATACACCATTCAAGAGGAACAGTGGAGGGGTCTGACCATGTTTTTTTGGCCCGCACACTCCACGTTAGATCGGTATCAGGCAGTTCAACAAGAACATGAATGAAGAACGTCAAACCCTAACCTCCTGTAATGATTATTCCCAAACCCACAAAATAAATCATCCATGGATCAACTGGTTAGATAGTTGATCTGCATTCTGTGTTTTAGAATGGAAGAACATGGGAATATATAATCATACACAACTAAACCCCTACCTCAGATATTTTTCAACAGAGTTCGCGAGGAAATAGACGAAGTCGTTGGGGATAGATAGACGTCGATGACGTCGGTTTTTCCTCGATCATCGGTTCATTTGTCGTTGGAGATGTTCCTCATCTTCAAGGGCATTCTTCATTGGGGAGCGCGTTGTTCTTTAGAGATAATAATCCTCCAAATATTCTCCCTCTCAATCCCCTTTTTCCAATTCCTTTTCCCAATTCTACAGAAAAGGAAAATAAATAGCCGACATAAAATTAATAACTTCACATTTAATATTATGTTAACACATAAAATTAATCGGTAACTTAAAATTTAATTTTATGTTGACGTGTAAAATTAATTGAGGGAGTTGCGAGGTTTTCTACCCCCCTTATGAAGGATTCAGGTGGTCCCCACCACCAAGCTTTGAATTCAAAAAAAAAGAGGTTTCAATCTCAGGTGGTCCACACCACCATAACTCATGTGGGAGGTTTTAGTTCAAGTGGTCCCCACCTAAGAAACATCCAAATGGGAGGTTTCAAAAAAAATTAAATAAAAGATTATTTTTTTTTTATTCCCACGAATAACACAATACAAAATTTCACCCGCGACCAACTGCATCGAGGTGAAAGTCTCCTTAACCGAATATCGGCACTGCGAGTTCAACAGTGTCCTCATATATCAATTCCAAGCACCGGTTCAAATGATAGAAAAACACACTTGAATGTTTACTAAATGTACCCAAAAAAAGTTCATAAATTCATTCAGGGAACACTAGACTTCAAAATCACGCGCCGTCAATTTTCACAGACTCGTAAAATTCCCATATATTAAAAAAATAACATGGAAATTCCGGGTCTTTATAATTAATCTATCAAGATGTAATATCTATGTATGATAAGTTGGGGAATTTTATATTTGTATCATAGAAATTTGTTTTCAACCATTGGAAACTAGGATGATAAAACCTTAGTGAGAACCCTTGGCATAATCATAAGTATAGGGGAACATAATAAGTAGTAATACAGAAAGAAGTGTATTTTTGCAAGTAATATATCCTTGTCTAGATACTACAAGTGGATATAGTTATATAATATATGTATCTTTGGGTAATAACTCTGAAAAAGGAACATTGATCTTAACTAAAATGTAACCCAGTACATGACAACGAGCCTTATAGTGCACCTGGTTTAAAACTCTCTAGGGATACAATTTGGAAATTCAAAAACTATTTATGAACCATCTTGAAGGATTTAAATACATTATGATGATAAAAAATAAAGAATAAACCTAATGTGTCCTAGATTATAAATAAGGTTTCATGATTTGGACATAAAGTAAATGATTTTTCATAATTATGTGGTTCCTCTCCTTGATTATTGTTTCTTACACTACACATTATTGTTTTAGTCAATGGATAAAGCCCAATGAAACCATGTTAATGCTGAGTGTAAAGGAAAATTCCAATGAATCCAAATTTTATGGTATATAGAATGATAAATCCTATTAATATGATCACACAACTTTATCATGCCATGTATCATGCTAAACTTCCAAGCGAGGAAAGGGCAGAACAAGGCTATGTTGATTTATGCATGACGCAACATCCACCTTATTTCAGTGGTTCCACTGATCCTGTAGCTTTCAAACAATGTATAAACACCACAAAAAATATATTTTACATTCATTGATGTTCAAAACAAGAAAAATTAATTTTTTTTATCTATAATTTGGAAGGAGAAGTAGATCAATGGTGGAAACTCATTTAGAATAAAAGACAACATGATAAAATTGACTCCAAGAAGTGTGATGAGTTTAAGTTATTTTTTTAAAATAATTACCTCCCTCTTATTTTTAATAAAAAAATTTAGAAGGAATTACTCGATTTATAATATAACAATGATGAATTTTTTTGTACATATGATGTAAATTTTACAAGACATGTGAGGTTCAATTCTATCATTTTCATCCAACCAGAAAGTGTTGTTGGTCAATTCTTTAGTATCTTAAAACCATTTCTCCAAAGGGTTTTAGTAAAAAGGGACATTGGTACCTATGAATAAATTTTTTTATGTGACCTCAAGGAGGAAATGGAGATCAGGGTAACCCATAAATCATAAGGTTTTGACAAGAAAATTAAGATATATTTCAAAGGAAACACTAAAAACCATTGAGAGAAGAATATAAGACTTCATTCTCTATATGTGGTAGGAAACATAGTGGAAATTTTTTAAGGGTATTGTTAATGTTTTAAGTTTGGAAGGGATGTTCATTAGGATATTAAATGTTAATGAGAATAATTTGACTAATGATGTGTATAGAGAGAAATATCCACAAAATGCACCACCCACACTCCGGTGTTTCAAATGCAAAGAGTATGGGAATTATTCTTACCATTTCCCAAATCTATAGGTTAATGATGATTATTACACATTAGTAGCCTTTTAATGTAAGATACAAAGGGAAGTATCACGTGATCTTTTTTTATAATGATGGGTACGATAACGATGTTGTGAAAGGAACACTTATCATCCACTCTAGAACTACTAATGTCTAATTTGGCTCTAGACCTACCCATTCTTTAAAATTGGAATAATTTTCTAAACATATCAATATGTAACCCAAATTATTATATGTAGAATTAGTAGTTAAAACCTCTAATGTTATGTTGATCGCTTCTCAATTATATGATTCAAATATCATTGAATTTTGTGAGAATGTTCTTCCTATAAATCTTATTATTAGTCCTCTCATTTAATTCAATGTTATCTTTGGAATGGATTATATTTTTATACATAAATCCAAATTTAATTGTGGATTAAGGGAAGTCACATTTGATATTCTAAACAAACCTATTATCTTCTATCACTGTGATGATATATATGAACTTCTGATAAGAATCCTATCCATTGTATGGGTTGTGATTCCTATTAAAGAGGGGTGCTAATCTCAGATGGTTGGGGAGAATATCAATATCAATGATGTGCCTATTATGTGGGAGTTTTTGTTGAATTTATATAATAGTTTCATATCCTCCTTCCAAAAGGTGAAATTTAGTTCTTAATAGAACTCATACCTTGTTTCATACCAATTTCAACGACTCCTTATATAATGGTCTCAATTGAGTTATAGGAATTGAAGATACAACTCCATGAGAACCTAGAATAGGGATTCATTTTAGTAGGTATTCCACCTTGGGGTGAACATGATATTTCTTTTAAAAATAAAGACTATTCTATGATACCTTACATTGACTATCATGATCTAAACAAGATCATGATAAAGAACAAGTATCCTCTACCAAGTATTGATGACATACTTAACCAAATTTTTAGAGCTAGTTTTCCAAGATTCAACTTCGATATAGATATCCTCAATTGAGGTTCAAGAATTAGGGTATATAAAAGATAATATTCCATATAGGTCATGGAAACTATGAATATGTTGTGATTCCATTTAGTCATAAAAATTCCTCAGTTATCTTCAAGGATTTAATGAATAGAGTATTTAGAGATTATATTCATGATCTTTTTGTAGTCTTTATAGATGATATTATTTTCAATTAAAATAGAATTTAAGATAATGAATATCACTTGAGAATCATACTAAATCCCCTAAGGAAGTGGAAACTATATGAAAAATTTACAAAGGCTAAACTTTGGCTACAAAGGTTTTCAAATTTGGGTCATATAATCTAAAGAGAGGATATATCAGTAGACCCATCAAAGATCAACATTATTGAATGTTGTCCCGAACCAGCCACAGTGACAGAGATCCATAGTATTCTTGGTTAAGATGTATATTGTCAATGGTTTTTAGAAAAAATAATCAACTATCTAATCCGCTCACCTAGTTAAGTTGTAAGGGAGATAAGTTCATCTCAACATATGAATATAATTAGAATTTCAAGCAACTAAATAAAATGTTTGTTGGCATGTATGTGCTTACATTACCTTGCACTGGATAAGGGCTTATAATCTATAGTGATGTATCTAAGAAGGGATTGAGATGAATCATTATGTAGAATTATATGGTTATATCGTATACCTCAAAAAAATTTAAGGTTCATGTTAAAAATATTCCAAATCATGATTTGGAGTTAGAAGTGGTAATTTTCAGTTAAAGATGTGGAGGAAATATTATTATGGATGAAATTTTGATATATATGCTAATCAAAAAAATTTAAAGTATATATTCACACAAAATGAGATGAATATGTTCTATATAATATGATTAGAATTGATTAAACATTTTGAGTTCCCAATAAATTACCACCTGAGGAATGTTAACAAGGTATATAATAATTTGACTTGAAATTATCATGATAGATTATCCATGATGAGGACCACAAAAGAACCAATATTTTTTTATTTTAAAAGGATGGATCTGGAAATCATGAAGGAAGGGGAGAAATCTTATCCTGGTAAATTTAATGGTAAACTGTATATCCAAGTGGATTTTAAAGAGGTGTCGAAGGAAGATGTAGATATGTAAAAGATGGTTAAAAATATTCCTACGTTTATCCTTGATCATGTTGGATTGGTAAGGTATAGGAACCAGGTACGTGTTTCATCCATATCATATTTGAAGATAGATTAGTTAGAGGAAGCTCATAGTTATTCATTATTTATTAATTTAGGAAGCATAAAGATGTATATATATATATATTTATATATTGCAAATAGTATTTTTAATTGGATGGATTGAAGAGGGATATCATAGAATTTCTATATCGGTACTCGGTATGTCATCAATTCGAGGTTGAGAGACAAAATTCTAATCAGATGTTACATAGATTAAGCATACTAGAATGGAAATGGTAAAACATCACCATGGATTTTGTTTTTAAACTCCCTAAATGTATAAATATTATAATTCTATATGGGTAGTATTCAATTTATATAACATCCTGCCCCTCCTCATTGGCTTGATTTGAGGAAGAGGTGCTACTCAGCCTTAGGCGATGTTCCCAAGGTGCCAAAGGATGGAAATAAATGCTGAGGGAATCAGGGAAAATTTGGGAATGATATTAACCTTGAAATAAAAATTCCCCACCAAATGTTCCAACACCCAAAACATCTACATGATGAATGTCAACAATTTTTCAAAATTCAAGGATACTAAAAGACCAATACACCCAAACTAGAATAATTCATAATCAGAGTACCAAGTGGAAGACTAAACAACAAAACTAATAGAGGGAATAACACAAATACATAGCTCCATGCCAAGCTATATGCTCCAAGTACCACAGTACTGCCAAAGCATCATTATGGACCACTGAAGAAATGATAAGCTTTACCCTTACCTGTGTCCCAAAGTACAACATCTGCAAAAGCACCAAAGTGACAAAGTAGGGGGTGACTAATAATACTTAGTTGGTTTTTTCCGAATGACTTCCCTACACACGCCAATATGATAGAACCATTATCACAATTTATAAAAACAATAATATAAGGAAAATAAATAGAATCAAATTTAACAATAATCCCAACACGCCTTTACGCAAATCAATTCACCCAAATCATCACAATACCAAAGGGAACAACCAAAAACGTCCTTAACCATCTCCCAACATATATTAGCATAAAAAATGACTATAAATGTTTTCACACCTACCAAATACTCTCACTATTAAACACGAGCACAGTGTTACCATTGATGGTGGAACTTCACATCCAACCATGTCCCCTTTTTATAGTGGTACTTCACACCCATATTCTAATCCATGATGGTGGTACTTCACTCCCACTATCCATCCCACATAACCAATTCTTATTCCACACATGCCAATAATCATAACAAACAAATTTTATTAAAACCACATCAACACACAGTTTTCAATCCAGACAATCCCTTAAGAAAATCAATAGTTCCAACACAAGTCGTGACCATTCCAATAAAATAAATATTTATTGAAAACCCCACATAAACAAATACATGAAAAATATCATTCCATAAAGAAATACATTTTACTAAAAACAATTTTTTAAAACCATTTACCAAAAATCCTCCATGATAATAATTTTAAATTTATCTTTTTAAAATCCAACATCAAGAACATTTCACAACAATAACCCATTTTTTCCAAATTCAAAAAAACATCATAAGATGGATGGCACACAAGCTTCACACATCACAAACATCATTAATATCAAGAAAAATATATTAATTTGAAATTAAATACTTATAATTCTATAAAAATAGAGATGATAGTGAAGCCACTTACCTTTGTGTTTTGACGAAATCGACCAACGAACAATTGTGCCACAAATCTGCATAAAAACTCCTAAAGAACCACCTTATATCTCTTTTTCAAACATAAAAAAAACCCAAATATAATCATTTAAGGAATAAAATACCCTAAATCTACATGTAATGGATGTACATCTTGAAAACCTCGAGGGAGGGAGAAATTGATCTAGAGAAAACTACAAAACAACCAAGAGAGGAGGATTAACAGAAGAGAATCATCTTTAAACCACCATGAAAACCTTCAAAATGCCTCCAATATTAGTGGGAAATGTACCTTATCCCCTGAGAAGAGGGATTATAGAGTGGTGTTTGAGTGGGAGATGAAATGAGTGATCTGGGTAAATCTTGAGTGATCTTGTTTTTAAAAAAACAATATTATTAATGTTGTGCACGGTTAGCTCGCACGGTTGGACAAATCGTGCCCAAATCATGCTAATGATACTCAACAAAGGGTTCCTCACACAATATCCTCACACATTTATAAAAAATGTTCTCCAACCTTAAAAAATCCCTCCTCTTTACCTTTCATAGCTACCTCAGTTTGTCGTAAGGTTTACACTAACTATGATCAAACCGTGCACCCCTAAAAAAGCGTCAAAACCTACCCAAAACCCTTACAACTATCCCAAAAATTACCCAAACACTTTAAAAACAAAAGAAATAATAAAAAATTATCATCATAATCATAAATTAACATTTTATTTCTAACACATTTAAAAGAAAGTGAGAACCCAAGTCCGAAAATAAAAACAAAGCATCAAACAATGAATGAAACAGATGAACCATTGAAATCAAGTTTAAGCATATTAGATAAATTATTCCTATGTAGTTTCCAGATAAGTACATTTACCTATAACTCCAGATCATCTTTTATGAGGTCCTCGAACCAAATAGGAAACTCATCCCAAGTCTGTATGAACTCTTCCAAGCTAAACTTCCCTATATTAAACCCTCTTCACAAAATATGATCTTGTTTTTCAATCCACTCCGTCTACATCCTACTAGTTTCTACATCAAGAGATCTCTGAGATATCTTAGCCCAATCCTCCTTCGAGTCATTGAAAGGAATCAATTTCTCTAACATCTCTTCATCGGAATGGATGATAACTTCCCATGTCTCCTTGAGCGGGGCCTCCTCCATCTTCTTCGACGCCATAATGTCCAGAGCTTTATCATCCATTTCACCATTGAGGCATGTTTGACGCTGTAGTTCTGAATGCACCATTACCTCTGTAAAGACCTGTAAATTTCAAGGAAATTTTTTTTTTCTTAATTTTCTTTGGAATTTTACAAGAACTCAGTTTCTGACGGCACCAGATTCTGAGGCCCGGTGTTCCCAGAATCATTTTCCGAAGCTTGGCTCGGGTACGTTCAGTGAACGAACGAGCAGGTTTTTCTAAATTTTGAACCGGTGCTCGGAATCAAATTCCGAGGGCACCGATGGAATTGCAGTGCCAGTATTTTCTTAGAAACACCTTTTTCGGAGTTGCGTTTGCTCGGGTGTGGTTTTTAAATTTTTGGGGTTAAGTTAACAAATAAAATAAAGTGGTGCGAAAACTTTATTTTTATTTCACTTAAAATACACTTAAAGACACTTGAGCTAAGTTAAAGTGGATAGGGTGAAATCCAAAATATCCTACCCTCTTGGTAGGATATTTGTGAGGTGGGGCCCGCACGAGCCCCACCGTTTCTTTTCCTCTAAGTAACGCACCCGCGAAAACTCCTCATTAATGAAAGTCAACTGGTGCGTTTTCTTAAACTCTAAAACGCTCCTATGAATTGGGCGGTTTATTCGTTGAAATTAATTATATGAATTAATGGGTCGTTTCTTAGTTTGTTTTTCCATTTGTTGGCATGTTAATAAAATAAGACCAATTCTTGTCTTCTTGAGGATTGCTCGTTGAGAGGATTTTGAGAAGACTCCAAGGCTTGAGATCTTCCTCCTCCTTCGTGAAGAACGCGAAGAACGTGAAGAACGCCGAACCCTAGGAGATCGACGACGCGACGTCGTGTTCCGTGACGCCGACGATTCTTCTCCCAAAACGTTCTTCTGTGATGTTTCTTCTCCCACGGCGTTCTTCCGCGACGTTCTTCCCCGCAACAATCTCCGATCACCAACTGCTTGAGGTAGGAGATTTCAAATCTTTTAATTTTTCCTTTGTGGATTTTATCCTTAACATGGATTTAGTTCATGAAATTAAATCTGTGTGTTTTCTTTAAACCTCGGAGATCGTTGATGCGACGCCCTTCCGCGACGACGCAATGCCCGTCCGCGACGTGACGACCCTCTTCATCTACGACGATCAATTCCGTGAAGAACGCACATTCGACGACTTTGTCGAGGTAGGGGTTTGATTCTTTAAATCTTTGGGATTTGTTTTCCCAGTTGATTTATGATTATTGGGAGAATATTTAAAACCGCTAACGTGGTGGGTGAAGACTAACGAACAAGTCCGAACCCATCGCACATTTTTCGTTCTTGGTGCGCGAAACGGCAGATGATGGAAAACAGGGCCACAATGGCGATTTGAGGGCCTAGCAGTGAAGATCGGGTCACGGGAGGACCACTGGCGAAGACCGCACGTAAAACGGACCACCGGAGCGCGTCCGGTGGCCCGCGGAAACTCCCACCGGCGACCGGAGGCGGCGGCGGCGCCCGGCGCGCCGCCGGCAAAACCCGCCACGGCTGAAGCCGTGGCGGCGAGACGTTTCCACGGCCGCACGGAATCGGGAGGCGGGACGCGGCTCAAGCCGCGTCCGGGAACCGCGGAGCGGCCCCCGCGCGAGGGCCGCGGTTCCTTTGCGCGGCCGCTCGGCTGAGCCGGCCCGCCGGGCCGGTTCGCGCCCAACCGGGTCGGACCCGGACCCAGGTCGGGTCGACCCTGTTCGGGCCGACCCAGGGGGGGTTGGGCCGGGTTGGTCCGGGCCCAGACCCCCCACTTTCGGACCTTTTTCGGTTTTTCTCTTATATCATGAGCTGTAGACCTCCGATCGATGAACCGTCAGCGGCGATGCGACCCTTGGATCGAGGCGGTCATTTCGGTATATTACACTCAAGGTTTCGTAATACCTTGGATTCGTCCGGGTTGTTTCGGATACGTAACCAACCAGGCCCTCGGAGCGGAAACGCTTATATCTTGAGTTCCGGATGTCCGATTGACGTGTCGTCGACTTTGATGGATTAATCTAAGTGAGACGGATATTTTGGCTTACTCTGCTCAAGGTTTGGATGTCGTCGGAGTGCGGTCGGGTTGGTTCCCTCCCGAAACCAACCGGGCCTCTAGAACGAAAAAGCCAATAACTCACAGACCGGGTGCCCGATTGACGTGCTGTCTATCTCCTTGAATTCCTCTTGATGAGACAGAACATTTGGCATATTTCACCCGAGTTTTGGTTGTTGTTGGATAGTGGCCGGGTTGGATTGCACCCGAAATCCAATCGGGCCCTTGGAACGGAAAACTGATATCTTTCAGACCAGACGTCCTTTTGACGAACCGTCAGCGGCGTTGGTGATCACGTTGAGAAATGGTCCCTTTGAGTTTACCCTATGAGAGTTGGGGTACATTTTAGATACGGCCGGGTTGGTTCGCACACGAGACCAACCGGGGGCCCTCGGACGAAAAGACTAATAACTCGCAGACCGGGCGTCCGATTGACGCACCGTCTATTGCGTTGAGACCCCTATTATGAGGCGGTCCTTTAAGATACTTATTCGTGGGACTTTGAGGTACTTGGATTATCGACCTGAAGATCATGGAGCGGACCCTCCCAGAGACGAGCGTGCGGAGTATGGAGACCGTGTAGCTGACTGAGACCTGACGACAGCTTGATCGACTCAACTTGGAGGGAGTCGACTAGCCCAGTGGACGGAGCACTACTTTGTGAGGTGCAAACCCATGGCGGATGGAGCACTACCTGTGTGATAGTTCAGAACCGCGGTACTCGTCCAGAGAGTACCTCTGCAGGCTACTAGGGTGTGTGCACTACTGTGTTTGGGTGGTATACCCCGGTGGGAAGCACTACTGTGTTTGGGTGGGTGGCCCGCGGTACTCGACAGGAGGAGTACCTCAGTAGTCTTAGGTTAGTGAGCAGTACTTCGGAGTCATGACAGGACCACTGTACACTCCAGAGACGGAGCTCTTCATCAGTTACGGTTTCGATAATAAAAATCCTGGTTTGAGCTAAGTCTTTGACCTTTGTGTTTCCTCACAATTGAGATGGGTCACTAGATAACTTAGATATATGTATGGGCATATACCTGGGTAGTGGTTATCCGTTGATTTCATGATCTTTGTGTTTCCTCAGGATTGAGATGGGTTACTTGATAACTTAGGTATATGTATGGGCATATACCTAAGTAGAGGTTATCTATTGAAATATTCTTTGTGGTTATCCTTGTTGGTTTTAGTGAGACCTTGAGGGTCTCGGGGTCCCTACTGAGTATCGTTATACTCACCCCTGCACGGGTTATGCCCGCACCTCATTGTGTTGGTTGCAGACGACGGGCAGTACTGACGGAGGCCGAGTGTTCGAGGACTGGACGGTACCCGGAGGTGGACTACACGACGAGTCAGTACCCGGAGGTGGACTTCATGACGAGTCAGTATCCGGAGGTGGAATTCACGGCGAGACGACACTCAGAGGTGGTTTACGGGAAAGAGCATTGTGGAGGCTATCTGTACCTACCCTTCAGGTAGGATCCGAGGAGGACGACCCAGGAGCCGCTTCCATCCTTCCAGTTGTTGTCTTTTTTTGTTGTACTTTGTTCAGTTGTAGTTGTACTTTCTTTTGGGTTTGTATTCTGGCCCATTTACCTTTGAGCACTTCTATTTGTACTTAGTGTTTTTATTTCCGCTTGTACTCTGTGGTGTTTTGTTTACTTTTATAAAGGCAATGCCTTCCCAGTTATCGGGATTTACGCCTTTGGTGCCAGTCGCCAGCCCCTGGCCTATGGAAGGCGGGCTTGGGGTAGTCACGGCATGGGCCCCAAGGATGGGTTGTGACAAATTGGTATTAGAGAAGTCGGTTCTACCGCAGAACATATCACTCTGATATTTTCTTTCTGTGAAGCAATAGTGTTAAGAGTACCGAGTGTGGTTTTCAGTTCAGGGAGTCCAGTGTCGGTGCGGGCGACCGATGTATCCATACACCAGGACCCTGAAAACTGATTTCCGACTTTGTGCACGAAAACACTGATTGCGTGTGTGTTTCCAGAAGATTTTAAATGCCAGCTCAAACCAGGTCATCTCACCAGGTATAATCATTTGACAGTGTCACGTTGTTTCTTTCAGGATGCCTTTTCTCGGACGACCAGCTAGAGCCCGGAGGGATGTACGTACTGACAGCCTGTCGAGCGATGAGGCTTCGGTACAGGGCCCTCTTGCAGTTGAGGCACTAGCGGTACTACCATACGTTGGGCCACTGATTTCACCAGCCCCAGCAGTAGGCGATGCACGCCACTTGAGCGTGTTGCATGAGTTCCAGCGCCAGAGACCACCCAGGTTCCGGGGAGAGACGGACCCACAGGCGGCTGAGGATTGGCTGGAGGCTATGGTGAGAGTCTTCAGGCCAGTGGGGATGCCGGCAGACTTCATGGTGATCTTTGCTGCCAGCCTTCTTCAGGCAGCAGCAGGAAGGTGGTGGAGCCACTTGTTCCAGTTTTGCGATGGGATGGCCTTCACATGGGAAGACTTCGAGACCTTATTCAAGGTGAAGTTTGTGCCAGTAGCTCTACACCCCGAGTGTGTACAGGAGCTTCTGCTTTTGCCGCAAGGTTTTCGATCAGTATCCGAGTCATCTGTGGGTAGTAGAAAGATGATGCAGAGGTCCAGGAGGACCAGACCAGCAGTTGGGCGATCTCGGGTTTTAGGACCGGGGGTGCGGGGCACACGGGGTGGGGACAGATCTAGGCATGCCAGAAGTAGACAGTGTTACTCTTGCAGTAGGAAGGGCCACCTAACACGTGACTGTCTGACCCCCCACACTATCGATCCGCAGGCGTTGGAGGAGCCACCGAGGCAGAAGCAGGGACGAGTGCTTGAGAAACAATCGAGCAGTGGACAAGGTAGTAGAGCTCCAGGAGTAGGTGGACAGGAGAGGAACTAGTGGATATGTCCCTTGTACTTATAGTTCCATATTGCTGTTGTATTTGTGTCTTTGTTTTATGAGCTGCAATAATAAAAAGACACTTATCTTTGTGATGTTTGATTTATTGTCGTTTTGTTTGGTTGATACTAAGAGGTCCCGGATAAAAACTGTTGACTTGACCCTCACATTCGAGATTTCAACTGGAGGAGACCCAATGACCTCACACTGATGCCGACAGTGTGACTCGACCCTTGAAGGCAAGAGTGATAGTTGGATCTCTTAGTAGTTACGTCGAGGCCTTACAACGTCATCCATGGCGTGAATGCGTCATTCATGTCAGGATTGACTATATTAGGCAATGGGCGTGGTTCATCCAGGGGATGAGACCGAGTTTCTCTTTTCGGCAAAGGAGAAATTTTAGCAGCTCTTCCAGATCATAGGCAAAGAAGGTGCAGATCATCCAAGAGCAGATGAAGACTGCACAGTGTAGTAAGAAACAGGAAACTGGCACCAATCTTGGATACTCGGGCATGTTAAATGTTTCCATAAGAGGAAGCTTAAAGGAGAGATGAGTCTGCGAAGTAGCATACGTGGAGGCAGAGCTAGGAGAGTAGAATGAGGTGGTGTACATCTCAACATGCTACAACCACCCGCCTTAGTTATCCCCGCCAGGCTCAGGGAGCGGGAGGGCGGAGGAAGAGTGCGGCTACATGCGGTCAAGGAGAGTGACCCGATGGCTCTAAGAATGATTCAAGGGACAGTCTGTGTCCACTACTAGCTGCTGTAGTAACGGACGTTGATATGAATCATTCCTTGCTTTCACAAATCTTGTTCCAGACCTAGAGTTTCCAGTAAGCTGTGGACTTGACCCTCATGTCTGGAGATACCTTGGGAGGAGACTCGATAATCACACTTATGCCGACGGTGTGGTCAGACCCTCGAGGCGAGAGTTTCGGATGGAATCTCTTGGTGGCAGCGTCGAGGCCTTATGACGTTGGTTTGAGTATGGACTGGGCAGTCACAGTTCATACACAAATTTACGGTATTAGGAAAAAAGATTGAGGTTTAACTATGATGTCATGTTTGGTTTTCCTTGGTCGGAAAAAAGGGAACACCAGGTAGCACAGGATAACTCATGCACAGGTGGGATGCGACCGAACACTCTTGAGTCGGTCAACCTTACCCTCGTGGAAGCAGTCATTTTGAGTTCCAGTTCTAAACAGGAGTTGAAGACCTCCAGATTTCGAGGATGACGATCACGTCCTTATACGGGTCTCACCTCGATGAGGTTTACGGAGATTTGACCAAGGCGGCAAGTTATCTCCAAGGTTCAGCGGAACTTTTTAAGTCCTAAGCTGGGTAGGCGGGGTGGTTTACCGCTTGACCCATCCACCTCAGTTTCACTAGGTGTACGACGATTTCCACATATCTCAACTGAGGAGATACGTGCTCGACCCTTCACATATCATTGACCATGAGGAGCTGGACGATGGCGATGAGGTGACTTCCATGGAGGTTCATGTGGGGATCGAGGATCAACAGGAGCGGATCCTTGGAGGACAGTCGATTCCTCTTGTGCACTTTCTTTGGAAGCACGGGAACCTCCAGGTGATCACATGGGAGCGGAAGGCTCAGATGCGTGCTCAGTACCGCTTTTGTAAACCTAGTTTGTGTTAAAGCTTTATGAGGATGTAAAGCCCTGAGGTGGGAGTGATGTAAAGACCCGTAAATTTCAAGGAAATTTTTTTTCTTAATTTTCTTTGGAATTTTACAAGAACACAGTTTCTGACGGCACCTGATTCTGAGGCCTGGTGTTCCCGGAATCATTTTATGAAGTTTGGGTCGGGTACGTTCAGTGAACAAACAAGCGGGTTTTTCTAACTTTTGAACCGGTGCTCAGAATCAAATTCTGAGGGCACCGATGGAATCGCAGTGCTAGTATTTTCTTAGAAACGCCTTTTTCGGAGTTGCGTTTTCTTGGGTGTGGTTTTTAAATTTTTGGGGTTAAGTTAAGAAATTAAATAAAGTGGTGCGACAACTTTATTTTTATTTCACTTAAAAGCCACTTAAAGCCACTTGAGCTAAGTTAAAGCGGATAGGGTGCAATCCAAAATATCCTA
Source organism: Viscum album (assembly GCA_963277665.1). Taxonomy (NCBI): domain Eukaryota; kingdom Viridiplantae; phylum Streptophyta; class Magnoliopsida; order Santalales; family Viscaceae; genus Viscum; species Viscum album. Next base: position 613,385,925 of record OY728136.1, read on the forward strand.
CCCTCTTGGTAGGATATTTGTGAGGTGGGTCCCACACGAGCCCCACCGTTTCTTTTCCTCTAAGTAATACACCCGTGAAAACTCCTCATTAATGAAAGTCAACTGGTGCGTTTTCTTAAACTCTTAAACACTCCTATTAATTGGGCGGTTTATTCGTTGAAATTAATTCTATGAATTAATGGGTCGTTTCTTAGTTTGTTTTTCAATTTTTCGGCATGTTAATAAAATAAGACCAACCCTTGTATTCTTGAGGATTGCTCGTTGAGTGGATTTGGAGAAGACTCCAAGGCCTGAGATCTTCATCCTCCTTCGCAAAGAATGCGAAGAAAGCGAAGAATGTGAAAAACACCGAACCCTCAGAGATCGACAACGCGACGCCGTGTTCCGCGACGCCGACGATTCTTCTCCCATGACGTTCTTCTGTGATGTTTCTTCTCCCGCGACATTCTTCCCTGGAACAATCTCCGATCACCAACTGCTTGAGGTAGGAGATTTCAAATCTTTTAATTTTTCCATTGTGGATTTTATCCTTAACATGGATTTAGTTCATGAAATTAAATCCGTGTGTTTCCTTTAACCCTCGTAGATCGTTGACGCGACGCCCTTCCGCGGCGACGCAATTCCCTTCCGCGACGCGATGACCCTCTTCTTCTGCGACGATCAATTCCGCGAAGAACGCACGTTTGACGACTTTGTCGAGGTAGGGGTTTGATTCATTAAATCTTTTTGATTTGTTTTCCTGGTTGATTTATGATTGTTGGGAGAATATTTAAAACCGCTAACGCGGTGGGTGCGGACTAACGAACAAGTCCCAACCCACTGCACATTTTCGTTCTTGGTGCACGAAACGGCGGATGATGGCAAACGGGGCCGCAATGGCGATTTGAGGGCCTGACAGTGAAGATCGGGTCCCAGGAGGACCACTGGTGAAGACTGCACGTAAAACGGACCACCGGAGTGCGTCCGGTGGAACGCGGAAACTCCCGCCGGCGGCGGCGCCCGGCGCGCCGCTGGCAAAACCCGTCGGGGCTGAAGCCGCGGCGGCGAGACGGTTCCACGGCCGCGCGGAACCGGGAGGCGGGAAGCGGCTCCAGCCGCGTCCGGGAACCGCGGAGCGGCCCCCGTGCGGGGGTCGCGGTTCCTTCGCTCGGCCGAGCCGAGCCGAGCCGACCCGTATGGCCGGGTCGCGCCAGGCCGGGCCGGGCCGCCCTGGCCGGGCTAGGTCGCACCCAACTGGGTCGGACACGGGTCGGGTCGACCCGGGGGGGTTGGTCCGGGCCCAGACCCCCCACTTTCAGACCTTTTTCGGTTTTTCACTTATATCTTGAGCTGTAGACCTCCGATCGACGCTCCGTCAGCGGCGATGCGTCCCTTGGATCGAGACGGTCGTTTCGGTATATTACACTCAAGATTTCGGAATACTTTGTGTTCGGCTGGGTTGGTTCGGATACAAAACCAACTGGGCCCTCGGAGCGGAAACGCTTATATCTTGAGTTCCAGATGTCTGATTGACATGCTGTCGACTTTGATGGATTCCTCTAAGTGATACGGATCTTTTGGCTTACTCCGCTCGAGGTTTGGATGTCGTCGGAGTGTTGTCGGGTTGGTTCGCTCACGAAACAAACCGGGCCTCTAGAACGAAAAAGCCAATAACTCACAGACCGGGCGTCCGATTGACACGACGTCTATCTCCTTGAATTCTTCTTGATGAGACGGAACTTTTGGCATACTTCGCCCGAGTTTTGGTTGCTATTTGATAGTGGCCAGGTTGGATTGAACCCGAAATCCAACCGGGCCCCTGGAACGGAAAAGCTGAAATCTTTCAGACCAGACGTCCGTTTGACGAACTGTCAGCGGCGTTGGTGATCACGTTGAGAAATGGTCCCTTTGAGTTTACCCTATGAGAGTTGGGGTACAGTTGAGATACGGCCGGGTTGGTTCGCACACGAGACCAACCGAGGCCCCTAGGACGAAAAGGCTAATAACTCACAGACCGAGCATCTGATTGATGCGCCGTCTGTTGCGTTGAGACCCCTATGACGAGGTGGTCCTTTGAGATACTTCTTCGTGGGACTTTGAGATACTTGGAGTATAAACCTGTATCTCGTGGAGCGGACCCTCCCAGAGAGGAGCGTGCGGAGTACGGAGACCGTGTAGCCGATTGAGACCTGACGACTACTTGACCGACTCGACTTAGAGTGAGTCGACTAGCCCAGTGGATGGAGCACTACTTTTTGAGGTGCAGACCCATGGAGGATGGAGCACTACCTGTGTGACAGTGTAGACCCATGGTACTCGTCTGGAGAGTACCTCTGCAGGCTACTAGGGGGTGTGCACTACTGTGTTTGGGTGGCATACCCCGGCGGGAAGAACTACTGTTTTTGGGTGGTTGGCCCACGGTACTCAACAGGAGGAGTACCTCAGCAGTCTTAGGTTAGTGAGCAGTACCTCGGAGTCGTGACAGTACCACTGTACACTCCAGAGACGGATCTCTTCCGTAGTTACGTTTTCGATAATAAAAATCCTGGTTTGAGCTGAGTCTTTGACCTTTGTGTTTCCTCACGATTGAGATGGGTCACTTGATAACTTAGGTATATGTATGGGCATATACCTGGGTAGTGGTTATCCGTTGATTTCATGATCTTTGTGTTTCCTCAGGATTGAGATGGGTTACTTGATAACTTAGGTATATGTATGTGCATATACCTAAGTAGAGGTTATCTGTTGAAATATTTTTTGTGGTTATCCTTGTTGGTTTTAGTGAGACCTTGAGGGTCTCTGGGTCCCTACTGAGTATCGTTATAATCACCCCTGCACGGGCTGTGCCCGCACCTCGTTGTGTTGGTTGCAGACGACGGGCAGTGCTGACGGAGGCCGAGTGTTCGAGGACTGGATGGTACCCATAGGTGGACTACATGACGAGTCCGTACCGGAGGTGGACTACACGACAAGTCAGTATCCGGAGGTGGACTTCACGACGAGATGACACTCAGAGGAGGTTGACGGGCGAGATCATTGTGGAGGCTATCTGTACATACCCTTCAGGTAGGATCTGAGGAGGACGACCCAGGAGCTGCTTCCATCCTTCCAGCTGTTGTCTTTTTCTGTTGTACTTTGTTCAGTTGTAGTTGTACTTTCTTTTGGGTTTGTATTCTGGCCCATTTACCTTTCAGTACTTCTCTTTGTACTTAGTGTTTGACTTCCGCTTGTACTCTGTGGTGTTTTGTTTACTTTTATAAAGGCTACGCCTTCCCAGTTATCGGGATTTACACCTTTGGTGCTAGTCACTAGCCCCTGGCCTATGGAAGGCGGGATTGGGGTAGTCACGGCACGGGCCCCGAGGACGGGTCGTGACAACCTCATCACCCGAGGGCATGAGGACAATGGAGTAGTTAGCTACCTCAAGCTTGTCACCATTTCACTTCTTTGAGGAAATGATGCCTGCATTTGTAGGAGCCTTTGGGGGCAGCTTACCATTGCTTGTAGATCTAGTAACTTGAGGACTAAAAAGGTTTGAGTAGTCCCTACTTGGCCATGCCCTCCCATTTTTAATAATGAAACCTTCAAAATCCACAATAATACTTTTGCTCTTCCACGATGAGGATCTAATAAATTCCTCTGCAATGTCCAGTGCCTTGGACGCAGTGGGATCCAAAGCATCATCCATGTCCTCTTTAGAAGAACCCCTCCCACCAAGGGATCCTCTCCATGAGTGAACTTCACCGCTTTGGGATCCTCTCCATGAGCCACCAATGTCTGGAATAGAAGAGAAGAATCATATATAAACTCTGAGGTCGAAAGAGCGAGCTGAGGGTAACCGTCGCGGAGGTCTGGGACCTTAGAGAAAATGGATATTTTAGGGAAAGGAAACAAAGAAACGGAAATGGAAGGTGGGGCATAGGAAGAAGGCTTTTCCATTGGAGGGTAAGATAAAACCCCTATCCTGATGATGGGGGAGGGGCAGAGGCACTGGCCATGGCCGCCTAGGTCATAGGTGAGGCACAATGAGCTGAGAGCTGAAATCTAATCTGAGTATCAAAATTTTCAATAATTTCCATGAAATTAGAAAATAGGACCTTAATAATATATACAAGGATCACATATCTCAAACTAGGGGTACTAAATTCTCCCCACAATTGGATTTTTCTATCCTTATAAAGTAGATAACCATCACTTTTCCAGAAGAGGTTGGGTCATTTATTGACTATCTCTTTCTCCTGCTCCCATGTATCCACCTGAATCAGACCAACAAGAAAAATAGAAATAGAATGATTCTTTTACAACACATTACTTTCTCAATTCATATCCAAAATCTACATAGGAATGTGCACTAAAAATGCTTCTGGTTCTTGCTTAGCATGATCCCAATGAATAACATGGTGATGATCCGGATCATAATTTTTCAATTGTGATACATGAAAAAAAAATCATCTCACTAAACTATGGTGGCCAAGACAACCAATATGCCACCTCTCCTATCCACTCAAGTTTCTAAAAAGGTTCAATATACCACATATATAACTTTACCTACATTCCAAACCGATGATGCCCCAACCTTAGAGAGATTCTCAAGAACACATGATTACCCACCTCAAACAATAAGGGTCGTCGATGATGGTTTGCATATGATTTCTAACGACTCTGCACTGTCTTCATCCTCTTCCTGATCAACCTAATCTTCTCCTTCATTTCTTGGAAAAGGATATTCACAACAAAATAAGTATCACCAATTTCAACACAACATAGTGGATAACGTCATGGATTCTCATAAAACACTTAAAATAGACCCATGTGTATGGAGGCCTGATAAGGGTTATTGTCGGAGAACTCTGCCAATGACATGTTCTCCTCCAATTAGCCACCAAAATCCATAACAAAAGCCTTCAACATATCTTCCAACAACTTTATCATTATCTGTAATTGTTCATCTGTCTAAGTATGATATGTCCTACTCATCATTAACTAATCCCACATGGATTATTATAATGATTACTAGAAACTAGATGGGAACCTCAGTTCTCTTTCTAATACAATTGAACTAGTACCACATTCCTCTTTACCAACTCTAGAGTATAGATTTTGGATAGATCCTCCACCATATGATATTCACGAATAGGGATGAAATGGGACAACTTTGTGAGCTGATCCACAATCACCCTTATGCCATCGTTCTTCCTAGCCATTATTGGGAGACCTGTAACAGAATCCATCACTAATTGCTCCCACATCCATACAGGGATGGGTAAAGACTGAAAAATACCTATTGGTTTCTAATACTCCACCTTGACATACTGACCATTCATGTATCTTGATACAAACTTGACCACCTTCCTTTTCATACCAGCCCACCAAAACTATGATTTTAGTTCCATGTGCATTTTATGAATCCCAGGATGGAAATCCCATCTGGAATTATGATAATCACTAATAATTTTCTCATGAAATTCTACTAGTACAACTATTTGATTCTAAAATCACAACACTAAATTCCTATCCAGTTTTCAAAACTCAATGGTCTCCCTACCATTGGGTTTCTACCTTTAGCCTCACACTCTGAATTTGACATATATTTCTCTTTAACCAAACCAACCAATCTGGGAATCAATGAGACAATAAATAAAATAGTTACATCACCCCAGTCTTCACATTCAAACCTCATGACGGCTATGACTGATGTCAACTGCCACTGATCTGATGCCTGTTTCACCACCTGAGCATATGGCTTTTTACATAATGCAACTGCCACCAAATTCCCTTTACCCAGTTTGTACTACATGTCAAAGTCCAACATCTTGAGATACTTAATCCATGTCATTTTCCCAAAATTCAAATCGATCTATGAGAATATATGCTTCAATCACTTGAGGTTGATATAAACTGTGAATTTATCCCCGAAGAGATAGTGACGACAAGTTTTTAATGCATTAACCACCACCACCATCTCCAAATCATGTATTGGATAGTTATTTTCATGAAACCTCTACTTCCATGAACCTTACAAAGAAACATGATCCCCTTTCATGAGAACACACACCAACCCGGATCCTGATACATCACAATACACCACTTACCCTTTCCATGTTTCTAGAAAAACTAAGATTGGTGATGATGTAACATGGTCCTTATGCTATTTTAAATATTTATGGAATTGATCGTTCCATTGAATTGGAACAATATTCCTAGTCAAATTTTTCATTGAAAAATCTAATCATGAGAAATCACGAACAAAGCATCTATAATACCCAGCTTGACCAAGGAATCTATGTATCTCAAAAACATTCTTGGGTGGTTTCCAAGAGATAATAACCTATATCTTCTCTGGATCCCTGAAAACACCTCTCTTATAAATAACATGTCCAAGTAAATGAACCTATTGTATCTAAAAAATACCCTTTTATAGTTTGTAAAATCACTAATGATCTCTCAATATCCCCAACAATACTACAAAGTGTTCTTCAAACTCCCCCCTTATCCTTAAATACACCAGTATATCATCCCTGAATACCACCAACAACGGATCTGGATATATAATAAATATATGATTCATCAATTACATTAATAATTCTAGTGCATTAATAAGGCCAAAGGGAATAACCATGTACTCAGAGTGTCCATAAAAACTTCTAAAATCTATTTTGGGAATATCCCCCTTTCCTACACACATATGATGATATCCTGATTGCAAATCAATTTTGGAGAACCACCGACTTCCCCTCAAATGATCGAATAGGTCATCAATCCGTGAAAGTGTATATGGATTATTTATCATTACTTGGTTAAGATTATGATAATAAATAAACATCCAAAGAGTTCCATATTCATTTTTTACAAATAGAACTGGCGCTACCCACAGAGACGTGCTAGTCCGGATAAACACTTTTTGTCTAGATACTCCAACTGTACTTTCAATTCCCTCAATTTCTCTAGTTCCATTCGGTATGATAGAAGAGAGATAGGATTCATCCCTATAAGAAGATTAATTATAAACTCCACCTATCTTTGGGGTGGAAACCCTGAGACTCTTCAAGAAATACATCCATAAACTAGTCAACCCCTTTAGGAAAATTGCTTCTCCCAACCTCTTCCATTGATTCCAAAGAAAAAGTCATTAATTAATATGATATCATCCCAACTTTTGGTGACAAAAAGCATGTTTTTCTCATATTCACATTTTTATCTCCTCAATAGAGATGATCAACATCATCACACATTATAAAACTAACCATTCATGTGTAACAGTTGATGTGGTAAGTAAACATTATCAGCCAATACATACCCATGATTGTGTAATATGAATCCATCTTAAGCACTGAGAATTAACACATCATCTCAACCTCATCCAAAGTTATACAACATGATCTACACAAGAAGGATAGAGACTTTATTTAGACCAGAGGAGTTTGAGGTTTTAAAATAAAAGGTATAATTTCAACACTTAAACCGAGAAAATCAACCACATGAGAAGAAATAAAAGAATTATAAGAACTTGTATCAAGTAATAATTTCATAAAGGTGGATTTAAAAAGAATTGTACCTCACACCATGGGTGGTCTCGACTGATCATTCACCACACCATGATTAACTCCAAACAGCTTCTTGATTTCTACATTATGGTCTTTATTACCCTACGAAAACTTTCCCTATTGAGGAGTCATGGTGTTCCTAGAATCACGATGACTAACTTGGCTCTACTAATGAGGGTTTTGTTCTAACCCTCGTCCCATTGAGGCATAGGAAACAGTCGACGATTGAGGAGTGTCACGAACACCCGACCTCAAAGTATTACTACAATAACACTTTAGATTCCCCATCTTCTTATTGTTATGACATGCTTGAGGTTGTGTCATATAATCCAACTTTATGTGGCCTATATAACCACACTAAAACCATCATTCCTTGGTCTGAGGCATTAGAGGAAGATTCATCGATCCTACTATCATATTTTGATCTATACTCAGACCTTGGAAATAAGTCTCCCTCTTATTCTTGATCCCCACATTATAGTTCATGTTGTTTCCCCTGAGTACTAACATTATTCCCCTGCCTATATACCCAAAGATATCCCTTTAAGACACATATTATCTATTCACAATTTACATAAAATCACTTATACATAGTACTAAAATTTCGTAACAAATTTATTGCCTCAGGACTGCTTCAATGATCTATGACTTCAAGGAAGCACTAGCTTCCACCTTGAGTGAAAACCAGACTAAGTTCATAAACATAGTCATATATTCTGTCACCAAAAGGTTCTCCTGCTTCAAACTGAATAAATCTGTTTTGCGACGAATATTTTAACTTATTGAGGGTAGAGTTTTTTGTTAAATAATTACTCAAATTCATACCATGTCATACCTTGGTTCATTATATTCTACACCACCAACTCCCACCACCAACATGCCAGATCTTCCAACATGCACATCACTTACTTCACCTTTAACTCTACCGATGTTATGAGGAAATTGAATATTCAAATCATCTTATTCAACCATGATTCTTCTCTTTCCATCTCAGAATCACCCGAAAAATGGGTGTGTTATGCTTTTGAAACAGAACCGAGTGATCCACATGCCTTATCTCATTGGTTTTATTACTACCTTCCACATCTTGGAAATATTTCACTATAATCTTCACTAGCCCCAAGTTAACTTAGGGAGCTGGTGCAACCATATTTTCAGCAAAATCCTCTAGTTGGATTCTATGAAGTCTACTCGATACATAATAATCACCATAAGTATCACTCTCTAGAAAATGAAGGCATATAATATCAAATTATATCACATTCCAACAATCACAACCATGTTTTCTAAAAATTTCTATTTTTCAATGTTCATCCATTTTTTGGAAAATCAACTATTTTTAAAAAATCAATCCATCTTTGAAATATCATAATCGTTATCTTTTCAAAGACACACTTTTGAAAAAAATTTATAGATTTTTCAAAAATCCATACATTTATATCAAAACATAAAGCTTTATTCCAAATTAAATATATAATTCTAGAGGGAAGTTATTTCTATCATTCATTCCATGCTCATCTCATTGGCTATACCCATGACAATGAGATCACGCTTATATAAGTGTCTCCAAAACAATTATGTATCCAACTTCCTGGTAACGTGATGTTTAGAATAAAAGAGTTGTCTATGTCCTTTTATGTTATATATTTTATGTTTTGAAAATCATAAACCTTGCTACCATCCCAACTCAAGTAATACACCAAGAAAAAATCTCAACTTCATGATCAACAATCAACACCGAAGAACCAAACAAACATAAAATTCTACGACCGAACAAACATATACCACTAGAAACATCATGTCCCTCATCATAGGATTGAGTTGAGGTGGAGGTGTTACTCAGCCTTAGGCGACATTCCCATGGCACCAATGGTTTGAAATAGATCCTAACGGCATCAAGGACAATTGTGGAAGGATTTCCCCTTTGAAATGAAATTTTCCAAGAAAACATTCCAATACCCAAAACATTTACATGATGCATATCAACAATGTTTCAAAATTCAGTGATACAAAGCAACAATACAACCAAACCATAATAATCCACAATCAGAGTAAAAAGTGGAAGACCAAACAACAAATCCCAAAGAGGGAATGACATAACTCCACAATTTCACACCAAGCTCCACACTCCAACCACCACAATACCTCCTAAGCATCATGATGAATGAATAAAAAAATGAGTTTCCTTACCCTTACCTATGTCCTGGAGTACAACATCTTCAAAAGCACCAAAGTCCCAAAGAAGGGGGTGAGTAATAATATTCAGTAGGTTTTCCCCAAATGAATTCCCTACACATGCCATTAGGATATAACCATTATCATATTTTATATAAACAACCATATAAGTTAAATAAATAGTATCACAATTAACAATAATCCAAACACATATTTACCAAAATAAATTCACCCAAATCAGTATAATACCAAAGGAAACAACCAAAAATGTTCTTAACCATCTCCCGACAATTAATGGCATGACAAAAATGACTCTACTTGTCTACATGCCCACCACAAATGTACTCATAATAGTACACATGATCTTGGTGTTACCATTGATAGTGGAACTTCATGTCTAACCTTTTCCCCTTTTAGAGTGGTACTTCACGCCCACATTCTAATCCTTGATGATGGTCTTTCACACCAACTATTTGTCCCATACAACCCATGCTTATTCCACACAAGCCAACAATCATAACAATTAATATTTACCAAAACCACATCAATACATAATTTCCAAACCAAACAATCCCTTAATAAAATCAATAACTCCAACACAAGCTATGACCATTACACTAAAATCAATATTTATTGAAAACCCCCATTAAACACATCGGTGCCAAATATCATTCCAATAAAGCAACCCATTTTGTTGGAAAAAAATTTCAAACCATTTCTTAAAAAACATCCATGATAATAATTTAAAAATTATCATTTTAAAATCCAACATCAGTCACATTTTATAATAATTGACCATTTTTTCCAAATTTATAAAACATCACAAGATGGGTTCCAAACAAGATTAACACATCACAATCATCATCAATATCATGAAACAAACATTAATTTTAAATTAAACCCTTCTAGTTCTACAAAAATAGTGATGATAGTGAAGCCACCTATATTAGGGTTTTGACGAAATTGACCAACAAACATCTTTACCACAAATTTGGGTAAAAAATTCACAAAACTACCTTAGATCTCTTTTCCGAACATAAAAAAAAATCCCAACTCTCATAATTTTAGGAAACAACTACCCTATTTCTACCTGAAATAGATGTAGATATAGAAAATTGATATATTGGGGGAACTAGATTTGGATAAATCATAAAAAAACCAAAAGAGGATACTTAATGAAGGAGAATTATCTTTCAAAAACTAAGAAAACTGATCAAAATGCCTCCAAGATAAGCGGTAGAGGTACCATATCCCCTTATAAGAAAGTATCCAAAGTGGGGTTCGAGTGGGAGAGGAAATGAGTGATTTATGGTAAATCTCGAGTGATCCCATTTCTAAAAAAAATCAATATTTAATGCTCTGCACGGATAGCTCGTATGGTTAGACCAAACATGAACTAACTATGCTATTGTTATTATCCAAAGGGTTCCCCTCATAGTATCCTCACACAATTAGACAAACTATGCACCAACTATGTGAAAGCACTCTTCCTTCCCTTGCAAGGTTACCTGGGTTTGTTGCATGGTTTACACTAACCATGCTCAAATTGTGAACCCATAAAAAATCTTCCAAACCTTACCAAAACCCTTAAAACTCTCACAAACATTACCCACCCACATTAAACAAATAAAATTTCATAAAAAAATATTACATACCTCAAATCTAGGGTACTAAAATTTCCTTACAAAGTTGGTAGACTTTATCACTATCAGAGAAGATTTATCTCTAGATCATCCTTCTATGATATACATTATGGAAGTTTTAAGGTTTTAAGGAGTACCACATCTAATTTTGTCTGATAAGGATATAAGGTTTACCTTGAAATTCTGGTGAAGAATTTTACAAGATCTAGATATATAGTTGAGCTTTAATACTATGTATCATCCTCATACAAATGGTCATACTGATAGAAAAATTCAAACCATAGAGAATTTTTTAAGATCATGTACTTTTTATTTAAAAGGTGTTTGGGATCAAAACCTTCCTCTAGTTGAGTTTTTATATAATAAAATATTTTACATGAGTATTCAAATGTCTCCATATGAAACCCTCTGGGAAAAAAGTGTATAGCTCTAACATGCTAGAATGAAGTTGGTGAAAGAAATATATTATGACCTAAAATAGATGAATAAATAGTAGATAATGTTATATCCATTTGATGACATGTAAGGGTGGAAAAAAGTCAACAAAAAATTTATGATGATAATCACTGATGTGATATAGAATTTAAAGTTTGTGATAATTTGTTTCAAAAAATTCATCTGTAGAAGTAGGTAATGATATTTTAAAATAAGGTAAAACTAATCCCTAGTTATATCAATCCCTTTGAAATTATTGATTGTATCGGGTCAGTAACTTATCGATTAGTGCTTCCACCAAAACTCCCCCAAGTACATGATGTCTTCAATGTATCTCTTATGAGGAAGTACATACATGATTCTTAACATATAATAATCTCAAATATCATATTTCTAGAACAAGATATTTTTTATGAGGAACAACTGGTGTAGATTCTATATTAAATACAGAAATTTATATGAAATTAAACCACTAACCTAGTCAAAGATTTGTGGTAAAACAAAAGATTTTAGAAACCTGTGTGGGAACTTAAGGATATGATGTGTTAAGAAGTATCATCATCTATTTTTATTAGAGTGATGTAATTTAGAGGGATAAATTTATTTAAATGGAGTAGAATGTAATACCTCTATATCTAATGGAATATTTTTTAAAAAATTTAATTTCTTCGATAGTTTGGGTTACACACAGTATCAAGTTTAAATGAACCATGACCAACTATTATTATTTAAACATGATCATTATTACCTAGAAGATAAAATTAGTGTAATTAATAGTAATGACCAAATTTTAAATAGTTTTGATAATAGTTTTATATATAAAAAACATGTTGATAAAAAGGCACTTAAATTTTAGTATTCCTTAGATGATTCAAAAATATCATCTTCTCAAAAATAATTATATATTTTTGTAAAAAATCAAAAAAAAAATTGAAAAATAATCTGATTAGATAAACTTAATTTTTTAAATCTTCATTTTAAAATTATCTTTTTTTTCTTTTTTCTAAAAAGATTAATTTTTTGATGAATAGTTAAAAATATTGGTTTTTATTTAAAATTGTCTTTTCATTAAAGAATTTATATGGTTATTTCTCATTAAAAAGGGTTTAAAAGTAAATTTTGGTCATTTATATATCAATTAATTATATTTCTTTTATTAGAATAATTTTCATATAAAATTTTTATGTAATAATTTTTAAACTTTTCAACATTTTCTCTTTAGAAAATCGCTTTCATGTCCCATTTGTTTGTCTAATTTTAAATTAAATTATGACAGATATTTGATTTCAATTTGGAAAAGTGTATTATATATTTGGAATCATCATTAAAAAATAATACCTAATAATTTTGACTTAATTTTTTACCTTAATTAATAATAGAAATATTAAAAAATAATTATTGTGGAAAAGGTGAAAATGGATTTACCAAGTGTTACACTAAAAATATAAGGGTCAAAATGAACTTTAATCGTGACCTAATACCATTTTATAGAGATATTTCGACCTCATAACCTCTAATTTTATAAAATAATTTATTTTGGCACTTTTTTTCCTTGTGAAAATGTGGTTACACCATTTTCTTTCCAAAAAATAAAAGTGTGTCACTCACCTAACTTATAAAATTCCACCCTATCTCCTCTCCTCTCCACATATCCAAAACCATTTGTTTAAGAAAATAATTACCCAAATATTTTCCTTACATCCCTCCCCACATCATAGAGGCCTTTGTGACATAAAAATAATCTATGAAGTCATTAGGTTAAACCTAAACAGGTTTTCGGAAGAATATGTAACACTTTTACCAAGACATTTTTGTATTACAACTTCTTATAACTCCTTAAATATTATTCCATATCTACAACCATCAAATGGGATATTAAATAACCATTCATGTGTATTGAAAACTACCTCTTTAGGAACATATGTTATACGTCTTCCATCACCACCTCTCAGGACTCGAAATAATGATAAATTTAATGTTTATATATGATATTTATGATATTATTATACTTATGGAATTATAATATCATGTATAACTTCTTATTTTCCATTCCATGGAAATAAGATAACGTCTATCATGTTTACCGAGGACTATCACCTCGCAAACTGATGTGATTCGTTCAAAATTTACATAAAAGGTAATAAGGATGGGTTTAATGAACATATGTGATATATATGACATAAAAATGATTCTATAATGGTAATATATTATTTACCTTTATTTTTTTAATTAATTTATAAAATGGAAACAACATTCATGCATATGTATGGCCTATCATCTCCAAGAGTGGTGCATTTCATTTATCTTAAAATTTTATGTTCATATATACTAAATATATATGATACTTAAATAATTTTTCAAATTCTAGAGATTATTTAATCATGATCAAATTAATAGGACAAAATATAACAAATCAAAACATACATGAAAAACAAAGTAGCTATTTCCTAAAACAGACATCAATATAGAACTGTTAATAAATAGGTAATAAAAGGTCATAAGTAAATCATATATGGTATGATATATAGATGTTTCATTAAATAATAGACATATAAAATACTTATATTTATTATATTTGACGTTTAAACTTGTATGAAATAATTGAAGAGTGATAGTAATAGATTTTTGTCCCACATTTATTTTTTATCAGACACATTCCATATTCACAATGTGTTTAATTTATGTTGTGTCTATACTACCCATGAATTTTTTTGTGATGATTCACCGTAAAATTATAGTGAATTACTTATATATTTAAGTATATCTATTTTAGGGAGCTTATGATTCAAATTTACCAAAGTGTTAAGGTTTTCATGATAAAATCTCATCATTTATCGGCGTTGTTAATATGTATGATTCCAGTGATGAAATATTATAATCCATATCTCAATAAAATCATAATTTTTTCTTATCCTATTGTTATATAATGATAATAAATTTTTCCCTTAATCTTACACTCTATATTTACTCAATATTTCTAAATAATGTTTTAAGAAAAATTAGTATCTTTTCTATCTTCAGTCAAAAACAATTTTTCTTTTAGAACCATGTATTCTAAAAATGTTTTCAAAAATGTTTTTAAAATTATCAAAATGAATTATTTAATATCTGTTTACCCATTTCTAAATTTTATAAAACAAATTAAAATTAATCTTCATGTTGTTTTCCAAACAAGGATCGTTTGACTTTTACCAAAAACACGAAGTTTTATTTTTTAATGTGAATGGATAGAGTAGAATTTAACACTTACATGGCCATTATTTTATTTTAAGATTACTTTAAAAGTTTAAAATATTATTTTCATAGAAAAATTTTTTGAAATTTTTTTTTGTTTCAAAAATTTATTTTCAAAGAAATGTTATTTTTCTTAAGAAATATTACAAGTGATATTTCAAAATCATTTTTCATCTAAGATGACTTCCATTGATGTTACTTATGATTTACAGTGGATATGATTTAATGTTCATATGATCTAAGTATTCCATTATTATTTTTTCTCTAGTTGGTTTATGATGATAATATTTTTATGAAACTTGTTCCTCTTTCATGGGTTATACCATGATAAAATGATTATGAATACCGCTTTTTTTAATGTGTTATTCATTCAATAAATGATTAAATGATCATGTAACCTATTTATTTGAAACATGTTATGTTATGATGAAATATTTGTGGAACCAATTTTATTTCTTGGGTTGTAATACGATGAATGTTTTATGATCTTATGGAACACATAATTATGATTTTTATTATGTGATGGGTGGGACCTATACCTTCCTCCAATGCATTGGGTAAAGAATGATATCTCATGAGATTAATATATTGGAATGGGGAGTGAACCTAGTTTGGTAAGGGTCTTTTTCTACTATGACAATCTTAGGTGTGAACCTTGACTACTAAGATGGTTTAGGGAGTGAACTCATTGTACTATTATTTTCTGGGAAATTTTCCTTGAAATACTAAGGAAATGATTTTCTATGCTTATGTGTACGCAAAGAATCCATGACTTATTCCAATTTTATGTTATAATGTTTCATGTTCTTTGATTCCATTTTTATTCATGTATTATAAACTACAAAGTTGTATTCCATGACTCAATTTTATTATCTATAATATGAAGGGTATGGTTTTAAAGTGTTATTCTAATGTTCTCATACACTTATACTCATGATATATATGACTGTGAGGTAATTGAACTCAAACAAATTTAATATTTATAAAACCCTAATTATAACTAGTATGGTGATGAGTGTGTTTCAAATCCATAGGTAAGGATAAATTTGTGTCGATGTGACCAAAAAAGGAAAAAATAAACAAAAGAAAATGAAAACAAAATCAAGCAAAAAATGAAGTGCATTATGAAATAGATGTGATCCAGGGGGGAAAGGGTCCTATTATGTGATAATTTTGGATGAATTTAGGGTCCTAGGAATGTTTTTCACTGATAGATACAGTATTCTTCTATTCTACATGACTTAATCTGTTTATCTAGTTCTTATGAAATGTTTGAAATTTACTGAGTTGTCGCTTTAGTGAACTTTCACTATTCTGTGAACCTTCTTTTGTTTAGATTGTTTGATCTTAACTTTAGAATTAATATATTAAATATATAGAATATGTGCATTAAACTTTTCTAATTTTTTTTAATTCATTCAATGATCCATGGTGAAATGATTCACTACACCCACTTATCAGTTATTGGGTTGTGTTAGTAGATACTCAAAATCGAGTGGAAAAGAAAACCAAACATAAATTTTACCCTGAAAAAAAATTCAATACGAATAATGGTTAAAAGAAATTTTAGTTCATTACCACGAAATTCCCCTATTTAATTTATCTACTTGTGAATATAGGAATATAAGAATCGAGAAAGAAGATATGAAGAAGTACCTCTATAAATATTGATCTTTCCTCTAGATTTAACTCAAGATCTAGCTTCCTGGTCTAAAATCATATGTATTCTCTTGTCTATATGTGATCCTATGAGTGAATGGTGAATGATTAGATGATTTAAAGATAGTTCTTGATGTATTCACTTTAACGGGAAAAAGAAATTGTGCACCTTGCATGTATACTCATGGGAACAGATAAGTGAATGCTCACCATCTTCCATGTGTCATCTATGTAATTGTACAACATCCTCCTCCAGTGATAACAGCAACACTCCCTCAAAATAATTCATAGAAACTCAATGTTTTATTTCATGTAGCGACCACAATCATGAACTCCTCCCATGTGATCAACAGAAACTGGAGGGATATCCCACTTTTACCATACTTCGATTAGTTTATAACTCTATGAAATGTTTCTATAAGTATTTTCACATAAAAATTTAATAAAATTAAAAGAATTATAAATATATATATATATATATAATTGTTAATTAAAAAAGTTATTAATTATAATAATTTTATGAAAAATAAAAAAATACAATAACAAAAAAATAAAAAATTATTAATAATTATTAAATATATAAAACTATATATATAATTATTATTATATACGTGTAAATATATAATTATTATTATTATAAAAAATTATATTTTATATCATATATATAATTAAAAATAAGAAATTTAATTGGGGGGTCAATTTGAGAAAAGGAGGAGGGGTCTTCTTCATGAGAGGTGGGGCTCAAATTTCCTGAAGGTAGAGTGGGTCCTGAACTTTTAAGGAATCATTGAGTGGTGCTATCTTAGATTTAGGTTGTTGACATTGATGATGGATCACTGGTCTCCAGCAATTTGCCCTGAGTGGTAATGGTCCACCTTTAAACGAGTGCAGATTCAACGAAATGTTGATTGGTTGGGCTCAATGGTGGTTTATCCTTCGTCAACTGGTGGTCGTCGGAAGGTCTCCAAAGTAGGATTCATCGCATAACTATAGATCTACTACAACATAACTGGTTATGATCTCGGTACTCGATTGTGTGGATTCATATTAAATCTTTGGAACAAAGGTACTTCAATTAAAATGGTGGCTCGACAGTGGGATATCCCAGCAAGGTCATCTTCTTCCTCATTGGGTAGGTCCTCGCAATTCTGGTTAACTTCAGTAGTATATTTCTTCTCCAATATGTAGTGTTCGGTGGATTTGGTTCCTAGTTTTCAGATCTAGAAAAATCATTAGTTTTGGGTTTCCTTGGTTTATTTCAATATGAATCGTGTTTTTGTGTCTTTGGTTGACTGTTGGTTCATCATATCTGGTGTGTAGAAGGGTGACGGTGGATGTAGGTGTTAGAAATGGATGAAGTTTGGTGGTGGAGTGGTTCTTATACCACTATAGGGATAGTGGTGGTGGTTCTCCTACTATGTTTGGGTGCTGAGTACGGGCGGTGATAGGGTGCTGCCATTGGGATGGATTAAAAGATTAGATGTTACCACTGGTGGGCACTAGTTGTGGAAAGGAGTGGATAGGGTGTATTAGCCAAAATGTTGGAGGAGGTGCTACCGACAGCTAAATGATGGGAGTAGCAAGAATAGATGGATGGTGGATGGATTGGCAATTGTAGTTTGGAGCTAATAGGAGAAGACCAATGGTGGATTAGGATTTGTGATAGCATCAGTGCAACAACAGCAAAACTCGACGTGAAAAAATTAATAATATTTTTTACAATTTATAAAAAAACTAATTAAAATGCAATAAATAAAATTTAATTACTTTAAAACTAAATGAATGAATTCATTTACTTTATAAATTAAATGAAGAGGAAAATAAAATAATTACAAAAAAATAAAATAATTAAATAAAAATAATCACAAAATAGATTAAGATTCATTAAATTGAACTATAATTAAATAAATAATTAATCAAATAAAATACTAAATTAAGAAAAATAATTTATTACTTTGAAATTCATAAAATAAAATAATTAAAGAATTAAAATAATCAAAACCAATCATATAATTTAAATAAAAATAATCGAATAGAAAATAGTAGTAAAAATAGAATAAAATAATTCATTTTCAATTATTCAAAAAAACAAAAAATTATAAATATAATTTAAAAATAATTACATTTTTAAAAATTTAATGAAAATGGAAACATTTGTTTGTTATTCAACAAAACACACTATTTTAATAATAAAAAGATAATTAATTATGAAAATTGATATAGAAAAAAATAATGAATAAAGGTCACATCAATCTCCCAGACACATATTCAATTGCACTCCTAGGAAATTCTATGTGTTGTAATTATTTATAAAGAAAGATAAAAATAAAAGATCATTCTACCTATGTTTTAAATCCCTCCAGAATCAAAGATGATAAAAAAATACCTCTAATTCTTTAAAAATTGTGTCTCCTAGGTGAATGTTATTAAATTTATAATTTCAATTCAAAATAATTCTTAGGTAATAAGAGTAAAACATGTTAGAAAGAAATGTAATTTAAATTTTAACAAAAGACACTTGATCTTATCACTCTCCCTTGAGTTCCAAAAATAAAAGGTGTATTTTTTCTCACATTATTGATTTAACTCAAAAGATTATTAATTAATTCAATTTTTTCCTTCTTCATTTGGATTCAAAATTCCCCTCACCTTAATAAAATCATTTTTGATTATTAGCAAATTTATTTATTTATTTATTGAATTTTTTCCCAACTATTTAGGTGTAGAGAAATATGCAAAAGAACATATTTGATATTAATAAAATACTTTCTCAAACACCAAGTTCCTAAATTATCATATATTTATCATGGGATCTCAATTTCCCATTTTACTCTATTTAAAAAAGATAAAATGATAATAATTTGAGTAGGCTCTCTCTGGTGATTATTTAAAAAGGTGAATCACCCAAGTTCAAGATCGAATTTACATTTTTCTTAGGTTATAATCTCAAGTCCATATATTTATCTATCATCTCATTCCCTTTATTAGTTCCTCAACTGAATTTCAATATGAATAGTGAAAAAAACACTCAGAAATCACACTATTCTAGCAGTTTTAAAATTAGTGAAACCCCTCAACTAAGAGTGAAAATATCACAAAGGTACGAAACAATGGTGAAATTCTAGTTTATGATATTTGTTTGTTTTTTCTTTGTTTTTTTTTGTTTTTTTAATTTTATTCTTTTTACAAACATATAATGTATTTATAAATTGGAGGGGAGTTAATTTGAAAAAAAATTGGGGCTTTCATGTGTACATAATGAAAATAAGTATAGCTTAATTAAGAACCCTCTCCCATAATTAAAATTCAATAATTTACCCATTTTTTGAATCTCGAAGTTGGATAAATAGTAAACTGTTTTTATTTAAATAGATTTGAAAATCCTCCTAGAGAAGATTCCAGTTTGCAGGGTGATAGGGAAGTTTAGACAGAGTTTTTTCACATATAAAGAAGAAACAAATATATAAAACACCTCAAAAGCCACTATAAATCAATCAAGAACATACAATTGTCTTCCAAAATTTTAAATGTTATAGGTGAGTTCATGAATTAATTTCAACGGATCATAAAACAAAACTTGTTGGTGATAGCACTATTGTATTCCGAGAAAAGTTGGAAATGTCGAAATGACCAAAAAGGATAAGGCACATATTCTAGCACATATTTCACAGATTTAAAAAAACTAAGATAAACACTATAAAAATATTAATTTAAATTAAAATAGTTCCTCCCCAAATAAAAAGAATCTCTTCTCAATGATGTATAGTAGATGTGTAACTTCCCTCGTATCAATTGAAAGTAGTCCTCTTGTTGGGAATTTAAAGCTCATAAAAATTTAATAATTTTGCATGAGAAATTTGAGAATTTAAAATAGAAATTAAAATTGAATAAAGATTGATTTTAAGTAAGTTTTATCTTTTTTTCTCCACTTGAATCTCCTTATAGAATCAATGTTTAAACACTCTTTTGCTGGTAAAAAAAGATCACAACCAACCATGTCATCTTTATATTGTCACTAGACCAGCCATAAACCATCTAAACCTCTTGGTAACTCAACCAAACCAAATTAAAATGGAAATAAATAAGACAAGATCAAAAATATGTTAAGAAAAATATTAGTTACAACGGTTCACTAATCTTGGGAGACACGTAACCAAGTAAAGATAATTTAATCAAATGGAAATTTAAAGATAAAAACTGAAAGATCATGGGTTTACTCCCATACAGATATTGTTTTATAGTACATATATAGGCTCGATCCCATTAAGATTTATCCATGGTAATTCAATTTTTATGATTCATTATTACTTCATCCCTCATTATTTCCTTGTGAAATTTAAACAATTTCATAGAAAACCTCATGAAACTTAGTATCCTAAAGAAGTCTTGAAAAAAATACAACACCCAATAACTAATCCTTCTTCCATAAAAAACATAAAAAATAATATTATACTTCAATAAATAATGCATATAAGAAAATATATCATCACTAATATTAGAATGGCCGGACTTCAATTTTAATTTCTCACCCACGATTTCCCCCACACGTGTGATATTAATAGGTTCAAAAATAGTTATAGTAGTTGCTATAGGTGGATTACAGTCAATAATAAGATGAATTATAGAGGAAACTTCCGTGGGTGAGTTAGTGGTAGAATAATCAAATTATTCTAATAATCTCTCAAACTCATGTAAAAAATCAGCATCTAAGTGTTGAAAATAAGAAGGGGTAGACCTACTTTCCATATTTGGAAAAAATTCTAGAAACTCCTCTACCTCACTCTTAATAGATCCATAAAACTAACCTTCAACTTAAATTTGAACATAAATAACTCCAAAAATATACACATCTCCAACACATTCACTCTAAGTACACAAATAACTAGATATAGAATTACTTCCCTCTAATTTGACAAAATATAATGCATTATCAGGGTTGGGTGCTTTGGAGGGTTGTAAACTCTGAACAGATTGAGAAACACTTTATTTTGTAAAATTTTGTTTCTAAAGGACCACTTCATGGTCCTTAGTAATGAATATCTAAATTTGGTTCTCAATTCTCCCCAGCCTTTCCAACACTTGTGTAGACTCAGATTAAGAAAAAATTTCTTCGAAATGATCACTGATAGACTTGATGATAAAATAATGAAAGGGGTGATTATTTTCCTTTATAACCACATTTCTAACCACCAAATCTACAACATAAATAAATATGAATCTCAAATCAAGTGTATAATCCTTATAAATATGAAATTCCTCATTTTCCTCACTAGATTGGAGGGTCATCTTACCCATTGATACATTAAATACTGTCCTAACGGTGGCTAAGAATTTCCTATATAAAATTATTGAAACCTTTTTATCACACTCCATATAAAAAAAATAACAAATTCAGTTGAAAAATAAATATTTCTTACATCAACTAACAAATAATCAACCCGGCCATAAGGGTAAGAAGGTGATATGTTAGCTATTTGTAGTGTCTTTCAAGTTGGCTTCAGCTCCCTAAGTCCCAACATTTGGGACAAAGCTTAGTGAATAAGTTTTATTCTAGATCCAAAATGACACAAGAACATGATCTCTTCAATTCACACAATTTTACAAGATATGTTCAAACTTACATGGTGTTTTATTTTGGGATGAATATATTCTTAGACTATGGAACTACACTCCTCATTCAAATTAATAATTGATCTCTTACCCAAATCCATCTTTTTAGATAAGAAACTATTAATAAATTTCAGATAAGATTGAATTTTGTTCAAATCTACCACAAAGGTCATGTTAACATTGAATCTCATAAACATTTAAAGAAACTTTAGGTAATCAGGTTCATAGTTTTTTTAAGCATCTGTTGAAAAGTGGTGGTGAGGGGATAATTCTTCAAAATATGTGTATTTTTCACCTTATCCACAAACCTCACCTTCTTATTTCTCTATTTTATCAATACATGTTTCATTTTTGTTTATTGTTGGGCCTTTTCAAGAGACTTTTCATCATTTTTTAGATTCTTAAAATCTATCAAAATCTAAAGTTTTTTTATTTTTAGGATTTTTAGTTCCATTTGAAGGTTTGACATCAATTTCTTCCTTCCTGGAGTGTTCCTTAACTAGTTATTAAATTTTAAGTCCAGACCTGGTTTTTACTACCATAACATTTTCTCTTGGGTTTAACTTAGTTGTGTTGGGATGATTTCCCTTTTCCCTTCCTCCTAAGTCCCTAGCCATTTGAACTATTTTAATTTACAGACTATGAATTCTAGAAAGTATATCCTTTTTTAGAGAACCAATTTCACCTAACACATATTGTGGAATTCCCTTAATTTCCCCTTCAAAAATTGATGATTCATCCACTTATTGATTTGAATAGTCATTCATGGGATGAGTTTAGTAGTGTGGGGTAGTGGGTTGTTTGACTATAGCTTGTTAATTCCAAGAAAGTTTGGGCTAGGTTTCATATCCAAAATTGTAATAATTTGATAATGGATTCTGAGCACCCTGATTCCAAGCCCTATAATCTATAAAAATGAGCAATTTCCTTAAATAAAAATGGGAGTACAATATTGAGACAACATCTTCAATTGTAACCAAACTTCCCATATAAGTTTCACTTCTCTCTAAGAACTTTTTCATTACGAATAATAGTTTAAGAAATTTTTTAATCCTTATAGATGGTTTTTTTATAGTTTACTTATGTTGGAATGTTGGGTGAATTTATAAAAAAAATTAATCTCATCAGCATTGGAATCATAGAAGTCACGTTCAAAATATTGGTCAATAAATTTCTAGTTATAATGAGTGAGGGAATTTTAGAAATTATCCTTAAGCATGTGGGGAGCTACCTAGTTATTGGGACTTTACCTAATAAGACCGATGAACCAATATTGTGCCTCATGAAACAAATCTCCCTAATCCTAAACATACCCAATGATATTGTGCCTTATTTCAGTAGTGGTGTTCTGGAGTTATAATTTTGATACAAAA
Source organism: Viscum album (assembly GCA_963277665.1). NCBI lineage: Eukaryota > Viridiplantae > Streptophyta > Magnoliopsida > Santalales > Viscaceae > Viscum > Viscum album. The sequence continues at coordinate 613,409,577 of OY728136.1, forward strand.
ACATTGAACCCCTCATCCTAGGTTTATGAAATTTCTTCATCCAAGTTTTGAAACCAAGTCCCAGTCTTCCCCTTAAGTTATGATGGAAACACCCTCCATGTTAACTCCTCACTAAAACCACATAGAGGTAGTTTCTATACAAAACCATAAAAGTATCTAATAAATTCAAGCGGTCCCTCTATAGTTAGACCATTGAAATAAATAAGCTGAGTGAGATGAGATTTTTTTGTATAAAAATTATAAGACCTTGTGGACTATATTATAAAAGAATGATTTATTGAGATACTCAGAATTAGGAAATCCCTAAGTCTAGGTCTCTCAGGGGTAAGAACTAAAGGTTGTCAAACATTGATATCTTGATTTTAAGCACTATTTTACATATTTTTCATTTCTGATATTCTTTGTTTTATAAGTGGTAAATAGTGTTTACTGATTTTTGAGATTGGATTATCTAGTTTTTATATTTCTTTGGTTGCATGTGACTTCCCCAAAAATGGTGCCAAAATTTGACCACAATGTCTTTGAACTCACATAAATTTAATACTCATAAAAGCCTATATAATACAATTTTTTTAGTGATTGGGGTGTCAAATTCATTTGGAAGGATCAATCTGTGTGTTTGTGACCAAAACAAAAAATACAAAAAATACAAAATAAACAAAAATATGAAAAAAATGAAATACTGTATGAAATGGATGTGGCGTATGGGGAACCAGGTCAGATAAAGAGACAACTATAGATAAATATAGGGTCCTTGGGGTGTTTTTAAATAATAGAAATTATATTCTCTTATTATAATCATATTAATCTAATTATTAATTGCTAGATAAATGGGGGAAATTCATTGATCTATCACTTTAGTGAACTATCACAATTCCCAGAATCTTATATATTATTTATCTTTAGATCTCAACTTCAGGATTACTCTATTAAAAATAGAGAATAAATGAATTGACCATTTCCAATTTTTGGTACTTTGGTCAATGATCTGTGATTAAATGATTCAATACCGACACCTATCAAGTATTTTGTAGTGTTAATTGATACTCATAATCAAACAAAAAAAGAAAACAGAATATAGAAACTGAAATGAATAATTGTTTTAACTGAGCAGAACATATAAAGTAAATCTTAGTTCATTATTGCTTAATTCCATAAATAATTTTAACTACATATTAAAATATAAATATAAAAAGGGAGAGTGAAGAGATGAAGAAACATCTCTGGTGAGATTGTTCTTTCCTCCAGCTTTCACTCTTGATCCCGCCTCCTACTCCAAAACTCATTTGTATGATCCTATCTGTATGTGCTATAGTGAATGGATGGTGAATGATCAGATGATTGGGAGGTGGTTATAGAATTATTTCCTTTAACAAAAATACTTTCTATTATTTACCTGAAAATTCACGATCACTTCTAGGTGAATGATCACCATCTTCCACGAGTTTTCTATGTTACAATACAACCTTGTCCTCTAGTGACAACAAAAAATCTCCCTCCAACAGAATTCACTGAAACACAAAGTTTCATGTCTTTCTGTGACCATGAACATGCACTCCTCTAGTATGGTCAACATAGAATAGAGGTGTCTCCCACGTTCACACTACTAAAAGCAGTTTTCAGCCCCTTGCAGCACTTATTTCATGTTTATATAATTATTTGTCCATAAAAGAGTAATAAAATTAAAAGTATTAGAAATATAAATAAATATAAAATATATATAATAAATATTTTTTATTAAAATTATTATTATAATAATTTGAGTGAAATATAAAAAATAATAAATAAACAAATATAAAATATAAATAATTACTAAATATATAAAACTATATATATAATGATTATTATATTTTTCTAAATATATAATTATATATATGTATAATTATTATTATTTTATGTTATATTATATATCTTATATATAAATAAAAAAAAGAAACATAAATTAGGGGTGGTCGATTCTAGAAGGGGGGAGGGTGTCTTCTCCCTGAGTAGAGGGGCTCGTATTTCTTCAAGGCAGTGAAGGTCTCAAGATTAAATGGCATCAATGGTTGGTGTTGGCTTGGAATCGGGTGACAAACATCGATAGTATCTTGTGGATATGTAGTAAGAATCTCTCATTTATGAAAACCCAAATTTAGGCAAGTGACACTTCTGTGATGGGTCGATCGGTTGGGCTCGATGATTGTTTAGACAACTTCGACTGGTGGTCACTAACAAGCCTTCAAAGTGGGATTCGAATGGAAAACATAGATCCGGTGTGACATCAATGGTAGTGATCTAGGTGCACAGTGACATGGATTATGATTCAAACCTTGGCATATAGGTGATTTAGAAGTAGTGTTGACACGACGGTGGGAGATTCTGGTGAGGTCATCTTTCTCCTCATCATGTAGCTTCTTTCGATTCTCATAAACTGCAGTGGCATATTTCTAATCCAATCAATGGTGGTTGGGGTATTTTTCTAATAGTTTATAGATCTTGAAAACTAGATAGATATGGGTTTCTTCGGTTAATTTCAAGATGTATCATTTTTGTGTTCCTTTGGTTGAGTTATAGTCTATAAGATCTAGAATGGAGCAGGATGATGGTGGATATAGGTGGAGGTAGTGGAAAAAGTGTTGAGGTGCAGTGGTTCTGCCACCAGTGCAGGGATGGTGGTAGTGGCTCTCCTTCTATAATTGGGTACTTAGTTTTGGTGGTAGTAGGGTGCCACTATTCTGATGGATGACAATGGATTATGGTTTCATCATTGGGCACTGACGGTGAATTGGAGTGGCTTGTGGTGGATTATATGAATGGTAGCATTAGGTGATACGAGTGGCTAAGGGCTGGTGGTAGCAAAAGCGGAAAAATGGTGGATGGATTGAAAGTGGAAGAATGGCAGGAGCAAGAAAATTCCAACAGTTTCTGATGGCTTCAGGTAGTAGGAGTTTAATTATAACAGAACTCGCTTGGATAAAATTAAGAAAGAAATTTTAAAAATTAAAAAAAAATTGAAAAAAAAATAATTAAAATAAAAAAATAAAATTTATTTATTTTCAAATCAAAAGACTGAATTAATTAATTCATGAATTAATTGAAAAACAAAAAAAATTAATCACAAAAAAATAAAATGATTAAATAAAAATAATAATGAAATATATTAAAATCTATTAAATTTAAATATAATTAAATAAGAAATTAATCACTTAAAATACTGAATTAAAATTTTGAAATTATTATTTTGAAAAGTATAAAATAAAATAATGAATCAATTAAAAGAATCAAACTGAAAAAATATATTTTAAATAAAAAATGTAGGTAAAAACAGAATAAATTAATTAATTCTAAATTATTCAAAAACAACAACAATATAAAATAAATTTTTTAATAAATTATTAGACTTTGAGGTTAATATCTCCCATGTTTAACATTATAGAGCATCTGATCTCACTATCTCTTATGTTTCATTTCCCCAGGTTATGTTGAGAGGTATTGTATATGATATGTCAAAGAAGGGTAATGTTTATGAATAATATAGTGGGATATGACATAGCTCACTTATGGACCAGTTTTTTATGGGTCCAATTTTCTAAAGAAACTATAACTTAATGATTCTGGCCTGAATCATTATGTTATGTATTGAGAATTCATCTATCAATATGCAATCTATGATGAGAAGTTAAGGAATTTAAAATTTAGATAGATTTTCCCACCATTGTAACCAATGTTTTATGTTTTTATTCCTTTATAATATTTCATGTTTTCTTCAAATAAAGCATCCCTTTCCCTTTGTTTTGGGCATTTTAGCTTTGAAAATTAGGTTTTAAAATAAATAGATATACCAGTATTCAAAAAATGTATTTACTATGAGTTCAAAAGTATATTTTTATTTGTTTGATGATGTAAATTCAAGATTCTATGTGTTTTATACAAGTTATAGACCTTATAAATTATTTATGATGACAATTGAGCCAGATATACCTCTCTGATGCATTGGGTAATGATTATGTTCTCTAAATAATTATGTTTTAAGTTGACCATATAGGTTATTCCACTTGTAAGGGTTCTTGTAAGGGTTCTATGAAGATGATTTCCCAAATCACCTATATGGATTTTTTTATATTTTCCAACAATTTTTCATAAAAATCATTTTATTTCAAAAACTAATCTAATGATCTTTTGTTTTAAAGGAATGATGACAACCATTTAGGGTAAAAAGTATGTTTTTAATAAAATGTTTTCAAGGATTCTCATGCTTTCTATGAAAACCTTATGATTAATATTTTCCTCTATTTTTTCTTATAAAGTGATTTATGAAAAACATTGGGAAATAAAGATAATTTATTGTGTAAGTAAATTATTATTTGAGCTTAATATTTTTTATAAAAAAGGAAAACTATATTATATGATGCCGTTGTTTTGAAATGGACAAACATGATTGTTTATTTCTTTTTCTATACGTCCCTTATTTAGTTTCTTGTTTTCTTCCTATATTTAAGAAAAATTTCAGGTACTAAGGATGAGTATGATCAATGATAAAGTCATGTTGAAAATTGGGAAGTGTTTTCATGAAAAGAAAACATGTTTCACTTTAAAAAAATTAGGTTATAGGAAAAATGGACACTAAGAATAAATATATAACTTGTAATGTATAGTTTTCTCACATAAAATTTAATTCCTAATTATCTATAACTCTAATCCTTAAAAGATCTTTTAGAATACAAGAAAATAAATTCTTGTCAAAAAATAAAATAATGTGTTGGATAAGGATGATATCCTTATAGTTCTTATCAGAGTAGGGTTTAGATTACTTTGTAGATTCTAATGTTTTCATTTGAGGTTAACTTAATAGTTATGGATACCATCATGGGTTTATAAGTTTTATGTTGATCATAAGTTAAAAGTCATATACACAACTTTTGAGGATCAAAGTGATAGTATTTTAATATGTTTATGAGTATCAGGGGAGATATTTTTAGTAATAAAATAATTGGATATATTATGCCTTTTGGTGGAAAAGAAACTTTAGGAATAATTCTTTTATATTTTATAGACATTATTTGAAATGTATTGATAACATTTGAGATTTATATAATATTTTATATTGGATTAATTATGTTCAATTCGGATAAAAGGTTTATTAAATGTTGGAAAAATATAATTAGTGGTATAGATTACTATGAGATTGAAAAATGATTCTATGAATAAGTGATTAAAGTTATTTTTATATATTTTCACTATTTTGGGAACATTATATGATTAAGCTAAATGTAAATACTTTTAGATCTATTGTGATTTTGGTTATTTATGGAGAAGATTATAATTTTTTATTGAGATTGTTTTTTATCTTATCTTGAAAGATTATATGATCAAATCAACCTTATTTTTTTGGGTTTTAAACTGAGTTTAGAATATTTTGAATAATTATAAGGATGATTATTTATCAAATTATTTAAGGTGAACATCGGGAACTATTGTTGAATTTTGAATATAATTGTATTATTTCTTCATATGATGGTTTACTCTTTTTTTTATTATCTTAACTTATGATAACAATTTTGTTTTTATTAAATATGGGAATAAAATATATTCATCCTTTTGTATACCTTGTGGTCAATTTGATGTTTATTAATGTGTTTAAGAATTAAATATTTATACTCATAATTTAGAGAAAATATGGCCTAAATTTGGAAACTAATTTGAATACACAATGAAATGATGAAATTTTATTTATGAAATGGAAGAAAATAAAGTTAGTATTTTTCCTTATGTACTTAGTCTAGATAGAAAAGTAATTCCACAACTCTAAGAAAATTTTCTTGAAATAAAAATTGTATCCTATTACCTTTGTAAAAAATTGATGTCCTTTTCTACACCTCATTGGTTTATAGTTTTTTTATTGGTAATCTCATGATTATTCAATTTATTGTGATTAATTTTCTCTATCACTATCTATTATTATTTGGACATTACATTTTCCTCCATTTCCATATTTTCACTTCCCAAAAAAATTATACTATTTAGGAACCAGATAATGTGTTATTTCAGGTGACCTTTATATTTTTCTTCTCTTATTTTCAAAAGGATGTTTTATTATCCCGTTATATGATCTATATTTTCAAAAAAAAAAATTAGTTTTCATTATTAACATATTTTTCCTTTCATGAAGTTACGGTTTATATTCCACTCCTTATAATTGATTCTAAATATGTTTAAAAGAATTTCTATCAAGAATCAGATAATATTACAAGAACATAATTCCTTTAAGAGGGTATAATGTAACACCCTATAAATTTATTTTAAAGTAATAATATGTTTGATAGATTTCGTGGAATGCAATATCGATCATCAAGTGAATTGTGATATACTATAAAAATATAATATTTAAATTATTTCATCATAACCTTATCGCTAAATTGGTAGTTATGAATAGTAATAACCATATTATGAAGGATAATTACAAATTTTTTATATAATGAATATGTATCTATTAATTCATAATAAATAAGCACTCAATTTTCAACAATGTTATTTTATGCTTGAAAAATCCATTTTATTCAAAAATGGGTTTCATTGAATTTTTTTTTCGATAATGTAATTAATTTATTCCAAATTAAAAAATATATTTAAAAAAATGAAATAATTTTTAAATTTATTATGTCAAAATTTTAGTAGGATTACTTTTAGAAAATTATCTGAAAAGTTTTATTTTTTGAATGAATAGTGAAAATACTGATTTTTATTCAAAAATACTTTTTCATTTCAAGCAATTTTAAGTTTCAATTTTTTTATAATATTTTCAATTTAAATTTATTCATTTATATTATTAATAATCCAATTAAAATATTTTTATTAAAAAAAATCTTCGTTTTGGAATTAAAACTTTTATACTTAAGAATAAATTTTTTTCTGGAAAACCTCTTTTCATCGCATTTTTTGGGTTTATTTTAATATTGAATTATGAAAAAAAAAATTAAATTTAATTTGATGAAATTAATGTTATATTTGTATTAATAATAATTAATATTTTTCAAATAGATTCGTTATATTTTGATCCTAAGTGAATTATAAATATGGTAAATAGTTATAACCATAGTAAAGGATAATTCAGGTTAATAATGTTTAAAATAATTAAAAATTATTTGAAATATATGTATAACATTAATTTAACATATTGGCTGAGTTTAGATCATCTATACTAAACTAAGTTTCTAATTGAATACCAACTGCATCCTTTTCTCTGATAATGACCAATATAATATTTTAAGTTAAGAAAGATACTAAATATAATTCTCTTGCTTTTAAATTTCTTTTATAGATCTACATAGGGATAAAAATAAGTTTTAATGAATATTAAGAATTATTTTTAGAATAACGAAATTATTTTTATGATGTTAATTTATTTATAATTTTTAGTGATTATAAAATTACTTTAAAATATTATACAACATAGACTTGGTGCATGTGAAAGTAGTAGAAAATAAAAGTAATAATAAACACACACAAAATGTATTGTATTTGGGATGAATTACGGCTCCACAAGAATTTTTTAGTTAATAACAATTCATTATTTTGGTTTGAATGGATTATATTCTAATTCCATTATTATCTTGATGGCTTTAAAGTCAAATTAAAGGAAGAGTTCTAAAAATAACATTAATGATATTTTATATTTTAATAAATGCTTTAAAATTAATAAAAAACCTATATTTGTCCAACTGGATAGTATATGGACGATAATTTCAACCATTTAACATTTGTGGGTCACTTTTCATTTTATAATAACTTTTCTTCCCCCTAAAGAGTAAAACAATGTAGTATCATGCTAATCATCAAAAGGGTTAACCGGGGATTAAAATAAAGAGATAAGGGAGAAAACATCACTAAAACTTGTCCATATTTTATTGTATGAGATGATATGAAAACATAAAAATAATATATTATAAATATATCAATTTTTCCACTTTTACATGAAAATTAAATTATATTAATTTAATGCTTTTATAAATTCTAATAATGCCCCCACTTATAAAAAGACACGCATATCATCTCTTATACACCCATTTTGAGAACTATATATAATAAAAATATGCCCAAATACCTTTTTAACATAACTCCCCACAATATATAAGTTTTTTGTGCATAATACCAATATTTTTGGGCTTATGGTGTAATGAAAAGTAGGTTTTCTAAAGAAGATATATGACTTTCAACCAAATGTTTTAGTTCTATTTCCTCTTTTAACTCCTTCAAATATCTTAAAACCAAAATAATACCACAACATAATTATCTACCGTATACTAAGATTTTATTATTTTTATGCCATAACCTTTATATATCTACTATTCCAAAAAAATGGAAATGAATTCATCGTTTTCGTGTACAGAGAAATACCACCTTGTAAACCAGTGTATTTTTTTATCCACCACCACCAATCAAGAAAACTTATATATATTGATTTAATGAATATATATGATATTAATTACATAATTATCATCATTTAAATTTAATATATCACTTATTATCTTACCTTTCCATCAATTTAAAAAAGATATCATTATTCATGGGTACGTGTGGATTACTACCTCCATAAAGCGATGGGATTTGTTTTTCAACATTATATCACATTCCATGTATATATGTGTATTTAAAGATATAATATTTTATTTATTATATAATCATAATTTTAGAGATATTAAATAATACTTACCACCTTTCCCTCATTTTCTATGAAAAATGGAAATGTTACTACTGTGTGTGTAGAGTCTACCCCCTACATGATTACAACGTAACTCATTTTTCATAACCATATATCATGTTTAGTTTTAAAACTATAATTAATTTATAAAAAATATTATTATTTAAATATTATTATTCTTTATATGATTTAATAATTTTTAATTTTACCATATTCATCCTACCAAAGCTATTTTGGGAATATGAACCGAATGACCATAAAATATCCAACATAAACATAACTAATGAAGTAACTAAATAAAACATGGCTATAAATGATATTAAATGGATAATTATAATGTAATGAGAAGGATAATTGTTATTAAATAATTAAATAGTTCAAACAATTTTATTATTTAGGATTATAAATAATGTTCGTTACAATTTAGAATCGAGGTAAGAGATTCATAGTCTTGATTCACTTTTTTGAGACTTAAGCTATTTTTACCACATGTTTTATTTTATGTTGTGTATAATATTACCATATGAATGTATTTTATCAATATTTAAAATAAATTAAATTTTAATTCCTTAAATTTTTTATTGGTTCAAAATTTATCAGGTCATAAGGGACACTTTACCATAAAATTAATGTTTAAAACATTTATAAGATTTATTTTCTAAATATTTTTCTTCAATTTAATTGTTATTTAAATTATTTTATGGATATATTTATATAGAAATAAATGAATTATAAATTTAATATTATGTAACTTTTAAATTTATTTCAATTTTTTCCAAAAGCAATCTTTTTATGTATTTTATATGTAATGTTTAGATTTTATTTTACAAAAGGAAAAAAGGAATATTTTATTTTAACTCATACAAAGTCAATGGATTTTCCCTCCACCATAAAGATTATTTTAGGTTTTAATTCCCTTACAAGATACCATGATGTATTCAAATAGAACCCCTCCTTCCCATTGTTTTTGGTATTTTATCTTTCAAAATTGGGTTTTAAAGGAAAGGGATTTACAAATATCCTAAAATATTTTTCTTGTGGGTCCAAAAGTATAGTTTTATGAGTTTGATAATGGATATTCAAGATTTTAAGAGTTTTATATATTTTTTGGTCCTTTTAAATTTCTTATGCTTAACTTTTATCTTAATATACCTCTCTAATTATTTAGGTAATGATTATGTTCTCCAGAGAATTATATTGAAAGTTGGTTGTATAGGTAATTCCACTTGTAAGGGATCTTATAACGGTTCTATGAAGATTATATCCCAAGGAACCTATATAATTATTTCCTTTATTTATAATTATTTATCAAGTAAATCATTTAATTTCATAATTTAAGTTAATCATCATTTATTTTAGATGAATGATTATACCCTTTTGGGTTAAATAGGTATGTTTTTTACAACAAATTTTCAATGGCTCTCATTTTTTTTTAGAAAACTTCAAGATTAGAATTTTTTATAAATTTTTTCTTATTGAGATCTTTACAAAAAAAACTTTTGGAATTAAATCTGATTTCATGTGTATGTATATTATTATTTGAGTTCAACATTTATTATATTAAAGGAAAACTCTCTTATATGATATCAATGTTATGAAATGGACTAAAAGGATTATTTATCTATTTTTCTATATGCCCATTACCAAGAATTTTTTTTATCTATTGTTTTCAAATGGTTTTAACTATGTTTAACGATAATTAGGAATAATTATGATGTTATTTTGAAAATTGTAAAAAACATTCATAAAAATATAACATGTTTTTTTAATATTTGTATTGTGAGAAAAAATAATAAGAAGTGTAAAATTTTTAATTTATATGTTTGTTACACATGATTTAAGACCTAATTATCTAAAAATATAAACCCAGAAATATCTACAGGGATTAAGAAAAATAATTCTTGTTTATAAATGAAATCATGGGTTGAATAAATATTTAAACCATTAAATTGGTATCAAAGCAGGGTTTAGATAAATTTGTAGATTAATGTGTTTTCATGTAAGTTTAACACAATAGATATGGACACCATCATGTGTTTATAAGTTTATGGTTGATCATAATTCAGAGACATAGGATCCCCTATTAAGATTATAAGTTATGGGGTTTTAATACGTTTAAGAGTACTTTGTGATATGTTTATGGTAAATCAACCCTTGGGTTTAGTAAGTGTTTTAGATAAAAGGTTATTTGAGGGATAATTATTTTATATTTTATGAACATAAGTTTCAAAGTATTTATAAACTTTAGGGTTTATATAATCTTTTATGTGGAGGTAATTATGGTTAATTAAGATAAATTCATTATTATAGGTTGAGGACAAATCATTAATTGTATAGATAACCAAGGGATTGGAATATGATTTGTAAAATAAGTGATTAAAGTTATTTTTGGAGAAGTTAAATATTTTGGAAACAATATATGATAAAGGTATATGGAAAAACTTTTATCATTATGGTGATTTGGTTTATTTTTAGAGAGGATTATCATATTTTGGATATAAATGTTCTATTTAACTTTTAATATTACCTGATCTAATATGTTTAATTTTTTTTGGTGTTGAACCTGACCTATAATATTTTGACTAATTTAATGTATTATTATTTATCAAATTTTTTAAGGTGATATTTTTTGTATTATTATTAAATTTTGGGTAATGATATATTATTTTTTCTTATGAAGGTTTATTTATTTAGGGTATTATCTAAACTTCTCCTAAACATTATGGTTTTAAAAAAATGGAAGAAAATATTTTCATACTTTCATATACCTCATGGTTAATAAAAATTTGATTATGGTGCTTTGGGAATTAATTATTTATACACATAATTCAGAGGAAGAGATAAATAAAGGTAGAAACTGGTTGAAACAAGCAACCAAATAATGAAATATCATTTATGGAATTGAATAAAATCAAGCAAGTATATTTCCCCATTTTCTTAGTCATGGTGGAAAAGGAATTCCTCAACTCTAGGAAAAGGATCTTAAAATAAAAACATTATCTCATTACATTAATTTTTGATAATTTATTGGTCTTTTACACATCTTATAGGTCAATGGTTTTGTGATTTTTTACATTATCATGATTATTAAATTTATTTTGATCAAATTTCTATTATACTCTTCATCATTATTTAGACATTACTTTTCTCCCATGTCCATATTTTCACTTCCCACCAAATTTATTCTATTTGGGAACCTGATAATGTTTTATATCAGGTGACCATCATAATTTCCTTCTCCTCTATTCAAATAAAGTTTTATTATACCTTTTTATGATGTGGTTTTTCAACATAGGTAATTTTAAATATTAAAAAGCTATTCCTTTCATGATCATATTATTTATCTTCCACTTCTTATATTTGATTATGAAAATGTTTTAAAGACTTTCTATTGGAAATGAGAAAAATTTGTGAATATATAATTTCTTTAAGGGGGGTAGAATTAAAACCGTAAAAAATTAGTTTAAAGAATACTACACTTGATATTATCCTTAACAAGCAACACTAAGATTTAAGAGAATTGTGATACACTATAAAAATATTATTATTTAAATTTGATTGTTATAACATAGTCATTAAATTAAAAACTATGGATAGTAATAACATTTTTTGAAATATATGTATAAAATTTGTATATAAAGAATGTTTAATAGTTAATTCACATTAAATAAGTACTCAATTTTTAGTAAAGTCATTTATGCTTCAAAAATACATTTTCATCAAAAATGGTTTTAATTGTATTTTGTGTAAGGATAAGATAATAAATTTATTCAACTTTTATAAAATTCATTTAAAAAAATTAATATTATTTTGGAATTCATTGTGCATAAATTATCCTAAGTTGAATTTTTTAGAATTATTTGAAAAGTTTAATTTGTTGAATAAATAGTGAAAATAGTGATTTTTATTAAAAACCACATTAACAAAATTACATTTTTTTTAGATGTAGTCATATTAAAATTATTTTTTTTATATCATTAATAATCAAATAATGGTATTTTGATCAATTATATTCTTGATTCGGGTATAAAAACTTTTATATATAAGAAGACATTTTTGTTTTCAAAACTTCTAATCTTACTATTTTGGGGGTTTAATTTAAAATTAAATTCTTCCACATATGTGATTTGAATTTGATTAAATAGAATTCATATTTAGAATGAAAATAATTTTTATCTTTTAAATATTTTCCTTTTATATTTTTTCATTATTAAGAGTAAATATGGTAAATAATTATAACCAAGGTAAAGGTTAAATCAGGTTACTTAAGATTTAAACTAAAGTGAAAAGGATTTAAAATCTACCTAACACATTTCTTTACCATATTATATGATTTTAGATCATTTATCTTCATCTAAATTTCTAATTGTTGTCCACTTGGATCCTTTTTTATATCATAGTGACCTATTTGATATTTGAAGTAAGGAAAAATACAAAATTTCACCCTCTTGATTTTAATTTTATCTTATATGTTCACATGAGGATAAAAATAAGTTTTTAATAATATTAAAGTTTATTTTGATAATACTGAAATTTTTTATGGTGTTAATTTATTTATAATTATTAGTGATTATATAATTACGTTAAACTCTTTTATGATGTTGACAAGGTGCATGCACAAGTACTGAAAAAATCAAAGTAAATAATAAAAAAAATGTATTGTTTGTAGGTTAAATTACGGTTTTAGACGAATTTTATAGTTAAAAATAATGTTTTATTTATGTTAAAACATATTATGTTATAATTATATTTTTATCTGTATGACTTTGAAGTCAAATTAAATTAATAGTTATAAAAATGACATTAATGAAATTTTATATTTCATTAAATGATGTAATTTATAAAAATCATCTATTATTAAAAAAAATTTCATATGGTCAATAATATAAACCATTGATCATTTATTGGACACTTTTCCTTTTATATTAACTGTATTGACAGTTAAACAGTAAAATTATTTGATATCACAGTAATCATCAAAAGGCTTAACTGGGGATTAAAAAAAAGAAGATAAGGGAAAAAACATCACCAAAACTTGTACAAAATTTTATTTTGTTAGAGTATTAGTCCTCATCCTATATTATAAATATATAAATTTTCCCACTTTTCCATTAAAATTAATTTATATTAATTTAATACTTTAATAAATTCCAAGAGTTTCCCTCCCCCATTTATAAAATGAAAACCCCTCTCCTCTTCTATACACACATTTTTGAGCACTCTATATAAGAAAATAACAACCCAAATACCTTTCCAAAGTCCTTATCATGGTCCTAGAGGTCTTTTTTTGGAATAATGTGAACCTTATAAGGATTAAATTGTAAAGAAAAGGAGGTTGTCCGAAGAAGAAGTATATCATTTAACCAAAAAAATTTCTATAATTTCCTCTTATAAAACATAAAAAATACTATAAAAAAAGTGATATAATAACATCAGAATCTCTAATATATATTTATATGTTATTATATTTATGGAAGAACCTTTATTCATCTTCTCTTCCATAAAATCGTAAATTAAACCATTGTTCGTGTGTACGGTGGACTACTGCCTTGCAAACAGAAGTAATTTATCTCCCATCATCAAATCTGATGGATCATTATATTGATGTATTAAATATTTATATATGATATTAAGGATATAATTATAATTATTTAGGTATAATTTATCATCTAATTTCTTACCTATTAATCTATTGAAAACTTATAATGACGTTCATGCATATGTGTAGATTACCACCTCCACAAAGCGATGTGATTCGTTTTTCATCATCACATCACATAGATTGTATATATAAGTGTATTTAAAGATATTATTTGATATTTAACTTATAATAATAATTCTGGAATTGTAAAATAATATTTACCTTCTTTCTATTATGTTTTCTGAAAAATGTAAATGTTGATCGTGGGTACATACGGCCTATTGTCTCCAAGATTGTAATTATTTAATTATTATTATTTTTTCTATGATTTTCCAGTGACCTCTTTAACCATGTTCATCATACCAAATCTGTTTTGGGATAATCAACCTAACATCCCCAAAACGTCTGATGTAAACATAACTAATGATATGAATAAATAAAATATAATAATAAATGAAATAAAAGGGATAATGAATATGGAGTTAAAATGAAATGGGTTCTTAGTAAATTAAATAATTAACTTAAATAAATTATTCAGGAAGATAAAGAATGCATGAGACAAGTCAGGCTCAAGGTATGGTATTTCCAATCTCAATTCCATTTATTTGAGACTTTAGCTATTTTCACCACATTTTCCCTTCATGTGGTGTATAATAATTCCTTATGGATGTATTTTTTAATTATTAAATTCAAAGTTATTTCCTTAAATGTTTTTCTGTTTCAAAAGTTATCAAGTCCTCAGGGATGTTTTACTTTTAAAAACTTGTTTTAATTATTTTAAAGATTTATTTCCAAATATTTTTCTTCCATGTCCATATTATTTAAATTATTTTATAGATGTATTTATATAGACATAAATGAATAAAATAAATTTTATCCCACTTTTAAATTTCTTTAAATATTATCAAAATGAATATTTTTATGTATATTATACATCATTTTTTGACATTCTTTATGAAAGGAATAAGGGAATGTTCTATTTTAACGTACACAACATCAATGGATTTTATAGTCATCGTAAATATTATTTTATGTTTGGATTAATTTATAGTATTCCATATTATATTAATATATAAATCCTCCTTCCCTTTATTTTGGTTTTTTTAGATTTTAAAATTGGGTTTTAAAGTAAAAGGATATATCAATATCCAAAGATGTTTTTCTTATTTATTAAAAGGAATATTTTTAATATTTTGATGATGTAAATTCAAGATTGTATGGGTTTTATACATTTTATGGTTCTTTTAAATTTTTTATGATGACAGGTGTGACCTATATAGATCTCTAATGGATTAGTTAATGATTAAGTTATCTGTATAATTGTGTTGGAAGTTAATCGTATAGGTTATTCCACTTATAAGGGTTATTTTAAGGGATCTATAAAGATGATTTATCAAGGAACTTACATGAATTTTTTCTACTTTTTAATGATTTTTCAAGGAAATCATTTGATTTCAAATGCTATGTTAATGATAATTTGTTTTAATGGAATGATTATACCCTCTTAGGGTAAAAAGACATGTTGTTAAGAACTATTTTCCAATGGTTCTAACATTTTCTAAAAAACCCTCCAAACTGTGATTTTTCTTTTATGATTTCTTATAAAGTGTATTTTAAAATATTTGGGTAGTAAAGATGATATTAAGTTAAAGTAAATGATTATTTGAGTTTAATTTTATAATGTTAAAGGAAAACACTCTTATATGATATAACTATTTTTAAATGGACTAATGGGTTCATTTATGTTTTTCTATATGTCCCTTAATAATTTTTTTCTCTCATACGATGTTTTACAAAAATTATAGGCTTTAAGAATGAGTGTGAAAAATGATGAAGTTATATTAAAAATTTTGAGTATTTATCATGAAAATAAAATGTGTTCCATTTTAATAGTTTTGTATTGTTGGAAACTTTTAAACTAAGAATAAGTTTCCAACTTGTAATATATGGGATTTTTATTTATAAGTTGTGACCTAATTCTATAAAATAATAATACTAAAAATAAATTTAAGAATTTAAGAAAATAAATTCTTTAAGATTGAAATTATGGGTTTAATTATGATCATGTCCTTATACCCATGCCTCATAGTGTGTAATCTACTTCGGTTTGACAATAATATATTGAGATATTAGGAGAAACTTATCATGATTTATAATGAAGGGATATATTTTTTACTTGGTCTCTCACTAAATAACTAGTTAGAGGGTTAAGGAGAAGCATTAGTGACTAGGAGGGTTACTTGATTCACTTCTCATGCTGGTGTGCAAGTGGGATGAGGTAATCATGGCCTTCACGATAAAGTTACCCAAGATCCTGAGAGTTTGAGCTGTTGTTTGGGTAATATTAGATTAAATGATGAAAGTGTCATTTTTCATACTGATCTGAGGGACTGACTTTCCATATGAGTTGGGAAAAAATTATTTCTATGAGGTTGAATTAGTAAATGGTGGGAATTATTTTATCATATCACATATTGATGCATGTTTTACATCATTTTTTAAGGACTTATAAAAGTGCTTGGGGCATAGTTAAACCTATATATGGTGTATCGTATATAAATTTACAAACTGTCAGAGAGGAAAATCTAGATCTTAAAGGATATTCTTCGTTCATGAATAATATTCATCATTGTATCATGGGATGTTCACTTAGACTTAGAAGAGTTTTCATACAATAAAAAATTCCATGATTCAATCATAAATCTTACCTTTAGAGGATTTATATGATTAGACATATTTCTCACTACTGTGATAGAACAAGGGGGGTGAGGTAGTTGTTATTTGTCCAAGCATGGTGTTAGAAACCAATGAGAGGGTATGGTGGATCAGGAAGTGATTTTTTACCCCTCATAATAGATATTGATCATATGCCAACCAGATGCGACAACCCATATATTTTTCTATGGGAGACTGGTTTTTCTTATGGGTGTCACCTTGGTTGGGAAATTTTTGTTTGTAGAGAAAAGGGAAACTTGTGTCACAATTTGTAGGACCATTTGAGATTATGGAGCATATAAGAGTAATGGATTACCAAGAGGATCTTCATATATGATATTGAGGTATGCATGATGTGCTCCATGTTTATCATCTTCTAAGGTGTGATCTCAATCTATTGTACTTCATATATAGCAAGGACATTGAGTTTGAACTAGATACATAATTTTTAGATCGAACAATATAGATTGTGAACCAGAGCGATAAGGTGTTAAGAGGGAATAAGATACCACTTGTTTAATTTCAGTGGTATCACGGATGAATCCAATAAGATACATGGGATTGGGACTCTGATGTACAAGCTTAATGACTTGAGTTGTTTTGAGTAGGAACTAGTGCTTTGAAGTTAGTTGTTATGTCTGAGGTCCCAAGTTCAGCTTGCGGAGGAGGTGAACTAAATTTCCATAAGGTAGGGGATAGTACCTACCACATCTCACATGTAAATGGGTAATTCTTGATACTAGAATGAGATCCTATATTTCATGGTCCATGTGTGGTTAAAATCTAACCAGGTTGGTGAATGTTACATAATAAATTCACATTTAATATAACAATCACCGGTCATCTTATATTTAAACCACAATTTTCCTATAGAACATAAAATCACAAATCAGTATTAGTGATAGCCTGTTTACACATTAAATGTATTAGAAACTATTCCCTACCCTTTTGTAATTAAATTGACCTCCCCCAAAACTCAAACATGCGAACCTAAACATAATAGGAAACCGGGAAACCCTATAAGTACCATTGTTCCAACACCTCAATTGATCTAGTAGGGATTTCAAGTTGGTTATTATTCATGATGTCCCATGTTTCATCTCAGAGGGCGGAGAATTAAATTACCACATGATATGGGACAGTGCCTTCATTGTGTCACATGTAAATGAGAAAATGTAGATATTGATATGATCTCTTATGATCCATGGTCTTGGTATGGTTAAAAGATAAATCGACCATGGATCATTACAATTAATATTCTCTTTATAAACCTAAATGAAGTATTTGATTATATTTATATGGGATTTATCCATAATTTATATGGTCTCCCACCATTTAAAATATCATCTTTCAACTTCCCAAACACATTGATAAACTTAATTTTTTATAAAGTACATGATCACAAAACAAATCTATATTTTTCACTTGATAAGGGTATTTTTTAATCATTGTGAATCCATAATTATTCATAGTGTAATTCAAAGGATTTTACCTAGAAAACCATGTTAATTCATTTAATGGGGAAATGTATTTATAATATATAAAATCCATTTATCTATACAGGAGAGTCTTGTATGATAATTTTCTTTGAGAAATTATGACATGTATTTGTAAATTATTCATCTTTTAATAATACATCAGGTATATCCTATTATCATTTAGTATAAAATTGAGTTCGTATTAATTTTATCTGATGAGTGGGGCCTATATTTATTTATCCTATAAATGGATTGGTGGGTCTCATGAGGCAACTAAGATAGGGTAATGGGATCATCTTTACACTTTATGATATCTAGAATTATAAATTCCTAATATTTTCATCACTATGATATTATTTGTTTTTTTCATGTGTGTATTTATTATCATGTTATCATGGGATTTATTATTCTCACAGTTTCTTTTTTATAGAATTATTCAATTTATTTATTCCCCCCACATTTATTTATCACATATTTATGTTATGATACCTTATGATGTATGCTACCCCTAACTAAGTGTTTGGCATCACCTATTTAGTTTTTTTACCATTTCCCCAGGAAACCATGAAGATTACTATTTGTTACATATTGAATTTCAAGGATAAATAAATAAACATTCATGTATTATGTTCATGTATCTTATGTTTTTGAAATAATGTAATGTTCATTAACATTTCGAGTTCTTGAGACTACTAAATTGCTAGATCCTATACATTTTGATCTATGTATTTTATACCATTGTGGTCAAATAGACACCACTATATGTTAATAGAGTGAGGGAATTATAGTTGTAACATTAGATGTTAGGAAGTAAACAAGTTTAAATACTTTTATAAGATTTGAAAATAAGAAATTTCAACCCTATAGTAAATATTATTCAAAAAATTATTATTCATATATGTTAATCACTAAATAGTTTTAGTGGGAGATTTTATCAGATGATAATATAAATAAATGGAAAGAATTACAAAGAGATATAATTACTTTAGAAAAACCCTAAAAGTTTATCAAACATAAGGCCTCTCAAGTAGTCTATCGTTTAGGATATGATTAGATGGAAACTTATGTATCATTTTGTTTGTATACTTAAATTAGTTTTAGAATATAGAAATAAATAATTTTATAGAAAGTAAATCTCTACTTTATTATTCTTTCATGTGGGTTTTATATATTCCGGATGTTAAATGAAAATTAACCTCCCAATGAATAACTTTGAGTTGTCCCTAATTCATTGTAAAGTAATATATTTTTTTATGAAACGTCACTGTTGAAATAATAGATTTTAATATTAGTTATTTTTTAATTTTAACATGAGTTAAAAATAAAAATTAATATGGATAACATTGTAAATAATGGTTAATGTAAATAATATAAAAGGTTTTTAAAAAAATGGAATTGATTACAAGTATAACCAATGCCAAAAGTCTTATTCAGACCAACCTTGATCATGTTTTTGAAATATTTTATTTTCATAAATGATGTATAAAGACACATACAATGTCATTAATTATAATAAAAAGTGTTATAAAATTAATTCCACATATTTTATTAAATTAATTGAAAAATAAAGATCCAGGTTCTTAGAAAAATGTTTTTTTGTAAGAATACTATTCATATAGAAAAAACCTATAGATAATAGAAGTAATAGTTGAAAATTTTAAATAAAAAATCAATTAGAAACATACTGAAACATCATTTAATAAAAGAAAATAAATAAAATAAACATTTATGTATACATTAAAGAATTAATAAAACAAATAAAATAGACTATAAATAATCCACATAAATAGTTTTTTATTTTTTCAGAATATGATTCAAGGTCATCAAATAGATAATAAAATAATTAAAAAATATATTATATTACCAATACAATATGAAATTGTTTAGTATAAATGAAAAAGAGTACAAATAAGGGTCTTAAAATTAAGGAGATTCGTAATTTTTTTTCGAAGCATAGAATAATTCAAAAAACAATTTATAGTAATTAGTATAATGGATCAAATAAATTCAAACTAAGAAACATGTTCTCATATCATGACTATAGAAAAGTTTGAACTATGTTTCTCTACAAATAAAATCAAATTACATATAGTTTTTAAGATGAAAACGATGTTAAAAAAATATTGATTCATATTATTATTTTATTATTTTCATAAAAAAATTCAATGTTGAAACAAAATATAGAAATAAATCAAACACTTTCCAAATTAATTATAGATAGATGTGGATAAGAAATTTTTATCACATTAAAATTTATAAATGATGTATTTGTAAACATATTATATTAAAAAATATACCTATATCATAACATATATATAACTCCAAATGAATATGATCATGTGGATGAAAAAATATGAATGATCACATCAAATCCTTGGAAGTGTTATAAAAAACTCAAAAGGTCAACACATGATAGTTTAAATCTTAAAAACAAATTTAAAACCTAAATAATAATAAATAATAATTAACAGTTTACCTCCCATTAAGTGAAATGTTTTATATCTTAATCAAGATGAACAAATGAAAATAAATATTTTTCAAAATTTTAATCATAAGGATTTGTGTTTTTTTCCTTTTTATTTAGTAGTGTCCTAAAAATATCAATATTCTTTTTAATATTCAATAACATTAATTTGTCTACAATGAACCACTTATGGGGAATTTTTAATGTCTACTTATTATTACTTTGAAATAACTCATGGGTAATTTTATAAACCTACTAATTATTACTGCATCATGTCTCATGGGGAATACTAATCATAATTTCCTCTTCATTTGACAAAGGAATCTTCATCCACTTTACCCACAATTTGATATTTTGTAAATGGAGATCATAAAATTCAAAAGCAGTTGGGTTTCCTTATACCAATGATTATATGAAAAAATGGACTCAGTAAATAATGATCATGATTATTTGATTTTTCTTGTATGTTTTTTATGTTGATACCAAAAATATATATGTTTTTTTAGTATTTATATCATAAAAATAGAATAATGATAATATGTTAAATTTTAATATAAATTTATTTATATATGTGCTTGTACACATACACACACACACACAGATATATATATATATATATATATATATATAATGTTCATAACAAACATAGATATATTTTTTTATTTACATCATAAAAAATAGAACAATTTAATTACATGAAATTTTAATAAAAATGTATATGTATATGTTTTTTATAAAATATTATATATGAAATTTTAATATCTTTATTATAAAAATAGAACAATAATATCACATTAAATTTAACTACTGTAAAAATACCTTATACCAATGGTTTGGAACCATTGGTATAGGCCTCCAAACTGTTGGTATATCCTATACCAATAGTTTGGAGAACCGTTTCTAAGTAAATCAGGGGGATAGGTCTATACCAACGGTTTTAGGAAAACTGTTGGTATAAGTAATATTAAAATCTATACCAACAGTTCCATAAATCATTGGTATATGTAATTCAAAAAATAATCATTCAGTTGGTTTTGATCCCAGCACCTCCCGTTTGTGATTGAACGACCTAACCACAAACCTAACTTACTTTTGTGAACATAATTTCATAAATATATACATGTATTATCATAATTATTTTAAATTTTGATTTATTTAATGTCTGTTGTAAGAAGATTCCATTAAAAATACATGTACCTATACCAACGGTTCTCAAAACCGTTGGTATAGGTTCTTTGATTTTAGGACCTATACCAACGGTTTGGCCAAACCATTGGTATAGGGTCTCTATAATGGACCTATACCAACGTTTTTTTCCTAACCATTGGTATAGGTCCAAATTAGTGAAATATACCAACGGTTTGCCCAAAACTATTGGTATAGATCATATTTCCCATAATGTTTTATTACTAATTTATTTAAATTTTTATGTGTGTATACATACATACATACATATATACATACATATATATATATATATGATTAATATGTATATATATAGTAAATATTTTAACAAAAATATCAAAAACAATCTTTATTATTTTAATATTTACAATTTATTATTATTAAGTATTTTTTTAATATATATAACACATGTGGTGATTCAATAAGTAAATTAAATAATTGTAATGATTTATAATAATTCATTCTAGAGTTGAGGAAAAAAATATAGTTATACGTTAAAATAATATAAAAAAATAACAAAAAATTATAATAAAATTTTAAAAATGAAATCACTTACATCAAAATATATATAAAAATTTTCATAATAAATATATCAAATTTTAGTTTGCAAAGAAAATAAATAAAAAGAGGTTTTGTAAATGTAATATATAATGAATTTTAAAACAAATTATGGTTTATTAAACTAATATATGATTTTAAAAATAAATCATTCAAAAATGAAAATAGAGATAGAGGCCTTATAAATATCACAGGAAATGGAATTAATGACTACGAGAATGTGGTGAGCGGTGGCGTAGCTATAGAAGAATAGTGACGAAGGCCTAATCAGGTGGGAAAATGAAACAAAGTGACGATGGTGGGTTGAAAATTAAAAAATGACTGGAGATCATTGAAATTCATGATTATAGTTTCAAAATATTTTGTTGTGAAAAATGGTTTGGAAACTAAGATCTTCATGTTTTAATATTTTAAAAATGTATTTAATATTAGTTTTTATAAAAAAGTAACATTATAAACTTCATTTTAAAATAATTTTAGAAATGAAAATCATGAAAAAATCTTTTTCATGATTGTAATGTTGGTTATTAAATTATAGACACGGAAATTACACCATGAATAATGATTTCTCTATTGGTATGTTAAGACCAGTGTGGGTGGTATTTCATATGGAGATATGACATATACTCACCAAACACATTCATAATGTTTTTTGTGATGAATAACGCACCATGTATAACACATGGATTTCCATAAACTATTTTTTGGTATGAAATAAGTTCATGTTTCATATGGAATCTCCATACCTAAAGTTATATATGATACCTATCATAAAAACATATACACTTTTATACCTTTCTCACACCATCCTTGAAGTTAAGAAAATCGGGGTCTACTGGGTATGTTGTTGACCATCTCGTCAATTGAGGTTTAAGAAAGATGGAATTTTTCCTCTCATATGAAAAGTATAAAATCAGGGCCCTCAGTTAAGACAGTGGGAGTGAATGGACATACCAAAATAAGTAACATCTAATATGTTTTCCGATTAAGGGAAATGTGATGTTCTCATTCATCAAGGAGAATTTCATGTGACATGTTCATCTGTCTTGTTAGTCTATATTGGGATAATCAAGAACATATGAGTAGTTATACGATATAAAAATGTTCTATGTCCCATAATCACTTGATTTATTGAACAAAGGGCTTATATTACTGTATATACATTTATAGTTCTCACGGACACAATTATAAAGATACAAGTGTTTGATGGAGATCATTTCATATACCATTGTAGCTTGAGTATCACTAATTTTTTTCAACATAATGACATTTAATTACATTTATGGATTATATAATTCAGAAATTTTATTTCAACACTAGAAATGCTTATTTGGTTACTATTTGTTGATTATTGATTGATGATTGAGTTTTACAAGACTTAGAAAGCTACTCTGAAATTATTTTAAAGTTTATTCAAAATGAGTATTAGATCGACATTAAAAAACTATTGTATATTATTTGATACATGTAGATGTTAATGAAATATTTCCAAAATTATTTTGGAAGTATCCAAAAGAAGTTTTTGATATGGTTTCATTAGTTATAGTGTATGATAAAATATGCACAAACTCTATGAGGCATTCGTTCAAGTGGGATATTGATGGATATATACCCAAAAACCTAATTTATATAGGATATATATTGGATTAAATTATAATTTATGATGTGGTATTGTATTTTATAACATACATAAAACAAAGGCATATCATATTCCTTGGTATGAGATATCGTATGGTAAGATATAGAGATATCACATTGTTATCTTACTAATATAGTAGTGTATAGTATGGCCATATCATTATGTTCCTATGTGTATCAATCATTTAATATGATTGATATGGAATTTTAACATTAAATGTTAACATTTTACTTACATCTTCCATATATGGTTATAAATGATTATTGACATTTCACATTGTAAAAAGATTGGGATAATCAAATGAAAGCAATTAAATGATAAATAAAACAATGTACAAGGTGTTATAAAAGGTTTGTAACTAAATTACACTAATATAAAAATTATATACATTTTATTAAATGTATAAAATCTTGGGGAGTATCCTTTAGGTGTATATAAAGAGGGAAATCCATGAAAATGGAATCCTACCCATGTTGAAATAGCCTGAATATAACCATGCCAAAATTATATTTTTTTTTAAATATTATGAAAATAATATTCACAAAACCTTTAAGTTTAGATTTTTATATAATTATTATATATAATCCTTAATAATATATAATCGACAACCACTATTTTACACCCTAAAATAGAAGGTTCTGGGGTACAACAGAAGTACCGGGTGGAAGTCCAATTTTATTTTTTCATCAAATTCAATCGATAAATACTAATTAACATTAAAAATACTCCAAAAAATTAATATAAAGGGTCATGCGCATTTAATTTATAATAAATTAAAATATAATTACCTCTACCATGGTATTATTATTGATAAACTCATAGATTCAACCACTCTATTGCATTGTTGTTATAGTGGATAATCCAATCTGGGATCCCTGTAGACAAATCCACATGTACTCTATGAAATTCATAATGATGTTATTGTTCTTCTAGGTGTTATCATGATACAAACAAGTTCTCTCCATTGTTTGTTTTTTATCATAATCATATTCTGTTATTCTCTCTCTAGGTTCTTGGGATAAAGAAAATATGTGAATTTTATCTAGGGTTATATTGAATATTAGTCAATGTCTAAATAAATCTATGGTGGAAATGAAATATTTTAGAATATAAACTTACATTAAAATAATTCAATTCAAGAACATCCATTATCTTTTTCATTAATCTATGTCATACCCAACATCACATATAATAAAATGATAAAAATAAGAACCATATTATTATTTTTAAAACTTTATTTTTATAATATCATTTATTAAATAAAAAAATATTTAATTATTTAAATTATATTAAATAAAATAAATAATTTCCACTAGATCATTAAAATTGATCCACGTTCTCCAATAAAATTTATTAAATTTGAATACATAAAATATTCATTCATTGAAAAATTATATATTATTCACATAACTAGAGAATAAATATTTATTTCAATATATATTTATATAAAATTGATTAAATATTTATTTGAAAATATTCACAAAACTTTTGGATAAATAAATATTATAACCATTAAGTTGAAAATAAATAAATAATATATTAAATTCAACTCATATGTTATAAACATTGATATCTTGTGAGATAATTTTTAAATTCAGCTTAACTTGAATAAATATTATTCCACTAACTGAGAATAAATTTATTATTAAACTCAAATTTAAAAAAAATTAATGATTTTTCTAGATATAATTAGTTTGTGAACCTTTTACTCCCTTTCTCAATATAAAATGGTAGAACATACCTAATGTCTCAGATTGATTTCTAGAAACACAACAAAGTAACCATAGAGAAAGAATCTCCTTAGGAAACTATAATAAAATTTCTACAAAATCTAATGTGTTATATAATTCTTTTTTCAAGTGATATCTCATCAAAAAGGACACACACATGTGTCATTATCCGTTATGTTGGAACTATATTTCTTTGAATTTTTGAAATGAACTCATCTATTAACTACCATGGCCATGTATTTTTGTCACACACATCCATCTCAATCAAATATTTAAATATAACTTCTTCTATTAACTCAAAATGGATAAATCCTTTCTAGACTATTTAATTAATTCCATATCATTTATGACACACCCTGTATATACTACCTCACCCAAAATATATATCATCATGGTTTTCATTCATAACTCAATGTACGATATTCATGATGCACATTGATAATGATATCAAATCAAATGAAAAATATAATCACTTGTATATTGGAATTTGAATGACACATAAAACATGAAAAATTAATATTGGAAAGTCTTCCCTCATGAGAATAAGTATCAATGATAATGATCATCCAACACCTGACAGGATGATACCATATGTATCCCATAATATTAATGTATCTATAACATATAAAATAATATTTAATAATAGCATCATGTCATCTGCAAGTCCCCATTATAATAAAAAGTTTCTATAACCCATTTATGCGATAAAAATTTTGAGGACATTATCACATTTATATTATATAAAGTAATAAATTATATGTAATAAGAAATTATACATAAAATTTTATGCAAAGAGTTTTAATTGAAATTACCAACAAAAAGTTCATTCAAGGAAACCAAATTTAGTAGGATCCCACTTTCACTAGATCAAACGGTTAACACTTATCAACTCCTTAGCTCTCATATGACATGCATGATTTTAATAAGGTATAACTTTACTTACTAGGATTGTTACATTTTATATTTTGGTGATTTTAAAAAATATGAATCCTTATTCCTGAGAAAGAATTTTTAATATGTGATATTTCTAAAATATATGCATGTTACTTATTTATCTACAATATAATCTGTGATATATATATCTGTG
The DNA here is from genome assembly GCA_963277665.1 of Viscum album. Lineage (NCBI taxonomy): Eukaryota > Viridiplantae > Streptophyta > Magnoliopsida > Santalales > Viscaceae > Viscum > Viscum album. Next base: position 613,436,754 of record OY728136.1, read on the forward strand.
TGTGTGCGTGTGGATTTTAAAGAATTTTAAATATTTTATTACTTTTAGTTTCTCTTTCTCATTACATTATCATTTACTTAATTATGTTATCATATTAAACCAATCATTTTAGAAATCAATTATATATCCCCTCATAACTAGTTTCTTTTATTCTCTATATACTATGAACATATCTTATATACTACTACAGTACATAGCATGACATAAATGATAGATCTAATCATTAAATAAAAAATAAAACAAATCATTATTTATATTGTGTGACCTTAGAAACAATCCTTTATTAATTAATCTATCTTATATCTTTCAATACCTTGTCAATATATATACTTAAACATAGTTTAAATGGCCTCATGGATCTATATCTATAGATATTTATACCAAAAATATAGGCTACATTATCTAAGTCTTCATGGGAAAACATTTTTTTAACCAATTATTAACTGCCTTTAAGGCTGGTATCTTATTTCTTATTTTTAATATATCATATACATATATCATTAAGAAAATGATAGAAATCACACTAACATTATTAAAGAAACATGGATCACATTCATTATTCATGAAAATAAATGTTATTTTGGCCTCATCAAAATAAATATTCAAATATCTTGATTATTTATTTAATCTATAAATGGATCTATGTTACTAGAGTAATTTATTAGATTTCATTAGTGTCCCAAAACCTTATGGTTGGGTCATATAGATAACCTCTATGAGTATCTCATTTAAGAAATTGTTCCTAAATTCCATCTTATAAATTTCATAATCATGGTATGCGTTTATAGAAATAGTAATTTTAATAGATTTTTTTCATTAAAACTATATGAAAAATATCATTATAATTAATACTGTGACATTGTGTGAAGCCTTTATTAACCAATAAAGCCTTATAGGCCCTAACTTTTTCATCTATATCTATTTTCTTCTTGAAAACACGTTTACACCTAATTAGTTTTACAAAAATTGAGGACCTACCAAAATTCAAACTTGATCTTGGTATATTGAAACCATTTTATAATTCATAGCTTTATTCCACTTAGTAACATCTAAGAAATTTGTAGATTACTTATAATATAGGGGGTTCTTATTCATATTAAACATTTTATATCCACCCTTGGTGATAATAAAACCATATCTCTCTAGTTATCTAAATTTTTTGGTTAACATATACAGTATTTGTGTCTCTGAAACAACTCTTCCTTATAAGTCTCAGGGATTTTATATTCCTCTTACAACTCTTTTGAATCTTGATTCTTTAAAATATTAAAGTCTATATTTATCTTATTATTTATTCAGGTGATATAATACCTCCAAATATATACTCTTTTATCTCAAGGATTATTTAAAGATATACTTTATGTCTAATGATGCAAGTTGGTTTCTATAAATATATTTAAAAAACACTTTCCATCCTGATAAACATACATGAAAGAGTCTATATTTACTTTCATACTATTACACTAACGAGATCTCATTTACCACCTAGATTGGATGACTAGTTTAAGTGTGCATGTAATTGTTTATAATTCATGTTCATGGAATATTTTACTTAGATCAACATAAATAAAGTCATGGTTAATATATTCTTAATATTTATCTAATCTGAGTAACTTTATCTTCTAACCAAGTTAATTCTCTACTTTAATTTTAGATTCCATAATTATTTAAATAAATATAATTTATACATAATTAAATAGATATATTTTTATTTATTGATGACATCAATAACAGTAATTAAGTATGATAATCTCTACTATCAAGTCATATGAATTTAATTCTTTATCTATTTCCTACTTAGGATTTAAAATAAAGTATATATTCATACCATTATTAACTATTTTACCACAATATTATTTGATATTTTATTTCTAAATTTTGAAATAGATCCACTTATATCTGAATAATAAAAAATAAAATTATGGTTATAATAAATAAATAATAACTATTTACAAATGCAAGAATGAATCCTTCAAAGATATGAAATTTTAATCTTCTATAATTGAAAAAGAAGTAATTTCTCCACAATTAGCATGAATATTCATTTCAATTGTCAAAATATTTTATAATCTATTTGGTTTCTATATATATACAAATATAAAATTCAAAAATTGTATATTTTACCCAACTTAAAAAATTAGAACATTTTTCTTCTAATGTTGAAAATTCCAAAAGCTTCCAATTTCTTCTTAATTTCATTATAGTTCGTATTCCAATAGAATTTATTGCCACATGAAAAGAAAACCACTTCTTACTCATTTACCTCCTTTTGAATATTTTTTCCCTAGAATAACATTTCTTAGAACCCTATAAAATTGACATTGTCACTGGTTTATTATCCTATACCTTCTCTTTTTTCTCCATAAGACTGAAGGATTATCTTTCATCATATATTTATAGATTTTTAAAATCATTATCAAAAGATATATAGGTTATTTCTCTAAGTTTTATGTTTTAAAATTAAAAATAAAAAGTGAGAAACTTAGAGGTAAATATGAGACAATAAGATTTATAGAAAATAATTTTTATATCTTGAATCCCAAATTCTCCACAATGTACCCCATCATCATGAGTGAAAAAGTTCTTGAAGGGAATATCTCTCATAACATTAATATAAATAGTTCTTTGGATATTTCATATTTCTCTTATCTGTATCTCTATAAGTAAAGCTTCCAGTGATGAGATAACAAGGAGTATGAATTTTTTTCTTCATGATACTTTTGTAGCTCACTTGACATCAAGGATAAAATAATGCATTGTACATCTGATGCATCATCCACATGTCTTTAATAAATATAAATTCTTTTCCTCCCCAGATTCTCAAGGATACTTTTTAAGTAGTGTAGATTCTATTATATAGTACTTCCACTCTTGTCATAGTATGATTCATAAATTATAGTTCCACTCCTGGAAGTTTTCATTTGTAAAAAACATTTCCTAATCCAAAATTTATCATAATGATAGTGAATTTATGGTATTACATTCTGTTATCAATAAAAAAAATAATTTTTTACTAATTTATTAATGATTACATATTATGATATAAATAATTAATGTTTTAATTATGTCTTCTAATATTTTATCAAATTCTAATATACATCTTCACTGTACTAGGAATATCAAGTCATCAGGATATTATAGTGTCAATGATCAATATATTTCATAACCTAGAATGAGGAATTTAAAAATTATTTAAAGGTATTTATGTTTTTCTTACTCATTCAAACAACATTAATTCATAATTCCTTTATATGTTGAGTGGACACAAAAATCCTGAAATCCTATACTAATATTTATTCAACACTTGCCTCCAAATTATACTAAGTATAGTAATAAAACTTCCCTTGATGAAAAATTGGTTAATTTGACCCAAGAGTTTTATTAGAACACTCTTGTAATTAAAACTACGCATACAAAGGAAAAATTAGTACTTTGAACTATGATTTTATTCTAACTCAAGTGATGGAAGGAATTTAATGACTTAATATTTTATTTTGAATGTTTTTTAACTTCTACATAAGTTACCTTATTTTATTCTTTATATTAATGTTAAAATTTTATGTGAAAATTAAAAAAATAATTAACCTTGTCTTGTAATATTAATAACAAACTTTTTACAAATATGCTCATATAAAATAACCTATTTTACCTTTTGTATACTTGTTGGTTGATTTATGTAAAAACATGTAGAAATAATTAACTTTTCCTGAAAAAATAAATCTTACACACTTTATTATATTTTATCCCAGAATTCCCATTAATTTATTTATAAAATCAAATCAGATTTAATTAATAAAAAATTAAAAGATGCACCTCATAAATAAATAAATATTCATACACTTATAAGATAAAATAAGGACAAGAAAGAGTCAACAACTTTATCTACTGGTCAGTTTGTCGAGTGATGATAAATCAACATAGATCATATGGGGGAAATCCTTGAGCCTTAACTTGGATTAAGTTGTAGTGTCCACCATTCTTCTATATATATATATATTTTTTTGAATCATTTCAGCTCAGGGCCTGAATTTCGTCCTTTGATAAGGATCTATATCCTTTAAAAATGTATACTCATATGCAAGTGAGGGGTACTATGGGTTTAGGGTTACATTAAATAAACCTTGGACATGTTGACCCATACATAATAAAGAATGGTAGGGTGATTCATGGATCAATATATTTAATTTAAAAATTATTATTATATAATAAATCATGCAATAAATAAGTAAATTAAATAATTAAAACCATAATATACACAGGACCTTAAAATATCTTTATTATTCACAACATGCAATTATGATAACATTTAATAATTTTTAGCATTTATTTCAATTATTTCTTTTTTAAAGGTAAATTAATTAATTAATATAAAAATTAATTATATATCTTCTATTTTATCCAAATAATGGTTCTTGAGATGTATTAAATAACCATATAAATTATTATTAAAATAATTTTAAATTTTAAATTAATTTTAATTAATTTTGTACATGATGTCTGCTCTATAGGTTACACAGTGTTTATAGCAAGTGTAAAGTTAAATCGATTATAATGAGATTTAATTATCATGGATTCTAAAATGACTCCTGAAACATTGTATGATACACATTTTCTCTAAATCATGTCATTGTTTGCGTACTTCATGGCTTGTAATTCCTATACAACAAGTCATTACATTTTTGGTGTATAACTCTGCGTGGTCAAACCATGTTGACTATGTGGTATGTTTAACATTATAGTTCCCTATAAATATATGGTGTGTATATTATTGTATACACATAAGAAGTATGTGAAAAGTTATTGGAATTAACATTCAATAAATCCTGTTGGAGATCAATACATGACATGTTAATTATGTTGTGTATTTACCTACATGACACGTTATGTAATATGTGACTTTTACCTTATATGGATTAACTCATGTAATTTAGTGTGTTCTATAGAACCACATGTTGTGTTGTCATGTTACCTAGAAAACAACTTTGGCACCTTCAAATGTATCCTTTGACTATTCTTTACTCATTTATAGCATGTTCTTGTCCATATGAAGTCATATTAACACATCATTGTGATAGTTGGACATAGAATGGAAACCTAAACATGAATACTTGAAAAACAATACATAAAACATGATTAAATAATTATAAATTTGAATATGACCTCTCTCATACCAATCAAAGGTTATAGGTCATAGAGAAAGCATCAGGTGGAATCTCAATTTTCAATTTATTTTTTTCAAGTTCAATATATAAAATCCAACAAACATGATGAATTCTCCATAAAATTTCAAAGATATAATCATACATATTTAATTTATAATTAATTTAAATATAATTACCTCAACTGTGGTATTATTCTTGATCAATTTGTAGATGCAGTTGTTCTATTCTATTATCATTACATTAAAGAATCCATTAAAACATCCTTATAGACGTAACCATATGTGATATATGAATCTTTGAATTATATTTGTGCACTCTTAAGTGTTATCATGAGATGAACAAGTTCTCTACATCATTAATTATTGATCATAACAAGAATCTCTTGTTCTCTCTTTAGGTTCTTGCGAGTCATAGAATTATAATAATTATCTCAAGGGTTAAGATAATATTATAAATTATCTCAATACATCTACAGTGGAAATGACATATTTTTGGATATATACTCATGTTCAAAAAATATAATTTAACAAAGTATTTTTTTTTATTTTTTTAAATATAAGTCACACACCATGTTAAATATAATAAAATAATAAAAAAATGATTATGATTTTAAATTCCATGTGATTGATCAAATAACACTTATGAAATATTAAATAAATATTTATTAAAATAATATTAAATGAAGTAAATCATTTTCATTATATCATTAAACTCAATTCAGATTATCCTATAATATTTATCAAATATTGAAGAAAACATATTTGTTAAAAAAATATTATATTAACTTACCTTGTGAATAAATATTTATTTTAATATATATTCAAATAACATGAATAAAATATTTATTTCACAATATCTACTAAAATTAAAAATAAATAAATATTATAATCATTTACTTGAGAATAAATAGATAAGAAATTAAATTCATTCATAAATTATAAACTCAAATATCTTGTCCTTGAATTTTTGCAATCAAATTAACTTGAATTAATTTTATCTTAATAGTTGGGAATAAATTTATGCTTAAACTAAAATTCAATCTAATTTAATGATATTATAGATATACTTAGTGTGTGACCTTCTAGGACCATTTCTCAGTGGAAAATGGTATAACATATTGAAGGTCCAAGATAGGTGTCTAGAAACACATCAAGTCACCCATAGCGAAAGAATTCAGTGTAACATCCGAAAAAAACTTCCAATGAGTGATACTATGTATTATAATCAATTTTTCAATTGATATCTCAAAAATCATGACGCATACAAGCTTTATAAACTTTTATGTTTTATCTATATTTCTTTTACATTCTAAAATGGAGTTATATGTTAACTACCATGGACACAGATTTTTATTAGACACATCAATCTCAATTTAAGGGTTGTAGATAACTTATTCAATTCACTTGTAAGGTATAAATCATTTCTAGTCTATTCAATTAATATCATTTCACTTATAATGCACATAGCACATGCTACCTCACCACAAACGTATAGAGTTGTGGTTTTCATCCACACCTCAAAGCATGCAATTCATGATAAAAATTAATAGGGATATCAAGAAAAAATAACTATATAAATGATCATAGATAATAATATTCGTTAAAATATAAAATATATATAATTTTTATTAGTGGATATATCCACATACCCTCCATTTTTTAAGATTACCGACTATGATCTTCATGAGAATAAATCTCAAATCTTATGATCCCCCAACACTTGATGGTTATACATCATAAGTGCCCCCATAAAAGTAATGTATATAGATCATGGGACATATTTTTTAAGGATATTGTTATAGAATCTCTAGGTTCTCATTATAGTTAGGATCTATTATAACCCATTGATACAACGAATATTCTATGAAAATTATCACAGAATTGTTAAACATAATAATAAAACATACGTAATATTAGTATATATATCAAACTATATACATTAAGTGGTAATAAAAATTTAAAACACGATTGGTTTGAGAGAACCAACTCCAAAAAATAGATATTTCATTGATAAAATAGGTTTAGTAAACTTTTCAATTTCTTCTTTCAAGGACAACAATTATAACTTGATAATTTTTTTCATCACCATTATTACCGATCTATAATCTATTTATAAATAACTATAAAAAGTTTAATGGGTATATAAATATAACTAAGGTGTAAAAAAGAGAAGAAACCCTTCAATATCTATAATACATGAAAACACATAGAGAAAAATTAAATGAGAAATATTGATCTCATATTTGATCATAAACAAATATTCAATCATGAAATAAATATATTTATTCATATTAATGGAATACAAAGTGAGTCATGAAAAAAATGAAAGAATAATTATAAAATAATAACAATGATGGTTTCCTGGAACATCATATTCATATCACCCATAATCACATCTAATCACTTCTAATGGAAAAATACCTTTGGTTATTTCTGACATCATTACGCTCTAGAATAATTCATTACCTAATACATTGGGGATAGTAATTTCTTGCCTACACATTATCATGTATAATATATAAGAACCATAATATGAATAAAATAATTAAACTCTTTTATTATAATCCATTATCATGAAAATTAAATTTAATCCCATATAATAAAATGAAATGTATTAACAAATTCTATATTAAGAGGAAAATGAAAGGAAATTGCATTATTAACCTATGAAAAAAGGAGTATGAGTCTTAAATAGAAATATAAAATCTAGATACTATGATATAAAATCCATATTAAAACAAATATTGTGTTTTTTATGGACAAGATAAATAAATAAACTCAAATAGTTTATATAAATAAAATATTAAAACATTATTAATATGTAATGAAAAGTATATAGATTACTTGAAATTTTCATAAGGAATTTGGAATAATTAAATTAAAAGGGAACACATATATATAAATATAAAATTTTAAAAGCATTGTAAATACATTCTATATAATATATAAAAATATAAAGTGATAAAATTTCCCTTGACTAGATCACAACATGGGAAATAAGAATCCGTAAAAAAGAAGATTGTGAGAAGGAATTGAAAATCCCGTAAAAATAAAAGGAAATGAAACATAGATATATAAAAGGGTATAATGTAAAAAATAGTATATTAATATAAAAAAATACGAAATACCCACTCAATGAAAAGAATTTGAATCAAGAATCCTCTTACATCATGTGTTAAATTTGTTGAAGGGTTCAATTTTTCATCAAGGGTCTTCTTTGAAATGAAACCTTTGAGACATGTTATGATGAAAAAACTATAGGAAAAGTGTAAAATTATTGTAAGGGAATGAATTTGAGAATAATATAGAGATAAAAACAAAAAATTTATGTTTTCAAAATGCTTGAATGGGACTCATTTTATAGATAACATTTGGTAATATTTTAAAAATATTCATTCCTTAAGGGTTAAGGAAAGTAATTTTTAAGTATATTGTAGCTTATTATTTAATAAGGGAATATATAGTCATGGATTAATAATAATAATATGTCTAAATATAATGGTTTATTATTTTTTAATTAATTTATAAATTATTTTTAATAAAAAAAATCAATTATTTATATTTTTAGTGTTAATCTTTTAATATGAGTTTAAAAATATTGAGAAAATTTTGGAATTATAAATTTAGTATTTAAATCCTTTATTATGAAAGATATTTAAATATAATAAAAATTAATAAATATAATTTCACTAAACTTGAAGCTTTAGGAAGTTTAAAAATTCCATTTTGGCCTTTTCCCTAACTAAACAATCACTACGTCAACATTGTACAATAATTTTGGATAATTATCCATTTATAAAATTTTAATAATAAATAATTAACAATAAAATAAATTATTTTAAATTATTATCCAATAAAATTATTCATAAAATTATTCATTCTCATTCTATTCAGGTTAGCATATTTAAAAATATATAATTTTTTACTTTTCCTATGCTTTGTAAGCAATGAATTAGCTTTGCACAAGAATTTTGATAATTATCTTTAAATATCAATTAATTTTAATTTAATATATGATATTTATTAACTTTTTTAATGTATTATCATTTTAAAAAATTACATATGTTTATATAATTTTATTATCATTTTAGATAATAATATATTAATAGGTAGTAAATTATCATTTGAACTCAAACTCGTAGTTAATAAAGGAGTTCAAATGTTTTGATCAACATAGAACCAATTTGAATTCATCTATTAACTTAAAAAATTAATTGTTTATGTATATTATGTATTTCTACATGACACATATTCTTCTTAAGTATTCTATAGCTTTCTAGACACACATCTAATAATGGGTTGTAATGTTGAATTTAAACTTGAGCTCTAATTTTGTAAAATGAATTCAACTCCATTACTTAACCTCTAATCAAATTGAATTTGGATATTTAACATTAGAATAATAATACATTATACTTTATATATTTTATATATTTAACAAATTTTTTAAAACATTCTAAATACTTATAAAATAATGATTGGAAAATTTGAATTTTAATTCAAATTCTTATTTTTAAGAAGAATTTAAATTAAAATGTATCCCTTATATTAAAACTACAATGAATTTGAATATTTAATTTAAAAATAAATTATTTAAATCTATAAAAATATAAATTCAAATTTAAATACCATTTATAGGATTTTATCATGATTTTCTATCAAAAACTCAAATTATACATCACATTTACTACTTACAAAAAAATATAGATTTTAATATTTTTTTAATAAAATATTCACATATTATTGAAATGATTATTAAAAATATGATATTCATTTTATCAATAGAAAATCCCAAAAGGGTAATGTTTTTTAAAACTCATGATATGTTAAAATCAATATATTTTTCAAAATTATATTTTTTTATTTTAATTGAAAACCACATTCTTACTTCATATCATGCCACAATTATTCCTATGATCGCTGTAATAAAAAATATCTATAAGTAAAATCAAAAGGCCTGTATGATTTTACTCTTGGATTTAAGCTAGGAGAGCATTAGTTTATTTCATTCCACTTTCTTTCAATTGATCTCTATCTACATTAAGGTATATCGGTATTAGGATCATGAATACTTTTCTTCATGTTATGGGTTACCCCTAAACTGAGTTGAAGATGGGTTTTTATTTTCTTAACAATGGGGCTTACACAAACCTTTATCAGTATAATAAAAAATATCAATATAAATCCATATAATTAACATGAATATCAATTTATAAATTATCTAATGAATAAATAATTATTAAAATAGAAAACATTATGAAATCATGTTAATTAAATATATTTAAACTTTAAATAATAAATATTTTCTACCATCAAGTAAAAAAATAATCTCAAATTTATAATTAGTGTCTAATTTATCAAATTTCATCAATTATGGCCTGAAATAAACATTTATAAATTTTATAATAAATATTTATTAACCTAATTATTAATTAGATATAAAATTAATATATTAAATATAATTATATTTTCACACAAGTGTTGATTTATTCATCAACCTGTGGAAAACCTAAGAAGATAGAGTCCATTAGTTGTGTCTTTGTGATCTTAATCAATAGATTAATTAAATATGTGGGTTTTTTATATCATCAGGGTAAATTATATTCTTCATTATATATTTAACAATGGTTTTGGTTTAAAATAATGGATATTATTGGTATTAGTTTATTTTTTATTTCATTAGTTAAATAAGTTTTATTCGATCATAAGAAACCAAATAAGGATTACATTTATTGATATGGCATCAAATAGATTATGTACCAAAGGGATTATGTGAAGTGATCTATAATATCATACTCATATCTCATTGATGAATATGATGATAAAGTGATAATGAATATGATAAGGACCTGATTCTGAGGATTTTAGTGATGGTTATCATGATTAAGATAATGATGATAAATATAAATACTATGGCGTTAATTACATGAATGGGTATGATAACATCATTGATATGGAAGTTGATGATACATTCAATAAAATGTGGTGATTCTAATAAAATATTTCCTATAGATGGTTGTATCTTGGATATGTTAGGTAAATGTTGTCACTATTATGGTTTTTTCGAGGTGGGGTAGTGGGATTACTTGGAATTTCTTATAAATCAATTAACATGTGCATTTTCATAGAACCACTCTTAGTTGTTAGGAATGGGTAATCGTTCTATGATATTAGATTATGAAAAAATATTTAAGTGGGAGTACCATTGAGAGTTTAAACATACCATTGGATCATAAACCTTTATCCATTATATAAATTGGAAGTACCATATTTTATTATAGTGATATTCGCATTAAGGATTTACTCATTGCTTGGGTTTACAATACATTATTGATTTCGTGATTTTGGAGTACAACATGCAATGAAAATGGGAGTACCAACAAAACTTTAGGGTGGAAATGATGTAGGACTTATATGATTATACCTTATTGTATTTATTTTTATTTTACATGATGATAGTATTAATCACTACCCGACCACAACCTAAGGGAAGTTATCTTGGGTATGAACTAAAATAAATTCAGTGAGTTTCCTAGTGTGATGGATAACCAGTATACCTAGCCCTTAATTTCATGATAAGTTAGTGCAACACATGTTTGTTTAGTATAGAAGTATCACACCCAATGTTAATGGGAGTACCAATTATGTGTGTTGTTTGTATTCATTATAATTTTCCAATGTATGTTTTGTTCTTGTGTAGAAGGGATCATGAGGTTAATATGCTTCATAATGTGGGGTGTTGGTACTATGGTGACTATGATGGTGGGATTAGTTGATAGGGGCCCTTATTGTCATTTTGGTGTGAGTGTGTTGTATACTACATATATTATCCATATGTTTACTCGTGATCTAGGAATTTTTATTCATGTATATCATCTATAGAGTTATATATTTAGACTTATGTCTTATGATTATCAACCCTTGGGTTGAGGATATAGTGAGGTAAGATCAAATAATATGTTTATAATTTCCACTCATTTCGTTATTAATCATGAATGATATTTTATGAGTTGTTCAATCCATTTAGGGATGGTATATTGAGTTTTTGGATACACTCACCCATAATTTTACAAATAGGCTTGTTGGGGTTTTTAGTGTAATTTCATAACAGTGTTTTTTATCACCGTGGTTGATAAAATGAGATTGGTGTTAAGGTTTGTTCCATGTACCATAGAGCAATACATGTTGTTTTTTTATCAATATATTTATATTTATAATAGTTTTCCTATAGTTTTAGTTATCTTATATTTTGGTCATGTTATATGATATTCATTCATTGTGTATTTTTTATGTTGTCAGATGGTCATTAATTTTATATTTTTCATGGTTTGGTGGTTTTTATTTTATTTTTAAGTATTATGTTATATTATTCATAGGGTAATGCATCCTATTTTTATAATATTTAAACCAGAAGTTATTTCCTACAACTTGTGGTATTTTGGAGGCATGTTTGGAGGGTCACACTCAATTTAATCACTAGCCCAAGTTTTTTCTCAATGAAATTAGTTATAAACAAAAATATTATAAACACCACAAACAAATAAGTATGATTTAAATAATAATTTTTTAATTCATTAGAAAACATAAATATACTTATAACAAAAGAAATTTATTTAAATCCTTGATAATGGTATATGTAAAAGAATAAGAGTCCTTTAAGATACAAGAAATATATAATTTTTAGAGGAATATAAACATAGAACAATAAATTTAAAGATAAAGATAAGGAAACACATCCCCTCCTATATGTTCCCAAAAGACAACTCCTATATGACAAAATATTATGTTTTATAATACCCATTTATAAATTTAAATTAATAATATTAACTGTTTACATTAAATATAATATATATTTTAAATCATATAATATTATTTTTGAGATTTAATTTTGAATTTAAATGACCATTTTATTCAAGGTAGTTAATATTCAACTATTGTAGTAGTTTAAAATTTAATTTTTGTTGAATCTTATGTCATCATAGTTCCAAAGTACAAGGTTTTATATGGTATGAATTTTGTAAATTAATGAAGTTTAAATTTTTAAATTCATGATATTTTATCTTATTTCTAATATTCCAAAGTGGAATAATTATTTAACCATAAATTAATGACTCCATAAACATTATAATTATACTTTTTAACTTGTATGTAAATTTATAGATGATTTTTTAGATGACACCAAGTCATGGTGAACTTATCCTTATACGAATACATTATTTATCTATTGTGATTGATTTTCCAACCATGAAAAATTATTTATTTTAAAATATAATTGAATACAAGTTTATTGAATTACTAAAATTATAATATAAAGATTTTATTAACCCATAATTATATATACTTATATAAATTTATATCAACCATTAATATTATTTATGACACCAACGGGACTTAATATAAATAAAAATAAATATCATTACACCATATATATGGTAAAATACTAAAAAAAGGTAAATAATAAGAAATAAAAGTTTAGAAAAATGTGAAAATGAAATAAAATAAAATAATTCATAGAATAAAGTTATTATTTAGATGTGATGTATTTGAAAAAATTAATGAAAAAGGAATGAAAAAATTAAACATTATATTCTGGTCAATAATGGTTTATGATTTTTGAAATATAAAAAAATAATTTAATTTAATTGGAATAAAAGTGACTCATACTTCCATTGATCATAAAAAACATTTACTTTGATTGATTCATTAAGGTAAGTAAAGAATCATAACATATTGAAAATAAAATTATTGAACTTTTAAGAGTGTGAAGAGATGTAAAATGAGAGTAAGTTGTACCTTTTTTTATTGCTTTGGAAATTAGAGAAAAACCAATATCTAATTTTTTTTAAATTTAATCTTACAATTTATATTTAAAAAATTTATAAATTTTTATAATTGAATTTCAACATTTATATCATTGTTTGTTCATTATCCTTATCATATAAAACTATTAAAAATTTTTATCATGAAATCTTTATAACATTACATGTGATATAATTCCTAAATATTCCCCATCATTTTTTATTAATACATTTTTTTCCTTTCAACTCATAAATATTCAATTTTTTTACTGTAAAACATTAAAAAAATCCTTTATGATTTAATAAAATATTCTAATTCGCTTTATTTTGAACATTATTTATGAAATAATTAGTATTAAAATATTAACTAAATTGGTAATTGTATGATATATTATTATATTATATAAAATTATTAATTTATATAAATATTATAATTTTCAAATTTATATCATATTATTGTATATTTTAACATATTTCACTATTCATCATTCTATTTCAAATTTTTAAAAGAAATTCAGTTCTATATAATTTATTAATTTTGATATCCTTATTCAAAATTTAAAATCCATTTTATAAATATAAATTTTAATTTTTAGGAAATATAATAATTGAATAAATTATTTAAACATGTTAAAAATAAGAAATCAATGTAAATAATTTTAATTAAATTATCAAAAAAACATCACATTAAGTGATGAACTAAACTTGAAAATCATTATAATATTTAGTAATTAAATTATAAAAAATTATAATTGATCATATATAATGATAATTATAATTTCATTAATATAGTATTAGTGAAACAAAAAACTAAAAAATTATTATTTTTAATAAAAATTAATTTTTAGGTATATTCAATATATTTATAACATGTGTGGTTATATCATGGATGTATTTCCCCTAATGAGTACATAAATCATTAAAATCTAGTGTTATGTTGAATATGGTGATAGATAAACTATTTTATGATTTATTATTTTTTTTAAATGTTCTTTTTTCTCAGTTATTCATTGATACTAACAATTATCACATGATTTTGTTAATTATGATATATAATTTTATTATTTTATGGTGATAGAAATTATATTCAACTAGTTTTACCTGAATAGACGTGTCCCATATTCTTCATGATAGTGTTTTGATTTACTTAAACTTTAAATTGATGTTTTTTTCATTACTAAAACTTAAATTCATCATTTTTGAGCTAATAAAATGGTTGGTTTTCTAGTAGATTTGGTGTTTTTCATACAATTAAGCAATCAACCTACATTTTTTTATGTAGTTGTTTAATCTTGTATTATAGTGTTCAATGTGATAACCTTGCAATATAATACAAGATTTGTTCTGGTTATTTAAAGGAAGAAACATTTTTCTTGAGAGTAGCAGAAGTGTCATAAAAATTGACATAGGTGTCATTCCAATTATTTGACTACATTTTAATTCTTAACATATTGGATAAAGGGTGAATTAAGTAGAATGGGGGCATTCCACTTAATGTTTTAGAATCCAAAACCTCTCTAAAATACTTTAAAACCTCTCTAATATATGCAATATAACGTTATACTGAAGAGTAGATATTCTTTGATCAATTTGGAAATAGAATATTTTTTTGATGAATTGATTCAAACGGTTGTGTAGGGTTATTAGAGGTCAATGTAATATAAAATAATCTGTTGAACCCATGGTGTTAATTTACCCTAGAAATGATAATTTTTTTAGGGTATATTTACTTATCTTTGAGGATTTATATTATGGATAGTCTATTTAGAGAGTCGTGTGGTACTTTTTTTAGGTTGATATTAAATACCCAATTAGAATTTTTGATGTGTGAAAGGTGATAAAATTGGTAGTTTTTTTTAATTGAGAGAATATAAACTCAATAATGTGGGATATAAATGGTGATTGACACCCTATAGTATTGTATAACTTGATAATGGTTATTATATAACTATGATGGATTGGGAGTATATTACCTTGTTGTTATTTTGATGATGATGAAAATTACATCTCATCATTTACTATATGACCTCACCGTCATCCATATTGTGAGAGACTATTGTATGAATGGAATATTTCCCTCTCCCCTCTCCTTAGTGATGATGGTTGATGTGGTTTTGGATAGATAATGGTAAGAGGATTTGATATGATTCGTAAATATATATTATGTGTATAACATTTATTGACAATATGTTTTTCATTAGGAATATTGGAGATAAATTGGTTAGTAATTCATCAAAGGGGGACATGTTTATGTATTTTGGAGTGATATATATAAATATATATATAATTTGATTTAGGGTTTTCATGTGATGTGATATTTGGGGATGGATATATTATTTTGAAACTTTACAAAAGTTGATTGATTATTATTTTTACCTATTTCATTCATGGGTTCATTTCTATGATCTTATCACATATACACAAAAGGGCTTATGGGATTAACTTGCCATGTATTTTTATAGTCACCCCTATTATATGTGTGTGTATGTGCTATTATAGATTTATAAAATCAAGTTTTGGGAATTATTAGATTATAATACACCATAAAAAATTATTTTCTTTCATTTAATTTTTATTTTAGTTTTTGGAGGTTGTGTTTTAAAGAAGTTTTCCACTATTTATAATGGTATTTATGACATTCATGAATGTTCTTATTTATACTGATTATTTTTTATCATTGTTTTTTCCTATTTATTTATATTATGGTATTTTAATAGGTTGAAATTAATATATTTTTTTAAGGTAAATTCCTTTTATATAATTTTTTTACACTTGATGCATGTTATAAAACAATAAATTATCCAAGGTGGACTTGTGGTTTAATTCTTGATTATTTTTTAGGATCTAGTGTGGTATCAATGGGGTTAGTTAATGGAATGAATTAAATGATTAAAATAACTTCAAAAATTAAAATATACATTGATATTATAGATTACAGGTAAAATAATAACGGGTAAACATATATCTTTAGTGAGTGTAACACAATTAATATATCTTAGAAGCTTAAAAATGTTAAGTGTGGGAAATTTTCAATTCTTATTAATATTTTATTGAAAATGAAATAAAGTTTACCCATGTTTTTGGTGTGTTTATGATCTATCCAAATAATTCATCATAATTTATCAAATCATTACTTTTAAGGAGAAACAGAATAAATTATCACATCATTATGAAAAAAAGGGATAGAAAATAAAAAACAGAAAAAGTATGCTACAAAATATATTCTTTATAGTTTTATTTCATGTACATTCAATGGTAAATGAAATATATTTATTGGAACTAATAATGGTTTATTATATTATATAATTAAAGTTATTCAATGGAATACACATTGTGTGTCCTACAACCACCACTGAATTCGAGTAATAGTAGGTGTTGTTGACACATACACAAGGTATACTACTAGAATTATTTGTTTACATGTCATATACATTTATCCCAAAAATCAAAAAAACTACTAAAATCAATGATTAGTTAACTAATCTGTGAAAGAATAACAAAAATTAATTTTGAGTGAGTACACACATTATAAAATCATATACGCCACGTATTTCTAAAAGCCTATAAATAAGATTCCATGATATCTGACCATAGAAGAGGGAGGATATTTTTAAAATACAATTTAACTTATATAAATTTGTTTTGGCCATAGTTATTTTTTTATTTTCATTCTTTATATTTTATTAATTTTTATCATCAATTTACTATATATCATATACCCATTAGTGGATTTTAGTTTTATCTCAATCTCATTGTGGATCCAATGAAATTAAGAGGATAGAGAAGTTTATTGAGGATTTTTATGTTATTATAGGGTGTATATTATATAATTTTAGTGATTATTTAATTTAAAAATATTAGATTTTGGTTATTTTACTATATTTTTTATCTTTTGTCATCACTAAATTTTTTATATTAAAATTCAACTTTATTGGTTTTAAAAAAAATTGAAAATATTTTCTTTTTATAAAAAATTTAAATATTAGAATCATCATAGCCAAGGAATTTAGATATGTTATATAGAGTATCTGGGTATAAAAAATAGAAGGTATAGATTTTCCAAACCATTAACACTCTTAAAATATATTCAAATTAATTAAATTGTTTACCAATCATAAAGGAACACAGATCTCCAAAAAATATCCCAAAAGTTTTCATTTAATAATATATATAAAACCTATCATGAACCCTTTTAAAAAATAGATTAATTTATTTAAATATTGGATATTTGAACATTTTAAAACATTTCACACATTACTAACTTTTTTTTGATTAACATATTTAACTCACCACTATATTAATAGAGAAACTCAAATATTTGATACTTAAATATTTCATCTTTTTATAAAAATATTTAATACATAATATTAAAATTCACACCAAAATCATATAGGTTTTGTATAATTGGAACTTGGATACAGAAAAATCCTTTTTCCCAAGTGATCTAAATCATATCCCACTATGTTATTCATAATTATCACCCATATTAACCATATAAAACTTAAAACAATTCTTCATAACTTAGGAAAAGAAAACAAAATAAAGGGTGATCATATATTCTCATTAAGGATAAACAGGGGACATATCAATTATCGTGAGAATAAAGGGTCTAATAATATGATCTTAACATTTAAAAATAATACCCATAATTTCTTAGACCATAAACATGATTCATGGCATAAAGCTTAGAAATTCATATTCCATTAATCATAAAGTATACAAATAACATGAGCGATGAGACAATAGCTTTAGCATAATATATATCCATAAAAGAGTGGCATAAAATGCGTCATAATCTTAATCCAAGAAATATTTTTTCAAGTCTCCCCACAAATACATTCATCAAATGTTAGGCATGGGATAACCTCTGGTGTACCTACTTCAGGCTTGGGATAACTAACCAAGTACCCACTTTTACAGGCTTGGGATAAACTCATCTGTACCCTCTAAACTCATAAACATTAATCTTCACACAATTAATTGGAGGGGAAAATCATTTTGGGCCCACTATCCAGATAATAATAAATCCATTCATATGTATTACATAAGATTATAAAACATTCATCAAAACTTAACTAGTGGAAAATAAAATGGGGTTTATTTATATTTCTTCACCATAACATTAAACCATACATATAGTGAATAAATATGGAATCATTGGGTCATATTACCATAAAATAATATATAATATCATGGGATGTTATTAGGGATGAACATTTCTATTGAAATTTTATTAGAATATTTCTTGAGAAAAAATACCCTTTTAACTTACTTTTTTAAAATCTAAAAATTTCCAGAATATTAAGTAAAAATTTATTTTTAAAATAAACATTAAAAATGTAAATAAATCATCAAATAATTTATTGTTTATCAAGAAATTAAATTATATTCATGTCATGTACAAAAAAATATATATTACATTTTCAAAAAATGATCAAAAATTACTCGTTCATAAAATGAGAAAAATATTCCTTTCAAGAAATTTGTAAAAAATAAAATAGTTAAAAGATAATTTTAAAAAAAAAATCAATGTATAATATTAAAAACGTTATTGAAAATATTTTTAGAAAACATGGATATAGATAAAAATAGATTTTAAATCGAAGATAGAAATAAAGTCTGTTTCTTCTTTAGAATGTTCTTTCGATCTATTGAGTAATTAAAGAGAGGAAAATGAATAGAGAACATATAATATCTATAAATAAAAAAGGAGAATAAAATTCATGATATTCCTAAGAGAAATATCATGAAATTTAATTATCACAATCTTAATCGTAAACAATCCGGATAAATAATGATATTGAAACATAATCCCTCACAACAAGTTCAATTTTCTTCGAAAGAACTTAAACATAATATATAATAAATTTATATTTATTATAATTGTATAAAAATAATTTATATACTTATAATATCATATATGATCCACTTATAAAATTTCAACACCCATTTTTAAATTATTCTTTATTAAAATCATTATTTCTAGGTGTTAATTGATTCATTTTTCAGGAGAGCTTTGGTTTGGTAGTTTTGGTACTTTTACCTTCATCATGCTTCCATAATATATAGAATTTTAAACATGATATAAATTTAATATATATTCATTATATAAATATTTATAGTCACCTGTTAAATTTATATATAAAAAATTAATTAAATCATTCATTGAGATGGTAGGTCATGTGTATGCCTGAATGCTATTTTTACTATTCAAAGGATGAAACAAAAGAAATTTAAATAATAATTCACAAATAAAAAATAATTAATATATCATATATATTAATTAAATCTGTCTATATTTCAATACAATTAAAATTTAAATGGAAAAAAATCTCCTCACTTCATGGATGTGGTCTTCCACATGTATGCATGAGCGACGTTATCATTTCCCAACAGATTTGAAGGTAAGAAGTTAGATGTGGTATTAGGCATTAATAAATGAAATTTCATTATTTAAAACCTTGATAATGAAATTTCATTATTTAAAACCTTGATACATATTTTTCATAATGTTGTTGTTCCTATTCATACCACTAATTTAATGAAAATATTATAATGGTCAAATTTTAGAAATAATAGTTTTATAGTGTATCATAGTTTTCTTATAGCTCGATTTTACATTTAAAGAAAGCTATTGAGCATAGTTTTCTTTTAAGCTATATTTTTAGAGTGATAAATTAATTATTTAAATTCCTTATGAATAAAGTTTCATATATAGTACAAAGTATTAAATGTGGATTAAATAATGCAAGTTGTGAAGATATTCTAATCTTATTGGTAACAACTACTTTTTTATAGCACCCCATGTTGAAGCATGTTGTGCCCAATAAAATACATGATTATGTAAAAAAATTGTTACATTTTTTAGATATCTTGAAAGTATACTATGTATAATATATTTTTATAGTTCTTTTTTTAGTAGTATTTGTGCTCACTAGATAAACCGAGATACAAAACCTGACTTGCGCAACAACACATATTATTTCCTCCGACGTAGATTTTTTTACAATCTCTACATGGTAAAACATACACAAAATATTTACCACCCTCACAAAATATATGTAGTTCATATTATAACTAGTCCTAAACATAATATATATTTAATATAACCAATCCATAAAATCAACAAATGTAATACAAAATAGATGAAAAAGGAAAAACGTGTTATATGCGCCTCAAAATCGATTGTATCCAACTTAATTTAGGAACCATGCATATAATCTTTTCATTTTATACAAATCATATTTGAGATACTTATTATATATTATTTATTCATAAACACCATTGGGCAAAATATGATGTCATTAATTCACTATGAACTTCAATGTTATAGATTTATATCATTTACAATTTTTTATTGAACTAACCTAAAAAATTTATTGTAACACCTCAAGATTTTATGAAAAATAAATTTTATTTATTTTATAGCTTGATTTCAACACAACATAGAGTTTAAAATAACCGTAATATACTATTAAAATGCTATTATTTAATATGATATTCACTGTATATACATTATATGAGTGGATATGTATAGGACTAACAAAGTTATGAAAAATTTATGGTTTATAGATATATGATATAAATTCATTGAAAATAAAAGATATATATTTCCAAAAAAACATTTTTTTATGAATTAAATGTCACTATTGGGAAGTTTGTAAAGACCTGTAAAATTCAAGGGTAATTTTTTCTTAATTTTCTGGGGAATTTTAGAAGAACGTGGTTTCTGACGGCACTTGATTCTGAGGCCCAGTGTGCCCAGAATTTCTATCTGAAGATTAGCTCGGGTACGTTCAATGAACGAACGAGCGGGTTTTTCTAACTTTTGAACCGGTGCTCGGAATCGAATTCTGAGGGCACCGATGGATTCGCAGCGCCGGTAATTGCTCAGGAACACCTTTTCCAAAGTTTCTTTTTCATGGGAGGAGTTGTTAAAATTTTGTGGAAGATAAAATAAAAATTGAGTTCAATTTTTATTTTTTTTAAGTGGTTTAAGCTTTGAGTGGAAGTTGGGGCAACCACCCAACATCCCATGGAAGGTTATGAGAGTGGTGGGGCCCACACTACCCCACCCCTTCATATTCCCTAACTCCTTCAACTCACCATTAATTTTATAACTTATGTTAATTAATTGGGTGAGTTATTTTGAATGTTTGAAATTGAAAGCTTAAGTTATGTTAATAAAATAAGTGTTGAACTTATTTTATTTTGGTTGTTCTTGTTGTGTGAGTCTTTAGAGAAAAGTTGAGGATCTTGAATAACTTCTTCTTCTTCTTCGACAAGGAACGTGAAGGATGCCGGATCCTCGAAGATCGAAGACGCGACGCCGACGAATCATTTCCCCGCGACGCGACTCTCTCCTTCTGCGATGCCTTCTTCCATGATGGTTATTTCCGCGACGAACCCTCGCTCAACAATTTGATGAGGTAGGGGTATAATTATTATTTTCGTTTGTTCCTGATTACTTAAACGTTGGCTTATCGACTTTTTGTGGCCGCCTGTTATCGTAATAACGGGAGGAGGTCGGACAGCACGAACACGGCCGACTCTCCTCCCCTTTTTTTTGGTTGTTTGATATTGATTCGGCATGAGTAAGGCAACGCGGTGCCGAAGCACCATGCCGGAATTATTAATGAAAGGGGGAGAAATGTGGCACCGCCGCGCCGTTCTGTTGAAGACGAACCAAAGAAGTGGTGCCGTCATGCCATGTCGGAGAACCACAAAAGCACTGCGACCAAAGCGGGGTCGCGAAGGAGGGGCGCGGCGTCGTCGCGCCGTGTCGGATGAACCAAGGCCGCGGCCGGTTCCGGGCCACGGTGGAGTAGGGGAACCGGCGGCTGGTTCTGGGCTGCCGGGTCGGAGCAGAGGGACCGGCCATGCCGGTCCCGTGGCGGCAACAGCCGGCCGGCCGGAGCGGGCCAGTCGGACAGGGGATGAGCCGGGGGTTACAACCCCCGGCTGGCCATCTTGAGCGGCCCTATTAAGGGGGCCGCGGTTACAAAATGGGGGGCATCCCCCCCCCCCCCCTCATCTGATCGTCCAAACGGTCGATCCACCTTCTGGCGCCAGTGCGCCGGGCCGGCTGCCCCGGCCGGTCCGCCAGACCAGGCCGCGCCCAGGTCGGGTCGGGCCGCGCCAGCCTGGCCGGGCCGCGCCCAGGCCGGGTCGGGCCACACTATCCGGGCCTGTCCATGCCCATGCGGTCCGGACCCGGACCCTGGACGGGTCTCCCCGGTTCGGGCCGACCCAAAGGGTATCGGGCCGGGTCAGACCGGGCCCGAAGCCCCTATTACTAAACCTCCATCAGTCTTCTGCCCATATCTTGGGCTGAGGACCTCCGATCGACGCACTATCAGCTACGATGCGATCCTTGGATCGAGATGGTCGTTTAGGTATATTAAACTCAAGGTTTAGGAGTACTTTGGGTTCAGCCGGGTTGGTTCGTACACGAAACCAACCGGGCCCTCAGAGCATAAACGCTCATAACTTGTGCTCCGGATGCCCGATTGACGTGTCGTCAACTTTGTTGGATTCTCTTAATGAGACGGACCTTTTGGATTACTCCTATCGAGGTTTGGACGCATTTGGAGTACGGTCGGGTTGGCTTTGACTTAAAAACCAACCAGGCCCCTGGGACGAAAAAGCCAATAACTCTCAGACCGGGTGTCCGGTTGACGCGCCGTCTGTGACGTTGAGTTCCTGTTGATGATACGAAACATTTGGATACATCAACTCCGGACTATATGTCATTTGATGTATCAGACCTTTGGCTCGTGGAGCGGACCCTCTCGAACGAGCTTGTTGTGTGCGGGAACCCTAGAGTTGGCTGCGACTGCGACGATGATGACGACTGTGCAGAAATCCTCCGTGGATTCGACGGCAATGACTACCGCACTCAGCGATCCTACATGGATCAGTGCTACTGATCCTGTGTGGGTCAGATCCTGTGTGGGTCAGCGCTCAGCGGTCATGTGTGGGCCAGCACCTACAGATCCTGTGTGGATCCGATCCTGTGTGGGTCATTGCGGGGGTTAGTTACCTATCGACCATGTGTGGGTCAGATCCTTTGTGGGTCATTGCGGGGGTTAGTACCTATCGATACTTTGTGGGTCCGACGGCTTAGATGAATCAGTGGCTATATCTGATCATCTCTATCATCTTACAAAGAAGTATACTTGTCTGAGCTGAATCTTGACTTTCTTTCCTATGTGGATTGTGTTGTATTATCCTATGTGGCTGTGATCGAACTTGGGCTCGGATGTCGGAGCCGAACAAGAATTGATGACTTAGGTATATGTATGGGCATATACCTAAGTAGTGTCGAATGTTACTTCGTGATTGTATCTTTCCTTTGTGTATTATTCTTTGTGGATTCTTAGAGACCTTCGGGGGTCTCGGGGTCCCTACTGAGTAGCTTATACTCACCCATGCACAGGCTATGCCCGCAATACGTTGTGTTGGTTGCAGATGACGGACAGCGCTGATCGCGGTTGAGGCTTGCGGAGCAGGTCGGTAGCCAGAGGTGGACCACTGGGCGGGACGTACACGGAGCGGACAGCTGGACCTGAGGAGCTGTGGAGGCTATCCGTACTCACCCTTCAGGTGGGACTTCCAGTGGACGACTTGAGGCTACGGCTTTACTTTCAGTTTCTGTTTTCCCTTTCCAGTTGTACTTTACATTCAGTTTGGGTTTGTATACTGGCCCACTTACTTTTCCGCATTTACAATTGTTCCCAGTTTTACTTAGTATTTAATTCTACTGCTTGCTTGCTCTGTGGTGTTTGTTTACTTTAAAAAGGAAATACCTTCCCTTTTTATCAGGAATTACGCCTTGATGCTAGTCGCCAGCCCCTGGCCTATGGAAGGCGAGCTTGGGGTAGTCACAGCACGGGCCCTGAGGACGGTTCGTGACAAATTGGTATCAGGGGAGTTCGTTTCTACCACAGAACTTTGGACTATGATCTTTTTCTATGTGAATCAATAGTGTTAAGCGTATTGGGTGTGGTTATCAGTCCAGGGAGTCCAGTATTGGTGCGGCGGCCGACGTATCCGTACACCAGGACCCTGACTTCTGATTTTCGACTTCATGCATGAAAAAATTGATTGCATGTGTGTTTCAAGTTTTCTTTGTGATTACTTTGTGTCAGCTCACCAAGTATACTGTTCTGACCGTGGTGCACCTGTCTCTTTTTAGGATGGCCCCACGACGGCAGCCAGCTAGGGTTCCGAGAGTTGTGCGTGACGACAGCCCACCGAGCGACGAGGCCTCGGTATAAGGCCCTTCGACAGCTGAGGCACATACAGTACCTCTACCTTCCGAGCCGCTGATGCTACTAGCCCCAGCCGCTGACGATGCACGTCACCTTAGTTCACTGCATGAGTTTCAGCGTTAGTGACCACCCAGGTTCCGCGGGGAGACGGACCCTCAGGCAGTCGAGGATTGCCTAGAGGCAGTTGTACGGGTTTTCAGGTTAGTGAGGACACCAGTGGACCTCATAGTGATCCTCACAGCGAGCCTTCTGCACGCGGCAGCAGGCAGATAGTAGGGCTTGATGCTCCAGGTGCACGATGAGACATCTCTCCTCTGGAAGGACTTTCAGAGCCTCTTTCGCTCAGAGTTCTTCCCAGCCACCCTCCATGCGGTGCGCATCCAGGAGCTTCTTCAGGTGCGGCAGGGCAGCTTGACGGTCTCCCAGTACTTGGCGAGATTTACTGAACACTCGCTCTACTCGACAGACATGGTATGAGACCCATTCTTCCGGGCACGGACCTTCGAGTAGGGTTTGAGGCATGAGATCAGGGTATCACTGATCTCCCTCAGCATTCCGAATCAGGCAGGAGTACGGGAGAGAGACCTTTTGATCGAGAGCTTCTTTGCAAAGCCGTCATCAGCAGCGAGGCCTACCGCAGGGTGGTACGTAGCAGAGTCTTCTGCAGAAGGCAGTCGACGGATGACTCATGGGTCCAGGCAGAGCAGACCCTTAGGCAGATGACCTCAGGACACTGGCTTAGCAGTGTGGGGAACACAGCGTGGAGCCAGTCTTTTGAGAGGCAGACAGTGCTACGCATGTGGCGGGTAGGGTCACATGGCTCGTGACTGCCCGACACACCATGCAGAGGAGCAGCAGACGGTTGAGGGACCACCCAGGAAGAGGCAGATGGTCGACCGTGGCGGTCCGCAGGGAGCACACGGACGAGGCAGAGGAGCTGGCCGAGCAATCGGTGGTGGGCGACGCTTTGAGGCTCTACCACCACCACCACCAGGAGGTCCACCCCGACCACGGGGAGCTGGCGGGCAGAGACAGGCACAGCTTCAGGCAGCGGGGGCCTATGACCACGGAGAGCCCGAGATGATTCGAGGTACTATCTGTGTCTATTCCACCCTTTCTACAGTTCTTATAGACACAGGAGCGAGTCATTCTTTCATAGCTGCTGCCCTTGTTCGGAGCTTGGAGATTCCAACGGAGTCGTTGGCTCGATCCTTACGGCTAGACACTCTTACGGGAGCAGACTTGACGATTACGCACCGGTACCAGTGGTGTGAGCTTACTCTTAGGAGGATAGAGCTTCGGCTAGGATCTTCTTGTAGCGGCGTCGAGGCCTTACGACGTCATCTTGGGCATGGATTGGTTATCTTCAGCCCATGCTCAGATTGACTGTATTAGGCGCAAGGTGTGATGTGTACACACCGACGGGAGTAGGTTCACCTTCACCGGCGAGAAGGGAGCCTTCGCAGCATAGGATGGACTCCCGCAGAGGAGAGGATAGCCCATCACTCATCAGTTGGATAGCCTCATCCTAGTATCGGTTAACGTGCGGAGTCCTGGTTTTCCTGCAGTGGTGGATCAGTATGCGGACGTTTTCCCTGATGACGTTCCAAGACTACCTCCTCGCAAAGAGGTAGACTTTTACATTGATCTATACCTTGGGACAGCCCCGATATCCACCCCAGCATATCAGATGGCTCTCGTTGAGCTTCGAGAGCTACGGGAACAGTTGGAGGACTTACAGGGCAAGGGATTCATCCGACCCAGTGTTTCACCTTGGGCTTCCCTGATATTGTTCGCCAAGAAGGTGGACGGGAGATTGCGACTTTGTGTCAACTATCATCACTAGAACCAGGTGATAGTGAGGAACAAGTATCCACTACCAAGGATTGATGACCTCTTCTATCATCTCAAGGGAGCATGGTGGTTCTCGAAGATAGACCTCAGGTCAGGATATCATTAACTTAGAGTTCGGGACGAGGACGTGTAGAAGGCGACCTTCAGATGTCGGTACGGCCACTATGAGTTCTTGGTTATGCCATTAGGTGTAACCAATGCTCCAGCAGTGTTCATGGACCTCATGAACAGGATCTTTCAGCCATACCTCAACTGATTTGTCACAGTCTTCATCGATGACATTTTGATTTGCTCGACCACTGAGGAGGAGCATGCCTACCACTTACGGGTTGTACTATACACACTACGAGAGAACCAGCTTTATGGAAAGCTCTCGAAGTTTCAGTT
The DNA here is from genome assembly GCA_963277665.1 of Viscum album. Taxonomy (NCBI): domain Eukaryota; kingdom Viridiplantae; phylum Streptophyta; class Magnoliopsida; order Santalales; family Viscaceae; genus Viscum; species Viscum album. Next base: position 613,464,227 of record OY728136.1, read on the forward strand.
CTGGATACACGAGGTCTATTTCTTGGGACACGTCATCTCTGAGGCGGGAGTTGCGGTGGATCCTGCGAAGATCGAGGCAGTGCTAGCTTGGGAGCCACCTAGGAGCATGACGGAGGTGCGGAGTTTCTTGGGACTAGTTGGATACTATCGGATATTTGTTCCAGACTTCTCCAGAGTTACGGCACCACTCTCAGCTTTGAAGAAGAAGGGGAAACCCTTTGTGTGGTCAGACAGTTGTCAGCAGAGCATCCAGAAGCTGAGAGAGAGATTGACCAGCACGCCTATCTTGAGGCTACCGGAGGAGGGATTTGGGTACGTAGTTTACTGTGATGCATCAGGTACCGGACTCGGATGTGTCCTGATGTAGGAGCGGGCAGCGATCGCCTATGGATCACGTCAGTTGAGGCCGAATGAGAAGAAATACGCTACCAATTACCTAGAATTAGCAGTAGTGGTCTTCGCTCTGAAGTAATGGAGACACTATCTGATGGGCGAGCGCTTTACAGTCTATTCTGACCATCAGAGTCTCAGGTACATCTTCTCGCAGAAGGACCTAAACCTGAGACAATGGTGATGGCTCGAGTTCCTCCAGAAATATGACTTTGAGATAGTCTATACTCCTGGGAAGGGGAATGTAGTAGCTGATGCTCTCAGTAGGAGGACGGGCATCCAGCTACTTGGGGAGGCGAGAGAGCAGCTAGCCGCTTTGCGGATATCCTTCGTGGAAAGAGATGGAGCATCCTTCCTTCAGTCACTCACAGTCACTCCTCCGCTGCTGCAGCGGGTCAGAGAAGCATAGAGTGGGGATGCCGACTATGAGACGCGGCGTGCACAGATATCCTCAGGACAGGCACCTGATGGATTCTCTGTCAGAGGAGAGCACGATGTCCTTTCCATAGGACGTACCTTGGTACCAAATGCTTTACGAGAGGAGGTTCTAAGAGAGTATCACACTTCCCCTTTGGTGGTACATCCTGGAGTGGCGAAGATGTACCAGGATCTCAGACGACAGCACTGGTGGTCGGGCATGAAGAAGGTTGTAGTAGAGTTCATTTCTCGATGCCTCACCTACCAGCTGGTGACGGCAAAGCACCAGGTACCAGCAGGCTTGGTACAGCCCTTGGAGGTCCCAGAGTGGACGTGGGATGGGATATCTATGGACTTCGTTAATGGACTTCCACGCACTTCCAGAGGTCACGACTCCCTTTGGGTAATTGTCGACCGACTCACCAAGTCGGCTCACTTCTTACCCATCAGAGAGCAGGGCTCAGTGGAGAGCTTGGGACGTCTCTACGTTCAGAAGACTGTACGACTACATGGTGTGCCATCATCTATCGTCTCCGATCGAGATGATCACTTTACTTCCCGGATTTGGAAGGGGTTACAGGAGGCATTCGGGATGCAGCTACATCTGAGCACCACCTTTCACCCTCAGACGGACGGTCAGACGGAGAGGACCATTCAGACTCTCGAGGACATGCTCCGCGCATGTGTCCTTGACTTTGGTCACAGCTGGGAGGACCACCTACCCTTAGTGGATTTCGCGTACAACAACAGCTACCACTCCACCATCGGGATGGCACCATATGAGGCATTATACGGCCGACCTTGCAGGTCACCTCTATGATGGACAGACCCTGGGGAGTCAGCACTTGTGGGACCGAAGATGGTCTAGGCCACGACAGAGAAGGTCCAGGTCATCCAGGAGTGGATGAGGACAGCTCAGAGCCGACAGAAGTCTTATGCTGACAGGAGGCGGAGGCCACTAAAGTTCAAGGATGGAGACCACGTCTTCTTGCGGGTCTCACCTCGACGTGGTATACGGAGATTTGGCTGAGGCAGCAGGTTGTCTCCATGCTTCATCAGACCATTCTAGGTTCTCAGCAGGATTGGTGAGGTGGCTTTTCGCTTGGCTCTACCACCCCTGTTGCACCGAGTGCATGATATCTTCCAAGTATCTCAGCTGAGGAGATACGTGCACGACCCGACGCATATCATTGACCATGGGGAGCTGGACATTGATGATGGGGCGACTTTTGTGGAGGTCCTGGTGGAGATTGAGGATCGACAAGAGTGGGTCCTACTTGGACGATCGATTCTTCTACTGCACATCAGATGGCAGCACGGGAACCTCCAGGAGAGCACTTGGGAGAGGGAAGCTTAGATGCATGCTCAGTACCCACATTTGTTTCCCTAGTTTTCGACGTACCTTTATGGGGACGTAAAGCCCTGAGGTGGGAGTAATGTAAAGACCCGTAATATTCAAGGGAAATTTTTTCTTAATTTTCTTGGGAATTTTACAAGAACGTGGTTTCTGACGGAACTTGATTCCAAGGCCCGGTGTGCCCGGAATTTCTATCTGAAGATTAGCTCAGGTACGTTCAGTGAGCAAACGAGCGGGTTTTTCTAACTTTTGAAATGGTGCTTGGAATCGAATTCTGAGGGCACCGATGGATTCGCAGCGCCGGTAATTTCGTAGGAACACCTTTTCTGGAGTTGCGTTTTCACAAGAGTAGTTGTTAAAAAATTTTGGAAGATAAAATAAAAATTGAGTTCAATTTTTATTTTTTTTAAGTGGTTTAAGCTTTGAGTGGAAGTTGGGGTAACCACCCAACTTCCCATGGGAGGTTATGAGAGTGGTGTGGCCCACACGAACCCCACCCCTTCATATTCCCTAACTCCTTCAACTCACAATTAATTTGATAACTTAAGTTAATTAATTAGGTGAGTTATTTTGAATAGTTGAAATTCAAAGATTATGTTATATTAATAAAATAAGTGTTGAACTTATTTTATTTTGGTTTTTCTTGTTGTGTGAGTCTTTGGAGAAAATTTGAGGAGCTTGAAGAACTTCTTCTTCTTCTTCGACAAGGAATGCGAAGAACACGATGGACGCCGGATCCTCGGAGATCGACGACGCGACGCTGAAGAATCATTTCCCCATGACGTTACTCTCTCCTTCTGTGACACCTTCTTCTGCGATGGTTATTTCCGCGATGAACCCTCGCTCAACGATTCGATGAGGTAGGGGTTTAATTATTATTTTTGTTTGTTCTTGATTACTTCAACATTGGCTTATCGACTTTTTGTGGCCGTCTGTTATCGCAATAACGAGAGGAAGTCAGACCACACGAACACGGCTGACTCTCCTCCCCTTTTTTTGGTTAGTTGATATTGATGCAGCATGAGTAAGGCAACGCGGTGCCGAAGAACCGCGCGGGAATTATTAACGAAAGGGGGAGAAGCATGGCGTCGTTGCACTGCGCCGTTGAAGACGAACCAAAGACGCGGCGCAGTCACGCCGCGCTGGACGAACCAAGGTCGCGGCCGGTTCCAGGCTGCGGCGGAGCAGGGGAACCGGCGGCCGGTTCCGGGACGCCAGCATCGGAGCAGAGGGATCGGCCTTGCCGGTCCCGTGGAGGCAACATTCGACCGGCGGGAGTGGGCCGGCCGGACAGGGGATGAGACGGGGGTTACAACCCCCATCTGGCCATCTTGAGCGGCCCAATTAAGGGGGTCGCGATTACAAAATGGGGGGAAGGCACCCCCCCCCCCCCCCCTCATCTACTCGGCCAAACGGTCGAGCCACCTGCTGGCGCCAACGCGTCGGGCCGGCTACCCTGGCCGGTCCGCCAAACCGGGCCGCGCCCAGGCCGGGCCGCGCCACGCCAGCCGGGTTGGGCCGTGCCCAAGCGTCCCAGACCTGGACCCAGGACGGGTCGACCCGGTTTGAGCTGACCCATAGGGTGTCGGGCCGGGTCGGACCAGGCCCGAACCCCCTATTACTGAACCTCCATCGGTCTTCTGCCCATATCTTAGGCTGAGGACCCCCGATCGATGCACCATCAGATGTGATTCAATCCTTGGATCGAGACGGTCATTTCGGTATATTACACTCAAGGTTTCGGATTACTTTGGGTTCAGCCGGGTTGGTTCGTACATGAAACCAACCGGGGCCTCGGAGCGAAAACGCTCATAACTTGAGCTCTGGACGTCTGATTGACGTGTCGTCGACTTTTTTGGATTCCTCTTAATGAGACGGACCTTTTGGCTTACTCTACTTGAGGTTTGGATGTATTTGGAGTACAGTTTGGTTGGTTTTGACTTAAAAACCAACCGGGCCCCTGGGACGAAAAAGCCAATAACTCTCAGACCGGGTGTCCGATTAACGTGTCGTCTGTGACGTTGAGTTCCTGTTGACGATACAGAACTTTTGGATACATCAAATCCGGACTATGTGTCATTTAATGTATTATCCCTTCGGCTCGTGGAGCGGACCCTCCCGAACGAGCTTGCTGTGTGCGGGAACCCTAGAGCTTGCTGCGACTGCGACGATGATGACGACTGTGCAGAAATCCTCCGTGGATTCGATGGCGACGACTACAGCACTCAGCGATCCTACGTGGATCAGTGCTACCGATCCTATGTGGGTCAGATCCTGTGTGGGTCAGCGCTCAGTGGTCCTGTGTGGGCCAGTGCCTACAGATCCTGTGTGGGTCCTATCTTGTGTGGGTCATTGCGGGGGTTAGTTACCTATCGACCCTGTGTGGGTCAGATCCTTTGTGGGTCATTGCGGAGGTTAGTACCTATCGATCCTTTGTGGGTCTGATGGCTTAGATGAATTAGTGGATATATCTGATCATCTTTATCATCTAACAAAGAAGTATGCATGTGTGAGCTGAATCTTGAGTTGCTTTCCTATGTGGATTGTGTTGTGCTATCCTATGTGGGTGTGATCGAACTTGGGCTTAGATGTTGGAGCCCAATGAGAATTGATGACTTAGGTATATGTATGGTCATATACCTAAGTAGTGTTGAATGTTACTTCGTGATTGTATATTTCCTTTGTGGATTATTCTTTCTGGATTCTGGGAGACCTTCGGGGGTCTCGGGGTCACTACTGAGTAGCTTATACTCACCCCTGCATGGGTTTTTCCTGCACTATGTTGTGTTGGTTGTAGACGACGGACATCACTGATCGCGGTTGAGGCTTGTGGAGAAGGTCGGTACCCGGAGGTGGACCACTGGGCGAGACGTACACGGAGCGGACGACTGGACCTGAGGAGCTGTGGAGGCTATCTGTACTCACCCTTCATGTGGGACTTCCAGTGGACAGCTCGAGGCTGCAGCTTTACTCTCAGTTTCTGTTTTCCCTTTCCAGTTGTACTATACTTTCATTTTGGGTTTGTATACTAGCCCACTTACTTTTCTGCACTTACAATTGTTCCTAGTTTTACTTAGTGTTTACTTCTACTACTTCCTTTCTCTTGGGTGTTTGTTTACTTTACAAAGGCAATGTCTTCCCTTTTTATCAGGAATTATGTCTTGGTGCTAGTCGCCATCCCCTGGCCTATGGAAGGCGGGCTTGGGGTAGTCACGGCACGGGCCCCAAGGACGGGTCGTGAAAAAATTGGGTTTTCCCAATGCTTTTATAAAACGGTTCAACGGAACTATTGGTATAAGTTTCCTTTACTAACGGTTTGAATAAACTGTTGGTAAACGTTGATTTAGTGAAGGATTTCCCAATGGTTTGAAGAAACAGTTGGGAAATTTACAAAATTTGCACCCTTTACCAAAGGTTTGTACAAACCATTGGTAAAGTTTGTGATTTTCCTAACGATTTTTAAAACCCGTTTGGAAAAATTCCCCCCAAATGTAGAAAAAATTCCCCTCATTATACAGAAGCAGATAACTCTGCATTTCCCCTGATTTTCAGAAGCCCTCGCACAGGTGAACCCTAACCCGTGGTCTTCCGTACGATCAGTTGCAACTCCCCCATCCAGGTTAGACACCTTCAACCTCTTCCCAAATACATACATAGAATCCCCCATTAAGGTAATTGACATGGTTGGTGTGTGGTCTACCAAACACTATGAGATAACATGGTGAGTTGAGGTACCTTATCTATTTCTAGTGTTTTTCATCCCAACTATGAGCTAGTTATAAGTATATCCTTCTATTATTAACCGTTCTCCATTTATTTCACTATATAGAAAGATCAGGTCATTATTCCCTATTTCTAGAGATTTTGGAAAATTTTAGGATTCACACTATTTGATATTGACTCAATGACTAATACTTGATTGGTATATGTCTGTTAGTATATAGAAGATGGTTTATAAACTATACCTTAAGAGTATCACTATTTTGTGTTCTTTATGATGTGTAGTATCATTTACATACTTTATTATTAAAATCTAATTTAAAAATAAATGTTTTTGACTATACTTTATGAAATTAAACCACTTTACAATCCATGAACAACCAATTAGTGTAGAAGCCTAAACTTTATCCACCCATGGGGTGCGCTTGACATGGGGAACTAATTGGGTAATGAAAGGTATGACCATGGTGGTTCCAAGAATGAGTTATTAAACATGAGTGAATTATTTGGGATTCCTATAACACATAATGGGACCTGAGGCAGGTGCCTCTTATATGAGACCTATTGAAAATTAATATAAATAAATTTTAATTTAATTTTTGAGTACTTGTTCTTTGATTAATGATTTGTAATTCCTTGAAGAAACCAACCAAGGATTCATTTTAAAAGCATAGATTTTAATTCCATTTGGAAACCCCCATGGATTCATGATGATTTGGTTTAGAATACCTTGGGTAAATCTACCTTAGATTCATAGTTATTATGATTTAGGAAGCCGTGGGGATTTCCCCCTTGGATTCTAAACTAGAGGCCTCTCTCTTTACATAGGCTGGGAACTATTTTCTCCCTATAACTCCATCTGAATTTAATCAATTTTTTAGTTCTACAATCCTAATCTTTAAGGATTAACCTATTTTTAATGTTTTTAATCTATTATTCTTTCTTCCTATTTTGATTTGACCTAAACGAGGTGGTGACGTGTGTGGCATGACATACCCAATAAGTGAAGTTTGATTTGTTTTCTATTTTCTTTTTACAATTCAAGTGTCATGATTATATGAATCGACTTGATTTGATGTCTTCATAGCCACTCCTTTTATGTAGTTAGTGAATCATATCAACTAATGGAGGTGCTGGTGAGATGTAACCCCACTCAAATATGGTAAATGGTTTGTTTAGTCATATTTTCTCAAGGTGTGTTATGAATATAAGGATGATCCATGTGAAGGGATTGGGGACGGTTGGGTAGTGGGGTAGGTGGTTTTAATTTTTTTAGTGGGGTGATATGGTACTTTCTATGGACTTTAGTTTGGGAGTTATTAAATGTACTAACTTTTCACAATATTTCAATTTTTTAGCATCAACAACTAATTTAAAAAAACTCTCTTTACACATTCTACATATCTCATGAAAAGCTTTCACTTTGTAATATCTTGAACAATGTTCTATCAGGTCTATGGTATCTTCTTGTATGTGATAAATGAAAAAATTACAAAACACATCTCACCTCAAATTTAGGCACACATAACAGAATTAGTATATCTTTATATTGTTTTAATAGTTCACTACATCAACTAGAAACTCTTTCCTTTATCGTTTACTTGACTTTATTTTCAATTAAACATCAATATTATTTAATTTATTATGACGAAATGACTTATAATAATTATTTTTACATAGTGGATAGAACATGGATGTATAAAACTGATCGAATCTCAAGGTATTTTCAAAAAAATTAATATATATTTTTAGATTTTTTATTTCAAAATGCTTTAGATAGTGGTCGCATACACTGACCCATGTTCCAATTGTGTTGGTAGACCATGGTTGATCTGTGAAGAAGTCAGGTACTACATAACCAAATATGATTTTCAAGAAAACTACTCTGTGTGGTATCACAATGGGAATAAAATGAAATCTCAAATTGCTGATGATTGAAATGAAAGGACTGGACTGTAGAATTTGTTAGATGACCAGTTTCTGTTTATTTTTCATCATGAAAAAAAATGATTTTGACTAAGGAAGACTTTGATATGAGGAAAGATGATGCATCTAATGAAAATGATGATATTGACAGGGTGAAAAAATTGCATGATGCTGCCACGACTCCGGTATATCGACAATCCGATAAAATGAAAAAGTTGGAATTTTTAATCCGATTATTTCATAGGAAAACTATGTATGGGATTTCAAATATAGCAATCGATTGCATTCTTACCATCTTGAAAGATGTACTTCTAAATGATACATATATTTCCTCAAACCACTATATGGCATGGAAGTTAGTGGAGGAACTTAGATTTTCAAGAAACAAAATTCAAGCTTGCCCAAAATATTGCAGTTTATTCTGGGAGGAAACCGCTGAATGAAAAGATTGTATAAAATGTCGCACATCCTGCTGGAAGTAAAGATCTGATGGAACACCGTCCTACATGCCAAAAAAGGTATTATTTCACTTTCCATTGATCCCCAGACTCCAGAATCTTTTTATTTCTGATAAAATATCAACAAAAATGAGATGGCATGATACTGAGAGAAAGAAGACTAATGATGAGTTGGTTCACCCTGTAGATGGATTTTCATGGAAAAGATTTGATGCTCGATAGCATGATTTTGTAGCTGATGTATGTAATGTGAGTCTGGGTCTTTCATGCAATGGTTTTAATCTATTTGGGCATATGCTTACTTCACACAGCACATGGCCAGTTTTTAAACACATTTATAATCTTCCCCCATGGTTGTGTAAGAAAAAAACTTTCACTTTCATGAGTATACTCATATCTAGCCCATCTGATCTTGGCATTGATATTGACATATACATGCACCCTTTAATAAAAGAGTTGAAACTTATTTGGGAAGTGGGTGTGCGCACATACGATATACATGTTGTGCTTATGTGGACGATCAGTGATTTTTCGGCTTATGCAATGATGTCTAGATGGAGAACGAAGGGAAAACTATCATGTCCTCTTTGTATAAAGAATACACAATCTAGAAGACTAAAACATCGTTGTAGATTCAGTTTTCTGGGACATTGAAGATTCTTTCCAATGAAACATCCATATAGAAATAGTCGTCAAAGATTTGATAATACCATAGAGACTAATGATCCACCTCAGTGTATGTTTGGAACTAATGTGCTTAATGAATTGAAAGATTTCAGTTTTTCATTCAGGAAGGGTCAAATCAAATCTAGAAAGAGAAAGAATGTTTCCACTGAAACCTATTACAATTGGAGAAAGAGGAGTATCTTTTTTGATTTTCTTAATTGGTAAACCAATTTGTTACGTCATTTCTAAGACATAATGCACATTAAAAAGAATATATGTGAAATGTTTCTTTCAATACTTCTAAATGTTAAGGGAAATACAAAAGATGATATACTGTCTCGGCATGACTTGATGGATTATGGCATCAGACCAGAATTGCATCCTGCGTGTATCAGTGAAAATAAATGGAAAGTTCCATGTGCTTCTTATGTGATGACACCTACAGAAAAAAACAATTTCTGGAAGTATCAGAGACTATTATAGTTCTTGATGGCTATTCAAGTAACATATCTAAATGGGTCAATAGAAGAGAGTTGAAGCTAAAATCTTTAAAGACTCATGATTATCACATTCTTATGCATGACTTGATTACAATAGAAATCCATATTCTTTTTTCCAATAATGTAAGGGTGACTGTTATTCAGTTGTGCCATTTTTTTAGAGATATTTGTGCTAAAAAGTTTTTCAATCCTTTCTTGCAAAAAATGTTGACAGATCCACCATTAATTTTTTCTGAGTTGGAGAAAATATTTCTTCCATCATTTTTTACATGCATGTTCCATATGACTATCCATATTCCCACTGAAATACTTCTTGGAAGACCTGTTTCATTTCTTTGGATGTATCCAAATGAAAGAAATATGTACACATTAAATTCTTATGTCTGAAATATGAATCATCCAGAATGTTCTATCATGAAAGGTTACTTGGCTCAAGAATGTATAGATTTCTGCTCAATGTATTTGTCTGAACATACTACAAGAATGAATAGACCAATGAGAATTGAATAATAATAGTATGAGAAAATTGAACCCAGTTTTCCATCACTTCCTCAAACAGGAGGAATTCTTGGATCATATACATCGAATACATTAAGCCTTGAAGAGCGGGAGATGGCACATCACACAGTTTTTTTCAACTCTGATTTGTTCGATGACTACATCAGGTAACTTAATTGAATATTTATATCTTACATATATATATATCTATTAAACTATTCATATTTTTCATCTACAGGGAATATAAAACAATGATAAATAGAAATCATCGTTCTTTATCTTTGAGAAAGAGGGAGACTTTGCATATCAAAGAGTTTTCTACTTGATTAAAATTAAAGGTAAAAATATTACTTCTTAAAATAATTAAATAAATATTTAAATAAGTTTAATATTCATTTATATTGCAGGTATTGATTTTTTCTGCTGACTCTGTCTGAAAGGAAATAAGAGCTTTGGCTTTTGGTCCTAATACTGCACTTCATGACTGTAAATAAATTGTTATCAAAGGGTAAAAATTTATTGTCACTAAACAAGAAAAGAACATGAGAATACAACAAGATGGTTTTATGGTTACTGCCATAATAGATTGTTATGATAGTACATCAGATAGTAGACCGTGATAGGAAAATGTGGGTTATTATGGAGTCATTGAAAAAATAATAATATTGGATTATTACTCTCATGGACGAGTCACGATGAAGAAATGTCATTGGTTTGATTCTATGACGAGACAGGGAGCATTTATTGATGATTGTGGATTTTGAGTAATTAATATGACTTGTACTCGTGCTACCGAAGAACCATATGTATTGGCATCAATGGATAAACAAGTTTTTCATGTCAAAGACTAAGTTAGACCGGAAGTTGGTGTCATATTTGAAGTAATTCCAGGACATATTTTTGATAATGGTGATGATGGAATTGACACTTTCCCTACTACCATTGGAACCAATCCATTTCTTTCTTTTGATAACTCTAATAGCTCAATTGTTAGATTTTATTGTTAACCTCAATTTGTGGTGAAAAATATATAGAATCATCCATCCAGGTTCTCAATTATTTTGGTTTAACTCGAGTTGGGTAGTTAAGGTTGTTACTATTCGAATTGATATAATATTGATTACAAATATATTGTATCCGACTTGCCCGTTATGTGAATTTTCAATGTTTATTGGTTGGAATTTTTATTTGAATTACATTTTCTAATTTGGAATTGAACTGTATTTAAACCTTTGAAACCAACATTTCTAACTTGGTGAACATTTCAATGCTTCAACTGTGATTTGTGTAAAATTTTTATGACTCTAAGACCTCTCTTTAACATTTTACCAGGTAATGAACATGATGGTTTGTATTATTATGTAAAACATGTATTGAAACATGCATAATCTACCTGAACTACAGAAATTAAATTTTTCACTAATTTTTACAAATGCTTTACCTCTTATCAATCTAGTAGAATCAATGTTCCATTATTTTAATAGACTGATGACACTTAGTAAATAATAATCATACTCAAAATTAAATTTCTTTATTACATATTGTATGATTTATTCAATTCATTATATATTTGTTCAAGTTCACCTAAAACTATGGTTAGTTAAATTATCCATGAATCCCCCTATTCCCTCTCATTTATTTTGTTTTTTGGGTTAAACATTAGTTATCCTTTTTTATTTACCTTTGTATTAGTTTTAAAATGCAGAAAATGAAACCAATTGAAGAGAGGCGAAGAAAACAGATTATGGACAACAATTGTCACATGACTAAGCAGGGCATTCCACCACTAGTTCCTGCAGTGAGTATTTAATTTCAAATATATTTATTTAAATAATATATAATGTCTTGTGATTAATTTTTTTTAAACATATTTTCAGGATTCATCTATTAGGAGACAGTTATTTGATGAGTGGCCTATTAGTGGTCCCAATAATCAGGGTGTTCGTATGAGGGGGGTGGAACGGGAGCTAGATGATCTGGTCGGCATACCCGATTAGACCCTGCCCCTCCCACTAACATACCATCCATCCCACATTCTGAACCCTGTGTGTCGTTAGGGACACACAGGATTGTTAGGCCTCCCATTTTTTTACCACCCTTTACATCTAAGCCTCATCACCCATCTATATCATATCCTAAGATGATTCTCACTCCCCATCCATCATTTTTTCATCCATCTTTGTCATCTTCTTTTACTTCTTCTTCCTTCTCTCCAGGATTTTATATTCCAACTTCTTTGACTCTTGTTCCGCCAAAGTCTGTCCCTACAAAGCATACATTGGGACCCACTCCATCTGTACAGGGTGTTCCTTAAGTTTTAGTGGATCCAAGGGTGCCCATTGATCAGACTTCCACATGTATACTTATGAAACCCCAACAAATTGTTACATCGTTTTTTATTTTAATTATAACATGTATTGGTAAAATATTTGTTTTTCTTTCATAAAAAATAATTCTACTGATAAGAGGCAGGGTAGGGGGTGTACACGCATGCGTGGGGTGTGGAACTGCCACACACAGTTGATGGTGTAATACAATGAAGATAGTCCGAGGATTGAAAAATCAGGGCAGTAATGTCAGAGTTTTTTGGCGACACTTGCCAAATACTCCGACATCATTCCTGCCAGTCCACTCTTATGGAGACAGCTACCAAATAAAGTCAAGGATAAAGTCTGGGTAGAGATATGGGTGAACAAATCTCTTTTATTTAATGAAATATATTAATCTTGGTATTTATATGAATTAATATTTTGGTTCCAACTACGGTTTTATTCCCCCGATGGTGAGGGTGCACGGCCTAAATGTCTAAATGATTTAGACAACCTTTAGAGAGATTATAAGCATTATTTGAACATTGGATGGAATGCTAGATTGGGCATAGAGTTAGTGGCGGTCCCTGTCATGGATTATTTTCTGTTAGAATAGTACCGACAGATTATTACTCATTGGACGACTAACCAATTTATGGTATTAATCAAATTAGAGGTATTTAAATGAAAATTTTCATGTTTTTTCATTAATACTAATTATTGAATTTTATTTAGGATGCATCTGGAAGAAATAAAAAAACATTGATTCTATGAAATTCTTCCACAAATTGGGACGTGCTACGATGCTAGATCATGAGAGACCGCAGGTATGAAAGTTTATAATTTTTCTTTATGACTTTCACTTTCTATTTCTTCCATCATAATTTATTCAATTTCTAAAGTTGTTATATAATTTTAGTTATACAATTATTATTATTTTTTACCATATTTTTAATTATGGTTTCCTAAATTCAATGTCATTGTAGAGGTATAAATTGAATATAGAAGGATGTGGGCCTCAAGAAAAACTGTTTTGCTCGGGTAGAATGTATAAAGATGAAAGTGTGGTTAATGAACCGACACAGCAGCAGATTGTAAGTTTTACTTTGTATATTTAAAATTTTAATCTCTATTTTGTAACTTAATAATATATTTATATTTGTAATAGGCTTCTTTATAGGCCCTCGATGCCCAGGAACCTGGAAATTTTGGGCCAAATGATCACTTACATCAGGTGTTGTGAGATGAGCACCCTGGTGGAGTACGTTGCCAACCTAGTAAGAGTATAGTTTTGACGAGGTATTGGCCCTCCTCAGGTATGAGTTTTAGTCCTGCCGAGTTGCAGCAGGTTAAGGAATATGCAGAACAGGATGAAAATAGGCCATAGATATGGAAGAACAATCTTTTAGGGAAAACATTGCATTTATGAAACAGATGGAAGTTTTATGTCCAACACTTCCACCAGAGGCCTGCACTGCTTGTGATGAATATATGTCATCAATGCATTCTATATATGGTGCACCATGTGGTAGTTCTAGTGTTGGTCGAGACGATGGTGAGGAGGAGGCTGAGGCGGAGGAGAAGGAGGGAGAGGAGGAGGCTGAGGTGGAGGATTAGGGCGAGGAGGAGGCCGAGGTGGGGGAGGAGGGAGATGAGGAGGTTGAGGTTGAGTACGTCGGTGAGGAGGAGGGTGGGGAAGATGATGGAGATGACGATGAAGATGAGGATGAGGGTGATGATGATGGTGATAAGGGATACATTGATCCATTACATTTTTTACTGATATTACTGACCTTTGATATTTATTGATTTTGTTTGCCTAAATATATGTATAATTAGGTAGGACACATTATCTTTATTTTTTATCTATAAATAATAAAAATTGACTTGATGATTTTTTGTGACTGGTTCAACTCTCCCCTAGATATCCCCCAACCCCCTGGACACCCCCCACCCCCTAGACAACCCGTACCCCCATGGACTGCCCTGCCACCCCCGTGGACAGCCCGCCCACCCCCCTGGGCAGCCCCCCCACCCTCTGTTCATGGGTTGTCCAACTGTGGGTGTTGATTTGAACATTGATAAAACATCGGTGGTTCCATAATATTTTTCTCCATAAATGAAACCTTAAATTTAATGATTAATAGGAAATGAGATTCTAAATGATTTAAATGACTATTTGTATATTATGAATGTTTTATTTTTAAAAATCATGGATGTTTTGAAATCCCCCTATTTTAATGAAATTGTAATTTTTAGTGGAATTTAGAAAATTGGTGGTCTAATTAGAAGTTGATATAATGAAATTTATTTTTAACCTTGAAAAAATGCTCTTAGAAAATATGTAAATAACATCCCATGAACCCATGACACCCCCCGGATAGCCCGCCCACCTTCCTCCCTGGACCCTGAACAACCCCTGGACAACCCCCCAGATAGCCCCACAGACATCCCCCCCACCCCCCACCTTCCTCCCTTGACCCTAGACAGCCCCCCCTCCACCCTCCTCCCTGCACCTCGGACAACCCCTCGAATAGCCCCCCAAACAACCGTCCCACCCTCCTTTTTAGACCCCGGACATCCCCCCCCCCCCCCACCCTCCTCCCTGGACTTTAGATAGCCCCCAGGATGCCCCCCCCCCCACCCTCCTCCCTGGACCACAGACATATCCCCCTCTTTCCTGCACCCCGGAAAGCCCCCCCCACCACCACACCATCCTCCCTAGACCCCAGATATCCCCCCTCCCATATCTCTAAACATATGTGTTTTTCGTGCTATTGAAGGTGTTTTTTGTGGTGTTTGAAGTATTTCTTAATATGTTTTGTGCTTTTTTTATGCTGGTGTTTGCAGTGAGGTTATGCAGTGTGTTATGCAGTGTGTCTGTTTGTTTTTCTCTTTTTATGTGTGTTTTTTATGCAGGTGTATGCAGTGTATTATGCAGGCTAGGCTATTTTTATGTGTCTATTTTTTATGCAAGGCAGTTTTTATTTGTGTTTTTTATGCAGGTGTATCTTGAATATGTTTATAGAGTTTTTTGTGTTTGGGAACTCCCTATACATCCCCCCCCCCCTCCTTCATGGACCCTGGACACCCCCCCACCCCCCACCCCTCCTCCCTAGACCCTGGACAGCCCCCCCCCCAACACCCTCCTTCCAGGACCCCGAACAGCCCCCTGGATATCACCCCCCCCCCCACCCTCCTCCTTGTACCCCAGACAGTCCCCCGACCCAAAACCCCAACATTGGGCGAGAGGCAATTCGGAATATATAAAACATTACGACAATTCACAAAAAGCTAAGGACAACCTACCATGATTCTGGAGAAAATCACACTCTTAATTCGGAGTCTGAGATCCCAATCTAAGCTCTCTTCAAGATTCACCCTAAATCACAATGGAAAATAGGATTTTAGATCTTCTGAATAAGATGATAGAATAGTGAAAACCCTAATCGAAAAGTGGAATCAAGGAGGGGATTAGACTCACCCGGATCTTCAATCCACACTTTACAGCACTCAAAACGCCCAAGGATCGAAGGAGATCTACCTTAAGAGATATTGGGAGCTTTAAATTATATTGATACATTATAACAAGTATCCATGGGTCATTTGTGGCATGTATGAGTCAATTGTGCCTCAATCTGAGGCACGATGGGGCTGGTACCACTCAAAGTGTCTCACTTTTATTTGAAATGGACCACATTTTAAGTGAAAACAACAACTGGCATACGGAAAATCGACCAAACCATTTGGATTTTTTTGATACTTTAGGACAATGATCCATGGGTAATTTGTGATTTTTAAGAATCAACACCACTTCAATTCGAGGCACTATGTGGCCATTACCACTGAAATTGTCTCACTTTTATTTGAAATGGACAGTATTTTAAGTGAAAACAACAACTTGCATACGTAAAACCAACCAAAGGCTTTCTGATTGTATTAATAATTTAGGACAACAATACAGGGGTAATTTTTGATGTGTACAAGTCAACCCCGCCTTAGTCTGAAGCACGGTGTGGCCGGTATCACTTAAAGTGTCTCTCTTTTGTTTAAAATGTAAACTATTTTAAGTAAAAAACAAAAGACAAACAGAAAACGAACCAAACGTATTCTGATCATGTTGATACTTTATAAAAATGATCCAGGGTTCATTTGTGACGTGTAAGAGTCAACCCTGGCTCAATCCAAGGTATGGTGTGGCTGGTACCACTAAAATTGTCTCACTTTTATTTGGAATGGGCAACATTTTAAGTGAAAACAAAAACTGGAATACGGAAAATCGACCAAACACATTTTTATTTTGTTGATAATTTTGGAAAATGGTCCTTGGATCATATGTGATGTGTACAAGAAATCCCTTCTTCAATATGAGGCACGGTGTGGCTGGTATCGCTCGAAGTGTCTTTCTTTTGTTTAAAATGGACACCCTTTTTAGTGAAAACAATTGGCATACAGAAAATCAAACAAGCATTTTTGGATTGTATTGATACTTTAGAACAAGGATCCATGGTTCATTTTTGATGTGTATGATTCAACCCTGCCTCGATCTTAGGCATGGTGTGGCCGGTACCACTCAAAGTGTCTCACTTTAATTTGAAATGGACAACATTTTAAGTGAAAACAACAACTGGCATACAGAAAACTGACCAAACGCATTTGGATTTTGTTGATACTTTATAAAAATAATCCATGGTTCATTTGGGATGTGTAAAAGTCAAACCCACCTCAATACGAGGCACAGTGTGGCTGGTATCACTCAAAGTGTCTTTCTTTTGTTTAAAATGGACACTCTTTTAAGTAAAAAACAATTGGCATACAGGAAATAGACCAAATGTGTTCTGATTGTTTTGATACTTGAGAACAAGGATCCATGAGTCATTTTTGAAATGTACGAGTCAACCCCGCCTCAATCTGAGGCATGGTGTGGCTGGTATCACATGAAATGTATGTCTTTTTTTTAAAATAGACATCATTTATATTAAAAAAATCAGCATACGGAAAACCAACCAAACGTATTCGGATTTTGTTGATACTTTAGAACAGGGATCTATGGGTCATTTGTGACCTTTATGAGTCAACCCCGCCTCAATCTGAGGAACAATGTCGCCGGTACCACTCAAAGTGTCTCACTTTTATTCGAAATGGACAACATTTTAAGTGAAAACAACAACTAGAATACGGAAAACCAACCAAACACATTCAGATTGTGTTTATACTTTCGAACAATGATACATGGGTCATATGTGATGTGTACAAGTCAACCCCTCCTCAATATAAGGTAATATATGGTCGGTATCACTCTAAGTGTCTTTCTTTTGTTTAAAATGGACACCCTTTTAAGTAAAAACAATGGGCATATAGAAAATGGACCAAACGTATTTGGATTGTGTTTATACTTTAGAAAAAGGATCCATGGGTCATTTGTGATGTGTATGAGTCACCCCCACCACAATTCAAGGCACGGTGTGGCCGGTACCACTCAAAGTGTCTCACTTTTATTTGAAATGGACAATATTTTAAGTGAAAACAAAAACTGGCATACAGAAAATGGACCAAATGCATTCTAATTCTATTGATACTTTAGGAAAATGATCTATAGGTCATTTTTTATGTGTATGGGTGAAATTAGCCTCAATCCTAGGCACGGTGTGGCCGGAAAAACTCAAATTGTCTCACTTTTATTTGAAATGAACAGGATTTTAAGTCAAAACAACAACTTGCATATGGAAAACTGATCAAACGCTTTAATATTATATTGATACTTTAGGAAAAAGATCCATGAGTCATTTTTGACATGTACGAGTCAACCCTGGCTCAATATGAGGCATGATTGGGTAGGTATCACTCTAAGTGTCTCTCTTTTGATTAAAATTGACACAATTTTAAGTAAAAACAACTAGCATATGGAAAACTGGCCAAACATATTTGGATTTTGTTGATACTTTAGAAGAACTATCCATGGGTAATTTTTGATGTCTACGAGTCAACCCTGCCTCCATCCGAGGCACGGTGTGGCTGGTACCACTCAAAGTGTCTCACTTTTATTTGAAATGGACAGCATTTTAAGTTAAAACAACAACTAGCATACAAAAAGCTAACCAAACACATTTATATTGTGTTTATACTTTAAGAAAACTATCCATGGGTCATATTTGATGTGTAAAAGTCCACCCTGCCTCAATACTAGGCATAGTGTGGCCGGTATCACTCGAAGTGTCTGTCTTTTGTTTAAAATGGACATCATTTTAAGTAATAACAACTGGCATATGGAAAACTTACCAAACATATTAGGATTGTCTTGATAATTTAGAACAAGGATCCATGGGTCATTTTTGACGTGTAAGAGTCAACCCTGCCTCAATTTGATGCGCGGTGTGGCTGGTACCACTCAAAGTGTCTCACTTTTATTTTAAATGGAAAACATTTTAAGTGAAAACAACAACTAGCATACGAAAAACAGACCAAATGTATTTGAATTGTGTTAATACTTTTTGAAAATGATCCATGGGTCATATTTGACATGTAAAAATAAACCCCACCTCAATTTGAGGCATGGTGTGTCCGGTATCACTCGAAGTGTCTTTCTTTTGTTTAAAATGCACACCCTTTTATGTAAACACAACTGGCATATGGAAAACCGACCAAACGTATTCTAATTGTGTTGATACTTTAGAACAAGGATCCATGGGTCATTTATGACGTGTATGAGTTAACACCACATCAATATGAGGCATGGTGTGGCCGTTACTACTCAAGGTGTCTCACTTTTATTTGAAATGGATAACATTTTAAGTGAAAACAACAATTGGCATACGCAAAACTTAACAAACACATTCAGATTCTATTGATACTTTAGGACAACGATCCTTGGGTCATTTTAGACATTTAAGAGTCAACCCCTCCTCAATATGAGGCACGGTGTGGACGGTACCACTCAAACTATCTCATTTTTATTTAAAATGGACAGGATTTTAAGTGAAAACAACAACTTGCATACGGAAAACTGACCAAACGCTTTTATATTTTATGGATCTTTTAGGAAAATTATACATGAATCATTTATGACATGTATGAGTCAACTGTGGCTCAATCCAAGTCACAGTGTGGGCAAAATCACTCTAAGTGTCTCTCTTTTGTTAAAAATGGACATCATTTTAAGTAAAAACAACTGGCATACAGAAAACTGACCAAACATATTCAGACTATGTTGATACTTTAGCACAACAATATGTGGGTCATTTTTGACATGTACGAGTCAACCCCGTCTCAATCTGAGGCAAGGTGTGGCTAGTACCACTCAAAGTTTCGCACTTTTATTTGAAATGGAAACATTTTAAGTGAAAACAACAACTGGAATACGGAAAACCAACCAAACGCATTCAGATTGTGTTGATACTTTATGAGAACAGTCCATGGGTCATATGTGACGTGTACGAGTAAACTCTGCCTTAATAAGGGGAATGGTGTGGCCGGTATTACTCGAAGTTTCTGTCTTTTGTTTAAAATGGACATTTTTTTAAGTAAAAACAAATGGCACACGGAAAACCAACCAAACATATTCGAATTGTGAAAGTACATTAGCACAAGGATACATGGGTCATTTTTGATGTGTATAAGTCAACCTCGCATCAATATGAGGCACAGTGTGGCTGGTACCACACAAAGTGTCCCACTTTTATTTGAAATGGACAACATTTTAAGTGAAAACAACAACTGGCATACAAAAAACTGACCAAACGCATTCAGATTTTATTGGTAATTTTAGACCGCGATCCATGGATCATATGTACATGTGCACAAGTCAACCTTGCCACAATCTGAGGCATGGTTTGTTGGTATCACTCTAAGTGTCTATATTTTCTTTAAAATGGACACCCTTTTAAGTAAAAAAAACTGGCATACGGAAAACTGACCAAACATATTTGGATTGTGTTGATACTTTAGCATAAGGATCCATGGGTCATTTGTGATATGTATGAGTCAACTCTACCTCAATCTGAGGCACAGTGAGGTGAGTAATACTCAAAGTGTCTCACTTTTATTTGAAATGGACAACATTTTAAGTGACAACAACAACTGGCATACGAAAAACTAACCAAACGCATTTGAATTCTATTGATACTTTAGGAAAACGATCCATGGGTCATTTTTGACCTGTACGAGTCAACCCTGCCTCAATTTGAGGCACAGTGTGGCTAGTAACATTCAAACTATCTAATTTTTATTTAAAATTGATAGGATTTTAAGTGAAAACAACAACTTGCATACGGAAAACGGACCAAACACTTTTAGATTGTATTGATACTTCAAGACAACGATCCATGAGTCATTTGTGACGTGTACGAGTCAACCTTGGCTCAATACGAGGCATGTTGTGGCTGATATCTCTCTAATTTTCTCTCTTTTGTTTAAAATGGACATCATTTTAAGTAAAAACAATTGGCATACGGAAAACCGATTAAATGTATTCGGATTGTGTTGATAATTTAGCACAACAATCCATTGGTCATTTGTGACGTGTGCGAGTCAACCCTGCCTCAATATGAGGTAGGGAGTGGCCGGTACCCCTCAAAATGTCTCACTTTTATTTGAAATGGACAACATTTTAAGTGAAAACAAAAACTGGCATACGGAAAACCAACCAAACACATTTAGATTGTGTTGATACTTTAGGAAAACGATCCATGGGTCATATTTCACATGTACGAGTCAATCCCACCTCAATCTGAGGCACGGTGTGTCCAGTATCACGTGAAGTGTATGTCTTTTGTTTAAAATGGACATAATTTTAAGTAAAAAAACTGGCATATGGAAAACCAACCAAACATATTCAGATTGTGTTGATACTTTAACACAAGTATCCATGGTCCATCCTCACACAATCCACTTTTCATGTGAGGAACTCTTACCCTTATTCTAAAACACATGACATTTAATGAGCCAAGGAAAACTATATTCCTTAAGTCACACAAGCTCATTGATACACTTCCATTATCAACACCACTAAGTTCAACGACACCCACCCCAAACCATGGGACATTATATTTTTGTTTGGTTGAATTAATTTGTCCATTTCCTTATTTTGGGGTTATTAGCTCCTAATTTCTGAATTCAATCGTGTACGTATTGTAAAAAATGCAACTTTGTAAGTATTCTTAATTCTGTATAACACATATAATTACGTATTCATATTTTTTTTATTGTATTCCTAATTGATAATTAAATTATGTATATATTCAATTAAGTATTCAATTATGAATTGAATTCCGGATTACACATGTAATTGTCATCTCAATTCTGAATTGAATTCTAAATCAATTATGTATGTTTCTAATTAACTTATAAATTATGTTTTAATTCTGTATGTGTATAGTTGTAGGGCGAATTATGTGTTAAATATATATGAATTAATTGTGTATATGTATATTTTATAGTTGGTTATTGCAGGTAATTAGTGTTGGGGAAGCCAGAAATGCAGAAAGGGCAGTCGGCTAACAGAAATCACATAGCATCACAGAGTAGCAGTCTGCTGCCTAAATTGTACAGCAAAGCCTTTTCCAATGGTTTATAACTATTGGCATAGGGTTTTGAATGTGTTCTATACCAATGGTTCTAAGATAATCATTGGTAAAAACAATTTATCAATGGTTTACAAACCGTTGGGATATAAGTGAAATGTTTTGATATACCAACAGTTTGGGTAAACTATTGGTAAAAATCTTTACAAAACTATTTTCCAATTTTTTGAAACCATTGTAGTAGTATGCTAACCAATGGCTTCAAACCATTGGTGAAAATTTAAACCAACGATTTGACATAAACGTTGTTATAATGTATATTTCCTAACAAATTCCAACGGTTTTCTAGAAACCGTTGGCATATGTTTTTTCCAACGGCTTACTTCCCTGGGGTTTGGATAACTGTTGGTATATATTATACCAATGGTTATCATGCCTTTACCAATTTTTTGAACCGTTGGTAAAGGGTTCATTTCTAGTAGTGCATCTTTTTATCTTAATAAATTAAATTAATCACTATTGAAGAATGATTTTAATAAAAAAATTATATTATACTTTCAATAATCTTTTTAATATTCATATAATGTTTTTAATAGGCATAGGATAATAATAAATCAATTTTTATGTTTAAAAAACGTTTTTCTCTAAAAAATTGTTTTTATCACGTTTTGTGCATTTATTTTAAAATAAAATTGTTTCACTTGGAGGAATTAAATTTTATAAAATTAATTCCATATTTTTTATTAGGAGGTTAAAATTTTGAAAATATATCCCTTTTGTTTTTATGTATTATGAAAATTAGTCGTAGTAAATATTATCACATTTGAAAAGGTTAAATTGGATTAACTTAGGTTGAAACTAAGGGTTAATTTCATCATTTTTCATCTTAATTATTTTTAGATGAAGGAAATTTTACCATTATCAACTTATTCTTGAAATCTAACTGTTTAAGGGATACTTTTCCTTGAATATTGCCTATATAATATTTAAGTCAATCAAAATAAAAAATTTCACTCTCTTAATTTTTAATACCTTTTATGTGTTCATATAGGGAAAAAATATAGTATTGAATGAATATTAATAGTTTTTTTAAATAAAATAATTTTCATGATGGTAATTTATTTATAATTTTTGGTGATTATATAATTACCTTCAATACACATGAAATGTTGATATATTATTTACTTAATTAATTGAAAAATAAAATAAATGATTTTAGAAATATCAAAAGTAATATTTTTTGGGTAATTTCTAGTTTCCCATGAATATTATAGATCAATATAACATATTATTTGGGTTTTAAGGGTTTATATTCAAATTCATTTGGTGTCATATTGTTTTCAAATTCAAAATATGTGAATAGTGTCAACAATGACATTAATAATATTTTGTGAAATATAATTTTTTATTAAATTATTTAAAAATTAGAAAAATAATGAAAGTGGAAAATTATGATGATAAATGGTCAAACATATCACCACACAGACATTTTTAACCAATTTTTACCTTATAAGTAAAATTATAACCTTTTAAGAGTGAAAGCGTCATTACCATGATAAAGTTAAAAACAACTTAACTAACAGGTTAATAAAAAAGATATGGTTTAAAATTATAGAAAAAACATGTAAAAATTTTATTTGATGATATTATTTCGACACTAGATATTTTTTATTTTAATTTAGGTCGATTTAAAATCATTTTCTTGAGAATGAATTTATTCTATTTTAATATTTTAAGAAATTCCAAGTGTGTACCCTCCCTCCCTTATAAAAGGAAACCCTTCCTTTGACTTATTTACACAACATTGAGCCATATATATTGACCAAGCACCACAAAAATTACCTTCTAAAATTTACTATCCATGACGTAGAGGTTTTGTTATTCTTTAAAGATTATTTCAAGGATTCTTAATAAAGGGTCTATAGGAGGCCTACTGAAGATGATGTAATCATTCTACCCAACCTCTTTTAATAAATTTCTTTTTATACCTCCCATAATAATATGGTATTAATCATAAAATAATAAAATTACTATCATAAATATGATGAAATGATATTCTGATTATAACATCTCCATTATCCACCCACCATTTCATCAAATTAGAAATGAAAGTACGCTCGTGCGTACATGTGGACTACTGTCTCCACACAACAATATAATTCATTTTTCTAAAACATTTTTCATTAATTTTTATTATGATAGATTTAATATTTAATATTATATTTATGAAATAATTATTCTTCACTAATTTTAAAATCACATATAACTTCTTACTTTCAATTCTTTTAGAAAATGATAATGTCACTCATGCGTACGTATTGACTACCACTTGTACGAAGCGATGTGGTTTTTTTTCATTTATTTTATTACTTGGATGGTAATATGGAAAATTTTAATGAATATATATGATTTATATGATATGATTATGTAAACATGAGTTATTATTGAACTTTATTTAAGTCCATTAATTGAAATTTGAAAACAATTTTCAAGCGTACGAACATCCTACTATGTTTGAATAGAGCCAGGATCACTCTTTGTGCTCAAATTCTCATCCCTTATAGCGTTTCCAAGACCTTTCATGGATTGTATCTTTTTTTTCAGCCTCTCCCTCGGCTCCTGGATTATCCCCTCTATTTTCGGTTCGTCCTCTTCTCTTGTGCTCGCCGTTGTGGCCTTTCTATATGGATTTTTCTCTTTCAACGAAGGTACGTTCTATGGATTCCCTTTCTCATCGTACCACACTATGGCCTCAAGTTCCTCTATGCCTCTCCTGGTCAAATCTGGGGTGGTGATAACATTGAGGCTTTGATAATTTTGGTGTGGTGAATGGTGGGTTTCTAACGCTACAGGATCCAGTTCTTTTGGTCACTCTGTTTCAGTCCCAGCTGCCCAAACCAGCTTTGACCCAGGGTCCAACCACTCCACTCCAGTTTAGATTTGGAACGATAGTTACATAGGGGTTTTGAGCCACATGGTTAGACGGTCATGATGTGTCCTTTCAGGGTTTCATCCTCGGTTTTGTTTCTTCTTCTTTTTGTCCTCTTTTATGTTCGCGGTGTTTCTTCTCATCGGTGGTTTCATCTATGGTTAGGTCTTTTGTAGCATGAAAGGGAGTTAGTGGAGTCAGATGGTGATATTTATGGGTCTCATTATTCCGTTGGGTTGTTTGATCAGGTATGTTGTGGCTGTTAGTGTGGATCTGGGGGAGATTTTTGGTGAAGTCGATAACAGCGGTGTGGAACATATGAGGACGGAAATGATAGTGTCAAATTGGTTTTCTTCATAGACCGCTGTGATTTTGGGATGGTGATGACGGAAAAGATCTGGATAACAATGATGGTGGTGCATTTCTTCTGTAGTAGTGAGGTCGGTGATGATGATGGCACTAACAAATGGCTATGATATAATGGCCTCCCTTGTGATGGATGGTGGTTCCTAGTTCAAAGTGGGTTAACTTGTGTTTCGAAGTGGATATGGTGGGTTTTTAAATTTTGAAATTTTGAAATTTTTAGGTCCAATTTTTAAATTTTGAATGTGTGTGTTGTGTTTTAAGTGGACCTCGAATATGCCTATACTGGTGGTGGATCTTCTTGTATGGTTCCCACTTATTCCAAAAGTGGATTTAAAAAATACAAAAAAATGGATTATGGTGGGTTTGTATATCCTAACATCTCCATGAATGTTTTAATTCATTTTTCTATCTCTATTTTTTATGGATGACTCTTAATATGTATATAATGAATATACATGATATTTATATCATGTTTAACACTCTAGAGATGATGTAACCATGATAAAAGTAAAATTTCAGGAACTAATGAACCAAAATTATCATGAAAAATAAAATAGTTAACACTCGTAAATAAATATATTAAATTAATTAAATAAGAGGTTAAAGAGATTTTGAATTAATTCAATCATGATGTAAGGGATTATGTTGAAATGTCATTATTTGTTGGAGCTATTTATGATTAATATTATAATAATGAAATTCCATGATCTATCACACAAGAATATCATGTATTTTATTCTCCCATAATATTTCTAGAGATTACATGTTCTCTATTAATTTTTATCTCTTTAAGTACTCAAGACACACAAAAAAAATTTACATAAAAACTGACTTTATTTATCACTATGGTCTAAAATCATTTTTATTTCATATCCTTTTTTTCTAATTTTTTTAATGAATGTTTTTACTATTATACTCTAATTATTTAAATTCATTATTACCCATGTTTAGATTTTAATAAAATGGTTTAAAGTAATCTTTTATCATTTTCCAAATGAGGTGCTTTTGACTATTTACTAAAAATGTGAAACAAATATTTTTTACACACTACCTGACCAAAATTTTTTACCTTCAATACCATGCAATGAATTGAATATTTAAATTACAAATTTACATGATTATTTTTAAAGAAAATGTTTTTTAATTATTTTGAATTTTTTATATTTTAATGGAGTAAGTTAAAAAAGGGAATTTTTCTTCAATAAATATTCATGTGATCTTTCGAAGTAAATTTTCATCCATGATAACATCCCTAGATAGTACTTCTGAATTACAAGGGATATGATCCAATGATACCATCCCTATTCTTTATCAATATTGTTTATGGAGGATATACCCAAGATATAATTCTATACAAGGTATGGAAACTATTATTTTATAATGATTGAATTTTGTCATACAATTCCCATGACATCTGTAAGGATTTAATGAATAGAGTCTTTAGATATTACCTTGATCAGTTTATGATAATATTTATAAATGGTATTCATATATATTTAAAGATAAATGAAGAGAATAGAGATCAATTGCGGATTTTACTAAATACCCTAAGTAATGAGAAGTTAATATGAAAATTTTAAAAAGTGTTATTTTTTTCTATAAAATTTTTCATTTTTTGGGTCATATAATTTAAAGCTATGGTATATCAGTAGATACATTAATGAAAAAATTTATTAAATGTTGGCCCATACCAACCACTGTGAGAAATATCTATTGTTTTATTTATTCAAATGGATATTATAAACTATTTATGAATAATTTATCATGAATATCTAATCCACTCACCAAGTTTACTAATAAATGAGTCAAGTTTCTTTGGGTAAATGAATGTGAAAAAAATTTCATGTAACTGAAGATAATATTAGTCATCTCACCCATTATTACATTACCCTATAATAGATAAGGGTTTTTTATCTACAGTTATGAATCAAATAAGGGTCTTGGATTTGGTCTTATACATAATTATATGTTGATAGCTTATTACTCATACCAGTTTATGGATCAAAATAAAAATTAACCAACTCATGATTTAGAGTTAGATATGGTAATTTTTGCATTAAATATATAGTGGAATTATATTTATGAAGAAAGGTGTGATATAATTAATGATCATACAATTTTAAAGTAAATATTTACAAAGAAATAGGTGAATAAGAACCAAAGAAGATGGTTAGAGCTGATTAAATATTTTGACTGCTCAATACATTAATACCATAGTAAAGATAAAAAAGGTTGCATATGCTCTAAGTTGAAAGGATAATTCTAGCTTATATACGATGAGGATAAAAAAATATCCAATATTTTTTAATTTTTAAAGGATGGATATAAAAATATTGAAGGATGGGGAGAAATATTATCTTTCTCAAATGAGTGTTCATCTATATATCCTTGTAAATATTAATGAGGTGCAAAAGGAAGATGTGGAACTATAGAAGAAGGTCAGAAAATTTAATGATTTCAACCATGATTATGATGGAATTATAAGGTTTAATAATGGTTTATCTGTTTCATACATACTATATTTGAAGAAGGAGTTATTAGTTGAAGCTCATAGTTAACCATTCTTTATTCATCCTAGAAGTATGAAGATGTATAGAGATATGAAGAAGTATTTCTAGTTGGAAAACAAGAAGAGATATATTGTAGAGTATGTTTCTTAGTTCTTATTATATCAACAAGTTAAGTTTGAGAGAAAACATTCTAATTATATTCTACAACCATTTCTCATACCTGAATAGAAATGGGAAAAAACACTGTGGATTTTGTCACTGGACTCCACAAACCGTCAAAAGGAAATAATGCTATTTTTTATAGTGGATCACCTTACTAGGCCAGGACACATTATTGGTATCAGTGAATATTTACCTCTTTATCATCTTGATTAAAACATTATAGTTCATTTGATAAGGATCTGAGGTTTACCTAGAAGTTATGGTGAAGTCTTTAATAATAATATGATACAAAATTGAGTTTCATCACTTCTTATCATCCTTATACAGATGACCAATATGATAGAACCACTAAAAACCTAAAGGACATGCTAATATCATGTTATATGGATTTAAATGGTGGTTTGGATTAACACCTTCCTATTGTTGATTTTTCTTACAATAATAGCTTTTACTAAATCATTCAGATGGATCTGTATGAAACCATCTATGGAAATTAGTGTAGAAATCCAAAATTAGGGTTTTTATTTTCCAATATAAATATATTGGTACCTAATCTAACTACGGAAATGGAAGATACAGTCAATGACACTCAACAACATATCAGGGAATCTTAGAGTCGATGGAAAATTTATACTAATAGTCATCAAAGAAATCTATAATTTTAAGTAAATGATGTTGTATTTCTTTTAATTTATCCACAGAATGTAGTTATTATATTTATAGTTAAATTAAACTTTATCCATAGGTATATTATTCCCTCTGAGATTCTTGATTGAGTAAGGGCATTTACTTATCGCTTGGATCTTCCACCGAAACTCTCTCAAGTTCATGATGTGTTCCATATATATTTTCCAGAGAATTACATACCTAATATATCACATTTAATTAAATCATAGATCATACCAATGGATAATGATCCTTCCTATCAACAAAAATTGGTAAAAATATTATGTCATTGAGATAAAGCACTACGAAAAATGACTACTCACCTGGTTAATTTTTTTGAAGGAATCATAAATTCAATGAAGCAATTGGGAAACTGAATGTTGTGATGAAATAGAGTTATACTCATTTTTTTATTCAAAGTTATGAAATTTTTAGGGGGAAATTTATTTTAAGTGGGATATAATGTAACCTCCCAAGATTTAGGATAAATAAATTTAAATTCTTTGATATCCTTATTTACACACAAATCCGCGTATAAACGAACCACCATATTCCATTAAAATATTATTATTTAATGTTATAGTTATCACATATATGTTGGATAGGTGGATATGAATATTAATAACTAAAATATGAAAAATTTATGGTTTACACATGTATAAAATAAAATTTTTGAAAATAAAAGATTTGTTTTTTAAAAAAATATTTTTATACATGCAATGTGTTTTTATGTTATAAAGTAAAATAAAAAATATTGGTAAATGATTTTATTTAAATTTTTATATTATATATTCAATCAAATGTTTTTACATGCATCTAATTTTTTTCTAGGTATAAGATAAAAATAAAACGAGTTTTATGCCTTAAAATGTATATTTTTTAGAAAGGGTTTTTGTAATGTTTTGCATAGTTATTTTAAAATGAATTTATTTCAATTATAGGAATTTATTTTGATAAAATGGATTATATAATTAGAATCAGGAGGTTTAAATTTTTAAAATATATCCCTTTTATTTTTAGGCATTATGAATGGTAACTATAGTAAAACTTTTGACCTTAGTAAAGGGTAAATTAGGTTAGATTTGGTTAAAACCAAGTGTTAAGGTCGTCATTTTTTCATATTAATAGTTATTTTATGAATTTAATGAAAACTGAGAAACATACTATACAATATATCCTTTCATGTTTTCCAACTATAAATGCTCTTTCAAATCTCTATACATCTTCATAATTCTAGGATGAATAAAGAATGTTTAACTATGAGCTTCAAATAACAACTCCTTCTCTAAATGTAGTATGTATGGAACTCACAAACCATTAATAAAACTTATAATTCCATCATAATAATGGTTGAACGCATTAACATTTTTGACCTTCTTCTACAGTTCCTTATCTTTGTTTTGTACCTCTTTAATCTTTACAAGGATATATAGATGAAAACTCATTTGAGAAATATAATATCTCTCCCCATACTTAAATATATTTATATCCATCCTTTAAAAATTCAAAAATATTGTATATTTTGTTATCCTCATCATATATAAGCTAGAATTATCCTTTCAACATAGAGCATCTGAAACCTTATTCTCTTTACCAGGGTTTTAATGTATTCAATAGTCAAAATATTTAATCATATCCAACCATCTTTTTTGGTTTGTATTCACCTATTTCTATGTAAATATATACTTTAAAATTGTATGATCATTAATTATAACTCACCTTTATTTATAAATATAATTCCTCTATATATTTAATTCAAAAATTATAATCTCTAACTCTAAATCCTGAGTTGGTTAATTTTTATTTTGATCCATAAATTAGTATGAGAAATAATCTATCACCATATAATTATGTATCAGACAAAATCCCATACCCTTACATGATTTATCACTATAGATAAAAAAATCCTTATCTATTATAGGGTAATGTAAGAATGGGTGAGATAACTAATCTTATCTTTAGTTACTTGAAAGTTTCTTCACATTCATTTACCAAAAGAAACTTGGATCATTTATGAGTAAACTTGGTGAGTGGATTAGATATTCATGCTAAATTATTCATAAATATTTTATAATATCCATCCAAATAAATAAAACAGTAGATTTATTTCAAAATGGTTGGTATGGGCCAACATTCAATAAATTTTTTCATTAAAGGATCTACTGATATACCATAGATTTAAATTATATGACCCAAAAAATGAAACTTTTTATAGCAAAAAATAACACTTTTAAAATTTTTCATATTAGCTCCTCCTTACTTAGGGTCTTTAGAATAATCCTCAATTGATCTCTATGCTCTTAATTTATCTTTAAATTTATATGAATACCATTTAAAAATATTATCATAAACTGATAAAGGTAATCTCTAAAGACTCTATTCATTAAATCCATGCAGATGTCATGGGAATTGTATGAAAAAATTCAATTAATATAAAATCATAGTTACCATACTTTTTATAGAATTATATCTTGGGTATATCCTCCTTTACCCTCAATTGATGATATCCATAATGAATTTCAATCTTTGAAAAGGAATCATCTCCATACAACTAATCAAATAAGTCATCAATATGGCATAGAGGATACTTGTTCTCTATAGTGAGATCATTAAGTTCTCGATAATAAATGTAGAGTCACATTGATCTATATTTATTTTTAATAAAAATAATAGGTTCACCCCAAGGTGATTCACTTGGAATAATTAATCCATTGTAAATATTTTTCTGGAATTTATTCTTTAATTGATGTAACTCAATCATGGACATTCTATATGGAGTCTTTGAAATATTTGTAGCATCAGATATGGGTTCTATTGAAAACTCACATTCATGGTTTGGTGTAATAACTGGAAACAATTATATAAAGACATAAAAAAAACCACATAATACATATATGTTTAATATTGATTTTCACTCCAACCAGTAGATATTAACACGCCTTTGGATAAGAATCAAGACCCATATAATGGATGTGAATTCCATTGGAAGTTTATATTTACTTTCGCATTTATAGATGATCATATGTTTGTTCATAATATCAAACCCAACATAATTTATTTGGTAATTGGTATAGGATTTATTTAAATAAATCCAATCCATGCTTAATATAACATCAAATTCATATAGAGGGAGAATAATGAGATTTTTAGGATTCACGTTCCTATAAAATTTGGATGAGAAAAAATCATAAAATTTCAGATACGATCAACATTCCATTATGTTTTAGCAATGATAATTCAAAATATAATTATTAATGTAGTATTGAGATAACCTTAGAAAATTATTTAAATATAAAAGTGTGGGTAGAACCAAAATCAAATAAGACATTATCCATTCTAGGTTGGATGATAAGTATGCCTTTCACCACATCATTATCATACTCCTTATCAACAATAGTGATTATATGAGATTTACCTTTGTCCCTGGGCATAAGAGGTTGATTCCATTGATCATCATTATAAACCTACATGTTTGAGAACTAGTAAGAATAATTCTCATACTCCTTGCATTTAAATCACTTGAGGGTGGGTGGTGTATTCTATGGTGCTTTTCCTCCATCACTGGTGAAATTTTTATCATCACTTCGGCATTTTCTTTTATAATGACCTTCCTTTAGACACTCAAATCATATACTAGTACCCTTAAGATAATTTTCTCCTTCTATCCATCCACACATAAATCATAATGGAAGGTTCATCTTCTTTCCTCCATATTTTTTATTATTAGACATCCTTTTGAATTATATCTTTAATTTCTTATCGAAACCATGAGATTTATGGGTAACTCCAATCTCCATTTTTACCTTGTTAGTATATCAAATGATTTCTATATAGATATTGAAGTCTATTTTTGATAATAATTCCCTTCATAGACTTTGTTTTAGGCTACTAAATAAATGATAAATCTTACCTGATGGTTTAATGATACTACCATAATCATACCTCACAAGTCTTCTAAAATTTTCCTCATATATAGTAATGGATTCATCATCCTTATTCCTTAGCTCAAGGAATTACTTCTCCATTTTCATACAAATAATATAAGGAAATTACATGTTGAAAAATAAACTTTCAAACTCATCATACTCCATATAGTCAATTAATTCTTATTTCCTCATGTTCTTGATGAGATTATACTATTAATCTATTTTCACGTCCTAATTATAGAAATCCAAAATAACTTTTTCATACACCAAACACTGGTGAATGAAAAATGACTTTTCAATGGTACTGATTCGTTACTCATGAACTAGTGGATTAGTAGATCTGCTAATAGAAATTGGGTGTTCCCTCATGAAGGACTCAATATAATATTGTTCCTTGCTTTTCCTTTTTGAAATCTCTACATGATTCAAGGGTTAAGGAAGTTTCATAAGAATAAAAAAGATATTTTTATTCCATCTCCCATAATTATTGGTTTCTATAGTGGAAAATAATTTCATTTTATATCACATTCATTATTAAAAGAGTTCTTTTGTGTCCCATACACTAACTAAAACCAAAAATAATAATGTGGGAAATAATAATAATATTGGGAAACCAAATTATCCTGAAACATAATTTATAGGATCTAAATCAAGACAATTTCTTTTAAATATATGACACCTTAGGTTTAACCTAGGTCATTCATGATCATTACCAGAACTTTAGAATTTTATACTATACTTAGACTTATCCCATGGGTTCTCACTAAATGTTACCATCCTAGTTTACAAAGGTAACTGAACCTTACTCTATCACCAACTATAGTGAACAATACATTTCATACCTAAATTTTATATCTTTTTAGATTAATAATAAATATATAAAATTACAATCAATTCCATAATCATATAGCTCTGGTATCTTTGGAAATTTAGATACATAAATAACTTTTCCACAAGTGATCTACATCATCTTCTACTAATTTCTTCATAACTATCACCCTTCTTAGACATATCTAACCTAAATCCTTTCTTCATAACCTAGGGAAAGGAAACAAAAGAAAAGGTGATATCATATGCTTAGTAAGTACAAAAAATATATATATTAATTATCATGAGCATAAAGGGTATTATAACATGATATTAACCTTTAAAAATCATACCCACAAATTCTTAGAACATAAACATGATTCATGGAATAAATCATGTAAGTCCATATGATATGAATAATAAAGTACTCAAAGAACACAATCCATGAGAGAATAAATTTAGCATATTATATAGTCAAAAGGGAGTGGAATAAAATGTGGCATAATATTAATTATGTAACACCCCAGGATTTCAGAGTGTGTTATTTCTTAAAAATAATTCAATAACTTGCACTAAACGCAACACAAAGTTCAATCACACCATTAAAAGAGGTCATGAATAGTATTAACTACATTTTGAACTTTATATAATCCTTATAATTTTAGAATCCCTATTATGAGTTTCTTAGTCATAATGCAAGAACAGATTCATTTTCAGTATTTCACTTTTATCAACTTCTAATAGTGAAACCTTTTTAAATACAATATTTTAAACTTTTTGACTAAATGGGGACATCAAAAATTTAAAATGAAACATCCCAAGCTTCCGCGGTACGCTTTCCTTTGAATAAAACAGTAGCGTGTGTTGTACGCAACTTCGAGTTCTAACACACCGTAACCAATCAAACTAGCTGTTATGAATAGTAATACCTACTTTTTGAAGTTATATATATTTTATATTTTAAAATGGACTTCATTTTTGGATTCGGAATATCAAATTTAGCCTAAGGTGAAATTTTGGTACTTTTCGGATAACTTTCATATTTTGATGAATAGTGAAAATTACTAAATTTTAATTAAAAACAACTTTTTTAATCAAAATAATTAATAGTGATAAATTATGAATTTTAGTGGTTTTAAAGTATATTTAGAATATATTTTTACCATTTAATATAATGTTGGTCATTGGACATAATTTTACAATTAAACTGAACATAAACAAGTGTCAATCTTTTGATAGTTTTATCTCTTAAAAACACGCTTTTTGTTTTGACAGCGGGAATTAATTTTAAATTAATTTCTGCCACTTCTGTGTTTTGAATTTAGAAAAATGGATTCCATATTTGGAATCAGGATGTTAAAATTGTGTAAATAGGTAACTTTTATTTTTAGACATTTTGAATAATTACTGCGGTAAATATTTTATTTACCATGGTTAAGGGTAAATCCGGTAAATAAGGGTTAAAAAATAATATTATAATAATACTAAATTACCCTAAAACGTGTCTTAACCCTATTGGTTGATACATGGTCGACCATGGGCATCTTTGGGTCAATTTTGGGACCCCATTTATCCACTTGTAAGTGATAATGACACTTTATTTTAATTAAGTTAAAATGAATACAAAAATGACACAAGCATATATCTTTTAGCAAAACAATTGTTACAAAGGGTTATATAAGTTGGATTTTAGATTATAAATATTCATTAGAAAGCTAAAACGATTTCATACATAATGATATTTTATTTATAATTTTTAGACATTAAATAAGTTATTTTATTTATGACACAATGATGATGCAGTAATTACTATAATAGTGAAAAATTAAAATAATTGATATTATAAATACCCAAATAAATATAATATGAAACTTTTAATGAATTAAACTAATTTTCTAGGATAATATGATATATTAGGATTGATTTAATTGACTTTGTTCGAAGTAATAAATCTGTTATGAGTTTCACAAAAAATCAACTATTGAATAGTGTCAAAATTGACATAAAAGAGTTCTTAAAACAAATATTATATTATTAATTGATATTAAATTCCTAAAAATCTAAGGTTCGGCCAAGAGACTTATATTATGATAGTTTAATCATTAATGGACCACTTGGGGGTCTCTTGGATGTATATAGTATGTTTATTAACCATATTATATAAAAATACAAAGAGACATTGTAAAAGTGAAACTAATTAACTTAGAGTTAATACTTAAAGATAAGGTTAATATAAGTACCCAAACCTGTATAAATTCTATTGGATGAGTTGTTTTCGACCTATACCTACCTCATCCTTTGAATAGTCAACTTTGGAGCCTTTGGAAACCGAATATGAATTTATTATAAATTAATATTTCTAGCTTTTCCAAAGGTGCCCCTCACCCCTCTTATAAAAGGGCACTCCTCCTTCTCTTTTCCTCACACCTCTCAAGCCACTTGGCTCGTCCAAACTCTGCCCAACTAAGCTCCCCACATCCCTCTCCTCCTCCTTGAAGCTTACCCTTAGGCAGAAAGCATTTCAAGAAGTCCTTTGGTTCCAACCAAAGTGAGTTACTTAAATTAAAGGTAACGATTTCTCTTAAATTATTTTCATTTATTTTGCTTCTCCAACCCCCAAACTCTTTTTATTTCCTTTCTTTTGTAACAACACCAGTATCCTCAATATACTAGGATGTTGTTATAATAAGGATTCAAACTACACATACACACAACTCCATCTAATGGATGATGAACATAATGTTTCTGTGGATGGCAAACTAACGCCTCACGAAAAGATGATTGTTCAAATACATCTTACCGCCTCTCATGGTGGCCATTATGATGGAACTGTAATTAAATATGATATTAATGATATATATTTTATATATAAGCTTCTGTAATTCCATTTTATTTCATACCATTATTCGTTTCATGTTGTATATACATACGATAATTTCATTTGAGGAAGTGCGGACTACCGCCCCCTTAAAATGATATGACTCGTTCATACCACACATGGAACGTATAAAGGATGGTGTTAATGAACTTAAGTAACATATATAAAATATTATATTATACTGGAATAGTAATATACCTATGTATCATTTGGATTCGATTCTTTTAAAATAAAAATTAAATGGAAGTAGCGTTCGTGCGTACGGACGGACTACCGTCTCCACGAACGCGATGAGATTCATTCTCCATCGTATCCATTCAAGTATAATTATCATTTAATGATTTAAAAATTATGTTTAAGGACTTGATATCATTCTAGATATGAATAAGATACAACAAACATGACTTATGTAACAAAACATATAAAAGAAAATGAGTAAGTTAACACACGAAACGACGATAATACTAAGATATTATCAAATCAATATTAAAAGATCATATGTGATATCATATTAATGTATATGATTCTTTTATAATTTAATAACAATTATTTCACCATTATACAGGAGTTTAACCTACCCCAACCAAGGAAAAGTACAAGGTAAGGGTTATTTCACAATCTCTTCATTATCCGAGGTTGTTTATACGTAATAATCTACTGGGATATCTTTATCATCCACATCCATGTTTCTTAAAAATGTATTTCAAAACATTTTTACTATTTACAAGAATATGGTTTAAAGTCATTTATACCCTTTTTTGACTTTTTATAAGAGGAATCTTTCCGTCGTTTTCAAAACAAGGTCCTTTTAACCTTTTCGACAGAATTAAGGTAAGAATGTTTTTTTTAACTTATACGGCGGGTGCGGTTATTTTCCGCCGTTATAAAATCTTCAAAGCTTTCCTTACATGCTTATAAGAATATTTTCAAAGAAAATGTTTTATTTTATATGGATCTTAAATGATTTCAAAATAAAAGGAGACATTTCTTTAAAAAGAATTTTGATTTCATCTACGTCAACATCCTTTGATTGATTTTAAGATTATTTGAAGTTGATTTATTATGATACAAAACTTCTATATTGTATTGAAGGTTTTGTGATATGTTTGACTATGGATGTGCTATTTTTATACCATTCATAGTTTATGGTGAAATTATTGACATTTCGTATGCTAGTTTTAATACGAATGTTTATGTTATGTTTAAACCTTTTCATATGGGAATGAATTGGACTTAATAAGTGACGGGTGGAGCCCGCTATAGCTCCTCGATGCATCGGTAGGTCTCATGAGACAAACTAGTGTCTTGGCACAATGCCTTGACAAAATCTTATTTGTAGTCTTGGCACGAGGCCTTGGCTATGTGGTTATGATAGTCTGGCATTATGCATTCCAACATTATGAAAGTGGTTATTGATTTTGCATGTGATTATTCAATTAGTAGAATATCCATGTGAATAAGTAAATGGCATTATTTCATTTTACTTTTGCCATACTATGTTGAAGTTCATGTTTAAAAGGCTTTTGTTTTAGTAATTCATTGCCTTAAATGTTTATGCTTATTTTGAATGTTCCGCTATATTGTTATCCTTACTGGGGATTTGAGCTCACCCCTTTTCTATGTTTTATTTTTCCCAGGTAGTGAAGAAGTAAATTATGATTGACTTGCAGGGATATTATGAGGGGTTAATAGTGTGGATATGAAGACTTTGTTGTTGTAGTAGTTTTTCACTTTGAAATTTAATGTAAAACTTTATGAATATATATAGTGTTTCCAAGGCTACTAAACCAATCGGTCTTTCGAGATTTGATCTTTCTTGTGATCATACCAATGTTACGAAGTAATGCACCGACTCTGGGTAGCTGGGGTCGGGGCGTTACAGCTGGTATCAGAGGAAGTTTAGTACAAACCTTGGAAGATAGATTTAGATAAACTCTGATTAGAGCACGTAGACCTAAGATGAACTTTGAGGATTAGTGTAGAAGAACTTCCTAGAATTTTGGTATTGTATAGATTTTGTGAGTTTTCCAAGCAATACATCCCTGTCTGGATACGAGCAGGTAGAGGCGGCTCTGGCACAGATGTACCTAGGGGTAAAACCCGAAAACACCGCTTTGAGCTAGACTCGAACGGGAACTGGTGCACGACAACGGGCCTTGCTGCACTCTTGGTTACGACACTCCCGGGGGATATGCTTAGGATAACTCTCACTTTCTTTACAAATAATTATGAAGGGTTTATGAGTATATACTTCCTCAAAGAAAAAAATATTTATGATTATGGATTATATCCATAGATAGTTCAATTTATGTTAAGTGTTTTATAAGTATGGGATTATGTATTTTGATTCATAAACTGATCTAGTGTATGCCATTGTTTAGAAATGGCGCCTAGTAGAAGGAATGAGAACTCCAGCAATGCACATGATCCAAAGAGAAAGAACGATCATATCTTTCATGGTCTTAAGCCATAATATATAAGAGAAATAGTCTCCCATGTATTATCATTATATGAAGAAATAATATCATGTGTTGATAAGATAAGTAAAGATTTTACTGAGTCCTATGGATTTGAAGGGAAGCAAGAGAAGAAAAGGATGGAAGAGAGAAAGATGGATAAAAGGAAGAGGGAAAAGAAGAATTTTCCCATATGTGGTAACTGTGGAAAGAAACACCCTGGAACTTGCCTGAAAGGAATGGGAGTTTGTTATAAGTGTGGAGAAAAAGGGCACAAAGTACGTGACTGCAAGGGTAAGAAAATGGTTTCAAATGTACAATGCTTCATTTGCAAGGAGTTTGGACACTACGCGAACCTATGTCCCAGTCATCAAACTATGCCGCAAATGATGTTATTGGATAATAATCAAGTTATGATACTACCACAGATGAAGAGGAATGATTAGAGTTCTTATGTTGATTATGTCAATTGAGTGTGTATCAACAATTTACTTGTTATAATAATTATGGAGTATGTAAGGATTGTACTGCAGTACTATTTCATTAAGGACTTGAGATTTTGTGGAACAAAGAAAAGTGACTCAATAGAAGGATAAATTTTTGGAAAATATTTGGTTGAGAGAATGATAAATCATAATATAGTTCTGATACTGAGGTAGTGATTTTGGAATAATATGTGATTGTTTTGGATAAATTATATTGGATATTCTTGACTACCTTGGAACTAATTAATGATTTTTATATTCCATCATTGTTGGGGTTTAAAACATTTTTGGATTAATGAAGTATATCCAGCATTCTATATGGAATAAGGGAGCATGAATGTAATCAATAAGGAATATGGTAATACATGATGAAGGTATTCATATTCTATTACGGGGTAAAAAGGATCTATATTATGTTTACCTTCCTTATAAATGTTGGACTGTGAGTTTAGACAGAAGTATTTTGGATAGTTCTAGTTTGGATTATTTTGGATTGCCATAAAAGAACAACCCGGAGGTCGGGCGGCAATCCGTCGCGTCCGGAAAGGCTGCGAGACTTGAACCCGCAACCGAAGGGAGACAAGGGTGTATCACCTACCACTGTCCCACGAGATTTCCTGAATTAAATAATGTAGTTTTTTTTAAAAGATCTGGTAGATGAATTATAAATTCATTTATTTTGGAAGCCTGTACGAATAGTATAAATAGAAAAAAAAAATTACGTTCTAGAGTGAAAGATGAGTTTGTGGTAGAAATTTATTAATGGGTAAAATTCTAATTATAAAGTAAGTATATCTCCTTATTATCTTAGCCAATCTCATAAATAAATTCCTCAACATTAATAATAGAAACTTAGAACAAAAATGTTGTCCTAGATGGTACCTTAAATCATCACAAATTTATGGCTTTGGGATTGTTTGCCTTTTCATAGCCATGTTCTCTACCACTCTCCATCAGATAATTGATGGTTAGATTTCTCTTCCATATCCATATTTTCCTACATGGAACCCTAGTATGTGTTATTTTCGGTAATCTTCATACTTTCCACTCTTTATTTTAAATAGAGGCCTCATTAATTCATTTTTCGATGTGGGATTTCAACTAAGATATTTTGAAATGTCAAAAATGTGTTGTCCCAATACCCTATATTTTGTTGAACTGATGGTACTTCAAATCATCATAGATTGATGAGTTTAAGGACCTCAATTTTATACTTGTTTGTGATTGATGACCTCAATCACTACCTATAAATATTTACGTTTTTCCTCCAATTATATGTCTCTAATTGCCACCAATGTTCTCCTAATCGAGATCATAATTTGGTGGTGACCCTTTCATTTCTCTTTTCCTCATATTAAGACTAAATTTTAGTAACCCAATTTCCGATGTGGGTTTTCCCACAAATATATTTTCTACTTTCAACCTTTTATTTTCGAAGAACAATTTCAAATTGCGAGGACGCAATTTATTGAAGGAGGGGAGAATGTAACACCCCAGGATTTCAGAGTGTGTTATTTCTTAAAAATAATTCAATAACTTGCACTAAACGCAACACAAAGTTCAATCACACCATTAAAAGAGGTCATGAATAGTATTAACTACATTTTGAACTTTATATAATCCTTATAATTTTAGAATCCCTATTATGAGTTTCTTAGTCATAATGCAAGAACAGATTCATTTTCAGTATTTCACTTTTATCAACTTCTAATAGTGAAACCTTTTTAAATACAATATTTTAAACTTTTTGACTAAATGGGGACATCAAAAATTTAAAATGAAACATCCCAAGCTTCCGCGGTACGCTTTCCTTTGAATAAAACAGTAGCGTGTGTTGTACGCAACTTCGAGTTCTAACACACCGTAACCAATCAAACTAGCTGTTATGAATAGTAATACCTACTTTTTGAAGTTATATATATTTTATATTTTAAAATGGACTTCATTTTTGGATTCGGAATATCAAATTTAGCCTAAGGTGAAATTTTGGTACTTTTCGGATAACTTTCATATTTTGATGAATAGTGAAAATTACTAAATTTTAATTAAAAACAACTTTTTTAATCAAAATAATTAATAGTGATAAATTATGAATTTTAGTGGTTTTAAAGTATATTTAGAATATATTTTTACCATTTAATATAATGTTGGTCATTGGACATAATTTTACAATTAAACTGAACATAAACAAGTGTCAATCTTTTGATAGTTTTATCTCTTAAAAACACGCTTTTTGTTTTGACAGCGGGAATTAATTTTAAATTAATTTCTGCCACTTCTGTGTTTTGAATTTAGAAAAATGGATTCCCTATTTGGAATCAGGATGTTCAAATTTTGTAAATAGGTAACTTTTATTTTTAGACATTTTGAATAATTACTGCGGTAAATATTTTATTTACCATGGTTAAGGGTAAATCCGGTAAATAAGGGTTAAAAAATAATATTATAATAATACTAAATTACCCTAAAACGTGTCTTAACCC
The DNA here is from genome assembly GCA_963277665.1 of Viscum album. NCBI lineage: Eukaryota > Viridiplantae > Streptophyta > Magnoliopsida > Santalales > Viscaceae > Viscum > Viscum album. The sequence goes on from OY728136.1 coordinate 613,505,654, forward strand.
TATTGGTTGATACATGGTCGACCATGGGCATCTTTGGGTCAATTTTGGGACCCCATTGATCCACTTGTAAGTGATAATGACACTTTATTTTAATTAAGTTAAAATGAATACAAAAATGACACAAGCATATATCTTTTAGAAAAACAATTGTTACAAAGGGTTATATAAGTTGGATTTTAGATTATAAATATTCATTAGAAAGATAAAACGATTTCCTACATAATGATATTTTATTTATAATTTTTAGACATTAAATAAGTTATTTTATTTATGACACAATGATGATGCAGTAATTACTATAATAGTGAAAAATTAAAATAATTGATATTATAAATACCCAAATAAATATAATATGAAACTTTTAATGAATTAAACTAATTTTCTAGGATAATATGATATATTAGGATTGATTTAATTGACTTTGTTCGAAGTAATAAATCTGTTATGAGTTTCACAAAAAATCAACTATTGAATAGTGTCAAAATTGACATAAAAGAGTTCTTAAAACAAATATTATATTATTAATTAATATTAAATTCCTAAAAATCTAAGGTTCGGCCAAGAGACTTATATTATGATAGGTTAATCATTAATGGACCACTTGGGGGTCTCTTGGATGTATATAGTAAGTTTATTAACCATATTATATAAAAATACAAAGAGACATTGTAAAAGTGAAACTAATTAACTTAGAGTTAATACTTAAAGATAAGGTTAATATAAGTACCCAAACCTGTCTAAATTCTATTGGATGAGTTGTTTGCGACCTATCCCTACCTCATCCTTTGAATAGTCAACTTTGGAGCCTTTGGAAACCGAATATGAATTTATTATAAATTAATATTTCTAGCTTTTCCAAAGGTGCCCCTCACCCCTCTTATAAAAGGGCACTCCTCCTTCTCTTTTCCTCACACCTCTCAAGCCACTTGGCTCGTCCAAACTCTGCCCAACTAAGCTCCCCACATCCCTCTCCTCCTCCTTGAAGCTTACCCTTAGGCAGAAAGCATTTCAAGAAGTCCTTTGGTTCCAACCAAAGTGAGTTACCTAAATTAAAGGTAACGATTTCTCTTAAATTATTTTCATTTATTTTGCTTCTCCAACCCCCAAAATCTTTTTATTTTCTTTCTTTTGTAACAACAACAGTATCCTCAATATACTAGGATGTTGTTATAATAAGGATTCAAACTACACATACACACAACTCCATCTAATGGATGATGAACATAATGTTTCTGTGGATGGCAAACTAACGCCTCACGAAACGATGATTGTTCAAATACATCTTACCGCCTCTCATGGTGGCCATTATGATGGAACTGTAATTAAATATGATATTAATGATATATATTTTATATATAAGCTTCTGTAATTCCATTTTATTTCATACCATTATTCGTTTCATGTTGTATATACATACGATAATTTCATTTGAGGAAGTGCGGACTACCGCCCCCTTAAAATGATATGACTCGTTCATACCACACATGGAACGTATAAAGGATGGTGTTAATGAACTTAAGTAACATATATAAAATATTATATTATACTGGAATTGTAATATACCTATGTATCATTTGGATTATATTCTTTTAAAATAAAAATTAAATGGAAGTAGCGTTCGTGCGTACGTACGGACTACCGTCTCCACGAACGCGATGAGATTCATTCTCCATCGTATCCATTCAAGTATAATTATCATTTAATGATTTAAAAATTATGTTTAAGGAATTGATATCATTCTAGATATGAATAAGATACAACAAACATGACTTATGTAACAAAACATATAAAAGAAAATGAGTAAGTTAACACACGAAACGACGATAATACTAAGATATTATCAAATCAATATTAAAAGATCATATATGATATCATATTAATGTATATGATTCTTTTATAATTTAATAACAATTATTTCACCATTATACAGGAGTTTAACCTACCCCAACCAAGGAAAAGTACAAGGTAAGGGTTATTTCACAATCTCTTCATTATCCGAGGTTGTTTATACGTAATAATCTACTGGGATATCTTTATCATCCACATCCATGTTTCTTAAAAATGTATTTCAAAACATTTTTACTATTTACAAGAATATGGTTTAAAGTCATTTATACCCTTTTTTGACTTTTTATAAGAGGAATTTTTCCGTCGTTTTCAAAACAAGGTCCTTTTAACCTTTTCGACAGAATTAAGGTAAGAATGTTTTTTTTAACTTATACGGCGGGTGCGGTTATTTTCCGCCGTTATAAAATCTTCAAAGCTTTCCTTACAAGCTTATAAGAATATTTTCAAAGAAAATGTTTTATTTTATATGGATCTTAAATGATTTCAAAATAAAAGGAGACATTTCTTTAAAAAGAATTTTGATTTCATCTACGTCAACATCCTTTGATGGATTTTAAGATTATTTGAAGTTGATTTATTATGATACAAAACTTCTATATTGTATTGAAGGTTTTGTGATATGTTTGACTATGGATGTGCTATTTTTATACCATTCATAGTTTATGGTGAAATTATTGACATTTCGTATGCTAGTTTTAATACGAATGTTTATGTTATGTTTAAACCTTTTCATATGGGAATGCATTGGACTTAATAAGTGACGGGTGGAGCCCGCTATAGCTCCTCGATGCATCGGTAGGTCTCATGAGACAAACTAGTGTCTTGGCACAAGGCCTTGACAAAATATTATTTGTAGTCTTGGCACGAGGCCTTGGCTATGTGGTTATGATAGTCTGGCATTATGCATTCCAACATTATGAAAGTGGTTATTGATTTTGCATGTGATTATTCGATTAGTAGAATATCCATGTGAATAAGTAAATGGCATTATTTCATTTTACTTTTGCCATACTATGTTGAAGTTCATGTTTAAAAGGCTTTTGTTTTAGTAATTCATTGCCTTAAATGTTTATGCTTATTTTGAATGTTCCGCTATATTGTTATCCTTACTGGGCATTTGAGCTCACCCCTTTTCTATGTTTTATTTTTCCCAGGTAGTGAAGAAGTAAATTATGATTGACTTGCAGGGATATTATGAGGGGTTAATAGTGTGGATATGAAGACTTTGTTGTTGTAGTAGTTTTTCACTTTGAAATGTAATGTAAAACTTTATGAATATATATAGTGTTTCCAAGGCTACTAAACCAATCGGTCTTTCGAGATTTGATCTTTCTTGTGATCATACCAACGTTACGAAGTAATGCACCGACTCTGTGTAGCTGGGGTCGGGGCGTTACAAATTATATAAATTTTATATCAATTCTAGCCACAAAGATATTCATCACATGTTAGGTTGGGGATAACCTCCCATGTACCTATTCGAGCTTGGGAAAACCTCCCAGGTACCCTCATTTTTGGGCTTGGGAGAACCTCTCATGAACCCTATGAGCTCATAAACATCAATCTGTAACAAATTTAATGGATGGATATATAATTTAATTCCCACGTGTCACATAATCATAAATCTATTCATATGTATGCCACAAGATCCTAAATAATTCATCGTAACAAAACCCATGGAAATGAAAATGGTTTCATTGATATTTCATCATCATAATCTTAAACCATATAGATAAAGAATAGGGATGGTATAATTGGATCATATCCCTAGTAATTTATAAGTTCTATAAAGGGATGTTATCATGGATGAAAATTTACATCGAAATATCACATGAATATTTCTTGAGGAGAAATTCCCTTTTTTAACTCACTCTATTAAAATATAAAAAAATAAAAATATTATATAAAACATTTTCTTTAAAAATAATCATGGAAACTTATAAATGAAAAATTCAAAGCATTGTGTGGTATTGAAGGTATAACATTCTGGTCATGTGGTTTGTAAAAAAATATTTGTTTCACATTTTTAGTAAATAGTCAAAAGCACTACATTTGGAAAATGATAAAAATATTCATTTTAAACCATTTTATTGAAATTTAAACATGGGTAATAATGACTATAAATAATTATAGTAGAATAGATAAAAATTTATTTAACAAAATTAAAAAACAAGGATATGAAATAAAAATGATTTTAGACCATAGTGATAAATATAGTCGGTTTTTTACGTAAAATTTAATTTTGGTGTCTTGAGTACTTAAAGTGAAGAAAATGAATAAAGAACATGTAATCTCTAGAAATAATATAAGAGAAGAAAATACATGATAATCTTGTGTGATAGATCATGAAATTTCATTATTATAATATTAATCATAAATAACCCGAATAAATAATGATATTTCAACATAATCCCTTACCTAATGATTGAATTTCTTCAAAATATCTTTAGCCTCTTATATAATTAATTTAAAATATTTATTTATGAGTGTTAATTATTTTATTTTTCATGATAATTTTGGTTCATTAGTTTCTGAACTTTTACTTTTATCATGGTTACATCATCTTTAGAGTGTTAAACATGATATAAATATCATGTATATTCATTATATACATATTAAGAGTCATCCATAAAAAATAGAGATAGAAAAATGAATTAAAATATTCATGGAGATATTAGGATATACAAACCCACCACAATCCATTTTTATGTATTTTTTTTAAATCCACTTTTGGGATAAGTGGGAACCATACAAAGAGATCCACCACCAGTACAGGAATATTCGAGGTCCACTTAAACCACAACACACACATTCAAAATTAAAAAATCAGACCTTCAAATTTCAAAATGAGAAATTAAAAATCCCACCATATCAACTTCAAAACACGAGTTAACCAACTTTGAACCACGAACCATCATCCATCACAAATAAACTCGTCATGTCGCATCAATCCATCAGTTCCATCATCATCGTCGACCAGACCACTATAGAAGAAATGCACCACCATCGACGTCGTCTAGATCTCTGCAGTCTTCACCATCCCAACATCACATCGATCTCAAAAAATGTATTAAAAAGTAAGAGAGTGAATTATTTTATTTTTATTGATTTAAATATTATATAGAAAGTTTTCAAGGAAAAGTATCCCTTAAAAAAATTAGATTTCAATCATAAGTCGATAATGGTAAAATTTCATTCATTTTATAATAATTAAGATGAAAAAATGATGACATTAACACTTAGTTTAAACCTAAGTTAATCCAAATTATCGTTTTCAGATGTGATAATTTTTACTATGAGTAATTTCCATAATGCATAAAAAAAATGATATATTTTCAAAATTTGAACCTTCTAATACAAAATATGGAATTAATTTTAACAAATTTAATTCCACTAAGTGAAAAAAATTTATTTTAAAATAGGTTCACAAAACGTGATAAAAACTGTTTTTTAGAGAAAAAAAATATTTAACAATAAAACATGATATATTCTTATCCTATGCCTATTAAAAACATTATATGAATATTAAAAAAATTATTGAAAATATAATATAAAAATTTCGTTAAAATAATTCTCCAATAGTGATTAATTTAATTTATTAATATAAAAATACATTTCATTCATAAAAATAGTTTTTTAGAAATATATATCTTTTATTTTCAATGAACTTATATCATACATGTTTAAACCATAAAGTTTTTATAATTTTGTTAGTCCTATACATATCCACTCATCCTATGTATATAAAGTGATTATCATATTAAATAATAGAATTTTAATATTATATTATGGTTCTTTTAAACTCTGTGTTGTGTGCAAAGAAAGCTATAAAAGAAAAAAAATTATTTCTCATAAAATCTTGAGGTGTTACAATAAAAATTTTAGTGTAGTATAATAAAAAATTGTAAATGATATAAATCTATAACATTGAAGTTCATAGTAAATTAATGACATCATATTGTTCCCAATGGTGTTTATCAATAATTAATATATAATAAGTATCTCGAATATTATTTGTATAAAATGAAAAGATTATGTGAATGGTTCCAAAATTAAGTTGAATACACTCAATTTTGAGGCGCATATAACATGCTTTTCCTTTTTCATCTGTTTTGTAATACATTTTTTGATTTGATGGATTGGTTATATTAAATATATATTATGTTTAGGACTATTTATAACATGAACTACATAAATTTTTTGAGGATGGCAAATATTTTTTGTATGTTTTCCCATGTAGAGATTGTAAAAAAATCTATGTCGGAGGCAATAATATGTGTTATTGCGCAAGTCAGGTTTTGTTTCTAGGTTTATCTAGTGAACACAACTAATTCTAAAAACCAAAATATAAAAATATATTATGCATATTACACTTTCAATATCTATAAAAAATGTAACAAAAATTATTTTTTACATAATCATGTATTCTATTGGGCACTACATGCTTTAACATGGGGTGCTATAAAAAATTAGTTGTTACAAACAAGATTAGAATAATTTCACAACATGAATTATTTAATCCAAATTTATTACTTGGTACTCTATATGAAACTTTATTCATATAGAATTTAAATAAAAAATTTATCACTCCAAAAATTTAATTTAAAAGAAAACTACTCTCAATAGCTTTCTTTAAACGTAAAATATAGCTATAAGAAAACTATGATACACTATAAAACTATTATTACTAAAATGTGACCATTATAATATTTTTATTAAATTGGTGGTATGAATAGGAACAACAAAATTTTGAAAAATATGCATCAAGGTTTTAAATAATAAAATTTTATTTATTAATGTGTAATAAATATATACTCAATTTTCAATAAAGTCATTTTACCTATAAAAATAAGTTTTATTCAAAATGGTTTTTATTGAATTTTTTTGTGAGAAAATTATAAATAATTAAAACCATTTTTAGAAATTTTATTTTAGGAAATGAATATATTTTTTAAATCAATGTTTCAATGTTATCTTATGGTGAATTTCTAGAATTTATTCTAAAAAGATTTATTATTCAGCGAATTGTGAAAAATAATGATTTTCCTAAAACTATCATTTATTTTCTTCAAATAAATTAATTTTAAAAATATGGGTTTTTTTTTGGTTGTAAATTAACTTAAGATCCATTTTATTAAATAGAATATCAATAATTCTATAGGAACCATCATTATATTTTATTTTTATATAAGTTTATTTTTCTGCTTAAAAACACAATTTTTAAAAAACTATTTTTCACTATGTCTTACACTTTTATATTAAAATTCATTTCTTACACTTAAATAAATTGAATCCTGAAAAATGGATTCAATATTTTTAATCATGGATTTCAATTTTTGTAAATATTTATCTTTTTATTTTTAGTCATTATGAACAGTAACTGTGATAAATATTTGTCACCATAATAAGGGTAAAACGGGGTTAAAGCTACGAGATAAGGCTTGACAAACTCCCTAATATTGGATGATTTTTTTTAAAAATCATCCTATATATAAAAATATGGAAATTTATTTCTAATTTAGTTTGATTATAACATTTATATTATTTTAAGAAAAGGATAAATACAAAATGTCACTTTCATGATTTTTATTTCTATTATATGTTTTTGTAGGGATAAAAAGAAGTTATGATTGAATATAAAATGATATTTTTAACATAGATAAATTATTTTCATGATAGTAAGTTATTTTAAGTTTTTAGTTATAATAAAATTACTTTTAACGCTTATCTAAGGCTAATACAATACTTGTGTATGTAGTAGAAAATTCAAGGTAAATGCTTTTAAAAATAATAAAAATATTTTTTTTCGATAAATTGTGGTATTCCAAAAATTTCACAGGTAATTTTAATGTATAAAATATTTTAAATGTGTATTTATTCTAATTCCATTATTGTATTTACAAATTAGAAGTAGAATTAAATGAATAATAATAAAAATAGAATTAACGATATTTTATGATAAAAAAAATTTTCTTAAATTATTTAAAAAAATTAAAGAGGTAAATAGTTATGTTAAATGGTTTAAAATTTTATACATTGACTATTTTTTATCCACTTTTCACATTATAAGTAAATTTATGACCCTTAAAGACTAAATAATGTGTTACCGTAATTATGGTTAAAAAAGGGTAACCGGGAGTTAAACCAAAAGATAATGCTTAACATGTAACTAAAACATGTATAAATTTTATTTTATCAATTTATTTAGACATTAAAATGTTAATATTTGAAATTATGTACATTTGGTTCCACTTTACATGACTATGATATATATTAAATTTAAATCTTTTAAGTAATTCCATGTTTTTCATTTCCCTCACTTATAAAATGACACATCTTCCTCTCCTTTATTCATAAATTTGAGCACTATATTTTATCCAATATCAACCTTAACACCATTATAGATTAATTTAATTTTTCTTATATCTTATAGTATTACCCCAACACCATCATAATATGGATTAATATGTAAGCCAAACGAGGTATCTCAAAGAAAAGATGATTGCCTTACCTAGCTCTTTCAAAGATTATTTCTTCTTATACTACATATAAATTTATTGTATCCAATCTAAAATTATGAATCCAACATAATAAATATACTGATATTTTATTATGATTATGCAATATCCATTTTTTTACTTCTTTTTTACCAAATGGTAAATGAAAGTATCGATCGTGTGTACATGTAGACAATCGTCTCCCCATTGTGATATGATTCATTTTTCATCACCATATTTCATAATTTATTATTATGATGGATTTAATTTTTATATATTTTATTTATAACCTGTATGTTTTTTTAATTATAATATATTATATATCTTCTTACCTTCCCATCTATTAGAAAATGATAATGTCTCTTGGGCATACGTGTGGACTTCTATGTCCACAAAGTGATGTGATTCATTTTTCATATACACTTTACATGGATGGTAATATGGATAGATTTAATGAATATATATTATATTTATTATATAATAATTTTTCTATAAATGTTAATATTTATCATTTAAATTCCTTTTGATCCATCCATCAAAAAGTGGAAACATCACTGACATATACATATAGATTACCATTTGCACAGTTCTTGAAAAGTAATAGATCATCCTAATAGTAATGGAATTCTTCACTAAAAAATATTTTTCTCCACTCCTTTGATAAATCTAGTCATACCACACCTGAATCTAAGTAATTCATGAAACTATAATACCACTTTGTTATTGTCTCATTGGAATAGAGTGATTCATCAGGAAATGTTTCACTGATTAACTCCTCCACATTTTTAAATTCTAGAAGTAACAATATCAATTGAATGAGTCTAGGATTCACATATTTTTTGGTCATCAGATACCATAGGGAAAAGTGATCTTTATACATAGTGACTTTAGATAACAAATGGTAATATCTTAATTTATTTAAAGTGAAGAAATATTCTAGCAACACTTTTTTAGTTATTGTATAATTGTGTCGAAACTCATTCAATGTGTTTCAATAATAATATATTGGTTTAAAGATAATTTCTTAATTTTTTTCAAATATAGAACCTACATCTAACTCACTATTATCACACATTAACATAAATGGTTTCTCTCATTTTGGTGAAATTATTATCAGGCCCTCAAACAATCATTGGCTAAATAATTTAAATGCATCCTACAGTCAGGCCTAAAGTTAAATGTGACATATTTTCCCAACAAGGTGATAATAGAGTAGGAAATAATAGATAAATAATTAATGAAATGTCAGTATAATCCAAAATTACCAAGAAAATATATAATTGGATGAACTAAAGTAGGCATTGGTAGATCAGATATTGCACTAATCTTGGCCGCATCAACTTCAATCCATTTCGTTGAAATTAGATAAACTAAAACTATCCCACTTTATGCCATGAAGTGGGATTTTTATCAATTGTGCACTAAATTATTTTCATCACATCTCTTTAAATCCTTATCCAAGTGTTCCATACATTCATCAAGATAATTTACATAAATAAAGAATTCATCCCTGAGTATCTCTAAAAACTATTCAATCATTTCATATAATTTTTCCATCATGCATTGTTAAAAAATTTCCGAATCATTCCACATTACAAAATCCATTTTCTGATAATTAAATGTACCAAATGGAAAAGTGAATGTGTGTTTTCGAGATCTTTTTGTGTAACCACAATTTGACTAAAGCTTGTGTATCCATATAGAAAACAACAGTAATATTTTACTACCAGTCATTCAAGGATTTGATTAATAAATAGTAATGGTAAGTTATTATTTCTTGTGGAATCATTCAATTTTTGATAATCGATAATACCCCAAATCTAATCATTATTCTTATGAATATCAATTCTCCTTTATCATTCATAACCACTTTAGTTTCAACCTTTTTAGGAACTACTTGTAATGGTTTGACCCAGTACTATCATAGATAAGAAATATTAAACCATCATTGATAATTTTAATGACTTATTTCTTAACTACTTATTTTATTATAGGTGTTAATTATATTTGTGGTTTCTAAAATGGTTTTTAATTATCTTCTATAGGTATTATCTTAGTGAATGAGGTAGGACTTATACCTTTTAAATTAGTAATCATCCAACCTATTATTGGATTTCTTTTTGACATACCATTGATATATTTAATTTCTTATTCACGTGAAATGTTAGAATTTAGGAAAAATGTAAAGGTGTCTAAATATGCCAGGTATTTCGGTCTTAGTTTTTGTGGAAGAGTTTTAATCTTAAGTGTTTGAGTATTTTCAAGTGATGGGGTCAATAAGGTGAACTATTGTCTATCCAAAGGCTCTAATATGTTTTTGATGAATTCTACTTATTTTATTAATTCATTTAACTTATCCTTTTACTTGTGTACATCTTAGAGATTCATAGGATCACTTTATAACTCTCTCATTTTTAAATCATATCCAAAACAATTACAGTCAGCTGTAGAGGATTTTTCCATTTTTTCAAGACATCAAATGTTATGGTTTCTTCATTGACTCTAAAAATTAATTTTCCCAATCATACATCAACTAGTGATCTTTATGTTTCTAAGAATAGTCTCCCAAGAATGAGTGGGATGTCCTTATCAACTTCTATATCAAGGACAATGAAATAAGTAGGAAAGTAATGTCCTCTTGAATTCCTTGATAATGTTTCACTAATTGGTACTCCATTTTCAATAAGACACTAGTTGGATCTAATTATTTAATTCCTATTACTTTGACAACTCTATATGGAATCCGGTTTGTACTAGAAACAAATTGGAATAAATATCTCCCAAATTGACATCTTTTAATATTACAAGGTACAGTGAAACTTCCCAGGTCTCTTAGTTTAGAAGTCATGGATATGGGTATGACCATTGAAAATTCCTCATACATTATGAATGTTCCCATTGTCTCCTTGAAAAATTCCTCATAGTGGGGAATTTTTTAAAAATATCCCACAAAAGGAATATTTATGTGAAAATTTTTAAATATCTCTATGAATTTCAAAAATTGAGCATCCAAATTCTTTTTCTTTGGACTTTTTGGAAATATAGGAGGTGGTGTGCTAGATTTTAAACTTTCATTGAGTGCTTAATTTTCCTTTTTTTCTTTCCTTTTCAATTTTCACAATTTCATTTTTATCTTTATCCTATTTATCTGTAGCTTGATTCACTTTTTCTGTTGAATCATTATTCTTAGTGTCATGTTTGTGTGTCTCTTCTGTTGATTGAACATCAGGCATTTGGTGCTCTGGAAATTATGTTCCAATGAATAATGTGATATCTTTTTTCTCTTCTCTTCAGTTTACCCTTATGTTACCCAGTAGAGTTCTTAGTTTTCCTTCTTCCATTAGTGTCACTAGCTGACCAATATGATTTTTGTTGTTGCACATGGATGCCTGAAATTTTTGGGTTGTTTTTTATGTTGTTGTTTGAAAGTTTTGGGTTTCTATCTCTTGTGACTCAATAATTATTTATTTTAATTCTTTAATTTTAATTTAGTTTCTCCCCAATCTTTTTTACTTTTCATTACTAGGTGGGAAATATCTATTTTTTACTCTTTATCCTTATATTGTTGTTATTGATGAAATGGTGGTTGATATTTATGTTGAGATCCTTTCTCTTGTGATTGTATGGTGGCTATAAAATTAGATTGAGTATGGAAACCAGGTGGACCAAATTTCTAGTTCACTGGATGAGTAGCCACTACTTCCTTCTAACCTTGATTTTGGTTATTTCTTTGTCATTTTTTGTTGTAATTGTTTCCATAATTTTCTTTGTTGTAGCTGAAAAAGTGATCTTCAGACATGTTTTTCTTTGATGTGTTATATAAACACTTGGGATAGTCATGAGGACCACCACAGTGTGGGTAGTGTTAATATTAATCTACCCGGACTATCTTCGGTGGTCTCAGTGATGAGTTATCAATACTGTTATTGAGAGATTCAAATTGTGCATCCGTGAATGTGTGAAAATCTACTTGATTCACTCCTTCATTACTTCTTGAAAAATCTTATGGAAACTAGATGATTTGTTCTTCCATGTTTTTAATTATTGTGTACAGATTCTCAGGATCCATTTCCAAGAATGCATTGCCAGTATCTATATTGATTGAGCACTTACTCTTGGGTTGAAGTCCATAGTTGAAAGATTGCAACTAGTTCGCCAGCTTCATCCCATGATGAGGAAAATTCCTTAAAATGGATTTGAATCTTTCCCAAGATTCTCTTAATGATTTATATTCATTTTGTAAAAAGGAGTCAACATATCTCTTAATTTTTATAGATTGTGTAGTTTTTGTAATATTTATCAAGAAATTTACTTCTTGTAACATCCCATGTTAAGGCTATATCTAGATAAAGACTTTCCAAATAGTTTTTATCTTTTTCATGAAATGATAATAGAAACATTCTTAGGATCAACACATCACTGGTCACCCCATTGTATTTAAATGTTTCACGGACTTCAAGAAATTTATTTACATGAATATAAGGTTCTTCACTACTCAATCCATTATTTTTCGCATTTTCTTAGAGTAGGTTTATTATCAATGGATTTAGTTCAAAATTCATTTTTTGAATTATTGGTCCTGTTATGTCTGAGATGACTCCAATTGTATTGGGTCTCAATTTATTCCTTATAGTTGTTCATGTAATTTGATTGTTGAGGATGTTTTAGAAAAGGGGGAGGAATTTTCCTCTATAATGATTTCAAATGTGAGTCTTAATGCTTTCCTCCTCTGGATGCATTTGGTTATCAGAAGAGCTACCAATTGTTTTTTCTCCTTTTCTTTGATGTTCTAGTTCTTAAAAAATATGTGGATCATTTTTTGATAGAGTCAAATTATGAGTGTTCACAATTTTTTCAAATTATTCCTAAATAAATTTCTACTTGAGATTTTATTAATTCTAGATGTGTGTGCATAACCTAGAAAAAATGCTAGAAATTTCATATGTGTATTGCAGGGCATCCAATTTTAAAATTTTAAAAACCCACTGATTACTATAAAAGTGTAAATTGGGGTAGAACCATATACATCATAGTGCCTAATTCAGTAAAATTATCTCTTTTGATAATGTTTTGGGGAAAATAAATTAAGGGAATTCCTATCCATTTTCTAAGGATTTCATAAAACAAAAAAGTGAAAAAGTGAAAAAATATATAAGAAAATTGAAATTAAACAAGGAAGAATAACTTTCTTCATTAAAATATTTCTGGGATGCTAATTTTGTAATAAAATTACTAAAAATCCATGAAAAACTATTTTTGTCTATAATCAAATATTTATCTAGCTTAATTATCATCGATTTAAAATTTTATAAATCCATTTTAGAGCCTAATTTTGTTATCTCCTAATTTATTTAAGGTCATGTTCACTAGAGTCATAAATAAATAATGAGACACATTTAAGTACCAAAATAATTAGCGAAATAACATATCCTTTTTTCTCACAATGTTGTTCTAACTATTTTCACTATTATCGCTTTAAATGGTTAACCTTCTCTATATCGTTGAATCGACTAGAAATTAAAATGGTTAGTTTTAATTTTCAAAATAAATTTCAGTGAAAATATAATTAAATCAAATAAAAATTCAACTAAAAAAATTAAATTTTAAATTTTAGAAAGAAAAACCAAATATTGACATGCAAAACATAAAAAATTAAATTATTCAATCTAGAATCCTGAATGAATTAAAATTGCATATATATCATAGATAAAAAAATATGTACAGCAATAAAATTAAAAATCATGAGAAATATACCTGTTTTATTGAAATAATGATCGTTTTAGTTGGAAATCTTATCACATAGCATGCCCACCACCTGTCGATCTTCCAATTAAAAGTGAACCTATTAAATTATCAAAGTTTAGAACAAGAAATGGACCACAAAAAAATCATGGGGTTAAACTATTTTGGTTGTTCTATTGGTGTGGTGGACAAGAGGAGGAGTCGGGTCTCCGGGTTCACTGCACAAGGGAGGAGAGAGGGACGACTATGGGGTGCTCTCTGGAAATGGAGGAATCCCTTATGGAGAGTGAAGCAATAAAAGAAAGTGGAAGTTGTTTTGGTTTGGTGTTGTTTCAACGTATAGGAGGGAGACATCGGTGTGAAGGTGCAGTAAAGGAGAATTTGATGATGGATTGGTTGCTACAAGAGGATGAGGGGTGCATTCCACCTGTGGTACACAAGGGAGGTGTAACATTATAGAGATAGAGAATGAGGTTCTGTTGTGTTAGAAAGGGGAGGTGTTCGGGTGGTGTGGGATGATAAATATGGAGGGGTGGATACACTCTTGGTGAGATGTGTAAGAGGAGGATAAGGATTGGTGATGTACAATCCATAGGGAGTGATGTGTTGCAGCATTTGGAGGAGGAGTAGGGATATGGTCATGATGCTGGTGGAGAGGCTAATTCCCATTGTGCATGGTGCAGGAGGATGGGTAGCTTTTTATGGGGTTCATCCTAGATAATAAAGGGGTCCCAGATCTCATACATTTAAATAAAAAAAATTGAAAAATAATGGAAAAATAATTACAAAGAGTTAAATATGCTATAATATTAATAAATTTTAATTAAAATAATAGAAATAATAATATAATGTACTCATGTAAATAATTACACAATAAAGATAAATTAGACTATAAAAGAATATAGGTACATAAATATAGATATACTAATACATAAAATAAAATTATTAGTTAGATAAAAGTTTAATCTGTACACATAATAATAATACTACTATTAAATATTAAACTAATTTAATAAAATTAATAAACTAAAAAAATTAACAATAATTTCATTAATACTAAAAATATTTAAAATTAATTATAAAAATATATAATAATAATATAAAAAATTAATATAATCACTAATATATATTAAAAAACTAATAAGAAAATAATATTAATTAAACTACTAAAATTAAAAAGTGAAATATATTAAATGTGAATAATGTATAAAATCAATATAAACTAAATGAAATGATAAATAACTAATATAGTTAAAGAAATAGAATTACACACACAGAGATAAAAATATATATATAATTAAATATATTAGGGTTACATGTTAAATAAAATTAATAATTATACATTAAATAAAAAATAATAAAATTCTAAATTACTAAAATTTAAATATACATAGCTAAAAACTATAAAAATATTTAAAATTCTACAAAACTACGAAATAAACAAAAAAATACTAAAAAATTATTAAACTATTTAATTAAAACTAATTTATAAAATTATAAAAATGTTAGTGAAATCAATGCGCATCACTGTGAAAAGACAGAAGTTAAAAAAATTAGTTATGCATAGATGTTTTATACAAATATAGTTAATTGATTAATTAACATCAAATTAATAATAAGAATACATGTAAAGTATAAAAAAGTTAAAACTTATGCAAAATAATTTAAAAAAATCTCAAATTATATATTAAATTAAACATGGCTTTTCATTACTTGATAAGGAATGAGAACAATAGAACTAAGTGTTTGAACAACCCTTGTTGGGACACTTACTTTTATAAGGGGAGTTATTATGAAGGTTTTGGGTCAACATCACTATTTTACATCAAAAGTAGTAACACTTTCTAGACTTGGTGTAATTTTTACACAAGTTTTGGTAAAATACAAGTTAGGATTTCTAAATTGGGGAATCCAATCAATAGATCTAGGAGTTTCAAGCCCGTAGTCGGTAACTATTTTCAAAACATAATAGTTTCATGTATCTTGACTATCCCTTTTGGGGTTATGTTAAGGGGCATGTGGATCCTTTCCACTATAATGTAAAAGAAAAAAGATATTCTGAGTTCAATAGTGAGGGTTATTGGTGCTTGGTAAAATAATGGGAGATTTTATAAAATTTTAAAATTTATTATTTCTCACATAATTTGTAATCAAATAAACTATTAATAATATGATTTTTTAAATTTTAAAATAAATAAAATTTCATCATAAACACTATCTATATGATATATATTAGATAAATACCATCTTCTCACTAGTATTCAATTCCATGAGTGGTTTAGACACATTTAAAGAGTGTTGTTCCATGAATGTAAATCTTATGTGCTAGAATCATGTTTTCCTAATCTTCCTCTAAAGGATTAAAGTTATGAGGAGTTCCTTGTATAGGGAAAATATATTACTAGAATGGTTAACATTAATTTTTTTATGTTATCATCTATTTCTAGTGAGTTTATAAATTCAAAATAAAACATGGATGCTTATAGCATACTAGAACATCTCTCTGGTCTATACCAGGAGAGAGCTCGAAGAGAACATTTTGGGATATCTAAGGTAATTTTTCAAAGAAATCTTGGAGAGGGTACCCCAATTATGCCTCATGTATTCAAAATCGTTAGCTACATTGAGAATATAAATGATCTTGGGTTTAAACTCACTAATTAACAATACACTAATCTCATTCTTACAACACTCCCTTAGAGCTTCTCCCACATTATTGTAAATTTTAACATGAACAACATTGAGATGTGTCTACCAGATCTACTCACTCTTCTTCACCAAGTAGATAAGGAGAAAAATTTTTAAATCCTTTGATACTTATGTTGAACAGATAGAAATTAAAAGAGAATATATCTAAACCCAAATATTTTTTACACCATTCCAATAAGAGAAAGATCAATCAGAAAGGAAGGGTGCATGATTCTCTTTGTTTTGTATAAGGCGAGAAGGTCCACTGGAAGAAAAACTATACCCAACTAAATAAGAAAGGGAAAGATTTAGGTGTATTTATTATTGAGTTCAGTTTATCTATTTCTATAAATAGATTAGTATATACAGATTCTGGTTCTAACATATGTATTCAAACATAGGAACCATGTAGATTCAAAAAGATTGATAAATGGGAGGTATATCTATAAGAAGTCAACAGTGTTAAACTTTCTATTATAGCTATCAATTAATGCCACCTCACATTGCTAACTAGAAGGATATTGGTTTTAAAAGGTTGTTATTCTGTACCATCCATTACCAAAAACATTATATATGTATCCAGACTTGATAAGTATTGATTAATTTTCAAGTTTGGAAATAAATATTAATTCTATTATAAAGATAACATTTTTATGGTAAGGCACACTTAAATAATAGCCTTTATGTTTTATATTAAATGGTTCAAGAATTGGAAATCAATAATGAAACCACTTCACATGACTCATACCACATAAATAGCTCATGGGGGATCTCTACTTCTATGGAGAGCTCTCCACTTCTCTTTTGGTTTCGACCCCCGGGCTTTCGACTTCTTCAGTTTCATCAATGTTGTGTCCCTATAGAGGTGTTCATTCACATGGTGGCTTCTGGAATTCTCAGTGGAATAGGCTCAATGTCTCAGTGGATCGGCCCTATAGTGGCCCTCAGTAGATATGTTTTCATCTCAGGCGATGGGTATGATGATCCTCAATTGAGGTGCATAATCCTCTCCAGTGATGGTTTTTCTATTTGTGATTGTACGACGGTGTAGTGGATCAGAATATCCATCAGTGGTGTAATGGATGTGACAATGCAATGGGTGTGACGGTGGTTCTTGGAACTGATGTGTGATGGTCTTCAGTAGAAGGTGGGGGTTCTTCTATGGCGGTCATTGGCGGATGACTCAATAGTGGTGACATCCATGGTGGTGATGACAGGAGGCAGCCACGGTGGAAAAACCTAGAATCTGGTTGTGGCCAAGGATATTAATGGTGATTTTGGTGGCGTTCTAGCTTGGATGGTGGTTTGTATGGTTTTAAGAATAGATCTGGTTGTGGCGATGATTATTGTTGTTGTGATTACAACAGAAACAGCAGTTGGTCACCTAGTGAGGGTGTGGTCCGGGGTGTGCAGCTGCGACCGCAAATTCGGGATGCATGGTGTGTCTCTAGGTGGAGACAAAATGATGTTAGGTTGTTAGGATGGGTGGAATATTCTTGAGTTATCTTGAGTATGGTAGGAATTTTAGGGTTTCAAGACCCTTGGGCCTTCGGGCTACTATTACCATGGCTTTTGGACCACTACTACCATGGCCTTTAGGCCTCTGGACCTTTGGTTCAGTGTTGCACAGTACCTATAAACAATTTTTTCTTATTATGGTTTTATTCCAGTGGGATCTTGGTCTAACAAATTCTTGGCTATGTGCCTCTAGACCTTCAAGCTTGTAATGGTTTTTCCTTTAACCCAGTTAAATAGGGGTTTGTTTTTAAATATTATTTTTATTAAAGTGGTTTCTCCCCAAACTATTTTGTATAAATTACTCATACCACACCCAACTATGGAATCATTATATAGGTCATGACAATTACAAATTATTGACTAAATTATACCAAGATTTATATTTAGCTTCTTTTGAACTAAAACTTCTTGGTATATGTCATGCATGTTTACATGGTAAAAAAAACAAATAATTGTTCAGTGAAAAATGGGAAAGGTCCAAAGTGCTTCTTGAATTTGTTTATACCGATGTGTGTGGGACTTTTCCTATTGAAGTAAGGGGTGGGTACACATACTTCATAAATATTGATGATGATTTTAGTATATATGGATATGTATACTTAAATAGGTAAAATTCAGATTCCTTTGATAAATTAAAGGAAAACAGTAATGAATTTGAGAACCATTTCAGTTTGAAGATTAAGAAACTCCACTCAGACCATTATGGATACTATTTTAATCAAGACATGGGAGTTTGAAATCTATCTTAACTGATTCCTCCTTATACATTACAGTGGAATGATGTAAGTGAAATGAGGAACTGTACCTTATTGTACATAGTCATATCAATGATGATTCATGCGAGTCTTCCATTATCCTTTCTGGGATACACGTTACAAACATAATTACGCATACTAAACCAAGTACTAAATAAATTGGTAAATGGTATTCCATCTGAACTTTGTGGGATAAAAAACAATGTTGTTGAATTTACATTTATGGTGTATTGAAGTGTTTTTTAAGTCCTTTTCAGATAACATACTTGCACCCCAAGCTTTAAAGTGTAAATTCTCCAACCCTAGTAGCCCAAATTCGGTTGTTACTTTATTACATTGACACAAAATACAAGAAATCATATCCTGAAGGATTGAACAGTTTAGTAGTTTGGGAAAACTATATATATTTTTGAACCATGTGTTATAATTCAAAATATAAAATATAACATATTTAATCCTTTAATTACCCATTATTCTCCTAGATTAACCCTACATATCATTAATAATAAACTTCTTGGTATCCAAGGTGAAAAAAAAACATAAAAAAATTGGTGAGTACAGATGATCAATAAGGGTTAAGTAAAGCAAAAGCTATGAATAAAAAAGGTATAAACATTATGTAAAGGTAAATAACTGAAACACATGTCATTAAAATAAATAAAGAATAATAACATAGGAATAAAATATAATCAAATAATTCTATATAAATAATCACAAGATCTTGAAAACTAAACCATAGATAATATACTAATTGAATAATCATGTAAAAATAAATAACTATTCTAATAATGATGGAATGCATAATCTTGGACATAATAAACATGCCATTAAATCTTCATCCAAGACACGATACATAAATGGGTAAGACATAAGCCAATACCAAAGCTGGTTTGTCTCATGAGACCTACTGATGCATCGAGGGGATATAGTGAGCCTTGATAATAATTTACAAAGTCCAATACACTCCTTATGTCAAATGGTTGAAACAAAATCAACATATATAATTATATTTAAACTATCATATAAAATGTAAATAACTTTACCCAATCAGTAAACATAATCACAAACCATCAAGAGTAATATGGTGAATCGTATCAAAATATTATATTCAAAATCAAACTGATCATAAACCATTTCTTAAAATATAAAATACGATATCATAATATATTTACCTCAGTGGATTGTAAGATTAAATAAAGGATGTTGACATAGATGAAAATAATTTATTAAGACCATTGAAATTTTCTTGAGGAAAATACCCTTTTCACATCAAAAATAATTATTTCTCAAATAATGCACAATTATAAAAGAAAATATTTTCATTGAAAACAACCATGTAAACTTGTAAATGAATATTTAAATAATAAAGGTGTTATGATATCAAGAAAATCCATTCATGTCGTATAAGCTTTAAAAAAACTTTCCTTCTATGTTTTTTTCAGAAAAGTATCAAATAACCTTGTTTAGAAAATAAAAAATATATACCTTTAAACATATTTTGTAAAAATTAAAACCTGAGTAAAAAAAATTACTTTAAATAATAATAGGATAATAGAAAAAGATTTTTTGGAAATAATTATTAAAAACATAGTTATATAAGAAAAAATAGTTTTAAGGGAATTTTTAAAAAGATAATTTATTTTAAAAAAATGAATTCTGTTAAAAATATCATATCATTATAGTGAGTGTTGATAAAATTAATCAATTATGTGTATACTTTATAAATCTAAATAAAATAAGTGGAAATAAAATCATAATATAATAGAAATTAATTCAGCACAAAATATTAACATTACATAATCAGTGAAGTGTAATTTTAATTCAACGAATATAATTTGAGTAAATAAATCCCTTATCACTTTGTAATCAGTCGAATTACATGCCCCATAAAAGTAATAGTTATCAAATGTAACATTGAATACCATAAGGATAATTATTTTATGATCTGATATGTAAAATAAAATTATATATACACCACAAACTAGAAATAGGTGGTGAATAATTCATATATCTGACATAAGTAAAATTGAGATGAGGAACCCTTACCTCTCTCTTCCCTTTAGTTTTTCATACTTTAACCTCCTCTTTAATATCACCTCCTTAAAAGATCCCTTATGAAACTTGGAATTTGTAATTGGGTGAGACTAGTAGAACTTTAATGTGCGGAGAGTGGTTTAGAGATGTTTTGATAGATATTTGAAGAGCTTTAAGGCATTTGAGGATAAATGGGGTGGTTAGGGTGGTATTTATACTTGAGGATGGGTGGTTTTAATTGATTAAATAATAATTATTTTATATTTAAAGCCAAAACAAATTGGTCAGAATTAATTACAATGAATTAGAGTCATTATTATTATTATTATTATGGTTTTTTAATATTGAAAAAACATTAAACAATTATGTAATTTTTAGTTTTGAGTTATTCTAAGCTTTTACCTTTTAACTTTAACCATCTACATTGTTTTACCTATACTACGGTAAATATTTTTTTTACCATGGTAACATTTTTATGCCTAAAATTGGAAATGACCTTATAATGTAATTTAGACCTTATAATTATAAATATGGAATCTTTTTTACTTTATTAAATTTATAAAAGTGATAAAAATCAATTTTAAATATGTTTCTCATATATTTTATCAAAATAGTTTTTTTGGTTAAAATTGTGGTCTTAAGAATTTATAAGAATGTATTCCAGAATTTAATACATTATGTATTATGTAATTACATAAATAAATTTTTATCATGAATAAGTGTTAAAAATATGAAATAATGGTCATATAATAATTATTTCATAAGAGTAATGGTATTTTGTAAAAATAGTATTTTCACTTTTTTACACAAAAATCGACTTTTTAAAAAAATTCCAAAAATTTACCAGAATATAGTTTTGATTTTATGAGTTAAAAATAAAGTTTATTTGGTAAAATTAAATTTATAAATTTGATAAAAAATAAATATATTTATTTTCTCATCAAAATCAATAAATATTTTTTGAATAAAACAAATATTGGAAGAATAAAATGACATTAATAAAAATTATGTGTTCATTTACTATGAATAATTAAATTTTAATTGAATATGAACATTTTATTTTTTAATAATATAGATAATATTATTTACACACACTAATTTAATACATATTTTATAATGGTCGTGTTTAAATAATAATTTTTTGGAGTTTGTTTTAACTCGTTACTCTTTGAAACATAATCAATTGAACATAGTGTTCTTCTAAAATCTCATATTGTTACATTCTCTTCTCCGTCAATAAATTTAATCCACAAAATTTAAACTTGTGATTTTTAATCAGGGAGTTTACATTTTAAATTACCCTTTTGGAAATCCTATATCTTAAAGGGTCTTAACAAAACTTCCTCTTAAAAATTTGGAAAGGAAAACACAAAGGTAACCACCGAACTAGGTTTTTCTAGAGGATAATATTATGGGGAATTGAAAACATGGACATGGAATAGAAATATAACTAATAAGTTCTGATGGAGAGTGACTCAGAACGTAGTCAAGATAATGTTAATTACCACAAAACCATAGACCATATATGTCTGATAAAGGTCATTTATATCATAAAGAATGATTATATAAGGATAAAATTTTATTTTCAAATCATTTGAGAAGATATAATTACTTGAGTTAATTTTATAAGTACAATATCACTTTTTAGATGTCCCTTTATCGATTTCTGCTTGATTTATTATTATAATAAATAAAGTTGAAATTTTAATGCTTAAATAACTAGTGGATCATATGATCCATAATGGGATGACATGTCATTCCATTTATCTATAGTTATTATCATAACAAAATGGTAAGTATAGGTTATCCAAGCATAAATATTCATATGGTTAAGTAATACATTAATCTCTAAAACCATATCAAAATTTCAATGAAAATAATTTCATAAATGGTTACCCATATGAACCTTCAAAAATATTAAAATCCTAAACTTTCTAAAGAAGTTTGCTAAATTTTTAAAATAAAATTATCATAAATCTGTCCAACAATATGAAGTGGATCTTAATCATCACATGCCAAATAAGTGAATAACATCATCATGTTTTCTCTTGAAATATTTTAATAACCTACATTACTAAAAAATAATAGAAAGCATGCATTCTTACTTATTCTTTAAGTAAAATATAGATTATAGGATACTTTCCTTAAATCCAAATATGTAATAAAATCTAGAAAAAATAACACAAACCACCAAATCCCTAACCATTTTTATGGTCACCAATGATATCCCATAATCATCTCTTTATTATTATCGAAACATTGAGAATATATTAACTCTTATCCTCCCTCAAAAATTTGTTTTCAAAAATATCAACTATCCACTGAATCATTTTTTTCTTCATACCATTCGACACATGCTTCCAAATCCTTTAATAAATAGAATTGGAGTAAAATACTTAAATTTTTTTAGAATATCATCTATATAATACTTTTATAACATATTTCTTAGATCCAAATAAAAAAGAATAGAAATCATTCCACTTCGGTTATTCCAATGTCATAAGCCAGATGTTCATCCCTTTACTTCTTCTAGAGTATATTCCCTTGATATGTGGGGCATTCATTTTCATATTACCCAATCACTTCATAGTTGAATCATTTCACAGCTTCTTTATTTCCATTTCAATCATGATCCTTATGGCATTTCTCTCTACACTTGTAACAAACTCTCATTCCCTTCAAAAAAGTATCTGGGGTTTTATTTCCATAATTATCATAAGTGGGGAAATCTTTCTTTATTTTCTTCCCCTTATTAATTTTTTCCAATTTTGTCCTCTTTATCTCTTTATTTCATTCAGAACCATAATACATGGAAAATTTCTTCTTTTTCATGATGGATCTTGATACCATATCCTCATATTATGAGAATGTCTGGTAGACTAGTTCCCTTATAAGTATTAGTTTAATCTCCCCAAAGAAATGGTCAATATTACTCTTTGGATTATGTACGTAGTTCATGGAAAGATTTTCTAACCTTGTAAAGTTTTTTTCATACTTATCAACATTTCCTTTATATCAGACTCAATAATTTTATCTCCATATTTGCTCGTTGTTCACGTGGAAAATATTTTTCCAGGAAAAGTTCCTTAAAATCCTTCCATTTCTTTTTTTCTATTTACTCTACCTCCTTTTTTTGATTTAATGACTAAAATTGATCTACATATCCTATGAGATGATAAACTGGCATGATAATCTTCTCCCTTTAATACTTCCCAAGGCAAGAAATATCTTTTCTAAGTAAAATATCCATTACTCAGCCTCAAATGGATTTGTAGTTTCAGTGAATGATTGAGGTTGATGACACAAAAAGTAGACTAACATTATTACACCACATTATGGCTCAGCTATAATTTATATATAGGTAAGTTTATTTCTCATAACCTGATTCATCTATCCCAGTATAGTTATAAGTTGTTCAACTCCAACTATTGCTCTAGCTCAAGCTGCAGCTCCAGCTACTTTATCTTTCCTATGAGGGAAATCCCTAAATGGATTACATGCATTGATATAGTTTTCATTCCTTCCACTAGGTTATATTTATAAATAATGGTATGCACTATATTAGATCATGACATTATGGTACATAATTTATAATCTCAAAACTAGTTAATGTAAATTAAAAATTTAGGTGTAACTAATATCTAAATAATAATTTTTGTTTCTTTCGGAGTATCTAAAAATTGTATCATTGGTTTTTGTTCCCTAATCTAGGTTTTCCTAAATATATTTCTCATATTTTCTACTAAACTTCCTCTCATACCAATTTTAAAATCCCAAACCCTAGAAAACTAGAGTCATTGGTTACTTTATTACATTGGAACAATATACAAGGAATCGCTTCCTGAAGGACCGAACAATTTAGCAGTTTTAGAAAACTAGATAAATTTTTGAACCTTATATTAAAATTTAAAATATAAAATAAAATATAGTGATACTTTTAAGATACCATTATTCTCACAGATTAATCCTTTGTATCATTCATAATAAAATACTTGTCATCTTGGGAAAAAATAAAACATAAGAAATGGGTGAGCTCATATGCTCTGTACGGGTTAAGTATAGCAGAAGTAATGAATAAATAAGGCATAAACATTATAGTAAGTTACATAACTAAAACACATGTCATTTAAATAATTTGTGAATAATATTGAAGGAATAAAATCTGATTTAACAATTCTATATAAATAATCAAAAGATCTTGAAAAATTAACCACATATATTCTAGTAATCAAATAATCGCATAGAAATCAATAATTAATATCGTAATGAAGGAATGCATAGTTATTTACATTTGAAACATATTATCAAGTCTTGGTCTAAGAAACCATGCATAAAAAGGTAATACATAATCCAATTCCAAAAAATGTTTTTCTCATGAGACCTACTAATGCATCGAGGGGTTATAGAGGGCTCCACCCATCACTTACTAAGTCCAATGCACTCCTCATATGAAAGGGGTGAAACATAATCAACATATACATTTTTATTGAAACTAGCATATAAAATGTAAACAACCTTCTCCAATCAATAAACATAATTGAAAAAAATCTAGAGTAATATGATGTATGGTATCAAAATACGACATCCCCAGTCAAACTGATCATAAATCATTTAATAAAATATGGTATATGATATTAATAAATTTACCCCAATTAATTATAAGATTCAAAAAAATAATTTTTAAATAGATGAAAATACTTTTTAAGATCATTGAAAAAATATTGGGGAAAATTCCCTTTTCACTTTGAAAATCACTTATTTTTAAAATGTGTACAATTATAAAAGAAAATATTTCCTTTGAAAATTAACATGTAAACATTTCAAGTAATCTCTAAATCATTAAGGTTTTATGATGGTGGGAAACTACATTCATTCTATAAAGTTTAAAAAACATTCCTTCTATATTTTTATCATAAAATTATCAAAGAACCTTATTTGGAAAATGAAAATTTTATACCTTTAAAACCAATTAGTTAAAAGTAAAACATTAGTAAAAATATGAATTTAAACAATCATTGAAAAATAGAAAAAAATAAAATTAATTATAAGAAACATATTTAAGGAAGAAAAATAGATTTTTATGGAAATTTTTAAAATGATAATTTTTTTAAAATAAATTCTTTTAAAAATATCATATCATTGAAGTGAGCATTGATAAAATTAATTGATTATGTGTATAAATTTTAAATCCACATAAAACAAGTATAAATATAATAATAAGATAATCAAAATTCATTTCACATGTAATATTTTAATGACATATTTAATGAAGTAAAAGTTTAACTTGATGAATGGAAATTGAATTATGAAATCTCTTACAACTTTGTAATTAGTCGAATCCTATACCCCATAAAAGTAATAATTATCAATTATAACATTGAATACCATGAGGATAATGAGATTCATGATTTGATATATCAAAGAGAAATATATATACACCAAAAACATTAAATAATTGGTGAATAATTTATATATCCCACATAAGTAAAAGTGATATGAGAAACCCCTAATTATGCTTCCCTTTAGTTTTTTATAGTTTAACCTCCTCTTGAATATCACCTCCTTGAAAGACCCCTTAAGGAAGTAGAATTGGTATTTTGGTGAGACCAGTGGTACTTAGACATGGGGAGAGTGGGAATAAGAGAGTTTGGTAGATATTTGTAGTTATTCAAGGTCATAATGGAGAAAGGGGTGGTGAGGAGTGGTATTTATAATTTAGTAGGTGTGGTTTTAAGTGATTAAATAAAGACTATATTATATTTAAAGACAACCACATTTGAGTGGTACTAATTCCAACAAAAATAGATTGATAATTAATGTTGTAAAGGATGATTAAGGTCTATCAACACATCAACCACCCATTTAAATTTGAATTTTTTAGGTATTTTAAGCTTTTAGCTTTTAAATTTAACTCACCAAATTATTTTCCCAATATTACAGTAAATATTTCTATTTTTACCACGATAACTTTTTTGTTCCCAAAAATGAAAAAGTTATTATAACCTTATTTGGACCTATTAATTCTAAATTTGGAATCCATTTTACTTGAATCAATTTATAAAAGTCATAAAATCCATTCTGAACATGTTATATGTATAACTCATAAAAACATATTTTTTAAGTTAAAATTGTTGTTTTTAAAAATTTATAAACATATGAGTCTAAATGTAATTCCTTATTTATTATGTCGTTCCATAAATAAATTTTTATCCTGAATAAGGGTTAATAAATTTGAAATAATTATCATATAATAATTATTTCATAAGAGTTATAGTATTTCGTAAAAACATTATATTCACCTTTTAACACAAAAAAACAAATTTTTTTGAATATTCCAAAAAAAATACCCTGATCTACTTTTGATGTGATGAGTAAAATAATGAATCTTATTTTTCCAAAAAAAATTATAAACTTTTTAAAATTAATTATATTTATTTTCTTATATAAATCAATTAAAATATCATTTTGAAGAAAACAAATATTTGAAGAATAAAATAACTTTACTAACAATTATGTGTCCATTTCGTAAGAATGATTAAATTTTTATTAAATATGAACTTTATATTAGTTTCATAATATAGTTAATCTTATTCACACCCAAAAAATTGGTTGCTAGTTTATAACTATTGTGTTAAAATAATAATATTTTGGAGTTTTTTAAGCTCGATGTTCTGTGAAATATAATCTATAGAACATATCGTTATTTTAAAATATCAAGGTGTTACACAAAGTGTACCTTTATATGATAAACCAAGGGAAAAGTGGATACTACAATTATGACCTCTTAGACAAAAAGGTAATAGTGTAAAAACACGGCATATTTCTTGAGAGGGGGAATATCTATAAAAGATATAGTGGGGGATAAATATACTTTGATGAAGTCCAGTCTCAAGATATGTGAGAGTTAGTAAAAGAATAAATTCCATAAATCCCAAAGGAAGAGGCAATTTTTATAGTGACACCGGTACTAAGTAGGAGTACATGAGAGGTTATAGAACTAGAACAATATGGTTTTCTCATCACCGAGGAAAGTGACTCATTATTAGTTGACAATAATGATCCTATAACCTACAAGGAAGCAGTAAGTGGAATAGATGTTTCCAAGTTGAAAGAATCCAGGAATTCTAAAATGGATTCCATGTTCTAAAATTAAGTCAAGATTTTGGAATATCTTCTATTGGATGTAAATCCCATTGTTTTTCAATGGGTATTCAGGAAGAAACTAGACGTGCAAGGACAATTCGGTTCCTATAAGGCATGGATAGTTATAAAAGTGTTCAAACAACATCAATTCATTGACTTAGATGATACCTTTTCACCACCTTCAATATGGAAATCCATCATAATTTTACTTTCCATTATGGACTTATATTACTATGAGACTTATAAAATGGACATCAAAACATACTTCCTTAATAGGAACCTTCAGGAATATGTATATATGACACAAATAAAGGATTTGTGACTCCAAAGTATTCCAATAAGATATGAATGTTTCAAAAATCTATTTATGTATTAAATGAACCATATAGGCTATAAAATATTCAATTTATTGAATCCATGTAACACCCCAACCCCTGTTACCCAGAGTCGGTGCATTGTTACATAACATTGGCATGATCACAAAAGATCAAGTCTCGAAAGACCGATTAGTTTAGTAGCCTTGGAAACACTAGATACATTCATAAGTATTACATTACATCATAAAGTGAAAAACTACAACAACATAGTCTCCATAGTCCACACTCATATCCTATCATACTATCCCTATAGGTTAGTCATAAAATACTTCCACACATCCCGAGAAAAATGAAACATAGAAAGGCGTGAGCTCAGATGCTTAGTAAGGATAACAATATAGCAGAAACTTTCATAAATAAGAATAAATATTTAATGCAATGTATAACTAAAAAAATATTTTTAAACTTGAACTTCAGAATAAAATGTTAAAAATAAAATTAAATAATCCCATTTACTTATTCACATGGATATTCTACTAGTCTAATAATCACATGAAATATCAATAACCACTTTCATAATGATGGAATGCATAATGCCAGACAATCATAACCACATAGTGGAGGCCTTGTGCCAAGAATACAAAAAAGATTTTGTCAAGGCCTTGTTCCGAGACACTAGTTTGTCTCATGAGACCTACCGATGAATCGAGAAGCTATAGCGAGCTCCACCCATCACTTACTAAGTCTAATGCATTCCTCATATGAACAGGTTTAAACATAACATAAACATTCGTATTAGAACTAGCATATGAAATGTCAATAATTTCTCCATAAACTATGAATGGTATAAAAATAACACATCCACAGTCAAACATTTCACAAAACCTTCAATACAATATGGAAGTTTTGTATCATAATAAATCAACTTCAAATAATCTTAAAATCCATCAAATGATGTTGACATAGATGAAATCAAAACTATTTTAGAGAAATATCTCTTTTTTTGAAATCATTTAAAAGTCACATAATTATAAAAGAAAACATTTACTTTGAAAATATTATTATAATCTTGTAAAGGAATATTTGTCGATTTTATTATGGCATAAAATAGCAGCACCCGCCGTATAAGTTAGAAAGACATTCTTACCTTAATTTTGTCGAAAAGGTTAAAAAGGACCTTGTTTGGAAAATGACGGAAAGATTACTTTAAAACCATTTTATAAAAATTCAAACAAGGGTATAAATGACTTTAACCCATATTCTAGTAAATATTAAAAATGTTTTGGAATACATTTTTAAGAAACATGGAGGTGGATGATAAAGAGGTCCCAGTAGATAATTACGTACAAACAACCTCGGATAATGAAGAGATTGTGAAATAAAACATTACCTTGTACTTTTACTTGGTTGAGGGTTTGATAACCTCCATGTATAATGGTGAAATAATTGTTATCAAATTATACAAGAATCATATACATTAATATGATATCATATATGATCTTCTAATATTTATTTGTTAATAATATTTTAGTATTATCGTCATTTCTGGTGTTCACTTACTCATTTTCTTTTATATGTTTTACTACATAAGCTGTGTTTTTTATCGATAGTTTGTATATTATTCATATATAGAATGACATGAAGTCCTTAAATATTATTTTTTCTCATCAAATGAAAATTAGTCTTGAATGGATACAATGGGGGATGAATCTCGTCACATTCGTGGAGACGGTAATCCGTACGTACGCACGAGGGAAAATATCATTCTTTTGATATTAAAATAATATATACATGGATGGTATATCATATATAAATAATCATTATCATGTTATATTTATCATTTACATCAATTAAACATCATTATTATACCCACTAATACAACATGGCCTTTTATCAGTGCTAAAAACCGGCATCAACACCACTAGAAAAGCACTGTTAATGCCAGTGTAGATAAAGGGGGGTATCCTTTATCAGCGCTCTTTTTAGCGCTGATAAAGGTCTCCTTATTAGTGATTTTTGGAGCGCTGATAATAGGGCCTTTTATCAGTGCTCTTTTAGCGCTGTTAAATGTATCTTTTATCAGCGCTCAAAAAAGCGCTGATAAAGGCACCTTCCACTGCACCTGCACATCCAGCACCTGCACACATGCACACCTGCACAAACTAGCACCTACACACCTCCACAAAACAGCACCCGCACACAATATTTTGACAAATAATGCTATATACATTTACTTAACATCATGAATACAAAAAAAAACACTGATATATACATTTCAAACAATATTTTACATGGATACAATTACAATTATCCAATAATAGTTATAAAAAATAATGTTTTATCCTTTGATATCTGTGATCCGCTCTAAAAAATTGTCGTCTGCGGCATTTGTTGCCAACAAAGCATCTGAACTGAAGGAAAAAAATCACCTATATAAGAAAACAAATATTATGTTAGTAATACAATAATGAAATAAATTAAAACATTAATATGAAAGAATAAATTAATATGGAAATGTGAAACTAAAATATGAAAATGATAAACTCAAATGTTTTCATTCTGACAACAATGAAAGGGAATAATGTGAAATCACTATGTTTTTTGATGATTTATCTCATTTAATAGATACTGATTCTTTATCTAATGAAAAGTAATACCGGTCACACCGTGCATCGGATTGTGGTGCGGCTGATTCGTACACATCACAAATGACTCATGGATCATTTTCCTAAAGTATCAAAACAATCATAATGCGTTTTCTGGGTTTTTCGTATGTTACTTGTGTTGTTTTCTAAAGTTTATGTCAAATTGAAACTGGTATCAGACACTTTTAGCCATATCGGTCACACTACTTCGGATTGAGATGTGGTTGATTCGTACACGTCACAAATGAATCATGGGTCGTTTTTCTAAAGTAACAAAACAATCTGAATGCATTTTCTCGGTTTTCCATATGTTACTTGTGTTGTTTTCTAAAGTTAATGTCAATTTGAAACTGATATCAGAAACTTTTAGCCATACCGGTCACACCGTGTCTTGGATTGAGGTGCGATTGATTCATACACGTCACAAATGACTCATGGATTGTTTTCCTAAAGTATCAAAACAATATGAACGTGTTTTATTAGTTTTTTGTATGTTACTTGTGTTTTTTTATAAAGTTTATGTCAATTTGAAAATGATATCAGACACTTTTAGCCATACTAGTCACACCACACATCGGATTGAGGTGCGGTCGACTCTTACACGTCAAAAATAATTCATGGATCAGTGTCCTAAAATATCAAAACAATCCAAACGTTTTTTTTGGTATTCTGTATGTCAGTAGTGTTGTTTTCTAAAGTTAATGTCAATTTGAAACTGATATCAGACACTTTTAGCCATACTGGTCACACCATGTGTCGAATTGAGTTTTGTTCAATTCGTACACATCACAAATGACTCATGTATCGTTGTCCTAAACTTTGAAAACAATCAAAACCTGTTTTCATGGTTTTCCGTATGTTAGTAGTGTTGTTTTCTAATGTTTATGTCAATTTCAAACTGATATCAGACACTTCTAGTCATAACGGTCACACTACGCATCGGATTGAGGTTCTGTCGATTCATAAACGTCACAAATGAATCATGGATCATAGTCATAAAGTATCAAAAAAAATAGGAATGCGTTTTCTCAGTATTTCATATGTCAGTAGTGTTGTTTTCTAAAGTGAATGTCAATTTGAAACTGATACCAGACACTTTTATCCATATCGGTCACACCATGTGTCGGATTGAGGTGAGGTTGATTTTTACATGTCACAAATGACTCTTGGATCGATTTACTAAAGTATCAAAACAATCCTAATGTTTTTGATTGGTTTTCCATATGTCAGTAGTGTTGTTTTCTAAAGTTTATGTCAATTTGAAACTGATATCAAACACTTTTAGCAATACCAGTCACACCATGCGGTGGATTGAGGTGTGGTCAATTATTACACATCAAAAATGACTCATGGGTCGTTTTACTAAAGTATCAAAACAATCCTAATTCATTTTCTTGATTTTCTGTATGTCAGTAGTGTTGTTTTCTAAAGTATATGTCAATTTCAAACTGATATCAGACACTTTTAGCCATACCGGTCACACCGTGCATCGGATTGAGGTACGGTCAATTCTTACATGTCACAAATGACTCATGTATCATTTTAGTAAAGTATCAAAACAATCCGAACGTGTTTTCTTGGTATTCCGTATGTCAGTAATGTTGTTTTCTAATGTTAATGTCAATTTTAAACTGATATCAGAAACTTTTAGCCATACCGGTCACATCGTGTGTCAGATTAAGGTACGATCAATTCATACATGTTATAAATGAATCATGGATCATTTTACTAAAATATCAAAACAATCCGAACACGTTTTCTCAGTATTCCATATGTCAGTAGTGTTGTTTTCTAAAGTTTATGTCAATTTCAAACTAATATCAGACACTTTTAGCCATATCGGTCACATAGTGCGTCAGATTGAAGTGAGGTCAATTCGTATACGTCAAAAATTACTCATGGGTCATTTTACTAAAGTATCAAGAACAATCTTAATGTGTTTGATCAGTTTTCCGTATGTCAGTAGTTTTGTTTTCTAAAGTTTATGTCAATTTCGAACTGATATCAGACACTTTTAGCCATACCGGTCACACCATGCGTCTAATTGAGATATGGTTGATTCATAAACGTCAAAAATGACTCATGGATCGTTTTCCTAAAGTATCAAAACAATAGGAACGCATTTTCTCAGTATTCCATATGTCAGTAGTGTTATTTTCTAAAGTTTATGTCAATTTCAAACTGATATGAGACACTTTTAGCCATACCGATCACACCGTGTGTCATATTGAGGTGCGGTTGATTCTTACATGTCAAAAATTACTCATGGATTGTTTTCCTAAAGTATCAAAACAATCTGAACATGTTTCCTTGGTTTTACGTATGTTACTTTTGTAGTTTTCTAAAGTTTATGTCAATTTGAAAATGATATTAGACACTTTTAGCCATACCGGTCACACCATGCATCAGATTGAGGTGTGGTCCATTTATACACGTCAAAAATGACTCATGGATCGTTGTCCTAAAGTATCAAAATAATACGAACGTGTTTTCTCGGTTTTCCGTATGTTACTAGTGTTGTTTTCTAAAGTTTATGTCAATTTGAAACTGATATCATACACTTTTAGCCATACCGGTCACACCATTCATTAGATTGAGATGTGATTGATTATTACATGTCACAAATGACTCATGGATCATTTTACTAAAGTGTAAAAACAATCTTAATGTGTTTGCTTGTTTTCCCATTTGTTACTTGTGTTGTTTTCTAAAGTTTATGTCAATTTGAAACTGATACCAGACACTTTTAGCCATATCGGTCACACCGTACGTTATATATAGGTGAGGTCAATTATTACACATCACAAATGACTCGTGGATCGTTTTCCTAAAGTATCAAAACAATCCGAATGCGTTTTCTTGGTATTCCAAATGTCAGTAGTGTTGTTTTCTAAAGTTAATGTCAATTTGAAACTGATATCAGACACTTTTAGCCATAATGGTTGCACTGTGCGTCGGATTGAGGTGTGATAGATTTTTACACGTCAAAAATGACTCATGGGTCATTTTCCTAAAATACCAAAACAATCTGAAAGAATTTTCTCGGTTTTCCGTATGTTACTTGTGTTGTTTTCTAAAGTTAATGTCAATTTGAAACTGATATCAGACACTTTTATCCATACCGGTCACACCGTGCGTCGAATTGAGATGAGGTTGATTCGTACACGTCAAAAATGACTCATGGATCATTTTTCTAAAGTATCAAAACAATCCAAATGCATCTTCTCTGTATTGCATATGTCATTAGTTCATAAGAGTCACTCATTAAGTTATTCTTTACTAAAAACTCAAATCATTTCTAAAACCATTCTTCATAATCTGAGGATATGAAACATAAGAAAGGGTGATCATAGATGCTCAATAATTGTAAACAAGGGAGATATCAAATATCATATAAAGATAACATAAGTAGTAGGAATTCACCTTCATTGTCCTATTTGTTTACATTCTTCCACCAGGTACGATGCCCATTCGTTTCAAAACACATCTATATTATCTTCTGAATAGGAGGTTTTGCGACAGTCATAGTAGTACTGAAAAAATATAAATACAGAAAGGATTAATAATTATTTTAAATTAAGTAGTAATTACTTTCAAAAATACCTCTTCAGGGATACTAGTTTGTTCATGAAATATGATCTCTTTCATAAATTAACAAACAAAATAACTGCAGTCCTTTTCATTTGTTTGTTTCAGACACTGTAGAAACATCGAGAAAAATAATTAATCTGTTTTGATATGTATTTTTATAGTGAAATATAATTATATATACCCCGATACTTCTCCATTTCTAGATCTTGTGCGCCTTGTTGTCCTTAGGCCCTGGATTCATTCCATCCATTAGACGATATTCATACATGACCCTATTATAACAGAATCCACATTAAAAGATAATATAAATTATATAACTAGATATTTAGTTTTAAATGTTGGATCTAGTGTATTATGAGTTGACAATCGTCATCATGTGTGGTTTGTTTGTTGGATATCCATGCAGTGAATCCAGAAAATAAATCTTTGGAGTATCCAAATTGACTGCAATGAGCATCCAATGTTGCCTAAAAACACAAAAAGGAATAAGTACTGATAGAAATGAAAATATAATTGATATGATTAAAATGTAGATTTTTACCCCTACAACATTGTTATTAAAAAGAGTCTATCAATCATAATTCTGCATTAAAACGTTCTGAGCAGGGTTGACATTAATTCATCCCGAAAAACGGGATCTATTTCTTCTCATTCTGTAGAAATGGTGTGAGGACTAACGAGTCTAAATTTGTATTCATGGGAAAATCCCTTCAATTTTTTTCATATATACACCTTTGAAAAATATGAAATGTATTTAGCCATAATTATCATAGTATATCAACTTCTCTAAAATCAAATCCTGAAAACATACCTCATGTATACATTGATAATTGAGGCGCCTAGCCAGTCATATGTGATGATTTCAGCTACAGCGTCAGCACTAATGAAATCTAATGTTTCCTCTCCGTACATATCTTTTTCACAAACAATTGTAGGACTCTTTCCGCCTTTCATTTTCGTATCCACATGAGCTTGTAATGATATAAAATGTGGATATAGAACGGGTGGGGTGAAGGTGCTCTTAGTAGATCATTTTAGTCGGTTGGTTGATCCTTTGAGTATCTCTTTAGTTTTAACTCCTCCATTTTTAACTTCTATAATAACATTCATCGGTTCAGCCCTTTTCTAATTTAATGTTAAAGGTTCTACTTGAAAAATGAATTGGAAAATAATACCTCCTGGTCGACATATTTTTTTACAAGATTCGACGGCCATGCAACGAATGTTCCAACAGCTTTTTCCACCATATGAATGTCGTCATCATCATTTGGCACAGGTAGGTCGGCACTCGGCTCATGAGCTACATTAATCGACACTTTGACATGACCGGTTTGAAGTGGTCTGTAGTGCAGCGTGTCATTATTCATATTGAACACTGTAGCCCTCCCTACAAGGCGATGGGTGGGAGTTGACAGAAATAAATCACAGTCATTTTCACCCTGTAGAATATCATTAAAACAAAGGTATCAGTGTCTATGTGATTCACATTTAACAGAAACAAATATTAGAACATTGATTACCTCGGTTAAGTCAGGTCTTCGAGGGGAATGGCTCACCTCAAAGCTGGTGGGGGTGGGGGTGGGGTGGGATCTTCTCGTGCTGGTGGTTCTTGAGTTGTTTGTTCTCTTCACCTCTCCCCCATCAAAGTTGATATCAACTCTCCCTGACTTTAGATTCTTTCTTCAAGGGTAGTTACTCTATCTCTCATAATTTTAATTTCTTTAGTTTTTTATCCTCCTGTTTTTTTTTCTAAAAATACTTCTGGGGTGTCACCCCAAAACCCACACCTCTGATGCGGCCAAACTGTTCTGGCTGTTTCAAGGCTACTAAAAGTATGTCTGCATCTGTTTTGGGTGTTGTTGATTTCTGTGACTATGTCAAATAGAAAATATGGGAAAATAAGTAATCATTGTTATGTAATAGTGATTTAAAGAAAAAAAATATTATATTATGTCATACTTACGCATGTTTCCCACACTTTTTGTGTGTTTTCATCTACCAGTTTCCCCTCTTTATTAACACAAGACACCTTCCATAGCACATGGCATGGGATGGAAGTGTCTTGGGATTTTGATTCATCAATCTTCATATAAACAGAGAAACATGGTTACAGTGTTTTTTTATGTCACATAATAGTATTACAGTACTTTTAAAATATATACCAATTGTTTTTCAATTGAAGCGTACCACATCCTTGATTTACAGTAGGGGTACGCTGGTTTTGTTTCCAGTTCCTTATTTTCAGCACTCAGTTGCTATTTCATAAATAAAAAACTGTTAATCAAAGTATTGAATACAAGAAACTTTAAACAACGTGTAACCAAACACAATGTACCTAAAAAGTTTGGTTTGCACGATGGTTACAAACTGCATCCCACGCTCCTTGGGATATCAAGTGTGCATAAAGAGGAGGTGGGTGCAACTTGATTTTCCCTTCAGCATCTTTTAGATGATGTTTCATTAAAATGGTGTGAAAGCCTCTATGAACCCTTCCTGCCAGTCTTAATACATATTCTTTGTGCGAGACATCTACTATAAATGCACTCTGCAAGAGAGATGAATTGTTATTCAATATTTCAGTATTTTATTTTATTTTATTTTAATAAATTAAATAAATGATATCGTAATGTTACTGTAATCTCTTCACACATTAATTTTTCAACCCGCTGACAACATGGTGCCACGACTCTACATCAATCATCACACGTTGCCGAGTGAAGATTCTAATGTAGCTACTAAACATGGATTTTTTGGTGTTTACATGTTTTCCTCTCTTATTCCATCCCACCTCATATTTGATGCCTTTTTCTTTTGCCTTAAATATTTTTTCTAAAACTGTCAAACTACGGCGCACCTGTTTTTTTTGTGTCGTCGAGGTTTTATTTCCTACCATTTCCTCGGTTTCTGCATCATCATTATGTTCCTCCAAAGCACTAGCATTGGAATTGGGACCAGCAACAATAGGATGAGAAACCTGTTGTACCTCAGTAGTGGGAATAGATGCAACAAGTTAAGAGACCTGTTATACCTCAGTAGTGGGACCAGCTGCATTAGGTTGAGAGAACTGTTGTGTCTCGGGATTGGGTGCATCAGTAGGTGAAGAAGTCATTATCTACAAAATTGGTTTAACATTTAATTTAGATCACATAAAAGCAGCAGTGAACATATAATAACATAATGTAACACAATCTATATTACAATAAAAAATAACCGGATTATTGAGCTCTCCTTTTTTTTAAAGGCTGGAGGGATCTGACACCTCTATCGACTATCCAAATCCCTTCATTGTGGTCTCATCTAACATACAAAACGTGGTCTACATTGGGACCACTGTGAAATGATTTTGAAGTCCCAATTAAAGGGTCATCCTCCGTTGAATTTTCATCTGACCCTTCAACTATTTTGGTCGATAACAAAACAATTAACCAGTTTCAGTTTGCGGGATCTGGAACATAAAATACTTGCATTGCCTATGATGCCATTATAAACGGTTCTTCTTTCTCCCCTTCCTTACTGAAATAAACTTTCATGAATACCAATTCATCTATTTTAACAGCACTCATGTTATCAACCCACTTTCATTGAAAAATCGGAACTTGGAATTCTGTATAATCCAACTCCCATATTTGTTTATTGATGACAAAGTATGACATATTCGCATAAATTGGATTTTTTTCCTTAGCACTGGAAACATGCATCGCTTCAACCACATGTGTAACCCCACTATTATTCATGGTAATATCTCTATCATGTTCATTAGTATAAAATGTATAACCATTAACTACATAAGCATTGTAAGATAATACATACACACTTGGTCCTCCATCTATCCATCTAAGTCGTTCTCAAATGGACTCTGGATTTTTATCTGAATTCTAAAAAATATGGTCCCAAAACCATCCTATAAACTTTAGATTATGTGTATCTGATATCCATTTTTCATCCCTAGATGGATTCAAATGCCTAATAATTTCTTTGTGGATTTCAACATATGGGTCAACGTCAAAACTGTTATACAAAACATAAACGTGGGCCTACTCCCGACCTGTAATATTGATTGTGACAACCTGTCTTCTAGAAATTCCTTCACCCTCAAGCCACCCAATGTGATGAGATTTCGGTAGGCCAATGATTTCCACACCAGATAGGTATTCGACACAGAATTCAATGGATTCCTCAACAATATATCGCTCTGCAATACAACCCTCTGGCCGACTTTGATTTTTGACATACCCTTTCAAAATCTTCATATACCGTTCAATGTGGTGCATCCATCTGTAATGTACAGGACCACATAGTTGAATCTCTCTCACCAAGTGGACCATAAAATGAACCATCATATCAAAAAATTAAGGTGGGAAAAACATTTATAATTCACATAATATGACGACAATTTCTCTTTCCATAGTTGGCAATTTTGCCAGGTCTATAACTTTGTTGCATATTCCTTTGAAGAAGAAACATAGTTTCGTTTATGTATGGCAGACATTCTTGGGAAAAATGAAACGTAAAGCAATAGGAATGATATCTTGCATCAAAACATGGCAGTCATGTGATTTCAGACCTTTTAACCTCAAGTCGCTCATTTACACGAGGTTCCTGGTATTTGAAGAATACCCCTCTGGAACCTTTATGTCATTCAAGAAGTTGAAAAACAGATATCTCTCCTACCTGGAAAGAGTGTAAGCAGCAGGAGGAAGAAATGTTCGTTTTTCACCCTTCACTGGTGCCAACTCTTCTTGTATTCCCATCTCAACCATGTCCAACCTAGCCTTAATTCCATCTTTTTTTTCATATGTATTTAAAAAAATTCCGATGACACTATCAAATACATTTTTTTCTACATTCATAACATCAAGAAAATGTTAGACATATAGACAATTCCAGTATTGTAATTCAAAAAAACTGATCTCTTTTTCCAACTAATTTTCGTAAGGTTTTTTGAATCTGGTTTACCAAAAGTTGTGTCCACATTTTTAACTTTCTCAAACAATTGATCACCTTTTAGTGGAGACGGTGTTGTACGTTCTTCTGAACTTCCATCAAATGATGTCGTCTAAGAATGGTACTTATGTCATCGGGGTAGAAATCTGCAATGTCCTAGAAACACGGTTTTCGATGAATGTTTCAAACAAATTGATTGTGTACCTTGTTCGCAAATGGGACACCCTTGAAATCCTTTAATGCTATATCCTGATAAATTTATATAAGTAGGGAAGTCATTTATCATCCCATACAACATGGATCTCAAAGTGAAATTTTCTTTTCTGTAAGCATCATATAATGTAACACCTAAATCCCACAATAATTTCAAATCTTTGATTAATGGAGCTAAATAAACATCAATATCATTACCCGGTTGTTTTGGTCCTGATATAAGCATAGATAACATGATGTATTTTCATTTCATGCATAACCACGGTGGTAAGTTATAATTTACCAACATAACCGGCCATGTGCTATGACTGTTGCTTTGAAAATCAAAAGGATTCACTCCATCTGTAGATAACGCAAGACAAAGGTTTCTCTAATTGTTTCCAAATTCATGATACTCATGATCAATTCTCTTCCACTAGGGAGAGTTTGTCGGGTGATGTAGTATCCCATCATTAATTCTTGTATCTTCATGTCATGTCAATTGTCCTGTAGTATCCTCACTTCCATATAGGTGCCTAAACATTGGAATGATTGGAAAGTACCATACAAATTTAGTAGGAATGGATTCATCTTTCTTGTATCGAGAAGAACCACACTTTGGCCATTCTTTATGTGATTTTTGTTCCTTGTGAAATAGTATACAATCATTCGGGCAGGCGTGTATTATTTTAGAGATCATACCCATCAAGCGTAGCATTCGTTTGGCATTGTATGTTCGGCTCGGGAGCTCATTATCTTCTGGGAGCATTTCATTCAGAAGAGCAAGTAGTTTTGTAAAACTGGCGTCACTCCACCCATGGTCTGATTTCAAATTATACAGCTTCAGTATGGATGACAATGTTATATATTTACTATAACCAGCATACAATGGTGTCTTTGCACAACTTTTTAACTTCTCAAACAATTTTCGGCAATCAAGAAGTTCATCTTCAGTGGTCTTTGTCATTTTCTCAATATGATCTTCATCATCATTCACATCTATAATCACATCCTCCATATGGTCATCTTCATTGTTCATGTTTGTAATCATATCATATGATCCATAAAACGCAGTGTTATCCTAGCCACTACCTACATTTGTTGTTTCCCCGTGTTTATTCCAACATGTATAACTCTGATCTATTCCTTGATAGATCAATTGTTCTTCCAACTCCTCTTGACTAATTTTTTCTGAATAAAAATAGTGTAAACACGGAAAAAGAATTTTGGAAGGGTCACATGCATGATCATTTTAAAACTTGATAAACACTTTCACTCCTTCTTCATACTCTTTTGTCAAACGATTAGCATTCGTCCATTCTTTATTTATATTCATCCTATTTAAATCCATAGGATGGGTATATAGGTTAGGGGAGAAGAAATATGAGTATAATTTAGATAAAAAACTACATACTTCAAAAATGGTGGGCTCATGCTCATTAATAGAAAATCTTGGGTGGTTCTTGGGTTTAATCCATTCTCTTCCTCTCTTCGATCCTTCCTAATGAGGGGAGGTTATTGGGAGTTTTTTATAGTGTGTTAGTGAGTTCTTCCTTAATACTTCCTCCATTACTATTATCATTTATTTCCCTATGATTTGGGATGATTTTAACTAGGATTTGTGTGATGATTTCACTATATCATCTTCAAATCAATTCAAATGATATAGATTTTTTTGTATTGGCTAGAGGTTATCCTCGTATGATGAACGCACCATGTTTTGTGTGGTTTAGGTGGCGTTGTGTTTCCCAGTGAGTTTTTGAAATATTATTCCTAATTATATTAAGGTGAATAATTAATTATAAGTTTCTATAATTAATTATTTGGGAATTGTGCCTTAAGATTGGGTCTCAATCATTGGTACATGATTAGATAAGGCATGTATAGTCTTGGTTGAGGATGAGTTGATCTTGGTGTGGGGCTTACTCCATTTTTTGAGGTAGGTGGACCCTATAATACAAAACCATGTTCCAATTTATGCATGATTGTGCATTCATTCATGAGTATATGTGTTCCAGTGAAAGGGATAGAAATCAAGAGCAACCAAGGTAAATAAATAGGGTGTTTTTGATCCACCAAGAGGTAGAGTGAGGAATCTATTGAATGTTTGTGATTTTGTGATCATCCAGAGAATATCTCTTCATGGAGTAGTTGTGTTTATGAGAGGATCGGGTTTGGTATGATATTTTTATAGCCTAGTTAGAATTTCTAAGGCTATTTGAGTAGGTATTAGAGTCTTAGGCCTGAAGAAGATGGATCATATAGTTTTATATCTCACGTATGATGAGTAACACCCTCTGAAGGATATATAAGAGTCATGGTGTGTGTGATGAGTAAGATATTCCATATAGGGATTGGTGAAGTTTGACATAGATGATTTCCTCCTTATAATTGGATTAAGAGATTTCCAAGGGGAGATATGATATTGTACCTAAGTGAGGGTCATGATAATAGCCTAGATGACTTAGCATAGGGTATCCAAGGCTCTTAGTGTGAGTTTCTTAGGATGGTCATTATTTGGTTTTAATGAGTTTTAATGTGGGAAATAGAAGATGATATAGACTAGAATATCAAGGAATAGATCAAGTATAGCATGTGGGTTGTGACATTACCATGTAGAGATGAGTGTGTGTTGGTATCAATTAGTAGAGATGGGTTAGGTGTGTAGAACCCAATAGATTCCCTTATAGGCGGAATTATGATCATCCATCAGGACCATATGAGTAGAGATGGGTTAGGTTTATCATTTATGGTCAGACCAACTAAGAGATTGGGACTTCATATGACTTTCACTTAGTTTAAGTATGATCATCCATGGGGCCCACATATTTATGATGTGGTTTAGCTAGTACGAGAGGTTGGCTATCTAGATACCCTCCTTAGATTACTATTTATATGTTTTGTGGCACGAGACAAGATGGATGGCCTTTATTTAAGTGATAAGGTGTTGGTAGGACCCTACTTTGAGTGAGAAGGCATTGGTCAAAGGGGATTGGTGTGTGACTTCCATGGGATCCACCTATTGATGGGGCATTTTGACTTGTGATAGAGGTTGGATATTGTGATTCCCCCCTTAGATCAGCTTTTGTATGATAATATGATGTGAGATATAGAAATGGGAATCACTTAGTATTGGTTTGGAGTAGTTTTGTGAGAGTTTGTATGTTGAGATTCCCTCCTCAAATTGTTTTTTATGTGATGTGATGGTGAGACCCACCGTAAATGGGGAGAGCTCTTCAAGATCAAACAAGTAACCAACCACATATACATGTGTCACACACCCAAGAATCACCCCAAATCATAATTAATCTCAATATTGATAATAAATGAAAACATAACTAATTCATGCAAATTCAATTTTACTCACCATAAGGAGGAGGACCCGGTGGTGGATGAGGAGGAGGCATAGACAGCAGAGGCAACGGAGGCAGCGTGGATGCATCGCGGAGGTAGCAGAGGCAGCTCGGAGGCAGCAGAAGGCAGCAGAGGCAGTGGAGTAGGTGGAAGAGGAGGAGGAGGAGGAGGAGGAGGAGGTGCCAGTGGAGGAGGAGGAGGAGGAGGCCAGGGTGGAGAGGAGCAGGAGGAGCAGTGGTGGAGAGGAGGCATCGGAGTAGGCGAAGGAGGAGGCAGTGGTGGAGGAGGAAGAGGAGGAGGAGCAACGGTGGAGAGGAGGCTGTGGCACAAGAGGAGGAGGAGGAGGAGCCATGGTGGAGGAGGAGGAGGAGAAGTAGGTGCCGGAAGAGGAGGAGGCGGCGGCAGCCACAGCAGAGGAAGAGGAGAAGGAGGCGGCGGCCGCGGTAGAGAGGAGGCAGCGGTGTAGGGTAGGGCTTCTGTGAAAGCTTGACAGGGTGTGGGAGGAGGAGGAGGACCCGGTGGATTTTTTAAATCCTGCATGGACCTCTATCAGTGCTTTTCTAGCGCTGATAAAGACATAGTTTATCAACGCTAATAAAATCACTGATAAATGTATAAATTTAGTAATTTTTTTATATTATTATATATTTATTTAAAATGATATTTATGATAAATAAATATATATATTTATTAATAATTATAACTCTAAATAAATATATCTCTATTTATACTTATAAAATTATTTGAAAGGTATATTTATATATATATCATTGAAAATATAATAAAAAATATATTTATTTTTTAAATGTAATTTAATTTTAATTATAAGTGTAAATTTTTTATAACATGTATATTATATGGGTAACAAAATGATTTTTAAATCAATAACACATCAACATGATATGTAATTATAATCTATAAATGAACATTATTCATGCACATATATATATACACATGTAAATTGACCCCAATTCATTGGAAAACACATATATATTCAATAATTTGAAGTATACATATATATTAAAATGTATTATATATTTATAAATAAAACAAATACATTAAATATAAACAAATATATTATATATATATATTAAATATAATGAATTAATAAATTTAATAAATATAATGAATTAATAAATCTAATAAATCCTATAAATCTAATAAATATATTTATTATTAATCTTATAATTATTTAATTATATATATATATATAGCTATAACATGTGTTTTTTATTTAATGTATACAATAAATATTATCAGCGCTAATATAAGCGCTGATAAATGTAACCTTTATCAGCGCTAATAAAAGAGCTGATAAAGGGATATTTAAAGCGGTGATAAATGCTCCCTTTATGAGTGCTAAAAAAGCGATGATAAAGGGTACACCTTTATCAGCGCTTGTTTTAGTGCTGATAAAGGGTGCATTTATCAGCACTTTTTTTAGCGCTGATAAAGGTCAACCCCTTTATTAGCGCTTTTCTGTTAGCGCTGATAAAGGCAGGCGCCTTCCTTGCTCAGTTTTGTGGTAGTGACCCATCCAAATAATAATGTATTCAATAACAATTACACCACGACGTGGAGACGGTA
Source organism: Viscum album (assembly GCA_963277665.1). NCBI lineage: Eukaryota > Viridiplantae > Streptophyta > Magnoliopsida > Santalales > Viscaceae > Viscum > Viscum album. Next base: position 613,550,509 of record OY728136.1, read on the forward strand.
AGTCATGCGTATGCAAGTAAGGTGACATTTCATTCTAAGGATGGATAGAATATTGAATATGGTTGTACCATATTTATAAAAACATCATAGTATATAGAAGATACTGGAGTTGTTATTTATTAATGGAAACAACAAAGAGGAAAAAAGTGGAAGAAGAAAGGAACTTGAAAGAGGGTGGTGAAATTATTACCTCTTCTTCGGGTTCTTCATTTTGATTTGATCAAAAGGGGTCCTTAAGTAGGATTTATGACTAAAGTAAGGACTCTAGGATGAATTGATGAAATCTTAAAGGATATTTGGGAAAGGTTTGGCTGATCCAAAAGTTTTTGAAGGTGTGAATTAGAGAGAAGGGGGGTTCCCTTTTATAAGAGGGGTAAGGGGCTCCTTAGGAAAAGCTAGAAATATTATTTTATAAGAAAATAATTTTCAGTTTTTAATGGCTCCAAAGTGGATTATTTAAATTCTAAGGTGAGTATGGGTCTAAAACCCCTCAACAAATAGGTTTTAGATAGGTTTGGGTGACTATATTAATTTTATATTTTATATTTAACTCTTAGTTAAACAGATTGATATTTACCATGTCTCTTTCTATTTTTATATTATATCGTTAATAAACTTACTATATACTTCCAAGAGAACCCAAGTGGTTAATTAATGATACACCCATAATTATATAATTCTTTTGGGAGAACCTTAGATTTTTCGAAATAGAATATCAATTAATAATATAATATATTTTTTAAAACTCTTTTATGTCAATTTTGACATTATTTGGTATTTTGTTTTTTGTAAATTTATAACAACATTATTACTTCAAACACAATTCATATAACCAACCATAACATGTCATATTAACCTAGAAAATTAGTGTAATTCATAAAAAGTCTCAAATTACATTTATTTGGATATTTATAATATCAATTATTTTAATATTTCATTAATTAGGTAATTATTGCATCATCATTGTGTCATAAATAATTTAAATTATTTAATTTATAAAAAATATAAATAAAATAAAATTATGTAGGAAATATTTTTATATTTATAATGAATATTTTTTGTCAAATTTATCTTATTTATATCCCTATATTAAAAATGTTTTAGTTATTAAACTTTGATTTTAACTCTTTTAACTCTTCTTTAAATAAAATAATAATAAGTGTCCTAATCGAATCCAAGTGGACTAAAAGGATCATATTTTGTTCCTAAGTTTGTTTTTGGTCGAATTATACTTATACAATAGAATTAGGACATGTTTTATGGTAATAATAATATCATTTTTACTCTTAATTACCCTATTTTCTTTTAACCGTGGTAAATAAAAGTTAAAAGTTAATATTCACCAAAAATTATTTTTATCTTATTGAACCAAATTTTACTCCTTGATATTAACCATGTCTCTCAGATTTTCAAAATTTCATTCACAGAAGTGGTAAAATTAAGTTTTAGGTGAATTTTCAACTTCTTCTAAGAGTTGGGTAAAAGACGGTGAAAAGTTCAATAAAATTTTCATATATCTAAAATTATTATAAACTGACTCCAATGGATTACATTTAACTTATATAGGTATTATGTATCTATTTTGACCTAAAATAAATTTAAATAAAATTAATAATTATTTAAATAAAAATTCATTTTTCAACTATAACTCAGTGTTTTTCACTATTCATCAAAAAATGAATGTTTTCCAAAAAATACCAAAAAATCACCCTAAGCTAATTTTCATATTCTGAATCCAAAAATGAAGTCCATTTTGAAAGAAAAAATTTATAAAATTTCAAAATGTGGGTATTACTATTCATAATGGCTAGTTTGATTGGTTGTGGTGTGTGTTAGAACTCGAAGTTTCATATAACACACTCTACTGCATTATTCAATTTATTATTCAAAGAGAAGTGTACCGTGGAAGCTTGGGGTGTTACATTTTCCCCTTCTTCAAATAATTTCGTCCTCAAAATTTCTAGAATATTACTGCATAAAAAGACTCGGGTGGTTCTTCATCATAAGATCCTTGGGTTCCCTCATTGCCTCTTCCATCTAATGGTTTCTCCATAGAACTTTTACCAGACAAGTCATCCAGTTTATCATCACTTGGTCTCTGGTATCAATAATCCTGACGGCCTCTTCGCAATAAGACAGATCGGGTTCCAGTTCTACTTCCTCATAAGTGGGTACATATGTTGGGTTAGGCATGTATTTTCTCAATAGTGATACATGGAAGACATCATGAAATTTGGAGAGATTTGGCGGCATTTCCAACCAGTAAGCTACATCCTCAATTCGTTCTAGAATTTTGAAAGGTCCGATGTACCTAGGACTCAATTTTCTCTTCTTACTAAAATGTATAACACCCTTCCACAGAGATACCTTCAAGAAAACATGATCTCCAATCTGAAATTCCAAATCCTTTCTTTGGTTATCGGCATAGCTCTTCAGCCTACTTTGAGCTTCTTTGATATGGGTTTGGATAACCTTCACCTTTTTCCATTGTTTCCTCCACAAGTTCTGGGCCTATGAGTTTTCTTTCACCAACATCATCCCAACAGGTTGGTGTGCAACATCTCTTTCCGTATAATGCTTCATATAGTGCCATATGAATACTTGAATGGAGTCTATTATTATTGAAAAATTCTAGTAAAGGTAAATATTGATCCCACATACCCTGAAAGTCAAGTGAGCATGATCTCTACATGTATTCTAAGGTTTTAATACTCCGTTCTGATTTTCCATCAGTTTGGGGGTGGTAGGAAGTGCTCAAACGAAGTTCAGTATCCAGGGCCTTCAAAAGAATTTTCCAAAATCTTGATGTAAAATGTGGATCATGATCAGAAACAATCGATAGGAGTAATCCATGAAGTCTTTCAACTTCATTAATATATATCCTTGCTAGACGTTCAAGTGGTAGATCTTTTCTTATAACAGGAAAATGTGCTGACACAGTAAGAAGATCAACAATGACCAATATTCCATCGTTTTTTCTAGGAGTCTTTGGTAGTCCCATGAAAAATCCCATCGTGATATTATCCCATTTCCAATCAGGTATGGGAAGAGGTTGCATGACTCCTCCAGGTTGTTCGCTTCCAGCTTTCACTTTTTGAAAACCCATACATCTTGACACAAAATTATCAATCTCCCTCTTCATGTTGTCCCACAAAAAATTTTCCTTCAAATCTATATACATTTTGGTTCTCCCATGGTTTATAGAGAAATTGGATCTATGATCATCATCTAACAATTCCCTTTTCAGATTAAGTATATCAGGAACACAAATTCTCTTCCCAAATTTCAAAATTCCATCTTCATACACAAAGTCACTCAATCTCATATCATTCACATATTTAATCATCTTTTGAAACTCTTCATCATCGATATGAGAACTCGTAATCCTTTATAGTAAAGATGGTTTGGAAACCATTTGAAAAAGAATTGATGTTTCACCTTCCATGGTTATTCCCATGTCCATCTTCACTAGATCCATGAAAATGGGATCCCTTTAAATTCTCATATTGTTCAAAACTCCATGACCCTTTATGCTCAAAGCATCTTCCACCTTATTTTCCTTCCCCAGGTGATAGTGTATTGTGCAATCATAATCCTTGAGTAGTTCAAGCCACCTCCTTTTCCTCATGTTGAGTTCTTTCTATGAGAAAATGTACGTCAAACTCTTGTGATCAGTATAAATCTCACATTTTTCACCATATAGATAGTGTCTCCATATTTTCAAAGCAAAGATTACAGCTGCTAACTCAAGATCACGAGTTGGATAGTTTTTCTCATGAATTTTTAGCTATCATGATACATAGGCAATAACCCTATCATTCTGCATAAGGACACAACTAAGTGCTTTCTTTGAACCATCACTATAAATAACAAACACATCATTCCCTGATGGTAGAGTCAAGATAGAAGCATTGACAAATCTTCTCTTTAGTTATTCAAAAAAAAATTCACACTCTTTTGTCCAAACTAATTTAACCCCTTTTCGTGTGAGCTTTGTTAATGGGTTAGCCAACAGGCCAAAATTCTGGATGAAATGTCGATAATAACCTGCTAAACCAATAAATATGCATACCTCAGTTATACTCATTGATGCTGGTCATTCTTTAATTGCTCTTGTCTTAGAAGGATCAACGAAGATTCCATCCTCAGATACAATATGGCCAAGAAAAGAAATCTCCAAAATCCAAAATTCACACTTGCTAAACCTCCCCTATAATTCATGTCTTTTAAGAGTCTTCAAGATAATGGGCAAGTGATTTTCATGATCTTCTTAGATTTTGGAGTATACCAAGATATCATGAATAAATACTACTACAAAATCATTGAGATATTCCTTGAAAACTCGGTTCATTATATCCATGAAGAAAGAAGGTGCATTAGTCAATCCAAAAGTCATTATTGTAAACTCATAATGCCTGTACCTGGTTCGAAATGCTGTCTTCGGAATGTCTTCCTTCCTCACATACAACTAATGGTATCCAGATCTAAGTTCAATCTTTGAAAAGTATTGAGCTCCATGTAGTTGGTCAAATAAATCATCAATGCGAGGTAGGGGATACTTGTTCTTTATTGTTATAGCATTGATCTCCCTGTAGTCAATGCACAACCTCATAGATCCATCTTTCTTCTTAACAAAAAGGAAAGGGGCTCCCCATGGAGAAACACTAGGGCGAATAAATCCCTTATTACTCAATTCCTCTAGTTATTTCTTTAGTTCCACTAATTCCACAATTTCCATTCTATAAGGGGTCTTCGATATGGGCCTTGATCCTGGAATTATATCAATGGAAAACTCAATTTCTCATTCTAGAGGATGTCCAGGTAAATCTTCTTAAAACACATCAACATATTCTTTCACAATAGGGACATCCTCTATTTTAACATTCCTTTCCTCACCCATAGTTATTTCATTATCTTCCTCCCCAATAATTGAATTTAGTTGAGCTACTGGGGGTGGATCTAGATAAGAATTCGGGGGTGACGATTCTGCTCTAAAGATAAGGTGTTCTTTATAATCATCATCAAAAATTGTAACCTCCTTCTTCTTACAATAAATATTTCCATTGTGGTCCAAAATCAAATCCATACCTAGGATTATATCAAATTCAATCATGGGTATGACTATGAGATCAATAGATAAAGAATATTTATATGCTCTAATGGGAACCGATTCACAAAACGTTGTTGCAATGATAATTCCCTTAGGAGTTTTCACTAACAACTCCCTTGTTAAATCAAATTGGAAATATCTAATTTTCTCAGAAAATTTGGAAGATATGAAACAATGCGATGATCCAGAATCAAATAAAGCAATTGCTAAACTTGAGGAAACCATTAAAATACCTGCCACCACGTCTTTTAGAGCTTCTACCTCAGTAGTAGTGATAGCATAAGCTTGGCCTTGATCCCTTGGACTTTTCTAAGGTAAGTTCCCTTTATGCTTAGGAAATTCATTTGAATAATGTCCCATCTCCCGGAAATTGTAGCATTGAACATCGGTAGCTTCTTTCTCCCCCTTACAATCACGAGCTTGGTGGGCTTTTTCACCACACTTGTAACACACTCCCATTCCCTTTAAGCAAGTATCGGGGTATTTCTTCCCACATTTACTATAGGATGGATATTAAACTTTTCCCTTATTCCCCTTATCTCCATTTCCAGAGTGTTCAGTAGATCTCTTCTCCTCTTTCTTTGCTTTAAAGTTGTAAGACTTAGAGAATTCTTTTTCTATCTTGATAGCACATGAGACAATGTCTTCGTACGACGAGAAGGATTGTGAGGCTAATACTCGATGAAGAAACGGTTTTAACTCATCAAAGAAATGATCAATCTTACTCCTTGGGTTACGTATATAATCTGATGCATGCCTCGCTAACCTTGTAAACTTAGCCTCATACTTTGTGACATTCTCATTCTCCTTTTTCCTCAGACTTAGAAATTACTTTTCCATATCTGCTCGATCATCACGAGGAAAGTATTTTTCTAAGAAACGTTCTTTAAACTACCTCCATTCCATATTTGATACTTCATCATCTTTTTTTGTGTTTTGAATCAATGGCCACCATTGATCAACATCTCAAGTGAGGCGGTAAACTGCCATAACAACTTTTTTCATTTCACTACTCCTCAAGGCATGGAATAATTTCTATAAGTAATTTATCTATTTCTCATCCAGTAATGGATTTTCACTCCCTTTGAATGTTGGTGTTTTTTGCCTCATAAAAATGTTTAACATTGATCCTTTAGGGTATGGATCAAGGTGCTCCATACGGGTAAGGTTATTATTCATAACCTGTATCAGTTTCCCCAGTATAGTGATAAGCTGATCAACACCAGTTGTATCACCAAATCCACTATAATTATCTTGAGAAAGAGGTAAATCCCTACCTGGAGTGCATGCATTTATACAGTTTACATTTCTTCCACTAGGTTCCATTTTTAAACAATGTCATAAACTACATTAGTTTATAAATTGAAATACATAATTCCAAACTTGTAAAACACTTAACATAAATTGAACAGTTTATGGATATAATCCATAATAATAAAAATGATTTCTTTGGGAAAGTATATACTAATAAACCCTTTATAATGTTTTGTAAAGAAAATGATAATTATCCTAAGCATATCCCCCGTGAGTGTTGTAACCAAGAGCGCAGCAAGGCCCGTTTTCGTGCACCAGTTCATGTTCGAGTCTAGCTCAAAGCAGTGTTTTAAGGTTTTACCCCTAGGTACATCTGTGCCAGAGCCACCTCTACCTGCTCATATCCAGATAGGGATTTATTTCTCAGAAAACTAACAAAATCTCTACAATACCAAAATTCTAGTAAGTTCTTCTATACTAATCCTCAAAGTCCATTTAAGGTCTATGTGCTCTAATCAGAGTTTATCTAAATCTAGCTTCAAAGGTTTGTACTAAACTTCCTCTGATACCAAATGTAACACCCCGACCCCAGTTACCCAGATTCGGTATATTATTACATAACATTGTCATGATCACAAAAGATCAAGTCTCGAAAGACCGATTAGTTTAGTAGCCTTGGAAACACTAAATACATTCATAAGTCTTAAATTACATCATAAAGTGATAAACTACTACAAAATAGTCTCCATAGTCCACACTCAAATCCCCTCAGACTATCCTTGCAAGCCAGTCATAAAATACTTCTTCACATCCTGGGAAAAATAAAACATAGAAAGGGGTGATCTCATATGCTCAGTAAGGATAACATTATAGAGGAAACTTTCATAAATAAGCATAAACATTTAAGGCAATGTATAACTAAAACAAAAGCCTTTTAAACTTGAAATTCAGCATAACATGTCAAAAATAAAATGAAATAATGCCATTTACTTATTCACATTGATATTATAGTAGTTGAATAGTCACATGTAATATCAATAACCACTTTCATAATGATGGAATGCATAATGCCAGACTATCATAACCATATAGTTGAGGCCTTGTGCCAGGACTACAAAAAAAGATTTTGTCAAGGCCTTGTGCCAAGTCACTAGTTTGTATCATGAGACCTACCAATGCATCTAGGAGCTATAGCGGGCTCCACCCGTCACTTACTAAGTCCAATGCATTCCTCATATGAATATGTTTAAACATAACATAAACATTCATATTAAAACCAGAATACGAAATGTCAATAATTTATTCATAAACCATGAATGGTATAAAAATAACACATACATAGTCAAACATATCACAAAACCATCAATACAATATGGAAGTTTTGTATCATAATAAATCAACTTCAAATAAGGATAAAATCCATCAAAGGATGTTGACATAGATGAAATCAAAACTATTTTAGAGAAATATCTCTTTTTTTGAAATAATTTAAAGTCACATAATTATAAAAGAAAAAATTTACTTTGAAAATACTCTTATAATCTTGTAAGGGAAGCTTCGAATATTTTATAACAGCGGAAAATAGATTCACCCACCGTATAAGTTAAAAACACATTCTTACCTTAATTTTGTCGAAAAGGTTAAAAAGGACCTTGTTTGGAAAACGATGGAAAGATTCGTTTCAATGAATTTTATAAAAAGTCAAACAAGGGTATAAATGACTTTAACCCATAGTCTAGTAAATAGTAAAAATGTTTTGGAATACATTTTTAAGAAACGTTGATGTGGATGATAAAGAGGTCCCAGTAGATAATTACAAATAAACAACCTCGGATAATGAAAAGATTGTGAAATAAAACCTTACCTTGTACATTTCCTTGGTTTAGGGTTGGTTAAACTCCTGTATAATGGTGAAATAATTGTTATTAAATTATAAAAGAATCATATACATTAATATGATATGATATATTATCTTCTAATATTTCTTTATTAATAAAATTTTAGTATTATCTTTGTTTCTGGTGTTCACTTACTCGTTTTCTTTTATATGTTTTGTTACATAAGCCGTATTTTTTAGGGATATGTTGTATATTATTCATATCCAGAATTGAATCAAGTCTTTAAAAATTATTTTTAATCATAAAATGAAAATTATTCTTGAATGGATATGATGGGGAATGAATCTCATCGCATTCGTGGAGACGGTAATCCGTACGTATGCACGAGCAAAAATATCATTCTTTTGATATTAAAATAATATATAGTTGGATGGTATATGATATATAAAGAATCATTATCATGTTATATTTATCATTTACATCAATTACACATCATTATTATACCCATCCAAAAAATAATGTATTGAATAACAATTACACCACGACGTGGAGACGGTATGTCGTACATACACACGTATGGTGACATGTCATTCAGAGGATGGATAGAATAATGAATATGGTTGTAACATATTTATAATAACATCAAAGTATAAATAAGATAATGGATTTATTATTTTATAATGGAAAAAACAAAGAGAAAGGAAGTGGAATAAGAAAGGAACTTGAAAGAGGGTGGTGAAATTATTACTTCTTCTTCGGGTTCTTCCTTTTGATTTGATCAAAAGGGATCCTTAAGTTAGCTTTCTGACTAAAGTAACACCACTAAGATGAATTGATAGAAGTTTAGAAGATATTTGGGTAGGGGTTGGCCGAGCCAAAAGGCTTTTAAGGTGTGAATTAGAGAGAATGGGTAGTTCCCTATTATAAGAGGGGTGAGGGGCACCTTAGGAAAAGCTAGAAATATTATTTCATAATAAAATAATTTTTGATTTTTAATGGATCCAAAGTAAATTATTTAAAGGATAAGGTGGGTATGGGTCGAAAACAACTCAAAAAATAGTTTTTAGATAGTTTTGGGTCACTATATTAACTTTATATTTTATATTTAACTCTTAGTTAAATAGTTTGACATTTACCATGTCTCTTTTTATTTTTTTATTATATAGTTAATAAACTTACTATTTACTTTCAAGAGAACCCAAGAGGTTCATTAATAGTAAACCTATAATTTTATAATTCCTTTGGCTGAACCTTATATTTTTAGGAATAGAATATCAATTAATAATATAATATTTGTTTTAAAAACTCTTTTATGTCAATTTTGAAACTATTTGGTATTTTGTTTTTGCTAAATTCATAACAGCATTATTACTTCAAACACAATTCATCTAACCAACTCTAACATGTAATATTAACCTAGAAAATTAGTTTAATTTATAAAAAGTCTCAAATAACATTTATTTGGATATTTATAATGTCAATTATTTTAATATTTCATTAACTAGGTAATTACTGCATCATCATTCTGTCATAAATAATTTAAATTTTTTAATGTATAAAAAATATAAATAAAATACCATTATGTATGAAATATTTTTAGATTTAAAATGAATATTTATAGTCTAATTTATCTTATTAATAACCCTATAACAAAAAAATTTTAGTTATTAAACATTGATTTTAACTCTTTTAACTCTTCTTTAAATAAAATATTAAAAAGTGTCCAAATCTAATTCAAGTGGACCTAAAGGATCATATTTTATTACTAAGGTTGTTTTTGGTCAATTTATACTTATCCAATAGAATTATGACATGTTTTAGGGTAATAACTGTGTCTCTCATATTTTCAAAATTCCATTCACAGAAGTGGTAAAATTAAGTTTTATGTTAATTTGCAACTTCTCCTAGGAGTTGGGTAAAAGACGATGAAAAGTTCAATAAAATTTTTATATATCTAAAATTATTATATACTGGATTCAATTCATTACATTGAACTTATATAGTTATTATGTATATATTTTGACCTAAAATAAATCTAAATAAAATAAATAATTATTTAAAAAAAAATCGGTTTTAAACTATAACTCATTGTTTTTCACTATTCATCAAAAATTGAAAGTTTTCAGAAAAATACCAAAAATTAACCCTAAGCTAATTTAGATATTCCAAATACAAAGTCCATTTTGAAATATAAAATTTATAAAATTTCAAAAAGTGGGTATTACTATTTATAATAGCTAGTTTGATTGGTTGTGGTGTGTGTTAGAACTCGAAGTTGCGTACAACACACTCTACTACATTATTCAATGTATTATTCAAAGAGAAGCGTACCGTGGAATCTTGGGGTGTTACAATCCTTGACAGAATTTGGATTTCTAAATAAAAAATGTGATCCTTGTGTCTATAAATTATTTAGTGGGATTATGGTCCTTTTCTTAATAGTGTATGTTAATGACATATTACTTATTGTAAATGAGTTAATAGGCTTACAGTCTATTAAGAACTGGTTGAAAAAATGATTCTAAAGGAATTACTTGGTTGAGGAAGTATATATTCTTGGGATCAAGATACATCATAATAGATCCAAGAGGTTTATCCTATAAATTCAAAATATATGTATTAATAAGATACTAAAGAGGTTCAATATAGAACAATCTAAGAGGGGATTGTTTCCAATGCCGCATGGAATTTTTATTCCCTACAAAATGTGTTATACACATGAGGAAAGAAAAATAATGGTAAGGATTCCACACACTTTTTTTATTTTATCAGACATGTATGTTATGATATGTACTAGGATAGATTTCATTTATGTGTTAAGTATAGTGGATATATATCAAGAAGACTTGAGTGATTTCCATTGGATGGAAGTCAAGAATATCCTTAAGTACCTAAGGTGTACCAAGGATATGCTCATGGTCTATAGAGGAGATGAGGAACTAGTCATCATGGGATATGCAGATGATAGTTTCCAAACAAATCAAGATGATATAAAGTCACAAATGGGATACACCTTCACTTTGAATAGAGGTTATCTAAACTAGAAGAGCTCAAAGAAGGTTGTGGTCATAGATTATATTGTATATTTCATGTATATTGTGACTTCTAATGTAGCTAAAGAAGAATTGTGAATGTGAAAATTTGTTTAAGAGATTTATGTTGTATAAATAAGTAAATATCCTACCACACTTTATTACGATAATACTGTAGTGGTGGATCTTACAAGAGATCCAAGGTCACATCATCAAATGATGAACATACTTCAAAATTATTACCTCTAGAGGTATTTTTCTCATAGATGATAGGTTTCAATGAGTATTAATTCCATGATGGATAACATGGTGGTCCCCTAGACTAAATCCTTAACATAGGAAAAACATGTTTATCATGTGAGTTCTAGTGGATTAAAAGTCATAGGCTATTGAATTTAGTCCAAGTGGGAGTTTTTGGAGTTGGTGTCCTGGGCCAACCTGTTTTTACTTTGACTATATGTATATTAAATGGTTTAGATATTAATAAAAAAATCATATTACATAATTTTAATTGTTTTTTATTACTTTAATGTAGTAATTTCCTAGAGTATTAATCATATTGATAAGGTCATAGAAGTTCTCAAATATGATGAGAACCTTGAAGTGATATGTTGGTATTCTTAAATATAGTTATATGGTCAGATAATTTTCTATGATGTGTAACATGGAATGTTCCTGTCAATTGTGAGTACTCATAATCAAATGGGGATTCTTCTCATGAAGTTCTCACATAGTAATCTGTAAATTGGGAGATTATGAGAACAAAACTTTCCTGTAGGAATTCTGCATGCTTTGGTGTCATCATATATTTTTAATTATGAGAATGTGTAATGGTCCTTATAATTTAATATTATAATTAATTCACTTCATGACTCACACATTTAAATTTTCTAATAAAAATTCACATTCTATATGTTGAAAGGAATTTTTTCACATTGGGCATATTATGAATGACTTGTTATTAATGGATAATTTAAGGAAGGATTTTCCATTTAAATATTTATGGTAGTTGATATGTTTTCCATTTGATTGGAATCGAATATTCACTTTAAATTTAATGGTCATGGTGTATCGACACATTTATTTCAGATAGTCAAAGAAAGACGCATAAAGAAAATAGGTTAGTGACACATATGTGATGCCTGATTGATGAGATATTATGATAAATTTATATGTGACATAGTGGGTATTCATACTTAGTTTTCATCATTGCAACAATAAGTTATTTATCTTATGTTCCTGAGACCATTTCTAGATAGTAATCATGGAATTTAGGCAATCCTACCTAATACCAATGACAAATATTCCAAGAGGGCCACACAATAAGTGTTTTAAGTTAATCTTGATTAAATTTTATTTAAATTTTATTAATATAATAGATGTTATTATCAAACTATGGAATAATTTTATTCACTTTTTTATTGATCACAAATTTTTATTGATGGATTAAATATAAAAATAAAATAGTTATTTGGGTATTCAATATATTTTTACGAGGATGAATGAACCAAGACCGGGTTCGTTGATAAATATTTACTTAAAAGACGATAAATATTATTTATAATTTCATGTGCTAGAGCACATCATAAAATAAAAATATTATTATTATTACTAGGTCGTATGGGGTTTGTAAATAATATAATATTATTTTAAGGGCCAACATGCAATTAAATAATATTTATTAACCTAAACCCTAACTCTATAAATAGAAGGTTATGTATATTGTGTGGAATAATGAATATAGAAAATCAATTCACACAACAAAATTATCTTTCAACTACTTATAATATCACCCCCTCAAAAAGAAGAAATGAAAGGGAGATTATTTCAAGAAAAAAGGATAATGAATAAACAAAAACAGTGCAAGACAATCGATTCACTGTGTTAGCTCCTCGAAAACCATTTTGATTTCATAAAGATCAAAGGATCATGTGTTGACCACTGCTAGAGGGATTATATACTTAGATCCTCACACCATAAAGAATTCAATCCTAAAGGGTTTTAGTAAGATCAAAACATCAATGAAGAAATAATCCTAGGTAGATGTAATAATTTCTTATAATCATAATAAATTAATTATAAATTTATTATGAAATATAATCTCTTGTGGTTGTGGAAAAATATTTATTAAAACAAATTTTAATATTAAACACACCACTGGTGAATCTATTGTGTTCATAACCTACTATAACTTGATTGATCTTAAGTTAATCCACACATAACCAAATATTTACATCCTCTTTCTTGACAAAAATAACTGGTTGTACCCATGGAGACATACTAGGTAAGATGAACACTTTAATTTTCAAATCCTTTAATTATACCTTCAATTACATCAATTCCATTGGTGTTACCCTGTAATATGAAAGTGAAATTTGGTTGGTACCTAGTAATAGATCAATCATAAATTCACTTCTATTTTGGCTGGAAATCCGTATAATTATTTGAGAAAGACATCAAGAAATTGGTCAACAATAGTTGGAAAATATCTATGTCCAATTGCATCCAAAAATTCCAAAGTAAATACTACCAACAAAAAAGATATATCCATAACCACTAGTACCAAAGGTCTTTCTCTACATGCATTCACATCCTAATATTCTAAAGAGGTGTCCAATTCCATCATAAGGTGTGAAACTGATTTTTCTGACATAATAGTCAATGTGGGCCCTGAAGGATGTCAACCAATACATTCCCAAAATTTGTTCACATATATCCATCTCAGGAACTAATAAATACCAAGTCATATAGACCCTATTTATAGTTATGGCACATGTTTCATGCTTAAATTATCAACACTCTCATTGAACCAGTAGTGTTTGATGTTTCAAAATAGAAGACGTCATCTCAATATGTAGACTCATATGATCAAGAACTCTAGAATCCATACAATATTTGGATTCACCCCTATCAAACAAGGCTTATTTAAGGGTAGAATTTAAAATAATATTACCTCATTCCATTGAAGTACTTGGTTGATCCACTATGATCATTTTCTTAGCCCCATACAATTACTTACTTACTCCAACTTGTTTGTTTTTTCTGTATTGATATTTCCTTTTCTAAGGAGTCATGGTATTCCTAGAATCACATTGACTCACTTAGTTCTGGGTATCGGGGTATATTTATGAGATTTCCATATTGAATCATAGGATGACTAAGAAACACAATATTATTTCCCAACACCATACTTTGGAGTAATATGATAATAGTATTGAATATGTCCCATTTTGTAACGACCCAAAGTTTCATTAATGGAAATACCTCTTGATCTAATTAAATGTATCTTTATGTTTATATAAAATTTCAACTTCTTTGGTTTTATGTTAATAATTTTGAACGTTGCTAATATAGTCATTGAACAGTGATCACATGATTAGTATAAATATAGGACTTTAACAAATCCAATTTACTAAGATAAAGGAAGCGATGGCCTCATCCAGTAGAATTGCCCCACACGAAGCCCATTTGTCGGAGCTCAGAAAAGAGGTGGCGTCTTTGGGCTTCACCATTGACCAAGCCCAAGCTGATCTTCATCATGTCAAGCTCGAATGTGACTGTCTACAGGAAAAGTGGAAGTTGATTGAAATTACCACTCGAGCGATGTTATCTGAGCCACCCCAAGAGTCTGTCACCATCGCACACCTTACCCTTAGGTCTTATGTGGCTGTTTTAAGGGGTTACGTAACAAATAAGTAGTACTATGTTCATGGACATTATTTTTTGTATATAATAATGAATATAATTTCTAGTCATTTTTGATACATTGTAAATAGTTTTTAAAGTACAAATGGTGTTTTTAGTTATTATTTAATTAATAAATCTATTTTATTAAATTAAGGGATTTTTTGAATTAAATAATATTTTAATAAAAAAATATTATTATTATTATTAAATTAATTTTATTAAATATAAATGATCTTATAATTTTATGAATGCAATTAAAATTTTTATTAAGGTTTGAAACTCATTTCTGTCAAAACCTGTGAATATTCGATAAATGTCAGTTTTTATTTTAAAAGTGAAAATTAACATATTTAGAAAATTATTTAGATAAAATAAATGTTATTTATGGAATCAGGACGTCGAAATTATCCAATGGTTAATTTTTCATAATTTTCTGAGACAATCAAATTTTTGAGTAAAAAATTAAATACCGTTTAAATATATAATGTGTTCTATGACATCATAATGACCTAATACTGATGTAATAAAATACTATAATATTTATGTTCGGCCAATATATTTTTTACCATTAAAATAATTTTATTTTGGGTTTGTTTGACTTACTATTCAAAGCATTAGTGGACCCCTCAAGACTTATTCAACACCTTGCCTTTTTAAATTAATTTCCATGTGAGTGTGACTCACCTCCACATAAGCAACCCTAATATTTTAATAAGTTCGGACTTTGTCCTTGTAAAATATTTTTTCCTCTTCCCTTTTCCAAAAACCAAGGGCAAAACCCATGAGATGGTTTGTGATTTGGATTAATTTAAAGTAAGGAGACCCAAACCTAAATAATAAAGAATTCCCTCACCATTCCTGTAACGGCCCGAAATTTTGAATAAATCTTGTTCCCTAATTTCATGTGTTATTTTATTTTATTTTTATACTCAACAAAAATGTTTTATTTGATAAAAATGATTATAATTAAAATGAGACCAGTGGATTTTGACTGTTATATGACCATCGGTCAATATGGCCATTGTGAACAAAATGTTTTGATTATTGTCTCCAAATATAAGTAATATTGGTTAACTATTATAGAAAGAAGATTTGATGGCCTCACCTAGTAGTCTTGGACCGATCGAAGCCCATCTAACAGAGCTTGGGAAGGAGGTAGCACCATTGGGCTTTGCTCTAGACCAAATCCAAGCTGAACTTCATCATGTGAAGCTAGAACGGAATCTTCTTCGCGAGAAGTTCAAACTGATAGAAATTACTACTCGGGCAATGTTGACTGAGCCGCCCCAAGATTCTACCACCCTAGCACACCTTACTCTTAGGTCCTATGCTGGTATTATAAGGGGCTATGTAATGAGACCATAACTGCCTTGTGTAATCCTTGTTTTAAATAAAAATTGGGATTTCTTATTATGATGATGTTTATGAATTTTCAAATGACTGGATAAAAATAGTATGCATATTTTTGATGAATTTTCAAAAGGATATTTTAAAAAAAAATGTTTGTGTAAACCTTAAATAATTTAAAATGTGTAATGATTCTCAAAAAATGGTCTTCTACAATTATGTCCAGTACGAAATTTAGAGTCTAATAAGATCAACTTGATTTTTGATGAATAGTAAATTATGAATAGTGATTTTATGATTAGGATTAGTAATATGACCAAATGGATTAGTAACCTCACTTAAAGAAAGTTTTAAAATAATCTAGGCACCTTGATTAAGTAATGTGATTCAATAAAATGGTTAAATAACGGTTTCATAAATTATTATTCAAGTATTAGTTTTTTCGGGTGAATAGTGTTTTTTAATTAAAAATTTAATTAAAAATTATTAGAAAATTATTTTTATAAAAAGGACTTTATTTTTGAACTCAGAGCATCGATATTACGTTATGGTAATTTTTGGGGTTTTTTCTGAAAAAATGAATTTTCGGTGAATAGTGTTTTTATTTAAAAATAAATTTAAAAATACTTAGAAAATTATTTTTATAAAATGGAGTTCATTTTTGAAATCAGAGCATTTATATTTAGTTAAGGTGAAATTTTGGGATTTTTCTGAGAAAGATGAATTTTTCAGTGAATAGTAAAAATGCAGTTTTAGGGTTTCGGTATGTTTAATGACATCATAGCTGTGTCATGATGATGTCATGAGATATTTTAAGGGTTGGCCGGCCAAGGGTGATGAATTATTGTTGTGGGGGCCCCATGTGGCCTAACTCCATGGTAAATGCCAAGGGAGAGCACATGGGTTTGAGAAAAGCACATGTGAGGTGTCTCTTGGCCATTAATGCCTTGTCCCCTCACTTTCCCTATAAATACCAAGCCCTCCTCTAATCAATTTGACTCCCCACTCTTCCCCAACGAAGTTCTGGTCTCATTACCTCCCAAGGAGTCCTCCCAAGGTGCCCCCAAGCCCTCAAGGTCCCAACCATTGAGGTTTAAGAGTTACATTTTAAGGTAAGGGATCCGACCTCTCTCTTTCATTTCAAGTAATCTCTTTTATGTCATTCCTTTTATGCTCCATGTTCTTATGTTGGAGGATGTTCTTTTATACTCCTCTTACTGCCCTTTTCATTTTAATATAATGAGAGATCCCCTCTTACTCTCATTATTTCGTTTTATGAAGTTTTAAGTGGCGCCGTTAGGCTGCCGAAATTTTTGTAACGGATTCTTTCTCCCTTCTCATTTTTCAAGATCTATTTTCATGTAAAGTATTTCATGTTCCTTTTTTTATTATGTTGGGGTATGATCTCTAAATTTATCATACTGATCTTTTATGATCATATGATGAGATACCCCATTTGATCGCTTCAATTCAGTATTTTGAAGCTTTAAGTGGCGCTGTTAGGCTGCCGAAATTTTAAGTGGTTCTTCACCCTTCTCGTTTTGAAGTTCTACTTTCATGTCAATTCTTTCAAGTTACTTTTTGTTATGTTGGGGTATGATCTCTATATCTATCATACTGGACTCTTATGTTCATATGATGAGAGACCCCATTTGATCTCTTTAATTCAGTATTTTGTTGAAGCTTAAGTGGCGTTGTTCGGCTGCCGAATTTTTAAGTGGTTCTTCACCCTTCTCGTTTTGAAGTTCTACTTTCATGTCAATTCTTTCAAGTTCCTTTTTGTTATGTTGGGGTATGATATCTATATCTATCATACTGTACTCTTATGTTCATATTATGAGATACCCCATTTTATCTCTTCAATTCAGTATTTTGTTGAATTTTAAGTGGCGCCGTTAGGCTACCGAATTTTTAAGTGGTTCTTCACCATTCTCGTTTTGAAGTTCTACTCTCATGTCAATTATTTCAAGTTCCTTTATATTATGTTAGGGTATGACCTCTATATCTATCATAATGGACTCTTATGTTCATATGATTAGAGACCCTATTTGACCTTGTCAATTCAATTTTGTTGAAGTTTAAGTGACGCCGTTAGGCTGCCGAATTCTCATAAGAGAAATCTTTTTTTTCTTCCTTTCATGTTCTTCATTTCATATGGTATATTTTCAAATTTCATTACCATGTTATTAAATCCCTTATATTTTGTCCCTCTACGGTTTGATGGGTCATTTATGAATGTTTGACCCATGTCCCCTCTCTTCTCAATGTTTTCTAAAACCTTGTAACATAGCTGTTATGCTGCAGAATTTTCCTCTCAAAATGTCTCTCTCTCTTTTCTAAAAATTATTTTATTTTATAAAGTGAATACTCAAAGCTCTTATTTCTACAGGGGTATTCACATATAAATCAAAATGTTCTATTTTAAATTCTGGGAATTACATAAATGAAACCCTCTTTCCCTTTCCGTGGGTTTAAAGTGACATAAAGATCATGTCTTTAAAGCAGTTTTTAAAATGTTATGATTATGAAATGAAACCCATTTATTTTATGCTATATGGGTTATTTATGAAATGTTTGATGATTATATATGTGGCTCACATGATAATAAAGGCAAATTTAAGGGTGCGCCCTGATAGCGCTCCAATGCATTGGGTAAAGACTTAATCTCTAGAGATGACCATTTTAACGACGCCTTGGTGAATAACCTTGGTAATTTTAACGACACCTTGGGGATGGACCTTGGTGAAACGAAACGATTGTCAATATTAAATGTTGTAGCCACATCTTCAAGTTATAAAAAAAATGTTATTTTTATTATGATGTATCTCATTATTTCATTCTCATGCCTTAATTTTATTTTCATGACCTTATTGAAGTATCTCAAGTTCACATGTAAAATGTTTCTCTGGTTTCTCTTACTGGGCCTTCTGCTCACCCTTTCTTTTGATGTATGTCCCCAGGTTATGAGATGCAGTAATGAACCTAAGATGAACTTGAGGAGAAGCCTTTCAAGTGTTTAAGAAGAATGTTTTTTTTGTTTCATTTATTATGTTCCTGTTTTCCAAGACACTAAACCTTAAAGATCCTCGGTTTTGTAAAATGTAATGAAAGTTTATGTGATAAAAAGGCGGGATGCTATATTTCCTATATAAACCCACCCAAGATCCCACTTCCTCCTCACTCAACACCCTTGGAGTTCGTCCAAACTCTTCCCTACTCTCTCTAGAATCCTCCCAAGGTGCCCCAAGCTCCCAAGAAGCCTCTCACAAGCCTCTCTCTAGCCTTTGGAAACGCACTTCCAAGTAAGGGTTTTTTCATCCTTTCTCTTTTTTGTCCAATTTTCTTTAAGTTGTTTTGCCCTTTTAATTTCAATTATCAATGTTGGGGTATGATTTAGAACTTCCCTCATACTTCCCTCTTTATTTTTGAATTATGGGAGACCCCTTTCTCTCTCATTAAATTCCTCCCATGTACACTCGTTACTATGCCGAAATTCCGAAAGGAACTTCTCTCTCCTCATTTACATTCAAGCAATACTTTTGTAGAATGAATCTAAATTCCATTACAATTTTTGGGACATGTATCTATATAACCTCCTTACTGTCCATTACATGTAAATATTATGAGGAACCCCTTTATCTCTCATCAACCGTTTTTATTAATTCTTATGTCATGCTGTTACGCTGCCGAAATCGCACCGATTTTCTAAGCCAATGACATTGTGTAGTGAATACCATGCCCATTTTTCCATAAAGGGTATTCACCTTTATGCACATTTACTTATTGATTATAATGTTTCATGTATGAATTCCACATTCCTTTATAGTTTAATAAATTATTATGTTTTATGAATCCATGTTTTATGATCCATGTGGCACACTTATGCATGAAATAAAATGTTTAAGAAGGGTGTACCCTTATAGCGCTCCAATGCATTAGGTAAAGTATAGTATCATGATATGTCATGTGTAATGAGTTTTGACTCATGATAATTAAAGTTCAACTAGGGTTTACTCATTCTTCATGTGCAATGAGGATTTACTCATGCTCTATGTGCAATGAGCCTTGGCTCATGCTAATTCCATGTTAAGTGTTGTTGCCACATTTCCATGTTATGATTATCATGCTTTATCATGCCTTTATTTTCATGTTTCTTTTATGCTCTATTGACATGCCTATTGTCTAACATGTATTGTACTCCTCATGTTATTCCATGTGTACTCCCTTACTGGGCTTTATAGCTCACCCGTTTCTTATGCATGTCCTCAGGTTATCCCATGCAATGCTAAGTACGAGGGAATGTAGTGGCCATGTAAAGGAAGATTTCAATAAAGATGTTTTATTTCATGTTTTAAGTTTTTATGTAATGATCCTAAGCCCCAAAGACACTAAACCTCTCAATCTTCTTTGTTGTATCAAGTGAAGTTTTTTGTAATAAATCATGTTTAAGTTTGTAATAAAAGCAGGGTTGTCATAGTTGGTATGAAAGGGAAGTTTAGTTATTTTTGGGATAGGAAACCCTAGTAAAGCCTTAGATACAAGACTAAGTATAATAAAAACATCCCTAAGTTTTGGTGAGTACTGAGTAAGTGGTTTATCAAACAAATACATTCCTGTCTGGATACGAGCAGGTATAGGCGGCTCTGGAACAGATGTATCCTAGGGGTAAAACATGAAAACACCTCTTTGAGCTAGACTCGAATGGGAACTGGTGCATGACAACGGGCCTTGCTGCACTCTTGGTTATGAAACTCCCGGGGGATATGTTTTGATAAATTCAAAAAGATTATTATGAACCCTTATTAAGGGAATTAAAAAAAATTCCCCTACGAATATATGTTAGAAATTAGATCATGAAAAGCCTAGATTGAAGCTTATAGACTCTTGAGTAAGGAAATAAAAGTTTATTTATAAGTCATCAACTTTTTTCTTTGGATTACCCTTTATGTGTTACCCCTAACTTTCCTTTTATTCCAGCCAATGGCCAGTAATAGGAGGACTCGGGCTAACAATCGTTGTGAAGATTAGTGTGATGACTGTACTAATGAGATGCCCAATCCAATAGGAGGGGGAATCGCGAAGTTTTTCACGCTTCTCTCTCAGCTAACTCAAGTTTTGAATATAAACATGGGTCAAGAGGAACGTTCAACCCCCCCTAAGAAAGAACAAGTAGCTATCGAGAGCTTCATGAGACAAAGGCCTCCTACTTTTATTGGATCATCCGATCCCATGATCACTGAACAATGGATAAACTCCATTGAAAATATATTCTCCATCCTCCAATGTTCTGAACAAGAGAATGTTCTCCTAGAAGCTTATCGTATGGAGGGTGAAGCTGATCAATGGTGGACGTTGATCAAAAATATGAAGCCTGAGGAGGAGATCGAGGCATTGGAATGGAAGGATTTTTGGAAGATGTTTTTCGATAAATATTTTCCACGCACCCTCCGGCCAAAGATGGAAAGGGACTTACTTTACCTCAAAAAAAAAGATGAATAATCTGTTGGAGATTATGAGGTAAACTTCACAAGGATTGCACGATACGCTTTTGGCTTTGTCGTTACCCCCGAATTCAAGGTTGACTGCTTCTCTGGTGGGCTGAATCCTAGCTTGCAGAAAGAATTAGCGATCCGTGACTTCGACAGCTATGAATAAATTGTCTGATGTGCCCTCAAGGTCGAAATGGAGATCGGGGAATCATAGAGGTATCATGGGGACAAGAATCATAAGGTGGACTTCAATACTGGTGGTTCGATGGATAAATACAACGATGCTTAGAAGATCCAACACCCCACTTTCCAAAAGTGCGGAAAGAAGCACCCTGGAAATTTCCTTAAGGGGACGAGAAAATGCTTCAGGTGTGGAAGAGAAGGGCACTTAACTGTCAACTGTCGGAAACAAAGACCCACGGCTGAGACAGAGGAGAGGAACGCTCCGTTCGAACCTCAACGCGTTGTTCAATGCTACAAATGCAAAGAACCGGGTCATTTTAAAAATCAGTTCCCTGATCCAATGGTTTTCAGAGACAACCAATAACCTCTAAGTCAACAAGGAAGAGCTTTTTCCATCACTTCTGCCGAAGTGAACCCCGAAAACAAAGTGGTGAAAGGTACGCTAGTTATTCATTCAAGAATAGAGAATGTACTTTTTGATTAAGGTTCTACGAATTCTTTTATATCTCAAAAGTTTAGTAGAACAATCCCAGCACCACCAAAAATCATGGAAGTAAAGATGTTGGTGAGTATGGCAAATGGGGAAATCATTTCATCCCATAAATATAAGTCCTCCCCTATTATAGTCTGTGGATTGAATTTCCCGGTGAACCTCGTCATACTCCCTATGGTGGAATTTGATGCAATTCTTGGCATGGATTGTCTTTCCTTATATAGATCCAACATAAATTTTCGGGAGAGGGAAATCACACTTCATATGGAGAACCGACCCCCCCCCCCCAATTCTTTACAAGTGTAAGGAGGAAGATGAATCTACTTTAGCTTCATCATCTCAATCATGGATATTACTGCCTTATGAGAATGCGTATCTGGATCAGATGATTGAGTCCAAGGAAGAAACCATCCTTGAAGAAATGCCTATTATGAGGGAATTCGCTGAAGTGTTTCCCGAGGAACTGTCTGGTATTCCTCCTAGAAGAGATGTTGAGTTCTCAATTGAACTTATACCTGGGGCTCTACCAATATCCAAGACTCCATATAGAATGGTTGTTGTTGAGCTTGAAGAGATAAAGAAACAACTATAGGAGAATCTGGATAAAGGGTTTATACGCCCAAGTGCTTCACCATGGGGTGCACCAGTCCTCTTCGTCAAGAAGAAGGATGGGTCAATGCAGCTTTGCATCGATTATCGTGAACTTAACAAAATCACGATAAAGAACAAGTATCCTATCCCAATAATCGATGACTTGTTTGATCAGCTGTGTGGAGCACAATACTTCTCCAAGGTGGATTTTCGGTCGGGATATTATAAAGTAAGGGTGAAGTAGGAAGATGTTCCCAAGACTGCTTTTCGTACAAGATACGGTCACTATGAATTCATATTAATGCCTTTCGGACTCACCAATGCTCCGTCAATATTCATGGACTTTATGAATAGAGTCTTTAGATATTACCTTGACAAATTTGTGGTATTCTTTATAGATGATATTCTAATATACTCCAAAACTATGGAGGATCATGAGGAGCTTTTAAAAACTGTACTAGAGACTTTTCGCAAGGAGAATATCTATGCAAAGTATAGAAAGTGTGAGTTCTGGTTTAAGGAGGTCACATTCTTGGGCCATATCATCACAAGTAATGGAATATCTGTGGACCCCTCCAAAACAGATGCAATTGAGGGATGGTTGAGGCCAACATTGGTAACGGATATCCGTAGCTTCTTGGGGTTAGCTGGATATTATCGACAATTAGTGAGAAATTTCTCACAATTGTCCAACCCTCTTATCAAGCTAACTATAAAGGGATTAAAGTTTGCTTGGAGTGATGAATGCGAAGAAATCTTCAAGGGGTTGAAAAGGAGGCTTATCACTGCGCTCGTGCTCACTTTACCCACAAGTGGGGAACTTTTTGTTGTTTTCAGTGATGCTTCAAAGAAGGGATTAGGCTGTGTGATGATTCAGAATGATAAAGTTATATCCTATGGCTCAAGGCAGTTGAAAATCCATGAGAGAAACTATCCAATGCATTATCTAGAGTTAGCGACTGTGATCTTTGCCTTGAAGATCTGGCTGCATTATCTCTATGGCGAGAAATGTGAGATATATACTGACCACAAGAGTATTAAATATATATTCACACAGAAAGAGCTTAATATGCGCTAGAGAATATGGATAGAGCTCATCAAGGATTATGACTATTCAATACATTACCACCTTGGGAAAGTGAACAAGGTGGCAGATGCCCTAAGTAGAAAGGACCCAAAAATTCTATCAATGGTGAGAATTGAGAAGGATCCAATCTTTTTAGACTTGATGAATATGGATGTGGGAATCATAAAGATGGGAACATCAACAATCCTTTCACAAATTATTACTCAACCATCTCTTTTAGAAAGTTTAAAGGATGCTCAAAATGATGATGTGGGAATTTAGGAAAAATTAGAAGCTATCAAAAAAGGGAAATCCTCAGAGTTTAATATTAATGAAGAAGGAATTGTGTGGTTTGAGAAAAGACTATGTGTTTCATCAAGTCCGGAGCTGAAGAAGGAACTTTTGGATGATGCACATAGTTCAAATTTCTCTATTTAATGAGGGAGCACAAATATGTATCGAGATCTCCGATAAAACTTTTGGTGGGATAATATGAAGAAGGAGATCACTGAATATACATCAAAGTGCCTGGTGTGTCAGCAAGTGAAGGCAGAGAGGCAGAAGTCTAAGGGGAAG
The DNA here is from genome assembly GCA_963277665.1 of Viscum album. Lineage (NCBI taxonomy): Eukaryota > Viridiplantae > Streptophyta > Magnoliopsida > Santalales > Viscaceae > Viscum > Viscum album. The sequence goes on from OY728136.1 coordinate 613,575,175, forward strand.
ATGCAACCATTACCCATACCAGAATGGAAATGGGAGAACATCACCATGGACTTATTCACCATACTTCCAAGGACATCCAAAGGCAACAATGCAATCTGGGATTTTGTGGATCGTCTTACAAAGACTGCACACTTCATTGCTATTTGGGAAGATTTCTCTTTGGATCAACTGGCATGGATATATATCTGGGAAGTGGTAAGGTTGCATGGAGTACCACTATCTATTGTGTCTGACCGAGATCCAAGATTCACCTCTATGTTTTGGAAGAGTCTTCAACATTCTCTGAATACTGAACTGAACTTCAGTACGGCCTATCATCCTCAAACTGATTTCCAATCCTAGCAGACTATCCAAACATTTGAGGATATGTTGAGAGCATGCTCAATAGAGTTTAAAGGAGGATGGGATCAACATCTTCCTCTGGTTGAGTTCTCTTATAATAACAGTTTCCACTCAAGCATCCAAATAGCACCATATGAAGCCCTGTATGGGAAAAGGTGCATAATACCGACATGTTGGGATGAGGTCGGTGAACGTAAGCTGGTTGGACCAGAAATGGTCGAAGAAATGGTGGAGAAGGTGAAAACCATTCAGCAGCATATCAAGGCATCCCAGAGTCGATAGAAGAGTTATGCAGATAATCGTTGACAAGACCTTGAGTTTAAAGTTGGAGACATGGTGTTTCTATGCATATCTCTGTGGAAGAAGTTCATGAGGTTTGTAAGGAAAGGGAAGTTAAGTCCAAGGTACATCGGCCCCTTCGATATTCTTGATAGTGTCGGGGTTGTGGCCTATCGACTAGCACTTCCACCTTCCATGGACAAAGTACATGATGTCTTTCATGTATCCCTCTTAAGGAGGTACATATCGGACCCTTCACATGTACTCTCTTCTGAGGTGGTACAATTGGAATATGATCTTTCTTATGAGGAGAAACCAGTGAAGATCTTATATCGTAGAGAAAACTTTCTACGAAATAAGACAATGCCCCTCGTCAAGGTGTTGTGGAGAAACCACAAGTTTGAATAAACGACTTGGGAATCGGAGGATATGATGAAGCTGAGTTACCCACATTTGTTTTAGTGTAGGAAAAGGAAAATTTCGAGGGCGAAATTTCTTAAAGGGAGAATATTGTAACGACCCAAAGTTTCATTAATGGAAATCCCTCTTGATCTTATTAAATGTCTCTTTATGTTTATATAAAATGTCAACTTCTTTGGTTTTATGTTAAGAATTTTGACCGTTTCTAATATAGTCGTTGAACAGTGATCACATGATTAGTATAAATATAGTACTTTAACAAATCCAATTTACTCAGATAAAGGAAGCAATGGCCTCATCCAGTAGAATTGCCCCATGCGAAGCCCATTTGTCGAAGCTCGGGAAAGAGGTGGCGTCTTTGGGCTTCGCCCTTGACCAATCCCAAGCTAGGCTTCATCATGTCAAGCTCGAACGTGACCGTCTACGTTAAAAGTGGAAGTTGATTAAAATTACCACTCGAGTGATGTTATCTGAGCCACCCCAATAGTTTATCACCATCACAAACCTTACCCTTAAGTCTTGTACGGCTGTTTTAAAGGGTTATGTAACAAATAAGTAGTATTATGTTCATGTACATTATTTTTTGTATATAATAACGAATATAATTTCTAGTCATTTTTGATATATTGTAAATAGTTTTTAAAGTACAAATGGTCTTTTTAGTTATTATTTAATTAAGAAATCTATTTTATTAAATTAAGGGATTTTTTGAATTAAATAATATTTTAATAAAACAATAATATTATTATTAAATTAATTTTTTTTTAAATATAAATGATCTTATAATTTTATGAATGCAATTAAAATTTATATCAAGGTTTGAAAGCCATTTCTGTCAAAACCCGTGAATTTTCGATAAATGTCGGTTTTTATTTTAAAAGTGAAAAATAATATATTTAGAAAATTATTTAGATAAAATAAATGTTATTTATAGAATCAGGACGTTGAAATTATCCAACAGTTAATTTTTAATAATTTTCTGAGACAGTCAAATTTTTGGGTAAAAATTAAATACCGTTTAAATATATAATGTGTTTTATGACATCATAATGACCCAATAGTGATGTAATAAAATACTATAATCTTTATATTCGTCCAATATATGTTTTACCATTAAAATAATGTTATTTTGGGTTTTTTTGACTTACTTTTCAAAGCATTAGTGGACCCCTCAAGACTTATTCAACACCTTGCCTTTTTAAATTAATTTCTATGGGAGAGTGACTCACCTCCACATAAGCAACCCTAATATTTTAAGAAGTTCGGACTTTGGCCTTATAAAATATTTTTTTCCTATTCCCTTTTCCAAAAACCATGGGCAAAAATCATAGGATGGTTTGTGGTTTGGATTAATTTAATGTAAGGGGACCCAAACCTAAATAATAAAGAATTCTCTCACCATTCCTATATAAACCCACCCAACCTCACACTTCCTCCTCACTCAAAGTCCTTGGAGTTCTTCAAACTTCTTCCCTAATCTCTCTATAATCCTTCCAAGGTTCCCCAAGCTCCCAATAAGCCTCTCACAAGCCTCTCTCGAGCCTTTGGAAGCGCACTTCCAAGTAAGGGTTTTTTCTTCCTTTCTCTTTATTGTCCAATTTTCTTTAAGTTGTTTTGCCCTTTTAATATCAATTATGAATGTTGGGGTATGGTTTCACACCTCCCTCATACTACCCTATTTATGTTTTAATGATGGGATACCCCTTTCTCTCTCATTAAATTCCTCCCATGTACACCCGTTACTATGCTGAAATTCAGAAAGGAACTTCTCTCTCCTCAATTACATTCAAGAAATACTTTTGTAGCATGAATCTAAACTCCATTAAAATTGTTGAGACACATATCTATATGAACTCCTAACTGTACACTACATGTAAATATGATGAGGAACCCATTTGTCTCTAATCAACCGTTTTTATGAATTCTTATGTCACGTTGTTACGCTGCCGAAATCGCACCGATTTTCTAAGCCAATGCCATTGTGTAATGAATACCATGACCATTTCTCCATCAAGGGTATTCACCTTTATGCACAGTTACTTATTGATTATAATGTTTCATGTATTAATTCCACATTCCTTTATCGTGGAATAACTGATTATGTTTTATGAATCCATGTTTTATGATCCATGTGGCACACTTATGCATGAAATGAAATGTTTAAGAAGGGTGCGCTCTTATAGCGTTCCAGTGCATTTGGTAATGTATAGTATCATGATACGTCATGTGAAATGAGTGTTGACTCATGCTAATTCAATTGAAACGAGGGTTTACTCATGCTTCATGTACAATGAGGATTTACACAGGCTCTATGTGCAATGAGCCTTGGCTCATGCTAATTCCATGTTAAGTGTTGTTGCCACATTTACATGTTATGATTATCATGCTTTATCATGCCTTTATGTTCATGATTCTTTTATGGTCTATTGATATGCCTATTGTCTAACATGTATTATACTCCACATGTTATTCCATGTGTACTCCCTTACTAGGCTTTATAGCTCACCCTTTTCTTATGCATGTCCTCAGGTTATCTCATGCAATGCTAAGTACGAGGGAATGTAGTGGTCATGTAAAGGAAGTTTTCAATAAAGATGTTTAATTTAATGTTTTAAGTTTTTATTTAATGATCCTAAGCCCCAAATACACTAAACCTATAGTTCTTCTTTGTTGTATCAAGTGATGTTTTATGTAATAAATCATGTTTAAGTTTGTAATAAAAGCAGGGTTGTCATACATTTGGTTACAATTATGACATGTTCTAGTCTGTTCCATAAAATCTCACTTTATATTCTTAATTTAACCACATTGAAAAAACATACGATTACTCTTAGGTCATGTGGGATAATTAATGTACCCTATGTTCTAGTTTTAATATGATCCACCACTTTGTAAGTAGGTTTCCCTCTTACACTTATCCCTAGAATTTGATTTACCACCTATTCTCATAGAGATAAACACACTTCCTCCAGCTCAATTCCTCAAAATATACCTTTAAACCACCATTTATTAATTTACCATTTCTGTATAGTGTGTAATACAAATGAGAACAATATTTAAATGAATTTTAAATTACATCCTGAACTCAAATATGTGTGCCTTCAAGGATGATTCAGTAAATACTTATCATGAAAACAAAACTGTGTTTATAAACTTATCCACATACTCATTCACCAAGAGATTCTCTTGATTCAGGTTGAATAAATAATTTTTTCTCACAATATTTAATGTTTGAGGGTAAAAAAATTAAACAATTTTTGAAATTCCTCTCACATAATGACTTCTCTAACTTTATCCTAGACAACTAAATCCCACCATTGGAATTATGTATCCTTCAGAATATATGTTTCCAACATGTGTTTTATCTTGAATGGTGTTCCATGTAAATCAAAGATTCAATTCATATTATTCATCCACACCTTCAATTTTTCATGCTCAGAACTCCCATGAAAAATTACCAGATTCTATATCTAAAACTATATAGACAGATCCACTGTCAAGGTTCATCATTCCTATTTCCTCTATCAAGAACTTAAAAATCCTGAAAATGCTCTAAAAATTGATGTTTTGCCTATGGATTAGATGTAACTATGTTTTCAATAGCTTTTTCTTGTTTGTTTATATAACTTATACTGGGTATCATTTCTATTACTAAATTAAATTATAACTTATTCATCACTCACCAACAACTAAAGGCTTAGAACATTTCAAATCTCGATAACAATTAGCATTGAAATTTTTGTTTTGAAAATCTAATCTTTATTACCACATTAACAATTATTCATAAATTATCAAGTACCAAATGAAAAATTAAATCCTAGTGACAAGTATAAATACTAATTCATTATATGTTATACTCATTGGCTAAACCCATGAAAATAAAGTTACAACAAATCTAGAAGTATCTTCAAACAACTTTTTACACAAACCAAACTCAAAAGTATATGTTCAATATATGAAAGTTAACTATTTCATTTTATTCTATATATTTCAAGTTTCATTGATCCAATATCCTTACTTCCATCATAAGACAACAAATATACTGATCAATATTGATACCATTTTTAACGTCCTACCCCACCTCATTGTCCTGAGAAGTGATGGGGTTCCACTGGCCTTACATGACATCCCCAAGACCCCAAAGGTTGGTATTACTGCAAATATATTAGGAGCACATGTAGGTATAATTTTCCCTTTAAAGATAAAAAACACTATCAACAATTAATAATAAACATCCAATCCCCTTATATGATGCATGATTAAAAATAATATAACCCAAATTAAATCCAATAAAGTGACAACAATATTAGATTGAAAATTGAAACAAAGACAATAGCTGATAAGAAAAAAGACAATAAGACCCAAAGACACCCATGGGGCATATCCAAAAGTTAATCCCAAACCATATCTAATCTCTAACACTACCTTCCCAACCCACAGTATCAAGGTGAATCACAAGATAAGTATGATGCATTTACCTTTCCAATATTATGATATATGGCATCTACAAATACACTATAGTTCACACGAAGGGGTGAGTATAAACTTAGTAGTATTTTCCCCAAAGACTTCTCAATGCATTCCACTAGGACAAAAACCATTTAGAAAATTTTATATAAAATAGTTAAAAAGTGGTAAACAGTTTATACAAGGGCATAATGGAATTCCAAGTGAGATAAACCATAAGCCTAAATAAAAACCTTTTCTTTAACATTTTTTATTTTCAATTATATATCCTCACACAAATCCATACACACAACCAATCATGGTGTTTCACATTGATGGTACCACATAACAACCATGCTCTATCCCACTTTTTTAAGGTACATTGTGACCATAATATGTCCCCAATAATTCACGCTAACCCAATTATTCAGAATTTAATTCCAAAAAAAGTTCATATAAAATAACTCTTTTATTGAAACATTTTATCAAACATATTATGTATGTTAAACCCATTTTATAATTTCAAAACTATCATTCAAAATTATACACAATGTGGGTTTTCCAAAATCCATCAAATCATTCCTAAATTTCTAAAGGTATGAACAATAAGGGTTTTCATAATAAATCACACAACATTTTGTTTGAAAATCTAAACAAAACAAATTAAAAAATTAATCCTTTAAGTTCTAGAAAAAAGTGTATTTTATAGAAAATACACTTACCACTTCAGATGGAAAAAAAGAATATCACTAAGAACTTCTATATTTATCCTTTGATATTATTCCCTCAAAAATATCCAAAAATGACTCATCAATATCTTTAATAAGTAATATAGATATATCCATGGCAGACTAGATCTCATAATCTAGGTGTGAGGAAATGAGATTATCTAAGGATAGAGAAATAGTGAATGATGACTTATCAGTGAATCTAAATCTCCAACACAATTTGACTTTCCAAAATATGACTATAATCAAATAGAATTACCAAAGGATCCTTTGGAAGAAGGGGAGATAGAGACCCTAGAAAAATGGGAGAAAATGAGGGTTTTAAGGCCTTAAACCTGATTTAAAACGAAATTTAGTATTAATTAATAATATTTTCATGTTTAGGTCATATGTATTTTCAAAAAATGCCCCAACCATGAACATTCTATTGGGAATCACCCATACAGTCACATGGTTTGACCACATGGTTTAGAAAACCACGCACTAACTGTGCAATGCTACTTTCTCAAGGACATACCTCAAATGGTTGTATCACACTTTAACAAATAATGTACACTAAATATACTTCCCCATATGTATCCTAATAAAAAATTTCCCTTAGTCACTCACAGAGTTTTTCCAAACTCTGCACCAACTGTGTTCTTGCCTTTTTACTCACAACATCACTTGCAGGGTTTCATGGAGGTTTTGCACTATTATTACTTACCATGAACAAACCATTCACCCTTAAAAATACTCCATAAACACTCTAAACAATACTATAACAATACAAAATATAACCCAAGTATTTTATAATCTCAAAATACAAAATAAAATGGTAAAGTATCTAAAACTGGGGGTGATACATGACGGGTAGGGTTCCTAGTCTTCCCGGTTTTGGAAGTTGAGTTTGTAGCGGTGTGTTGTGGAACTTCATAGCCTTATGGGAGAATTTTTATATATTCATAGTCCACAATATAACTTCTGGTTGAATGATTTTGTGTTTATTAAATTTTTGTTTTTATTACCTAGATATGACATGGGACACATGGTCTTTAGATAGATACAGCATGGAAAAATTCCCTAACAAGTGGTGTCAATGCACTTGTGGACATCCGGTGTTTGATATAAAAAAACATTGGTATCAAATCTTTTTTGGTGATCTTGAATGAAAATATTATTGACTGATATTCGGGTAATAAGTTTATTGAGTTTTGGAATAACCATGATTTGCTGACCCCAATGGAGCTACACTCAATCGGTACTCTCTATCTCTCTCAAATAAGCATCCTATATGGTTTCCTTCAGTCTATCTTTGTGGATCTGTTGAAAAATATTCTAACATTTGATCCTTATCTCCAATCCTTCCCCTTCTTATTCCCTTTAATGCTTAGTTTTTCTTCTCTCTGCATCCACTCCATCACCCAATCTGTCACTCTTATGGGTTTCCTCACATCTCATTGTCAGCACTACTTTTGTTGGTATTTCAAAGGAATCAAATGCTTCCTCTCTATTTTTATCACTAGATATATCATGTTTAACCCAAACCTAGTTTTATAAAATAATTATAAGGTGGTTTAGGATTGTTTTTTATTTTTGGCATTTTGTAGCTTCTTCCATCAGTTTTATTGTTGGTTTTTCGATCCTCAAAGTCAACCTTGTCTACTCTTATCACCAAATCAATAATTTTGAAACCCCATATTGGGTTTTCTTGATGGTTCTTCAGTGGTTTAAGTTTATTTCAGATTTGTATCTTTTCGTTACCTTCCTCGTATACACTCCTTAATTTCATTAACTTTTGATTCTCCTTTTGTCTTCCTAGTTCAGAGGACTTTTCTTGAGGTGGTGGGTTAATATTGTGATGAATATATTTATGGTATTTATTCCTAAAATTTATGGATTTTTTTGGTGTTTTCTCATGTTTAAACATTGTTTATTTTTAATGGATCCTTTATGATCTATTTTTGCAGTCTTTTTCTCTTCCTATAAATGTTGCTATGTTTCTTTAGTGATGATGACTGTGATTATTTTTTGCATTGCTTAGTGGAAGTTTGTCGATGGTTCGTTCCAAAATGAAGGTATATTTCAATAAAGTTCTCTGGTGATGGTCTTATAGTGGTTCTTCTTATTGTTTTATGATATGCTCTTCCAATGGACCTTTGTTTGAAGTGACAGTGTCAACAGTGGTAGCCTGGAGGCATCTTAATGAAGGCGTCGAAGTTTGTAATTTGAAATTTGAATTTAAATTATTTTTTTTTGGGCTGTATTTGGTTAAATGGTCATTGTGTTCTGTAGTTCCCATTTAACCCTATCAAAGTTCATTTTTTTAAAATACCAAAAAAAATAGATTAGAGGAGGAATAACAATGATTTCTGGTGTTAAGTTTGAAAATAAGACTGTTGGGAACTTCTAGTTGAGCAATTTATTGAGTTTGGAAGAATGTCACTGGTAAGATAGTAGTAGTACTAAGGATTTTAGGTTTTCCAAAATACTTATATAACATGGTGTATGGAGTAGTGTTCTGTTATAGTGGTGTAATTTAAAACATTATTGAAATATTTTTGTATACTTCCATAAAACAACCTTAAAACCTTATGCTTTAAAATTTTAGTGGGAGATCATTTTTATAAATCATGGAATTACATGTTCAGTGGTGGAAACAATAGATTTTATATAATTATTTTTTCTACACATATAGAATTTGTAAGTTATTTTGATGGTGAGTTGCTCGGACATGAGGTGTTTAGAAGAACAGGACACTATTATAGGAAAGCAAAAAAGGAATGTTTTGGAAGGTGTGGCCAGGATAGGTGGTACATGACCTGAAGGTAGAGATTAGTGGTAAATTTGATAGGGACACTAAAATATTATTAAGGAAAATTAATAACAAGTTAATAAAATTTTTAAAGTTCCTAGTTTCGTATATGCAATTATGGAAGGAAAGATTTTTGTCGGAATTAATTGGGACTGAAAATTCTATTTCATGGGATAATTTCTAGAGGTACTACAAATATCATTGTTAAGATATGGTGGATGTTTTTCTACCAAGTGTTCACTATCCCACTTGAGTCGTGGTGGTTAGATTTTGGGTTCATCATCCAACATTTGAGAAAGGGTAGTAGATTTGTTTTCTGAACCTTTGGTTGGGGGTACTCATGATCTTTGGTAAAGGTGGTGGTTTTAGTTAGAGTTAGAGATCTAAAACCAAATGAACTTATACTTTAAATTTCTAGAATATTAATAAATTTATTATCATGTGTTGATTTCTCTTTTGTGTAATATTATTGTGATAATTTCCTTTAAGTATTTCTCACATTGAAATGTTATAGTTTTTCCTTGGTATAATGGGAACCTAAAAATGTTGTGACAATATTAGTAAACATGTGTCATATGATATAGATAACATATATATGAAAACACAGATATGATGTTTGATTATTAGTTTTTGGAAGCTCAGAATACAATGGGACTTATTCTCATGAATTTTCCACTTGGTGATCTCCAATAAGAGAGTTCATGAGGATAGACACTCTAATAATAATTCTATGAGTTTTATGTGCCACTGGATATTCCTATCTCCAAACTTTTTTAGTAGTCCTTATACTTGATATTGTTATTTATAAATATCATTAATCATGTACTTTGATATACGGTTCAAAATCATGAAGAAATATGATCATAGCATGGTAGTAGACATTGGGTGCATCATAAGTGATATAGAATTAATTGAATAAATCAAGAAAGGATTTGTTTCTTATAATTTAATTGAAAAAATATATTTAAGTCCCTTTTATTGAAATATAATTGCTAGATTAAATACATGGATATGGTAGTTTAATTTCTAATGTCAAATAAAGATAAATAAATCATATATGGTTATAACACAAATATGCATCATGATAGAGGATATATTATAAGACAAAGGGATTAATTACACATCAGCATTCGTCAGATGGTCATTTTCATTATGACATTGACTTATTTCTCTATGGGTTTCATTATGTGTTTCTAGACGTCGATCATAGACTTTAGGTAAGTTCACATATCTTCACTATTAATGTCTCCTATAGGGTCACTTACTAAGTGAATCAAAAATGTTACTAAATTATTTTAAATTTAATATTGAGAATAAATATTGTTCTCGACTAGTAGAATAATAATTTTTCAAGTATTATTGATTTCATAAATGAAATCATGAGATATTTGTGTTTATAATTTTTTATATGAACTTTATATCTTGTTTATTGTTCACATAGTAATAAATATATATTTATTTATTTTATAGTTTAGTGAATAGATCAATATAAATATTTATTTAGTTACATGAATATTAAATAAAATATTTATTCATGGGTCTATATTATTTATCTATTTATTTAATGATTAATATTTATTTGATTAAATACTATATTATTCAAAGGTTTAATAAATTCCATGGTAGATTGATGGGAAGGTTTAACAGCTTGATGGAAATGATATATTTTATTTAATATATTTTAAATAAATATTAGCTTATTTATTTAGAAATTGAAACTTAAATAAGTTCATACCATGGCATTTGTTTTTGAAAATTCTAGGGATAAACCCATTTATTAAGAAGATAAAAAAAGAACATGAATATAAGAATGGGTTCAGACATTAAATAAATTTCTATCATTTAAAAAACAAGATATGAAAAACTACAACAAAGATCTAATACAAACTGATATAATCCTCATACCTCTTCCATTTTGAATCATCTTCTAAAGATCTAAAATAATGGGCATACAGCTTCTTCTCAATAGTAAGATATGTCGACCTAGTTCCCATGGTAATATTGAGATTTGAATAATATGTCCATGGTCTTAAATTATTTATAGGAACTAATGAAAACCCTTCATCAACATTTATATTTTCCTTAGAAACAACATTCCTATAAGAAATATTTAGTGATAGAGCATCATCCTTCATGCCTGCCCATTTTCCCCCAATATTATTCAATTTCCATTGATTTTTCAAATCCTCTATATTATGAAAACCGAAAAGAGTTGGAACCCAAGCTATCTTTTTAGGTTGAGAAGCAATATTCCCTTATCCATGAGTCCAATGAAATAATGAGTCTCTCGGATCCTCCCCTTGGGGGGATTATCACAATTCATGACTTGTTTTACTAGTGCTACCACCAACCACTAAATTGATCCCCTATCTAGGATCACCATCAGATATCAAAGGATCACCACCCTCAAAAGCAACAGAATTTGAATCCCCATTCATCTTGGTACCTTATTTATGCACTTGTACATTACCCTCCTATAAAAAAGATTCCTTAACAGCATGTCAAAGACACCCTTAATGTTCTCCAAAGGAATCCAATTTATTTTCCATGCCCTAAACCATTTATTGAGTAATATAATTCCACTATTTAAAACTTGAGAGCACATAAATGGATCCCATTGGCCTTGGTATTTCAGCATCAAAGGAATTTCTAAGAGGAACCTGGCTCAAGTGGACACCATTTTGTCCAAAATCAACCTAAGAGTGAGTAGACACTCTAAATTGAACACCATCACCAGATACATTAGCATTTTAAGGATTATTAGGAGGAATCATGCTCAAATAAACACCATTTTATACAAATTTAACTAGATAATGTGCATGCTCTCTCCCTTAAACACCAACACCGTATACACTATCCTTATTATTCCTATCCAAATATTTCTTTTTCCTATAGTGTTCCCCATATTTATGAGTTAAATAAAAAAACATACATATTATAGAATTCTGACATATTTCCCTAAAATTACCAATGATATTTTAATCAGAACAGAAATCAAAAAGCTTAACATAGAAAACTATAATAACTAATTGATTATCTTTTGCAGCCAAAATAACTTTTTCTCCTAGCCTAAAATAGATATAAACCTCAACTAATTCCTTAGAAAAGTTACTAAATATATCTTTTTTGTATACATATTTTTTTTAATGGGGAAACCAATTGAATAAGTAATTTCATATAGAATTTTAGGATACCATAATATCCAATTTAATCTAATTATTTTAACACATACTTGAGCATAACATTTTTTGATTTCAAAAGGGTTGAAACTAAATATTAATTGAAAGGAATTATCACATAGAGATAATTCATGTTTTAAACTATTTATAAATTAAATGTAAAATATACTCTCTAGGATATTCTATGATTTTGATCCTCAAGTTCTTTGAATTTATCCATTGAAGATGATAAAAACACAAAATTAGTTACCCACCCACAACTTCCATTTCGTTCTGAAACCTTCAAGCGTTATTAGAGTGGTCACATTATAATTTATAATTATTTATATTTTATTTTATCAATTCCAATGTTTTTCTAAGATTTTCATTTCCATAATTTTTTTAATCTAAAAATTTAGATAACACATTCATCTATGTTTTTATGGGCATGAAGAGGTCAAAAATTCAAGAAGAACTCTCAGAGATCCCATCCAGACATTCAAAGTTCATTGGATTCATAACATGGATACACGACATATAAATATAAATTTCACATTATGTACCCATGGTCAACCACATAAGGAGTGGACCATAGAAATTCCATCTCACATTGTAGATCGGTACGTGGTGTCATGAAACATCATGTATTGACTACCAACACATAAAATGGTTTGATAGGGATTACATAGTGTGAAGCTAGTGTACAAGTGGTGTAACACTATATGGTTTTAACCTCACATAAATCATGGCAAGATATGTCTTCAAATACTTGGTGTCATTACATGTCATGTATTGACTATCAACCGACCAATTTAGCCATATGTGTATTACATGGCATGTAGCTAGTTATACACATTGTGTAATATAAGAAAACCGATGAATGGTAAATGAAAATATTTTATGCATGTTGTGTGGATCAAAATGTGAGATAATTTTAGTGAGGCACAAAGTACATGTTGTGTAGTTGGCTATACATTCCATGTAATTGGTTTTATTCCAAACCAAGAACACACTAAGTGATTTTTGACATTTGATATGGATATAAATGCTTAATAATTTTTATCCACATAAATTCTTCAACTGAATGATGTGTAGTGGTTTTCATGCATGCCTTGTACTTTAAGTGCTTTGTTAGAAGGATATGTCGCATATATCTATTCCATGACATAATGTCATACATGCGGCGCAGATTGCGTACTCTGATCTAAGGAACTATATACCATGTATATTTCTAGATGCCATATAGGAATACATACCGTGTAAGTACATAGTACATGATAAGAACCATACATAGTGTGATTCACATGGCATGTTAAGTGATAATACATGTCATGTAAACATAAATTATAGAAATATATTTAATCTGGCGTGGAAAGAACACATCATGTCACCTACAAAGTCCACATCATCTATATAATTATTTTATAATTAAAATAATTTAATTAAAATGATATAGCACATAATGAGAATATTATTATATCTTTAGAATTTTTTAGATGAAATATTAATATAATAAATTAACAAATTAATTAGTTGACTAATTTAATAATTCTAATAAGTGTATCTTAAATAGAATGAATTAAATTTAATGTCAAAAAAGTATAAATCAATAGTCATTTCATGTTTTGATTGATCATGATCTTGAATAACTTGTGAATGTGTAAGCTTTATTTATTTTATTTATTTATTTATTGCATTGTTTTTTTGGATAATTTATTATTAAAATAAATATGGTGATATATGAATCATCCCAACCTCCTTTATTATGTATGATCATGCATGTCCAAGGTTTATTTTATTTAACCCTAAACCCATTATACCCATCACCTATGAGTGAGTAATTATTTGTAAAGATGGAACTCCTAGAAAGAGGAGATAATTTATGACCCTAGTTGAGGTGAATATAACCAAGTAAATACTCAAGAGAATAAATAAATGTTATAACTCGATCCAAGGAATATCTCAATGAGTTTTTTATTTTAAGTTCTAGATTGGTTTATCACCTGTTGATAAACCAACTGAAAGATAAAATATCATGATTATATCACATATTTATTTTATTCTGTTAGTTCATGGTTATTTATTTATTTATTTTATGCATGGTATATTTGGATGATTAAACATGATCACATATAGTAAATAAACTAATAGGAATGCTAATGATAAAATAAAATAAAATTATTTCATGTATATTATTTTATCATACATGGTTAATTAATTATGAAAATTCCACATAATAATAGTAGGCATGTAAGTTAAACAAAATCCCTCAAATAAAAATATTATATCATAAATTTCCTTCCATTTCTTGAGTTAGAATGAAACTATAGTTCAATGTGCTTTTTAGGACCATGTCAACGTGATTTTAATTATTTGGGAGCTCTAATGAATGTCTTGGGTAGACTTAACTTAGTTAGAATGAAGGTTAGATTGTCTTATCAAGATTTAGTGAAAATTAGAGGTAAGAGTTGAGGAAATAAAAGTTTAAATTTTAGGATTGGAAAGTACACTCAAAATATCAAGGATCTATAATTTAATGTAGTTAGAAAGAAAACCCTACCTAAATACCTTCAGATAATTTGATAAGTCCTCCATTTTTCTTATTTTAGGGAAATATGGATTCTTGATTCTAGAATATTAGGGTGATAGGATATTTTGAATCCAATTGTGTGGATTTTTGAGATTTTAATAAAATATTATGAGACTAATAAAATTAATTTGTTACATACAAATCAATAATAACGATAAATAACTAAATTTTTTATTTTATTTGTTAAAGAAAATGGAAATCCATCCAACTACATCCCTATCCCTATGATCTATCTTAGAAAATGATAATATCACCGTTGAAAACTTATTGGAAAGGTATAGGTTCTTAAATATTTTATTATGCCAAGAATAACATTTTTATACATTGGAGCCTTGACTCCTACTGATCCTTCTTAGGAAGAAAGTGAGGATGAGAAACACTTATTTTAAAAACATTTGTATGATCCATTGGATTTATAATTTTATATGTTATCACCCATGACTAGTAAGATCTAGAAGCTTCTTGAAGACATGGATACATACTCCATGTTGTCTCATCTCTATAATCTCTTTCATGAGAAATAAATACAAATGTATAAAATCTCCAAGGAACTATTTAAATGAAGGCTAGGAAAATAAATTCTATATGGACCTCATGAAGTTAAGATGATTATATACATTGATCATTTTGAAATTCTGGGATTCAAGATACCCATATAATTGTGTGTATACCTCACTCTCTCATCACTTCCCACAAGTTACCCAAGTATTCTAGTGAATTTCAACATGAAAAATATAGATAAGAAACTATAGGGTCTCTTGAATATAAATATACAATAGGATAATGACATGAAGAAGGAAAAACCTTATTTCCTCATGATGAAAAAAATTCAAGGAAATGTGAAAATATCTAAGAATAATTGTAAGACTAAGGAACCTTCACACCACCCTTACAAAAGGGGAAAGATCCAAAATGAGTCTTAAGAGCATGATATATTATATTTTTATTATTGCAATAAATTCAAATATAATAAGAATTATACCTTAGTAAAAAATAATGGGGAAGATTTTGGTACATTTTTTATTGAGTGAAATCTATACATTTCTATAAATTGTGTAATAGATATAGATTTCATTACTCACATTTTTATCTAAATACAGGAACCAAGTTTATTTCATAAGATTGCTAAAGGTGAGGTAGATATTTGAGATATCAATGGAGTGATACTAAATAAGGGGGATATTGGAGACTACCATCCCACATTACTAACTATATTAGTTCTATTTTTAAATAATTGTTCTTATACATCTAGTGTTACCAAGAATATCATTTATGTGTCTAGTTTGGACATAGATGGTTTTATTTTCATGTTTATAAATAAATAATTCTACTTTTATAAAGATAGAGTATGTAATTGGATGAAAAATTTGAAAAAGATTATTTACATACTAGATTATGAATAACACATTTTGGAAATAGATAATGAATAAAGTTCACATGACTAATATCACGCCTATTTAGGGCATCATCAGTTTGGTCAGACAAACGATAATAAATTGAAAAAAATATACCAAGAAGTGTATTTATATTATTTTGAGATAAAACACTTGTATATGATTCATACTTGTTTACAAGGAAATAATACTAATTAAAATTTCAGTTAAAAATAAAAAAATTTCTACAAAGATTCTAAAATTAGTTTATAAAGATATGTGTAGATCTTTTCCAATCTAATCTAGAGGTGGGTAATCTTAAAATATAAATTTTACAGATGAATTTATTATATATGGATATATATTTATATAAGGAATGATATATAAGTCTGATTCTTTTGAAAAATAAAAGGAATATAACAATGAAGTATAGGATCAACTTGGTTAGAAGATAAAGAAACTTTTGTCTGTTCAAGTCTAGGAGTATCTTAACCAAGAGTTTATCAATTATCTAAAAGAGTTTGGGATACTATGTTAACTCAATCCTCATTACATACCAAAATGAAATTATGTTAGTGAAAGGATGAACAAAACCTTATTGTATATGGCGAGATAGATGAATATTTTTCATACATTCCATTGTCCTGCAGGGGAAATACATTATAGATGACAGTATAAAAACCAAACCAAGTTCCAACAAAAGAAGAAAATGAATTTTTTTGAGTTATGGAATGGAAATAAAAAATTCTTCTTCACATATTCATGTATAGGTATGAGAGGAATTTGTAAATTCTAATCATAAGAGAAAACCATCATTGTGAGAAAAGAAGTGTGTCTTTTAGGATATCAAAAATAAGTGAGATAATATTATCTATTTGATTCATCTGAGATAAACATAAATTATGGAAATAAAATCCATATTTATATAAATAGAGAATGTATATAAAAGAGATAGTGGTAGACAGATATATTTTTAATAAGTCAAGTCTCAACATACATAATACTTGGAACATGAAAAAAAATCCACAATACTAAGTTAAAGAAGTTGTTCTATAGATACAAGTACTGTATAGGAGAACCAGAGAGGTTAGAGAACCAGAGATATGGGTTTCTAGTCAATGAGGAAGGTGAAATATTATTAGTTGAAAAAAATGAAACTATGTCCTATAAGAAAGTAATAAACCACTCAGAAGTTTCAAAGTGTCAAGATACTATGAATTCTAAAATGGATTTCATATACCAAAACATAGTCTAGGTTTTGATAGATTTCCCTTTTTATGTAAAGCAAGTTTATTGAAAATGGGTATTAAAGAAAAAACAAGACATGGATGGTAAAGTAAGTAACTATATTGAATGAATTCTTTATAAAGGGTTTAATCCATGTCAAGTAATATAATATGATGAATCCTTTTCATTAGTCTCTATACTAAAATCCATTAAAATTTTACTTCCCATAGAAAATTACCATGATTATGATATTTTTAAAATGGACGTCAATATTTCCTTCATTAATGAAAACCTTATGGAATATATCTATAAAATACAACCAAAATCGTTCATGACGCAAAAGGATGATAATAAGGTATTTAAGTTAAAAGGATCCATTTATGGTTTGAAGAAAGAATCAATATCAAGGAACATTTGTTTTGATGAAACCATAAGATAATCTAGGTGCATAAAAAATGAATGTAAGCCCTATGTCTTCCAGAGGTTTAGAAGTGGAATAGTCTTCTTTATATTACATAATGATGATTTATCACTCATGGTAAATGATATATCCATATTACAAATAGTTAGTACATGGTTAAATGAACAATTCTCCAAAAAAGACTTCAGTGAAGCAGCCTGTATTCTAGGGATCAAGATCCATGGAGATAGATCTAAGTGGATTATTATAATAAATCAAGATATATACATTGAAAAAATTAAATAGATTCAATATAGAAAATTATAAGAGAGGATTTTTTTTCCCATTTCATGTGGTTATATCAATCTAATAAAATGTCTCCTCATACACAAGAGGAGAGAAAGAGAATGAGTAGAAACCCATATGCTTATATGATTGGATCTATTATGTATGTCTTGCTATATATTGGTCTTAATGTTACTTATTACTTGATATTGGTAGGAGGATATTAAAGATACTCAAGTGAGACACATTTGTTGGTTTTAAGGACTATCCTTAAATACTAGAGGTATATAAATGATAAGTTCCTAGTTTATAGAGGAGATAATGAACTAGTTGTGTGTGGGTACACACATGATAGTTTCCAAACATATCAAAATGATCTAATATCATAGTTGGGATATGTTATTTTCCTTAATAGAGGATCTATGATCTTGAATAGTACTAAAAAGATAGTGGTAATTGATTCAATAGCATAGTCCAAGTATATTTCATCTTCTGATACAAATAAAGAAGAAATTTATATTTAAAACTTCATAAAAGAGCTTAGTGTTATACCTCATAGTAAAGTTGTTATCACTATAATTTGTGATAAAACTACAACATTAGTTCTAGGAAAGGATCGTGGGTCACATAAATGGAAGAATCATATACTTTAGAAGTATCAAATCTTGAGGGTTTTTTATGAAAGGGGTGGAGTTGTAGTGATAAAAGTAACCACAGATGAGAATGTGATAGATGTGTTGAATAAAGACGTATCTCTATAGAATCATGAATATCATGTGAGAGCAAGAAAACTAAAAGTTATTAGTAGTGGAATATAGTGAATGTGGTATTCTATTAGAGTTATTTACCTAGAATTAACTAAATTTGTACTTTTAATAACCCAAATATTAATAAATATCTTATCACATGATGATAATTATTCTACTTAACATTTATGTGATAATGTACTTAGAGTATCTACCACATAGAAATATTATAGCAGTTACCTATTAAAAACTTTAAATGTTATGATAATATTCTTAAACAGATTTCCTATGGTCTAGATTACACCTATCGGATGAGACACAGTTGATGTTTGAAAATCGCATTTTAGGGGATCGTAAGACATTGAGACTTAGTTTCATGAAGTTCTCACTCAGTGATCTCCAAGAAGGAAGGTCGTTAGGAAAGAACCGTTAATAGAAATTTCATATGTTTTATGTTTAATTGGATATTCAAATCAATTAATGTGTGTCTTAGTGATTATAAATGAGATTATTATTAATGTATAACATGAAAAATGTTCATTTATGTATGGAAAAAAACCATGATGACGTATACTCGAGTAAAGTAGCATACATTGGGTATGTCATAAGTGATATGATATTAATTGAATATGTCAAGAAAGGGTTTTCCCCTTCTAAAATAATGGAATAATATATCCCTATACCATTGAAAAAAATTGAATTGTCTGATTAAATCCATGGACATGGAAGTTCATCTATTAGTTCATTTCAAATATTCAAAGAAAGATAAATTGGGTATATTGGGTAATGACGTAATTATGCATCATTCTTGATAAGATATCAGTAGATAAGGAGATTAAATTACACAATAATATTCTTGGGAATGTTTTTTTTCATTGTGACATTAACTTTTATCTCTATGAGTGCCTTGACGTGTTGTTATACACAGATATTTTTATTTAGGTAAGTTTTCCTAATATAACTAAGAAAAAGGCATAGAGATTCACATGCTAAGTGTATCCAGAATCTCATTAAATTATATTTAATTTAATATTAAAAATAAATATTATTCTTGGATATTGGAATAATAATTATTCAAATATTTTCTATCACATATTTTCAATCACAATATATTAGAGTTTAAAATATTTAAGTTGAATTTTATCTCTTTTTTATTATTCACAAGGTAATAAATAAATATTTATTTAATCACCAGTTTTTTGAATGGATTAATATAAATATATATTTAGTAACTTAAATACTAAAATAAATATTTATTTATGAGTTTAGAGAATATAATATTTATTTATTTATTAAATGATTTATATTTATCAAACTAAATATTTTATCATTCAAAGGTTCAAGAAAATCTATAGAGGAATGACGGTCTAAGTTAATGGATTAATATAAATGATATATTTTATTTAATATAATTTAAATAAGTATTTATTTATTTATTTATAAAATTATATTTAAAAATCCTAAAATAAGGGATATATTATTATTACTATTACTGCTACTATTACTACCACTGCTACTTTGATAAATAAATTTTGATGGGAATGGGTCTTTAGCCTATTTCCTAGACCATCATGGATTATTATTATTACTAGACATGGGGAATCACTGAGAATAGATATGTGAGAAAGTGTCATTATGAAATTATCAAATATTAATCCTATGTATAAATTATAGATTATATCATTTTTTAACTGAGAGAGTTATTGTACACAATAGAGAAACTCTTAAGAATTATCTAAAGCCCTAAAGAGGATATTCTCCACTCTCCCTTTCAAAACAATAAAGAGAACAATATAACCCCTCATTGAAATCAATAATGAATAATTTAGAGTACTTGTATATACCAATATATAACCTAGAGACTCATGATATTTTTCTAGAGATTCATAGAACATGTGTGGATAATCTTAGTGGAATCCTTAATTGGATTCTTGATACGTCCAAAAATCCTCTAGTGGAATCAAAATATAAATTAATAATTTCTCTAAACCGTACTAACAACAAAGTCATAACATAGTTTAAGTATGGGGTCAATCCCACAGGGAGTGGGGGACATGGATGGAAATTATTATCAAAAGTTTCGGTCACTCCAACTTCAATTTATTTTATTAAACTAATTAAATGACACAAATTAAATAAATAAATATAGGAAGAAAGAAAAGAAGGGATCAGTGTCTATTTTAGGGTATAAAAAATATAATCCTAAATCTAACTTGGGATAGTCCTATAGATTAGGATATGAAGTGGTGTAATGGTCAACAATTATTTTTTTCAAACAAATTGGATCTTACTACAAAAAAACTATCCCTTAGTTTGTGTATAGACAAAAACCTAGATGAATTGTGCTTAGCTTCTATGAAGAAAGCATCACAAGCTAATGTTCATAGCTTTCACAACTCCAAATTGGTTAGTTTCATTCAATTTCACATCCCATGGTCAAGGATGCACAAGAGAATGTGATTAAAAGTTATTTTTAACCTAATTATTACACATAGGGTTACCAATGTTCAATTCATGGATTCATTAAGTTCAAAACACCCCTACTCTCAAACCCTAACCCTAAGAGGGTTAGGCAATCATCATTGGGTGATATCTAATGAATAATAAAAAATAACCCATTTTGGAGAGATTAGATAAAATACAATATAGATAATATAATGGAATTAAACTATAAAGTATCCAACAATTATAAAAAACTAAGAAAACCAGAAAGTAGAAAGAAAAACATATCTATAAAGAATGGTGAGTAGGAACTCTAGGGCAGCCTCCCGACCGTCGAGCCACTCCACTACCAAAATTTATCACCAAATATGTTTACTAGAACCCGTATTTATAAGCCATGAAGTATTCCTTAGATTCCAATCAGTCAATGATCATGTTAACTAACTATTTCTAGGTCATATGGCCAGCCCCATCAAATAGATACATCAAAACCTATTTTTTTAGTTTATATGAGGTTTTCATGTGGTCTAATATTTTAATGGTTTCTTGACTAGAAAAATTCTTTCACTCCATGTAAATTTTACATGTTACATGATGTGAATCATGAACTTCCAAGGCCAATAACCTCATTTTCCCTCAGTTTTTGAGTTATGTGTCTTCAGAATCTCCTGTGATCATCCAACATCATGGGAAACCTTCATCCAATGGATTTGTTGGTATATTTTTCTTCAAAAATCAATAGTTTATTTAATATTCAATTTCCATTATCTCACTGAGCCATTAAGAAACTCGGACCAAAGTGCCTTTTTGTTCCTTAATTCCCCTATTTTCCATTATCTACTCCAAATTATGGTCCTACATAAGAATACAAAAAACAAAAATATTAGGTAGCATATCAAATTAAATCAATTAATATCCAATGTAAACACATATAAAAACACATGAAAATATACAAATAAAATATAGTTATCAATTCTCCAAAAAAATGTTTACACAAAACGAGTGGTAAGATAAATTGATCGAAAGGAATTATTGGTTTGTGGTAATTATTATTTTAAATAAATTATAAATTAAATACAAAATATACCCTCTAGGATATTTTTGAGGTTTAATTCATCGATTTATTCATATTTATATACTTAAATTAATGAAAAAACAAAATTGGACACCCACCCTATACTTCTATAGTACCCCAGAACCTTCAGTTTCATTTAGTTTTAGAATAGAGTCTTGTAGGTATATAAGGAGTGTGGCACTATCCTGGTCCTATGGAAGTATTTTTTTCAATAATTATCCAATGAAACGAATCAATATTAGTAGACAGGTTGATCATGGTTATGGAAAAATTGTAAGTATGTGGTATGTGTTATTATTCCAAAAATATAGGAATCGGTGAATTAGAATTTTTCCAATTCTAGTTATCCTCATAGGATCATTGTACTTTGTACCTTAATCAATGATGTGAAATGAGGGTGTGGGTGTGTATTAATTAAGTACAGGCCAGATGTTTTTAAGAACATTTATTGAATAAGATCCGTGTATGAAAGATATCAGAATATAAAAGATAGGATTGAAGACCAGAATAATAAGGTGAAGTGTTTGAAAGAAACCAAAGTTTCAAAATATGTTCTAGTAGATTGTCTAGAAGATTGATGAGGTTGTACCTAGAACACCATAAATTGGTGTCATGGATTGGAATTTATATTTAGGGAAGGATCTTCTGGAAACACTCCAATCCTAAAAGGTAATCATTCTTGTTCTCTCATCTGTAATGTCTTTGTGAAGATATTCATGATCACTTTGAAGCCAGAAGAGGGAAAACCCCAAGTCTATGGTGTGTTTCTTTTAAAAGGAGTAGAAATGAAAACCTTGTGTGACTTCCCAACCCGGAAGCCTCTAAATGGTTCCCTGAGATGATTGGCCAGATGCCCTCAAGTGCGCCTCCCCGTACGCCGGAGGGTGCTAAATAGTAGTGAGGGTCCAGTAAGTCAGTCTTGGGGAGACTATACCCTACATTATTAGAATATAACACCAGAAAAAGAAAATAAAAATAACAAAGTATGGAAGTGTATAAATAACCAGAACAATACCATGGAATATGATAGTCAAAACCAGAGAATAAAATACTCAAATAAAAGGTAAAACATTCTATGACAATGCAAGTGCCAAGTTTCTACAATGTAACTCAAAGTGAAGACCCAACAGCTCTGAAACGGGTCCCGAAGCACGTCTGGTTCCCTCTCCCATGCTCTAATCCCAAACTAAAACCTATCACAGGGCCTTTCCCTTATCCAATCCTACAACAACAAAGTCTGATCGGTAGCCGATCAGGCAGCCTGAATAGGTTGTGAGTATGACCCAGTAGGCCACCACCAACGGTGTCTAAAACGAGTCCAGTCAATAGATAGTGTATGTAGATTTATGAATCAATAAATACAATGCATAATTTAAATTGTTATAAAATTGTCATTTAATATTGAATCATCACATGAGGCCAATTCAATTCATGCTTCCCATTTGAATCATTATTCATTATTATCAATCATTTGGTTTAGGTTTTCATTCCTACCACCCCAAATCTCAGTTAAAACATCATTCATTATTATCATTCATTGGGTGTAGGTCATCATGCATAGCACCCCAAATCTCGTTGAGTGTAGGTTGTCATTCCTAGCACTTATCTTCTAAATCGGTGTAGGTCCTCATCCCTAACATCCAATAATCTCAAGTTTCAATAATTATTAGGGAATAATGCCATGTCCAAGTCCCAACTTCTAATCAGTCTAGGATACCATGCCTAGAACCAAAAAATATCATCCACTTAATCATTCTTTAAATCATAACAATTTTCCACATTATTAATTTTCTAATCCAAAGATTAGTTAAAAATTTCAAAGGCCATTATTTAATTCAACAAATAAATAAGCATATAACCTGTTAATTAATTCATCAATTAATTAATTAATCAAAACAATTCTATTTCCATAATTAATTCTTAATAATTAATTATCCAAATAATAACCCATCAAGTCATAATTAATTCTCACAATTAATTATCCTAGATCACATCATGACACATAATTAATTCTCACAATTAATTATCTTACATAGCCAAACATAGTTCCATAATAAATTTCCCCCAATTAATTATATTATAAAAATCAAATCAATATCTCAATTAAAATATCTCTACCAATATAAAATGTCCAAAAGATCTATTTAAAAAAACCCATTGTTTGTTCCGTGGTCCAATTATCAATTAAATCACCAAGGCAACTCAATTAAATTTCACATTCCTAAACACTCCAATTTAGTAAATCAATCATCAAGTGAATCTAGAATATCATAAACTCAAATTAACTTATCATAAAACATGACTATGGGAGTTTGATTTAGACCACCTAACTTAGTTTATTGACTAAATTTATCACAATGGAAATCCACAAAATCTAAACGACACAACATCGTCGATCAAGCTCTGGATCTAAATCCCTTAATCCAAAATTAAGATCAAAGGCATCAAGATATTTGAAAATATAGATCTAGATATAAAATACTATATCTATATCTTAAATAATAGGTTTAGATACAATAAATATATGTAGATTTTACATGAAAATACCTAGAAAAGATAATAGAAAAAACTGAAGAAGCATCGGGATGAAATCCACTTACCAGGAGGAGAGCGGATCTTCAATATGGGCATTCAATCCCAAAGAATGATGTTTAGATCACCTTGGAATCTCTTTGGGAGGATTTGAGAACACCTAGAATTTGTCAAGACAATCCAAGGTCAAAAATATGGATGTCCTGGGGGTTTGGGTGGTTTTAAAAAGGATTTTTAGAATTAAAATCTCATGCACACAGTTTCCTAGGCAAAGGCGCATGGTTAGTGTAAACCGTATTCCAACTATACAAACCCCTCTATCCAGTATTTCATGGTTGTTATAGTTTAGTCACAAGATTTTTCAAACTATGCGCAAACCCTGTGGACCTCTCTGTCTAGTTTCGCACTCTTGGCACGGTTTGGTCGCACGGTTTGTCAAACCGTGCGCAAACCATGCACAACCCACTATTCTTTAGTTTTCCTTAAAATTTCACCCAAACGTATCCCAAACCACTGATCCAAGTTAAAGGTACTTAAAAGATTCATAAAGTACCTGAAAATGCGCCAAATATGACTCCAGAAAAGGCCAGGAAATTACACCTTGGTTTTTTATATTTGTGAAAATGGATTGTCGAAGTTCATTAGAGATTAAAAATGTTATCTATAATGGGGATGAACTTTTTATAGTTCAGAACTAGGATATGGTACAATAGGATAACTTGTCTAGTGAATACCTTGGTTTTAATGAGTAGTGGATATTTTTTTATAGAAATTATATCAATGGGACTATGGTAGTTCTATGACACTAGACTTTCTAGAATATTTTTCAAACAGAGGTTGATTTTGATGATATCACTGGAGTTAGATGTATCAACAGTATCTCAAATTAAGGAATCTCAGTGGTAGTGTTTGGGGAAAAAAGTATTCTAAAATGAGTGAGGTTATGGAAATGCTATAATAAAAAAGTCTTGTTTATGGGACTTTAACAAATTCATATGGTTCCGAATATTTTTTTTATTTGGATAAATTCCATGGATACAATCATAAGGTTTCTTGGTTTTATAGAATGATTGATCAATGTATGGAAGAATGATCTAGGTTTGTCTCATTAGATATTGGAAGATTAAGGACATGGTGGAGGACAATGAAAACACTATAAAGGATAGAATAATAGAATATATTGTTCTGAATATGGTCGATATAATTTTTTGAAATCCTTGATAATGATCTTTTCATGGGAGATTGTTAGGCTTAAACTATGAAAAAATATCAAGTGGGTGATTGTTGGATTTTAGTGTGAGAACTATTTTTTGGTTAAATGTAAGAGTTTTCAGAACATGACTTCTAGAATTAATACTTTTGGAACTAGAAGGAATCATACTCATCCACACATATAAATTTTTGATCCTAGCTAAAAGAATCAGAAACAATAGAAGCATCAAATTTTTGAGGAAGTGATGTGATAGGATGTTATAAATGTGGGATAGAAGTTCGGAAGGAAGTGGAATATGTCGATATTCAACTAAATATTGTGGACTATATGATATTAAACTAGTCTCAGATATGAGTGGCTACATAATGTGAAACTAATCTCATGTAGGTGTAGCCTTATAATTTCAAAGGCTACATTAAATTAATTTGAAGGGTTATGGAAGAATAATCTAGAAAGTGGTGGATATTCCAGGAACTTTAATATAATGCAGAAGTAGAAGGAGGTTATTTATAAAGTGAGAACATGAATGTGGGATAATCATCATAGAATATGGAGCTTGATTTTTCAAAAAAAGTATTATTTTATGTGGTGCATCTTATTTAGTTTCCCGACCTAAATAGAGGGATGCCTGCAAATTTTGGAACTTTATGAAACTAATGAAATGTGTTGTAGGTTCTGAGTGTAGTAGAGGTGTATGTTCGACATGGACAACTCATATTTTAATCTTAATATACTAATGATCTAAGTTGTACATAATTAATAATTTCATGAACAATGGATTTAAATCCTAAATTAATTGAATTTTTTAAATGTTCGAACCAAATTTAGATCATCACAAGTAGTTTATAATTAATTTATAAATAGATCTAGAATTACCTCAAATTGTAATTCTTTCTTCATTGATGAATCGATTGAATTTATCTCACCATTGTGTCATATGTTCAAAGAGTATAATCCTTCTAGCAATGATACACACATACACCAATATCTCTGAATATCCTTATAGAATAAGTGGGTGCTAGCATGGAAAATCCTTGTCACATACATCGTATATTATTGACCATAAAAGGAAGTTATTCATGGATGAGGAAATGTTTTCTCTCTCTAAATAACTTGAGATGTGAGGAGGATATTCAATCTAGATCATTAGTGTTTTCTTGATATCAATATTGGTCTTGAGAGAAATTTTTTCTATCTCTTGTGCACAACCCAATGATCAATTAGAAAAGTGATATAATTAGATATTTATAAAGTCGTGTCTAGGGTTATAAATATATACATAATCCCCTTTACCAATTCCTTATTTCATAGTGAACCCCGTGTCAAATAATAATAAAATAATTATTATTCACTTGACATGTGTATCATTTAATAATAAATATCATTTATATCATTTATTACCAGGCCCTTAAACTCGGTCAAATTATCCTTCTTCACATTTATCGAACCTTGAATAATGAGTATTTTTTTAATAAATAAATATCACTAAATTATTCATAAATATATATAATAAATATTAAATTCTCTAAACCTTAAAAATAAATATTTATTATTATTTAACTCATATTTTCATTCAAATAACTCATGATTAAGTCTTGGTTATTAAATAAACCTAAATAATTGTTAAACCAAAAATCCAGAATAATCTTTCTTCTAAATTTTTAAATTCAACATTGAAATTAACTAAGATCATAGATATACTTAGTGTGTGATCCTCTTTCCTTATTTCTCAATGTCAATAGGCATAGACACGTAAAGTCTAATGTTATTGTCTTATAACATAATAAAACATCCATAGAGAAAGAAGTCAATTTCATAATTACATACAAACTTTTATGAATGATAATTGATTAATATAATCTCTTTATCATGATATCTCAAATCAATCAGGTTTCATATTGGGGTAATCAACCTATGTGCCTGTTGTCTCTTTCTTTGAATTTCTAAAGATGAACATACCCACAGAACATCATGGCCATGGATTTATCAAGGCAGTTTCATTCCCATAAAAGGGCCTGAGATATCGACTTATGTCAAGGGATAGAAAGTAAAAATCCTTTCTTGCGTTATCCACTAATGAAATATCACTCAAGACACACACAATGTATCCTACTTTTTTGTGAGCATATATCTTCACAGTGTTCATAAATATATAAAACTGTGCAATTTATAGTATTTATTAATGATAATATTAAATTATAAGGATAAATATACAAATTTTCATATGGAAACAACCAATAAAATATATAAATGTGTATTTTCTACTGGTATTTCTTATTCTAAAAATCTCCTCCTCTAGAAATTACCAATGGCGCACACTATGTGAATGTTCCCCAAAGTCCTATTTTTCTCCACCCCTAATATATTATATCATTTTTTTACTATTAAATGATATAATATGGCTATATAATATATAAATTAAATAATACTGTTATGGAACCTCCATGTTCTCATCATAGTGGGGAACTGTTATAGCATTTTGGTGTGAAAGATATTATAAGGACATTGATGCACACTATTTCATGTAGAGGACCATTCATGAGGTGATAAGAAAATTCCTAATTTTTCAAGAAAATGAATACATGTGATCATAAAGTACTTATAAGTTGCTTATAGGGCACCAAATCTAATAGACTCCCACTTTCACTAGATCCAATTGTAAATAAATTTTGGTCAATTATCTATCACATGAAACTCATGCCTCTACTGAGATAAAGCCTTAATCAAGGGGTATTCCATATTTTCCTCCATGAATACTTTTCTCACTACAACTTCACCTCATTGAGAAAAAATCCCTTAATAGATGAAACTTATAAAGTATATTCTTTATCATTTAATGTTACATTGGCACTTTGGAAGGAACTATTGCTGTAGTGTTTCCACAGTAACTTATAATAAAGTCTTGAACTATAATCACTACATAAAGTTCTTGTAAAAAGATATGAATCCAAACTATTTCTTTAGCTACATTGAAATTCATGATATACTCAAAATCCATTATAAAATTTGAAACAATTAGAAGCTTCTAAATCTTCAAACTCACAAATCCTCAATTGATACTGAAGAAATATCCTTATTATGAATTTAGATCATCGTGATCTCTCTAAAATATATCATATATATAAACCCAGATGACTAACTCTTCATCTATTATATACACTAGGAACATACCCTTAGTTCGCCTCAGATACTTAAGAATATACTTAATAGTAATCAAATATTTTTCACCTGGATCACCTTGATATCTTCCTACCAAGATCAAAGCATGGGAAACATCAAGCCTTGTACATAACATGGCATACATGATAGATCATATCAAAGAAGTGTACAGGATATTACTCATCCTCTCACTTTCCTATTGTGCCTGACAATAGATCTTCTTGGAAAAATGTATATCGTATGACATTGGAACCAATTCCCTCTTAGATTATTCCATACTAAACATCTTCAAAATCTAGTCAATGTATGTACGTTGACATAGTCCAAGGTGCCTCTTTGATCAATAAAAATGATCTTGATCCCTAAAATTTATCTAAATTCACCTAAGTTATTCTTGAGGAATCACTTGACCAACCATTCCCTAACATCTTATAGGGATGGTATCTCGTTTCCAATTATAAATATGTCGTCAAAATACACTATTATAAAAATGAACATCCTCCCACTAAACCAATTTTAAAAACTTTTCTCACATTCATTCTTAAGGAAACTAAATTCTTTTATAGCTTCACTGATCTAAATATTCCATGACCAAGATGCTTTCTTTAATCCATAAATGGATCTATAAAACTTTAATACCTTTTTAGAGTTTTATAGAGTCACAAACCCTTATGTTTGTTTCATATACACATATTTATAAAGGATTAAATTAAAGAAATTATTTTTTATATCCATCTTCCAATTCCCATAGCTATGGAAATATTTTCTAGCAAGAAGAATTCTGATGTATTTAAGTATATATACTAGAGAAAATGTTTCCTTATATTCTATTACACATCATTTTCTATACCATTTAACCATTATCCATGATTTATAGGTACTAACATACCCTTAAATTTTTAGTTTTCTCTATAATTCCCATTTACACCTAATGGGATTTACATCAATTGGTATATCAACTAAAAGCCACACACAGTTTTGGTACAAGGAATTTATAAATTCTTGGATCTTTTCTATTTTGTAGCTTATTAGCTCTCTACCGCATCCTTTTAGGATACAGGGTCACTATTTTCAACAAATAATGGTTCACCATATTCTATGACTAGAAAAAAATATCATTATAGTTCTTTAACATCTTTTGATCCTATATAGTACTTTTATTTTAGGAACTACATCTTTCACAAGGACCTATGGAGTTCAGTCCCAGACCAACTCTAGTGTATATTAAGTATCAATTTCCTAGAATTAAATAATTCTCCCACTATATTTTATAAGGATGTGTTCCCTATAAATGAATATAGTTTTCTTAACAATTATAACCTTTTTATCTATGGTGGCATATAGGTAGTATCCCCTCATTTCCTAAGGGTAACCTATAAAGAAACACTTTATGCCTTGAAGTGTTAGTTTATTTCTTAAGATAGACTTAACAAATACCTTTCACCCCCATGCATGAATATGTGAAAAAATTAGTTTCTTTCCACCACATAACTCAAAAGGAATATCATAAGCTATTTTAGTTTGTATTCGGTTTAGTATATGTGTTTTCATGTGTAATGAATATCCCCCAAAGGATAATGGTAGGTTTTCATTACACATCATTGACCTTCCCATGTCTGGTAAGGTAGAGTTCCTCCTTTCACTAGATTTATTCTACTATGGTGTATAAGGTG
Organism: Viscum album; assembly: GCA_963277665.1. Taxonomy (NCBI): domain Eukaryota; kingdom Viridiplantae; phylum Streptophyta; class Magnoliopsida; order Santalales; family Viscaceae; genus Viscum; species Viscum album. The sequence continues at coordinate 613,606,057 of OY728136.1, forward strand.
TATTGAGTTGAGATAAAATATCACATTCCCATATAAAGTTGATAAACTCTTGGTTAAGGTAATCACCACCTCGATCTGATTGAAGTGTCTTTTTTTTACTAAGCTGATTCTAAACATAATTATTGAACTCTTTGAAATTTTTAAAGGATTCAAACTTATACCTCATCAAGTATATATAACCATACCTCCTCAATTCATAGATAAAATTCACAAATTAAAATAATTAACCACTAAATTATACTTGAAAATGACTACATACATTAATGTGTACCAATTTAAGAATCATTGTGTCCCTTTTAGCTTGACCAATAAATAGTGGTTTCGCCATATTTCATTGTAAACAATAAAGAAATATCTCAAGTGGTTTAAGCTCAAAATATTTTAATTAACCATATTGATAGAGCTTCATTAAATGCTTCTCATTTACATGACCATTACAATAATGCCAAAATTGGGTATGGAATGAGTCATGTGAATTTGATTCTTTATTAATTACCAATATTTAGTTTTCATAATTTAATATATAAAGTCCATTATTCAATTGTTTCATACAATAACATATGTTATCTTTATAATATTATCATCTATTATTTTCAAAACCGAAAATAAATCCATCCATGTCTAAAAAAGTTATAGAGATGATGTTCTTAGTAACATTAGGCACATAATAATAGTTCTTTATAACCAAAATAATCCTTGTTTCCTACATGAGGTGGTAGTATCTAATGGATAGAGTTTCCATACTTCCCCATCAGTATCCCATAGATCCACCTCACCTCTAAAAACCTTTGGAAATATACTTGGTTCTTGTATTTGTATAAAAATTTGATAATTACATGAAATATATAATACATAACTTGTATATATTAAAATATTACACTTGATAATGAATGAACCTAAATCTTTACACTACTTTGTATGGGTGTAGTTCTTCTTCCAATGTCCTTGCTTCCCATATGAAAAACGAACTGTATTCTACTCCTTTGCATTCCATTATATCTTCTTCATCTTAGAAGGATGGTGCTCTGGAGACTTAAACATAAAATAACTCTTTTGGCCCGTTTACTTGTTCTATATTTTCTTATTCATCATAAGTTTCATGGGTTTTTTCACACCTCGGGTTTTTATCAACTTGAAAAATAATATTAAGAAGTTATGAAATGGTATTATCATTATTTCTCATATTATAATTCACAATGAAACTAGAGAAGGATTTAGAAAGTGATTAAATAATGATATCTATGCATATATCATCAGGATATTAAACCCAAAAATGTATAAGTGTTCTATCTAGCCAACCATATTTATAACATGAGGCCCAACTAGTGCCAACTCTCAAAGATTGCATGTGAACAGTTCATTGGATATCTCAAATATCACTTGTCTCTCCTTCTCCTGATAAATGTCATGAAGGAGAGAAATTATGTTATATTCTTTTATATCCTTTTATTTCTTTATAATATCATTGGATATGGAGGATAGTATGAAAAATTAGACATCCATTACATCATCCAATTGTTTTAGGTAGAGAGATACTTCTTCCTCACTGGACACCTTAGCAAGCGACTTAGGAAGTGGGGTTTCCAACAAGTATAATTTTAGTTCATGGTGTACTATAGTTAATAAAGGTTTATACCATTTATTGAAGTTCAATATGATGAGAATTTTTTCCTTATATAGTTTGGATCATGGTGGTATATTCAAATCCATGTGGTTTTCCATTTCTAAAAAAATTAAGAGAGGGTTATTAGTAGTTACTTGATTAATAAATAGATTAAAAAATTGAATTTAAAATTTTATTAATCTTACATGATTTTATAAAAACTTAATATTGATCACCATTAGTTTCAAAATATTATATTTCAGGGATATTATAGTGTAAATGACCCATATTCTCTTCTAATATCCTATTCTTGGGCCTAATAGGTTAATTGAAGGGTTTTAGGTAGGTGTAACCCACTAACAACATTAACTCATAGTTCCTTGATCTATTTAGTGGACTCCCCAATCCTAAAATCCTAAAAAAATTATCCTCATCCCTTTCCTTAAAGTTATACTAATTCCTAATTGGGAATTCAATCCTTGATGTGAACTAAGTTAAGTCACCCCAAAAATTAAAGCTAATGATTCCCTGATAATTGAAAGCACCGAGAATTGGTATGTTCAAGAAATTTAAACTATAGGTTTCATTATATCTTATGTATTGTAAGGTTATACCAACTAAATATTTAAGTATAGTGTTTTTATCCCAATGTATGAAATCCCAATTTTATCTTATCACATGCCTTGTTAATATTAAGTGTATTTTATTTAAGTGATTAACCATGTCTAATAAAATTTACACATAATAAGGTTTTATTTTATTCCATATTACAGACTTGTTAATTAATTTACTAAGAGATCATGTAGTATTCAAAAACATAAATAATAAACCATGAAACAGATTGAAATAAAATATAAGTGGCATGGTCGTGAGATTCTCTAATGGTTATTCTATCTAGAAGATGAAAAACTAACCCTTCAACCTAGGGGAAAACACCTTGAAATATAACTTGGTTCATGTTGACGCATTCCACCTTGTATTCTATGTATCACCTCAATTGATTTCACATCGTCTCCAATACTCGAGCAACCTCCTCTCACAAAGGAGAACCATCCTTACATATACTTTTACTCACATGCAGTTGAGCAGGTCAAACGGATTGGATAAGGTGGTTTACATAAAATAAACCATGGACGGGAAGGACCTTACATAATAAGGAGAATATGACACATAGGCCATCATTTTAATTTAAAGATAACAAATTAAAAGAAAACTATTCACATATATAGGATTGGTCTAAGATCATGATCATCCACAAAGAATACAATGAACACACATTTACAATCTAGTTATCAATTACCTTGGTACATTATTTAATTAGTATAAAACACCATGAATTAATAAAATTAATTCAATTTATCTTAATTATATAAAAGAATAATTTAATTTACATCACCCAAAATTTTGTTTTAAAAAAATTAAATTAATTATTTCAATTTAAAATTATTAAAGTACACAGGTGTACTTCGAGGCAAAGACATGTACTTGTCCAAACTACCCAGCATGATCCTTGTTCTTTTGCATTTTCTTGGAGTCCATCCTACATTTTATGGTAGGTAATTACAAAAAATGACACATGGAAAAAATATGAATTACATTGTATGTGATGATATTGGTGTGTGTAAAGTACACTATAAGCAAAGATCAAACACAAATTTCATATGTCGAATTTAGCATAAAAATTAATATAAAATATAATAAATAATCATGTTATATGGTTTGTACTATCAAAAAAATGACACATGGAACACATTTGTATAGGTTTAATTATATAATTAGTTATTCTCTACATATTAAATTAATCAAACTGGATATAACTGACTCCACATAATTTACTAGGTTATTCGGTGTCTAATCTCTTCCACTCATGTCTGAGATACTCACTTAGGGACAGGGCATGTTTGTCTATTGTGAACATGTTCAAGGTACATGACATGTAATCTTCCTACACAATGTGTGTACTTGAAGATGCATGAATTCTTAGTCCCCATGTCATGTAGAAGATACAGGACACGCTTGGACCCATGTGTTCTCCACCACAAGAACAAGAAGACTACACATTGTGGATGTGAGTTACTTGATCTATAGTGATTCTAACTACATTCCTTCAAGTCTAGATCAGCGTATATCCACTTTTATCAGATATGAATCGATATCATTAGACTGATCCAATAACCAAGCTAGATACATGCTAGATACACGGTTACACATCATGTAGTCTTATGTTACCTCACCAAAATTCTTCGCATCTTCAAATGGAATTTTAATGTTTCTTCATTTTGATTAAAACCAATTATTGGTTATGTGAAAAATAATGGACAAAGGGAATAGAAAACTATGTTTAAATTACAAGGATGAATAGATATGTATTAAAATAAATTGAAAATGCACACCATTCAATCAAAGATAAATAATAATTATAAATTAACCATGTGATCACTCTGATACCAGTTGTAGGTTATTAATGCAGTGGAAGTTCCCATTAGTAATTGAAAAATATATATTTAGTCACAATTTATGAAAGATATAAGTTATGCACAATGAATAACTTCATGACCAATGTATTTAAATGGTATATTAATTGACTTGTTTAAATGTTATAACCAAAGGGGGATTATCACTTGTAATTTATAATTAATTTATAAGCATATCTATAATTGCCTCAACTTAGAATTATTTCTTCATTGATGAATCGGTTGAATTGATCTAGTAATGTTTTCATTATGTCATAGGATCCAAGATTATAATCCCTTTATCATTGATCCACAAATACACTACAATCTCTGAACATCATCATAGATGCACTGGGTGCTAGCACAACTAATCCTGATCACTTTCATCATTCATTATTGATCATAGCAGGAATTTAGTTATTGACAAGGAACCCTTTGATCACTTTCAATCACTTAATATCTGATGAGGATTCTAACTCTAGATCTTGAGTGCATTCACGAGTTCCCTATAAGGATTTATATAACTTTTTTCTACACATTTTGAATAACCCAATGATTAATTAGGAAAGTAATTTAATTTGATATTTTTATAGGTAGGTCTAGGGGTAGAAATTTTCACATAAGACCCTTTACCAATTCATTATTTCTTATAAAATACCATGTCTAATAATAATAAAATAATTATTATTTACTTAACTTGTGAAACACTTAAGAATAAATATCATTAGTATCATTTTTTATCAATCTATTAAACTCGATCTGATTATTCTTCTCAATATTTATCAAACCTTGAATAATGACTATTTATTTAACAAATAAATATCAATGAATTATTCATCAATAAATATAATAAATATTATATTATAAAAACATTGAAAATAAATATTTATTATTATTTAACTCACATATTCTTTCAAATAACACATGATTAAATCTCAGCGATCAACCAAACACAAATAGTTATTAAACCAAAAAGTATGAATAATATATATTCAAAATTTTTAAACATAACATTTAATTTAACTGATATTTTAGATACACTTAGTGTGTGACCCTCTAGGACTCTTTCTGAGTGGAAATAGTCAGAGATTCCTAACCTCCAAGGTTAGCATCTAGAAACATATGAAGGCACCCATAGAGAAAGAAGTTAATGTTTAAATGAAATAAAACCTCTAATGAATGCTTCTATGTAATATAATCATATTATTACGATATATCAAATCATGCAGGTTTCATACTAGTGTCATAAAATTTTGTGTTTGATGTCTCTTTCTTGGGATTTCTAGAAATGAACATGCCCATAGAACACTATGTCCATGGATTTATCTAGAAATTTCCATTCCAAGTAAAGGGCTTCAGATATTGACTTATGTTAAGGGATGGAAGGTATAATCCCTTTCTTTAATTATCAATTCATGAAATATCACTTATGATGCACCCACCAAATCCTAATTCATTGTGAGTATATGCAAATGTGGTTTTCTTCAATGCATCAAATTACGCGACATACGGTATTTATTAATGATAATCATAAATTCTAATGATCAAAACACATGTTCTCATATATGAACATCCAATTACACTTATAAAAGTTTATTTTCTACTATAAGGTCTCATTCTATTAATCTACTTCTTTTTAAATTACCAAGGGAATTCGCTATAAGATAATTCCTCAAAGTCCTATGAGTATTCATATTGGGTAGCCTATATCATTTATGTTCTATCAAACAATATCATATTGCAAAAAAAGATATAAATTCAAGAATACTATCGTGGAACCACCGAGTTCACATCATAGTGGGAAACAGCTATGACCTTTTAGTGTGACAAATATTCTTAGGACAATACCACAACTATGTCATGTAGAGGAACAATCATGATGTGATAAGAAACTTTATAAATATTCAAGACAATGAATACATGTAATCATCAAGGACTTAGAATTTATTTATAGGGTAACAAATATAACACCTATTGGAGGTAGTGGAGTATCTCTATAAAGAAAATGTGTTGTATAACTAGTTTAAGGGTGATTAAATAGAGTAATATATGGTTTGAAATGAGTGGAAGAGTGGTTTCTATCCTCATGGGGGACTTCCCCAGGGAGTTCCTGTAGTGGGTGTCTATTGTGGAGAGTGTTTCTAGGGTTCTTGAATTTATTATTAGAGTTCCAAAACATGGTCCCTTGTAAATTAGGCTGGTTAGGGTTCCAAATTGTGGTTATATTTGAACTCAGTTTCTCTTTTTAATGAAATTAGTAGTGTCTTATCACATGAACTAAGACTTATTTTGAACCACATTTTTCCTAGTATTGTTCTTATTTTTACTTATTGTGTATTTTTACTTTATTGGTTTTTGTTTATGGAAGATAATGTCAAATATCGTGAAGGTAATTGGACTATAGTTAATTGAATGAAACCGGAGTGAAGTGTATATCAACATAGTGTTTGGGGAACTTTGTCTTCCTAGTTTTCTGTGTTGAGTTCATAAGGGTGTTTCATGGAACATTAGACCCTTTTAGGAGACTTATTTAATATTTTAGTTTTTAAAGATAACTTTCTGTTGTAGGAGGTGGTGGTTCTGAAATTATGGTTCTGATTCTAGGGATATGGTATGGGATGCATGGGATTCTGAAGGACATGATAGGTAAAACTTCCCTAGGAAGTGGTGTTGGTTCACTAGTGTACTTATGGTGTCTAACATCTAAAACAAACATTACACACAACCTATATTCCCAATAAAATTCATGGTTGTAATTTCACCCTACCCATACAATAATAAAAAGTAGTTTTCATTACACCCAACCTCAATAATCAAATAAGAATCACAATTAACATTACACCAAAACTATAACAACCCTTCTCTTTATTACACACTTAAACATGATTTATTACAAAAAATTTAAATTAAGACAACTCTAAGGATCTAGAGGTCTAGTGTCTTGGGAAATTAGGGACATTACATGACAACTAAATACAAAAAAATAAAACATCTTTATTGAAAACTTCCTTTACATGACCACAACATTCCCTTGTACTTAGCATTGCATGGGATAACCTGAGGTCATACAAGTGAAAATGGTGAGCTATAAATCCAATTAAGGGAGTAAAAAATGGATAACATGAAGAGTACAATACATGTTAGTCAATAGGAATATCAATGGATCATAAGAGAAACATGAATATAAAGGCATGATATAGCATGATTATCATAACATGGAGATGTGGCAATAACATTTAACATGATATTAGCATGATCCAAGGCTCATTGCACATGGAGAATGAGTAAACCCTCATTTAACTTCAATTAGAATGAGTCAAACCTCATTGAACTTGACAAATCATAATACTATTCTTTCCCCAATGCATTGGAGGGCTATTAGGGCACACCCTTCTTAATCATTTCATTTCATGCATAAGTGTGTCACATGGATCATATAACATGGATTTATTAAACATCATAATTTATTCCACGATAAATTAACGTGGAATTAATACCTGAAAATCTATATTCAATAAGTTAATATGAATAATGGTGAATACCCTTGATATTGAAATGGGCATCGTATTCACTACACAATGACTTTGGATTGGGAAATCGCAGTGCAATTTTGGCAGCATAACGGCGTGACATGGGAATTCATAAAAATGTTTAATGAGAGATAAAGGAGTGTATAATCATATTTATATGAAATGGATAGTAAGGGGATCCATATAGATACATGTACCATCATATGTAATGGAATTTAGATTCATAATACAAAATAATTGCTTGAATGCAAATGAGAAGAGATAAATCCCTTATAGAATTTCCGCATGAAAACGAGTGTACATGGGAGGAATTAATGATAGATAAAGGGGTATATCATCATTAAAAAATAAGGAGAGAATTATGGGGGAGGATTGAAATTATACCCCAATATTTTTAATTAAAAATAAAAGTGTATAACAGCATAAATAAATTTGGTCAAAAATGACAAAGGAAGAAATCCCTTACTTGGAAATGTGATCCCAACGGCTTGAGAGAATCTTGAGAGAGAGGATTATTGGGATATTGGTGCCTCTGGGGAGGATTCTAGAGAGTATAGGGAAGATTTTGGTCGATCTCCAAATGTTTTGAGTGAAGAGAAGTGGGATCTTGGGTGGGTTTATATAGGAAAAGGGAGGGAATTCATTATTATTTAGGTTTTGGAAACTAAACTTTAAACTAATCAAAACCACAAACTATACCATGTTTTTTTACAAAGGGGAGTGGAAAAATTATTTTATAAGGACAATCTACTAACTTATTAAAACATTTGGCTTTCTTATGTGGAGGTGAGTCACACTCTCAAGGAAATCATTTAAAAATGTTAAAATGTTTTATAAGTCTTGAAGGATCCACTAAGGCTTTGTAAAATAAATAAAACAAATATAAAATCACATTATTTTAAAGGTAAAACATATATTTTCTAAAAAACCATTTTATATTATTTTATTACATCACTATTGGGTCATTATGATGTCATTAAATGCATTATATATTTAAACAGTGTTTAATTTTTACCCAAAAATTCGACTCTCTCAAAAAATTATGAAAAATTCAACATTGGATAATTTTGATGTCTTGATTCCAAAAATAATAATCATTTTATCTAAATAATTTTCTAAATATGTGAATTTTAACTTTTAAAATAAAAATTGACATTTATCAAAAATTCATGGGTTTTGACAAAAATAGTTTTCAAACCTTAATAAAAAGTACAATTGTATTCATAAAAATAATATGATCATTTATATTTAATAAAAGTTAATTTAGTAATAATAATATTTTATTAAAATATTACTTAATTCCAAAAATTCATTAATTCATCAAAATAGATTTCTTAATTGAATGTTAACTAAAATATTATTAGTTCTTTAAAACCCATTTACAAAGTAACAATAATGAAATGAATGTATATTCTTTATACAAAAAATAAAGCACATAATCATAGTGATGGAGTATTGTTACATAACCCCTAATAATGTCATGACCTATCCCAGTGGGGCCCGCTCCGCGACTCTTAAAGCCCGCCTCTAATAGACCAGGGGCTGGTGACTAACACCGAGTAGGCATATCACTAACATGGGTGGCATTTCCTAAGAACTTGTACACACGCACACATCTCCAAGCCCACAAATTCTGAAATGTAAAAACCACTAAGGAAAAAAATGCATGCATACAACTAAACAAAACCAAAAAAGTACTATGGAAAGTAAAGTGTTGAAAGTGAACTGGGCCAGAATACAAGCCCACCAAAAAAGGAGTCTGAAAACTACAAAGTCCGACCTGTAACACAAAGAGGTACTAGGAATGTTTCTCATAGCCCTAGAAACACCTCGGTCTATAGGGAACTTAGAAATCTTATTTCTATCCTGGTCCTCCCTGGACCTTGTCAAAAGGATTCTCATCTTCACAAGACACGACACGTGCGGGAAAATCCCGTGCAGGGGTGACTATAACAATACTCAGTAGAGGACCCCGAAAAACCACAAAGAAATACACAAAGTAAAGGTATATTCATCTCTACACAGTATATGTCTACAGAACATATAGAGGATAAAAACAAACTAGATATAATCAAAACTTAGACCCGTAGTCTAGAGACAAGTAACACAACTGCATACCCCCGTCTAGGGATTCAGTTTGAAGATTCCACGAAGGTCTCATTCTGGGAGAACACACTCCATGAGTCTGGAAGCTCTGATGATGTCCATATGAGAATTATTTTTCACCGGGAAACATCACGAGAGTTAGTTACACTCATTACGGGATACACACTTCTGAGTGGAAAGATCACGATAGATAGATACACTCATTACGTGAGATACACTCCTGAGTGGGAATGATCACAATACGCAGATGAGGATCACTTCCAGGGCCACAAATGATACCTTGACTCATCTGGATTCACCATATAGGTAGAGGATCAATTCCAGGTAGAGTTGGTCATGTCGATTCCTGACTCTACCTAGGGTCAGGAATGGATACAGGATCTCACTCCGGCCTCTCGGAGGGATGCCTGACTCAATCACAGAAAGTCCTACTGAAGGGATCATACTCCTGAAAAGGAAACGACACTTGATCTAAAGGGGAACAAGAAGAATGGTCATTAACCCAAGTGAAACATGTCCAAGACACGGTGGTTAAGAGGACCAAGCCATTTTACAAAAAGTATACACCGTGTAGAAAAGTAACATTTCGTGTCTTCTGACCTCGGGTACTGCCCTTGTACAACTGCCAGTGTTGTAAGGTCGGTCATGTAGAAAATTTCAGTACACAGAGTATGTTATGGATTACACATCGTGTCAGAGTATTTAGGGTCGGTTCCATGTACGCTGGCTATGTACCCGTAAATGGCCTCAACCCGCGTATTCCAACTAGAGTAATCGGTACACGGGGTGACCCATGCTACTGGCCTTACCTGGCTGTGTGGTGTAGTACACAGCCGTGTACTACACCCCATGTCTCTGTATCCCCTGGACACACGCCAAGCTTCGGTTAAAGTCCAACCTGTTGTGTGACCAGGATCTCACACCGTGTGATTCCTCTCTGACCCCTGAAACCCTAGTCGCTGCTGTCGGTACTACATGGCATGTTCTTTGGAAGTACACGTCATGTATTCCAGAATTTTCCAGAAACAACGCTCTTCACTGGCGCGCCTCCCGTGTTTCCCCGTTCATCGATCCGGCTATCTGATCACCATGAAACTCCATAATCTAGGTCGCCCTGATGTCCCGAAGTCGTTTCTATTGTTTTCAAGCCTCTGATCATCCCCGAAAACGCATTTTGATCCACCTGCATGAAGAAAGGTCGAAGAACGGTAATTCCCAAACCGTGTCTACTCATCTACCACCATCGTCGTCACACCTCCGCTATGTCGTCACGATGTCAGATCTCTACTTTGGGATCATTGAGTCGCAAAATGTACGCGGGACGATTCGTTGTTCATCGCCCCACAAAGAACATGAACAACACGAAGAACGTGCGAGAGAAGAAAGGGGAAAGAAATCCAGAAAAGAAATTGAGGAATGAACCTCTGTCGTCATTCATCATGGCGTTGATCTACTCCCGTTAATAGGACCAAATGGAGCAGGATCAAAACGATAAACAATAACCATCGATCAATCCCCAAAAACATCCCAACAGAAACCCTTCTGAAAGAATGCATGAATCCGTAGATCAACTTGTTCATGGTAGATCCGTGTTCGCCATTTGAATCAAAAACAGGGAAAAAGAATTTAAATAGAAAACCCTTTCCTCAAAAGGGATCGATCACTGACGAAGAGGTCGGGTTTTTGTCATCATCGAGATCCTTCAACTCGTTATCATAGTGATTCTCAACTTTGATTCATCATCATTCATCCCCAAGAGTTTTCTCCAAGGCTCCACGGATTCTCCAGAGTTTTCTCTCAATTTTCCGCCAACGACCATCGTTCGATTAACCCATTAAAAAGGGGAAGCACGTTTTGGAATTTAATCACGCTGTGGAATTAATGGGTCAACTTTTCATATATGATTCATTATGACATGGAATTAATTATTAAAAAGTGTCCTCATCGTTTCACTGCAAATAATGTTTCAAAATAAAAATAAAATAAACTTTTCCATTTATTTTATTTTATTTTACTGAAAACGTCCAAAAATTAACTTTTTCCCTCGACCCGCGTCAGTCGAGGTTAGACCTGATCTTAGGTAAAGTTGTCCTCCCAGATGCAACATATCCATCAGATTTTTAATCCGGGCATCCGTTTGGAAACTACCACAACTGCGCATAAGTGCCGACTCACTTAACTAAAAAAAAGTTAAAAACATCATTCTGGGATCACCGGACCTTGGAATGATGTGTCATCTCTGCACCTGGTCTCGTAATAATTCCATATAATATTTTAAAAAAATAATAAATAGAAAATCTGAGACATTACATTCTCCCCACATTGGGTCTTTGCATCCCTGAAAATCCAAAACAAGACTACCCCAAAACATGTGGGTACTGGACATAGATTTGAGCCTCCTGCTCCAACGTGATCTCCTAAAGATTTATGTGCTGCCACTGAATGCTCACAAAGGGAATTTATCGCCCACGAAGTATCATCTCCATCAGATCCTCAATCTCCACTGGGTACTCAGCAAATGTCACTCCATCCTCGATGCTGAGCTCGCCCCAGTCGATGATGTGTGATTGGTCATACACGTACCTCCACACCTGCGACACGTGGAAGACATCATGTACCCGAAGAAACTGTGGCGGTAGAGCCAAGCGGTATTCCACCTCTCCAACTCTAAACAGTATCTAGAAAGGCCCGATGAACCTTGGAGATAGCTTGTCGCCTCGGCCAAATCTTCATAACCCTCGTCAAGGTGAGACCCAAATAAAGGCGTGGTCTCCCTCCTCAAACTCCAGGGGTCTCCGTCACCTATCCGCATAAGAATTCTATCGGCTATGTGCAGTCTTCATCCACTCCTAGATTATCTGCACCTTCTCAGTGGTATCTCGCACCAACTCTGGACCCACGAGTGCTGACTCTCTGGGTTTAGTTCAGCAAAGCGGTGACTGGAAAGGTCTCCCATATAAAGCCTCAAAAGGATCCATACCAATGGTGGAGTGGTAGCTATTATTGTACGAAAAATCCACCAGTGGTAGGTGGTCCTCCCAACTATGACCAAATTTCAAGATATAGGCCCGCAACATATCCTCCAGAACCTGAAGGGTTCTCTCCGTCTGATCATTAGTCAGGGGATATAATGTGGTGCTCAAGCATAGCTAAGTCCCAAAGGCCTCCTGCAATCCCTTCCACAATCAGGATGTAAAGTTGGTGTCTCGGTTCGAGACTATCATCAAAGGGACGCCATGAAACCAAACTATCTTCTGCACATAGAGGTGTCCCAAGCTCTCTACGTAACTCTGCTTCCTGATAGCTAGGAAGTGGGTCGACTTGGTGAGTCGGTCAACGATCACCCATATGTAATCATGCCCCTTGGATGTTTGTGGTAATCCTGTCATGAATTTCATTGATATTCCATCCCACTTCCACTCTGGAACTTCCAGGGGTGAGCTAATCCCACTGGAACATGGTGCTCATCCTTCACCTGCTGGCATGTGAGGAATTGGGAAACGAACTCTTCTACTGCCTTCTTCATGCCTGACCACCAGAACAGTTGTCAGAGATCCTGGTACATCTTTTCCACTCAAGGATGTACCGCCAAGGGGGATACACGAAACTCCCTCAGGACCTCTTTCTGCAACGCTACTGGTACAACAGTGTGTCCTCTGAAAAGAAGTATGTGCTCCCCACCTTGTGAATATCCATCAATAGCATGACCTATGGATAACTGAGAACGTAAAGCCTCATAGTCGGCATCCCCAATATGCTCTTAACTAACTCATTGTAAGACTGTAGGGGTGATAGCCATTGACTACAGGTAAGTTTCATCCTCTCCATCCACGAATGATAACTGCAACATGGCTAACTGCTCTGTTGCCTCACTCAACAGCTGCGAGCTCGGCCTTCTTCTAAGATCATTCGCCACCTTTTTCCCCTTCCTATGAGTATATATTATCTCAAAATAATAATCCTGGAGGAACTCTAGCCAACACCTCTGCCTCAAATTCAGATCCTTCTGGGAGAAGATGTACTTGAGGCTCTTGTGGTCAGAGTAGATGATGAACCGCTCGCACATAAGTTAGTGTCGCCACATATTCAATGAGAAGACTATCACATCCCACTCGAGATCATGGGTCGCATTGTTCTGCTAATGTGGCCTATGCTGGCACGAACCATAAGTAATCACTTCTTACCTCTGCATCAGGACACAGCCAATCCCATTCCCTGGTGCATCGTAGAAAACTATGTACTCGACACCCTCCTCCAGAAATATCAAGATTAGGAGCTCATCAAACTCTATCTCAACTTCTCAAAAGTTTTCTAGAACTAATCCGTCTATATAAAGGGTTTCCCCTTCCTGGTCAAGGCTGCCATCAGTTCTGATATTCAGTAGAAATCAGAAATGAATCTCCAGTAATATCCTTCCAACCCAAGGAAGCTCCGCACCTCCGTCACGCTCCGAGGTGGCTTTCATGCCAACACTGCCTCCACCTTGGATGGGTTAATATCCACTGCATCTACTGAGATGACATGCCCCAAAAAGTGGACCTCCTAAATCCAAAACTGGCACTTTGAGAGCTTCCCATAAATTTGGTGCTCTCAGAGTACATCTAGAACTATCTATAGGTGTCTCATGTGCTCCTCCTCTGATGCCGAGTACACAAGGATGTCGTCGATAAAGACCACTATGAACTGGTCCAAGTACGGCTGGAAGATCTGGTTCATCAATCCCATAAACATTTCGGGGGTGTTTTTCACAACGAAAGGCATCACCAAGTACTCATAGAGATCATAGCGGGATCTGAAAGTTGTCTTCAGTATATCCACATCCTGTACTCGTAACTGGTGATAACCTGATTGAAGCCCAACCTTTGAGAACCACTATGCCCCTCTTAGATGATCTAATAGGTCATTTATTCTCAGTAGTGGATACTTGGTCTTCACCTTCACCTGGTTCAGGCGTCGGTAATCCACGCAAAACCTCAAACTTCTATTTTCGTTCTTGAAAAACAAGAATGGGGCCGCCCAGGGTGAAACTATGGGTCTCATGAAACCCTTTCTCTTTAAATCCTCCAATTGCACCCTCATCTCTCAAATCTCTGTGGGAGCCATCCGATATGCTGATGAAGAAATCGGCACTGCCCTGGGGTGTATGTTGATACAAAAGTCGATTTCTCGGTGGGGAGGTAGTCTAGGAACATCTTCAGAAAAGATGTCCTCGTACTCCACCACTACTGCTGGGAACTGGGAGCTCATCACATATACTGCTCTGAGGGAAAGGCTAGACAACTCATGAGTGATCGGCATCACCCGCCTATGCATGAGCCCATTCTGTGCTGCCTGGGTCTCCTTTTCTCCGATAAAGGAAAACCACGTCCCATCACTACGAACACACCGCACTCTTCGCCTAAAATTATAAATCTGGGTATGGATGGAAGATAAATAATCCATACCGAGAATGAAGTTGTAAGGCCTCGACACAAACACCAAGAGGTTCCAACCAAAATTCTCACCTCCAAGGGTAATATTGCACTGCCTACAAAGGTGCGTGATTATCTAGTCTCCTCCTATAGGTGTCTCCAAGTGTAAGGATCAAGTCAACAGTTCTTCCGGAATCTCAATGTTTAACACAAGACATGTGTCTATGAAGTAATTACTGCCACATGTGTCTATAAGTATAGAAACTAAGGTACAAAAGACACATATCATATCTCATATCATCCCTGGAGCCCCTGGGTCGTACGCCTCGACCGCATGCAGTTGTCCCCGCCCCTATCCCCCAGTTCCCTGAGCCTGGTGTAGACCTCCTAGGGTGGTGGTGGAAGTAAGTCAAAGCATATGCCACCACTTGTAGCTCTCCTTGCTTCTCTGCCAAGTCCTCCGCCTGGCAGGTCTGTCTACTCCACTCTCTGCCTCGACCTCAGTAGTCCATCCACTGCTTCCCTGTTAGCATCTCGACAGGTTGGAAAATCTCTAGCGAGATGTCCCTTACCAAAACACGTGTAGCACCGCTTATCCCTAGGATGACGGGATCTATCCTGGGAGACTTATACTATCGATCCCCTATCTTGGGTCCTCCTCTGACGTCTCTCACATCCTGATCCTTACATCCGACGTCGGATCCCTACTGCCGAGGTCTCCAGACCTGTCTACCTCCTGCTGACTATCGTCGGCTGTCTTTTCTATGCCTAGAATCTCTCAATCCCCAAGGATCACTCGAGCACTCCAGCATAAGTCGAAATTCATATAGGCACGAAACTAGCTCGGATGTCCCATCGTAGACCTCACTCGAAGGTCATAGCTCTAAATTAATAATCCCTAACCATATCCATTGAGTACCTGGAGAGGTTGGTGAACCTTGATGAATAGTCATCTACCATCATTCTGCCCTGCTGGAACAGAAGAAGATCCTGGATACATACTTCTCTCAGCCTAACTGGAGAGAACTCTTCCCTGAAGAGTCTCTCAAACTCTATCCATGAAAGAGTATCCTCGTCTTGAGTCTATGTGGTCAGACTCCACCATTGTCCCGTCGAACCCTGAAGAAGGATCGCTCCTAGGATCACCATCTTGTCCTTTTGTGTCCTCACTAGAAGGAAAACTCTGGTCACCACCTCAAGTTAGTCCTTAGACGCCTAATGGTCAAGCTCACATCGGAACCTGGGGGTCTCTGTTTCTAAAACTCATGGAGCGTGATCAGCCTGCGCCCCTCGTCGGTTGGTACTACGAGTACCACAGGCTTCTCTACTGGTGGTGGTATAGCAGGTGCACCACCTGGTGGAAATGCCTGGGGAACTGGTCCCTGCATCAAAGCCTCCTCACTGAGGGGATCATCCTTGTGATTGCACTACTGAATCCTAGTGGGTATTCTTCGTGGAGGCATCTTGTAAGGAAACAAGATATTCCATGGTTAATGAGTATATCTAGATAGCTGACAGAAAGGACATGGAAAACACAAACCATTCCTATATGATGCATGTATCATCCTTTTATTTCCCCACAACTAGTGTTTTCATGTACTGAGTCAAAAAACAGGTTATCAAAGTCTTGGTGTATGGATACGTCGGTCACTCCCACCAACACTAGAGCCTCTGGTTTGAAAGACGAGCTCAAAACACTTAACACTTTTGCCCCAAACCAATCTCCAGACTCTTGGTCCAATGGTAGAACCAAACACCACTGATACCACTCTATCATGACCTGTCCTAGTGGGGCCCATGCCGTGACTTCCCAAGCCCACCTCCAATAGGCCAGGGGCTGGTGACTAGCACCAATTAGGCATATTACTAACCTGTGAGGCATTACCTAAGTACTTGTACACACGCACACTACTCCAAGCCCACAATGCTGAAATGTAAAAAATACTAGGGAACAAAATACATGCATACAACTAAACCCAACCAATAGATTATGATAGAAAGTAAAGTACTGAAAGAAAATTGGGCCAGAATACAAGCCCCCCAAAAATAAGAGTTTAAAAACTAAAAATTCTAACCTGTAAACAAAAAAGGTATTGGGATTGATGCTCGTAACCATAGGAAGACCTCGGCCTTTAGGAAACTTATAAAGATCAGTCATGTACTGGTCCACCCTAGACTCTTTTGAAAGGTTGCTTGTCTGTACAAGACATGACACATGTGGGCAAAGCCCGTGTAAGGGTGAGTATAACAATACTCAGTAGAGGATCCTGAAAACCACAAAGTAATACAAAAAGTAAAGGTACAATCATCTTTACATAGTATATGTATACTGAACATATAATAGGAGAACACAATCCAAATATACTCAAATCCCAAACTTGTAGTCTTGGGACAAGTCACGCCACATCATACCCTCTCTAGGGATTCAGTTCGATGATTCTATGAAGCACTCATCTGGGAGAACTCACTCCATGAATCTGATAGCTAGGATGACATATGTCCGAGAAGTACTGTTCATCGGGAAAATCCATGATAGATAGATACACTCATTACGGGAGAACACACTCTTGAGTGGGGAAAGATCACGATACACAGATGAGGATCACTATTAGGGCCTTGGAAGATACCGCGACTCATCCAGATTCACCTCCTAGGTAGAGGATTGGCGCCCTATAGAAGTGGTCATGTTGATACCTGACTCTACCTAGGGTCAAGAATGGATAGAGGACCTCGCTCCAGGCCTCTCAGAGGGATACCTGACTCTATCTTGGAAATTCCTACCGAAGGGATCATACTCCTGTAGTAGGAAATGATACTAGACCTTCAGGGGAACGATGAAAAAGGGTAACTAACCCAAACAAAACATGTCCAAGATACGGTGGACAAGACGATCAAGCCACGTACTGAAAAGTACATGTCATGTACAAATGTCACACACTATGTCTTCTGACCCCGAGTATTGCCCGTGTAAAACGACCTGTGATGTAAGGATGGTCATGTAGAAAGGTCAGTATATGGCGTGTAGTATATATCACACACCGTTTCTTATTAACTGGGGTCAGCTTCGTGTATGCGGATGTGTGCCCATAAACAGATTTAACCCATGTACGCCAACCCGTGTAACCGACACATGGGGTGACCCACGTTACTAGCCTCTCTAGGCCATGTGGTGGAGTACAAAACCATTTACTCCACCTTGTGTCTCTGTAATTACCAAAATACATGGCGAGATATGGGGAAGGTCCAACACGCCATGTAATCAGGGTCACACACCATGTGATACCTGTCTGACACCTGAAACCCTAGCTGTATCCGTTGATACCACATGATGTGTTCGTCTGGATACACGCTGTGTATTCTGGAATTTTCCAGATTCATGAACCTCTACTGGTGCGCCTCCCATGATCCTATGATGTCCCTTCCGCCAATCCAATCATCACAAAACTGAAGGTATTAGGTTGCCTCGACCTTACGGTGATGAATCTGTCAGTTTCGGGCCTTTGGTCGGTTTTGGTCCATTGTCGTCCCGCCGAACCCTGAAGAAGGCTCGCTCCTCGGATCACCATCTGGTCCTCTAGTGTCCTCACTAGATTGAAAACTCTAGTCACCGCCTCAAGTCAGTCCTCATCCACCTGAGGGTCGGGCTCACCTCAGAACCTAAAGGGTATCTGTCTCTGGAACTTGTGGAGCGCACTCAGCTTGTGCCCCTCGTCGGTCGGAACTAGAGGTACCATGGGCTACTCCACTAGTGGTGGTATATCAGGTACACCACCTAAAGGCAAAGCCTGGACAACTAGTCCTTGTATCAAAGCCTTGTCACTGAGGGGGTCATTCTCATGATCGTGCTGCTGAATCCTAATGGGTATGCATTGTGGAGGCATCCTGTAAGGAAACAAGATGTACCACAGTTAATGAGTATATCTGGATAGATGACATAAAGGACATTGAAAACACAACCCATTCCTATATGATGCATGTACCATTATTTTATCTCCCTACAACTAGTGTTTTCATGTACTAAGTTGAAAAGCAGGTTATCAAAGTCCTGGTGTATGGATACGTCGATGGTCCGCACCAACACTAGAGTCTTTGGCCTGAAAGCCAAACTCAAAAAAACTTAACACTGTTTCCCCAAACCCAAACTCACAGACTCTTGTTCCTAAGGAAGAACCGACCACCTCTGATACCACTCTGTCATGACCTGTCCCAGTGGGGCCCATTCCGCGACTCCCCAAGCCTGCTTCCAATAGGCTAGGGGCTAGTGACTAGCACCGAGTAGGCATATCACAAACATGGGAGGCATTTCCTAAGAACCTTTACACACGCACACATCTCCAAGCCCAAAAATACTGGAATGTAAAAACCACTAAGGAACAAAATCCATGCATACAACTAAACCAAACCAACATAGTACAATGGAAAGTAAAGTGCTGAAAGTAAACTGGGCCAGAATACAAGCCCACCAAAATAAGAGTCTGAAAACTACAAAGTCCAACCTAAAACACAAAGTGGTACTGGGACTGCTGCTCGTAGTCGTAGGAACGCTACGGCCTGTAGAGAACTCGGAAAGTTTGGTTCTGTCCTAGTCCTCCCTGGACCCTGTCAAAAGGCTACTCGTCTACACAAGACACGACACGTGCGGGTAAAGCCTGTGAAGGGGGGAGTATAACAATACTCAGTAGAGGACCCCAAAAAACAACAAAGCAATACACGAAGTAAAGGTATAGTCATCTCTACAAAGTATATGTCTATAGAATATATAGCGGACAAACACAAACCAGATATACTCAAAACCCCGACCCATAGTCTAAAGACAAGTCACACAACTGCATACCCCCATCTAGGGATTCGGTTAGAAGATTAAACAAAGGACTCATTCCGGGAGAACACACTCCACGAGTCTGGTAGATCTAATGGCGTTCTTCCGAGAAGTTCTATTCGCCGGGAAATGTCACGATAGGTAGTTACAATCATTACGGGAGACACACTTTTGAGTGGGAAGATCACGATAGATAGGTACACTCATTACATGAGACACACTCCTGAGTGGGAAATATCATGATACACGGATGAGGATCACTTCCAAGGTCATGGAGGATACCACTACTCATCCAGATTCACCATCTAGTTAGAGGATCAACACCCGGTAGAGTTAGTCATGTCGATTCCTGACTCTACCTAGGGTCAGGAATAGATAGAGGATCTCGCTCGAGGCCTCTCAGAGGGATGTCTGACTCTATCACAAAAAGTCCTGCTGAAAAAATCATACTCCTATAAAAGGAAACGATTCCTAACCTTCAGGGGAACAAAAATAAGGCGCACTAACCCAAGCGAAACATGTCCAAGACATGGTGGTGAAGAGGACTAAGCCATTTTCCAAAAAGTACACGATGTGTAGATAAGTAACACGTCGTGTCTTCTGACCCTGGGTACTACCCGTGTACAACGGCCCATGTCGTAAGGCTGGTCATGTACAAAAGGTCAGTACATGGCGTGTGGTGCGGATTACACGTCGTGTCCGAGTATTTGGGGTCGATTCCGTGTATGTTGGCTACGTGCCCGTACATGGCCTCAACCAGCGTATTACAACCCGTGTAATTGGTACATGGGGTGTGTAACACCCCGAGATTTTATATTCTTTTAATTTCATTAATGGCTTGTGTTGTATTCTACACCAAGATTACCTTGAGCTATACGCAACAATGTATTAGCTTGCAGTATACGCAACACTATTCTTGGATCGTGTTACACACAATTTTGATAATAGTTATTCGACGCAACATTGAGTATATATATATATATATTCACTGTATAAATTAAATATGGTTGGATTCTGTTATATGAAACAACAAAGTATTCTTGCACAACACACAACCCTGACTTGGCTTGCATTACACGCAATCACGACCTTCCTCGATAGCGTGTGTTGTAAGCAATACTGGGTTTTACTAAACAACGATATATTATTATGAACTAGCCGTTATGAATATTATTAACTAAATTTTTAACTTTATAACATTATTATTCATCTTACACATTTTCTAGAACATGGTATAAGAACAAAATAAATTTTTTGGGTAAAATAAGTATTTTTCAAAAAATGCAGTTTTGCCGCCTTTTGATGGCGCACCCACTTTAAATCTAGTTTTTGACATTTTTATAAGTTCAATTTGACAAAATAAAATTCTTCTTTGTAATCAAGAAATAAAAATTTACTTTGGATAAATTTTTCATATTATTCTGGTAACTTTCATATTTTGATGAATAGTAAAAACACGCTATATTTTAATTAAAAACAACTTTTTTCATCGCAATAATTTATATGGTTAAATTATAATATTGAATGGTTTTAAAGTATAAATAGAATATATTTTTACCATTTAATATAATTTATGTCATTAGCATTGATTTTACCTTGAATTAGTAGGTTAAATCAATTCAATCTTTTGAAATGTTTTAAACAAAAACCCGTTTTCTTTCGACAACGAGATTAATTTTAATTTAATTTCTGAAAATTCTGTGTATAGAATTTGGAAAAATTGATTCTATATTTGGAATCAGTGGGTCCAAATTATATTAATAGACTAATTTTTATTTTTGGGCATTATGAATAGTAACTACGGTAAATTTTATTTACCATAGTTAAAGGTAAATCAGGTAATTAAGGGTAATATAAGATTATAAAATTACCCTAACATCTACCAAAATCCTATTGGATAACTGAAAGTATACCCATATCACCTAAGGGTCAGATTAGAATCATTTAATGGACTTTTTTCCATGAAAATAACTTAATTATTATTAAAACCAAAGAAAGTGACAACATGTCACTCTCTTAAATCTTATAAGTATATTAATTTTAATTTAGTGATAAACTTCATGCAACTTCGAAAATGAATAGTCTCCTGAAATATAATAAAATTATCTACATCATGATAATTTATTTAGAATTTTTAGGGATTAAATCATTGTCATTAATGGTGATACATTAATGATGCAGAAATTATTCATTAAGTGAAAAATCAGTAATATAGTTTTTATTGAAATAATAATACCCATTAAAAGTTCCAAAAACCTGAAAAAAACTTATTGGTAGTATATATATACACCATAATCATCCAATGACCTAATATATAACCGTTTGGAGTCTTATAATAGTGATTATGACACTTATATTATTTTATTTTAAATGATGCCAAAGTTGTCACCTTCATAATTTAATAAATATAACAATTTAAATATTGTGATTTTAAGATTATAAATTCAATTAAAAGTATTATTGGGAAAGGTAATAGATTTATATTCATAATAGGATTTTATTTTTAGTTTTTATGCAACAAATAAGTATATTAAATAATTATACAAAAATGTTGTTGTAATTATTTTATTAAGAGATATACCAAATAAATGGTTTTAAAAATAATAAAATAAATATTATATGAACTATTTAATGTTCTCCACTAATTTTCTAGATACATATGACCTTTTATGAATCTATTAAAGCTTTTATTTTGAACATATCTTCTGTATTTATTTTATTTAAATTCAAATAAATGAATAGTGTCAAAATTGACAATATTGTTATTTTATAAAAATAACATATTTTAAAATTGTTTTAAAATCACAAAAATATATAAAAATTATAAATTTAAATTTATATGGTCTATAATATTATAAATTATCCAATTATGGAAAATTCACAACAAATAAGTAATTATTTGTTATAATTTAAAATTTAGAATGTTATTACCACAAATAACATTAAATTGATTAAGTAAGGATAAATCAAGTTGATAATGTTTAAAATAATTTCCTAACATGTATAAATTTTATTGTCTGATGATAGTACAACCCTATATCATCTTATATTCTAATAGGAGTCATTTTTTAAGGTTTTTAAGTGGGGTTAGATTTATTATAAATTAATATTTTTAATATTTCCAAAGGTGCCCCTCTCCTCCCTTATAAAAGGGCACCTCCTCCCTCTCCTCCTCACACCAATTTGAGCCTTCAAGATCGGACAATACCTGACCATTTCCCTTATAAATTTCCCTAGAAACATCCTAGAGTTCATGGTCTTCTTCAAAGACCAATTTTAGTACCCTAAGAGGAGGATTCAAAGAGGCGTGTCAAAGAAGAGGAAATATCCGTTACCGATTCTTTCAATTTTCTTTCTTCTTCAAATTCTTCTTATTTAGTTGTTTCATTATGAAGTAATAACATCAGTATCACTCATATACTGATATGTTATTATAAGTATAAAACAACCATATTTTACCATTTATCCATCCTATGGAAAATGAAATCACCGTGCGTGCGTACGTACGGAATACCGTCTCCACGCCATGGTCTAATATATTTTCCACCACCACCTTACTTGGATGGGTATAATGGTGTACATAATAACTATATAAGATTATTGTAAAGTGATATTGATTCATAAATAGTATACATACACTCCAATACAATTCCACGATCATAAGAACGATATCATCGCTCGTGCATACGTACGGACTACCGTCTCCACGGCGTGATGAGATTCATTCTCCACGTTAACCATTCATGAATGATTATAAATTATATATAATAAGTAATCATTAAATATATGACATAATAATGATACTGGATTTATGTGTATATATATGTATGTCATCTACTTAATTCCATTCAACTCAATAAGAAAACGAAAACAGCGTTCATGCGTACGTACGGCCTACCGTCTCCATGAACGGTGTATTTCTTTCCATCTACTAATATATTATATATATGTATATTATGAATATATATTATATATAAATCATGTTTTATATTCTGTAATTAATTAATCATGATCGAATTAATCATATGAATAATTACAAGTCAAAACACGGACGACAAATGAAACGATTTTACCCAAAACGCTCTATAACATGGAATTTACAAAAGAACAGGTAATATAAAGTCATAAGTGAACCATATATGATATCATAACAATGATTATGATTCTGGAATAAGTCAATGACATTATTTAAATCATTATACAGGAGGTTCGGACACTTACGAAGCAAATCGGACCTAAGGTAAGGGAAAATATCACAATCTCATTTTTACCCGAGATTGATTATACTTTGGTAATTACTGGGGTGTATTTTATCATCCACATCCATGTTCCCTCAATATTTAATATTTTTTCCATCCACATACAATTTTTTAAATACAAGTTTACCCTTCTGTGAGTTTTTATTAAAGGATATGAAAGGAATCTTTTGTCATTTTTCGTACGAGGTACTTTTTGACTTTTCCGACAAAAGTAAGAGAAGAATGTTTTTTTTAACTTATACGGCATGAATGGATTTTTAAAACATTATTTCCAAGAAGCTTCCTTTACAAGTTTTCAAGTTTATTTTTAATCAACTTCTTTTAGTTTAAAATTGTATGACATGTTAATAAAGGAAAATGTTTTTGAAGTAGAAAGGATATTTTCCTCAAGAATAGAGTTCAAGTGTTTTATCAAAATTATTTGCCATCTAAGATAATATAGGGTTCTGTTTCTATCCCAATTATTACATTGATTTGATTATGTTGTGATGGAATTATTTTTATGAATTCCTTTATCTTATATGAATTGTTTTATGATGTCATGTTGTTTAAGAATCCCATTTCTATTACATGGGTTATGCAATGATGTATGATTTATGATTTTGTGGCACACATATGAATGGTATCATTATGAGATGGGTGGGACCTATATCTCCCTCCAATTCATTGGGTAAAGATTTTATATCTCATGAGATAGACATGGCTAGAACGGTAGGTTAAATCGGTTCAGTGAAACAGGACTGAAACAAGGAGTGAAATCGGTTCAGAAATGGACTTTGTCCACTAAGATAGTCTTGGAAATGAGTATTGACTAATAAGAAATGATTCTCTATGATTATTTGTGTATGACACAAAGTTTCATGTTTTAAGTTATGATTATTGGGATTACATTTCACTACTATGATTTATCCCATGTTATGATATTATGATCTCTTTTGCAGGTTAAGATTTCCAAAATGTTATGTTCTTATGAATATGATGTGATTGATATTTCTTTTGTTTACCCTTACTGAGCATTTGAGCTCACCCTTTTATGCTTTTTTTCCCAGGATATAAAGAAAGGTTTTAGGTAAAAAAAACAGGAAGATCTTTATGGGAGATGTTGAAGATCTTTCACCACGATTAGAAGATTATATTCTGAGTTTCCAAAGACACTAAACTATTACCCACACTGAACCAGATGTGGGTAACGCCACCTTATCACTTCCTCTAGTTCCCACATTTCTTTTTAAAACTTGTGGTTCCTCCAAAACACATTCACGAGGGGCATTGTCTTATTTCATATAACTTTTTTCCTATGATCTAATATATTCACCGGCTTCTCCTCATATGAGAGGTCATTCTTCAATGGTACCACCTCTGAATTGAGTACATGATATGGGTCAGGTATGTACTTTCTCAATAGTGATACATGGAATAAATAATGTACTTGAGATAGGTTCGTTGGAAGTATTATTTGATAGGTTGCTTCTCTAATGCGATCAAAGATCTCAAAAGGGCCGATATATCTTGGACTAAGATTTCCCTTCATCCCAAATCTCAAAACCTCTTCCACAGTGATATGTGGAGGAATACCATGTATCTAATACCAAACTCTAGGTCTCGTCAATGATTATAATCATAGCTCTTTTTTAGACTCTGAGTAATTTTATTGAGCCGCTGGATGGTCTTAACCTTCTCCACCATTTCTAGACCTAGGAGTTTTTTCTCCCCAACTTCATCCCAATATGCCAGTTTTCTACACCTCTTCCCATAAAGGTCTTCATAAGGATTCATTTGAATGCTTGAGTGGAAAATATTATTGTAAGATAACTCAACTAGAAGAATATGTTGATCCCATCCTCCTTTAAAGTCCATTGTGAATTCTATCAACATATCCTCAAGTGTTTGGATATCCTGATTAGATTGTTCATAAGTTTGTGGATGATAAGCCATACTGAAGTTTAACTCAGTATTCAAAGTGTGTTGGAGACTCTTCTAGAACATAGAGGTTAATCTTGTATCTTGATCGAATACAATAGATTGTGGTACATCATGCAGCCATACCAATTCTCTGTTGTATATCGGTGCCATTTGATCCAATGAGAAATTCTCTCGAATTGCAATGAAGTGTGCAGTCTTTGTAAGATAATCTACAACAACCCAGATAGCATTGTTTCCTTTGGATGTCTTCAGGAGTCTGGTGACAAAGTCCATGGTGATGTTATCCCATTTACTTATTGGTATGGGTAATGGTTACATCATCCCCTTAAACTTCTACCTCTCAGCCTTCACATTCTGACATACCAAGCACTTTGATGTATAATCAGTGATATCCTTCTTCATGTTATCCCACCAATAATTCTCTCATATATCTCAATACATCTTTGTGTTTCCTAGATGAATGGAGAAATGTTAACTATGTGTATCATCCAAAAGTTCATTCTTTAACTCCGGATTTTATGGAACACATATTCTTGACCCAAATCTCAAAATTCCTTCTTCATTAACATTGAACCCCAAGGATTTCACTTTTTTTATAGTTTCCACTTTCTTCTGAATTATCACATCATCCTTTTGAGAATCATTTAACCTTTCCAAAAGAGATGATTGAGAAATCATTTGTGAAAGGATTGATTATCTTCCCTTCTTTGTGATTCCCATATCTATATTCATCAAATCTAAGAAGATTGGATCCTTTTCAATTCTCATCCATGATAGAATCATTGGATCCTTTCTACTTAGATCATCCACTACCTATTTTTCTTTCCCAAGGTGGTAATGGATTGAGTAGTCAAAATATTTGATCAGCTCTAACTATCTTTGTCAGCACATATTCAACTGTTTTGGTGTGAATATATACTTAAGGATTTTGTGGTCTGTGTATATTTCACACTTATCCCCAAAGAGGTAATTCCACCAATTTTTTAAAGAAAATATTACTTCATCCAACTCCATATCATGTGTTGGATAGTTTTTGTCAATAAATTCCAATTTCCTTCAAGCATAGGCATTGAATTTTTCATTTTTCATCAACACACTGCCCAGTAACTTCTTCAAAGAATCGCTAAATACCAAAAAATAATTTCAACTTATGGGTAGTGTGAGTATGGGAGTAGTTATAAGACTCCTTTTCAACTCCTTAAATCTCTCTTCGCATTCATCACTCCAATAAAACTTAACTCCCTTTTGAGTTAGCTTGGTAAGAGGGTCTGACAATCTTGAGAAATTTCTCAAAAATCAACGATAATATCCAGTTAACCCAAGGAAGCAACGAATATCCATCACAGATATTGGCCTCGTCCATCGCTTAATTGTAGTTGTTTTGGAGGGATCCACAGATATCCCATTGCTTGTGATGATATGACCCATGAATGTGACTTCCTTAAACTATAACTCACACTTGATGTACTTTTCATAGAGCTTCTCCTTTTGAAAGGTCTCCAGTATAGTGCTGAGATGCTCCTCATGCTCCTCTTTGGTTTTGGAGTATATTAGAATATAGTCTATAAAGAATTCCAAAACATTTTCAAGGTAATCTCTAAAGACTATATATATCAATTTCATGAATATTGTTATAGAATTAGTGACTCCTAAAGGCATTATTATGAATTCATAGTGCTCGTGCCTTGTTCAAAAAGCTTTATTGGGGATATCCTCCTTTTTCACCCTTACTTGGTAATATATTGATCACAAATCCACCTTGGAGAAGTATTTTTCTCCACATACCTGATCAAAAAAATCATCAATTTGGAGCAGAGGATACTTTTTCTTTATCGTGGTTTTGTTGAGCTCACGATAATCAATTAAAATGCACATTGATCCATCCTTCTTCTTGAAGAAGAGGACCTGATCACCCCATGGTGAAGCTCTTGGATGTATAAACCCTTTATCCAGATTCTTTTGAATTTGTTTCTTTATCTCCTCATGCTCCACAATAGCCATTATATATAAATTCTGGGATATTGGCAATGCTCTAGGTATAAGATCAATTGAGAACTCAACATCTCTTTTGAGAGGAAGACAAGGCAATTCATCGGGAAACACTTCAGTGAATTCCCTCACAATAGGAATGTATTCAAGGATGGTTACTTTCTTAGACTCAATCATCTAAGCAAGATACACGTGCTCATAGGGTAGTAATATCCACACTTGTGATGATGGTGTAAAAGAAGATTCATCTTCCTCATTTCACTTATACATAATCGGGGGTCCATTATCCATATGGAGAGTGATTCCCCTCTCACGGAAATTTATGTTGGATCTATATAGGGAAATCCAATCCATGCTAATAATTGCATAAAATTACACTAGAGGGACTATGGTAAGGTTCTCTAGAAAATTCAATCCACAAATTATGACAGGGGGAGTTAATTTTATGGGATTCAATGATTTCCCCATTTGTCATTATCACTAACATCTCTACATTCATGATTTTTGGTGGTGTTGGGATTATTATACTAAACTTCTAGGATATAAAATAATGCATAGAACCAAAATAAAAAAGTAAGTTTTCTATTCTTGAATTAATAAATAGTACACCTATCACCACTTCGTTGTCGGGGTTTTCTCCAGTAGTAGTGATGGAAAAATATCACCTTTACTACTTTGGAGGTTGTTGGTTGCCTTTGAAAACTCTTAGATTAGGGAGATGGTTTGAAAAGTGCCTCAGCTCTTTGTAGTTGAAGAAATAAACAATGATTTGAGGGGAAAACAGAGAATTCCCCTCCTCTCTCACAGTAGTGGGGTTTTCTTGTCGGGAGTTAATGGTCTGGTTCCCTTATCTTCCACACCTAAAGCATTTCAGCATCCCCTTTAAGAAATTTCCGGGGATCTTCTTTCTACACATTTGGCAAGTGGGGTGATGGAATTTTTTATCACCATTGGATTTATCCATCGGACTATCATAATTAAAGTCCGCCTTCTGCTTCTGATCCCCATGATACTCTTAAGATTCTCTGATCTCCATTTCGATGTTGAGGGAACATCAAACAATTTCCTCATAGATATCGATGTCATAGATCTCAAGATCTTTCCTTAGGCTAGGTTTTAGCCCACCAAAGAAGCGTTCAACATTGAATTCAGGGATAATGATAAATCTGGAGTCATATCGTGAAAGCCTTGTGAAGTTTCCCTCATACACTCTGAGGGATTTTTTATCTTTTTGCTTGAGGGAAAGGAAGAACCTTTCCATATTAAGATGGAGGGTGTGAGGAAAATATTTATCAAAAAACATTTTCTAGAAATCCTTCCATTCCAACGCCTTGATCTCTTCCTCAAGATTCGTATTTTTTATCAATTTCCACCATTGATCTGCTTCACCCTTCATATGATAAGCAGCCAGAAGAAACCTTTTTTGTTCAGAACATTTAAGGATGGATAATATCTTCTCAATGGAGTTGATCCATAGTTCGGCGATAGAGGGATCAGATGATCCATTAAAAGTAGGAGGCCTTTGTCTCATGAAGCTCTTGATTGCAGCTTGTTCTTTATTAGGGGACTTGGACGTTCCTCTTGACCCATGTTTCTATTCAGAACTTGAGTTAACTAAAAGAGTATCATGACATATTTTTTGATTCCCGCTTCAATCGAATTAGGCATCCCATTAGAACAGTCATCACATTGATCTTCACATCAGTTGTTAGCCCGAGTCCTCCTATTACTTTCCATTGGCTGGAATAAAAGGAAAGTTAGTGGTAACACATAAAGGTAATCCAAATACAAAAAGGGATAAATTATAAAAAAATTTCTTTAACTTATGAATTTATAGGCTTCAATATATGTTATCCATGATCTACTTTCCAACATATATTCTTAGGGGTAATTTTTTTATTCCCATAATAATGGTTTGTACTAAGCTCATGAATTTACCAAAGAATATCCTCTGGGAGTGTCATAACCAAGAGTGCAGAAAGGCCTGTTTTTTTCCACCAGTTTTCATTTGAGTCTAGCTCAAAGTGGTGTTTTTTGGGTTTTACCCCTAGATACATTTGTTCCAGAGCCGCATCTACCTACTCGTATCCAGACAGAGATGTATTTTCTTGATAAACCACTTAATCAATACTCAACAAAATTTAGGGATGTTTTTATTATACTTATTCTTATCTGTAAGTATTTCACTAGGTTTTTCTAATCCTAATCCCAAAAATAACTAAACCTACCCTTTGATACCAACTATAACAACTCTTATCTTTATTACACACTTAAACATGATTTATTACATAAACTTTCACTTAAGAAAACTATGAGGATAAAGAGGTCTAGTGTACTAGGAAATTAATAACATTACATGGAAACTCAAGACAAAAAAATACAACATCTTTATTTAAAACTTCCTTTACATGACCATAACATTCCCTCACATTTAGCATTTCATGGGATAACCTGATTAAATACATGTGAAAAGGGTGAGTTATAAAGCCTAGTAAGGGAGTAAACAAGGAATAACATGAATTTTACAATACATTTTAGGAAATAGTAATATAAATGGAGCATAATAAAAACATGAACATAAGGGAATGATATAGAATGACTGTCATAACATGAAGATGTGGAAACAACATTTAACATGATATTAGCATGATCCAATGATCATTGCACATGGATCATGAGTAATCCCTCATTGCACTTGAATTAGAATGAGTAAACTTTCATGGAACTAGACTTATCATGATACAATTCTTTACCCAATGCAATGGAGTGCTATCCGGGTGCACCCTTCTTAATCATTTCATTTCACGCATAAGTGTGCCACATGGATCATACAACATGGATTTATTAAACACCATAATTTATTCCACTATAAAGGAATTAGGAATTCATACATGAAACTCTATAATCAATAATTAAATGTTCATAATGGTGAATAACCTTGGTAGAGAAATGGGCATGGAATTCACTACACAATGTCTTTGGCTTGGAAAATGGCAGTGCAATTTCGGCTGCATAACGGCATGACATAAGAATTCATAAAAAATTTTGATGGGAGATAAAGGGGTTTATCATCATATTTACTTGAAATTTACAGAAATGGGGTTCATATAGATACATTTCCCATAATATGTAATGGAATTTAGAATCATAATACAAAACAATTTCTTGAATGCAAATGGGGAGAGAGAAATCCCTTACGGAATTTCAGCTTGGTAATGGTTCTACATGGGAGGGATTAATGAGAGAAAAATGGGTATATCATCATTAAAAAATAATAATGTAAGTATGGGGGATGATAAATCATACCCCAACATTTTTAATTGAAAATAAAATGGTATAACAACATAAATAAATTTGGTCAAAAATGAGAAAGGAAGAAATCCCTTATTTGGAAGTGTGATCTCAAAGGATTGGGAGAGGCTTGAGAGAGGATTATTGGGAGATTGGGGTGACTTGGAATGATTTTAGAGAGATAAGTTCAGATTTTGGTCGATATCCAATGGTTTTTAGTTAAGATAAGTGGGAGATTGGGTGGGTTTATATAGGAAAAGGGAGGGAATTCTTTATTATTTAGGTTTTGGACACTAAACATTAAACTAATCAAAAACAAAAATGATACCATGGTTTTTTATCATGATTTTTGCAAAAGGGGAGTGGAAAACATTATTTTAGAAATAAAATGGCCTAAATTATTAAAATATTAGTCTTTCTTATGTGGAGGTGAGTCACACTCTCAAGGAAATCATTTTAAAATTTTAAAATGTTTTATATGTCTTGAAGGGTCTACTAAAACGTTGTAAAATAAATAAAAGAAATATAAAATCACATTATTTTAAAGGTAAAACATATATTGGCCAGAAATACATTTTATATTATTTTATTACATCATTATTGGGACATTATGATGTCATAAAACACATTATATATTTAAACGGTTTTTAATTTTTAACCAAAAATTTGACGGTCTCGAAAAATTATGAAAAATTCACCGTTAGATAATTTTGATGTACTGATTCCAAAAATAATATTAATTTTTTCTATATAATTTTCTAAATATGTTCATTTTAACTTTTAAAATAAAAAACCTATATTTATTGAAAATTTATGGGTTTTGATAAAAACATTTTTCAAACTTTAATAGAAATTACAATTGTGTTCCTAAAAATTATACGATAATTTATATTTAATAAAAAGTAATTTAGTAATAATAATATTTTTTTTAAATATTATTTAATTTCAAAAATACATTAATTCATAAAAATATATTTCTTAACTAAATATTAACTAAAAATACTATTTGTTCGTTAAAAACCATTTACAAAGTAACAATAATGAAATGAATATACATTATTTATACAAAAAATAAGGCACATAATCATAGTGCTAGTGTCTTATTACATAACACATTATAATACCCACATAATACCTAATGGTAAGGTGTGAGATTGTGACAAACTCTTCGGTTGGCTCATATAACATCGCTCGAGGGGTAATCTATATTACCTTCCACTTCCCCTATAGGTGACTCCATTCAAACATAAAGTGTTGAAGATCGACTTGGGCTTGGTCAAGATTGAATCCCAGTGATGCTACCTCCTTTCCAAGATCGGAAAAATGGGATTTGTGTGGAGAAATTCTACTGGATGAGACCATCGCTTCCTTTTTCTGAGTAAATTGGATTTGTTAAAGCCCTATATTTGTACTAATCATGTGATCACTATTAAATGGCTATATTAGTCATGGTAAAATTTCTCAAAGGTACTTTAAAATCCAAAAACATAAAACCAATGAAGTACATATGTTTTATATAACCATTTTACATAATTTTACATCTAATTAGATCAAGGGGAATTTTCATTAATAAATGTTTGGGCCGTTAAGAAACCCCAAAAAAAAATATGAACCATGGTTGGCATTATACCCAAGTTATTTTTCAAAGAAATTTGATTATAATTACACCCAACCCATGCACCAAAAATCCTGGTTGGAATTACACCCAACCTATGCGCCTTATGAATAAAATGATAGTCATTATATTCAACCTAGAGGCCCAAAAAATTATGTTCGGCATTATACCCAACTCACATATAAATACATGAGTAGTTTGAGTTTTCCTTAAACACATACCATAAAAGGAATAGTTAAAATTATACTAAACCAATAAATGAGAAACCCAAAGGATTATAATTACATCAAAAATAAACATTAGGGAAGAAAGCATAGTCATAAATACAACCAACCCAAAACACACCTCACCTTACCCATGACATGCTAACAAGAATAAGCTCACCACTATCCTCTCTCACACGCATACTTCCTTGTTGTCAAGGAATAATCTAGGATACAATTTATGGGATAAAGATTCATTTCACCTCAAAAACAGCCCACATAATTCATATTTCAAGTTTCACCTCCATTTTCTATATAATACATAGACATTAGTTTCCACATGATCAAATGTTTCAACATAGAGGACCTAGTGTGGTCATATCCAATCTTTCCTAGCTTTCATCATTTGTGAAAACAAAATTCAGTTCCATCTTGATCCATTAACACAAACCCACTAAACCTCACATATCAAATGGTGTATACAACATATATATAACAAGGGTAAAACTTAGTGACCAACTACTTTATTGTTGTAGTAACAGACTCATTGAAGGTCACTAAATGAATTGGCCTCTTTCAAGAGAAATTTAAATACTAGAAAAAACACCCCAAAGTTGGGATTTAGAATGAAACATAAAGAAACAAAGAAATGGAAGAGAGATTTTGGGTTACATAGTGTTAGACTTACATATATTTCTCTAACATAACAGAATAAACTCAAATTAGGAAATAGATGAGGGAGATGAAGCCAATTTAATGGAGTGATCTGGGGGAGGGAATGTTAGCTGGACATGTGACCTAGAAAGAGGATGAGGAGAATATTTAAAAAAATGGGCCATATAATTAATAAAATCCCCCCTCTTAAATGGAGGCTCTAGTTCCCATCATAACTCTAGTGGCCCATGAGGCTTTCATTGCACCCCCCCCCCCCCCCCAGACCCATTATGGTAGGGGAAGTAAACCCTTTTTATCCATCAAAATTTTAATGGCCTCTCACTAGGCTTCTATTGGGAAATTTTCTTCTAGAAAAATTTCCAGCACCAAACTCATTTCCTCTAAACTCAACCCTGATCCCCCTTAAACCTATTTTATAGTATAAATAATTCAAAATTCACATGATTTGAATGAAATTAAATTGATTCCATACCACGAAACATGTGGGTTATTACATCATAGATGGAGGAAAATAAAATTATAAAAAATGAGAAAATATAACACTACTTCATTATCATGCTTATTGAGTGATACCCTTTACCAATGCCAAAAAAAGCTATGATAAATGGGGTGATTTTATCAGTGATAGTAAAAGACACTAATAAAGGGTACCTTTATCAGTGATAAAAAACACTGATAAAAGATGATCATTTTTAGTGATTTTTTTATCACTCATAAAAGCTACTTTTATCAGCACTTTTTTAGGACTGATAAAAGATGAACTTCATAAGAAAATTATATATTATTAAAAATTATATTTTAAAATAAAAATATATTTTTATTAATATATATATATATATAATATATATTTTCTTTTATATGATTTATATAGTACTAAATATTTATTTACACTTAATATATAACATATTTAGTAAAAGAGGGTCTTCTTGTATTTTTTAAGTGGATACTGAATTTATTCCCCAGTCTAACATTAATTTACATGCTACGGTGTGGAAATTTTAATATTTTTAATATTATAATGTTATTTATAAATAAATATATACAAATATATACATATTTTCATATATTTACATATAAAATTTTATAAAATAAATATACATTTAATCATATTTACATGTAAAATATCTTTTCAAATATATAAACGGAATGTAAATAGAAAATAATTATCCATTTTATTTAAAATAAAAATGTATTAAATTTTTATATACCTATACAAATATTTATATAATGTTTATATACAAATATCTGCATGTGATTATATAAACAAAAAAAATGTATATTTATATTGTATTCTAATGTATTTAAATAAATATAGACATATAATATATATAAATAAATATAAATATTTATATTTATATATATAAAAGCATACATACATATATATATATATATATAAACACAAAAACACACACACATAAACACATTTTATAAATGTGTTTAAAAATAATTATATAAATCTATATAAGTATATAGATAAATATATAGATAAAAAATATGTATCTAAATATATATAAATAAATATCTATAAAAAATATTTAATAAATTGACATTGAGATGTGGTAAAGGAACAGACATGGTCGAGTGGAGGTCTCAGGTTTGAATCATGTCACAAGCGCATACAAGTGGCTGGGGAGGGGGTAGGGTGAGCGCTACTAAAGGTGGGGAAGGTGGGTGGGGGGAAAGAATTGATCCCTACTACAGATTCCTCTATATTTAGTCTTTCCATTTATTTTTGCCAAAATAAATTCCAACAGAGAGAGGCCTTTTTTCAGTGATAATAAAGGTTACATTTATCAATACTTGAATTGGTACTAATAAGGGACGCCATGAATAATTTAATTTATTTATACATATTTATATTTTTTTAAATATGATTTATATAACAATAAGTATATATGTGAAAATATAATATATAAATATCATTTATATAACAATATTATAATAAAAAATATTATCAATCTTATTTTCAAAATTTTAAATATAAAGAATTATAAAATTTATATTAATCAATAAAAATGTTTAATAATTTATTTACATACATTATTGAAAAAATTTCTTTATAAATATAATATTTAATAAATTTATATGAACAATTATATAAATATATAAATTATTGGATTCTTATTTAAATATAATTATTTTCATTTATATTTTTATATTTGTATTAAATAATCTAAAATATATAAATATATTTGTATGTATATTCATGCATGTGAGTGTGTGTGTCTGTGTGCATGTGTGTGTGTGTGTGTGAATGCATTTGTATGTGTTTTATGAGTATATATGTGTTTTGTGTGTGAGTGTGTGCATATGTATGTGTGTGTTTATGTGTATGTGTATGTAGGTATGTGTTCATATATATGTGTATATATGTGTTTTGTGTGTGTTTGTGTGTGTGTGTGGGTGTTTGTGTGTATGTGTGTCTGTGTGTACGTGTGTATGTGTGTACGTGTGTGTTTGTGTGTGTGTGTGTGTGTGTGTATATGTGTGTGTGTTTGTGTGTATGTGTGTATCTATGCATGTTTATATGTGTGTGTATATAGCGACTCGGGCTTAACATATAGGGATATTACATCTTTTAAAATGAATATTCGCTACATTACACAAACACATGCCCGAGGACCGTAATAGTTCAGTTCCTTTGAAAACTTGAAACAAAATATTCTAGTCTGGTAAAAGATATTTAATTTTTCCCAAAAATATCTTCCCCTTTAGTACTCCTAATAAAAACCTTTCTTCATAATCTATGTAAAGGAAACAAAAGAAAAGGTTAGTTTAGATGCCCAGTAAGGGTAGATAAATGAGATATGTAAGCATAACATGAATATAAGGGTATGAGAACATGAGAATAACAATTGAAAACCATACCATGCATATCAAATATCATAATCATGAGTCATGGAATAAATATTGGTAGTTCAAGAGACTTGAATGATAAGATAATCAAATAACATGAGCCATGAGATCGTGAAATCGGTATAAGACATACATTTTTGGAATAAACATAAGCATATAAAATCATTCCCTAGAAGTCAAAGATAAATTCTAAAACTTATGAGGACACTTCATGGGGGATACACATACTCGGTGGGACACATCACCATCCCCAGTCATAGCCCTTTCCTTATAGTGGAAAGCGTTCACTCTCCAAATTGTTATCATGGACAAAGTCCCTTATTTTTCTGGGTTCACTCCCTATTCTATCCATGTCTATCTTATAATATATATATAAAAAAATTACTCAATTCATTGGAGGTAGATGTATATCCCACCTATCACATAATAAAATCATACATATGAGTGCCACAAGATCATAAACATTCATCATATCATAACTCATGAAATGAAATGGGCATCATAAACATTTCATCATGTCATAACTTATAAAAAATAGATAGGTTTCATAATTATTTCATCATAGAATAACCTATGAAAATAAGAGGGTTCCACAAACATTTTATTATGTTATAACCCATGGAAGAGAAATGGGTTTCATATACAAATTTTTATCTTAAACATTAACTATTTATAGAAATAATAATAATGGTTTCCTTAGATCATATACATATTAAAGCATAAACTATATCAAAGGATTTCATCTTAGATGGATAAAGATTTTGAAAGATCACTTGTGACATTTGTTAAGGAAAATAGTCTTTCATTGAAAATAGGTTTCATAAAAAGTTTTGAAAATATTTTTCTTCTAAACTAACATTGGAAAATTAGAAATAAATATTTGAAAATTTATACAAAATATTTCTTGAGAAAAATATACTTTACACTTTAAAAATGATTTTTAAAATGTAAGAAATTTTGAAAACCATTTTATTTGAAAATTACCTTGAAAATTTATAAAGGATAGTTTTAAAACCAATTAAAAAAATTTAAACATAAAAAAACTTTTAAATTATTACCTTATAAAATAACTTTGTAAAATTATATATGAAGCTTTTAAATCATTTAAAAAAATTTTAAAACATAAAACATTTTCAAAATTACTTACTTTGAAAATCAATTTAATATAAAAATATTTCCAAAATATTTAAGAAAACCTTTAATTTTGAAAATATTCTTTAAAATTTATCAATTAATCTTTAAAAAATAAAGTGGTAATTACAGTAGATAATTATGTACATGAGTTATATGTAAAAAAAGATTCCTTTTATGTTATTAGAAGAAGTCAAGAGCCTTTATCGGAAAAGGACAAGATGATTAATTTTAAAACCATTTTTTTAAGGTAAAACATGGGTAAAATAAATTTAAACATCATAGGAGAATATTAGAACATTTTTTAAAATATTTTTAGAAAACATGGTTTTGAAAGAAAATAGATTTCTGACCGAAGAGAGAAATACAGTTGGATTTTCATAAAAAAAATCTTAATTATCTTAAGTAACTAATATTTGAAAAATGGCACCATTACTTGAATATATCATGAATAACCATAGTAGAATAAAATTCATGAGAATTATTGAGATATAGATTATAATAATTTATCACTGGAATCATAATCATAAACAATCCTTATAAA
Source organism: Viscum album (assembly GCA_963277665.1). Taxonomy (NCBI): domain Eukaryota; kingdom Viridiplantae; phylum Streptophyta; class Magnoliopsida; order Santalales; family Viscaceae; genus Viscum; species Viscum album. The sequence continues at coordinate 613,644,465 of OY728136.1, forward strand.
CAATGAGATTGTAACATAAAATTATTACCACTTTGGAAACCTTGAATCACAATAACCATGGAGAAATAACATAAAATGGAACTTAAAATATCATGAGTGTAATGTCCTGGATTTTTCTGGTTATTTTTTTAAAATATTATATGGAATTAATTCGAGAGAAGGCACTGATACGACATGTGATTCCAAGGCCTAGAGTGCCTAGAATAAATGTTTGAAATGTATTAAAATATTAAATAAAACATACATGTAGTTTTCTTGAAAAGGTGAATAACTTCTAAATGAGTTCCTAAATCATAAATCAGGTAGCACTTTTGCATTCAGAGTGACGACTTTACCCTAGGCGAGGCCTAACATTGGTTGGGGTGGGTCAGCTGTGAAAAGTAGTTTTTGGAATTTTTAATGAATAAAATAAATTGAAAATTTCTTTTATTTCTTTTTGTTTCTTCAACGCAGTGACAGTTTATTTTAAATAAACTTGGAGGAAGGGATCCATGGTTAAGCTCATAATCCTAGTGTTTCTTAGAATCTCTGGAGAGAAACCCTATAGAATTATCTTAGTGGCGAACGACGATGGAACCTTGGATCAAAGATCGAAGGATTCTGTTCTTGATTGATCTTTCCAATTACAATGATGCAGCAACTGATCTTCTTTAGAGTTTGATCCAAATTAATGGTAGGGTGTTGTTATTTCATATTATTGTGTTCCTTTTTCTTATATTCAACGACAAACATGGATCAAACAGAGAATAGGCATACCATAAGTTCAGTCATTCTTTTGAGATGGGCTTGATTATGGGAATTTTTGGGATCAATTATTATTGATTTAGCTTTTTGATTGTTCATATGAAAAAATATTGAGGCTGTAATAAACAATGATTAAAGTTTGTTCCATGTGATTTCTTTCCCCTATTTTTCCATACATTCTTTATTCTTCGCAGGGTTATGAACGAATGTTCGTTGCGCCTTCATTCCATGGAGCAACAATATAAAATTAAGATCTGACACTGGGATGACCTAGAGGAGGTGCGGTGGAAATGAAGATGGATGAATTGAAGCAATTTGGGAGTTATTTCTTCTTGGATGTTTTTCATCAGATGATTTCAAAGTTGTTTCCTGAGCCGATTTAAGGCCTGAAATACCCCAAATCAGTGTTAGGGTGGTGAAACAAGCTGAAATACTAAGTTTTAAAATGAACAGACCATGGAATCAGGACCTGAAGGATTGGATGAGGTGCTCAGAGGAAGAATGGGAGGTTTTAGAAATTCCAGAACACATGGCGTGTTGTATGGGATACACAGCATGTGTCTGTTGATGAATCACTCGGCGTCTACTCTACCACACACCCAGACCCAGAACGGATACACGGGTTACCCCGTGTAATGGTACTGGGGCTGGTGAACATGGGTTAACATCATGAAATGGCATACATACAGGATACACAGGTGGACCCCAGATGGAAGGGAATAGCATGTATGTTTTTCTACACACTATACACTCTTTTTACACGACATGTACTTTTGACAAAGGCCATTGTACACGGGTAGTACCTGGGGTTAAGGAAAATGGCATCTGACCCTACTACACACAATATACTCTCTTCTACATGGATTTGGCCAGTTTTCCACCGTGTCCTGGATAGGTTTCATTAAGTGTTTGTTCCCATATCCATCCCTTAAATATTATTTGGTATCATTTCCTACTCATAGGAGTATGATCCATTCAGCAAGAATTTCTGGATAGAGTTGTTGGAATCTACTCCATGAGTCCCAGAGTATGATCCAGTATTCATTCTTCATTCCAGAGGTATATTACTTGGTATTTATGTCACTAATATTATCTTATGTCGATCCTCTACTTAGCAGGTTAATCCAGATGGAGTTGTTGGTATCACCCCATGGCCCAGGTTTTGATCCCCATATAATGTATTGTATCTCTCTATTAAGATATATCTGTGTATATATCTCACATGATGTTTTTCAATGACAAGCACCTCTTGGACGGATTTCATCTGTACTATAAAATATAGGAGTGTGTTCCCCCAAATAAGTGCTTTGTGGAATCTTCATACTGAGTCCCTAGTGTGGGTATGCAGTAGTTTCGACTTACCTATAGACTGTGTGTCTTGGTTTGAGTATATATTTATATCTTTGTTATATTTTTTTAGACATATACTATGTAGAGATGAACATACATATCTTCCAGTGTATTGCTTTATAGTTTCAGGGTGTCCAACTGAGTGTTGTTATACCAATGCACGGGTTTTTCCCCCATGTGTCGTTTCTTGCGTAGACGAGTGACCTTTTGACATATTCTAGGGTGGACCAAGACCAGATAGAGCATTGTGATTTCAGACAGGCTAAGGTGTTCCTATGTCTTTGAGCAGCAATCCTAGTACATATTTTTTCATATTGGACTTTGTAGTTTTCAGACTTTTTGTGGGCTTGTATTATGTCCCAGTTCACTCTACTACACTTTACTTTCATGTAGTACTCTATTGGTTTGGATAGTGCTTTTCATGAATTATTTCATAGTGGTTTTTAAATTTCATCATTTTGTGGGCTTGAAGATCTATGCATGTGTACAGGTATATAGGTAATGTCTCCCATGTTAGTGATATTCCTACTCAGTGCTAGTCACCCACCCCTAGCCTATTGGAGGTGTTCTTAGGGAGTCATGGCATGGGCCCCACTGGGACGGGTTGTGACAGAGTGGTATAAGAGGTGGTCGGTTGTACTATAGGACCAGGAGTCTGTGAAATTGGATTGGGGAAATACTATTAGGTGTTTCGAGTTCATCTTTCAGGCCAGGCACTACAATGTTGGTGCGGGCAGCCAAACTATCCATACACTATAACTCTAACAACCTGTTTTTCAACTCAGTATATGATAACACAGGTTGTAGGGAAACAATAATGGTACATGAATTATATATGAATGGGTTTTAGTTTCCATGTTCTTCTTGAGTTAACTCTCTAGATATACTCATTGATCATGGTACATCTTGTTTTTTTACAGGATGTCTCCATGACACATACTAGCTAGGATTCATCATCTTGATCATGAGGATGACCCCCTTAGTGATAAGGATTCAATACTGGGGATAGTTCCACAGATGTTTCCTCCATGTATTGCACCAGCTAAACCACCACTAGCGGAGCCGCACATGGTACCTATAGTACCAGCATATGAGAAGAGAGGGATGTGTGTGCTCCAAGAGTTTTAAATATAGAGACCAATAAATTTTTGAGGAGAGCCCAACCCTCAGGCATCTAAAGACTGGATTGAGGTGGTGACGAGATTTTTTCATCTACTCAGGACACCAGCATACTAGATGGTGATCCTATCAGTGAGCCTTCTTCAGAGTTTGGTAAGGTGATGGTGGAGTTTTTCCACGCAGACACATGATGAGGTGACTCTTTCATGAATGGAATTTTAGAGTCTCTTTAGGGAGGAGTTATCACATGTTACACTGAGATCAGTGTGTATACAGAAGCTTCTTCAACTCTAGTAGGGTAGCTTGATGGTGGATAACTATTCATTTAGGTTCTCCAAACTTTCCAGGTACTTGATGGATGTGGTCAGAGATCTGTACTTCAGGGCTTGGACCATTTAGTGAGGTCTACATAGAGACATCTAGGTTAGCATTATAACTCTATGAATTCTAACTTATGCTGAAGTTCCCGAGTAAACTTTGGTGGTGGAAATCTTCATAGTTGAACAAATGTAGCCAGTGACAGTCACCAACAGACAGGTAGGTGCAGAGACCTTAGTAGTAGGGCTTTGATGTTAGACTTAGGGATCTAGAAGTTAGAGAAATTTTAAAAGGTCCGTTTATAGGGGATATTCGGTTCAGGGATCTCATGTTGAATCTAGTCAGCCTAGGGAGAGGTGATGCTACACGTGTGATGGTAGGGTACATCTCGCTCAAGATTGTCCAACCCATTGAGTAGCTAATAAGGTGATAGTGGATGGACCACCAAGGCAGAGGTAATAAAAGGTTCAGGTAGATCCATCAGGTGGAAGACATGGAAGACGAGAAGGGGGGGCTATTAAAGGTAGAAATAGTTTTGACATGTGACCACCAACACCCCCAAGAGGTCCATACCAGGCTCAAGGAGTTAGAGAATAGGGGTGGGTATAGTTTCATGCAGTCGAGGCATGCGAACCAGGGGATCTAGGGATGATTTAAGGTACAATATATTCCTTTTCTACCTTAGATATTGTACTGATATACATAGGTTCCATTGATTCCTTTCTCTCTACAAGCCTTATATGAGTCCTTGAGATTTTGGTAGAATCGTTGACTTGACCCTTATATTTGGAGACCCCTCTTAGAGGAGATTTGTTGGTCACACACTAATGAAGACAGTGTGACTTGACCCTTGGAGGCTAGTGTTTTAGTTGGAACCACTTGGTGACAGCATCGGGGCCTGAAGACATCATTCTTGGTATGGATTAGTTATCTTTAGTCCACGCCCAGATTGACTGTTTTAGGTAAAGTGTGTGGTGTGTATGTAGTGATAGACTGAGTTTTTCCTCTCTTGGTAAAAGGGAAACTGGTCTCACCCAAATTTACCCAAGTTTTTATGTTTAAGTGGTCACTTGTAGTTTAGCTTGGGCTGTCGAAACCTCATAGACTTAAGAAGAAACCCACAAACACGTACATTCTATGGACTGTTTTTGGCTATTAAGTGGCTAACTTAGGTTGATTTTAGATTTTTTTAAGTTAAATATAATAGACTTAAGTAAATTCAAATTAAAATAATTATTTTATCCTAGGTTATCACTTAGGGTGGATTGGATGAATTCCCTTTTTTAAAAATTACAATTTCATTAACTCAAGCAAGATTTATTTAATGAATTCAAAATAACCTCATCAATTACTGGTTTAACTCCTTCAAAAATACATGATAATAACCTATAAACTTTTAGGATCATTTTCATGATCACTCCAAGGTAAAGGATCTTATTAGCACATAAAAGTGGGGCGATAAAACTCAATAAGGAAGAGGAAGAGAGAAAATCCTTGAATAAAAGAAACTCAAGTAAATGAAATAAATAACATGTAGATATTGATAAATGACATCCAATCTAGCCCCTCGATACTCCATTAGATCAACCCATAAAATATTTTTCCCTCCATTTATTCTCTGGTTTCAATGGAAGCGGATAGTAGACTCGGGAGGGAGGAATTGGAGAAGTAAAAAAACAATAAAAAGAAAGTAATCACTCCACCATTGTGTGTAGAATATCACAATGTATGATGTGAATAAATTCATACCTTATGGTAAAATTATCAAAGTGATAAGAGTAAAAACATAATAAGAAAAAATGAATAAATTTTATTAATAACTAAGGTGATTCGAACAACTTACATGAGAAAGAAGACTGTTACAATGACAAATCAGCATAATAAAATTACAATAAAAACAAAGCTCCAAGATCCCTCAATCCTCCAAAAAAACTACCTTAAATAGGAATTTTTATAACCTTGGTTCAATCCCCCATCTATCCAAGTCTCCTTAATTAATGGTGGTAGGACTAGGGTGGTGGAATGTAAGGGACAGTAGACTTTTCCACTCTTGACCCAAAGTTGCAGCCACCTTGCATACACCGAATAGAGGCACTTAGATGACCATATAGATGGCAGAATTGGAGTGGGACATAGAATACAAAAATTAATCTCCAGATGTCTTATAACTCTATGTAAAATTTAAACCCAAAATAATTTGTGGTTTCTGAGATATGATTAAATTGGTGGACTGATTTTATGGGCCACAGAATCTGGCCCAGAATTTCATCTTCCACTTGGGCCACCTAGAACTCCATTAAAAAATCCAAATTATCTCTTGTCACTGTTTTATGAAATTTTCCCCATGATTTTATCTATCTTTAGGTAAATATTTAGAATCATTGGCCTTTTATATTGGCCTCTAAAATCTCTTTATTGGGATGATGTCTAGTTTACTTTTCCCATAATGTGTTGGCATGAAAGACCATTTTGGTGGTCTTCCAATGTGAATCTTCGAGTGATCCAAAATAATTAATTGTTCCTTATAGAATAGGAAACCTGAAAATAAAATATGAAAATAAAATAAAGACCATTTTTTATTTTAGGACGTGTTTGAAAATGTACCAAGTAATAGTGCATTTTAAGAGGGAATTACAATCATAATGTGAATTAATGTTCAATGTATAAAATGTACTAAAATGGTGTGTAGGAATAATAAAGCACAAGAATATTATATATATTAAAAATGAATATTATCCTCATTCAGTGGCTAATTAGAAACTCAGGTAGCATAGTATGGACTCATTCATAAAAGGGTGCAGTTGATTATTCATGAGTTGGATTGACTGATCCTCAGAGCAGCAGATTTCATGAGTTTTCAATTCCCAATAGTAGTGGCAGAGTATGTAGATGTCTTTCCAGAAGAAGTTCCAGGTTTACCTCCCCACCCGAAGATAGAATTCTATATTGACTTACACCCTGGTACAGCACCGATATCAACAACATCATATCAGATGGCTCCCGTAGAGCTTTGTGGGCTGGGGGTGTAGTTAGAGGACTTGTAGAGGAAGGTATTCATGAGACCCAGTGTTTCACCTTGGGTGGAAATATTTTTGTTTTCCAAAAAAGAAGATAGGATCTTGAGATTGTGTACGGACTACTAGATCTTGAACTAGGTGAACATGAAAAATAAGTATCCACTTCTAAGGATCGATGAACTCTTTGATCAGTTGATATGGGAATGATGGTTCTTGAATGTTGACATTTGATTAGTCTATCACCAATTGTGAGTATAGGATGAGGATATACAAAATATGGATTTCAGATGCCACTATGGTAATTATGAGTACTTGGTGATTCCCTTTGGTGTGAATAACACCCCCGAAGTGCTCATATAGCTCATGAACTGGATATTTTAGCCTTACTTAGACCAGTTTTTGGTAGTCTTCATTAATGAAATCCTTGTGTACTAGGCATCTGAGGAGGAGAATGCGAGACACCTAAGTATGGTTTTGGATGTACTACGAGAGCACCAGATTTATGGGAACTCTCTAAGTTCCAATTCTAGACTCAGGCAGTCCACTTTCTAGGACATGGAGTGGCCATAGACCAGACCAACATAGAGGTAGTGTTAGCATGGGAGCCACCTAGAAGTGTGATGGAGCTGCGGAGATTCCTTGGGCTAGCAGGATATTTCCAAATATTCATACCTGATTTCTCTGAGATATCAGAACCTATGATAGATTTTACTCAAAATTGGAATCCTTTCATGTGGACAGAGAAGTGTCAGTAAGCTTTCCATCAGTTGAGGTATAGTTTGGAAAGCACTCTGATCTTGAGATTGTCGGATGAGGGTGTCGAGTACATAGTGTTCTACGATGCATCAGGGACCAGACTTGGTTGTGTCCAGATGCAGAGGTAAGTGGTGATTGCCTATGGTTCCCTCTAGTTGAGAAAACATGAGTACAACTATGTGACCCATGATCTTGATTTAGTAGTGGTATTCTTCGCATTGAAGATGTGGCGACACTACCTAATGGGCGAGTGGTTTATCATCTACTCCAATCATAAGAGTCTGAAGAATATATTCTCTCATAAGGATATAAACTTGAGATAGAGGTGATGGATAGAGTTACTCTAAAACTATGAATTTGAGACTATCTATACTCCTGGTTAGGGGGATCTGGGGGAAGATTCTCTCAGCAGGAGATATAGTTTTCAATTACTGAATGAGGCATCAAAGCAGTTGACCTCGTTATAGTTATCCTTAGTGAATGGATATGGATCATCTTACCTCTAGTTGATGGTTGTCACCCATCGACTCTTACAGTGAGTCAGGAAGTCATGTATTCGGGATACAGACTACGAGACCCTATGTCCTCATATTTCTATAGGACATGCACATGATGGATATTAATAAGGTGGGTAGCATGTTGTTATTTTTCGAGGACACACAGTAGTACCAATTTTATTACGGGTGGTGGTTCTTACATAGCTTTATAAATCCCCTTTTGTGTTACATCCTAGTGTGGTGAAAATATACCAGGACCGTTGATTTCAGTTTTGGTGGATAGGGATAAAGAAGGCAGTGGTAGAGTTAATTTCTCGATACCTTATATGCCAGCAGGTGAAGGTTGAGCACCAAGTTGTAGAGGGTTTAGCTCTATTCCTTGAGGTGCCAAAATGGAAGTGGGATGAGATATTTTTGAACTTAATGATGGGTTTTCCATGTACATGTAAGGGACATGATGTCATCTGGGTGATCACTGACCGAATCACCAAGTCGGACCACTTTCTAGCTATTTGGGAGTAGGGTTTAGTAAAGAGCTTGGGATGCCTCTATGTTCAAGAGATAGTTCGACTCCATGGAGTCCCATTGAAGATATTTTATGATCCGGATTCTCATTTAACATCACGATTGTGGAAGTGATTGTAGGAGACATTTGGGACTTATTTATTCTTGGTCATGGAATTTCACCCGCAGAAATTAGAATAGCTACCATTCCATCATTGGAATAGAACCATTTGAGGCCTTGTACGGACAACCCTGCAGGTCACCACTTTACTGGACTGACCCAGGAGAGTCATCACTCATGGGCCCAAAGTTTGTGTGAGGTATTACATAGAAGGTGTAGATCATCCAAGAGTGGATGAATACAGCACAGAGCCATTATAAGTATTATGTTGATAAGTGGTGGAGTCCCTTGGAGTTCGAGGAATGAGACCACATGTTCCTTAAGGTATCACCTCAATGTGGATTATGGAGATTTGGATGGGGCAGAAATCTATCTTTGAGGTTCATCGGCCCTTTCTGGATACTGCGTAGAGTTAGTGAGGTGGCATACCACTTTGATATACCTCCATAGTTAGACTGGGTACACAACATATTCCACATGTCATAGATGATGATGTATGTGCATGACCAATCACACGTCATCGATTGGGGCATGCTAGAAATCATGGATGGAATGAATTTTGATGAGTACCCAGTGGCGATAAAGGATTAATATGAGAGGATCCTTTATGGGTGAGCAATTCCTTTGGTGTGTGTCTAGTAGCAGCATTGGTATCTCCCTAAGCGCACATGGGAGCGGGAGGCTCAGATTCATGCACAGTCCCTAAATTTTTTTGAGTGGTCTTGTTTTTCACTTTTTTAGGATGCAAAGCCCTAAGGTGGAGATAATGTAATGCCTCGTATTTTTTTATGTATTATTTATAAATATTATATGGAATTAATTTGAGAGCAGGAACTAAAACAGCATATGATTTTGAGGTATAGGGTGCTTGGAATAAAATTTTGAAATATATTAAAATATTAAATAGCACACACACACATTTTTCCTGAAAAAGTGTAATAACTTCTAAATTGTTGATCAGATCAAAAATTTGAGGGCACCGTTTCATTCAAAGTAAAATATTTACCTTAGGCGAGGCCTAACATCGGCCAGCAAGGTTCAGCTATGAAAAGTAATTTTTGACATTTTTAATGAATAAAATAAATTGAAAATTTATTTTATTTCTTTCTGTTTCATTGAAAAATAGATTTTTTATTTTAAATAAACCTAGAGTAAGGGATTCAGGGTAAATCTCATAAACCAGGAATTCCCTGGAATCTCTCGAGAGAAACCCTAGAGAATTTTCTCAACAGTGAACGACGACAGAACCTTGGATCGAAGACAGAAGGACATCGTTCTGGTAATATTTTTCAAACAGTGACTATTCGGAGACTGATTTTATTGAGTGAGCGATCCAAATTAAAGGTAGGGAATATTTATTTTTTATTGCTCTTTTCCCCATTCTTAATATAAATTATGAATGCAGATCAACCAACGAACAGGTTGACCTGATGTTCGATCATTCTTGCGATATGGGCTTGATTGTTGTAATTATCAAGATTTACTATTATTTGATTTAATTTTTTCATCATTCATATGGGAATTGATCGAGGTCAGAATGAACAATGGTTTAGGTTTATTCCTTGAGTTTGTTCCATGTTCTTTCTTTCCCCCATTTTCCCCACGCATTCTTCATTCTTCATAGGGTTATGAATGAATGATCATTGTGCCTCTGTTCCTTGGTGAACCAATAAGAAATTGGAGAAAAAACACCCAGACCCCATAGAGGAGGTGCGTCAGTGATAGCAATGTATGAATCAAAGAGATTCAAGAGTTATCTCTTTTTGGATGATTTTCATCGGATGATTTCAAAGTTGTTTCTCGAGCTGATTGAAGGCCCAGAACGCCCAAAATCAGTGTTAGGGTAATGAAAAAAGATGGAATCATGAGTTTTAAAAGGATCAGACTATTGAATCAAGACCTAAAGGATTGGATGAGGTGATCAGAGGAAGAATAGGTGGTTCTAGAAATTCCATAACGTATATCATGTGGTATGGGGTACATGGTGTGTGTTCATCGATGAATCACTCAGCGTGTACTCCGCCACACGGATAGACCCAGACCGAATACATTGGTTACTCCATGTACTGCTACACTGGTTGACATCATATATTTTCACACATCTAGGATACACAAGTGGACCTCAGATGCAATGACATGGCATGTAAGTCTTTCTACACGCCATGTACTCTCTTTTCACATGACATGTACTTTTGGCACGGGCCATTGTACACAGGCAGTACCCAGGTTCAAGGGACATGGCATGTGACCCTATTACATGCCATGAACTCTATTATACAAGGCTTTAACCACTTGTATACAGTATCTTGGATAGGTTTCCTTAAGTTTTCATTCACATATCTTTCCCCTAAAGGTTAGTTGATATCATTTCCTACTCATAGGAGTATGATTCCTTCAGTGGGACTTTCTGGATAGAGTGGTTGGAATCCTCTCTAAGAGGCTTGGAGTAGGATCCTATATTCATTCTTCATTCCCTAGGAAGATTCCTTGGTATTAACTTGACCAATCCTAACATTCATTAATCCTCTATTTAGAATGTTAATTTAGATGGAGTTGTTAGTATCACCCCATGGCCCTAGATATGATCCTCATCAGTTGTATCATATATCTCTCTTCAGATATATCCATGTATCTCTCCCTCATTATAGTTTCCAATGAGCATAACCTCTTATAAGGAAATCATCAGTGATATTAGACTCAGGAGTATGTTCTCCTATATGAGTTCTTCGTCGAATCTTTGGATTGAGTCCCTAGTGTGGGTATATGGTAGTTGCGACTTACCTCAAGAATGTGTGTCTTGGTTTGAGTATATCTGGATATCCTTGTTATATATTTTGAAGACATATAGCTTTTAAAAATAATTATACCTCTATTTATATTTATTAATTTATGGTTTTTTGGATTCCTACTGAGTGTTTTTATACTCACCCCTACAACATTTTTTCCTGCACGTGTTGTGTCTTGTGCAAATGAGCGACCTTTTGACCTAGTCTAGAGAAGACCAGGACCAGACTGAGATTTGTGAGTTTAGATAGGCCGAGGTTTTCCGATGGATTCAAGCATAATTCCTAGTATCTATTTGTTTATAGGTTGGAATTTTTAGTTTGCAGACTCTTTCTTTTTTTGGTGGGTTTTTATTCTGGCCCAATTTAGTTTACTCCATTTTACTTTCATGTAGTACTCTGTTGGTTGGGTTAGTGGTATGAATTCAATGTTTTCAAAGTATTTTTTATATTTTATCATTTTTTGGGATTGTATATGTGTGTGTGCATATAGGTACATAGGAAATTCCTCTCATGATAGTGATATGCCTACTCAGAGCTAGTCACTAACCCATTACCTATTGGAGGCAGGCTTAAGGAGTCACAGCATGGGACCCAGTAAGATTGGTCATGATAATGAGTATATATAATCTCATGATATTACATTTTAAAGGTTATTTATATACACCTCATGAAATAATATTTGTTCATATCATAACATACATATTAAATAAGGAAAATTGAGACAAAAATCATTTTCCGATTTGGTAACTTTTGAAACATAAACCTCATGATAGAGAGATATTAAAATGAATATGTAAATTGAAATAAATTTTTATATAATAATCAAAAATTACATTAATGGGTAGTGTATAGACCACATATAAGAATGAGGTGGTAAATAATGCATGTGTCTCATGGAAAATAAAAGTGATACAGGAATCCCTTGACTTAAGTCTTGACTCACGTAGTACTCATAAAAACCTCATGTATAATAAGTATAAGTTTATTATAAATATATAACAGAACCAAATTCACATATATAATATCATATATTGTTTACTTATGAATTTATTTTACTCATTTATTAAAAATTCCATGATAAAGTTATATTTCGATTAATAACTGCTTTGTTTTCTATACATGTTTTGACATGTTATTCTTAATCCTATTACTTAGATCAGAATATAATCATCTGAAAAATGATAACCATGATATAAATATCATATATATTCATTATATATTTATTTATATTAACCCATAAAATTTATTTACAGGAAATGAAATACATCATTCAAGAAGACATAGGTCATACGTACACATGAACACTATTTCCATTTTCTTTTCGTATGGAAAGAAATAATAGTATATAATATATTATCATTAAAAATAATATTTATTTCATATATATCACAAATTTTTATTAAACTCATTCTTAACAAATTTCATTTATTTCATGAGTGAATCACATTGCTTCACAAGGCGATAGTCTATTGTACACACAAACGATGTTATTATATTATTACAAAATGGAAAGCATGAAGTTATGTGTTATATAATAATTAAAAAGAATAAATACATCATAAATATCATATATATAATATATAAATATTATTTAAATAATTATTATCAACCTTTAAATGTGGTAATGGAAAAATTAATGACCTTGGTTCGCGAGGCGGTATTCTGTCGTACATATGAATGATGATTTCGTAACCCATTTGATGGAAGTCTATGAAATTTTAGGTCATAAACTTAACATAACAACATATAAATATATTTAATATTTTATTATTATATAATCATTATATAATAATCATTTAATGAGGAATAAATAAAACAAAATGTTTGTGGACGAACACTAACTCTTATTCAAGTATCTCTTTTTAGTTTTCACCAAAAGACTTGGTTGGATTTTTGACTAATTTATGGATTCTAGGATGAGGGGAGGTAATTTTGGAATTAATTTTGGTAGGGTTTGGTTAATAAAAATTTCTTAAGAGGTTTGAAGAATGGGGGAGAGTGAGTTCCCTTTTATAATTGAGGAGGAACAATATTCTTGTAAATACCCAAAATTATTCACTATTGGGAGGTCAATATTACCTCAAGTTTCTAAAACTTTTGTAATTAAAGGTTTTTACGTATGATATGGTTTATAAAAACCTCCACCGCACATTTATACACATGTTTTAAACATTTGGTTCCTTGATTCTTAAGTTTCCTTATTTTTCCATTTTCTTATATTATAGTAACTATATTTCTAACCTAAGTAATTTATCCTTAAAGACTAAATTAAAGTGATAATTAATAGATAATTTTGACTCACTAATTCTAAATATTCTATCTAATTTATAAATTATAAATTCTATGTGTGTTGTAAATTAACTTTAACACAAGTGCATGTAAGGCACAAAAACATCGCTTAAACTTTAACCATGCTAACTAAGTTTTTACTATTTAATAGTCAATATAGTCATTATAATATAAAAAATGGTCCACTAATGGACCAAAGTTGATATTTATTCATATTTAAAAATCAATTTATATAAGATATTATTTTTATTAATTTTAAATAGATTAATAACATATCATTTATTATAAAATAGCATTAATGTCAATTTTGACATTTTTCATTTAATTGGATATATAAAATCAATACCATGATGAAGTTTAAATATATTATGTTTAAAATTATATAACAGGGTATATTAATCTACAAAAATAATTTAAAACAATAATTCATTCAATTTAATTCACTTTTAATGTTTTTAGTATCATTTTATTTATTTAATTATTAACAAAATAATTCATGTGTTGGAATTTCTTAAGAATTTAATATAATTATATCATATAATAAAAAAATCATGATAAAAACTCATTTATATTAAAAAATAATATCTATAACTAAACCTATGTAGTTTCTCCCCTATTCCAAATCTTTATAGAAATTAAAAGAAAGAAAGGTACATTATTTCTTTTTATTTAATTAACTTATTATATGGGAAAAACTTATTTAAAAGTGCCCCAAATACTCATAAATTCGATCTTAAGGTCACAATAGTATAAATATGTTCATCCAATGGGTTTTGGACAATTTTTTGGTCATTTTTACACCTTATATTCTAAGTTTAACCGCTAAGTAAACTTATTTTTTCCTTAATCATTAAAATTAATTTTAACTATGTCTACCAATAATTTTGGTAAAAAATGATGTTGTACTTATTCTACATTAGAATTTATTATTATTATAAATATAGAATCTATTTTTCCAAATTCCAATCATAGAAGTGGAAAAAATTAATTTAAAATTAATCCTGCTGATGTTATGAGAAAGTGGGTTTTTAAAGTGAAAATGTTCAAAGTTTATAATGTTTTTATATAAAAATTCAACATGAAAATGAATATAATGGAATAAATTAGAAAAATAGATTTATAATTGAACTATTTTTAATTTAAAATCAATTTAAAATATAGTTTAACATTACAAATTATTTAAACAAAATGGAAGTTTTAAATTAAAATTTAGTATTTCTCACTATTCTTCAAAAAAAGAAACATCTTAGAAAAATATCAACAAATCACCCTAAGATAATTTTGACATTACAATTTAAAAAATTAAGTTTATTTTTTAAAATAAATTTCCTAAAATTAGTATAATTTAATTTTAAATTATGTGCGTCAAACACAATTAACCCGTTTTTTAGAAAAGGTTCTTTTTTTTGGAAAACAAGTCTTTTTCTTTTAAATAATTATTATTTTATTTATAATAAATAGATAACTAATAAACATGTAAAAACTATATATTTTCATAATTTATTTAATCCGATTTATTCCTATCATTCCAACATCTATGAGATAAATATCATATTAAATAATAATATTAATAATATATTCCAGTTTAGTAAAACTTTGTCTTGCGTGTAATGAAAAATATTGAAGAAACTTAATATTGTGTGTAACATAAGAAATGCATTGTGTTACATAAACCAAAATATAAACTCAGTGTTTTATATATCACAATATTAACTTGATTTTATTTATAAATAAATCTAAATTTAGTGTAGCGTATAACACTAGTCATCAAATAATTTTAATTTATTCGAAAAATAATAATTCATAAAAACTCAAGGTGTTACATTATACCCCCCTTAAAATGAATAAGGTCCTAAAAATTCATATGGGTCATAAAAAGTTTAATTATTTAAATTTATTTTCATAGAAACCACCATCATAAAAATGAATAATAAAATTTTCTTTAGAAAGGGAAAGATAGAAACATAATGGTTACTTAAAGTAACTCATAACTAGGTTTCCACATAGGAGAACATGGGTGGGAAGTGAAAACATAGACAATGAATACAAAACTAACACCCAAATACTAATGGAGAGTTATAGGGAACATGGTTAGGATAAAGTTAACAATCAAAAATCCATAAACCAAATAATCTTGAAAAAGGTCATTAATATCATAAAAAATGATGATAATAGAAAACAAATTATTTCAAGACCCTTTTTATAAATTTTAATAATTTTGACAAGAAGATATACATTATTTTTTCCATTTTATAAGCACAATCCCACCCAATGGTTGTGCCTTTATCAATTTTTACTTCATCTATTACTCCAAGAAATAAAGGTAAATTTGTAGTGTCTAAGGCACTAATGGATCATAAGATCCCTAAATAGAATGATAATTCATTTCTTCTATCTTTAGTTATATCAAAACAAAAAAAATAGCATAGGTTATCCAATATTCATAAATCTTTATATTGTGAAACATTAATCTCTAAAACCTATTTCAAAGTTTATCATAAACATTTTCATAAAGGTTTAACCCTTTTAACCCTTCTGAAAGATGATAATCCAAAACTTTAGAAATAAGGTCACAAAATTTCTTAAAATAAGTTTAACATTGATCCCATATGTATCATAAATTTCCACTTCATTGTCACATACCAAACATATGAATACCTTCATCATGTATTCTCTTAAACCATGGTAATAAACTGAATTACCATTGACCCTTATTGAAAACATGCATGCTTCCTCATTCTTTATACAGATTGTTGTAGATATTCCTTAAATCCAAAAATGTTGTAAACATCATCAATGATAACACAAACCAATTTTCAACAAATCCATTATCAATTCTGATGTCATAAATACTATCTAATTTACATTATTATTATTCAACATCTATCTATCAAAAATAAACACCATTTTTCTCAACATTAGGAATTTATTAAGCATTACCTTCATTTAAACATGTTTTTTCTATAAAATATGACCTTGTCATCAAATAAATTTTCTAGTTCATTGGTACTATTGATAATATTCTTTCATATACTTAACAAAAAACTTATACTAAACAATTTTTAAATATTTCATAATTTATAATTATTTAATCTAAATACATAAATAATTTAATCCTTCTACTTCAGTGATTTTAAGGGAATAGTTCTTTCCTTTGTTTATAAGTAAATTCTTGGTTTAATCCATTTAGTTGGGTATTTCCCATGTTCTCTATAGATAATACAAAAAACTCCTCAAAAAAATTCACTCTATGACCCTTTTTTCAAACGGATAGCATCTCCCCATTCATTTGAGATATTCCTTCAGGTTTTTCTTCCTACCTTCTCAACATGTAGGAATATGAGTCTTCTTTACTATATGTTTATTACCACGTGATCTTTCCTAAAATTTAATCTTCCTCTTATTCATTGTGTCAAGAATATCACTAAAGTTCACATTGTTAATCATATATCACAATAGATAATTAGGAATAAGCACAATATATTTCTCTCCAGTCATAATCTAATTTGGTTGCTCAAAATCACTAAATTTTCTATTAGATTAAATTTTAACATGATTCCTTCTATTTCCATCCATCGACTAAAACCAAAATCATAGTGTGAGAAACACTAATCATAATGGGAAACCAAATAATAATGAAAAATCACTTATAGTATGTATAAATAATGTTACCTTATTTTAAATATATGACACCTTGTGTTTAACCTATGTCATCATTGGACATCATATATTTAAATTCTTTATGATGGTTCACAAAGAGTTTGTGAATTTCCAGAGTGTATCCCCTGGGAGTGTCAAACTAGGTGTGCAGCAAGGCCTCTTTTCATGCACTAATTCTCGAATGATTCCATCTCAATATAGTTTTTTGGGGTTATTACCCCTATTTACATCTATTCTAGAGCCACATACACTTGTATTATCTAGACAGGGATGTAATTTCTTAGAAACCACTCTCTTAATACTTTACCAAAATTCTAGGACATTTTCCTAAACTTTAACTCCACCTCAGAATTATCCTTAGTTTTATCCTTAGATATATCCTTATAAATATCACTAGGGATCTCACTAAATTTTTCTCATCCTAGTTTCCAAATCATAACTAAACATTTCCATTAATACCAACTATAGAGACTCAAGATTAACATGCATGGATGTTACATATTTTTAGATGAATATTTATTATATTATACAAACACATTCTCAAGGATTGTAATAGTTTAGAGCCTTTAAAAACTCAAAACACAATCTTCTAGCATGGTTAATGGTATTCAATGTTTACCACAAAGATCTTCCCATTTAGTACTCATACTTAAAACATTTCTTCATAACCTGGTGAAAGTAAACATAAGAAAGAATAATTTTAGATGCTCATTAAGGGTAAATAAAGGAGATATGTAATCATAACATGAACATAAGTGTATGAGAACTTGATAATAACATCTGAAACGCATACCCAACATATCAAACATCATAATCATGATTCAGGGAATAAATATTGGTAGTTCAAAAGACTTTAATGATAATATAATCAAAGAACACAATCCATGAGTGTATAAAATCAGAAAAATACATAGATTTTTGGAACATACATAAGAATATAAAATGATTTCTTAAAATTCAAGGATTATTTCCAAAACTTATCTGGACACTTCATGGGGGCGGCACCTATTAGTCAGGACACACAACCATCCCCATTCATAGCCCTTTCCTTGTAGTGGTATGGATTCACTCCCCAAACTATCATAATATACAAAGTCCCTTACTATACCGGGTTCACTACTCATTCCATCCATATCTATCTCATGAGATATATAAATTTTTAGCAAATGAATTGGAGGTAGATATAGGTCCCACCCACCACATAATAAAATCATACATATATGTGCCACAATATCATTAACATTCATCGTATCATAACCCATGAAATAAAATGGGTATCATAAAATTTTCATCATATCATAACCTTTGAAAAGGAGATAGGTTTCATAATCATTTCATTATAGTATAACCTTTGAAAATAAGTGGTTTCCAAAAGCATTTTATCATGGTATAACCCATAGAAGAGAAATAGATTTCATAAAAAAAATTCAACTTAAACATAAAACATTTAAATAAAAAATAATAATGGTGTCTTTGGATCATATCCCTAGTAAAGAATAAATTATATCAAATAATGTCATCTTATATAGAGAAGTATTTTAAAAGATCACTTTGAAAATTTCTTAAGAAAAATATTCTTTCTTGGAAAATTACTTACCTAAAACATTTTTAAAATCCTTTAATTTAAAAATAACATTTTAAAATTAAAAATAAAGCTTTAAAAATTCATTTAAAACATTTCTTGATGAAAATATGATCTTATATTTGAAAAAATCTTTTTAAAACATTAAACCTTTTGAAAACCATTTTATTTGAAAATCATATTGAAAACATATAAATGATGATTTAAAAACCATTTAAAATATTTTTCAAATATAAAACACCTTTTCAATCCTTTACTTTGAAAAAAATCATTAAAACTTAAAAAATAATCTTTTAAAATCATTTAAAACACTTTTTAAAACATAAAACATTTTAAAGATCTCTTTTTATAAAAATTAATTTAAAATAAAAATATTTAAAATATATTTAATAAAACCTTTTATTTTTAAAAATATTCTTTAAATTTTATAAAATAAACTTTAATGAATTTATTGGTCATGATAGAGGATAATTATATATATGATTTATACCTACAAAAAGATTCCTTTCATATTGTCAGTAGAAGTGGAAAGATCCTTGATCGGAACATGATAAAAATATTCATTTTAAACCCATTATTTAAAAAGTTAAACCATGGGTAAATTTTATTTTAAAGATCATAGGATAATATTAGAACATTTTTAAAACATTTTTAGAAAATATGGTTTTGAAAGAAAATATATTTCTAATCGAAGAGAGAAATGAAATCATATTTTCATAAAAACATTTTCTTAGTTATCTTAAGTACCAAAGAGTGGGAAAATTGTACCATTACATGAATATATCATGAATAACCAAATATAAGAAACTTTATGAGAATTATTGAGTGATACGTCATAATATTTTATCATTGGAAGCATAATCATAAACAATCCCAATAAATGATGTGATTGTAACATAAAATTATTACCGCTTTGGTAACCTTGAATCGTAAGCCCCGTGAAGGAATATCATAAATGGACTGTAAAATATAATTATTATAGATAAATTCATGATATTACATGTAAAATGGTATTTATATACACCACATTAAAGAATATAGGTGCATGTCATAACATACATTTCAAAGAAGGAAAATTGAGACAAAAATTCTTTACCGATATGTTAACAATTGAACTGTATACCACATGAAATAGTTATCTTTAAATGGATATTTAAATAGAAATTAATTTTATTAGAATAACTATAAATTAAATTCATGGGTATTATATACAACACATAGAATAAATAAGTGGTGAATATAGCATGTGTCTCACAGAAAATAAAAGTGATATGGGAATCCCTTACCTAAAGTCTTGACTCTCATCATACTCATTAAAACCGCTTATATAATAAATATAAATTTACTATAAATCTATAACATAACCATATTCATATATATAATACCATATATTATTTATTTATGACTTTGTTTTATTCTTTTATTAACAATTCTATGCTAAAGTTGTTTTTCGGGTAATAACCGCTTTGCTTTTCACACATGTTTTGACTTCTTATTCATGGTCCTCTTAATAAGATCCTAATTTAAAAATATCTATAATTATAAACATGATATAAATATCATATATCTTAATTATATATTCATTTATAGTAAACCATAAAATTTTTTGATAGGAAATGAAATACACCGTTCAATAAGACGGTAGGGCGTACATACGCATGAACATCGTTTACATTTTCTTACCATATAGAAATAAATAAAATTATACGACATATTATCATTAAATAAAAATATTTATGTCATATATATCACATTTTTTTATTAAATTAATCCTTAATATATTCCATGTATATCATGAACGAATCACCTCGCTTCGTGAGGCGGTAGTCCACCATATACACGAACGACATTATCTTATTCCCAAAAAATAGAAAGTATAAAGTTATGTGTTATATAATAATTAAATAAGCATAAATAAATCATATATATCATATATATATATATTATATAAATATTATTTACATCATTTTTACCAACATTGAAATGTGGTAATGGAAAAAACAAATGGCATCGGTTCGGGAGGCGGTAGTCCGTCGTACACATGAATAATGATTTCATAACCCATTTGATGGAAGTGTGTGAATTTTTAGGACATAAAATTAACATAAAAAATATTATTATTTGGAAGATAGTTTATTATATAATCATTACATAAAAATAATATAATAGGTTTGAGGAATAAATAAAACAAAAATGTTTGTCGATGAACATTGCCTCTTCTTCGGGTATCTTCTTTTGGTTTGCACCAAAGGACTTCCTTCGATGTATTTATATCTAATGTATGGTTTATAGGATGAGTTTATAGAAGTTTGGAAGTGATTTTTTAGGTTTTTTTATACAAATGGATTGATAGGTGTGAATACGAAGGGGGGTGATTGCCCTTTTATAATTTAGGATGAGTGGCATTCTTGTAAATACCCAAAAGTATTCACTATTGGGAGGTAAATATTACCTTATGTTGCAACAAAAATGATAATTAAATATTTTTAGGGATGATATGGTTTATAAAAACCTACAAAACACATTTATACACATTTTATAAACATTTGAGTCTTTAATTCTTAAGTTTCCTTGTTTTACCATTTTTGTTTTTCATTATAGTAACTAGATTTCTAACGTAAGTAATATATTCTTTAAGACTAAATTAAATTTATCCTTATTAAATAATTTGGACTCACTAATTATAAATATTATATCCAAATTTTAAATTTTAAATCCTATGTATTTTGTAAAATAATTTTAACACAAACACATGTAAAGCACAAAAACACCACTTAAACCTTAACTATGCTAACTAAGTTTCTACTATTTAATAGTCAATATAGACATTATAATATAAAAATTGGTCCATGAATGGATCTTATTTTTTATTTATTAATATTTTAAAATACCTTTACAAAATATAGTATTTTTAGTAATTTTAAATAAATTAATAAAATATCATTTATTATAAATTAGCATTAATGTCAGTTTTGGCATTTTTCATTTAACTAAATCTAAAAAAGTCAATAAAATTATGGAATTAAAATATATTATGGTCACACCTTTCTAAAATTTTATATTCATATAAAAATTTAAGACAATAATTCATTCAATTTACTTCAATTTTAATGTTTTTAGTATCATTTGATTTATTTAATTTTTAACTAAATAATTCCTACATTGGAATTTATTAAGAATTTATTGTAATTATATCATATCTAGAAAATTAAAATAAATTATCTTGATAAAAAAACTCATTTATCTTTGAAAATAATATTTATAACCTAAACTATTTAGTTTTTTCTTTATTCCAAATCTTTATAAGAATTAAAATGAATAAAAGTGTATTTGGTTATATTTTTCTTTACTTAACTTATTATATGGGTCAATTTCATTGAAAATTGTCCCAAAAATCATAAAATTATATCCTAAGGTCACAAGTGTCGAACTATATCTATAAAATGGGTTTTCTACAAGTGGTGGGTCATTCTTACACCTTATATTATAGTTTAACCACTAAGTAAACTCATTTTTTTAATCATTGTAACTAATTTTAGTTATCTCTACTAATCACTTTGGTCAAAAAATAATTTGGAATTATTACATATTTAAAAGTATTCATATTTCTAATCTGTAATCTTTTTTTACAAATTTTAATCACATAATTGGAAATAATTAATTTAAAACAAATCTCACGGACATGATGAGAAATCGGGTTTTTAAGGTGAAATTATTCAAAAGATTACAATGTTTTTTATATCAAACTTCAATATGAAAATGAGTACAATTTCCTAAATTGGATTAATAGATGTATAATTTTACTATTGTAACTTTAAATACAATTCAAAGTATGGTTTAACATTATAAACTATTTAAACTAAAAAGACAGTTTTCAATTAAAATTCAGTATTTTTCACTATTCTTCAAAAATCGAAACTTTTTTAAAAAATACCAAAAAATCACCCTAAGTTAATTTTTATATTCATATTTAAAAAATAAATTTCATTTTTTCAAATAAATTTTATAAAAGTAGTAAAATTTAATTTTAAATGATGTGTTCCAAGAACGATTAACCCATTTTTAGAAAACATATTGTTTTTTAGAAAACATTTTTTTTCTTTTAAATGATTCTTATTTTATTTTTAATAAATAGATAACCAATAAACAAAACAAAACTATATATTATGATAAGTTATTTAATATTATTCATTCATATCATTCCAATGGTTGGGCAAAAATTATCATATTAAATAATAACATTAATAGTATAATGTAGTTCAGTAAAACTCGGTCTTGCATGTAATGAAAGCTATCAAAGAAACACAGTATTGTGTGTAACACAATCCAAACGTAATGCTGCATATACCACAAGATAAAATCAGTGTTTCATGTAGTGTAATCTTAACATGGTATTGTGTATAAATCAAGCTTAACTTGGTTTAGTGTACAACGCAAGCCGCACAAAAAAATAATTTATTCGAAAAATAATAATTCATAAAAACTCGGGGTGTAACATAATGTGTGTATGTGTATTTGTGTGTGTGTGTGTGCATGTGTTTATATATGATGTGTATGCATGTACACATATGTTTATGTAATATGTGAATGATTATGTATTATGTGAATGTTTATGTAGTATGTGTATGTATGAATATATATATGTTTATCTATTATGTGTATGTATGCATGCCTATGTGTATGTATGTGTATGTATGTGCATGTAATTTTGTGTCTGTGTGTGTGTGTGTGTGTGTGTCTGCCTGTGTGTTTGTGTGTGTGTGTATATCTATGTGTACATATGTGCGTATGAGTATGTATGTAATGTGTATGTTTGTTTAGTCATTTAATTTTATTTATTCATTTTTAATATTTTAATATTTTTAATATTTTAGGTAATATATTAATTTCTAATATTTATTTGTTTAAATTTTTTATAATATATTCAATTTTGATAGTTATTTATACATTTTTTAATACTAATATTCAATACTTTTAATATGCCTGTAATTTATGTAATTAAAATTTATTCATTTTTATTTTAATATATCTGTATTTAAATATTTATACAATTATTATTTATCCATTAATAATTAATAATTCATTATAAATATCTTATTTTTAAATTTAATATTTAACTTTTTTTAATTTATTCATTTTTAATATTTCATTAATTTATATAATTAATATTATCAATTAAATTTTTAATATTTTTTTTTCAATTTATTAATTTATAATTGCTAAATTTTATTCATTTTTCATATTTATTCATTTATTATTATCTATTCATTTTTAATACTTATTCACTTTAAATATCTTAGAAATTTATTCATTTTTATAATTTATTCATTTAATATTTCAATAATTTATTCATTTTAATTATTTATTTATGGTTTTTATTTATTAAAATTTAATATTTTTAATATATTTGTAATTTATGTAATTAATATTTATTCATTTTTATTTTAATATTTTTTATTTTAATATTTTTTATTTAAATATTTGTACATTTATTATCTATTCATTTTTAATTAGGAATTTATTTTTAATTTTTTTAATTTAAAAACAATTGTTGGTATTTATTAATTTTTATTTTAATATTTAGTCATTAAAATTAATTTTTTAATATATAGAGTTTATATAATTTATTCATTTTTAATATTTTTGGGACATACATAATTAATATTATTTATTCATTTATCATAATATTAATACATTTATCATAATATTATCACAATTATTAATACATTTAATATAAACAATATTGTTTATTTGTTTTAAATCTTTTTTTTATTTATTAGTTTTTATTATAAAGTAATTTTTAAAATATATTTTTATATAATTGGTAATTTGTTGTAATTTTTAATTTTTATTTTCCACTTGTATTAATCAATGCTCTATAAAATGGTGATAGAAGCAACATTTATTAGCAATATAATAAGCACTTATAAAATACACATTTATCAGTGCTAAAATGGAAAGGTTTGTTAAATGTATGATTTATTAGTTCCTTTTTAGCATAGATAAATACGAGCCTTTATCATCACTAAAAAACATTGATAAATCATACATTTATCAGCGCTTTTTATTTTAGCGCTGATAAATATGTGTTTTAACAACATGCATAGATAAAACTTCTACCCTTATTTTAAGAGAACCCTAACAGAGAACACCCATGCTCACACTATTCAAGCTCTCAAAGAATCCAAATTATATAGTCAACTCCTTCGAATATTTCAATCGAATCAAACTTTAAATCAAAGGTATATTATTCCTTACTCGTTTTTAGTTGATCTTTTATCCTTTTTATGATTTTTTTTCTTCTTGTTGGGTTCTTCTTATCTGCGTGATGTTTTTCAATTTTTTTATTTTTGGATCTTCTCCTTAGTTATTCTCTTATTATTGATGTTTGGCCCCTTGCACAGGTAATTTTTGGTTGTTCTTCTTCTAGTTGATGTTTGGACCCTTGTTTTCGCAATTTTTGGTTCTTCCTGTTTTCATAATTTTTCATTTTTCATTACATTGAATTATTTTCAGAATAATATAAGAATTTTTTATCTTTCTATGAATTTTAAAAAACTCACATCATCATTTTCCTATTATTAATGGTTTTTTTCCTTTGACATAATATGTATTATATTGGACTCCATGTATTATAAATTCAAAAATCAATATGAAAACATAAAGAAATTAAATATGATTGAATGAATTAATGAGAACCCAAAAAAATTTGGGTAGTAAGGTGTATATATTAGGTATATTATTCATTTTGAATATACTTCAGGTATTTCAGATGTGTGTTATACATTTTTATTGATGTACACTATTTGAGAAGAAAAATGGAGTAAGGGTTTTTTTAACTATATGAATCTATATAACAACCCTGATATTTATTACATATTTAAACATGATTTATTACATAAACTTGCACTTAAGACAACTCTGAGGATCGACAGGTCTAGGGTCTTAGTAAATTAATAACATTACATGACAACTTAAGACATAAAAAACAATATCTTTATTGAAAACTCCTTTTATAAGACCACAACATTCCTTCGTACTTAGCGTTGCATGGGATAACCTAAGGACATACATAAGAAAAGGGTGATCTATAAAGCCCAGTAATAGAGTAAACAAGGCATAAAATGAATAATACACTACATGTTAGGAAATAGGCATATTAATGGAGCACAAGAGATACATGAACATAAAGGCATGATATATCATGATTATCATAACATGGAAATGTGGCAACAACATGCAACATGATATTAGCATGAGCCAAGGCTCATTTCACATGGATTAGCATGAGTAAACCCTCATTTCACTTGAATTTTCATGATTAAACCCTCATTGCACATGAATTAGCATGAGTAAACCCTCATTTCACATAAATTAGCATGATTAAACCCTCATTTCACATGGATTAGCATAAGCAAACCCTCATTGCACGTGGTGTATCGTAATAATAAACATTACCCAATTCATTGGATTGCTATCAGGGTGCACCCTTTATAAACATTTCATTTCATGCATAAGTGTGACACATGGATCATATAACATAGAATCATTCAATATCATCATTTATTCCATGATAAAGGAATCACTACTGGAAATCTAGCATTTCCCAACGGTTTAGAACCGTTGGGAAAGGCTGCAGAACCGTTGGTATATGTTATACCAACGGTTCTGCAAACCGTGGGGAAGTAAGCCATTGGGAAAAGAAAAAATCAACATATCCCAACGGTTTGGCCCGTTGGTAAATCAACAGATAATTTTCTTTCCCAACGGTTCATAGAACCGTGGGTAAAAACAACCATGCAACAGGGTGTCCCAACGGTTTGAAACCGTTGGGATAGGGTGTTTTTACCAACGGTTCAAGGAACCGTTGGTAAAAACAGCTACATAGAGCCTATGCCAACGGTTTGAAAACCGTTGGCATAGGCTTTGCTGTGCAAATTGCACAGTAGGTCTGGTTTTTGGGCATTCACCCTCAGTTTTAATTCAATTTTCAATCCAATTATGCCCTCGTTTTCAATTCATTTTTCAATCCAATTATTGTACCTGTAACACATATAATGCATACATATAGAGAACAAACCAACACATACAAATAATGAAAACCAACCAACCAACACATATAATGCATCCTGAAAATATACACATCCATAATTAAAAAAATAATTATAAACATACATAACTCATTTAGAATTCATTTTAAAATTTAGATGAAAATTATATGTGGAATCCGAAATTCAATTCATAATTTGATCAGTTTTTTCTATACCATATATTTTTACCTCAAATGATGTCCATTTTAAACAAAATACATACACCTGAAGTGATACCGGCCACACCGCACCTCAGATTGAGGCGGGGTTGACTCGTACACGTCACATTTTACCCATGGATCGTTGTGCTAAAGTATCGACACAATCCGAATACGTTTGGTCGGTTTTCCGTATGCCAGTTGATGTTTTTCACTTAAAATGACGTCCTTTTGAAACAAAAGACGGACACTATGAGTGGTGTCGACCACACCGTGTCTCCAATTGAGGCGGGGTTGATTCGTACACGTCACATATGACCCATGGATCCTTCTCCTAAAGTTTCAACGGAAACTGAATCCGTTTGGTCGTTTTTCCGTATGTACTTAAAATGGTGTCCATTTTAAACAAAAGAGAGTCACTTAGACTTACCCTGGCCACAACGTGACTCAGATTCATCCCGGGTTGGCTCATACACGTCACATATGACCCATGGATTTTTGGGATAAATTATCAACAGATTCGGAATGCGTTTGCTCGGTTTTCCGTATGTCAGTTGATGCTTTTCACTTAAAATGACGTCCTTTTGAAACAAAAGACGGACACTTTGAGTGGTGCCGGCCACACCACGTCTTCGGATTGATCTGAAACCACCGTGCAACATTCTAATTATTATTCGTGACGTGTACGCGCAGACGGCACGTCAATCGGACGTGCGGTTTGCGCGGTACGACTCAATATTCGTGTTTTAAGTGATGCACGCGCTTCGTAAACGCGCGTGAGGGGGGGTCCAAACGGGCCGAATGAAGTCAGAATAGCCTGAAATCAGACGACAAATACGGGAGAGTGATTTATGAAGTGGTCGAGCAGACGGCACATCAATCGGACGTGTCGTGTGCCCGCGGTGACCGACAACGCAGTTCTGGTGTCATAAACGGCCAAAACGGGCGTCCAACGGTCAAATTCATAGAGGACGACCTCAGATTGAGCTGAAACCACATTGAAACATTCTAATTATTATTCGTGACGTGTACGCGCAGACGGAACGTCAATCGGACGTGCGGTTTGCACGGTACGGCTCAATATTCGTGTTTTAAGTGATGCGCGCGCTTCGTAAACGCGCGTGAGGGTGGTCCAAACGAGCCGAACGATTTCGGAATGGCCTGAAATCAGACGAAAAATACGGTTGAGTGATTTCTGAAGTGGTCGAGTAGACATCACGTCAATCGGACGTGCCGGGTGCCCGCGGTGACCGACAACGCAGTTTTGGTGTCATAAACGGCCAAAACGGGCGTCCAACGGTCAA
Source organism: Viscum album (assembly GCA_963277665.1). Lineage (NCBI taxonomy): Eukaryota > Viridiplantae > Streptophyta > Magnoliopsida > Santalales > Viscaceae > Viscum > Viscum album. Next base: position 613,672,760 of record OY728136.1, read on the forward strand.
ATTCATAGTGGACGAACTCAGATTGAGCTGAAACCACCGTGAAACATTATAATTATTATTCGTGACGTGTACGCGCAGACGGCACGTCAATCGGACGTGCGGTTTGCGCGGTACGGCTCAATATTCGTATTTTAGGTGATGCACGCGCTTCGTAAACGCGCGTGAGGGGGGTCCAAATGGGCCGAACGAAGTCGGAATGACCTGAAATCAGACGAAAAATACGGGTGAGTGATTTCTGAAGTGTTCAAGTAGACGGCACGTCAATTGGACGTGCCCTGTGCCCGCGGTGACTGACAACGCAGTTCTGGTGTCATAAACGGCCAAAACGGGCGTCAAACGGTCAAATTCAAAGCGGACGACCTCGGATTGAGCTAAAACCACCGTGAAACATTCTAATTATTATTCTTGACGTGTACGTGCAGACGGAACATCAATCGGACGTGCGGTTTGCGCGGTACGGCTCAATATTCGTGTTTTAAGTGATGCGCGCGCTTCGTAAACGTGCGTGAGGGTGGTCCAAACGGGCCGAATGATTTTGGAATGGCCTGAAATCAGACGAAAAATACGGGTGAGTGATTTATGAAGTGTTCGAGCAGAGGGCACGTCAATCGGATGTGCCGTGGGCCCGCGGTGACCGACAACGCAGTTCTGGTGTCATAAACGGCCAAAACGGGCGTCCAACGGTCAAATTCATAGCGGACGACCTCGGATTGACCTGAAACCACCGTGCAACATTCTAATTATTATTCTTGATGTGTACGCGTAGACGGCACATCAATCGGACGTATGGTTTGCGCGGTACAGCTCAATATTCATGTTTTAAGTGATGTGCGCGCTTCGTAAACGCGCGTGAGGGGGTCCAAATGGGCCGAACGAAGTCGGAATGGCCTGAAATCAGACGAAAAAAACGGGACAGTGATTTCTGAAGTGGTCGAGCAGACGGAACGTCAATCGGACATGTCGTGTGCCCGCGGTGACCGACAACGCAGTTCTGGTGTCATAAACGGCCAAAACGGGCGTCCAACGGTCAAATTCATAGCGGACGACCTCAGATTGAGCTGAAACCACCGTGCAACATTCTAATTATTATTCGTGACATTTACGCGCAGACGGAACGTCAATCGGACGTGCGGTTTGCGCGATACGGCTCAATATTCGTGTTTTAAGTGATGTGCGCGCTTCGTAAACGCGCGTGAGGGTGGTCCAAACGGGCCGAACGATTTCGGAATGGCCTGAAATCAGACGACAAATACGGGTGAGTGATTTATGAAGTGGTCGAGCAGACGGAACGTCAATTGGACGTGCCGTGTGCCCGCGGTGACCGACAACGCAGTTCTGGGTTAATAAACGGCCAAAACGGGCGTCAAACGGTCAAATTCATAGTGGACGACCTCGGATTGACCTTAAACCACCGTGAAACATTCTAATTATTATTTTTGATGTGTACTCGCAGACGGAACGTCAATCAGACCTGCGGTTTGCGCGGTACGGCTCAATATTCGTGTTTTAAGTGATGCGCGCGCATCGTAAACGCGCGTGAGGGGGGTCCAAATGGGCCGAACGAAATCGGAATGGACTGAAATCAGACAACAAATACGGGACAGTGATTTATGAAGTGGTCGAGCAGACGGCATGTCAATCGGACGTGTCGTGTGCCCGCGGTGACCGACAACGCATTTTTGGTGTCATAAACGGCCAAAACGGGCGTCAAATGGTCAAATTCATAGCATACGATTTCATATTGAGATGAAACCACCGTGCAACATTCTAATTATTATTCGTGACGTGTACGCGCAGACTGCACGTCAATCGGATGTGCGGTTTCCGCGGTACGGCTCAATATTCGTGTTTTAAGTGATGCGCGCGCTTCGTAAACGCGCGTGAGGGTGGTCCAAACGGCCCGAATGATTTCGGAATGGCCTGAAATCAAACGAAAAATACGGGTGAGTGATTTATGAAGTGGTCGAGCAGACGGAACGTCAATTGGACGTGCCGTGTGCCCGCGGTGACCGACAACGCAGTTCTGGTGTCATAAACGGCCAAAACGGGCGTCAAACGGTCAAATTCATAGCGGACGACCTCGGATTGACCTGAAACCACCGTGAAACATTCTAATTATTATTCGTGATGTGTACGCGCAGACGGAACGTCAATCGGACGTGCGGTTTGCACGGTACGGCTCAATATTCGTGTTTTAAGTGATGTGCGCGCTTCGTAAACGCGCGTGAGGGGGGTCCAAACGGGCCGAATAAAGTCAGAATGGACTGAAATCAGACGACAAATATGGACAGTGATTTCTGAAGTGGTCGAGCAGACGTCACATCAATCGGACGTGCCGTGTGCCCGCGGTGACCGACAACGCAGTTCTGGTGTCATAAACGGCTAAAACGGGCGTCCAACGGTCAAATTCATAGAGGACGACCTCGGATTGACCTGAAACCACCGTGCAACATTCTAATTATTATTCGTGACGTGTATGCGTAGACGGCACGTCAATCGGACGTGCGGTTTGCGCGGTACGACTCAATATTCGTGTTTTAAGTGATGCGCGCGCTTCGTAAACGCGCGTGAAGGGGGTCCAAACGGGCCGAACGAAGTCAGAATGGCCTGAAATCAGACGAAAAATATGGGACAGTGATTTATAAAGTGGTCGAGCAGACGGCACGTCAATCGGACGTGTCGTGTGCCCGCGGTGACCGACAACGCAGTTCTGGTGTCATAAACGGCCAAAACGGGCGTCCAACGGTCAAATTCATAGCGGACGACCTCAGATTGAGCTGAAACCACCGTGCAACATTCTAATTATTATTCGTGACGTGTACGCGCAGACGGCACGTCAATCGGACGTGCGGTTTGCGTGGTACGGCTCAATATTCGTGTTTTAAGTGATGCGCGCGCTTCGTAAACGCGCGTGAGGGTTGTCCAAATGGGCCGAACGATTTCGGAATGGCCTGAAATCAGACAACAAATACGGGTGAGTGATTTCTGAAGTGGTCGAGCAGACATCGCGTCAATTGGACGTGTCGTGTGCCCGCGGTGACCGACAACGCAGTTCTGGTGTCATAAACGTCCAAAACGGGCGTCAAACGGTCAAATTCATAGCAGACGACCTCGAATTGATGTGAAACCACTGTGCAACATTCTAATTATTATTCTTGGCGTGTACGCGCAGACGGCACGTCAATCAGACCTATGGTTTGTGCGGTACGGCTCAATATTCGTGTTTTAAGTGATGCGAGTGCTTCGTAAACGCGCGTGAGGGGGGTCCAAACGGGCCAAACGATGTCAGAGTGGACTGAAATCAGACGACAAATACGGGACAGTGATTTCTGAAGTGGTCGAGCAGACGGCACATCAATCGGACATGCCGTGTGCCCGCGGTGACCGACAACGCAGTTCTGGTCTCATAAACGGCCAAAACGGGCGTCAAATGGTCAAATTCATAGCAGACGGCCTCAGATTGAGCTGAAACCACCGTTCAACATTCTAATTATTATTCGTGACGTGTACGCGCAGACTTCACGTCAATCGGACGTGCGGTTTGCGCGGTACGGCTCAATATTCGTGTTTTAAGTGATGCGTGCGCTTCGTAAACGCGCGTGAGGGAGGTCCAAATGGGCTGAACGATTTTAGAATGGCCTGAAATCAGACAAACAATACGGGTGAGTGATTTATGAAGTGGTCGAGCAAACGGCACATCAATTGGACGTGTCGTGTGCCCGCGGTGACCGACAACGCAGTTCTGGTGTCATAAACGGCCAAAACGGGCGTCAAACGGTCAAATTCATAGCGGACGACCTCGGATTGACCTGAAACCACAGTGAAACATTCTAATTATTATTCGTGACATGTACGCGCATACGGAATGTCAATCGGACGTGCGGTTTGCGCGGTACAGCTCAATATTTGTGTTTTAAGTGATGCGTGCGCTTCGTAAACGCGCGTGAGGGGGGTCCAAACGGGCCAAATGAAGTCGGAATGGACTGAAATCAGACGAAAAATACGGGACAGTGATTTCTGAAGTGGTCGAGCAGACGGCACGTCAATCGGACGTGCCGTGTGCCCGCGGTGACCGACAACGCAGTTCTGGTGTCATAAACGGCCAAAACAGGCGTCAAACGGTCAAATTCATAGCGGACGACCTCAGATTGAGCTGAAACCACTTTACAACATTCTAATTATTATTCGTGACGTGTACATGCAGACGGCACGTCAATCGGATGTGCGGTTTGCACGGTACGACTCAATATTCGTGTTTTAAGTGATGTGCGCGCTTCGTAAACGCACGTGAGGGGGGTCCAAATGGGCCGAACGAAGTCGGAATGGCCTGAAATCAGACGAAAAATACGAGAGAGTGATTTATGAAGTGGTCGAGTAGACGTCACGTCAATCGGACGTGCCGTGTGCCTGTGGTGACCGACAACGCAGTTCTGGTGTCATAAACGGCCAAAACGGGCGTCCAACGGTCAAATTCATAGCGGACGACCTCATATTGAGCTGAAACCACCGTGAAACATTATAATTATTATTCATGAGGTGTACGCGTAGACGGCACGTCAATCGGACGTGCGGTTTGCGCGGTACGACTCAATATTCGTATTTTAAGTGATGCTTGCGCTTCGTAAACGCGCGTGAGGGGGGTACAAACAGGCCAAACGAAGTTGGAATGGCCTTAAATCAGACGACAAATACGGGTGAGTGATTTCTGAAGTGTTCGAGCAGACGGCATGTCAATTGGACGTGCCATGTGCCCGCGGTGACCGACAACGCAGTTCTGGTGTCATAAACGGCCAAAACGGGCGTCAAACGGTCATATTCATAGCGGACGACCTTGGATTGAGCTGAAACCACCGTGAAGCATTCTCATTATTATTCGTGACATGTACGCGCAAACGGAATGTCAATTGGACGTGCGGTTTGCGCGGTACGGCTCAATATTCGTGTTTTAAGTGATGCGCGCGCTTCGTAAACGCGCGTGAGGGTGGTCCAAACGGGCCGAACGATTTCGGAATGGCCTGAAATCAGACGAAAAATACGGGTGAGTGATTTATGAAGTGGTCGAGCAGACGGCACGTCAATCGGAAGTGTTGTGTGCCCGCGGTGACCGACAACGCAGTTCTGGTGTCATAAACGGCCAAAATGGGTGTCCAACACATTTCGAATGCGTTTGGTCAGTTTTTCGTATTTCACTTTTTGTTTTCACTTAAAATCTTATGGAAATTCATATAGAATATTTTTATATCATATTTAGTATGGATTAGATTTTAGTTGATCGTGCTATGAAACATTTCAGAGCTAATAAAATTAAGGAAGGTGGAGGGGCTATCCGGGGGCTGTCCGGGGGGGCTGTCCGGTGGGTGTCCGGGGGGCTGTCCGGGGACCAAGGAGGAGGGTGGGGGGGCTGTGCGGGGTCTGTCCGGGGGGTGTTTGGGGGTTGTTTAGGGGGTTGTCCGGGGTTGTTCAGGGGGTTGTTCGGGGGTTGTTCAGGGGTTGTTCAGGGGTTGTTCAGGGGTTGTTCAGGGGGTTGTCCGGGGGTTGTTCAGGGGGCTGTCCGGGGGGTGTTTGGGGGGTTGTCCAGGGTCCAAGGAGGAGGGTGGGGGGGTTGTCCGGGGGGCTGTCCGGGGGGCTGTCCGGGGGGCTGTCTGGGGGGCTGTCCGGGGGGCTATCCGGGGTCCAGGGTGGAGGGTTGGAGGCTGTACGGGGGGCTGTCCAGGGGGTTGTCCGCGGGGGCTGTCCGGGGGGGCTGTCTGGTGGGTGTCTGGGGGGCTGTCCGGGGACCAAGGAGGAGGGTGGGGGGCTGTGCGGGGTTTGTCCAAGGGGTGTTTGGGGGTTCTTCAGGGGGTTGTTCGGGGTTGTTCAGGGGGCTGTCCGGGGGTTGTTCAGGGGGTTGTCCGGGGTTTGTTCAGGGGTTGTTCAGGGGTTGTTCAGGGGGTTGTCCGGGGTTGTTCAGGGGGATGTCCGGGGGGTGTTTGGGGGGTTGTCCGGGGTCCAAGGGGGAGGGTGGGGGGGTTGTCTGAGGGGCTGTCCGGGGGCTATCCGGGGTCCAGGGTGGAGGGTTGGGGGCTGTCCGCGGGGCTGTCCGCGGGGCTGTCCGGGGGGTGTTTGGGGGGTGTTCGGGGTCCAAGGGGGAGGGGGGTTGTCCAGGGTCCAAGAATGAGGGGGGTTGTCCAGGGAGTTTACAAACACACAACCACTAAAAGACAACAACATCCATAAAAATAGACAATATATAAAAATAACTCAACTCCAATACTATATTACGAGTCTAGATAAAACCAACAACTAGAATAGATTAAACATCAAATCTCAGTAATATAAGTCAAAAATGTAACGGATCAATATGTCCCACATCATCATCACCATCACCATCATCATCATCATCACCCTCGTCATCGTCCTCCTCATCGTCCTCACCCTCCACAGCGCCTTCCTCCTCGCCTTCGCCCTCCTCCTCGCCCTCCTCATCTCCCTCCTCTTCCGCATCAGACTCGTCGCCATCATCATCTTCAAGCTGGACATCGGCCTGACCACCACTGGAACTGCCACCTGGTGCACCATATATAGAATGTATCGACGACATGTATTCATCAATCGCTGGGTTGGCCTCTGCTGGAAGTGTTGGACGTAGAACTTCAATAAATTTCATAAATGCACTGTTTGCCCTAGCAGACTGTTCTGCCGTCTCTGTGGCCCTTTTCTCAGCCTATTCTGCCTGTGCCCTAACTTGCTGCAGCTCGGTGGCACTACAACTCGTACCTGAGGTAGGCCAATACCTCGTCGGGGCTATCCTAGGTCGGCAGCGTACTCTGCCAGAATGATCCTCTCCCAACACCTGATGTAAGTGATCAGATGGCCCAAAATTGTCTGCTTCTTGGGCATCGAGGGACTCTAAAGCATCCTGTTACAAATATAAATATATTATTAAGTTACAAAATAGATATTAAAATATAAAATCAATAGATTAAAACTTACAATCTGCTGCTGAGTCGCTTCATTGACAGCACTTCCATCCTTTTTTCGTCTACTCGAGCAAAACAGTTTTGCTCGAGGCACACGTCCTTCAATATTTTGTACTTGCCTCTACAATGACATTGAAAACAAAAGTTATATAAAAACTTTAGCAAATGATTAAATAATTGAGGAAACAAAAGAAAATGTAAGTCGTAAAGAAAACTTATAAACAATTGTCATACCTGCTGCCTCTCATGATCCGGCATCGTCGTGCGTCCTAGTGTATGGAGGTATTTTTTTGCATCAATGTTTTTTTTATTTTTTACAGATGATTCCTAAATAAAATTCAATAATTCAAAGGATAATATTAATGCAAAACTTGAAAGTTATTATTTAAATACCTCAAATGTAATTCATACCTTAAACTGGGTACTCGTCCAATGAGTAATCATCTGACGATACTGCTCTATAGGACAATCATCCACGACTGGTACCGCCTCTAACTCAGTTCCAACTCTAGCACGCCAGCCAATATACAGCTCATGCTTGTAGGCTCTCCAAATCTCACCTAAATCCTTTAGATGTTCCAGTCGTGCACCCTCACCATCAGGAAAATTAAATCGAAGCTGAAATCAAAATATTAATTCATATAAATACAAAAATAATTCATGGCATTAAATACAACAGATTTTTTTACCCATATCTCTGCCCAAGCTCTATCTTTGACCTCATGTGGCAAATTTCTCCACGACAGCGGGCTGACGGGAATGATGTCGGAGTATTTGGCAAGCGTCGCCAGAAAACTCCGACATTGCTGCCCTGTTTTCTCAACCATCTGATTGTATTCATTATATTCCACCATAACCAGTGTGCGACGGTTCCACACCGAACGCATGCATGTACGGCCCCGCCCCCGCCTCCTATCAGTATATGTATCTGTCATGAAAGAAAAACAAATATTTTATCAAAACATGTTATAATGAAAATAAATATTGCTATAAAATTTTGTTAGGGTTTTATAAATATACCTGCGCTAGTCTGATCAATGAGTGGCGCCGGATCCACAAAACCTGATGGAACACCCTCTGGTGGAATAGGAGTCGAAGACGATGGAATATAAAAGCTCGGAGAGACAGAAGTAGAAGGAAAAGAAGATGGAATAGTTGTATGACCTGAGGCTGACTGGGGAGTGGGAATCATCATGGGATGTGAAAATGATGGGGCAGAAGATGCAGAAGGTAGCGAAAACATGGGAGGCCTAAATACCTCGTGTGTCCCTAACAACACACCGGGATCAAAATGTGGGAAGGCTGAAATGTCAGTGGGAGGGGCATGGTCTATTCGGGCACGCGCAGCTCTACGTCCACCTCTGGTACGAACCCTCCTCATACCACCGGCCTGAGTACTAGGACCAGTACTAGGCTCCTCGTCGAATAACTGTCGACGTAATGGTGGATCCTACAAAAAAGTTTACAAAAAAAATTAATCACATGACATTATATATTCTGTAAATATATATATATATATATATATTGAAATAAAGTACTCACTGTAGGCACTAATGGTGGAATGCCCATCTCCTCCATCCGACGATTGTTCTCCGCCATTTTTTTTTCTCCGTCTCTCTTCAATTGGATGCATTTCCTGCATTTGAAAACAAATATGTAATTAATTAGAAAAAGAAAATTAATGTGTAAACCAAAAAACTAAATATATGAGGGAATGAGGGGATTTATTGGTAATTTAGCTATCAATTGTTTTAGAAGAGTTTGAATGAATTTAATAAAACATACAAGTTGTAATGTTCACCAAGTTAGAAATATTGTTTGATTTGGTTTGAATACAGTTCAATTCCAAATTAGAAAATGCAATTCAAATAAAACAGCAACCAATAAACATTGAAAATTCACATAACGGTCAAGTCAGCTAAAACATATTTGTGATCAATACTAAATAAATATGAATATTACCAACCTTAACAACCCAACTCGAGGTAAACCAAAAGAATTGAGAACATGGATGAATGATTCTATATATTTCCAAAGACAACTTCAGGTTCACAATCAACTCTGATAATTGAGCTATTGGAGTCATCAAAAGAAATAAATGGATTGGTTCCAATGGCAATAGGGACAGTGTCAATTCCATCATCAGCATCATCAAAAATATGTCTTGGAATTACTTCAACTATGACACCAAATTCAGGTTGAAGTTGATCTTTGACATAAAAAACTTGTTTAGCCATTGATGCCAACACATATGGTTCTTCGGTTGCAAGAGTGTGGTTCATATTAATTACTCGAAATCCACAATCATCAATAAATGTGCCATGTCTCGTCATCGAATCAAACCAATGGAATTTCATCATTGTGACTCGTCCATGAGAGTAAAAATCCAATATTATTATTTTCTTAACAACTCCATAATAACCCACATTTTCAAGTCGCGGTCTACTATCTAATGCACTGGCATAAAAATCTGTTGTGGCAGTAACCATAATACCATCATGTTGTGTTCTCATGTTTTTGGCTCGTTCAGTGACAATAAATCTGTACCCATTGATAACAATTGATTTACAGTCACGAACCACGGTATTAGGACCAAAAGCCAAAGCTCTTATTTCCTCAGAGACAGAGTCAGCAGACAAACTCAATACCTGCAATATAAATGACAGTTAAACTTAAGTAAATATTGAAATAATTAATTTAAACAGTAATATTTTTACCTTCAATTTTAACCAAGTAGAAAACTCTTTGCTATGAAAAGTCTCTCTCCTTCTCAAAGATAAAGAACGATGCTTCCTATTTATCATTGTTTTATGTTCCTTGTAGATAAAAAAATATGAATAGTTTAACAGATATATATGTAAGATATACATATTCAATTTTTTTACCTGATATAGTCATCGAACAAATCACAGTTGAACAAAACTGTGCGATGTGCCATCTCCCGCTCTTCAAGGCTTAATGTCTTCAATGTATATGATCCAGGAATTCCTCCTGTTTGAGGAAGTGATGGAAAACTGGGTTCAATTTTCTCATACTGTTCTTCTTCATTTCTCATTGGTCTGTTCATTCTTGTAGTAAGATCAGACAAATACATTGAACAGAAATCCATACATTCTTGAGCTAAGTAACTGTTCACGATAGAACCTTCGGGATGATTCTTGTTTCGAACATAAGACTTTAATGTGAACATATTTCTTTCAGTTGGATACATCCAACGAAAAGAAACAGGTCCTCCGAGAAGTATTTCAGTTGGAATATGGACAGTCAGATGCAGCATGCATGTGAAAAATGATGGGGGAAATATTTTCTCCAACTCACACAAAATTAATGGGGCATCTGTCAACATTTTTTGCAAGAAAGACTTGGACAACTTCTTAGAACAAAGATCTCTAAAAAAATGGCACAACCGAATAACACCCACCCTTACATTATTGGACAAAAGATGACGGATTTCTATTGGAAGCAACTCATGCAGTATAACGTGATAATCATGAGTCTTCAAAGATTTTAGCTTCAACTCTCTTTTGTTGACCCGTTTAGATATGTTGCTTGAATAGCCATCAGGAACTCTAATAGTCTCTAATACTTCCAAAAATTGTTTTTTTTTTCAGTAGGTGTCATAACATAAGAAGCACATGGAAGTTGCCATTTATTTTCACTGATACGCACAGGATGAAATTCTGGTCTGATTCCCCAATCCACCAAGTCACGTCGAGATCGTAAATCATCTTTTGTCTTCCCCTTGACATTTAGAAGAACTGAAAGCAACATTTCACATATATTCTTTTCAATATGCATTACGTCTAAGCAATGACGTAGAAAATTGGTTGAACAATAAGGCAAATCAAAAAAGATACTCCTCTTCCTCCAATTGTAACAGGTTTCTGTGGAAACATTCTTTCTCTTTCCAGATTTCATTTGACCCTTCCCGAACGAAAAACTGAAATCTTTCAATTCATTAAGCACATCAGTTCCAGACATACGCTGAGGTGGATCATCGGTCTCTATAGTATTATCAAATCTTCGACGATTCATTCTATATGGATGGTCCTTTGGCAAAAATCGTCGATGTCCCATAAAACTGAAACTACAACGATGTTTCAGTCTTCTGGATCGTGTATTCTTCATACAAACTGGACATGACAGTTTTCCCTTCGTGCTCCATCCAGACATCATTGCATAAGCCGGAAAACCATTGATCATCCACATAAGCGCAGCACGCATCTGAAATATGTCTTTCGAACATGCATCATATGTGCGCACACCCACATCCCAAAGAAGTTTCAACTCTTTTATTAAAGGTTGCATGTATACATCAATATCAATGTCGGGATCAGAAGGACCAGATATGAGTATACTCATGAAAGTGAAAGATTTTTTCATACACAACCATGGGGGAAGATTATAAATGTGTATAAAAACTGGCCATGTGTTGTGCGAAGTAAGCATCTGCCCAAACAGATTAAAACCATCGCATGAAAGACCCAGCCTCACATTACGCACGTCAGCTTCAAAATCAGGATGTTGAGCATCAAATATCTGCCATGCAAATCCATCTGCAGGATGAACCAACTCATCATTAGTCTTCTTTCTCTTGGTATCATGCCATCTCATTTTTATTGATATGTCATCAGACATAAATAGATTCTGGAGTCTGTGGATCAATGGAAAGTGACACATTACTTTCTGTGGAATGCGGGATGGTGTTCCATCAGATTTTGACTTCCAGCGGGATGTGCCACATTTTATACATTCATTTCGTTCAGCGGTTTCTTCCCAGAATAAACTGCAATCTTTCGGGCAAGCATGAATTTTGTTTCTGGAAAATCCAAGTTCTTCAACTAACTTCCATGCCATATAGTGGTTTGAGGGAATATCTGCATCATCTGGATGTAAATCCTTCAAGAGGGTAAGAATGTAATTGATTGCTGTATTAGAAATCCCATACATAGTTTTTCCATGAAACAATCGGATTAAAAATTCCAGCTTTTTCATTTTATCGCATTGTCGATATACTGGAGTCGTGGAAGCATCATTCAATTTTTTCACCCTATCAATATCATCATTTTCACTAGATGCATCATTTGTCCTCATATCAACGTCTTCTTGAGTCGAAATCCTTTCTTTTTCATGATGACGAATAAACGGAAACTGATCATCTAACAAATTCTCCATTCCAGTCCTTTCATTTCGATCATCACCAATTTGAGATTTCATTTTCTCCCCATTGTGATACCACACAAAGTAGTTTTCTTGAAAACCATTTTTGGTTATGTGGTAGCTGACTTCTTCACGACTCAACCAAGGTCTACCAACACAATTGGAACATGGGCAGTGTATGCGACCACTATCTGAAGCATTGTGAAATGAAAAATCTATAAATCTCTCCAAATTGTTTTGAAAATCGCTTGAGATACGATCGGTTTCATACATCCAACTTTTTTCCATTCTGTAAAAAAATTCATATAAGTCATTTTGTCATAAACAATTCAATAAGATTGAACTTTAATAGAAAATACATTTAAGTAAACGATAAAGGAATAAAATAATCATGGTATCAACTACACATGTGAAAAAACATACTAATGTGTTATTGAAAAAATGTAAAACCAACAAGAACTTAATGTGTTATCACATCAGAGCATGCCTCATCCCATAACCATATTAGTAGGGTACCCTCGTGGACAGCCCCGCCCACCCTCGTGGGCAACCCACCCACCTCCGTGGACACCCCCTACCCCCTAGACAGCCCAACCACCCCCGTGGACAGCCCACCCACCCCCCTCGACACCCCTTCTCCCTATGGACAGCCCCCCACCCCCTTGGATAGCCCGCCCACCCCCCTGGACACCCCTACCCCCTGTGGCCAGCCCACCCACCCCCCCTGGACAGCCCGCCCACCCCTCCTTGACAGCCCGGCCACCCCCGTGGACAGCCCGTCCACCCTTGTGGACAGCCCGCCCACCCCCGTACCCCCCTGGACACCCCGTACCCCCTCCCCCGGGATAGCCCCGCCCACCCTCCCAAACAGCCCACACCCCCTCCCCTGCAACCCCACCACCACCACCTAGACATACCAACCCCCGTGGACACCCCACACACCCCTCCCCCACCAGGACACCCCACCCAGACCCCCATGACAGCCCACACCCCCTGGACAGCCCCGCCCACCCCCGTGGACAGCCTTTCCCACCCCCGTGGACAGCCCCGTCCACCCCCGTGGACAACCCACCCACCCCCGTGGACGCCCCCTACACCCTAGACAGCCCAACCACCCCCGTGGACAGCCCACCCACCCCCCTCGACACCCCTTCTCCCTATGGACAGCCCCCCACCCCCTTGGATAGCCCGCCCACCCCCCTGGACACCCCTACCCCCTGTGGCCAGCCCACCCACCCCCCCTGGACAGCCCGCCCACCCCTCCTTGACAGCCCGGCCACCCCCGTGGACAGCCCGTCCACCCTTGTGGACAGCCCGCCCACCCCCGTACCCCCCTGGACACCTCGTACCCCCCCTGGATAGCCCTGCCCACCCTCCCAAACAGCCCACACCCCCCTTCCATGCAACCCCACCACCACCACCTAGACATACCACCCCACCTGGACACCCCACACACCCCTCCCCCACCAGGACACCCCACCCAGACCCCCAGGACAGCCCACACCCCCTGGACAGCCCTGCCCACCCCCATGGACACCCCCTACCCCCTAGACAGCCCAACCACCCCCGTGGACAGCCCACCCACCCCCCTCGACACCCCTTCTCCCTATGGACAGCCCCCCACCCCCTTGGATAGCCCGCCCACCCCCCTGGACACCCCTACCCCCCGTGGCCAGCCCACCCACCCCCCCTGGACAGCCCGCCCACCCCTCCTTGACAGCCCGGCCACCCCCATGGACAGCCCGTCCACCCTTGTGGACAGCCCTCCCACCCCCGTACCCCCCTGGACACCCCGTACCCCCCCTGGATAGCCATGCCCTCCCTCCCAAACAGCCCACACCCCCCTCCCCTGCAACCCCACCACCACCACCTAGACATACCACCCCCCCTGGAATGTGTAGAAATAACAAAAAAAATACATGATATATAGATAGCACAAAATACTCAACCTATGGGTTCACATTAACTACATAATCACACACTTCACTACTACCATAAAACACATAAACCACACCACCACCACATAAGACGCATATCATTTCTCACATTCATTTATAAGCCACTTCATTCACACTTACATTGTCCATTCATTTAATGTTAAATTAATTAAATCCATTTACCACACATCCATTTCTATTCCATCTCATTTATTTAATATCTTGTTTTTTTGTTTTAACAGCATAATTTATTCCATAGATAACCAGGAAACTAATAAAACCACCACACAACAACTCACCATCTCACAATAACCATCGACACCATGTTACATCGACCAACCATCTCACCAAAACAACCACATATCACAATAAAAATATTGCACATCACAAACCACCGCACAACCAAAACCACCTCACCATATTATACACCACAACTTCATCACACAACACCTCCACACGACACAACACCACCACACATCATCACTATCATATAACTTCACATGACACATCCATGCCCACTAACCATCACATTACAACCCCACATATCACAAAGCCCAACTGGTCACCTCAATCCCCATAAAACAGCCTACAACATACAATGAAACACAACAAAAAACCTCTCATAGAGGCAACATACCCCAACTTCCACAATTTATTTATTCAAGGTCTTTTATTACATTACCCCTTTATTTAGCATGGACATTATAACACAACTGATATTCCAGGGGAAACTAATTAATTAACAAAATATTTATTCATTTCCCTATTTTACACGGTGAAATCAAATCAAAATCCAAACTTAAAACTAAAATATTAGATCAATAACAATAAAAACAAGGTACCATATGTGTATAAAGAAAAAATTACTTGATTTGAGATGATTCAAATGGGTTTTCACCTATTCGGATGGGGGATTTGGAGAGCAGCAGAGAGCTGGAGGTGGATTGATAACTTAAAACTAAAATACTAAAGCAATAACAATAAAAATAAGGAAGTATATGTGTATAAATGAAAAGATACCTGATTTTAGATGGTTTTCACCTCTTCGGATAGGGGATTTCGCGAGAGGAGAGCGGTGGAGCGGATGAAATTAGGTTCTGTGTGAATGGGGGAGAGCAGCCTCGCGGCTGGATTTGGGGGAAATAATTCCCAACGGTTTTAAAGAACCGTTGGGAAAGAGATGCTAAGGAAACCTTTGCCAACGGTTTGAGGAAACCGTTGGCAAAGGGGTGACCCTTTCCAAACGGTTCTTTGAACCGTTGGCAAAAGGTGATTAACACACCCCTTTAACAATGGTTTCTTCAAACCGTTGGCAAAGGGGAGGCTTTTCCCAATGGTTTCAATGAACCGTTGGGAAAGGCTTTCTTAATCCTTCAAGCCCAACGGTTTTAGCAAACCGTTGGTAAACACCCGTTGGGAAAAACAGCATTTCCAGTAGTGAATGTGGAATACATACATGAAATTATATAATCAATAATTATATTTGCATAATGGTGAATACCCTTGATAGATAAATGGGCATGGTATTCACTACATGATGAATTTGGCATGAAAAACCGCGGTGCAATTTCGGAAGCATAACGACGTAACATAATAATTCATAAAAATGGTTGATGAGAGAGAGAGAAATTTATATCTCATCACCTTTACATGAATTGGATAGTAAGGGGGTTATATAGATACATGTCCCATCAAATAAAATTTAGAAATAGAAGTTGTAACATAATAAAGAAACTTGAATAAAGAGGAGAAAGGGAATAACTCTTATGAAATTTTAGCATGGTAACAGGTCTACATGGGAGGGATTGAAGAGTTATATCATCATTCAAACATAAAGAGGGAAGTATAGGGGTGGTTTGAAATCATACCCCCAACATTTTTAATTGAAAATAAAAGGTTATAACAATATAAAGAAACTTGGACAAAAAAAAGAAAGAAAGAAATCCCTTACAGAATTTCGGAATGGTAACAAGTACACATAAGGGTTCATAAGAGGGATAAATGAGAGTGAAAGTGGATCTCATAATTCATAATCAAATGATAATTAATGAGTAAATTTAGTAACATATCACAATCTAGGAATAAAATAAATTCAAATACATAACATGAAAATAATGATTGATAAAAGAGGAGGGTGGAAGATCACTTATTGAATTTATTCAAAGTAATGGGTGTGATTAAAGGATCATATGGGAGTCTTGATGAGAATTAAACAAATCTCTCATCATATATATACATCAAATGTAAATTATGGGGGTCATGGAACAAGATAATCCAACATATAAATATGTAACTTAAGAAGCATAATGTAAAAGAGTGAAATGATTATAAAAGAATCACATTATAACCATTAGAAACTACAATAACTACTTTCAAATAAGATGCTTGAATTTGAAAGGACGAGAGGAAAGTGAGGATACCTTACTTGGAAGTGTGATCCCAAAGGCTTGAAAGAGGCTTCTTGGGAGCTTAGGGGAACCTTTAGAGGATTATAGGGAGTATTGGACAGAGTTTGGTCGATATACAAATGGTTTTAGTTGTAATGTCTCGGATTTTCTGTTTATTATTTTTTAAAATATTATATAGAATTATTACGAGTCTAGGAGTGGAGAAGACACATCATTCTGGGGCCCAGTGAGCCCAGAATGGTGGTTTGAACTTTTTTTAAGTCAAGTGAGTCGACATATGTGTGCGGTTCTGGCAGTTTCCGAACAAATTCCCAGATTAAAAATCTTAGGGCACCGTTGCATACAGGACGACGAATTTACCTAAGAACAGGTCTAACCCCGACCGGTTCGGGTCGAGGGAAAAAGGTTAAATTTCAGACGTTTTTAGTAAAATTAAATTAAATTAAATTAAATTAATTCGCAAAGTTTATTTTTTTTATTTTGAAACATATATTGCGGCGCAACGATGGGGAAGTTGTTTCAATATTTAATTTCATGCCATAATAACTTTGAAACAGCAATGTTGACTCATTAATGTCACAGTATAATGACATCGACTCAGCGTAACAGAATGTTGAAACATGTTCCCTACTTTTAATGGGTTAATCAGATGTTGCTCTTTGTCAGAATGTAGAGAGAAACTCTGGAGAATCTGTGGAGATTTGGAGAAAACTCGTAGCAACTAACGACGATGAATTAAAGGTGTGAATCACTGTGTCAATGAAGTTGAAGGATCTTGACAACGACAATAGTGTGACCTCTTCATCAGTGATCGATCCCTTATTGAGGTAGGGGTTTTTTATTTCGTTTCTTATTCCCCGTTCTTAGATTAAATGACAAACACGGATAAACCCACGAGCAAGTTGATCTGTGGCTTTGTACATTCTCATAGGAGGGTTTTTATTGGGTTCATCTCAGGGAATTAATCCATGTTAGTTATTGTTTGATTTTTCTCCATTTGATCCTACTAACGGGAGTGGATCAATGCCATGACAAACAACGTTGGAGTTTTGTTCCTCGATTCTGCTTTTGGATTTTCCTTCCAATTTTCTTTTTCTCTTGTGTTCTTCAAGTTCTTCATGGGGTGACGAACAATGGATTGTGGAACACCCGTTATAAAATGAAATGATACAAAACTAGAGAATCGACATCATGAAAACCTAACGGAGGTGCAGTGGTGATGGTAGCGGATGAATCGGCATAGTTCGGGAATTCTCGTTCCTCGAGCGTTCTTCATATGGGTGAATCAGAACGCATTTTCAAGGTCGATCGGAGGCCCTAAACCGACATATTCAGCCCCATAAGTTTGGGTTGACCTAATACCTTCAGTTTCTTGATGATTGGATTTCCAGAAGGGACATAAGAGGATCACGGGAGGTGCACCGGAAGAGGTTCACAAATCTGGAAAATTTCAAAATACACGGCGTGTATCCAGATGAACACGTCGTGTGGTATCGACAATAGTGGCTAGGGTTTCAGGTGTAAGATAGGTATCACATGGAGTGTGAACCCGATCACATGGAATGTTGGACCTTCCCCAAATATTTTCATGTATTTGGGGAATTACATAGACACGAGGTGGAGTACATGGCCGTGTACTCTACCACACAGCCTGGCGAGGCCAATAACGCGGGTCACCCCGTGTGTCGGTTACACGGGTTGGCGTACATGGGTTAAATCCGTGTATGGGCACACGTCTGCGTACATGGAGCTAACCCCAGTTACTAAGACACAGTGTTTGATATATACTACATGTCGTGTACTGACCTTTATACATGACCAGCCTTACAAAACGGGTTATTGTACATGGGAAATACCCAGGGTCAGAAGACACAACATTTGACATTTGTACATGCCATGTACTTTTTAGTACATGGCTTGATCGTCTTGTCCACCGTATCTTGTACACATTTCGTTTTGGTTAGTGCCCCTTCTTCCTCATTCCCCTGAAGGTCCGGTATCATTTCCTACTACAGGAGTATGATCCCTTCGGTAGGACTTTCCGAGATATAGTCAGGTATCCCTCCGAGAGGCCCGGAGTGAGATCCCCTATCCATTCTTGACCCTAGGTAGAGTCAGGTATCGACATGACCACTTATATAGGGCGTTGATCCTCTACCTAGAAGGTGAATCCAGATGAGTCTCGGTATCTTCCAACACCCTAGCAGTGATCCTCATCTGTGTATCGTGATCTTTCCCCACTCAAGAGTGTGTTCTCCCATAATGAGTGTTTCTATATCTCATGGATTTTCCCGATGAACAATACTTCTTGGGAGGACGTCATCAGAGCTATAAAACTTATGGAGTGAGTTCTCCCAGATGAGTCCTTCATGGAATCATCAAACTAAATCCCTAGCGAGGGTATGATGTGGCGTGACATGTCCCTAGACTACACTATTGGTATTTGAGTGTATATGGATTGTGTTCTCCTATTATATGTTCAGTATACATATAATATGTAAAGATGATTGTACCTTCCCTTTGTGTATTTATTTGTGGTTTTTAGGGTCCTCTACTGAGTATTGTTATACTCACCCCTCCATGGGCTTTGCCCACATGTGTCGTGTCTTGTACAGACGAGCATCCTTTCGACAGAGTCCAGGACGAACTAGGACAGGACCGAGCTTTCTGAGTTTTCTACAGGCCGAGGTCTTCCTAAGGCTACGAGCAGCAATCCCAATACCTTTTGTGTTTATAGGTTGGACTTTGTAGTTTTCAGACTCTTGTTTTGGGTGGTCTTGTATTCTAGCCCAGTTTACTTTCAGTACTTTACTTTCCATCGTACTCTGTTGGTTGCATTTATTTGTATGCATGTATTTTGTTCCCTAGTGGTTTTTTACATTTCAGTGTTGTGGTCTTGGAGAAGTGTGTGTGTGTATAGTTACTTAGGAAATGCCTCCCAGGTTAGAAATATGCCTACTCAGTGCTAGTCACGAGCCCCTGGCCTATTGGAGGTGGGATTGGGAAGTCAGGGCATGGGCCCCACTAGGACAGGTCATGACAGAGTTGTATCAGAGGTAGTTGGTTCTACCTTAGGACCAAGAGTCTATGAGATTGGTTTGGGGAAAAATTCTTAAGTGTTTTGAGCTCGACATTCAGGCTAGAGACTCTAGTGTTGGTGCGAGCGGACGATGTATCCATACACCAGGACTCTGATAACCTGATTTTAGACTTGGTACATGAAAACACTAGTTGCGGGGAAATAAAAGGATGCTACATGCATCATATAGTAATGGGTTGTGTTTTCCATGTCCTTTCTGTCATCTATCTAGATATACTCAATATCCATGGAACATCTTGTTTCCTTACAGGATGCCTCTGCGATGAACACCCACTAGGATTCAGCAGCACGATCATGAGGATGACCCACTCTGTGAGGAGGCTTCGATGCAGGGACCAGTTCCCCAGGAATTTCCACCAGGTGGTGCACCTGTTATACCACCACTAGTGGAGCAGCCTGTGGTACCCATAGTACCGACCGACGAGGGGCGTAGGATCAGCGCACTCCATGAGTTTCAGAGATAGAGACACCCCAGGTTCTGATGTGAGCCCGACCCTCAGGCTGCTGAGGACAGTCTTGAGGTGGTGACCAGAGTTTTCCTTTAAGTGAGGACACCAGCGGAGAATATGGTGATCCTAGGACCGATCCTTCTTTAGGGTTCCACGGGAAAATATTAGAGTCTGACCACATAGACTCACGATTAGGAGAATCTTTCATGGACGTAATTTGAGTGACTCTTCAGGGAGGATTTCTCACCGGTTATGCTGAGAGCAGTGTGCATCCAGGAGCTTCTTTAGCTCCAGCAAGGCAGTTTAAAGGTAGCTGACTATTCATTGAGGTTTATCAACCTCGCCAGGTACTCGATGGATATGGTCAGGGATCAGTACTTCAGAGGTCAGACCTTCAAGCGAGGTATGTGACGAGACATAAGAGTTAGTTTCATTCCTCTATACATTTTGACTTATGCTGGAGTGCTTGAGTAGGCCTTGGTGATTGAGAGCTTCTTGGAGGAGCAGAGACAGCCGACGATAGTCAGCAGCAGGCAGACAAGTTCAGTGACCTTGGTAGTGGGGAGCCGATGTCGGACCCATGGATCAAGATAAGGGAGGCGTTAGAGGAGGACCCAGTAAAGGTATTTGATAGTCCAGGGCTCTCAGGATGTATCCATTCATCCTAGGGAGAAGTGGTGATACTCGTACAATGGAAGGGGATATCTCTTTAGGGATTGTCTGACCCGTCGAGCTGCTGATAGGGAAGTGGTGGATGGACCACTGAGGTAGAGGCAAAGAGTGGAGTAGACAGACTTGTCAGGCGGCGAACGTGGTAGAGGAGCAGGGAGAGCTTAAGGTGGTGGAAGATACTTCGATTTACTTCCACTAGCACCCCCAAGAGGTCTGCACCAGGCTCAGGGAGCTGGGGTACAGGGATGGGGATAACTGCATGTAGTAGAGGCGTATGACCCAGGGACTCCAGGTATGATTCGAGGTATGATCTATGTCTTCTCCACCTTATTTACTATACTTATAGACACAGGTGACAGTCATTCCTTCATCACCATATGTCTTGTGAGAAACCTTGAGATTCTAGTAGAGTCGTTGACTCTATCCTTATGCTTGGAGACACTTATGGAAGGAGGCTCAACGATCACGCACCTTTGCAGATAGTGTGATCTTACCCTTGGAGGTGATAGTTTTAGTTGGAACCTCTTGATGGTAGCATCGAGACCTTATGACGTCATTCTCAGTATGGATTGGTTATCTTCGTTCCATGCCCAGATTGACTATTTTAGGTGAAGAGTGTGGCGTGTCCGCAGTGATGGGACGAGGTTTTCCTTTGTTGGAGAAAAGGAGACCCTGGTAGCACAGAACGGGATCATGCATAGGAGGGTGCATCCAATCACTCATGAATTGGATTCCCTTTCCCTCGGAGCAGTAGATGTTATGAGCTCCCAGTTCCCAGTAGTAGTGACGTAGTATGAGAACGTCTTTCCCGAATATGTTTCAGGACTACCTCCCTGCTGGGAAATCGACTTCTTCATCGACTTACACCTCGGGACGACACCGATTTCTTCATCAAAATATCGGATGTCTCCCACAGATCTTTGCGATCTGAGGGTGTAGTTAGAGGATTTATAGAACAAGCATTTCATAAGACCCAGGGTTTCACCCTGGGTGGCCCCAGTCTTATTTTCCTAGAAGGCATATTGGAGTTTGGGGTTGTGCGTGGATTACCAAAACCTGAATCAAGTAACGATGAAGAATAAGTATCCAATGCCAATAATCGACGACCTCTTCAATCAACTAAGAGGGGTACATTGGTTCTCGAAGGTTGACCTTCGATCAGGTTATCATCAGTTACAAGTACGGGATGAGGATATACCGAATACAGCTTTCAGATGCCGATATGGTCACTATGAGTACTTGGTGATTCCTTTTGGCATGAAAAATGCCCCCACAATGTTCATGGGACTGATGAACTGGATCTTCCAGCTGTACTTAGACCGATTCTTAGTATTATTCATCGATGACATCCTTGTGTACTAGACGTCAGAGGAGGAGCACGCGAGACCCATGCGGATGGTTCAAGACATACTCCAAGAGCACCATCTTTATAGGAAGCTCTCGAAGTGCCAATTATGGATTCAGGAGGTCCACTTTCTAGGACATTTCCTCTCAACTAATGGTGTAGCTATGGACCTAGCCATGGTGGAGGCAGTGTTATCATGGGATCCACCTCGAAGAGTGATGGAGGTGTGAAGCTTCTTTGGGTTGGTAGGATATTACTGGAGATTCATTCCTGATTAATCCTGAATATCAGCACCAATGATAGCCTTGACCAGGAAAGGACAACCCTTCATATGGATGGAGAAGTGCCAGAAGGATTTTGAGCAGTTAAGATAGAGTTTGATGAGCACCCCAATCTTGAGATTTTCGGAGGAGGGTGTCAAGTATGTAGTTTTCTACGACACATCAGGAACCAAGCTTGGTTGTTTCCTGATGTAAATATAGGTAGTGATTACTTAGGGTTCACACCATCTTAGTCCACATAATCAGAACTATGTGACCCATGATCTCAAGTTGGCAGTGTTGGTCTTCAGGTTGAAGATGTGGCGACACTACCTTATGGGCAAGCGGTTTATCATCTACTCTGACCACAAGAGCCTCAAATACATATTCTCATAGAAGGATATGAATCTGAAGAAAAATTATTGGCTATAGTTCCTCCAGGAAAATTATTTCAAGATCATCTATACTCCTGAGAAGGGGAACAACCTGGTGGATGCTCTTAGCTGAAGGTCAAGCTCGTAGCTGTTGAGTGAGGTGATAGAGCAGTTATCCACTTTGCAGTTATCCTTCATGGATAAAAATGATGCAACTTACTTGCAGTAAATGGTTGTTACCCCTCCACTCTTACTATTAGTTAGGGAGTCGTAGCTTGGGGATGTCAACTATGCAGCTTTACGTGCTCAGTTATCCACTGGACATGCTCCTGATAGATATTCTCAAGGTGGGGAGCACGTACTTCTTTTTAGAGGACACACTGTTGTACCAGTGGAATTAAAGTAAGAGGTCCTAAGGGAGTTTTATACATTTCCCTTGGTGATACATCCTGGAGTGGTGAAGATGTACCAGGATCTCTGAAGACATTTCTGGTGGTTGGGCATGAAGAAGGAAGCAGCAGAGTTTGTTTCTCGATGCCTTAAATGCCAGCAGGTGAAGGCTGAGCACCAGGTTCTAGTGGGATTAGCTCACCCCTGGAAGTTCTAGAGTGGAAGAGGTATGTAATATTTATGGACTTTGTGATAGTATTACCACAGACGTACAAGTGGCATGATTCCATATAGGTGATCGTTGATCGGCTCACCAAGTCGGCCCAATTTCTAGCTATCAGGGAGTAGAGTTTTGTAGAGAGCTTGGGACGCCTCTATGTGCCGGAGATAGTTCGGCTTCATGGAATCCCTTCGACGATAGTCTCAGATCGAGATGATTGTTTCACATCACGGTTGTGGAAGGGATTACAGGTGGCTTTTGGGACTTAGCTACACTTGAGCACGGCATTCCACCCCCAGACTGATGGTCAGACGGAGAGGACCATTCAGGTTCTGAAGGATATGTTGCAGGAATGTATCTTGGACTTTGGTCGTAGTTGGGAGGACTATCTACCACTAGTTTAGTTTTTGTAAAACAAAAGCTACCACTCCACCATAAATATGGAACCTTTTGAGGCTTTATATGGGAGACTCTTTCGATCATCGCTTTGTGGGACCGACCCCAGAGAGTCAGCACTCATGGGTCCAGAGTTGGTAAGAACTACCACTGAGAAGGTGCAGATCATCCGGGAGCGGATGAAGACTGCACAGAGCCGGCATAAGTCTTATAATGATAGGTGATGGAGACCTCTAGAGTTCGAAGAGGGAGACCATGTCTTTATTTGGGACTCACCTCGATGAGGGTTACAGAGATTTGGTCGGGGTGGCAAGCTATCTTCAAGGTTCATCGGACCTTTCCAGATACTGCGCAGAGTAGGCGAGGTGGCGTACTGCCTATCTCTACCACCACAGTTGAATCAGATACATGATGTCTTCCACGTATCGTAGCTGAGAAGGTACGTGCATGACCCAGTTCAAATCATCGACTAGGGCGAGCTGCACATAGGGGATGGAGGGACCTTTTCTGAGTACCCGGTTGAGATCGAGGATCAGTAGGAGAGGATCCTTCATGGGTGATCAATTCCCTTGGAGCACGTTTGGTGGTAGAATGGGAATCTTCAGGAGAGCACATGGGAGCAGGAGGCTCAGATCTATGCCCAGTACTCACATCTTTTTGAGTAGCCTTTGTTTTGCCTTTTCGGGGATGCAAATCCCCAAGGTGGGGAGAATATAATGTCTCGAATTTTCTATGTATTATTTTTTAAAATATTATATGGAATTATTATGTGAACAGGCTCAGAGACGTAATATTATTCTGAGGCCCAGTGAGCCCATCTGAGGGTACCGTTGCGTCCAGGGCGACGACTTTACCTAAGAACGGGTCTAACCTTGACCGGAACAGGTCTAAGGAAAAAAGGTTAAATTTCAGACGTTTTTAGTAAAAATAAAATAAATTAATTTGCAAAGTTTATTTTATTTTATTTGAAAAAATATATTATATCACAATGACGAGGCATTTGTTTCAATAATTAATGTCATGCCATAATCACTCTGAGACAGCAACGTTGACTGATTAATGCCGCAGCGTAACGACAATGACTCAGTGTAAGAGAACGTTGAAACATATTCCATACTTTTACTGGGTTAATCGGATGTTTCTCATTGGCAGAAGGTGGAGAAAAACTCTGGAGAATCCATGGAGAAATGGAGAAAACTCTCAGTGATAAACAACGACGAATCAAAGGTTTGAATCGCAGCTTCAATGAAGTTGAAGGATCTCAGAGATGACGGTAGCATGACCCCTTTGTCGGCGATCAATCCCTTCTTTAGGTAGGGGTTTTTTATTTCGTTTCTTCTTCCTCATTCTTGGATTAAACGACAAACACAGATCAACCCATGAACAAGGTGATCCACGGATTCATATGTTCTTGCAGGAGGGTTTTTATTGGGTTGATCTCGGGGAATTAATCCATGTTAGTTATTGTTTTATTCTGTTCCATTTGATCCTACTAACGGGAGTGGCTCAAAGACATGATGAACAACGGTAGAGGTTCATTCCTCGGTTCTGCTTTTGGATTTCCCTTCCCCTTTTCTTTTTCTCTCGCATTTTTCAAGTTCTTCGTGGGGTAATGAACAATGGATCATTGTGAACCTGTTCTGCAATGAAATGATCCCAAACTAGAGAATCGACATCATGAAAACCTAGCTGAGGTGCGACGGTGATGGCAGCAGATGAATTAGCATGGTTCAGGAATTCTCGTTCTTCGAGCATTTTTCATATGGGTGAATTCGAACGCATTTTCAAGGCTGATCAGAGGCCCGAAACCGACAGATTCGGAACCGTAAGGTTAGGGCGACCTAATACCTTCAGTTTCATGATGATCGGATTGTCGAAAGGGGCATCAGAGGATCATGGGAGGCGCACCGGCAGAGGTTCGCATTTTTGGAAAATTCCAGAATACACGGTGTGTATCCAGACAGACATGTCTTGTGGTATCAATGTCGGCAGCTAGGTTTTCAAGAGTCAGATAGGTATCACATGGTGTGTGACCTCAATCACATGACATGTTGAACCTTTCCCAAATCTCGGCATGTATTCTAGTAAGTACACAGACACGAGGTGGAGTACATGGCCGTGTACTCCACCACATGGCCTAGAGAGTCCAGTAACGTGGTTCGCCCCGTGTACCAGTTACATAGGTTGGCATACATGGGTTAAAGCTGTGTACGGGCACACATCTATGTCTGTGTACATGGAGCCGACCCTAGTTACTATGACACGATGTTTGATATATACTACACACCATGTACTGAGCTTTCTACACGACCAGCCTTATGAAACAGGTCGTTGTATATGGGCATTACTTGGGGTTAGAAGACAAGGCGTGTGACATTTGTACACACCGTGTACTATTCTGTACATGGATTAATCCTATTGTCCACCATATCTTGGACATGTTTTGTTTGGGTTAGTGCCCCTTTTTCCTCGTTCCCTTGAAGTTCGGGTATCGTTTCCTACTATAAGAGTATGATCCCTTTAGTAGGACTTTCCAAGATAGAGTCAGGTATCCCTCTGAGAGGACCAAAGTGATATCCTCTATCCATTTTTGACCCTAGATAGAGTTATGTATCGATATAACCACTTCTATAGGTCATTGATCCTCTACCTAGCAGGTGAATCCAGATGAGTTGCAGTATCCGCTAAGGTGCTGGTAGTGATCCTCATCTATGTATCGTGATCTTTCCCCACTCAGGAGTGTGTTCTCCCGTAATGAATGTATCTATCTCTCATGGCTTTTCCCGATGAACAGTACTTCTCAAACGGACATCATCAGAGCTATCAGACTCGTCGAGTGAATTCTCCCGGACAAGTGCTTCATGCAATCTTTGAACTGAATCCCAAGTGGGGGTATGATGTGGCATGACTTGTCCCAAGACTATGGGTTTGTGATCTAAGTATATCTGGATTTTGTTATCTTATTATATGTTCAGTATACATATATTGTGTATAGTTGATTGTACCTTTCCTTTGTGTATTTATTTGTGGTTTTCGGGGTCCTCTACTGAGTATTGTTATACCCACCCCTGCACGGGATTTTCCCACACGTGTCATGTCTTGTGCAGACGATCATCCTTTCGACAGAGTCTAGGGAAGACCAGGACAGGACCAAGCTTTCTTAGTTTTCTATAGGCTGAGGTCTTCCTATGGCTATGCATATCAGTCCTAGTACCTTTTGTGTTTACAAGTTGGACTTTGTAGTTTTCAGACTATTGTTTTTTGTGGGCTTGTATTCTGGCCCAGTTTACTTTCAATACTTTACTTTTCATCGTACTATATTGGTTGGTTTTAGTTGTATACATGTGTTTTTTTCCCTAGTGTTTTTTTTACATTTCAGCATTGTGGTCTTGGAGAAGTGTGTGTGTGTACATGTACTTAGATAATGCCTCACATGTAAGTAATATGCTGACTCGGTGCTAGTCACCAGCCCCTGGCCTATTGGAGGTGGGCTTGGGGAGTCGCGGCGGGGCCCCACTGGGACAAGTCGTTACATTAGTGAAGGATAATGGGAGGATGGGGGGTTTATATAAGAAAAGAGAGGGAATTATTTATTATTTATGTTTTGGATAATGCACATTAAACTAATCAAAACCACATACCATCCCATGGTTTTTGCCCAAGGTTTTCTCCAAAGGGGAGTGGTATATAATATTTTTTAAGGCCAAGGTCCGAACATATTAAAATATTAGGCTTTCTTATGTGGAGGTGAGTTACACTCTCAAGTAAATCATTTTAAAATGTTAAAATATTTTATAAGTCTTAGAGGGACCACTAAGGCATTATAAAATTAATCAAACAAATCAAAAATCACAATATTTTAAAGTTATAACATATATTGTCCAAATAACTCTTTTATAGTATTTTATTACATCACTATTTCATCATTATAATGTCATAAAACACATTATATATTTATTCGGTATCTAATTTTAACCCAAAAATTCGTCTTAGAAAATTATAATATATGAATTTTTACTTTTAAAAATAAAAACCGTCATTTATTGAAAATTAATGGGTTTTGACAAAAATAGTTTCCAAACCATAATAAAAGTTACATTTGACTTTATAAAAATTATATGATCATTTATATTTAATAAAAATTAAGTTAGTAATAATATTTTATTAAAATACTCTTTAGTTTAAAACTCCATTAATTCATCAAAAATATATTTCTTAATTGAATATTAACTAAAAATAATATTTGTGCTTTAAAAAATTACAAAGTAACAATAATAAAATGAATGTATATTCTTTATTCTATAAAAAAATAATGCACATAATCCTAATGATAGGGTCTTGTTACATAACCCCTTATAATACCCACATAATACCTAAGCGTAAGGTGTGGGATTGTGACAGACTCTTGGGGCGGATCAGATAAAATCACTCGAGTGGTAATCTCTATTGACTTGTACATCTCCTGTAGTCGATTCTGTTCAAGATTAACTTGTTTAAGATCATATTGGGCTTGGTCAAGAGCGAAGCCCAATGATGATACCTCCTTTATGAGCTCTGATAAATGAGCTTTCTATGGCTTGATTCTACTGGATGAGGTTATCGACTCTTCTTTCTAAATTAATATCTCTATTATCATTTCTATTTATAAACAATTATTATTATTATTTCCAATGATCATATTGATCTTCAATCATAACTGACCAATGGTCATATAACGGTTGAAAACTAATAGTTACATTTCAAAATATACTTATATATTTTTAATTAATGGGATACAGTAAAACATACTTTTTCAGGAAACAAAATACTATTCAAAAGTATGGGTCGTTACAATCAACCATCTGCCTTTTCCTAGTAGATTGATTCTAGTATTACAAAATTGATAGTAAGTTCCTTCCATAATTAATTTTACTTGTATTTATTTTTTGGAATAAGAAATTTTTGTAAGGATTGATAAAAAAGTTTCAATTTACATAAATGAAATATTCCATGGTGGTATATTTGATTTTAAAGTTTTATATATCCTAGACCTTAAAATATGACAATAATGTATGAAATAATATGGTCAAAGTTGAAAATTAAATATCATTTTCTGTAACATCCCCAACCAGGGAGCCACTATATATCGGGCCACGAGCCAGGTCTTTACAAGACCACGGGCACACATCACCATATGTTAGTGGATGCTGACTAGTAGTGCAGGTATGAAGGCAAAGATAGAGAGACTATACCCGCTTATCAAAGTAAATCCAAAATAGAAGTAATATATACCAATTAAATAACCAGTAGGAACAATAAATAGATAGTATATGGAAAGTGCTCAATTACTAAGAATTTATGCTATAAGAATATGATGATTATACTACATGCCAGGAAGTCGTACAAATAAAATCCAAAAAACAAAACTACCAAAAGATCCCAAGCATGGACCGAGTCCCAACCCAGTCATGACCTCCCATTCTCCAACCCATCATCCCATGCACAAACCAAACACCAGGTCCCTGTACTAGAAAAAATTAGCATCTGCTCGGGTACCTTAGTTCCATGACGGCTTGAGCGAGGTGTGAGTACAACTCAGTAGGCCACCACCAATGGTGTATAATGTAATAACCAGTCAGTATAACAGTGTATTTAGATAACCAAAGTAAAATAAATAAATAAGGAAACCAAAGGAATGTATATATATATTGAAAAATTATCAAATAACCATTTTAACCATTAGGTTATATAGGTTAAACCAACCAACTAAACTAGATCTGGTCACACAAAAATCCTAATACATAGCATAAGGGTTTACATACTTTTAATCACAATGGGTTTTACACTAAACAAATCAATTAATCAGATTCCCTCAGATCATGTGTCGGGTAGTAAAACCATCTCCATACATTTGGGAAGAATAGAGACTTAGTCTAACTTCCCAATCCCAAGAAATAAATCAGTGGGCCTATAGTATCAATCGGTTCCAACCCAAATATAGAGCCTCCGTCCATGATTTAGGCACACAGAGCCTCAGTCTGACAACCCAACTCATAAAACACATTAGTGGGGCCTAGAGAATCAGTCTAACCACCCAAAAAATACAGCCTCAGTCTATAAGTTAGGCACATAGAGCCTTGGTTCGATATCCTAACTCAATAACGTTCCACTAATCCATGTTCACATGCTTTTTTAACCACTCGAAATATTTACCATTACAAACCATATCCCATTAAACACATATAAATTTATAAAAAACATTGCCTTATTCCATATTAACAACTAGACCACAAATAAAATAAATTCCATTTCATAAACCATGTTAACATGAAAACATAATTATCATGGATTCTATCTCACTAACCCATATATCATTTCAATTAATATGGTACCAACAGACCCTTAAAAGTAAATCATGGAATAAAACACAATTCAAAATACTCATTTGAAATCATCTTGAATCCACTCATTAAAACATGAGTCTTACTCTTTGAAAACTCTACCATGCCCCCAAGTATTTCATTTCAATTTCCAACCATTTAAAATAATCATTAATACATTTTAAAAAAAGGGGGAACCATGCCCTCATTTCAAATAATCATTTGAAATATATAAATAAAACCACTTTCTAAATCACCCTGAGGCTAATGCCTCATTTTTAAAATATTTACTAGTTTCAAAACATCATATTATCTATTTAAAACCATAACTGGATCAAAATGAAAAATGAATTATTTAACCCGTTTCAAAATTCCCTTAGGAATTTCATAAAATCCAAAATATGATCAATTCAATTTACCCTTTAACCAATCCCACATACCCAATTACAATATACAACCCATTCTCTCCCATATTTCCCCTATCTCAATGTTTACCAATTTATTTCACCATTTTCAAGGGTTCAACATACCCCATTGGTAGCCCTAGGTTTGGTCTCATGTCGTCAATGAACCCAATGGGGTCCATGAAGGGTATCATTCCTCGATCTTAGTTCCAAATCACTTTCCTTAACCCAAGACACCAAAACACAGTAAGGAAGTGAATTATCAAAACCACATATACATATAACACATCATGACTATGGGAAAATCTTTAAGACCACCTGCCTCATGTCCATTGATGAACACTTTCTCAAACTCTTCCCCTGATTCTAACTTAAACACTCATTAAATCTCCAAATTATAATCTACTAGAAAATAGAGGGTTTTAGGGTTTCATAAGGAGAGGAAACCACACACCAATCCTATTCCAAAAAATGGAAAACAAATTGAGTTGAAGACTTACCCAAAGATTTAATTCGCACTAAACAATGCTTCAAATGCCCAAGAATCTAAGTAGAATCACCCATGGAGGAAGGATGAGCTCCTTTTTCATCACCCTTGTTATAGGGGGTCTAATGGGGGATAAAATTGGGGGCGAAAGAAATATGATCGGGGGGGAAATGAAAATTTCCCACTTTTTAAGGGTCGTATGGTTTGGTCACGTGGTTGTCCAAACTATAAGAAAATTGGGTTGATCCCTTTTTCCAAGAGGGTCCAATTCACATGGTATCCTAGAATAATCCGCATAGTTTGAAAAATTGTGTGGTTCCCATGTACTAGCCTCTATCTAAGAGAAGTGTTGTTTGCATAGTTTCCCTATCCAGAAACATGATCAGTACTAATTGTGTACCAATCATGAACTTCGCACTGTTTGGCCACATTTCCTTATCCTTTCATATCCTGAACCCTCAGTACACCTCCAAAACTCTTCATACACCCAAGAATCATTTAATTATCCAAAACAGAGGAATTTTAACCAAAATTTAAACATAGATGTACCACTATGAAATTTCAAGATCATACAACCACCTCACCTTATAACGACTCATCCTTGAGTCATG
This sequence comes from Viscum album, assembly GCA_963277665.1. NCBI lineage: Eukaryota > Viridiplantae > Streptophyta > Magnoliopsida > Santalales > Viscaceae > Viscum > Viscum album. The sequence continues at coordinate 613,704,291 of OY728136.1, forward strand.
CTTTCAAGCCTTACTAATCCTTTAAGACAAATGGGTCGGGCCACAGGGTCCATCTACCAACCCTCATCTCTTAATCTTCTTCTAATAATTCCATGCCATCACAACACTCGAACCAATGAACAAAAACTGTCCCAAAGAAATTTCCCCCATCGTGATCCACAATCACAAACCTGATACCCCTCCAAGGATACATCCACCTCAAACTTGTCATTACCAACATCAAACATAATGGAAAATTCTGGGTAACATCACTGAACCACCTCACAAGAGAATAACAATAAAGCACTATACTACCCTAGTAGATCCAATTGGAATGCCTTCGGTCTAATCCTCTCCACAACTCATGGTCCAAATTTCTTAGCACCATCTCACCTAGTTTCCAAAATTATAACGGTGACCCAATATTAGCATCACTAAAGGGACATGAAAATTCTAGCCACATTTCTCAAACTACATCAGTCTGTAACTCGAGGACCAACAGACTCATGCCATGTCTAAACATCCATAGTACAACCCAGCATAACCTTCATCTCAAGGTTCTTGGTCAATCGAAACTCAATTCAACGCTCATTAACAAAACTAAAACACCAAGATGTTTCTCACCCAAGCCCATCCCACCCGTACCACTGCTCATGTCATCAACTGAACACTTTCCGGCTATGGTGATTCCCTCCATGCACTTTATTTTACCACCAGCATCTCACAGGATTGAGCATCTCTACCATTGAAAAAGAGACCAAAAAACCTTAAAACACTATCATTCGTCCTTAGTGTTATAACCAACCTAAGTGAACATGCATACACCATCCATTTTTGGGATAAAAACAACTTTACCTCTCTCAAGTTCAACTTCATTTTCAAAAAACACTTTCCAGTAAAACATCAAACTGAAGGTGTCCTATACTAACAAAATATATTCCTCTTAACATATTATTTCAGACTATCCCCAATTAGTTTTTCCCAAAAAACTCATCTTCCACTATTTAAATGATACCATTTTCACCTTACCATGGATCCTTCTTGCTTTAAGTTATGCAACCACCATTTGATGCACCTACCAAATTCTTTCCCCAATTTCTGGTAAAAATCCACCATTAAAGCACCCATTACTCTATAATCCATCATTTTGCTACTCTACATCCATCAACATTATGAACAAAAGAACCACTACCATCCGTACATCAACTAAGGATGACTAAGTTCTCCCTCAAAACCAATTTCTATTTTTGAAACGCACTTAATATTCCAAAACATCTACCAAATGCGGTTTACAACTCACCACTTTTGATCCTTTTCCTCTCCAAGTTAGTTTGTCCATAACTAATGCTTCAGGGAATGACCATATTCATTGATGGAATGTTTATTATTTACATGACCAAGTTTCCTTCACCCTTAAAGGCATTATGAGGTCACCCAAACTCACCTACCCAAGTCCATACACGACCTCTGATGAGGTACTAACACCCAACCTCCATTCCCATAAACCCTTGTCATGGATTATCACACCCATAAACAACTCTAACATATCTCGTATTTATTTTAAAACCACCATGATACCCTATAAAATGCTTGGATTGATAAACTACCACATCCAAGGCCCACATTTCCTTTACCGATGAATCCAAAAAAAAATCCTCACAGGTTTTCCATTGGAATCCCAATACCACCATATACACTCCATAGAATGTTCCACACATCCAAGACTGAAACACCACTCCCCACCTTTGGAGTATCATTGTCAACATTTTACTCAAGAAATTTTAACCACTATGGCTCATGATTCAAAAACAAGTTTCACCATAAAACTTGGACATTTCCATCCATCTCCCATTAAATAAACAAAAGAAACATTACCCACTACTCATTCCTGACATCCAAGAATAGAACCCATGGAATTGATCAATATCATATCCATCCTAAGGACCTCTCTTGTAATAGTTCGATGGTATATTGTAACATACCAAGAATTTAAAAGAAAACACAATGTGTTTAAGTGAACTACTAAATACTATGTGACCTTTATAAACTAATCATTAAACATAATTTTTCAGCTTCAGTGTTTTGAATTTTGAAAAATGGACATCTATAGTTGTGTGATCAGTAAGTTATTTGGAGTCTGATAGAACCAACTTGATTTTTGGGTGAATAGTAACATTTCCCTTATGAATAGTAATATGAATAGTAATATTCCCCTTATTAATATTAAATCATGCTATTATTTTATTTTATTAAGGTTATAAGATAATGAGATCTTGATTAATTTTTCAAGGTGATATTAAATCATTTTTAGTTTTAAAATTGTTATTTTTTTAATAAAATCTAATTTGACTTAAAATTTAAATTAATAATATTAGGAAAGTTATTTTTAAAAAATTGAGTTCATTTTTGAATTTTACATCTTGAAAAATGGTTGGTGTTAATTTTTGGGATTTTTCTGAAATTCTTGAATTTTCAATGAATAGTAAAATACGGTGATATACTGTATATATACATTATTAGAAAAATAAACTATTCCTAGAATCATTTCTAATGTAAGAACCCTTTTTTAGAACTCACATGCACTTATTACTATTTTGGGTCACATGAATCAATACTATTCATAGTATTAAGCAAAAATATTAAACTAGTGATTAAAATAATGTAAAATATCTCCTCTCCTCCACTATAAATACCACCCACACACCCCTATTCCCCTCACAAATCTCAAGATTTATTAATTGTATAAGTTCTACGGAATACCCTTACCAAGGATCTTCCCCACATCCAAGACCTTTTGGTCTCACCAAAAGTTCAAAACCAAAGGGCTTAAAGAGGATCTCAAGGAGAAGAGATCAAGATGTAAGAATCCTCATTCATTTTCTTATGTTTTCTTTTCAATTCCTTTTATTTTCATATACTCCCTTCCCCTAAAATTATCCAAGAGGTATGAAAGCTCAATAATATTATATATTTTGGATTTTATCATGTTTATGTAAAAAAATTATCATCATTATTTCTCTCCTCTTCCTCTTATTCTAAAAATAAAAACATCGTCCGTGAAGTGCCGATTTACCAAAATTGTGGATGATGTGATTTCAATTTCCATTACTTCCTTCAAAACAGGTTATAAAACCATTTTAATGGGTGAAACAGATTTTAAAGTGTATTATATATCCCTCTTTAATGTTCTATAGTTAAAATATATAAAAAATATTATTTTATATAATGAAACTATTTTGTGATTATCAAATAACCGCCAAAATGATCTAAACAGATATCACTAAAAATATATCTAATGATTCATCCTCATACCAAATAACCAAAATGATTTATGGAATAATTTAATATTCTTGAAACATATTAATTCCATTTATTTCCACTTCCATAATTTCATTTTCATACAACAAGGAAATCAAATACAAAACCGTCCATGGAAATCATGTAAAGAACACACCCAAAACAATGTAAGGAACAAAATACTAATAATTAAAGTGTGAAACGATGTTATGAAATGATCATATAAGGTGTTATAAACATAAATATTTTTCTTTAATATATTAATAACACTATTTTAACCATTATAAAGAGTTTTAAACACATTTTAAGTAAAAAAACGTGAGGTAAGGGGATTCTTAACCCAATTTCAATTCTTGGGGTTAACCTTATACTTCATAAAATATGTGGTACTAAGATTATTTTTTGAAATTAATTTTGTTTATATTATGTTATATTATGTTTATTTATAGTGTATACACATATTCCTTACTTTTTATTTTATTCTCATATCAATTATATGTAAGGGACTTTTCTTATAAAATCTTCTTTTAAACTTCTAGTTTTACAAAATTCAAAGTGAATGTTTTTATGAAAGTATTATTGTTTGATGATTATGTTATTGTTCATGGGAATTGTTTATGATGAAGGGTGCTACCTATATTTCTCTATAATTCATTGGTTATGTGTAAGTTGGAGGTCGGCCGTATGGTTACTCCAAGTGTAACTGTGTTGGTTACACAATAAGGTAGTTGTGAGGGTTACATTTTAAGGTAGTCGTGAGGGTAACAAATCATAAGTTAGATGATAGGGTTACAATATTATATATTTAATGCCCCAAGATACCTTTATGGTTTTATTTATATTCTTTATGTTTTGTGGAAATCTTGTGGAAATCTAAAGTTTCACAAAGTATATATGGGTGTCAAGTATGTCTTTTTGAAAATGATTTCATACATTTACATGTATTCATGGACTAATGTTTTATTTTCTTCTTTTTATATCTCTTACTGAGATTTTTTTCTCATCCCAAGTTTTTAAAATGTTTTCATAGGATTCCTTAGAATTTTAAAAGATAGTTAATGTGTAATTGCAGATAAATCCAATTAGTTATTTTGTAATTATATTTGAAAACTCCGATTCAATGTATTTAAGTTGTTGTCTAATTATCCAAAACCTATAATGGAAAAGGTCCTAAATTTTAAAATGTACTGTGTATTTTTATGTTATTATTCATAAAAAAATACACATCATGTTTTAACATTGAATTCGAAAGTGCGGGTTGAAGGCTTTATAGTTGGTATCAAAGGAACGGTCTAGACAACTTTGGAGATTAGATGTTATCGGTTTTTTAGAAAAATGTTAGTGATAGTACTTAATTTTCAAATTCTAGTTAATTAATTACACATAAGAAAATACTTTTTCATAATTATCAATTTGTAAATACAGAATTATAAATACAATAAACGAATTTTGAGGGCACAATTTATTTAAGGGGGAGAATGTAACATCCTTAGATTTTAAAAGGAATCATTGTATACTTAATTGAACTAATAAATACTATGTTACCTTCATAAACTAACCATAAAACATAATTTTGTTGTTTCTATGTTTTGAATTTTGAAAAATTGACATCTATGGCTGTGATCAGTAAGTCATTTGGAGTCTGATAGAACCAGCTTGATTTTTTTTGTGAATACTAACATAGCCTTAGGAATAGTAATATGAATAGTAATATGGACCTTATTAATATTAAATCATATTATTATTTTATTTTATTAAGGTTATATGGTAATGATATATTGATTAATTTTTCAAGGTGATATAAAATCAGTTATAGTTTTAAAATTGTTATTTTTGGAAAAAAATATGATTTTATACAAAAATTAAATTAATAATATTTAGAATATTATTTTCAAAAAAAGGAGTTTTTTTTAATTCTACACATCAAAAAATGGTTGGGGTGAATTTTTTGGATTTTTCTGAAATTCTTGAATTTTTGATGAATAGTAAAATACAGTAATATACTTTATATATACATTATCAAAAAAATACACTATTAATAGTGTCATGGATGATGTAAGAACACTTGGTTAGAACTCACATGCACTTATTACTATTTTAGGTCACATGAATCAAGAATATTCACAGTCTTGAGCAACAATACTAAACTAATGATTAAAATAATGTAAAACCCCTCCTCTCCTCCACAATAAATACCACCCTCACCCCCCTCTTCTTCTAACACCTCTGAATCTTTTTTAATTGTATAAGTTATGAAAAATTCCATTTACAAGGCTCTTAACCATGTCTAAGACCTGGTAGTCTAGAAAAATACCCAAGCCAAAGGCCTCAAGGAGGATCTCAAGGAGAAGAGATCAAGAGGTAAGAATCGTCTTTCATTTTTTATGTTTTCTTTTAAATTCCTTTTATTTTCATATACTCCCTTCCCCTCCCAATATCCAAGAGGTATTAAAGCTCTATAATATTATATATTCTAGATTTTATCATTTTTATTGAAAAAAATTCATCATTATTCTTCCTCTCCTCTTCCACTTTTTCTAAAAATAAAAACATTGTTCGTGATGTGGCGATTTACCAAAATCATGGACGATGTGTTTTCAATTTCCATTACTTCCTTAAAAACTGATTATAAAACCATTTTAATGGTTGAAATAGATTATAATTTTTATAATATATCCTCTTTAATGTTATTTAGTTAACATATATACAAAATATTATGTTATATAATGAAACTAGTTCGTGATTATCAAAGAACTACTAAAATGATCTAAATAGATGTCACTAAAGATTTATCTAATGATTCATCCTCATACCATATAACCAGAATGATTTATTGAAAAATATAATATTATGGGAACATATTAATACCATTTCTTTAAACTTGTTTAATTTTATTTCCATACGATGAGGAAATTAAATACAAATTCGGCCATGGAAATCATGTAAAGAATGCACCTCAAACAATGGAAGGAACAAAATACTAATAATTAAAAGGTGAAATGATAGTATGAAATGATCATATAAGGTGTTATAAACATGAATATGTTTCTTTAATATCTTTATAACACTCTTTTAACCATTATACATGAGGTTTAAACACGTTTGAAGTAAAAAAAACTGAGGTAAGGGAATTCTTTACTCAATTTTCATTCTTTGGGTTAACCTTCTACTTCATTAGTTATGTGGTACTAAGATTATTTTATGTAATTAATTTTGTTTATATTATGTTATATTATTTTTATTTATATTTTATACACATATTCCTTTAGTTTTATTTTATTATCATATCAATTATTTTTAAGGGACTTTTCTTATAAAATCTTCTTCTAGACTTCTAGTTTTACAAAATTCAAAGTGAATTTTTTTATGTTGGTATTATTTTTTGATGATTCTGTTATGGTTATTGGTATTTTTTTATGATAAAGGGTGGGACCTATATCTCCCTTCAATTCATTTGGTATGTGTATGTTTGAGGTCGATCATATGGTTACTCTAAGTGTAACTATGATGGTTACATAATAAGGTAGTCGTGAGGGTTACATTGTAAGGTAGTTGTGAGGGTTACAAATCATGTGGTAGCCAACAGGGTTACTATATTGTGTAAGTAATTCCCCAATATACCTTTATAGTTCTATTTATGTTCTTTATGTCTTGTGGAAATCATGTGGAAATGTTGAGTTTTGAAAAGTAAGTATATATGGGTATCAAGTATGTCTTTTTGAAAATGATTTCATACGTTTACATGTATTCATGGGATAATGTTTTCTTTACTTATTTTTATATACCTTAATGAGCTTTTTGGGCTCATACAAAGTTTTTAAAATGTTTTTCATAGGATTCCTTATAAGCTCAAAGGACAGTTAAGGTTCAAGTGCAGATAAATCCAATTATTTATTTTGTAATTATATTTGTAAACTCTGATTCAATGTATGTAAGTTGTTGTAAAATTATATAGAACCTAGACTAGAAAAGGAACTCTATTTTATAATTAACTATGTATTTTTATGTTATCATTTATAAAAAATACACAACATGTTTTAGTACAAAATCTGGAAGTGCGGGTTTAGGGATTTACATATATTCCTCACAATACGGATCCACATATACCACTACATGATCATATCATCCAGAGGCTCTATATCCAACCAAAAAACTTTTAGGTAGCTTGGAATAAAGAAAAAATATCTCTCAGAATACCTAGGATGATGTCAAGATATTGTTCATGATCATCACTATCTAAAAGTATACTAATAATTCATCGATTAATGCCACAACAAAATATCCACCACTGATGTCACCTCCCACCAATGGGACACCTTAACCTACCAAAAGTATTGGGCTTCACTTCCCACCAACTTCTCATCAACACTCACTCAATTCAAATTTAATGGGATCTCCAACCAAAACTCAATACCACTTCATGACCCTCTGACAAGTGGTCATGACCCAACATCCCCTTCAACAGCATCACCATTTCCCCACTCGAGTTCTTCTAGCACAACCCTGGTGATTTACATGGAAATTCAACAACCACCACATTGATCTACAACCCAACTGTCTCATTCATAACTTGTTCTTACCACTATGATCACATATAAGAATGATAGGAGTTTATCCTAATATACCTATTCACTCATGCCCAATGGTATCATTCCTTCCTAGAACTTTCCCACATCTGGAACTCATCAGAGTCCTTGTGGTCTCACACTTTCCTAATACCTCAAACAAAACCCAATCCAATATCACATGGGTCATACATCCCCAAAGATAGGCCCAAATTCCTTCTTACTCATATGACCATGCCTCCTGGTTTTCCAACCTTATCGACCTTAATGCATTCTCAACATCTCATCCAACGGCCCAAAAATTCACACAAAAAACCGAACCACATGACCACCCTCCCCCGAGTGTCACTTCCATAATAAAATCATCCATACATGCTTTGGTCACCCTTGTCTTGTCCACACAAAGTCAACATTGAGGCCTCCACCACTCATTAGCAAACAGATGGATTTTAAATCCAACAATCCAACCTTTTGAAACAAACCTTACAACCAACTAAAAGAAATCTTGTTCTTCCCTAAGAAAGGAACAAAGGTATTACCATTAACTTTTACCAAAAACTCAATGGAACCAAACATACATCGATTACACCTCTAAAGCAACTACATGTGCTTCACATTTCAAGGCACCTGCAACATTGGGATAACCTCCCCTGAGGCTGCCCTTAATTTTTCAAGACTATAGAATCTACCAAAACTCAAGTACCATCTCCAAAACTCTTAAACATTTTCACTTAGCCCTCTAGGATAACAACACTAGGAAACACTATTTGTGTGCCACTATCAAATCCAAAAAAATCTACCAGTTCCATATGCACCCAAAGGCACTATCAACCTCGTTCGACCTCTCTCATAGGTCATCTTGAAAGTAAAATGATATTAACTTACTAAAATGGATCCATATAAATCAAATTCTGATATCTATATCTCTATAATACATAAACATTTAACCTAAAATAAATCACTTCTCACAGGTATCACTCCTACCCCCAATCCAAAACACATTGTGTCTAACACACCTTTGTGAACATTTACTCTAGGCCTCACACCAAGGATACCCATACACACACATCATCACTACAATCCAAAAACCCACTCTAGGGTCCAAAAAATGACTTGCATGGTCACAAACTATAAGTATTAACACACCCACACTATTGGACAACATCTCATAACCCAAGTCCACAGCCCTATCGAGGGAACAACAGGCACATCTTTTTCTATCATACATAAAACCCCAAAAAGTCTCACCACCCACAACAAATGTCATGAACTAGGTCACTCTCACTACCCAAACCACCCTTATATAGGGTCCGATAACAACTCTAGGGATACCCATTCCCAAATTCCCTACGAGATAATCATTTCCCATTTTCCTTATTTATTAAATTATACCATTTAAACCCCAATGTTTCTCATTTCAAAATTTTCCATTTTCAAAACCCAGGAATTAAATCATTCAAAAACTTTTTTTTATTAAACCAACATTTCAAAAATCCAAAAAAAAATTAAATTCAAATTTCAAGACATTTTCATTAATGACCATTTCAACAAAAGATCAACAGGCTTAAATAATAGGTAGAAAGTACACTACTAACATGTGAGCTCGAAAGAACTATAAATCACAAGTAATATATGGATGAACTATCAATACTATTTTCCTAGAATGATTCATGAACTAAAACGCCTTATTTTTTCATATTGTTCTAAGAGATAAATCCTCATAGATTAATAACATCACATCCAAGGGTGCCACCCGAGGTGGAAGTATCAATCAACTGTAGAAGTACAAAACATAATATCTATTCCCACCCCTAGAAACTTGGATTTTATATCATATGTTGGGTTGTAGGAACCCAAGAATAATCTTATTACCAAGCCCCAGCAAGATCTTAGTATTTGGTCTATCATTCCCAAATAGTAAGATAAAAGAAACCACCACTTATGCCACTTTGTAACATACTCAACCTGGTAGGAACTATATATGGTGCCCTGAGTTGAGTCATAACATGACCTAAGGCGCATCTCCCTGTATTCCAGAGGTTGCTGATAAGAATCATGGGTCTGAAGGAAAACATTTGGAGACTATACCCACTTATCAAATTAAAGTCACAATAGAAGTAATATCTACCGATAAAATAACCAGAAAGAACAACAAATGGATAGTATATAGAAAGTGGCAACAATAACTAAGAAGGAATTATATAGCAATATGATGAATACAATACATGTCAAGTAGTAAAAAAATAAAATCCAAAAATCAAAACTACCAAAATATCCCAAGAATAGACCTAATCCGAACTCGGTTCTAACCTCCCATGCTCCAACCTATCATCCCATGAAAAAACCAAACATCGGGTCCATGTCCCAAACCTATATCAGAAACAAGTAGCATATGATTAGGTACCCAAGTTCCATGGAAGCCTAAGCAGGGTGTGAGTACAACTCAGTAGGCCACCACCAATGGTGTCTAAGCAATAACCAGTCAGTTCAATAGTGTATAAAGAAAACTAAAGTGAAATAAATAAACAAGGAAACCTAAGTAATGTAGATATATTGAGAAATTATAAAATAACCATTTTAACCATTAACTTCTCGAGAGGAAACTGGCCAACTAAGCTATCTCTAGTCACACTGGAAGCCTAATCCATAACATAAGGGTTTACATACTTTTAATCAAAATGGGGCGTTCACTAAACAAATCAATTAATCAACTTACTTCAGAGCCTCAGCTCGGTAGCCAAACCATGTTCAAACATTTGGGAAGAATATAGCTTTAGTCCTACATCCAAAACCCAAGAAATACATCAGTGGGCCTAGAGCATCAGTCTAATCCAAACCAAATATGGAGCCTCAATCCATGAGTTAAGTTCATAGAGCCTCAGTCTGATAAACCAACTCATACAATACATCAGTGGGGCCTAGATCATAATTCTAGAAACCCCAAAATAGATCATTAGCCTATAAGTTAGGATCATAAAGCCTCAATATGATAGTACAAATCAACAACCATCTATTAATCCATGTGCACATGCATCTTTAACCACTTGACATGTTTATATTACAAAACATGTCTCATTAAACACATATAACTTTATAGAAAACACCACCTAATTTTATATTAACAACTATTCCACAAATAAAATCAATTCCATTTAATAAACCATTTTAACATTCCAACATAATTGTCATGGATTATATCTCATTGACCCATATATCATTTAAATTACTATAGTCCCAACGGACCTTTAAAACCAAATCATGGCATAAAACACAATTCAAAATACTCATTTGAAATCATCTTGAATCCACCCCTTTAAAACACTGGTCTTCCCATTTAAAAACTAAACCATACCCCAAGGATTTCATTTCTATTTCAAACCATTTCAAATAATCATTAACGCCTTTTCAAAAAAACGGGAACAATACCATCATTTCAGATAATAATTTGAATTCTATAAAGAAAACCACTTTCTAAATCACCTTTAGTCCAACACCTACTTTTTAAAATATTTCCCACTTTAAAAACATCATATTATCCATATAAAACCATAATTGGATCAAAATCTAAAAACAAACTATTTAAACCATTTCAAAAGACCCTTAGGAATTTCAGAAAATCTGACATATGATCAATTAAATTTATCATTTAACCATTCCCAAATACCCAATTACAATTTACAACCCATTAACTCTCATATTTCACCTATCTTAACATTTTCAAATTTATTTCACCATTTTCAGGGGTTCGACAAACCCCATGGGTAGCCTTAGGTTTGGCCTCACATCATCAACAAACCCAACGGGGTCTGTGAATGGTCCCACACCTCAATATAAGGTCAAAATAACTTTCCATAACCCAAGACATCAAATCACAGTATGGAAGATAATTACCACAACTATACACACATATAATGCATCAAGACTATGGGAAAAATATTTAAGACCACCTACCCCATGTCTGTTGATGAATGATTTCTCAACCTATGCCCTTTATTAAAACTCAAACACCCATTCCCTTACTTATAATCTACTAGAAAATTTTGGGTTTTATGTTTTTGAAAGGAAAGGAAAGAAAACCACACACCAAGACTCTTCCAAAAAATGAAAGTAAATGGAGTTGAAAACATACCCTGAGTTTCAATTTACACTAAACGGTACTACAAATGCCCAAGAATTGAAGGAGAATAACCCATGGGGGAGGGAGTAGCTCATGGTTCATTAACCTTGTTGTAGGGGTGAATGGGGGAAAAATTTAGGGGATAAATAAATAATATTGGGAGAAAAAATTGGAATTTTCTACTTTTTAAGGGCTACACAGTTTGGATGCATGGTTGGCCAAACCTTGTGTCAACCATATGGCTCCCAATGTCCAAGATGATCCAATTTGAATGGTATACTAGAAGAGCCCATATTTTTTGGAAAAATATGTGTTTACCATCTGCTAGCCTATGTCCAAGAGGAGGTATGTCTGCACGGTTTCCTCGGTCAGGTGCATGGTTAGTACTAATTGTGCGTCAACCGTGCGTTGCACACTGTTTGTCCTCTTTTCTTTATCCTTTCATGGCTAGAACCCCTAGGAAATCCCCAAAACTCCATATACACCCATGAATCACTAAATTATCCAAAACAAAGTAAGTTTAACCAAAATTTAAACAATTAAATTCTTCCACAAAAGGATGGGATCTTACACTTTTATCATTACCATCTTGGATAAAAAATGGAAAAAAATGTCCAATGGCCCCATAAATATACATTTTCAAAAATATTTGATTATGAATCATTTGATGTGTTTTAATTTTTTTAATTGGGAAAAAACTCAAATTCCTTCTAGAAAATTCAAATAAATATAGTGATTTATTGTCCCTCAAACATATATATATGTTTGGATCAACAAGTACATGAGAAAGTGGTGGTTTGTGGTACTTTTTTACCTTCATGGATGGTTTAATATATATAAATATGTATTTACAAGGAAACATGAATGTTTAATCTTTGAAATGTTCCGACATATCCAATAACTATGTGATCTAATAATATTAGAAATTTTATTAAATTTTTTTAACCAAATTGAGGGATCAAATACCTAAGTGAAGAGTTTTCCAACTATTTAAGAGGGTGTGGTATTGTATCATAATCAATTAATTTGAAAAGACCATAATATAATGGTATATTAAAAGAAAAAACATTGTTAAATATGGTTTATCCAATGATGATTTAATATTGCATTTCTTATATTAATTTAGGATTAAGATCTAGAAACAATAGCATTCATAGTTAACCAAGTTCTATGTATGAAGAATTAAAACACACCATATGAGATGTATAATTGAAAGGATCCAAATTATATTTATTCTTAAAGGTGACCTCTAATGACTACTGATGACCTTGACATCCTTTGATGAAGTGAACTAACGGGAGGTGGTGATCTCTATTTTAAAAGTTCACATTATTATCTCCCGTGATGAATCTATTTCAAAAAATAATAATTTATGATATGAGAATTATTATAATAAAAAATAAGTATTATAATACTTCAAATTCATATAATTATTTGTTTGTATATGTTTTCAAAAGTTGTTGATGTAATGATAATTTATACCAAATATGATGAATATATGTCTGTGTATATATAATGAATAACCTTTTAGAATTCTAAGATTATACCTTCTGGGTATTATTTTTTTTGTTAAATATGAATATTAGTGAATCGAACATGATGGATATGAATAAAAAATATATGTATGTTAATCGTATGAAAAAAGAGTATGCGGATGGGGATAAAGAGTTCATAAAGTTTTCAAAAGATCATGTATATGGACCTTCTCAAATCCTTTGTCTAGGTTTACCTTTTTGTTATTCAAGAATATTTAGTCCATAGGATTTGGAAAAACACTTAATCTATTACATAATAGATCAAAGTTATAAATGTTCAACTAAACATGGGGAAAAATTGAATGATCCTAGTGATTTGGATAACACTTCATTATATGGATCATCTAATATGATTACAAGTGTAAAAGACAATGAATATCGTATCGAGGATATGATTACACATGTAAATGATGATGAAGATCGTATCAAGGAAATGAAAATTATAGTTGAAGATGAACTTCGTGATTGTCCAAATCTATTTTGGAAGTTAAAGAACTATGTAAAGACACCATTGTATGATGGTTGTACTAAATATAAACATTGATATCCATAATAAATCTATATAATATAAAATATGGAAATAAATGGATCGACACCAGCTTTACTGGACTTCTTGATATCTTGAATGATATGCTACTAGAAGATAATGAGATTCCTTATCAAACATATGTTTCTAAATAAATTCTATGTTCAATGAGTATGATCTCTAAAATAATACATGATTATCCAAATGACTATATATTTTTTCGGAAGAACTATAAATCACTTAAAAATTTCCCAAAGTGGATTCATCTTGATTTAATAAAGTAGAGTCAAATAATTAAAAATTAGTATGGTAATTTTAAATCATTTCAAGGTTTAGGCACCAATATAGAAGTGCGGAGATAGCAAGGCAATTGATGTGGAATTTAGATACAATAAATCATGATGGAAAACTTTTTCACATAAAAAACTCTCCTCAGTAAAAGATAATTGATCATGAGTATCTTGAATTTGATAATTAGATAAGAAACCTTCATCTTGATCTATATATAGATAGAGTGAATCCTTTTGTGAACAAAGTATCACTCATAGTACATAGTCAATTATGTTAGTAAATTATAACTTTCCACCATGCTTATTCATGAAGAGAAAATACATTATTTTGTCTCTGATTATATCAGGACCAAAACGTCATGTAATGATATTTATGTTTATTTGTATCCATTGATCAAATATCTAAAATTGATGTGGGATTTAGGTGTTACATTGTATGATGCTTATAAATATAAAGATTTTGTGATGAGAAACATGTTGTAAAGGATGATAAATGACATTTAGGATTATAGAAATTTTTCAAGATATATAATTAAAGGAAATATAGGGTGTCCCATTTTTGAACAAGGTACACAATTATTTAGGTTGAACCATTCCTTGAAGACTATGTTTCTAAGGTATCTAAAATTTCTACCCCAATGACCTAAATATCAATCTTGGACAACATAATTCAAGGGTAATTTAGAATAAGGTACATCACCATCTCCACTAAAGGGTGATCAAAAATTTGATAAAGTAAATTATATGGTCACTGCTTTTAGTAAACCTTCTTTGAGAAACCTTATAAAAACTGGTTGGAAAATGATATCAGTTTTTTTAATTACCATACTGGAATTGTTTGTATGTTAGAAATTTTCATGATGTCATGTGTGTAGGAAAAAAATGTATTTGATAGTGTCATTGGAATGTTACGAAATAAACCTGATAAAACAAAGGATAGTATTAAGTCTAGGTTAGACATAATTTTCATGGGGATACGGGAAGAGTTGATGATCATGAAGGGTAAAAGGTGGAGTCATCTTCCTCTAGACATTTATACTCTTTCCAAGAAAGAGATATATCAGTTTTGAAAATTATTGAATGAAATAAAGGTTCTATATGAGAATTCATAAAATATCTATAATATCATACTAATGACTGATTTAAAGTTTAAGTTCCTAAAATCACATGAATTTCATGTTTTGATGTAAGATTTAATGTATGTATATTTTTGTTTCATTTTTTCCTAAAAATGTTTTTCATAAATTAACTATTATTTATTTATTTTTCAAATATATAGGAAGTAAATTAATAGACCCATCAAAGTTTCAAACTATGTAAAAGGAAATTTCTATCATATTATATGAATTGGAGATATTCTTACTGCTTTCATTCTTTGATACAATGGTTTATTTGATGGTTCACTTGGTTATAGATATTCGGCTATGTCGTCATGTACATTATAGATGTATGTACCCCCATTTAATGGTATATGGAGAACTTAAAAGGGTATATTAAAAATATAAGTTGTTTGTAAGGTTGTATTGTACAAAAATATATTACTAAGGAATATATTGAATTCTATACTGACTACCAGTCTAATGTGGAGAGCATTGGTCTACAAAAATCTCATCACAACAGGTGACTTTTGGGTGAAGAAATTTCAAAAGGAGATTTTGTTGTAATTACCATTATAGTGAGGTGGTGGGATCACCCTTAAGTTTATATTATATTTTATAGGTTTCATCATATGTGGAAACTCACAAAGTAATTATTAGGCATTTGAATCCTTTATGGGAAGAAATTTGGATATCAAATACACATAATCATAAGTTTATATGATGGTTTTGAGGCCATATTTTTAAGTATTCAATTGTAAATATGAATTCAATTTTAGAATGACTTTTATGGCTATCTTGGTAACTAAGTGTGCATTTATTATCTTATAATGGGTATGTAATTAATGGTTATATGTTTTATACAAAGTAACATTATGAACATGGTGCCATAAAAATAGTGGAGTAACTCTTGTAGTTAAAGTGTTGCATATATATGGTAAAAAGTACATAAATCTAACTTACACAAATATGTTATACTTTGGCATCATTGAAAAAATATGGGAGTAAGATTTTATAACATTATAAGTGCCAATTTTTCACTGTTAGTGGGTTGATAATAGGAATGTATTTAAAATCGATGAATTGGGATTCATGAAAGTTGATTTCAGTAAGGAAGGGTACATGGATGAACTGTTCATAATGGAATCACAGGCAGTACAAGTATTTGATATCCCAGATCCTATAAATAGAAAGTGGTCAATTATTATGTTATCAACCAAAACCATTATAGGTTGATATATAAATTAAACTAAGTATAACTCATTCATTGGGATGTCACAATCATTTTACAGTGGTCCCAATATAGATAGGGTATTGTATGTAATAGGAGACCACAATAAGGGGATTTGGATACTCAAAATTGGGGTAAAATCCCTTAAAAATTTAAATAAAAAGCGATATTGGTCATTAATAAGGTTAAAGTTTTTTTTAAATATAAATTATGTTACCTCATAGTATTATGTATTTTATACTACATTTACATAATATAAATTCAAATTTCAACCACTTTTATAGATAATGGACTCTCCAAATGTCGATGCTCCCAATCCTGAAGAACAACAGGTTTCTCAACATGTTGACACTACCAATCCAAAGTAACAAAAAGTTTCTCCACATATTGATTCTACTAATCTTGAGGAACAACATATTTACAATTTTGAAACTAAGGAAACGGTAGAAGGTGAAAAACATATATCTAAGAAAAAAACTGGAGCATCATAGCATGATAGTCTTAACAAAAATTATTAAGTTGAGAAGTTAAGGAATAAAATTCAAGGTTGTATTAAATTCACACA
Organism: Viscum album; assembly: GCA_963277665.1. NCBI lineage: Eukaryota > Viridiplantae > Streptophyta > Magnoliopsida > Santalales > Viscaceae > Viscum > Viscum album. The sequence continues at coordinate 613,721,493 of OY728136.1, forward strand.
TCTATCTTATTGACCTCAAAAGTTCCATTTTTAAAAGTTACATTGGGGTTTCCACTCGATTTCACATGTCAATTGATGTAGATACATGGAATAGTGTTGTGACCACAATGAAGGCACTAATTTGGAAAGATATTTGGGTAATATAATGATATAATTTATCTATTTTACTAAAAAATAAAATAACTAATCATTGATTTTATCTTCATTATCCCATATACAGTTCATTTATACTATATGGATATCAAAAAAAATTATATAAGTGGTAATTAGAAAGGATCGTAGAGCCTTTCAGAAAATTATTAAGAAACATCATCTCATAGATGATGAAGGGAAAGTGAACTCACACCCACCACAGATATATGCATATATGATAAACTAAGAAACATGGAATACATTTATTAGACATCATGAGAAGGCATCATTCTAGGTACATTGTGATTTATAATACTTTACTTGGAGATATGTGTATTAATCACATCAATTGAGAATTTTTAATTTATGAAACAATAATTGAGTGATGAAAATAATTGGTGTGAATAAAAACCAATGTACCCATACTGTAAAGTAAGGATGGTTTATGATTTTGTTGAAAAAAATGGTATTTATTTTTTAAAGACCCGGAAATCCTGAGGAAATTTTTTTCTTTTGTTCGGGTACGTTCAGTGAACATATTTGTGGGATTTTGTATCTTTGAACCGATACTCGGAATTTAAATCCAAGGGCACCGATGAACTCGCAGCGTCGATAATCGCTTAAGGAGACCTTCACTGCAGTTGCGTTTTATCGGGAGTGGAAAATAATTTTTGGGGGATTTCTAAACTTAAAAAAAATATGTGTAACATATTTATTTTTAAATGTGTGGTGATTACTTTTCTCCAAAGGGAAGTTGGAGGTGGGTCCCACCCCCACATAACCACCCATGGGAGGATATTTTGTGGTGGATCCCACATGAGTTCAAACCTCTCAACTCCCCTTGAAACCCCCCCATTAAATCCCCTTTATTAATTAGAAAACTCTCCCCATTAATTGGAACCTTCCACCTCCTCTAATATTTTGAATTTGAATCATTCCTTAGCATTAATTAAATGAGTCACCACATTTAATTAAGCACAACTTTGTGGTGTTGTGCCAAAGATTTAATAAGACTATCCTTTATTATTTTTTGGGGGGGTTGGCATAATATCTTGAGAGAGCTTTGGAGTTCTTGGAGAGTGACATATTCCAACGAAGAATGACGACATCGTCTTCCCCCTCTCTAATCGGGGCAAGAAAGGGAAGACGCTGCCCGCGAAGAACGTCATCGATGACGATGTCATCTCCTCCCGACGTCAATGGAACGATGTCGCCTTCCCGTGACATCATCAGAAGATCACCGAATACAAGGTAGGGGTTCATTTTGATTGAATTAAATCTTCGTTCCTCATCATTTATTGTGGTTCGATGTCGGCCTTTTGTTATCACCTAACGTGGAGGGCGCGGTCCAAAAAAACAAGGCCCGATGACCTCCCGTTGGTTCTTGGTTGGTTGACGATGGTGGTGGTGTGGTGCCATCGCGCCGCACGGAGGGCAGCAGAACCACGGCGACGTCGCGATACGGTGGAGGTACGGAGGCTGGGCCGACCATCGTGGAGCTTGAGAGGACCACATTCAAATGACCATGATGGATGAAGGAGGGCGGCCATCTAAGTCGGTCGCTGTCAGAGCTCCACAAGGTGGGACCCTTCGGGTCCCGCAGTTACCAAGGTTCAGAGCCTCACGCCGGCCGTTACGGACCACAAGGGGGGGCGCGGTACCCCCTCCCTTTACACGGCCAGCTGGCCAGCAGGGCAAGCCAGTCGGGCGCCAAACGGCCAGCCAGCCGGGTACCCCATGGCCCACCGGGCCAGGCCACCACTTCAGGTCGGGCTACCACTTCGGGTCGGGCCGCCACTTTGGGTCGGGCCGCCAGTTCGGGTTGGTCCGCCACTTCGAGTCGGGCCACCACTTCTTCTTGGGGCCGCCACTTCTGGTCGGGCTGCTTCGGGTCTGGCCACCACTTAGGGTCTGGCCGCCACTTCGGGTTCGGCCGCCACTTTGGGTCGGGCCACTACTTTGGGTCCGGCCACCACTTCGGGTCCGGCCGCCACTTCGGGTCAGGCCACCACTTCGGGTTGGGGCGCCACTTCGGGTCGGGCCGCCACTTCGGGTCGGGCTGCCACTTCGGACCGGGCCGCCATCGGGCTGGGCTGCTCCATTGGGTCGGGTCGGACCCGCGGGCTGGGTCGGACCCCTATTTGGACCGTTTAACCTGAAATCGCTATTTCGTCTGTAACATGGGATACGGGTGTCCGATCGACGAACCATATGTGATGACAGAAGGCTTAGAGCAGAACAGTACTTTTGGAATCCTCCACTTGAGGTTTTGATGCAGTTGGAGTATGGTTGGGTTGGTTTGAGCCTAAAAACCAACCGGGCCCCTGGAACGGAAATGTCAATAACTCTCAGACCGGGCATCCGATTGATGCGCTGTCTGTCTTGTTTGGTTCCTTTTGATGAGATCGAACTATGGGATACATCAACTCAGGACTTCGTGATATTTGATGTATTGAAACTTGGCTCGAGGAGCGGAACCTCCCAGATTCGAGCGTGCTCTGTGCGGAAACCCTTGAGCTGGCTGCGACGACTACTGTACCAGAATCCTACGTGGGTTCGATAGCGATGACTACTATACCAGAATACTATGTGGGTTTTAAAGCAATGACTACTATATAGGAATCCTACGTGGGTTCGATAGTTCTGACTTCTGTTCTTGTATCCTGTGTGCGTCCAATATAGCAGCTGGTCCTGTATCCTGTGTGGGTCTGATAGCTTAGCTGGTCCTGTATCGTGTGTGGGTCTGACAGCTTAGATGAATCAGTGACTACATCTGATCATCTCTATCACTCTACTAATAGGTATACCTGTGTGAGATGAGTCATGTCTTTCAACCATTATCAACATAGTGATTGACTTTACTTGCTTTGTGGAATGGTTTGTGCTTGGTCTTGAGAGTTGGAGATGGACTGTGATTGATAACTTAGGTATATGTATGGTCATATACCTAAGTTGAGTTGGTTGATACTTTGTGATTGTATCTTTCTACTGTGGTTTATCCTTTGTGGGTTTTGTGAGACCTTGAGGGTCTTGGGGTCCCTACTGAGTATCGTTATACTCACCCTTGCACGGGCTATGCCTGCACCTCGTTGTGTTGGATACAGACGACAGACAGCGCTGACTGAGGCGGAGTGTACGAGGACTAGCCGGTACCCAGAGGTGGACCTCACGATGAGTCGGTACCGGAGGAGACGGATGGATGTTGAGCACTGATGAGGCTATCTGTACCTACACTTCAGGTAGGATCTGTGGTGGACGATCCAGGAGCTGTTAGGCACCTTCCAGCTGTTTGTCTTTTTAGTTATACCTGTTTGTCTTTTCCTTGTACTTTACTGTTGGGTTTGTATTTCTGGCCCTTTTAATTTCCAACACTTCTTCTATATTCAGTTATTACTTAGAGTTTTCTTCCACTTGTTCTCTGGTTGTGTTTTTTTACAATTATAAAGGAAATTCCTTCCCAGTTTAGGGATTTACGCATTTGGTGCTAGTCGTCAACCCCTAGCCTATGGAAGGCAGGCTTGGGGTAGTTACGACACAGGCCCCGGGGGACGGGTCGTGACATATTTTGAATTTACATTAATACTTTTATGTGTCAAGAAACAACAACATAATTATGTTCCTTTATTTATATACATATTAGTGAATAAAAATCAAAATTCATTGCCATCCCACATCATGTGCTAGGAAATGAGGCTCATGTACAAAAATATAGAATACTAGTACATGAAAATAAACAATGGGTATGGGAATCATGTGTAAGTATGACATAGTAAAAAATTATTCTACTTTAAATCAGTATTATATAACAATGAATATTTATTTTTCTATATTTTTTATTCAGTTTCAATAAAAAATCATCTTTTACACCCAATGAATGAGTAATTTTTGTGGCCTTGAAGTAGAAAAATAATATGGATGCTTCAAAGGTGAAGGTTTTAGAGTGTCGCCTTGAACATATTTTTAGAAAAAAATAAACAAGGGTATAAATATAAAAAATGGATGAGATACAGGCATGAATAAATTTTTAATTAAAAAAAACTTAATAGATAGTCCGAGGTTTGATAGCATGTTATGAGAAGGAATCAAAGAGAATAAACAACACAATAACATCCACTACATGAATACCCCCCCCCCACAACTCTAAGGCAATACATTCCCCTCAAAGTTCTACCTTATAAAAGGTAATTGATTTTTTCATAATTATTTCTGTGAAATGTGAATCAACATGTTATTTATGCCTTTTGTGTACTAATATTCTACATAGTGAAATTGATTCTAATTTATATCTATCAAAACCCACTCATCACCATATTGTGAGGGGTACAGTGTATAATATCCAATGAGATATTATATATAATAAACTTCAAAAGGATCTTGTGAGAGTAGAGATTCATGTATCTCATGTTTTGATCATTGAGCTACCATTTCCACTTGATGGTCTAGATGTTCACATAGTCAAACTTGTTATTATAATTTTCATAGCATGTTTATTTGATCTTATAAGAATTAATTTCAATAATGAGGTATGTCTTTTAAAAATTATTTTTTATGAAAAAACATTAACAATTAATGAAAAAATACCTGAATTTATGAATGTTATTAAAAATGGAGAAAAGGACGAGGAAACTGGGATTTGAATCAAATCAATCTAAAGGATCAATAAAAAATTCCTTTAGAGTGTACCATTACACCACCAGTTCAACTACCACATTTACAGATAGTACAAGTTCATATGGATAAAACATTAAAAGATATTAATATGACCATCTTTTATTTTCAAGATAAAATGTACAAATAGGTCATTATAGACTATATTGGACTCAATAACGTAGATGAACTCCTCAAGCATGGGTGGTTGGGAATTTTAGTTGTAAATGTATAAATGAGGTGTGTTTTCATAATTTATTTATCCAATATTTGATCTACTATGTTAATTATAGTTAAATACTATTTAATTTTTTTATAGGTGTATATATCAGTACTATGTGCATGGAAAACCAAGCAAACAAAAAAATTGTACTCATTAGTGATCACATCACTTCTATACAAAAAAACATCATTGGAAAAAGATTAATGTCTAGAAATAATAGACTAATTAGCCACAATATTTGAAAAAAAAACTTATAAATAACAAACTATTTTAAATACCCATTATGTAGGGGTAAACTCTAAAATCTAATTATATAAAATACATTTTCATTTCTTTCATTACTTATTTCTTTTTGTTTGTTAGAGAGCATTGGTTTCTTATTGTAATTGATTGGGATACTCTAAATATTTATTTCTTGGATTAAATGCATGGATTAAAAATAAATTAACCATATATGATGATGCTTGTAAATTTTTAATACATTACATTAAAAAATTTACAAATAAACTTAAAGTCATATAATTTATATTATGTTTTAGTGAAAAAGAATTATGATAGGGAAGAGTTTAAATATTATCAAAATCAAGTCATGAGGATGGTCTATGAGAAAAATAAGCTTATTAAATTATAAAAATGAATAAGTATTAGGAGATATATGATAATATTTCACTACCAAAACAAATTTCTTATTTTTCTCAATGTTTCTACAGTGTTAGAAACAAACTAACAGAAGTGATTATGGTTCTTATGTTTGGAAATTATGAATTATATCTTATTCCATCAATAAACTAGAATCCTAAAGAGGTTTTTCTAATAATATTTAAAATTTAATTTAAAATAATTATAATTTTTTTTATTTATATTTTTTCAGTACTACAAAAATGGTCTATAGTCCACATATTCAAGAAGAAATGGATTTTTTTAGAAATGAGTGCGCAGAATACATGGTGTCAAAATGTATGCAAACATAATGAATAGGTGACTCCTTACTACATCTTTAGTTAATTTTCTCACCATTTTATCTACTCATGTTTAGTTAATTTTCTTATCATGTTTATATACAACTTATTTATTTAATTTTATCAGAGTTCATTAAGAGATTACTTCATCAAGAATTGATTTTTCTCTAACCATTTTATTCTCTATCAAGAGCAAAAATGGTTCCAGAAAAAAAATTATTGATCAATTCTTAAACAAATATGATGCATTAAAGTACCATTTATTCTCTTTATAGATATATTTGTTCTTTGTTTGGTCTTTTTATGTTCATTAGTGTGTGATTTTAGTTTATAAATGACTCAAAGTGCGTGTTTTGAGTTTACAAATGACATTTTAGTTAAAATGTGAATAAATCCCTAAAAATTGATCAAATATGATTTCACAATCTTAATACTTTATTAAATTGACCCATAAGTAATTGGTGATGTGTAGGAATCATTCATAATTCAATCTAGCACATTGTGTACCCTATATGACTCAAAGTGCAGTTTTTCAATTTAAAAGTAACATTTTAATTCAAAACACATGTCACACACTGAAAACCAAGAAAAAAACTCAATTTATATTGATAATTTTATTATAATAATTCATAATTCATTTGTGACATATAGTAATTAGCCGCACCTAAATCTGACACACTATGTGGATGGTATGATTGAAATTTATTGTTTTTATTTAAAAGTTAAATTTAATTTCAAAACACATGTCACTCACTAAGAACTAAGAAAACATTCTCGTATTGTCTTAATACATTAGGAAAATGATCCATAATTCATTTTTTTTGTGAAATAATTAACTTCACATCAATCTAAAACATGGTGTAACTGATATGATTGAAATTGTGTGTCTTTATTTCAAAGTGATATTTTAGTTCAAAACATGTTTCACTCAGTGAAAACTAGGTACATATGCTCATATTTTCTTAATACTTTATAAAATTATCCATAAATAATTTTTTACCTGTAAGAATTAACCTCAAATTAATCTAACACACGGTGTGACTGGTATGACTTGAAGTGTGTGTTTTCATTTTTAAAAGATTAATTTTAGTTCAAAACATGAATCACTCATAGAAAACAAAGAAAAATCAATCATGTGGTCTTGATACTTTAGAAAAATAATCCTTACTTTATTTTTGACATGTAGAAATCAACCACACATCAATCTGACACTTGGTGTGCCCTGTGTGACTTGAAGTGTGTGTTTTTAATTTAAAAATGAAATTTTAGTTAAAACATGAATCTCTCACTAAAAAGGGATAAAATAATTTATACTGTCTTTATATTTTAATAAAATGATCCATAATTTATTTGTGACATTTATGAATGGACAAAACGTTATTCTGACACACAGTGTGTCTGGTATAACTAAGTCCACGTTTTCAATTTAAAATTGACCATTTAGTATAAAAATTCATCCCAAACTCAAAACTGATAAAACATGCTTTTAATGTCTTGATATTTTAATAAAATTATCCCTAAGTTATTTATGACATTTAAGAATCATCCATACGTTAATCTGATATACTATGTGCTCGGTATGATTGAAAGTGCATGTTATGATTTAAAATTGAGATTTTAATTCAAAGCACACATTACATACTTGAAACTCAGAAAAAGTGCTTAAATTGTATTAATAATTTAACAAAATGATCTATATATAATTTTTTACATGTACAAATCAACCACACATCAATCTGACACATGATGTGCTTGATATGACTCAAAGTGTGTGTTTTTTGTTCAAAAGTAACATTTTAGTTCAAAAACATGTCACTTACTAAAAAATAAGAAAAAATAATTTTATGTTATTAATAATATAGAAAAATGATCTATGAGTAATTTTTGACAAATAAGAATCATCCACACATCAATTTGACACACGATGTAGCTAATATGACTAAAAGTGTGAGTTTTTATTTAAAATCAATATTTTAGTACAAAACACACTTTAGATACTCAAAACTAAGAAAATGAACTCATATTGTATTTATAATTTATAAATATAATTCATTTTTTATGTGTAGTAATTATCATCATGTTAATCTGATACACGGTATTCCAAGTATGACTTAAAGTGCATGTTTTTATTTTAAAAGTAACATTTTAGTTTAAAATGTTTCTCACTAACTAAAAACCATGAAAACTCACCCATATTGTCTTAATAATTTAAAAAAATGATACATAAGTCATTTTTGATGTATAGGAATCAGTCTTACATCAATATGACATATGGTGTGGACAGTATAACTGAAGGTGTGTGTTTTTATTTAAAATCAACATTTAGTACAAAACAAACTTTACATACTCAAAACTGATAAAACATACTCTTATTGTAATAATACTTTAGGAAAATGATCCATAAGTCATTTTTGATGTATAGGAATCATGTGAATTTCAATCTGACTCACAATGTTTCTAGTATGACTCAAAGTGTGTGTTTTCAGTTTAAATGTAATAGTCTAGTTCAAAATGTGTGGCACCCACCGAAAAATAAGAAAACCCACTCATATTGTCTTGATGCTTCAGTAAAACAAGTCATGAGTCATTTTTTATGTGAAAAAATTTTCCATGTCTAAATCTAATACAAAATGTGACCGGTATGACTTGAAGTGTGAGTTTTCAGTTTAAAAGTATCATTTAAATTTAAAACATGTGTCACTCATTGGAAACCAAGAAAATGCATTTGGATTATTTCAGTAATTTAGTAAAATGATCCATAAGTCATTTGTGATGTTTATCAATCAGGCTCACATTAATCTGATAAATGGTGTGACTCATATGACTCATTGTGTATGTTTTTATTTTAAAATTTTTATTTTAGTTTAAAATGTATCACCCACTAAAAAACCAGTAAAGACCCACAAATTGTCTTTATATTTTATAAAAATGATTCATAAATCAGTTTTTACGAGTAAGAATCTTTCGCACTTCAATCTAATACATGATGTGTCTAGTATGACTCAAAGTGTATGTTTTTAATTTAAAAATTACATTTTAGTTTAAAAAATATTGCAATCATTGAAAACCAAACAAAAAAACTTAATTTTTCTTGATACTTTAGGAAACGATCCATAAGTCGGTTTTTATGTGTAGGAATCAAACACACATAAATCAAGCACATGGTGTGGTTGGCATGACTCAAAGTGTGGGGTTTTATTTAAAATTGACATTTTAGTTCAAAATACATATGGCACACTCAAAAATGAGAAAACGCATTCATATTATTTTGATACATTATAAAAATTATCTATAAGTCATCTATGAGGTGTGGGAATCACCCACACCTCAATCTAATAAATGGTGTGACCGGTATGACTCTAAATAAGTGTTTTTAGTTTAAAAATGGATTTTTAAGTTAAAAATGTGTCTAACTCATTGAAAAATGAGAAAATTCACTCATATGGTCTTGAAACTTTAGGAAAATGATATGTAAGTATTTTTTTATTTTTATAAATCATCCATGAAAAAACTTGATACACAGTGTGACCGGTTTAACTCAAAGTGCATGTTTTCAGTTTAAAAATAAAAATTTATTTAAAAACATGTGTTACTCACTGAAAACCAAGAAAAAATAATCTAATTATCTTGATATTTTAAGAAAGTGATCCATAAATCATGTGTGGTGTTTACGAATCGGCCACACATCAATTTGAAAAATGGTTTGGTCAATATGAATCAAAGAGTATTTTTTATTTTAAATTGACATTTTAGTTCAAAACACACATCACATACTCAAAACCAATAAAATTCACTTATATAGTCTTGATTCTTTAGGACAATGAAATATAAATCATTTGTGACATGTAGAAATCATCCACATGTTAATCTGAGACATGGTGTGTCTGATAAGTCTAAAAGTGTATATTTTTAGTTTCAAATTGGTATTTAATTAATGAATTGTATCATATTTATGTCTAATTCATTTATTTATAGTATTACTAACTTAATATTGGTTATTTATATAGGCACTCTATTTTGTTTGAGTTGGGGTGGTTTGTTCAGAAACTAGTAGCATGATCAGGCTCTTTTGAGAGGGGGTCCAAAGATAACAGAACAATGTTCACAAATATAGGTATATGATTTAACAGTGCTAGCAATAGACTTCATCAATGTTAAAAAATAACTAATGTTGTAATCACCTTTAAAAGTCGAAAGCTTTTATTAGCACTAAAAATAGCACTGATAAAAGGTCCCTTCATCCGTGCTAAAAAGTAATGATAAAGGGGGTACTTTATCAAAGCTAGTTTAGCACTAATAAATGGTATTCCTTGTCAATGATTTTTTAGAATAGATAATGGACACCATTTATCGATGAATCTTTAGCATTGATGAAACTCATTCTGCAGTAGTGTGCTACTAAAATTATAGCACACTGCAATAGTAAATAAAAAATTAATTGAAATTAAATTTGAATAAAAAATACAAGAAAAAACACTATATTACAGACATTTCAAACATTGTTTTTTACAATTACATTAGTAGATAAAATTTATCACAAACATCAAAAAATTCAAAAACATCAATGTTCCACCGTCCTTGGCCCCAGACACCCTCTCAAAATAGTCTGATCATGCTACTAGTTACTGAAAAAACCAACCCAACTCAAAAAAAGAGTACACCAATATTAGAAACAATTATTATGTTATTAATACTATAAATAAATAAATTAAACATAAATATTAAACAATATATTAATAAAATGTCACTTTCAAATAGAAAACATACACTTTGAGTCGTAACGAGCACATCATGTGTTATATTAATGTGTAGTTAATTTCTACGCATCAAAAATGATTTATAGATCATTTTCCTAAATTATTAAGATAATCTAAGTATATTTTCTCAGTTTTAAGTGTATGATGTTGGTTTTGAACTAAATTATATTCAATTTTAAACTGAAAACATACACTTTGAGTCATACCAATCACAACATGTGTCATATTAATGTGTGGTTGATTCCTACACATCACAAATTATTTATGGATCATTTTTATAAATTATAAACAAAATTTGAGTTAATTTTCTTAGTTTTAAGTATGTGACATGTGCTTTGAACTAAAATTTCAACTTTAAATAAAAACACACACTTTGATCCATAGCGGTCACACCGTGTATCAGGTTGATGTGAAGTTGATTCCTACAAATCAAAATGACTTAAGGAATGTTTTCCTAAAGTATCAAGACAGTAAAAGTGTATTCAATGAGTGAAACATGTTTCTAACTAAAATTTCATTTTTAAAATTAAAATACTTACTTTGATTCATATCGGTCAAATCGTGTGTTGGATTAACATGCAGATGATTATCACAAATTAAAAATGACTTATATATCATTTTCCTAAATTATCAAGATAGTATGAAATATTTTTATTTGTATACAGTGAGTGAAACATGTTTTTAACTAAAATTTCATTTTTAAATTGAAAAAAAGCCTTTCAAGTCACACTGGTCACAAGTGTTTTTAAATAAAATTTCATTTTTAAATAGAAAACACATATTTCAACTCATATTGGTCCAACCGTGTATTAGATTGAGGTATGACTAATTATTATACCTCAAAAATGACTTTTGTATCATTAACATAAATTATAAAAACAATCTAAATATGTATTCTCAGTTTTGAGTATGTCAGGTTTTTTAACTAAAATGTGATTTATAAACTGAAACCAAACATTTGGTGTCATACTAGTCATATCGTGTACCGTATTGAGGTGTGGTTGATTAATAAATGTAAAAAATGAATTATGGATCAATTCACTAGATTTTAAAAATAATATGAATGTGTTTTATTAGTTTTGATTATGTCATGCGTCTTTTGAACTAAAATGTCAATTTTCAAAAAAAAACACTTTGAGACATATCGGTCACACTGTCTGTCGAATTAATGTATGGTTGACTCTGACATGTCATAAATGACATAAGGATAATTTTTATAAAGTATCAAGATAGTATTAGTGGGTTTTATAAAATTTCAATGAGTGATATACATTTTTAACAAAAATGTCATTTTTAAAGTAAAAACATGCACTTTGAGTCATACCAGTCACATAGTGTGTCAAATTGATAGGTGTCCAAATACTACACATCATAAACTAGTTATGGATAATTTTCTTAAAGTATAAAGATAATCCAAGTATGATTACTTATTTTTTAGTGAGTGACACATTTTTTTAACAAAATGTCCTTTTTAAACTGAAAAAACATATTTTGAGTCATACTGGTCACACTGGGTATTGAATTGAGGTAAGGTTGATTCCTACATATCACAAATGACTTTTGGATCATTTTCCTAAAGTATAAAAATAATCTGAATGTGTTTTTTCAGTTTTGAGTATGTTATGCATCTTTTTACTAAAATTTTATTTTTAAACTAAAACTATGCATTTTGAGTCATATTGGTCACACAACGTATTATATTAAGGTGGTGATGATTCATACACATCAAAAATGACTTATGGATCATTTTACTAAAGTATCAAAACAATATTAATGTCTTTTTCTCATTTTTTAGTATCTCATGAATCTTTTGAACTAAAATGTCAATTTTAAATAAAAAGACACACTTTGAGTCATATTATTCACACCATCTATTAGATTAACATGTGGTAGATTACTACACATCACAAATGACATAAATATAATTTTTCAAAAGTATAAAGATAATCCATGTGTGTTTTATAGGTCTTCATTGAGCGACCCACATTTTTAGCTAAAATGTCTTTTTTCAAATTGAAAACATACACTTTGAGTCATACCGGTCACATTGTGTGTCGGATTAATATGTGATTGATTCTTGAACATTAAAAATAATTTATGGATAATTATAATAGATTATCAATACAATATGAGCATGTTTTCTTGGTTTTTAGTGAGTGACACATGTTTTTAACTAAAATGTCATTTTTAAACTAAAAACACCCATTTTGAGTCATATTGGTCACACCATTTATCATATTAGCGTACAGTTGATTTCTACACATCAAAAATGATTCATGGATAATTTTCCTAACATATAAAAACAATATGAATGCATTTTATCAGTTTTTAGTATGTTACACATATTTTTTACTAGAATATCATTTTTAACTGAAACCACACATTTTGAATCATATCGGTCACATTGTGTATCAAATTGAGGTGAAGGTGATTCATAAATATCAAAAATGACTTATGGACTATTTTTATAAATTATAAAACAATATGAATATTTTTTATCTTTTTTGAGTATGTCACACTTCTTTTGAACTAAAATGTCAATTTTAAATAAAAACACACGCTTTGAGTCATACCGATCACACCGTGTATCGGATTTATGTACGATCGATTTATACACATTGTAAAAAGAGTTAAGGATTATTTTAATAAATAATAAAGATAGTATGAGTGTATTTTATAGGTTTTTAGTGAGTAACACACGTTCTTAACTAAAATATGATTTTGAAACTGAAAACATGTACATTGAGTCATACTGGTCACACCATGTGTCGTAATGATGTGCAATTAATTCCAACACGTCAAAAATGACTTATGGATCATTGTAATAAAGTATCAAGACAATCTAATCGCATTTTATTACTTTTTATTAGGTAATATTTTTTTAACTAAAATATTATTTTTAAACTAAAAACACACATTTTGATTCATACAGGTCACACCATATATCATACTGAGGTACATATGATTTTTAAACATCACAAATGAATTATAGATCATTTAAATAAATTATAAAATTAATATGAATGTGTTTGATTGATTTTGAGTATATTAGGTGTTTTTTAACTAAAATTCCATTTTTAAAATAAAACCACATAGTTTAAGTAAAAATGGTCACACTATCTATCATATTTAGGTGAGTATGTTTTATATAAATCAAAAATGACTTATGTATTTTTATCCTAAAGTATATAGATAATCTGAATTTTTTATTGGTTTTGATTTCTTCATGTGTATCTTGAACTAAAATGTCATTTTAAATTGGAACACGTACTTTGATTCATATCAACTGCACTATGCATCTGATTAATGTGCAGTTGATTAATACACACAAAAATAAATTAAGGATCATTTTACTAAAGTATCAAGAAAATACAAGTGTGTGTGCTCAATTTTCAGTGTGTGAAAAACGATTTTAATTAAAATGTCATTTTTAAACTAAAAACTCTCATCTCGAGTCATATCGACCACATCGTGTATCGAATTAAGGTAAGGCTGATTCCTACACATCAAAAATAACTTATGGAACATTTTCCTAAATTATAAAAACAATATTGATATGTTTTCTTGGTTTTGATTGTATCATGTATATTTTTAACTAAAATGTAATTTTTAACTGAAAATGCACACTTTGAGTCATCTGTAAACTAAAAACACACACTATTAAACAAAAAAAAGAACAAATGGCTCTATAAAGATAAAAAAATAGTACTTGAGTTCATTATCCTTGTTGAATACTTTGTTAAAAATTAATTTTCTCTAATCATTTATTACTCCTAATAGAGATTAAAATGTTCAAAGAAAAAACAAGTCTTGATGAATTCATTTCCTTATAATTTCTGTAAAAATTAACTAAATAATTATTGGATAAAAATGATGGGAAAATTAACTAAAAAATAGTAGATAAAATGATGAAGAAATTAAATAAATAATTAGTGAGAAGTAAACTCTTCATAATGTCTATATACATTTCTAAACAATGTATTCTACACATTCATTTATAGATAAATCTATTTCCTCTTTTGAATAAAAGGACTATCAAAATTCTTGGTAAAATTGAAAATATATAAATAAACAAAGTATTAATAAATTTTTTAAATGAAATTTTAATTATCATTGAAAATACCTCTTTAAGGATTCTAGTTTGTTGATTAAATATGATATCATTCATAAATTTGAAAAAATAATAACCACAATCTTTTCAGTTAGTTTGTTTCAAAAACTATATAAATATTGAGAAAAATAATTAATTTTTTTTATAAATATTTTGATAGTGAAATATAATTATATATACCCTAATACTTATCTACTTATAGAAGTTGATAGGATTATTTTGTTCAAGGAATGTATTCATGCCATGATTTTGAAGATATTTAAACATAGCACTATTATAAAAAAATCATTAAACCATAATATAAATTTTATAACTTGATGTTTATTTGTAAAATGATGCATGTAGTGTACTAAAAATTGATAAACATCATCATATGTGGTCTATTTGTTGGTTATCCAAGCATTGAATCCAAAAAAATAAATCTTTAGAGTATCTAAATTGATTATAATAAGGAACCAATGGTCCTTAAAAAAGGATTAAGTAATGAAAAAATAAAAATTTATTTCATATGATTTAATTATAGAGTTTTTTCCTCGAATCATGGGCATTAAAAAGTGTGTCATCTGTAAGTTTATTTTCAAAAATTGTGGCTAGTTTTTTCACTCTTACTAAATATTCCTCTTCTCCTGATGAACTTTTTTGTGTTGAAGTGATGTGAGGAATAATGAATCCAAAAAAATCACAGGGTTTTCCATTAAAATATTATTGATATATACAGATACAAAAAATCTCAATAGTATTTAATGATAATTAACACAGTATATTATCAATTGGACAAAAAAAATTATGAGACTACACCTCATGTATAAATTTACAACTGAGACTCCTAACCATCCATGCTTGATCATTTCATCTATATTCTCAAGGCCAAGAAATTCTATAATGGCCTCTCGATATATTTGTTCTTTAAAATAAATTACGGTTGCATCACTATTTTTGAATGTTGTATCTGTATGAACTTATAATATTAATACATAAAAAAGTTGAATAAGTGGGGTGAAGGTACTTTCTAAAGGTATTTCTGATTGATTAGTTGATACATTATATTGTTTTTATTTGACATTCCATTCCCCCTTCCATTTCTCTATTTGTAATAATATTTATTAGTTTGGGAATTTTTCATAAATTGTCAAAAGTTTTTCATAAAAAATAAATTGTAAAGGCATACCTTCTTATTGAAATGTATTTTTACAAGATCAAAAAGCCACACTATGAAATTATAATAGAATTTCGATCGTGTGAACATCCAGATCATGGAGTGGAATAGATAGCTTGGTTCTCAGCTCATGAGCTATTTTAATCCCCACTTTCACATGAACTTTTGGAATTTTTTTTACTGTGTAAAATATCCTCTTGGATATTGTACACTATACCCATCACAACAAGGTTATGGGTGAGAACTAATAAATATAAATCATAATCATTTTCACCATTTAGAATATCAATAAAGGAAAGGTATTAGTGTCTGTTAGATTCAAATTTCATATAAATAGTTTTGATAAAATTGATTACCTGTGGTAAGTAAAACCTTTAAGGGTGATGGCTTTCATTAGATATGGGGGGTCTTCATATAATGTTTTTTTGTATTTTTTCTTATCTTTTATGCCTTCCCATGACATTCTCTAACAACTCAAGATGGAAATTAAGTTTTTCTTCTAGATCAGTTATTCATGACTGCATATCCTCTATTTTATTATCTTTACCCCCCTATGCATTTCTTTTCTCAGAATGTGTTTAGGATGACACTCCAAAACCCATACCTCTGATGCAGCTATATTGTTCAGTCCACTTCAAGGCCACTAAAAGTAGTCATTCATCGGGTAAACCTGATGACAATTTGTGTTTCTAAAGAAGATAAAACATATAGTAAACTAAGTAATCATTGTTATGTAATACCTATTTAAAGTGGAATAGATTTTTTTCATGTCATACTTACACATGCTTACCATATTTTTTTCATCTATCATTATTCCATCTTTATTTACAGGAGCCTCCTTCCATAGCACATGATGTGGGATTGAATTGGATTTGGATTTTGATTAATCAATCTATATAGAAATAAAGAACCTAATTATATTGTTGTTTCATTCCACATAAAAGTATTATTTTAGATTTAAAATACATTCCATTTTTCAAGTGAATCATACCTCATCCTTGCTTTATGGTAGGAGAACATTGGTTTTGTTGCATGATACTTATTTTTAGTGTAACGACCCGAAATTTTGAATAAATATTGTTTCCTAATTTTGTGTCTTATTTTATTTTATTTTTTATACTCAACAAAAATGATTCATTTGATAACATGAGTATAATTAAAATGAGATTGTTGGGCTTTGACTGTTATATGACCATTGGTCAATATGACCACTGGAAACTAAACGTTTTGATTATTGCCTCTAAATACAAGTAATCTTGGTTAATTATTCTAGAAAGAAGATTTGATGGCCTCACCCAGTAGTCTTGGACCAATCGAAGCCCATCTAACAGAACTTGGGAAGGAGGTAGCACCACTGGGCTTTGCTCTGGACCAAACCAAAGCCGAACTTCATCGTGTGAAGCCAGAACGGAATCGCCTTTGCGAGAAGTTCAAACTAATAGAAATTACTACTCGTGCGATGTTAGCCGAGTCTCCCTCAGATTCTCTCACCTTAGCACACCTTACACTTAGGTCCTATGTTGGTGTGATAAGGGGCTATGTAAGGAGACCGTAACTGCCTTGTGTAATCCTTTGTTCTAAATAAAAATTGGGATTTCTTCTTATGATGAAGTTTATGAATTTTCAAATGACCGGATAAATATAGTATGCATATTTTTGATGAATTTTAGAAAAAGGATATTTTAAAAATGGTTTTGTAAACCTTAAATAATTAAAAATGTGTAATGATTTTCAAAAAATGGTCTTCTACAATTATGTTCAGTACGAAATTTAGAGTCTAATAAGATCAACTTAATTTTTGATGAATAGTAAATTATGAATAGTGATTTTATGATTAGGATTTGTAATGTGTCCAAATGGATTAGTAATCTCACTTAAAGAAAGTATTAATATAATCTAGGCACCTTGATTAATTAATGTGATTCAATAAAATGGTTAAATAACGGTTTCATAAATTATTATTCAAGTATTAGTTTTTTCGGATGAATAGTGTTTTTTAATTAAAAATTTAATTAAAAATATTTAGAAATTATTTTTATAAAATGGACTTCATTTTTGAACTCAGAGCACCGATATTATGCTATGGTAATTTTTGGGGGTTTTTCTAAAAAAATGAATTTTTGGTGAATAGTGTTTTTATTTAAAAATTAAAATAAAAATATTTAGAAAATTATTTTTATAAAATGGAGTTCATATTTGTAATCAGAGCATTGATATTTGGTTAAGGTGAAATTTTGGAATTATTCTGAGAAAGTTGAATTTTCGATGAATAGTGAAAATACAGTTTTTAAGTTACGGGTGTCTAATGACATCATTAAATGATGTATTAAGTATGTAATCAATATGGTCGACTTATGAATAGTAAGATAAGGTATGAGGTGTCCCAAGTGGCCAATACCATGGGCAAATACCATGGTCAAGCCCATGGTTTTGCCAAAACCACTAATGAGGTGTCCCTTGGCCATTAATGCCTTATCCCCTCACTTTCCCTATAAATACCAAGCCATCCTCTCATCCTTTCGACTCCCCACCCTCCCCCAACGAAGTTCTGGTCTCATTACCTCCCAAGGAGTCCTCCCATGGTGCCCCCAAGCCCTCAAGGTCCCAACCTTTGAGTTTTAAGAGTTATGTTTTAAGGTAAGGGATCTGACCTCTCTCTTTCATTTCAAGTAATCTCTTTTATGTCATTCCTTTTATGCTACATGTTCTTATGTTGGATTATGTTCTTTTATACTCCTCTTACTTCCCTTTCTATGTTCATATAATGAGATATCCCCTCTTACTCTCATTATTTCGTTTTATGAAGTTTTAAGTGGCGCCGTTAGGCTGCCAAAATTTTTGTAACGGATTCTTTCTCCCTTCTCATTTTTCAAGATCTATTTTCATGTAAAGTATTTCAAGTTCATTTTTGTTATGTTGGGGTATGATCTCTATATTTATCATACTGATCTTTTATGATCATATGATGAGAGACCCCATTTGATCTCTTCAATTCAGTATTTTCAAGTTTTAAGTGGCGTCGTTAGGCTGCCGAATTTTTAAGTGGTTCTTCACCCTTCTCGTTTTGAAGCTCTACTTTCATGTAAATTCTTTCAAGTTCCTTTTTTTATTTTAGGGTATGATCTCTATATATATCATACTGGACTCTTATTTTCATATGATTAGAGACCCCATTTGATCTCTTCAATTCAGTATTTTGAAGTTTTAAGTGGCGCCATTAGGCTGCCGAATTTTTTAGGGGATTCTTTCACCCTTCTCATTCTTTTCAAAGTTCTACTTCCATGTCAAGTATTTCAAGTTCCCTTTTAATTATGTTGGGGCATTATCTCTATATCTATCATAATGAACTCTTATGTTCACATTATGAGAGACCCTATTTGATCTTTTCAAATCATTTTTGTTGAAGTTTAAGTAACGTTGTTAGGCTGCCGAACTTTTATAAGAGAAATCTAATTTTTGTCTTCCTTCCATGTTTTTCATTTCAAATGGTATTTACTTGAAATTTCATTACAATGATCATTTATCCTTCTTATTCTGTCCATCTACTGTTTTATGGGTCATTTATGAATGTTTGACCCATTTTCCCTCTCTTTTTAATGTCTTCAAAAACCTTGTAACATAGCCGTTATGCTGCAGAATTTCCGTCTCAAAATGTCTCTCTGTTTTTATAAAGTTCTTTTATATTATTAACTAAATACTCAAAGATCTTTCTTCTAAAGGGGTATTCATATATATACCAAAATGTTCTATTTTAAATTCTGGGATTTACATACATGAGACCCACCTTCATTTTCTGTGGGTTTTAAAGTGACGTAAAGATCATATCTTTAAAGCAGTTTTTAAAGCAGTTTTTGATGTATGGGTTATTTATGAAATGTTTGATGATGATATATGTGGCTCACATTATAATAAAGTCAAATTTAAGGGTGCGCCCTGATAGCTCTCCAATGCATTGGGTAATGATGTAACCACTAGAGATTACAATTTTCACGATACCTTGGGGAATAACCTTGGTAATTTTCAAATGACACCTTGGGGATGGACCTTGGTGATATGTTCATGATTGTCTATGTTAAATTATGTAGCCACATCTTCAAGTTATGAAAATGTTATTTTTATTATGATATGTCTCATGATTTCATTCTCATGCCTTAAAGTTCTTTTCATGACCTTATTTAAGTATCTCAAGTTCACATGTAAAATGTTTCTCTTGTTTCCCATACTGTGCTTTTTTCTCACCCTTTCTTTTGATGTATGTCCCCAGGTTATGTGATGCAGTAATGAACCTAGGATGAACATGAGGAGAATCCATTCAAGTTTTTTAGAAGAATTTTTTATGTTTTCTTGTTTAAAGTTCCTGGTTTCCAAGACACTAAACCTTAAAGATCCTCGGTTTTGTAAAATGTAATGAAAGTTTATGTGATAAAAAGGGCGGGATGCTATAGTTGGTATCAAAGGATGGTTTAGTTATTTGTGGAAATTAGGATATGAAAACTCTAGGAAGAACCCTATAGAAAAGTTAAAAAAAATAGGAAATCTTCCTGGTATTTTGGTGAGTATTGAGTAAGGGGTTGCCAAGCAAATACATCCCTGTCTGGATTCGAGCAGGTAGAGGTGGCTCTGGCACAGATGTATATAGGGGTAAAACCCGAAAACACCGCTTTGAGCTAGACTCGAACGGGAACTGGTACACGACAACGGGTCTTGCTGCACTCTTGGTTACGACACTCCCGGGGGATATGCTTTGGTAAATTCATAAGCTTAGTATGAACCATTGTTAAAGGAACAAAGATAAAACAAAATAAAGATTCACATAAGAATATATGATCATGGATAACCTAGATGGGAACCTAGGGGATCACAAGTTAGGGTATACTTTTCTTCTACAAGTTATCCTTATATGCTTTCAGTTCCTTTTCATGATTATTGGCTAAGTACTTAAGTCCCCAATTATGCTTTCTCTTCTTAGTTAATGGTGGGGAATGGAAGAACATGTCCCAACAACCAATGTGATAGGAAATGTGACGATTGTCGTATTAATATGACAGGGATGATTAGGGGATTAAAATATGATTATTATTTTGGAAGACGTTCACTATTTTGGGGACCCTATATGATCGAGGTAAATAGATTACTATGGTATTTTCATTAAAGAGTAATGTTGACTTATATTTTGAAGAATCGATGAATTTAAGGTGGACTTATAGTAATTTAGGTTACTTATGGGAATTATTAACCTATCTTGGGTAAAATATATTTAGGTTAGATACTTTTGTTATAAGATGTTAGGAGTGGTTGATGTTGTTTGGAGATGAACAATGAAGTTTATTTTGGAAGACTATGTTATCAAATCCTTCTTGTATTTGGGTTTCAATCGTAGTTTGGTTTATTTTGAGGAATTTTAAGGACCGTTATTTATGGAATAGACTATGATGAACTTTGGGTAGTACCATGAAACTTTGAAGATTTAAAAGTAGTTTCCATTCCTATGGGATTATTTCTTTTTGAAGAGTTGTTTTACCTTACCCTTTCTGTTTTTAGGGATAATGTTTAAAGATAAAAGAAATAGATAGTTAATCTTTTGTGGATTATGAAGATGATTCTTGTGTTTTGATGAGACCAAGTAGTTTTGAATGCTCATAGTTTGGAGAAAAGATTAGTTTTGGGTAGAAACTTATTAAAGGATGAAACTCTACATGAAGATAGGTATATTTTCTTATGTTTTTGTTTTATGTTGTAAATGAATTCCTAAAAATTATGAAAAGGAATGTAAAACAAAAACATTGTTGGTTTACGTTTCCTACTTGGTAATCAAAGACCGTTTACACACATCATAAGTTTGGGATTTTCTTATGGTTAACGTTCTCCTAATCATGTTCTCTATCACTCTCCCCCAGAAATTGACCCATTGTTTTTCTTCCATGTCCATGTTTTCCTCCATGAAATCCTAGTATGGGTTAACTTGGGTAACCTTTGTACTTCCCTTTCTTTCTTTTAAAGTAATAGTTTTTCTGACTCCTTTTCCGATGTGGGACTTTCAGTGAAATTTCAAAACCCGATTTTTTAAAAAAAAAATTGCGAGGACACAATTTCTTAAGGGGGGAAGATTGTAACGACCTGAAATTTTGAATAAATATTGTTTCCTAATTTTGTGTGTTATTTTATTTTATTTTTTATACTCAACAAAAATGTTTCATTTGATAACATGAGTATAATTAAAATGAGACTATTGGTCTTTGACTGTTATATGACCATTGGTCAATATGACCACTGGAAACTAAACGTTTTAATTATTGCCTCTAAATACAAGTAATCTTGGTTAATTATTATAGAAATAAGATTCGATGGCCTCACCCAGTAGTCTTGGACCAATAGAAGCCCATCTAACAGAACTTGGGAAGGAGGTAGCACCACTGGGCTTTGCTCTGGACCAAACCCAAGCCGAACTTCATCATGTGAAGCTAGAACGGAATCGCCTTTGTGATAAGTTCAAACTAATAGAAATTACTACTCGTGCGATGTTAGCCGAGTCTCCCTCAGATTCTCTCACCTTAGCACACCTTACACTTAGGTCCTATGCTGGTGTGATAAGGGGCTATGTAAGGAGACCGTAACTGCCTTGTGTAATCCTTTATTTTAAATAAAAATTGGGATTTATTCTTATGATGAAGTTTATGAATTTTCAAATGACCGGATAAATATAGTATGCATATTTTTGATGAATTTTAGAAAAAGAATATTTTAAAAATGGTTGTGTAAACCTTAAATAATTAAAAATGTGTAATGATTTTCGAAAAATGGTCTTCTACAATTATGTTCAGTACGAAATTTAGAGTCTAATAAGATCAACTTAATTTTTGATGAATAGAAACTTATGAATAGTGATTTTATGATTAGGATTAGTAATGTGTCCAAATGTATTAGTAATCTCACTTAAAGAAATTATTAATATAATCTAGGCACCTTGATTAATTAATGTGATTCAATAAAATGGTTAAATAACGGTTTCATAAATTATTATTCAAGTATTAGTTTTTTCAGGTGAATAGTGTTTTTTAATTAAAAATTTAATTAAAAATATTTAGAAATTATTTTTATAAAATGGACTTCATTTTTTAACTCAGAGCACCGATATTATGCTATGGTAATTTTTGGGGTTTTTTCTAAAAAAATGAATTTTCGGTGAATAGTGTTTTTATTTAAAAATTAAATTAAAAATATTTAGAAAATTATTTTTATAAAATGGAGTTCATATTTGTAATCAAATCGTTGATATTTGGTTAAGGTGAAATTTTGGGATTATTCTGAGAAAGTTGAATTTTCGATGAATAGTGAAAATACAGTTTTTAAGTTACGGGTGTCTAATGACAACATTAAATGATGTATTAAGTATGTAATCAATATGGTCTACTTATGAATAGTAAGATAAGGTATGAGGTGTCCCAAGTGGCCAATACCATGGGCAAATACCATGGGCAAGCCCATGGTTTTTCCAAAACCACTAATGAGGTGTCCCTTGGCCATTAATGCCTTGTCCCCTCACTTTCCCTATAAATACCAAGTCATCCTCTCATCCTTTCGACTCCCCACCCTCCCCTAACAAAGTTCTGGTCTCATTACCTCCCAAGGAGTCCTACCATGGTGCCCCCAAGCCCTCAAGGTCCCAACCTTTGAGTTTTAAGAGTTATGTTTTAAGGTAAGGGATCTGACCTCTCTCTTTCATTTCAAGTAATCTCTTTTATGTCATTCCTTTTATGCTACATGTTCTTATGTTGGAGGATGTTCTTTTATAATCCTCTTACTTCCCTTTATATTTTCATATAATGATAGATCCCCTCTTACTCTCATTATTTCGTTTTATGAAGTTTTAAGTGGCGCCGTTAGGCTGCCGAAATATTTGTAACGGATTCTTTCTCCCTTCTCATTTTTCAAGATCTATTTTCATGTAAAGTATTTCAAGTTCATTTTTGTTATGTTGGGTTATGATCTCTATATTTATCATACTGATCTTTTATGATCATATGATGAGAGACCCCATTTGATCTATTCAATTCAGTATTTTGAAGTTTTAAGTGGCTCCGTTAGGCTGCCGAATTTTTAAGTGGTTCTTCACCCTTCTCGTTTTGAAGTTCTACTTTCATGTCAATTCTTTCAAGTTCCTTTTTGTTATGTTGGGGTATGATATCTATATATATCATACTGTAATCTTATGTTCATATTATGAGAGACCTCATTTGATCTCTTCAATTCAGTATTTTTAAGTTTTAAGTGGCGTCGTTAGGCTGCCGAATTTTTTAGGGGATTCTTTCACCCTTCTCATTCTTTTCAAAGTTCTACTTTCATGTAAAGTCTTTCAAGTTCCCTTTTAATTATGTTGGGGAATTATATCTATATCTATCATAATGAACTCTTATTTTCACATGATTAGAGACCCTATTTGATATTTTCAAATCATTTTTGTTGAAGTTTAAGTAATGTCGTTAGGCTGCCGAACTTTTATAAGAGAAATCTAATTTTTGTCTTCCTTCTATGTTTTTCATTTCAAATGGTATGTCCTTGAAATTTCATTACCATGATCATGTATCCTTCTTATTCTGTCCAACTACTGTTTTATGGGTCATTTATGAATGTTTGACCCATTTTCCCTCTCTTTTTAATGTCTTCTAAAACCTCGTAACATAGCCGTTATGCTGCAGAATTTCCGTCTCAAAATGTCTCTCTGTTTTTCTAAAGTTCTTTTATATTATTAAGTGAATACTCAAATATCTTTCTTCTAAAATGGAATTCACATATATACCAAAATTTTCTATTTTAAATTCTGGGATTTACATACATGAGACCCACCTTCCTTTTCTGTGGGTTTTAAAGTGACGTAAAGATCATGTCTTTAAAGCAGTTTTTAAAGCGTTATGATTATGAAATGAAACTCATTTATTTTTGATATATGGGTTATTTATGAAATGTTTGATGATGATATATTTTGATCACATGATAATAAAGGCAAATTTAAGGTTACGCCCTGATAGCGTTCCAATTCATTGGGTAATGATGTAACCACTAGAGATTACAATTTTCACGATACCTTGGTGAATAACCTTGGTAATTTTCAAATGACACCTTGGGGATGGAACTTTGTGATATATTCATGATTGTATATGTTAAATGATGTAGCCACATCTTCAAGTTATGAAAATGTTATTTTTATTATGATATGCCTCATGATTTCATTCTCATGCCTTAAAGTTCTTTTCATGACCTTATTGAAGTATCTCAAGTTCTCATGTAAAATGTTTCTCTTGTTTCCCTTACTGTGCTTTTTTCTCACACTTTCTTTTGATGTATGTCTGTAGGTTATGTGATGTAGTAATGAACCTAGGATGAACATGAGGAGAATCCATTCAAGTGTTTTAGAATAATGTTTTATGTTTTCATGTTTAAAGTTCCTGGTTTCCAAGACACTAAACCTTAAAGATCCTCAGTTTTGTAAAATGTAATGAAAGTTTATGTGATAAAAAGGGCGGGATTCTATATTTAGAACTTGATTGTTGTTCCATAAATTAAAAATACTTAATAAAAGTGATTAATACATGTATTTTCAAGTAATTTATTACCAATCACAAAAAACCTAAAAATATTCCTCCTTATAATGACTGAAAAATATATTCCACATTTCTTGGTTTATAATTTTTTCATAAATCTATAGTGGGGGTAGATTTACTTTCCTATCACTATCCTTGAGATGATTCTTCATAATAATTATCTGAAAACCTCTATGACAATTTCCAACTACCATTAATATCAATTTCATTCTATAGTCATCTAGTATAAATACTCTCTACAAGGGATAATGAAGAGTAAATCAATGTTTCACTATTATTTTTTATTAAAATATATAAAGTATATCATATTGTTACCCTAATAACTTACCAAATTAGTGCCATAAATGTAGGCATAACATTATGCCACATATCTATATCAATTAGCTCATTAATTTGATTGTTGATCCCAATGTAACTAATGAAAATGGACTTTTTGGGGTTAACAGGCTAGTCATGTTCATTCCATACAACCTCAAATTTGATGAATCTGCTTCTTGCCTTAATAATTTTTATTAATACCACCACACTAGGATTTTCTTTTTTTAAGACATGGGTTTTTGACCTTATACCATTTCCTTGGATTTAACATCATCAATATGTTGTTCGTAAGGATTAATATCATTTTCATGTTTAGAAACTTATTATTCCTATGTATTTGGAGAATCTACATGTTGAGAAACCTAGTGTTCCCCAAGATTGGTAGCATTGCAATGTGCAGAATCTATTATTTTTATATGTTCTTGAACATTTAATTTATACTTCTTAAATGTATCAATGAATAGACAATAGAATAAGGTAACACAGTGTATATTATAAAAAAATATAACCTGATTATTGTACTCTCTTTATTTCTATAAAGGTTAAAGGTATTTGACCCATCTATCGACTATCCAAATTCCATAATTGTATTCTCCTGGTTGTTCCCAAATTTACCCAAGTTACATGGTGTAAGCGGTCATTTTTAGTACAGCTTGGGTTATCAAATCCATGGGGACCAAAGAAGAAACCTATAAACACTGTGATTTGATGGACGAATTGGCTATGAAGTTTCCAACATGGGTGTTGATTTTAATTGAATAATTAATGATTTAATTTAAAGAACAAATAAAAAACACACAATTACTTGGTATAAATAAATTAATTAAAATGATTCGATCTTAGGTTGTCACTTGGGGTATATTGGATGTATTTATTTTCTTATAAAGTTTCAGACCACTAATTCAAGATGTATCCACAAAATGATATAATTCAACAAAATAATTCACCAATTGAATCCCTACACTATTCTAAGGATAATCATCAATTCACTTATAGGATTACTTAAATGATCACTCTAAGGAATTGGATCGTACTAGCACTCAAAATGTGTCATTTTTAAAATCGGCGAAGACGAATAAGAAAATAAATCATTGAATGGAAATCTAAAAATAATGAACTAAATTTAAATATTAAAGCACATAAGATAACATCCAATCCATACCATTGATTATCCCTTGGATAAATCCATAATAGTTTAGTACTAAATTTATGTTATTCTATTAATGGAAGTAGGAATTAGACTCATGAGGGTGGAATTGAATAAGAAAAACATTGAAATAAATGAACACTCCACCATTGTGTGATTGAATTCACAAGTGATAGTGTGAATAAATTCATACCTTGATTCAATGGTATAAACTTATTAATAGAAAGGAAAAAATAAATTAAGAATAATAATAATAACTTTTATTAAGAAATGAATGTGAATGAAAAACGTACATGAGAAAACTTGATGTTACGTTACAAAATGAAAGCATGAAATTACAAATGAAATAAAAACTTGGAAAGAAATGAAAAACATGGATGATAATTACCATCACCACTATATCATTATATAGGCATATTTTTAGCCTTAGTTTTATCCCCCATAAATACATTCCTTCCCCATAATTGAGATAGTGAAAAGGAGGGTGAGAAAATCAAGGGAAATTTGACGTTTCGAAATTGACCAGGAAAATCGTCCATATTCATCCCCCTTGTTGACATGTAAATTTGTAACTAAATATTTCCAAATATGAAGGGGTCATATAAATAAAATATATTATTACATTTTATATTTAACAACTGTAAAAATTTCAGCCGAATTGGACAAGTTTTTTGTAAGTTTTTTTCGATCAAGTGGGATGACTTTATGGGCATTCAAATCTGGCACACCATTTAAATGTCAACTTAGGCTCCCTTAATCTCCATGAAAACTTCAAAATTAGATATAAACCTAATTTAATGAAATTATCCCCATATTTTTTATATTTCTATAGTTAAAATTTTAGCTTCATTGGGCTTGTATTGTGGGCCCCACTTTTGTTTTATGGGCCTTAGGCCCATTATGCTTTGTCTAAGAAATTTATGCATTCATGCTCAAAAATATTTATATTCCCTTGAGATTCATCCATGTATCCTAGAAGATAAAATGATAAAAATAAATTAATCAATCATATACCAAAATATAAAATTTAAAAATTTAAAGAAATAAATTCCAAAAATAGATGATTGATTGGGCCCAAATTTTTACTTTAAACAAGAATTGCACTTATGATGAGAAATGAAGTTAAATTTATAAAATGCACTAAAATTGTTGTTTAATAACTTTGAAACACATGAATATTAAGATATAATAAATGAATATTATCCCCTTTCAGTGGATAATCACACCCCCCCAACTTTAGTTTTTCTAGTCCCGAGAAAAAAGTATATCAAAAATATGAAATTGAATTTTATTTTTCAAAAACATTTTAATATACATTTATCACCAAAAGACATCATGTCAAACAATCATGAAACCTAAAAAATCATTTCATGGAATCTAGGTTCACAAAAATATCCATAGCCCAAGACCATTCTTTTTTTCAAATTCATTGCCACATTTCATTCAATTTCAATTAAGCATGATGATGTGTTGTGAATCACAAAATACATGGGGCCCATTTTATTTTTTAGGGAGAAAAAATGAAAGCACTAAGTGGGAATCACATTAAACCTTACGATGGGTATCCAATTTTTTTTGTTGTTCTATTTTATGAACTACAATAGATATGAATAAGACTAACTATGGGAAATGAAACAATGGAGTCACAATCCTCAAGTGACATATGCCACACATATTATCAGTTCCAAGCTCTATAATAGATATATAAAGCCTAGATATGGTCAAGAAAACTATAGAGTCGTGATCACCAAGTGTATGAAGCCACGCATTTGGACGAAACATTGCTCTATGTGGTCATTATTTCAATTTATTTATTTATTTTGGATACGTAAATTAAACTAAAAGTGAACCAAAACCCTATACTAGGATGTAAGGGACCCAAGAACTCAAATTTACACCCAATATCCAATGGACATGCATTGTGGCATTTTGATTTAGAGGATGAAAATGTAAATTTTGAAAAATCACATCGGACAACCGCACTTTCCAAAAACTATGCTCATGAACTTAAATATGCATTCAAATCATATTCAAGGCATTAAAAATCATTTGAAATTCAGTTTTCAAGTTTCATAATGTACATTAATTCATTCAAGGATAATGAATTGAGTTTTTTTTAATTTAATTATTTTCATAAAAGGACATTTTTAAATCCCGAATTTTCACTCCCCCCAACTTAGAATGAAATTTATCATAGCTTTGAAAGAGAAGAAAAGAGATATATTAGAATTGGGAAGAAATAAAGGAGATGTGATTTTATATTAAATAATTGAATAAAACCACCTGGTTTTTAGTTCATGACCAATAAATAATAAATTAATTACTATGACTTCACATCACATATGGACTCCTCGGGGATGATTGATGGTTGGGTTTGAACATTAGAAAGAAATGGTTTTATTTTGAAATAATAAAATGTATCAACACATAAATCTCACACACAAGAGGAATTTGGTCACATTAGAAACCCCAAGGGGTTCCCTTGAAAAAAATACAAAAACACAAAAAATAAAATAAAAAAATGCAGAAGTCAGGTTTCCTTCTAGAAAGCACTTAATTTAAAGTTGTTAGCTCGACTTAGACCCCCAAAATTATCTAATACCAAATTAAAACATTTTAAGAACCCAATTTTTCTCCACTTAAACTTTATTGTGATTGAATATTTTTTTATAATTTGTTTTATATGAAAATCCATGTTCAGCAGTGAGTGTAAAAGTCCAAGTAATTTTAGTAGTGGTTGATCGAGTTTCGTCTGGATTCTTTCTAAATATTTGAAGGGTTATTCCTTATTTTTGGTATTATTGATAAAAATGATGATAATTTAATTGTCTTAGTTATCATAAATGGAGGGATTATTTAGTGGGTAAGGAAGGATCAAAACTTTGAGTTTAGTTTCATTGAATTTACCCAAAATAAGAATATAAATTTGAATCAAAATATATTTATTCTCTAAAAATATTTGAAAGAATTGGTTCCTTTTGAAAATACGATTTATCCCAAAAAATTTCCATTTGAATGTCTGGAGTGGGTATGGTCTCAAATTTTGGGATTTCTCTCATTAGTTTAGTGATCAGTGGTCCTAGAAAATCATTAATGGAGTGATGTTCGGGAAATTTAACCCATGATGTTAAATTGTCCACTTTTGAATTCAAAAAATAAATTTCCTTCTGATTTAAAGAAACATAAAAAATTCTTTCATGTTCTTCAAGTCCCTTATATTCAAAGGGTGGTTCATCTGTAAACTCAAGAGAGTTTTTTGTTTAATAATATTATTCTATCAATGTTGAGGTGGTAAAAACTTTAGTGGGATTGGTTTGTATAACAGTTTCAAGGATTTGTAGTTCAACTCTCAAGGATTAAACTTCTGAATTATTTTTGTCCATTTGTTTACACAATTTTTCAATTAATTTTTGGGTATTTGTTTGGATAGAATTTTGGACATCATTTACATCCCTAATATTGATCTCATTAATCATTCTTGAGAGGGATGTAAATTTATTCTTGAACCAAGCATCATCCAAGTGATTGTACATCTCATCCGGTATGGTGTAATCATTCCAAGGTTGATCAATAAAATTTCTTATGTTAGGTGGTTCCCAATATTGATTTCCAATTTTATTTAATCCTGAGTTTATGTTTATTTATTGTTCAAGATATTCCATTGGAGCATACTGGTGAATGGATTTGATATTTTTTGGACATAAAGAAATAGAAATGGGAAAATAAAAGAGAAATGGTCATCAGAAAAGAAAACTTGGATGATAAAAGAAGGTGAGTTTCTAAGATACTTACTTGGGTCCCTGAAAATAGCACCAAAATTTGTTTATGCCCAAATTTACACAAGTTATATGGTGTAAGTGGTCATTTATAGCACATCTTTGGTTATCAAATCCACAAATACTGAACAAGAAACCTATAGACACTATGATTTGATGGAAAAATTGGCTATGAAGTTTCCAACTTGTTTTTTGATTTTAATTGAATAAATAATGATTTAATTTAAAGAATAAAAAAAACATAATTACTTATTATAAATAAATTAATTAAAATGAGTCAATCCTAGGTTGTCTCTTGTGGTATATTGGATGTATTTATTTTCTTATAAAGTTTCGGGTCACTAATTCAAGATGTATCCAAGAAATGATATAATTCAACAATGTCATTCACTAATTTAATCCTTATACTATTCTAATTCTAATCACCAATTCACTTATATGATCACTTAAATGAGAACTCCAAGTAATTGGATCATACAAGTACTCAAAATGTGTCCTTGTTAAAGTTGGCGAAGATGAAGAAAAAATAAATCATCGAATGGAAATATTAAAATAATTAATTGAATTTAAATATTAAAGAACATAAGATAACATCCAATTAATACAATTTCTACTCCCTTAGATCAACCCATAAGAGTTAAGTCCTCCATTTATGCTATTATATCAATGAAAGCAGGAAGTAGACTCATTAGGTTGGAATCGAAGAAGAAAAACATTGAAATAAACGAACACTCCACCATTGTGTGATTGAATTCACAAGTGTTGGTGTGAATAAATTCACACCTTAATTCAACAGTATCAATATGTTAATAGAAAAGAAAAAATAAATTTAGAATAATAATAAGAAATTTTATTACGAAATGAATGTGAATGAAAAACTTACATGAGAAAACTTGACATTGTGATTACAAAATAAAACCATGAAATTACAAATGAAAGAAAAACTTAGATAAAAAGGAAAAACATGGATGATAATTCCATTCACCACCAGCTCATTATATAAGAATATTTGGAGCCTTAGGAATATCCCCCATCAATATATTCGTTCCCCATTAATTGAGATACTCAAAAGGAGGGTGATAAAATCAAGGGAAATTTGACAATCCAAAGTTGACCAGGAAAATCGTCTAGATTCATCCCCCTTGTTGACATATGAATTTTTAAATTAATATGGCCTAATATGAAGATATAATAGAATGAAAATATATTTTTCCATGTGTACTATAATAGATATAAAAATTTAAACCAAATTATACCATCCATTTGGAATTTATGCTTGATCAAGTGGGATGACATTATGGGCGTTCAAATCTGGCCCGCCATTTAAATTTCAACTTAAGATCCCTTTATCTCCATTAAAACTTCATAATTAGATCTATACACAGTTGAATTAAATTATTCCCATATTTTTCTATTTCTATAGATAAAATTTGAGCTTCTTTTGGCTTGGATTGTGGGACCCACTTTTGTTTGATGGGCCTAAGGCCCATTATGCTTTGTCTAAAAAAATTATGCATTCATGCCCAAAAATATTCATCTTCCCTTGAGATTCATCCATCAATCCGAAAATATAAAATGTTCTAAATAAAGTAATAAATCATATCCTAAAATATAAAATTCAAAAAATTAAAGAAATTAATTCCACAAATAGATGATTGATTGAGCCCAAATTGTTACTTTAAACATGAATTGCACTTGTGATAAGAAATGAAGTTCAATTAATAAAATGCACTAAAATTTATGTTTATGGATTTTAAAACACATTAATATTAATATATAATAAATTAATAGTATCCCCTTTTAGTGTAAAATCATATACTCTAGCACAAAAGACCCTCTCTATATTGATACTACTGCAAAATGATTGCAACATCTCAATGAAAGGGTCATCCTTAGTTGAATTAACATCTCACCCTTCAGTGGTTTTGGTGGATAATATAATAATTGAAAAGATTTTATTTTTAGGATATAGAACATAAAATACTTATACTACTTATGAGGCCATTACAAATATTTCATCCTTTTAACCTTCCTTACTAAAATCCACTTTCATGAATCTCAATTCATCTATTTTAATTACACTCATATTATCAACTCACTTGCATTGGAAATCTGTACTTGGAATATTGAATAATCCAAATCCCATATTTTTTTGATGATTCCAATTTATTACATATTCATATAAATTGTATTTATTTCCACGGTACCAGATACATGTATCACTTCATCCAAAAGTGTAACTTCACTATTTTGAATGGTACTGCACTTGTAACATCCCGACCTGAGAGCCACTAAAATAGTTCCCCAAGACAGTGGGTCACATAACCTCAAGCACACCTCCCAATATGCCAGAGTCAGTTGACTATGTGTGAAAGTCCAAGATGGTATAGTGGAGAGACTATACCTTCATATTAGGGTGGCACAATAGATATAATAAATAAACAGAGATATTAGAAGTATGATATAATAGATGACATAGTGGAAACAAGTGTAATAATCAAATATAGAAGCATAAACAACCAAGAAACTATAATAATAATAATCAAATCCAAAGGTTGATTCATATACATGATGATGTCATGGCATGATGATTTTCAAAAGGGGGAAATAGGGGATATAGAGTATAGGAATATACATCATGATATACAAAAATACCAAAAAAAAGACAAAATACAGATCCACTAACATCATAATCATACACTCGGTCCTCTACTCCCATTCTCCAAGCTATAAGCTAAAAATATAAAGCATCTATGATATAGAACTTTCCATTATCCACGCTTGCTGTCATGAAGTCTACTTGGGTACCAAAGGCGGTCGGAGTATAATGTGAGATAAACTCAGAAGGATACCACCAATGGTTTCTAGAATAATCCATCCATTGTATATATCATAGTAGTGTCGAGGTAAAATGAATAATGAACAATGCTAGAAAATAAATACCAGTCGACTCAGGTTCTTATGGGACACTTGGAAGACTCTATCTACTTTCGAATAGGCTAGAATATATGAACTCGGTAACCATATATATATAGTAACCATATATATATATAATATGTATATGTGTATATACACTATATATTTATGGACATATAGAGGCACATTATTGGATACTAGGTGCTAGTTAGACCCCAAGTGTAACTCAAGCATCCATAACTAGTCTAATGATCCAATGACTCCACCAATGGTACTGTACCTGATCTCATAGAAGTGAGATACATATTTCTCATCACTCAAGATGGTGGGGTGAGTCTTCATTCCTAACACTCGATACAAATGAATTTAGAATTCCATTCTCATCACCCAAATAAGATATTAGTTGTGTGGGACATCATGCCCAATACCCAACATAAGGGAGAATGAAACGCCATGCTCAATAAAACCATTAATCACTGTTCACTAACCAATATCCATGGTCTAATAATAATAAACGTGATGGATTAATTGTAAATAAAATATAACCATTTATCATAATTAACCATGGGTTCACAATTCCTAATTCACATTTATAATATATAACATGTGGTGTGGCCTTTCCACCCACTTTCATTCCATTTAACTGAGCCATTCGATTTACAAGGCAAGGAAATTTAATTTCCAAGTCAAGTATAACACTTAGATGGTGTTTGGTCATTTGAACATTTATATTAAAGGAGGTAATTTTATTTTTCAAACCCAATGGGGTTTCAATCAATGAGATAGAAAACCTATTAGGCCCAAAAGTGGATTAGATACCCTGAGAGGGTGGGTGAATCAGGGTATGGATGTTTTTTTCAAAATTCTTCCTACCCCACTGGATCTTTATGTGTTTAGTATAAGGGTCAATTAATTTTTTTTAATTTTTATGTTGATTTTATACTTAAAAACTTTATCAGAATATGATGCACAAAAAAGGAAATAAATAAATAAAGCATAAGGTCACATATATTTTTACTTGGTTCACCCTCACTGGGCTATGTCCAAGGATCATACAATAGTAATGTATCAATGTACCAAATTCACTAAGTCTCACTACCAATTAAAGGTTTGGGATAGATCACTCATATACCCAAGCTCACTGCCTTTATAATGTTTAGGGATATCTCAATTCTTCCAAAGTTTCAGTCCCTCAATCTTTCGCAATTCTCACTGCCTTTGTGAAGCTCACACAACCTTCATGAAACATCTCAATTATTCACAAGTATATACTACTTTCAAAAACCCCATAACTTTAATGAAGCTACCCTCTTTCATGAATCTCAAACATTCTTCATGAAGTAACCTCCTTTCATGAATCTCAAACACTTTTTCAAATCTCACTTATCATTCATGAATCTCACAATATTCGATCATCATTTTATATCCTTCATGAACTTTAATACCTTTTCAATGCTTCCAACTTTCGGTCAGCTTTGATTCCTCTATGAAATTTATATATTCACAAAATTTTTCTCAAGAAAAACCTTCACGAATCACCTTTTTGAATTTAGATCCTTTGAATTTTTGTTAAGTCTTTTTCTCTTTTCTGAGGGGGTAAAGGAATATTTATAGGCATTCCCTCCCATTATAGAAACTTCCATCCTCTTCATCACCTTTTCATGAAGTTATCCCATCTAATTTTTGAATCTCCCTATTTTTGAAAAGAACCAGGAAAATTTCTCATTCACAAAGTTTATCATAGTTATAAAGAGTTATTGTCTTTCCATCGCCCATTCATGATGTTCCACACCTTCATAAAACCTAGCCTTAGTGACACTAAATTACTTCAAAAAGATATTTTCCTTCATGAAACTCCATTCTTCATGAAATCCAAGCCTTTGACCTATTTTTATGTGGTGTTCATGAAAATACAACTTTCACGATGATTGATCCGTTCTCTAAATTTCAGACCCCAAAAATTTGGAAAACACTCAGAAACGGCACCACCTTATATGTGAAATTTTTTATATATATTCCAAGGAATTAATTCCTTTTTCTTGGATATTTTTCAACATATTGTGTCAATAACTATGATAGAACTCCGAAACTAAAGTTTTTCACCTTATTTGTCAACAAAAAAAATCAACCCAAAAACACTGAAATGTTATCTTGAGGAATTTTTTCCCTAAAAAACATTTAACAATTTAATAGGGGTCTATGGGTATATCACATTATGGTTTAATTAATTAAATAAGGAATGATACATTCTAAGGCATCATAGGAAAATTTATGGTGAGAGGAATGATGGAGAAGCTATGAAAACATCTTAAATTTTAGGAAAAATTTCTAGACCACTTACCTTAGGTTTCTAGACGACCACTTGTCTAGTATCAACCTTTAATTAAAATAAGAAAAGAATAAAATGGAAGAAAGGACTAATGTCCTAAAAATAGGGCATTAAATCTCACACTAAAATAGCATAAGAGGTGGGAATATAAACTATAATGGGAAAAAAGATGATTAGAGAGCTTACTATTGTGAATACAATGTGACCGATGATGATGTAATTTTAAATCAAATGGAGTAGTATTTGAGAAGCCTAGGTTAGGCTTGGGAGAACTCCATGGGAGATAAAAGAGAGGGTTGTCTGCTAGAAATATGAAAATAAAAAAGAGGGGTTAGGATTTAAGGAAATAAGGTAAAAATGATAAAAATCTCCCCTTAAAATGGGGCTTCATGATTTGGCAGCATATTTGGACAAACTATGTAGCAACCATGTTCCAGCCATTATCCAAGACCCCCCCCCCCCACACACACACTTAGGTCAGGCGCATGATTTTCCTAACCATTCGTAAGCTGTGTGAAATGACTCTCTCAGGATGTCTACAGTTTTTTCACAGGCATGCAGCTTGGATCACATGATTGTAGATAAACCATGTGACCTCCTCTATGCACTGGGTACCTTGAATGGTTGAGTCACATGGTTAGCACTAATCATGCACAAACCATGCAGCCCGTTCTATTTTTCTATTTTCCAGAGCTTCGGGCTCCGAACAAGCCCTGAACACTCCTAAAACCATTATTAAGACTTAGGTAACATTTAACAAGATAAAACAAAGGATTCTAAAAAAAACAAAAAAATTGTACCTTCATTAAAATTAGGGTCGTTATAACCTCCCCTACCTAAATAAATTTGTCCCTAAATTGGCCTTAAGAGGGTAATGAGGGGACATTTGAGAAAAGATCTAGCCATTGGGGACATACATCAGCTTCCCACTCCCAGGTCACATCTTGAACTCAGTCGTGATTCCATATAACTTATACTAAAGGTATCAAAAAACCTCAAAGTGTCTTTACACTTTGATCCATGATATGCACTAGATATTGCTCAAAGTAAACATCTATGTCTAACTCAACGTTATCAGGCTTTAGAACATGCTACGGGTCTAGATAATACCATCAAAGCTGAGACACATGAAAAAAATCATGCATAGACTAGTATATCTAAGGAAGTAAAATCTGGTAATCCACTAGTCCTATTTTTTTCAAATACCTCAAAAGGACCAAATAATCTATGAGAGATCTTACCCTGCCTCTGAATTCATCGATGGCCCAAGTTGGGTGAAACTTGTAATAAAACTTGATCTTTGAGCTCTAACTCTAGAGTTCATTGGCATCAATTAGCATATGAATATTTTTTGTACTAAGATTTCAACATGTGATTCTTGATTATATGGACTTGCTTTAAAGTCTCTTAGATGAGACATAGTCCAAGAAAATCATCCTCCCTTACCTCTAACCAATAAAAATGTGATCGTTAAGGTCTTCCACATAAGTCTTCACAGGGAACCATCTCGATGGAAGAATAAAATATATTATTATAACTGAACTCAACTAGGGGTATATGTTTCTCTAGATAACCCTCAAAGTTGAGGACACATTCATGGATAATTTCCTCCAATACTTGAATTGTATGCTCTGTATTTCCATTGGTCTGAGGGTGATAGGTCGTCTCAGAAGTACCGGTGTACCCAAGGCCTTCTACAAACCTTACCAAGACCATGAAGTGAATTGAGAATCCTTATCAAATATGATAAAATGTACAGATATTTGAAGGCGCACGAACTCCCTAACGTATATCCTCCCTAGATCGTCTTCCGATAAAGTCTTTCAAACAGGCAAGAAGTGATAAAACTTCATTAAATGATCAAGGACTAAAAAAACTATATCATTTCCATGAGGTAATCTAGGAAATCCTACCATTAATTACATAGATGCATCATCCCATTTCTACCTAGGAATAGATAAAATTTTCAAAATTCCCACCAGTCACTGATGTTTCACCTTCACCTGCTGACGGGAGTAATACCGATTGCTAAATCTAGATATCTCTCATTTCATACCAGGCCACCAATACTAGAGACGTAAGTCTCAATACATATTGGTGAAACAGGGATGTACTTCCCAAGAAAAGGCATGATATTCTCACATAAGTTCCTCCTAGATGTTTTATAGAACCCATAAATACCCATGTATGCGTAAGATCTCATTATCATACATGGTCTACCATGGTGATGAATCCTCAATTGATATAATTTCCCTTGGGACTAGGCCTTTGGGATCATAAATTTTCCTCATATTTACCCATTCCAGAAGGGTAGAGGTCACTACTAAGGTTGATAGGATATTCTTCCCTAGATCCTCCTAAACCTCAACATACATCTCTAAAAACCAAGCCATAATATTTCACTCACCACTGGCCTCCTGAACCACCTATGTCTATGTCTTTTAGCTCAAAGTATCTGCTATATCATTTCCTTTTACAGGCATATAGGAAAGATCCAAAACGAAAGACTACAGATAATAAACCCAACTACACTGTCTGAGATTCATATCACACTGTGTGAAGATATACTTGAGGATTTTTTTGTCTATGAACTCCAAAAGTTGATTCTCAAGTAAATAATGTCTCTAGTAGCATAAATCATGAGCAGTAGTTGCTAGTTTGAGATTTTTTTTGGGTAATTACACTCATGATTCCTCAACTGATGAGACTCATATGTTATGACTCACTCATACTATATCAAACCCACTCCTAGCTCCACACCTGATGTGTCATAGTAAATTATATAGATCCTTCCTAGCTCTAGAAAAAACAAGATTTTCATTGAAGTCAGCCATCTTTTCAACTCCTGAAAGGATGTTTCACAAGATTCTAACCACACGAATTTCACACCCTTCTTAGTCAATCCTATAATATCCACTAATATAAATGAGAAATCCTAAATGAAGAATATTTAATACCTAGTTTAAACCTAAGAAACATTTTATATAAAATACATTCTTGGTATTCTCCTAGAAAACTATTTCTCTTACCTTCTCTGGTTCTGCTGATACTCTTGACTCTGAGAATATGTGACCCGGGAAGTGGACTTTGTCAATCCAAAAAAGTGTCATTTGGTGAGATTTTTATAAAGATGGTTCTCTATTAGTGTACTCAGTGTGATATCAAGATTTTGGACATGATCGTGTTGATATAGAGAATACACTAAGATGTCGTCTATAAATACTACCATGAATGAATCTAGATATAGATGGAAAACACAATTCATAAAATCCATAAAAATAGTTGGCATGTTCATGAGACCGAACGAGATTACCAAATACTCATAAAGATTATACCTTCTCTAAAAATTTGTATGAGGTATGGATAAATATATAACACATACCTGATGATAGACCGACCTCAAATCAATCTTTTAATACACCAAATCTACTTTGATCTGATCAAATAGGTTGTCTATTCAAGGAAGTGGATATTAGTTATTAAATTTAAGCGAGTTAAACTATCGGTAATCCATGTAGAGTCTAAGGGTATCATCCACCTTCTAGGTAAAAAGGACTGGTGAACCCCATGGAGAAGTGTTGGGGAATATAAAGCTTTTAGCCTCCAGATCTTCTAACTATTTATAGAGCTCCAAAATCTATATAGGTTTTATCTTGTAAGGATAAATTGACACTGGTGTCTCTCTTTTCACTAGATCAATATTTAATTCTACCTCTCTCATTGGAGGTATCCAAAAAAAGTAATCAGAGAATATTTCTCTGAAATGATCAACCACGGGAGGTAAAATAGTTGGTCGTATCCCCTGGTCATTCAATAAGAGACAAGAAATTTGGGTTGTTACTCTACTCAGACCCTGCTACTCAGTTCCTACTCAAAACTCATGGACATCCCATTCACCATTATGAATATTTCTACCATACTATGGTAATGTAAACGTCACCCTTCAGTGACAATAATCATTATGGGATTGATAAGGAATCAACCAACCAATTCTGAGAATTACACAAAATCCTATCATTTCAAGGACGAAGATATTCCACATAAAAATATAGATTCCTATATCAAAAGGAAAATCCTTAAATTGGTTGAGAACTCTCTGATCGGATACCCAACGGAGTATCGAGTGTCATCATGCCAAAAAATTACTCTATTTTGAGGCTTAGACTCTCCATAATTTTCTCAAATATAATAGAGTGCAACACACCTATATAAAATAAAGAAGTCACTAAAGTATAGGATAATATAATAGTATCTAAAATAGTGTAAGGTTCAGACCTCTACTCCTACAGTATAGGTTTCACTTCAAATAACTAACCCATTTAGTGGCCCTGAGTTGCAACCTCACTACCTTGAGCGGGCCCACCCTACAAGTGATGTGTATCCTGAGTTTGATTTCCAATGTCTCAATCACCACCTTGGTATGATTCGCAGGTGGTATTCTAGCTTTCTTCTAGGTAAGAAATGTTGGTATTTCTCCAAAGCATGGAGTCAGTGTAGACCATCTCTCATTAGGTGCTGGTGGAAAATTCTTGTAGAAGCACTGGATTTTCCTCATCCTTATGTAGCCTCTACACTCTACTGGGTCTCACATACACTGGGTCTTCATGTGTCCCACCTTTCCACACTGATTACATATGAGATAACTATTTGTACAAGTTTTTTGGGTGTTACTACCCTACAAGAAACCTCAAAGAAATTCTTGTGTCCACTTGAAGAAACCTAGCCAGGTCTGGGTGCTGAACCACCCTAGCTCATACTATCAGCTTCCCTCATATTTTTATTAGTAAAGAGGGTTTGGTTGACAATAAGAAAAATAATAGTCAACTAGAATACGTTAACCTGCAATCGTATGGTGTATACTATCTCATCACCCACTAGAGTTAGTGTGAATCATTTTAGATTAGTAAAATGAGTAGAATAATCCATGAAAGACATGTCTCCCTACTACAGTTTCATAAAATCTCTATCCTGGTCAGCCCTCAATGTATGTGTAAAGAAGTAATTGTATAAGACTATCTTCAAATCCCTCCATATAATGCCTTGATGTCAGTATGCCTAGGTAATGGCATCCCACCATCACTTGGAAGAACTTCATTGCATATAGGTATTGATTTTGACCCTCTTCTCTGGATGAATCTCTAGATGATCAAATATAGAAAGCATGGACTCAAGACATGACTTTATAGCACAAGTTTCATTGTACCTCGATAATGTGTGAGGATCCTGTTGTTGGAACTCCTGAGTCAAATCTTCTATAGTTGGTATAGGTCGAGAAACACCTACCATATTCTACATCATATGAATAAATCCCTCTTG
The DNA here is from genome assembly GCA_963277665.1 of Viscum album. NCBI lineage: Eukaryota > Viridiplantae > Streptophyta > Magnoliopsida > Santalales > Viscaceae > Viscum > Viscum album. The sequence continues at coordinate 613,762,879 of OY728136.1, forward strand.
AAACTGGGTGTCAATGCCCATGTTAAGAACAACATGTGACTCCATAAGCGGAACTACAGTAGGTATCACTATCATCTTAAGTTTCACCACCTTTGATGCATGGTCATCATCACCTTCATAGAATATGACTCGATGTTGTTATGGTAGCATGATTCTTCAAATCCAAATGAATTCCTTGGAAAATAATTTCGAAAGAAAATAATCATATATTTATAATAGGATAGGTACACAACATTCCTAAGGAATAGTTTGCACCTCTCTGCCTACTCCAAAATCTAGGTCTGCGTGGTAAGGAATGACCATAATAGGAAATAATAATGTAAGATACACCCCTAGGTACCCACTACTACGTTCAATTTTGGGACTTGGTCACATATTACACAATGGAGGTTCTGATATATGGAGTGTCAATTGTAAGGTACAGAGGAAAACACCCTTTACTTTACAATTGGAATCCCATTTAGTGATAACCATTTCATTTAAAAGTTTTATTTATTTTTCATTCGTACTATTTTATAATATATATATATATAACTATCCAAAACCAATAGGTCCAGAATCCACAAAATAGCATAATTGGCCAATGTAGGTGTCATCGTCAATCTATGCATGAAAACACTATTTAGAATGATGTAGGAACTTTAATTAACCCAATTATGTTATCAATTCCCAAAGTGTTAGCACATTTCCATATATAATAATCCATGCGCTAACAATATGCGGTAGGCAAATGCATATAGGAAGTAGATGTGGAATGGAAAAATGTATAGCATATTAGTCCAAAGGTGCCTAAGATGACGCATGAGATGATAACTCCTTGTCATACCAGTACAAGGAAAAATAATTATATAAAAATAATAATGTCAATAATAATAATGTCACAAAATGTGTGCATCGCCCAAAGGTGAAGTCATATCAACTATAGCAGGCGTAATCCAATAACAACAATAAACCATCCCATATAATTTGGTTTTCCTCTGTATGTGGGATAACTAATCCTAGGCACATGATAATTACCAAATTTCATTACATCCTAGTCTCCTATGTAATACCCAAATAGTAAGACAAAAGGACAAGGGGCATCGATACCACTTTGTAGCATCCCAACCCAGGAGAGACTAAAATAGTGCCCCCGGATGGTGGGTCACATGGCCTCAAACATGCCTCCCCATATGATAGATACTTCTAACTTCTAGTGAGGGTCCAAGGTGGTATAGTGGGAAGACTATACCCACATATCAAGGTGGTACAGCTGATATAATAAATGAACAGAAATATTGGAATCATGATATAACATATAGAACAGAAGAAACAAGTATAATAATCAACTACGGAAGAATAAACAACCAAGAAACTATAATAATAATCAAATCCAAAGGCTGAGTCATATACATGACGATGTCATGGAATACTGATATACAATAAGGTGTAATATGGGATACAAAGTACAGGCGTATACATCATTCTATAAAAATACAAAAATGCCAAAATATAAATCCACTAGAATCAAGAGAATACGCTAGGTTCTCTGCTTCTGTACTCTAAGTTATAAGCTAACCAAATCAATCATTTGTGACAAGGCACTTTCCCTTATCCACACTTGCATTCATGAAGTCTATTTAGGTATGAAAGGTGTCCCAAGTAGGGTGTGAGATAAACTCAGTAGGCCACCAACAACGGTATATAAAATAATTTAGATAGTGTACATAGTGTAGTAGTGTGAATGTAAAATGAATAATGAACAATGCTGGAAAATAAATACCAATCAAATTAGGTTCCTATGGGATACCTGGAAGACTCTACCTGCTTCTACATAGGCCAACATCTCTGAAATCGGTAAACATATATATATATATATATATATATATATATATTAACCATATATATATAATATATACATATATATACACTCAATACATACAGAAATATAGACGAATATGCATAGATACTAGGTGCTAGATAGACCCAGGGCATAACTCAGGTGTCCATAACTAGTCTAATGAGTTAATGGCTCCAACAAGGGTATTATCCTAGATCTCATATGAGTGCAATACATCATGCTCCTCACTCGAGATGGTGGGGTGAGTCTTCATGCCCAACACCCGGTATAGAGGAATGTGGAACACCTTTCCCATCATCTAAATAAGTTATAAGCGGTGTGGGACATCATGCCCTACACCCAACATAAGGGAGAATGAAAACTCATGCTCAACAGAACACTTAACCATTATTCACCGACCAATCCTTATGGTCTAATAATAATAAACATGAGAGATTATCTATAAAGAAAATATAACAATTTATCACAATTAACCAAGGGATAATAATTCATAATTTAAATTTTTTATATATAACATGTGTTGTGTCCTTTTCACCCACATCCATTCAATTTAACTATGCCATTTAATTTACAAGGTAAGGAAATTCAATTTCCAAGTCAATCTGAACACATAGACGATGTTTAGTCATTTGAAAAATTATATAATAGTATGGAATTTCATTTATCACACCCAAAGGGGTAGAAATAAATGAGGTAGGAAACTGATAATAATTTAATAGGGGTATATGGGTATATCACCTCATGGTTTAATTAATTAAATAATGAAAGATACATTCTAATTCATTGTGTGGAAATGTCTAGAGAGTGTCATGATGGCGAAGCTATGAAAATATCTTGAATTTTAGGAAAAATTACTAGACCTATAACCTTAGGTCCATATACAACCACTCATTATGTATCAAACTTTGATTCAAAGAAGAACGGAAGAATATGGAAGAACGGACAAATTCCATGAAAGTAGGACGTAAGAGATCATACCAAAATAGAACTATCATGGCCCATCCCCTGGGGTCCATGTCATGTCTACCCCAAGATCGCCTCTCATAGGCCAGGGTCTGGAGATAGCGCTGAGTAGGAATATCCAAAACAAATGGGATGCATTTTACTAATTACTTGTACATGTGCACACAACTCCAAGCCACATATTCTAGAAAGTGAAAACACTATGTAAACAAACACAGGGTATGACAGTAGAAAATTGGAGGTTGGCAAGGCCAGAATACAATTACAAACAAAAGGAAAAGTATAAGTATAAGTATCTGAAACACCTCAATAAAAAAACCTACCTGAATGGTAGGTATAGAAATAGATATCTGAAACCATAGAAGCATACCTCATCTGTCCGCTCACTTTAAGCACCACCTGGGCCTGGTCTTCCAAGGACTCCATCAAAGCATTGATATTCTGCACAAGATACAACACATGCGGGAAAATCCCATGTAGGGATGAGTAAAAAAATACTCACTAGGGTACCCCAAAACACAAAGTAAAAGACCACAAAGGAAACACCACTATGAAGACATGGTCAGATCAACAAAAGTATGTGTCCAAAAAACATATAACAAGAACATATAGTTATACTCATAAATGATTACAAGACTCAAGGTCTCATCCAATTCCATCCATATGATCCCTATCATAGCATGCTTGATCTAGGAAATATCACTCCTCGAGCTATCTAATAGTAATATCATTGAACTAGTCTACCAAAGTATCTGAGACAACACCCGGTCTCGATACATCATAAAGTTTCAATGAGATATCTGGTATCGCTAAGACAATGAGTCTCAATATCACATCCAATCCATCTTTATAGTATTATTTTCAAGTAACACTCATTTCAAGACAACTCACTCCTCGATCTATGACGCCATGAAATACCCTTGCAAAGAGTTCCCTCTAATTTGGGCCCCTTCCAAATAGAATGCACTAAGAACTACTCGAAGCACACTAGAAAAGTCAAGTCACGAAGGAAATAATCTGATCTTGATACACAGATAGGGGGTCATATACCTAGGGATCAGTGGGGGGCTCTTGGACCTACTGGAAGCATAATCTTAGATATGGAATAAGTTCCCGCATAAATATTGGTCACACCTTCTCCATAAACCCTATCTAAGTTACCATGAACAGATATGAGGATCGACTGGGCCTCTTGGTGAAATACACACTCTAGCACACTAAGTCACTATCTAAGCCGGGCTGAGACAACTCACATCAAAACATGGGTCATCCTCTGTGATAGGGATTGTATCCTACATTGAACCTTCATAGGAAAGACCAAGGGTGTGATCTCAATCTCTACTATCACCCTCTATGATGGGATCATGATCCTGCATCAATCCCTCATTGGGAAGAAAATAGAATGATACTATCCCCTACTAGTCCAAATAAAAACCCACCAAGCCATATCAAAAGGACCACCTCATCATAAGGGTCCCGATTCCAAAAATATCTCATCAAATGGATGCTCAGTTTGAAAGATATGCCATTTTTATAAAAAATATTTGATTTGGGTCTGGTCTTGGTCTGACCCGACTGAAACGGGGCCAGGTCCAACCCAACCAGAACTGGGTCGGATGACCCGACCCGGTCCGGCCTTTCCTTCTAGGCTTAGCCCGGTGGTCCAACTGGGTCATTGGACCCAGCCTGTTGGGCCACTCAGTGGCCCGATTCTACCAGTTCAGCCAACATCGTGTGGGCCACCCTTCTCAAGCACATGGCACGGTTGTGTACTGTGTCACCCCAAGCACCGGGGTGCACCACCCCCATCCATCCCAGTCCACTCACGTGGACAAAAAATCCCACACATGGCTCGGCTGCGTGTAACTGGTCAACTTGGGCACCATTATGGTAGTTCGTCCTCTGCCGCATCAGCACGCGGCCACCGCCGCGCTAGTGGCCCCTTCTGCAGGCCAGTGGATTTTCTTTGGTTCTCTAATTGTTGATCTAAAAGATGTTCTATGATACTTGGGTCACCACCATCACTATCGTGTTCTTAGATTCATGCCATAATCTATCATGATGCAAGGTCACTCGAACAGAGATATATTCCACACCTCTTTGATTAATCTAACACCATCATCACCACACCTCTATCATGCCATGTCAATCCCATATCTACGATATCATATCATTTCTCCAAGAATTGGTTGTGTAATGATCAATCGATTATGAATTGTCAAGTCGCAAGCCAAATGAAGAATTCCCGTGATTAATGATGAGCAGAGGGAGAAAATCATGAATCAATAAGGAGGAATGGACCTCAGTTGATGTTCATGTCTATCATGGTTCATTTCTATTAGAATGGAAATTTTTAATCCAATAAAAAATTCAAGATCAGTCTCCCACAACCCCTCAAATAGGTAAAACCCATCCTGCGACAATGACCAATCTAAGGTCCATTCTATTTGGGGATTGGTCTACGTTCGTCATATAATATTAAGAATGGGGGAAAGGAGAAAAAAATACAACACCCAACATGGATTTGGTTTGATCATTGAAGAAGAGAGATTATGTCGTCATCGTTTATCGATCCACAATCCTTGATCCTCGATCCTTGATTTTTCAAATCTTGAGGTGGTCGATCTACCACTGTTTTCCAATGCTTTTCTCCAGGGCTTCTAGGGAAAATTTTCCAGGATTATCCATCTAATCCCATATCCCTGTCAAGATGTTAAATGAATAAAACGCATTTTAGCATCATCGTTGCAGCATTGCAACATCGCCACACTGTTTTATTAATGAAAGAGAATGGAAATCCTCATCATTATGTTGCAATGTCTCCACGCTGCAAAACTTTAATAACAAATAAAATAAACTTCTTATGTTTATTTTATTCTTCTTTAAAATTTCCAAAAAATTAACATTCACAGTCGACCCGTGTTGGTCGATGTTAGGCACTGCTTAAGGAAAATTTCACATTACAAACTCGATGGTGGTCTTAGATTTCCAATCCGAGTCACCGTTCATGAGTTATTAAGATTTTAAAATAAAATAATTTTATTTAATTAATTAATTTACAGTAACATCCTTTTCAGGTTTTCTCACTGGAGACCCGCTCCGACTAATGTTAAGTCGCGCCTAAGGTAAACCTACCATCCTAAATGCGAAGACTCCCTTCAATTTCTGATTCGGGCACCCGTTTAATATTTATTATACTTTTTTAGGAAACCCACTCATGCGCATTATTAAAAACTTAACATTTACCATTCTGGGAACACGGGGCCTTGAATCGCACCCCATCACAGCACCTAGTCTCGGAATTCTCCCAGAAATTTTCTAAAAATAAAATTGGGAAAATATGAGTCATTATATTCTCCCCACCTTAAGGATTTATGCCCCTGAAATTCAAACCAAGGGATACCCAAATAGATGAGGGTACAAGCACAAACTTGATCCCCCCGATCCCATGTGCTGTTCTAGAGATTTGTGTGCTGGTACTAAGAATGCACTAAAGGAATTAACTACCCACAAAGGGTCTTCTTCTACCTATCCTCAATCTCCATGACTAGGATAAAAAGTGAACATCCTGATCAAAAACTATCATCTTTGGGATTCCATAGAGTATAGTTATCTCATGCATGTAGAGGCATCCCAATCACTCTACTAAAATTTTCTCCCGAAAAGATAAGATGTGTCCAACTTGGTGAGTTGGTCAAAGATCACCCATATAGTATCGTGTACCTTGAAGGTACATAGTAAACCCATCACAAATTACATATATATCCTTTCTCACTCCCTTCCTGAAACCCCAAGGAATAAAAGAGAAACCCCCTCCAAGCACAAGGGATCGATATGGTGAGTTAACAAACCACGAAACTGATTCAAACAAGTGATCAACTTTAATATCAATAGGTAATCCCAGATTCAACCTATTTTTTCATCCTCAGTGTCCTCCTTCACACCCACATGCATATCTCGATGCATCTCGCCACTCTAGGCATCCACTACTACTATTGTGTGTCCTCTGAAAGGAAAGACGTGCTCCCCACCTTTCGAATATTCATAAGGGGAATTCCCCGTGGTCAACTAATCATGTAAAGTCTCACCATCGATATCATTGAGTCGGGCCTCCCTAACTCACTATAAGATTGGAGGTGTAACAACCACCGACTATAAGTAAGCTGCATCATCTCCATCTATGAAGGATAGTTGTAATGAGGCTAACTGGTATGTTGCCTCGTTCAGCAACTAAGAACTGGATCTCTTATTGAGAGCATCCGCTACCACATTTCCCTTACTAAGAGTATATAATCTCTCCAAGTCATAATCCTATAGGAACTCTATCCAATACCTTTTCCTCAAGTTCATAACTTTCTGAGATAATATATACATGAGACTCCTATGGTTTCAGTAGATGATAAACTGCCTTCCCATCAAGTAGTGTTGCCACATCTTAAATGCGAAGACTATTATTGCCAACTCAAGATCATGGGTTGCATAGTTATGACCATGTGGTCTCAACTAACATGAACCATAGGCAATCACTACTTTCCTATGCATCAGGACACAACCAAGTCCATTCTTTGATGCATCACCAAAAACTATGTACTCAACTCCCTCCTCTAGAAAACTCAAGATCGGGGCACTTGTCAAACTCTGTCTTAACTGCTGAAAAGCCCATGGTCACCTTTCTATCCATGTGAAAGGATGCCCCTTTCAACTGATCGAAGTGTTAATCAACCCCTTTGGTAGTGGATACTCATTCTCCATGGTCACTTGGTTAAAGTTATCATAATCCACACATAACCTCAAACAATGGGTCTTGTTAATCCCTTCCTCTTCAAGTCCTCCACCTACACTCTCAACTTGCAAAGATCTATGAAATTCATCTGATATACTGATGCTAGTATCGGTTCCATATCCAGGTGTAGAATAATGCATAATATTATCTCCTTGTGGGGAGGTACAACTAGAAACATCTCCTTCAAAGACGGTATTGTACTCCACCACTACTGTTGGGAATTGAAAACTCATAACATCCACTGCCCCAAGGGTAAGGCTAGCCAAATCAAAATTGATCAGCTGCACCCTCCTATGAATGAGTCTATCTTATGCTACTTGGGTTTCCTTTTTCGCCAACCAAGGAAAACCACATTCCATCATTGTGGACATACCGCACACTTTTGCCTAAAATAGTCAATCCAAGAAGGTACTATTGATAACCAATCCATACCAATAATGGAATCATAAGGCCTCAATGCTACCCCCAAGAGGTTCCAACCAAAACTCTTGCCTCAAGGGTCAGATCACACTATCGGCACTAGTTTGATTATCGAGTCTCCTTCCATAGGTATCTCTAGAAGTGAGGGTCAAGTCAATGGTTTAACTAGAAACTCTAGGTCTCTAACAAGATACGTAACTTGAATCATTCTTGGAGCCCTTGGATCGTATGCCTTGACCACATGCAGCTACCCCTTGTCCCATCCTTCAGCTCCCTGAGCCTGGTATGGACCACATGGGGGTGGTGGTGGTAACATGTAGAAATGTATACCACCTCATGCTACTCTCCCAGCTCTTCTGACATGTCTTCCGCCCTACAGATTCATATGTTCCTGTCAAGGCACGATAGGATAGACAATCTCTAGCTATTTTTCCCCTGCCATCTCATGAAAATAATTGCCTCTCTCTAGGATGACTAGACTCACCCTATGATCCCTAAGCTATATATACCCTATCCTAGGACCTCCTCTCGGAATATCTCACATGTCCAAGCCTCTGAGACTGACGTTAGCTTCCTGCTCCCAATCTCTCTACTTCTTCTTTCCCACTTCTAACATCCACTTGTTGTATCTGATCATCCAAAAGACTTTCAACCACAATGGTTTGATCTATCACCCTAGAAAAAGTAGGAATTCATAGAGGAATAACAATGGCTCGGATGTCCCCAATCACACCTTTCTCAAAGTTATGAGCCCTGAAGTACTGGTCATATATCATATCCATTAAGTACCTAGGAAGGTTAGTATGCCTCAATGAATACTCAGATACTGACATGTCATCCTTCCATAACTGCAGAAGCTCTTGGTCACACATAGCCCTTAGCTTTTATGGGGAGCACCCCTTCTCTAAGAAAGGTTCTCAAACTCTGTCCACATAAGAGTCGCATCATCGTATGATCGGATAATCTAACCACCCCCCCTCCCCATCACTCTGATGATCAACATAGAAGGCCCACTGTTAGGACCTCCACCTGATCTAATGGTGCCCTGACTGGATAGAAAACTTGGTCACCACCTCAAGCCCATATTTAGCCGCCTGTGAGTCAGGCTCGCCTCAGAACCTAAGGGGCCTCTGTCACTGAAACTCGTGAAGTGCACTATGCCCGAAAATCACATCCTATACTACTATGATTACCCTATTATACTTTATAGGTGGTGGAATAACTGGCACACCACCCAGAGGTGTTGTCTCTGGTACAAATCATTTCACCCATCTCATCACCCTGCATATCATTCTTATGATCACGCAGTGGAATCATGGATGGATATCTACGTGGAAGCATATTGAATCAAAAAAAAATATGTACCATGATCAATAAAGTATACCTAGTGAGCTAATTAAATAAATACATGTAAAACAAAACCCATTTGTATATGATACATGTACCGTCATTTTTTCCTGTAACTAGTGTTTTCATGTACCAAGTCAAAAAGTGGAATTCAGGGTCCTGGTGTATGGATACATCGGTCGTCGCACCAACACTAGATTCCATGGCCTGAAAACCAAACTCTAAACACTTAACACTATTTCCACAAACCAAAATCATAAACTCTGGGTTCTTAAGGAAGAACTGACCGCCCTCTGATACCACTCTATTATGACCTATCCCTCGAGGCTTGTGTCGTAACTTCCCCAAGCTAGACTCCCATAGGCTAGGGGCTGACGACTGGCACTGAGTAGGCATATCCAAAACAAATGGGAGGAATTTTCCCAAGTACATGTACACTCGCACAAAACTCTAAGCCACAGATTCTAGAAAGTTAAAACACTGAGTAAACAAGCACAAGGTATAATAGTAGAAAATTGAAGGTAAGAGGGGATAGAATACAAGCCCAACAAAAAGGATAAGTAAAAGTACAAGTCTTTGTAACTCCTCCAAAAAAACCCTACCAGAAGGGTAGGTAAAAAAATAGCTATCTGAAACAGCTGAAGCACACCTCATTTTTTGGGTCACTCTAAGCACCACCCGATACCAGTCCTCCAAGGACTTCGTCAAAGCATAAATATTCTTCACAAGACACGACACATATAGGCAAAGCCCATGCATGGGTGAGTAAAACAATACTCATTAGAGTACCCTGAAACATAAATTAAAATACCACAAAGGCAACACCAATAATAAGATACAGTCAAATCAACACAGGTATGTCTCAATAACACATATAACAAGAACATCCAGGTATACTCGTAAAGGATTCCAAGAATCAAGGTCTCATCCACTACCAATCATATCATCCCTCTTGTAGCATGCTCGATCCGAGATATCTCACTCCTCAAGCTATCTGATAGTAATATCATAGAACTAGTCTACCAAAAGTATCTGAGACAAAACCTGGTCGCAGTACATCACAAAGTTTCCTTAATATATCTAATCTTTCTATGACAAGTAATCTCGATATCACAGCCAATCCTTGGTCACAGGATTAATCTCAAGGCATGCTCATTTTGGGAGAAATCACTCCTCGATATATGACGTCATTGGAGACCCTTGAAAATAGGTCCCACTAATTTGGGCTCCGGCCAAAGAGAACACACTAAGAAGTACCCAAATCACACTGAATAGTTCAAGTCACGAAGGAAAGAATCTAATCTCCATACACATATAGGGGTCATATGCCCAGGACTCTATGGAGGACTCCTAGACTAACTAGAAACATCATCCTAGATAGGGGATATGTGTTCTTGTAAATATTGGTCACACCTTCTTCACAAACCTAATATAAGGTACCACGATGAGAAGTGAGGATCGATTGGGCCTCTCGGTGCGATACACGCTCTAGCCCGTTAAGTCACTATCAAAGCTGGGATGAGACAACTCACTCTGGAATACGGGTCATCCTCTATGACAGGAATGGGATCTTGTATCAAACATTTACAGGAAAGACCAAGGGTACGATCTCAATATCTACTGTCACCCTCTATGATGGGATTGAGATCCTGCATCGATAACTCATGGGAAATACAAAGAGAAATCTACCAGCCCCTATTGGTCTAACTAAAAATCCACTAAGCTATCTCAAAAGGAATACCTTGTTAAAAGGGTCACAATGCAACAAACGGCTTGTCAAATGGATGCTCCGTTGGAATGATGTATCAATTTTTCTTAAAAATGGTTGATCTGGGTCTGGGTTAGGTCTAAACCGATCCAGCCCACTGTACCATTTGACCTAGCCCATCAGGCCGCTCGGTGACCCAATTTTGTTTCTTTAGGCCACATCATGCGGGCTGGCCTCCTCTAGCACGTGGACTGGCCACATGCCGCATCACCTTGAGCACTGGGGTGTGCCAGCCCTGTATAGCCTGGTCCACTCACATGGACCCACAATCCCACATGCGGCTCAACCACATGCGGCCGATCAATGTGGGTGTCACTGCATCCAACCAGCCCATCGGCATCCTCCGCAGGCTCCCATAGCTATTTTCGTGGGTGGATTTCCTCCACCACCGGTCGTCACCGCACCGGTGACCCCTTCCACAGGCCACCAGATTCGCTCTGGTGCTTCGATTTTTGATCTGAAAGATGTTCCATGACCCTCGGGTCACTACCATCACTGTCGTGGGATCATATTCATGCCAAGATCCATCCTGATGCAAGATCAATCAAACAGTGATATCTTCCACATCGTTTTGATCCATCCTACACTGTCATCATCACACCTCTATCATGTCATGTCAATCCCATATCCGCGATATCATATCATTCTACCAAGAATCGATTGTGAAACGATTGATAGATCATGAATTGTCGAGTTACAATCCAAATGAAGAACACCTGTGATGAACAAAGAATGGAGGGAGAAAAGAATGAACCAACAAGGAGGAATAGACCTTGATCAATGTTCTTTTTAGTCGTGGTTTGTTGTCGTTAGAATGGAAATTTGTAACCCAACAACAAATTCAAGATCAATCTCCCACAACCCCACAAATAGGTAATACTCGTCCCATGAAAATGACCGATCCATGGTTCATTCTGTTTGGGGATTGGTCCACATTTATCGTAGAATATTAAGAATTGGGAAAAGAGAAATCAAAATACAACACCCTACCTAGATTTGGTTTGATCATTGATGAAGAGTGATTGTGTCATTATCGTTCATCGATCCACGATCCTCAATCCTCAATCCTCGATCCTTGATCCTTGATTCATCAGATCCTGAGGTGGTTGATCCACCACCGTTCTCCAATTATTTTTTTCAGGGCTTCTAGGGAAAATTATCTAGGATTGTCCATTTAATCCCATACCTCTATTAAGCTGTTAAATGAAGAAAACGCATTTCAGCGTCATTGTTGTAGCGTTGTAGCATCGCCACAGTATTTCATTCATAAAAAAGAATAGGCTGCCCCATCACTACGTCACAACGTCTCCACGCTATAAAACATTAAAAATAAATAAAATAAACTTCTTTAACTTTATTTTATTCTTCTTTAAAACATCCAAAAAATTAACTTTTGCAGTCGGACGATGTTAGGATCTGCCTAAGGAAAATGCCACATTAATAACTCAACGGTGGTCGCATATTTCTAATCCAAGTCACTATTAATGAGTTGTTAAGATTTTAAAATAGAATAATTTTATTTAATTATTTTATATAAAGTTTCGTCCTTTTTGGGATTTCTCACTGGAGACCCACACCGACTAAATTTAAGTCACACCTAAGGTAAAACCACCATCCTGAATGCAATGGTTCCCTTGGATTTCTGATCTGGGCACCTGTTTAAGAGTTATTCTACTTTTTCATTAAAACCACTCGTACAAGTTATTAAAGACTTAACATTTTTCATCGAACCATTCTGGGCACACCGAGCCATAGAATCACACGTTGTCTTAACGCCTGGTCTCAGAATTTTCCCAAAAAAATCTAAAAATAAAACTAGGTAAATCTGATTCATTACAAGAACAATAGGTGGGAATATAAACTATGATAGTAAACTAGAGGATTATAGAGATTACCATTGAGGATCCAACATGACCGAAAACAATGGAATCAAAGATCGGATAGAGGAGTAATCTAGAGGACTAGGTTAGTCTTGGGATAACTCCATAAGAGAGAAAGGGGGTATCCACTAGAAATGGGAAAAGAAAAAGGAGAAGTGAAGATTTAATGAAATATGGGAAAATGGTAAAATCACCCCTTAAAATGGGGTTATAGGGTTTGGCCACATGGTTGGACAAACCATGCACCAACCATGTTCTATCCACTTTACCAGACCCCCCCCCCCCCCACACACACACACACACATGGGATATACACACAGTTTTCCTAACCATGCATTGTCCATGTGAAATTATTCTATCAATATGTCTGTAATTTTTTCATGGGTGTGTAGCTTGGATCGCATGGTTACAGACAAACTATGTGGCCTCCTCTATGCCCTGGGTGCCTTAAATAGTTGAGTCACACGGTTAGCACTAACCATGCAGCCAATTTTGTTTCTCCATTTTCTCAAGATCCAGTCTCCAAACAAGCCTTGAATGCCCATAAAACCTTTCTTAGTCCTTAGGGTGCGTTTACCAAAATAAAATAAAGTATTCGAACCAAAAATACAAATGATTCATACCTTCATGAAAAGTTTGGTTGTTATCGCATTCATCATGTTCCTTTGTATAGAACATATGCCCATAAATTACATAACCATTATAAGATAATACATTTGCACTTGGTCCTTGGGTTATCCATCGAATTTATTCTGAAATTGAATTTGGATTTACAGTTGAACACTTAAATATATGGTCTTGAAACCATCCTAAAAACTTTCGATTATATGTATTTGATATCCATCTTTCATCCCTTGATGGATTCAAATTCCTAAGAATTAATTTTTTGGTTTCAATATATGGAATAAACTCTAAAATATTATATAAAACATAAATGTGATCATTCTCCCACTCTGTAATAGTAATCGTGATATCATCTATTTTAAAAATTCATTTACCCACAATATTCCTAGTGTGATGATATTTTGGTAGACCTATGCTTTCCACATCAAGCAGGTAGTCGGTATAGAATTCAATGGCTTCCTCAAAAATATATCACTCTACAATACAACCTCCTGGTCGATATCGATGTTTGATATACCATTTCAAAATCTTCATATACCATTCAATGGGGTGAATCCATCTATAATATATAGAACCACATAATCGAATCTCTCTAACCAAGTGAACCACCATATCAAATAATGAAAGTGGGAAGAACATATCCAATTCACAAAATATGATAGAAATTTCTTTTTCCACAGTTGTAAATTTTTTCAGGTTTATAAATTTATTACATAAATCTTTAAAAAAATAGATCTTGGTTAATGTATGATGAACATTCTTAGGAAAAATGAAATATGAACCTACAAACATTAGATATTACATCAAAACATGAAATCCATGTGATTTGAGGCCCTTTAACTTTAAATTAGTCATTGAAATGATATTCTTGATATTTTATGAATGCCCCTTTGGAAATTTTATATCATTTAGGAATTTTCAAAACTGGTATATCTCCTTCCTAGAAAGAGTATATTTCATAAACCATCCCAGATACCCTAGTGCCCTGATAACTAAGTTGGTCCTAACATGGCCTGAAGGGCGTTCTAAATCCCAAAAGGTTGGAGACTAGCACATAAAATCATGCAAGATAAAACTGGAAATGGTTTTTCCACATAAATAGTAGAAGAAATAGCGACATGTTAGTATGCTCAAAATAAAACTCCACAGGGATAACTATACCATAAGTCAAATAGGTAAACAAACCCAAAATTACAACCACAATGTACCAAAAAATATGATAAACCACCCAAGTCTCAATTGAAATAGAAGCACAAGGGTTAAAGATCAATAACAACTACCACCTCTAAGTGGTGTTTTCCCCTTGCTCAAACCTGGTAGGAGGAAATCTACAAACGTCCAAATTTATGGGTAGGTTGTGAGCTAAAATCCCAAAAGGGCCTCAATAAAGATTCCATAATTAGATGCCACTTTAATTAACCAAATAAATCCTTTAATTTTTAATAAACAGGCATGTAAGTTCAAAAGAATAATTAAAACAAGTTATTTTTTACATTTTAATTGATGGAAAATATTTCTAACAATATCTTAATAAAAAATTTATATAAAATAGTTTATGTAAATTCATAAAGGCACATATAAATGTTTTTTACAAATAATGGCATATATAACAACAAAATCACAAGGGAGAAACATGGTCATATTCCAAGAGGTATTATATTTCTAGGTTATGGAATCCTCACACACTCATATGATGATAATAGCAATGTGCACACACGTCTCTCTAACACTGGACAAAGAATACTAACAAACATCCCACAGGGGATAATATCTACTAATAAGTTTATGTTAGAGTTATAAAGCATCAATTTATTGCTAGGTAATTCCCATACTAGTATGTTTTTTCATAATAACTCATTAAATACCTAGGCTTTCATATGATCAAACAATAATAAATAATGGGAAATTTATTTCAAAACTTTTTAAAATACAATTAACCCATTTAAATATGCCAATTTCCATTTAAAACCAAAGTGGGTTTTTAATCAAACCATTCATTTTTCAAGATAAAACCAATGGGTTTATATCAAAACAATTTAAGCCATTTTTTCCTCAAATGCCAATTTTAAATCAATTTCACAATTCAATTTCCCACAATTTCCATTAAATCCAAATCACACCCTAATTCAATAGAATTTTCAATTTTCCCAATTTTCATGCCAAAGTAAATCAAAATCCCAATTAACTAAAATTTTGTTTTCATAATACAATTAAAAAATTAATTTAAATCAAAAAAAAATGGGGTTAAATCAATTGGAAAATATTAAAAGAAACCACCTACTTTGGGATCACGGGATCATGATTCACAACACCTGCAATAGGAAACTCCAACAAAGAACATCGATAAAGGAGAACCAAAAATTAAACCTAGATTCAAGATCTAAAACAACAATTATTATATCCTCCAACAACATGGAGATCTAAAAACCCTAGGGGTGAGAGAACGAGAGAGTGGGAGAGAAGGATTGGGGAGAGAAAACTTATTAGGAAAGGACCGAATGAAGATCGCCTAGCTTAGATCCACCTTGGAGAGAGTTTAGAGGAGCCAAAATGGGTCCTTTGGAGCCCTCTCAACATTGGAAAACAAAATATGGTGATTTAGGTCCAAGAGGGGGTCAAAACGAAGGTTGGTAAACTTTTTAATAATTTTTGGATTAATTAAAAGCCGCGTGCACAGTTTCTTGGGCAGGGCCGCATAGGTTTTCAAACCATGTTTCCCTTCTGGTGGGGTTTCACGGTTTCTCCTTGGTGGGTATACAATTTAAAAAACTAATCAACAACCATGAAAACACCCATTTCCTAGGTTTTCATGGTTTTCACTAGCAGGGTACATGGTTTAGAAAAACTGTGTGCCAACCATGTACAACCCAAGAGACCTTCAAAATTTATAAAATTTTACCCGATGCACCCCTAAACAAGACCCAACCAAAGAATGATCAAAATAGGGGTTTAGGAGTACTTAAAAATAGTAACAGTATGTTACAACCTCCTCACCATAGAAAATTTTTGTCCTTAGAAAGCCTTTTAAGTAGATTCTATGTCAAAAAGATGAGACCACAGATCTCTCATTAGCGAATCTGTCTCCCAAGTCTCATGATTATCAGAACTATGTTGTCATAGAAATTGAACCAAATGTATCATCCACCCATGAAGTACCTTGGTTTTAGAATCAACTATCTTGATTGGATGCTCAATCATAGATAAATCAAGCTCAAAATCATGATCACTCCAACTTAGAACATGAGATGGATTAGAAAGATACATCTATAGCTAAGATACATTAAACATGTTATGTATCAACTTTAGTTATGGAGGAAGTGATAAATGGTAAGACACATTTTCCACCTTCTTAACAACCTCAAAACGTCCCACAAAATGAGGTGCAAGCCTCCCTTACCTCCTAATCCATTGATAACCCAAACAAGGTGAAACTTTAAAGAATACAAAGTCACCAACTAAAAATTACAACAGTCTACAGTGACGATCATCATAAGAATTATACCAGCTTTGTTTCGTCAACATTATATAATGAATCAATTGAATATTTTTTATCATCTCTTGAACCAAGCTTGGTCCAACCAAGAAACATTCACTAATCTCCAACCAACACAACGGAGATTTTCAAGGTCATCCTTACAAGTCCTCAAAAGAATTCATTCTGATCTATAATAGGTAACTATTGTTATAAGAAAACCCAACCATCCCTAAATGATCATCCCAAGATTCACCAAGGTAAATAACACGAGCGTGAATCATATCCTCAAGAATGTGTATAGTTCTTTCTATCTGGCCATCTGACTACGGATGGTGAGTCATTCTAAAAAGAACCTAAGGTACTAGTGCCTCTTTAAAACCTCTCTAAAAAGAAGAAGTGAATCGAGGATCCCTATTAGAGACTATAACATATGAAACTAAGTGTAAATGAAAAATATATTTCGCGTAGATATTTCCCTACTCATCAACTTTGGTTATATCATGAATGGGTATAAAGTGAGCCGATTTAGTCATCCTATCAATCACAAACCATATCACATTATTATTTTTATGGGTATATGAAAATCCAACCACAAGTGCATACATATCTCATCCCACTTCTAAGTTGGCATTGAAAGTGGTTGAAGCAAACCCAATGGTCTTTGGTGTTCATCATTTACCTGTTGGCACACATAACAATGAGAGACAAAATCAGCAATGCCTCATCTCATACCTGGACACCAGAATCATCGTCAAATATCATAGAACATCTCTGTGGTTCCTAGGTGCACATATCAATGTGAATTATGGAAATACCCCATAATAACTTTCCTTATAGTAAAATTTACAATGTACCAATTCTGAAAACATAGAATAACCTATTTGGAGAATGAACACTCATCAACGGTCTCTCCACCATAAAGAGAGTCTATAATGTTATGGAAAGCATCATCAAGTCGTTGTTCCTAGAGAATAAACTTGAGAAGATTGAATTTCAACTGAAAACTGGACAAGACAACCCCATCCACTAATTTCCAAACTCCAATACGCAACTATGAAAAAAGAGCCATCAAGTTCCACTCTTATAATGATTCTTTCATGACTTGGGTCAGAATTTTCCTACTTAAAGTATATGCGATGACATTCACTTTCCCCATGGTATAGAAGATATCAAAGTTACAATGTTTAGGTATTCCACCCAAAGACTCTATCATATATTCAAATCTTTTTGAGTAAAGATATAACTCAAGCTCTTGTGGTCAGAATACACAGTAAACCTTTCTCTAAAAAGGTAATGTTGCTAACTCTTAAGCACATGCAGCACAGTTGTGATCTTAAGGGTTAGGAAATTATTCTCATTTGGACAAATCTATCTAGAGTCATAATATATGACATGATCACCCTATATAAGAACATATCCCAAACTTGAACATGATGCATCATAGAAGACCACATAGCCCCACCCAGCCTCTCGAAGATTCAACACCAACGTAGTAGTCAAAATATGTTTCATCTCAACAAAATAACTCTAAAATTTTTCATCCCAAAAAAACTTTACTCCCTTTATATTTAGAGTAGTTATCGAAGAATCAAACTTTGATAATTCCATTAAAAACATGTGATGATATCCAACTAAACCTAATAATCTTTGAATCTCGAAAACATTTTGTAGTTTCTCCCATGTCATAACAACTTTCACCTTTTTAGGATCAACTAAAACACCATTTTCTAAAACTACATGTCCCAATAAATTCACTTCCCAAATCCATAAATCACATTTCAATATCTTGGTATAAAGTCGATGACTTATTAACAAGTATATAACTTATCTTAGATAATGAACATGATCCTCCTTGAACTTAGAGTAAACATGGATTTCATCCACAAAGACCACCAAAAAAGTATCAAGATACTCATGGAAAATCCTATTCAATAAATCCATAAATACTGCAAGATCGTTGGTTAGACCAAATTGCATGAAATGGCACTCATAATGGTCATACATACTTCGAAAGGTTATTTTTTGAATGTCATAATATTTTATTCTCAACTGATGATACCCATATTGAAGATCAATATTCAAAAACTAATTTTCCCCTTTAACTAATCAAAAATATCATCAATATATGGAAATAGATATTTTTTCTTTACCATGACTCCATTGAGTTTTTAGTAATCAATGCATAGAAGAAGTGACCCATTAGCTTTATTCACAAAGAGCACAAGCAATGCCAAAGGTGACGCACTTGGGTGTATGAATCCTTTCTGTAAAAGATCATCTAACTGGGACTTCAACTCTTTCATTTTAGTTCGTACCATATGGTAAGAATTAATAGATACCAGTTGAGTATTAGTAACTAAATCAATAGAAAACTCTACCTACCTTACTGGTGGAAATCCAGAGAATTCAAAAGGAAAAACATCAAGAAACTCGATGACAAATGAAGGGAGATCATCACTAAAGGATTCTCTCTCTAGGTCAAAGGAGAATGTAGATATTACTTTCCCCAACTCTGGATAAGAGGTTATAGCTCTACCCAACCTCAGTTCCCATTCTCGTTGAAAGATACAGCTAACACCAATGGGTGTAGTAAAGAAGACCCATCAAAGATAACAATCAATCTAAGATTTATTGGCAATGATCCAATCAATCCCAAATATGACATTAAGAAGTTTCATGTCAAGAATCATAAAATCCCATGAAATCTTAATATAAGATAACCAGAAAACACAAGTAGGACTTTAAATACCCCACTCTCTTTTCATTCCGATAGGTGTAGTAATATCCATCGCATAAGATAAAATATCAGTATTAAGATTAAGAATGTAACACTCCAAAATTTTATGAGATATATTCTTTTTAATTTCTTTGATGTCTTCTATTGTACGCTACACCAAGATTGGATTGTACTATACGCAACACCGTATTAGCTTGTAGTATACGCAACACAATTATTGGCTCGTGTTACACACAATTTCAAGTTCGTTTGATAGAAGTTATTCTACGCAACATTGAGTGTGTGTGTGTCTTTATATATATATATATATACATTCAATGTATAAATGAAATATGGTAGGATTATATTATATAAAACAACAAAGGAATATTGCACTACACTCAACCCTGACTTGGCTTGCATTACACGCAATCGCGACCTTCCACGATAGCATGTTTCGTACGCAATATCGTATTTCACTAAACAACGATATGTTATTAAAATATTATATAAACTAGCCGTTATGAATAGTAATAACCACTTTTTGAAATTTTATAAATTTTATCTTTCAAAATGGACTTCATTTTTGGATTCAGAATATTGAAATTAGCCTAGGGTGAATTTTTGGTATTTTTCTGAAAACTTTCAATTTTTGATGAATAGTGAAAACACCGGATTACTATTTAAAAACCGACTTTTTATTTAAATAATTATTTATTTTATTTAAATTTATTTTAGGTCAAAATTGATACATAATACCTATATAAGTTCAATGTAATTCATTGGAGTCATTTTATAATAATTTTAGATATATAAAAAAATTATTGAACTTTTCACCGTCTTTTACCCACCTCCTAGGAGAATTTGAAAATTTACATAAAACTTAATTTTACCACTTATGTGAGTGGAATTTCAAAAATCCGAGAGACATGGTTAATATCAAGGATTAAAATGTGGTTCAATAAGATAAAAATAGTTTTTGGTGAATAGTAACTTTTTACTTTTATTTACCGCGGTTAAAAGTAAATAGGGGAATTAAGGGTAAAAATGATATTATTATTACCCTAAAACATGTCCTAATTCTATTGGATAAGTTTAATTAGACCAAGAAAAAACTTAGGAATAAAATATGACCATTTAGGTCCACTTGGATTAGATTAGGACACTTATTATTATTTTATTTAAAGAAGAGTTAAAATAGTTAAAATCAAAGTTTAATGACTAAAACATTTTTAATATAGGGTTATACATAAGATAAATTCAACTATAAATATTCATTAGAAATATAAAAATATTTCCTACATAATGGTATTTTATTTATAATTTTTAGACATTAAATAATTTAATTTATTTATGACATAATGATGATATGGTAATTACTTTATTAATGAAATATTAACATAATTGATGTTATAAATATCCAAATAAATTTAATTTGAGACTTTTTATAAATTAAACTAATTTTATAGGTTAATATTACATGTTAGTATTGATTTAATTAAATTTTTTTTTAACTAATCATGTTGTTATGATTTTCACAAAAATCAATTACCAAATAGTGTCAAAATTGACATAAAATAGTTTTTAAAACAAATATTATATTATTTATTGTTATTTTATTCATAAAAATATAAGGTTCGGAAAAATGACTTAGATAAGGTTATATATATTAATAATGAACAAATTGGGGTTCGTTTGGCTTGTTATAGTAAGTTTATTAACCATATAGTGTAAGAAAACAAGAAGACACGGTAAAAGTTAAATTATTTAACTTAGAGTTAAATCTAAATGATAAGGTTAAAATAGTAACCTAAACTTGTCTAAAACATATTGTTTGAGATTATTTCGACCCATCCCCACTTTAGCTTCGAAATAAATCAATTTGGAGCTATTATAAACCGAATGTGACTTTATTGTAAAATAATATTTTAAGTTTTTTCAAAGGTGCCCTTCTCCTCCCTTATAAAAAGGGCACCCCTTCCCTCTTCTATTCACACCCTTTTGAGCCTTGAATCTCGGCCAAAACCTGACCATTTCCCTTATCATCTTCCCTAGAAACATTATAGAGGTTCTGGTCTCCTCAAAAGACCAACCCTAGTGCCTTAAGAGGAGGTTAAGAAGAGGTAATATCCTTTACCGATTCTTTCCAATTTATTTCTTCTTCTACTTCTTCTTCTTTATTTGTTTCATCATAAATTAATAACATCAGTATCACTCATATAATTATATGCTATTATAAATATTAAACAACCCAATTTCATCTTCTATCCATCCTACGGAGAATGAAATCACTACGCGTGCGTACATACGTATGGAATACCGTCTCCACATCGTGGTGTAATCTGTTTTCCACCACCACCTTACTTGGATGGGTATAATGGTGTAAATAAATAACTATATATGATTATTTTAAAGTGATATTTATTCTTAAATATTACACATACACTTCAATACAATTCCATGATCATGGGAATGATATCATCACTCGTGCGTACGTACGGACTACCGTCTCCACGAACGTGATGAGATTCATTTTCCATGATTAACCATTCAAGTATGATTATAAAGTATATATAATAAATAATCATGAAATATATTACATAATAATGATACTATATTTATTTACATATATGTTTCATTTAATTAATTCCATTTAATTCAATAAGGAAACGAAAACAGCGTTCATGCGTACGCACAGCCTACCGTCTCCATGAATGGTGTATTTATTTCCATTAATAGATCTATAATATATATTCATATACTAAATATATATTATATATATATCATGTTTTACATTATGTAATTAAGTAAATCAGGATATAAGTAATAATATTAAGAACAACATGTTGAAACACGTACGATAAATGAAACGATTTTACCCAAAACACTACTTTAACATGGAATTTACAAAAGAACGGGTAATATAAAGTCATAAGTGAACCATATATGATTTCATAACAATGAATATGATTCTGTAATAAGTCAATGAAACTATTTAAATCATTATACAGGAGGTTTGGATACGTACGAAGCATATCAGACCTAAGGTAAGGGATAATTATTCCAATCTCATTCTTATCCGAGATTATTTATTCGTAAGTATTTATTGGGGTTATGTTTATTATCCATGTCCATATGTTGTCAAAATGTTTTCATAAAATATTTACTTTTCTTCCATGTATGTTTAAATTCATTTTTACCCTTTTTTTTACTTTTACCATATCATATGGAATGAATCTTTCTTTTGTTTACCATACGAGGTACTTTTTGACTTTTCTGGTAAAAGTATGAGAAGAATGTTTTTTTTAACTTATACGGCATGAACAGATTTTTACAGTTTCATAACGTCTTATTTTCATGAAGCTTACTCTACAAGATTTAATGACTATTTTAAACAAAATCCTTTTCTTTTAAAATTGCATGGCATTTTGTGAAAAGAAAATGATTTTGAAGAAGAAAGGATATTTTCCTCAATAATTCATTTCAAGTATTTTATCAAAACCATTTTCCATATAAGATGGAATTATTTCATATGTGTATGTTTCAAGTATAATTTATCTATGATTTACATGGTTTCACTTTTCTTATAATGAAATGATATCCATTTTTTTGTATGGATTATGTTATGATGGGATGATGTTTATGAAACCCATTTTATACTTTGGGTAATGATGAATGATTTATGTTCATGTTGTGGCACAAGTAATAATGATTTCATTATGAGATGGGTGGGACAAATATCTCCCTCCAATTCATTGGGTAAAGATTTATATCTCATGATATAGACATGGATGGAATGGTAATTTAATCCGGTTCAGTGATACAGGACTGGAACGAGGAGTGAACTCGATTCAGAAAGGGACTTTGTCCACTAAGATGGTCTTGGCAGCAATGCGTTGGCTACTATGGAAATCATAACATGTGATTAATGGTTGCCACAATTACATGCTTTATTCCCATGCTATTTTATCATGATTGATGATCCATTATGATCTATGTCTTACGTACTGCCATGTTTTATGTCATTTCTCAAGATTTTGATGTTTAAATATTATGTTCATGTTTTGAAGTTAAAATGTATATGGTTTGTTTTATTTTCTCCATGATTACCCTTACTGAGCATTTGAGCTCACCCTTTATATGTTTTATTTTCCCCGGGATATAAAGAAAGGTTTTAGGTAAGAAAAAAAAGGAAGATCTTTATGGGAGATGTTGAAGATCTTTCACAATGATTAGAAGATTTTGTTCCGAGTTTCCAAAGACACTAAACTATTACGATCCTTGATTATTGGTTTTTTTTATGTATTAAGTATTCCGAAAAAGTAATGTAATGTCCATGTATTTCAATTTTGGGGTCTCTACAAAGAAGACTCATAATATTGGTTGAAATAAATGAATGAGATGCACCAGTATCAAATAAAGCAGTCACTAATGATGAAACTATAGTGATGGTACCTCTCACAATTGTTGGACTTGTATCTTCTTCCTCTAGAGACTCTTCCACTGCGTGATGAAGCTTAATTCCGGATTCCTGTGACGGAAACCCCTTTTTTCATGAAGCATATAATTACACCACAGTTTTATTAGGTTTTGATGATAGTGTTACACTACATGGAGTATAATATACATAGAAAAACATCTGAAAGTGACCCGAGTGTCCTTAGGAACCACATAATTTGGGTGCCTCGGTGCAAACCCATTTTGAGTACCTAGATTTTCCACACTGGTAAAAAATCAAAGGGCCTATTCTAGGAACTGCAGGAGGTCTAGAAAAACTCTATTTTCAAGAACCACCATGAGAATCATCAATCTTCCTCTTCCCTTTATGGAAACTCACACTAACATTGGGAGAAAAAGGAGCTCTTATAAACCCTTACTTTTCAGAAAGGTCCATTTAAACCATCAATTATCTATACAAAACATTATCATAAGAAGTAAACTTCAGAAATAATACCTAAGAATGAAGATAATATCAAATTCTCATCTCAAACCATCGATTCTTCATCTTATCATTCGATACAATCTCAGGTAAAAACTGCACAAGCTCAACAAAGAAATTTTCATACTCCGTCACGGTCCTATCAACCTGCTTGAGTTTTAAGAAGTATAAATACTTATTTAACACTATATAATCTAGATATAATTGGATGATAAGAATAACATTTAAGTCTTTACACTCTAATACCTCGTGTTTCTTCTTCATTGTCATCATGTCCCACCATCTCCTTCTAGGTCCATCTAGCTTGAAGGTGGAACACTTCACCTTGATTTCATTGGGTGTTTCCAAGAAATCAAACCAAAGATCAATATCTATCAATAAATACTTATACATTTGAGGATCATTTGAGCCTTAAAAATCTAGAAAATTTTGGAAAAGGAACTTATGAGCATGATTCTGTAAAATTTCCCTTTTAGGTTCCACAGTTGGAGCCTAAACGGGAATGGGTATGGGTGCCTGTCCCAGATCTTGGATAGCACGCACAAAAACTTCAACCATATTTTGGTCTAAAATAGGATTTTATCACTATGGTTCATTAGTATCTTCCTCCTGGGTCTGATTTTCACATCTTCTCAGAGGCATGATGCTACAAAACATCAGTATACAACATTGAAGACATCGAAACATCACATAGATCAACAATAAAATGAGATCAATAAGGAAATTAATTCCAATAGATAAGAATATAAGATTTTTATTTCATTTTATCCAAATCAAAAGCAGGGAAATATAGAACTAATCCTCAAGAATCCTTTCCCAAACCACCCCTGGTGACTTAAGTCTCATTGTGGTGAGATATGGCCAGCCAATCAGTCGGAACTACCCCCTAAGTCCCAATAAGATTACACAACTACACACTGACATCAAGTTAAGATGCTTAACCTACACCTTTGATACCACTTTGTCATGAATCATCCTAGATACTCTGGTACCTTGATTATTAGGCTAGTCCTGACATGTCCTGAAGGGAATTCCTGATCACCACGGGTTGGCGACTAGCACCTGGCATCATACAAGATAAAACTGGGAATTCTTTTTCCACATAAATAGTAGAATAAATAGATACAATTTAGTATGATCAAAAGAAAAATCCATAGGGATAATTATACTAGAATTAAAACAGGTAAAAAAACCCAAAATTACAACCACAAATTACTATAAAACATGATAAACCACCCAAGTCTCAATGAACATAGCAGTACAAATCCTGAAGATCAACAGCAACTACCACCTCCAAGTGGTGATTTCCACTTGTTCTAACCTAGAATGAGGAAATTTAAAAATGACCAAAGGCATGGGTAGGGTGTGAGCTAAAATCCCAATAGGGTATCAACAAAAATTCCATAATAAGATTCCACTTTAATTAACCAAATAAATACTTCAATTTTAAATAAACAGGCATGGCAGTTCAAAAGTATATTTAAAAAGAATCAAGATTTACATTTAAATTGATGCAAAACATTTCTAACAATTTCTTAATAAACATTTATATAAAATAGTTTATATACATTCACAAAGGCACATGTAAAGTAATTTAAAAAACAATGGAATATATATTAAAATAATCAAAAGTGAGAAACACGGTCATCTACCAAGAGGTATGATAGTTACAGGTTATAGAATCCTCACACACTCATATGATAATAATGACAATGTGAACACACGTCTCTCTGACACTGGCCAAAGAAGACTAACCAACATTCCACTGGGGATAATATCTACCAATAATATTATGTTGGATTTGTAAATCATCAATCCGTTTCTAGAGAATTCCCATCTTAGCATGTTTTTCCCTAATAACTCACTAACTACTTAGGATTTCATGTGATCAAACAATAGTAAATAATGGGAAATTTATTTCAAAACTATTTAAAATAAAATTAACCCATTTCAATATGCCAATTTCCATTTAAAAACTAAACTGTTATTTTAATCAAATCATGCCTTTTTCCAAGATAAAACCAATGGGTTTATATCAAAATAATTTAGCCCATTTTTTTCTCAAATACAAATTTTAAATCAATTTCAAAAATAAATTTCACAATTCAATTTTCCAAAATTTTCATCAAATCCAAATCACATCCCAATTCACTATAATTAGGGGGTTTTCTCGATTTTCATGCAAAATTAAATCAAAATCCCAATTTACTCAAATTAGGTTGTTACAATACAGTTGAAATCAAATTAATTCAAATCAAATAATTTCGGGTTAAATTTATTGGTGAATCTTAAATGGAACCACCTACCTCCTGATCATGGGATCATGAATCACAACATCCGCAACAGGAAACTCCAATGAAGAATGTTAGCAAATGAGATATGAGAATCAAACCTATATTCAAGATATAAAATAATAAGGATTAGATTCTCCAATAACATAAATATCTAACAAACCTAATGAATGATATAAGGAGAGAGTGGGAGAGAAGGAATAGGGAGAGAAAACTTACTGGGAAAGGACCGAATGAAGATCTCCTAGATTCGATCTACCTTTGAGAGGGTTTGTAAGAGACATAAATGGGTCCTTGGGATCCCTCTCAACCTTGGAAAATGAAATAGGGTGAGTTAGGTCTAAGAGAGGGACAAAAAGGGGGGTTTGGGAACTTTCTAAGAATTTTCAGATTAATTAAAAGTCGCGTGTATTGTTTTCTAGGTAGGGCCACACGGTTTGTCAAACTATGTGCCCTAGTAGTGCACCCCTACTAGTGGGGTTGCATGGTTTCTCCTTGATGGGTGCATGGTTTGAAAACCCATTCATCAACTATGTAAACCCCCACTACCTGGGTTTGTATGGTTTTCCCTATCAAGGCACATAGTTTGGTCAAATCGTGCATCAACCATACACGGCCCAAGATCCCTTCAAAAATTAAAAAAAAATACCTGAAGCACCCATAAATGAGACCCAACCAAAGAATGATCAAAATAGGGGTTTAGGAATACCTATAGATAGTAATAGGATGTTATAGTGTAAGTAGTTGGAGGAAAAAAAATTCATATTTCAACCTTCATTGGTGAAAACACTTCCTATATTCACATATCAATCATGTACAACCTATCCTTAATGTCATCCATTTTTTCTAAATGTATTTAGTAACTTTTCGATGAAACTTCCACGTAAATTGTTTTCCACAAGCATGACATCAAGAAAATGTCTGACATATAAACAATTCTAGTACGGTAATTAAAAAAACTGATATTTTTTCTAACCATATTTTGTAAGGTTTTTTAGAGAACTTTTACTAAAATCAGTGTCCATATATTTTACTTTTTCAAATGGTTGATCACCTATTAATGGAGAATGTGTTGTACCTTCTTCATAATTCCCATCAAATGATATCATCCAAGATTGGTATTTATGTTATTGGTATAAAAATTTGTGATGTTCTAGAAACATATTCTTAGATGAATGATTCAACCTAACTAAGTGTGTACCTTATTCAAAAATGGGACACCCTTAAGTTTCTTTAATTCTATATCCTAAAATTTTCTCTAAGCAGGAAAGTCATTTATCATCCTGAACAGCATGGATATTAATTTTAAATATTAATTTCTATAATCATCATACAATGTAACACCTAAGTCTCATGTTAATTTCAATTCTTCAATCAATGGATCCAAATAAACATCAATATCATTACTCAGTTGTTTTGGTATTGATATAAGTAGAGACAACACAATGTATTTTTACTTCATATAAAACCAAAGTGGAAAGTTATAATTTACTAACATAACTAGTTATGTATTTTGAGTGATTCTTTGAAAACCAAAAAGATTCACTCCATCTGTAGATAGCACAAGACAAAGGTTTCTCAACTCATTTCAAAATTCAAGATACTCATGATCAATTTTCTTCCATAGAGGAGAGTTTGTTGGGTGATGAAGTTTCCCATCTTGATTTCTTGTATCTACATGTCATGTCAATTTTCTTTTTGTCTCCTCAATTCCATAAAGGCACCTAAACCTTAGAATGATTGGAAGGTTCCATACAAGTTTCAAAGTACTTGATTCTTTTTTATTGTATCGAGACACACCACACTTTGGGTATTTTTTAAGTTATTTATATTCCTTATAAAATAGTATACATTCATTTGGACAGTCATTTATTCTTTTAGTGATCATACTCATTAAACATAACATTTGTTTGGAATCATATGTTTGTCAAGGAGGCTCATTATCTTTTTGTAGCATATCATTCAAGAGATAAAGTAGTTCAGTAAATCTGGTATCACTACATCCATTTCTAGGTTTTACATTATATAGCTTTAGTATGGATGATAATACTTTATATTTGTACAGCTAACATATAATGGCGTATTTTCAAAACTCATTAAATTTTGAAATAGTTTTATAGAATCATGAATTTCATCTTCAACTATCATTTTCATTTCCCCAATACAATCTTCATCATCTTTCACACCTATAATCATATCCTCAATACGGTCTTTATCATTGTTCACACCTGTAGTCATATTATATGATCTATAAAAGGTAGTGTTATCTCAGTCACTAGATGTATTTAGTTCTTCTCCATGTTCAGTCCAATATTTATAACTTTTATCTATTTCATGATAGATCAAGTGTTCTTCCAACTCGTCTGGACTAATTAGTCTTTAATAACAACAATGTAAACATAGACAAGGGATTTGAGAAGGGTTGTATGCACAATCTTTTGAAAACTTGATGAATTATTTCACCCCATCGTCGTAAACTTTTTTCATATGATTGGAATACATCCATTTTAGATTAATATCCATCCTATTTGATTCACTAATATTCGCATTTAAAAAAATAAATAAATACATATAAAGTATGAGATTATAACCCTAAAAGACTATTATTAATATATACACACAAATAATCATCATATTTGATATAAATTTTCATTGAATCAACAACTTGTTAAAACATATAAGACCAAGAATTATATGAATTTAAAGTATTATGACACTTATTTTTTTATTAAAAAAAGGCACATATCATAAATAATTTTTTTAATGGATTCATCAAGGGAGATAATTCACTCCCTTTCACTATCAATGTTCACAAGAAACCTATGGATGTCTACAAATGGATAATTATTAGGGTATATGTATAAGAATATTTCACTCTGAAAACATATATCAAAACAAATTACTTATTGATGTGCATAATATATTCACCTAAATGATTGAAGGATAATGGTAGAAAATAGAAAATCACATTATGTCATATATAAAGAGTTTTTCTATGTCACAAATAATAGATGATTCAAGTCTTTAGAAGCGAAGTGGAATTCTTAAAGTCTAAAGGTTGAAGAAATTATATATATGTTATAGATTGGAAAGAATATTTGAGAATGATGATGGAGGAAGAGATGGATTCAAAGGATAGTACTGCAAGAATGAATAAGAAAGTAAAGGAACAACATGATATAATTGAATAATTTTTTCATGAGATGAATTTAGGAATAGAAATAGAAAACTTCATGGACCCTCAATGTCTATCTTAAAAAGAGTAGTGTAAATAATAGGTAAAGATTTCACACCAGGAAAATACTTCTCACCTAGAGAAATTAGATGGTCAACTGAAGGAGAAGGATTTGAGGATTGAGAAGATTGAGGAATATATTCATATTTTGAAAGGGGATTCATCTGCAATATGTTGATCATGTACTTGTCAAGTCATAAGCCAAAAAATATTACTTTTGTTTCACCTTAAGTAAGTATCTACATATTTCTAGGTGAATAGAATCTAAAGTCAGACCATGTTAAAACCAAAAAATGTGTTAGGCACCATGTGTGTAGCCTGGGTACATGGGCTAGGGAAATCAGTGGCAGGAAAAACATGACTGGAGGGGCAATTAAGACAAGGAGGTGTGGGGGGAACCACATTAACAATTATAGGGGACACTCATACTTATCAAACAAGTTTGTAATATCATACCTTCGAACTTGACGTTTGATTTGCCCAAAACAATCAACTTCGACTAGAGCATACCTCTGGTTCCATGAGAAATTGACTGGGGTGAGAGGAAGACGTGATTTTAGGATTCTTTTATAAATAGGGATAAGGGTTTTATCACCACTTAACGAAAAGCACTGATAAAAGTAGTATTTATCACCACTAAAAACAAGAGTTGATAAACGTAGTATTTATCAGCGCTTAAGTTTTAGTGTTGTTAAATACTACTTTTATTAGTGTTTTTTAGCGTCGATAAATCATAACTTTTATTAGTGCTAAAAAGGCACTATTAAAAGTAGTATTAATCAGCGCTTAAGTTTTAGCACTGATAAATACTAGTTTTATCATTGTTTTTTAGTGCTGATAAATCATAACTTCTATCAGCGCTAAAAAAGAGCTGAAAGGGAAAAATAGAAAAATGAATAAAAATTATATAAATAATAAAATTATTAAAAATGAAGTATACTAACTATTTAAATTAAAAAAATATTAAAAAATGTATTTAAATGAATTAATTATATAAATTACAAACATATTGAAAATATTAAAACTTAAGAAATAAATATGCATAAATAAATATTAAAAATGAATAAACTCTAAATATATTAAAAATTAATAAATAATATAGAATGAATAGATATTAAAAATGAATAAATATATTTGATTAAATTACAAAAATATGAAAAAAGTGAATTTATAACATTATTTACATAACTTACAAACACATAAAAAATAAATAATAAAATTATTAAAATGAATAATAAAAACTATTTAAATCACAAAAAATTATTAAAAAAAGCATTTAAATTAATTAATTATATAAATTTCAAACAAATTAAAATTTTAAAAGATAATAAACAAAAATGAATATATATTATTTATATAAATTACAAAACATATTGAAAATATTAAAACATGGTAAATAAATATGTATTAATAAATATTATAAAATGATTAAATTAGAAAAAATATCAAAATTGATAAATATTAAAAAAGAATAAATAATATTAACTGAAATAATATAAAAATGAATAAATAAAATTAAATATATAAAAAGACTATATAAAAAATGAATTTTTAAGATTAATTACATGAATCGTAAACACGTACAAAAATGAATAAAATATTAAAATTTTCATTTAAATAAAATAATTATATAAATTTAAAATATTTTAAAAATATTACAACTGAATAAAAAATTAAATAAATATTAATCATATATATTATAAACATATTTAAAATATTAAAACTTAGTAAATAATTATGTATAAATAAATATTTAAAAATGAATAAGTTCCAACAAATAGTAAAAATTAATAAATATTAAAAATGAATAAATAATATTAAATGAAATAATATTAAAAATGAATAAATAAAATTGATTGAATTAGAAAAATATTTAAAATATTTAAGTAAGGGTAGACTAAAGTTATGTAAGGGTAAAACAAAGTTAAGTAAGGGTAAATTAATGTTATGTAAGGGTAAACAGAAGTTAAGTAAGGGTAAAACAAAGTTGTTTAAGGGTAAACTAAATTTATGTAAGGGTAAAAGGAAGTTAAGTAAGGGTAAAACGAAGTTATGTAAGGGTAAACTAAAGTTATATTGTGTTCAATGTGTTACATTATGGTTATTGTATATCGTCATGTTATTTCGTTTGATCTAGTATTTGTGCTTTGTTAGTTTGTCTCCTTTTAATCGCTTGTATTTAAATTTTTCAATTATATGTTTTAATCATTTATAACTTGTGCTTCTTCATGTGAGCACATATTTGTGTGTCTTGTTATGTTTTCGTTAAAATATATTTATTGAAAATATTTTAATATAAATATATATACATATATATTAAAAATTTATAGATTCTATTTTAATTCCTACTTTATTTTTATAAATCTTTGATATAATATATTTTACTTTTTAGTTTATTTCATTACAATGTATCGTTGAAAATTAATATATGATTATTATTATAAAAAATTATGATATATGTTTTTTTAATTAATTATATGATTATATTATTGAAATTTATTTATATATATTTAAAACTAATTAAATAAAATAATTATGAATATACAATTTATTTAATTAATTATAATTTTTTTAAAAAAATAAGATAAATTATTATTTTTTTTTAAATATTAAAATAAAAATTATTAAATATATGTTCAAATATAAGAAATACATAAACATAATAAAATATAAAATTATGTTTATAATTAATAACACGTTTAAAAAAACCAAAATGGTATTGTTATAGTGCAACACCAAATTTGGCATTGCACTTTAGCAAAACACCAAAATGATGTTGGGAATGACGTACGTTGGAGTTCAATTTCATGCCAAAATGATGTGTATTGGAGATGGTCTTATAGGAATCAATTATATAAATTTCAAATGTATTGAAAATATTAAAAGTTGATAAATAAGAATGAATAATTATTAATCATATAAATTACAAACATATTAAAAATATTAAAACTTAGTAAATTAATATGTATAAATTTTAAAAAATGAATAAATTCCAAAAATATTCTTAATTAATAAATATAAAAAATGAAAAAAATTATTAAATGAACAAATATTAAAAATTAATAAATAAAATTAAATAAATTACAAAAAAATATTTTAAAAATAATTCATAACGTTAATTATATGAATTGCAAACACATAAAAATAAATATAAATGAATAAATAAATATTATTATTATTATTCATTATTGATGTATGCACTATATTGATTGTATATAAAAAATATAATTAATTATTAATATGTAGAATTTTTTAATTAACATTTAAATTTTTTAATAATAATTAAAAATATTATTATTTAATTAAATATATAAATATTTAGAAATGTATAAATAATTATTAAAATTGAATATATTATAAAAATATTAAATGAATATTTATTAAAAATGAATGAATATTAAAAATGAATAAATTGTGAAAAATATTAAAAATAGAGAAATATTAAAAATGAATAAATAATATTAAATCAATAAACAAACATATGTTTTCACACATACATACGCATAGACATACATGTATAGATGAATACATGTACACACACACACATATGCATAGACATACATATGTACACATACATGCACATAAATGTACACATATATATACATACACATATACATACATAATCATACACATACATACACATTCACATGTATATGCACGTACATGTACATGTACACACGTTTATACACATACATATATATACATTACATGCATGTGTGCATACATACACATATTATATAAACATATATATATATATATATATGCCACATAAACATAGGTACATGTGCACACACATATACACATGTCATATACATATATATGCATGCATGTACATCCACACACACATACATACACATATATACACATATATATACATGAACACATACATGCATGCCTGTACACATATAAACATACACATACACAAAACACACACACACACACAACACAACACATACATACATGCATGTGTATATACATACATACACATGCATATATATATACAAATAGATGTATGTATGTTTTAAATTATTTAATATGAATATAAATATATAAATTCAAATATGAATCACATATTTAAATAAATATATTATGATTATATAATTGTTTAAATAAAATATTAATATATCATATTTATATTAATTATATACACATTTGGTAGTTATTGTATATAAATATACTATTAAACATTTTTATCAACTAATATAAATTTGATAATTTTTTATATATAAAATTTTGAAAATAATATTGATAATAATTTTTTATTAAAAGTTATATAAATCATATTTATATATTATATTTACATATACATATTAATTTTAATTTAAATATTATTTAAAAATATATAAATATGTATATATAAATTAAATTATTCACTATGAATTTTATTGCCGCTAAGAAAAAGGTACTCAAAAATTGGATTTTTTATCAGCGATAGAAAAACACTGACAAAGGGTACCCTTTTATCAATGTTTTTTTAGAACTGATAAAATTTATCTTTATCAGTATTTTTTGTTAGCACTGATAAAATTCCCCCCTTTATCAGCATTTTTTTAGTGCTAATAAAAGTCGGTATTAAAAGTCGTGTGACTTGTAATAGTGGTTTTTGAATTTGTTGATGTTTGTGATAAATTGTACATACCGATTTAATTGCACATACCAATGTTTGAAATGTTTGTGAACATTGTACAATGTTTTTTTATTGTATTTTATTTAAATTTAATAGAAATAAAATTATATATTTGTTGGTGTAGTGTGATGTAAATTTCGGCACCACACTGCTATAGCGTGACTTTTATCAGTGCTATTTCTAGCACTGATACAAGTTATCTTTATTAGTACTAAAAAAATAATGATAAATGGATCCCTTTATTAGCATTAAAAAAGTTTTATGTATTTATGGAATTGGTTTGTGCCATGTTTATATTATTATTACAGAATATTATGTTATGTGTTTACAAAAAAAATACATATAGAATTAAAGAACACATATGTTATGTGTTTGTTTAGTATTGAAGGAGTTGTTTTGTGTTCATTATATATGTTATAGTACCTTCTATAATTCATGTTATCATTCTCGCTATCTTACCTGTTATGATATTATTATAATAATTCAAAAAAATGTTTACCTTGGGGATCAAAAAGTTATGTGTTTCATAGAGTATATCATGTTTTGTATTTATTATAATATATTTATGTTGTGTGTTTATTATATTATGAATTTATAGAATTATTCTTAAATAATTGTTTTTTATTTATTATAGGACGTAGATATTTTGTTTTTATTGGGATAAAAATACTAAAATAAGTTTTTTTTATCACAGTTAAATTTATTTACAAAAATGTGTCACAAAATGAAATTATTTCATATTTTTATCTAAATTTGAATATGCTAAAAGCATGAAATGGTTTTGCT
Source organism: Viscum album (assembly GCA_963277665.1). Classification (NCBI taxonomy): domain Eukaryota; kingdom Viridiplantae; phylum Streptophyta; class Magnoliopsida; order Santalales; family Viscaceae; genus Viscum; species Viscum album. The sequence continues at coordinate 613,798,573 of OY728136.1, forward strand.
TCAAATATGGGGTGTCTCAATTAATTTTTTTATTATTTTTTCGTTTTATATATATATATAACAAAATTTTAAACAATATTTAAAACACACCAATTTTATTAATCATATCATTATTTATAGTTTGAAATTACAGTAATGCTACCAATCCTGAATAATATAACTATTGGAGACAACGTTAACCGTATACCACCGATGAATAGCCTATGATCCCATATAGATGGTTGGATTTGGTTAGGTATGTTTGATAGAAATTAAAATGATTGAGTAAAGACAAAAATAGTATGATATTTGTGTATCAAGATGAGATGCAAGACAAATAATAGCACGAAATAGAAACAAAAACATGAAAAATAAAAGAAAGTGGAAAGAAAATAGGGATTTGCATGCTTTTGACCCATTTGGGACCAACGTGCATGGTAAGAACTCCACCCACACACATGATTTATTAATGCTCATAACAAATGGTATACAAAGTACATCTGGTAACACATATCAAGAACAAAAGATTTATGAAAACAAACTTTAAAGCAATAAAAGGATGAAGGAATGATTATTAATCCAAAAAAATTACCATTGTTTGAAGGTTCATCGCATGGGATTTTTAGGACAATAAAACAAGCTCCCAAATCTGAAATCGTGTACCAACAATGCACGTCATCAGGATCTCCACTAGATCTGTATCATAAAACACTAATATGAATTTAGGCATATTCAACACTAGAAATAGTCATTATTTGTGATAAAAAAAGCAATGATAGGCTAATATCCCTTAAAATCCCATGACCTATGTTAGTGATAACAAAAACGCTGATAAATACCTTCTTTATCAATGATAAAATAAAACACTGATAAAATTCAAAAAATATTTATTAATTTTTTTTCGTTCAACCTATCCCATTTATGGGTGCTCACACCCCCTTTTATCACCGTTATGTGCCCCGTGCACCCACCCCACATCCTTTCTCAAGACCACGCCCCTTTTTTCAGTGCTTTCCTGTCACGACCCGTCCTCGGGGCCCGTGCCGTGACTACCCCAAGCCCGCCTTCCATAGGCCAGGGGCTGGCGACTAGCACCAAGGCGTAAAATCCCAGTAAACAGGGAAGGCATTGCCTTTATAAGTAACAACCACACAGAGTCAGCAAGCGGAAAGTAAAGTGCAGAAAAGTAAAGGGGGCCGGAATACAAGCCCAACTGTAAAGTACAACTGAAAAAGTAAAGTACAACAACTGAAGAAAAGACGGCGGCCTCGTGTCGTCCACTGGCAATCCCACCTGAAGGGTGGGTACAAATAGCCTTCAGGCTCCTCGGGTCCCACGTCCGCTCCGAGCACGTCCCGCCCAGTGGTCCACCTCCAGGTACCGTCCTGCTCCACGCCCCAACCGTGATCAGCGCTGTCCGTCGTCTGCAACCGACACAACAAGGTGCGGGCATAGCCCGTGCAGGGGTGAGTACAAGCTACTCAGTAAGGACCCCGAGACCCCCGAAGGTCTCCCGAAATCCACAAAGGATATAGCACAAAAAGAAAGATGCAATCACGAAGTAACATCTGACTCGACTTAGGTATATGCCCATACATATACCTAAGTCCCCAATTCTAGCTCTGCTCACGAGCTCAAGAACAACTCAATCCACAAAGGAAAGCAAGACTCAAATCCACAAGGAGAGTAAACAGTAAATCCACATAGGATAGTTCAACACAATCCACAAAGGAGAGTAACATAAGATTCAGCTCAACCAGGTATACTTTTTCAGATGACGTCAAAGATGATCACTGATCCATCTAAGTCGTCGGACCCACGAAGGATCGATAGGTACTAACCCCCGCAAAAGACCCACACAGGATCGGGCTCACACAGAACCTGTAGGCAATGGCTCACACAGAACCGGTAGGCAGTGGCTCACACAGAACCGGTAGTAGGACCCACACAGGATCGGGCACTGATCCGCGTAGGATCGCTGAGTGCAGTAGTCGACGTAGTCCACTGAGGATCTCTGCACAGTCGTCGCCGCAGTCCACGAAGGATCTCTGCTCTGCCGTCGTCGCAGTCCACGGAGGATCTCTGCTCTGCCGTCGTCGCAGTCCACGGAGGATCTCTGCTCTGCCGTCGTCGCAGTCCACGGAGGATCTCTACTCTGTCGTCGAAGTCACAGCCAGCGCTAGGGTTCCCGCACACAGCGAGCTCGTTTAGGAGGGTCCGCTCCACGAGCCGAGAGGCTGATACATCAACTGACACGTAGTCCGAAGTTGATGTATCCAAAAGTTCCGTATCGACAACAGGATCTCAACGCAACAGACGGCGCGTCAATCGGACGCCCGGTCTGAGAGTTATTGGCATTTTCGTCCAAGGGGCCCGGTTGGTTTTTAGGGCAAAACCGACCCGACCGTACTCCGCCTGTATCCGATCCTCGGGCGGAGTAAGCCCAAAGTTCCGTCTCACTTAGAGGAAACTACCACAGCTGACGGTACGTCGATCGGACGTCCGTAGCTCAAGTTATGAGCGTTTCCGCTCCGAGGGCCCGGTTGGTTTCGTGTACGAACCAACCCGGCCGAACCCAAAGTCTTCCGAAACCTTGAGTGTAATATATCGAAACGACCGTCTCGATCCAAGGATCGCGTAGCCGCTGACGGTTCGTCAATCGGAGGTCCCAGGCCCAAGATATGGGCAAAAGACCGAAGAGGGCCCGAAACGGGGGTTCTGGGCCCGGGGCGACCCGGCCCGAACCCCCCCTGGGTCGGCCGAACCGGTTCGGCCCGACCCGGCTAGGCCGGGTCCGGTCCGGCCTGGGTGCGGCCCGGCCGACCGGACCGGCCGGCTCGGCTTCGGTCGAGCGGCCGAAGGAGGGCGCCGCGGGCTTGACCCGCGGCTCAAGCGAAACGCGGCCCCGCGGGGGGGGGCCGCCTGCCACGCGGACGCGGCCGGGCCGCCGCGTCCGTTCCCGGTTCCGCGCGGCCGCGGAACCGGCCGCCGCCGCCGCGGCGGACTTCCTCCACGGCGGCGCGCCGGGCGCCGCCGCCTCCGGTCGCCGGAGATGCTCCGGTGGCCCGATTCCTTTCCCGTCTGCGCCGTTGTTCCTCCCGGGATGCGTCCTTCACTGCGAAAACAACAAATGGCCCTTGCGTCGTGCTTTTGCCGTCGCCCGCCAAATCCGCACAAAAAAAGGAAGATCGGCGGAGGGTTGTCGGGTCTTGTTCGTTAGGCCCGCACCCTCCGCGTTAGTCATAAACCACGGGAGGAATAATCAACAACAATTTTAAATAAATTAAAATTGTCGGAGATCATGTTCTTCATTTTAAAAGAATAAACACGGGGAAAAAAGATAAAATAATCCAACATCCCTTACCTTGTCGTCGTCGTTTCCGAACGAGGGATCGTCGCGGGATTGCTCGTCGCGGAAGAAGGGGGATCGTCGCGTCGTCGCGGTATCCGGCGTCGCGTCGCCAATCTCCGGATCAAGATCAAACGGTTTAATTAATTAAATCCGTTGTTATGAAATTTAAAAAGGGAGAATTAACGATCCGATTCTCACCTTAGTTGCCGAACGAGGATCGGCCGCGGAAGAAGAGGCGTCGCCGAAGAACGTCGCGGGTAAAGCTCGTCGACGTCGCAGATCTCGGTGTGCGTCGTCGAATTCCGGTCGCCGGCGTTCTTCGCGTTCTTCGCGTTCTTCGCATTCTTCGCGTTCTTCGTGGGGAGCCGAAGAAACAAGATTCTCTCAAATCCTTTCAAAGGATTTTTAGGTTGGTCTTATTTTATAAACATGCCAACAAACGCAAAAGCGTAAGTAACGACCCATCAGTTCGTTGAATTAATTCAACGAGCGAAACAGCCCAATTAATTCACAAAAGAAACAGCCCATTTAATTCACGAAATAAACCGCCCAATTAAATGGTCTGTTAAGAATTAAAGAAAACGCGTCGGTTGACTTTTCAGTTACTTTGACGGGTTTTCGCGGGTGCGTTACTTAGCGAAAGAAACGGCGGGGCTCGTGCGGGCCCCACCTCACAAATATCCTACCAAGGGGGTAGGATATTTCCGGATAGCATCCCATCCAGATCAACTCAGTTCAAGCCATCTTTAAGTGACTTCAAGTGGCTTCCAAGCAGCTTAAGTGAAATAAAATAAAGTTGTCGCACAAACTTTATTTTATTTCTGACTTAAAGCCGCAAAATTTAAAAACCACGTATGAGCAAACGCAACTCCGGAAGAGGCGTTTCTAAGCAAATACCGGTGCTGCGATTTCATCGGTGCCCTCAGAATTTGATTCCGGGCACCGGTTCAAAAGATAGAAAAGCCCGCTCGTCCGTTCACTGAACGTACCCGAGCCAAACTTCGGAAATTGATTCTGGGCACACCGGGCCTCGGAATCAGGTGCCGTCTGAAGCTGCGCTCTAGTAAAATTCCAAAGAAAATTAAGAAAAAAATTTCCTTGAAATTTGCGGGTCTTTACATTACTCCCACCTCAGGGCTTTACGTCCCCGTAAAGATACATCAAAAACTAGGGGAACAAATGGGGGTACTGAGCACGCATCTGAGCCTCCCGCTCCCAAGTGCTCTCCTGGAGGTTCCCGTGCTGCCATCTGACGCGCACAAGAGGAATCGACTGCCCACGTAGGACCCGCTCCTGTCGATCCTCGATCTCCACTGGGACCTCCGCAAAAGTCGCCCCATCGTCCACGTCCAACTCCCCAAAGTCGATGATGTGCGTCGGGTCGTGCACGTATCTCCTCAGCTGAGACACGTGGAAGACGTCGTGCACCCGGTGCAACTGAGGTTGTAGAGCCAGGCGATAAGCCACCTCTCCTATCCTGCTGAGGACCTGGAAAGGCCCGATGAAGTGTGGAGACAACTTGCCGCCTCGGCCAAATCTCCGTAAACCACGTCGAGGTGAGACACGCAAAAAGACGTGGTCACCATCCTCGAACTCTAGTGGCCTCCGCCTCCTGTCAGCATATGACTTCTGCCGGCTCTGAGCTGTCCTCATCCTCTCCTGGATGATCTGGACCTTATCTGTCGTGGCTCGGACCATCTCTGGTCCCACGAGTGCTGACTCCCCAGGGTCTGTCCAGCACAACGGTGATCTGCAGGGTCTGCCGTACAACGCCTCGTATGGTGTCATCCCGATGGTGGAGTGGTAGCTGTTGTTGTACTCAAACTCCACCAAGGGTAGGTGGTCCTCCCAGCTGCGACCAAAGTCGAGAACACATGCACGGAGCATGTCCTCGAGTGTCTGTATGGTCCTCTCCGTCTGACCATCCGTCTGAGGGTGGAAGGCTGTGCTCAGATGGAGCCGCGTCCCGAACGCCTCCTGCAACCCCTTCCAAAGCCGGGAAGTGAAACGAGCATCTCGATCGGAGACGATAGACGATGGCACACCGTGAAGCCGTATGATCTCCTGGACGTAAAGACGTCCCAAGCTCTCCACTGAGCCCTGCTCTCTGATGGGTAAGAAGTGTGCCGACTTGGTGAGTCGGTCGACAATCACCCAAATGGAGTCGTGACCTCTGGAAGTGCGTGGAAGTCCAGTCACGAAGTCCATAGATATGCCGTCCCACTTCCACTCCGGGACCTCCAAGGGCTGTACCAAGCCTGCTGGTACCTGATGCTCTGCCTTCACCTGCTGGCAGGTGAGGCATCACGAAACGAACTCTGCCACAGCTTTCTTCATGCCCGGCCACCAGTGCTGTCGTCTGAGATCCTGGTACATCTTCGCCACTCCGGGATGTACCGCCAAGGGAGAAGTGTGAAACTCTCTCAGCACCTCCTCTCGTAAAGCGACTGGTACGAAGGTACGTCCTCTGAAAAGGATGCCGTGCTCTACTCCAAGGGAGAAACCATCAGGCGCCTGACCTGAGGATATCAGTGCACGCCGGGTCTCACAGTCAGCGTCCCCACGCTGAGCCTCTCTGACCCGCTGTAGAAGTGGAGGAGAGACTGTGAGAGACTGAAGAAAGGCTGCTCCGTCTCTATCCACGAAGGATATCTGCAAGGAGGCTAGATGCTCCGTCGCCTCCTCAAGTAGCTGAATGCCCGTCCTCCTGCTGAGGGCATCGGCTACCACGTTCCCCTTCCCAGGAGTATAGACTATCTCAAAGTCATAGTCCTGGAGGAACTCAAGCCATCTCCGCTGTCTCAGGTTCAGGTCCTTCTGAGAGAAGATATACCTGAGACTCTGGTGATCAGAAAAGACTGTGAAGCGCTCGCCCATCAGATAGTGCCGCCAAGTCTTCAGAGCGAAGACCACTGCTGCTAACTCCAGGTCATGAGTGGCGTAGTTCTGCTCGTGCGGCCTCAACTGTCGTGATCCGTAGGCGATCACGGCCCGCTCCTGCATCAGGACGCACCCGAGTCCAGTCCCTGATGCATCGCAGTAAACTACGTACCCAAATCCCTCCTCAGGCAACCTCAAGATAGGTGCGCTGGTCAATCTCTGTCTCAGCTCCTGGAAGCTCTGCTGACATCTGTCTGACCACACGAAGGGTTTCCCCTTCTTCGTCAACGCTGAGAGTGGTGCCGCAACTCTGGAGAAGTCTGGCACGAATCTCCGATAGTATCCCGCTAGGCCCAAGAAGCTCCGCACCTCTGTCACGCTCCTGGGTGGCTCCCAAGCTAGCACTGCCTCGATCTTCGCGGGATCCACTGCAACTCCCGCCTCAGAAATGACGTGCCCCAAGAAATAGACCTCACGTAACCAGAACTGGCATTTTGAGAGCTTTCCATAAAGCTGGTGCTCTCGGAGTGTGTCTAGCACAACTCGCAGGTGGTAGGCATGCTCCTCCTCAGTCGTCGAGTATACCAAAATGTCGTCAATGAAGACCACGACAAATCGGTCGAGGTATGGCTGGAAGATCCTGTTCATGAGGCTCATGAACACTGCTGGAGCATTGGTTACGCCGAACGGAATAACCAAGAACTCATAATGGCCATACCGACACCTGAAGGCCGTCTTCTGCACGTCCTCGACTCGAACTCTGAGCTGATGATAGCCTGACCGGAGGTCTATCTTCGAGAACCACCGTGCTCCCTTGAGCTGATCGAAGAGGTCATCAATCCGTGGCAGCGGATACTTGTTCCTCACTGTCACCTGGTTCAGGCGACGATAGTCGACACATAGTCGCAAGCTCCCGTCCGCCTTCTTGGCGAACAAAATCGGGGAAGCCCAGGGTGAAACACTGGGTCGGATAAACCCCTTGCTCTGCAAGTCCTCCAACTGTACCCGCAGCTCCCGAAGCTCGGCGGGGGCCATCCGATATGCTGGAGAAGATATCGGGGCTGTCCCGGGGTACAAGTCGATGTAAAAGTCTACCTCTCTACGAGGAGGTAGCCCTGGAACGTCGTCGGGAAAGACGTCCATGTACTGGTCCACCACTGCAGGAAAATCCGGACTTCGCACGTCCACTGCTCCTAGGATGAGGCTAGCCAACTGATGAGAGATGGGCTGCACTCTCCTCTGCGGAAGTCCATCCTGTGCTGCAAAGGTTCCCTTCTCGTCGGTGAAGGTAAACCTGCTCCCGTCGGTGCGAACACATCGCACCTTGCGCCTAAAACAGTCGATCTGGGCATGAACCGTGGATAGCCAATCCATGCCCAAGATGACGTCGTAAGGCCTCGACGCCGCTACAAGGAGATCCCAGCCGAAGCTCTCGCCTCCTAGAGTAAGCTCACACTGCCGGCACCAGTGCGTAATCGTCAAGTCTGCTCCCGTAGGAGTCTCTAGCCGTAAGGATCGAGCCAACGGCTCAGTCGGAATCTCCGAGCTCCGAACAAGGGAAGAGGCTATGAAAGAGTGACTCGCTCCTGTGTCTATAAGTACTGCAGCAAGGGTGGAATAGACACAGATCGTACCTCGAATCATCTCTGGCACGTCGGGGTCGTAGGCCTCCACTGTCTGGAGCTGGGCCTGTCCCTGCCCGCCAGCTCCATGTGGTCGAGGTGGCCCTCCTGGTGGTGGTGGGGGTAGAGCCTGGAAGCGTCGCCCACCACCCGCTGCTCGGCCAGCTCCTCTGCCTCGTCCGCCTCCTCCCTGCGGACCGCCACGGTCGACCCTCTGCCTCTGCCTGGGTGGCCCCTCCACCGTCTGCTGCTCCTCTGGTCGGCGAGTCGGGCAGTCACGAGCCATGTGACCCTGCCCGCCGCAGGAGTAGCACAGCCTGCCTCTCGGAAGGCTGGCACTCCGCTGTGTGCCTCGTACTGCTGAGCCGGTGTCCTGAGGCCGTCTGCGTGGGGGTCTGGTCTGCCTGGACCCGAGAGTCATCCGTCGGCTACCTGCTGCCGAAGACTCAGCTACCTGCCGCCCTGCGCTAGGTCTCGCCGCTGAAGAAGGCTCTGCCAGGAAGCTCTCGATCAGGAGGGCTCGCTCCAGCACTCCCGCCTGGGTCGGAATGCTGAGGGAGATCAGCGACGCCCGAATCTCCTGTCGCAAGCCCTGCTCGAAGGTCCGGGCCCGGAAGAAGGGGTCCCGTACCATGTCGGTCGAGTAGCGAGATAGGTCAGTGAACCTCGCCGCGTACTGAGCGACCGTCATGCTGCCCTGGCGCAGCTGGAGAAGCTCCTGGATGCGCACCGCTCGGAGGGTGGCCGGGACGAACTTAGAGCGGAAGAGGCTCTCGAAGTCCGCCCAGAGCAAGGATGCCTCATCGTGAACCTGGAGCATCAAGCTCCACCATCGTCCTGCTGCCGCCTGCAGGAGGCTCGCCGCGAGAATCACCATGAGATCCGCTGGTGTCCTCACTAGCCTAAAGATCCGTACCACCGCCTCTAGCCAGTCCTCGGCGGCCTGGGGGTCCGCCTCACCGCGAAACCTGGGCGGTCGCTGGCTCTGAAACTCATGTAGTGCCCTGAGGCGACGTGCATCGTCAGCGTCTGGTACTGGTAGCATCGGTGGCTCGGCGGGTAAAGCTACCGCCGGTGCCACTGCTGGCAGGGGGCCCTGCACCGAGGCCTCGTCGCTCGGTGGGCTGCCGTCGCGCCCTACACTCGGAACCCTAGCTGGCTGTCGTCGCGGGGCCATCCTGAAAAGGAGAACAAGAGCACCATAGTCAGAACAGTATACCTGGTGAGCTGGCACAAGTAATCACAAGGAAAACTTGAGACTTTCATAAAGCAGATCAGTATACCCGGTGAGCTGACACAAGCAATCACAAAGAAACTTGAAACACACACGCAATAAATGTTTTCATGCATTAAGTCGGAAATCAGGAGTCAGGGTCCTGGTGTACGGATACGTCGGCCGCCGCACCAACACTGGGCTCCCTGAACTGATAACCACACTCAATACACTAAACACTATTGCTTCATATAGAAGGAAAGGACGATCAGAGTCTGCGGTAGAACCGACCACCTCTGATACCAATTTGTCACGACCCGTCCTCGGGGCCCGTGCCGTGACTACCCCAAGCCCGCCTTCCATAGGCCAGGGGCTCGCGACTAGCACCAAGGCGTAAAATCCCAGTAAACAGGGAAGGCATTGCCTTTATAAGTAACAACCACACAGAGTCAGCAAGCGGAAAGTAAAGTGCAGAAAAGTAAAGGGGGCCGGAATACAAGCCCAACTATAAAGTACAACTGAAAAAGTAAAGTACAGCAACTGAAGAAAAGACGGCGGCCTCGTGTCGTCCACTGGCAATCCCACCTGAAGGGTGGGTACAGATAGCCTCCAGGCTCCTCGGGTCCCACGTCCGCTCCGAGCACGTCCCGCCCAGTGGTCCACCTCCAGGTACCGTCCTGCTCCACGCCCCAACCGTGATCAGCGCTGTCCGTCGTCTGCAACCAACACAACAAGGTGCGGGCATAGCCCGTGCAGGGGTGAGTACAAGCTACTCAGTAAGGACCCCGAGACCCCCGAAGGTCTCCCGAAATCCACAAAGGATATAGCACAAAAAGAAAGATGCAATCACGAAGTAACATCTGACTCGACTTAGGTATATGCCCATACATATACCTAAGTCCCCAATTCTAGCTCTGCTCACGAGCTCAAGAACAACTCAATCCACAAAGGAAAGCAAGACTCAAATCCACAAGGAGAGTAAACAGTAAATCCACATAGGATAGTTCAACACAATCCACAAAGGAGAGTAACATAAGATTCAGCTCAACCAGGTATACTTTTTCAGATGACGTCAAAGATGATCACTGATCCATCTAAGTCGTCGGACCCACGAAGGATCGATAGGTACTAACCCCCGCAAAAGACCCACACAGGATCGGGCTCACACAGAACCTGTAGGCAATGGCTCACACAGAACCGGTAGGCAGTGGCTCACACAGAACCGGTAGTAGGACCCACACAGGATCGGGCACTGATCCGCGTAGGATCGCTGAGTGCAGTAGTCGACGCAGTCCACTGAGGATCTCTGCACAGTCGTCGCCGCAGTCCACGAAGGATCTCTGCTCTGCCATCGTCGCAGTCCACGGAGGATCTCTGCTCTGCCGTCGTCGCAGTCCACGGAGGATCTCTACTCTGTCGTCGAAGTCACAGCCAGCGCTAGGGTTCCCGCACACAGCGAGCTCGTTTAGGAGGGTCCGCTCCACGAGCCGAGAGGCTGATACATCAACTGACACGTAGTCCGAAGTTGATGTATCCAAAAGTTCCGTATCGACAACAGGATCTCAACGCAACAGACGGCGCGTCAATCGGACGCCCGGTCTGAGAGTTATTGGCATTTTCGTCCCAGGGGCCCGGTTGGTTTTTAGGGCAAAACCGACCCGACCGTACTCCGCCTGTATCCGATCCTCGGGCGGAGTAAGCCCAAAGTTCCGTCTCACTTAGAGGAAACTACCACAGCTGACGGTACGTCGATCGGACGTCCGTAGCTCAAGTTATGAGCGTTTCCGCTCCGAGGGCCCGGTTGGTTTCGTGTACGAACCAACCCGGCCGAACCCAAAGTCTTCCGAAACCTTGAGTGTAATATACCTAAACGACCGTCTCGATCCAAGGATCGCGTAGCCGCTGACGGTTCGTCAATCGGAGGTCCCAGGCCCAAGATATGGGCAAAAGACCGAAGAGGGCCCGAAACGGGGGTTCTGGGCCCGGGGCGACCCGGCCCGAACCCCCCCCTGGGTCGGACGAACCGGGTCGGCCCGACCCGGCTAGGCCGGGTCCGGTCCGGCCGGGGCGCGGCCCGGCCGACCGGACCGGCCGGCTCGGCTTCGGCCGAGCGGCCGAAGGAGGGCGCCGCGGGCTTGACCCGCGGCTCAAGCGAAACGCGGCCCCGCGGGGGGGGGCCGCCTGCCACGCGGACGCGGCCGGGCCGCCGCGTCCGTTCCCGGTTCCGCGCGGCCGCGGAACCGGCCGCCGCCGCCGCGGCTTCAGCCGCGGCGGACTTCCTCCACGGCGGCGCGCCGGGCGCCGCCGCCTTCCGCGGGCCGCCGGAGATGCTCCAGTGGCCCGATTCATTTCCCGTCTGCGTCGTTGTTCCTCCCGGGACGCGTCCTTCACTGCGAAAACAACAAATGGCCCTTGCGTCGTGCTTTTGCCGTCGCCCGCCAAATCCGCACAAAAAAAGGAAGATCGGCGGAGGGTTGTCGGGTCTTGTTCGTTAGGCCCGCACCCTCCGCGTTAGTCATAAACCACGGGAGGAATAATCAACAACAATTTTAAATAAATTAAAATTGTCGGAGATCATGTTCTTCATTTTAAAATAATAAACACGGGGAAAAAAGATAAAATAATCCAACATCCCTTACCTTGTCGTCGTCGTTGTCGAACGAGGGATCGTCGCGGGATTGCTCGTCGCGGAAGAAGGGGGATCGTCGCGTCGTCGCGGTATCCGGCGTCGCGTCGCCAATCTCCGGATCAAGATCAACCGGTTTAATTAATTAAATCCGTTGTTATGAAATTTAAAAAGGGAGAATTAACGATCTGATTCTCACCTTAGTTGCCGAACGAGGATCGGCCGCGGAAGAAGAGGCGTCGCCGAAGAACGTCGCGGGTAAAGCTCGTCGACGTCGCAGATCTCGGTGTGCGTCGTCGAATTCCGGTCGCCGGCGTTCTTCGCGTTCTTCGCGTTCTTCGCGTTCTTCGCGTTCTTCACGGGGAGCCGAAGAAACAAGATTCTCTCAAATCCTTTCAAAGGATTTTTAGGTTGGTCTTATTTTATAAACATGCCAACAAACGCAAAAGCGTAAGTAACGACCCATCAGTTCGTTGAATTAATTCAACGAGCGAAACAGCCCAATTAATTCACGAAAGAAACAGCCCATTTAATTCACGAAATAAACCGCCCAATTAAATGGTCTGTTAAGAATTAAAGAAAACGCGTCGGTTGACTTTTCAGTTACTTTGACGGGTTTTCGCGGGTGCGTTACTTAGCGAAAGAAACGGCGGGGCTCGTGCGGGCCCCACCTCACAAATATCCTACCAAGGGGGTAGGATATTTCCGGATAGCATCCCATCCAGATCAACTCAGTTCAAGCCGTCTTTAAGTGACTTCAAGTGGCTTCCAAGCAGCTTAAGTGAAATAAAATAAAGTTGTCGCACAAACTTTATTTTATTTCTGACTTAAAGCCGCAAAATTTAAAAACCACGTCTGAGCAAACGCAACTCCGGAAGAGGCGTTTCTAAGCAAATACCGGCGCTGCGATTTCATCGGTGCCCTCAGAATTTGATTCCGGGCACCGGTTCAAAAGATAGAAAAGCCCGCTCGTCCGTTCACTGAACGTACCCGAGCCAAACTTCGGAAATTGATTCCGGGCACACCGGGCCTCGGAATCAGGTGCCGTCTGAAGCTGCGCTCTAGTAAAATTCCAAAGAAAATTAAGAAAAAAATTTCCTTGAAATTTGCGGGTCTTTACATTTCCACCCCCTTTATCAGTTATTTTTACGCTCATTCAACCTTTCTCATGCCTGAATTTGAACATCTGACCTCTAACTTCAAACCTAACATCTTTACCACTACACCATCAAAATTTGTTTAATATTTTATGATATATATATATATATATTTATTTATTTATTTATAAATATATACATGATTCATTTTTATTTATATATTTATTCATATAATTATATACATTTATATAATTATTTTTAAATACATTTTAAAATATGTCTACATATTGTATATTTAGATATAAATTTTATACATATTAACATATATATTTACATATATATTTATACATATTTACTTATAATTTTATATTTAGATATAAATTTATTATAATGTGTTTACAAATATTTATTATAAATATATTTATATACTATATTTAATGATAATAAAATATTTAAAAAAATGCATTTATAAATGATGTATTTACATCATATTGACACACATATACACTCATTTATTTACACACACATACACATTTATATTTCACACATACACACCCAAATATTTACGTATATGTATTTATTTACATATATTAGAATATATATATAAATATATATTTTTTATTGACACGTGCATATTTATATATAAACATCACTTTTATAAGTGTGTGTGTGTGTTACTGAATTTTTATATGTTAAATAAAATGCATAATTTTTTATTTTAAATAAAATTAATAACAAATATTTATTTTCATATAGTTTATATATTTAAAAATACATGTTTATGTAAATATGTTTAAATATTTATTTGTATAATTGATTTTTTATATGTAAATATATGAATATATGTATATATTTAATTATAAATAGTACTAAAATATGAAAAACTATAAAATTTAAATATTATAATATGCATATGAGTGTAATTCCTAAGAATTAATTTATCATTCACTAAAAAAAGACAAGAAGACCCCATCAAATGAGCTTGAAATTTTATCAAATGTTCAAAAATTAAGGTTCCCGGAAAAAAAACTCATTTTTGGAGGTTTTTTGAGTCTTTTTGACCTTGAAAAAATGTTTTTTTGAATTTCCTTAATATTAATGTTGTATATATTTTTACAAGCGTTGATTTGATATGTGGTAGGGCCCAAACAGATACTCAGATCAAAAGTTATGATCATTTCAAGTTTAAGTCATGTTGTCAACTTATTTTAAATACTTCATTAATTTATTGAATTTTTATGTCATTCAATTTTTATTAAATGACTATTATTCAATAATAATTAGAAATTATTAATCAATATTAATTTTAAACTATTTTACATTCATTTCTCACTAAATATCTTATATATTAAGTGTAGATGCATATTTAATCTTATATAAAGCATATTTAATAAAATATATTATATTTATATCAATATAAATATATTTATATATTAATATAAAATTTTTAATTATATATATATATTTATATTGAAATATACCTTTTATTAATGCTAAAAAAGCACTGATAAAAGGTTACCTTTATCAGTGCTAAAAAAACATTGATAAAATCAGCCTTGACTACTACAAATCATGAGATATTAAGCATTACCCATTATCAATATTAAAAAATGTTGATAAAATCTCTCATTTGTCAGCGCTTTTTTTTAACGCTCATAAATGTCACTTTTATCAATGTTTTTTTAGCGCTAATAAATGGTGGTCTTTATCAAATCTAATAAAAGGTATATTTCATATATATATATATATATCATTAAAAATAATATATTAATATATAAATATATTGATATTGATATAAATATAATTTATTTTAATAAAAAATATTTATATAAGACTAAATATGCATTTACACTTAATATATAAATATTTAATGAAAATGACTAATAAAATAATTTAAAATAATATTAATTAATAATTTTCTAATTATTATTGAGTGTTAGTAAATTAATAACAATTGGATGAAATTAAAATCCAATAAATGAATGAATGATCCAAGATAAGTTTAAAACATTAGTTGAACTTCAAACATGCATAACCTTTGATCTGAGTGTTTGTTAGGGCTTTATCACAAATCAAATCGAAGCTTATGAAAAGATTTATGGATTGATTATTAGTAAAACCCCAAAAAATATTTTTTGAGGTCAAAAAAGACCAGGAAGATCTCTAAAACTGTTTTTTTGTTGGGTACCATAATTTTTTAACATTTGATGAAATTTCACCCTCGTTTGAGGGGGTCTTCTTGTTTTTTTCAACAAATAATAAATTTTTTCTTAGTTGTTACATTTCTATGGATATTATAGTGTTTAAATATTATCATTTTTCATATTATAGTGTTATTTATAATTAAATATATATTTACATATAATAAATCAATTGTACAAATAAATATTTAAACTTATTTATATAAATATATATTTTTAAGTATATAAACCATATGGAAATAAATATTTATTATTAATTTTATTTAAATTAAAAAGAATCCATTTTATTTACCTTATAAAAATGCATTAATATATATATATATACCTCCACATGTAATGTTTATATATAAATATGTGTGTGTTAATAAGAAAATATATATTTATGTGTATATTATAATATATATAAATAAATACATATATATAAATATTTGTGTGTGTATGTGAAAAATATAAATATGTATGTGTTTGTAAATGTTTACATGTGTGTGAATATGTGTCTGTATGTGTGTGTCAATGTTGTGTAAATACATTCTATATAAATGTATTTTTATAAATATATCATTATCATTAAATATAGTATATAAACATATTTATAATAAATATTTATAAATACATTATAAAAAAATTATATCTAAATATATAATTATATGTAAATATGTAAATATATATATATATATATATGTATATATATATGGACCCCGAAAGGCATGGTTCAGTGGTTCTGCCCCTATACCTATGGCGATGTGTTGAGGAGGTCATGATTTCAAGCCTTCACTTATGCTTCTTTGTTTCCTTTGTACCCCCACCCCTATCCCACTGTAATATATATGTAAATTTATAGACATATAAATATATATGTAAACATGTTTAAAATTTATATCTAAATATATAATATATATATTCATAATTTTAAAATGTATTTAAAAATAATTATATAAATGTATATAATTATATGAATAAATATATAATTAAAAATGAATTATCTATATATATATATATAAATAGATATATCATAAAATATTATGTAAATCTCGATGGTGCAGTGGTAAAGGCGTTAGGCATTAAAGGAAGATGTCAGATGTTCAATTTGAGATGTGAGTAAGGTTAAAGGGTGTTAAAAACGATGATAATGGGCTTGGAAAGCACGCATAAAGGGGGTGAGCCTGAGTAAGGTTGTGGGTTGGGTGCATGGGGGTACATAATGCTAATAAAGGGGGTTCGGGGTACTGATAAAAGATCTTGGTTGAATCAATAATTTTTAAAAAAATATTTTTTGAATCTTATCAGCACTAAACTAAAGCACTGATAAAGGATACCTTTATCAGTGCTAAAAAAGTGATGATAAAGGTACCATTTATCACTGCTAAAAAATCTGATAAAGATGGTTTTATCGGCACTTTTTTTTAGAACTGATAGAGGGGGCCTTTATCAATATTTTTTTAGCGCTGATTAAGGGGGTTTTATTAGTGTTTTTTTAGTACTGATAAAGGTTGTGGAATTTTAATGGTACATAGACCATCAATGTTTTTTAGAACTAACAAAGCCTATTTATAGTGCTTTTAAAAGAGTGATCTATAGTAGTGTTTTATCAGTACAAAAAAAACACCGATAAAGGGGTGCTTTTATCAGTGATTTTTTTCGCGCTGATAAAGGGTAATGCTTAATATATCGAGTTTTGTAATAGTTAAAAGATCATGTATCTTCAGCATGAAGGATGTCATCAATTATCTACCATAAAACAAAACACTATAGTAAGTCAATGAGGACAACATGCAAACTTTCTGATCTCTCGTGAATTCAGAATCATCAGGGGAAACAAGGGTTTTTCCACATCAGGACGAGAGAAGATGGTCGAAGAATCCAAATGACCAAATGAGGCAAAAGGGTTAGTGTAGGGGTCATAAATCCCCTGACATAATGTTGTAGACACCAGGTATCCTAAATAAACAAGCGGGGTTAGTGAAGGGTGTGGGGAAGAATCAAACATACTGAGTGCAATAGACAACATGGGTAGATGACCCTGATCAAATGGGTGGTGCACTTAATCAACAGTGAGGAGAGTCTCCACATAGGATTAATGACTTGTAAAGGAGACCATCATAGAACAGGCCCTCAAACACAGCCCAAGCCAAGAGCCCAAGTACTATTGAAATCCCATACCAACATAATAATTTGAGCATAATACAAATTGCATATAATATTTCATCCATGCATATAAATAGAAAATTACATAGCAAAAAAGGGGAAATTCTATGCATGTATCTTTAATATATTTAATAAAGATACATGCATCACATGATTTATGTTGGATGTGCACTAATATATATCTATATATATTGTATAATATATATATATAATTAGATATTTAATACATTCATGTGATGCATGTATCTTTATTAATGTATTAAATATACATGTGATAATAAATATATGTGACATATTTATTTCTACCGAACAATTTTATTATCAATTACAAATCAATATGAGTATTTTAGTGAATTTATATTAATTTATTGAACACGTTCAATGAAAAAACCCAATAGTATGAAACACATATGATGCGAAGAGCCTCAGGATCTACCTATATAAGAGGATGGTGTCCTCTTCTATTGGGTGTGGTGAATTCTCTCTACATCTGATACTATTGTTCTTTATCTTAGAAGAAAGATCTAGAACCCCTTCAACATTTGGGTATCCTCACAATACAATCACAGATCCATTATCTAGTGTTCTCCCTTAGAGACAAGGTGTTTTTTTCACTTTTTTGTGATCTTTATCAAGTATTTTTCTTCACCAAATAAGAAGAAGACTACTGGTGTTGGCATTTTATAGGTACTTTATTGTAAACTTTTATTTATGTGCTAATTATTGAATATAGATCTGTTAGTGTTTGGGATATCTTCCACTACATATGTTCATATGACAATTGTACGAAACCCATCAGTTGTATTAGATGGTAAACTTCTTTGAAGGATCAATGTGTTTATTATTTTATGAAAAACATATTTTACAAATTGTAAAATGAGATATTTCAATCTTGGAAATAAATATGAAAATTCATATTTAGTAATTAAATAAAAAATTTATTTAACTATTTGTGTTATTCTTATTTATAAAATGGTTTATAAAATAGGAATGACATTAATAACCTAAGATTAATAAAAAATTATTAACATTTTTTAAATATGAAAAGTTCATATTTATTACTCTTATTTATGAAAAATAAATAAAGTATTTATTTTAATCAAGATAATTCAATTATGAATTTAATTATATTATTTATAATTTTTTTAAAATAATTAAAATATATTCTGAAATATTTATAAAATTTATAAAAAAAAATTATAAATTAATTCACTATAAAAAATTTGTGTTTAATTGATAAATATTTTTAAAATATGTATGGTTTATAAAAGTTTATAATTCATATAAAAAATAGTATTTTACGAATATTTTAATTTATAAATGGTTTATAAATTAAATAATTATAAATTGTTTATAATTAATCATATAAATTTTTATGAATATTTTATTAAAAAAATATTCCAAATATTAAATGCTAATATTTAAAATACTTTTTGACAAATTAAATGGATTTCTTTATGATATAGAAATAAATGGTTTATTTAGAAATCATAAAATTTTATTTATAAATTTTTTATAAATCACAATATATAAGATATTTAGATTATATAAAATATTTACATAATAGATATTGAATTATAAAATGTTTATAATTCATGAAATGTCATATAAATGCTATTTAATATGAAATATAAAGGGGTTCATATTGAAATGAATATAAAATGTTTATATTCTTGCTAATTTATAAAATGTTTATAATTAGTATTTATTTATGAATAGTTCATAAACATCTCATGTTTTAGAAAATAAATAAATAAATTATTTATTTATTATATTTCCTTGATATTCATGTTTAGTTCATTTTTTATGAAATATGAATATTACGTATGCCCATTTATATAATAAATTGATTCTAATATAGGGCCATTCATATCATGCCAGGTTTGTTATCATAAAATTTAGTTTTTATCTACCTTGACCTCAGTTTTTAATTGGATTTATGAGCTTGGGAATTGTTGTTGGGAATAGTTTGTACACATTAGGTGTTAGAGTTTTCAGCAATTGAATCCTATCTTGAGTAAAGTTTCCCCATGTAGAGGGACTTGGGGTCGGACCACCTACTTTCCTAAAGGCTTTCCTTGGCTAAAAAAGTGAATGAGGTTGTCTATCAATCGCTCCAGCCTTACTAATGTGAATTTTTTTAATCTCATATAACCCTATGAATTTACATGAAGAGTTTTTTTACCTTATTTATATTATGATTTGGATATGTATGAGAATAATTTACTTATACTTTTGGGTGATTAACATAGACTTGTGGGTTTTGTAAAGAGTTACACATTAATATGGTTTGAACATATTAATTTAGTGGTTGGAATAGGGATTCCAAAACTAAATTATTAGAATCATGCATGAATAAAAAGTAAATAAAACATGAAAAGATAATTATTACATATTATATAATAGTTTAATATGCATATAATGTAAATTAAATTTATGAGACTAAAATCCCACAAATACTAAGTGTGAAATTCATTCCAAATAGACACTTGTCATGACCTCAATCATACAACTGATTTGGTCATGCCATATCTAGGTGCCCATGGATTATCTTGTGTAAGGTAAGAAAGTAATGGGTGACACTAGAACATCCTTGGGTAGGTCATGCCAGAGCTTGATGTCATTGGATTGACCTTTGTTAGCCTATTTTTGGCATTTACTTTGGGTTATACTAATTAGGAGACCCTAATAAGATTAGGCTACCAGAGGAATAGAGTTAAGTGAATCCATGTGATGGATTTGGATAAAGGGTTATCCACTCAACTATCCAAGAGTCACAACTATTGTGATTGGGATGATTCCCTACCTAAATAACTAAGTGGTGAGATAAAAGATATAACAAACTCATTGCTCAGTGAAATATGATTCTTGGATCCCAAAATGGATATGATTTATTGGGGCATTGTTTTTTAGTGGGATCACTTTCATTTAAATTCCTTAATGAAAAGATATAATACATGATACTCACCTACTGATATGTCTTTATTGTAGATTATGGTATAATTCATACTAATCATATTGAGATCATTGATAGGCATGACCTATAAAATAGTTAAAGATCAGTATCTAGGATTGATAAGTGTTCTCAAGGAGAAACATTCAGAGTACCCAAATTTGAATGTTATAGAAATAAATTTCTTCAAATTTGACTCATGGTTATTATATATCAGGTGTGAATTACACATTTGTGTTGAAAAACATAGACTTAAAGATAGGAGGGAATTGATGAAGGGAGAAATATATCTTTGTGTCAGTAATGGAATAAAATTTGATGCATTAGAGGTCGACACCTATGATCTAATTTTAACAAGTCTATTGATCTTAGAATTGAATAACTATTATTATGTTATTTCCATAAATAGGAATTTGATTTTTATATTGTGTTTGGACAAGATAGGTTATTCATTCATTACTAAAAGTAAGAGTTGTTCTATATATAAGAATGAAATGTTTTATAGATTTGGGAATATAATAAATGGTTTATATATTCTTGATATGGATAATCCTATTTATAAAATTCAGAATAAGAAGTTCATGGTTGATTCTAATTCCACCTACCTTTAGCATTGTTGTCTTGGACACATAAATCAGAAACACATTCAAAGACTCCATAAAGATTGATTTTTAGAATCATTTGATTGTGAATAGTTTGATACATGTGAATCTTGTTTATTGGGAAAATGAAAAGGTTTCATTTTGGGAGAAAATGTGAGAGGGTGAAAGGCACTTTCATGGGTGCCCTCAAATGATTAGTAGTTTTTGGGTACTTAGGTGCATCAGAGTGGCTGACCAAGGTCATCTCTTAAAGAAGGAAGTAAATTTAACAACATATTAAAGGTATTTTAAAAATAAAATAAAATATATTAATAACACTACTAGAAAGTATTTGGGGTTTTTTACCATTCATAAAACTAGAATAATTTTTCTATAAGAAGATTTTATAATTTTTTGTTTTTATTTTTGAAATGAAGTCCGATTAAAAAGACACAACAAGAAGATGTTTTTTTTAGAAAATATTTTAAAAGGTGTGATCGATATAACTATACCTATTCACTCAATTATTTATCATTATCATTTAAATTAACATCCACTTAATTATAATCACCTAATTTTTTAACCCTCAAACCCTATAGGATTTAACTTAACCACAAAGATGAAATTACTTAAACCCTAGGATAGCTTCGGGACATGCAATCGTAGCACCCTGATTTATTTGATGTTATTAGGATATATTATGGTCATTGGTTAATTAGAGCACATATATACTCTGTAAATGAGGATTAATTGAGTTTAGGGATTATATTTTAACTCTACAGATTTATCTCGTGTGGTCGTGTATTACTGATTAAGATCGCACTCTCACAATTTACACAAACCTCAACCTCGTGTGTTTTTGTATCAATTGTTAAATTGCTTGATTAGTTTAATTTATCTTGAAAACTAAATTAATATATCATATTAATTGAATTATATTATATCATTGATTCAAAATAAATTAATGAAGAAGGTAAGAGATAGATCAATTACTAAAAAGACTACTCTTCTATGGGTGGTGTAATCATCGTAGAAGAAAATTGCATTTGAAACTATTTATAATGGGTATAACCCAATAATGCTTCTAATAAATAATTCCAGACCAAATATTAAGATAAAATAAGAAGAAAATTTAGAAAAATAAAATAAATGGAAGATAAATTAAGAAGTTTATTGAAAGAACAAAAACATTACATCAAAGAAGAGGAAGAGAAGAGCATTTTGGAGGAGATCCTAGATTCAAAGATTCCCTCCTCCAATGGTTAATTGAAATAGAAAATAACCACTTCAACTTTTCTAAAAATCCTCTAAGGCACGTCCAAACCCCTCCAAATGAGAAAAATACCAATTTATAGAGTGGATGGGAGGCTAGGTTACAAGTGGTTTCAAGTGTGAATGGGGAAATTCGACCAAATATTCTGAGCCAACTTTCACCACCCATTTGACCACCAAAACGAGTGAATAATCTCTCCTTAAAGGAGTATTATTTGTGAGAAAATGAAATCTATATCTCCTCTAAAAGTTTTTGCCAAATCCAAGCACAGATGAAGAAGTTATGGCCCAAATACAGAACACATGTCCATTCTAGCGAGTCCAGCCCAAATTTGACTTCATGGCCCATTTTCACCAACCAAATGCATTATTTTGCTCCAATTACCTAAATGAAAGTTTTAGTAAATTAATTCAGGAACATATTTAAAAAAATTAAGTTCAAATAATACATATCAAAATATTTATGTTCAAAATGCTACAGTGAATTTTAAAGGGTAAAACTAGAATTTTCATCAAATTTCCAAATGAATGATCTAATCCCAAATATTTCATAAATGAACACATTTACCACAATTTTAATAAATTATATCATTTATTATCAATAAAATATTCAATAAAAATGTATTTTATCAGAGGGATAGTTGGATATTAAATCTTATACATAGTAATGTATTTTGACCAATGAGTGCATAAGAAAATGGTGGTTATAAGTACTTCTTTACTTGTATCGATGACTTTAGTCGGCATGGGTATGTGTTTTTTATGAAACAAAATTATGAAACTTTTTAAAAGTTTAAAGAGTTTTATAATGAAGTAAAAAATCAACTAGGAAAAAGTATTAAAGTTCTCCAATCAGATCGGGGTGTTGAATACTTAAGTCAGGAGTTCATTTCTCACCTGAGATATTGTAGAATAGTTTCTCAAATAAATCTTATTGGAACACTATAATGGAATGGTTTATCTGAAAGAAGTAATCATACCTGTTTAGACATGGTTCGTTTGATGATGATTTTATGTGACCTTCTTATCTCATTTTGGGGTTATGATCCGGAGACTGGTGCATTCTTACTAAACTGATTTCCATCTAAATCATTCATAAAGACATCATATGAGATATGGTATAAGAAACATCCAAATTTGTATTATGTAAAAATTTAGGGTTGTTAATCTTACATGTGATATTTTTTTTATGATAAACTTGACCCAAAGTTTGACAAATTCTTATTTGTTGGTTATCCCAAGGAAAAAAGGGATGTTATTTCAACCACCTTAATGAACAGAAAGTGTTTAGGGATAAAACTATTATATTTATTGAGAAGGAATATCTAATTTGAGTATTAAGTGCGAGGAAAGTTGAACTTAGAGAAGTTCAAGATCAAAAAAAAGAAATGTTCCTAAGGTATAAGTTGGGTCGGTTCCATAGAGTTATGGAAGAAGAACTGAATCAAGTTACACAAGAACCTAAAAGGTATGGTAGAATTCATAGAATACCCAAGAGATATGAACTTCTCATGGAAAATTATAATGAATTAATGTTCATAGGAGATGAAACAAATTTCCTAATGAGAGGCTATTGAGAGTTCAAATTTCGAAAAATGGTTAAAATCCATGGAATCTGAGATGGACTCCATAAACACTAACCATGTTTGGAACTTGGTATATTCACCTAAGGTGGTAATACCCATAGGGTGTAAGTGGGTTTTTCATGAAAAATTTACATGGATGGTAGAGTGTCAACCTATAAAGTATGCCTGGTATAAAAGGGTTACAAACAAATTCATTGTATTGAATATGAAGATAAATTTTCACCTATTGTGATGATAAATTCCATTCAAATGTTACTAGACATAATAGTTCGTTATGATTATGATATATTTCAAATGGATGTCAAAACTACATTCCTTAATGGGAATTTATATGGGGATGTGTATATGATACAGCCCGAGGGTTTTGAAGTTCCTGATAAGAATGATAAGGTTTGTAAGTTGCAATGATCTATTTATAGATTGAAGCAAGCGTCTTAGAGTTGGTTTGATGATGAAATAAAATAATTTGGTTTCTTTAAAAATGCAGATGATTCTTGTGTATACAATTAGCTTAGTGGGGGCATATTAGTATACTTAATACTATATTTTGATGACATATTGCTTATTTGAAATGATTCCCTTCCACTTCACTCTGTGAATATGTGGATGGGTAAATGTTTCTCAATGAAATACATGGGTGAAGTAGCTTACATACTCAGTATGAGGATCTATAGGGATATATCTAAGAAGATGCTTGGACTGACTCCAAACACATATATTGGTAAATTGGTAAAGCAGTTTATCATGGAGAACTCCAAAAGGGGTCTTTACTACTATTATTAGGCACAAATCTTATAAAGATTCAAGATCATTATAAAGATTCAAGATCATTATAAAGAGTTAGATAGAATGGATAAGATTACTTATGCATCCACCATAGGATCAATCATGTACGCTATATTATGTAATCAACCTAATTTCTCGTATACTTTGAGTATAATGAGTATATACCAATCAAATCCTGGTGAGAGTCACTGGATTGTTGTGAATAACATCCTTAAGTAATTGAGAAAGAATAATAATATTTTCTTGCACTTTGGAGGAGAGGATGATCTATGTGTAAAGGATTACACAGATGATAGTTCCCAATCTGATAAAAATTATATGAAATCTCAATCAAGATTTGTATTTTTCCTAAATGGTGGAGCAGTTAGTTGGAAAAGTTCTAAACAAGCCACCGTAGAAAACTCGACAAAAGAGGAAGAATACATCTGGACCTTGATTGAATTAGACTGAGTAAATTCATGTTCATTCTTATTTGTTTCACATATGATGTCTTCAACTACTTGGATAAGTGACATGTGATGTTCTTATCAGATAAATTAATGAAATGTGATGTATTCATCAACTTGGTCGGTATTTTTCAGAGAATCAAGAAAATAATGATAGGACAATACTAGATTGACATGTTCCATGTCTAGTGGTCACTAAATGTCATGAAAAAAGGTATTATATAATATAAATATGATGTATATGATACATCTTGTGGTGGACAAGTTTTTATAGAGATATGAGTATGTTTGAAGAAGATCACACCAAACCCTTTAGTAGCTTGAGTAGCACTGATGTTTTGCTAGAAGCTGTTTTTTGCATATCTCTATGAATTAGAGATTTCATAGTTGTTGAAAATGCTTTCAAGGCCCATAGGTTAACACAGTTAGACCCTTGGTAATGATGAAATTTTGGACAAAGTTTTTGTTAAAAATAAAGAGTGTTTGATGAAAAACCATATCCAAAAGAGTTTGGATGGAATTTTAGTGAAAGTGAGAGATTGGTAGATGTGAACAAATATATATATATATATATAATGATATTGTGTATATATATATAAGTGGATATTTAATACATGCATGTGATGTAGGTACATTTATTTATGTATTAAATATACATGTGATAATAAATATATATATGACATATATTTATTTCTCTTGAATGGTTTTATTATCTATTAAAAACCATTGTGAATATTTTAATTGATTTATATTAATTAATTGAAATTTTTCAATGAATTAACCCAATTTTATGAAATTCATATGATTTGAGGATCCTTAGATTCTACTTATATAAGAGGATGGTGTCCTCTTCTGTTGGGTGTGACAAATTCTCTCTTCCTCTCATACTGTTGTTCATCATCTGAGATGAAGGCACTAGCACCCCTTAAACATTTGGGTATCCTTGCGATATGATCATAGATATATTGTCTGATGTTCTCCCCTAGGAGGTAGGGTTTTTTTGTTTACTGCTTCGTGATCTTTATCAACCATTATCTTTCGCCAAGGTAGAAGAAGACTGCTAGTGTTGGCATTTTCTAGGTACTTTGTTTTATAGTTTTATTTATGCATTTATTCTTGAAGATAGATCTATATGTGTTTAGGTTTTATGTTGAGTCAAAAGTATTTTTTACTTCTCTATTCCTTTTGTTTTTGAAATAAAAAACTCTTTCTTAAATAGCTAATCAATTATTCTTTTATGTTCTAAGTATTTTTATAATGAAATCATATATCATTTTAAAAAAACTTTATTTAAGATCTTTTAATTCATATTTTTTTATTATGATTTATTTCATATGTGTGCGATAATTATCATACTCATGAGTTTTTATAGAAACAATTCATTATGTGGTTATCATAATGTGGTTGGATATGATTTTTATTGTACCCATCAGATACGATTCATATCATACTCATCAAATATGATTTTTATTGTACACACTGGAAATTGTTTACATCATACACACTTTACATTTTTGTATCGATATTTAAAATCGTACTCATCATCTCTATAAGAATCACCAGACTCGTTCAAACTCATTTTATCGTATCCAGAGAATTGTATCATAATAATTGAAAACTTTTAATCAAAATGATTTCATTTATTCTTTTTCTATATGATTTATAAAACGATGTCATTGTGTCAATTATAATATGATTGTTGTAGTTTTGGGTGTCCAAGTCCCTCTACATTTTCAGGAGAAAATACTACTATTGGAATCCAATATGACTGTTGGAAAATTGGCCTATAAATACCAAGTCATTTGAACAAGCTCATAACTTTTTTGATGAATTCACGACACTATTTGAGAGCTCTATCAAATTTTTTCTTTGTGAGAAAGACTCTGAAGAGTTCAAGTTGTGATTTGTTCGTTATATATACTTATTACTTACAAGAGTTTTTCTTTGCTTAATGTGACACCTATCATTGGAGATTATGATCGAGGGCTTCCATGTATATGAAGATAGTTGTGCAGATCATTTGTGGATCGAGGGATTCCAAGGCTAGGAAGACAGAGTTGTTGATCACCTTCTTGATCAATGGATTGCGGGGATAGAACGACATAAGTTGATCATCGTATCGAGGGATTATCCTAGTTTGGTTAATGAAAAATTTCTTGAAAGTATAAATCAAGAGACCTATATCCATGGTTATTGGATACCCTTCTTTTGGGTTTAAAGAATTGTATTCTTTTACTTATATAGATTTCCACTTCTTTATAATATGAAGTGAATTGTATTATATATTCATTTTCTATTTTATACTTTGTGATTAAGATATTTGTAATTACAATTTCTATAATTATGATCTTTTCAATTACTCAATATGATTTTGTATTCTTTATAATAGAATCGTTGCATTGTTTTACTCTGATCATCATAACCATTATGATTACAATCCTTTACATGCTTATTCTGATTAAATTTTTTTATTTCTAATAATACAATTGATTTTTATTAAAACCTATGTAATAAAAATAATAATTGATATGATTATAATTTTTATTTTAAATTAACC
This sequence comes from Viscum album, assembly GCA_963277665.1. Lineage (NCBI taxonomy): Eukaryota > Viridiplantae > Streptophyta > Magnoliopsida > Santalales > Viscaceae > Viscum > Viscum album. The sequence goes on from OY728136.1 coordinate 613,825,869, forward strand.
TAAGGCCCAATATGATTAATTTTTTTAATGCATTAAGAGATATTGTGAATTAAATTAGTTTATTAAACTAAATTCCTTTAGGGATAAAAATTTAAAAAAAAATTATGATCCCCCCTTTATTGTGCCATCTACGTATATATTACAGTCCAACAATTGTTATCATAGGAGGTTTCCAATGGTCATATGTTTTCTTACATTACTTTTTTAAAATTAGTTATATTTATTTTATAAACTTTTTTTTATAAATATTTATTACACTAACGTGTATTGTGGAAAAATATTTTTTGTATTATTTTAATGATAACGAGACTTAATGTTGGTGAAGTTGAAAATATCAATCCTACAAGACCACCAATTTTTTATGGAAATGATTATGAATACTAGAGAGATAGAATGAAGAATTTTGTGATCAACACTGGAGTTGATAACTTTGTTATGTCAATTAGTGACAATAAAATTTCTGACAAGGAAGTTAGACTCTTTACCAATCAATAGAAATAGAAATATCAATTGAATTATAAGGTATAAATATTTTACATTGTTCTATAGATAGAAATATATATCCATATTTCATCTTGTGAAGCAGCCAATAGTATTTGGAAGAAGCTAGAAATTACTCATTTCGATACATCTAAAGTTGTTGAAACAAGAAGAGTCGTGATAAGAGAAGATTATCAAACTTCCAAATTTCCTTATAGAGAACCTGTTGTTAAGGTTCAACAGAGATTCATGAAAATTTTAAATAGTCTACAATCCATAGGTGAAAAGGACTCGATGATGAGATCCTAGTTGAAAATATCATAGATATCATACCAAATGAATGGGAATCAAAAAGGACAGTTGTTGATGAGTCAAGGAAGGTCATGAATGTAACTCTTGATGAGTTATTTGGAACTCTATTACAATATGAGAACAAATTGAAAAGAGATGCAGAAAAAGTAAAAAATAAGAATGGAGGAGTTTCTTTTACTTCTACTTCAAATCAAATGAAGGTTAAGACTCCTGAAAATATAGTCAAATCAACTAAGAAGAAATTTGTAGTTCAATCAAACTCAAGTGAATCAGAACATTCAAAGAATGAGTTAGCCAATCTTTCTCGAAGGATGAACAATATTATTGGTAAAAAATATTTTTAGTATAGATATAAGAAAATTAATAAGGAAAGGAATGATAAGAAAGATTCTGAAGTTACTTGTTATGAGTGTAAAAGAGCAAGACACATTAGACCTGATTGTCCAAAACTCAAAAGGAAAGATTGAAAGGAAAGTAATTCTGATAGAAATCATATAAAGTATTATAATCCAAAAGGAAAGAAATTATTGAAATCCAATGACTCATGGAATTCTGTTGGAGGAGATTCTTCTAATGATTCTTCGGACAGTGAAAATTTTGGATAGAAGAATATTGGTCTTTATGCCAGAATGCCTTTTGAAAGTCAATGTTTTATGGAAAAGTTACACACTTGTGATTATTTAACAAATATGTATAATGAATAAAATTACTTATAATAAGATAATTCTTTGACTTCATATAAATAAGTCTCTAGATTTGCTAAATTGCTTAAAAATGAGAATTGAAAAGTTAGTAAGAAACTTGAGAAAGAAAATTATAGAATAAATATATTGAAAAAATAAGTATCAGATCTTTTTAAATATCTTGATAAAAAAAATTTGAAATTAATTCTATTTTTAAAAACCTTGGGGAAGATAATTCTGATAAGGATAATTTTCCAAAAGATTTTGAAAAGGTAATTTCTGAGAAAAATATTTTAAAAACAAAAATCACTTCTAAAACTAATACAAATGTGGATAAAAATTTAGTTTTAAAACAAAAGCCTAAAATTTTCTCTTTAAAGAAACTTTTGAAAAAATTTACCACTGGTAAATAATGTTTTTACAAAATGTATAAATAACTTCATCTACAAGGTAATAGTTTAGGAATGGGATATACTCATTCAAAACCATTTTTTAGTAACAATTATTTTGTTCTTGAAAATTCCCCCTTTTACACAAAATGTCAATGTGGTGGTCGTTGGAATAAAAATTGTTCCTTAAATAAAATTCAGTATTTATGGTTCCAAAAATCCCACTTTTCAAAAAAAATGTGGGTTCCCAAAAATTTTCTTTCTAACATTTCTGGATCCAAGAAAGTTTGGATTGCAAAAGAATAATTGTTTTGTTTTCAGGAAAACAAAGGAAGTACCAACAGAAAAAGCACGTGGTACATGGATAGTGGATGTTCTATGCACATAATTGGTAAAAAATATTTTTTTAAAAAAAATATTGAAATGAAAGGTGGAAGAATTACCTTCAAAGACAATGATTAAGGAAGGATTCTTAGTATAGGTAATATTGTTCTTCTCAGAAAATTTTTGATTTTAAATGTTTTATTTGTAAAAGGTCTTAAGAACAAACTTATAAGCACAATCCAATTATGTGATTAAGGTTACCTTGGGAATTTTAGGAATGATAAATGTGTAGTATACAATTCCAATGATGAATTTATTATTTCTGCCCATCAATATGAGAATGTTTACACACTTAACTTAGAATACCTTAGGATATAAGACTTACCTTGTCTTAGTGAAATGGAAGAACAATATTGGTTATGTAATAGAAGGTTAGGATATTGTAATTTTAGGAACTTATATAAATTTTCTAAGAAAAGGCTTGTTAAGGATCTACCAGAACTTAGATTTTATTCTTCAAAAGTATATAACCCTTGTCAATATGGAAAGAAACATAAGTCAATATTTAAATCAATTAGTGAAGTTTCAACATATGATGCTTTACAGTTAGTGTACATGAATATTTTAATTCATACACAAACTCGAAGTATTGGAGGAAAGTATTATCTATTTGTTTTAGTTGATAACTACACTAGATATACATGGGTTTATGTTCTAGTAAATAAATATAAACCTATTGTTATTTTAAAACTTTTGTAGCCAAATTCAAAAATGAGAAAAACCTTCCATTGATAACTATTCATAGTGATCATGGTGGAGAATTTGTAAATTATGATTTTGAAACTTTCTGTAGTAAGAAAGGAATTAAACATAATTTTTCAGCTCCTAGAACTCCTCAACAAAATGGTGTTTTTGAAAGAATAAATCATATTCTTTAAGAGATAACAAGAACCATGTAGAGTGAATATTATATTTTAAAACATTTTTGGGTTGAAGCTGTGAGTGTTGTTTATTATACTATAAATCAAGTTTTAATTAGACTATTTCGTAATAAAACACATTATGAGTTATGAATAGATCGAAAACCAAAAAATTCATACTTCAAATTATTTGGATGCAAAGTATTCATTTTGACTACAAAAGATAATTTAGAAAAATTTGCACTCAATTCAGATGAAGGTATATTCTTAGGCTATTCCACTACCTCTAAGGATTATAGAGTTTTTAATAAAATTTCTTGTACTATTGAGGAAATAGTACATGTTAAATTTAATGAAATTGATCCTTTTGTTTTTAAACACCCCCAACCTACATCTTATGAAGTGTTTTCCAAAACTGATTATCAACCTTTGATAGAAGAATATTATAATAAGGAAAATACTCAAGATATTGTTTCTGAAGTATTCACTCTGGAATACTTTCTATATTATGTTGATGAAAAGGTTTTACAAAATCCAAATCAGTTGTTTCTTAAGAACCATCCCAATGATAGTATCATTGCTGATGTAAATCAACTTGTAATGACTAGAAGTTCTTTGAGAAATAAAGTAGAGCATTTAGCATTTATTTCACAATTCAAACCTAAAACTTCTGATGAGGCTTTAAGTGATAAATATTGGATTAAATCAATGTAAGATGAACTAAATGAATTCAAAAGGAATAAATTCTGGACCTTGGTTGAAATACATAATGAAAATTCTGTAATTATAGTAAAATGGGTCTTCAGAAACAAATGTGATGAAAATGGAATAATCATTAGAAATAAATCAAGACTAGTTGATAAAGGGTATAATCGATAAGAAGGAATAGATTATGAAGAAACCTATGTTCTGGTATCTATAAATTAATCTATTCATATTCTATTAGCCTTTGCAGCATTCATTAATTTCAAAAAATTTCAAATGGATGTGAAGTGTACTTTTCTTAAAAGATATATTCAAGAGGAAGTTTTTGTTGAACAACCTCCTGGTTTTGAAGATACAAAACATCCTGAATATGTTTTCAAACTTACCAAAGATTTATATGGACTTAAACAAGCTTCTAGAGCTTGGTATGATAGATTAACAGGATTTTTGTTATAAAAAAAATTGTTAAGGGAACTGTTGATCCAACTATTTTTATAAATAAAAAATTCAAAAATGTTTTGATCATTCAAATTTATTTTGATGACATTATATTCGGATCAACTCAACAATATTTAATAGATTATTTTGTGAATCTTATGAAATCTAAGTTTGAGATGAGTATGATGGGTGAGTTAAAATTCTTTCTTGGTTTTAAATTTTCTTAAAAATCAGAAGGGACTTATATATACCAACATAATTATATTAAATATATTCTTAAAAAGTATGTATATGACAATACTAAAAGTATTAGTACTCCAATCAGTACCTAAAATACTCTTGAAATTGATGAAGCTGGACAACCAGTAAATCAAACAACTTTTTGAGGGATGATAGGAAGCTTACTATACTTAATAGCTAGTTGTCTAGACTTAATGTTTTCAGTATGCTTATGTACAAGGTATCAATCCAATCCAAAGGAATCCCATTTAAAATCTATAAAAATATTTTTTTTTATTTAAAGGGAACTATGGATTTGGGACTGTGCTGTTCTTTTGGAAATGATTTTGAATTGAAAAAAAAATCGGATGTTGAATTTGGTGGTTGTAGAATTTATAGTAAACGTGCTTCTAGAACTTTTCATTTCTTAGGTGATTTATTAGTTTCTTAGTCTTATAAGAAACAACACTCAATAGCACTTTACACTACTGAAGCTGAATATATGGTAGCTGGAAATTATTGTGCTCAAGTGTTGTGGATGCAACACGCACTCATTTATTATGGAATGAGTTTTAATAAAACTCAAATATTATGTGATAACACCAGTTCCATATCTCTAAGTAAAAAAACATGCGCATCACTCATGTGAAAAACACATAGATATTAGGCGTCACTTTATTAGGGATCACACACTCAAAGGATATGTCATTTTACAATTTATCGGAACGTAAGAACAATATGTTGATATATTTATAAAATTATTACCTTCCGATAGATTTGAATATATTAAATAGAATCTAGGAAGGATCAATGTAAAGTAATCATTAATATCTAATTAATTTTTAAACCATCTCCTTATATTAATTTTCTCCTTTTAAAATAGAGAGTATATATATTTGATGTTTTGTAAAAAAAATTCTTTTTCTCAAAAAAATTCATACCCAGTAAATTTTTCGTACCCAGAAAATTTTGCATACCCAGTAAATTTTTCGTATCTGATAAATTTTTCATACCCAATAAATTTTTCATACTCAGAAATTTTCGTACTCATATTTTTCATACTCATCTTTTTCATACGCATAATTTTTACTATTCACTTTAAATTCTTTTTGTACAAGTTAAATTCTTTTCTTACCCATAATATTTTTTTTCAATAAAAATTTATTTTTTGAATAAAAAAATATTGAAACCAATAGATCTATTCTGAGACTCTGAAAGGTACAATATCTTACCTTACACTTTCTTTTCCAATTCTAAAATTGTTGGTATTTCATATTATTTTACTTTGTTTTAAAACTATATCGGATTCATATTGAATATGAGATATTTTTTAAAAAAACCTCAAGGGTTCATTTATCTCAACTGTGAGATCACCTCGACCAAATTTGAGTCATAGAATCTTAACGGTCATATTTTCTACGCCTATATAAAGAGACCCCCACCCTGTCTCACATCATATTTCTTCTACTTTACATCAAAGCTCTATCGCTCCTCAAATATTCAAGTCTAAAAGTTTTCGTACTCAGTAGATTGCATCGTAACTGTGTCAGAATCATCAACAACCTCTCCCAAATCAATTCCTCCATAAGATTTCAATAACATGAAGTTCTTCAGGGAAATGTTAGTCAATAGAGAGTTCTATGATAAGTATGATTCTTCGCTAAAAATAATTATTAAACTCTAAGTATGGGAATCAATTTATGTAGAGAAACCCACAACTTATCAAGATCTAAATATTGTTGGTGAATTGAGACAGTTTTATAATTTAGTAAATATTGGTGAAGATTTGAAAGTAACATTTTCCATTTACAATAGATAGATTAGCTTGTCAGCAAAACAAGCGGCACAATTTCTTGGTGTACCATCTGAGGGTGATTATTTTTTCCCTTCCCACAAGCTACCAAAAGAAAAGGTAACCTTAAAAAAGGATAGGTTTGAACAATCTCTTTTTTAGATTCATGATGATAATAGAAAAGTCACCCATTTATCATTGGAAAATAGACTTACAGCACTCTGGATGCAAGGTTTTTTAATTCCTAAAAGTGGTGATAGGGAAACCTTAAAAGTCTCAGATGTATTTATTTTAAATTATCTTGTTAATTTCATAAATTTGAATTTAATGGGTTTCATTTTCATAACCATAAACAATTTGAAGTTAGGTGCTATTAAATCTCAACTGGTTATGTTTCCAGCAATTTTGAGTAAGTTCATTTTTGAAAGCTTGAAGTTTTGTAATATTCCACTCAAGTCAGTACCAAGGAATATTAGAGTTACTTTTATTAGTGTGGATGCGATAAAGAGAATGAAATTTCATTTTGATCTAGAATCAAAGAATTTTATTAAAGATACTCAAGTCAAAGTTCTAAAATAAATAATTGGAAGAAGCCAAGGAATCCCAAAACAATCAGTGCAAATTATTTCAGAGAAATAAAATAAATCCAAGTACGATTTTGTTTTAAAACCAAAGAAGAAAAGTGTTTATAGTGTAGAAATAGTTGTGAAGTGGAGAAATAAGAAAGTTGAAAGAAAAGAGGGTGACCCGCAGTTTGGTTTGAACCTAGTAGAAGCTCTTGCTGAAAAGATTATGGATCAAGAAACTATTAAATAAGGTGAGAAGAAAAATAAATTAAAAAAGTGGAAGGGTGATATTATTGATATTGACAATTTTTTTTAAAGGATATAAAAAGGAAATTGTTGCAATCAATATCAGAGAATCCATTCCTGAAGAAACAATCACTCTTGTCCTAACAAGAGGAAAAAGGTAAACAACTTGTTGGTTAATCGGCATCACCAAAAGAATCTCAAGAAAAGTTGTCATAAGAAAATGAAGATAATGAAATGAGAGAGATAAAATAGTATCTCGGTGAAGAAGAATATGAAATAAATGAATAAGAAGAAAATAGATATGAAGAAGAAAAAAAGAAGGTAAAAATGAAGCTGGTTAGGATCAATAGTCTCAGTCTGATAGAATGCCTGTAAGGTCTTCAGAAGCCACATCATACAAAATACCACCTCCTGAATTTGAATCTTCCAAGAATTATTCTTAAAGATCTCAAGTAGAAAAAATCATTCATATTTCAGATAAAGATAAAGAGACTAGGACCAATGAAGTTCATAATCAGTATTTAGAAAAGGATGATGTCAGAAGTCATTCTAAAGAGATTCTTTCTTAAAAGGAAGACACGAATTCAGATAATACTATCTCTTTAAAAAGGGATTAGTATGTTGTTCAAGCCCTTAGAATAATTGAAAAGAAAATTCCTTATTTTTCAAGAATTTAAGGGAAGATTTATTTTGTTTCATACAATCAAAACCAAAGATCGTAATTTATCAAACTTCTTAGGAAAAGACTGGTCAAGATCAAAGATGATTTCAAAGTTTTTGAATAAAGTAACAAGGAACATAGAAAGGATTACAATAAGGTTGTGAAGTGATCACATAAGTTTGAGGAAAGCATCAAGCTTAATGAGTATTCAATTGAAGATATTATAAGGATAGTGAATGAATTGTCCATTTCATTCAACAAATTGGTGAGTGATACTGAGCGAAAAATAAAAAATTTCAAAAGACCTAATAATAGACAATTTGATTATTTCAAATTAATTGAAAAGAAGATGAATTCTATTCAAACTCTAGTGTCAAAGATGATGTTTAACAAAGATATTATAATTGAGTTGAAAAAACAAATTTTTTTGATGGCTGATAGAATTGTAGTTCAGGATCAGATGATCAAATCTCGGGAAGAAAAAATTCATACTCTGGAAGAAAAGGTGCAATCTCAGGAAGATTTGAATCGTAATCAGGATCAGTTGTTCTTAGAGCAAGAAGAGAAGCTCAAATATTGATAGGAAACTCTTGACAAGATAGTGGATGATAGGAATGAATTTAAGAAAATGAAGACAGATGTGTTAGACCTCATGAAGAAGGACAAGGAAAAGGAAAAGAAGAAGAAATAAAGTTTTTGAACTCTTGTTATATTTTTTTAAAACATTAATGAAAGTCTTTGAAATCTACATATCAATTGATTGAATTTTTTTCATTTTTTGGATGAATGTTCTTTCACTTATTCTAGGTTGTCAAATTATTTATTACTTCAAATTGTTTTCTTCTCTAACTCTTCTTTCAAATATAAGAAGACTTTCTCTATTCCTTTTTGAAAATAAAAAAGGGGGATAATGACTTAGATAGGGGGAATGACTTATACAGGGGGAGAAATTTTATAGATTGGGAAAATGTATTAGAAAGGGGGAGATAGTCTTACAAAAGAACAGAATATTATCTATAGGGGATTCTTAACCTAAAGGGGAGTTAGTCATATTCAATATCTTTTTCAGAATAGTTTTTAAAACTCAGGGAGATAAGTATAAATGTTTAATTTTAAATACAAAAGTTTTATAAAATTTTCTTTTGGACCAAAATTTTACACATAAATTCTGTACTAAAGACTTGTAGTTTGTGCTTTCCAAAAAGGGAGAGATTTTTGAGTCAAAAGCCTTTTTGACTACTCTATTCTTTTTGTTTTGTAAATCACAAACTCTTTCTTAAAGATCTAATCACTTATTACTTTATGTTCTAAGTATTTTCATAATGAAATCATATATCATTGTAACATACTTTCTTCAAGATCTTTTAATTCATATTTTTTCATTATGATTTATTTCATATGCATACGATAATTATCATACTCATGAGTTTTTATAAAATCATTTTATTCCATGATTATCATAACGAGGCCAGATACGATTTTTATCATACCCATCATATACGATTCATATCATACTCACCGAATATGATTTTTACTGTACACATTGGAAACGGTTTACATCATACACACTATCCAATTTCATACCGATATTTAAAATCATGCTCACCATCGTTGTGAGAATCATTGAATTCGTTCAAACTCATTTTATCATATCCAGAGAATCGTATCTTAATAATTAATAACATTTTAATCAAAATGATGTCGTGTATTCTAGTTTGATATGATTTATAAAATGATGTCTTTGTGTCATTTATAATATGATCATTGGAGTTTCAGGTGTCCAAGTACCTCCGCATTTTCAGGATAAAATCTGACCATTGGGATCCAAAATGATCATTGGGACGTTGACCTATAAATACTAGGTCATTTGAACGAGCTTGGAAATTTTTAACGAATTCGAGACACTATTTGAGAGCTCTGTCAAATTGTTGTTTCTTACAAAAGACTCTGAAGAGTTCAAGTCATGAACTTCTCGTTCTACATACTTGTTACTTCCAAGAGTTTTTTTTTTTTTTTTTCTTAGTGTGACACTGATTGTTAGCAATTACAATCAAGGGCTTCCGTGGATAGGAATACAATTGTTATAACAACTCTTCTCTTTATTACACACACAAACATGATTTATTAGATAAACTTGAACTTAAGACAACTATGAGGATAGATAGGTCTATTGTCTTGGTAAATTAGGAACATTACATAACAACTTAGAACATAAAACACAAGAACTTTATTAAAAACTTCTTTTACATAACCACAACATTCCTTCGTACTTAGCATTGCATGGGGTAACCTGAGGACGTGAATAAGGAAAGGGTGAGCTATAAAGCCCAGTAAGGGAGTAAACAAGGCATAACATGAATAATATACTACATTTTAGGTAATATGAATATTAATTGAGTGTAAGAGAAACATGAACATAAAGGCATGATATAGCATGACTATCATAACATGGAAATGTGGCATCAACATTTAATATGATATTAGCATGATACAGAGCTCATTGAAAATGGATAATGAGTAAACCCTCATTACACTTGAATTAGAATGATTAAACCCTCATTGTATTTGATGTATCATGATACTAATCTTTACCCAATGCATTGGAGCACTATCAGGGCGCACCCTTCTTAATCATTTCATTTCATGCATAAGTGTGGCACATGGATCATATAACATGGAGTCATTAAACATTATCATTTATTCCACGATAAAGGAAAGTTGAATTAATACATGAAACTCTATAATAAATAAGTAAATTTGCATAAAGGTGAATACCCTTGATAGAGAAATGGGCATAGTATTCACTACACAATGACTTTGTCTTAGAAAATTGCGGTGCAATTTCAATAGCATAACGGCGTGACATAAGAATTCATAAAAATGGTTGATGAGAGAGAAATGTGTATATAATAATATGTAAATGAAACATAAAGTAAGTGGGTCATATATATTCATGTCCTAACATATGTAATTGAATTTATATTCATAATACAAAAGAATTTTTTGAATGTAAATGAGAAGAGATAAATTTCTTACGGAATTTCATCATAGTAATGGATGTACATGGGAGGCATTAATGAGATAGAAATAGGTATCTCATCATTAAAACATAAGGAGGGCAGTATGGGGCAGGTGATAAATCATACCCCAACATTTGTAATTGAAAAAAAATGGTATAACAACATAATGAATTTTGGACAAAAATGAGAAAGGAAGAAATCCCTTACTTGGAAGTGTGATCTCAAAGGCTTGGGAGGGGATTGAGAGAGGATTCTTGGGAGCTTGGGGATCCTTGGGAGGATTTTAGAGAGAGGATGCAGGGTAGGAATGTGGTCAAAGGGTTTTGAGTGAAGAGAAGTGGGAGTTTTGGTAGGTTTATATAGGAAAAGAGAGAGAATTCTTTATTATTTAGGTTGTGGACACTACACATTAAACTAATCAAAACCACAAACCAATCCATGGTTTTTGCCCATGGTTTTTTCCCATGGTTTTTTCCAAAGGGTAGTGTAAAACATTATTTTATAAGGCCAATGGCCAAACTTATTAAAATATTAGGCTTGCTTATGTAGAGGTGAGTCACACTCTCAAGGAAATCATTTTAAAATATTAAAATGTTTTATAAGTCTTGGAGGGTCCACTTAAGCTTTGTAAAATAAATCTAACAAAACTAAAATCACATTATTTTAAAGGTAAAAAATATATTGGTCGAACATCTTATTTAAATTATTTTATTACATCACTATTGGGTCATTATGATGTCACAAAACACATTATATATTTAAATGGTATTTAATTTTTACCCAAAAATTTGACTCTCAGAAAATTATGAAAAATTAACTTTTGGATAATTTTGACATCCTAATTCCAAAAATAATATTCATTTTATCTAAATAATTTCTTAAATATGTGAATTTTTATTTTTAAAATAAAAACTGGTATTTATCGAAAATTCATGGGTTTTGACAAAAACAGCTTTCAAACCTTAATAAAGATTACAATTGTATTCATAAAAATTATAATATCATTTATATTTAATAAAAATTAATTTAGTAATAATATTTTATTAAAATATTATTTAATTCAAAAATCCATTAATTCATCAAAATAGATTTCTTAATTGAATATTAACTAAAAAATGTTATTTGTGCTTTAAAAACTATTTATAAAGTAACAATAATAAAATGAATGTATATTTATTATTCTATACAAAAAATAATGCACATAATCATAGTGATAGGGTCTCGTTACATAACCTCTTATAACACCCGCATAAGACCTAAGGGTAAGGTGTGTGATGGTGACAGACTCTTGGGGAGGCTCAGATAACATCGCTCGGGTGGTAATCTCTATTAACTTCCACTTCTTCTGTAGGTGGTTCTGTTCAAACTTAATGTGTTGAAGCTCGACTTGGTCTTGGTCAAGAGCGAAGCCCAGTGACGTCACCTCCTTTTCGAGCTCCAACAAATGGGCTTCGAAAGGAGCAATTCTACTGGATGAGGTTATCACTTCCTCTGTCTGAGTAAATTGGATTTGTTAAAGCCCTATAATTATACTAATCATGTGATCACTATTTAAAAGCTATATTAGAAATGGTAAAAAAAATTAATGGTATTTTGAAATCCAAAAACATAAAACCAAGGAAGTGCATATTTTATATAACCATTTTACATGATAATACATTTAATTAGATCAAGAGGAATTTTCATTAATAAAAGTTTGGGTCGTTACAATTGTGTTGATCATTTGTGGATCAAGGGCTTCCAAGGTTAGGAAGACAGAGGTGTTGATCACCTTCTTGATCGAGGGCTTGCGGGGATAGCAAGACAGAAGTCAATCATTGTATCGAGGGCGTACTCTGGTGTAGGTAAGACATACTTGCTTGAAAGTATAAATCAAGCAACCTCTATCCAAGAGTATTGGATACCTTTTTCTTTGGGTTAAAAGAATTGTATTTTTTTACTTGTATACATTTTCGCTACTTTATAATAGGAAGTAAATTGTATTATATATTAATTTTCTATTCTATACTTTGTGATTACGATCTTTGTAATTACAATTTCTGTAATTACGATCTTTTAAATTACTCAATACGATTCTGTACACTTTATGATAGAATCGTTGCATTGTTTTACTCTGATCATCGTAACCATTATGATTACGATCCTTTACACGCTTATTTTGATTAGATTGTTTTCTTCCTAAGAATACAATTGATTTTATTTAAAAACTGTGGAATACAAATCGTAATTGATCTGATTACGATTTTTCTTTTAAATGGAACCAAGGCCCAATTCAATTAATTGTTTTAATACATTAAGAGGTATTGCGAATTGAATTAGTTTAAATTCTTTTAAAATAAATTCCTTTAGGGATAAAAATGAAAAAAAATAAACTTACAATTCAAACCCCTCCCCTCTTGTATTGTGTCATCTATATATACATTATAATCCAACATTGTCTTTCGCTGTATATGATCATATGATAATTACATGGAACCCATAAATTCTTGGTTGGTTTGTTTTGTTTCCTTGTAAATGTTGCTTGTGGGTTTTTCTTGTTCGCGTGCTGCTTCTTGTACTGTTTTTTTCTTACATAGCGAAACTCTTGTTGATTCTGCCCCGTGCACGTAGGTCAATTGGATGAAGAGCGTATATCATTGTGTCCTTTACTGCTTTCCAATTTTTTATTTCATTGACCTGTAATTGCTAAACAGACCCCCTATTTCTTGAATTTTTTCAAATTTGGTCTGGATTTGATTGTTTATATTGAAGCAATTTGAGTTTATCTTGCTCGTTTCATCACTGCATGTTGTTGCCATTATTTTCCTGCTTGTTGTTGAGTTCCATTATGTGCAAAAAAAACTCAATTTCGGTTATGGAATGTTCAAATGTGCTTTGGTTATTCTCAAGTTCTATAATTTTTATTCACATATTGTGATTCTTTATTTGTTCATGAACATGTTGTATTGTTCCAGTCATGTGCATGTAGAGTTTGGAAATACATATGTTGAATATAGAAATTCTTTTTTTTCATGGTTCTTGATTTTATTTACTGAATCTTATTGTACATATTTTAATTTATGTTTATGAGAATAAATTTCAAGTATTGAATTGTAATTGTCATTGTCATATGAATTTGTTCACTCTTGTAAATGCCATTTGTTGTAGTGTTTTTTTCACTAATTTTGAATCATTTTATAACTTCTGGTATTATTGGAATTGTCATATAAGCATGTTTTCTATTTATTGATTTATATATTATAAACTAGAAATAAACATCGTGTTTGGTTTCTGATGTTACGAATCAAAATTAACTCAATTGAAACATAAAAATATTTTAAACGATGTTTAAAATTTTGTTATATATATATATAATAAAACAATACTAAACAAAAAAATGAAATTGAAACGGTTTCACGGCTTTATTTGAGAATGCTAAAATCATGAAACTACTTGTACTCACCCATGCTATTGCACGACATATTCGATTACTGGTTTTTATTTTAATAATAAATTAATATTTATAAATGGTTAGAAGAAACAATAATTTTGATTAAATTTTAATTAGATAGTAATATTTTATGATAATGGAATAAGAGTTCATAACATATGAAGAGACCATTTAAATTGTTGACAAAGAAAAAGGATAGATTAAAAGCATGTGAATTTGTAAATTTTGAGGATGGAAATTTGATTTCATTTTCAAATTCAATCACAATAACAATAATGTGTGCATTGAAATAATAAGTGACAGATAAATCAACGATAAGATGGTGGTTGTAATTATAAAAATGAGAAATGTGAAAATGATTGAATTAAATACCGACTGAAAGAAAGTAAATAATTTCTGTATAATTTTTAATGTATAAATTTTTAGAAGATTTTAAGAAACATGAAGTTATACACTCATGCATTAAAAAAATTCCAAGATGTCTTCATCATGAAAAACCTTCAATAGGTACATTCTGCAGATACAAAATATATAATGTTTTGAATAAAACAATAAAAATGAAGTGATTGGGATGTTATCTTGGATCTGCATCATTATCTGATCATTACCACCATATATCTATTCCAGTTTATTTCACATGACCTCTACATGACCACATTAAGGAAGTTACATTGGATATTTCAAGCATACATCAGAAATAAATGTCAAGAAAATTAAAATGTAGATAGGAGTTGCATCAATGAAGGAATGGAAGTTTATTCAAAAGCAATACCAAATTTATCATGCTTTATAGAATTATAGAGTAGTTTCATTTCCACTTCATTTGAATGTCTTCCTTCCTCACTGAATGTCAAGATCATTGGGTTGTTGGTTTTAAGTGTATGTGAAGTAGTCTATACACATATCATTGAATTGTTATGAATATTTTTTGATAAATGGAAGGAATATCAACTGAGTAATGTTTTTATTACATTAGGGAGAATGTAGAGAATAATTAATGTAATTGTCATTAAAAAACAAATTCATGTTTCCTTAAATATTCTCTTAAGCCAATCCACATACATGCATATTACAGTATAAAATTCAAAGTTTCACGCTTGAGTAAGAAAATTGAAAATTAAAACATAGGGAAGTGGAAATATACAATTAAAAATTGTAGGTAAATAGGTGTAAGAGTAAAGTTATAGTTTCATGGAATTATAAAGGAAAAAATAATTATTTTGTACAGCTTGAGAGAATTTTTCCATACATGTACTGTGACACCATTTTCATCACAGGGAGAACATTCTGCAATAAGAAATTAAACGATTAAGGATATTATATAGTGATTAGAGAACTCATTTGGAGATAATTAAATAGACATTTCAAAAAATTAATTTTTCCATCATTAGCATAATAAATATATCAAATCACCACTAAAATTAATGAGAAGCATGAAAACATATTCTATCATCATAATGAACACTTTTTCTTCCAAAAATTAATAACTTGAACAATGGTATGGTTCACTAAAGTATTCTTTCCCTATATGAACCCTATGAATCCTTCAACTTTGAGTTATTCAAGAGAGATAATGGTATTGAAATGTAAAAGAGATTTTGAAGAAAAAATGCAATCCATATTGAATAGGTATTGGTCAAAAACAATGAAATATATCAATAAGTTTACTTGTATTTATAATCTCTATACAGAAATTGTAAATGAGGTGTTGAAAGAATAACAATCTAGTGGAAAGAATCACTACAAAATAGTAGTTCGGTATAATTAACCAGTTTCCAATGTCTCTCTTGGAACAAATTTCCATTCTAACAACAAAGAGGAATTCAAAAAATATATATAAAGACCCTAAAATTTTATCCCCCCCAATACTAAATATCACCTTAATTTTAATTTTAGTCTCATTGGATATCAACGAAATGGTTTGGGTCTTTATAATGTTATCCTCATTATTTTCTAATTACCTCATATTTAGTGGCCAGTTGCGAACCAAAATCCACACATTCATGAGGATATAAACACTTTGACTGAAATGAAATTATATCAAGAAAAGGCTAATAATACTAAATTAAAATAGGGTGGTACTTACCACAGCTTTGATTTTTGCAACAGAATTTTCCTTCTCATATCAATAGTATTGTTTTTTATCAAATTATTTCCAAGCACACTACCATCTGGGAGGATTACCGCTTTCATCTACCATCTCTTTATGCCTTAAAATTTCATAGGAATATTTTCACTTTCTCTTCACATGCAACCACTCCATGACAATCTAAAATCATATTGAAGATATGTTTTATTGAATGCTACATACAAATAGTGACATGAATTCCTTCATGAAAAATGTGATCAACATATACACGAGAGATCAAGTTAAATACCTCTTCTGTTCACACTATTGTTTCCTACATTGATCATATTTAGAAATAAAGAAAATACTTGAGATGTGAGGGAAAACTTTTTCCCTTAAAATATAGCATTATTGGAATCATGTGGGTATCTAAATGACTTCCACAATTTAGCTAGGGTGCATAAACAATTCAACGGATGACCTTATTATCACAAAAAACTCTGGGGGTTATTTGTGTGCCTGGGAAACCCAAGACTTCCAGTTCGATAGATACCTCACATATCAAAGATAACATTGATTTTGCTTCCTCAGAAGATCCTGGAACTACAGGTTGTGGTGGCATTTTCAGAAATAATAGAGGCTTCATTAAGGGTTGATTATATCAATCCTTTGGGAATTTAATTGTTTACTATGAAGAACTATTTTTGCATTTAACTATGCATGAGAAAATCTGTAGACTGAAAGTGACTCCATCTAGTTGGTCAATATTCTTAGGATCAAATCAAAGTTGGTCTCTTAAAACCTTGGAACCTTTTACAAGGATTGGGTGTATGGACTTACCTAGTTGGATAGTATCTAGTTCTTGTTTTCAAAGAAAATTATAAATATTCATATAGTACTGCATGATAAAACATCATAGTTTTCTAGGAAATTGATTGATAACACAACATCCTTTCTATAAAGACCACTTTCCCTTCAGAGTTTCTGAAATCTCCAAACCAATTTAAGAATCATCTATAAAGAACAAAATTTAACTTGAAACCAAATCTTACCCAATTCTAGCATGATATTTCTTGAAGTATGTTTCACATAAACTGAGAAAAAAAATGAAATGGTTATCCAATAAAAAATTGAGTACCATAGATAAACCATTTACAGCATATTAAAAGAATAATAGTAAAAAAGATAGCGTGTATTTATTCAGGGGGTAAGAAGGTTCAACCAATTTAGCATCAACAGGACTACTTAAGTGACATTTCTTATGAAATAAACAATATGAACCCCTATTTTTAATAATATAAAACATAAGTAATAAACTTGTATAGAAGAGTTCATAAACCCCAAGGATTATTGTCATACAACCATCCAAATAGGCAGAATGAATGTGATGCTTAATTGTGAACCACAAAGAAATAGTAAATATGCAGTATGGCATACCAATGTTTTAAATCCAAAAAAAATATGAACTTATTTATTAGAGAGTTCAATATAGACATCCACATGAATGAATAATGAGAAGAAAACTCTCAAAATACATTTTGTAGTATAGTAAAAAGAAATAAATGAACATGACAACATGTTTTCTTCAAGAAATATGGTGCCATAAGAGTACTTTGGGTGAATATTTATTTATCTTCCAATGCAAATTTTTTCCCTTAAATAAATAAAGAAAACAAATCAAAATAAATCAGATGTAATTTGGTGCAGAATAAACAATTGATAATAAATATATATGTTTTTATGTGGATCCAAACACACATGTATCCTATAAAATCAATACATTCATGAAGTACAAATAAATTCTTACTTGGGTTAAAAAAAATTTGTTTTTAAATTTTGAACTATTAGAAATTAGAGCTTTGATTATTTCATCACACGATTCACTCTATCTACATAAAATTGGAAAAGGTTTAGGAAGGAGGGAGAGGAAAATGGCTATATGAGGGAAAATAAGGGGTACTACAAAGACAAAGATTACTTGTCTTAGCATCAATCTGGGTCTTGATACTGGTCATCAATAACCAACTCATTGTGTGTGTGTTCAATTCATGAAAATATGTGGAGCCAGCCAAATCATGAATGGATGATCCAACACAAATAATTAAAAAACAGAATTTTGGAAATAGAATGTTCAGTTAAACATAACCTATGAAAATAGAAACCAAAATACAGTTTTCAGAATCAAATGGGTCCCAAGAGATTCAAATCAATGAAACATGAATTCTAGAAATCAGGGATCCCTGAAATCCCATACTTGCATCCCAGTTAGAAATAATGACATTATGTCATGACACCAAACACATTTCAAGCTCTAATCATACATGAGCTTAAAACATTTCCATAAACACATAGTTACATAGCCAAAAAAATATGAAAAGGAAAAAAGAAATCAAAGCTGTATAAAAAGTGTTACCTCCAATAATTTTTAAGCTCTGAAGCTTAGTTGTTCATCATGAACATCATACTTCAGGGCATTAGAAAGATCAAATGAACTGTCATAGTATTTCTAACTCTTTACTTTTTTAATTAACATGCATCATTGCACTAGAATGTTTTTATATACTCAGATAGTTTAAAAGCATGTTATAATGATTCATGTAGTACTTCATGATAAAACTTCATAGTTTTCTAAGAAATTGATTGACAATACAACATTGTTTCTATAAAGACCACTTTCCCTTCATAGTTTCTCAAATATCCAAATTAATTTAAGAATCATCTAGAAAGCACAGATTTTAACTTGAAACCAAATCTTACCCGATTCTAGCATGATATTTCTTGGAAATTGTTTCACATAAACTGGGAAAAAATGATATTTTTATCCAATACAAAACTGAGTACCACAGAGAAACCATTTAGGGTGTAATAAAAGAACAATAGTAAAAAAGATAGCATGTATTTATTCAGGGGGTAAGAAGGTTCGACCAATTTAGCATCAATAAGACTACTTAAGTGACATTTCTTATGAAATAAATAATAGGAACCCATATTTTTAATAAGATATAAAACAAAGAAGAAACATGTATAGAATAGTTCAAAAATCCAATGCTTATTGGCCTACAACCATCCAAAGCCAATATTTTTCCTGCAATAAATAAAGAAAAAAATTAAAAATAAATAAGGAGTAATTTGCTGCAGAATAAACAATTGATATGAAATATATATGTGTTTATGTAAATGAAAACACACATGTATCCTATAAAAATACTGCATACATGAACTACAAATAAATTCTTACTTGGGTGAACTGTGTTTTGTTTTCAAATGTTGAGCTATTAGAAATTAGAGTTTCGATTATTTCATCTCATGTTTCACTCTATCTACATCAAATTGGAAAAGGTTTAGGAAGAAGGAGGGAGGGGGAAATTGCTATATGATGTAAAATAAGGGGTACTGTAAAGACATAGATTACCTGTCTTAGCATCAACCTGGGTCTTGAGACTGGTCATCAATAACCACTTCATTGTGTGTGTGATCAATGCATGCATATGTGTGGAGCCAGCCAAATTTTGAATGGATGATCCAACACAAATAAATAGATAAATAATTTGTGAAAATATAAGGTTCACTTAAACATAACCTATGAAAATAGACACCAGAAGACAATTTTTTAGTGTCAAATGGGTCCCAAGAGATTCGATTCAATGAAACATTCTATCAAGAAAGAAAGGATCCCTGGAATCCCATACCTGCATCCTAGTTTGAAATAACTTCAGTCGGTCATGACAATAAACACATTCAAAGCTCTAATCATACATGAGCTTAAAATATTTCCATGAACATATAGTTACATAGTCAAAAAACAACTGAAGGAAAAAAGAAATCAAAGATGTATAAAAATTGTTACCTATAATACTTTTTAAGCTCTGAAGAACAGTTTTCCATCACGAACGTCATGCTCAGACTGTTTAACCAGTGCCAAAAATACATGGGAAAATAATATCGAAGACTGAAGTAGTTTACCATGCTTGGTTATATTAATAACATGCTCATACAAGTTATTTTAGCTAATTTGTGACTTATGAAGTTATAGTTTCTGTAGCACACGTAAGTCATGAGGGACTGCAATAAAACCCTACTTTCAACAGTTGCAGTCACAGAAAAAGGTGCATATGGTAACTTTTTTTTTATGACTATAGGATTTCATATTTTTAAAATTCGTGTGATGGAAATATACCAATTCAGTGTCAACTTCCTAGTTCTTAAATATGCATTAAACTGCATCTAAAAAATACAATAAAAGGAACATTGGAAGGCTTTGAGACCCTCTAAGTTTGCATACAGTCTTGAAAATTTGAAAGGTTCAGGCATCTGTATTTAAAAAAATTACAAGGACTCAATTCCAAATGTATTGAGTGGTTAAAGTGGAACAAAATAATACAGAACAATGATTTTCTTAGGGGTTATCATAGCTAGTTCTTAAATATGCATTCAACTTCATCTAAAAAATACAATAAAAGGAACCCTATAAGGCTTTGAGACCCTCGAATTTTACATACAGTCTTGCAAATTTGTAAGGTTCAGGCATCTACATTTAAAAAAATTACAAGGATTCAAAGCCAAAGGTATTGAGTTATTAAAGTGGAACAAAATAATACAGAAAAATGAATTGTTTAGGGGTTACCGTAGCTAGAGGGAACTGAAATCGTGAGACTGAGGTGGTTTTACGGTGCTTGAGGTGAATCCACTATAAATGATGGGTTGCGGAAGATACAAGCTATAAAACGCACAAGCAGAAAGTCTTTTGAAGGCACAAGATAGTCACAAAAAACCATATGAGAAGGCAATGGAACTCGACAGGGGAGGGGTAGAGATTGGATCGATAGAGAGTGGTGGTAGAAAGAGGAGGATTACCTGGTCGACATTGAAGTGAAAATCGGAGGCGCGGGAACTATTGGAGGAGAAGACATGGATTGCGATTGTGAACCCAAGGTGGAGAGGATTAGATTCATGAGGATAGTCTTACGGTGCGTTGAGGAGAATCCACTCCAAATGCAGGGTTTCTGTAGATACAAGCTACAGAACTCGCAAGCTGAAGGTGTTTTTAAGGGACAAGATAGTAACTGCAAACCATATGAGAAGGCAATGGAACTCGAGAGGCGGACGGGTAGGGTTTGGATTGATAGAGAGTTGTGGTAGAAACAGGAGGATTACCTGGTCGAATTTGAAGTGAAAATTGGAGGCGCGGGAACCGTTGGAGGAGGTGACAGGAATCTCAAGCATGATCTGAAGGAGGAGTGGAGTAGATTCATGAGTACGGCGGCAGATTATAGAAGGAGAAAGACACCTTGGGAAACCTAGGAGAGGAAGTTGGTGTAGATTCTTTCAGGACAAGAAGCTGCATCGAAACCCTAGATTGGATGGAATACAGGAGGTCATATGAATGCAGGATCGAAATAGAAATATTGGAGGGAGGATGTAAGTGGTTTAGGTGTTGTGGAGCATTGGAGAAGGGAAACATATTGAAAACATGAGTTGGATAAATGTGAAGGTGACACGTGGCATATGGAAAGCCAGGATTAGTATATACTAGTACTCGCTTGTGCATTCGCACGGTGATATAACTCGATTCTTAAATTATGCGTTCACGCGTTGATATAGTTCAATGATTTTTTTAAGAAGATAATACTACATTTCAATGTTAATAATGAACATGAATATTTAATATTTTGAAATCACAAAATAATGATACTTTTTATTTTAATACAATTAGAAAAAATATAGAAACATCATTATGATAGTAGATTACATTTTGGATAAATACATTTGAAAATATGTAGAAGAGTTTATAAGAAATAAAAAATTATTTAAAATATGGAGATTTGAATTAAATGAATGATAAGAACATTGAAATATGAAATATGATATAAATGAGAACATAATGATGTAAATAAAAAAACATGGAATAAATGATTAGATTGCAAAACATATTATCTTATAGTAATAACATAATACATATTAGATTGCAAAGCAACCTGTGTGGTAATTTCCTTCTTCTAATGATCCATACAGGGAAAATGACCTCAACATTGATGAAATTGAAGGGTTGGGTTGTATATATAATATCATCATGTTTGATTTGGATTCTGGTATGCTTCTTATAGGACCACTTCTGAGGAGATAGACATGCAATTTTTTATCCTTAACTAAAGACATCCTTGATGTTATTAGTGGTGTGTGAAAAACAATTGTCCTGTGTTGTAGGGCATGTGTCTGGTTCATATACTTATACATGCAGACTGTCTATACTTGAGTCTATTAGAGAGAGAATGTTGTGGAATGTTGTAATAGTATTCCAGGATGTTCATGTCTTCGCCCCCTCCCTCTCCCTATCCTTCCCCCTCAAAAACTTTATTTATGATCTTGAGTTTGGATAATGATAAACACTTTATTAATGACCTTGAGTGGGGATTTTGAGAAATGGAGCAGAGAAAAAGTTGAAAGTAACCATAGAAATGGATAAAACCTACTGAAACTGCTTAAATAAAGTACTAAATCCCTATTTCAAAGAAAAACAGCTTCCAGACTACTTATTATAACTCAACATTCTAAGAAATAAACCACAACTGGACTAAACTATAGCAATAACACAATAAATTACTACTGAAAAGACTCCATTCCCCCAACAGTAATCAACGTGTTACCTTTGAGTAAGATAGATCCACTATAATGAAATTTTCAAATCCAGTGAAATAAATACTTCAATGCTTAGCTATTGAGTTTTTTCCCTCACACAAACCATCCCAATAATCAATACAAATTCAATACAAAGCAGTAAATGAGCATAGAAAGGCAGCATCAATGTGGTGGTCGCTGCAATACAGTTCGGGCTGCTTTTTGAACCACTGGTTGTTTGTATGAGCCTTCATGAGCAGCTCCCAGTTCAAGACCTCCAGGACTGTTGTAATCTGAAAATGGAAGCGGTGATATTAATTAATTAAATGAAGTTAATGATGTCTTCAATGAATATCGAATTGATGAATTGTTGGATAATGACTTGATAACAGAACACTTCAATAGAAATATAGATGAAGAAGAATGTTTGTATGTAATCTTAAAAAAAAAATCTGAAATCTTTTAAATTATTGTATGAGATCCAGCATCATCAGTGGATTCAATGTATTAAAAGTGGACAGCATATTGAGAGTGAATGGAAACATATATACATTAAAAAATTCATATTATAGTGAAGAAAATAGATTAGAAACACATAAACAATGATGTTATTATCAAAAGAATGTTTATTTTTTCAAACAAATCATCAGAAGTGATAAGTACTTTTAAGGATTAAGTTGAAAAAACTTATTGAAAACTATTTGTAGTGGTGTTTTTTCAGATAAGTACCTTCAAATGTAGCCTTAACACTTCTGCAAATAAAAATGGTGATTTTATGCATTTCCCACCTATGATGCGGCAGATTAAGAGGATGAACTCCTTGGTGCTGGATCTCTGGAAGTAGAAGAAATGGTTTGTATCCAATGCTGATGATAGGATGATCGGGTCTGATCCCCTGTTCGTACAACATTTCAATACCAGAATCTCTATAAACATGTGCATGGAATTCCTAGAAAGTAAGTACTGATATAATGAATGTTACAAAGAATGTTAGATATGTAAATGAAGGCCACATACATTCTAAAGTTCATGAATTTTTAGAAATATTAAATGTAAAGAGATATTAGAAGATTGTACCGAAATTATATAAATGGAGGGAGGCATGTCAAAAATATCATCTTGTTGATCACCAATCCTTGATAATTCAACGTGGTCCACATCCTGCATAAAAAAATTGAAAGTAGTTTAAGTTAATATGTGAATAAAAACTGAATAAATGTAAATAGATTAAACATTATAGAGATGTGAAAAAAAATATTAATTTTTTAAGAACATGTTTTCATACCATTGGGTAAACTCAATGTGATTATTTATTATTGAATCCACTTTTGTAGAAATTCACATTATAATGGACACATGTGAGGGAATAAATCATAGAACTAAGAAATTGTTGCTTACTGTAATCTTTCCAGGGCTGTTTTAGTAAAATTCAAGATAAATTGGAAATAGAATGTGAAAAATTAAACACACCCTATTCAAATAAATATCTACTGTTTGAAATGTAATAAATTGAGGTCTATGTCATCCCATTATTGAGAAATGAAGAGAAAAATAAAAGTTTGGTCGATGGATTTTCATGTAGTTGATGCAATGTGTTGCTCACATCGGAAAAACAGGGGGTAAATTAGGGAACTTTTGATGATATGAAACTGAGGTGAATTGGGGGGGGTTAAAAATGAGTAGAAAATTGAAACAGAGAAACTTTCATGTTATCATTGGAAGACAGATTGATCCATAGTTACAGGACTCTTTTAGTATAGTATCATGAATCAGATGATAATCAAAAGCACAAGTAGGTTTGGAGGGTACCTGCAACATATATGTCATGATTTCAAAGCCTGAAAATTAGAAATAGTCATGTTCCATGGAGGAGAAATGGTAAATAATGAAAGATGGAAAAAATAGAAAATTGAAACATAGAAACTTACATGTTAGCATTGGAAGACAGATTGATCCATAGTTGCAGGACCCTTGGGATCCTTCTCCCATTGACATTTATGAGTGCCATTTCTTGTTGTCATCCATTATATAAAATAAATGTGAGAGTGGATATTTTGACTTAAAACAACTGATTTCATGAAAAAGTTGTGGGGACATGAACCTAAACACCACAAGTGTGGATCATGACCTTGTGTCTAGCAATGTCTTGATGGGTAAAAGAACCCTGAATTTCAGAAGACCATATCTTTTAGTATAATATCATGAACCGGATGATAATCAAAAGCACAAGTAGGTTTGGAGGGTACCTACAACATATATGTCATGATTTCAAAGCCTGAAAATTAAAAATAGTCATGTTCCATGGAGGAGTAATGGGAAATAATAAAAGATGGAAAAAAGAGAAAATTAAAACAG
The DNA here is from genome assembly GCA_963277665.1 of Viscum album. Lineage (NCBI taxonomy): Eukaryota > Viridiplantae > Streptophyta > Magnoliopsida > Santalales > Viscaceae > Viscum > Viscum album. The sequence goes on from OY728136.1 coordinate 613,851,092, forward strand.
AGAAACTTTCATGTTAGCATTGGAAGACAGATTGATCCATAGTTACAGGACTCTTTTAGTATATATAGTATCATGAACCGGATGATAATCAAAAGCACAAGTAGGTTTGGAGAGTACCTGCAATATATATGTCATGATTTCAAAGCCTGAAAATTAGAAATATTCATGTTCCATGGAGGAGAAATGGGAAATAATGAAAGATGGAAAAAAGAGAAAATTGAAACATAGAAACTTACATGTTAGCATTGGAAGACAGATTGATCCATAGTTATAGGACCCTTGGGATCCTTCTCCCATTGACATTTTTGAGTGCCATTTCTTGATGTCATCCATTATATAAAATAAATGAGAGAGTGGATATTTTGACTTAAAAAAATTGATTTCATGAAAAATTTGTGGGGACATGAACCGAAACACCACAAGTGTGGATCATGCCCTTGTGTATAAAGGACATATCACATACCCTGCTCGATATAGGAGACTGTAGGAATGGCGGAGTAGTGAATTATTAACGGTGATAAGTATTCTTCCACTTCCTGAAAGTGTTATTTAGAAACTTAAAATTGGATGCATATTCCATGGTACTCAAGAACCCAGAAATAATAGGTACCTTTCAAAGGAGCAGTTCAGGCGTTCTGGTGGAGATGCATTCCAGTTTAATATCGTGTACATATATTTTGAGGGGGCAGCTCAGGCATTCTAGTGGAAAAACATCGCATCATCAAGACACCTTCTATTTCCAAAAGCATAAAGACATGAACTTCAACACCCTTGGAATCACCTAAGTGAATCGCTGGTTACAGCACAACAGACATCAATGAACCGACACTGATTCAATCAATAGTTAATAGTAAAGAAGGTTTTGGAAAAAGTGAATCTGGATATATGCACATGGAATAATGGGATGGAGAGGGGTTATGTCAAGCAAGGATATCTTCTTCTATCATGCCCCTGGTCTGAAGAAAGAAACGGTGCATGAAAAAAGTCATTTTGTTTATGTTGCTTCTATGTCCAGTCAATTAGAAACATTTCTATCAATCAAAACCTGTTATGACACCCTTTCAACAAAAAAAAATTCATCCCTGCCTTAATGCATAACCAATTTTGAATATAAAAGATAATTTCTTCCTATTACAAAAGGTTCAATACTTTTTATTAACATGATCTTTTCATTTCAATCACATTCAGTTAGCATGTTTTCAGTAAAAAATAAATTATCATATGTTACATTGCTATAAATGATGAATATGAATGAAGGTGTTGCAGTGATTCAAATGTCATACCATGCCGCAGTAGCAAAGAAGTCTTTATTCATGATGATGGTGATGAAAGCAAGTGATTGATTCAAGCTACATAACAGAAATATGTGAAGGAAAAAACTGTAGAAGACAATTTATTATAAAACAAACTGATTACTGAAATATATTTGATAGAAATGATCCAATTCTCAGAAAATAGGACTTTGCTCAAATGACATTTCAAGAATGGGGGAAAACACACAACAATAATGAATTAACACCTATCAAATCTAAAATATGATTAAAGAAAAACCTAGATAGTTATGAATTTACAAAGATAAATGATTTCATTAAGATGATTAAAAACGGGAAAATTTGGGCTTACCAAACATGTTTAGCTTGTTCTTTTTATAACAGAATGTGTAAAATTAAAAGAATAATAAGAAATAGAATAAAAAATTAAAATAATAAAAAAATTAGACAGTAAAAGTACCTACAACTGAAATCTGCTTCGACATAAACAGATATACCCACATACATGGATGTGGAAAATGAAATAGTTAAGATATACCTGCATGATAAGAGTCAGCATCACTGTGAGGGTGGAGGACGATCGAGAGTATGGTCTGAACCTGTTCGAGTCCAGTGTAGACAGCTGTGTGGAGTGGTTGGACACGAAGGAACCTGCCTCAGTGGTGTACATTTTTTTCAGCAGCCTGGTGAAGCATGGGTAGGAGCAGATGGAGGAGCTGTTATTGGGGAAATCCAGTCTGTTCAGAATTGTATTCCTAAAACTAAGTAAACAAACACACAAAATAATAAAAAACATTAATTTCACAATATATCTAACTAATATTACTGAAATATGTTCAATTTGACATTGTTCCGAAACTGAACAATCCCAGTATAATTCTTAGCCTATTGAAAGAATCTAGCCTCAAACCTTTGTAAAAAATTCAGCTTCTTGCTACCCACTTTTTCAATAGAACCTGAATTTTTAAACATCATTATGACTGAGGTATTGTGATAAAAAATTAAAGCAGCTCCTCCTTGAATAAAGCCATGGAATTCATGAACTAAATGCCACAAATTCAGCTTATATGATAAATATTGTTTTAAAGGACTGTTTCTCTCTGGTTTATAGTATTTAATCACTTGGCCTTTGAAGAAAAATAAAGGCCTTAGATAAATTAAAGTGGAAAGTACTAAAAGGGTGATAATACTCTTCCAATGTTTTTTAATGACTAAAATTGAACACAGTTTTAACATAAAAAATAACCAAATGCTTTAAGTCATCATGGTCCCTATCATAAATACTATGTAAAACCAAACAGTTATGGACTTTCTTCTTTATTGTAAAATAAAACATAATTTATTTCGGAGGGAGGAATGAATAATTTAGGTTGAAGTGGAAGCATGGCTAGGTGACACGTAGAAAGAAGCCACCCATATTTAGTATATATAATTGATGTCAATTATATTTTTAAAAACAATTATCATAAGTGATAAATATGTTAAATATTTCTTTAGGTTTCATAAAAAAATGGATGCTTTCAAAACTGATTAGAAATATAAAGGAATTCTGCACAAATAGAAGTAATACTGAAACAATTCCATTCAATTTAATGGACAACTTATATTACAGTAGGGTATACTGAAGAAAATCATATAACTTCAGCAAAACAAAGCAGTAGGAAATGCACCCAAAAAATATCTTACCCATGCTAAAATAGTTCCAGAATCCATCCACAGAATTCATAAAGCCCCTCCAAGATACATAGCCTAGAATATTAATCATAAACATGAATGACATAAGGATAATTGTGCTCTATAGATGCATATGAAAAACATGTACAACAAAAGGCATTAATAAAGAAACATGAAACATTAACAAAATCATTATAGTAGTCAATTTTTCTAGAGTGGGGACATGGTCACATGCATGACAAGAATGTGGTAGTTTAAAATATACTTCTATCAGTGAAAAGAATAAAATATTTCTATTTACTAAAATCAAAATTGCAATATAAGAAAAAGAGGAAGTGAGAGAAAGGGTTTTGATCAGGGGATTCAACCATTTCATGTTCTGCTCTAAATGCTTTCAAGACATACATAAATTAAAAAAAAAAAGCAGTTGAACAGAGTAAATTTATACAAAATATGAAAAACACAATTACTCTCTCTACCCATATTCATCAACAGGTTGAACATTTGCCATGTTCATCAGAAAAATACAACAGAACACATGTGACGGTCAATCAAAGGTGTAAAAAATATTCCCTGTATTTACAATAGGAGATTCAGAAAGGAGAAAACCTCTTAAGCTTTGTTCTAAAATAAAGGAAACATGCCTTGAATAGTCTTATCCAATGCTCACTCTCATATCCTGACCTCTTAAATCTTGCACAAGAATTCCAATTATAAAATTATCAACCAAACTAAGCCTTGCGAAGTGTTCTCGATGCAACCTCAAATTAAAAAAGGACAATTGTATCACCTAGTTAGTCCAGGAAGGCCTCTAGACCTCACATACCTAATAAGACCCAAAGTAAGCTCAGTATGTCCAACATTGTAAAGCCCATAGATATATATATATATCCTATGTTACTGTAGTAGGTTTCATTACAGTTCATTCCGATTATTTTAAAATCTCAGAAGCTAGTGCATGATCAATTTCACACTGCCCTAATTGCCACTTACAATAAAATTCCATCATACTGCAGTAGGTGTAAACATTCAAGTATGTTTCAGACATCTTTAATTCCATGAAAACATATTTGGTGAATTATATTTCACTTTTGGTATCCAAACACTTCAGTAAATACTTACAGGACCTGTTGCTTGGGTAAAAACCATCTTTCATAGAATAAAATAGGAAACAGATCACACAATTCAATATGAATGGATTGAAATAGATATAGTATGAAAATGGAAAATAAAACATCAAAGGAAACTTTCAAATGATTATAGAAATTAAATAAGTCATACATCAAATTGCAAACCATTACCAAGAAATCTACATAATGGGGAAAACATGTTCATTCTGTAAAAGTTTGGGCCTGGTGCGGACAGAAACCTGAAGCAGAAAACCTGAATAGATAGTTTACAAAACATACAACAGGAAAATGTTAGTACAAGAAAAGCTATTTTGGGTGCAGTGGAGGGGGTTGATTGCAATACTATAAAACATAGGTGTGATTTATTATATTCATTTCCTAATGCTTTGATGTTAGTATAGATCAATGGTAGTATGAAACAATTATTGATAACTAACATCATAGGACAACTGGTGTAATAACACCTTGAGAAGCAGGAAAACCACTGTCTAATAACACCTTCACAGACAATCCATGAATCACTTTTTCATAACGAAACTCCGTGCATGGATGCGAGAACATACCTGTTGTGGAATCTGGATTAGTAGATAGATATGTGAATAAATATTGTCTAAAATTTTGAAATAGATGTTGTAATTGGATAAAGGGGAATAAATATCAAATGGGAACAAATTCATGGGTTACCAGAGGGAAAATGAAGGACAATTGTTGTAGAATGTGTTGAAAGATTAAGAAATATCTCCGATGAAGCTGTCGCACAAGCATGTGGGAACGAAATGAAGCAGAATTGTGAAAATTTCTTCAAAATGAGGAGGTCATACTTGTTGCAGAGATGTACATCAGTCGTATTTCTAAAATATCATGTTGCTTATGGTAAAGGGGTTTGTGAGAGGGATGAGAGAGGATGTGGTTAGCACGAGAGGGAAGGGAGAGGGACGTCCAAAGGGAAGGTAGAGGGATAGGTAGAGGCCGCAGGTGGCCGAGGAAGAACAGGCGGCGGTAGAGTATGCGTAGGCGGAAGACGGTATGAAAAACGACCGGAACCCTAATCACAGTGGAGGGAAACGAAGCTCGACAGTAGGTGAAGCGCGACAGCAGCTGAAGCACGAGCGAGAGGAGAAACACAGGGAAACCATGTGCGGAAAAGGGAGGGAGGGAGCGAAAGAGTTTCTCGTGAAGAATCACGCCGATTGGGGTCAGCGAGAACCCTAGATTGATTAGAGAGGAAGCACGAGTGGGTAGAAGGATGACGTCGAGTGGTGGGTGCGGGAACCCTAGAGCAATTGGAGATGATTCACGAGCGGGAGGAGAAAGTGAGGGAAACACCGTACTGAAGATGGAGGAACAGACGTTGAAGAAAGGCGGTCCACGAGCATGGAGTATGAGTGAAATGGAACACCGCAGAAAGGTGAGCTGAACCCCGAAGAAGGAGAACCTCGGAGAAGAAGGATGACGGAGTCCACCATAACTGGGAGAATGAAAACTACGACGGCGGGGGTTTGTGGAGATTGTAGGTTTTGATGAGGTGAAACCAGAGCGGGAGCAGGAGTCGAAGGGAGAGAGTGGAAGAGAATGAGATTGGGGGAGGTAAGTGGTTCCACGGAGGATGGACACGTATGGAAAAAAGGACGTGGGCTATTGGTAGTTTGACAAGTGTTATGGGATAAAGCTAAGATTAGTATAGATATAGATATAGATTCCACGCTTCAAGAGCCTAGGATTTGGATGAAAGCGTTAAGTGGTTTTACACTTTTGTGACCCATTTTATTTCTAAAATGGATCTAGACCTAAAATTTCATTAAAAAACTCATGGCTAGTTTTGTCTCACTAAAAAAACGATGCATTTAGAGGAGATTGTTTTTGTTATTAAGCGTGGGTAAAGAAAACAAAATTAACAACAGTTATGATAGCTGCATTTTTAACCCCGTTTACATTTTTTATAAAAAAAATATATTTTAAGTCAAACCCATTTTAAATATTTTTTGTAAAAACATATTTCCAATCACATTAAAAATTGAGGACGGTAATGTTAGCGCCATTTTTTTTTAAAAAAAACAAGATTTATGCATAAAATGTTGTTGTTGTTGTTTTATTATTATTATTATTATTATTATTATTATTATTATTTGAATTTAGATGAAATGGTATTATATTTGGGTCAAAATCTTGATCTCTATCCTGACTCGGTTCATTGTCCGATCTGACGCCGAAAGTAGGTCCGACCCAACCGGTCCGGCAGGTCCGACCGGGTCCGCGCTCGCGTTTTGCACCCCTCAATTTTACATATAATATCTCAATAAATAGAAGGGGAATAAAATAGAAAATAAAGGGATTTTAGGGAAATCTGAACGAAAAACAAAACCCGAGACAGATTTCCAATTTTCCGGCGAGTCAGATTGCGCCGGCGGCAGTTGCAGCGGCGTCGCCCGTCCAATAAAGCGGCGAAGTCGCCGAGAAGAGATCGGAAAACAGGTCGCCTTTCTTGTATCCCGCAAGGTCCCCCAAGCAAGCGAAGAACTCATCGTCCACCGCCATCTCCGACGACCCAAGCTCCGCCTCGCCGTCTCCCCGCTCTCCATCCGCCCCCACCGCTCCCCGCGCCATGCGAGGGTCGGAGACGGTGCTAGTGCTGCTGCTGCTTCCGCCGCCGCCGCCCTGCGACGGACCGCCCGGTGCGCCGACGGGATCCCGCGGGGGCGCGGGGGGCTTGTGGCGGGTGCTTCCGGCGAGGGAGCTCCGGTGGGAGGGGGCGGGGTGGTTGTGCTCGCCGGCGTAGGTGACGACGAACCTGGTCGGGTCGGAGCCGTCCCGCTCCACCAGTTTCCGGGCGGAGCAGGCCTTGGAGCTGCTGCACCTGTAATATCCCCTGTCCAAACAAACCTAAAAAAATCTGGATTCTGAGATGAATCGATGAGAAGGGCGAACAAACCTCGGGTACGGCGACCCCTTTATGGGTTTCTGCCCGTACTTCCGCCATGCCCACACGTCCTCCGAGCTCAGGCCCTCCGCCGACATGAGACACACCTTCCTCTGCTGGTTCTTCCTGCACCCAAATCACCCCTTCAAACTCTGCATCGCCGGAATTGCAGAGTGTTCGGAGAAATGTACCTTCGTTTTGGTCTGCTGCACTTGGGATTGCAAGCAACGCGGAGGAGCTGCGGCGGCGAACTCCGCGGGAGTTTTTGTTGCAGCGCCGCCACACTCCGGGGAGGGAAGCCCTCGGATTTGCCGGAAAATGCTCTGCAGAGATTCCGTAATTCCTCCAATCCGGCGATGGGTCTTATCGAGGACGACAGGGGATCTCTGTTTTGCGTCCCCGCCCATGCCAGGGCGCGACGATCCGCCGCCGCCGAACTGGCCTTGCAGCCCCTCACCACCGCGTTCAAATCCCAGTCCTGCTCCATGGATGACCTGATCCGAACCGACCTGCGCTCCGCGGCTCCCGCGGCTCCCGCGGCGGAGAAGGCAGAGAACACAGGGAAACGATGAGATGAGATGTGCAGGGGACGCCGCTGACTTTTGAAGGGTGGACACAGAGCAAGGAGGAGAGAGTGGGAGAGGGGGAGAGAGAGAGGGGAATGGGCCATGAATGGTGGGGCTCGGATTCCGACAGAGCTGATGGAGAGAGGAGGTGGGGAGAAGGGTAGAGGAATCTTGCGCGTCTTCCATGGCGAGCCGGTTCAGGTTTAGCTTTTTGATTGACTCTGTAAAATGTCAAAGTGGGGGCGCACCTGTCGCTTCATTCCATCCCAAAGCCTTCCATGGAGTTTTACCGACAGCCCATTCATTAATATTATATATAAAAACAATTTAAAAAAAAACACGTGGGGGGCTATTTAAAAATTACCATGTGTAATTATACTTTTAATGAATTGATTTTGAAAATAATGACAATATTCTTGGTCTAAGAAGATTATGATTTTGGAAATGAAATGATATTTTAACTTGGTCTAAAAAGGCTGGTCTTTAACTAGAATCAAGGGTTGTTTTGGTCCTTAAATACACCTATAGTGAATTCAAATATTCTTTAACCTATCAAAATCAAAAATGGTTGATAACCCCTTCTTAATTTATACCAAGATCTGCACCCCACCTTAAAATAAGTAAAATTCAGATAAATTCACATTACAAACATTGTCCATGGAGGACACAACCCGTGTTGTGGTATATTGCATTATTAAGTAGATTATTAGAATTACAATTACAATATTTTGGCAATGTCGGGGAAGGTTCTTTAATTTTTTTATAATTTTTAAAAAATGTTTTTTTTAGTGTGAATTAATGAATTAATTCATTCTGGTTTTTATTTAAATTCATTATTCTGTTTTACTCACTTGTTATTTAACACCCGCATGCCTTTTATTTCCTTTTATTTTCTTTTCTGCAATGCCTTGCTGGCAATCCTCCTGCGCACCACCTCTTGATTTGTAGCCGTGGATCATCACACCGTCCAATCTATCCTGGGCGTCCACCTGTTCTGATTGTTTGAACAGAATGTTTCAATCAGCCGTTCAGTTCTGGCCGTTTCGCGAAAACTGTCGAATGCAGAGGGTTTCACCACCTCTGTTTTGACTCGGGGGTTACATCTTCTTCGCGCTGATTTTCCTGGAGACGATACCAAGCCTTCCTCGACGTTCTTGGATCCTGGCTCTCGAGCCCGTGCAGGGTTACCTCGGCGGCAACAGACTCTGCGGCACACAGCCTGTGTACCGCATCTGGTGGAGCTCCGTCACGGCCATTCGTTCGGCGACAGCACTCCGACGGCCAGCCGCGAGGTACTTCGAACCAGATCCGGCGTCATCGGCGTCATTTGGAAGAGAACAGGACGGCCGGACGATTTACAGCCCGGCGTTGTGAGTATCACATACTTTCTTGCGCTTTTATTTGAGATTCCAGATCTGTTATCCCTGTTGCTCATACCCGTTCGACTGAATCGGTTCATTGTAATTGTTTCCTCTTTAAGAGTTAATAAAATGCGTGTGTGTGTGGGGTGTTCTTGCCGTGCAGTAGGTCCCAAACGGGACCGAAGCACGTAAATCTCTTGTTCATTTTACAATTCTGCATTTGATTTCTGTTTTGATTGTTCTTGCATTAATCGGTACATATCTCCAACACGATCCTTGCATGTTTGGTTGCATTTCTTTATTCCGCTTCACAACCAAATCCCTACATGTGGTATCAGAGCCAATCTGGCTGCTGTGTTGCCTGATTTACCTTTTGTGCACAATCTGCCTTGATGTTATTACACATATGTTCCTTTTGTTAATTGGTTTACATATATTTGCTGCTCGGTAATATCTGCAAGATTAAGCTGCAATTACAGTCGTATATTTCCTTTGCTTCTGTATGATTCGTATATGACTGCTCCTTGTCTGCTGTATTTTGCATGCTCAATGTTTGTTCACAATCTTGCCCGAAGCATTACTGCTACTGTCTATAGGCTGTCTTAAATTCAGTTTCTTGTTATTGCATTTTTTTTTCTGGCTGCCAACAATTTGGTAGCCCCCTGTACTGTCCATAAATCTGGCTAATTTGTCGCTTTCTGTGTTCTGTTTCAGCCATGTATAAATTCTGTTTACTGGTTCTGGTTTAATCCAACCCACAGTTTCTTTTTTTTTTGACACTGGGTTTCTGTTTCTTTCCGCACTTGTATCTGTTTTATTCTGCCAGTATACATTGTTGTCTTCAATTCCTTTTAAGACCGAAATCATCATCTTGATCAAATTATTTTGTTTTCGTTTTTCACTACACATTGTACAGATTTATTTCTAGTGAGTATTGACCGGTCTTTTGGGGGCGTACGCTCTCGTTGTCCCCAATTACTTGGCATCGAACTCGCTGTTTATAAATATGTCTACAATGAGGTATGAAATCGAAAAGTTTGATGGAGATAATGACTTCAATTTATGGCGTATTAAAATGAGGGCATTATTAGTCCAACAAGGTCTCATTGATGCCCTGTCCGGGCCAACTAAACCCATAACAACTGTTAATGAAGCTGGTCAAACCGTAACCGAACACCAACCCATCCCTAATGACACTCTAGTCAAAGCCCATAGTTCCCTTTTACTGTCCTTAGGAGATAAAGTCCTTAGGGAAGTGGCCTTCGAGTCCACTGCTGCTGGCATCTGGCTCAAATTAGAGAAGCTCTACATGACTGCCTCCTTAGTTGGTAGGCTCTATAAGAAGCACCGCATGTTTACCTTTAGGATGAGACCGGGCTCTTCCTTGAAAGCCCATCTTGACGAGTTCAATAAAATCATGCTTGACTTAGCTAATATAGATGTCATAGTAGATGACGAGGATCAAGCTATTATTCTCCTTATCTCTCTAGACCATAGCTACAACACTTTGGTCGAGACCATGATGTATGGTCGTGACTCCTTGACTCTAGAAGAAGTCAAGTCCGCCCTCCTATCTAAGGATCTTCACTCAAAACCTAAGGCCAAAGGTGAGGCTGAGAGTTTATTCACTAGGGGAAGGCCTCAGGTTAAAAACAAAAAGAAACATTTTAGCAGAGACAAAAGTAGTAATAGCAAAGAACCAAGGCACGATCGAAAGACAAAGAACAATGATAACAAAGACAGAAAAGTTACTTGCTTCCATCGTGGGAAGCCTGGGCACATTAAGCCCGAGTGTAGGAAGCTTAAGAGAGAGCAAGAGCTCGCGCGTCCCACTGACCAGTCTCTTATTGTTGACTCCGGTTATGACACAGCCGAAGTTCTAAATGTGTCCAGCCATACACTCGACCGCGAGTGGGTCCTTGACTCTGGCTGCTCCTTCCATATGTGTCCCCATAGAGAGTCCTTCTTAGAGCTGGTCGAGAAAGTGGAAGGGGACGTCCTATTAGGGAATAACAAGAGATGCAAGGTTGAGGGAAGAGGATCTGTGCTGATAGAATTGGACGATCATTCCATCATCACCTTACTTGATGTAAGGTGGGTCCCCAACTTGCAACGAAACTTGATTTCCCTAGGAGTCCTAGATCAAAAGGGATATACTTTTAGATCTGAATCTGGCACTATTAAAGTCTCAAAAGGATCAAGAACCATCATAAAAGGATCCCTTGTAAATGGTTTGTATGTCTTGAATGACAGGACCCATTCAAGACAGTTGGGTAGTGTTTACACCACGAACACTGACAACACTATGCTCTGGCATAGAAGGCTGGGGCATGTAAGCTCCAAAGGCCTAGAAGAACTCAGCAAACAAGGATTGCTGAATGACATCACACCTGCAAATCTCCCGTTTTGTGAGGATTGTGTGATGGGAAAGGCTAAAAGAGTGACTTTTAATAGATCTTCCTTCAAGGCAGCCGCCCCCCTTGATTACATCCATTCGGATTTGTGGGGGCCGGCCAGGACCTCCTCTCATGGTGGAGGCTTCTATTTTGTCACTTTTATCGACGATCACTCCAGGAAAGTTTGGGTATACATCCTCAAAAATAAATCTGATGTTTTCCAAACATTCAAAACCTGGAGAGCCACCGTCGAGAATCAAACAGGGAAGAGAGTTAAGACCTTGAGGACGGATAATGGGCTTGAGTACCTGTCCACCGAGTTCATTCAATACTGTGAGTCTGAAGGTATCAAGAGGCACAAAACTGTTAGGGAAACTCCCCAACAGAATGGCCTAGCAGAGAGGATGAATCGGACTATCCTAGAAAGAGTCCGTAGCATGCTTGCTCACTCCGGCCTCCCTAAATCCTTTTGGGCCGAGGCCACAAGCACTGCTGTGCACCTGATTAACAGGTGTCCCTCCTCTGTGAATCAATTCATTACTCCGGAAGAACTATGGACCGGCAAGCCCCCATCATATTCCTACTTAAGGGTCTTCGGGTGTACTGCTTATGCCCACATCAAGACTGACAAACTTGAACCAAGAGCCCTCAAGTGCATCTTTGTTGGTTATCCCGATGGAGTTAAAGGATATAAACTCTGGGTGGATAAACCGGGATACCAACGATGCATTATTAGTAGAGACGTTGTCTTTCATGAGTCCTCTGCTCCTAAGACCAGGATTGACACCCTTGACAGTTTTGATCCAGACTTTCATAAGTCTGATGAACATGAGTCATCTACTCATGTTGAGACTGATGTTCAGTCTATTCCTGCTCCTCCTCAGCCCACTGATGCGGCTGACTCTGAGATGAGTTCCGGCTCAGACTCTGATTCTGAACCTTCCACCGATCATCAAGGTTATCAATTAACCCGAGATAGACAAAGGAGAGTCTCTAGACCTCCTGCTCGGTTTAGCCAGTATGATATGGCATCATATGCTTTTCATGTGGCCCAGGATCTCATCGACGATGATCCTCAATCGTATAGGCAAGCTTTAAAGGATAAGGATTCAAATCATTGGATCATAGCCATGAATGAAGAGATGCAATCTCTAAAGAAAAATCACACCTGGACTGTTGTTCACAAGCCTGTGAATGCTAAAGTGATTGGGTCCAAGTGGATTTATAAGAGAAAGGAAGACAGCACAGAGGGAAATAAAGTAAGGTTCAAAGCTAGGCTAGTCGCCAAAGGATTTCTTCAGAGAGAGGGAATCGACTATGCTGAGATCTTTTCCCTCGTTGTCAAACACTCTTCTATTCGGCTCTTGTTAGCATTCGCTGCCTATCTCGATCTGCACATCGAGCAACTTGATGTTAAAACTGCCTTCTTACATGGGGATTTGAATGAAAAACTCTATATGAAACCTCCTGATGGTTATTCAAAGGAATTCAATTCCAACCAAGTTTGCCTTCTAAATAAGTCCTTGTATGGTTTAAAACAGGCATCAAGACAATGGTACAAGAAATTTGATTCCTTTATGTTAAATAACCAATTTACCAGGAGCCAGTATGATGCTTGTGTCTACTTCAAGTCTATTCAAGGTTGTATGATTTACCTTCTGCTTTACGTAGATGACATGCTTATCATATGTAAGAATATGAGTTTTATCACTTCAATTAAATCCCAATTGAAAGGCAACTTTGAAATGAAAGACTTAGGTGCAGCTAAGCAGATTTTAGGTGTTGAAATCATCAGAGATAGACCTAATAAATTGCTCTACTTATCTCAGCATGCTTACATTTTAAAGATCTTGAAGAGGTACATGTTTGAATCTCTCAAACCTGTAAATGTACCTCTTGCTCAACACTTTAAATTGTCTTTGACACAAGCACCCACTGCTGATGATGACGTGCAATTTATGTCTAAAATTCCATATGCTAGCATTGTTGGTAGTATTATGTACTCTATGATTTGCACCAGGCCTGACATTGCTTTTTCCATCTGCACCCTGAGCAGATTTATAGCCGCTCCTGGGAAGCCCCATTGGCATGCTCTCAAATGGATTCTCAGATATTTATCATGTTCATCTAATTTGTCTTTATGTTTTGGTAAAAATGTTGATACTTCTAACATTTTGGTAGGCTTTGTAGATGCTGATTATGCAGGTAACATTGACACCAGAAAATCATTGACTGGATACGTGTTCACTGCCTGCGGTGGGGCTATCTCATGGAAGTGCAACATGCAGTCCGTTGTTGCCCTCTCCACCACTGAGGCTGAGTACATAGCACTCACCGAGGCAGTAAAGGAAGCCTTATGGCTTAAAGGCTTGTCTTCTGAACTCAATCTTTATGATTCAACTATTAATGTTTTCTCTGATAGTCAATCTGCATTACATCTGTCTAAAAATTTAGTTTTCCATGGAAAATCAAAACACATAGACATTAGATTACATTTTATTAGAGATGTGATAGAACATGGAACCGTGTGTGTCAATAAGATACACACTGATAAAAATCCAGCTGATAGTTTGACTAAAGCTGTAATTTTATCGAAGTTCAAATATTGCCTAGATAGTTTGAACTTGGTTCCTGTTCCGTAGCCCTAGGTGCAAGAACATCCCTGAATTTAATTAAAAATGGTGGAGTTTTGTGAATTAATGAATTAATTCATTCTGGTTTTTATTTAAATTCATTATTCTGTTTTACTCACCTGTTATTTAACACCCGCATGCCTTTTATTTCCTTTTATTTTCTTTTCTGCAATGCCTTGCTGGCAATCCTCCTGCGCACCGCCTCTTGATTTGTAGCCGTGGATCATCACACCGTCCAATCTATCCTGGGCGTCCACCTGTTCTGATTGTTTGAACAGAATGTTTCAATCAGCCGTTCAGTTCTGGCCATTTCGCGAAAACTGTCGAATGCAGAGGGTTTCACCACCTCTGTTTTGACTCGGGGGTTACATCTTCTTCGCGCTGATTTTCCTGGAGACGATACCAAGCCTTCCTCGACGTTCTTGGATCCTGGCTCTTGAGCCCGTGCAGGGTTACCTCGGCGGCAACAGACTCCGCAGCACACAGCCTGTGTACCGCATCTGGTGGAGCTCCGTCACGACCATTCGTTCGGCGACAGCACTCCGACGGCCAGCCGCGAGGTACTTCGAACCAGATCCGGCATCATCGGCGTCATTTGGAAGAGAACAGGACGGCCGGGCGATTTACAGCTCGGCGTTGTGAGTATCACATACTTTCTTGCGCTTTTATTTGAGATTCCAGATCTGTTATCCCTGTTGCTCATACCTGTTCGACTGAATCGGTTCATTGTAATTGTTTCCTCTTTAAGAGTTAATAAAATACGTGTGTGTGTGGGGTGTTCTTGCCGTGCAGTAGGTCCCAAACGGGACCGAAGCACGTAAATCTCTTGTTCATTTTACAATTCTGCATTTGATTTCTGTTTTGATTGTTCTTGCATTAATCGGTACATATCTCCAGCACGATCCTTGCATGTTTGGTTGCATTTCTTTATTCCGCTTCACAACCAAATCCCTACATTTAGGATATAGGTGGGTAATGGTATGGATTTTGATCATATGATAGTAGATGAAGCTCATCAAAGCACGTTACGATGTCACCCCCCTTAAGAGTATATTCAATCCCACCAAACTGATAGTACAGTGGGTTGCAAGCGAATCATCTTTAAAATAAAACAGTGACTTGTTACCCTACACTTTACCTTTTGAAGATTAACCATTGAAGAACCTTTGAAATAAAAAAGTAGTGAAATAGAATTTATTGTTGCACATCAACAAAGACTCTTTAATGCTTGTAGAAGATAAGGTAAGAAATCAAAAATTTATAAAGGAGTTTGGAGTGATTGAAGTTGATTGAATTTAATTTTTCATCTAATGGAGACACCATTTTATAGGCATGGAATCACCTATTCAGATAACTAATTGTACCCCTTGGAATTGGGTAGACATCTATTTCTGGAAAGACATGTCTAACATCATGACCCGAACCATCAAGTCCAAACTGAGGTGCTACATGACCTCATGTGCGCCCCTCGTACGCAAGGGGCTGCCCACCGCGCGCACGACTCCCCCCCCCCCCAATTCCCTCCGGTCATTGTGAATGGGTATTTTCAAAGATGTTTGGTGTGTGTAAAATAGTTGTGAAAGTTAACTTGAATAAAAATGAGTTTGCGTGTGATTTTAAAAAGGGGGAAATACCTTGTTTTGGTAAGTTCGGAAAAGTGCATGAGTTTTGGTGTGAATTCATGTTTAAATTGTGATCTGTCTTTCTTAAATTGATTGCTTTGATTTGAGCACGATTTCATGCTTGATGTTAAATGTGTGGTGTCTTGGTTGTTCAACAGACCTTTTTAAATGGTTTTGGAATTTAAGTGTTTGGCAATAGTGTTTTCTAAAGTGAAAGCAGTCCTTTTAAAATAATGAGACCCATTTTCCACTTTGAGAATGTTTTATGGGAGTGGAAAACCCCTCTTAAGCATGCCCCTTTATTTTAGAAATACGATGTGTATGTTAAATGTGCAATTTGTGATATGTGCCTAGTGAATAGGCTTTGTGCATTGTTGTGTGACGTAAAAAGGGGGTGCACTAAAGGAGGGAGATTAGTGGTGAGAGATTGGACGCGTTTTTGAGTAAAGAAAATGACACATTCATGTGTGTTAGTTTGATAAAAACTCACCACCACTTGAAATAGAGCACATGAAAAACTCGGGTACCTAGGTGAGTTAACTAGAACTAGTACTCTAGTTGACTCAGAAGTGGCATGACCCGGATTCATCTAACAAGATTTACGATTACAATACTAACTAAATTATGATGATGATTGGAGACCACTAGGCCCTTGGGATGTTCCTTCCTAGTGGCTCATGCACGAGAACATTGTGGTTTGTGGTTGTTATACCACGTTTCACCGAGATACGAGGTTTCTAGGGTCCCACTTGTGCTAGTTACCTATAGGGATTTCCCATGGTGCTCACTTGCGACATGATACTTGTGATGTGATTTTCATTTCAGTTGCTACATGCTTTTTTTCTCTTTTATAAAAACCATGCTTTAATCTAAACTTTTTTTCGTTCATTCAAAAGTGTCTATGAATGTTTGAGAACTATTTTAGAGATGTAATGAAAAAAAAGATTTTTCTTGAAAAATGGAAGCTTGTGATTTGAATTTGAAAAAAGAGAAAACCCTATTTTTTATATGGTTGTATCTTAAAACTAGCATGACTTGATTTTTTTAAAGGTAAGGCATATAGAATAGTTTGTCCGGGCACACATACTGAGTTTTAATACTCACGCATATAACTTATTATTGTTTTTAGTTTTTGGTGATGCTTCCCGCTTTGGTTTTCTCATAGAGCGAGTCCGGTCCTTCGATTAGAGGTGACCCATGAGGTCACATAGAGGCACGTGTGCATTTTTATTTTCTTTTCATTGATAGTGTTTAGTTTTATTGTTCTGTTTATATTTGTTTAATTATTTGTTTTTTTTCATGGGCCAAATCATTTCCAACTGCTTTATTTTGATGCCCGACACTAGTTGTCAGCCCGTGGGGATCAGGAATGCCCTTTAGGCCTTATCGTTAACCAGTTCGGGTGACCGATTAGGGGTTAACCCGGGTTGGTTTGTGAAAAAATGGTATCAGAACATGCCCTTTGTTATTTGGATTATCAAGTAGCTTGGAGATTAAGATTGTCGGGACTTGAGTGGTAGGTGCAGAAAGGACGTCATGAACCATTGCTCGTCCCGAGCCTTGAGTTGACAGGGGTAGTCTAGGATTTGAGTTTTTCCTTTGTTTGGTCTGTGTGGATAAGGGAAAATAATGGGAGCGAGTCGGTGTTATGTGACATGCTTACATGGAGTAGCGACCCATGTGTAGCTCGAGTGCACGGTTCAAGATACTTCTTGTGGTTGGTGTTTGCTCGGGGAATGGTCTGCTAAGCCATGTTGCCAGGATAGACATAGCCACTACTTCCTTATTCTTGAAGTTTTGATGTGAGTTATGTTTGAGCTTAGTTTTGGTTGGTGTGAGTGGATTTCAAAAATGAAAATGGTTTTTAGGAAATGGGTTTTCAAAAAGGGAAGATTGTCTTTAGAGTGGCAAAATGGTTTTTGAAATGAAAATGATTTCTAGAAATAATTTTCTTTTAACAGAATGTGTGTTTTCAAAGGAAAAAATGGTGGCTATTTAGGAAATTGATTTGGGATTTTGAAAATGTGTTTTGGAATGTGAATCAAAGGTTACTTGAGAATTTGGAAAGGTGTTGAGTTAATGATAAGGGGAAACTTTAAATTGGTTGTGAATTTGTGCTTTAAGCTGAATGATTTGTTTTAGAAATGAGAAATGTTTTGAATTGAACCTTGGTATTTCTATGAATGATCACATATATGGATGTACACACGTGGAAAGTGTATAATTGGTGGTATGTGTGGATGGGTGCTTGATCTAGTATAGAGATATATATGTGAGACTTCGTGAAATACTAATGGTGGGTATTTAAGTTGTTTTACTTGCTGAAAAAATGGTTTTCAAAAAGGGTGATTTCAATGTTTTGAAAAGTGAGTGGGCAATTGTTTAGTGTTTTCTTTTTGTGTTTGGTATCCTTTTCCATGGGCTCTTGGTTTTGACATGCTGAATTGTGGTAGGAATGGTGATTTGTGTTTGGGTTTTGGTTTGTGATTGAAATGTGGAATTTTGGTTTATGATCCGTTTTGATTCGGCTTCGTGCCACTTGTTTTTGAGTATGCCTCAGAAAAGTCCCAGTAAGGAGTGGGCAGTCGAACTCTAAGATGCCTTCCTCTGTGTTTTGGCGAAGCTCGGTTTTGGGAATCGGTGTTGGTCGTTGTTTAGTGGTTTTAACTTGTCAAAATTGAGATGGTTAGATTTTTTGAGGAATTTTTGAATAAATTTTTATACGAGTATTCCCATTAACAAATCTACCCTGACTCTGAATTGAGTGGTGGCACTGGGTTCTTTCTTGACTTTGGACTACACCTAAGTCTTCTTGGTTTGTCACCCACCTTCGTTATCTAAAAAACAGAAGAATGTCTCATTTGTAGTGGCTTATGAAAAGATGTTTCATTTGATGTGGTTTCTTGGGTCTTCTGAAGGGGGATTTGTAAGTCGCACTACCGAAAGAGAAAGTTTTAGTTGATAATCGTTAGCTCTTGACTGCGTGGCATCAGATGCTTCGAGACATCAGAGCTCCATCCGTAGGTCTCAGAGTGAAACTTTTCACATAGTCAGGAATCATTAGGTGTAGGGGACCTTGGTCCAACTTTTGTCTCTAGTGCTGTAACGAGGATGGTTTAAGCTTCTCTATTGTAGATTTCTTTGTTTTTGAAGGTTTTTTTTGTAAAAGGCATAGATGCCCTGTTTCCCTGTTATAGTATTATTTGTTCTAAAATTTCTTCCACTATAGTTTTCATGGTTCTTGAAAGTTCCCCTTTGGTTGCGAAAGGCTTGGTGGCCTTGTATCCCGATAACCTTTGTAGTTGTGATTGTGTCTTATGGATGTGAACCCATGAAAGGTTGAATCTTTGTGGATGTGAGTCTCAAGATGATTATCTCTCTTTGTGGTTAGCCCATTTTTTGGATTTTTTTTTGTTTTAGGTCGTGCTATTTTTGGAGATGCTTGTTTCTTGTGGAAATAATGAATCGTGGTTTAGTTTGCTATTTGGTTTGAGTTTCTCCGTGGGTTCCCCTTATGTTGGGGATTTTGGTTTGGGTTGGGAGTTCCTAGTTCTGGTGGTGGTGTTGTTTAGCTCAGGTAGAGAAGTTTGGGGTTGGTTTGTGTTGCGAGTTCCCACATTGGTCTTGTCCGTGGTGGTGCCATGGTGATAGTTGGGTTCTTGTGGTGGGGAGAACCCTCCTTTTTCCCTCACATCTCTCCTCATCGTGGTTTCCCTTAGAGATGAATGGGTGTGACTGGTAGAGTGAAAGGTTACACTGAGTTCGTGGTTTCATTGTCCTTGTTTAGTTTCAAGATCGAGTTTGATTCCTCGTTCAACTGGGTGAATTTCCGGGGGAATTTTTTTTTGTGGTGGAGAGAATTGTCACACCCCGACCTTGAAATTTAAATTATTTAAATTATTTATTTATTTTCAGCCTCTATTTTGATTTTTCATAGTTGAAAGGTCGAATTTTAAGTTCTTGAAAGCTTTTTATATGTTGCATGGTTAGCCCACATGGTTAGTAGTAACCGTGCAGTGCCTGTGTGGGTTTCCAAGTGGGGTAGTGGTGTGGCACACGACTTGTGCATGATTTGTTCAACTGTGCGGCAAGCGTGTGAAATGTATCTGTCAAATGACAAAGCAGATTTGCATGGTTGGTGCACAACTTCTAAAACTGTGTGGCTAACCCATGCGTGTGCCCCTTCTCTCTAGTAGGGTGTGCACGGTTGGCACATGGTCTGGCAGACCGTGCAACCTGCCCAGTGTTCCAAAAAAATAAAATAAATGAAAATAAAATCAGAAAAATAAAATAGAATTTAAAGAAAGAATTTTAATAATAATAATGATAAAATTATTATTATTATTATTATTATTATTATTATTATTATTAGGTTTTTAATAAAACCCTCAAAGGGGTTCTCCTCCCCTTTCTCCCCCACGCGAGGCCCTCCCCCCTCCCTCTCCCTGCTCACGCGACCCCCTCGGTCGGAGCTCCCTTGTGTGCACGACCTCCTCTTTCCCGCTCCCTTCGGCCGTTGTTTCTTCCGCTGATTTTGTGCGCAATCATCTCCGGTAAGGTTCTCCTTCCCTCCTCCTCCTCCTCCTCCTATTTCCTTTTTTCTTCCTCCATGGGTTGTGCACACCTTGGCCTAATCCTAACTTGATTTTTGGGGGTTTTATTTGTTGAATATTGATGATTAGGGTTCATTGGGTCCCATCAAGGCCGATTATAGCCACCACAGTTAAGGGAAGTGGGATTTCCATGAGTTTCAGGTAAGGGTTCTTTGGTTCCTTTATTTTTTTTATCAATTTTAAATTAAGGGTTTTGTGGTTTTTGAGTTTCTGGTAATTTTTCTCAAGTGTGTTGGGTCTCTTTGCTGTGGTTTTGAGCCGCGGGAATTGGGGAAACTTACTTGTTCACACTTGGGTAATACATATATGTATAAATGCCCTCTTTGTACATATTCCATCATGGCGAGGGGAATACGTGCAATGCAACTAGAGGTATTTATATATATATATATATATGTATACATGAATGTGTGTGTAAGTGCGAAGGGTTAGTTCGAGTGGTCATCGTCAAAAAGTTGCATGTTTGAGGTAGGTTCCCTATGCCTAACCCTTTAATTTGAATTCCACAATTTCTTTATTTTTTTAAAAATATGTTTTATATTTATGTAGTATATATATATGTTATGCGATCTGGTTGTGGTTGTTCGAAATGGTTCTTCATTTGTTTAGCATAATTTACCTAAGCTTCTGATGTGGGGTTTTCATGTTGAAATATGCTTTTGCCCTTGTTTTGGAAAACATAATGCATTTCTAATGCCCAATTGGTCTTAAATGACATTTTTTAAAAGTGTTTTCCTAAATGTTTTTGAATGTGTAATGGGTATTTCTAAATATGATTGGTGTGTGTAAAATAGTTGTGAAAGTTAACTTGAATAAAAATGAGTTTGTGTGTGATTTTAAAAAGAGGGAAATTCCTTGTTTTGGTAAGTTTGGAAAAGTGCTTGAGTTTTGGTGTGAATTTGAGTTTAAATGGTGATTTTCCTTAAATGGATTTATTTGATTTGAGCATGTTTTCAATCTTGCTTTTAAATTTGTGGTGCTTTAGTTGTTCAACCGGACTTTTCAAATGGTTTTGGAATTCAAAAGTGTTGGGAAATAGAATTTTCTAAAGTGAAAGTAGTCCTTTTAAAATAATTAGGACCATTTGTCACTTTGAGAATGTTTTATGGGAGTTGTAAACCCCTCTTAAGGAATTACCCCTTGTTTTAGAAATATTATGTGTATGTTAAATGTGCGATTTGTGATATGGGCCTAGTAAAGAGGCTTATGCATTGTTGTGTGACATAAAAAGGGAGATGCGCTCAAGGAGGGAGATCAGTGGTGAGAGGTTGGATGTATTTTTTAGTGAAGAAAATGATACGTTCATGTGTGTTAGTTTGATAAAAACTCACCACCACTTGAAATAGAGAACATGGAAAACCTGAGTACCTAGGTGGGATAACTAGAACTAATATGCTAGTTGACTCAGAAATGGCATGACCTAGATTCATCTAGCATGATTCATGATTACAACACTAACTAAATTATGATGATGATTGGAGACCATTAGGCCCTTGAGATGTTCCCTCTTAGTGGATCGTGCATGAGAACACTGTGGGTTGCGGTTTCTATACCACGTTTCACCAAGATATGAGGTTTCTGGGGTCCCACTTATGCTAGTTACCTATAGGTATTGCCCATGGTGATCGCTTGAGACATGATACTTATGATGCGATTTTCATTTTAGCTTCTACATGTTTCTTTTCTCTTTTATAAAAACCATGCTTTAATATAAACTATTTGACTTTCATTCTAAAGTGTCTATGCATGTTTGATAACTATTTTGGAGATGTAATGGAAAGAAAATGATTTTTCTTGAAAAATGGAAGCTTGTGATTTGAATTTGAAAAGAATAGAAAACCTTATTTTTATATGGTTGTATTTTCAAACTATCATGTCTTGGTTTTCTTTTTCTAAAGGTAAGGCATAGGGAATAGTTTGTTCAAGAACGCATACTGAGTTTTAATACTCACAACTATAGCTTATTCTTGTTTTTAGTTTTTGGTGCTGCTTCCCGCTTTGGTTTGCTCATGGAGTGAGTCTGGTCCTTCAGTTGGAGGTGACCCATGAGGTCACATGGAGGTACATGTGTAGTTTTATTTTCTTTCCACTGCTAGAGTTTAGTTTTGTTGTCCAATTTATATTTGTTTAATTATTTGTTTTTATTCATGGTCCAAATCATTCCCAACTGCTTTATTTTGATGCTTGAAACTAGTTTCCAGCATATGGGGATCGAGAACGCCCTTCGGGCCTTGTCGTGAACTGGCTCAGGTGAATGGTCAGGGGTTGACCCAGGTTGGTTCGTGACATGATGACAATCAAGAACGATCATCTAAATTCCAAAAGACACAATCATCATGAAAAAAATTGTAAAAAAGATCCCAAAAATGTAAGAAACTTCCTATATTAGGTGAAACAATGATTTGATGATAAGAGTTGATGTCTGAGTTTAATTGCACTACTGAATCCTCACTGTCTTCGAAAGTAAAATTAGGTTTAGAATTTTTCTCATTGAGATGAAACTAACAACATTGAAGATGTGTCAATATTTCATGGGATATTGAAGATATAAATTTGATGACAATTAATACACACACACACACACACACACCGAGAGAGAGAGAGAGAGAGAGATATGAGGAGAGAAGTAGAGAGGTAGACGTGAGGGGAAAGGGAGAGCACCTCCTGTGTGATGCCCTTAGGTGACACCCAAAAAATCTTCCTCTTAATATATATATATATATTTAAATCTATCATTTATTATTTTCCCACCCATCTCATTTATTACTTTATTTAATTCAAATTCATCTTTAAGCCCACGTGCTACACAAATAATCACTTACATGTTTTCTTTAAATTCCTCTTTTAAACATATCAAATAATTAATTAAATATAACTTAAAAGTCATCCAAATACACACACACACAACCCATATATAGACCCACACATGCATATATATACATATATATTTATTTCATATATACACACATATACATTATATATATATATATACTTACCCATATTATTTTACCAAATTTAATAATAATAATAATAGTAAAAATAATAATAATAATTATAAAATATCTATCATCATTGCCACCATTAACGTTAAAAATATATCTTTCATTAAATGCTGATAATAGTGAATAAATTTTTATTAACCACATAAATCCAGGTCAAGTAATAATATCACTATTATTACCTTGATCATCAATAAATATTAACCAAATTTACACCGTAACACAATCATTAATTACACATGTCAATTTTCATCCATTTTCTTCATCATAAACACCACCACCACCACCACCACCACCACCACCACCACCACCACCACCACCACCACCACCACCACCACCAACAACAACAACAACAACAACAACAACAACAACAACAACAACAACAACAACACGATTATTATTATTATGCCAAAAGATATTTAGATACCAATTATTATTACCCTTACATGGGATGTAACAAAACTTCCGATACACACAAATGTTATGCCATACCTAAGGTAAAAACCATATTCTAGACCTAATGGCGGTCTCAGATTTCTCATATGAGACACCATTTAGGATATGCTTAATTTTTTCTGTAAAAAATTATAATAAAAATATAAAATAAATTACCCTCACATGTGATTTAACTAAACACTCGATGCACACAAATGTTATATTACATCTAAAGATCCACTACTAGAAATAAGATCTATACCAACGGTTTTGGGTAAACTGTTGGTATAGTTCACTTATATGGACCTATACCAATGGTTTGGACAAAACTGTTGGTATAGGTCACTAATTTGGACCTATACCAATGGTTTAGGGAAAACCGTTGGTATAGATCACTTATATGGACCTATGCCAACGGTTTTGGCCAAACTGTTGGTATAGGTCCGTAATAGAGACCCTATACCAACGGTTTGTCCAAAACTATTGGTATAGGTCCCAAAATCAAAGAATATATACCAACGGTTCTCAAAACTGTTGGTATAGTTCTATACCAACGGTTTTGAAAACCGTTGGTATAGTTACATGTATTTTTTATGGAATCTTTTTACAGAGAACATTAAATAAATCAAAATTTAAAATATTTATGATAATACATATATATATTTATGAAATTATGTTCACAAAAGTCAAGTTAGGTTAGTGGTTACGTCATTAAATCATAAACTGTAGGTACTAGGATCAAAACCCACCGAATGATTCTTTTTTGAAATACATATACCAACGGTTTTATAGAACCGTTGGTATAGATTTTTCATATTACTTATACCAATGGTTTTGGGAAAACTGTTGGTATAGACCTATCCCCACGACTTACTTGGCCACAGTTCTCCAAACCGTTGGTATAGGATATACCAACGGTTTGGAGGCCTATATCAACAGTTTCAAACTGTTGGTATATGGTATTTTTCTACCAGTGAGAAAATATTGCATCCCAGACCTAACAATGATCTCAGATTTCCCATCCGAGACACCATTTGAGTGATATTCTATTATTTCAGAAAATTTGCATGCAAGAGATATAATATTTTTTTTATTCTATCAGTGCAGATGCTCTATGACCCCTGGAATCTCATGCCAACTCAGTGCCTAACTCCATAAATATTCCAAGGTTCTAACTGGGATTTTACCCTTAAATATTTTAAATCATTTATTAAATTATTTTTATTGAAAAATTACATTTTCACATAAAAATAATCAAAAATTATTATCAATTTTTTATTATCATTAAAAATTGAGAATATTACAACATGAATTTTCCATATTTAATCCCATTTTTCGGATCACACTCAGTCGAATATGTGATCCATGTCACATATGTCCACTGAATGGATGTGTAAATTAGATAGCACTTGATCATATCAATGATAAATATTATACCAGTTTGGTGAACCGTGTGGTGCACTATGTAGCAACCTCGAACCCACACTCCCAGATCCAGTGCTAGAAACATAAACTTTACATTTATAGCTTTGATACCGATAATTATGACCAAATTTTTTCTATCCAAACCTTACAATGTAGAAAGGAAATATTGGATCAATTACATACCCAATGACCTTTTAGGTTTAGAGTTTTAGATAATTTGGACAAACTCCTACCTAAACAACACTAATGACTTCAAGAGAGTATTTTTTCCACTATACCCATATTTTCATATTTCATATTAAGTATTCAATATCTCCTACAAATTTCATCACATATGAAACTTTTCTAGATTCAAATAATTTATCATCAATATTTACAACCTAGGGAAAAAGAAACATAAGAAGGGTGAGCTCAAATTCTCAGTAAGGGAAAACATAAGCATTAATAATTAGATGTCATCAGTGAGAGTAAGATGAGCATAAGGGTATGATGAAATAATCGTAGTGCATGATCATAACATAAGGGTATTCATACCCATCAATACCTAGATAATAAATTATAAAACATGACATAAATCTTTAAAAAAGGCACAAGTCATTGGAATCAATAATCACGAGACATGTGATGCCAATCTTGATCAAATGAGTCATTAAAAACCCATAGAAAGCATAAAGAAAATGTGTTGGTATCTTGAAACATTTTCATATAACTCTTACATATGGAATAAACTTCACGGTTATAAGTGGAGTATCCCTCACAGTTACACATGGGATAACCATCACAATTACACTTGGAGTAATTATCATAGTTACACTTGAAATGACCATCACTATTATACTTGGAATAATCTTCATAGTAAATTCTCATAATCTATTTAGAGAAACCTAATTGGTTAACTCCATCCCTTTACCAAATGCATTGGAGAGTTATAATGGGATCACCCACCCTCAATTTATAATGTATCCACCCATCATCATAAATAATGTCCAAGAACCATAACATGAATAAAGTATAAAGAGCTTTCATTTCATCATAAAACTCTTAGAAATAACCTTTATTCCTTTAATAACTTGATTAACTATTGGAAAAGAAACAATTTCCATG
Organism: Viscum album; assembly: GCA_963277665.1. Classification (NCBI taxonomy): domain Eukaryota; kingdom Viridiplantae; phylum Streptophyta; class Magnoliopsida; order Santalales; family Viscaceae; genus Viscum; species Viscum album. The sequence goes on from OY728136.1 coordinate 613,877,238, forward strand.
ACAATCTCTTTAAAACAATCATAATACAACCAAAGAAAGATTTAGGATGGTATTATTACAAAATATCCCCAGTGGATCATAAGTAACAAAAAAGGTTATTGGTGTTGATGAATGAAAATACCATTAAAAGATCAATGAAAACATTCTTGAGGAAAATAACATTTTCACTTTTAAAAGCTAAAAATTCATAAAATATTGTGAAAATATTTTTTTTTGAAAATAAATTTAGAAACTTATAAAGGAATCTTCAAAGAAAATAATGGTCATGAAGGTGGGGAAATCCATTCATGTTGTAAATTTTAAAAATAAACATTCTTTTAAAACATTTTGTAAAGGGAGTAAAAAGCGACCCATATGGAAAACATTAAGAAATTTACTTTTAAAACCTTTAAAATATGGTCAAACATGAAATAAAATAGCTTTAAGAAATCATTTATGTTTAGAAAATAACATTTTTGAAAACATTTTAGAGCACATGGATATGGAATAGAAATATTTTCAATCTAAAAGAAGATACAATATCGATATCACTTACTAGAAACTTTATTGATGTTTCTTTAATCAATAAGGGTGGAAATAGAAATTAAACATGTAAAAAAAATTCATAAATAGAGGAGAATAAAAGAGATATGTTTCAAGAAAATATGATCATATGATTTCCTCTAAATGAACCTTGAACATAAAAAATCCTCAAAAGAAAGAATATTGTAACATAAAGATTTTGTAACTATGGTAACTTTTCAATCATAAGCCCCATGAAATAATAACATAAAATAAAAATTTATATATCATGAACATAAGAATATTAATGATATAACATGTTGAAGGTTCAATATATACACCTCATAAAATAAGATAGGTGAATATAATAAATGTATGTCCCAATGAAAGTGAATTTGAGATGAATCATCCTTACAAAGATCATATCGTTGATTTGAGAGTTAATCAATGGACAGATTATGTATAAAAAATGTAAACCCAATTTTTTTTGGCAATTTAGAATAAAAAATTTATAAATCAATTTACACATAATCATGTCATAACATAGTCAATGAATAAGAGTTATAACCCAACGAAAGGAAATTGAGTTAAAAATCCTTTTACCACTTGGTAACTTTCAAGTCAAATACCCTTAAATAAAATAATTAAAATTACAAATTAAAATATTATGAAGTATGAAGGATTTATTATATAACATGAAAAAGGGGAAGTATATATACTATATAAAATAAATTAGGCGCACAACATTAAAATATGCCCCAATGAAGGAAAATTGAGATAAAATCCCTTACCTCGAGTCCGGAATTTCCATGTATGTTCTTTAAATCTTATATAATAAAATTATATAAATTATTTACTTATTTAATAAAATTTTATAGGTTTATTAATTTATCATTAAACACTTTTTTTAATTTATTACAATATCTTATTTAATTACTTAATCAGTTAAGTCTATGTTGGGTGTTTTGAGGATGTTCAGTTCATAATTTTAAAACGAATTCAGCATGTTGACCATGGTCAAAGGGGTCATTTTTCTATAATCTCCAAAATAATAATAATTAAATAATAATAATTTTATATATCAATTATACTTTTAAAATCAATCTTGAAAAATGGTTATTAAAAATGAACTACATTATAATCATAGAAACAATAGGCCGTACATACACATGAGCAACATTTCCATTTTTCAATGATCATTTTAGAAAGATAATAACTATTATTTTCATCATTTCAGAATGATAATAATATCATAAATACCATATTATTTCTTTAAATATAGTTATGTATATCATCCATGTATTGTGGTGATGAAAAACGAATCACACACTTCGTGGGGGTGGTAGTCCACACGTAGCACAAATGACGTTATCATTTTTCAGGGAATGAAAATGTAAGAAATTAAATGATATATTATATTTTAATAATTATAAATATTTCGTGAAAATAATATATATACATTAATTATATCATTATAACCAACTGTGAGAGGTGGTGATGGAAAGTGAATTACATCGGTTCGTGAGGCGATAGTCTGCCGTACACATGAACGATGATTTTGTTTCCCATTTTATGGAAGAGAAGATGGATATTAGTTGTGATGTTATCATAAAAACACCTAGGTATATGAAATATACTGGTTTAAAATATTAAATTAATATAAATTAATTTGATGTCCAAATGAATCCAAATTGATAAGATTCAAAGATAAGATGATGATGAGTTTAAATCATCTCATCTAATAAAATTTGGAAAAATTTGGATCATATTTTTACAATTATCTTTTTGTTTTAACTCTTTTTACATTTACCATAATATTAAAATTTTCTACTCATTAAGGGTTAATAATGTTACTATAAAATGAAAAACGACCCATAAATGGACCATGGTTGATGTAGTTAACCATATCAAATTAATTTCGTCAAATATAATATTTTTATGTATTTTAAATCATTTAATAAAATAAAATTTATTATAAAATATCATTAACGTAAATTTTAGAACTATTAGTTTACTTTGAATTTAATAACATCAAGAAAACAAATAAATTCAAATCCAATGTATCCATAACTCTATAATATGTAATTTTTATCTATTTTTTTTGGAACACAAATATTCATTAAAATGATATTATTTTTAACATTTTAAAATCATTTATTTTATTTTTCCATTAGTTGAATAATTACTGCATCAGTGTTTCATAAGATTTTAAGGTAATTATTTCTTCACTAAAAATTAAAAATAAATTACCATGATAAAAATAATAATTTAACTTTAAAATGAATATTTACACCAAACATATCCTCTGTTTATCCCTATGTTAAAAATATTATAGTTATTAAAATAAAGAGTGATATTTTTGGATTTATATTCACTTAAATATTATAAAGGTCAAAATAATTTCCAAATGGAAAAGGAACATATATTATACTTTTGGATGATTAAGGATGATATATACTCATACAAAAAAATTAAGCCAGGTGTTAGAGCATTTTAAGCTCGATGTTTTATATCTTGTACATTATCAAAAATAATATTTATTTTAAAATCTTAAGATATTACATTCTACCCCCTTTTGATAAATTACATCCTCAAAATTTGATCTCAGTCTCAAAAATCAAAGGTTTGACATTTGAAAATACCTTTCTTGAAATCCCACATCGTAAAAAGGGTTAATAAAACCTCCTCTTAATAAGAGAGAAAGGGAAGTATTAATGTAATATAGAATAACACATTACTAGGTTTCCAAATATGAAAACATTAATGGGAATTGAAAATATGGGGAATGAAGAGAAAACTAACTTCCAAGGACTGATAAAGAGTTATAATAGAGAATATGATTAGAAAAAAGTTGATAACTACAAAATCATAAATCCACGATCAGTGAAGAGACCATAGATTTATTATAAATGAAGGTAATAGGATAATTTTTTCATTTTAAGACACTTTTCTCAGTGTTGAGTAATTATATTACCATCTAGAATAAGAACATAAAAAAATATACTTGACAAGTAGAATTTCATCCTATAATCAATTTCTACTGCAGTCTCATATTTTTATCCAAATAATGAGCATTCAAGATGGATTTTTTATGCTTAAAGCACTAAAATCAACTTCTATCATATCATAGACTTCCATAAAAGAATGATAATCTATTTCTCTTGTCTTAAGACATCAACCACAACCAATATGATTATCACAAGGTAATATAATTCCCAAAATGAATAAAACTTCATAAGAATAAATACTACATTAATCCCCAAAATTCAACAGTAATACTTAAAGTTCAAACTAAATCATTCCATAAATAACTATCCTTAAAATTCTTCAAAATATTCCCATCTAAGATTGAAACCAAAAAATTATAATGATTTGATCACACATTCTTCTAATATAAATTTAACATTTATACCCAAATAACATTAGTCACTCATAAATTCATATACCAAAAACTGTATATATAGTCATTAAGATATTTTAATTGTTTACCTAAATGACCTAAATCACCATAAAGCCACATATTCTTTCAAAATATAATCCAAACTTTAATAAAATACCATAAGATTATGTTTACCTTAACCATATATTATTTCTCCAAAAAAATATAGCGATATTTTTCTGAAATAACACTAATCACTTAATCACCAAAACACTTTTTAGTCTTATAGTTGTCTATATGATAAAACATATGTTCCAAAATTTTAATTACCCATAATTACCTTGATAAAAAATATCATATAATAAATAAATTTAAAACTTATGTTCAAAAAATTTAAATGTGTTATTCCCCAAATAATATTTCATGTTAAACCTAAGGGTTATATAACTCAACCTAATAAAACGTCTCCCAAAATATAATTAATCACCTCAAGATTACATCACTTAAAACCTCAAAAGTGGTGTCTAAAACTTTAACTCATGATCAACCTCAAACTTATAAACCCATTATGGTATCCGTAACTAGTAATATAACCTCAAATGAAAATATCATAATCTAAAAAGTTATCTAAACCTGAATCTGATACCAACATTAACAACCCTGAACCCGCACTTTTGGATCTGGTGCTAAAAACATAAACTCTACATTTATGGATTTGATACCAATAATTGTGACCTAATTTTTTATATACAAACCTTACAAAGTCAAATAGAAATATTGTATCACTTACATACCCAATGACCATTTTGGTTTGGAGTTTTAGAGAATTAAGAAAAACTCTTACATAAACAACACTCATAATTTCAAGAGATTATTTTTTCCATTATACCTAGATTTTCATATTCCATATCAAGTATTAAACATATACCATATATTTAATCACATATAAAAACTTTATAGACTCAAATAATTTATCATCATTATTCATAACCTGGGGAAAAGGAAACAATAGTAAGCGTAAAAATAAGCATTAATAATTGAATGTCATTAGTGAGAGTAAGATGATCATAAGGGTATGATGACATAATCATAGTGAATGAGAATAAAATAAATAAATTCATACCCATGAATACTTGGATCATCAATTGTGAAACATGAAATAAATCTTTAATAAATCACTACTAGAAAACCAATCTTTACCCACAGATCTATACACATAGTTTAGAGAAACCGTGGGCATAGAGTGTCTGCCCAAACCTATACTCATGGTTTTAAAAAACCATTGGTATATGTTAATCTATACCAATGGGTTTTTGAAAATCATAGGTATTGCTCTTTAATATAGCAACCTTTTTCAAGCTCCCCCTCCCCCTCCTCATTTGAAGCCCTACCTCTCCTCTCCCATGAAACCTTCAGCATCCCCTCCTATCCTCAGGTGACCTCAGGCATAACCCCTCCTCAAGAAACCCTCCCCTCCTCAAGTGACCTTCTACATCCCCCTCCCCTCTTCTAGAAACCTTCAACGCCCCCTTTCCCTAATTTCCCTCTCACCCGAGAAATCGGAAACCTCCCATATCCTCTGAAAATATCCTTTATTTCAATAATTTTTTCTTAGATAGGTAAGGATTTATTATCTTGTTTCTATTATATTTATTTTCACTTAGTTTTATTCAATTCCATTTAGTTTATATTAGTTTGGTTAGGTTTGGTTCACCTCTATTCTAGGAACTTTTTTTTGGTTTAATTCGATTCAAATAATTTTTATTCAATTCAATTTGTTAGGGATTTATTTTTTTATTTTGTTTAAATTTTCTTGATTTATTATGGTTTAGGTCAATTTATTTTAGATGATTTTTTTCACTATTTTTTTTGTCTATATTATTTTAAACTACTTTGGTTAAATTTTTATTTATTTTTCTTAATATATTTGGTTTTTTTGGACTCGACTTGAATTGGTTTAATTTTATTTATGCCGGTTTAGACCCAAGTTTGGAAATTATTATATTTAAATTAATTTGGTTTGATTTAGTTTAGTTTTTATATATTTTTATCAAACTATTTCAGTTTGATTTTGTTCAGATCTATTCATGTCAATGTAGTTGGGTTCACTTTGGTCCAGTTTGGTATGGTACGAGTTAGTTTGATTTATTTCTAGTCAGTTTAGGTCTACATGATCCATCTTTATTCAACATAGTTTGTTTCCATTCCATTCAATTTTTCTTAGTTTCATTTGTCTTATCTATGTATGAATAAAATCCATTCGATTTGGTTTTTTAGTTTAATTAGTTTTAATTTGATTTATTAAATTTGATTTGGTTTGTTTTTGATTATATTAGATTATTTTTTCTATTTTATATGGTTTGGTTTGGTATTATAATATTTATTTCAAGGTATTTTGGTTCAATTAATTTTCTTTATGTTTGGATTTGTTATGTTTGGATCTATTTATCATGTTTAAGTTTAATCTGAATAAGTTCAGTTATATTTTGTTCAATTCAATTTAGTTCAGTTTGGGATGATTTAGTAAAATTATATATATTTTGGTTTGGTTTGGTTTATTTTTTTGTTTATATATATTCATTGTGACATGATTCAGTTCAATTTGGTCTGATTATCCTTAGTTTGATATTATTTGGATTTATTCATTTTGATTGAAGTCACATTGATTCGATTCAATTCACTTATATTATTTCAAATAAAATCAATTATTCTAAGTACATTACTACATCGGTAAACAAAATTTTCATCTATTCAATTTTATATTACTCTTTTTTTAATATTTTTTCTCTATTAGATTCATTTTTTTATGGTTCTATTTGGCTTAGTTTGATAGTGATCAATTCAATTTTTCTTGGTTTAGTTCTACTCCACTCAACTCCTTTTTATTTTACTTGATTCAATTTATTAAGAATTGATCTAGTTTTATTAAATTTATTTTACATCATTTAAAAATTATTATAATTGTAGAACATGTTAGTTGAATTTTGGTTTTCATCTCACTAAATAATCAAATAGTTCAAGCGGGTGATAAACCGAGAATAATAAAAATTTATGTCCTTTTTAAATAAAACATTCATTTTTATAAGTATATTGTTTCAATTTTGATGTTATTTATAAAAAATTAAATTAAATCAACAATGTATAGGATACAAGGTGTTTTATACAAGTTTAGGGTTACCTATATAATCCCCTTCTCAAATCCACTAATACTAAATATGAGTATGATGAGTTTGATTGCAAAATATTTTCAACTATGTATCTTAATAGCTAAGTATAAGAATACAAAACATAGTACTTACCAAATCCATGGTATTTTAATAGTTTATTTTAAAAAATTACATTCTCAGGGTCTTAATCCCCACACAATTTTCAAGTATTGCGTATTTTTTTGAAAATAAATAACTGGGAAAGATGATATTTACATAATGAGACTATGAATGATGTTAAAAAAATAATTAAAAGAAATAATTTCATATTTTAGGATATATTATATTTGGTTATAACTTAAGATGAAATATATCTAAACATAATAAATGATTAACATGATATAGATTAAAAAGTATTGATCTAAATAATTTATTTAAACTAATATTATAAATTAAAAAATCCTCTTTATAAGTGAGAATTTATCTCTCATTGAATTATATAAGTCGTTATACCCTTGAAAATAATCTCAGGAAATTCATATAGGTCCCTCAATCAATGGTTCAAATATTCAGGAAATTATCTTCAAAAGTAACCATTAATCTCACCAACAAATTTTATTAATTATCCCAAAAATTATTTTTTAATATTGATTCATTAATTTGAAAGAAACAAATATAGGCTCAAGTAAAGATATAAATTTAATTGATAAATATGATTACCTAGTATTACACTTCTGAATCTAGTGCTACAAATACACATTGTTCATTGCTTATAGTATATGTTATTTCTCTTATTCTTTGTTTTGCTAGATACTAGTTTGTTTTGATGACTTTTATATTAAAATAGATTGTAATGAATTTTTTAATTATGGTTTACATTTTTTATTGAAACATAACCTTTTACCCTATAATAGAATGGATAGAAGCTATATATATCATACCAATCATATTTCAACTAAGTTTTAAAATAATTTGATTTTTTTAGATTTTTAATTTAGCAATACTTAATATAGAGGTTGTATATAGTGTCTATGATATAAATGTGTTGGAATACCATGATTAATCTAGTAATAAGTTAGCTACCATATAACAAAATATGGATTTCAAATAAATTATTATGTTTGGTATCACCATGGAGAGACGAGACAATCTTTTACTATTCATGAATGAAAAGAAAAAAGTGACATAGAGAATTTGATATTTTATCGGTTTCCATTTGTGCATCATGATGAGAGAGATAGTATGCCAGTGAAATAAGGAAATTATATCAATAAACATGAGGAAAAGACTGAATGTGATGATGTTAAGAGAGTGAAAAATTTAATGGATGATGCTAGAACTCCAGTATATCAGGAATGTACCAAAATGAGCAAGTTGGAATTTTTAATGCGGTTATATTAGGGAAAAACCATGTATAGAATTTATAATACCTCAATTGATTATATTATTACCTTTTTTGAAGGATTTACTTCCCAATGGTGTATATAATCTCTAAAATCATTATAATGTATTGAAGTTAATTAAGCAACTTGGATTTTCTACTAATAAATGTCATGCTTGTCCGAAAGATTGCAGTTTATTTTGGGAGGAAACATATGGCCTTAATGAATCTAAAGAATTTGGTACATCTAAATGGAAGTAAAATGTAGATTAAACACTATCTTGTGTGCCATAGAAAGTCATGTGGCACTTTCCATTGATTCCCATGATTCAAAATCTATTTATGCCTGTAGAAATCTCAGCCAATATGTGATGGAATGATGTTGAGAGAATTAAAGGTAATAATGATTTGGTATGGAATGATGCTTATAGAATTAAAGGTAATGATGAGTTTGTTCATACTGCAGATGGATTATCATGACAAGCATTTGATTCACAATATCCTAATTTAGCAGTTGAGGTGTGTAATGTTAGGTTGGGTCTATCCTATGATGATTTTGATCATTTTGGTAAGATGATTACTACTTACAACACATGAACAATTTTTATTTACGTTTATAATATTCCTCCATGGATGTGTATAAAAAAAACCTTTCACTTTCTTGAGTATACTGATATCTGGACCTTCTGATTTCGATACTGATATAGATGTCTACTTGGAACCTTTAATAAGATAGTTGAAGTAGCTTTGGGATATGAGTGTGTGGACATTAGATGATTCTTTAAAAAATATATTTTAGATGCTTGCTTCCCTTCTATGGAGTATAAATATTTTCTCTACTTATGAAATGATTTCTAGTTAGGGTACAAAGGAAAAATGATCATGTCTTGTCTATATGAAGAATACATGATCAAGCAGGATTAAATATCATTGTAGTTTCAGTTTCATGGGACATAAATGATTCTTTCCAATGGATCATCAATACAGGGAGAATCGTTAGAGGTTTGATAATACTTTTGACACTAAACAACCACCTCAACATATTTCAGGAAGTGAAACACTTAATGAATTAAATGATTTCGATTTTTCATTGGGGAAAGGTCATCTGAAATCTAAAAAGAGGAAGAATGCTGACACTGAAGCAAATTCCAATTAGAAAAAGAGAAGTATATTTTTTGAGTTTCCATATTGGTCTATCGAATTTTTATATCATTATTTAGATGTAATGCACATTGAGAAAAATATATTTGAAATGTTGCTTTCAATTATTCTAAATATCAAGGGGAATACCAAATATAACTTCTGATCTCATCAGGACTTATTAGATTGGGATATTTTACTAGAACTGCATCCTGTGTGTATCAGTGAAAACAAATGTAATGTTACTTGTGCTTCTTATGTAATGATACCATCAGAGAAAGATCAAATTTTGGTTGTATTAGAGAATATAAATATTCCATATGGCTATTCTATAAATATATCTAAATGATTCAACAAAAGGGATTTGAAACTAAAATCTCTAAAAACTCATGATTATCACATCCTTATTCATGAATTGATTCCAATAACAATTCATCATTTTATACCCAATAACGTAAGGGTGATAGTGATTTGATTATGCCATTTTTTAGAGACCTTTCTTCTAAAAGGTTATCTAAGTCATTCTTGATAAAATGCAGCAAGTGGTACCATTATTTTTTTGTGAGTCATAATTTTTTTCCTCCATCCCTTTTCACCTGCATTTAACAGTTCATATTCCAACTAAAACACTTCTTGAGGGACCAATTAATTTTTGGTGGAAGTATCCTACTAAAAAAAATATGTGAACAATGAAATCTTATATCCGAAACAATAATTATCACAAATGTTCCATTTTGATAGGTTATTTGGCTCAAGAATGTATGTTTTTTTGTTCAATGTATTTTTCTGATGTGAGAACAATAAATAATCGTCCAATGAGAAATAAAGATGATCAGTATGGGGAAATTGAGCCCTCATTTCCATATTTTCCCCAAACATGAGTAATTGTTGGGTCATATACATTGGCTACATTGAGCCTTGAAGAGAGAGATATGGCACATCACACAGTCTTGTTTAAAAATGGTTTGTTCGATGAACATATCAAATAAGTAATTTGGATATTTAAATTTTATCTCATACTATGTCATTTCACATATACCTTATACTTTTATTATCATTTCATATAGGGAAAATAAACAAATTATAAGTAGAGTTCATCAATTTTTTCGTTTAAGAAGGAGAGAGGATTTGCATAGCCAAGAGTTTCCTACTTGGTTGAAATCAAAGGTATAACCATTACTTCAATTAACTTAAAATATAGATATAAATTTAATTTTATTATTCATATATATTTTAGGTATTGAGTTTACCTATTTACTCCATTTGTCAAGAATTAAGAGCATTGGATTTTGGACCCAATTATTTGGTTCATGAATGAAAATCTTAAATAATCAATAGGTATAAATTTTTTACAACTGATCAGGTGGTGAAATTGAGAACACAACATAATGGAATTATATTAACTACTACAATGGATTGTTATGACAGTGCATCAGATAGTTGAACCTGATATGAAGATGTGTATTATTATGGATTACTACTCTCAAGGTCGAGTCACTATGATGAAATTTAAATGGTTTGATTCAATGAAGCAAAAAGGTATATTTATTTATGATTGTGGATTCATAGTTATTGACATGAGTCGATTCCTACATACTGATGAACCATACATTTTGGCATTAATGAAAAAACAAGTGTTTTATGTGAAAGATCATATGAGACCTGATTACGGTGTCATTAATGAAGTAATCCCAAGACATATTTTTCATGATGCTAGGGAAAAAATGCCACCATTGACACCCCATTTGTGTTGACCAAAATATTGTATTTGACGAATCAAATTGTCCCATTGTGAGAGTTTATGTTTAACTTAAAGTAGTGGTGGGTAATAAATAAAAGAAACCATATATGTTCACAGTTTATTCAATTCACCTTAACATGAGTTTCTCAGGTTGGTGTTACTGTAATTACTTTAATTTAGTTCTATTTTGTAATGATATGTTATTTTAGTATTTTTTAGTTTCATTTCATTTAATTAGATTTATTTTAATTTAGAAAACTAGGTTTAAAATGGGTTTTTAAAAAATGTATAAATTTATTTTAAATTATTGTTACTATAAGATGTTATGAAATTGTTTATGCCTTATTTGACTTCTAAGTTTGATTTTTAAAAAATGTTTCTAAAAAATGCACATTTCATTCTTATGCTGATTATGAAAAATACTTCAGGAATTTGAAGGAAGCAATTTTTTGATCCTGATCAACAGATACGAGAGCACGGGTTGCCTCCCTCTCTTGCCTTAGTGAGTATAATAATTGTAATATTTTTCTTATACATTATATATAATGTCATGTTCATATTATTTATCAATTTGTTTGGGAAATTCAGTTCCACCAGAGTTTACTCCTCTTATTACTCATATGGGTCTGGGAAGGGATGCTCCTAGACCTAGACGGAGCACCCGTCGTACCCATTCCCACCCTGACCCACCAGCAGACACCTTATCCACCACATATTTCCATACACCACTTGAGCATCTAGGGATGCTTCCATCCATGACTTCATCATCATCTCATTTAGCCTCTTATTCCCATACCATGTCTACGCCGCCTTCAGAGATGTTCCCACTTATGCCTCCATAATCATCTCATTTAGCCTCTTCTTCCCATACTATTTCTATACTACCTCCACAAATATTACCACCTTTACCATATCTATATCCTCTGATGTATCTTCAAGCCTACTACCCATATTATTCCATGTCTATGCCGACTCCATTTCCTACCATCCATCAAATATCTAATGAGTTTGTTCCTTCAGATTCCAATCTAGTGCATGAAGATCACCCAAATCATGCATTGGAATAGACACACCATTCAGAGGCTATTGATTCAGGATATCCCAAGGATCCACCACCGACTATTAAGCATCCTACATCAGCTTTTTATTATTATAACCTTTTCAAATTACATCACTTAATTTTTTCCTTTTTTACCATGAATTAATTCTTATTTCCCCCCTCTTATCTTATTCAGTGGGATCTTTTAGTAGGCAACATGGACACACTCATATGCAGGAAGTTTGGAATCGCCAAACACAGATAATGATGTATTACAATGAATAAAATCAGATGATAGGTAAAAATGGCAGGCAATGTAGAAGTTTCATGGCTACTTTAGCCAAGTACCACGATATCATTTCGATGGAACCAGTCTCATAGAGACATATCAATAATGACATCAAGGAGAATTAATGAGAATAGATATGGGCAATTTTTTTTATAAATTTTTATATATATTATTGTTGTATTTATATGAATTAACATCAGTTTAACTTTCCTGATGGTGAAGATGCTAAGGTTTCAAGGTTTATGGATCTTAGAGAGTTATGGTGATCATACAAGCATGAGTTATATGTTGGTTAGAGTAGAGTTAGTTTTGATTTAGAGGGTGTACCCATATTCCCTAACTGTACCAAAACACAATATCAAAAAATTATCGCATATAGAAGACTGATGAGTTTAAGGTATTCCCAATTTTAATGGTTTGAATATAAAATTTAATTCTTATTACTTGTATTGAATTTATATTTTTAGGAAGAATTAGGAAAAAACAAAAAGGACAAAGATTAGATGACATATCTACCCACATTGGAGTGCACCACAATGCTGGAGCATGAGAAGTGCTAAGTACTTCAATCAAAATTGAGATAATATCTTGATTTATATTGTTACTTAGTTATCTTTGTATGATTAATTTTAAGTTTTATTATCATTGATACCTTTTAATATAAGGATGAAAACCCCCCTTTTAAATGTCCTAATGAACTAGAGGCCAACTGGCCTCTAGGCCTACATGCCAGTTGGCCATTACACCTAGAGGCCAATTGTCCATTAGGCATAGAGGCTAATTGGCCATTAGGCCTATAGAATAATTGACCATTATGACTATAGAAATTTTTTCCATATAATGAATAATATGAATTTCATATTATGAAATGAATATAAATCATTTATATTCAAGATTATTTAATGTTCATAATGAGTAGAAAAAGTTATAAAGTATTTATGATTATCTTTTATATATGAAATTTTCATCAATGTTTATCACATGTCTAAATTTATGATTTTTTCATTCATTTAAAAGTTATTCCATTTTATTATTATTCAATATTATAAAATGTTTATATTATGAATATGTGTATACTAATAGATTTCATTTGCAGCAAGCTGTATTAGGCATTGAAGGTCATGTACCTTGAGAAAAATTATTTTTCTCAAGTAGGAAGAAAAAGGATGAAAGTATAGTAAATGAACAAACAAAAGAAAATATTGTAAGTTTTTTATTTATACTTAAAAATATTTATATTAAATTAATAATTAAATATCTTTTTTATAGTTTCAATAGTCTGCTATGGAGGCCCTTGATGATAAAGAAGATGAAAACTTTGGGCTAAATGATCATTTGTGTCAGGTATTAGGTGAGGAGAACTAGGTGAGAGTTCGATAACATCACCCCCTCTAGGTATTGGTCCTCATCAGGATCCTCTAAAACCTATTAGACCCCCTGAGCTACAAAGTGCTTATGCAGAAGTAGTTGAGGAAAATAAAGATTTATAGGATCTTTAAAGAAGTAAACTGGAGCGTAAAAGAAGTAAACTGATCATCGAACAATTCCTAAAAGCTATGTCAGTTATTAGTCAATCACCTCTATCAGAGGATACTACTACTAATGGTTCATATAAAGAATCAATGCCCTCTTTAAATGATTCCCTGAGTAATTCCAATGAGGGTCCTAATGGTGATTGAGCTGAAGGTGGTGGCGATGATGCTGGTGATGATGTTGCTACTCCAGATGATGTCGTTGCTACTCCAGATGATGCTATTGGTGATGAGGATGTTGCTGATGGTGATGATGATGTTGTTTATGGTGATTATTATGTTGCTGATGGTGATGAGGATGAGGATGTTGGAGATGGGGGAGATATTGACCCCCTTCATTTTTTAGTAAGTAGGATGGATACTTGTGTAAGTTCTTTAATGACTTGAATTGATTGGTTGTATAGATGTATATGTATGTTTTAGTATTGTATATGGTTTTGAAAATTATTACAAGCAATTGGTTGAATGCTAAATATAGAATATTTTTATTGCATTGAATGTATAATATGTGTTTTATTTGATTTATAGGTTCAGAAGCTGAAGGAATAGGTGGTGGTGCTGCTACTGCCAAATGTAGGAAGCTACCTATACCCACAGTTTGGAGAATCATGGGTATAGGTTCTCTGCAAGATATACCCACAGTTATTTAAACCAAGGGTATAGATATATACCCATATTTTTATTTTAAACCATGGGTATGGTAGAATATCTAGGACCAATACCCATGGTTTTTATTGAAACCATGGGTATAGGTCTATACCCATGCCTCCATCAGCCACGGTTTTGAAAACCATGGGTATAGCCTATACCCACGGTTTTAGGGGCTATACCCATGGTTTAAAATTGTAGGTATGGGGTGGTTTTCTATTAATGAAGGAAAAATTCATTGTAATCAATAATCAGGAACCATGTTATGTCAAACTTTGTTAAGGTAATCATTAAAAACCTATAGCAAACATAAAGAAAACATATTGGTATCTTGGAAAATTTTCACATCACTCTTACATATAAAATAACCATAATGGTTATAAGTAGAATAACCCTCACAGTAACATAAAAAATTACCATTATGGTTACACTTAGAGTAACTATCACAATTAAACTTAAAATAACCATTATGGTTATACTTGGAATAACCTTTATAGTAAATTCCCATAATCTCTTAGGAGAAACCTAATCGGTTAATTCTATCCCTTTACCTAATGAACTAGAGATCTATAATGGGCTCACCCACCCTCAATTTATAATGGATCCACCCATAATCATAAAAAATTTACAAGAACCATAACATGAATAAAGTACATAGAGCTTTCATTTCATCATAAAACTCATAAAAATAACATTTATTCCTTTCATAACTTGTTTAACCCATGGAAAAGAAATGAATTCCATGAAAATATCTTTAAAACAAAATACATCCAGATAAATAATTAGAATGATATTATTAAAAAATATTCCCAGTAGAGCATAAGTAACATCAAGTGTTTTTGGTTTTTATGAATGGAAATACCATTAAAAGATCATGAAAAAAATTCTTGAGGAAAATACACCTTTTCACTTTGAAAATTACTTTTAAAAACTAAAAATTCATAAAATATTATGAATAATTTTCTTTGAAAATAAAATTGAAAAATTATAAACAAATATTAAACAAAAAAATGGTCATGATGGTGGGAAAATCTGTTCATTTTGTAAATGTTAAAAATAAACATTCTTTTCAAACATCTTGTAAAGGGAGTAAAAAGTGACCCATTTGGAAAATGTTAATAAATTTACATTTAAAAACTTTTAAAAGAAGGTAAAAGATCATGTAAAATATATTTAGGAAATAATTTATTTTTATAAAACAATATTTTAGAAAATATTTTAGAAAACATGGATATGGAAGAGAAATATTTCTGATATACAAGAAGATACAAGATCGATATCACTTACTAGTGAATTTCTTAACATTTCTTTAATAAATAAGGAATAAAATGGAAATTAAACATGCATGACACATTTATAATCATAGGATAATAAAATTTATGTGTTTCCAAAAAATAATATCATAAAATTTCCCCTAAAGTAACCTTTAACATTAACAATCTCAAAAATAAAGGAGACTGTGACATAAAGATTTTTCCACTTTAGTAACTTTTCAATCATAATCCCCATGAAAGAATAACATCAAATGAAACTTTTAATATCATGAAAATAAAAATATACATGATATAACACACCAAAGGGGTAGTATATAAATCTTATAAAATAAGATAGGTGCATACCATAAATGTATGTCCAAATGAAAGAGAATTTGAGACAAATTACCCTTACAAAGATCATATCTTTGATTTGAGAGTTAATAAATTGAGAGATTATGTGTAACAAATTTAAATCCAAAAAAAGTGAAAATATAGAATAAAAAAATTTAGATATAAATTCAAACATAATCATGACATAACATTATCAATGAAGAAGAGTTATAACCCAATGAAAGGAAATTGATTTAAGAATCCTTTTACCACTTGGTAACTTTCAAGTCAAATACCCTTCTATAAAATTATTCAAATTGAAAATTAAAATATCATAAATCATTAAATATTCACTCTATAACATGTAAAATGGGTATTATATACACTATATGAAATAAATTAGGTGAATAACATTAAAATATTCCTTAATGAAGGGAAGTTGGAATGAAATCCCTTACCTTGAGTCTAGAATTTCCATGTATGTACTTTAACTCCTGTATAATAAAATTATATCAATTATTTAAGAAAAATTTATAGGTCTATTAATTTATAATTAAATTATTTTTTTCATTTATTAAAATTACATATTTAATTACTTAATCAGTTAAGTCCATGTCTGGTGTTTTGAGGATGTTCAGTTCATAATTTCAAAACGACTTCGACATTTTGACCATGGTCAAAGATGTAATTGTTCCATAATATCCATAATAGTAATCATAAAATAATTATAATTTTTTACATCAATTATACTTTTAAAACCAATAATGAAAAATAGTTATGAAAAATGAACTACGTTACATTCATGGAGAGGGTATACCGTACGTACGCATGAGTAATATTTCCATTTTTCAATGATCATTACGAAAAGAAGGTAAGTATTAATTTATCTTAATAGAATGATAATAATATCATAAATACCATATTATTTATTTAAATACACTTATATATATTATCCATGTGATGTGGTGATGAAAAACAAATCACATCGCTTCATGGAGGTGATAGTCCACAGGTACGAACAAACAACATTATCATTTTTCAGTGAATGGAAAGGTAAGAAAGTAAATGGAATATTATATTTTCAGAATTATAAATATGTCATGATTCTAATATATAAATATTAATTCCATCATTGTAACCTTCCATTATAGGCGGTGATGGAAAATGAATTACATCGGTTCGTGAGGCGGTAGTTCTCCGTACACACGAATGATGGTTTCATTTTCCATTTGATAGAATAGAAGATAGATATAGGTTGTGACATTAACATAAAAAACTTCAGCATATTAAATATAATTATTTTATCATCACATCATGTTTTAATAATATTTTAAGATGGTATAATAATAAGTAAAACAAAAACACTCATTCAAGAAATATACCTCTTCTTCACACAACCTCCTTTTATTTACACCTTAAGACCTCTAAGGTTGGTATTCTTCCATAACTAAGGCCTCTAGGATTTATATAGGGATTAAATTAAGGTATTTGGGTACATATTTTCTGAACCAAAATGTTTTTTAAGTGTTAATGAATGAGAATAAGAGATTCCATTTTATAAGAGAGGGGAGGGTCACTCTTGGAATTTATTTAAATATTAAATTAATATAAAATAATTTGGAAGTCCAAATGGATCCAAATCAATAATATTATAAGATAAGATGAGTATGAGTCAAAATAATCTCATTAATTAAATTTGGACAAATTTTGATCACATTTTTACCTTTATCTTTTTATTTTAACCCATCGTTAACCCTTTTGACAATTAGCATAATATTAAAATTTTCTACCCTTTAAGGTTTAATAATGTTAATATAAAATGGAAAAAAACATAAAAATAGACCATATTTTATGTAATTAAACATATACCATTAATTTTTATGAATTTAATATTTTTATGAATTTTAAATCATTTAATAAAATATTACTTATTATAAAATATCATTAATGTCAATTTTAGAACTATTCATTTACTTTGACTTTAATAACATCAAGAAAACAAAGGAATTTGAATCCAATGAATCAAAACCAATATAGTATGTAATTTTTATCTAAAAAATCACAGAACACAAATATTCATTCAAATCATATTATTTTTAACATTTTTAATATCATTTATTTTATTTTTACATTAATTGAATAATTACCCCATCAGTGTAGCGTAAGCTTTTAAGGTAATTATTTCATCACTAAAAATTAAAAATATATTAAAATGATAAAAAATAATTTAAATTTAAAATTAATATTTATAATATATCATATAATCTTTTTATTCATATGTTAAAAATATTATATTTATTAAAACCAAGAGTGTGGCATTTTTGGTTTTATATTTACTTAAATATTATAATGGTAAAAATCATGTACAAATGGGAAAAAGGGAATATATTTGACTTTTAGATGATTATGGATGAGATATAACCATATAAAAAAAATTAAGGCAAGTGTTAGGGTCATTTTTTATTCCTTGTTATTTTATTTTTAACTTTAATTATCTGATTTACCCTTTATCGTGGTAACAAAATTTACTAAGGTTACTATTCATATTGATAAAAAATAAAAGTCACATATTCACCAAATTAGTACCTCATGATTATAAATATGGAATCCAGTTATAAAAATTTAAAATAAATAAGTTTTAGAATTTAATTTTAAATTAAATTGGCAAAACACGATGAAGAACAATTTTATAAAAAATACCCTTTTAAGTATATATTTTTTATTATAAATTCAAGTATAAAATTCATTTTAAAAACCATAATCGGATTATTTTGAATCAAAAAGAACTAATTAAGCTTCAAAAATAATACAATATATAATTTTATTTTTTAAATAATTGAAAAGAAAATACAATTTTCAATAAGAAATCAATATTTTTCACTATTCATTGAAAAATCAATCTTTCTAGAAAATTTTCAAAATTTCACCTTAAGATAAATTTTATATGATGATTTAATTTTTTTTTTCATTTTATCAAATATATTTTCCAAAATTTCCAAAAAAGTAATTATATTATTCTCTCACAAAAATAAATAAAAACCATTTTGAAGAAAACATATATTTGAAGAATAAAATGGCTTTAATAAAAATTGAATGCTTATTTACTACAAATTAATAAACACATTTGTACAGATTAAAACCTTTATATATATATTTCAAAAAGTAGTTAATTCTATTCACAATCTCTAATTTAACGTCTAGGTTATAACGATCATATTTAAATAATAATATTTTGAAATTCATTTAATATTGATGTTGTGTATCTTGTATACCATCAAACATAGTATTTATTTTAAAATATAAGGATATTACACAATGTACCCCACATGAGTATTTAATCACTTTATCTATTTTAAGTGATGATTTTAGTGTTCCCCTTAATAAAGGGGGCCTCATTCCCACTACAAAGAAAAAACATGCAATCGGTCTCATTTTCTAAAAATGTCGCTAAATTTTAATTTTCTCACATTTCTATAAAAATGTGACTAATTTAACAATGTTTTAAAATGTCACTAATATTTAATTTAGCTTTATTTTAAAACATGACTAATTTTTAACTATCTATATTCTTTTTGAAACCCGGTTAACTTTTATTTTGGCTATTTTAAATATGACATGATTAAATAAGAAATTAAATGTTATTATATGTGTATATATTTATAATAGTTTTACATAACATTAAAATTAAGTGTTATTCATATAAAATTAATATATACACACACATATATACATAAATACATATGTATAGATACATACATACAGACACACACACAATAAAAATGTAATTACAATTAATTAATAATAACTAAATAAATGATCATTAATAACAAATGATTAAATATGCGAATATATATATGTAATAACATGTCTCTTATTCTCAAGGGGTCCAACTCCTAGGGTTTCCTAGGCCTCATTGGTGGGTTTTGCTTTAATTTTGAGTTTCAGTCATCGATTTTATGGGTCTATTAGTTGTGTTTCTTGTTAAGGATTTGGGTTTGGCCTGGATTTCGATATGGGGGATGATATCTTAAAACAATGGAATATATTTTCATTGAAAAATCATGAGAAGTCATTTTTTGAAGTTAATAGTGCAGAAGATGAGTCCCTCTGAAAATGTTTTTCTCTTCTCTTGGTTGATAAATTCATTATGGATCACCCCTTCAATGTGAATGCTTTAAGAAACATGTTGCAATATTTTTGAAGGATGGATGGAGGTTTTTCTATTAGAGAGGTCGATTTGGGGTTGATCATTTTTGAGTTTTTTGAAAAATATGATAAGCATTGGGTTTTGTAGGGTGGACCTTGGTCTTTTGAAAATCACCTAATTTTAGTCAATGACATCGATAAAGAGTGAAATATTTTAAAGGTGGATTTTTTAAAATATCATTTTTGGATATGTGTAAGAGGAATTATGTTTGTTGGGAGAAATTATTAGGTCATGCATGGGATTGGGAATCTTATTGATGATTTTATAAATTTGGATGTGTCAGACTTGATCTATTAGGGGATAGTAGTTTGTATCAGGGTTTTACTGGATATTTCCCAACCTCTCATCAGGGTTTGTTCCTAGATCATGTGAAGTTTAAGGTGTGGGTCTCATTGGAATATGAGAAACTTATTATTCTATGTTTCTATTGTGATCCTATAGGGAACACTTTTAGGGATTTTAAAACCAAAATAACTGACTCTAATAATTGTATTACACTTCAATATGGTTCTTGGATCAAAGCTATGAAAGTGGGGGTAGTATCTGTCATAGAATGGGAAAACTGAAAAGTTAGAGTAAGGTTATCCAAAATCACATGTGCTAGTTCTTATTCATAATGGGTGAATGTTGTTTCAGTGGGTCCACCATCTTTTTCATTAGTTTTTGGAATATATTATTTTGATAGTATGAGAACTAATGATTAGTTAGAGGTTATTATATAATGGAATATTTCAGATGACTCAATGGATCATGAGCCTCTTAATGAAATTGTGAATCTCAACCTATGTTTCCATGTTTCTATTGATCCAAAAAATTCCATAAAAATCCTGGTTAAGCCTTGGTCGAACCTAAATTTAGGTTGGTATCCAGATAATCAGGGAGATATTCACACTATGGTTTTTCAGGGGATGAATATCCTTTTTGTTAGTAGTAGTGGCACAGTTTCAATTCCAAAGGGATCTACTCCAGTTTCTCCTGAGGCGGTCTATCCACCAAGTTTCTCTATTCTCCATAATCCTTGGGGTTCTCTTTTGGATTTTCCACTTGTCTCACCTATGACTATTCCCAAATTCCAATAGAAATGAAGAAATAAGGGTAAAAATAATTTGGATCATGTGAAGGAAAATATTTGTCATAATAAAAGGAATCTAAGTGAGTTTGATGATGAACCAATTCTAGACATTCTTAAGTGGAAGAATGTCTCAAATAGTTTCTTAAGTCTTGATCTCCTAGAGGTGGAGGCTAAAAAAGGCCATACCCACATAGTGTAATGAGGATCAAGTGTTGAAACTATCATGGTCTTGGAAACCCATGAAAAATTTGATTACTCCAATTCCGGAGCTCTAAGTATCCTCCTAATGTAGTTTTTTTGTCCTAAACCATATTGAAATTAAAGGACATACAAGTCTATCTTTAAAGAATGAACTTCTAGGGGTATCTTCATGTTGGGTGAGTTAAACATTCTGGGGGTGATGGTGTGTCAGTAGAAGTGAATCAATTTTCTAAAAATTGAATTGAAATCTCTGTATGTTCATATAATTTTCCATCCTATAATTTCATCGGGTTTTATGGGTGGCCTGGTTTGGGTGACAAACAAAGATCTTGGGATCTTGTTAATTCTCTTAGGAGGAGGTATACAAGGAATATTTTTTTTGGTGGAGACTTTAATAAAATTATTTATAGAAATGAGAAGTTTTTGGGTTCTCATAAATGTGAGTATTCCATGGACCATTTTTAGGGATGTTTTGAACATAAAAATCATGTTGATTTTGGATGTATTGTCTCCCCATTCACCTGGTTTAGGGGCCGCAACATAGATCCAAGATCTTTGAATGTCTCTATAGATTTTTATACTCCCCTAATTGGTGGAATCTCTTTTAATTCCTGCAATTATTCCATTTGACTCCTTTGGACTCAAATCATTATTTAATTCTAATTGATACTCAACCATTTTTTGGGAGACCTTGTTTTATGAGGTAATTTTAAGTTGAGAGTCTTTAGCTTAATAAAAGTAATTCTGAAGGGGTGGTTGTAGCTACTTGGATGGTAAAGTTTGGGATAAAATTAACAGTGTGTCTTCCTATATTTAGGCCTGGAGAAGAGAGAATTATGGAAATTTTGATAAGAAAATTGTTATTATTTAAGGAAAACTCAAGGGTTTTTATGTGGATCCTTCTAATGATGAAATGATTTTTTCCACAAAAAATATTAAAATAGAGTTGAATGGGGTTCTCCAAGATAAGGAGTCTTACTAGAAACCTCATGTGTGGGATTATTATGTTAAAAAATAGTATTATAAAAATTATTATTTTCATCAATGATCCTTTTATAGGAGAAGAAAAAATTCCATTTATAGCTTGGTTCAAGAATATGGGAGCTTTTGTAGTTCTAGAGATAACATAAATGAGTTGGTGTCAAGTTTCTTTAAAAATATATTCAAATTAGAGGGTGTGAAATTTCCCCCTTGTCTTTATTATTGTAATAATCTTGTTATTACTGATTCCATGAATATGGATCTCTAAATTGATATTATAGGTGATGAAGTTATACATGATTTATAGAGTATTCACTCCACTAAGGCCCCTGAGTCTGATGATTTTGATATTCTATTCTTCAAGTAGTTTTGAAATTTGGTTGGGTATGATATAATCTATTTGATGAGGGACTTGTGGAGAGGATTGATTGATCTTGGTAAATTTAATGAAGCTCTCATTGATCTTATTCTTAAGGTTTTCATAGCTACCCATATCACTGGGTGTAGGCCTATTAGTTTATGCAATATGATTTATAATTTTTTTAAAATTTGTGCTCATTTCTTAAGGAATATTTTCCCAGATATTACCTTAGAATAATAAAGTGATTTTGTTCCCAATAGTCTGATTATGTATAATTCCATTATCACTCATGAAGTGTTTCATTCCATGAAAACTCTCTCATCTTCTAGGAGGATAATTGTGGCTTTGAAGTTAGATATGACTAAGTCCTATTATAGAGTTGAATGACCCTTGGATTCTTGCTTAAAAAAATAGTTTTTGGTGCTAAAAGGATTTCTAATTTTATAAAGTGTGTTACTTTTGTATCTTTTAGGATTATGGTGAATGGTTAATCATCTGTGAGTTTCCTCCCTTATCGAGGGTTGAGAAAATGTGATCCTATCTCCCCATATATTTTTATTCTTATTGCAGATATTTTCTCATGCATTATTGATTCATCTTTAGAAAATGATTTTATCTATGGTGCCTAGGACCATCGCCATATTCCTCCCATTTTTCATTTGTTATTTTCTGATGACTATATAATTTTTGAAATGTCCACTCCCTAGGAATGTAACATGATCTTAAGAAATTTTAAAGTATGTGAGAAGTCCTTAGGACAACAAGTGAATTTTTCTAAATCTAAAATATTATTCAGTTATAAAGTTTTGGCTAAGAGGAAGGTGTTCCTGAAACACTTATCTAGGTTTGCAGTGGCAGAGAAGCACAAAAAATATTTTGGTCCCCATATAGTATTTGGGCATTCTAAGAAGGAGATATTTATGGAAATTAAATATATGATTGATTCAAATAATTAGGGTTGTTCTGACAAGAATATCTCTAAGGCTGGTAAGGAGGTTATCCTCAAGGCTATGGCACAATCCATTCAATCGTATGTTATGTCTTTATTCAATATTCTTAAGTATTTTATCAATCAACAGTATTCTTCTTTTACAATGTTTTTATGGAGTAATATTTATGTACATAATAGTATGCACAAGATTTCTTGGGATGATATGTGTTTACCTAAATCATAAAGAAACTCAGGCTTATGAAATATGAAATATTTCAATGATTCTCTCTTGGATAAATAGATATGGAGACTACTATAAAACCTTTAATCCCTTTATGAAAAGGTTTTATAGGCCAAATATCATCCCTCCACTTCATTCTTACACTCAAGTATGGTTCATAGGTCTAGTTTTTTCTAGACCAATGTGTGGGGGTCTAAATATGTTCTTCACCATGGTTTGTATTGGAATATTGTTTTAGGTTATAAATTAATGATTTGGAAAGATCCATGGATGATAAATGTATTTTATATTTTTCCCACATCACAAGTTGTTGACGTCCTTGAAGATTCTATAGTTAGAGAGACTTTGAGGGATTACCTGAGTGGATGGGATCTGGAGAAAATAAAAATATGTTTTAATAGGTGTGATCAGAGGGGGATTATTGCTACATTTTCAATAATTTGGGGTGATTAACTTTTCTAGTTAAAAGTGATCTTAGACTGCTATTCTATTTGGTCTAGTTATAATTGTGTGATGGGGGTGGTCTCTTCTTATGATAACTCCTTCTGAGATATGACATGGAAGCTTCATATGCTGCATAAAGAAAATATTTTATATTGCAAGGATAGTCATGATATTATTCCTACCAAATCTCTATTGGTGAAGTGTCACTTGATTTTATACAATTTATGACCTTTATATGAGAGGGAGGCATAAAATTCATTAATACCCTTTTCAAATGATCTTCATTTGCAGGGTTTTGGAAAAGGGGTGGAAATTTTTACCTAGATTTATGGGATGATAATTATGATGTGAAATAGATTTTTAAGGTATGGTTTTCTTCCTTGTATCCTAAGTTGGTTAGAAATCAATGCATCTAAGAGTTGACTATTTTGTTTAGAAGGAATGAGATGATCTTAAATCATAATTTCATGGAGTATTTCATTTGGACTAACTGTGTTTATGTTTATAGCTCCTCTTAGTTTCCAAATAGTGGTGGTGAATCTTTGTTGGATCTTCTTATGCCCCCTCTCATTGGTCGCTGCCTCCTCTGGGTTTTATTAATGTTAAGTCAGATGCTGCAGTTCATGAAGAGGATAAGATTCAGATTGGGTTTGTGTCTCATGACTCTTCGGGGGCTTTACTTATGATATCTCATTGGTCATTCGAGGCATGTTGGAGTCCCATTATTGTAAATTATATGGATATCCTTTAGAGTGTGAAGTTTTACATCACATATGGTTGAATGGATATTATTTTTGAGTCAGACTATCAAGTGGTTGTTCTTGTATTAAAATCTAGAGAGAGTTTGAAGAAAGCCTTTGGCCCTGTCCTCCATGGTATATGGGACCCTACCACAACCTTTTCTTTATCATACTTTTCATTATTTAAGCATGAAGGGAATTGTGTTGCCTATTTTCATGCTAGATTACTAGATATTATTGCTTCTTCTTGTTGGGTCTCTTCCATTCCAAAGGATATTTTCAATTTTACTTTGATGGATTATTATTAAATTGTTTAGTTAAAAAAAGTAATAATATTACATATTACAAATTATATATATATATATATATGTGTGTGTGTGTGTGTATTAATTTATAATAATTTATATATTTATATACATTTATAAATATATTAATTTATATATATGTGAATTAATATTATAATATATAAATAAATATGTAAAACTATAAGTATTTATATACACACACAAAAATATATCAACATATAATATACAAAATATATATGTATATATATTAATTTATAAATATAATATTTTGATTATTGTACTTTATAGAAAAAAATAAATGTTATTTATATAAAATTAATGTGCACATACATACAGATAAAAAAAAGAATAAAAAATTTAAAACATAATTATAATTAACTAATAATATTGAATAAATGATCATTAATATATAAATTAATATACATACATACCACGGAGGTATAGGATAAATGAATCATTGAGAGGGGGGCAGGTGAATTGGTGATCCACCAATTTTATGTTTTCTATTTTTTTCAAAACGATCATCGCCATTGGTTAGAGTGAATTTTGATGTTAACTAAAAAACAAGCACACACAAAGAGAGAACATATGATTTCAAGGTTCACTACTCAATGTGAGTAGCTAGTCCTTGACCTGATCGGGTTAAACTCACTATCATATGATCAACTAATAAATATTTGTGAACCACTGCAATTAGGAAAAAACCTCAAAAATCACTTAAAAGTATCTTAATTGTTTTTTAATCCCATACATCAAGTGCATCCCTCACTAAAAAAAATTCTAATGATAAGATAAAATAGATACATCTTTATCCCGTATATAGTAATCCAATTGTCCTGTATGCTAAGATCTTATTATTATTATTCTTATATTCTTACAAAGGAAATACTTCACTTTTATTTACATGAAAAACAATGCATGTGACCACAAATTTTCAACACCCCTCTCTCTCTATCTCTTGATCATTACACTCACAAATGCAGCAATAATTTTTTCTTCAACAAACCATGATATATATGTATATAATAATAACTGATAATAATAACAACATCAGTTTCTCCTTAAAATTATCTTCTCTTTTTTATTTATTATTAATTAAAATATTTATGATACCATATAAATATATTTGAATTCAAACTCCTAGAAACATTGGATCTGTCCATAGGAATAACTTCCATTGGAAATGACTTCCATAACTGTTTGTAACTACATCTGGTCATTTATAAACAATCTCACTATTCTTTTTTAAACATGAACTTCTTTAACATTAAAACCATGTGTAATTATAAATTAATTCATGATACATATATGATACCATGATGGATTCAATCATGTAATTATTCCTCTTAAATCCAAACCACCTTCAATCTGGATGCATTGTATTGCATGTGTAGAAGAAATCCACTATGTGAATAATTTGGCTATGTGAATCAACCGACCACATCACTAAAAATGGATATGTGAATCATTCGACTACATAACTAAAAATAGATACCTAAATCAATCAAATAATTTTATCATGACACATCCCAACCTGGTTTACTCTATAAATAGTAACTGGATTGGTTGGTGACTAGGCCTCAAGCATGCCTCCCCAAATGCTAGAGGCTGCTGACTAGCATAAAGGGACTAGAGTGTGTTTGTGGGGGAGACTACACACTCATACCAGAGTAAGAAAATAACAGAAATTACCAAACATCATCTAATAGTAGTAAATAAAAACAGTGAGGAAGAAATATATATAAACAAGGCTATAATAAATGAATGGAATGCAGTAAATGCCTAAACAACCATGCCATACATGAAACACTGATCTCCCATTGGGCTGATCACATATACCTGAGTATATAAAATAAGTTAAAATAAAATTACATGTATCTACTACTAAATCCAAGATGAAACACTTTCCCGATATCTATGACACTATTGAGATGATCCATCTTGATCATAATAATACACATGAGCAGATCCACTTGATCATGCAACCCTAGGCCTCATTCCTAACCATTGTGCATTTTTTTCACCCTGAAAGCATACATAAGGTATGAATGTACACTGAGGTGCATATACAGGGGGTTATAAATAAATATCAGTAGGATAACCCCAATACGTAACCTATAATCTACTACCATAAGTGTATTTCATGAAATATGATCATCCTAACCAATATAAAAATGAAATAAATAAATAAAATAAAACCATTTTCAATCCTTCGATTCATGATCCTGATCAACAATACCTTATTCGGTCAGCATTGGAATATATCTAGGAAATTTACTTTCTATAAATAGAACCGAGAACCAAATTAGGTAACCAAGGAATCTATGTATACTGATAAAAAAGAAAAAATACTAATTCCATTTATCCCATGAGCTCATCTAAGGTGTTCTGATTTGAAACCCAAGTATCGCTCAATGTGTCATATAATTCCATTTTCCCTATGAGAACATGCAAGTCATTCCATATAAGAAACACAATTATCACTCAAGGCATCATATAATTCAATTTTTCTTATGATCCCATCCAAGGAATTCCATATAGGTAATCCAAGTATTTCTCAAGGAAAAATATAATTCATCAAAACCATGGAACACCATGCACACTTTGGAATGCTATGTACACTAATCTCAATCATATCTGAAGAACTATATTCATAATAACATTATATTAGTTAAGATCAAAAGATAGTCCTGATAAGTACATACAGTATCCCGATAAACAAGTAGACTCAACATATGAATCCCAAGAAGTATGTCTGGGCATCCCAACATTATAACAATTAATCAAATAGGATCAGAATCTAGATATTAGGTAGTACCTCTAGGAATCCTTGTAATATATTAAATGGTGTTAGGAACATCAACCAAACACGAGGAAGCACCTCAGGAAATCATAGCTGCATCAAAAATTATCAAGTTAATGCATAAAAAAAGAGTGATGGTGGTCGAACACCTAAACCCACCACTAATACCACAAACTCTTAGGCTCACAAGTTCGGTATGAATTTGAAGGTGACACCCACTACCATCTCTATAAAAACCTATTGTACTAGCTCAGGTAAAATAAAACACCAGGGCTCCCACTGGGTTCCATAAAACAAATATAGTCGAGGCATCCTACCTGGGATCCTCTATATCCACACATAAGTGAAGGAATCCCTCTTGGTGTTCCCTAAGTCAATATGTAAGAAAAGGAATCCCTCTTGGGATCCTCAGAAAATTAATCTAGCAGAGGAATCCTATGTAGGATCCCCAGGAAGAGTAAGCAGAGGCATCCTAAATATATCCTAAAAAAGAGTAGGAAATAAAATGCATCCTATATGGGATCCTCAAAATGAATTGGTAAGTAGATGAATCCTACATAGGATTCTCATAAATAACTAATCTCTCGGGGTAACACATCCTACAACCATGTCTCTAACATCTCATGGACTACTCAAATAGAAGGGAACATCTTATAAGGGATACATCCTCATGAAAAAATAAACATAATCATTGATCAAGGGAGATGGTTCATAGACCATCTTAGATAAAAGTCTCACTCTAGGTTGGTTTTAATGCCCAACCAAAACCATCTCATCATGTCACATCTTAGTCTAGATTACTAGGGAAAATTACAAAAAAAAACACTAAATAAGGACCTTGAAGATATCATTACCTATCCAAAAATAATTATCAATACCCTTAGGTGGGTTTTATTCCACGTATCACTCTCAAGAGACAATTTAAATTATTTACTGGAGGAAGAACCAACCCATTATGACTTGCTCACCTGAAACACATCTTAGGAGTCCTAAAATATCCTTAAGGGTTATACCATCATGATCTATATATAATAGCACTCAAAATGAACTAATAATGCATCTATTTCTGACTTAGATATGTAGAAAACATGAAAATCCCTTAAAAGGGCATCATGGGAGAAGTATACGGCGTGTATACCCAAGTACACGATGTGTACCATCAAAGATCCACATAACGTGTACTTCAGCCGAACTTGGCATGAAAAACCCAAGTAAACAGTGTGTAAAATATATACACAATGTTTACCTTATACAGGGTACTTTCCCATTTACCTCACAAGGCTTGGCCATGTGTTTCTTCATATTCGTGTAATTTTACATGCCGTGTACCCAGTATGAAGTTTGGCTATGTACTCTACATGACCAAGTTCCCCTACATGGGTTGTTTTTCCATGTACCTGGATACATGGATGTGTAAAAATACATGGAATGTACTTCCAAAAATTAATATTTCACAAATAGTAAGAACATATAGCATGTGTTCTTGAACTGCATGCCATGTGATCGAGATTTCTGAATAGGAAACCCTTACGATCGACCCGAAACCCCATTTTCTCCAATAAAGTCATAGATCAACCCTAATGGGTTCCTTAGCAGTGATAAAAAGGTATTTAAAAATATAAAGTGGAAAATCTATGAGGATTTACAATAAAAACTTAAAAATTACAAACTTTTGGGTGTAATCTGCTAAAGCTCTGCACCAATTGACATTCCACCATTGCTGCACAACAATACAACTACTCCTAAGCTCCACAATGAAACCTAATTTACTCTCCCCCTATATCTTTCTATCCCCTACCTTTTATTTCTAGGTAAGGTTAAATGAGGGACCATAGGGGGAATACATAATAATCTATTGGAGGAGAAGAAATAAAATAGGAAAAAGAAAAGGAAAAAAAGAAAAGAAAAAGAAAAAGGGGTTTGGAATCAACCCCAATGATCAACATGATTTTATGCCTCAACTATGAAACAACCCATTCCTAAATCAAATGTAGAGATAGAATATAAATCATATGATTTATTCAAAAGATATCTCTGAACAAACACATGTGAATAAATTAATATTCAATTTATTAAATATTAAATATTAATTATTCTATGAAAATTTAAATGGCTTGAAATTAAATCAAACATCCATCCTAGGGTAAACACACTATTAAAAGACCAATAGAGTGGTCATAAAAATTATCTAAGATCATCTTCTAAAAGAAAATAACATTTTACCTCTTATCAGAATCTGAAAGAAAAAATTAATTAATTTTTTCTAAATTTACTTGCCCAAAAAAAGACGGTTCTTTATAAACTCTCCAACATAACCCTTATCATCCATGATAAGCCTTGGTAGTCAAACTAAAACCATACTCTCAACCATATCATTTGAAAAAAAATTCTATCTTAACAGTCCAACGACTGGTCTCAAAACTTTCAAAACTCTCCAAACATGGAATACATTTAACCATGAATGATCTGATACCCCCACTATAGGGTTATCCTTATCATTTCATTACAACCAAACTCCAAGTTCCATGACCCATGCTATATCCATCACCAAACACAATTACTAGCATGACCAAAACCGATTATCCTAAGCATCAACTGTAACATCAAATCTACAATATCCCATTACCTTATTTTAGGTAATCCTTGACCCTTGTTTTGATATCCTTTAAGTTGGGTCCTATGTGAAGTTGTTCTAGGAAAATTTGATTATTTTTGGAAGCCCAAGGGGCTATTCATGGTTGGCATATGGTTAGGAAAAACCATGATGTTTGGCCTAGAAAACTATGCTATTTGGATCAAAAAACCACGTGCCCTAATGTGATCTACCGAAAGGTGGAAAACAATTTATATAAACAATGAGACCAGCCCCTCAAAACCATGAAACCTTAGACAATGAAGTTTTTTATGATTGGAACACTTTTTGACAAACCATGCACCCTCCTAGGAGAAACCCTACACTCTAATAGTAGGGGAACATGGTTTGTCTAACCATGAAACTCTAGCCAACAAACTGTGTGTGTGGGTTTTAATTCCTCTAAAAATTACTTTAAAAATTATGAATCCCCTGTTTTATATGACTAATCACCCCATTTGATCCTAACTAAAATTCCTTGGTCGTGAAGGCTACCAAGAGGAAATTTTGGCTCCTCAAACCCTTTTCTTAGTAGATCAAAGCATTTTTGATCTCATTCGATCTCATCTAGGTAAGTGGATCTCCTTTCGTGTGGTTTATTATGATCACTACTTCTATCCTCTTTAGAGAGTGATGAATTATCATGCTTTTGATGGATCTAAAATTCTTTTTGATGGATCTTGATTCTAGGTTGTGTTTCTTGATCTCTTACACCTTGTTCTTTATTAGTGATCCCATTTCGGGTGTTTTCTTTGACCATGTGATCAAAGGCAAGTGTTTACATAATTATTTTTCCCTACTATTTAATAATTAAATTAATTTATTAAATTGAAATGAGTTTTTAATTGATTAAAAAACCTTGATTTGAAAGGATTTGACGTGTTATTTGAAATGGAATGGAAATTATGTAAAACCCCCAAATTATATGGAATTGGAATTGTGGGGAGAATTTTAGAAAAATAATGCCTTTATTTTAAAATTGATTTGATAAATTGTTTTTTGTTGAACCTCAAGAAAAATTAATTAAAGTGAAAGTTAATTTTAAATGGTAGGAATAGATGAAAACCTTGATTTGGTTTTGAAATGAGAAAAGCCTGTTCAAAATTGAAAACTGGGAAATTGTAATTTTAATTGATTTGAAATGTTTTATTTTTTAATTTTTGATTTATTGATTTTTTGAAGAACATTCTATCCTGGGTAGTTAATAGTAACTAGGAAAAGCATGCTAGGAATTTTCCTCCCTAGAAATGGATTGATGATGAAAACTATTACTAAAACAACTATGATATGACTATATATGATGGGTTCCCCTACTAGGCTGTAGACTACCCATGATGGTTCCCCATTATTGAGGTGTATTTGTGTGTGAACACCTAACTAGAGCCAATATCATTATGTGATGTGTGAGAATCCTATTACCTAACTGAATTACCACATGAATTTCATATATGGTTCTTTGCTATGATTTTTTTTACTTGATTATACATGACAATGATTATCGAACTGTTTTATTTAGTCCAATTGATTTATATAAATGTTTTATCTAAAATGTTTATTTAATCTAGTTTTGATATACCATCAATCTTTTTTGATTATGAAACCATGTTTTGGTTTAAAATATATAAATGTAATACCAAGTCATGTTTTATTTTAATTGATAGAATAAATGGTAAATTGTTATGGTATTGATTATGGAACATTTGGTGAGACCCTACAAGGGTTTATAGATCATTCCCTACCTTTACCTTTGGTCGTTTGTATGTTTTCTTATGCCAGGTTCGAGTAAATGGAAATAATCACTTGGAGGTGGTAGATTTTCTCGATCCTTGGGACTATGGAGTGATGATGGTGACCGGTGGAGTTTTCTACTTGCCACATAGGAGTTTCTGAGCCTTTTTTATGGTTTAAATTTTAGTTTCCTTTGAGATGTTTATTTATCTATTCAGGTACTATTTCATATTTTTTTTCCTATTACTTCACCTTTTGGAGTGTTGTGCATGCTGACTTGTATCTTTTATCTTCTATTGTTTTTTTGGAAAATTCATTACCTCTTTGTTATTATATGATGTCAAGTGCTAGTCTCCAACACATGGAGATTAGGAATTCCCTTAGGGATATTTCAGGGTCGAATCAGGTATTAGGGTACCACGGTATCCAAACTGGTTCATGACAAAGTGGCATCAAAGGTGTAGGTTAATCATCTTTCCTGGATGTCATTATACGGTTTGGTATGTATTAATGGGACTTAGGAGGTAGTTGAAAGCATGTTTCTATCCAAATATCACCGTAACGAGCCTTAGGTCACCATGGGTGTTTGGGAAAATTGTCTTTGATGATTTTTTACGCAATTATAGTATTTTCCCTGCCTTTGATCTGATTTTGTTGAAATCCTAATCTTATTTTTCTGTTCAATGTAATTGATATTTTTGTATCTCTATTCAATGTATCCTTTCTGATATCTTCAATGTTTTTTGTTGATGTTTTAGAACATCGAGCCTCTAATAAGATGCGTTAATAGGTCCCAGGAGGAAGATCCTAGTGAACCATAGTGAGAAAATCCTCCAGTGGACTGGAATCTTATCAAGATGGTGGTGTGGACTATCCAAGATCTAGGAAAAGTACCTACACTCATTCTCGTGTAGGATCCAATAGTGAAAAATTTAATGGATAAATATCCTAATCATTCTCAAGAGTTTCTTCATCAGAATCCGCCTTCTTTATAAGGCTCTAGTGATCCTCAAGAGGTTTAGGACTGGTGGAGAAAGATAGAGATTCTTTTTGAATTCTTGGAAATGCCTGAATCTATTAAGGTAAAATTTTCTACCTTTATGCTGGAAGGGTAAAGCAAGAGATAATGGGATTTCATGGTGATGGTGAAAAATCATGAGGGTTTGGAATAAAAATAATTTTGTTTTATTTTTTATATATCATTTTTATCCCAAATATATGTTCTTGGTGAAATCTATAGAGTTTCTCAAACTCCAACAGAGTGACATGACTATGGATTAGTATGCAAAACGCTTTGCTGAGCTTATTCAGCTTTCTCTTATGGTGGTGACTAATAAAAATTTGAAGGCATGAAGATTTGAGATGGCTCTTCGACCTAGAATCCAATCTATTATTTTCATAATGAAGATGGATTCTTGTTATGATGTGTGGGATAAGGCATTGATGGTTGAGCTTGACTTGGTTGGTAAGTCAGGTCAGATGGGTGTAATGTACCAACTTGAATTCCACTAAATGGTTCCCCAATCTAGTGGGTCACATGGACTCAAGCTCATCTCCCCAAATTCAAAAGGTTGCTGACTATAAGCGAGGGCCTAGGGTGTGTCTGTGGGGTGACTATTCCCTCATTTTAGAGTAGAACACAATGGTAGCAATCATATAGATCAATAAAAGAAGTAGATAAAACAACTAAAAAGTAGATAATATCCAATATATAAATATATAAATTATGCCAAAAAGAATCTCATATACAATGATTATCATTTCATCTATCTAAAAATCATCCAATCAAAGTATACAAAAATAGTAAAATACATGTATCAAAATACCAAAATACCAAAAAGAACTATCCCATCTTGCATCATGTGCATCAGATCAATCCTGTACTCTCCTACTCATAATCATGGAAAAAATCAAGCATCATACTATGGGTGCTTGACCCGGTCCCTATCTACATCCATATAGCCTTTTCGGGTACCCAATGGTGGTCCAAACATGGTCTGAGATAATACTCATTAGGCCTCCAACAATGATGTCTATACCAAATTTGGGTTGTGAAATAAAATATAAAGTAATGTTCAAGGTATATAATAGATATAATAGTAATACAAGAAAAAGTCCCATAGAAAAAGTAACAGCTATAAAGTAATATTTTCAAGAAAAATAAGGATACCTACAAACAAAAGTCAAGATCCCATAACCAAGGGTTGCGGTAAAATACAACTAAACAAGAAGGTGTGAATATATCCATTCTAACCCCACAATTATATTCCCATACCAGCGTTATCTAATAAATCATAATAAGAATATCCACCATGACCATGTCGTGCAACCAAGTGTAAGCCACTATGACAACCATGCCGTATAATCTAGTATAAATCATTCATCATGACCTTTCCATATAATCAAGTCATCCAAAATGACCCCACCCTATAATCAGAAGTGTCTGACCAAGAAGGGTCAGATCTAAGGTATATAATACCAGGGCATCCTCATCGAGTCCCATAATAATCTCGATGGAAACTTGGTAAAGACCTAGGTGGAGTCCAAGAATCACATCAATAGTACATGTATAATGCGAGTCCAAGAAATCCATATCCAAGGGGTGTCAAGGCCCAAGGAATCATAAGGAATCAAGACCCAAAGAGAAAACAAGTCCAATGTGTCCACTACCGTAAACAAGATCCATGGGAGAAACATCCATGGCATCTAATGGAATCAGGATCCTTAGTATAACAACCAAGACATCCACTACCATTTCAATTCATTATTCACATTCATCACATTTATATTTCACGAGTTTAACCACTCATATAATAATTCCATATAAAAAATGAAACAATTCACATCATTTAAAATATTGAAAAGATTGAAACATACATCTACTATTCAATTCAATTACATTAAATCAATTATAAGGATTCATCTAACTAGTAAATCACACACTCACCCTATAGGTGGCGTGAAAATAGGAAAAATGAAAAGGCACACCCCATGGGTGGCCAAGGTTGGGGAAAAAACCCCCAATAAACTCAAAGTAACTAGAGGGAATCCATAATATGTTCTAATCCATTCAATTTAACCATTTTATAAATTAAAGGGGCTCTGCCAGAAAGTACGATGCACAACAAAAAAACAAACATTATTATAAAACACAAAACCCCAAGGGAAAGGTATAAACCACCTATCATAGGTCTGTAGTAGAGTGATTTCCCAATATCATCTTATTATTTTACCTAGACCATAAAAAAAATGAATAAAAAATGAATAACCTAAAAATATGGTATATTATCTTTCACCTAAATTAATCTATCGATAATAAGGAAAACAAAGAACAAAAAAAGTAATGAATAAATTACCATCATGAATCCAATAATACCTATGATGTTCAATTCTATGTTTATATGAATAAATGGGAGAAAAATCTAAGAATTAGCTTCAAGAGAGCTCCCCACGCATGAGCTGTTGTCCAATAGAGGAAGAAATGAGAAGGGTTTCAAAATATAATGATTTTAAGGGTGAAATGGTCATTTACCCAAGAATTCTAGGGCTAAATGGTTTAGCCAGATGGTTGGCCAAACCATGCACCAACCGTGCACCCTCCACTGAATTAAGGGGGAACCTTGCATGGTTGATGCACATGGTTTTCTAAATCATTTGAAAACCGTTCCTCTAACACTATCCAAAGTCTACAACATTTTTCATGGTTGTTCACCCTAATACACATGGTTTCCTCAAACCATGAGGGCTTCTTTAGACCTCTGTCTAAGCCTCACATGGTTAGGAAAACCGTGCGACCTTTCCCACATGGTTTCTACTAACTGTATGACTTGCCTTGTTTTTCCAAAAAGTCGGGGCCCAAGATCTGAACAAGCCCAAAAAACCATTAATACACCCATTAACTCATTAGGAATCCTTAATAGGTCATAAAAAATAATTCAAACTGAAAATTGAAAGATCCATACCTCAACCCCCCCCAGATCTTACAATCTTCCCCCTCAAAGTAATTCATCCTCGAATTTCACTCTCAAGGGTGGTCAAGAATCAGATGAGAATAACTCCAACTACTAAACATGTACATCGACCTCCCACTCACATGTCTCATTATTTAATTAGTCGTGCTTCTATATCAACCATACTAGAGGAACTGACTAGACATGGAGAACCTTCATGCTCTTGTCAACGATACAAATAGGATGCTCCTCAAAGGACACATTAACCTATACCTCCTCCTCTTTCAGATGTAGAGTGTGATATGGATCTGAGTGATAATGGATCATCTGAGATACATGGAAGACATTGTTCATGGCCCAATACCCCTAAGGTAACTGAAATTGATAGGATATTTTTTTGACTCTTTCCAAAATCTAGAATGACCTGACATATCATGGTTAGATATTACCCTGTCTCATAATCCATTTGTGTACTAGCCTCAGTGAGATATGTAAAAATATCTAATCCTCAACCTCAAACTCTATAGTCCGTCAACAATGATCGACATAAGATTTATGTCTAGATTGTGCATTAGTCATCCACTTTCTAATCAACTAGACCTTCCTAGAAGTCTCCTTTATAATACATGGTCCCAATAAAGCTGCCTCATCTATCTCTAATGAGCACAGGTGTGATCAACATGGACCACCGTACAAAGCCTCATAAGGTGATATTTGTATATTATACTGATAAATATCATTTTAGGTGAAATTAACTAGGGGTTTATGCCTCCCCCAAGATCCCCCAAAATCCAGGACTCATGCTCGCAACATTTTCTTAAGTACTTGAATCGTATACACTGACTGATTGTTAGTCTGAGGGTGGTATACCATGATTAGAAGAACATGTGTAACCAAGTCCCTATAAAAACTCTTATAGAAAATGAGATGTGAACTAGACATACCTATATGAAATTATAGTACATGGGACGCTATGAATTTATACTATTTCATAGATTTACAACCTCTAAATCTCATCTACACTGAAGGTCTATATGATCAGTAGTAAATGAGAAACCTTCGTGATCCTGTCCACGGCAACCCAAACAACATCAATACCTTGAGGTGACCTCAAAAAACTGATCATTAAATACATATAAACATCATTCCATTCACACTAAGGAATGGTTAACTACTATAAAAGACCATATTTTCACTGATGTTCCACTTTCATCTACGGAAAGGTGGAACACCTCGTAACAAAACTAGATACTTATCATTTCTTACCTGGACACCAGTACAAGTGACGTAAATCACGATACATCTTGGTAACTCCAGGATGAACTTCCCAAAATGAGGTATGAAACTACAACATAAGATCCTCATGTATGTCCACTAGAACCCAAACACGACCATAGATACACAAAATTTCATCATTGCCAATAGTCCAACCATGAGGTGGGTTCTGACTTACCACACTCTCATGTAGAGCTAGGACCTCTGAATCTAATACCTGTCTTATCTTCACTCTATACAGAAGGATAGAGGTCACAACTAATGATTCAAGAAAAGCATTCTATTATCTGTGCATCTCTGAAAATAAGTCCTTAAGATTCCACTCGCTACTTGCCTCTCGATCTTTCTATGTCTGAGTCCTCCTACTTAGTGAATCAGCCACTGTATTTACTTTTATAAGAATATAAACTAGCTCAAATTCATAATACTATAGGTACTCAACCCAACTTTACTACTTCAAATTCATATCATGATATGTAAATATATACTTGAGGATTTTGTGGTTTGTGTACACCACAAAATTCTCTCCTAGTAAATAGTTTCTCCAACAACACAAATCATGAACAAGTACAACTAATTCAAGATCATGTGTAGGGTAGTTCATCTCCTATGGACTCAAATACCAAGACCCATACACCATGAACCTATAACCCAATATTAAGAATGCTCCTATACTGATACCTAATGCATTACAATATGCAATGTAGCTCTTGGCTGGATCCGATAGAATCAAGACCAGCGATGAAGTCAATTTCCCTTTATACTCCCCAAAGGCTATCTTGAAGGTATCTATCCATACAAACTTAACACCCTTATTATTCAAGCATTCATAAACACTGCTAAGTGAGATAATTCCTATATTAAATTCTTGTAATATCTATCTAGCCCTAAGAAACTCTATATGTCAAATAAATTCTTGGGATTCTACTAAAAAACTACATCTATCACATTCTATGGGTCAACTGATACTTCTGTATCTGAGATAATATGACCTAATAAGTTAATATTATCCATCAAAAAGTTACACTTTGTGAGATTAGTATATAACTAATTCTCTATTAGTGTATCCAAAATGATATCGAGATATTTGTAATGGTCGTGTCGACTATAATAATACACCAATATGTCATCCACGAAAGACACCATAAATGAATCCAGATAAGGATTGAAAATCTAGTTCATCGGTGCCATGAAAAATGATAGAACATTCGTGAGACTAAATGACATAACTAAATACTCATATAGACCATACCTATTGTGAAAAGTTGTATGAGGTATGTCTGCAGGTCTAACATGCAACTGATGATATCCATATCTCAAATCAATTTTTAAGAAAACCTGATCTCCTCATAGCTAATAAAAAAGTTCAATTATCCTTGAAAATGGATACCAGTTCTTAACTGTGAACTAGTTCAATTTATGATAATCCATGCATACCCTAAGGGAACTATCCACCTTTTTCGCAAAAAGGACTGATTAAACCCATAGAGGAGTACTAGGTTGTATAAACCCCTTTTCTTATAAACCTTATAGCTTCTTATTGAGCTCCTGAAACTCCGTTGTAGCCATCCTGTAAGGAGGAATGGATATCAGTATAGCTCCTAACACTAGCTTGATAAAGAAATCCACCTATCTTTCATGAGGTAAACTATAAAAGTAATTTGGGAAAATATCCTTAAAAAAATCAACCACCAGAAGAAAATATACCCGATATGATCCATGATCATACATATATAAACTAGAAAACTAGGATTTCATCTCACCCAACCCATGATGATCTAGTTTATCTCAGCTTTCCGAGACATCCCATTTACCCCTGTGAATAAAAAATCCCCCCTACAGTGATGCGAAAGTCACCCTCCAGTGATAGAATTCAATATGGACTTGATAAGAAAATAGCTAGTCCATCCTGAGTATGATGTCAAACCTTTTAATCTCATGGAAAAAATATCCCATATGAAGTGACATCCACTAATCTCAAGGGGGAACTCCCTAAACTGATGTACATCCTTCGTTCTGATTACCAATTATAAAGACCCAGACCCCAATAGTTTAGAGCCAGTTCCTTACTTTATTAAATTTACATAGATACAGGACTCAAATCCCTAAGAACTAAGCAGTTTAGTAGTTTTGGAATCCATATTATATATGTGAACATTAAATTACAACTTTAAAGGAAAAACAATGTAGGGACTCCATTTGTAACACCCAAATTCTCTTAGATTAACCCTGCATGCCATTCATAATATTTATCTTCATATCCTAAGGAAAAATAAAACATAATAAAGGGATGATCTCAGATTATTAGTAAGGGTAAGTAATATAATAGAATCATAAATAATAAGGAATGGTGAATAAATAAAAGAACACATGCCATTAAAATATAATCTTGAGCTTAATATGGAAGGAATAAAATTCGAATAAATAATGCCATAGAAATAATCACACGAAGCTTAACCATAATTATTCTACTAGTCGAATAATCAAATGATTTATCAATTACTAATATGAAAATGAGGGAATGAATAATTCCATACATCTGATAAATACCATTGAGGCCTTGAACAAAACATCTGAAAATGATTAAGGCCTCAGCCAAAACCATATCTGAAAATGGGTAATGCCTCAGTTAAGTCCATATATGTTTTGTCTCATGAGGCCTACCGATGCATCGAGGGGATATAGCGATCCCCACCCATAACTTACTAAGTCCAATTCATTCCTTATATGAACGAGATTAAACATAATCAAAATATATATATGAGATGTAAATAACTTTCCCCAATCTGTAAACATGATCACTAACAATTCTGAGTAGTTTGGTGAATGGTATTAAGATATCACATCCACAGTCAAACTGATCATAAACCATTTAATAAAATATGGTAGATGATAATAATAAGATATAAATCTCAATTAAAAATAAAATTCATCACAGGTGTTGAAAAATGAAAATACTCTAATAAAATTATCAAGGAAATTCTTGAGAGAAATACTCCTTTTACTTTTCAAAGAAGTGTAATTTTGGAAAAATCATTTGTATTTGTCATAATTGTTTGTATAATACCTGAAATTAACAAATATAATTTTTCTTGAAAAAAATAGTGATTTTAGAAAAATAATTATGTATTAAAATAGATTATGGGTGGTACTTGAAAATAGGTAAGAAATCGAGAGATTCCCTTTAATCAAGCTTGCATATTAGGAATAATTGAGAAGGGAACCTTGTAAAACATGTAATTCCCATAAAATAAAGATGAAATGATATGGATATATGAGTTTGGATCATATAAAAATAATTTATAAGAAGTAAAAAAATGAAATAAACATTACATTGGGGTGAAGGTAGTGAAATAATAACCCAAATGAAAAAATGAAGGTTCGGGGTAGAAACCCTTACCACATGTCTGAATGTGTTCTGCACTTGAACTTAATGTTCTGGACAATCAAATTAAATCCATTAATTAATTAATTTATAAAATTTTATAAATTAAATTTATTTTTTATAATTTTATTAAGTTTATTTATGATATTTTTTATGAGTTATAAGATACTATTTTATCGTCCAGGAGCATGCATTTCCTTGGTTTTCATGATCGGTTAGCTTATTTTTAAGTAATGGAGTTTATGTAAAATGGGTATAATTCTAAAGAATTGTAATTATATGTTATTTATGAAAATATATAAGTTTAAATGTTTATCAATATCATTTGGTTATATGGTATGAGGATGAATCATTAAATAATACATTTAGTGATAATCATTTAGATTATTACAATGGTTATTGATCATAACAAACTCATTTTTTTTATCGTTTAGTATTATGTAAAAATGTTATATACAGAACATAAAAAGGGTTATAATATAAATTTTATAATCTGTTTCAATCATTAAAATGGTTTCATGAACATCCTTGAAGACATTGAAGGAAAATAAAAACTTGCCTTCATTGAAGGCGATGAAACAACACTTCACGGATGACGTTTCCATTTTTAGAATAAAAGGGATAGGAGAAGGGGCTTGATTGTAACACCTCGAGATTTTATGAGATATATTATTTTTAATTTCTTTGATGTCTTATATTATACACTACACCAAGATTATCTTTTACTATATGCAACACCATATTAGCTTGCAGTATATGCAATACTATTCTTGGCTCGTGTTACACACAATTTCAAGTTCGTTTTGTGGAAAT
This sequence comes from Viscum album, assembly GCA_963277665.1. Lineage (NCBI taxonomy): Eukaryota > Viridiplantae > Streptophyta > Magnoliopsida > Santalales > Viscaceae > Viscum > Viscum album. The sequence continues at coordinate 613,919,689 of OY728136.1, forward strand.
TATTTTATGCAACATTAAGTATAGATTTTGTTTAATGTATAAATGAAATAAGTTTTGATTATGTTATACGCAACACCAAATGGAGCTTTCACTACACGCAGCCCAAACTTGGCTTGCATTACATGCAATCAAGACCTTCTTCGATAGCGTGTGTAGTACGCAATACCAAGTTTCACTAAATGAGATATTATTATAATATTATTATGAACTAGCCGTTATGAATAGTAATACCCACTTTTTGAAATTTTATAAATTTTATCTTTCAGAATGGACTTCATTTTTGGATTCGGAATATTGAAATTAGCCTAGGGTGAATTTTTGGTATTTTTCTGAAAACTTCCAATTTTTGATGAATAGCGAAAACACTGGGTTACTATTTAAAAACCGAATTTTTATTTAAATAATTATTTATTTTATTTAAATTTATTTTAGGTAAAAATTGATACATAATACCTATATAAGTTTAATGTAATTCATTGGAGTCATTTTATAATAATTTTTGATATATAAAAATTTTATTGAACTTTTCACCGTCTTTTACCTACCTCCTAGGAGCTTTTTGCAAACTTACATAAAACTTAATTTTACTGCTTCTGTGAGTGGAATTTTGAAAATATGAGAGACACAGTTAATATCAAGGAGTAAAATGTGGTTCAATAAGATAAAAAATAATTTTTGGTGAATAGTAATTTTTTACTTTTATTTACCACGGTTAAAAGTAAATAGGGTAATTAAGGGTAAAAATGATATTATTATTACCCTAACACATGTCCTAATTCTATTGGATAAGTGTAATTCGACCAAAAAAAACCTTATGAATAAAATATTACCCTTTAGGTCCACTTGGATTATATTAGGACATTTATTATTATTTTATTTAAAGAAGAGTTAAAATAGTTAAAATCAAAGTTTAATAACTAAAACATATTTAATATAGGGTTATACATAAGCTAAATTAGAATATAAATATTTATTATAAATATAAAAATATTTACTGCCTAATGGTATTTTATTTATAATTTTTGAGACATTAAATAATTTAATTTATTTATGACACAATGGTGATGCAGTAATTACCCAAATAATGAAATATTAAAATAATTGATATTATAAATACCCAAATAAATATAATTTGAGACTTTTTATGAATTCCAATAATTTTATAGGTTAATATGACATGTTATTATCAATTTAATTAACTTTTTTCGAACTAATCATGCTGTTAGAAGTTTCACAAAAATCAATTACCAAATAGTGTCAAAATTGACATAAAATAGTTTTTAAAACAAATATTATATTATTAATTGTTATTATATTCCTAAAAATATAAGGTTCAGCCAAATGACTTAGATAAGGTTATATATATTAATAATGAACCACTTGGGGTTCTTTTGGCTTGTTATAGTAAGTTTATTAACCATATAGTGTAAGAAAACAAAAAGACACGGTAAAAGTTAAAATATTTAACTTAGAGTTAAATCTAAATGATAAGGTTAAAATAGTATCCTAAACTTGTATAAAACCTATTGGTTGATAGGATTTATATCCATACCCACTTTATCTTCTAAATAAATCAATTTGGAGCTATTATAAACCGAATATGACTTTATTATAAAATAATATTTTAAGTTTTTCCAAAGGTGCCCCTCTCCTCCCTTATAAAAAGGGCACCCCTTCCCTCTTCTCTTCACACCTGTTTGAGCCTTGAATCTCAGCCAAACCATGCAAATTACTCTTCCAAACTTCCCTATAAACATTATAGAGGTTCTAGTCTTCTCAAAATACCAACTCTAGTGCCTTAAGTAGGTGGTTAAGAAGAGGCGCGTCAAAGAAGAGGTAATATCCTTTATCGATTCTTTCCAATTTATTTTTTCTTCTACTTCTTCTTCTTTATTTGTTTCATCATAAATTAATAACATCAGTATCACTAATATACTGATATGTTATTATAAATATGAAACAACCCTATTTCATCTTCTATCCATCCTACGGAAAATGAAATCACCGCGCGTGCGTACGTACGGAATACTGTCTCCACGCCGTGGTGTAATCTGTTTTCCACCACCACCTTAAATGGATGGGTATAATGGTGTAAATAAATAACTATATATGGTTATTGTAAAGTTATATTGATTCTAAAATATTATACATACACTTAAATACAATTCCACGATCATGGGAATGATATCATCGCTCGTGCGTACGTACGGACTACCGTCTCCACGAACGTGATGAGATTCATTTTCCATGATTAACCATTCAAAAATGATTATAAAGTATATATAATGAATAATAATGAAATATATGAAATAATAAAGCTACTATATTTATGTATGTATATATATATATTTCATATACTTACTTCCATTCAAGTCAATAAGGAAAAGAAAAAAGCGTTCATGCGTACATACGGCCTACCGTCTCCATGAACGGTGTATTTAATTTCATTTATCTATCTTATATATAAACATATATATACTGAATATATATTATATATAAATCATGATTTACAGTCTGGAAGTAAATAAATCATGATATAAGTAGTAATAATATCAAGAACAACAAGTCCAAACACGTACGATAAATAAAACATTTTACCCAAAACGCTGCTTTAACATGAAATTTACAAAAGAACGGGTAATATAAAGTCATAAGTGAACCATATATGATATCATAACAATGAATATGATTCTGTAATAAGTAAATGACATTATTTAAATCATTATACAGGAGGTTCAGATACGTACGAATCATATCGGACCTAAGGTAAGGGATAATTATTCCAATCTCATTCTTATCCGAGATTGTTTATTCATAAGTATTTACAGGGGTTATATTTTTCATCCATGTACATACAAATGTTTTCATAAAGTTTCTAATATTCTTAAATGTATGTTTAAATTCATTTTTACCCATCTTGACTTTTACTTTGTGTTATGGAAGGAATATTTCTTTTGTTTACCATATGTAGTACTTTTTGACTTTTCCGTTAAAAGTACAAGGAGAATGTTTTCTTTAACTTATACGGCATGAACGGATTTTTATGGTTTTATAACACCTTATTTTCATGAAGATTAATCTAAAATATTTCATTTCTATTTTCAAAAAAATCCTTTTCTTTTAAAATTTCATGGGATTTTGAGAAAAGAAAATGATTTTGAAGAAGAAAGGATATTTTCCCCAAGAATTCATTTCAAGTGTTTTATCAAAACCATTTTCCATCTAAGATGACATTATTTCATATGTGTATGTTTCAAGTATAATGTCTCTATGATTCACATGTTTTCACTTTTCTTATGATGAAATGATATCCATTTGTTTTATATGAATTATGTTATGATGGGATGATGTGTGTGAAACCCATTTTTATTCTTTGGGTTATGATGAATGATTTATGTTTATGTTGTGGCACACGTAAGAATGATTTCATTATGAGATGGGTGGGACCTCTATCTCCCTCCAATGCATTGGGTAAATATTTATATCTCATGAGATAGACATGTCTGGAACGGTAAGTTAATCCGGTTTAGTGTTATAGGACTGAAACGAGGAGTGAACTCGATTCAGAAAGGGACTTTGTCCACTAAGATGGTCTTGGCTGCAATGCCTTGGCTAATATGGAAATCATATCAAGTGCTTAATGGTTTTCTACAATTACATGTTTTCTTCCCAGGCTATTTTATTAGGATTGATGTTTTATTATGATATATTCCTTACGTACTTCCAAGATTTATGTCTTTGCTCAAGATTTTGATGTTTAGATTTTATGTTCAAGTTTTTTCCTTCAAATGTTTATGGATTGTTTTATGTTATCTATGTTTACCCTTACTGAGCATTTGAGCTCACCCTTTTTATGATTTCTTTTCCCCAGGATATAAAGAAAGGTTTTAGGTAAGAAAACCAAAATGGGGAGATATTTATGGGAGATGTTGAAGATCTTTCACCATGATTAGAAGATTACGTTCCGAGTTTCCAAAGACACTAAACTAATACGGTCTTTGGGCATCTGTTTTTTTCATGTATTAAGTATTCCGCAAAAGTAATGTAATGTTCATGTACGTCAGGTTTGGGGTCTCTACATTGATGATGGATTATTTAATTAGTATAATAAAATTATAGTAAATTTAAGGTAATTTATTTTTCATTCTATTTGGATGAGGGGAGGTTAGGAGAGAATAATAAATTAAAAGAACATGAAAATAAATTAAAAGGAAAAGGAAGAGGATTTTACCTCTTGAATTCTCCTCCTTGAGAACATCCTTAGGGAAATAGTTTTGGTATTTTGATGAGACCAAGAGCTCTTGTATATGGGGTAGGGTCTTGTAAAGATTATTGGGTAGAAATTTTATAAGGCTAAAAGCTTGGAAGGTCTGAGGAGAAGGGGCGGTATTTATAGTGGAGGAGAGGGGTGTTTTTTTTAATATTTTATTCATTTGTTTATTATTTTGACTCAATAATATGAATAGATTGAGCATTATATAAAATATATTAAAATAATGAAGATAATTTTTAGATTATGGTTCTTACATAATCCATGACTCAAGGAATAATGTATTTAGCTTATAATGTATTTATAGTGTAAATTATTATATTTTACTATTCATAGTATTTTAGAAAAATCACAAAAATTCACCCTAACAATTTTTAGACATGTAGAATTCAAAAATGAACTCCATTTTATGAAAATAATTTTATAAATTTTATAAATTTATTTTTAATTGAAATCATCAGTTACTAAAAAAATACAGTTTTTAAAATTATAACTGATTTTATAACACCTTGAAAAATTAACTAAGGTCTAATTAAATTATATTAAAATCATAAGACAAAAAAATATTTATTTAGGAATACATTTTATGAAAATAAATTTTCTTTTAAATCATTTTATTAATTATAAAATTGTAGTTAAATATTTATGACTCACAAAAATACCAACACTTAATTAGTAATTTTTAAAATATTCACTTACTTATACTATGATATAATTATATCGTAATTTCATTTATATGATGCATACATTTTATTTATACAAACATGGGTGAGGTTACTATTCATTTGACTGATTTACTATTCATAAGGTTCATATTACTATTCCTAAGGTCAAGTTACAATTTCATCGGTATAGGTTCTTTAACTTATAAAAATTCCTATTATTTCATTCATTCTTCATTTATAAGGTTTTTATTATGTTCTCTAAGTGATTTTATGTGAATTATAATATATGAAATAAAATTAATAAGGTAAATCGCATTGATAGAATTATGGTTCATTAAATTCTCCCCCCTATAAAAATTTCATCCTCGAAATTTCTAGATTTTCACCTCATAAAAAGATTTGGGTAGTTCTTCATCATAATTTCCTCAGGATCCCTTATCACCTATTCAATTTTATGATTTTTATAAAGTAACTTTACCAGTCAATTCATCTAATTCCTCAACACCTATTCTTTAGTTTCCAGAATCCAGATGGGCTCTTTACAGTAAGATAAATCAGGTTCCAAATCTATTCCTTCAGAAGTGAGGACATGCGTTGGGTATGACATGCACTTTCTTAATAAAGAGATGTGTAACACATTGTGTACTTTGTAAATCCTAGGAGACATTTCCAAAAAATAATCCACAGCTCCAATCCTCTCCATAAATTCAAAAGGACCAATGTACTTGGGGATTAGTTTCGCTTTCCTTCCAAATATTATAACACCCTTTCACGAAGATACTTTCAAGAAAACTTGATCTCCCACTTGAAATTAAAAATCCTTCATTCAATTATCAACATATCACTTTTTCCTATTTTGATCTGCTTTGATATTGGTTTAAATAGTCTTTACCTTCGCTGTTGTTTCCTCCACAAGCTCTGGGACTACAAGGTTCCCTTCACCAACTTCATCCCAACAAGTTGGTGTTCAACACCTCTTTCCATAAAATGATTTATATGGTTCCATTTGAATACTTGAATGAAAACTATTATTGTATAAAAACTCTACTAGAGGGAAATTATGATCCCACATACCTTGAAAATCATGTGAGTATGATCTCAACGTGTCTTATAAATATTGGATCATCATTTCTAACTACCCGTCAGCTAGAGGGTGATAAGCAGTACTCAAATGAAGCTCAATATCCAAATATTTATGAAGACTTTTCTAGAATTTCAATGTAAATTGTGGATCATGATCAAACACAATTAAGAGAGGTGATCCACGAAGTCTTAAAACCCCATTAATATAGATCTGTGTGATGTGCTCTAGTGGAAAATTCTCCCTTATATCGAGGAAATGTGCAGATTTGGTAAGTAAATAAACAATCAACCATATTTCATGATTCTTTATTGGAGTTTTTGGCAATCGAGTGAAACAATACATGGTGATATCATCCCATTTCCATGTAGGAATAGGTGGAGGATTCATGACTCCTCTAGGATGTTGTCTTTCATCCTTCACTTATTGATAGACTAAATATCTTGATACATAATCATAAATTTCCCGCTTCTTGTTATCCCACTAGAAATATTCCTTTAAATATCTATACATCTTAGTTATATGAGGGTGTATAGAGAAATTATAACTATGTAAATCATCCAATAACTCCCTTTTAGCTCAAGTATAGAGGGAACACTTAGCCTCATCCCAAATTTTAGAATTCCATCGTCACACACAAAGTCTGGAAACTCCCCATCATTCACAACGTTAATTTTCTTTTGAAGACTCTCATAATTAGAATGAGAACTTTTAATACTTTCTAATAAAGGTGGTTGGGAAAATAATTGAAAAAGTAATCATGTTTCACCTTCCTTAATAATTCCCAGATCAATCTTTGATAAATCCATGTACATAGGGTCCATATCAATCTTTATTTTGTTTAGAACTCCATGATCCTTCATACTCAATGCATCAAACGCCTTATTTTCCTTTATTGGGTGATAGTGTTTTGAAAAATCATAATCCTTAAGTAGATCAATCCATATAATTTGCCTCATGTTGATTTATTACTTTGATAAGATATATTTCAAGCTCTTGTGGTATGTATATATCTCAAATCTTTTAATATTGAGATAGTGTATCCATATTTTTAGAGAAAATATTATAGATTCTAACTCAATATCATGAGTTGGGTAGTTCTTATCATGATTTTTAACTACCTTGATGTATATGTAATAACTCTATAATTTTTCATAAGGACACAACCAAATAATTTCTTTGATACATCACTATAAATCATAAACCCATCATTTCATGATGGTAGAGTTAGGACTGGAGCATTCACTTATATCCTCTTCAATTCTTCAAAAAAATCTTCACATTTTTTTATAGGAACTTATCCCCTTTATGAGTAAGATTGATTAACAGGTTATCTAATTAGGTGAAGTTCTGAATGAAATTCCAATAATAACCTGCTAAATCAGTAAAACAATATACCTCAATTATGTTCATTGGTGCATGCCATTCCAGAACAACCTTTGTCTTCACAGTATCAACTGATATTCCATCCTTAGAGACAATATGGTCAAGAAAAGAAACTGATTGAAGCCAAAATTCACACTTTCTAAACTCCCAAAACAATTCATTTCTTCTAATAGTATTCAGAACAATACACAAGTGATTATCCTGGTCTTCATAACTTTTGAAGTATATCAATATATCATCAATAAATACCACAAAAATGTTATCAATATATTACTTGAAAACTCTATTCATTATATCCATGAAAGTAGAGGGTGCATTAGTTAATCCAAATGAAATTACTGTAAACTCATAATGTCTATATCTTGTTTGAAATACTATATTTGGAATATCTTCCTTCCTCACATGCAACTGATGATATCCGGATTGAAGGTCAATATTTAAAAAGTATTGAGCTCCCTGAAGTTGATTAAATAAATCATCAATGTGAGGTAGGGGATACTTGTTATTTATTTTAATAACATTTATTTCTCTATAATGAATGTACAACCTCATGGATCCATCTTTCTTATTGATAAAGTGAGCATGGTCTCCCCATAAAGAAACACTATGGTGAATAAATCCTTTATCACTCAATTCCTATAGTTGTTTATTCATTTATACTAATTATAAAGTGGAAATTCTTTAAGGAGTCTTTGATATAGGTCTTGAACTAGTAATTAAATCAATAGATAACTCAACTTCTCACTCTATAGGATATCCAGGTAAATCCTCTAGAAATACATCAATATATTCTTGCACAATAGTTACATCTTCAATTTTATGATTCTTGGATAATGTTTTCTCTTACTCCCCAAGAATTTCATTTAGATGAGATACTAAAGGTGGATCTAGATAAGAACCAGATTATGATGTTTCTGATATAAATATAAGGGATTCTACACCATCCTCACAAATCATAATTTCCTTATCCTTGCAATATATTTTTGCATCATATTTTGAAATCCATTCCATGCCAAGGATTATGACAAAGTAGATCATAGGTATGATGACAAAATTAGATGATAAATAATGTTTATATTCTGTAATGGGAACTTCCTGACACATCTTTGTTGCAATGAGACTTCCCTTAGGGGTTTTGGCTGACAATTCTCTTGTTAATGAGAATTGGAAATATCTAATTTTTAAAGAAAATTAGGAATATATAAAGGAATTTGATGATCCAAAATCAAATAAATATTTATCTAAATTTGAGGAGATGATTAATGTACCTATAAACACATCATTAAGAACTTCAACCTCAGCTGTTGTGATTTTATAAGACTATCCTTTCTCCTATGTCCTCTTTTGAGGAAAGTTTCCCTGAAACTTAGAACAATTATTTGCATAGTGTACCATCTCCCTATAATTGTATAATTGAACATCATTAGCTCCTTTATTTTCTTTTAAATATTGAGTGTGATTACCTTTCCCACCACACTTATAGAAAACTCATTTCCCTTTTAAGAAGGAACCAAGGTGTTTTATTCCATAAGTATCGAACATTGGAAAATTCCATTTTTTATTCTTCCATTTATCCATTTTTTCCTCCACCACCCTCTTCTTCTATTATTTTCCATTAAAGTCATAATACATAGATACTTATTTATCTATATTTATAGCACATGATAATATATCTTCATATGATGAGAAATTTTGGGAGACTAGTTCCATTCAGGGGAATAGTTTAAACCATCAAATAATTGACCAATCTTGATCCTTGGATTAAGTATTTAGTCCACAACATGAATTGTTAACCATGTAAAGTTGGCTTCATAATTGGAAACATTTTTATAATCTTTCTGTCTTAGACTCAAGAATTGCCTCTCCATATCTTCTTGCAATTCACGTGGAAAATATTTTTCTAGGAAAATTTCCATAAAATCCTTCCATTCCATATTTTTCATTTCTTATCCCTCCTTTGTGTTTTGAATTAATGGAAACCATTGATCCACATCTCCCGATAAATGATAAACTTCCATGAAAACCATCTCCCTTTCATTATATCCCAAAGTGAGAAATATCTTCTCTAAGGAACTTATCCAATGCTCTGCTACAAATGGGTTTATGAATCATAATTCATAATCTTGAACTATAAAAACAATTAACATAATTGAGATCCTATTCATAACTGATCTCATAATCATAAACATGGTTTATTTGAGGAAAATATTTCATAATGGTTTGTAAAGAAAATGTGAATTATCCTAAGAATATCCCCCAAGAGTGTCCAAAAAGGTGCACAGTAAGGCCCATTTCCATATACCAGGTTACCCCAAGTCTGGACTGGGATACCTTGTTAGAGTTGTTACCCCTAGGTACATTTTTTCTAGAACCACATCTTCTTGTAGTATCCAAATAAGGATGTATTGATATTAATATCCACATAATATCTACCTTACCAAAATTATAGGATGTTATTTTATTCTCATCCTCAAAGTCTATCTTAGGGTTATGTTTACTAATATATGTTTTCTAAATATAGTTTCCTAGGTTTCTACTAAACTTTCTCTGATACCAATTATAAAGACATCAACCCCAATAGCCCAGATCTGATGCCTTACTTTATTACATTAGCATAGATACAATACTTGAATCCAAAAGTAAAGATCAATTTAGTAGTTTTGGAATCTATATTACATACATGAACATTAAATTACAACTTTAAAGGAAAAACAATGCATGAACTCCATTTGTAACATAAAAAACTCTTAGATTAACCCTACAAGTCATTCATAATATTCATCTTCATATTCTGGGGAAAAATAAAACATAATAAAGGGGTGAGATTAGATGCTCAGTAAGGGTAATTAATAAAAATTAAGTATAAATAATAAATTATGGTTAATAAATAAATGAATAAATTTTATTAAAACATAATCTTGATCTTAATATGCCAGGAATAAAATCAGAATAAATAATCCCATATAAATAATCACACAAAGATTAACCATGGTTATTATACTATTAGAATAATGACATGATTTATCAATTATTAATATCATAATTAGGGAATGAATAATCAAGGACAAATGATAAATACCATCGAGGCCTCAGCCCAGACATCTGAAAATGATTAAGTCCTCAGCTAAAACCATATCTGAAAATGGGAAAGGCCTCAACCAAGTCCATATCTATTTTGTCTCATGAGACCTAATAATACATCAAGGGGCTATAGAAGGACCCAAAATTATATTAATAAGTCCAATTAATTCGTAATATAAGAAAAATATATATATTATATATAAATATCTTTCCCCAATCTGTAAACATGATCACTAACCATTCTGAGTACTATAGTGAATAGTATTAAGGTAGCACATCCACAATCAAACTGATCATAAACCATTTAATAAAATATGGTATATGGTAATTATAATATACCGATATCAATAAATCATAAAATTAAATAGATTTTTTGAGAAATTAAAATACTCTAATAAAATTATAAAGGAAATTATTAAGAGAAACACTCATTTTACTTTGCATAGAATAGTTCTTTAGGAAAAATCATTTTTATTTGCCATAATTGTTTGTATAAAACCAGAAATGAAAAAATATATTTTTTATTGACAAAATTAGTGATTTTATAAAAATAATTTTGTATTAAAATATTTTATTTATGGCACTTGAAAATATGTAAGAAATTGAGATGTTCCCTTTAACCGGGCTTGCGTATTAAGAAGAATTAAGAAGGGAACCTTGTGAAACATGTAATTTCCATAAATTGAAGATGAAATGATATGGATATATGATTTTGGAACATATAAAAATAATATATAAGAAGTAAACAAAAGTAAATAATCATTACATTTGGGTAAAGGTAGTGAAATAATAACCTGAAGGAAAAATGAAGGTTCGGGTAGAAACCCTTACCTTATGTCTGAATGTGTTATGAACTTGAAATTAATGCATTGGATAATCAAATTAAATCTATAAATTCATTAATTTAGAACCTTTTATACATGTATTTTTTTTAATTTTATTAAGTTCATTTATGGTCTCTTTTATAATTTATAAGATACAATTTTATCATTCAGAAGCGTTCATTTCCTTGATTTTCATGATCGACTTTCTTATTTTTAAGTAATAGAGTTCATGTCAAATGGGTATAATTATTTAGAATTGTAATTAAATGTTATTGATGAAAATTAATAAGTTTAAATGTTTATATATATCATTTGGTTATATGGTAAGATGATGTTTCACTAGACAATACATTTAGTGATAATCGTTTAGATTATTACGGTGGTTATTGATCATAACGAACTGATTTTGATTTATCATTTAGTATAATATAAAATGTTACATCCAGAACATAAAAAGGGTTATAATATAAATTTACAATATTTTTAAACCATTATAATGATTTTATGAATAGTCTTAAAGATGATGAAAGAAAATGAAAACTTGTCTTCATTGAAGGCGATGAAGCAACACCTCACGGATGACGTTTCCATTTTTAAAATAAAAGGGAGAGGAGAAGGGGGTTGATGATGGATTATTTAATTATAATAATAAAATTACATTAAATTTAAGGTACTTTAGTTTTCATTCTATTTGTATGTCGGTATGTAAAGAGAGAATAATAAAATAAAATAACTTTAAAATAAATTAAAAGGAAAAGGAAGAGGATTTTACCTCTTGAATTCTCCTCCTTGAGAACCTCCTTAGGTAAATGGTTTTGGTATTTTGATAAGACAAGAGATATTGTACATAGTCCGTGGGATTGGTAAGAGTATTGGGAAGAAATTTGAAAATGGTCAAATCTTAGAAGGTGTGAGGAGAAGGGGTGGTATTTATAGTGGGGGAGATGGGTGTTTTTTGAATATTTTTTATTTTGCTTATTAATTTGGATGAAGACTATGAATAGTTTGAGAATTATCATAAAATTTATTTAAATAATGAAGATAATTTTTATATTATGGTTCTTAAATCATCTATGACTCAAGGAATAGTGTATTTAGCTTATAATGTATTTATACTGTAAATTACTATATTTTACTATTCACCAAAAATTAAAGTATTTTAGAAAAATACCAAAAATTCGTCCTAAAAAAATTCAAATATAAACACTATTTTATGAAATTAATTTTATATATATTTGAAATTTAATTTTTAATTGAAATCATCATTTACTAGAAAAATACAGTTTTTAAAATTATAACTGATTTTATAACACTTTGAAAAATTAACTAAGGTCTCATTAAATTATACTAAATTTATAAGATAACAAAATATTTATTTATGAATACATTTTATGAAAATTAATTTTCTTTTAAATCATTTTATTGATTATAAAATTGTAATTAAATTTTTATGACTGACAAAAATACCAACACTTAATTAGTAATTTTGAAAATATTTACTTACTTATACTATGGTATAATTATATCATACTTTCATTTATAAGATTCCTAAATTTTATTTATACAATCATGGGTGAGGTTAATATTTATTTGGCTAATTTACTATTCATAAGGTTCGTATTACTATTTCTAAGGTCAAGTTACTATTTCATCAGTTTAAGTTCCTTAACTTCTAGAAATACTTATTATTTTATTCATTATTCATTTATTTGGTTTTTATTATGTTCTATAAGTTATTTTATGTGATTTTTACTATATGTAATGAACATAATAAGGTAAATCTCATTGATAGAATTCTGGGTCGTTACACCAATGAAGTGTTAAGTATAATTAGACCCTTAGAAAACTGAATCAAGAGCCCAAGGCTCTCCACAATAGGTACATATATGAAACTATGTGATGCCCCTATGTTAAGAAGAGAAGATACAAGAGTAGATGCTACTATGATCGTACCTATCACCATAAATGACCCAATTCTATACTCCTCTGGTGTAGGCTGTACAAAATATATCTAACTTGAAATGCGACCCCATGACACAAACTCACTACCTATAGCAAGCCCACTCTGCTATCTTGGTACAACTAGTGCCTAACTGCCTTGTCCACAACCACCACCTCATCCTGAACAACTAGTACTACTCCAGATCCTAGCCTGATGCAGAGCTATGAAACCCGCTCCTGAACCTAGAGTTGGAGTTGACCCCCTACCACTGACCATTAGAGGGAAGGTCCTATAAAAATGTTGTAAGTGGCCCATCCCACCACAAGCATGAAACTTCATTGGGTCTCAATCACACTGATTTTTATATGTCCCCATCTACCACATTGATGATATAAAATAGAGCTACCAACTCAAATAGCCTAATTGGTACTCAACTCACGAGAAGCCTCAAAATGTCACTTACTACCACTGGAAGCTGAACCACTATGTTGAGAGACTAAAATGCCCTGCTCTGTGACCCCTAGTTCCCTTAGGTTTTGCTTGATAATCAGTGCCTAATTTACTATTTCACAAATAGAGGTCAACATGAAAATGTTGATCTAAGATCGAATGTAATGTTTAATACCTTCCTGAAAAAATATCACCCTTGATGCCTCATCAAGAAGGTATATCGATAATAAATGCTGTAACTTTGTAAAACATGCCGAATATTCAATAACCGTCATCACAACCTACTCTAGACACATGAACTCCCTGGTTCACTCTCCTCTCATATTCTCAGAAAAAAATTATTCCTAAAATCTTGTTTGGAGGTCACCCTAAACCATGTCATGTTTCTTGTTATCCAACTTCAAAACATCCCACCAGCGCTTTAGTGCTTCACATAATATATATGTTGTGAGCTTCAATATCCTCTCATAAGGTGTATCTAGATAATTGAATATCAAAAAAATCTCCTCAATCCACAAATCAATAGTTTGTGGACTTCCATACCTCAAAAATGTGGGAGGATGTTTTTGTTAGAACACATGTGTTAGCTCTTCTATAGACGAGGAAAGCTACGGTGCTCCTTGAAAAGTCTTCATACAACATAAAAACCCCTAAAAAAATTGTACCTCAACACCTGTGTCTGGTAAAACCACTAGTGCCTTAGATGGAACTATTGTAGGATCTAATGGTAGCCCATAACCCACCACCTCTAGAGCATGATCATCACTACCCTCCTAGTTTATGACTGGAGGTTGTCATGGTGACATGTATCTACAATTCCAAACACACGCCTCAAAAAATATTGATACCAAAAGTTCACAAATAAAAGTGTAGGATAGGTCAAATTGTTCCTATAAAAATATCATACCCATATGCTTACTTCTAAATCTAGTATTGGGTAAAAATAGATATCCACAAAATCTATAGAGGCACAACCTAATTATCACTCAAAAGCTGGGTCAAGTTCAAGTTCTCTATTTCACAATTTAAATTTTCATTTGAATTAATATTCATTTCACAACATTCTCTTAATGGTTGAACCAAATGGTTCACCACTTCTAATCTATAATGGCCCATATAACTCATGAACTAAAATATGGCATCCAATTAATCCACACCATAACACATTCCAACCCAAGAGACCAATGGTACATGACTCAACATGCCATAGTTGACCGCTTAGGGTTTATATTATAGCCTAATTAGGAAAACACTATTTAGGTTATGATATGCTCTCTAAGTACCAACTGTGTTTCTCAATTCCCTATACAAATCATATATAAAATAGAAGGTATATCACACAAGGAACATATCACAAAGTCATGCCGTCAAGTAATGCATCCTATATGGCATGGAACAATTTATTTCATGTGAAATATAGTAGGTACCTAAAATGATGCATGATATTCATACCTTCACCCCATCAGGTAATAGTAAAATAGAACCCTTAATCATATCAATGTTAACATCACAACTCAATTTCATCACCCAATGGTGTAACAAGATTAAATATAATAGAAAAAATACAGAAAACAACAATTTCCATTCATGACAATTTGGATTTTCTCTATACATGGGTTAGCTACTCCCAGACACAACTCATTACCAAATTCCAATTCCTTCTTATCCCTTACCATTTTCTCAAAATATTAGGCTAGAATAGAATTCTCTAATAGCACTTTGTAACGTCCTGACCTAGATGCCACTAAATAGTTCCCTAAGCCGATGGGTCACATGGCCTCAAGCACATCTCCCAAAATGATAGAGGCTAAAAACTAGAAGATAGGGCCTAGTGTGTGTCATTGGGGAGACTATTCCATCATGTAAGAGTGTAACACAATGGTAGCAATCAAATAGATTAATAGCAGAAGATGATACAAAAAAAAATGTAGATAACATCCAAGATAAGAATATATAAATAATTCTAAAAGGAATCTTATATAAAATGATGAGAAAATAGGTATAGAAAAGCAGTACAAAACATCTACCAAAATATGAAAAATACCAAAAATATCTATCCCTGCTAGCATCATTAGCCTCATATTGGTCATGTGCTCCCCTGCTCCTAAGCATGGAACAAATCAAGCATCTTGACGTGGGCGATTGACTAGGTCCCTACATGTATCCATATAGTCTATCTAGGTACAAAATAGTGGCCTAAATAGGGTGTGAGATAATACTCATTAGGCCACCACCGATGGTGTTTATAACAAATCCAAACTTTTTAATACAAGATAAAGCAGTGTACAAGGTATATAACAGATATGATAATAATACAAGTAAAAGGGACATGGAAAAATTAATATATTTAAAGTAATACTATCAATCCAAACAAGGCTCCATGCAAACAATAGTTATACTCTCATAACCAAGGGTAGCGGTAAAATATAACTAAACAAGCAGGTGTAAATCCATCATGTCTAACACTACAAATAGATACCCATACTAGGGATATCTAATAAATCACCACAAGAATATACACTATATAAATTCCATAAAACCAAGTTTAATCCACTACCATGTCCATGCCATATAATCCAGTATAAATCATTCATCACAACCTTGACGTATAATCAAGTCATCTATAACGGACTCTCAGTGTAATTAGAAGTATTAGAACTTGAAGGGTTGTATCTATGGTATATAAGACCAAGGCATCCTCTTCAAGTCCTAAGAGCATCTCAATAGAAATGTTGTAAAGACCTAGGTGGAGTACAAGGAGCATGTCAATAGCACATGTCCAATGTGAATCCAAGAAATTTAGATCCAAGGGTTTGTAAGGCCTAAGGAATCCTATGGAATCAAGAACCAAGGAGAAAACAAGTCAAAGGTGTCCACTACGGTAAACAAGATTAATGGGAGAAAAATCCATGGAATCTAATAAAATAAAGATCCTAGGTATACCAACCAAGGCATCCACTACCATTTTAATCCATAATTAACACTCATCACAATCACATTTCATGAGTTTACCCACCCATATAATAATTCCATATAAAAAATTAAACAATTCACATCATGTATAACATGGAAAAGGAGGAAATATCCCTATTATATTCAGTTCAATTCCATTTAATCAATTATGAGGATTCCTCTAACTAAGAAAGAACACACACACCCAATGGGTGGTGTTAAAATAAGAAAAATGCAAAGGCACACCCCATGGGTGGATAGGTGTAATGTCCTTGGTCCGGAAGCCACTCAACTGGCACCCCATACCCAGTTGGCCACATGGCCTCAAGCACATTTCCCCAAATGCCAAAGGATGTCGACTAGCAGTGAAGGACTAGGGTGTGATAGTGGGGAAACTATGTCCTCATTGGTAGAGTGTAACACAATGAAATAAATAATAATAATAGCGGAAGTAGTAAACAACATGCAACTGAAGTAAACGATGGAAGACTGAAAGGTAATGTAACCAGAAGGCATATAATACCAAGATGGTGCAACATGTCACATGTTATATGAAAATAGTAAAAATAGGATACACTTCAATCAAGTACAATACAATACCAAAGTACTATAAAACAAAATGAAACTTAGAAGCATGGTAAGCCTTGGCTTGGTCCCATGCTCTCCTGCTTCTAAGAAGCAATCAAGTACCTATATAGGGAGCCTTTCCCTTATCGAACCCTGAAGAAATATAGTTTGTTTGAGCCCAAAAACATGACCCAAATAGGGTATGAGAAATAAATCCCATTAGGAAACCACTGAAGGTTTGTTCCAATATTTCAGTGAGTATATGCAACAGTACTGTACAATAGTGAAATGTAGTAAACTAGAAGGTACTCAAAAGTAAACAATCCTACGACTACTGGCATTCATTTACATTCATTTCATGTTCTTTAATAAATTCCAATTTATTTAATTATATAAGTATCAGGATCCATCTTATGCCAATTAATTCCCTATATAAAGTAAACACAACATAGATCTCAACATGCTATCTAAACAAAAGAAGTGAAGACTGAATCCAAGCTTGTACTTTGGCTTGGTAGATGCATCATAAGTCATTCCATTTCAATAGGTCTCTGGGACAAGACTGATGTGTAATAATTTTAGTATATTCAAATTAGGGACAATCCCAGTGTATCAGTATTTTAGTATATTAAAATCATGTACAAGCCTGATGTATCATTATTTCAGCATGTATCAGGGACAAGCCCGATGTATCAGCATTTCAACATATTCCAGGCCAGGCTCGGTGTATCATCATTTCACCATATTCAAATCAGCACATGTAAATTACACTATTATATGGTTAACAAAATAACTTCTCACATGGGAAACTCACATAATAAACAACACATATAATCTGTACTATTACATGGTTTTCAATAATCTACTCACATGGGAAAAATTATATAATAAGACTAACGTGTGAATTAAACTATCACAAAGCTTTAACAATCATATTCACATGGAAATATTAATTTAACCAATTTTATTCTAAAATAACCCTTCAAAAGGGAAACAAAGGCAATCCCATCGGCATCCTATGCCAAATGGATAAATAATGGTCATCTAAGGGAAACACACTGACATGGTGGCCCTTAATCAAACCAAACAAGCCTAAAAATGCTTCAATTTAATTTATTCAATTACCTATTGTCATTAGGTATCAAAATGGGTCAAATTATCAATCAAGAAACACCCTAAATATGGGAACGTTACACAATTACACATATAAACAACTTAACATTTAAAAATTATCACAAGATCACCTACCTCGTTATAGTATGACTCTCCTCGTCCAGCCTTGACTTATAATTCAATCTAGAACGATATAGATCTATGAAACAAGGATAATAATTCAACCTTAAATAACTTCTTCTAGAATAGAAATTGGTAAGAACAGATCAAGATTAATCGAGAGCTTACTGATACACTTCAAACACAACTGATGAAAATCAAATCAAAGTCCGGACGAAGATTTGGGAGAAAGTTGAAGTTCTGGCGGTGCTTGTCCTTCAACCCGGAGAGCCCACTGTCCAAATTGTAGAATAGAGAGGCTACTTCTAGTTTTAAGAAAGAAACACAAGTACACTGTGTGTAAGTCTATATACACAGCGTGTATATCATTTTACTATTCATTTGGTAGTTGACTTCCACCGACTTACTTTCCTGGGCCTGTTGACATGACTACACAGCGTGTACCAGGAAGTACATGGCGTGTAGTTGGTTTTTCCTATTTTCCTTGCCGACATTCCCACATGCCATGTATTCCCACAATACCTCTCTAAACTACACAACATGTACTTAGAATTACATGGTGTGTAACCCCGGATCATCCCATGTGACAATATGATTCCAGTACTTGTCTACTTTTCCCTTGTTTTCTAAAAAACAACTCAAAGGAAAAAAGAATAAAAGAAAACTGTACCTCAAAGTAAGATCCGAGTTCTTACAAAATTACACCTTAAAGAAATTCATCTCTAAATTTCCCTTCCAAGGGTGGTGAAAGAATATCTAAAAATAACTCCAGCCACTAAGCATGTAGATCGGCCTCCTTTTCCCAAGTCTCGTCCTGTACTTGGTCGTGCTGCCATAACACCCGTATGAGAGGAACTTACTAGCCTCAGAGAACCTTCATACTCCTATCAAATATACGAATCAGATGCTCATTAAAGGATCCATCAACATGAAGCTCAACCTCCTCAGGATGAAAAACGTGAGATGGGTCAGAGTGATAGCAGCGTAACTGAGATACATGGAAGACATCGTGCATGGCTCGGTACCTCTGAGGTAACTATAACCAATAGGAAACTAACCTGACTCACTCCAAAATCTCAAACGGTCCTACATATCTTAGTGAAAGTTTACCCTGACTCCTGATTATCTTGTGTCCCAACCTCGGTTCAACACGTTGGAAAACTCGATCCTTGACCTCAAACTCCAAAGGTCATCTACGACAATTAGCGTATGATTTTTGATGAGACTATGTAGTATCCATTTACTTCCAAATCAAGTAACCCTGCTCAGTAGTCTCCTAGAAATGATGAGGTCCTAGCATAGTTACCTCTCCTACCTCCAACCAACACAAGGGTGATCAGCATGAACTCCCGTATAAAGCCTCATATGGCGCCATCTGAATAGTATCCTAGAAGATATTATTATAGGAAAACTCAAAAGGGTTATATCATTCTCTAAAGATCCCTCAAAGTCTTGGAAATATGCATACAACATGTCCTCTAGCACTTGTATCCTACGCTCTGACTAGCCATCAGTCTGAGTGTGGTATGTTGTGCTCAGAAGCACCTGTGTACCCAACACCCTCTAAAAACTCTACCAAAAACAAGATGTAAAGCAGGTGTTCCTATCTAAAATAATAGAATGTGGGACCCCATGAAGTTATACCACCTCTCAGATATACATATTTCCTAGTTCATAAACACTGAAGGTCTCCTTGATCGGCAAGAAGTGAGTGACCTTCATAATCCTATCAACTGTGACCCACACAATATCGTTGCCTCTAGCCGACCTTGGTAACCCCATTTCAAAATCCATCAGGACATCATCCCATTTCCACTGAAGAATGGGTAGCTACTGTAAAATCCTAGCTAGATGTTGATGCTCCATCTTCAACTACTAATAGGTGGAACACCTTATAACAAAACTAGCTAATTCTCTCTTTATACCCAACCACTAGTACTGACGACGCAAGTCACGGTACATCTTGGTGACTTCGAGATACACTGCCGAGCTGAAGCATGAAACTCCCACATCATCTCCTTGTGTACATCCCCAGGAACCCACACACATCCATGGATATATAGAACATCATCCTCATCTATCATCCTTCTAGGAGGAGGGTCCTTACCTGCCACACTCTCTCTCGTAGAACTAGGTCCTCAGAATCTAATAGCTGCCTCATCCTCACTCTGTCCTGTAGGGTTGAGGTAACATACAATGATGAAAGATAAGTTCATCCCTAATTTTCGTGCACCTCTAAATGCATCTCAGAGAACAAATCCATAAGCTTCCATTCACCACTGGCCTCCTGCACTGTCTGTATCTGATTCCTCCTACTCACTACGTCAGCCACTACATTTTATTTTCCAAGCATATAGGCAAGCTCAAAATCGAACGACTGAAGTTATTCCACCCACCTTCACCATCTCAAATTCAAATCACAATGAGTAAAGATGTATTTGATACTTTTTTGTTTCGTTTACACCACAAAATTCTCTCCCAATAAATAATGTCTCCAACATTTCAAAGCATGAACAACTCTAGCAAACTTGAGATCATGCGTCGGGTAATTCCTCTCATGTGGTCACAAACTCTGAGACCCATACACAACAACTTGATCCCCCTGTATAAGCACTACTCCCAACCCAATAACTGATGCATCACAGTACACATTGTAACTCTTTCCCAACTCTGGAAATATTAGTATCGGTGTTGAAGTCAAACGTCCCTTCAACTCTTAAAAGGATGCATCACAAGAATATGACCACTCAAACTTCACACCTTTCTTATTCAAGCATATCATTGGTGTTATTAAGTGTGACAAGTACTATATAAAATGACTATAGTAACCAACTATCCCTAAGAAGCTCCGCACCTCAAAAAATTTCTTAGGCTGCTCCTAGGTGACTACTGCTCTAACCTTCTTTGGGTCCATTGATACTCCAGTCTCCGAGATGACATGACCCAGGAAGTGAGTATGATCAATCAAGATGTGGATTTTTGTAGAATTAGCATATAAATGATTCTCTCTTAGTGTATTCAAAATGATCTCAAGATTTTTGGCATTGCCATGTCGATTGTGAGAATACACAAAGATATCATCCATGAAAACCACCACAAAAGAATCTAGGTAAGGATGGAACACTCGGTTCATCAGTGCCATGAAAATTACTAGTGCATTCGTGAGACCAAATGGAATAAACAAGTAATCATATAGGCCATACCTACTACGAAAGGCTGTACAAGGTATGCCTTTAGGTCAAACACTCACCTGACGATATCCCAACATTAAGTTAATCTTCGAGAACACTTGACCTCCTCGAATCCGATCAAAAAGGTCATCTATCCATGGAAAGGGATATCAGTTTTTAATTGTCAACTGGTTTAGTTTATGATATTTTACACAAATCCTAAGGGTACTGTCTGACTTTTTTGCAAAAAGGACCGGTGAACCCCAAAGAGAAGTAATGGGTCAGATAAAACCCTTGGCTTCTAGATCTTCCAACTGCCTCTTGAGCTCTTGCAACTCCATCATAGACATCTTGTAAGGAGGAATGGATACCAGCGAAGCTCTTGGAACTAGCTCGATAGTGAACTCCTGAAAGTATGGCCGATTGTTTCCTATAGACCGGTTAAGGTTCCGGTGCTCTACTAATGTGTATAACAACACTCGGGTCGAATCCTCAGTGATGATACTTTTTTATAGTCAGTTGTTTTTAGTTAATTGTATTCTGATTGGGGGGTCTTTTTGCAGAGATTATTAAATAATTTATGGATGATATTTGATTTAACAAATTGATAAATATTGGGGTGAGTTCATTATTTGGGATTTAAGCTTTTGATATCCTTGATCTTTGCTTTATATTGCATTAAATTAATACCCACTTCACAAGATGATTTTGATCGGAATTCCCAAGTGTTAAAGCTTTAATCCAAGATGTAAATTAACTTAGAGTTCTAATCATTACCAATAATTGTTTATGGTAGTATATTTTTGGTTCCAATAATCCATGGAATCCACATATTAAACAACAAATTCCATTAATCCATGACATATAAAGTTCAACATACACAATATTAACTCAAATAATACTCATCGAGCAAAGGCTCTCAATCACTTAATATCCCCAAATTATAACTAAAACCAATGAGAGATTTACTCAGAAATTGAAATGATTAGTAATCTATTTATAATTATTATGATGACAAATTAAGAAGATAAGAAAAATAAAGGGATAAGAAAAGAGTTTTGCATGGAGCACACACACACGAACGATGATGAGAATTAAAAACGAACTTTAGATTGAATGAGAATGAAAAAGAAGGGAAAGGGATTAAACTATATTTTAACTATTTTAAGAAAATTAATATTAAACTATAGAACGTGGATGAGAATAAGAAATATTGAAGAAGGAACTTTCATTAAAAGAGAATTACAAAGAAAGAGACTTACAAGATTACAAAAATGAAGAACACAAAAGTAAATGAAAACAAAGAGAGGAGGAAAGGTATCTCAAGTAAAAAATTGAGTATGGTAGGTTCTCCAAATCCTTTCTAAAGGATTTGGTCATGCTATTATGTGCTCCTATATTTTGAAATTCCAACCCCTTTGAAGGAGAGGAGGGGGATGTATTTATAGCCCAAGGAAGTGGACTGTTTGCATTCCCAATCTGTCCCTCCACTTTGCTAGAAGATTTAGACATCCAGACAATTTCATCTTGAGATATATCATTCTGAAAAGTTTTATATAATAATTATTTCTGACTACTCTCAAAATTTTGAGGTATTTGGATGTATGGAGAAAAGTTATGGCAGTTTCAATAAACAATGTTAAACTCTCCATTTCTATCCATTCTTTTTCGATGGCCAAAATCTGAATGGATTTTGGAATAGGAAGATACCTTAAAATACGAATTCTTTATTAAAAAAAGTAGACCGACTATATCCCCTCTTTCACACTACAAAATATCAGCTTTATTGTATGCTTAAATCATGAGATATGTCATGAATATTGTACTGATTTTATTTCTCAGACAGAATGGTGGGATGAGTTTAAATGAATCATTTGGGCCTCTTGTCTTTGGAGTTGGGACTCGAAATTTTTATACAAGACTCCTTAAATTTTACCCCAAAATTTGGAGGAGAATAAAAGAATTTGGATTTCCTAATTGATCCCATAAATTAAATCTTCATGACTGGTCCAGTTTCTTCACAGATTCTGTAGGCCTTCTTGTGTGGTCCATATGGGCCTTAAAATAGAAGAATTGGCCCATGATCCCTTCTAATGAAATGTTGGATATCGAATTTGGAATCCTACAAGACAAAAAGAAAAAAATTTGGATTAGTAGGGTGATGTTTATAAATAAAATTGTAAACTGACTCAATTGGACTACTTCTAAAAATGCTCAAAAATTATACTTAGTATTAAAACATTAATATTTCACACAAATTATGAAAATTTCATATAAAATAAGTAAAGAGAGTATATAATAAGTCATGAAAATATTAATAACATCAACTACACCTCTTTAAATAGAGGTAATCCTAAAAAGTTTTCTGGGAAAACATCCCTAAAACGATCAACCACTAGAGGGAAATCCACCAGACATATTCGCTAGTCATCCATATATAAACTGACAATCTGGGTAGTCATCCTGCCTAGCCCACGATGCTCAGGTCTAGATCAGCTCACATGAACATCCCATTCACCCTTATGTAGAAACTCTCTGCCCTCTAGTGATGTGAAACTCACCCTACAATGATATTAATAAAAAAAGGCTTGAAAAGAAACCAACCAGTACATTCTGAGAATGACATCAAAGCCTGTCATCTCTAATACATAGAGGTTCCAAAGAAAGTGACAACCACCAATATCAAGAGGGCACTACTTACACTGATGTACACCTACTGTTCTAATTCCTAACAGAGTGTATAGCATCATAACATCAGAATAAGTATAAACACAGAGCCCAAGGCTTTCCACAATGGCTACATATATAAAACTATGTGTACCACCAGTATCAAAAAGTGCAGAAGATAAAATAGAGGTAACTAGAATAGTACCTATAATAATAGAAGGTATGTGTTCCTACTCTTATTGGGTGTAGTGCACTGCATAAGTCTGACTTGTACTGCAGCCCTGAGACACTACTTGGATACCCTAAGATGACCTGCCCTGCTATCACTAAGATCCTAGGGTCTGGCTACCACATCCACGACCACCCCCTTAGCCTGAACGGCCTGACATATTCTAGTTACCCAACTGGTGAGAAGATGCTAATAAAAATCCTAAATGTGCAGTTGGTGAAGACCCTCTTTCACTAGATACTGGTGGAAATATCCCACAAAACCACTGTAAATGGCCCATCTTTCCGCAAGTTCAGCACTCGACCAGGTACATCAGGCATTGAGATTTAGTATGCCCAATCCTTACACACAGGTAAAACCTCACCTAGATACCAAAATAAGGGTTACAAATGCTCATATCCCTGCGAGAAAGATCCATAAGATGCTTCTTGATTCCGGTTGAGACAGTAACAGATCTCAATGCTGAACCATCCTGGATCACACCCCCATATCCCCATAGGCTGTGCTTGGTAATCAACACCTGATTCAAAATAACAGAGACAAAAGGAAACCTGAAGACATTCACCAGTGATCAAATGTCAAACCTGATACCATCCTCAAATATTCTTTCCTTCGATACATCATCAAACATCAGAAGAGGTGTGAATCGCTAAAGCTCAGTAAACGGCTAAGAATAGTCCAAAACTGACAGTGTTCCCTGATCTAGGTGCATGAACACCCGCGCTCAGTCATCCCTCATCATATTAGGAAAATAATAATTATATAAGGCTACCTGAAAGTCTTCCCATGTCTTATCCTGATAACGCCCTACCTGAGTGAAAACATCCCACCATCTCTTGGAAGAATCATACAACATATATGTCGTGATATTAACCCTCCTCTCGTGAGGCATATCCAGATGATCGAAGGTAGTCATCACTGATTCCAACCATGATTCTGTAACCTGTGGTCCTCTATCCCCTAAAAAATCAGGTGGATGATGCTATTGTAATATATGAGTTAGATCTACCATTGATGTGGCAGCTTATGGTGATCCCTGAAAGGTCTTCATGAACCTCACAAAGCCTTCACAGAACTGTGCATCAGCACTTGCGTTTAGTATAACAGCTGGTGCAGCAGCTGACATAACTGGAGGTTCCATCAATAGACCATGGCCTAAAATTTATAGAGTATGATCATCACCACTCTCCTAGATACAGATCATGGTCATTGTGGAAACATGACTCTACAAGGTCAAGAACATGACTTAGTTCAAGCTCATAATGAAGGTTTTACATTTAAGTGTTCCAAAACAAAACAGGACAAAAACCTCCGTGTTTTTCAAAAAGGAAATACATGGCGTGTAGGACTACATGACATGTACCATTAAGATCTTACATAGTCGTGTTCCACTGCCATCCTAGTGGGTATAAAACCCAAGTACATGGCATGTTCCACGAGTACACGACTTGTACATAGGTCTATACTCCTGTCCATGCACTCCCACATGACTTGGTCCACACGGGTTCTTCCTGGGTAGGCTACATAGCGTGTTCCAAGGGTACATGGTGTGTTCTGATCAAAACTCAATAGCTCATGTTTTCTCTCACACAACCCGTTATAGTGAGGGCCCTGTACCAAATTGGACACATGGAATCAAGAGAATTTCCCTAAATGTCAGAGGCTGCCGACTAGTAGCGAGGGCCTAGGGTGTGATAGTGGGGAAACTATGCCCTCATTGGTAGAGTGTAATACAATGGAATAAATAATAACAATTACGGAAACAGTGAACAACATGAAACTAAAGTAAACGACAAAAGACTAAAAGGTAATATAACTAGAAGGCATATAATATCAAGATAATGAAACATGTCACATGTTCTAAGAAAATAGTGAAAACATGATACACTACAATCAAGTACAATACAATACCAAAGTACTATAAAAAAAATGAAACTTATCAACATCACAAGCCTTGGCTTGGTCCCATGCTCTCTTTCTCCTAAGTAGAAATCAAGTACCTTTATAGGGAGCCTTTCCCTTATCGACCCTTACAACAATATAGTCTATTTGGTCCCAAAAACATGACCTAAATAGGGTGTGAGAAATAAATCCCAATAGGAAACCACCGAATGTTTATGCTAATCTATCAGTGAGTATATGTAACAGTATTGTACAATAGTAAAATGAAGTAAACTAGAAGGTACTCAAAATTAAACAATCCTACAAGTGCTGACATTCATTTACATTCATTTCATGTTTTTTAATAAATTCCAATTTATTTAATTATATAAGTCTCTAGATCTGGCCTAAGACCATCAGTTTCCTATATAAAGTAAACATAATAGATACCTCAATAGGATATCTAAACAAAATAAGTAAAGATAAAATCCAAGCTTGTGCTTTGTCTTGGGAGATGCGTCATAAGTCATTCCATTTCAATAGGTCTTAGGTACAAGCCCAATGTACAAGCATTTTAGCATATTAAAATCAGGGAAAAGCCCAGTGTATCAGTATTTCAATATATTAAAATCAGGGAAAAGCCCAATGTATCATCATTTCAGCATGTACCAGGGACAAGCCTAGTGTATCATCATTTCAGCATAATCAAGGCCAGGACTGGTGTATCAGCATTTCAAAATATTCAAATCAATACATGTAAATTACACTATTACATGATTAAAAAAAATAACTTCTCATGTGGGAAGCTCACATAATAAACAACACATATAATCTGTACTATCACATGGTTTTCAATAATCAACTCAAGTGGGAAAAATTATATAAGAAGAATAACATGTGAATTAAAATATCACAAATATTTAAAAATAATATTCACATGGAAACATTCATTTAACCAATTTCATTCTAAAAAAACCCTTAAAAATGGAAACAAAGTCAAGACCATGGGTATCCTAGGACAAATGAAAAAAAAATGGTCATCCGAGGGAAACACACCCATGGGGTGGCCTTTATCAAACCAAAAAAGCCTAAAAATGCTACAATTTAATTTATTCAATTACCTAATGACATTAGGTATCAACATGGGTCAAATTCTCAGTCAAGAGACACCCTAAACATGGGTTCACAACACAATGGAACATATAAACAACTTAACACTGAAAAATTAGCATGAGACCACCTACCTTGTCGTAGTATGACTCTCCTCGTCCAGCCTCGACTTCCAATTCAAGATATAACGGTATAGATCTATAAAACTAGGATAATAATTAAACCTTAAATAAATTCTTCTAGAATAGGAATTGGGAAGAACTAATCAAGATTAATCGAGAGCTTACTGATATTCTTCAAACGCAACCGACAACGATCAAATCAGAGTCCATACTAAGATTTGGGAGAAGGATGAAGTTACGATGGTGCTTGTTCTTCAACCCGATGATCCCACTATCCAAACTATAGAACGGAGAGGAAACTACCCATTTTAAGCGAAAAACAAAAATACATGGAGTGTAAGTCTATATACATGGAGTGTATATCATTTTACTGTTCATTTGGTGGCTGACTTTTACTGAATTAATTTCCTGGGCCTGTCGACATGACTACACGACGTGTAACATGAAGTACACAACGTTTAGTTGGTTTTTACTCTTTTCCTTTACAACATGCCCATACTCCATGTATTACCATCTTACATGGCCAAAATACATAGCATGTACTTTTAATTACATGACATGTAACCTTGAATTAGCCCATGTGAAAGTATGATTCCAGTACTTGTCTAGTTTTCCCTTGTTTTCTCAAAAACAACTCAAAGGAAAAATAATAAAAGAAAACAGTACCTCAAAGTAAGAACCGAGTTATTTCAACAAGGTTGGGGTAACAAACTCCAACAAACTCGAAGGAACTAGAGGGTATCCCTAAAATTTTTCAATCTATTAAACTTAACTATTTAATAAATTAATGGGGTTCCTCTTGAAAGTATGTCATGTGGAACAATGAAAAATATACTTATAAAACACCAAACCCCAAGGGAAAACTATAAAACACCCACCATAGGTCTTTAGTAAAGTGATCATCAAGTATCTAATTCTGATTTTACTTAGATCAGAAGAAAAATGAAGAACTTGGAAATATGGAATATTAGATTTCACTTAAATAACTCCATCAACAATAATTAAAATAAAGAGTGGAAAAAAGGAATTAATAACTCACCAACATGAATCCAATGAGACTGAAGACATTTGATTTTGAGTTCGGATGGAGAAACTGGAGTAAAATCTAAGAATTATATTCAAGATAACTCCACACACATGAGATGCTATCTAATGGATGAATAAATGATAAGGGTTTCAAAATATAAGGATTTTAAGGGAAAAATAGTTATTTCCCAAAGAATTACTGGCCTTCATGATTCAGCCGCATGGTTGGACAAACCATGCACAAACTGTGCAACCTCTACTATCTTAAGGCAGAACCTCACATAGTTAATGTGCATAGTTTTCTTAACCATGCAAAAACCATGCCTAGAACACTGTCCAAGGTCTATATAATTTCTCATAGTCATGTGACTCGATCCATATGATTTCTTCAAAATGTGTGGGATCCTTCATCCCTCTGTCTAGACATCACACAATTAGGCAAACCATGCGTCTTTCCCTGCACGGTTTCTACTTACCGTGTGGCCTTCCCCACATAGTTTCTACTTACAGTGAATCCTACCTTATTTTTTAAAAAAACATAGGATCCGGGCTCCGAAGAGACCAAGAACACTCTTGATACACCCATAAACTCATTAAGAATCCTTAATAAGTCATAAAAAAGAATTTAAACTGAAAAATGAATGATCCTTACCTCATAGAAAAACCAAGTATCTTATAATGAGAGTTTATTTTTCTCCCAGTGGAAGCTCTGTGAGTTCCTTGAAATGAAAGAGGGATCATGATGAGACTCATGGTGGTTCTAGACCGTAGGCATCTTCCAGACCTCTGGCAGTACTTAGAGGAGGCTCATTGACTTGCTTCGAGTGTGGAAAAGATGGTTATTCAAGATGTGTTTCTACTGAGGCACCAAATATCTATAATTATTGTGGTTGATCAAGAAATTTATAGAAGTTATTCTATTTTTTTCTACTTCATATAGTGGTATAGGATCATAAACATAAAAGAGTACTATGGTTCAATCATATGGTTCAAGATCTAAGGGGCTCCATCCATAGGAATCCCGAATTAATCTTCTTCACACAGTGGACGAGTATCCATAGGAAGCTGATATAGGTTCAATGATTGTGAGAGGTACAATCACCGTCACTTCATCTTTGGTGACTACTTTATTTGGTACTGGTGCATCTCACTCATTTATGTCGACTTGTATTATGGACCTTCTAAATCTTCATACAAAGAATTTATATTATGTGATGGATATTAACAAACCCTTTAGAATAAAGAGAGAGTAGGGTATCCATTGTCCTGCATGTGTTTTCTCTTTATCTGAAATCAAACTTACCTAGAATTTTTTGGTTATCAACATGAAAACTCTTGATTTTATCCTTGGGTTGGATTGGATAATTTCAAATAAGGTCTGAATTGACTGTTATCATCAATGGGTCTCTTTTACTGTACCTGATGCAGTGTGTCATGTCTTTTAGGGAAAATGGGTTATGACGTCAAGTAGAGTTGGACCATCTTTTCCAAAATTGAATAGGTTAATATTAGTGTTTTCTTTTGACTTGGATAGATAATCTTTGAGTTTTGATCTCCCTCTAATCTTTATCAAGTTTCCTGACGTGTTTCCTTCTATTTTCTATGGACTATAACTAGTAAGATAGGTATATTTCTCTATTGATTTAGTACCTAGTACTCAATCGATAACCATTATTTCTTACCATTTGGAACTAGAAGATTTGAAAATCTAAAATCTCAGTTGGATGATCTATTTGGTAAAGGATTTATACTCATGAGTGTTTCACCTTGGGAGGAACCTATTCTCTTTATGAAGAAATGTTACATAACACTTTGAATATAAATTTATTAACAAAAACTCAATCAAGTTATGGTACATAACAAGCAACCAATACCACAAATTGATGATCTATTTGACTAGTTGAAAGGGAAAAGTGGTTATCAAAGATTGATCTTTGATCTAGTTGTCACTAGTTGAGAATAAAGGAATCTGATATTCAAAAGACCTCATTCAGGAGTAGGTATTTCCATTATGAGTATCTTTTCATGCCATTTGTTCTAACTAATTATCTATCATTTTTATGGATTTAATGAATAGGATTTTCTATGATTACCTAAACTCATTCATAGTAGTATTTGTGGATGACATCTTGGTTTACTCCAAGACTGAGGAGGATCATGTTCATCATTTTAGAGTCGTCCTAATAATATTGAGAGATCACATAGTCTATGTGAAGTTATATAAGTGTAATTTATAGATATGGGAAATGAAGTTCTTAGAACATGTGGTCTCAAAACATGGAATCTCAGTCTATTCTAAGAAGATGAAGGTTTTTATGACATGGGGAGACCACGTAATTTTTTTTATATTTGTACAAAGTTGGTTTCTCAAATGATCTCCCTCACTTGGAAGAGAGATAAGTTATTATGAAATTAAAAATATCAGATTTATTTTGTTGAGTTGAAACACATTTTGACTTTTATTCCAGTGTTAACTCTTCGTGAGGTTGGGCAGGGCTACATGGTCTTCTGTGGTGCATTATGTTTGGGTTTGGGTTGTGTTCTTATGCAGGGTGATCACGTGGAAGCCTATGGATATAGAAAACTTAGTCCACACGATAATAATTATCTTACCCATGAACTCGAACACGTAGTTGTGATGCAACCTCTTAAGAGTTAATGAAGTTACCTTTTCTGAGAAAGTTTTAACATTTATTATGAAAATAAAATTCTAAGTTATATGTTCTATCAAAAATATTTGAACCTCCATCAGAGGCATTGGGTGGAGTGTTGGATTTTTTGATTTCGACATTCCCTACACCCTGATAAAGGGAAATGACATTTCGCATGCTTTGAGTAGGAAACTTCAAACCTAGGATATAGAAGAATCATTATAAGAGTGGAATTTGATTGATCTTTTTACATAGTTTCATTTTGGATTCTAATAGGAAGAGGCTGAGGTTTTCATGACAAGTGTTTAGTTGACCAATGCTCTTCTCAAGATGATTCTTCAGGAAAAGTAAAATTATGAGAAATTATGTAGCATTAGGGACTCTTTCTATAATAGGGAGAATATATGTGAATATGTGCTCTCTTCTGAGGGAATCCTATGTTTTTGGAATCAGTTTTTGTGCCCTTGTCTATAAGGTAGTACATAATGGGGGATTTTATAATTCCCAGTAGGTGGTGCACCCTAGAACCAAAAAAATGTTTTATGATATGTGGTGATGATTTTGGTGGCCAGGTATGAGATGATACATTGCTAAAATTTTTTCTCATTGTTATACCTCTCAGTAGGTCAAAGCTAAGAACCATAGACCTTTAGGTTTTATTCAGTCACTTCTAGTTCCAACTTAGAAGTGGGACACAATTTATATGGAATTTTTGGTTGGTTTTCTATATATCCTAATCAAAATAATGTGATATCAGTTATGATCAATCAACTAATGAAATTGGATCACTTCTTACCCATTTTTGAAACAATAGAATTTTAGGAATTGTGACATCTCTGTATTCAAGATTTTATCAAATTCTATTAATTTACTTATTCTATAGTATTGAATAGGGATCCCCATTTTACTTTTAGATTCTAGAGATTCCTCTAGGAGTAACTGGGATCTCATGTACAATTGAACGTGATATATCATATGCAGATGGATGGATAGATATAATGAGCTATGCATATTTTTTAGGACATGATTTGTACCTGCATCCTCAATTTTGGTGGATCTTGGGATGTTTATTTGGGATTGGTTGATTTTTCTTATAATAATAGTTACTAGTATGCAATTTATATGGATCCTTTTGAGGCCTTATATGGTTATCCTTGTAAATATCTATTATGTTGGTTGAATATTGGTGAAATTTATTTGGTTGGGATTATCTTGGTCCATGAGATGATGGAAAATATTTAATTGATTTGTTAGTAAATGGTTATGGCATAGATCCAATAAAAATATTATGCTAACCATTGTAGGGCATCATTGGAGTTTTTAGTTGGTGACCTGGTTTATTTGAGAGTGTCACCTTGTTTAGGTCATTTATCGATTTGGAAGTAGGGAAAGATTGTACCATGGTTTTTGGGACCTTTTGAAGTTTTTGAGTGGATGTGGAAAGTGGATTACTATTTAGAAATTTCACCATAATTGATGTTGATACATAAGGTGTTCCACATATCGCAACTTTATAAGTATCTTTATGAACCATCTCATGTCTTGAATTTGGATGACCTTGATATTAAGCTTCATTTATCCTTGGCTAAGAATCCAATTAGAATTTTTGATTTTTAGAAAAAGGTACTTCATGGGAGGATGATACCTTTGATCCATGTGCTATGGTATCATGGTTATGATTCACATGATACATGGTATTATGAATCATTAATGAGAGATTAGTGAACTCATCTCTTTGACATGGAATCTTCTTGATAAGATTTATGTGGATAGAAAGTTTTTTTGGTGGGGAGGTTGTAACATCCTGCTACCTTTTTTAGGTATTCATTGACCCTTGTTTTTATCTCCTTTAATTCGAGTCTTGTTGTGGGGTCATTTATGTATAATTTTGAAATTTTTAGAAGCCCAAGGGGATGTTCATAATTGGTGCATGGGTTGGGAAAACCATGCTATTTTACCCAGTAAACCATGCGACCTGATGTGATTCAATGGAAGGGGAACATGGTCTGTCTAAATCATGTGACCAAACCCTCCAAACCATGAAATGTCATACAATGAGTGTTTTTATGTTCTGATCATGGTTTTAAAAACTATGTTCCCTCCTAGGAGAAACCATGCACCCTACCAACAAGAGTTCATGGTTAGGGCACACGGTTTGTCTAACCGTGCGACCCTACCCATCAAACAAGGCATGTGAGTTTTAATTTCTCTAAAAATTATTTTCTAAATCTTGAACCACCCATTTAAGATTCCAAATCATCCCATTCAACACTAAATTTAATTCCTTGGTTGTGAAGGCTCCCAAGAGGTGATTTTGGCTCCTCAAAACCCTTTTTAGGGTGGATCTAAGCATCATTGATCTCATTCGATCTCCTCTGGGTAAGTAGATCTCCTATCATGTGGTTTCTTCTAATATATCATTCAACCCCCTTAGAGAGTGATGAATCATCATGTTTGTGATGGATATAAACTCATTTTTATGGATCTTGATTCTAAATTGTGTTTCTTGATCTCATACACCTCATTCTTCATCGGTGATCCCATTGCGGGTGTTGTCTTTGATAGTGTGATAAAAGATAGGCGGTTAGACAATTTTTTCCCTATGATTGAAACCCTAAATCTCTTGATTAAATTGAAATAAGTTTTTTATTTATTTAAAAAAACACATTTGAAAGGATTTGATGTGTGATTTGAAATGATGTAGAAATTCTGTAAAACCCTCAAATTCCATGGAATTCAAATTTTGGGGAGGATTTGAGAAAAATGAGGGTTTGATTTTAAATTTGATTTGATAAATTGATTTTGTTATTAAACCTTTAGAAAAATGACTTGAAGTGAAATTTTATTTTAAATGGCATGAATTAATGAAAACATTATTTTGGTTTTAA
The DNA here is from genome assembly GCA_963277665.1 of Viscum album. NCBI lineage: Eukaryota > Viridiplantae > Streptophyta > Magnoliopsida > Santalales > Viscaceae > Viscum > Viscum album. The sequence goes on from OY728136.1 coordinate 613,953,884, forward strand.
AATGAGAAAGGCATGTTGAAAACTAAAAGCTATGAAAGTTTAATTTTAATTGATTTGAACTATTTGAGTTTCCCATGTTTGATTTATTGATTGTTTGAAGCACATGTTAGCTTGGGTAGTTGGTGGTAACTGGGATAATAATTCTTGGACCTTGCCTCCCCAATAATGGATTGAAAATGAAAAATGTTACTAAAACAACTATGGAATGACTTCTTGTCATTGGTTCCCCTATTGGGGTATAGAATACCCATGATGGGTTCCCCTATTGGGGTGTATTTGTGTATGCACACCTAAGTTGAGTCTAGATCATTATTATATGTGTGAGGAACCTATTACCTGAAAAACTAACTTACTATGGGGATTTCATACATGGTGACTTGCTATGATTTTTTGACTTGATTATACATGAAAATTATTATTTAATTTTTTTATTCATGCCATTTTATTTATATAAATGTTTTATATTTTTTTATATAATTCAATTTGGATATAATTGTGATCTTTTTTATTATGAAAGCATTTTTTGGTTTAAAATATGTAAATGTAATCCCATGACTTGTTTTATTGAAAATGATAGCATAAATGGTAAATTGTTATGGTATTGATTATGTAACACCTTGTGAGACCCTATCAAGCTTTATATCTCACACCCCACCATTTCCTCCAGAAGTTTATAGAATTTGTTATACCAGGTCCGAGTAAAGGGAAAGTTCCACTTAGAGGTGGTGGATGTTCTTGATCATTGGGACCATGAGGTGATGATGGTGACTAGTGGATCTATTTCCCACTTGTCACATAGGAGTTTTTTTGAGACTTTTGGATGGTTGAAGTTGTATTTTCCTTTGGAATGTTTATCTATTTATTCAGGTGTTATTTTACTTTTTTTTGTATTTATCCATTTAGAGCGTTGTGAATACTGAATTGTATCTTTTATCTTTCATTGTGTTTGTGGAAAATTCGCTCCCTATTTGATCTTGTATGATTCCAGATACTAGCCGCTAACCCGTGGGGATCAAGAATTCCATTTGGGATATGTCAGAGTTGGCTCAAGTATTAGGGTACTGGGGTATTTGGGCTAGTTTGTGACAAAACATCACTCATTCCCGCTTCTTGAGAATGGTTTCCAAAGAAAAATCTAAATTTCATCCCATAACAAGGGTCACCACCCTCCAAAAACCAATGGTGTACTCCCCACCATATGGATTACCTTATTCCACTCCTCAAGAACAACCTCAATAGTTTCCATTACCAAACCAAAAAATATAATTTAAAAGCTTGATGCATAGCTGATGCTCTCTCAGTTCCCTTAAGATGATGTCAAGATATTAGGCATGATCATATCAAAACAAATAGTACAATAATTTTCCATTGATGGGTGTATATAGATCTTACTAATCCATGCTCATATAAAACCAGTATATACTTTCATTTAACTAAATCTTGATACCACATCTCCTGAAAATGTGTTTCCATGTTTATCTATGGGTCAACCATATCACGATACCTAATTTATTTTTTATGTTTCATATACCATGGAGAGAAATTCCTCATTTTATCACAACTCCCAAGATACTATGCCCACAACATTTCTTTAAAACCATCGGTCCTTGGCTTGAACCTGGACACTCACCGATTTACGATTTAAACTGTACCATTTGAAATCGACATGTACCATTCCTATCTCACCCAACATAATGAGTATAACATCATGTGACACCTAGTTATCAAATGACTCACACTCTTTCAAGCTATACATTATAAAAATACAAGCTAACCATGCTACATGGAATGCTATCCTCATTAATGTAGAAGCACCCCTAGAACCTCTCTTTAAGATCAAGCACCTCACTTATACCATGATTATTTTTTCAACCACCCATCACACAATTTTTTCCCCAAAATTAAAGCATCAACCACAAAACCACTGGTCAATAGGGTAGGAACTTGAAAATCCCTACTCATCAAATTCAGTATCTATACACAATCAACCTAGGTTATTACTCACAAACCAAAGGCATCATCATGCCTATATTTCAAAACCCAAGCACCTCTCATGCATCAGTCTCAACAAGAGAATATAAAAAAGTTCACTACTTAAAAAGGAATCTGTAAACCCAGGAAAACACCTCTCACAAGTTTCCCTCAATCAAAACAAACATTAATATATAATAATCTGATCAAATCTAAGGGCCTCTAGGTCTCCCACCTAGCCTTACCAACCAAGTGTCATATCAGTGTCATTAGGTCCGACAACCTATACCAAAATGATCAAACCTATCTAAGGGATGTAAAGAAAACATCGACCAAAAAGGTTCAAAAACTTTCAAACTAGGTTCAATTATATTGGTCTTCAATTCCTAATTTATATAGAAAAACACCCTAGAAGTTTTAATTGTAAACCCATTTAATTAAAACCCATTGATAACTCCTAAATTAAGGAAATAACACTAATGAAATCACCTAGAAATCATCATCCTATAAGGCCCTGATCCTCTCCAAGAATAATCATAAGGGATGATCCCTAAAGGTTCATGATATAAATATAAGAAAGGTAAGAAATTAAACTAATTGGACAGCTGTATATGGTAATACCCCCTCAAGGTTCTAGTTTACTATAAACGTCTAGGAACCTATCAACATTACACTCAATGATATGACTAGATAACCATAGAAAGAGTTCAGTTAACTAAAATATCATATCAAGAAAGATGGGAAAACTCCATTTAGTTTTTTATTAACCTTTATTTAATTCCACATAAAAATACACACACGAAAAGGGTCTACTAGAAAGGAATCACTGCCCAAGTTGATCTAGAAAGGTCATAGGTAAACACACAACACTGTATTAATGATCTGTGTTTTACAAAACTCACATGGTCTTGTTAATTAGAATTACATTCCAAGATATGTGGTAAGGAACCATATTAGTCATTAATAACACTTTAAATAACCTAAAATAAGAAAAACACCCCATGAGGGGTCCATCACTAGGCACCATGTGCCTCAATGACCTACCAAGGTCACTAAACCTCCTGTGCATGAGGAACGAGTCATTATCCTCAATGTCAAATGTATCATTATAGATCCACATAGTCTTCCATCAGAAGAAAATATGTATATATTTCAGTCTAACTATGTAAAATTACACAAAGAACCTATATGGAAAACACTATTTAGGTCGTTGTTGACACTTTAAATAGTTTTCCCCAAATCCTCAGTAGTAAAATCGCACACTAGTAGGCCTATAACATATATACCCTATGTGATGAATATGATGCATGAGAAACCTCTTTCCTTTTCCATCCATGAGACAAAATCAGTCATTGGCCTCTCAAGAATGGAATAAGAGCTATAAATATATAATAAATCATAAATACATAGAATAGGCGAATCCTTCAAAGTGAAAATCATATAAAAGTATAAAATCACATATAGAGAACATAAATCCTATATCCCCGACAACCAGGAATTTTTACCAGAACAGCTATTATCGATGCACAAGTCCTTTATCCATCACAGGTTTCAACACATTCCAAATACTATCATTTATTATTTCCCAAATTGTAATACAATAGGAAAAGAATAGTTTTGATACCACCTTTTCATTCCCCAATGTGGTTCACTCTATAAAAAGTAACTGAACTAGTTGGCTACTAGACCTCAAAGGCATATCCCCAAATTCTAGAGGCTGTAGACTAATAGCGAGCGCCTATGGTGTGTTTATGAGGAGACTATTCCCCCATATCAAAGTAATAAACTAGTGTAAATAACCAAAAATAATCTAATAGTAGTAAATAAATAGATTGTGGAAGTAATCATTATAAAAAATCTATAAAAAATCAATGGAATGTAGTAAAGGCTTGAACGACCATTCCATACATACAATTTTCATTTCCCACTAGGAAAATCACATATATAGAAGTATATAAAATAAACTAAAATAAAAGTACATGGATCGACTACTAACTTCAAGATAAACCACATACAGAGTCTTTATGACACTATTGAGCTAATCTATCCTATCATAAGAATCTACATGAGTGGATCCACTCGATCATGAAACCCTGGGCCTCAACCCTAACAATTTTTCATCCACGATCAATCCGAAAGCATACATAAGGTCTACATACAGACTAAGGTGCATGTATAGAGGGTGAGAAATAAATATATATAGGTCACCCAAATGATGAACCTATAATCTAATACCATAAGTGAGTGCTCATGAAATATGATCAGACTAGATGAGACATAACCAAAATAAATAAATAAAATAAAACCACTGTTTATCCTTGGGTTTGTGATCCTAATTGAAAATACTTACCCCATATAGAACTAGAATATATATGGAAACTTTTATTTTTATAAATAGAAATGGGACCCAAGGTATGGAACCAAGGAATCCATGTATACTGATAAGTATGCATAAAAATAAATCTATTTGTCCCAGGAACCTTTTGAGGAATTCCAAGTCGAAACCCAAGTATTTCTCAATGTGTCGTATAATTCCATTTTTCCTATGAGACCATCCCAAGAATTACATATAAAGAATCCAAGTATCTCTCAAGGTGTCATATGATTCCATTTTTCCTATGACCCTATCCAAAGAATTATATATAGGGAATACAATTATCACTCAAGGCACAATATAATTCATCACAACTATGGAATTATATGTCCATTATGAAACACTATGTCCACTAATCTCAATCATATATGAGGAAATCCATGACTAATAGAATTATATTAGTAAGGATTAAAATCTAGATCCTAGGAAGTACATATGTAATCACTATAAACAAATATGATCAATATCCTAATCTCAAGAAGTATATCTGGGAATCCCAATAATTTAACAATCAATAAAATAGGCTTAAAATCCATATCCCATGTATTACCTCTGGGTAGCCCTATCATATATCGGATTACATCAATCACATTTTCCAAACACCAAAAATAAAATATGGAAATAACAGCTACATAAATAGTAATCAAGTGAATACATAAACAAGAGTGAGGGTGGATGAATGACTAAACCCACCACTACTGCCACAACCTCTCAAGCTCAGTACGAGTTTTAAAGTGACACTCGTTACCATATCTAACCAAACACAATGTACTATATCAGGTTAAATCAAATGATAGGGTATCCTTTGGGTCCCCTAACTCAAACATAGGAGAGGCATCCTACTTGGGATCATTTAGGCCCACACATAAGTGAAAGAATCCCTCTTGGGGTTCCCTAAGTCAACATGTAAGAAAAGGCATCCCTCTTGGGATCCATGAAATAGTAAGATAGTGGAGGAATCATAAATGGGATCCTTGGAAAGAGTAAGTGGATTCATACTACATGGGATCCACAAAAAGAGTAGAAAAGTAGAGTCATCCTACATGGGATCCTCATAAAGAATAGGTAAGAAGAGGTATCCTACACAGGGTCCTTAGAAATAACTAATCTCTTGGGGTATCACATCCTATAAACACATATCTAACATCTCAAAACATCCTAGGATAGAAGGTCACATATCTCAAGGGATATTCCCTTATTTAAAAAATCTATGTAATAATTGGTCAAGGGAGATGTCTCATGGCCCATATTAGATCAAAGTATCACTCTAGGTTGGTCCGAACATCCAACCAAAATCTATCTCATAAAGTCACATATCAGCCTCACATTACCAAGGACTATCTCTAGAAAAGTAACTAAATGAGGAAATTTTTAATATCATGACCTATCTAAAAATAATTATCACAACCCTTTAGTGGGTCTTATTCTAGGTCTCACTCTCAGGAGATAACTGAAACTATTTACTGGTGGAAGAACCTCTCTATTTTGGCATGCTCTCCCAAAAAACATCTTAGGAGACCTAAAATAACCCCAAGGATTCCACCATCATGATCTATTTGTAAAAAACTCAAAATAGACTAATAATATATCAAATTAAAACTCTGTGGTGTAAAAACATGAAAAAACCATAAACGGGTAGCAAGGGAGAAATAAAAAACATGTATACCTGAGTACACGACATCTACCCTCAAACCTCCACATGGCATGTAATTAAGCTGATATTGGAATGTAAAACCCAAGTAAATGAAATGTAAAACATATAAAAAACATGTAACATACATAAGATACCTTTCCATGTAACCTACATGGACATTTCATGTGTTTCTGTATGGTCATGAAGTTTTGCATGAGGTATACCCCACATGAGATCTAGCCACTACTCTACATAGCTAGGTTCCCCTATATGGAATATCTAGCCATGTACTTAGCTACATGGATGATTATGGATACACGATATATAATACAAATACTTGGATTGTAATTATAAAGATTTATCATCTCCAAATATGAATAACACACAACATGTGTTCCTAAACTACATGTAATGTGATTGATATTTCTAAATGGTAAACCCTTGCGATTGGCCTAAAACCTTGTTTTTTCTCCACAAAAGACATATATAAACCCTTAAGGGGTTATTAAAATTCATAAAAGGGTATTAAAACTAGAAGGAATTAAATATATGGGTATTTATGACAAAAAATTAAAAAAAACCTATGTTTGGGAAGAATCTGCTAAATTTTCACACTAATTCACATTCCAACATTACCACATGATGATTCGACTCCTCTTAAGCTATGTAGTGGCACCTTCTTCCTTCTCCCCCTAACTCACTCCCCCTATCAATTTTCTTTATAGGTCACAAAAAGGATATTCCAAAGGGGGTGTACATGAGAAGCCTAGTGGATGAGAAGAAAGAAAATAGGAAAAAGAATAAAAAGAAAAAGAAAAAGGGGCTTAGGCCCAGCCCTAACCCCTAATACGAGTTTATGCCTTGAATAGGAAAAACCCCTAATCCAAACTCAACCATAGAAATAGAATCTCAATATTATGCTCCATTAAAAATATATCACCAAATGAAGGAATTCAAATAAATTAATATTTAATTAATAAAATATTAAATATTATTTTTTTGTGAAAATTAAAATGACTCATAATTTCACTAAACTTCTGTCCTAAGGTAAACACCCTATTATAGGGCTGATGGAGAGGTCTAAAAAATAATCTAAGATCAAATGATAGGGAAAAGAAAAATTTACCCCTTATAAGTATCCAAAATTAAAAATTCAAATTCCTATTTAATTTTCTAGTATAGAAAAACACTGGTCTTTATAGATCAGTTATGTGGCATATTCTTCTATGTGGATTTTCTATACAACCATTTGACTACATGGATGCCCCACATGAAAATTCAACTACATAATTCACTTATGTAACCATTCAACAACATGGATCACCTAAATTACCATTTGGATACTTAATTCACCTATATAATCATTCAACTACATGGATCGCCTATGTAATTCACCTAGGTAACCATTCTTCACTTCTATATACACCTCACTTTCCTAACTCCATATTCGTCATGTATATTATTTCTTATTTATTTCAAAATTAATTCAAGAAAAATTTATAGGAATTAAATTTTTATCACGATATTTAAACACTTGAATAACACTTCACTTTTAATTGACTTATTTATGAACATCCTTCTTCTTATATTGATTTCTCAATGAGTTTATCATGCATCTTCTTCAACTTCACATGGTCGCTTCATTTTGTTTGTGAAATTACTTTACAAAAATCACTTAACCTACTATGCATGTTTTCATGCAGCCACATTCTCATAGTCACTTGACCTACCTTGAAAGTCCATGTGTGGTCACTTACTCATGGTCAATTTTACTACCATCCATGTCCACATGTGGTCACTCATCCACAATCACTTTACTCACCGTGCATTTCCACATTTATTATTGTGGTCAATTTATGATAGTAACTTTACCTTTCATCTATTCACTTACTCATAGTCACGTACAACTTCAAAACTTATTGATAAAAAATTCAACAACATAACCAAAAATATTTCCTAATTACCAACTTTTTTACCTCAGTCAACAATACATGAACTCTTGGTCTCAACAATCTCACCTTTTGGATTTTTTCAACCAAAGAACATAAATCACTAAATATATAAAAATTATTAAATGTATCAATATCCAAAAATTATAAATCTATGAGATCATACTCGATGTTGGTTATAAGAATTATCGGAAAAAATGCCATGTTGTCCATAAGAAGTGATATATAACCAAAATTTCTTCACAATAATGACTTAATTCAACCTGTAAAAAATAATTCATGCATCCACTTCAAAAAAATTGTTAAAATATTTCACACATGATGAAATCACAACTTAACCATTTTAAAATCCTCTAAATATATGCCTTAACTAAATAGGTAAAACAAATATCAATGGATAGATTATGTTTTCATTTTTCTCACACTTTGAAAACAATATAAAAAGAAAATAATAGAAGGGGTATATTACAAACATACATTATCCATGTATAGGGTGAGGTTGAACACCTAGATTCAACCTCAGATTATGTAAATAATCTTTAGACAATTACTTAGGGAATATATCTACAATATTTTTTGAGAATAAATTCCAAATTAAATTAATTTTTCTCTATAATATCCTTGATTAAGTGATGTTTAATATTAATGTGATTTATCCAGGAATATCGAACCAAATTCTTTGATAGATTGATAGCACTCTGATTATCACATCCAAGAAAAAGTGAAATCTTCACACTCACCTTCATTCACATAAATAGATTTGTAGAACAATTTGAATACACATATTCTACCTCCACAGTGGTTAAAGTTAAAAAAATTATTATTTTTGTTCCAACACACACATCTATTACCAAGAAAGAAAACTCCACCAGATATGGATTTTCTGTCATTAGTATATCCTGCCCAATATTCTTTAGCATGAAAAAATAGATCCAAATTTTATTTGATATCATATTTCCATCCAAAATATTTTTACCATTCAAATTAATGATAATACTTTTTACTACAATAAAATGGGACTCTTTTGGAGCACGATGATGTCCCCAAAAAATATTACAACATATAGAATATATGTTCTTGAATATGTATGGTATAATAAATTGCCAACCAACTTTTAAAATCCATTTTACAAACTTATTTTCTATGTTCATCTTTGGATAAATTTATTCCCACTAGAATTAGTTTGGAAACAGATCTTGATTCCTCCATCAAAAATATTTTCATGATATCTTTGCATACTTATATTGAGAAAGAAAAATGTGATCTATCACTTGAGAGATTTGAAAACCAAGAAAGTACCTCATATCTAAAATAATATATATTTAAAATAAATCATTAATTTATTTGAAAAACCTATCACACATTTATTTATCATTTACAGAAAATATGATGTCTTGAACATAAATAATAACAAGGAGAGACACCTATTTTTCATCTTTTATGTAGATATTATTTTCTAACCTTCCATTTTTGAAATCAAACCTCTTAAAGTAGGTGTTAATCTTAGAATATCATGCTCATGGGGATTGTTTCATCCCATATAAATCCTTATTTAACATGCAACCAAAACTTTCATCTTCTCCAAGTAAAAACCCACATGGTTTTTCAATGTAAACCTCTTCCTTTTATTATACATTGAGAAATGAATACTTGAAATCCATTTGGTAGATCTTGTAATGACTTTGTGAATAAATAACAAGGAACATTTGAATTGTTTCAAGCCATGAAACTGGTGAGAAGGAATCATCAAATCCAACTACTTTAATCAATGAATATCCTTTCCACACCAATATTTCTTTATTTCTCACCACTTCACCTTTTTTATTAAATTTATTTTAAAAACACCCACTTTTTCGTAATGAAATTCTTATCTTTAGGTTTAGGATCAAGTTACTAGGTATAATTATTCTAAATTTGATCCAATTATTCATTAATATAACCAAACCAGTCTTGATGATCCAGATCTTACTCAATATATTGAGGTTTAACTTGAGAAAATAAAGAAGTATGAGATGTTGTTCTTAGAGTTATTCTAGTTTGAACCCATTGTTCTTGATTTAAAATTTTGTTTTGAATCAAAACCTATATTCTCATACTAGGATGATTTGAATGTATTTTTTCTTCATTATTTGAGATGGATGAATCTTATCCTTCATTGTATAAAACTTCATCATCATCATCATCATCATCTATCTTCTATTTATTCAAACTTTTCAAAATAATTAAAATAAAATTTACTTCCAAAACTAACTTTATCATCAATAGTTTACTTCTTTAAAAATTTCAGGAACATCAAATTATAATTATAAAAAATTATACTGGTACCCTGTTATAGAAGTGAAATCCTATTCTATTTAGAGGGTAACCAACAAAATTTTCTAGCAAAACTTCTTGGTACAAACTTACCCAAATTTTCACCTTTAATATTGATGATATATGGGATTCCAAACACTCTAAGATACTTAAATCTTGAAGTATTATTATAGTAAGTCTCATATGAATTCATATCCAAATTTGGTCTGCAGGAACAAATTTTTTGAGCATGTAATGCTACACTAAAAAATTTCATAAAAAAATTCCTAGAAATATCATTTTATATCAACATTGTTTGAGTATTCTCTACCAAGATTCTATTCTTCTATTTAACTACACAATTTTTTATGTTGTGTGTAGTGTATTGAGTTCATGTTGAATTACATGTTTTCCAAGATAAGAATCTGACCTATTATTAGTGTAATCAACACTATTATCCAACCACAATCTATTCAGAGAGTGACCACATTCTTTTTCCACACTTCTTCTAAAACTTTTGAACATCATTTGAGCCTCTGATTTATGTTTCATAAAAATAATGTAATTGAATTAAATTCATCAACAAAAGAAATAAAATACTTATATTCATACTCTTAATTCTTTATCATGTTCCTTAAAATATATGAATGGATTATTTACAAAGTATCTGATACTTGAATCTCGACCCTTTTGTGCGAGGAATTATAAATCTTCCCCTTCTGACATGTAGAGAAAGTCCAATCAATCACCCTATTCATATTTATAAAGTCATGAAAAATTTATATTTGAGAAATATTTCTTACATTACTTTGGAAAATATGACCAATAATTTTGTTCTAGAGTTCATTTTCATCTTTCATGCTTAAATAACATGAATTTTGAGCATCACTAATTTGAAATAAATTTTACTTTATTTGCTTCTCTTTTATATCAAACTTTTCATCTTCAATAATTTTTACATAAAATCATCTTTGATGAATATTAAATCATTACCTTAATCACAAATATACAAAACACTTAACAAGTTATGTTTCAACCCATCAACATAAAGCGTGTTATTGTATTTAAATGTTTCTTTTCCAATATCAGCAGAACAAACCCATTTAATTTTTAGAGACCTATCATTTCCAAAGGTTCAAAAAGACTTCCTTGTATTTAAAAATATTTTTAAACAACTTCTAGTTCCCTATCATATGTGAAGAGTATCCACTTTCCAATATCCATGGACATTCCACCATCAAGGCTTTAAGAGAAACTTCTAAAAATGAGCCTTTTATTTACCATTTTCTTGATAATTGTTCTAGTATTGGACTAGAAGCATGGCGATAAATTATTTTACAATATTAATAGGTATATCACATCTTTTACACACTTCTTCTGATAACTGAAATCTATTTTTAGTATTTGAAATAGTTTTTCTAATCGATGTTTGAATTTGTCTTATTAGAGTTGGATGATCCCCCTCAAATTCTATTCCCTAAATATTATTGAATTATCACGATGATGATAATCAAACCAACACATCCTATATGCATGTATAAATCCTCCACAATACTAATAATATACATAAAAAATATCTACCTTTTAAAATATCATGTTGTCTAGAACAATGTATTTTACTTTCTCCTTTCCTTAGATCAACAATTATGACTTCTTTTTTCAAACCAAGGTTTTGGTAAACTTCAAGAATTTTTCTCTTCATGGTAAATTTCTTTTCAATTTTTTTAGAGTTATTAGTAGTAGAAGTTTTTAAATCAATGTTAACAATCACATAATTTCTTGATTTTTAGTATAGTGACTTGAGCCTTTTACGTAAAACATTTCATGATTTTAAGCATAATTAATCATCAGAGTACAATCCAAGGATCATTAAGTCTAGTGTATTGGAAGACTAGGTACATATAACACAAAAAATGGGGCTATAAATAAAACACTTATATATTTAATCTCTATAATGATCTCCTAACTTCCTTTGATCCCTTACATCTACATAGGGTACCCTGGGGAACACATGAACAAAGGGATGAGTTAAAAAGCCCAGTAAGGGAATGAACATAAGGATACATCTCAAGCACATGAGTTAGGAGGCATGACATAATGATATAAAAATCATGAAACTTATAAAATAATTTAATATAAACATGGGATCATATAAAAATGGAATCATATAAATATGGCCGAATCATAAAGCATTTATTTAGTATGGGTCAAGGCTAACCGCCAATCCCGTTTCCCTTCGCATCTCATGAGACTTAACCTTACCCAATGCATTGCAGTGCTATCTGGGCACACCCATCTCAACATATTCATGAATATTCTTTCCACATAAATATTCTTACCACATATACAATCATACATAATCAATCATACACAAACATAAGGGTACCCATGAAAAGAATTGGGTACCACAATCATGACATCAATCGTAACCAATGGGCGCATCATGAAATTTTACATGTAAGGAAAGAATTAGAAAATACATGTAAGTTAATAGGGTAAAATAGGCATATATCATGGTAAGTTGTGTCAAACATAAGTGACAACATATGAGAAATGTATTTTAGAAATATTGGCATTAAAACATTTTTGTGCGGTTTTAAGGAAAATACTACAGAGCTCTTAAAATAGTAAAGAATAAATTATTTTATATAAGACCATAATTGAACCAAGAAGGTTTTCATAATAAAAATACAGAATTTACAAAGATAATGGTGTCTTAAAACATAATATATAGTGCACTTGAAATTGGGTAAAAGTTCAGGAAGTTCCTTTAAAACAAGTGTGCTTATTGGGAAGTATCGAAGAGAGATTAAATTAAAAGCATGTATATCCACAAAAGAGAATGAAATATAGATCTTGGAACATGAGTTTGGATCATATAAACAGAATTTTTAAGTTCTACATAAAATGAAAGATGACAACAAAAAGAAAGATAGAGAAACTCGAAGGAATAAAGGAAGTTCGGGTAGAATCCATCATGGTTTATTGGCATGGTATCATGTATAACTAAGAGGGATTGATGAGAGAGATTATGGGTTTATAATAACTTTTAAAACATAAGTTAAGTATGGGTAAGGTGTATAAATGCACCCCATCATTTTTTATTACACAAAAAGTCATAGCATAGAGAACAATCTTGATTAAGAGTAAAAAGGGGAGGATCCCTTAGCTTAAGTCCGTTGGTGTTCACCACTTTATATTAATGACCTGAATAGTCAAATTAGGTTTATTAATAAATAGGTAAAGAACCTTATATACATGTAAAATATGTATTATATCATTTTTAAGTTCATTTATACCCATTTTGATTGATTATAAGGTTCAATTTCATGGTTTGGGTCCGTTTGTTTCCTTGGTTTTAATGATCAGTTCAATTGAATTTAGGTTCGGATAAAAAGTAAGATGAAAGTGGTCATCCAGAATTGATGTTATATAGAATTTTTGAACATACATAAGGTTACATGGTTACAAAATTCATTTGGTTAATTGGAGTGAAAGAGAACCATGACATAAGACATTAATTATAAACGCTTGGATTAATTTTAGCGATTTTACCCATAATTAACTTGTTTTGTATTATTATTTGATATCATGAGTGTATAAGTATTAAAGAACCATGAATAGGATATATAACATATATAATAATCTGGTTCAACCATAACATAAATGGTTTCATGACCAGAAACAAATATGATAAAAGAAATTGAAAACACATTATCCACGATGTCGATCACGAATGATGTTTTAATTTTAGAACGCGATGGAGAGGAGAAGAAGCATGATGCTTGATTTTTTTCCATAAACATGATTAACATATAGAATATATGAGATTATGGATATTTCATGCCTTTTGGATAAGGGAAGGGGAAGAGGCTATAAGAAAAAAAGGAAATTGAAAACAAAACACTTGAAAATGAAAGGGGATCCTTACCCTTTGATCTCCTCTCTTTGAGATCCCTCTTAAGGCCTTTGATTTTGGCCTTTTGGTAAGACCAGAAGGACTTGGATGTGGGGAAGTATCTTGGGAGGATTTTTGGGCAGAATTTGGGCTAGGCACAAGGCTTGAGAGGTGTGTGGGAAAGAGGTAAGGAGAGGGGGTATTTATTGTGAGGGAGGGGAGGTTTTTCCCATTATTTTAAGTATTAGTTTATTATTTAAGGACAAGACTATGAATAATTGAGCATTATCATAAAATATACTAAAATAATCAAGGATGATTCGATATTATCATCTTAAATCAGCCATACATCACCTATGATGCGGTATTTAGCATTTATTGTAATTTATCGTATTTTTCTATTCATAAAAAATTCAAGTATTTCAGAAAAATCCAAAAAATTCACCCTAACCATTTTTAGACGTGTAGAATCCAAAAATGAAGTCCATTATTCAAAAATAATTTTCTAAATATGATTATTTTAATATTTAATTAAAATAACAATTTAGTATGAAAACCAGTTTTAAAACATTCATTAACTTATTCTAAAATACAGGTATATTGTACTTCAAACATGAATATTATTTTTATACTATCATAAGTGATGTTACTATTCATTAGGGTATATCACTATTCATAAGGGTATGTTACTATTCATTAGGGTAGGTTACTATTAACCAAAAATTAAGTTTTCCTTATCGAACTCCAAATAACTTACTGATTACAACAGTGTATACCGAATTTTGGAAATTCCAAACACATAAGTGTCAAACTTATGTTTAGAGGTCACTTAGCACTTAATAGTTCATTATGTTGATTTTTAATGACATAATTTTGAGAAGGGAATTTTTATTGAAAAACATTGTGTCGTTACATTTAGGACCCACCACATTTAGCCACAGACTTTGTTCCTTTGACTTTATTCTTAATTGATCATTCTCCAGCTTCTTGAATAGAATCCTTAAATATAATTCTAGATAGGTTTATATCTTACTACAATTTGAGAAGTTTAAGTTGAATAGGATTTCAATACTTCTTAAATCCTTTAAACTCTTATTTCATCTTAATACCAAAGGTTTATCAATGTAGAGAATTTAATTTATATTATCAATCTCTATTAATAAATTTTATTTTTATTCTTTATGGTATTCTTTAAAAATGTTAGTAGAATGATCATATTTCTTCAAATTCTTATTCTCCTTTTCAAGTTTTGAAATTTCAAAAATACATTCTCTCAATTCTCTATTTTACATAAAATATATTTTAGTTTCTTCATCTTCACTTCCATAGTTACTAATTGCATACATAATTAAGTATTCATCATTAAATTTAGAAATAATAAGCTTTTCACCAACAATGATTTTAGTACCAAAATAGTCATTTTCCTAATTAATTATTTCAATTTACTCATTAATTATTTCACTTTACTCATACTTACATAAAAATTTATCCTTCTATTCATATATAAATTCTTACCCTTTATTTTATAAAATAATTTTGATCTACATGAATTATTATTTTTGAAAATTTCATCTACTTATTCACTGACTTAATCTTCTTTTGGTTTGGTACAATTGGTTTGAAAATTTACAACAACCCCACAATTAAATCATTTAAGTGGAGGATTACCTTTGTATTTGCCTTTAAATCTTCTATAGTTTCTTGAGATGAGGTACATCTTTTTAAATAATTTCACATCCACATCTAAGTTTAATTTTTGAGATCTAGCTTCATCATCATCAGAAATAATCTTCTTTAATTTCTTATATTTGAAGGATTTAAAAGAAATATATTTTTCATCATTTACCTTCTTCTTAACAACATTATAGGTCCTTATTTCATATAGAATTATAATACTATGTAGATCATCAATATAAATTTAACCTGGATCTTTTTCCTCTAAATTTTAGACTTTAGTATCAAGTTTATCTGGTAAGTTTCATAAAATATTGTAAAAAATGACAAAATCTTCCAATTTATCACTATTGCATCAGATGGTCCGCATAAATTCATCAAATATCGTAAAGAAACTATCAACAGTTTCATCATACTTAATTAAAAGATCTTCATATATGATTTTCTAGAACTAGAATGTATCCCACTTCACCTTGGTATTTCTTTCATATATATTTTTGATTTTATACCAAATAATTTTTTTTAGTTTTGATATCTTTATCTTTCAGAAGTCAACCTTCTATAAGAGAAGATGATATATCATTATTAGCATGGAATTTATTCTCTAAATTCCTCTTTTATGATATAGTAATGGAAGTATCTTTAGAATGGGGAATAAAAATACCCGTTTTCACTTCCAGAACATCATAACTGATAAACATGAGATAAGGCAACATTATGTCCTTCCATATATGAAAAACCTTCCCATAAAACATGGGAATCACCTTGATATTAATTGTATTTAAATTATCCATTAATAATATTAGAAAAACAATGAATAATTAATATCATCTATAGATAAATACCAAAAAATGAAATGCATACTTTGATGATATGTATAGAGGCACGAGATCAAGGAATCACTAAGAGGGGGTGAACAATTGATTAAATAATTTTAACTTTTATATTTTTTAAAAAGAATCATTCTATACTGGTTAGAGTGAATTTTGATATTTATTTAAAGAAAAGAACACACATAGGGATAGTGGGGATTTACAAGGTTCACTACTCAATGTGAGTATATGGTCTTTGGCGTGATCTGGTAAAACCCATGATCATATAATCTAATAAAAAATCTTTCTAAACCAATATGAGCAGGGAAACCCTTATAACTCTCTTAAATGTTTCTCAACTATTTGCGTACCCCATACATCAAGTGTATCTCACAAAAAAACAAAATTTAAATGATAATATAAAATATATATAGATTCTTCCTATAGAAAGTAATCCAGTTGTCCAATGTGCTAAGATATTGTTATTCTTATTATCTTCTTGCACTTGAAATACTTCACTTAGATTTAAATGAACAACACTACATGTAACCAATACTTATTTTCAACACCACTCTCTCTCAATTGTTACACTCATAAATGGATTTTTTTAAACAAAACAAAATATATTTGTATATGATAATAACTAATAATAACTAATAATAACCATAGTATCAGTTTATCCTTGACACGATCTTATCTTTTATCATTATTCTTAATTGAAATATTTATGATACCACATAAATATATTTGAATTCAAACTTCTAGATACATTTGATCTGGTCCCAATAATAGCTTCTATTGGAAACAGATTCCATAAATGTTTGTAATTACATCAGGTCATGTAGAAATGGCCTCATTATTATTATTTAATGAATCAATTTATAAACATTAGAACCAAACATAAGTATAAATTCATTCATGATAAAGAGACATGACTACACTTGATTTAATATTATCATTCTTCCTCTTAAATCTTGACCACCTTCAATCTGGCTATGTCACATTACATGTAAAGTAGAAATCATCTGGGTGAAGAATTCAATTATGCGACTCAATCATATGCATCACTAAAAATGGTTATGTGAATCAATCAAATACATTACTAAAAATGACTTTATATCTTAGTTATGTGAATGATTCAACTATGTGAATCATCAACATGACCATTCAATAACATGGATAGAGTATGTGACCATTTAACTATGTAATTCACCTATGTAACCATTCACCTATATGGATTGAATACATAGACATTTCACTACGTAATTTACCTATGTAACCATTCAGTTATGTGGATCACCTATGTGACCATTCACCTATATAATTCACCTACATAACCATTTTTCGCTTCTTTATACAACTGAGTTCTCTAACTTTTTATTCCTCATGTATATTCATTCTTATTTCTTTCAAACATCATTTAAGAACACTTTTTATGAATGATAAGTTTTATCATGATATTTAGACACTTCAATTGCTTCATTTTCATTGACTGATTTACCAACAACCTTCTCTTGTATTTATTTCTCTGTGAGGTTGATCATGGAATTACTCAAAATTCACACAATCACCTAATTTTGTTCATTCGATCACTTTATTATGGTCACTTGACCTACCTTGCATGTTCAAATGGGATCACTTGATCGCAATCACTTCACCTACTGTGCAAGACCACATGCATTCACTTACTCATGGTCACTTGAACTACAGTGTGTGTTCACACACAATCACTTATTCATGGTCACTTTACATACCATACATTCCCACATATCTTTATTTAGTCACGTCCTCATGGAAACTTGAATTTTAATGTGATCACATCCTAACAACCACTTTAATCAAATTCTCTTTTTTTGTATTCTAAAATAATCCACTTTATGGTTAGCAGTAACCAACATGAAATGCGCACGATACAGGTTCAATATAGTAAAAAAGAAGTTCAAAATTAAAAAATAAATTCACATCATCCAAAGAGACCTTGATTCATTTGTACCCACAACTTCAAAAGTTACGTCGTATCGCCAAACATCATCATCACGAGGCCTACTTTCATCACTATCCCACACCAGTTTCTAGAGAACCTAACCACTTTCCACCTTCACAACTCCATCGTGAGTCTAACCAGTCCAAAATAATCACCAGATAAGCAGAGAAAAAGATAACCATATAAATAGTGCCTACTGAAATATATCAACCACTCAAACAAAACCGCCCAAAGATCCATCCAAACCAACACACCAATCCAACTAGGACAGTAGCATCGAATTCAGAATCCAGGGTAGAGTTGAGTAGAATGGTATAATAGATAGTTGCGTTTTGCAAGGATGAAAATCCAAAAATTAGCAGTTACCTTGAGTCTGGGAGTGAGTCCCGAATTCCTTCTTCCAACCAGTTTGTGAAACAAAAAAAAAACAATACCAAAACCAAAGGTCGTCCTTGAAAAAGTCATGCAATTATTACCCAAAATTTCTGAATCCTTTGGAGCAGCCTTCACAGATTAACCAACAACATCACTGTCCCCAGTAAGGGACCCCTGTTGAACCTCCATGTGCTCAAACCATCGTAGAAGAATTAGATAGCAAACTATAAATGGAACCACCATGATAATGATAACACCAAACCCAAAACAGTCTAAGATCCACCACCAAAATCTGCATCCTAGTACTAGAACCTAAGAATAGATAACCCTGCTGCATCCACGAGACACTCTCCGACACCACAACCGCAGAAACCTGAAGAGGAGGATGAACCAAGGATCATGAGCTAAGACTTTACCACCTAGGACTAGAAGACCCAACCCCACCTCGAGGGAGCGTCTCGGTTGAGGGGATCCAAGCAGATCTGAGCCAGCAACGCTGCTCTGGGCTTGAAAATGGTTAGATCAAAACCGAAGAAGAACACACATAGGATTCTGGATTGAAATAACCACGTGAAGCGGGAGGGGCCAATGAGGAAGGACGAAGCTTCTCCAGCAACGACACCACTAAAAGAGCACAAAAAATAGTAATATACACATATGTGAAACCCTATAGATCATCAGTATGTATAATTTTGGGTTTTATTTTACTTTTAGTTTGTTCTTGGAGTTCTTGGGCATCAAGGGTAAAAAATGGGGATTTTTGGGAGAAACAAACCTAGTGCACGGTTATCACATAGTTTGTTTTTCCACATGGTTAACAATGAAAGGGGGATGAGGAGAGTGATAGTGGGGATTTTTATAGTTTTTCAAACTTTGCAGCACCCATGTGTAACCGTTAATCCCATTTTGGGTGGATAGTGGCACCCGTATGGTTGGTGTACGATTTTCCTAACCATGCTTCCTGTTGAGGTCACCTAAAAAGTGACATTTTACAAATTTTACCTTAATGAATTTTTACCCATTTGGAATCCCTTTTATTCTACCATTATTCAAAATCCTCATCCATTAGTGTGGAAGCTTCCTCAATTTCTTTTTTGTAGATTCTACTTAGAATATTGGTGTTTTAGATTGAGTTAAGTCATTTTCTTATTGGATTCTTCTTCCTTTCCACCTCCAATTTCTATTTCCTCTATTTTCATGAAGGTGTGTAACCCTATAAGGGGGTTTTGGATGAACCTATGATTTTTATTGAGTAAAATGGTTTTTTCCTTGTGGATTCAGTGTGTGAGGCCTTGAAATTCTTCTTTTGTATGTTTTTCATCGAAGGCAATGAGTGTGGAACCAAATCTTAGGTAAGCATCTCTATTTAAGAGAATTTTCCATAGATTTTAAATTATTAATCAACTTTGGATTATTTTGTTTAAATTGTATTTGAAATGATTTATAGCTATTAGTTATTCCATGTTTTATGTGATTCATTGATATTTTTAGAAATTTGGGTGTTTAAAAAGGGGTTAACAAATGGGTGTGACTTGTATGCACGCCAAGTGTTTGATAAAATTTCTCAAAGAGGTTTTAAGACTCCAAATGGATTTTTAAAATTCTTTTATAAGTGGTTTTACCATTATAAAGTTGTTTTGATAAAATAGGAATGTTTTTTTATGAAATTGTCTTGTGAAATGGATTTTTATTGATGGGAAATTGTTTGTGATTGTGTGCCGTAAACTAGAATATGGGTTAATTGGGATGTGAATGTAGGGTTTGTTCAAGGGACCATACTAGAATTTGGAGGGAATACAATGTAAAATTCAATTTTGGTTTATAAGGTACTATGAGAGTCTTTAGGTAGGAAGACCATGAGATATTCCATAATTGGTTATTGAGAGACCATGTGAGCTCTTAGATTTGGGTCAGGGAATACCGTTAGAGCTTCCATTTTCTTAGATGGATAGCATACTTGTTTACTCACTCATAATATTCCCAATGGTTAGGTCTCTATGTGAAAATTACTCATTCCATATTGGTTTACATATGATTTTTTCATTTTATTAGTGCTATTTTGATATGGTGAGATAAAATATGATCATTTTCCATTGATTTATCTACTTGTTATTGATGTTATGATCACCCTTTATTATGACTTATTGGATATGTTGATCATGATATGAATTTTGGTTTTTTTGATCTATTTGTTCTATGTTTGGGTTTTATTTTTGAAATTTATTTTTTTCAAAATGGAAACCAAATGGTGTTCAGAGGTCTATTTGAAAGTTGTATATTTTAAAAGTGGGTTAGTATTGAAAGTGTCTTCAAACAATTTTATTGGTTTTCATGGATAAAATCATTAAATTTATTCATGGTGATATCCTTTTGGGATTTATTACTCACACCTTAATTGGGCCTTTGGGAATTTGTAGAGTTCTTTTTGTAGGACACAGGTAAAGGATAGGGCACCATGTACTTAGGTGACTCTTAATAATTATCATTATCTAGTGTTTTGTGGAGGATATGAGGTCTCAAAGTGTTATCCCATGAGGATTCATTTTATAGTTTTTTATTTTTTTTGGATTTTTGTAGTGACCCTATTTAGTCATGTACCCATTTTTTGAGTTTTGGGTTTGTTTTGAGATACTATATATATATGGCCTTTGTAGAATGCTCGTATGTGAGGTTTGTTTTGGTTTATAGCACATTCCTTTCATATTATTTTCCGCTCTAGATGTTTTTTTATTATTTTTACTCTAATGATGTTGGTGTGATCATCTAATTTCATGGATGGTTAATTCCATTTTACCATGGAGAAACCATTCCCAAGTGATTGTTGGTTGTGCCCGATGATTGTCGCTAGCTCATGGAAATCGGGAACACACTTTAGGCCTTGTGGTTGATTGGATTGGGTAATGGGTTGGGTTGAACTGGGTTATTTTGTTACAAACTGGTATCATATATTTTTTATTCGGGAGTTAGTAGTAGAACAAACCTAGGACCATCGAGGTACAAGAGGTATAAATAATAGAGTTCCTAGATAACTCTTCTTTACGATGAACCTTGAGTTTTCATAGGTGGTCTATGATTTTAGTTCTGTTTTGATCCTATTTTTTGGGTTATTTTGACAAAAATTTGATTTCTTTGATTCTTTTTTTTGTTTAGGGTTTATTTCGGTTTCTTTAATGTGTTTGAGGTTAATTTTTTATTTATAAATCTTATTTTCTATGTTATATAGATGATGCATCCTAGAAGAACCTCATCCAGATGTAGAGAGGGTTCTATGGAGAAGACTCTATAGGTAAAACCTAATCTTATTCTGGATTTAGTGGATTTGATGATTCATATGATCTAATCCTTAAGTAAAGTCGGTGGTTGAGAGAAAACATAGAAGGTGGACCATTATCAGGAGTTTAAGAGGAAAAATACACTCGTGTTTCATTGTGATAAGGGCCCCAATGATAAATAAGAGTGTTTGGATCATATTGATTAGATATTTTAGTTCTTGAAGACCCCTAATACCTGTAAAGTGGTATTTTCCATTTATGTGCTAGAAGGGCCATGCAGGAAGTGGTGGGAGTCAATGGTTATCTCATGGAGTCATGAGGATCTCACATGGACCACATTCAGGGTGGATTTTAATAGGAAGTTATACCCGGAGACCTTAAGGGCATAAAATGTCACAAACCAACCCGGGTCGACCCAGAACCAGTCACTCGAGCTGGCCCACGGCATGGCCCGAGGGGCGTTCCCGATCCCCACGGGCTGGAAACTAGTTTCGGGCATCAAAACTAAATAGGTGGGAATGATTTGAACCATAAAAGGAAGGCAAATAAATTAACAATGACTAAACAAATAGAAAGAAAACTAGCAGTGATAAGAAAACAAGACTGCACATACCTCAATTTGACCTCTTGGTCACCTCCAATAACTAACAGCCTGCCTCGAATGGGCAGACGAAACAAGAACCTTAACCAAATAGCTGAACCTGCATATGAAAAGGTAGGATAAGCGAGAGCCTTAAAATTCTCAGTAGGAAAGTGAAAAATGAACCACAAAATCCATGCATTTTCCAGTTCCAAAATAGCCTAATAATACTAGTTTGAAATACAGTTATAAAAATAAGGTTTTCATATTTGCATTGCATTTTGAAAACTAACAATCACAAATCCATTTCCCTTATAATTCAGAAACAAGGAAAAGAAAACAAAAGAGGGGCTCACCCAAACCTTTCCAAAACAGTTACTTTGAAATTCATTTTAAAACCAACCATACATACAAAAAGTTTCCAAGAAAACACCAAAACCAAGTGCAAGGGTATGATTCCACACATAACAAGGGCAATGGTAATAATAGTGCTTGTACCAAAGGATCATGTAAAACCTAGTAACTCAGAGGAAGACTAGAATGTACTATACATATGACTCATCCTGAAGGTATGCCTACTATCGATGACGTCATAACGCCCAAACGCTCGATATCGCCCTACCTGGCCTAACCGAGGGGCCCGATAACCTAGCAGAGTATAATCCATACTAAGGGCCACTAGCCAGTGTGTAGTCTAAACTAGTGCAGCAATCGTTCTCAGTAAACCCCCTTCCTATGCTAAGTTTCCATGCTATGTTCATAAAGAGGTGTGCCAAACATTAAAATAAAAAGCTATATATAACACCCCAGGTAAATAAAGAATATGAAATTTTCACATTTATCCATATTTGTGAATAAAATATTAATATAACTTTAAAAGGGACTCTATGCTCGATGGCATACCCAATACGCAATAACGAGTTTCTTGGGAATCTTATGTTGCACTATAATAATAAAATAATATTATTTTAAATTGTAGTTAACTCCTAGCCGTTGTAATGGTGGGAATGAACAGAACTAACTAAAAAATGATTATATATGTTTGTCAAATATTTTTACTTTTTACAATAAATGTTAGAGGATTAAAAATGAGAATGAATCCAATTTTAAGCGTAAACATTCTAATATTCTTTAAAAGGTTGATTAATCGCCTTTTGATGAAAAACCTCTTTTAAATCCACTTTCTGACAATTTTATGTGTTATATTTGAAAAAATAAAATTCTTTTTTAGAATCGGGACATCAAAATTTACTTTGTGTAAATTTTTGGTATTTTTCCGATAAAGTTCATTTTTTAATGAATAGCAAAAAATGTTGTATTTTAATTCAAAACCTATTTTTAATCTAATTTATTTATATGATTATATTATCTTTTGAATTGGTTTTAAAGTGAAATTAGAATATATTTTTACCATTTAATCCAATAGTGGTCATTGGAATTAATTTCATCTGGAAATTGGACTTAAACTAGTGTCAATCTTTTGATACTTATTGTTTAATAAAAACACCCTATTTGCTCTGACATCGGGAATTAATTATTAAATTAATTAATTTAACTTATATATTTTTAATTTTGTAAAATAGACATCATTTTTGAATTCGGAATATTAAATATAGATTAGGGTGAATGTTTGGTATTTTTCTGGAAAACATCAATTTTTGATGAATAGTGAAACCACTAAGTGGTACTTAAAAAACTGATTTTTCGTTTAAATGAAACTTTACCACCTTTGTGTTTTGAATTTAAAAAATCCGACATACATGGTTGTCATTAATAAGTAAAATGTGGTTCAATGGGATTAAAATAATTTTTTTGGTGAATAGTAACTTTTAAGTTTTAATCGTGATTAGAGGTAATTAGTGTAGTTTAAGGTAAAAATAATGTTTTAATAATATGAAATGACCTAGACATATGTCCTACCCTCATTGGATGAGTCATTTCCGACCAATAAAATCCATGGGTCAACTTGGGGACCCCATGGAGCCACTTTGGTTGGAAAATGACATTAATACCTTTTTATTTAAAGTTAAAATTAAAATGTCACAAACATGTGTTGTTTTACTAAAACAATTTTTATATGGGGTTATACAAGTCATATTTTTGACTATAAATATTAATTAGAAAGATAAAAAGATTTCATACATCATGATAGTTATTTTTATAATTTTGAGATATTAAATAAATTAATTTATTTATAACACCGTGATGATGAAGTGATTACCTCATAAATGAAGGATTTAAATAAAATGAGAAGATAGAGTGAAATATAAGTCTTACACTTTTAAAAAACCTATTGGATGGGTGGATTTAGAATCATTATCACCTTAACCTTGAAATATATCCTTTTGGGACCTTTTAAATCCGAAAATAATTTTATAATAAAGTAATATTTTATAACTTTCCAAGAGTGCCCCTCCTCTCCTCTTATAAAATGCCCCCACCTATACCACCTTACACACACCTCTCAAGCCCTTGGCTCAGACAGACCCTACCCATTTCATCTCTCCACATCCCTATCTTCATCATTTAAGCCTCACTTTGGGAATAATCCTTTCCAAGGAAGCCTTTGAGCTCAAATCAAAGAGAGTTACCCGATTTAAAGGTAATGTCTTCCCTTGTGTTATTTTATTTTATTTTTCTTCTCCAAACCCCTAAAATCTTTTTATTACTTTTTTTATAACAAAACCAGTATATTAAATATAATAGGATGTTTTTATAAGAAGGATTCGAGCTACACTTTCACACACCTCCATCTAATGGTTAAAGAACACACTGTTTCTGTGGATGGCGAATTACTGCCTCACGAAATGATGATTGTTCAATATTATTTTAACACCTTAAAAGGTGGACATTAATATGTTGCTATATTTATATATGATATATAATATTTTTATGTTTTTCTTAAGATTCTGTATTTTTCATTTATGGCATACCTTTATGGTTTCCATTATGGGTAAACACGATATCTTCATTTTAGGAAGTGCGGACTATCGCCCCATCAAAGTGATTTGATTCATTAATTCCATATGTGGGATGTATAAAGGATGGAATTAATGGTATTACATATGATATACTACTGTAATTATAATATACCTTTATATAATTATTATTTAATTCCATTGAATACAAAAAAAAAGAAATGAAAGTAGCGTTCATGCGTACGTACGGCTTACCGTCTCCATGAACGGTACATTTCATTTCTAATCTCCAAATGTTATGTACTATTATAAGTACATATATATAATGGATATATATGTAATATATTACATCTAAATGATGTATATAATTCTTGAATTATAATATATATATATATCTCTCATTTTGTTTTAATTCCATTAATATGACAAAAAATGAAAGTAGCGTTCATGCGTACGTACGGCCTACCGTCTCCATGAACGGTGATTTTATTTTATTTTATCTCCAAATGATATGGAATAGTATAAAATGAATATATATTGTATATATATGATATTTAAAACACCAATACTATTCTGGATATGATGTACCTATAACTAAATGGAATTTTTTTTTCCAACAAGTTCGATTTTTACTCATGTATCGAACATCGACAAAAACGTCTGATATGAACTCACTTTATTAACCAATTATTATAACATTATAATATGTGATATTAACTAAATAATAATCTTTAAATTAGGTTCTTAAGAAATTATAAATTGACCAAATTTTATTATTCAGGATATTAAAGAACGATCGAGTCATGTTGGACACGAGGTAAGGGATCCTACCTCTCTTTTTTTAAGTACACTCTTTTATGTAATTACTTTTAAGTTCATCTTTATTATGATTGGGATGATATTTTATATTACTATTACTGTAATTTTTATGTTCATATGATGAGAGATCCTATTTTCTCTCATCAATCCATTTTGGAAGTTTTGATTGGCGTCGTTAGGCTACCGAATTTTCATAAGAGATCCAACCTCTCTCTTTCTGTTTAAGTACTCCCCTTTATGTCACTTCTTTAAAGCTCCTCTTTGTTATGTTGGGGGATGTTATTTTATATTACTCTTGATGTAAATTTTATTTTAATATGATGAGAGACCCTATTTGATCTCATCAAACCATTTTTGGAAGTTTTAAGTGGCGCCGTTAGGCTGCCGAGTTTTCGTAAGGTATTTTTCATCTCACTTTTATTCCCGTGACATTTATGCTATGTTTGCCACCATTTCCTTTGAGTGGTGTATGTACTGCCCATTATTCTACTCTTTGTGTAATATAATTTTGTTTATAGGTATTTACATCTTCATTGTATGACCCTTCTTCCATGGGGTGTACGTTTCGAAAGTTACCCAAGTCGGTAAGGGAACCTTTCACCCTCCTCTTTTTAAAAGACTTCTTTTGTTATATATTTTAATTCACATACTATTATGTTGGGATATGTTCTTATATATCCTTATTGATGTAAATTTTATGTCCAAGTGATGAGATACCCTTTTTATCTCTCATCGACTCATTTTCTGAACTTTGAAGTGACGCCGTTAGGTTGTCAAATTTTTGCAAGGGAACTTCTTAACCCAATTTTGATTCTTTGGGATAAACTTGAACTCCTTGAATATGTCGTTCTATGAATATGTGTGAATAACCTATGATTGTTTTACACTTAATATCCACTTATATTTGGTGTATTCTCTTGTCACACATAATTATGTAATTGATTTATCCTTAATCCAAGGATACCGTCTTTGTATGGGACTTCATCTCAATCTCCTTTCATCGAGGCATATTTCGCTTTATACACAAACTTCTTTTATACGGTGTATAAACCCCTTTGACTTTTATGTTTATCCAAAAAGAATCTTTTTTACATGAAGCGTTTTACTAAACGACAAAAGGGAATTTTTTTGTTGTACGTATGCGGTGACAACGACTTCTCCGCCGCTGTGACCATTATTTGAGTTTCGGCTTCCTCTACAAGCCATACCTTTTTTTAAATGAAAAATAAATACCATGTTTTACTTTTATTTTATTTTGGTATTGAAAATGGTTTCCATAATGTTTTTATATCAATGTTTTGTATTGATATCTTGTGATTGAAAAGTGGAAATGTTATGTTTCATTTATGCATGTTTTATGTGATACAATTATGTTATGGTTCTTGGGAATTATTATGAAGACGAGTGGTTCCGTGATAAACTAAGGGAGGGTGATCCTGATATAGCTCTCCAATGCATTGGGTAACGCGAAAGGGTTAAACATTAAGGTTTCTCAGAAGATATTTAGGGAATATACTGTGATGGGTATTCGAAACCTAACCAAGAGGGTTACTCCCTACATAAGAATGTTATGAATGCCTCAAGTTACCTTTATGCATTATGATTTCTATTATTTATTCATGATTTGATGAGGTATGTTAAAATGCTTATGTTTTTTTGAGTAAAGTATGATTTTATACATGGACTAATGTTTTCTTTTCATACTTTTATATCCCATACTGAACTTTTTATGCTCATCCCAAGTTTTTGAAATTTTTTTCACAGGTCAAGGGAAAGGTGCATGATAGGATGATAGTGTCAAGGAAGTGTTAAGAAAGAATCCATGTTTTATTTTAAATATGTTTCCGTTGATGGGAAAAAACGAATACTATCTTTTATGTAACCACTTTGTTTAAATGTGGAATGTAATTCATGATTTATGATCTAATTCTCTAAAACTCTAAACCTGAGAAGATCCTCAATGTTAATTATTCATTTAATTCATTATTAAGTAAGGTTTAAGGCCGATGCCTTATACTATATATATATATAATCATGCACACGACACAATCTAGCACCACCCTAACCACCTCAAGGTTAGTCTAATGCCTTAGAATAAATATTCTTAAAAGGAGTCTCATACCGAGGACCCTCATATCACATGATCAACAAATGAGGAAAAAGGACTAACCAAAGAGGGGTTTTACAAACACACAGTTTCAAAGACTCCAAATGGGCCTTATAAAATTCACACACATCAAAACTTTTGTAATTAGCCAATTTAAAATTCCAAACAATCCTTTAGGTTTACCTCATTAACCATTTACCAAAACATTTAGAAATGTTTCCAAAACAGTAATAAACATAATTTTTTTACAAACATGGTTAGATCGACCAAAATATGACAATATATTTCACAAAAACATGCATTTACCAAAACAAACGTTTACCAAAACATGCCAAAACAATAAAAATTTATGAACCATTTTCAATACAATGCTAAACACCAAAACATGTTTCGAACCAAATGGTCAAACCATAAAGAACCCATTTAAAACCATGTTTTCCAAAACACCTAAAGCAGAAAAACAGTTTACTAGTCATTCCATAAACAAATAAAGTAGTTCGTCAAAAATTATTTTAAAAAATTAGACAGATTACACAAACTAGAAGATAATGTAACAAACTACTTTTAACAATCCTAAAAGAAAACTTGAAAACACTATAACAGGTTGGTCAATTATTTTTCAAATATACTAATCTAGTAAAAGAATTTATTAAAAACATGCAAGAATTAAATGGACTTATATTAAAAAGGGAAAATGTAGATTCACCTACCTAAAGAAAGAACTGGGTCATGTAGAACACTTTGGAACTTGATAAAAAGGGCAGTGACCACTCGAAATTGGCCCGCACTCGCACGCACATACCTATATATATATATATACATATATCTATAATCCAATGCACGTATTCCCTGCGCCATGAGGGAATACATACTTGGAGGACATATATATATATATATATATATATATTATATACATACCTTAGGTGTATTCCTGCACATCCTCGATCATTAACCATAAATTCAATATAACAACAAAAGATACCGAAAAATAAGGGGTCAAGGACAAACGCACACCTAACTAAATTATTAAGAAACCATAAACACTATACATAAAAACTTTTAATAATCCAAGCCACAATTTGAAAACAAAACAATTTTACAAATCCAAAGGTCCTTAATCACCATGTTTTCAGGGACAAATCTCATTTGAAAACCCAAGACATACTTCAAATCAATTTACAAAAACATTTCAAATGGTGACAACCTCACTAAACCATCCAAATTTCAAAAAGCCACCCAAGAACAAGTTTAAAAACTTTCATAAGAAGCCTCTAAAGGTAAACCCTCATAGAAAACATTTATAAAAACCATTTCCACAACAACTTCACTTATTCCGATTCAGTTGCACATACCAAAACATGTGTATGAATGGAAGTACATGCCAAAACCTATTTTCATCAAGTTAAACCAATGATGAATCCTTACCACAAACTGACTACACTTATAATATAAGTGCGAATCGAGGTCTAATAATTAAATACTAAACACAAGCATCACATGGAATAAAATTTGAAGAAAAGTCATGGAAGCATGTACCTCAAAATGCGTGAATGCAAAGGGACCTCAATGGAGGGAAGAGCATCGCTCCGTAGACCAACTGCACAACCTAGATGCCAAAACAAGGGACATACAAACATGACCCAAGGAATTAGAATTTTGATTAAATTTAAGAGAAAAATCACTGAAGGAATGAAGGGAGATTATACCAAAATAGATGAGGGATTCCAGCAAGGGGAACCACGGTCATGCCAGAATAGGGTGAGGGTGCTGCGCAAGAGAGTTTTGGGCCACACCGAAATAGTATGCAGGTAGGGGTTCAGGTTGGCTGGTCATGCTCTGAGCAAGGAGGATCAAAGGTGAAGGGGAGTTGTGTCGTGCCAGAGGAGGGAGGTCACGCTGGACCAGGAGAGGCCGTACCAGACCGGGTGGGGGGGGGGGAGCTGCACTGGACCAAGAGGGGGGTCGCACCGGACTGCCGAATGGGGGATGTGCCAGATGGGGTGGAGCGGCGGAGGCTCATGCATGGCCGAAATGACATGAGGCCGACACTGGGAGGAGGCTGGAGTGGCAGTGGCTCGTGTGGCTAGGAGGAGAGGCTGCCAGCGTAGGGGGAGAGTGCCGAGCGGGAGGGGCGATTGGGCACTGCATGCAGGAAGCCAGGGGGGCTAGGCCGCGCCATAGAAGGGGAAAACGGGGAGCTCCCCTTTATGGTTTTACCCAAAAGAGAAAAAAATAATTAAAATAAAATCAAATAAAAGTGAACAAAAAATAAAATAAAATAAGATAAAATAATAATAATAAGTATATTAATACTAAAAATATAGTAATAATAATTCTAATAATAATAATAATTAATAATAATAATAATAATAATATAAAAACTCAATAATAAAAATCACAATAATAAACTGTTCCATTTGATTTTAAATAATAATAATAATAATAATATTTATAACAATTTAGTAGTAATGATAATGTTATTTTCTACACAAGATATTATTATTTTAAGCGTCACGCAACCACACAATCATCTGGGTGGAATGCACAGTCACTGATAATGGTCTGGTGTCTGTGCACCGGCTCGAAACCCATTAAAAACAACAAAATTTAAAAATTTCAAATGAGGACCCAACTAAACCTCATCCGAATGATGCGGGGCAGAGTAAAGAATAAAAATAAAATAAAATAAATAGGCGTCTGTGATCGGGGTGTGCCAATTCTCCCCACCATAGACACTTTCTACCCCAAGAAAGTCATCAAGACAACAATTGACACAACTAGAGTCCTTGCCCAAACAAAACCAAAGGAAAATGAGAGCTTGAGAGTAACTATTCACAAAAAACATCACACCCAATCAACTCAAGGAGGACCACGACCCGAGATTGAGGGAATAACATGAGAGGGTTCTCCCCACCATAAGAATTCACTAATACAAAAACCTTTGAATCTAGAACACACCACCCCCCAGGGGGGCCAACACGAAAACTCCCAAACCAAATTCATTCATTTTACCAACATGGACCAAATAAGACACCTGAGAGTTTATCAGAAAACTTTCTATGAGACAACCCAGCAACTTAAGGATGAAGAATTAACTCAACACCTCCCATTAATTTCCAGAAAGGAACATCCCCCTAACAAACACAAATGAGACCAACACAAAAATCAGAACAGGTCCATTCATTCATGGCCTACACCATTCAAAGAAACTAAATTTTTAAAAAAAAATCACACTGAGAGTAGATTAGACCGCTTGAATTGTGGGGGAATGAGCTCATCACGCCACCACGACAAGAATGAGCTTACGACAGCGATGAGAATGGAATAAGTAAATTTTGGATATTTCCATCCCAAATCTAAAAACATTATCTGAACCAAGTTTCCACACACCCTCGACAAATCCTAACTGTGCGCGAGCTCCACCCCAAGACCTATGGCTGGGGCCCTGATGGTTGAAGCATCTCCTGCCACTCAGTCAAGCATTTGCGTCCTCCAATCCTTAACTCCTTCCTCCCAAATGACATTTCTTTCAGAACTCTCCCTGATGGCCTGAACAGTCGCACGGTAGGAAGAATTCGGAGGGATGCGACAAAGTGGCTTAGAATGCCTGAACCAACGAGACTAGTGGCATGTGAGAGAATGGTCCCACAAGCTGGGAGTCGGTATAGATGAAGATCCTTGGCAGAAGGGAAATTTTCACAAGAGCCAACCCTCACCAACTACACCTGAGACTCTAACGATGATGAGACATCCCACCTTTACAAGTCTAGAACTGAACCCTCTAATAACTTTGGGACGATACAAACCTTAACTACCTTGGGAGTTCCCAACAACCTAAAAAAACACTATCTTCCCAAACTATACAAATGCCTCTAACAGACTTCGATTACCACGATAAGCAAGCAACACACAAAAAGAACTAGGAACTGGTCATAACTCATTAACAACTTTTGGAGGCTTTCTAGGCGGCATACTCATAACAACACAAAAAACACCATCAAAACCGGCATCCAGGAAAAAATCAATCAAAGAAACAACACAAGATAAGGAAAATAGAACCATAATCCAAACATATACAAATACAAGCATAAATCAATTTTCCAAAACCTTTATTTCTTTAAAATCTTAAAACTCACATGTGGCACCTTATGAACCGTCACATGTGTGTTCCTTTAATCGCGCTCACATCACCCATGAACAAGTTCCCCCACGCAACCTCCGTACATAACCACACATGTGTGACCCTCCATAAGGAGTTCCAAGGTTCAGACACTTCCTTTCCTTACCAAATCCAAACACATACCAAGTTTTTCCAAACAGACACACTTCCTCTTTAAAAACCCACTTTACTAATTTCAAAAACAATTTGAAATAAACCCCTTTTTCATTTTGAAATCAATTTAATTTTCAAAACACATTCACATCGACTGAGTTCAAAACAAAACAAAATATACTATAAAACATCAGAAAGAGGAACTAGTGTTTGTGCCTAACCGAGCGACATGGTGGTGATCCATGCCCTAAGTAAGGAATAACACTAAGATGACCTTAAAATGGGCACTTCGACTCCACATGGGTCACCAACCCATGTGAGGCCACAACATGAACTAATTCACCCCCATTATAATCCCTCAATCCAAAACAACCAAAGGCAAAAGACTCAAATCCCGGACTACCCCGTGTAACTAAGGTCTCGTTACGAGCAGTGGTGATCAGGCACCGACCCGTAACCTACCTCCTAAGTCATAAAAATCCTAATCTCCTTCTACCGGGCACCCCAAATAACAAGGGCCTCCTCTGATACCATTTTGTCACGAAGCAACTCGGGTTGACCCTGAACCGGTCACCCGAGCCGGCCCACGGCATGGCCCAAGGGGAATTCCCGATCCCCACGAGCTGACAACTAGTTAAGGGTATCAAAAATAAAAATGTGGGAATGATTTTTCCCATAAAATGAAGAAAAATAAATTAATAAAGACTAAACAAAGAGAAAGAAAACTAGCAACGACAAGAAAAAAAGACCGCACATACCTCCATGTGACCTCTTGGTCACCTCCAACAACTAACAGCCTACCTCACATGGGCATACGAAACAAGAACCTGAACCAAACAGCTGAACCTACATCTAAAAAGGTAGGATATCCATGAGCATTAAAATGATCAGTAGGAAAGCCAAAAATGAACCACAGAATCCATGCATTTTCCAGTTCCAAAACAGCCCAATAATACTAGTTTGAACTACAGTTATAAAAATAATGTTTTCATATTTACATTGCATTTTGAAAACTAAAAATCACAAATCTAGTGCCCATATAATTCAAAAAACAAGGAAAAGAAAACAAAAGAGGGGATCACATAAACCTGTCCAAAATAGTTACTTTGAAATTCATTTTAAAACCAACCATACACACAAAAATTTTCTAGGAAAACACCAAAATCAAGTTCAAGGGTATGATTCCACACACAATAGGGTAAATGGTACTAATAGTGCTCATACCAAAGGATCACGGAAAACCTAGGAACTTAGAGGAAGACCAGAACGTACTATACATGTGACTCATCCTGAGGGCATGCCTACTCTCGATGACGTCATAATTCCCAAATGCTCGGTATCACCCAACCTGGGCTAACTGAGGGGCCCAATCCCCTAGCAGAGTATAATCCGTACTAAGGGTCACTAACCAGTGTTTAGTCTAAACTAGTGCATCAATCTTTCTCAGTAAACCCCCTTGCTATGCTAAGTTTCCGTGCTATGTTCACAAAGAGGTGTTCCAAATATTCAAATAACAAGCCATATATATATAATCATGCACACGACACAATCCAACACCACCCCAACCACCTAAAGTTTAGTCTCATTCCTTAGAATGAATATTCTTAAAAGGAGGCTCATATAGATCACCCTCATGTCACATGATCAATAGACGAGGCAAAGGGACTAACCAAAGAGGGGTTTTCCAAACACACAGTTTCAATGATGCGAAAGGGGCCTCATACAATTCACACACATTAAAACTTTTGTGAACAACCTATTTAAAAAACCAAACAAGCCTTTAGCTTTACCTCATCAACCATTTACCAAAACATTTAGGAATGTTTCCAAAGCAGTAATAAACATCATTTTTTTACAAACATGGTCAGACGGACCAAAACATGCCAATATTCTTTCATGAAGACATGCATTTACCAAAACACACATTTACCAAAACATGCCAAAACAATAAAAATTTACGAACCATTTTCAAAAAAATGTTAAACAAAAAAACATGTTTCGAACAAAATGGTCAAAACTTAAAGAACCTATTAAAAACCATGTTTTCCAAAACACTTAAAGCAACACAAAAATTTACTAGTCATTCCATAAACAAATCAAATAGTTTGTTAAAAGTTATATTAATAAATCAGACTGATTACACAAACTAGAAGATAATGTAACAAACTACTTTTAACAAGCCCAAAAGAAAACTTGAAAACACTATATAAGGTTGGCCAATTATTTTTCAAAGATACTAATCTAGTAAAAGAATTTATTAAAAAAATGAAAGCATTAAACAAACTTATTTTAAAAAGGGAAAATGTGGATTCACCTACCTCAAGGAAGAACCGGGTCATGTCGAACACTTTGGAACTTGACAAAAACGGCGGTGACCACTTGAAATCGGTCCGCACTCGCATGCACATACCTATATATATATATATATCCATAATCCAATGCACGTATTCCCCACGCCATGAGGGAATACATACTTAGAGGACATATATATATTATATATATACATACCTTTGGTGTATGCATGTGCGTCCTTGGTCGTTGACCATAAATTCACTATAACAACAAAAGATTCCCAAAAATAATGTGGCAAGGACCAACACACACCTAACTAAATTATTAAGAAACCATAAACACTATGCACAACCGCTTTTAATAATCCAAGCCACCATTTAAAAAAAACACTTTTACAAATCCAAAGGTCCTTAATCACCAAGTTTTCAGGGACAAACCTCATTTGAAAACCCAATACATACTTCAAATCAATTTACAAAAACATTTCAAATGGGGAAAACCTCACTAAACCATCCAAATTTCACAAATACACCCAAGAACAAGTTTAAAAATTTTCATAAGAATCCTCTAAAGGTAAACCCCCACCGAAAAAATTTAAAAAAACCATTTCCACAACAACTTCACTTATTCAGATTCAATTGTAGAGACAAAAACACACGCATGAATGGAAGTACATGTCAAAACCTATTTTTAGAAAGTCAAACCAACGATGAATCATTACCATAAACTAGCTACACTTATAATATAAGTGTGAATCAAGGTCTAATAATTAAATAATAAAACACAACCATCACATGGAACAAAATTTGAAGAAAATTCATTGAAGCATGTACCTCAACACGTGCGAATGCAAAGGGACCTCAACGGAGGGAAGAGGATCGCTCTGCAGACCAACTGCACAACCTAGACACCGAAAAAAGGGATGTGTAACATGACCCAAGGAATTGGAATTTTGATTAAATTGAAGAGAAAAATCATCTAAAGAATGAAGGACGATTATACCAAAAGAGATGAGGGTTTTCGGAAGGGGGAACTGTGGTCGCACCTGAATAGGGTGAGGGTGATGCACAAGAAAGTTTTGGGCCACACCGAAATAGGATGCGGTTAGGGTTTTATGTTGGCTGGTCATGCTCTGAGCAGGGTGGATCAAAGTTGAAGGGGAGTTGTGTCATGTCGGAGGAGGGAGGTCACGCCAGACCAGGAAAGGCCACACCGGACTAGGAGGGGGGGTGGCACACTGGACCAAGAGGGGTGTCTCGCCAGACTGCCAAACGTGGGTTGTGCTGGACAGGTCGGAGTGGCCGAGGCTCGCGTAGGGCCGGAACGGTTGGAGGCTGACACTGGGAGGAGGATGGAGTGGTGGCGGCTCACGCGGTAGAAAGGATAAGCTTCTGGTGCAGGGGGAGAGTGCTGAGCAGGAGGGGCGATCAGGCGCTGCGTGCCGGAAGCCAGGGGGAGGTCTAGGCCGTGTCGTAGAAGGGGTAAAGAAATGGGGAGTGCCCCTTTAGGGTTTTACCCAAAATAGAAAAAAAAATAATTAATATAAAATCAAATAAAAGTGAACAAAAAATAAAATAAAATAAAATAAAATAATAATAATAAAAATATTAATTCTAAAAATATAGTAATGATATTTCTAATAATAATAATAATAATTAATAATAATAATAATAATAATAATAATATAACAACTCAATAATAAAAATCACAATAATAAATTGTTCCATTTCATTTTAAATAATAATAAAAATATTTACAACACTTCAGTAGTAATGATAATGTTATTTTATACACAAGATATTATTATTTTAAGTGTCACGCAACCGCACAGTTATCCGGGCAGAACACACGGTAACTGCTAACGGTCTGGTGTCTGTGCACTGGCCCAAAACCCATTAAAAACATCAAACTTCAAAAATTTCAAATCGGGACCCAACTAAACCTCATCCAAACGATGCAGTACCGAGTAAAGAATAAAAATAAAATAAAATAAATAGGCATATGAGGTCAGGGTGTGACAAAAAACACCCATTAGTTCTTCAAGTTGTAGTAAGATGATCATTCAGTGATGGAGTATGCCACTCACTTTACTAATATGGTGCATTTTTCTATAAATCTCCTCACAAACGACTACCTCAAGGATTAGAGTTTCTAGATGTGATTGAGTACCGAGATCAAATCTATGATCATTATTATTTTTATAATATCCTATTCACAGGTGTATGACAAGGAAAATATGGTAGAGTAATATCTGACTAGAAAGAAAGGTCTCATTGGTGTTCCTTCAGTGGGAAGATTCTAGAGTTATTCATTAGGGAAGAACTAGAAGTGTGATGATTCTCATTGAGGAAGTGGAAAGAGTGTCTAGTAGTCATCGGGTTTAGCTCTCGTAGCTTCTATAGGGAATAAAATAGTTGTTTATTATCAGTTCATGAAGTTAGGAAACAATAGTTTGAATTTATCATAGACTTCGATGATGTACAACCGGTGTGGCTAGTCAGGGAATCTTTGGCTCTTCTGTTAGCTAGTTTCATGAGGGAGTGTTGTAGGATCCACTTTGTCAAAGGGCACTTTAGTGTAGTCAGAGGCTTCCAAGGGTGGTGGATCTCACCCTCATTGTAAGGGTGATTCCCACCAGGGAAAGAAGATATAGGGTATGTCTAAGTCTGGGTGTCTCCAAGAAGTAGAAGATTTTCTAGAGGAGTTAGGCTCTAAGTTGACCATCATTAGAGGTATAATGTTTATTTTTTTCCATGGAATCAGTTTTATTTGTCACTAGCACATCTCATTATTTCATTTCAATTAATCTTATTGATTATTTGGGTATGTGAACTAAGTTGATTCCATTTGTCTTATAATTTCTAAAATTATTAAGTAGGAATAAAGAGAAAGGTTTTAATTACCTTGAATGCCACATTTTGGTTGTTGACATGGAAGTCATCTAGGACTTCCTTGTTTTGGACCTAGAATTTTTTTACCTTATCATTAGCATGGGTCGGTTGACTAGATTTAAGGTTATAGTCAACTATTGTCACCATAGGGTCTAGTTTCTAACTCATGATGGGAGCACCCACATCTTTCAGAGAGAGTGGGATCTGCGATTATGGAGGTAAAGACCAGTTACTTCGGAGTTGGGGTTGATTTTGTGCCAGTTATCCATGTTATTTCTTAGCACTGTTGAGTGGTGCTCATTGGGTGAACTCTCAGTAGTCATAGATAGATACCAAGATTTTTTTATAGATGATTTTTTAGGATTACTGCTCTAGAGATAAGTTGATTTTACTATCGACCTACTCCTTGAGATAAACCCGATTTCCTTATCCTCTTATCAGATGGATCTGACCAAGATAAAAGAGATGAAGGTTCATTTAGAGGACCTTTAGAGAAAGGGTTTTATACATATCAATGTTTCACCATGGGTTTCTCTAGTACTATTTTCAAAGAAGGCATACAAAAACCTCTGAATTTTCATAAACTATCATAATATTAGCCATGTGACCATGAATAATAAATACCTGTTGCCTAGAATTTAAGATATCTTCAATCAACTCATAGGTTATAAGGCCCTGGCCTTAAACATTACTTAATATTGAATTAAATGAATAATTCCCATTGAGTATATTTTCAGGTTTAGAGTTTTAGAGAATTAGAACATAACTATTACATCTAAAAAGATTACACAGTAGACACTTCTACAAAGTTTCCTTTTTTTTACAAAACATGAACTCTTAAAAAAAGAGAGTCATGTCTAGTTCCATGTTTAAGACAACATGAATTTTCCTTGATCCCATCCTTGACCATATTCCACATTTTTTCCTGTGAAAGAAATTTCAAAAAAAACATGGGGTGAGCATAAAAATCTCATTAAGGGATACACAAAGAAGGAAAACTGTTAGTTTTTCAAAAGAATAAGTAAACCATGAATACTTTATCAAAGTAATAATTTTCACCTTTATGAAGTATTAAATACTCATCACTAAATAAAAGATCATTACTTACCCTTTTGTAACCAAAATATTACCATAAAACCCATATAAATAACACATAACATATAAAAGTAACCTGGGATATAAACATACTTAAATGGAATAACCATACGTTCGACTTCCACACATATCACTTAATGGAATAGACATACAACCGACTTCCATAACC
The DNA here is from genome assembly GCA_963277665.1 of Viscum album. NCBI lineage: Eukaryota > Viridiplantae > Streptophyta > Magnoliopsida > Santalales > Viscaceae > Viscum > Viscum album. The sequence continues at coordinate 613,993,262 of OY728136.1, forward strand.
AATGCATTGGAGGTTATAACGTAACCACCCATCCTGGTATTCATGGTACCACCCATCATATTGCTTATCACGTAACCACCCGTCAAATGTCCAAGTACCATTATAGAATCATAACACATAAAATAATTTTAAAGGAAAGAAAAAATTTCCACATTTCAATCACAATATATCACTTAAATATATTGACATAAAAAATAAATTATCAAAACCATTTTCAATACCAAAATATATAAAAGAGTACATGGTATTTATTTACTTTTGAAAACGTTACGTCTTATTGAGGAATCCAAAGACCAAATAATACCCACGACGGCGGAAAAGGTCGTTGTCACCGTATACGTTACAACAAACATTAATTTTTTTCATTTAGTAAAACGATTCATAGAAAAAGATTCCCTTTGAATGAAATGAAAAGTCAAAGGTGTTTTATACAGCTTATAAAATAAAGTCTTGTATTAGAACAAAATATGCCTCAATGAAATGAGATTGAGATGAAGTCCCTTACCTCGTGTCCGACGTGACTCGATTACTCTTTAATCTCTTCAATAATAAACTAAAGTTAATATATACTTGATTAAGAACATTTTTCAAGTTTATTATTCCTTTTATATAACTTATTTCCATGTTATAAACATTATGTAACCATTTAAGTTAATAAAGTTCGTTTTGTCGATATTTGGTACTTAAGTCAAAAATGGACTTCTTACAATTACATGTTGTTCATGTGGTCAAAGGTTCATTATATCCAGAATGATATTCATGATTTTGATATCATATATATCATATATATCCAGAATATACATGTATTTATAATAGTATATAACATTTAGAGGTAAGAAATGAAATGCACCGTTCATGGAGACAGTAAGCCGTACGTACGCATCAACGTTACTTTCATTTATATTTCATATTTAATGGAGTTAAACCATAATGATATAAAGGTATATTATAATTACAGTATAATATCATATATAATATCATTAAATTCATCCTTTATACATCCCACAAATGGCATTAATGAATCAAATCACTTTGAGGGGGCGGTAGTCCGCACTTCCTAAAATGAAATTATCACGTTTACCCATAATGGAAACCATAAATGTATGCCATAAATGAAAAATACAGAAGAATAAGGAAAACATAAACATAATATATATCATATATAAACATATTTACATCTTAATGGCCACCATGAAATGTGTTAAAAGAATATTGAACAATCATCGTTTTGTGAGGTAGAAATTCGCCAACCACAGAAACAATATGTTCTTTAAACATTAGACGGAGGTGTATGTAAGTGTAAATAAAATAACTATCATAAAAAAATCATATTATATTTAATATATTGGTGTTGTTACAAAATAAAGGAATAAACAGAGTTTAGGGGGTTGGAGAAGCAAAATAAAACAAAAGAACACAAGTGATGACATTACCTTTAAATCGGGTAACTCCCTTTGGTTTGAACCAAAAGGGTTTATTGAAAATATTTCTGCCTAAGGTAAGGCTTCTAAGATGAGGATAGGTATGTGGAGAGATAAAATGAGAAGATATTGGCTGACCCAATGGCTTTAGAGGTGTGGGTAAGGTGGTATATGTGGGGGCCTTTTATAAGAGGGAGGAGGGGGCACTCTTGGAAAGTTATAAAATGTTACTTTATTATAAAATGATTTTGGGATTTTAAAGGTCCCAAAGGATATATTTCTAGGATAAGGTGATAATGGTTCGAAATACACCCATCCAATAGGTTATTGACAAGTGTATGTATTAGATTTTACATTATCTTTTCATTTTATTTAAATCTTTAATTGATGAGGTAATCACTTCATCATCATGGTGTCATAAATAATTTAATTTATTTAATTTCTAAAAATTAAAAAAAATATCATGACATAGGAAATGATTTTAGATTTCTAATGAATATTTATAGTAAAAAATATGACTTGTATAACCCAATGTAAAAATTGTTTTAGTAAAACAATACATGTTTGTGACATTTTTATTTTAACTTTAAATAAAAAGTAATTATTGTCATTTTCTTACCCAAGTGGCTCAATGGGGTCCCCAAGTTGAACAATGGATTTTTTTGGTGGGCCATGACACATCCAATAAGGGTAGGACATGTTTCAAGGTAATTTCATATTATTATAACATTATTTTTACCTTAAATTACACTAATTACCTTTAACCGTGATTAATAAAACTTAAACGTTACTATTCACCAAAAATTATTTTATTCCCATTGAACAAAATTTTACTTCATAATGAAAACCATGTATGTCATATTTTTGGAATTAAATTCATAGAAGTGGTAAAGTTTCATTTAAATGAAAAATCAGTTTTTTAACTACCACATAGTGGTTTCACTATTAATCAAAAATTGAAGTTTTTTCAAAAAAATACCAAAAATTCACCCTAAGATATATTTGATATTCAGAATTCAAAAATGATGTATATTTTAAAAAATTAAAAACATATAAGTTGAATTAATTAATTTAATAATTAATTCCCGTTGTCAAAACAAATAGCATGTTTTTATGAAACAATATATATCAAAAGACTGACACTCGTTTAAGTCCAATTTCAAAGTGAAATTAATTCCAATGACCACCATTGGATAAAATGGTAAAAATATATTCTAAGTGCACTTTAAAACCAATTCAAAAGATAATATAATCATATAAATAAATTAGTTTAAAAAGAGTTTTTGAATTAAAATACAACATTTTCACTATTCATTAAAAAAATAAACTTTATTGGAAAAATACCAAAAATTTAAAGAAACTAAATTTTGATGTCTCGATTCTAAAGAATAATTTTATTTGGTCCAATAGAATGTATAAGAGTGACCAAAACTGTATTTAAAGAGGGTTCTCCATCAAAAGGTGATATGTTGACCTTTTAGTGAATATTGGAGTATCTATGCCTAGAATTGAATTCTTTTCTTATTTTAAGCATTTATCTTATATTGGATTAATGTAAAAACATTTAACAAACATATATAATCATATTTTAGTTATTTCTATTCATTCCCGCCAATACAACAGCTACGTGTTAACTACCATTTAAAATAATATTATTATATTACTAGTGTGCAACATAAGATTTTAAAGAAACTCGTTTTTGCGTATCGGGTATGCTATCGAACAAAGAAACCCCTTTAAAGTGAAATTAATATTCAATTCACAAATATTAATAAATATTAAAATGTATTATTCTTTATTTACCTGGGATGTTACATCCTTCCCCCCTTTTGGGAATTGTGTCCTTGCAATTTTATTCACTTATCAAAATAAGTGGGGGTATTTATCCCTCATAGCATTTTCATATTCCCACATTGCCTCTTCAACCATTTGGTTTTTCCACAAAACCTTTACCTGGTGAATTAACTTATTCCACAACACTTGCTCTCTATGGTCAAGAATCTAGACTGGTTGTTCTTCATAATAGAGATTCTCTTCCAACTGAACTACCTCTAGGCTCAAAACATGAGATGGATCTGACATATACTTTCTCAACATCGAAACATGAAAAAAATTGTGTACCTGAGATAAAATCGGAGGTAAAGCCACTCGGTAAGCAACTGATCCAACTCTCTACATAATTTCATATGGTCCAATGAACCTTGGACTCATCTTTCCTTTCTTACCAAATCGCATCACACTTTTCCATGGTGAAACTTTGAGGAATACATGATCACATACCTCAAAAGAGAGATCCTTCCTCCTGTTGTCTGCATAACTTTTTTGCCTGCTCTGAGCTATTCTCATGTGCTTCTGAATCAGCTGAACTTTTTCTGCCAACTCTTTTACAAATTCTGGTCCCATCAACTTCTTTTCACCTACTTTATCCCAAAAAGCTGGAGTTCGACACCGCTTCCCATATAATGCTTCAAGCGGAGCCATCTGTATACTGGAATGAAAAATGTTATTATATGAAAATTCAACCAAAGAAATATGTTGGTCCCAACTTCCCTGATAATCCATCGAGAAAGTACGTATCATATCCTCCAAAGTCTGAATTGTTCGTTCCGACTGCCCATCTGATTGAGGATGGAAAGCTGTACTAAAATTTAATTCAGTACCCAACGACTTCTGAAGGCCTTTCCAAAAGTTAGAAGTAAACCTGGGATCACGATTAGATGCAATGGAGAGGGGAACTCCATGCAACCTGATTATATCTTTAACATACAACCAAGCAAGTTGATCTAGAGACAAAGTATCTAAAATAGGAAGGAAATGAGCAGATTTAGTCAGTCGATCAACAATAACCCAGATTGCATTATTACCTCGAGATGTGTTCGGTAATCCCACAACAAAGTCCATGGATATATTTTCCCATTTCCACTCTGGCACCGGTAAAGGCTGAAGCATCCCTTTCAGTAACTACCGCTCTGCTTTAACCTGTTGACAAGTCAAACACTTCATAGTAAAATCAGTAATATCTCTTTTCATTCCATCCCACTATTAATAGTCCCGCAGATCTCTGTATATCTTAGTACTGCCAGGATGAACTGAAAAAGGGGAACTATGAGCCTCACATAAAAACTCATTCTTAAACTGTGAATCACAAGGCACACATAATCTCTTCCCAAACCTCAAAACACAATCATTATCAATGTTAAATTCAGGCAACTTACCCTTCTGAACCAGCTCTACCTTTTTCTACAACCCACTGTCTTTATTTTGCGCTTGCTTAATTCTGTCTGATAGAGATGATCTCACTGACACCTGAAACAAAACAGAAGAACTTCCTGCATCAAAAACTTCTATGACAAAGTTCATAAAATTAAAAACCAAAGGATCTTGTTCCAAACGTATCATGGTTAATGAAGAATTAATTTTCCGACTCAAAGCATCATCCACTTTATTTGCTTTTCCTGGATGGTAATGAATTATACAATCGTAATCCTTGATTAATTCTACCCATATCCTATGTCTCATGTTCAATTCTTTCTGATTGAATATATACTTTAAACTTTTGTGATCGGTATATATTTCACACTTTACTCCATACAAATGATGCCTCCAAATTTTTAAAGTGAAAACCACATCAGCTAATTCCAAATCATGTGTAGGGTAATTTAACTCATGAGTTTTCAACTGACGTGAAGCATAAGCAATTACCTGATCATTCTGCATAAGGAAACAACCAAGTGCCTTCAACGAAGCATCACTGTAGATAACAAACTCACCATTCCTGGAAGGAACTTCCAAAACTGGAGCATTCACCAATCTTATTTTCAATTCCTGAAAACAATCATCACATTCTTTTGTCCAGATAAACTTAACACCCTTCTGAGTTAGCTTAGTCATTGGACTAGATAACCTTGAAAAATTTTCAACAAACCTTCGGTAGTAACCTGCAAAACCAAGGAAACTACGAATCTCGGTTACATTTGTGGGTCTTGGCCATTCTTCAACAACTGTTGTTTTAGCAAGATCAACAGTTATTCCATTTTTTGAAACAATGTGACCAAGGAAAGAAATTTTTTGTAACCAAAACTCACACTTGCTGAATTTTCCATACAATTTATTTTCTTTTAAGGTTTACAAGATAACCTTTAAATGACTTTCATGCTCCTCTTTACTTTTAGAAAACACTGAAATATCATCAATGAAAACAACCACAAACTTATCCAAGAACTCATGAAAAATTCTATTCATAAGGTCCATGAATACAACAGATGCATTGGTTAACCCAAAATGCATAACTACAAATTCATAATGGCCATATATAGTATGAAATGCAGTATTCAGAACGTCTACTTCTTTTACTTTCAACTGATGGTACCCCGACCTCAAGTCAATCTTTGAAAAATACTGAGCTCCCTGGAGATGATCAAACAAATCATCGATATGAGGCAAAGGATACTTGTTCTTAACAGTGATGTTATTCAAGGCTCTATAATCAATGCAAAGTCTCATTGAACTATCTTTCTTTTTAATATACAAGATAGGAGCACCCCATGGTGATGTGCTAGGTCGAATGAAACCTTTATCTAATAACTCATGTAATTGCTTCTTTAACTCTAGAAGTTCAACTTGAGCCATTCGATAAGGGGGTTTTGAAATTGGATTAGAATCAGGAACTAAGTCAACAGTAAATTCAACTTCCCGATCATGAATAATACCAGGTAACTCATCAGGAAAATATCAAGATACTCATTTACCACTGGAACATCATTAATCTAAACAGTTCCTTTATTTTCAACAATATGTGCAAGGTAACATTCATTTCCATCTTTTACTAGTTTCTCAACTTCCTGATATTCTATCAAAATCAAGGGTTCATTCTTGTACACAAACCAAAAATCTTTCTGAAAAGAAACCTATTTAGCTCTGTAGTCAATATTAGCATGATAAATAGAAATCCAATCCATGCCCAAAATAACATCAAACTCTACTAGAGGCAAAACAATAAGGTTTTCAGGTAGATTCTTTCCGCACACAAGGAAATGAAGGTTCTTATAATTTCTTTTTTGTCTCAAAGTTTCCTCTGGGTGTTTTTACCATAAGTTCAGGATTCATATCTTGAGTTGGAATTTACAATTTACTAGAAAACTTCACAAAAATGAAAGAATGTGTAGACCCTGAATCAAATAACACATTGGCATAATATGCACAAACAAATAGTGTACCTGATACTACTTCATTTGATGGCCCAACATCTGCTGAATTAGTTGAAAAGGATTTCACCACCCCTTTCTGCTTGTAGTCTGGCTTCTTTCCCCCAGTTGAGTTCTTCATTAGACACTCATTTTCATAATGACCCATTTCATTACACTTAAAACATCTTACCGCTGGCTTTTCATTGCCTTCTTGATCATATTCCTTATAGTTACGAGCAATATGACCAGACTTACCACACCAAAAGCACTTTCCAGACTTGGAAAAACATTCTACAAGATGAATTTTACCACACTTCTCACAGGATGGATATTTGGTTTTCTTACCTCCTTGCTTCTTTGATGAATTATTCCCCTTTTCCTTCCAACTGGACCTCTTATTATGTTGTTTTTCAAAGAACCCATCATCAATGACAAACTCCATTTCCACCTTCTCCGCACATCAAACAAGTTTTTCATAACTTTTGAACTCATGAGAAGCTAAAGAACTTCGATACTTTGGCTTTAACTCTGAGTAAAAATGGTTGATTTTACTATCAAGATCTTGTATGAAATTTGGAGCATACCTTGCCAGTCGAGTGAACTTTGTTTCATAAGCAGCCACTGAGTCATCCTCCTGCCTCAATTCTAGGAATTTCTTTTCCATTCTAAGACAAACCACCTTAGGAAAATATTTCTGAAGAAACATACCTTTGAATTCTTCCTAGTGAAGATCATCAATCTCATCACTATCCTTGATATTTTTCATCATCGACCACCACTGATCAGCTTCACCTTTAAAACGGTAAACAAAAAGACTAACCTTTTGTTGTTCTGAACACCCCATGACATCAAAAATATTCTCCAGTGCTTTAATCCACCCTTCAGCTAGCACAGGGTCAGATGATCCTCTGAATGATGGGGGATGTTGCCTCATGAAATGTTCCACCACTGACATGTTCCTCTACGGTTGATCTGGCTGATCTCGTGCATGGATAACACCACCATTTATATCCTGAGTCAACTGTGCCATCACTGCAACAAACTATTCAGTTCCAATTCCAACCATCTCAGGTTGCTGATTTGGAAGGTTGTCTTCCTCCTGATGTCGTCCCAACATAGCTGCCCCGTTTCCTCTACGGAAAACCATTCTGAACACAGAAATATCTTATGAGAAGTAACATGGTAATCTTTAAATGCTATATCATTTCAATCATACAATAAATTAATTTATAATTTAACAATTTTCTAACTCCTAAAGTTGTTTAAACCGACCTTTGATACTAAATATAAGGCCCCAAACTTAAACATTACTTAATATTGAATTAAATGAATAATTCCCATTGATGATATTTTTAGGTTTATAGTTTTAGGGAATTAGAACATAACTATTACATCTCAAAAGATTACACAGTAGACACTTCTACAAAGTTTCCTTTTTTTTTTACAAAACATGAACTCTTAAAAAAAGAGTCATGTATAGTTTCATGTTTAAGACAACATTAATTTTCCTTGATCCCATCCTTGACCCTATTCCACATTATTTCCTGTGAAAAACATTTCAAAAAAACTTGGGGTGAGCATAAAAAGCTCAGTAAGGGATAAAAAAAGAAGGAAAACTGTTAGTTTTTCAAAACAACAAGTAAACCATGAATACTTTATCAAAGTAATAATTTTTACCTTTATGAAGTAGTAAATACTCTTCACTAAATAAAAGATCATTACTTGCCCTTTTGTAACCAAAAGACTACCATAAAACCCATATAAAGAATTCATAATGTATAAAGGTAACTTGGGACATAAACATACTTAAATGGAATAACCATACGGTCGACTTCCACACATATCACTTAATGGAATAGCCATATGACCGACTTCCATACCCAATGCATTGGAGGTTATAACATAACTACCCGTCCTGGTATACATGGAACCACCTGTCATATGGTTTATCATGTAACCACCCATCAAATGTCCAAGAACCATTATAGAATCATAACACATAAAAAAAATTTAATGGAAAGAAAACATTTCCACATTTCAATCACAATATATCACTTAAATATATTGACATAAAAAATCCATTATCAAAACCATTTTCAATACCAAAATACATAAAAGAGTACATGGTATTTATTTACTTTTAAAAACATTACGGCTTGTTTGGAAGCCAAAGACCAAATAATACTCACATCGGCGGAAAAGGTCATTGTCACCGTGTACATTAAAATAAACATTCCTTTTTTTCATTTAGTAAAATGATTCATAGAAAAAGATTCCCTTTGAATGAAATGAAAAGTCAAAGGTGTTTTATAGAGCGTATAAAAGAAAGTCTTGTATTAGAACAAAATATGCCTCAATGAAAGGAGATTGAGATGAAGTCCCTTACCTCGTGTCCGAAGTGACTAGATTGCTCTTTAATCTCCTAAATAATAAACTAAAGTTAATTTATACTTTCTTAAGAACCTTTTACAAGTTTATTATTCATTTTATATAACTTATTTCCATGTTATAAACATTATGCAATCATTTAAGTTAATAAAGTTCGTTTTGTCGATATTTGGTACTTAAGTCAAAAATGGACTTCTTAAAATTACATGTTGTTCATGTGGTCAAAGGTTCATTATATACAGAATGATATTAATGATTTGGATATCATATATATCATATATATCCATAATATACATGTATTTATAATAGTATATAACATTTATAGGTAAGAAACGAAATGCACCGTTCATGGAGACGGTAAGCTGTACGTACGCATGAACGCTACTTTAATTTCTATTTAGTATTTAATGGAGTGAAAACATAATGATATAAAGGTATATTATAATCCAGTATAATATCATATATAATATCATTAACTCCATCCTTTATAAATCCCACATATGGCATTAACGAATCAAATCACTTTGAGGGGGCGGTAGTCCACACTTCCTAAAATGAAATTATCGCGTTTACCCATAATGGAAACCATAAAGGTATGAAATAAATGAAAAATACAGAAGCATAAGGAAAACATAAACATAATATATATCATATATAAATATATTTACATCTTAATGGCCACCATGAAAGGGGTTAAAAGAATATTGAACAATCATCATTTCGTGAGGCAGAAATTCCCCAACCACAGAAACAGTATGTTCTTTAACCATTAGACGGAGGTGTGTGTAATTTTAAATAAAATAACTCTCATAAAAACATCCTATTATATTTATGATACTGGTTTTATTTCAAAATAAAGGAATTAAAATAGTTTAGGGGTAGGATAATAAAAATAAAACAAAAGAACACAAGTGAAGACATTACCTTTAAATCGGGTAACTCCCTTTGGTTTGAACCAAAAGGGTTTCTTGAAGAGATTTCTACCTAAGGTAAGGCTTATAAGATGAGTATAGATATGTGTATAGATAAAAGGATCAGATCTTGGCCGAGCCAATGGCTTTAGAGGTGTGGGTAAGGTGGTAGAGGTGGGGGATTTTTATAAGAGGGTGGAGGGGCACACTTGGAAAGTTATAAAATGTTACTTTATTATAAAATGATTTTCGGATTTTAAAGGTCCCAAAAGGATATATTTCTAGGATAAGGAGATAAGGGTTAGAAATCCACCCATCCAATGGGTTTTTGACAAGTTTAAGTCTTATAGTTTACATTATCTTTTCATTTTATTTTAATCGTTAATTAATGAGGTAATCGCTGTATCATCATGGTGGCATAAATAATTTAATTTATTTAATGTCTAAAAATTTAAAAAAAAGTCATGATATATTAAATATTTTTATATTTCTAATGAATATTTACAGTAAAAAATATGACTTGTATAACCCCATGTATAAATTGTTTTAGTAAAACAATACATGTTTGTGACATTTTTATTTTAACTTTAAATAAAAAGTAATTAATGTCATTTTCTTACCCAAGTGGCTCAATGGGGTCCCCAAGTTAAAGCATGGATTGTTTTGGTCAGCCATGAAACATACTATTAGGGTAGGACATGTTTCAAGGAAATTTCATATTTTTATAACAATTTTTTTACCTTAAATTACACTAATTACCTTTAATCGTGATTAATAAAACTTAAAAGTTACTATTCACCAAAAAATTATTTTATTCCCATTGAACCAAATTTTACTTCCTAATGACAACCATGTATGTTGTATTTTTGAAATTCAATTCACAGAAGTGGTAAAGTTTCATTTAAAAGAAAAATCAGTTTTTTAACCACCACTTAGTTGTTTCACTATTCATCAAAATTGAAGTTTTTCAGAAAAATACCAAAAATTCACCCTAAGATATATTTGATATTACAAATTCAAAAATTATGTCTATTTTACAAAATTAAAAACATATATGTTGCATTAATTAATTTATTAATTAATTCTCGTTGTCAAAACAAATAACGTGTTTTTATGATACAATATATATCAAAAGATTGACACTAGTTTAAGTCCAATTTCAAAGTGAAATTAATTACAATGACCACCATTGGATAAAATGTTAAAAATATATTCTAATTGAACTTTAAAACCAACTCAAAACTTAATCTAATCATATAAATAAATTAGTTTAAAAATATGTTTTGAACTAAAATACAACATTTTTCACTATTCATTAAAAAAATGAACTTTTTCGGAAAAATACCAAAAATTTACACAAAGTAAATTTTGATTTCCCGATTCTAAATAGTAATTTTATTTGGTCCAATAGAATGTATAAGGGTGACCAAAACTATATTTAATGAGGTTTCTCCATCAAAAGGAGATAAGTCGACCTTTTAGTGAATATTAGTGTATCTATGCCTAAAATTGAATTCTTTTCTTATTTTAAGCCTTTATATTTTATTGGATAAATGTAAAAACATTTAACAAACATATATAATCATATTTTAGTTATTTCTATTCATTCCTGCCAATACAATAGCTACGTGTTAACTACCATTTAAAATAATATTATTATATTACTAGTGTGCAACGTAAGATTTCAAACTCGTTGTTGCATATCGGGTACGCTATCGAACATAGAAACCCCTTTAAAGTGAAATTAATATTTAATTCACAAATATTAATAAATATGAAAATGTATTATTCTTTATTTACCTGGGATGTTACATAAGGTCCCATTGGTTTTCAAAGATCGATTTTAGATTAGGGTAACATCAATTGAGGGTTTGGGAAGAGGATATTCCAAAGAACACATTTCTAAGAAACTATGGACATTTATAGTATTGGGTTATTCCATTTGGGCTTACTAATTATCCTATAGTCATCATGGAATTTATGAATAAAATCTTACATTAAATTTTGCATTCCTTTGTAGTCATGTTTTTGGATGGCATCTTGGTGTATTCCAAGATTAAGGGGGAGCATAATGATTATTTGGAGGTTGTTTTCAGTGTTTTGGAGATGGAATTGTCTATATTACAAATTGTCTAATTGGAAGTTTTTGATTTAGTAAGAAAATTTATTAGGCCACATGATTTCCAAGGAAGGAGTTTTAGTGGTTCCAAAGAAAATTTGTGTAGTCATATCTTGGGATCAGCCCACTAACGTGTCCAAGATCCATAGAATTTTAGGCTTGAATGAGTACTATAGATATTTTTTTTTCAGAACATGTCAAGGTTATATTCACACTTTATGACCTTAACTATAAAATGGATGAAGTTTGAGTGGTATGAGAAGTGCCAGAGTGATTTTGAGTAGTTTCACACCTATTTGAAATCCATATTTATCTTGATTCTTCATAAGATTGAGGGAGGCTATGTGATGTATTGTGATGATTTTAGTTTGGGTATGGGGTGTGTGTTGATGTAGGATGGACATGTGGTTGATTATGGATCATGGTAGCTACACCCACTTGAGTGTAATTACCCCACCATGACCTGTAATTCGTAGTTATTATGCATGTGTTGAAAATTTTGTGATACTACCTCTTCGAGGAGAATTTTACAATGTATTTAGATCATAATAGTTTGAAGTAAATTTTCACCCATAGGAGTCTAAACTTGATATAGGGATTCTGGGTTGAATACCTTCATACTTCTTATTTCAATATTTATTATACACTCAGAAAGTGTAATGAGGTTGCTAAAACATTGAGAAGGAAGTTTCTAGTGAATCCCATTCACAAATTAATGGATGGGTGGGGTTTGATGAGTTTATCTAATGATATAAGTCTATATGTGAAGGAGGATGGAGAGTAAGTGCTCCTGACCAGTGTACAGGTTACACCCCTCTCATCAATTAGGTTAGGAGTGAGAAGATATTGGACCCCTAATTCTAGCATATTAACAAAGATTTAAATGGAACGAAGACCTCGGGTGATTGTTCTTAGTCCCTAAATGGACCTATCCTATTTCATAAGTAAATAATTTTTTATTTTGAACTTGAGGTAGGAGGTGATGAGTCAAGAACATCATTCTAGTTTGTTCATGCACCCAAAGGTGACCAAGATGTTTTATACCTTGATAGGTCAGTATTGGTGGCCCTAGATGAGATGTGAAGTGGTGGATTTTGTGACCAGGTGCTCGACCATCTTGAGGATCATGGATGAGAATAAGATACCAACCATGTTTTTTTTATCAAATTCATAGTTTTGTGTGTAATATTAATTATGTTTTTTAGAACCCAATTATTTTAGTGGGAAAGATAAGCAAAGAACACAACAGGGCCAAAAGGGTCTACTTCGCGAAACACCTTTGCGAATCCCATGAGCACCGTGGGCGGTGCAAAGAAAAGGCCTTCTCTGTGCCCGCCGTAGAGGAAGGTGATGGTCAACTCCACGGTTATGAAAATATTGATGGAAGGATTCTCATCATAGAGGGAATATAGTTGCCTCTATGATTCCATGGAAATTGAAGGAAACCTCTACGACCACCACAAAGGGAACAAAGGAAGCCTCTGTACCATAGAGGGGATGACAGTCAACTTTATGACTCTGAAAAACTTGACAAAATTAGCCTCCAACAGAAAAGAAAAAATTACTTCGCAACACACCATCATATCTTCGCACCCTATAATGGCTAAAAATACCATTCTCCCCTCACTCCAAATGGATCTACACCCTGACCTTTCACGTTCCAAGCTCCCAAATCATAAAGAAACCTTTACTATATGAACCATAAGAAAAATGAATCATCCAAGGTACTTGATCATTGAAAAATACTTTTATATTTATTTAATTTTACCCCCTATTCAAGGAGGGATGGCCTTTGCAGAGCCTATGGGATATCACCAAGGAAAGAGACCCCTTTGTGTACTCGAGACTTTGCGAAGCACCCAAGCATCGCAAAGCACCCTCCAAAAACTTGTGTACTCCATGATGAGGTTGAGAAACTATTCTTTTCAAAGTTCTTCTCTTTGAAAAGTCATATCCTCTATGAGACATTGTGCTCTGTGAATCCCTATGCTCTGTTAATCCAATTTTTCTATGAGCCTTTGTGCTCTGCGAAGCACTATGCTTTATGAAGACAAGTGCTCTGTGGGCCCTTATGCTTTAAAAGCTCATGAGATCTATGAAGCCCTAATCTCTGAAAATCTGTTTTCCTTGTAACCTATTTATCTTTGTGAATACCCTCTATAATAAGCCTCTTGCTTCACAAACCCTTTTCCCATGCGGCTCTCCAGGCTTGTATGAGGTGATTTCAAAGTCCCTTGGGTGGTGCTTCATGTTGTGTTACTTTGCCTCATGATTCTACACATAGGCATGCTAATGGATGTTGATTCTTCGCATATCCATTCTAACATGATCTCCCCAATGGGTCACCCCATAACCCCACCTCACCCTGGCATTACTGGTGCCTTCCCTTCACCAAGGGTTAAAGTGCGCCAATTATATAAGTCCTAGGGGCGAGGAGTGAATCACCACCTTTCAAGCTGTAGGATGTTAAAAAGACAAACACCCACGTCCCCGAAACATGATGTCAAACTATGATCACTACATAAGAGATAAGTATAAATAGAACCATAAAGGGGATGGGAACCAACACCTTCTCACTACCCTCTCCCTCTAAGCTTTGTCACCATGCACACCTTTGGCAGTCTCTACGTAAGCCATGACACCCTCATATGGAAAAATTTAGGTATGATGTCCATATCCTCCTCATATGTCTAGAAACCCTCCTTTCTCATATAACATTCCTCTTGAAGTGAGTCTTAATCACCGTCTCCCTAGGATGGTAACCATGCGTATGACCCGCTCCATTTCTCATAGACGCACCTTTCGCATTGCGATTATCAGGTCTTTGTGGCATCTTGTTTCTCACACTGAGCATAAATCACATGGGATTAGAGTAAGCATCAACCATGAAATCCTCTTTGAGAAACCTTAGTGTGTAATCCCAATTCCCCACAATCGAACTATGTGGACTTTGATCTTTTCCATTTTTAGGAAAGGTGCGTATGAAGCCTTCCTGAGGTTCAAGCCCATCACCCATCAGTCCTGACCACTTCATGTTGGTTTAACCTCATCCCACATGACGTTAAACTATATTTCTCTTTCATCCTTCATGAATTTAAACTATATACATTCTAACTACATGGGTTTTGATCCCTTTCTCCTAGTCAGGGTACATCGGAAGCCTCCTTGAGGTTTAACCCCAAACACCGGTAAACTTCGATGTCCCCTTTGTTGGGACCAATATCCTTGGTCTGTCCCTCAGTGGAATCAGACCAGATCCCGAGCATCTAACCATGCATAAGACCCACACTCAGTTCACACTCATCCAACCTAGAGTATCCCTCTTTCGATGGGATACTAACCATGTGTAAGCCCCAACATGTCTTTAGGTCACTGTAATTTGTGTACACCCTGATTCTATGCCCCATTCTGAACTACATGGAATTTAATTCCCTTCCACGAGGATACATAAGAATCCTCCTTGTGGTTCAATCCCATCACTCATGTCCCATCCTGGTCTCTCCCTTGAGCCTTTGTGTTTTGGGAAGGTCATGCCCCAACCTAGAGGTTTTACTTACTTCGTGTCCCATCCGTGCATCCATTCTCATGGGCCACCTCCTCAGGTGTCCCATTATCCCAACAAACTACATAGACTTTGATTAACTACCACAAGGATAAGTAGGAATCTCCTTGGAGGTTCAATCCGAACATTACTATCATTTTCACATTGGTTCCACCCCGTCCCTCCCATTTACTTTACTCAACCATCCACCATACATCTTAACTCTTACCCAGACTGCTTCATCCTAGTGAAATCATGCCATCCATTCGGAAACCTAACCATGAATAAGTCCCGCACAATCCATAACCATCTGACCAAGAGTTTCCCTCTTGTGATGGTCCCCTATCTATATGTAATTCCCAACATGTCTTCGGGTTTTCTTCCATCGTGTACACCCCGAACCCATGATTCACCCTCTCGAACTATGTGGGTTTTGATACCTGTCTTCTATACAGGGTACGTAGGAGGCCTCCACGAGGTTCAATCCTAGAAAATGGTAAAACTTGGTGTTCCCTTTGTCCGGACCCGATCATCCACTGATCTGTCCTCATTGGGCATCTTGATCCACCCATCTAGTAAACCACCTAGGTGCTCCCTTCTAGGGATGTACCCATCTGATCCATTCCCATTAGTGTTACGATTAGTATCATCTTTCTCGGCTAGATGTTAAACTCGTGGAATACCCGTTGTTAAACCTGGGAAGTTGAGGAAAGCCTCAGATACATGCCTATGGCATGTAATTACCACACCCGACATGGGATGCCTCGAGTTTATATGCCCTTGAGAAGCCGTATCATAAGGGGAATAGATCCAAGTGTACCCGTGTTTCAATGCCAAGACACTCTAGTGATGCCCAATGTGACTAATCCATTAACTGATGGTTTCTTCCCTAGTTTGAACCCTTGGAATGTCCTAATATAAGTGGTGTAATTAACCAACATTCAAAATGATATGGCACCAGGAATGAGATTCACCAAAAAAATCTTAAATCTAAGAGGGAGACCCAAACTAGGTGAAAAATCCCAAGGAGGAATCCACAGAAGGAGAGAACAACATCACATCATCCTGTTTCGATCAAGGATCACATGTCCCTGAATAAGTGACGGATACTGCCCGCCTTTGGAAAGGGGAATGCAGGGCAACAATCAACATGTCGTAGAAAGACTATGCATGCCCCAAAAAAAGTGTCAGAAATAGAAATGGTGAACCAGACATGAATGATCTCATCAATACAAATATTAGTATCATTTGAGACTTTGGAAGATAAGAATATTATCAGATCCATCTACTGGTGCCAGGTCCTGCCAATCAAATAGTGGTCCTGGCATGAAACTCACCAGGAGTTGGGCCAGTTTATTTTTGGGCATCCTGGTTTGCAACGTTGGCAGTGTGGATCTTATTATCCAACCATGGAATATTGAATGACGTTGGGGCACTAGGGACTTCTTTCCTATTTTCTATACCAATGAGTTAATTTTCTTGCTTTGTAGGACCCAAGATCAAGCTACAGAAAATTGATCACCTCCCTCCAGTAGATACAGGGGTAGTGGCAGTACAAATATAGAAATTATCCACAACTTCATCTCCTCTACTATAGATCCCATGCCTAAAACTACTGGGTACCCATTCCCCCTATCACCATATGAATTTATTCATAGGAGGGTGATTGATACTCTTGTTCGTATATATGAACAAGAGGGGGTTATACCGATAAGGGACATAGCCCACCAGGACCTGGAGGCTTCTGTGCCCCATAAGCACCACCACATGCAAGGTTTGCATAGGGAGCCACTAATACACACTCCAACCTTCAGAATATTCAAGAGACTATCCCTAGAGTGGTCCTGCGACTCACTTCCTTATGCTGACGAAGTAATGGATGTCAGATTCCACTCAACCAGGACTTCAACTAGGGAACCGCTGAGGAGGGATCCCACTCGGCTGCGTTAGTATCTCCAGATGTTTCTATAGAATGAATATCAGGTGGTACCTACCCCCACACAACCAGATCTAGTTTAGCTGACCCAATTTCAATGTTGGGTGCAATATCAGGAAGAATCCCACCAGGAGGCATTATCTTTCGTGGCTCCTATGGCTCGAGTCACCACTGGTGCAATCTATTGGCCCCCTGTTGCTGTCCTAGAGTAGGGGAACCTCCAAGACCAGTCCGAAGTAAGGCACTAGCCACCTCAAAAGTAGGTCAAGTTGACCCAGCTGATCACTGGTGTATGCAGCAACCATTGCAGGCTGACCCATGATGATAAAATCCAGTACAAAGGTCCTCCTTGTACCAGTATCAGAAAGAGTGGAGGTTCTCCCCACTCCTTAATTCATTATAGAGGTCCTTCCCATGCCACCATCATCAAATCTGGAAGAGTACCTCTCAACTTTATCGACATTCATCATGAAGGTCCTCCCTATGCTCTTGGTCTCACATATGGAAATTCTCCTCACATACAAGGTTCTCAACGCGAGGGTCTTCCTTGCCCAGTCACCCAACCGCATGGAGGCCCTCCCTATGTGCTCATTGATTCTGATGGAGGTCCTACCCATGCCATAAATCACCAAATTAGAGCCCCTACTGACTTCATCAATGGAAAACAAATAGTCCCTTCTCATGTCCAGTATAATCAGTACGAAGGCCTTATTTGTACCACTACTACCAAGGCCAGCTGATGCGAAGGTCCTCCCCGTAATACAGATAACCACCATGGAGGTCCTCCCTATGTGTTTACCAGTTTCAGTGGAGGCCCTTCCCACTACAACACTATCAAACATGGGGGTCCTCCTCATGTTTCATTCAACATTTTTCTGGGTTCCCCACACACCCCAGCTCATCAGAGTGGAGGTCCTCCCTACGTCAGTAATAGCTGATATGAAGTCCCTCCTTATATCCCATCTAGTGCGGGTAGAGGTCCCCCCACTCTAGCACCAATCCGCATGAAGGACCTCCTAGTTTTAGAAGACTAACCTATCCTGAAGAACCACCCTTGGGCAGGAGGGCGTGTCACTGCTACCAAAGGAAGAATCCTGCGAAACTTCACATCGAAATCAAACTCATCCGCTTTTTAGACTCTGAAGCAGAGTGTGACTTGATAATGTAACCCTCACCTTGATCCTCTATGTTGGGGTTTGGGGTAGGGAATCAGCATATCATCCTCTTTCTCCTAGAAAGTGAGGTCCATCGAATTCCTGAATCCCTCTAGAGGTACTTACAAGAGGAGGATTTGGCCCATTTCCATGTCCTGACAGTGCAATCCTCCCTATCACCAACATGATCATTATCTACCTCAAACAAAGATCCTAGAGAGTTTTTCTAGGGACCAATAGATGATTAGAAATATCATGACCCAACACTAATGATAGAAGACCCTACATGTGAAGAAATGGTCATTATTTTGTCTTACAGGGATGTGGTGGCACAATCGTTTCATTTTTTAGGACAACCCATGATGTGGCCGCTTGTCATCTCACATTCCATACTCTCTACCAGCCAGTATACCATCACAATGGTCTAATTTAGAGCTGTTATTGGTCCCTCAACCGCCCCCAGTCGATGAATGGGTAATCCAAGGGCCGGATCTCGGGTCTGAGCCGAGAGGTTTGTGGAACCTGCTTGCTAGAGATCATCTCCCTGATATGTTCTGGCCTATTGCAACACCAAGTTTCAATATTTAGGAATCTCTCACCTAGGAGGAGATCATGTGATTCCACCAAACTATATAGGAAATTAACTTTCATATCCATCATTGACGGGTAGATTACACCATGATCCAAGTATACTATGAAGACATTGGACAACAATTCTTCCTGGTCGAGTTGTCCGCACTTCCTCTGGATTAGCACCCCGAGTCACCGGGTCATCATAGGACCCTCCAACAATGATGCATCTAGAGATTTATAGTTCTCCATAGAATTATTAAGGAGGTTTCCCCACACATCCATATTCATGGTTGGGGGAAGTATTCTTTCCTTCATTTTTGTCCTATCCGACACCAGACCGACATGCCAAGTGATATTGGGGATATAATTCCAGGCTCAGTCGTAGTTAACATGAATGACCTATCAAAGGAAGATAATGATCTTGGAATAATTGTAAATAACTTAACCCCTAGGGTGGTTCCACACTTATTGGATCCTCTGGGCAGGGTTACTTGTCAGTAGATAACTTTACTGGGCCTTCCTGCACCTTTTGAGTCATTGTGCTTCAGTTGGGACCCCAATAAGGGTAAAGAGCACACTAGGACCATCAAACCCTCTTACTCATTTGGATCAATGAAAAATACAAAAGATGACCATGGAAAGACTGCATTGCATCAATAAATCACAAAACATAAAACTATGGTCGATGACCTTCTTGCCAAATGTGCTACAGAAAGGCAACTGGATTATAGTAATCCTTGACTGGGGTAGTAGGGGTAGGTATAGCCTCCCCCCAGTGAGTTTCCTCCTGGTGACCTTAACCATCCTACCCATATAGATAGATTAGAGGCTGGAGTTTATGGTAAGAGGGAACGATATGCATCAATGAATACACATAAGTTGTGTGATAAACCTCATCAATATCTAGCTCAGGTTCCCCCAACAAATCCATAAGTCATTCCCCTGGTATTCCCACAATTCATCCCACCAGCCGCTCCATGAGCCGTTGGGCCCGATTACCATGTTAAAGAACCTTCCAACGTGTTGGTTGTTAGGGACACTTGTCAAGGCCAAAATCCTTGTTATGATGATCCAATGACTACTCTCATTTATGGCCTTAAGGCTTTGGAAACCTGAAAAGTGGAGATCCTACCTAATGGAAAGCTATATTAGGAATGGTTGGAAAATATGTCAGCACCACCAAGTTTCAAAAATCTTTCATTATCCCCCTTTAATGGGACGGGTGATCTATTGCAGCATCTGGCCCACTTTATTTCAAGGTGTATGCCCATGCTGAGAACTCTAATGCATCATGAGGCTACCAAGCTCCAATGTTTCATATAGACACTAGAAGGGCCCACGTTTGTCAGGTACAAGAAGTTACCCATTGGGTCAATAGGTGGTTAGGAGGATCTTCATAGGTAGTTTCTCTACCATTTTAGTTCCATGACCCGGAATACAAGCATTGCTCACCTCTTAAAGTGAAATCAAAGGCCCGACGAGCGTGTCATAGACTTTATCTCCAGGTGTAAGGGCCTTACATATTCCCTTGATATGCCACTAACCCAGGAGAAGCTAATAAAAATGTGCATGGGGTAATGTGAAGAGCGAATTGGTCCCTTATCTCATCACTTAGAACTACCCAGGGGGATTTTGGGATTTCTCTGACAAATCTTAGCATCTAGGGGAAACCTTGCATCAACCTAAGAAGGCACATCCATTTCCTCCTATAGTTATATCAATAAGAGCTGCTAAGGCCGAGCCCACCATATTAGCACAAATAGGGGGCCCCCGGAAGTTGAAGTTGTTACTGGTAGAGCCGTCTCCACAGTTTTATTGAGGCCCACCAGCTTAGGCATAGCCTCCGGCCCTACAGTGCCTGCCTCAGAATCAGCAGGCGCTCCTACGTAATGTGCCAAGACCACCTAGATGAGACAATTAGGTCCCTCCTCCTTGTCAAGCTCCTCCAACACCTCGTCAGGGATAGACTCCTAGAGCCCCCTTCCCAGATATAAGGAACAGAACCTACTCATTTAGTAAGGCTAAATCCCCAGCTATTTTTGAAGTGCCTTGGATTAGGGAATCTTGTGGTTTCTAGAATGCAAGAGGCCCAAAGAGGAAAAAATCATTGATCATCCCAATTACTGCCACTATCACCAGTTTCATGGGAACACCCTCAAGAAGTGGTTTGTGTTTAAGGACTGGCTCCAAGACTAGGTCGATAATAACATAGTCAGTTTGGGTCCAGCCTCGACATAAGTGGAATGTGTGTTTATAAATCCTAAAAATGACAATAAGGGTGAATGAAATTAGGTTTATAACCATGGGTATCAAAAATACGATGACTGGATGGATCAAAAGGTGGTAACCTGTTCCCATGGTATCACTTGTGCACGTTTGAATCGACCCAAGCCTTCAAAAGCGACTACACTACCTTGAGATACTACCTCTTCCTCGACATCTTAGTTGTCGTCCTCTAAAGGGAGCAGGAATCATAAATGCATGGGGAGACAAATCCCTACACCTGTGCTAAATCCATCCCGTACTCAGTGACTTCATTCCCCCATAGATGGAGATTGCCCCCAGAATCCACCCAACAATGGAGGATTATTCAAGTGATGATCAATGGTACAATTTAGTCAATAATATGGAGCTGCTAAACCCCTAAATGGTTCTCGATGATTAAGAGATCCAGACGAACCCTCCCAACATCCCCGGTCAATGCTAGAATCGACAAAGCCGTGGGTATGTGAATATCTAGAATGCATTGGATAGTGCTTCTATCCAAGCCATGCATTCCACTAAGACTAGATAGTAGGCCCTGTAATGTCCATAATTTTTTGTGTATTTTTTTAATTACATGGAATTATTTCAAAACCAATATCTCAGACAACATGTGATTTTGAGGCTTAGAGAGGCCGGGACGTATTTTAGAATTTTTTTAAGTATGCTTAGTAATTTCATGAGTAGGTTTTTATAAATTTTGAACCAGTGCTCAGATAAAAAATATGAGGGCACGATTGAATTCATAATGTTGGGATTCTTCTAAGAAGGTCCTAACCATGACCGGTGTGGGTCGACCAAAAAAGATAATTTTTGGACTTTTAGTGAAAAACAAAATAAACTTAAAAGTTTATTTTATTAAAACTGTTTCTGCTACAACGTAATGACCAGTCAACGCTATGGTGCAGCGATGAGGCAACACTAAATCATTAATGAACCTCATTAATGAGACAGTTTTGTGATGCAAAACATGTCTCCTTCCTTTAATTAAACAATGATATAGAGTTGGAAAATAACCCCAGGAAATTCTCTGATGAATGTGAAACCTCTATCTCTCTCTCTGATGATGAACACCATTGATGAATGCCATCAAATCAAGGATCAATGAACACCGGTGGGATGGATTCAAGAGATGATGAATGAAGACAAATTCTAACAAATCAAGGATCAACGACATGTCAGAGCTTTATCCCTCATCCGTAACGGATCCTCAATCCAAGTAGGGGATTAATTATTTTATGTTTTCCCCATTATTATTCTAAAAACAATGAACATGGATCAATCCAAGAACAAGTTGATTCGCAGATCGTGTGTTCTTATGGGAGGGTGTTTACCTTAGGGTTGATGATTCTATGATAGAGAAATGACCCCAAGCCTCCTCTGTTTTTACACTTCTAATGTGGAGGGCGCGGGCCAACAGAAACAAGGCATGATCCTCTTTGCTTTTTTATTCTCCATGGAAACATTCTCAAAATGGAGGCAAGGTGGATCTGAGGTTATGGAAGTGATGGCAAAGACCCAAGAGGCCTGAGGGTGCATGTGGTTTTGAGATCAGACCACTAGAGTAGACTCGGTGCCCACCCAGCACCGCGTGCAGGACGAGCAACCAGCCCATTCTGACTATGCTGGTGGAGGTGGCATGCTCAGTACATTCTGTAGTGATGGGAGAGGCCGCGACGACAAGCTGGATGCGGCCTGCTCTCTGTGGGCCGTGTGTTGATAAGGGGGAATGACTGACTAACTGGCCACACATTCCCCAACTAGACCGGTGGAGTCGAGCCAGCTGGATGAGCCGCCCAAGAGGCCTGACTAAATTTTTGAGTCTGTTCGCTTTAGCATACCATGCCGCATGGTGTCCTGAGCTATGAAAAGAGACTGGCCCGCCAGTGTAGGTCAGGCTGGAAAAATTTAGGTCACTAGGTGACCAAGCAGACTAGACCCATGACCAACCCCGTCCAGATCTAGTAACGCCCAATGGTCCAGGCCAATGGGCCAGACAGATAGGATCATGTTGGTCTAGTCGGTCTGAACCAGTCAGACCGATCCCAAACACAACCATCCCCTATTTTCAAAAAAGGACATATCTCCCAGACAGTGCATCCAATTGATGTGCCATATACGGTGTTGGGACCCACATAATAGGGTGTTCCTTATAAAATCCTTTAATTAAGATTTCACAGAAGTTGACTCAGTGAGAATCTGGGACCCAACTACCTAGAAAGACTCAGTAACTCAGCTCTCAGTGAGACTTCATGACTCAGCCACCCCATGAGACTTTGTGATTCGGCTATCAGTGAGAATTCATGACTCATCCACCTAGTGAGACTCTGTGACTCAACTATCATCAAGAATTCATGACTCAGCTACCCAGTGAGACTCTAGGACTCAGCTATTATCGAGACTCCATGACTCAGCTACCCAGTGAGGCTTTGTGACTCAGCTATCAGAGAGGCTTCATGACTCATATACTGAGTAGGTCTAGGTGACCTAGCTATCCTAAGGAACTCATTGGGGAGGAGTGTCTTTGCAGTATTTTATGTTCTGTGTTTGAAACCATTGGTTTTTCTATTAACACTCTAAGTTATACCTATGTCAAGATGACTCTAGTGACTCTAAACTTTGTGAATTCTTTTGTGATTTCCTTTGTGGATTTCTGTGAGACCCAAGTTGGTTCTGGGGTCCCTAATGATAATTTGTATTCTCACCGTTGCATGTTATTCACCCACACATGTTGTTTCTTTTGAGGACAATGAATATATTTGACTGGAATCTTGGAGATCTTGGGACAAGTGGTACTTAGAGGTGAATCTATATACGTAGTATGATACAATGATGTCCGACAGTGAGCTACACCTACCCTTCAGGTAGGATCCTTTGAGGACGACCTCTGGAGCTTGTAATTCATTTTACTGTACTTTACTTTTTAGTTAGGTTTGTATTCCAACCCCATTTTTCTTTTAGTTTCACCTTTACTTGTGTAGTTTCTTCCTTGCGTGACTTAATTTTTGTTGGTATCCTAGTTTCAGCTTTACTTTCCATAGTATGGGATGTGTGTTTGTAAAGGTTTAAAGGTAATGACTTCCTTTTTTGGGACATGCCTTTTTGGTGATAGTCTCTAGCCACTGGCCTATGGAAGGTGGGATTGGGGTAGTCACAGTGCAGGTACTAGGAGATGGGTTATGAAAGAGTGGTATCAGAGGTGGTCAGTTTTACCTCAAGTACTGAGAGTCTATTGTTTTATTTTTTGGATACAATGTTAAATGTTTTGAGTTCTTCTTTCAGATTTGTGGAGTCCAGTATTGGTACAACAACCAAATTATCCTTACAGCAAGACCCTGAATTCTGATTTATGACTCGATGCATGAAAACACTAGTTTCTTGCATCTTTAAAATATTTTTCATGATCTCTTTGAGCCAGAGTCAACTCATCAGGTATAATTAACTGATCGTGGTTCATCTTGATTTTTATTAGGATGCCTCCACATAGACAGTGAGTCAAAATCCCGGTACATGATCACATTGATGGTCCACCGAGCGATGAGGCATCTATATAGGGACTGGTTCCTAAGATGGAACCCCTGAGTGGTATACCAGAGGCACCAACACCCATCGAGAAGCAGTTGCAACCAACCTTACTAGCAGAGGATGCATGTCGACTGAGCATTTTTCATGATATCTAGAGGCAGATGCCTATGATATTTTGAGGTGATATAGATCCTCAGGCATCTGAGGATTGGCTAGAGGCAGTGACATGAGTTTTATGCCTATTGAGTACACCTTCATACCAGATGGAAATTCTAGATTCTAGCCTTCTACAGGGTGCGATAGGGAGATGGTGGAGCTTGACACTACAAACGCACGATGAGGCGACCCTCAAGTAGGAAAACTTTGAGAACATTTTTAAGGAAGAGTTATTCCCCATGAACTTGCGATCAATACACATATAAGAGATACTCTACTTATGGAAGTGCATCCTGAAGGTGGTTTAGTATCCTATGAGGTTCACAAACCTCTTCTGATACTCTTCTGATATGGTGCGAGACCCTTTATTTAGGGATTGAACCTTTGAGTAGTGTCTCAGACAGTAGATCAGAGCATTGATGATCTCTCTTAGCATCCCTATGCAGGTTGGGGTTCTAGAGCGAGATCTTCTGGTGGAGAACTTCCTGGATAACCTGCACCGATTGTGAGAGATTCCACTGGATGACAAGTAGTGGAGTCCTCGGCAATGGGTAGCTGATAGTTGACATAGGGTTCCAAGAGGACCAGAACCTCTAGGTGATGACGTCGTGATACTTTTTTAACAGTGTGAGGACCCATAGGTAGTGGAAACTAGCAGAGGAACAAGTTGTGTTTCACATGTGGCGGGCAGGGGCACAAAGTTTGAGACTACCCAACCCACTGTACAGTCAATCAACACGCGGTCAAGGGACCACCAAGGTAGAAGAAGGGAGTCAAACATGGAAATCCAAAGAGAGGAAAACATGGTAGGGGAGTAGAAAGAGTGGAAAATAGTGGGAGGAGATATGAGGTACTACCACCACCACCCCCATCCGGTCCACCATGAGCTCCAAGAGTAGGTGGATAGAGGTGGGGATAGCTTCAGGCGATGGAGGCGATGACCATGGCACTCAAAAAATTATTAGGGGTATGATCTGTGTCTACTCCACTTTAGATACAGTTCTTATAAACACAGCTTCCAGTCACTCTTTGCTTTCCACAAACCTCGTTTGAGGCTCGAAGATTCTGGTGGAGCTATTGACTCGATCCTTACAATTAGAGACTCATATGGGAGGGTATTCAATGATTAAACACTGGTGCTAGTAGTGTGAGATTACTCTTGGAGGAGAGAGCTACAGATGGGATCTCCTAGTAGTGGCGTTGAGGCCTTATGACGTCATCTTGGGTATGGACTCATTATCTACAGTCCATGATTAGATCGACTATATTAGGCACAAAGTGTTGTGTGTCCGTGAGGATGGGACCAGGTTTTCCTTCACTGGAGAGAGGAGAAATTTTACAGCACAAGACAAACTTTCTTAGAGGAGGGTGCATCCAATCACTCACCAATTGGCTAGCCTTACCCGCAGTGTAGTGGATGATAGGAGTATGAGATTTCCTGTAGTGGTGGAAGATTATGAGAATATATTTACTAAGGATGTTTTGAGACTACCTCCTCATAGGGAGGTATACTTTTACATCAATATGTACCTGGGGACAACACTGATATCCACACTTTCATATCGGATGGCTACCGTGGAGCTTTTTGAATTGAGGGTACAAGTGGAGGAATTGCAGGAGAAGGGGTTCGTAAGGCCCAACATTTCACCATGGGCAGCCCTGATGTTGTTTTCCAATAAGGTAGACGGGATCTTGAGGCTATGCGTGGACTTCCGGTGCCTGAACTAGGTAACCATGAAGAACAAGTATCCACTGCCAAGGATTGATGAACTCTTTTATTAGAAGAAGGGAGCGAGATGGTTCTCAAATATAGACCTCAAGTCTGGCTATGATCAGATTTAGGTACGGGTTGAGGACGTACTGAAGATAGCCTTTAGATGCCAGTATGGAAACTATGATTTCTCAGTGATTCCTTTCATCATGACCAATTCCCAAGTGGTGTTCGTGGGACTCATGAACAAGATCTTCCAACCTTACCTCAATCATTTTTTGGTGGTCTTAATTGATGACATCTTGGTGTACACTACATTCGAGGAGGATCACACTATGCACCTACAGATAGTTTTGGATACACTCCAAGAGCACCAAATTTATGGTAATCTCTCGAAGTGGTAGTTCTGTATTATGGAGGTCCACTTTCTTGGACATGTTATCTTAGAGGATGAAGTTTTAGTATATTTGGTGAAGTTAGAGGAAATGTTTGCTTGGGAACCACCCAGGAGTGTGACTGAGGTTCATAGTTTCTTAGGGTTGGCTAGATACTATCGGAGGTTTGTACTCAACTATTTCTAGAGTAGCATCACCCTTGTCAGCTTTAACAAAGAAATGAAAACCCTTTATATATATGGAGAAGTTCCAGTAGAGTTTCCAAGAGATGAGGCATAGAATGAAGATTCCCCCAATCTTAGGACTACCAGAAGAGGGTGTTGAGTATGTAGTCTTATGTGATGCATCAGGGACTAGACTGGGTTGTGTCCTGATGCATAAGTGAGTGGTGATCATCTAAGGCTCACAGAAGTTGAGGCAGCATGAGAAGATCTATGTGACCCATGACTTGGAGTTAGCAGTATTGGTCTTTTCCTTGAAGATGTAACAACACTACTTGATGGGTGAATGGTTCACCATCTACTCCGACCATAAGAGTCTCAGGTATATCTTTTCACAGAAGGACCTAAACTTGAGACAATGATGATGGATGGAGTTCCTAAAAGACTATGAATTCTAGATAGTGTATACTGTTGGGAAGGGGAACATGGTGGTAGACACGCTCAATAGGATGTATGGTTTATAGCTGATGAGTGATGTGATGGAGTAGCTAGCCGCAATATAGATATCCTTCATGGAAGATGATGGATCGACTTATCTTCAGTTGATGACAATCACTCCTCCACTATTTCAGTGATTCAGAGAGGCACAAGTTGTGGATGTTGATTGCGAGGCCCAAAGTGCTCAATTATCCTTAGGAAAAACTCCTAATCGATTTTAGATAGGTGGGGAGCACGTCATCATTTTTAGAGGA
Source organism: Viscum album (assembly GCA_963277665.1). Lineage (NCBI taxonomy): Eukaryota > Viridiplantae > Streptophyta > Magnoliopsida > Santalales > Viscaceae > Viscum > Viscum album. Next base: position 614,021,453 of record OY728136.1, read on the forward strand.
TGCATAGTGGTACCAGTGAAGTGGGAGGATTTGTTGAGGGAGTTCCATAAATCCCCTTTGGTGGTACATCTTGGGGTGGTGAAGATGTACTAGGACCTTCGACATTAGTACTAGTGGCCAAGGATGAAGAAAGGGGTGGTAGAGTTCATTTCATGATGCCTCATTTTTCAGAAAGTGAAGGCTGAGAATCAGGTCCCAATAGGCTTGCCACAACCATTGGAGGTACTAGAATGGAAGTGGGATAGTATCGTGATGGACTTCATGATGGGTTTACCACACATGTCCAGGGACCATGACTCTATCTAGGTGATCGTTGACCGACTCACCAAGTCATATCACTTACTACCCACTAGAAGTAGGGACAGGTAGATGGACTAGGATTCCTCTACATCGAGTAGATAGTGTGGCTACATAGGGTGCCTTCGACTATCATCTCAGACTGTGATGCACGATTTACATCCTGGATGTGGAAGGGATTATAGATGGATTTTGGGACTTAGCTTCACTTGAGCACGACCTTTCAACCCCAGACTAATGGTCAAACAGAGTAAACTATTTTGACCATGGAGGACATGCTTCATGCTTGTGTCCTGGATTTTGGCTACAGTTGGGAGGACCACATACCATTGGTGGAGTTTGCGTGCAACAACATCTACCATTCTACCATTGGCACGACACCATTTGAGGACTTATACAGGAAAACTTGTAGATCACCACTATGCTAGACAGACCTAGGGGAGTCAGTAATCATGGGTTTGAAGTTGGTACGAGCCACCACTGAGAAAGTGCAGATCATCCAGGAGCGGATGAGGACTACATCGAGAATGAAGAAATTGTATGCTAATAGGAGACAAAGACCCTTGGAGTTCGAGGAGGGAGACCATGTTTTTCTTCAGGAATCACCTTGATGGAGATTTCATAGATTTGGCGGGGCAATAAGTTATCTTCAGGATTTATCAGACCTTTTCTGATTCTGAGTAGAGTTGGCAAGGTGACATACTGCTGATCTCTTCACCCACATATGCACCGGGTGCATGATGTTTTCCACGTGTCGTAGCAGAGGAAGTACGTGCATGATTCATCACACATCATCAATTGGAGAGAGCTGTACATTGATGATGGGGTGATATTTGTGGAGTTTCTAATGGGGATACAGGATCAATAGGAGTGGGTCCTTTGTGGATGGTTTATTCCTCTAGTGCACGTTCAGTGGCAGAATGACAACCTCCAGGAGAGCACATGAGAGTGGGAGGATCAGATTCGTGCTCAATACCCTCATTTGTTAGTTTATCCTTATTTTGGATTATGAGGACGCGAATCCCAAAAAGGGAGGAGTAATGTAATGTACCAGAATTTCTATGTATTTTTTAAATTACATGGATTTTTTTTTTCAAAACTAGGCTATGAGATGGCAGATGATTTCAAGGCCTAGAGATTCCAGAATGTATTTTAGAAATTTTTTTAAAGTATGTTAAGTAATCGCTCGAGTGAGTTTTTATAACTTTTGAAATAGTACCTGGATCAAACATCTGAGGGAATCATTGAATTCAGAATGCAAGGATTCTCTTAAGAAGGGAATAACCTCAACCAGCATGGGTTGACCAAAAAAGATAAATTTTGTAATTTTAGTGAAAATAAAATAAATTTAAATGTTTATTTTATTCAAACTATTTCCGATAAGACGCAACGACCAGTCAATGCTACGGTGCAATGATGAGGCGACACTGAATCATTAATAAACCTCCATAATGAGACAGTGTGGAGATGCACAACACATCTCCTTACTTTAATTAAATGAGAATCCAGAGTTGGAAAATAGCCATGGGAAATTCTCTGATGAATGTGGAACCTCTCTCTCTCTCTATCCCTCTCTCTCTTTGAGGAAGAATGCCACAAAAGAATACCATTGAATCTAGGATCGATGAATGATGTTTGGATGGATTCGAGAGATGATGAATGATAAAGAATGATAACAGATCGAGGATCGACGACGACTTAGAGCTTCTTCCCTCGTCAGAGATGGATCTTCAATCCATATAGGGGATTAATTGTTTGAAGTTTTCCCCATTCTGATTCTAAAAACAACAAACGTGGATCTACCCATGACAGTTTGATCTGCAGATTGTTTGTTCTTTTAGGAGGGTGTTTACCTTGGGTTTTTTGCACCGGGATTGATGATTAGCCATTAGAACTATGATCCCAAGCCTCCTCTATTTTTAAACTTCTAACGCGAATGGTGATGGATGACACGAACAAGGCTCGAGCCCCTTCACTTGTGCATTCTTCGTTGATGCATCCTCGAAATAGAGACAAGGTGGATTCAAGGCCATGGAAGTGATGGTGGTGACACGAGAGGTTGGTGGGAAGATTTAGTTTTGAGATCGGACCACCAAAGCGGACCTGGTGGCCCGTGGAAGGTACCGTTGGCACGGAACCACTGGCGCCAACCCGATGTCGCATGCAGGACAAGCAGACAGACCATGCCAAACATTATGGTGGAGGCGACATGCTCGGTGTGCACCATGGAGTAGGGGGAGGCTATGGCCGATCAACCACCATGGCTACCTAGACACTGAGTCAACCTGGTGCCGCGTAGGAGGAGTGGCCCGCTCTCAGTGGGCCACATGCTGACAAGGGGGGCAACTTATTGAACAGTCAAACATGCCCCAACCAGACCAAATGAGTTAGTCTCGGCTGAATCGAACTGACCGATATGAGTTAGTGGGATGGATAAATTTTCGAGCGGGTATGATTTAGTGGATCGGGATGACGGAATAATGTCAGGCCGCTCGGCGGATCGAGCTATGAAGAGAAACCGACTGAAAGTGTGGGTCAGTCTAGAAAAATTTAGATCACTGGGTGAACAAGAGGACTAGACCCATAGACAACCTCAGATGGATCCAGTGAGGCTCAATGGACCGGACAGACGGGATTGGGTCAGGCGAGACCTTGGGATGGGTTGGTTGGGTCAGTCTGAACCAGTCAGACTAGGCCCAGATGCAACCGACCCCTGTTTACAAAAACAGACATATCTCCTAGACCGTGCGTCCGATTGACGTGTCATTTGCAGTGTTGGGACCCACATAATAGGGCGTTCCATATGAAATCCTCTAAGTAAGATTTAATGGAAGTTGAATCAGTGAGACTCTGTGACTCAGCTACCCTGCAAGACTCCGTGACTCAGCTATTAGCAAATATTCATGACTCAGGCACCCAGTGAGACTCCGTGACTCATATATCAACACAACTTCATGACTAATCCTCCTAGAAAGAATCCATGACTCATCTATCAGCAAGACTGCATGACTCAACTACCCAGCAAGACTCCGTGATTCAACTATCAGTGAGACTCCGTGACTCTGCTACCTAGCAAGGATTCATGACTCAAATACTAGAGAGACTTCATGAATCAACTACTAAATAGGTCCAAGGGACTAAGAAAGCCTAAATAACTCATTGGGGATGAGTTATTTTGCAATATTTGATGTTACGTGTTTTCAACTGTTGAGTTTTATAACAACACTTTAAGTTATACCTATGTATGGATGACTCCAGTGACTCTAATATTTATGAATTCTTTTGTTATTTCCTTTATGTATTTATGTGAGACCTGAGTTAGTTTCGAGGTCCCTATTTAGTATTGTTATGCTCACCACTGCACCGGATTCACTCGCACCTGTTGTGTCTTGTGCAGATGACAGACTAGTTTGACTGGGATCTTGGAGAGCTAGAGACAGGTGGTGCTCAGAGGTGAATCTACAGACACATTACGGTTTAGTGACATTCGATAGTGAGCTACACCTACCCTTTAGGTAGGATCCTTGGTGTATGACCTCCGAAGCTTGTACTTCCTTTTACTATACTTTCCTTTTTTGTTGGGTTTGTATTCCGACCCCTTTTTTACTTTCAGTTTCACTTTTACTTGTGTGGTTTCTTCCTCGTGTGACATACTTGTTGTTGTATCCTAGTTTTAGCTTTAATTTACACAGTATGGGCTGTGTGTGTGTATAGGTTTAAAGGTAATGCATTCCCTTTTTAGGATATTCCTTTTTGGGGCTAGTTGCCAGCCACTGTCCTATGGATGGCGGGATCAGGGTAGTCATGACATAGACCCCAAGGGACGGGTTGTGATAGGCCCAATGAAGAGCTCAGTACACAAAACCTTCTCACCTCATTTCATTAGATCCACCTCCATTTCTGTTTATACTCCTTGATCAAACAAAACCACCAAAACCGTGTAATGATCAACCATGTTTCGTTGTGGATGGACCTCAGTTATCTGGCCATCAGCTGGTATCCACTCTATGTAGTTTGACTAGTGAGCAATGGGACATTCCCAACACCATCCATACTCCACTAGTTCAACCAGCAACACCCACTATAACTCCTGCCACATGGTGACCTTCTATTAGCAGAAGTTTATGCATGACACAAAAATATGATGTCCTCAAGAATATTTCTATAATTCCTCTGAGTCTCTCTACCCTCAAGGCTCTCCTCCTTTCAATAGATATGCATAAATCCCTTGTGGGGGATTTAAGAGGTCCCATATAGTTTGAGATAGAAGTAGAAAATACATAATCCTTCCATACTAGGACATTCGGGCATGTGGAATGTTTGGAAATCATTTTTTTCTCTGGAGAAGATGAAGGTTCTCCTATACAGGGGAATATCCACCCACTATACATCACTGGCCAGTTCAATGGTGTGGAGGTCTATCACTGTCTTGTCGACACATTCTCAGGAATCAACCTTATCCTGACCCAAACACTCCATAAGATGGGGTTGTCTGAAATAGATCTAAGTCCCTCTGACCTGAAAATTCAAGGTTATGATAGGATGGAGCAGACACCAGTTGATAAGATATGCCTGATGAACCAGTTCAATATCCTAGTTTCCAGCACTGAGTTCATGGTTTTCTCACAAGACATCGCTTACAATGAATTAATGGTCAGACCATGGCTCCACCTATATGAAGCAGTCCCATCATCATATCACCAATTCCTCAAGTACTACCTTAATGATTAAGTGGGTGTACTCCAAGGTGATGTTTCTTCCTTTTCCTCTTGTAAATCCCACTACTTAGATGATAACTACTAAAAGATCAAGGACAAACAGATTTTAGGCTAATGAGGTTGAACATGCTATGGTTATGACCAACCCATGGACAAACCTGGATGACACCTATATTTTCCCGATTCATTGATCGGAGTCCACAACCTCAGACTTGGGGAAATACTTTGTTATCTCTGGAATAAGAGGGAAGTGCATTACCAAGTCAAAGGAATGCCATGAGATCACCTCATATTACTACACAAATCACTCTTGGGTGATCCTAGAGCCCCTACTCTTATAAGGTAATGGGATGTCCTCCCCTTGGAAATAGTGATACGTCACACTTTCTTGTTTCACCGGGATGGGATGAACTGAATCAAGACAACATGCCACTATTACTTTGATATAATCAAACGTGGCCCCTTGGGTCAAAGGTTGGATGGGATCAGGTCGAAAGCTTTCATCACCATGATTTCGGCAGTGTAGGATTTCCCTGAAGAGGTTTCCACCACTGACCAGGCTGGAACCAATGTCTCGTTAGGATCTGTCGACTTAGAAGAGTGGAATCCTACTGATGATCCTCTTTCCATGAATATATAAGAGGATTTGGAATATTCCCCTCCCTCATTAAAAGAGGTAATATCCACTACGATCGATGAATTGGTGTAGGTGAATCTTTATACTGAGGTGGATCTGAGACCAACACTGATCAATACTTCTATGCCTGTAGAAGAACAACATTTATACGTGGATTTACTAAGGTAGAATTGTGATGTATTTTTCTGGAGTTATGATGAGATGTCAGGGCTATACCCTAAGGTCACCTTCCACCATCTCAATCTCCTAGAAAATCATCACGGGTTCAAACATCCTACTAGAAATATGCACCCTTCTGATGGTGCCATGGTCGAGGTCGAGGTTGATAAGATCATCAAATCAAACTTCGTCAAGGAGGTCCAATACACCAAATGGTTAGATAAAATTGTGTATGTCAGGAAGAAGTGTAGATAGATTAGATTCTACATCAACTTCTAGGATATCAACCATCACTATCTGAAGGATGATTTTCCCCTTCCTACGACATAACTGTTGATCAACACCACCACTGGGTTCTAGGATCACTCATTCATGGATGGGTATTTCGGATATAATCACATCTGAATAGCCCCTGAGGATGAAGATTCTACTGACTCTAGGGAACCAAAAGTTTCTTTCTACAATCAGGTAATGAATTTTGGTCTAAAGAATGTAGGTTCCACCTATCAGCATTAAATTCACCACATATTTAAGCCGATCCTTGAGACATTTGTAGAATACTATGCGGACAACCCGGTTGTTAAATCTCACCATTGTCAGGACCATATCAGGGACCTTGAGAAAGTGTTCGGATTCCTCCGTTACTTCCATATGAAGATGAACCCCTTGAAGTGTGCCTTTAAGGTCACCTACAGAATGTTTCTCGGCATCGTTTTCAGGTATATAGGCATTGAGATTGACCCAGAAAAGGTTAAAGCTATCAGTCAGATGTCACCTATGCAAAATATTTAGGAGCTCCAAGGATTTCAAGGCCACTTAGACTATATATACCGATTCATCAAATATCTATATGGAAAGTGTAATCCATTTTCCCAGCTCATAAAGAAAGGTGACAAGTATTAGTGGGATGAGGAGTGTGAGAATACTTTTGAGGAAATCAAGTTGTACCAGCAACAACTGCTGGTTCTGATGCTGTATGTTTCTGGAAAACCATTGGTCCTCTATGTGACTGCTATGGAATGGTCCCTCTGTTCCCTTCTCGGATAGAAGAACAATGAGGGAACAAAGAAAAGTTTATACTATCTCAACCACAAGCTCATCGATACAGATACCATATATTTCTCTATAGAGAAGCTTCCTTGTATTGGTATTCATAGTGCAGAAATTGTGAAATTACTTACAGCACCATGAGATACAACTAATGTCCTGAGTGGATCCTCTAAAGTACATTTTGAACCTCCCTATGTTGATTGTCCATTTAGCTCGGTGGGAGGAAATCCTTAAATAGTTATATATCAAGTTTTCCCCCAGAAGGTTATCAAGGGACAAGCATTTGAAGACTTTATTGCCGCCCATAAATCCCTTATGAAGTAGTATTTGAATATTGAATTTCTAGATGAGGGAATCCTCTTAGTGGATCAATCCATTCTATGTTGGAAAATTCACTTTTATGGTGCTTCCCAAATCCCTACCTATAGAATACTTAATGATCCCAGATTCAACAGAGTAAGCCTGGGTATCATATTCATCATGCCTGTACAAGATATTATGCTCTATTTGTTCCTATTGATATAATGATTTAACAAAAATGAGGTAGAGAATCAGGCTCTTATCAATGGTATCGATCTGGCCATTGAGATTGAAATTCCCAACCTGCATGTGAAGGGGGACTTCAAACTGGTCGCCAAGAAGATCAACGGTGACTATGTCATTAGGAAGCTATAGATCATACCCCTATTAGAGCATACTCACTAGTTGATAGCCCAGTTACCTTCTCATCTAGAATTTACTCATGTCCCTCAGTCATATAATGGTCAAGCCAATGCCCTAGCTATCTTTTCTGCATCTCTTACAGAGCCTGACTAGGACGATTTGATTATCCTTGTGGAACATCAAAGAGTCATTACTCTCGTCACTTAGGATGACAATGATATCCTACAGGTAAGCTACATTACTGCCGGTGACTCCACATTGGGACCTCTAGGTCCCCCTACTGCGGTGTTGGAAGGGACCCCTGACTGAATGACTCCCTTTATCTAGTATCTCTAGCATGATAATCTCCTAACAGACCGAGCTTAACATGAGCAAATCTAACGGCGCATAGTGAGGTTCACCATCAAGAGTGGTCCTATTCTTGAGAAGATACTATAAAGATGTGGTTTTTATGGGATTATCCTCCGTTGTATTCAAGGAAGCGAGATCTCTCAAGTTATGCAGTAGGTTCATGCCAGTTCCTGTGGGGCTCATCAGGAAGGGCATAAAATTTCTCATCAGATTCAAAGATTGGGATACTTTTGGCCCACCATGATCTGTGACTACATTGAGTTTACCAAGAGGTTCCATGCATTCCAGATCCATGACAATTTTTTGCATCATCTGCTAGATACTATTCATAATACCCAATATTCTTGGCTCTTTACAGTCTTGAGGCTCGATGTTGTGGGAACATATGTACCGACAATAGATCACTAGTGTAGGTTCATCCTAACCACTATAGATTTCTTTTCCAAGTTTGTAGAGGAAATTATACTCAAGGAATTCAAGGCCCGTTCCATCATTGACTTCATGAGCTCCAATATCATCCACCGATTTGAAGTCCGTCATGCCATCCTCACCGATAATGGAACCAACTTCCGAGAAGCCGAGATAAAGAAATTATACATCAATTACAACATCCATTAAAATCATAACTCTCACTATCATATGAAAGAAAATGGGTAGATCGAGGCATTTAACAAAACCCTCTCTAACATCTTGCAGAATATTGTTGGTTAGAATAAGAAGAGTTGTCCAGACAAACTCTCCAATGCTCTCTGAGTTTACCGAATGATGACTCGTAATTCAAATTAGGTGGGTCCATATTACCTAGTGTATAGAACATAGAAAATACTACCCATCAAGATCTGGTTACCCTCATCACGTACAACCGTCTATGATCAGTAGGCACTAGAAAAAGTAGCCGAAATCCATCTAGATGAATTGGAATCCTTGGATGAGAATAGATTCCATGCCTTGCACAATATATAGAGGCATAAGAACAATATAGCTAAATCTTTGAACAAGAATGTCCATCTCTATTATTTCCATCAAGGTGATATGATATTGGCCCTCAGAATACCAATGATTCTTGGCAGGAAACCACCAAAGTTGGTGCCCAAATGGGAGGGACCTTATATCATTCACAAGGTTTACCCCAATGGTGAATACTCCCTAGTCACCATGGATGGTGAGTGTATTACTCCTACCACCAATTCTAAATTCCTCAAGAATTATTTCTCTTGAGAGTACCCACCACTCTTCACCACAAGACGTTAAACTGCATAACCCGTTTGGTATAAAAGACATAAAACTACCTAGTACTCGTCCCACATGAAGATAAACTACAAAATGGTTTGAGTTCTACGAACCTAAACTAAGACCCCTTTCATCCCGCGTGATGATAAACGGAAAATCAGTCAGAGTTCTATGACCTTAAAGTATGACCCCTTTCATCCCACATGATGTTAAACTGTATTATTGTCCTGGTGGACATTAAACTAAGACCCCTTTCGTCTCGCATGACGTTAAAATGTATTATCATCCTGGAAGATGTTAAAATACCTATCCTCATCCTCCGTTACATTAAAATGTATTATCATCTTGGTAGATGTTAAACTACCTATCCTCATCCTGCAAGACGTTAAAATATAACTGGTTCGAGCTCTACAACCCTAAACTAATACCCCTTTCACCCCACACAATGATAAACTGTGAACGATGAATACACATCTTGGTTTGAGCTCTATGACTTTAAACTAAGATCTCCTTCATCCTTACTACGAGACGTTAAACTGCACGGATATCACCATGATTAACACATCCCGCCATTTGGGTCTCTATCATATTTCATCTCCAAAAGGACTCCCTTAACGGCCTGGACTCATACCACCTTAGCTCATGTAAGAACCTAGATCTTTATTTTAAGTATGGATCTTTATTTCTGGTTGTTTTGAAGAAAAAAGAAGAAATGAAAAATTTTCTAATTACATGCCGTGTATTTATGAGAACACACCGTGTACCCAGGTACCACATATAGCCATGTACTAGCCGTGTAATGGCTGAGTACAGGGCTGTGTAGGTGATATGGAAGATCGCTTAAGGCAGGGGCTGGTTAAGGCTACTACATAATGTGTACCTTTAGTGAACACACCATTTAGTTTTCTTTTTTATTTTATAAATCAGAGTGGCATCACATCACATATTTGGAAACACTGTTTTATAACCTTATTTCTAACAATAGCATCACAAAAATGGATTAAAAACTTTAAACCCCTCCCAATTCTCTGTTGGAGTTTTGATCAAGACGACGTCGGGTGCTTTAGAATCCCACCTGCGATTTCTCAATTCCCTTAGGTTATTTCCTACTGAATCCTCCTATATCATGAGTTATTTAAGGTTGAAATTTTTTCATCATTCTATATATCTACTCCATTCTAGGATGATTCAAGGGTTGACGTTCAAGAGTATTGATCATACAACATCAAGGTAGGTGGTTTGTGACTTTTGTTGTTCATCTTTGGAGTATATATGCTAAAAGTGCCGCATACCCATGATTGTGGTATTTATTGATTTTTAATTTAACCCTGTTTATTACCTTATAGTGTTTGGTTGATTTATAAAGGGTTGTTTCTTAGGTGTAAGGTTAGATACCTTGTTACGGGACACCCAATTGGTGCATTTTCCCTTGATTGACCTTTTATGGACGTTTGGTCTAGAATACCTATTAGGAATACCTTGTTTTCCATGCCTTGGTTGATTGGGGTGGAGTTGATTGTTTATATGAAATGCATGTGGTATTATTTGTGAATGTTTATCCATGTTGTAGTTATAGATTACATGTGCTTCTTTGATACGATATGCACACTGTTTTTCTAATGGACCGTGAGAGCCTTAGACCAGAAGAACTATGAGGGTTTACATATTATTTACCCAGAACTGTGAGATCCTTGGAGTAGATTTTTACCTAGGGGTATTGATAGTGAGATCTACTAGGAGGTAATTTAAAATTAACTTATGCTATGTTGAATTGAGGGTAATGACAATGAGAGATACCCGAGAGATTGTTTATAATTTCTTGATATTGTGTTGAACCAGTGGTATTGACTGTGAGTGCTACCTAGGAGGTCGTTTATAATTTAGTGGTACCATGTTGACCCTAGCGTATTGACCATGAGAGTTACCTAGGTGGTCATTTATAAATTATTGGTCCTACGTTAAACCAAAGGGGTTAGACTATGAGAGCCTTCCCATAGGGTTGTTTATGAATGCTTGAATGATTATGACCAGCCTCCCAATCGAAATCACAAGCTTAGACTCAACCTTACTTGATTGTTAGATGGTCTTTTGAGATATTTTTTGTTACTATCAGACATGGGATATAGAGCTTATTATAGATCCTAAGGTTTACATGATTCAAAAATTGAATAATGAATGTTAAATGAATGTAATTGAAAACTCTAGGACTATTTACCTTTGAGTACTTCCTAGTTTATTGATTCATTTTTGTATATTTCCTACTATATATATTCACTGATAGTTTATAATATATCTTTTGGTGGTTTCCTATTGGTGTTCATCTCACACCTTGTTTGGGTCATTCTTTTGGACCCAAACAGATTATATGGTTGTAGGTACAGATAAGGGAAGAACCCTTCTTCATCAGGTACTTGATTGTTGTTGGAGCTGGAGAGCATGGGACTAAGTAGAGGCTCGAAATTCTATTGGAGTTTGCTACTTTTCTATACTTGGGTTTTAGTATTGTGTTTCCATCATTGTGACTTGTTTGGATGCTTTCCTAGACACTTGTGACACGCATCATTCATATGTGATCCAATTGAAATATTACTATCAGTCTTCTACTGTTTATTTCTATTATATGGTATTATTGCTTCTGCTATTGTTTACTATTTTCTTTCCGCTGTGCATACTCTACCAATGAGGGAATAGTTTCCCCATTATCACACCTTGTACCTTGCTGATAGTTAGCAACGTCTGACATTTTGGGAAATGCGTTTGAGGTTATGTGACCAACCAGGTTTGGGAAACCTTTGGGTGACACCTGGATCTAGGGCATTACAAAGTGCTATCAGAGGAGTTTATTTTTTTTACTTTACCTTACTATTTGGAGACTATAGACCAGGATAGGAAGGAAATGGTAGTTGGTAATAAGCTGTTCCTAGGAGTAGCTAAGCCATGTACAGAGAAAAGCAAAGTTACCTCGAATATTGCAATTTTTATGGTTTTTCAATTGTTATAGTTTATTTGATTTCACTGTTGGGTGATTCACTTGTTTTGTGCTATTATGATTTATATCATTGTGGTTTTATTTTTTTTGTAACCCGGTGAGTTGAGGTTATTCCATCTCATGCATCATATAGGCACTTGTTAGAAATCACATGCCATGCATTCTTGCCATGTGATGTAAGGTGCATTACTAATTTCATACTATTGTGATAGATGTTGTTCTAGGTATGTATGCTATTGTTATAGATTCCATGATATAAATACATTCTATTTTGATAGGGTATTAGTATATGTAATGTTTATTTTGGACGAACACCAAGATTTGGTCCCTAAGGTGTTATGGGCCCTCTTGTATCAGAATTTGGTGGATCATGTTTAAACTTTAATTGCATTATATTATGATATGACATGAATAAGTATGGGAAAATTTGATTCACGGGGAGTATGGGATCTCACGGATCAGAACTTGGCATGCCTTGGTCAAATTTTATGTTTTTAAGTGTTTCTGAGAAGTTTCCAAGGCTTACTGTCTGGAAACCCAGAAAACATGGCATGTGATGTTATGAACAACATGTCAGGTGTTCTTCTGTTCTAGAAAAACTATTTTTTTCTTAAGTATATGATGTGTAACATATGTAAACACCGTTTAGTTGTTTACTATGTGACTGAATGTGTGAGTAGAGACATGGGGTAGATAATTTCTTGGTAGGGCACTCCGTGTACTAGGAGTACACGTCATGATACAAGAGACCATTTATTTGACTGTATAACTAATGACATGGGTGGATGAAAATTAGGCTGTACACATCGTGTCCCATTTATACATTCCGTGTAGTAATCGACCGTGTATCCAATCATGTGACTAACGACACAGGTGGATGGGACTTAAGTGGTAAATGTCATGTGTAGAGTGTGCACGCCTTGTAGTATTACACCTAGAGAGAACTGTGTAGAAGAACTTGGACATGAGGTAATATTCAAGTAAACACTGTGTATTAGGAGGAACATGCCATGTGTAGTGGTTTTACATGACCAAGTTGGTAGAGGTACATACCCATGTTTAAAACTTAAGAGAACACGCCGTGTAGAATTTTTACACACTGCGTAACCTTGTATTGAAAAAATTGATTTCTTTCCTTCTCATGATTCGTTATTGAAATTCTAAGTTGTAGTCTTTTATAATATTTGACTGAGGTGTGTGCCTGACCTTACAGAGTCATGCCACCAAGACGTCCTCCTGTTGTACGCTAGGTACATGGTAGTGATCAGACACCGGAAATGGTAGATCAGGGATTACCAGTTTATCCCCCCGTCATGCCCATCTTGGAACTAGTTGTTATACCAAACATAGGTGAGGATGCACTGTTCCATGAAGGCTTTATGAGGATGATTCAGGCTTTTCAGGGAGCACCAAATCTGGCCCTGACTATGGAAGAGCTAAAAAGGGTGTTCCGGTAGTAGCATCCTACCACTCTTTTTGGGGATGGAGGACCACAGGCTGTAGAGTCCTTATTGGAGGCCATGATTTCTATCTTTGAGAATCTAGAGACACCTCCTGAGAGTAGGGTGAAGCTCGCAATGTACATGCTACAAGATTCAGCCAAGAGATGGTGGGATGCTATCTCACAAGAGGGACGTTATCAGGATATGTCTTGGAAAGAGTTTCAAAGGACCTTCTATGATTACTTCTACTCCAAGATGTTGAGGTCCGACCGAGATCGGGAGTTCATGCACTTGGAGGAGGGTGCCCTTTTAGTGATGGATTATTGTTCTCTCTTTACAGAGCTTCGTCACTTCACACCAGTTTTGGGATGTGATGAGTTATCTTTGGCTAGGTGGTTTTTAGGATGGTCTTAGGTACGACATTCGATCGTAGGTGAATGTTTTTAGAATGAATTCGGTGATTGTGATAGTAAATTAGGTTCTTATTACTGAGCGAAATATAAGGGAGTTGGGAGCTGCGATCCAGGGTGGTTCAATATCTAGGGTTGGTACTCCTTCATTTGATAACAGTAAGCATCGCAGGTATCCTTCGCGTGGTGATTCCAGTAGTTGGGATGTATCTTTAGGTATCTAGGTGAGGTGATACCAATGCGGGAAGAGTGGGAACATGAGACCTCAGTGCCTGATAGACCTGGTTGAGTGCCGATCTTACAGAAATATGGGTCATATTTAGCGTTTTTGTCAGTTTTTCTCACCAACAATGAGTGAGAGGGGATCTGTTATGACTCCACATTCAGAAGCAGGACCACCGGTTTCTTATCAATCAGGTAACTGGAGTTTTTCTGTCCATACAATACAAGTAAGAGTTCGTGGTTTTCGAATCCAAAAAACAAGTTTTCTATGACTGTAGGGTGGATCGGCTCAGGGTAGCCAGGCAGGGTTGCATGACTACGACACAGGTCAGACTTTTGCGATGGAGCAGAACCAGAAGGAGCAGGACCTCTGATCCTCTATAGTTAGATGTACAATTCTAGTTGCCTTAGTTTTATCTTCTAATCTTATTGGCATAGGGGCTTCCCATAGTTTTATATCTGTTTCTGTTGTGGTGAGACTTGGGCTCTGTATCTTTACATCTAATGATGTTATGAAGCTAGACACTCTGTTGGGGATTAAGATGGCTAGTGTATGTCAGTGCAAATAGTTCCTTTTGAGGTTAATAGGTGTCACTTATTATCGGAACTCTATGTCCTAGAGATGACAAGATTCTATTTCATTCTCGAAATGGACTGATTGATCTTATTTCAGGCTTTTATTTACTTATATCACCAAAGGGTGAGTTTCATGTCACCAGAGGGAGGGTCTTTTATACACAAGGGTGAATGGGATATCCAGGAGAGCAGAGCTGGACCAAAGCATCATGGGTTAAGATGAATTATAAACCAGATTGATAGTTTATATCTATATGACCTGGGGACTTCGCCGATGGACTTTCCTCCAGTGGTGGAATGTTTTAGAGATGTCTTTCTAGAGGACTTTTTAGGTTTAACTCCAGACAGAGAGAGAAGTATATTTCTCTTTTGATCTTGTTCCAGGAGAATAATTGGTATCCATTCCTCCTTATAGGATGGCTACACCAGAGTTACAGTAGATCAAGAAGTAGTTAGAGGAGTTGCATGCGAAGAGTTTCATCTGACCTAGTACTTCTCCTTGGGGTTTTCCTATTCTCTTTATAAATAAGGTGAATGGTACCCACATACTTTGTGTGTATTATTGGAAGTTGAACCAGTTTATGGTCATGAAATGATATCCCTTGTCAAGGATTGAATATCTATTTGATCAGCTTCTGGGAACCCGAGTGTTCTAAAATATTGACTTGAGATCTAGTTATCATTAGTTGTGAGTTAAACCATCAAATATACCTCTTACAACCTTCCGGAGTAGGAATGGTGTATACGAGTATTTGGTTATGTTGCTAGATCTCACGAACACGCTGAAAGTTTTCATAGCACTAATGAACCGAGTATTCCATCCTTACTTGGATTATTTTGTGGTAGTCTTTATGGATGATATCTTGGTGTACCCTCACACTCGATAAGAATATGCCATCCATGATGATATCATATTGAGTACACTGAGAGATCATTAGTTATATGATAAGCTCTAAAAATGACACTATTGGATAGACCAAATTCACTTCTTAGGTTATGTCATCACAGAGATAAGAGTATCAATAGATCAAGAGAAATTGAGAGAAATGGTTTCCTAGGAGTGGCCAAAGATTTTATTTGAGGTACAGAGTTTTCTGGTGCTGTATGGTTACTACATGAGTTTTATTCCGGACTTTTCACACTTAGAAGCACCAATAACAGGCTAGAATAAGAAGGTTGAAAAGTACTTGTGGATAGATTCCTACGATTCAGCCTTTTAGGAGCTGAAGGGGAGGTTGAATTCCTCACTGATACTGATTTTTCTAGAGTCAAGCAAAAGTTACACCATTTATTACAATGCATCAGGTATTGGGCTGGGAGAAGTGATTATTTAGGGGTAAGGAGTCATTGTGTATAGGTCTCAGTAGTTGAGGCCACGTGAGAGGAATTTCTCAATGCACAATCTCAAGTTGGCTGCAGTTGTGCATGATTTGCACTATTGGAGACATTATCTTTTTGGATATCATTTTGTTGTATACACAGACTAAAAAATTCTCAATACATATTTAATCAACATGATCTAAATTTGAGATAGAGAAGGTGGGTTGATTACCTTCAGTATTTTGACTTTGAGCTTACCTACAAGCCTAGGAAAGGAAACATAGTGGCTGATACATTGAGAAAGAGAACTCAGATACAGATAGTTCAGGAGGTCAATAGTGAGTGGTAGCTTAAGGCACTATTCTATAAGATTCATTTGTAGGTGCACAAAAAATAGGGTAAAACTTTTCTTTCTTCTATAGCTATTACCTCTACCCTACTTGATCGAGTGTGAATGAGGCAACTATCAGATTCCAAAGGCCTAGTACTGAGGGAGAGTGTGTCGAGTGAGGACCCAACTTCTAGATGGACCATAGGCAAGGATGGGGTTTTGCGTTTTCATGGGCGTATATTGGTTTCAGCAGAAATACATGAGGATTTGATGCAAGATTTTCATGCCTCGGTATGGGCAGTTCATCCTGGTATTACCAAGATATATTAAGATCTACATTGTCAGTATTGGTGGATGGACCTAAATAGGGATTTAGATGGTTTTGTTATGAGATGTTCCACCTGTTGGTAGGTTAAGACAGAGCATCAGTGGTCGAAAGGTCTATTGAAGAAGTTGCCCATTTATGAGTGGAAGTGTAATGTTGTCACGATGGATTTCGTGACAGGTTTACCAAGGTCACCTTGAGGACATGATGTTGTATGGGTTGTTGTTGATAGACTCACGAAGGATGAACATTTCCTGTTGATAATAGAAACCATCAGTGTTGATGATATTGGAAAGTTTCACATATGAGAGATTGTATGTTTGCATGGAGTTTCACACTTTATCGTTTCAGACAGGGATTCCCGATTTACTTCTTTTGTTTAGAAGGGACTATAGAGGGATTTGGGTACATGGGTACTTCTAAGTAAATATTAACATTCCCAGAAATATGGATAATCTGAGCGTACAATTCACTTTTTGGATGATATTTTTCAAGCATGCGTCCTAGATTTCAGGGTCTCTTGGGAGAGACACATACCCCTAGTGGAGTTTGCCTACAATAATAGTTTTTAGAAAGAGATTTAGATGGTACATCATGAGGATTTGTACGGGAGGCCATGTTGATCACCCCTATGTTGGCTAGAGGTAGTAGAGGCAACTATTCTTGGACCTCGTCTTGTCCAGGAGATCACAGAGCAGGTGGAGTTGATTAGGAAGAGGATGGATACTGCACAATCTCATCAGAAATCTTATGTTGATCGATGGATATGACCTCTGGTGTTCGAGGTTGGAGATCAAGTTTTCTTATGTGTCACACAGAGGTTTGTACATAGGAGTATTAGGATACAGGGGAAGATTTATCTGATATACATCAGGCCATTTTAGGTTTTGGAGAGAGTCGGACCGGTTTCCTATCAGTTGTAGTTACATCGAAGGTACTAGGATATGCACAACATCTTTCATGTTTATTTGCTACGAAGTTAATTTTCAGACCCGTATGACGTCTTTAAACCTGTGGATGTCGAGTTGGTAGTGGATAAATCCTTATAGGATAACCCTATTCGAATCATGGATCACAACACAAAGGTTCTCTATGGCTGGTATGTTCCTCTTGTACGAGTGCTATGACAGTACAGGTGAGTAAAAGACAAGATTGGGAGAGGGTGGTTGATCTCCAATCGTAGTGGCCCGAGTTGTTCATAGATTCTTCTTCACCACCCTTGGAAGGGAAATTCTAGGGAAATTTTTTTTAAGGGTGGAAGTTTTCAAGACCCTAGATCTTTATTTCAAGGATGGATTTTTATTTTGGGTTATTTTGAGGAAAATTTAAGAAATTGGAAAGTTTATATGTAGACATTTTGTACTTATGAGTACAAGTTGTGTACTCAGGTACCGCATAAAACCATTTTCTGGCCGTGTAATAGCCGAGTACATGGCCATGTAGGTGACCTGGTAGACCACTTATGGCAGGTTCTGGTTAAGGATACTACACGACATGTACCTTAAATAAACACATCATGTATTTTTATTTTTATTTGATAAATCAGAGTGAGGTTGCATCTAATATTTGGAAACACTTTATTCTAACCTTGGTTTGAACAGGAGCATCACAGAACGACCTAAAAACTTTGAACCCCTCTCAATTCTCTATTTGAGATTCGATCAAGACACCATCGGGTGCATTGGAATCCCACCAGTGAGTTCTCAATTCCCCTAGGGCCTTTCTTCTCAATTCCTACTCTCGCATGAGTTATTCAAGGTTGAATATTTTTAACCTTTTTGTAGATCTACTCCATTCTAGTATGATTCAAGGGACTACATTCAATAGTATTGATCGCATGACATCAAGGTAGGTGGTTTATGCCTTTCATTGTTTAGTATTTGGATTATATATGCTCAAAATGCCGCATACCCATGATTGGGGTGTAGATTGATTTGGATTTTGACTCTTTTTATTACCTTCTATGGTTTTATTGATTGATAAAGGGTTGTTTCTTAGGCATAAGGTTGGATACCTTGTTAAGGGACACCCCATGGGTGTGTTTTCCCTTGATTGGATGTTTATGTCTATTTGGTATTGAATTACTATTAGGCGTACCTTATTTTCAATGCCTTGGTTGATTAGGATGGAGTTTATTACTTATATGAAATGCATGTGGTATTCTTTGTGAATCATTATCCATGTTGTATTTATAGATTACATGTGCTTCTTTGATATGATATGCGCACTGTTTTTCCAATGGACAGCGAGAGCCTTGGACCAAGAAAACTGTGGGGGTGTCTATATTATTTACACAGGACCGTGAGATCCTTGGTTTAGATATTGAACCAAGGGTATTACCATGAGAGCTACCCAGGAGTTCATTTATAATTACCTTATGTTATGTTGACCCATGGGTATTGACCAAGAGATCTACCTAGGAGGTCATTTATAATTTCTTGACGTTGTGTTGAACTAGGGGTATTGACCACGAGAGCTACCTAGGAGGAAGTTTATAATTTATTGATACCATGTTGAACTAGGGGTATTGAAAGTGAGAGCTACCCAAGTGGTATTTTTTAAATGATTGGTGCTATGTTAAACCAAAGGGGTTAGACTTTGACAGCTTTCACAGAGGGTTATTTATGAATTATTGAATGATTGTGACTAGCCTGCCAAGCCAAAACACAAGCTTGGACTCCGTATTACTTGATTTTTAGATGTTTTTCTGAGACATCTGTTGTTACTATCACACAAGGGATACAAATATTAGGCAAGATTCCAAAGTTTACAGGATTTAATGGTTGAATAATGAATGTTAAATGAATGTAATTGAAAACTATAGGACTGTTTACTTTTGATTAATTCCTAGTTTATTTCTTTATTTTTTCATATTTCATACTATATATATATATCCACTAATAGTTAAGCACAGATCTTTTGGTGGTTTTCTAATGGGATTCTTCTCACACCCTGTTTGGGTCATTCTTTTGGACCCAAACGGATTATATGGTTTCCAGTGTAGATATGGGAAAGCACCCTTCTTCATTAGGTACTTGATAGCTATTCAATCTGGAGAGAATGAGACCATGCTGAGGCTTGCGATCCTATTGGAGTTTACTGATTTTCTATACTTGGGGTTCAATATTGTGTTTCCAGCATTGTGACTTGTTTGGTTTCATTCCTAGATACACGTGAAAAGCATCATTTATATGTTCTCCAGTTGTTATATTACCATCAGTCTTTTGTTGTTTATTTATATTATACGGTATTACTGCTTCCACTATTGTTTACTATTTTCTTTCTGCTGTGCATACTTTCCCAATGAGGGCATAGTGTCCCCATTATTACACCTTGTCCCTAGATGCTAGTCAAAAGCCTATGGAATTTGGGGAAATGTGCTTGAGGTTATGTGACCAACAGGGTTCAGGGAACCTTTGGGTGGCACCCAGATCCAGGACATTACAGTTCACCTACCATTCTAGGCCAACATCCTAGAGGATATTGAGCAACAATTTAACATGAGTACCGTATTGTGAATATGGTTAGTGGTAGATTCCCAATTTTTTGTTCCCATTCCATGTCACATGATATTGATACTGTGTTTCAAACATGGTTAGTAGTTATCCTCAATCATTATTGTCATCCCCAAAATCTCTCAAGGGACGGACATAGTGCTTTCAACCTTTTCTACCCTTTTATCCCACACACAACATTAAATTGGGCATCTATAGTATGATATATATGACCATAAACTAAGATATTCCGTGTCCTTGTCACACGATACTAAAAAACACTCCATTTCTAGAACTAAGCATGGCTTTATTACCATCCTTATAGGATACATAGCAACGCCCAATACTTTCATCTGTGCCCCAACCTCAGGTCCCTCGAACTTTCGGACCTCTTAAACCAAGTTATCAATCAATATTGTGCGGTGCAGTACATACTCTATGTTCTCATTCACGTTGGGATATTTTTTCCACACCACACACATCCCCTTGATATACTCCTCCTTTCTATGTCCTTATCACATGAAGTTAAACTACATGAAATTTCTAGAACTACATTTTTCTTGATTCCCTATCTTTGTGGGATACTTAGGAATACTCAGACATTTCGTCTTTGGGTCCATCCCAACAAATATATTCTCACCTTCAGGTTTAGTTCTCTTCTAGGGTTTCATATGGTGTGATGTGGACTTCTTTAGTCCCCATTCACATCAGGTTTACAATAGTCTCACCATGTACCCCTCCTCCCAGAATGTCCTTCATCCCATTATCATTCTTACCACATGACATTAAACTACACGAAATTTATATAACTACATATGGATTGATTTCTATCCTCATGGGATACATAGTAATGCCTAGAAATCTCATCTTTGATTCTAGCCCTATTTTTTTAGAAGCCTCCTATTCCTTATGGCCCCTTGGACTAAGTTCTCATGGGGGTGTGTGGTGTGGTGTGGACTTATGTCCTCATTCACGATGGGTTTGAAATAACCACGCTGCATTTCTCTCTCTTGATAGATCTCCATTACTTTTTCCTCCACTAAACTCCTCGAGTTTTATACCCTCAATTGGGCCCCTCAACCCTTTTTGGAGATTCACCAACGTGCTTCGATGCATTGTGGTTTAGGACATAGAGTGTTAGATTCTATGTGGACATGATTTCATCCATTTCTATTCTTCATGTCTCCCTTTATTTGGGTTCCCATCATCTTTCACATCTGAAAGGACCCCCCAGATGATATGGATTCTCGACCTTATGGCTCACCTACCACTTTGGGCCAATGTACGAAGGATTTTTAATGACATTATAAGACAAGTTTCGTGTTTTGAATATGGTCAGAAGTCAACCCTAATTTTTTGTTCCCATTTTAGGTTACACGGTATGGATTCTGTGTTTCGAACATGGGAATCAGTTATCATCCATCTTTGTCCCCCCCAATGAATGCTAAATATTGGTCGTGCGATTCACATCCCATTTCACTTCATCACATCTAAGTGGAATCTCTACACCCTTGGTGTTATCCCTCCACCACATTTGAGCATTAATAGGATGAATCAACATCATGGTTTCATCCTTGAATCCACTTAATTTCCACTTTTTGTGTATTCCAGGTGTTGAGAAGATCTTCTCCACCCTTGTTTCTCACATCGAGCACAACTCACATGAGCTTAGGGACTTAGTCAAGGTTTTTTCCTGCTTGGAATAATCTCACTTCCTTACGGTCTAATATCTATGACCTTAAAGTAAGGTCTCATGTCCTTACCACATGAAATTAAAGTATCTAGCATTTCTAAGAACTACGTACAACATGATTCCCACCCTCATGGGATATGTAAGAATGTCTGAACATTTCATCTTCAGGTCCAAATCAGGCTCTTGTAATTATCTCTTTTGTTCATCCCATTGGCCCCAATTATTATGTGATTTTATGGAGTGGAATATGTGTACTTATACCCTCATTCACTTAGGGTTTATAATAGCCTCAACACATACTTAACCTTATGGACTAGTCCCATCTCCGTCCTTACCGTATGACGTTAAACTGTATGTAATTTATAGAACTACATATGGCTTGACTACCATCCCCATGGAATATGTAGGAATGCTTGGACATTTAATATTCAGGTCCATCCCCGTGTACTTTGATCTTTAATGGCCCCTTGGCCTCCCATGTAATTGCATGCAGTGTGGTGTGAACTTATGTTCTCATCCACATCAGGTATGATTTATCGCGTCATGCACATTCCTTTTATAACATCATTCTTCTACATGAATCCAAGACATATAATGTTAAAAAATGATTCCAGGTCCCTCATGAATTTATTTTTTTTTCTTTTCCGCATGAAATTAAAACTCATGGGATGGTCTTGTCATACGACCTTAAACTGTGACACTATCATCCTGACAGTACGATGAAAAAAGGCTCCACATTGTGGTGTCCTCTCTTAAGGGGACATCATATTTGGTATCAGTCATCCACCATCCCATTTTTCAAGTCCCACATATGGATTTATTTCTGTGGTGACACCCGGGTCTCCATCCCGAGTTTGTTGCTTAAAACAAACACCCAACCAAAAAAAAAACAAGATCCATCAAATGCCGCTTCTTTTGGTGCATGGGCCAGACCTAAACAATAGTATTTCCATTGGAATTGGTACCCTACCATTCCATTTTCAAGAACTATGTTTTTCTTGATAACTATTCTCATGGGATAGGTAGGAAAACTCAAACCTTTCATCTTTGGGTCAATCCCCAGGTACTTCAAATCCTTCCATCTTTCTGGCCCCTTGGCCCAAACTCTGTCAAAAGCATGTGGTGTAGTGAGGAACTCCTTGGTCCTCATTTATGTTGAGTTTATAATATCCATTCCATGTACATCCATTTTGGGACCTCCCTCTACCCTTTGCGTCCTTACCTCATGACGTTAAACTGCATGGCTTTTCAAGAACTTCATATGACTTGATTCCCAAATTTATGGGACACGTAGGAACACCAAAAAATTTCATCTGTGGGTCCAACCACAGGTTTACAGACCCATTTTCTCCCATTCTTGTATGGATTTATAGACCTCTATTATGCCTAACCAACATGCTTATATGCACTGTGGTTCGAGACCTAGAGTGTTGGATTCTACATGGACATGTTTTCATCCGTTTCCATTGTTCATGTTTTCATTTAATTGGTTTTCCATCATCTTTCACATCTGAAAGGACACCTAAATGGTATAGATGCTCATCCTTATGGCTCGCCTACCACTTTGGGCCAATGTCCCAAAAAAATTTAATGATAATTTGACACAAGTTCTGCATTTTGAATACTGTCAACGGTCTAACCTCATTTTTTGTTCCCATTTTAGGTCACACGGTGTGGTTGTTGTGTTTAAAACACAGTCAATAGTTATCCTTTATCATTATGCCACCCCATTAAGCCTTAAATATTGGTCGCGTGATTCACGCCCTTTTCCACTCCATCATGTTCGAGTGGAATTTCAACACCCTTGGTGTTATCCCTCTGTTCACCTATGCGTGTTAAAGGGGATGAATCATCGTCGTGAGGGTCATCTTAGATTCCCCACTGTTTCCCCTTACCGAGTATTCCATGTTTCATAAAGATATTCTCTACCCTTGTTTCCCACATCAAGCATATCTCATCCAGGCTTAGGGATATGGGTAAGGCTTCTACATACATGGAAGAACCACACTTCTTTCAGTTCACACTCTATAACCTTAAACTAGGAGCTTCAATACCTTAGTCCCGACATCATTACTTAAAAATATGTTTTTTCTTTTAGAAATTTGTGGCATAATGCCAACTATTTTGTCCTCATTCACGTTGGGTCACTTTATGGAACCACACCACATGTTTCTGCTTCAGGAAACTTCCCATTTTTGGCCCAGCCGCATCACAATAAACCCTCTTTTACCATTTTGGCCCGAGTTTCCTCAGAAGTATATGGTGTGGTGTGGACTTATGTCCTCATTCACATAAAGTTTGAAGTAACCATGCCACATACCTCTATCAGGAGTTCTCCATTTCTCTATCCTTACCACATGATAATAAACTACGCGGGCATGTCCCACACACATGACATTAAATTGGGCACCTAATGGTATGAGATCTATGACCTTAAACTAAGATTCTAACCATCTATGATCGTATGAAGTTAAGCTACGTAACAATTATGATATTTTTTATTTGAAAGAGGATATCACCCCCTTTAATTATTGGCCGCCTGCCGTACCACCTTCAAGAATTACATCTGGATTTATTCCCATCCTTATAGGATACTTAGTGACATCCAAATTTCTTGTATGTGGTCCAGCCGTAAATACTTTACCCTCCTCGACCCTTTCTAGACCAGGTTCTCCCAAAATGTACGTGGTGTGGTGTGGACCTCTTTAGTCCTCATTCATTTTAGGTTTATAATAACCGCGCTGTGTACTCCCTTAGAGATTACCAATACTTGTGTTTGTCCTGCATGACACTTAAATAGTATGTGTAATGTTCGTGCTTCTCACATTCCTTTATATAGGTTTCCAGAATCTTTCACATTCAAAGGGAACCCCTAATGGTATGGATTCTATTTCTCAATGCTCACTTACCATCTTGGACCAAAACCACAATGGATTTCAAATGAAAATTTGATGCAAATACCGTATCTCAAATATGGTCAACAGTTGACCCTCATTTTCCTGTTCCCAATTCCAGGATAACACAAAATGAATGACGTGTTTCGAACATGGTCAACAATTTTCCTTTATTTTCACGCTGCTCCCATTTTATCCCAAATATTGAATGTTGTGAATTGCATGTGTAATGACCCATTCTGTTTTATGAATCCTTGACACCTCTAGTGTTGCAAATTTTCACATTCACGTGCATCAAGTAGGAATGTTGGTTCATATGGGATTTTCCCCACCCAACATTTCCTTTCACTATTTCATGATCTCATTAAATAAGGAAGACCCGATAATGCTCCTTGTTTCCTACACTGAGCATGGATCCTATAGGCTTAGGGGTTGAAGTAAGGTAAAATCTATAAACGAGCCCGTTGGTCTTTCCATATGACCTTAAACTATTCCATGCATCGTCCTCACCATATGATTATAAATTTCCTGTTTATCCTCTCAATTTACATGACATAAAACTATAGATCACCAAGGTCCTCGTTAGATAGGTCCCTCATGGAAGTAGGCCTGATCACGATTCATACCATTATGCTCACCCAGTGTAATTTAATCATAATGTCGTGATTTTAGGAGTGTTGGAATTTATCCAAACATCCCATAATTTCATCACCACACTTTTTGTGACCTCAATTTCAGATCCCCATTCCCTTCCACATCTAAAGAAACCCCTTAATGGTTAAGATGCTCGACCTCAAGGCTCACCTACCGTCCCAGGCCAACGTTCTGATAGACATCAGAAAACAATTTGAGTTTGGAAACATGTTTTAGAATATGGTTAGTGGTTGAACCTCATTTGTTGGGTCCCATTTCAGGATAATACGATATGGGTTTTGTGTTTCGAATTTCGTCAAGAAATATCCTCTGTCGTCATGCTATCCTCATTATGTTTTGAATTTTGGGTATCATAATTCACATTCTTTATTCCCTTCTACTTGGATTTATTCCAACACCCTTGGAATTGTCCCACTTGTGCACTAGATCATGTTGGGAGAGGGGGGTTTGGCTATTTTGAGAATCCCATTCTCTGACCATAATCCCTTGTTGTTCTTGGAAACTCAGAGTGGTTATTCAGACCCCAGATGTTCGAAGATTGGTTGTCACTCTCGTATTCAAGAAGAATAATGATAAAACAATCCCTTGTTTCTCACATTGTAATTGACCCACGAGAGCTTAGGGATTGATCACTGAATATTTCATAGGTGCGGTTGAGATGCAGTTATCAAAGTAGATAACATGAATCATGCACACAACCTAAATAAACAAGAAAGCATGAAAGCATGTTTTTAAGTTCACACAAATTACAATGCCCATGAATTGGACCCTCCAATAAATAGATTGACCTCTTCAATGGAGAATCCTAGCTCTATTAATCTCTATCTTATGAAATCCATGATCTACTGTCGCTCGTTAATCTCCCACTCTAACTCAATAGCAATGGGGAATAGTTCATCAACCTTGATCCTGGATCTATCCTCATCATCAGATAATATCCTTCTCTTGAGAAGATTTCCTCATTTGTTTTTTATCATCTCTCAACTATGCATTCAATCTCAATATGAGTCCTGATTTGGCATTGAGGAAAGCAGAATGTTTGTTCGCCCGTACCCTCAAGTGTTGGATCTCTTTCTCAGCCTCCTGAAGTTTCTTATTGTTTACAGACTTCCTCCACTACCATACCACACCAAGTACATATTCATGTTCCCATATTTTCTTTTCTATGTAATCTCGAATGAGCATACGAGGACATTGGGCATCCACTCCTACAGTACATAGTTCTCACAATTGGGAATGAATCCCCCTCACCTGGATTATCTAGTCTACTTGTTGGGTCTCCTTGATGAAGCTCTTGATCAGTTCCCATGGCTAGTAATAGATGTCCTTTTTATCATCTTAATTAGAAGAAATATCATCTTGGTCATCTAGGTCGACAGGATCATATGCTTGGAACGCCTCAAAAAATTCATCAGTAGGATCTTCCTCTATTGTCTAGTTAGAAAGGATGGGTCCCATGTCATCGGATTGATCCTCATCACTGAATTCCACCTCGATAATCACAGGTTCTGTCTTGCCAGTGGTTCTATCTGTAATCATGAGTGTTATGGTTTGGTTAGCATGGGAATCCAATTCCATGACAATTGGCATTCCCCTAGGAAAGGAAGTGCCGGGTTCCCTAACCATCCTTGCCAATGTGGCCCATACCATTTGAATAACTGTGCATATTGAAATATATATATTTCAGTTGTCCTGGTTTAATGAATAATAGTTATGGATTCTAAGAAGGTGGGGACTTACAGAGATCAAATAGTTGTTCTCTCCCTTGTGCTTCCACTACCAGAACCCCGAGGTGTACCCCCCATATATGGTTGGGAAGTACGAAGACTCCAGGAGAACCACCCTAGGTGTCGTAACCCGACTAGATTTGGTAATCACTATTGTCACAGGTGTAGACCCTAAAGATACATCTTCTGTTGTATGGGAATGGGTTTTATATATGTGATTCTCCTATATA
Source organism: Viscum album (assembly GCA_963277665.1). Taxonomy (NCBI): domain Eukaryota; kingdom Viridiplantae; phylum Streptophyta; class Magnoliopsida; order Santalales; family Viscaceae; genus Viscum; species Viscum album. The sequence continues at coordinate 614,048,865 of OY728136.1, forward strand.
GGGTAAATGTCATTTGGGAAGGCCTAAGTGACCTAAAAGAGGAGCACAATGAAATGGATTTGGGTTTACCTCAAGAGCCTCTGCAAAATATTCCATCTCCAAGGTTGAATCCTCACCTTCCTCTAAGGGGATACCTCTTCCATACTCTTCCCCCAGGAGGACTCTCTTGATTATTTTGGAAAGGGGAAGCACTCCATCAATTCAGTAGTAGAAAACTATGGTGGGATAGTTGGATTGAGTAACACTTTCACCTGGTCCGTCATTAGATGTGGAGTACCCCGAGAGTGCACAAATTCCTCTAGCTCAGTGATATAATACTCCCCTTCCGCTTAAGACACCAAAAAGCAATCCCTAGAATAGCCGATCTTTGAGAAATCTATCCCGAGATAGTTAATATGGTTGCAAATTTGGGATGGACTGAGGAATTATCTATTAACCTACCAGGTGTCCCAAGCCTTCGGAAAAACAATATCCTCAGGCATATCTATGTAGCGTAGCCACTTCCCCAGAGACTGAGTGGGTATCTTGCAGAACCCCCTGGGTGGCCTCCCTTCCTTCCAACTCTGATCTACTAGGACTGTTGGGTCCTCCGCTGCCACTTGCCTCTCGATTGGTGTAGGTCCTGAAATTATTCGACTTATCACAACTGAAGCCCCACCACCATGATGTGTTCTTACCACTTTTTGTCCCCGACCTCGAGGTTGTGAAGGCACCCCATCAATAGCATAAATGTTTTTATAATTCAACATTTACCCTATGTAGGATGCGTCCTAGATCTTGGCATACTTATTTACTATCATGTAGACGATTGTTGGCAGAGGCAGCTTGTAACATCCCAGGTAAATAAAGAATAAAGAATTTTCATATTTATTAATATTTACGAATTAAATATTAATTTTATTTTAAAGGGGTTGCTATGTTCGATAGCGTACCCGATACGCAACGATGAGTTTCTTTGAAACTTACGTAGCACACTAGTAATAAAATAATATTATTTTAAATTTTAGTTAATGAGTAGCCGTTGTACTGGCGGGAATGGATAGAAATAACTAAAATATGATTAGATATGTTTTTAAATGTTTATACATTTATCCAATAAAAGATAAAGGCTTAAAATACGGAAAGAGTTCAATTTTAGGCATTTATACCCTAATTTTCACGAAAGGTCCACTTATCACCTTTTAATGGTGAACAGTCATTAAATATAGTTTTGATCACTATTATACTTTATTTTGGACCAAATATAACTCTTCTTTAGAATCGGGACATCAAAATTTACTTTGTGTAAATTTTTGGTACCTTTCTGATAAAGTTCATTTTTTTTATGAATAGTGTAAAATGTTGTATTTTAATTCAAAACCTCTTTTTAATCTAAATTATTTATATGATTAGATTATTATTTTAATTGGTTTTAAAGTGAAATTAGAAAATATTTTTACCAGTTAATCCAATGGTGGTCATTGGAATCAATTTCACTTTGAAATTGGACTTAAACTGGTGTCAATCTTTTGATACTTATTGTTTCGCAAAAACACGCTATTTGTCATGACAGCGGGAATTAATTATTAAATTAATTAATTTGACTTATATGTTTTGAATTTTGTAAAATGGAATTCATTTTTGAATTCGGAATATCAAATATAGCTTAGGGTGAATTTTTGGTAATTTTCTGAAAAACATCAATTTTTGATGAATAGTGAAACCACTAAGTGGTAATCAAGCAAACTGATTTTTCAGTTAAATGAAAGTTTACCGCTAATGTGTATTGAATTTTGAAAATCCTACATACATGGTTTTCATTAAGAAGTAAAATGTGGTTCAATGAGATTAAAATATTTTTTTGGTGAATAGTAACTTTTTTTCATTAATCGCGATTAGTGGTAATTAGTGTAGTTTAAGGTAAAAATGGTATTATAAGAATGTGAAAACACCATGAAACATTTCCTAAACCTATTGGGTGAGTCATGGCCGACCAAGACAAGCCATGGGACAACTTGGGGACCCCATGGAGCCACTTTAGTTGGAAAATGACATTAATATATTTTTATTTAATGTTAAAGTGAAAATGACACTAACATAAATTGTTTTACTCAAATAATTTTTTAGTGTAGTTATACAAGTCCAAATTTTGATTATAAATAGTAATTGGAAAGCTAAAAAGATTTCCTAGATCATAGTATTTTTTTCATAATTTGTAGACATTAAATAAATTAAATTATATATGACATAATAATGATGCAGCGATGACATCATTATTTGACTATTTAAATAAAATGGAAAGATAATGAAACATATAAAACCTACACATGGCAAAAACCAATTGGATGAGTGGATTTAGAACCCTTATCACCTTATCCACGAAGTATATCAATATGGGACCTTTTAAAACCGAAACACATTTTCATATAAAGTAATATTTCTTTACTTTCCAAAAGTGCCCCTCCTCTCCTCTTATAAAAGGCCCCCACCTCTACCTCATTTCACACACTTCTCAAGCCTTTGGCTCGGCCAAACCCTGACCAATTACTCTCTCCACATCCCTCTCCTCATCCTAGAGGATTCCCTTTGGGCATAATCCTTTCAAAGGAAGCCTTTAGGCTCAAATCAAAACTAGTTACACTTTTAAAGGTAATTCATTCTCTCTTGTTCATTTGTTTTATTTTGCTTCTCCAACCCCCTAAACTCTTTTTATTTACTTCTTTTGTAACAACACCAGTATCTTAAATATACTAGGATGTTGTTATAAGATTTATTTGAGCTAAACTCTCACACAACTACATCAAATGGTTAAAGAACATACGGTTTACGTGGATGGCGAAATTCTGCCTCCCGAAACGATGATTGTTCAATACTCATTTAACACCTTCAAAGGTGGCCATTATGATGTCACTATTTTTATATATGATATATAATATGTTTATGTTTTCCTAAAGCTTCTGTGTTTTTCATTTTGGGCATACCTTTATGGTTTCCATTATGGGTAAACACGATATCTTCATTTAAGGAAGTGCGGACTATCGCCCCCTCAAAGTGATGTGATTCGTTAATGCCATATGTGGGACGTGTAAAGGATGGATTTAAAGTTTTTATATATGATTTTATACTGTAATTATAATATACCTATATATCATTATTATTTATTTCCATTAAAGTATGAGATAGAAATGAAAGTAGCGTTCATGTGTACGTACGGCTTGCCGTCTCCATGAACGGTGCATTTCATTTCTTATCCCCAAATGTAATGTACTATTAAAAGTACATGTATATAATGGATATATATAATTAATGATATATCTAAATTATGAATATAATTCTGGAATTAAAATATACATACCTCTCATTTAGTTTTAATTCCATTAATATGACAAAGAAATGAAAGTAGCGTTCATGCGTACGTACGGCTTACCGTCTCCATGAACGGTGCATTTCATTTCTTACCTCTAAATGATTATGTAATATTATAAATACATGTACATGCTGGATATATATGATATATATGATATCCAAATCAGGAATTTTATTCTGGATATAAAGAACTTTTGACCACACGAACAACATGTAATTGTAAGAAGTCAACTTTCGACTTAAGAACCAAATATTGACAAAACAAACATTATTAACTTAAATGGTTACATAATGTTTATAACATGGAAATAAGTGATATAAAAGGAATAATGAACTTTAAAAAGGTTCTTAATCAAGTATAAATTAACTCAAGTTTATTATTCCGGACGTTAAAGAACGATCGAGTCAAGTCGGACCCGAGGTAAGGGAATTTCTTAACCCAATTTCCATTCTTTGGGTTAATCTCCTACTTTCAAATTATGTCATGATATTATTATGTCCTATCTTGTATTTGTACTTTCTTTATGTGTACTTATATTTAATACACATAGTAGATCTATTTTATTTTAAAAATGATCTTTGTAAGGGACTTCGTCTCAATCTCCTTCCATTGAGGCATATTTTGTTTTATACACAACTTTCTTTTATACGGTGTATAAACTCCTTTTACTTTTACTTTTATACAAAAGGAATCTTTTTCTACTAAGCGTTTTACTAAACGACAAAAAGGAATGTTTTTTTACGTACGCGGTGACAATGACCTTTTCCGCCGCCGCGAGTATTATTTAGTCTTTGGCTTTCTCAACAAGCCGTAATGTTTTTTAAAATAAAATAAATACCATATACTCTTTTATGTATTTTGGTATTGAAAATGGTTTTGAAAAAGGATTCTATTATGTCAATATATTTATGATATATTGTGATTGAAATGTGGAAATGTTATCATTCATTTTTATTGGTTTTATGTTTTATGATTTTATATTGGTACTTGGACATTTTAATGGGTGGTTACGTTATAAACCATATGACGGGTGGTGCCGTGAATACCAGGACGGGTGGTTACGTTATAACCTCCAATGCATTGGGTATGGAAGTCGGCCGTATGGATATTCCATTAAGTATGTATAGAAATTGGCCGTATGGCTATTCCATTAAGTGATATGTGTGGAAGTCAACCGTATGGTTATTCCACTTAAGTATGTTTATGTCCCAAGTTACCTTTATATATTCTATGTGTTCTTTATATGGGTTTTATGGTAATCTTTTGGTTACAAAAAGGTAAGTAATGATACTTTATTCAGTGAAGATTTTTTTTACTACTTCATGAAGGTGAAGGTATTACTTTGATATAGTATACATGGTTTACTTGATGTTTGAAAAACTAACAGTTTTCATTCTTTTTGTATCCCTTACTGAGCTTTTTATGCTCACCCCAAGTTTTTTTGAAATGTTTTTCACAGGACTTAATGTGGAATAAGGTCAAGGATGGGATCAAGGGAATGTCATTCTATCTAAAACATGGAATCTAGACATCTTTCTTTTTAAGAGTTTTTATTTTATGGAGACTTAGTAGAAGTGTCTACTTTGTAATATTTTAAGATGTAATAGTTATGTTCTAATTCTCTAAAACTCTAAACCTGAAAAGATCCTCAATGTGAATTATTCATTTAATTCAATATTAAGTAAGGTTTAAGTCTGGGGCCTTATAGTTGGTATCAGAGGTCGGTTTAGACAACTTTAGGAGTTAGAAAAGTGTTAAATTATAATATGATTGAAATGTTATAGCATTTACGGATTACCATGTTGCTTCACCTAAGATATTTCTGTGTTCAGAATGGTTTTCCGCAGAGGAAACAAAGCAGCTATGCTGGGACGACATCAGGAGGAAGATAACCTTCCAAATCAGCAACCTGAGATGGTCCGAATCGGAACTGAATAGTTTGTTGCAGTGATGGCACAGTTGACTCCGGCTATAAATGGTGGTGGTATCCATGCACGAGATCAGCCAGATCAACAACAGAGGAACATGTCAGTGGTGGAACATTTCATGAGGCAACATCCCCCATCATTCAGAGGATCATCTGACCCTGTGTAAGCTGAAGGGTGGATTAAAGCACTGGAGAAAATTTTTGATGTCATGGGGTGTTCAGAACATCAAAAGGTTAGTCTTGCTGTTTACCGTTTTGAAGGTGAAGCTGATCAGTGGTGGTCGATGGTGAAAAATATAAGGGATAGTGATGATATTGAGAATCTTCACTGGGACGAATTCAAAGGTATGTTTCTTGAGAAATATTTTCCTAAGGTGGTTCATCTTAGGATGGAAAACCAGTTCCTAGAATTGAGGCAGGAGGATGATTCAGTGGCTGCTTATGAAGAAAAGTTCACTCGATTGGCAAGGTATGCTCCAAACTTCATATGAGATCTTGATAGTAAAATAAACCGTTTTTACTCAGGGTTAAAGCCAAAGTATCGAAGGGCTTTAGCTTCTCGTGAGTTCAAAAGTTATGAAAAACTTGTTCGATGTGCGGAGAAGGTGGAAATGGAGTTTGCCGATGATCAGGTGTTCTATGACAAACAACAGAATAAGAGGTCTAGTTGGCAGGAAAAGGGGAAGAATTCATCAAAGAAGAAAGGAGGTAAGAAAACCAAATATCCATCCTGTGAGAAGTGTGGTAAAATGCATCCCGGAGAATGTTTATCCAAGTCTGGTAAGTGCTTTCGGTGTGGTAAGTCTGGTCATATTGCTCGTAACTGTAAGGAAGATGATCAAGCAGGAAATGAAAACCCAACGGTAAGATGTTTTAAGTGTAATGAAATGGGTCATTATGCAAACGAGTGTCCAACGAAGAACTCAACTGGGAGAATGCAGCCAGACTAAATGAAGAAAGGGGTGGTAAAATCCTTTGTAACAACTTCAGCAGATGTTGGGCCATCGAATGAAGTGGTATCATCTCCAGGGAGCTCAGTATTTTTCGAAGATTGACTTGAGGTCGGGGTACCATCAGTTGAAAGTAAAATAAGCAGACGTTCCGAAGACTGCGTTCCGTACTAGATATGGTCATTTTGAATTTTTAGTTATGCCTTTTGGGTTAACCAATGCACCTACTGTATTCATGGACCTTATGAATAAAATTTTCCATGAGTTCTTGGATAAGTTTGTGTTTGTGTTTTGAGGTTTGGGAAGAGGTTATGTGTGCCTTGTGATTCACAGTTGAAGAATGAGTTGTTTTTTCATCCTGGCAGTACTAAGATGTACAGAGGTCTGCGGGAGTATTACTGGTGGGATGGAATGAAAAGAGACATTGCTGATTTTACTGTGAAGTGTTTGACATGTCCACAGGTTAGAGCAGAGCGGCAGTTACCGAAAGGGATGCTTCAGCCTTTACCAGTGCCAGAGTGGAAATGGGAAAACATATCCATGGACTTTGTTGTGGGATTACCGAGGATATCTCGAGGTAATAATGCAATCTAGGTTATTGTTGATTGCTTGACCAAATCTGCTCATTTCCTTGCTATACGAGATACTTTCTCTCTTGATCAACTTTCCCGTTTGTATCTTAAAGAGATAGTCAGGTTACATGGAGTTACTCTCTCCATTGTATCGGATCGTGATCCCAGGTTTACTTCTAACTTTTGGAAAGGACTTCAGAAGTCGTTGGGTACTGAATTAAATTTTAGTACAGCTTTTCATCCTCAATCAGATGGGCAGTCAGAACGAACAATCCAGTCATTGGAGGATATGCTATGAGCTTGTTCTATGGATTATCAGGGAAGTTGGGACCAACATCTTTCTTTGGTTGAATTTTCTTATAATAACAGTTTTCATTCTAGTATACAGATGGCACCATTTGAGGCATTATATGGGAAGCGGTGTCGAACTCCAGCTTTCTGGGATGAAGTGGGTGAAAGGAAGCTGATGGGACCAGAATTGGTAGAAGAGATGGCAGAAAAAGTTCAGTTGATTCAGAAAACACATGAGAACAGCTTAGAGCAGGCAGAAGAGTTATGCGGATAACCGGAGGAAGGATCTATCTTTTTAGGTAGGTGATCATGCTTTTCTCAAGGTTTCTCCTTGGAAAAGTGTGATGAGATTTTGTAAGAAAGGAAAGTTGAGTCCAAGGTTTATTGGACCATATGTAATTCTGGAGAGAGTTGGATCAGTTGCATACCAGGTGGCTTTACCTTCGAGTTTATCTCAGGTACACAATGTTTTTCACGTTTCGATGTTGAGAAAGTATATGCCAGATCCATCTCATGTTTTGAGTCCAGAGGTAGTTCAGTTGGAAGAGAACCTATCTTATGAGGAAAAACCAGTCCAGATTCTTGACCATAGGGAGCAGGTGTTACGGAATAAGGTGATTCATCAGGCAAATGTTTTGTGGAAAAACCATGTGATTGAAGAGGCAACATGGGAATCTGAAAATGCTATGAGGGATAAATACCCCCACTTATTTTGATAAGTGAATAAAATTGCGAGGACGCAATTCCCAAAAGGGGGGAAGGATGTAACATCCCAGGTAAATAAAGAATAAAGAATTTTCATATTTATTAATATTTACGAATTAAATATTAATTTTATTTTAAAGGGGTTGCTATGTTCGATAGCGTACCCAATACGCAACGATGAGTTTCTTTGAAACTTACGTAGCACACTAGTAATAAAATAATATTATTTTAAATGTTAGTTAATGAGTAGCCGTTGTACTGGAGGGAATGGATAGAAATAACTAAAATATGATTAGATATGTTTTTAAATGTTTATACATTTACCCAATAAAAGATAAAGGCTTAAAATACGAAAAGAGTTCAATTTTAGGCATTTATACCCTAATTTTCACGAAAGGTCCACTTATCACCTTTTAATGGTGAACCGTCATTAAATATAGTTTTAATCACTCTTATACTTTATTTTGGACCAAATATAACTCTTCTTTAGAATCGGGACATCAAAATTTACTTTGTGTAAATTTTTGGTACCTTTCTGATAAAGTTCATTTTTTTTATGAATAGTGTAAAATGTTGTATTTTAATTCAAAACCTCTTTTCAATCTAAATTATTTATATGATTAGATTATTATTTTAATTGGTTTTAAAGTTAAATTAGAAAATATTTTTACCAGTTAATCCAATGGTGGTCATTGGAATCAATTTCACTTTGAAATTGGACTTAAACTGGTGTCAATCTTTTGATATTATTGTTTCGCAAAAACACGCTATTTGTCATGACAGCGGGAATTAATTATTAAATTAATTAATTTGACTTATATGTTTTGAATTTTCTAAAATGGACTTCATTTTTGAATTCGGAATATCAAATATAGCTTAGGGTGAATTTTTGGTAATTTTCTGAAAAACATCAATTTTTGATGAATAGTGAAACCACTAAGTGGTAATCAAGCAAACTGATTTTTCAGTTAAATGAAAGTTTACCGATAATGTGTATTGAATTTTGAAAATCCGACATAAATGGTTGTCATTAAGAAGTAAAATGTGGTTCAATGAGATTAAAATAATTTTTTGGTGAATAGTAACTTTTTTTCATTAATCGCGATTAGTGGTAATTAGTGTAGTTTAAGGTAAAAATGGTATTATAAGAATGTGAAAACACCATGAAACTTGTCCTACACCTATTGGGTGAGTCATGGCCGACCAAGACAAGCCATGGGCCAACTTGGGGACCCCATGGAGCCACTTTAGTTGGAAAATGACATTAATATATTTTTATTTAATGTTAAAGTGAAAATGACACTAACATAAATTGTTTTACTAAAATAATTTTTGAGTGTGGTTATACAACTCCAAAGTTTGATTATAAATAGTCATTGGAAAGCTAAAAATATTTCCGACATCATAGTTTTTTTTTCATAATTTTTAGACATTAAATAAATTAAATTATATATGACATAATAATGATGCAGCGATGACATCATTATTTGACTATTTAAATAAAATGGAAAGATAATGAAAAATCTAAAACCTACACATGGCCAAAACCAATTGGATGAGTGGATTTATAACCCTTATCACCTTATCCACGAATTATATCAATGTGGGACCTTTTAAAACCGAAACACATTTTCAAATAAAGTAATATTTCTTTACTTTCCAAAAGTGCCCCTCCTCTCCTCTTATAAAAGGCCCCCACCTCTACCTCATTTCACACACTTCTCAAGCCTTTGGCTCAGCCAAACCCTGCCCAATTACTCTCTACACATCCCTCTCCTAATCCTAGAGGATTCCCTTTGGGCATAATCCTTTCAAAGGAAGCCTTTAGGCTCAAATCAAAAGGAGTTACACTTTTAAAGGTAATTCATTCTCTCTTGTTCATTTGTTTTATTTTGCTTCTCCAACCCCCTAAACTCTTTTTATTTACATCTTTTGTAACAAAACCAGTATATTAAATATACTAGGATATTGTTATAAGATTTATTTGAGCTAAACTCTCACACAACTACATCAAATGGTCAAAGAACATACGGTTTACGTGGATGGCGAAATTCTGCCTCCCGAAACGATGATTGTTCAATACTCATTTAACACCTTCAAAGGTGGCCATTATGATTTCACTATTTTTATATATGATATATAATATTTTTATGTTTTCCTAAAGCTTCTGTTTTTTTCATTTTGGGCATACCTTTATGGTTTCCATTATGGGTAAACACGATATCTTCATTTAAGGAAGTGCGGACTACCGCCCCCTCAAAGTGATGTGATTCGTTAATGCCATATGTGGGATGTGTAAAGGATGGATTTAAAGTTTTTATATATGATTTTATACTGTAATTATAATATTCCTCTATATCATTATTATTTATTTCCATTAAAGTATGAGATAGAAATGAAAGTAGCGTTCATGTGTACGTACGGCTTGCCGTCTCCATGAACGGTGCATTTCATTTCTTATCCCCAAATGTAATGTACTATTGAAAGTACATGTATATAATGGATATATATAATTAATGATATATCTAAATGATGAATATAATTCTGGAATTAAAATATACATACCTCTCATTTAGTTTTAATTCCATTAATATGAGAAAGAAATGAAAGTAGCGTTGATGCGTACGTACGGCTTACCGTCTCCATGAACGGTGCATTTAATTTCTTACCTCTAAATGATTATGTAATATTATAAATACATGTACATGCTGGATATATATGATATATATGATATCAAAATCAGGAATTTCATTCTGGATATAAAGAACTTTTGACCACACGAACAACATGTAATTGTAAGAAGTCAACTTTCGACTTAAGAACCAAATATTGAGAAAACAAACATTATTAACTTAAATGGTTACATAATGTTTATAACATGGCAATAAGTGATATAAAAGGAATAATGAACTTTAAAAAGGTTCTTAATCAAGTATAAATTAACTCAAATTTATTATTCAGGACGTTAAAGAACGATCGAGTCAAGTCGGACCCGAGGTAAGGGAATTTCTTAACCCAATTTCCATTCTTTGGGTTAATCTCCTACTTTCAAATTATGTCATGATATTATTATGTCCTATATTGTATTTGTACTTTATTTATGTGTACTTATAGTGAATACACATAGTAGATCTATTTTATTTTAAAAATGATCTTTGTAAGGGACTTCGTCTCAATCTCCTTTCATTGAGGCATATTTTGTTTTATACACAACTTTCTTTTATACGGTGTATAAACTCCTTTTACTTTTACTTTTATACAAAAGGAATCTTTTTCTACGAAGCGTTTTACTAAACGACAAAAAGGAATGTTTTTTTTACGTACGCGGTGACAATGAATTTTTCCGCCGCCGCGAGTATTATTTATTCTTTGGCTTTCTCAACAAGCCGTAATGTTTTTTAAAATAAAATAAATACCATATACTCTTTTATGTATTTTTGTATTGAAAATGGTTTTGAAAAAGGATTCTATTATGTCAATATATTTATGATATATTGTGATTGAAATGTGGAAATGTTATCATTCCTTTTTATTGGTTTTATGTTTTATGATTTTATAATGGTACTTGGACATTTTAACGGGTGGTTACGTTATAAACCATATGACGGGTGGTGCCGTGAATACCAGGATGGGTGGTTACGTTATAACCTCCAATGCATTGGGTATGGAAGTCGGCCGTATGGCTATTCCATTAAGTATGTATGGAAATTGGCCGTATGGCTATTCCATTAAGTGATATGTGTGGAAGTCAACCGTATGGTTATTCCACTTAAGTATGTTTATGTCCCAAGTTACCTTTATATATTCTATGTGTTCTTTATATGGGTTTTATGGTAATCTTTTGGTTACAAAAAGGTAAGTAATGATACTTTATTCAGTGAAGATATTTTTTACTACTTCATGAAGGTGAAGGTATTACTTTGATATAGTATACATGGTTTACTTGATGTTTGAAAAACTAATAGTTTTCATTCTTTTTGTATCCCTTACTGAGCTTTTTATGCTCACCCCAAGTTTTTTTGAAATGTTTTTCACAGGACTTAATGTGGAATAAGGTCAAGGATGGGATCAAGGGAATGTCATTCTATCTAAAACATGGAATCTGGACATCTTTCTTTTTAAGAGTTTTTATTTTATGGAGACTTAGTAGAAGTGTCTACTTTGTAATCTTTTAAGATGTAATAGTTATGTTCTAATTCTCTAAAACTCTAAACCTAAAAAGATCCTCAATGTGAATTATTCATTTAATTCAATATTAAGTAAGGTTTAAGGCTGGGGCCTTATACAGCTCATTCGACATCTTCCCTTCCTCCCACTTGAACATGAGCCACATCTTCATTATCACACATTGATGGTTCTCAGGGCATACTCCCAAGTAGACTTGTGGTGCCAACCTCTATATGCAACGGAACATCCATGCAAAGTGGTGCGGGGTGTACGTCTCACAGATAGGCTCATGATCGATCTGTGCTACTAAAACCCACCCCAAAAGGTGAGGAGATAAGACAAATTATCCTAAATTTCCTAAATGTCATCGGTGAATATACCTGTTGGAAATGGAAATGTATGGAAGTTGAATTCATCAGCCCTCCATAATCTATTCATCACCAGAGGCAAAGTCAGCTAGGCCAGAAAGCTCCCCACTGCATTAAAAATAGCTAGTCAGAAGTCTGATCCAAGAGGGGAAATAGGGTTGAGATATTCATAAGCACCCATGTGTGCCAATATACATCTGTAAAAAAGATATAGAGGTCCACACAACCTATGAGGATTCTTCCCCAAACTAATGTGCCCCAACACCTTGTATAGTTTGGACAGAATCAGAATCCCCAAGTGGAAATGATCCCCCATCATCAGTAAAGATGCATTAATAAATGTGTTCGACTGCACAACTATATCTGTGTCCCGGAATAGAAACATCCAACCTTAGATAAGCACAGAAATAAACCCATTTATACTAACCACCGACTGATGCTCGGTTTTGACACTATACCCCCACAACTTCCATTGGCTGTCCTCTAGGGTTCTCCAATAAGAATTATATTTGCAACACTAGGCTCCCTTTGGACTGGTGGGAGGGATGATCGATAGCTTCCTAGGTTCTTCCTCCCCTTCAGTGGCAGACCTTGATGAGAATTTTGTATAGGGATTAAACCATAACTTGAAGTGTATGTCTCACACCGAACACTTGTCCTTGACCGACACCCAATCCATCAGTGCGTTTTCCAGTCGTGACATCTACTCCAGACCCTCCCATGTATTATATGTGGGGAGGAACTCGTCATAGATCACCCCTAAGATCAGAATCCCTGAGATATTGTGAAGGTATCATAGGATGATGCTGACCTCCCCGTGGTGAATATGAAAAGTGTTGGTACTCGCCAACCACCTACTTAGCAACTTTGGTATCAGGTGTTTCAACTAATAAATTTGGACTTATGAGGTCCACACAGCTACATAAAACCCTACTTGATCCATCTCTACCTCTAATTCCTCACATGATGCACATACCCAGTAATCCTAGGCCCAATCCTTCATAAAATTTCTACCCTAGCGCAAGTCACAATAATCAATCCACCCCTTCTCCGGGTTCCTCAAAAATGCCTTGAAGATGGTGTGGTACTATGGGGGAGATAACTCTAGCTAAAATACCTTCCATTAAATATTTATGACATGATTATATAGGAATTAAACATTTACAGGTGTGTGATCCTCCCATTTATGACCGTTGGTATCCCTAAACCACTGGTGCTGACACGAAATACTGTTGAACCAATAAGCTGGTTTGTCCCTACTTGCTTCAGGGATGGGAACATCATACCTTAGACCAAATCCATATAGTGGAAATATTTTTAACAGAGGATATTTATTTTTTATTTTTGGAATGAGCTCCATGAGGGATTCCTGGTCTGAATGGATTCTCACACATTCCCCAATTCCCTGATTATCCACCATCTCTTCCCTTCAGGAAGCATCTGCAAGGACCCCCTGAGCAGCTTCTTGGTTGGCCATTGTGTCCCAATACTTTATAATTTTTATTATTTGGTTAAAAAATCTCAATCACAGAGACTGAAAACATAGCTCTTCCAAAAATCTCATTGATGCGACTCACAGATAACACAATCGCAGAGTCTAAAGACTCACTATACGACGTAGAGAAAAAGGGAGCCCAATTCACAAAGAGCGATCACAGGGTGCATAGAGCTTCGAAAATTGAGAGCTCAAGCACAAGGATGAAAAGATAAGTATATTAAAAATAGGGGTCATCATCCCCTATTTATAGGGGAATACCCCTGAGCTTCACAGTGCGCCTGGCCACAGTGAGATTCCTGGTGTTCTGAACCCGCACATCGCCTATCCACTTTGCGACCTTGCTTCGCAATCTCGCTTGGAGATCTACCTTAAATTTTGGTGATCTATCCTCATAATTTTACCCTTGTTTTATCCTCATCTCCAATTATAGGGGGGGGGGGGGTAATTTTTTGGTTCCAAAATATGTGCATGGGAAAGATAAGAAAAGGACGCAATAGGGACTAAAGGGGATACTTATCGAATCCCATCAGCACCACAACTGGAATAAAGCCAAGGTATTCTATGTACCCATCATAGGAAAAGGTGATAGTCAATTCTGCAGTTATGAAGAACTTGATTAAAGGATTTTTGACACATAGGGAAGAAGGTCACCTCTATGATTCCTTGTAAATTGATAGAAGCCTCTACAACCACCGTGAAGGGAATGAAGGAAGCCTCTATGCCATGGAGGGGATGATGGTTGACTTCACGACTCTGAGAAACGTGATGAAATTTTCCTCTGATAGCAAAGCACAAATTACTTCGTACTGAACCATCAGATCTTCATTCCCCATGGTGCCTATAAATACCCGACTCCCCTCACTTGAAAAAAAATCTAAACCCTGAGCTTTCACCTTCCAAGATCCCAAATCACAAAGCACCCTTTTCAATGTGAAACATCAAAAAAATGAGTCATATGAGGTACTTGAGCATTGAAAAATACCTTTCTATTTACTCAAGTATACCCCCTCTTCAGGGAGGGAGTCCCTTCACAGAGCCTATGGGCCATCGCCAAGGAAGGAGACCCCTTTGGGTACTCGAGAATTCGTGAAGCACCCAATATTCACAAAGAACCCTCCCAAAACATGTGTACTCCATGATGAGGCTGAGACACCATGCTTCACAATGTTCTTATCTTTGTAAAGTTATATCCTATGTGAGCCTTTATGCTCTGAAAATTCTTATTCTCTGCAAATACAAGTGCTATGTGAGCCTTTGTGCTCTGCGAAGCCAACTACTATATGAGCCCTTATGCTTTGCAATCCCATGAGCTCTGGAAATCCCTAAGCTCTGTAAAACCCTATGCTATTTGACCACTTGAGCTTTGCGAAGGACCTCTCTATGAGGCCTCATGCTTCACATACACTTTTCCCATGCGTCCCTCCAGGCTTGTATGAGGTGATTTCAAAGTCCCTTGGGTGGTGATTTGTGTTTTGCTACATTGCATCATGATTCTTCACATAGGCACACTAATAGATATTGATTTTTCGCATAGCCATGATAACATGATCCCCCTAATGTATCACTCCACAACCCCATTTAACCAAAAAATTTCTTTTTCCTTCCCTTAAATAAGGGTTAAAGTGTGCATTTATGTAATTCCTAGGGGTGAGGAGTGAATCCTCACTATCCAAACTACATGATGTTAAACTAACAAGCACCCGCACCCCCAACACATGACGTTAAACTGTGATCACTACATAAGAAATAAGTCCAGAGAGGACTGTTAAGGGGACAGTCACCAAGACCTTCTCACTACCGTCTCCCTCTGAGTTTTTTCACCATGTACACCTCAGGATGTCTCTACGTAAGCCCCGACACCCTATGATGGGACGATTCAAATACGATGGCCATATCCTCTTTGTACATCTGGAAACCATCCTTTATCCTCTAGCCTCCCTCCTAAATTGAGTCCCAATCACCATCTCCCTGGGATGGTAATTGTGCGTAAGCCCTGCTCCATTTCTCACAGACGCACCTTTCACGTTGCGATTGTCAGGTCTCTATGGCCTCTTGTTCCTCACACCGATCATGAATCATGTGGGCTTAGAGTAAGAATCGACCCTAACATCCTCTTTGGGTGGACTTAGTGTGTAACCCCCAAGCCCCACATTCAAACTACATGGACTCTAATATTTTCCCTTTCCAAGCAAGGTGCGTAGAAATCCTCCCCGAGGTTCAAGCCCATCACCCATTGGTCCTGACCACTTCACATTACTTTACCCTTGTACTGCATGATGTTAAACTATATACCTCTTTTATCTCGTATGAAATTAAACTATATACATTCAAACTACACGAGTTTTGATCCCTATCTCCTAGGAAGGGTATGTAGGAATCCTGCTTGAGGTTCAACCCCAAACAATGGTAAACTTCGGTGTCCCCTTTATTGGGAACCATATCATTGGTCCATCCCTTAGTAGAATCATACTAGCTACTGGGCAGCTAACCATGCATAAGACCCACACTCAATTCACACTCCTCCAACCAAGAGTGTCCCTCTTGCGATGGGCTAATAACCATGAATAAGCCTCAACATGTCTCCGGGTCACTGTCATTTGTGTACACCCTGATTTTATGCCCCATTATGAACTACATGGACTTTGATTCCCTTCCACAGGGATATTTAGGAAGCCTTCCTAAGGTTTTAGCCCATCACTCATGTAAGGAAGCGACCCCCGTTTCACAGAGTCGGTGCCTTATTGATTACATTGGCATACAAACAAGGAATAAGCATCCTCAAGGATCGAGTAGTTTAGTATGATTGGAAACAAGATACATACATACGTTCATCATTACAACTTGACATGAAAAACAACATAAAAACTCCTTAGACAAATTCCATAAATCCTAGGTTATTTCAACATGTCATTCATAATAAAATTATTCTTTACTTGTGGAAAGAAAACATAAGAAAGGGGTGATCTAAAATTATCATTAAGGGTAAGAAATATAGTGGAAGATAACATAAACATTAGACATCGTGAATAATTTAAAACACATGCCTTTAAAAATTTACTTGAACATAATATGGCAGAAATATGAGCTTAGTAAATATTTCCATAACATAACATAATCATGGGTATTATACTAGTCCAATAACCACATGAACCATAAATACTATATTCATAATGTGGGAATTCATAATGAGAGAAAACATATCCATACCTTCAAGGCCTTGTACCAAGACCATAAATAATCATTTTGTCAAGGCCTTGTGCCAAGACCGTAGTTAGTCTCATGAGACCTACTGATGCACCGAGGGGCTATAACGAGCCCCACCCAACACTTACTATGTATAATTAATTCTTCATATGAATGGAGATAAACATAAAAAACATGTACATTCATATTGAAATTAATATATGAAATGCAAATAAATTTCCCCAAACATTAAGCATAAACACTAACCATTCGGGGTAAATTGGTGAATGGTTTAAAGAAAGCACATACACAGCCAAAATAATCATAAACCATTAAATTTAAATTGGTAGGTGATACCATACAGTATCTAACCCAATAATAAATAATAATCATCAAGAGTGTTGAAATAGAAGAAGATACTCTTATAAAATCTTCGAGTAATTCTTGAAATAAATACTCTTTTACTTTGAAAAGAAGAGTTATTTTGGAAAAATCTTTGTATAAAACCAGAAGTGAAGTAAGATATTATTTCCATAATAAAATGAGTGATTTTATAAATATAATGGTTTCCAAAAATATATTATATATTTCTCTTGAAAATAGGTAAGAAGTTGAGATATTCCCTTGAATCGGGCTTGTATTTCGGAAACAATTTTGAAAGGTCCTTTTAAAAAATTTATCTATATATAAAATAAAGAAGGATTATTGTTAGTGTACATATATAGAAAACTCAAACAGAATTTATGATGATTATATAATAATACATAAAAATTTATTTGAGGTAATTAGACAATGAAAATAACTCGAATGGAAATGGAAGTTCAGGTGAAAAAACCCTTACCTTAAATATGTACGTGCTCTGCTATTGAACTTAAGATACTAGAATATGAAATTATAATTATTAATAATCTAATTTAGAACCTATTAGACATTTATTTATTTTATAATAATTCTATTTTGTTCATTTATTCCCTTATTGATAATTATTATATAGAATTTTTTCTTTTCAGAGTGTTCATTTTCTTTATTTTCATAATTAGTTCACTTGTTCTTAGTTAATGGAGTTCATGTGGAATAGATGTAAATATCCAAAATTGATTTTTCATATTTATGATAATCCATAGGTGTTAGTGGTCATTTATATAACATGTTTACATGGCATGAGGTTTAATTATTAAATCAAACTTTAATGATCATTGTTTCCGTTAATTTGTGGGTTTTGATTACAACAAACTCATTTTTCATTATAAATTAATACCATTTGTACAAAGGGATTACATAATATTTCATAGGTTATATTACATATATAATAATCTGGTTCAATTATAACAAGAATGGTTTCATGAATAGAATTGAGAATGATGATAGAACTCGAAAGCCCATCCTCCTTGAATTTTGAAAATTGACACATCTCGGGTGGTGTTCTTTCTACTAGTATAAAAGAAGGTAAAAGGGAGAGATGGTGATAAATTATTCCACTATCATGAAAACATTCCATTAAATATAAGGTACTGGAGTCATAAAAAAATTTTTATAAGGAGAGGTAATAAAAAAAGAAAACAAATGAACTTGAAAGGAAAGACAAAGAATTGAAGAGAGGAATTTACCTCTTGAACCAAAATTCCTTGAGAGACTGTTTAAGGGAGAGGTTTTGGTCTTTTTATGAGATGAAGTCTTTCTGGACGTGGTAGAGGAGGTTGGGAGGATATTTGGACAGAATTTGGAGAAGGAACAAGGCTTCAGAGGAGTGAAGAGAAGGGGGAGTGAGAGGGGGTTTTTATAGTGGAGGAGAGAGGGGATTTCTTAATATAAAATTCATTAATTTATTATTTCTCCACAAGACTTGGAAGAGTGAGTCTTCCTTGACCAAGAATAGTAATTTTATCATGTGAGTTTTAACCTAGTGAGCTTATATGACATGTGATTTCATGAATAGCGTATTTAACTGATATACGGTATATTACTGTATTTCACTATTCATAAAAATTCAAGTATTTCAAAAACTTCCCAAAAATTCACCCCAACAATTTTTTGACATGTAGAATTCAAAAATAAATTCCATTTTCGAAGAATAATTTTCTAAATATGATTAATTTAATATTTAATTAAAATCATAATTTATTCTAAAAACAACAGTTTTAAAACATTTATTTACTTATTCCAAAGCATAGGCATATCTTAATTTCACTTGAATATTATTTATATACTATAATAAATAAGGTTACTATTAATTAGGGTATATCACTATTCATAAGGGTACGATAATATTCATAAGGGTAGGTTACTATTCACAAAAAATTAAGTTTTTTTATTGGACTCCAAATAAATTACTGATCACAACAATGTATGTCAAATTTTCAAAATTCACATCACATAAGTGAAAAACTTATGTTTTAAGGGTCACATAGTACTTAGTAGTTAATTATGTTGTGATTTCATATGATTATGAAAGATTTATAAGAAACGAATTTTCATTGAAAAATATTGGGTCATTGAATTCTTTCCCCCTTCAGAAATTTTACCCTCGAAATTTCATTTTACAAACTAGGATAGAAATAGGTGGGGGTAATTTTCCTTCATTACTTACTCTAGTTCCCATGTTGCCTCTTCGTACTTATGGTTTCGCCATAGTACCATGACTAGATGAGAAGTCTTGTTGCACAGAACTTTGTCTCTACGATCCAAGATTTTCACTAGCTGGTCCTCATAGGAAAGATCATCCTCCAACTGTACCACCTTAGAAGAGAGTACATGTGAAGGGTTTGGTATGTAATTATATAATAGGGATACATGAAATACATCATGTACTTTCGGCATGGTAGGTGGAAGTGCCAGTCGATAGGCCATAGCTCTGACTCGATCAATGATCTCAAAGGGGCTGATATACCGAGGACTTAGCTTTCCTTTCTTCCCAAACCTCATGACCTTCTTCCCTGGAGATATGCATAGAAATAATAGGTCTCCAACTTTGAATTCAATGTCTCATTGGCAGTTATCCACATAACTCTTCTATCGACTTTGGGCTGCCTTGATATGCTATTGAATGGTTTTCACCTTCTCCACTATTTCTTTGACCATTGTAGGTCCTAATAGCTTACGATCACTGACTTCATCCCAACACGCCGGTGTTCTACAACTTTTCCCATAAAGGGCTTCATATGGTGCCATTCAGATGCTCAAGTGGAAACTATTGTTGTAAGAGAATTCAACCAGTGGAAGATGTTGGTCCCATCCTCCTTTGAATTCCATAAAACATGCTCTCAACATGTCTTCCAGTGTCCAAATAGTCTGATCAGATTGGCCATCAGTTTGAAGATGATAGGCCGTACTGAAGTTTAGTTCAGTGCTTAGAGCATGTTGGATACTTTTCCAAAACTTTGAGGTGATTCTAGGATCATGGTCGGATACAATAGATAGTGGTAATCCATGAAGCCTTACCACTTCTTTGATGTAAATCCGTGCAAGTTGATCCAATGGGAAGTCCTCTCGAATCAAAATAAAGTGAGCTGTCTTTGTAAGATGATCCACAACAACCCATATAGCATTGCTTCCTCTGGATGTCCTTGGAAGTCTAGTGACAAAGTCTATGGTAATGTTCTCCCACTTCCATGTTGGTATGGGTAGTGGTTGCATCATCCCCTTATAATTTTGCTTCTCAACCTTCACTTGTTGACATACCATACACTTTGATGTATATTTAGTAATCCCCCTTTTCATATTGTCCCACCAAAAGTTTTCTTAGATATCTCAATACGTCTTTGTGCTACGAGGGTGTATAGAGAAATTAGAGCTATGAGCATTATCCAATAGTTCACTTTTTAGCTCCGGAATAGCGGGAAAATACAGCCACTTCTCGAATTTCAAAATTACACCTTCATATGAAAATTCAATCAAATTCTAATAATTTATAGCTTTAATTTTCTTTTGAAACTCCTCATTATCAGCCTGAGAACTTTTTATCTTTCCCAGTAATGAAGGTTTGACAACCATTTGAAAAAGTAGTTATGTGTTACCTTCCTTGAAAATTCTCATATCCATCTTTACTAGATCCATGAACAAAGGATCCCTTTACACTCTCATCTTGTTCAGAATTCCATGGTGTTTTCCACTCCAAGCATATGCTACCTTATTTACTTTTCTTGGGTGATAGTGTATTGTGCAATCATAGTCCATGAGTAGCTCAATCCATATCATTTGTCTCATGTTGAGTTCTTTATATGAGAATACATATTTAAAACTCTTATGATCTGTATATATCTCACATTTTTCACCATAGAGGTAATGTCTCAAAATCTTCAAAGAAAAGATTACTACTGCTAACTCAACATCATGAGTTGGATTGTTTTGTTCATGAATTTTTATCTGCCTAGATTCATAGGCAATCACTCGATCATTATGCTTAAGGGCACAACCAAGTCCTTTCTTTGATGCATCTCTATAGATAACAAACCAATCATTCCCAAATAGTAGGGTTAGGATTGGAGCATTCACTAAACTCATCTTAAATTCTTCAAAACATCCTTCAAATTCCTTTGTCCATATGAAATTATCCCCTTTTCGTGTGAGCTTGGTCATTGGGTTGGCTAAACGGGAAAATATTTGAATGAAACGCCGATAATAACCTGCTAAACCAATAAAACTACATACCTCAGTTATGTTCATTGGATTAGGCCATTCTTTCATAGCCTTTGTCTTTACAGGATCTATATATATTCTATCCTTAGAGACAATGTGGCCTAGAAAGGAAACTAATTGGAGCAAAAAATTATACTTTCTAAACTTCACATATAATTTATTTCTTCTGATTGTCTTCAGAATAATGCCCAAGTGATTTTCATGATCTTCATGGCTTTTAGAGTTTACCAGGATATCGTCAATAAACACCACTACAAATTCATCAAGATAATCCTTGAAAACTCTATTCATTATATCCATGAATATAGATGGTGAATTAGTTATTCCAAAAGGCATTAATATGAACTCATAATGCCCATACCTGGTTTGAAATGATATTTTTGGAATTTCTTCCTTCCTCACAAGAAACTAATGATATCCAGATAGAAGGTCAATCTTAGAAAAATATTGGGCTCCATGAAGTTGATTAAATAAATCATCAATTCTTGGTAGAGGATACTTATTATTTATTGTGATAGCATTGATCTCTCTGTAGTAAATGCACAACCTCCTAGACCCATCTTTCTTCTTAATGAAAAGAACATGGGATTCCCATGGAGAAACACTAGGTCAAATAAATCCTTTATCACTCAATTTATCTAGTTGTTTATTTAGTTACACTAACTCCACAGTGGACATTATATAAGGGGTCTTTGATATGGGCCTTGAACCAGGAATTAAGTCAATGGAAAACTCAATTTCCCGTTCTAGAGGATGTACAAGTAAATCCTATGGAAGTACATCAACATATTCTTGCACAATAGGTATGTCCTCTATTAGTACATTCTTCTCCTCACCCCCATTTATTTCATTAACTTTCTCCCCAATAACTAAATTCAGTAGATCTACTGGGGGTGGATCTAGATGATAATAAAATGGCAAGGTTTCATCTCTACAAATAATGGATTCTTCACCATTCTCAAAAATTGAAACTTTCTTATTCTTGTAATAGATCTTCACATCATAATTTGATAGCCAATTCATACCGATAATTATATCATAGTCAACCATTGGTATGATGATAATGTTAGAAACTAATGAATGTTTATGTTTCATGAAGGGGACTAATTGACACACCTTTGTTGCAATGATATATCTACTAGGGGTTTTGACTCATAACTCCTTTATTAAATTAAATTGGACATATCTAATTTTCTTGGAAAACTAGAAAGATATAAATGAATGCAACGATCCAGAATCAAATAAATTATTGGCTAAGTTGGATGAAACAATCAATGTACCTGCCACCACTTCCTTAGGAACTTCAACCTCCGAAGTTGTGACCGCATAAGCTTGGCCTTGCTCTATTGTCCTTCTTTGGGGAACATTTCCCTGATGCTTAGGAAATTCATGTGTGTAATGTCCCGTATCCCTAAAATTGTAGCATAGAACATTGGTAGCTTCTTTCTTCCCCTTAAAATCTCAAGATATGTGGACTTTTTCTCTGCACTTGTAACAGACTCCCATTCCCTTCAGGGAAGTCCCAGGGTGTTTCTTCCCACAATTACTGCATGATATAAATTCAACGCTTCCCTTCTTCCCTGTTTTCTTATTTCCTTTCCCATAGTTCTTAGCAGCCCTCTTCTTCTCTTACTTTCCCTTAAAGTCATAAGACTTAGAGAATTCATTTTCTATCTTGATAGCACTTGATAATATATCTTCATATGATGAGAATATTTGGGAGACTAGATCCCTTCAGAGTAATGGTTTTAAAACATCAAAGAATCGATCAATTTTGCTCCATGGATTACATATGTAGTCCACAGCATGCCTTGTCAGCCTTGTAAAGATGGATTCATACTTGGAAACATTTTCATTCGCCTTATGCCTCAGATTCAAGAATTTCCTCTCCATATCTACTCGCTATTCACAAGGGAAATATTTTACTAAGAATATATCGTTAAACTCCTTCCATTCCATCTCTTCTATTTCTTTCTCATTCTTTATGTTTTGGATTAATGACCACCACTGATCCGCATATCCCGTTAGACGATAAACTACCACAAAAACCTTATCTCTTTCATTACATCCCAAAGTGAGAAATATCTTCTCAAGGTAACATATCCACTATTCTGCTACAAATGGTTTTGTAGTCCCATTGAATGGTGGAGGTTGTTGTCTCATAAAGCGATCTAACATAGCTCCTCTATGTGGTGGATCCGGATTGTAACATCCCAGGTAAATAAAGAATAATACATTTCTATTTTTGTTAATATTTATGAATTAAATATTAATTTTACTTTAAAGGGGTTTCTATGTTCGATAGCATACCCGATACACAACAAAGAGATTCGTTGAAATCTTACGTTGCACACTAGTAATAAAATAATATTATTTTAAATGGTAGTTAACACGTAGCCATTGTATTGGAGGGAATGAATAGAAACAACTAAAATATGATTATATATGTTTTATTAAATGGTTTTACATTTATCCAATAAAATATTAAGTCTTAAAATATGAAAAGAATTCAATTTTTGGCATAGATACTCTAATATTCACTAAAAGGTAGAACTATTGACTTTTGATGGCGAACCCTCTTTAAATATTGTTTTGGTCAGTATTATACATTCTATTGGACCAAATAAAATTCTTCTTTATAACCAGGACATCAAAATTTACTTTGTGTAAATTTTTGGTATTTTTCCGATAAAGTACTTTTTTTTAATCAATAGTGAAAATGTTGTATTTTAATTCAAAAAATCTTTTTAATATAATTTGTTTATATGATTAGATTATATTTTGAATTGGTTTTAAAGTGAAATTAGAATATATTTTTACCATTTAACCCAATAGTGGTCGTTGGAATTAATTTCACTTTGAAATTGGACTTAAACTAGTGTCAATCTTTTGATATATATTGTTTCATAAAAACACGCTATTTGTCATGACAACGGGAATTAATTA
This sequence comes from Viscum album, assembly GCA_963277665.1. NCBI lineage: Eukaryota > Viridiplantae > Streptophyta > Magnoliopsida > Santalales > Viscaceae > Viscum > Viscum album. The sequence continues at coordinate 614,073,453 of OY728136.1, forward strand.
TTAAATTAATTAATGTAACATATATGTTTTGAATTTTGTAAAATAGACATCATTTTTGAATTCGGAATATCAAATATAGCTTAGGGTGAAGTTTTGGTATTTTTCTGAAAAACCTCAATTTTTGATGAATAGTGAAACCACTAAGTGGTACTTAAAAAACTGATTTTTCGTTTAAATGAAAATTTACCACCTCTGTGTTTTGAATTTCAAAAATACAACATACATGATTGTAATTAGGAAGTAAAATGTTGTTCAATGGGATTAAAATATTTTTTTGTGAATAGTAACTTTTAAGTTTTTAATCGCGATTAGAGGTAATTAGCGTAGTTTAAGGTAAAAATGATATTATAATAAAATGAAAATAACTTGACACTTGTCCTAAACCTATTGGATGAGTCATGGCCGACCAAGACAACCCATGGGTTGATTTTTGGGACCCCATGGATCCACTTGGGTAAGATAATGACATTAATGCCTTTTATTTAAAGTAAAAGTAAAAATGACACAAACATGTGTTGTGTTAATAAATCAATTTTTAGATGGGGTTATACAAGTCAAATTTTTGACTATAAATATTAATTAGAAATATAAAAATATTTCCTACATCATTATATTTTTTTATAATTTTTAGACATTAAATAAATTAAATTATTTATGACACCATGATGATGCAACGATTACCTCATTATTTAACAATTTAAATAAAATGAAAAGATAATGTAAAATATAAGACCTAAACTTGTCAAAAACTTATTGTATGGGTGGATTTAGAACTCTTATAACCTTCTCCTCGAGATATATAATTTTGGGACCTTTAAAATCTGAAAATCATATTATAATAAAGTAACCTTTTATAACTTTCCAAGAGTGCCCCTCCTCTCCTCTTATAAAAGGCCCCCACATCTACCACCTTACCCACACCTCTCAATCCTTTGGCTTGGCCAAAATTTGCCCATTTTGTCTCTCCACAACCCTCTATTACTCCTAGAAGCCTCACTTTGGGCATAAATCTTTCCAAGGAAGCCTTTGAGCTCAAATCAAAAAGAGTTACCCGTTTTAAAGGTAGTGTCTTCACTTGTGTTATTTTGTTTTATTTTTCTTCTCCATCCCCCTAAACTCTTTTTATTCATTTATTTTGTAACAAAAACAGTATTTTCCATATACTAGTATGTTTTTATAAGAAGTATTCGAGCTACACTTACACACACCTACATCTATTGGTTAAAGAACATACTGTTTCCGTGGATGGCGAATTTCTGCATCACGAAACGATGATTGTTCAATATTCTTTTAACACCTTCAAAGGTGGCCATTAATATGTCACTATATTTATATATGATATATAATATGTTTATGTTTTACTTAATATTCTGTATTTTTCATTTATGGCATACCTTTATGGTTTCCATTATGGGTAAACGCGATATCTTCATTTTAGGAAGTGCGGACTACCGCCCCCTCAAAGTGATTTGATTCGTTAATGCCATATGTGGGACGCATAAAGGATGTAATTAATGATATTATATATGATATTATACTGTAATTTTAATATACCTTTATATCATTATGATTCCATTCCATAAAATACGAAATAGAAATGAAAGAATCATTCATGCGTACGTACGGCTTACCATCTCCATGAACAGTGCATTTCATTTCTTACCTCTAAATGTTATGTAATATTATAAATGCATGTATATACTGCATATATATGATATATATGATATCTACATCATGAGTATAACTCTGGATATAATGGATACATAAACAACTTGAAATTATAAAGAGCTTATTTTTGACTCAAGTACCAATGACCGTTAAAACGACCGTTATTAACTTAAATAATTACATAGTGTTCATGAAATGGTAATAAGTGATATAAAAGGAATAATTAACTTGAAAAAGGTTCTTAATCAAGTATAAATTAACTCAAGTTTATTATTCAGGACATTAAAGAACGATCGAGTCAAGTCAGACCCAAGGTATGGGACTTCGTCTCAATCTCCTTTTATTGAGGTATATTTTGCTTTATACACAACCTTCTTTTATACGGTGTATAAAACCCTTTGACTTTTACATTTATCCAAAAGGAATCTTTTTTTTACAAAGCGTTTTACTAAAAGACAAAAGGGAATGTTTTTGTCGTACGTATGCGGTGACAACGACTTCTCCGCCACCGTGACCATTATTTGAGTTTCAGCTTCCTCTACAAGTGATAACTTTTTTTTAAATGAACAATAAATACCATGTTTTACTTTTATTTTATTTTTTTATTGAAAACTGTTTTCATAATGTTTTTATATCAATGTGTTGTAATGATATCTTGTGATTGAAAAGTTGAAATGTTATGTTTCCTTTATGCATGTTTTATGTGATACGATTATGTTATGGTTCTTGGGTATTATTATGAATACGGGTGGTTCCGTGATAAACTAAGGGAAGGTGAGCCCGATATAGCTCTCCAATGCATTGGGTAATGTGAAGGAGTTAAAAGTTAAGGTTTCTCCGAAGAGATTTTGGGAATATACTATGATGAGTATTCCAGACATAACTAAGAGGGTTACTCCCAACGTAAGAATGTTATGAATGCCTCAAGTTACCTTTATGTCTTATGATTTCTATAATTTATTCATGATTTGATGAGGTATGTTAAAGTGATTATGTTTTATGAGTAAAGTATGATTTCATTGATTCTTATGTATACATGTAATCATGTTTCCTTTCCATATTTTTATATCCCTTACTGAGCTTTTTATGCTCATCCCAAGTTTTTGAAATGTTTTTCACAGGTCAAGGGAAAGTTACATGATATGATGATAGCGTCAAGGAAGTGTCAAGAAAGAATCCATGTTTTTTTAAATATGTTTCTGTTTATGGGAAAAATGAATACTATCTTTTATTGTAACCACTTTGTTCAAATGTGGGATGTAATGCATGTTTTATGATCTAATTATCTAAAACTCTAAACCTGAAAGGATCCTCAAGGTGTGTTCTTGAAATATATCTAGATTAAGTAATGTTTAAGGTTGGGTCCTTATAGTTAGTATCAGAGGGAGGTTTAGATAACTCTAGGAGTTAGAATTATATTAAATTATTATCCAATTTTTTTTAATGGTCAAATTGAAATGATATAGAATTTGAGGATTACCATGTTGCTTTATCTAAGACATGTTTGTTCAGAATGGTTTTCTGCATAGGAAACAGGGAAGCAATGCTAGGAAGTCATATAGAAGGAAATGACCTTCCGAATTAGCATCCTGAGATGGTCGGAATTGGAACTGAATAGTTTGTTGCAATAATGGCACAGTTGACTTAAGCGATAAATGGTGGTGGTATCCATGAACGAGATCATCCAGATCAACCACAGAGGAACATGTCAGTTGTGGAACATTTCATGAGGCAACATCCCCCATCATTAAGAGGATCATCTGACCTTGTGCTAGCTGAAGGGTGGATTAAAGCACTGGAGAAGATTTTCTATGTCATGGGGTGTTCAGACAATCAAAAGGTTAGTCTTGCTATTTACCGTTTGGAGGGTGATGCAGATCAGTTGTGGTCGATGGTTAAAAATATCAGGGATGCTGATGAGATTGATGCCCTCGACTGGGATGAATTCAAAGGTATGTTTCTTGAGAAGTATTTTCCTAAGGCTGTTCGACTTAGGATGGAAAAAAATTCCTGGAATTGAGGAAAGAGGAAGACTCAATGGATTCCTATGAAGAAAGGTTCACTCGATTGGCAAGGTATGCTCCAAATTTTATCTGAGACCTTGATAGTAAAATCAATAGTTTTTACTCAGGATTAAAGCCAAAATATCTAAGGTCTTTAGCTTCTAGCAAGTTCAAGAGCTATGAAAATCTGGTTCGATGTGCTGAGAAGGTGGAAATGGATTTTGCCGATGATCAAGTGTTCTATAACAACCAACAGAAGAAGAGACCGAGGTGGAAGGAGAAAGGAAAAAATTCTTCAAAAAGTTCTGAAAGTAAGAAAACTAAGTTTCTAGTTTGTGATAAATGTGGTAAATGGAATGCTGGGGAATGTCTTCTGAATTCTGGAAAGTGCTACCGATGTGGTAAGATGGGACATAAGGATCGTGATTGCACTGAAAAAGATCAAGGTGATGGTAAGTCTAAATTTGATTTACAGTTAGTGAAATGTTTTAAGTGCAATGAGATGGGTCACTATGAAAACGAGTGTCTGACAAAGAGCTTGAGTGATGGGAAGAAGATATTCCGAAGACTGCGTTTCGAACAAGATATGGCCATTATTAATTTGTAGTAATGCCTTTTGGGCTAACCAATGCACCTGCTGAATTCATGGAACTTATGAATTGAATTTTCCATGAGTTCTTGGATAAGTTTGTGGTTGTTTTCAATGATGATATTTTGGTGTTTTCTAACAATAAAGAGGAGCATGAAATACATTTAAGGGTTATTTTGCAAACCTTAAAAGAAAATAAATTGTATGGGAAATTCAGCAAGTGTGAGTTTTGGTTGCAACAAATTTCTTTCCTTGGTCACATTATTTCTAAAGATGGGATAATTGTTGATCCTGCAAAAACAAAGGTTGTGGAATAATGGCCAAGATCCACAAATGTAACTGATATTCTTATCTTCCTTGGTTTGGCAGGATATTACCGAAGGTTTGTTAGAAATTTTTCACGGTTATCTAGTCCAATGACTAAGCTAACTCGGAAGGGTGTTAAGTTTATCTGGACAAAATAATGTGATGATTGTTTTTAGGAGTTGAAAAGAATATTGGTGAATGCTCCAGTTTTTTCACTTCCTTCCAGGAATGGTGAGTTTGTTATCTATGGTGATGCTTCATTGAAAGGACTTGGTTGCATCCTTATGCATAATGATCAGGTAATTGCTTATGCTTCACGACAGTTGAAAACTCATGAGGTAAATTACGCTACACATGATTTGGAATTAGTTGCTGTTGTTTTCGCTCTAAAAATTTAGAGGCATCATTTGTATGGAGTAAAGTGTGAAATATATACCGATCACAAAAGTTTAAAGTATATATTCACTCTGAAATAATTGAACATGAGACTGAGGAGATGGGTAGAATTAATCAAGGATTATGATTGTACAATTCATTACCATCTGGGAAAAGAAAATAAAGTGGCTGATGCTTTGAGTCGAAAAAGTAATTCTTCATTAACAATGTTGCGTTTGGAACGTGATCATTTGGTTAAGGATTTGATGAAATTTGGCATAGAAGTTGTTGGTGCAGAATTTCCTTCTGTTTTGTTTCAGGTATCAGTGAAATCTTCTCTATCAGATAGAATTAAGCAAGCACAGAAGCAAGACAACGAGTTGCAGAAAAAGGTAGAGCTGGTTCAGAAGGGTAAGTTTCCTGAATTCAACATTGATAATGATTGTGTTTTGAGATTTGGGAAGAGATTGTGTGTGCCTTGTGAATCACAGTTAAAGAGAGAGTTGTTATGTGAAGCTCATAGTTCTCTGTTTTGAGTTCATCCAGAAATTACTAAGATGTATAGAAATCTACGGAAGTATTACTGGTGGGACGGAATGAAAAGGGATATTACTGATTTTACTGTGAAGTGTTTGACTTGTCAATAGGTAAAAGTAGAGCGGTAGTTACCAAAAGGTATGCTTCAGCCTTTAACAGTACCAGAGTGGAAATAGGAGAATATATCCATGGACTTCATTGTGGGATTTCCGAAGACACCTCGAGGTAATAATGCAATCTGGGTTATTATTGATTGCTTGACTAAATCTGCTCATTTCCTTGCTTTACGAGATTCTTTTTCCCTAAATCAACTTTCCCGCTTGTATCTTAAAGAGATATTCAGGTTACATGGAGTTCCTCTCTCCATTGTATCTGATCATGATCCCAGGTTTACTTCTAACTTTTGGAAAGGCCTTCAGAAGTCATTGGATATTGAATTAAATTTTAGTACAGCTTTTCATCCTCAATCAGATGGGCAGTCAGAAAGAACGATTCAGAATTTGGAGGATATGCTACGTGCTTGTTCGATGGATTATCAGGGAAGTTGAGACCAACATCTTTCTTTGGTTGAGTTTTATTATAATAACAGTTTTCATTCTAGTATACAGATGGCACCATTTGAGGCATTATATGGGAATCGGTGTCAAACTCCAGCTTTTTGGGATGAAGTGGGTGAAAGGAAGGTGATGGGACCAGAATTGGTAGAAGAGATGACAGAAAAAGTTCAGTTGATTCATAAACACATGAGAATAGCTCAGAGCCGGCAGAAGAGTTATGCGGATAACCGGATGAAGGATCTATCTTTCGAGGTAGGTGATCATGTTTTTATCAAAGTTTCACTGTGAAAAAGTGTGATGCGATTTGGTAAGAAAGGAAAGCTGAGTCCAAGGTTCATTGGACCATATGAAATTCTGGAGAAAGTTGGATCAGTTGCATATAGAGTGGCATTACCTCCGAGTTTATCTCAGGTACACAATGTTTTTCATGTTTCGATGTTGAGAAACTATATGTCAGATCCATCTCATGTTTTGAGCCCAGAGGTAGTTTAGTTGGAAGAGAATCTCTCTTATGAAGAACAACCAGTCCAAATTCTTGACCGTAGAGAGAAAGTGTTGCGGAATAAGGTAATTCACTAGGTAAAGGTTTTGTGGAAAAACCATATGGTTGAAGAGGCAACATGGGAATCTGAAAATTCTATGAGGGATAAATACGCCCACTTATTTTGATAAGTGAATAAAATTGCGAGGACACAATTCCCAAAAGGGGGGAAGGATGTAACATACCAGGTAAATAAATAACAATACATTTTCATATTTATTAATATTTACGAATTAAATATTAATTTTACTTTAAAGGGGTTGCTATGTTCGATAGCATACCTGATTCGTAATAAAGAGATTCTTTGAAATCTTACGTTGCACACTAGTAATAAAATAATATTATTTTAAATGGTAGTTAACACATAGCCATTGTATTGGCGGGAATGAATAGAAACAACTAAAATATGATTATATATGTTTGATTAAATAGTTTTACATTTATCCAATAAAATATTAAGGCTTAAAATATGAAAAGAATTCAATTTTTGGCATAGATACTCTAATATTCACTAAAAGGACGAACTATCACCTTTTGATGGCGAACCCTCTTTAAATATAGTTTTGGTCACTCTTATACATTCTATTGGACCAAATAAAATTCTTCTTTAGAATCGGGACATCAAAATTTACTTTGTGTAAATTTTTGGTATTTTTCCGATAAAGTTCTTTTTTTAATGAATAGTGAAAAATGTTTTATTTTAATTCAAAACCTCGTTTTAATCTAATATTTTTATATGATTATATTATATTTTGAATTGGTTTTGAAGTAAAATTATAATATATTTTTACCATTTAACCCAATAGTGGTCGTTGGAATTAATTTCACTTTTGAAATTGGTCTTAAACTAGTGTCAATCTTTTGATATATATTGTTTCATAAAAACACGCTATTTGTCATGACAACGGGAATTAATTATTAAATTAATTAATGTAACTTATATGTTTTGAATTTTATAAAATAGACATTATTTTTGAATTCGGAATATCAAATATAGCTTAGGGTGCAGTTTTGGTATTTTTCTGAAAAACCTCATTTTTTGATGAATAGTGAAACCACTAAGTGGTACTTAAAAAACTAATTTTTCGTTTAAATGAAAATTTACCACCTCTGTGTTTTGAATTTAAAAAATCCAACATACATGGTTTTCATTAGGAAGTAAAATGTGGTTCAATGGGATTGAAATATTTTTTTGGGGAATAGTAACTTTTAAGTTTTTAATCGCGATTAGAGGTAATTAGCATAGTTTAAGGTAAAAATGATATTATAATAAAATGAAAATAACTTGACACTTGTCCTAACCATATTGGATGAGTCATGGCCGACCAAGACAACCCATGGGTCTATTTTTGGGACCCCATGGATCCACTTGTGTAAGATAATGACATTAATGTCTTTTATTTAAAGTAAAAGTAAAAATGACACAAACATGTGTTGTTTTACTAAAAAAAAATTTACATGGGGTTATACAAGTCATATTTTTGACTATAAATATTAATTAGAAATATAAAAATATTTCCTACATCATGATATTTTTTTATAATTTTTGGACATTAAATAAATTAAATTATTTATGACACCATGATGTTGCAATGATTACCTCATTATTTAATGATTTAAATAAAATGAAAAGATAATGTAAAATATAAGACCTAAACTTTTCAAAAACTTATTGTATGGGTGGATTTAGAACTCTTATAACCTTCTCCTCGAAATATATAATTTTGGGACCTTTAAAATTTGAAAATCATTTTATAATAAAGTAACATTTTATAACTTTCCAAGAGTGACCCTCCTCTCCTCTTATAAAAGGCCCCCACCTCTACCACCTTACCCACACCTCTCAAGCATTTTTCTTGGCCAAAATTTTCCCATTTTGTCTCTCCACAACCCTATATTACTCCTAGAAGCCTCACTTTGGGCAGAAGTCTTTCCAAGGAAGCCTTTGAGCTCAAATCAAAAAGAGTTACCCGTTTTAAAGGTAGTGTCTTCACTTGTGTTCTTTTGTTTTATTTTTCTTCTCCATCCCCCTAAACTATTTTTATTCATTTCTTTTGTAACAACACCAGTATCTTCCATATACTAGTATGTTTTTATAAGAAGTATTCGAGCTACACCTACACACACCTACATCTAATGGTTAAAGAACATACTGTTTCTGTTGATGGCGAATTTCTGCATCACGAAACGATGATTTTTCAATATTCTTTTAACACCTTCAAAGGTGGCAATTAATATGTCACTATATTTATATATGATATATAATATGTTTATGTTTTACTTAATATTCTGTATTTTTCATTTATGGCATACCTTTATGGTTTCCATTATGGGTAAACATGATATCTTCATTTTAGGAAGTGCGGACTACCGCCCCCTCAAAGTGATTTGATTCGTTAATTCCATATGTGGGAGGCATAAAGGATGGAATTAATGATATTATATATGATATTATACTTGAATTTTAATATACCTTTATATCATTATGATTCCATTCCATAAAATACGAAATAGAAATGAAAGAAGTGTTCATGCGTACGTACGGCTTACCGTCTCCATGAACGGTGCATTTCATTTCTTACCTCTAAATGTTATGTAATATTATAAATGAATTTATATACTGAATATATATGATATATATGATATCTACATCATGAGTATAACTCTGGATATAATGGATACATAAAAAACTTGTAATTATAAAGAGCTTATTTTTGACTCAAGTACCAATGATCGTTAAAACGACCGTTATTAACTTAAATAATTACATAGTGTTCATGACATGGTAATAAGTGATATAAAAGGAATAATGAACTTGAAAAAGGTTCTTAAGCAAGTATAAATTAACTCAAGTTAATTATTCAGGACATTAAAGAACGATCGAGTCAAGTCAGACCCGAGGTATGGGACTTCGTCTAAATCTCCTTTTATTGAGGCATATTTTTCTTTATACACAAACTTCTTTTATACGGTGTATAAACCCCTTTAACTTTAACATTTATACAAAAGGAATCTTTTTTTATTAAGCGTTTTACTAAACGACAAAAGGGAATGTTTTTGTCGTACGTATGCGGCGACAACGACTTCTCCGCCACCGTGACCATTATTTGAGTTTCGGATTCCTCTACAAGTGATACCTTTTTTTAAAATGAAAAATAAATACCATGTTTTACTTTTATTTTATTTTGGTATTGAAAACTGTTTTCATAATGTTTTTATATCAATGTGTTGTAATGATATCTTGTGATTGAAAAGTTGAAATGTTATGTTTCCTTTATGCATGTTTTATTTGATACGATTATGTCATGGTTCTTGGGTATTATTATGAAGACGGGTGGTTCTGTGATAAACTAAGGGCGGGTGAGCCCGATATAGCTCTCCAATGGATTGAGTAATGTGAAGGAGAAAGACATTAATGTTTCTCCAAAGAGATTTAGGGAATATACTATGATGAGTATTCCAGACGTAACTAAGAGGGTTACTCCCTACGTAAGAATGTTATGAATGCCTCAAGTTACCTTTATGTCTTATGATTTCTATGATTTATTCATGATTTGATGAGGTATGTTAAATTGATTATGATTTATGAGTAAATTATGATTTCATTTATTCTTATGTATACATGTACTCATGTTTCCTTTCCATATTTTTATATCCCTTACTGAGCTTTTTATGCTCATCCCAAGTTTTTGAAATGTTTTTCACAGGTCAAGGGAAAGTTACATGATAGGATGATAGCGTCAAGTAAGTGTCAAGAAAGAATCCATGTTTTTTTTAAATATGTTTCCGTTGATGGGAAAAATGAATACTATCTTTTATTGTAACCACTTTGTTTAAATGTGGGATGTAATGCATGTTTTATGATCTAATTATCTAAAATTCTAAACCTGAAAAGATCCTCAAGGTGTATTCTTGAAATATCTCAAAATTAAGTAATATTTAAGGCTGGTGTAAAGACCAGGAAATTTCAAGGAATTTTTTTTCTTAATTTCTTTGGGAATTTACAATAATGCAGTTTCTGACGGTTCCTGATTCTGAGGTCCGGTGTGCCCGAAATCAATTTCCGAAGTTTAGCTCGGGTACGTTCAGTGAACGAACGAGTGGGTTTTTATATCTTTTGAACCGGTTCTCATAATCGAAATCTGATGGCACTGATGAAACTGCAGCGCCGGTAATTGTTTAGGAGGACTTTTCCCAAAGGCGTGTTTTCTCAGGAGGAGTTTTAAAAAAAAAGGGGAAGTTAAATGTGAAGTAATAAAATTGTGTTACAATTTTATTTCATATTCTAAGTTTTAATAACCTAAGTGTGGAAGTTGGGTGGGACCTACTTGTTGTTAACTACCCTTGAGAGAATAAAGGTGGGGTGGGTCCCACACGATCCTAACCCCTCACTTTTCCTAACTCCTCTAAACCCCCCCACTTAAGATGTATAACTCATCTTAACTTTTAAACTTCCCATTAATTGGGGGACTTCCCCTCTCCTCACTTTTAATTATGAAAACTACTCTAATTAATGGAATTAAGTTTTTTATTTTTTTTAAACTCATAGAATGACTTAATAAAATAATAATAGCTTATTTTATTTTTGGGGGTTAGATTGGTTGTGTTGAGGATTGGAGGAGAGAGATCTAAGTCTCTTGAAGAACTTCATCTTCTCTGGCGAAGAACGTCTTCATCCTCAACGAAGATTGACAACACTTCATCAAGGATCATCGAATCGGCGACCCGGTATCTTCGGTCCTCTTCTTCCTCCACGAAAAAGGAGTAGGTACCGACACGAAAACTCGCCAACGACGTGTCGTTCCTTCTCCTCTTCTCAGCTGGTGTGAGATGTCGTTCCCTTCCTGGATGCATGCCAACACCGTCATCGAAACCACCCGCAGGACGCTAGCTTCCGCAAACTTCTTTTGACGTAGGGAATTAATTTGTGAATGTTAATGAACCCATGTTTATTCCCTTCTAAAACAAAGAACGCGAATCAACTAATTATTAAGTTGATCCGTGAAAGAATATGTTTACGGGTTCAGATTTCTTGATTGCGGGGAAAACCGTAGGGGTAATTTATTTTGTTCATGAATTCTTTGTTATCCATCGACTTCTTTTTGGCCGCCTGTTATCTTAATAATAGGAGAAGGTCGGACTGCACGAACACGGCCGAACCTCCTCCCCCCTTCGATGTTGTTTTTTTTGCGGCATGAATGAAGGCGGCGCGGTGCAACGACACCGCGCGGAATTAGGAAGAAACACGGCGAAGAAACGCGGCGCCGTCGCGCCGCGCCATGGAGGCCGAACAAAGCTGTGGCGCCATCATGCTGCGCTGGAAAACCACGAAGAGGCTGCGATTTGTTGTTTGATGTATGGATCGTCGGGCGATGATGAAATAGTCCGCAGAGGCAATTTAAAGCCATTGCAGTATCGGTTGGGTCCCGGGAGGACCATTGGTGAAGATGGGAGGCGAAACGGACCACCGGAGAGCATCCGGTGGTCCGTGGAAGACAGTGGCGGCGCACCACGCCGGTGATCGGCGGTGGCGGAATGCTGCCGGAATAGGACCGCCGCCGGAACAGGACTGCCGTGACGGCCAAACTGGAACGGCTAAGCCGTTCCGGAGGTGGAGTGGCGCGGCATTAAGTCGTTCCGTTTTTTCTTCAACCGAGGGGGGGGGGGGGGGCGTAACCCCCGCACCCGCTGGCCACGCGGGCGCCGCGCCAGCGCCAGGCCAGCCGGCTGCCCAAGCCGGGCCGGGCTGTGCCCAGCTGTGCGGGACCCGGACCCAGGTCAGGTCGACCCGTTTCGGGTCGACCCAGGGGGTATCGGGCGGGGTAGGGTCGGGCCCGAACCCCCTATTTTCAGACAGTTTCGTTCAAATGCTCATAACTTGGGCTCCAGACCTCCGATCGTCGCACCTTCATTTGCGATGCGATCCTTGGATCGAGAAGGTCGTTTTGGTATATTACACTCAAGGTTTCGGAGGACTTTAGGTACGACCGGGTTGGTTCAAATCTGAAACCAACCGGGCCCTCGGAGCGGAAACGTTTATAACTTGAGCTCAGGAGGTCCGATTGACATGCCATTGACTTTGTTGGATTCCTCTTGACGAGACAGAACTTTTGGAATCCTTCGCTTGAGGTTTGGACGCAGATGGATAGTGTCCGGGTTGGATTGAACCCGAAATCCAACCGGGCCCCTGGAACGGAAAAGCTGATAACTTTCAGACCAGACATCCTTTTGATGAACCGTCAGCGGCGTTAGTGATCACGTTGATAAAAGGTCCCTATGAGTATACCCTATGAGAGTTCAGGGTACAGTTGAGATACGGCCAGGTTGGTTCGCACACGAAACCAACCGGGCCCCTACGATGAAAAGGCTAATAACTCACAGACCGGGCGCCCGTTTGACGTGCCGTCTGTTGTGTTGAGACCCCTATGACGAGGCGGTCTTTTGAGATAATTCTTCGTGGGACTTTGTGATACTTGGAGTATCGACCAGTAGCTCGTGGAGCGGACCCTCCCAAAGACGAGCATACGGAGTACAGAGACTGTGTAGCCGGCTGAGACCTGACGACTGATTGACCGCCTAGACTTGGAGTGAGTCGACTAGCCCAGTGGATGGAGCACTACTTTATTTGGGTGAAGACCCATGGAGGACAAAGAACTACTTTTTTTGGGTGCAGACCCGCGATACTCGTCCGGAGAGTACCTCTGCAGGCTATTTGGGGGTGTGCACTATTGTGTTTGGGTGGCATACCCCAGCAGGAAGCACTACTGTGTTTGGGTGGCTGACCCGCGGTACTCGACAGGAGGAGTACCTCAGCAGTCTTAGGTTAGTGAGCAGTACCTCAGAGTCGTGACAGGATCACTGTACACTCCAGAGAAGGGGCTCTTCAGCAGTTACAGTTTTGATAATGAAAACCCTGGTTTGAGATGAGTCTATGACCTTTGTGTTTACCTCATGATTGAGATGGGTCACTTGATAACTTAGGTATATGTATGGGAATATAACTAGGTAGTGGTTATCCGTTGATTTCATAACCTTTGTGTTTCCTCATGATTGAGATGGGTTACTTGATAACTTAGGTATAAGTATGGTCTTATACCTAAGTAAGGGTTATCTGTTGAGATCCTTCTTTGTGGTTATCCTTGTTGTATTTAGTGAGACCTTGAGGGTCTAGGGGTCCCTACTGAGTATCGTATACTCAGCCCTGCACGGGATATGCCTGCACCTCGTTGTGTTGGTTTCAGATGATGGGCAGCGCTGACAGAGGTTGAGTGTTCGAGGACTGGACGGTACCCGGAGGTGGACCTCACGACGAGTCAGTATCCGGAGGTGGACTTCATGACGAGATGACACTCGGAGGAGGTTGACGGGCGAGAGCATTGTGGCGGCTATCTGTCCCTACCTTTCAGGTAGGATTCGTGGTGGACGATCCAGGATCTGCACTATCTGTACCTACGCTTCAGGTAGGATCCATGGTGGACGATCCCGGAGTTGTGCTATCTGTACCTACTCATCAGGTAGGATCTGTGGTGGAAGATCCAGGAGCTTCACTATCTGTACCTACCCCTCAGGTAGGATCCAAGGAGGACGACCCAGGAGCTGCTTCCATTCTTCAAACTGTTTGTCTTTTTCTGTTGTACTTCCATTCAATTGTAGCTGTACTTTCAGTTGGGTTTGTATTCTGGCCCACCTAATTTTCAGCACTTCCTTTTGTACTTAGTGTATTACTTCCGCTTGTACTCTGTGATGTTATGTTTGCTTTTATAAAGGCAATGCCTTCCCAGTAATCAGGATTTACGCCTTTGGTGCTAGTCGCCAGCCCCTGGCCTATGAAAGGCGGGCTTGGGGTAGTCACGACACGGGCCCCGAGGATGGGTCGTGACAAATTTGTATCAGAGGAGTCGGTTCTACCGCAAAACTTATAACTCTGATATTTCCTTTCTGTGAAGCAATAGTGTTAAGGGTACTGAGTGTGGTCTTCAGTTCAGGGAGTCCAATGTTGGTGCGGCGGCCGACGTATCCGTACACCAGGAACCTGACTACTGATTTCCGACTTTGTGCACGAAAAACACTGACTGTGTGTGTGTTTCCAAGAGTTTTAAAGTCAGCTCAAACCAGGTCATCTCACCAGGTATAAATCATTGACCGTGTCGCATCTGATCAGGATGTCTCCATGCAAACAGTCAGTTGGAGTTTCGAGAGAGTACTCGATGACGGCACACCGAGTGACAAGACTCCAGTGCGTGACCCTTTTTACTATGTTGTCACCCTTGGGTGGTGTACCAGCAGCACCACCACCTTTTGGGCAGTAGATTCCACCAGCCATACTAGCAAACTGTGCATGTTGGCAGAGTGCATTGCACAAGTTCCAGCAGCAGCGACCTCCGAGGTTACAAGGCGAGGAAGATTCCCAGACAGTAGAGGACTGGATGGAGGCGATTGCTAGAGTTTTCCGCCTAGCTGAGACATCATTATAGTGGATGGTGGACTTGGATAATAGTGTTTTCTAGTGAATGACCATGAGGATGGTTTGCTTAGTGATGAGGCTTCAGTACGTGGACCGAAGCCTGAGATAGTACCTTCAGGTAGTGTGCCAGATATAACACTACCTGTTGGTCTATAGTTACAACTGGCAATATAGGTAGGTGAAACATGTAGGCTTACTGCCTTACACATGCTCCAAAATCAGATACCCTCAAGTTCCGAGGAGAGCCCGACTCACAGGCAGCTGGGGACTGGCTTGAGGAGGTGTCTGAGAGTTTTCTAGAGCTTATACAGCTTCGGCAGGACGACATGTCGGTATCTGAGAATTCATCGGGGCATACCAAACCATTCCTGGTACTCAATGAATGCGATGAGATCAGTGCTTCAGGGCTCTAACATCCGAGCCAACACCTTTTCTCTATGCATTCCTACTTATGCTAGGGTGATAGAAAGAACCTTTGTGGTTGAGAATTCTTTTACTGAATGGATGCAGTCAGTGAAGGTTAGCAGTGGGAAAGCTGGAAACTAGCGCCAGTCTCGGAGACATGGGCGTGTAAAATGTTTCAAGAAGAACAAATGTTAAGGACAGATAAATCTGCAGAGCAGCAGACGTGGAAGCAGGGCTAGGAAAGCAACATGGGGTGGTGTA
Source organism: Viscum album (assembly GCA_963277665.1). Taxonomy (NCBI): domain Eukaryota; kingdom Viridiplantae; phylum Streptophyta; class Magnoliopsida; order Santalales; family Viscaceae; genus Viscum; species Viscum album. Next base: position 614,089,159 of record OY728136.1, read on the forward strand.
TATTTCAACATGTTACATTCACCCTTCTTTGTAGCCCCTGCCAAACTCAGGGAGCTGGAGGGAAGGAGAAGAGAGTAGCTGCATGCAGTCAAGGAGTGTGACCCAATGGCTCTATAAATGATTCAAGGGACAATCTGTGTCCACTACTAGTTGTCGTAGTAACAGACGTTGATATGAATCATTCCTTCCTTCCACAAATCTTGTCCCAGACCTAGAGTTTCCGGTAAGCTGTAGACTTGACCCTCACGTCAGGAGATACCTTGGGAGGTGACTCGATAATCACACTTACACCGACAGTGTGATCTGACCCATGAGGCGAGAGTTTCGGTTGGAATCTCTTGGTGGTAGTGTCGAGGCTTTACGATGTTGGTCTGAGTATGGATTGGATCCACAGTTCATACACGGATTGACAGTATTAGGAAAAAAGGTTGTGGTTTATCTACAACGTTGGGATGGGGTTTTCCTTGGTCGGAGAAAATGAAAACCCAGGCAGCACAGGATGGAATCATGCATAGGAAGGTGTAGCAGATCACTCTTGAGTTGGACAACTTCACCCACGTGGCAGCATGAGTTTTGAGTTTCAGTTCTAATCAGGAAAGAGAGACCTCTAGAGTTTGAAGATGACGACCATGTCTTTATACGGGTCTCACCTCGACGAGGTTAACAGAGATGTGGTTGAGGAGGCAAGTGACCTCCGAGGTTCATCACACCTTTCTAGGTCCTCAGCATGGTAGGCGAGGTGGTTTACCGTTTGACCTTTCCAAATTAGTTGCATAGGGTGCACGACGACTTCCACGTATCTCAATTGGAGAGATATGTGCTTGACCCGATGCATATCATCGACCATAGGGAGATAGACATTGGCGATGAGGTGACTTTTGCGGGGTTCCATTAGAGGTTGAGGATCGACAGGAGTGGGTCCTATGAGGATGGTCAATTCCTCTTGTGCGCTTTTATAGGCAGCACAAGAACCTCCAGCTGAGCACATGGGAGCGGAATGCTCAGATGCGTGCTCAGTACCGCTTTTGTATCCCTAGTTTGTGTTAAAGATTTATGGGGACGTAAATCCATGTGATGGGAGTAATGTAAAGACCCGGAAATTTCAAGGAATTTTTTTTCTTAATTTCTTTGGGATTTTACAAGAATGCAGTTTCTGACGGCGCCTGATTCCGAGGTATGGTGTGCCCGGAATCAATTTCCGAAGTTTAGCTTGGGTACGTTCAGTGAACGAACGAGCGGGTTTTTCTATCTTTTGAACTGGTGCTCGGAATCGAAATCCGAGGGCACCGATGAAACCACAACATCGGTAATTTATTAGGAGGACTTTTCCCGAAGGAGCGTTTGCTCGGGAGGAGTTGTTAAAAAAAAGGGGAAGTTAAATGTGAAGTAATAAAATTATGTTACAATTTTATTTCATATTCTAAGTTATTATAACCTATGTGTGTAAGTTGGGTGGGACCTACTTGTTGTTAACTACCCTTGAGAGAATAAAGGTGGGGTGGGGCCCACATGATCCTAACCCCTCACTTTCCCTAACTCCTCTAAACCCCCCCACTTAAGATGTGTAACTCATATTAACTTTTAAACTTCCCATTAATTGGGTGACTTCCCCTCTCCTCACTTTTAATCATGCCAACTAATCCAATTAATGGAATTAAGTTTTTGAATTTTTTTGAACTCATAGAATGAATTAATAAAATAAGAATAGCTTATTCTATTTTTTGGGGTTAGATTGGTTGTGTTGAGTATTGCAGGAGAGAGCTCTAGGTCTCTTGAAGAACTTCATCTTCTCCGGCGAAGAACGTCTTCATCCTCAACGAAGAATGACAACACTTTGTCAAGGATCATCGACTCGAAGACCCGGTATCTTCGGTCCTCTTCTTCCTCCATGACAAAGGAGTAGGCACCGACATGGAAACTCGCCAACGATGTGCCGTTCCTTCTCCTCTCCGCAGCTGGTGTGAGATGTCGTTCCCTTCCTGGATGCGCGCCAACACCGTCATCGAAACCACCCCCGCGACGCTAGCTTCTGCAAACTTCTTTTGACCTAGGGAATTAATTTGTGAATGTTAATGAACCCATGTTTATTGCCTTCTAAAAAAAATAATGTGTATCAACTAAATATTAAGTTGATCCGCAAAATAATATGTTTACGGATTGGGAATTATTGATTACGGGGAAAACCGTAGGGGTGATTTATTTTGTTCGTGAATTCTTTGTCATTCATAGACTTCTTTTTGGCCACCTGTTATCATAATAACGGGAGAAGGTCAGACCACATGAACACGGCCAACCCTCCTCCTCCCTTCGATGTTGTTTTTGTTGCAGCACGAATGAAGGCGGTGCGGTGCAAGGACACCACGCATAATCAGGAGGAAAAACGGCGAAGAAACGTGGCGCTGTCGCGCCGCGCCATGGAGGCCGAACAAAGCCGCGACGCCGTCGCATGGTGATGGAAAACCACGAAGAGGCCGCGATTTGTTATTTGACGTACGAATCGTCGGGCGATGACAAAACAGGCCGTAGAGGCGATTTAAAGCCATCGCAGTAAAGGTCGGGTCCCTGGAGGACCATTGGAGAAGACGAGAGGCGAAACAGACCACCGGCGGCGGCAACATGCCGCCGGAACAGGACCGTCGTGACGGCGGCCAAACCGGAATGGCTAAGCCGTTCTAGAGGCCGAGCGATGCGGCATTAAGCTGCGTCGGTTTTTCTTCAACCGGGGGGGGGGGGGGGGGGCGTAACCCCCGCACCCGCTGGCCACGCGGGCGCCGCCCCAGCGCCAGGCCGGGCCGGGCCGTGTCGGCCAGGCCGCGCCCTATTGGGCTGGACCCGGACCCAGGTCGAGTCCACCCGGTTCGGGCCGACCCAGGGGGGGTATCGGGCCGGGTCGGACCGGGCCCAAACCCCCTATTTTCATACAGCTTCTTTCAAACGCTCATAACATGGGATACAGACCTCCGATCGATGCACCGTTAGTTGCAATGCGATCATTGGATCGAGACGGTCGTTTCAGTATATTACACGCAAGGTTTCGGAGGACTTGGGGTATGGCCAGGTTGGTTCGAACTTGAAACTAACCGGGCCCTCGGAGCAGAAAAACTTATAACTTGAGCTCCGGGCGTCCGATTGACGTGCCATTGACTTTTTTGGATTCCTCTTGATGAGACGGAACTTTTGACATCCTTCACCTGAGGTTTGGACGCAGATGGATAGTGGCCGGGTTGGATTGAACCCAAAATCCAACTGGGCCCCTGGAACAGAAAAGCTGATAACTTTCAGACCGGATGTCCGTTTGACGAACCGTTAGCGAAATTGGTGATCACGTTGAGAAAAGGTCCCTACGAGTATACCCTATGAGAGTTAGGGGTATAGTTGAGATACGACCAGGTTGATTCACACACGAAACCAACCGGGCCCCTGGGACGAAAATGCTAATAACTCACAGACCGGGCGCTCGTTTGACATGCCGTCTGTTGTGTTGAGACCCCTATGACGAGGTGGTATTTTGAGATACTTCTTTGTGGGACTTTGTGATACTTGGAGTATCGACTAGTAGCTCGTGGAGAAGACCCTCCCGGAGACGATCATACGGAGTACGAAGACCGTGTAGCCGACTGAGACCTGACGACTGCTTGACCAAGTCGACTTGGAGTGAGTCGACTAGCCCAGTGGACGGAGCACTACTTTTTTTGGGTGCAGACCCATGGAGGACGGAGCACTACTTTGTTTGGGTGCAGACCTATGGTACTCGTCTGAAGAGTACCTTTGCAGGCTATTAGGGGGTGTGCACTACTGTGTTTGGGTGGCATACCCCGGCGGGAAGCACTACTGTGTTTGGGTGGCTGACCCGCGATACTTGACAGGAGGAGTAGCTCAGCAGTCTTAGGTTAGTGAGCAGTACCTCAGAGTCGTGACATGATCACTGTACACTTCAGAGACGGGGCTCTTCAACAGTTACAGTTTCGATAATGAAAATCCTGGTTTGAGCTGAGTCTATGACCTTTGTGTTTACCTCATGATTGAGATGGGTCACTTGATAACTTAGGTATATGTATGGGATATACCTAGGTAGTGGTTATCCGTTGATTTCATAACCTTTGTGTTTCCTCATGATTGAGATGGGTTACTTGATAACTTAGGTATAATTACGGGCTTATACCTAAGTAAGGGTTATCTATTGAGATCCTTCTTTGTGGTTATCCTTGTTGGATTTAGTGAGACCTTGAGGGTCTCGGGTTCCCTACTGAGTATCATATACTCACCCCTGCATGGGATATGCCCGGACCTCGTTGTGTTGGTTGCAGACGACAGGCAGCACTGATAGAGGTCGAGTGTTTGAGGACTGGACGGTACCTGGAGGTGGACCTCACGACGAGTCAGTATCCGTAGTTGGACTTCACGACGAGATGACACTCGGAGGAGGTTGACGGGCGAGAGCATTGTGGAATCTATCTATACCTACCCTTCAGGTAGGATCCGTGGTGGACGATCTATGAAATGCGCTATCTATACCTACCCTTCTGGTCGGATCCGTGGTGGACAATCTAGGAGCTGCACTATCTGTACCTACCCTTCAGGTAGGATCCGTGGTGGATGATCTAGGAGCTGCGCTATCTGTACCTACCACTCAGTTAGGATCCAAGGAGGACAAACCAGGATATGCTTCCATTCTTCCAGCTGTTTGTCTTTTTCTATTGTACTTTCGTTCATTTGTAGCTGTACTTTCAGTTGGGTTTGTATTCTGGCCCACTTACTTTTCAGCACTTCCTTTTGTACTTAGTGTATTACTTCCGCTTGTACTCTGTGATGTTTTTTTTCTTTTATAAATGAAATGACTTACCAGCTATCGGGATTTACGTCTTTGGTGCTAGTCGCTAGCCCCTGGCCTATGGAAGGCGGGCTTGGGGTAGTCACGACACGGGCACCGAGGATGGGTCGTGACAGCTGGGGCCTTATACGGATGATCCATATGGGTAAGGTTATTATTCATAACCTAAGTAAGTTGTCCCAGTATAGTTAGGAGTTTATCAGCACTAGTCACAACAACAGATCCAACATCATTATCTTACATTAGAAGGAAATCTCTACCGGGTACACGTGTGTTGATGCAGTTTCCATTCCTTCCACTAGGCACCATCACTAGATAATGGCATACACTAGATTAGATTATGAATCATAATGTATAATCTTAACTTAACAAAATACTTTGCACAAATTGATATATTACTCATGGATAATCCCATAATCACAAAAATGGTTTCTTTGAGGAAAATATTACATTTAAATCCCTCATAATGGATTGTAAAGAAAATGTGAATTATCCCAAGCATGTCCCCCAAGAGTGTCATAATCAAGAGTGAAACAAGGCCCATTTTAATGTTCCTGGATACCCTGGGTCAAGCCCGAAACTCCTTGCCAGAGCTTTCACTCCTAGGTACATCTATGCCAGAGCTGCCTCTACCTACTCGTATCCAGACAAGGTTGTATTTTTTGAAAGATCCACATAATCTATTCTTTACAAAAATACCAGGACATTCTTGTATGTTTATCCTGAAATACTATCTTTGGTACTCTTCCCAAATCTACGTTTTCTAAATCTAGTTTTCAGGTTTTCTACTAAACATCCTTTTATACCAACACTAATGACCCTACCCCAGTTGCCCGGAGCTAGTGCCTTATTTATTACATTGGAATACAAACAAGGAATAAGCATTACGAAGGACCAAGTAGTTTAGTATTATCAGAAACAAGATACATACATAAGTTCATCATTACAACTTGACATGAACAACAACATAGAAACTCCTTAGACAACTTCCGTAACTCTTAGGTTATTTCAGCATGTCATTCACAATAAAATTCTTCTTGCCCTCTGGAAATGAAAAATAAGAAAGGGGTGATATCAAACACTCATTAAGGGTAAGAAAAACAATGGAAGATAACAGAAAAATTATACATGGTTGATAATTGAAAACACATGCCTTTAAAAATAAACTTGAACATAATATGTAGAAATATGAGATTTGTAAATATTTCCATAAGATAACTAAATCATGGGTATTATAATAGTAAAATAACCACATGAACCATAAATTCTATATTCATAATTAGGGAATACATAATGTGGGACAACATATCCATACCGTCAAGGCCTCATGCTAAGACCATAAATAATCATTTTGTCAAGGCCTTGTGACATGACTGTAGTTTATCTCATGAGACCTACATATGTACCAAGAGGCTATAGAGGACCCCACCCTACACTTACTATGTCCAATTCACTCCTAATATGAATGTGGGTAAACATAAACAACATGTACATTCATATTGAAATTAATATATGAAATGAAAATAACTTTTCCTAAACATTAAGAATTTTTTTAAAGGTTGGGGCCGAAGCCTCATTTATTATTAAATCAAAGAAAAAAACTCTTTAACTGGGTAGAGGGAGACCCATTACATAGACCGAAGGCCGAATGGGAAATTAGCCCATTACATGACCAGTAGGCCCATTTTTTTGGCCCAAAGCCCATTCTGTGAATAGTACTGCTATAGTACCCATGCTGCTACAGTACTGCACAGTACCCACTGCTACTACAGTGCTCTGCCGCCACTATAGTGACCTGCCGCCGCTACAGTGCCCGCCGTTGCTACAGTGCCGCCACTGCTACAGTACTGCTACAGTACTGCTACAGTACTGCTACAGTGCTACTAAAGTACCTACGCCCAATGGGATTTAAACCCCCATTTTCCATGTATAATTAAGGGGTGCTTACCACTAAGACAAACCCCAACTACTCTTGAACATTAAGCATAAACACTAACCATTCGGGGTGAATTGGTGAATGGTTTAAAGATAGCACATCCATAGCCAGAATAATCATAAACCATTAAATTGAATATGGTAGGTGATACAATGAAGTATTAATCTCAATAATACATAAGAATCATCAAGAGTGTTGAAAAAGAGGAAGATACTCTTATAAAATCTTCGAGTAATTCTTGAAATAAATACTCGTTTTCATTGAAAAGAAGAGTTATTTTGGAAAAATATTTGTATAAAAACAGAAGTGAAGTAAGATAATATTTTCATAACAAAATGATCGATTTTATAAATATAATAGTTTCTAGAAACATATTAGAGATTTCCCTTGAAAATAGGTTAAAAGTTGAGATATTCTCTTGAATTGGGCTTGTATTTCATAAACAATTTTGAAATATCCTTTTAAAACATGTAACTATACATAAAATAAAGAATAATTCTGGTCGGTGTAAATATATAGAACACTCACATAGAATTTATGATGAGTATATAATAATACATAATAATTTCATTGAGGTAATTAGACAATGAAAATAACCCTAATGGAAATGGAAGTTCGGGTAGAAAAACCCTTACCTTAAATTCATACGTGTTTCGATCTTGAACTTAAGTTCTTGGAATATGAAATTTTGATTTTTAATAATCTAATTCAGAACCTATTAGAAATTTATTTAGTTTATAATAATTTTATTTAGTTAATTTATTCCTTTATTGATAAGTTATTATATATAATTTTTTTTTTGTTTCGGAGTGTTCGTTTTCTTTATTTTCATAATCAGTTCACTTGTTCTTATTTATTGGAGTTCATGTGGAATGGATGTAAATATCCAGAATTGAACTTTAATATTTATGATCATCCATATGTGTTAGTGGTCATTTATATAACTTGGTTACATGGTATGATGATGAATTATTATATCAAACTTTAATGATAACTTTTTCGGTTAATTTGTGGGTTTTGATTACAACGAACTCATTTTTATTTATAACTTAATAGCATTTTTACAGAGGGATTACATAATCTTACATAGGTTATATTAAATATATAATAATCTGGTTCAACCATAACAATAATGGTTTCATGACCAGAATTGATAATGATAATAGTAATCAGAATCCCATTATCCTTGAATGTGGAAAATTGACACATCTCGGATGGTGTTCTTGTTACTAGTATAAAAGAAGGTAAAAGGGAGAGATGATGATAAATTATTACACCATAATGAAAAAATTCTAGTACATATAAGGTATGGGGTCATCACAAAATTTGGATAAGGAGAGTTAATAGAAATATGAAATAAATAAACTTGAAAGGAAAGACAAAGAATTGAATAGAGGAATTTACCTCTTGAACCAAACTTTTTTGAGAGCCTCTTTAAGAGAGTGGTTTTGGTCTTTTTATGAGAACAAGTCCTGTTTGACGTGGGAGAGGAGTTTGGGAGGATATTTGGACATAATATGGAGAAGACACAAGGCTTGAGAGGAGTGAAGAGAAGGGGGAGTGAGAGAGGGTTTTTATAGTGGAGGAGAGAGGGGATTTCTTAATATAAAATTCATTAATTTATAATTTCCCCACAAGACAAGGAATAGTGAGTCTTACTTGGACAAGAATAGTAATTTTATCATATGAGTTAGAACCTAGTGTTCTTATATCACTTGTGATGTCATTAATAGTGCATTTAACTGATATACGGTATTTTACCATATTTCACTATTCAGTAAAAAATCAAGTATTTTAGAAAAATCCAAAAAATTCACCCCAACCATTTTTCAACGTGTAGAATCCAAAAATGAAGTCCATTTTTCAAAAATAATTTTCTTAATATGATTAATTTGATATTTAATTAAAATAATTATTTATTCTAAAAACAACAGTTTTAAAAAATTCTTTTACTTATTCCAAAGAATAAGTATATCGTACTTTCAATTGAATATTATTTATGTACTATAATAGGTAAGGCTAATATTAATTAGGGTATATAAATATTCATAGGGCTATGGTACTATTCGTAAGGGTAGGTTACTATTCACCAAAAATTAAGTTTTTCTTATTGGACTCCAAATAACTTATTGATTGCAACCGTGTATGTCATATTTTCAAAATTCACATCACATAAGTGACAAAATTATGTTTTAAGGGTCACATAGCACTTAATACTTAATTATGTTGTGATTTCATAATATTATGAAATATTTATAAGAAATGAATTTCCATTGAAAAATATTTGGTCATTACAACTCATGTCCCATCCTGGTCTGTCCCTTGATCCATTGTGTTTCCGGAAGGTCATGCCCCAACCTATAGGTTTCACTTCATTTGAGTCCAATCCATGTGTCCTTTCTCATTGGCTACCTCCTCAGGTGTCCCATATTCGCACCAAACTACCTGGACTTTGATTCTTTACCACAAGGATAACTAGGAATCCCCTTTGAGGCTCAAGCCCAATATTACTGTGATCTTTACATTGGTTCCATCCCATTCCTCCAATTCACTTTACTCAACCATTAATCATACATATTGAATCTTACCCAGGCCACTACTTCCTGGTGAAATCATGCCATCCATTCAGAAATCTAACCATGAATAATTCCCACACAATCCATAACCATCCAACGAAGAGTATACCTCTTGTGATGGGATACTATCTATGCATAAGCCCCAACATGTCTTCGTATTATCATTCATCATGTAAACTCGATCCCATGATTCACCCTCTAGAACTACATGGTTTTTGATTCCTATCATCTATACAGGGTATGTAGGAATCCTCCACGAGGTTCAATCCCATCCAATGGTAAACCTTTGGATTTCCTTTTCTAGGACCTGATCATCCTCAGATCCGTCCTCATTGGGCGTCTTGATCCACCCATATACTAAACCTCCCAGGTGCTCCCTCTTAGGGATTTACCCATCTAATTCACTCCCATCAGTGTTTTGATTAGTCTAATCTATCTCCTCTAGATGTTAAGCTCACGACATACCTTGTATTGAACATGGGAAGCTGAAGAAAGCCTTAGGGAAATTCCTTTGGAATATAATTCCCCACACTCAACGTGGGATTCCTCAGCTTTCCTCACCCTCAAGAATCACTATCATAAGGGGAAAAGATCTAGGAGTACTAGTGTTTTAGTTCCCAGACACACCAGTGATGCCCAACATGACAAATCCCCTGAACAAAGGTTGCTTCCCTGACTTGACCCCTTGGAATGCCCTTTCAAAAGTAGTGTAATTAATTGGAGTCCATAATGATATGGCACCAAGAATGAGATTCAAGAAAAATGTATTAAATCTATAAGGGAGACCCTAACTAGGCAACAAATTCTGAGGAGTAATCCTCATAAGGAGAAACCAACATCCCATCACCCCCTTTTGATCATGGATAACACATCCCTAAATAAGCGATGGATGCCACCTACCTTTGAAAAGAGGGAATGTTGGGAAAAAATCAACACTTCGTAGCATGATGATGCATTCCCCAGGGAAATTATCAGAAACAATGTATGTATGAATTTTGTGATTAATATACATCATACTCCCATTTGTAAATATTCTATATGGGTAATTGTTGATTATCTAAAAAAATCAACCAATTTCCTTCCCATCAGGGAGTTGACAAAGATAGAGGACCTCAGATGAATTTATGTTCAACAGAACATTTGTCTTCATAGAGTTACATAAGTGATATTATTGGACTGATATTCCCATTTTATATCTTGATTATGGAAGGGAATATAGGAGGCTTTGAGAACCCAATTGTAATTGAGCACCACATATTATCCTTAGATAGATTTCTAGTCTGTGCAGGTCATCCAGAATATCAAGGATATGTTGTGAGTGTGTGTGTTTGATTTTAAAGGTTTGTGGGAAATAAAATTTTCATTTTATGATTTTTCTTGTAATAAAAGTTATCAAGCCTCAATGAGGATGGCCTTATTTGAGGCACTATTTTGGTGTCCATTCTAGTCCCCTTTGTGTTGGGATGAGGTGGGTGAGCATTATTTAGTAGGAAGGAACCTCTTTGAGGAGATGATTGAGATAGATAAAAAAAATTCATAAATGGCTAGAGATAGTTCAAAGTTTCCATAATTTATATAATAACCATCAAAATCTTCTATTGGAGTTTCAAGTTGGTGATCAGGTGTCTTTGTGGGTATTAATTCAACTAGGACATCATCTTTTGGGAAAGTAGAGAGAGTTGGAGCCACATTATACCATGCTATTTTTTGTTTTGGAGAATCTTGGGAAGGTATTCTATCGGTTATAGTTACCTCCATGGTTTAACTCAACCCAAAATGTCTTTCACATATCCTAGTTGAAGAGATACCATCCAAACCCATCTCATGTGTTAGAATTAGAATATTGGGAGCTTGATCCTGATATATCTATCATGAAGTAGCTTGTTCATATCATGTATTACTAGAAAAATGTTCTATATGGTAATTTGATCTTTCTGATCCATGTTATCTAGAAATGAGGAGGCGATAGCCATGAGATATGAGAGTGGGAAGCTTGGGTAAGTGGGTAGTAGCCTCACCTAATTTTTTATTTGGATGTTTGAGGAATTTTTGGGGGAGGAAAGTGGCATGGTTGGGAGTTTGAAACACCCACTAGGTCACTAGTATCTCTAATTTTGTGTTTTATTTACCTTTTGGTTCATTCTTGAGTTCCCAGGTGTTAGGGGGTCAAAAAATGGGAATTTTTGGGAGAAGTAAAATAGGAACATAGTTATTACACGATATTTTTAACTATGAGGATAACCATGTGAATGGGATGTAGAGGGTGAAATTTGATATTTAAATAATTTTTTTTACATTTCTTCAAACCACGTAGCACCTAGGGGTAACTATGTGGCCCATTTTTGGGTGGACAGTGGCACGCGCACCGTTGGCGCAACCGTGTGGCCTATCCAAGTCACCTAAAAAGTGGAGTTTTACCAATTTAACTTGATGAGTTTTTACCCCTTTGGCCTAATTTTTTTATCCCATCATGAATATCCCCCTTGTCATGGAAGCTTTCTATCATCCTTTTTTCTGTCTTCTCTTTGGAATATTAGTGTTTTGTCTTGAGATATTCCCTTTTCTTCTTGGATTCTTCTTCCTTTTCCCCTCCTCTTGTTAGTTACTCAATTTTCATGGAGATATGTAATACTAGAAGGGGGTATTGGATCATCCAAGGGTTTTTATTGGGTAAAATGGTTTGTTTCCTTATGTATTAGGTGTGTGAGGCATTGATCTCTCTCTTTTAGGTGATTTTCATCAGAGGTGATGAGTTTGGAAGTGAATTTGAGTTATGTGATTCTATTTAAATAAATTTTCCATGGATTAACTTTAAAATATGAATTGACTTTGGATTTTGTGGTTTAAATTAACTTAAAAATGATTTATGATTATTGGGTATTCTGTGTTTTATGTGATTAATGGATTTTTTGGTAATTTAGATGTTTAAAAATGGCTTTCCAAATGGGTGTGTCTTGTTTGCACACAATGTATTTGATAAAATGGCTCAAAGAGGTTTTAAGATTCCAAATGGATTTATAAAATGGTTTTAGAATTGATTTTACCTTGGAAAGGTGATTTGATAAAATGGGATTTTTTTTATGAAATTTTCTTGTGAAATAAATTTTGGTTGATGGAAACTTGTTTGTGATTGTGTGGCATGGAGTAGCACATGACTAAACTAGAATGTGACGAAGGGGTTTGTTCGAGGGACCGTGTGATACTTTGGAGGGAAGAATGTGCCAGATTCCATTTTGGTTTCCAAGGGACCATAAGAGCCTTTGTTTAGAAAGATTGTGAGATATCACAATATAGTTAGCTGAGAGACCATGTGATCTCTTGGATTTGGGTCCGAGAAATACCATGTGTGCTTCCATTTGCTTAGATGACTAGTATACTTGTTCACTCACACATTATAGGGCTGATGATTAGATATCTAGGTGAAAATTACTCATGAATATTGGTTTATATATGATTTATGCATTTGATTAGTCCCATTTTGATGTGGTGATATATAATACGCCCATTTTTCATCGATGTAGCTACTTGTTGTTGATATTATGATCACCCTTTGTTATGACTTGTTGGTTATGGTGAGAATTTTATGCCTTGTTGTTTTTTTGATCTATTTGCGGCATGTTTGGGTTTTATTTTGGAGAACCAGTATTTTTCATAATGGAAAACTAAAGGGGTTTCAGAGGTTTATTTGAAAGTGGTATGTTTTCCAAGTGGTTTAATTTTGAATGTGTTTTCAAACTAGTCTATTGGTTTTCATGTATACAAGCCTTAAATGGGATCATGGTTGTGTCCTATAGATCTTCATACCTCACACTCTACTTGGGATTTAGGTGTTTATAGACTTCATTTTATAGGATGCAGGTAAAGTCAAGGGAACCATGTACCCGAGTGGCTCTTCTTGATTACTATCATATGATGTTTTATGGAGAAGATGAGGCTACATGGAGTTGGATCATGAAGAGATGTTTTATGGTTTTTTATCTGTTAGGTTGTTTGTATTGAAATTTCTTGGTTATGTTCCCATTCTTTGGAGTGTTGGGTTTGTTTTGAGATACAATGTATATTTGGAATTTTGTGTCATGCTTGTATTTGAGTTTTTTTTGGTTTATTGTATCTTTATTTAATATGATGCCTTGATCTGGATGTTTGTTTATTCTTTTGAATATAATGATATTGGTTTTCCCATCCCATTTCATGGATGGGTCATGTTGGTTGACCATGGCTAAACTATTCCTAAGAGATTCTTGGTTGTGCCCTGTGCATGTCACCAACCCACAGTGATTGGGAATGCACTTTGTGCCGTTTGGTGGGACGACTTGGGTGATAGGTTGGGTTAACTTGGGTCAGTTCATTACAACACACACACATAAACATGCACACACACTGGTAAACACACACACACACACACACTCACACACATGCACACACACGCACGCACACGCGCGCACACGCACACACACATACATACATACACACACACACATACATACAGACACACACCCACACACACACACAGATACACATACACACATACACACCTACAAACACATGTACACACACACACATAAAAATACACAGACAGACAGTCACACACACACACACACAATATTATATAACACACACACACGGTCATGCATACATACATACATATATATATAGACAAATAGAAATATAGATAATACACATATAATAATATTACATAGCCTTGATAATAATATATGTGTTAATATATATATAATTAAATTAACTATTATTAATTAATATCTAAAACATAATTATCATAAATGGATTGAGACAATGAGTTTGGAGGCCCAAACACATGACCCCTTTATTAAATTAAAGGAAGAGTAGTACCATGAAAGATGACATGTGAATAAAAATGAAATGTTAATTGGCACAAGAAATAAGCAAATAATGCCCAAGAAAGAAAAAAATAATAAAAAATGTTCCCCGAACTAGATGAGCATCAACACAAGCATAGAAATTCATATATATTATTAATTAATCCATTAATTATAAAATTATAATACCATTTTACGTGTGTTAGATTATATATTAATATATGTATATATGTTAATGAATTAATATATTTTATGTATATGTAAATTTATAAATTTATGTATGTTAATTTGTAAATATATATAAATTAATATAATATATAGTGGTTTGGGGATTTTTTTTGTAGTTGCTAGAATACAAGAACAAATCCTGGGCAGTTTGACTTTTATTTATGTAGGATTGAAGCAGCTGGAATCCGTAGGTACAATTTGGGAGAACAAATTGTGATGGATTAATGTGTGGTTTATTATTACATGTGAAAAATTATTTATGGATCATTTTTCTAAAATATCAATACAATCCAAGCATATTTGTTTTTTGGTTTTGAGTATGTGGCTCATTTTTGAACTAAAACTTCAATTTAAAAAAAACATACACTTTTAGTCACACCATCCACACCATGTTCCAGATTGAAATGTGGAATATTCATATACATAAAAAATGATTTATGGATCACTTTCTTAAAATATAAATAAAATCTAAGCACTTTTGTTTGGATTTCAGTGAGTGACACGCGTTTTAACTAAAATGTCTTTTTTAAATTAAAAACACGCACTTTGATTTATATCAGTCACACTGTGTATCAGATTGATGTGAGGATAATTCCTACACATGAAAAATGAATTATGGATTGTTTTACTAAAGTATAAATACCGTAAAAATTTTTTTATCAATTTTTTGTTAGTAACCCACATTTTAATTAAAATGTCACTTTTAATCAAGAAACTCATGTTTTGAGTCATATAGCTCACTCTATATATCAGATTGAGGTGTGGATAATTATTACACATAAAAAATGACTTATGGATCATTGTAATAAATTGAAAAAATAATTAAAATGAATTTTATTAGTTTTGAGTATGTCATAAGTTTTTTGAACTAAAATGTCAATTCTATATAAAAACACGCACTTTGAGTCATACCAGTCACATCATGTGTCTAATTGACATGAAGTTGATTCCCATACATCAAAAATAAAATATGGATCATTTTATTAAAGTATTAAGTCAATAACAATATGTTTTATTGGTTTTAATAGAGTTTCACATGTTTTTAATGAAAATTCCATTTTTAAAACGAAAATAGATTTTTCAAGTCATATTAGCCACATCATGTATCAGATTGAAGTTCATAAGATTAATAATTATAAAAAATGGCTAATTAAAAGTTTTATTAAAATATCAAGTTAAAAATATTTTTTTAATCAGTTTTCATCAAGTTTCATGTTTTAAACTGAAATATCAATTTTAAATGAAAAACATGCACTTTGAGTCATATTGGTCACACTGTGTATCTGATTGATGTGTATATGATTAATATATGTCAAAAAATTACATATGGATGGTTTTACTAAAGTATCAAAACTATACGAGTGTATTTGATTTTATTTTTCAGTGAGTGACACTTATTTTCAACCTAAATTTCATATTTAAATTAAAAACAAACATTTTAAGTTATAATGGTCACACTGTGTATCAGTTTGAGGTGAGATTAATTCCTTTACAAAAAAAATGAATTATGGATCATTTTATTAAATTATAAAATTAATCTAATTGAATTTTCCCATTTTTGAGTAGGTCACATCTTTTGAACTAAAATGTCAATTTTAAATAAAAAACCACACTTTGAGTTATACCAGTCACACCGTGTATCTAATTGACATGAAGTTCATTAATAAACACAAAACATAATTATGGATAATTTACATGACTTATGATGATAATATGAGATTATTTTATTGTTTTTTAGCGAGGGACATGTTTTTAACTAAAATGTTATTTTTAAACTAAAAAGAAACACTTTGAGTCATACGAGTCACATCATGTATCAGATTAATGTGAAAATGATTCTTACTTATCAAAAATGATATATGGATAATTTTCATAAAATATCAATACAATATTAGTCTTTTTATTATTTTTTAGTGAGTATCATATTTTTAACTAAAATTCCATTTTTAAACTGAAAGAATGCACTTTGAGTAATACCATTCACACCATGTATCAAATTGATGTGTGGTTTATTCCTATACATAAAAAATGACTTATGGATCATTTTAATAAATTTAAATACCAAAAAATCATGTTTTCCTTATTTTCAAGGAGTGAAACATGTTTTTAACTAAAATTTCACTTTTAAAATAAAAACATACATTTCAAGTCATATGGATCACACCATATATCAGATTGAGGTGTGTCTTATTTCTACATGTAACAAATGCGTTGTGGATAATTTTACTAATGTATAAAAATAATTTTAATTTATTTTCTTTGTTTGGAATATTTCATGATTCTTTTGAACTAAAATGTTAATTTTAAATAAACACACACACTTTGTGTCATGTCTATTACAAATTGTGTTCGATTTATGTGAGATTGATTCCAAAATGTAAAAAGTAACTTCTGAATAATTTTACTAAATTATAAATACAATATGAGTGTGCTCTCTTGGTTCTCAATGAGTGACAGATGGTTTTAACTAAAATGTTATTTTTATACTAAAAATATGCAATTTGAGTCATATAGATCCCATCATGTATAGGGTTAATGTGTTGAAAATTACTACTCATCAATAATGATTTAGAGATAATTTTTCTTAAATATCAAGAAAAACTGAGTGTTTTTATTGGTTTTCAATGAGTGAAATTTTTTAACCAAAATGTAATTTTTGTACTAAAAACACACACTTTGAGTCACACCAATCCCACTATGTATCATATTGATGTGTGGATGATTATTTTAAGTCACAAATGACTGATGGATAACTTACCTAAATTATAAATACCATACATGTATGTTTTATTAGTTTTCAATGAGAGACACATGTTTTTAACTAACATATCACTTTTAAACTAAAAACATACATTTTGATTCATACCAGTCACGCTGCATATCATATTAAGGTTATTTTGTTTTCTATACATCAAAAAATTACCTATGGGTCATTTTACTAAATCATAAAGGCAATATGAATATGCCTACTGAGTTTTGAGTATGTCAAACACTTTTGAACTAAAATGTCAATTTTAAATAAAAACACGCACTTTGAGTCATACTAGTACCACCGTGTGTCAAATTGACGTGCGGTTGATTCCTATAACTCTAAAATGACTTATGGATCATTTTTATAAATTATAAAGACAAAAAAGTGTGTTTTATTAGTTTTTAATGAGTGCCACATGTTTTTAACTAAAATGTCATTTTAAATTGAAAACATACACTTTTATTAATATTTGTCACATCATGAATCGAATTGATGTGTGACTGATTCTTACTCAAAAATTTTAATTTATGGATTATTTTCCTAAAATATTATTACAATTTTAGTTTTTCCCAATTTTCACTTAGTGACACGCGTTTTTAACTAAATTGTCATTTTAAACTAAAAACACGTATTTCGAGTCATACCAAGCATGTTGTGTGTCGAATTGAAGTTCAATTGATTCCCACATGTCACAAATTTTGTATAGATAATTTTATAAATATGAAGACCATAAGAGCATGTTTATTTGTTTTCAGTGTGTGACATATGTTTTGAACCATAATGTCACTTTTAAATTGAAAACACACACTTCGAGTCAAATCAACAACATTGTGTGTTATATTGTTATGTGGTTTATTCCTACATGTCATAAATTATTTATGTATTTTATTTTCAAAGTATCAATGTAATCTAAGCATGTTTTATTAGTTTTTAGTGAGTGACATGTGTTTTGATATAAAATGTCAATTTTAAATAAACACACACACTTTCAACCATACCGTACAAAACACATGACATATTAATGTGTGTCTGATTCCTATTCATAAACGATTACTTATATATAATTTCATAAATTATTGAAATAATATGAGTTTGTTTTCTCTATTTTCATTGAAATGATGCATGATTTTAAATATAATATTACTTTTAAATAAAAACATCTACTTTCAATCATAACATTCATATGGTGCGTGAAATTGACATACGACTGATAACTACATGTGAAAAGTTACTTATGGATCATTTTTCTAACGTATAAAAATAATACAGGTGTGTTTTATCTATTTTTTATGAGTGAGACATGTTCTAAACTAAAATGTTACTTTTAAACTGAAAACATCCACTTTGAGTCATACTAGGTACACCATGTGTTGGATTGACGTGTGGACGATTTCTACACATCATCAATGACTTATGGGTAATTTTCCTAAATTATTAAGTTAATTTGGCCACGCTTGATCATTTTTAGTGAGCGATACACATTTTAACTAAAATGTTATTTGTAAATAAAACCCACACACATTGAGTCATTTATAAACTGAAATCACACACTATTGAACATAAAAAGATCAAATAAAGAAAAAATAGCTCTACAAATATAATAAATATTACCCGAGTACATGATACTTTTCAAAGTCCTTGTTAAGAATTTATTTTTATGCAAGTATTTTTCGCTCTTTATAGAGAAAAAAATGGTTAGAGAATGATAAATTATTAAAGAATTATTTTATTAATGATCTTTATAAAAATTAACTAAATAAGTATTAGATAAAAATTATATGAAAATTAACTAAAAAATTATTAGATAAAATGATGAAAAAATTAACAAAATTAGTAGTAAAAAGTCACATTTTCATGAAATCTGTATACATTATGAAACCATGTATTCTTCCCACTAATTTAAGAAAGTATATTCCTCTTTGGAATACATAAACTACCTACAGTCCTGGTAGTACTAGAAAAATAAAAAAACTAACAATTAAAAAAAATTTAAATGAAATTGTAATTATCCTTGGAAATACCTCTTTGAAGATTCTATTTTTGTTGATGGAATATGATATATTTCATTAATTTTCAAAGATAATAACTGAAATATTTTATATTATATTTTTTAGTAAATTTTATAAACATTGATAAAATAATTAATTTATTTTTATTGATAAATATAATTATATATACCATAATACTTATCTTTTTGTATAATTTGATATGATTCTGGTGCTCATGAACCATTTGTATATCCCGATTTTGATGATATTTAAACACTTCCCGATCATAAATTATTTTTCATTGAAACATAATATAAAACATATAACTTGAATTTTATCTATAAAATGTTGAATTTAGTTTATTAAAAACTAATAAACACCATCATGTATGGTTTATTTTTTGGTAATGCATGCATTGAATCCAAAAAATAAATATTTGGAGTATTTAAATTGATTGAAATGATCAACCAATACTCCCTAAAAAAAATATGTAATGAATGAAATGAAAATATATTTGATATTATTAAATTTTATATTTTCCCTTGTATCAGGGGTATTAAGAAGAGTTTTTTGTATGTATGTTTCTTTTCAAACATTTTGACCATTTTTCCCACTATTTCAAAATATTACTTTTCTCTCAATGATATTTTTTGCGTAGAAGTGATGTGAGGACTAATGGGTCCAAATTTTTGTTCACCAGGTTTTCCTTTCAAATAGTACTGATATATACACCTTCAAAAAACTTGAAGAGTATTTATCTATAATTTCATTAGTATATTAGCTATTGAAGAAACAGATTATGAAAATGAACCTCATGTATATATTTACAACTGTGACTCTCATCCATCTATGCTTCTAAATTTAATCTACATTATCTAGAATAAGATAGTCTATAATAGGCTCTCTATATATTTGTTCTTAAAAATAAATGGTGTTCATATTACCATATTTGAATGTTTTATCTGTATAAACTTGTAATATTAGTAAATGCATTAGATTAACTAATGGGGGTAAATTTAATCTCTGAAGGTCTTTTCAATTGATTGGTTGATCTGTTATATTGTTTTTATTTGACCTTCAGTTTCCCCTTTTCGCCCCATATACTGTAATATTACTTAGTTCTGAAAATTTTCCATTAATTTTTAAAGGATTTTCATAAAAAATAAATTATAAAGGACATAAATCATTAATGATATGTTTTTTTACAAGATAAAATGACCAAGCTATGAAATTTTAAATAAAAAGTTTGATGGTGTGAACATCCCAATCATGAAGGGGAACAAGTATCTCATGATGGTTGTAGATGAAATGGAAGCGCATTTTGGGTGAATAACCATTGAGGTTTTTATAATATTTTATCGATTATTAACTAATTGAGCATGAAATAAATGTCATAACCAACAAAAATTTTCCATCAAATATTGGCATAGATATCCCAAAACCCATAGAGGATCTTTTGGTCATAAAATTTATAATTAAATTAAATTTGACCTAAATAAAGATTACAACATATTAAGATAATTATTGGATGAAGATTTTAATAATCAAAAACCATTTTCCATATTACCATCATTGCATAGGTAAGACCCAAAGTAGATCCCCCTATATTGATGATCCACACATGGTAATTTGATCTAAAAAAACCAATTGAATGTTAGGTGCGAGAAAAGAGGATCAATGTTTTTTTATTGTTCATATTGATCACTTAAAGTTCATTTAGGTTTGAAGGATTCTCTATTGTCATTCTTTATCTTGAGAAGATGAGAGAAATAGGAATATAGAGATAAATCCATTATGTGTAATGATTTTCAATTCTCTATTAACCAAACACAATAGACATCAATCTATTTATATTGTTAGGGTTTAGGTTAAAATATTATTTAATTAAACAATAACCCTTAAATAATATAATAATACCAAATTAACTCTATTCTATAACAACAACAACAACAAAAACAACAAAAACAACCATAATAATAATAATTTATGAAGTACACTCTATTATACAATGATAAATATTATTTTACTAGATTATAAATTAACATTTATTTCCATACACTATCTTGATTTGCTCATCCTTCTTGACATTTATGGAATATTTGAATAAATATTTATTCAAAAATAAATATTTTATTCACTGTTTGATGTATAAATATTTTTTAAATATTCAATAAATATAATAAATATTCTATTCACATTCTAGTGAAAAAATATTTATTAATTATTCACGTAATTAAATAAATTATTTTTTAATTAATAAATAATTATTTATTATCATGTGAATATTTGCGATTAACAAATACTGAATAAAATTATTCATCGATCTTGTGAATAATATTTTTTCCAATAATTAAATTCAAATAAAATTTAATTTAGATCAATGAAAACACTCAATGTGTAAACCTTTATACTTCTTTCACCTTAGCAGTAGGCAAGTTTTTCTAAAGTCAAAGATTATAGTTTATCAATGGGTTAGGAAACCCAAGAGAAAGAAGTTAACATCATAACATCAATAATCATACATGACCACTAACTTTGTAATATGTTCTAATTGTGACAATATCTCATCAAGAATATTGCGTAATTGTGTCACCAACCTACATGCTTGATACATATTTATTTGGAAAATGGTAATAAAATCATCATTACACCATTACCATGAAATTTAATGTGATGGTTTTGTTTCAATCTAATGGATAAGTTATCAAACTCCATTAATATGAAAGGGACAAATCCTTGCTCAAATTATTAATTAATGACATGTCATCTATGATGCAGCCAACATACTCTACTTCCTACCAACATATGGAATCATGGTTTAGGTGATTACATTAAATCACATGAGTCATGAAATGAATTAATAATAATATTATAGTATAAGGACCATTACACATGATCTTAGACAGGAATATCTGATGGAACATAAACATGTGGAACTCCTACAGGTGGGTCTGTTCTCATAATCTCACCTATTGAAGATTACCAAGAATGGAATTCATGAGAAGAAGTGTCATATGCTTAGAAAAATTTGAACCTAGAACAATCAACATTATATTTGTCCTATAATGTGATTTTATATTACCATTGAAATGTATTTAAGAATATCATCAACACATTTCAATGTTCTCATTATAGAGGGAAACTTCTATGATCTTTTCAATGCGAAAAATAATCTAGGACATTATTATATTATAGTGGTACAAAAAAATGAAAAATATGTAATAATATGTTTTATTAATAATAAAATCTTTAAATATAAATTTAATCTAAAGTTAAAATAGTTTATTTTAGATCTACTACTCTAAAAAATACCACTTGGACTAGAGAAAACTACCTATGACTCTTAGTCCGCTAGACCTCTCATGATGATTATGTTTCTTCTGAGTTAAGGATTTAGTCAAGGGTCCCACAACATTATCTTATATAGATATTATAATCACTGAAAAATCACATATTTTTAAAAAATAATTCATGATATGATACTTCCAAAGCATGTTCTTCATCCGCTGATGTGACCTTGCCTCCTTTATAAGGGACACCACTACATTACTATCCTAACAGAGTGGTTACGACCGAATTTACCCTATATTTATAAGTGTTATTTGAAGTAAATGTAGGGTTTAAATCAATAGGGACTGAAGAAGAAACCATGTGACACTAATATTGGATGTGGGATTGGATATGAAGTGGCCATATTTGTGGTTGATTTTGATAGAAGAACTAATGATAAAATTTAAAGAACAAAATAAAAAAATGACTTTAATTTAAACAATTAATTAAGATGAGTCAATCCTAGGTTGTATCTAGGAATTTATTGGATGTATGTGTTTTTCTTTGGATTTTCCATTCATTGGTTCCATAGGTATCTATTAAATGAAATAATTCCTCAATATCATTCCCCAATTTAATCCATACACAATTTAAAGGCTAATCACCAATTCACTTAGGGAATCAATTTCATGATAAATATATGGAATTGGATCCTACTAGCACTCAAAATGTTTCTTCGTTAAATCCGGTGAAGACAAAGAAGAACATAAATCAAAGAAATTTACTCTTAAAATTAAGAACATATTTATGAATTTATGAACATCAAATAACATTAAATACACCCCATACAACTCCCTAGGATCAACTAATAAAAGTTTAGCCCTAAATTGATGCTATTATATCAATGGAAGTGGGTAGTCTACTTAAATAAGTGGTATTTATGAAGAAATACATTGACAAATGAACCCTCCACCATTGTGTGATGAATTCACAAGTGTTGTTGTGAATAAATTCACACCTTGATTCAACGGTATCAATGTGTGAAGAAAAGGAAGATAAAAAGTGAAGAATAATACAAAACTTTATTAAGAAAATAAATTATTGAAAGAATTATGTGAAAAAAATGAATATGGAGTTACAAAATTAAAGTGGGAAATTACAATTGAAAGAAAGACATGCATTGAAAGAAAAACTTAGATTGAAAGAAGAACTTGGATTGAAAGAAAAACTTGGATGCTAATTACCTTCATCACCAAATCATTATATAGTAATATTAGAAGCCTTATATACTACACAAAACAATCAATTCCATTCCCATTAATTTTGAGAGTCAAAAGGAGGGTGAGAAAATCAAAAGAATTGGACGTTTCAAAGTTGACTAGGAAAATCGTCCATATTCACCCCCCTTGTTGACGTGTAAATTTGTAAATGCATATGGAAGAATCCATAGGAGTTTTAGAATAAAAATATATTATTATAGGTTTACTATATAATATTTAATCATTTCAAGTCATTTGGTTTATCCGTTTGGATGTTATACTCGTAATAGTGGGCAGACTTTATGGGTATTCTGATTTGGCCCACCATTTAAATGTCAACTTCAGATCCCTTTATCTCTTTGAAAAATTCAGAATTAGCTCCGAACACAGTTTAATGAAATGATCCCCATATTTTTATCTTTATAAATTAATAATTTTAGCTTCATTGGGATTTTTTTGTGGGACCCACGTTTGTTTGATGTTCCTTAGGCCCATTATGCTTTGTCCCAAAACATTATGCATTCATGCTCAAAAATATCCATATTCCCTTGAGATTCATACATCAATACTAAAAGATATATTTTTTCAAATAAATGTATCAATAATATCCCAAAATATTAAATTCAAAAAATTAATATAATGTTCTGCACAAACATATGGTTAATTGGGCCCCGATTTCCATTTTAAACATGAATTGCACTCAAGATGAGGAATTAAATTCAATTTCTATAATGCATTAAAAATGGTGTTTATGGACTTTTGAATAAATTAATATTAATATATTAAAAATTCTAATTATCCACTTTCATTGTCTAATCACACCCCAACTTGATTTTTTTAAGTATTGAGTAAAAAATATCTCAAAAATATAAAATTGAATTCCATTTTTCCAAAACATTTTAACAAACATTGCTCATAAAAGCATCACTCCAAACAATCATGAAACCTTTCAAAATTATTTCACACAAGATAGTTCCACAAGCACATCCCAAGCCTATCACCATTCCTTTGTTAAAATTAATAACCAATTTTCATCCAATTTCAATTAAGCATGATGATGTGTCGTGCATCACAAAATACATGGGGCCAATTTTCTTGTTTATGGGAAAAATATAATCACTAGGTGGTAATCACATTAAACCTTAAGATTAGTATCCAAATTTTTATATATTTTTTGATTTTTGTTGATTTTTTTTTGTTTTTTTTGAACCAAAATAGATATAAAATGACAAACTCTGGGTAAGACCACTATGGAGTCACAAACCCCAAGTGTCGGACGCCACATATATTTTCAGTTACTTGCTCTATAATAGAGATATAAATCCTAAATCTGGGAAATAAAATCATGGTGTCATGATCCTGAAGTGGAAGATGCCACACATTTGGACAAAACATTGCTCTATATGGTAATTTTATTTGGATTTTTTTAATACTCAAATTAAAATAAAAGTGGCCCCAAACCCTATGCTATGATGAACGGGACCCAATAACTCAAATTTACACCCACAATCCAATACACCTACATTGTGGAATTTGGATTAATGGGATGAAAATATAAACTTTTAAAAATCACATCGGACAACTTCACTTTCCAAAAACTATGATCATGAACTTAAACATGCATTAAAATCATAATAAAGGCATTAAAAATCATTTGAAAATTAGTTTTCATGTTTCACGATGTACATTAATGAATTCAAGGATAATGAATTGATTTTTTTGTCATAAAATATTTTTTTGAAATCCAAAATTTTCACTCCCCACTACTTAGAATGAAACCGCCGTCAATTTTGAAAGATAATAGAAGAGAGATATTATAATTAGGATAAAATTGGGGGAAAGTGATTTGAAATTAAATCATGGAATTAAACCACATGTTTTGCAGTTGATGAGACATCAAAAAGAAAATTATCAATTTGGCTTCACGTAAAATATAGACTCCTTAGGGTGATTTAAGGTTGTGTTTGAACTCTGAATGGAAGGGTTTTATTTGAAATGATAAAAATTATTCAAATGTTAGATCTCAAAAAAAATATAAGATCACATTGGAAACCCAAAGGGGTTCCCTTGAAAAAAAAATTAAAACACCCAAAATAAAAAAAATGCAGTAGCCGGGTTGCCTTCTAGAAAGTGCTTAATTTAAAGTCGTTAGCTCGACTCGAACCCAAAAAATTATCCAATACCATGTTTAAAAATTTTAAAGTCTCCATATTTCTCCACTTAAACTTTATTGAGATTTATTCTTTATTTTTATTTTTTCATGTACAATCCCATGTTTAACAATGATTGTGAAAGTACCAGGAATATCAGAGAAGGATGATCTGGTTCATTTGGTGTTCTTGCCTAAGACATCAAGGATCAGTCCTACATTTTGGTTTTCAAGAGAAACATGTGTCACAAATTAATGGTCTTGATTATCATATATGAAGATATTATTTTGTGGGTATAGAAGGATAATAACTTTGACTTTGGGTTCATTGAAATATTCTAATGAATATTATAAATTTTAATAAAAAATAGTTTCTTCTACAAGAAATTTAGAAAGAATTGGTTTATTATAAAAGTATGATTCATCCCAAGAATATTCCAATTGAATATCAATAATGGTTATAAACTCAATTTTTGTTATTTATCTCAACGTTTAAATGATAGGTGGTCTTTAGAAATCAACCTTGTATCCATATTTAGAATATTTAATCCATGATGACATATTTCCCTCTTTTGAATCCAAAAAATCAATTTCATCTTGATTTAATGACCCTTCAACAGTTCCTTGATCTTTTTTATCTATCCTAAATCCAAAGATTAGTTCATTAGTAAATTCATGAGATGGTTGTGGGATATCATATTCTTCACATTTGGTTATGGAAGGGATATTTAGTATAGGGATAGGTTCCTTAAAATTTTTAATTCTTTATAGTTGTAATATCAAACTTGAAATCTCTAAATTCATTTTTTACTTTTGTTCACACAATTGTTCAAAAATGTTTTGGGGATTGGGATGGATAAGAGTTTTGACATCATGAAATTATTTATGTTTGATCTCATTAACCATCCTTAAAAGGGCTTAAAACTTATCATTTAAGTGTTCAATATCCCAAATATTGTACATGTCATCAGGTGAGGGGTATTCATTCAGGGGTTGATCAAAGAAATTTTCTATGTGAGGAGATTACCAATATTGATTTTCAATTTGATTCCATCTTTGGTTTATGAAGGTATGTTTTTTATGATAATCCATTGTATGTATTTGGAAATGATTATTTGTGATTATTTGGACAAACTCAAATAGAAAGGGTAAGAGAAAAGAGAAATGGTGGTGAGAAAAAATAATTTGGGATGAGAACAGAAAGTGAGTGTCGAAGATAATTTATTTGGGTCCCCCACAATGGTAAAAATTTTTTTGTGCCTAAATTTACCCTACTGGTATAAATAGTCATTTAAATACATGTGGGGATCTAATCTATATGGACTGAAGAAGAAACCTTGATACACTAAGATTGGATGCGGTATTGGCTATAAAGTGGCCATCTTTGGGGTTGATTTTGATTGAAGGACTGATGAATTAATTTTAATAACAAAATAAAAATAATTAGTTGAATTGAAACAATTAATTAAGATGAGTCGGTCCGAGGTTGTCTTTAGGGATTTATTGGATGTATTTGTTTTTCTTTGTATTTTCTGTTCATTGGTTCAAGAGGTATCTATTAAATGAAATAATTCCTCAATATAATTATAAAATTTAATCCATAAACAATTTCAAGGATAATAAAAAATGTAATTATAGAATCACTTTCATGATCACTCTATGAAATTGGATCATATTAGGACTCAAAATGTGTCATCGTTAAAGTCAGTGGAGAAAAATAAGAAGATAAATCAAAGAAATGAACTCTTAAAATGAAGAAAAAATTTATGAATTTAATAACATAAAATAACATTCAATAAACCCCATGAAAATACCTAGGATAAACCCATAAAATTTATTACCTTTTTTGATGATATTATATCAATAGAAGTGGGTAGTCGACTTAAAGAAGTGGGATTGACGAAAAAAAACATTGAAAAACGAACCCTCCAATGTTGTGTGATGAATTCGCAAGTGCTATTGTGAATAAATTCACACCTTGATTCAAAGGTATCAACATGCGAAGAAAAGAAAAAGAAAAATCTAAGAATAAGAAAAACTTTTATTAATAAACTAAAATTATTGAAAAACTTAGATCGAATAAATGAAGAAGCGATTACAAAATGAAATCGGGAAATTTCAATTAATTTTTTTTGGATTGAAATAAAAACTTGGATTATAATTAACATCACCAGAAGCTCCTTATATAGGCTTATTAGGAGAATTATATACACCCCATAACAATCAATTCAATCCCCATTAATTTAGATAGCCAAAAGGAGGGTGATAAAATCAAGGGAATTGGATGTTTTGATATTGACTAAGAAAATCATCCTGATTAACCCCTTGTTGACGTGTGAATTTGTAACACAATATGGAAGAATCCATAAGATTTTCAGAATAAAAATATCTTCTTATAGGTTTCCTATATTCTCTTACAAAATTTCAAGTCATTTGGTTCTTCCTTTTGGAAGTTAAGCTCAAAATGGTGGGAAGACTTTATGGACGTTCAAGTCTGGCCCACCATTTAAATGTCAACTTTGGATCCCTTTATCTCCATTAAAACTTCAAAATTAGCTCTGAACATACTTGAATTAAATTATCACCATATTTTTATCTTTATGCAGTTAATTTTTAGCTTTATTAGTCTTGTTTTGTGGTCCCCACTTTTGTTTGATAGGCCTTCGTCTCATTATGCTTTGTCCCGAAATTTTTTGCATTCAAGAAAAAATATATCCATCTTCACTTGGGATTCATCCATCAATTATAAATGATAAAATGTTCCAAAAAACGTTATCAATCAAATCCCAAAATATCAAATTCAAAAAATGAATATAATGTTCACCACAAAAAAGACGATTGATTGGGCCCAGATTTTCATTTTAAACATGAATTGCACTTAAGATGAGAAATGAATTTCAATTTATATAATGTCCTAAAAATTATGTTTATATCTTAGTAACAAATGAATATTAAGATATTAACAATGAGTATTATCCAATTTAAGCGTATAATCCTAAAGTGTGATAGGTTCTTTACTACTGAGAACCACATCAAGATCTTGGATGAATTTTCATATTCAAAAAACTTATTTAGCTACCTTAGAAGCTGTAATACAATTAAAATATACTATATACTCTAAAAACACAAATTTTATTGATCTCTTACATCTCATAACACCTCTATTGAGAGTCAATATGTATCTCATCTATGATTTCACATTGTCTTGATCTATTTGGAAACTAGTATTTGAATATGCTCTGATGAATAGTTTCTCATCTCCTCTATAGACCAAGAACAAATCCTTAGTTTGCATTAAATACTTAAGTATAGCCTTAACTTCCATCCAATGGAAGTCACTTGGGTTAGCTTGATATCTTCCTACTAAAATTAAGGCATATGATAAATCTATCCCAGTAAATAATATATCATACATGACTAACCCAATCATCAACGCATATGGAATCCTTGAAATCCTTTTTCTTTTGTCATATTTTTGAGGAAACATTTTCTTAGAAAGATGAATTCCAAGTGAAATTAGAAACAACACCATCTTGTATTGTTCCATAATGAATCTCTTCACTATCATGTCAATATATGTACCTTGAATTAGACTGAGAAACCTATTGGATCTATCATGATAGATCTTGATACCAAGAATATATCACTATGGTTTGATTAACTCCTTCATAGAGAATAATTTATTCAACCAATATTTAATAGACTATAATACTGGAATCTCATTTCTACTAATTAGTTTGTCATTGATATAAAATATTAATAAAACGACTGCACTCCCACTAAATCATTTATAGAAACAAGATCATATTAATTATTTATAAAAATAATTCCTTTTTGGATTCATCAAACTGAATTTTCCATGATCTGGATTCTTAGTTTAATCCATAAATGTATCTTTGAAATATCCATACCTTTCTAGCTTCTTTTTGAGTCCCAAACACTTCAGGTTTTATCATATATAAATCTTTCTAAAGGTTAACATTAAGGAATGATGTTTCACATACATTTTCCAAATCTCATAGTCATTGAAAGCTGCAATGGAAAGTTGAATTATAATAGATTTGATCATAGAAATTGGTGAAATAGTTTCATCATATTATATACCTTGATTCTATTTGAACCCTCTTGTAACTAGACATCCCACTATCTATTTTATATATGTGCTCCCTCTAGAGTAATACAACATGAATTTACAATATTACCTTTTTATATGAGGGTTCATATAAGTAATATCCCCTTGTTTCCATAGGGTATCTTGTTGAAATAGTGGGTGCCCTAGACCCAACTATTCTGTGCTTTTGATTACCATATCATGTATACAGTAAGATATGCATGATGTCATCTTACTGTTATAGTGTAGACTTTTCTACGTCCACTATTTAAATGGTAATGTCCAAAGATTAATTGTCATATTGAAATGTTATAATAGTTCCCAAGCTATAATGAGAACCTCTAGATACTATGTCATGAATCTTAAATATATGTTCTATGGTCTTGATACATCTTACTGATTTGACATAGTATATGTCTGACCATCACGTTCTAGGGGCTCATAAGAATTGAGACTTATTCTCATGAAGTTCACACTTGGTGATCTCTAGCAGTGAGATCATAAGGACTGACTTTCCAATAGGAACACCACATGTTTCGGGTGTCATTGGATGTTCCTATCTATGATAATGTGTAATGGTCTCCTGACTTGAGATCATTACCAATGTATTTCATTTGATTGTATACTTTGATGAAAGATAAAAACCATGGCGATGAAGTAGTGAAGAGGTAGTTTTTTTTGGGTGCATCATTGGTGGTATGGCATTGGTTGAATGGTCAAGAAAGGATTTGTCACTTCTGGGTTATGGAAGTAATATATCTCAGGCCATGTTGATATGGATGGAAGTACCTTTATAAGACCATGGATATGGCAGTTAAGGGTAAATCCATCCATTTAAATCAACAAATTATAAAGCAATATAAGGGCGATGACATGTGAGTGCGTCCTACTTAATGAGATATTAGAGACAAAGAGATTATATTATACAGTGCGTGTTTGTAGGTTGGTTGTCGCTACTGTGACAATCCTTATTTCTTCAGGGGCCATGATGGGTTGCTAGATCCCGCTCTTGGTCTGTGAATACTATTCACGGCTGTCGAAATAAGGGCATAGAGGGTCACACACAATAGCGTATTCAAGAATCTTCCTTATTCAGTTGAATAGGAATTTTGGAAATGGTGGGCCCTTCCATAGGGGTCCGAGATTTATCCAAAGTTAAATTATCACCAATGCAATAAATA
This sequence comes from Viscum album, assembly GCA_963277665.1. Lineage (NCBI taxonomy): Eukaryota > Viridiplantae > Streptophyta > Magnoliopsida > Santalales > Viscaceae > Viscum > Viscum album. Next base: position 614,120,278 of record OY728136.1, read on the forward strand.
AATTCATATTATTCAAGTTTAGAATAATAAGTATTGAATTTATTAAATGTATTTATGGTTTTTAAGTAAATACATGAAAAATATTAATTGACAAATATTAAATTATTTAAGGTTCAATTAATATTTATGGGAGCGATGAGTCGAGTTAATGACTCAATTATTATCACATAATATAATTTAATATATTACAAGTAAATGATAATAATATTAATGACCCAGTTTAGTAGTCATAAATGTCTTTGATAGTGCGTTAAGTATTCAGGGCCGGTGTGGCGATACTGAGTAATTTAATTGAGCACTATAAATAGAAGAGGAGGGGAATTTTCCAAATACTATTCATGGAGCTTCTCTCTCCTCTCCTCTCTCCCACACTCTAGAGAGAGATGATTTGGATCCAAGGAGCTGGGATGGAGCTCTCTCTCAGGCATCGCTAGCGAAGCGATGTGGTGATCGTTGGAACGTCGAAGGCATCGTTAGTATTCTGCGCTAGCATCCAGACTACGACGAATGGCACTCCCGTAGATTCCTTAAAGAACATGTGGACGATCTAGAGGAATTAAGCTTTGTATTTTTCAAGCAATGATCTCCAATGATGAGCAGACGTCGTGCACAACTTCGGATCAAAACTAAGTATTTTACTGTTTATTTTTGTGCTTAAAACACTTCACGCGTGGTCCTCGGCTTTGACCGGGCAGATCTTCCCCGACGTCAGCAAGTTCACGTTGAACGACAGGGGATTTTTTTTTAAAATCCACCTATTTGGGGATTCTGCTGCGCGCTTGGTTCCAAAAAGTGGTATCAAAGGTATGCATGTCCATTTTAAGTCAAGAAAAATTAAATTTGCATTAATTCTTGAAAACGACGTCGATACGGTTCCAATGCTGCAAACTGCGTGTTAATCCGACTAAGGATGACCATTCTACGGTCATCTGAAGTTTTAATTCGGATTTAACATTGGTAAATAAATATGAGATTTTAGATCTATGAACCTCAATTTCATCTATTGAGATTTCATAATAATAATAATAATTATAATTTAATTGTAATAATAAAATTTCTATTATAATAATAATTTGATTATTATAATAATTTTTTCATAATAATATTTTAATATTATAATATTATTATTGTTTTCCTAAACCTATATAGGGTTAGGAAGTTGTTAAAATAAAAAAGGGGAGGAAGACCTTATTTTAGGTCTTGTTAATATAAAAAAATAGGGGAGGAAGACCTTCTTTTAGGTCTTGTTAAAAAAAAGGGTGTTGGGGTGGACTTGCAAAATCAAGATTAAATGAAATTTAAAAAAAAGGAAAGGGGGTGACAGCCTACATGTGCAGGTCATGAATTTTTTTTGGGTCCTCCTCCTCTCCCGGCACCTCCCAAGGCTGGTGAACCAGCAGGCGCAGGCCGCCCCACCAGGCGCTCCAGCAGCATCCCGCTTGGTCCTTCACTGCAAATCACCTCTACTCCCAGCCGGCAACGACACCCCATAGGCTTTTCCTCTCCTTTCGTTAAGCGGTGCCCAGCCATGCATCACAATATGCGCAGGCTGGCCTAGCTCCAAGGCCACCCTATCCCGACCTGCAGCCCCTCACCCAGACCGCAGAGCTCTCTCCGTGCCCAACCTCACTCCCCTGGTTGTTGGACTCTCTAGTATAGTCCTTCACAGACGCACCAGGCTGGCGACGCTGTGCCGACAGCCCGCCTTGAGCCCTTACCAGCCATGGGCAGCCCCACCGGGCTGCCTCGAACCTCCTAGCCAGCCCGCACCATCCTGGACATGCCTCGTTCTAGCCGCCGCTCGGTCTTTCTAACTGGCAGGTAACAAAACTGTCCCGAAATAGGTCCAAGCGGGTTTTACTAGCCCGAAACGGGCTTAGGCGGACCTTCCCAGCCCAGAAATCCCCTGCACAGGGCCGTCACTACCCGGGATGGGCCTGCGCAGGTTCGCCCTGACCCGCGCAGGCCCTGCCCGGGGTTTAAGGGGCTCAGGTATTTTATTTTAATCAAAAATTAATTAAAAAAATTAATTTAATTACAGTTGATAATTAAATTAATTAGATATTAATTTTTGGTTGTCGTGGCGTAATTAATTAATTGAGAAATTAATTAAATTAATTAATTAATTTAATTTTTAGTTTTTTAAAATTAAATTCATTAAATCGGGACCAAACAATGTTAAATTTAATTAAAAACAAGGGTGATGTTTTTTATTCAATAAAATGCACTCAAGTTTTTTAATGCAAGTTTAATTTTATTCTGCATTTATTTGATATACATGAGTTTAATGCGTATATGACTGATCATGAGCTGAGACCTACCAATGCATGTCTGGTGTTTGTTTATTTATTTAATTTATTTATTTAATTATTTCATGTGGTTTTGTAATAATTATTTTAAATAAAAAAAAGGAAATATGCGTGTCGTCTCAGAGTCGTTATATGTATAAGGGCATGCACGCCCATTCTCAGATTTGTATATTTATACCCCAAGACTCCCTCGCCTACGTGCGGGTACAATTGTATAATGACGAGATGATCGGTGACGCATTTCGCGCTATGTTATGGTGACACACCAGACATGAGTTGGATGCATTGGATGAGCAGACATTTCTAGTCAAGTTGCAAGCCACGCGACTAAAGGTATTTACCCCTAGGGTTTTGGTTGGTTCGTTATTCACTCAACGGATCAACCAATAATACCAGATCATGATCAGGTGTTCATTTTATTCCTACATGGTTTATTATTTTTTTTCATGTGTAATTTATTGCATGATCACATAGTATAATAATAAACAAGTGTGCAAGATAAAATGAACATGTGACGCGATGCAATTTCTATTTCTTGCACCATTAGTTGTGAGTGCGATCACATAGTACGTGCTTATAAAACTAGAAAATGATTTCTTTCGTCACACTAAAAACAATAAAACCCTCAAAGATATGTTAAGTCTAAATAGCCTTCCGTCATTCAAATTTGGACAAAACCTGTTGTTTGAGGTGTCGGTCATGCCTTAGCAGAGGGTGCCTCTTACTACTGGGGAGTCTTTATAAGAATGATGAGTCCACTTAACTAAAGTCCTAGTAATTATTAGCCACAACTAATCTGCTATCATTTTAGAGGAAAACATTGAGTAAATCAAATTTTTATTTTAAGAAGCTGGGACTTCACTCAACAGATCAAGGAACCACAAGTTAAAGCGGTCGTCCAGCCAAAATCCTACCTAGAACCCTCCAAGTAGTGGCGTAACCTTATCTTATAGACTATGAGGGGTGGTTTCGAGATCCTTTCCATTATAATACTCAAGCGACAGAGTATTCTGATTCTAGCACAGAGGGTTCCTATAATCCGATAAAATTGTGGTAGACATTAAATGATTTAAGTAATAAAAAATGTCTAAACCGGTAATCCAGAAAAAAGGCACTCATCTTCTAAAACTCATTTTTGTAGAAAAGATGGCAAGTTATACCACAAGATTAAAACTGCAAAGTAAATGTCCACACTGACAAAAGTATCCATGAATAGTACAGGGGCGTGTGCATAGTACTATGATATAGGTAACTCAAGGTGTCAGTATCTCCGACATTGTTAAACTACCTCAAGAAGTGTGGGTGAAAATTTCTTACAGGAGACTAATGTTCAAAGCATATGATAGTTATATCATTATGCTTTCATCAAAGTCCAATGTTAGTTGTGGTCACTACACCAGGACATGGATGATATAACATAAAGTCTCATCTCTGAGAAGTTTGTAAGGAGAAAGCGAAGCAATGATACGAATAAGGGTAAGTTTACACCGACATGTGTAAATTGAAAGATCGATCATGATCTTTAAATACAATTTCACAACATTACTCAAGTCTCATTTTAATTTACAAAACAAACAAGTATTGAGTAAACGCTTCATTACCAATTTAGGTAAGGTTCGCCAAGTTAATAAGAAAAAAACAATTAATCTTTAATTCATATGGCCGATAAATTGAAAGACAATGTGAAAAGGTTAAAGGAATTTAATTCCAATGACATATTCATGATGTCCTTCAATTATTGAGGTATTAATAGAGGTTATTTTCATTTCATATTATAAAATAATACTGTGGGATTTTAAAAGCAATAACCTGATTTAAAAGATCAAGTTGCTGCTTATACATTCGGTGTATTCATCATTGTAATGTTTATCTTTTAATTCTTGGGTATTTAATACTATATGATTTTTACATATGTGTATTTAAATACAATAACCAAGTAAGTACAGAAACATTACTTATAGTCAGGTTTATTCTATATGTGGCTGTGAAAGGGTGATACCTAGGCCAGTGGTGAGAAGTACACAACTTCTTTAATTGTCATGTCAAATATTCATGTTGAACTATTATTGAGTATAACCACACACATTAATCTCATGTGTCCTTGGATGCATGGAGACATTATTTCAGGTTCTATAATGAATGTTGTTTTTGGTAAACTCAACCACTAGTTCAGAAATACATGAATCATAGGCAATTAGTGATGAATATAAATTGAAGACTTATACCCAGTTGTGATAGGATAATTCTTTGTCAAGTAGCACTAAAAATGGACGTCATGAATATACCAAGTATGGTATTTAGGCTTGGCACAACTAAATACTTTTGGTATGATCAACATCTTTAGTTTGGAAAAATGATCATTTTGAAATAAAGGTATGTCACAAAGCTTTTGGATATAGTTCAACAAGTTATCATGAACTACCCCAAGTATAAGCTAGAGGTATATATACTTCATAAGATTATTTTAAGGAATATCAAAGTGAAGTATTTGCATGACCAGGATATATGAGTTGCTTCGGGTTGGGATACCGAAGAATATCTCAAGAAAGAATTCATCAATCATGATAATGTAGCATGTAGAAATTCCTAAATGCACATTACCTTATCGACATCACGACATTGATGTTAATAGGGAGGATTGATGATGAAGTCTTACGTATCAACATTAGTCAGAAAAATGTAGCTTGGAGTAATTCCTAAGAACATATTTTATACATCAAAGTATTGATGTAAGTAATATCAATGTTGAAACTAGCAGAAACTTCCATTATATTTCGTGAAATTCTTTGCAAATAACAGTGATATCCCACAACTATATTCCATCTATAATGACAAAAGGATATCATATGAGTCATAGTATGATGAAAACACATTATGTCATAAGAAAATGTGTTTGGATTCAAAGAGTTTGTTAGGATGTAAACAGACTTCCATCAAGACAAACACATTGTGCATTTAGTATAATAATCCTAACAGTTGTTTAGGATGTTACATAAATCCCTAAGATAGAAGAGTAGGTAGTCAAGCAATAGACTAAACTTCTATATAAGGGTGAACATATATATTATAGATAGTGGGATATACATTGACTTGTGTTTAATCAATGTTCGAAATGCACAAGTAGTTGGTATAGGATCTAGTTTCACAAGCGCATTTGGAACAAAGTATGTTCCAGAGACACATACTGCGTAGGAAGGATAAAACCATGGTCATGGTGTCACGAACCAAATCTGGTTTCAATCAATACCAGCACCAAACCCAGACCATGATAAGTCCCTAAGGGCGTTCCCTATCCCCACGGGATGACACAAGTTCCCGGGTATCATTAATTTAGGTTTGGGAATGATTTACCTGAGTATGAAAGCATAACACATTAAAATAATCCACAGTATAAATCTGAAATTTTCGAGCCAAACAAGTCTTATCCAAAAACCAGAACGGAATACATTGGTTTAAAGACAATAAAAGAGGTCCAAATACAAATAAATATAGTATCAAGACATCCCCAAGGACTCCACATGACAAGGGTTAATCACCCACAAGCCGTCTCCACAACTCCGCACCAAGGATGGGGACTAACACCCTGAACCGCCATCACCCTTAGCCTTTACTTTACCTGAGTCAAACATAACCAATTATACTTAAACCCAAGGGGTGTTAGTAGGGTGTGATCATAATCCCAATAGGATACCATCCAATGTTTCCAAATATCATGGAATACAATATGAAAAATCAAGCAGTTTTAATAGGCAAGGAAGAGCAGTGTTAAAATTCTATGAATTGTAACTTTCATTTGAAAATAGTTTTCAATAAAAAATGTTCATAATGTTCATGAATTTAAAAATAAAGGTTATCTACTGTAATTTACTTCCAAACACATCCCAAGACATGGGTAAATACTACAAATCCAATGAGCAACAACATTGGGAACACCCCTCGACACTAGGTTGTCTTGGGCCCTATGTACCTCGTACCTCTGTGTAAAGTAACCATAGAAAAATATATTCTCATGCATGAGCCACTAGTAGGGAACATAAACATAACCTAGTGGTCCCTAATAATAATCCACATAGTTTAGTTAGAGTTGTCTTTGTCCAAATGCTAAGTGAAACAGGGACAAAACTCATCCGGTCCACTAGCCGTACTAGTACAAATCCGCCCCACCTAGGTACCCAGGCTTCCCCTTTTGTACTCAATCAATTTCAGCATACAACATAAATCAATTTTCATAGAAAACACCATTAATTTTCAAACACAACCAATACAGTATCTATCACATTTTATACCACCTAAATCACACAACAAAACACTTAGATTTTTAATAAAAGAACCTCTCAAAATCTCACATTATTTTGCACCCAAAATTCTTTGAAATATCCAATTTGCACACCATGTTCACACTTTTAAGTCACAATAATAAAATTAAAGTTCAATACCCTTTAATGAAACCAAAAATTCAGTTATGGGGCAACCCCATGTGAACCAAGAAGTTATATCCTTTAAAAAACCACCATTCTCACACAAACATGACACTTTAAGCCCATTTGCTTCCCAAACACCATTTAAACAAAATTTAGCAGCAAAAACCAAAAATAATAAAAATTAAAACATGATTTAAAGTCCTAATAAAATTCAATAAAATCAACTATGTAATTATACGACATCCCCAAATGAACTGATAAAAGATTTGTATGAAAACCCCCAATTTCACCAAAAATTGGCAGTTAAAATTCATTTTCTTTATAAATGCCACTAAAACCAATTTTTTCAGAAACAATAAAATTAAATAAACATTAAAATACCATAAACACATCAAGATAAGTCACAAAAATTTTATGCACAATGGAATCACTTACCAAATTAGTTAAAACCTTGAATCCTTTGTGCGAAAATCAAATCGCACCACCACCGTACCAAGAGGGACCAAGATCAAACCTAAAACCAAAATAAAAGACCAAGAAAACCCAAGGTTAACCCCTAGGTTATAAACCCTACTCTCTTGACATTTATTAATTCAAGAAAAAGGGATGAATCCCTAGTCAAATAGAATGAAACCCTAATCCATTTGGAAGAGGAAAGAAATGGACTCACTTAATTGAAGTATCTTGAAGTAATCACTCCAAAAAAACAATATATGAAATTTAAAATAGAAAAAATTCAGGTTTTGTTCGAAAAAGAATCATTAGGACATTTAGGAACTAGAATGGGGAAAAAATATTAAGAATTGAGAGAGTTATGAAAGAAAGAAATTACCTCTTCACATCTGAACGATTTGAGGAACCCTATGGATTTCTGCACCAATTTGCGATGAAACAGAGCTTCAAAGAGGGGATAGAGAGTTTATACACGTTTCTAGGTTCAATTGTCTTAGGTGAGACTTGGAATCACCGAAAAATCACAACAATTGAATAAGTTATAAAACAAACAAAATTTAATTTTAAAATTGGAATAGGGATTTCGGTCAGGCCCAACCCCTTAAATAAAACCCCCAATAAACATTGGTTATGGATTTATAAAGGCCCCAATTTGAATTTATGGTCTTAATATATCAGGTTAGGAAATATATGAGTTGTAATGAGTGAAAAATATTAAAAAATGAAAAGTTATAAAAGAAACAAAATCTATTTTTAAATCTGGAATTGGGCTCACGGTTTTTGCCCAATTCATGAAAACTCACCTATTCCTCCATAAAACCTTTGGAAACCACCAAAACAATGCATTAATGGAAATTAAATTAAAAATAACTTTAAAATATTTCATTTATATGACAATTATCCCCACCATGAAAACCTTTCGTCCCGAAAAGTCAACCTGAAGCTTGATCAGAAAACAGGAACGAATACTCTTCCTCAACCCATGACTTTCACTCCCATGTCTCATGTGTATCATTACTATGATGCCAATGAACCCGGACCAAAATAATGGACTTTCCTCGAAGATCCTTCGTTTGGGAGCTCACTATTTGCACCAAACACTCAATAATAGACAAGTTAGGCTCTAGCTCTAGTTCTTCCCAACTTAGCACATGGGATGGATCTGGGTTGTATTTCTTTAACTGGGAGACATGGAAGACATCATGGATGGATGTCCACTGAGAAGGTAAGGCAAAACTGTATGCCACTTTTCCAATATGCTTGATGATCTCAAATGGCCTGACATACTGTGACATCATCTTCCCTTGCTTCCTGAATCGACGATGGCCCAAACGAGGGGCCACTTTCAAGAATACCCTATCACGCACAGAAAACTCTAGGTCATGACGCCTCCGGTCAGCATATAATTTATGGTGACTCTGAGCTATCAATAAACACTTCCTAATCAAATTGACCCTCTCAGATGTCTCCTACACCAGACTTATCCCCAGTAGTGAGGTCTCACCTACCTGAGCCCAACACAGGGGAGACCGACACAACCGACCATAGAGTTCCTCAAAAGGAGCCATTCAAATTAAGGATTGGTAACTGTTATTATAAGAAAAATCAACCAACCCCAACTGACCATCCCAGAAACCTCCAAATTCTAATACACATGGACGAAGCATGTCCTCCAAAATCTGATTTGCCCACTCTATCTGACCATCCATCTGAGGATGGTATGTCGTGCTCATCTTAATCTGAGACCCCAAGGCCTTCTGAAGGCCTTCCAAGAACTGATAAGTGAAACGAGTGTCTCTATCTGATACAACTACTGATGGAACACCATGGAGTCTCACCACCTCCTGAAGATACAAACGACCCAACTCATCCACTTTAGATGTATCTCTGATCGGAATGAAGTGGACTGATTTGTTAAGATGATCAATCACCACCCAAATGGAATTCTTACCCCTAGGTGTACATGGTAAGACAACAATAAATTCCATGGAGACCTCGTCCCACTTCCAGGTAGGAATGGGTAATGGATGGAGCAAACCAGAGGGCCTTTGGTGATCTACTTTCACCTGTTGGCATGTGTAGCATCTCGAAAAAAAGTCCGCTATGTCCCATCTCATACCAGGACACCAAAACTGCCGACAGACATCATAATACGTCTTAGTGGAACCCAGATGGATAGACCACTGAGACTGGTGGCTATCCTACATCACCACCTTCTGTAGAGATAACGACACTACTGAACGGACCTTTAAGCACAAGATGACCTCGGGAGACGACGAACAATCAGAGGATGTCTCCCCACCATGAAGAAACTGCTTTGACTGCTGAAAAACTTCATCATTGGGATGTTCCTGCTGAATCAACTCCAACATAGAAGGAGTAAACTGGATGCTCTCCAGGAATTCCCCTCCACTATGTTCCCTGGTCTCCATATGCATCTGAGAAAAGAGCCCCATCAATTCCCACTCATCACTAGACTTCCTCAAAGCCTGCACTGGAACCCTTCTACTCAAGGCGTCAGCCACTAAATTAACCTTGCCTGGGGTATAGACAATGTTAAAGTAAAACCCCTATAAGTACTCGATCCAGCGATCCTGCCTCAAGTTGAGGTCCATCTTTGAGAAGATATAAGCCAAGATTTTGTGATCATAGTAGACCAAAAACTTCTCCCCAAAGAGATAGTGACACCATGTCTTCAAAGCATGCATCACCGCTACCAACTCCAAGTCATGGGTCAGGTAGTTCTTTTCATGTGGTCGAAGTTGGCGAGATCCATGCACGACCACGTGATCATCCTACATAAGCACCCACCCAAGACCCATACCTGAAGCATAACAATAGACCACATATCCCTTTCCAGCCTCGGGAAAAATCAGCACGGGGGAGGTAGTCAGCAGCCTCTTCAGCTCCTGAAATGACACCTGACATTCTGGAACCCATACAAACTTCACCCCTTTCCGGGTGAGGGAGGTCATCGGTGAAGCAAACCGAGATAAATCCAGAACGAATCACCTGTAATAACCAGCCAAGCCAAGATAACTCCGGATCTCAAACATATTCTTTGGTTTCTCCCATGACATGATGACACTAATTTTCTCAGGGTCCACTTAAAATCCATGCTCTGAGATCACATTCCCCAGAAAGATCACCTCCTTGATCCATAATGTGCACTTTGAAAACTTTGCATATAGGCGGTGATCCCGTAATATACCCAAAACGATATTCAAGTGATGTTTGTGTTCCTCCTCTGAGCCAGAGTATACAATAATGTCATCCATGAACACCACAACAAAAGAATTGTGATACTGATGAAACACCCTGTTCATGAGTGCCATAAAGACTGCTGGAGCATTGATCAATCCGAAGGGCATGACCAAATACTCAAAGTGGTTGTACCTGCTTCGAAAGGATGTCTTTGGGATATCTGAATCCTCCACCCTGATTTGATGATACCCTGAATGAAGGTCTATCTTTGAGAACCACTTTCCCCCCTTCAACTGGTCAAAAAAATCATCTATTATGGGAAAAGGTTATTTTTTTTAATTGTTACCTTATTCAGCTTCCGGTAGTCAATGCACATCGGAGGGATCCATTAGCCTTTTTTGTGAACAACACAGGAGCATCCAAAGGAGAGACATTCAGGCGAATAAATCCTTTGGATTCTAAGTCTTCTATCTTTATAATTAATTCCCTCATCTCAGTGGGGGCCATATGGTATGAGGGAAGAGATATCGACTGTGTTCCCGGTGCCAGATCAATCGAAAACTTCACATCCCGCTCCGGGGGCAAACCTGAAAAATCATCCGGGAATACCTCCGGAAACTCATTAACTACATGAGGTAGTTCACCTTCAAGGGAAAGACCTTCCTCTAGCATGAGAGAAGAAAAATGGAAGATAACACTTCCCAACTCTGGGAGTGGAGGCCCTGCGCGATCTGACCGAGGATCCCATTCTCCATGAAAAACCTGACGACTCCCATCAGGTGCTGTGAAACTCACACGCCGTTTGTAGCAATCGATGTGTGCCTGGTAGTGTACTATCCAATCCATCCTGAGTATGACATCAAAGAGGTCCATATCTAAGACCAGGAGGTCCCACTCCATTTCGAACCCTGACATAGAAAGCGCACACGACGGGCACCTGAGACCCTGCTCCTTCTTCTTTCCCAGTGGTATCACCAAATCCATTGCAGAAGACATAAAATCAGTTGGAAAATTCAGAATGTCCACAAAATGAGTAGAAATGAATGAAACAGAGGCACCATTATCAAAAAGAGCAGCAACTATAGAAGATGCGATCAAAACGGTACCTCGAACTGTCGATGGTCCCACCTCTAATCCTGCTGGTGCCTGATCCACTGCATGGAGATGTCCAGTATCTGCCTGAGGACGACCGCTAGTCTGTGGCTATGCCCTGAACTAGATCTGCCTAGAAGATGATCCATCCCTACAACTATGACCACCAAACTGAGATCCCCCAGTCCTCGACGGCTCGGATTGTGCTGGCACTCCCCTTGAAGCCACTAACCCTGCCCCACTCGGAAGTGGACGTGCCACTCTGCAGAAATGCTGTAAATGCCCCATACCTCCACATTGGTAACAAGGTTTCGGAGGGAGTGGACATGCTGGTCGGATGTTCCTGGGCTTCCCACACTGGTGTCAGATGACCGATCTCGCATCAGAAGCCATAGAAGAAAACTGTCTGGAAGAGTGCCCTGAACTGCCACCTCCTTTCTTCACATGATCATCCCGCTTCCTTTTCTTCTCTGAGGAGATTCCACTTCCCACTAATGATACTGAACCATAGAAAATAGCCCTGCCTTTCCTATCAATCTCCACTATGAACACCTATTCAATGACCTCAGCAAAGGTCCTCAGCTTAAACAAGAACACCTGGGAGTATATCTCTAGTCGCAAGCCTTTCTCAAACCTTTGGGCCTTCACTTGCTCATTAGAGACAATTTCTGGAGGGTACCGAACCAACTCAGTGAAACAGTTGGCATACTAAATCACAGATAGATTCCCCTGAAAAAGTTCCATGAACTCTCTAGACCTAGCATAAGCCAACACCTCAGGGCAGTATCGTTCATTGAAGACAACCTTGAAATCTCCCCAGTGCATCTGCTCATTCTTCCCAGCCTGAAGCACTGACTCCCACCACTTACGGCTGGGACCCTCCAATAGAAATGAGGCAAAATTCACCCTAAGATCCTCAGGTGTTTCCAAGAACTCAAACATATGCTCGATCTTCTTGATCCATTCTTCTGCTTCTTGGGGTTCTGAGCTACCTCAGAAGGTAGGAGGCTTGTTTTTCAGAAACTCTTGTGCTTTATCTTTTCTAGAACCTGTCTCTTCTTCCCTAACAGGAATAGGAGCGGGAGCTAGTCCTTGTCCCAAAGCTTGGATAGCCCAAACCGTAGTCTCCACGAGCCTCTGATCAATCATTGTGGGAGAACTCTCTCTAGCTTCCTCCTGTGGGCGCATGAGAGCTTTCCGGGGAGGCATGTTGCTACAAAATTCAATAGTCACAAAACAATAATCAATACCACAATTCTGAAAATTTTAATCAAATACATAAAATATAAATAAACTAAACCCATTTCAGTAAATAAATGAACAACTACTCCAAATCCGCCTGATGTCCACAAGTGGTCTGCAGCCCACACGTCTCACTTGGAAGTGAAGTCAATCCGTAAATTCCAACATCCCCTGGTGACTCAAGGTCTTCCATGAGAGGCGCGGGCCATGAACCCTACTCAAAACCAAAACCCCAAGCCCTGACAGTCCTAGCTCCTATCTATCCAGACTCATCCCAAAATAGCAATATAACCCAAAAACGTTAACCTCCCTCTGATACCATTTTTTCACGAACCAAATCTGGTTTCCACCAATACCAGCACCAAACCCAGCCGATGAAAAGGCCTGAAGGGTGTTCCCTATCCCCACGGGATTGTACAAGTGCTCGGGTATCATTAATTTAGGTTTGGGAACGATTTACCCGAGTATGAAAGCATAACACATTAAAACAATCCATAGTATAAATATGAAATTTTCGATCCAAACAAGTCTTATCCAAAAACCAGAACTGAATACATTGGTTTAAAGACAATAAAATAGGTCCAAATACAAATAAATACATAATCAAGACATCCCCAAGGACTCCACATGACAAGGGGTAATCACCCACAAGCCGTCTCCACAACTCCGCACCAAGGATGGGGACTAACACCCTGAACCGCCATGAGCCTTAGCCTTTCCTTTAACTGAGTCAAACATAACCAAGTATACATACACCCAAGGGGTGTAAGTAGGGTGTGATCCTAAGCCCAATATTATACCATCTAATGACTCCAAATATCATGCAATACAATGTGAAAAAGCAATTAGTTTTAATAGGTAAGGAAGAGCAGTGTTAAAATTCCACGAATTGGAACTTTCATTTGAAAATAGTTTTCAATCAAAAAATTTCAGAATGTTCACACATTTAAATAGAAAGGTTAGATACTATAATTTACTGCCAAACACACCCTAAGGCATGGGTAAATACTAAAAATCTAATGAGTAACAACATTGGGAACACCCCTCGGCACTAGGTTGTCTTGGGCCCTATGTACCTCATACCTCGGTGTAAAGTAACCATAGAAAAATCCGTTCTCATGCATGATCCACTAGTAGGGAACATACCCATAAACTAGTGGTAACCAATAATAATCCACATAGATTAGTTAGAGTTTTCTTTATCCAAATGCTAAGTGAAACAAGGACAAAACCCATTCGGTCCACTAGCCGTACTAGCACAAATCCGCCCCACCTAGGTACCCATGATTCCCCTTTTGTGCTCAATCAATTTCAGCATGCAACATAAATAAATTTCATATAAAACAACATTATTGGTCAAACACAACCAATACAATATCTATCACATTTTATACCACCTAAAACACACAACAAAACACTTAGATTTTTAATAAAACAACCTCTCAAAATCTCACATTATTTTGCACCCAAAATTCTTTGAAATATCCAATTTGCACACCATGTGCACACTTTTAAGTCAAAAAAACAAAATTGAAGTAAAATACCCTTTAAGGAAACCAAAAATTCAGTTGTGGGGCATCCCCATGTGAACCAAGAAGTTATATCCTTTAAAAACCCCCATTTTCACACAAACATGACACTTTAAGCCCATTTGCTTCCCAAAATCCATTTAAACAAACTTTCACAGCAACAACTAAAAATAATAAACATTTAAACATGATTTACAGTCCTAATAAAATTCAATAAAATCAATTATGTAATTATAGGACAGCCCCAAATGAACCAGTAAAAGATTTGTATGAAAAACCCCCAATTTCACAAAAAATTGGAACTTAAAATTCATTAGCTTTATAAATTCCACTAAAACCAATTTTTTCAGAAACACTAAAATGAAATAAATATGAAAAACCATAAATAAATCAAGCTAAGTCACAAAAATTTCATGCACAATGGAATCACCTACCAAATTAGTTAAAACCTTAAATCCTTTGTGCGAAAATATAATCAAACCACCATCGCACCAAGAGGGACCAATATCAAACCTAAAACCACAATAAAAGACCAAGAAAACCCAAGGTTAAACCCTAGGTTCGAAACCCAACCCTTTTTACATTTGGTACTTCAAGAAAAAGGGATGAATCCCTAGTCAAATTGAATGAAACCCAAATCCATTTGAAAGAAGAAAGAAATGGAATCACTTAATTGAAGTATCTTGAAGTAATAACTCCCAAACAAAAGTAGCTGAAATTTAAAACATCCACAATTCCGGGTTTGTTCGAAAAAGAATAATTTTCCCATTTAGGAACTGTAATTAAGGAAAAATATTAAGAATTGATAGAGTTATGAAAGAAATAAATTACCTCTTCAAATCTGGATGATTTGAGGAACCCTATGGAGTTCTGCACCAATTTTCGATTAAGCAGAGCTCCAAAGAGGGGGGAGGGAGTTTAGACGCGTGTCTGGGTTCAATGGGCTTTGGTGAGACCTATAATCACTGAAAAATCCCAAAAATTGAATAAGTTATAAAACAAACAAAATTTAATTTTAAAACTGGAATTGGGCTTCCGGGCAGGCCCGACCCCTTAAATAAAAACCCCAATATACATTGGTTATGAATTTATAAAGGCCCCAAATTGACTTGGTGGTCATAATATATCATGAGAGGACATTTAGGATTTGGAATGAGTGAAAAATAGTAAAAAAAAAGTTATAAAAGAAACAAAATCTATTTTTAAATCTGGAATTGGGCTCACAGTTTGGCCCAATTCATGAAAACTAACCTATTCCTCCATAAAACCTTTGGAAACCCCCAAAATAATGAATTAATGGAAATTAAATGAAAAATACCTTTAAAATATTCCATGTATATGACTGATTGTTTTTATATTCACTGCGGTCGATGATCTATTATTCAAAGTGAATAACATTTCCTACAAGTAAGCAGTATATGGAAATTAGCTAACATTGATAAGACCAACTAAAATTCAATTAATGGATTCCATGTATCAAAGTGAAAAAAGTGGCTTATTATTATGAATATTGTGGTGTGTATTCAAGTGAGTTGATACATGGATGGTGCGATCTTAGTTCCAATAAGTCTTGATTGGTTTCACTAAGTTGTTATTCCTAAATCCGTTAGAATTTTATGTCACGAACCATCCTCGGGGCCCATGCCGTGACTACCCCAAGCCTACCTTCCACAGGCCAGGGGCTAGATACTAGAACCAAAGGCGTAAATCCTGATAAAAATGGAATGCATTGCCTTTATATAAGTAAACAACACAACAGAGTACGCAAGTGAAGTAAGCACTAAGTAAAACTGAGTACAAAAGTAAGTTCTGAAAAGTAAATGGGCTAGTATACAAACCCAACTGAAAGTACAGTACAACTGAAAAGGGAAGTACAACAGCAGTAAAGTAAATTAGCATCCACCGAGTCATCCTCCACGAATCCCACCAGAAGGGTGGGTACAAATGGTCTCCTCTGCACCTCAGGTTCGTCCTTCCGCTCCATGCACGCCTTACTAGGTGGTCCACTTCCGGGTACCGTCCAGCTCCACAAGACCCCTCCATGATTAGTGTTGTCCGTCGTCTACATCCAACACAATGTAGTGTGGGCATATCCCGTGCAGGGGTGAGTATACGATACTCAATAGGGACCCCAAGGCCCACGAAGGTCTCCCAAAATCTAAAAATGATAAACCACAAAGGAAATGAACAATCCCGAAGAATCAACCAACCCTACTTAGGTATATACCCATACATATACCCATGTTATCAATCTCAGTTCAGCTCCAACTTTCAATCCCAATCACAACCCAGTCCACATAGGAAAGATAGTCAATCAAATCAAGATAATGATTGAAATTCAAGACTCAGCTCACACAGGTACACATCTTTCATATAGCGATGAAGATGATTAGATGTAGTCACTGATTCAAGTAAGCTGTCAGACCTACACAGGATAGAAGACCAGCTAAGCTGTCAGACCCACATAGAATACAAGACCAGATACTCTACCAGAACCACACAGGATACAAGTACAAAGGTCAATACTGCCAGACCCACATAGGATACAAGAATAGTAGTCATCGTCGTCGAACCCACGGAGGATTCCAGTACTGTAGTCGTCACTATCGAACACACGGAGGATTCAAGTATAGTAGTCGATGTAGTCGCAGCCAGCTTTAGGGTTCCCGCACACAGCACGCTCGATTCCGGGAGGGTCCACTCCTCAAGCAAGGGGGTTGATACATCAACTGTCACGAAGTACAGAGTTGATGTATCCCAAATTTACGTCTCGTCAAAAGAAACCCAACGCGACAGACGGTGCGTCAATCGGACGCCCGATCAGAGAGTTATTGTCTTTTCCGTGTCAGGGGCCCAGTTGGTTTTTAAGCCAAAACCAAATTGACCATACTCCAACTATGACCAAACCTCAATTGGAGTATTCCAAAAGAATATTCTCATCAAAAGGGATTCAACATAGTTAACATCACGACAATTGGTCGTTCGATACTCAAGTTATAAGTGTTTCCGCTCCAAGGGCCCGATTGGTTTCAGGTTAGAAGCAACCCGGCCATACAAAAACTTCATATAAACCTCACATGTAATATACTGAAATTACCGTCTCGATCCAAGGATTCCTACGCAACTAACGGTGCATCGATCGGAGGTCTGTAGCTCCAGATATGCACAAAAGACCGAAAATGGTCTGAAGTGGGGGTTCTGGGCCCGGTCCGACCCGACCCAACCCCCCCGGGGTGACCCGACCTGGATCTGGGTCAAGTCTGGTAGGGCATGGCCTGGCCCGGATGGGTGTGGCTTGGTCCGCGTGACCCACCCCGGCCCGGCCGGGGGGGGGGGGGGTGTGCTGGCTCAGCCAGCTGGCCGAGCGGGGGGGGGGGGGGGGTGGGCTGTTCCGCGAACACGGCGCCAGGCTGGCACCGCTAGTCCTCCCGGATCCCGTGCAGCCACGGGATCTACCGCTCACCACTGCGGCCGGTGCCACGGCAGGTTCCTGCCGGCGGCGCGCCGCCGCACCGGCGACCCGCACCTGTGGGGTCTTTCGCGGGCCACCGGAGTCATTCTAGTGGTCCGTTTTTGCTTCTGTCTGCGCCTGCAGTCGTCTCAGGATCTGAAATCCATTATGAAGGCCCCAAATCTCCATTTCAGTCCCTTTTCATCGTCACCAAACACCCCACGCATCAAGAAAAAAAATAGTGGGGGGTCCAGACTTGTTCGTCAGTCCGTACCCACCGCGTTTGTGGTTCAAATCATCACCAAAAATTTAAATGCCAAGTTTATGAGTATAAAACACGTATATGAAATATAAAAAAAATTCCCCCTACCTTTAAATTGTTGTCGAACATCGTCAATCCGCGGAAGATAAGCATCGTGGTAGAACGGTTTCGTTCCATCAACGATGGAGGAAGGGTCGCTGTCGTAGGCGATGTAGGCTCCTTGACACCGAGGTGCGTCCGAGGAAGAATTTCTTCAGGTTCTTCACTGTGAGTGTTCTTCATCAATGAAGGTTCACCTCCCTTTTTAATTCTCCAGAGCCCTTTTTCCAAGGTGATTTTCCAACGCAAAAGGAAATAATAAGCTCTCCAATTAATAGAATTGTCATGAAATTCTTATTAATTCCGAAGCGGTGCCAATTAATTTAATGCTGATATTAAATTGACAGGTTGGAAAATTTAATGGGATAAGGGAGGTGGGAAGGATCCACCATTAATGAGGAGTTGTCAAAGGAAACAATAGGGAATTAATGGGGAGTTGAAGGTTGGGGATCATGTGGGCCCCACCTCAAAAATATCCACACTTGGGAGGAAGTTACCAACTCACAAATAAAATCCTGTACCACACAATTTTTTTTTAAGATTAAACCCCAAAATTAACTTTCGACCCGCATAAAACGCAACTGCGGTAAATGCCCTCTTAAAAAAATACTGGCACTGCGAGTTCCTTGGTGCCCTTAGATTTTAATCCTGAGAACCGATTCAAAATATAGAAAAAATCGCTTGTTCGTTCACTGAACGTACCCGAGCTAAACTTCAGAAAATTATTTCGGGCACAACGGGCCTCAGAATCAGGTGCCATCAGAAACTACGTACTCATAAGATTCCAAAGAATTTATGAAAAAAAAATTTCTTTAAATTTACGGGTCTTTACATTACTCCCAGCTCAGGGCTTTACGTCCCCGTAAAACTACAACATACACTAGAGAAACAAAAAGGGGTACTGAGCACGAATATGATCCTCCTGCTCCCAGGTGATCTCCTGAAGGTTCTCATGATGCCAGCGAACGCGCACTAGAGGAATCAACCATGCATGAAGGACCCACTCCTATCGATCCTCGATCTCTATCAGAACCTCTGAGAATATCACCCCATCGTCGTTATCCAGCTCCCCGTGATCGATGATGTGGGTCGGGTCATGCACGTATCTCCTCATCTGAGATACGTGGTAGACTTCATGCACTTGGTGCAATTGAGGTGGAAGGGCTAGGTGGTAAGCCACCTCGCCTACTTTGCTGAGGACCTGGAAAGGTCCGATTAGTTGTGGAGATAACTTGCCTCCCCAGGAAAATCTCTGTAGACCTCATTGAGCAGAGACCCGTAAGAAAACATGGTCGCCATCTTCGAACTCCAGTGGTCTCCCTCTCCTATCAGCATAGGACTTATGTCTACTATGTGCAGTCTTCATCCGCTCCTGTATGATTTGTACCTTCTTTGTCGTAGCCTGCACCGTCTCTGGTCCTACAAGTGCTGACTCCCCCTGGGTCAGTCCAGCATAGAGGTGATATGCAAGGTCGACCATATAGCGTCTTGTACGGTGCCATCCCGATGGTGGAGTGGTAGATGTTGTTGTACGCAAACTCCACCAAGGGTAGGTGATCCTCCCAGCTACGACCAAAGTCAAGGACACATGCACGGAGCATGTCCTCGAGAGTCTGAATGGTCCTCTCTGTCTGGCCATCCGTCTGAGGATGAAAGGCAGTGCTTAGGTGTAGCTGCGTCCCAAATGCCTCCTACAACCCCTTCCAAAGCCAGGAAGTAAAGTGAGAATCTCTATCGAAGATGATAGTCGATGGCACACCATGAATCCATATGATTTATTGAACGTAGAGGCGTCCCAAGTTCTCTACCGAGCCCTACTCTTTAATCGGTAGGAAGTGGGATGACTTGGTGAATCGGTATATGATCACCCAGATGGAGTCGTGTCCTCTAAAAGTACATGGAATCCCCATCATGAAATCCATGGATATCCCATCACACTTCCACTTCAGAACCTCTAAGGTCTGTACCAAGCCTTTTGGTACCTGGTGGTCCACCTTCACTTGCTGACAAGTGAGGCATCGCAAAATGAACTCCGCTACAACCTTATTCATACCCGGCCACCAGTGCTATCGTCTAAGGTCATGATTCATCTTTGCCACTCCTAGATGTACCGCTAGAGGGGAAGTGTGTAACTACCTCAACACCTCCTTCTAAAGTGCAACTTGTACCATGGTACGTCCCCTGAAGAGGATGGCGTGCTCCCCACCTTCAGAAAATCCATCAGGTGCCAGCCCTGAGGATATCTGAGCATGTCACACCTCACTGTCAACGTCCCTACACTTTGCCTCTATGACCCGCTGTAGTAGTGGAGGAGTGACTATGAGAGACTGTAGAAAGTCTTCCCCATCTCTATCCACGAAGGATATCTGCAATCCGGATAACTGCTCCGTTGCTTCTCTAAGTAGTTGAATGCCCGATCTCCTGCTGAGAGCATCAGCTACTACGTATCCCTTCCCAGGAGTATATACAATCTCAAAGTCATAGTCCTGGAGGAACTCGAGCCATCCCTGCTATCTTAGATTTAGGTCCTTCTAAGAGAAAATGTACCTGAGACTCTGGTGGTCAGAGTAGACTGTAAAGCGCTCTCGCATCAGATAGTGTCGCCACATCTTCAGGGCGAAGACCACTACTACTACTAACTCCAGGTCATGGGTAGCGTAGTTCTTCTTGTGTTGCCTCAAATACCATGAAATATAAGCAATCACAGCTCGATTTTTCATTAGGACACTCCCAAGTCCGATCCCTGACGCGTCGCAGTAAACTACGTACCCTACACCCTCCTCCAGTAGCCTCAAGATGGGCGCACAGGTCAATCTCCGCCTGAGCTTTTGAAATCTCTACTGACATCTGTGTGACCACACGAAGGGTTTTCCCTTCTTCATCAAATATGTAAGTGGTGTTGCAAGTCTGGAGAAGTCTGGCACAAATCTATGATAGAACCCAGCTAGACTTAGGAAAATACGCACCTCCATCACGCTCTTGGATGTCTCCCAAGAAAGTACCGCCTCGATCTTCGCAGGATCCACTGCAACTCCCACCTCCGAGAGGACGTTCCCGAAGAAGTGAACCTATCTAATCTAGAACTGGAACTTCGAGATCTTACCATAAAGTTGGTGCTCTAGGAGTGTATCCAATACAACCCGCAAGTGGTAGGCGTGCTCCTCCTCAGTAGTCGAGTAAATCAGTATGTCATCAATGAAGACTACCAAAAATCGATCGAGGTAAGGCTGGAAGATCCTATTCATGAGACTCATGAACACTGTTAGAGCATTGGTCACGCCGAAGGGCATAACCAAGAACTCTTAGTGGCCATACCAACACCTAAAGGTCGTCTTCTGCACATCCTCATCTCGAACTCTGAGCTGGTGATAGCCTGACCTGAGGTCTATCCTCGAGAACCATCATTATCCCTTGATCTGATCGAAGAGGTCGTCAATCCTCGAAAGTGGGTACTTGATCCTTACGGTCACCTGATTCAGGTGATGGTAATTAAAACACAGTTTCAAGCTCCCATATGCCTTCTTGGTGAACAAAATCGGAGAATCCTAGGGTGAAACACTGGGTCGGATGAATCCCTTTCCCTGTAAGTCCTCCAGCTCTACCCACAGCTCACAAAGCTTGGCGGGAGACATCCGATATGCTGGAGTAGATATTGGTGTTGTCCTGGGGTATAGGTCTATGTAGAAATCTACCTCTATATGAGCAAGTAGTCCTGGAATGTCGTCAGGGAAAACATCCGCATACTGATCCACCACAACAGGAAAACTCGGACTCCGCACATCAACTACTCTGAGGATGAGACTATCCAACTGATGTGTGATTGGATGCCCTCTCTTCTGCGTAAGTCTATCCTGTGCTGCAAAGGCTCCCTTCTCACCAGTGAAGGTGAAACTGGTCCCATCCGTGCAGACACACCACACTTCGCGCCTAATACAGTTGATCTGGGCATGGACTATAGATAACCAGTCCATACCCAAGATGACGTTTTAAGGCCTCGACGCCACTACAAGAAGATCCCACCTGAAGCTATCACCTCCTAGAGTAAGCTCACACTACCGTCACCACTGTGTAATCATCGATTCTACTTCCATAGGAGTCTCTAGCCGCAAGGATCGAGCCAACGGCTCTGTCAGAATCTCCGAGCTTTGAACAAGGGCAGCGGCAATAAAATAATGACTCCCACCTGTGTCTATAAGAACTTAAGGAAGGGTGGAGTAGAAACAGATAGTACCTCGAATCATCTCAGGTGCACCGTGGTCGTAAGCCTCCGCTGTCTGGAGCTGAGCCTAACTCTATCCGCCAGCTCCCTGTGGTCAGGGTGGACCTCCTGGGGGTGGTGGTGGTAGAGCCTCAAAATGTCATCCACCACCTGATGCTCAGCTAGCTCCTCTGCCTCGTCCACCTGCTCCCTGCGGACCGCCACAGTCGAACCTATGCCTCTGCCTGGGAGGTCCCTCCACTGTCTGCTACTCATTTTCATGGAGGGTCGGGTAGTCACAAGTCATGTGGCCCTACCTTCCGCATGCATAACACTGTCTGATCCTTGTAAGGTTGGCTCTGTGTCGTGTGCCCTGCACAACTGAACCTGTATCCTGAGGTCTCCCACCTGATGTCCTGGTCCACTTGGACCCCTGCGACATCTGTCGACTGCCAGCTGCAAAAGACTCCGCTACGTGTTTCCATGCGGTGGGTCTCGCTGCTGGTGGCTGTTCAGCGAGAAAGCTCTCCTCTAAAAGGGCTCTCTCTAGCACTCCTGCCTGCGTCGGGATGCTGATAGGAATCGTCGAGGCCCTGATTTCATGCTTCTTCCCCTACTCGAAGGTTCGGGACCTGAATAACGGGTCCTATACCATATCCTTGGAGTAGCGTGAGAGGTCAGTAAACCTTGATAAATACTGAGATACTTTCATGCTTCCCTGATGCAGATGAAGTAACTCCTGGATGCGCACTGCACGAATGTAGAGACCCAAAGCTTGACGTACATGGACATTACATTACTTTTGCGGAATACTTAGTACATAAAAAAACACACACACAAGGATCATAATAGTTTAGTGTCTTTGGAAACTCGGAATATAATCTTCTAATCGTGGTCAAAGATCTTCAACATCTCCCATAAAGATCTTCCTTTTTTTTATACCTAAAACCTTTCTTTATATCCTGAGGAAAAGAAAACATAAAAGGGTGAGCTCAAATGCTCAGTAAGGGTAAACAAAAGAAATATGAATCACATCATATTCATAAGAACATAACATTTTGAAAATCTTAACCTGCAAAAGAGAGCATAATTTCATAACATGGGATAAATCATAGTGGTGAAATAAAATCCCAATAATCATAACTTAAAACATAAAACTTTGAGGCATACACACATAATCATATAGAATCATATCTTATTAGTCAAGACTCATTGCCAAGACTATCTTAGTGGACAAAGTCCCTTTCTGAACCGAGTCACCCTCGTTTCAGTCCTATTTCACTGAACCGGTATAACCTACCATTCCAGCCATGTCTATCTCATGAGATATAAAATCTTTACCCAATTCATTAGAGGGAGATATAGGTCCCACCCATCTCATAATTATACCATTCTTCTGTGTGCCACAAAATCATAAATCATACATCATTGCATAACCCATGTAAAAAAATGGGATTCTTAAACAACACGACATCATAAAACAATTCATATAAGATAAAGGAATTCATAAAAATAATTCCATCACAACATAATAAAATCAATGTAATAATAGGTATAAAAACAGAACCCTTTATTAACTTAGATGGAAAATAATTTTGATAAAACACTTGAACTCCATTCTTGAGGAAAATATCCTTTCTACTTCAAAAAAACTTTTCATTTCTTAACATGTCATAAAATTATAACTAAAAGAAGTTGATTAAAAATAAACTTGAAAAATTATAAGGTAAGCTTCTTGGAAATAATTTTTTAAAAATCCATTCATGTCGTATAAGTTAAAATAAAACATTCTTCTCATACTTTTGTCGGAAAAGTCAAAAAGTACCTCGTACGAAAAACGACAAAAGATTCCTTTTATATCTTTTACTAAAAACTCACCTAAGGGTAAAATTTGATTTAAACAATTGTAGATGAATGGAAATAATATTACATATTTAGGAAACATGGATGTGGATGATAAAATACACCCCAGTAAATACCAAAGTATAAACAATCTCGGATAAAAATGAGATTGTGATATTTTCCTTACCTTATGTCCGATATGCTTTGTACGTATTCGAACCTCCTGTATAATGATTTAAATAATGTCATTAACTTATTACAGAATCATATTCATTGTTATGATATCATATATGGTTCACTTATGACTTTATATTACCCGTTCTTTTGTAAATTCCATGTTAAAGAAGCCTTTTGGGTAAAATTGTTTCATTTGTCGTCCGTGTTTTGACTTGTAATTATTCATATGATTACTTAGATCATGATTAATTAATTACAGAATATAAAACATGATTTATATATAATATATATTCAGAATATACATATATATAATAAATCAGTAAATGGAAAGAAATACACCGTTCATGGAGACGGTAGGCCGTACGCACGCATGAACGCTGTTTTCGTTTGCTTATTGAGTTGAATGGAATTAAGTAGATGACATACATATATATACACATAAATCCAGTATCATTATTATGTCATATATTTCATGATTACTTATTATATGTACTTTATAATCATTCATGAATGGTTAAAGTGGAGAATGAATCTCATCGCGTCGTGGAGACGGTAGTCCGTACGTACGCACGAGCGATGATATCGTTCTCATGATCGTGGGACCGTATTGGAGTCTATGTATACTATTTCAGAATCAATATCACTTTAAAATAATCATATATAGTTATTATTTACACCATTATACCCATTCAAGTAAGGTGGTGGTGGAAAATAGATTTCACCACGGCGTGGAGACGATATTCCGTACGTACGCACGCACGGTGATTTTGTTTTCCATAGGATGGATAGATGGTGAAATAGGGTTGTTTCATACTTATAATAAAATATCCGTATATGAGTTATACTGATGTTATTACTTAATAATGAAACAACTAAAGAAGAAGAAGTGGAATAAGAAATAAAGATGAAAGAATCGGTAACAGAAATTACCTCTTCTTTGAAGCACCTCTTTGAGACCTCCTCTTTGGGCACTAAAATTGGTCTTTGAGGAAGACCAGAACCTCTATTATGTTTCTATGGAAGTGGAGAAGGGAATTTGGCAGGGGTTGGACGAGATTGAAGGCTAAAAGTTGTGTGAGGAAGAGAGAGAGGAGGTGCCCTTTTATAAGGGAGGAGAGGGGCTCCTTTGGAAAACTAAAAATATTATTTTATTATAAAGTCATATTTGGTTTTAAATAGCTCCAAATTGATTTATTTAGAAGCTAGGGCGGGGAGGGGTCGAAATCCTCTCATTTAATAGAATTTAGACAAGTTTAGGTTTCTATTTTAACCTTATCATTTAGATTTAACTTTAAGTTAAATAATTTTACTTTTACCGTGTCTTCTTGTGTTCTTATACTATAAGGTTAATAAACTTACCATAACAAGCCAAAAGAACCCCAAGTTGTTTATTATTAATATATCTATCCTTATATAAGTCATTTGGACGAACCTTAGATTTTTAAGAATAAAATAACAATTAATAATATAATATTTGTTTTAAAAACTATTTTATGTCAATTTTGACACTATTTAGTAATTGATTTTTGTGAAAATAATAACAGAATGATTAGTTCGTAAAACGTTAATTAAATCAATACTAACATGTAATATTAACCTAGAAAATTAGTGGAATTCATAAAAAGTCTCAAATTATATTTATTTGGGTATTTATAATATCAATTTGTATAATTTTTCACTATTATGGTAATTACTGCATCATCGTTGTGTCATAAATAAATTAAATTATTTAATGTCTAAAAATTAAAAATAAAATACCATTATTTAGGAAATATTTTTATCTTTCTAATGAATATTTAAAATCGAATTTATCTTATGTATAAACTTATATTAAAAATATTTTAGTAAATAAACTTTGATTTTAACTCTTTTAACTCTTCTTTGAATTAAATAATAATAAATGTCCTAATCTAATCCAAGTGGGCCTAAATGGTCATATTTTATTCCTAAGGTTGTTTTTGGTCAAATTACACTTATCCAATAGAATTAGGACATGTTTTAGGGTAATAATAATATCATGTTTACCCTTAATTACCCTATTTACTTTTAACCGTGGTAAAAAAAAGTAAAAAATTACTATTCACCAAAAATTATTTTCATCTCATTGAACCACATTTTACTTATTGACATCAACTTTGTCTCTCGGATTTGTGAAATTCCACTCACAGAAGCGGTAAAATTAAGTTTTTTGAAAAATTCATTTTTTTACTACCACTTAGTGGTTTCACTATTCATCAAAAAATGAAAGTTTCCAGGAAAATATCAAAAATTAGGCCTAAGCTATATTGGATATTATGAACTCAAAAATGATGTCTATTTTACCAAATTCAAAACATATCAGTTACACTAACTAATTTAAAAATTAATTTCCGTCGTCAAAACAAATGACGTGTTTTTAAGAGATAATAACTATCAAAAGATTGACACATGTTTATAACTGGTTTAAATGTGAAATTACATCCAATGACCAACATTGTATTAAATTGTAAAAATATATTCTAAATATACTTTAAAACCACTCAAATTAATAATTTATCACTATTAATTATTTCGACTAAAAAAGTTGTTTTCAATTAAAATTTAGTAATTTTCACTATTCATCAGAATATGGAAGTTATCCGAAAAGTACCAAAATTTCACCTTAGGCTAAATTCGATACTCCGAATCCAAAAATGAAGTCCATTTTGAGAGATAAAATTTCTAAAATTTTGAAAGGTGGTTATTACTATTCATAACGGCTAGTTTTAATAATATTTTAATAGCATATCGTTGTTTAGTGAAACTTGGTATTGCGTATGATGCAAGTTATTGAGGAAGGCCGCGATTGCGTGTAATGCAAGGCAAGTCAAGGATGTGTGTTGTGAATGCTTATTTTGGTGTAGCGTACAACACAAGACATTAATGAAATTAAAAAGAATATTTTTTTTATAAAATCTCGGGCTGTTACATTCTACCCCCCTTAAAATTAATTTCCCCCTCGAAATTCGTCGGGGTTATAAATGGTTTACTATTAGAAAGTTTCTTTGATAGAAACCCACATCGTAAAAAGTAATACCAAAACCAATCTTTAAAAACAAAATTATGAAACGTAACGGTTATCCAAATAAACTAATCACTGAGTTTCCACATAGGTGAAAATATGGATATGGAAGAGAAATATAACCATCATGTTCTGATGGAGAGTGGTAGAGAACATGGCTATGAAAAAGCCAACAATCGCCAAGCCATAAATTTGTGATGATCTAAGGTACCATCTGATTCATTATATATAAGATCACTAGGACAACATTTTTGGTTTTCAATATCATTTCCCTAAAGTTGAAAAAATTGAATTAGAAGAAATACTTACTTGATTTTGGTACAATCTCACTGTTGTTCGTGCTTTGAACAATTTACACTTCATCTCTTAAAGAAATGAAGTTGAATTTGTTATTCGTGAAGTGTTAACAGATCATGTGATAGAATGATGGGTCATTCCATCTGTTTCAAACAAAAGTTTAGCAATAGTTATCAAATATACATAAGTCCGTCTTTTGTGAGGTTAATCATATACGATTCCAAAAATGAACTCATACTTCATATATCATACTTCTTAATAAAATAAAACTAGTTTCTACTAAACATGGACTTCCTATAGGCCAGTTGTAGGTGATAAAGGCCAGTCACACTTCGGTTGTGGGTTCGATTCACACGGCCTTGTCCGCCGCGATGGGATGTCGCCCATCCTGCAGGTTGTCCTTTTTCTAAAGCCATATTACTATAACATCCCATCAACAATATCAAAAAAAAAATTTATCCTTAAACAATACTAAATTATGTCCAACATAATCCATTCCAATATTTAGGCTTATCTAAAATACTTCAGTCCAAGCTCATAGTATAAAGAAAATGATCACGTGAATGCCATCATTTATCCCTCATATATCTTGTTCATCACATTTCAGTCATGTGAATACCATAATCATGCAATCTCTTGAAAAATGAATACCCATTGAATCTTAGTGAAAACATGAGTGCTTTCAAAAGTTAACTCTTTCCACATACCAAAATCCAAAAATTCTATATACTCAAACCATGATATAACCTTCTCCTTATATCAGTCATGAGCTCATGAATACTGTCAAACATTTAATTTTCTCCTTATCCCTTCATTATGCGCATATCATCTTCATTTCAAAAATATCTGAATAACCTTTCATGGATACTGGTAGAATTAATCACACACTTTCAAAACTCAAGTAAAGACAACAATGTAACAATCCTTAGATGTCTCTTTCTTCCATAGTACCATGAGATTCTTTATACAACATTACACTTGATAAACATGTAATCATTCCACTACCTTCTTAAACCATTGACCGAGCTTCAAAAATTCTTTCATCTCACATATCATTTGTAGTCTCTTCATCATCATCAACATAAATACTACCCATACGGCCGCACTGATTCTCTTCATGAGACTTTACCTTAGGGAATTGGTTTGCATATTGCCCATACATTCCACATTTAAAACATTTAACCATTATTGATGTTTTAGCAATACCATTATCCTTATCCCTGGTGTTAACTGAACCTTTTATTTTGCACTTACTGGCTTTGTGTCCTTCTTTTCCATACCCAAAGTATCTTCCAGTTCCTTTGAAACATTCTCCTTGATGCCTCTTCCCACATGATTTACATAGGTGAAATTGAACTTTCTTTCCTCTATGATCATCATGAAACTCCATCTTTCTCTTATTAGCCGAGTCAGGAAACTTACCAAATTTTACTTTATTGATGATATTATGAGATTGCTGATTCGGCATAATAATTATATTTGGACTTCCAAATCCCATTTCATTTGGTTTCACATGAAGAATATCATTCCATTGTCCATCATATCCTCCATTATCGTGAATCATCTTGTTTCCAACCATTTTCTAAAACCCAAAAAGAATAGTGTGAGAGGAAAAAATCATAATAAAGGGGGATTAACTTCAATATCTAACATATTTGGTTTAATCTAATATCGTTACCATAGTTCTAGGACTATATCCTATACGTATACTTATCCTTAGGGGCATCCTTAGACATAACTTAGAAATATCTCTAGGGATCTTACTGACGTTTTTGCATCCTAGTTTCCAAAGGTTGACTAAACCTTTCCTTTGATACCAACAGTAGAGACCCGAAGCTTGACGTACATGGACATTACATTACTTTTTCGGAATACTTAGTACATAACAAAAACACACACACAAGGATCGTAATAGTTTAGTGTCTTTGGAATCTCGGAATATAATCTTCTAATCGTGGTGAAAGATCTTCAACATCTCCCATAAAGATCTTCCTTTTTTTATACCTAAAACCTTTCTTTATATCCTGAGGAAAAGAAAACATAAAAGGGTGAGCTCAAATACTCAGTAAGGTTAAACAAAAGAAATATCAATCACATCATATTCATAAGAACATAAAATTTTGGAAATCTTAACCTGCAAAAGAGAGCATAATTTCATAACATGGGATAAATCATAGTGGTGAAATGAAATCACAATAATCATAACTTAAAACATGAAACTTTGTGGCATACACACATAATCATAGAGAATCATATCTTATTAGTCAATACTCATTTCCAAGACTATCTTAGTGGACAAAGTCCCTTTCTGAACCGAGTCACCCTCGTTTCAGTCCTGTTTCACTGAACCGGTATAACCTACCATTCCATCCATGTTTATCTCATGAGATATAAAATCTTTACCCAATGAATTGGAGGGAGATATAGGTCCCACCCATCTCATAATGATACCATTCTTATGTGTGCCACAAAATCATAAATCATAATTCATTGCATAACCCATGTAATAAAAATGGGATTCTTAAACAACAGGACATCATAAAACAATTCATACAAGATAAAGGAATTCATAAAAATAATTCCATCACAACATAATCAAATCAATGTAATAATATGTATAAAAACAGAACCCTTTATTATCTTAGATGGAAAATAATTTTGATAAAACACTTGAACTCCATTCTTGAGGAAAATATCCTTTCTACTTCAAAAACACTTTTCATTTCTTAACATGTCATAAAATTATAACTAAAAGAAGTTGATTAAAAATAAACTCGAAAACTTATAAGGGAAGCTTCTTGGAAATAATTTTTTAAAAATCCATTCATGTCGTATAAGTTAAAAGAAAACATTCTTCTCGTACTTTTGTCAGAAAAGTCAAAAAGTACCTCGTACGAAAAATGACAAAAGATTCCTTTCATATCTTTTACTAAAAACTCACCTAAGGGTAAAATTTAATTTAAAAAATTGTAGATGAATGGAAATAATATTACATATCGAGGAAAGATGGATGTGGATGATAAAATACACCCCAGTAAATACCAAATTGTAAACAATCTCGGATAAAAATGAGATTGTGATATTTCCCTTACCTTATGTCCGATAAGCTTTGTACGTATCCGAACCTCCTGTATAATGATTTAATTAATGTCATTAACTTATTACTGAATCATATTCATGTTTATGATATCATATATGGTTCACTTATGACTTTATATTACCCGTTCTTTTGTAAATTCCATGTTAAAGAAGCGTTTTGGGTAAAATTGTTTCATTTGTCGTCCGTGTTTTGACTTGTAATTATTCATATGATTACTTAGGTCATGATTACTTAATTCCAGAATATAAAACATGATTTATATATAATATATATTCAGAATATACATATATATAATAAATCAGTAATGGAAAGAAATACACCGTTCATGGAGACGGCAGGCCGTACGTACGCATGAACGCTGTTTTCGTTTCCTTATTGGGTTGAATGGAATTAAGTAGATGACATACATATATATACACATAAATACAGTATCATTATTATGTCATATATTTCATGATTACTTATTATATGTACTTTATAATCATTCATGAATGGTTAAAGTGGAGAATGAATCTCATCGCGTCGTGGAGACGGTAGTCCGTACGTACGCACGAGCGATGATATCGTTCTCATGATCGTGGGACTGTATTGGAGTGTATGTATACTATTTCAGAATCAATATCACTTTAAAATAATCATATATAGTTATTATTTACACCATTATACCCATCCAAGTAAGGTGGTGGTGAAAAATAGATTTCACCACGGCGTGGAGACGATATTCTGTACGTACGCACGCGCGGTGATTTCGTTTTCCATTGGATGGATAGATGGTGAAATATGGTTGTTTTATACTTATAATAACATATCAGTATATGAGTGATACTGATGTTATTACTTCATAATGAAACAACTAAATAATAAGAAATGGAAGAAGAAATAAATATGAAAGAATCGGTAACAGAAATTACCTCTTCTTTGAAGCGCCTCTTTGAGACCTCCTCTTAGGGCACTAAAATTGGTCTTTGAGGAAGAACAGAACCTCTAGGATGTTTCTAGGGAAGTGGAGAAGGGAATTTGTCCAGGTTTGGCCAAGCTTGAAGGCTAAAAGTGGTGTGAGGAAGAGAGGGAGGAGGTTCCCTTTTATAAGGGAGGAGAGGGGCTCATTTGGAAAACTAAAAATATTATTTTATTATAAAGTCATATTCGGTTTTAAATTGCTCCAAATTTATTTATTTCAAAGATAGGGTGGGGATGGGTCTAAATACTCTCATACAATAGAATTTATACAAATTTAGGTTCTTATTTTAACCTTATCATTTAGATTTAACTTTAAGTTAAATAATTTCACTTTTACCGTGTCTTCTTGTGTTCTTATACTATAAGGTTAATAAACTTACCATAACAAGCCAAACGAACCCCAAGTTGTTTATTATTAATATATCTATCCTTATCTAAGTCATTTTGCTGAACCTTAGATTTTTAGGAATAAAATAACAATTAATAATATAATATTTGTTTTAAAAACTATTTTATATCAATTTTGACACTATTTAGTAATTGATTTTTTTGAAAATCATAACAGAATGATTAGTTCGTAAAAAGTTAATTAAATCAATACTAACATGTCATATTAACCTATAAAATTAGTGGAATTCATAAAAAGTCTCAAATTATATTTATTTGGGTATTTATAATGTCAATTTGTATAATTTTTCACTATTATGGTAATTACTGCATCATTGTTGTGTCATAAATAAATTAAATTATTTAATGTATAAAAATTACAAATAAAATACCATTATGTAGGAAATAATTTTATCTTTCTAATGAATATTTACAATTGAATTTATCTTATGTATAAATTTATATTAAAAATATTTTAGTAAATAAACTTTGATTTTAACTCTTTTAACTCTTCTTTGAATTAAATAATAATAAATGTCCTACTCTAATCCAAGTGGGCCTAAATGGTCATATTTTATTCCTGAGGTTGTTTTTGGTCTAATTACACTTATCTAATAGAGTTAGGATATGTGTTAGGGTAATAATAATATCATTTTTACCCTTAATTACCCTTTTTACTTTTAACTGTGGCAAAAAATAGTAAAAAGTTACTATTCACCAAAAATTATTTTCATCTCATTGAACCACATTTTACTTACTGACATCAACCGTGTCTCTCGGATTTTTTAAATTTCACTCACAGAAGCGGTAAAATTAAGTTTTATGAAAAATTCATTTTTTTACTACCACTTAGTGGTTTCACTATTCATCAAAAAATGAAAGTTCCCAGAAAAATACCAAAAATTAGGCCTAAGCTATATTTGATATTATGAACTCAAAAATGATATCTATTTTACCAAATTCAAAACATATCAATTACATTAACTAATTTAAAAATTAATTCCCATCGTCAAAACAAATGGCATGTTTTTAAGAGATAATAACTATCAAAAGATTGACACTTGTTTATAACTGGTTTAAATGTGAAATTACATCCAATGACCAACATTGTATTAAATTGTAAAAATATATTCTAAATATAATTTAAAACCACTCAAATTAAAAATTTATCACTATTAATTATTTCGATTAAAAAATTTGTTTTTAATTAAAATTTAGTAATTTTCACTATTCATCAGAATATGCAAGTTATCCGAAAAGTACGAAAATTTCACCTTAGGCTAAATTCGATACTCCAAATCCAAAAATGAAGTCCATTTTAAGAGATAAAATTTCTAAAATTTTAAAAGGTGGTTATTACTATTCATAACGGCTAGTTTTAATAATATTTTAATAGCATATCGTTGTTTAGTGAAACTTGGTATTGCGTACGACACAAGTTATTGAGGAAGGCCGCGATTGCGTGTAATACAAGGGAAGTCAAGGATGTGTGTTGTTAAAGATCCTTTTGGTGTAGCATACAACACAAGACATTAATGAAATTAAAAAGAATATTTTTTTATAAAATCTCGGGCTGTTACAACGAAGGGTGGCGAGAAAAAACTCCGAGCGGAAGAGACTCTCGAAGTCCGTCCAAAGTAGAGATGCCTCGTCGTGCACCCGGAGAATTAGGCTCCACCATCTACCTACTGCTACGTGTAGTAGACTTGTAGAAAGGATCACCATAAGGTCAGCTGGTGTCACTAACAATCTAAAGACTCTGACAATAGCCTCCAACCAATCCTCAGCTGCCTGAGGGTCCATCTCTCCGCAGAACCTGGGTGGCCTCTATCGCTGAAACACATGCAACGCACTCAGGCAGCGTGTACTCTCTGTTGCTGGGGCCAGTAGCATCAATGGATCAGTGGGTAGCGGTATCGCTGGTGCCTCCGCTGTAATGGGTCCCTGCACCGAGGCCTTGTCGCTCGGTGGGCTGCCATCTCACACGTAACTGGGAACCCTGGCTGGCTACCTTCGTGGGGCCATCTTGAAAAGTAATAGGTGTGCCACGGGTAATTCAGTATACCTCTTGATCTGACACAAAGTAATCACAAAGAAAACTTTTGAAAGGAAACACACACACAATCAGGTTTTTCATGCATTGAGTCGGAAATCAGGGGTTGGGGTCTTGGTGTATGGATATATCGGCCGCTGCATGAACACTGGACTCCCTAGACTGATAACCACACTCAACACTTTAAACACTATTGCTTCACAAAAGGAAAAGATCAGAGTCCTGAGTTCTGTGGTAGAGCCGACTCATCTGATACCAATTTTTTATGACCCATCCTTGGGGCCCGTGCCGTGAATACCCCAAGCCCGCCTTCTACAGGCTAGGGGCTGGTGACTAGCATCAAAGGCATAAATCTCAATAAAAAGGGAAGAAATTGCCTCTATATAAGTAAACAAAACAACAAAGTACACAAGTGAAGTAAGCACTAAGTAAAACCGAGTACAAAAGTAAGTGATGAAAAGTAAATGGGCCAGTATACAGATGAAACTGAAAGTATAGTACAACTGAAAAGGGAAGTACAACAACAGTAAAGTATAGCAACATCCACTGAGTTATCCTCCAGGAATCCCACCTGAAGGGTGGGTACAGATGGTCTCCTTGGTACCTCAGGTCAGTCCCTCCACTCTGTGCACACCTCACTAGGTGGTCCACCTTCGGGTACCGTCCAAATCCATAAGAATTCTCCACGATCAGTGTTGTCCGTCGTCTATATCCAACACAACGTAGTGTGGGTATAGCCCATGCAGGGGTGAGTATATGATACTCAGTAGGGACCCTGAGACCCATGAATGTCTCCCAAAATCTATATAGGATAAACCACAAAGGAAAGGAACAATCCCGAAGAATCAACCAACCCTACTTAGGTATATGCTCATACATATACCCAAATTATCAATCTCAGTTCGGCTCCAACTCTCGAGCCCAAGGACAACCCAGTCCACACAGGAAAGATTGTCAATCACATCAAGATAATGATTTAAAGTCCAGAATAAACTCACACAGGTACACATATTTCATGTAGCGATGAAGATGATCAGATGTAGTCACTGATTCATCTAAGCTGTTGGACCCACAATGATACAAGACCAGCTAAGCTGTCAGACCCACACAGGATACAAGACCAGCTACTCTGCCAGACCCACACAGGATACAAGTACAGAGGTCAATACTGCCAGAACCACATAGGATACAAGAACATTATTCATCACCATCGAACCCACAGAGGATTCTAGTACTGTAGTCATCACTGTCGAACCCACAGAGTATTACAGTACAGTAGTCGATGCAGTCGCAGTCAGCTCTAGGGTTCCCGCACATATCACGCTCAATTCTGGGATGGTCCGCTCCTCGAGAAAGGGGGTCGATACATCAACTGTCATGAAATATAGAGTTGATGTTTCCCAAAGATCCATCTCGTCAAAAGAAACCCAACGCAATAGACGGTGCGGCAATCGAACGCCCGTTTTGTGAGTTATTGGCTTTTCCATTCAACGGGCTCAGTTGGTTTTTAAGACAAAAACAACCAGACCATACTCCAACTGTGTCCAAACCTCAAGTGGAGTATTCCAAAAGAATAGTCTCATCAAAAGGTATTCAACGTATTTGATGGCACGACAATCGATCGTCTGGT
Organism: Viscum album; assembly: GCA_963277665.1. Classification (NCBI taxonomy): domain Eukaryota; kingdom Viridiplantae; phylum Streptophyta; class Magnoliopsida; order Santalales; family Viscaceae; genus Viscum; species Viscum album. The sequence continues at coordinate 614,156,024 of OY728136.1, forward strand.
CCTTAAGTTTTAAGCGTTTCCGCTCCAAGGGCCCGGTTGGTTTCGGGTTCGAACCAACCTGGCCATACACAAACTTCGCCGAAACCTCTAGTGTAATATACTGAAATGAACGTCTCGATCCAAGGATTCCTATGCAACTGACGGTGCATCTATTAGAGTTCTATAACTCAAGTTATGGTCAAAAGACTGAAAAGTGGTCCGAAGTGGGGGTTTTGTGCCTGGTTCGACCCGGCCCAACCCTCCTGGGTTGGCCTGAACCGGGTCGACCCATCCCGGGTATGGGTCCAGCCCGGTAGGGCGTGGCCCAATCCATGTGACCCACCCCGGCTTGGCGGGGGGGGGGGGGGGTGTGCTGGCTCGACCAGCTGGCCGAGCAGGGGGTGCTGTTCCATGAACGCGGCGCCAAGCTGACGCCGCTGGTCCTCCCGGATCCCGTGCGGCTGTTGGATCCACCGCTCTCTGCCACGACTGGTTCCGTGGAGGGCTCCTTCCAGAGGCGCACTGGGGCGCTGCCGCGCCGGCGATGTCTTTCACGGGCCACCAGAGTCATTCTGGTGGTCTGGTTTTGCTTCCGTCTGCGCCTGCAGTCGTCTAGGGATCTGAACTTCACTGTAAAGGCCCAAAATCGCCATTGCAGTCCCTTTTCATCATCGCCAAACACCCAGTGCATCAAGAAAAAAAATAGCTGGGGGTCCGGACTTGTTCGTTAGTCTGTACTCACCGCGTTAGTGGTTCAAATCATCACCAACAATTTAAATTCCTTGTTCGAGAGTATAAAACATGCGTATGAAATATAAAAAAATTCCCCCTTCCTCAAAGTTGTTGTTGTACGTCGTCGATCCACGGAAGAGGAGCATCGTGTTAGAACGGTGTCATTCCATCAACAATGGAGGAAGGGTCTCTGTCGTAGGCGACGTAGGCTCCTTGACGTCGAGGTGAGTCTGAGGAAGAAGTTCTTCGCGTTCTTCACCGGGGGTGTTCTTGGTCGATGAAGGTTCACCTCCCTTTTTAATTCTCCAGAGCTCTTTGTACATGGTGATTTTCCAACGCAAAAGAAAATAAGAGGCTTTCCAATTAATATAATTTTCATGCAATTCTTATTAATTCTGAAGTGGTGCCAATTAATTTAATGCTGATATTAAATTGACAGGTTGACACAATTACTGGGATGAGGGAGGTGGGAAGGCTCCACCATTAATGAACAGTTGTCAAAGGAAAAATCAGAGAATTAATGGGGAGTTAAAGGTTGGGGATCACGTGGGCCCCACCTCACAAATATCCACACTTTGGAGGAAATTACCAACTGACAAATAAAATTTCATACCACACAATTTTATTTAGTTTAAGATTAAACCCGAAAAATTAACTTTCGACCCACATAAAACACAACTGCGGTAAAGGTCCCCTTAAGAAAATACCGGCACTGCGAGTTCGTCAGTTACCTCAGATGTCAATTCTGAGCACCGCTTCAAAAGATAGAAAAACCTGCTCGTTCGTTCACTGAACGTACCTGATCTAAAATTCATAAAATTATTCCGGGCACACTGGGCCTCGGAATCAGGTGCCATTAGAAACTGCGTACTCGTAAAATTCCAAAGAATTTAAGAAAAAAACTTTCCTTGAAATTTATGGCTCTTTAGATTTTAATTATCATAGATAATATCTATGATCAATTTATTTATCATTGGATGTCATGACCACCAAATTTGGATGGTGTCTATACGACGCAACCCGAAAGGGATGGTCACATCACAGAATGCTGATAAAGGTCGCAAGTTACTGAAATCCAGTTTAGGATTAAAGTAAGGAACATGATCATAGTATATACATTTAAAAAAATGTTTTCCATGTGTCAACCATAGGTTAGTGGGAGCGCTAAGGTTTTCCAATAAGAAATATGTTCGGTAACATATGGAAAACAAACATTTTTCTGACAGTTAGTTAAGACCAAAATGAAATTTACTCTCCAATGATTGACTTAAAGTAGAAACCTAAGTTCTAGGGAATAGGATCTACTAAGGTAGATCTATAGGTTTCTTGGTCCTAGTCAATCATACATATAGTGACATTGTATTGAAAAATACATGCTGGGACAATTCAAGAGATGAATTGTTGCCTATGTCACAGGGTGTAATCTCTCCATATTGACCTATCCATGACATGGGAAGAGATAAATGTGGTGAGTTGAAATCCATATGTCAGAGTGATGGATCAATAACATATGTCACGATATGTACAAGAACTGATGTTTCCATGGTATATTTTATAGGCAAATATCAGTTATATCCAGGAACACTACAAGGTATGTTGTCAGAACTATCTAATTGTACTTCTGAAGTTACAAAAGATATGTACCTAGTAAGTGGAGAAGAAAGGATACTAGTTTTCAGGGATAAATTCTAGTCTTCCATAGATCAAGAGATCTAGTATTGTAGTTAGGCTAAAGGCGATGAGCGAACCAAGCTCATATCAGCCAGTGGTGACCATACCTACAAACCCGAGTACATTACAAATTCTAAGATATCTAATTAGTAGTTAAATGCAATGATTTTTTCCAGTTCTTGGAATCGCACCTGGTGATAAAAGTATTTTCATAATCTAAATTATGATAGTCTTACTCGCCAAGATGTCAAGTTATGACAGTGGACGAAAATGGATATACTCGGGATACCATCACTTGAGAAGTTTTACTCAAGGAGATGAGGTTGCTATAGAAAAATAGACATGTGGTAGAACCATGGTGGACCCAGTTACTAAAGCCATTACGCAGTAGAAACATGATGTTCATCATGTGAGTAGCTAACAAGTTCAGTTAGCAAGTTGGCTCTAGTGCAAGTGGCAGTGTTGAAATAGTGGGTGCCCTAGACCCAACTATTTTGTGCTTTTGATTACCATATCGTGTATACAGTAATCTATGCATGATGTCATATTACCATTACAGTGTAGACTTTTCAATGTCCACTATTTAAATGGTAATGTACAAAGATTAATTGTTGTATAGAAAGGTTATATCAGTTCCCAGGATATAATGAGAACCTCTAGATACTATGACATTAATATTAAATATATGTTTTATGGTATAGATACATCTTACTAATTGGACATATTAGATGTCTGACCATCAAGTACTGGGGGATCATAAGCATTGAGACTTCTTCTTATGAAGTTCACACTTGGTGATCTCTAGTAGTGAGATCATGAGGACTGACCCGCCAATAGGAACACCACATGTTTCAGGTGTCATTGGATGTTCCTATCTACAATCATGTGTAATGGTCTCCTGACTGGAAATCATTACCAATGTATGCCATTTGATTGCATACTTTGATGCAAGATGAAAATCATGGCGATGAAGTCATGGCGAGGTAGTTTGTGTTGGGTGCGTCATTAGTGGCATGACATTGGTTGAATTGTCAGGAAAGGATTTGTCACTTCTGGGTTATGGAGGTAATATATATCAGGCCATGTTGATATAGATGGAAGTACCTTTATAAGACCATGGACATGGAAGTCAAGTGTAAATAAATCTAGTTAAATCAACAAACTATAAGGCAAGATAAGGGTGATGACACATGAGTGCGTCCTGATTTATGAGATATTACAGAAAAAGAGATTATTTTTCACAGTGCATGTTCGTAGGTTGGTTTTTGCTGCTGTGACAATCCTTATTTCTTTAGGGTCCATGATGGGTTGCTAGATTCCGTTCTTGGTCTGTGAATACTATTCACAGCTATCGAAATAAGGGCCTAGAAGGTCTTACACAATAACGTATTCAAGAATCTCCCCTATTCAGTTGAATAGGAGTTTTGGACATGGTGGGCCCCACCATAGGGGTTCAAGATTTGTCCAAAGTTAAACGATCAACAATTTAATAAATAAATTCATATTATTCGAGTTTAGAATAATAAGTATTGAATTTATTAAATGTATTTACAAGTTTTAAGTAAATACATGAAAAATATTAATTGATGAATATTAAATTATTCAAGGTTCAATTAATATTTATGGGAGCGACGAGTCGAGTTAATGACTCAATTATTATTAGGTAATATATTTTAATATATTACAAGTAAATGATAATAATATTTGTGACTCAGTTTAGTAGTCATAAATGTCATTGATAGTGCGTTAAGTATTCAGGGCCGGTGAGGCGATACCTGGTATTTTAATTGAGCACTATAAATAGAAGAGAAGGGGAATTTGCAAAATACTATTCATGGATCTTCTCTCTCCTCTCCTCTCTCCCACACTCTAGAGAGAGATGCTTTAGATCCAAGGAGATTGGATGGAGTTCTCTCTCGGGCATCGCTAGCGAAGCGATGCGGTGATCGTTAGAACGTCAAAGGCATCGTCGGTATTCCGCGCTAGTACCCGGACTATGACGAACGATGATCTTGTAGATTCTGTGAAGCACATGTGGAAGATTTAGAGGAATTTGGATTCAGATTCTTCATGCAGCGATCGCCAATGACGAGCAGACGTCATGCACGACTTCAGATCTAAACTAGGTATTTTACGGTTTATGTTTGTGCTTAAAACACTTCACATGTGGTCCTCAACTTTGACCGTGCTTCTCTTCACCAAAGTCGGCAAGTTCATGTCGAACAGCAGTGGAAATATTTTAAAAAAACACCTTTTTGGGGCTTCTAATGTGCGCCTGGTTCCAACAAATCTTATATAGGAACACTTTATGCCCCGTGGTGTAAATTGTTTTCCAGAAAAGGCGTTAAAAATTGCTTCAACTCACTACACATGTTAGTATAATAAAAAAGGTTTATTTACACTAAAAAATTTGTATGGATTACCATATAACACTTTAGTTGGCACTCATTTTAGTAAGTATGGTGTTTTCTATAATTCATATACCCAAAAGGATAATGAAAGACTCATATGATTCTTCATTGATCTCACCAATTGCAACAGGGTGTGGTTCCTCCTTTAAATTACATCATTACATTTGGATGTATAAGGAGGTGTTACTTGGGATATAATTTAAAACTCACGTAAATAATCAATGAATTATTGATTAATATATTCTCCACCATGGTCCGAGTATAGTTTCTTAATCTTATTGCCAAGCTAATTCTAAACTTCCTTCTTATATTCCTTAAATATTTAAAAATAATAAAACCTATGCCTCATTAAGTAGACATATTCATATCTACAAAAATACTCATTTAATCTTATAATGTATGATTAAACACCCCTTACTTCAATTGGATATGGTCTACACAGATCAGTATGAACCTATTCAAGAAGCTCTTTGGCCCTCTCAACTTTTCCACTGAATAGGGCTTTGGCCATTTTTCCTTGTAAATATGCATGACACACACCAAGTGGTTTAGTTCAAAGGAATCAAGATATCTACCTTTTTTTTAATTTGTTAAAATTCATTTCATTTACATGACCTAGCTGGTGATTTTATAGTTGGGTGTGGTATAATTCATGAGAGTTAGTTTATTTTATCAATTTTCAATACTTGGTTTTCATAATCCAAAACATAAAGAACATTATTTAAATATTCCCTACCATAATATATGATTTATTTATAAAATAAACAAAATTTATTCAAAAATATGAAAATAAATCCATTTTTATAAAGCCTTCATAGTGAAGTAATGTTTTTTGGTAACTGAAGGATGATAATCAAAATCTTTGAAAAAAAATCATTCCCATCAATAAGGTAAGGTGGTATTCCCCAATAGACACAATAAAAAGCTTGGATCAATTGGATTCTCACAGATCTATTACCCTTGGTCAATATTGTAGAATCTATTTGGTTCATATATTTTAATACATATGTGATCACCACATGATGTATCTAATACCCAATTTTTAGAAACATATAGATTTCACTTGATAAAATATGCACCTAAAGCTTCCCCATTATTTTTTTCCTGGGTATAATTTTTCTTCCAATTACCATTCTTATCATATTTGAAATAGATAGTATCTCATTCCCTTATCTTCCCCTTAATCTTTCACCTCTTAGAAGGGCACTGTGAAGAAGATTTGTATTTATATATCTTTACCTGTCCTTTCCTTTTATTCACCATAAGGATAGAGTGATTTTCAAACGTTATCTACTGATCAACTTGGAAAAGTAATGCGAGAAGAATTGTAAGAGACTAATCTTTATTGTTTATATTGAAATTAATAAAAAATATGGAGAAGATATAAGGAAGTGTTGCAAGAATGAGATTGGTGCACAATTATTCTTATAGTTTAAACCTTAGAACATATATATTCTCAATGTATCCAATGAGTATGAAAATGTGAGGACCAGCTAGCATAGCTTATCCATGATTAATCCCAAATATCTCCTTGGACATCTCAAACCATTCTTATCTCTCTCTCTCTCCTAATATATAATAAGGAGATACTGGAGCATTCTATAAGTATTCATGTATTCATGTGAGTTCAGGAGATCATTAGACATGGATTAAAGAATTAAAAACTAAAAATTTACCATGTCACTCAAGTGTTTATCATAGAAAATTTACTCTTAATCACTTTCTTCCTTTTCGGTGGATTAGGTACTGAGGATTCTAGTTTTAAGATTTTCATTCATGGTGCGATACAACCAATTGGCTCCGGAACCATTCAAAGAAGTTACTTCTTATGAGTAGATGGTTTTTATCCAAGATGGATCACATATATAACATTATTGATTAAATTTCAATTATTCTATAATTATAAAAGAATAAATTATTTGTAATTCACTTGATTATAATTTATGTGAGACATAATGAATTAAATTAAGTTTAACAATATTTTATCAAGTCCTAACAACCCTCACAATTGGACTTAGAATGTCTAGTTTCTTAATAATTCTAGTGGAAAGGATCCGCATACCCCTTATCATAACCCAAGAATGGGTTTAGTCAATTAATCAATGGTATTTAGATAGGAAGTTCTTTCCTGCTATGAAATTGTAGCTCCTTGATCTATTGAGTGGACTCCCCAACCTTGAAATATTGACTTGGATTTCCTCAATACTTTCCTCCAAGTTATATCAAGTCTAGAGTGAGCTTATTAAATTGTTTTAAATTGGTTAATTCATCCCAAATTTCTCATAATAACTCCATGATAAAAGTAAGTATCTCAATGTGGGTTAGTCAAACACTTATTTAAATGGTTTTTATTCCTATTCAAGTATTGGAAGGACTAGTATAACTAAATATCAAGTTTAGGTATTTCATTTGTTATGGGAAAAAATTTATTGTTTTATTCTTTACATGTATTGTTAATATTAAATGGGTTTTATTTAAGTGTTTAACCATGTTTCAATTAAAAATTTACACATAATACATTTATTTAAATTCTATCTTTTCATATTATTTCATTTATTTATGTGATCACATTCTTGTATCCATAAAATAAATAATACATAAGATATAAATAAATAAATAAATAAATGAACCAACCATGAGCTTATCAAAATGTTGATTTTTTGAGTGGAAAATAAATAAAACTATAACCCTAGGGAAGAAATCCTTATTCTTGTCTTGGATTGAGTTGTTGCATTCCATCTATCCAACTATGTATAACTCGGGTTGGTTTCATCTTTGTTCCATATTGAACCGCCTCCTTATTCCTTAGGAAAATACTTTTATTACATTTGATTATAACTTACATAAAGATAAGGGGAATCAAAGGATTGGATGAGGGGAATTATGTAAATAGTCTTGGACATGTAGGTTCTACATAATAAAAGAGGGAGGGATGACACACAAGTCATCATTTTTAATTTAATAATAAATTACTTCACATCCCATATAATAAATTAAATTAAATTAAACCAACACATAAATAGGTCTACCCAAAGCACACGATCAGTCATACACATGAAATGATCACACAAAAGTAAAATGTCTATAATTCACCCCAATTTTTTCTTTATTATTAAGATAAATGTGCTTATATTAATTAATTAATAAATCAATCAACTAATTGCCTTTATATTAATTACCACCTAAAGTCTCTTGGAGATACCCATCATAAATTCTTTGATGTAGAATAAAATAGAATAACCAATAATTACAGATAATTAAAATAAATAAATAAATTATTTATTAATTCTTCAAAACCATTATTACATAGTCAAACACATCTGGTGCCAAAAATGTAATTAGGTTTTAATGCTACAATTAATTAGTTTAATGTAATTTAATTATGTACTTTATTGGGAGATAACATGGTGTATAGTTATGGGCTAAATGTCATGTTACACATTTATCATTTATCCAGGATAAACGTATGGGGCCTCGTTATGTATCCTGGATGGATTACACAACAAGTACTAACTAGTTACATGATTTGTGATATGCTTTCTGTGTGCCCACATAAACCACTAATTGACTCTACGTATTCTTCAGATGTAGAATTATATAATGTGTACTCCTATTACATGCCATGTGTTCCTCTTTATGTGTGTCTGTGTAACCCACCAAATGACTCAATGAGTTCTTTATATGGAAAAATAAATGAGTTCTATTTATTCTAGCTACATGCCATGTGTTTCATTAATTTTCTAGGTTCTTAGTATAACATGGTTAAAAACTATGTATTTTACCACATAGTTAGCATGAATTTCACCACTAAACCGTGTAGAATACATGATGTGTACAGTAGATACTTGCCATGTAATCCAAAAATTTGTGTGCCAGGTCGGTCTGGTCTACATGCAGTGTATAGTAAATGCACCATGTGTAATAAATTCTTGGAGCATCCTATAACCCATGACATATCCAAGTGTAGTGAACTTGGGTACACAACATGTTATTTAGATACACGTCATGTAACCTAATCAACTAGTTTAGAACTTTGGAATCTCTCAATGGTATCTACAATCATTATCCATATATTATTAGTTTTTAAGAAAATATGAATCATAATGTTTCAGTTCCATTTTCCACTCAATGGTGCTCTGTACCCAGTTGGCCACATGACATCAATTTCATCTCCCTAAATTCCAAAGGCAGATGACTAGTAGTAGGGGCCTAGGTGTGATAGTGGGCAGACTATGCCATCATTAGTAGAGTGTAACACATCAGAAATCAATAGTAGTTCAATAGAAGAAACAGTAATCCATAAAAAAGAAGTAAATAGCGGAATAATGATAGTATAAATAACTAGAAGTCATATCTTACCCAAGAGTATGTTACATGTCATATGTTTTTAAGAAATAATCCAAAAACTATTACAATGCAGTCATATACAATACATGTCCCAAAATTAAAAAAGGAAAAAAGAATCCCAATATCATCACAAGCCTCGACTTGGTCCAATGATCTCCTGCTCCTAAGAAGTATATCAAGTACCTGAATGAGGGAGATTTAACTTAACAACAACTTAAATCATATAATCTATTTGGGTCTAAAACAAGACCCAAATTGGGTGTGAGACTAAATCCTAGTAGGAAACCACCGAAGGTATTTTCCAATCAGCCAGTGAATATATATAATAGGCAATGTGTAATAAAAAAAATAAGCAAGTAAGAACTCAAAAGTAACATCCAAAACACTCTATATTTTATTTATATTCATTTAATTTATTTATTCAATTACATTGAATTTAGAAGTCTGGAGATCCAGATCAAACCTAACATCCCCTGTATAATTGGTAACACAACAGATGCCTCATAAGGTCATCTAAACATGTACAAGTGAAGACCAAATCAATTATTGTGCTTTGTCTTGGTAGGCGCGTCATAAGTCATTCTATTTATAATTCTATTCAGAACCGAAATCCATACTTGACATTCCTAAGTTTGAATTAAAGTATCTCTCTAGCTTCAATATCAATGAAACCCCTACAATCCCATCCCTAGCTAACCTATTAGGATCCTGATATCTCTATAGGTGTGATATAAATTCTATGTCATATGAGTCCACCCTTGGAGGTCCTATAAGGAATCCCCAAGTATCACCCATGAAATATAATCAAAATCCCCTTGAGTTAGTCCATAGCAACCCAAAATTGGGTCCATGTATCACTCAACATATAATTTTAGCCTTGATGAGTCCATCCATGAAATCCCTTAATGGATCCATGTATCACCCATGTCGTTATCACATTTAACTGTTGAGTCCATCCCTATAATCCTACGGTGGATACATGTATCATCCATGGTATAAAGTTCAATAGTCACATGATTCCATCAATGGAATTCTAAGATGAATCTAAGTGTCACTAAAGTCCACCTATCATCTGACCATTTCAATTCAGTTTAAGATAACGAGGTCAAAACTAGGAGAATCTAATAATAAACTCACCTCAAAGGGTGCATCAAGACTTAGACAACCATATAAGGCTTGACCTTTCATTTACTCATGTAGGGATATTTCATATAGCAAGAAAAAAATGTATAACAAAATAATACATGGATTTAACATCATTTAACTGATGTGGGAATTTCATAATAACTAGATTCTCATTCTTTATCAATCAATTTCATGGCATGGTCTCAAATTAACTCATAAGGGATAACAATTCAAGGTCCATTCAAATACTCATATGTCCATTTTTAATATAACAACCCTAACTATACTATCAAAATTTCACATGGATTAGTTACAATATAACTCATGTGGGAAAATCATCAAATTGAGAAATTCTATCCAATTGCATTGATTCAAGTCATAGCCTCTATTTTAATCACATGGGAAATTCAATTCAAGACAATATTTCTTAAACAGAAAATGACATATAAGGATCAAGGGGAAATCTATCTATCCCATACCCTTTAACAAAGTCAACTAAAATTTAACAATATTGAAATTTCATTAATAAAAAATTTCATTTTTAACAAGCCAAGAGAGGGATAAAGGTACACCACAAGGTGGTATCTAAAGAAACAAGACATAAATTCCATTCAAGGAAACTCACCCATGGGTGGTATTTATTCATGGTGTACAAATTTAACATGCATAAACACGCCTATTCAATTACCCAAACCATGATAGGAAACAACATGGTTCAATTCCAATTTCAAGTGATGCCCCAAAAATGGGTGAACAACACTCTGTCATATATAAACGATATAACTTTAAATGAAAAGAACATGACCACCTAACTTAGGTATGTGCTATATTTATCATCTAGTATCAAGATTTTTTTAGTAATGGTTTGGAAGAAATATGAATAATGGAGAAAGAATGGGAAATTAGGGCATATGATCCTAAATTCAAATAGTGCAATCGATATCTAGAAGAATGATTAAAGGAAAATAAGGAATCATGGTCTTACCATTTTGGATCCAAGGAGATGAGAAATGTTACAATTGGAGGTTGGATAAAGAACATAGATCAATTCTTAGGATATTTCTTCAAAGAGATAAAAAATGGGCTCTTGCTATCCAAAAAATGTAGAAAATAAACTTAGGTTTGATTTTAAAGGATTTAAGGGAAAATGGTAATTTCACCCAAAATATCTAGGTCGTATGGTTTAGGTGCATGGATTTTCAAACTGTGCACCAAATCACACAGTCTACTGTAGGATAATGTGGAACTCACATGTTTTACCTACACTATTTACAAACCGTGTACAAACCGTGTGAAGAGCCTCTCTGAAATCTGCTGAAAAATGATGATCTGTCACACAGTTGTGTGGATCTTCCCACATGATTTCCTTAAAATGTGCGGCCTATAGGCCCCCACTATCCATCGTCACATGGTTTATTAAATCCACGTGGCCTACCTTGTAGGGTTTTTACTAACTGTGCGCTAGGTTTAAAACACCTAAACTTTAGGTTATGGGATCTGAAATAGCCCCAGACACTCCTGTGAGCTCTTTGACCTCAATGAACAATCACATTAGGCCATACATAAACATTTAAACTATGTATTGATGGAAAAAATAGATATGTACGTTAAATAATAATCAGGTTCTTATTAACTTCCCACCATAAAATCAATTCATCCTCGAATTTCCCTTCGAAGGGTGGTGAAGCATGATTAGAGAATAACTCCTTCCACTATGATCTTACATCAGCCTCCCTCTCCCATGTCTCGTCGGGAACTCATCCATGCTTACATATAACCCGTTCTGAAGGAATGGACTAGCTTATAAGAACCTTCGTTGTAGGATCCACAATTCACTTAGGGTGATTCTCAAAGGATGCATCTACATGTAACTCAAACTCCTCAATTTGAAAAGCCTGAGAGGAGTCTGAATAGTATAATTGCAGTTGAGAAACATGTAAGGAATCATGAATAGACTAGTAATTATGAGGTAACTACAACCGATAAGAAACCATCCTGACTCTCTCCAGAATATCAAATGACCAGATGTATCTAGACAAAAGCAATCCATGTCTCTTGATCCTCTTGTGTCTCAACATTGGTGAAACACATACAAAAACCTGATCCCCAAACTCAAACTATAGAGGTCATCTTTGGTGATAGGTTTAAGATTTATGATGTTACTGTACAATATCCATCTACTTGCGAATCAACTACACCTAGTCTGTGGTCTTCTAGACAAGATGAGGTCCCGACATAGCTTCCTCTCAGACCTCCATCCAATACAAGGGTGATCATCATGGCCAACTATATAACACCTCATATGGAACCATAGTATCTTGAAAGCTATTGTTATATGTGAACTCAACCATAGGTATATGCTTCTCCCTAGTGCCCCTGAAATCTAGGATGCATGCCCACAACATGTCCTCAAGAACCTGAATTGTACACTCTGACTTTCCATCTTTCTAGTGGTGGTAACTTATGCACTGAAGAACTTGTGTACCCAAATCTCTCTGTATCCCTTTATAGAAATGAGAAGTAAACTGGGCGTCCTTATATAAAATTATAGACTACGTGACCCCATGTATTCATACAATATCATATATGTACAACCTCCCAAGATCATCAACACTAAAGGTTTCATTGATCAACAAAAAAATGTGAAACCTTTATGAACCTATCAACAACAACCCATATGACATCGTTACCTCAATGATACCTTGGTAATCCATCATGAAATCCATCATGACATCATTAAATTTAAACTCAAGAATGGGAAGCTACTACAAAATATAGGATAGTGACTGGTGTTCCTATTTCACATGCTGATAGGTGGAAAATCTCATAAAAAAACCATCTACATCTATTTTCTTGTATGACCACAAATATCGACAATGTAAATCTTGATACATCTTGGTGACACTAGGATGCACTTAACAAAATGAAGCATGAAAATCCCAAAATAGTTCTTCACACATGTCTGAAGAAACTAACATGTGACCATGTACTCATAGGATCTCATCCTTACCTACGGTCCAAGCACGTGAATGGTCCTCACTCGCCACACTCTCCTATAGTACTAGGCCTTTGGAATCTGATAACTACCTCATCATCACTCTATCCATTAGGGTAGAGTTAACAGCAAATGACGATAGAAATGTCTTCCCATGACTATCATACACCTCTAAGTGCATCTCAGAGAACAACTCTATAAGCTTACACTCACTACTGGCCTACTGCACTTCCTGTGTTTGAGTCCTCTTGCTCAATGCATCAACCCCTACATTGCCTTTACTAGGAGTGTATGCTAGCTCAAATTCAAACTACTAAAGGTATTTGTACCACCTTCACCACTTAATATTCAGATCACACTGTATAAATATATACTTTAGGATTTTGTGGTTCGTGAACACCAAAAAATTCTCCCCCAATAAGTAATGCCTCCAAAAACACAATGTGTGAACAACCATAACTGACTCGAGATCTTGTGTTAGGTAATTCCACTCATGTGGCCTCAACTCTTGAGACCCATACACAATTACTCGACCCCCTGCATAAGAACTTCTACTATCCCGATACCTGATGCGTCAAAGTACACACCCTTCTTAGTCAAGCTACTCAATGGTGCTTCTAATAATGACAAGTCCTATATAAAATGATGATAGTAACCAGCCAACCATAAGAAACTATGTACCTCAATGATATTCTTTGGATGCTCCCAGGATACCACTACTATCACCTTATTTGGGTCCACTGATACTCTTGTATCTCAGATTATGTGACCTAATAAGTGAATCTAATCCATTCAGAAGTGGAACTTTGTGTGATTAGCATATAACTGATGTTCTCTTATTGTATTCAAAATGATCTCATGATGTTTTTCATGGCCGTGTCAATTGTGATAATACACCAAGATATCATCCACTATAAAAAAAATGAGTCAAGATAAGGATGGAATAATCAATTCATCAGTTCCATAAAGAACTATGGAACGTTTGTGAGACTGAACGACATTACCAAATAATCATATAGACTATACAGGATTCAAAAGGCTGTGCGAGGTATGTATGATGGTATAAAACACACCTGATGATAACTGGACCACAAATAATTCTTTTAGAAGACCCAATATCCTTGGATATGGTTGAAGAGATCATCTATTTGTGGTAGAGGATACCAATTTTTAACAATAAACTGGTTCAATTCCCGGTAATCCATATATATACTAAGGGTACCATCCACTTTTTTCAGGAAAAGGACAAGAGAAACCCACTAATAAGTTCTAGTTTGGATGAAACCCTTTGCCTCTAACTCCTCTAGCTTCCTATTGAGCTCTTGAAACTCTATTGTATCCATCCTATAAGGAGGAATGGATATCAATACTGCTACTGACCCTAGATCAATAGAGAACTATACCTCTCTCACTGAAGGTAATCCTAAAAATTCATATGGGAAAATGTCCCTAAAACAATAAAATATTGGAAGGAAATTAGTCTGACATTTTCTCTAATCATCCAAATATACTCACAATTTGGTTTTTCATCCCACCTAGCCCATGATGCTCAGGTCCAGCTCAGCTTTCCTGGACATCCCATTCACCCCTGTGAATGGACTCCCCACCCTCTAGTAATGTAAAACTCCCCCTACGATGAAAACAATCAACAAAGGCTTGAAAGATAACCAACTGGTCCATCATAAGAATGATATCGGAACTTTTCATCTTGAAGACTTAGAGGTTCCATACGAAGCGATACCCACCAACCTCAAGGGGGCACTCCCTGAACTGCCACAAACATTCCATTCTGATCCCTAATAGAGAATCTAGTGTCATCATGCCATAATAAGTATAAACACAAAGCCCAATTCTCTCCATAATGGGAACATATATAAATCTTTATGAATCCCCTATATCAATAAGTACAGAAGATAAAACTAAGACTACTAGAATAGTACCTCTGATACCATCTTTTAACTTCATAGTTCTGGATTCCGCTCAAAGGTGCTCTGTACCCATTTGGCCACATGACCTCAATTGCATGTACCCAAATTCTAGATGACTCCAACTAGTAGCAAGGGCCTAGTTGTGATAGTATAGAGACAATTCCCTCATTATAAAATTGTAACACAATGGAAAAATATAATAGTTCAATAACAGAAGAAGTAAACCATACATCAAAAGTAAAAAGTGGAATACTAATAATATTCATAACTAGAAGTCATATCATACACAAGATGATGTTACATATCACATGTCTCTAATAAATCATCCAAAACGGGTACACTTTGGTCATATACAATACATGTCCCAAAAGTAAAAAAGGAAAAAAAATCCCAATAACATCGCAATCCTTGGCTTGGTCCCATTTTATCCTTCTCCTAAGCTGCATATCAAGTAATTTAAAGAGGGATATTTCCATTATCAACACTTGAAATAATATAATCTATTTGGGTACAAAACCTGACCCAAATAGGGTGTGATATTGAATCACAGTAAATAACCACCCATGATATGTGCCGATCAGTCAGTGAATATTTATAAAAGACATTATGAAATAAGAAATGCAGTAAGAAAAGAAGAAATCAAAAGTAACATCCTAAATACTTTGGATTTTATTTACATTTATTTCATTTATTAATTCAACTAAATTTAATTTATAATTCTAGATATCTATCTCAAACTTGATATCCCCCATATAATTAGAAGCACTAAATTCTTCATAAGTTCATCTAAACATGTACAAGTGAAGACTGAATCCAATCTTATGTTTTGTATTAGAATAATATCATAAGTAATTCCATTTTTAATTAAATTCAGAACCTAATATTTTCCTTGACATTCTTAAGTGGGAATTCAAGTATCACTCCAGGTGCAATATCAATCAACACCCTACAAAACTATCCTTAGAGAACCTACGAGGATCCCAATATTGATCTAGGTGTGATATAAAGTCTATGTAATCTAATTCCATCCATGGAAGTCTTATAATGAATCCCCAAGTATCAACCATTACTTATAATCAAAATCCCCTTCGAGTTAGTCTATGGAATCCCTAAATTGGGTCCATGTGTCACTCGTTATATAAGTCTAGCCTTGATGAGTTCGTCCTTAGAATCTCTCAATGTATCCATGTATTACCCATGGCATTATCACATTTAATCATTGAGTTTATCCACAACATCCAAAGGATGATCCATTTATCACCCAAGGAATACAGGTAAACAGTCACTTGAGTCCACCCATGGATTTTTAAGATGAACCCATGTGTCACTCAAGACTATCTATCATATAACCATTTCAATTCTATTTAATATGATGATGTCAAAACCAAGAGCATATAATAATAAACTCACCTCAAAGGGTGTATCAGGCCTTAACTAACTTTATAAGGCTTGGAATTTTATTTACTCATGTGGGAATATTTCATACAACCAGAAACAAATATATAACAAACTAATAAATGGATTTAACATCATTTAACTAATGTGGGAATTTCATAATAATGAGCTTCCCATGATTTATCAATCCATTTCATGGTGTGGTCTCAAATACACACACTAGGGATAACAATTCAAGGGATATTCAAATAATAATATGGCTGGTTTTATTAAAACCAGCCTAATTTTCCTATCAATATTTCACATGAATTAGTTATAATATAACCCATGTGAAAAAATCATTAATTTGAGAAATTATATCCAATTTCATTGATTCAAGTCATAGCCTCTATTTTACTCACATGGGCAAGGAAATTCAAGATAATATTTTTTAAACAAGCAATAAAATATAAGGTTCAAGGGGAAATCCACCCATCATATACCCTTTAACCAATTCAATTACAATTTAACAAAATTTCAATTTCATTAATAAAAAATTTCGTTTTGAAAACCCATGAGAGTGACAAAGGCACACCTTAAGGGGGTGTCCAAAGCAACAAGCCATAAAGTCAATTCAAGGAAACTCACCCATGGGGTGATTTTTATTCAAGGTGTACAACCTATACATGCATAAACATGCCTATTCAATTACCCAAACCATGATAGACAACAACAGGGTTTAATTCCAATTTAAGGCGACACCGCTAAAATGGGCATGCGACACTCCGATAAATATAAATCATCTGACTTTCAACAAAAATCACATGAACACCTACCTTAGGTCAATTCTAGATAGATCTTATAGTATCAAGATCTTATTTGTCCCAGTTTGGAAGAAATATGAATAACAGACGAAGAACATGAAATTAGGGCATATGAGCCTAAATCCAAATAGCGTAGTTGATATCTAGAAGAATCGATAAAGGCTAAAAAAATAAATGACTTACTATTTTGGATCCAAGGAGACAAACCGCATTCGAATTAGAGGTCAGACGAAGAATGCAACTCAATTCCTAGGATTGTTATTCAAAGGGCTCAAAAATGGCATCCGACTATCCAAAGAATGTAAAAAGAATCATAGGTTTGATTTAAAATTATTTAAGGGAAAATAGTAATTTTACACAAAATATAAGGGTTTCATAGTTTAGGTGCACATTTTTTCAAACTTTGCACTAAATTTCATGATTTACTATAGAACAAAGGGGTGCTCGCATGGTTTACCCACGTGGTTTACAAACAGTGTGAAAACCGTGTGAAGAGTCTATCAAATCAGCTGAAAATAGTAGACCTATGGTACGGTCATGCGAATCCTCCTATATAGTTTCCCCAGACAGTGTAGCATGTAGTCCCCCACTGTCTAGCCTTTCAAGGTTTAGTCAATCCATGTGGCCAACCCTGCACATTTTTCACTAACTCTACATCAGGTTTAAAACACCCAAAATTTGGGTTCCTAACTCTAGAATAGCCCCAAACACCCCCCAAGACTTCTCTGACCTCACCGAGCACTCACATTAGGCCATACATAAACCTTTAAACTAAGAATTGATAGAAAAAAGTGATCCATACCTCAAAGTAAAACTAGGTTCTTACTTGAATCTTGAATGATTGATATTAAAATATCGAAATTATGTTAATTAAAGTTCGTATTATAGAACAAAATAGTCTAGATATGAATGATCTAACCACTATAGAACATAATCGATTAAAAATCAAATAAAAAATTATAAATTTAATATTGGACACTCTAATACCACTTGAAGGTTTCATATGCAATAGAAGCACCTTTTGGGTGAATGACCATTAATATTTTTATCAGATTCGATGGAATATTCTCTAATTGTGTAAGATGTAAAAATAAAGACCAATGAAATTTTTTCATCAAATATTCACTTAGAAATCCTGAAACATAGATAGGATCTTTTCTACATAAAATTTATAATTAATTTAAATTAGATCAAAAGAAAGATTACCTCATATTAGGATATTTATTTGATGAATATATTAATAATTCAAAAAACTTTTTTGAATTATCATTTTTGTATAGAGAGGTCTCAAAGTAAAGACCCTCTTGTAGTGATCCACTCATGATCCTTTGATCTCCTAACAACACCGATCGAATGTCGAGTGCTATCATGACAGATCAATCATCTTTTTTTGTTTGTATTGAATGGTTCAAGATTATTTAGTCTTGAAGGATTATATATTGTTCTTTTAATTATTGAGAGGATGAGAGAAGGAGGGATCTGGAGAGAAAACTGTTGTGCACAAATATGGTCAATTCGATATTAACCCTGAACAATATACATAAAAAGATATTTATAGAGTTAGAGTTTAGGTTAAAATACCATTTAATTTCACAAAAAATACTAAATTATATAATAAACCTAATTTAACCCCATTCCATATAATAATAATAATATTTTATTGTGTGCGCTATCTAGATCAATGATAAATATCATTTTAACAGCTTTCAAAATAATATTTATCACGATACATGATTTTGGTCCACTCACCCTCTTTGACATTTATCAACTAGCTGAATAAATATTTATTCCTAAATAAAATTTCTTCTCCATGTCTATAGAATAAATATTTATTAAATAAAATGAATATTTTATTCATAGTTTGATGAATAAATATTTATTAATTATTCAAAAAATTACATAAATTAATTATTAGTGAATAAATAATTATTTATTACCTTGTTAATATTTACAATCAATAAATACTGAATAAAATTATTCTTTGGTCATGATAATAATATTAATTACAATACTTAATTTAAAATAGAATAAAATTGAGATCAAGGAAAACACTTTGCGTGTGATCCTCTAGGATTATTTTCATTGGAATTAGGTGAGCTTGCCTAAAATCTAATATTAATATTTAGTAATGATTTAAATCACCCAAGAGAAATAAGTTAATGTCACAATGTCAACAAACATACTTGAGCACTTACTGTGTAATATAATCCTTTTTTCACAATATCTCATCCAGTAGGTTGTACACTCGTGTCACTAATCTATATTCTTGATACATACTTCTTTGACTCTCTAAAATAAACTCCCCATTACACAATGGACATATAATTTATTGTAATAGTTCTATTTTAATCAAAGGGACAAGATATCAACTTCCGTTATTATGGAAGGGAAAAAATCCTCCCTCTATATATTAACTGGTAACATGTCATTAATGATGTACCCATTGTACCATACCTCTTGAGAACATATGGAATGACGATTTTTTCCTGTACATAAAAGTATGAAAGTCATGATACGAATTAATAAATATATTTAAGTCCATGGGCCATTACATATGGTCTTAGATATGAATAAATGATGACACATAAACATGCATAATTGGTTTATATTGGTTCATTTTCATAATCTACCATCAGAGAGATTACTAAGTGTGAATTCATGAGAGGAAGCCATATCTGCTTAAGAGTACTCACACCTAGAAATCAACATTCTATGTGTCCCATCATAGAATTTTATCCAACAATAGAAATATATTTAAGAATATCTTCATATAATTTCAAGGTTCTCATCATAGTGGAGAACTATTATGACTTTATGAATGCGACCAATACTCTAGGAAATTTTTACATTATATTCATAAAGAAAAATGAAAAATATGTATTATGATATATTATGAATATTAAAATATTTTAATATTTATGGAATCAAAATTACTAACAGTTGGTTTTAGAACACGAACTCAAATAGCTCAACACTCAGCTAATGAGCTGTGTGAATCATGACTCTCACAGAATATTTTGGAAGTTCTTTTCTGTGTAGAATATCTCCTTGGATATTTTACATTTAACCCTTTATAATAATGTGATGGTTGGGTTATCATAGATATAAATAATAATAAATTTCACCATATATAATATTAGTATATGAAAGGTATCAATATCTTAATGATTCACATTTCATAGAAATAGATCTGAAAAAGCCGACTACCGATGGTAAGTTAGACCTTTGTGGGGAATGGCTAGCCTCAAATCTGGGAGGGGGGGGGTGTATTCATATAGTGATTCTTGATCTATTTTTATTCTCTTTTATTACTTCAAATAATATTCTTTAACAACTCAGAATTCCTGTTAAGTGTTTCTTATATAATATTTATTTGTGCCTTCATCTCATCAATTTTCTTATCTTTATCCCATTGTGAATTTTTTTAACAAAATTTGTTAATGAAAAAACACTAAAACCCACACCCTGATGCGACCATATTGTTCTGGATACTTCAAGGCCACTGAAATTAGTCAATCATCAGGTATAACTGATGATGATTCTTATGTCTAAACTCGATAAAAAATTTATGAAAAATAATCAATCATTGTTGTGTAATTACTATTTAAAGAAGAACAAATTTTTATTCTGTCACACCTACAGATGATTCCCATACTATTTGTGTGTTTTCATCTACCGATATCCCATATTTATTTTTATGATCCTCCTTCTATAGAACATTATGTGGGATGAAAGTGGATTTTGACTTTGATTACCCAATATTAATATAAACAAAGGAACATAATTAGGTTGTTACTTCATTAAATGCTAATGTATCACTGTAGAAATAAAATAAATACCATTTTTTTCGAGTGAATCATACCCCATCCTTATTTAACAATAGGGGTACATTGGTTTTGATGCACAAAACTTATTTTTAGCACTCATTTATTGTTTTATAAATTATAAATTCTTAATTAAATTGATTAATACATGCATTTACAATTGAAGTGTTACCGAACACAATGTACCTAAAATTATGCATCCTCATAATGAGAAAAAAATTAATTAAAAGTCTCTTAGTTTGTCATGTGTACATATATCTATGATGGTCGAGGGTTTAATTTCTCTTCAACATCCCTGAGATTGTACTTCTTAAATATTTTCCAAAAGTATCTATCAGACTTTATAGTGATTGTTAACATAAATTTTATTCAACATTCATCTAGTATAAATTAAATCTACAATGGATAATGAATATTAAATCAAATTTTTCTTATTTTATTTTTTATTAAAGTAGAGAAATTATATCCTAATGTTACCCAAAGCTCTTCCTAAATTAGTGCCTTCATTGTGGGTGCAATAATGTGCTATGTATCTACATAAATCAAAAAATTCATTCTAGTGGTGACCATAATACTACTAATGAAAATAGAATTACTGGGGTTAACATGATGGTTATGTGCATTCAATACAAACTCTAATTTATATCTATTCTTATTGCCTTAATAATTCATGTTAATTCAGTCCCACTAAGACAATCGTTTTTTTTCAGACATAGGTTCTTCAGCTTCTACCATTTTCACGGTTTCAACATTGTTAATATATTTTCCTCAATATTGGTTTCATCTTCTTGGGGAGAAACTACTTTCCCTCAAGATTAGGAACATAAATATTTTGATAAAATTTTTGTTTATTAGGATTGTAAGCATCAACATACGGAGAATCCATTATTCTTAGTTGTGGTTGAACATTTAATTTAGATTATGTAAATATAATAGTGAACGCATAATATTATGAGTTAATGCAATAAATATGAAAAAAAATCAACATAATTATTGGACTCCATTTTTATTCTTTAAATGTTTAAGGGATTTGACCCCTCCATCGAGCATCCAAATTCTCACATTATAGCCACTTCTAACATATAAGACCACATCAATGTTAGGACCACTGTGAAATTATTGAGATGTCCCAATAAAATACTTGTACTACCAAGGATTCCATCAAAAAATTGTGACAACATATATTCTAAAAATTTCTTTACCCCAAAGTCTCCCATTGTAATGAGATTTGGGTAGACCAATGATCTCCACATTAGACAAGTTATCAGTACATAATTCAATGACTTCCTAAAGCATATATCACTCCATGATACAACCTTATAGCCTAATTTGTTTTTTAACATACCATTTTAAAATATTTATATAATACTTAATATGGTATATCCATCTTAATGTACCGTTGATGCTCCTTTCATCACAGAATCTAAAGATCAGAAAAGGGGAATATCTGAGCTCAAAGTGATTCAACCTTTGAAGAAAATATCAAAAATCAACAAAGGCATGAAAAAAGGATCAAAAACACCTGTGCCGCGCAAGTTCTATCACTATCGCGCAAGTCCACTTGCGCGATGCCCAAGTCGCGCAAGTGACTTGCGCGGCCTAAGTGATAACCGCCCGGTAACCGCCCAGGGTCTTCTCCTGCCTATAAATAGAACCTGTGCCCCCCCCCCATTCGAGAGGATCTTTTTCCAGAAACTCGGATTGAAGCTCCCGATGCCCAAGTCTCTTCTCAAAGCTTCCGGAACACTTCTAAGGTAATTTCTTACCTAGAACGGAATATCTAAAGAGAGGGAGGAAGGCCTAAGTGTTGAAACTCGTCAACACTTGCGCGCCTGATTGGCCAGCCCTTAAGGGAAGTGACCACACTTGCGCGCCGCCTTACTCCTTCGATAGAACTTGTGCGTCCCTTTTCTGGAAGAACCTCAAGAGGATTCTAAAGGCTTTAATAAAGAGTCGCTCAAGTATTTCATTGCTGGTTGACCATCGTGCAAGTATACCATGTATCACACAGGAATACCTGCGCGACCAATACTTGCGCGCCGCCGCAGTACCTGCGCGCCTACCAAGACTTGCGCGCCCATTCCCTTTTGGGTGCCTTTATTGCCCATTTCACCCCTCTTAAGCCATTACACCTTTTCTTTTCAAGATTCAGTCTTTAAGATACTCTCCAAATCCATTTATGGCATGATTTCTTGATTTGACTTCCTTATCTGAAAGGAATTCGGTGGAATATCTCTCAAAACCTAGTGATTTACATATCTTTATGTCACTAAAGATTGAGAGTTCATTCATTCAACCCCATCCTTTAAGATGAGAGAATCCTTAACCTGGGTCTCCTTTTCAGGAATAAGTCCCAGTCATAATCTTGGGCTTCCTTTTCATGAGTAAGCCCCAAGTCCCCTAACCTGGGCCTCCTTTTTAGGAATAAGTCTCAGTCATAATTATGGGCATCCTTTTTAGGAGTAAGCCCCAGTATCAAATATGGGCATCCTCCTCAGGAGTAAGCCCCAAACCTTAATCCTTAACCTGGGCTTCCTTTCCAGGAATAAGTCCCAGTCATAAATCCCTTAACTTGGGCCTCCTTTTCAAGAGTAAGTCCTAGTCATAAATCTTGGGCTTCCTTTTCAGGAATAAGCCCCAAGTCCCTTAAATTCTCTTTAACCAGCCCTAATTTACGTTTAATCTGGGATTCCTTCTCAGGAGTAAAACCCAATTATCAATCCTCTCCTAATTTGGGTTTCCTTTTCAGGAATAAGTCCCAAGTTAGAGTATTCAAATCTCTATGAAGCACATATACCTTTATGGACCCTGTTCCTGGATTTTCTCCCTAAAGTAAATCCTAAACCTTCATCTATCTGGGCAGTCATACATACATAAGCCCCAAACCATTTCTTATGATTTCATCTTTCATGGCCCAATTGTCCATTTTATTACCAATACCTCTTGTTTCTCACACCAAGCATGACTCACGTGAGCTTAGAGGGTAAAATTAATTATGAAATCCTTCTTTGAGCCATCAATCATAAACATCATACTCCCTTATTCGAACTACGTGGGTTCTGATTCCTTTTCCAAAACAAAGGATACGTAGGTAGCTCATCTATGGGTTCGATCCCAACTCTGAAATAATTCATGTCCTTCTGAATGACAATAAACTTCAAGTGCCCCACTGAGTGGCTTTAAAATCAGCCTGGTCATTATAATGACCAAGAGACTTTTATATAAATGTTTTAAAGGATACCATTGACCAAGAATCTCTAAATAGATATAGATGATTCTCTATAGATGAAGAACCTCGAATACATATAAAAGAATCTCTAAATTTCTTACATATTTAATCATTGATTGTTAAACTGAAGGAAAGCTCATTTTATACTTGGTAATATAATAAGGATTCCCGAACATAACTTAAATATATAAAGAGAGTCCCGGAATAGACAATAATTCCCCTCAAAAAGGTGTGATGAGTCCGACCTCCCATCCTCTCGACCAATGCAAATTCCTAAGCCTCATCAGTCCACAAGCTAATGAGCGCCTACCTTTGGAAAGTAGGGCCGAATGGATGTGGAATCATTGGATGTTTCTGGTTCTACGAACAAACCCGTTAGAAACCGATCAGAACGTTTGAATCTCCCATCCAAGAGGTCATCCCCGAATTCCGAGGGAAATAAAAAATGGTGAACCCGACGTGAATCCTTAACCAAGATTAAAATGATATTTTACCTATTTATTAAGACCCTATTTAAAACTCAATAAGAGGGCTAACAAAAACAATCATTTACATATGTACGCATCCAAAGGATGAAGTAGCTAAATTTATCTTGATTACGTCTGTTATATCAAACAGACACTCTTTTCCAAGATCTTCTGTATTTCCATAATGGCTGCTCCCAAATTCACACCTATGAATACTGCTGCTACAAATACCACTACTGCTATTCCTACTGGATCGTCATCCGCTCTGAGGATGACATCACCTACTCAGCGTCTTCAACGTTGGGTATCAAATGCGCTGGTTAAGGAGTACCGTCAACACGGTACCGTCCCAACTCTGGAGGCTGCCCGACAGGCCCTCAAAGTGAACAACTCACACAGGTCGTCCGGACAACGATGACCAATGATCAAGAGGCAGGCAGTGCTGACTACTGTCTCCAACCGTTTCGGGTCGTTATCCCCGGAATGCAATTTCCATTCGCTCCCTTACTCTGAGGAAGTGAATGAGCAGGTCCCTCAGGGCCTTAATTCAAAAAGACAGGAGTCCTTCCCGAGGGCTCCCATCAACAATCACCGCCAGAGTCGTGCGGCAGTGCGCCCTCAACATGATGAGGGTACCGACTCCAGGCATTCAGCTCAGGTTCCTCGAACCCGAGCAGGAAAGACGAACCGCCAGAGACGGAATCCAGTTAAAAATGGGCATGTTTTCATTCCTGCCATCTCCGGAGAAGTCCACCAACCAAACTTGGTGGCGAACAACGAACATGCACACACACCTGTCCGTTTTAATTCCGCTGTCCAGTAGACTCGTCTGGCAGCATCAAGCCAATCCTGCCAGGAAATTCTGGGGGAGTACTATAGGCAGGAACATACACTTGCTTATACATCAAAAGTTAGTCAGCAGGCTCGCCTGACTACATATGATGGATCTCGTCAACCGCGTTTGGCGAAGTTTAATCAGCAGGCACATACACCTGCTATTACTAATCAAGCCTACCAACAGTCTCGCTTGGTAGCGCACGGAGAAGTCAGTCAGAAAGCTCCGACGACAAACAGGAGGCAGACTCAACTCTCTACCTCCACACTTGAGTACTGTCAGGATTCACTGACAAGAAAAGGAGGAAAAGAGCAGGCACATACACCTACTCCAAGCCCGGAATGGACGTATATCCCCGTTCTGGCAGCTGAAGTCACCAAACATATTTTGTCAATGGTGAAAGAGCAGAAGCAAATTCCTGCTCATATTCTGGATGCTTGCCAGGATATCATAACAGCTTCAGCATCATCTCAGGGAAAGACACATAAATCTATCCCTAGCAGTGGAGTGACACATCAACGATTCACTCCGGAACAGACACACACATCTGTTCCAGTCCAAGAGGTTTATGGGGCATACTCCCCCATATCATACGGACAACCAAGTCAGGCACATACACCTGATTTGAGTGGAGATCGTCAGCCTAACCTGACCATCTTTCCTGATCAGGCACATACACCTGCTCAGAGTAACCACTTTCGTCAACAAGTGGTTTCCAAAGCGAGTAAGAAGGCATCTAAGAAAAAGATCCACCCAGCACAGTCAGGATATCAAAGGCCAATCTGTAACAAGGCCTTGCTCGATGTTGGAGTTCTTGAAGCCCTCATACATTTATCTATTGGAATTCAAGATTCTGATCCCTCAGTTCCCAATAACGGGAACATTAATTCCGAAAGTCTTCAACAAAAACTTCCTCATGAAGGCTTGCTTCATGAAAATTCGGCCAATCTTGATGTTTCGTCTTCAGATGAGAGCCACGGGAATTCTCTTTGTGGTCAAAAGACCAAGGAGCAAGAGATATCATCATTTGATGTAACCCATTATGGTGGTCCTCCCCATGATGATGAATTTCGCTGCGAAAGTCCTCTCCGCAGTAGTGATTCACATTTCCTGGAAAATACTCCAGTGGACAATGTAGTGCCGAGAAAGCCCTCTTACCTTGAGGCACTTGAAAATGCGAAACCAGTCATGTCTGATGCTTTATCGCTAGCAAGTGAAATATTTTCTCAATTAGAAGATAGCCCAGGGTGTAGGTCATTCTCCGAACCACCCCTAAGTCATGCATCTTCTAGTTTGATCAATGATCTCTCTACAAATCTTGTTGAATCCGACGAAGCAACAAGGAAACACCAACTCTGGTCAAAACAGGTAGAAGAATCTTCATTTAATGATGAAGAAGAAATGATGAACATGAGGAAAAAACTGGAAAAAAGTGAGGTACCAGTCATGTTTTGGCCTTTGGCTGACTCCCAGTATGACATTCCAAAGATGTTGACGGAAGATGGAGTCCATGATATTCGTCTCAACATATGGAAAACTCTTTGTCAATTGAAGAAGAAGGTATTATCTTATGATGAATATGAAAATAATCTTAAGATAATAGAAGGGATACAACGTCAGATTGATTTGGCATCTCTATCAGTCTCTCGGTATCCGAAGGCTGAAAAGCAACAGAGAACCCTTCAACATTCATGCCTTGGCGCACAAAGAAATTTGCATCATTTAATTTCCAATTCTCCATCTGGTGTACATATCAGAGGATGGGGTGTTCACAGAGCACTACATTTCACAGTGCTTTCCAGTCAGTAAAGCTCGCCGAAAATGGTCTCATGCAATGTTATTGCCCATGGCCAGCCACAGTCAATGGGCTTTGTTCATAATCAAAAGCTTTCTCAAGAATAGGCTTCAACTAGTTCCTCTCAAAATCAAGCATATAGAGAACAAGTTGTTGAATTGCTCCTACATCAAGCAGGCGAGAATATTGCACAAGACTCCCATATGGAGAAAACACATCAACAAATGACAGAAGTTTCGGAAATCATCCAACGGTCTGTTAAACCAAGTGATAAAAGTGGATACAGGCTAATGCATCCAGCTAATTTCCGAACTAAGATTCGAAAGATCAAGAGAGCTTTTAAGAAGGTCTCAGACATAGCATGTCAAGAGCCACCCCAGCTTGTCAGAATGGGGACTCCTTTAACCCAACCCTCAGAGTCAAACAAATGGGATTTGAGGAGTTGAGAGGAAGCAGCAGGAACATCCCCAGTTCTCGAGACTGGGGACTCTTTCAAATCATCAATCCCCTTCTCATAGAATCTCGGTCTTTTCTCGATTGGGGAAGAAGCCCCAAGAGGAACGAAGAGCCAAATTATCAGTAGATTCCCTCCAAGTTATAGCTCGTCAAGAAGTTCCTAAAAGATTAAATCAACAAAAGGCAATGTCTCATCAAAGACATGAAAGAAGAAAATATCACAGAAATGTTGATAGAAGGGATGCGATGCATTATACATCAATCAATGTCATCAATGCCGTTGTTGCTAATCCACCATAGGAGTCTCACTCAGGGGACTTAGATGAAGAGCGTCCTGCTCAAGAAAATGTACGCGCCGATACAAATGAAGAAGGTGTGTGTACACGAAGTCAAAGGATTACCCAGAACCTAGGTAATCCACTTCCTTCTATCCAAAAAGTATCCAACGAAGGGAGGGGAAAGAATCAGGTTACATATCCTTCCTCTGGAGAGGGTCAATCGCTCTCGTTAGAGCAAAGGTTTGCCCAACAAGAGGAAGAAATGAAAGAATTAAGAAGGTTGAATGCAGAACTACTTCAGAGTAGTCTTCTTCTTAAGAATGATGAAGTCCGACAGCCGAAGGAATTTTTTTTAGCTACTGAGATGGATCAGGAATATCCTCCTTTATCAGTACACCCTCATAGGTCTAATCCTACGGGTCAAACACAACAACGGTTGGCAGTGCTACCATCAGTTGCAGCACCAATCACCACGTCTGTCCAAGATCCATT
The DNA here is from genome assembly GCA_963277665.1 of Viscum album. Classification (NCBI taxonomy): domain Eukaryota; kingdom Viridiplantae; phylum Streptophyta; class Magnoliopsida; order Santalales; family Viscaceae; genus Viscum; species Viscum album. The sequence goes on from OY728136.1 coordinate 614,184,786, forward strand.
CATTGCACCTACCCAAGACCAAATTCAACCTGATGTTTCTCAAAAGTTAATAACTACTATTGAGTCATTAACAGCTCGGTTAGAAACTATGGAAGGGAAACGGGCGCAAGTTCAACCAGAAAAGAAAGTTTACCCTGAATGGGTAGATTAAATTTCTCCTCCATCCAGTTTTGGAAACCCTTTTTTTCCTACTTTCAATAGATCAGGCGACCCTGAACAACATTTGATGCATTACGTGTCTTGTTGTGATCCTATGATGGGAACTCCAGAGCATCAAGAAGTAGTGAAACTCAGATGCTTCGTGCGAACCTTGCAAGGACCAGATTTTGTCTGGTATACAAGCTTGCAATCCCGGTCAATCATCGGATGGGAGGATCTTCGTTAAAAATTCCTTCTTCAGTTCAGATCAACTTTTCCAAAAATGACAGTTTTCGATCTTACAAACTGCAAGCAAAGGGAGAATGAAAGAGTCTCTGATTTCATTGCTCGCTGGAAGGGATTAACATATTCTCTGAGTTTAGCACTCCCTCAGGAAGAGCTATTGCCAATCTGTGTGGCAAATTTGCGTGACGAATTACGCACGCCATTGATCCCTGTGAAATACACAGGAGGGTTTCGAGACCTTACTTCAATCGCTCAGCAGATTGAAGATTCCCTTATACAGGCTAAGGTTAAACCTCATGTAATTCCATCAGCTTCAGGAAAGAGAATGGGTAAAGCATAAACTGCTACAGTTATGCTTAAACAAGTGCCTGTAACTATTTCTACTTCAAAACCTTCATCTTCTCGAAGGGCTCCACCTCCTGAACGCCAACAACAAAGGACGTTTTGTCCAATTGATCAAAAAGATCAACGAAGAAAACAATTTTAGGATTTGAAGAGTAAAACATACTCTTTCCTAAATGAGAAAGTTCCTGGTTACTTCATTTCAGCTCTGGAAAATAATTTGGTTTAATTACCAGTGCCCAAGAGGCCAAACAAGGAAGGAGATGAAGACCATCCCAATTATTGTCCCTTTCATCAAATGTTGGGGCATCATATCCAGGAGTGTTTTGTCTTTAAAGACCTCCTGCAAAAGATGGTCGACTTGGGACAAGTCAAGTTGAAAGGTTCTTCGACTCAGGTAGCATGTGTTACTGCTACAGTTCCAGAGGAGGAAGATGAATGGCAAGAAGTCAAAAGTAGAAATGCATAGAAGTATGATGATTGGATGGTCAAAAAGACAATCAACCAGACTCATGCCATTTTGCGAATACAATTAAAGAAACCAATTGTGTCTTCTTCCATGAATATTGCAGTAAAACCCTCTTCGTCAGAGGGAAAGTCCTCAAAGAAACGGTTTGATTCAAAGAAGAAAAAAGAATCAGAAGAAGATGAGTATGTGTCAAAGCCTAAATTGTCTTTTACTCTGGAAGACTTTATGCCATCTACTTCAAAACCACGGGCACCACCCCATCAAATGGCACAGCCTAAACAGGCTAGTCAGGTAGAGTCTTTATTAGACGAAGAGTTAATCTTCGGTTCTGTTAATATGATTCAATTAACAGATCCATATTCCAGTCATAATTTCAATTTTGATGAGCCTAAATTCCCTGTATCAAATAAGGGAATCTGAGGAAGTTCCCGAGGTTCAGGATACAGGGGAAGACGTGGATCTTTCCGAAGCCACTACTCCAATTCTACCCCTGCTGGCACTGTGTATGCAGCAGAAACTCGTGGTAGAGACTTTCAGCGAGCTCAAAAAGAACAAGCAGGTTTTTCTGCTAATAGCCAACTCAGTCTTGGCATAGTTATTTTAGAAGACCGATTGAAGGTTCCATCTTCTTTATCTCAGCAAGTAAATGGATATAATTGGTCTAATCTTCCAAAGCCAAGGATGTTGCCAACTTCTATCTCAATACAAGATGCATCAGCTTCCAAAGCATCTGCTTCCAAGGTACCTGCTAAACCGCATATTCGTGTTGGGAAACACATACCTTTAGATCAAAAGTATGATATATTGAAACACTTGGCCCAAGTACAAGCCAAGTTATCAATTTTGGATGCTTTGAATCTGTCAAAAGATCTTCAGGAAGCACTCATCGAAGCTTTGTCAAGTCCTCAGGAGTTTGAAGCTGAAATTGCTGCAGCTGAAGTCTATCACATAGAGAATAATCCTGCAGAATACCATGCAGTGATATCTTTTACTGATAAAGATGAATATCATGTTGTTCATGGTCACATAAAACCTCTGTACTTAACTGGCAAAGTCAATGGTGTAGATATCCGAAGAGCTTTCATTGACAATGGTTCAGGAGTCAACCTCATGCCCATTCGTACACTTCGTCGATTGGGCCACACAGAATCTGATTTATCTCCTTCTACCATGATGTTACAAGGATATGATAAAAATGAACAAGAACTACTAGGCGAAGTTACACTCAGAACTCAGTTTGGAGATCGTGTATCCAATTCGGATTTCATGATTGTTGATCAAGACTCAGCTTTCAACGTCTTGCTTGGAAGACCCTAGCTACATCAGCATGCGGCTATCCCTTCATCATACCATCAATGTCTCAAATACTGTTTCAATGGTCAAGTTGGAACATTTTATGGTGATAAGACCCCGTTCAAGACATGTGAATCTCAATACATTGAGGCGGAATTTTATCACATGAAGGGAAAAGAGAAATCTACAGTGAAAGAAATTACCAAAGTTAATGCTCCATATGGTTTGAAGAAAATTCCAATAAATCCATTTACACATGTGAGTACAGATTATGTGTTACCTATCAGTAAAATTGACAAAATAGGCCTAAATCAAAATACTCTTATGGAAAGATCCATAATGTCAATTACGGAAATTGAGACAGACAACATGGGAGAAATTGGTAACCTACCAAACAGTGATGAAAGCACAAGTGGCGACATCTTCATTTCATCTGCTGAAATCCACAGGTCTATACTTCACCAATCAGGCCAGAAGAAGTTATAAAAACATCGGAGGTGAATAATGATGTCAATTCTCAATCCATCATCTCCTCTTTATTTCCCAAAGAAGGCCCTTTATCATCAATAGGGTCGGAAATGGAAGCTTCTTCTTCAAAATGTGCAAATTTTGACATCTCTTCTGATCATGAAAATTTCGTTTTGTCATCTACTATGCAAGTAGAAACGGAAGAAATAGCACATGATGAAGAGGAAGAGGAAGATCTTAGAGATGCTCCTCCAGCATTTGAAGAGGGTATCTCTACCACTGTGGATGAACTCAGAGAAATAAATATGGGTACAGAGAAAGATCCACGCCCCACTTTAATTAGTGATGCCGTGACCTTTGAAGAGCAAGAAATGTATACTTCTTTTCTAAAGCAAAATAAAGATATTTTTGCTTGGAACTATACATAAATTTATGGGCTTGATCCTGATATTGCTACTCATCATTTGGGTTAACCAAAAGAACATCGAGGATTTAAGCAAGCCGCGAGAAGAACACACCCAACTTATGCTTCCAAAATTGAAGCTGAAGTGGATAAGCTGATCAAATCTAACTTCATCAGAGAAGTTTAGTATCCCAAGTGGTTGGCTAATATTGTCCCTGTAAAGAAGAAGAACAGACAAATTAGGGTTTGCATCGATTTCAGAGATCTTAATCGGTATTGTCCTAAAGATGATTTCCTAGTTCCGATTACAGAACTCTTAATTGATGCGACGACTGGATATGAAGTACCTTACTTCATGGATGGATATTCCGGATATAATCAGATCCGAATGGCCCCAGAAGATGAGGAATCTACAGCCTTCAGAGCCCCTCAAGGTGTGTTTTGTTACCGGGTGATGCCCTTTGGTTTAAAGAATGCAGGTGCAACATATCAACGCGCCATGCATCGTATCTTCAATCCTTTCTTAGGGAAGTTTTTTGAATGCTATGTAGACGATTTGGTGGTTAAATCCAAACAACGTTCTAATCACTAGGCTGATTTTGAAGTCATATTCCACAAGCTTCGACAACATAATTTGAAGATGAACCCCTTAAAATGTGCTTTTGGGGTAACCTCAGTAAACTTCCTTGGCTTTGTTGTACGCCATCATGGTATTGAAGTTGATCCTGAGAAGGCCAAGTCAATCCTTGGTATGTCACCTCCTCAGAATTTGAAAGAATTAAGAGGACTTCAAGGAAACTTAGCCTATATTCGGCGTTTCATCGCCAATTTGGCAGGCAAAAGTTTACCCTTTAGCAAATTATTGAAAAAAGGAGTCACTTACCAGTGGACTGAAGAATGTCAAGAAGCGTTTGATGTTCTCAAGAAATACCTCTTGAGTCCACCAGTACTCATGCCACCTGTTGAAGGTAGACCACTTATCCTCTATGTGACAGCTCTAGAGAGATCATTGGGTGCCTTTCTTGCTCAAAAGAATGATGTTGGGAATGAAAATAGCCTCTACTATCTCAGTAGAACTATGCTTGAAGCAGAAACCCGGTATTCAAGTATTGAGAAGTGCTACCTGGGATTAATCTTTGCAGTTCAGAAACTGAGACACTACCTGCAACATCACGAGGTCCAATTGGTATCTCGCAATAATCCACTCAAATTCATCCTTAGTCGTCCAATGCATACAGGACGTCTAGCAAGGTGGGCAGTTATTTTGCAGCAATTCGACATTCATTATATATCTCAAAAGGCAATAAAGGGCCAAGCTCTGGCTGATTTCCTGGCTGAACATCCTTCAGTGGAAGACACGTTTTCAGATATTGAACTCCTTGATGAGGAAGTTTTTTCTATTCAAGAGTGTCCTCAAACATGGAAAATGTATTTTGATGGTGCTTCTAGAAGTCCAACAGGGAAGAAAATGGAAAATCCTAAATTCAACAAAGTTGGTTTAGGAATTGTACTCATTTCTCTAGATAATGCATTGTTACCTTATTCCTTTTTATTGTGGGAAGGTGGTACCAATAATGAAGCCAAATACCAAGCTCTTATCACAGGCTTGGAGTTAGCGCTTCAAGCTCAAGTGAATCACTTAAAGGTGAAAGGTGATTCAGACCTGGTAATCAAACAAGTCAATGGGGATTATGCCATCAGAAAAGAAGAGTTAATCCCTTTGTATGATTACGTCAGAAATTTAATGGTGGAATTCCCTTCAGAACCGACATTTTGTTATGTCCCAAGATCAAAAAATGCTCAAGCGGATGCACTGGCTAATATAGCCACAGCTCTAGCAGATCCAAATCGGGACGAGACAACCATCAGTATTTCCCACCGTCGTGCAATTTCACCATGTTCAAGCCAGAACAGAGGAAATTAGTGAAATTAGTCCCATTCCTGAACTGTATGGTCATACTATCGGATGGATGTCACCTATCAAGGAATACCTTCAAAATGGAACACTTCCACCTGATAGAGCCAAGAAAGAACAAATCCGGCGACATGTGGTCAATTTTACTCTTTATGATGGCCCAAACCACCTAGAGAAAATTCTCTAAAAACGTGGTTTTGATGGAGTTCTCTTCAGATGCATTGATGGTGAAGAGATAATGGCTGTCATGAAAGAAGTGCATGCAGGAGTCTGTGGTACCCACCAGTCTGGACATAGATTGTCTGATCAAATTCGAAGGCTTAGATACTTTTGGCCTTCAATGATACAAGATTGTGTTGATTTCAAAAAGAAGTGTCATTCATGTCAAGTACATGCCAACTTCATTCATCAACCTCCAGAGTTGCTTCATACAGATAAATACTCATGGCCATTTTCCACATGGGGAATGGATGTGGTGGGACCTTACCCTTCAGCTACGACCAAACAGTTTAAGTACATTCTTACTGCTACTGATTTCTTTTCCAAATGGGCAGAGGTAGTGCCTCTCAAAGAAGTCAGTTCTAAATGCATTGTTAGCTTCATCAAGTCTAACATCATTAATAGATTTGGTGTCCCTCATACCATATTGACGGACAACGGCACAAACTTTTGTTCTTCTGAGGTGAAGAATTTGTGTCAAGAATACAACATTAAATCCAACCATTCATCTCGGTATCATGCAGAATCCAATGGCCAAATAGAAGCCTTTAACAAGAATCTTTCAAATATACTACAAAAGATGGTGGATAAAGATAATAGGTCACGGCCTGATAAACTCTTTCATGCTTTATGGGCTTTTCGGACTACCACCCGCAATGCAACGCGGTCAACTCCATATTCGTTAGTATATGGAACAGAAGCAGTCTTTCCAATTGAAGTTCAATTTCCCTCACTCAGAGTATCCATTTGTGATCAGTTATCTACAGATGAGAAATCCCAAAAGCAATTGAATGAATTGGAACAGTTAGATGAGAAATGATTGTGCACTTTTCACCACTTGGAAATCTATCAGAAACGAATAGCATGAGCTTTTAACAAAAAAGTTCGTCTTCGTTCATTCATTCAGGGAGAATTGGTATTAGTTCTCATAACTCCAATGATACCAGGAAAGAAACCTCCCAAGCTTGAGCCAAAATGGGAAGGTCCTTATTTAATACATAGGGTCTACTCTAATGGATCTTATTCATTAATCTCGATGGATGGAGAACTCATTACTACTCCAACTAATGCCATATTTTTGAAGAAATATTTTGTATAAAATACAAAGTATTCACAATATGTCCCCGCAACATGACACTAAACTGTGCAGCACCAGTTCTTCCTTGCTATATGATGTTAAACTATACAGCAATGGTCCAATATGACCTTAAACTGCAACTTCATCCCACACGACATTAAACTGTGAAAAAGTTCCCTAAAAAGTCCTGTATGACTTTAAACTACACCATGGCCCTGTATGACATTAAACTGCACCATCCATGGTCCATGTATATGACCCTAAACTATTTAAAAGTCCCTTACGTCTGGAAAGATGTTAAACTAGATAATCATCAAAGGTCCTGTACGACCTTAAAACTGTACTTATGTCCAGTATGACACTAAACTGTAGAAAACAAATCCCAAATGCGTCCAATATGACGTAAATGGTGTGTTATTTTGTCCTTACTGCATGACATTAAACTGCACAATCCCTTTTTTTTGTCCAACATGACGTTAAACGGTATTGTCCCCATCGTCCTAACTACATGACACTAAACTGTATAGAAATTCCATGATACGTCCTACATGACATTAAACTGTATTTTGTCCCTGCAACATGACATTAAACTGTGCAACACCAATAGTCCTAACTGCAAGAATTTAAATTGCATAGTCCCTTTATATGTCCTACATGACATTAAAATATGCATCGTTAAGGTTATTTTTACCTCTTGTTTCTCACACCGAGTATGACTCACGTGATCTTAGAGAAAACCTCAACCGTAACACTCTCTTTTTGGGCCGCTAACAATGTATAAGTCCCAACAACATTTTTTTAGGTCGTTGTCCCCAAGAATAACTTGATTATTAATTCATTCTTTAATTGAACTACACGGACTTTGATCCTTTCCTTCCAGGTTGGGTATGTAGGCAACCTCCCTGGGTTCAAGCCAAAAAACAATCTCTTCACATCGGTTCACCACCATCTCATATGATGTTGATTCGTGAAACCGCCCATGGAATCAATATCTTTATATTGATTCACTTTCGTCCTTGTTATATGACGTTAAACTATACAACACTTTTGTCCGGTACGATAATAAACTACAATACTCTTTGATTTCCTCATTTGAGAGGGAAACATTATTTACATTGATTTTTCAATCATGTTTCATTTCAAAAGACTACGTGCATACATGGTAATGCCTAAACTTTTTATCTCGGGTTAAACCATCATTGCACTAAAGTCCTCTTTCACCCTTCACATGTACGAACCAAATTTGTACAAAGGGTGGTTTTAGAACTATGTGGACTTGATTCCCATCCTTATGGGATACGTAGGAACATTCGAGTGTCCCTTGAATCCAGTCCCAAGTCTTTTGGGCCTAACCCCAAATTTCACTTTCAGTCCCTTGGCTGAACAGTCCTCATGAAAACACACACGGTGTATTCATTATTATGGTCCGAACTCTTTGACCCTAAACTAAGATCTCTCATACTTTTGTCCTGCACGATGTTAAACTGCATTTCAAGAACTACGTATGGCTTGATTCTCATTTTTATGAGGTACGTGGTGAAGTCCAAAATTTCAATTCAGGACCCATCCACAACATGATTATGGTTATTATTGACTTATGTATCTCTATATACATTGGACAATACCCATCTTTATGTGTTATAATCCTAACCTTAAATATTTTCAGATCTCCATAACCCTTTTCACAACTTTTAGTCACAAAAATGTCAAAATTCTGAGAATTCTTTTGCCTGACTATGCAGTACATGCTCATAGGTGGCCTTGCATAAACAGTCCACATAACAGACTTGTTAGCCAAAAGATACTATTTATTTGACTATGCAGCAAATGCCCTTAGGTGTCCCTACATAATTCAACCCCCTAACGGGTTTTTCAGATAGTGGTAACTTCATTCTTGGGAAGAATGCCTCTTTTGTCCTTATTTGTCTTAAACGACAGTATGTTGGGATCCACAAAAATATCCATCCTTAACATATTTGTCCCATATCATTTTTCAAGATCTGAAAGTATTCAAGTCTATGGCTTATATTCTCCTTCCCTACGTTTGGGTCAGACCTTCGTAAGAGTAATATTCATCCAGTTCTTCGATAATATTGTTTGGAAATATCTTTTCCATATTCAAGTACCTCTTTCCACAAAGAAAACTCTATAATTTGGAAGATTTGAATCTCCACAAACTTTCACTGGCTTTTAGCACTAGGAAAGTAAATTTCTGAGAGTTCTTTTTGCCTGATTATGCAGCACGTGCCCGTAGGTGGCCCTACATAAACAGTCTACATAATGGACTTGTTATCCAAACGATACTGTTTTATTTAAATATGCAGCCAATGCCCTTAGGTGGCCCTGCATAATTCAACCCCCTAACGGGTTTGTTAAATAATGGTAACTTCATTCTTGGAAACTACTTCTTCTAGTTCCTTTTATCTCTTTTTCATATCATTCCTCAGATTCAAATATTCTTAAGCCATAGTTTACATATTTTCTCTCATAATTGAGTATGGTAATATGTTTTCAGATAAATTGTCAAGGAATTGAATCAATTTTAATCCATTTTGGTCAAAGCTATTTCGACCTTAAACATTAGCCCCTTTATGTCCGACATGCATGACTTTAAACTGCCCACAAAAGACAAAGGAACTCTGAATAAAAGTCAAGTTCCAGCTCACTAAACATACATTCTGTATGATTTAGGTAATATTGATCAATTAAAAGATTCAAGGTTTATAGGGTTATTTGTAATAATCCTAGTAAAAATCAAACTATGCTTACTAGGCCCATTGGTTTAAGTAAATTTGAAACAGGTAGTGAAAGAATACAGGTACAAATGATTGAAGATGGAAGTGTTTTTCATTGATACACAAGAGTTAGAAGGACATCCACAGACTGGAGTCTCTTCTCTTTTTCAAGAATTACAAAAGATTGTCAACATAAGTCTTCATTTGATGTACAACATCCTGAGATTTATCAGCAGTTACTTGAAGCTCGTGCACTTGACCAACTTCACTCTTTTCAGCTTGATGAAGTGCCTTCTTAGATTCTGCGATGGCTTTCATGCCATTCATATGAGTTTCATCCAATGATTTGTTAAGCTGATCAAGTTCCCCAATAACAGCATCTAACTGTTGCTGGAGTTGCACCTGCTGGACGTTTTTTTCTTTGATTTTATGCTTCAGCTCCTTCATCTTGGCAGCACAATCAGCTTTAGCTTGGGATACCGCAGCCTCAAATTTGCCTATGTTGACTGACAGTTTTAATCTGATCAAATCTTCGTGACTTTTTTGCGCTTTCTCCCTCATGAAAATGTTCTGTTTCACCGTGGCATGGATCTTTTCATATCCAAAACCACCAAGTCCTAGTATAACAAATTGGGATGACAATCGAGGAATTTTCGACGGTAGCTCTTCTAAAGGCACCCCAGATATGATGTTCCATATGTTGTTCCATGCCTTACGTCATGAAAAGCTGAACGCTTTAAGCATCTCGGGATTTGATTCAACATCATCGTCGTAGGGGGGCATGTAATCTGGAATTAATGCACTTAAAGAAGTGCCCTATCCTGCTTTTTCCCACCTGATTTGTGCTTCTTCACTTTCAATTCCCATTGGAGGAGAGGCTGAGGTCTCACCTCCGGACCTAGTCATTGCAGTTGATGGCCCTGCATGATTAATTGAAATATTTAGTTAGCTTCAAAGGATAACAAAAGAATAGATTGTCTTACGAATAAAGTACAATCACAAATATTGTTATCCCTTACCCAAGGATGGTTCAAAAACCTGAGAAGACCTCTCCCCATCTTTCCTGGTCTCAACACGATTTTTAATATGGGTCTCCGGAGGGTTTATTGGGTTTAGCTCTACTTGAGATAATGTTTCTGCAATGGTAGGGTTGACATCAATGTCTACACCCTCTTCAGGCATTGACAGTTTAGCAGCTTCTACGGATGAAACTGCATATTATTTTCAGTCATGGTTAGAAGTGTAAATTTAAAAAAAAAAATTGGGCGAAGGGTAGCACTCACGCCAAAGGTCTTCTAAATCACATGACAACTTAGCATGATCATAAAATTCTTCGAAAGTCATTCCTTGATTCATCATTTCATCCAATGATATTTCAGAATCCTGGTTAGTCTCACCAGTGGGAGCATTTTCTACATCTTCTTGCTGACTTACGTCCTGTAACCCCTGATCCTGGACAGCATCTTCAACAGCAGGAGGAATACTGGGAATGGATGCTATCTCTTCTCCAGGAACAGCCAAGTCAACTTGGGTTTGTGATCGTTCTACAACACCCTCCACGGCCTTTGAAAGGGGGTCAGTCCCTTCCCTCAAGGGGGAAATTGAAGAAGCCCCTGCAATCCTCAGAAATATGAGTAACCATGTGATTATGAGTATAAACTCATGATTATTCGAAGGAATTACCACTACTAATGAAGCGTTTAGCTGTGGATTTCCTCCTTCGTTGCCTTTGCTTTTTTTTTTCAGAGTATTAGTAGTCTCCCTTATTGGCACTTGGATTGGCGAATGGAAGGCTATGTCCAGCGCCTCATTCATGGCCTGCTAGCCTGGAGATATCTTGCCTGGTTTGCGAGTAGAATCAGCAACAACCCCGATAGTAGTACCACCAGGGCTATACTGTGGCGAAGGAACCCCAGTTCCTTTCTTTTCAAGCTGCGAGATGAAGAAAATAACTTCCTTAAGTAACAAAGATTCAACTGAAATCAAGTTGCAAAGAAAATAAGGAAAGAAAACTTACATCTTTAGGAGCCACGTACTCTTGCCATTCCTCATCTCCAGAACCACCAACCCCCTCAGTGGCGCCACGATCAATCATTTCCTTCACCTGCCTGGTGATAGGAACAGAGTCATCAGTGGAATATATGAGCATTTCCAGCTCTCTAATGTAAGCTCGCACTTCATTGGGGTTATCTTCGTATTGAAGATTTTTAGAAGCCATAAGATTTCCTATTCCAGGAAGTTGTAGGCCCTCACACAAATCCAGCCAGGCGGTCTCAGTACCACAGTATAAGCCCTTCCATAGCTGAACAGCCTCTGGTCTTAGATATGAAGGCTGTGAGGAAGGTCCTACAATTTTTGACTTTAATTTCTTCCCAGCTCCTGCAGCTACAGATAGAGAATAAGAAAGTAAGACTTATTGCTTTATGAAATATCAGTGATTAAAATTACTACAATAAAACAACTCACCAGGAGTTGATGGAGTGGGTCTTTTAATTCTGGCCGGAGGATTATATCGGGCACGAAACCGCTTTGTTGCCGGTTGTGCCTCATCATCCCCATCATGATAATCCGGTGAATCAGTTCTAGAAGAGGATTCTGTTGAACCAATTTCAGGTGAGGAAGCATCACCTTCATGAGGAAGGGTTTCATTCTCTACAGTCCTCTTCCTCTTTCCCACTTGATATACTGGGTGATTCAATATCCCTTTGGGGTATGATGCTATCCAGTGTTCGGCATAATATGTAGTCAAATTATGTGCCAATTTTTCAACTGGTAGAGTAAATACTGCCGCAGTCTTCTCTCTTGATGTCAGCAGCCATAGTTGTCGAGCAACCATCGGATGTTGCTCTAACCTGACATGTACTGGATGAGATACAACAATATGTTACAGACATTTGAATTGGAGTGCAAATCTATATGGAGCATAGGCCTCACATATGATCTCTCCATCAATCCTGGCTACTAACACACCATCCTTGAAAGCTAGCACGTATGCCCTTAAATCCAAATGGGCTGTCCCATCATCAACAAACCGCCCGGATGACAGACTTCCATAGGGAAAGAAGTTGAATTCCTTAAACATGCTCAGCCTCACTTTCATGTCATAACCATTAACATCTAATGGAGCAATTCCAGAGAATGCTTGCACTGACGGTCTGAAGGAGCTTCCAGGAATTTGTAATCCATTCTGTACATTGTAAGTCCTGAAGTGAGTGGCGATCCATCCCCACAAAACCTGGAATGGTCCCACTATTCTTAAAGGAGATTTACCCATGAATACATGAAGTAAACTCTTGTGAATATTTGCTAAAATGGGGGTAGAAAACCCAACCATTTTTCCCTCAGCCAACTTTGCCGCAATGACGAAGGTCCCTGGCCTAACACCTCTCTTCGAATCCCTGACCGGCAAGAGATAAACACTGAGACACATTGCCAAGAAACCCGCCAGACGAGTTTTCTTTGGAATTATTTGATTTACTTCATATCCCCACTTTTCAAACTCTCCTGCTTCTAGAGTTGTCCAGAATGTGCCAGGAGCTCCTCTCTTCTCAGGTTTTGCATAGGTGGTATGACATTTGGGCCTGGTATCCTTGGATTTCTTTTTCTTGGATCCTTTTTCTTTTGGCTCCATCTCTTTCTTCTCAATAAGAAACACATTCATCCATTCTTCAAGATGAATATCTTTTCTAAAATGAGTTAATGAGGTCTCTGAACTCTTGAGCCTATGGAATATCTTAAAAAATTCTCGAGCTAAAGCAGGAGTCTTCTCTGAATCATTCCAAGTCAACTTGGAAGGAATTAATTCATCATAAATATCACCCAAAATTGGATCCCCTGAGATCTTGTGGACATCCCACAAACTGATACCTACTTCTCCATGAGTCAGATGGAAAGAATTAGTTGCTGGGCTCCAGTGGCTGAGTATCTCTGGCACGAAGTTATCATGTCTATAAACATATGTTTTCCCAACCCAGACAGCTTCGTATATTTCATCTCTCTTCAGATCCTCGATAAACTCTACACAGGTTTGTCACACCCAGTATGCCCACATCCAAGTTGGCTTCACACCTCCCCCAGGACAGAAGTCTCAACTTTTCTTCCAGCCTTTGGATTGATCCATCTGAGCATTTTGGAAGATCGAAGGATGAAAATGTGGTTGAAGCTCAGGTGTATGTTTTTTCAGGTCTACTGTGCAAGGGCTATGATGCATCACATAGGCCTTCTCCACTGTTCCAGCATTTATAAATACTCCTCCACCTGAGATATTTGCTGAAGCAAAGTTGATATAATTCTGAAACCACGAAAATGGAAGATAATTCTTTACTTCTGGAATAGTGACTTCTTGTAGATGACCATAGCCATACAAAGATAGATACGTGCTTTGAGGAAAGTTGAGATGATATTTCTTCAAATACTTAGCCAAATTCAGAAGAGTGATATCTTTGACAGTATAATAATCATGGCCAATGATGCTCATAATATCATCTATCTGCTTGCTAGCCAGTTCATCAATTAATCCAGGTCTAAGAGCCATTAATTCTGCACAAAAGTTGAATAAATTAATTCATAAATGGATTGATTTTCCACAAAATTTGTGAAAGAAATCAAAAAATGGCTAAAGGAATTAAGGCGCGAAAGTATGGAGATATCGCGCAAGTGTTACATGTGCCGCGCACGTTTTTGTCGCGCATGTATCACCGCGCAAGTCCTATTACCTTGAGAGTAGTGCGGCAGTGAGGAAACAGTGGAAAAAGAGACTTGCGCGGCGAAGATAGCTTGCGCGGCGAGAGCTCAAGAAATTCGGGATCAGATGCTATACGCGGCCAAAGCTGTGTATTTATAGGCCAGGAAGCCTATCTGCGCGCCGTACAGAGTGCGCTCTAAGCCTGCGCGACGAAAACTTACGCGCCGCCCTCTGTGCCCTAAAGACTTGTGTGCCCCCTTTTCCTTTGGATGTATTCGATTTCCTCAGAGTCAAATCCTCTATTTCTCTACGGATCCAACTCTGAGGGGGGACTTTTGTAGACACTCCTTTCGTCACAGAATCTAAAGATCGGAAAAGGGGAATATCTGAGATCAAAGTGATTCAACCTTTGAAGAAAATATCAAAATTCGACAAAGGCATGAACAAAGGATCAAAAACACCTGTGCCACGCAAGTTCTATCACTATCGTGCAAGTCCACTTGCGCGACGCCCAAGTCGCGCAAGTGACTTGGGCGACCTAAGTGATAACGGCCCGGTAACCGCCCAGGGTCTTCTCCTGCCTATAAATAGACCCTGTGGGCCCCCCATTCGAGAGGATCTTTTTCCAGAAACCCGGATTGAAGCTCCCAACACCCAAGTCTCTTCTCAAAGCTTCCGGAACACTTCTAAGGTAATTTATTACCTAGAACAGAAGATCTAAAGAGAGGGAGGAAGGCCTAAGTGTTGAAACTCATCAACACTTGCGCTCCTGATTGGACAGCCCTTAAGGGAAGTGACCACACTTGCACGCCGCCTTACTCCTTTGATAGAACATTCGCATCCCTGTTCTGGAAGAACCTCAATAGGATTCTAAAGGCTTTAATAAAGAGTTTCTCAAGTATTTCAATGCTTGTTGACCATCCCGCAAGTATACCATGTATCGCGCAGGAATACCTGCGTGACCAATACTTGCGCGCCGCCGCAGTACCTGCGCGCCTACCAAGACTTGTGCGCCCCTTCCTTTTTGGGTGCCTTTCTTGCCCATTTCACCCCTCTTAATCCATTAAACCTTTTCTTTTCAAGATTCAGTCTTTAAGACACTCTACAAATCCATTTATGGCATGATTTCTTGATTTGACTTCCTTATCTGAAAGGAATTCGGTGGAATATCTCTCAAAACCTAGTGATTTACATATCTTTATGTCACTAAATATTGAGAGTTCATTCATTCAACCTCATCCTTTAAGATGAGATAATCCTTAACCTGGGTCTCATTTTTAGGAATAAGTCCCAGTCATAATCTTGGGCTTCCTTTTAAGGAGTAAGCCCCAAGTCCCCTAACCTGGGCCTCCTTTTTAGGAATAAGTCCCAGTCATAATTATGGGCATCCTCTTTAGGAGTAAGACCCAGTCTCAAATATGGGCATCCTCCTCAAGAGTAAGCCCCAAAACTTAATCTTTAACCTGGGATTCCTTTCCAGGAATAAGTCTCAGTCATAAATCCCTTAACCTGGGCCTCCTTTTCAAGAGTAAGTCCCAGTCATAAATCTTGGGCTTACTTTTCAGGAATAAGCCCCAAGTCCCTTAAATTCTCTTTAACCAGTCCTAATTTACGTTTAATCTGGGATTCCTTCTCAGGAGTAAAACCCAATTATCAATCCTCTCCTAATTTGGGTTTACTTTTTAGGAATAAGTCCCAAGTTAGAGTATTCAAATCTCCATGAAGCACATATACCTTTATGGACCCTGTTCCTGGATTTTCTCCCTAAAGTAAATCCTAAACCTTTATCTATCTGGGCAGTCATACATACATAAGCCCCAAAACATTTCTTATGATTACATCTTTCATGGACCAATTGTCCATTTTATTACCAATACCTCTTGTTTCTCACACCGAGCATGACTCACGTGAGCTTAGAGGGTAAAAGTAATTATGACATCCTTCTTTGAGCCATCAATCATAAACATCATACTCCCTTATTCAAACTACGTGGGTTCTGATTCCTTTTCTAAAACAAAGGATATGTAGGTAGCCCGTCTATGGGTTCGATCCCAACTCTGAAATAATTCATGTCCTTTTGAATGACAATAAACATCAAGTGCCCCACTGAGTGGCTTTAAAACCAGCCTGGTCATTATAATGACCAAGAGACTTTTATATAAATGTTTTGAAGGATGCCATTGACAAAGAATCTCTAAATAGATATAGATGATTCTCTATTGATGAAGAACCTCGAATACATATAAAAGAATCTCTAAATTTCTTTCATATTTAATCATTGATTGTTAAACTGAAGGAAAGCTCATTTTATACTTGGTAATATAATAAGGATTCACGAACATAACTTAAATCTATAAAGAGAGTCCCGAAATAGACAATAATTCCCCTCAAAAAGGTGTGATGAGTCTGACCTCCCATCCTCTCGACCAATGCAAATTCCTAAGCCTCATCAGTCCACAATCTAATGAGCGCCTACCTTTGGAAAGTAGGTCCAAATGGATGTGGAATCATTGGATGTTTTTGGTTCTACGAACAAACCCGTTAGAAACCAATCAGAACGTTTGAATCTCCCATCTAGGAGGTCATCCACGAATTCTGGGGGAAACATGTACAAAACCACATAGTTAGATATATCTAACTAAGTGAACCATCATATCAAAAAATTATGGTGGGAAGAACATCTCTAATTTACATAATATAATATATTTGTTTTTCCAAAATTGTAATTTTTTCTAGGTCTATAAATTTAATATGTATAGATTTAAAAAATACACAAAGATGAGTTAATGTATGTCATAATTGTTTATATAAAATGAAATCTAAATCTAAATGCATTAAATCTTTCATTAAAACATGGCAATAATTTTTTAGTCCCTTTAATATTAAATCTATCATTGGCATGATATTTATGATATTTTATGAACACCCCTTTGGAACCTTTACCTCATTTTGGAAGTCGCAAAACTAATATCACTATTTCTTAAAAAGAGTGTAAGCAGTTTGAGGATGAAAATTCTACCTTTCACCCTTCACTAAATCCAACCCTTCTCATATCCCCATGTTAATAATATCCAACCTAGACTTAATTCCATCTTTTTTTTTTCTGTATGCATTTAGTAATCTTTCAATGACACTATCACATAATTTTTTTTATACATGCATAACATTAAAAAATTTTATGAGATACAAACAATTCCAGTTAGGTAATTCCAAGAAAAAAATAGATCAATTTTTCCAACCAGTTTTTTAAGGTTTTTGTGAATATGGTTTACCAAATGTGGTGATTATATCCTTTACTTTGTCAAATATTTGATCACTTATTAGTGGATTTGGTGTTATACTTTCTTCTAAATCCCCCAAAAATAATGTAATCCAATATCGGTATTTATGTCTTTGGGGTAGAAATTTGGGATGTCCAAGAAATAGAGTCTTCGAGGACTATTTCAACCAAGCTGAGTGTGTGCCTTGTTCATAAATAGGACACCACCAAGTTCCTTTAATTATATATCATTAAAAAATTTCATAAGCAAGAAAGTCATTTATTATCCAATAAAACATGGTGATAAATGTGAAATATTCATTTCTATAATCATCATATAACTTTCGATTCTAATATAAGAATAAACAATATAATGTATTTCCACTTTACACATAGTCATTATGGTATGTTATTATTTCCCAACATAATTGGTGTAGCGCTTTGGCTCAAATTCCACTTAAAACCACACTTCAGGCCAGGGTACCATGAGGCCTTAGGTGTTCCTCCCCATACTCCAAAGGCTACAAAATAATAGTGAGGATGTAAAGATGTAATAGTGGGGATACTATACCCTCTCGAGGTGATAATAATAATAATGGTTCATATGTATATAACATAGAAAAAGAGGACCATAACTTAGTGGAAGTAAAAAAAACCAAATCAGAGTGGAATCATAAGTAAATAACAGTATAATAATAAATAATTAAGCCAAAAGGAATAGCATTTATAGAAAACACTCGAAATAACAAGTCGTACATCACAATATGAAAACAGGGTCTCCTGTGGCTGGCCATTAGTATATACATATATAAAGCATGATGAACAGAAGGGAAACTCCAGCTGATATAGGAACCACCATGGTCCCTTTATTTCCTTACCATGATAAGGTCATACTAGACCACTAATTTCTAGCTCCCGAGCTTGGTCCCTTACCTGATCATAGAGACATAAAGTCCACACACATCTCGAGGGGCCCATGTAGGGTGTGAGAATAAATCTTACTAGTCCACCACCAATGTGTACCTATTTTATATCAATTATTATGTAGGTGTATTCTAAAAATAATAAAATGCATTTCTCACATAAATTTAATAAAATACCCACTTCCCTTGTGCTCAAAATCCACAAGGAAGTGATCAACTACTTTATCCATCACCGATATAAGTCTGAAAACATTTCCCCAATTATATATATGGCATAAAACGTCTGTTTTTATTTTTAGAATTATAGTGTCTAGGTTCTATGGAATAATCCAAAGGAATCCCTTGATGAGAATTATAGTTAAACCCATGGGTTCCACCTAAAAATACACAATCCGACACCTTATTTCATCAATATCATAACTATAATTTGAACAACATGCCTAAAAATGTCCCTGGTCCCTTAGACCTTACCTTAAGAAATCATCTTCTGCTCAAAGTCCCAATTCCCAAGGCATAAAATAAAGATCAACTCCATGTCAACAACCAACATCCTGAGGAATTATGTTCCCCCCCTCAATATCCAATCACCTCAGCCTCAAGTTTCTTGGTGAGCCTCAGCCACCAAACGATGGTCTCTTCACTGTAAACTGATGTTCCATCAACATCCAAATTGATTTCTACGGTGATCACCCCAAAACGTAAATTATGGTCAACACCATCACATAATCCACATATTATAAAGGGTCCTCCACCCATAATGAGTGGTCAAAAACACCTTAATATGTGTCTTATCTATGTGTACAAGACTCTAAAGGGTTATTGGCTAACATACAATGAGTGGAAATCACTAAAAAACCTAATAAATATCATATGATACCTCATTCCCCTATGAAAATGTCACTAAATCATGATGTTCAATACCATATCAAATATCATGGGCCATTCCCCTATCCTTATAATCTCATCACCTTTTTCTGATGACCATTTCACCTTAACCCAGTGATCAAAATCACCCAAGTAACTTAGGCCAAACCCAACCTAACAAACTACTTCACCTAAGTCTAAGTGATTGACATCACCATAATACTCAAGAAAATCCATTCTTGTTCCTATAGAACCAATAAATTTAATATAAACAATTCAATTGTATTTAAAAAACACACCTAACCTAACTGTCGAGGTTAGTTTATAACCCTCACCCAACTCAACCATTTGTGGTGGAGTAAGAGAATGATCGTAGCCATATCATATAATCATTATAATAATTTAATAAGAATGAATTTAATTAATTAGTGTCTCAATAATACATCCCACATGGCATATATGAATGTAACCTCAAAACACTGTTAAAATCAAGGAGAAATATAGACCCCACCTACCTCAGAATTGTAGGCAATTACTTATCTTATATTAGCCTATTAATCAAGTTGAATAGGAAGAAAATGATGTTTTAGAAAAATGACCTGAAAATAGGGTAAAAGTGATCACATGGATTTAAAATTATGTATGGAAATCTAAATGAAGAAAAAAATACAACTAATTAAAGGTCTTACCGATACGGTTCCAATGAGACCAATGAAGCTCGAATCAGAGATCAGATGATGAAGTTGTATTAAAGACTAAGAGGAAGGGACATGGTAGAGGGAGCCCCTATTGTACGGTGAAAATGGGAGGAAAGGGAGGATGAAGAAGAAAATAGAAGGAATAGATTTTTTTTTAATTTCTCCCATATAAATTAGATGCACCATTTGACAACACAATTTGGCTAACTGTGCTCCAACCATGTGGTGATCACTTCCTAAGAACCATAGACACATGGTCTAGGTGCATGATTTTTCCAACCGTCAGGAAACTGGGCATGAGATCTCTATTTGAAAATATATAGATCCTTTATGGACATGATCCCCCTCCTACATGGTTGTTCAAATTGTACTCTATTCCACTGGAGGGTTACACCATTTCTCCTATGTGGACGCATGGTTTTTCCAAAACATGGGACTCTATCAGTGTGTTCTTGAAACTAAGTTTCTAGGCCCCACCATATCCAAAAATCTCCCAAAACCATGAGACACTTGTCATTCCTTAAAATCCATATAAAAATATGGCCTTAGGTCAATAAGACTCTCAAAATTTTGTTCCAAAGATCAAGAAAAGAGTTGGTATACTTACCAAACACAAAAATTGAAAATTAACAAGAAAAAGACCCATTAAAAAACCTAGGACTTAACAGTCTCCCCACCTTATCATATCTCATCCTTGATCTATCAATCCTTACTCAAAGTTGGTACTCAACATACCCATATCATTCACATCACCCAGTCTACCCAATTATTAAGCCATTGGTCAACTGCTCTCAAGGAGATCCCCACCTTAGGAATTACCTACCCAATCACTTATCGACCAAAAAAAACATCTGATGGTCCACCAACCATACCTAGAGTCAAAATTCCTCCCATTAAACATCATTATCCCTATACATCATCCGGTGCTCTAGTCATTCATGTTTCATATCTGACACCCATCCTGTGATGCATCTCATCACATGCCCATAAGTATATGCGCCCTATAAGACACCCACAAATCCCACATCATATATAAATATGCATTCCCATAAAAATATCGATGACTACAGACCTCATGTACAACCCAAATCACATCGATATCCACATTCCTATAAGCATAATGTATAACCAACATCACATCAATTCTAATGGTTGATCCCAATGCCAACACACCTCATATATATATGTATCACACATCCTAATCGATGCCATCCTATTAACCATCAATTAGTTTGTATAAAATTAATATTTGTGAACCTAACAGACCCAAACTAGACAAATAGAAATAAAAGGAAAACTTGTTCATTCCCTTCATTAGAAAATACCTCTAACCATAGTCGGATCCTCGACCTACTCTAGACCTGGAAGATCAATTACATACATCTGTCCTGAAGCATGACTATCCAAGGCTTGGACTCTCTGTAGAGATACGACAACTACCAACTGTTAAACCTATTTCAAAGTCCCACTGTCCCTACCCTGACCTTTGGATGAAGCTAAATATGGGATACCCACTTTTGGTACTACTTCTAGTACTACCTTAGATCCATGATTCTACCTTGGTCCCTAACTCCTAGATATCCGAGAAGGCTTCCTACATAATCTCTCTAGATGTCCCATATGGTTACATACTTGACAATCCTTAGTAACCCAATCACACTAGGTATGAACATGTCATTGGTACCCAAACTAGAAGCACACGACTGAAGAACCACTCATCAGTGGTTTTCCTAAATCTTTGGCTCAACTACCCTATAGATATTCCTCACGAACTCACTTCCAGCTACCCAAAGCATCACTTCAAAAATCACCTGATGCCATCACCTAGTTCGTATAAGATCGATCCATCAAGTTTCCCTCATCTATGAGATCCTAGTTGAATACCTTTGAAAAGTATGTCATCCTAATGATATTCACCTATTCTTTGATGGAATACTGCAATCCATACACAAATCACTATACCCAAGTAATGTCATTTCCCACCATAGTAGGTTAAAATCATGATAAATCGGTGAAGTTTTACACATAGTCCATGATTAAAGTATCATAGTGCTGTAGATTCATGAAATTGTGGGATCTGTCCACCCTCAGTGTCTCTGGAAATAAGGTATCAAAAAACCACATCTCAAAATACATCAAATCTAGTCCCTCATGTCTTACCACATGAACTTGTACATCCCACTAGCGGTTTACCAGTTCTCTAATCATGTACATCACCAGCTTCACCCTCAGACCAGGAGTGTATCTAGCTGATCAAATATCGTCTGGACTAACTAGATCTAGTTCTCTTCCACCTTCGGTGCATGCTCACCCTGAAATAGTGGTTGGTGTTGGGAATAAAACTAATGAGTCAAGTATTCCATAGATAGATCATCTCCTTGATATCCCCTATCAATAAACTATATAACTCAAACTAGGATCTCCTAGAGTTTCTCATCTATCTAGGGACCAAATTCTACTATCTGTGTCTATTTGGAATTTGTAGGAGTTAGTATCTATGGCTCCTGATATTCCCAACCCTTTGGAGCCTTATCTGATCCCTAAGGGGCCTTATCCAATGCATGCTAATGTGACACTGTATCACCACCCTCAGGATGATCCATTGGAAATTGTCTAGGTGGAATAACAACGAATACCAATATAATGGTAAAACAACCATAACAGTATATATATCCCAAATAGGGAAATATTTAATGGGAAACACATATCACCATGCTTACAATCCCCTAATTCACTATGCCACTCGATATCTGGCCTCATAGAACTCACCCAACCATATCATATTCAAGTTTCAACTATCATCCGACTTCATGGAGCCTTTACTTACCATTACAGTGTTAGTAATAACTTATAATGCATCTCAATACAAGGTAGTAGAGAAGAATTTCACCAAAGAGGTTACACAAAAAAACAATGTGTATCTTCTTTATTGACACTTTAAATAGCTCACCCCTTTCATCATCCATGACTAATCACATTGGAGTCAAGACCATATATCACATGTCAATCAAACTGAGAACCACATATCTATCTTGGATTAATATAATTCAACTTAAGAGGATATATAGGAAAACACTGTTTAGCTTCTTTGTTGAAACATAAAATAGCGCAACCCCTCTTAGAATATTCTATGTTTTAAGAACAATTCATAGGCACATACAATTATTAAATAACCCCATGTTCCTACCATTATGGATAAACAAACTTTCCTTACCATACCAGGCTAATGTTCAAAATATATATCATAGATAATTATCACACCCAAGTGTGTCACTCGAGGTGGAAATCAAATCAAATGTAAAACAAACATCAAAAAATAAATTTCCCACCCTTGGAAACTTGGTATGTCCCCCATGTAGGTGGCTGTAGGAACCCAAACATGAGCTCTTTATCTAGTTCTCACAACATCCTAGTCTCTGGTTTACCATATCCTAAGTAGTTAGACTCAATATAAATAGATCATTTGATATGATTTTTAACCCACCAAACATGGTTACCATTTAATAATCAGGTCTTGTGATGCTTCTAGAAAACAACAACAAGATTCCTCTCACATACCATTTGAAGTGCCCTGACCTGGAAGCCACTTAAAACCATGCTCTGAGTCAGAGTACCACGAGGCCTTAGAAATGCCTCCCCTTACGCCAAAGTCTTACGACTAGCAGTGAGGGTTTAGAGAAGTAATTGTGGGATGAATTTAACCTCAAGTGGTGAGAATAATTATAATGGTCCATCTGTATATAACACAACCAAAGAGGACTATAACTTAACAGAAGCAATAAAACCAAATCATAGTGGAAGCATAAGTAAACTGTAGTGTAATAATAAATAAACAAGATAAAAGGAATACTATTTTCAGAAAACACTTGATAAAACAAGTCATACATCACAATAATAAAATAGTGTATCCCAGGACTGACCATCAATACATACATATATAAAGCATGTTGAACAAAAAGGAAACTCCAGCCAATACAAGAACCACCATGGTCCCTTTCCATCCATTCCATGCTAAGATACAACTCGACCACTAGGGTCTAGGTCTTGATCTCATCCCCTTACCTGATAGAAGAGACATAAATTCTACACACATCTTGAGGGGATTGTGTAGGGTGTGAGAATAAATCTTAGTAAGACACTACTAATGAATTCCTATCTTAAATCCATGATTATGTAGGTGTATACTAAAAATAGAAAAAAAGAAATTTTCACACACATTTAATAAAATACCCACATCCATTGTGGTGAGAATCCAAAAGGAAGCGA
Organism: Viscum album; assembly: GCA_963277665.1. Taxonomy (NCBI): domain Eukaryota; kingdom Viridiplantae; phylum Streptophyta; class Magnoliopsida; order Santalales; family Viscaceae; genus Viscum; species Viscum album. The sequence continues at coordinate 614,208,786 of OY728136.1, forward strand.
TCACCTTCTTCGACCATCACTGACCTAAGTATGAAAAAATTACCCCAATTATACATATGGAATATAGAATCTATCTACATATATATAATTTTTGTGGTGAGGATCCATGGAATAAGCCCAAGGCATCCCCTGATGTAAAATCCAGGTGAACCGTCGAGTTACACCTACAAATACATAACTCGGCACCTCATGCCATCAATATTATTTCTAGTGCCTGAACGTCATGCCCAAACATGTACCTGGTCTCTCATACCTCAAATTAGAAAATCAACATCGAATGGAAGCCCGACATCTTGGGGATCAATGGTTCCTTTCATCCAAATAATGATCACCCTCATCTCAAAAACTGATGTACCAAGGAACGATGATATACATCCCCCCAATATCCTGACACCTCGGCCTCAAGTATCTCTGCGAGCCTCATCCCCCAACAAATGGTCTCATCACCATCAACTGATGGTCCATCACCCTCCATGTGGAATTTTATAGTGAGGATCTATAAACACAACTGATGTTTGACACCATCACCCAAGACACATAGTATATGGAGGCCTCCACCCATAATGAGTGTTCAAAACCATTCTAATATAAGTCCCATCTATGTGAACATGACTCCAATGGTGCATTGAACAACATAAGGTGAGTGATAATCACCAAATAACCTAAGCCACATATTCCAAAACCTCATGACCTGGATACCGTGTCACTAAAACCTAATGGTCAACACCATCTCAAATCACACGGTCTATGCCCCCATCTGACAACCTCATCACCTCAATCTGATGACCATGTCACCTCAACCTAGTGATCAACATCACACCAAGTAACCCGGGACATGCCCAACCTGAAAAACTAAATCACATCATTCTAGGTTATTGACATCACCTCAATCCTTGGTCTAATCTCTTTAGGTTCCCATAGAACCAATTAATTTAATAAAAAAAAATTATTTGATTTTAAAAATGTACCCGACCTAAATTGCACAGGTTGTTCCAAGACCCATACCCAACATAAAAATTTGTTGTGGAGAAAGTGCATACCCGTAGATATATCATATCATCATTATAATAATTTAATTATAATTAATTTAATTAATTAGGGTCTCACTCAAACAACCCACATGGTGTATACCAACCCTTAAAACACTTTCAAAATTAAGGAGAAATATAGGAACCACCTACCTTGGACTAGTAGTCACTCACTCATTTGATATAAACCCCTAACTCAATCCAAATCAGAATAAACTGATGTTTTTGTCAAACACACTAAAAATATGGTAATAGAGCTCCCATAGATTTTTTTCTTCATATGGATAGATAAATGAAGAAAAAATGGAAAAAAAAATTAAAGGTCTTACCGAAACGGTTCCAATAAGAACAATGATGCTCAAATCGTAGCTCAGAATATAGAGTTTGATCATAGCCTATGAATAAGAAAAATGGGTGAGGTATCCCATATAGTGAAGTGAAAATGGGAGGAAAGAGAGGAGGAAGAAGGAAATATTAGTTGGGCTAAAATTCATAATTTCACCCAAATAAATGATTTGCATGGTTTAGCCACACAGTTTGGATAACTGTGTGCCAATCGTGTGGTGCTCACTACCTAAGAACCAAACACGCACAAGATATGTGCACAATTTTCCAAACCATGGAAAAACCATGAATGATCCCTCTATTAAAAACAATATTGCTCATACATGCCTATGTTCCCCCCTACTACATGGTTTTTAAAATCATGCTTAGTTCTATTAAAGGGTTTCACAGTTTCTCATAGGAGGTTTCATAGATTTTCCAAACCATTCACCTATGTTAGAACATTCCCAAAACCAAGTTTTCAGGCCCCACCACATCTGATATTCTCCCAAAACCCTGAGACAATTTATGGGCCTTAAAAACCATCTAAAAATAAGGCATTGGGTCAATAAAACTATCAAAATTAGTTTTTGAAGATCAATAAAAGAGTTGACATTATTACCAAACTAAAAAATTTAAAATTACCCACAAAATGGATCATTAAAAAACCCATGATGTTAGACTACACCAAAATTAACATAGATCATCCCTGAGCTATCAAGACTTACCTGGAGATGTTACTGAACATTCCCATATAATTCGCATCACCCAGTCTACCTCGGTCATTAATCTAGAAGTCAACTGACATAAAGGTGATCACTGCTTTAGGATTTACACATCAGGTCACTTCCCATCCCAAAAGAAAACATTTGATTATCCACTAACCGTCCATAGACTCAAAATTCATACCATGACACATCACAATTCTTGCACCTCACCAGGTTCTCTAATCATGGTCATGTCATATCTGACACCCATCTGGTGCCACATCTCTTCAGATTCCCATAATTACCTATGCCATATGTGTCACCCAAAAAATCCCACATCATATATAAATATGTCTGCCCATTAAAATCTCGATGATGAAACACCTCATGTATATCCTTTATCGCATGGATTCCCATATTCATATTCTCCTCATGTATAACCCACATCGCATTGATGCCCATAATATATCATGCTACTAAATCACATTATATATATATATATCATGCAACAAAATTTGGGCCAACAGACTAAACAACACTTGGTTAGTATAAAATCAATATCCATGCACGTCATGCACAAAAACTAGCCAAATAGAAAAGGTAAATAAAACAAAGTCATGTCTATCATCAAGTCATACCTAAAATTGTATTCAGATACTAAGCCCTCTCTATACCTAACAGCTCAACCATATGTGTCTAGACTCAATCCCAATTGACTGAGGACTAGCCTCTTGGTGGAGTTGAACCATCTACCAACCCTTGGTCCCACTGCTGGTTCCCACTGTCCCTGCCACGATGTCTATATGCAGTTGAATCCTAGCTACCAACTCCTAGTAATACTCTCTATATGACCTCATATCCCTGAGTCTTCCCCAAACCTTGGTTCCCTACCATATGAGAATGATTCCTACAGAACCTATATAGATGTCAAACCAGGCCACACACCCGAAACTCCGTTAGTACATGGTCACACTGGATCTGAACCCATCCTTTCTGCACACACTATAAACCTACTTCTGAAGACCCACTCCTTTGTGGTCTTCCTAAATCCCTAGCCTAGCTACCCTATAATGATTCCTCATGGCCTCACTTGCGGCTACCCAAAGCATCACCTCCAAAATCACCTGATGTCATCACCCAAATTATATAAGATCATTCCTTCATGTTTTCCTTGGCTATCAAAACTTGGTTGATTTCCTTTGAAAAGGGAGTTAGTCGGGATATATTCACCTATAATTTAATGGCATGTCTCAATCCATCCTCAAATGTCCATACTCAAGTGATGTTTTTACCCACCATAGTTGGTGAAAATCATGACAACTCAGTGAATTTCACCATATAGTCCATGAATGAAGATCCCCCATCTAGAGATTCAAGAACTTGTAGGCTTTATTCTCCCATAGTATCTCTAGGAAGAATTTATCAAATAATCACATCATGAAATACTTCCAAGCTAGTACGTCGTGTCTCCCCACTTAAACCAGTACATACCACTAGTGATTTATTTCACCTATGAGCATGTACATATCAAACTTTAGCCTCTGACCTGTGGGTGTATCTAGATGGTTGAATATAACCTGGACTGATTTAAACCATCTCATTGCTACCTGTGGTCCACCCTCACCCTAAAATAATGGTGGGTGATGAGACTAAAAATCATGATCTAGATATTCTATAGATGGCTCCACTCCTCGTGCTCCCTTATCGATACCTTATATAATTCAAACTAGGATCACCCAGAGATAATCGTCCATACATGGACCAAACTATACAATTTATGGATATCCCTCTTATATAGGATAAAGTATCTATGACTCATGTTCATCCCAACCCTCTAGGGCCTCATCCCAACCTTTAAGGGCCTCATCCCCTACATGATCATACAACACCATATCACCGACCTCATGATGCTCTATTGGAAGCCTTCTAGGTAAAATTCCATTGAATACTAATGAAATGGTGAAAAATCCATAACATTATATATATCATAGACAAGGAGACCTATAACAGGAAACACATGTCACCCCCTTACACACCCCTATCACATCATGTCACTCGACGTCCGACCACGTAGCCCCTCACCTACCCATATCAGAGTCACGTGTCAAGTATCATCTAGCCTCATGGCTATTTTCCTTCCAATTAGAGTGTCAATAATTACATATAATGTTTCTCAATCTGTGGTAGATGAGTAGAGTGCATACAAAGAGGCTATATAGTAAAACACTATTTATATTCTTTGTTGATACTTTAAAAAGATCACCCCTATCATCATCCCCTCCTACTCACATCATATTCTGGCGCATATATCATGTATTAATCACAATAAAAACCACATAACTATCATAGCTTGTTATAATTCCACCAAGTAGGCTATACAAGAAATCACCATGCAAATTATTTGTTGAAGCTTTAAATATCCCAACCCTCTTAGAATATTCTAGGTTTGAAGCACAATTCATAGGAACCTACACATGTCAAATCACCCTTGGTGACAACTATTATTCATAAACAAACTACCCTTACCATACTAGGCCAAGGATTAAAATACATATAATAGATAATTATCACACCCAAGTGCACCTCTTGATATGGAAATCAAATCAACTATAAAACACATAGAAGAACATAAATTTCCCACCCTTGAAAAGTTTCTATGTCCCCTATGCATGTGGTTATAGGCACCCAAACACATACTCTTTACCCAGTTCCAACAACATCATAATATCCAGTCTACCATAACCCAAACAGTAAGTTTGAAAATAAAAGGACCATTTGATATTATTTGCAACCCACCGAACATGGTAACCATTTAATAGTTGGGTCTTTTGATGATTCTATACAACACCAAAAAGTAACCTCTATGATACCATTTGTAGTTCCTTAACCCTGATTGCACTAAAAACCATGCTCTAGGATAGTGTATAATGATAAATTAGGTGTGCCTCCCCATACAACAAAGTCTAGAAACTAGAATCGAGGGTTTAAAGAGGTAATAATGGAGAGACTATACCCTCAAGTGGTGATAATAATAATTATGGTCCAACTATATATAACATAGAGGAAGAGGACCATAACCCAAAAAAAGAAATAAAACCAAATCATAGTGAAAAAATAAGTAAAAAATAGAAGAATAATAAACAAACAAGACAAAAGGAATACCATTTGTATACAACACTTGACATATCAATTCATTAATCACAATAATAAAATAGGGTCACCAGTGGCTGGGAATATGTACATAAATATATAAACAATGGTGAATAAAAAGGAAACTCCGTATAATGTAGGAACCATTTTGGTCCATTTTCACCTGTCCCATGTTTAGGCCCAACTTTACCACTAAGGTTTATCCCCCCGAGATCAATCCATAACCTGAACACATAGATATAAAGTCCACATGTATCCTGATGGGCCCGTGTAGGGTGTGAAAATAAATCTTAGTAGTTCTACACCAATTTTTTCCTATCTTACACTCATGATTATACAGGTGTATGCTAAAAGTAATAAAATATAATGATCATACACATTTAATAAAATACCCACTTCCCTTGTGCTCAACACCCACAAGGAAGTGATCACTTGCTTCAACCATTACTAGTATAGGTCTGAACACATGCCCTCAATTATATATATGGTAAAAATAATATGTATGAATATATATAATTGTAGTGTTGAGGATACATGGAATAATCCCAAGGCATCCCTTGACAAGCAGTCTAGGTGAACCCTCAGGTTCCACCTACAAATACATAACCCGAAACCTCATTCCATCAATCTCATTACCGACATCCAAATAGTATGACCAAACAAATACCTAGTACCTTGGGACTCACCTCATAAAATCACCATCGGCTTGATTCCCAATGTCATAAGGCATAATGATGTCTTTACTCCAAATAATGATCATCGTTAGCTCAACAACTGATATCCTAAGGCCCAAGGATAACTGCCCCCTCAATATCTTGGCACCTCGACCTCAAGTATCTCGATGAGCCTCAATCCCTAATCGATAGTCTCATCATTTCCAACTGATGGTCCATCAAAATTAATGTTTCATTCTAGGGTGAGCACCCCAAAACACAAGTGATGGTCAAAACCATCACCTAAGCTGTATAGTCTACGGGGGCCTCCACCCACAATGAGTAGTCAACACTACCTAAATTTGAATCCTATTTTTGTACACATGACTCCAAAAACACATTAGCCAACATACGGTGAGTATAAATCAACAAACAACCTAATACACATCATCCAACACCTCATTCCCCTATAAACATGTCGCTAAATGTTGATGGTCAACACTATCTTAAATCACTCGGGACATGCCCCTATCTTGATGACCTCGTCCCCTCAGTTTGACAACCATGTATCCTTAACCTAGTGATCACCATCACCCTAAGTAACCCAATCCACACCCAACCAGATTAACTATTTCACCTCAGTCTAGGTGACTAGAATCACCCTAATCCGAGGCCAAGGCCATCACGTTCCTACAGAACCAAGAAATTTAATGTAAATAAATTAAATTTTATTTAATAAAATCACATAGATTCAACTGACTAGGTTGGTCCATGCCCTTCACCTAACTTGAACATTTGTGGTCGATCAAGAGAATTCCCTTAGTCATATGATATCATCATTATAATAATTTAATAATGTGAATTTAATTAATTAGCATCTCACTTGGACAACCCACATTATGCATGTGAACAAACCACTAAAACACTCACAAAATCAAGGAGAAATATATGAACCACATACCCCATACTAGTAGGGCCCCTCTAATTTGATATAGTCCTTTAACTTGATCCAAATCAGAAGAATATGGTGTTTTAGAAGAACACGCTGAAAATAGGGTAAAAGATCTCACATCTATTTAACATTTTTTATGGGGAGATAAACAAAGAAAAAATATAGAGGATTAAAGTTCTTATGAATGTGGTTCCAATGTGAACAATGAATCTTGGATTATATCTCAGAAGACCGTGTTGGTTCAAATCCTAAGAATAAGCGAAATGTTAGGGGGATCCCCTATTGTGTGGTGAAAATGGGGGGAAAGGGAGGAAGAAGAATAAAATTATAGGTAGAGTAAAATTAATAATATAGACCAAATAAATGATCCTCATATTTTGACTAAACAGTTTGGCTAACCATGAAGCAATTGTGTGGTGCTCACCGCCTAAACACCGCACACACATGAGCTAGGTGTACAGTTTTTCCAAACAATGTGAAAACCATGTGTAAGACCTCTCTTAAAAACTAGAGATATCCCACACGACCGTGATCCCCCTCCTATATGGTTTTTAAAAACATTATCAGGGCCACTAGAAGATCCCACAATTTCTCTTGGGAGGCTGCATGGATTTTCAAAATCATGTGCCTTTGTTAGTGCATTCCTGAAACTGAGTTTCTTGGCCCCACCACACCTGAAACTCACCCAAAACCCCTATAAACATGTCAGACCTTAAAAACCATCTAAAAACAAGGTCTAGGGATAATAAAACACTTGAAATTTGGCTATTAAGATTAATAAAATAGTTTACATGCTTACCAAAATAAGAAATTCAATATATCCCTAAAAATGACATGTTCAAAATCTTGGGATGTTACAACTAGATTTGTACTTTGAGTGATTTTTTATAAACTAATAGAATTCATTATACCTGTAGATATCCCGAGATGATTTTTTTTAGCTTGTTTCCAAATTTAGGATATATTTGATCATTTTTATAACAATGAGGAGAGTTAGTTGGCCGATGAAGATTCCCATATTTATTTCTTATATCTACATGACGCAGAAATTTTCATGAAGTATTTTAACTTATATATAGGTTACTAAATCTTGGATAGATTGGGATGTACTATACAAATTTTTAAGGATTTTATTCATCTATATTATATTGAGATGCACCCCACTTTGGAAAATTTTTAAGCAATTCAGGGTCCTTGTGAAATAGTATACAATCGTTTTGGGAGGCATGCATTCTTTTAGAGATCATACACATTGAATTTAGTATTTTTTATACTGCTATATGTTTATCAAGGAAGCATATTATCTTCTCGTAGCATATCATTATATAAAAAATATTGTTCATTAAATCTATTGTTACTCTATCAGTTTCCAAATTTTACATCATGTAGCTTCAGTACGTATGTCAATGTTGTATATTTAGTATAAATATTATACAAAAAAATCTTTTCATATCTCTTTTTCTTCTAAAATAGCTTATGACAAACCTAATGTTCATATTAAATTTTAATTTGTATTTTATTAATATGATATTCATTATCATTTACACTTGTACTCATATCTCCAATATTGGAGTTGGATTTCTAGAACCAACTGTTTATAATTTGGATTACATGTATATTAAAATATGTTATTATTAATTAAACATATTATTAATTTCTATCCATTTATCTGAAACAATTTAATGTAATAATTTCCAAGAGTATCCATTGCATTTAAAATGAAATAGTAGTTTCCCATAATGTTGAGAACCTTGAAATGATTTAGAGATATTCTTAAAAATAGTTCTATGGTCATAAACATTATATAATGGGTCATTTAGTATGTTCAAAATCAGGTGTGAGTACTTGTAAGTGGACGAGACTTTATCTCATGATGTTTTAACTTGGTAATATTTTATCGAAGATGTTATAATAATAGACTTACTAGAAGGAATTCTATATGATTATTTGTTATCAGATATTCTTGTTTGTAAGTGTGTGTAATGGTACATTGACTTTAAGATTATTATTAATTCATTTCATTACTCCAAACTTATATTTAATATTTTTTTTTGATTCCATATGTTTGTGGGTAGTAGGGTACATTAGGCTTGATACTAATTGTAACGCCCCAACCCGAGTTACCCAGAGTCTGTGCATTATTACATAACATTGGCATGATCACAAAAGATCAAGTCTCGAAAGACCGATTAGTTTATTAGAGTTGGAATCAATAGATACATTCATAAAGTTTACATTAAATCATAAAATGGGAAACTATATCAACATTGTCTCCATACACAACACTGAGATCCCATAGACTATCCCTGGAGGTTAGTCATAATATAATTCTTTGCATCCTGGGAAAAATAAAACATAGAAAGGGGTGAGATCAGATGCCCGGTAAGGATAACATTATCTCAAAAACTTTCATAAATAAGCATAAAAATTTAAGGCAATGTATAACTAAAACAAAAGGCTTTTAAACTTGAATTTCAGCATAATATGGCAGAAATAAAATGAAATAATTCCATTTACTTATTCACATGGATATTATACTAGTCGAATAATCACATGAAATATCAATAACCACTTTCATAATGATGGAATTCATAATGCCAGACTATCATAACCACATAGTCTGGGCCTCGTGCCAAGACTACAAATAAGATTTTGTCAAGGCCTTGTTCCAAGACACTAGTTTTACTCATGATACATACTGATGCATCGAGGAGCTATAGCGGGCTCTACCCGTTACTTACTAACTCCAATGCATTTCTCATATGAAAATCTTGAAAAATAACATAAACATTCATTTTAAAACTATCATACAAAATGTCAATACTTTATCCACAAACCATGAATGGTATAAAAATAGAACATCCACAGTCAAACATAACTCATTCGATACAATATGGAATATTGTATTGTATCATATTAACATGAATTGAGAATAATAACGGATATTGACATAGATGAAAATAATCATCAAAACTATTAGAGAGAAATATCCCCCTTTTTCTTGGAATCATTTAAAAGTCACACTATTTATCAAGAAGTCATTTAAAAATAGATTTTTGAATCAAAGTGTCCCATACCACTTTGAAACTTTTAAAAGGAATTTTGATTTGAAAAAATTAATGTCCATATAAATAATTCCTTAAAACTATTTTTAAAACACGGACATTAATGAGAAATATTTAGAATAATAAATCTTTAAAACATTTAAAATGATATTTTAGTTAGAGTTCCTAACCAAAATAGAGACACTTGAATAAAAATAATTGAGGTAATCAAAACTTTATAATATCATGATAATAAAGGGATTCATGATATACTATGTCAAAGTACATTATATACACCATAAAAAAGTGATTTGGTGTTTAACAACAAATGAGTCTCAGTGGAATGTAAATTGAGATGAAATATCTCATAAAGACCGTATTACTTAAGTTAAGGATACATCAACAACATAATTATGTGTGAAAAATATAAATACACTCAATATTATTGGATATTCAGTGTAAAACAATCAAAGGACATTCACACATAATCTTGTAAAAACAACACCAATGAATTATATGTTTAACTTAATAAATGGATATGAAGTTAAAATTACTCTTATCAAGTTCATATCGATGACTTGAGAATTTATCAATGGAGTGATTATGTGTATAAAACTTATATCCACATAAAAGGGAGTGGAAATTATGACATAAGAAAATAAATAGTTATTCCACATATAATCTTGGAGTAAAATAATCAATGAAGTATGCATAAAGCCGAATGAGTGGAAATTGAAATTTCAAATTCCCTTATAAATTTGGTAACATACGAAAAATAAACCCATGAAATAAGTATCATACAATGATGTTGTAAATATAAATAAATTAAAGTATATTAAACAATGAATATAATCATGGGCAGTACACACACCACATACAATAAATAAGTGGTGAACAATGGAAATCTCATGGAATTAAAAGTGAGATAAGAAACCCATTACTTTTTACTTTTTCCTTGGTAGAGGGTAGTTTTAACTCCTGTATAATGGAGAAATAATTGTTATTTAATTATACATGAATGATATACATTAATATGATATCATATATGATCTTTTAACATTGATTTGTTGATAATATATTAGTATTATCGTCGCTTCAGGTGTTAACGAATTCATTTTCCTTTCTATTCTTTTTTTATGTGAGTCATATTTATTATGGATGAGATGTATCTTATTCATATAAATAATGAAATCATGTCTCTAAACATTATTTTAAATCATCAAATGAAATTTATTATTGAATGGATATGATGGGGAATGAATCTCATCGCGTTCGTGGAGACGGTAATCCGTACGTACGCATGAACGACAATTTAATTCTTTTGATATTAAAATAATATATAATTGGATGGTATATCATATATAAAGAATAATTATCATGTTATATTTATTATTTACATGAACTACACGTCATTATTATACCCATCCAAATAATAATATACTGAAAAACAATTACACCACGATTTGGAGATGGTAGGCCGTACGTACGCACGTATAGTGACATGTCATTCAAAGGATGGATAGAATAGTGAATATGGTTGTAACATATTTATAATAAAATAAAAGTATATACAAGATACTGGATTTATTATTTTATAATGGAAATAACAAAGAAAGAAGAAGTGGAAAAGAATGGAAGTTGAAAGAGGGTGGTGAAATCATTACCTCTTCTTTGGGTTATTTCTTTTGATTTGGTCAAAAGGGATCCCTAAGTTGGATTTCTGACCAAAGGAGGGCCTCTAAGATAAAGGCAGGGAAGTTTAGATGATATTTGGGCAGGGGTTGGCCGAGACAAATAGATTTGAAGGTGTGAAATTGAGAGAAGGGGGAGTGCCCTTTTATAAGAGGGGTGAGGGGCACCTTAGGAAAAGCTAGAAATATTATTTTATAATAAATTCATATTCGGTTTCTAAGGGCTCCAAAGTGTATTATTTAAAGTTTAAGGTGGGGATAGGTCAAAAACCAGTCAACCAATAGGTTTTAGATAGTTTTGGGTCACTATAATAACATTAACTTTTAGATTTAACTCTTAGTTAAATAGTTTGACATTTACCATGTCTCTTTATATTTTTATATTATATATTTAATAAACTTACTATAAAATCCCAAGATACCCCCAAGTGGTCCATTAATAATAAAATTATCATTATATAAGTACTTTGGATGAACATTATATTTTTAGGAATATAATATCAAATAATAATAAAATATTTGTCTTAAAAACTCCTTTATGTCAATTTTGACACTGTTTAATAATTGATTTTTGTTAAAGTCATCGAAACTTTATTAATTCGAAAAAAATTCATTTAATAAATACTAACATGTTTTTTTAACCAATAAATGTTTCGGATGTCATTAAAACTTTCAAATTATATTTATTTTAACATTTATAATACTAATTATTTGATTCTTTCATTAATAAGAAAAATGCTGCATCATTATTGTGTCATAAAAAAATTTAATTATTAAATGTATAAAAATTACAAATAAAATACCATTATGTAGTAAATATTTTTATCTTTCCAATTAATATTTATAGTCTAAAATATAACATATATTACCCTTTGTAAAAATTGTTTTTCTAAAAGATATATGCTTATGTCATTTTTGTATTTATTTTAACTTAATTAATATAAAGTGTCATTATCACTTACAAGTGGATCCATGGGGTCCCAAAATCGACCCAAAGATGCCCGTGGTCAGAAATGTATCAACCAATTGAGTTAGGATACGTTTTAGGGTAATTTAATGTTATTATAATATTATTCTTTTACCTTTATTTACCGAATTTACCCTTTAACCATGGTAAATAAAATATTTACCGAAGTAATTATTCAAAATGTCTAAAAATAAAAGTTACCTATTTAAATAGTTTGGATATCCTGATTACAAATATGGAATAAATTTTTACAAATTCATAACACATAAGTGACAGAAATTAATTTAAAATTAATTTCTGTTGTCAAAACAAAAAGCGTGTTTTTAAGAAATAATAACTATCAAAAGATTCACACTTGTTTATGTCCGGTTTAAATATGAAATTACGTCCAATGACCAAAATTGTATTAAATGGTAAAAATATATTCTAAATATACTTTAAAACCACTCAAATTCATAATTTATCACTACTAATTATTTCGATTAAAAAAGTTATTTTTAATTAAAATTTAGTAATATTCACTATTCATCAAAATATAAAAGTTATCAGAAATGTACCAAACATTAACCCTAAGATAATTTCAATATTATGAATCAAAAAATGAAGTCCATTTTTAATGATAAAATATATATAATTTCAAAAATTGGGTATTACTATTCATAACGGCTAGTTTGATTGGTTGTGCTTTGTGTTAGAGCTTGAAGTTGCGTACAACACACGCTACTGTATTATTCAAAGAGAAGCGTACCATGAAAACTTGGGGTGTTACACTAATGACATGTCATTATTGAATAATCTGAGGAAGTATTTTTCCCTTCCAAATTTATGGAAGTTGATATCTCGACCCTTTGATTGAAAAAAACTATTAAATTAAATTCCATGTCCATGGGATAATGATGAGTTTATTTCAGATAGCCAAATAAAGAAAAATCAATTATATTGGTAGATTACCTATGTGTGAATCCTTCTTGATGATATATTGTGACAAAGGGATTATGTTACACAACGAGTTCTCGCATGTGGTTGTCGATAATGTGACATTTATTTCTTTCTTTTGGGTTCCTTGAATTGTTTCTAGATTGTAATCTTGGACTTAAGAAAATTCCAAATAATGACAACGAGAATGAATCTTATAGATACACACAATAAGTGTTTCATTTGATCTCAATTAATTTCTATTTGAATTTAATTGTTTAATTAAATATTTTTATCAAGGTTGAGGAAAATTTTCATTTAGAATTAATGATTGCATAAATTAAATAATTATTTATTCCAAGGTAATTGTTAAATTACTTAGATATATAATATTAATTTATTGGATATTTATTAAATACTTATTCTCCAGACTGTGAAAAGAATATTTATTTTATGAATAAATATTTAATTCTATATTTACTCAGGTATTTGATAAATTCCATGGAGGATGAGCGAATCAAGATTGTGTTTGGTGATCAATATTAATGTTCAAGATGATAAAATAATATTTATCATTGTTCTAGTTAGTCTAGATCATGTGATAAAATAATATATTATTATTATAATACATGGAATAGGGTTATACATGGGTTTAAAATTTTATTAAGGTCACTTTTTTAATTAATTAAATTAGAAACCCTAACCTTAGGTCAATAAATAGAATGCTTATACATTCTAATAGAGGTTAATCAAGAGTCATCATACACAACATATTTCTCTCTATAATCCTCATCTTTTTTTTCTCACATCCTCTCATGAATAATAATACCAAAATAATTTCTTCAAGACCGAAGAAACATGAAGTGATCAAGATAAAAAAATTCAATATGATCAATCGAATGTTCTAGCCACCAACAATTCATCAGTGTCATTAGAAGATAATATGAACACATGTGGATCACAATTAGAAGGATTCTACACTTGGATCCTACAAGTGTAAAGATATATTAATGGAAATATTTTTCGATGATAAAAATCTACTTTGAAAAAAAAATATAAGGAACGAGGTAATATTTATTCCATTTTAACTAAATCAATTATATATTTACCGTAAAATGACCTCACCTTGTTTCCAGTAATCTTTCTTGTTATTATTCATTTGAAAAAATTTCACTAGTCCTGATGTTCACATCGTGTACAGTATATGAATTATCCTTGAAATATGAAATTTTTCCGAGTCGGGATATTCCCCAATAAATTCTCCCATTGAGATTGAAACCAACATGTGGTATCATAATGGTCACATTGAACTTTATAATTATTTATTTGATTGTTTACCATAAAATATTCAAAAGTTAAAATTCATTTCATGTTTTAATTTGTTGTTGATTCATTGTCAAAATCTCTTATTCTAATTCTTAATTTCTTTATCATATTTCCAAGATAAGTTAATAATCAAAAAACATATCATCAGAATGTCCCATATGAAGGTGCTGATAATTTTGGCTGGATAATACAATACTACAGGACGTGCACTCATTTATTAGATGGCATGTATCCTTGTTTATTAGAAAAGATTTCCCACATGGTTTTCATGACATCATGTAATTAGTAAATTCCATGTGTAATGAATGAAATAAAATATAAACTAGCTAGGGTGGCACATGACTTTTCAAGAGTACACACCATGTAGATTGACTACACATTGGTGTAGTCTATGTGATTTTAAGGAGGAAAACCTGGGGTCAAACCTTATCATGTAACTAATACACCATGTGTATTTAATACATGATATGTATATACTGGAATCCATCTGACTAGAGTTACATATCGTGTATCCCTTATACAGGCCATGTAATTATAAAAATCTACATTAAGTACACACCAAGTCCCTAGGCGTGTACTGCTTATATTCAATAAAGAGAAACAGACACTGTGTGGCTGGCTTGGATATACTGTTTACTTTAAATTTTTATGTATAAATATTATATTTAACTAATTACTCCATTAAAAATCATCATCCTGATTTCCTTGGATCATTAAGATTATAGTACACGATATTCTTTGGTTTTATATTATATCAAATGGTTAATTAATTCAATGTGATATTCTGAACCATGAATCATGTATGGTTATTATATACTAAAGACTCAACACTTTAAATTGTAGAAGATATATAATTTACCCATGTTCTATGTTAAATTAAATTGAATATAAATTCCATGAAATTATGAAACATTCCTTGTACACAATATGTCGTAAGGGTGATCTGTTTATAATTAATACCATACCGAGTAGTTTGGACCGACAATCACTGAGTTTCTTCCATGTACAAAGTTGTATACTATTTTATTAAGTTAAAAAAATAAAAAATAAATATTTTATTTAAAATCATATAGGATGATAATTTCAAGATGATTGAATGAAATAAGATAAAATAAATAAATAAATAAATAATATAATTGATTATATTAATTCATGCATGTTTTATCTTATTAAAGAACGAATTAAAATGAATGTTATCTAGTTATTTTGAAGTCATAATCATTGTATGTGTATGACCGATCATGACCTTGAATAGACCAATGTATGTGTTTTTTTGCCTACTTTTAATTACATAAAATATGGTGGTCTACATGTCATCCTTCCCTATTTTATTATATAGGAACCTATATCCAAGGATATTTATTGTAATTCCCATTAACCAATCGTTTATTTCTCCTCACCTATGTGTGACTTAGAAAACACATGTAATAAAAAAGAGTATCTAAAGGTGTATCGAATTGGTTCAAGGAAAATCCAAGTTGGAGGTTGTTTAAGATGAAACTGAGACTAAACCAACATGGTAGATACATATGTGGATAGGTGGGATGTTGCAACTCATGCCAAGAATGATATAATGAGTTTATATGAGGGTCATAGGTTGATATATTGTATAATCAATAAATTAGCCAATAGATAATATCCTGATCATGTCATTTATTTATTTATTTTATTTCAATCATATGCTTGATTTAGTTTTTTGATGTAAGACCATGATCGTATAAATAAATATACTAATATTTAAATATAGAATTAAATGGGTTATTCATAAATGTTTTATCATAACATCATTAATACCTAGTGTAAAATCTAATTTATATTAACAAGACATGTAAAAGGATAAAATAAGATAATATATGCATAATAAATAAAATCCCTTAACTTAATATTAAGTCAGACTAATCCTTTCATTACATTATTAGGAATGAAAACTATAGAAAAAGGTGTTTTACCAACTCACATTGGGATACTTAATTTTTTCATAGAGTTAATTTGAAAATTTTAGGTTGATTTAACCAATTTACATCAAGATACGTAATTTAAAATAGATTTGATGTAACTTGGAGGTAATTATTGAGGAAATCCATGTTAGGATTTATGGATTGGTGAATCTAGTCAACATATCAAGGAGACAGAATACCACATTTGGAAAAGATCTACCTACCTAAATAGATTTGAGTAATTTTCAAAGCCCATGCTTCATTTATAATAAGGGTAATATGGATCCTTTTCACTATAATGTCTAAGAAACTATAAATTTTGATTCTAATGGGAAGGGTTATTGGGATTTGTTAAAATAGTAAAAAAATAAATAAAATTAAAATTATTTTAGTCTCAAATAAATTGAAATAAAGTGAATTACTATTAACTTTCTCTTTTATAATTGAATAATAATGGAAAATTTTTCAACCACATTATGTATATGATCAATTTTGGAGAAAAACCATCTCATTACATGTAGTAACTTTTAGGAATGATTAATATGCATATAGGAAGTGTTTCTCCATGAATGGAAGTATCGAGTTCTATAATACTCAATGATTGATCTACCTATAAAGTAAGTGATTTATAAGGAGTTTTCTATTTATGATAAATATTTGAGAAACGTGGTCAATGTTTAGTGTTTAATGCTTTCTTCCACGTTTAATGAACACATGAAGTCACATAAACACAAGGATTCTTATAGAAGGATCCATAATCTACATGGTCTATATTAAGAGAGATTTATTCAAGGAATAATTAGTATATCTAGGGATCAATTTCAGATTGAACATGGAGAAGGTGCACTAGTTGGGCCTCAAATAGCCAAACTCAATAGAAACATTGATCACCTAGAGGTTCTAGGCTTTAAACTACGTGATAAACTACACACAGATCTCATAATCTCATCACGCCTTAGATATTAACCATCTTTTTTTGTGAATTTCACTATTAATAACATAGAGAAGTCTCTCCCATATCATCTTATGATGATTCTCTAAGTTTACAAGGATATGAATAACAAAAATCCTTCCATCCTTATGGTAAATAAAAGTAAAGGTTAAGTAAATAGGTCTAAGTCCAAAGCTTCTTTACAACACCCTTACAATAAGAGAAAGTTTAAAGGGAAAGAATGGGAACATGCTGCTAGATATTTTTCATGTGAAAAGAAGGTCAATTGAAAAAAAAAACTACACCTAGATAAATAAGTAAGGGGAATCTTTTGGTGTTTTTTCATCAAGAGAAATTTATCTATTTATATAAATTGGGTATTAGATAAAAAATGTGGTGATCACCTGTGTTTTCAAATATTGGAACAAATTAGATTTTGATTATTTTATAAGCGGAGGTAGATCCATGAGAATACAATGGTGGAAGGATTACTACTATGTCTATTGGGGAATACCACCTCACATTATAGACAAGAGTGATATTGGTTTTAAATTATTGTTGTTATGTGAAATTTGTTTCTAAAAACAATATTTCTATATCCAAACATGACACATATGGATTTATTTTCAAATTTAGGAATAAATATTTCATCTTTTGTAAAATATATATTTTTTATGGTAAGGTACATTTAAATAATGATCTTTATGCATTGTATTACATGAACTGAGTAATGTAAATCATTTACAAAAATAGTTCTCATGAATCCTACCGCACCCAACTATGAAATCACAATCTAGGGAAGTTTAATGAAATGTGGTTTTTTAAATTACACAAATATGTATATTTAGATTCATTTGAAATAAAACCACCTAGTATATGTCACAAATTTTTACAGGAAAAAATGAATAAATCCCTATATAGTGGAAAAAGTTAAAGGGCCATAGAGATTCTTGAATTAGTTCGTACCGATGTGTGTGGACCATTTCTTATTGAATTAATGGGTAAATACTCATAATATATGAATTTTAAGGATGATTTTATTAGATATATATATGTATAATTGATGACATATTAGTCAAATTATTTTTAAAATTTCAAATAAAATAATAATTAAGTTGAGAGATATCTTGTTAAGAAGATTAAGAAACTCTGCTTGGACCTTGGGGGAGAATATCTTAACCAATAATTCATTAATTACTTATGGGATTTTGGGATTCAACTAAATCTCACTCTTCCTTATAAACCATAATTAAATTTCTTCGTTGAAATGATTAAGTTCACCCTGTTATAAATAGTGAGATCAATGATGAGTCATGTGAGTCTTCTATTATCCTTTTGGGGATACAAATTGTAGATAGATATATTTACACTAAATTGAGTCTAAACTAAATCAAAATATAGTATTCCAAACCAATTTTATATTAGAAATAAAATTTTATTTTTATACTTACACGTGTAGGTATGTGAATCATTTTCTAAGGCCTCCTCATCCAAAAAATAGGAACCCTGAGGCATAAAGTGTAACTTTATAGGATACCCTAAGAAAACAAGGCCATATTATCTATATGAACCCTCATTAATTTTTTTATTATGGTAATACATTCCATATTTCTTGAGAGATAACAAATCTCTAAAATAGATAGTGGTAGCGAGATAGACTTTGATGAAGTCTAGTGTGATGGTACCCAAAGTTGATATTGGAAGAAATTACACAAAGTCTCATGGAAGAAGAAGTTCCATAGGTTCAAGTACAGTATAAGAGTGTAATGGATGTTAGAAAACCTAAAAGATATGGTTTTTTAGTCATTGGATACGAAGACTCATTATTAATTGATAATAATGATCTTGTAACCTTTTAGGAAGCATAAATTAGCTTAGATGTTTCCAAGTGAAAAGAAGATATGTATTCTGAAATTGATTCCATATAACCAAACCATGTATAAATTTTGGTAGGCCCTCCACTAGATTTTATGCCCAATGGTTTTTAATGGGTATTCAAGAAGGAAAATTACATGAATAGAAATGTCAGTACAGATAAGGAATGAATGGTTGTAAAAGGGTTCAAATAACTTCAGGGCATAAAATACGATGAATCCTTTTCACTAGTTTCTGTAATGAAATACATAATAATTCTATATTCCATTGTGTGTTACCCTGACTTTGAGATATGAAAATTGGATATCAAAATAACATTTATTAATGGTAACCATCATGAAGATGTTTATATGATACAAACTGAATGTTTTGTGACTCCAGTGAATGGTAAAAACTTTTAAAAATTGTAAATATCCATCTTTGGATTAAATTAATCATCTATGGAATAGGAAGGTCGACTTAATTAATCCATAGAATAATTTTGTTTCATAAATAATTAATGCGCACATTGTGTTTGTAAGTGGTTTAATGGGAGTATGATTATTTTCTTAATATTTTATACTGATGACATAGTATTAATTAGAAATGAAATACAAGTCTTACAGTCTGTTCAATCATGGTTAAATACATGATTATCCATTAAGGACTTAGTTGAAGCATTATATATTCTAGGGATCAAGATGTATTTTGTTAAATCCAAAATAATGATTGGTCTAAGTCAAAGTTCATACATTGATAAGATACTGAAGATATTTAGAATGGAAAATCCAAGAGGGAATTGTATCCAATATCACAAGGAAGTCATCATTCTAGGAAAATGTGTCCTTAGAAACATAAATAAAGAAAAAGGATGTAAAGGATTCTATAAGCACTGATGACTGGAGAATTCATGTATATTATGTTATGTACTATGATAGA
This sequence comes from Viscum album, assembly GCA_963277665.1. Lineage (NCBI taxonomy): Eukaryota > Viridiplantae > Streptophyta > Magnoliopsida > Santalales > Viscaceae > Viscum > Viscum album. Next base: position 614,229,204 of record OY728136.1, read on the forward strand.
TGTCGCCTATGACTTAATTATAGCAGGAAGATATTAATCCAACCTAGGTGAACACTATTTGATGGAAGTAAAGACTATCCTTAAGTATCTGAGATGAAATAAGGATATGTTTCTAGTCTATATAAAAGAAAAAGAACTAGTCATCATAGGATATGAAAATTCTAGTTTCCAAACTGATCAAGACGATCTGAAATCATAGTTGGGATACATCTTCACCCTCAAAAGAGGTATTGTGATATGGAAGATCTCAAAGTAATCCATGTTCATAGATTCTATAGTTGAATCCAAGTATATTACAACTTCCAAGGTATTTATATATGTAGTTTGGAAATGCAACTTCATCCAAGATCTTAATGTGGTACCTAGAAGTAAAGACCCTATCACACTCTATTATGATAACACTATAGTAGTGTCTCTTTAAAAGGAGATAAAGTCACATATGTGGATATATAATATTCTTCAAAAGTATCATTTCTTAAGGAATTTTTCTCATAGAGTTGAAGTTTCTATGAGAAGAGTCTTCCTGAAAGTTAGCATAGAAGACCCCTTAACTAAATAGTTAACTTAGCAAAAACATGATCTTCATGTGAGGTCTAGCGGATTAAAAGTCATTCGTAGTTGGATATAGTCTAATTGAGATCCTCTTAGAGTTGGTGATCTAGAACCAAATATTTTTACTTTGTATTACATTTATTTTTAATGAAGTGAATATTAATTAAACATCTTATTATGCATTATTCATTATTTTTCATGAATTTAAGGTAATAATATCCTAGATTTTCAATTTCTCTAAAAAGGTAACAACAATTCCCCATGATGATGAGTACCATTAAATTTAAAAAAATATTCTTAAACATAGTTATATGGTTGGATAACATTCTATTATAACATCCTGAGATTTTGAAAATAAATTTAATATTTAATGAATGAAACACTAAGTCTCTACAAAACACTAATTTTTTATAAACTATCTAGTAAAACAATTTTTTTCACCTCTGTGATTTGAATCTGGAAAAACTGACATACACGGTTGCGTTCAATAAGATATTTAGAGTCTCATCAGACAAACTTAATTTTTGGTGAATAATAACATACCCTTATGAATATTAATATGAATAGAAATATTAACCTTATGAATATTAAATCATATTATTATTTTATTATCTTAAGGTTATAAGATAATGAGATCTAGATTAAATTTTAAATGTGATATAAAACGAATTATAGTTTCAAAATTATTATTCTTCGAATAAATTATAATATTATTTAAAAAATAAATTAATAATATTTATAAAATTAATTCCAAAAAATATAATTCATTTTTCAATTCTACATTTTGAGAAATGGTTAGGGTGAATTTTGGGGTTTTTTCTAAAATAATCAATTTTTTTATGAACAGTATAATACGGTAATTTATGGTATATATACATTATCAGTTAAATTAACTATTACTAGAATCATGGATGATTTAAGAACACTTGGTTAGAAATAACATTCAAATGTTACTATTATTGGTCACAATAATCAATACTATTGGGTTTCTTTGGAAAAATAATAAAATAATGAGTAAAATAATGGGAAAACCCTCCTCTCCTCCATTATAACCCCCCCAATCCATCTTCAATTCACTCCCATCAAGCCTTGTGACTTGTCTAAACTATGATAAAATATCCTCCCAAACTCCTCCACCACATCCATCATCCATTGGTCTCATAAAAAGACCAAAACCTCTCCACTAAAGAGGCTCTAAAGGAAGATTACTTCAAGAGGTAAATTTATCTTTTCATTTCTTTTATTTCAAGTTCCTTTATTTTATTTTTCTTTACTGACCTCCTTTCATCCAAATGCTGTGATTAATTCAGTACCTTAAATTTAATATAATTTTTTATGATTACTAATAATTCTTCATCATCTCTTTTTTCTCCTTCTTTTATACTATAATTGGAAACACCATCTAAGATGTGTTAATTTTTCACATTCAAGGACGACAGGTTTTCAATTTATATTACCATATTAAATTACGGCCATGAAACCATTTTTATGGTTGAAACAGACTATAATATATTTATTATAACTTATTTAAGGTTATGGAATCCTTTTTTACACATGATATTAATTTATAAATCAAAATGAGTTCGTTGCGATAAAAAACCCCATAATTAACCTAAACAATTGTCATTAAATTTTTATAATGATTCATCTTCACTCCCAATAACCAAATAGTTTTTATAAACATTTAATCTTATGGTTGTTCACTAGTAACCTAAAAATTCTATTATTTGCAACCATTATCATTGTACATGTTTATCTGTACATGAATATAAGTAAATCGATAATGAAAACCAAGGAAGAAAACGCTCCGAAACAATGAGATTGAATCTCTTAACCCATAAAAAGTCCTTGAATGAACCAAATAAGGTTATAATAAGTCAATTAAATATATATAAGGTTCTTAAATAATTAATTTATGAACCTAAATTTGATTATTCATGTCATTAAGATCAAGTGAGTAAGACCTTCGGACTTATGGTAATGGTTTTCCACCGGAACCTCCATTTTCATTCATGTTACTTTTATTATCTATTTACCTCAATTAAATAATTATTAACTAATAAGTAATCCCCAAAAATCCTGGGTTAATTTTCTATATATTCATACCAACTAGAATCCTACCTTCATTTATGGGGAATTATATGTTTTAAAAGGATCTTTTTAAAATTATTCTCGAAATACAAGCGCAACTCAAGGGAATTTCTCAAATTCTTACCTGTTTTCAAGGGAACTATATAATATTTTTTTAGAAACCATTATCTTTATGAAATAAATAATTTTATTATAAAAATACTATCTTAATTAATTTTTGGTTTTATACAAACACTTTTCCAAAATAACTTTTCTTTTCAAATTAAAAGAGTATTTATCTCAAGAATTACTCCATGATTATATAAGAGTATGTGCATCTAATTCAACTATCCTACTGATTATTATGTATTATTGGGATTAATCTTTATGATATCTTATACCATATTTAAATTAATGGTTTTTTATTAGTTTTACTTTGGATGTTCTATCTAAAACCCATTCACCAATTTACTTCGAATGGTTTGTGTTTATTCTTAATGTCCAGGGAAAGCTATTTACGTTTCATATGTTAGTTTCAATATGAATGTATATGTTGTTTATATTTATCCCCATTCATATGAGGAATTTATTGGAATTATTATGTGATTGATGGGGTCCACTATATCCCCTCGATGCACTGGTAGGTCTGATGAGACAAATAGATATGGACTTGGCCGAGGCCTTGCCCATTTTAGATATGGTTTTGACCGGGTTCTAAACCATTCTTTAGAGGTATTGGATGAGGCCTTGATGGTATGTTTCATAATGTCTAGCATATACATTTCCATTATCATGAAACTATAAATTCATAGTTCATGTGTTTATCCAGCTAGTAGAAAAACCATGATTATGTTTTATTAAGGAAATATTTACTCAACTCATATTCCTTCCATATTATGTTCAAGATTATTTTTAAAGGAATGAATTTTTAATTATTCACCATGCCTATAGTTTTTGTTTGTGATATATTCCACTATATTATTTACCCTTATTGAGAAGCTGAGCTCACTTCTTATGTTTCATTTTTCCCAGGACATGAAGAGATATATTATGATTGACTTGAAGGGATAATCTTAGAGTGGTAGATGTTCCCAACGTAACTTTTATATTTTTTTTTCATTTCAAGTTATAATGTTGAACTTATATATGTATCTAGATTTCCAAATCTACTAAACTATTCATTACATAGGGATACAACTTTCTTTTAATCCCAACAATGCAATGTAATATGGCACCGGCTCCGGGAAACTGGGGTCAGGTTTTTACAGTTGGTATCAGAAGAAGTGTATTTGAAAACATGGAACCTAGATTTAGAAAATCTATATTAGGGAACAAAACCCTAAGATATTCTTTGAGGATAAATATACAAGAACATCCTGTAATTTTGGTAAGGAGTATATTATATGGATCTTTCCTGAAACTACATCCCTGTATGGATAATATAAGTGGAAGTGGTTTTGACATAGATGTACCTGGGAGTGAAAACACTGAAAATGAATTTCGGGATTAACCTAGGGTATCTTGGTATACAAAAAATGGGTATTACTTCTCATCTAGTTTGACAATCCTGGGAGGATATTCTTAGGACCATTCACATTTCATTTATAATCCATTATGAAGGATTTAAATGTAAATTTTTCCTCAAGGAAACCATGTTTTTGATTATGGGATTAACCATGCATAGGATTTCAATTTATGTTAAGTATTTTTTTCTAAGTTGAGATAGTACAATATGATTCATAACCTGATCTAGTGTATTCCATTATTTAGAAATAGTTCCTAGTGGAAGGAATGGGAATTTCATGAACACACGTATCCCATGTAGGGATTTCAATCTGATACAAGATAATGATGTTGTCTTTTGGCTACGACTTGTGCAGAGAAACTTATAACTATATTGGGATAACTTACTCAGGTTATGAATAATAACCTTACCTTTATGGAGAATATATATCCACAACACGGAGTATGTTAGATCACTTTTTGAAATAAAAACCTCTATCTTTTAATGGGATACAAACCCAATCGTAGCGGAGCTGTGGATAAGTTACCGAGGGAAGATATTTCTCGCCTTGGGAAGTAATGAAAAGGAGAATATATTCATGGTAGTTTATCATCTTTTGGGTGATTCTGATTCATGGTGGTGAAAAAAAAAGGAGGAGGAAGAGATAGAAAACATGGAATAGAGTGAATTTAAATAACTTTTCTTAGAGAAATACTTTCCTCGTGAATAATGAGCAGATATGACAAGTTAGTTTTTGAATTTGTGGAAAAAGGAAGATGATAATGTTGAAAAGCATGAAGATAACTTCATAAGGTTATCAAGGAATGATGTGGACTATATACATAATCCAAGGAGTAATATTAATTAATTATTTTATGGAAAAAATCCATTCATCCAACAGTCACCAATCTGCCAAACTTTCTCATCATACAAAGATATAGTCTCATGTACTATCAAGACAAAAAAAGAGTTCTCTATGATTTATGTCTTGAAAAGAAAGAAATATAAGAAGAGGGTTTCTAAAAACTATGGAAAAGGAAATAAGGAAATGAGGAATAATTTAAGAGTTAACTTTCCACCCTATGATAATTGTGGAAGGAAACACCCTGGTGCCTGCTTTAATTGAAAATGGGTGTTCAAAAAGTGTGGACAGAAAGGACATCAAGCTGGTGCTTGCAAGGTAAAGAAAGAAGATATTAATGTTCAATTCTATAATTTTAGGGATATTGGAAACTATTATAATGATTATACAAAGAATCATGGAAATGTTCCTAAAACAAGACCAAGGGAGTAGGGACAAGCTTATACGATCACAACTGCTGATATTGAAGTTCCTAATGACGTGGTGGCATGTACTTTAATCATTTCCCCAAACTTATCCAATGATTTATTTGATCTTGGATCATCACATTCTTTCATATCATCCTAGTTTTCCAAGAAAATTAAATATTTTTAATTTGATTTAATAAGGGAGTTGTTAGTCAAAACTCCTAAGGGAAGTATCATCGAAACAAATTTGTGTCAGGCAGTCCCCATTATGGAATATAAATGTGCTTTATCTGCTATTTTTATTATGAAACCCATGATTAAATTTAATATAATCCTCAATATGGATTGGATTTTAAATCATGATGAGAAAATTTATTACAATAAGAATGAGGTTACAATTTTTGAGGATGATGGGTAATCCATTATCTTTATAGCAGAAACATTACCATCTAATTATCATCTAGATCTGCCCCCAATAGCTCAACTGAATTCAATTGTTGGGGAGGAAGGAAATGAAATATCTATGGGCGAGGAAAGAAATTTTAAAATAGGTGATGTAACTATTGTGTAATAATATGTTGATGTGTTTCCAAAGGATTTAACTGGACATCCTACAGAGTGGGAAATTCAGTTTCCCATTTATTTAATTCTCGGTTCAAGGCCCACATCAAAGACCCTTTATAGAATATCAACTATGGAATTAGTGGAACTGAAGAAAAAATTAGAGGAATTGAGTGATAAGGGATTTATTCACCTGAGTTATTTATACGAGGATCCCTATACATTTCATTAAGAAGAAAGATTTATTTATGAGGTTGTGCATTGACTATAGGGAGATCAATGTTATAATAATAATGAAAAAGTATCCCCTAACTCACATTTATGATTTATTTGATCAACTTGATGGAGACCAATATTTTTTATAGATTGATCTTTGATCTGGATATCATTAGTTGTGTGTGAGGAAGGAAGATATTCCCAAGATATCATTTCAAAATAGGTTTAGGTATTACGAGTTTACAATAATGCCTTTTGGAATAACTAATGCACCCTCTATTTTCATGTATATAATGAATAATGTTTTCAAGGAACATCTTGATGAATTTGTGGTGGTATTTATTGATGATATCTTGATATAATCTAAACTCTATTATGATCATTAAAATCACCTGTACACTATTTTGAAGACTCTTAGAAGAAATGAATTATATGGGAAGTTTAGCAAGTGTGAATTTTGGCTTTAATTAGTTTTCTTTATTGTCCACATTGTCTTTAAGGATGGAATATCTATTGATCCCGTGAAGAAAAATGTTGTGCAAGAATGGAATACTCTAACGAACATAACTAAGGTACATAGTGTTATTGGTTTAGAGGGTTATTATTGGTGTTTCATTCAGAAATTCATCCATTTAGCCAACCCAATGACCAAGATTACACGTAAAGAGGTTAAGTTTGTATGGAAAAAAAATAATGTGAGGACTGTTTTGAAGAATTGAAGAGGATATTAGTGAATGCTTCGATCCAAACTCTACCATCAGGGAATGATGGGTTTCTGATCTATAATGATGCATCAAAAAAGGACTTGGTTGTGTTCTTATGCATAATTATAGAGTTATTTCCTACACATCAATGCAGTTAAAAATTAATGAACAAAATGATCCTAGTGATGATATTGAGTTATTAGTGGTAATCTTTCCTTTGAAGATATGGAGAACATCTATATGGTAAAAAAGTGAGATATATACGGATCATAAGAGTATAAAATATATCTTCTCATAGAAATAACTCAAAATGAGTTCAAGTTGATGGATCAAACTATTCATGGATTATTATTGTTCCATACACTACCACTTTGGAAATACAAATAAGTTAGTTGATATATTGATTAGGAAGGATCATCAATTTCTCTACAAAATAAGGATTGAAAACGATCCTTTGTACTTGTATCTAGTGAGAATGGATATGGAAATTTTCAAAGAAGGTGAAACATCACTACTTTCTCAAATGGTTTCCCAACCATATTTATTGGAAATAATTAAAGATTCATAGTGTGATGATAATAATATTCAAAAGAAAATTAATGCTGTGATAGATGGGAAGTTGGATTACTTCTTTTGTGAAGATATAATTCTTAAATTTGGGAAGAGGCAATGCGTTTCCTCTATACGCGAGCTAAAAATGGAGTTATTTGATGATTCTCATAGATAAAATTTCTCTATACACCCTGGTAGTACGAAAATGTATAGAGATTTTAAAGTACATTTCTAGTGGGATAACACAAAGAGGGAAATTGCCAATTATGTATCAAGATGATTTGTCTGTCAACAATTGAAGGCCGAATGACCACATCATAAAGGAATCAAGGAACCTATAAATATTAATACATGGAAATAAGATGAAATACCTAGGGATTTTGTTGCTAGATTACCCAAAACTTCAAGAAATAATGATTCAATATGGGTAATTGTTGACCAACTTATGAAGTCTTCACACTTCCTTACTATAAGGGAGGATTTTCCACTGGAGCACTGAACATGAATCTATACTAATGAAGTTGTGTGACTTCATGGAGCACCTATCTAAATTTTTTCTGATAATGATTCATGATTTACATAGAGATTCTAGAAAATTATTTAGAACGCTTTGGATACTAATCTTTGATTTAGTAATGCTTATCACCCACAAACAGGTAGAAAATTAGAAAGGATGATCCAGAACTTAGAGGACATGTTGAGATCATGTTCACTTTAATTTAAAGGTGAGTGTGATTAATATTTAACTTTAGTGGAGTTTTTCTACAATAATAGTTTCAATTCAAGTACTCAAATGGCACCATATGAAGCATTGTATGGAAAGAGAAGTCTTGCACCAACATGTTGGGATGAAGATGGAGAAAGAAATATTGTGGTCCAAGAGCATGAGAAGGAAATAATAGTGACGTTAAAGACTATTTAAGTCCATATGAAAGTAGCTCAATGCATAAAAAAATCTATGATGACAATCAAAGTAAGGATTTGGAGTTTTAAGTGGGAGATAATGTTTTCTTAAATGTATCTCCGTGGAAGGGAGTTACAAGATTTGGGAAGAAAGGAAAACTGATCCCTAGGTACATAGTCCATTTTGAAATTCTTGAGAGAATTTTAGCTCTGGAATATCATTTGGCTTTGCAACCTAGCTTATCTAAAGTACACAATGTGTTCTATGCCTCATTTCTATGAAATTACATTCAAGACCCAACGTATCTCCTCACTTATGAAGGTATAAAATTGGAACTTGACCCATATTTCTTTGAAGAGCCTATCTATATTCTAGACACTAAAGAACAATTGTTGAGGAATTGGATGACTTGACTGGTAATGATACCTTGAAAATGTCATATAATTGAAGAGGAAACATGGGAGCCTGAGGAGATTATGATGAAGAACTTTTCAAATAGTTTTGTGAGGTAACATTCTTGTAATTTTGAGGATGAAATTTTTGTAGGGGGGGATAATATAGCACCCCAAGATTTTTCAAGTAAATTTAATATTTAATGCATGAAACACTGAGTCTCTAAAAAACACCACTTTGTTAGAAACTAGCTAGTAAACATAATATTTTCAGTCTCTTTGATTTGAATTTTGAAAAACTGACATATACGGCTGCATTCAGTAAGAAATTTAGAATTTAATGAGATAAAATTAATTTCTTGTAAATAGTAACATACCCATATGAATATTTATATAAATATTATTGTGAACCTTATGAATAGTAAATCATATTATTATTTTATTGTCTTAAGGTTATAAGATAATGAGAACTTGATTAATTTTTCATGGTGATATAAAATGAATTATAGTTTCAAAATTTTTATTTTTCAGAAAAATTATGATTTTATTTAAAAATTAAATTGATAATATTTAGAAAATTACTTTCAAAAAAAGGAGTTTATTTTTTAGTTATACTCATCTAAAAACAGTTTGGGTGAATTTTTGGGATTTTTCTAAAGTACTCGAATTTTTGATGAATAGTTAAATACGAGAATTTACCATATATATACATTATCAGTTAAATTCACTATACCTAGTATCATGGCTTATGTAATAACACTTGGTTAGAAATAGAATTCACATATTACTATTATTGTTCACAAGAATCAATATTATTGGTTGTCTTTGGTAAAATAATAAAATAATGAGTAAAATAATGGGAAAACCCTCCTCTCCTCCACTATAAAACCCCCATCACTCCCTCTTCTATTTATTCCTCCAAAGCCTTGTGACTTGTATAAATCCTACTAAAATATCCTCTAAATATCATCCCACACATCTAGCAGCCCTTGGTCTCCAAAAAATACCAAAACATCTCCCCTAAAGAGGCTCTCATGGAAGATTATTTCATGAGGTAAATTCCTCTTTTCATTTATTTTATTTCAAGTTCCTTTCTTTTATTTTTATTTCCTCAACTCCTTTTAACCAAATATTGTGATGAATCTAGTAAATTATATGTACTATAATGTTTTTATGATAAATGAATAATTTTTCATCATCTCTCCTTTCCCCTTCGTTTATACTATAAATGAAAACACAATCTGAGATGAGTTAATTTATCACATTCACGGATGACAGGTCTAAAATTTATATTAACATATTTTATTATGGTCATGAAACCATTTTTATGGTTGAAAAATACTATAATATATATATTATAACTTATTTAAGGTTCTGGAATCTTTTTTACACATGATATTAATTTATAAATCAAAATGAGTTCGTTGTGATAAAAACCGCCAATTAACCCAAACAATTATCATTAAAGTTTTTTATAATGATTCATCTTCATTACCAATATAAAAACGAATTTTATAACCATGTAATATTATATTTTTTCACTAATAACATACAAATTCTATTCTGGAATACCATTCTCATTCTATATGTTTATCTGTACATGAATATAAGTAAATTGATCATGAAAACCAAGGAAGAAAACACTCCCAAACATTGAAATTGAATATCCTAACCCATAAAAAGGGCATGAATGAACCTAATAAGGTTATAATAGTTAAATTTAAAATATATAATTTTTTGTACTCATTAATTTATGAACCTAAATTTTATTATTCATTCCATTAAGATCAAGTGAGGAAGACCTTCAGACTTAAGGTAAGGGTTTTCCACCCGAACCACCATTTTCATTAGGGTTAATTTTCTTATCTACTTACCTCAATTAAATTGTTATTAATTAAAATTTATTAATCTTAAATTACATTTGAGTGTTCTATATATGCGTACCAACTATAATCCTACCTTCATTTATGGGGAATTATTTTTTTTAAAAGGATATTTTAAAAATTATTCCCAAAATACAAGCCCGACTCAAGGGAATTTCTCAAATGATTATCTATTTTCAAGGTCAATATTTTATATATTTTTATAAACCATTACCTTTTTAAAATAAATCATTTTATTGTGAAAATAATATCTTACTTAATTTCTAGTTTTATAAAAGTTCTTTTCCAAAAAAACTCTTATTTTCAATGTAAAAGAGTGTTTATCTCAAGAATTACTCGATGATTTATAGGAGTATCTTCATATATTTGAACACTCCTATTTATTACTATATATTATTGGGATTATTATTTATGATATAATATATGATATTTAATTTAATGATTTTCGATTATTTTGAATGTGGATGTGCTATCATAAAACCATTCCCCAATTTCCTATGAATGGTTAGTGTTTATGCTTAATGTTCGGGGAAAGTTATTTACATTTCATTTGTTAGTTTCAATATGAATGTATATTCCATTTATGTTTATCCCCATTCATATGGGGAATTAATTGGAATTATTATGTGATGGGTGGGGCCCTCTATAGCCCCTCTATGCATCAGTAGGTCTTTTGAGACAAATAGATATGGACTTGGCCGAGGCCTTGCACATTTTTAGATATGGTTTTAGTTGAGGCCTTTACCATTTTTAGGGGGCTTAGTCGAGGCCTTGATGGTATGTTTCAAAATATATGGAATATGCGTTTCCCTCATTATAAATCTAGAAATTCATAGTTAATTTGGTTATTCTGCTAGTATAAAACCCATGATTATCTTCAATTATGGAAATATTTACTCACTTTATATTCCTTCTATATTATGTTCAAAATTATTTTTAAAGGAATGTGTTTTTAATTATTTACCATGCCTAATTTTTATGCTTATGATATCTTCTGTTATATTGTTTACCCTTACTGAACATCTGATATCACCCCTTCTTATATTTCAATTTTTTCAGGACATGAAGAGGTATATTATTATTTAATTTAAGGAATAATATTAGAGTGGTGGATGTTACAAACAAAACATTTATGTTGTTTTTCATTTCAATTTGTAATGTTGAAATTATGTATGTATCTAGATTTCCAAATCAAATAAACTATTCATTCCTTTAGGATATAACTTTCTTGTAATCATTCTAATGTAATTTAATAAGGCACCAAATCTTGGAAACTTGGGTCGGGTATTTACATATATTGTGGGAAATATAATATATTAAATGGATGGTACAATTACTCATAAGAAGATGAGACTTCATCTCATGAAGTTATCACTTAGTAATCTCCAAGATGTGAGATTATGAGAAAAAACCTATGAGTAAAAATTAAACATGTTTACATGTCTTTAGATATTCCTGTTTGTGGGTGTGTGTAATGGTTGTTTGACTTTAGGATATTCTTAATGAATGTCATGACTCGCACACTTAGATGTACTAACCAAAACCATGTTGTTGTATATTCATGTGAATTAGGGAATGTTTGGTGAATCATGAATGAAATTTAATTAATGAACAATTTGAGGATGTATTTTTCCCTTCCATATTTATAGAAGTTGATCTATCGAACCTTTTATTGAAATAGAACTGTCATATTAAAATACATGGCCATGGTTTAACAACTAGTTCATTTCAGACAGTTAAAGAAATATGCATCAAACATATTGGTCAGTGTCATGGGTGTGTAAACTAGTTCATCAGATATTGTGAAAAATGGAGTATATTACACAAGGAGTTCTCATATGTGGTTGTTGATGTTGGGACATTAACTTCTTTCACTTGGGTTTATTGACCCATTGCTAGACAATAATATCAAACTTTAGGAAAACGTGTCTAATGCCAATTAGAAATAATCCTAGAGGGTTACACACTAAGTTTTTCCATTTAACTCAATTAAATTATATTTGAATTTATTTATTGGAATAAATATTATTCTCAAGGATAAGGAATAACTTTATTCAGAATTAATGTTCGACTAAATTAAATAAATATTTATTGATAAGGTAATTCATAAATCATACAGAACTATAATATTTATATGTTTATTTAATATCTAATAAATATTTATTCTATAGATTGTGAATATAATATTTATTTTAATAATAAATAAATAAATATTTATTTATTTGGTTATTCGATTAATGGAATGGAGGATTAGTGGACCAAGATTGTGTCTGGTGAAAAATATTAATTTGAAAGACGGTAAAATAATATTCATCGTTGCACCAATTATCATATTTTATAGAAAATAATAATATATTATTATTTTAATACATGGTATATGGTCATACATTGGTTTAAAATTTTATTAAAGGAACTTGTTAAATTAATTTAATTATAAACCCTAAGACCGTGTCTATAAATAGTTGGATTATACATTATAATAGAGGTTAACCATGAACTGTGGTGCACAATATACTTCTCTATATAATCCTCCTCTTCTTTATCACATACACTCAAGAATGAGAAGATTAAGAGATTTTATTAAATACTAAATAAACATTAAGTAATCAATATGGCCAATTTAATATGATCAGTGGATTGTGCTGGCCCCCAATGATTCGTTGGTGTTATTTTGAGATCATGGGAGTACCTATAGATCACCGTTGGAGGAATTCTACACTTAGATCTCACTAGAATAATGATATATTATTGAAAATGGTTTTGGAAGATTAACATATACTATGAATAAATATCTCAAGAATGAGGCAATCTTTCTTCCATTTTAATTAAATTAATTATAAATTTAATGAGAAAATATCTATTCTTGGTTCCAAATATCTTTCATGTCAATATTTGATTAGAAAAATTGCATTGGTCATGATATTCACAACTATTAAAATATAAAAAAGATCCATAAAATCCAAAAAAAATTCGCTAAATATTGGACCTGATAAATGATTTATCTATGCTCGAAACCAACAAGTGGTATCAGATCAGTCACATTTAAATTTATAATTATCTATTTTATTATTGATCATTACACATTTAAAAATTGAAATTCATTTCATGTTTTAATTCGTGTTTTATTAATTTTAAAAAATCTATTCTTACTCTTCTTAATTTCCCATTTATATTAATAACACAAGTTTATAATTAGGAGATATCACATTTGAGGATCCCATTTATAGGTTCCAAGAATTCTAACAGGATAGTACAAGACTACATAGAGTGTACTTATTTTCTACACACTGTTTACGCTTTCTCATTATACCAGGATTCCCACATGGTTGCTAAGTCATCGTGTAATTAATAGACACTACATACAATACATTTACCATGTGTAGAACGTCCATGGTTGTACATGGATTTTCTAGAGTACATACCATATAGATTGACCACACACCATGTAGTACACTTTCATTCAATGCAGGACACACAAGGACAAAACGTGTCATATAATTAATGCACTCCAATAATTTAATACATGGTGGGTATATAATAGTAGTAGTGTAACTAGATGTACCTGTTTTTTATCCTTATACATGTGATATAGTTCATAAATGTCCACATTAAGTAGATATTGAGTCCCTAGGCATGTAATGTGGATATCCAGTGAAGAGAAGTATTCGTCATGTAGCTGGATTTGAAACCGCATGTACTTTATCTGTTTATATAGAGATTTTATATTTTATTAATTACCCCATTAAAACTCATAAACTTGAGTTTCATGGGTCACTAAGTTGATAGTACACGTCGGTTGTTAGGTTTTATATTATATTAAATGTTTAATTAATTTTACATAATATTTGAAACTTATGAATCTTATATGGTTATTATATAATAAAAACTCAACTTATTAAATTATAGAAACTAAAAAAATTCCTATGTTCTATGTGGAATTAAATTGGAAAAACATGTTATGAAATTATTACACATTTTATGTACACAATATGTTGTATGAGTGCACTATTTACAATTAATACCATACTGAGTATTTCAGATAGGCAGTCGCTGAGTTTCTTCAAATTAAAAATACATGTACTATTTTATTGAGATTTAAATAAAATATAATAATTTATTTTATTTAAAATCAATTTATATTATAATTTTATGATGATGGGATGAAATAAGATAAAATTAATTAATTGATTAATAAGATAATTAATTGAATAAATTCATGTGTGTTTTATCTTGTTAATGAAAAAAATTAAAATAAACAATAGATATTTGTTTTAAATGTATAATTACTTCATGTGTATAACTAATCTTGGTCTTTTCCATCCCTATGTTATTTTTATTTAATTTATTTTTATTTCATGGTTTTGAAATTAATTAATATTAAATTAAATATGAAATTCTCTGCGTCATCCACCCTATTTTATTATGTAGGTCCTACATGTCCAATTTTGTTTTTTATAATTTAAATTATCCAATACTTTGGTTCCCCTCATCTTCATGTGAGTTATAAACATATGAAATAAAAGAGTTTCTAATGTCTCATGGAGTCCGTTCTTGGCAGAGCTAAGGTATAAGTGGCTCAAGATAGAACTGAGAAGAAAGAAACATAGAAGTTACATAGGTTGATAGTGTAAGAACCCAAATCTTCGTTTCAGGTATGTTTTTCCTTTCCTGGTCGTTTTTGAGAAAAACAAGAATATCTGGAAATTTTCTAAGTACACGCCGTGTACTTTGATGCAGCACCAGGCCGTGTGTTGGCCGTGTCCGGGACACACACACGGTGTGTGAGGGAAATGTGGAGGCTGCTTGAAGTGGAGTACAGAAAGGCCAAGTACATGCCATGTACCCGAGAAGTACACGCTGTGTAGTTCCTTTTTTTTCATTAAACGGACTGGGGTCGCGCCAGACGGACAAAACTCGCTTCTTCTTCATGTTCTTTGTCCGAGAGAACCCGTACGGCTGCAGAACTTCTCCAATCACCCAATCCTCCATCCTTCCTCCGAATCGACTGCCATTTATTGCGTTGGAATCGCAGCGGTAAGACCTTCCTTATCCTAGAGATTTGTTTTCTAATTCCTCCTCTTTCTCAAGATATCGTGGGTTGAGCATTTTGTGTGTTTTCATAGATCTACACCGTTCTAAGGAGAATCAAGTCTCATGGTTCAAGTATAATGGTCTCCTAGGATCGAGGTATGTGGTTTGTGCCTTTATCTAGGATGTCTTTGAATATTTTGTGCAATTCCACCAATTCCCTTTGAATGGGGTGTTGTGTGTTTCCTATTTTTTCCCTTGTTGTTTTCCTACTTTGCTTGATTTCTTGAGTAGTGGTCAATGCTTGTGAATAGTGTAATTTCTACTATGGTCTAGATGTTTTCCTTGCATGTTTTTCCTGTTAGGCGTTTTGCTGGTTGCCATGCCTAGTTGTGGGATAGTGGAACTATTGTACTATTATGCTCTTGTGACTTATAATGATAGGAAGGTAGTTCTTGATGTTTACATGGGGCGATACGTGCGCTATGCATGTTTGTTTTACATAGGGATGTGAGAACATAGTGTAGTGGACCATAGGGAGAGTGGACGTAAGGGCTTCTACAAAGTGTCTTATTAATTCGATGCGAGAACAAAGGGGGAATTGATGATGAGTGCTTCCTCAGAGAGTCTGTAGATCCTCGATGCGAGCAACAGGGGGAATGAGATGTTGAGTACTTCCCCAGAGATCCTTTAGTACGATACAAGACCACATGGAGAATTGATGATGAGTGCTTCCTCATAGAGTCTATTCTTCAGCTGGACCAGAGGGGTGAGACTGTGTGTGCCTCCCAGAGGGTTTCTAGTGCTTGTAGGTTGAACCATAGGGGTTAGGCTATGAGAACTACCTAGAGGTTACCTGTTTGTTCTTCTTTCTTGAGTGTCTGTTTACTTGTTTGTATTTATATGCTAGAAACTGTGGATTGTTACTACTTTGTACTATCTTGTTTACCACTTACTGTATTTTAACCTCCATATATTCACTCACTGTTAGGCACATATCTTTGGGTGGTTTCCTATTGGGACTTTTTCCCACACCCTGTTTGGGTCATGTTTTTGGGCCCAAACATACTATATTGTTGCAGGTATAGATAAGGGCAAGAACCCTTATACTTCAGGTACTTGACTTGCTATGGAGATCGAGAGCATGGGAACAAGCTATGTCTTACATTGCTGAGGAGTTTACCTATTTTCTTTTGAACTTTGGTTTAGTGTTGTATTCATTATTTTGACTTGTTTGGCTACTTTCCTAGACATATGTATCATGCATCATTTTATATACATGTGTGAGTGCTCCAGTTGTTTTCTGTTAGTCTTCTACTATTTATTGTCTGCTCTGGTTTGGATGGTTATGGTTTCTACCGTTGTCTATTTTTGTTTCTTCTACTGCGTACTCTGCCAATGAGGGAATAGTTTCCCCACTATCACACCCAAGTCCCTTGCTTCTAGTTGGCATCCTCTCGCATTTGGGGAAATGTTCTTGAGACCATGTGACCAACTGGGTATGGGGTGCCTCTGGGTGGCTTCTGAAACCGGGATGTTACAAAATGGTATCAGAGGAGTTTCTTTTCTCTTGATTTACTATTTGGATCCTTTAGCCAGGTATAGGAAGGATTTAGTACTTGGTATTAATCTGTACTCAGGAGTAGCTAACCCGTGTACAGGTAAAAGCCAATCTACCTTGCTTATTAGAGTTTTCTAATTTTGCTATATTACAGTGGTCTGATTTCACCTAGAGTGATTCACATGCTTTTTATTGTCATTGTTGTTGATATTGTGGTTCTATTTCTGTCGGAACTTGGTGAGATGAGGGTATTCCATCTCATTCATCATATAGGAACTTGTTATAAATCACATGCCATGAATTCTTGCCATGCCATCTTGGGTGCATTAGCAATTTCATGTTGTTGTGATAGACGTTTTTTAGATTATGCATACTGTTGTGATAGATTCTTTGATAGAATCCCTGTAGTTTGATAGAGAGGTTGTTTGTATTGTACCTTGCTTAAATGAATGCCAAATTTTGGTACTTGAGGTGTTATGGGCCCTCATGAATCAGAACTTGGTGGATAATTGACTTTTTTACCTTATATATGATATGTAGGAGATGCCAAGATTTGATTCACGGGGATATGGGCTCTCATGGATCGGAATTTGGCACCATCATGCTTGTTTTTCAGTGTTTTCTGGGCTTCGGTGCAGTTTCAGAGCTATTGCCCGGAAAAACCCAGAATACACGGCGTGTACTTTATATATACACACCATTTAGTTTTTAAACCGTGTCACTGACTATAATGACCCATAATTTACATACATTGTTATTATATCAGAATTGAATCATACTTATTACAACATATAACAAAACCATGATAGGACCATATTGGTATAGTGTCTTTAGAAACTGGGAAACATAAACAACTGATTCATAAAGCATCTACATTGTCTCCCATTTATTTTATCATATTTAGAGTCCCTATTGGAATAACCTACTCAATACCCTTCTTCCTGACCTGGGGAAAATAAAACATACAAAAGGGTGAGCTCAAATGCTCAGTAAGGGTAAACAAAAGAAATATCAATCATATTATAATCATAAGAACATAACATTTTGAAAATATTAACCTGCAAAAGAGATCATAATATCATAACATGGGATAAACCATAGTAGTGAAATGTAATCCCAATAATCATAACTTAAAACATGAAACTTTGTGGCATAGACACATAATCATAGAGAATCATTTCTTAGTATTCAAGACTTATTTCCAAGACTATCCTAGCGGACGAAGTCCATTTCCGAACCGAGTTCACTCCTTGTTTCAGTCCTGTATCACTGAACAAGATTAACCTGCCATTATAGATATGTCTATATCATGGGATATAAATATTTACCCAATGCATTGGATGGAGATATAGGTCCCACCCATCTCATAATGATACCATTCTTGTGTGTTCCTCAAGATCATAAATCATACATCATAGCATAACCCATGTAATAAAAATGGGATTCTTAAACATCATGTCATCATAACATAATCCATATAAGATAAAATGACATCATAAAATAAATTCCATCATAACATAATCAAATAAATGTAAAAATAGGGATAGAAACAGAACCCTATATTATCTTAGATGAAAAATAATTTTGATAAAACACTTGAACTCCATTCTTGGGGAAAATATCCTTTCTACTTCAATTTTTTTGCCTTTCTTAACATGTCATATAATTTTAAACTAAATAAGTTGATTAAAAATAAACTTGAAAACTTGTAATGTAAGCTTCATAATTTTATATGAAATCATAAAAATCCATTCATGCAGTATAAGTTAAAAAAAACATTTTTCTCGTACTTTTACCGGAAAAGTCAAAAAGTACCTCGTACAAAAAACAAAAAAAGATTCCTTTAATATCTTTTACTAAAAACTCACCAATGGGTAAAATTGGATTTAAAATTTTTTATGAGGATGGAATTAATATTACATATTGATGAAACATGGATGATTATGATAAATATTCCCCAGTAATTACCGAAGTATAAACAATCTCGGATAAAAATTGAGATTGCAAGATTTTCCATTACCTTAAGTCCGATATGCTTCGTACGTATCCAAACCTTCTGTATAATGATTTAAATAATGTCATCGACTTATTACAGAATCATATTCATTGTTATGATATCATATATGGTCATATTCTTATATTCTTATTAGTAATATTTCATTACTACTTGTTATTCGGGTGTTCATTTCTTTATGTTCTTATGCATGTATTATCGAATAAATTCTTATTACTCTTTTTATGTTATAGATAACTTATTTATAGAATGGTATTAGCGTAATATATATCATATTTATTCATTCAATTCATTTATATAATCATTATTCAATGAAGATCATGTAGAACGAGTCGCATCACATCGTGGAGACGGTAGGCCGTACGTACGCACGAGCGATGATATCGTTCCCATGATCATGGAATTGTATTGAAGTGTATGTATAGTATTTCAGAATAAATATCACTTTACAATAATCATATATAGTTATTCTTTACACCATTATATTATTCCAAATAAGGTGGTGGTGGAAAATAGATTACACCACGGCGTGGTGACGGTATTCCATAGGTACACACGTACAGTGATTTAATTTTCCGTAGGATGGATAGAAGGTGAAGTAGGGGTGTTTCATATTTATAATAACATATCAGTATATGAGTGATACTGATGTTATTACTTCATAATGAAACAACTAAATAAGAGGAAGTAGAAGAAGAAATAAATTTGAAAGAATCGGTAACCGATATTACCTCTTCTTCGACACGCCTCTTTGAAAAATCCTATTAGGGCACTAAAATTTGTCTTTGAAGAAGACCAGGACCTCTAGTATGTTTCTAGGGAAGTTTATAAGGGAAATGGTCAGGGGTTGGCTGAGCTTTAAGGCTCAAAATTGTGTGAAGAGGAGAGGGAGGAGGTGCCCTTTTATAAGGGAGGAGAGGGGCACCTTAGGAAAAACTTAAAATATTATTTTATAATAAAGTCATATTCAGTTTTTAATAGCTCCAAATTGATTTATTTAGAAGCTAAGGTGGGTATGGGTCGAAAGAATCTCAACCAATAGGTTTTAGAAAAGTTAGGTTACTATTTAACCTTATCATTTAGATTTAACTCTAAGTTAAATAATTTAACTTTTACCGTGTCTTCTTGTTTTCTTACACTATATGGTTAATAAACCTACTATAACAAGCCAAAAGAACCCCAAGTGGTTAATTATTAATATATATAACATTATCTAAGTCATTTGGATGAGCCTTAAATTTTTACGAATATAATAACAATTAATAATATAATATTTGTTTTAAAAACTATTTTATGTCAATTTTGAAACTATTTGGTAATTGATTTTTGTGAAAATCATAACAGCGTGATTAGTTCAAAAAAAGTTAATTACATAAATACTAACATGTCATATTAACCTATAAAATTAGTATAATTCATAAAAAGTCTAAAATTACATTTATTTGGGTATTTATGACATCAATTATGTTAATATTTCATTAATAAGGTAATTACTGCATCATCATTTTGTCATAAATTAATTAAATTATTTTATGTCTAAAAATTATAAATAAAATACCATTATGTAGGAAATATTTTTATATTTCTAATGAATATTAATAGTCTAATTTATCCTATGTATAACCCTCTATTAAAAATGTTTTAGTTATTAAACTTTGATTTTATCTCTTTTAACTCGTCTTTAAATAAAATAATAATAAATGTCCAAATCTAATCCAAGTGGACCTAAAGGGTAATATTTTATTCCTAGGTTTGTTTTTGGTCTAATTACACTTATCCAATAGAATTAGGACATGTGTTAGGGTAATAATAATATCATTTTTACCCTTAATTACCCTATTTACTTTTAACCGTGGTAAATAAAATTAAAAAGTTACTATTCACCAAAAATTATTTTTATCTTATTGAAACACATTTTACTCCTTGATATTAACCATGTCTCTCGGATTCTCGAAATTCCACTCATAGAAGCGGTAAAATTAAGTTTTGAGTAAATTTTCAAATTCTCCTAGGAGGTGGGTAAAAGACGGTGAAAAGTTCAATAAAATTTTTATATATCAAAAATTATTATAAAATGATCCAATGAATTAAATTGAACTTATATAGGTATTATGTATCAATTTTTACCTAAAATAAATTTAAATAAAATAAATAATTATTTAAATAAAAAGTCGGTTTTTAAATAGTAACCCAGTGTTTTCACTATTCATCAAAAATTGAAAGTTTTCAGAAAAATTCCAAAATTTTACCCTAGGCCAATTTCGATATTCCGAATCCAAAAATGAAGACTATTTTGAAAGATAAAATTTATAAAATTTTAAAAAGTGGGTATTACTATTCATAACTGCTATTTTATATAATATTTTAATAGCATATCATTGTTTACTGAAACTCGGTATTGCGTACAACACACGCTATTGTGGAAGGTCGTGATTGCATGTAAAGCAAACCAAGATATGTTGTGTGTAGTGAAAGATTCCTTTGATGTTGCGTATAACATAAGACATAAAAAAAATATTAACTTCTCTTAAACTATCAGGGTGTTACACTGACTGTGTGAGCAGAAACACAGGTTGTGAAAAATCTCCAGGAACACGCCGTGTACGGTAGATACACGCCGTGTAGTAGTGATCTGTGTACCCGGCCATTTCACTAAAAACATGGGTAGGGGAAGCTTGTGTAATACACGCCGTGTTTTGTATGAACACGCCATGTAGCGTTGTCCTAGGTACCCATCCGTGTCACGAACAACATGAGATGGTGTTATCTCCTTCTATACACGCCATTTTTTTGGAAGACGCTGTGTAAGGGTCAACCATGTACCTAGACGTTTCACCAACAACATGGGTCGGGAAAAATCTTCAAGTACACACCATGTTTGTTCAGAACATGCCGTGTAGCCTCAGCCGTGTAACTGGCCGTGTAACTAACAACATGAGTCGTTGAAACCTTGTCTACTACACGCCGTGTCCATAGGGAACACGCCATGTAGTATCAGTTTAAGAAGACCATGTGGGTTAGCCATGCAAGGAGACTCGGGTAGGGGAATAAAGCTACATACATGCCGTGTAGAGTTTATACACGCCGTTCAGTCATGTTTTGTAAAACTTGAGTGTTCCTTCTCCTGTTTCCGTCCTGTAATCCTTTGTTCTCTGTACTTGATATTCCTGATCTAAGGTATGATTTTGATCTTTCAGAGATATTCCTCTGAGACATCCTCTGGTTGTGCATTAGTTACGGGATATTAGTCAGATGCCAGATATGGCTAATCCGAGACTTCCTGCCAATCCTCCAGTCGTGCCAGCCTTGGCACCGACGGTCGTACCAATTGCAAGAGCGGATGCGCAGTTTAGGGAAGGATTTATTAGGATGATGCAGACCTTTCAGGGAGAACCACCTACTTCCACGACTATAGAAAACTTGATGCGGGTTTTCTAGCAGCAGCATCCTCCTACTTTTTCGGGGGAAGGGGGACCACAGGCTGCAGAGTCATGACTGGAAGCCATGCTGACTATCATTGAGCATCTGGAAACGCCTCCAGAGAGTCGGGTCAAGCTCGCTTCCTATATGCTATGAGACTCTGCCAAGAGGTCATGGGACGTGATCTCACAGGTGGGTCATCAGCTGGTTATGGCTTGGGAAGAGTTCCTGCTTGTGTTTTACGAGTACTTCTACCCAGAGACCTTGAGGGATGATCGAGCCCGGGAGTTAATTAGTCTAGAGCAGGGTAATATTTCTGTTATGGAGTATTCCTCTCGTTTCATTGAGCTGCAGCATTTCACACCCCTCCGGGGTGGAGATGGGATGTTCGGGCGAGTTGAGTAGGAATTGAGCATCATGGTCTAGGAAGGGTTTCGACCCAGATTTCTCGTCTTTATCTAGAAGATCAAGGGACTTCACCATTGGACTTTCCTCCGATGGTGGATCATTTCAGAGATGTTTTTACAGATGTTTTTTCTGGTTTTCCTCTGGAGCGTGAGGTAGACTTATCTATTGAGCTCGTGCCAGGAGCGGCCCCAGTGTCCATTCCACCCTATAGGATGGCTACACCTGAGTTGCAGGATCTCAAGAAGCAGTTGGAGGAGTTGCAAGAAAAGGATTTCATCTGACCCAGTACTTCTCCTTGGGGTTCGCCTGTCCTATTTGCGAAGAAGGAAGATGGTACCTTTAGGCTCTGTGTGGATTATCGGAAGCTGATCCAATTGAAGGTAAAGTACCGATATCCCTTTCCAAGGATTGATGATCTTTTCGATCAGCTTTGAGGAGCCTGTGTGTTCTCAAAGATCGATTTGAGGTCCGGTTATCAACAGTTGCGCGTTAGACCATCAGATATACCTCTGACAGCCTTCGAGAGTAGGTATGGTCTCTATGAGTATACGGTTATGTTGTTCGGTCTCATGAATGCGCCAACAATTTTCATGGAACTGATGAACCGAGTGTTCTATCCTTACTTGTATTCCTTTGTCGTGGTCTTGATGGACGATATCTTGGTGTACTCTCACACTCGACATGACCATGCTACCCATATTGAGATCATTTTGAGTACACTAAGAGAGCATCAGCTTTATACTAAACTCTATAAGTGCAACTTTTGGATGGATCAGATTCACTTCTTGGGTCACGTCATCTCAGGGGAAGGAGTTTCTGTGGACCTAGAGAAAGTAAGAGCTGTAGTTTCCTGGGAGCATCCAAAGAACATTTTTGAGGTATGGAGTTTCCTAGGGCTTTCTGGATACTACAGCCGCTTAATTCAGGACTTTTCATGCCTAGAATCACCATTGAGAGGTTTGACCAAGAAGGGGGAGAAGTTCTTATAGTCAGAATCTTGTGAGTCAGCCTTTCAGGAGTTGAAGGGATGGTTGACATCAGCACTGATACTAGTCTTTCCAGATCTAGGAAAGAGTTATACTATTTATTGTGATGCTTCAGGTATTGGGATGGGCAATGTTCTTATGCAGGGAGATGGATTCGTTGCGTACGGGTCTCGGCAATTGAGGCCACATGAAAGGAACTACCAGACACATGATCTGGAGTTGGCAGTTGTTGTTCATGCCCTGCACTTTTGGAGGAATTACCTTCTGGGAGAGCACTTTGTATTTTCCACTGACCACAATAGTCTCAAGTACATCTTCACTCAGCATGATCTGAATCTGAGATAGCACAGGTGGGTCGAGTATCTTCAGTCTTTTGATTTTGAACTTGCCTATATGCCAGGAAAGGGAAACGTGGTGGAAAATGCGTTGAGCAGGAGAACTCAAATTAAGGCAGTTCAGGTGGCCAACAGTGAGTGAAATCTTATGGCTTTGTTCTATGAGATGCATCTGGAGGTTCACAACAGACAGGATTAAACTTACCAATCTTCTATAGATGTTACCTCTACACTTCTTGATCAGGTATAGATGAGGAAGCTATTAGACTTAGAAGGATTAGTCCTATGGGAGAATGTGTCAGGAGGGGACCCTCTTCCTGGATGGACAGTGGACGAGGATGATATCTGGCGTTTCCAGGGACCCATATGGGTGCCAGAAGACATACACGAGTAGTTGATGCAGGATTTTCATTCCTCAGTTTGGGCAGTTAATCCCGGCATCACCAAGATGTATCAGAACCATCATCTCCAGTACTGATGGGAAAGTATGAAGGGAGATGTTGCTGGTTTCGTCTCGAGGTGTTCTACTTATCAGCAGGCGAAGGCGATGCATCAGTGACCAATAGGACTTTTACAGTAGTTACCCATTCCGGAGTGGAAGTGGAATGATGTCGTGATGGACTTCGTGATTGGATTTCTGAGGTCGCCTCGAGGGAACGATGTTTTTTCGGTTGTTGTCGACAATCATACGAAGGTTTCTCACTTCTTACCGATCAAGGAGACCTTCAGTGTTGATGATTTGGGATGACTATACATCTGGGAGATTGTACGTCTACATGGAGTTCCACACTCTATTGTTTCAGAAAGGGATGCACGCTTTACTTCTCGGTTTTGGCAGGGGATTCACAGGTCTTTGGGTACACATGTAATTTTGAGTACAACATACCATCCCCAGACAGATGGCCAGTCCGAGCGTAAGATCCAAGGCTTGAGGATATTCTTTGAGCTTCCATTCTAGACTTTGGTGTTTCTTGGGAGAAGCATATCACTCTTGTGGAGTTCACCTACAGAAATAGTTTTCATGTGACTATTTAGATGGAACCTTAAGATGCTTTGTACGGTAGGCCATACCGATCACCTTTATGCTGGATGGAGGCAGGAGATGCAGTTTTTCTGGGACCTCATCTTGTTCAAGAAACCTCAGAATAGATAGAGTCGATTCGGAAGAGGATGGCTACAGCACAGTCTCGACAGAAGTCTTATGCTGATCTGTGGAGACGACCTCGGGAGTTAGAGGTTGGCACTACTGGAAAATGTACCTATCCCCACGGTTTTCACCAAAACCGTGGGGATAGACCCTCCCTATACCCACGGTTTTGGAAAAACCGTGGGTATAGGTGAATTTTCATGACCTATACCCACGGTTTGCCAAAACCGTGGGTATAGGGGGCTCTATCCCCACGGTTTTGGCAAACCGTGGGGATAGGTCCTGAAAAGTCACCTATACCCACGGTTTCCCAAAACCGTGGGTATAGGGGGGGTCTATCCCCACGGTTTTCTTGAAAACCGTGGGGATAGGTCAATTTTGTGTGCGTGGGAAATTTTTTTTTCCGCGGGAAGGATTTTTTTTTGGCGGGAACCCTATACCCACGGTTCTTCCCTCTATACCCACGGTTTTTATAACTATATTTAACTAAATATATATATATATACATATACGTGAAGTTAGGGTAGTGGTTAGACGCGGTGTTTACAGCGAAGAGGTTGTGGGATCGAAACTCGGCGCCTGCATTTTTTTTAGGACCTATACCCACGGTTTTGAAACCGTGGGTATAGGTCGTTGACTCCGTGGAAATTGTCTATGTTTCGGTGACACGGTGGCAGGACACCTATACCCACGGTTTTCCAAAACCGTGGGTATAGGCTGGGGACCTATACCGACGGCGTTCCAGCCCACGGTTCCCAAAACCGTGGGTATAGCCTATACCCACGGTTTTGGGGGCTATACCCACGGTTTTAAACCGTGGGTATAGGCCGTTTTTCCAGTAGTGTGGGGATCAGGTTTCCCTACATGTCGCATCGAGGTTGGGACACAAGAGGATTTGGAGACTGGGTAAGCTTTCACCGTGGTACGTCAGTCCGTTTGAGGTATTAGAGGGAGTTGGGACGGTTGCCTATCGGTTGCAGTTACCTCAGAGGTACCATGATATGCACGATGTCTTCCACGTTTCTCAGCTCCAATGTTACTTTTCAGACCCGTCTCATGTCTTTCAACACGAGGAGGTTGAGCTTCAAGCGGATGATTCATTTGAGGAGCATCCTATCCGGATTTTCAATCGCAGTACGAAGGTTGTTCGTGGGTGGTCTGTTCCTTAAGTACGGGTGCTATAGCAGCACAAGTGAGTACATGATGAGACCTGGGAGAGATAGGCTGATGTACAATTGCAGTGGCTAGAGCTGTTTAGGGTTTCATCTTCCACGCCTCATTAGTGAAATTCGGGGACAAATTTCTTTAAGGGGAAAAGTTTGTAAGAACCCAAATCTTCATTTCAGGTATGTTTTTCCTTTCCTGGTCATTTTTGAGAAAGAGTAAAATCTAGAAATTTTCTAAGTACACGCCGTGTACTTTATAAGTACATGCCGTGTACTTTGATGCAGCGCCAGGCTGTGTCTAGGCCACACACATGGTGTGTAAAGGCGATGTGGAAGCTGCTTAAAGTAGAGTACGGAAAGGCCAAGTATACGTCGTGTAGCCCAGAAGTACACGCCGTGTACTTTTTTTGTTAAACGGACCGGGTTTTCTCCTGATGGACATAACTCACTTCTTCTTCAGGTTCTTCATTCGAGAGAACCCGTATGGCCATGGAACTTCTCCGAGCCCCCAAGCCTCCGTTTGTTCTCCGAATCGACCACCATCGATTGCGTTGGAATAGAAGCGGTAAGACCTTCCTTCTCCTACAACTTTGTTTTCCAATTCCTCCTATTTCTCAAGATATTGTGGGTTGAGAGTTTTGTACGTTTTCATATATCTACGCCATTGTAAGGAGAATCAAGCCTCATGTATCAAGTATATCAATCTCCTAGGATCAAGGTTGGTGGTTTGTGCATTTATGTAGGAAGTCTTTGAATATTTTGTGCAATTCAACCAATTCCCTTTGAACGGGGTGTTGTGTGTTTCCTATTTCTTCCCTTGTTGTTTTCCTTCTTTTCTTGATTGCTTGAGTAGAGGTCAATGCTTGTGAATAGGGTAATTTTTACTGTGCTATGGATGTTTTTCCAAGCATGTTTTTCCTATTAGGCGTTTTGTTGGTTACCATGCATAGTTGTAGGATAGTGGAACTATTGTACTATTATGCTGTTGTGCCTTAGAATGATAACCAAGTAGTTCTTGAGGTTTACTTGGGGCGATACGTGCGCTATGCATGTTTGTTTTACACAGGGCTGTGAGAACCTAGTGTAGTGGACCATATGAATAATGGACATAAGGGCTTCTCCAGAGTGTCTTATTAATTAGATGCGAGACTAAAGGGGGAATTTGATGATGAGTGCTTCCTCATAGAGTCTGTAGATCCTCGACGCAGGCCATAGGGGTAATGAAACATTGAGTGCTTCCCCAGAGAGCCTTTAGTATGGTATGAGGCCACAAGGGGAATTGACGGTGAGTGCTTCCTAAAAGAGTCCATTCTTCAGCTGGACCAGAGGGGTGAGAGTGTGTGTGCCTCCCAGTGGGTTGCTAGTGCTTGTAGGTTGAACCATAGGGGTTAGGCTGTGAGAAATACCCATAGGTTACCTGTTTGTTCTTCTTTCTTGAGTGGCTATTTACTTGTTTGTATTTATATGCTAGAAACTATGGATTGTTACTAATATGTATTTTCCTGTTTACTACTTACTATATTTTACCTGCCATATATTCACTGACTATTAGGCACAGATATTTGGTTGGTTTCCTACTAGGAATTTGTCTCACACCCTGTTTGGATCATGTTTTTGGGCCCAAACATACTATATTGTTGCAGGTATAGATAAGGGTAAGAGCCCTTCTACTTTAGGTACATGACTTGCTGTGGAGCTGGAGAGCATGGGACCAAGCTATGGATTGCGATGTTGAGGAGTTTACCTATTTTCTTTTGCACTTTGGTTTAGTGTTGTATTCATCATTGTGACTTGTTTGGATGCTTTCCTAGACATATGTATCATGCATCATTTTATATACATGTGTGTGTGATCCAGTTGTTTTCTATTAGTCTTTCGCTGTTTATCGTTTTCTTTGGTATGGATGGTTACAATTTTTGCTGTTGTCTATTTGTGTTTCTTCTACTGTGTATTCTGCCAATTAGGGAATAGTTTCCCCACTATCACACCCAAGGCCCTTGCTGCTAGTCGGAAACCTCTGGTGTTTGGGGAAATGCATTTGAGGCCATATGACCAACTGGGTACGGGTCGCCTCTGGGTGGCTTCCAGAACCGGGACATTATAGATAGGAAAGATGTTTCAAATCATGCCAGTATCAAAAATAAAGAGTTTATACCATAATTTATAGGTTGATTTATCGTCTAATCTATAAATCATTCATTAGATAAGTGCATGGTCAATTTATTTATTTATTTATTTTCTTTTTTTTTTGAATCATTTATTTTATGGATGCAAGACTGCAATCACATAAATAAATGTAATAATATGCAAAGATGAAATTACAATAAATGTGTTACATAGATATTTTTTATCATAACATGGTTAATCCCTAAAGTAAAATACAATTTATATCAATAAGTCATGTAAAATAAAAAAAATAAAAAAATCAAATAATAAATTCAATCCCTCAACTTAATATTAAGTTTGACTAAGCCTCACATTAATTTATTAGGAATAAAAACCATAAAACTAAGTGTTTGAACAACAAAAATTGGGACAATTAATTTTTTTAAAATGTTTTTATGAAAGTTTTGGTTTGACCTAACTAATTTACATCATGATAAGTATCCCACTCTAGACTTAATGTAACTTAGATGAAAGTGTTGAGGAAATCCATTTTCTGATTTCTGGATTGGGGAGTCTACTAAGTGGTCAAGGAGTTTCAAGTCTAAAGTTGGAAAATACCTTTCTACCAAAATACCTTTGGGTAATTGACTAATATCATTCTAGGGTCATGAGAAGGGGAATACAGATCTTTGAAACTAGAATGTTTAAGCAACTAGACATTCCACATTTAATGGAAAGGGTTGTTGTGACTTGATAAAATAGTTAGAGAATTAATACAATTGAAATTATTCAATATCATATTAATTTTAATCAATTTAATTTATAATTATTTTCTCTTTTATAATTATAGAATAATGTCAAGCTTTTCAACCACAATATCTCTACAGTCAATTTTAGAGAAACACAATATCATTACTGGTAGTAATATGTAGGAATGATTAATATTACTATAGGTAGTATTGCACCACGAATGGAAGTATTATATTCTTGAATCCTCAATTCACGATCCAATAATAAAGGAGACAAGTTATGAGAGGTACAATGTCCATGATACACATTTCAGTGATGTGTTCAATCTTTCGGGTTTAATGCTTTCTTCCATGTCTAATGAGCTGATAAACACAAGGATTTTTAAATCATTCTACAAAACATCTATGGTTTATATCCATAAAAATATGGAAATTAATAGTTTGAGATATCTAGTGTTCTATTTAAGAGTAAAATTGGAGAAGGTGCACCAACTTTTCCTCATATCGTGAAACTCATTTGCTACATTGAGTGCCTAAAGGTTTTAGGGTTTAAACTACTTGTAAAATATACATCAATTTCATTATTTCATCACTAAATCATAGATATATATTTTTTTATTTCAATGTAAAAAATATAGATAAGTCTCTCCCGGATCCAATCATACTATTTCTTGAAGATGAAAAGGATATAAAGTTTGAAAGATGTTCTATACTCATGGTGAACAAAACGAAAGGTTAGCAAATGTTCCCTAAGTCCAAAGTTTATTTATGAATCCCATATAATAAGAGAAAGTTCAATTGATAAGAAAGATAGTAGGATACTCTCTATTTCACATGTGTATTGAAGTGCTAATGGAAGATAAACTACACCCAAAAAAATAAGAAAGGGGAATCTTCAGGTGTGTATTTTATCAAGTAAAATGTATACATTTCTAAAAATTGGGTATTAGATATAGCATGTTGTGATAAATTATTTATTCAAATATAGGAATTAAATATATTTTAGAATAATTCCCTTGAGAAGTTACATCTATAAGAATCCAATAGACATTAGTATGAAAATAGGTTTTTTACATTGGTTTTTAATATTTTTAACATTGGTTCTTGAGGTGAAATATTTTAAAAAGGCATTGTAAATATATTTTTTAATGTCCGTTATTAAAAATGACCTTAAAATTGTATTTGTTTTATGATTTTCAAGTTGTTTTTTAAAAATCGACGTAAAAGACCATCTTAACATCAGGTTTTAAAAAAAAGTGACGTTAAAAACGTATTTTACACATCAATTTTTAGAAAACCAATGTGAAATAGTATCTTTCTTGTCGGTTTTGAAAAAATAAACATGAAACATAGATTTTTTATATTTTTTTTTAAAAAGAGACATGAAAAATATTTGTTTCAAAAAATATTATTTGAGTTCTTACAACCTTTATAAAAATTAATTTGTAAAATCAATAAGAACAAATATCATTCCATAAGATAAAATAAATATTTTACACATATATAGTTGAAATAAATAAGGGTCATTTAATGATATAATGATAATAATCAAAAAATATTTATTACAATATTTATTAATACATCAATGTAAAATAAAATATTAATAAACAAAAATATATCACAAAAACCATAAAAAATCAAGAAAAACAACTTAAATATTTTATACAATTTTCAAGGTTATCAATGTCTTAGTGGACATACTTTCCTTTCGAGGAAAGATATCATGAGGCAACTAAATCTTTGGCTTAGAAGGTATTTTAGAATCAAAAGGAATCTTTGTAGTTTTACCATGATCTAAAAAATAATTCTTTAATATAATAAAAAAAAAATTATTAATCGGTACATAAGTTAAGAAAACTAGTCATAAAAAATTAAATCATGGAAAAATAATTACAAATACCATGAGGAGATCTCCGAAAGAAAAATTAGTGTATTTATGATGAAAATAAAAAAAATTGAGTCAATTGAATGTTGATGATCAAAATAATAGATAATGAAATTAATATACGTGGAGAGTGAAAAGATATAAATGACATAGTAAGAGATTACACGATATTATAAATTTTAGGCAGCAATTGAAAATTTCAATGTCACTCTATAAAAAAAATGGAATTATGCATTGGTGGGATATTAAATTTTATCATTCAAATCACTTTTATGTTAAAATTCATGAAAATATAGTTTTAATATTGGTTATATTAAAAATGTCCTTAAAATTTCATTTTTCACATCGGTTTTTTGACAACCGATGTGAACACCTAACTTTTAAAGATGTTTTTTTTCAAAAACGTACATTAAAAGTAATTTTTTCACATTTGTTTTCAAAAAAATGACATTAATAATGTTTAATAAGTTTTAGTTCTCTTCTGAACCTTTTATTTTTCTGTTCATGGATCTCAAATAGGGTTATGGATAAAAAGTTGTGGCCATCATAAGTTGGGCTCCTCTATGACATCTTTTAGTGATGTTCAACTTCTAACATACATAAATTTTGATATGAGAGTCTGTTCGAGCTCCAATACTAATAAAATAAATGTTTTAGAAATAAAAAAATTGGTCAAAATTATTAACAATAGATTTACAAAAAACCAATGTTAAAAATTACTTTTAACATTAGTTCCTGAAAAAACTGATTTTAAAAGTCTTCTATGATGAATTTAAAAGTAAATTTTAAGTAAAAAATGTTAAAAGTAAATTTTCATGTCATTTTTTTAAAAATAAAACATTAATAATGTGCAAAATATTTTATTTCAATTTTTAACCTTCGATTTGACAGGTCGTGGAGCTCAAAAGGAGTTATGGATAAATGTTATGGTTGTTGAAATTTGGAATCACTAAGACTTCAATTAGAGATGTTTAAATTCCGACATCCATAAACTTTGATAAGTAAGTGTATTTTAGCTACATGACTAGTCAAATAAAATCTTGGGGAGTGAAATAAAACTTAGAAACATTATTAACATTAGTTTTTCGAAAAACCAATCTGAAAATTTACTTTTAATAACAGTTCTTGAAAAACAAACCGATGTTAAAAGTCTTCTATAAAGGATTTTAACATTGGTTTTTCATGAACTGATGTTAAATTTAGGATTTTAAATATAATTACTAAATAAAAAACGTAAAAATTATTCCACAAGGACTTTTAATTTCAGTTACTAATCAACCTACATTAAAATTCCTCATGAAATACTTTGAATGTTGGTCTTAAAGAACCAACATTAAAATGATGACGTTAAAAGACATTTTTCTACTAGTGGGAGCAAGAATTTATATTATGGTGGTTGGGGATTACCACCTCACATTTATATTAAGAATGGTCTTAGTTTTAAATATTGTTTTAATGTTCCATCTGTCACTGAAAACACTATTTCTATATCTAGACTTGATACAGATGTATTTATTTTTAAATTTTAGAACAAATTTGGCTTATTTTATAAATACAACATTTTTATGGTAAGACACATTTAAAAAATGGTCTTTATGGGTTGGATTAAATGAACCAATTAATGGAAACCAATAATGAAAATATGTTACATGACTCATTCCACTCCAAATATTACCCCACCTACTATTTCATGTAAAAATAATAATTTTACCAAATTAAACTTATATGGATATTTAGATTCATTTGAATTGAAACCATTATTTTTATGTCACAAAATTTACAAGGAAAATTTAAGAAATCCCCATTTTTTGGGAAAGATGAAAGGTGAAAAGAGCTTCTTGAATTATTTAATACCAATGTGGGCGGACCATTTTGAGTTTAATAATGGAGTGGGTACTCATAAGTTATAAATTTTGATAATAATTTTGTTGGAACCACAACCGTTCTTTGCAGGAAATGGTGTATGAATTTTTGTTGTTGTGAATCCTCATTGGATGTTGAAAAAATTTTCTAGGAAAGAGATTATATAGTTCAAAGGGGGTTGCATGCAAGATTAAAGGGTGTTTGGAAAATTTCATGCAAGGCATAATTTGGGATCATTGCATAAAAATATTTCAAAGGAAAAATGTGTTCATAAGACTTAAATGTGCACAAAAGATGAGGTTGTGTGGAAGAATCTTACGTGCCCAATGCGACGTCAAAAAAAGTTTTTCACCCTCATAAAGAATCTTGCATGCACTAACAAAGATGCATAATAAACTTGCACGTAGGGTCATTGAGGACTATAAATAGTCAGCTACCCCCATGGAAGACTTAGATAATTTTCCAATGAAAATATAGTTGCTCTACTGCATGAAAGATTGGAACACTAAAGAATTACAAAGATTTAATCATGCACACAAGGTGTTACTTTAGTCTGAAAAGACAATTGGACCCTTTGGTGTAGTTTTTCCAAAGATAAGGGTTTCTAGGAAAGTAGGGGTTGTTTGAAAGTCATCTTTCGGGCTAATTACCAAATCTTGAGAACAAGTTAAGGTATTGAAAGAAAGTGTAGTGTTATGCTTCCAATATGATTTTGAATATCTGGTTTCTGGGATCAGTTCCTTCTATTGCATCAATTCAGGACTTTGATGTGAGCAGTCATGATGGATTGAGATAAATACTTCAACAAAAATCTGTTAAAGAGACCCCCAAGTAAATAAACTGAGAAAGACATCTCCCATTGCAGTGAGCAAGGGGGAATCAATGGAAGTGTTCTGAGGGACATAGTAAGCTATCCATGAATTGTTGTAAAGGCAGTGTTCCTCGAACAAAGTTACTATTTCTGAA
The DNA here is from genome assembly GCA_963277665.1 of Viscum album. Classification (NCBI taxonomy): domain Eukaryota; kingdom Viridiplantae; phylum Streptophyta; class Magnoliopsida; order Santalales; family Viscaceae; genus Viscum; species Viscum album. The sequence goes on from OY728136.1 coordinate 614,263,445, forward strand.
CTCTTATACTCCACAACTAGTGAATATTAGTGGATAATGGTAAGAGGGACACACTTTCGGCATATGATCCTTGAACAAAGCCCTATTTTGTGTACCAATTAAAAGTTTTGTGTGGTCTCTTTTCATGTAATTGTTTAATTGTTATTCATATCTATCACATAGGTTTAACTAATTCTACCAATGTGAGAACAAGATCAGATACTTTAAAAGAAACATTTGACACCAAGATTCAACCCCCCCCCTCTCAGGGCATCCCCGTGTCTTACAAATTTAAATAGATATGGAAGTATCTACGTGATGATGAATAATTAATATTATTTTGAAAAATTCAAAGAATACTAGAATGTAGTTGAGAACCAGCATTGTAAGAATAAAAAAAACTCTGCTCAGATCTTGGTGGAAAATATATTAATCAAGAATTCATTGAATATTTATAGGTGTTTAGGATTCTATCCCAACTCACTCCTCCTTATACAACTCAATAGAATAGTTTACCTGAAAGTAGTAACTGCACCCTGTTTGACATGGTGAGACCAATGATGAGTCATGTGAGTATTCCATTATCCTTTTTGGGATACTCACTATTGACAACATCACACATGATTAACCTAGTTTCAACTAAATTAGAATATGGTATTCTATGATAATTATGGAATTGAAAGAAACCCATGTTTTCTTACTTACTTGTGTGGGGATGTGAAGCATTCGTTGAGGTCTCTTCAAGAAACAAAATTGAATCATAAGGCACAAATTGTTCCTTTAGAGGATACCCTAACGAAATAAGAGGATATTACCAATACGAACCCTCAAAAAGGTAATTATAGAAATATATTCCATGTTAATTCAAATGGATAAAATATCTAAAAGAGATATTGGGAGTGAGATATACTTTGATGAAGTCCAGACTCAAAGTACATAAAAGACCCAACAGGAAAAAATCCTACAAATTTAAATAGGAGAAGATGTTATGGGGACACAAATACTTTATAGGAGTATAAGAGTAGTTAGAGAACCTAAAATATATGCTTTACTAGTCACTAAGTATGGTGACTCATTATTAGTTGATAATAATGATCATATAACCTTTGAAGAAGCAGTAAGTGACATAGATGTTACCAAGTGGAAGAAGTTATGGGTTCTAAAATAGATTCCATATACTGAAACAAATCATATATTTTGGTAGATCCTTTAGTGGATGTAAATATTGTCGGTTTTAAAATGGGTATTCGTGAAGAAACTAGACATAGATGCACAAGTCAGTACTTATATGGAATGTCTGGTTATAAAAGGGTTCAAACATTGTAAAGGTGTTGACTTGAATGAAACCTTTTCACCATTTTCTATACTATTATCCATCAGAATTATAATTTCTATTATGTATTAACATGTCTATTATATTTTTAAAATGTATGTTAAAATAGTATTCCTTAACAATAACCTTTAGGAATATGTCTATATAACACAAATTGAAGGGTATGTGGCTCTAAAGGGCATCAATAAGGTATGTGAATTGAAGAGATCTATTTTTGGATTAAAGTAATAATCCAAGTCTTGTAATATTATAATTTACAAATCCATAATAGAATTTAGTTTCATAAAGAAAAAATGTGAGGCTTGTGTCTATAAGTGGTTTGGTGGGAGTGTAGTAATTTTCTTAATAGGTTTTGTTGATGACATAATACATATTGGAAATGAAATACCAACCTTATAGTCTATTAAAGGCTTGTTAAAAACATAATACTCTATAAAGGACATAGGTGAAGACTTATATATTATTGGGATCAACATCCTTTGTGATATATCCAGGAGATTTCTTGGTCTAAGTCAAAGTACATACATTGACAAGATACTGAAGAGATTAAGTATGGAAAAATTCAATATAGGATTTTTTCCAGTGTCGAATGGAATTCATCTCTCCAGAAAAATGCGTCCTAAGACACATGAAGAAATAAAAATGATAAAAAGGATTCCATATTCATAGGTGTTTGGTTTAGTCATGTTTTATATGTTTTGTACAAGGATAGATGTCACTTATGCTTTAAGTGGCATATGAATATATCAAGATGACCTAAGTGAAAACCATTGGATAAATGTCAAGACTATCCTTAAGTATCTAAGATGAACTAAGAATATATTCTTAGTCTATGGAGGAGATAAAGAACCAGTCATATAAGGATATGAAAATTCTAGTTTCTACAAAAATAAAGATGATATGAAGTCACATTCGAGATACATCTTCACCCTCAATAAAGGTGCTGTGAGTTAGAAGAGCTCAAATAAATCCCTGGTTGAAAATTCTGTAGTAGTGTATGAGTATATTGACCCTTATGAGGAAGAAAAAAAGTAGTGTGGATGTGATAACACTACCATAGTGATAACACTGCCATAGTAGTAAAGAACTTATCACACTCAATTGTGATACAACTGCCATAGTGTCTCTTGTAAAGAAGATAAAGTAACATAATTGGATAAAGTATACAATTCATAAATATCATCTCTTGATGGATTTTTCTTAGAGGGGTGAAGTTCTAGTGAACACAAATTCCATAGAAGACAACAGTATGGACCCCTTGACCAAAGCCTTAACTCAATAGAAACATGATCTTTATGTGGGGTTTAGTGATTAGAAAATCATTGGTAGTTGGCTCTAGTCCAAGTGGGAGTATGTTTGAGTTATAGTTTCAGAATCAACTATTTATTCTTTAGAATACATATATATTAAAATAAGTGAATATTAAAGAAACATTTTATTATATATTGTTCATTGTTTTACATGAATTTAATGCAATAATGTCCCAGAGTAATTGTCACATTAAAAAGGGAATAATAGTTTCCTGTAATGAGAAAAACATTGAAATTCCATGTTGATTTTCTTAAACTTAATACTATGTTTAGATAACATTATATGATGGGTAATATAGTATGTTGTTTTGAGCGATTACTCATAATAAGATGACTCTTTATCTCATTATGTTCACCCTTTGTAATCACTAAGATGGGAGATTCTGAGAACATACCCAACAATAGGAATTCAGTATGTTTATGTGTCACCAATTATTCTTTTCTACGAGTGTGTGTAATGGTCCTTTGACTTTAATTTTATTATTAATAAATTTCATGAATCACACAATTATATTTACTGACCAAAATTATGATTCCATATTTTCATAGGAAGTAGGATATATTTGGTGCATCACGAATTACATATCATTAATTAATAATTCAAGGAAGGATTTTAACCCTTTTATTGAAATAGAACTATCACATTTAATTCCATGTATTTTTCAAAATGTCGAGTTTATTTTATAGTCAAAGAAAGACGTATCAGGCGTATAGTTTGATGAAATGGGTGTGAAACCAACTAAATGATATATTAAAAAAAATGTATTATATCACACAATGAGTGATCATATGTAGTTATCAACATTTTGAATTTTAATTCTTTCTCTTGGGTGTCTTGAACCATTTCTAGGTAGTAATCATGGATTTCAATAATGTTAGTCTAATGCCAATGAGAAAAAATCTTAGAGGGTCACACACTATGTTTTTGTTTTTATAATGTTGGGGATGAAGCCACTTATTAATCAAAATAAAATACCCTATTATTTTTTTTCATGGGAAGTGGGAACCCATTTAAATGATCATGCATCCCAATGGGGAAATAAAACCCCTATCAATTGACGGAAGCCCACCCGATTGACTCGTCACATGAGACACTCCCTCTTGTAGTTGTCTCCAGATGGGATCCTTCCTCAACCTACATGATTGTGCCACTGCATCGTGCCTCCAATGTCGATGTCTATTTCTCACCAGTGTCCCATGATATTATTTCCTGCTCCCCCCTCATCCTCCTTCCATCGCCAACGCACCCAACGACGCGTACTGCCACCTGCTCTCCCGGATCATCCTACCGTCACCTCTTGTCCCACATCCCTGCCTCTGTCACTGACCCATCTCTTGGGTCCCACTAACAACTCCCCCCTTCATCACCACGTTGCATCAAAAACTCAAATTTGGGGATCTTAAGGTTTGACCCCCAGTTAGATGCAGGCTTATGGGGTTGCCTTACCACTAGGCAAGGACTCCAGCTACAAGGTCACACACTAAGTGTTTCCTTTGATCTCAACTAAAGTATATTTGAATTTAATTATTAGGATAAATATTATTATCAAGACTGAGGAATAATTTTATTCAGAATTAATGATCACATAAATTAAATAAGTATTTATTTTCATGGTAATTATTAAATTACATGGATATATAATATTTTTTATTTACTGAATATTTAATAAATATTTATTCAAAAGTCTTTGAAAAAAATATTTATTTTATGAATAAATATTTAATTAAATATTTATTCAGGTATTCAATAAGTTTGAAGGAGTTCGAGCGGACCAAGATTGTTCTTAGTGATAAATATTAATTTTTAAGCGAGTAAAGTAATTTTTATCATTTTTCCAGTTAGAAGATGCCCTAGATTAAAATTATATATTATTATTTTAATACATGACATGGGACCAGTCAAGGGTTTAACATTTTATTAAGGACACCTATGCAATTAATTAAATTACTAACCCAAACCCTAGGTCTATAAAGAGACTAGTTATACATTCTAAGAGTGATTAATCAAGAATTGTTGTACACAAAAGATTGCTCTTTAGAATACTTCTCTTCTTTCTTGCATCCTATTAAGAATGAGGTAATAAATACAATTTGTTTAGGACTAAAGAAACTTTAATTAATCAATTTGAACAACAAAAGTAATCAATAGACCGTGATATCACCCAAGGATTCATCAGTTTCATTTAGAGATTATATGAGCTTGTGTAGATCATCATTTGAGGGATCCTATGTTGGGATTATACACGTGAAATGACAGATTACTGAAAATTGTTTCTGATGATCAATATCTATGATAAAGAAATATCTCAATAACTAAGTAATATTTCATTCATTTTAATTATATTAATTATAAATTGAATGTTTAATGATCTCCTCTTGGTTTTGTCAAACATTATTGTAAATATTTTATAGTAAAAATTACATTGGTTAGGACATTCAAGTATTCTACAATATGCAAATGATCCATTGAATTCAAAGTTTACTATGTTGAGAACGTCCCCAATAAAATCTTATACTGCAGCCAAAACCAGCACTCAATATGATCTTCATCACCATTCACACTTGTTATCATATCAGGTGATCCATAACATATAGTGTTATTCTAGTCACAATTTATATTTTTTTATTGTTCATGTTTAGTCCAAAAATTTTATCTTCGATCTATTCTATGATAGTAAATTTTCTTCTAATTACTTTGGACTAATTAGTTTTGAATAAAAATAACATAAACAAAAAAAAAAGGATTTGAGAAGGGTCATATAGATGATATTTATCAAACTTGATGAACTCTTTAAAGTCATGCTTATACTCTTTCTTCATATGATTGAAATCCTTAAATTTTCGATTCATATCTATCATATTTGATTCAATAATATTCATATTTAACAAAAAAAGTTATTGTTGTGTCTTTAATTTTATATATTTTTCCACATATTTTTATTCAATTTTTATATATTTAATTATTATTTTTTCACTTTTTAGCTAAAAAAAGTTTTTTATTTTAAAATTTTAATATTTATTTAATAGATTTATATTATTAATTTTTTGAAGTCATAGAATTATTAATTTTCTCAGTTATACCTTTCTTTAATTTTGATTACACTTATTAAATTTTTTTTATGCTTGATAGTTTTATTTTAGGTTTCTTTTTTATGTTTAATAAATTTATTTAAGTTTATATTTGTAGATAAAATTTTAGGTCACCTACACAGTGTCTCACCGATGCTACATGGGTAGATCAACCTACTGTTACTTCCCTTTACCACTGTCAGTGATTCAATAAGTCACCGAAGAACCTCCACATGAAACCCATGACACATCCTTTATTTTTTTTATTAATTTTAAATAATTTTACCATATTTTTTTAAATTAATATTGCATCAATATAGTTTATTGAATTGTTTAATAGTTTATGTTAGTTAGTAAATTTTTAATTTTAGATTTATATTTTAAGTTAATTAAATAACTATTTAGTTTTAGTTTCTTTAATTTAATCATGTTTTTAAATTTCATATTTGTTAATTGTTTAAATTATTTTTTTTATAAATTATTTAATATTTGTAACTTATTGTTTCATTTGAGTCACCATTGGAAAATTTACAACGGTGACACATTTTTTCCTTTTTAAAAATTTGGAGATGTGGCGACTCCTTTGCAACCAGATTTTTCTACTAACATCAAGCATATACACTATCGGTGTCTCATTCACTTACTGACACTATATTCCCTTCTATCGGTGAGTTATGTTACCAATACTACCTACTGAAACTACCCCACCCTTATGAGCTACCGATGCTTCTACCTCTTCTCGACTCACAGACCCTCCAAATGTCACATCCTAATGATGACCTCTTTCACCATTCTTCACTTTGGTAACTCACACACCATTCCCTTATATTTTTCATGAGTCAATAATAAATTGTTGTCCAGCCTTAGCTCATGTGACTAACACCTTCATCAAATGTCTCTCTAATATCCCTTCCCTCTAACCTACTGACTGCCATTTCCATTGTCGGTGGCTCAATGATTCATTGAAACACCTCTTCATTAATGTATCAAATGTACCCTTACTAACCTACTGATATCCTTACACCGGTACCTCCTTGAGTTACTAACAGTCCCACTTGCTCAACTCACTGATGCGTTCAATCCAACCACCACTTCCCTGTTCATTCACCTTTATTCACCACTTCTCACAATCAATCACACACAAATGAGATCTAAACCCTACCAAATCAAGAAAAAAACATATTTGAAAACTCTATTTCTCCCATATTCAAACAATCAAAGCTTCAAGCCACCAAATCATCAGATATATTAGAGAACCCTACACCGAAGCGGCTTCTTAGAGATTTCGAGTGGATCGAGGTAGACCGCCACAAGCCACCAAGAGAGAGGGGAACTCGCTACCATGTTGAGGTGTTTTTGGAACAAGGAATTCCCATCCGAAACATTCTACCACCATGTTGTGAAAAAGGTGTCGTGCCATTGTTCTGGAGAACCAAGCTGTCACTGAAGAATAAACCAAAAACCTCCCCCCCTTGAGCATGCAGGAGAAGATGGGGAGAGGGGATGAAACAAAAATTAAACAATAATATAACAAAATAAATTATATAATTAATATTTAATAAAAAATTTATAAAACTAATTAATTAAATAAAATACATTATAAAACTAAAATAATAAAAATAATTTATAAATAAAATTAAAATAACTAATATAATAAAATCGATTTAATATAAATACATAATAATAATTATAATAAACTTATTAAATTTATTAGTTAATATAAAAATTAAAAATAATATTAAAATAAAATAAATAATTAAATTCAAAAAATAATATTATTTTATTAAGTTAATAAAATATTAACTGTAAATAATATTAATTAAATATTTAGTAATTAATAAAACTTTTAAATTAAATAATATAGTTAGTCAATTTTGATAATAATAATTAAAAAATTATACTTATTAATTATGAATAAAAATGGTCTAAATATTAAGTCAATAATTATATTAATAATTTTAATAATAAATTTAATTTAAAGATGAACTATTTTAATTTTGGTCTCTATTTTTGAATGAAAATTCATAAAGGAGTTTAATTAACATCCAAGTGCATTTAAAGCAACTGACGGAGCTAGTAATAGGGTATATTTTAAAGTGACGTGAATTACAGGGAAAAAATGCTTGTGTGTGGTAGAAAAGTGAAGGACTTACCATAGTCGATGCAGACAAGCAGTGGTTTACAGAATACGAGAGGGGTTTTAAATTTTGAATTAGTAGCAGAATAGTGTAGAGAGACACACTTACCCTTCGACACTTTTTAATGATGTGATGAGGAGTGCAGATCAAGAGGAGACCCCCACAAATCATCCTTCTATAACAGCTCAGTGACAGAGTCCTACAGAGTAGGAGAACTTGGGTAGTTCTTCTTCCTTTTTTTTTAAAATAATGTACTCTATAATTGGTTGTTTTTAGTGTTTGTTATCAATAATATTGTTGGCTGAAAATCTTAGCTCAAGAATTTTTATCATACTGGTTTTTATTTTAAATTTCTTCACATGATTTTATTTTTACAAAATTAGAATCAATCAGCTAGACTGATTTAGATTCTCAGTTTAATTGTTCACACATAAACTATTTTCAAATTCAATACTTGAAGATCAATCAGTGATATTGATATTGAATACATTTTTCAGAGCTTTAATTTCAACAACATTGGAGCTTTATGGTGAGTTTAATTCTTACTATTTTCTTTTAAAAATACTTGAGAATTATAATTGATTTTTAGAGTGGAGAACTCCAAGATTTGATCTCCTGTGTGTTGAATCTTCTGGTGGGGGAGACTCTTCAACCATTCCTTTGAGGTATGATTTAATAGAAATCTATAGGAAATACATCCTTTTTTAACAAGTAGTTATAATTTCTAAGTATTTTACTTGATCAGTTTCTCTTTAGTCATTTCATCTGGGTTTTTTAGTTCACTGTTTTCCATTAGTTTCATCATTGTTTAGTGAAGGGCTTAGTCTCCTATTCAAAACCTTGTTTTCTCATTTTTGATTAAAAAACTAAAAAAAATATAAAATGTAAAAATTAAAAGAAGTATAATCCACCCACTATTGAAACCTTTGGGTGTTTTGAAAAGAAAAATAAAAACTTTGGTCACTTAGCTTCCCTATGGGTTCAACACTACAAACCATTGTACATTTTAATAAGTTAGAGAAATAAAATTATTAAACTTTGACCGGTTTCAATGATGAGTGGGTCATGGTTTTGGTGATGTTTCCACATAAGTATTTGAGTGACTACTTTTCTTAAAAATATTCAAAAAAATCCCATAAAAAAACAAAAAAAAAGTTAAAATTTGAAAAGTGTGTAAATAAAATTCTTTTTTGATTTACTGTATATTTTTACCCATTTCTACTGCGTTATTTCTATTACATATCTGAATCTACTACTCTTGTACTATTGATTTTCTGTTACTGCTATTTGTGGTTGTTTCACTCTATTATCAAACTTTTCATATGCACAAGTTATTCAACTGTTAGACTAGATCCCCTGAACCGAAAAATTGATAAATAATTACCCTCTCTAAAAAATAAAAAACATTAAAATTAAAAATTTTAAGATAGAGTCACTACACCTAATAATCAACAAAATATCAACGTAAACTATTATAACAGAATGATAGGCCTCAGATTGGGGATCTTCAATTCCCTTCAAGTGTTAAGTAATCCTTCATCCATTAGACTTTCACCTAGAGTTAGGAAATATGAACTAAAACAGTTCCATATTTCTCTACTACCTTCTTTCAATGGGATCTCTAATGAGGACTCTCTGTCCTTTATTAGAGATTTGTAAAATGTTGTGAAAAAACTTCCACTCTTAGGACTCAATGATAATGAGATTAGAATTAGAGTATTTTCCATTTTCCTTAAAGGTAATACTTGAAATTGTTTCTTGAGTTTAGATGAAAATATTTTTGAGAATTGGGATTAAGTGTATAATTTATTCAAAATGAAATATTGTCCCCAAAGACTTAAAGGGGGATTGAGAACTAAAATAGGATGTTTTTATCAAGAGGATGAAGAAGCATTTCATAAGGATTGAGATAGATTTAGGAACTTTCTTAGGTAGTGTCCTCATCATCAACTTCCATACCACATTCTCATGGATACATTCTATGAAGGGTTATCCTCCTTTGGGAAAAATCTGGTTGATCAAGATACTAGGGGTAACTATAATGATATGACCGGTGAGTATTTGAGAGATATTTTCAACAACCTTGTTTTTAACTCCCAACATCAAAATTCAATTAGGAAAATAGTGAATAGAAATATAAATAATGGTATAGAAAATTACACTCAATCTCAACTTGATGAAATCACCAACCAACTTCAAACTTTAATGATCCATAATTCCAAGGAATATATTAACCCAGTTGGCTGTCAAAATACCAATCAATATCTTAGAGAACAGTGTGCCCAGTGTGGAATGTTTGGGAATACTAAAAATTTCTGTACCAAATTTAACATGCCATCCAAACAAGAGAACTCAATTTTTCTAATTATAGTCCTAATATTCCTGCTAAAGAAGATCCATTTTCTAACAATTACAACTAAGGCTATAGGAACCATCCAAATATTTTATTTAAGGAAAAATTCTTAATCAAACAATCCACTACCCTTAATTACCAAAATCCAGCTAGCAATTTTTTTCAAAACCAATAGAGGGGTGAGTATTCTAAGGCTCAAGGTAATTATGATGACCAAGTGACTTCAAAACTATCTCAAAATTTTAATATAATGGACTCTCAAGAGTATATATTCAAAATTCAATTGAATAAACATCAATCCAATTATGAAACTAATAAAATTTAAAATTATATTTGAAAGGAAAACATGGAAACTCAGTTGGGCCATCTAGTATGAGATTTGACTTCTATGGATAAAGGAATATTTCCAAGCACAAATGAACTCAACCCTAGAGTGAATCCTATGGCTGTTGTTACTAGAGGTGGGATTAATACTCAAACTATAGCTAAGAAATACATTGAAAATGACCATACTACAAAATTAAATTTTCTATAAATAAAAATATTCTTTGCACCAAATCTGAAAATATTGAGAAGAATCTGTAAGATTAACAAAATTAAAATTCTTCAACTGAAAATAAAGTTGGAAATTTTTCTGAAAATAAAAAGAAAAATTGATAAGAAAAATATTTTTAATAATTTAGGGACATTCATAACATTCTTAAGAATTTTATCCACCCATCCCTTTCCCTAAAAAACTCAAACCTCATTGAAACACCAAAGCTGAAATTTTTTTGTTCCTTGGACTTCTTACCAAGCTCTAAGTGAATATCCCATTCATTGAAGATTTAATTTAAATCCCATATTATCTAAAATATCTTAAAAAATTATTTAAAACAAAAATAATCTTGAATAATTTTCCACCAAAAATATCACTAATGAGTACAGTGTTGTGCTCCAAAAGAATATCCCACCAAAACTCAAAGACCCGACTAGCTTTGTCATACGCAGTACCTTAGGAAATTCTAGTCAACTTAACTGCCTATGTTACTTAGGTTCATGTATTAATCTTCTCCCATACTCACTGTTTCAATTGTTGAGATTGGTAGATATTTATCCCACCATAGTCATCCTATAGCTGAATAACCATTCTTTCACTCATCCTTTGGGAAGGGTAGATGACTTACCAGTTGGAGTTGGGAAACAATTTCTACCTGCTGACTTCATGGTTTTAGATATAGAGTGTGACCAAGATGTTCCCATCATTATCTGTAGGAACTTCTTGGAAACTGGTGGATCTATATTTGATTTGTCTAAGGATCATCTTATCTTTAAAATTCGTGACAACTGGAGGAGTTTAATGTCTTTAATAATGTCAAATACCAACATTACCTAAAAATTGTTCCAAGATAGAGTCCTTAAAAGATGATAATCAATTTAAAATTCCTAAAGAATCTGAAAAGAAATCCTCAGTTGAAGAAATAATTTTGGAAACTGAATGTCCTGATTTCCCAATTTCACATACTATAAATTTCCTCAAATAGAGAATCTTGAAAATTTTATAGAACTGGACAACTGTCCAATTTTTTACTTCTGCTGGAGATATTTCATCTATTTCTGATTTTAGGAACTTTTTTAGAGAATTTGTTAATGAATCTCTAATCACAATCATTTTTGAACATTTTTATGAGTATAGTGAAATCTTATAAAATAACTCTTGGATTCTACTTTAATAAATATTTTAAATTCAAATCTAGAAAATTCAAACAGTGATCTTTCCACCTTAGAAAATAGTGAGAGAGACTTAAAATTTGTTCATGTAATTGAAAATATTTCAAATTTTCATACACAATATAAGAGATATATTGAATATATTGATCCTCCTAAGACCAAGAGTCTTCCTTCTAGTGAAAAACCACCCACTCTTGAACTTAATCCACTTCTTACACATCTAAAATATTATTTTTTGGGTGATAAATACACATTATCTATTGTCATTTCTACTAAGATGAATGTTATTCAATATAAAATATCTTTAAATGTTCTAAAAAAAATCAAATCTTCCATAGGTTAGACCATAGTTGATATTAAAGGAATTAGTCCTTCATTCTATATGCATAAGATTCCTATGGATCCAGACAAAAATCCTAGTGTAGAATGTCAAATAGGATTAAATCTAATATAAAATAGGTTATTAGAGAGGAAGTAATTAAATTGCTGGATATTGGAATAATATAACCTATCTCTGGAAGTACTTGGTTCAGGCCGATCAAATTAGTCCCTAAGAAAGGAGGTTTCACTATTATAACTAATGATAAAAATAAACAAATTCAAGTTAGGAAATCCATAAAATGGAGATTCTATATAGAATATATGATGCTTAATTCAGCCACAAGAGAGGACCATTTTCCAATGGCCTTCCATGATAAAATTATTTAGAGGCTTTCTAGGAATGAAATTTTCTGTTTTTTGGATTTGTATTCTCGTTTCAACCACATTACAGTTACTCTAGAGGATTAGTAGAAAACTACCTTTACCCGCCCCTTTGGGAAATTTCTGTATCGGTGGATGCCCTTTGGGTTGTGTAGAGTCCCTGATACCATTAAAAGGTTTATAATTGCTATATTCTATGATATAATTGAGATAATCATTTATATTTTCATTGATGATTTCTCCATTGTGAGTATCACTTTTGAAACTTGTCTTAAAAATCTTGAATTTTTATTCGAGAGGTGCTTAGAGACCAACCTTGTTCTTAACTGGGAAAAATGTCAATTCATGGTAAATGAGAGGATTGTGTTAGGACATAAAGTGTCCAAGAGATATTTATAGGTTAACACTAATAAAATAAAATATATTCAAAAACTACCCCCTCTTGAACTTATTAAAGGTGTTAGAACTTTTCTAGGGAATACCGGTTTCTATTAGAGGTTCATAAAAGACTTTTCAAAAATCACTAAACCCTTGTGTTCTTTACTGGTTAGGGTTGATCCCTTTAATTTTGACCAGAACTATCTTGATTCTTTTGATCTACTTACAGAAAAACTCACCACATCACCTATAATCACTACACCAGATATGAAACTACCCTTTGAACTAATGTGTGATACTTCTAATATGACTGTCAGAGATATCTTAGAAAAAAAATCCAAACTCATAATGATTAAATGGATTTTGTTGTTAAAATAATTTGACTAAGAAATTAGCGATAAGTAGGGTGATGAAAAATTATCTGCAAATCAAGTTTCTAGGATTCCTCATACTCATTGTGAAGATCCAAGGGAGATAAACTCTTCCATTCTTGATGAAAAGTTACTCACTATCTTCATTAGGAAGTATACATGGTTTGTAGATTATGATAATTTCCTAGAATCTAGTGCCTTTTTGGTATGAACCATTACTGTTTAGGAGGTGTGCTGATGATATTATTATAAGGTTAATTCCATAGGAAGACATGCTACCCTTATTACAAAGTTTTCACTCCTCACCTTGGGGAGGACACCATGGTGTTGAGAGGATATCTCCAAAAGTCCTTCAAGATGGTTTTTATTGGACCACCATATCAAGGATGCTAGGATATTTGTTGTAATATGTGATAGATGATAGAGGTTGGGGAATTTTGGGAGGAAACATGAGTTAACTCAAAAAGGTATTTCAGAATTAGAGATTTTTTATGCCTCAGGTTTAGATTTAATGGGTCTATTTCTATCATCTCATGGGAATGAATATATTATTGTGGTTGTTGATTATGTTTCTAAGTGGGTTGAGGCAGTAGATCTTCCCAACAATGAGGCAAAAAATGTAATAAAATTTGTTAAAAATAATATCTTCTCTAGATTTAGAGTACAAAAATCCTTCATAAATGATAATGGAACACAATTTAAAAACAAAAAATTTAAGTATTTAATGATAAAGTATGGATTCACCCATAAAACTGGTAGTGCCTACCATACACAGTCTTGAGGGAAGGTGGAAATATCCAATATAGAGTAGAAACATATCTTAGAAAAAACTATCTAAAATTATAGAAAATACCAGTCTCTTAATTTAGATGAATATTTGTGGGCATATAGAATGGATTTTAATATCACAATAGGTTTGTATCAATATAGTATTTTATTGGGGAAGTGCTTTCATTTTCCTGTGTAATTTCAACACAATTCATAATAGGTTGTTAAGACCTTTAACTTTGATTTTAAGTGCATCAGTGAGAGAATATTGATTGAGATGAGTGAACTTGATGAGATAAAGAGAGAGTCTTGTGGGAATTCTATGATATATAAATAGATTACTAAAATCTTTCATGATTATATCATATAGAACAAGGAATTTAAACTTGGATAGAAAGTCCTTCTCTATAAATCTTGACTTTAACTCTTTCCTGGAAAACTAAAATCTAGGTGGTTTGGACCTTTCACCATTGATGGATTCACAAAGAATAGTGGTGTAGAGATAGTTGGAGAGGAGAACAAGTCCGTGTTGGTTAATGTACAGAGAGTCAAACTCTATTTTCAAGGACAACCAAAGGGCTTGGATACCTTCACTGTGCTTGAAAACTAAATATGAATAAAGTCTAACTGAAGACCTAAAATTCAGTGCTTTATAGGATTCAACCCATGGTTTCTATTTTTTTCACTTTTTTTACTTTCCTTCTTGTTATGTTTTGAATAAAGTGATGATTACTATCCTTGTACTTTGTTTTTTTCTAGATTTGTGCTCTTGGTTATTTTTTTTAGAGTTAGATATATCTTACTAGTGTCATTTGCGGAGCAGAACATTACCTTATTCTTCAACTCACATGGAGTTCATGATTTAGAATAAATGGATTAAATTTAATTCAAGGAAGTTCATTATTTTATTTTCCGCTTCATTTTTTTTCTCCTCATCACTTTCAAAAATTTCATTGCTAATTCACCATTCCACTACTATCAGTGAGTCCCTGACACACCGATGAACTTAGGCTACTAATACACTACTATTGGTGAGTCACCTCAATGGTTACTCACTGATGGCAGTATCAGTGAGTCAGTGATCTTATCTAGTTGATGGAAAATTTCTTGCTTTAGGTTTTACATGAAAATTTCTACCACATGTCTTGGTTGTTAAAAATTCATCTTTAAATGTCTCTTTGCTAAAAAAAACTACTGCATGTGTTAGTATGATGAGAAATTTAGTATCCTAAAAAAATATTTGTGTTGTGTTGGAAATAATTGATTCATGTGTTATTGGGCTGTAAAATTTTATTTCTTTATTGAATTATTACTGGAAACTGAGTTTTAGTGATTTTAAATCCATACAATATGTGAACTTAACTATGGAGGGAGTTACCCATGGGTGGATGTTGTTAATTAGTGTTTTTAACAAACATTTTTTTTATTTATTGAATATCCTACTGAGTGTTATTTGTTAAACTACTAACCCCAATTTCACTATGTAATTTTGTTTCAAATGCTGCTACATTGAAGTTAAATTGAAATTTTTTTCACTAGATTAAGTTGAAAATATAATTGAACATGTAGTATTAAAATATTTTTATTATGGAAAACATTTTTTTTATTTTAATTGACACCCTTGATATATGTCATTAATATAATTAAATGAAAATATTATTTGAAATTTAATTGTCAAATTATTTTGTCCACCTTAGAATTAAACTTTGGGTAAAAAATTGGGTTTTGAGTGTGGTGGGGGGTCAACTTACTTTGAGCTAAATTTTGCTTAATGGTAGCCCAAAATTCTCACTTCTTCTTTATATCTTAATAAGAATGGTAATTTTTTTAGAAATTTAGATTCTTCTTAGGATTCACACTATATTTCAAATGAGTTTTTCCTAAGGATAATCATTTACTGGTAGTTAAGACTTGATTTGAATTTAAAATTCTTGATGATGAATGATTGGTGAGTGAACATGATTATTGATTTTATGAT
This sequence comes from Viscum album, assembly GCA_963277665.1. Lineage (NCBI taxonomy): Eukaryota > Viridiplantae > Streptophyta > Magnoliopsida > Santalales > Viscaceae > Viscum > Viscum album. Next base: position 614,279,534 of record OY728136.1, read on the forward strand.
TATTTTGTTTAGGAACTATGATTGAGAGTAATGTAAGATACATTTTTTTGAAGTTAAGATCATAAATTTGGGAACTAGAAGATTGAAATTGATCTTAGAGGATTTTCTTTCTTTTAATTATTAAAAATAATCACCCTAATGAGCTAGTATAAATGTTTTTCATATTAATCTTTTGAAACTAGAGTAAATTGGGAATTTGGGAACCCACATTGAACCTCTGAGACACTAGACACTAAGTTCATTTTTGTTAATAAAACCCCTCGATACTATATTAAATAAGTGTTTATACAAAATGCTCAACACTAGATACATGGCATGGGATAAACAAAATAAAGTGTCTAGTATCAAAAATGAGTTCATTAAGGTGAGGGGAATAATGAGAACCAGAAGAAGAAAGGGACAATTGGTTTGTGTGGAACCATTTAAGTGGTATCAATAAGGTTATTCAAAAAAATTAATTAAATTTTACTTTTGAGAAACTTTGAGACAATCAATGTACAAGGTTATTTTTCTTATGTTATTGAATCCACTTACTTTTAACCTTTTGTCACTCTTGAACTTAGATATTGAGATTTAGTAGAAGTAATTTAGTAGGATGTTTTATATATGGTGCATGACATCCTCAGAATTAGATGATTCTTTTCTCTTTTAATTCCCCAATGAGTATTTGAAATTAGTTAAGATTCATTTGGACAATACATTTCAAAATTCTTTTTCTTAGTTCTTGTCATCTAATTTGAGACTTATAAACAAGTTAAATTTTGAATTGATTAATAAAACACAATTCTGTTTTTAAAATTTAATAAAACCTGTAATTGTTTGAGGACAGACAATGTTTAAGTGTTCGGGATGTGCGACTCAAAAGTGAAGGACTTGCCATAGTCGGTGTAGACAAGATATGATTTGCAGCAGATGATAGGGGTTTAAAAATTTGAAGTAGTATAAGAAAAAAAGATAAAGATACACTTACCATTCAACACTTTCTCATGATGAGATAAGGAGAGAAGAGTAGGTGAAGACCCCCACAGACTATCCTTCAACCACAACTCAAAGACAATGTCCTGGAGAGCAGGAGAACAAGAGGAGTTATTCCTCCCTCTTTTGTTCTAAACTTCCATACTCTATAATCATATGTTTTCAGTGTTTTAAATCAATATTATTGTAGGATAAAATTATTAACTCAGGAATTTTTATCCTAATGATTTTTCTTTTAAATTCCTCCACGTTCTTTTCTTTTAAAAAAATGAGAATCAGCCGGCAAGACTGATTCTGATTCTCAGTTTAATTTTTCACACCTCAAATGTGTTCAAATTCAAACCTCAAGATCAATTGGTGAGATTTATCTTGAATACATTTTTTAGAACTTTAATGTCATTAACATTGGAGTTGTACGGTGAGTTTAATTCCAACTGTTTTCTTTTAAAAATACTTAAGTAGTCCGATTGATTTTTGGAGTGGCGAACCCCAAGATTCAATCTTATGTGGGTTGAATCTCTTGGTGAGGGAGACTCTTCAACTTTTACTTTAAGGTATGATTCAATAACAATCTATAGAGAAGACATCCTTTTTAACCAGTAATTAGAATTCTCATGTATATTAGTTTATCAGTTTCTCCATAGTCATTGCATCTGTGTTTCAGTTCACTGTTTTTCTAATAGTCTAATCATTATTTAGTGTAAGGACGAGTCTCCTAGTCAAAACATTATTTTCATATTCCTTAAAAAAAAGTAAAAATTAAAAAAAGTATACTCCACCCACTGTTGACACTAGTGGGTGTTTTGAAAAGAAAAATAGAAAATTTGGTAACTTACCTTTCCTATGGGTTTGACCCTATAAACCACTGTACATTTCAGTAAGTAGGAAAAATAAAAATATTAAACTTTGACCAGTTTCAAGGATGAGAGGGCCAGGTATGATCTTAGAATCCTAAAAGGCTATTATTTATATATAAGAAGTTCAATATAAAATCATTATTGGTTGATCCATGTTTAAATATGTTTTTATCTTTTAATACACCATTGTATTTTGGTTTTTTCAAATGAGTGGGTAATGATACAATGCCAAACCCCGTTAAATAGTTGGTAAACTCTTCATGTAGGTATTCACTCCCTCAATTTGGTTAAAAAGATGTAATAAAATTTCCAAGATTATTATTTTACATTGTTATTATATATTTTGGAACATTTCAAAGATTCAATATTTTTGCTTCATTATAAATACATATTTATATATAATAAAATATTCTGTGATGGTAACAAGGTACCATAAACCACCACTTGCTTGTTTTCTTGTTGATCCACATTCTTTTTCGATGATATAACAAAGACTATGTTTCAGAAAGAATTAAATATTCTCTCTTGGTGAATATTGTTTACCTTGTGTGGAGCAGGTAACTTTATGTACAATGTGATAGTTTTTTTCATGGAAGTTTAAGGATTTAAATATAATATAAACCTATATAAATATATAAATATATATATATATACACACATATACAGACATAGATATATAAAAAAAATATAAACAAAAATATATAAACTTCTATACATATACTTATAAAAACAAATGAAACACACACACACACACAAACACATACATATAAGAAAACATCATATCTCATGTAATGTTTCTATAAAAAACCATTAATCATACTATTCAATCATTCTCTTTTCAAATATGATTACTAGTTTGAAAAAAATTATAACCCAATGATTAATCTTAAATACATCAATATTTATAAGGCCTATATTTATTTATAACATTACAAACATTGATTTATTTTCTAAGAAACACCCAATCTATTAATACGCCACCTAATCGATATAAATCATTTTCATCCCACTGAGTCCATTTAAATTTTCAATTAATATGAAATAATATTTTTTAGTTATTTTGTAAGTAGTCCCTATCGGTAGTTTATATTTATATACATAAAGAGGTAATTAGGAAAATAAAGCAAGCTCATCGAACTAAATTGGAAAGCACCCTAAAAGGGTCGATTCGTCCAAAAAAAAGGAAGAACAATGCACAAAACTAATCATAGATGAACCCGTATGGGATGAACTTTTATAGTCGGACTTGGGAGGATAAAATTAAATAAATCATGATAAACATATGAAAGATCGTATGTGAAACCTTACGAACATTGTAATATCATACCTTTGGTTAAGAGGTTTGACTTGTCTAAAATAAATGAGTTCAGTTGGTGAAAATTAATATGGGAAGAAAAATACAAAAAATCATGGGAAACACACAAAATATTGACTGAGAATCCACAAAAACAAGTTTAGAATTTAAAACCATTATTTCTAAGTGTTAAATTTGTCCTAACAAATGACTTTGGCTGCTATGGAGATTCAATTCAGCGAGAACTTGAATATAGCGTGAGGAGAAGCAATCCGTTAGGATTCATTTAATAAATTGTGAAGAGTTTTATCAACACTTACAAAAAAGAGATGATAAAAGCTCATTTTCCCAGTGCTCATAAATAATGATTTTATCAGTTCTTTTTTAGTGTAGATAAATAATTACATTTGTTAATGCTATAAAGATGCTGACAAAAGTGGTATTTCTCAATGCTTAATTTTTAGCACAGATAAGATACACTTTTGTCTGCGCTTAATCTAGCACATGAAAAAATGTATAAAAAAAGAATCAAAATCAATAAATCAATAATATTAATTATATTAGTAACAAAATTATTAAAAATGAATTATACAGAATATTTAAATTAAAAACATATTAAAAAATGATTTTAAATAAATTAATAATATAAATTACAAACATATTGAGTACATTAAAAATAAATAAATAATTATGCATAAATAAATATAAAAAAAGAATAAAATATTAAAAATATAAAAAATTAATAAATAATTAAAATAAATAAATAATATTGAAAATTAATATTAAAAATGAATAGATAAATTTGAATAAATTAAAAAAATGTTAAAAAATGTAAATTCATAACGTTAATTACATAAATTACAAACACAAAAAAAGAATAAAAAAGAATAAATAAATAACATTAATTACATAAAAAAACACTATCAAAATTGAATTATATCAACTATTTAAATTACAAAAATATTAAAAAATGAATATAAAAAAATTATCTATACAAATTTAAAACATATTAAAAATATTAAAAATTAATAAAAAAATGAATAAATACTAATCATATAAATTAGAAACAAATTGAAAATATTTAAAGATAGTTAATAAATATATATAAATAAATATTTAAAAATGAATAAATTAAAAAAAAGTTAATAAATATTAAAAATGTATAAATAATGTGAAATGAATGAATATTAAAAATGAATAAATAAAATTTAATAAATTATAAAAATAATTTGAAAAGTAAATTCTTAAGATTAATTATATGAATTATAAGCACCTAAAAAATACATAAAAATAAATAAATAAATAGTTTAAACTAAGTAAATAAGGAAATTGTTAAATATGGATTATATTAACTATTTAAGTTAGAAAAATATTAAAAAATGAATTTAAATAAATGAATTATATAAATTTCAAATATTTTGAAAATATTAAAGATTATAAGTGAAAATGAATAAATATTAATCATATAAATTACAAACATATTGAAAATATTAGAACTTAATAAATAAATTTGTATAAATAAATATTTTAAAATGAACAAATTCTAGAAATATTACAATGTACTAAATATTAAAAATGAATAAATAATATTGAATTAAAGAATATTAAAAATGAATATATAAAATTAATAAGAATTTAAAAATATTTAAAAAAATGATTTCTTAATATTACTTAGATGAATTACATGCATATAAAAAATGAATAAAAATAAATAACATTAATTATGTAAATTAAAAAATATTAAAAATTAATAATATTAACTATTTAAATTAAAAAAATTAAAATGAATTTGAATAAATTATTTATTTAAATTCCAATAAATTAAGAATATTAAAAATTAACCAATAAAAATGAATTAATTTTAACGATATAAACTACAAACGTATTAAAAATATTAAAACATAGTAAGCAAATATGTATATATTTAAAAATAATGAACAAATTCCAAAAATATTGAAAATTAATAAATAAAAAACATGAAAAAATAATGTTAAATGAAATAATATTAAAAATGAATAAATAACATTGATTAAATTACAAAAAATATTTTTTAAAAATTGAATTCATAACTTTAATTTCATGAATGACAAACACATAAAAAATGAATAAAACTTAATAAATAAATAATAATATTAATGCTAATTGTCGATGTCTTTATTGTATTGGTTGCATATGAAAAAATGTAATCAATTTTTACCCTTTATAATGTTTAAAAATTATTAAATATATTATTGTTTAATTAAATGTATAAATATGTTAAAATGTTCAAATGAATATCAAAATTGAATATATTAAAAAATATTAAATAAAAAAATATTAAAAATGAATAAATTAAAGAGAATATTAAAAATGGTGAAATATGAAAAATGAATAGATAATATTATATGAATAAAGACACATACACATTACACGCACACACACACATGCAGACACATACACAGACACATACAGATACAAATACAGATACACATACACACACATGCAGACACACACATACACATACACATACACATACACATACACATACACATACACATACACATACACATACACATACACATACACATACACATACACATACACATACACAGTCACATACACATACACATACACATACACATACACATACACATACACATACACATACACATACACATACACATACACATACACATACACATACACATACACATACACATACACATACACATACACATACACATACACATACACATACACATACACATACACATACACATACACATACACATACACATACACATACACATACACATACACATACACATACACATACACATACACATACACATACACATACACATACGCATACACACACATGCATACACATACACACACATGCAGACACATACACATACACATACACATACACATACACATACACGTACACGTACACATACACATACACATTCACATACACATACACATACACCTACACCTACACATACACATACACAAACACATACACATACACCTACACATACACATACACATACACATACACATACACATACACATACACATACACATACACATACACATACACATACACATACACATACACTTACACATACACATACACATACACATACACTTACACATACACATACACATACACATACACATACACATACACATACACATACACATACACATACACATACACATACACATACACATACACATACACATACACATACACATACACATACACATACACATACACATACACATACACATACACATACACATACACATACACATACACATACACATACACATACACATACACATACACATACACATACACATACACATACACATACACATACACATACACATACACATACACATACACATACACATACACATACACATACACATAGATACACATACACACATGTATACACATACACACATGTATACACATACATACAATTACAAACACATACATACACATACATATGCATACATATACATATACATACAAATACACATATAGACACACATACATGAAAGCACATCCACATTAATACACATACACATACACATACACACACACATAAACATGCACATACACATACACATACATACATACATGTACGTATGAACACATGCAGACACACATACACATACACATAAATAGAAACATACATAACCATTCAACTATATAAAAATAGACACACACACAACACATATATGCACATACAACACATACATACACATACATACATTTACATATTCACATACATACATACACATATAGACAAACAAATACATCCACATACATACACATGCATACACATATATAAAAATATATGCACGTATTTTAAATTATTTTATATAAATTTAAATATATAAATTCAAATGTGAAATAGATTTAAATAAATATATATTCATTTATATATTTATATAATTGTTTAAATAGAATATTAGTATAATATATTTATATAAATGTTTTTAAATCAATGTATATAAACATATTATTAACCATTTTTATTGATTAATATATATATATATATATATATATTATATAAAATTATAAAAATAAGATTGATAATAATTTTTTATTAAAATATAGTTATATAAATTATATTTATATAATATATTTACATATATATACTCATTTTTTATATAAATCATATTTCAAAATATATAAATATGTATATATAAATTAAATTATTCATAGTAGCCTTTATTAGTGTTTTTAGTGTTGTTAAAGGGGGGGGGGATTTTATCAGTGTTAAGAAAAGTGTTGATAATTGGGTATGTTTATCAATGCTAAAAAAAATCAATGATAAAATGTACCATTTTATTGAATTTTTTATTTTTAATTGATAAAATCACTCATTTTATTAGTGCTTTTTATTTTGCACTGATAAATTTTAGTTCTTAATAAACCCAAATCATAAAACAAACCTACTCTTTATTACATATTTAAACATGATTTATTATATACACTTGCACATAATACAACTCTCAGGATCGATAGGTCTAGTGTCTTGAGAAATTAGGAACATTACATAACAACTTAAGACATAAAATATGACATCTTTATTGAAATTTTTTTTTAGATAACCACAACATTCCCGCATACTTAGCATTGTAAGGGATAACATGATGACATACATAAGAAAATGGTGATCTATTAAGCCCAACAAGAGATTAAAAAAGGTATAACATTAATAATACAGTACATGTTAGGTAATAGGTATATCAATGGAGCACATGAGAAACATTAACATAAAGGCATGATATAACATGATTATCATAACATGGAAATGTGGTAACGACATACAAAATGATATTAGCATGAGCCAAGGATTATTGAGCATGGATTAGCATGAGTAAAACCTTATTGAACATGAATTATCATGAGTACAACCTCATTTCACAAGAATTATCATGAGTAGACCCTCATTGCACATGAATTAGCATGAGTAAACCCTCATTGCACATGAATTAGCACGAGTAAACCCTCATTGCACATGAATTAACATGAGTAAAACCTCATTTCACATGAATTATAATAAATAAACCATCATTTAATCTTGAGTATCATTATACTAAACATTACCCAATACATTGAAGCACTATCAGGGTGCACCCTTCTTTAACATTTCATTTCATGCATAAGTGTGCGACATGGATCATATAACTTGCAAGCAGTCAAAATCATAAGTTATTAAACTATTAAGAAATGTGGAATAAATAAATGTAAGTACCACTAAATATTTATATGTTTATAAAGGTGAATACCATTTATAGATAAATGGGTATGGTATTCACTACACAATGATTTTGGCTTGGAAAATCGTGGTGCAATTTTGGCAGCAGAACGTCGTCATATGAAAATTCATACATTGAGTTGATGAGAGCGATAAGGGTATCTCATAATTTATAAATTATATATAATGGAAGGGGATCATGGAACATAATATCCCAACATATTAAATGGAATTTATATTCATAATAATGGAGAAATACTTGAATGGAAATAAGGAGAGAGAAATCCCTTATGAAATTCCAGCATGGTAACAAGTGTACACAAAAAGAATTAATGAGAGAGAAAGTGGTATATAATAATTAAAAAATAAATAGGGTATTATTGGGGAGGTGAAAAATAACACCGCAAAATTTGTAATTGAATGTAAAAGGATATTATGACATAAAGAAACTAGGATAACAATGAGAAAGGAAGGAATCCCTTAAGAAAATTTGGCATGGTAATGGGTGTACACAAGGGTTCATAAGAGGGATAAATGAGAGTGAAATGTTATATAATAATGTATAAATCAAATAGTAAGTAATTAGTATATTTAATAATATATCCCAATATAAGAATTAATGATATCAAAAGACATAACATGAAAAGAATGCTTGATAAAAGAAGAGGGTGGAAGATCCCTTACGAAATTTTAGCATAGTAATATCTTGGGTAAGGTTACAAATGAGGGATGATAAATGATCCACAATTTAAATAACATAAATTTTACTCTAAGGTAATTATTACAAATGAATTTAAATGCAAGAAATTGAAATTAAAGGAACTACTCTCAAAGAAGGTGCTTGAATTCAAAGAGGAAGAGAGGAATCCCTTACTTGGAAGTGTGATCTCAAAGGCTTGGGACAGGCTTGAGAGAGGATTCTTGGGATATTGGGGTGTCTTGGAAGGACTCTAGATAGAAGAGTCGATATATTGGTTGAGATCCAAATGGTTTGAGTGAAGCTGAATGGGAGATTGAGTGGGTTTATATAGGAAATGAGAGGGAATTCTTTATTATTTAGGTTTTGGACACTGTAACACCCCGAGATTTTATGATAAGTATTATTTTTAATTTATTTGATGTCATGTGTTTTATGCTACACCAAGATTATCTTGTGCTATACACAACACCGTATTAGCTTGCAATATACGCAACACAATTCATGGATCGTGTTGCACACAATTTCAAGTTCATATGACAGAAGTTATTGCTCCAACATTGAGTGTATATCTATATATATTCAATGTATAAATGAACTATTGTTGGATTTTGTTATACTCAACAACAAAGGAGTCTTGAACTATACACAAACCTGACTTGGCTTTCATTACACTCAATCACGACCTTCCTCGATAGCGTGTGTTGTACGCAATACCGGGTTTCACTAAACAATGATATATGGTTATAATATTATCACGAACAAGCCGTTATGAATATAATTAACCATATTTGCAATTTTGTAGCATTATTATTCATCTTATAAATTTTTTAAAACATTTTATGTGAACAAAATAAATTTTTCGTGTAAGATAAGTATTTTTAAAAAAATGCAGTTTTGCCGCCTTTTGATGGCACACCCACATTAAATCTAGTTTTTGACATGTTTATAAGTTCAATTTTACAAAATAAAAATATTCTTTGGAATAAGGATATAAAATTTTACCTTGGATAAAATTTTCATGTAATTTTGATAACATTCATATTTTAATGAATAGTAAAAACACGCTATATTTTAATTAAAAACAACTTTTTTCATCATAATAATTTATGTGGTTAAATTATAATATTGAATGGTCTTAAAGTATAAATAGAATATATTTTTACCATTTAATATAATGTATGTCATTACAATTGATTTTCCTTTGAATTCGTAGGTTAAATCAATTCAATCTTTTGTAATGTTTTAAACAAAAACCCGTTTTCTTTCGACAACGGGATTAATTTTAATTTAATTTCTGCAACTTATGTGTACTGAATTTGGAAAAATGGATTCCATATTTGTAATCATTGGTTCCAAATTATATTAATAAACTACTTTTTATTTTTGGGCATTATGAATAGTAACTATGGTAAATTTTATTTACCATAGTTAAAGGTAAATCAGGTAATTAAGGGTAAATATAAGATCAAAAAATTACCCTAACACCTGCCAAAATACTATTGGATGACTAAAAGCCTACCCATATCACCTAAGGGTCAGATTAGAATAATTTAATAAACTTTTGTCCATGAAAATAACTTAATTATTATTAAAACCAAAGAAAGTGACAACATGTCACTCTCTTAAATATTATAAGTATATTAATTTTAATTTAGTGATAAAATTCATGAAAATTCAAACATGAATAGTCTACAGAAAGATAATAAAATTATCTACATCATATGAATTTATTAATAATTTTTAGGGATTAAATAATTATAATTAATTGTAACACAATAGTGATGCAGAAATTGTTTATCTAGTGAAAAATCAATAATATAGTTTTTATTAAACAAATAGTAACCATAAAATACCCAAACCCTGACCAAAACTTATTGTTCATGTAAATTTAAACCATAATCATCCAATGGTAGAATATTTTACCATTTTGATTCTTATAAAAGCGATTATGACACTTATATTATTTCATTTTAAGTGATGCCAAAGTTGTCACCTTCATAATTTAATAAATATAACAATTTAAATATTGTTATTTTAAGATGATAAATTCGAGTAAAAGTATTATTGTGAAAGGTAATATCATTATCTTCATCATAATATTTTATTTTTAATTTTTATGCAACAAATAAGTATATTAAATAATTATAAAAAAATGATGTAGTAATTATTTTATTAAGACATAAACCAAATAAATGGTTATAAAAATAATAAAATAAATATTATATGAACTATTTATTGTTCTCCACTAATTTTATAGATACATATGACATTTTATGAATCTATTAAAGCTTTTAGTTCGAACATATATTCTGTATATATTTTATTTAAATTCAAATAAATGAATAGTGTTAAAATTGACACTATTGTTATTTTATAAAAATAACATATTATAAAATTGTTCAAAAATCACAAAAATATTTACAAATTATAAATTTAAATTTATAAGGTAGAAAATGTTATAAAGTATCCAATTATGGAAAATTCACAACAAATAAGTAATTATTTGTTATAATTTAAAATTTAGAATATTATTACCACAAATAAAATTAAATTGATTAAATAAGGATAAATCAAGTTGATAATGTTTAAAATAAATTCCTAAAATGTCTAAATTTTATTAATTGATGAGATTACAACCCTATCACATCTAATATTCTAATATGAGTCATTTATGGAGGTTTTTAAGTGGGGTTAGATTTATTATAAATTAATATTATTATGATTTCCAAAGGTGCCCCTCTCCTCCCTTATAAAAGGGACCTCCTCCCTCTCTTCCTCACACCAATTTGCACCTTTAAGATCGGCAAAAACCTGCCCATTTACCTTCTAAACTTCCCTATAAACATCCTAGAGGTCCTGGTCTTCTTCAAAGACCAATTTTAGTACCCTAAGAGGAGGATTCAAAGAGGCGTGTCAAAGAAGAGGTAATATCTGTTACCGATTCTTTCAATTTTATTTCTTCTTCAACTTATTATTCTTTAGTTGTTTCATTATGAAGTAATAACATAAGTATCAATCATATACTGATATGTTATTATAAGTATGAAACAACCATATTTCACCATCTATCCATCCTACGGAAAACGAAATCACCGCGCGTGCGTACGTACGGAATACCGTGTCCATGCCGTGGTGTAATCTATTTTCCACCACCACCTTACTTGGATGGGTATAATGGTGAAAGTAATGATTATATATGATTATTGTAAAGTGATATTGATTCTTTAATATTATACATACACTTTAATACAATTAGACGATCATGGGAATGATATCATCGCTCATGCGTACGTACGGAATACCGTCTCCACGGCGCGATGAGATTCACTCTCCATGATAACCATTCAAGAATGATTATAAAGTATATATAATAAGTAATCATGAAATATATGACATAATAATGCTACTGGATTTATGTATATATATATATTTATGTCATCTACTTAATTCCATTCAATTCAATAAGGAAACGAAAACATCGTTCATGCGTACGTACGACCTATCGTCTCCATGAACAGTGTGTTTATTTCCATTTATTGATCCATTATATATATGTATATTCTGAATATATATTATATATAAATAATGTTTTACATTATGGATGAAAGTAATAATGATCTATGTAATCATATGAATAATTACAAGTTAAAACACGAATGACAAATGAGACGATTTTGACCAAAACGCTACATTAACATTAATTTACAAAAGAATGGTTAATATAAAGTCATAAGTGAACCATATACGATATAATAACAATGAATATGATTCTATAATAATTCAATGACATTATTTAAATCATTATACAGGAGTTTTGGATACGTACGAAGCATATCGGACCTAAGGTAAGGGATAACTATTCCAATCTCGTTCTTATCCGAGATTGTTTATTCGTAAGTAATTTCTTGGGTTATTGTTATCATCCATGTCAATGTTTACTAAAAATGGTTTTATGTATGTTTAAAGTCCTTTTTACCCATTTTGACTTTTACCCGATGGTATGGAAGAAATCTTTCTTTTATTTACCCTACAAGGTACTTTTTGACTTTTTCGACAAAATTACGAGAACAATGTTTTTTTAACTTATACGGAATGAAAGGATTTTTACGGTTTTATAAAGACTTATTTTCATGAATCTTTCTCCAAAATATTTCATGACTATTTTCAACAAAATCCTTTTCTTTTAAAATTTCATGACATTTTGTGAAAAGAAAATGATTTTGAAGAAAAAAGGATATTTTCCTCAAGAATTCATTTCAAGTGTTTTATCAAAACCATTTTCATCTAAGATGACATTATTTCACATGTGTATGTTTTAAGTATCATGTTTCTATGATTTACATGGTTTCATTTTTCTTATTATTAAATGATATACATTTCTTTTATTTTGATTATGTTATGATGAGATGATGTTTATAAAACCCATTTTATTTATTGGATTTTTATGAATGATGTATGTTTATTTTGTGGCACAAGTAAGAATGATTTCATTATGAGATTGGTGTGACCTATATATCCCTCCAATTCATTGGGTAAAGATTTATATCTCATGAGATAGACATGGCTGAAACGGAAAGTTAAACCGGTTCAATAATACAGGACTGGAATGAGGAGTGAACTCGATTCAGAAAGGGACTTTGTCCACTAAGATGGTCTTCGCAGCAATGCCTTTTCTAATATAGAAATCATATCAGGTGATTAATGGTTTCCACAATTAAATGTTTTATTCCCTTGCTATTTTATCATTCTTAATGTTTCTTTATGATCTATGCCTTACCTACTTCCATGTTTTATGTCTTTGCTCAAGCTTTTGATGTTTAAACATTATGTTCATGTTTTTAAGTTCAAATGTATATGGTATGTTTTATTTTATCCATGCTTATCCTTACTGAGCATTTGAGGTTAGGCTTTTTATGTATTCTTTTCCCCAGGATATAAAGAAAGGTTTTAGGTAAGAAGAAAAAGGGATGATCTTTATGGGATATATTGAAGATATTTCACCACGATTAGAAGATTACGTTCCCAGTTTCCAAAGACACAAAACTATTACGGTCCTTGTGTGTCTGTTATTGTTATGTATTAAGTATTCTTCAAAAGTAATTTAATTTCCATGTATTTCAAGCTTAGGGTCTCTACAGTTGGTATCAGAGGAAAGGTTTAGTCAACCTTTGGAAACTAGGATGCAAAAACGTTAGTGAGATCCCTAGAGATATTTCTAAGGTATGTCTAGGGATATCCAGAAGGATAAGTATACGTATAGGATATAGTCCTAGAACTAAGGTAACGATCTTAGAATTTTACCTAAGATGTTAGATATTGAGGGTACTCCCCCTTTACTATGTTGTTTTCCCTAGCATGATTTTTGCCTCTCACAGAATTATTTTTGTGTTTTAGTCAATGGAGGGAACTAGAAGGAATTCAGTTAACATTGAATCCAATGGACAAATTGGTTACTAGGAGCAACAAAATTGTGTAATGCCTAGAGAGAAATATATTGTGCTTATTCCGAATCAGTCATCGTGATACATGATTAACAAGGTGAAATTTAGTGGTATGCCCAATTCATCAAATAAGAGGAAGATATACTTTTATGCATGTTCGCATGTTGAGGAACATAAAGAAAGGAAGATTGAGATTTAAAAAGAAGGGAAGAGGAACCTTGAGGAATGCCTCAAATGGAGGGACCGATGTTATCTGTGTGGAGAAAAGGTTCATAGAGTGACAGACTATTATGGAGTTCAATGTCTTATTTGTGGAGAACATGGGCATTACCCAACTCAATGCCCTGACCTAAAAAGTTACTTCTAAATCAAGGAAGGACGTATTCCAGGACAATCAATGAAGAGGATGGATTGAAGTTTTTATGTATTGGTATTCAATAATAATGTTGTTGAGGTACTTTTATGGTGTATTAGAATATTTTTGTATTAGTCTATTGTGGTTTTCAATAATTTTATGGTACCGGTAACCATGAAAAGTGATTAAAATATTTTGGAAAGTAGATGATATGTGCATAATGAAGGGATAAGAAGATAATGACATGTTTGATTGTATTCATGAGCTCATGATTGATATAAGGACTAAGTGATATCATGGTTTGTGTATATAGAATTTCTAGGATTTTGGTATGTGGAAAGTGTTAACTTTTAATAGTATTCATGTTTTCAATAAGGTTCAATGGGTATTCATTTTTTCAAGAGAATACATGATTAAGGTATTCACATGATTGGAATGTGACCAACAAGATATATGGGGGACAAATGATAGTATTCACATGCTTGCTATATGACCTTTTTAGTAATATTAATCTTTATACTATGAGTTTAGAAAGATGTATTTTGGATAATCCTAAAGATTGGAATGGATTATGTTGGACAGAAGTTAGTATTGTTTAAGTATAGACCTTTTTTTGATATTATTGATGGGATGTTATAGTAATAGAAAAAGGACAACCTATAGGACGAGCGACAGCCCATCGCGTCGGACAAGGGTGTGGGAATCGAACCCACAACCGAAGTGCGACTGGCCTTTATCGCCAACCACTAGCCTACAAGAAGTCGCTGGTTAGTATAAACTAGTTTTATATTATTAAGTGGTATGATATATTAAGTATATGTCCATTTTTGGGACGATATAAAATAGACGGACTTATGTATATTACTATTGTTAACCTTTTGATTAAGACAGATGGAATGACCAATCATTCTATCACATGATCTGATAACACTTCATGAATAACAAATTCAACTTCATTTGTTTATGATATGAAGTGGAAATTGTTCAATTCACGAACAACAGTGAGATTGTACCAAAATCAAGTAAGTATTTCTTCTAATTGAAAATTTTCAACTCTAGGGAAATGATTTTTAAAACCAAAAATGTTGTCCAAGTTCTCTTATATCCGATGAATCAGATGGTACCTTATATCATCACAAAATTATGGCTTTATGATTGTTGGATTTTTCGTAGCCATGTTCTCTACCACTCTCCATCAGAACATGATGGTTAGATTTTTCTTCCATATCTATATTTTCACCTCTGTTTTCCTACGTGAAAACCTAGTGATGAGTTAATTTGGGTAAATGTTACGTTTCATACTTTAGTTTTTAAAGCCAACTTTTGGTATTCCTTTTTACGGTGTGGGTTTCTATTAAAGAAACTTTCTAGTAGTAACCCATTTATAACCCCCGACGAATTTCGAGGGAAAAATTCATTTTAAGGGGGGTAGAATGTAAAACCACGAGATTTTATGATAAATATTCTTTTTAATTTATTTTATGTCATGTGTTTTATGCTACACCAAGATTATCTTGTGCTATACGCTACAGCGTATTAGCTTGCAGTATACACAACACAATTCATGGATCGTGTTACACACAATTTCAAGTTCATTTGATAGAAGTTATTTTACGCAACATTGAGTGTATATATATATATATATTCAATGTAAGAATGAAATATGGTTGGATTTTGTTATACGAAACAAAAAAGGAGTCTTCCACTACATACAACCTTGACTTGGATTTCATTACACACAATCGCGACCTTCCTCGATAGCGTGTGTTGTACGCAATACCAGGTTTCACTAAACAATGATATATGATTTTAATATTATCAAGAACTAGCCGTTATGAATATAATTAACCACATTTTCAATTTTAAAACATTATTATTAATCTTATAAATTTTCTAAAACATTTTATGTTAACAAAATAAATTTTTCGGGTAAAATAAGTATTTTTAAAAAAATGCAGTTTTTCCGCCTTTTGATGTCGCACCCACATTAAATCTAGATTTTGAAATGTTTATAAGGTCAATTTTACAAAATAAAAATATTCTTTGGAATAAGGATATAAAATTTTACCTTTGATAAAATTTTCATGTTATTATGATAACATTCATATTTTAATGAATAGTAAAAACCCTCTATATTTTAATTAAAAACAACTTTTTTCATCGTAATAATTTATGTGGCTAAATTATAATATTTAATGGTCTTAAAGTATAAATAGAATATATTTTTACCTTTTAATATAATGTTTGTCATTAGCATTGATTTTACTTTGAATTCGTAGGTTAAATCAATTCAATCTTTTATAATGTTTTAAACAAAAGCCCGTTTTCTTTTGACAATGGGATTAATTTTAATTTATTTTCTGAAACTTCTGTGTATTGAATTTGGAAAAATGGATTCCATATTTGGAATCATTAGGTCCAAATTATATTAATAGAATACTTTTTATTTTTGGTCATTATGAATAGTAACTACTGTAAATTTTATTTACCATAGTTAAAGGTAAATCAGGTAATTAAGGGTAAATATAAGATTATAAAATTACCCTAACACCTTCCAAAATCCTATTGGATGACTAAAAGTCGACCAATATCACTTAAGGGTTGTATTATAATCATTTAATAATGTTTTTTCCATGAAAATAACTTAATTATTATTAAAACCAAAGAAAGTGACAACATGTCACTCTCTTAAATCTTATAAGTATATTAATTTTAATTTAGTGATACACTTCATGAAACTTAGAACATGAATAATCTCCAGAAATATAATTAAATTATCTACATAATATGAATTTATTTATAATTTTTAGGGATTAAATAATTATCATTAATTGTAACACAATAGTGATACAAAAATTGTTTATCTAGTGAAAAATCAAGAATATAGTTTTTATTAAACTAATAGTAACCATAAAATGCCCAAAACCCTGACCAAAACTTATTGGTCATGTAATTTTAAACCATAAACATCAAATGGTAGAATATTTGACCATTTGGAGCCTTATAAAAGAGATTATGATTAGTTTATTTTAAATGATCCCAAAGTTGTCACCTTCATAATTTAATAAATATTACAATTTAAATATTGTTATTTTAAGATGATAAATTCGAGTAAAAGTATTATTGTGAAAGTTAATAGATTTATCTTCATCATAGGATTTTATTTTTAATTTTTATGCAACAAATATGTATATTAAATAATTATACAAAAATGATGTTGTAATTATTTTATTAAGAGATAAACCAAATAAATTGTTTTAAAACTAATAAAATAAATATTATATGAACTATTTATTGTGATCCACTAATTTTTTAGATACATATGACCTTTTATGAATCTATTATATCTTTTAGTTCGAACATATCTTCTGTATATATTTTATTTAAATTCAAATAAATGAATAGTGTCAAAATGGAGACTATTGTTATTTTATAAAAATAACATATTATAAAATTGTTTAAAAATCACAAAATATTTACAAATTATAAATTTAAATTTATAAGGTAGAAAATGTTATAAAGTATCCAATTAAGGAAAATTCACAACAAATAAGTAATTATTTTTTATAATTTAAAATTTAGAATGTTATTACCCCAAATAAAATTAAATTGATTAAATAAGGATAAATCAAGTTGATAATGTGTAAAATAAATTTATAACATGTCTAAATTTTATTTTTTGATGCTATTACAACCCTATATCATCTAATATTCGAACATGAGTCATTTTTTGAGGTTTTTAAGTGGGTTTAGATTTATTATAAATTAATATTTTTAAGATTTCCAAAGGTACCCCTCTCCTCCCTTATAAAAGGGAACCTCCTCCCTCTCTTCCTCACACCAATTGGAGACTTTAATCTCGTCCAAAACCTACCCATTTACCTTATCAACTTCCCTAGAAACATCCTAGAGGTACTGGTATTTTTCAAAGACCAATTTTAGTACCCTAAGAGGAGGATTCAAAAAGGCGTATCAAAGAAGAGGTAATATCCGTTACAGATTCTTTCAATTTTCTTTCTTCTTCAACTTCTTCTTCTTTTGTTGTTTCATTATGAAGTAATAACATCAGTATAAATCATATAATAATATGTTATTATAAGTATGAAACAACCATATTTCACCATCTATCCATCCTACGGAAAATGAAATCACCGCGCGTGCGTACGTACGGAATACCGTCTCCATGCCGTGGTGTAATCTATTTTCCACCACCACCTTACTTGGATGGGTATAATGGTGAAAGTAATGAATATATATGATTATTGAAAAGTGATATTGATTTTTTAATATTATACATACACTTTAATACAATTCGATGATCATGGGAATGATATCATCGCTCGTGCGTACGTACGGAATACCGTCTCCACGACGCAATGAGATTCACTCTCCAGGATAACCATTCAAGAATGATTATAAAGTATATATAATAAGTAATCATGAAATATATGACATAATAATGCTACCGGATTTATGTATATATATATTTATTTCATCTACTTAATTTCATTCAATTCAATAAAGAAACGAAAATAACGTTCATGCGTACGTACGACCTACCGTCTCCATGAACGGTGTATTTCTTTCCATTTATCGATCCATTACATATATGCATATTCTGAATATATATTATAATAAATCATGTTTTACATTCTGGATGTAAGTAATCATGATCTATGTAATCATATCAATAATTACAAGTTAAAACACGAACGAGAAATGAGACGATTTTACCCAAAACGCTACTTTAACATTAATTTACAAAAGAACAGGTAATATAAAGTCATAAGTGAACCATATATGATATAATAACAACGAATATGATTCTGTAATAAGTCAATGACATTATTTAAATCATTATACAGCAGGTTTGGATACGTACGAAGCATATCGGACCTAAGGTAAGGTATAACTATTCCAATCTCGTTCTTATCCGAGATTGTTTATTCGTAAGTAATTTCTGGGGTTATTGTTATCATCCATGTCCATATTTCCTAAAAATGGTTTTATGTATTTTTAAAGTAATTTTTACCCATTTTGACTTTTACTCAATGGTATGGAAGGAATCTTTCTTTTATTTACCCTACAAGGTACTTTTTGACTTTTTCGACAAAATTACGAGAATAATGTTTTTTAACGTAAACGGCATGAAAGGATTTTTACGGTTTTATAAACCCTTATTTTCATGAATCTTCCTCCAAAATATTTCATTACTATTTTCAACTAAATCCTTTTCTTTTAAAATTTCATGACATTTTGTGAAAAGAAAATGATTTTGAAGAAAAAAGGATATTTTCCTCAAGAATTCATTTCAAGTGTTTTATCAAAACCATTTTCATCTAAGATGACATTATTTAACATGTGTATGTTTCAAGTATCATGTCTCTATGATTTACATGGTTTCATTTTTCTTATTATGAAATTATATCCATTTCTTTTATATGGATTATGTGATGATGGGATGATGTTTCTGAAATCCATTTTATTTATTGGGTTTTTATGGATGATGTATGTTTATTTTGTGGAACAAGTAAGAATGATTTAATTATGAGATGGGTGGGACCTATATCTCCCTCCAATTCATTGGGTAAAGATTTATATCTCATGAGATAGACATGGTTGTAACGGCAAGTTAAACCGGTTCAGTAATACAGGGCTGGAACGAGGAGTAAACTCGATTCCGAAAGGGAATTTGTCCACTAAGATGGTCTTGGAAGCAATGCCTTGGCTAATATGGAAATCATATCATGTGCTTAATGGTTGCCACAATTACATGTTTTATTCCCATGCTATTTTATCATTCTTAATTTTTCTTTATGATCTATGCCTTACGTACTTCCATGTTTTATTTCATTGCTCAAGCTTTTGATGTTTAAACATTATGTTCATATTTTTAAGTTCAAATGTATATGGTATGTTTTATTTTATCCATGCTTACCCTTACTGAGCATTTGAGCTCACCCTTTTTATGTTTTCTTTTCACCAGGATATAAAGAAAGGTTTTAGGTAAGAAAAAAAAGGGAAGATCTTTATGGGAGATGTTGAAGATCTTTCACTATGATTAGAAGATTACGTTATAAGTTTCCAAAGACACTAAACTATTACAGTCCTTGTGTGTCTGTTTTTGTTATGTATTAAGTAATCCAAAAAAGTAATGTAATGTCCATGTATGTCAAGCTTAGGGTCTCTACAGACACTATATATTAAACTAATCAAAACCACAAACCATCCCATGTTTTTGGCCCATTGTTTATACAAAAGGGGATTGGTATAAAGTATTTTATAATTACAAGGTCTGAACATATTAAAATATTAGGCTTTCTTATGTGCAGGGGAGTCACACTCTTAAGGAATTCATTTAAAATTGTTAAAATATTTTATAAGTCTTGGAGGGTCCACTGAGGCATTATAAAATTAACTAAACAAAAATAAAATAATAATATTTTAAAGTTAAAACCTATATTTGACTAATATAACTTTTATAGTATTTTATTACATCATTATTAGGTCATTATGACGTAATAAAACACATTATATATTTATTCGGTATTTAATTTTTACCCAAAAATTCCACTATCTTGAAAATTATGAAAAATTAACTGTTGGATAATTTCAAAGTCCAAGTTCTGAAAAATAATATTTAATTTATCTAAATAATTTTCTAAATATTTGAATTTTCACAATTAAAATAAAAATTGACATTTATTGAAAATTCATGGGGTTTGATAAAAATAGTTTTCAAACCTTAATAAAAATTACAGTTGAATTCATAAAATTTATACGATCATTTATATTTATTATAATTAATTTAATAATAATATTTTATTAAAATATTATTTATTTCAAAAATATATTAATTCACCAAAATATATTTCTTAGTTGAATTTGAATATTATACAAAAATACTATTCATGCTTTAAAAATCATTTACAAAGTGTTGTTAATAAAATTAAAGTATATTCATTATTCTATAAAAAATAATGTACATAGTCATATTACTAGGGTATTGATACATATCCATTTATCACACCATAATATGCCCTAAGTGTATGGTGCACGATGGTGGGGATTTCATGGGGTTGTTTGGTGAACATGGCTTGGGTCATCATCTCAATGAGCTTGAAATTATCCAATAGGTGATATTGTTCAAGATTTACATATTGAAGCTCAAATTGGGCTTGGTTGATAGTGAAGCCTAGTGACACTTACTCCTTCATGATCTCTGACAAATGGGTTTCATAAGGCACAATTCTACTAGTAGAGGCCATCAACCCTTCTTTCTGAATTATTTTTTCCCACTTTCATTTCTATTCATAAAAAATAGTTATAATGATAAAATTATTATTATTTATAATAGTCATGTTGATCTTCAGTAATAATTGACCAATTTTCATATAACAGTCAAAAATTGATAGTCACAATTCTATTTATACTTATATAGTTTTAATTAATGAGACATAGTAAAACATATATTTTCAGGAAACAAATTATTATTCAAAAGTTCGAGTCATTACATTCTTACCCCCTTAAGAAATGTTTCCCTAGAAATTTCCATTTCCCACACTAAAAATATGAGGGTACTTCTACTTTATTTCCTAAACAAGGTCTTTAGTCTTTCTTGTTGGAATTCCTTCAAGGATAAAGGGTTCGTGTATCATTATGGTACCTCAATATTTTTTCAAAATCATCTACATTACCCAAACACACCTCAAGAATTTTGGATTATATCAATGGAATAATCGACAAGTCATTAAAAAGTAATTTCTTATATACAATTTTAAAATATCTTCTTGAACTTGTTTTTTTATAAAAAACTCTTAATGATTAATCTTCAAATATTTCAAAATACGGTTTTGGTATATCAGTTTTGGTGTTTTCCCAAATAAATAAATCTATAATTTGATACATATAGGATTCTCAGAGGTCTCTCTATTTTTCATCATCTAGGAATTAATTTAGTGCTTCATAATTTTGAAATAAAGAGAATAATTTGAAAATACCCTGATGGTTCTTCCCACACTTATCATGGTAAGAAATTTTATAGTGCAAGATTATCTAATAGATAATGCCTAAAACTTGAAAGAATCATGAAATTTTACAGGTATTTAATTTTTCATAAATTTTTCTGCATGTAACTTTGATATTTGAAAAGTTTTCAAAGTCATCTGAGCATGACTTTAGGATAATATCTCTAAGTAGTTATTTAGGAAGAGAGCGAATAATTGTTCATGATCCTCCTCCTTCCATGTCTTAACTAAGAAAAATAAAATACAATTAGGTGGTTTTAATACTTAGCTAATAATAATTTAAAAATAAAACATTGGACAGAGAAGGATAAACTTGTATAGTATATCCTTACTTATGATAACCTAGGTTTCAATCCTGGTTGTTTATAGTCTTTTTCATAACATATATTCTTATGTGATTTTTTTTATTCCCATAATAATGGTTCATAAAAAGCTTATGAATTTACCAAAGAATATCCCCTAATATTGTTGAACCCAAAGTGAAGCTAGGCCCGTTTTCGTGCACTAGTTCCCGTCCAAGTCTAACTCAAAGCTGTGTTTTCAGGTTTTACGCATAGATACATCTGTACTTGAGCCACCTCTATATGTTCTTATCAAGCCAGGGATATATTTTCTTGATAAACCACTTACTTTATACTCAAAAAAATTTAGGGATGTTTTTATTATACTTTGTTTTATACCCAAGGTTTTCACTAGGGTTTTATATTCCTAATCCAAAAAATAACTAAACATATTCTTTGATAACAACTATAACAACCCTACTCTTTATGACATATTTAAAAATGATTTATTACATAAAATTTCACATAATACC
Organism: Viscum album; assembly: GCA_963277665.1. Classification (NCBI taxonomy): domain Eukaryota; kingdom Viridiplantae; phylum Streptophyta; class Magnoliopsida; order Santalales; family Viscaceae; genus Viscum; species Viscum album. The sequence continues at coordinate 614,303,264 of OY728136.1, forward strand.
ACTTCGAGGATTTATAGGTCTAGTGTCTTTGGAAATTAGGAACATTACATAACAACTTAAAACATAAAATATTACATCTTTATTTAAAACTTCTTTTACATGACCACAACATTCTCTCATACTTCAGATTTCTTGGGATAACCTAAGGACATACTTAAGAAAAGGGTGAGATATAAAGTCTAGTAAGTGGTTATACAAGGCATAACATGAATAATATAGTACATGTTAGGCAATAGGTATATAAATGGAGCATAAGAGAAACATGAACCTAAAGGCATGATATAACATGAGTATGCTAACATGGAAATGTGGAAACAACATACAACATGATATTAGCATGATTAAAGGCTCATTACACATGGATTAACATCAGTAAACACTCATTTCACATGAATTTTAAGGATTAAACACTCATTACATATGAATTATCATGAGTAGACCCTCAGTGCACATGAATTAGCATGAGTAAACCCTCACTGCACATGAATAAGCATGAGTACACCCTCATTGCACATTAATAAACATGATTAAACCATAATTTCACATTTATTATCATGATTAAAACCTCATTGAACATGTATTATCATGATACTAAACATTACCCAATTAATTGGAGCACTATCAGGGCACACCCTTCCTAAACATTTCATTTCATGCATAAGTATGCTACATGGATCATATAACATGCAATTAGTCAAAATAATAAGTTATTAAACAATTAAAAAATGTGGAATACAAATATGTAAGTAGCATTCAATATGTATATGTTTATAAAGGTGAATTCCCTTCATAGAGAAATGGACATGGTATTCACTACACAATGATTTTTGAGTTGGAAAATCGTAGTGCAATTTCGACCACATATCGTCTTCATATAGAAATTAATAAGATGGGCTGATGAGAGAGAAAGGGGCCTCTAAGAATTTATACACGGAATATATAGTAATGGTATCCTGTAACATAATATTCCAACTTATGAAATAGAATTTACATGCATAATATTGGATAAATACTTGAATGGAAATAAGAAGAGAGAAATCCCTTATGGAATTTTAACATGGAAATGGGTGTACATGGAAGGCATTAATGAGAGGAAAATTTGCATCTGATGCTTCAAATATATTGTGGTAATTATCGGGGATTTTAGAAATAATAACACAACATTTTTAATTAAATGTAAAAGGGTATTACGACATAAATAAACATGGATAACAAAGTGAAAGGAAAGAATCCCTTACGAAATTCAGCATGGTATTGAGTGTACATAGGTGTTCATAAGAGGGATAAATGAGAGTCGAAGGTGATATCATCATGTATAAATCAAATAGTAAGTAATTAGGGTATTTAATAAAATATATCAATATTGAAATTAATTAAATTAAAATACATAACATGAAAAGAACGCTTGATTAAAGAAGTGGGTGGAAGATCCCTTACGGAATTTCAGCATAGTAATGACTTGGGTAAGGGTCCAAATGAGGGAGGATAAATGATAAATAATTTAAATAAAAGAAATTTTACTTTAATTTAATGATTTAAAACGAATTTAAGTGAAATAAAGTGAAATTAAATTAACTACTCTCAAAGAAGGTTCTTGAATTCAAAGCGGAGGAGTGGAATCCCTTACATGGAAGTGTGATCCCAAAGGCTTGGGAGAGGATTGAGAGAGTCTTATTGGGAGTTAGGGGTGTCTTGGTAGGATTAAATAGAGATGAGTTCAGATGTTTTTCAAGCTAAAAATATTTTGAATGATGAGGAATGGGAAATTGAGTGGGTTTATATAGGAAAGGAGAGGGACTTCATTATTATTTAGGTTTTGGACACTACACACTAAACTAATGAAAAACACAAACCAAACCATTGTTTTTGCCCATGTTTTTGGAAAAAGGGGAGTGGTATGAAATATTTTATATGTAGAAGGGACGAACATATTAAAATATTAGGATTTATTATGTGTAGACGAGTCACACCCTCAAGGAAATCATTTTAAAAGGTTAAAACATTTTATTAGTCTTGGAGGTACCACTAAGGAATTATAAAATTAATCAAATAATATAAAATCACAATATTTTAAAGGTAAAACATATATTGGATGAATATACCTTTTATAATATTTTATTACATCACTATTTGTTCATTATGATGTCATACAACACATTATATATTTAATCGTTATTTAATTTTTACCAAAAAATTCGACTGTCTCAGAAAATTATGAAAAATTCACCCTTGGGTAATTTAGACGTTATGATTCCAAAAATAATATTTATTTTATTTAAATAATTTTCTAAATATTTTAATTTTTAATTTTAAAAAAAATGAACATTTATTGAAAATTGACGGGTTTTTACAAAAACAATATTTAAACCATAATAAAAATTAGAGCTGACTTCATAAGAATTATACGGTTATTTATATTTAATAGAATTAATTTGATAATCATATTTTATTAAAATATTATTTATTTCAAAAATACATTAATTCTCCAAAATATATTTCTTAATTGAATTTGAATATTAACCAAAAATACTATTTATGCTTTAAAAATAATTTACAAATTAATGTTAATAGAATTAAAGTATACTCATTATTCTATACAAAAATAATGTACATATTAATAATGCTAGGGTCTTGGTACATATCTATTTTTTATACCAACATATGCCCTAAGTGTATGGTGTGCGATGGTGGGGCTTTCGTGGGGTCGTTCGGTGAACATGGTTTTGGTTGTGATCTCAATGATCTTGAACTCCTCCTATAGGTGTTCTTGTTCAAGATTTGCATATTGAAGCTCAGAGTGGGCTTCATCCATAGTGATGCCTAATGACACCATGTCTGTAACACCCCGAGATTTCATGAGATATATTATTTTTAATTTCTTTGATTTCTTCTATTATACACTACACCAAGATTAGCTTGTACTATACACAACACCATATTAGCTTGCAATATTCCCAACACTATTCTTGGCTCTTGTTACACACAATTTCAAGTTCGTTTTGTGGAAATTATTTTATGCAACATTAAGTATAGATTTTGTTTAATGTATAATTGAAATAAGTTTTGATTATGTTATAAGAAACACCAAACAGATCTTTCACTACACGCAACCCTGACTTGGCTTGCATTACACACAATCAAGACCTTCTTCAATAGCGTGTGTAGTACGCAATACCAAGTTTCACTAAACGATATATTATTATAATATTATTATGAACTAGCCATTATGAATAGTAGTACCCACTTTTTGAAATTTTATAAATTTTATATTTCAAAATGGACTTCATTTTCGTATTCGGAATATCGAAATTAACCTAGAGTAAATTTTTGGTATTTTTCTAAAAACTTTCAATTTTTGTTGAATAGTGAAAACACTGGGTTACTATTTAAAAACCGACTTTTTATTTAAATAATTATTTATTTTATATAAATTTATTTTAGTTAAAAATTGATACATAATACCTATATAAGTTCAATGTAATTCATTTGAGTCATTTTAAAATAATTGTAGATATATAAAAATTTTATTGAACTTTTCACCGTCTTTTACCCACCTCCTAGGAGAATTTGAAAATCCACATAAAACATAATTTTACCGCTTCTTTGAGTGGAATTTCGAAAATCTGAGACACACGGTTAATATCAAGGAGTAAAATTTGGTTCAATAAGATAAAAATAATTTTTGGTGAATAGTAACTTTTTACTTTTATGTACCATGGTTAAAAGTAAATAGGTTTATTAAGGGTAAAAATGATATTATTATTTCCCTAACACATGTCCTAATTCTATTGGATAAGTGTAATTGGACCAAAAACAACATTAGGAATAAAATATTACCCTTTATTTACACTGGGATTAGATTAGGACACTTATTATTATTTTATTTAAAGAAGAGTTAAAATAGTTAAAATCAAAGTTTAATAATTAATTTTTTTTAATATAGGGTTATACATAAGATAAATTAGACTATAAATATTCATTAGAAAGCTAAAAATATTTCCTACATAATGGTATTTTATTTTTAATTTCAATAAATTAAATAAGTTAATTTATTTATGACACAATGATGATGAAGTAATTACCATATTAATGAAATATTAACATAATTGATTTTATAAATACCCAAATAAATGGAATTTTAGACTTTTTATGAATTACAATAATTTTATAAGTTAATATGACATGTTAGTATTGATTCAATTAACTTTTTTAGAACTTATCATGTGGTTATTATTTTAAAAAAACCAATTACCTAATAATGTCAAAAATTAAAATAAAATAATTTTTTTAAAAAATATTATATTATTAATTGTTATTATATTCCTAGAAATCTAAGGTTAGGAAAAATGACTCATATAAGGTTATATATATTAATAATGAACCACTTGGGGTTCGTTTGTCTTGTTATAGTATTTTTATTAACCATATAGTTTAAGAAAACAAGTAGACACGGTAAAAGTTAATTTATTTAACTTAGAGTTAAATCTAAATGATAAGTTTAAAATAGTATCCTAAACTTTTATAAAACCTATTGGTTGAGAGTATTTAGACCCATAACCACTTTATCTTCAACATAAATTATTTTGGAGCTATTATAAACCGAATATGAATTTATTATAAAATAATATTTTAAGTTTTTCCAAAGGTGCCCCTCTCCTCCCTTATAAAAAGGGCACCACTTCCCTCTTCTCTTCACACCCTTTTGATTCTTTAAGCTCGGCCAAACCCTTCCCATTTCCCTTCTCATATTCCCTAGAAACCTTATAGTGGTTCTGATCTCCTAAAAAGACCAACCCCAGTGCCTTAAGAGGAGGTTAAGAAGAGGCGCTTCAAAGAAGATGTAATATCCTTTACCGATTCTTTCCTATTTATTTCTTATTCTACTTCTTCTTATTTATTTGTTTCATCATAAATTAATAACATCAGTATAAATCATATAATTATATGTTATTATAAATATGAAAAAACCCAATTTCATCTTCTATCCATCCTACGGAAAACAAAACCATCACCCGTGCGTACATACAGAATACCGTCTCCACGCCGTGGTGTAATCTTTTTTTCGCCACCACCTTACTTGGATGGGTATAATGGTTTAAATAAATAACTATATGTGATTATTTTAAAGTTATATTTATTGTTATATATTATACATACACTTCAATATAATTCCAGGATCATGGGAATGATATCATCGCTCATGCGTACGTACGGACTAGCGTCTCCACGACGCGATGAGATTCATTATCCATGTTAACCATTCATGAATGATTATAAAGGATATATAATGAATAATAATGAAATATATGACATAATAATGATAATGGATTTATTTATATATATATGTATGTCATATACTTAATTCCATTCAATTCAATAAGGAAACAAAAACAACGTTCATGCGTACGTACGACCTACCGTCTCCATGAACAGTGTATTTCATTTCATTTATCAATCTATCATATATATATATATATGTATATGATGAATATATATTATATATATAAATCATGTTTTAAATTCTAGAATTAATTAAATCGGGATATAAGTAATAATATCAAATAACAACAAGTCGAAACACGTACAATAAATGAAACGATTTTACCCAAAACGCCGCTTTAACATAGAATTTACAAAAGAACGGGGAATATAAAGCTATAAGTGAACCATATATGATATCATAACAATGAATATGATTATTTAATAAGTCAATGACATTATTTAAATCATTATACAAGAGGTTCAGATACTTACGAAGCATATCAGACCTAAGGTAAGGGATAATTTTTCAAATCTCATTTTTATCCGAGATTTATTATATGTAATAATTTACTGGGGTTATATTTATCATCCATGCCAAGTTTTATAAAAATGTTTTCATGTATGTTAAAAGTCCTTTTTACCCATTTTTTACTTTTACTACATGGTATGTAAGGAATCTTTTTTTTTGTTTATCATACGAGGTACTTTTTGACTTTTCCAGAAAAAGTACGAGAATAATGTTTTTTAACTTATACGGCATGAATGGATTTTTACGGCTTCATAACTCCTTATTTTAAAGAAGATTAATCTACAATATTTCATGATTATTTTCAACAAAATCCTTTCCTTTTAAAATTTAATGGCATTTTTTGAAAGGAAAATGACTTTGAAGAAGAAAGGATATTTTCCTCAAGAATTCTTTTCCAGTGTTTTATCAAAACCATTTTCCATTTAAGATGACATTATTTAATATGTGTATGTTTCAAGTATAATGTCTCAATGATTTATATGGTTTCACTTTTCTTAAGATGAAATGATATCCATTTGGTTTATGTGGATTATTTTATGATGGTATGATTATTATGAAACCCATTTTATTCTTTGGGTTATGATGAATGTTTTATGTTTATTTTGTGGCACAAGTAAGAATGATTTCATTATGAGATAGGTTAGACCTATATATCCCACTAATTCATTGGGTAAATATTTATATCTCTTGAGATATACATGGATGGAAAGGTAAGTTAATCCGGTTCAGTGTTATAGTACAGAAACGAGGAGTGAACTCGATTCAGAAAGGGACTTTTTCCACTAAGATGGTCTTGGATGCAATGCCTTGGATACTATGGAAGTCATATCAAGTGCTTAATGGTTTTCCACAAGTACATGTTTTCTTCCCAGGATATTTTATCATGATTGATTTTCCATTATGATATATGCCTTATGTACTTCCAAGATTTATGTCTTTTCTCAATATTTTGATATTTAGATTTTATGTTCAAGTTTTTTCATTCAAATATTTATGAATTGTTTTATGTTCTCTATGTTTACCCTTACTGAGCATTTGAGATCACCTTTTTTATGATTACTTTCCCCCAGGATATAAAGAAAGGTTTTAGGTAAGAATACCAAAAGGGGAAGATCTTTATGGGAGATGTTGAAGATCTTTCACCACGATTAGAAGATTACCTTCTGAGTTTCCAAAGACACTAAACTAATATGGTCTTTGGGCGTCTGTTTTTTTTCATGTATTAAGTATTCCGAAAAAGTAATGTAATGTCCATGTATGTCAGGTTTGGGGTCTCTACAATTGGTATCAGAGAAAAGGTTTAGTTAACCTTTAGAAACTAGGATTGAAAAACTTTAGTGAAATCCCTTTAGATATTTCTAAGGTATGTCTAGGGATGTCCCTAAGGATAAGTATACGTATAGGTTATAGTAATAGAATTATGGTAACGATCTAAGAATTAAACCTAAGATGTTAGATATTGAAGGTACTCCCCCTTTATTTTCCTTGTATGATTTTTGACCCTCACACTATTCTTTTTGGGTTTTAGAAAATGGCTGGAAATGGGAAGATTCACAGTAATGGAGGATATGATGGACAATAGAATTATATTCTTCATGAGACACCAAATGAAATGGGATTTGGAAGTCCAAACATCGTTATTATGCCTAATCAACAATCTCATAACATGATCAATAATCTCAACTTTGGTAAGTTTCTTGACAAGGCTAATAAGAGAAAGATGGAGTTTCATGATGATCATAGAGGAAAGAAATTTCAATTCCCATCATGTAAATCATGTGGGAAGAGGCATCAGGGATAATGTTTCAAAAGAACTGGAAGATGCTTTGGGTGTGGAAAAGAAGGACACAAATCCAGTAAGTTAAAATGAAAAGGTTCAGTTAACACCATAGAGAACGATAATGGAATTACTACGACATCAACAATGATTTGATGTTTTAAATGTGGAATGTTTGGGCATTATTCAAACCAATGCCCTAAGGAAAAATCTCATGAATAGAATCCGCATGGTCATATGGGTAATATTTATGTGGATGATGATGGGGAGACTAAAAATGATATATGAGATGAAAGAAGTGTTGAAGCTTGGTCAATGGTTTAATAAGGTAGTGGAATGATTGTATGTTTATCAAGAGTTATGTTGTATAGGCAATTTAATGGTACTATGGAATAAAGAAACATCTAAGGATTGTTACACTATTATTTTTCCTGAAGTATTTGAAAGTATATGTTGAATGGTACTGGTAACCATGAAAGGTTATTCAGATATTTTTGGAAAGAAGATGATATGTGCATAATGAAGGGATGAAGAGAAAATGAAATGAGCTCATGACTGATATCATGGTTTGAGTATATAGAAATTTTGTGATTTTGTTATGTGAAAAGGGTAAACTTTTGACAGCATTCATCTTTTCACTAAGGTTCAATGGGTATTAATTTCTCAAGAGAATACATGATTAAGGTCTTCACATGTTTGGAATGTGACCAACAAGATATATCGTATGATATATGGGAAATAAATGATGGTATTGACATGCTTGTTTGATGACATTTCTAGTAATCATTTTTTTTATACTATAAGATTGGACAGAAGTATTTTAGATAAGCCTAAATATTGGAATGGATTATGTTGGAAATAAGTTAGTATTGTTTAAGGATAGAACTTTTTTTTCGATATTATCTATGGGATGTTATAATAATGTAGTTTTAGAAAAAGGACAACCTGCAGGATGAGAGACAACCCGTCGCGTCGAACAAGGCTATGGGAATCGAACCCACAACCGAAGTGCGACAGACCTTTATCACGTACCACTGTCCTACAAGAAGTCCCTGGTTAGTAGGAAGTAGTTTTATTTTGTTATGCGGTATGATAGATGATGTATAAGTCTATTTTTCGAATCATATACGATTAATCTCACCATAGATGGACTTATGTATATTTAATAACTTATGCTAACCTTTTTGTGATAGAAACATATGGGATGACTTATCATTCTATCTCATAATCTACTAACACTTCATGAATGAAAAATTCAACTTCATTTCTTTAAATAGAGATGAAGTAGAAATTGTTCATGAAATGACCAATAATGACATTACACTGAAATCAAGTAAGTATTTGTCCTTATGTAAAAGTTTATAAATGTTGGGAAATGATCTTGGAAACCAAAAATGTTGTCCTAGTAATCTCATATCTGATGAATCAGATGGTACCCTAGATCATCACAAATTTATAGCTTTGCGATTGTTGTCCTTTTCATAGCCCATGTTCTCTACCAATCTCCATCAGAACATAACGGTTAGATTTCTCTTCCATAACCATATTTTCACCTATATACTCTTATGTGGGAACCCAAGTGATGAGTTAATTTGGGTATCTATTTTGTTTCTAACTTTCCTTTTTAAAATGATGATTTAGTATTCCTTTTTACGATGTGGGTTTCTATGAATGAAACTTTCAAGTAGTGAACTATTTATAACCCCCGACGAATTTCGAGGGAGAAATTCATTTTAAGGGGGGTAGAATGTAACACCCCGAGATTTTATGAGATATATTATTTTTAATTTCTTTGATGTATTCTATTATACACTAAACCAAGATTAGATTATACTATACACAACACTGTATTAGCTTGCAGTATACGCAACACTATTCTTGGCTCATGTTACACACAATTTCAAGTTCGTTTCGTGGAAATTATTTTACGCAACATTAAGTATAGATTTTGTTTAATGTATAAATGGAATATGTTTTGATTATGTTATATGCAACACCAAACAGAGCTTTCACTACACGTAGCCCTGACTTGGTTTTCATTACACACAATCAAGACCTTCTTCAATAGCGTGTGTAGTACGCAATACCAAGTTTCACTAAACGAGATATTATTATAATATTATTATGAACTAGCCGTTATGAATAGTAATACCCACTTTTTGAAATTTTATAAATTTTTTCTTTCAAAATGGACTTCATTTTTGGATTCAAAATATCCAAATTATCCTAGGGTGAATTTTTGGTATTTTTCTAAAAACTTTCAATTTTTGATGAATAGTTAATAAACTGGGTTACTATTTAAAAACCGACTTTTTATTTAAATAAATATTTATTTTATTTAAATTTATTTTAGGTCCAAATTGATACATAATACCTATATAAGTTCAATGTAATTCATTTGAGTTATTTTATAATAATTTTACATATATAAAAAATTTATTGAACTTTTCACCGTCTTTTACCCACCTCCTAGGAGAATTTAAAAATCTACATAAAAATTAATTTTACCGCTTCTGTGAGTGGAATTTCAAAATTTCGAGAGACACGGTTAATATGAAGGAGTAAAATTTGGTTCAATAAGATAAAAATAATTTTTCATGAATAGTAACTTTTTATTTTTATTTACCACGATTAAAAGTAAATAGGTTAATTAAGGGTAAAAATGATATTATTATTACCCTAACACATGTCATAATTCTATTTGATAAGTTTAATTCGACCAAAAATAACCTTATGAATATAATATTACCCTTTTGGTCCACTGAGATTAGATTAGGACACTTATTATTATTTTATTTAAAGAAGAGTTAAAATAGTTAAAATCAAAGTTAAATAACAAAAAAAATTTTAATATAGGGTTATACATAAGATAAATTCAACTATAAATATTCATTAGAAATATAAATTTATTTCTTTCATAATGGTATTTTATTTATAATTGTTAGACATTAAATAGGTTAATTTATTTATGACACAATGATGATGAAGTAATTACCTTATTAATGAAATATTAACATAATTGATGTTATAAATACCCAAATAAATGGAATTTGAGACTTTTTATGAATTATAATAATTTTCTAGGTTAATATGACATGTTATTATTTATTAAATTAACGTTTTTCGAAATTATCATGTTTTTATGATTTTCACAAAAATCAATTACCTAATAGTGTGAAAATTGACATAAAATAGTTTTAAAAATATATATTATGTTATTAATTGTAATTATATTCCAAAAATCTAAGGTTCTTACAAATAACTTATATAAGGTTATATATATTAATAATGAACCACTTGGGGTTATTTTTTTCTTGTTATAGTAAGTTAATTAACCATATAGTGTAAGAAAACAAGAAGATACGGTAAAAGTTAAATTATTTAACTTAGAGTTAAATTTAAATGATATGGTTAAAATAGTAACCTAAACTTGTCTAAAACCTATCGTTTTAGAGTATTTAGACCCATAACCACTTAATCTTCTAAATAAATCAATTTGGAGCTATTATAAACCGAATATGACTTTATTATAAAATAATATTTTACGTTTTTCCAAAGGTCCCCTCTCCTCCCTTATTAAAAGGGCACCCCTTCCCTCTTCTCTTCACCCCCTTTTGATCCTTGAAGCTCGGCCAACCCCTACCCATTTCCATTATAATCTTAAATAGAAACATTATAGTGGTTTTGGTCTCCTAAAAAGACCAACCCCAGTGCCTTAAGAGGAGGTTAAGAAGAGGTGCATCAAAGAAGAGGTAATATCATTTACCGATTCTTTCCAATTTATTTTTTCTTATACATTTATTATTTATTTGTTTCAACATAAATTAATAACATATGTATAAATCATATACTGATATTTTATTATAAATATGAAAAAACCCAATTTCATCTTCTATCCATCCTACAGAAAACAAAATCATCGCGCGTGCGTACGTACAGAATACCGTCTCTACGCCGTGGTGTAATCTGTTTTCCACCACCACCTTACTTGGATGGGTATAATGGTTTAAATAATTAAATATATATGATTATTTTAAAGTGATATTTATTCTGAAATATTATACATACAATTCAATACAATTCCACGATCATGGTAATGATATCATCACTCGTGCGTAAGTATGGACTACCGTCTCCACGACGCGATGAGATTCATTCTCGATGTCAACCATTCATGAATGATTATAAAGGATATATAATGAATAATAATGAAATATATGACATAATAATGATACAGAATTTATGTATATATATATATATGTATGTCATCTACTTAATTCCATTGAATTCAACAAGGAAATGAAAACAGCGTTCAAGCGTACGTACGACCTACTGTCTCCATGAATGGTGTATTTCATTCCATTTATCTATCTATAATATATATATGTATATTATGAATATATATTATATATATAAATCATGTTTTATATTCTGGAATTATGTAAATCAGGATATAAGTAATAATATCAAGAACAACAAGTCGAAACACGTACGATAAACAAAACGATTTTATCCAAAATGCTGCTTTAACATGGAATTTACAAAAGAACGGGTAATATAATATCATAAGTTAACCATATATGATATAATAACAATGAATATGATTCTGTAATAAGTCAATGACATTATTTAAATCATTATACAGGAGGTTCGGATACGTATGAAGCATATCAGACCTATGATAAGGGATAATTTTTCAAATCTCATTTTTATCCGAGATTTCTTATACGTAAGAATTTTCTGGGGTTATATTTATCATCCATGTCCAAGTTTTATAAAAATGTTTTCATGTATGATTAAATTCATTTTTACCCATTTTTTACTTTTACTACATGGTATGTAAGGAATATTTTTTTTGTTTACCATACGAGGTACTTTTTGACTTTTCTGGAAAAAGTACAAGAAGAATGTCTTTTAACTTATACGGCATGAACAACTTTTTACGTTTTCATAACCCCTTATTTTAAAGAATCTTAATCTACAATATTTCATGATTACTTTCAAAAAAATCCTTTTCTTTTAAAATTTAATGGCATTTTTTGAAATGAAAATGATTTTGAAGAAGAAAGGATATTTTCCTCAAGAATTCTTTTCATGTGTATTATCAAAACCATTTTCCATTTAAGATGTCATTATTTCATATGTGTATGTTTCAAGTATAATGTCTCTATGATTTCTATGGTTTCACTTTTCTTAAGATGAAATTATTTTCATTTGTTTTATATGGATTATTTTATGATGGGATGATGTTTATTAAACCCATTTTATTCTTTGGGTTATGATGAATGTTTTATGTTTATTTTGTGGCACAAGTAAGAATGATTTCATTATGAGATGGGTGAGACCTATATCTCTCTCCAATTAATTGGTTAAATATTTATATCTCATGAGATAGACATGGCTGGAACAGTAAGTTAATCCGGTTCAGTGTTACAGGACTGAAACGAGGAGTGAACTCGATTCAGAAAGGGAATTTGTCCACTAAGATAGTCTGGGCTACAATGGCTTTGCTACTTTGGAAATAATATCAAGTGCTTAATGGTTTGCCACAAATACATGATTTCTTCCCAGGATATTTTATCAGTATTGAGGTTCCATTATGATATATGCCTTACGTACTTCCAAGATTTATGTCTTTGCTCTAGATTTTGATGTTTAGATTTTATGTTCATGTTTTTGCATTCAAATGTTTATGGATTATTTTATGTTCTCTATGTTTACCCTTACTGAGCATTTGAGATCACTATTTTTTGATTTATTTTCCCCATGATATAAATAAAGGTTTTAGATAAGAAAACCAAAAGGGGAATATCATTATGGGAGATGTTGAAGATCTTTCACCATGATTAGAAGATTACGTTCTGAGTTTCCAAAGACACTAAACCAATACGGTCTTTGGGTGTCTATTTTTGTCATGTATTAAGTATTCCGCAAAAGTAATTTAATGTCCATGTATGTCAGGTTTGGGGTCTCTACAATGTCCTTTATGATCTCTGAAAAATGGGCTTTATATGGCACAATTCTATTTCTAGAGGCCATCGACTTTTCTTTCAGAATTAATTTATCCCATTTCCATTTCTATTTATAAAAAATAATTATAACATTAAAATTATTATTATTTCTAATGTTCATATTGATCTTCGGTCTTAATTGGACAATGGTCATATAACGGTCGAAAACTAAGAGTTACATTTCAATTTATTCTTCATTAATGGGACACAGTAAACATACATTTTTAGGATACAAAATATTATTCAAAAGTTCGGGTAGTTACAAATCATTAATAGTGACAAAAATTCTGAAAAGGCCTGAATTTTATATATTTAATCCCATATATTGGATCATATTCAATCAAATATATGACCCAGGTAACACCTATCTAGTGAAAGTGTGCGTCTGTTAAATCACACTAGATCATATCAATGATTCAGATTGTACCCGTTCGGTGAACCGTGTAGTGAACTATCCTTCAAATGATTATTCTTCCACTTTATCATTTTTGAATAATAATTAAATTTCCCCCCTAATATAGGGGTCCTCATTCCCACTATAAAAAATAGATAATTAGCCATGCCTTCTAAAAATGTAGGTAAATTTTAATTTATCCATGTTTCCATGAAAACGTGACTAATTTAGCATCATTTTAAAACATCACTATTTTTTAATTTAGCCACATTTTAAGAGATGATTTTTTTTAATTAGCCATGTTTTTTAAAACATGAATAACTTTTTTTAATGGTTTTTAATGTGGAATGGTTAAATAAGAAATTAAAATTTATTCTATGTTTATATATTTGTAATAGTTTTTCATAACATTAAAAATAAATGTTATTCATATAAAATTAACAGACACACACATATAAAAACATACATATAAACACATACATAGTCAAAACATAATTATAGTTAATTAGTTATAACTAAATAAATGATCATTTATAATAAATGATATATAAGATCGCAGTTCATCCTTTGAGGAATGAATCTTATTTTTTTAGGTTGTGCTTAAGTATGTGGAGAAAAAAGAGGGTTACATGCTGTGTAATCTTGGTGCACACCCTATAATTTTGGTTACATGCCATATAATCCCATTACATGCCATGTAGTGGTATGTCTAGGAACCATACCGAAACAGGTACTACATGGTGTGTAGTTTCAAGTACAGACCATGTATTTTTGTGTGTGTTAAATAGGTTAGTAGTTTCATTTTTCTAAAACAGACAGAAACTCATCCGTTTACTCGATAAACAATGCACCTAATAAATTCAAGGATAGAGTGGTGTCCCGTTTCTTTATCTGCTCTCTAATTTAAGCACCGTTAGATGCATTGGATTCCCCATAGTGAGCTCTTGATTTCTCTTGAGTCGTTTGTCATGATTTCTTCTCTCTAACTAGTTATAAAACCTTGAGAATTTATGATCTTTTTGTATATCTACTATATTCTATATCAAATTAGAGTTTTACATTAGACAAGGAGTGTCCTAGTAGCACGAGTTAGGTGGTATAGTTCCTTTCCCTATTTTTCAAGTTGAATATATGTTCTGGAGTGCCATGCACCCATTTTTAGGGTGTCTCCTTGAAGGATTAATGCCTATTTCTATTTCCTATTTTTTCAGGAAATTGATTAAGGGTTTTAAATCATGTTTAGGGCTTTTTACCATGATTAAGGACCACTCAATGGGTTTGTTTCCTAGGAATGATAGTTTATAGCCGTTTGGCCTAGGATGCTTATGAGGAATTCCTTGAATTCCCTTATTGGGTTGATTAAAATGGAGTTGATTAAATTCTAAGCCATACAATAGTTTAAATTACATGTGTTTCTTTGGATATTGATTTCCCATGTGAGTTATTGATGTTAAAGCCATGTAATAGTTTAATTTACACGTGTTGCTTCTTATGTAAAATGATAAAGGGGTAAATAGAAATGGGAGAGACATAACCTCAATTTAAAAGGAATGATCGGGCTCATATGAATATTGAAACTTATACCTTGGGGGAACCATACACTCGGTTAAAAGGCTGTGGATGAACTCAAAGAGGGTATTATCATGATAATTCGTGAGTGAGCCACAAATGTAGTGGTCGGGCTCATGAAGACTTTATTAACTACTGAGATAATCATGAATCCAATGAGGTATACCAAGGATGGGTTCTATTAGAATCTTTTTTATATGTCACGATTTTACATTTACTTATAATTTAATATTGTAATTGAATAACTTATGATGAATCTGTGAAGCCAAAGAAGAATCTTGGATTCAGTCTTCACTTACACATGTTTAGATGGTATTTTGAGACATCTTCTATGATTATTTTTATATGGGGATCGTTGATCTTAGGCCAGATCTCGAGACTTATACATTTCAATGTAATTGAATGGTAAATGAAGGTGAAATAAATATAAATGAGAACTAGTTCTTGTTGGAATATTTACTTTTGAGTAGTTCCCATTTTACTATTTTCATTTTTTCACACTACTTGTTATATAAATATTCACTGATATATTGGAACAAAACGTGGGTGGTTTCCTATTGGGATTTATACTCACACCCTTTTTGGGACATGATTTGGGACCAAATAGATTATATTGATGCAGATGTTGATAAGGGAAACCACCCTTATCTAGGTAATTTATGTGCTGCTTAGGAGTAGGTGAGCATGGGACTAAGCCTAGGATTGTGATGCTTTTGAGTTTATTTTGTTTATTTTTTTACTTTTGGTACTTGTAGAATGTATTACTAAACTGTGACCAATTTTAGTTGTTTTTATAGAATATATGACATGAAACATCATCTATTTTATGATTTTACATATGGTTGTTATATTTTCAATCTTCTACTATTAACTTTTGTTTCCTGGTATTAATGAATTTTCTATTGTCTTGTTATTGTTTCCACTGTGTTACACTCTTACAATGTGAGTATATTTTCCCCACTATCACACCTAGGCCCTCACTACTAGTCAGAAGCCTCTGGAATTTGGGGAAATGCGCTTGAGGGTAACGACCAAATGAGTACGGTGCTCCTTTGAGTGGCATCTGGATCTAGGAAACTACAACGTGGTATTAGAGGGTGTTATTTTCTAGTATTCCATAATGTTTGGAGAAATTAGAAAGGTATAGAAAGGAAATGGAGTTTGGTAATAAACAGTATCTGGGAGTAGCTACTCTATGTATATGAAAAATCCAAATTGCCTCGAATTTAACTATGAATTTTGGATTTTGAGATGTTTTTTTGATTTTATTTCACCATTGGTAGAGACACTTGTATTGTTATGTTATTATGGATTTAATTGTGGTTTTATTTTGTTGAAAACCAATGAGATGAGGGTATTCCATCTCTTGCATCATATACGAACTTTTTTGAAATCACATTCCATGCATTCTTGCCATGAAATTTAGAGAGAATTAATGATTTATTACCATTGTGATAGATACTATGGTAGATATTCCTGATATTATGATAGGTGTATGGTACGTGCTATAGTTTTAATTGGATGGATTCTAAAATTTGGTCTGTGAGGTGTATGGGCCCTCTTGGATCAAAATTTTGGTAGATCATGTTGTTGTCTAAAATTTAATTTTTTATGATATTCTATATATATAGATTCCATACATTGATTCGCAGGGGAGTATGGGCCCCAAAGATTGGAATTTGTAACTCCTTTGGTTTACATTTAAAAAAATGGGGGTTCCTGGAAAGTTTCAGAAGTTTTCTGTCCAGAAACCCACACCAAACGACATGTGTATCCATGAACACATGAAATGTGTTCTTCTGTTCAGAAAGGAAGACTTTTCTAATGTACATGATTTGTACTATGTGTACACTCTATGTTCTAAATGACCATGTATATTTCCTTTTGATAAGAAACACATAATATTAATTAGTTTTGACTGTGAAAGCCGTGTACTTTAGGTACACATTGTGTAGTTTTATACAGGTAGACCCCATGTGGCCCTATCTATATAGATGTACATGGCCAGGAGGAAATACTTGAGTACAAAATATTTCCCTGTCTTACACACCACATAGCTGGGATGATTACATTCCTAGGCTGGTGGAATTCCACACCTGGGTAGAAGCTTGAGGGAACACACCATGTACGGTTTCTAAATGTTGTGTACTCCTCTTTTGGTAACCAGTGAGGGTTTTCTTCTCCTATTTAGTTATTAATCTCTTGAACTGTGAACCTAGATAATGAAATTGAAATGATGTGTGTGCTTAACCTTATAGAATAATGAATCCAATGACGACCTCTAGTTGTATGCCAGGAGAGTTGAAATAATCCTATCCTAGAGGTGGTAGGCCAAGGGCTACCGTTGGATCCTATAGTCGTACTAGTTGTGGCATCAACTATTATACTGAATGAAGGTGCTAATGAACAGTTCCATGAAGGCTTTATAAGGTTCATGAAAACCTTTTAGGGAGCACCACACCCTTCCATATCTATAGAAGTTCTAACATGAGTGTTCCAGAAGCCGCATCCACCCACATTTTGGGGGGATGGAGGACCACAAGATTGAGAGTCATGGATAAAGGACATTTTATAAATATTTGAGAATCCTAAGATGCCTCTTGAGAGGAGGTTCAATCTCTCTACATATATGATATGTGATTGTACCAAGATATGGTAGGATGTTATCACTTAGACGGAATGTCATTGGGATATGGCCAGGGAAGATCTTCAGATAGTCTTTTATGATTACTTCTATCCCGAGATGCTAAGGGCCAACAAATCCTAGGAGTTTAGGCATATGGAGCAAGGAACTTTATTATTCATGGATTTCTTGATCCACTTTATGAAGATCACTCATCTCTTTCTGATCAAGTAAACATTCAATGTGGATGATCTCAGAAGGTTGTATATTTGAGAGATGGTACGACTACACGAGGTCCCGTGCTGTATCATTTCAGATGGGGAAACCCATTTTATGTCTTGTTTCTAGAATAATTTTTAGAGGGAATGGGGTAAATAGGTGATTTTGAGCACAATATACCACCCTCAGACTGATAGTTAGTCAAAACGCATGATAGAGGTCCTAGAGGACATGTTGTGAGCATGCAACCTAGATTTTCTGGGCTATTGGAGGAATCACATTCCTCTAGTTGAATTCACCTTCCATAATAGTTATTAGGTATTGACACAGATGGAACATTATGAATATTTATACAGTAGTCCATGTCATTATCCCATGTAATAGTTGGAGGTAGGTGAGAAAACTTTATTGGGACTGTGTCTTGTGCAGGAGACTTCTGAGTAGGTCTAGTTGATTTAGAAGTAGATGGCTAATGAACATTCTCTCCAGAAATCATAAGTAGATCTCCACATATTACCTCTAGTGTTTTAGGTTGGGGATCAGGTTTTCATGCATGTTTTACCTAGGTTGGGACACAAGAAAATCAGGAGATAGGGTTAGATTTCACCAAGATATGTCAGTCCGTTTGACATTCTGTAGAGAGTCGGGTAAGTTTCATGTCGATTGAAGTTACCTCATAGGTACCAAGCCAGACACGACGTCTTCCACATATCTCAGCTCCGCCACTATAACTCAAAACTGTCTCATGTTTTTTATCCCAATGAGGTTGAGCTTTAGGTTTATACATACTTTGAGAAGCATATGATTGGTATAGTTGATAGGAGGATTAATGTTCATTGATGACGGTCAGTTTGTTTAGTATGGGTGCTATTGAAGCATGACCTTTTATAGGATGAGACCTGGGAGAGGGACGATGATGAACATTCTATGTGGATAGAGTTGTTCTCAGTTGAATCTTGTCCACCTTTGTAAGAGAAATTCATGGATGGATTTCCTTAAGTGGGGAGTTTGTAAGAACTCGATTCTTACTTTGAGGTAAGAATCTTCTTCTTTTTAGGTTGTTCTTAAGTAAGGGGAGAAAAAGAGGGTTACATGCCATGTAACCTAGGTTCATGTTTAGAGACCCAAATCTTGACGTACATGGACATTGCATTACTTTTGCAGAATAGTTAATACATAACAAAAACAGACACACAAGGACCGTAATAGTTTAGTGTCTTTGGAAACTCGGAATATAAACTTCTAATCATGTTGAAAAATCTTCAACAATTACCATAACGATCTTCCCCTTTTTGTTTACTTACCTAAAACCTTTCATTATTTATGGGGGAAAATAAAACATAAAAAGGGTGAGCTAAAATGATCAGTAAGGGAAAACATAAATAACATAAAACAATACATAAACATTTGGAAGAAAAAACTTGAGCATGAAATTTAAACATCAAAATCTTGAGCAAAGACATAAATTGTGGAAGTAAATAAGGCATATATCATAAAGGAACATCAATCATGATAAAATATCATGGTAATAAAACATGTAATTGTGGCAACCATTCAGCATATGTTTTGATTTCCATAGTATCCAAGGCATTGCTGCCAAGACCATATTAGTGGACAAAGTCCCTTTCTGAATCGAGTTCACTCCTCGTTTCAGTCCTGTAAAATTGAACCAAATTAACTTACCATTCCAGCCATGTCTATTTCATGAGATATAAATCTTTACCCAATGAATTGGAGGGAGATATAGGTCCCACCCATCTCATAATGAAATCATTCTTACTCATGCCACAAATAAACATACATCATTCATAATAACCCAGTGAATAAAATGGGTGTCATAAAAATCATCCCATCATCACATAATACGTATAATAGAAATGGATATCATTTCATAATAAGAAAAGTGAAACCATGTAAATCATAGAGCCATTATACTTGAAACATACACATATGAAATAATGTCATTTTAGATGGAAAATGGTTTTGATAAAACACTTGAAATGAATTATTGAGGAAAATATCCTTTCTTCTTCAAAATCATTTTCTTTTCACAAAATGACATGATATTTTAAAAGAAAAGGATTTTTTTGAAAATAGTCATGAAATCTGTTGGAGGAATCTTCATGAAAATAAGGCTTTATAAAACCGTAAAAAGAATCAGTTCGTGCCGTATAAGTTAAAAAAACATTCTTCTCGTACTTTTTCCAGAAAAGTCAAAAAGTACCTCATAAAAGAAATATTCTATACATACCATGTAGTAAAAGTAAAACATGGGTAAAAAGGGCATTAAACATACATGAAACAATTTTTAGGAGACATTGACATGGATGAGAACAATTACCCCAGTAAATACTTACGAATAAAAAATCTCGGATAAGAACGAGATTGGAAAAGTTATCCCTTACCTTAGGTCTGATATGCTTCGTACGTTTCCTAAACCCCTGCATAATGATTTATATAATGTCATTGACTTATTACAGAATCATATTCATTGTTATGATATCATATATGGTTCACTTATGACTTTATTTTACCCGTTCTTTTGTAAGTTCCATGTTAAAGTAGCATTTTGGGTTAAATCGTTTTATTTATCGTACGTGTTTGGACTTGTTGTTCTTGAAATTATTAATTATATCATGATTTAATTAATTCTAGAATGTTAAAAATGATTTATATATAATATATATTCAACATATACATATATATATTATAGATCGAAAAAGGAATGAAATACACAGTTCATGGAGATGGTAACGTACGCATGAACGATGTTTTCATTTCCTTATTGAATTGACTGAAACCAAATAGATGACATAGATATATATATATACATAAATCAAGTAGAAATATTATTTCATATATTTCATTATTATTCATTATAAAAACTTTATGATCATTCATGTATGGTTAACATGGAGAATGAATTTCATCACGTCGTGGAGATAGTAGTCCGTACGTACGCACGAGCGATGATATCGTTCCCATAATTATTGAATACAATTGGAGTGGATGGTATAATATATCAGAATCAGTATGATGTTATAATAACCATATATAGTTATTCTTTACACCATTATACCCATCCATGTAAGGTGTTGTTGGAAAAAAAGATTTCACCACGGCATGGAGACAATATTCCGTACGTAAGCACACGTGGTGATTTCATTTTCCGTAGGATGGATAGATGGTGAAATAGGTTTGTTTCATACTTATAATAACATATCAGTATATGAGTTATACTGATGTTATTACTTCATAATGAAACAACTAAATAAGAAGAAGTGGAATAATAAATAAAGTTGAAAGAATCGGTAACGAACATTACCTCTTCTTTGAAGCGCCTCTTTGAGACCTCCTCTTAGGGCACTAAAATTGGTCTTTGAAGAAGACCAGAACCTCTAGGATGTTTCTATGGAAGTGGAGAAGTGAATTTGGTAGGGTTCGGCCGAGCTTGAAGGCTCAAATTGGTGTGAGGAAGAGAGGGAGGAGGTGCCCTTTTATAAGGGAGGAGAGCGGCACCTTTGGAAAAACTAAAAATATTATTTTATTATAAAGTAATATTCGGTTTTTAATAGATCCAAATTGAGTTATTTCTAAGATAAGGTGGGGATGGGTCGAAATAATCTCATCTAATATAATTTATACAATTTTAGGATTCTATTTTAACCTCATTTAGATTTAACCTTAAGTTAAATAATTTTACTTTTACCGTGTCTTCTTGTTTTCTTACACTATACGGTTAATAAACTTACTATAACAAACCAAAAAACCCAAAGTTGTTTATTATTAATATATATAACCTTATCTAAGTAATTTATCCGAACCTTAGATTTTTAGAAAAAAAATAAAATTAATAATATAATATTTGTTTTAAAAACTATTTTATGTCAATTTTGACACTATTTGGTAATTGATTTTTTGTGAAAATCATAAAAGAATGATTATTTCGAAAAAAGTTAACTAAATCAATACTAGCATGTCATATTAACCTAGAAAATTAGTGTAATTAATAAGAAGTCTAAAATTACATTTATTTGGGTATTTATAACATCAATTATGTCAATATTTCATTAATAAGATAATTACTACATCATCATTGTGTCATAAATAAATTAAATTATTTAATGTATAAAAATTATAAATAAAACACCATTATGTAGGAAATTTTTTATCTTAATAATTAATATATATAGTCTAATTTATCTTATGTATAACCCTATATTAAAAATTATTTAGTTATTAAACATTGATTTTAACTATTTTAACCCTTCTTTAAATAAATTAATAATAAATGTCATAATCTAATCCAAGTGGGCCTAAATGGTCATATTTTATTCCTAAGGTTGTTTTTGGTTGAATTAAACTTATAAAATGGAATTATGACATGTGTTAGGGTAATAATAATATCATTTTTCCCTAAATTATCCTATTTACTTTTAACCGTGGTAAATAAAAGTAAAAAGTTACTATTCACCAAAAATTATTTTCATCTCCTTGAACCACATTCTAGTCCTTGATATTAATCATGTCTCTTGTATTTTTTATGTTCAATTCAAAGAAGTGGTAAAACTTAATTTAAATTAAAAAAGCCAGTTTTTTAACTACCACTAAGTGGTTTCACTATTCATCGAAAATTGAAGTTTTTCAGAAAAATACCAAAAATTCAGCCTAAGAATTATTTGATATTCTGAATTCAAAATTGATGTCTATTTTTTCAAATTCATAACATATAAGTGGAATTAATTAATTTTAAATTTAATTCCAATTATCAAACAAATAGCGTGTTTTTAAGAAACAAAAAACAATCAAAAGATTGATACTTATTTATATCCAATTTCAAAGTGAAATTAATTCCAATGAACAACATTGGATTAAATGGTAAAAATATATTCTAATTACACTTTAAAACCAATTAAAAAAATAATCTCTACATATAAATTATTGCGATGAAAAAATTTGTTTTTAATTAAAATATAGCGTGTTTTTACAATTCATTAAAATATGAAAGTTATCAGAATAATATGAAAAATTTATCCAATGTAAATTTTTATATCCTGATTCCAAAGAAGAATTTTATTTTGTCAAATTGAACTTATAGACATGTCAAAAACAAGATTTAATGTGGGTGCTCCATCAAAAGGATGCAAAAACTACATTTTTGGAAAAATACTTATTTTACACGAAAAATTGATTTTGTTCTCATACCATGTTCTAGAAAATGTGTAAGATGAATAATAATGTTATAAAATTGAAAATTTAGTTGATACTATTCATAACGGGTAGTTCATATTACATAGTGTTGATTAGCGAAACTCAGTATTGCGTACAACACACACTATCGTGGAAGGTCGCGATCGCGTGTAATGCAAGCCAAGTCGGGGATATGTGTTATGCAAGATCCTTTTGGTGTATCATACAACACAAGACATTAATGAAATTAAAAAGAATATTTTTCATAAAATCTCTGGGTGTTACATTCTACCCCCCTTAAAATGAATTTCGCCCCTGAAATTCTTCAGGGTTATAAATGGTTTACTACTCGAATGTTTCTTTAATAGAAACCCACATCGTAAAAAGGAATACCAAAACTTGGATTTAAAAACTAAAGTATGAAACTTCACGGTTACGCAAATTAACTCATCACTGGGTTTCCACGTAGGAGAACATAGGTGAAAATATGGATATGAAAGAAAATTCTAACCATAAAGTTTTGATGTAGAGTGGTAGAGAACATGGATATGAAAAAGCCAACAATCACAAATCCATATATTTGTGATGATCTAAGGTACCATCTGATTCATCAGATATAAGGGCATTGGGAAAACATTTTTGGTTTTCAAGATCATTTCCTTAAAGTTGATGAAATTGGAATTAGAAGAAATACTTTTGTGATTTTGGTACAGTCTCACCGTTGGTCGTTCTTTGGACAATTTCCACTTCATCTCTTTAAGAAATGAAGTTGAATTTGTAATTCATGAAGTGTTAGTAGATTATGTGATAGAATGATGGGTCAATCCATCTGTCTCAAACTAAAGGTTATAAAAGTTATCAAAAATACATAAGTCCATATATAGTGAGATTAATCATATATGGTTCCTAAAATGGACTTATAATTCATATATCATACTGCTTAATATAATAAAATTAGTTTCAACTAAACAGGGACTTCCTGTAGGCTAGTGGTAGGGGATAAAGGCCTGTCGCACTTCAGTTGTGGGTTCGATTCCCACAGCCTTGTCCGACGCGATGGGATGTCGCCCATCCTGTAGGTTGTCCTTTTTCTAAAACTACATTACTATAACATCCCATCAATAATATCGAAAAAACTTCTATCCTTAAACAATACTAACTTATGTCCAACATAATCCATTCCGATCTTTAGGCTTATCTAAAATACTTCAGTCCAAGATCACAGTATAAAGAAAATGATTACATGAAATGTCATCAACCAAGCATGTGAATACCATCATTTGTCCCCCATATATCTTGTTGATGACATTCCAATAATGTGAATACCTTAATCATGTATTCTCTTGAAAAATGAATACCCATTAAACCATAGTGAAAACATGAATGCTATCAAAAGTTAACTCTTTCCACATACCAAAATCCTAAAATTCTATATACTCAAACCATGATACAACCTTCTCCTTATATCAATCATGAGCTCATGAATACTATCATATATTTAATTTTCTACTTATCCATTCATTATGCGCATATCATCTACTTTCCAAAAATATCTGAATAACCTTTCATGGTTACTGGTACCATTCATCACACACTTTCAAAACTTAAGGAAAGACAACAACGTAACAAGTCTTAGATGTCTCTTTATTCCATAGTACTATGAGATTACCTATACAACATTACACTTGATAAACATGTAATCATTCCACTACCTTCTTAAACCATTGACCGAGCTTCAATAATTCTTTCATCTCACATATCATTTGTAGTCTCTTCATCATAATCAACATAAATACTACCCATACAACCATACTGATTCTCTTCATGAGACTTTCCCTTAGGGAATTGGTTTTCATAATGCCCGTACATTCCACATTTAAAACATTTAACCATTGTTTATGTCATAGAAATACCATTATCCTCATCCATGGTGTTAACTGAACGTTTTCCTTTGCACTTACTAATTTGTGTCCTTCTTTTCCACACCCAAATCATCTTCCAGTTCCTTTGAAACATTCTCTGTGATGCCTCATCCCACATGATTTACATAGGGGAAATTGAACTTTCTTTCCTCTATGATCATCATGAAACTCCATATTTCTCTTATTAGCCGAGTCAGGAAATTTACCAAATTTGAGTTTATTGATCATATTATGAGATTGCTGATTCGGAATAATAATGATGTTTGGACTTCCAAATCCTAATTCATTTGGCTGCTCATGATGAATATCATTCCATTCTCCATCATATCCTCTATTATCGTGAATCATCTTGTTTCCATCCATTTTCTAAAATCCAAAATGAATAGTGTGAGAGGAAAAAATCATAATAAATGGGGATTAACTTCAATATCTAACATCTTAGGTTTAATCTAATATCATTACCATAATTCTAGGACTATAACCTATACTTATACTTAACCTTTGTGACATCCCTAGACATACCTTAGAAATATCTCTAGGGATCTCACAAAAGTTTTCGCATCCTAGTTTCCAAAGGTTGACTAAACCTTTCCTCTGATTTCAACTATAGAGACCCAAATATTGACGTACATGGAAATTACATTACTTTTGCGGAATACTTAATACATAACAAAAACAGACACACAAGGACCGCAATAGTTTAGTGTCTTTGGAAACTCGGAATATAAACTTCTAATCATGTTGAAAAATCTTCAACAACTCCCATAACGATCTTACCCTTTTTGTTTCCTTACCTAAAACCTTTCTTTATTTCCTGGGGAAAATAAAACATAAAAAGGGTGATCTCAAATGCTCAGTAAGGGAAAATATAGATAACATAAAACAATCCATAGACATTTGGAAGTAAAAAACTTGAACATGACATTTAAACATCCAAATCATGAGCAAAGACATAAATCGTGGAAGTATGTAAGGAATATATCATAAAAGATCATCAATCATGATAAAATAGCATGAGAATAAAACATGTAATTTTGGAAACCATTCAGAACATGTTATGATTTCCATAGTATCCAAGACATCGCTGCCAAGACCATCTTAGTGGACAAAGTCCCTTTCTAAATCGAGTTCACTCCTCGTTTCAGTCCTATAACACTGAACCAGATTAACTTAGCGTTCCAGCCATGTCTATCTCATGAGATATAAATCTTTACCCAATGCATTGGAGGGAGATATAGGTCCCACCTATCTCATAATGAAATCATTCTTACTTGTACCCCAAATAAACATACATCATTCATAATAACCCAACGAATAAAATGAGTGTCATAAACATCATCCCATCATCACATAATCCATATAATAGAAATGGATATCATTTCATAATAAGAAAAGTGAAACCATGAAAATCATATAAAAATTATACTTGAGACATACACATATGAAATAATGTCATTTTAGATGGAAAATGGTTTTGATAAAACACTTGAAATGAATTCTTGAGGAAAATATCCTTTCTTCTTCAAAATCATTTTATTTTCAAAAAATGTCATTCTATTTTTAAAGAAAATGATTTTTTTAAAATAGTAATGAAATCTTTTGGAGTAATCTTCATGAAAATAAGGCTTTATAAAACCGTAAAAAAAATCGGTTCGTGCCGTATAAGTTAAAAAAAACATTGTTCTCGTACTTTTACCGGAAAAGTCAAAAAGTACCTCATAAAAGAATGATTCCACACATAACATGTAGTAAAAGTCAAAAATGGGTAAAAAGGACATTAAACAGACATTAAACCTTTTTTAGGAAACATTGACATGGATGAGAACAATAACCCCAGTAAATACTTACGAATAAACAATCTCGGATAAGAACGAGATTGGAAAAGTTATCCCTTACCTTAGGTCCAATATGTTTCGTACATTTATGAAACTCCGGTATAGTGATTTAAATAATGTCATTGACTTATTTAAGAATCATATTCATTGTTATGATATCATATATGGTTCACTTATGACTTTATATTACCCGTTCTTTTGTAAGTTAAATGTTAAAGCAGCGTTTTGGGTTAAATCGTTTTATTTATCGTACGTGTTTGTACTTGTTGTTCTTGATATTATTACTTATATCCTGATTTACATAATTCCAGAATTTAAAACATGATTGATATATAATATATATTCATAATATACATATATATATTATAGATCGATAAAAGGAATAAAATACACCATTCATGGAGACGGTAGGCCGTACGTACGCATGAACACTGTTTTCATTTCCTTATTGAATTGAATGAAACTAAATAGATGACATACATATATATATATACATAAATCCAGTAGAATTATTATTTCATATATTTCATTATTATTCATTATATAAACTTTATGATAATTCATGCATGGTTAACATGGAGAATGAATCTCGTCGCGTCGTGGAGACGGTAGTCCGTACGTACGCACGAGCGATGATATCGTTCCCATAATTATTTAATAGAATTTGAGTGGATGGTATAATATATCAGAATCAGTATTATGTTATAATAACCATATATAGTTATTCTTTACACCATTATACCCATCCATATAAGGTGTTGGTGGAAAAACAGATTTCACCACGGCGGGGAGACGGAATTCCGTACGTACGCACGCGTGGTGATTTCGTTTTCCATAGGATGGATAGATGGTGAAATATGGTTGTTTAATAATTATAATAACATATCAGTATATGAGTTATACTGATGTTATTACTTCATAATGAAACAACTAAAGAAGAAGAAGTGGAAGAAAAAATAAAGTTGAAAGAATTGGTAACAGACATTACCTCTTCTTTGAAGCATCTCTTTGAGACCTCCTCTTAGGGAACTAAAATTGGTTTTTGAAGAAGACAAAAACCTCTAGGATGTTTCTATGGAAGTGGAGAAGAGAATTTTTCTGGGTTTGGCCAAGCTTGAAGCCTCAAATTGGTGTGAGGAAGAGAGGGAGGAGGTGCCCTTTTATAAGGGAGGGGAGGGGCACCTTTGGAAAAACTAAACATATTATTTTATTATAAAGTCATATTTGGTTTTTAATAGCTACAAATTGAGTTATTTCGAAGCTAATGCGGGGATGGGTCTCAATCCTCTAATCAAATAGAATTTAGACAAGTTTAGGTATCTATTTTAACCTTATCATTTATATTTAGCCTTAAGTTAAATAATTTTACTTTTACCGTGTATTCTTGTTTTCTTACTCTATAAGGTTAATAAACTTAATCTAACAAGCCAAACGAACCCCAAGTTGTTTATTATTAATATATATAACCTTATCTAAGTCATTTGGCCGAACCTTATATTTTTATGAATAAAATAACAATTAATAATATAATATTGTTTTTAAAAACTATTTTATGTCAATTTTGACACTATTTGGTAATTGATTTTTGTGAAAATCATAACAGAATGATTAGTTCGAAAAAAGTTAACTTAATAAATACTAACATGTAATATTGACCTATAAAATTAGTGTAATTTATAAAAAGTCTAAAATTAAATTTATTTGGGTATTTATAACATCAATTATGTCAATATTTCATTAATAAGATAATTACTCCATCATCATTGTGTCATAAATAAATTAAATTATTTAATGTCTAAAAATTATAAATAAAACACTATTATGTAGGAAATATTTTTATCTTTCTAATTAATATTTATAGTCGAATTTATATAATTTATAACCTTGTATTAAAAATTATTTAGTTATTAAACATTGATTTTAACTATTTTAACCCTTCTTTAAATAAATTAATAATAAATGTCCTAATCTAATCTAGGTGGGCCTAAATGGTCATATTTTATTCCTAATGTTGTTTTTGGTCGAATTAAACTGATCCAATAGAATTAGGACATGTGTTAGGGTAATAATAATATCATTTTTACCCTTAATTATCCTATTTACTTTTAACAGTGGTAAATAAAAGTAAAAAGTTTCTATTCACCAAAAATTATTTTTATCCCATTGAACCACATTTTAGTCCTTGATATTAACCATGTCTCTCGGATTTTTTAAATTCAATTCACATAATTGGTAAAATTTAATTTAAAATAAAAAAATTCAGTTTTTTAACTACCACTAAGTGGTTTAACTATTCATCGAAAATTGAAGTCTTTCAGAAAAATACCAACAATTCAGCCTAAGTATTATTTGATATTCCGAATTAAAAATTGATGTCTATTTTTCCAAATTCATAAAATATAAGTGGAATGAATTAATTTTAAATTTAATTCCCGTTATCAAACAAATAGCGTGTTTTTAAGAAACAAAAACAATCAAAAGATTGTTACTTGTTTATATCCAATTTCTAAGTGAAATTAATTCCAATGAAAAAATTGGATTAAATGATAAAAATATATTCTAATTACACTTTAAAAAAAATTAAAAAGATAATCTAACCATATAAATTATTGCGATGAAAAAATATTTTTTTAATTAAAATATAGCGTGTTTTTACTATTTATTAAAATATGAAAGTTATCAGAATAATATGAAAAATTTATCCAAAGTAAATTTTTATATCCTGATTTCAAATAATAATTTTATTTTGTCAAATTGAACTTATAGAAATGTCAAAAACAAGATTTAAAGTGGGTGCGCCATCAAAAGGAGGCAAACCTACATTTTTTGAAAAATAGTTATTTTACTCGAAAAATTGATTTTGTTCTCATAACATGTTCTAGAAAATGTGTAAGATGAATAATATTGTTATAATATTCAAAATGTAGTTGATACTATTCATAACGGGTAGTTCATATAACATATCGTTGTTTAGCGAAACTCAGTATTGCGTACAACACACACTATCGTGGAAGGTCGTGATTGCGTGTAATGCAAGCCAAGTCAGGGATACGTGTTATGCAAGCTCCTTTTGGTGTAGCGTACAACACAAGACATTAATTAAATTAAAAAGAATATTTTTCATAAAATCTTGGGGTGTTATATCATGCCATGTAATTGGGGTTACATGCCCTATAATCCTGATACATGCTATGTAGTGGTATGTCCAAGAACATTCAGAAGTAGGCACTACACAATGTGTACTTTCAAGTACCAACCATGTATTTTTTTTGTGTCAAATCAGGAAGTAGTTTTGTTTTACATTTATGGATAAAAACTCACCCCTTCATTCGATTAATAGTTCACCCAAGCGACCTAAGGATTGGGTGGCCTCCCATTTCATCATCCGATCTCTCATTCGAACACCTTTAGATGCGTTGGATTCCCCTCGGTGAGGTCTCGATTCCTCTTAAGTCTTTCTTCATGATTTATTATATCGACCTAGTTATCTAACCTAGAGAATTTATGCCCATTTTGTAGATATTCTATGTTCTAGGTAGAATTAGGGTCTAAAACTATACGGGGAAAGTCATACTGGCACGAGGTAGGTGGTCTTGTGCCTTTCGCTAATTTTCAAGTTGAATATATGTGGCGGAGTTCCGCACACCCATTTTTAGGGTGTCTCCTTGAATGAATATTGTCTATTTATATTGACTATTGTTTTTAGGTAATTAATTAATAGTTTTAATTCATTTTTAGGGTTGTCTACCTTGATTAATGACCACCCCATGGGTATGTTTCCTATGAATGACCATTTGTGGCCATTCGAACTTGGATACCTATGAGGCATGCCTTGATTTCCCTTATTGAGTTGTTTAAATGGATGTTGATAAATTATAAGACATGTAATAGTTTAATTTACTTGTATTTCTTGTGAGATGAATTACCCATGTGAGTTATTAACATTAAAGCCATGTAGTAGTTTAATTTACATGTTTTGCTTCTTATATAAAATGATAAAGGGGTAAATAAAAATGGGTGAACCATAACCTCTAGTTAAATGGAAATTTCGGGTTTATATGACTATTGTAACTTATACCTTGGGTGAACCACGGTCTATGTTAAAAGACCATGGACAGAATCAAAGAGGGTAGTATCATGACAATTCATGAGTGAGCCACGAATGTAGTGGCCGTGCTCATGGAGAATATATTAAATGTCGAGAGAATCTTGAATCCTATGAGGGATACCGAGGAATTTTTCTATTGGAAAATATTTATATGTCATGAATTTATATTTACTTATAATTAAATATTTAAATGGAATCACTTATGATGTGTCTGCCAAGCCAAAACACAAGCTTGGATTTAGTCTTCACTTACACTTGTTTAGATGGTCTTTTGAGATATCTATTATGCTTACTTTTATATGGGGATCTTTGGGCTTAGGATGGATCTCAAATCATATATAATTCAATTTAATTGAATAGTAAATGAAAATTAAATAAATATAAATGAGAACTAGTTCTTGTAAGACTATTTAATTTTGATTTATTTCTAGTTTATTACTTTCATTATTACACACTACCTGTTATATATTCAATAACCAATTGGCACAGATCTTGGGTGGTTACCTATTGGGATTTAGTCTAACAAAATTTTTGGGCCTTTCTTTGGGACCAGGAAGATTATATTGTTGTAGGTGTCGATAAGGGAAAACATCCTTCTCCAGGTACTTGATTTTCTTCTTAGGAGAAAGAGATCATGGCACCAAGCTGAGGCTTACGATGCATATTAGTTTCTTTTGTATATTTTGTAATTTTGGAAATTCTAATATGTATTACAGTAGTGTGAAATGTTTTGGAAGTATTCCTAGAATATGTAACATGCATCATCATTATTTGTATGTTATGACATCTAGTTGTCATATTGTCAGTCTTCTGCTATTTACTTCTGTTGCCTGGTAATACAGCTTCTGCTATTGTAATGTTATTGTTTCCTCTCTGTTATACTCTGCTAATGAGGGCATAGTTTCCCACTATCACACATAGTCCCTCACTGCTAGTTGGTAGCCTCTGTAATTTTGGGAAATGCTCTTTAGGGCATGTGGCCCACCTTGTACAGGGAACCTTTGAGTGACATCCAGATCTGGGACGTTACATGATTAAATATGTGAATATCTATAATAGTATTACAAATTAATATATATATATATATATATATATATCTATGTGTGTATTAATTTATAATATATATATATATATATACTATATTATGCACACACACAAATTAATTTATACATATGTAAATTAATATTTCAATATATAAATAATTATATAAACTTATAAGCATTTACACACATACAAAAAATATATCAACATATAATAAAAATAATATATATATATATTAATTTTTAAATATTATAGTATAATTATTGTGTTTTATAGTAATAAAAATAAATATTATTATATGAAATTAACACACACACACACACATATATATAAACAAACAAATAAATTTTTTAAAACATAATTGTAATTAATTAATAATAAATGATCATTAATATATAAATTAATATATATACATACATATATATATTAATTTTTTTATATATAAATATAAAAATATCGATAATATTTCATATGTAATAGTATTACATAACATTAAAAATAAATGATATATATATATATATATATAAATTTATAACCATATTTATATCAATATATATACAAATATATAAATTAATTTACACACACACATACATACATATTAATCAATAATAACTAAATAAATGACCGTTAATATATAAATTACATACACATATACATACCCATATACACAGACACATATATATATATATGCATATAAACATATATACATATATTAATATAAATATAAAATTTTCAATATATTTATATTAATTTATACACACATATATACATACATAGATACATATACAAATAATAAAACTATATTTTATTACACACACACATAGATGTATATAGTACACATATAATTGTATCACATAACATTAATAATAATATATGTGCATATATCTATATATATATATATATATTTAAATGAACTTTTTTTAATTATGATTTGAAACCTAATTTTCAAAAAAACTCTAGACCATGAGTTTGTAGGGCCAAAACCATGACCACTTCATTGAATTAAAGTAAAAATAGTATAATTTAAGATGACATGTGAAGAGTAGTGAAAAGTCCACTACCATAAGAAATAAGAAAACACTATCGATGAAAGAAAACATATAAGAAGAAAAAATGCTCCCAAAAATAGATGATCATCTCCACAAGCATAGAAATTCATATGTATTAGTTAATAAATAAAAAACTATAAAATATTATTATTATTTTATGTATATTAGATTATATATTAATATATGTGTATGTGTTAATACATCAATATATTATATTTATATATATATTTATAAATTTATGTGTGTTAATATGTAAATATATATAATGCAATATAATATTCAGTGGTTTAGTGATTTGTTTTTAGATTTTGGAAGATATGATCAAATCTTGGGGAGCTCAAATCATATTTTTTTGGGAGAGAGTTGGCTGATGTCAACAGAGTTAATACAAGGTCGACCATGAGGCACTAGTAGTCAACAAGGGTTACCGTAGGGTCAGGTGTTGTGAGTTAGTAGAAATCAATGCGAGGGTCGAGGGTAAGATACAAAAAAGTGATTTTGTTAAAAACATGATTACACATGTTTATATAAAACAAAGGTAACTGTTTTTTTACAAAAGCTAATTTTAATATAAATGTGGGAAACTTTTATCAATTTAATTGAGTTTTAAAAAACACAGGTAATCTAGGTGAATAAGGTCAATGATTAAAATAGTGATTTGGTTAAAAAATTTTTTCCCACATTTATCTAAAACACGGGTAATTCTTTATCAA
This sequence comes from Viscum album, assembly GCA_963277665.1. Taxonomy (NCBI): domain Eukaryota; kingdom Viridiplantae; phylum Streptophyta; class Magnoliopsida; order Santalales; family Viscaceae; genus Viscum; species Viscum album. The sequence continues at coordinate 614,337,506 of OY728136.1, forward strand.
TTTACATACCATTAAAAAAATGAAGGCAAACTATATGAATCTAAATTGGATGTGTTTAAAAATGTGGCTAGTTTTGTAATACATCATTTCCCATCATGGATATTGTTAAAAATTGTGGATAATTAGGTTTTTTATAGTTCCCATACCATTTTACAATGTGATATTCCAACAATTATTCCATAAAAAAAACATATTTGTTTATTAATTTTTTAAAATACTTTTAAAATTATACTACAAAATTCCCCACCATTATAAAATATTTAAAAATCCTTTTAAAAATCAAGAATTCTAATCTCTTAGAAGAATATGTATAAGTAAATTTATCTATCAATTTAAACCATTATATAGTAGAGAAAAATCAAAGTTGAATACAGGATTATGTGGATACTACCTTGAACATTTTACTCTTATTATTAGAAAAATTTATCCTCTGAAATTACATTCTAATTCCTATGTTCCTTGACATCTCCTAGAAACCATTATGGCTATGTTTTTTAACCATTTCATGAATGGTTGAGAGCCAAAGTCATAATAAATTTGTAGTCGACGCACTCTTTCATTCACACATGTGAACCAAAAACTGTCCCCATGTTTCAAAACTTGTTTGATATCCTTGTTTCATTTATTTTTTTAACTCACACTAATTTTATGATGGGCACCAAACACCATTATCTGGGGATGTAATATATATTGAAGTTTAGTTGGTAGATATAATATAATCTCCAACATTAAACATAGATATGTGAGGTTATCACATGTTATGTTGAGGTCTCATCATCAATAAATTGTTGAAAATGACTTTAAACCCTTCCCTATTTTTTTCACCATCTCCTTTGAAAGTAACTTTTTTAGTAGACCCCCCAAATTATTTATTGATCAAAAAAATTCCATAGTTATGATACTATATTTTATTAATTGTCTCACATATCTATGACTAAGGATAATTTGTATCGATTATCCATTATAAGTATTGTTATATTCCCTATCCATAATTGCTTAACTATCACATTTTATAGAATTAGAAACATCAAGATAGAATGAAAAGTTCTATATGATAAGATAGATCTAATATATCCTTCTTATTTTCTACTGATTAAAAAAAACAAATTTAGAAGCCATAGTGAAGTTCGTTATACAAGTTTGTTCCTTTTATCCCCTCAAGATAACTCCACCTCTAAGTGTAAAATCCTAATAACTAGTAGAAGAGTGATATTCTATATTAGTAACCTATCTTGCATTAGAAAATCCTTCCAACACCCTTAGTTTTATACTATAAAAGATATAATAATCTATAGTACCCTTCCTATACTTGGGTATTCTTTTAACCACATCCCATTTCAAATAAACTCAATTACTTGTATACTAACTCAACTTTCTAAAAACATATTCAATATGATGTATTGTTCTTTTCATGGAATACACAAGATAGTTGATAAACCTTTTATATTTCAATTGAGAAACTTCCCTATGAGGATTTGGTAACATCATACTCCTAGAATATTATGGGCTAGAAACTGGTGAATAATAAAAAATTTTAAAACTCATTAATAACTTTCCAATATAATGATACTGATAAAGAAAAATAGAATTTTTGTTTCTAACAATTTTAATTTCCAAAAAAACATTTTATTCTAAAAAATCTTTTATATAAAAATCTCTAGATAAAATTGACTAAACCACATTTAATTAATTTATATTAGTTCCAAATATTAAAATTTCATCAACATATAAAAAAAATAAAAACACCATGTTTTTTAGGCAATATTCAATACAATTATTTATTTTCTTGGTTAACTATAAATAAATTTGATAAAATTAATTCATTAAATTTATCATGCCATTGTTTTTTAGCTTACTTTAAACTTTATTGGGACTATACCAATTTTAAGAACTTCTTTTATTACATAAGTACTATGAATCCTCTAGTTTTCTATATATATATATATATATATATATTTATACTACTCTCCATTTCATAATTTATTTTTAACATATATTTGGATATTTTCTATACAATATAAAGAGGATAAGGTGATAAGGATTATAATTGAATCATACCTAGCCATATGATCATAAGTATCAAAATCATCAATTTCTTACTATTTAGTAATGCTCTTGGATACCAATACAATATTATATTTTTCAATTATTCCAATGAATTTTCATTTCCTTCTAAATAACAACTTACAAACTATCAGTTTTGAACCTCAATAAAGGTCAATTAATATCTAATTATTTTTTCACCATTATAGAGTCAATTTTATCATTTATTGCTTACATCCAAATAGATTAATAAAAATATGTTGCAAATTCTTCAAAAGTTATTGGACCAGACTATATTTTAATAAAAAACTATGTTTTTTATCAACACTACCACTAGTTCCTTCCAAAAAGTACATATATATATATATATATATATCATATCTATACATCATGGGTAACCAAGACTGTTTACTTCTATGAACGTCATCAAATTCCTCTTCTTGAGGTTCTCTTTTATTTGATATATATTCCTCAATTTTTATTTTATTAAGAAAAGAGGTAAACTAATATTCATCAAATATAACATCTATCGATTCAATAACATTATAAGTAGTTAAAAATCATTAGATTTTATAAAAATTAATATGTAAGATTTATAATTCTCTGCATATCTATAAAATATTCTATCAATTCCACTTATAGAAAAATTCCCTTGTAGGTTTAGGTACAATTATATGTGCATGAAAACCCCAAACCATTAAAAAATTGTGGTTTTTTCTCTTATACTTAAATAGTTCTCATGGTGTCATATATTTCTCATTTTTCGGGTAGACTCTTTAAGATATGACATGTAGTTAACGATGCCTCTCTTTAAAATACAGTTTAGTGACCCCAGATAAAAATCCATGAATTAACAATTTTGATTAGTGTTCTATTATTTTTCTCAACTACCCCATTCTGTTGAGGAGTATAGAGGGGTTTTACCTTTAGGTACGAGCCCTTGGGATTCATATAATCAAGCACTATTATATTCCCCCTTTTTGGATTTTAGGCATTTAATTATAATCCCATGTTAGTTTTCAACTTCATTTTATAGATAATAAATTTATTTATAAATTCATTTTAAACATGGAAAAGATAAACATTGAAAAATCTAGATCAATCATCAATGAATATTACAAACCACTTTTTATTACATATATTTGGAGTAACATGAAAATCACATACATTTATATGTTTTAATTATAATTTTTTTCCCATTCTATATTTGGAAATGGTATTATAATTATTTTAGTTTTCATTAATGTCAAAAAATGATGATCATTTCAACTATACTAGCTAATGAATTTATTTTTTACATGTCATAAGTTTTCTTATAGTTTAAGTGACCTAAAAAATTATTTCATAAATTAAAAGAATCTATAAGGAAATAAAATTCAATATTTTGATTTAATTTGAATAATAAATCATATAATTGACCTTTTTGAACAAATATATCACCCTTGTAAAGAACAGTGATATATTCCTCAAACACAATCTTAAACCCATTATTGTTTAACAATATCCCTGAAACTAAGTTCCTATGAAATGCTGGCATATACAAGAAATCATTTAGAGTGAGGATATTTCATGAGGTAAAATCAAGATCAATAACATCCTTCCCACATAGGTTTGTTCTTATATAGTTCTCCATAGAGAGAGACATCCCATAATTGATTGATTCCATTATTTTTAAGAGTTATTTGTTATTTTAGACATGTCATATCACATAAAAATTAATCGACCAATAATAATTATCATTTAACATGTTGTATTTGAAGATCAGGTTTGAAAATTTCTATTTATGTTTTATTATTGTTGCAATATTTCTTCTTACAAATATGAAAACCCTATTTGACTTGTTCTATCTTTACCCAGAAGTAAAATTCTCTTTTATTCTTGTTGAATTATAAATTTCCTTTTAAAGGATGGTTTGGATGTTTTTACCTTTTGAGGATCCATATGGACTTACTCTATCCTCTATAAGGGCCTTTGATTTATCATCCATAGGATCAGTTTCTCCCACATGATTTTAAGATTCCTTCTCATTTTTAGGTTGTTGAGAAACTTATTGAGGAAAATATCTTCATTCTTATGCTTTAGATATTGTTTAAAACTCTTCTACGAAGGAGAAAATTTATCATTGACGGATGTAATAATGATGGAATCATCTATGTTAATATTAATTTTCTTTATATAGTGTATGATACATTGAATCTCATCGAATTTATCTACAATAGATTATATATGTTTCTTTTTTATGAAATAAACTTTCTTACTAGAAATTACCTACCTGCTATATTCATGGTGTTGTATTTTTTCCCTAAAGAATACAATATTTATTTTTTGGTTGTAATATGCTGGTATGTGTGGGAGAGGTCATCAACTAATGCATTGAGTATGTTTCCTTGTCATATGGGACCATAATTCTATAATGTTTTCCTTATATGATAGAATTGGAGTGCCTTATTTTCAAAATTGGGGGGATTTGGAGTTGAGATCATGTAAAACACTTTGATTTTTCGAGAAGCAAGTGAACCTATTGAAATTATTACCATTGAATTGATCCAAATTTATCACATTTTTGTTTCGCTCAATATCTACATTGATATTAATTTACTCATAATTTTTTATGGAATATAAGTGGGTAATGGGATGTATTTTTCATGGATATTGGTAGATAGATCCAAGTGAGGAATGTTATGATGTCTCCCACTATATGATTAGATTCACCCCCAGAAAACCAATTATACAATGTGTTTACAGGGAATCCTTTTTAGGAAATAATAGTGGATCATTATTCTAAACTTTTACTTTGTGGAGAGTAACCCCTAAATAAGCTTTATCGTCCATAAAGTAGTGAGAGAGAATTTATTTTTATATAAAAACAAGGGTTTTTTAATTCTCGTAGAAGATAAGGTAAGAAATTAAAAATTTAAACAGGGGTTTGGATTTCTTGGAGTTTAGGTTATTGAATTTTCTATCTAATAAAGACCCTTTTTGTAGATATAAATCACCCATATGAATTAGTCATCTTACCCATTAGAATTTGGCTAGAACCTATTTTGGAAATTCATGAAATTTCCAAATTTAATCCCATCGATTGGATTGAAGACAATAAAATATGTGTCCTAAATTTCACTATCCTAGTAAAATAATGTATCTATTAGATCACACCTGATTAGATCTATGGTCCAAATAATACCCTTTTGGTGAGTTTAGTCAACTTACTAGACATACACATTGAATATTGTTATTAAATCGGTATGGATAACCCATCCATTAGAAAAATAATGGTACCTTTAAGAAGGACTTAAAATATGAGAAATACACATTCACAAGTGAAAAAATGCATAATTTCACATGTAGGTGGATGGTGTAGTGCACCTTCCACTACAATATTATTCTATCAATATAATTCTTGAATAATTATAAAATTTTTCACATAATAAAGGAGACATATTTCCATCCCATTTTTAAATACGTAATTTCAATAAAAATTCACTTTTGAAAAAAAATAAAACTATTTAAAATATTTATTAAAAATATTTAAATTAAAACTCCAATAAAAAATATATAAATAAATTTAGAAAGTATTTGGATAATGTTTTTATAATAATTAAATAATATAGGGGTGATGGGCTGATATTCCCATACCTGGAAATTTATTATGAAAAAAGAGAAGAGGGTATAAGAAAAGGAGTTAAAGGTTGTTGTATGTATCACCTTGTACATTAGATTCATACAAATGATAAAAAGTAAAATTAGGTCTAGAAGTCCAAATAGATTTATGAACCTTTAAATATTTTCTTTATATTTCATAAATGACCATGTTTCCCTATTTTTAAGTATATAAGAATAAGTATTTAATTATTTTGAGATAGAAGAGACACTCCTTATAATATCTATAAATATTCTATGAGACTATAGTTGAATTAGCTTTAATGATATTGAATATAGAGTAGGAATCACTTTTATTCAATATTTTTTACCATATAAACTAATTGGAATGTTTGATAACATGGATAACTGCCCAATGTTCTACTTCAAAATGAATTTATTGGAAAATAAAAAGATATAACGTAACCTTATTTAATCCCCTTTAAGTGTTTAAAGAACCACCACACCCTTTATGTCTAGGATCACCCCAACCAGAACTATTATTGATATCCATGATGGAAATCAGAAAATCAGGTATCCATCTTATGTACTTCATCTAGATAGGTTTATTTGGAGTTCCATTTATTTTAATATGTTTAGTGGTAATGAGATCCTCAACTGGGTTATAAATATCACCTTTTTATTATTTAAAACCTATGAGAATGTCTGTCATGATACGAGTGATGATACCTTTTCTATTGGTTCCCTTACATTAAAATCTGTAAGCATTTATATCCGTCGATATATAAAATAAGAATGATGAAATGACTTTTATAAGAAAGTTCTTGAATTGATCCCACAACTCTAGACCAAAAAAGAGATCTATGAAGGAGGTGTGTTCACAATCAGTAACAGGATTACAATAAAATATAGATGATATATGTGTCTAGATGTTTTTAACAAAGCGACATTTAAAAAATAAATATTTGATGAACTCTTTAATTTTATAACGAAGAACAGAAATTAATGTTTCCTATAATAGAATATCTATTTAGCCAATATTAATCAGTAATCCATTATAACTAATATTCTATATATTCATCTTCCTGGAATGGGGAATTGAGTTCTTATTGAAGAAGATCACCCATTTAGGTAGGATGTTTACAATACCCACCAGATATCTATAATGAAACATTGAGTTAAGGACTCTTAACCTAGCTATATTCCAAAGAGTCTTGAATTTTGTCATGAATTCAAAATCTTGGATCTACCAGATGTTATGGCTATGAATAAGACCTTTAAGCTGCTTCATATTATTAAGGTAATTTTTAATAGAAACTAATATCAAGTATGGTGGAACCTCCAAATCATATACAATTCAATAATTAATCCATATTTATTTCCCAAAATTCATATATAATTTTCTTGAAGGTATTGGAAGAGTATATAACATAATAACATCATGGGAGTTCTAAATTTAAGTACAAACGTATAATACCTTGAATAAATAACTTCCCCTATGTAACTTTTCAATGAACCTTAATATTATGAACCAAGAAGAATCCCTGGTTGAGTTGAGAAGATTCCAAATATAACGGTTAAAAATAGTATAATAAAATAACTTTATGTTTTTGATTCCATCTCTACCCAAGTAAAAGGTATTAGTACATTTCTTCCAAGAGAGTATGACATGTTTACCTCTATACACATAGCTATACTAGACAAAGTTAAAAATTTGAGTGTCCATTACCTTGAGTAATTCCCTTGTCCACTAATAATGGTGAATGGGATAGAAAAATATTGAAGTAATAACTATGTTAATAGTACATATTATTTGAAAATATAAAAGGATCCTCGCTTTCCAACTGATCTATTTTGAAGTGATCTTGAATGAAATTTCATATAATAAATAAGCTTCAAATCAACCACAAAAGGAGGGACTCATTGTTAATTTATGGGTAAAATAACATGTTTCATATTTAATAAATTATTGATAATCCTTTTCCTATTTTCAAAAACCCAATTACCAAAAATAACCAAATATTTATTCTAGATTATATCCATCCATGAGACTTTCTCATAGTACTTTAATATGTACTTTTCTGAGGTCAATTTATTTTCATCATCATTACAAAAAAAAGTAAATAAATAGAATAAAATAGGCATGTCTGATACTTTAGGTTCTTTTAATCTTTCCTGGGAGTGACAATACCATGCTCCACTACTTTTAGTAGGCATCTACTAAGGAAGTTTTCAACCATTCCAAAGACTAGAACTGATAGTGGGTTACCCTAGATTACTCCTCTAGTAAAATTGAATAAACCTATGAAGGATCCATTAAAAATTATAAGAAACCTTGAAATAATAAGAAGATATTTAATGAGACTAACAAACCTTTCAGAAAATCCATAGATGTTCACGATCTAAAGAGTGATGCTCCAGCTAAGAGTGTCAATTAATTTTGAAATATTCTTTTTTAAAGAAATGTTACCATTTTAAATATTTTTTATAGAAACTTGATACACTATAATACTATATAGATTTAGTGATATATTATACTCCTAGGTATGAAATTTAATTAATTATAATAGAAAATAAGATTAGAAATGCTCCCAAGCCTCATAGCCATAATTTTACGAATAATCCTTGGAAAAGTGTTTCCCACTATAATGGTCTTAGAATATCTAAAATCCATTGAATGATAAAATTTATAAATAAGGGTTAATAATTATTTATTATCTCTAATTGGAATGAATTTACTTGTGAATATGAATTTGAAATCTTGAGAGACATCATTGTGAATGATATTTCAACAATGGGTAAAAATTTTATATAAAAAACCATCTAGGTCATCCATACTATCTTGGTTTAGTGAAAACAGTTATCCTTAATATTCTCATCCAAAGGAATGATAGTAAGATAATAATTCTAAACATTAATGATATAATAGGTAATTATACCATAAATATTAGATCCTTATGGAAGTTAGCATCAATATTGAATAGTTAGGTGAAATAGTTAACAGATTATCTACTAATATCGTTGTCATTGTGAAATAATTCACCACTAACATTGTTATATTTGATGGATTTCCTCACCCTTATTTCCATATGCACCATGTGGAAGAACTTATATATTTTTATCTACCTCCCTTAACTATTAAAAATTTAATTTCTCTTTTAGAACACCTTATTTAACATTGAAAAGTACATCCAACTCAAACACCTTTTGAGTTCTTAAAATTAAATTTATAGGGACAAATGTTGCTTTTAACCTTCAGAAAGACCACAAATTGGTATTAATTAGTGTTAAATCTAGGATAACCACTATAAGAGAGACCAAAAAATGAATCACCATCCACCTGAGAGATAAACATTCAATCGATTATACTAGCTTGTGTACCATTAATAGGGATCCCAAACTAGGTAAATTCAATACCCAGTATTTTGATAATATTAAAGAAGTACATATCAACGAATATTTGAATTTTTTTAGGATAATACATCATTAATTTCTTCCTAAGCCTTTAATTAGGGATTAAAAGTTAGTTAAATTCACCCAAAAGGACCCAGTTGTGTATTTCATCAGATGAATGATTACATAATTATCTATAAAGGTATTTTATTCTGATATTTTAAGAGTGTTCATAGATAAAAGAATCGCTGGACATAAAATCAAAAAAAATGACAAGAGTGGTCTATTGTTTCCCCACTTGAATAGTAGAGGATACAATCTATTTTAATTTGAGAAACCAAAGTATTTTGACCATAGACATTACAATATTATAATCCACTAGGTCCTAACCAATCTAAAACTAATTGAAGGGTTTTAAACTCGTAAATTTTACCATGGGTTTAGAAATTCTGATAAGAATAGGATTACCTGGATTAATGAAATTACTAGTGGATAAGGAAGTTTTATTATTGTTTCGCCCTTGGAAATATCAAAATAGAATTCTAATTTGGATGAAGTACCAACCCAAGTTTTTGATATATTCTTCCTTTAGAATGAAACTATAAAGACCCGACCTTAAAAATTATATAATATTGAATTAAATAGATAATTCACATTGATGATCTTTTCAGGTTTAGAGTTTTAGAGAATTAGGTCATAACATTTAAATAATAACGTGAATATTATATGTAGACAATTCTACTCAGTATCTATTTTTTTTCATAAAATAAAAACTCTTCAAAAAAGGGTCATGTTTAGTTCAATGTTTTAGATAGCATGACTTTTCCTTGATCCCATCCTTGACCCTTATTCATCTTTATTTCATGTGAAAAACAATTCAAAAACTTGTGATGAGCATAAAAATTCCATTAAGGGATATAAAATAAGGAATGAAAACATTATTCCAACAATAAATACAAAAAAATGAAACCATACTTTTCAATCATAACATACCTCATGAAATCATAATATTTATGAAAAACACATAGAAATCATAAATCATAAAGGTGACATACGACATAAATAACATACTTACATTTTAGATATCACAACTAAAAAAGGAGTCACATTTGGAATACCCATCACAGTATATTCCCTAAATCTCTTAAGAGAAGCATTAATGTTTACGGTCATCACGTTACCCAATGCATTCGAGAGCTATCTCAGGCTCACCTGCCTTAGGTTTATCACGGAACCACCCATATACATAAAAAATTCCCCATAACCACAACATAATCATAACACATAACATAAGTATAAAGGAAAAATAACATTTCCACATTCCAATATATCAAATCAAGATATCAAATCATTTTCAAAACCATTTAAAAAAGAGCTTTTTGAATCAATGTGCCCCATACCACTTTGAATATTTTTAATGAATTATAATTTGAAAACATTAATTTATATATAAATAAATACTAAAATCCATTTTGACAACAAGGAAATTAATGGGAAATATTTAGAAGAATAAATATTTAAAACATTTAAAATAAACTTTTAGTTAAAGAGTTTTTTAACAAAAAAGAGAGACACTTGAATACAAATAATTGAGGAATAAAATTTAATAAGAACTTTATAATATCATGATAATAGATTTATTCATGGTATATTATGAAAAAATATAGTATATACACCACATAAGAGTGAATTGGTGCATAACAACAAGGAAGTCTCAATGGAAATGTAAATTGAGATGAAATCCCTTTTAAAGATGGTATCTATAAATTAAAGATAAATCAATCACATAATTATGTGTGATAAATATAAATAAACCTAATATAAGTGGATATTAAATTGTAAAACAATAAGAGGTAATTCACACATATTCATAGGATGACATATTCATGAAGTACAAGTTGAACCCCAAGAACTAAAATTGGGTTAAGAAGTTCCCATGTAAAAATTCGACAGCCTAACGACGTCACATTAAAATTCAGAAAATGAGTTGATGAGATAAAAAGGGTATCTCATCACTTGGACATAAAATTTACATCAATAGAGATATATAAGAACATATCCGAACAAAATAAGATGTAAATTAAAAGACATAACAAAAAAAGTCTTTTAAAAAGAGGAGGGGGAAAGGTTCCCTTACCGATTTGGTAACTTACAAAACATACTCCACATGAAAGAAGTATCATACAATGAAGATGTAAATACTCATAAATGAAGGTATATTACACAAAGAGTACAATAATGGGAATTACATTCACCGCAAATAAGGAAATAGTTTCCAATATATCATGAATCACACGTGAATAAAAAGTGAGATGAAACCCTTTACCACATTGTAATCAACTGAGTTGTATGACCAAAAGTTAATAACCCCAAAATGAATCAAATAATACCATGAGTATAATGAGAATCATGATAATATATATCAAATGGTAGTACACAATACACCACATGTAATGAACAAGTGGTGAACAATGGAAATCTCACAGAATTAAAAGTGAGAAAAGAAATCTCCTTACCTCGTGTCCAACTTGACTCGTATGTTCCTTGTTCTTAATGAATAATAAACTTAACTTAATTTATAATTGATTAATAACCTTTTTAATTTTTATTATTACTTTTATATCACTTATTACCTTGCAGTAACAGCTAGTTAATTATTTGAGTTCATAATGGACATTTTGTCGATGTTCAGAATTTGAGTTAAAAATGAACTTGTTATAATTACAATTTGTCTATGTGGTCAATACTACATTATCTAAAGAACTATATTAATTATATCTATATAATATATATCTTATATATCCAGTATATACATGTATTTATATTAGTACATAACATTTGGAGACAAGGAATGAAATGCACCGTTCAGGGAGACTGTAACCCGTACATACGCATGAAGGCTACTTTCATTTATATATAATATTTAATGGAATGAAAACTTAATTTTATATAGTTATATTATAATTAAAGTATAATATAATATATAATATCATTAAATCCATCCTTTATACATCCCACATAAGGCATTAACGAGTCATATCACTTTGAGGGGGCGGTAGTCAACACTTCCTAAAATGAAATTATCACATTAACCCATTATGGAAACCATAAAGGTATACTATAAATGAAAAATACAGAAGCATAAAGAAAACATAAAAATAATATATTTCATATATAAATACAGTTCTATAGTAATGGCTACCATGAGAGGTGGTTGGAGTTAATTGAATAATCATCGTTTCGTGAGGCGTTAGTTTTCCATCCACAGAAACATTATGTTCTTTACCAATTAGATAGAGGTGTGTGTATGTTTAGTTCGAATAATTCTCGTAAATAATCCTAGTATATTTAGGATATTTATGGTGTTATAAAATTAAATAATAAAAACGAGTTTAGGGGGTTGTAGAAGTGAAATAATACAAAAGAACTTAAGAAAAGACGTTACCTTTAAATCGGGTAACTCCCATTGGTTTGAACCAAAATGGTCTCTTGAAGTGTTTTATGGAAAATGTAAGGATTCTAGAACGAAGAGAGGGATATTGGGAGATTATTGGATTAGAGGTTTCACGAACCAAAGGCTTGAGAAGTGGGAGGGATGAGTTAGATGTGAGGGCTTTTTATAAGGAAGAGGAGGGACTCTTTAGGAATGTTTGAAAACATTATTTTATTATGACCACATATTCGGTTTCAAAAGGTAAAATATTCATTAATATCAAAGTTACAAAGTCTCATGGTAGAAATAAAATAATCCAAAAGAATTGGAGTGGTTTTTGGATATTTTTTCAATATTTATAATCTTGTTTATTTAAAACGATTATTAATGAGGTAAATATTTAATCATAGTTTTGTCATAAATAATTTAGTCTATTTGATGTCAGAAAATTATAAAAATTTACCATGACATAGGAAATAGTTTTATCTTTCCAAAGAATATTTATAGTCTAAAATATAACGAATATGACCCCATTTAATAATCTATTTACTAAAAGATATTTGTTTATGTCATTTTTGCCTTTACTTTAAATTAATTAATATTAAATGTCATTATTACTCCCATGTGGCTCCATGAGGTCTCTAATTCAACCCAAGGATTCCCATGGTTAGATATGTATCAAAAACTTGGATTAGGACACATGTTAGGGTAATTTAATATTATTATAATATTATATTTTACCCTTATTTCTTATTTTGACCTTCTAATCATGGTAAATAAAATATTTATTCAAGTAAATATTTAAAATGTCTAAAAATAAAAGTTACCTATTTACAAAATTTGGACCTACTGATTCCAAATATTGAATCCATTTTTTCAAATTCAAAACACATAAGTGGCAGAAATTAATTTAAAATTAATTCCTACTGTTAAAACAAATAGCATGTTTTTAAGAAATAATAACTATTAAAAGATTGTCACTTGTTTATGTCCAATTTCAAAATGAAATTATATCAAATGACCAACATTATATTAAATGGTAAACATATATTATAATTACAATTTTAAACCAATTAAAAATATAATATAACCATATAAATAAATTAGATTAATAGGCACTTTTGAATTAAAATACAATATTTTTCACTATTCATTAAAAACGAACTTTATTAGAAAAATACCAAAATTTCATCCAAAGTAAATTTTGGTGTCCCGATTTGAAATAAGAATTTTATTTTGTCAAATAGAATATATAAAAGTGACAAAAACTTGATTTAATGAGGGTTCACCATTAAAAGGCAGTAAATCGACCTTTTAGTGAATATTAGAGTATTTATGCTTAAAATCGAATTCTTTACTTATTTCAAGACTCTAACTTTTATTGGATAAAAGTAAAGATTTTCAATAAAAATGTATAATAATATTTTAGTTAGTTATATTCATTCTCTCTAATACAATGGATAGGCGTTATCTTCCCTTTAAAATAATAATATTATATTATTAGTGTGCAACATAGGATTTCAAAGAAACCCATTGTTGCGTATCGGGTACACCATCGAAAATTGAATCTCCTTTAAAGTAGAAATAATATTTAATTCACAAATATTAATAAATATGATAAATCTCATGTTCTTTATTTACCTAGGATGTTACATCCTTCCATCCTTTTGGGAATTGTGTCCTCACAATTTTAAAACTAGGCTTGGAAACTTCATTGAATTCCCACATCAGAAAAAGATTCAGTAAAACTATCACTTTAAAAGAATGGAAGAGAAGTACAAAGGTCACCCCAGATAACCCACACTCAGATTCCATGTGGGAAAACATAGATATGGAAGAGAGAAAAAATTGTCATGTTCTGATGGAGAGTGGTAGAAAACATGATTTAGAAGAATGTTAACCACCAGAAAGTCCCAAACTTATGATGTGTTAAACGGTCTTTGATTTCCCAGTAGGAAATGTAAATCAACAACATTTTTGTTTTACGTTACTTTTCATAATTATGAGGAATTCATTTACTACATAGAATAGGATCATAAGGAAATATACTTACCTTTAAGTAGAGTTTCATCCTTCAGTAAGTTTCTACCAAAAACTAATCATTTCTCCAAGCAATGAGCATTCAAAAAGACTTGGTCACATCAAAAGCACAAGAATCATCTTATAGAGAATCACATAATCCACAAAAGAAGAACTATATATTTCCCTTGTCTTTAGACATCAACTAAAACCAAAATGGTTAGTGAGAGATTTGATAATACCCAAAAAGGACAATGTTTTACAAGAAGAAAAACTACTCTTAATCTCCAAAATTTGTCAAAAAAAACCGAAAGATCAACAAAGACCACTAAAAAAACAATTATCACTAAAATTATTTAAAAGTAATCCAAACTAAGATTGTAACCCAAATCTCATAAGTATTTAATTACATAGTCTTCCAAGATACATCTTAAGATTTATCTCCAAATAACACCAGTTACACATAAAGTGTAATATTGAAAAGTAGTTAACCTAATCACATATTCCCCATGGTAGGTTAATCATTTTCATAAATAAATAAAATCATCATATGTCCACAATGAAAAAATAGATTCTTCCAAACTAAAATTTCAACCATTATTCCTCAATTGAAATCCCATAGTATTCTATCTTCCTTTGGCATATAGTGATTCCTCAAAAGAGAGAACGTCTTCCACAACAACCTTTATCACTTAATCACTAAATCATTTTTCTATACTTAGGATATCCATTTGATAAAAGATAACCTCCCAAAATCAACTTATTATTGATCCATAAATACATTTAACTTAAAAGAATAATTCATACTAACCAGGGACTTCACGTAGGCTAGTGGTAGGTGATGCACCCTTTTTTCCCTTCGGTTGTGGGTTCGAATATTGTGGCCTTGCTGCACACGATGGGTTATCACCCATCCTAAGGGTTGTCCTTCTTATAAAACTCAAAAATAACCTTAGCATGTTTTATCATAAATGGTTTCCATATACCTCTCATTTTCATCCAAATTCATTATGATCTCAACATCTTAATTCTTGAAGTTTTGTTTCACCACCATATGATAAAAAAATGATCCCCAAAATGAAGAACATCATACCTTGATCATGGTGTCCATTTGGTTTCATCGTCACCCAATTCACGTAGGTAGAAGGTCCATGCATAGCAGAAATGATTTAGATATCCTTCAAAATCATTTGCTTCCTTCCTCCAAATGCAACTAATACAACATGGGTCATATGGGTGTTCATATAAAAACAGTTTCGGAAAATAATCATGCATGACATATAATTTTAAACCATCTAATATAACATGATTTTGATAAAATAGTCGGACCGAATTTGAGTGGAAACTTTAAATTAACAGTCCTTTTAAAATACCATAAGTATGTACTGAGAGACTATATTTTAAAAGCAAATATAAATTGGTTGCGCAAGGGTCTCCTTCTTCAGCACGTTTTTCAAAATCATAATATGCTTAAAAGTATTGTGATAATGTAAAATATTTGTAAATTCCTTAATAATATTTACCTTTCTTGAAAATATGAGAGTATTGTGAAAATAGGATTTGTTTAAATACCACCCATGATCCAAGATTATAACAAGGTATAGTGGAGGTGTTTGATATATCAAACAACTGTATGCTAGAGAAAGTTTCAAAATCATCCAAACATGACTTTGCAATAATTATTGCAAGAAAGTCATTAGGAATAGATAATAATGTTGTTTGAGATCCTCCTCCTTATATCTATAACAAACTTTCCTTGATCTTGAAAAGTTATAAAACAAGGATTTAACTGAAAAAATAGACATAGGGACTAACCATGTGTTTAATGAAAACTCCTAATCCCTAAATTTGTCTAAACCGACCTTTGATACCAAATATAAGGACCTAGCCTTAAACATTACATAATATTGAATTAAATGGATAATTCACATTCAGGATCTTTTTAGGTTTAGAGTTTTAGAGAATTAGGTCATAAAATTTACATAAAAACATTAACATTACATGTATACAATTGTACTTAGTATCCATTTTTCCATAAAATAAAAACTCTTGAAAGAAAGAGTCATGTCTAGTTCCATTTTTTAGACAGCATGACTTTTCCTTGATACCATACTAGACCCTTATTCATCTTTATGTCCTGTTTAAAACATTTCAAAAACATGGGATGAGCATAAAAAACCTAGTAATGGATATAAAATAAGGAATGAAAACATTTTCCCATCAATAAATACAAAATAATGAAACCATAATTTTCAATCATAACATACCTCATGAAATCATAATATTTATGAACAACACATAGAAATCATAAATCATAATGGTAAATTAAGGCATAAATAACATACTTACATTGTAGCTATCACAGCTACAGAGGGAGTCACATTTGGAATACCCATCACATAATATTCCCTAAATATTTTAGGAGAAACAATAATGTTTACCTCTATCACGTTACCCAATGCATTGGAGAGCTATCTCAGGCTCACCTGCCCTAGGTTTATCACAGAACCACCCATATTCATTAATAATTACCAATAACCATAACATAATCATAACACATAATACAAATATAAATGAAAAATAACATTTACACATTCCAATATATCGAATCAAGATATCAAATAATTTTAAAAACAATTTAAAAAATAGCTTTTTGAATCAAAGTCTCCCACACCACGTTGAAGATTTTAAATGAATTATCATTTGAAAAAATTAATGTCCATATAAATAAATCCTAAAACCCATTTTGAAAACATGTATATTAATGATAAATATTATAATAATAAATCTTTAAAAAATATAAAAATGATATTTTAGTTAACGAATGTTTTTTAACAAAAAGAGAGATGCTTGAATATAAATAATTGAGGAAAAACATTTAATCATAACATTATAATATCATGATAATAAAGGGATTTATGATATATTATTCCAAAGGATAGTATATACACCACATAATAGTGAATTGGTGCATAACAATAATGAAGTCTCAATGGAAATGTAAATTCATATGAAATCCCTTATAAAGATGGTATCTTTAAATTAAGGATAAATCAATCACATAATTATGTGTGATAAATATAAATAAACCCAATATAAGTGGATATTAATGTGTAAAGAAATCATAGGTCATTCACAGATATTCATAGGATGACATATTCAAGATTTACAAGTCGAACCCAATGAATTGAAATTGGGTTAAGAAGTTCCCTTGTAACAATTTGACAGCCTAACTATGTCACATTAAAATTAAGAAAATGAGTTGATGAGATAAAAATGGTATATAATAACTTGTACATAAATCTTAAATAAATAAGGATATAGAAGAACATATCCCAACATAATTATATGTAAATTAAAAGACATAGCAAAAAGAATTCTTTAAAAAAGAGGAGGGTGAAAAGTTCCCTTACTGATTTGGTAACTTACAAAACATACGCCACATCAAAGAAGGATCAAAAAATGAATATGTAAATACTCATAAATGAAGGTATATTACACAAATATTACAATCATGGTAAGTAAATACACCACAAAAAAGGAAATAGTGGAAAATGTTGTATAAATCTCACAGGAATAAAAAGTGAGATAAAACCCTTTACCACATTGTAATCAACTGAGTTATATGACCCAAAGATAATAACCACCAAATGAATCACGGAATAAAATTAATATAAATATAATCATGATAATATATATCAAATGGAAGTGCACAATACACTACATTGAATGAATAAGTGGCGAACAATGGAAATCTCACAGAATTAAAAGTGAGATAAGAAATCTCCTTACCTCGTGTCCAACTTGACTCATATGTTCCTTGTTATTTGGGAATAATAAATGTAAGTTAATTTCTAATTGATTAATAAACTTTTTAATGTTTATTATTACTTTTATATCACTTATTACATTTCAATAATAGTTAGTTAATTATTTGAGTTCATAACGAACATTTTGTCGATGTTCAGAATTTGAGTTAAAAATGAACTTGTTATAATTACAATTTGTCCATGTGGTCTATACTACATTATATCCAAAATGATGTTAATGATTTATATATCATATATATATATCAAACATATCTATTATATAATTGTATTTATATAAGTAAATATCATTACTACTCACATGTGGCTCTATGGGGTCTCAAATTCAAACCAAGGATTCCCATGGTCGAATATTTATCATCCAATAGGTTTAGAACATATTTTCGGATAATTTAATATTATTATAATATTATATTCTACCCTTATTTATTATTTTTACCTTTTAATCGTGGAAAATAAAATATTTACTAAAGTAAATTTTAAAATGTCTAAAAATAAAAGTTACCTATTTTCACAAAATGGACCAACTGATTCCAATTATGGAAACCATTTTTCCAAATTCAAAATACAGAAGAGGAAGAAATTAATTTAAAATTAATTCCCACTATTCAAACAAATAGTGTGTTTTTAAGAAATAATAATTATCAAAAGATTGAAACTTGTTTATGTCCAATTTCGAAACAAAATTATATCCAATGACCAAAATTAGATTAAATGGTAAAAATATATTCTAGTTAGACTTTAAAACCAATTAAAAATATAATATAACCATATAAATAAATTATATTAACATGCACTTTTGATTAAAATACAGTATTTTTCACTATTCATTAAAAAATGAACTTTATTAGAAAAATAAAAAAATTTCACCAAAGTAATTTTGGTGTCCAGATTCTAAATAAGAATTTTATTTTTTCAAATAAAACATATAAAAGTGACAAAAACTATATTTAAAAAGGGTTCTCTATTAGAAGGTGGTAAATTGACCTTTTAGTAAATATTAGAGTATTTATGCTTAAAATAGAATTTTTTACTTATTTCAAGCATATAACATTTATTAGATAAAAGTAAAAATATTCAAAAAACATGTATAATAATATTGTGGATAGTTCTACTCATTCTCTCCAATACAATGGATCGGTGTTAACTACCATTTAAAATAATAATATTATATTCTTAGTGTGAAACTTTGGATTTTAAAGAAACCCGTTGTTGCGTATCCGGTACGCCATAGAATATAGCGCCCCCTTTAAGGTAGAATTAATATTTAATTCAAAAATATTAATAAATATAAAAAATTTAAGGTTCTTTATTTACCTGGGATGTTACAGAAACTATATATCTATTTCCCATGCCTCAACCTTTATTTTGGGTACAAGTATTCTAATCCCTATCCACATTTTCCATCCCGCCAGAATAATTTTTTCCATTTTGGAGAAAATTATAATTTAGAGGACCAAAATGATTCTTAGATTAAATATTTTGGACAAAATTATCTAACACTTTCCTATTTTATGTTTTATGAGATGTTTCCGTAGTAAAGGAAACACTCTAATCAACTAGATCTAGGTTTTTGAGTTCATCACATTCATTATATTTAGAGGATAAATTTGACATTCCGTTATCACCAACATGTGAATCCATCATCCTATGTTCTTCAAAATCCAGGGGAGAATGTGCTTGAAAAATACACCCAATAGTTATTTCCACTATTTCCTAGGTTTTACCATAATAATTAATTGACGAATTCACCATATTATACATAATAATTATCTCACCAGCCACCTGAAAATCTTGTAGGGGGTTAGTTCCTTTTGGTTACCTGTACCATCACTATAAGGATCTTTTTTAGGGATCACAGTAATTTGGTCAGAGAGAGACACTGTGTATCCCTACCAAAATATATTGGTAGACCAGTCATAGTGTTATCCTAATTGGCTTGTTCATTTACATTATGGGGAGTTGGTAATAACATAGTGTTGTATTATTCCTAGACTTTCTCCAAAACTTTCCTATTAGACGTGGATGACATAAAAACCTTTTATTTCATTTTCATGTTGTTCTTTCTATATTTGAAATTATGATGCTCCTTGATATTGAAGGTATTGAATCTTGGAAAATTTGTATAGACATTACTAATATGTTAGGAAACGAAGTATGTTTCCTGTTCAATTTAAGTGTAATAAAAGGAGGGTTCACCAGAAGATACATTGGCCTGGATGTTTTACTATCATCAGTATGGGAAGTGTAGTCTGATCAGAATACCATAACTTCTAATTGGTTCATGGATGATGTAGACCTGGTTTACCAAACACAACGTTTTAAGTACTGATTTCTATCGAGAAGTGATGGTTTCCAGCAATAGGTGAGGTTTGTAACACCCTAATATTTTAAAATATATATTTTCATTTAAAACCTAATTTTTTCAATAGTTTTCTTCACATGCAACACCGAAAAAAAATTAACCACATAAAATTGTATAACCATTAAAATGTAACTGTTGATTTGGAAGATAAATGTAGAGGTAACAAAATTATGAATTATATATATAAATAATAATAAATACCATTTTTAATACTAATACAGTGATAAAATTAAATCAGTATAGCTAAAAAACAATTAAAATATTTTTATGTGTACAAATATATTTTAATAAAAAATTTCCTTTTTGTGTGATATGAATTTTCTTATATTATTGTTATGTAATGGTTTAAATGGAAATTATTGATAATATATACAATAAAATATGTTAACATTAATATAATAGTTAATTTTTTTTAAATGTTGGGGCCGAAGCCTCAATTTATTATTTAAAGCAATGACCTCTTTAGACTGGGTAGAGGGTGACCCATTACATAGCCCGAAGGCCCAAGGCCAAGTGGCCTGAATACAAGGCTTGAAAGCCCATTTTAATATAATTTTTATTATTAGGTAAGTGATAAATTTATTTTATGTTTATAAGATTCATATTTCTTAAAATAATTTTATACGTTATGCCCACTTATATTAAAATTGATTATTATATATTTTAAATATTTAATTATATAAAATGATTTGAATATTTTTAATCAAAATCTTCAAATTAGGTAATGGGGTCCATTTTGTTTTTTTGGTATATAATTAAATTACCAATAAAAATATTAGTTATCATGGTAAAAAAATTAATTTAGAAAGAATGATACTTTTCTAAATATTTCGAATTTTAAAATTAAATGGATATTTTTTAAATCAAGACTATAATCTGATGTTTATACATATATAAAAATAAATTAACACTCATTTAATTTTTAATAAATTTTAAATATTATTAAGAACACTCAATGATTAAAACACCATCTTTATAACAAAACAGTCTTTCAACAGATTTTATGTTCTAATTTAAATGTTATTTCATTTATCTTTAGAAATTGAATTATTTTAAATTGATCCAAAATTAAAATTCATAATTTATAAATTTTATAATATGGGTTACCATATATTTTTAGTAATAAAATAAATTCCATGGTAAAATTTTAATCCAGATTAATAAGTGTTAAAATATATAATCTACTGTGGAAAGTTTTTTACTAAATAAATTTAACACATAGACCGTATTTAATACATTTTTTGGTTATGAATTAAAATCTACATGTCAAACAAACATTTCCCCTCCCAACTCTACTAACTCTAATGTAATTCCATTCTTACCCCTTAACATTATTTTTTATAGATTCCCCCTCTTTTTTTCCTATAAAAGGAGCTCACTTCCACCAATTTCAAGCCACATTCCTAGTTAGAAATTCCCAATATAATCTTTATAATTTAATTCATATAGATACCCAATAAAAATTTGGAAGCCTCCAGCCTAAATAAATTTCCACAATAACTTCATTTACAAATGATACTTCAAGAGAAGATTAAAATTCTCAATGTAAGTATTACTATACCTTTAACTTCTTTTATTTATCCTTATCATCCACTCCTATAAAAAATAATTATAAATATATTTATATAATTAAACTAGTCTAATAAATATATTAAAATTTTATTATATTGATGTTATAATATTTATCTATTACCCTCCCATTCAATGAAAAAAAAAACAAAAATACTACTCATGCGTGTGTGTGGACTATTACCTCCAGGAATGAACCCTTTTATTTTTAATGAAAACAATTCAAGTATGGTTATATAAAATTGTTAGTTAATCGACATGTTATTAATTTCACCATTTATATTATGTTAATATAAAATTTTAATTATATAAGTAATATTTTGAATAAGGAATCATTGTAAAAGTAATCATCTAAAACAAGCATACGAAGAAGAAATGATATTTATTTATTAGTGAAAAATTATTTTTTATGTAAATTATTCTTATAAATATTAGAAATTATGATTAATAATAAAAACATATAAATAATTTCATTATAGTTTTGTGAGAATGATATTGTAATAAAATATTCTCTTCTATATCCATACTCACACATATATTGTAGCTTGTTCTCATTCATTATAAATTACCACAATAAGCTCATCACCAACATTATTTTCATGAATGATAAAAAATAAATAGGAAATGAAATTATAAGATATTAAATATTTATAAAAAATTAATTTTAGTAGATTTTATGATCTATAAATTATGAACTTTGTGATAAAAATGAAAAGAACCACCACTATTATGAAAATAGTTCAAAACACTCAAGATTACTCACAACCGATATTGAAAATAGATAACTTATATACATGTAAAAAATAATTATAAATGAATTTTATAAAATGTTATGGATTTGAGAAAATTTTTTATATTGTTTATTGTAGTTTTTATATTTATTATATGGAATATTCTTTCACTTTAGTGGAATTCAGAAATTAAGGTAAGGGGGTCTTCATCTCAAATTTGATTCCTTAAATCATATTTATTATTATAAAACATGATATCTTTGATATGGTGTGATTAATAACTATTGAATTTCATTTAATATATTATGAAAATTCACGGGGTTTAAAGAGCCAATCATGTTCTTTCTTCAAATGGTCCTTGATTCAATATATACCAAAGTTGAAAGTGTTTTTATTAAATCAACTCGCTTAATTGAGTTATGATGCCAATTCTTGAACTTTTTCTTATATTCTTGCTTTCATGCATAATAAAATTTTATTTAATGGTAATTTATATTACTCTATAGGATAAATTAATTTATAATTCAAAGTTTTTACCTTCAAAAAGTTCTTCCCCATAAAGTATATCATTGTTATGAATAATTCCAATCTTATTT
The DNA here is from genome assembly GCA_963277665.1 of Viscum album. Taxonomy (NCBI): domain Eukaryota; kingdom Viridiplantae; phylum Streptophyta; class Magnoliopsida; order Santalales; family Viscaceae; genus Viscum; species Viscum album. Next base: position 614,361,082 of record OY728136.1, read on the forward strand.
AAAGATAGTTACCCCTCCTTGTTAATATTTTCCTTCCTTCCAATGTTTTCCTTTATATTTGAAAATAACATTATGTGTTATAACACATGAACCTCATATTTACCTTATATTTTTAAAAGGAAGTTTCATTACTCATTTTATGAAGTGGGATTTAAACATAGATAATTTAAAATAAAAAATGGTTTTCCTTCCTTGATTACTTATTTTATATTCCACTCCATATTCCTTGAGACACTATTTAGGTATTTTCAAGTATCCATTATTGAAGGGTTTTCTTAAAGTAAATTATTTAAAAATCTTACACTTTACCTTTTTGAAAATAACATTTGAATGTGACCCATAACTTCAACTTTTTATGTTAATGTAAGAAATGTTTTCTAGAATCTCTTTTTTAAGTTTTTATTTTATGTGAGAACATAAATCCAATGTATTTGTATTTTTATACGAAAAATAATCTCTGAGACTTCATTGCTTCTCACATAAATTCTTACTCTCCTAGTTTTATAAATAAATGTTTTTCAAATAGTCATGAATATTTATTATTTCCAAATAAATTTTCTTAATTCTCATAAAATGGTATTTTCTATCAATGTAAATAGCATATGTTCATTACCATGATATTATATTATGATTATATCCACCATATTTCTTTGTATATACTATTATTATGTTATGTATTATCATATAACCCATTTACTTCTAAGGTTAAACATAAACATTCTTTGATGATTTTTTTTGTGATTTACTCATGTGATCCACATAATGTTAAACAAATGACAGGTGAACCCTAATTGAACTCCAATTACATAGGTAAACAATTAACATATAGAAATGTATTTCTAATAATACCTAGGAATCATTACTTGGTAATATTTTTTTGTACTATAGTGAATAACCTTGGTAACATGCTTTTGAAACACCTTAGTGGTAAAATTTGGTGAGATGCTTATGAATGTATCATTTTTATACTATAGCAACATCTATAATATATTATTCATGTAGTTAAGATCACATTATTCCTAAATTACTTATCTTCATGTTATTATATTCATATTATAATGTCATTTCCCAATTTTTATTCATGATATGTTTATATTTCATTGTTGATCTCTTACTGAGCAACATATATGACTGCTTTATTATGATTCTATTTACCTAGTTTATGAAGAGAAGTAATATTTATGATATGTCAAGAAAAGTATCCAATGTGGAGAATTTAAGGGAAATGTTAAAGACTTTGGATAGAATAAAAAATTTCTTTTATAGTGGGAAACATGTTCCTTAATTGAAAAATACATGGATTTTGTAAGTTAATGTTTTTTCCAAACTCTCTAAAACTCTAAACCTAAAAGGTCTTGAGAATGATTTGTGATGAAATATTTTAGTTAATTCATATAATTGAGATGAAAATGTCTGTAGATCACCCTATATGGTATCATAGTGGAGTTTAGTTTAAAGGTAAAGATGTCTCTTTAGGACAATTTAATGGTTGATAGCTTAAGTATGGTCATAATTTCAATGGTATACATAACCATTTAGGTTATTTGAGGAAATATTGAATATTTTATGGATTATGAAAAGATTTTTTTTGAAAACTCTAGGGGAAATTCTATGGGATAACATTCAAAAGTTTCGGTAATGTAGAGATTGTGTGGTTCTCCTAGTAACGACATCCCTGTCAGGATATAGGAAAGTCAATATGGCTATGGAATAGATTCACTTAAGGGTAATCATCTTGAAAATGGGTGATTGTGTATCAACTAAATATTCAATATGGTTCACGATGAGAGATATTAAGATGAAACATTTGGATATACACTCTTGAGGGATATTATTTTATTAATCACATTCAATTGAAAATCCATTAGGAATGATTTGTTTTGTTAAGGAATTAAGTTAAGGAGTATTATATAACCAAACATAAATATACCTAGATTAAACCGATGGTGATTTATATAGAACTAAAAGCTAATAATTTCAAATATTTAGGCATTTTGAGGTCAAATTTTCCATATTAAAATTATTATCTTATGGTGTTAATTTTTCATCACTCATGTTAACTCTTTTTGGTTTTAGTAATGAATGAAGTTAGCAGTAATCAATTTAACGATGGGTACCATAGACAACGTTGAGATTGTATAAATGAGTGTCCTAATGAGATAAGAACTAAATTTATAAATCTTATGATTATGCCAAACCATCTATCGTAAATTATTATTAAGAAAATGAACATATTTGGATACCCAAACAAACCAAATAAGTTAAATATAGAAACTCATGGAAGTTTAGGTGATAAAGATGATAAATGAATGAATTCTCAATTTCATACATGTTAGGAATATTGGAAGAAACACTCATGGGATTATCTTAAAGGGACTATAATATTATCTATGTATACAAAGGGAGGGAATAAATATATAAAATTTTGATAAAAAATGAACCAATCAGTTAACATGATGAAGAAAAAATACATGTTTACTTGTTTCACCTTAGATACTTTTGTAGACACCCCATTTGAAAATATATCCGTAATAACGCCTATTTTTTAGAAACCCTTAAATAATTTTATTAGTGACTAAAAATTAAAATTACAAGAAAATAATTTATTTAAGAGGTGATAATGTGTCACACTGATATTTAAAAAAAGATATTTCCTTTAAAATCTTATGTATTCAATATCTTGATTCATACGCAACATCGAACCAAAACGAACTGAGAAACATGATATAAGTGTAAAATTATATTTATTGAATTGGAAGTTAAATATAGTGGTATCTTATATATAAAATACATGTAAAAGTCAAAATAAATTTTATTTATAACACTAATTCACTTATACAATTCTATTGGTATAACTAAATGAAAAATATAATCATTTTACCCATAAAATATATTTTCCTCTAAAATTTCATTTTCACCGCTTTTAAGTTTATTATGTTTTTGTTAAATAATGGTTTAAATATAAATTATTGATAATATATAACATTGAATAAGTTAACATCATTCCAATAGTTATTTCTAGGCTAGTAATAATTTTTTTATTCTTAAAAGATAGATGTTTATTAATGTCCTTTTATGTGTTATGCACACTTATATTAATTTTTTATTTATTTTTTTGAAATTGAATTATAAAAAATAATTTTTATATTTGTAATCAAAATTATAAAATAGCTAATGGGTTTATTTTAAATTTTTGGAATAAAATTAAGTTACCAAGGTAAATATTAATTATCACAGTAAAATCATTATCTTTCAAAGAATGATACTTTTATAGATGTTGTGTATTTTTAAATTAAATGTGCAACGACCCGAAAAATTTATTAATGAAAATTACCCTTGATTTGATTAAATTTTTTATTATGTAAAATGGTTATATAAGACATATTAACTTCATTGTTTTTATGTTTTTGGGTTTTAAAATACCATTAAGAGTTTTTACCATTGCTAATGTTGCCGCTGAATAGTGATCACATGATTAGCATAAATATAGGGATTTAACAAATACAATTTACTCAGAAAAAGGATGAGATGGCCTTATCAAGTAGAATTTCTCCATACGAAGCCCATTTTTCAGAGCTTAGAAAGGAGGTAGTATCACCGGGCATTACTCTTGACCAAGCCAAAGTCGAGTTTCAACACATTAAGCTTGAACAAAACTGCCTACGAGAGATGTGGAAGTTAAGAGAGATTACCAACCGAATGATGTTATCCAAGCCAACCCAAGATTCTATCACTATATCACACCATACCCTTAGGTATTATGCGAGTGTTATAAGGGGTTATGTAACAAGAACCTATAACTATGATTATGTGCATTATTTTTGTGTAGAATAAAGGATATACATTCATATTATTATTGTTACTTTGTAAATGGGTATTAAAGCACGAATAGTATTTTTAGTTAATATTCAAATTGAATTGAGAAATATATTTTGATGAATTAATAGATTATAGAATTAAATAATATTTTAATAAAAAAATATTACTAAATTACTTTTTAATAAATATAAATGAGCCTATAATTTTTATGAATACAATTGTAATTCTTATTATGATTTGTAAACTGTTCTTGTAAAAACCCATGATTTTTCAATAAATGTCAGTTTTTATTTAAAAGTGAAAATGAGTATATTTAAAAAATTATTTAGATAAAATTAATATTATTTTTTGAATCAGGAGATTGAAATAATCCAATGGTTAATTTTTCATAATTTTTCGAGATAGTCGATTTTTTGGGTAAAAATTAAGTACCTTTTAAATATATAATGTATTTTATGACGCCATAATGACCTAATAGTGATGTAATAAAAAACTATAAATATTATTTTTTGCCAACTTATGTTTTATCTTTAAAATAATATGAATTTAGATTTTTTTATTAATTTTATGGTGCCTTGGTAGACTCTCCAAGACTTATATAATATTTTAACTTTTTAAAATGATTTACTTGAGAGTGTGACTCACTTATACATAAGAAAGAGTAATATTTTATCATGTTAGTCCATTGGTATTATAAAATAATGTCTTCTACTCCACTTTGGTAAAAACCGTGGTAAAAAACCATGGTGTGGTTTGTGGTTCTGATTAGTTTAATGTGTAGCTTCCAAGACCTAAATAAGAAATAATTCCCTCTTTTTTCATATATAAACCCACTCAATCTCCCATTCATCTTTAATAAAAAACTTTAGATATCGACCAAACAATTCCCTACTCTCTCTATAATCCTCCCAAGTCACCCTTAGCTCCCTAGAATCCTCTCTCAAGCCTCTCCCCAACCTTTGGGGTCACACTTACAAGTAAGGGATTTCTTCCTTTTTTCAATTTTTTCCAAATTTGATTATATTGTTATACCATTTTAATTTCAATTAAAATTTTTGGGGTATTATTTCCCACATCCCCTTACAACCCACATTTATTTTAATGATAAGAGACCTCTTTATCACCCATTAATTCCTCTATGGTACACCCGTTACCATACTGAAATTCTGAAATGGATTTATCTCTTCCCATTTACATTCAAGCAATTATTTTATATTATTTGTCTAAATTACATTAAATATGATGAGAAATGTATCTATATTACCTACTTACATTTAATTTCAGGTATAAATGATCAGATACCCAATTATCTTTCATCAACCCATTTTATGATTTCTATTTCACATCATTATGCTGCTGAAGTTAAACCAAAATTTCCATGACAAAATTATCATGTAAGTGAATACTATACCCATCTATCTATCAAGGGTATTCACCTTTATGAAAATGTACTTTTTGATTGAGGACATAAATTTATGTATTCAAAATCACATATTCGTTGAATAAATTATGATGTTTAATGAATCCATGTTGTATGATCTACGCGACACACTTATGCATGAACTTAAATGAATAAGAAGGGTGCGCCTTGATAGCACTCCAATGCATTGGGTAAAGATTAATATCATGATAATTAAAGTGAAATGAGGGTTTAATCATGATAATTCAAGTTCAATGAGGGTTTAATTATTATAATTCAATTCTAATGAGGTTTTACTCATGATCCATGTGCAATGAACCTTGGATCATGCAAATATAATGTTAAATGTTGTTGCCACATTTCCATGTTATGATATTCATGATATATAATGCCTTTATGTTCATGTTTCTCTTGTGATCCAGTGATATTACTATTTCATAACATGTACTATATTCTTCATGTTATGCCTTTTTTACTCCCTTATGGGGATTTATTAATTACCCTTTGTTTATGCATGTCCTCAGGTTATCCATTACAATGCTAAGCAGGAATGGATATTGTGGTCATGTTAAATAAGTTTTCATCAAAGATATTGTGTTTTATGTTATTTGTTGTTATATAATGTTCTTAATTTTCCCAAGACAATAGACCTATTTCTCCTCAGAGTTATCTTAAGTGAAAGTTTATGTAATAAATCAGGTTTATGTGTGTAATAAAGAGCAGGTTTGTTATAGTTGGTATCATATGATATGTTTAGTTATTTTGGGATTAAGATTAAAAAAACATTGTGAGTGTCGTAGGGATAAGACTAAATATAATAAAAACACCCCTAAATTATATAGATTATAGAGTAAGTGGTTTATCAAATAAATACATACCTATATGGATACGAACAAGTAGAGGTGGCTCTGTCATAGATGTATCAAGGGGTAAAACCTAAAAACACCACTTTGAGTTAGACTTGATCAGAAACTGGTGCACGAAAATGGGCCTTGCTTCAATCTTTGTTACGACACTCATAGGGATATTCTTTGGTAAATTCATAATTTTAGTATGTACCATTATTAAGGTGAAAAATTCCCCTAAGAATATATGTTGGGATATAGATCATGGATAACATAAATTGAAGCCTAATAATTTTTAAGTCAAGGAAATAAATTTAATATATAAGTTACCCCATTTTTATTGGATTAACCTTTATGTGTTACCACTAATTTTATGTTATTCCTGCTAATGACCGATAATAGGAGGACTAGGGATAACAATCGATGCGAAGATCAATGTGACAACTATTCTAATGATATATTCAATCTTATGGGAGAGGGAATCACAAATTTTGTCACAATACTCTCTCATTTAACTCAAGTTGTTTAATAGAAACATGGTTCAAGAGGAATGTCCAACCCCCCTATTATAGAATAAGACACAATAGAGAGCTTCATGAGATAAAGGAATTCTACTTTTTATTAGATTATTTCATCCCTCAATCAACAAAAAATGAATCAAATTTATTGAAAAGATATTATCCATCCTTAAATGTTTCGAAAAAGAGAAGGTTCTTATGGACGCTTATAATATGGAGGGTGAAGGTGATCAATGATGGATGTTGATAAAAATTATGAATCCTAGGAAGATAATAAGGTGATGAAATTGAAGGATTTCCAGAAAAAGTTTTTTGATAAATATTTTCCATGCACCCTCTGAATTAAGATGAAAAATGACTTCCTTGCCCTCAATAAAAAAGTTGGAGAATCCATCAGAGCATACAAGAAAAACTTCACAAGGGTTTCATGATACGCCTCCATCTTCGTCGTTACCCCTAAATTCATGATTGACTACTTCTTTGGTGGGATAAAACCTAGCCTATTAAAAGCCCTGGTGATCCGTGACTTCGATAGCTCAGTGGAAATTGTCCGATGTGCCCTCAAATTCGAAATAGAGATTGGAAAATACCGTGGTTATCATGGGAATAATAATTAGAAAGTGGACTTTCATTATGGTGGTCTGATGGATAAATCCAATAGTTCTATGAAATTTCAGTACCCCACTTGCCAAAGGTGTGTAAAGACGAACCTTGTTACTTGCTTAAAGGGGACGATGAAATGATTTGGGTGTGGACAAGAAGGGCACCTAACCATTAATTGACAACAAGAAAAACCCACTACTATGACATAGGAAAGGGACACTACGTTTGACCCTCAACATATTTTTCATTGCTTTATCTAGAAAGAACTAGGTCAATTTAAAAACCAGTGCCCTAAGACAAGGGTGTTTGGAGGCAAACAAAAACCTCAAAGGTAGAAAGGGCAAGATTTTTCAATCACTACCACCGAAGAAAACCCCAACAATGAAGTGGTGGTAGGTGCACTAGTTATTCATTCAAGAATAGTGAACATACTTTTTGATTATAATTCTATGCATTCTTTTATATCCTAAACATTTAGTATAGAAATATCAACACCACCAAAAATCATGAAAATAGAGATGTCGATGAGAATGAAAAATGGGGAAATCCTTGCATCCCAGGTATATAATTTCTTCCCGGTCATAATTTTTGGACTAAACTTCCTAGTGAACCTCATCATACTCCCTCTGGTGTAATTTGATGAAATTATTGGCATAGATTAGCTTTCCCTATATAGAGTGAACATAAATTGATGTGAGAGGGAAATCACTATCCACACGGAGAATCGACCCCCTGATTCAATACAAGTGAAATGAGGAGAATGAATCTTCTTTAGCACCATCATCAAAAGCATGGATATTACTACCCTATGAGCACATGTATATTTCTCATATGATTGAGTCTAAGGAAGCATCCATTCTTAAAGTCCTACCTATTGTGAGGGAATTCAATAAAGTGTTTCCCTGGGAATTGCTTGGTCTTACTACTTGAAGAGATGTTGAATTCTATATTGATCTTATACCTATGGATTTTCCAAAATTTAAGACTCCATATAGAATTTATTTTTTAGATCTTGAGGATCTAAAGAAAAAACTATAGGAGAATCTAGATAAAAGGGTTTATAAACCCAGGTGATTTACCATGGGGTGATCCGATCCTCTTCATCAAGAAGAAGGATTGATCAACGTGCCTTTTCATTGATTATCATGAGCTCAAAAAAATCACAATAAAGAACAAGTATTATCTCACCTGAATTTATGACTTGTTCGACTAGCTATGTGGAGCACAATACTTCTCCAAGGTGTATTTATAGTCGGGATATTACCATGTAAGGGTGAATAATGAGGATATCCCCAAGAATACTTTTCATACAAGGTACGAGAACTATGAATTCATAGTAATGCCTTTCGGACTAACTAATGATTCATAAATCATCATGGAATTTATGAATAGAGTCTTTAGAGATTACCTCGAAAAATTTGTTGTGTCTTTATAGATGATATTCTAATATACTAAAAAACCAAGGAGGAACATGAGGAGTATCTAAGCACTATACTAGAGACCTTCCAAATGGAGAAGATCTACGGAAAGTACAATGAGTGCGAGGTCTGGTTGACAGAAGTCTAATTATTGGATCATATCATAACAAACAATGAGATATACATGGAACACTCTAGGAAGGCTACAATTGAGGGATTTTTGAGGCCAACATTTGTGATAGATTTCCATAGATACCTTGGGTTAGATCGATATTATCACCAATTTGTGAGATATTTATCACTATTATCATACCCTCTTACCAAGCTAACTCTAAAGGGAGTCAGGTTTTCTTGGAGTGATAAATGTGAAGATAGATTCAAGGGGTTAAAAAGGAGGCCTATCACTATGCCCGTGATCCCATTACGCACAAGTGGAGAAATTTTTGTTGTATTTAGTGATTCTTTGAATAAGGTCCTTGGTTGTATGTTGATGAAAAATAACAAAGTCATTGCCTATTTTTCAAGGAAATTTAAAGTTCATGAGAAAAACTATCCAACACATGATCTGGAGTTGGCTGCTATAATCATTGATTTGAAAATTTGGTGGCATTACCCCTTTGGGGAGAAGTGTGAAATATTCACGGATCACAAAAGGCCTAAAGTATATATTCACACAAAAAGGGTTGAACATGCACCAATGAAAATGGTTAGAGCTGATCAAAGACTATAACTTGTCAATCCATTACCACCCTAGGAAAGCAAACAATGTGGGAGATGCCCTAAGGAGAAATGACCTAATTATTATTTCTTTGATGAGAATTTAAGAGGATAAAATATTCTTAGATTTGATAAAGACGAACATGAGAATAATAAATAAGGGAACACCATCAATCCTTTCCCAAATGATTGGTCAACTGTCTCTTTTGGAAAGGTTAAAGGATGACAAAAATGATGATGTGGGAATTTAGAAGAAATTAGAAACTATGAGAAAAGTGAGATCCTTACAGTTCAATGTTAATAAAGAAGGAATTGTGATATTTGGGTCAAGACTGTGTGTTCCTTAAAATATGGAGTTAAAGAATGTACTTTTCTATGATGTACATAGTTAAAATTTCTCAATTCAACTAGGAAATAGAAATATGTATCGAGATCTCTGAGAGCATTATTGGTGGGATAACACGAAGATGGAGATTACTAAATATTCATCAAAGTACCTGGTATGTCAGGAAGTGAAGGTTGAGAGGCCTAATTATGATGGGATGATGAAACAACTACCCAAACCAACATGGAAATGGGAAAACATCACCCTAGACTTTGTCACCAGACTTCTGAAGACATCCAATGGAAACAATGCTATCTAGGCTATTGTGGATAATCTTATAAAGACTACACACTTCATTGAAATTCAAGAGGAATTTCATTAGATCAACTGTAATTGATATTCATCAAATAAGTGGTAAGGCTGCATGGAGTACCACTATCGATTATGTCTGATCGTGTTCCAAGATTCACCTCTATGTTCTAGAAGAGTCTCCAACACGCTCTGAATACCGAGCTGAACATTAGTACGACTTATCATCCTCAAACTGATGGTAAATATGAATGGACTATCCAAACACTTGAGTACATGTTGAGAGCATCCTCAATGGACTTAAAATGAGTATGAGATCAACATATTCCTCTGGTTGAGTTCTCTTACAATAGCAGTTTCTTCTCAAGAATCCAAATGGATTCTTATAAACCCTTTTATGGGAAGAGGTGAAGAATACTAACATGTAAGGATAGAGTTGGGGATTGAAAAATCCTATGTCTGAAAATGGTCGAAGAAATAGTGGAGAAGGTTAAGAACATCTAGCAGCACATTAATGCTACTAAGAGTGGACAATTAACTATTCTGATAATCATCGTTAAGACCTAGAGTTTGATGTTGGGCATATGGTATTCCTCTGCATATCACAATGTAAGTGATTTATGATATTTGGGAAGAAAGGAAAGTATATTCCCAGGTATATATTTCCTTTTGTGTTCTTTGATTGCCTAGTAGTGGTATCCAATTGAATATTACTCCCACAAAACCTATCTAAAGTACATGATATATTCAATGTATCACTCTTGGGGATGTACCAACCTAACCCATCACATGTACTCAATCCAGAGGTGGTACCATTAGAGAATAACCTCCCCTATGAAGAGAAGTCGTTTAAGATCTTAGATCATAGGAAACAAGTTCTATGAAATAAGACAATGCCCCTCATTAAGGTGTTGTGGAAAACCACAAGTTTGAAGAAGAGACATGTGAATCACAAGAAGTGATGAAGCAAAGTTACCATCATCTGTTAGAGTTTGGGAAAAGAAAATTTCGAGGGTGAAATTTCTTAAGGGGGAAGATTGTAATGACCCAATATTTTGTCAATGAAAATTACTTTTGATCTGATAAAATGTCTTATTATGTAAAATGGTTATATAAGACAAATACACTTCCTTTGTTTTATGTTTTTGGATTTTAAAATACCATTAAGAATTGTTACCATTTCTAATATGGAAATTGAATAGTGATCAATTTATTAGTATAAATGTTGGATTTTAACAAATCCAATTTACTCATACGAAGGAAGAGATGGACTCATCTAGTAGAATTTATCTATTTGAAGCCAATTTTATGGAGCTCGAAAAGGAGGTATCATCAATGGGATTCTCTCTTTACCAAACCTAAGATGAGCATCAACACGTTATGCTTGAAAGGAACCAACTACAGGAGAAGTGGAGGTTAAGAGATATTTCCACCCGAGTGATATTATCTGAGCCGCCCCAAGAGTTTGTCACCATTACACACCTTACCCTTAAGTATTATTTGGGTGTTATAAGGGTGTGTATAAATAGACCCTATAACTATGATTAAGTTCATTTTTTTTGTTTATAAAAAATGATATACATTTAGATTGTAATTGTTACTTTGTAAATGGGTTTTAAAGACAAAATAGTATTTTTAGTTAATATTCAAATTCAATTTAGAAATATATTTTGATGAATTAATGGTTTTTTAATTAAATAATGTTTTATTAAAATATTATCGCTAAGATAATTTTATTTAAATATAAATGATCTTATAATTTTAATGAATAAAATTGTAATTTTTATTAAGGTTTGAAAACTACTTTTCTTAAAACCCATGAATTTTCAATAAATATCAATTTTTATTTAAAAAGTGAAAATGAACATATTTAAAAATTATTTATATAAAATAAATATGATTTTTGGAATCAAGAGTTTGAAATTATCCAATGGTTAATTTTTTATAATTTTTTGAGATTGTCAATTTTTGGGGTAAAAATTAAATACCGTTTAAATATATAATGTGTTTTATGACATCATAATGACCTAATAGTGATGTAACAAAATACTATAAAAATTATGTTCAACTAATATATATTTTATCTATAAAACAATGTAATTTTTGATTTTTTTAATAATTTTATGGTGCCTTAGAGGACCCTCCCGGACTTATAAAATATTTTAACTTTTTAAAATAATTCCCTTGAGAGTGTGACTCACCCACACATAATCAAGCCTAAAATTTTAATAATTTCTGCCATTGGAATTGTAAAATAATGTTTTCCACTCCACTTTGGCAAAAAAAAATGGCAAAAACCATGGGTTGGTTTGTAGTTTTGATTAGTTTAATGTGTAGTGTTCAAAACCTTAATAATAAAGAATTCCCTATCCTTTCCTATATAAACCCACTCAATCTCCCATTCCCCTTCACTCAAAACCATTTTATCTCGACCAACATCTTCCATACTCTCTCTATAATCATTCTATGGTTCCCCAAGCTCCCTATAGGCCTCTCTCAAGCCTCTCTAAAGCCTTTGTTATCACACTTCCAAGTAAGGGTTTATTCCTTTCTCTTTTTTTTTCAAATTTATTTATGTTTTTATACCCCTTATTATCAATTATAAATGTTGGGGTATGATTTAGCACACCCCATACTGCCCTAATTAGTTTTGAATGATGAAAGAGCTATTTATCTCTCATTAATGCCTCCCATGTACACCCGTTACCATGCCAAAATTCCTTAAGGGATTTCTCTCTCCTCATTTACATTCATGAAATTACTTTATATTATGCATTTAAATTCCATTAAATATGTTTGGACATGAATCTATATGACCCCCTTACTATCCATTTCATGTATAAATGATAAGATACCCCTTTCTCGCTCATCGACCCATTTTACGATTTCTATTTGACGTCTTTATACTGCCGAAGTTGCACCAAAATTTCCATGGAAAAATTATCGTGTAAGTGAATACCATACCAATTGATCTATCAAGGTTATTAACCTTTATGCACATGTACTTTTTCATTGAGGACTTATAATTATTTCATCCACATCTATTATTCGTGTAATAAATTATAATGTTTAATGAATCCATGTTGTATGATCTATGTGGCACACTTATGCATGAAATGAAATGATTAAGAAGGGTGTGCCCTGATTGTGCTCCAATGCATTGGGTAGATATTAATATCATGATAAGTCAAGTGGAATAAAGGTTTACTCATGAAAATTCAAGTAAAATGAGGGTTTACTCATGATAATTCATGTTTAAGGAGGGCTGAATCATGATCCATGTGCAATGTGCCTTGGATCATGCTAATATCAAGTTTAATGTTGTTTCCAAATTTCCATGTTATGATTATAATGCTATATCAAGACTTTATGTTCATGTTTCTATTTTTATCCAGTAATATATCTATTTCCTAACATGTACTATATTATTCATTTTATTCTTTATTTACACCCTTTTTGGTATTTATAGCTCACCCTTTTGTATGAAAATCCTTGGGTTATACAATGCAATTATATGTATGAAGGAATGTTGTGGTCATTTAAAATATGTTTTCAATAATGATATTGTGTTTTATGTTCTATGTTGTCTTGTAATGTTACTAATTTTTCCAATACAATAGACCCATCGATCCTTGGAGTTGTCTTAGGTGCATGTTTATGTAATAAATCATATTTATGTGTGTAATAAAGATCATGGTTGTTATAAATGGATATATTTTAAATTAAGGATATAATATAATATTTATAAATATATAAAAATAAATTAATGATTATTTAATTGTTAATAAATGTAAAATAATATTTAGAACAATTAATAATTAAAATTGCATTTTTCTACAAAAACAGTTTTTCAACACATTATATGTCTGAATTTAGAGTTAATTTATAATATTTATAACTTAAATTTGTTTAAATGTAGTCAAAATCAATATTCATCACATATAAATTTTGAAATATTTTTCACTTTTTTTAGAAATAAAATAATTACCATGGTTAAATTTTAATCAAGGTCAATAAGTGTTAAAATGGGTAATCTAATGTGGAATTATTTTTACTAAATAAATTTCAAACCTATACCTTCTATAAAACATTTTATAGGTTTTAAATCCATACCTACATGTCTCACCAATATTAACCACATAACTCACCTAGCTCTCATGAAAATCAATTCTTATCCCAACCTTTATTTCCAATGACTTTTCCCTCTTCTTCATCTATAAAAGGATCTCACTGTCAACCATTTAAATACACACCCCTAGCTCTACATTACCATGAAAATATACATAATTTAATACTTTTGGAGACCCCATACATTTTTTGGAAACCTCTAGCCTAAAAAAGTACATAAATTCCTTCATTTCCAAATGATACTTTAATAGAAGATCAAAATTATCAACTTAATTATTACTTACCCTTTGACACCCTTTATTTATCCTTCTTATCCAGCATTATACAAAAAATTATAACCATATGTATATAAACACATAAATATACATAATATACTGAAATATTATTATATTTGTTGTATAATATTTACTTATTCCCTTTAATTCTAAAAATAATAATAATAAAATATAAATGTTGCTCATGCGTGTGTGAAAACCACCACCTCCATGAATGAAAGATTTTGTTTTTAATCACCACCTTTCAAAGATGTTTTTTGAAATGGTTTTATTTTATGGAAATCTTATTTATTTCTTTATTTATATATTTCAAATATAAATTATGAATTCTATAAGTAATATTAGAAATAAGAGATCATTTTAAAACTAACCGCCTAAAACAAATTTACTAGGAGGAAAAAAACTTTATTTATAAGTAATACTTTTTTTATTAATTTTTTTTATAACTATTTAAAATTATTAATAATAATCTTAGTACCATCTACATAATTTCATTATACATTTGTGATAGTGATATTATAAAAAAATAACCCCTTCTATTACCATACCCACGTATAGATTTTAACATGCTCTTATGGGGTAAATTTAATTACCTATATGAATAATGTTGTAGATTTATTTAATGTATGAATTTTTAAACTTAATATTAGATATTAATAGTTAAATAGTTATTTTTTGGTTCTATAAGGGTAATATAAATATTTACGTCATTAATTATGATAACACCCTTCCTTCCTTATAAATTAGGAAAATAATCTTCTCACATACTTTGTCATCATGAATAATAACTAAAATACATATGAAATAATATTTTAACATATTATAAAATTATAAAAAATAAATTCAATTAACTTTTATGATATGGTAAATATGAACTTTTGGAGAAGAATAAAGAATAACATCACTATTACAAAACTGGATTAAAAGAGTCAAGATTACTCACACCAGATATTGAAAATAGATAGATGATATACATATAGAGAATAATTATAAATGAATTTTATAAAAGATTTTGAATGTAAAAACGTTTTTGAAATAGAATATTAATATTAGTATTTTATGTTATATATTATATTCATGAACTCTAGTGGAATTTAGAAATAATGGTTAGAGGTTTTTTTCCTCAAATCTTATTCCTTAAGACATGATTCTTATTATGCACCATGATATAATTATTATGGTTTCATAACTACCTACTGAATTTATTTTTAAAAATTTATAAAATTCATGGGGTTTGAAGATCCATATCATTTCATTTCTTTAAATGTATCTCAATTCAAAAGATACAAAATTTGAAAGTGTTTTTATCAATTCAACTCCCTTCGTTGAGTTATAATTCATTTTATAAAGCCTTTTTTTATATTTCTAGATTCTTTCACACTAATATTTTATTTTAAGGTAATTCTTATTCCTCTTTAAGGGAAATTTTTTCTTAATTAAAAGTTTTTACTGTAATAAAATTCTTTCCCAAAAAGTGTATCACTGTAAAGAATAATTCCCATCCTCTTTAACGATAGTTTTCCATCCTTGTATGTATTTTCCTTCCAAACAATTTTATCCTTTTTATTTGGAAACAAAATTATGTTTCATCTAATATGACCTTCATATTTCTATTCCCCAATTTTCAAAATAATGTTTTATTAGTTTTTTTACTATGTGGGATTTCTAGAAAGATAATAAAATGATTTTCCTTCGATGATCACTGATTTTATATTCCACAAACCATTTACTTGGGATGAAATTTATGTTTTTGAGGATCATTTATTTAATTTTATTTTTTTAAATTAGAATTTTCTAAATGTTTTCACTACACCCTTTTGAAAATAACTTTTTAAAATGGCCAGTAACTTATTATCTTTTATGATAATGTTAAAAATATTTTATAAAACCTCTTTTTGTGTTTTTATTCAATCTGAAAACATATTTCCATAAAATTTTTATTTTTCTATGAAAATTACTCTCTAAGAATTAATGGTGTCTCAATTAAATTTATATTATTCATGATATATAATTTTTTAAATGGTCAAGGGTATTTATTCTTTCCAAAATAATTTTCTTAATGATCATTAAATGGTATTTTACACTTATATCATCACCATATATTCATCCCCATTATATAATATTATGATTCCATCCACCTAAGTTATCTAGATATTCTATTCTTATGCAGTTTAGCATCATTCAATTAATTTACTTCTTAGGTTAATTATGATAGGTGTAATTATGTATGATTTATTTATATAGAACACATAATGTTAAACATATAAAGAGTTCACCCTGATAACACTCTAATGAATTTTTTAATAAATTTATCTCTATATATGGTCTGTTTACAAAACCTTGGAAACATGCCTTTGTAATGTTTTATGATATAATTGTTAATAACCATGGTAATATTCTTGTATGAAAACTTAGTAATGAACTTTAGTGATATCCTTATGAATGTATCATGTTTAATCTATAAAAATATTTCCAAGTTATTCTTCATGTACTTATGATTATGTTATGTATCAAGTACTTATAATTATTATATTATGTTCATATTCTTATGTTATGTCTCAACTCTTACCCATGATATTTTTTGATTTCATTTTTTATCCCCCACTGAGTATCTAATCTGACCCCATCTTATGTATTAATTTCCAATGGTTATAAATAAAAGTAATACATATTATGTGTCTATAAATGTATCAAATGTAGATATTTTTTGGGAGATATTGAATATTTTTTATAGATTAAGTTATTTGCTTATATATTAGAAAGGAATATTCATTTATTGAAAAAGTCAGGGGGTTTTTACAATATTTTTTTACAACTCTCTAAAACTTTAAACCTAAAATTTATTACACATAAATTATATTTAAATATTTTTATTAAGTTATGTAACTGAGATGGTCACATCCATGGGGTATCATTAAGGTTATAAACAAACTTCTTATGGTGGTGTAACTTCATCAAATGATTGGAAACATATATAAAATTATAATGGGTCACCTTAATTTGTAATTGTTGTTAATAAAACATTAAATATAGGTTTACTATTTATATACAAAAAATTACCAATTTAGAATATAATCCATTGTATATTTCTTGTAATAAACATTGAATGTGTTTTTATAGGGATGTAAAACAAAAATTCTAAACCACACAATCTCTGTGTGTCAACATTAATTTCTTATTATTATTTCCTTTTCATAAATTTTGTTATATGAGTTGTGTGAAAGAGTATGAAAACATATAATTATTTTGGTGAGCGGGGTGCATTTTATTCGCATTAATGTTGTGGGAAGTTCTATAGGTTTAATTCCAGTCTAAGAAACTGTTGGGGTGTTTGATATTTTAGAAGACTGAAGATCCTAATCCTAGTGATTCCACAGACATACCTTCTCAATGATTGATATCAAATATTATGGTTCCTTATCATATAACACTTGAAATAAATTTAGGTAACATTCCCATTCTTACCTTATAATTATATATATTTTAGTTGGTATCATTATTATCAGAATATATGTAATCATAAGAAGGAAAGGTTATAGTAAATACATTCTATGTGACCAAATTTTGATTTTGGAGGATATAGTTGGAAGATTACTTAAAACAAAAGGAATTGGAAGTTATGTTATGTGAATTCAAGATAGGAAAGTTGGAGAAAGATGAATAGGAAGATATGAAAAAAAAAACTTTGGTTGGTAAGGATTCCATTAACCCGAAACATGAAATCTAACATCTGGGAGAAGAAATAAAAAATAATGATAATGAATTAACTGGTAGATATGTATGAGAAAATTACAACACATAAAAAGTTGTTCCTTATGTGATGATTATTCTTCACGAGTTTATCAAAAGATAGAATGATGACAAAGTATGGGAACAACATTATCATGAAATCCAACATAGTGTTCGAGTACATTCAGAACTTAAACATGAATCAGGAAGTCAGAATAATTGAAGTTAAATAAACTTCTTCTAATGATATTGATGATAATGGAATGGATCAATCACCTTAAAGAAGAATTTATATATGAAAAGAAGATAAATCTTGAGATATGAGTTGAGGAAATTTGACATGTCTAGGTATCACCTATTGTTGTTATAGGAAACATGGAAATATCCATATGGAATATAGAAGTCATAAAGAATTGAACAGAAGGATATATTATAGAATTAAAAATGTGACACCTTGAGGCATAAATTTCTTGGTAGTAATCTTGTAGTTGATTTCTTCTTTGGGTTCAAGGTGTTTCGTGTTGAAATTTGGTTGTTTTGGAGGCTTATCTAGGGTTTCCTCACTAGGTTCATGATTTGGGAAACCATGTCGTAGAAAATGAATTCTTTTTGAAGTGTTTAATAGAGGGGAACACAAAATCTACACATGGTTAGGGAAACCATGAAAGACAACCATGTTGCCTTTGGGTTTTGAGATTATGGCATACACATGGTCTGTGATAGTTTTTAAAACCTGTAAGACATCTGTATGACCTAACTAGTTTTGGGTATTATTGTATTTTGAACTTTTTTAATTGAGTCTTATACCAAAAGACACCTCAATTAGACACTATCATACATGTAACCTACCTAGGGCTTATTCCCCCTTCTTCAATCTCATACAAGGTGATTTCAAGATGGATTCTTTGTGATTCTTCACTCATCCCAAAAGCTTTCAGTCACCTTCCCCTTCCTATGTGATTTTATTTAATTTTACCCTTCTCCTATAACCCTAAAGGACATTCTTGGCCAATTATATTTTTTAGGGTCTATGTAAAATGGGGATTTTTGGTATTTAATTGTTGTTATCCATCTTATAAGTCCCTTTTTAGTGAATTTGATCATAAAACATGATTCCACCACACGAGGTTGGTGTTTCCATTTAATTTCAATTTATTTAGGAGTTCCTTGGATTCTAGGCTTTAAAATTAATTTTAAAACTAGATAATTATGATTTAGGGTATCTAGGTTTGATTTATGAATGTTTTTTAGAACATACCTTGGTTTTTATTTGGCATGATAATTGGAATATTTTGGTTAAATGGTGATTTGAGGGAAATGAGTGTTTTATACATACTATATGTTTGATAAAATTCTAAAATATGGTTTTATATAAGAAAATAACTTGTTAATTGTGTTTTATTCTAAATGTGATTTCCAATGTTCCTTCATTTTTTGTTTTTGGGGGTTTTCGTGATTTAAAAAGGGGTAGTGTTGTTTTATAAGAGGAAATGGAGTCTCCCTTGGGGTGTTATCTTATGATTGTTGATAATCATTATTCACATTGGAATTTTTTAGGGATTCAAAACTTATTTAAAAAGGTATTACCAAAAGTATATGCTATATGTGATAAGGTAATGGTTTGATTGGTAATTTATGAAGCGGTTATTTGTTGATCATTCTATTGTGACCCCCTTCTGTTTGTTGTTGATGTTGTGTTTATCCTTATCATGGATGTTTGTGATTTGATTCATTTTTTTCTTGTGTATTAGGTATATTTGTATTTTAATTTTATGATGTGTTAAGGACATGATTATGGCATTCTCCTTTAGGGCCTTTTTATTGCCATGTGATGAAATTTTATTTGTTCTTGGCCCACCTCCTTTAGTTATTCCATGAGGGGACCTAGGTTACTAAGTAGGAATTAGTTGTATATTTCATGGCTCATTCAGATTATGAATTGGCTAGTTATACCTAGTTTTACACAATACCTTTCTTGATGGATGTCACTAATAAAATTAGGTAAGGGTGATTTGGTTGATGGATGTGTGATCATTAACCTATCAGAATTACATCCACCTTTTCATGTCCGATACTATCTTATTAGTCACAGTAGTGTTGCCTTTTTCTATGTGTGATATTTTTTTGAGTTTAATTATTATTGGCATGTGAGATGATTATTTCCTTGATATACTTGATTGATGTGTTGATTCTATTGTTGTTTAGTCTTGAAGTTGAATAATTTGGTTCCATCCATTTATTTACATTATTTGTGATCTTTTATATATTTTTTTATTATTTTTTCACTTGTTTCCTTTTTTACCTTTGATTTTGGTGTGTAAAATCTTTTAAAGGAAAAAGGGTGAAATGGGTTTCAAAGTGACATTCTTGGTTGGAAATCTTTTGAAATGTTTTAAACCGTATATTGGATTATTTACAAAAGTGTGGCATTTTAAAGGAAAATAATTATATTTTGATTTGGAATTATTTTGGTAAAACCTCTTTGTTTAATGATTTATAATTATTTTTCTTTGATAAATTGTAATTATATGTTGGTTTTATCGATATATCAATTAAAGAAAGTGAAAATCTACTTGTTAACATTATTTTCAAACTAGCAGTTTTGGCCTCTTTTATAAAAGTATTGAATTAGACTCATGGTGGAATCCTAATAGATTTGTATCATAGCCTGAATGCATACTTTGGTGGGTATGTTGTTTTCATGTATTGTGAAGGTTTATTTAGGTGTTGGATTTCAGGTTTTTTCTTACGCTATATCCCTTGGGATGAAAATGATTATTGGGATCATGGTGGTGACTTGGGAGTGAAATGGATATGGTGATGTATCCATTGGTTCCATGGAACCGATTGGATTAAGTTTTGTTTTAGTAGCATTGGCCTCCCTTTTTTTTATCTTCTCTAATAGATTTATAACCATGTATTAAAGTAAGTTATTTATTGATATGTTATTTTGAATTTATCTTTGTCTATTTATTTTTATTCCATGTTTGGATGTTTATGTTTTGGTTATTGATGATGAAACCATCTACAATATTTATTTGGATACTATAGATGCTCTACATCAGCCTAGGGGGATTAGGTATTCCCCTCAGGTATGTGGTGGGTCAGTTCGGGTACCAGTTCAAATGGAGGCCCCGTATAGTTCATTAAAAATGGTATCAGATACCTTTTTTTATTTAAAGGGGCCCAGATTTTTGAGATTCAACATCTTTTCATTTGTCTGTATATGGTATTAAGATGATAAAACCATCAATAATAAGGTGGTATGTCCAAATATACTCTTTTAAAACTCATCCTTATGTTTAATATTGAGTTTATCTAGGTGTTCTGGTGTTTTAATTTGATTTTTAGGTCTTTTAGTTGGTTATTTATCGGATATTTTAATATGGGTTTCTATTACTCTCAGTTTTAGGGATATTTTGAATGATGGACTAGGGAATTCCTCATTTCCTAGTGAAATTTGAAGGGTTTCTGGGGGAGAATGATTATGTCACATGGTCTTCCAAACTATGTGTAGGCTGGGTAGAACATTATGGATAACTCCATGTTTCATTCACATGGTTGAAACACAGTCTGAAAAACCTTGCACAAAACCATCCATAATAGATAATGTTTTTAAAAATTTATGATTTCTCCCATTTGATGATTTTGGTTTATTTGTTGGTTGATGGCTCTTCTATATGGATATTTGAGTGAAGTTTCATGGTTGTAATGTTTTTTCAAATTGAGTTTTAGAATCCATTTTTTTGATGATTTATTAGTTGGGATTTTTTAAAAAACAATGTTTTGGGTGATTTGGGTGTTTTCTATGATTTTTTTAACCTCAATGTAAGTGGTTTGAGTAAAGGAAGTGAGTTTAGTTTTTTTTAATATTGAAATTATTTATATGAGCGGTGTGAAATGATTCCAAATATTTTTGGATTTTTAAAGGGGTTTTTTGTGACCTTGATTGGTTTAATTCAAGTATGTGGTTCCTTTGTGTGGAATTTTGAAGTGACTTGTAATTTTTATCAGTTTGGATTTTGTATGTTCCCCTTGGTTTGAAAATTTAAAGTGGATTATTAAGGTTTTTTGTTTTGTGGAATTTTAGAATAAAACACAGTGTAAATAACTTGAAATTAAAGAAGGAAATGCCCTGAGTAGTTGTCTTAGTGAAGCAAGAGTTGTCCATACTATGTCTTATAGTTCCTAGACTTGTGATAGTGTTGTAGTTCCATGTTCTTATCAGCTCATGGATCATGCATGAGAGTTCTTGAACTGATATCCTCTAGTATGCTATGGTTTTTGAGGATCCTATAAGGTGATAGTGTGGCTATATAAGATTAATGATATTTTTGAATTTCTACACTCTTGAAGCCTCTCGTGTGAGGTGTACTATCACTTTGTTTGAATGATTGGGTTTGGGGTGGTGGAAGCTCTCTATTCATAATCAAATGCTTGAGGATATATCTTGGCGATATTTTAAGGCCATCATCATTCAGATATTTTATCCTAAATAAGTGTGATTTGAGAGGGAGATGGAGTTTTTTGTTTTCTATAGAGTTATTAATCAGTGAAAGACTCTTCTGATTGTTTAGTTGCCTTAGTAATATTATCTCTATATTTGGATATAGAAAATTTGAATATGGGATGGTTGTTTACCAGGGGCCTTAATTAGTATTTGTTTTCCAGTGTTCTAGTAATGATTGAAAACCTATATGGAATCTATTTATAAGGCCATCATCATTGAGTAAATATTAGAATAGAAACCTATGGTAGGAGATGTTATGACCCCTGATGAAGCTAGTAAGAATGATCTATACAATAAAAAGGGGAAGAATGAAGGTGGCAGTGATGGGAATATATCATCACAACATTTTATTAACATTTCAGTAAATCAGAATTCATTAGTGTGTTTCTAGTGTAGGAAGTCTAGGAATGTTAAGGGATCATGTTTATCATCTCTAAAGACTTTTCATCAGTGTGGCGATCCTAGTCAAATTTAGTGGTTTTTTGAGATGGTCATACACTATATTAATATTTTTCAACCTAATATTGAATCTGGTTAGTTTTATTCATTTTCACTTCCCTTGGATAGTTGGAATGTAAGAATTCTTTTTGTCAAACATCTTCTTTTGTAAGTTTGCTTTTTGTTTTGGGGGATTATCCCATATTTTATGTACCCATTTCCTTTATATAAAATGGATGAAATGGATTTTGACCATATTTTAATATCTTTTAAGAAGTTTGTGCCTCATTAATTCTTGAAGGTTGTTGTATTCGATTTATGGTATAGACCATGTGTTGAGGTTTGTTTGATGGATGAATTGAGGATACCTTAGGTGTGGGCTATGTTAACAGGGATAAAATGTTTGTTTCTTATTAGGATATGAGATCTGCTAAGTCACGATTATATTCTGAGTCTCTATGAGAATGTGTTCCATGTGTTTCTCCCAGAGTTACCCTCAAGGTAATTTCGTGACCCATGTTTAGAGCCATTCCATTCCATGTTGAGGCATGTTCATATTGGGGTGTCCCTGTTTTTTCACGGGGCATGTTTTCTTGGTGACTGGGTCTAGTAACCTTATGTTTTTTCTAGAGCATTTGAACTATTATAGTTTTTATGAAAATTATCATGGTTAGTAGAATAATTTCTCTTTAGTGGAGATATTACCATTTGAGTGTGCCTATATAAGGTTTCCCTATTATAGAGAAACTCTAAATAACAGGGAGATCTTTCCCAAGTCTCAATATGCCTTTACCATTCTTGTGGAGTAATCATTTAATATGACATTGGTTGGGATAAGATATCCTTTGGATCTAGTAACCTCGAATATTCTAGAGTTAATTTTTAATTTTTTTAAATAGACTAGTTTTCTATTCTGGATGCCCTTAAGAGTAGTGGTGTATATCTTAGAAGTAACAATTTCAAATAAGATCATTGGATTGACTATCCAAACATTGTCTTTTTTTATCTCCACTTTTTTTCAATGAGGTGTATGCTTCATAAGGATCCTGGTGTGTTTTATATTGCTGAATTTTAAATTGTTCAAAATTTTTTATCCTAAGGAATGGGTTGTTCATGTCTTGTGTCTTTAGTTTAGAGGTTTGGGATATTGACCAGTAATGAATTACCCATTATAGGGAAGAATGTCTTAGCATGACCACTTGTGCTAATTTACTGAAGAATTTATAAGGAAAAAGTGTTATGGTTGGGATTTTTTTGACACCTATAGGTATAACGCCCCGACCGCAGTTACCCAGAGTCAGTGCATTATTGCGTAACATTGGCATGATCACAAAGATCAATTCTCTAAAGACGGATTAGTTTAGTAGCATTGAAACACTATATACATTCATAAGTTTTACATTATATTAGAAAGTAATACAAAAATACAACAATATCTTGTATTCATATCCCCTAATATTATCCCTTCAGGTCATTCATAAAATACATTTCACATCCTGGAAAAATTAAAACATTGAAAGGGGTGAGCTCAGATGCTCAGTAAGGATTACAATATAGCGGAAGATTTCATAAATAAACATAAACATTTAAGGCAATGTATAACTAAACAAAAGCCTTTAAAACATGAACTTCAGCATAATATGGAAAAAGTAAAATGAAATAATGCCATTTACTTATTCACATGGTTATTCTACTCGTCGA
The DNA here is from genome assembly GCA_963277665.1 of Viscum album. Classification (NCBI taxonomy): domain Eukaryota; kingdom Viridiplantae; phylum Streptophyta; class Magnoliopsida; order Santalales; family Viscaceae; genus Viscum; species Viscum album. The sequence goes on from OY728136.1 coordinate 614,385,837, forward strand.
ATAATCACCTGCAATATCAATAACCACTTTCATAATGACGAAATGCATAATTCCAGACTGTCCTAACCACGTAGCCAAGGCATCGTGCCAAGACTACAAATAAGATTTTGTCAAGGCCTCGTGCCAAGACACTAGTTTGTCTCATGAGATCTACCGATGAATCGAGGGGCTATAGCGGGCTCCACCTGTCACTTATTATGTCCAATGCATTCCTCATATGAACATGTTTAAACATATCATAAACCATAACATAATCGTATCACATAAAATATGCATAAAGGAAACATAACATTTCAACATTTCAATCACAAGATATCAATAAAACACATTTATATAATAAAAATATCATCAAAACCATTTTCAATACCAAAATGAAATAAAATTAAAACTTTGTATTTATTTTTCATTTAAAAAATGTTATAGCTTGTAGAGGAAGCTGTAACACAAATAATGGTCATGGTGGCGGAGAAGTCATTTTCACCGCATACGTATGACCAGAAAAACATTCCTTTTTGTCGTTTAGTAAAATACATCGTATAAAAAGATTCCTTCTGAATAAAATTAAATGTCAAAGGGGTTTATACACCGTATAGAAGAAATTTGTGTATAAAACAAAATACGCCTCAATGAATGGAGATTGAGACAAAGTCCCTTACAAAGATCATTTTTTTAAATAAAATAGATCTATTATGTGTATTCACTATAAGTACACATAAAGAAAGTATAAATATAATATAGGACATAATAATATCATGACATAATTTGAAAGTAGGAGATTAACCCAAAGAACGAAAATTGGCTTAAGAAATTCCCTTACCTCATGTCCGACTTGACTCGATCGTTCTTTAAATTACTGAATAATAAACTAGTGTTAATTTATACTTTCTTAAGAACCTTTTTAAAGTTAATTATTCCTTTTATATGACTTATTACCATGTTATGAACATTATGTAATTATTTAAGTTAATAACGGTCATTTTGTCGATCTTTGGTACTTGAGTCAAAAATAAACTTCTTATAATTACAAGTTGTTTATGTGGTAGAATATCCATTATCTCCAGAATTATATTCATTATATAGATATCATATATATATTATATATCCAGTATATACATTCATTCATAATATTACGTAACATTTATAGGTAAGAAATGAAATGCACCGTTCATGGAGACGGTAAGCCGTACGTACGCATGAACACTACTTTCATCTCTATTTATTATTTAATGGAATGAAATTATAATTATATAAAGGTATAATATAATTCCAGTATAATAAAATGTGTAATACCATTTAATACATCCTTTATACATCCCACATATGGCATTAACGATTCAAATCACTTTGAGGGGGCAGTAGTCTGCACTTCCGAAAATGAAATTATCACGTTTACCCATAATGGAAATCATAAAGGTATGCCACAAATGAGAAATACAGAATCATAAGGAAAACATAAACATAATATATCTCATATATAAATATAGTGAAATATTAATGGCCACCATGATAGGTGTTAAAAGAATATTGAACAATCATCGTTTCGTGAGGCAGAAATTCGCCACCCGCAGAAACAGTATGTTCTTTAACCATTAGAAGAATGTGTGTGTAAGTGTAAATAAAATCCTTCTCATAAAAACATACTAGTATATTTAAAATACTTGTGTTGTTACAAAATAAAGGAATAAAAAGAGTTTAAGGGGTTGGAGAAGCAAAATAAAACAAAATAACATAAGAGAAAACATTACCTTAAAATTAGGTAACTCTTTTTGATTTGAGCCAAAGGCTTCCTTGGGAAGAATTCTGCCCAAAGTGAGGCTTATAGGAGTAATAAATGGAAGTTGAGAGAGTATTTGGGCAGAGGTTGGCCGATCCCAATGGCTTTGACAGTGTGAATAAGGTGGTAGAGGTCGGGGCCTTTTATAAGAGGAGAAGAGGGGCCCTCTTGGGAAGTAATGAAATGTTACATTATTATGAAGTACTTTTCGGATTTCAAAGGTCCCACAATTATATTTTTCGAGGATAAGGTGATAAGGGTTATAAATATACCCATAAAATTGGTTTTTTACATGTTTAAGTCTTAGATTTTACATTATCTTTTCATTTTTTAAATCGTTAATTAATGAGGTAATCACTGCATCATCATGGTGTCATAAAATTTTTAATTAATCTAATGTATAAAAATTATATAAAAAATATCATGATTTAGGAAATCTTTTTATATTTCCAATGAATATTTATAGTCTAAAAGTTATCTTATATGACTCCATGTAATAATTGTTTTAGTAAAACAACACATGTTTGTGACAATTTGATTTTTACTTTAAATAAAAAGTTATTAATGTAATTTTCTTACCCAAGTGGCTACATGGGGTCCCCAAGTTTACCCATGGATTTTATTGGTCTCCCATGAATCATACAATAAGGTTAGTACAAGTGTAAAGGTAATTTCATATTATTATAATATTATATTTACCTTAAGTTACACTAATTACCTTTAATCGCGATTAATATAACTTAAAAGTTACTATTCACCAAAAACTATTTTAATCCCATAGAACCACATTTTAATTCCTAATGGAAATGATGTATGTTGGATTTTGGAAATTCAAATCACAGAGGTGGTAAAATTTCATTTAAACGAAAAATCAGTTTTTTAACTACCACTTAGTGGTTTCACTATTCTTCAAAAATCGATGTTTTTCAGAACAACACCAAAAATTAACCCTAAGATGTATTTGATATTACTAATTCAAAAATGATGTCTTTTTTACAAAATTAAAAAAATATAAGTTTAATTAATTAATTTAATAATTAATTCCCATTGTCTAAACAAATAGCGTGTTTTTATGAAAGAATATCAATCAAAAGATTGACAATTGTTTATGTCCAATTTCAAAGTGAAATTAATTTTAATGACCACAATTGGATAAAATGGTGAAAATATATTCTAGTAAAACTTTATAACCACTCAATTGTATAATTTATCACTATAAATTATTTTGATTAAAAAATTTGTTTTTAATTATTTTTCACTATTTATAGAAAATTGGAAGTTCTCAGAAAAAAAAAATTAAACTTAGGATAATTTAGATATTCCGAATACAAAAATGAAGTCCATTTTGAAATATAAAATTTATATAATTTTAAAAAGTGGGTATTACTATTCATAACTACTACTTTTATTGGCCACGGTGTGTTAGAACTCGAGGTTGCGTACAACACACGCTGCTCTATTATTCAAAGAGGAGCATACCATGGAAGCTTGGGGTGTTACATTCCTCCCCCTTCAATAAATTGAATCCTCGCAATTTAAAATTTTTCTTTTAAAATAAAAGGTTGAAAATAGAAAATACCTTTGTGGAAAACCCACACCGGAAATAATGTTAATAAAAATATAACTTTAAAAGAAAGAAATAGAAGTACAAAGGTCACCCGAGATAGCCCATACTAGGATTCTATGAAAATATGGATATCGAGGAAAAAACCATCAAGGTCTGATAGAGAGTTGTATAATACGAGATTAGGATAAATTTAACTACAAGAAAATCACAAACTTGTGATTAGTTAAAAGGTCATTGATTCCCCAATTGGAAAAGTTAACCGACAACATTTTTGTTTTAAGTTACCTTTCATAAAGTTGAGGAATTTATTTAGGAGATTTACTAAGAACATAAGGAAATATACTTACTTGTCATGTAGACTTTGAATCTCTAATAAATTTTTTCCAAAAACCCATATTTCACTTCAAAAGGTAATAGAAATAAAAAATATTCTATTTATCATAATTGTATCCCATACCATTTAGATTAGGAACACTTTTTTGTAATAACCAGGGACTTCCTATAGGCTAGTGGTAGGTAATAAAGCCCTGTCACACTATGGTTGTGGGTTCGATTCCTACAGCTTTGTCCGACACGACGGGTTATCCCCCAACTTCCAGGTTTTCCTTTTCCTAAAACTATAGTATTATAATATTTCAAAAATAATCTTCATAAATATTTTAACCTTAAACAATACTATCCAAAGTTCAACTTAATCCATTCCAACCATTATAGTTATCCAAAATTCCTCTATCCAGACTTTCTCTAAAAGTTGTTTAAATTCCAAAATCAATTGTAACATTAGATTCCCCAAACAAAGTAAGGTTTATCTTATTGTCACTAAATAAAAATATGGTTACCTTCATCATATTAAAACCTTAATGAAAACAACAAGTACTGCAGTACAATCCTTATATATATCACATTATTCTTATAACCAGAATATAATCCTTGAGTCCAAAAGCACCAATAAATTATTTATTCCACTTCAATTATAGTAATAGAAAAAGATTGTCCTTGATCCCTTGGCCTTTTCTGAGGTATGTTTCTGTGACGATTAGGACATTCATTTGCATAATGCCCCATTTACCTACAATTGTAGCATTCAACATTGATAGCCTCCTTCTTTCCCTTGCAATCATGAGCATGGTGACCTTTTTCTCCACATTTATAACAAACTCCCATGTATTTTAGGCAAGTACCGGGGTGATTCTTCCCACAATTATCGCATAATGAAAAATCCTTATTTCATTTTTTCCCTTTATCAGTCTCTTGTTCCACCGTTCTCTTCTTCTCTTGCTTTACTTTGTTTTCATAAGACTTAGATAATTCCTTTTCTGTCTTGATGGAACACAGGACTATATCTTCATATGTTGATAATGATTTTGATACTAATGCTCGACAGAGAAATGGTGTTAACCCATCAAAGAAACGATCAATATTACTTCTTGGGTTATGTATATAACCTGCAGCATGCCTCACTAACCTTGTAAAGTTAGTCTCATATTTTTGACATTCTCATCCTCCTTCTGCCTCAGACTCAGAAATTTCCTTTCCATATCTGCTCGATGGTCATGTGGAAAGTATTTTTCTAAGAAAATTTCCTTAAACTCCCTCTATTCCATACTTGATACTTCTTCATCTTCATTTGTGTTTTGAATCAGTGACCACCATTGATCGACATGTCCAGTGAGGTGGTAAACTGCCATGACAACCTTCTTCCTTTTGCTACTCCCCAAGGCGTGGAATATTTTCTCTAAGGAGTTTATCCATTGCTCAACTACTAATGTATTTTTACCCCCATTAAATGATGGTGGTTGTTTCCTCATGAAGCGGTCTAACATTGAACCTCCACGTTGCGGATCAGGGTGCTCCATACGAGTAAGGTTATTATTCATAACCTGAGTGAGTTGTTCCAGTATGGTGATAAGTTGATCAGCACAATTGTATCATGAGCTCCATTATAATTATCTTGAGCAGGAGGGAAATCCCTACATGGAGTGCGTGCATTGACACAGTTTCCATTCCTTCCACTAGGCGCCATTTCTAAACAATGGCATAAACTAGATTAGTTTATGAATCAAAATACATAATTCCATACTTGTTAAACACTTTACATAAATTGAACTATTTATGGATATAATCCATAATCATAAAAATGTTTTCTTTGAGGAAGTATATACTCATAACCCTTCATATTGGTTTACAATGAAAATGATAATTCTCCTAAGCATATCCCCCTGGAGTGTCGTAACCAAGAGTGCAGCAAGGCCCGTTGTCGCGCACAAGTTTCCGTTTGAGTCTAGCTCAAAGCGGTGTTTTCGGGTATTACCCCTAGGTACATCTGTGGCAGAGCCTCCTCTACCTTCTCATATTCAGACAAGGATTTATTGCTCAAAAACTCACAAAATCTCTATAATACCAAAATTCTAGGAAGTTCTTATATACTAATCCTCAAATTTTATCTTAGGCCTATGTCCTCTAATCAGAGTTTATCTAAATCCAGTTTCCAAGGTTAGTACTAAACTGCCTCTGATACCAACTGTAACACCCCGACCCCAGTTACCTAGATTCGGTGCATTATTGCGTAACATTGGCATGATCACAAATATCAAGTCTCGAAAGACCGATTAGTTTAGTATCCTTGAAACACTAGATACATTCATAAGTTTTACATTACATCACAAAGTAATACAAAACTACAACAACATCTTTTCTTCATATCCCCTCAAATTATCCCTTCAGGTCATTCATAAAATACTTATTCACATCCTAGAAAAATTAAAACATTGAAAGGGGTGAGCTCGGATTCTCAGTATGGATAACAATATAGGGGAAGCTTTCATAAATAAACATAAACATTTAAGGAAATGTATAACTAAAAAAAATCCCTTTAAACATGAACTTCAGCATAATATGGAAAAAGTAAAATGAAATAATTCCATTTACTTATTCACATGGTTATTCTACTGGTCGAATAATCACATGCAATATCAATAACCACTTTCATAATGATGGAATGCATAATTCCAGACTATCATAACCACGTTGCCAAGGCCTCGTGCCAAGAATAAAAATAATATTTTTTCAAGGCCTTATGGCAAGACACTAGTTTGTCTCATGAGACCTACCAATGCATCGAAGAGCTATAACAGGCTCTACCCATCACTTATTAAGTCCAATGCATTCCTCATATGAACTGGTTTAAACATATCATAAACCATAGCATAATCGTATCACATAAAACATGCATAAAGGAAACATAACATTTCCACATTTCAATCACAAGATATCAATACAACACATTGATATAATAAAAATGTCATCAAAACCATTTTCAATACCAAAATGAAAGAAAATTAAATCTTCATATTTATTTTTCATTTAAAAAAAGTTATAGCTTGTAGAGGAAGCCAAAACTCAGATAATGGTCACTGTGGTAGAGAAATCATTGTCACTGCATACGTATGACAAGAAAAACATTCCTTTTTTTAGTAAAATGCATTGTATAAAAATATTCCTTTTGAATAAACGTAAAAGTCAAAGGGGTTTATACACCGTATATAAGAAATTTGTGTATAAAACAAAATATGCCTCAATGAATGGAGATTGAGACGAAGTCCCTTAAAAAGATCATTTTTATAAATAAAATAAATCTATTATATGAATTCACTATATGTACACATAATGAAAGTACAAATACAAGATAAGACATAATAATATCATGACATAATTTGAAAGTATGAGATTAACCCAAAGAACAGAAATTGGCTTAAGAAGTTCCCTTACCTCGTGTCCGACTTGACTCGATCGTTCTTTAACCTCATAAATAATAAACTAGATTTAATTTATACTTTCTTAAGAACCTTTTTCAACTTAATTATTACTTTTATATCACTTATTACCATGTTATGAACATTATGTAATTATTTAAGTTAATAACGGTCGTTTTGTCGATCTTTGGTACTTGAGTCAAAAATAAACTTCTTATAATTACAAGTTGTTTATGTTTTTAGAATATCCATTATCTTAAGAATTATATTCATGATGTATATATAATATATATCATATATATCCTATATATAAATTCATTCATAATATTATGTAACATTTAGAGATAAGAAATGAAATGCACCGATCATGGAGACGGTAAGCCGTACGTACGCATGAACGCTACTTTCATTTCTATTTCATATTTAATGGAATGAAATTATAATTATATGAAGACATAATATAATTCCAGTATAATAAAATTTATAATACCATTTACTCCATCCTTTATACATCCCACATATGGCATTAACGATTCAAATCACTTTGAGGGGGCGGTAATCCGCACTTCCTAAAATGAAATTATCAGGTTTACCCATAACAGAAATCATAAAGGTATGCCATAAATGAGAAATACAGAAGAATAAGGAATAAATAAACATAATATATATCATATATAAATATAGTGACATCTTAATGGACACCATGACAGGTGTTAAAAGAATATTGAACAATCATCATTTCGTGAGGTAGAAATTCGCCAACTGCAGAAACAATATGTTCTTTAACCATTAGACGAAGGTGTGTGTAAGTGTAAATCAAATCCTTCTCATAACAACATCCTAGTATATTTAATATACTGGTGTTATAACAAAATAAAGGAATAAAAAGAGTTTAAGGGGTTGGAGAAACAAAATAAAACAAATTAACATAAGAGAAAACATTACCTTAAAATCGGGCAACTCTTTTTGATTTGAGCCAAAGGCTCCCTTGGGAAGAATTATGCCCAAAGTGAGGATTCTAGGAGTAAGATAGAGAAGTTTATAGAGGATTTTGTCAGAGGTTGGTCGATCCAAATGGCTTTTAAGGTGTGAATAAGCAGGTAGAGGTTGGGGCCATTTATAAGAGGAGAGGAGGGGTACTCTTGGGAATTAATGAAATGTTACATTATTATGAAGTACTTTTTGGATTTCAAAGGTCCCAAAATTATATATATCTAGGTAAATGTGATAATAGTTCTAAATATACACATACAATAGGTTTTTGACAAGTGTAAGTCTTTTATTTTACATTATCTTTTCATTTTTGTTTAATCGTTATTAATGAGGTAATCGCTGCATCATCATGGTGTCATAAAAATTTTAATTTATCTAATGTATAAAAATTATATAAAAACTATCATGATGTAGGAAATATTTTTATCTTTTCAATGAATATTTATAGTCGAAATGTTAACTTATATAACCCCATGTAATAATTGTTTTAGTAAAACAACACATGTTTGTGAAAATTTTATTTTTACATTAAATAAAAATTTATTAATGTCATTTGCTTACCCAAGTGGCTCCATGGGGTCCCCAAGTTGACCCATGGATTTCCTTGGTCGTCCATGACTCATACAATAAGGTTTGGACAAGTGTAAAGGTAATTTTATATTATTATAACATTATATTCACCTTAAGTTACACTAATTACCTTTAATCGCGATTAATAGAACTTAAAAGTTACTATTCACCAAAAATTATTTTAATCCCATTGAACCACATTTTACTTCCTAATGAAAATGATATATGTCGGATTTTGGAAATTCAAATCACAGAGGTGGTAAATTTTCATTTAAATGAAAAATCAGTTTTTCAACTACCACTTAGTGGTTTTACTATTCATCAAAAATCGAAGTTTTTTAGAACAACACCAAAAATTAACCCTAAGATATATTTTATATTCCTAATTAAAAAATGAAGTCTATTTTACAAAATTCAAAACATATAAGTTGAATTAATCAATTTAATAATTAATTCCCATTGTCACAACAAATAGCATGTTTTTAAGAAAGAATATCAATCAAAAGATTGATAATTGTTTATGTCCAATTTCAAAGTGAAATTAATTCTAATGACCACCATTGGATAAAATGGTAAAAAAATATTCTAATAACACTTTATAACCTCTCAATTATATAATTTATCACTATAAATTATTTGGATTAAAAAAGCTGTTTTTAAGTATTTTCACTATTCATAGAAAATTAGATGTTCTCAGAAAATTACAAAAAATTCAACTTAGGATAATTTTGATATTTTGAATAAAAAAATGAAGTCCATTTTGAAATATAAAATTTATATAATTTCAAAAAGTGGGTATTACTATTAACAACTTATACTTTTATTGGTCGCGGTGTGTTAGAACTCGAGGTTGCGTACAACACACACTACTCTATTATTCAAAGAGGAGCGTACCATGTAAGCTTGGGGTGTTACAATAGGTGTTAATTTATTGTTTGAAATATTTAATTTTATTTCACCTTTGGTTTTGAGGTGTTTTGGGTTGAAATTTCAAAGTTTTTGATGTATTTCCATGGGTTTATGGTTAGACATACTATTTAGGAAATCATAAAGTAGAAACTGTGCTTCTATTATGGTGTTAGAAGGTGGGGAAAATGGGTTCTGAAGAGTATTTGGGAAACCATTGGAGTCAACCACGTGACCCCTGGGGTTTTAGATAGTGATAAATTCATTGTTCATGTAAAATTTCACTACTCAATAAATGACCTATCCTAATGGTTTCAAACCATTGGGATATGCTCTGAAACAGTTGGGATATTCTATCCCAATGGTTCTAGAAACCATTTGTTTGTGGGATGTCGGGATAGACCTACACCTTTAGTTTATAGTGAACCATTGGTATAGGGTGGGTAGGATTTCAATTTACCAAGGGTTCATTGTGAACTGTTGGTATAAGAATTTCCCAATGGTTCAAAACCATTGGGATAGGGCTATAACAACAGTTCAAACCATTAGTATATACCTATCCCAACAGTTCAGAACAACTGGTAAATGCCTATTCTATAAGTTCATAATGAACCATTGGTATAGGGGTAAGATTTTTATTTTACAAATGGTTCAATTTGAACCATTGGAATGGAGGTATACCAATTATTTTAAAACCATTGGTATAGACCCCCTAACTCAATTGACAACAATAACCCCCAATTCCCACTTACTACACCTGTAACATTAGAAAATACTCAACACAGTAAACATTATCCCTCACTATATCCATAATATACAATTCCTAGATTAATTTTCATATACTGAAAAACCATATGTATTTGAGTAAAAATATATCAATCAGATATCATATCATGATTAAAAAATGAAAATAATCTGGGTTTAAAAACATTTTCCATAAGTATCAAATAAAATTCAGTAATGATTTGGATTAGCTGATATACAAAATTCAGTATCACAATAGAAACATATCACAACTCTACCTCCAATTGCACCCCTACCACACACTCAAAACATCTGCAATTTTAGAAAATAGTCAACACATATAACACCTACAGTGAAAATATAACACCACTAGAACTACTGCAATCAAAACATAACACATGCAATGAAAATAGTAGATCACCCTCTATACACAAATAATTAAATTAAACCAATAGATAATCCTTAAATAGAAACAAACCAATAAATAAATTGTGATAACATAGAAAATAAATTAATTAATTTAACCAATGATAACAAACATTAAGAATATCACATATATTTATTCACACCAAATCATCAAACATAAAATCACACAAATATTAGTTAAAAATGTAACAGATTAATATGTCCCTCATCACCATAACTATTGTCACCATCATCCTCGACCTCATCCTCATCCTTGGCCCCTCCCTCTTCATCACTATCATCTCTTCCCTATTCCTTGCCATCATCACCGCCCTATTCTTTATAGTCATCCTCCCCATCACCATCTCCAAGAATGTCATTGTCCAACCACGATTATGACTAATAACCAATGAACTATATGAAGTACATATCCTCGACATATATACATCTCAAGATGTTGTGGTCTCAAGCAAAAGTGATGAACATAATACTACTATCAGCTTCATAAATTTAGCAATTTCCATTTGAGCCCATTCCTCCACCTTTATGGATTTTTTACTTTTCTTCCCTATCCTAATTCTAGGATACTCATTCCAACTCATTGTTACTAGAACCTGCACCTATTGTGGTCCAATACCTCCTTAGGGAAATACTCTTAAAAGGTTGAAAATGAACTCTGCCAGGGTAATCATCTCCCAAAACACGATGCAAGTGATAATTTGGGCCCAATTTGTCAGGTTCCTGGGCATCAAGGGCCTCCAATGCAGACTATTACAAATATAAATATACTATTAAGTTAAAAAATAAATATTAAAAATGAAAATAAACAAAATAAAACCTATAATATTTTTTCGTGTCTATTAATTTACCGTGCTTCCATATTTTTTCTTTCTACTCGCAAAAATAGTTTTTCTCAGGGTACACATCCTTCAATATTTTAAATCTTCCTCATAAATGACATTATAAATTAGTACAATGAGAGTAATCTAGATAAAATTAAAATACTAGGTAAAACTCATCCAATATAATTTTTTAAGGACATCAATTATGTGAAGGAAAAGTATATTGAAGAAATAAAATCCCAATTTGTTCATAAAGGAATTTATAGGTGGTATAACCCAATAAAAGTCCAAAATTAAATCAAGATACAATTAAAAATAAACTTGAGGTAAAAGCCACTAAAATTTCACAATTAAAGAATATTAATCTATCTTAAATTAAAAAAAAATCTGCCATTAAATAAGTATTTTTTTTTGAATTTAGTATTATTTTTTAAAAGGGAGATAGAAAAATTTAGATATCTTATTTTAACCATTGAGATATAAAAGGATGTGGATCATTTTTGGGTTAAATAATTTTTGAGTTATGTATACTTGGATCAATTCACTTGATTTTTTAAATTAATTTTAATCTTTTTAGTTCAATTAAAACTTGTATTAGAGAGATAAATTTAGACTACAGTAAAACATTTCTTGTTGAGATTAAACCATAATAAAATAATTTACTTTTTGTTAGTGAATAATGGAAAAAAATACCAAGTTGGAGTTTATGGACCCCACATGGTTTTGTGGAGTATTTTTTTTTTGTCAAAACCCATATAGTCTGTTTGAATGATTTCAATATGTGTTGAGATGAGAAGATTCAGTGAGGTACCCATGTATGGTATCATTATATATTAATTGTTGAATAATGAATGAGGATTGAAGAAAAAAATTGAAGAATAGAAGTCAGTGACTAACATTATTCAAATGAAAAATGAAGAATCTGATTTTTTTCAACTATTTTTATAGAAAAGGAGATATAAGTTGAGATACTTCCTTTGGATATATTCTTATAAATATATCCAAATATGGTGAATGGATTGATTTGTTTTCAATATTTTATAGAATCTACCTATCTATAAATGATTGGAAAAAAATGTTAAATTTTTTAGGAATCTACTTGAATGTTTACGTACCAAATCAATTTAACAATATTTTAAGAGTTTTAAGGAGTTTATGTGTTAATAATAGTTCTATAATGTATTAATATTTCTGGAACTTATAGCTCTATTAGGCTGTTGATAAAGATGCCTATGAAGTTCCATCCTATATATTATCTTACGATGAATACTGATATTAGATGATTAATATACTTGTATAATGTTTGATAATGATCTAAATTGGTTAAAGATCCTCTAAGAAGGTTTTAATAATTCTTCTGTTTAGTTGAAAAAGTTTAAGCATTTTGATTGAAGTTAGAAATAAAAGGTAATATATATTTTTAGTGTCAAAAAATTTCTAAGAGTTTATGGTCATGAAGATATGAAATATTCTAAAATTTTAATATATTTTCAACTTCTCGATCTCTATTTTATAAATTTATAGAAATGTGTAGGTCTATATAATATAAATATAATTCTTATTAGAGTCCTATCACTACCAAGACATTGATGGATATAAAAAGGAATGTCATGTGACTGAAAATTATGGAACCCCTCCCATGAAATGGGGAATGAGATTCATTTTCCTAATTAGATTATATTGAATAAGATATATCTATCATGGAATAATGAGAAACAGTAGTTAAGTCTACAAATAAGGTGACTGGAATTATTTCTATCTTAAAATAGTCAAATAATTATTCTGATCAAGTGGTTTGTTGAAACTCTTTTAATATTTTCCTCATGAAGAAATAATCACAAATGATTGTGATCACATAATTTTAGATTTATAATAAATTTGACATGTTACATTAAAATATATTCATTATTATTTTACCAATGAAATATTACACTCTTGTTTCTGATATTTTTGAATTTTAGAAGGAAGAGATCACCCAATGTGTGGATGAGTCATTTAAATTGGAAAAGGATTTAAATGAAAGGGATATACCATGTTTCAACCGTAATAAAAAAAATAAAAAATGAAGCTATTAGTATGAATCTTGAAGATATATTCTCTAAAATTGGGAATTAATAGCTAAATAAAATTATGGATAAGGAAGACATTATGAAAATTCTAGAACAAAAGATTCAACCATTATATAGAAATAAAAAGTCTGTTATTGATGATAGACTTTCCCAAATTTTTGTCAAAACTAAAATGATAAATAATCATGAGTCTTTAAAGTAAGATAAGGATACAGTAAATAAATATCTTATTGTTAATAAGAGAAAATATTAAGAAGAAAGAGTTATATTGATTGAATATCAAAAGAAAACACCAAATATAGAGTGTTTTTTATTGGTAAATTTAGATAACTAGGAAATTCAATATATTGAGTCTTTATAATTTGAATATAAAGAATAATCCACGAAACACTATTCAAAGAGAGATTATCTTTCTAAAATATTTTTTACAAGTAGAAAAAATATATTTAGATCATTTAATTATCTATCCATAGTAATATGAATGGAAAATTTACCATTAATATTAAAATATCATATTTGTTTTTATTTTTTTTATTGAAGAGTGTGAGTTTAGATTCAATGTATGTATATATATAATAGTGGATGAGGGGAGATGATAAGAATCTAACTACCATGTATAAGATGGATATAATAATGTGTAAATGTTATAGTTCAAAAAAATATTCCCAATAAATAAAAAATATGATTAATAAATAATGTTTTCTTTTATGGTAATTATAGACTGCATGTTGTTAAAAATCAAGAATAAATGTTTTTGGAAAACTTTTGGAACCACAATAGATTTTATCATAGTTCAATTGTTTTTTGAAAAAACCTATAATTTTCAGAAAATATAATGGAATCTATAATATGTTGTGGATAATATATACTGATGAAATTACCATAGATGAAAGGGAAAAACGTTTCTATATCATATTGATTTATAATACATTGAAATATCATGTTTTTGAAATGAAATTGAATAGAGGAATTGTGTGTGCAAAAAAATAATATTTCAAAAAGAAATGGGGGATATAATAAGATTTATACTGATAATTTATGGTTTGATAACCATGGGAATGAATATGAATAAAAACACATACTAAAATATTCACATGAATACCAAGAAGGGTGTAACACTATAGTGAATTAGATATTTCTAATATAAATAAATGGGACTTACCATAGAATCATGCAAATATGATATGAATGTATGAATTTATCAAAATAACAAAGAACCAAATAATTAATCCAACCAATAAAGAAACCAATAGACTGATTTAGTAAAGGTAATTCCTAGGATTCCATTTGGAAGAACCATGAAGACTTTAAAAATTCCTAATGATTTTTTATATTATTTGGAAAGTTAATTTGATAAAATTAGGAATTCTAGAGAAATAACCAAAGAATAAATTTTTAGTGAATTTAGGAAATGTTTTAGCCATATTTGTACTAAATTGGGAATGTCATAGTGAAGTATATTTATAAGGGTTGATTGGAAATTAAACATGATATATAAAGGTTGTTCAAAGGAAATAGACTATGTAAGACTCTACCAGCTATAAAATATAGAAAAGTATATGTTCTTGTAGAAGTAATATTTTCAATTGGAGCAAGACTTGTAGATTCTAAATTTTAGTTAGAGAGTAAGTCGGTGTTTACATGTAACCTACTCAGTGGTGGGATAATATATTCAAGGATATACCCTTGTCCACGACACTTCATTATAATAAAAGGGATGACATTTTCCTATTTCATAATAACCAATGTACACATAAGTCATAATATTCTATATTAGAGGTGAACCTGATGATCAAATCAATTCATTATTTATTATTTTACATTCTTAATTATATTATTTGAATGAAAACCGAAGGCATGGAAAGGAAATGAGACTCAATAATGGAGGTCAAGATTCCGAAACCCTATGTTATCTTCTTATGATGAATTTTAATTTGATATAATTTTCTTACATGCATTTAATTGATTCCAAAAAATCCTATATTTGGGTAAATATTATAAAGACCATGTTTAATGTTCATGGTAATCATAAGGATTTTCCCTTATATTAATGAAGGTAGTTTAATAGGCATGTCCTATTTCCCATAATATAATAATAAAGTATTTTTTTGAATTTATTCCATTTGTTGGTATAACACTTTGAGTCCCTAATTATAGAATTCATTAGTTTTTGTGATGTATAGGAATAAAATGTTTTTTTTCAAATTATTCCAATGAATGAAAGGAGTAGATTCCAAAATATCAGTGGAAGTATATCCACTACACCATCAATCTATGGTCATTTTTCTTACCTTTTATAATATCATGAATTTATGTTTTACGATTTAGTGGGATTACAGATAGATTTATCATGAAGAAATGTACTATTAACTCTCTATTAATGGAGTATTTTATGAATTTATGATAGAATTATGGCCCCACAATGTGCACATGATGAAAGAATCTAAATAAATGAGTTTTTTTCCAACTTCCTCTCATAGTCCGACATCGTAGTGCACCCCAATGTTTTTAAGTATGTCATTGTATCCTTTTTTCCAGATGATTAATAAAAAAATTCAGTAATATAAATGTATGTATTAATATAAATCATGGTAATTTTCATTTTAAAACCTCAAATTTTATTAATTCCTTGAACTCAATACTCATCTAATGAGTAATCATTTTCTGACAATATTCCACTAGACAGTCATCCAAGAAATGAGTGGACTCTTAATCCACACAAACATTATCGCACAAACTACTATAAAATGAATGTTTATAGCCTCTATAGATCTTACCTAATTACATAAGTAGTGCTGGGTTCACAACCTCACTTTTGAGAAAAATTAAAAATAAATATGGAAACAAAATATTACATTAAATAAATACAACAATAATATAAAATTATATCCAATGAATCTGTTTACCCATATTTGTTCCCATGATTATTTCCTTTATTTAATTTTACTGGTGTCTCCCGGAGAGTGGACGAATGGGAATGATGTTGGAATATTTGTAAAGCATAAGAAAAAACTCCTATATTCAAATCCTTTTTTTCCAAACATTTATTTGTATTCATTATACTCCACCATTAGCTACGTGCAGAGGTTACACACCACACACATTCACATATTCCTATGACACTTTTTGAAAGATATAACTGTTTAAAAAGAAAAGAAAATTTTATATCAACTCATATTATTATGAAAATAAATTATGATAATTTTTTTTCTAGGATTCTATAAATGTACCTGAGGAATTATAATCGGTGGGAATCACTGGATCCCTAGGAACTGAAGGAACATCAAAATGTATGGATGTAGTGGGTCCAAGTGTATGATCTGTTGGGTTAGAAGGTGTCAGAGTAGCAGTTTATGAAGAAATAATATTGTATCCTCGAGAGAAGGAAGTATAAGGAAAAGAAAATAGCACATATGGATGTAAAAATTCATAATAAAGATGAGGTTTGGGAATTCTCGGTAGATATGGGAATAAAAGGTGGGGAGGCTCATATGAAAATAGAGGTGATAACAAGGGTGGCCTAAATATCCCTAGTGTTTTTAATGACACCACAAGATCAGCACGTGTGGTAGATGGTATGTTAGGGCGAGGGATGAGGTGTGATCAGAAATGTTGAATAGAGTTCCTAGATATATTTTGACCCCCCTCGCATCTCTAGCATGAGCATTGGAACTAATAGGCTAGTCAGTGAACTAATGCTGCCTTTGGTGTGGATCCTGATTAATAGTTAGAAACAAAATAAACCCACCAAATTACATTATTTTTTATTGATATGTATATTTAAAATAAAATAATTACAATAGGCGCTATAAGAGGGACACCCATCTCACTCATTGTGAGAATGTTGTCTACCTTATTTTTTCTTCATTTATCTTAAATATTTTTCATTTCCAACATTTGAAAAAAATATTGAATTAATTATAAATCCACAAAAAATGGGTAACCGAAAGAAGAAAGAAGATGCAGTATGACTTAATTAAGGAATTCCACTTGTCAAAACAAATACATGATATGTAGTTATATAATATTTTTTTTATATCTAGCACTAATAATATCAAAGCATTATATATATCATGTAAAAAACAATACGTTCAAATTAGAATCTTTAGAAAAAATATTATATAGTTTTCTTCTATTACCAATTTGATCCAATTAAATTTATGTTAGGTCATTCGGTTCAGTCCAGTCAATTGATAATTTTACATTTTCTATTTTTATTTGTCTTACACAATTTGGTTCATTTTCATCAATTGATGAGGTCATTTTTTTCATTTTTATTTTTCTTAGGTTAGTAGGTTCGAATTTTTGGTTAAGTCATTCTACTATTTTTTCTCATTATTTTCACTAGTTTTGATTTCCATATGAATTAGTTTAATATGTCAAATTCAATTCATCTTGTTTTTTTTGATATTTAACTATTTTTGTTTTTTTGGTTTGGTAGGTTTGAATATAATTCAAATCAAAATTAGAAAATGAAACCTAAATAAAAATTTAATTAGTAAATATTGAAAATGCACATGAAGGTCGAGATGGATACAAAATATTTTTAATAAATAGTAAATGAATTTATATAGAAGAAACCTCAACAAACCAAGTCGAGATAAACCAAAATAACTGAGAACATAGATGGACGATTGTATATATTTCTTGCCACAACTTCAGGTTCACATACAACCCTGTAAATTAAATTATTTGAGTCATCATAAGTAATAAATAGATTGGGGCCAATGGGAGTAGGGATGATGTTAATTCCATCATCACTATAATAAAAAATATGTATTGTGATTAATTAAATAACGAAACAAAATATTGGTCGAATATGATCTTTCAAATAAAAATCTTGTTTTGACATTGATTCCAATCCATATGGTTCATCAGTAGCAAGAGTGCGAGTCATGTAAATAAATCCAAATCCACAATCATCAATAAATGTTCCATGACTCATTATTAAATCAAACCACTAGAATTTCATCAGAATGACTTGAACATGAGAGTAATAATCCAATATTTTTATTTTCTAAATGACTCTATAATAAGATACATTTTTAAATATAGGACTACTATCCTATGTACTGGAATAACAGTCTCTTTTGGAAGTTAACAGTACAACATCTTGTTGTTTTCCTATTTTCTTTGCTCGTTCAGTGATAATAAATCTACACCCATTGATCAGAAATTATTTGCAATAAAAAACAATAGAATTTGGACCAAAAGATGATGATCTCATTTCCTCAGAGACATTGCAAGCAAGAAAACTCAATACCTGAAATATACATGAATATTAAACTTAATTAAATATTTATTTTATTAATTTATTATAGTAATATTTATACCTCAAATGTCAACCAAGTAGAAAACTCTTTTCTTTGTAAAGTCTCGCTTTTTCTCAATGATAAAAAAGAATAATTTCTATTTCTCATTTTTTATATTACTTGGAGAAAAAATAATTTTTTTTTACACATGAACAATTACATGAGATGAAATAATATATACCAGTTTAATTTACTTGATGTAGTCATCGAACAAATCACTTTTAAACAAAACTATGCGATGTGCCATCACCCACTCTTCATGGATTAGTTTCCTCATTAAATATGATCCAAGAATACCCCCTATTGGGGGAAATGATGGAAAATGGGGTTCAATTTTCTCAATATTTTCTTATTAATTTCTCATTAGTTTGTTCCATCTCATAGTTAGATCATACAAATACATTGAAAATAAATCCACACATTCTTGATCTATGTAACATTTGACGATAGAACCCTCTAGATATTTTTGGTTCCAAACATATGTCTAAAATGTGAAAATGTTTATTTCTATTGGATAAATCCAATAAAAATAAACTGGTCCTCTAATAAGTATTTTTGATTGAAGATGGATAGTTAGATGCAACATGCATGTGAAAAATGATGGAGTAAATATTTTCTCAAAATCACACAAAATTAATGTTCCCTCTACTGAATTTTTTTGAAAGAAATATTTAGGAAACTTCTTAGCATAATGATATCTAAATAAATTGTATAACTAAATAATTTACACCCTTACATTATTGTAAATAATATGATAGACTCCTATTGGAATCAACTCTTGAAGAAGGATGTAATATCCCGAATCTACAAAGATTTAATCTTCAACTCTATTATATTGACCCATTTTGATTTGTTTATTGAATAAACATCTGGATATTTAACAGTATGTATTAATTACATAAATCTTTTTTTTCTGCAAGCATTATCACACAAGATACACAAATAAATTTCCATTTATTTTCACTGATACACACTATATGAAATTCTGTTCTGATTCCCCAATCCACCAAGTCATGCCGATATCTTAAATCATATTTTGTATTTACATTAATATTTTGAAGAATTGAAAGCTGAAATTCACATATAATATTTTCAATGTTCATTACATCAATTAAATGATGTAAAAAATTGGTTGATGAATAAGGAAAATCAAAGAAGATACTCCTCTTCTTCTAATTATAATTAGTTTCATTGAAATTATTCCTTTTTCTAGATTTCATATGACACTTCCTAAATGAGAAAATTTTTATACCTCATTAAGCACATCATTTCTAGACATATTCTCAGGTGGATTATCGACCTCAATGGTATTGTCAAATATTTTAAGATTAGTCCTCTATAGATGGTTCATTGACATAACATCATCGATGTACCATAAAACTAAAATAATGATGATATGTTAGTCCTTTGGATAATGTATTATTTACAAAAGGCAAGATTTTCTATCTTTAGTGATCCATCAAGAACTCATTGCATAAGTAGGAAAATCATTGATCATCCACATAATCCCACCACACATTTGAAATATGTCTTTCAAACATGAATTGTATGTGTAAACACTCACATTCCAGAGATGTTTAAACTCTTTTATTAAAGGTTTAATGTATACATCTATATCATTTCCATGATCAGAAGGTCTAGATACTAGTATACTTTGGAAAGTGAAAGGTTTTTTCATACACCTTTAAGGAGGAAGGTTATAAATATGTATGAAAATTAGCCATGTGCCTTGCGAATCACGAATATATCCAAACAGTTAAAATCTATCAAATGAAAGAACCAAACTCACATTACACACAGTAGCTAAGAAAATAGGGTATCAAGCATCAAATCCATTTTTTTTGAAAATCCATCTGTCGGGTGAACCAAATCCTCATTATTCTTCTTTCTCTCGATATCACACCATTGCATTTTTATTGATATTTCATTATAAATGAAAAGATTCTAGATTCTAGGGATCAATGTAAAGTGCCACATTATTTTCAATAGAACACAAGACGGTGTTCCATCAGATTTCGACTTCCATCAGAAGGTCCTAAATTTATACAATAATTTCATTCCATAGTTTTCTCCTAGAATAAGCTGCAATATTTTAAGATATAATGAATTTTATTTTTTCAAAATTCAAGTTCTTCAACTAACATCAATTCCATATAGTGGTTTGAGGAAATATCTATATCATCTGCAATCAAGTACTTAAAAAGTTATGAATGTAATCTATGGTAGTATTAAAAATCCTCTACATTGTTTTCTTATGAAACAATCAAATTAAAAATTCCATACTCTCTAGTTTATGACATTGATGATATACTAGAGTTTTGGAAACATCATTCATTTTTTTTCATCCTGTCATCATTATCATTTTAATTGAATGCATCGTGTGTGATCATATCCAAGTATTTTTGTGTCGTCATCCCTTCCTTATCATGGTCTCAAATAAAAGGAAAATATTCATCTAACAAATTCCCTAATACAGTCCTTTCATTTGGATCATGAGAATTTTGATATTTCATTTTCTACCCATTTTTATATCACACATAATAGTTTTTGTGAAAACCATGTCTGGTTATATGGTATCTAACTTCTTCACAGCTCAAAAAAGTTTTTCCAACACAATTATAACAATATCAATGTATCTGACCACTATTTGAAGCATTATCAAATGAAAAATCTAAAAATATCAACAATTGTTTTTGAAAATATTTTGATATTTGATCAGTTTCATATAGCCAACTTTTATCCATTCTGCAAAAAAATTATATGCCATTTTGTAAATTAAATAAATAAAATTTAATTTTAATGAAAATATATTTAGGGAAATGAGAACTCTTCAATTTATATGAAACCATGACTCATATACAAGACTATATGATAATAATAATATAAAAAACAAAAAAATATAAATATAATAAAATTTAATAAATATAAAACCATGATTTTGAATTCCATTTTATCAATGAGTAATAACATTCCAAATCCTTTTAGGTTCAAGGATTTAATTATGAAAATGTTACTTATAGAATATAAATACCTCGTGTGGTTATTTAAATGAGATTCAATTGAGTGAATAAATTGATAATACATAAAGGACCTTTTGATAGGTGCCTTAGTGACTCACCCATTCAATATTGTATGGTTCAAGTTCATTGGATTCAATTTAATTTTATTTTGTTTAATTAAATTTAATTATGCTATTTTAAATTCAGTTTTATTCATTGTAGGTAAGTTTTTTTTGATATGTACTAGCTTCATTTAGTTTGGGCTGGGTATCTTTAGTTCAAGTCTATATGGATTTGTTCAATTTTATTTGTTTCAATTTGTAATATTTTGATTCAAAATGGGATAGTTTGGTTCAAATAGTTTCTATTTACTTTGGTTCAAATCAATTCTATATTGTTTCATTTGGTGTTGTTTGATATGGTTCATTTCAACTTAGTACAACGTGGTGCTATTCAATTTATCCAATTCCATTTGTTAATGATTAGTGGAAATGTGGTGGAAATTTATACTAGAAGTATACTTAAGGGTTGATGTCTCATTTTTTATTGAGGGTAATAGATTTATGAGGGTTTAAAATAGAGAACCTAGGAGGAAAATTGATTCACATCTATCAAGTCTACCCTAGGGTTAAGTTATCATTCCAAAACTAATTCAACTATATATCTTGATAATAGAATCACTAGAATCAGTATTTTTCATTCAATCAACTGTGATCACATTCATAAATTTGAGATAAGAAAGTCATTCAACACCGTTTTTATATTATCTCAAGATAAATCACATATCATATCACCTTTATATAATTGAAATGGTGATACCATTATATAATACCCTCTCATAACATAATTGGTAAATTATGTTGGAAATCATGGTAAAAGAATATCAAAACATATCGAAACATTCATTATCATGCCATGTTGGTAGTTATGTAAGCATAAAAGTTTGGACAAAGAGGAAACATTTTAGCATAGAGATTCTTATCACACTAAATAAGTTATTCATAAGAATAAACAAAGATCATATAATAATAATCATATTACATATATGATTACTTATAGAGATACCACTTCATTAGAGTATATGTCTCATAATAACCTATTCAATGTAAGAATAATCTAGAGTGCTTGATGATTTGATAAAACATGAAGGAAGATATAATGATACAAATGGAATTACATAATATATAAAAAATGATATATAAGAGTGAACCTCACTACAAAGTTTCATTTTTAAAAATAAAATAAACGTATATAAGAGTAATTGATTGAGTATCACACCATAATGATGTATATTTATCTATGAAGATGAATGTTTTTCAGTAGTGAGTATCTCATGATAAATTTGTGTGGTTTTGGAATATGATGGTTGATTGGATCACTCCACATTAAATATTCAACACAACATTTATGTGAGATATTGAGAAGAGTAAGAAATGGCCAC
The DNA here is from genome assembly GCA_963277665.1 of Viscum album. Classification (NCBI taxonomy): domain Eukaryota; kingdom Viridiplantae; phylum Streptophyta; class Magnoliopsida; order Santalales; family Viscaceae; genus Viscum; species Viscum album. The sequence goes on from OY728136.1 coordinate 614,409,211, forward strand.
ATTATAAAATTATAGTTATGCTGTAAGGATAAAAACATTGTAAGAATTTATTGAAAATCGAGAGGAATCTAAAATATATGTCGATAATTAAACTAGAGGATGACACTACAACATGATTATATTTTTATAATATATGAGAATCTATCAATCCAGAAGGTTTTATCTATATAAAGTAAATCATACATTTACGATTGATGACGTGTCAATATTAAATCTAATAATAAAATCTTAAATAATTTATATGTTTATTACTATAAAAAATGTAATATTATTCATAAAATACTCCATTTTAAGTGTAAATGAATGGTTTTAAAATATAAATTTTATTTTGACGTTTTATGTTAAACATATTTAGGAATATTATTAAAAATATAGTATATAAGAAAAAAATATTAAATTCATATGAAATGAATATTTGATAGATGTAGGAAGCTTTAAATTTCATATTATAGATTAGAAGAAATAATATGTACAATTTATAACATTTAGTAGATTATATAAAGAGTCTTTCTTAATATAGGAAAACTTACCAATAAATGATAATATTGTGAGTATAAAATAACAATTAAAACTATAATTTACAAGGCTAATTAATTTCACTAAAAAACATTTATCAGACTCTATTGATATTAAACCTTACTATGGTAGTGGGATTATAGAGATCTATTTTTTTGATAGAAACCCAAAAGAAATATGATGAATTTGTAGTAGGGGAATACTAAATGATGGATGTAGAACACACTGATTTTATATTCATGAAAAACACGTTGAAAAATATTCTTGAGGATGGGTCACCGTGGCTAGGTAAAAATAGGTAAGTATTCCTAGGGTTCATTGTCACGATACATCCAAGGCATAAGGCACACTGAACATATATCACTATGGTTACAAAAAAAACATATATGATATCTATACTGTAATAATAAAAAAAAATAGTTACACTAATATAATAAAACCAACATCACTTATAAACAACACTTATTAAAATCAACAACTATATTTAAAAATTTATAAGAATCCTAATAATATACCCCAATTCAATCACATATTTAATATCTTAAAAATTACAAATATGAAAAACCATTTTGAAGGTTTAAAAAATCCAAAATTCATCATATATTTTAACGGAAAATGAAACTCTTAATTACATTCCCATTAAAAAAATAAAACTATAAAAATTCAAATTGAATAAGATAAATTTTAAAATCACAATCTTCAACAAATATGTGATCAATGTTAAATCAATAAAATAATAGTACATCACAAATTAAATTATATGTGTTGGTGTGACATTGGAAGTATTTAGACCTATCCCATTTCATATTCAAAAATAATCAAATGAAAACCATAAAAGATTGATTGTAGTAAATGTGGAATGAAACTAAATATCATAGATAACAAGGAAAAATAATTCTTGGCATAATATATAACTCATTTAAAACTCACCAATATGAAGTGGATGAAACAAAATAACAAAAACCAAATATGGATCAGTAGGTGGGAAGAAGAGGGGTACATGCCGTTATGGTCTCAGTATTGGATTTTGTGGGAGTACTACAAGGGCTCAGAATGGGTGGAGGGGATTCATGTTCTAGTGCTTGGAATGGGAGGAGGGGAATGGGGTTGTTGGGAGCCAGGATGAGAGAAGGGGAAGCATGAGGGGAGGAGGAGATCCATGTGCTTGGGATTAGAATAGGAGGAGGGGTGTGGGGTTACTAGGTTTCATGATTGGAGAAGGGGTAACATGAGGGGAGGGCTGGATTTAGGGGATATTAGGGCAACCTAATTCCAATAGGTTTAAAAACCATTGGAATTGGCTAGTATATCCTAATGGTTTTTATGAAACCATTGGGATAACATGCGGTATAACTACCTATCCCAATGGTTAGAGAATACTGTTGGGGTATTTCTATTGGGAAAACCCTTGTTTTCAGTAGGGTTTTGAAAACAATACAAGACAACTATGTGGCCTATGTAGATTTGTCTTGTATCCTTTTTCTAAATTAGAGATTCTACCCCAACCCCGTATTATTCGACCCTGTCATCTAGGGAACCTTGAAATGGATCCTCTTTCCTTCTTCTCTCAACTATAATGTTATTTGAAGGGGGTTTCTTGGTGGCTATTCAGTTGGTTTAGAAGGTTAAGGTCTACATTCATTTTTGAATTGGGTTTCTCTAATTTTAAACTTTTCTTGTCACCCTAGTGGCTATTATTGTCCTATTATCTTAGTTAGGGTTCATTTAAATTTGTTCTCTTGGTTTTTAATTGTTGTAACACATTTTAGGAGACCATTTCTAGTGTATTTCATCGAAGGTGACATGATTCCCCCACACGAGGTAGGTGTTTCCATTTCAATGTCTTTTATTTAAGAGTTTCATGGATTCTAGGATTTTAAAATTCCTTTTAATGCGATATGATTATATTTTTTTATCTAGGTTTTATTTATAAATTTTTTTTGATAACATATCGTAGTTTTAGTTGGGTTGATAATGGGAATTTTTTTGTTAAAGAGTCATTTTAGAAAATTTTTTGTTTTGTGTATTATGTATGTTTAATAAGATGACGAATATGGGTTTCTGTAAGAAAAATAATTAATCATTTTTTTTGAATCCCAATATGATTTTGAAAGTGGGTTCCCTATTTGGTTTAAGGGTTCTCAAGATTTAAAAAGGGGTAGTGATGTTTTATAAAATGAAATGGATTTTTCCTTAGGTGATTTTCTTGTGAATATTGATAATCATGATTTCCTTTAAATTTGAGTTTTGATTCAAAATTACTTTTAAAAAGGGATTTTCAATGTATATACTATATGTGATAAGATAAAGGCCCAATTAGAGAATTATGAAGTCATGATTGGTTGATTGTTCATTATTCCATTATGATCCCCTTGTTTGTCAATGATGTTGTGATTTTCCATGTGATAGATGTTTATTATGTGATTCATGTTTTAATTATATTTTGGACTCTTTCCATTGGAATTATGTGAGGTGGGAAAGATGTGATTGTTGTTTTATCCCTTAGGGCCTTGTTATTATAACCTTATGAATATTTCTTTATTCTTAGACAACCTCCTTTTTTTCCATAAGTAATCTTATGATAATAAAAGAAAGTAGTGTAAAATATCTAGGCTAGTTTAGATTATTCCCTATCTAGTCACCCCTAGTTGCTTGTAATACCTGGCTAGTGGAGTGTCATTGACGAGACTTGGTAAGAGTGATTTGATTGAAGAATGTGTGACCATTAACCTATATATAGTTGGTCCAAATTTTCTTATCTTATACTATATCATTATTTCCTATGACGTTGCATCATGATATGAATAAATTTTTATGCCGTTCATTATTTATTAGCATGCGAGATGATTATTTCTTGTATGGAATTTCTTGATGAGTTGATCATCTTATGGTTTAGTCTTGATGTTGACTTTTTTGGTTCTATCTTTTTATTATAATTATTTGTTTCCTTTTATGGTTGTTTTTTCATTATCATTTTCCTTGTTTTCTGTCTTACCTTTGAGTTTGTTGTGTAAAATATTTTATAGGAAAAGGGATAAATATATTTCAAAGTGACATTCCTGGTTAGAATGCTTATGATAAGTTTTAAAGAATGTGTGGGGTTATTTTCAAAATTATTCTATTTTGAAGTAAAATGATTAGATTTTTAATTTGCATGTTTTTGTTAAAACCTATTTATGGAATGTTTTAGAAATGTTGTGCTTTCAGATAGTGAAATGTTACATTTTATTTATTTCTATATCATGTAAATAAAGTGAAAACCTATTTTTTTAAATTATTTTTACAATATCAATTCTAGTTTCTTTTATTAGAGGAACAAATTGGACACGTATTGGTATCCTACTAGTTTCTAATCACACCCTACAAACTCATGTTGGTGGGTTTTTATTCTCCATGCCATGTATAGGATTTTTTAGGTTTTGGATTTCATGTTTGTTATGGTGTCTTCTTCCTTAGGTAGTAGATGGTTTTTGGGATCATGGTGGTGACTTGAGAGTCAAATGAAGATGGTGATTGGTACTTCAATTTCAGGGAACTGGTTGACTCAAGTTTTTTTGCCTATTTAGTCAAATATTTTTTTTAGTATACATTGTAGTTTTATAAAATTTTATAAAATTTGGTTAAGTTTTTTAGAATTTATATTTATATACTTATTGTTATTTAATTTTCGGATTCTTATATATGTGTTCTCACTATTGGAAAGGGGAATTTACCCAACACTTGTATACCAACGGTTCAAAGAACTGTTGGTATATGTTGTCTTTCCCAACAGTTTATTTAAAATGTTCGTAAAGACCTTGAACAACTGAATTTTCCCAACGGTTTTATGAAACCATTTGGAAAAGTGGGGAAAAACTTAGTTTTCCCAACAGTTTCATAAAACCATTGGGAATGATTGGGTTTTCCCAACGGTTTTTAAAAACCATTAGGAAAAAAGCCCCAAGTTCTCCAAATGCAGGCAGCGGCCTCCCCACGATTCCAGAAGTCTTCCGCTCGTCTCCAGAAGTGATTCCTTGGCAGAAGCACTTCCGAATCCCCACATCTTCCATCGTATCAGAAGCTACCAGGTTAGACTCCTTCTATATTTTATCAAGGATATAGTTCCACCTCTTATAAATCATAGACTTCTATTCTCAATTATTTCTTTATTCCCAATTTTTAGGGTTTTTGTAAAATTTTAGGATTGTTCCACGAATTGTGTACACAAATCCCTATATCAGTGTATGTCAAATTAATGTTTTCATTAAACATTTACATTTATAAGGGTACGATGTCTCTTTATTGTGTTCTAATTTTGAAGATTCATATTTTTTTTAATCTGCTTCAAATATTATAGCTTCATGTTCAAGAAGTAATAAGAAATTGTTTGTAATATTAATTGATATTATTTCATGAAAATCACTCCTTTCATTAAGATCATGAAAATCATAAAGATCTTGTTCATCTTAATTTTTGTACACTATGTGTATTACATAACAAGTATGTATCATGTTTCTATAAAAATCTATATATATATAAAATAACACACTATTCACTTATCCTTTTCACAATAGAACATATGGAGTATCTTCTTGAACTTTGCCAAATAGTATGTGGTCCCTAAATAGTACTTCTTCCTTATTCATGAAACTAATTCACAGAATGTCAAATTCGCAATATTAGTGAATGTTAGTTTTTCTAATATAACCACTAATCATTCTGCCTTCGACATCGTACATGTGTTATTCAATCACCTTTTTAAAACACAATGACCATTTTCACTTATTTGGGGTTCCTCAAAATTCTTGGGAAAATCAGAAAAAGGCATGTATTGAATCGTGTTTCTCATATGGTTTCATGGATACAAGTTCATCTTGAAAATCATGACTGCATGGTTCAAATATCATGAGGTCCATGAGATTATTATTCTTCACACAAATGAAGTTTTTTTCTACAACTAGGTGTTTTTGTTTTCACTTTTGATTTGGCCGAAAGGGGAGCTTTATGGTCATTAATCATGGATGTGGGTGGTCATTTAGGATGTAAGATAGTATGACTTCATTTTACTTGATATATCCAATATTATTATTGATTTATGTTCAATTTTATTATCTTTAACGAGTGATGTTATTTAATAAGTTGTTATTAGTGGTTGTAATAATGACGATATGGTATAAGGGTTCATATGGTGTGTATAAGGGTTCCCATGGTGTGTATAACGGTTGGCATGGTATCAGTGAACTCAAGTCATTAATTTAAGCCTTCATTCTCACTAGCATGTAAGAAATTCAATGAGGTAAACCCATCCTCACATGATTTATTAGCTTAGATAGTGTCGAACATATGGAATACGATCTTTTGAATTCATCAGTTAACCAGGATCATATATTCCATTTCCCCCAAGATGACTGTACTAATATAACTTTAGGGTCAACTAAATATGGTTCTCATTGTACGTTGTATATTATGTGTCCTTCTGGGACAATAATCACTTTTATGAGGGTGGGGTGCTTTTCACTACCCATTCTGCCATGTGTAGACAACCATAAAAATGTTAGATAAGTCACAAGTTTAATTCAGTAATGTTGTTATCAGTGACATACTTTATTAAGAATTTTAAATTTAAAAATAAATGTTTTTATCTATACTTAATTAAATTAAATCTTTTTACAGGTCATGAACAACCTATTAGTGTAGAATCCTAAAATTTATTCACCCATGGGGTGCGCTTAACTTGGGGAAGTAATTGGGTAATGAAAGGTATGGCCAGGTGTCAATAATGAGTTATTGAACATGAGTGAATGATTTGGGATGCCTATAACATATGATGGGACCTAAGGCATGTGCCACTTATAGACCTAATGAAAATGAATATAAATAAATTTTAATTTAATTTATGATTACTTGTTCTTTACATTATTTTAATAGTTCACTACATCGACTAGAAACTTATTCCTTTATCGTTTACTTAAATGTATTTTCTATTAATGTTCAATCCTATTGAATTGTTTATGACAAAATGACTTATATAAATTCTTCTTACAGAATGGAAAAAAGTTGGATGTATGAAACCGATCAGATCTCAAGCGATTTTCCAAAAATTTTGGAGAGATTTATAGATTTTGAATTTCACAATGCTTCAGATAGTGGTCGCATACACTGGCCATGTTCCAATTGTGTCGGTAGACCTTGGTTGAGCCATGAAGAAGTCAGCTACCACATAACCAAAAATTGTTTTCAAGAAAACTACTTTGTGTGGTATCACAATGGGGAGAAAATGAAATCTAAAATTGGTGATGATCGAAATGAAAAGACTAGAATGGAGAATTTGTTAGATGATTGGTTTCTGCTTATTCGTCATCATGGAAAAGAAATGATTTCGACTCAAGAAGACTTCGATATGAGGACAGATGATGCATCTAGTGAAAATGATGATATTGATAGGTTGAAAAAATTGAATGATGCTGCCATGACTCTAGTATACCGAGAATGCGATAAAATGAAAAAGATGGAATTTTTAATCCAATTGTTTCATGGGAAAACTATGTATGGTATTTCTAATGCAGAAATCAATTAGATTCTTATCCTCTTGAAGGATTTACTTACAGATGATGCAGATATTCCCTCAAAATACTATATGGCATGGAAGTTAGTTGAGGAACATGGATTTTCAAGAATCAAAATTCATGCTTTCCCGAAATATTGCAGTTTATTCTGGGAGGAAACCGCTGAACGAAATGATTGTATAAAATGTGTCACATCCCACTAGAAGTCAAAATCTGATGGAACACCATCCTGCATTCCACAAAAAGTAATGTGGCACTTTCCATTGATCCCCAGACTCTAGAATATTTTTTTATGTATGATGACATATCAATAAAAAATGAGATGGCATTATACCGAGAGAAAGAAGACTAATTATGAGTTGGTTCATCCTGGATATGGATTTTTATGGTAGAGATTTGATGCTCGACATCCTGATTTTGCAGCTGACGTGCATAATGTGAGGTTGGGTCTTTCATGCGACGATTTTAATCCATTTGGGCAGATTCTTACTTCACACAGGACATGGACAATTATTATACACATTTATAATCTTCCCCCATGGTTGTGTATGAAAAAAATTTCAATTTCATGAGTATACTCATATCTGGTCCTTCTGATCCCGACATTGATATTGATGTATACATGCAACCTTTAATAAAAGAGTTGAAACTTTTTTGGGATGTGGGTGTGCGCACATATGATGCATGTTCGAAAGACATATTTCAGATGTGTGCTGCGCATATGTGGATGATCAATGATATTCCAGCTTATGCAATGGTGTCTGGATGGAGAACTAAGGGAAAACTGTCATGTCCAGTTTGTATGAAAAATACACGATCCAGAAGACTGAAACATCGCTGTAGTTCCAGTTTTATGGGACATCGACGATTCTTGCCAACGGATCATCCATATAGAATGAATCGTCAAAGATTTGATAATACCATAGAGACCGATGATCCACCTCAGCGTATGTCTGGAACTAATGTTCTTAATGAATTGAAAGATTTCAGTTTTTCATTTGGGAAGGTTCAAATGAAATCTGGAAAGAGAAAGAATGTTTCCACTGAAACCTGTTACAATTGGAGGAAGAGGAGTATCTTTTTTGATATGCCTTATTGGTCAACCAATTTGTTACGTCATTTCTTAGACGTAATGCATATTGAAAAGAATATATGTGAAATGTTGCTTTCGGTTCTTCTAAATGTCAAGGGAAAGACAAAAGATGATTTATGATCTCGGCGTGACTTGGTGGATTGGGGCATCAGACCATAATTGTATCCTGTGCGTATCAGTGAAAATAAATGGCAACTTCCATGAGATTATTATGTGATGACACCTACAAAAAAAACAATTTCTGGAAGTATTAGAGACTATTAGAGTTCCTGATGGCTATTCAAGAAACATATCTAAACAGATCAACAGAAGAGAGTTGAAGCTAAAATCTTTGAAGACTCATGATTATCACGTTCTTCTACATGAGTTTCATCCAATAGCAATCTGTCTTCTTTTGTCCAATAAAGTAAGGGTGACTATTTTTCGGTTGTGCCATTTGTTTAGAATCTTTGTGCTAAGAAGTTGTCCAAGTCTTTCGTGCAAAAAATGTTGACAGATGCCCCATTAATTTTGTGTGAGTTGGAGAAATTATTTCCTCAATCATTTTTGACATGCATGCTGCATCTGACTGTCCATATTCCCACTGAAATACTTCTCGGAGGACCTGTTTTTTTCATTTGATGTATCCAACTGAAAAAATATGTTCACATTAAATTCTTATGTCTGAAACAGAAATCTTCCCGAAGGTTCTATCATGAACGGTTACTTGGCTCAAGAATGTATGGATTTCTACTCGATGTGTTTGTCTGATCTTACTACAAGATTGAACAGACCAATGAGAAATGAAGAAGAATAGTATGAGAAAATTGAACCCAGTTTTCCATCACTTCCTCAAACAGGAGAAATTTCTGGATCATATACATTGAAGACATTAAGCCATGAAGAGCGGGAGATGGCACATTGCACAGTTTTGTTCAAATGTGATTTGTTCGATGACTATACCAGGTAAATAAATTGATTATGTATATCTTACATATATATCTGTTAAACTATTCATATTTATTTATCTACAGGGAACATAAAACAATGATAAATAGGAAGCATCGTTCTTTATCTTTGAGAAGGAGAGAGACTTTTCATAGAAAAGAGTTTTCTACTTGGTTAAAATTGAATGTATAAAAAAATTAATGTTTAAAATAATTATACCAATATTTAATTAAGTTTAATAGTCATTTATATTGCAGGTATTGAGTTTGTCTGCTGGCTTTGTCTCTGAGGAAATAAGTTCTTTAGCTTTTGGTCCTAATACCGTGGTTCATGACTGAAAATCAGTTGTTATCAATGGGTACAAATTTATTGTCACTGAACGTCCAAAGAACATGAGAACACAACATGATGGTGTTATGGTTTCTTCCACAATAGATTGTTATGCCAGTCATCAGATAGTATACCGAGATTTGAAAATGTGGGTTATTATGGAGTTTTAGGGAAAATAATAATATTGGATTATTACTTTCATGGACGAGTCACAATGATGAAATGCCATTGATTTGATTCAATGAAGAGACATGGCACATTTATTGATGATTGTGGATTTTGAGTAATTAATATGACTCACACTCTTGCTACCGAAGAACCATATGTGTTGGCATCAATGGCTAAACAAGTTTTTTATATCAAAGACCAACTTCGACCTGAATTTGTTGTCATACTTGAAGTAATTCCAAGAAATATTTTTGATGATGGTGATGATGGAATTGAAATTATCCCTAGTTCCAATGGAAACAATCCATTTATTTCTTTTGATGACTCAAATAGCTCAATTGTCAGAGTTGATTGTGAACCTGAAGTTGTGGTTGAAAATATATATAATCATTCATCCATGTTCTCAATTCTTTTGGTTTACCTCGATTTGGGTTCTTAAGGTTGGTAATATTAAAATTGATTTAGTATTGATCACAAATATGTTTTAGCTGACTTGACCGTTATGTTAATTTTCAATGTTTATTGGTTGCAGTTTTATTTGAATTGCATTTTCTAATTTGGAATTGAACTGTATTGAAACATAGTCAAACAAAATTTCTAACTTGGTGAACATTACAACTTGTATGATTTATTAAATCTATTCAAGCTCTTCTAAAAAAATTGATAGCTGACTTGACCATTATGTGAATTTTCAATGTTTATTGGTTGCAGTTTTATTTGAATTGCATTTTATAATTTGGAATTGAACTATATTCAAACCTAGTAAACAATATGTCTATCTTTGTGAACATTAAAACTTGTATGATTTATTAAATCCATTCAAGCTATTCTAAAACAACTGATAGCTGACTTGACCGTTATGTGAATTTTTAATGTTTATTGGTTGCATTTTTATTTGAATTGCATTTTCTAATTTGGAATTGAACTGTATTAAAAAATAGTCAAACAATATTTCTAACTTGGTGAACATTAAAACTTGTATGATTTATTAAATCCATTCAATCTCTTCTAAAACAATTGATCTCTAAATTACCAATGAATCCCCCTATTACCTCATATATTTAGTTTTTTGGGTTACACATTAGTTTTCTTTTTCTAATTAATTACATATTGGTTTTCAAAAGCAGGAAATGAAGCCAATTGAAGAGAGACGAAGGAAAAAAATGATGGAGAAAAATCATCGAATGACAGAGTTGGGAGTTCCATCATTAGTGCCTGTAGTGAGTAATTTATTTCAAATCGATATATTTAAAGAAAATATAATGTCATGCGATTAATTTTTTGTAAATTTTTTTGTAGGATCCGCCTATACGTCGACAATTATTCGACGAGGATCCTATTACTAGTCCTAGTACTCAGGCCGGTGGTACGAGGAGGGTTTGTACCAGAGGTGGATGAGCAGCTGCGCGTACCCGACTAGACCCCGCCCCTCCCACTGACATGTTATCCTTCCCACATTCTGATCCCGGTGTGTTGTTAGGGACACATGGGATATTTAGGCCTTCCATGTTTTTGCTACCTTCTGCATCTTCTGGCCCATCATTTTTACATCCCATGATGATTCCCACTCCCCAGTCAGCATTCGATCAGACAACTGTCCCATCTTCTTTTCCTTCTACTTATGTCTCTCCGAGCTTCTATATTCCATCGTCTTCGACTCCTGTTCCACCACATGTGTTCCATCAGTTTCTGTGGATCCAGCGGCGCTCATCGATCATATCGGCACAGGTATATTTATAGAAGCCTAACAAATTTTTATAGCAATATTTATTTTCATTATAACATGTTTTGATAAAATATATTTTTTTCGTTCATGATAGATACATCTACTCATAGGAGGCGTGGGTGGGGGCGTACACACATGCGTTCGGTGTGGAACCACCGCACACAGGTTATGGTGGATTATAATGAAGACAACCAAATGGTTGAGAAAACAGGGCAGCAATGTCGGAGTTTTTTCGCGACGCTTTCCAAATACTCCGACATCATTCCCGTCAGCCTGCTATCATGGAGATATTTTCCACATGAGGTCAAGGATAGATCTTGGGCAGAGATATGGGTAAAAAAATCTGTTCTATTTAATGCCATGAATTATTTTTGTATTTATATGAATTAATATTTTGATTTCAGCTTCGATTTAATTTTCCCGAGGGTGAGAGTGCACGAACGGAACGTCTAAAAGATTTAGGAGAGATTTGGAGAGCCTACAAGAATGAGTTGTATATTGGCTGGGTTTCTAGACTTGGAACTGAGTTAGAGGTGGCACCAGTGGTGGATGATTGTCCTATAGTGCAATATCGTTAGATGATTACTCATTGGACGAGTACCGAGTTTAAGGTATTAATAACATTTGAGATATTTAAATAATAACTATAATGTTTGGAATTAATACTATCTATTGCATTTTTGAATTTTATTTAGGAATCATCTGGAAAAAATAAAAAGAACATTAATGCAAAAAAAATACCTCCACACACTGGGACACACTACAATGCCTGATCATGAGAGGAAGCAGGTATGAAAATTGCTTATAAGTTTTCTTTATGACTTACACTTTCTTTTGTTTCCTCAATTATTTAATAGTTTGCTAATGTTTTCATATAACTTTAGTTTTCAATGTAATTGTAGAGGAAAATAAAAAATATTGAAGGACGTGTGACTCGAGCAAAACTGTTTTGCTCGAGTAGATGGAAAAAGGATGGAAGTTCCATCAACAAAGCGACTCAGCAGCAGATTGTAAGTTTTAATCTGTTGAATTTATATTCTAATATCTATTTTTTAACTTAATGATAGGTTTATATTTGTAACAGGCTGCTTTAGAGTCCCTCGATTCCCAAGAACCAGACAATTTTGGGCCAACAGATCACTTACATCTGGTGTTGGGAGAGGAGCATTCTGGCAGAGTACGCTGCCGACCTAGGATAGCCCCAACGAGGTATTGGCCCTCCTCAGGTACGAGCTATAGTGCCACCGAGCAACAGAAAGTTAGGGAACAGGCAGAACAGGCTGAGAAAAGGGCCACAGAGATGGCAGAACAGTATTTTAGGGAAAATAGTGCATTTATGAAATTTATTGAAGTTCTACGTCCTACTCTTCCAGAAGAGGCCAGCCCAGCTTTTTATGACTATATGACATCGATACGTTCTATATACGGTGCACTAGGTGGCAGTTCAAATTGTGGTCAGGATGATATCTAGCTTGACGATGATGATGGAGAGGAGTCTGATGCGGAAGAGGAGGGAGAGGAGGAGGGCGAGGCAGGTGGCAAGGGCGAGGAGGAGGGAGAGGAAGAGGAGGAGGGAGAGGGCGAGGAGGGCGAGGACGATAATGGGGATAAGGACGAGGGTGATTATGATGATGGTGATGATGGTGATGGTGATGTGGGACAAGTTGATCCATTACATTTTTGATTGATATTACTGATATTAGATATTTAATCTATTCTAGTTGTTAGTTTTATCTAGACTCGTAGTATAGTATTGGAGTTGAGTTATTTTTATATATTATCTGTTTTTATGGATGTTGTTGTCTTTTAGTGGTTGTGTGTTTGGGAATCCCCCTCCTTCCTGGACCCTGGACAACCCCCCACCCTCCTCCCTGGACCCCAGACAGCCCCGCCAGACAGCCCCCCAGACAACCCCCCGGACAGCCCCCCCCACCCTCTTCCTTGGACCCCGAACAACCCCCCGAACACCCCCCGGACAGCCCCCAGACAGCCCATCGAACAACCCCCTGGACAGCCCCCCACCCTCCTCCCTGGACCCCAGTCAGCCCCCCGAACAGCCCCCCAGACAGCCCCCGGACAGCCCCCCACCGTCTTCCTTGGACCTCGGACAACCCCCCGAACACCCCCGAACAGCCCCAGGACAGCCCCCCGAATAGCCCCCGGACATCCGCCCCACCCAACTCCCTGGACCCTGGACAACCCCGTGGACAGCCCCCCAGACAGCCTCCCGTACAGCCCCCCACCCTCTTCCTTGGACCCCGGACAACCCCCCGAACAGCCCGGAACAGCCCTCGGATAGCCCTTCGAACAGCCCCCCAGACAGCCCCCCACCCTCCTCCCTGGACCCCAGACATCCCCTCGGACAGCCCCCCAGACAGCCCCCACCCTCCTCCTTGGACCCCAGAAAACCCCCCCGAACACCCCCCAGACAGCCCCCCGCACATCCCCCCCACCCTCCTCCCTGGACCCCGGACAACCCCCTGGACTTCCCCCCAAACAGCCCCCAAGACTGCCCCCACCCTCTTCCTTGGACCCCAGACACCCCCCTGTACATCCCCCCACCCTCCTCCTTGGTCCCCGGACAGCCCCCCGGACACCCACCAGACAGCCCCCCGGACAGCCCCGCCAGACATCCCCCCCACCCTTATTGATTTCATTTAATACTAGAAAATCTATAATATATATTTTATTTATTTTCATCATGATAATCAATGTAAATCACATTTACACATCTAATCAATATCATATATTCTTGGTATGTTATAAAATAGATGTATTCATTGGGCATGACATTGTTAGCTCCGAAATGTTTCATAGCATTATAAACTAAAATATGACCCATACTAAGAATGATATAAAAATATTTTGTATAAATATCCACAGGATTTTAATTAAATACCATTCCACTAATAGTCACATGATGATTCTCATAAAATGGACAACATTTTAAGTACATACGGAAAACCGACCAAACGCATTTAGTTTCCATTGAAATTTTAGAAGAACGATCCATGGGTCATATGTGACGTGTACGAATCAACCCCGCCTCAATCCAAGGTGTGGTGTGGCCTCCACCACTCAAAGTGTCTTCCTATTGATTCAAATGGACGTCATTTTAATTGAAAAACATCAACTGGCTTACGAAAAACCGACCTAATGTATTCAGATTGTGTCGATACTTTAGCACAACGATCCATGGGTCATATGTGATGTGTACGAGTCAACCCCACCTCAATCCGAGGTGCGGTGTGGCCGCCACCACTAAATGTGTCTGTCTTTTGTTTCAAAAGGACGTCATTTTATGTAAAAAACATTAACTAACATATGGTAAACTGACAAAACGCATTCATATTGTATCAATACTTTAGCACAACCATCCATGGGTTATATGTGACCTGTACGAGTCAAACTCACCTTAATCTGAGGCACGGTGTGGCCAGAATCACTCTAAGTGGCTCTCTTTTTCTTAAAATGGACAACATTTTAAGTACATATGAAAAAACGACCAAACACATTCGGTTTCCATTGAAACTTTAGGAGAATGATGCATGGGTCATATGTGACATGTACGAGTCAACTCCACCTCAATCTGAGGCACGGTGTGGCCGGAACCACTCAAAGTGTCTGCCTTTTGTTTCAAAAGGACGTCATTTTAATTGAAAAACATCAACTGGCATATGGAAAAGAGACCAAACGCATTCGGATGGTGTCTCTACATTAGAACAACAATCCATGGGTCATATGTGACGTGTACGAGTCAACCCCGCCTCAATCCGAGGTGCAGTGTGGCCTCCACCACTCAAAGTGACTGCCTTTTGTTTCAAAAGGACGTCATTTTAATTGAAAAACATCAACTGGCATACGGAAAACCGACCAAACGCATTCGTATTGTGTCGCGAATTAGAAAAAAGATCCATGGGTCATATGGGACGTGTACGAGTCAACCCCGCCTCAATAAGAGGCACGGTGTGGCCGCCACCACTCATACTGTCTGCCTTTTGTTTCAAAAGGATGTCATTTTAATTGAAAAACATCAATTGGAATACGAAAAAACCGACCAAACTCATTCGGATTGTGTCGATACTTCAGCACAACGATCCATGGGTCATATGTGATTTGTATGTGTCAACCTCGTCTCAATCTGAGGCGCGGTGTGGCCGCCACCACTCAAGGTGTCTGTCTTTTATTTCAAAAGGACGTCATTTGAAGTGAATAACATTTATTGGCATACAGAAAACTGACCAAACACATTAGGATTGTGTCGATACTCTATCACAACGATCCATGGGTCATATGTGACGTGTACGTGTCAACCCCGCCTCAATCTGAGGCGCGGTGTGGCCTGCACCACTCAAAGTGTCGGTCTTTTGTTTCCAAAGGACGTCATTTTAAGTGAAAAATATCAACTGGCATACGGAAAAGCAACCAAAGGCATTCGGATTGTGTCGATACTTTAGAACAACGACCCATGGGTCATATGTGACGTGTACGAGTCAACCCCGCCTTAATCTAAGGCACGGTGTGGCCGAAATCCCTCTAAGTGGCTCTCTTTTTCTTAAAATGGACAAAAATTTATGTACATACGGAAAACTGACCAAACACATTCGGTTTTAGTTGAAAAATTTTGGATAATGATTCATGGGTCATAAGTGATGTGTACGAATCAACCCCCCTCAATCTGAAATGCGGTGTGGCCGGCACCACTCACGGTGTCTTCCTTTTGTTTCAAAAGGACGTCATTTTAATTGAAAAACATCAACTGGCATATGGAAAACTGACCAAATGCATTTGGATTGTGTCAATACATTAGCACAAAAATTAATGGGTCATATGTGACGTGTACGAGTCAACACCACCACAATCCGAGGCGCGATGTGGCCGTCACCACTCAAAGTGTCTGTCTTTTGTTTCAAAAGGACGTCATTTGAAGTGAAAAACATCAACTGGCATACGGAAAACTGACCAAACGCATTCATATTGTGTCGATACTTTAGAAAAAAGATCCATGGGTCATATGTGATGTGTACGAGTCAACCCCGCCTTAATCTGAGGCATGGTTTGGCCGAAATCACTCTAAGTGGCTCTCTTTTTCTTAAAATGGACAACATTTTTAGTATATATGGAAAATCGACCAAACATATTCGTATTGTCTCAATACATTAGCACAACGATCCATGGGTCATATGGGACGTGTACGAGTCAACCCCGCCTCAATCCAAGGAGCGGTGTGGCCGACACCACTCAAAGTATCTGTCTTTTGTTTCAAAAGGATGTTATTTTAATTGAAAAATATCAACTGGCATACGGAAAACTGACAAACGCATTCAGATTGTGTCGATACTTTAGAAAAATGATCCATGGGTCATATGTGACATGTACGAGTTAACCCTGCCTCAATCTGAGGCGTGGTGTGGCTGCCACCACTTAAAGTGTCTGTCTTTTGTTTCAAAAGGACGTCATTTTAATTGAAAAGAATCAACGGGCATACGGAAAACCGACAAACGCATTCGGATTATGTCGATACTTTAGCACAACGATCCATGGGTCATCTGTGACGTGTATGAGTTAACCCTGCCTCAATCTGAGGCGCGGTGTGGATAACACCACTCAAAGTGTCTGTCTTTTGTTTCAAAAGGACGTCATTTTAAGTGAAAAATATCAACTGGCATACGAAAAAGGGATCAAATGCATTCGGATTGTGTCGATAATTTATCACAATCATCCAAGGGTCTTATGGGACGTGTACGAGTCAACCTCTCCATAATGTGAGGCGCAGTGTGGCCGGAATCACTCTAGGTGGCTCTCTTTTGTTTAAAATGGACAACATTTTAAGTGCATACGGAAAACCCACCAAATGCATTCGGTTTCCATTGAAACTTTAAAAGAATGATCAATGGGTCATATGTGATTTGTACGAGTCAACCCTGACTCAATCTGATGTGCAGTGTGGCCGGCACCACTCAAAGTTTCTGCCTTTTGTTTCAAAATGACGCCATTTTAATTAAAAAACATCAACTAGCATATGGAAAACTGACAAACGCATTCGGATTGTGTTGATACTTTAGCACAACGATCCATGGGTCATATGTGACATGTATGAGTCAACCCCGCCTCAATCCGAGGAACGGTGTGGCCGGCACCACTCAAAGTGTCTGTCTTTTGTTTCGAAAGGATGTCATTTTAATTGAAAAACATCAACTGGAATACGGAAAAGTGACCAAAAGCATTCAGATTATGTCGATACATTAGCACAATGATCCATGGGTCATATGTGATGTGTATGAGTCAACCCCACCTCAATCTGTGGTGCGGTGCGGCTGCCACAACTCAAAGTGTCTATCTTTTGTTTCAAAAGGACGTCATTTGAAGTGAAAAACATCAACTGGCATACATAAAAATAACCAAACGCATTCTTATTGTATCAATAATTTAGAATAACGATCCATGGGTCATATGTGACATGTACGAGTGAACCCCACCTTAATCTGAGGCATGGTGTGGCCGAAATCACTATAAGTGGCTCTCTTTTGCTTAAAATGGACAACAATTTAAGTACAAACGGAAATCCGACCAAATGAATTCGGTTTCCATTGAAACTTTAGTAGAATGATCCATGGGTCATATGTGACGTGTACGAGTCAACCCCTCCTCAATCTGAGGTTTGGTGTGGCCGACACCACTCAAAGTGTCTGCCTTTTGTTTCAAATGGACGTCATTTTAATTGAAAAACATCAACTGGAATACGGAAAACCGACCAAATGCATTCGGATTGTGTCGATACATTAGCACAACTATCCATGGGTCATATGTGATGTGTACGACTCAACCCGACCTCAATCCGAGGCGCGGTGTGGCTGCCACCACTCAAAGTGACTGCCTTTTGTTTCAAAAGGACGTCATTTTAATTGAAAAACATCAATTGGCATACGGAAAACTGACAAACACATTCAGATTGTGTTGATACTTTAGAACAACGATCCATGGGTCATATGTGACGTGTACGAGTCATCCTCGCCTCAATCCGAGGCGCGGTGTGGCCGGAACCCCTCAAAGTGTCTGTCTTTTGTTTCAAAAGGACGTCATTTTAAGTGAAAAATATCAACTGGCATACAGAAAAGTGACCAAATGCATTCGGATTGTGTCGATACTTTATCACAATGATACATGGGTCATATGTGACGTGTAAGAGTCAACCCCACCTTAATATGAAGCACAGTGTGGCCGGAATCACTCCAAGTGGCTCTATTTTGTTTTAAATGGACAACATTTTAAGTACATACAGAAAACTGACAAAACATATTTGGTTTCCATTGAAACTTTAGGAGAAAGTTCCATGGGTCATATGTGACGTGTACGAGTCAACTACGCCTCAATATGAGGTATGGTGTGGCCGGAACCACTCAAAGGGTCTGCCTTTTGTTTCAAAAGGATGTCATTTTAATTGAAAAACATCAACTGGCATACGGAAAACTGAACAAACACAATCGGATTGTGTCGATACATTAGCACAACGATCCATGGGTCATATGTGACGTTTACGAGTCAACCCCTCCTAAATACGAGGCACAATGTGGCCGCCACCACTCAAATTTTCTGCCTTTTGTTTCAATAGGACATCATTTTAATTGAAAAACATCAACTGGCATTTGGAAAACTGACAAACGCATTCGGATTGTGTCAATAATTTAGAAGAATGATCCATGGGTCATATGTGACGTGTATGAGTCAACCCCACCTCAATACGAGTCACAGTGTGTCCACCACCACTCAAAGTGTTAGTCTTTTGTTTCAAAAGGACATCATTTTAAGTGAAAAATATCAACTGGCATACGAAAAATCAACCAAATGCATTCGAATTGTGATGATAATTTAGAACAACGATCCATGGGTCATATGTGACATATATGAGTCAACCCCGCCTTAATCTGAGGCATGGTGTGGCCGAAATCACTCTAAGTGGCTCTCTTTTGTTTAAAATGGACAACATTTTAAGTACATACGGAAAAACAACCAAAGACATTTATTTCCATTGAAACTTTAGGAGAATGATCCATGGGTCATATGTGACGTGTACGAGTCAACTCCGACTCAATACAAGGCGTGGTGTGGCCAGCACCACTCAAAGTGTCTGCCTTTTGTTTCAAAAGGATGTCATTTTAATTGAAAAACATCAACTGGCATACAGAAAACTGACCAAACGCATTCAGATTGTGTCGATAAATTAGCACAACGATCCGTGGGTCATATGTGACGTGTAAGAGTCAACCCCGCCTCAATCTGAGGTGCGGTGTGGCCACCACCACTCAAAGTTTATGCCTTTTGTTTCAAAAGGCCGTCATTTTAATTGAAAAACATCAACTGGCATACAAAAAACCGACCAAACGCATTCATATTGTGTCAATACTTTAGAAAAACGATCCATGGGTCATATGTGATGTGTACGAGTAAACCCCGTCTCAATCCGAGGTGCGGTGTGGACGCCACCACTCAAAGTGTCTGTCTTTTGTTTCAAAAGGACGTCATTTGAAGTGAAAAACGTCAACTGGCATACGAAAAACTGACCAAATGCATTTGGATTGTGTATATACTTTATCACAATGATCCATGGGTCATATGTGACATGTACGAGTCAACCCCACCTTAATCGGAGGCATGGTGTGACCAGAATCACTCTAAGTGACTCTCTTTTGCTTAAAATGGACAACATTTTAAGTAAATATGGAAAACCGAACAAACACATTCGGTTTCTGTTGAAACTATTGGAGAAAGATCCATGGGTCATATGTGACGTGTACGAATGAACCATGCCTAAATCTGAGACGCGGTGTGGCCGAAACCACTCAAAGTGTCTGCCTTTTGTTCATAAAAGGCGTCATTTTAATTGAAAAATATCAACTGGCATACAGAAAACTGACCAAACACATTTTTATTGTGTCGATACTTTATAAAAACGATCCATGGGTCATATGTGACGTGTATGAGTCAACCTCGCCTCAATATGAAGCGCGGTGTAGCCGATAACACTCCAGGTGTATGTATTTTGTTTAAAATGGACAACATTTCACGTAAAAATATATGGTATATGAAAAACTGATCAAATTATTAATTGACTTCCGGATTCCACATATAATTGTCATATAAATTTTAAATTTAATTCTAAATGAATTATGTATGTTTATAATTACGTTATGAATTCTAATTTAATTATGGATTATTATAGTTCCAGCATTATATGTTAAATGTGTATGAATTTGTTCTCTATATGTACGTGTTAGTTGGTTATTATAGGTACAATAATTGTATATGTATGTGTTATTTTATTGCAGGTACAATAATTGGATTGAAAATAAGAGGGCTGGTTGGAAAATTTGAGAGCTGGTGGGAAAATTGGAGAGCTGCTGGGAAAATTGCAGAGCTGCTGTGCAATTTTCCCTAGCAGAGGCTATGCCAACGGTTTGAAACCATTGGCATAACATGTCTGGGTTTTCTTTTACCAACGCTTCATAGAACCGTTGGTAAAACAGTTTTACCAAATGGTAAATAAACTGTTGGGAAAGGGGAGATCTTGGGTTTTTCCCAACGGTTTGGCCAAAACGTTGAAAAAACATGGTAATTTTCAGCACTCTATCCCAACGGTTGTAGACCGTTGGGAAAACGATTTCCCAATGGTTTTCCAGAACCGTTGGGATAGGGTAATTTTTCTCCACCCAATCCCAACGGTTCACTGTAAACCATTGGGAAAAGATTTTCCCAATGGCTTACTTCCCTACGGTTTGTAGAACCATTGGTATAATAAATACCAACTCTTCTGCAACCTTTCCCAACAGTTCTAAACCATTGGGAAATGCTGCATTTCTAGTAGTGTCTTGAAGCTGAATCCATCTAAAAAAATTATGCTGATACCCTTGATTCTTATTGTCAGCTCGAGGGGATTGGGGATTCTCCTCAGGTATCTAGCATCCCTGTTCAAATGGTGGGCTAGGATAGTTCATTACAAATAATTCTATGAGTTTAATAAGGAGAGGAAACAAACTATTCCTACAAATCAACATTTTATTGGAGCCATGGGTGGTTGAATTTGGAACATATTTCCATTGAATAAAATAATGTTGGTGCATGGTCAATAATGTATCTAAAAGATTTTCCCAAGTTCATCTAGTGGATGAAGATTCCTTGGAAGTCATCAAAAAGGGTGATTTGAACATTTGGAAGAATAATAGTGGATTATTGAGAACTGTTAGGAATAAGATGACAATGAAGACTATAGTATTCAGGCATTGACCTATTTTGTCTAGGAATTATGAAAGTGGGATAAATCAATTGACTTTGTAAAAGTTTTGTTAAATTGGATTGACCATCATATTAAATAAATAAGACTCACTATTATGAAGAAATTCCATTTTATTTGGAAGATGTTTTTCTGGGAGAAATAGATCATCATACTCACCTAAGGTCTAAAATGAGGTACTGATTGTAAAGACGAAGATAATCAGATTCTACATAGATCTGATAAAAATCTGACGATGCTTTTTTATTTTATAAATCTCAAAAGTCATAAGTAAATTTTAAAGGTTTTGATTCCATATTAATTAAATAAAAGGGGATAATAAGTGATGAAAATTGTGTTGAGAATCATATTGAAAGATAAAAGGTTCTACAAATCATATTTATCCCAATCATATTTATGAAAATTTTATTCAGGATGATTAGGAAAGAAATATGTTGTTAGTGGAATGGGAAGATACAATACTTACCCTTATATATCAGATGATGATGAAGAAAAACTTAAATGATTCAAATTCATAAAGAATCCATACTTATAATTAAGAAGTATAAGAAGAATGAAATCTAAATTGTATTCCAATTTGGCTAAGAGAAAAGAAGAAGAAGAATATATTGTTTTACATTTGTCTTCCTCATAATGTGGCATATCATAATAGGAATCAATATGATGTTTTTTAATCCTGTAATTGTGATTAAAGAATTTGAAAAAGTTGAAATAGTGTTGTAAAAAAGGAATTTGAATCTTAAAGAATATATTTGTTTTTGTTTTCATCAGTTGGTAGAGAAAAATAAAAATGGAGAAATCAGAATGGGGAAATCATAATGGAGAAATCGTAATGGAGAAGTTAGAATAAAGAAATGGAATTAAACTATAGTTTGTTAAGAAGAATTTATTTATATATATAAAAGTGGTACAATTAATCATGATGACCATCATAATGGAGAATCATAATTGGGAATTCAAAATTAAAAATCAGAATTAGATTAATGATTTTTTCAAAAGTGTAAATGGAGCTGAATTCAATAGAAGATCCAAAATTCAATGAAGGTTAAATAATTCAAACAATGGTCTAGATTTCAAGGGGAATAGAATAAGTCAAATAATACCCTGAATTATATATGTATTTTAAGGATTCAAATAAGGATCCAAGATTTAATGAAGATTAAATATTTGGAAAATTTGGTAAAGTAGAAAAACCTTTTCTTTATCATGCTTAAAAAATTCTTGCAAGATTATAAATACAAGATGATTAATTCGTTTATTTTGTGACTTTGTTTTCTCAGGAAAGAAGATTGAGAATATTTTCAATTCTAATAGGAATAATTTTTTTGGTTGTGTTTTGTTGAAGAAGTTATCCAAATAAATGAAGAATAGAAGAAGTTCGTATTCAGAGTTTCTAGAATTGAAATGACCTTTTTCCTATTGGGATTTACAGACCAAGGAAGAAGAAGTTCTTGATTGTTTCAATGGTATCCTAAAATACCATTATATCTATATTGAGAAATCAAATAGGGGAATCGGACTGGTATTTTGAATCATATATTGTTAGTGGTTCAGATTGTTTTAATAGTATTATGAAAAATATATTTTTTTATTGAGAATTCATACTTGGGAATCAGACCGAGTATCGTTACGATGTATCAGATGTTCTATCCATCTTCTATATAAGAAAATAAATAATTGTTTTGAGAGATTTTATGTGTGAAGGTTGATCAAGAAGAACTATACCATGTTTTTTTAAAATTTTCTTAAATCATTTTATGCCACTTGAAGCTCACACATTATTTTATTGATCATAGTTCTACATGAGTGTAAGGGAATATCCTAATAATTGTATTTTAAACAAAAATATTGTATTTTTGTACTTTGTGTGGTGTTGGATAGTTTTAAAATCATACCATGAATATAACTACTCTTGTTGAGTAGAGAACCTATTAAATTCTTATGTTCTTGTGGACATGTGTTTGTATTATTTTTAATATGGAAATAAATCTTTAATAGGAGGTGAATGTTCTTTATAATGTACGTAAACATAAATTAAAATAATATCACTGATTCACCCCTCACCCACTCAGTGATACTTGAATCTTGGCTAGTTAATCTCAATCAGTATCAGAACATAGGTTCCCATTGTTTTTTCTTTGATGATGTTTTGAAAGAAAATTTATGATGGATAATTTGAATTCTGTCAACAGTAAAGGTATTCCAATCATCGATTTTAAGAACTATCATATCCAGATAAATAAAATGTTTCCTTATATTATGTATCTTAGGTATAATGTTGTTGAAGTTACAACATATGGATTTTATTTTATTGATGATATGGTTACTATTAAACCTTTTGATAAAAAGAATCTTTAGAATGATGGCATAATTAAAAATTTTTAACTGTCATCACTTTATGAAATTGATTTTTAAGAGAGAATGGTGTTGAATATAAATGAGGTATTTGGGATAAGTTGAAAAAATTGTATGAAGACTATAAAAAGTCAAGAAGGAAAAGCTACAAATATGGATGTTGACGTATGAAGATCTAAAAATTGGTGAGTATAAATCTATTAGGGACTTATTTACCTGGGTTAATAACATTTTCATCACTATAAGATGTATTGATGAAAAGTTAGAATATTCAAAATTTGTGGAAAAGATCTTGAGAATCCTTCTTAAAATGTTTGATTCTAAATTTTATTCATTGGAATATAGATATCCCGAGACATTATCTCGGTATGATTTCCATATCACTCTCATTACTTATGAAATGAGAAGGGATAAATCTATGAATACAAAAACAAAATCTGATAGAGAAATTTATTTCAAGGATGCTAAGAAAGAGAAGTAAAAAAATATTCTTATTGAATAATAAGGCAATGATTCTGACTCTGAAGATGAGGTATGTAAAAATATTGATGATATTTTATCCTTGTTTTCTAAAAATGTGAGAATAGGTATAAGTAAATATAAAGGGAAACATCCCTTGAAGTGCTTTTAATGTGGATATATTGGGCACTTTGCGAATAATTTTTCTAAAATAAAGAAAGAAGATAATAGTGATGAAGAAGAAATAATTCCAATAATGTCATAGAAGAAATATGGTGATAAGGATAAATCTTTTTTCTAGAGGTAGAGATAAAACATTATCTAAATCCAAAAGAATAATTTCATTATCCAAAGATGATAAAGAAGAAGAAAGTGAATCTGAATATGAAAAAACTTTTTTAATGGAAGGATAGAATAATTTTATTTCCATATTGAATAATTATGAGTTCATAAGCACTAGTTTTAGAGAATAATAATAAACTCAATTAGAATTTAATCTTAAGGAATAATTGAAAGAGTGCCTATGAAATATTGTATAGAAAGTGTAAGAAATTATAAAACTGAAGAATGAAAACTTGTCAAAAAATAATCAAAATGGTTTTCCTAATGAGAATATGAAGATTATGAAATATATTGATTATTTTAGGAAATATCTTTAGGAAGAAAAGAATCATAATGAACATATGGAAGTAAATCTTAAGAAAAAACAAGAAGAGTTTTAACTTATCCAAAAAATATTTCTAAAGATGAACAGAGGGATATAAGTACTAAAATCTCTATCTCTAAAGATGTTATAAACTTATCATAAGGATAAATAAGAGAATAATTAGAAAAATTCCCTTTCAAAGGTTGAAAATAATGTTGAAATTGTTCATGATAGGAAGAAATATGGGAAAGTTATGTATGTGGACAAAGATGGAAAAGTTAAAAAATCATATGTTTCTAAAAACTATATGTTTTAAATTATTTCTAAAAATTTTGAATACAAAAATAATATATTTATTTTGGTTATGATAAGTCTAGAAATAAATCTAATATTAAGAAGAATTTTTATTTGAAAGTGTAAATTTTGGTGGTCAACAAAGTGCTATTAATAAGATTGTTGAGAAACATATTCACAATAACGATCAATCCAAAAACTTTAGGGGAAAATACTCTTTATATGAATATTTCTTCTATTATGGTGGATTTGAAAAAACATAAAATATGTCCGAGTTAAACCAATAATATTACTAAAATTCCATTGGTTATGGAAGGAAAGGTTTGATGGGAAATCAATTCTCTCAAAATAAGAAGTCTGAGAATGATGTTCTAAAGAAACCCAATAAGGTTAGTGTAAAAGTTGAAAATAAGAGGTTAGTGTGAAAGTTGAATATAGGTTCCATACCCTAGAAACTATTTTTGAAATATGTGAGCAACCTATAAATATTACTAAGGGTATTCTTGTTTTTTTACAAGAAAAAAAAGTTTCTTAACAATTAACAGTAGCTCAAGGTGGATAAATAAAAGGAAAACTAAAAGGATAGTGTTGTTGAAACCACTTTGAAAGATATAAAAGGAGAAAAACCTTGGATTATTTATAGTGGATGTTATTCTCATATTATATGAGGCTTAAATAAGTTTAATAATGAGAAAGTCTTCAAATAAGGAACATTGACATTTAGAAATGATGAATTTCTGAGAATTAAGGGTGTTGGATCAGCCATCATTGGGAAAGAAAAATGAAATCCAAGAAAACTTTATACGTTTATGGGATGAAACCCAATAAGCTAAATGTTTCAAAACATTGTGATGAGGGTAACATATTTATCTTTAGAAAATATGGGTTTTTTTTTTGTAATGTATAGAATATGGGGGGATATTTATAAGAGGCCTAAATACAAATGGAAACATGTTCCATGTTTGTGGAATACCAAAATACCATTACTTGGGTAAGGTGGATGAAAATAATTTGTGTCATAAAAGGATAGGACACATGTGTAAAGTAAATATGATCAAGTTATCAATGAAATACTATGTGTGTGATATTTATGATATGTTAAGAAGAATATATTGGTGTTTCATTATTTTTCAAAAAGGAAAGATTACAAATTCTATGGATAATAAAGTTGATATTTGTTCAAAAAGTCCCATGGAACTTATCCATTATGATATCTATGGTCCAATGAGAAAATAATCAACTAATTTATCTAAATACTTAATCACTTTCATTGATGAATTTACTCACATTACTTGTGTTATTTATATGAAACATATGTCAGTTTCTCTAAAAATGTTTAAAATTTTAAGATAAAAATTTTAGATGGAATGTGAGTATTGCACGAAGAAGGTAAGAACTGATAGGTGTGGTGAGTATAAGAATGAATAATTTTAATGTTATCCAGAGAATAATGTAAATCATAATGTCTTCAGTTGACTATATAATCCTCAACAAAATGAGGTTTTTGAAATGAAGAATAGAAGTCTATTTTAATTGGGAAAAACTATATTACTTTAACATGGTGTCTCCCATTACTATTGGAGGCATGCCATGATTACTGATGTGTATATTTAAAACCAATGTTTTTATAGTAAATTTTCATTAATGACTCCCTAAGAAATTTTTTATGTGGAAAATAAATCTTTAAAACACTTTAGTGTTTTTGGAAGTCCTTTCATTATAAATAATAAAGGTGTAAACCTTTGAAAGTATGAGTAGAGAGGTGTAGATGGAATTTTTCATGGCTATGATTTAGAAGGAAGATGATATATATGTTTAAACAAAGAAATAGGAAGAATAGTTGATTCATTAATGTGATTTTTATTAAAAATTATGAGGAAGATAAATAGACTTAGGCTGATAAGGAATTTTATTTGGATGAGAAAAGTATTGTTAACAATTTCTACAAGGATAAAGTCAATTGTAGTCCTAATCAAGAAGAAGAATCAGACGCAACTATTTCAAGTGTTGAGGATGAAACTCAAATAATTCATCCTAGTCTAAGAAAGAGAGTGGAGGCTTAGAAAATTACTGGCGATCAACCTCATAATGTTTAAACAAGAAGAATATCAAAAATTGTTTCACATACGTCTGTGTATTCAGAAAAAGAGTTAAAAGTTGTTAACGAAGCTTTTGAGTATCCAGAATGGGTTTAGTCTATAAGTGAAGGTCTTGATTAGGTATAAAATAATGATACTTGGGAACTCATACCCAAGCCAGATAAAAAAATGTTTTTGGTACAAAGTGGGTATTTCTCAAATAGCTGAATGAAGAAGGTGAAGTGATAAGGAATAAATAACGATTAGTGTGGAAAGGATACTCACAAATAGAGGGTGTTTTTTTGGTTGAAAATTTTTATCCCATGGAAAAATTATAAACAATCAAAATATTTATTGATATTACTACACAACTAAGTAAAAAAATCATTCAAATGGATACAAAGTCTACATTTGTGAATGGTGATCTTGATGAGTAATTTTACATTGAACCACATTGTGGCTTCATTTTTTGGGAATTTTAATGTTATTTGTTTAAGTTAGAGAAATATTTGTAGGGATTGAAAAAATATTTGAGGGAATGGAATTCCAAATGGGAAACTTGATTAAGGAAGATACGTGTCATGAAGGGAAGAGTTGATAAAAATTATTACATAATTAAAATTCATGAGTTTTCCTTAATTTTAATTGTTTATGATGATGTAATTATCTTACACTGAATGATGAAATAACTTGTGAAATACTTATTGAAGGGATGAAAAAGTTGTTCGAAATGTCCATTTTGGGTTAAATGAAATACTTTATTGGTTTACAAATATTATAAAAGAAGTAACATACTTTTCTTTCTCAATAAAAGTATGCTAAGGAACCTTTTTATAAATTGTGGTTGGACATGGGCATCCAACTTATTTTACCTCAAGACAAATGTATGTTTTTTTCAATCTCTCATGTTACATTTGGATAGTGTTGTCAAGGGGAATAATTGTTTCATAAATCTATCCTTATAGAGGCATGAAATAAGGGGGAGTTATGGGTAAGCAATGAATTTCATATGTAAGTTTTTCAAATATTCTAAATATTCACTATTGTGATTGTAGAAATTAAATTTTTTGTATTCCAGGAAAATTAAAGTAGTGGGAAAAAATATGAGGAATAATATATGAGTAAGAAATAGGAGGAAGGAAATATAAGGAATAAAATATGAGGATGAAAATAGGATGAACAAAACTGAGGAATAAAATTGAGGAAGAATGATGAGGAATTTTCTCATGAGTCACTACTTTTGAAAACCATGGGTTTTATATCAATGATTATTGTATTTTAGAATGATTTAGATCATATAAGCTTTGAATAACTAAAAACTATTCCATAGCTTTAGGTTACAAATTTTAGGGACTTATGAATCTTTATTGACAACAAAATCCAAATGGGGGGATTTTTAGGACCAATCAGATAAGGAAGATTATCATATTCAGTTATTATCTTTTGTTTTCAAGGAATTATCAAATTAGGATAAATCAATTAACTTCGTAAAAGGTTTGGAAAATATTAATGACCATAATATTTAAGAAATAGGACTCACAAATCTTAAGAAATGACATCGTATTTAGAAGATGTTTTTTCTGGAAGAAAATTCTCATCAAACTCACCTTAGGTCTAGAATGAGGTGCTGATCATAATGAGGAAGATAAGTAGATTTAGCATAGGTCTGATAAAAATATGATGATGCTTTACTATTTTCCATTTCTCAAAAATCATATGTATTTTTTAAGAGTTTTTATGCTAGCTTGATGAAATAAAAAGGGAGAATAAGTGATGAAAATTGTATTGAGCATCAGATTGGAAGAGAAAATGTCCTTCCAATAAAATTCTGGCCATTCATTCAAGGAAATAATGTACATGTTGTATAGGAATAAAAGATATTGCTGGATTAATGAGAAGACACAATACTTTCCATTATAATTTAGATGATGATTAAGCCGATCTTAAATGTTTCAAAGTCATAAGGAAGTCATGATTATAATAAATAAGTAGTAGAATATGAAAAGTTTAAATGTATTTCGAGTGGGTCAAGGAAAAATAAGAAGGAGAATCTATTGTTTTACAATTGTATTCTTCATAATGAGGTAGATCATAATTAGAATCAGACTGGAGTTTTGTTATGCCTGGAATTATTCTTGAATAGTTGGAAAAAGAGACAAAAGCATTTTCAAAGGGGAACATGAACCTCAATGAATATGTTTTTTTCTTTTCATTTGTTTATACAGATAAATACGAATGGATAAATCAAAATGGATAAATCAGAATGGAGAAATCGGAATGGAGAAATCGGAATGGAGAAATCAAAATAGAGAATTAGAATTGGTTTGAAGTATTCCAAGAAATCATCACTACCTTATTTAGAAGTGGGTGAAGAAATCATGATGACCATCATAATGGAGAATTGTAATGGGAAAATTAGAATGAAAAATCAGAATCATATTGAATATTTGTTAGAAAAAATAAAGAGAGATGAATTCAATATAAGATCCAAAATTTAAGAAAGGTTGAAGCAGTCAAAGAAAGATCCAGATTTTAGTGGAATTGAATCAGGTAAATAAAGACCCAGATTTCATGGGGAATTTAATGAGTCAAAGAAATATCCAGGATTTAAGGAAGATTGAATATTTAAGAAATTTGTTTAAGCAGGAAAACCTTTTCATAATCCCGCATAAACCATTATTGAGAGCGTAAATATGAGGAGATTACTTCATATATTATGTGACATGATTTTATATTGAAAGAGGAGATAAAATATCTATAATTATAGCAAGAAAGAGATTCCATATTATGTTTTTTTAAAGAAAATAGCTGAAAATAATAATAATAGAAGAAGATAATATTCAATGTTTTCTAAATCAGACTGAATTTTTTCATATTTTGATTTTTGGATTGAGGGAGAATAATTTTTAGATTTTTTTTGATATTATGATAGAGTATTATTTTTGTTTTGTTAAATTGGACATGGGAATTGGATTGGGGAATAATAATTAGATTTCCAAACTCATATTAGAAGTGTTTCATATTGTTTTAACGGTATTATGATAAAGATATATTTATGAATTGAGAAATTAAACTTAGGAGTCAAACTAAAATATTGGACTGAGTATCATTATGAAGTATTTAATGTTATTACCATATTCTATTTAAGAATGTAATGAATTGTTTTGAAAGATTATATTTTTGAAATTTGATCAAGAAATATTATAACATTTTTGTTACAAAAACATTGTTATATCATTTTGTTCTACTTGGAGAACTCAAATGGTTGTATTGATCATAGTTCTAGACAAGTGTAAAACAGTACCCTACTTCTTTTATTCCTCACAAATAATTATTTTCTAGTGGATTTTATAGTGTTGGGTTTTTTTCCAAATCATACCACGGATGTAGCTACACTTGATGAGTAGTGGACCTTATAAATTATTTTGTTCATATGAATGTGTGTTTGAATTGATTTCAGTAAGGAATGGTTAGACGAATGGCCCAAAAGACAAATTTTTTATTGATTTTAGATAATCCCCATTTTAAGGATGGGGGGGGAGACTTCGTGGACATAAAAACATTAACAAAAATAAATAAAAAAGGGGGTTGAAACCTAGAACAAAACTATATGGAAGTGACTCAACCAAATGTCAATATCATTAAGGAACACCTTGACCAAAAAATGGCTTCTTAGCAAGAAGTCCAATGCAAGAATGCACGGGAATGGTACTTATGGATGCATCATACCCTCTCAGTCTTCCAAATCCAAAAAGTCATGTGTAGTGAAGATGAACAGCTCTATGCTTATCTGAATCAAAACCTTGAATAATGTTTGGGTTCCCCAACAGACCATCCAATTCACCTCCAACAACTCAACCAAAGATTGTCCAATACCACCAAATTCATATCCAATAAAATAGGAACCCAGCTCCACCAAATCTGAACCTGGAAACAACTTACATAATCCACAAAATGAAAGTCCCCCCTTCCAAGGCTATGGAGCCGACCATAATCACACTAGAGCACACAAGGACTGATGTCGAGCTAGGATGAAGCTGAAAAAGGAAATCAAAGCTAGATCCACCATTGCTGAGCATGCTGACATCGAGCACACTACAGCTGTGATGAAATATTGAACAGGAATTGACATCAAAGTTGACAACGATCACACTGGGCCGACAATGAGCCATAATTGCGATGAGATCACGAAGCCAAGGAAATGAAAAAATGTCACTGAGCACACAACAACCGAAACCAATCACCCAGATCCAAAATGGGATCCTGGACCCGGATGGAATGAATCCTTCAATGAGCCGAGATCATGATGCCAGACCAGTCAGAGTCAACACATATTGACATGAATCTAAGATCCCAAATCCAGTAGTG
Source organism: Viscum album (assembly GCA_963277665.1). NCBI lineage: Eukaryota > Viridiplantae > Streptophyta > Magnoliopsida > Santalales > Viscaceae > Viscum > Viscum album. The sequence goes on from OY728136.1 coordinate 614,441,004, forward strand.
TCATGGGCATCGTCGAGTGCACCAATGAAAATGAAGAAGACACCTAAACCGAGGCAAGATCCTAAAGCTAAAACGAAGCCACCATCAAGACCATAGAGTTTCCATACCACACAGATCCATCACCCAATGATGTCGAGCTGAGAGGAGACAACCATCACCCAGGATGGGCCATGCTGGAGTAGGGGAGGAGACAGCTTGAAGTAGAAACCCTAGGCATGCGAGTGGGAGAGGGCGAGGCTGCCGCTCAGAGTCCACACTTCAAAGAAATAACATCTCATTGGAGAAAGAAATATTTAAAATGAGGTGAAGGTTTATTCTAAAGTAAACTTAAAAGAAAAAGATATCATTGATCCAACCCCTCCCTCTCTCAGGGATACATGAATTCTAGTTAGGTAATATCAAGAATCAAATGAGTTATTAAATTCCTAGGGACATAAAAAACCAAATCTCTATATGACATATCGATGAGGAAGGTTACAATATAATATTTTATAATGGATTCTATTAAAGTAATTCATGGATCCATAGTGGTGTCATGTGGAGTAAAATATAGAACACTCTTTATAAGTAGAATATCCGATGGAAGTAAAATGGCCAGAATAAAAACTTACAAAGATCTAGAATTTTGGTATTTCATGAAGAATCGTCTTGGTGAAAATGATAGAAAAGTTATAGTTGGGTGAGGAATTTGGAAGTTTGAGTACATGAACATTAAATTTTTTGAGAGTTTCATAATGAGAAAAAGTAGGTTTCATTAAATTTGAATGGTTATAATCCTAGTTCCTGGATGATGGAACTTGTTTACTCAGATGTTTGGGGCCATCCCCAATCTATTCTCATAGAGGATCTCTTTACTTCACCACATTTATTAATGATGTAGTGAGAAATGTATGAGTTTATTTCCTTAATAATCTTTTTGTTGTTTTTAGTACTCTTGAATCGTGGAAAACCATGGTTAAAAGGGAAAGTGTACGAAAGTTAATGTTCTTCAAATATAACAATGATTTAGAGTATAGTGGTAGAAATTTCCAAAACTTTTACCAGAAGAAAGGTACAAGGATAAAAAATACCATAACCAAAAGACCATAATAAAATGGGGTTATTGAGAAAACAAATCATAGTTTAACTGGAATGTTTATATTTTTGAATACAAACTCTAGTATGCCCATTAGAATTTTGATGCGATCATTATGGATGCATTATTAGTTGACAAACGTCAATCTCCTACTATGATATAGAGTATACCAAAAGATCTATGGTTTGAAAATATATCAGAAATTAGCTATATTATAATCTTTCAAATTTTTCTATATGTTTCTATTACTAAGAAAGATAAATAAAAGATTGATTTTAAGTCTAATGATTATTTCATTATTATATATGAGAATGAAGAATTTAGTTCTCAAATGTGGTACGATGAAATACATGAATCCATCAGGATTATAAATGTTCTATTTATTTAAAAGGTCATATGGAAGGAATAGAACATGACTGATTCAAATGTTGAGGGACAAAATTTAATTAATAAATTCAAGTTTATTTGGATGAAATTACCGGGTGATGAAAAGTTCTAATGATTCCAGATATCAATATTGGTTGTCCAAAAGTAATACCAATTGAATAAATTTTATAAGGCTCAAGATTCTCTTAATCTTGTGGAAAATTTCATTAAGTTGATAAATTATAATATATTACACTATAAGATAGTGTTTTGAAAATAGAAGTACCAAAATGTGAAAAAATATAAAGTTGAATTGAGAAGATATTTTAGAGTAAGGAGAATAATCCAAATACATGGATATGGAATTAATTTCTTACTTTTAACTAATGGTAGAGATCTGGAATGCCCAGAATAAGCAGTAACAATCAGTGACATGAAACATTGGGCACTAGAAATGAATTAATAAATGAATTCCTTTATGTTCAATGGATCTTTGTATCTATCTAAGTTAGCATAAGGTAAATGAGAATTTTTGAACAAATGGGTCTTCCATTTAATTGAAGAAACTGATGGAAAACTAGGATACAAGGAAATGATGGTTGAAAAAGTTTTCCAAAATAAAGAGGGATTTGACTTCTCAGAATGTTTCTCTCACATAGTTATAAATAATACCATTATGATTTTAGTGACTTTCAATGATCAACACTTATAAAAAATAGATATAAAATTTTCCTTTCTTCATGGTGACTTAGAGGATGACATCTACACAAAGAATCCCAAGAGTTTTGAATATCATCAAAACAAGGACCCCGTTTTTAAGTTGAATTCTATCCTTTATGCCTTGAAACATAGACCTCAATAGTACAACTACTTGTTTGAAGCTTATATGAATTAATAAAGTTTAATACAGAGTGAATCTGAACATTTTTGAAATCATAAGTCATAAAATGATGGAAATTGAATCAAACTTCTTCTTTAAGCGGACGAAATATTGTCAGAAGGTATGAAAGTTTCATAGATTCAGGATTTTAACAGCAAGTTTTCTATAATATTTGAGATAAATGATATAAGTAAATCTAATAAATCTTGGGTATGAGGGTAAATAGGGGATGAAAATCTATAACATTGGTGTTATTTCTAAAGGAATACATTTGTAATATCATTGAAAATTTTGTAATTTCTGAATGAAAGATTTTCTCAACCCCACTTTCTAGACACTTCAGGTTATCTAAGAAGAAGGTCCTGAAAATAGATGAACTGGATCTGTATATTGAAGGATATTTTTTACATTATCTCTTGTATTTTTATGTAAATGATGATTTTTACATGTTAAGACATTGCCTTCACCTTGGGAGTTGTACGTTTCATTATTTCAAACCATAAAATGAACAATTGGGATGCCATGATGTAGATCATACCATTATTTAATGTATTATAATATGTTTCATAGTGATTTTGGGAGGTTGATTTCTTAAAGGTTTTATAGATGTTGATTTTATTGGTGACTCACACACTTAAAAAATACTGACAGGATTTGTGTTTACCTTTTTTGAAATAAAAACTAGTTGGATTTATAAATTGGAACCTATGGTTAATTTATCTATGATAGAAGTAAAACACATAGTAGTTATCAAGTCTAGAAGGGATTTAGTTTAGTTAATTAATTTTCTAAATGATCTCTAGAAGATTTCAAAGTTAGGAAAGTTATTCTATGATATTCAGAGTTCCATTTCCATTTCATAAAATCTATTGTATTATACAAGGATAAAACACATTGAATTGAAATTATTTTTCATCTAGAATAATTTATTAGACAGAGTTTTAGAGATGTGGATGATATTCAATAATCATAGCTCAATTAGATTTTTCTAAAAGGATTTATTATAATAAAGACCATGGAATAACTCTAAATTAGTTGGTCTATGGTGAATGAAGGGTGATCATAGAGAAAACTTTAAGAATACTATGGGAGAAATCATGTTTTCTCAATTTTTACCAAGGGATGAACAATCACCAAGATGTTTCAAAAAATAGTATTAAAGTGGTATATTTTTTCAGAAATTAATTGTATTTCATATTCCGATTAAATGTAATGGAAGATAATCTCACCAGAAGATACATTATCCTTGATGTTAGGATGCCGACCTTAGGGAATTATTGTGAGAGGGAAATTTAATTGGAATAACATAACATCTGAGGGGTCCATGGATGGACTAAGGACTTTCCTATTGGTTTCTTTTGTTGAGGTGGTGGTAAATGTAAGGATTTAGAGGTTCCTAGCTCTACGGAAATGTTCTTTGTAAACCTATAATAGTGGTGAATATAGTTGAGTTGACTGAAAACTTTTATGAAATAATTATGGGACCACCTTCATTTGTAATTGATATAAATTAAACCTTTAATATAGATTAACTATTTAGATATTATAATTTACTTATTGAGAATATAAATCCTTGTATATTCCTAATAATAAACTCTGGAAGTCTTCACTTGTGGATATGGGACTAAATATATGAACCACACAAGTTTTTCCCATATTTGATTTTCTATAATTATTTCCTTTTATTAAATGATTTTTTGTGAGTTTTTTTGAAGAGCGTGTGATAATTTAGACTTATTACACTGATTAGGGTGCATTGTATTTCCATCTTTCAGTATATTAAGGTTGTGGGAGTTTTTAGAGTTTTGATTCCACTGTTTAGATATTCTGGTGAGTGTGATTTTTCAATGGACTAAAGTTCCTAATTCTAGTGATTGTATAAAATTCCCTTTCACACATAACAAGCTTACAATCCATTTGAAAACTAGGAAAATTATCATGTTGTGTCTTTAAATTCATGATATCTTTCATTATTGTAAAAAAACCTTCTCAATAATTATTATAGTGAGTTTAATTTTGACAAGATTCATAAAATAATTCCAAAACCCTAGCTTATCAGTTTATATATTCATCATGATGATAACCACCACTAAATAGGCATTGTACCAAACAATTATAAAATTTTAATAGATCCTATTCAATCACCAAATCCACTCCCAAGATTTTTCATGGAAATACTTAACATTTAAGGGATAAAACTTCATATCCCTATCCTAAATCATAAAAAAAGATAGGTTTATGATTCAAATAATTGAATCCCCAAGATCTACTCTTTAATTCATATGATAGGAAGATTATATAGCAATAGCGATTGAAAATTACGGTTACCTTTTAGTAAAACCCCCCCATATCTCAGATATACATTAGAATAAATTGTTGATTTTTTGTTTACTTTTCCCTCATGGAAGAATAAGTCATTCCACGATATAGGATTGAAATAGGTTTAATATTTCATAAACTTATTCTTGATTAATAGTAACCCGAGTAATTATACATTTCTTGATGTTTTTGAATCACTTCACTATTTTCTAGATCTAAAAAAGGACTTTGAACCCACATTAAATGTTTCGAAGAAGAACGTCTTCTTATCCTTTTCATCCATAATCTCCTTAATTTTTATTGAATATTTTGTTATTTAATATAAGGAAATTTTGTTATTGAGTTTATACATTCCAAATGTGACTGTTATAAGATGTGTATGTAATTATATTTTCAAGTACATAAAATATATGCTAATCAATTTTAAATGTTCATTCATATAGTTGAATTTAAAATATTCACTATACATAACCTTTAAAATATTTTCTTAAACTCATGTTGTTAAAAATAAAATTTCATGTAAATTTATAGTATATTATAAGTAGTTTTGGATGTATAATTACAAAGTCATTAATGAGAGGGACACTTTAATTTAATAAAAAACATAATCGATAGGTGTAGTTATAAATGTTATTATAAGTAGTTGTAAAACATCTATTTTACATATTAATTAGTAGATTCACATCTTGTTAATAACAATACACAATTTTATAACTATTTATAATATGAGATTCCCATGTTTTAATTTTTCTATATATAAATTATTTCTAAAGGTAGGTGGTTTCTAGGGTTTTACCAGTGAAACCTTAGAATGTGAATTGGTCGAGAGGATGGGTGGTTGGACTCATCCTCACATTTTAAGTGATAATTATTTCATATTATTATAATCACTTGTAACGTTAAGACTTATTCATGAATCCTTCCCAAATACTTGCATGATACTGGTGACCCCTTTTGAAGCTCCCACTAGACTGTGTTAGTTTTTATATTCAATTAGCATGAGAATATGTGTGTTTGAGTTATAGTGTAATAGAGAGATATTCCACTAAAAATAACCCTATAATTTTAAACCCATGTATTATGGGTAAATAAGAATAGAGTTTACTACTGTTGAACATCCAAAGGATACAGTATCTTTTGTTAGAGGTGAAACTTGACTGAGTTGGATTATTTATGTGCCGCTCATAAAATTATGATTATTCTGATAATGATATTTATGATAAGAAATTAAAAGTTATGATAGAGTGTTTTTTTGTTGTTTTCACCAGTTTAGATAAGTCATGTTGATTTTGGATACATGGGAAGATTTAGGACTTGTGATTGGAGTGTGAGAAGAAATATGGAATTTGAAAGAATCAATTTGATGTGTCATTGATAATGACTACTAGAATCAGTTTTAAAACAATTCGTGGATGGAGGTTTTATAAAATAACATATTGTGTATGATATTTATAAACCCATGTAAGATATGTATGTTCATTTGATATTTCTATCTACCCATACAATATTTTATTTGGGAGAATTTTGGAAATATAGGAACTTACCCTCTACGTAAATGTCATTAATTTTAAGAATTTTAAATGAGGTGCATAAGAATTTCCCCATGAAAAAATATTTGAATGTAGCATAATATATTGATATGAATGTATGAATATTGAGTTTTCTAAATATTGGAAAAGGCTGTCATATTATGAATTTTTGAAGAGGGTTTAAGATATTGATATAGTCATATGAATTTTTTGTTTTCTTCATATTGGTAAATTATGAGCCTATAAGACTTTTATGGTAGCCTTTCTTACTTTTTAAAGATTCTCCCTAAGAATATTTATGGTTTTGTATGAGTTTGAAGGGTGTGTAAGACTTTATTAATTTATGAATGACTATTTTATATATATACAACTTTTGGATTGGTGATTTTTTAATAATGATTGAAAAATGAAAAATGAGCTTTATAGATTTAATTTTTCGAGGAAGGAAATAATTTGGGATGATGTATAATATGTTTAAATATGTCCAAAACATCATGAATTTATTTTTATCCATTTTCTAATATTTATTTGAATAATATCATTAAGTTGGATGTTGGAGAAGATCATTGTTATTCTTTTTGAAACTTGAAAATGCGAATATTTGAAATACATCATTGGGGTTCAAAATAAAAATTAAATCAATGGATTCTAGACTGAACCTCATTGACTAAAATATAAAATAAAATGTTTTTATATAATATGGATAAATTAGATGTTCATATTCATGGATAATTTAAATAATTTCAAATCCACAAAGAGTTTCTAGGAAAAAGAAGAGGCTAAAAAAGAGGTTCTTCTAGATTATCAAATCTAGGAATGAATATTAAATTTTTTACCTGTGGAGATATTATTAATTATTTTAAACACCATAAAAATATTTGTAATTCAATATATTAAACTATAATATGAGTTTAGAAGAGTTTTTTTAAAAAATATTTATGAAAAATTGAGTGAATTTTATTTTCAAATGTCCCCATACCAAAATGAAATCCGATCCAAGCTAAAAATTTGAAATTATATATGATTTTAATAAAAAAATGATTTATGTTAGTTTTTGGATTTATATGATAATATGAAAAAGAATATAAGACTTTAAAATACAATATCAATAAGATCTATTTGGACGTGATAAGAGAAATTAGAAAGAAATAGATAAGGCCACTCCTATTATTTTAAAGGAGACATTTATTGAGGAAAAGATAATAATGATATCATAGGATTACTACCATGCACAATAAACTGAATAAAAGAAAATTTTGGATCATGGAAACTGAATTTGTTAGAAATTTTCTACATCAAAATATAGAAAAATAAGTTGGCTAGAGACCGATTATAAAAGTAAAAAATAAGGCATGAGAAGTGAGTTTGTAACTGTGAGAACCAAGTGCTTGTGTGAAATAAAGAAGAATAATTTTTTACCTCTAAAAACAATAATTATAATATGATATATAAATAATGAAGAAGATAATTTTTGTATCTAAGAATAAGTATAATCCAAGATGGTTCTCTGAGGATTTTTTAATCAAGGCTGAAGAAGTGTAGAGTGGATAACCATATTGTTTCTATTCATATATATTGTGTTGAGCCTTTCAAATTGATAGAAGAAACATTATCTTTGAAGATCACAAGATGTAAAATTGAGTTTTGAGATGCTAGTGAATATACTCTATTGAATATTTTGTGATATATATATATATATAAACAGAGTTTCATTTTCTAATCTTAAATAACAGTTGACACATGAAGATTCTGTATTGAGAAAAAAGAGATAATATTAATGGATATAGTGACTTTTTTTGTAATGATTTAATATCAATGTTATAGAGGGATAAAATCAAATACTTTTAAATATATGGTGGGAATCCATGAAACTTCTGTAACTCTGGGTATGTAAGGATAACACATTTGAATGTTGTGATTTCAGTGGGATACTAATTGTGGGAATTCCATTAAAATGTTTTCAAGTGTATGCATGGTGATACTATGTGTAAGTGTGGGATATACCAAACAATTATTTTTATAGATTGATTATAATGGAAAATCCTTGATTTGGGTGAATAACCAATCATGAAAAGGGGTAAGATTCCTATGAAGTGGTTGAACGATGCAAACATATTTCCTCCCATAATTGCTTGTTTTAATTATATTGCTTTTGAATGTTTCATGTTGGGTAAGAATTAATACAAATTCATTTATACCATAAAAATAATAGAGGTTAAAGTATAAAATGTGGAAAAAACCTATGGCAGTGATTGAAATTTTGTAAAAAAATCATCACAAAATTCACCCCCATCCCAAGTGTATAAACTGACCCCTAAGGAAATTTTAATAAGCATCAAAGCATAATTCCCTCTAGTTAGATCAAATTTTTCTTGACCCAACTTTTGATTATTATAAGTTGATGGAGTGAAAATTTTATGTGTTTAAATAAGTGACTCAGTTAAAAGAACTAGTTCCTATTACTGTTAATACAAAATCTGAAGTCTATACATAGGCATTGAGATACATAAAAAAGAACAAAAACTAAGAATAATAATTGAAAATTAATATAAATAATGTTCATGGGGAAAATATTACATGTATATTAGCATATATTAAGGCACTATAATACAAAAAATGACATCTTAAAAAGAGAGGTGACTTTATGGAAGATATATTAGCTATAGAAGTTAGGATATGGAACACCATTAAAAAGCAAGGGAGGATGAATGATGAAATCATATCACTTTACAATGAAATATATTTTCAATATGATTAATACTTGTAAAGAGATACTTGTGAAAATTTTGTCCTTAAAGCAGAAATTCATGCATTATAGAAGCTATTTAGAGTCTATTTGGATATCAAATATGGAAAACTAAAAGCGAAATAAAATATGATAAAGGAAATAGATAGTTATTTTAAATATTAAAACAAAATCTACAAGGATAGAATAAAAAATATAAAAAATGATTGGGAAGGAAGAATCATATATGCTGACGATGAGTATAATTCCATTAATATTAAGTATATAGAACTAAAGGTAAAACTGAAGAATCTAGAAGCTAAACAACATGGAACTTTCCAATGTATTGAAAGAAAGAGTGCTACCACCCAGGCTTCTGAGATGTATTTTACTTCAAAATGGATTCATTTTGACAATAAGGAGAAATTTGGAACATGTAGATAAGTTTCTACAACATGATCGTGAAAAAATGCATCCCATTGTCCGTAAGAATCTATTTTCAAAAAATCAGTATTTTTGAATTATGTAAGGTCAAATTTAAAATATAGAAACATTTGGAAGTATAAAAAAGATGTAAAAAAACCAATATATTAAGGGTTAATGTGAGTAAGTGTACACCCAATTATAGCACAAAAATTAGGGATTATAAAAAAAATAACAAGCTTAGAAAACTATATGACCTACATATAAATTGAAAAGAACATTATTTTTAGGCTATTGTTCGCTCTATTAGTGGTTTTGGAAGATGTATATTTATTTATTGTATAATAAGTCAATATATGGAAGTAATGTAAGCTATGAACTTAGGGGGAGATTTTTTACAACAAAGGTAAATCTGATGGACCTAAACTAAATGCGCCAAAAAGAGTATTTTTTTAAAAAATAATGGATTTGATTTTATAGACGATTTATGCTTATACTATAAGAGGATTGGTCACTACAATAAATAATATTGGTATGCACTAACCCAACACCATTAGTATACTAATTTGAAGAGGCCACAAAAGCAAAATAACCAAAGAGTTGAAGACAATTTTTCATGGGAAATTAGTTGGTAAAAAAGGTTATTAAACAAAAGAATCCAAATGATTATAATAAAAATTATTCTCAAGATGTATTTTCCCAAACACCTTAATATTTTAAAACAACACGATGTTCGATATTATATGAACCACTCTACACTGAGCTTAAATGAACAATGAAATATTATTATTTAAATATGACAATTATAAACTAACCGTTGAATTAGGGGTTATTAATTTGGTTAAACACATTATGGAAATATATATTAAAATTTTATATAATTTAATTGTTAATAATTAATAATTACACAATTTTTAGTAAGATTGTTTTATACTTCAAAAATATGTTTTTCTCTAAATTGAGTTTTTTTTATTTTACAATAGAAAATTTTATAAAAAAATTTCAGAAATTTCAGAAATTTTATTTAATAAAAAATATTTCATTTTTAAATTAGCATTACAAAATTTTCTTATAGTGAATTTTTTTTTTATTTTTCAAAAAAATTTTATTTTAAAGAAAAGTGAAACATAAGGACTTGTATAAAAAGTTATTTTTTCTTATAACGTGTGTGAAAATTCATATTATTTTAATTTATTTTTAAAATATCATTAGTTATTTTTAATTAAATATAGTGCAATAATATTTATTTTAATGAATTGTGTACTTTCATTTGATATGAAAACTTTTTTACACTTAAAAGGAATTTTTCTGAAAAATGGATTTTCATTTTGTTCTATGGATATAATTTTAATTTAAATTCATCCAATTCTATGAATTTAATATTTAAAAATGAATTAATTTTTTTTAATTAGGTGGCCCAATTTTTATAAATAGGACACTCTTATTTTTAGTCGTTATGAAAAGTAAATATAGTAAATAATTATCACTACATTTTGGGTAAATCAGGTAATTATGGTTAAAAATAATTTTATAAGGAATAAAAATTGATCCTAAAACATTCCTTTATCCTATTTTAAGAGTATATATTGGCCATGTACATACAAGTCTCAAATATGTGGTTCCTTTGTGCTATATTTAATTGAAATTGAAATTTATGATATTTAAGTAGAAAATAAATATAAAAACGTCACTTTTGTACTTTTAATTAGTATAACATTTTGTGATCGAGATTAAAAATATCTTATTTTTGGATACAAATATTTATTTTAAAGATAAAATATTTTTTTAATATGGAGATTTATTTATATATTTTTAATTAAATAATCAACATAAATTCTTGTGCAACCCGGACATAGTATTTATTAAATTAACATAAAAATAACATAAATGATTTAAAAAATATTAAAATTATTATATATATATTGAATTATTTTGTTATATGAAATTTTTATAAAATTATAATAATTTAGTGTTGTGTAATATTATTAGATTCTAATTCCACTTTTCATGTTATTTTCAAAGTCAAATTAAATGAATAATTTCAAAAATACCATCAATGATATTTTTAGTAAATTATATTTTATTAAATGATTTAAAATTTATAAAAAACCTATCTTTAACCATGAAATTTGGATATGGTTGAAGTTATCAACCAAATTCTATTTATTTACTATTTTACCATTTATATTAACTCTCTTTACCCCTAATGAGTAGAGGCATTGTTTTAACAGCAATTATCAAAAAGCTTTAACACAGGTTAAAAAAGGAGATAAGTGTAAAAAACTAAGCTAAACTTTTCCAAATTTTATTTGATGATAATATTTCGTCATATCCTCATCTTATCACCTAATTATATTATTTTGGATCCTTTTTACCTGAAAATTAACTTATATGCGTTTAATATTTTATTAAATTCCAAAAGTGACCCTCCCCTCACTTAGAAAGGGATCCTCATATCCTCTTTTCAACACATTTCAAAAACTTTTGGATTTAGATTATAAAAACAAAATTCCGTACCTCCCATATATTTATATGTTATTTTGTTAATGTAAAAACCTACATCCATCTCCTCTTCCATTAAATGGGAAACAAAACTATCCTTCATGTGTACGGTGGACTACCGCATCAAAAACCAATGGAATTACTTTCCAATATCTACCTCTAAACAATGGTTAAAATTATAGAATTACTATATATATTTATATATGATATTTATTACATATTTATCATTCTATTAAGATAATATATCACCTATATCCTTGTCTATCCGTTAACTAAAAAATGATTATGTCATTCTAGAATACATGTGGATTACCACCTCCACCAAGTGATGTGATTTATTTTTCATCACTATAGTACATGGATGGTTTATATAAGTTTATTTAAATAAATAATATGGTATTTCTTAAGTAATTATAATTATATAAATATAAAAAATGACCCAACTTCTTCCCCCATGATTTTTGAAATAATGGAAATGTTATCCATGCGTACGTATGACCTACCGTCACCATGATTGTAACATAATTTATTTTTCATAACCATTTTTAAAATTTATTTTTAAAAATTTAATTTATGTATAAAAATTATAATTATTTCATGATTACTATTCTGAATATGATGGAGTAATAACCTCTTTCACCATTGTCAACCTACCAAAGTCATTTTAGTCTTATGAGCTATATAATTTAAAAGTTGGATGTGGACTTAATTGATTAAGTAATTGTATATAACATAGTAATAATTAAAGTAAAAGGAATAATGAAATTTATTCAAGATTTAAATAATGCATTTTATGATCTAGGCTTGAGGAAAGAGATTTCATCTCCATTTTCCTTTATTAAGGAATATTTTAATGTTATTCACTTAATTTACTTTATATGGTGTATATTTTGCCACATTTTCGTACTACATCATTAATAATTTAAAATTCAAGGCATTTTAAGTTTAAATTCATTTTAATTCATCAATGGGTATTTGATTAGTAAGTTACAGAGCAGCAAAGCATTTCTTAACTCAATTTCCATTAATTGGGATATAATTATAATTCCTCATCTTAGTTATTCCATCATTATGAGCGAATGGATATAAATTTTTTTATTATGTATTTTATCTTGTTTTGTGTGGATTTAAATATTTTAACAAAATCACTTCATCGATTAATTATCACCTCAAAATTTATGATTTTTCTTATTTTTTTATTTGTCTTAATATCTTTTTCTTGAGACATGTTTCATGTCATGCACCATGATTCCTTTGTATGGTTTAATAACTAACTCAAAAATGATTTTTAAAATTTTACCTCATTTAATTCATATTATTTACATATATATATCATACTCTTTCTTCCAACGACATTTGATTCAAAATTTACCAAATAAGGATTTATGATACCGTATCATTTCGTTTCGAGATAGTTTATGTGCAAGGTTCCTTTGAGGGAAATCATATATAATTATTTTATTGAACCAAATAAATTTTATTATTATTTGGTCATTAATGTGATTTAAAATTTTGGTTTCCATTTCCTCCCTTATTGAAAAACGAAACATCAGGATAGATATTTGTAAGTAATATCGATCTTGTATCTTCTTTTAGATCTATAAAGTTTGTCTTCTGTGTTTATATTTTCCTTCAAATATCTTAATGAATGTTTTTAACACTATCCAATTATTTACTAATGATATTTTCCCATGTTTTAATTTTTTAAAAGTGGTTTAAAAAGGAATCGTTTGTCTGTTTTCAGAATGAGGTACTTTTTAACTTTTTACAAATATATAAAAGTAATGTTTTTTAAATTAAAGACATGAAAATAATTTCCCCACATCATGACTGATCAAGGATTTAAAGAAAACTATACAAGTTTTAGTGAATCTTTTCAAATTAAATTTTCTGTAATATTCAATAAATTTTTAGTTTTTAAAATTTATTTTAAAAGTGAAAAGGATATTTTTCTCAAGAATGTAATTAATAGAATTTTTATAGCATTTTTTTAATAAAATAAAAAATCATTCTTATAATTATACTCCATGGGGGATATTTCATAATAATTCCATATTTATTTTATATCTTTATGGTTTATGATCAGTTTGATTGAGGTAAATAATTAACATTCCCTATGGTGGTTCCTCTTATATAGAAAATTATTGAATATAAGGAATATTAATTAAGTTTCATTTTTTATTTATAGGATTACTTCATTGTAATTGTTTTCTTAAGGTTGAGGCATGAAATTATATAACCCCTCAATTCCTTTGTAGGTTTCATGAGATAATATATTATGACTAGTTGGTTGAGTTCTTACCAATTTATGTATGATGTCTTGGCATGAGTTCTTTTTTTTTTGTTTATGAAGTATCAAATTATTCATTTAATCATTATAAAACTAGTTACTATTGTACATGTGATTATTTTAATTTTTTTAATATCTATGGATTTGTTTCAAGTTCATTTTATTAATTATATGGAATTATTTGATCATCCTTTATTCCCTCTGTATTATTATTCATGCTCAAGTTATTGATTAAATGACATGTGTTTCAATTTTTTTAGCTTTCCAAATTTATTATTCATTATTTACTCATGATAGTATCAGCATTACGTAACTCTTTCTGAGAATTTGAGTGAACCTTTATTTTGTTTACTTTCCCTAGGATATGAAGAATGAATCACTGAGTGAGTTCAAGGAATAATGCTATTTACTATCATGATGTTTTGTATTTTATTTTTTCAAATATGATGTGATATTATAGTATTTATCAAGTTTACAAAAAAATACTAAACTATTAATTACTTTTGGATTTGATTTCCTATATCTAGTACTAAAGTAATTAATTAACCACTAGCTATTGGTTACTGTAGTTTGGGTCTTTAGAGTTAGTATTTGGGAAAGTTTACTAAAAATCATGAGGAATAGATATAGGAAAATAAAGATCAAGGGACCTAACCCTATGAATGAATTTGTGGATAAGTTTAAGTATAAGATAACATACTATTTTTTAACTTATAAATTATTTGGTTCTCCTAAAAATACATTTTTGTTAGTATACTAAACATGGATTTGGTTTACCGTAATGATAATTGTTTCTCATACTATGATTTTTTGGTTTCAATATATGGTTAGATCAAAAAGGAAATCTATTAACATTGAACATGATAAAAATGGGGTTATTATGAGAATCCAAATTGGATTATGACTAGAGTGAAATATATTCTGATTACTCTTAATCAATTATCATGAAATATGATTAAAAAATTCACCTTAACCAACTCTCAAACATACCAAATAGAGAAGGATAGAGTTTTTTGAGATCATAAGTAGTAGAGAACATAATGTAAATAATGATCAATTTTATTTATATTAGAAAAGTGGAAAGAGAAACCATTAGGAATTTATGAAATGAAGGGGAAGACTTTTATTTGTCGAAATAAAATTTATAGTGTAAGTAATTTCTAAGGAGTTTAATATCATATGTGTGGAGAACATAGGAATTATCTGAGTCGATGGAGTAATCCAAAGGGTTGAATACTAAACCAAGGCATGACTTATTCCATGTCAATAATTGAAGTTGAAGGATTTAAGTTTATATATTAGTATTTGTGATTTTTTGTAGAATTATTATATAAATGATATTTTTGTTAAATTATTCATGAAACATATAAGAATTTTTATCATGTAGTTTATCTCTAAGGATTTTCAATTATTTAAAATGGTACCAACAATCATGAAAATTAATTTTTGTGATATAAAACTTAATATGTGCCTGATTTGGAAGTAATAATGTTTAATTGATATAAATAGATGGCTAGATTTTGTGAATAAAATTAGATTGTATTAGTGACCTTGAAAATTGTTAGTGATTTGGTGAAAATGTAATTTATGATATAATTTTTAGTATTTTTGGATTCCTGGAATATATATGATATTAAACATTTTTATATAAATAATTTGGTTGTATTTTATTTTTTAATGTAATTATCTTTTATTTAAGGTTTTATAGTGATTAAGGTATTCAAATATTTGGTATGTGACAATAAGAGTTACATTATAATTTCTAGGGAATTAGTATTATGTTTATTTTGGAAATTTAGTGACATTATTTCTAAATTTCTGAACTTTAAATTTTTATATATTTATTTTTGAAGTATTTTAACGATAAATACATGTGGAATGGATTAATTTGAACTTTGGGTGTTACTATTGAGTTTTTAGAAATTAATTTATTATATTGGACAACTTCTACTAACCATTTTAGTTTTGGTAAATAGTTAGAGACATAAGGAAATACCTTTCACAGTTTTATGGATGTTATGATCTATTTCAATATAATTTTAGTGATTCAAGCATAAACAATTAATCTTGGATATTCATTTCTTAGAGTAATATTTGATGTGGAAACTGATCGAAGCATAACCAAAGGATGAAATTATGATTATGAAATAAAAACATAGAATATAAATATATTTTATGTTGTTATTTATATTGATATTAAAATAATCCATTAACTTTTATAAAATGATCTTGAAAAAGAAAAGATAACAACTTATCTTCATTTTTGATGAATCAGTGGTCTTTTCACAAATCAATTTTTTTTGTCTTTGTGGTCATTAACTTTTTCATGACCATATTCTATATCACTGTCTATTATTCCTTAAGAATTATTTTTCTCCCAAAATTTCATATTTTTAATTCAGATTAACGTGTCATATTTGGAAACCTAATTTTGTGTTATTCTAGATGACCTTCATATTTCCCTTCACCTCTTTTAAAGATATAGTTTATTAACCCTTTTCAAAATGTAGGTTTTCCAAAAATGAATTTTCAAATTTCAAAACATTTGTTATCCTTCACATGTTCAAATTGTAAGGACATAATTTATTACGAGGTTGGACGAGAATGTAATAATCTGATATTTTAAATGAACACTATATTCTATATTATATACAATACGTAACATCGAGCATTAATGAACCATGAAATGTTATTATCTAAATATTATCATTATATCCTAGCCGGTGAATTGATGGTTATGAACATTATTGTCCATATTATGAAAATATGTATAAATATTTTATATAATGTATTTATTAATAATAAATAAGTACTTGAATTTTAGTAAGATCATTTTATTCTTTAAAAATATGTTTTCTTCAAAAACATATTTTAATTTTTTCCTAAGAAAATATTATTATTAATTAATTTTTTTAGAAATTCTATTTTATAAAAAGTATATAATTTTTGAAATAATAAATAAAAATTGTTTGATGTCGAAATTTTGAATTTTTTTGAAAATTTTGATTTTCAAGGAATAGTGCAAAGATAACGATTTTAATCAAAAACTATATTTTCCATTAAAGTGTTTAAAAAGTAAAATTATATTTTGGTTTATATTTAAAGTATAATTAGTTCCTTTCAACTAAATATATTCTAATTATAGTCTTCTAAATTAAATTTACGCTTGAATTCGGAATAAAAATATTTTTATACATAAAAGAATTTTTTTTCTAAAAAAGCGCTTTTTATAGCATTTGGAGGATTTAAATTTAATACAAGTTATTCCACTTATATGATTTGATTCTTGAGAAATTAATTAAATATTTGGAATATGTAGGATTTTTTTAAATAAAACTCTTTTATTTTTAGTCATTATGAATAATAACTATAGTAAATAATTATCACTATGTTAAGGGTAGATCATGTAAATAAGGATAAATATTATTTGATTAGGGATAAAAATTGACCCTAAAACATTGATTTATCCTGTTGGATGAATTTATTTCTGATATTTCTATCCATGTATTTAATATATGGACCCTTTTCCATTTTTTTTGACCTTTAAAAAATTTAAGAAAAAGATAAAGACAAAAATATCTCTTTCTGAATTTTAATAAATATAATATTCTGTGACAGGAAAAGAAATTACTTATATTCCTTTATAAATATTAATTTTAAAGAAAAAATATTTTTTATCTTGTTAATTTATTTATTATTTTATTAATGATATAGTTATCAATAATTCTTATGCAGCACTTACACAATTTTTATTCAATTAATAGAAAAATAAAATTAATGATTTTAAAAATATCAATAAATATATAGTGAATTAATTATAGTGTTCTGTGAAATTTTTAGCTAAATATTCCTTTTTAGTTATGTGTGAAATTATTATATTTTTATTCCATTTCTTTTATGTTGTTTTTAACATCAAATTAAATGAATAGTTCCAAAAAATGACATTAAAAATATTTTATAATAAATAATATTAAATTAAATAATTTACAATTTTTAAAAATCCTATATTCATCCAAGTTGTTGTTATATAGTTTTTAATATCTACCAGGGTCCCTATATTGAACATTTTTCCTTTTATAGTAACTATATTGTCTCCAAAAGGGTAGAAACTTTGTTATCTATGTAATTGTAAAAAAGGGTTAACAGAGTCTTAAACAAAGAGATATGTTTAAAAGACTATTCTAAAATTGTTAAACTTTTATTGGATGATATTATTTCGAACCATAATTATCTAATAATTAAATTATATTAGTTTTTATTCTTTTTAATTCAACATTAATTTATATTTATTTAATTCTTTAAGAAATTCCAAAAGTTCCCCTCCCCTCACATAGAAAAGAGCACCCCTATAATCTTTTACAAACACTTAATAATCCTTTTGGTATAGACTATTACTATAAAAACTACTTAATTACTTACATTAACACATCCTATAGTTCTTGGTTTGACTATAAAAATCTCCTATGAAGCCTTATGGGATAAACCTAAAGAGGTTGTTCAAAAAACATGTATTGTTCTTAATTGAGCATTTTTATTTTATTTATTATTCCACCTAATTAAAATCATATTCAACCTTGATGATATGATAAAATAATTATATCCCATATAATTATATGTTATTATTTAAATTATATAACCTATATGCATATAATCTTCCATCAAATGGGTAATGAAACCATTATTAATTTGTACGGAGGACAACCGACTCGCGAACCGATGTAATTAATTTTTCACCACATCCTATCAAAAATAATAATAATGGTAGACTTAATATATATATATATATATATTATATTTTTGAGATATTTATGCTTTTGGAAAGATAATATATCACCTTTATTATTACATTTCCATTCTCTGAAAAATGATAATGTTGTTCATGCGTACGTGTAGACTTCCAGATCCATGAAGCAATGTTCTTCATTTTTCATCACTAAATAACATGGATAGAACATATAAGTTTATTATAATAATTCATATGATATTTATGATATAATAATAATTCTTTAAATATAAAATAATACTTACCTTCTTTTCACTGCGTTTTTTGAAAAAAGGAAGCATTAATCATGCGTTCGTAGGACCACCATATCCATGATTGTAATGTAGTTCATTTTTCATAACCATATTTCAAGGATGGTTTTGAAAGAATAATTTTTATATAAAATTGATAATTATTTAATAATTATTATTATTTTAAAAATTTTGGTGTAATAACCTCGTTGACCATAGTCTATATACGAAAGTCACACTAGATTTATGATCCAAATATCATCAAACTACAATGTGAGATTAATTTATTAATTAATTTTGTATAACATGGTATTAAATAAAATAAAATAAATAATTAACTTGAAAAAGGTCATTAATAAAGTAATCAATTAACATAATTTTATTATTCATGTGATAAATTATGTGTGTGAAAGTCAGACTCAAGGTAAGTTATTTCATCTTAATTTCCCTTTATAGAGGCATATTTTAATATCATGCACCTAATTTAGTATATATAATATATATATATTTATAATTAACCATTTAAATATTATATCATAATTAATTTATTCTTCATCTAATTTTATGTTACAATTCATATTACTTCATCCAAGAAGATTTGATTTGAAATTTACCAGGCTTGTTTCTTAACTCAATTTACAGTAATTGGGTTAAACTTATACTTCATCATTTTTATTCCATGATTTTGTGTGAATTAATATATAAATTGTTTTATTATGTATTTACAATTGTTTTTGGATTCAAATATGTTCACATAATATCTTTAGGGGTTAATTATCCCTTTAGAAATTATGATCTTTGTACAA
Source organism: Viscum album (assembly GCA_963277665.1). NCBI lineage: Eukaryota > Viridiplantae > Streptophyta > Magnoliopsida > Santalales > Viscaceae > Viscum > Viscum album. Next base: position 614,460,932 of record OY728136.1, read on the forward strand.
GGTTTCTTTATCTCAATCTCTTTTTATCGAGACTTGTTTCATGTCATGCACCATGATACCCTTGTATGGTGTACATAAAACATATTGAATATATTTTGAAATATTAATTAATTTAATCAATGGTATATATATATCCATACAATACACCTGATTTAATTTTCTTTTGCTTCAAATGTTACCAAAGAAGTATATGATTTGTGTTACAATATCCTTTATCTTAAATATTTTTTATGTTTAAGGTTACTTTGGGGAAAAAATATAAAAATATTTTCTTAAACCACATCCATTTTATTATTCTCTATTTATGAATTTTTAATACAAGTTTGGTTTCCATTTTATCCCTCATTGAATAAATAAATATCAAGAATGTTTTTTGTAATTAATATTAATCTTTTAACTTCTTTTAGATTAGGAATATTTATCTCCCATGTATATATTTACCTAAATTTTTTTGAAGAAGATTACCAATATTATGAAATTATTTATTAAACACATTTTTACCCATGTTTTAATTTTTAATAAATGGTTAAAAAATGAATATTTTTATCATTTTTGGACAAATTTAATTTTGGAATTTTTAGATAAGCGTGAAAGGAATTTTTTTTAACTAATACAGTATAGAATTAATTTCCCACTATCATGATTTTTTAATGTTATTAATATTCATTTAAATTTTTACATGAATACTTTAAAAGAAATTTTTTTTTCTAATATTCTATAATTTTTAAGTTTTAAAAATTTATTTTTGAAGTGAAAAGGGAATTTTAATCAAAAATTTTTTCAAAGTAATTTTTGAAGATTTAATATACATAAAATAAAAAAATCCTTTCATATACTTATGAAAAATTTGATAAATTTTGTAACGATAATATCATTATTATTTATCTGGATGCTTTATCATGAGATTAATAGGGGAAAGTATTTGACATTCCGTATGATACTTCTTCCTGTATGAATAATTATTGAATATAAGTCAGGTTAATAAGTTGTATAATTTTTTATATGATGAATGCATTAAAAATTTTAAGTTGTAGGAGGGGATCAATATCCAATAGAACCTACATGAATTTTATGTCTCACGAAACAAATTTGTTTGGGTATTTGGCTGAGGCCTTACCCATTTATATAAGATATCTTAGAATGAGACCTTGATAATAAGTTTATGATGTCTTATATTATTTATTATATAATTATTAACCAAGTTATAAATTTATATGTGATATTTTAATAATTATGATATCCGTGGATAAGTTTAATATTCATATGATTATTTATATGACATTTTTTATCATATTTTCATTTTTACCTTATTATTCTTCATGAGAAAGTTAGTGATAAAGTGGAATTTGTTTTTAGGTATTTTACTTTTCGTATTGATTATTATTTAATTACATATGATAACTTCCATTATATACAAACTTTATTTATAATATTATTTCACCTTTATTATGTCTGCTTCCCATAGGATATAGAGAAGGTATCTTTGAATGAGTTCAAAGATGTATAATATTTAATTTTTTGATGTTTTGTATTTTATATTTTCAAATGAATTATGAGATTCAATTATGTATCTAGTTTACCAAGAATAATATTGTATTATTTCATTTGTGATGTGATATCATATAACTAGTACCAATGTAATAAATTAACCACTATCTTTGTGTTATAGAAGTCTTGGTCTTTATAGTTGGTATCATAAAAATTTTAGCAGATACCTCTACAACTAGATTTATGAAAACAAATATGAGGGTACATAACCATATGAATGAATTTTAGGATATGTCTATGCATATGATAACATCCTACATTTCTTGTAAAGTAGATATTATGTGGTTTTATAGCAATACATTTCTTTTTGGATACTACATGTGTATTTTTTTTGGATCAATTTCATATAGGGGTAACAGCCTTGAAAATATATTTTTGACAATATTTCATCCATCATTTTTTTGCACGGTGAATGTACCCTTTCCGAACACTTTTTTTGAAAATCCTGAGGAATATTCTTAGGATAATTCCAATTTTCTTTATAAAAATTATGCAGAATTTGAGTAGATGATAACTATGAATAGCCTATGTTAAACCAAGGGTGTCTTAGATTAAAAATAATGTGTTATTATTTATGTATTCTATTAATGGTTTTAATGATTATATGTTTTACATATATGATTATTATCTCGCATATTATGGATTTGTGTTTTAGTTAATGGTTGGAACCAAAAGGAATCGTGTCAGCATTGGAAATGTTAGACAATGTGGTGATTATGGGAAACAAAATGGGTTGATAAATAGAGTGAAATATATTGTTATTATTCCTAATAAACTATAAAAATAAATGATTAATTACTTACACCTTAATCGACAATCTGATTGACTAAGGAAGATAAATAAAGTGTTTGCTGAAAGCTCATGTAGTGGAAACTATATAGAAAACAAGGGTCAATTTCATTCAGGTCAGAAATTTGGAAGAAGAAAGCGAAGGTAATGTATCAATGTATGAGAAATATGATTTCTATGTGGAAATAAACAAAATACAGTATTGAATTATGGTGGAATTCAAGGCATTATGTGTGGGGAACATGGGAATTATTTTATTCAATGGCCTAATCTAAAGGCTTAACTCTTAGACCAAGAATGGAACTATGCCATGTCAATCATTAAAGTTGATGAATTGAAATGATTTTATAGTGGTATTTCATAATTATGTTTTATAAGTGATATATAAACGATATTTTTTAATAAAAATATTGAAACATGTAAAGATTTTTAGTAGTAGTTTTTATTTAAGGATTTGAAAACATATGTTGAATGGTACCAATAACTAAGAAAAGTAATTTTGGCGATATTTCACTTAATATATGCCTCATGTTGAAGTAATAATGTTTATTAGGCATAAAGTGATGATTGAAATTGATGAAATAAATGAGATAGTATTTATTACCTTGAAATTGGTTAGGGATTTTGTGACAAAGTAATTTATGATTGAGTTTGTTGCAATTATTGGTATTTGTAGAATATATTTTATTTTTCATGTTTCTGTTTAAGGAATAAGGATATGGTTAATTTTTGGAAGCATTTATATTTTCATTGAGTTTTTATAGTGATCATGATATTTATATATTTGTTTTGTGATATTAAGAGTTAATTTATGATGTCAGAATGATTTTTGTAAACTTTATTTTAGAACTATAGTGAGTTTCATTATATATTTTTGAATTTTGAATTTGGAGAGTTGTATATTTAAAAGTTTTTAATGCTAAATACTTATAGAATGCGTTCATCCTAATAGAACCTGAGAATTTATTTCAGATTTATTACTAGAAAATAAGAATGAAGTTGACTTCTATTGGAAATCCAAAGGGAAAAGTATCGTACATCACAAATGGAACTTTAATATATTGTATTCTTTGTGTAAATCCATTTAAAATTAAAGGATTCTTGTACTGATGATTATTATAAACAATGAAACATAGTGATGGGGTGTTTCTAGTTCTCTCTACAATATTTTGGAAAAGTGATCTTATATAGGTAGATTTCAAAGCTATGATTAATGTGTTAAAAGATAGCTGAAATATGGAAGGATCCATCTAGGGAATTATTACTAATGCCTACTAAAATCAGTGTTAAAACAACACTTAGATGATTGTTTTAAAAATTTAAAAATGAAGCTGGAAGTGTGTAGGTAAAAAACGTTCTCAAATGAAATAATCTTTGAGTTTAGATGTTGTAAGGTACTTTTATATTGATTTTAAACAATTAAGAATTCTTACGATAATTTCTAAAGTCCTTTAGATTTTATTGATAGTATTTGAGAAGGCCTAGAAAATTATTCTAAATTAATTTATTGAATATATGAAATTTATAAGTTCAATCTAGAAAATTTCATATGGTTATCCATGATCCAAGCATTACTTGAGTAAGATGAATGATATTAAAAATGGATAAAATACTTATTATTTGTTTTGGAAATTTAAATTTGAATATTTAAAATTCATTATTAGTGATAATAATAGAAAACTAAATTATTAGATTATGGAACTGGACCTAATTAATTTAAAAATCACAAAAAAGTTGTGTTCCCAACTGAATAAATTAGATATTGATCTTCATGGAAAATTCGAAAAAGATCAAAACTAATATGAGTTTATGAGAAAATAATGATGCTAAAAATTAAGTGCTTCCAGATTATCAAACATTGAAATGAATAATACATTTTATACTACATGAGCTATAATTATATGATTTAAACATAAAAAAATTGTGATTTCAGTTAGAAAATGTGAAAATGAGTGCATTTGAGTGTTTTGAAAATATTCATGTGAGCTAGAGTGAATAAGATGTTTAGAATACATCATGGTAAAATGAAATCTAACATAAGGCCCAAATATAAAATTCAATAAGATTTTAATATATATTTTAAGAATTTTGTATTGTGGACTTCTATAAGAAAATGGAGAACTATAGAAGACTCTCATATCCTTTAGAAAATATCATAAAGATCTATTCTTTTGTGAGAAGAGAAATTATAAATGAATAGAGATAGGATTTTATTCCATTTTATTGAAGAAACACATTGAGGAAAAAAAGAATAACGATACCGTTGGAGTACTTCAATATATAATATGTTTTATAAACTAAATTTTTGGATCATGGGTACCAAATTAGTTGAAGATTTTCTATATCAATATGTAGAAAAATATATTGGCCAATGAACTATGTATTAATGTAAAAAAAAGGATAAATAAGCCAGTTCAAAAGTGTGAGAACAGAGAGAATATGCATAATGAAGAAGAATAAATTTTGAACTCTAAAAGGAATTAGTATAATAGGATATATAACTACTGAATAAGATCATTTGAGGATCGAAGAAGAAAAATAATTTGAGTTATATTTTCCATTTCTAGATGAGGTAGATGGTCTGAAGAAAATTTTGGAGTGTCTAAATTTGGTTTTTTTATTCATATCTGATTTGACAATCCATTTATATAATAAAGAGTTTATGGATATAAGAAGATCATTGGAACTCATATTGAGTTGATATATTCTATCGAACACACTCTATAGAATATATAGGAATTTTTCTATGTTTAGAAGTTATGCTGTATGTTTTAATCTTGAAAAATCAATGGCAGTAAAAAATTTTATACTAAGATGAATGAGATTAGAATATTGGCTACAATGATATCCTTATACTGATTGGACTTTGAATTTAGAAATGTATGAATGAAAATAATTATATATGCATAGCGGGATGTTGTGGAAGTAGCCTGAATATGTAAGAATAATACGATGAGAAGATAATTATAGGATGTCCAATGAAGTACTTCCAAGTTTATATATAGTTAGACTCTATTCAAGTATGGGAAGATAAAAACCATTATAGTTAGATATTGATTATAGTATAGAATCTGTGACTGAGTTGAATAACAATTCTAAATGAGGAGTAAGTTTATTATTAAGGGGAAGAAAAATATAAAACACATCTTTCTATATTTACTTTTTTACCTTTATTATATGTGGATGCTGCATGTTAGTTAAGAGTTAAAACAAATTCATTCTCACCCCAACTTGTAACAGAGGTTCAATTACCAAAGGGGATAAAAACCTAAAAGATAATTTGGAATTTGGTAAAAATAAGAAATACCTACTTCACCCCCTCTCAAGTGTTTTCAATGATCATTAGGAGTATTTACCCTATGCTAGTGACATGTCATTGATGTGTTTTTTTGTGGAAATATGTATGTGACAACATTTATCCATTAATATGTACATATATATATATATAAGTGGTAATCAGTTGACGATATAATTTTTCTATATTAAAGGTTATCAAAATTTCTCTTACTAGTTCTATTATAATACTATTTAAAGCCACATAACTAGGCCCTCTGAAGTTTTTCATTATCCAGAAAGGTGGTAGGTGTTAATGGTAGTGGAATCAAGCCCTTGATAAGGGCTCTATTGGTATCCCTATGAAGGGAATAAAACCAATCTCGTTTTTTTCCACTTAATGGACACATAATACACATTTAGGCCATGTGACAAACACCAATGTGGGTTATTTTATGTTCATGTATCCATGAACACTTATATGTAGTTTTTATTCATTCAGAGTGGACTTATCGGTGATAGGTTTCCAACATTGGTTAATGTGAGACTTAGGAATGATCAACCCTTTTTGGATAACCTCAAAGGGATTATGAACCAAATGGGGTATGTTTTTTCAAAGGGAATATAGACCCATGGGAAATATTTATTTTTTTGCCTATTTTGGATATATACCACTAAGAAGGATACAACCTCATTAAGAATCTGGACAAATAAAGAAGGTTCCTAGGGAATATTGACTTAGGGAATGGATGTTTGAGATCTCATGGAATGTGGAATAGCGAAGAAGAAATAATGTTATTTTATGAGGAATATGGCCCCATGAAGATGGATTCATAAGGAATACGACCTTATTAAAGGTGAATAAGTTTCTCAGAGGGAATATAATCCAATGATCTATGAATTCTAGGCTCCCAAAGAATACTGAACAATGAAGAAAAACATGTATGGTTTTGATTTTGGGTTTGAACATCAAGGGGGAAGACTTTATATACTACTAAAATAGGAATCAATACACATATAGTTCGAGTTGAACTATATAAGGTTATATTGAAAGACCAAAATCATGAATTTTGACATCATACGATAAATATATTTTTGTGCTATTTTATATCACCCGAGTAAAAAGTTTTTATACAACTCAATGTTATATAAATAAGACATTTGTGTCATGAAAGGAGTAAAAATATAATACTTAATGGGGATTATTAATTAATATTCCAATTTTTTGTTTTAACCAATCAAAGGGTGGATTGACATGGAAAGATACTTTTTGGAATTACACCAAAGGATGAGGACCTCTTATGTGATACTTGATAGAGTCATGGATATGTGTTGGGGATTATGCATATCCTTTCATTCGAATTCAGGTGGTAATGGGTCATTAAATAAACCAAATGTGTTGTAACATCAATGAGAACTTGGAAAAGTCTTATAACTAGAAAGAGGCTGTTGGTGATGCTCAAGAATTTTGAGAACATGAGGCCTACACATGAATACGTGACAGACATATGTGGGTTTCATTAGCTCATTTATGTTTCTTAGTGATGAAATCATTAGTGAGAACACGGTTGAGGCTTACACTTATTGAGTAATCCCATAGAAACATGTCCTATTGATTGGAACTAGTCGTCCACCCATAACCAAGGTTGATATGGCTTGGGATTGGATTCGGTAAGTTGATCTACATGTTTGAGGAAAAATATCATCAGTATCCCCCCAATATAAATCCAAATTATCAAGGAAAAACATTATTGTGACTACCTTAGGTGTCAATCAGTTAGGGAATATTTCTCAGGACATGAATTTTGTCAATGGAATACAATAAAATGGGTTCTTTCTAGTGTATATTCCCTAGTTATGTGGATCTATTGGATTTAGAGAGGGCCACGATAATTGGATTCACAGGTAGGATACCTAGGTGAAAGGGTGCTCTACCAGTTAAATTGGGGTGTTCATGGTACCTTGTTGTGGGAGTTGAGGAGGAATCTCCCATGTTAGTACTAGGGTGAGGGCTCACCCTAGTGAGGGATGAGTGAAAGTATCGCTCTACTGTTAGATTAGAAAAAGTACCCTTCCTAGTTATATTAGGGAGAATTGATCGCCCTAGTGATACAAGAATGAAGTGGTCACCTTGATACTAGGGTGAAGTGGTAACCCTAGTGTTACAAGGGATATTTGTTTCCCATAGTTATATTATGGATAAGTGTATACCTTTATTATAATAGGGTTAATTGGTCTCCCTAGTAATGAAACTTGAGATAATATTTTCCCTGATGGTATGGGGTCTTCATAGATTCATTTAATAAAATGGATCTCTATTGTGTTACACAGTATGTGTCCTTAACCATAATTTTGAGAAATTAAGAGGACTTGGGCTCCTAAAAAGGTTTTTTAATTGATGGTAATTAGAGAATAGGGCTCAAGGGAGTTGGAGACTGGGTATTGAGATTTGGGTTAGATGATTTACGATGTGTATCTTTTTTTTCAAAATGGAATGAATGAGTTTAACAAGGATACTATTTATAGGAAAATATACAGAACTAGGTGAAGGTGGTGTTGGTGTGTAGGCTAGGTGCACAAGTAGAATTGGGTGAAATTGACATGGCATCTGGGATGGGCACAATAATCAAACTTGGGGACTTGAGAAAACAACCCTAGGAAAACTTCTAGGGGCTTGGGAGAAGTAACATGGGATAAAATTAGTGGTCCTAGGAGAAATAATGGTGCCTTCCTTATGAATTTTCCTCCAAAAAAGAGAGAATAATGAAATTCTCTCAGGATAGAACATAATTGGAACAATAATGATCTAGTCTCATAGTGAAAATGACACAATTAAGAACGCATCTTCAATAGGGGAGAGATGATGTTAAGGTTATACATGGGTATGTTAGTCGTTCACTCTACTTGTGTATTCTAGTAAATTCATAATAGATACTTTGTAGAAGAACTTGATTAAATTACTATGAAACACCTATAAATTGTGAAACCACTTTATGAACATTTTTCGGATATGAACAAGATTACAATATCTATATTTTCCCTATTGATTTTCATGATTTATGTTTAGTATATTTATCTTAGTCTTCACATTTACCTAATCAAAATAATTCTATGTAAATAGGATTTTTCCTTCACTTTTACTTACTATAATTGACCCGAGAGAAGGTCTGGAGAGAATTTGAATATATATATGTTTCTATTTGATGAGGCTGGGTAAAGGACTCAGGTGATTGACTAGTGTGAGATACCTGTGAAAACATTTTATACATTATCAAAATTTTGACTTAGTGTTCCTAAACTTAGCCTATATTTTCCTCAAGGTATTCTTATACGTTACTGAATTATCTTATTGATAAACAATATACTCTTATTCTATGAAAATAATGTCTTATACTATAGTTACTACTTCTAATGTCGAGTCTACATCTCAAATCGTGGAAATTATTGAAATCATCAATTATGGATATTACTTATAATGAGAAATTTTCCTGGTCCACCTTGTAATTTTTTTACGGAAACATCACCTTGAATACCCATCATTTAATCTCTTTCCATTATACAAGATTGGGATTTTGACAGATGTCATCATTCTAAAATTGGATAAATACATACAATGCTCTTGGTTTTCTGAGTACACCAGCATGTGAATTGATAATATTTATTCCATTGGTGCCTATATAAAAGTGGGGGGAACTAGTTATGTGTTATTGATTAACCACACCATAGCTTCTCCTAACATGAAATCACACATATCTGAGCCTCAAAAAAATTTCTACCCATCCATATTTTATTTCTCTTCCATCGATCAACTAAAGGGATGAAAAAATGATTGGGACTTATGCCTAGGGGGTCCTAGTAATCATTGATGGATGTGGGTGCACTTGGTCCATATGACATGAGTTGAGTTCATTCCACCATTGGAGGCAGATATAGATTATGAGTAGAAAACCTATATAGTCCATTAACTAATAAAACTAGATTTGGATATCATGGTAAAGGAACCTCATTCACAGGGTGATATAAAATTTTATGCACAAATGAGAACCTTCTTAGTGGCCTGTGGTAATTGTCCCAATTGTAAGCATCTAAAAGTGTTCAATTTTATGAATAAATGAGGTTCTTTAGCCCTATAGTTTCCATTACTAGAGAAATTACCTTATATAGAGTGGGGTTATGATATTAAACATGGAATCCCTCCCCAAACCTTACTGGTGAGATTTATAGTGATGTGGATGAGACATTATCTAATCAAAATGTTTGACTCCCACAATGGCATAAAGATTGGTTTATTTTTAGGGAGGAAATGTTCACATAAAGAGAGACTATAGGATTAGTGAGACCAGTTATGGAATTGATCTAATGTGTTTATTTCAAATTTTTAGGGGAAATTCCCTATTTTTAATATTAGGTCTATATCAGGTGATATGTGTATGGGTGACAAGAAATTTAATGCCGACATGCTTTATTTGGATGTTAACATACCAGAGTGTAGATTTCACCCTTTTATTCTAGATGTTTCTTGCATCAGGATCTTATTAATGATGTATGATGCAACCTCGTGGGTTTTGATTCTATACCTAGAATTAAATTTCTTCCATTATAGTGACCACCTTGCTAGAATGGTCATTTTTGATGACCATGGATTGTATGATGGCCAGTTGTAAAAGATATCTTGAAGGGATTGAATATTTTTGACATAGGTACATGATATTGTTATCCCAGATGATTATATGGATTATAGGGTTCCATGATAATTACAGTGTCTACAATAGCTAACTGTGTCACCACAAACATAAATATGATCAGAGAAACATCCCATGATGGTGTGATAATTGAGGGAAATTATAGCCCAAGAAGACAGTCAGGTCATGTTCAAGTAAACTCCCTTGAGTTAACTTATTGGGTAACACTGAGATATTCTAACATATGGACATATTTATACATTTAGGGAACAAAATTGGGTAGAATTCCCAGATTCCTTTTATAGGAGGCTTCAGGTAGGGGAAGAAATACCAATAGAATTCCACAACAAGGGAATGATAGTGATATGGTTCTAAATCCATCAAGTCTTCCTTAACCATATGATACTTGGAAACCAAATTTTGAGGAAATATTGAGTCATGGGGATGGGTTTATATGATCTATTAGGTGATAATTAAAAGATAACCGAACTTCTATAAAGGAGTAAAGACTCAAAAAGGATTTTAAATTAAAGGACATTGACTATTTTTTAGGGAACAATTGGGGGATGGAAAAATCCTCAAACAACATACATCTTAGGGGATATAAATGTGTCTGTGAATTATAATTATGAGAATAATCCCAATATAGTGGGATATTCATTCAATAAATATATATATTTTTCTACAAAACTGAACACTATATGTTTTCCATAGCATGGGTGATAGAGATGATGAATCGAGACACTGTGGGGGGGGGGGGGGGTCAATCAATTTTCTTGAAAATTGGATTAATTTTTCAATCATTAGGATGTAAGTTTATTAATTGAATAACTTTTCTAATGGGAAACTATTAATGAGATTAATTAACATTTCAATATATAGAGGGATGAGAGAGTTCCACATCCAAAAATGTCTATAAGAAACTCTTCTACCGAAACTCCCATAGATGTGGAGAAACCGACCCCTCTAGAGGAAGGGAAACTCTCTCCAAGACAACGGTTAATACAAGTCGAAGAGGTGGGGAGATATATTTATTTCCTGAATACTCCTCCCATGAACACCAACATAGATGCATTACCTGATTTTTCATAATATGAAATTAGGAATTTAAAAATTGATATATTTTTGTTCGGTGTATTTACCCTAGAAAGAGTGGTAATTATTTTCACTTATTCTCAATTTCTTATATATATATATTTGCACAACCAAATTAATACATTGGGTGTTTTTTACTATATATTCCCTCTACCCTACATGATTCATGGGAAGTCTCAAGGATACTAAAAGGGGGGCCTAGGTTAACATTACCGTTTTATCACTAACACTTCTATATCTATAGTATAGATGGCGCCGATAATGGTTGTACCAGATGCTACTTTTAGTGGTGGATAATATAGTTTACGTATGAAAAAAATGTGATTATGGTGTTATGAAACACCTAATATATTACACTTATTAATAGGTCTCATTGTTCTTTTGGAATTATTACACTAAATATACAATCTCCTAGAGGATGTGGATAATCTTCCACTCTATATGAGTTTAGAGAAGCTAGAAAAGAACTAGACAGAGATGAGTTATCTTGGTTTTTCTAATAACATCTAATGTACAACTAGTTGCATACAAATTTTTTATCTTCATAGAATCATTGGTAGTCCATGAATTAGTGGTGTAAAATTCACTATAATTTTGTAAATTAGACCACGAGTGTCCTTATAGAAATCCACCTTTTTTGGATATGCCTTCCCAAAATACTAATGAGGAAACCATTGGGGGAGGTTTCCAAGGTCTGATGTGTAGGCAAACTGAAACGATATATGATAATGTTTCTATAACTATGAAAAATATTATGTCAGTGGTTTAATATCATATTTCTACTACTGAAGAGACACATATTGAAGGAGATTCTCATGTTCTCCTTCCAATGAAGGTATCTCCAATTACAGTTACCAATACATTAACAGAAGGGTGTGAGTATTCATACTTCCCTTCATTGATATTAGTGATAAAAAATGTATTTCTAAACTTATATAAAAAATTACCATCACTTTTTGTGGCAACAAACATATAATATTTCAACACTATGCTTTAGTAGCTGGTGTATATAGAGATGAGTTTTTTTCCCAATTCCAATAGGCTAATATTGGATTGACTTACTCTTTTATATAAGTGAATTAGAATAAAATACATTAATGTTTTTATGCGAGACACTGAGCTATACCAGGAATCACTAAACCTCCACCACATTTCCCAAAAACATGCTTGGAATCATATATAAAAGTTTATTTCCATGACTCCCATGGTGTATTTAGGTAGGAAGATACACCAACTTGACCATAAATTCTTGTTTCTTGAATGTGGGGTTTTTAACTACCAATCTATTAACAATGCTGTAAAAGTGAATATCCCAGAATGGGAGAAGGAATTAAAGGAAAATTTATCCATTTCTGTAGTGTAATCAAATGCATGATCATCTAGACTTAAATCTATGGTTCATCAATATGAATCTACTATGAAATAGTCATTTTATAGGAATAATGTTTTAATGACGATAAGGATGATAACATAAGTTACCTTCGAAAAGAGTTAGATGACACTAAGTAAAACTAACAGGACATCAAAAGTTTCTTAAGACACCATAAATAAGGTTAAAAAGGTGGCAATAAGGAATAATTTCTTCACCCTTTTTTGGAGGAAGAATATTCAAAGTTATCAATGTTTTTGTAAGGACATAGAATTTTTTAAGTGATATCTATTTCCTAATAAAATGTGTGTTATATTATATTACACACAAAAAAACAAAAATTATTTAATAATTATCAATACATTAGTCATCTCAGAAGAAAATTAAAATTCTAAACATTAAAAATGTACAAAAAATAGAAAATCCAAAATGGGAAAATATAGATCTCTCTAGTCTGTTTTAATCATCATCCTAAGGAAAACACTACTAAAATAAAATTTATTTTTAAACCAATAAATATATTATAAAGTTAATATATATAAACATGGTAGTAATTATAGTTAGTATTTAATGAAATATTAAAGTGGAATTTATAGAGTATAAATGGAAATGTGACTATCAAGATTTGACCGCTTTAGGATCATTAGTCGAATATGACCATTGGAAAACATTACTATTTAGAAATATACCCATCGATAATAATTTTAACATTATAATTATCTTTTATATGTAGAAAGGACAATGGATAATTAATGAAGAAATGAGAGTCAATGGTCTCAACCAGTAGAGTCATGCTATATGAAGCCCATTTTTCCAAACATGGAGGGGATGCAGCATTACTAGGGTTTTCCTTGGACTAAGACCAAGCCAGGATTCAATAGGTAATGTTTGAAAAAAATCACCTATGAGAGAATTTCATGTTAGTGGAAATTAACACTCGGTCGATGTTAGTCGAGCCGCCCCATGAATCTATCACCATCACAGACCTTACCCTTAGGTTGTTCATGGGGTTTACACTTGGATAAAGGTATAGGAATTAGTTACATAATGTGTACTTAAATTGTATAAATTAAATTTAAATTCCATAAATTCTATTTTAAGAATGTTTTTTTCGTAATAAAATTTTTGTTTAACTGAGATGAATTTTTGATAAATTGATTTTTTAGACACAAATTGTACCGTTTAGAAATAATATGAATTTTTATAATAAACAAATGTATGATGAATAATATTTATTTTCACTAAATATTATGTTAGAAACACTATTATTTAAATAAAAATGTTAAAATAATTTTATTATATCCTAGGAAAATTTAAAGAGTCATAAATTTTTCTATTCCTTACAAGCTGATATTTTTTAAATAATAATAATTTTTATATTTTTATGTTAAAATTTATCATATTTAGATAATTATTATGACAAAAAATCATTTTTGAAGTCATCCTATTGAAATTAAGTTTGCTAGAGTTTATGATAATTTCATAATATAATTTAATTTTTCTATGAATAATAAAAACACAGTTTGGGGTTTTCTGTATGTTTAATTACTTCATAATTATGTAATAATGACGTAAAAATTAATTATCCCAATATGAGAAATAAATTATGTCAGTTTATTAATATAAATTATTTTAATATATTTCATTTAATTTCCAAACATATATGTTACTTTCAAAATTATAAAATTGATACTTAGACTTTAAAAACAATACTTTGTGGGAAAACTAATTCTCCTTGATAAAAGAAGTAATAAAAAATTATTCTCAGTTTTTTTGGGTTAAAATAACATAAAAAATTTCCAAAATTTAGAAAATAATGGTAAAAAATCATGGTTAAGACAATGGTTTTGTATTTTCTATGACTTAGATTTTGAAATCCTATATTTGGAAATTCTTAAACAATTCCTCCACTTTTTCTTTAAATACCCACCCATTTCCCCATTTACTTTGACTCATAATACATAATACATGAATTTATGGTGGTTTTAACTCCTATGTAGTACCCCAAGTTGACCTCAATTCCCCAATGTTCAATTTCTCTAGATTTTGGAGCAACTCTTCAATTTTGGGGAATTATCCTTCTTTTCTTTTCAATTCAATAACCTCTTTTTTATATGTATTATAAAATTTATGGTTACTATAAATTGTTGCAAGTTTTAACATAACTTTACTTCCAAATTATGTTTTTTCAATGGGTGACCCTTTTAACATCTCATTTTACCATTTTCTAAAACAACATTTTGTACCCATCTTGCTGTAAAATTTAATCCTCAAATTTCCATATCTACTTAAGTAATTATCTTTTATTTTTATTTTATGAATATAGAATCCTATTTATTTTCTAAGGGTCTTTAATAAGATGTAAATATTAATTATTTTATTAATTTACTTACACATAATAAACCCACAATCTCTTTTTTTGGATAAAAATTATGTAATGATCATGTTTTATGCACTTTTGTGAGATGTGATTTTGACAAGAAACCCATTTTTATTCTCCATTGGTTATTAATGAATTGATTGATTATGATCTGTATAGATCACATTAATTAATACATAATAAGGGTTTAACCATATAGCACTCTAATGTGTTGGGTAAAGTATTTAATCTCTGGATGTGACATGTTTTACTATACCTTGGTGAATAACATTGGTAATTTTCTTTTATAAAACCTTGGTGATATGCATATGAATGTTTCATTTAAATACTGCAGCCACACTTATATGTTATTATTCTGTAATTATTATTATGATATGTCAGTTTTATATTCTATAATATCATTATTCATGTTCTTATTAATATTCCTCATGATCAAATATAAACTATTTCCATTACTAGGCCTCATTCTCACCCATTTCCTTTGATGTATGTCCACATGCTATGAGATATTGTAAATGTAACTTAGGATAAACCCATGAATAATCCTTTTAACTATATTAGAATAATATTTTAGGTTTTCATTTATCATGTACCTTATTTACATGTAACAAAACTTTGAAATATACTCACTTCGTACCATGTAATGAAAAGTTATGTAATAAAAAGGAAGGATTCTATATTTGGGGTCAAATTATGGCTTAATTATTTCTATAAATTTGGACTCAAAAAATTAGGGAAGAACTTTATGGAAAAGTACTAATATATGATTTTTTTAGTGTTTTGGTAAAGTATTAATTAATTTTTTAACAAATAATTAAACCCATTTTGGGATATAGTCAAGTGGATGTTGCTCTAGAATAGATGTAAGTAATAGTTACACCAGAAAACAATGCATTGAGCTAGACATGATCATGAACTAGTGAAAAAATGGGCATTATTGCACTCTTTTTTTGACACTATAGGGAGATATTTTAGGCTAATCACAAGATTTTTACGAACCATTGTGACGGATATATGAAAAATGAAATCTTTATTAAAGAATAACATATTTATGCATGATGCTTTAAGACATAAAATAATTTTATTGTTATAAAAATATTAAAAGAACCACATTTCTCACTAAGGTTTTCCTATTTTAAAAAATAGAGGGTAATAAGAGTAACCACGTAAATGATGAGTGCAATAGAAAAGGAGTTTATGAATTGCTAATGGAAGACAGAATGGAAAAATTCATGAGGGTGATGATTCCACTTTCTCAAGTTATGAATAATAATCTAAATCATGTTGAGTGACTAGATTCACCTCTAAGGGAACAAATTAATGTTGAGACCTTTATGTTTCAACGAACACCTTCTTTTAGTGGATCTACTAACCCATTGATTTCAGAACAATGGACTAGATCTATAAGTAATATATTTTATAGAACCCATTGTTTAGAGAAAAATAAAGTCACCCTAGTATTTTATAAATTATAAGGAAAAGATGATTAGTGGTGGAAACTAATTAAAAACACAAAGGAGAGAAATTATTTTGATGATCTATAGTGGTAAGAGTTTAGCGAAATCCTTTTTGAAAAAAAATTTCCCCATTCAATTTGAACAAAAATGGTGAAGGAATTAATCGAGCTAATTGATAGAGAAAATGTATCAGTTGGAAGAAATTGAATGAAATTTAGAGGACTTTCTTGATACATGTCTAGATTTTTTATGGATGCTAAGGGAAATATTGATAGATTATTAGTTGATTAAGACCCCATCTATAGAAGAGTCTAGAAAATTGTGAATATGAAAGCTACAAGGAGATAGTAAAGAGTGTTATGAAGTTTTAATTGGAGTTTGGAGACAAACTGTGGCCACATAAGTTGAATAAAAAAATAGAACTATGGATCCAAACTCCAAGAGAAAATTTAACCATAAAAGTGGTGGAATTCAAGTTAAAATTCCCACATGAAAAAATGTGGGAAGAAGAATTATGGGAACTAGTTTCTTAGGAGTGAAAAATTTTACAAGTTTAGAAATGATATCTATATAGCTTGGAACTATCATGGTGAGGTGAAGCAAAAAATTCTCAAAACTAATGAAAAAGGTAATATGGTACAGGCCCAACATGAAGTTTAATGGTTCAAGTGTGGATAGATTGAGAACATTTCAAATTACTATCAAAATTATATGATAATGGAGGGAAATCAGCATCAACCTCAACATTGTCCATGGGAGAATGTTTTGAAATTTTCTATCATGACAGCTGATGTAGAGGCTCTAAATGATGTGGTGGAAGGTACCCTCTTTGTTCAATCAAATATAGAAAGTAATTTGTTTGGTTTTGGTTCAACACATTCCTTTACTTTAGCCATGTTTTTAAAGAATATTGAATAAATTCCTAATCTTCTAGAAGTAGAGTTATCATTTATTACTTATGGAGGGATTATCCATGCATCAACAGTGCATAAAAACTATATTAATGGCTTTGGAAGTAAAAATATAAAAAAAATATAGTATTCATTCCCATGTTAGAATTAGACAATATAATAGAGATGGACTACCAGTAAAAGTAAAATTCTAATATCAACTACCAAAGTAAGGAAATATCAGTAGTCTTGAATGGATAACCTAAATTTATTTACAAAGGACATATATCTTGACCCGAGCATTGACTAGAATTACTTGATATCAAAGGCCCCATATAGCATGAAAAATGTAGAGCAAGAGGAATTAATGAAATAAAATCAATTTATGTTAGATAATGGATCTAACCAAGTGTCTCTCTTTTGGGATAACCCATTCTCTTTTTGTTGAAGAAGTATGGATCACTGTGGATATGCATTTATTATAGAGAACATAATAGGATCACCGTGCTAAAAAAGTTCCCTCTCCCAAAAATTAATGATTTATTTGACCATATTTTTGGGGATAAATTATTCTACAAGATTGATCTTCGATATGATAATCATCAATTGAGGATGATGAAAGAAGATACTCCAAATAATACATTTCAATACAGATATAGAAAATACGAGTTTGATTTTATAGCATTTGGGTTGACTAAATCTCTTGATATATTTATGTATTTGATTAATAAAGCCTTTAATTACTACCATGATAATTTTTTGGTAGTTTCTATTAATGATATTATGAGATATTACCAAATTCTTGATAATCATGAGGATTATCTAAGAGTTATATTGAATAATATAAGGAATGGGAGGCTACTTGGAAAATTCTTTAATTTTGAATTTTGTTAATAAAAATTTTGTTTAATGGGGAACATTATGACCAACAAAGGAATATAAATTGACCCTACCGAGATAAAAAATATGGAGGAGTGGTATCACCCTATAATAGTAATTGAGATTTATAGTTTCCTTAATTTCATATGATATTTTACACAAACTATCTATATTTGATGTATATATTTACATAGATGGAATTGAACATGAGAAAAAGGAGATGGTTGTAACATCTTAAATAATGTGATTGTTCAATTAATTATAACCCTATTAGTGAAAAAAATCATTAATGAATTAATTAATAAATATCCTAGTAAATTAGACATGTTAAATGATTAGTATTCAAGGAGATCCATTGATCCAGGACCTAGTATGGTTAGTCCTGGGAATAAAGAGGTAAGGGACATAATAAATCATATACTAAATTATATCTCAATGATCATTATTATATAAGATCATGAAAGATAAAACATAAGATCTATTTTTACAAAATAAGATAGAGAATATATATAATGGGATGCTTCGTGAGTTCAATATTTATCATAAAGGTGTTTTGAAATTTCATACATGGCTATATGTTCCATATATTCCAGATATAAATAAAAAACTGATGGATGAATCTCATAGCTCTACATTCTCCATACGTCAAGGTGGTTATAAAATGTATTGCACCTTTTTGATCATTATTGGTGGGATAATATGAAAATAAATATTTCCGAATATACTACATGGTTCTTGGTATGTCAACAAGTGAAGGTGGGGCATCAAAATTATAAAGGGGTATTACAACCACTACCCATACTAGCATTTAAGTGGGACAATATAACTATAGGCGTTTTCACTAGTTTCCAAATGAAATCCAAAGGAAACAATGCAATATGAGCTATAGTGGACTCCCTCAACCAAGAATACCCATTTTATCTCTATTTGTGAAGATTTAACTCTCGACTAACTTTCCAAGATATGTATATAGAAAGTGGTGAGGCTATATGGGTAACCAATTTCTTTAATTGTTTATTGTGATCCAAGGTTCAAATAAAAATTCTAAGTATTCAACATGCCCTGAATACAAAATTTATTTTCAATATGTCCTATTACCGCCAAACAGATGTCCAATCTAAATGGACTATTGAAACACTCAATGATATTTTTGAGATAATGCTTATGATAATTTATAGGTATATGGGATTAACATCACCATTTTGTTTAGTTATCATATAATAACAACTTCAATCGAGTATTCAAATGACACCCTATAAAGTTATATGTTGGAAGAAATATAAAAAACATTCTTGTTAGGATGATGTTAGTGAGATAATGATTTTTGAGCCTGATCTTATGCAAGAGATGATAGAATATATTCATGCCATCTGACAACATATTAGGGTTTCTGAGTTTCAGCAGATGATCTATGCTGGAAACCATCGAAGGGACTTGGATGTTTGATGTTAGTAACAAAGTTTTTCTTTGAATATCTCTATGGAAGAGAGTCATATGGTTTTTGAATAAAGAGAGACTTATCCCCTGGTACATTGGATTTAATGAAATACATGATCACATTAAAGTAGCGACCTATCATCTATAACTTATAAAAAATATAGATAAAGTTTATGATGTGTTCCATGCATCTCTATTGAGGAAGTACATACCAGATCCCTCACATTTAATGAGTCCCGAGGTTGTATAATTGGAACATGGACTATCTTATGAGGAGTATCATGTGGGGATCATGGAAAATAGAGACAAGGTTCTACACAAAAAGACTACCCATCTTGTCAAAGGGTCAAAGAGGAACCATATGATTAAATAGGTTTCATGGGAACTAGAGGAAACCATAAAGCAGAAG
Source organism: Viscum album (assembly GCA_963277665.1). Lineage (NCBI taxonomy): Eukaryota > Viridiplantae > Streptophyta > Magnoliopsida > Santalales > Viscaceae > Viscum > Viscum album. The sequence goes on from OY728136.1 coordinate 614,481,140, forward strand.
TACCCTCACTTTTTTCTCAACTGAGAGAATGATTTGAAATTTTTGTGGAAACTTTAATGAAGGGAGGAAGAATGTATCGACCCCTAATTTTTTAAATGATATTTTATTCTTGGGAAAATGTGTGTTATATTAAATTACACACAACAAAACAACATCTCTTTAATAATGATCAATACATTAGTCAGCTATGAAACTAGTTAAAAAGATAAACATTATAACTGGAAAAAATAATATAGAATATTAAATCCAAAATAAAAAAAATATTGTTCACTTTAATCCATTAGAATAATCACCCCCATGGATAAAACTAAAAAAATAATAGTAAACCAATAAAAATACTTGGAAATAAAAATATATAACCTTGTTAGGAATTGTAGTGAATATTGAAAGAAAAAATGAAGTGGTATTTATATAGTATAAAAAGAAATGCGACCGTTAGGATTTTAATTATTTAGGACCATTGGTCAAATATGACCATTGGTCAATATAAACAATGGAAAATTTGACCATTGGGAACTATACCCATTGGAAATAATTTTTAACATCATAATTAGTGTTTATAAGTAGTAATGATAATGGATAATTAATGTAGGAAGGAGAAGCGATAACCTCTACTAGTAGATTCATGCTGTTTAAAGCCCATTTATCCGAACCTAGGAGGGTGGTAACATCAATGGGGTTCTACCTTGATCAATACCAATATGATCTTCAAAGAGTAAATTTTGAATGAAATTGAATATGAGAGAAAGTTTATGTTTGTGGAAATTACCACTCAGTCGTTATTATATATGCCACCCAATGAATTTATCACCTTCACATACCTTACCCTTAGTTCGTACGTGGTTGTTATAATGGGTAACATATACATGACTGAGTTACTTAAAGTTTAATTCGTTTGTATAAGTTAAATTTTTATTCCATCAATTCCATTTTAATAATAGTTTTTCTTAATAAAATATGTGTTTAATTGAGATGAATTGGACAAATTGATTTCTCAGACAGAAATATTACTTTTCAAAAAAGATATATATTTTTATAATAAACTATACTATACTGAATAATATATATTTTAATTAAATATTATGTTGAAAATACTACTATATAAATAAAAATTATAAAATAATTTTATTTTGTCTGAGGAAATTTTTAAGTGTTGGAAATTCGACTATACATTAATCCATGCTATTTTTAACATATAAGATTTTTTTATATTTAAAAGTTAAAATTATTATATTTAAATAATCATTATGATAGATTAAAAATAATTTTATTAATAATAATGTCAAAATTATATTTGGTTGAATTTATGGTAATTTTCTAAATTTTCCAAAGTGAATAGTAAAAAAATAGTTTGGGGTTTTGGTATGTTTAATGACTTCATAATAATTTCATAATTACGTAATAATTAATTAACAAAAATGCACAAACTAAAATAGGTTATTTTATTACTGTCATGTATTTTAATATGTTTTAATCAATTTCCAAACCAATCAGTTACTTTCCAAAGTCTCGAATGGAAACTTTTGAGATATAAAATGTTATTTTGAGTGATATTTATTTTTCCTTGCCAAAAGAAGTAATAGAAAGTAATTCGTAGTTATTTTAGGTTTAAATAACACATTCCCAAATGTCAAAAAATGGGAAAAATAATGGGTAACCCAATTATTTTTCATTTTCCACAACCTAGATTTCTAATATTTATATAATAAAATTATTAAAAAAATCTGCTACTTTTTATATAAATAGGCACACATATCCCCATTTAATTTCACTCCCAATCCATAATCCACGAAGTTATAGTGGTTTTAACTACCATTGTGTCGTGTCTTAATTCCCCCAATGTTTCATTTCTAAATATTTATGCGTAACTCTTCAAGGCAAGGGAGTTATCCTTATTTTCTCTTCAATTCAAGGAACACTTTTTTATATGTATTCTAAATGTTATGGTTACTCACATTTATCAAAATTTTTATCCTAACATTACCTCCAAATTATTTTTTATTAATAGGAGAGTCTTTTCACCTTTAATTTTACACTTTCCTAAAACCATGTTTCATGCCCATTATGTCGCCGAATTTACTTCTCAATTTCACTCTCTACTAAATAATTTCTATATTAAATTTTTTGAATACCCAAAACTATTTATTTTCTAGGGTATTCACTTATATATAAAAATGATTTATTTTATTTGGGTATTTACACATAAGAAACCCACATTCTCTTTTTGTGGGCCAAAAATTACTTAATGAACATGTCTTTAAGCACTTTTGTACACCGAGATTTTGATAAAAAACCCATTCCTTATTCACCATGAGTTATTATTAAAATTATTGATTAAAATATATGTGAATAACATTAATTAAAATATATTAAAGGTGATCCCCAATATTACTTCATTGAATTGGGAAAATAATTTAATCTCTAGAGATAACAAGCTTCCCGACATCTTAGTGAATAACTGTGGTAATTTTATTTTATTAAACTTTTTTGAATAACCTTGGTGATAGGATTATGAATGTACCATTTAAATTTTATATACTAATTTTTATATTATTATTCATATTATTATTATTATTATATGTATCTTTTTCATTCCATAACTATATCTCTAATTTTCTTATTAGTATTCCGCATGATCACATGTAACCTAATTCCCTTACTAGGCCTCATGATCACCCATTCACTTTTATGCATGTCTATAGGTTATGAAATGTATTAAATGTTAGTTAGGATGAACCCATGAGTATTCAATTCTAGTTGCTTATAATAATTTTTTAAGTTTTTATGCATTATATACCTAATTTATAAGAAAATAAACTTTAAAAGATCCTCTATTTGTACCATGTAATGAAATAATAGGTACGAAAAACGTGGGATTCTATATTTTCATAGTTCTATTAAGTAAGTAAAAAAACCCATTGGTAATTTAAATGCCTATTTGGATGAAATTCTACAGTATATCATTGTCATGATGAGAGAATCTAAATTATAGATACTCTTCTTCCACTTTTTGAAAGTGAATGAAAACAAATTTTGTTCAAAATTGATTTCAATAATTATACCTCTATTTTACACTAAATAATATTTCATGGTGATTGAATAAATGTCCAAATACAAATATCAAGTTAACTTTTATTCACCTAAACCTTGAATTAGAATGAATTAAGTCAATCTCTATTCCCAAACACCTGATTCAGATAGGTTTCTTTCTAGATGTGGATTATAGGTGGGTATATTCATAGATACCATCACTATAATACTTTATTTATTCCATTCATATGTGAGATGATTTTATATTGGTAATAGATCACAAACATTTATCTTCATAAACACCATCACCATAACATAAGATTTATTCCAATTAGATGTGATGTGATTTCCTCCTAGGAATATCTCAGAGATGGGTATAGGTATAGGTACCAACACCATTACACTATATCTATTCTATTAAAATGTGAAGGTATGTGACTCAAAGTGATGAGGCTCATGAAGTAATATTTTTATAATGGATATCTCATTGTTAAAGAGGGATTAATCACTCTAAATTTATATATTCATACATTTCACATGGATCATCTAGGTCGACATATGAGAGGGAATGAATGAATGATCTATATTTTTCCTAGGATAAGGGAACCAAGGGGTAAAACTTGACTTCTAATAGTATCATATGGTAGACCCCACTTTGTTTTCTTATTTGTATTTTATAGTCATAACTTTTTCCTAAGCCTCATAAAGGGGTAGCATAATAGAATAATGTTTGGATTTTTCTAATGTTTCTATTTATTGGATTTTAGCCTAAAAAGATTTATACCTTTTCCATTTTAAAAGTGGTTAATTTATATTATATCTTATGGAGTGTATGTTTTGTGAGTAGAGACTCATATCTTCCATAGGATTCTCTAAGTTTGGTTTCAACCTAGTGTGTAATGTGTCTTTTTTCTAGGGGACATTTATGGTTTGAAAGTTGGACGAATGTATCTTGTTTGTTAGGACCAAAAAATTTAACCAAAATAGAGGTAGTCTCTATAAAAACAAGGGAGAAAGATAAATTGATGAGAATGAATTACTATACATATTTGATATATACAACACTAAGTTACAATGAACCTGATTTAAGGTTATAGTACTCATGTTGGAGGGTTTCTTATGTTTTATGTAGGACACTATTTAACATATATTTTTGCAATTTAAGGTTGTATAGATATTTGAAAAAGATAAAGTGGCCCATCCAATAGTAAATGAGTGATAAAACCATCATAAATGAGAAAATAAGTTAAAGTAAAGTGGATATCCTCATAGGTAGGTTCATACATTCCATGTTCCAGATTCTTTGACTAAAGGTTGAAAATGCTTTATGTTAGATAGCTTTGAAGTCATGTTGATGTAGTTTAAAGTCATATAACTTTGACCAAATGGTTAAGATAATCTACCGAGAAAGGTATTAAACAAAATTAGGTTAGACAAATATTCTAGTGCATATAATCTCATTAATGGGTGTTTTTAGTTTAACATTGTATGGTTAGACAATTGTTTCATTTAATTTAAGGTCATATGATGAGGACTATTGAGTTTTAAAGAAGGAAATGTCATCTTCTTACGTAAAAAATGATTAATATGTGTGGATGTGTAACATATACTTTATTTGAATAAAATTTAATATTTGTATTATGGATTGTGTAAGTCACAACTTGTGATATTTGAATCAGTAGATGATTATATGGAATAGCAATGAAGGGTATGACCATGGTCCATATTCAAATGATGGGTTCTGATAAGATGTTTGTTTTTCCAAAGTGGGGTTGGTTTTATTTTTTATCAATATATCAATATTTGTTTGAAGATAAATTTACCTAATGAATTTAGAGACGATTTATAGAAGCGACTTTGTAGGATTTGTGGGAAAAACTCTATTTATGATGTTTTGAAATTTTCCTTATGAAGGTTTGAAAATATTAATTACTAAGTTATAATGTGATTATAATATTTATGTTCACAACATCATAAATAATTTCATGATTCTATGTGAGTGTTTTTATGTTTTTACAATGGATGATAAGTTGGTTTTTGGATAAATATTTAGTTTTAGTCTATACAAAACTGAAGAATGTTTTGGGATGGATATACATAATGTAATCAAATAGAACAAATGTAATCTGAGTTATAAAGTTTGTAAATTTTGGATGATCGAATGGAGTATTAAAATAAGTTATGATTGGTCGAAGGTATTACATGAAGATGAGTTGGTAATAAATGTGTAATATGACCAAATTGATCAATTTGAATTTGAGTTACAAAGTATAGAGACAATTTACATGAAGATCAATATGAAGTTTGTACAATATGAAATTGAAATATTTACAAGATGGAGGACAATCGATCTATGATATCAAATATAGAAACTGAGAAAAAAAAATATGTTGAAATATATGATTCTATAATATATGATGTTTCATCAGACAGATAATGAAAAGATCCATCAAACAATGTATTATGATGTCATCATATATAAGGATTTTAGGTGTTTTATAAAGAGAAAAGTATAAAGTATCACAATTCAAAGTGAATTATGAAGTCTTACCAGAAGGATAAAACTAATGTTCAACAACATTCCAATGGATAGACTCTTATTTATAGGGTAAAACCCTATAAATACATATAGTATAGTTATTTGTCTTCAGATTCCATTGGAAGGTGATTGAATAAGTGTACAATATAGTTGAATTTGTGTGTAATCACTAAATAAAATTTAACTAGAATAATTTCAAATGATTTATAAATAATGTTCATAAATTACATAAAAATTATTATTTAAAGATATTTATTCCATTTTTTTCATATTTATAATTATAATGAAGTTTTAATTGGTTTTATAATTATATGTTAAGAAATTTTTAAGAAGTTTGTTATCACCACAAATGTTCCAATAAGCCTCAAGAAGATTCAAATATATTTGAGAAGTGTCCAGTGAAATTCAACCGAGTAGGATGATCAAAATTTTAATTTGAGATGATCAGGAAACTAATTTTGGGTTCCCCCATTTTATATAGATTAGTACACCTATATTAAATTGTAAAAGTATAGTATAATATATATAATAATTCTTATTCGAACGTAGGAGTGGATGTTCTGAAGGGTTTGCACCATGAGTATCTGAACAAGGTTATAAATCGTTGAAGAAGAATGTTTCGATAAATATTTATTCTTCATATAGAGAAAAATCAGACCAAGTTTCATTAAACAACGTAGGAAGTTCATCAGAACGAGTATCCTAGGATGAAGAACAAGTTGAGGGTGAGTTTCTAAACAAGTTTGTACTTTGTTGAAGAAGAAGAACTGAGCGAAGGCGAATCATCTAACTGAGTTCCATTAGACCATGTTTGACCATACCATTGGGAAATGAATAGAAGGTATACCAAATATTGTTCTATTTGATGAACATTGCTAAGGTAATTTTCAGAAAAAGTAAAAAAAAAATAGAGATTGCGTTTATCTTGGTATTCCTTGGATCATAATAAATTTTTGGGACCAACAAACTATTTAGGGAGTTGTTGGATTTTTTTAAGATTTTACAAAAATTAACATGATATAACATTAAATTAGAGAAAAAATGAAGATGAATAACTTTCTATATTGGATCAAAAAATATGAAATATGTGTTTATAATCAGTGTGTAGAACAAATTTCTAAAAAAGATTTTGGCTGGGGCATATAACCATCTTGGAATAAAGTTGGTATAAGAAAGATAGTTGTGGTTTATTATCATTTATGGAAGAAGATTTAATTACTAGATTGTAAAACTAGAATTTACTGGAGTAATGAGTACAAGGGTGTAAAACCTATTATTTCCCATGCCTTTATAATCATAAAAATATTTTTAAAAAGAATACATATTGGGAATATAACCAAAAACTAAATGAGTAAGTCATTTCTCAATGACTTTTAAATATTTTGTGTTGATCAATCTCTTATATTATTGAATACAATGTGATATTGAGATAAATATTTGAGAAGAACGTAACTCTAATAGGTTTCAGAGGATGGGTTTTTAAAAATAATTCTTAAAAAAATGGCCATTAATTTATCACTCCCCCTATCAGTAATATTACACTAATTTGGAAACATAAAATTGTATATATTATAAGTTTAATCCAAAATATTCAACTATATAATAAGGATTATGAACTTTAATTTTGTAAATAGTATTGGTGTTATTGTATTCAATGGAAGAAACTATTACAATTAGAAGATAATGATCTAACCCTATCTTTTATCTCTTGTCCTAGAAGATAGAGACAATGAAATAGTGGGATTTCCCCACATTAATGTGTTTTCTATGAGAGTAACTAATAATATAAATTTTAATGTTGATGGTTGGGCCCAAAATGATCTTTTTATGTCTCTCTCAGATAATGGTTATATAAATATTATGAGTTTTCCAATTGGTACGATACAAATCTGGAGAATAATGTTTAATGTCATTTAAATGGTTTGTTAGGAATGTATTTATGACTAATTTATAAGAATTAATGTCCTTTTCAGAACTATTAGATGATTCAATGATAAGATATATGATTTCTCTATATTTAAGATACTAACGAGAAAATTCCCATGTACATTTGATGATAAGGAGTTCTATTTAGAAGATCAATAATATTTATCCTTGGATGAACTTTAGAAAATTATCATGGAATATGATATGAGTAAATAAAAACTATTTAATAATAAGTATAATGAAAAAAATATATTTTAAATACACATTGAAATAGAATCTTAGAGATAAAGGGTTAGAAAAATTATCAAGTAATCTATAGGCATTTGAATATAAAAAGGACTTCAACAAAATCATTGGTCATATTTCTAAGAGATAAAAAATTGGAAAGTGGAGGGGAAATGATTTTTTTTCTTAAATGATATAGTTGTAATGATGTTGTTTATTTTTCAAAATTTTTCCCTAATAATAAGTTTATGAATCAAATTCAGAACAATAATATATGAAATCATGAAAAAAATAATTGGAAGAAACACAAGAAAACATTGCTTAGTAAGAAGAATAAAAGTTTGTTGAAAATAAGAGATTAGGATGATTCATCATATTGTAATGAATAAAATTTCCATGTAAAATTATTAGAAAATATTATAATAGGAATTTATTCATTAGATATTTATTATAATGGAGATGAGAGAAAAAAATGAGTGGATTCTAAAATAAAAATTGAAAGATTCACTTATGTAAATTATAAAATCCGGAAGGAAAGGAAGATGTTGAGGAAATATGTTAATGAGATAAATTTTGATAATGGTGAGAGAATAAAAATGGAGGTAATAAACATTAATGATATTATATCTTATTATGTGAAATCAGATAATCATGAATGAAAATTGAATGTTTTTAAAGAAACATAAAATGTGGAGGAGATTCTCAATATGTTATAAAATATGTGTGTTGAGGTATATAAGAGAAATATGATGAAGTTGGATGAATTTGAGAATATAGTAAATGAAATTTAACAATGTTTATATGAGAAAGAAAGATATTTTTCTAAAACACAATCTATATTTCTTACAATACATCATGATTTAAGGAAGATCATAAAACAATTTATCAAAGTAGTTTTGGTTAAAGGAGAATCTTCAGAAGATGGTGAGATGATGGGTTCACAAAATCTATTTGTTTCTATGCCCAAAAAATCAATATACCACCGATTATACTATCAATGTAGGCTCAAAAGATAAATTTTGATAATGGTGAGAGAATAAAAAAGGTGGTAATAAACATTAATGATATTAGATCTTATTATGTGAAAGCTGATAATATTGAATGAAAATAGAAATTTTTTAAAGAAATATAAAATGGAGAGGATATTCTCAATATGTTATGAAATATGTGTGTTGAGGTATATAAGATGAATAAGATCAAGTTGGATGAATTTGATAATATAGTAAATGAAATTAAATAAATGTTATATGGGAAAGATATAGATTTTTCTAAAACAAAATAAATATTTCTTAAAATACAAAATGATTTAAAGAAGGTCATAAAAGAATTTATCAAAGTAGTTGAAGTTAAAGGAGAATCTTCAAAATATGGTGAGAAGAAGGGTTCACAGAATCTATTTGTTTCTAAACCCAAAAAATCAATATACCACTGATTATACTAACAATGTAGGATCCAAAGATAATATTAGTTAGAGATAATCTTCTATTGAGAAGGAGTTTAATTCTCTCAGTCTGATCATTACTTCTATGGAATATTGAGTCCCCTCATTATTCCAAATATACTTTATTATTTGTACTAACTTGTTGATAATTAAAAGATAAGAATTTAAAAATATTGTTTTCTTCTGTTGTTTTCTTATTTAAGAAAAAATATTTCATGGAAATATTACAATAATCATTATAAATAATAGAGTTCCTGCCTTGCAGGAAATAAAAATGATAACGAGGCATGAGTATCAAACTTCTCTTAAAAAATTATAGATGTTAAGAAATATGAGATATAAAAAAGTCTTTATTATACACAAGAATTTTCTTAATATATTTGTTATAATGGTTTAATGATTTATCTTAAAAAAATTACTTATATTTTTCTTGATATAAATATTTTGGAAATATTTTCATTTCATAAATATTATGGAAAACATTTATCCCCTTGATTTTACAGTCCTGTCTTCTACATCGAGTTCACCCACACTGACTTAAAGTTGTTTATTTATTTATTTTGTTAATAAACTCATGTCATACTAATTTTCTCTCAAAAACAGTGTTCAAAATTATGTGACAAAAGAATATGAGTTGTAATAGTCCTTACATTACACTTTCCATTTGATTTTCAATAAGGGGGAGAAATATCATTGGAGGAGAAATAAAAAGAAAACATCATATGTTTTTAAAGTTATGAGAGAAACTATTGAATTTGAATATTTTTGAAGTAGTATAGGGATATTGAAAAAAATGCTAGATTATTGTTCAGTAGTGTGTTTGTTTGGTTTTTTAATATATTAGTTTTAGTCTATATAGGAAGTTACTTAGTTTGGAGATGTTTGAGATAAGTGATGTCAATTGAGTGGTGTAATAATCTTCCATTTTGAAGGTTTTAAAAGTTTCCTTAGGAAGGTGATCAAATTTCCCATAGTAATTCATAAGATTATATGCTGATATTTATTTTCCTAGAATCATGAAGGATTTTATGATCCTTACTGAGTTTTTACAAGTTTGAACAAAGGGTTATAATCTGGTTTTTGGAGAAAGAAAGAGTTTTAGGGTGTATGATGTTAGATAAAGTTATTAGATGGACATAACTAATGTGATATAATAGAACTATATTTAGTTTGAGTTATAATATTATTACATGTAAGATTATTTCATAGATAATTCTAAGAAGTTCTGATCAGTTGAATGAATACAATGAAGATACATCTTTTGAAAATATTTGATGTGACCAGATGAAACAATGTGAATGTTAGTTACACACAAAAAATATTTTTTTACAAATCTCATGATGAAGTGTGTATATTAAAAATTTGAATGATTTAACAGATAGAGGATAACCTATTTTTTCTGTTGAATAGGGAAACTAAGAAAATGATTGTATTGGAAAATATATGATACAGAAATAGATGAAGTTTCATCAAATATATACCAGAAATATATATCGAATAATGTATTGTGATGTTATCAAATTAATGGATTTGAGGTGTACTATATGGAGAGAGGTATAAATTATCATTGTATGGAGTGTAGTATGAAATATTACCGGACAGATAGAACTTATGGAATATGATTATAAAGTGGATATAGGTTTCTCAATAGAGTGGAACCAGACAAAGACATATCCAAAAAATATTTTTATTGTGTGTTCATCAGATATATAATTCTTAAGTATACTAGATAGTGGAGATCATGTGTAATTACCAATCTAACTTTAACTAGACATAGTTTTAATGAAATTTACATAATGTTTTTATGTCCTTAATATTGATGATGCTTACCTATTTATTGAATTGTTTCATCTTTATAATGATAAGGAAGTTTAAAGATGTTCCTTAAAATCTATTTAAGGAAATTTAAGAAATATTATTATCATATGGAATGCTCTAGGAAGCCTAAAAAAGAATCCAAAATATTTTAAAATAATCTATCAAAATTTAAATTAGGGACATGTTTGAATTTCCAATTTTGAAATATGTAGGAAAATACCTTTTGGGTTCAGACATTTTCTCACGAGAAGTTCATCTATATATTAAGATGTATGTTTTGTATGATATGTACAAAAGTATTTATATTCATGTAGGAGAAGAGGTTATGAAGGGTTTTTTCGATTAGTATTGAATCAAGTTTCTACTTCATTAAATAATAACATTCAAACCTATTTCAAGTCATCAGATAGAAAAACATTAAAACAAGTTTCATTAAACGTAGTTGGAGGTGCATTAGGACAAGTGTCATCGACTGAAGATGATTTTGAGTGTGAGTTTCCCAATGAGTTTATACTTGGTTAAAGAAGAATTAGTAGATGAAGGAGGATAATTAGACTATATTCCATCATACTATGTTTTTCTAGACCAAGGTGCATTAGATAGAAGGAACACTAAAGGGTGTTATACAAGATGTACATTACTAAGTTAATTTTTGGACGAATTTCTATAACTGGTTTATCAAGGTCTTACTATGATCAAGGGGATTTTTTGAGACAAACAAAATATTAATATAGTTGTTGTAGATCTTGAAGATTGTACACATGATAAGGTGGTCCACATAGTTGTAGATATTGAATATTTTAAAAAGAAGATATTTCAATAGTGGATCAAAAAAAAAGTAACGAGAGCCTATATATGGGGTGTATAACCAGTTACTAAAAAGGCCCATGGTTTGGGAATACAACTAGATGGAAATAAAGTGGATATAATAAGGATATATGGGGGTGTAACCAAATACAATAGAAAAGTTTATTGCTGGGGTTGTGAACTGGGATTAGTTGGAGGAATGATTACTAGGGTGTAGAACCAGTTTTTTCATGTGCCTTTATAATCCTAAAAATATTATTAAAGGAATTTATGATAGAGAGAATAACGAATTTGTAAATAAGTATCTCCTTGTATAGAACATTGTAAATATCATGTACCAATATCTATCTTTATATTATTTCATATTTAGTAAGTTTGATATATATAAATATATATATATCATTGGGTCATAAATATAAAAAGTTTCATAGGTTGAGTTCATAAGAAGAATTCCAAAAAGTATGTGATCACTAATTCACCCCATCTACCTCCCATTGATCCTAATCCAATCTATGAACATTAATCGTCCTAGTATTTGTGAATATTAAAGGATCACATCCTTGGGATAAGGATGCCATTGGTTTTAAGTGATGAATATGGTGGTATCGATGATCATTACCAAGAACTTGTTTCATTTAGAGAAAAGAACTCATTACCAGTGGTTGTGAAAGGTTTTTGATAATTAGAATACCCATGGAATGATGTACGATCCTTGGGAGAATAAAACTCTAGATGGATTCAAGTACCCTAAAGGTTATGCTTCCTTGTATTGATCTTATATTTGAGGTGAGGATATATGGAAAAGAATTCATCTTACTCTTTCTTAGACTAGTGGATAAAAAGGGAATCAATTGACTTTTCTAGGGCCACATGGTGGGCCACATAATCATTATGAATTTTCTATTTTTTCACTCTATATTATACCTAGTTCATGATAGGGGTGACTTAGAAGGTGGAAATTTTACTTTTTCTCATGTGTCAAGTTGATAGGTTTTCTACATGAAAGAGTTTTTAAAATTTCTCATTTTCGGTTTCAGGTTCATGAAATTTAGACCACATAAGGAAGGAGTTTAATTCCACAAAACTTTGAAAAAATGTAGATTGGGTTTTAGTTTATAAAAATTCCCAAAAAAATAGATATATTCTATGTAATAAGGGTAAGGAAAAAATCCAACTTGAATATGGATCCCAATGTTACTATGGACCATCAAAGAGGGCCGCACACATTTTAAGTTCATGGTTCTTGGATCGACAATGGGAATGTGAAAAGATATCCCGTATGGGTCTGTATGATAAATATTGGACCAAAAACATTGAATGAGGTATATAGAAGATGTAATCCTTGTTTTGAATTATTTTAATCAATGATTCAACATGAGACAAGCACTCAAGCGATGACCACTAATTAATATTCAAATGATGTGTTACACTACAATGTTTTTAGATGCATATATAGATTTGATTTTATTTTTTTTAAAGATGAATATGCTTATGGTTAGTATGTATAAATAGAGAGGCACCAATGATCACTACCAAGAATTAGTGTCATTTATATCAAAATTAAATCCTTATCGATAGATTTAAAAGTTTCATGGTGGCCCAAATAATCATGAAATAAAGCATGAAATATGAAAGGAAACATCTACTATATGAACCAAATGTCCCAATCCTTGACTAACTATGATTAGTTAATTTATGTAAAATGATAGAGCGTAAAATAATTTTGATTTTTAGTTGAGTTTCAAATACGGAGGTTAGGCGTCAATGAATATCTTAAAATAATAGGAACTAATTGACACGAAGTTGTTATATGATGAATAAAAATTTCATTGATATAGATCAAATATAGTGTTTGATTACTCCTATATTATAGCATAGGAATGGAAATTGAAGGAACCCTGGTGTTGTATTTCGAGAAATGTATGTATTTATCGCCAAATATAAGTGTGGAGGACCAAAAAACCATGAATTTTTGGGACAAAGTGGTATTTTAACCCAGTATCGGGTCCCATATGCCGCAAAACCTTACAAAAATCTTGCTCTCATATAGGGAATGGATTTAAATTTAACATGGACCACTATAGGAAGTTTATGGCCATGCATGATAGACCATAGGCCACAAATTTTATCATTATAGAACATGGATAGAGGTGTTCCATAGATTCAAGGCATATGATGTGGACATATACCATACATTTTAATTTCATGTGGAAAGGATATTTGTGAGTTCCCCATGAGTCTATAGGAAGATTTCTTGAAGGCATATTTTGGGTGATGTCTCTGTTGAACCATGAAATCTGTTGTGGTAAATGATACAATATCCATATTCTCATTATATAAATAGTGATTTTGGGGATGGAGGCATTTTTTGTATAGTCTTTAAGGATTCTACGGTGAAGAATCCTCTGTAGATCAAGTTATTATAAACGAAAGGGGTATTTTTATTTATTTACAATGGAATAATTGATATAGGCCCCTATAATGGTGAAGGAACTTCATGGATCTTGCTCTCAAGCAATGAGATCAGGATAAGAAGGATAGGACACTCTAAATAGTTTAAGGTCTTTATGATGGACTATATATCATGAAATTTATCATAATGTTACAAGGACTATGTGATACATAGTTTATATCATGAACGTTGTGCTTAGGTGTCTCATAGATTAATGGCATATGATTGAGACCTATAAAATTGGTGACATTTTGATTTAGTGTGGGTACTTAGACATAGAACCCCAACATTGAAGAGGGTAAATATCTTATATTTGGATTATAAAAAAATAATGGTGTTGCAATATGGTCCACTCTACGATCATTAAAGGTAAATATGGTGGACAATGAAAGTGTATTTTGTGTTAATATAACCCATGAAAAAACATGACAAAAAATCACCTCATTATAGGATCTATGAAAGATAATTATGTTGTTTTAAAAGATCAAATCATCGAGAGAAAGTGAGGGATTTGGTTAGGATTTTTTTCTTGGAATCCGATAGGAAATCCAGGCATCAGTGCCTATACTGTGTTAAATGGAATCAATCAACACATATTTATGATGATATTGGGAAAAATTATTACTTTTCCTTAGTTCCAAGAAAGGATAGGGAACTTTACATGAATATAATGTGGTTTTGGTACTAATAATACGTGTGGGACATAATTGAATTGACCTTATGGCTGGGCCCAAAAAAGGAGGTCCAAGTGTCGATACATATCCTATGTTGGAAGTAATAAATCGACACATTGTTCTTGTGATATGACCATTTTATATTATTGTAGATGAATTAATGAACTAATAATTATTACATGAATCTTGATCTCATGTAAGAGGAATGATTCTCACAAGTAGGCGAACCCAAATAATTCGATACATATGTATAATGGGATATTTTTCACATGGTTTAACATCATGTGATGGGGGAAAAGATGTTCCATAGTTTTGGGACATGTGATGAAGATGTTGACCATAAAGATTAATAGCTTCTAGTGAGGAATAATATTGTATGGATCTATTTAATAATTGATAGAAACTAAATGGTGTATACAAAACAAGCATCAATAACTCCTCCAAATATTTGTATCTTATGTAAGTATAATGGGATTTTATGTGATGGGGATTAGTGGTTGGGATAAGGAAATTAGATAAAATCATTAATACATATCCTACAATGATATGAGTCAACCCACACATAGTTCTTATGATTTATCCTTATACAAATCAAACTCATTCATAGAGGGAATTTGTTTTTATAGTTTAATGAAAGAATAAATCATAGATCAAGGATCCCTATACAAATTAAGCTCTCTAGTAGTGGAATTAGGTCGTAGAATGTGGGACACTCTAATAAATTTATTGTGTTTTAGGGTGGTTTCAACTCTATACTGTTTATATTCATACATGTATGACTTATCTTTCAGATCCTGAATAAGATGACACTCAATCATTCTAATTTGGGAAATCAAAAAGGACCTCTAAACAGACATGGTTCCTACTCAGTGTGAGAAACAATATGTTATATATTAACTACCAAAATCACATTATAGTTCATAACATGGGTGAAAGTTGACTGTGCAATTTAGAATTTTATTATGAGGACATATCATTCTATTTTATGTTGTGTGATGAGGACACTAGTGCTTTTTAGTTAAACATATTTAAACTTTGGAAAATATTCCATGAAGTTTATAATCATGGATCTAGAATGAAGATGGGGTTGTATAGTTTAAATTAATGAAGATCAGACTAAGGCCATAGAGTTTAATGTCGTATGTTAAGGATGTATATACTATTTAGTTTAGCACCATGCTTCTTGGATGGGAAGGGGATGTGATGTTCAAATTTGTGTAGCTAGGACTATAACCATGTAGTTTAATTTCATTTAATAATAATGCTGTGAATTGAAGTAATGGTACAACATGTTAATTTTGGAGAAACTTTTCATTGGTGGAAGGCGTGATGCATTACATATCCCTAGGAATCACGGAATTGGATCTCCTATAGTTGACTATATATATTTTGTATGGTACTTCCCACTTTGGTTCAATATTTGGAGACATCTTCCTTAGTAACACTAGAGTCCTCAGATCCAACTCTAATTCTCATTGAAGGAATGAAAAATGTTAACTTTATTATTTAATATCCCCACAATATATTTTATATGGATTTCTATGTTATGTACTTTAAACAACCTTCTCACATCATGTCATTACAATTCAACTAATCACATTTAGGACTGGTCATCTTCATAAAACTAATTGTAGATCGTGACATGAAGAGAGTATATTTTCTGATTGGTGGGCAAGACTACCTTCATCTCGTATACAAGAAATATGGTTTCACCTATGTAGTATCATGATTTATGGTGTGGTAATCCCATAATGTGTGAAAGTGTTTTTCAGGAAATAATTATTTTCCTTTTCCACCATTTTCTAGATTATATTAGACAATGTTTTATTAAAAAACACTATCATTCCATTATCTTCCATGGACATAAGAAGAGTGGTTGGATTAAATATTATAGTATTTATATAACCATTTCAATTTGGAAGAGGAAAAATTGGTTCCATTGTTTTTCAATATTGTGTGAGGGACACCAAGTCTAGTGCTGATATTTGTCTTCACGAAACTAATGATAACATCTGTTCTAAATTCTTTGTGGTAAAAATCCTTAGTCCACTTGGAGAAGAAGTTAGTGGAAGGAATGATGCACTTGAACTACCTTTCTATAGCTAGGGGATATAGCCCCATGAAATATATTCCACAGAAAAAAGATAGAAAAAAATAATTTAGAAGTATGAAGTATCTATGGGAGTCAATAGATGAAATAAGAATGTATTCTGAGGGAGTGGAATTTATTAATGAACTCCAAGTAGTCTTGTTTGATAGATGGGAAAAAATATCAAAGCCTCTTGATCTGATGAGAGATTCTGGTGCCCGACTGATAAACATTGAATGCTCTAATATGGAATTCCTGAATTATGATAAAGATATATCCTCATAAAATACATCTAAGGATAACCCCATAAAATCCTAATTTAGGGAGTATTTTACAAGAGTTTGAGACATCATAGAAAATTAAATTTACTACCTGATGTCATTTATATTCTTTCTTAGCTTGATTTAATAAAAAAAATATTCTTTACAGGAATTGAAACATGGGGCACACCCATCCAATGATGGTATTATTCAACTAGGATATTTGCAATACTTGATCAATAGAGGTGTTGAATTCAATGATATATTTCATGTTATTGCTTAAAAATAAAGAGATCACTATGTGGTGTATGTTGTCAATTACTCTTTCATCCTAGTCTAGATATGCTAGGGATATGGATGTATTATACAATGAATCAACATAGAAATTCTATGAATGCATGATGTGAAATAATTTTGGACTATTTGGGAATTATACCATTAATTCATATATGTAACTAAGTAGGGGGATCTGTTCTTATTTCTTAATAACATATTATCTATTAATCTACTTTAGCACAAGCTTCAAGTCACCCTAAATCTCAAGAATACAACTTGTATATATAGAGACAACTCCCATATTAAAATTAGAGCTTGGTATTATTATTTATTATTTATTCAACCCTCTAAAAATAATAAGTAAAACTGTAGAATTGAATTTTCTAGGGAGATGAGAGAAATTCAGAATATAAATTTTTTGAGTATTAGACTTTCCAAAATTATTTTCATTGGGATTCTAGAAGAACCCTCAATATATATCTCCCATGGTTGGTTAGTTTCAAGAACTTATAAATATTGCTCTTTTATGATCACTTCATTAAAAAATGTCTTATCTAGTTCAAATTATGCTTTGAGGAAATTAGAAAATACCTACCCTTTGATTTCCTTGAAAGATAATAACTAAATGTATTATTGTCACAACAAGAAATATCAATATTCCATGAATATAGTTAGTATAATGTGAAATAAGATATAGTTGAGGGGGTAATTTTGAGATACCAAATGAATCTCATGATGTTTCAGGTAGTGTCCCAGATTTTACACAATGAAGATTAATGCGGGGAAATTGTTCTTGATGTTAGAGTTTCAAGTCTCAGTACTTGACATTGATCTTCCAAGATTTTAGAGGCAATTATGTTTCCAAACATAATTATTATTCACTATAAGGGAATTGATTGATCACTCCATTAATTCCACATATAGGATAAATAACCTCTCTTTTATAGGTGAAATTTGTATCAATGGAATCAATAGGTATTGTTTCAAAATTTTAAAATCTTCATAATAGTATTCATCCCACCGATAGGTGGATACCTTTATTTTGAATCATCCGTTATATTAAAATAATGCCTAAATCCCCCTAATTTATTTGAGGTTTTGAGGAGGCGTAATGTTAAGGATCAGACAAGTTATCTAGAGGTTAACTTCAAAGACATGATGATTCAATAAAAAGCTAAGAAATTTCCTTGATGTAACCCAAAAACCACCTTTTTGGGATTCATCTTTACGATTTGTTGATTTATTTTATTGAATACTATTTCAAGATCAACAAGATGATCACAACACTATTATGACTTGGATACTAGATCATTATGGTATCATTACAGAATTATTTACAGAAGGTGATTAGAGATATGGAGCATAGAATATTGGTGTATAACACCATTAATGTTAAATCCAAGTGACATTACTTGTTAATATTATAACTCTTGTTGTTTTCTGAAAGTGATGTATTTGTCATATTTTTGGGGCCATCCATATTTTATTATATTCAGAGTACCTCTCCATAAGGGGGAGGGAATGAAAACAATTGGTTATATAAATCACAGGGTCCATGATGAGTGTTGGGAAATCATCTTATGGGATGTACCAGTTAAGTATAGGAATTTTATACAAACCATATTCAACCCATTATTCATTTTGAAAAAAAAATTGGTAATCCATTTTAGGTCTTAAAATTCTCGAATGTAGTTGGCTTTGATGAGATTCTAAAAAGTGGATCCCACATTGGAGGCATAGTTTATATGTTTTCTATTGGTTTATTTCTTAAAACCATGGTGAGAATTTGTAATTCCTTAATTATGTATAGAAAAACTTGGATAGAATCCAAGAATATCCATATAATTATAGGTTAAAATAACCTGATGCTACTTGGAGAAGGAAAAATATAACACCTTCTTTTCAAGGGACATGGTAGACCAGATTAAAATAGGCCATATATCTTTATATATACCGAGATTCACTTATCCGAGTTATTCATATTTTTCATCCTTTGACATATCATTGTTGAAAAAATTTTATGAAAGGGAATTTTTGGGATCCAAATGATGATATTTAGAAATTTTTATCTCATATAAATGACAGGTAGGCATAAATAGATTTTGAGGGTGTTGATGGATGGGCATTACTATCATAGGTATATATTACATGTTATCCAAACTCTTTTCTGTCATTAGGGATAGAATAGGTTCCTACAACCTAATATTCATAAGATAATTTGGTGGTATTATCCACTCTCATTGATGACGATGGATTGTCTTTGGTCTTAAAAATGATAATTATTTGGAATCCTTGGATCCAAAATATGATGAGTAAATAATTACTTTGATGGAATCAATACCTTAACTACAATGACAAACCACTTTTTTATTGTAAGGTTATGCCTATAAGTTGCGATAACAATGGAAGCCTACGATGATCGGTGCTCAACATTTCTTTTTGTAATGATTTATGACCAATCTAAAATCTACACGATGATAAATTCCAGGATCTATGGAATAAGATTAAGGAAATTAGACAAGGTTAATCACAATGAAAATAAATGGAGGATCGTCACATATTATTTATAATTAATTCAATTAAATAATAATTACCTTGATGAAATTATTTCTTCATTGATGGATCTAAAAATTGATCAACATATTTTTGTCATTTATTTGTAGGAATCAAGTACAGATTCCCTCCATGAATCTCCATATATCACCAAAATAATCTGTAGGTGTTAGAACGAAATATCCTCGCGCTTCCATTTTCCACCTATTATCACAATGAGAACTGCTTCCAAAGCATTATCCTTGATCTATCTTGACTTGAGAGGATTTAGTGGAAGAATAATGCTCTCTATTATTGGGGGAATTATTGGAGGGGAGAAATCTCGAGGGGCTTGAGAGGATTATCTAAATCCATTGTTCACAACCATTTACAAATGAATTAACTCATTAGAAAATAACACAACTCAGTGTATATATTTCTAGGGTTAAAATAAAATAATTTTATAAGTGATCTTAATTATTTATTAAATCCTTGAAAAAAACACATATTAAATAAAAATAATATTGTTATTATTTATCGACATTCTCTAAAATTGTGAACTAATATTAAATATTATTTAATTAAATAATATTCAATATCTATTATTTTCTCACCAGACCTAAAATACATGTCCTTAACTCCTCCATAATATTTATCAAGACTTGAATAATGACATCTTATTTATTAAATAAACATCACTGAGAAATTCTCTAGTAAATAAAAAGATATTATATTCACAAAATAGGAAATAAATATTTATTAAATATTCCACTCACATTATATTCTCTCGAATAACTGCTGAATGGATATATGCGATCAAGAAAACATGAATAATTATTAAACCACATGAGAGAATAAAATTTATTCCACTTTTTAAATAATAAATAATAATATATTAGTTAAATGAGATACTTGATACACTTAGTGTGTGACCCTCTAGAGATGTTTCTTAGTGGCATTAGGTGAAGCTGCCATAAGTTAAAGGTTAGAGTCTAGTAACCGGAAAAGGAACCCATAGAGAAAGAATTTAATGCCGCAATGACATAATACCTCATATGGATGTATACCATGTAATATAATCCATTTATCACAATATCTCATATCAAGCAGATTTGGTGCTAGTTCCATCAACCTATGTGATCGATCTCTCTTCATTTGACTTTTTAGAAATTGAACTTTCATATAGAAAACCATGTCAATGGATTTATTTTGGCTATATAATTTCCATCAATGTTTCCAAGATATCAACTTCTATTAAATAATAGAAGGAATAAATCCTTTATTGCATTATTCATTAATTAAATTTACTCATGAAACATGAAACATATCCTACCTCCCCATGAACATCTATCGTCACTGTTTTATTTAATACATCAAAGTACTTGACTCTTAATAATCATTAATTACAATTTTAATTTCTAAGGAACTATACCCATGTCAGAGGATAGAAACATCCAATAAGATATTTAAATTTTGATTTCTTATTGCAATGTCCCATTCTCATAATATCCAATTGAATATTACCAAGGGCGTACACCAGGAGAAGGTTCCTCAAATTCCTATGAGTCTTCGCCCCATATATCCTATATCATTTGTTACCCTCAAATGATATCATCCGACTATAGAACATATATTTATGAATAGTATCATAGCGCTTCAAGGTTCTCATCATAGTGGGGAACTTCTTTAACTTTTTATTGTGACAACTACTCATATGACATTATCACATACTATGTTATGTTGGAGCACAATCATGATGTGATAAAAAGTTTATTAATATTCAAAAACTATGAATACAGATTATCAAAAAGTAAAAAAGAAGTTTTATTTAGGGAACCAACTCGAAAAGACTCCCAATTCCACTATAGCTAACTCCTAACAACTTTTAGTCCTCTAGATCTCACATTATTCTCAGTCTTCTACTCAGATAAGCCTTTATTCAAGGGGAACACTATGTTCTCTTATGTGTGTAGTATTATTTCTACCACTCGACCCCTTTGATTAAAATCCCCCATGAGGTGATATTATAGAGCATGTATTTTTTTAGTTGGTGTAACCTTGGCTCTTTTAAAAGAGCCTCTACAACATTATTATCACAAAACAATGTGATACGGTATTTACTGGTAGGTATCACATCATGTTTCTAAAGAAATATACGAATCCAAATGGATTCCTTGGATATATAAGAAGCCGCTATATACTCATAATCCACTGTATAATCAGTAAAAACTAGATTCTTTGAACTTGTCCAGCTCACAGATCCTCCATTGAGATAGAAAACATATCATGGTTGTGAATTTTGATCATTTAGATTTATCTGAAAACTAGAATTAGTATAATCGTAGATGACCAGCTCCTCGTCTAATCCATACAATAAGAACATATTCGGTATCTATTGCAAGATACTTACAGAGAGCCTTAAAAATAGTCTAATTCTATTCCCCTAGGTTTTCTTGATATCATCCCACCATGCTCAATTAATATGAAACATCAAGTCTAGTACATAACATGACATACATGATTGATCCTATCACTGAAGCATATGAGATCATACTCATTATCTCTTTCTATAGCTATTTCCAATGACACAATTTCTTAGAAATATGAAAACTATGTGAAACTGGAACCAATCACCTTTTGGATTATTCCATACTAAATATATTTAGTATCTAGCCAATATATGTACTTTGAATTAGTCCATGAAGCCTCTTGTATATATCACGAATTATTTTGATCCCAAGAACATACTATACTTCATCTAAGTACTTCAAGGATAAAGGTTTGTTTAACCAATCCATTATTGACTACAAGACTCGTATGTCAATTCTAATAAGTAATATATCATCAAAATATACTACTTGGATAATGGACACATTCCCACAAAACCTCCTGTAAACACAAGGATCACATTTTTTTCTTAATGAAACCAAATTATTTTATGGCTTCATCGAATCGAATGTTCCTTGAACTGGATAGTTTCTTTAATCAAAAAATATATCTATAAAAATTTTAAATCATTTTGGAATCACCTAGAGTCAATAAACATTATAGTTTTACCATATAGACATCTTTTAGAACATTCCCATTAAGTAATACAATTTAGGACATCCTTCTTCCAAATATCATAGTCTTGTTAAGCTGCTATATAAAGTCGAATCTTGATGGATTTGAAAACGGAAACTTGTGAAAAAGTTTCATTATAGTCAATTCCTTGATGTATTTTAAACCCTTTATCCACTATCCTTTCTTTTTAAGTATTTAATTAACCTTCCTTGTCCAGTTTTCTCTTGAATACCCATTTGAACCCAACATGATTTATTATGCATCAACAAGAAACCAAATTTGGTTCTGATACATGGAATCCAATTTAGAATTAAAATATTCTTTCCATCTTACAAATTCTGTTCTCTCTGCTTCCTCCTTATAACAAATAGGTTCATCGTTATCAACTAATAAAGAGTCACAATATTTATTGACTGGAAAACCACATCTATCTTGTTATCTTACCTCTCTTATGCTCCTACACAATAATTAGGTTTTAGTAACAATATCTTCCATGGGTACCTATGGAATCAGTTCTTGTTCAAACTCATGTGTATCTTGACCATCAACTTCATCGATGTCAATATTTATCCCAATATCTGTTTTGAGGATGTTCTCCATCTCAAGAAGGAAGGCTTTATTGGTGATAATCACTTTCTTTTCTGAGTGATTTTATAGGTAATTTCTCTTTATTTCCATGGGATACCCTATATAGATAATCTTTGTGACCCAATGTTCTAGTTTGTTTCCTGATTAGGAATTAACGAATGCCTCTCATCCACATAAACATGTATGTGATAAAACTAGTTTTTCCACTCCATAACCCTAACCAAAATTTATTTTTTTGCTTTATTTGGAACTTGGTTTAATGTGTATGCTGTATTTTGTATTGAATTTCCCCAAAAGGATAATAGAAGAACTGTATGAATCATCATCGACTTTAATGTGTCAAATAAGGTACAATTCCTCCTTTCATTAAAACCATAATACTATGGTGTTCAAGGTGTATTGAGTTGAGATATAATCCCCACTACCATAGAAAGTCGATGAACTATTATTTAATATATTCTCCACCTAGATCCAATCAAAGTTTATTTATATTCTTACCAAGTTGATTATATACTTTATTCTTGAATTCCTTTAATTTCTCAAAGGACTCCAACTTATACCTCATTATATAGACATATCCATATCTACTCAAGTAACCTTTAAAACGTATGATGTAAGAATATCCCCATATATCTTCTATGAGAAATTGTCCATGCGGATCAATATGTACTAATCCTAGAATCATTTTGGCCCTTCCACCCCATCCACCAAATATTAGTTTGGTCATTTTTCTTGGTAAGAAAAAATGACATCTTTCAGGTGGTTTTATCTAAGAAGAGCCTAAATAACCATCTTGATAGAGTTTTTTCAAACAATTATCGTTTAAATGACTGAGATGGCGATGCCACAATTGGGTGTTATATGAATCGTGTAAACATGATTTATCATCAATTGATAACACTTTATTTTTTTTAGTTTAATACATAAATTATGTCATTTAAATGTGCCATACCATAACATATGTTGTCATTATAAAAGAAACATCTTTTATTTCCAAAGTTGAAAATAAAACCATCTTTATCTTGGAATGATACATAAATTATGTTCTATGTAACTATTGGTACATAATAACAATATTTTAAATCAAAATTCATTCTTGCTGGCAATTAAACGTGGTAGTCACCAATAGTGGGATCAATTATCCTTGCACCACTAGTAGCTTTCAGGTCCACCAGTCCATTGGAAATATTTTGGAATGTACATGTTTCCTACATTTGGATATAGACGTGAGCACTATACACTATATATAATAACACATTTGTAGATATAGTATGATTACACATGATAATGAATGAACATTTAGCTTACCTTTTCTTCTAGGTGTAGTTACTCTTATAGTATCCTAACGTTTCACATGAAAAACATAAGGCCTCGTTTTCATTGTCCTTCCTCTGAATCTTCTTCTTATTGGAAGGACAATTCTTGGATGATTTATACTATTTATAAGTCTTGGGCCCCTTTTCCTTATTCTCCATTTTTGTTTTCACTATAGGGAATTATAGTTTTCCACACCCAATTTCATTATCCTCTTGATGAATCAAATTAATAAGTTATAATAGAATATTATAATTATTAATCATGTTGTAATTGAAAATAAAACCAAATCTTGTTTTGAGAAGTGATTAATGTATGATATCTATATGAAACTCATCATAGATTTATTCCTTAAAATGTCAAAACATTCAATGTATCCAATAAGCTTAACTACATGAAGCCCGGTTGACATATAATCTCCATGCTAATTAGTAAAAAAATATTTGGAGATATCATACCTCTCTTATATCACATTCTCTTGTTAGAGATCCCAAAGGTGAGGCATCACCCTATATGAATCCATGTCCTCATGTTGCTTCAAATGATCATAGGACATGGATGGTAACTTGAAACACTAAACATTTATAGCATCACTTAACTTTTTATAATATAGAGATATATTTTCATCAGTTACCTCATTTACAATCACAACAATAAAGGGTTATTACAACAAATATAATTTCCTTTGATGGATAAGGATGGCACATAAACGCCTTTTATATTATTGAAATTTTTTTTCTAAAGAGAAGGTTATCCTACTCAAGTATGGATCACAATGATATATATTGTTCTCATTTATTTTGATGTTTTCAAAATTAAGATAATAATAATTTTAGTAATTTATCTCATTTAAGTTAGACAAAATAATAAATATTATACTTATTAGTCTCCCACTATTCTATCAAAACCCAATATCCCTCACCATTGTCTTTGAAATATCCTGTTTCATAGATATTCTAGTACCAAGGAACATATTCCCCTTTTTAATTACCACAACCATAGTTGGTCAAGAAAATCAAATTTTTTTCAGTAGGCATTCCAAATTCCAAATTCATTAAATCATAGTACCTTGATATGTTGAGTAGAATACCTAAGCCTAAAATCATTAATTTTGATTTCTTCAACTCCTGCCACTCAGTTACACTAAGTCATTATTTGGAAGTCTAACCTTGATGTGAACTAAGATAATTCATCCCAAAAATTCAAGTTATAATTCCATGATAATTTAATGAACCCCATCATTGTATGGTTGAGCTCTTTGAAATATAGTTTGATTTTAACCAAAGTAATGGAAAGTTATACTGACTTAATATTTTACCAAGGGATTTTATCCTTTTAAGTGTAAATTTTGAATTATTATATTTATCAAATTCTTGTTAATATTAAGATGGTTTAATTAAGTGATTAACCATTTCTTATATAACATTTTCGTAGGATCTAGTTTAGTTTAGTTCTATCTTTCATGCTCACGAATTCATTAATTATTTTATCATTACAAAAACATCCATAATGAAATAACCATTCAACTGTACAGAAATAAAATAATAAATAAGTATGATCACGATCTTTATTAATGGTTATTATATCTAGTGATTGATAAAATTACCACTAACCATGGGGAACAACCTTGAACCAATTAAGGTTCATGTTTCACCTTTCCACCTGTCAATCAATATATCTCTTTTGGATTGGTTTCACCTCGACTACAAACTTGAGCCACCTCCACTATCTTTGGAGCTACATCAATTACATATGATTTTACACACATGTAGGTAAGGGGAAAAGGGTTTACATTAAAGAATACATGGGAATTTAGGCCTTTACATAATAAGAGGAGAGAAGGAATTCATGCCAAACATTTAATTTAACAATAAATTAAATGAAACTAATCATATACAAAGGTCTGGTCTTCCTCATGATCATCCATATGCATGCAATATATTACACATTTAATAAAACAACAACTTAATTTATAGTCATTCTTATGTAAGATAAACTGCGCTCAAATAAATTAATTATTTTCTTTAATTAATCAATTACTTTATTTTAATTCTAATCTAAATTTCCATGAGATTATCATCCATTATAATTTTGAAAAATTAAATAAATTCATATAAAATTAATTGTGTACATAAATGTACCTTGGAGGCAATATGTTGAATACCTGTTCGATTCTACCCAACATGTATTATACTTGTATACTACATTACTCTTCTTACATATGGAATAGAATACTTATCACATACTTTCACGACGTGTACTTTTGGAATGAATACACGAATTACATGATTTTTCTATCATGTGTTATGATTCAATTCATATAGAGTAACAACACGTAATACGAATCATTCATGATATGTATATCTGAACATTATATAGATATTAATTGAAAATTTATATATTTATATATTTTAAAACCTATAACATGGGATGTCCTATCTTTATGACCACACACAAGTACATGTCTGTAGGTTTACATAGTAAAATAAATAAATTTTAAATATGTGTATTTTGGTATAAGTACCCAACATGTGAGTCCATGATATACAACAAGTTAATCTATCATCATCTATTCAAGGTACATTCTTAGGGACTAAGATTGTGAATTGTACCTCAGAAAATAGAGTACGTGACATGTCTAGTGGGCTACACGCTATGAGATCTATGAGTTACATGGTCAGTAGGCAGGTAGGCTAGGTATGGTAATACACAACCCCTATGTGACTCGAAGTGACTACACACTGTGTATGTGGGATACACAACTTTTACTCTAGTTGAATGTTTTCCAACATGTCCCAATCAACACACATTGTGAGATACAACTACACTGCCTGTCATAAATGCACATGGTTTGAGTAATTTATTAATTTACTCCTGGTGCATTGATCATGAGTATATGGTGTGTAATTATGATTACATAGCATGTATTCCTTTTTTATCTGGACAGAATCCTTGAAACCTCTAAATGAGATCCTCAATTTTATTTTATTCATAAAATTAATGGTCTCAATTAGATCTAAGAGAAATAAATGAAGAAGGTGTAGATATAAAAATTTATATTAAAATAATGATTAAACATGAATTGAAAAACTAAATTAAAATGATTAAATCACTAAATATTATTAAATAATTATAAATAGTAATGTGATTGCTCTGATACCACTTCTATGTTTTGGGCGCAGTGGAAGCGTGCATTGGGTGGTGCCCAATATTTTTTTTTTCAAGATTGATGACCAACAAATGATCCATATGGTGATAAACATTATTATATATGGAATTAGGGAAATGAAATCCAGAATGGGTAATAATGATGGAACCAATGAGAGGATGATCACATATTATTTATAATTAATTTAATTAAATAAGAATTACCTTGATGGAGTTTATTCTTCATTGATGGATCTGACAATAGATCTACGTTGTTGCGTAATCGATTTTTAGGATTCTAGTGAATATTCCCTATAGAGGTGATCCAAAAATGGTCTATATATCTCAACATTTCATCAAATGAATATTTGTGTGCTAGCATGATAGATCCTCACACTTGCGTTATCTGCCTATTATCACTAGGAGAACTAATTACAAAGCGCTCTCCCTGATCTCTCTTTACTTCAGAGGATTCAGTGGAGGAATAATTATCTCCATTCTTAGGAGCATTCTTGGAGAGGATATCTCTATAGGGATTGAAAGGATACTCAAAATCCATTTCTCCCAACAAAAAACAAATGAATTGTCACATGAAAAAAAATAACATAACTAGGTGTATAAATTGCTAGGGTTAAAATAAAATAATTTTTCATGTTCCCTTAATTATTTATCTAATCCTAGCAAGAACCCCTTGTCAAATAATAAAAATAAAATTATTTTTCATCATTCAGATAACTTGTGAATTATAATTATATATTATTTAATCAAATAATATTCAATATTTATTACTTTATCACAAGACTTAAAATCCTTTTCCATCATTCCTCTATAATATTTATTAGTCCTTGAAGAATGGATATTTATTTATTAAATAAATATAACTTCATAATTATCTAATAAATAAAGAAATATTATATTCACTAAAGTGAAAATAAATATTTATTAAATATTTTAATCACATTATATTCTCTCAAATAACTGGTGACATGATACATGAAATCAAGAAAACCTGAATAATTATTAAACCACATACAAGAAGAATATTTATTCAATATGTTAAATAATAAATAATCAAATATTATTTAACTGATATTCTGTATACAATTAGTGTGTGACCAACTAGGCCTATTTCTCAGTGGCATTCAGTGAAGTAGCATAATGTCCATTTTTATAATTTGGAAACACACCAAGGAATCCATAGAGAAATAAGTTAATTATACAATGAAATAATACCCCATACAGATGCTTACCATGTAATATAATCCCTTTATCACAATATCTCAAATCAAGAAAACTGCATGCCGTTGCCATCAACCTATGAGCTCGATGTCTCTTTCTTTGATTATCCTAAAATCAAACTTTCCTATATAACACCATGGAAATTGATTTATTTAGGTTATATAATTTTTATTAGAGAAACCAAGATATTAACTTCAGTTAAATAATTGAAGAGGAAAAATCCTTTCTCACATTATTCATTAAGGAAATATTACTCATGACGCACCCAACTTATCTTACCTTACTTCAAACATCTGTTGTCACAGTTTTCATTAATACATAAAAGTACATGACTCATAGTACTCATTAATGGTAATATTAAAGTATAAGGACCAATAAATACATCCAAAGATAAGAACATACAATGAGACATATAAATGTGGATTTCTTACTATCGGGTCAATTTATTATAATATCATACTAGATATTACCAAGGGAGTACACCATGAGAAGGTGCCTCAAAGTCCTATGAGTCTCCACCCCTAATATACAATATAATTATTGTCCCTCAAATGATTCCATCCAGCTATAGCACTTGTATTTTTGACTATTTTCATAGCACATATGGATTCTCATCATAGCAGGGAACTGCTATGAACTTTTAGTGAAATAACAACTCTTAAGACATTTACACATACTATGTTACTCATAATGACAATCATAATGCGATAATAAGTTTAGTAATTTTAAAAAATAATGAATATAATTTACCTTTAAGTACAAATATGTTTTTTCTAGGGCACCAACTCTGACGCTGCTGACAAGATTGATTTTTAAAGATAATGTAAAACATTCCCCAACACCATGTTTGCTTCCATCTCTAGGAGATTGGGGCCTAATTGATTAACGAGCCTCAATTATGTTATCTAGATATTGGTTAGTCCAACCTTAATTTAAAGGTGACTTGATATTAATACTGACCTATATAGGTGGTGTAGTTCTATTTTTCTCTATTAGTGATGAATGATTTTTGGGGACATAATATTGATCATCATATGACATAAAGGTAATCATATTATTTGACCTTTTAAATAGGATTCTCATGAACAAATGAATTCCCAAATGCAAAGTGATTTAGTAGATCTAGTTGATTGGTAATAAATAATCCTCACCAAGCTTATTGAACAGATTGAAATGATTCATTTCTAGACTATTTGGGGAAGTGATCTGCATGGAATCATCAATCACTAATTTCATTCCATCCATTTTCAATAATCCTGTATATATATTTTATAATTCGAAAGAGTTAAGAGGAAAATTATCACCGTACAAAACTCATATATATATCTATTGATATAATATTTGGGACAAGGATTGTATGATGAAGGAACTTCCACATAATAGTAGTGCCATAGTTTTACCAAATGATCATTGAAATCTGTCTCTTGGAAACAATCATAAACTTAGAGTTAGAGTCAAGGTCTACGGATTAGGCTATATAGCGACCTAATACTTTTACACATATTATTACATGATTTAAATCATTATTATACTTAAAATACCAACCAATTATTGAAAAGTATAATATCTTTGGAAGAATAGACACGGATTTAAGAGACATGAAACTATTATAAAACATCATTTTATTAATCTCAATATTGATCTCCTAACTCCCTTTGATCCCCTATAACTACATTATATAACTTGGTGAATACATAGAAAAAATTGATGAGCTAAAAATCACTTCATGGGAATAAGCATGAGAATAAGAAAAACACATGAGTTAGAAGGAATAATATGATAACATAAAAACATAGAAGCATAAAATATAGAATATGGAATCATATGATCAGGGGAATATCGGAATGCAGAAGAAAAACGTATCATTACATAAACACGATTCAAGGATAAATTTCAAGTCTATATAACATGGTGGACAATGTCCAATAATGGATTATGTTTACTCCCTAATCATATACATGTTGTCTCATGATATTGAACATCACCTAATGCATTACAGTGAAATATGGGTGAATCCATCATAATATGTTCATGAATATGTGTTCCACAACCATAAATCAAACATAAAGAATAAATGTAAAGATGCACATGGAATGAAGTGGCCATCGTAATCATGTTATAAGGCATTACCAAAGGGTGTATCATAATTGTATACATAAAATAAGAGATTCAAATCATACTTTGATATTTCAAAATGTAAAATAAACATAGTTCGTGATAAGGGATCTCCAACTAGAGTGAAAACATGTAAAAATAGTGGTTTAGAAACCTTGTTAATGTGCCACTTAAGTGGGGTTTTATGAGAAGAGGTAAAGGATATTAAAAAAGGGTATGAGAATAATAATTTACCACAAACTAGAAGTAAACTAAAATTGTTTTAAAAATAATAAGGAGTGTTTTTATAAATAATATATGTTTTAAACAATTTAATTCAGTGTTACTTTAAAAGAAGAAAATAAAATATAGAAGATACCAGTAATTGGCTTTTCGAATGGAAAGAATGACGAGCCCTTTAGAAAATATATATCCTAGTTCAATAAATCTTAAATAAATATTCAATATATATTAAATAAAAATTAAATAAAAATTAAATAAACATGGTATATATGTGTGATACATATATATAGAATATAGAATAATTATATAAGAATAATTAAGTGATAAATTGAGGCAAAATATAGATAACACAACTTAAAGGAAATAGGGAGGCTTGTGAGTGTGATCATTCTAATTGATCAAGAAGATCTAAAATTTCTACTTCTTATTATCTCATTTTCTATATGTTATCCCACAGTGATATTTTAAATTCTTATTAGTTTATTTTTTTAATAATATATCATTCTTCATTAATGATAATAATGCTTTTATTGGGTTTTCATTATGATTTATACATTTTATGACATAATTATATGAATGAAATTCCATTGATAAATTTTTTGGTTGTTAAATTGTTTCCCCCTTATTAAATTTCATCCATGAAAATTCATTTTATATACTAAGGTGAAAATAGGTGAGGGTACTTCTCATTCATTACTTCCTCTGGAATTGATTGTGTACTAAAGACATGGTTGGTGGAAGTGATAGTCGATAGGCCAGATCTCCAAAACGATCAAGAATATTGAAGGGGTCAACATACCTATGAATAAACTTTTAATTCATTCTAAACATAATGAAATTATTCTATATAGATATGAGTAGGAATACATTGTAACAAAACCCAAACTCTAAGCCACATCGATGATTATCTACACATCCCCCAGTTGAATTTGGGTTACCCAGATATGCTTCTAGACAGTCTTTACATTTTATGCTATTTCCTTAACCATTTTTGGTTCTATTAGCTTAATTTCACCAACACAATCCCAAAATACAAGATTTATATATCTTTTCCCATAAATGGTTTCAAATGAATCCATTTGGATGCTTGAGTGGAAACTATTATTGTATGAGATCTGAAACAGTGGAAGATGTTGATCCCATCTTCCATTTATGTCCATTGAGAATTCTATCAACATGTCTTCTAATGTATGTATGGTCCACTTAGACTAAAAATCAGTTTGAGGGTGATAATTCATATTGATGTTCAATTCATTGTTTAGAGCATATTAATGTTTTTTCCTAAAATTAGAGGTAAATCTTAGATCTCTATCAGATACAATCTAAAATGGTACTCCATGTATCCTGACCACTTCTTTGATGTATTTTCACATAATTTGGTGAAGTGAGAATTCCTCTTGTATCTGAATAAAGTGATGAGTCTTTGTAATATGGCCATCAATGAACCATATATCCTTATTAACTATGGATGTATTCAGAAGTGTGACAAAGTACATATTGATGTTTCCCCATTTCCGTGTAGGTATGGATATTTGTTGCATCATCCCATTAAAATATTT
Organism: Viscum album; assembly: GCA_963277665.1. Taxonomy (NCBI): domain Eukaryota; kingdom Viridiplantae; phylum Streptophyta; class Magnoliopsida; order Santalales; family Viscaceae; genus Viscum; species Viscum album. Next base: position 614,514,456 of record OY728136.1, read on the forward strand.
TCCTTTTAGAATTATTATACTGATATACTAGACAATTTGAAACATATTCAATGATATCCTTCTTCATATTGTCCCACCAATATTTCACTCATAGATCTCAATATATCTTTGTGCTCTCTAGGTAAATAGGTAAGGTTGAGCTATGAGAATCATTTAAAAGATCTTTTTTTATCTATGAATTGAAGGGTACAAAGAGTCATGTCCCAAATCATACACCATCTTCCTCATCAATTTTGAACACTGATAATTTTCTACTTTCGATAGCTTTCACCTTATTCTAAATTTCCACATAATTTCTTTGAGAATACTTTATCTTCTCTAAAAGGGATGGTTGGGCATTCATTTGTGAAAGGAATGATAATATACCTTCCTTTATGATTCTGATGTCCATAATTTTTAGTATAAGAAGACTGGATCCTTCTCAATTCTTATCATTGATAAAGTAACATGATCCTTTCTTTTAAATAGAATCTGCCACTTAACATGCTTTACTAGGATGGAAATAAATTGAGCTGTTATAATCCTTGATTAGTACTAACCCTCTTCACTAGTGTATATTAAGTTCATTATATATAAATATATATTTTAGGATCTTATAATCAGTATATTTCTCAAACTTCTATTCATAGAGATAATGATGCCTAATTTTCAATGTGAATATCACAATTTCCAACTCTAGATAATGCGTGGGACAATATTTCTCATGAAATTTGAACTTCCTTAAAGCATAAGCTACCAATTTATCATTTCACATAAATACACAACCTAATCTTTTCTTTGAAGCATAAATGTATACCAAAAATAGTTCCCCACTTGTTGGTTGTTTAACTACTTGTCTAGTGATAAAATTACTTTTCAACTCTGTAAAGTTTTATTCATATTCACTAGTCTATAAAAAACTTTACTACCTTCCAAGTAATCTTGGTTAGTGAGATTTACAATCATGAGAAGTTCCTGAAAAATCAAAGGTAATAACCATCTTGACCATTGAGTATACAGATCCCCATTACAGATGCTGGTCTTGGACACTCCTCAATTTCCTTTGTTTTAGAATGGTGGTAAAATCCCAATATTTCATAGTAAGTTATTTTCTTTAAAGTAACTAGATAGATTGCGCTACACACAAAACTGAGTTCAAGCGCACCCCGAATTAACAAAACTTGCCATTCAAAAAATGGTTTTGAATATTATTTACTATATTTTGAATTTTATATACTATATATAATTTTAATATCCTTATTATGTATTTCATAGACATAATATAATAACAAATTCAATTTTTTAGATAAAAGATATATTTTTCAAAAAATGAAATTTTGCCACATTTTAAAAAAGAACCCTTTTTAAATCAAATATTTTAAACTTTTATTTATTTAATTTAACAAAATAAATTTTTTTTAGAATTGGGACATAGAAATTTAGTTTGGATAAATTATCTGTGCTTTTTTGATAACTTTCATATTTTGATGAATTAGGAAAAAAACTAAATTTTAATTGAAACGAAATTGTTTAATAAAAATACTTTATAGTGTTAAATTATACATTTGAAGGGTTTTGAAGTATAATTAAATCATATTTTATCATTTAATCTTATTTTGGTAATTGGAAGTAATATTACAAATAAATTGGACATAAACACATATCAATCTTTTGATAGTTTTTACTTCTCAAAAAACCACTTTCTGGTTTTGACAATGAGAATATATTTTTTAAATTAATTAATACGACTTCTATGTTTTGAATTTGGTAAAATAGAAATAATTTTTGAATTTGTATTATCCAAATTTTCTTGGGGATAATTTTTGGTATATTTCTAAAAACATTCAATTTTAAATGAATAGTGAAAAACACTGTGTTATTGTATAAGCCGACTTTTTATTTAAATAATTATTTTTAATTTAAATTAATTTTAAAGTCAAAATAGATACATAATACCCATATTAATGCAATTTAATTCCTTTAAGTCATTTTATAATATGATTATAAATATAAAATTTTATAGACCTTTTTACCGTCTTTTACTCACCTTATATGCACACTTACAAATTTTTATAAAACATAATTTTGTTACTTATATGAATTAAATTTAAAAAATACAAGATAAATGGATGAAATTAGTAAGTTAAATGTTGTTCAATAGGATTAAAATAATTTTTGGTGAACTGTAACTTTTGAATTTTATTTACCACGTTTAATAGTAAATATGGAAATTAAAGGTAAAAAATGATATTATAATTAGCCTAAAAGATGTCCTAATTCTATTGGATAAGTTTATTTCAACAAAAATCAACATTAGGAATAAAATATGTTCCTTTTGATCCATTTGGATTAGATTAGTACATTTATTATTATAATATTTTAGAAAGAGTTAAAAATGTTAAAATTCAATGTTTAATAACTAAAAAAATTTAATATTGGGTTATAAATAAGATAAATTCGAGTATCAATATTCGTTATAAATATAAAAATATTTCCCACATCATGGTATTTTATTTATAATTTTATACATTAAATAATTAAATTTACTTATGACAAAATTATGATGCACTAATTACCTTATTAATGAATGATTTAAATAATTTATATTTTAAATATCAATATAAATGTAAATTGAGACTTTTTATCCATTAAAAGAATTTTATAGGTTAATATGGAATTATAGGGTTGATTAAAGGAATTTTTTTTGAAGTAATCATGTTTTGTTTACTTTCACAAAAACCAAATACAGAATATTGTCAAAATTGAAATAAATGAGTACTTAAAACAAATACTACATTGCTAAATTAAATAAAATTCCTAAAAATACATGGTTTTTCCAAAGGACTTATATAATGATATATATTTCATTAATTAACCATTTGAGGTTCTCTTTGCATTTTATTGTAAGTTTATTAACTATGTAATATAAAAATAGAAGAAGACCTGGTAAAAGTTACACAATTTAACTAAGAATTAAATTTGAAATATAAGGTTAATATGATGACCTAAACTTGTGTAGAACCTATTGGATGAGTGTATTTTGACCAATAATAACATTATAATTGAAATAAATCCATATGTAACCATTATAAACCCAAAAATGATTTTATAATAAAATAATATTTCATGATTTTCCTAAAGTGACCCTCAATTCTCTTAAAAAGGGTACTTCCCCACATCTCAAAATCACACCTCCAAAAGAATTTGACTCAGCCAAAACCTAATAAAATATCATACCACCTAACCTAAATTAAACCTAGAGGCCCTACTTTTATCATAAATCTATCCTAAGTTTCCCTTTTTATCTAATCAAAAGTAAGCACCCAAATAAGAGGTAATAATTTAATCACCTCTTTCAAAGTTCTTTTCTTCTTCCACTTCCTCTTTCATTGTTGTTTCCATAAAAATAATAATAAATCTTGTTCTCTATACATAATGTGATTTTGTTATAAATATTTAACAACCATATTCATTATTCTATGCATCATATGAATGAAAAAGTCACCATACGTACATACGTACGGCTTACCGTCTCCATGTCGTGGTATAGTTTGTTATTCAACACTTTATTATTTCGATGTGTATAATAATTAGTATAAATGATTTAAATAATAAATATAAAAAGTTAATGATTATTTATATATAATATAATATCCAATTACATACGATTTCACCACTAATAGAATGATATTTTCGCTTGTGCATACGTATGGCTTTCTATCTCCACGACGCGGAGAGATTTCATTCCCCATCATAACCATTCAAGAATAATTTTCATTGGATGATTAAAAATAATTTTTAAGAACTTAATATAATTTTGTATATGAATTAAATACATCCTATCCATAACAATAAAGACTTATGTAACAAAACACATAGTGGAAAATGAATCAGTTAACACCAAAACAATGATACTAATGAAATATCATCAAAAAAACAATATTAGAAGATCATATATGATAACATATTTATTTATGTGGATATTTTATAATTTAATAACAATTATTTCACCATTATATATGAGTTTAACTTACCCTCATCTAAGGATAAGTATTAATTAAGTGGTTTTCATCTTGCATCTTATTCCCGTACGATTTCCGCCATATTGCAAGTATTTCATTTCGTGTGGTGTATGTACTACCCATGATTGTATTATTTGTGTAAGATACATTATTTTATGGGTATTTACATATTCATTGTAATATACTTCTTTCACGGGGTTTATGTTTTGTAAGTTTTAAAATTAGTAAGGGAACTTCTAATTTTGATTTCCACTCATTGGGTTCTACGCAAACATCATTGATTATTTTACTCGAAGATTATTTGTAAAATCACTATTTATTTATTTATGTAGTAATTTCCACTCCCCTTTGTGTGGATATAATTTTTTTACACATAGTAACTTCATTGATAAATGTTCAAGTCATCGATATGAACTTGATAAGAGTAATCTAATCTCAATTTACATTTATTGAGTTAAACATCCAAGTCATTGGTGTTGTTTTTACAAGAATATATATGAAGAACTCTGATTGAATTATAATAAATATACAATCATATTGAGTTTATTTATATTTTTCACACATAATTATGTCATTGATTTATCATTAACCTAAGGATACAATCTATATAAGGTATTTCATCTCAATTTACATTCCATTGAGACTTCGTTGTTGTTAGGCGCCAATTCACTTTTATATGGTGTCTATACTGTACTTTGACATAGTATATCATGAATACATTTATTCTCATTATATTATAAAGTTTATATTACCTTAATTATTTGTATTCAAGTATCTCTGATTTGGTTAGGAACACTAGCAAAATATCATTTTAAATGTTTTAAAGATTTATTTTTCTAAATATTTCTCATTAATGCCCATGTATTAAAAATGGTGTGAAGGGTTTACTTATATGGACAATAATGATTTAAAATTTAAAATTCCTTTTAAAAGTTTCAAAGTGGAATGGGAAACTTTGATTCAAAAATCTATTTTTAACAGCTTCTTGATAAATAGTAATACTTTTAAATACTTTCAAGAAAAAGGGGATATTTCTCTCCAATTGTTTCACAGATTATTTTCATCTTTGTCAATATACTTCATTATTCTTGATTGAGGTTGATTTATTATAATAGAATATTCCATACATTATTTAATGATTTATGTTTGACTAGGGATGTGATATTTTTATACCATTCATGGTTTGTGGTTAAAATATTGACATTTCTTATGCTAGTTTTAATACGAATGTTTAGATTATGTTCCAACTTTTTCATATGAGGAATGCATTTGACTTAGTAAGTGATGAGGGGAGCCCACTATAACTCTTCGATGCATCGTTATGTCTCGTGAAAAAACTAGTGTCTTGGCATAAAGCCTTGAAAAAGTCTATATTTGTAGTCTTGGAATGGGTCCTTGACTATGTCATTATGATGTCCGCCATTATGCATTCCATCATTATGAAATTAGCTATTGATATTAAATGTGATTATTCAACTAGTAAAATATCTATGTGAATAATTAAATGAAATTATTTGATTTTTCTTTGCCATATTGTGATGAAGGTTATGTTTAAAAGGCTTGTGTTTTAGTCTTATACAGTGCCTTAAATGTTTATGTTTTCTTATGATAGTTTCCGCTATATTGTTATCTTTGCTGAGCATCTAATATCACCCCATTATTATGTTTTATTTTTTATAAGGATGTGAAGAAGTATATTGTGATTGACCTACAATAATAGGATAAGGGATATGAGTGCATTAAAAGGAGATACAATGTTATAGTTTTTCCATTTCAGAATTTAATGTAAAAAATATGTATTTATCTAGTACTTCCAAGGATACTAAACTAATCGGTATTTTGGACTTGATCTCTTGTGACCATTACAATGTTATGTAATAATGCACCGAATCTAGGTAACTAGGGTAGAGGAATTATAGTTAGTACCAAAGAAAGTTTAGTACAAACCATGGAAACTATATTTAAGAAACTATGATTAGAAAACACCACCCTAAGAGAGACTTTGAGGATTAGAAGAACAAACAATGATTTTGGTAATGCAAATGTTATGTGGGTTTTCCAAGAAATAAATCCCTGTGTAGGTACAAGTAGGGATATGGGGATTTGCACAAATGGACGTAGGGGTAAAACCTGAAAACACCACATTGATCTAGACACGAACATGAATTGGTGAACGACAATGGGTCTTGCTTCACTCTTGGTTAAGACCCTCCTAGGAGATATGCTTAGGATAATTCACATTTTATTTTGAAACTGATTTGAAGGATTTTAATATAATATGAGAATAAATAACCTTCGTTAATACTGAGGTGTTTTAGATTTAAAATAATGTGTTATGATATTATCTAAATGATTTTATGACTATTGCTACTCCAACTATTCTTACTGTTTTTATCAATGGATGGATTCCAAGGAAGTCAGAGTAACATTGAACATGATATACAAGGTGGGCATGATGGTGGAAAAGGGTAACTAAATGTAATGTTGATAGGAATAAAAGATATCATGTTCTTGCCGAAGTAGGTTTCCAAAAATATGATCAACAATATATAAATTAACTAACTACCACACTCAACAAAGAAGAGAAAGGCAGAAAATGATAATAGCTCCAGTAGTGGAAACCATGTAGAAAAGAAAGCTCAATTTCCATCATGCTAGAAATGTAGAAAGGAGACACATAAGAAAGAATTTCAATAGAACAAAGAAATTATTTATGAGTGGGAAGGAAGGATATAATGTAAATAATTGACGAGGAAAAATGAATAGTATTGTGGAATAAAAAAAATGATCATAAGAATCCATTTACAATAATTTTCTGTAAATTTAGGGGACCTGGGAATTACCCAGGTCAATTCCCTATTCTATATGAAAAATACTCAGTCAAAGAAGAACCTTGGTGGAAATAAATGGATGGAAGATTGTTTAAAAGTATTAATTCTCCTTGTTGATGGTATTACTTTGGAATAATTTTCTCTTGTATGTGTAACCCCGATGTTTGTTATGTGAAAATTCTATTTTATAATGAATTATCTTTTTTTGTGGATATTGTTTTAATGAACCATTTCGGTTAATATGATCCTAGAATTTGAGGCAATTACAGGTTATTAATTTTTTGGATGAAAATGCGAGGTATGAGATAACATTTGTGGTAAAATTATATTATCTTTATTTTGAAGAATTTATCTCATTTTGGGAATGTTATAAAATATATTTTTTGAAAAGAGAAAAAATGCAGACCATGTGACAACCCATCGCGTCAGAAAAGTCTATTGGAATTGAACCCACAACCAAAGTGAGACTGGGATTTATTACCTACCACGGGACTACGTGAGTTCCCTAGTCAGTGTGACTAATTCTTTTTAGTTAAAAGATTTTATTGATCAATTATAATTTTATTTTAGATGTTTTGTTTTATTAAATGGATATCCTTAGTACAAAAAAATAATATGGTCATTAAGTGATAAATGTTATTTTGGAAGACATTTTCTATATTGGGAACACTATATGCTTACGGTAAATAGAATACTTTGAGATTTTATTTAAGGAGTAATGGGGGATGTTTTTTATTTTTTAAGAATCTATGTTTTTTATATATATTCTGGTTATTAATGGAAATGATCAACCTATCATAGAGAATATTTTATTTGGTTAATTACACTTTTGTAAGAGACATTAAGAGTGGTTGATGTTATTTGGAGATAATTTTAAGATTTACTATGAAAGACTACATGATTAAATTATTCTGAGTTTTGGGTTTCAATCTTAGTTTGGATTATATTGAAGGATTTTAAGGACACTTTTTTACCGAATGGTATTTATTGATCTTTGGGCATTGTTTATTTAATTTTGGAAATTAGGATTAGTATTTATTTCTATAAATGATTATCCATTTTGGGGATCAACTGATCCTATACTAACCATTTTGTTTTGGTTAATCTCTAAAGGCAAGGGAAATATATAGTTCATTATTCATGGATTATGTAATTCTCTAGAAGTTTATTCTAGTGATTCAGGTGTGACCAAGTCATGTTAAATTCTCATCATTTGGAGAAAAGATGAGTTAGTGTTAGAAACTTATTAAAGGATGAAACTCTACGTAAATAGTAATTATATATATTTATTTTATTAGTCAATGTCATAAATAAATTCCTCAAATTTATGAAATGATACATAAAACAAAAAATGTTGTCCATTTACTCTTCATACATAGAAACTAATGACCATTTATTCCATCAAATGTTTGTGGTTTTCTTGTTGTTAACTTCTCCTGATCATGTTTTCTACCGGTCTCCATCACAAACTTGACACTTAGTTTATCTTCCACATCCATGTTTTCTTACATGGAATCCTAGTATGGGTTATCTCGGGTGACCTTTGTAATTTTCTTTATTTCATTTAAAGTGATAGTTTTATTTACTTCTTTCGATGAGGGACTTTCAATGAAGTTACTAAGTGTAATTTTAAAATTTTGATGATGAAATTTAAAAAAGGGGGTGCGGGGGGGGGGGGGGGGGGGAAGAAAATAACACCCCAATATTTTATAGTAAGTTTTCATCTTTAATGTAATTAAATAGCTTGCGCTATATGAAACACCGAGTTCATGTGCACCACGACTTACCAAAATAGACGTTCAAAATACATTATTGAATATTATTAACTAAATTTTTAATTATATATACACCATATATATTTTATATCCATATTATTTTTTTCTTATTTATTATATAAGAACAAATTCATTTTTTCAGATAAAAGATTTATTTTTCAAAAAATGAAATTTTACCACCTTTTAATGGGAAACCATTTTTTAATCAAATATTTGATAATTTTATATATTTAATTTGAACCAATAAACTTCTTTTTTAGAAAAGGGATATAAAAATTTATTTTGGATAAATTTTCGTTGCTTTTCTGATAACTTTAATATTTTGAATAATAGTGAAAAATACTAAATTTTAATTGAAAACAACTTTTTAAATAAAAATAATTTATAGTGTTAAATTATGAATTTGAATGGTTTTGAAGTATAATTAGATGATATTTTTATCATTTAATCCAATTTTGGTCCTTGAAAGTAATTTTACATTTAAATTGGTTATAAACACATATCAATATTTTGATAGTTTTTACTTCTCAAAAACCTGCTTTCTTGTTTTGAAAACGGGAACATTTTTTTAAACTAATTAATAAAACTTATATGTTTTTAATTTGGTAAAATCATAATAATTTTTGAATTTGAAATATTAAAATTATCTTTGGGTAAATTTTAGCTATTTTTCTAAAAACTTTCAATTTTTGATGAATAGTTAGAAACACTCTATTATTGTTTAAAAAGGACTTTTTATTTAAATAATTATTTTTAATTTAAATTAATTTTAAAGTAAAAATAGTAACATAATACCTACATTAGTATAATTTATTTCATAGAAGTAATTTTAAAATAATATTAGATATATAAAATTTTTATTGAAATTTTTACAAACTTTTACTCACCTTCTAGACACATTTGGAAATTTGAATAAAATATAATTTTTCTGCTTCTGTGAATTAAATTTCAAAAATCTAAGAGACACAGTTGACATCAGTAAGTAAAATGTGGTTGAATTTGATGAATTTTTTTGGTGAATAGTAAATTTTGAATTTTATTTACCACAGTTAAAAGTAAATATGGTAATTAAAGGTAAAAACTGATATTATAATTACCCTAACACACGTGCTAATTTAATTGGACTAGTGTATTCTGACCAAAATCAACCTTATGAAGAAAATATGATCCTTTTGATCCACTTGGATTATATTAGGACATTTATTACTATTTTATTTAAAGAAGAGTAAAAAGTGTTAAATTCAATGTTTAATAACAAAATCATTTTTTATATATGGTTATACATTAGATAAATTAGACAATAAATCTAAATTAGAACAGTAAAAATATTTCCAACATCATGGTATTTTATTTTTAATTTTTAGACATTAAATAATTAAATTAATTTTTGACAAAATGATGATGTAGTAATTTCCATATTAATGAAAGATAAAAATAATTGATATTAATAATATCCGAATAAATGTAAATTGAGAATTTTCATTTATTACACGAATTTTATAGGTTAATATGAAATAATAGTGTTGATTTAATGTATTTTTTTCTAAGAAATCAAGCTTTGTTGACTTTCACAATAACCAAATACACAATAGTGTCAAAATTGGCATAAATGAGTATTTAAGACTAATAATATACTATTGAAAGATAAATATTCCTAAAAATATGAGGCTCTGAAAAGGGAATTATATAATTATAGGTATTTAATTAATGAACCACATTATGTTCTCCTGTCATTTTATAGGAAGTTTATTATCAATGTAATATAAATACCAGAATACATGGTAAAAGTTAAATAATATAACTAAGAATTAAATCTAAAAGATAATGTTAATATGGTGACGTAATAAAAGGTCCCGACCTTAAACATTACTTAATATTGAATTAAATGAATAATTCACATTGATGATTTTTTCAGGTTTAGAGTTTTAGAGAATTAGGACATAACTGTTACATCTCAAAAGATTACAAAGTAGACACTTCTACTAAGATTCCATAGAATAAATAAAAAAACCCTTAAAAAGAAACATGTCTAGTTCCATGTTTTATATAGCATGACTTTCCCTTGATCCCATCATTGACCCTATTCCACATTAAGTCCTGTGAAAAACATTTCAACAAAAAACTTGGGGTGAGCATAAAAAGTTCAGTAAGGGATACACAAAGAATGAAAACTATTAGTTTTTCAAACATCAATTAAACCATGTATAACTTTATCAAAGTAATACCTTCACCTTCATGAAGTAGTAAAAATTCTTCACTGAATAAAATATCATTAATTACATTTTTGTAACCAAAGTATTACCATAAAACCCATATAAAGAACACATAACATATAAAGGTAACTTGGGACATAAACATACTTAAGTGGAATAACCATACGGTCGACTTCCACACATATCACTTAATGGAATACCCATACAGACAACTTCCATACATACTTAATGGAATAGCCATACGGCCGACTTCCATACCCAATGAATTGGAGGTTATAACGTAACCACCTGCCCTGGTATTCACGACACCAACCGTCATATGGTTTATCACGTAACCACCCGTCAAATGTCCAAGTACCAATATAAAATCATAAAACATAAAACCCATATAAAGGAATGAAAACATTTCCAAATTTCAATCACAATATATCATTTAAATATATTGACATAATAGAATCCTTTATCAAAACCATTTTCAATACCAAAATACATAAAAGAGTATATGGTATTTATTTTATTTTGAAAACATTACGGCTTGTTGAGGAAGCCAATGACCAAATAATACTCGCGACGGCGGAAAAGGCCATTGTCACCGCGTATGTTAAAAGAAACATTCCTTTTTTCCATCCAGTAAAACGCTTCGTAGAAAAACATTCCTTTTGTATGAAAGTAAAAGTCAAAGAGGTTTATACACCGTATAAAAGAAAGTTCTGTATAAAACAAAATATGCCTCAATGAAAGGAGATTGAGACGAAGTCCCTTACCTCGGGTCCGACTTGACTCGATCGTTCTTTAACATCCTGAATAATAAACTTGAGTTAATTTATATTTGCTTAAGAAACTTTTTCAAGTTCATTATTCTTTTAATATCACTTATTTCCATGTTATAAACATTATGTAACAATTTATGTTAATAATGTTTATTTTGTCGATATTTGGTTGTCAAGTCGAAAGTGGACTTCTTACAATTACATGTTGTTCATGTGGTCAAAGGTTATTTATATCCAGAATGACATTCCATATTTGGATAGAATATATATCATATATATCCAGCATAAACATGTATTTATAATATTACATAATCATTTAGTGGTATGAAATGAAATGCACCGTTCGTGGAGACGGTAAGCCGTACGTACGCATGAACGCTACATTCATTTCTTTGTCATATTAATGGAATTAAAACTAAATGAGAGGTATGTATATTTTAATTCCAGAATTATATTCACCATTTAGATGTATCATTCATCATATATATCCATTATATACATCTACATTTAATAGTACATTACATTTTGGGATAAGAAATGAAATGCACCGTTCATGGAGACGGTAAGCCGTACGTACGCATGAATGCTACTTTCATTTCTATCTCATATTTTAATGGAAAGAAATAATAATTATATAGAGGTATATTATAATTACAGTATAAAATCATATATAATAACTTTAAATCCATCCTTTATACGTCCCACATATGGCATTAACGAATCAAATCACTTTGAGGGGGTGGTAGTCCGCACTTCCTTAAATGAAGATATCGCGTTCACCCATAATGGAAACCATAAATGTATGCCCAAAATGAAAAATACAGAAGCTTAAGGAAAACATAAACATATTATATATCATATATAAATATAGTATCATCTTAATGGACAACTTTTAAGGTGTTAAAAGAATGTTGAACAATCATCGTTTCGGGAGGCATAAATTCACCATCCACAGAAACAGTGTGTTCTTTAACCTTTAGATGCAGGTGTGTGTAAGTGTAGCTCGAATATTTATTATAACAACATCCTAGTTTATTTAGGATACTAGAGTTGTTACAAAAGAAAAGAATAAAAAGATTTTAGGGGGTTGGAGAAGCAAAATAAAACAAAAGGACTCAAAAGAAGACATTACCTTAAAATCGGGTAACTCCCTTTAGTTTGAGCTCAAAGGCTTCCTTGGGAAGACTTCTGCCCAAAGTGAGGCTTAAAGGAGTAATATAGGGAAGTGGAGAGACAAAATGGGTAGAGTTTGGCTGAGCCAAAGGCTTTGGGAGTGTGGGTAAGGTGGTAGAGGTGGGGGCCTTTTATAAGAGGAGAGGAGGGGCACTCTTGGAAAGGTATAAAATGTAACTTTATTTTCAAATGAGTTTCGGATTTTAATGGTCCCACATTGATTTGTTTCGAGGATAAGGTGATAAGGGTTCGAAATCCACCCATCCAATAGGTTTTGGACATGTGTAGGTCTTATATTTAACATTATATTTCCATTTTATTTAAATCGTTAAATAATCAGGTCATCGCTGCATCATCATGATGTCATAAATAATTTAATTTATTTAATGTATAAAAATTATAAAAAAATACTATGATGTAGGAAATAGTTTTAGATTTATAATGAAGATTTATAGTAAAAAATATGACTTGTATAACCCCATGTAAAAATTGTTTTAGTAAACTAACTCATGTTTGTGTCATTTTTACTTTAACATTAAATAAAAAGTTATTTATGTCATTTCCCAACCAAAGTGGCTCCATGGGGTCCCCAAGTTGACTCATGGACTGTCTTGGTCATCCATGACACATCTAATTAGGGTTGGATATGTTTCAAGCTCATCTAATATTATTAAAACATTATTTTTACCTTAAACTACACTAATTACCTCTAATCGCGATTAAAAACTTAATAAGTTACTATTCACCAAAAAATTATTTTAATCCCATTGAACCACATTTTACTTCTTAATGAAAACCATGTATGTCGGATTTTTGAAATTCAAAACACAGAAGTGGTAAAATTTCATTTAAACGAATAATCAGTTTTTATAAGTACCACTTAGTGGTTTCACTATTCATCAAAAATTTAAGTTTTTCAGAAAAATACCAAAAATTCATCCTAAGCTATATTTGAAATTCCAAATTCAAAAATGAAGTCCATTTTACAAAATTCAAAACATATAAGTCACATTAATTAATTTAATAATTAATTCCCACTATCATGACAAATAACGTGTTTTTATGAAACAATAAGTATCAAAAGATTGATACTAGTTTAAGTCTGATTTCAAACTGAAATTAATTCCAATGACCACTATTGGATTAAATGATAAAAATATATTCTAATTTCACTTAAAAACCAATTCAAAAGATTATCTAATCCTTTTAATAAATTAGATTAAAAAGAGGTTTTGAATTAAAATACAACATTTTACAGTATTCATTAAAAAAATGAACTTTATCGGAAAAATACCAAAAATTTACACAAAGTAAATTTTGATGTCACGATTCTAAAAAAGAGTTATATTTGGTCCAATATAATGTATAAGAGTGATAAAAACTATATTTAATGAGGGTTCGCCATCAAAATGTGATAAGTGAACCTTTAGTGAAAATTAGGGTATAAATGCCTTAAATTGAATTATTTCCATACTTTAAGCCTTTATCTTTTATTTGATAAATGTAAAAACATTTAAAAAAACATTTGTAATCATATTTTAGTTATTTCTATCCATTTACGCCAATAAAACGGCTATATGTTAACTACCATTTAAAATAATATTATAATATTTCTAGTGTGCAGCGTAAGCTTTCAAAGAAACTCATTGTTGCGTATCGGGTACGCTATCGAACATAGCAACCCCATTAAAGTAAAATTAATATTTAGTTCATAAATATTATTAAATATGAAAATGTTTTAATCATTATTTACCTGGGATGTTACATCCTTCCCCCCTTTTGGGAATTGTGTCCTTGCAATTTTATTCACTTATCAAAATAAGTGGGGGTATTTATCCCTCATAGCATTTTCAGATTCCCACGTTGCCTCTTCAACCATATGGTTTTCCCACAAAACCTTTACCTGGTGGATTACCTTATTTCGCAACACTTGCTCTCTCCGGTCAAGAATCTGGGCTGGTTGTTCTTCATAAGATAGGTTCTCCTCCTGCTAAACTACCTCTGGACTCAAAACATGAGATGGAACTAGAATATACTTCCTCAACATCGAAACATAAAAAACATTGTGTACCCGAGATAAACTTGGAGGTAAAGTCACACGGTAATCAACTGATCCAACTTTCTCCAGAACTTCATATGGTCCAATGAACCTTGGACTCAGCTTTCCTTTCTTACCAAATCACATCACCTTTTTCCATGGAGAAACCTTGAGAAAAACATGATCACCTACCTTGAAAGATAGATCCTTTCTCCGGTTATCCGCATAGCAATTATGCCTGCTCTGAGCTGTTCTCATGTGTTTCTGAATCAACTGAACCTTTTATGCCATCTCTTTTACCAATTCTGGTCCCATGAGCTTCCTTTCACCCACCTCATCCCAAAAAGCTGGAGTTCGACCCCGCTTCCCATATAATGCCTCAAATGGTGCCATCTATATACTGGAATGAAAACTGTTATTATAAGAAAACTCAACCAAAGAAAGATGTTGGTCCCAACTTTATTGATAATCCAGAGAACAAGCTCGTAGCATATCCTCCAAGGTCTGAATTGTTCGTTCTAACTGCCCATCTGATTGAGGATGAAAAGTTGTACTAAAATTTAATTCAGTACCCAACAACTTCTGGTGGCCTTTCCAAAAGATAGAAGTGAACCTGGGATCACGGTCAGATCCAATGGAGAGAGGAAATCCATGTAACCTGACTATCTCCTTAAGATACAAACGGGAAAGTTGATCTAGGAAAAAATTACCTCATATAGTAAGGAAATGAGCAGATTTAGTCAAGCGATCAACAATAACCCTAATTGCGTTATTACCTCTAGATGTCTTCGGTAATCCCATGATAAAATCCATGGATATATTTTACCATTTCCACTCTGGAACTGGTAAAGGGTGAAGCATCCCTTTCGGTAATTGCCGCTCTGCTTTAACCTGCTGACAAGTCAAACACTTCACAGTAAAATCAGTAATATCTCTTTTCATTCCATCCCACCAGTAATACTCCCGCAGATCTATGTACATCTTAGTACTGCCAGGATGAACTAAAAACAGAGAACTATAATCTTCACATAACAACTCTCTCTTCAACTGTGAATCACAAGGCACACACAATCTCTTCACATAACAACTATCTCTTCAACGAAGCATCACTGTATATAACAAACTCACCATTCCTAGAAGTAAGTGCCAAAACTAGAGCATTCACCAATCTTCTTTTCAACTCCTGAAAACAATCATCACATTCTTTTGTCCAGATAAACTTAACACCCTTCCGAGTTAGATTAGTCATTGGACTAGATAACCATGAAAAATTTTCAACAAACCTTCGGTAGTAACCTGACAAAACAAGAAAACTACGGATCTCGGTTACATTTGTGGGTCTTGGAAATTCTTCAACAACTTTTGTTTTAGAAGGATCAATAGTTATTCCATCTTTTGAAACAATGTGACCCAGGAAAGAAATTTGTTGTAACCAAAACTCATACTTGCTAAATTTTCCATATAGTTTTTTTATTTTAAGGTTTTTAAAATAACCCTTAAATGTCTTTGATGCTCCTCTTTAATTTTAGAAAACACCAAATATCATCAATAAAAACAACCAACATTTTTCACCTAAGTCAACTGAGCCATCACTACGACAAACTATTTAGTTCTGATTCTGACCATCTTTGGATACTGATTTGAAAGGTCATTTCCCTCTGTATGCCTTCCCAGAAAAGTTGTTCTGTTTCCTCTATGAAAAACTATTCTTACCATAGAAATATCTTAGGCGAAGCAACATGGTAATCTTTAAATACTATATCAATTCAGTCATTCCATAAATTAATTTATAATTTATCAATTTTCTAACTCCTAAAGTTGTCTAAAACAACCTCTGATACCAACTATAATGTCCCGACCTTAAACATTACTTAATATTGGATTAAATGAATAATTCACATTGAGGATCTTTTCAGGTTTAGAGTTTTAGAGAATTAGGACATAACTGCTACATCTCAAAAGATTACAAAGTAGACACTTCTACTGAGTTTCCATAGAATAAATAAAAAAATCCTTAAAAAGAAACACGTCCAGTTCCATGTTTTATATAGCATGAATTTCCCTTGATCCCATCCTTGACCCTATTCCACATTATGTCCTGTGAAAAACATTTCAAAAAAAAACATGGGGTGAGCATAAAAAGCTCAGTAAGGGATACACAAATAATGAAAACTGTTAGTTTTTCAACCATCAAGTAAACCATGTATAACTTTATCAAAGTAATACCTTCAACTTCATGAAGTAGTAAAAACTCTTCACTGAATAAAAAATCATTACATACCTTTTTGTAACCAAAGGATTACCATAAAACCCATATAAAGTACACATAACATATAAAGGTATCTTGGGACATAAACATACTTAAGTGGAATAACCATACGGTCGACTTCCACACATATTACTTAGTGGAATAGCCATACGGCCAACTTCCATACATACTTAATGGAATAGTCATACGGCCGACTTCCATACCCTTTGCATTGGAGGTTATAACGTAACCACCCGTCCTGGTATTCACGGAACCACCCGTCATATGGTTTATCAAGTAACCACCCGTCAAATTTCCAAGTACCAATATAAAATCATAAAACATAAAACCCATATAAAGGAATGATAACATTTCCACATTTCAATCACATTATATCATTTAAATATATTGACGTAATAGAATCCTTTATCAAAACCATTTTCAATACCAAAATACATAATAGAGTATATGGTATTTATTTTATTTGAAAAAAATTATGACTTGTTGAGGAATCCAAAGACCAAATAATACTCGCAGAGGCAGAAAAGGTCGTTGTCACCGCGTATGTTAAAAGAAAAATTCCTTTATTCTGTTTAGTAAAACGCTTCGTAGAAAAAGATTCCTTTTGTATGAAAGTAAAAGTCAAAGAGGATTATACACCGTATAAAAGAAAGTTGTGTATAAAACGAAATATTCCCTCAATTAATGGAGATTGAGACGAATTCCCTTACCTCGGGTCCAACTTGAATCGATCGTTCTTTAACGTAATGAATAATAAACTTGAGTTAATTTCTATTTGCTTAAGAAACTTTTTCAAGTTCATTATTTCTTTTATATCACTTATTGCCATGTTATAAACATTATGTAACCATTTAAGTTAATAATGTTTGTTTTGTCGATATTTGGTTCTTAAGTCGAAAGTGGACTTCTTACAATTACATGTTGTTCATGTGGTCAAAGGTTCTTTTTATCCAGAATGACATTCCTGATCTGGATATCATATATATCATATATATCCAGAATATACATGTATTTATAATATTACATAATCATTTAGAGGTAAGAAATGAAATGCACCGTTCATGGAGACGGTAAGTCGTACGTACGCATGAATGCTACTTTCATTTCTTCGTCATATTAATGGAATTAAAACTAAATGAGAGGTATGCATATTTTAATTCCAGAATTACATTCATCATTTAGATGTATCATTCATCATATATATCCATTATATACATGTACTTTTAATAGTACATTACATTTGGGGATAAGAAATGAAATGCACCGTTCATGGAGACGGTAAGCCGTACGTACGCATGAACGCTACTTTCATTTCTATCCTATACTTTAATGGAAAGAAATAATAATTATATAGAGGTATATAATAATTTCAGTATAACATCATATATAATAACTTTAAATCCATCCTTTATACGTCCCACATATGGCATTAACGAATCAAATCACTTTGAGGGGGCGGTAGTCCGCACTTCCTTAAATGAAGATTTCGCGTTACCCATAATGGAAACCATAAAGGTATGCCCAAAATGAAAAATACAGAAGCTTAAGGAAAACATAAACATATTATATATCATATATAAATATAGTGTCATATTAATTTCCACCTTTTAAGGTTTTAAAATAATGTTGAACAATCATCGTTTCAGGAGGCAGAAATTCGCCATCCACAGAAACAGTATGTTCTTTAACCATTAGATGAAGGTGTGTGTAAGTGTAGCTCGAATATTTATTATAACAACATCCTAGTATATTGAGGATACTGGATTTTTTACAAACAAAAAGAATAAAAAGAGTTTAGGGGGTTGGAGAAGCAAAATAAAACAAAAGGCCTCAAAAGAAGACATTACCTTAAAATCGGGTAACTCCCTTTGGTTTGTGCTCAAAGGCTTCCTTGGGAAGACTTCTTCCCAAATTGAGGCTTAAATGAGTAAGAGAGGGAAGTGTAGAGACATAATGGGCAGTGGTTGGACGAGCCAAAGGCTTTGGGAGTGAGGGTAAGGTGGTAGAGGTGGGGGCCTTTTATAAGAGGAGAGGAGGGGCACTCTTGGAAAGGTATAAAATGTAACTTTATTTTCAAATGAGTTTCGGATTTTAATGGTCCCACATTGATGTGTTTCGAGGGTAAGGTGATAATGGTTCTAAATCCACCCATCCAATAGGTTTTGGACATGTTTATGTCTTAGATTTTACATTATCTTTCCATTTTATTTAAATCGTTAAATAATGAGGTCATTGTTGCATCATCATGATGTCATAAATAATTCAATTTATTTAATGTATAAAAATTATAAAAAAATACTATGATGTAGGAAATAGTTTTATATTTCTAATGAATATTTATTGTCAAAAATCTGACTTTTATAACTCCATTTTAAAATTGTTTTAGTAAACTAACTCATGTTTGTGTCATTTTTACTTTAACATTAAATAAAATGTTATTTATGTCATTTCTCAACCAAAGTGGCTCCATGGGGTCCCCAAGTTGACTCATGGACT
This sequence comes from Viscum album, assembly GCA_963277665.1. Classification (NCBI taxonomy): domain Eukaryota; kingdom Viridiplantae; phylum Streptophyta; class Magnoliopsida; order Santalales; family Viscaceae; genus Viscum; species Viscum album. The sequence goes on from OY728136.1 coordinate 614,534,022, forward strand.
GTCTTGGTCGGCCATGACACATCCAATGATGGTAGGACATGTTTCAAGCTCATCTCATATTATTAAAACATTATTTTTACCTTAAACTACACTAATTACCTCTAATCGCGATTAAAAACTTAATAAGTTACTATTCACCAAAAAATTATTTTAATCCCATTGAACCACATTTTAATTCTTAATGAAAACCATGTATGTCGGATTTTTGAAATTCAAAATACAGAAGTGGTAAAATTTCATTTAAACGAAAAATCAGTTTTTATAAGTACCACTTAGTGGTTTCACTATTCATCAAAAATTGAAGTTTTTCAGAAAAATACCAAAAATTCACCCTAAGCTATATTTGATATCCCGAATTCAAAAATGAAGTATATTTTACAAAATTCAAAACATATAAGTCACATTAATTAATTTAATAATTAAATCCCGCTGTCATGACAAATAGCCTGTTTTTATGAAAAAGTAAGTATCAAAAGATTAACACTAGTTTAAGTCTGATTTCAAAGTGAAATTAATTCCAATGACCACTATTGGATTAAATGGTAAAAATATATTCTAATTTCACTTAAAAACCAATTCAAAAGATTATCTAATCCTCTTAATAAATTATATTAAAAAGAGGTTTTGAATTAAAATACAACATTTTACACTATTCATTAAAAAAATGAACTTTATCGGAAAAATACCAAAAATTTACACAAAGTAAATTTTGATGTCCCGATTCTAAAAAAGAGTTATATTTGGTCCAATAGAATGTATAAGAGTGATCAAAACTATATTTAAGGATGGTTCGCCATCAAAAGGTGATAAGTGAACCTTTAATGAAAATTAGGGTATAAATGTCTAAAATTGAATTCTTTCCGTATTTTAAGCCTTTTTCTTTTATTGGATAAATGTAAAAACATTTAAAAAACATATATAATCATATTTTAGTTATTTCTATCCATTACCGCCAATACAACGACTACATGTTAACTACCATTTAAAATAATATTATTATATTACTAGTGTGCAACGTATGCTTTCAAAGAAACTCATCGTTGCGTATCGGGTACGCTATCGAACATAGCATACCCTTTAAAGTAAAATTAATATTTAATTCGTAAATATTAATAAATATGAAAATGTTTTATAAATTATTTACCTGGGATGTTACATCCTTCCCCCCTTTTGGGAATTGCATCCTCGCAATTTTATTCACTTATCAAAATAAGTGGGGGTATTTATCCCTCATAGAATTTTCAGATTCCCACGTTGCCTCTTCAACCATATGGTTTTTCCACAAAACCTTTAACTAGTGGATTACCTTATTTCGCAACACTTGCTCTCTTTGGTCATGAATCTAGGCTGGTTGTTCTTCATAAGATAGGTTCTCCTCCAGCTGAACTACCTCTGGACTCAAAACATGAGATGGATATGGCATATACTTCCTCAACATCGAAACATGAAAAACATTGTGTACCCGAGATAAAATTTGAGGTAAAGCCACTCGGTAAGAAACTGATCCAACTTTCTCCAGAACGTCATATGGTCCAATGAACCTTGGACTCAACTTTCCTTTCTTACCAAATCGCATCACCCTTTTCCATGGAGAAACCTTGAGAAAAACCTGATCACCTACCTCGAAAGATAGATCATTCCTCCGGTTATCCGCATAACTCTTCTGCCTGCTCTGAGTTGTTCTCATGTGTTTCTGAATCAATTGAACCTTTTCTGCCATCTCTTCTACCAATTCTGGTCCCATGATCTTCCTTTCACCCACCTCATCCCAAAATTCTAGAGTTCGACACCGCTTCCCATATAATGCCTCAAATGGTGCCATCTGTATACTGGAATGAAAAATGTTATTATAAGAAAACTCAACCAAAGAAAGATGTTGGTCCCAACTTCCCTGATAATCCATCGAACAAGCTCGTAGCATATCCTCCATGGTCTGAATTGTTCGTTCTGACTTCCCATCTGATTGAGGATGAAAAGCAGTACTAAAATTTAATTCAGTACCCAACGACTTCTGGAGGCCTTTCCAAATGATAGAAGTGAACCTGGGATCACGGTCAGATACAATGGAGAAAGGAAATCCATGTAACCTGACTATCTCCTTAAGATACAAACAGGAAAGTTGATCTAGGGAAAAAGTATCTCGTATAGTAAGGAAATGAGAAAATTTAGTGAAGCGATCAACTATAATCCAGATTGCGTTATTACCTCTAGATGTATTCGGTAATCCCACGACAAAATCCATGGATATATTTTCCCATTTCCACTCTGGCACTGGTAAAGGCTGAAGCATCCCTTTCGGTAACTGCCACTCTGCTTTAACCTGCTGACAAGTCAAACACTTCATAGTAAAATCAGAAATATCTCTTTTCATTCCATCCCACCAGTAATACTTTCGCAGATCTATGTACATATTAGTACTTCCAGGATGAACTAAAAACGGAGAACTATGAGCTTCACATAACAACTCTCTCTTCAACTGTGAATCACAAGGCACACACAATCTCTTCCCAAATCTCAAAACACAATCACTATCAATGTTGAATTCATGCAACTTACCTTTCTAAACAAGCTATACCTTTTTATGCAACTCACTATCTTGCTTCTGTGCTTGCTTGATTTGGTCTGATAGAGATGATCTCACTGATACCTGAAACAAAACAGAAAGACATCTTGCACCAACAACTTCTATGACAAAGTTAATCAAATCAAAAACCAAAGGATCTCGTTCCAAACGTAGTATGGTTAATGAAGCATTACATTTTTGACTCAATGCATCAGCCACTTTATTTGCTTTTCCCGGATGGTAGTGAATTGTACAATCATAATCCTTGATTAATTCCAGCCATCTCCTCTGTCTCATATTCAATTATTTCTGAGTGAATATATAATTTAAACTTTTGTGATTAGTATATATTTCACACTTTAATCCATACAAATGATGCCTCCAAATTTTTAGAGAAAAAACAACAGTAGCTAATTCCAAATCATGTGTAGGGTAATTTACCTCATGAGTTTTTAACTGAAGTGAAGCATATGAAATTACCTGATCAGTCTGCATAAGGACACAACCAAGTCCTTTCAATGAAGCATCACTGTATATAACAAATTCACCATTCCTGGAAGGAAGTTCCAAATTTGGAGCGTTCACCAATCTTCTTTTCAACTCCTGAAAACAATCATCACATTCTTTTGTCCAGATAAACTTTACACCCTTCTGAGTTGGCTTAGTCATTAGACTAGATAACCGTGAAAAATTTTCAACAAACCTTCGGTAGTAACCTGCCAAACCAAGAAAACTATGGATCTCGGTTACATTTGTCGGTCTTGGCAATTCTTCAACATCTTTTGTTTTAGTAGGATCAACAGTTATACCATCTTTTGAAACAATGTGACCTAGGAAAGAAATTTGTTGTAACCAAAACTCACACTTGCTGAATTTTCCATATAGTTTCTTTTCTTCTAAGGTTTGAAAGATAACCCTTAAATGTCTTTTATGCTCCTATTTAATTTTAGAAAACACCAAAATATCATCAATAAAAACAACTAACATTTTTCACCTCAGTCAACTGAGCAATCACTGCAACAAACTGTATAGTTCTGATTTTTACCATCTTTGGATACTGATTTGAAAGGTTATTTCCCTCTGTATTCCTTCCCAGAAAAGCTGTTCTGTTTCCTCTATGAAAAACCATTTTTGACACAGAAATATCTTAGGCGAAGCAACATGGTAATCTTTAAATGATATATCAATTCAGTTATTCCATAAATTAATTTATAATTTATCAATTTTATAACTCCTAAAGTTGTCTAAACCGACCTCTAATACCAACTATAAGGCCCCGACCTTAAACATTACTTAATATTGAATTAAATGAATAATTCACATTGAGGATCTTTTCAGGTTTAGAGTTCTAGAGAATTAGGACATAACTATTACATCTCAAAAGATTACAAAGTAGACACTTCTACTGAGTTTCCATTGAATAAATAAAAAAAATCCTTAAAAAGAAACATGTCCAGTTCCATGTTTTATATAGCATGACTTTCCCTTGATCCCATCCTTGACCCTATTCCACATTAAGTCCTGTGAAAAACATTTCAAAAAAAACTTGGGGTGAGCATAAAAATCTCAGTAAGGGATACACAAAGAATTAAAACTGTTAGTTTTTCAAACATCAAGTATGCCATGTATAACTTTATCAAAGTAATACCTTCACCTTCATGAAGTAGTAAAAACTCTTCACTGAATAAAATATCATTACTTACCTTTTTGTAACCAAAGGATTACCATTAAACCCATATAAAGAACACATAACATATAAAGGTAACTTGGGACATAAACATACTTAAGTGGAATAACCATACGGTCGACTTCCACACATATCACTTAATGGAATACCCATACGACCATCATCCATACATACTTAATGGAATATCCATACGACCGACTTCCATACCCAATGCATTGGAGGTTATAACATAACCACCCGTCCTGATATTCATGGCACCACCCTTCATATGGTTTATCACGTAACCACTCGTCAAATGTCCAGGTACCAATATAAAATCATAAATCATAAAACCCATATAAAGGAATGATAACATTTCCACATTTCAATCACAATATATCATTTAAATATATTGACATAATAGAATCCATTATCAAAACCATTTTCAATACCAAAATACATAATAGAGTATATGGTATTTATTTTATTTTAAAAACAATACGGCTTGTTGAGGAAGCCAAAGACCAAATAATACTCGCGGTGGTGGAAAAGGTCGTTGTCACCGCGTACGGTAGAAGAAACATTCCTTTTTTCCGTTTAGTAAAACGCTTCGTAGAAAAAGATTCCGTTTGTATGAAAGTAAAAGTCAAAGAGGTTTATACACCATATAAAAGAAATTTGTGTATAAAACGAAATATGCCTTAATTAAAGGAGATTGAGACGAAGTCCCTTACCTCGGGTCCGACTTGACTCGATCGTTCTTTAATGTCCTGAATAATAAATTTGAGTTAATTTCTATTTGCTTAAGAACATTTTTCAAGTTAATTATTCCTTTTATATCACTTATTGCCATGTTATAAACATTATGTAACCATTTAAGATAATAATGTTTATTTTGTTGATATTTGGTTCTTAAGTCGAAAGTGGACTTCTTACAATTACATGTTGTTCGTGTGGTAAAAGGTTATTGATATCTAGAATGACATTACTGATTTGGATAGCATATATATAATATATATCCATAATATACATGTATTTATAATATTAAATAATCATTTATAAGTAATAAATGAAATGCACCGTTCATGGGGACGGTAAGCCGTACGTACGCATGAACACTACTTTCATTTCTTTGTCATATTAATGGAATTAAAACTAAATGAGAGGTATGTATATTTTAATTCCAGAATTATATTCATCATTTAGATGTATCATTAATCATATATATCCATTATATACATGTACTTTTAATAGTAAATTACATTTGGGGACAAGAAATGAAATGCACCGTTCATGGAGACGGTAAGCCGTACGTACGCATGAACGCTACTTTCATTTCTATCTCATACTTTAATGGAAAGAAATAATAATTATATAGAGGTATATTATAATTCCAGTATAACATCATATATAATAACTTTAAATCCATCCTTTATACGTCCCACATATGGCATTAATGAATCAAATCACTTTGAGGGGGCGGTAGTCCGCACATCCTTAAATGAAGATATCGCGTTTACCCATAATGGAAACCATAAAGGTATGCCCAAAATGAAAAATAAAGAATCTTAAGGAAAACATAAACATATTATATATCATATATAAATATAGTGTCACATTAATGGACACCTTTTAAGGTGTTAAAAGAATGTTGAACAATCATCGTTTCGGGAGGCAGAAATTCGCCATCCACAGAAACAGTATGTTCATTAACCATTAGATGTGGGTGTGTGTAAGTGTAGCTAGAAAATTTCTTATAACAACATCCTAGTATATTTAGGATACTGGATTTGTTACAAAAGAAAAGAATAAAAATAGTTTAGGGGGTTAGAGAAGCAAAATAAAACAAAAGGACTCAAAAGAAGACATTACCTTAAAATCGGGTAACTCCCTTTGGTTTGAGCTCAAAGGCTTCCTTGGGAAGACTTCTTCCCAAAGTGAGGCTTAAAGGAGTAATAGAGGAAATTGGAGAGACAAAATGGGTAGAGGTTGGACGATCTAAAAGCTTTTGGAGTGTGGGTAAGGTGGTAGAGGTGGGGGCCTTTTATAAGAGGAGAGGAGGGGCACTCTTGGAAAGGTATAAAATGTAACTTTACTTTCAAATGAGGTTCGGATTTTAATGGTCCCACATTGATGTGTTTTGAGGATATGGTGATAAGGGTTCTAAGTTCACCCATCCAATAGGTTTTTTACATGTGTAGGTCTTAGATGTTACATTATCTTTCCATTTTATTTAAATCGTTAAATAATGAGGTCATCGCTGCGTCATCATGATGTCATAAATAATTTAATTTATTTAATTTCTAAAAATTATAAAAAATACTATGACGTAGGAAATCCTTTTATATTTCTAATGAATATTTATAGTCAAAAATATGACATGTATAACCCCTTGTAAAAATTGTTTTAGTAAACTAACTAATGTTTGTGTCATTTTTACTTTAACATTAAATAAAAAGTTATTTATGTCATTTCCCAACCAAAGTGGCTCCATGGGGTCCCCACGTTGACTCATGGATTTTCTTGGTCGGCCTGACACATCCAATGTGGGTAGGACATGTGTCAAACTCATCTCATATTATTAAAACATTATTTTTACCTTAAACTACACTAATTACCTCTAATCACGATTAAAAACTTAATAAGTTACTATTCACCAAAAAATTATTTTAATCCCATTGAACCACATTTTACTTCTTAATGACAACCATTTATGTCGGATTTTTGAAATTCAAAACACAGAAGTGGTAAAATTTCATTTAAACGAAAAATCAGTTTTTATAAGTACCACATAGTGGTTTCACTATTCATCAAAAATTGAAGTTTTTCAGAAAAATACCGAAAATTTACCCGAAGCTATATTTGATATTCCGAATTCAAAAATGAAGTCTATTTTAAAAAATTTAAAACATATAAGTCACATTAATTAATTTAATAATTAATTCCCACTGTCATGACAAATTGCGTGTTTTTATGAAACAATAATGATCAAAAGATTGACACTAGTTTAAGTCTGATTTCAATGTGAAATTAATTCCAACGACCACTATTGGATTAAATGGTAAAAATATTTTCTAATTGCACTTAAAAACCAATTCAAAAGATTATCTAATCATCTTAATAAATTAGATTAAAAAGAGGTTTTGAATTAAAATACAACATTTTACACTATTCAATAAAAAAATGAACTTTATCGGAAAAATACCAAAAATTTACACAAAGTAAATTTGGATGTCACGATTCTAAAAAAGAGTTATATTTGGTCCAATAGAATGTATAAGAGTGATCAAAACTATATTTAATGATGGTTTTCCATCAAAAGGTGATAAGTGAACATTTAGTGAAAATTTGGGTATAAATGCCTAAAATTGAATTGTTTCCGTATTTTAAGCCTTTATCTTTTATTGGATAAATGTAAAAACATTAAAAAAAAACATATATAATCATATTTTAGTTATTTCTATCCATTCCCGCCAATACAACGGCTACATGTTAACTACCATTTAAAATAATATTATTATATTACTAGTGTGCAGCGTAAACTTTCAAAGAAACTCAACTTTGCGTATCAGGTACGCTATCGAACATAGAAACCCCTTTAAAGTAAAATTAATATTTAATTCATAAATATTAATAAATATGAAAATGTTTTACTCATTATTTACCTGGGATGTTACACCTAAACTAGTATAAAACCAATTTTTTTGAGAGGATTTATACCCACCCCCACCTTATCCTCAAAATAAATCCATTTGGATCCATTATAAACCAAAAATTATTTTATAATAAAATAATATTTCAAGATTTTTATAAAGTGACCCTCATCTCTCTTATTAAAGGGTAATTCTCCTTCTCTCAAAATCACACATCCAGATCTATTTGTATCGGCCAAAAACTTACCCAATAACCGCCCAACTACCATCACATGAACCTAGAGGCCTTAATTTGATCAGAAAGACAACCTAAGGATCCCTTTTGATAAAATCAAAAGGTAGCACCCGAAGAAGAGGTAGTAATTTCATCATTTCTTTCAAAGTTCTTTTTCTTCTTCAATGCCATCTTTCATTGATGTTTCCATACAAAAATAATAACTCTAGTTACTTTTACCTAATGTTATGTTATTATAAAATGGTCCAACTATATTAATTATTCTATCCATCATATGAATGACAAAGTCACCATACGTGCATGTGTACGGCTTACCGTCTCCACATCCTGGTGTCGTTTTTATTCAAAACTTCATTATTTTTATGGGTATAATAAGGAGTATAACTGATGTAAATAAAAAATATTACATGTCAATTATTCTTTATATATAATATAACATCTTATTACGTACTATCTCACCACTAGTATAATGATATTGTCTCCCATGAATACGTTTGGCTTACCATCTCCACGTCACGATGAGATTTCATTCCCCATCATAAGAATTCAAGAATAATTTTTATTTGATGATTAAAAATAATGTTTAAGAACTTAATATTATTTTGGATATTAATAAAATACATCCTATTCATAATAAACATTACTTACATAACAAAAAAATATAAAGGTAAACGAATCAGTTAACACCCAAAACAACGATACTACTAAAATATCGTTAACAAAGAAATATTAGTAGATCATATTTTATTTCATATTTATGCATGTGGTCATTTTATAATTTAATAACAATGATTTCACTATTATATAGGATGTTAACCTACCCTTTACTAAGGAAATTTACAAGGTAAGGGTTCTTCATCTCACATCTTATTCCCGTGAGATTCATGCTATATTGCAACTATTTCTATTTGGGTAGTGTAGGTACTTTCCATGATTTTATTATTTGATTATTATAATTTTTTATGGATATTTACATATTAATTTTATAATCCTTATTTCATGGGGTGTATTTTTCGTAATTTACCAAATCGATAAGGGAATTTCTAATTTCGATTTCCACTCATTGGGTTTTATGCAAACTTCATTGATTATTTTACTCCAAGATTATGTGTGAAGTCCCAATTTATTTATTTATGTAGTAATTTCCACTCCCCTTTGTCTGGATATACTTTTTTTATGCATAATATTTCCATTTATATATTCACTATTCATCAATATGAACTTCATAAGAGCAATCTTTACTAAATTTCCATTCATTGAGTTAAACATCCAAGTCATTGTTGTTGTTTTTACAAGAATTTGTGTGAATGTACTATGATTTATTCACACTGAATATCCAATAATATTGAGTGTATTTATATTTTTCACACATAATTATGTCATTTATTTATCCTTAACTTAAGGATATAGTCTTCAAAAGTGATTTCATCTCAATTTACATTCAGTTGATACATCTTTGTTGTTATGCACCAATTCACTTTTATAGGTGTATATAATGTACTTTGACATAGTATATCATGAATACCTTTATTATCATGATATTATAATTTCATGATTACCTCAATTATTTTTATTCTATCATCTCTCATTTGGTTGGGAACTCTAACTAATATGTCATTTTAAATGTTTTAATGATTTATTCGCCTAAATATTTCTCATTAATGACCATGTTTTCAAAATGGTGTTGAGAATTTATTTATAGGGACATGAATGTTTTAAAAATTAAAATTAATTTTAAAAATATCAATGTGGTATGTGATACTTTGATTAAAAAATATATTTTTAATAGCTTCTTGATAAATAGTGATACTTTTTAATGTTTTAAAGAAAAAGGGGATACTTCTCTCAAATAGTTTTACTGATTATTTTTTTTCAATGTATATATCCTTCCTTTTTCTTGACTGTGGTTGATTTATTATAATACAATCTTTCATATTGTATTGAATTAGTTATGTTTTATTGTGGATGTGATATTTTTAAACCATTCAAGGTTTGTTGTTAAAATATTAACATTCTATAAACTAGTTTTAATATGAATGTTTATATAATGTTCCAACATTTTCATATGAGGAATGAATTGGACTTAGTAAGTGATGGGTGGAGCCCACTATAGCTCGTCGATGCATTGTTAGGTCTCATGAGACAAACTACTATCTTAGCACTAGGCCTTGAAAAAATCTTTATTTATAGTCTTAACACGAGGCCTTGACTATGTGACTATGATGTCTGACATTATGCATTCCATCATTATGAAATTAGCTATTGATATTACATGAGATTATTCGATTAGTAGAATAGACATGTGAATATGTAAATGGAATTATTTGATTTGTCTTTTCCATATTGTGCTGAATTTTATGTTTAAAAGTCTTGTGTTTTAGTCTTATAAACCGCCTCAAATATTTATGTTTTCTTATGATAGTTTCCGCTATATTGTAATCCGTACCGGGCATCTGAAATCACCCATTTCTTATGTTTTATTTTTTCCTAGGATGTGAAGAATTATATTATGATTGAACTCTAGTAATAGGCCAAGGGATATGAGTGTGTTCAAAGGAGACATAATGTTATAGTGTTTTTGTTTCATAATTTTATGTAAAACATGTGTATGTATCTAGTACATCCACGACTACTAAACTAATCAGTTTTTTCAAGACTTGATATATTGTGAACATGCCAATACAGGAAATTAAAGGTATACCAACAGTTAAAAACTGTTGGTATATGGTGGAGAACTGTTGTCGTAAATTATACCAATGGTTTTCGAAACCATAGTCTCGTAAGCTGTGATAATAGACACATACCAACAGTTTGAGATAAACCGTTGGTACATGTGAAGAAATATACTCTACACCAACAGTTTATATAAAACGTTGGTATAGAGTTCTTATACAACACATATGCCAATTGTTTCAAAACCATTGGAATATCTTTTTTAGTCTTCCATTCACCCCTATACGAATGGTTTAAACCATTGGTAACGGTTTTCATCAACAGTTCCGAACCACTGGTAAAACAAAATACATATAGAACCTATACCAATAGTTTAAAACCGTTGGTATTGGCTTTTCTGTACAATTCACACATCAGCCTGCTCTGTGTGTTGCTGTGTGAATTGTACATTAGTAAATGCAGAATACAATATAATACATAATAAGGATACTAAATTAAAAAAAAAATAATTATAAAGAAACATAATTTAATAATCAATTATGAATATAATACTTTAAAAATCAATACGTAATTATATGTGATACAGAATTAAGAATACATGAAAAATTGCATTTTTTATAACACATACACGATTGAATTCAGAAATTAGAAGCTAATAACCCAAAATAAATAAATGAATAAATGAATTCAACCAAATACAAATATAATTTCATGGTTTGGGGTGGGTGTCTTTGAACTTAGTGATGATGATAATGGGTCTGTATCAATGAGCACATGTGACTTAGGGAATAGATTTGTCCTTGGCATATTAAATGTCATGTATTTAGAATAGGGGTAGGAGTTCCTCATATGAGAAGTGGATTGGGTGAGGCTGGACCATGGATCATTGTTCTAAAGTATCAACACAATCCGAATATGTTTGGTCAGTTTTCCGTATGCCAGTTATTTTTACTTAAAATGATGTTCATTTTAATCAAAAGAGAGAAAATTAGAGTGATATCGAACACATCGTGCCTCGGATTGAGGCAAGGTTGACTTGTACATGTCACATATGACCCATGGATCGTTTTCTTAAAGTATCAGCACAATCTGAATGATTTTGGTTGGTTTTCCGTATGCCAGTTGTTGTTTTCACTTAAAATGTTGTCCATTTCAAATTAATGTGAGACACATTGAGTGGCACCAGCCACACTAGGCCTCATATTGAGGCTCGGTTGAATCTTACACATAATAAATTACCCATGGATTGTTTGGATAAAGTATGAACACAATCCGAATATGTTTGATCAGTTTTCTATATGTCAGTTGTTTCTACTTAAACCAGTGTCCATTTAAAAAAAACGAAGACACTTAGAGTGATACCGTCCACAACGTTCCTCATATTGAGGTGGGTTTAAATCGTAAACATCCAAAATGACCAGTTAATTGTTTTCCTAATGTATAAACACAATATGAATGTGTTTGGTTGATTTTCCATATTCTAGTTGTTGTTTTCATTTAAAATGTTCATCATTTCATATAAAGCTGAGACACTTTGAGTGGTACCAGCCACACTGCACTTCGGATTGTGGTGGGGTTGACTCGTACACATCAAAAATGACTCATGTATCGTTTTACTAAAGTATCATTAGAATCCGAATACGTTTGGTCTGTTTTCCATATGCTAGTTATTGTTTTCACTTAAAATGATCACCATTTTAAACAAAAGAGAGACATTTAGAGTGGTACCGGCCACACCGTGCCTCTGATAGGCACGAGGTTGACTCGTACATGTCAAAAATGTCCCATGGATGGGTTTCCTAAAGTATCAACACAATCCTAATGCATTTGGTTTTTTTCCGTATGCCAGTTGTTGTTTTCACTTAAAATGTTGTCCATTTCAAATAAAACTGAGACATTTTGAGTGGTACCAGCCACAACATGCCTCAAATAGATGCGGGGATGAATTGTACACGTCACATATGACCAATGGATCATTTTAATAAAGTATCCACACAATCCTAATATGTTTGGTTTTGATGTGTCAGTTGTTTTAACTTAAAACCGTGTCCATTTTAATCAAAAGAGAGACACTTTGAGTCATATCGGCCACATCGTGCCTCAGATTGAGGCATGGTTGACTCGTACATGTCACATATGACTGATGTATCATTTTACGAAAGTATCAATACAATCCAAATGTGTTTGGTTGGTTTTCCGTTTTCCAGTTCTTGTTTTCACTTAAAATGATGTCCATTTTAAAAAAATAGGGACATTTAGAGTGGTACTGGAAACACCGTTCCTCGAATTGATGTGGGGTTGACTCGTACATGTCACAAATGTCCCATGGATCATTTTACTAAAGTATCAACACAATCCAAATTCATTTAGTTCATTTTATATATGCCACTTATTGTTTTCACTTAAAATGATGTCCATTTTAAACAAAAGAGAAATATTTATAGTGGTACTGGCCACACCGTGCTTTGGATTGATGTGGGGTTGACTCCTAAAAATCAAAAATTTCCCATGGATTATTATACCAATGTATCAACACCATCTGATTACGTTTGGTTGGTTTTTCATATTCCAGTGGGTTTTACTCAAAACATTGTCCATTTTAAAGAAAAGAGAGACACTTAGAGTTTTACTAGCCACATTGTGACTCGGATTGATGCAGGGTTGACTCATACATGTCAAAAATGTCCCATGGATCGTTTTAATAATGTATCGACACAATCTGAATGTGTTTGTTTGGTTTTCTGTATGCCAATTGTTTTTTCACTTAAAATTTTGATCATTTCAAATAAATGTGAGACACTTTGAGTGGTATCGGCCACACCATGACTCGAATTGTTGTGAGGTTGACTCATACAAGTCATAAATGTCCATGTATTGTTGTGCTAAAGTATCAACCTAATAAGAATATGTTTGGTCCATTCTCTGTATGTCAATATCTGTTTTCACTTAAACTGTTGTCCATTTCAAATAAAAGCGAGACACTTTGAGTGGTACCGGCCACAAAGGGCCTCAAATTGAGGCGGGGTTGAGTCTTACACATCACATATGATCCATGTATCGTTTTCCTAAAGTATCAACACAATCCAAAAATTTTTGTTTGGTTTTCAGTATTCTAGTTGTTTTTACTTAAAAGGGGTTTTATTTTAATCCAAAGAGTGACACTTTGATAGATATCGGCTACACCGTGCCTCAGATTGGGGTGGGGTTGACTTGTAGACATCACATATGACCCATGGACCGTTTTTCTAAATTTTTAACACAATATGAATGTGTTTGGTTGGTTTTCCGTATGCCAGTTAGGAAAATTGTGTAACAACAATGATAATATCTTATACTAAAACTATAGACAATGTGCATGTTGTGCATCCCCTGGTGCATGGTTTGGGAAAATCATGAAAAATGATTCTAATATATAGCCATATATGGTTGTTAGATACCTTATGGGATGGAATAATTTTTTTTACTAATCGTGAGGAATATTGTTTTTCTATGCCGACTCGGGTTTCGAGCTCCGAAGAGGCCCCAGAAAACATTATAACATCATTAGGATTCCAGATTTGTCAAAATTAAAGAGTTATATAGAATTCAAAAATATCCATACCAGAGTGAAAACCTATGTTCTTATAGTCTTTCCTTTTAATGGAACTCATCCTGAAGTTCACCTTCAATTGGTGGTTAAAATTTATTTGAACACAATTTTGTCCGGGGGGTTGTACGTGGTCCTTGGGTGCTATGGGGGGGGTGGGGGTGTCTAGGGGGCTGTCTGGGGGGTCGTCCGGGGTCCAGGGAGGAGGGTGGGGGGGCTGTCTGGGGTCCAAAGATGAGGGTGGGGGGATGACCGGGGTTAAGGGCGGAAAGTGTGTGTGTGGGTGTGTGTGTGTGTGTGGGGGGGGGGGGGGGGGGGTTCTGAGGGGCAGTATGGGGGGACATCTGGGGTCTAGGGAGGGGGGTGGGGGATGTCTGGGGGGCTGTCCAGGGTCCTGGGATGAGGGTGGGGGGCTGTCCGGGGTCCAGGGTGGAGGGTGGGGGGCTGTCTGGGTGGTTGTCCAGGGTCCAGGGCAGAGGGTAGGGGTGTTGTCCGGGGAGCTCTCTGGGGGGCTATTCGGGGGGTGGTTTGGGGGGTTGTCTGGGGTCCAGGGAGGAGGGTGGTGTGGCTGTGATTGGTGTGTGCGAGGTGTGATAGGGGTGTTCCCCTGATCACCATCACCAATGTCATCATCTACATCATCCTTGCCGCCTTCTTCGTCCTCGTCCTCATCCTTGTCATCATCCCCGTGCTCATCCTCGGCCCCATCCTCACCCTCTTCCTTATCCTCCTCCTCGCCCTCGCCCTCACCTTCATCCTCGCCATCAACAGAAACATCATCATGTCGACCACCACTATAAATACTACCTAGTGCATTGGATAATGCACCCATCGATGAAATATATGTCTGACAAGCTGCGCTGGCCTCTGGTGGAAGTGATGAAGATAAAGCTTTCATCAGTTTCATAAATTCTTTCTCCCTCATTTGAACATGTTCTCCCAACTCTGTTACCCTTTTATCAGATTTTATTGCATTCTCCTTAACCTATTACAACATGGTGGTACTTTAATGGATACCTAGAGAGGTCTAATACCTCGTTGGTACTATATTCTTACCAGGTCCGCAGCGTACTCGACCAGAGTGCTCATCTCCCAAAACCTGATATAAATGATCATGTGGCCAAAATTGTCAGGATCTTGGGTATCAAGGGCCTCTAAAGCATCCTTTTAAAAATATTAATAGATTATTAAATTTCAAAATAGATTTTAAACATTTAAATAAACAAATTAAAGCTTACAATATTTTCTTGTGGCAGATAATTAACCACAGTTCCATCTTTTTTCCTTCTACTCGAGCAAAAAAAATTTGCTCAGGGGAGACGTCCGCCAATATTGAATTTTTTATTCTGTAAGGACATTAAAACAATATAATGTTCAAGTATAATCATATATTCAATATTCAATAAATCAAATAATTTAAGTAGGAATCAATAAAAAGGGAAAGTAGTAAAGAAAAATTATAAACAACTATATCGTGCCAGCTGCCTCTTGTGATCTGACATAGTAGTGCACCCCAAAGTGTGGAGGTATTACTTTGAATCAATGTTTTTTTTGTTTTTTTTTTCAGAAGATTCCAAAATAATGTTTAATAATAAAAAAGATAATATTAATGAAAAATATGAAAACTGTCATTTAAATACCTCAAATGCGATTAATACCTTAAATTTGGCAGTCGCCAAATGGGTAATCAATTGGCGATATTGCTCTATCATATAGTCATCCATGATATGTACTATCTCCAAATCCATGCCCACTATATCATAATATCGAACATACAACTCATGCTTATAAACACTCCAAAGCTCTCCTATCTCCTTTAAACGTGCTGGTCGTGCACTCTCGCCATTAGGGAAGTTAAACCAAAGCAGACACCCAATTGATTAATTCATATAAATACGAAAAAATACAACATTAAATCTAATAGATTTATTACCCATATTAGTTCCCATGCATTATCCTTGACTTCGTGTGGAAGATGTATCCAAGAGAGAGGGAAAACCAGAATAATGTCGGAGTATTTGACTAGCGTCGCAAAAAAGCCCTGATATTCCTGCATAGGTTTATTAATAATCTATCCATAATCATTATAGTGAAACATTAACTGTGTTTGGCTGTTCCATACCACATGAAAGTGAGTACGCCCCCTCCCCAACCTCCTATCAGTAGATGAATTAGTTATTAAATAGAAAAAATATCAGTATAAGTTGTAATAAAAATAAATTTTGATATAAAAATTTGTTAGAGTTATATAAATATAACTGTGGTAGCCGGATAAATGGGCATCACTGGATGTGCAGAAGCTGATGGATTATCCTACAAAGGTGGAGTGTCCCTTAGTGTATGATCCTCAGCAACATACTATGTCATAGAAAGAGTCAAAGAAGGTGGAACATAATATCTCAGAGAGAATGAACCAGAAGAAAAAGATGATAGAAAAGATGTCTAGACAATTGGTAGTGTAGACATCAAAGGCCTAAATATCCTTTGTGTCCATGTAGACACACCCAGGTCAAAATGGGGCGTAGAAGATACATCTATGGTAGGGGCATAGTCCAATCGGGTATGACCAGTGGATCATCTAACTCTCGCACCACGAGCCCTCTTACAACCATCCTTAGTACCGGGACCACCAGATGATCATCTAACTATGACACCACCGCCTCTACCACCAGCCTCTGTACTGGGAGAAATATCAGGCTCCTCATCGGATATCTCTCATCTAGGGGTGGATCCTGACAAAAATTTTAACAAAAAAGTAAACAAATGGTATTATATGTTATTAAAATATATATATTTGAAATAAAATACTCACTATAGTGATAAGTAGTGGAACTCCCATCTGTTTCATGCGACGATTATTTTCTGTCATCTTTTTCCACCACATATCTTCAACGGGTGTCATTTCATGGAATAAAAACAAATATCGAAGTAATTAGAAACATATAACTAATGTTTAACCCCAAAAAACAAAATATAGAAAAACCATTTTGATAAAAAAAATAAAGGAATAGAAGATTTTGGGTGGTTTGAAGGTATGTACTAGGATACCCACTCTAAATGATGTAGGTGAAACATGTAGGTGAGAAAACGACTGTATGATTCTATATATTTCCCACTACAACTTCAAGTTTACAATCAAATCTGTCAATTGATCTATTGGAGTCATCATAAGTAATAAACATATTTCTTCCAATTGCAGTAGGGATATTGTCAACTTCATCATCACCATCATCAAAAACATGTCTGGGATTTACTTCAATAATTATAACGAATTTAGGATGACAACGATCTTTGAAATAAAAAACATGTTTCACCAGTGATGCCAATACATATGGTTCATCGGTGGCAAGAGTGCGAGTCTTGTCAATAACTTGAAATCCAAAATCATCAATAAAGGTGACTTGCCTCTTCATTAAATCAAAGCATTAACATTTCATCATCATGAATCAACCATGCGAGTAATAATCCAAAATTATTATTTTCACCACTACTCCATAATAAGACATATTTTTAGAACAAGTTCTATTACCAAATGAACAGGCATAAAAAATCTATTTTGGCAGTTAGAATAACTCCATCATGTTGTGTTATCATGTTCCTTTCTCGTTCAGTGATAATAAATTTGTATCCATTGATCAAAGGTGATTTACATGCACGAACCAAGGTATTAGGACCAAAATCCAAAGATCTTATTTCCTCTGAAATAGAGTCTACAGGCAAACTCAATACCTGAAATATAAACCAATATTAAGCTTAATTAAATTTTATTTTAATATAGTTATTACAAAAATATTTTTAACTTAAATTTCAACCAAATAGAAAACCCTTTTTTATGAAAAGTCTCTTTCCTTCTCAAAGATAAAGAACAATGATTTTTTATATATCAATTGTTTATGTTCCCTATAGATACAAATAATAATATTTTAACAAATATTTAAAATTACAAGAGATAAGATAAGAGATACATGTAAAATTTACCCACTTGATATACTCATTGAATAAATCACAACTGAACAAATCTGTGCGATGTGCCATCTCTCACTCTTTAAGGCTTAATGTTATCAATGTATAAGATCCCAAAATTCCTCCAGTATGAGGAAGTGATGGAAAAATCTGTTCAATTTTCTCATACTATTCTTCTTCATTTGTCATTGGTCTGTTTATTCTTGTAGTAAGATGAGACAAATACATTGATCATAAATCCATACATTCTTGATCCAAGTAACCGTTCACAATAGAACCTTTGGGATAATTCTTATTTTGAACAAATTATTTCAATGTGTACATGTTTCTTTCAGTTGGATACATCCAACAGAAAGAAATGGGTCCTTCAAGAAGTATTTCAGTCAGAAGATGGAACGTTAGATGCAACATGCATGTAAAAGATGATAGAGGGAATATTTTCTCTAACTCACACAAAATTAATGGTATCCCGGCCAACGGTTTTTGCAAGAAGGATTTGGAAAAGTTCATAGCACAAAGATCTCTAAACTAATTGCACAACCGAATAAATAAGACTCTAACATTATTGGATAAGTGATGATGAATTGCTATTGGGATCAACTCATGCAAAAGAACATGATAATCACGAGTCTTCAATGACTTTAACTTCAACTATTTTCTTTTGACCCATTTTGATATGTTGCTTGAATAGAAATCAGGAACATTAATAGTCTCTAGAACTTCCAAAAATTTATTTTTTTCATTAGGTGTCATCACATAAGAAGGACATAGAATTTTCCATTTATTTTCACTTATATAGACATGATGCAATTCTGGTCTTATCCCCCAATCTACCAAGTCACACCGAGATTATAAATTATCTTTTGTCTTCCCCTTGAAATTTAGAAGAATCAAAAGCAACATTTCACATATATTCTTTTCAATGTGAATTATGTCTAAGAAATAACTTAACATGTTGGTTGAAAAATAAGACAACTCAAAGAATATACACTTATTCTTCCAATTGTAATAGGTATCATTAGAAACATTTTTCATCTTTCTGAATTTTATTACACCCTTCCCAAATGAATAATTGAAATATTTCAGATGATTAAGCACATCAGTTCCAGACATACATTGAGGTGGATCATCAGTCTCCATGGTATTGTCAAATCCTCAAATATTGTTTCAATATGGATGGTTCATTGGAAAGAATCATCGGTGTCCCATAAAACTGAAACTACGATGATATTTCAGACTTCTTGATCGAGTATTCTTCATAAAAACAGGACATGGAAATTTTCCTTTTGTGCTCCATCCAGACATCATTGCATATGTAGGAAAATAATTTATCATCCGCATAAGTGCATCATGCATCAGAAATATGTCTTTCGAACAAGCATCATATGTGGACACACCTACATCCCCAATAAGTTTCAACTATTTTATTAAAGTTTTCATGTATTCATCTATATCATTATCGGGATCCGAAGGGCCAAATATCAGTATACTCAAGAAAGTGTAAGGCTTTTTCATTCAAAACCCTGAGGGAAGGTTATAAATGTTTATGAAAACTGACCATGTGTTGTGCGAAGTAAGCATCTGCATAAATGGATTAAAAACGTCACATGAAAGACCCAGTCTCATATTACACATGTCAGCTGAAAATTCAAGATATTGAGAATCAAATCTCAACCATGAAAATTGTTCTGTAGGTTGAACCAACTCTTCATTATCCTTTTTTCTCTCGGTGTCATGCCATCACATTTTTACTAATATTTCATCATACATGAAAAGGTTCTGTAATCAGGGGATCAATGGAAAGTGCCGCATTACTTTTTGTGGCACACGAGATGGTGATACATCATCTTTTGGCTTCCAACGGAAGGTTCCACATTTGATACAATCATTTTTTTCCAGTATTTTCCTCCCAAAATAAGTTGCAATCATTCGAGAAAGCATTATTTTTTTGATAATCCAAGTTCATCAACTAACATCAATGCCATATAGTGGTTTGAGGGTATATATGCATCATTTGGAAGTATGTATTTCAAGAAGTTATGTATGTAATCGATTTTAGTATTTGAAATCCCATTCATAGTTTTCCCATGAAACAATCGGATTAAAAATTCCAAATTTTTCATTTAACCACATTGCCGATATACTGGAGTCATCACATCATCATTCAATTTTTTTCACCCTATCAACATCCTCATTTTTGTTAGACACATCATGTGTGCTGGTATTGAAATCTTATTGGCTGGACATCCTTTCATTCTCATGATGCCGGATAAATAGAAACCGATCATATATCAAACTCTCCAATTCAGTCCTATCATTTGGATCAACAACATTTAGAGATTCCATTTCTCTACATTGTGATACCACACATAATAGTTTGTTTGGAAACCATATTTGGTTATATGATAGCTAACTACTTCACGACTCAACCATGGTCTTCCAACACAAATATAACATGGAAAGTGTATGCGACCACTATCTGAAGACTAGTCAAATGAAAAATCTAATAATATGTTGAAATTATTTGGAAAATCTATTCAAATCCGATCAATTTTGTACATAAAACTTCTATCCTTTCTATAAAATTGAAATAAGTCATTTCAAAGCAATTTAATAATATTGAAGTTCAATCAAAAAAATATTTAGGTAAATGACAATTTTTGACTTTATATAAAAGCATACCTGACACATTACTCTATATGAGAATCATATTAATATTCACAACAAAATACAGTGTATATAAGAAAATAAGATTCAAAATTTCTAATGCCTATATTAAAGAATTTCCCAGTCAGATATTTGAAGTGCATCATGGAATACATAATCCTTAAGGGTCTTGTTGGGAGTACATGAGTTTTATACTTTAACTTCTTTAGGGAGATCAAGATGAGGAGTAGGATGATGATCACCTAAAAAATAGCTATGGCCTCATCAATTTTCACCTTATCCATGGATTAAAGGATCCTAGGTTTGGGGCCATAGATCATAGGTTGGTAGGGTGTATTTATTGAATAATGTCTCAATTGATTTTAGAGAGGGACCTTCAATAGTTATAGGTATGGATTTGATTATATTAATGCTATTAGTTCCCAAATGTACTACTCAGTCTTCACATTCATTTATTTTTGATCTCATTTTTTCTTTTTTGAGGTTCTTGATAGATTTTCCCCTATTTTTTATGGACTTAATAGAAGCCTATAGAAGAGGATGGATCATTATTAGAGATGACCAATGTTTCTTGTAGTGGTTGTATGTTATAGACATCAATGGAATATCATGATCCAATATATTAAGAATGTTGAAGTTATTTTTGGTATGAGACAATTTACATATTATAAATAGATCATTTATTTTTATAATAAGTTGATTTATTTTACCACCCCTAATGACTTGGGGTACATTATCACTTGGGATTGAAACCTATAGGTATGTAGAGCATGTCCATGCCTTGCCATGATTGGGTAAATTATGGCATAGATGGTAGGTGTTGTTATAATAATGAGGAGGCACTTATGTCTTGGGTATAACCTAGAAACATGATTCAGTTTCATTATTTCTGATTAGGATGGCTGGTTCATTCACTAAATTTCTTATTTAGAAACACCTATAAGAAGGATATCTAGGAATTATGACATCCCAAACCAGGATGCCACTCATTAGTGACCCAAACCCAGATAGCCACATGGCCTAAAGCACATCTACCAAAATTCAAAATGTTATTGACTAATAGTGAGAGCCTTTGGTGTGTCTGGGGGGAGACTATTCCCTCATTACCTAAGTTGCACAGTTTTAAAATTATCAGTTAAAAAGTGGGAGGAAGATAACAATGGGAAAATATTGGAAATGGATGAAAATAACCAAATCAGTAATACCAACTAATTATAAAATCATAAAACGAATGATGGTAAAGTATGAAATGTATTACGAATAATAACATAGTTACAACTAATAGGAAGTAGTACTATACAAGAGGCTCAATAAATACTAAATTTCAACCTATCTTCTTGAGCTAAAACCCAATCATCTTCTACATGGTCCATCCTGTGTCAGGTGATTTGTCTTTCATCTGTAATATGGTGATTCCCCTTATCTAAACATATAATCATGTAGTTTATCTAGATACCCAATGTAATCTCGAACAATGTGTGAGATACAATTCATGTAGGTGACCAAATAGAGGTATATAACTATCCAGTCTATTTATATAACATTTTAATATAATTATATGGTAATTTAAAGTGACAACTAAAAAATCTAAAAGGGTTTTAAATGGTTCCGGAGAAAAAATCCCTTCATCTTCAATGGAGGGATAAAGATTTAATTAATTAAATGGATTCGAATGAAAAAATTCTAGGATAAATCAAAACAAAAAAAAACATATACACATCAAAATCAAAACTAAAAATAGATATATTTGATAAATTTCAATAAAAATAAGGCACCACTTAAGAAAATACCTAATTTGGGATGGGTCGGATGGAGATTCAACAGAAGATACAAAATCTTGGATGAAATGGAAGAAGATGAAGCCGAAAGAGCTCTTAGATCTCCAAGAGATAGGGGGATGCTGTAAATTTTGGGGAAGTGCTCAGGTTTAGGGTCATATCTCACGAATGGGGGAGAAGATGGGACGCTGTTCATTTTTGGGGAAACTTTTACCAACGGTTTTTAAAAACCATTGGTAAAAATGTTAGGGCCACACTAATTCCAACGGTTTCCTAAAACCATTTGTAAAAGGTCCCCTAATCCATCCTTTTACCAATAGTTCTATTTAAGCCATTGGTAAAGGTTACTTAAGAGGTGATTTACCAACGGTTTTAAGAAACTGTTGGTAAATCCCTTATTTAACAATGGTTTTATGAAACCATTGGTATGGAAGTGTTGGAAAAAACCCACATTCCAGTAGTGTGCCAATGTTATTTAATAATGCACTGACTCTGGGTAACTAGGGTTGGGCGTTATAATGGTATACAAATAGTCATTTTTGGGTGATAATATGACCCAAGAATGATACTTCCTACATCTCGAAATCGCATTTACTCTACTTTTATTATAATTTCTATTCCTATAGAGTCTTTATCATAGTATTCAAATGATCCTTGTGTTACTCCTTTCTCTTGAAGTATATTATAATATCATCTATAAATAGTACCGAAAATTTGTTAAGGTAGTCTCCAAATACTTTATTCATTAAGACCATGAAAGTTTGTAGTGAATTATTTAGTATGAAGGGCATAACTATGAAATCATAGTGACCATATCTTGTTTAGAAGGTATAATTAAGAAAAAATCCCTTCTTCACCTTTAATTGGTGATATCCTGATCGAAGGTCCTCCATTGAGAAATATATGGCTCTACAAAGACGATCAAAAAATTCATCGATCAATGGTATGGAAACTTTTTCTTTATCATGACTTTTTTGAACTCATGATAATCATTTCATAGGCACATCAACATATGAATATTCTTGATAAAGAGGACTAATGTACCCCCACAGTGAAGGAGACAGACATATAAAACCCTTGTGAGGATTTTCTTGAAACTACATTGTCAGTTCCTCTAACTCAATGCTGACCATCCTCAATAGAGTCTTTGAAATGGGTAGATAACCATGTATAATTTCAATTGATAACGAAACCACTTAATTTGGAGGAAGAACATAAAATTATTCAGGGAAAAAATCAGTCTAATTGGAGTGTCTTGAAGCATGACCTTATCATTTGTATGAGTCATTTGATATAGATATGACTTCTCATAATGAAATAATATCCACAACAGAGATAATGATTTGTATGGATATTTAACCTCCCCCTTACAGTTGTATATAATTAGTGGACTCCTCAAGATGGGAAGAGTTATTTCCCTTTCCTGATTGTTGATTCCTGATTTTTATAAAGATATCAAATCCATGATGGATGTAACATCAAACTCCACCAAAGGAAGTAAGATGATATTTTTTCAGAGGTTCGGTCAATTTGTTTTGACCCCGAATGTTTTATATAATATAGATGAAATAATTTACCCTTTCACTGTTCTCGTAAATAACTCAACCTTCATATTATGAGATGGTGTTTGAATAATTCTACTAAAATTTGAAGATATAAAAGAATGAATAAAACCTGAATCAAGTAGTATGTTTACTATTCTTTTGAATTAGTAGTATTATTCAAATCATTTTATGAATAATTGTTATGATTTAGCTATCTTCCACATTTAAATCATATCTTGGTTCCCTCTAAACATTTACTAAGATGCTTATTCCTACCCTTTTTACATGTTGGCTATTGATTTTTTAGGGGATTTATATACTGTTCCTCCCATATTAGACTCAATTTTCATCCTTTTATCTTCAATACCATAATACTGTTGAGAGTCAATGATATCCACTTCAAATTTAAGGTTACAATGAACAATCACTTCATAAGTACAAAAGTCTCAAGTAACCTATAATTTTTTTATATTCAGCTTTAATCCAATAAATATGAAATCCGACTTGTTTCTAGGGTTCATGAAAGATATGGATGTGTATTTTGAAATCCTTGTGATATTTGCCTCAGATTCTCTAATAGAATCATCTTCATATTTATTCCTTCAGAGGAGCCCCATCTATATATTAAGTCAGGGAGTTAAGGGAAAATATTTATTGCAAAATATATTATTGAATGATTACTAATATAGAATGAATTTTATCCTTAGGATTTTTTTTTTGATCAGCTTCTAGTACTGATAAATTCCCCATCAAAACAGTAGACAACCAACATGACTTTCTCTTCTTCCTAGAATTAGAGGACAGAAGATATCTTGTCAATGGAGTCAATACATTTTTTCTTGATGAGTGGATCTCAATACCCTCTAAAGATAGGATTCCTTTTTCGTATAAAGTATTTGACCACATATTTATATTTCTTAGGAAAATGAGGGAGGTCCACGCGATTCAAGTTATTCTTCATAACTTTATCCAATTTCACAAGTACTAACATGAAGTTCTAATCTCTTGTTCCAATTATGTTTAGAATTTCCTATCACATTAGTTATTCGTACAAGTTCACCTATTTCTGGCCATTAACATTAAAATAAAAATAAAATTAGGGGGTTGAATACTTAACTAATAATAATATGAAAATCCATCTTTGAACATAGAACGATAAAATTAAAAACTAAAAAGTATATACTAACTTTTTCTTCCCTAATTTTCAATCTAGGTTATATATGGTGATAGAAATATACATAGGGTTATTACTGAAGTTTACTAGTCATAATCACCAAAAAATAACTAGAATGTGCTTGGATACCAACAATAGTGACCCCATCCTTTTGAAAATGTTATTATATGATTTTAAGAATTATTATCCTTGAAATACAAATGAAGGACCAAAAAAATATAGTGCCTTTGGAGGACTAGGTTGTTGAGTCAATAAGGTTTCCTTATGACTTTTCCATTCTTGTATGTGTTTAAAATCACAAACACTTTATCTTAAGGAATATTACCATTCCCTGAGAACTATTTTCCTAAGGAAAATTTCCCTTCTTTAAGGAAATTTTTATCCTTACCCTTATTTTCATTGTCTCATTTTATAATTTCTCATAATCGAACTCATTTTATTACTAGGTCAAAAATATATATTGATATCCAAATCCTTGGAATCCTATTGTTCCCTAGATATAGAGTGCTCATTTTTAAGACTTCAAATTCTTTGGAAACCAAACTTCAAATTCTCTGAAATTCTGATTCTGAATTCTCTGAAATTCTGATTCTGGATTATCTGAAATTCAGATTCTGAATCCCTCAAAATTTAGACTCATAATTCCTCATAATTATGACTCCAAATTCCTAAAAATTAAGACTCTAAATTCAATGGAATTTGGAATCCTGAATCTATATAATTCATTTTCTAGGCTCTTTAAAAAATAGAATCCGAATATACATTTTTTATAGAATTAAACTATTTATATGATTAGATTCCAAATTCTATTTTCCCTTGGACTCTGGATATTCATAATTAATTTAGCTAATCTACTATTCCATACACAGGATTTTGTAAGTTTGAAATGATGTCATGAAATCTATTAATAACTAATAGTTGGATGAGTGACAGGTGTATCGGTCCCCTCGAAATTCAATGAAAAATATGACCATTGTTGGAGGGATCCGACCATTGATGTTTTTCTTATAAATAGGAGCTCATTTGGATGAGCTAATTACTATTCCATCAATCTAGAGATTACATGTTGTAAAGTGATTTCTGGAGAGAGAGAGAGACTATCATGCTTTGTGCATTCTGAACATCTTGTTCAGCCTGCTTTGTGCAACTCTGATTGTTGTTAAGTACAGTCGAGGGATTCCCGACATATGAATACAGAGGTTATGACTACCTTATAGATCGAGGGATTGTGGGGATAACAAGATAGATTTTGATATTCCAATGAATGGTTAACCCTGGTGTGGGTAGAATTTTTTTTGTGAATGTATAAATCAAGGGACCTTTATCCAAGTTTGTTGGATACCCTACTCACTGAATGAAAAGATTTCCTATTCATTACATGTTTTTGTTTCATGTTTTATTTACACTGTATTTTGACGGAGGAAGAAAAGTATAAATTTCTTATACATTATTATACTTATATTTACTCTGATAAGTAAGATTCTATATGCTTTATTGTAGAATCTTTTCCTAAGTAAAATTTTCTTAAGTTTCATTTTCAGAACCATATTTCTTAACCTAATCATGTTTGTCTCATAGAATATACACGTTTTTATGAAATATATTTTCTTATAGAATGGTAGGAATAAATGTCGGTTCCATTGATAATTCTAATCCTACCAAACCACATATTTTTGATGGTAATGATTATGTGTACTGGGGAGATTGAATGAAGAATTTTGTAATTAGCACTAGAGTGGTTAACTTTGTTAAGCTTACTGGTGACTACAAAATTATGAATAGGGAAGTGAAAACATTCACTGACCAAGAAAAATAATAATATCAACTAAATTACAATGTACACAATACTTTGTTGGGTTCTATGACCATAAAACTATTTAGTCAAATATCTTTTGTGAACATTCCAATTGTATCTGGCTGAAACTTGAAGTTTCACAATTTGGGAATTCGAACGTGATTGAAACCAAAAGAGCTATGTTGAGTGATGAATATCATGGATTCGTTTTCCCTATAGAGAACCCGTTTTCAAGGTGAAAAAAAGATTTATGAACATTGCAAACAATCTTCAATCTATGGGAGAGAGTGGTCTTGATGATGAAGTTCCTATGGACATGTTTATAGATATCATGCCCAATGAGTGGGAATAAAAAAAGGCAGTAATTGATGAAAACTGGAATGTTTCCAATATTACTCTAGATGAACTTTTTAGAACTGTTCTTTTATATTAGACAAGAAGGAAAAGAGATTATAATATGAACAAGAAGAAGAATGGCAGTGGAAGTGTAGCCTTTACTACTACTAAAGTCAAGACTCCGGAAAGGGTTCCAATTTCTAAGTCTAAGAAAGTCACTATTCTATATGATTTTTATGAAAGTGAACACTTTGAAAATGAGTTATCTACTCTTTCTTGAAGGATGAACAAGAAAGTTGGAATAAAATAATTTCATAATAGATATAATAATAAAGAATGAAAATACAATAAATATTCATAAGTTACTTTCAATGAATGTAAAAGTGTTGGAAACATTAGGTTAGATTGAAAAATGCTCAAAAGAACATATAGAAAAGAAAAGTATTATAAGATAAACAGAAAGAAGTATTACATGACTAAGGTTAAGAACGTCTTAAAGGCTAATGATACATGGAGTTCTAGTGATGGTGACTCATCTGATGAATACATAGAGTATGTATCATCTAATCAGAAGAATATTGGTCTAATAGATGAACTAACCATTGAAAATCATTGTCTAATGACCAAGGTACACATTGTTGAATCTATTACTAAATTATCTTTGAATTCAAATTATACTAATGATAAATATTATAAGTCTATAGATGAAGAATCTTCTTTTGATGAAGATAACTATTTACCTTCTTTTTTATAAGTTTCTAGGCTTTTTAAACTTCTTGAGAATTAAAATTGTAAGATAAAAAAGATGTTAGAGAAAGAAAATTATAGAATTTCTATTTTAACCAAAGAAGTATCAGATCATTCGAAGGATCTTGAATAGAAAACTTTTGATTTTGAAAATATTTCTGAAAATCTAATGAAAGTTAATACAGATAAGGATAAACTTTATAAGGATCTTGAATGTGTTATTTCTAAGAAAAGTGTTTTAGAGAATAAGTCAGTTCCAAAGATTAATGACATTGAGGACATGAATTTAGTCATTAGACTAAAATCTGAATTTTTTCCCTTAAAGAAACTATTATAAAATTTTACCTCAGGAATTTTTTTTTGATAAAATGTATTCTCAAACTCGTCACCTAAGGAATAGTTCAAGAATTGGTTATACTCACTCAAAAACTATTTTTAGTAATAATTATTTCATTCCCCAAAGTGTTCATTTTTTCACCAAGTGTCAGTGTGGTGGACATTGGGAATGAATTTTTTCTTTACATAAAATAAAATTTTTATGTTTTCATAAAGTTTATTTTTCTAGGAAAATGTTGATTCCTAAAATTTTACTTTCCGAAATTTCTGAATCTAGGAATGTTTGGATTTTGAATGTCTAACTCTCTTATTTTCCAAAAAAATAAAGATAGTAACAACTGCAATACATGGTACACGGTTAGTGGATGTTCTCAGTATATAACTAGTAACTATAACTTCTTTGAATATATTATCATGTCAAAATTAGGAAAAGTAAATTTCAGAAAAAATGCTCACGAAGAAATTATTGGTATAGTTAACATTGTTCTTCTTGAAAAAAAATTAATTTCAAATATTTTAATTTTTAATGGTCTTAAGAATAACCTCATTATCAAAATTCAATTATGTGATGAAGGATACATTTTAAAATTTAGGAATGATAAATTCTTTGTACACAATTAATCGGAATAGTTTATTCTTTATGACTATAGGAAAGTGAATGAATTCACACTAAACATTTAAAAACATAGGAGCCATGATCTACCCCGCCTTTTTTCAATGTAAGATCAATCTTTGTTATGGAATAAATGGTTAGAACACTAAAACCTTAGGAACCTACGCAAAACTCTCATAGAAAAGACTTTTCAATGATCTACTAGAACTTAGATTTGATTATTCAAAAGTTTGTGATCCCTGTCAACATGGTAAAAATCATAAATTATGTTTTAAATCAATCAATGAAGTCTCAAATTCTGATGAATTATAGTTAGTGCATATGGATCTTTTTGGATAAATATAGACTAGATGTATTGGAGGAAAGTATTTGGTATTTGTCTTAGTTGATGGTTTTTATCAATTTACATGGGTCTATTTTGTCGTAAAGAAATATAAAGATTTTTTCTTATTTCAAAACTTTTAAAGACAAAGTTAAAAATATGCAAAAGCTTCCATTGAAAACTATTCATAGTGATCACGGAGGATAATCTCAAAATTCATATTTTGAAACTTTTTGTAGAAAGAAGGGAATTATTCATAACTTATCATATCGAAGAACTCCCCAACAAAATGGTGTGGTTGAATGAGGAAACATAATTATTCAATAGATAACTAGAACCATTTTTAGTGAATATTCTATTTCTAAACATTTTTGGGATGAAGCTATTAGTACTGCTTGTTATACTATAAATCAAGTTTTAATTACACATTTTCTAAACAAAACACCTTATGAATTGTGGACTGGTCAAATACTTAAACACTCTTACGTCAAAGTATTTGGTTGAAAAGTATTAATCATGAATACTAAAGATAACTTACATAAATTCACACCCAAATCTGATAAAGGAATTTTCCTTGGATATTCCACTACTTCTATGGCTTATAGAGTTTTTAATAAAATTACTTGTACTATTGACGAAATAGTGCATATCAATTTTGATGAATCTTATCATTTTGTTTTAAACAACCCCAACCTACATCCTTGGATGTTTTTTCAAAAATTCATTATCATCCTTTGATAGAAGAGTCTTCTGATAAATAAAAAATTTCAAGAAAAAATTTCCCAAGCTTTTACCCCAGAATATTTTCTACCATATGTCGATGAACAAGTTTTACAAAACCCAAATCAGTTTTTTCTTAAGCATCATTACTGTGAAAGTATCAGTAGTTATGTGAATCAAGAGGTAAAGTCTATACGATACTTAATAAATAAAGTTGAACATCTATTGTTTCATTCCCAATTGAAAATAAAAATCACTGATGAAGCTTTAAGTGATGATGATTAGATTAATTCCGTGAAAGATGAGTTAAATGAATTTGAAAGTAATAAAGTCTGGTCCTTAGTTGAAAGACCTAATGAAAATTCTGTAATTATAGTAAAGCAGGTCCTCATAAATAAGTGTGATGAAAATGGAATTATTGTAAGAAATAATGCTAGATTAGTTGCAGATGTCTATAATCAACAAGTGGTAATAGACTATGAAGAAAACTATGATCCAGTAGATATACTTGAATCTATTTGAATCCTACTTTCCTTTAAAGCATTCTTCAATTTCAAAATTTTTCAAATGGATTTGAAATGTGCTTTACATAATGGTTTTGTTCAAGAGGAAGTTTATGTTGAACTTCCTCCTTGTTTTGAAGACAAAAATCATCCTAAACATGTTTTCAAACTTACCAAATCTTTTTATTGACTTAAACAAGCCCATAGATCCTAGTATGATTGCCTTAAAAGATTTTTGTTATAAAAAAATTATAATAAGGGAACTACTGATCCAACACTTTTCATAAATAAAGAAAATAAAAATGTTTTGATTGTTCAAATTTATGTTGATGATATTATATTTGGTTCAAATTAGCAATATTTTATTGATTAATTTGATATTCTTATAAAATCTGAGTATGAAATGAGTACGATGAGTGAGTTAACATTTTTCCTAGGTTTTCAAATTTCTCAAAAACCAGAAAGAATTTATATATCACAACATAAGTATATTAAAGATCTTCTTAAAACATATGGATAGGACAACACTAAAAGTATATGCACTCCAATTGGTACCTTAAACTCTCTTAATCTTGATGAAGATGAGAAACCAATAGATCAAACATCATTTAGAGTTATGATGGGAAGTTTAATATATTTGACAGATAGTGATCTAGACATAATGTTTTCTGTATGATTATGTGTGAGATATAAATCTAATATGAAGGAATAATATTTAAAATAAGTGAATTTTTTTTCTCTATTTAAAGGGAACCATGGATTTAGGACATTTCATCACTTCTAGAAATGATTTCATTTAAAAAATATTTTTGGATACTAATTTTAGTGGATGTAGAATGGATAAAAAAGTACATACAGAACCTACCATTTATTTAGAGATTCATTAGTTTTTGGTAATTGAATAAGAAACACTAAGTAGCACTTTCCACTGCTGAAGTGGAATTTGTAGCAGATGGAAGTTGTTGTGCTCAAGTGTTTTGGATGCAACACACACTCACAAACTATGGCATGAGTTTTACCAAAACACAGATATTGTGTGATAATATTAGTTCTGTTTCCCTTTTTAAAAACCCTACACGTCACTCTCATTCAAAGTATATATATATTAGGCATCTATTTATAAGGGATCACAAAAATAAAAGAGATATCATTCTTTAATTTATCAAAATGCTAGATCAACTTGCTAATATTTTTACAAAATCATCACCCTCTGATAGATTTGAATACTTTAAAAAAAGTTTGTAGTGATAATTATAAGTTAATCTTTGATATTAACTTTTTTTTTTTGAAACCTATTTCCTTACATTAATAAACTCCTTCTCATAGGGGGAGTACGTTTTTTAATAAAAATTTTCCTTAATAAAAGATTTTAAAATAAAAATATTTTCCTTTATCCAATTTTTCATAATCAATTTTTTTTCCATAACCAAAATTTTATCTGCATAATTTTTTTCCATTATCAAATTTTTAGGAACATACAATTCTAGAACTTAATTTTTTTTCACCTTTACAAGATAAAAGTTTCCGAAATAAAAAATCTTTCTTTTCTTAATAAAATCACTCATAATCTAAAATTTCTCAAAGTGAATTTTCTCATTTATTGACAATTTACCTAGCAATCCATAAGGTATGTTTCTTTACTTAAATTTTCATAATTGAATATTTTTGTTGGTATTTGTATCTTAATTTATGAAAAAGTTTCAGATTCACATTCCTTAAATATGGGTTTTTACCATAAAAAATCTCATATGATCAAAACCTACTAAACCGTTCTTCAGATTTCATCTCAACCATTAGATTAGATTATGTTTGTTTCAACCATTCAATAAAATCAGGAATTCGAACCGTTGCTTCAAAACCTATATAAATTTCCCCTATTTCTTGTCCCACATCGGTTTTCAAGTTTTTCATCCCCAAATCTCTACGTCTCTTCCAAAATTCCATTCTTCTTTTCAAAGTTTTCTCATAATACAGATTTATTTGGAAGCCTCTCTATAGAAACAAATGTCTTTATCCAAGGAAATCACATAGTGGAAAATATTCAGAGAAGGGCTAGTTGATCTGAGATTTTTCTATAAGTATAATTCCCAGATTATGCAAAATATCTAGCTCAATGGATGAGATAGATTTTTCATAGAAAAACTAAAAAGTAAAGATTTGATTTAACCACATTTTCTTTTTGAGTTCTACGAGACAGTAAGCTTTTATAATGAAGGTGTATGGGACAAGTCTTCATTCAAGAGTTATAGGAAAACCTATTCCCTTTCCTTCAACATGGCCACAAGTATAATTGGAGTACCATATAAAGGAGAAGTGATTTTTTACACCCATAAGTTACTAGGCCAGTTATGAATCTTTGAGAAGTAAAAGGAAATAGAGTGCCTTGGACTCAAATGAGTGAACAAAACTATGATAAATCATCTCTCAAAAAATTTCCGGATGCTAGAATTATGGGCACATAGTTGTATAATTCTGAGAAAAGAAGACAAGGACTCCTTAAAGAAAAGTGACATCTACATTTTGGATTTTCTGGTAAACTTGAGAAAGATAAAATTGGTGAAGTATATCTTGCTTAAAATTTCCAATATCAAAAATGGAACTCCCATATCACAAATCATATTGTATATAGAAATTATATCTAAGATCATAGTGAAATTCCTAGAGTAGTTTAGAATCCTCTGTACTTCTAATATAGGAACCTTCAAGTTTTTTTTACAAAGTGATGAAAATTTGAGGAGGATGAGAGTTTTTTTCAATAGAAAATATGAAGAATTTTATGATTGATCAGAAAGTTAAATTGAATCTTTAGTAAAGAAGGTGGAATCAATAGAGACTTACAGGAAAACAAAGAAGAAGAGAAGGAAAAAAGAACCAAAAACCGAATAAAAGCATTTAATTTTGGAAAGTCAGTAAGCACCCCCAAAACCAAAGAACCATAAACTTTCCCTAATGATGTTGTAGAAAAATTGACGGAACATAATAAGGATAAGAAAAAAGGAGATCCAATTTTTGGCCAAGATATTTTCAGGGAAAACGACATAAAGATTAAAATCGATGAAGAGATTGAAATGTAAGAAAAATAAAAGAAACAAAAGAAGAAAATGTCTGAAGTAGAGACTGTTCAGTAACTTTTCAAGGCTACTGAGAAATCCTATATACAGATTCAGGTACCATAATCATTTCTCAAAGAACCTATACCTATGGAGACTCTGGGAGAGAAAGTCATAATTCCTGAACCTGAAGTGGAGGAAGAGGATGTAGAAGATGAAGAAGTGAAAGAAATAGACGAGAATGGTGATGTGATAAATAAAGTCGATGAATATGATGAACAGGAAAGTCATTCTGAAAAGCTTTCAATATTTTCTTCCCAGACTAAATCAACCAAAATTACTTATCAAGGAAAATAGGATCAGGTTCAAGAAGAAGTTAACAAACCTTATGATGATGAAAGTAGTAATCACGACTTCATTCAACCTTATGATCTTAAGGAAGATTCTGAGACGGAAATCTGTAGAGATAAAAAAAGAATTTTCACCAACAAGGGAATCTGATTCCGAATCATCTTCCATGGGTCATAATTTTGTCGTACAGTCTCTAAATAAGTTTTTGAACACCATTAACCTGATTCCAAGCATTGATTTTTGGTGTAGATTGCGTCATAATTCTTTTAATCAGAAGTTATATTCTATAAGAATTCTCATGAAAAAATTCATCAAGCCTGAGGCAGCTTTCCAGTAATTCATTATAGGTTATGATGCTCATAAGAGATCATGTAAGGAGATAACTAAATGGTCTAAAAGAACAATTTAAGACTCGAGGATTCTTTATGGCTTCCAATACTTAGTGAAAGATGCCTCAAACAAGTCAGATGATAAAATAAAAAACCATGAAAAATGTTTTTTAGAGAATATGAACCTTGAACAAGTATCCTGGAAGAAAAAACACAAATATTTGAATGGGAAACTGAATCCAGTTGCCTTAAATTTTAAGAGAGAAATGGATCTCAGAATAGAGTTCAATGAAAAGTTAATTTAGCTATAAAAAATACTAATGTCTGAGGCAGAAATCCTTAAATATCAGGAAGAGAAAATCAAGGCTCTGGAAAAGGAAAATCGGGACCTGGAACAACTGCTCAAATGATTTTACCAAGATCATAAGGAGCTTAAAAATTTCAAAACTATCGTGAATAAGATCATGCTAAAGGAAAATAATGATGAATAAATTTTTCTATCAATTCTGATCCTTTTTTCTACTACCCTGTATCAATTTTTCCAATATTAATGATTAATCTTGTTGTCCATTATTTGTTTTTTTGTTTATAGTTATAATATTTAAGGTAACATATTTTCTTTTCATGTCTCTCAATTCCTTTTTGAAAATAAAAAATGGGAGAAAAGAATGACAAAAATAATACTATGTACAAATAAGAGAATTCCCTAAGTAAGGGGCATCTTAACTATATGGGAGCTTACTTAAAGAAGACTTTTTTTTGAAATAAAATGTAAAATCTCTCTAAGGAAGTTAGGAATACGATCCTTGGGGATTTAAAAACCTTAGGGGGAGTTAGTTGTATTTATCATGACTCATAATTAAAGGGATATAAGTTTTTCTTTTAATGTTCATAAAAAAAATTATGAGTCCATATATTCTTTTTCAAAAGGATGTTTGTCCACTACAAAAATTGAGATATTGTTGAGTCAATAATGTTTCCATTTAAATTTTACATTCTTTAATGTTTTGAAAATCACAAACTCTTTATCTTAAAGAAAATTACCTTTCCCTAAGAACTATTTTCTTATGGAAAATTTCCCTTCTCCAAGGAAATTTTTATCCTTACCTTTACTTTCATCGTCTCATCATATAAATTCTCATAATCAAGCTAATTTTATTAATAATTCAAAAAATTTGGATTCATATAAAAAACCATGGAAGCCTATTCCTCCCAATATATATAGTGTACCATTTTAAGACTCAAAATTCTCTGAAAATTAGACATTGAATTCTATAAAATTCAGATTCCAAATTCTCTAAAATTCAGATATCTAATTCTCAAAAAATCAGATTCTGAATTCTTTGAAATTCAGATTCCAAATTCCTCAGAATTCAGACTATGAATTCTTCAGATTTCTAACTCTGAATTCCTCTAAATTCAAAATCTGAATTAATTAGAATTCAGCCACCCTATTCCTCAGAACTCAAACTCTAAATTCCTCAAAATTAAAACTCCGAATTCATTGGAATTCAGGATCCGAATTCATCAAAATTAAAACTCTGAATGCATTGGAATTCAAACACTAGAATCACTAGAATTCAGACTCTGAGCTCTTTGAAAAATTGAATCTGAATTTCCTTGTTTTATAAATTTCAATTTTTTATATGATTAGATTCTGAATTATATTTTCCTTAGTCTATGGATGTTCATAATTAGTTAAGCTAAGTCATTTTTCCTTACACATGCTTTTGTAATTATGAAACAATATCGTGCAATCTGTTTCTAACTAACCATTGGATGAGTGAAACGTGTATAGGTCCTTATGAAATTTGAGGAAAGATATGACCGTTGGGGAGGGATATGACTGTGGAAGTTTTTCTTATAAATAAAAGCTCATTTGAATGTGCTCATTACTATCCCATCAATATAGAGACTACATGTTGTGAAGTGATTTCTAGATAGATATACACTCAAGAATTGTGCGTTCTAATCATCTTATTCAGCCTGATTCATGAAACTCCAATTGTTATAGAGTACAACTGAGGGCTTCCATGGATTGGAAGACCGATAGGTAGACTACCTTTAAGATTGGGTTTTTGCAGGATTAGAATGAATTTTTTTGATATATTTATCTTGGTATTACCCGAATGTGGGTAAGACAGATTTTCTTGAAAGTATAAATTGAGGGACCTTTATCCAAGGTTGTTGGATACCCTACTCTTTAGGTGGAGAGAATTCATAATTTTTACTTGTTTTTTTCAAGGTTTATTTCCTCTTTATTTTGATAAAGTAAATAGTTTGAATTTATTACACTTTCTTATACTTTTATTTACTAGGATAAGTAAGATTTTATTAACTTTAAGGTAGAATCTTTTTCTAAGTAATAATTTCTTATGTTTCATTTCGGGAACCATATTTCCAGAACCTAAGAAAATTTGTCTCATAGAATTTTTTTGGGGTTGTGAATTTACATTGTTTAACTTCATTAAACATTGTTTTGCTTAAGGTTAAAAGAAAATATTTTTAAAATTACAATCACCCCCTCTTGTAATTGAGCATCTACACACACTATTTAGATCCTACATAGGTACATATTTCGAAAAAATGAAAAAGGAATAAAAAATCATTTCATTAATCTCCATAAGAAGATTTTAACACCCTTTTATTTCATATAACTGTAGAGTATAACACAGAGAATATATAGGAAAATAGGACAATCTAAAACCCCTCAAAGAGAATAAACATGGTAATAAAGAACAAAACATGATTTAGAAGGCATAAGATGATAACATAAAAGGTGTGGATATTGAATAAACATATGGGATCATAAAATATATAACATGGAATCATATATTCATGGAAATATTAGAATGTGTCATCAATATCTATCATGACATAAACACGAGTCAAGGCCAACTCCTAAGACTATATCACATAGTAGATAAATTCCCATAATAGATTATGGTTACTCCCTAATTCCATACATGATGGATCATGGGAATAAACATTACCCAATTCATTGGATCACTATATGGGTGCACCCATCATAATATTTATATGAATATATGTTCCACAATAAAAAATCAAATTTAAGGATTAACCATTAGAGTTACCCATTGAACAAAATGGACATTGTAATCATGTAATAAGGCATAACCAAATGGTATATCATAATGGTATCGAAGAATTATGGGATTTAAATTATACTTATACATTAAGAAAGAAGAAATAATCACAGATCATTATATATGGCATCCAACTAATGTGAGAACATGTAGAATGAGTGGATAGTAACTCTGGAAATGTGCCGGTTAAGCGGGGTTTTAAGAGAAGAGGTAAATAGTCTTTAAAGGGGTATGGTAATAATAATTTAAATAAAAATAGAAGTGAAATAAAATGGTTTTCCAAAAAATGAGTTTTTTATAAATCATATATATTTTTAAACATTTCATCGAGTTTTACTTTAAAAGTTTCAATGAAAATAGAGAAATTCCCTTTTCGAAACGAATTAACAATAGAATATTTAATACATGTATGTCCCCATAAAATAATGATTAAATATACATGGTATATATGTGTGAGACATTAATAATAAATTAAAAGAATTTTATAAGAATAATGAAGTAATAAATTTAGGAAGATTTAGTGAGAACGTAACATAAATGAAATTTACAGGTTCATAAAGATCCCTTACCATATCTACGAATGTGTACTACACTTGCACTTAATATCATGGATAATAAAATTATATTCATTAATAAATTAGTTAAGACACAATTATATTTGTATTTAATTATTTATAATTTTTTATGTTCATTTATAACCATTTAAATGAGATATAAATTCCAATTTTTTCATTCTAAGAGCATTTATTCCATGGTTTCATGGTTGGGTTGCTTCTATAAAATTATGAAAGTACTTCTAAAATGGGAATAATTCTACAAAAGTGAAATAATGTAGTATTAATGCACTTAAAAATATTTAAATACTCCCATATATCATTTTTTTATAGCATGAGGATGATTGGTTTGATAAAAAGTTAATAAAGATAGTTTAGTTTATTTTTTGTAGTTTTTATAAACATCATGAAGTAGTTTTGTTTAAATTAATATTATGTTTTTATAATAGTTACATAACATGAAATAAGTTATAATAAAAATATTAAAATATTATTAAACTATAATAATAATTTTATTACTATCCTTGAAGTGGTAATTACAAATGAAAAATCATTATCCACAAAGCTGTTTAGCCTTAAGAATTTGAACTATGATTTCCTAACTTTAAATAAGAGAAGGGAAAAAATGCACAAAAAAGATATTTCATTATAAATAAAAAATTATTCTATATACATGATACTGGAGTTATTTTTATTTTATGGATAAAAGAGGTGATAAAAACATAAAATAAGAAATGAAATTAAAAGATATTGTCTGAGAAAGGTAAGTTTTGAATATAACCTCTTTAAATAACTCCTTAAGAAACATAGAATTGGTTTTTTAGAACATAAGATCTTAGACATGAGGAATAGGATTAGGAAGGTAATTTTAAAGAATATTGACAAGATCCAAGGATTATAAGGTGTGAGGTGAAGTGGTGGTGAGGGGTTGTATTTATTGGGAGTTAAAAGGGGTATTTTTTACTATTAGATAAATTAGTTTAAAATTTTTTTGTGAAGAAATTAAATAGTGTCAATTAAAATGAATAACTAAAGTAAATGTTTCTAGAAAGTATAAACCAATGGGTTCTTACATTATCCATGAATAAAAAATTCATGTATTTGTCTTATAATGTTAAGTACCGTAAATTACTATATTTCACTATTCACTAAAAATTCATCTATTTTAGGAAAACTCCAAAAATTCTCCCTAAGAATTTTATGACATGAATATTTTAAAAATTGTAATATATTTTATGAAAATAATTTTTTAGATAAGATAAATTTAATTTATAAATAATATTATGATTTGTTAAAAAATATCAGTTTAAATATTATAATCAATTTTTTTAACATTGGAAAAATTATTTAAGGTCAAATAAAATAATATTATAATTATAAAAAATATAAATTTATGGATCTATTTTATGAAAATAATTTTTTTCAATCATAATATTAATTAAAAAATTGAAAATAAATATTTTCATTTTACAAAAATACCAACTCTTAATTTATCATTTTTAAAACATTTATTTACTTGTTACGGGTTATAAAAATATTATATTATATTTTATTAGAAGCCAAAATTTTATTTTATACTTTCATAGCTGAATTCAATATTCAAACAACAATATTATTATTCATAAAGATCAGATTACTATTCGAACAGTAAGGTAACTATTCCAACGGTAAAAGTTTTTTAATTTCTATTAATACCTCTTATTTGATTGATTATTCAATAATTTATATTTTCAATTAATGTTATATATATACTTTCATCATGAAAATTAATATATTATTATTAACAATATGTTTTATTTTTATATTTTTGTTCGTGGATGCAATCATTATAGTGGACCAAGCAGATCCAAAATTTTATATTCTCATTATCTTATTATATATTTATTGTCTTGGTGTAATATTTAGAATTATTATTGGTTTATTTTCTGACTAATGTTTCATTCATCATTTATGAATATAAATTTTTTCATTGGTTTTATGTTATATACCAATTTTATGACATAATTATGACAAGTAAATTTAATTGATAATATTGTAGGTCATTAGAGGATCGTTGTTTGATTTGATCCTGAGGAATTTACTCACTCTTTTCCCACACTTAAATTATCAATGTGGAGAGATAAAAGTTATATTCTTATAACAAAAACATAGAAGCTTACATACTAGTATGATATTGATTCTAAACCTAGAACTAATCATATCTTGACGGGAGTTCACATTTTCAAGTTTTAATGAACTATAAAATGGTTTCATGTGTCCTTACATAGATAGTTTACATTATTTATATATAATTGAGATTGTTGTATGGAATTAATTGGGTCTAACCTCTTCAGAACATACATCCACTATAACATCATTATATTAAAACTCGAGGGCTTAAAAGGGTCTCAATGAGCACTTCCCCGAGTTCCTTTGATAGATGGAGGGAATTGAGGATTGAAATTTTTTCTAGAACAACAATAAGATGTTTCAAAATGTTATATTTTTTGACATGGGGGATATGATTCAGACTATGATTTTTCATCCTAGATTTAGGCTACTTGTTCTCGTGACTGATTTCCTTTACCATAAATCAAGGGATTTTTTGTTTGATGGTTGGGTTTGGTTGACCCTCTCTAATTCTAATTCTAACAACAAATGTTCACATTCACCAATAGGTCTTCTGGAATGATTGGGAATAGATTATATACGGATGACTAATGAGTATATATTTTTATCATTTTGACCCCATTTTAATGAATATATTTTGGTTTTTTTATTTTGTATGGCTTTAACGGATAGGCCTCTTGAATTTGAAGACCCATGTTGACCACATTGTTTTTGACCTGCTTGGATTCTGTATCCCTTTCCCCCTACTCCCTGGTTATAGGTTGGGATCATGGGTTTGTATGCCTACACTTTATCATAGAATGTAATTTTCAAGTTATCCACATTGACTGAACCATATTGTGTCTCCTAATTAGGTAAAAATTATTCTTGGAGTGGTGGTGTTCATAAGTCTTTTTGTTAGTATAGTACCAGTATAGTCATTAGACGGGACAATGGAAGTCTTCTTAGTGCAAGAGGTAGGAAGTCTCGGAGATCATAATCCATCATGGGAATTGGAACATGTTTGTCCACCTATACATTTTTTTTCAATATTGGTTACCCAATGTCTTAGAAGGATGACTTTTGGAAGGCTATGATATCGAAGGATCTAACTCAGTTCTAGTAAAAGGAAACAAATGAGCAACTGATTGATTTAATTACACCATGATAATGATATTTGATTTCCCAAATGAATTTTTAGTCATCCATTTGTTAATATTTAGTTTTCCCATACATGGGAATTCTTTCAACCCATTTCACTTTTGAAGGGATGGAGGAGACACAAGTTAACCATGCTAATGGTTTTCCTAGTTTTACTAGCCCAAAACTAACTTTCATATAGACGATATATTTGGAGACGAAACCCTCCTAGATGTTCTTCCCCAAAACATTGATGGTATGAAAAATGATTAGATTATTCTTTGAGGATGATTTCAGATGGCTTCCTAGTCTCAATAAACATAAAAAAATTATTTTCCATAAAAGTAATGAAGTACCTCGGTAGTTGCTCCTTTTAGGAATAATATTCTTTATTCCTCCAATCCTCATATGGTGGATGCCTACTATCCTTTATCCATTACTATTATAATTATTATTTATTTTTCAGTATTTATGTGGAGGCACCATAAGATATTTCATGGGCTTGGGTGATGAGGATAATGTTACAGATGGATTGAGTGTAACAATTATTATTTTTTTACTTTTCAAACTCTCTCTACTCGAGTTACTGGATTTGACCATGATTTTTTCTTTGAGTGATAAATAATGTCATAAAACCATTGTGAAACCAATAAAAATTTCAATAATATATCTAGATACTTCAATGGAATCATAAGAATCTATAACTCATTATAGATATTTTATAATAATATGTCTTGTAACTATTCTGATGTGAGTTTTTTATTTAGAGAATAAGTCATCCCCTTCCATCTAGAGATGATGTATAAGAACCTATCATTCCCAAATTTATAATAATTAAAGAGATAAATTATTTTTGTATATATTAGTTTGAAGATAAATTCTTTAATAAGTTTTTAGGGAATTATTTCCATTCTGAGATGGATATAGGCATTAGGTTTTTGTTCCCAACAAATATTGGCCCCTCTAGAGTCTCAAAGAAGGATCTTAGCATAGATAATTCTTGGTACTCTAATGATCCCATTATTGGGACACATTAAGACATAAAGTGTTTCATATTTTCCAATAGGTCCCCAGTTCCATTTAGTATTAAGAATATTGGTTTTTTAATTTGGGCGAAGGAGGAGTTTCATCCACCCACTAAAGACATGATTTAATTTTTGGCCACACTTAGAAGAATCACCTTTCTGTGGATTCCATTAAGGATTATTGGGAATAATTTGATACAAGAAGTTATGGTGGTATAATTGATTGGGAATAAACTCGAGTATAGGCAATGAGAATATCCTGATATGCTTGGCTCACCCATGTTTGTTATTGGTACCCAATATGCATCAGTGTCAGGAATATAACCTGACATGGATCCATGTCCTGGCCCATTGGAGGGAATTATTGATATCCTTTAGAAATTTGGTTTAAATAAATAGTTTTATTTTTTCCAAAACCCATCGGATGATTGGATTACACCCTTATAGGATGAATAGTATTTTTAGTTTGAATAGTTCCACTAGATCAAAATTATTAGTCTTCCCCAGGAGGTTATAC
The DNA here is from genome assembly GCA_963277665.1 of Viscum album. Classification (NCBI taxonomy): domain Eukaryota; kingdom Viridiplantae; phylum Streptophyta; class Magnoliopsida; order Santalales; family Viscaceae; genus Viscum; species Viscum album. Next base: position 614,577,057 of record OY728136.1, read on the forward strand.
TCTATAGGAATATTTCGCATGAGTAAATCAACACCGAGTCACCTAATATCCTCCAACACTAAATCTTATCAATCAAACCTTTCTTTGATGGTGTGATCCTAAATTTACTTAGGTGGTGGATTGGATACAGTCGCACCCTTCCGATATTCAACTGTTAATTATCAAAAGATTGGTGATAGTTAGGTGTTTAGAGGTCCTCCGAGGTTCTATGTCGGCATATGATTCTAGGTACACACATATTCATTACGTTTTTTATCAGGGACCATGGTTCATTTATAGGTTCCAACATTTCACTCTGTTGCTCATGTATTATCCTCTAACTCATATGCAAGGCCGATGCTTATGAAATTCACCAACGTATAGTATAAAAAGGATGAGTTACAATCCTGCTTATTTTTTATTTCATGATACACTATTTCAATTTTTATCCCTTGTGAGGTCCTACATTTTCTTCTTGATTATATCCAATAATTTATTTATAAAGACTTATCCTAAGGTAGTTTATAAAATCTTTACCGACTGCATTACCAGAAATATCGACGGGTTACACAATGGGTGAAATTGTGAAACCCTTTCCTTATGAATTTTCCTGAATATTAAAATGATCGATTTATAAGGGAGTAGGTTAGGTTGAGATATAAATCATCCATACCCTATGGTATGGGGTTAATTAAATTAATCCATTATAAAATATGAGACTCAATAAGGATTTGATTGTTCCAAGGGTGAAACTTGTTGTAAAAATTCCACCATCCATGTGGATTGGGTTTTCTCTTTTATTTTTTCTATGACATCTACTTATGATTCCTTCTATATTTTTCTGATCCTTGGTCCTAGAATTAACTAGATGAAGTGAACATTCTGAGGGTGATCAACACCCTGTTGATGGATGTTTTATGTACAAGGATTTATCTTTTCTCAAGAGAGAAGTACTTTTAAAATTTTTCAAAGCATGATATAGTATTCTATCAATAGATCAATCATGAAAAAGATTTCAAATTCTAATATTTAGAGATGGTGGGATTTTTCTACAATGTTCAGTCAACATATACAGACCTTGGGGAAAATACTCGATCTGATTTAATTATATTTTAAGAAATCTGCATCAATGGACTTTTATTGTTATGGATAAAAGTAAACTTCAGACTACATGGTCACCCCAAGATCTAATATACACATTGGATAGGGAATCAAGATTAAATTGATGTAGATCCTTTAAATGATCAAGTAACACATGTTAGATATCTTTATGTTTCCTTCCCAACTTCTGATTCCATGCAACTAAAAGGGATATCAAGATGATTAAATGAAAAAGCTCACCCTCGCCTTAATGTAGTTAGTATACTTCTTATAAGAAAAGTAATTTTTATTAATATAATGATGGGTTTCAAACAGACTTAGGAATAGGTAATTTATTCAATCTTAGATCAATTTATTAGGGATTCTATATTGGGAGGTGGCTCTGGGAAAAAACATTAACATCATATTGTTTTTAGATAACCCTTTTCAAATAACAGTTGAATTTTCTTCATCCCATGGGTGGGATTTCTTACAATTGATATAACTAGAGAATTTATTTTCTCACTACCATATTGAGGGAAGCATTATTGGTCAAGATATCTTACACTAAATCAATGGGTAGATGAAAAGAAGGTGGAGTCGGGGATGATCACTTCATTATGCTATCCTTAAGTTAAGGAGAGATATTTACCATTAGATTTGTAGAAATTATTATGGATAAACATATTATTTCAATTGTCTCCTAATATTTGGGAATTATCTGAGTAGATTTGATAATGGTAGAAAATTCATGTTAGAATAAAATATATCTATGGAGAAGAACATTTTAGTGAATTCCACGTGGTGGGGGGACTCCATGGATATCTCCGTATTCTATATTATAGCATGGACTTCCATGATAATTTTTTGGTTACATAGAGTATTTATACAATAGATTCCTTTGGGAGGACCTTCATAGAGAATGGTATGACTTCTAGAGGGAGGACCTTCATATTGACAAATATTCAATTAATTGGAATGGGCATAAATTTCTATCTTATTTATATTATAACCAAAAAGAATATTTTAACTAATATCACCATGAGAAAATTTATCACAGCTGATCTTTGTGTTTCCGTTGTGGGAATTTCATGGTTTACACTCTTGGGAAGATCTTCATCGCTACTGATCATGTTACCACATGGAGTTATTCCATGATTTTGGCTATATTATTCCTATTTATGATGGTTTATCAGGAGATTCTCAAGAAAATATTGATAGATATTTATTATCCTAAAAAATAGTAATGATCAGTGAAATAATATGAACATACTACTAGGTTATATTATCCCCTCATTAAGAAACCCTTCTGGATGTTCTATGATGAGTGACTAGTGTTGTGAATTTGTAGAATTTCCTTCACACATGGGATTCTTTCAAGGTGACTCCCATGATTCCATTGGAATATACTAAGAAATTTATCAAGACTCAACATAATTATAAGGCCTTCATGTGATCTCCACGATAACATTCTGTGAACTAAAGGGGATCATGGACATGGGCCTAGTCTAAATGGATCAAAAAATCCAATCAAAATTTTCCTATTTGGTTGGTAGGTATATAATATCTCCCTTATGTGACTATTGGAATATTATACAGAGATACAGTGAAGACAAGGATGTGATCTCAATCCTATTCCTCCTTCCTTACGAAGTCTTACCGATGATCTTCCTGAATGGGAGTGGGAATATGAGACTACTCTTAATTAGACTCTAAAATATACTGATGATATATTTCGATGAATGCGATAGGGATATGTTCCAGTCCTTTGTTAATAATATAAATATAGTTATGGTGTCCTTAAACAATTGATACCATGACATGTTGATAATTATGCGGGGAATGAGTAGCGATATAATCCTATGCTTTATTGCCACTATAATGTATTGATGGGCTTCTCACATGGGAAAAAATAAAGTCCCCAAATCTATAATATTGGGGACATGATCCCACTTCTATCCTCTATTTTATCGACTATACTTCAATTTGATTCATATGTAGAGAATGGAATATAGTATTTCAACCTAATTTATGTTGGAATATGTTGAAATGGTCCACTTTATTTTTCAATAGTGTACTCGGAGGCATGATGAGTAGAAGAAGGGGTATGGGCCTAATCCATGACTATCATTAGAGCAAAAAATATAATTCTACCATGGGAATGGGAATATTAGTATTATCCTCCATGGGAGTGTGATATCTTTCCAATCCTATCCTTGATTTCTCATTAGGATATGTTGATGGAATCCATGTGTAGGGGTAAGAATATGATATTACACTTGGTTAGGAAATAATACGACTATTGGATCTACTTGATGAAGCCAGAGTATAATACAAGTCTTGATGAGTGGGAACAGGGCTATGGGCCGTCTCTATGAATTCCTATAGAGTATGCTGACAATATTATTCTTCAGTGGTAGAAATATGGTCCCATATTTGACTTTGGTGGCCTATCACCCATGATGAGATCACCATCTAGGTCCCCTAACCTGAATGGCCAGGCATGGATATCATGCATAATATCCATAGAAAACTCTTTAATATAGAATCCCAAAGTGTTTTGAGGTTCAAATGAGAAACATTATCCTTTCTATATTCCTTCTATATTGGTGAGGTGATTTATGGGGATTATATTCTGATGGATTTATCATTATTTATCCATGGTTGGTATAAAACTGCTGATGGGGCCATATAATTTTACACAGTTGAAGTATATGTATAATTTTGAGATGATTCCACCAATTCTGTATTGAATGAGACACTTCTTCTCTATTTCCTTAGATAATCAACCAACAAAAACCAGAAAACCCGTCAATGTGACATCATAAGTTAGAGCATGTTTAGCCAATAGTTTTCAAATTTAATGGTTTTATGTCTAGTTCACCATTTTGTTTCTGATGCACTATTCACACCCACACTTTTTTTTGACATAGACCTTCTTTAAAAAGTTATATAGTTACAATTACTTTACTACAAACACATCAGAATGATTATTGATGAGGAGGATGGTAGTTTAGGATCATGCTCTCCTTTTTAGAGGGAATTGTTTCATACTCCTTGGCTCTTTTATAGTTTTAATTAATATTCATGGATCCTAAAAAAATTACCTCATTGGACTGGTTACCCATATGCCAACTATTGGACGTCAGCATATATTGATGTGAAAATTTTCTAGTATTAAATTTTCTCCATCAATGTGAACATCTGTATGTCTCACAAGTTCTCCATTTATAGTACCACATGTCTTTAGAAAAATTTTATATAATTTTTTCATGTAAATTTGATTATGATTATGTTTAAAGCCACATTGATGGGTGATTTATAGTATATCACCATCCAGGGTGGTGGTAAGTGTTTTTGGAATTAAGATTAGGCCCCTAAGAAGGGATTCCTACATGACCATACAAATGAAATCAGAGCCCATGTATTTTAATTCCACATAATGGGACACTTCTTACCTTTTGTGGTCATAAAAAACAAACCAATATGGTATATTTTAAGGTAATTCATATATAATTTCTTCCATGAATTTTAAAATCATAGGGAATGGACGTCTTTATGTTTGGTTTATAGAAATGGTTGGTGTGGGACGTGCACATGAGCGACCTTTTCTGGTTGAACTCAATGGGAAGATGACTCAATTAGGGTAGGTTTATTTCATAGATTATACGTCCCCATAATAAATATGGTTATTTTTTCTTGTGGGGATATGGAAAATTGGGTAGGATATGAGATCTTAAAAAAATGGAATAAAGCGGAAGGTTTTTAGGGAATATGTCCCTATGAATGTACATTTGAGATCATGAATAATTTTGAATGATGGGGATGGTAATATGTGATTTTTGATGTAATATAATTCTGTGAAGATAAGTTTAAAACGAATAAGGCCATGGTAAATATAAACAAGAGTCTTGGATGGAATATATACCATTGAGTAGGGAAGTTTAGGATCATGGTGGATATGGATTGGCGTGGTTGGGTGTGGATGATTGTGATGTTGGGTTTGAAATTCAAGGTGAAATCCTATATATCCTACTAAAATAGGAATAAAATTGAACATAGTTTGATTTGAACATTTTAAGGTCAAATTATTGGACCAGAACCAGGTAATTTAAAATTATACACATGGATATTTTCTTGTAGTTTTACGTTGTGCAAATATTAATTTTCCATATATTTTAATTTTATGTTTCCATAACATTTCTATCAAGAAAAGAAGAATCAATAGAGGATGAAATTGGGATTACACATTAGGTTTTCCATTTAGTTCAACCAATTTATTGGTGGCTAGATAGGATAAGATAAAATTAAGGATTAGATCTAAGAAGGAGGACCTATTCTATGATGATTGAGAGAGTTAATGATATGTATTAGGGATTATTAATATGATTTTACACCCTTTATAGTGGCCATGTATCATTGAATGAATTAAAGAGGTTAGTCCATTATTAGGAATGTACCAAGTAGGAGTCTCATAGTGCAACTTGAGAACTGAGAGAGAATTCATGGGGTTACACATGAATGTGTGCGTCATTGATGTGGGTGTCCCTGACTCATTGTTATTTATAAGGGAAAAATAATTAATGGGACCATAGTTGAAGATTTAACCTAGGGAGGAAGATAATGATAACATGGATCATTGAATAGAATCAAGCATTGGACATGAACCAATGTTGATCATGCTTGGCCTTGGGTAATCGATGATGATCTAAATTATCCATAAAAAATCTCTCCAATATCCTCTTAATATGAACCTACATTATCAACAGAGTACACAATCATGAACATCTCATAGGTCCTATTAGTTTGAGGGGATTTCTTAAGATATTAATTTTAGTAGGGGAATACAAGATCTAAGGGGTTAAAAATGGGGTTCATTTCATGATCATTTAGATCTTATGGTTTTATAGGAGGCCTTGAAAATTATATTCCCATGGATGTGACCTAGATGAAGGGGTTCTCTACCACCAAAATTGTAGTGTTCATGGAGAACTAGTATATGAGAAATGTATAGTGGTCCTCTCTAGTGTATGGATTAGAGGAGGCTTTATCCTAGTGGGAACTAGTCAAAGAGAATTTTCTAGTGAGTGTTAAGAATATGGGGATTGTCTTAGTGATACTATGGAAAAGGGATCAACCTAGTGATACTTGGGTGATATGGTCTCCATATGGATACTTCAGAAAAGTGGTCTATCTAGTGATACAAAGGAGAAGTTTTAAACATAATGATATTTTGGTGATTGGTCACCATCATATCACTAATGTTAAGTGGTCACCATATTGATACTTGGGAGAAGATGTTACCCTAGTGATACAAGGCCAAATATTCTGCTGTAACAACCCAAAAAATTTACTTATTTTATTTATGGATCTCTTTCCTCCCAATAAATTTTTATTATTTTTTATAATACAAATACATATAATGAATTTTTATTTCAATTTAAAATCACACATCATGCATAAATTTGTACTAGAATAACAATGAAAAAATGGGATATACACATTAAATAGTAGTACTTTCACTTCAACAAACTCCATAGGCATGAAATTCCCAAAGAGGATCACGCCTTCCATTAATACCATAATAATAAAAAGAAACATTAAGAGTAAAATAGACATTAGCAAAGGATGTGTAACAACCTTCATAAGAGAAGTTAAAATTAATGATGGGAGAATGATATGATATTTATAAGGAAATATTATCTTCAGAATTAATGTTTTTCAACTAATATATTTGATCAAAATTATGATCTTTAGTCAATAAATTAGCTGGTCATTACTATTGTTAATTACATAGATACATTCAAATGATCATCATGATTATTTAATGATATAATCAAAAAGTAATATTTTTGAATGACATAAAATAGATTTTATTTAAAAATGTTTTACGATGAATTTATGAGAATTTTCTAAAATACTTTAATTTTTCAATGGATAGTAAAAATACAGTTTTGGGTTTTCAATATATTTAATGACTTCAAAAATATTCCATAATTATGTAATAGTATTTTAACTAAAAACTAGTATATAAAATGTGTTATTTTATTAATATTAGGTCTTTTTAATATATTTTTATCATTTTCCAATCCTATAAGTGGCTTTCCAAAGTGTAAAATAGTAACATTGACATTAAAAACATTACACTGTGGAAAAATTAATTTTTACATTCTAAAATTAGTAATGAAAAATGATGTTTTGTTATGGTGTATTAAAATAACATATTTGTTTTCTCAAATTACCAAAAGCATGGTTGAAAACCATGGATAATGGAATGGTTTTTCATTTTACAAAACCTTGGTTTCCAAGGGCTATATATAGAAATTATTAAATAAATCCTTCACTTTGTCTAAAAATAACCTCCCATTTGACCTCTCTCCTTCACTAAAAATTCATAATATATGAATTTATGGTGTTTTTTCTCACAAGGAATCCCCAAGGTTGTTCTCAATCCCCTAAGGTTATGTCTTGCGGTTTTTAGAACAATCTCCACTTCTCTTTTCCATTCTTATCCAATTTTGATGTGGTATGTCTTCTAATTTCCAAACAAAGTTTATTTTCCACTTTCTATTATCCCATTTATATAACAGTATTCTTTTATGAATATTGGAACCTTTTCACCTTTCATTTTGCAGTTTTTAAAACCGTGTTTATACCCAATATTCTGCTAATTTTTCTTCTGAAATTTTCATCTCTTTCATGAAAAATTCAATTTTCATTTTTTACTTGAATATGAAAACCTCTTTTATTTTCAATGTGTATTCAACTAGATTTTAAAATAATTTTTTTTCATGGGGTTACATATATGAAATCCACATTTTCTTTTATGGGTTAAAAATGACAAATGATTATGTCTTTGGGCACTTTGTTATACAAAATTTTTTGATAATAAACCTACTCTTTATTCTCTACAGGTTATTAATGAAATGATTTATTATGATATATATGGATCATAGTAAATTACGAAATATAAAGTGTGTTCTATAATAGAACTCGAATTTATTAGGGAAAGAATTTAATATCTATAGATAACATGTTTTACAATGCCTTGGTGGGTTACCTAGATAATTATGATTTATGACCCCTTGGGGATGGACTTTTATGATATGCTTATGAATATACTATTTTTATGTGAAATACACATTTACATGTTATTATTCATATTCAATCTTTTATGATAATCCTCATATTCATATAATCATTCCTAGTTATATTCCTCTTTCTCACATGCTATGTGTTTCTTTTTTTTATTCCTTTACTAGGACTTAACCTCACCCCTTTCATTGATGTATTTCCCAGGACATGAGATTCAGTGAGCCTAATTAGGTTGGATTGAAAATGGAGTCTCCTAAAATAAATGATTAATGTTCATTTTTATGTTATCCTTGTGTAATTCATGTAATATATACCTAATTAATAAGACATTAAAACCAAAATTTCTTTCAATTTGTTAATTTTTTTGAGATTAAATATTTATATAATTAAAAGTTTGAATGCCATAGTTGGTATTAAAAGATAGTTTATTTTTTTAAAAAAAGTAGGTCTTGAAAAATTTAGGAAGAACCCCTGGGTCAATTCTAGATATAGGAAAACATCTTGATATTTTGGTAAGTATTAAGTTAGTGGTTTCCAAAAAAATACATTTATGTCAGGATAAGACAAGTGAATGTGGTTTTGACATAAATGTACCTAGGGGTAAAACTCAAAAACAATACTTTGAGCTAGACTCGAACGAGAAGTGGGGCACAAAAAAGAGCCTAAATGGACACCTAGTTTATCACTCTCAGTATATATTATTTAGTAAATTAAAATATTGTAGAAACAATTATTATGGGTATAAAAATAATATATGAATTTTATTAAGATTTAAGTATATCATCCTAGAATCATGATATTTGAAAATTTTATGATTGTTCATTCCTTTAGAAAATTTATTATAAGATTCGTAATGGTAAAAAATTTATCACTTAGGGTTTTTACATAGTAATGGTTAAAAATAGAAGGTATGATGTAAGAAATGGATGCAATAGAGAATGTGATGATGAACTTTACAATATGGGGGAGTTTAATTAAGGTATATATTTTTATCCCATACTAGTTTTCATGTATTATAATTATCTACTGAAATATAGAGAGTTTCCAAAAAAAGGTAAAATTGAAAGTATGCAATTTATTCAAGGGGGGAAGAATGTAACAACCTAAAAAATGTACTTATTTTATTAATTGATATATTTAATCACAATAATTTTTTATTATGTTTTAAAATAGAAGTACTTAAAACAACTTTTTATTTTATGAAAAAATCACACATCCTGTTTAAATTTGGACTAGTAAAACTATGAACAATAATGAGATATAAACACTAAATAATAGTACTTTTACATGAAAAGACTCCATATGCTTGAAATTCACCCAAGAAGATCACTCCTTTCAAAAAGATCATAAAAATTAAAATAAGCATTCAGAGAAAAATAGGCATTTGAAAAGGATGTGTAATAACATTTGTAAGAGAAGTAGTGAGTAATGATGAGAGTGTGATAGGAAATATTATAATTAGAATTTATATTTTTTTAACTAATATAGGTAATCAAAAGTCTGACCTTTTTTCAATAAATTATTTGGTCATTACTATTGTTCATTACATTGATACATTTAAATGATCATCAAGATTATTTAATGACATAACAAAAAAGTATTATTTTCTAAGACTATGAAACAAATTATATTTCAATATGTTATAAGTAGAAGTGTTAAATTAATTTTATATCACCTACTAATCATAATAAATAATTTCTAAATAATAATATACTTTAATGAATACCAATGTAATTTTTATAATGGTCTTAATTTTTATTATTTTATTAAATTGTAAATTTTTATTAAAATAGAGATTCATTTTAAAACCTAAAATTATGAAACTTAGAGAACTATTATGATAAAATAAAAATAATATTTTAATTCAAAACATTGAAATTTGGTTAGGTAGAAGTTATGAGAATTTCTTAAAAGAATTTCCCCCTGAGTTGTAAAAATGCTTTTTTGGGTTTTTAGTTTGTTCGATGACTTAATAATTATCTTATAATTATATAATAATAAACTAATCATAAAACATGAAATAATTTTTCCATTTTGTTAATATTAAATTTTTTTTATATATTTTAATCAATTTATAGAGCTATTTCCAAAGTCCAAATTGGGAACTTTGACATCAAAAACAACACTTTGTAATTTTCTTTTTATTTTCCATGAGAAAAGAAGTAATAAAAAATGAACTTCGGTTATGATGGATTAAAATAACATTAAAGTAGTCCCAAATGTCTTAAATAATGTGAAAACCCATGGGTATTCCCATGGTTTTTCATTTCCGATAACCGAGGTTTCGATGTACTATATTTGGAAATTATTAAACAAATCCTCCGCTTTCTCTATAAATACCAAGAAATTTCACCTATTATATTATATCTCAATCTATACTCCATTTATTTATTATGCTTTTCCCTCCCAAGTAGTCCCCTTTGGTTTCCTAAAGCCCTCAAGGTTCTATCATGAGGTTTTAGAAACAACTCTTCATGGTAAGGGAAATCTCAACTTATCTTTTCAATTTGAGATACCATTTTCTATTGTATATCCTATAATTTTCAAACTAAGATAAATTTTCTAATTAAAATTATCCCATTAATGTAATATTATCCTTTTATTAATGGTATACCTCTATCCTCTCTCATTTTACCATTTTATAAAACCATGATTTATAACCATTATACTGCCGAATTTACTTCTCAAATTTACCTATTTTACATGATAAATTCTCTTTCCCATTATATTTGAATACTTAATACTATTTTATTATCAATTTTTATTCAACTGTATCTAAAAATGAATTTTATATTTGGGGGTTTACATATATGAAATCCACATTACATTTCGTGTGTTAAAAATGATGTAATTATCATGTCTTTAAGCTCTTTTGTATGCCATGATTTTTGATAAGAAACACATTATTTATTCTACTTGGTTTATTAATGAAATGATTTATTATGTCCAATTCTTATGAAATGAAATTAAAAAAAATGAAATTTGATCCCTGATAGTGATCCAATGCAATGGGTAAGAAATTTAATATCTTGATATTACATGTTTTATACTTCCTTGGTGAATAAACATGGTAATTTTGATTAATAACATCAATGTATGTTTTTGATATTATTATGAATGTACTATTTTTATATTTTTTCCACATTTACATGTCATTATTCAAATTATTTATTTTTATGAAATTCCTTATGTTCATATGATCATTCTTGGTTACATGCCTCTTTCTCACATGTTAAGTGTTTCTTTTGTTTATTCCCTTGCTGGGATTTATACTAACTCATTTATTTGACGTATTTCCCTAGAACATGAGATGACGTGGGATGTAATATGTTTAAATAATAAGGGGGTAACCCAAAATAAATTATTAATGTTTATTTATTTGTTATTCATCTGTAATTCATGTAATATGTATCTAATTTCCATGATACTATACCCAAAATATATACAAATTTATTAAAGGTGTTGTATAATATGAATGATTTATGTAATTAAAAGGCTGAATGTTATATAAAACATAGTGATAGTGTAGATAAGTGGTTTCCTTAGTTACACTTGGGAAAAGTGGTCACCCTAGTGATGAAAACTGGGTAAATCATTACCCTAATATCCATTAGTCATCACAAATTAATTTAAGAAAAAGGTTCTCTAGTGTATTATGCAATATGGTTCATTCACCCTAGTGTTGAGTATCTAAGATGAAGTGGTCTCTGATGATGTGTTTTAATGTTTTAAACTTTTAGTAGCCAAATTAACCTCAATTTTAGTAAATCTCAATCAGTTTATTCTTAATTAAGATTTCATGATGATGTTGTAGACTAGGTGTCAATATTGGCATGAGAAGTGATGTAGGGTGCGTCATCACCTTCCATAATGAATTTATATTTTTATTTTAAGAAGCCACTTTTTGGGTATGTGGGAACCATAAAAAACCTCCAAAAACAACCGCTACTAACCCCATTAAAACTATCACCAGCATACAAAGTTCAATTTTCAAATTCTACTACCCACAAAACCTAATCGAGTACCACCACTATTTTAAAATTCCTCAAAACCCACCCCTTTCAAAATTAAAAAACACGCCTGAAAATTTCTAGATTTCAAACAAAAAAGTTACGCAAAAATCCATCACGAATCATGTGCAGTGCTCTGACTGAGACACCATCCATCCATCACTTAGAACCTAATTATACTTTCTGGGGTATGGTGAAATAGCTAGAGTGAACCTGAATGGTCATTTGTCAAATCATGGTGCCTTCCATGGGACTTTTACTTCCAAAAAGAGAGATAAAAAAATATGTTATAACATTTTTGGACAAGAAATTTATTGTTTTGATTATATTAATTTTATATATGATCAATTATTCATATATTGTTACTAAAAATTAAACACTTTTTTTTTGGTATGTCATTTTTTAATAAAAGGTTCAATTTATTTTTTGTCACTGTTTATTGCATTTATTATCCCATTTGGTGGCACATGGAGACAAGGGTATTTTTTTGTATAACAATTTTTATAAATTCGTATTATATTTTTTTATAAATATATATGATGAGTTTATTTTTTAAATATATTTATACTATTTCTAAAGAATACTGTGGCATTTTCATAATATTAGACATGTTAATGAAAACATGTTACGATATAGTATATCATATCTAACCCCCCCAGAATAAGTTCCCCTACATCTTCATTTAGGGGTGATGGTATGTATAAATTTATTTTCATATATAATCATTATAGACACCAATTAAAATATAATACTTAATAAATCATAAATCTATGTCATTAATTATATAAAAATGACTTATATTATCCAATAATTTATCACTTATTTAAAAGGGATATATTTAAAAAAAATATTTCACTTTTATAGATATACTATTATGTTTTTATAATAATAATTTTATAAAATTATTATTTTCATTCGACTATTCTTATAGAGACAAATAGAGAAAGTATTGTTATAATGTTGCAAAACTATTTTCAATTTATGATTTTTTTTTGATACAAACTTATATTTTTTTATGCTTCCTCTTTTATGATGATGTGAAATTAGATAAAGTGATATCCTTTGAAGTTTATTATTGATTTTAGTTTTATAAATATGCAGTCTCTTATAAATAATTTCTTTTTTCACCAACTATCCCCCTTATATAAATATATATTAAAAGATATATTATCTAAATATATTATGCATTTTATATAATTAAACATATCATATGTGAAGATATTGGAATATTTTAAGACATGAGAAATATAGGCCCTATCCATATCTATAGTATTATATAATGACATGGTATCATATGAATATATCATAATAGTTATTATATGTTGAATCATATTTTATGATTCACATGGAATTGTTTGATCTATCAGAAAAAAGAATGTTAAACATCAATATTTTTTTATTATTCTATATAGGATATCATTAACATAAGAAGAACCACTCTACTTAGGAGTTAATACCATGGATTAATGGTTACAAACTATAATAACTGCATTCTATTTTATCATAATTTGAAAAATTCATGTGTAAATTATAGGGGATTGGGGACTTTCTGAAATCCTATATAATCTAGATGAAGTCAATAAAAATTTGGTGTGAATTTATATGGATTCTTTCAAAATAATTTCATTCTCCCCTATATTACATATCAATTAACATATCATGGTATTGGGGAGGGCACTACCAATGTTATGTGTGATTATTTGATCTCAGGGATACACCATGGAGGATTGAGTCATTTCAATGAGTTTAAGGTATCTTCAGGAATCATTATGATCAAATAAAGATGAAAACAAATTCCACATTGAACGGAACACAAAAAATAACATTCTATTTGTGAATGGTTTTAGTTTCAACATATGGTATATCCTTTGTTATTGTGTATCTAATTTTTTTCACTAAATTGATTGAGGGTTAATCAATCCTTAAAAAAGTATCAGTGGTATCATATCAATTCCATGATCGTTTGATTCTGAAAATCACAATGGAAATTGAATTTTTTTTAAATTGTTTTTCATACTATGTACTATATCATTGAAACTGATTGGAATTTTTTACTATGGATATCCATAGGATAAGGGATAGAGTAAGATTCAATATGGATGATCCATATGATATAGAATATCATAGAAAATGGCACATCATGATCCTTCAGTTTTTTATCATATTATAATGTATGATATGTTGGATCGTATGGGATGATAGCGTTTCCCCTATCCTATAAAATTGAGAATTATATCATAAGGAAGGCACCCAAACTATCATATAATATAAATCCTTAGCCATTGATATTAATACCAAATATTAATTTATCTATCATATTGTATGATAGATAATAGGGTAAGTTTCATGTTATAATATGTGGTATATCCTGAAATATGATAAAAATGAAAAATGAAAAATCTTAAAATTTCAATTTAGAATTGAATTGTATAATTTGTAAAAAAATTTAAAAAAATTATATTTTGTGGAATTTATTTAATTTACAAAGGTGTTCGTAAATTAATTAATTATTAAGTGTTTTTGAGATATTGAATAAATAAATAAATATAATATTAATTATTAATATTAAAAAACATTGAAATTATATTGAATGGATTCTAAATTAGATATAAATGGGATATATTTAAATTATAAGTGTAATTTTTAAAGAATTTATAAAATAAAAAATAAGGATAATTATAAAAGGTTTATATTTACAATTATGATGTTTCCATATTTATTTAATTTGAATTATTCAAATTAAAAGGCGTTATTTTAGGAAATTATTTAATTCATATCAAATGGAGTTTTTATTAGTAATATAGAAGGTTTTAAATAATAAATGTGTAATATTATTAATATTTACATAATATCTGAATAGTTCATATATATAATGTTTATATTTATGACATCATATATTTAAATTAAATTCAATTTTCAATATTATATGAAGGAGTTCATATTGGGAATATATATATTGTGTTTATATCTATTTAATTAAAAAACAACCATTATGTATGGTTAAATTCTAAGTTATTTATAATTTCAAAATTTTTGTATTGTTCATTTATTTAGTATTATTTCATGTGTTATTCATGAATATAATTATTAAACTATGAATATGTATACTATTGTTTTAGAAATTAAATTACCTCTATAAATTTTCATACATGCATATAAAGTGTTACATGATAAGTATGATAAATGATTTTGTTTTTTTTACCTTGAATTTATGATATATGAGGTTATGATCTTGAATCAAGTAGTTAATTATGATTTATAAATAGTAGTTGTTAGAATTATGATGGATTTAAGATTTTTTTTGGGTGAAGTATCCATGGGTGGAGGGAAATTGGGTTGTTCTGCTCACTAGCCTAGAAACTTATGATTTGTATAGAAAAGTGAGAGTTTTCTATATATGACTCCAATATTACACTTTTAGGGATTATATATTTCGTATAATTTAAGAATTTAAATTAATGGGTTTTATATACCTTATTACTGAGTTGAATATAGATATGTATGAATATAGTTGAATTTTAAGTTTGATAAGTAAGCGAAGCTATGATTTATGTATAGAGTTACACATCAAATTGGTTTGAACAAATTTATTAGGAGGAAATAAGATTTGAAACTAAATCATTACAAGAATACATTCATTTAATCTCAACAACATGAGATAAGTTTTTTTTGACTAAATCCACTTTTAAAATATATAGTGTAAAATTCATTGTAAAGATACACTTTTCAAGATCACGATCATTTGAACAGGTAGGTCATTGAAAAACAGGATGTTCTTGGATCATCTTATGTAAAAAAGAAAGTAATGCGATGAATCTTACTATTTTGTGCCATGTTTTATTTATTTATTTATTTTATGGTTAGTTGTGAAACCATAACTGTTAGGATATCATAGGGATAATTTGATTGAATTCATATCATAGATTAGTGTAATGAGGTATCTACTCAACAATTTAAGATTCATATATGATATGATTGGTATGATTTTTAATAGATGTAGTCATGAATTATTTTCATTATTTATTAGTTCAATTCACAATGAAATATATTTCTTTCTTATGAATTAATATGATGAAAATCTAAATGGTGTCACCATTTTATCCATAAAACATTTAATAATAGTTCTTTTTAAAAGAAATTAAATTTAATATTCATGTGAAAAAAATATTATGATGTATATTTATTTCATCATCATTATCATCCAAATTGACTTTGAGATAAATCCTAGAAAAAATTAAGCAGAAACTAAGAAAATTATTATACTGGTAAAAAATTTACGAATCATTTCTAGGAAGAAAATTTCTATATGTTAATGATATACCTTCTTAAAAACCATATGTTGATTTTTTTAAAAAAATGAATTATTGGGCAAAAATCCCTCAAGTTAACATTGTAGAATTTTTGGGTTGATTATGTTTGTTGAAAAAGCAGGTTTCCTTGGTGAATTGTCATGTTCTAGAGGTGTTTTTGAAAATCCATGTTAACAAAGAACCAAGACAAAGGAATGGACGATATGGAGGCGGTATAAAAGAACAGATACAAGGTGGTGCCATTTTCCAGTGTTTGTCAAATTTTTGTCGTACAAAATTTGGCGTTTGGTGAGTATTAAGAAATATGGATTTCCTTGTAGATCTCATCAAAATATGGCAAAGACAAGAGTTTCGTGAAGATAGGCGTCATTGATTGGATTTCACGAAGACCAGAAGAATGTTGACAGTGATTCTACGTGATTACGACAAGTTTCACGAACAACAGAGTTGAAGAGCATTGCATTGGTGAAAGGCATTGCTAGTGGAGATTTTCTATGAAGGTACTAAGGAATTTACGGGATGCTCCTTGATTACAATGAGCTGCGTGATCAGAAAATTTATGTGGTGCTTTATGATTTTGAGAGAATTTCGGTGGGAACTTATGATCTTAGCGATTTGATCTGACGTGAAGTTGACTTCACCAAGAAGGTTTGAGGGTTGGTGGAATCACCTATAAATAGACCTTGACCCCCTCAGGAGAAGTAGATAGTTTTAAAAGAAAATATTTTTCTCTTGGCTCGCGAAGGTGGTTTGCTAAGGTAGTGTTCTTCGTGAAAGAAGATCTTTTCGAAGGAAGTTGATCTACAATGACTTGAGCTCCACGATGGCCTATGTCTTGCGAAGGCTTGAGCTTCGCGAAAAGGAATGAGATTCATGAAGGCTTGTTTGAGCTTCACGAAATTGGGAGCCTCACAAAGTAGGGTGCTTTACGAAGGTGTTTCCCAAGTGTGTTTCCTAGTGTTTAGTGGAAAAGGGATATTTATCAGTGGATGAAATTTGTACTTCAATATGGCATCTAAATATATAGAAGGATGCATTCATTAGTGATAATGAAGAGACTTATAGGTTTATAAACTGTTATTGGATCTTCTGAATAAGCAATGAGCTCACTTAAGTTGAGAGAGGAGTGAGTTCTAAAATTGTGAGTGGTTGTAAACCAGAAGGGACAGTGAGTCCGCTTCAAACTTGTAAACAGTAGTGCACTTATATTGGATTTGGTACATCAGCACACTGCTGGTGTATTCTCCTTGGTCAAAGAGAAGTGAGGGTGAACCCAGTAAATTTTTTTGTGTCATGTGCAAGATTTAAGGGTTGTTCCTACTCAGCAATGTGAAGGAGAGATAAGATGGGTTTTTCTACCAGCAAAACAAGATCAGAAGGGGCAGTTGTTTTAATCTATCATAGCCTGATTCACCCCCCTTTCAGGGTATCTATCCTAGTGAACCTAACACGAACTATGATACTTTTGAAACATATAAAATGATTTAAATAATGTTTTAAAATAATTATATATGAGATGAAAAAATATAATTTTTTCTCTAAACATATATTCAATATGACTGAACTTGTTAATGGATTGATAATTCTTGTGGTTTCATAAAGAATTATTCTATTTAATAAATTAATTTTTAGTCATTTTGGAAATTTTTAGATTATGTTAATGATTTCAATAAAATTTTACTCTATTTTCCATAAATACTGAGAGTAAATGGACTATGGAATTATTTATACATGTTCTAGTGTGGTATAAGTAGTAAATGTGGGTAAAAGTTAAAAATGAAAGGATAAAGGTTATTTTGAAATTCCAATAATATTTCTTTAAGTATCCTATCATGGTCATTGAAACCTGTAGGTAATGTTTGTTAAATAAGACAATGATTAACATTTGTTGATTTTTTTGGGATACTAAAAGGAGTTTGAGAGACATTATGAAAAATACATTCTTGGTATTTGTGTTATAGAAATCAGTTCGTCAATTTTTAGAGGATTATATTAACTAATGTATATTATAAAGGTGTTGTAAATACATTAGAGTTCAAAATTAAAGGGTGAATTAATAAATTTTATAGTGTTTATTCAAATGGTGAATCAAAATGTTTCTATGTCATGGAATGAATGTAAAGGAATATATCAAGATCATATGGATCTATGTAAATGAATTGTATAGTTACAACGTTTCACTTATTTTATAAGAGAAGTTATTTTTAAGAAAGAAGTTTTTTTATATTGCATGAGATGATGGTTTTAGTACACATGGTTTATGACTCTTCAGTTTCTATAACATATGTTAGAAAAATGATAAAAGGATAAAATTTTTTTATTTGGGATAAAATTATTTATCTAATTATTGGATAAAATATTAGAGATTTCATCACACCAATGCCAGTTCAATTATTTAATGAACAAAATATTCATTTCAAAGTAACTGTCCACACATATAGAATACCATATAGGATATGTTCATTTTTAGTTTATTTGTAAATATTCCAAATGAATTAAATAATATATATTTTTTAAAACACTAAATAGTTTATGTATCTTCGTACGATATTCTGAAATAATATAGTGTCAAGGAGGCTAGTGGGAGTGTATTTGGACTATGGGAACATCAAATTTGTTAAATAAATGATTACTCTAGTAAAATTTCAAATTTAATGCCACTTAATATCTTAATATATTTAGGGTATGTTAGTAAAATGATAATTTAATGAGTTAAATTAGTTACCAAAATATTTGAAGGAAAATTTCTAATGGAAGGGGTACTTAAAATGACAATTATGAACTTATAAAGAGTTTTAAGTGGACAAATTACATTACCAACATAATAAGATTTTTTGTCATAAGGTTATGAATTTTAAATACCTATTTAATGATCTGATTATTAAAAATATTATTTAGAAGAATCATAATTATTTTAAATAATTATTTTATCATTGATGTTTCTAGTTAAAGAGTTTAGTCGAAGATTTTTATCAGATTATTAAATAGAGATGGGGTAGGAATCACCTAGAGATATAATGAGTTAAATAAAATCCTAAAATATTGAAAACATAAGTCAAAAATATAATTATCTCATATACTGTATGACGAGACAAGTGCTTATATATGGTTTTATTAAAATTACAAAAATATTACAAGAGTATAGAATTTATCATGTTGTAAAAAAGGAAATATCCACATTATATTTCTTTTACACTGGATATACACACACATATAATAATGTTAAATGAAAATTTACCTCTCAAAGTATTAATTTGAGTTATTCCCAACCAATGTAATTCTTGGAGTTTAGTAGGTTATAAAAAATAGTAAGGATAATGTAAGTAATATTTTTGTATCATGATTCAAAATATGATCCTTATCCACAACATAGGTTTCATGTGATGGATAACTCATGAATTATACCACATGGAGTGTGGTAAAACCCATGTTTTATATGCAAGCATTAATTATTAGCTTATCAGGGGGTGGTTTGTTATGTTTCAAATCATGTGGTCAGTTGGAGATTAATGAAGTCTATATTTTTTCTCCTATGTGTCGTTTATGACATATATGAACTCAATTGAAATAGACTAAGGAACTATATTAACAATCCTAGACAAGTCATATGATCTATCAGGTGAGGGATGTATGTTGTAATCATCTATAAAGGTGAATGAAATGTGATGTGTTCATCGACATAGTTAATCAATAATCTATTAGTTGAGAACATATGAGTATTCTATGTGGTATTAAAATTCTTTATCTGTCATTTTTACTTGATATATCAAATAATGGGTTCATATGAGAATGAATTCTTACAAATCATGCGCCTAGTGGATATTAGTATTCAGATATTTGTGTTTGAGGGAGATCATGATACATATATTAATAGATTGATTTTTAGTTGTTATTCACTAAAGGATTAATTTTTCTTATAGTTTGAAATTTATACATTCATATTTTTGTTAACAAAACAAAGGATGACATGGTCTCTATTTATGGTTGACTGAAGGGTATGGAATTTTTTCTCAGGGAACTGGTCGAAACGACTTTTAGAGTTTATACCAAAGGCGTTTTGGATGGATATTCACTATGTATTTCATATTACATAATATATTATTAAGTAATATCAAATTTAAATATTTTTTGAAAATATTTAAGGGGAGTTTTAGATATGGTTTCAAATGTAATTATATACTATAAAATAAAAAATGAAATGAGAAAAAGTCAATTAGGCTTTAGTTAAAAGGATGATTTAAAATAATCTATCCAAAATACATTATGTATGTAATTCATTTTTGAAATATCAGAAGTTATTATGTTGGAATATTACATGGGAAGAGAAATAATTTCACAACCCAAGCATACTGTACAATATAATGAGACAATATCATATGACTATATCAAAAGAGTTATGATATATTGAATCATGTTATATGATTAATTCAGAAGACTATGATCCATAATATAGTAGAATGTTAAACATTAAAATTTATTTATTAATTCATGTAAGGAATATTTAACACATATAGAATTAATGAACCTAAGAGTCAATTGCATGGTTGTAGTATTACAAACCATTATAACTAAATTCTATTTACTCATGTGTTGTGTAATGTATGAGTAAATTTGAGGGGCTTTTGTAACAACCCAATATTTTATGATAAGTATTATTTTTAGTTTATTTGATTTCATGTGTTTTATGCTAAAAAAGATTATCTTGTGTTATACGCAACATCATATTTGCTTGCAGTATACCCAACACTATTCTTAGATTTTGTTACACACAATTCCATGTTCATTTGATAATAGTCATTCTACGTAACATTGAGTATATATATATATATTCAATGTATAAAGTAAAAATGGTTGGATTCTGCTATAACGAAACAAAAAAGGAGTCTTGCACAACACGCAACCCTGACTTGGCTTGCATTACACGCAATCACGACATTCCTCGATAGCGTGTGTTGTACGCAATACCGGGTTTTACTAAACAACGATGTATTATTATAATATTATTATGAACTAGCCACAATGAATAGTATTAACTAAATTTTGAATTTCATAACATTATTATTCACTTTACACATTTACTAGAACATGTTATAAGAACAAAAAAAATTTTCGGGTAAAATATGTATTTTTCAAAAAATGCAGTTTTGCCGCCTTTTGATGGAGCATCCACTTTAAATCTAGTTGTTGATATGTTTATAAGTTCAATTTTACAAAATAAAATTCTTTTTTTGAATCAGGATATAAAAATTTACATTGGATAAAGTTTTGATATTTTTCTGAAAACTTTCATATTTTAATGAATAGTAAAAACACGCTATATTTTAATTGAATACAATTTTTTTCATCATAATAAATTATATGGTTAAATTATAATACTTAATGGTTTTAAATTATAATTATAATATATTTTTACCATTTAATATAATGTATGTCATTAGCATTGATTTTACATTGAATTCGTAGGCTAAATCAATTCAATTTTTTCCAATATTTTAAACAAAAACCCATTTTCATTCAACAACGGGAATAATTTTAATTTAATTTCTGAAACTTATGTGTATTGAATTTGAAAAAATGGATTCCATATTCAGGATCAGTGGGTCCAAATTATTTTAATTGGCTACTTTTTATTTTTTGGAATTATGAATAATAACTACGATAAATTTTATTTACCATAGTTAAAGGTAAATCGGGTAATTAATGGTAAATATAATATTATAAAATTACCCTAAAACATGCCATAATTCTATTGTATGGATAAAAGTATACCCATATCCCCTAAGGGTATGATTATATTCATTTTATGGACTTTTGACCATGAAAATGATTTAATTATGATTAAAACCAAAGAAAGGGACAACATGTCACTCTCTTAAATCTTATAAGTATAATAATTTTAATTTAGTGATAAAAATCATAAAACATAGAAAATGAATAGTCTCCAGAAAGATAATAAAATTATCTACAGCATGATAATTTATTTAGAATATTTAGGGATTAAATAATTGTCATTAATGGTGATACATTAATGATGCAGAAATTATTTATTAAGTGAAAAATCAGTTATATAGTTTTTATTGAAATACTAATACCAATTAAAAGACCAAAAAATCTGACAAAAACTTATTGGTAGAATATATATACACCATAATCATCCAATGACCAAATATATAACCGTTTGGAGTCTTATAAAAGTGATTATGACACTTATATTATTTTATTTTAAATGATGCCCAAGTTGACACCTTCATAATTTAATAAACATAACAATTTAAATATTGTGATTTTAAGATGTTAAATTCGAGTAAAAGTATTATTGTGAAATTTAATAGATTAATCTTCAACATAGGATTTTATGTTTAATTTTTATGCAACAAATAAGTATATTAAATAATTATAAAAAAATGTTGTAGTAATTATTTTATTAAGAGATAAACCAAATAAATGGTTTTAAAAATAATAAAATAAATATTATATGAAATATTTAATATACTCCACTAATTTTCTAGATACATATGACCTTTTATGAATCTATTAAATCTTTTAGTTCGAACATATCTTCTGTATATATTTTAGTTAAATTCAAATAAATGAATAGTGTCAAAATTGACAGTATGATTATTTTATAAAAATAACATAATATAAAAATGTTTAAAAATAACAAAAATATATAAAAATTATAAATTTACATTTATATGGCCTAAAATGTTATAAAGTATCCAATTATGGAAAATTCACAACAAATAAGTAATTATTAGTTATAATTTAAAATTTAGAATGTTATTACCACAAATAAAATTAAATTGATAAATCAAGTTGATAATGTTTAAAATAATTTCCTAACATGTAAAAATTTTATTTATTGATGAGATTACAACCATATACCATCTAATATTCTAATATGAGTCATTTTTGGAGGTTTTTATGTGGGGTTAGATTTATTATAAATTAATATTTTTAAGATTTCCAAAGGTGCCCCTCTCCTCCCTTATAAAATGGCACCTCCTCCCTCTCCTCCTACCACCGATTTGAGCCTTCACGCTCAGCCAAACCCTGTCCATTTCACTTCCCCACTTCCCTAAAAACATACTAGAGGTCCTGGTCTTCTTCAAAGACCAATTTTAGTGCCTTAAGAGGAGGTCTCAAAGAGGCGCTTCGAAGAAGAGGTAATGTCCGTTACCGATTCTTTGATCTTTATTTCTCCTTCCACTTCTTCTTATTTAGTTGTTTCATTATGAATTAATAACATCAGTATCACTCATATACTAATATGTTATTATAAGTATGAAACAACCATATTTCACCATCTATCCAGCCTACGGAAAACAAAATCACCGCGCGTGCGTACGTACGGAATACCGTCTCCACGCCGTGGTGTAATCTATTTTCCACCACCTCATTACTTGGATGGGTATAATGGTGTAAATAATGACTATATATGATTATTTTAAATTGATATTGATTCTTAAATAGTATACAATTCAATGGGAACAATATCATCGCTCGTGCGTACGTACGGATTACCGTCTCCACGACGCGATGAGATTCACTCTCCATGATAACCATTCAAGAATGATTATAATGTATATAGAATAAGTAATAATGAAATAAATGACATAATAATTCTACTGGATTTATGTATATATATTTATGTCATCTACTTAATTCCATTCAATTCAATAAGGAAACGAAAACAACGTTCATGCGTACGTACGGCCTACCGTCTCCATGAACGGTGTATTTATTTCCATTTATCGATCCATTATATATATATTATGAATATATATTATATATAAATCATTTTTTACATTCTGGATTTATGTAATCATGATCTAAGTAATCATATGAATAATTACAAGTTAAAACACGAACGACAAATGAAATGATTTTACCCAAAATGCTACTTTAACATGAATTTACAAAAGAACGGGTAATTTAAAGTCATAAGTGAACCATATATGATATAATAACAATGAATATGATTATGTAATAAGTAAATGACATCATTTAAATCATTATACTGTAGGTTTGGATACGTATGAAGCATATCAGACCTAAGGTAAGGGATAAATATTCCAATCTCATTCTTACCCAAGATTGTTTATTCGTAAGTATTTACTGGGGTTATTGTTATTATCCATGTACATATTTTATAATTTTTTTTCTTGTTTGTTTAAAGTCCTTTTTACCCATTTTTGACTTTTACTACATGGTATGTAAGGAATCTTTCTTTATGAGGTACTTTTTTTGACCTTTCCGGCAAAATTACGAGAAGAATGTTTTTTTATTTATATGGCACGAACGGATTTTTATGGTTTTATAAAGCCTTATTTTCATGAAGCTTCCTCCAAAATATTTCATGACTATTTTCAAAAAAATACTTTTCATTTAAAATTGAATGACCTTTTGTGAAAAGAGAATGATTTTGAAGATGAAAGGATATTTTCCTCAAGAATTCATCTGATGTGGTTTATCAAACCCATTTTTCATCTAAGATGACATTATTTCATATGTGTATGTTTCAAGTATCATGTATCTATGAGTTACATGATTTCACTTTTATTATTATGAAATGATATTTTTTTCTTTTATATGGATTATTTGATGATGGGATGATGTTTATGAAACCCATTTTATTTATTGGGTTATTATGAATGATGTATGTTTATTTTCTGGCACGAGTAAGAATGATTTCATTATGAGATGGATGGGACCGATATATCCCTCAAATGCATTGGGTAAAGATTTATATCTCATGATATAGACATGGCTGGAACGGTAAGTTAATCCGGTTCAGTATTAGAGGACTGGAATGAGGAGTGAACTCGATTCAGAAAGGGACTTTGTCCACTATGATGGTCTTGGAAGCAATGCCTTGGCTACTATAGAAATCGTTACCTGTTCTTAATGGATTCCACAATTAAATGTTTTTTTACCTTGCTATTTTATCATGATTGATGTTCCCTTGTGATATATGCCTTACGTACTTCCAAGATTCATGTCTTTTCTCAAGATTTTGATGTTTAGATTTTATGTTCATGTTTCTGCATTCAAATGTTTATGGATTGTTTTATGTTCTCTATGTTTACCCTTACTGGGCATTTGAGCACACCCCTTTTATGTTTTTATTTCCCCAGGATATAATGAAAGGTTTTAGGTATGAAAAAAGGGGGAGATCTTTATTCAGAGATGTTGAAGATCTTTCACCACGATTAGATTATTTTATTCCGAGTTTCCAAAGACACTAAACTATTACATTCCTTGTGTGTCTATTTTTGTTATGTACTAAGTATTTCATGAAAGTAATGTAATGTCCATGTACGTCAAGCTTCGGGTCTCTACAACTTTGGAGTTTTCCTAAATACTATAGAAACAAGTCGAAGTTTATAGAAATGTTTTGTTTATTCATTTTGATTATCCCAAATCACTCTTCTTTATCCTTACTTATATTGAATGTGATACTAGAAAATCATGTCTTGGGGGAGAGTCTTATCCATGCATTTATTGGCTCTTTCAACCCATTAATACACCATGAATGAGAGATTACTTTCGCTAAATATAATGGATCTTCATCAAGATATAAGATTTAAGACAGAAATGGATACAATATATGGTATAAGGTACGTAAAATTTATACATTTAATTTATACAGTATTTCATTTTCAATAAATGTTAGGTCCTAGGTTATTAGGTTTCTAATTATTTACAACTAATTGATTCAGTGTCCTTGGATATCTAGAAACCCATCACACAAAAACACACCCACAAAAACACACACACACACACACATATAAAAAATCTATAGATTATAATTAAAAAAAGATTATGTTCAAAATTATTTAGTGATTATTCATATTGGTTTTAATGTCATCTAAAATTTCTAAATGTAGTAAAAATTTAAAACCTGATTAGAATATCAATTTTTATAAGCATAGAAGAAATAAGGATGAATATAAAACATGACACACCTTATGTTTAGTGATCTTAATATCACATGGTTGATGTTGATCACTTAGAAATAACAAACTAGTTATTCCTTCAAATGTGAACCTATGACAATATAATCTCTAAAATATTTGGAATTGGATGACTTTATTTTGAAAGTTATATTTTTAACCCTCTCTCTTATAGAGGAAATAATAGAAATATCTTTAAAAAATTTTATCTCATACCAATGCATAACCAAATAAAGTTGTGAACTCCCACACTAATGAATGAGCCTTTTGAGTTCATGAATTTCATAAACAATTCACCGAAACTAGATTTTATAAATTTTAAATCATACTATATACTTAATTAGACCCATGAATATTTTGAATAGTACAATGGTCATATATAATATACACTTTAATAAATTAATTACCACATGATCTACACCATGAATAAATGATACCTTATGTGAATGAAATCAAAATAGTGCATATGTGATATATTTATATCATTAAAAAATTATCTCATGTGATATATATATATATATATAATGGGAAATGATGTAACCTACAAAAAAGACCATGATATATCCTTTTAGATTATATAATATTTCAATATTCTAATTTTACTAAAGCCTCACATAATTCATGCCCATTTCATAGTAATTTATGAAATCATATCCAAAGAATTTTGGATAAACTATCATAGAATATTTTATTTAATATTAACCCATTATACTAAATTAAATATCATTCAACATCCTTATTTGTGACCCCTATCCTTTTTGACATTGGTAATGATTTGGAATTCCCAATTCAAAACCATAAGAAAAAAATGAACTCTAACAAAGTATCATTACCACTCAAGTTACATTGGGATATTTTATGATATTCTCTTAAAACACATATATTCATTTGAATATATCCAAAATATGTATCCCCATTCATTATACAGATATTCATATAATCAAATTTGCTAATACATAAAGTACTAGCATAAGATACCTACCATGCTAATCTTATATAGGATAACACATACATTCTTGATTCTTCTAAAATGTACTAACCAATCTTGATAAATACAATACATATCATTCATCCAAGTAGATTGTTACATCACATGTTACTAAATTAATCATCGAATAATATTTTTTTCTATCTAATCCAATTTAGGTCCTAGTTTTCATACCTCATGTATAGAAGGAAAAATTATATCTTTGATAAGAAAAACCCGTCAGATTCTCAGATGCATACCAAACAACCTCTTGATAAGCATAACCTCGGTGAATATTTAATAAATTTATCAAATTATAAAGGTTTATATATAGTATATTTTTATAACAACATGTAATGGGTATTATTATAAATTATAGATGCAAAATTATGTTAAATGTATTACATATAACATTCCATGTGTTATAATTTTACGGTTTTGTTTAGATAGAAAATCACAGTTGTTTTTATGAGTGAATTTTGTATCTTTTTATGAGCCTTTACTCATGATAATCATAAATATGTTTTATAACCTAATAATTTAAATGATATAATTTGATTAATGAAAATTCATAGATTTAATTGAATGGTTAATTATCATTCTACTCTCATGTAATAAATATATCATAAAAAATTAATGATAAAATAAATTTTTTCATTAATAATAACACCATGATATATTTTATAATATTCATTGTTATATTATAAAATATATATTTTAGATAAATATAATTCAATATATATTATATCTATTATATGACATAAGAAATACCAAAATGTTTTACATTCAATTTTTTTTTTCGTGTTAATGATTTTCTTAATGGGTCAGCTACATTATCCTGTGTTGATATTTGAAAAAAAATCTTTTCATCACTCATCACAGACATATGTCACTTTTGTGTATTATTTTATTTAATTATTTATTATTTTAGAATTATTTACTTATAAGTAATAATTTTTATAAATTTTAAAATATTCTCATAGCTATATGGTCATTACACAATTGTTTCACAGTTATTAATAATGGTGTGGACTTATCTTACATATGAGTAAACAAAAATGGTTAGTTTAGGGTTAGGGGAAGCAATATTGAGTAATTTTACATAGAGAGAAATTATATTTACTAACCTATGAACATATATCACATGGTTTATTAAACTATTCAGTCAACTCATGTGATAGTTTCTTGGTGATCCATTGCCTTTTGTATAATTGGTTCATGATTTTTTAAACCACGTGGGCATTCCATAAGTATTATCCATAAATTATTTTTCTATTTTATAATTATAAACATACTGATTTTTAATACAATATTTCCCATTTTATCACTATTTGCATTAACCCCACCTATAGGAATCCATAGATATACTTCCCTCATCCTCTAAAGGATCCATGGATTTAAATCTATGTTTATACTTTAATAATTTATGGCAAACCTTTTCTCTCTCCATATACATAACTATTTCTATGTCACAATATATCATCTAAAATTATTTTCTCCACATATTATTTCTATTTGTTAATCCCTATAAAGTGTATTGGTTAATCCAAATATATAGGGTTTTATTAATATTTATATTTTCTATGTCCATTGATAGTTATGTTCTTTTTTTGTAACAATATAGTGTTTTTCATCTAAGGTGGATTGATTTCTTCCCTTTGAGGTAGGTGTTTTTGTGAAATTCCAATTATATGACATCGAATGCAGTGTTTGATTTTTCTAAATCATATTTCCCTTAAAAAAATATCAAGACATTCTAGTATTACTATAATTATGAGTGTTTTGGAATTTATCGTGTCAAAAATTTTTAACATTAAGGGATCTTACATGGGTTCTTAGTACTTATAATCTAAAAATATTTCATATGAATACGTGGTGTTTTTTAAATTTATGAAATGGTTTTCAAAAGATAATTTAAAATGAAAATAGATCTTTATATTTGAAATGGGTTTATAAATGGTTTTATATGAGACATATTATATAATTTAAGAAATGTTAAATGGTTTAAGGGTTGTTTTGTATAGTGCATTCTTTTAATATATTCTTATGTATCCAATGTCTATTTTGATCTTATATTATGTTATATGTTGTTTAGTTGGTTTTGGTTTTTAAAATGAGATACCTAGGATTTTTTTGTATAATATTTGAGTTTCTCTTATGGAATCATTAATTTTTTTAAAAATATTTCATTTAAAAATAGATTTCAAAGAAGGTTTAAAATAAAAAACTACTGCCTTAAATATGAAGACCTACTAAGAATATTTTATGAAATGTTTTTCATCTGATAAACCAAACCCATGGAATTATCCCTTATATATCATGAACTATATTATCTCTCATATGTTTTTAGATTAATTTTAATATTATATTATTCCAATATTAATGTAAAGGGGCTATTTGATAAAAGATATTAGAAGTTAGATGAATGAATGTTTATTAAAATGGATTTCCATATGACATAATATTGATATGTGGTTTATATTATGATGAAATGTTTCCTGACCAACATTAACTAGTTTCATTGTAAACCTTGGTTTCAAGGAGGTAAATATTATGAAAATCATGATTCTAGTTTTTTATTCCATTTTGAATTGTGGCTCTAAGTTAGAATTATACATTTCTTAGTGGATTTTCCTCTCACCCAAGACAAGTAGGGCAAAACCATGTGTTTATGTAGTTGACTTGAATCTTACACTAATTATATGGATTCCATTATTTTATTTTCTAAAATTATCTCACTAGTTATTAAGAAGTTTCCCATGATATATGTGATTTAACTTAATTATTATTATTTTTTACTCTCGATTAAATGTATTGTCACTTTACCAATATTTTTATACTAGTTCCCAATGATTTATCTAGTATTAATGATTGTTATTTTATTTTTATTTATTATAATAATTCCTTATTTATATATATTCATTATCATATGTAACACATTTTTGTTAGTTTCAAATCATGATGACATTTCTTTAATTATGCCTTGTGTACCAAGATTCAAGAATTTAGCTTTTATTTACTTTTACTTTTTCTTTAATTATATTATGTTTCTTCTCATATCCTTTTAAAATGGATTTTAATTTTAAAAAGTGATCAATGTTTTTGGTAATAAAGTTAATCTTTTCATTGTGTCACTTAATGTTATGTGTATCTTTTCTATCCCTTTTTTGAAATTGTTGTTTCAATGAAATTTCACTCTTTATAATTGTTACATAAAAATAATTTCTAATTTTCAAATGTTTTAAGAATTTTTATTATTTTTTATTTAAAATCATAACATGATAAATGATATTTTCTATTTGTATTTCAAAATTTTATTCATGATCTATCTTATATAAATAATTTTATAGAATCATCGGTGAGTTCAATTGGGCATGTGATTCTCATACCAAAAACACAGACCCTTGTATATATTTATCCTTTATTTATTCATATTGGTGTACTGGTTTTGTGTTCATGTTTGGGATTAGAATCAATACTCAGGTAGATGAATGTCTTTTGATTTAAAGGTGGCTTTGGGTCACATGGAGACGATCATATTGGATTCAATTATATGATAGTTTCATAATATTTTCTATATTCCTTATCAATATCCCTTTATATTTATGAATATTTAGTGATATTTTTTTATACTTATATCTTATTTTATTTAAAAGATAAAATGTATTATTTTTGAAGAGATTCTCCTTATTTGTTTTCTGTTTATGATTGATACTATTTGTTTATTTTTATTTTCAAGGAAATAAAATGTATAGAGATATCATACTGATTTTATAGTATAAATTCATTGATTTTTATTCTTGTTTGGTGGGTAAAATCATCCCCACCAGGTTATAATATATTCATTTGTGAATTTATATCAGCCTGTGGTGTCCAGAAAGGTATTGTCTGTATTATCCGGGATAGACCTAAGTGACATGACCGGTTGACCTTGGATGGTTTGTAAAAAAACGTTATTAGATACATATTATTGTTTAATGATGTCTATTATATATGATATAATATCACTATAACTCAAGAGGAAGTTCAACTGTAGGTTTCTGATCACCACCTTTCACAATGAGACTTTAGTCATAGTGGGTAATCCAGGTGAAAGTCTTGAATTTTGAATATTTCTTTGGAATAAATTTGATACATTTTTGTTTAAATTGATGTTATTTTTATTTAAATGGGAATTAAATAGTTTATTTTGGACATTTTTGGTTTTAAAGATGAAATGGAAGAAGAACTATAGGTTCACAATTGGCACACAATTGGGAAAACCGTAAGAAAAATGTGAAATTAATTTCAAGAACCTTCGAGTGACCATTTCATGGTTTCCACATTGTTTTATAAAATATTTTTAAAAGGAATTAATAATTACAAAACCCAATTTCCCCTCTTAATTATCCAATATTAATTTCAGAAAATTATATCTAATAAATTTCATAATCTCTTAAGATGGAATAATTGGATATTTTCATGGTATATTGGTAATTTTAGATTTTAAAATAAGGATTTGGATTCTTGTTATCATGTTTGGGTTTTTTGTGTTAAATGTAATTTTATATATTGATTTTGAAAAAAAATTAGTGAGTATTATAAATATTTTAAAAGGTTACATTTCAAGGATTTTCTAAAATATATATATCATGATTTAGTCTTATATGAATTGAATAAAAATAAACACAAATTACTGATTTGTAATTTTTTTCTAAAATGTTGTTCATCCTTCACAATGTATATAATTTGATTTAATGGGATTGTATTTTGAATTAGATATTTTTGGTTGTAATTGGATTATGTTATGTTAATATTGAAATGTGATTTTATTAATTTTTTAATTTATTATTTTGAGTGTGGTCACGAGAAAGGAGTGAGTGGATTCTAAAAATGACTTATTAAGAAGAAAATTTTAGAGTGGGCCTTATTATAGTCTGAATATAACCTTTCCAGTCTTTGAATATAACTTTTCATTTAATAGAGTGGAATATCTTAGTAATTCTGAACCCTTTGATAACATCCACAACAATTTGAATCAAAATCCACCAATATTTCTTGGTGTCCATGTTACACTATAGGTAATAATTTCCATGGAGAAGATTAATGGAATCTTAAATTAGTTAGAAACATAGTAATCCTTAGATGTGAAAGACACTATAGGCGTAATTTAATGACTAATTTTAGAATGGTATGTAGTTACACTTTAGTTGCTGGATAAAATGTCTTGTGAATTCTTGAAGACTATTTTTATTCAGTTTCAATATCCTAAAAAATTATACTAGAGATACAAATAGAGTACATGTGTCTCTAATAGAGCAATCGAGGTGATATTAATTGGAAACCAATATATATTACTACCTCTTCAAAAATGAAGAAATTTCTCATATGTTTCTAGTGTGGTAAACCATGAAATTTTAATCCATCCTTCTCGAGAGATCCAAATTCTGATCACTGTTATGTTCATTTAACCCATTTGTAGATGTTATGTAAGATAAATTATAACTTAAAGAAATGTAATATCTATCTCTTCATGAGTCTAGTGAATTATGTTTCTTGAGTTGGCCATTAAATATTTTTTATTTTAGTTATGGAATATTTTTTTGATATCTTATCTTAATCCCATTTATTCTGAATTATTACTTTATATAATAGTTCTTATTTTATCATGATTATGATCATTGTGT
This sequence comes from Viscum album, assembly GCA_963277665.1. Lineage (NCBI taxonomy): Eukaryota > Viridiplantae > Streptophyta > Magnoliopsida > Santalales > Viscaceae > Viscum > Viscum album. Next base: position 614,610,120 of record OY728136.1, read on the forward strand.
ATTTGTATGTGCTACTAGTAAGAAATTCTATCCTCATAGTAGTATCCCCCTGGGGTAGTGTAAAATTTATTTGTCTCATTATTATGATTTGAAAACCTGCATAGTGGAGAGACCCATTACATGTCATGAACTCTTTACCACGAATATTTTAACATTAATAGAGGTATGTGGTTTGAAGATTTACATTACCATAGTGGTCTAGGATCACCGTAATACGCTTAAAACCACTTAGAAAATTAATATACAGATAATATTTTTATTATTTTTCTAAGACTTATTTTTTTCACCACAAGGAATTCACACATTGAGTTTATTATATCTTTTGTTTTTAATTGTGTTAATAGATTATGCTATTTTAGTACTGATATGGTTATAATAATCTTTTAATATTTTAGTAATATATTATTCTTCCTTTATTAGTTCTCTTTGAGTTTGTTATTTATGTGTCTAAGCAGGGATTATATTTTCATTCCTTAGTTCCCATTCCTTAAAAATTCACCAATGAATATCCTTATAAATAAAGTGGATTTGTGGAATGAATTATAACACATAGGTTTCACTTTTATTTTTTATTTAAATTAAATAGTGATTTTATTAGTATTAACCAAGAATAGGTTATAATTTTTCTAAATTTTTAGATATTCTCTCAACTACATTGTCAGCACATGGTTAGTAGTAATCTTTAAACCTTATCATATTTACGATTAAGCTGAATGATTGGTTCCCAGTTGGAGGAATCCATTCGGATTAATACTAAATAGGGAGAAATTAAATTTATTATATTTTGAATAGTTAGTTAACAGTTTGGTATTTCATGCGGTCTATGTATGAAATGTTTCCTAGGTGATCCAATTTATTTCGCACATTAAATACATGGTTTGTTAAACATTGCATCCAAACCATATAGATTATATAAGAATTTGATTTTTTTTAAATAAACATCGAATGGTTTTTAATCCATTTTGACCATTTCTCATCATTTTTATTCTTTATAGTGAATATAATCCCTAACAAAACTAACATAATCCTATGAATGTTCTATGTATTAATTTCTTGGGTTATACTTAAATTATTCAATGTAAACCCTGTATATGTACATCTCATATTTCTTTCCTCTTAATATATTCCTCCTCTTTATCAATACCTTATGATCTTGGTGGTCAAATATACTTTCTAGGGTTTGAATAATAATGATATTTTAAATTTATAGGTATGGTGAAATTATTTTCATGACACGATCAAGTGTTTTTTCTTAAAAGTCAGAATGATTTTATACCTTTGTGGTTGGTATTTTTCTGAAAATTCATTTATAATATATGAAATGGGATTATTGAGTTTTATAATTCCACTTTCCAATAAAAACACACCTATACATGATATTATTCACAAAATTATGGGTGTTAATTGAAGTTATAATGTCAACTATGTCAACCATATTTGATTTCTCATGGGTTATTTGTTCTTCCTAACTAAAAAATTTAATATGAACACATTGTGTGTTTCTAAATATATGAAGGGGTTTTTACTAGATAATTGAACACCAAATTCATGTTTTACATTTACAAAATATTTTCCAATTGGTTTTATATATGGTACCACATTAATTGATTTTGTGTTTTCATATGAGATACTTTGGCTAGGTTGGTTGAATGTTTGAATTTCAATTTTGGGTTGATCATGATTTTAAAATTACACTTAGTTTCAATATGGTTTTCCAGGATGGTTTAAAATATAAAACTATTAACTCAAATTTAAATGTCCCTTTGGAATATTTTATAAGAAGGTTTTTGTGTTATGAGAATAAACTTTAGTCAGATCCACATTAGATATTTCATTACATGATATTGAAAACATTGTGAGTTGAATTTGATAATTATTTTATGGATATGTAAATGGAAAATGTAATTTTACAAATGGTTGTTGTTAGTGAGACAGGATATTATTATTTTAAATAATTTAATCATGTTAAATTATTGATATGTTGTTGATTTTATGAAAAAATGTTTTCTGACCACCATTTCAAAGTTTCATGAAAACCTTGGTTAGCTAGGTGGGATGTATAAGTTTTAATATTGAATCAGTTTATGATTTAACTGTGGAAAGAATAACCAAGTTAGGACAATGCCATAATTAATGTAGTTTACACCTTTTTCAAGCTAGGTAGAGTCTAATTTTTAGGTAGATTAATTAAATCACATACTAATTAAATGGATTTCATTATTGTGTTGACCTTGATTTTATCCTCAGTGCGTAAGGAATTTCCCAATACATGCATGTTTCGATTTAGTTTTTCTCATTATAGATTTTTGATTATATGTCTAGTATCATTTATACTATTTATATATTATCTATCTATGAATTTTTCATTATATTGAGTGTTATTTTAGTTTTTCCACTATTCTTTGTTCCTTATTAATATTTCATTAATATAATATGAAATTGATTATGTTACCTGAATCTATTGATGGAAAATATTTAATTAATTATTATTTTTACCATTGTTATGGACTTTGAATTTTTTTTGGGATTACTTTTCTTTACAAGGTTTAGGTTTCTTCTCATATCATTTTTAAGTGGTTTTTTATTTATAATAAAGACCAATGTATTTATAAAAAAATTTAATTTTTTCTTTGTTTTCTTTAAAACTATATATATATTTCCTGGTCATTTCCTAATTTATTTTGGAATTAAATGTAACTCTTTATAACGTTAACTTAAAATAATAAGCACGTATTTCAAAACTGGGATAAGTCTTGTTATTATTTTTAATTTCACACATCATATGATAAAATATATATTCTATATATTTTATAAACTAGTATTCAAGAAAATTCTTATAAAAATAATTGCATAAAATATTTGGTGAAATCCAATTGGTAAAGTGTAGATCATAACCTATATACACACACAATAGTTTATGTAGTCCTCATGTCTTCATGAATGTGTGCAAGTTATATTTTCAAGTTTTGGATTATAATGAATTTATATGAACATCAATATTTTTGGTATGTGGTAGTGATTTTGAGTCACATGGAGATGATCATATTTGATACGGCCTAAGCATTACATACAATAATATTACATCCTCTTTGATTAATTTTCAACCCATCTCACAATAATTAAAACTTTAGTTCTGTAACTTATAGTGTCTTTAGTGACTATATACACAATAAATTTATTTAACAATAATATCTACCTTTTCCAAAAATCTTTCTTCTCACATGGGACCCTTCTAGACTTATAATACATAATACCTTTCTTCATAACACGGGGAAACAGAAACAAAATAAAAGGTGTGATTAGATGATAAGTAAGGGTAAACATGGGAAATAATTATTGATGATCATAAGAGAGAATAATATTAGAATATGGGTATGAGAACATTATCATAACTTACAAAAATCATACCCAATTCATGGATCACAAATCATGAGTCACGATATAAATATTTATTATAATAAAATACACAAGTCATAAAAGTGAGTTATCTTATTAATAAATAACGATCTATAGGTGGGTATCATCATCATATGAATATGAAATAATAGTTTTTCATAAATATATTCATATAAGTCATATTTTAAGGCCACCCACTAAGACATTCATCTCACAATTGGCTTGGGATGACCTCCCATATAGCTTCTAGGGCTTGTGATGACCACCAATATATCCTTAGTCTTGGAATAAACTCCCATGACCATTTTGATCATATGATATATGAAATTTATTAATTTATTATAGGGTTATAATAGACCAAACCATCACATAATAATTAACCATTCATATGGATTCCACAAGATTGTTAAATAATTCATATTGTTTTGAATCTTGATAAACCAATTAGAAAGAAATGTGTTTCAAAAAAATTCTTTAAAACATTTTTATCATAATCCATAAAAATAAATAATGTATATGGTATCATAATAAAATATCCCTAGTGAAGTGTTAGAATTAATAAATACATTAACATATATGAATAATTTTTTTTCAAAAGCATTAAAAATATTCTTTCAGAAAAAGAAATACCATTTTATGTTGATAAATTTTTTAAAATTACTAAAAATCACTAGAAAAATGGGAATAATATTATATTTTAAAAACCATGAAATCTTGTTAAGTAAGATTAATGATGATGAAGGGAAATATTGAAACTAATATCCATTCTTATCAAAAATGTTAAAAATCCATTCTTTTCTCACTTTTGTAGCGGAAGTAAAAAATGGACCATTTAGAAAATTAGAAGAATATTCTATTAATTTTTTTTAAATAAATTAAAATATATTAGAAAAATTATTTTTTCGATTATTTAAAAGTAGATAAGAAATTTCATGAAGTAATTTTGAGGAACATGGATATGGTTAAAAAAGAGTCACCAATAAAAAAAGGGAAATAAGGTTGGATTTTCTTAAAAATGTACTTTATGTATTCTTGAGTACCAGAGTGAGAAAATCTTAATAAATATTTGAAAAACCAAAAAATAACTATATGATAAGAAAATAAAATAGTTATAAGAAAATAATAACATAGAGACCTATACTTTTCATATATAGATGTTATATCTTAATTCATGAATACTCATTATATAATATTATGATCCATGCAAGAATTCTATATGTTTTGTGTCTTTAGAAACATAGATACATAAAAAATTGGTTCATAAGAGATAAATTCCATCTCATGATATGTTCTTCATAACTAACACCTTTATTAGACATATTCATAATTTAAATCTTTCTTTATATCCTTGGGTAAAAAACATAAAAAATAGTTATCTCAGATACTTAATAAGGGTAAATATGAGGGATATAAATGATCAGTTGGACATAACATGAAAATAAGGGTATTATAAGATTATATTAAAATTTAAAAATGATACCCTACATATCATAGATCATAATATTGAGTCATGACATAAATCTTGGTAGTTAATAAGACATGAACCATAAAAGAATCAAATAACATGATCCATGAGAGCTAAACACCGGCATAAGACATAAGTTTTTGGAATACACATAATCATTTAAAACCATTTCATTATTAATGATTCTATATCAAGGATATCATTTTGAATTTTGTTAACTACAAATTCCATCATATCATCTGAAAAGGTTTACTCAAAAGACTAATATAGTAGAAAAAGTCTCGTACTAAATGAAGTTCAATACACATTGAAATTAATATTTTCTCATGAGATATCCATATTTACATAATTTATTATAGGGATATATAATTTTAGACCCAAAAATTACATATTCATAATCCATTCATATGTATTACATATGATCCTAAATCATTTATCATACTAGTGAAAAATATGTTTTTCCCGAAACTTTTTTCACATCATTTTTCTATAAAAAAATGAAAAATAAAATAGAATTTTTTTTCACCTCAGTTATTTAATAAAAATCTTGAAAAATATAATTTTCTTCATTAAGTATTGACTAACTAACATGTAAAATAATTAGGATTTTAATTGTGATATGGAGGATTCAATTTTATTTTATTCTTTCAGTATATAGCTCTCATTTTTATCTCACGTGATGAACTACAAGAATTCAATATTTGATATGTGACCTAGAATCTATCCATTTTTCAATATTTATCCTCAAAATCCTTTATTCATGGATCTTAGGCTTTGAATATCATTTATTTTGTATCTAAAACCACCTTTTATTATTACCCATTGTTGACCACTGCTGGCACTTCTTCTCGATGGTTTCACTCATCCTAGATCTAATTTTAATTTACAGTTAATGTGTATTGTTTTATTTTCTATGATATAGATATTTTTTATAATGTTTGAATTATTATTTGATGTCTCTCTATATTTGAGTTGGAATCTACCACCATTATCCGTCATCAGCCTCCTCCTGTGACTTCTTCCCATTGGAGTCTACTTGTCAATCATCCCAGTTTCGATATCAGTTTATATTTTATGTTTATTATTACTATTTTTCATAGATCCAACGTATTTTTTTCAATTTGATGGTCCAATTATAAAATTCTGTCACTTTATCTTTTATTTTTCATTCACTACCACGATCCACTAATTCCCATTATTAGCCTTCTCTTTCACCTTCTTACCGTTGGTCTTATAGTTACATTATCAATTTATGGTTTGTGTTTACTATTTTTATTGTTTGTGTATCCATGTTATTTTAATTTTTATTTACTTTTCCAATTTTCTACCATTGTCTCTTTTAGTTTTCTATTTTTATTTTTCGTTTTGATTATTCAGTCATCAAAGATATTTTTTAATTTATAAATATTATTTATAGATTAAGGTTTTTTAATTAAAGAATGATAATTTAATATGGTCAAAGGTATACATTTATTTATAAAATATGTTGTTTCTATGTGTAATATGTTATGTTTTTTTATTTAATTTAATAAAAGTAAATTTTTTATTTTAATATATTTTTGGTATTTGTTATAGATAATAATGTGTTGATATTGGATTAAGTCACATGGAATAAGTGATTAATATGTGGTGGGTGTCAATGAATTTTTAAAATTTTCTAAATAAAATGTAAAAAATAATGGCATGTTTTTATATCCATTCCAAATACTTTTAAATATAAAGAAGTTGAAACGTAGGGAGATGAAGGATTATTTAATTTTTCATGGTTTTAATTTGAGTTACAACCCTTGGATTTGGTATGGTGAAACTTATAATAATTACATATCTCTGTATGATGATGATTTTCAAGATTATAAGTCTAATCAAATTGAATAAATGATTCATGATATTGAAGTAGTGGAAATTGAGAAAGAACTAAAAAATCACCATCTATATAGTGATTCATAAAAACAATTATATTAATTTTGTGTGGAATTTTTGGATTTATCGATGAAATTAATATGGATTATCTGAAAGTTGAAAATTTGATGAAGTGATAAGAGTATTTAAGAGTTTCTAAAACTATTGAAAGACATAGTTTCTAAAGACAATGATCTTCTAGATTCACATAAAAATGTGATGAAAATATCAATCCCGATGGGAATGTTTACAAGATAAAACATGTCTAACTAAATTAATTTTTATTACATTGGAAGAAATGTGAATTTTTTTTAGTCTGTTGTAAATGTGTGTTGTCATGGTATAATTTTGATGAAAAATCACAGGCTGATTATGAAGTTCCAAATACTATTAAAAATTAATTTTGTTATCTTCATATAATTCCTCAATTTAAATGTTTACTTTCATATTCAATTGAGGAAAAATGTTAATATATTATTCTGATGAGTTGATATGTGATGGACAGTTTCCTGATGTAGCTGATTATCTACATTGGATGAAAATAGAAAAAACTTTTCTTATATTCTGAAATGATGTTAGAAATATCCGAGTTATACTATTCATAGATGGAATGAATCCATATAAAATCCTACTTCATGAACTTTTTTGTTGCTAATTTACAACTTATATGATGATTTTTATATGAATTTAAAATATTTCATGTCGAGTTTAATGAATTATAGTCCCAAACAGCTCAAAAATGGTATTGATGTTTTATTATGACTATTAATTAATGATTTTAAACTTTTATGGGAGGAAGGTATTAGGGTGTATGATTCTTAGGAAATGGAATATTCGAAACCACATGTAATGATTTTGTTTACTATAAATGAATTAATATCATATTTAATTATTTTGGATAAAAAATCAATGGGAATAATGTTTGTCTAATTTTTGAAAAAAGTCTTCATATTATCAACAATAACATGGGATAAAGATTGTATACATGGGTCATTGATGGTTTCTGCATATGGCTCACTTTTATTAAATATTAAAAATTAATTCAATGGATCACAAGAATTTTATATTCCCCCAAAACTTTTTTCTACAGATCAATATTTTGAGAGGGTGAAAAACATTGACGTGACATTCAAAAAGACACAAAAATATGGAAATTATATACTTATTTGGGTGAAATGGTAAATATAGTTTGAGATACCATATTGGGGATATCATATGGTAAAACATAACAATGATGTCACACAAATGGATAAGATTATCTATGACATCTTGATTGGAACATTTTTAGATATTAATGGAAAGACTAAATATTGATTGAATACAAGATTGAACTTACTCTCAATGGAAATAAGTTTGGATTTAGATCCCAATCTAGATGATTGGTGACGATACCTACCTATATCATGTTATATGTTATACAAGAGGGTGAAAGTATTATATTTTTAGTATATTGAATATATGAATGTGTTGTATGTTTTTTCTTCAAATGTAAAAAATTTTGTGTCATTAATGTATTTGAAGTTTAATGGTATGAAATATCATTATTTCTATGTCAGGATTCAAAAAATCATGCATGTTACATTGTGCTAACTAATGACCATATGTGTCAGAATGACTATCATGAATGTGTGACATTTTTTATTCTTGTTATTAATAAAGAGGTTGATATGAAATCTTTAAAAAATTTAGAGAATGAATTGTTTATATACTTTTTCAATTGAAAATATATTTTCCTCCATCTTTGTTGGATATCATGGGGTATTTAATGTTTCATTTGGTGCAAGAAATAGATATTTATGGTCATGTATATCAACATTAGATGTATACTTTTGAAAGGAATATGAGAACATTGAAGTGGTTTGTTTAGAATTCATATTGACTTGAAGCCTTTATTGTTGAGAACTATATTCATAAGGGAGTCACAGAGTTCTTTACAATCTTCTTGTCTATATTTGAACAAATTAGTCTTCAAATATCTTTCCCTAAATTATTTAATTATCAGGGAAAGGGGATCCATGGAATTAAACTAAAATTGTTGACTGGTGAACAAATAAATAAGGTATATTTATATATTTTAAATAACACAAATGATTCTCAATTTTATATAAAATTTCATATAAATGTTTTAAAGAAAAGTTTTCCAAATAAAAAGTATATGTTGATTTTTAATGATCATAAAAATATTATTTTTCCTCGGTTTAAAGAGATCATTCATGGTTGATTAGATGAATCTAAAAATATGAGATGGTTAGTGGGTGGTTCATGTTTAAATTCGATAACATGGTTTAGTTATATAATTTCAATGACTATGAATTTTATACAGAACATCTGCACAATAAAATTTCATTTTAGAATAGTAGTTTATTGGTGTTTGTAAAAGAAATTCATTTTTGTTGCCCAAGATAAAAACAAAATATTTACATCAAGTACTTCTTATGGATTCATTGAAGAGAAATTAGAGGATTATTAAATTAAATTTTGAGTATTAGTTCTTAACTAAAAATGGGTTATCAGTAACAATAATGAGAGACATGATGAATTTAGAGTGAGATTAGTTAATCTGAATAGACTAGAATACACACTCGATCCTTTTATCATGGAAACACAGGAAACAAAAATTTTATAACTTCTTGATCAATATTATATGACCTCTATTATTATTTTAAAATTAAAAATTGTAAATTGGTGATTATAAACTTTACGAAGACACCGATTTACACGAGATCCCTACTTATATGGAAATATAAACTGATAATATCGATGAGTATATCATAGACATGGTTTATGCAATACTGAATGATAATGTGGAAGTAATTTTTGGGAAAAAATATTTTAGTAGATTCATAATATTATAGGTAACATATGTTTATCTCTATTTTACTTTTTAAATTTCATAAAATTTTAGATATATTGGTTTTATTTTTTATTAAAACATATATTATAACTAATAAGTTTTTTTTATTTATATATTAGTTTAGTTTTTCGAAGTTTAATTTGTTTACCCTTACATAACTTATCTATTTATGGATTTTGTGAAAAACAATTATTATTAATGTAATATGTTAAATAAAAATAAAATATAAAATAGTATGTTAATATAATATTTATTGTAGTGTGATAAATGATGTAATATGTTGAAGCATTTTTTTTCTATTCACAACCATTTTTGGTTTTTTTTTCATTTTTGTGTCTCTTCATATTTAATTAATGTTATTAGTATTTTATATATGAACTCAAAAAATATGAATAAAAATGTGTTGAGTGTTTTAGTTTTTATTGGATGATTTTTCAAATATTCAGATAATATTCTTTTTAATGTAAAAATAGTGTTATATATGGATGTATTTTTATTATTCACAAAAAATTTAAGGATTTTGTTTCATTATTTTATGTAAATTAATTTTTCATTAATTTTGTTAAAATTTTAGTTAACTATAAAAAATATTAATATAAATGTGTTTTTTAGTTTACTTTTTTATTGATCATTCTTCATTTTTATTTACATTTCAATGTATTAGTTTGATTTGTATATTTGTGTAATAATAGTTTATAACTTTTATATTTCTGATAATGGGATATCGAACACTCGATCCCCCACTTAATTTTGTGGAAGACTGTACAAATTTCTCTTGCGAGGACCATATACATACTCTTGTTGATGAGCCTCCACATCTATCTAAAGAATATCCATCTATTTCTATGGGGGAAAGGAGTTTTAGTGTTGGAAAATGTGGTAGCACACACATACCAAAATTATCATTTTCTTTTAGCAAGGGACACATAATTCTAGATGAATTTTATGATAATGATATTTTAAGGACCCTGAATTCAATACAATTCAAGAATTTTATTGGATTGTATGGTAAAAGCAATATTAGTACCTTGATTTCTGATTAGAGAATTGTTAAAAATTATAATAAGAAAATTATGGAAACCATTTTGGGCAAGATCATTTTTTTGTTTTACTTATCATGAAATGATTAAACTAATATAGGTTTCCCGATTAATATTAGATGATATAATATATGCATGATGCTGGCGGATTATTGGATGATTTTTAACTTTGGATGATATGAGAATGAGGAATTTTAATTCAAACCTCGCTGTGGATTGTATTTTTGGGCATAAAAAATATCAAATTACATGGGATGTATATATAAAAAACAATAGATGGGGAGCTGAATCAGGAAGAATAATCAACAACTCAATCATATATGATTAATGTACAATTAAACCCCACAACAAATTTCTTAGTATGATGAGTTGGAAAGTAGGTATGTAAATTCCTAGTGAATGGATACGCTGAACATTTTTACCATCCATGAAATTTCTAGCATGAAAGACACACTCAAGACACCGTTAAACTATTTCCCAAATCCCAAAAAACACTATTAAATGGAAACATCTAAAAAATAACCCAACAGATGATCATTATCTGATACCAAACTATCATGACCTGAATCGAGATGCGACTTGAGCCGCTAGTACCCCAAGCCTGCCTCCATAGGCTAGTGGGTGGCGACAATAATTGAAGTCATAACTAACACAGGGAGGCCTTATCATAGAAACCAATACACACACATATCCGAATCAATGTAAAAGTACATAGGGATATAGTAAAAGATGAACAACTTCTATAAACTAAACCAAAGATTCATGAAAATCTAGACCAAACATTTTATGGTAGTGTAAACTGAATGTAAACAATGGAAAAATAAATGGCAGACCAGAAATATATCCCAACCTGATGAAACTAGAATTGAGTAAATAGATGAGAGAGCCCAGCTCTTGTATCCCATGATACAACCACCGTATGCAGTTTAAGAACCCAAAATATCAAAAATCCTATCATGTAATTGTATAGATTTCCATCATCTTCAAACGACATAACTTGTTTGGGAGAAGTGCACATAGGGGTGGGTATATACATACCCATTCAAACACCTCAAAAGGGTAAAGGGGGATAAGTAAGAGATATGACTTAAGAAGAATGCAGTAGATAGAACAAGGTATGATAAAAGAGTATAGCTCAACCCAACATAGTGTGTATGAATTATCGTCTTTGAACAAGGGTATAAACATGGTGAGTTGATGAAATAACTGTCTAGCCTTTACCACATATAGTAAGAGAGTAGGATCATCCAACCATGAGAAGCTAAACACAAAATGAAACTCATCCAAATAATACCAATCCAATGTTCATATTCAAAATAGTAAATATATATATATTCTCATTCAAAGATTATAAAATGAGAGATTAAGGGGATATCCATATCAAAGCATAACTCATGAATGATAGTAGCCAATACTTCCAAAACGAATCCATATACGATGCCCACCATCCTTTTCATCTATCCTGAACACAAAATTCTAATGAATTCATTCACCACACCTTAATACTATCTACTTTTGGAAGCACTGACTCACCCACACAGTTTTATGTCATGGTAAAAGGACACATCTCGGTGGGTAAATCATTAATCTTCATCATGAGTCTAAATCCACATTAAAACAGATCTCATCACTGTTCCGTACAGTTTAGGGGACACAAATTATAGATAAGTGTCCCATGAACCTGTACAATTGGAGGTTCCTACTATACTAGTCACTAGGGTACTCCACTTCTCATCCTCACTGGAGGGTAATTCTCAGAAATTTTATCAAGGAACTCCACTTCTTAGACCTTCTTGATGGTAATTCCTAGAATAAGATATTGGGGAAATCCACTACCTGACCCTTTTTTTAGGGAAACTCTCAGAAATAATCAATCGAGGAACTCCACAACTCATCCTTGCTGGAGAGTAACACCCAAGAATGTAATCGCAGAAATCCTCTACTCAGAAATAATGGATGGTAATTCATAGAAGAATCCATCCAGGAACTCCACTACCTAGACCATTAAGAGGATAATTCTTGGTAGAATCCGTCAAGTAAATCCACTGCATATCCCTACTAGAGGGTATCACCTTGTAAGCCCTGGTGATTCTACATGATCACAACCATCATCGAGCATCATCTAGTCAAGATCCATTTCTAGAAAATTTTACATCATATCACAAAATCCAAAACCATAGTCAACATTACATTCTACATGGAAGAACATTCAGGATAAACTATGTGTAGTCTAAAATTAGATTTAAAATGGTGTCAGTATGGACGATTAATGTTTTCTAAAAATATCTCAAGGGGAACATGAAGTGTCAGGGGATCCACAGGGCATGCGGTTCTATGACACAACCTATATGTGTCCATAGTCTGTACACAACTCCACCACATGTTGTAGAACACATCATGTAGCTAGACTACATGTCGTGTTCTGACCAACTGTGACCATTTCGTGTCTCAGTGGTTGTATACATACTCAGACCTCGTGTCCATGTACTCTAGTACATAGTCTGTCGGTCCACATGGGATGCTTCCCATTTGGTTAATCAATGTCTGTGTAATATAAATCTGTCATTTGTATAACCATATAATCTGTCACCTGACTCACACATACTAGGATGGTGATACACGATGTGTCGAGATAAGTATATGTTGCACTATCCTTACAGGTATCCAAAAACCTAGAGTCACAGATGAAAGAGGATACTTGCCATGTGTTTTTTATCTAACTTGATGTGTAATTGGGTTTTCAACAGTTTTTCCATATTCAACTTCCATGATTGAGTCTATCAAGTCGCTTATAATTAGGCGATGTTGCTTTAGATCTTGTTCCATCTATGGCTGAGCTGTAGGTTCCGGGTGCAACCGAAGCATGGTTGGGCTGACACCCAACTTTAATTTTAAGCCTGATCAATGATTATTCCAATATCAATATTAATATTAATTCCAATCTACATGGAATTGAATAAAAGATTTATATAAATAAATAGGAGGCCCGAAATCTTTTGAGAAGATTTTTCACATCATGTTTTTAATGAATTTAATTAATTTCATAAAAAAATAATGCCTGGGTCATTGACATTTTATTCATTGATGATGATGATATTTTAGAAGGACCCTTCCGAATTATCTTGTTGTTCTTGTAATGATCCAAACAAGAATCCCTCTAGGGGTGATCCACACTTTCTCCGACGGCCTTCCAATCGACGCCACTCGTACATCGGGTGCTAGTGTGGTAAAGCGAGTGTCTTGTGTCAGTCATACTTGATCACTTGTTCTTTGGCCATGATGAACGTCTCTCGTACTTGAGAGGGATGGGAAGAGGATTTGAGAGAGAAATTGTTTAGCTCAACAATTCTCAATTAACCGGGTGTGCGGTTTCGTACATGGAACTACATATGCATGTGTCTATTTATTGACATGGGGATTCAGTTACAATATTTAATTGCGGGACAATAATTAAAAACATTCATAAATTTAGAGAAAAATCATTAAATTAAAAATAATACCATGTAATTATTTATGGTGCACCAACTTGCACAAAATGGAATTATATATAAATACCACGTCACAAAATAATAGCACCACTATCTTAATTTGTTCCAACTAGTTAAATAACAATTTATCATCTTGAAAATAATTATTTTACTATCGAAACGGCCGTTGTCCACCCGAACTCCACTACCATTTACAGAACACCCGAATAAATAAATAAATAAATTGTTCTCTTAAATAAATATTTAAGTTTTAAACTATTATATAAATATTTATTAAATGTTCAATAAAATAAATAAATATATTTTACCCACAATCCGGTGAATTAATATTTATTTAATTTATACAATCATTTTAACATGAACAAAATTTTTACACTACATTGAGAATAATATTTATTAATTAAATTCAAATAAATTTAACTGAGAACACCTAAAACAATTAGTGTGTGACCCTCTAGGATTATCCCTAATTAGAATTATGCGGGATTACCTAAAGTCCAAGATTACGATAGAGAAACAGATCAAGACACCCAATAGAAAAAACATAAAGTTACAACAATGTCATCCACATAAAAAATCTCATCGGGTAATAATATCACTTTGTTGCAATATCTCTTCAAGAAGGTTTCATGATAGTGTCATAAACTTTTATTCTTAATATGTCATTCTTTTAATACTTGTAATAAATTCATCATTTCACCATGACCTTGTAGTTTCACATGAAATTTCTATTTCAATCAAAGAGACAGTATATCAACATACATAAATGGAAGGGAAAAATTATTCATTAACAAATCCATTAATAACATTCCACTCATGACACACCCAACATACCCTACTTCCCACAGACTGTTTGTGTGATAGTTTTTGTCATTAAAAAAAAGTGCACGAGTTGTGAATTGTATTAATGATCATATTAAAGTCTAAGGATAATTACAAACACTCTATGATATAACTATCTGATGAGACCAAAACATTTGGAATTCTTACTGGCAGGTTTGTTCTCATAATCTCTAGTCTTAGAGATTACCAGGTGGGAAATTCATGAGAGGAAGTCTAATCGTGTTATGAGTACTTTCACATGATAGACTATATGCTTTGTGTCCCATCATAGTATGTCATCCAACCCTGAAACTATACATAAGAATATTGTTATAGCATTTCAAGGTTCTCATCATAGAGGTGAAATTCCTGGACCTTATCAATGCAATATATACTCCAGACATTATTACATTATAGTAATGCAGAACAATGAATAATATGTAATAAGATGTTTAATATTTCAATACATTAAATATCCATGTAATAAAAGTGCAACCAGTTGGTTATAGGACACCAACTATTACAAACTCACACTTGGATTAGAGCCAACTATCTTCGGCTTTCTGTTCGCTGGGCCGCACATGGTGATCATGTTTCCGCTGAGTTAAAGATTTATTCAAGGTGTCTTCCATGTTGTCTTTTGGGGAAATACTGCTCACTACAACTTCAACTCTTTGAGAAAAATTTCTCAAGAGATGATACTTACGAAGTATGTGCTTCTTCCCCTGATGTGACCTTGTATTTTTTTTGCGAGATCCACCCCTATAGTATAATCACATTACGGTGTAATGGGATATTTACTCCTAGGTATCACATCTGACTATTGGGTGAAGCTTCACATCCAATCCACTTCTTTAGCTTCCTGATAAGTTGCACTATACTCAGACTCAACTGTAGAATCTATGACCACATTCTTCTTTGTGCTCTTATAGTTCAATAAAACTCCATTCAAAGTGAATATGTATCCTGTTTGTGGATTCAAGTCATCTTGATTAGTCTATAAACTATCATTTTCATATCCTTTATTGACTAGTTCCTCATCTACTCCATAAACCAGGATCATATCCTTAGTACGCCTTAGATACATTTGGATAGTCTTGACTTCCATCCAATGGCGGTCACCTGGGTCATATTGATATCTCCTTACTCCACTCAATGTGTAGGTGACATCCAGTATAGTACATAGCATGTAATATATAACTGGCACAATTGCTGATGTGTATGGAGTGTTTCCCATTATCTTTCTTTCCTCACATGTCTGAGGAACCATTTTCATGTAAACATGAATACCCTCTTAGATATTTCCATTCTAAATCACTTCAGTATCTTATCAATGTATGCTATTTGAAATAAGCCCAACACTCTCTTGGATCTATCATGATGGATCTTGATATCAAGGATTTATGATGCCTCACCCAAGTAATTTAGGGAGAATCATTGATTCAACCGTTCCTTAATAGACTGTAAAATAGGTATCTCGTTTACAGTAAGCAATATTTCATCAAAATATACTTATAGGAAAACGAATCCACTCCTGCTAAACTGTTTGTAGACAAAAGGCTCAAATTCGTTCTTTATAAAACCAAATTTTTTTATGGATTCATCAAAAGGAATGTTCTATGATCTGAATTATATTTTTAATCCATAAATGGATTTATACAAATTTCATAACTTATTGGCATCCTTTGGAGTCATAAACCATTCCAGTAGTGTCATGTAGAAACCTTCCTAAAGGTTCCCATTAAGGAAGGATGTTTTGACATCCTTTTTCCAAAAATTAGAGTCATGGTAAGTGGAAATGAACAATATAATTCTTATAGATTTCAGAATTGAAACTATTGAAAAGGTTTTGTCGTCGTCAATGCCTTGAGGCTGTTTGAACCGTATTGCAACCAGTTGTGCCTTATAAGTACTGACATTTCCTTCCATTTCTATTTTCTTCTTTAATTCCCATTTTCCACCAATACGCTTTACATCAACTAGAGGATCTCCCAAAATCTAGACTTTATTTTGGTACATGGAATCCATTTCAGAATTCATGGCTTCTTATCACTTGGTAACATCTATGCCACATAATGCTTCCTTTAAAGTTAGAGGATAATTAATATCAACTAATAACGAGTCAACCTCTTTGGTAACTAGAAAACCATACCGTTTCGATTCTCTAACCTATCTTGTAATCCTATGTTGGTTGTGTGTATTTGGAATAGTTCTTTGTTCCACAAGGCTTTGTGGAATATGCTTCTTTACCAACTCTTGTGTACCTGAGCTTCAACTTCATTGAAGTCAATCTCACTCACACTATTTTGTTTGGAGATGTGCTCCCTCTCAAGAAATATGGAGTGTCCTTCCACTATATCGTTTTTGTCTGATGGTTTGTATAGGTAATATCCCCTTGTTTTCTAGGGGTATTCTATAAAGGCACAATTCGTTCCTCAGGGTGCATGTTTGCTACCTGAAGAGGCCTTAACAAACGGATCAGTTCCCCACACATGTAAATTCAATAACTTGGCATTCTTTCCAGTACAGAACTCATATGGAATACCATTTGTCGATTTTTTGGTACTTAGTTTAGTATGTGCACCAATTTTTGTAACAAAAATCCCTAAAAGGAAAATAGAATACATTTATGGCTCATCATTGATCTCACAATATCCAAAAGTGTGTGGTTCCTCCTTTTTCTCACACTATTCCACTTTGGCGTGTAAGGAGGAGTGAGCTGGGATAGGATCCCAGAATCCCGTCACTAATCAATGAAATTTTGGTTATGATATTTTCCAAATCAGTCAGAGTAAAGTTTCTTAATCTTCTTACCAAGTTGGTTCTCAACTTCATTGTTTTATTCCTTGAACTTATCAAAAGAATCTGAATTATACCTCATTAAGTATATATATCCATATCTATAGAAATCATTAGTAAAAGTTATATGGTATAAGTAACCTCACCTGGCATCTACTAGAAATGGTCCACCCACATCAATATGAACCAATTCAAGAAGTTCTTTGGCCCTTTCACCTTCCCCACTAAATGGGGCTTTGATCATTTTTCCATATAAAAATGAACGATATATGCCAAGTGGTTTTAGTTCGAAATAATCTAAATATCCATCATTATATAACATTATCATGAATTTCTCATTTACATGACCTAGTCGGTAATTCCAAAGTAGGGTGTGGTATGAGTCTTTTGAAGTACCTTTGTTATCGATTTCCATTACCTGGTTTGTGTAATCCAACAAGTAAATACCACTGTATAAATGTTCCCTACCAAAACAAATTCTATCATTGTAAAAGAAGCAACATTCATTCCCAAACTATAAAGAAAATAATCTATATCAAATCTTGATACAGAAATAATGTTTTTATTAATAGTCGACACATAATAACAACCCTTTAACACAAATATCATCATAGTTAGCAACATGAGGCGGTAGTCCCTAACAACTACAACAATGAGTATTTCTCGGTTGTCTACTTGTAGATCTACCTCCCCTCAGTCAATATTCTTGAATCAACTTGGTTTCGGTATTCTAATACATATTTGAGCACCACAAGCTATATCTTATACCCAATTTTTAGAAACTAATAGATTGTATTCGACAGAAAACACACCTATAGATCTCCATTGCTTCTTAAGTTGGGTGAAATACTTTTTCCAGTGGCCTTTCTTTCACATGAAAAACAGAAAACCTCATAATCTCTTACCTCCCATTTGATCTTCCTTTTATTGGAAGGCCTTGAAGATTATTTGGTCTTAATGCTCTTTGCCTTCCCTTTTCTCTTATTCACTATAAATAAAGAAGGATTTATGCACTTTATGTATTTGTACACTTCGGGAATGAGGATATGAAGATCAGATAGATATTTCTCAATGTTTTTTATGTTGAAATTGACAACAATATTGGGGAAAATCTGAGTGAGTGATGTGAGAATGAGATCAGTGCTCAGTTCTTTAGGGATTTTAAAACCCTAAAAGATCCAGGCACTCAATGTAGACATTGAACTTGAATACATGAGGCCCATTTGGGGATCCCTCTCTAATCTATCTCTAAAAGAGTAAAATGGAGATCTCAAACCATTCATATCTTTCCCTCTCCTGGTAAAGACGATGGAGGTGATCAAGCATGCTATAAACACCCATGTTATCATGAGATGTCATGAGATAAGTTGACATTGATGATATAATCAATCATTTAATATCAACCATATCATTCATATGTTTTTCATAGACCATGAAATTTTCATCACTTGCCTCTTTTCCAAGCAGATCTGGTAATTCTGACTCCAACACGTAAGACTTCCGTTCATGGCATAGGATAACCCGGAGGAATCTAAACCATTCCAAAAAGTTACTAATGGTGAGGATGCTGTCTTTATCCACAATTGATCATAGGTATAGTGTGATTTAAGAGCATATTTTTTTTTCTACAATTAAAAGGGAAAATAATTTGTACTTTCTTGATTTTTAAAGAGAAAAAATAAATTAATTTTATTCAGCCTCCCACTATTTTATGAAGTCCGAATGGACCTCACCATTAAACTCAAAATGTGAATTTTTCATTACATACTAGTGGAGAGGATCCATATTTACCTTCGCATAACCACAAAAGGGGCATGTCAAGATATTTGAAGGTATTTAGATATGTAGGTCATTGCCAACTTTGGGATTTTATCTCCTTGATCTGTTGAGTGGACTCCCTAATCTTGAAATCCTGAATTTGGATTTCCTCAAATCTTGCCTCCAATATTACATGAATTCTCGCAAGGGATACATTTATTGATGTAATATGGTTATGTCAACCTCAAACCTTTCATAAGGACTTCTTTTATAAAATAAAGTATCCCAACAAGGGTTGGCCAAACACATTTTTTTATTGAGTTTTTCCCTTAATCAAGTAACATAAGGCATGGTATGACTTAATATTTTATTTGAGGGATTTTTATCTCTTCTGTGTGAATTTATTATTATCAAATGCTTGTTAATATTAATTGTAACATACTTAAGTGATTAAACTTGTCTTGGTAATATTTACGCATAAGGCTGGTTTATTTTAGTTCCATCTTGAATGCATGTTTAATACATTAATTATGTGATTGTGATAACATATCTATAATGATAAACCATGAAACTAACAAAAATAAGATAAAGCAAAGTGAATGATCATGATATTTTATAACAGTTATTTTATCTTGTTGTTGATAAAATTACCTGACCTTGGGGATAAACACCATGAACCTTTTGGGTTATTTTTTACAACTTTCCACCTATCCACCTCTATATCTCTTGGGATTGGTTTCATCTTGGCTCAAGCTTGAACCACATACTCTAGATTAGGAGTTCTATCTGTTACATATGCTTTTAAACTGACATGTAATTTAGGGGTAAATTGGGGTTTACATAAAAGAAACAATGGGCCTAAATGCTTTACATATTAATGAGGAGTGATGGCTCACAGAACAAAAAATAATTTAATAAATAAATTAAAAGGAAACCAATCACATACAAAGGTCTTGGCCTACATCGAGATCACCCACATACATGCAATGAGTTACACATTTAACAAAACTAGTTTTCAATTCTTTAATCATTCTTATTAATATAAATTGTGCTCGAATATATTAATTATTATCCTTAATTAATCAATCCTTTTATCTTAATCCTTTTTTGAATTTCTTGAGATCATAATCCATCATAATTTTAATCAAATAAATTCATTTAAAAATTATTTTCTATATAATTTTTTCTTTTGAGGAAACCCGATGAATTCCTGTTCATAACCACCTAATGAGTAGAAATGAACATATCATAGATATTAAATTAAACACATATAAATAAAAAACCTATCATGTGTTCTGACTCGTCTTTAAGCCTGAACCACGGTACATGTCTCAAGGGTTTGTATTATATAATTACAAATTTTAATAAATCAGTGTAATTTGGATGAGTACATAACGTGTTGTTCTAACTACACAGTGTGTACTATCATTCACTGTCTATCCAAAGTAAAATCTTGGGGATATGTTATGTAAATGTAATTTATAAATTTTCAGAGTACATGGCATGTATAACGTGCCATATGCTATGTATTATCCGCATTACACGGTCGCCAGCTGGGAAATCCTTGTACGTGGTATATTGTCAAACCTTAACCTGGAGGGACTACACGTCGTGTTTAGTGGGCCAGATAGTGTGTAATTTGGAAACCATGTGCCACCTGTTCCTGGTTAGCACATGAATTCTTTAAGACTTAGAAAAAATACAATGACATAGCTTGGATTGGAAGACCCATCACAATGCACTGATCCTTGATACATGGCGTGTGAATCCAATTACATGCAATGTATTCTAGTTTAGTATGAACAAGAACCTTTGGTCTCTCTGGATGTGATCCTCCATTTTATTTTAATAAAATTTATAAGTAAAGATCGTTTCTGTAAGGTGAACAATAAACGAAAATAGGAAGAACAAATCTCGAAATCTAGATTACAAGAACGATTAAGATTGAATTGAAAAACTAAATTATTAAACTGTAAATAATAAATGAATTATTTTAATATTTATATACTATGATGTAACTTCCCTTGGATACCACATGTAGGTTCCGGGTGCAGTAGAAGCGCAGTTACGAAAACACCCAACTTTAATTTCTTCCATGATTGTTGATTTTTTTAGGATCAATATGACAATGAACCCCAGTCTCTAAAGAATATAATCAAAGGTTTAGATAAATTAGTAAGCGACCAGAAACAGTTAGTGAGGATCTATCACATTATGTTTGTAATTAATTTAATAAATTTAAAAATGAAAAAATACATGGATATTCGGTATTTTCATTATTGATGATGTTGATCATCCCAAATTTCCCTTTTGTATTATCTTGTTTCACTTGTATTAATCCAATCTATAATCCGTCTAGTAGTGATAAAAATGTGCACCGATGGCCTCTGATCGACACCACTCATTTTCCAGGTGCTACCATGGAAAAGCAAATGTCTTGTGTTGGTCATTCTTTATCCCTTTTTCTTTGGCCGTGAATAACGTCTATCATTCTTAAGAGGGGTGTGAAGAGGATTTGAGAGATTAATTTTTTAGATCAGTAATTCTCAATTCAATGTGTGTGTGGTTTAGAACATGACACAATAGAAGTTTTTGTCCATATATTGATATGGGGATTCATTTACAATATTTAATTTCATAATATAAATTAAACAAATTCATAACCTTCTAAAAAACCACTGATGATAATAATAATATTGCGTTATTATTTATGGTGCACCAACTTGCTCAAAATGGAATTATAAATAAAAATCTGCATCACAAAATAATTGCGGCGTTATTTTAATTTGTGCCAACTAGTTAAATAATTATTTTACCACCGTACTGGACTTTTTCAACTCAAAATCCACTTCCATTTATTGAACACCCAAATAAATAAATAAATTATTTATTCTCTTAAATAAATATTTTACTTACAAACTAGTAAATAAATATTTATTAAATGTTCAAATAAATAAATAAATATATTTTACTCACAATCTGGTGAACAAATATTTATTTACTTTATGAAATCATTTTAACATGAATTAAATAATTCCACTATAATTATAATAATATCTATTAATTAAATTCAAATGAAGTTTAACGAAGACCACGAGAAACACTTAGTGTGTGGACCTTTACGATTATTTCTCGTTGGCATTAGGCGGGCTGGCCTAAAGTCCAAAAGTACTATCTAGGAATGGGTCTAGGCACCTAAGAGAAAGATCATAAAGTCACAACAACAAAAACCAAGTATAAATGCTCACTGTTTAATATAATCCCTTTTTCGCAATATTCCATCAAACAAGTTTCAAGATTGTGTCATCAACTTTTATAATTGATACACCATTCTTCAACTTCCTGAAATAGAACCATAATAACACCATGGCCATGAAATTTATCATGACGGTTCTATTTCAATCAAATGGATGATATATCAACCTCCATAAATGGAAGGGACAAATCCTTCCTTGACTTAACCATTAATAACATGTCACTCCTAATGCACCCAACATACCCTACTTCCCATCAACTGTCTGTGTGATAGTTTTTGTCAGTAAATAAATGATTTTAAGTCATGATACGCATTAATGATAATCATAATGTCTATGGATCATTACACATGCACGTAGATAGAAATATCCTATGATTCCAAAACATGCATAATTCCTACTGGCCAGTTTGTTCTCATAATCTCTTGTCTTGGAGATTACTAAGTGTGAACTTCATAAGAGTTAGTCTCATCTTCTTACAAGTACTCTCACCTGATGATCTTCATGCTATATATCCCATCATAGTATGTCATCCAACCATATATCTATTTTTAAGAATATTTTATATCATTTCAAGGTTCTTATCATAGCGGGAAACTTCTATGACCTTATCAATGCAATAAATACTCTAAGACATTAGTACATCACAACCATTTAGAACAATGAACAATATGTAATAAGATTTTTAATATTTAAATATATTAAATATCTATGTACCAAAAGAACAACCATTTGGTTCTAGGACACCAAATCTTACACGAATAAAGAGGATATACCTAGAAATCATGGATTTAGTATACCATTCATCATAATGGTTTCATCATACATTCCGCACATTACCACGCTTCCATTTATCACCGATAAATTATCTAAATAATGAATTGAGCACCCTTACTTCATAATAATCCTTGATCTTTTCCATTATCATCCATCCATTGTAATTTCTTAAAAAACACATATTTGGGGGTCCGATCAAGTTCAATTCCTCAATAAATAGTTGAACTGGGAACAACAGGTACAATCAATGAAGAATGTGAAGAAATTGGGAGAAGGGA
The DNA here is from genome assembly GCA_963277665.1 of Viscum album. NCBI lineage: Eukaryota > Viridiplantae > Streptophyta > Magnoliopsida > Santalales > Viscaceae > Viscum > Viscum album. The sequence continues at coordinate 614,633,950 of OY728136.1, forward strand.
AACAAAAACCATGATTTTAAAAATTGGTATCCATGTTTTCTTTGACTATGATGATGAAAGAAGAGGCCATGTTATAGAATTTATTAAACAAATTGAAATATGGTATACAGGATAATGAGAATTCTATAATCAGTGCAGATATCAAATAATGAATAATGATCAACTCAATAATTTATTTATAATGGAAGTAAAAAATATATTGAGAATCACACCTCTATTTTGGATTGATATTTGGGGATGAACATGCTCGCACAATGATTGGAATAAGACAATTCTTTCATCATGTTTCTATTTGACTAGATCTAGAGATTCATCGTCATTTTAAAGTGGGAGAAGGGAGGAGCTCTTACTGGTGGAATTCGAAAACAAATGATACAACCCTAAAAAATTTACTTTAATGATACATTTACAAAGAAATCAGTTTACGTTAAATGAATTTAATTAATTAGTTAATTAATTAATTAATAAAATTATATACACCTCCAACTAGTGAGGGGGCCGAATGTCCATAACTGACCCACTTTATTACGTTGTTAGGGTAAACCCCATGTTCTAGGTAAAAAAGTGGTCTCAGATTTCCCATCCTATTAACCATTTTAGAGTTATCCCTTTTTGTTTTTGGTGTCAAACAAAAATATTAAAAATAATATAAATAATATATAATATTTTTATAAAATTAGTCAAGGACACATCAGGCCACAGAATCACATGACGTCTCATTGTTGAGATTTAGAAATATATATAAAAATATTTGAAAGTCTTATATGAAAAAACTCGGTCTCTAAAAAAGTCTCAAATTAATACCATCCTTGTCAATAAAAATAACTACGTTATCGATGATAATTTCACTAAGATAAACCTACAATAAAATCCTAGAATAGTTCCCAAACCTCACCTTCTTAGTCTTCATGTCCATTCATAAGGGGACCCCAACAATAGTTTAAATGTCATGAAGAATCATTGGGTGCCAAATAAACCAATTCAATCCCTTATTTTTAACCCAAAACTGTGCACAAGTAATATTAATAGAGGAAGTATTGAAATCAACAATCCATTCATATATCTATAGATAAATAGGACTTAGAAACAAAGACAAAAACCCATGCCTTTTTCTTTTATTCGGATGAACAAAAAGAATGAAAAACTAAACTCCTAAGGGAAATTCAACTCAATTCTATGATGCCCTAAATTTTTGAAACACGATTAACTAGATCCTCGAAATGCTGAGTATTTCTCCTTTTGGAAGAACCATCCATGAATGGAATGAAAAATACATTTTTCATCACTATTAAAATCTAGAAACTTACTCTTATTAATGGATTCTACATTTTCCTTAAATTATTGTTACTATATTGATCTTTCTGAGTTATTTTGTTAAAATTTTAGTCTATTGAAACCTAAAAAAATAGAGGATGTCCCTATATCAAAAAAAACATCTAGGATAAAATTTATCAAATCATTTACCAAAAGGTCATTTTTTAAACATTACATGGTTAATGTAGAATTATTTTTTTGACTCAATGTATCAAATACTTTGTTTTATTTTCCTGGATAGTAATTAATCATGAAATCATAATCCTTGATGAGTTCCAGGCATCTTCTCTATATCATGTTAAATTATTTCTAAGTAAATATATATAATTAATTTTTTAGATCGGTATTTATTTCACACTTAACCCTATAAACATGATTCATACATGATTTTAAAGAAAAAAACATTATAAGATAATTTTAAATCATATGATGGGTAATTGAACTCATGATGTTTTAACTGGTGTGAAACATAAGTAATTTCTGGATTATATTGTGTTAGGAAAAAACCATGTCCTTTTAAAGAATAATCACTATAGATAAAATAAATTATATATTTCTATATGGTAGGGGGAAAATATTTCATTCACCAATCTTTAGACAATTTTTTCTAGATAAATTTAACACATTTTCGAGTTAACATAGTCATTGTTTTAGAAAACTTAGAAATATTTTCAACAAACAACCAGTAATAACCTAATAATCCCAAAAAAAAAAATGAATGTACATGATATTTCTGGGTCTTTTAAATTCCTCAACATTTATTTAGTGAGGTCAATAGTTATGCACTATTTGAGAAAAATATGTCCAAGGATATTAAATTTATGCAACCAAAATTTACACTTACTAAATTTTCTATATAGTATATTTTATTTTTTGTTATGAAAAATAATAAGTATATGTCTTTCTTATTCATATTGACATTTAGAATAAAAAAAATTTCATCAATAAACACAACCAAAATATATTAAATGAAACAATGATAAAATATATTAATAAGGTCCATAAATAAATCAGGTTTATTGGACAAACCAAAGAGAATAACTACAAACTCATAGTGGCAATATATAGTCTGGAATCCAGTCTTTAGAATTTCATCCTCATTCACCTATAGCTAATGGTATATGAACCTCAGGCCAGCCTTTTAAAAACACTTTTCTCCAAGGAACATATCAGAAAAATCATTGATCTAAGGAAAATGATTCTTGTTCTTAATGGTGATGTCATTTAAGGATCTATAATAAATGTAAATTATCATTGAACCATCTTTATTTTTAATATAAAAAAATAGTAGAACCCCATAATGATGTTCTAGAGTGAATGAAACATCAATCTAATAGCTCCAAGAATTGATTTTTAAATTCTAAACGTTCCACTCAATCCATTTGTTAAGGGTGTTTAGAAATAGTATTAAAATCAAGAACTAATCCAATACTAATGTCAACATACCAATCAAGAATAATGGTAAGAAAATCATATGAAAAAATCAATATATTCATTTACTATTGGAATGTCACTAATTTTAATAGTTTCTATATTTTTAACAATATGATCTAGGAATCTTTCACTACACCATTTAATCAATATATCAACTTCTTGGTATGTTTTCAATGGAATGGAATCATTTTATAAAACATTATTAGATCTTAAATCCATCATATTATGATAAAATGAAATCAAATACATACCCAAAATGCTGGGAAACTCTTCTATGAGTACTTAACCAGGTTTTTTAGGAAATACCATCCAACTAATAATAATATAAGGATTCATTCAAATCTTAGTTTCTAAAATACTTACCCTTTGAAATTTTACTAAAAGTTATATATTACTATCATGAGGTTATTTTCCAAATTTTCTTGATAATTTCACATAATTGAAATGGTGTGAATAACCAGAGTCAAACATGGAAATTTAATAATTTGGAAACACAATAAATATACCTTTAATCACATTATTTTATGGTCTAACATCAGCTGTAGTAGTAGAAAAATATTTTTCCACAATTTTTTTATTATGATCATAATGACTTCAAGCCTTGGTTTCTAACAGTCGTGAACTAGGTTGGGATGCCATCTGACTCGATATCCATCTTAGTCCGAAGTATGGATTGAAGGTATTTCCCAATCCCCTTGTGAGGAAAATATGTTTTTGGCATAAAGAACATGTTGGACCAATTTTATCCTAAAAAACTAGGATAAAATAAAAAAATAAAGAATATAAGAACACATCAAATAGAAACAACTAAATCTCAAATAAATTAACAAATTGATTCAATTAAAATATATTGTTAGAAAACAAGAGAAACAAAGAAATGAAAAAAATGTTACCAACATGATCTCAATGTGACCTTAATGTCACCACTATCCACCAACCAACCTAATCCAACAATAAGAACATGAACCATGAACCTAAATAAGAGATAAAACCTAGAAAATAGTTCCACTCTACTAACATCGATTGATGTATGTAAGGTGTGAGATAAACAGATCAGTAGGCATACCTAAAGAATCCATACGTTTCCTTTCATAAAAACAATCCATCAAAAATAATTTTAAATATAGATATCAAAATAGGGTTTCTATATTTAAATAGATAAAGACAAATTTTTCCCTTTTTTAAAACAATACACACCATATTTCCATTTTTAAAATAGAATTCCATTTTAAAACCAAAACCCAATGAATTCAATATCAAGGTTGTGATGAAAAGGAATAGAAGATAACCAAGTGAAAAAAATACAAAAAAAACATTATAGACAGTAACCATTGGCATTTCCTAAACTTCCTCAGAGTACACCCTAGATGTACTCGGTTTAGAACCACCTTATAGTGTTTGGTAATTCTCCCTAGTCTATAACCAAATGGCCACCATCAACTGACCAATCTCGTGGAACAAACCACCCATCCTATTAGAAAATATAGGGGGAACAAACCTGTCTAATTGGGGTTATCATAAACCATCACTCAACAATCTGAAATATGCACATGAAAATCATGTTAAGAGTATACCATGTATGTAGGAGGCCCCCACATATATGACTCACCCTTCCATCCACCACCACACTTACCTACCTCAAATAGGTACACCACATATAAGACAACCTATATATGAGAATCCCTCTATATTCTTGCCCACTATATATCACAATATGAAAAGTTCCAACCAGACCATCATGCCCCACAAGCTTCTAAAACATTTCTCAAAAATTGAATGATACCAATCAATTATTCAAATTTGAAAGGAATTATTAATTTATTTATGTTACAGGGTTCCCACCAAGCCTTATATCATGTCTATCCAAAATAATCTTTCAAAACATTTATCCAACAGTATCAAATTTTAAACAAATAACTACTATCAATAGAATATTGGAAAACATTCCTTTATTCCAAATCTTACTATATATCGTAACCATGGATAAAACACACAACACACTTAAAGATTCCCAATTGGATTCATTATCTTTTAGACACCAAACACCGTTTATAAAAAACCAAATTGGCCATAAATTTCAATATAACCATAAAACCACCTTATGACCTTTGTGGAGCCATGGAACAATTTTCAAAAAAGAAGTAACAAGAGAAGATGGGGAACCTTTTTAGAAAACCAATGTTTAAGGAGAGAATCACTTTCAATGAAATCTTAATTTTAAATCCCATCCATGTGTGCAACCTGTGCATCCATGGATGTGCCCACAACTAATCGCATAACACAAGTAGTTTATACCCAAACAAATTTCAAAGAGACAACACGTTCTTTCCATCCAGTTCAATTTTTTTTATCAAAATCACCACATTTCATATAATAAACCCACTAAAAATCCAATAAATTTAATTAAACAATTCTATTGGAAAACACAACCCAAATAATCTAATTTCACCTCAAAGGATCAATTACCAATTTATAAAAACGTTTGGTGTGTATACACATAGGCATAAAATATGAATCACTTCGAAAACCATCATTTAAAAACTATTCTTATGAGAAAACACCACAATAAAATAACCATGTTTATTATAAAGGAGTGAATCATTTTTAAAAATTAATTGGGACACTCAGGCATCAAATTGATTACATCAGAAAGAAAATTGATAGAATCACCAACTTCAATGGCATGTGAATACGATGAAACTCTCAAAGAAGTTGGATTTGGGCCCCTAGGACAATCCAAATTTCCTAGATCCAATGAAAACTAAGATACACATCAACCATACCCAATAGGTATTGAATAAAAGGGAAACCCCAGAAGGAAACCCTAGAATCCTAGGAACAAAGGAAGAAAGAGGTGGAAAGAGGGGCCAGAACCCTAAGAAGAATACCTTAGAGGCTTAGATATTGTTCCATGGTGGGGGGAGAGACAAGGAAGAGAGGTTTTTATAACATTATCTTAATAGAAAAACGACACAAGAGTGGAGGGTCCATTTTATAAGATCAAAAGGAGAGATACAGAGAGAGATGAAATTAGTTTTTATGATTTTAATGATCTGGAATGACTGTACAACATACAAAATCATACAACAAACATGTGATAGCCTCTTTCCAAATAGGAATGGGCCAAATTAAAACCCCTCACAGTTTGTGTGACCATACAAGAACCATGTGGTATATTCTCCCTAAAACACAAACATACTGCATAACTAGGCCTTACAGTTTATGAAACCTTGAATACACCATGCATTAGCTTCTGGTAAAATCCAGGTCTTTCCCAACAGGTACCTCGTCCAAACAATGTGGTTTCCACTAACCATTTGGAGCTCGTGTAAAGGAAAAAGTCCATACTACTTCAAAAATGTGAAAAATTTAATCGCGTCCCAAAATGACAGTAAACCAAAAATATCCAAGACTAAAAAAAGAATAAAATAAAGGAGTATCTGTGGCCAATGTGTGACAATTCTCCGCACCATAGAGAATTTATTCCCCCATAAATTCACTAAGTTAAAAGATAACCGAAACATGAGTCCAGGCCAAAAAAAACTGAGAGAGACCGTAAATCTCAAGGTGACCTCTCCTACCACAAGTCACACCTAACAAATTGATATGAAACCACATCATAAGAATGAGGGGAGGACAGGAGGTGGTTTTCCACACCACAAGAACTCAACTAAAGTGAAAACATCAAAATACAACAAAAATCACGAACACATAAATGAAAAACATGATAAGGGTGACCCGAGAGTCCAAGACCCTATGAACTAATTCAAACTCTCCATATTAACCAAGAAACACCCTCACCATAACTAGGAATTTGGGAACTCCCAGCATGAACACATCTGATTTTTTTAAAAATGGAACAAATAACATATCCCCTAATAATAAAAATTTATTCGACCCACTAGATCCCCAATACATGAAGAGAGCCCATATAAATAACTAGAACTTGACAAAAAACCTGAATATAAGATAACATTCAATAATCCTCTTAGATCAAAATTTACAAACATGCACTATTGGAAACTAAATCCCAAACTAACCACATAAGGGTTAAAAAAATTTCAAAGAAGAATGAATAATTTAAAGAGAAAATAGATCTTATTGAATCAAAATATAATAATTTAATCACACTATTACAACATAGATATGAACATACAACCCCCTTAAAACAAAAAAAGGGAATCCCAAACATTTCCACTTCAATGAGGGAGACAAAACTAGGATAAGGACTTTTACATCCCATAGATACTTCTGACTGTGCGTGAGCTTCACTCTTTGGCCTGTGGATGAATCCATATTGACTAAAGCTTCTTTTCCCCCTATCTAGGTTCTAGAATCCGTTGATAAATACTCTTTGTTTGAGAAATACTTTTTATAAAACATCCCCAAATGACCTAAACAATCGAAACAATGGAATACTTATAGAGGATTGTGACTTGACGACATTGAATTCTTGTACTGACCACATTGATGGCCCAAAAATGAAATTTCTAACCAGATGTAAGATGAAATCAAAGTAGGAGACTCCAGTGAGTTTGGTTCCTCTTGAATGCACTTTTCACTATATTAAAAACCTTCATGAGCAATAAGTGACACCATATAGCCAACTACTTTCACTCTAGAAACCAACTATGCTTGTATCACCCCAAGCTTCTACGGTACACTTCTCTTTGAATAATGCAATAGCGTGTGTTGTACGCAACATCGAGTTCTAACACACCACAACCAATCAAACTACCTGTTATGAATAGTAATACCCAATTTTTGAAATTTATAAATATTATTTTTCAAAATGAACTTCATTTTATGATTCGGAATAACGAAATTAGCCTAGGGTGAATTTTTGGTATTTTTCTGAAAAACATCATTTTTTGATGAATTGTGAAACCACTAAGTGGTAGTTAAAAAACGGAATTTTTCATAAAACAAAATTTTACCACTTCTCTGAGTGGAATTTAGAAAATCAAAGAGACAAGGTTAATATCAAGGATTAAAATCTGGCTCAATGATGAAAATAATTTTTTGTTAAGAGTAACTTTTTACTTTTATTTACCATGGTTCAAAGTAAATAGGGTAATTAAGGGTAAAAATGATATTAATATTACGCTAAAACATGTCCTAATTCTTTTGGAAAAGTGTATCTCGACCAAAAACAACCATAGGAATAAAATATTATCATTTAGGCCCACTTGTATTAGATTAGGACATTTATTATTATTTAATTCAAAGAAGAGTTAAAAGAGTTAAAATCAATGTTTATTTACTAAAACATTATTAATATAGGGTGACACATAAGATAAATTAGATTATAAATATTCATTAGAAATATAAAAATATTTCATACATAATTATATTTTATTTATAATTTTTAGACATTAAATAAATAAATTTATTTATGACACAATGTTGATGCAGTAATTACCACAATAGTGAAATATTAAAATAATTGATATTATAAATATCCAAAGAAATATAATTTGAGACTCTTTATGAATTACACTAATTTTATAGGTTAATATGACTTGTTAGGAAAGCTTTAAATAAATTTTTTCTAAGTAATCATTCTGTTATAATTTTCACAAAAATCAATTTTCCAAATAGTGTCAAAATTGACATAAAAGAGTTTTTAAAACAAATATTATATTATTAACTTATATTCAATTCCTAAAAATATAAAGGTTCATCCAAGCTACTTATATCATGATAGGTGTATAATTAATGGACCACTTGGGGGTCGCATGAAGGTATATATAAATTTTATTAACTATATAATATAAAATTACAAAGTGACATGGTAAGTGTCAAACTAATTAACTAAGAGTTAAACCTAAACGATAAGGTTAATATAATGACAAAAACCTGTCTAAATTCTATTGGTTGATTTTTTTTCGACCCACCCCAACCTTAAACTTTAAATAATACACTTTTGAGCAATTAAAAACTAAATATGAAATTATTATAAAATAATATTTTTAGCTTTTCCAAAGGTGCCCCTCACCCCTCTTATAAAAGGGAACTCCCCCATATGATTAATTCACACCTTCATAGCCTTTTGGTTCGTCCAACCCCTGCCCAAATACTCTCTAAACTTCCCTCAATTCATCCTAGAGGCATTTCTTTAGTCATAATTCCACCCTAAGGAACCCTTTTGATCAAATCAAAAGGAAGAACCCATAGAAGAGGTAATGATTTCACCACCCCTTTTCATGTTCCTTTATTCTTCCACTTCTTCAATCTATTTTATTACCATTATAAAATAATAAATCTAGTATATTATATATAATTTTATGTTATTATAAACATGGAACAACCATATTTCAGTATTATATCCATCCTTTGAATGACATGTCACGATACGTGCGTACGTACGACTTACCGTCTCCACGTCATGGTGTAATTGTTATTAAAAACATTATTATTTGGATTGTTATAATAATGATGTGTAATTAATGTAAATAATAAATATAACATGACAATGATTCTGTATATATGATATACCATCCATTTAAATGTTATTTTAATATCAAAATAATGATATTGTCGCTCGTGCGTACGTACGGACTACCGTCTCCACGAACGCGATGAGATTCATTCTCCATCTTATCCATTCAGGTATAATTATCTTTTGAAGATTAATAATAACTTTTAAGGACTTAATATCATCCTGGATATGAATAAGATACAACCTATCCATAACAAACATGGATCATATATCAAAACATATAAAAGAAAATGAGTAAGTTAACACCCTAAACAACGATAATTCTTAAATATTATTAACAAAGAAATGGTAGAAGATCATATATGATATCATATTAATATATATGATTCTTGAATAATTTAATAAAAAATATTTCACCATTATACAGGAGGTTAACCTACCCCAACCAAGGAAAAGTAGAAGGCAAGGGTTTATTTCGCAATCTCTTCATTATCTGAGGTTGTTTATACGTAATAATCTACCAGGACTTATTTATCATCCACATCCATGTTTCGTAAAAATTTATTTGAAAACATTTTTACTATTTATTAGGATATGGGTTAAAGTCATTTATACCCTTGTTGACTTTTATAAGTGGTTTATATGGGAATCTTTCCATCGTTTTCCAGACATGGTCCTTTTTAACCTTTTTGATAGAATTAAGGTAAGAATGTTTTTTAACCTATACGGTGGGTGCGGCTATTTTCCACCATTATAAAGTCATCGAAGATTCACTTTAAAGATTATAAGAATATTTACAAAGAAAATGTTTTATTTTATAAATATATGACTCTTAAATTATTTCAAAATAGAAAGAGATATTTCTCTAAAAAGAGTTTTGATTTCATATATGTCAACATCCTTTGATGGATTTTACACTTATTTGAAGTTGATTTATTATTATACAAAACTTCTATATTGTGTTGAAGGTTTTGTGATATGTTTGACTGTGGATGTGTCATTTTTATACTATTCATGGTTTATGGATGAAGTATTTACATTTCGTAAGCTAGTTTTAATATGAATGTTTATGTTATGTTTAATCCTTTTCATATGGAAATGCATTGGACTTAATATGTGACGGGTGGATACTGCTATAGCTCCTTGATGAATTGGTAGGTCTCATGAGACAAACTAGTGTCTTGGCACAAGCCCTTGACAAAATCTTATTTGTAGTCTTGGCACGAGGCCTTGGCTATGTGGTTTTGATAGAATGGTATTATGGATTCCATCATTATGAAAGTTGTTATTGATATTGCATGTGATTATTAGATTAGTAGAATATCTATGAGAATAAGTAAATGGAATTATTTCATTTTATTTTTTCCATACTATGTTGAAGTTCATGTTTAAAAGCTTTTGTTTTATTTATACATTGCCTTAAATGTTTATTCTTATTTATTAAATTTTCCACAATATTGTTATCCTTATTGGGCATTTGAGCTCACCCCTTTTCTATGTTTTATTTTTCCCAGGATGTGAAGAAGTAAATTATGAATGACTTCCAGGGATAATATGAGGGGATAAGAGTGTGGACTATAGAGACTATGTTGTTGTAGTTTTCATTTTTATGATGTAATGTAAAACATTATGAATATATCTAGTGTTTCTAAGGCTACTAAACTAGGTCTTTAGAGATTTGATCTTTCTTGTGATCATGAAAATGTTATGTAACAATGCACCGACTCTGGGTAACTGGGGTCGGGGAATTACAGTTGGTATCAGAGGAAGTTTAGTACAGACCTTGGAAGATAGATTTAGATAAACTCTGATTAGAGAACATAGATTTAAGATAGACATTGAGGATTAGTATAGAAGAACTTCCTAGAATTTTGGTATTATCGAGATTTTGTGAGTTTTCTGAGCAATACATCCCTGTCTGGATACGAGCAGGTAGAGGCGGATCTGGAACAGATGTACCTAGAGGTAAAATCTGAAAACACCGCTTTGAGCTAGACTCGAATGGGAACTGGTGCACGACAACGGGCCTTGCTGCACTCTTGGTTACGGCACTCCCGGGGGATTTGCTTAGGATAACTCTCATTTTCATTAAAAATCATTATTAATGGTTTATGAGTATATACTACCTAAAAAACATTTTTATGATTATATATTATATCCATAAATAGTTCAATTTATGTGAAGTGTTTTATAAGTATGGAATTTTGTATTTTGATTCATAAACTGATCTAGTTTATGCCATTGTTTAGAAATGATGCCTAGTGGAAGAAATGGAAACTGAATCAATGCACACACTCCATGTAGGGATTTACCTCCAACTCAAGAAAATTATAGTGGAGCTGGTGATTCAACAAGTGCCGATCAGCTAATCACCATACTAGGACAACTCACTCAGGTTATGAATAATCAACTTACCCGTATGGAGCACCCTGACCCGCGGCGTGGAGGATCAATGTTAGATCACTTCATGAGGAAGCTACCACCAACATTCAGTGGGATTAAAAATCCATTAGTAGCTGAGCAATGGATATGTTCCCTAGAGAAAATATTTCAGGCTTTGGGAAGTAGTGAAAGGGAAAAAGTTATCATGGCTGTTTACCGCCTCACTAGAGATTCTGATCAATGGTGGTCATTAATTCAAAAGATGAAGTAAGATGATGAAGTATAAAATATGTAATGAAGGGAGTTCAAAGATCATTTTTTAGGAAAATACTTTCCTTGTGACCATCAAGCAGATAAGTAAAGACAATTTCCAAGTCTGAGACAAAAGGAGGATGAGAATATCGCAAAGTATGAGGCTAACATTACAAGGTTTGCAGGGTATGCTGGAGATTATATATATAACCCAAGAAGTAAGATTGATCATTTCTTTTATCGGTTAATACCATTTCTCTATCGAGCATTAGTCTCACAATCCTTCTCATCGTACAAAGACATTGTCTCATGTGCTATCAAGACAGAAAAAGAATTATCTAAGTCTTATGACTTTAATGTAAAGCAATTGAAGAAGAGATATGCTGATCAATCTGGGAATGGAAATAAAGTGAATAAGGGAAATTTTGAATATCCATCCTGTGGAAAATGTGGGAAGAAACACCCTGTTACTTTCTTGAAGGGAATGGGTGTCGGATACAAGTGTGGTGAAAAAGGTCACCAAGCTCGTGATTGCAAAGGGTAGAAGGAAGCTACCGATGTTCAGTGCTAAAATTGTAGGGAGATGGGACATTATACAAATGAATGTCCTAATAATCAAGGGAACATATCTCAAAAAAGGCCAAGGGATCAAGGCCAAGCTTATGCTATCACTACTACTGAGGTAGATGCTCCGAAAGACGTGGTGGCAGGTAATTTAACGGTTTCCTCAAGTTTAGAAAATGCATTATTTGTTTCTGGATCATCGCATTGTTTCATATCATCCAATTTTTTTAAAGAAAATTAGATATTACCAATTTTATTTAACATGGGATTTGTCAGTTAAAACTCCTAAGGGAAGTATCATTGCAACAATGTTTTGTGAATCAGTCCCCATTAGAGCACATAAATGTTCTTTATCTGTTGATCTAATCATCATACCTATTATTAAGTTTGATATAATCCTCGGTATGGATGGGATTTTGAACTAAGATGCGAAGATTTATTATAAGAAGAAGGAGGTTATGATTTTGGATGATGATGATAATGAACAACTAATATTTAGAGAAGAATCGTCACCACCTAATTCTTATCTAGATCCACCCCCAGTAGCTCAACTAAAATCAATTATTGGGGAGGAAGAGAATGAAATGACTATGGGTGAGGAAAGGAATGTCCAAATAGAGGATGTACCTATTGTGAAAGAATATGTGGATATGTTTCTGGAAGATTTACATGGACATACTCCAGAATGAGAAGTTAAGTTTTCCATTTATTTAATTCCTGGATCAAGGCCTATATCGAAGACCCCTTATAGAATGAACACTGTAGAATTATTTTAACTAAAGAAACAACTAGATGAATTGAGTAATAAAGGATTTATTCGCCCCAGTGTTTCTCCGTGGGGTTCCCCAGTTCTTTTTGTTAAAAAGAAAGATGGATCTATGAGGTTATGTATCGACTATCGAGAGATCAATGCAATAAAAATTAAGAACATGTATCCCCTACCTCGTATTGATGATTTATTTGACCAAGTGCATGGAGCTCAATACATTTAAAAGATTGACCTTCGATCTGGATACCATCCTTTGTGTGTGAATAAGGAAGACATTCTGAAGACAACATTTCGAACAAGGTACATGCATTATGAGTTTACAGTAATGCCTTTTGGATTGACTAATGCACCCTTTGTTTTTATAGATCTAATGAACAGAGTTTTCAAGGAATATCATGATGAATTTGTTGTGGTATTTATTGATGATATCTTGGTATACCCTAAAAGCTACCAAGATCATGAATATCACTTGCGCATTATATTGAAGACTCTGAGAAGACATGAAATATATGGGAGGTTTATCAAGTGTGAATTCTGGCTTCAAGAGATTTCTTTTCTTGTACATATTGTCTCTAAGGATGGAATTTATGTTGATCCTTATAATACCAAGGAAATCCAAGAATGGAATGCAACGACAAGTATAACTGAGGTATGTATTTTTATTAGTTTATCAGGTTATTATCGATGTTTCATCCAGAAGTTTGCCCGGTTTGCTAACCCATTAACAAAGCTCACACGTAAAGGGGATAAATTTGTTTGGACAAAAGAGTGTGAAGAATGTTTTGAAGAACTGAAGAGAATATTTGTCAATGCTCCAATATTTACTCTACCATTGGGGAATGATGGGTTCGTTATTTTTAGTGATGCATCGAAGAAATTAATTGGTTGTGTCCTTATGCAGAATGATAGGGTTATTGCCTATGCATCACGAAAGGTGAAAATTCATGAACAAAACAATCCTACTCATTATGTCGAGTTAGCAGCTGTGATCTTTCCTTTGAAGATATGGAGGCACTACCTCTATGGTGAAAAATGTTAGATATATACTGATCACAAGAGTTTGATGTATATTTTCTCACAAAAAGAACTCAACATGTGGCAAAGGAGATGGCTTAAATTACTCTAGGATTAGGATTGAACGATACACTACAACCCGGGGAAGGAAAACAAGGTGGAAGATGGTTTGAGAAGAAAATATCATGGAGTTTTGAACAATATGAGAATTGAAAGGGATCCAATTTTCATGGATCTAGTGAAGATGGACATGGGAATAACCAGGGAAGGTGAAACATCAATGCTTTTTCAAATTGTTGTCAAACCATCTTTACTAGAAAGGATTAAGAGTTCTCAGACCAATGATGAAGGATTTCAAAAGAAGATTAAAGCTGTGAATGATGGGAGATTGACAGACTTTGTGTATGAAGATGGAATTTGGAAATTTGGGAAGAGACTTTGTGTTCCCGATACCTGATCTAAAAAGGGAATTGCTGGATGATGCTCATAGTTCCAATTTATATATACACCCAGGGAGCACAAAAATGTATTGAGATTTGAAGGAACATTTTTGGTGGGACAACATGAAGAGGGAGATTTCTGATTTTGTGTCAAGATGTACGGTTTGTCAACAAGTGAAAGCTGGATGGCAACAGCCTGGAGGAGTCATGCAACCTCTTCCCATACCGGAGTGGAAATGGGACAATATTACGATGGACTTTATCATGGGGCATCCAAAGACTCCTATAAGGAATGATGCAATATGGGTGATTGTTGATCGTCTTACCAAGTCAGCACATTTTCTTGCTATAAGAGAATATCTACCACTGGAACGTCTATCAAGACTATATATTGGTGAGACTTCATGGACTACCCCTATCGATTTTTTCTGATCGTGATCCCCATTTTACTTCATGATTCTGGAAAAGTCATCAGAAATCCTTGGATACTGAATTTCATTTCAGCACTGCCTACCACCCTCAAACAGATGGACAATCAGAACGATCTATTCAAACCTTATAAGACATGTTGAGATCCTGCTCACATGACTTTCAGGGTTTGTGGGATCAATATTTACCTCTGTTAGAATTTTCCAATAACAATTGCTTCCATTCGAGTATTCAGAAGGCACCATATGAAGCGTTATATGGAATGAGATGTCTCACACCAACCTGTTGGGATGACGTTGGTGAAAGAAAACTTGTAGGCCCAGAACTGGTGGAGGAAGCGATGGAAAAGGTGAAGGTAATCCAAAACCATATCAAAGAAGCTCCAAGCAGGCAGAAGAGATATACCGATAATTGAAGGAAGGATTTTGAATTTCAAGTCGGTGATCATGTTTTACTGAAGGTATCTCCATGGAAGGGAGTCATAAATTTTGGTAGGAAAGGTAAATTGAGTCCCAGGTACATCGGACCTTTCGAAATTCTAGAACGAATTGGGGCTGTAGCTAACCGTTTGGAAATGCCGCCAAATCTCTCCAAAGTTCACGATGTGTTAAACGTATCACTATTGAAGAAATACATACCTGATCCAATGCATGTACTCACCTATGAAGAATTAGAACTGGAACTCGATATGTCTTATTGTGAAGAGCCATTCAAGATTCTTGATATGAGACAACAAGTACAGAGAAACCAGATGACTTGTCTCGTAAAAGTGTTGTGGAGAAACCATAAGATAGAAGAGGCAACATGGGAACCCGAGGAAATTATGATGAAGAACCACCCGAGTCTTTTAATGCTGTAGTATTCTAGAAATTTTGAGGACGAAATTATTTGAAGGAGGGGAGAATGTAACACCCCAAGCTTCTACAGTACGCTTCTCTTTGAATAATGCAATAGTGTGTGTTGTACGCTACATCGAGTTCTAACACACCACAACTAATAAAACTAGCCATTATGAATAGTAATACCCACTTTTGAAATTTATAAATTTTATTTTTTAAAATGGGATTCATTTTTGGATTCGGAATATTGAAATTTTCCTAGAGAGAATTTTTGGTATTTTTTTGAAAAATTTCATTTTTTGATGAATATTGAAACAACTACGTGGTAGTTATAAAACTGAATTTTTCATAAAACATAATTTTACCACTTCTGTGAGTGTAATTTCAAAACTCTGAGAGGCACGGTTAATATGAAGAAGTAAAATGTGGTTCAATGAGATGAAAATAATTTTTGGTGAATAGTTACTGTTTACTTTTATTTACCACGGTTAAAAGTAAATAGGGTAATTAAGGGTAAAAATGATATTAATATTACCCTAAAAAATGTCCTAATTCTATTGGACAAGTTTATCTCGACCAAAAACAACCTTATAAATAAAATATTATCATTTAGGTCCACTTGGATTAGATTAGGACATTTATTATTATTTAATTTAAAGAAGAGTTAAAAGAGTTAAAATCAAAGTATATTTACTAAAATATTTTTAATATATGGTTACACATAATATAAATTAGATTATAAATATTCATTAGAAATATAAATAAATTTCCTACATAATTATATTCTTTTATAATTTTCATACATTAAATAATTAAATTTATTTATGACACAATGATGATGCAGTAATTACCATAATAGTGAACAATTTAAATAATTGACATTATAAATTCCCAAATAAATAGAATTTGAGGGTTTTATGAATTAAAATAAATTTTTAGGATAATATTACAAGTTATGAATGATTTAATTAACTTTTTCTGAAGTAATCATTCTTTTATGATTTTCAAAAAAATCAATATTCTAAATAGTGTCAAAATTGACATAAAAGAGTTTTTTAAACAAATATTATATTATTAATTGATATTAATTTCCTAAAAATCTAAAGTTCGGCCAAGAGACTTATATCATGATATTTGTATCATTAAAAGACTTATTGGGGGTATCTTTGAGGTATATAGAATTTTTATTAACTATATAATATAAAAATACAAAGTGACATGGTAAGTGTCAAACTAATTAACTAAGAGTTAAAACTAAACGATAAGGTTAATATAATGACCCAAACCTGTCTAAATTTTATTGGTTGAGTGGTTTCCGACCCATACCACCCTTAGAATTTAAATAATCTACTTTTGAGCCATTATAAACTGAATATGAATTTATTATAAAATAATATTTCTAGCTTTTCAAAAGGTGCCCCTCACCCCTCTTATAAAAGGGCACTCCCCCTTCTCATTAATTCACACCTTAAAATCCGTTTGGTTCGGCCAAACGCTGCCCAAATACTCTATAAAATTCCCTCACTTCATCCTAGAGGCCTTAATTTAGTCATAAATCCAACCTAAGGATCCCTTTTGATCAAATAAAAAGGAAGAACCTGAAGAAGAGGTAATGATTTCACCACCCCTTTTCAAGTCCCTTTCTTCTTCCACTTCTTCTATCTATGTTATTAACATTATAAAATAATAACTCCAGTATATTATATATAATTTGATGTCATTATAAACATGGTACAACCATATTTCAGTATTCTATCCATCCTTTGAATGACATGTCACCATGCGTGCGTACGTACGGCTTACCATCTCCACGTCATGGTGTAATTGTTATTCAAAACATTAGTATTTGGATGGTTATAATAATGATGTGTAATTCATGTAAATAATAAATATAACATGATAATGATTATGTATATATGATATACCATCCAATTAAATATTATTCTAATTTCAATAGAATGATATTGTCGCTCGTGCGTACGTACGGACTACCGTCTCCACGAACGCGATGCGATTCATTCTCCGTCGTATCCATTCAAGTATAATTCTCATTTGAAGATTAATAATAATTTTTAAAGGCTTAATATCTTTATTGATATGAATAAGATACAACATATCCATAACAAACATGGCTTACATAACAAAACATATAAAATAAAATGAGTAAGTTAACACCCAAAACAACGATAATTCTAAAATATTACTAACAAAGCAATGCTAAAAGATCATATATGATATCATATTAATATATATGATTATTGTATAATTTAATAACAATTATTTCACCATTATATAGGAGGTTAACTTACCCCAACCAAGGAAAAGTACAAGGTAATGGATTATTTTGCAATCTCTTTATCATCCTAGGTTGTTTATACGTAATAATCTACTGGGACTTCTTTATCATCCACATCCATGTTTCTTAAAAATGTATCTGAAAACATTTTTACTATTTAATAGAATATGGGTTAAAGTAATTTATACCCTTGTTGAATTTTATAAGTGGTTTATAAAGGAATCAATCCGTCTTTTTCTAAACAAGGTCATTTTTAACCTTTTTGACAGAATTAAGGTAAGAATGTTTTTTTAACTTATACGGTGGGTGCGGCTATTTTCCGCCATTATAAAATCGTCGAAGCTTCCCTTAAAATATTATAAGAATATTTTCAAATAAACTATTTTACTTTATAAATATATGACTCTTAAATGACTTCAAAATAAATGAGATATTTCTGTAAAAAGAGTTTTGATTTCATCTATGTCAACATCCTTTGATAGATTTTACGCTTATTTGAAGTTGATTTATTATGATACAAAACTTCTATATTGTATTAAAGGTTTTGTGATATGTTTGACTATGGATGTGTTATTTTTATACCATTCATGGTTTATGGATGAAGTATTTACATTTCTTATGCTAGTTTTAATACTAATGTTTATGTTATGTTTAACCCTTTTCATATGGAAATGCATTGGACTTAATATGTGACAGGTGGAGCCCGTTATAGCTCCTCGATTCATCAGTAGGTCTCATGAAGAAAACTAGTGTCTTGGAACAAGGCCTTGAAAAAATCTTATTTGTAGTCTTGGAACGAGGCCTTGGCTATGTGGTTATGATAGTCTGGCATTATGCATTCCATCATTATGAAAGTGGTTATTGATATTGGATGTGATAATTCGATTAGTAGAATATCCATTAGAATAAGTAAATGGCATTATTTCATTTTATTTTTGCCATACTATTTTGAAGTTCAAGTTTAAAAGGCTTTTGTTTTAGTTATACATTGCCTTAAATGTTTATTCTTATTTATGAAAGTTTCCGCTATATTGTTATCCTTACTGGGAGTTTGAGCTCACCCCTTTTCTATGTTTTATTTTTCCCAGGATGTGAAGAATTAAATTGTGAATGAACTGCAGGGATAGTATGAGGGGATAAGAGCGTGGACTATGGAGACTATGTTGTTGTAGTTTTCATTTTTATTATGTAATGTAAAACATTATGAATATATCTAGTGTTTCCAAGGCTACAAAACTAATCGTTCTTTTGAGATTTGATCTTCCTTGTGATCATGAAAATGTTATGTAATAATGCCCCAAATCTGGGTAACTGGGGTCGGGGCGTTACAATGCTAGAAACATTTCACCCATGAACTTATAAAAAATGAGGATCCTAGAGGAGAGGACTCAATCCCTAATCTCTAGATGAAGACCCTCAATGAAAATACAATCCTTCAAAATATCTTGCGAATCCACCTATGGAGAAAAGGATACCAGCTCCCTGAAGTGGTCAGTATAGGCCATTACCATTCAATAATCTTGTTGAATACTCATGATATTTTATCTTTTCGTCATCTTCACCTCCTCAGGGATGAACCATTGGATGAAGAGGGACTTACAAACATCCAATGTCATCCCAATTTACATAAATGGAGCGGAACCATTTCCCATTCAACCTAAGATAGACCCATAAACAGTATAAACTGTATCATCTTTGGGAGTTCCCAACAATATAAAGACATGCTCAACTTCCTCAATCCACTAAACGACCTCTAACTAACCTCAATCAAAACAAAGACTAGGAAAAAACTGGAATGAATCTAAATATTGGAAAGAATCCTTGAAAACATGGGGGAAATTTCTGGGTGAGATATTACAAACAACAAGAGAAACACAAGAGAAAAAACAACATCAAAACAAAATACACTTGGGAAAAACATCTCAATTTAAAAAAAAGTCTCGAAAACTAAAAATATACCAACATGACCAAAAATTTTCTTTCAAAAAATTCCAATTCCATTTAAATTATCAAAACCAATTTATTTTAAGACAACTTTCCAAATAGAAGATCCACTAAAAAAAACAAAAACAACACTCTAAAATAAAAAAAATATATTTTGAATCCTTTTCATATTTCAAAAATTACTCTATAAAAACAAGGAAAAGCCATTGATATTAATTTAAAACCTATATAATCCCATGAACTGTTAGGTATGTGGTCATCCATTTTCATCCATACATTCCAACACGCACTTTCCTCACATACCCACACTCGTGCATGCTTTAATAAGGAGTACCAAGGTAATTTCATACCATTTTATCTTAATAACCCAAGAACTCACCAAATTTTCAATCCAAAAAACATTTATCCTAATACCCATTTTACCAATTTCAAAACCATTTATAGGAAATAATTTTTAATTTTCATAAAGCAGTTTCATTTTAAAATCTTACTCAAATCAACTACATACAAAATGAAACTCAATTCACAAAAAACCACCTAATTAAAGAACTAGTATATGTACCTAACTCAATGAAATGTTTATGAGACATGACCCAGATAAGAATAAAAACTGAGAGGACCATGAACTGCAAACTTTGACTCTAAATGGGTCAATACTCCATGAAAAAACACAACATGACATCGACTCACAACCATTATCAACCCAAAATCCAATAAAATGACAAATGACTCAAATCTCAGACTACACCTAATAACTAGAGGGTCAAAACGAGCAAGAGATAACGAACTAGGGTGGGATTCCATCCGACCTCACACCCAACCCAGTTTATGGTATTGTCCAAAGGGTGTTTTCAATCCCAACGGGCTAAAAACTAGTTCCATATGTAAAAAAACAAGTGGAAATGATTTTACCCATGATTGAATAAAAAACAGACAAACTATGCATGAAAAAAATATGAACAATTGAATCTCAAATAATTAAACAAACTGATTCAGTTACAAGAAACAACTGGACAACCAAGAAAAAAAGAAACGAAAAAATGCTACCAACCCGATCTCTATACGGCCTCAATGCCACCAAGATCCACCAATCAACCTATACCAACAAAAACCATATGAACCAAGATCCTAAAAAAGCGGGCGAACCATCAAAATAGTTTAATTCTGCTAACACCAAATGGTATAAGTAGGGTGTGAGCTAAACCACTCTATAGGCAGCCACCAAAGATTCAATAAGTTTCCATTTCTAAAAAAATCCACTAAAAAAAGATTAAATAATAGATATAAATATAGGGTTTCATTATTTTAATAGATACACACATATTGTAATTCCCCGACCCCAGTTACTCAGATTCGGTTCATTATCACATAACATTGGCATGACTAAAAAAGATAAAGTCTCGAAAGACCAATTAGTTTAGTAGCCTTGGAATCACTAGATACATTCATAAAGTTTACATTACATCATAATGTGGAAAAATACATCAACATTGTATCTATAGACAACACTGAGATCCCATAGACTATCCCTGGAGGTCAGTCATAATATACTTATTTGCATCTTGGGAAAAATAAAACATAGAAAGGGGTGAGATCAGATGCTCAGTAAGGACAACATTATCGAGTAAACTTTCATAAATAAGCATAAACATTTAAGGTAATGTATAAATAAAAGAAAAGACTTTTAAACTTGAACTTCAGCATAATATGGTAGAAATAAAATGAAATAATTCCATTTACTTATTCACATGGATATTCTACTAGTCGAATAATTCCATGAAATATAAATAACCACTTTCATAATGATGGAATGTATAATTCCAGACTATCATAACCACATAGTCAAGGCATCGTGCCAAGACTACAAATAAGATTTTGTCAAGGACTTGTGCCAAGTCTCTAGTTTTTCTCATGAGACCTACCGATGCATCGAGGAGCTATAGGAAGCTCCACCCGTCACTTACTTTGTCCAATGCATTCCTCATATGAAATGTTGAAACATAACATAAACATTCATATTAAAACTAGAATACGAAATGTCAATACTTTATCCACAAACCATGAATGGTATAAAAATAGCACATCTACAGTCAAACATAACTCATTCAAATTAATATTGAAGATTTTATTGTAATAGATTTACCTCAATCGAGAATAATGAAGGATATCGACATAAATGAAAATAATCATCAAAACTATTTGATAGAAATATCCCCCTTTTTCTTGAATACATTTAAAAGTCACTCTATTTATAAAGAATCCATTTAAAAATATATTTTTTAATCAAAGTGTCCCATATCACTTTAAAACTTTTAAAAGTAGTTTTAATTTTAAAAATTTAAGGTCCATATAAATAAATCTTTAAAACCATTTCTTAAAACATGGACATTAATGAGAAATATTAATAATAATAAATCCTTAAAACATTTAAAATGATATTTTAGTTAGAGTTCCTAACCAAAAGAGAGACACTTGAATACATATAATTGAAGTAATAATAACATTGTAATATCAAGAGAATAAAGGGATTCATGATATACTATGCCAATGTACATTTTATACACCATATAAAAGTGATTTGGTGTATAACAACAAAGGAGCCTCCATGGAATGTGAATTGAGATGAATTCTCTCATAAAGACCATATTACTTAGGTTAAGGGAAAATCAACGACATAATTATGTGTGAAAAATATAAATAAAATCAATATTATTGGATATTTAGTGTAAAACAATCAAAGGACATTCACACTTAATCTTGTAAAAACAACACCAATGAATTAGATGTTTAACTCAATAAATGGAGATTGAGTTAAAATTACTCTTATCAAGTTCATATCGATGACTTGAGAATTTATCAATGGAGTGATTATGTGTATCCAAATTATTTCCACATAAAGTGGAGTGGAAATAAGGACATAAGTAAATAAATAGTGATTCCACACATAATCTTGGAGTAAAATAACCAATGAAGTATGCGTAATGCTGAATGAGTGGAAATTGAAATTTCAAATTCCCTTATAAATTTCGTAACATACGAATCATACACCCATGAAATAAGGATCATAAAATTATGATTTAAATATCAATAAATTATAGTATATTACACAATTAATACAATCATGGGAAGTACAGACACCAAATGCAATAAATAAGTTGTGAACAATGGAAATCTCATGGAATTAAAAGTGAGATAAGAAACCCTTTACTTTGTACATTTTCCTTGGTCGAGGGTAGGTTAACCTCCTTTATAATGGAAAAATAATTGTTATTTAATTATACAAGAATCAAATACATTAATATGATATCATATATGATCTTTTAACATTGATTTGTTGATAATATTTTAGTATTATCATCGCTTAGGGTGTTAACGGATTCATTTTCTTTTATATTCTTTGTTAGGTGAGCCATATTTTTTATGGATGGAATGTATATTATTGATATAAATAATGATATCATGTCTCTAAACATTATTTTTAATCATAAAATTAAATTTATTCTTGAATGGATGTGATGGGGAATGAGTCTCATCGCCTTCATGGAGACGGTAATCCGTACGTATGCACGAGCGACAATTTCATTCTTTTGATATTAAAATAATATATAATTGGATGGTATATCATATATACAGAATCATTATCTTGTTATATTTATTATTTACATGAATTAAACATCATTATTATAACCACCCATATAATAATATATTGAATAACAATCACACCACGACGTTGAGACAGTAGGACGTACGTACGCACGTATGGTGACATGTCATTCAAACGATGGATAGAATAATAAATATGATTGTACCATATTTATAATAACATCAAAGTATATAGAAGATACTGGATTTATTATTTTATAATGGAAATAAAAAATAATGAAGAAGTGGAAGAATAATGGAACTTGAAAGAGGGTGGTGAAATCATTACCTCTTCTTCGGGTTCTTCCTTTTGATTTGGTCAAAAGGGCTCATTAATTGGATTTATGACCAAAGGAGGGCCTCTAGGATGAAGTGATATAAGTTGAGTGGATATTTGGGTAGGGTTTGGCCGAGCCAAATGGCCTTGATGGTGTGAAATTGAGAGAAGGGGGAGTTCCCTTTTATAAGAGGGGTGAGGGGCACCATAGGAAAATCTAGAAATACTATTTATAAGAAATTCATATTCGGTTTGAAATGGCTCCAAAGTGTATTATTTAAAGAATAAGGTGGAAATAGGTCTCAGACCACTCAACAAATAGGTTTTGACAGGTTTGGGTCACTATACCAACCTTAACATTTAGATTTAACTCTTAGTTAAATAGTTTGACATTTACCATATCTCTTAGTAGTTTTATATTATATAGTTAATAAACATACTATAAGCTTACAAGAGACCCCCCAAGTGGTCCATTAATAATACACCTATCATTTTATAATTCCTTTTTGTGAAAAATTAGATTTTTAGGAACATAATATCAATTAATAATATAATATTTGTTTAAAAAACCCCTTAATGTCAATTTTGACACTATTTAATAATTTATTTTTGTTACAGTCTTAAAAACATTATTAATTAGATAAAAATTCATTTAAACAATAATAAAATGTTATATTAACCAATAAAAGTTTTTATGTCATCAAAACTTTCAAATTATATTTAATTTTACATTTATAATACTAATTATTTGATTCTTTCATTAATAAGGAAAATACTGCATCATTATTATGTCATAAATAAATATAATTATTCAATGTATAAAAATTATAAATAAAATAAAATTATTTATTAAATCATTATATATTTCTAATTAATATTTATAGTCGAAAATATAACATATATAACCCTATGTAAACGTTGTTTTTCTAAAAGATATATGCTTATGTCATTTCTGTATTTACTTTAACATAATTAATATAAAACGTCATTATCACTTACAAGTGGATCCATGGGGTCCCAAAATCGACCCAAATATGCCCATGGTTGGATATGTATAAACCAATAGTGTTAGGAGACATTTTAGTGTAATTTAATATTATTAAAATATTAATTTTCAACCCTTATTTACCGAATTTACCTTTTCACCGTGGTAAATATTTTATTTACTGAAGTAATTATTCAAAATGTCTAAAAATTAAGGTTACCTATTTACAAAATTTGGACATACTAATTCCAAATATGGAATCCATTTTTTTAAATTCAAAACACAGAAGTGGCAGAAATTAATTTAAAATTAATTCCCGTTGTCAAAACAAAAATCGCGTTTTTTAGAAATAATAACTATCAAAAGATTGACACTTGTTTATGTCCGGTTTAAATGTGAAATTACGTCCAATGACCAACATTGTATTAAATGGTAAAAATATATTGTAAATACACTTTAAAACCACTCAAATTTATAATTTATCACTATTAATTATTTCGATTAAAAAAGTTGTTTTTTATTAAAATTTAGTAATTTTCACTGTTAATCAAAATATGAAAGTTATCAGAAATGTACCAAAAATTAACCCTAAGATAATATTGATATTCTGAATCAAAAAATTAATATTATTTTTATTGATAAAATGTATAAAATTTCAAAAAGTGGGTATTACTATTCATAACGGCTAGTTTGATTGGTTGTGCTTTGTGTTAGAGCTCAAAGTTGCGTACAACACACGCTACTGTATTATTCAAAGAGAAGCGTACTATGGAGGATTGGGGTGTTACATTCTCCCTTACTTAAATAAACTGTGTCCTCAAAATTTTTAAAATTGGGCTTGCGTATATAATGGGAAGTCCCTCATCGGAAAAAGATTCAATAAAACTATCACTTTAAAAGAAAGAAAGAGAAGTACAAGGGTCACCCAAGATAACCTATACTAGGATTCCATGTTGAAAAACATGGATATGGATGATAAAATAAGTGTAATTTTCTGATGGAGAGGGATAGAAAACATGATCAAAAGAAAGATAACAACACGAAAACTACGAACTTGTGATGGGACAAACGATTATTAGTCTCCCAGTAGAAAAAGTAAAAGAATATCATTTTTTTTGTTTTAAGTTACATTACATAATGATGAGGAATTAATTTATGAGATTGAATAAAAACATAAAGTGATATACATAATTTTTATGTAGAGTTTCATTCTTTAATAAATTTCTACGACTGACTCGTTTTTTTTAAACGATGAGTATTTAAAAAGGCTTGGTCACACTGGAAGAGCTAGCATAAAATTCTATAGAATCACATGATCCACAAAGGATAAAAAAATATATTTACCTTGTATTTAGAGATTAATCAAAACCAAAACAGTTAGTATAAGATCTGATGACCCCCCAAAAGGATATTCCAATAGAGAAAGAAACACTAATCTTAACCAACAATACCCCAAAGTTAAATAAATACCATTCAATAAACAATTGTACTTAAAATCCTTCAATATAATGAAAACTAATATATAAACCCAAAACTTAGAAGAATTTGGTTATGTAGTCTTCCATGTTGAATTGTCTCTCCAAATGACATCAACTACTCTTAAAGTCACATATTTAAAAGTAATTAACCAAATCAAATATTCTCTATTATAGGTCAATATTTTCTATAAATAACCCAAATCACTATAAATCCACAATAAAAACATATATAAAAATCTACCATTACTCCTCAAATTAAATCCCATAGAATTCTAATTTCCATGGGCATATAGTGTTCCCAACAAAGAGAACTTCTTCTAAAATAACATTTATCACTCAATCACCAAATCATTTTCCTATACCAAGGGTATTCATTTGATAATGCATAAGATCCAAAATCAACTTATTATTGATCAATAAAATCATTTAACTAAAAATAATTAGTCACACTAACCAGGGACTTCACGTAGTCCAGTGGTAGGCAATAAATCCCAATTGCACTTTGGTTGTGGGTTTGATCCCCACAGCTTTGTCTGACGTGACAAGTTGTCACACGGTCTGCATGGTGTCCTTTTTCAAAATCTATATTTTATAACATTACCAAAATGACATAAATTCCTCAAAATAACCATAACATAATTTTACCACAAATGTTATATCATACTTTGCATTTTCATCCAAAAATATAATAACTTGTAATTGCCTCAAACCAAAAGATCATGTAAAACCAAATTTTTATTTATAACTATATCCACAAGAGAAAAGATAAGTCTTCCTCAAATATCATTCTCACATGGAAAACAACAGGGTTACAAATACAAGAGAGAATTAGTCCAAATTAATCCCATCAACAAGGAGCACTAATAATTTTAAACATTTCTACAACCATTTACTTCCATATATCTTCTTCTATGACCAAGAAAATATCCTATAGAATAGGGAATTTGTAGTACCCCCTATTTCTGGTATGTAACCCCTTTCTTGATGCTTTTCATGTTTATAAAGATAATGGTGTTGAATGGGAGACTCAGGAGAACTTGAAATGATGTTTTGAGGCAAAGGGGAAGTCACGCGGTCGGTGCATGATTTGTCTAACCGTGCGGCCAAACCGTGCGTGAAGGATGGCCGAGCAAAAAGCTAATGCATGGTTATCGCACGTTTGTCAAACCGTGTGGACTAACCGTGCATTCACTTAATGTTAGATCCTAAAATTGTGGATCTATCTCGTTTTGCCTTTAACTGCCTTGTTTAAACCTCCTAAGCGGCCCTAACTCGGGATTACTCTCCCTTGATGGTTGGAAGGCTTCTCCCAAGCGTTCTGGAGGCAATCTGAAGGCTTCTCTTGGAGAATCAAAGCCAGATTCTTATGGTATGTGATCATTCTTGATCAGTTTCTTAGATATACTTAGATCTACTTCTCCTCTACTCCTGTTTTCATAGATCTATGTCTGTTATGGGTAAATCTAAAGGTGTGGATGCCAAATATGATATGATTTGGTATTGTTTGTGCTAGGAGAATAGATCTAAGGAGGGTTTTTGAAGTTCTGACCCGGTTTTCTTGAGCGTTCTTCATCCGTGGCTTGTCTTTGCCCAATTTGTTGATGTTGGTGTCTTCACTCTCAATTCCTCTTTCTTAGAACTTGAAGGCTTAGTTTCAATTTGTTTTCCATAATTGAAATGGTTGGTTTATCTATTGTGAAAGAATGGGTGAAACCCCTTTTTAGTAACGGGTGATAGAAATTATTTGTTTTTGGAAAGTGGTTGTTGAAGTAAATTTAAAATGGTAATTTTAAATTGGCTATGGTTTTGCTGCTTGAAAGAAATGGTTTTCAATAAAAGGGTGATTCTTTATTAAAAGGTTTTGAACACACTTGGTTTTGGGCATGGATTTTAATGGGTTATGGTGTGTGTTCAATGCATTTGGATTGATAAGGTCTAGAAGCCCACCCATCAAAAGTTTAGGATGGATAAGGGCGAGAAGTCCCCCCATCATTAGGTTGGGATGAATAAGGTCGTGAAGTACCCACGTCAAGGTAGTCCACTATGTAACAAATTAGTGGAAGTATAACTCACCACTCACAAGTATATGGAGGTCCATGTTTCATGCATGGTTGGTTGTGTGGATTGGTAAAATGGAACGAGTGTGCCAGATGGAATTTTGAATGGAATTGGGAACTTTGCTTGATTGCTTTTTTTTAGAAAAGATGGGTTTTTTTGGAAAATGGGTTTGACATGGAACTTGTTATATTGTGAACTATTTTGAATTTTTTTTATATAAATTGTCTTATATAAATGTGCTAACATGTTTTATATTAGAGGCATGGGTTTGGAAGTCATTGGGAAAAGCCTGCTGAGTTTCATTACTCACCCCCTGCTTTGGCACGTTGGTGCTTTTGCAGATTTCATATGCTGGGACATTGGAAAAGGTAAAGTGTCACATGTTTAGAGCACTGCTTCGTGATACTTGGGCTGGTTCGTGATGTTGGAGCTTGGAGCTTGTGGATCATGGAGTTGTGGTGTTGTGTTGTAGTCTTTGAGTTTTCTCTCCACTTTTTACTCTGATGTTTTAGTGTTGGTTTCCAATGTTGTATTCTTGGTTGATTTTTGATAAATAAATTGTTGAGTTTTATGAGTTTTATCATGTATCATTAGTAGATTTGTTGGTTATGGTTGTCGGCTCTATGGTTTGTTCTTAAAGGTTAAATCGTCCCCCACTTGTTTTGAAACCCTTCATCATTTATTGCTAGCCTTTGGTGCCTTGGGGATGTCGCTTAAGGCCAAGTAATGACTCGTTACACTCTCAAGACAATGAGAATTGGCGGGTCATTACAAATGGTATCAGCTTGTTCGGTCCTTGCCTAACAAGTGGTCATCGATGTTCTTATGCTGGAGTTGAAATTCCTTCTTGTCTATTCCTTGGGTGATCATCTTAGACAGGAGTAGGATTGTCGGAACTTGAAATGTATAGCATAAAAGGACGTAGCAAACCAGTTTATGCGAAACATCAAGTTACCAGGGTGTTGGGTATATAAGTGTTTTGGATACACTTCTAGAAGCTTTCAAATCTCATTGTCACGGGTTTAGCCAATGAGATGAGCATGACATGAATTAGAGGAATGACTTCCCACTAGGATGGCATATCTCATTGCGGAGAATGATGTATGATTTTGGGAAAGGTGCAAATTTTTCAAAAAGGCATAAATAGATTTTCAAATGAAAGATTTTGAAAAGTGGATATTTAGTATATTTTGAAAACGTGTGGATTTTCAAAACATATGTGGGATGTTTTCAAAAATGGTTGAACATGTGGATACATTGGATGGTTAGAAAACAATGATGTGATAGTTTATGTGATAGAAATTGAAATGATAAGCCTTTAGTTGCAAGGAAGTGAGACTAATAGCGTGCATTGTTTGTATAAAAAATGGCACCCCTTAGCCGTCATAGAAACCAACCCGAAGAAGCTGTGGAGAATGTGGTTGCACCTAAACCATGTGTGAACTAGGAGATGGTTTAGAGTATCATTCAAGTGTTATAGGCTGTGAACGTAGGGAATCAGAGGGATGATTCAAGGCATGTAGACCATTCCGTCCATTTCCAGAAGCAGAATCAACCTACCTTTTAGGGTGATTCTGAACTGGAATGGCAGAGGTGTGGCTGAGTATCATGAATCATATCTTCTATTTCATCGGCACACCAACAGAACTGAACGTAATTTTGGCGACGTAAATGCTCGAGGATCTTGCACGTCAAATGGTGGGAGCTAGTGGTGCAGGCTAAGGTGGATCAAGGCCTAGGTTGGGAGGAATTTGTGGAGTTGTTCAATAAACAATTCTGTCCTCACATGTTCATGATGCAGAGGACAACAAACATTTTTAGCCTGAAGTAGGAGAATCTCCCTATCACGGAATATGCAGTTAAATTCATGAATTTAGAACGCTTTTCACCGGATGTTGGTGCAAGTGCGTCGCTGAAGGCGCACATATTTGAAATAGGGTTGCGGCAGTAGATTCACTCTAAGATAGTTGTGCTCTGTATTATTGATTATACATAGATGGTGAACAGAGAAACAGTTGTTGAATGTGATATATCAGGATCGATAAGAGGAGGCATGATGATACCCACGAGAATGGGTGGGAACTCCAATGCTTGGAACAAGCAGAAGAGGGACACCTACTTCCAAGGTGGGAGTGCGAATCAGAACCAGACAGTGGGATCAATAAACCTTCCTCCATGAACCAAGAGTAAAGAAGGTTTCATTCAATGTGGTTCGACTGATCACATCAAACGAGAATGTACAGCACCACCAAGAGCATGCCAAAAATGCAAGAAAATGGGGCATCTTCAATGATATTGTCGTAGTGCTCCTAGGTCAGGTGCATGTGACACTTCCCAAGCAATGCAAGCATCTTATGCTTCAACAGGGCGAGGAAAACAAAATCAGTCTCACCTATAGAACATAGCTAGTTATGGAGGAATACCATCACCCCACAACTAGGGAAATATTAGCAAGGCAACAAGGAAAGCAGCGCATTGAAGAAGAAATTTTATGGAGCGGAGCAGATGATGGTCAATGATCAGGACGGACCATCTACGGTGAGAGTTATGATTATTTTGAATTCTACCCTCATGCAAGTGTTGTTTGATACTGGTTCATCACACTCCTACATTGCTTCTCTTTCTATTGACTTGCTATGTTTAAAACATGAAATGATTCCTTCTGTGTTAAAACTGAAAACTCCTTTGGGTGAAAGAGAATGTCCAGCCTTCATGTGTAGAACATGTTCTATAACTGTTGATGGAGTTGAGATGAAATAGGACTTCTCCATGCTAGATATGGATGTCTATGATATAATCCTGGGTATGGATTGGTTGGAAACGTTTAAGGCTCATATCGACTATTATGGGAGAATGGTTAGTTTCATGATGGAGAATGGAATCGACCATCTCTTCAGAGGAGAGAGGATGGTAAAAAAGGTTCAAAGATATTGTTGGCACCAATGGTGGGAACGATCTCTTACCAGTTTGCAGCGTTGACTTTGGAATCATTAGAAGAGATTGCGGAAAATAGTTTTCTAGCTGTGGTGGATCAATTTCTTGATGTTTTTCCTGAAAACTTCTCAGGGTTACCACCTGTAAGAGATGTGGAGTTTACAATTGATCTCCTTCCGGGGACTGTTACTATTTCACTTCCATCTTATAGGATGGCACCAATGGAATTAATGGAATGAAGGGGGACTTAGGGGAGTTAGAAAGAAAAGGTTTTATTCGGCCAAGTGTGTCTCCATGGGAAGCACCAATTTTGTTTGTAAAGAAATCAGATAGAACTTTGAGGCTATGTGTCGATTATCCTAAACTTAACCAAGTTATGATAAATAATAGATATCTACATCTACGCATTGATGACCTGTTTGATCAATTATGGGGAGCTCAGTGGTTCTCCAATATTGAATTTCGGTCAGGATATCACCAGTTGCGAGTTTAAAAAGAGGATATTCTGAAGACAACCTTCAGAAGCAGACATGGCCACTATGAATATGTAGTCATGCCTTTTGGTCTAACAAATGCACCAACAGTCTTCATGGCTTTGATGAATCAGATATTTCCTCAATATCTGGATTCTTTTTTTGTGGTGTTTGTGGATGATATATTGGTGTATTCAAGAACAAGGGCTGAGCATGAGAAACACTTAGTGATAGTGTTGGAAATCTTGTTTAACCATCAATTGTATGACAAATTATCAATGTGATATTTTTGGATAAAAGAGGTATGTTTTCTGGGCCATGTCGTTTCTGAGAATGATGTTTCAGTTGATCCAGAAAAGATAGAAGATATTCTTTCCTAGACACCGCCGAAGAATGTCTTTGAAATACAAAGTTTTCCTGGTCTAGCTGGTTATTACCGACACTTTTTCCATGACTTCTCATGACTAGCTTCACATATGATAGCATTGACAAAGAACAGTGCATTTCAATGGACTGAGGAGTGTCAGAGATCATTTCATGAGTTGAACGTTTACTTTATATGAACACCTATATTAATCTTTCCTAAATCAGTGTAAGGATACGTGGTGTATTGCGATTCTTCAGGAATAGGGTTGGGTTGTGTTCTCATGCAAGGAGACCATGGTGTTGCTTATGGTTCAAGGCAGTTGAGGGTGCACGAGAAGAATTACCCAACACACAATTTGAAGTTAGCTACAGTTGTCCATGCCTTGAAGACTTGGAGTCATTATCTATTTGGTGAGAATTTCACTGTGTTTACAGATCACAGAATCCTGAAACACATTTTCTCACAACGAGATTTGAATATGAGGCAGAGGAGATGGATGGAATAAGTTCAAATGTTCGACTTTGACTTGATGTATACACCGGGTAAGGGAAATTCAGTGGCCGATGCATTAAGCAGAAAGTCTTATGCTCAGTGGGAAAAAGAATATTCAGATGAATGGCAGTTGATGTCGGTCTTAGCCGACATGCATGTGGAATGTGAAAACCGAGGTGATGTTGCAGTTTTATTTTCAGCTACGCTTGTTCCTGAACTGGTAAAAGTTGTCAAGAGAAACAAACATCTAATGCAGAATGTATGATAATGAGTTCAAAACATAATGGTGGGGAGACCATTGATGGCTGGAAACTGAGAGCAGGTTCAGTTTTGTGTTTCAGAGATCGGATAGTTGTACCAATAGTTTGTCAGAAACAACTCCTTGATGCTTACCACCATTCAAGATGGGTTGTACATCTGGGTACACAGAAGATGTATAAGGCGTTAAAGGTGCAGTTTTGGTGGAGTGACATGAAAATGAAGGTGGCCGAATTCATCTCGTGATGCTTAACTTGTCAGCAGGATAAAGCAGAGCATCAGAGACCAGCTGGTATGTTACAGTCATTACCTATCCTAGTGTGGAAATGGGAGCAGATAGCAATGTATTTTGTTACAGGTCTTCCAGGAATGGTTCGGAAACACGATGCCATTTGGGTGATAGTGGATCATGTATCCAAGTCGGACCATCTCATCCCAATTCGTGAAACCCATACGGTGGAAGATATTTCAAAAATCTATATCCGGGAAGTGGTAAAGAGACATGGTGTACCAGTGTCTATCGTCTCAGATAGAGATCTGAGGTTCACATCTCGTTTCTGGAAATCCTTACAACAAGCCCTTGGGACTCAGTTGACTATGAGCACAGCGTATCATCCTCAGATGGATGGGCAATCCCAGAGGACCATAAAGATGTTAAAAGACATGTTGTGGGCTTGTGTAATTGATTTTGGTGGCTCATGGGGGAGGCATATACCCTTAGTGGAGTTCCCATACAATAAAAGTTATCAGGCCTCGATACGCATTGATCCGTTTGAAGCATTTTAGGGGTGTCCTTGTCGTTCTACACATTGTTGGGTGGAAACAGGCGAGACTTCACTAGTTGTGTCGAGCCTTGTCCATGAAATAACGAAGAAGATCCATTTGATTAGAAATAGGATGGAGATGGCTAAGAGTCGTCAGAAATCTTATGCGGATCATCGCTGAAGACCGTTGTCATTTGTAGTGAGTGATGATGTCTTTTTGAGAATCACTCTAAGGCTTGGACATCATCATTTTGGGAAGCATGGAAAATTATCTCCTCGATATATAGGCCCTTTTGAGATATTGGAACGGGTCGGAGAGGTGGCATTTCGGTTGGCATTACCACCACAGATCAGTGAAGTGCATAATGTGGTCCATATATCTCAGTTAAAGAAGTATTAACCCGATCCTGACCATGTGATCAGATGGGATCATGTTGACCTAGATTTGGATGCTTCATTGGTACATATTCTGGTGTGGATTGTGGATAGGCAAGATAAGGTCCTGCGTGAAAAAAGAATCATCCTAGTGCGGGTTTTGTGGCAACATGGTCAGATTCAGGAAGAGACTTGGGAATGCGAGAAAGAAATGAAGGAGCAGTGGCCAGAACTCTTTCAGTCAAGCTGTGGTTTTCTAATTTCTAGGGACGGAAAGGCCAATGGTGGGGAGAATGTAGCATCCCCGGTTTCTGGTATGTAACCCCTTTCTTGATGCTTTTCTTGGTTTTAAAGTTAATGGTGTTGAATGGGAGAGTCAGGAAAACTTGGAATGATGATTTTAGGCAAAGGGGAAGTCGAATGGTCACCGCACAGTTTGCCTAACATTGCAACCAAACCCTGCATGAAGGATGGTTGAGGCAGAAGCTAACGTACCGTTAGCGCACAGTTTATCAAACCGTGCAGACTAACCGTGCTATCACTTAAAGATAGATCATAAAAATGTGGATCTGACTCATTTTTCTGTTAATTTCCATGTTTAAACCTCTTAAGCGGCCCTAACTCGGAATTAATCTCCCTTGATGGTTGGAAGACTTCTCCCAAGCATTCCGGAGGTGATCCGAAGGCTTATCTTGGTGAATCAAAGCCAGATTCTAAAGTTATGTGATCTTTCTTGATCGGTTTCTTAGATATACTTAGATCTACTTCTCCTCTTCTCCCTTTTTCTTAGATCTACGCCCGTTATGGGTAGATCTAAGAGTATGGATGCCAAATATGATAAGAATTGGTCTTGGTTGTGCTAGGAGAAGAGATCTAAGGAGGGATTTTGGAGTTTTGACCTGTTGTTCTTGAGCATTTTTCGTCTGTGGATTGGTTTCACCCAATTTGTTGAGGTAGGTGGCTTTACTCTCGATTCCTCTTTCTTATAACTTGAAGGATTAGTTTCAGTTTGTTTTTCTTGATTGAAATGGTTGGTTTATCTGTTGTGAAAGAATGGTTGAAACATTTTTTTTAGTAACGGGTGATGGAAATTATGTGTTTTAGGAAAGTAGTTGTTGAAGTAAATTAAAAATGGTAATTTTAAATTGGCTATGGTTTTACTACTGGAAAGAAATGGTTTTCAATAAAAAGGGAGATGCTTTATTGAAATGTTTTGAATAGACTTGGTTTTTGGCTTGGATTTGGGTGGGTTTTTGTGTGTGTTCATATGCATTAGGATGGAAAGGGCGAGAAGTCCCCCCATAACAAGGTTGGGATGGATAAGGGAGAGAAGTCCTCCCATCATTAGGTTGGGATAGATATGGTCGTGATGTACCCCCGTCTAGGTAGTCCACTAAGTGACGACTTATTGGAAGGATAACTCATCACTCGTGAGTATAGGGAGGTCCAGGTTGCATGCATGGTTGGTTGTGTGGATTGGTGAAATTGAACGAGTGTGTGAGATGGAAATGTGAATAGAATTGGGAACTTTTCTTGATTTCTTTTGTTGGAAAATATG
This sequence comes from Viscum album, assembly GCA_963277665.1. Lineage (NCBI taxonomy): Eukaryota > Viridiplantae > Streptophyta > Magnoliopsida > Santalales > Viscaceae > Viscum > Viscum album. The sequence goes on from OY728136.1 coordinate 614,669,730, forward strand.
GGCTTTGTTGGAAAATGGTTTTGAAATTGAACTTGTAATATTGTGAATTGTTTTGGAATTGTTATATATATATTGTTTTATATAAATGCGCTAACATGTTTTATCTTCGAGGCATGAGTTGGGAATTCATCGAGGAAAACCTACTGAGTTTCATTACTCACTCACTTCTTTTACACGTTTGTGCTTTTGAATATGTCATATACCAGGACGTTGGCAAAGATAAAGTGTCACATGTTTAGAGCACTAATTCATGATACTTTGAATGGTTCATGATGTTGGAACTTGGAGCATGTGGAGCATGGAGTTGTGCTGTTGTCTTGTAGTCTTGAGTTGTCTTTCCGCTGTTTACTCTGATGTTTTAGTGTTGGTTTCCACTGTGGTACTCTTGGTTGACTTTTGATAAATAGATTGTTGAGTTTTCTGAGTTTTATCATGCATGATTAATAGATTTGATGGTTATGGTTGTTGGCTTTGTGGTTTGTTCTTAAAGGGTGAATCATCCCCCAGTTGTTTTGAAACCCTTCAGCATTTATTTCTAGCCTTTGGTGCCTTGGGGATGTCACTTAAGGCCAAGTAATGACTCGTTACACTCTCAAGCCAACGAGAATTGGCGGGTCATTACAACATTCACTCAGTTAATGGCCAGGTCCCCTACATGTACGAAAAATGACTGTAAATGGATTGTAGGGACAATTTTAATTTTCTTCCATAGTACTCTTCATTTTTCATCGGCAATTATCCACTTTATGTCCTTATTTACTGCACGTAAAGCATTTCTTTATTCCATTGAGACACTTTCCTGGGTGTCTCTTCAAGATTTCTTGCATGATGGAAATTAGGGATTCTTTTCTCCAAGGTCTCCACTATTGTATCTCTTATCATTTACCACCTTTCTCTTCTTTATTGAGTCTAGGAGTTGGTTAATATACATGTTGTTGATCATATTTTTGGAAAACTGATTTGGCATGAACACAATATCTTTAAATCCTATCAACATTCCATTTTTTTTGCTCATTTCCACCATCATTCCCACCTTGTACATCATTCTCAAAGTTACTTTGATTTCCTTGGAATCTATCCATTTACTAAAACCAAAAAGAATTGTGTGAGTAAAAGTAGTCATAAAATCATTTAGAGAATATCATGACACCTTATTCTAAATTTTAAACACTTTAGGATTAACCGGGGTCATTTATTCTCATCTAATATTAATAAACTTCAAATCGGTTTGTAAAGAAAATGTAAATTATCCTAAGCATATCCCCAATGAGTGTCGTAACCAAGAGTACAACAAGGCCCGTTTTCGTGCACTAGTTTCTGTTCGAGTCTAGATCAAAGTGGTGTTTTCAGGTTTTACCACTAGGTACATCTGTTCCAGAGCATCCTCTATGTGCTCGTATCCAGACAAGGATTTATTTCTTGGAAAAATCACAAAATCTATTTAATACCAAAATTCTAGGAATTTCTTCTATACTAATCCTCAATGTCTATCCTAGGTCTATGTGCTCTAATCAGAGTTTATCTAAATATAGCTTCCATGGTTTGTAATAAACTTTCTCTGATACCACATGAAACGCCCTGACCCTAGTTACCTAGAGTCGGTGCATTATTACATAACATTATCATGATCGAAAAAGATCATGTCTCGAAAGACCAATTAGTTTAGTAGCCTTGGAATCCATAGATACATTCATAAAGTTCACATTACATCATAAAATGTAATACTACATCAACATTGTCTCCATAGACAACACTGAGATCCCATATACTCTCCCAAGAGGTCAGTAATAATATACTTCTTTGCATCCTGGGAAAAATAAAACATAGAAAGGCGTGAGCTCAAATGCTCAGTAATGATAACATTATCGCGTAAACTTTCATAAATAAGCATAAACATTTAAGGCAATGTATAACTAAAAAAAGGCTTTTAAACATGAAATTCAGCATAATATGGAAGAAATAAAATGAAATAATTCCATTTAATTATTCACATGGATATTCTACCAGTCTAATAATCACATGAAATATCAATAACCACTTTCATAATGATGGAATTCATAATGCTAGACTATCATAACCTCATAGTCAAGGCCTCGTGCCGAGACTATAAATAAGATTTTTTCAAGGCCTTGTGCCAAGACACTAGTTCTTCTAATGAGACCTACCAATGCATCAAGGAGCTATATCGGGCTCCACCCATCACTTACTAAGTCCAATGCATTCTTCATATGAAAAGTTTAAAAATAACATAAACATTCATATTAAAACTAGCATAAGAAATGTCAATACTTTATCCACAAACCATAAATGGTATAAAAATAACACATCCACAGTCAAAAATAACTCATTCAATACAATATGGAAGATTGTATTGTAATAGATTAACCTCAATTGAGAATAATGTAGGATATAGACATAGATAAAAATAATCATCAAAACTATTTTAGAAAAATATCCCCATTTTTCTTCAAGACATTTAAAAGTCACACTATTTTTCAAGAAGCCATTTAAAAATAGATTTTTGAATCAATGTGTCCCATACAACTATGAAACTTTTAAAAGGAGTTTTAATTTTAAAACTTTAATGTCCATATAAATAACTCTTTAAAACCATTTCTTAAAACATGGACATTAATGAGAAAGATTTAGAATAATAATTCTTTAAAACATTTAAAATGATATTTTAGTTAGAGTTTTTAACCAAAAGAGATACACTTGAATACGAATAATTGAGGAAATAAAAACTATGTAATATCATGAGAATAATGGGATTAATGATATACTATTTCAAAGTACATTATATACACCATATAAAAGTGATTTGGTGTATAACAACATAGGAGTCTCAATGGAATGTAAATTGAGATGAAATCTCTTATAAAGGCCGTATTCCTTAGGTTAAGGATAAATAAATGACATTATTATGTGTGAAAAATATAAATACACTCAATATGATTGGATATTCAGTGTAAAACAATCAATGGACATTCACATATAGTCTTGTAAAAACAACACCAATGAATTAGATGTCTAATTCAATAAATGGAGAGTTAGTTAAAATTACTCTTATCAAGCTCATATTGATGACTTGAGAATTTATCAATGGGGTGATTATGTGTATCCAAATTATATCCACAGAAAGGGGAGTGGAAATTAAGACATAAGAAAATAAATAGTGATTCCACACATAATCTTGGAGTAAAATAATCAATGAAGTATGCGTAAAGCCGAATGAGTGGAAATTGAAATTTCAAATTCCCTTATCAATTTGGTAACTTAGAAAACAGACACCAATGAAAGAAGGATCATACAATGATGATTTAAATATCCTTATATTAAAGTATATTACACAATGAATACAATCATGGGCAGTACACACACCACAAGCAATAAATAAGTGGAGAACAATGGAAATCTCACGGAATTAAAAGTGAGATAAGAAACCCCATACTTTTTACTTTTTCCATGGTAGAGGGTAGGTTAAACTCATGTATAATAGATAAGTAATATTTATTTAATTATACAATAATTATATACATTAATATGATATCATATATGATCTTTTAACAATGATTTGTTGATAATATTGTAGTATTATCATCGCTTCGGGTGTTAACGGATTCATTTTCCTTTATGTTCTTTGTTATGTGAGACAAATTGGTTATGGAAGGGATGTATCTTATTTATATACCGAATGATATAATGTCTCTAAAAATTATTTTTAATCATCATATGAAATTTAGTCTTGAATTTATATGATGGGGAATGAATCTCATCGCGTTCGTGGAGACGGTAATCTGTACGTACGCACGAGCGACAATTTCATTATTTTGATATTAAAATAATATATAATTGGATGGTATATCATATATAAAGAATAATTATCATGTTATATTTATTATTTACATTAATTAAATGTCATTATTACACCCATCAAAATAATAATATATTGAATAACAATTACACCACGACGTGGAGACAGTAGGCCGTCCGTACGCACGTATGGTGACATGTCATTCAAAGGATGGATAAAATACTAAATATGGTTGTACCATATTTATAATAACATCACAGTATATAGAAGATACAATATTTATTATTTTATAATTGAAATAACAAATAAATAAGAAGTGGAAGAAGAATGGAACTTGGAAGAGGGTGGTGAAATCATTACCTCATCTTCAGGTTCTTTCTTTTGATTCAGTCAAAAGGGCTCCTTAAGTTGGCTCTATGACGAAAGGAGGGCCTATAGGATGAATTTAGGGAAGTTGAGAGGTTATTTGGGCAGGGGTTGTCCGATCCAAATTGATTGGAAGGTGTTAAATTGTGATAAGGGTGAGTGCCCTTTTATAAAAGGGGTGAGAGGCACCTTAGAAAAAACTAGAAATATTATTTTATAACAAACTCATATTTGATTTATAATGGCTCAAAAGTGTATTATTTAGAAGTTAATGTAGGTATAGGTCGAAAACCACTCAACAAATAGGTTTTATACAGGTTTGGGTCACTATACTAACTTTAAGATTTAGATTTAACTCTTAGTTAAATAGTTTGACATTTACCATGTCTCTTTTTATTTTTATATTATATAGTTAATAAACTTACTATAAACTTCCATGAAACCCACAAGTAGTCAATTAATAATACACCAATAAATATATTTGTCTTTTGGCCAATCCTTATATGTTTAGAAATAGAAAATAAATTAATAACATAATATTTGTTTTAAAAACTTCTTTTTGTCAATTTTGAGACTATTTAATAATTGATTTTTGTTAAAGTATTAACAAATTTATTAATTCGAAAAAAACTCATTTGAGCAATCCTATCATGTTATATTAACCAATAAAATTTTGTATGTCATAAAAAATTTCGAATTATATTTATTTTAACATTTATAATACTAATTATTTGATTCTTTCATTAATATGGAAAATACTGCATCATTACTGTGTCATAAATAAATTTAATTATTCAACGTATAAAAATTATGAATAAAATACAATTATTTAGTAAATAACTCTATCTTTCTAATGAATATTTGTAGTCGAAAATATAACATATATAACCCTAGGTAAATTTTTTTTCTAAACGATATATGCTTATGTCATTTGTGTATTTATTTTAACTTAATTAATATAAAGTGTCATTATCATGTACAAGTGGATCAATGGGGTCCCAAAAGTGACCCAAAGATTTCCATGGTCAGACATGTATCAACCAATTGGTCTAGGGAATGTTTTAAGTTAATTTAATTTTATTATAATATTATTTTTTACCCTTATTTACTAAATTTACACTTTAACCATGGTAAATAAAATATTTACCGAAGTAATTATTCAAAATGTCTAAAAATAAAAGTTACATGTTTACACAATTTGGAAATTCGGATTCCAAATATGGAATCCATTTTTCCAAATTCAAAACACAGAAGTGGCAGAAATTAATTTAAAATTAATTCCCACTGTCAAAACAAAAAGCGTGCTTTCATGAAATAATAACTATCAAAAGATTGACGCTTGATTATGTCCAGTTTAAATGTGAAATTATGTCCAATGACCAACATTGTATTAAATTGTAAAAATATATTCTAAATATTTTTTTAAAACCTCTTAAATTCATAATTTATCACTATTAATTATTTTGATTTCAAAAGTTGATTTTAATTAAAATTTAGTAATTTTCACTATTAATCAAAATATGAAAGTTATCAGAAATGTACAAAAAATTCACCCTAAGATAATTTCAATATTCTGAATCCCAAAATGAAGTCCATTTTTAATGATAAAATGTATAAAATTTCAAAAATTTGTTTTACTATTCATAACGGCTAGTATGATTGGTTGTTCTTTGTGTTAGAGCTCGAAGTTACGTACAACAAATTCTACTATATTATTCATAGAGAAGCGTATCGTGGAATCTTGGGGTGTTACACATATCTTTACGTTTTTTTAAAACAATGCACTTCATATTTTAAATTTCAAAATAGACTCCAATTTAAAAGCAAAACCCATGCCATAAACTACATGGGACGTGTTGAAAAGGAGTTTGTAGAAAACCAAGTGCATAAAAATACAAAGAAACAATTATATATAGTAACCATTGAAAATTTCTAAGCTTCCTTAGAGTGATCATTAGATGTAGTCAGTTTGAAATCACCTACTGGTGTTTGGTGATGCTTTATAGTCTATAAACAACTGACCACCCTTCATTGACCAATCAAGTGGCACAACCCACCTACCATATCTAAACTTCCATGGGTAACAACTTATCTAACTGGGGTTGATGAGCAATAGTCACTCAAACCTCTAGAAGACACCCATGAAACCCATGTTAATAGTGTACCGTGTTTGTATGAGGCACTCGCATGGGTAACTCACCTTTCTTACCATCATCACACTTTCCTACAACAAACATAGAAACCACTTAAATGATAACGCATATATGAAAATTCATCTATATGGGTTCCCACAATATATCAAATTATCAAAAGATCCAACTGGGCCCTCATGCCACACGAGATTCTAAAACATTTCTCAAAACATTCCAAGATGCCAATCGAGCATTCACATTTAAAAAAATACATTCATTTCTCAACATTACAAGGTTCCGTATGGGTCTTATAAAAATTATATCCCCAAAACACTTTCAAAATATTTCTCCACCATTCTCAAATTTTATGAAAACAACCAAGAGAGAGATTCCTAAACAACCTTTATTTCAAATCTAACATTATTTCAAAATCAAGGTGAAAAGACACGAAACAATTAAAGAAGAAAAAGGCTTAATTATCTTTTAGAATCAAAATACCCTTTATAAAACACCAAATGGGCCATAAATTTCAATAAAATATTAAAACCACCTTATAAAATTTGGGGAGTCATGTAACTATTTTATAAATAACAATGAGAAAGAGAAGACAAGAAACATTTTTTGGGAACCAAATTTAATAATGATAATAACATTCAATTCCATCATCATTTGATATCCCATCCATGGGTGAACCCTGTGCACCCACAGATGTTCTGACATCAAATAGCACACCACAAGTAGTGTTTCCCCAAACAAATTTCAAAGAAACAACATGTTATTTCTAAATTTTATAACAAAAGTTTTATAAAAATCCCCACATTTTACATATGAAATAAAAACCCAATGAAATAAAATTAATAAAACAATTATATAGGCAAACGCCACACAAATCATCCAATTCAACTCTTAAAGGATCAATTAACATTTTATCGAACCATTTGGTGTGCGTACACGTAAGGATATAAAAGAAATACTTCGATACCCATTTTTAACAAATTATTCGAATATGAAAACAACTCAATAAACTAACCTTATTCATTATAAAGGTGAAAATAATATTTAAAAATTAATTGAAACACTCAAGCATCAAATAGATTGCATCGGAAAGGAAACAGATGAAAATAGCTTCTTTAATGGCATACAAATGTGATGAAACTCTAGGATAAGGGATATTAGGGCTTCATGGAAAATAGAAACACTGTAGATCCGAAGAATACAAATATATACATCAATTGTAGCGATTAGGGTCAAAAAAAGGATAAACTCACATGGAAACCATAGAAACCAAGGAATAAGGGAAGAAAAAGAGGCCAAAACCATAAGAAACACACCTTGTGAGGTTGAAGATTTATCCATTGACATAGTAGAGCCATGGAGGAGAGGGTTTGGTTACCCTCTCATGTCCCAAAAATGACCCACATGAGGAGTTTTCGTTTTGGGGAAAAAAGGGAGAGTGAGCGGAAATGGGTTTTTATGATTTTAATGATATAGAACAACTGCATGGTTTAGATTGCATGACTTACTAAAACATGTTCCAACCATGTGAGAGCCTCTACCTGAGCAGTATCTGGCTGCATGACCAACCCACATGGTTTGTTTGACCTTCTGAAAACCGTATGGTATCTTCTATAGAAAACCCCAACCTTCCGCACGATAATTCCACACGGTTTGTGCTACCATGCACAAACGATAAAGTATCTTTTTGTCACCTATAGTTATTTCCACATGGGTACGTGAGAAAAACTACCCAGGTTTCACAATCTTTGTGGTTCCAACGCAAAGGCCTAATCATCCAACCTGAACCTCAACTAGAATAATCCAAGACCAAGAAAATAATAAAATAAAAGAGTATATGAGATTGGTCTGTGGAACTAAATTTGAGAATGAATTACCATAATGTACCAAATAATTGTAACTTAAATTTCTCATCATTGGATTGATATAATTTACTGCATTCTTGGATACTTCAAGATTATTTTCCGTATAATCACGAGCCATATGGCCAAAATTTCCACATTAATAACACCTTAATTATTTAATAATACATTCTATAGCGTTAATTATAACACACATAAAAAATAGGTGTAATTGATCATATAATCATTATATTTTTTGTTGTATGACTGTACATCACTTTCCCACCTGAACACTTCTTACATTCATCATCGTAAGGAATATAAGTGTCAGAAAACTCCATCTCATGTTTTTTCAATATAACTTCAACTTTCTCATGTATTTTAAATTCTTATATAATAATATATTTTCATATACTTGGTTTTAATACTATTTAAAATCCATTAATTTAACTATCATTATCCCCAAAAAATCCAATACATACATAGGTTGTGTAGGAAATTTTGATTCGTACATAGACGTATAATCTTCCCATTTTTTTTGAATTCTAGTTTTGTTTTCCATCCAGATTAGACAAAACTTAGAGAATAATTTATCAAGGAAAATATCCTTCAATGTTTTGAATTATATAACATCAATATCATATTTTTCACTAGTATTAGTAAGCAAATACCACCATCAATAAAATTTACAATCAAAATGATAAACCACAAGATTTACCTTTTTTATGATCCAAACATCTTATGGCTTCAAATTTATAATTCAATGTATTGATCAATCTTTTTACTACCATAGGGCCATATGATGCAATAAATGTTGTGGGATTTTGACTCATGAAATTATCCACTATAGTCTTTTTCCTTTATGGTAAATAAAGTTCTCTCTAGCATCGATACCACTAAAATTAATATTTATGTCAACTGATCCATCATTGAAACAAACTTTTCTATTCCAATTCCAAAAATATTAGGATGATTATTTAGAAGGATGTTTTTATCTCAGTTCATCCCTATAACTTCCATATATCTTATATGAAAAACCACTATAAACAAACAAATTTTTGATGAAGTAACACGGTAATATTAAAATTCAATATCATTTCAACTTAACCATAATGTAAAATATTCCAAGGGTAATATATTAATATTATCCTAACCTTTAATGTTATCTAAAATGTCATATGATACAAATAATATAGACCCAACCTTATACATTACATAATATCATATATAAAAAAATATAATACAGAGTGGATAGTTTCGATCAATATCCATTTTTCTAATATATAAAACTTTTTAAACAAAACACGTATTCTTTTTCGGAATAATCTGCATGACTTTCAACATAACCTATTACTTTACCTTACACATCCTTAAAATATCTGGGAAAAATTTTAGAAACATTTTCTGGTCACAAAATGATTAATAAGGAAAATAAAAAAAATAAAATCATTAGCCTAGTGGAAAATAGGAAAACACATGAAAAATATTTTCTATAAAATAAAATTCTTTACCTGGAAAGGGAATTATATTTATTTGAAACAAATAATTTGTCAAAAAAGTTTAAAACACAAGATTCCCATGAAAAATAATTATCAATAATATAAAATTAATGTATCTTCCTTGAACAATCATCTCCTATAACCATTTTGATACCCTTATAAATTCAAATAACCATACCATCAACTTCTAAAATAATTTTCCAGAGAACATAATCATCACCCAATGCATGGGACACCAATAATATAATCTATAATGGTATCACCAAAAAATATGTAGGAAAACCCATTATAAATAATGTCCATATACCATATCATGAATAGCCCATTTAAACCTTATAAATTTTCATCATAAAACTCGTGAAAACCCCTTTAAAACCCATTTGCTAAACAATTTTAGATATCAAAAAGACAATTTTCTTTTAAAAACCCATTTTCATTGCATAAATTACCAAAAATTAAGGAAACGAGATTTATTTTGAATAAAAAATTAAATAATTTAAATGAATACAATCATCAAATAATGGTTATGGGGAAAAAAGACATTGTCTCATATATGTTAAAATAGAACATTCCTTTTTTTATTTTGAAAAGGAATTCAAATATTCCTTAAAAATATTAATTTTTTTTCAAAATTTTTGAATGAAATAAAACAATTTAATTTGTTAAAATCTCATTTTAATAATAAAATAATTTTATAATCATGGACAAGGATGGAGAATATAGTATAAGGAAAACATTAAAAGAGATTTTTTTAAAGAAAATCCCCTTATCACTTTGGAAATATTTGAATAAAAAGAACCATGAACTAATAACATTAAAAAACATTAAATAAAATGACAATAAATACATTAATTTCATATTTTGTCAATGGGGTTGTATATACACCTCTTAAAATAGTATATATGCTGACATCAAAATATTCTACATTGAATGGAAATTGAGACGAGTCCCTTACCTTGAGTCTGAATTGTCACATACATACTTCATCATCATAAATAATGATCTAATGATAATTATTTAATTTTTTATAAAAAAATTTAAATTTTATTATTCCTTTTATTTCACTTACTAAAATTATATATATATTATTACTTAATCAATTAGGTCTGCATCAAATGTTTTGACCAGATTCAGCTTATGTTTGAAAAATGATTTTTGTAAATTGAATATGTTCAAGGAGGAAATTATTTAAAAATATAAAGAAAAATAATTTGGAAAAAATTATAATATTTATTAATAAATTATATTTTTAATACCAAACTTTTAATATGGTTTTTATAAATGATGTATATTACGGTCATGGAGAAAGTAGGTCGTATGTACGCATGAGTAACATTTCAGTTTTTTAATGATAATTATGAAAGGGATGTAAGTGAAAATTTATCTTTAGAAATAATTATAATATCATATATAAAATAATATTTCTTTAAATATACCTATATATTTCATCGATGTGTTGTGGTGATGAAAATAATGTCATATCTCTTCATAAAGGCAGTAGTCTACACATACATGAACGATGCCATCATTTTTCACTGAGTGAAAAGGTATTTAATAAATTGATTTATTATATTTTTATAGTGATAAATATTTAATTTATATCATAATTATTCCATGTATATCACATATATAAATTACCATTATCCTTATTACCTTCTAGTTAAATATTTTGTGAAAATGAATCAACTTGCTTCACGAGTAGGTAGTCCAATGTACACATGAGCGATGTTATTGTATCACCTAAGGAATGGAAAATAAAAAGGTATATATGGTGTAATGAATAAATTGATATAATTATTCTATTTATATCATAAATATAATTTATATCCCTAATAATACCAAACCAATATAGGTTTTTATAGAAAACATGTCACATCAGTTCACGAGGCGGTAGTCCACCATATACACAAGCACCGTTATAATTTTATATTTGAGGTAAGAGAATATTAATATAGGTTATTCCATTAAAATTGAAAATATAAATATATGGTTGATAATGTTTTTATTACATAAGCATAATTAGAAAATATTTGAAGGCGTTTTAATAATAAATAAACTAAAATGTATAAATATGAATTTTACCTTTTCTCAGACAACCACTTTAGGATTATACCTCAGATATTCCCATAATATATTTTGGGAAAAAATAAGTATTATTGGAATAGGGTATGGAATTTGGGAAGTTATTTGGGCACATAATGGCTGTACCAAAAGTTTTTTATGGTGTTAATATGAGAGGATATGAGGTGGCATTTTATAATTGAGGTGAGTGAGATACATATAATTCTTGAAAATAAAAATGTGTACCCAAATTTTTCAAATGAAAAAGGTTAAAAACGTAAAATTAGTGATCCTTATACATTATAATTTCTAAATATAAAAATTAAATACATTTTATAAAAAATTAGGTCATTTTAAATCATAGATTATTAGTTTATCCCCTTGGTAAATCTATTTCTACCTTAACTACATTATTTTTTTTTTTACTATTTTCACTATTCATTATGGTAAAATTCATGTTGAACATATTAGATAATATAAATTACTATAAATTAAAATATTTAATTAATTTTAAAAAAATTAATTAAAATAACTCAAAATATGAAATTTTAAATAAATCCCACAAACACCATGAAATAAATGGTATTAAAGAAGTGTCTTTTTCAAGAAAAAGATGTGTTTATATTAAATATATGATCAATTATTAAGCTTTTAAGAAATATATTAATATTTATTAATATAAAATCTATAAATTAAGTTTCAAAAATTCTATATTGAGTATTATTTTAATTAATTAAAATGGATAAACATTATGCATTTTTTTTTAGAAAATTCTAATTTAAAAAAAAACTTATAATAATTTCAAATATAAAGCGGATTAAAAATTATTTATGTGGGTAAAAAATAATTAAATAAAATTTATGTTACTTGAAATAATATTCAAAACATATCATATTTTTAAAACATCATAATTTATTCAAAATAAATATTTTTTTAGAAAATCATAATTATGTACCATATATTATATTTATTCCGTTAATATAGTCATATAAACCTCCATGTATGTATGTGAGAATAAAACAATAAAATCATATATAGAGGTGGAAGTCCACACATACTCACTTGCAACATTTTCTTTTTTAAAATGGATTGAAAGATACGAAGGTAAATAATAAATTATTTTTAAATAATCATAATTATTTTATTGATATTATATATATTAATTATATCAATATTAATTACCATCAATCAGAGGAGGCAATGAAAAAAAATTATATCGATTCATGGTGGTGGTATTCTACATACATGAATGAGTGACGATTTTATTTTCCATTAGATAGAAAGGAGGTAGAAAATGATTGTTCCATTTACCTAAAAAAATTAATTATACTAATGATATCGATTTTATAATTTTTTGTAGGTTATATAAAATTTGGTGGAAGTGGAAGAAGATTTTATTTAAGGAAATCAGTTAATACCATTACCTCTTCCTTGGATATTTTAATTGGTCTTACACCGTAATCCTTCTTAGTTTGGTATTTCAGAGATATCAAAACCTATATAAACTTTGAATGAGTTTTTTAACAGTTTTGGAAAGAATTTTATTGATGTAAGAGTATTTAGATGTTTTGAGAAGTGGTGTGATGAAGGGGTCTATTTGTAAGTGAAAGGGATGAGACTTTAGTAAATATTTGAAACTTTACATTAATGTTATGTCACTTTCAAAAGAAGTGTCTCAAATAGTCAATAAGGGACAAGGGAGTAGTATTTTTTGATCCATATTTCATATAGATAAATACAGGATAATGTTTGAGATATTTTAGGTATTTACCCCTTAATTTGACTATTCACGATAATTTACTTTTACGATGGTAACTCATTTTTTAACCTTGATAACTTGTTTTCATACTTAAAATAAAATAATCTTATCAGATAATTTATAAACAATAATTCCAAATATTAGAAACATTTTAAAATATTATATTTCTCAAATAGGTAAAAATATATTATAAATATTATCTGTATAACACAAAAAAAAACTTTCAAACAAAACTTAATTAGCTTAAAAAATATTAATCATAGATTTCTAAATTAAAATTATTATCTCAATTACATATTTTTAATTTATAAATATTTATTTTATTATAAAAAATGTTTCATAAATATTTTAGTCATTTTTATATCTTAATTGTTAAACCAAAGGAATAGTATTTGAAAAAAAATTATATCTTATACTATTCGACAATAAATTAATCATTCTTGAAAAATGAAAAAAATTATTCCGAATTTTTTTATCTTTTTGATCCCAAAAATTTAGTTATTTTTTTTTAAAATTCAAATTTTAAAATTTTATAATTCTCTTTTTAAAGGGATATATAAAATATAAAGATAAATATTTTTATTATAAAATGACTTTTTAAATATTCAAATTCACATTTTTTATCCATCACCAATCAAATCACTGTTGATATATTTTTAATATTAATAAAATATTTTATTATTAACTTTCAACAATATATTTATTTTTTTAAAATATAAATACATATCACATAAAATGTAATATTTTATGAAAAGACATTTTCAATCATAAAATGTATTAATTATTATTACCTTCCAAGTAATAACTATGGGGTGATTTTTAATTTGTTTCCCTTTATATTTAATCAATAAATTTAATTTAAATCATATTACAGTTGTGACTTATTTCATTAAGATAAAAATATACAACATTCTTTGAAAAAAGTTCTTTAAAAAATCTATTTTTTCTAAATTATCATATCCAAAATACAATTAAAATTAAATAATATTTTAATTTCACAAATATATTGATGTTAAAATATTTCTTTAAATTTTATTACATAAATTTTTAATAAATATTTTTTTCACGCATACAAATATTTAATAAAAAAATATTTTTATTAAATATTGTAATATTATTTTTCAATATTTTTGAATTATAATAGTTTAATTTGTTAAAAACAATATAGAACTTTCACGTACCTATCAGATACATTTATATCAAACTACCATATTTCAATTGACTAAATTTCCAACCACCACATTTCAAAAGATCATATTTGTAATGGTTAGATTTTTTTATATATCTTTTCTTGCTAAAATCAATAATTCAAATCCCACTTATAATGTCATACATCTCATTCCTCATAATTATTTATCACATCATAATTAGTTTTTACTAATTTCAGGCTTAGTTTTACTAATTATTATTCTCATACATGAAGATAATCTACTGGATTTTATAGTTTTAGGGATATTATTTTTCATTATTTAGAGTAACATTTTAATCTAAGTTATTATAGTTTTTGTAATCAACCATAGTATGTAACACATGTTTTCATGTAAATTTTTATAATGTTTGATCACAATTTAATGAATTACATTTTGTTTTAGTTTTAATTTTTGTGTGATATAATCATTTTAACATAGTATTGTTTAAAGGGAAATATATTATAATTTTTTAGAGCAATATAATGTAGGTTCATATTGGTGGATGATTTTAGGATGTTTTGTATCATCATTCCTAGACACACTTTATATTAATTGCATATTGTATTTTTTGAAAGATATTTATTATTTAATCATATTTAATTTAAAAGGATATATTTTTTATTAAATTGATTTACATCTCATTTGGTTTCTTTTTAAGATTGAAACAATTTTTTTGTTGAATTAAAATATATTGGTGCACCTATATAGATTCTCTGTATGATTTTGTTGATTTCTTATTATTTTTCTAGAGGGTGAAATCATTTCTACCTAGTCATATTTGATACTTTTGTTTCTATTCACTACTAAGTGGTGATCAAGAACACACTTTGGTCCTTGTCGCTAGCGAACTCAGGTGATATGGTAGGTTAAACTGGGATGGTTCAGGATATACCCCCACATAATGATTTTTCTAATGAGGTGAAATTATTGAAGAACATGTTTCTTATTTTGGTGTGAGTATATTTACCTTTCCCAAATCTCATCTCCATTGTTATCACAATATTTTTCTATCAGTTCCAAAATTCTAGGCACTACATTTAATTTAGTACCTTTACAATATTTGATATAGCGATGTACTTTCCTTACAATGTTGAACCAACCACTATTTATTACTTAGTAAACATCAAGATAATGGATGTACTATATAATAAAAAGATAAAATCCATTTTCATATCTTGAATCATCCTTGTAAATTTGGAAGATAACATTTGTGTTACCATTTATAATGAGTTCTTTTAGACCTTTAATGAGCAAGAATACATCCTTAGTCCTTCTTTATTACTTCATTACATTTTTTATATTAATTTAGTAAATTTTTCTAAGAAGTTATTGGTTTTGACATGTTATGATCAAGTATAAATACATTAGGTAGAGTACACAACATGCCAAATATTATTGACCCTATTATTTATGCATAAGGAATCTCAATTATTCATATCCCTTATATCTCAGTAGTTCACTAAGACATTATAAGTCTCACACCATGTAATAGTGGTATACACACCATCTTGAATTTATAAATTCTAAACCAACATAGAACCATATCAACACAAATGTTCTTACTTAGACCAAGAAACTAATTTGATTTATTACTATTGATCTTGATACCCAATATATTGGTATCTTTATCCAAGTATTTATCTAAAAAATACTTACCTAAAAAAACCACTAAAAATTTGAATTATTAATATAATTTTAATTGATATTTATATTACCCATTTAAATGAAAAATATGAAAAATCTCACATTATCCCTTTTATATAAGAAATCCTTTTTGTATGTATTTAATTAATACAAAATCCATTATTGAATCATCAAAATGAATATTCTAACTCTAAGATGATTTCTTTACTCCAAAAAGTTATACCATGGATTTTTAGACCATAAAAATACAATTTGGAAAATAATTTTTTTGATTGTACCGTATACACCATCCTCAATGATAATTACATTTATGAAATCAGTATTGAATCCAATTTGGTAGATCTCATTGTCATAGTAGGTTTATATGGAAAATAAAAAAATATAATTTATCATAGCTAATATTGAAAATGTGTCTTCATTACAGAAACATTGAATTTATTTCTATCCTTTTGTAATAAATAAATTCTTATAGACCAAAAATAATCCATAAATTTTTGTTTTCTTTTGAAAAAACCACTCACACATTAGGGTATTATAAAATTTGGTTGTTTAATAAAATTCCAAACATTGAATTGTTTAGATGAGGATAATTTAATATTTCATATTCTATAACAATTTATTAGTATAAAAATTCTTAGAATAATATTGATTAGTGGTTATTTCCTCATTTATAAACTCAAAGATATCATTTCTCAGAATATTAAATTTTTATAACTTGTGTTATTGATGTTAGTCCTACTTGAACTTTGAGGTTACGAAAACTCCTAAGACACATTTAGTTTCCACATATCTTTTAGAACTATCTCTTATTCTATTTGAGAAATTATTCCCATTTCAACCATCATAGGCTTTAATATGTTGAATTTAGACCAATTATTTTCTAAAAATATATTCATTCTGAAGAAATATAATATGTAGATATACAAATTTTTTTATCTAATTCATTATAAAAAAATAACACAAAATTTACTTAGTATTACCAATAAATATGTATTTATAATACCAAAACAAAATCTAGGAAAAAAAATACTGTAATTATGATTCACATCCCAATAACCTTAAGTAAGATTAGATGGGATATTTCACAATCTAAAAAAATATTTTCAGTCTTTCAAACAACTTTCTATGGAAGGAGACTTAACATTTAAGTTTTAATTTAAATATTATAACCCCGAAATGATATATAAAGGTTATTTTAACTCATAGAAAATGAAATCATGTATAATACAGTATAATTCATTATCTTTGAAAAACAATTACACCATGGATTTCTAGGAAGAGTTAATTAAGGAACAATTCCATTATATATTTACTGATCAATAAACTCTTAGATTAAGTATTCCTCACTTCTATCTGATCAAACTATCTTATTAAATTTTCCATGTTTATCTAAATATTCATTTTTAAAAACTTGAAAATTTTAAAGAAAACACATAACTATGTTGGAAGAATTTATAAGAAAAACTTTTGAAGTACTTATAGAAACAATTTTACTATGTAGTCATTTCTCCCACATACATATCTATAAATTAATTATAATACCTCATTATTTATCTATTTTTTCAACTAAAACAATATTAATTCACTTTAAAAAAATAAAATTTTCCAATATCAAATGAATCATGATTAAAAAGTTCAAATAAACCATCCTTAATATTTTTTTTTGCACTTAACCTTTATATGTCTAAGGCTATATTTCTAAAGGTAAGTAATGTTTGAATCACTATTTTTAATGTCTTGTTTTTAATTATTTATATAGGATTATCTCTATATATAATTTATATTCCATTTTCAATATTCCTATTTCATTTAAAAATAATTTACTTATAAAAATCACTTTTTTTATTAATCATGTTTTAAAATTTTTTCTTTTCCAAACCAGACGTAGAAATTAAATTAATGTTTATATACATAACACAATGAAAATTTAGTTATTATAGAATTAGTAAACATGGAATTTGTAAAATATATTTGTCTTCCTCTAATGATACAAGATTTTATCTATAACTAAAAGATATATGTTACTCCCCTAACACAATTATTTTATTTTTTTGAGTCTTTTTATGTCAACATAATTATGTGATAAAATGAGTTTCTAATTCCCATGAGTCTGAATTCCTAAAATTAGATTGTATAAAACATAATTATTTATTTACATGTTTTTTATTATTATAATTTATTTCCCTTATGTATTTATATAACTAATATATAAGGTAATAAAAAAGATCTAGAATTTATCTCAATGTAGTGGTTTTTAATGTTATTTAATCTGTAATAGGAAATATTTACCAAAATTGTATTATAAAAGTAATCAATCAAGAATTTTATTGAATATACTCCAGTTAAAAAAATTTATTTTATATAACAGATTTTAAAGTTCCAAGATTGAATTTATTCGTGAAATAATTTATGTACGATCAAGTGATATCCACAATTATATATTTATGTTATTTTATTTTAGTTGATTTAGTTTATTTTTTCTTTCATTTTTTATGGATTTTATTTAATTTTTTAATTTTGGTAGTCTATATTATTAGATACATTTAATAGTTCATCATGAACGTGAGATACATGTCACTTTTTTTCATCCAGATCTTATTTAACTATGAGGTACATTGTTGGTAGATAATGTAAGATAACTATATAAAATGATAAAGGTTTTTTAAATTTTAACAAGAAATCATTATTTAAATGATCCAAATTCCAAATTACACTTGTTAAAATTTATTTTATCCACATATAAGACTTGGTGTGATTTAATGGATCTTTATCCCCACTTCCTTTGATTCCTGTATTTTTTTTTGTGAGATATCAAGGTTAGTGGTCTCGTCACACTCATTATATTTTTCCTATTTTTCTCATTTATTTTTTAAAATTCAATAATCCATGGTTGTATGAATATTTGGATTATAGATATATTATTTTATGCATTTTTGGTTCTGGGGAATTCATATCATTTCTTGGGAACTAATCTGTGTATTAGATACTGGACTCATTACTTACAATGTTAGATAATGTTTATAAATTTACCGTGTTTCTTGATTGTTAACTAAAATACTTAGGCTTTGATTTGTGTAAGTAAAAAAAATTTCCCATGAGGAAAATAAATTAAATCTAAAAATTGGGTTTGGGATAATATTTTTTCCTTAATTAATATATAAAAAATATTTAAATCAATAAAAACAACATTCTAAGGTGGTGAAAAAAAAATAGTTAAAAGTAATAAGTAAGAAACCAAATTTAAAATAATGTTTTCCCAAAAATAATTTATTTCATTCATTCATAAATCAATTATAATAATTGTTTAAAAGGATGTTTAATGGTAATTAATTCATTATGGTAAAAAAATAATAATTTTTGTTAATGTAATTAATGTATTGTTATTGTTTAGAAAAATTTAATCAAGTACATTACTTTCTAACTTAAAACAAATGTTTGAATCCAAATTAATACTCATACTTTAATAATATCAATTATCTTTGAAACCAATCTTTAAAATATATTTTTATAAGATTAATTTTGAGATGAGGTGAAAGCTAAATTATCCAGATAATTCCTAATTAAACAAACATTCCAATCAATGAATTATGTATAAAATTTGTTAGATATTTTTCTATTCATTATTCCTTACACATTAAGAGAATAAATGCTTATGATATAAGATAACTCAATCATAAATAAACAAAACATCTTAATAAATATTACTAATAATATAATTTTTATTTTAATTGTAAAATATTTTACATATAACTAGGTACACAAGAAAATAAATCAAACATAATAATCATTATTAGTAATTAAATAGAATAAATATTTTGGAATGAAAACTGACTTCAAATAACTTAAATGAATTTTAACAAAGATAATTGGAAACAGGTATGAATAGATATTGTGTCTAAAAATCATAAACAAAAATATTTATAATATTAATAAAGCTATGAAATGGTTTTATATTTCCATGTCATTGTGTATATAACATGAACTAAAACAATGAGATTATCACTATGATATTTGAAAAAGGAGAAATATTATTTTATCTATTGGTCCATGATAAGTTAATAGGACATAGTTTAATTCAAAATCAGTATTTTAATTTAAATTCATGAATTATAAGGAGATTAAGATAAGGATATATCTGTGGATATATACCTAAAATCTTGATATATTTATATTTTAAAATTTTCTTTTTAAACCTAACTGTGGTGTGACTACTTTTAATGATTATTAATTAATTAAAGAGGTTATCTCTAGATATGATCATTGTTATTTTTCTTTAGAATACATAGAATTAAATCTACTATGCATCAATATATTTCATTATTTTCATCCTGAATAAACGAAACATATCCTTGTGTACTTTATCCAGGATCATATTTAATATAATATATCCAGACCCCTTATTTTCTCTTCACACAAGTTAACCATTACATTATTTATAAATCAACTTATCATGGGATATTTTAATGTGAATCCTTCCTCTAAAAAACTTTTCAATTCATCTCTAATTTTAAATTTTTATAAAAGCATAAATAAAAACATGAACACCATATCATATTTTTCATTTTCATGGAATTCGTTCCCAAAATCACTTTGAATCAAAATGATCTAAAATTTTTCAGCTTGAAAGAAATAATTTGATAATAAAAATAATTTAGGTTAGAATGTATAAATCGACTTATTATGTTGCTTAACTAATAGTATATTCATGATCTATAAACATAAATGAGGTCAAATATAACATAAATAGTACATGTAAAGGGAATAAAGTAAAAAATGGTTGATATTATATTACTTTGGTTCAAAGTATTCATGATTTTAAAATTTAAAAAGGATCTAGTGGTTATGTATATCTCAAGAAGTTTTTTGATAAAGTAGGTATTATAAAGATCAGTTCAAAATTTTTAGTGTAAATATCATGAGTGAGAGTTCAGATATTGGGAAATAACTCATAAAATGATTAATACATAATAAAATAATGAATAATAATTTTAGAAAATTAAAATCAAGAAACATTAGAAATTAAATAATACTTCTGAATGTAAAACCAAGAATAAATTAATATTTGACATTCAAAAATTCCACCTATATTTGTTAATTATATTTTAATGATTAATGTGATATTTATATAGGTTGAGAGAATTTTACTAATAAAACATTCTCCTTAACCAAATATTTTAGAACAAAAAATCAATGGTTCACCATCCCCCCCATATAGTGTTAAATAGTCTATTCACTCCCTTTGTTCAATGTAATATTGTATGGACCTAGTTTTAAATATGATCATAGAATAGAAATGGGAGAAATATTAAAAAAAAGTTATTTAAAGTGAATCCTCATGTTACATCAATTAATTATTGAATGTTTTTGTGAATGTTCCTAAAAAATTTGGTCTCTAAAAATATTATAAATATAATGGTTTGTACGAGTTCAAATAAAAAATAAATTATTTTAAGAATAATATTGAATGAAAAAAATTTACAATAAAACAATCATTATAGTCATTCATTTGAGAATAGAAATGATTATACAATGATATTAATTATGGATGGAAAATAAAATGGAAACCAAAATGAAAATGTAAATGAAAAAATATCCTATTAATCCTTAATATCATTGTGAGAATAATATACATCCGATATATCCTAAAAATTATCAAATTCTATAAGTAATAACGAATAATTACACAATATCATCTCTAGGAATTCATCTAATTTTATATCTTATTTATTATGTAGATTAAAATCAATTTGAATGGATAGAATATGGGTTTAATTCTCTGTAAATTCAAATAAAGTTGATGGTAAGTGAGGTTTATAAATAACCCTAACTAAAGGGGGTAAAAAAGATCATATCTCTATTAATTTGGAATTCAAGATAATATGAATAAGAACTATAATAAATGATAAATTTATTAATATAACTTACATCACATTGAAGTTTGTGGATACTCATTATTGGATGTAACAACCTCATTGGTTAGTAGGTTTGTAGTATCAGCTAAAATTAGAGTGGTATTTGAAACAATTGGATCAGTAACTAACTCTCAAATAGAAATAAAATTCTTATATTGAAATAATAGAACAACTACCATACCCTTTTTTTGATTCCTCCAAACAAATTTATCCATCTTCTATTTTTAGGACTTCTTGATTTATTTTTATATTTTATTTTTCTTCCCCTCTCCCTCTTTACTTTTAGTTTCCCCATCACCTAAAATCTACAACCTCCTTATCCCAATAACATCTGATTAAGTATCATTTTCCTATGTAATGGGTGGTGGGATAATGGATGAAGGTGCTTCACATGAAGATGTAAGTCCAATGACTACCATTCCCACATGTTTCATGTCAACGAATGATGTGATATCTATTATATTATGATCAATGGTTGAGAAATTTGAAGGGTTTGATGGAGTAATAATTTAATGGGAAATGTATAATTCATGTGTAGGGGATTTTTTGTTGGTGAAATAGTAGGATGGGAATATGGTGTAGTTACTCTATGAAATAAGTAATACTAATCCCTCATTAGACCCAATGTATATTGATACACCTCATTATGTTCCACTAATTATGGTGTTATAGAACTTAGTTATAACATAATAGTTTCAATCTCAACTACGTATCTTATAGCTTCCATTATTTAATATTGAGGAAAATACTTGTTACCATGTTTGATTTTTTTATTATTTCTTTAATCAAATACACTAGTAGGGGATTTGAGAATATCTTAGAATAGTTTCAACATTATTGATAAATATATTAATTTTTTTTAAATATTTATCCAACCTTATAAGGAATTACTCACTCACAATCATATGCATCCTCTTTAGTTTGATGCCCTATAAATATAAAATAAACTACATTTCAATGTTGGGTAAAGGTCCTTCCAACCACCCCTATGATATCCCCTTTGGTTATCCATGATTTAGTGATGGATAAATGTATAACTCTTATGGTCAGTTCCTTTAACTATGAGATTTCGATGTTAGAATAACAATATCATTCTACAGGATGTCCCTTCAATTAAATAGACTTTAATAATGTTTAATCTCAATTAGTCTCAAGGAACAACCCATTAAAATCCAAAAAATATATAAATTTCCCTAATTAGATGCTTGGTTTACACCCAAACATATCAATATGGAGATTTAATTTCTAACCTCAATTCTTTAAACAATTGTTTTGATGATCATTGATATTTTAATGAACTCAAAAATATTTACCTTTTGTGTCTCTTTCACAACCACTGTGATATCTTCCACATAAAATTTCTTCAAATACAACCAAATTGGTGCCTCTAAACCAATACTTCCTCACTTAAATGGATATAATAGCTTACCTACCTTGGTTTTTCTTGAATAAAAATTCTCAAATTCTTTATTTTCACTATCCTTGGTGATCTTCATACTCTGGTGGATGATACAATACTATGATGAATCTAAATTACTAGACTCCTCCCTTAAATATAAATAACCTTATTTGATGTTTTTCTCAGTTAATGTGACTAGGAATATCTTCATTGTTATGATATGTCTTTATAAAAAGATTTTTGGTTTATTAGGGGTCATTTGGAAGGGTATTATTGGGTGGGTGTGTGAAAATATCAATATTTCTTAATGGTGGATTGGGATGAGTTCCTTTTATTTACATTTTATTTCTGTATAGTGGTGGATATTTATTACATTAAATTAATGAGAAATTGGTTATGTTTCTATTTGGTTGTAATTTAAACATTGAGGAAAAGGTGTTTAAAATAGAAATGAAAAGAAAATAAATTGGTAGGACACTATATCAGGGGATTATGTTTTGGGAGGTTTTTATTGATGGACTGAAAGGATATTAGGAGGTTTGGTGGATATTTTTAGAGGGAAGTGACACTGTTTCATATTTGGGTGCTTGCGGGACAGGTAAATTGATGATAAATTAAGTGTAACAAATCATTTATATTTTCCTTATTATAGATATTTTTTTGAACATACCATTCCATGTTTTGGTGAGCAGCTAGATGTAATCGTTAACTTTTTTAGGAAAATGTTAGGTGTTATGTCTGGTAGGGTAGGTTTGTTTAGGGTAGGAGAGTTGATATTTCATGTCTAGTTTTTAGATTAGAAACTAAAACATGTTCATAATGACAATGTTTTTTTTGAGTTGTAGTCATTGTATAATAGGAACATGGTATATTCCGTGATGTGTTAGAAATTTTTCTAATTCTAAAATAATACACATTATGACTATGTATTAATTGGTGTTAATGCAGTTTGGATATTTTGGGTTAATTTATGAGGGGAAATGTGTTAAGAAAAATTAATATTACCAAATTTAAATCCTATATTACATGAATTTAATGTTTCATTAGTTTATATATTTTTTGATTTTTGTATATTATAGGATTTTGATAGAAAAGACAAATTTATATATATTTTAGAGTTTTTTTGAAGAAGTATTTGAAAAGTATAAACAAATAATAATGCCAAAAATATTACTAGAATGAGTTATGCATGAATATTTTTTGAGAAGGTGAATGAGTTATTTCACCATGAACATAGGGACCCATGCCTTTTACAAATATGGTCACATTATTTTTAATATAAACATCCAATAAATACAACCTAATGTTTATGAGACACATTGACATTAGAATACAAGGTTTATAATATAAAAAAAATGAAACTACGACAAAATATATTTATTTTAATATATAAAATAAGAACATAAATCCCTTTTATCTCGTGATGTACCATATGATAACCTAGTAAATACTTAAAATAAAAGGGTTATATATAAATACTAGTATGGGATGAAACATGATAATTGGTCAAATATTTGTGTCAAATGACATGACATGATATCATAAAATAAAAGACTCATGTATAATCAAAATGTAGAATAACATAAATAATATGAAATCATATGATCATGAATACATTAGAATGTGGACACAATATAGAATATGAAAAAAGAATATGTCAAGGATAACTTGAAATACAACATTACATGTTAGACTAAGTACCATTTTGGATTATGTTTTCCCCCTAATTTGATATACACCATCTCATGAGAGAAAACGTTACCCAATGCACTGTTTAAATATCCATGTAAACCCCCCATAACATGTATATGCTTATGTTTTCCACAAGTGGAAAACCATTATAAGGCATAAACATAAAAATTAACCATGGAATGAAAAGGTTCTCCTAATCATGTTATAATTCTTAACTAAATGGAATATTATAATGTTTTCTATTTAAAAATGATTTTATAATTCTTGGATGTTCATAATCATTGTTCTTGTGATATAATGTCTATGTGAAGTAAATAGTTAATAAAGAGTGGGAAATACCTTTGGAAATATACCACTAATTTGGGGATTTATGAAAACGATTAATGAGTATTTAAGGAGGGTAAGGGCATATTAATTTCCCTAAAATAATAAATGGACTAAAATTGGATTCCTAGATAAAATCACAATTTTTTTAAATTTTTTAAATAATATAATGTAAGGGTTAATGAAATGGTTTTTGAAAAGGATAAGTACCCTTTTATATGGATTTCTTACAGATAGAATATGGGAAAGGAAACTTTTATAACATGTTTATCCTCATCTAGGAAGTATGAATTAAGCTATATATATATGTGTGGGACCTAAATATATGATATACATAAGAAGTAAATAATAATATTATAATTTTAATGATATGTTATAGAGAGAATTTATAACCCCAAATAAAATTTGATGGTTCATAGACATCCCTTAACTTATGTTCTGGAAACATTAAGGACATGCACTTAATTTATTGAATAATAAAATTAGGTTCTTTAATTAATTAAATAAGAAAATTGGATATCTATATTTAATTTATTATAATTTTTAGGTCCATTTATAATTCTTTTAATGATATATAAAATTTAATTGAGCTTTTTAAAGGGCAATTGTTTAACTATTCCATGGTTAGATCATTTGTGAATAATTATTGATATTCTGATAAAAAACTTCTATAACTGAAAAAATAAAATGGAATTGTATTAATGTCCTTATATAAAATTTAATGGTCCAAGATATTGCTGTGTACTCTGAAATATGTATGACCCACTTAGTTAAAATATTGATATTATGCAGTTACTTCATTTAAGTAGTTTTATTGATCATCACAAATTAGTTTTTGTATTTAATATTTCTTCAATATGTTAATTATAGAAGATCAAATGAGTTATAATTTTCATATTATCATGATATTTAACCATAATAAAATTTTTACGAATATCCAGGAAGGAGTTAATGGAATATGAAAACTCATCACCCACAGAGGTGGTGGACCGACATAATATGGACAATGATTTCATCTTTAGAATAATTGGAGAAGGTAAGAGTTCTAATAGTGAATATTACATTAATAAAATATCATTACAATGAATATATAATATTGGAGTTATAATTTATTATTGTATGTTGTAGGTGAGGAGATGAAAAAAGAATAAAATTATTTAAAATAGTTATTTTGAGAATATTTCCTCTTGAATGTCACCTCCTTGGAAAACTCATTAAGGAACATGGAATATGAATTTTTCTAAGAACAAAGGTTCAGGTATATAAGGTATAGGATTAGTAAGTTATTTGGGTATAAATATCTCAATATCTAATTCTTATAAGTTGCGAGGAGAAGGGGTTGTGAGGGTTGGTATTTATATAAAGAGGAGAGTGGTTTATTTGAATATTATGTTTTTTGAATATTAATTTATCTCAAGGCACCAAATAGTATTGATTCTTTTGAATATATATATATTAAGTGGTACATGTGAGTTCATAAAAATATGTGGTTACATCTTACATGAATAAAAAATCCATGTTTTTGGCTTATAATGTTTATAATCATATTTTACCATATTTAAATATCTACAAAATTCAATTATTTTAGAAAAATACAAAAAATATATCCAATTTTTTTCAACATGTAGATTCCCAAAAAAATATAGTTTTTTATTTTTTAAAAATATGTGAATTTTTTTAAATAAAATCCTCTATTATTTGAAAACGAAATTTTTTAATAATATTATTAATTTTTTCATCCATTGAAAATTTACTTAAGGTAACAAATAATTATATTAGAATTTTAATAAAGAATTATATTAATTTATAATCACATTTTATGTAAAAAACATTTTTTTAGTTCATATTCATTTATGTGAAAATTAAAATTAAAAATATATGTTTAACAATACATATATAATCCTTATTTTAATATTTTAAAACATTTTTTACCTATATAATGATATAAATATTCAATATTTTCATTTTATAAGATACCTAAATATTATTTTACACTTCTATATGTTAGGATACTATTTTATATTATTTTTTGTCTTATTTTCTATTTTTCCCATTGTAATAAATTTAATTATTATGTACATATTGATGCACTAAATTAAATGTTTAAATTTGCATAATAAAATTTATATGGTTTTATGATATGATGTGTGTGAATTATATAATATTATATTACAAAATATCATCAATTTTTATATTCAGAAAAAAAATTACATTGATAAAATTCTTGATCATTATAGTGAACAAAAAGAAAAAGACAATAAAATATCTACATATGAATAACATAGAATATATGTAGTACCCCCGTTTTGAGGTATTTTTCCTTCGTTTATGAATTTTTATGTGTTTAAAGTGCATGGGATGAGTTGGGAAGAAGTTGGGAGAGCATTCAATGGTTTTGGTTGTGTTTGGAGGCTTTTAAAGGGGTGCACGGTTTGAACACGGTTTGTGAAAACCGTGCGGATTCTCCAGGAAACCGTGCAGGGGAGACAGTAGGCTACACACGGCCAGCACAAGGTTTTTCAAACCATGCGAGGAAACAGTGTAGACCCCTTCTCCCGAGACAGTAGCGTGCGCACAGTTAGTACACGGTTTTCCAAACTGTGTGGGCTAACCGTGCAACCACTAAAAAATAGGGTTATAAGTTCCGAGATCCCTCGAGCCTTACCTATTTCACTCCAATATTCCTCCCACACGATCCTCACTCAGTATTTTGGGTTCTTAGGGGTTAAGGGTGCTCTACCACTCGATTTGGGAGCGTTTCAAAGGAGTTTCAATGTGGTTTGAAGGTGGTTTTTCCCGGGTAAGTCACTCCTCTTGTTTCTATTGTGTTATCTTCTAGATCTACATCCCTCTCATTTATGGGTTTATATATCTACACTTTTTGTGTGTATATCTGGGGTTGTGTTTGCCTTGGATGTTAATATTAAGGCTTGTGGATGTTAGGGAAAGGGGATCTAGATAGGTATCAGTGGTGCGTTCGTAGGATTTGAGGTGCAGTTGCTTGTGGGTCGATTTCTTTGGAACCCTAAAGGTAGGTGGATTATCTCTTGACTCCAAATGGTTAGAGCTAATGGTTTTGGTCACAATTATTTTTTTGTGTTTGAAATTAAATATGTTTGATGTGCGAAATTGGTTAGAAATCCCTTGGGTGATGTTTTGGGGATTTTTGTGGAAATGGGGGTTTTATAGTGAAATGCCCTTGTTGTGGATTTTAAAATGGTGATTTTAAAATGGGATTCTATGGTTGATTTGTGAATATTATTGATGGAAATGGTTTTCAATAAAAGGGTTTTTTTATTGAAATGTTGTTTGGCATGAAAATGGTTTTCAATAAATGGGTGATTTATTGAAGTGAATTGACATGAAATGGAATTGGTTGACTGCATGTGGTTGTAACCTTTGTGAGTTTATTCCTGGTTTGGTTTGATTGAAATGTGGTATGGAAGTGGGTGGGAAGTTTCACTATAAAAACGGGATGGATAGTGCTCAGATGAACCACCATATGATTAGTGGTCGGGAAGTACCACTAGTTGTGAATGGGTGAACAAGTTGGGTGGAAGTCCCACAGTTCTGATTGTTTTGGTGTGAATGGGTGAATAGGTTGGGTGGAAGTCCCACCATTTTGGTTGTTTGTTATGCATTTCTTTGCAAGATGGAATGGTTGTGCTAATGTGAAAATGATGAGATAACTTTGGCATGTTTGGTTGGCTTTCCCTTGGTTACATGGTTTGGGTGTGATGGCTTGGTAAGGGCATGTTTGGGTTATGAAAATGGTTGAACATGTGATTTAATTTATATAAACTATTTTATATAATTGTGATAATGGTTTTATCCTAGTGGCGTGTGTAGGGAATTCATTTTGGGAAATCCTACTGAGTTTTAGTACTCACCCCCTGGTTTGGAACTATGGTGTCTTTACAGAAGACATGTACCGTGATGTGGGAAAAGGTAAGGCATCACCCTTATTTAGTGGAGCATTGTGATCCCCTGGTGGATCTTGGAGCTTGGATCTTGGCGTGGAGATATGGTGGTGTCATGGCTTGTGGTGTTTAGTTGTTTAGTTTCCACATTGTACTCTGATGTTGTGTGGACATGTCTAGTTGTTTTGGCTTTGAGATGTGTTTGTGGAATAACTTGGTTGTCTTTTTAGAATGCATGGTTGGGTAATTGAATTGGCATACATCATATATGGCTGTTAGTCGATGGTTTGGTTGGTTTTGTCTTAAGGGAAAATCATTCCCCAACTTGATCTTGAAGCCCTCCGAATTCATTTCCAGCCTTTGGCATCGTGGGAACATAGCTTAAGTCCAAGTATCCCTCACCGCCTCCTCAAGCCAATGAGGTAGGGGTGGGGCGTTACAAGTGGTATCAATTTATTCAGTCCTTTGGATTTGATTATCAAATTTGGTGTTCACATTCATTCTGTTACATTTCTTGAGTCGGGATGGTATAAAGTTGTAAGATTATCGGAACATGGAATGCATAGCATAAAAGGACATAGATAACCCTTTTATCCTGAAATTCATGTTACCATGGAGTTGGGTACATAAGTGTTTTGGAGACACTTATAGGAATTGGATATCTCATTGTTGTGGGTGTAGCCAATGAGATGAGCATGGCATGCATGGTAGAAATGACTACCCACTATGATTCATATTTTATTGAGGTATAATGATTAATGATGTGACATGAATGTGTGAAATTTTAATGTGAATAAATTGTTATTTTGAAAATGGTTTTGTTTTCAAATTGGTGAAACATGGCACATGTGGAAAATGTGATCTGGTGGAAAGCCATGTTGTGAGCATGTTGGGTAATGTGATTTTAAATGGGATTTCGTGATGTCTAAGGAAGTGAGACTCATGTTTTTTTTTTGTTTTTTTTATAGAAATGGCACGGGGTATGCGTCGTAGAGACCAACCAGAGGAGGCATCTGAGAATGTGGTAGCACCTGAGCCTCAGGTGAACCAACAGCTAGTGAAAAGCATAGTCAATGCTTTCTAAGCTGTGGAAAGTGTTAACAATGTGGATGAACCAAGGCATGTGGATCATGTGGTTCAGTTTCCAAAGAAGAATCCACCCATCTTCAAGGGTGATTCAAAGCCATAGAGGGAAGAATCATGGTTGAATAAAATAAAAAAGGTCTTCGAGTTCTTCGGAACTCCGGTTGAGTTAAAAGTGAAGTTGGCCACATATATGTTGGATGATCTTTCCCTTCAGTGGTGGGATTTGGTAGTCCATGCGGGGACAGACCAGGGTATGATGTGGGAAGGCTTTGAGGAATTTTTTAATAAACAATTCTACCCACATATGTTTAGAATTCAGTGTACGACAGATATCTTCAGTTTGAAGCAAGATCTTATGTCTATGACGAAGTATGCAGCTATGTTTATGAACATAGTGCGGTTTTCACCTGAGGTTGAGGGTAGCACATCGTTGAAGGAAAGGATCTTTGAAGTGGGATTAAGGAAATAAATCCATTCAAAGATAGCGGTGCTGTGTATAGATGATTACACAGAGATGGTGAATAGAGCCTCGGTGGCTGAGCAGGATCTGTTGAGAGATCTGAGCAGGGGAAGCATTGTTTTACCCATTAGAAATAGTGTAAACTCTAATGTTGGGATCAAGTGAAGGAGGGAAACTTATTCCCAGTGCGGGAATATGGCATATAATCTGACGGTATGATTGATAAATCTTCCTCTGATGTCCCAGAGCAAGCCGAGATGTTTTCAGTGTTGTTCTATGAACCACATCAAGCGGTATTGTATGACACAACCTCAAGAATGTCATAATTGTAAGAATATGGGGCATCTACAGAGTGATTATTGGAATGCTCCAAGGTCGGGTGTGCGTGACACTCCCTAGGGATCACATACGTCGTATGCTTCGAAATGACATGGACAGAAGCACATCCCTTGTCAGCAGAGTAAAGTGGGTCAAGGTGATTCTCGAAATACCATGATGCCTCTACAGAGCAATAAAGAGCAGAGTGTGGAAAGCAAACATGTGTTCGGTGCTGAGCAGGTGGTGGTGGATGATCAGTCGGGACCATCCACGGTGCGAGGTACTATTGTTTTAAATTCTACCTTGATGCAAGTGCTGTTTGATACGGGTGCTTCACACTCTTTTATTACTACATGTGTGGTTGATTTGATGGGTTTGAGTGTAGAAATGATGACCTCTATTTGGAAACTTCAAACTCCTCTGGATCGAAGAGAGTGCCGATCCTTCTTGTGTAGATAATGTTGTATCATTGTGGGAAAGGTTGAGATAGTGTGGAATTTCTCAATGCTTGAGATAGATGTGTATTATGTAATCTTGGGAATGGATTGAATGGTGGTTTTAAAATCCCACATCGATTGTGATGGATGAAAAGTGGCTTTTACAACACACGATGGCGTAAGAAATCTCTTAAGAGGAGAGAAGCTTGAAAGGCAGGTTGCATAGAGTTTGTTGGCACTAGAAGTGGATATTTTATCATATCAGTTGATGATTTTTATGTTTGAATCGTTAGAGGATGTTCAGTAGAGTGTTCCTCTGGTAGTGGTGGATCAGTTCATGGATGTTTTCCCTGAAAAATTATCTGGGTTGCCTCCCGTAAGAGAAGTGGAGTTTACGATTGATCTCCTTCTAGGGAATAGTCCTTTCTCACTTCCGTCTAATCAGATAGCACCATCTGAATTGAGGGAATTAAAAAATCAGTTGGAAGAGTAAGAAAAAAGGGTTTATACGACCTAGCACATCTTCGTCGGCGGCGCCAGTGTTGTTTATGAAAAAGGTAGAAGGAACTTTGGGGATATGTGTTGACTATTATAGACTTAACCAAGCTACGATAAAGAATTGATATCCACTTCCATGAATTGATGATTTGTTCGACCAGTTGAGGGGATCCCAGTGGTTATCCATGATCGACCCGAGTTCGGGATATCATCAATTGCGGGTGAGGAAGGAGGATATTCCTAAAACAACTTTCAGAAGTAGGTATCGCCGTTATGAAAATGTGGTTATGTCTTTTGGTCTAACGAATGCGCCAGCGGTGTTTATGGAATTGATGAATCATATATTTCAGAGATATCTGGATTCATTTTTTGGTGGTGTTTGTAGAAAATATTCTGGTGTCTTCAAAGACTAGGGTAGAGCGTGAGATGCACTTGGCGATAGTGCTTGGAATCTTGAGGGATCATCGGTTGTATGCCAAATTGTCAAAGTGTGACTTTTGGATACAAGAAGTTCATTTTCATGGCAATGTGATTTCTAAAAGAGGTGTTTGAGTGGATCCAAAAATGATAGAGGCCGTTATCTCATGGAAACCACCAAAGAATTTGTTTGAGATACGAATCTTTCTTGGTCTAGATGGGTATTATCTACGTTTTGTTCATGATTTTTCATGTTTGGCTTCGTCGATGATAGCTTTGACAAGAAAGAATGTTCCATTCCGGTGGAATGAACGGTGTCAGCAGTGTTTCAAAGAGATAAAGGGCCGTCTTACATCTGCACCGATCTTGCTATTTCCAGAATCAGGAAATGGTATATGGTGTATTGCGATGCATTGAGATCAGGGTTGGGGTCCGTTCTCATGCAAGGTAATCATGTGGTTGCATATGGATCACGACTGTTAAGAGTACATGGGAAGAATTACCCAACTCAGGATTTGGAGTTGGCAGTCGTGGTCCATGCTTTGAAAGTATGGCATCATTATCTCTTCGGTGAGAAATTCACGGTGTATACAGATCATAAGAGCTTGTAACAAATTTTCTCACAAATGGATTTGAACTTGAGGCAAAGGATATGGATGAAATATCTCCAGATGTTTGATTTTTACTTGATGTACACAACAGGTACGGGGAATTCTATGGCGGATGTATTAAGTAGAAAATCATATGCTCATGTGGTGAAACAGGTATCTGACCAGTGGCAGTTGATGTCAGTTATAGATGATATGCGGTTGGAATGTGAGGACCAGGGCGATAGAGCGGTCTTCTTTCCGGTTTTGCTGATTCCTGACTTGGTTGGAATTTTTAGAAAGTCAAAGATATATGATATTGAGTGTGTGACCATGGGGTTGAGACTCAATGGTGGGGATACCATTGAGGGTTAGAAACTGAATAGAGATCCTATTTTGTGTTTTCGGAATTGGATGGTTGTACCTGTTGCTTGTCAGGAGGATCTTCTTAGGGAATATCATCATTCCAGGTGGGATGTTCATCCTGGAATTCATAAAATGTATAAAGCGCTGAAAGCGTAGTTTTGGTGGGTTGGAATGAAAATAAGAGTGGCTGAGTTTGTTTCGAGATGCTTGACTTGTCAGCAGGTCAAGGCCGAGCATCAGAGGCCAGCTGGAATGTTGCAGTCTTTACCAATCCCTAGTTGGAAGTGGGAGCGGATATCAATGTATTTTGTTACAGTTCTCCCAAGAACGGTCAAAAAGCATGATTCCATTTGGGTGATAGTGGTTCACCTAACGACGTCGGCCCATTTCATCTCGATTCGTGAATCTTATATGGTGGATGATCTTTCCAAAATCTATATCCCGGAGGAGGTAAAGAGGCATGGTGTTCCAGTTTCGACTGTTTCTGCTAGAGATCTGAGGTTTATATCTCGTTTATGGAAATCTTTGCAACTAGCTCTTGGGACACAGTTAACGATGAGTACGTTGTATCACCCTCAGATGGATGGTAAATCTGAGAGGACAATACAAACTCTGGAGGATATGTTGCGGGCTAGTGCAATGTATTTTGGTGGCTTGTGGAAGGAGAACTTGCCGTTGGTTGAGTTCTTGTACAATAACAGTTATCAGGCATCCATACAGAGGGCTCTGTTTGAAGCATTGTATGGGCGTCCATGTCATTCTCCACTATATTGAGCAAAAACGGGTGAGTCCTCGATGGTTGGACCGAGCCTTTTCCAGGAGACTACAAAGAAGATCAAGCTCATTAGAAAGATAATGGAGACGGCTCAAAGACGTTAGAAATCGTATGCGGATCATCGTCGATGACCGTTGTCATTCTAGGTGAGTGATCATGTGTTCTGGAGGATCTCTCCTAGGTTGGGACATTGTTGGTTTGGGAATCACGGAATGTTATCTCCAAGTTATGTTGGGCCTTTTGAAGTTCTTGAGTGGGTTGGTGAGGTGGCCTATCATTTGTATTTGCCACCTAGGTTATGTGCGGGGAAAAATGTGTTTCATGTGTCATAGTTTAAAATGTATCAACCGGATTGTGAGCATGTGATTCGATGAGATCATGTTGAGCTAGAACCAGATGCTTCGTTAGTGCACGTGGTAGTGGAGGTTGTTGATAGGAAAGTGAAAGTCGTGCATGGTAAGAGAGAGAGGTTTAGTTCATTTTTTGTGGAAACATGGTCTAATTCAAGAGGAGACTTAGGAGCGGGAGAAAGAGATTGTTGAGCAGTGGCCTGATCTCTTTCAACAAAGGGCGGGTCCACTACTTTCCGAGGATGGAAATTCTAATTGTGGGGAGAACTTAGTACCCCCGATTTGATGTATGTGTCATTTTTTATGCATTTTTATGAATTTAATGTGCATTGGATGAGTTGGGAAGAGGTTGGGAGAGTTTGGAATGATTTTGGTTGAGTTTGGAGTCATATAAAGGGGTGCACAGTTTGATTACAGTTAGTGGAAACCATGTGGGTTCTCCACGAAACCGTGTAGGTGAGACAGTAGGCTTTTCATGGTCGGTGCACGGTTTTCCAAACCATTTGAGGATACCATGCAGACCCTTGCTCCCACAGTAGTAGCATGCGAAGGGTTAGCGCAGAGTTTGCCAAACCGTTCGGGCTAACCGTGCGGCCACTTAAAAACAAGGTTATAAGTTCCGGGCTCCCTTGAGATTAACCTATTTCACTCCAACATTCCTCCCACTCGAGCCTCACTCGGTATTTTGGGTTCTCAGGGGTTAAGGGTGCTCTCCCACCAGATTTGGAAGCGTTTCAAAGGTGTTTCAAGGTGGTTTGAAGCTGGTTTCTCCTGGGTAAGTCTCTCATCTTGTTTCTCTTGTGTTTTCCTCGAGATCTACATCCCTCTCTTTCGTGGTTTTCTAGATCTACACTTTTTTGTGTAGATCTCGGGTTGTGGTTGCCTTGGATGTTAATATTAATACTTGTGGATGTTATGGAAAGGGCATCTAGAGAGGTTTCAGTGGTGCGTTCTCCGGATTTGAGGTGCGGTGGCTTGTGGGTTGATTTCTTGGGATCCCTAAAGGTATGTGGCTTCTCTCTCGACTCCACTTGGTTAGAGCTAATGGTTTTTGTAACAATTAATTTTTTTGTTTGAAATTAGGTTTATTTGATGTGAGAAATTGGTTAAAAATCACTTGGGTGATGTTTTGGGGATTTTTGGGGAAATGGGGGTTTTATGGTGAAAGTCTCTTGTTGTGGATTTTAAAATGGTGATTTTAAAATGGGGTGATATGATTGATTTGTGAAAATTATTGATGGAATTTTTTTTCAATAAAAGGTTTTTTTATTGAAATTTTGTTTGGAATGAAAATGGTTTTCAATAAATGGGTGATTTATTGAAGTGAATTTATATGCAATGGAATTGGTTGATTGCATGTGGTTGTGACCTTGGTGGGTTTATGCTTGGTTTGGTTTGATTGAAATCTGGTATGGAAGTGGCCGAGAAGTCTCACTATTAAAAGGGGATGGATAGTGGTCCGAAGAACCACCATATGAGTAGTGGTTGGGATGTACCACTAGTTGTGAATGGGTGAATGGGTGGGGCGGAAGTGCCACCGTTTTGATTATTTTGGTTTGAATGGGTGAACGGGTGGGTTGGAAGTCCCACTGTTTTGGTTGGTTGTTATGAATAGCTTTGGAAGATGTAATGATTGTGCTAATGTTCAAATGATGAGATGGCATTAGCATGATTGGTTGGATTTCCCTTGGTTGCTTGGTTTGGGTGTGATGGCTGGGTAAGGGCATGTTTGGATTATGAAAATGGTTTCACTTGTGATTTATTTTATATAAAATTTTTTATATAATTGTGCTAACGGTTTTATCCTAGTGGCGTGTGTAAGAAATTCATTTGGGGAAATAATACTGAGTTTTAGTACTCCCCCCCTGCTTTGGCACTATGGTGTCATTATAGATGTCGGGTACCATGACGTGGGAAGAGTTAAGGCATCACCCTCCATTAGTCGAGAATTGTGATCCCTTGGTGGATCTTGGAGGTTGGAGCTTGGCATGGAGGTGTGGTGGTGTCATGGCTTGTGGGTTTTGGTGGTTTAGCTTCTGTAGCGTACTCTGATGTTGTGTGGACATGTCTAGTTGTATTGGCTTGGAGTTATGTTTGTGGAACAACTTGGTTGTCTTTTGGGAAAACATGGTTGGGTAATTGAATTGACATGAATCATATAGTGGCTGTTAGTGGATTGTTTGGTTGGATTTTTCTGAAGGAAAAATTATTCCCTAACTTGATCTTGAATCCCTCAGCGTTCTTTTCTAGCCTTTGTCATCTTGGGAATGTCGCATAAGGCCAAGTAGCCCCCACCGCCTCCTCAAGCCAATAAGGTAGGGGTAGGGCGTTACAATATATAATAACACATTGTCCCATGATTAATATATTCTCATTGAAACCAAAATAAGGATGAGTTAACCAAAAAATCCTTGAAATTATATACACAACTGAGACCCCCTTAACACCACAACTTTTCTAAAAAATATAAGGAAATATTCTAATCATGCTATGAATATCAGAGATTCACTGTGGTCTATAGTGGTTTAAACTTCATGTTGCAATGAGTATCATTGATTCATAATATAATTAAATATGGTATATTTTCAAATTTAATAGGGATCTTACAAACTTTTAATGACTTAAAAACTTATATAATGTTCTACGGTAAAGGGAGTATTGATATGTATTTCTATAATGGATTTTTTTGATTCCATATGAGATTTTATACTTATCATAAATGATTTATTTGGTTTTATTTTCTATTTGAATGTGTCTATCATATCTTATTGTGAAATATTATTTCCTAATATATTTTCCCTCTATCATGATTGATTATTCCTTTTATAGATAATATGTTCTTAATAAGAAAATAGACACTCATTGTAATTGATAATTTTTTCTTGTACATCATATGTTTTGATTGACTGTCATGTTTAGTATTTTTTAGGTCACATTATTTTTTAATTCATCAAGATAAGTGATGAATGATGGAGGACCAAAAATATGATAGGGAAGGATAGGGCTCCATGAATAGTATTTAATTATTTTCTTTTGTGACTGATATTGTTTATAAAAGAATTCTATTTTAATTCGGCTCTTTTTTCTTTTAGTGATTCAAAAAAATGATGTAGGGTTATTTGAAATTGAAAAAATTAAAATTAAAAATATTTATAGAATCTCACAAAAGGTTTATCATTATAATCTATAAATTGATAAGATAATTTTTTTATGTAAATTCATTCCGTAAAATTATCTTATGATGATTATTTTTAATATAAAGTCTTCATTATAAATTTTTTTTGTTTCTATTAGTTATTTGTATATTTTTTATTTTTTATTCATGAAAATTGATATTTTAGTTAAAAAATTTAGAACCAATATCTGAGAAAAAATCACTAGAATAACATTTATACACATCCATATTGGATCTAGCTTACACCCACCATTTAGAAAACATAATATAGTATTTTTAGTAATATAAATACTATGAATATAAATCAATAAAATTTGGCAGAATTTATTTTAAAAGTGATGTATTTTTGGGGAACATTATAAATTTTTGGCACCATTCATAGGTACTAAATGGATTAAATTATATGAAATGTATAGTATTAGTTGATCGGTTTAATTATTTACATCCCCTATTTATATTATTTATTTTATTCCTTTATATGATCATAAGTGTTTTTATATTTTCATCATTGGTTTTCGGTGTATACGATACACCCTAACATAGCCGTACACGGATTTTGTATAATCTATAACAATTGGTCTTCATTGATGAGATCAGTCATAAATTTTTCAAAAACTGGAGTTCAATGATGGAAGAATGAGTACCCAAAAACATGAATGAAGTGGTGGAAAACATCCTCGATAGATATCCTTATGGATAACATAATATATCACTTAGAGACTATAAACTGAATTTTATCTATGGAGAACCTCAAAGAATTGTGTTGTTTTTGATTCCGGTAAACAATTTTGAGTTGAAGCCTATTTTAATTAAAATAAACAAAGATGATGGATAGTTTGGTGGCATGAAATTGGATACCCTAGGGACCGCCTCTTTATTTTTTCAGAAATTTAAATTATAATTTATGACAAAAATGTGTTTACCAATTTTTTTGAAATAATTTCCATTCTCATTAAAGTGTCATGATAAAGATTAACTCAATTCCCTCCCTTCTAATTCACTCACCACATGAGAAGATTTATTAAATATATTTCTACAGAATAATCCCCACAAGTAAATAAGTTGATTATTTATACTACAATTCCAAAAATTTCTAAAAAAGATAGAAATTACACTTATGAGGTTTAATATATTTTCAAGTATATGTTGTGAAAATACCCACACCATAAAGTGATATTTTGGATGTAGTTGATTTTTTATGCCAGATTACAAAATATTTTAGAGGAGTGGTTGATTCAACAGTAAGAGAATGAATTATGAAAAAGAAAACAAATAAGTTATAAAAAACCTGGTTTATTTAGCTACTGGAAATTAGAATGAGTTCATGCTCATTGAGGCATTTATCATGTATAGTATAACACTAATTATACTTATCAAATATATAAAATTGAAAAATAGAGGCATTATTGGCTATTAAAAACGAAGGATTCCAAAATGAGTTGTACAAAACTATTTTATGTGAGATGTCTAGTGATCTATATATATTCCAAGACTTCTATGAAATAATTAATGAAAATAAAATAGGTGAAATGATATCTTCTTGGTCTAACTGAGAACATATGTACTTTTTAAATTAGTATAGTGAACAAGCTAGACCAGTAGACCAAAAGTAAAAATGGAAACCACAAAGATATGTAAGTCACTTTTTCCTTCACATGTTTTGTTATGTAAGTCATTTTTTATGGATTGTATTTATTTGATTCATATAGAGAATGATATTAAATTCTTAAATATTATTTTTAATAATTGAATGAAAATTATTCTAGAATGGTTACGAGGGGGAATGAATCTCATCGCATTCTTGGTGACAGTAATCTGTACGTATGCACAAACGCTACTTCCATTTCATTTTTTTATTTTAAAATGAAAGAAAACCAAATTATAAAAAGGTATATTATCCTTAAAAAATAATATAATTTTTTATATTCATTATGTAAGTTCATTAACAACATCCTTTATATGTTCCATCTATGGTATTAATGAGTCATATCACTTTGAGTGGGTGGTAGTCCGCGCTTACTCAAATGAATTTATCGTATATATTCAACATGAAAAGAATAAAGTTATGCTATAAAATATAGTTACAGAATCTTATAGATAAAATTAATATCATATATATCATATACAATTAAAGTGCCTTAATAATGGCCACCATAAGTGGTGGTGGTAGAAGATTGAACAATCATCGTTTCGTGAGGCAGTTGATCACCGTCCACAGAAACATCATTTTCTCTACACATTAGATGATGGTGTGTGTAAGTGTAGTTCAAATAAAAAACATAACAACAACCTAGTATATTGAGGACACATGTGTAGTTATAGAATAAAGAAGAGATGTTACCTTTAAATCGGGTAATTCTCATTGGTTTGAACCAAAATGCTTACTTGAAGTGTATTAAGCCTAAAGTAAGGCTTCTAAGAATAATATAGGGATGTAGGGAGATTAATTAGGCAGATTTTTGACAATAAAAGTGGCTTTAAAGGTGTGAGAAATGTGTTATATGCGGGGGCTTCTTATAAGGGGGAGGAGGGGTTCTTTAGGAATGTTTGAGAAATATTATTTTTATATATAATTATTTTCTATTTATAAAGGTCTAAAACACATTAAAGTCAAATATAAGAGGACTCATGTTCGAAATAAAATCATCCAATAACAATTTTATAGGGTTTGGATATTTTTTAAATTTTTATAATCTCATTTATTTAAATCATTCTTTAATGAGGTAAACACAACATCATTATTGTATCATAAATAATTTTATTTTTTAGGACTCAAATTTATTAAAAAATTCCGTTATTTAGGAAAATTTTTAGGTTTCAAATTAATATATATTGTAAAAAATATAACTTTTATAACCCCTTGTGAAAATTCTTTTACTAAAATATATATGTTTATGTCATTTTTTGATTACATTAAATTAATTAATATAAAGTTTAATTATCCCTATCAAGTGGCTCCACGGGTTCATAAAATTAACCCAAGGATACCCATGGTCGAATATGTATGAACCAATAGAAATATGACAAAAGTTTGGGTAATTTAATATTATTATAATAATACTAATTTGCCCTTATTTACTAGATTTACACTTTAACCATGGTAAATACAATATTTATTGAAGTAAATATTCATAATGTATAAAAATAAAAGATACCTATTTATACATCTTGGACCTCTTGATTCCAAATATAGAATCCATTATTCCCAATTCAAAATGTAAAAGTTTTATAAATTAATTTAAAATTAATTCGTGTTGTCAAAACAAAAAAGTGTGTTTTTAAGGAATTGTAAATATCAAAAGATTTGCACTAGTTTATGTCTGGTTTAAAGGTGAAATAGTATCTAATGACCTCAACTAAATTAAATGACAAAAATATATCTAATTATGTTTTAAAA
Organism: Viscum album; assembly: GCA_963277665.1. NCBI lineage: Eukaryota > Viridiplantae > Streptophyta > Magnoliopsida > Santalales > Viscaceae > Viscum > Viscum album. The sequence continues at coordinate 614,711,164 of OY728136.1, forward strand.
CCACTAAAATGTATTATATAAAAATATAAATTATTTCTATTAAAAAATTGGTTTTTAATTTAAATTTTTAATTTTTCAGTATTCATCAAAAATTGAATGTTTTCAGAAGAGTACCAAAAATTTACCCTAAGTTAATATTTATTTTCCGAATCCAAAAATGATGACCATTTTGAAAAAAATAAAAAATTTAAAAAATTGGGTATTACTATTTATAACGTTTAGTTTGATTGGTCGTGGTGAGTTAGAATCTAGAAGTTGCAAACAATGCAAGATATTTCATTATTCAAAGGGAAACATATCATGGAAGCTTGGGGTTTCACATTTTTCCATCCTTCAAATAATTCCATCCTCAAAATTTATATAATACTACTAAATAAAATGATTCTGGTGGTTCTTTATCATAAGTTCTTCGGGTTGCCACGTTGCCTCTTCCATATTATGATTTCTCCATAGAACTTTCACCAGATGAGTCATCTCGTTTCTCAACAATTTTTCTATGGTGTCAAGAATTCTGATAGGCTCTTCCAAATAAGATATGTTGGGTTCTAGTTCTATTTCTTCATAGGTGAGTGCATGCATTGGGTCTGGCACGTATTTTCTCAACAGTGATACGTGGAACACATCTTGAACTTTGTAGAGACTTGGGGACACAGACAAATGGTAAGCTACCACCCCAATTTGTCTATAATTTCAAAAGGTCCTATGTACATAGGACTTAATTAACCCTTCTTACTGAATCGTACAACTTCCTTCCATATAGATACCTTCAAGAAAAGATAATCTCCTACCTAAAATTCAACATATTTCATTAGGTTACCAGCTTAGCTCTTTTGCCTACTTTGAGAAGTTTTGATGTGGTTTGGATAATCTTTAAATTTTCCATTGTTTCCTCAACAGGTTTTGGGCCTATGAGTTTTCTTTCACCAACATCATCTCAAACAGTTGGTGTGCAACATCTCTTTCTATATAGCGCTTCATAGAGTGCCATCTAAATACTGGAATGGAATTTTTTGTTATAAGAAAATTCTACCAGAGGTAAATATTGACCCCACATACCTTGAAAGTCAAGTGAAAAAGATAGCAACATGTATTCTAATGTTTAAATAGTCTCTTCTGATTGTCCCTCAGTTTGACGGTTGTAGGTTGTGCTCAAATAAAGTTCAGTATCCAAGGAATTCTGATGAATTTTCCAGAATCATGATTTAAAATGGGGATCATGGTTAGAAACATTCAATAGGGGTACTCCATGAATTCTTAAAATGTCATTAATATATATTCTTGTTAAAATTTCAAGTGTTAAATCTTCTCTTATAGCAAGAAAATGTGCTAACTTGGTAAGACGATCAACAATGAACCATATTGCATCATTACTTCTAAGAGTCTTTGGAATACCCATGACAAAGTCCATCGTAATATCATCCCATTTCCACTTAGGTATGGGAAGAGGTTCCATGAATCCTCTAGGATGTTGTCTTCTAGATTTCACTTGATGAAAAACCATACATCTTGACACAAAATCATAAATATCTCCCTCATGTTTTCCAAACAAAAATGTTCCTTCAAAAATCTATACATCTTAGTGCTAAGTGGGTATATAGAGAAATTGGATCTATGAGAATCATCCAAGAATTCCCTTTTTAGATCAAGAATGTCAAGAACATGAAGTCACTTCCCAAATTTCAAAATCCCATAATCATATACAAAGTGGATTAATATCCCATCATTCAAAGCTTTAATTTTCTTTGGAAGCTCCTCACCATCAGTCTGAGAACATTTTATCCATTCTAGTAAAGATGGTTTAGTAACTATTTGACTATGTATTGGTGTTTCACCTTACATGATTTTTCCAATATCCATATTTACTAAATCCAAGAACATAGGATCCCTTACAAATCTCATCTTATTCAAAAATCCATCATCCATTATGATCAAAGCATCTGCCACCTTATCGTCCTTCCCTGGGAGTTATTGTATAGTGGAGTCCTAATCCTTGAGTAGTTAGAGCCATCTCCTTTGCCTCATGTTGAGTTATTTTTTTGAGAAAATATACATCAATCTCTTATGATCAATATAAATCTCACATTATTCACCATAGAGATGTTGTTTCTATTTTTTCATAGCAATGATTATAGCTGCTAACTCAAGATCGTGAGTGAGATAATTTTGTTCATGAATTTGTAGCTATTGTGATGAATAGTAAATAACTCTATCATTCTGCATAAGTTCACAACCAATTCCTTTTATTGAAGAATCTCTATAAATACCAAACCAATCATTCCCATAGGGTAGAGTAAATATAGAAGCATTTACTATTCATCACATCAGTTCTTCAAAATATTCTTCACACTCTTTTGTCCAAACAAATTTAACCCCTTTATGTGTGAGCTTGGTTAATCGGTTAGGCAATTTTTCAAAATTCTTGGCGATGCACCCATAATAACCTGCTAAACTAATATAACTGTATACCTCAGTTATACCGATTGGTGATGGCTATTCTTGGATTTCCTAAGTCTTTTAAGGATCAATATAGATTCCATAATTAGAGAAAATAAGGGCAACAAAAGAAATCTCTTGAAGCTAGAATTCACATTTGATAAACATCCCATATAATTAATTTCATCTGAGGGTTTTCATAATAGTGTACAAGTGGTTTTCATGATCTTTGTTGATTTTTGAGTAAACCAAGATATCGTCAATAAAGTCCACTAAAAAGTCATCAATATATTCCTTGAAAACTCTATTCATTAGTTACATGAAAATAGAGGGTGAATTAGTCAGTCAAAAAGGAATTACTATAAACTCTTAATGCCCATACCTGGTACAAAATGTTGTCTTTGAAATGTATTACTTCTTTCCACACAACTGATGATATCCAGATCGATGGTCAATCTTTGAAAAATATTGAGCACCATGAAGTTGATAAAATAAATCATCAATGTGAGGTAGGGGATACTTGTTCGTTTTTGTTATATCATTGATCTCCCTATTCTCAATGCAGAACCTCGTAGATCAATCTTTCTTCATAAAAAAATCAGGGGCTCCCCATCAAGAAACACTAGGGAGAATAAATCATTTATTACTCAACTAATCTAGTTGTTTCTTTATCTCCACTAATTACATAGTGTCCATTATATAAGGGGTCATATATATGGTCCTTGAACCAGGAATTAAATCAATGGAATACTCAATTTCTCATTCTGGAGGATGTACAGGCAAATCCTTTGGAAGTACATCAAAATATTATTATATAATAGGTACATCCTATATTTTAACATTCCTTTTCTCTCCCATAGTTATTTCACTCTCTTTCTATATAATAATTGAATTTAGTAGTGATACAAGGGGTGGATCTAGATAAGAATCAGATGGTGATGTTTCTTCACTAAAGACATGCTATTCCTTATCATCATAAAAAATTGTAACCTCATTCTTCTTACAATAAATTTTTGTATCATGGTCCAAAAGACAATCCATATTAGGGATTATATCAAATTTAATCATCGGTATGATGATGAGATCAATGTATAAAGAACATTTATATACCCTAATGGGGACTGAGTCACAAAACATTGTTACAGTGATACTTACCTTAAGTGTTTTGATAGATAACTCCATTATTAAATAAAATTGGATATATCTAATTTTCATAGAAAACATGGAAGATATGTAACAATGTGATGATCTAGAATCAAATAAAGAATTGGCATAACTAGAGGAAACCATTAAATTACCTTCCACCACATCTTTTGGAGATTTATCCTCAGTAGTAGTGATCGCATAAGTTTGGTCTGGCTCTCATGGCCTTTTTTGAGGTATGTCTCCTTGGAGATTAGGAAATTCTTGGTCATAATGTCCCATATCCATGCAATTATAGCATTGAACATTAGTATTTTCTTTCTTACCCTTACAATCACCAGCATGATTGACTTGTTTTTCCACATTTGTAGCATACTACTTTTCCTTTTAGACAAGTACCAGGGTGGTTCCTTCCACAATTATCACATTATAGAAATTCTACTCTTCCATTCTTCCCTGTTTTCGTATTTTCTTTTCCAAGAGTGTTCCGCAGATCTCTTCCTCTCTTTCCTTTCTTTAATGTCGTAAGACATAGAGAATTTCTTTTCTGTCTTGATGGAACATGAGACAATATCTTCACATGATGAGAAGGATTGTGAGACAAATGACTAATGAAGAAATGGTTTTAACCAATCAATGAATCTATCAATATTACTCCTTGGGTTTTGTCTCAGACTCGGAAATTTTCTTTCTATATCTACTCGATGGTCACGAGGAAAGTATTTTTCTTTGAAAATCTCTTTAAACTACCTCCATTCCAAACTTGATACCTCATCATCCTCCTTTGTGTTTTATATCAACGGCCACCACTGACCTGCATCTCCAGAGAGGCAATAAATTGCCATGAAAACTTTTTCCCATTCACTACTCCCCAAAGAATGAAATATTTTCTCAAAGGAACTTTTCCATTTCTTGGCTATAAATGGATTTGTAGTCCCATTGAATGTTGGTGGTGGGTTCCTCATAATGTGTTCAGACATTAATCCTCCACATTATTGATCAGGGCGCTCTATACAGGTAAGGTTATTATTCATAACCCGATTGAGTTTTCCCAGTATGGTGATATGCTGATCCGCACAAATATCATCACAAGCTCCACTATAATTATCTTGAGTAGAATGAAAAACCATATATGGATTAAGTGCATTAATATGGTTTCCATTACATCCTCTTGGCACCATTTCTAAAAAATGGCATACACTAGATTAATTTATAAGTCGCAATACATAATTCCAAACATGTAAAACACTTAACATAACTTGAATAGTTTATGGATATAATCTATAATTACAAAAATGTTTTCTTTGAGGAAGTATATACTCCAAAATCCTGTATAATATGTTGTAAATAAAATTTGAATTATCCTAATCATATCCCTAGAGAGTGTCATTACCAAGAGTGAAACAAGACCCGTTGTTCTCTACCAGGATACACCAAGACAAGCCCAAAACTCATTCCACTCCTAAGTACATATGTGACAAAGCCACCACTACTTGCTCGTATCCAGACATGGATGTATTTCTTGTAAAATACAAAAAATCTCTACATTGCCAAAATTTTGTAAGTTCTTCTATACTAATCCTAAAATTCTATCCCAGGTTAATACTCTGTAATCATAGTTTTTCAAAATCTAGCTTCATGGATTATACTAATCATCCTATGATACCAACTTTAATGCCCCAACCCCAGTTACCTAGATTATATACATTATTACATAAAATTTTCATGGTCACAAAGGATCAAATACCGAATGATAGATCGGTTTAGTAGCTTTGGAAGTACTAGATATATACAGAAATACAACATTACAACTTGAAAAGAAATACAACCCTAATTTTTTTCCATTATAAACATCCTAGACTCCTAGATTATGCCTGAAGTTCACTCATAACTATCTTCTTCATATACTGGGAAAATGAAACATATGAATTGGGAGAGCTCAAACACTTAGTATGAGAAATAAATACATGGGAAGATAACATAAACATGAGGCATGGGGAATAATTGAAAACACCTGCCTTTAAAAATAATAAACATGTTCACTTTATGGAAGGAATATGAGCTGAGTAAATAATGACATAATGAAACATAGTCATTGGTATTATACTTTTCTAATATCCACAAGAAACATCAACATTATTTTCATAATGAGGGAATTTATAATACTGGACATTCTAAAACATTTTTTCAAGGCCTCGTCCAATAGGTCTAAAACTGATTTAGGACTCGACCAAAACCATATATCAAATTGGGAATGGCCTTTCCCAATTCCACATCTAATTGTCTCATGAGACCTACCAATGCACCAAGGAGCAATATCAGGCTCCACCCATCACTTACTAAGTCTAATAGATTCCTCATATGAAATGGTTGAAACATAACATAATCATTTGTATTAAAACTATCGTACGAAATGTAAATACTTTAACCATATACTGGGAATGGTATCAAAATAATACATCCATAGTAAAACATATCACAAAACCCTAAATACAATGTGGAATATTTTTATCATAATAAATTAACATCAAACAAGTGTAAAATTTATCAAAGGATGTGGATAGAGATTAAATACCAACTATTAGAGAGAAATATCTCTTTCTATTTGGAAATCATTTAAGAGTCACATAATTATAAAAGAAAATATTTATTCTTAAAATATTTTTATAAGATTGTAAGGTAAGATTTGCCTATTTTATAATGATGGAAAATAGCCACACCCACTATATAAGTTAAAAATACATTCTTACCTTAATTTTGTCGAAAAGGTCATAAAGTACCTTGTTTGGAAAATGATTAAAGATTCCTTTGAAAACATATAAGGTCAAATAAGGGTATAAACGACTTTAACCCATAGTCTAGTAAATATTAAATTTTGTTTGAAATAAATTTTTAATAAAACACATTTGTGGATGATAAAGATTCCCCAGTAGATACTTACGTTATAACAACCACGAATAATAAAGAGATTGTGATATTAACACTTACCTTGTACTTTTCCTTGGTCGAGAGTACGTTAACCTCTTGTATAATAGTTAAATAATTTTTATTAAATTATATAGAAACTACATACATAAAACATATATCATATATCATATTTGGATATTTCTTTGTTAATAATATTTTAGTAGTATCATTGTTTCTGGTTTTAACTGATTCGTTTTCCTTTATATGTTTTGTGACGTAAGTTATGATTGTTATGAATAGGATATAATTTATTCATGTTAAAAAATGATATTACATTATTAAATATTTTTTATAATAATAAAATTATAATTATTCTTGAATGGTTGTGATGGGAAATGAATCTCATCACGTTTGTGGAGACGGTAATCTGTACGTACGCGTGAATGCTACTTCCATTTTTTTATTTTAAAAGGAATTAAAACAAAATGATACATAGATAAATTTTTATTCCAGTATAATATTATATTTTATATATGTTACATATGTTCATTAACACCATCATTTATCTGTTCTATATATGGTATGAATGATTCATATTACTTTGGGGGGGGGGGGTAGTCCCCACTTCCTCAAATGAAATTATCGTATATATAAAACATGAAAAAATAAATGTATGATGTAAAATATAATTAAAGAAGATTATAGATAAAGTAAATATCATATATAATAATAGTTCCATCATAATGGCCACCATAAGAGGTTGTAGTAGAATATTGAACAATCATCATTTCATGAGGCTGTAGTTAACCGTCCCTAGAAACATTATGTTCTATTCCCATTAGATCGAGGTACGTGTAAGTAATGTTCAAATAAATATCATAAAAATATCCTAGTATATTTAGGATACTGGTTTTGTTATAAAATAATGGAATAAAGATATTTTAGGGGGTTGGAGAAGTAAAATAATATAAAAGAACATAAGAGGGGAGGTTACCTTTAAATCTGGTAACTCCCATTGGTTTGAACCAAAAGGATTAATTGAAGATACCTCTACCTAAGTTAAGGCCTCTAAGAGGAATAAAGGGATATAGGGAGCTTAATTGGGTAGAGGTTTTATGATCCAAGTTGCTTCAGAGGTGTGATAAATGGGTTATAGGTGAGGGATTTTTATAAGGGTGAGGTGGGGCTCTTTAGGAATGTTTGAAAATATTATTTTATTATATAATGAATTTTAGTTTCTAAAGGTCCAAATATATTTAAATTAAATGATAATATGACTCATGTTTGAAGTAAAAACATCCAATAAGAATTGGACCAGTTTTTGATATTTTTTTAATTTTTATAATCTCATTTATTTAAATCATTCTTTAAAGAGGAAAACACTGCATCATTATTGTATCATAAATAATTTTAGTTCTTTGATGTATAAAAATTATAAAAAATACCATGATGTAAGAAAACATTTTATATTTAAAAATAATATTTATAGTCAAAAGGATAAATTATATAAACCCTTTTAAAAATTATTTTACTAAAAGATATATGTTTGTGTCATTTTTGTCTTCACATTAAATTAATTAATATAAATTGTCATTATCGCTCTCAAGTGGCTCCATGGGGTCCCAAAATCGACCCAATGATGTACATGGTAAGATATGTATCAACCAATAGGAATAGGACACGTGTTAGGGTAATTAAATATTATTATAATAATATTTGTTTACTCTTATTTACCTGATTTACACATTAAACATGCTAAATAAAATATATAATGAAGTAAATACTCATTATTTATAAAAAAATAATTTACCTATTTATACAATTTGGAACTCCTAATTCCAAATATGGAATCCATTTTTCCAAATTCGAAATATAGATGTGGAAGATATTAAATTAAAATTAATTCTGTTGTCAAAACAAAAAGCATGTTTTTAGGAAATAATAACTATCAAAAGATTGACAATTGTTTATGTCCGGTTTAAATGGGAAATTATATCCAATGACCAAAATTATATTAGATGATAGAAATATAATATAATTATACTTTAAAACCACTCAAATGTATAATTTAACACTATAAATTATTTCGTTTAAAAAAGTTGGTTTCAATTAAAATTTAGTATGTTGTACTCTTCATGAAAAATTTAATGTTTTCAGAAGATTACCAAAAATTATCCCCAAGCTAATTTTGATATTTCAAATCCAAAAATGAAGTACAATTTGAAAATAAATTTTTTTAAAATTTCAAAAAGTGGGTATTACTATTCATAATGGCTAGATTGATTGTTCGTGGTGTGTTAGAATCTCAATGTTGCGTATATCACAAGCTATTGCATTATTCGAATGGAAACATACTGTGGATGTTTGGGGTGTTACATAACCTCCTAAATTTTATAGAGGATGAAAAAATGAATCAATTAGTCACAATATAAAATGTTTTTTGAGAAATTAAAATAGTCCCACATAAAAATTCTATTCATTAAATATATGTCACAAGTACTATAATATAAAAAGTAACTTAAGGAATATTTATCTAGAAAGATGAAATTGAAGGAAATGATAATTCTTTATTTAAGTGAGGTGTTATGAGGTGTTTTTTAATTGAATATCCCAATGAAACATGGTATCCTATAATTTTATCTATTCTATATACCATCAATTCGTGTACATTTGAGAACAAACTAAGTGATTTATAGGTGAGTGTAAACCTTTTGATGTCAAACATTTTAAAGAATATTGGTATCCATCATTCAAATCCAAAAAAGTCTTATCTTTGAGTATAAGAATGGTCCATGAAGAAGTCAGTTGATATTTAATAGGATTTTTTTTTTCTTCTGAAAAAGGTGATATTCATCCTCGATACTAATTTTCTCATCATAATGATGTAATTATAGTAAGAGGTGTCAATCATTATTTTCCTCTTTTTCTTTCCATGGGGAAAATCATATTTATTTTAATTTAATAAGATTATTATTTTTAGTTGGAGAGAAGTTGGTTCAATTTCATCTTATAATGGTGGTGAAGCAATAAAATAAAGCTACGAATTTTTTCCCATCATAACAATTTAAGATGTATATATATTGGTAGAGATGTAAGTAAAATAAGGGAATGTTATGATGGTCTTGAATTATGAAGAAATGGGAAAAATACCATGGAAATGAGAGATAATCTAGATCAAGGGGAATGAATCTTTGTGCTATAACACCTTTTATGGGAATAATTTTTATAATTAGTCCCCATAATTATGAAAAGGTATAAATTGGAACTAAAAATTCACTTGATAATATTGAGATATTAATTTTTTGGAGAAGCAGAACACTTACCTGTGATAGTGAGTTCTAATATTTCAATGGAGAAATAGAAATGGTTGGTTAAGGTGTTAGTAAAAATGAATAAGCCTGTTTTTAGCATATATTTGATATCAAAGGTATAATTATTTCCTTTTTTTTAACAATATATACTAATATTTGTATTTAAAGAAACACTATTAAGGAAAATCCTGAGACCAAGAAAATTCACATTTCAAAAATCATCAAACTGCATAAAAAATAAATAGTTCATTCTAGAAAATATTAAAATAGCTGGAATGGTCTACCCTATATAATCATCATTCGGTGGGTGTTACCATAATTTCTAGATTTTCCATGATTAAATCATTGAAATGTAATTCCTTCTTGTTCTTGGTTTGAATGACTTCCTCTATGCTCATTTTCACCTCATTGAAGCCACATATAAAAATTTGATTTTGTTTATTAATCATATTTTCTTGTTCTTCATTCAGATCTACTTGAAGTGTCTTTTAAACATTCTATGGGAATCCTCCATTGAAATATTAATCATGGAAGACTCATCTATATTCTCTTTATTATTACGATAGAAAATATCATGGAAATTTATTCTATTGACTTCCTCCCTATATTTACTCATTTTAATTAGAATGATGTACTAAAACTCTTGGAAATTGATATCGTCAACTGAATTTTCGATAGTGGATGGTTAATAGTAATCCAAATCATGGGAATGAAATTAGGTAAGATAGTGTTTAATAATGAAAAATAATTGATTTTTACTTTAATGGTGATTGTTATGAAGGGTTTTATCTATTATTCGAAACATAATAATGTAATTAGGTAGATCAATTTCACCCTCCATTCATCAAACAAATTATAAAATGGATAGAGAGACAAAAATAATTCAAATTTATGTCTATATTCTAATTACAACATAATTCCAATGGATCTTACTTTCTTTGGGAAAACAAAAAGTCACATTCCCTTAAGGAAATATATTTTAACCAAAAATTTGAATTAGTATATATAAGGTACTAATAACTTTTTAGTGGCACATGACACATATCTTCCATCGGATGGCATTTTATTTTTTATATCCATTTATGAATAAATTTTTATATAGAGAATATCATTCTAGATGTGTGAAAAAATGTTTATCTTGGTGTTGGAAATATGTGAGGATACATGCCTAATGCTAAATTGGGAAAAGTTCCATTTCATAGTGATATGTTAGATTGTGATAGGAAACCAAATTTCCAAAGATTATATAATGGTTTATATAATCAAAAAATATATAAATGAATTACATGAAAACATGATAGTGAGATAAATTTCATGCCTCTAAGGAGATACTTGTTTCTATTTGAAGTATTTGAATTGGTTTTTAAAAAAAAATTCATCCCCTCAATCAAATTTTCGAAGAGGGCATGGAGTTATATTTTTATTCATAGTAAAAAGTTAATTTCAGGAAGTTAAATATGAGATCGATTACTACCCCAATTTAAGTAATCATAAATTAAGATGACATTTTTGAGCATATTTTTATTGTGAGTGACAAAAAAACTGGGAAAATTCTTGGGAAATTAATGGAAAGAATGCCTAGGGTGATCTACAATGCGATATGGACTCTAACAATGATACAATACAATTAAAACATAATGGGGAAAGAGATAATTGTTTTGGTATTTTTTTAGATGAGTCTAGATTTATCTATTTCTCTTGAAATTTTTTATTTTCATTGATCATAAAATACTAATGTACATATTAAACAAGAAATATTCCATGACCCTGTTGACTAGATAGATCCAACTTCTTTTTGTGTTTTTTATTTAAGTCAAGGATAAAAATGGATTATTATTTTTTATTAACCATATTTAAATAATGAATACAGATCCAATATATAATGTTTAAATGGTTGAGATTAAATATAAATTTCTAGATGAATAGGTTTTTTTCATGGGAGCTCACAAAACGACCATAGTTCTTTGAAATCACTATTTACTTGGTCCCTAAGAAAATCCACCCACAATTCACATATTGATAGATGTAATTTTTACTTGTAGAATCCCAACCATATTTTCAGAATGATCCTTTATTTTTCAAATAATGTGGGGATGTATTGACTAATTAGTGTGTACTTGATAATGTAGTTAAAAACGTGTTATACTTCTATCACACCTCAGTAATGGGAGGACGTAGTGGTTTTGAGAGAATAATGGCCAAGATCTTTTAAAGTTGGTTCTTTTATAAAAACCCATAATAGTGATACATGATGACTCAAGGAACCATATGATCATTATAAACATATTAGAAACATTTAGAGGATAGATAAGATACCACAACAACCCATCATAGAGGCCCAAGTTCATGATATATAGAGTATAGTCTTCATCATTCCATTTTTTATTATTATTTTCATAAAAATAAATTTTGAAGTGTGTTAATTATTTATCAAAATGGGTTGAAGATGAAGTCCCTCCAGAAAGCATGGAGAAGTTAACAATTATTTTTTATGGAGAAGTTATTATCTTGGTATGGAGTGCCAAAGATACTCACCTGTGGTCTTGGAATAAATTTCGATAATCACTTATTGAGATGGGTTGAATATAAAAACATAGATTATAAAAATATTGGTACTCTATACCATCCTCAAATAGTTATATATGTGTATCATTCAATCCAAGTGATAAATAATATCTTAGATAATATCATTAAGATGAGTCACAAGGATTGTCCTACAAATCATAATGATGCATTATGAGCCTACTAAGCTACATAAGAGACACTGTTGTGAATGTTTCTGTTCCATTTTAGGTATAAAAAACCATACCTCCTTCTAGTAGAGATATGACTATGCTATTTCCACAAATTAATTTTGAGGAAGAAGTAGTTGAAAAAATAGATTGTTAGATATAGAATATATTTAAGATATATGGAGATATTACTATACTAATGGAATTGAATACAATGTTAAAACTAAGAAGTTATATAATAGAAAACATTAAATAAGGGAGGTACATCTGAGATATTAGGTATTGTTGTTTAATTTACATTTACACTTGTCATAATAAAAACTCAAGTGAGTATAATTGGGACCCTTCACAGAAATGAGAACTTTCCTACATAAATATTTAAAAATTACACAAAATGATTAACTACCCTTTAGGGTGAAGTGACATTGCTTCAAATACTACCTTGAACATCCTCTAATGGGGCATATGATTTCTCTATACTTAACTAAAAATAATAAGGTTTGTTGTTCTTTGAACATTAAATGAAGCGCTTGATGAGAGGAAACCCAAGATCCTTTCTTTTAATTTTGTATTTTTTAGTCATTTTACGTGATAAGTTATGACTTTTTTGGAAAACCTATCATTGTAGAGACTCTAAGGTAGTCTTTTATTATTTTCTATTGGAGATATAAATGAAATTTTTTTGTTTTTTTTTGAGAGAGTTTAAATTCTCAAATAATACATCATCATGGATTAACCTATTTGGTCATACAATAATGAATTATTCTTAAATTTCTATAAATTGTAAATCATATTTATTGAACTAATTTCATGATCTAATATCCAAAATCCTAGGTGACTATTGTCGAATAAAAAAATCATGGTGTCATGACCATTCTTATAGCATCCTTAAATTGGATCACCTAATTGTAACATGATCTAGAGACCCACTAACTTTAGGCACATCTCCCCATATACCAGAGATCACTAACTACTAGGGATGGTCATATATCTGATAATTGGAAGAATATACCCTATGTAAGTATATAAAAAATGGAAAACATTAGATGAAATATCAATAAATATTCAAAATTAATAGATAAAATATGAACAATATGAATAGAAATAACTACTACAATTCCATGAATGTCAAATAATAGCTGAAAGGATCAATCATACGTCGAATGAAGAAGGATCTGAAAAATCAGAAAAATTACAATATGGTTCAACCCTAAGGATCTACTCAGTCTGGCTCGAACCATCGACATCCAACTCATGCATCCATTACACCTCCATCAATTAAATTTTAGATAACAATATCCTACCCTATCCTATGTCATGGGATATAAATCTTTCACATATCCTAGAGGTCCTATGAAGGTTGTTTGTATGGACTTAGTAGTCCCCCACCACATGTGTTCCTATACCATATTCATAGGTATATGAGTGTGTACAAAGTGAAATTCATAACAACAATATCAACTATCACAACCTAAAACACCCATGCTGGACCAGCCGCTTGAAATCCATTACCACCTTTAGTGTCTGTTAGAGTGGGATGATATACACAAGATTTTCTATATTTAAGGGTCCATTGACCTTTCAAAAACGATTCTTTTAGAATAATTTCATAGAATTAAGAAACATTACTAAACATAATAACAACTAATAGTTTAATAGAAAACATCACCATATCATAACATAAGTCCAACAATCATTCGACCCCTTTCACCGATTGTCACCTCAATCTCCTAAAAAAACCAATGTGAGAGAGACACCTTTCCTTCCCATGTCCCATTCCATTGTCCTTAACATATACCACATAAATGGTTAGAATACAACCCCCAACTAGTGATCTCAATTACTCCTAAGATCATGTGACCAACTAATAAATCCCTCCTTTATCACTATGGTCAACACCATCACTTACAATCAAGAAAATATATGGGGGTTACCACCAACAACAGGTGGTTTCAACAACATCATCAAACCTATTATCCTTTCCCATGAATCCAACAACTTCAATACCATGGGGAGAAGCTATCCATATTTAATTATGACTTTAGATCTTCTGTAGAGCCTCTATCACACAACCAAGGGTTGTGGTAATCAACACATTTTCCATATCGATAGAGCTCCATCACTTTATCACTAGTGATCCACATCACCCACGTCATACTGGTGAATCCCTTGTTATAGTTAGTTTCCCAAAACCAACTATGTTTTACTTTAGATTACAAGTATATATAAATTATTTAATATTAATCAAAAATATTATTATATATTGATTGTGTTGTTACAAAACATTAATGTGATAATGTCGTAGTGCATCTACCTCATTGAATGGTCAAAATAGTTCCTAATATGATGAGAATATTAAAGTGCGATGGAATTATTTTTAAAACTATATATTATGGACATGATAACATTATATTATATAAAGATATGCATGATTGAAAATCATATTACAAATAATCATAAGTGGATATGACTTGATCTTAGAAATTTCACACTTGGAAATATCCAATATAGAAGTTTATAAGGAAAGACCCACTAATAAGAATTATACATATTTTTATGTCTTTGGATATTCCAATAAAATAACATGTTTAATGACCCTTATACTTGATATTTTAATTAATTTATTACACAATGTCTTTCCTTTTATGTATTAATGAAAACAATGATGATGTATACATGCAGTGAGGTAGGATATGCTGGGTGCATCATGAGTGATATTTCATTAATGAATAAGTCAATATAGTATTTCCCCTTCATATTTAAAAAATATTATATCATAGGAAATTTTATTAAAATGAAACTCTAAAACATAAATTCCATGACCACCGGTATTGATGGGATAATGTTATAAAGTCAAAGAAAGATATATTCATAACACAAGTCTATCATACGATAACAAATCTTTCCTGATTTGAGATATCATTGAAAAATGATTATATTATATTACGTCTAGCTATATGTATTTTTCATTGACATTAACTTCTTTTTCTATGGGTTTCTTTATGTGTTTCTAGACCTTGGTCATTTACTTTTGGAAAGACCACCAAATTCCACTAAGGAAGTGGTCAAGATGGAAACACACTTAGTGTATCCATAAATCTCAATTAAATTATATTGAATTTAATAGTTGGAAAAAATATTATTATGGAGATAGATAAACATTAGTTATTTAGGATTTACATATCATAATTATTAAGTCACTAATGTGGGATTAATAATGAAAGAAATATTTATACACAATATTGTAAAATGGAATTTATATTTTCCTATTATATTATTCACAAGTTAGTAAATAATTTTTATTAATAAATAAAAATTTAGGCAGTTAGGTGAATATTAAAACAAATATTTATTCTCAAGATCTTGGATATAATATTTATATAGTTATTGAATGAATTTTTGTAAACTTTGAGGAAGGTGGATGGGTTGAGTTAAGTGATTGGTAACAAAAATCATATAATCTTAAATATGATTTAAAATAAATAAGGAATTATTTATTTTTATAGTTATATTTTCAAGTAAAAGATATTATGTTCTTTTATATGTTATTATTATTAATATTATAATGGGGAATATATTAGGTTTATTATTTTATTTAATTTTTCAAATCATTAATATTCAAATCTACCTCCATATATGCAAACTTATATCATTTTAGAGAATGTGAAAGATCATTTTTGTTATGCCCAACACATTATCTGTTGAGAATTATCCCCATGAAGAACATACAATGGGATTCTATAAACACTATGAAAATTATTCCAACTCCTTCCTCCATCTCCAGATCATGAGAATAAGAGAGAAAATATACCAATCTTGAAGGATTGTCCTATAATCCTTAAAAAAATAACATGTTTCATGGATCATCCATGATAGCACCCAAAGTTCCCTAAGTGTCGTTCATAGATTGTGAAGCATGTGTAGACCACCGTCAGATGGATTCTATTTTAGATCTTATATTCAAAATTATGATACAAATCAAACAAGGGGTTTGGACGATCGACGTCCTCGTTAATGAAAGGATCTCAAAACTTGGGTAATTGTGATTATTAAATTAATTATAAATTTAATTTTAATTTTCCCCTCATATTGGTTAACAAATAATTTATCTAATATCTTTTTTAAATTTTATAGAACTGATGATTGTATATTTTGTTCAAGAGAATTATACATTTCACCTGATAAAATCATAGATGGGAATGAACTCAACCAACACCTCCATTATTCATAGAACCATAATTTGACATCAGAGTGGTTAACTTTTAATTTTTAATTATGTAATATTTTTGATCAATATCATAATCACATGGTTAGTTTTTCCTATTGGTTTTCATTCATAATCCTTTAAGTCAATACAATGAGATTATTCACTATAATATAAACAAATATAGAAAAATAATAGGTGGATAATTCTGTGAAATTTCATTCGGACATAATAGATATTTCTGATTCACTACCGGATTATGCAATATATAATATATTACATCCCATGTAGTCTTGTTCAACCAAATTCCCTTGTGGTTGCATCAATTATGAATTTCATGTTAGGGGTCTCCAAACATCATGTAATTACAAAAACATTACAGCACTTATTGATTGCCTATGTGAAACATTTTTTTAGGGTCACATGATGTGTAACATTCATACACCTAATGTAACACCACATGATATTTTGGTGGTGTGGTCAACTGAAAGAACCTTTAATTAATACACACATTTTGTTTTGAATTCCAACCGAGAAGGACAGGCTAGCTAGGATTTTACAGCATATATATGGTTTACATGTTATGTAACAAAGTATTATTTCACATGGATTTGATGATTAGTCCCTGGGTGCATATCACATATGGATATAGAAAGTAGAAAAATATGTCTAAAATTCTACACAAACATTCTAATGGACACCTCATTACATAGAGTATACACTATGATTTTCCATACACTGAATAAATTATTTAAAATGAAATAAATTTTATAATGAAAACAAAAATACATAGTGTGTAGCTAATGTACATACTATGTGATAGGTTTTTAAAATATTAAATTCAAAATGAATTTCCTTATCATTTTATACCAACACTAAATGTTTTCTCTTAGTACAAACTATTTAATTCACACATGTATTAATTGCGATAAATTCCTTATATATTAATTCATAACATAGGTTATACATGTTGAGATAACTAATTGGATTGGCACATGGAACTAATCACTTTATAATATTTGAAAAACTATGTACGGTAAATTTTATGTAATTATAGAGTACTCCATAAGGACCCAAGAAGACATTGTATAGTTTAGATAGGTAAATGCCTTTTTGTTCCCAATGAGCGTCTTGTACTTCAGTATTTTTTATAAAATTAATAAAATCAATTTATTTAAAATTAAAATGGATGATGATATTATTTATTTCCAATTATATATAGTTAAATAATTAAGAAAAATAAATAATTTATTTTTAATACCATTAATAATTAATTTAAGGTGAATAAATTTTATTCAAAAATAGTGATTTGAATTGAACACTAGCATGTATGATTTTAATGTTTTTGCAGGTAGGTGACTAATCCTTATCAGGACTGAACACTGTATGTATTGGATTTCTGTTTAATTTTATATTCTTTATTTGTTTTATATGTTTTATTAAATTAAATATTATGACTCATGTGTCATCAATATCACCTTTATTACATAGGACATGTCTATCAATGGTTTATTTTATTTATCTTATACCCCTAGTTCTGTAATGTCCCGGTTCTAGGTTCCACCCAAAGGTGCCCCCAACCCAATTGGTCATATGGCCCCAACAAAATTTCCCCAAATGCCAGAGGATTCTAACTATTAGTGAGGGCCTTGAGTCTGATAGTGTAAAAACAATTCCCTCATTGGTAGAGTAACATAGTATAAGAAGAACATATAACAATAGAGAAAGCAGTAATAAAACCATTCAACAATAAACAGTGGAAGACTAAAGAAATAAATAGATGAAGCACATATATAAATGATTCATGATACGTATGTCTAATAAAGAAGCCAAATAAGTCATAATGGTATATTATAGTGCTAAACCTAATGTACAAAGAAAAAAATAACTACAACAACATTGCAAGCCTCAACTTGGTCCCATGCTCTCCAGCTCCACAACAATCATGTACCTAAAGTAGAAGGGAACTTGTGGTTATCTAGACCTACAGTAATATAATATGTTTGGGAACAAAATCATGACCCAAATAGGGTGTGAGATGAATTCCAGTTGGAAACCACCCAATGATATTTTCCTAAGAGTTAGTGTATATATATGGAAGGCAATTAGAAAAACTAGTAGTAAACAGGAATGTACTCAAAAGTTAAAAATCCGTCATTTTCAATTGAAATCATTTTAACATATTAAGTAAGATAATAAATACAAACATGAAACCCTATGGGAAGTACTCATATTCTAACCCCTCTGGTTCAGCCAAAAAACATAAGAAACCCTCTGGGATGTACACACAGCCTAACCCCTCTGGTTCAGCTATAGAAAAGAAACTCTAAGGAAGAACTCACCATAAATTCCCCATGTAGTCTCGTATCAGTAACTATATACACTAGGGGAAGCCCTCAACGTCCAATTCCTCATGTGGTCTCATAATGAGAATACTATAGACACTCTGAGGGAGCACAAATTCCACCCCCAATGGTCTCACGATGTAAAATCAAACAGACACCCTAGAGAAACCCCCAATATCCATTC
The DNA here is from genome assembly GCA_963277665.1 of Viscum album. Lineage (NCBI taxonomy): Eukaryota > Viridiplantae > Streptophyta > Magnoliopsida > Santalales > Viscaceae > Viscum > Viscum album. Next base: position 614,730,423 of record OY728136.1, read on the forward strand.
TCCCTATGGAATACTACACCAGGTTCTCACGGACCTGTGTAAGTTAGTTGTGAACATAGATACATGGCAACAAAATTAAACCTCAATAACTACTGTGATAAACTGTCTACAACATATCATAATATGTCATATAAAATCACTCCATCCTAACAATACTAGGCATGAAAAGAAAAGATGCCTAACAGGAAATCTAGACCAAACAGTCAAAACAAGAAACATGGGCCGAACATCCATAGTAGGGTAAAGTTTAGTCTATTCACAAATAGATTTTCCCTATTCAAAAAAACAAGGCATAGCAGGAAATAACAGGGCTAACAACTATAAACACACAGTATCCCGAAAAAGGGTATTGGGAACTTTGGCACATATAACTCAAATACTAACTATGGAAAGGCACAAAACACCTACGCCAATTTTGTGAGACCGATATACATGAATCTGAAGAATTTAAGCACCCTAGAATTCCATATATCTATAAAAATACTTAAAACATTCAACCGAGAATATCTCCTGAAATAGGAGAAATCAAGAGATAATGTTCATGAATAATGGTGAACTCACCGATGTGATTCCCACCCAATTGAAAGAGTTCAAAATCAGAGAAAGGGCGGCATGTCTAGGGATCATTGAAGATTTGTGACTTCCGGTCACTCTTGTACGAGATAGTTGAAGAAGAAGATGGTTCTATTGATTAGACCCGACCCCGATCCATTTAATGAAATAAAAAAGAATGTACATGACATGTTCTTTAAATGTACAATACTTGAACATTACTTATCTGGCCTCCTATTTAGGTAGTCTCTAGGTCACTACACATGACCATGTACTAAGCCGTTACATAGCTAGAAAAGGGCTACCCTCAGAAACCGAGTGCACGACATGTATTTATAAGTACATGACATGTACTCTTGAAATTTCCATAAACTCATCTTTTTCTCAAAAAAACCCGAAAAGAAATACATACCTAAAATGAAGATCTGGGTTCTTAAAAACGTCCCCATTAAAGAAATGCATCCATGAATTTACCTAGAAATTCAGTGTAGAAGAATAATCCTCGAACAGCTCGGGCCACTATGATCGTATATCGGCCCCCCTATCCTAGGTCTCATCTTACACTCGCCCGTGCTGCAATAACACTCGTATTAGGGGAACATATCTGCCACAGAGAACCCCTACACTTCAATCAACATTCCAGATAGGAATCTCCTCGAACAATGCATCCACCTCTAAATCTACCTCCTCAGGTTGGAAAACATGATATTGGTCTATGAGGTAAGTTCAAAGCCTAGAAACGTGGAATAAAACATGGAAATCCCAGTACCTCTAACGTAACTTCAACCGATAGGCAACCGACCTGACTCTCTCCAACACCTCGAACAACCCGATATACCTCCATGAAATCATAACCTATCTCCAAAAACTCCTGTGTCCCAATATCAATGTGAAACGTAAGTAAAACTCATATATGAACTTCAACTCTAATGGTCATCTCATCGATCACTATAAGACTTCTATCTTGACTCTACAGTATCCATCCTCATCCGAATCAACTCTCTCTGCTCTCTGGCCTCCTAGTAAATACAAGGTCCTAGAATAGCTACCTCTCTGGTTTCCAGCTAGCATAAAGTTGATCGAAATTCCCTACCGTATAAGACCTCATAAGGTTCTATCTGAATAGTATCTTGAATACAATTAATTTATGAAATATCTATAAGAGGTATGTGCTTCTCTCAAGATCCTACTTAGTATAGGAATCATGTTTGTAGCATGTCCTATAGCACCTGAATCATATGCTTGGACTGACCTTCTATCTTGGGATGGTAAGTTGTACTCAGAAGTAATTTTGTACCCAAAGCCCTATTTAGACCCTACTAGACCCAAGAAGTAAAATTTGTGTCCCTATTTGGGAAAACAGAGTGTAGAACCCCGTGTAGTCGTATAGATTCTCGGATGTACAAGCTTCCCATGTTACCAACACTGAAGGACTCATTGATCGAAAATTATTGAGAAATATTCGTGAGTCTGTCAATGAAAAACCATACTACATCATTCCCTTGACGATACCTCAGTAAACCTGTCACAAAGTCCACCGCGAAATCATTCAACTTCCACTCAGGAATGGGTAACTACTATAGAAGACTTTCTGGTTGCTGATGCTCCGAATTCTACTACTAATAGGTGGAAAACCTCATAACAAAACCAAAATTCACTCTCTTCATACATGTCCACCCATACTAAGGGTGTAGATCACGATATATCTTGGTGACACCCGGATGAACTGCCCAAACTGTAGAATGAAAACCCCGCACCCGCTCATCACGTATGTCTTCTAACTCCCACAAATTCCCTTATAAATACAAGATCTCATCCTCTCCTATGGTCCATCTAGGAATATGGTGTTCTCCTGACACACTCTCCCAAATGACTAGGCCTTCAGAATCTAATAACTTCTTCATTCGTACCCGATCAAGTAGAGTAGATGTAACAGCCACAGAAGAAAGAAATGTCCTCCCTTGTCTATCTTGCACCTCTAATTGCTTCTCAGAGAACATATCAATTAGCTTCAACTAACTACTAGCCTCTTTAATTTCATGTAACTATGTCATCCCGATCAATGCATCAACAACAACATTTACCTTCCTAGACGTGTAGGCAAGCTCAAAATCAAAAGACTAAAAGTACTCAACCCACCTTCGATGTCTCTGATTCAGACCGCGCTAGGTAATGATATAATTGAGACTATTGTGGTCTCTGAAAAAAAGCTCTCCCAATAGGTAGTGGCCCTATTAATGTTAAGCATGAAAAATTTCAGCCAACTCTAGATCGTGTGTCGGGTAATTACTTTCATGTGGCCTCAACAATCGAGACCCACACACAATGACTCTTTCTCCCTGTATAATCATAGACCCCGGCCCAATACCTGATGCATCATAGTAAATAACATAGACCTTTTTTGTCTCTGAAAAAAACTAGTATCGGTGCTGAAGTAAACCACCCTTTCATCTCTTGAAAGGCTAACTCACAATAATTTGACCATAATATCTCGGAACCTTTCTTAGTCAGACCCATCAGTGGCCCTTCTAATCATGAAAAGTTTTGTATGAAATGTCTGTAGTATCCAACTAGCCCAAGAAAAAATTGTACCTTAAAGATGTTCTTCAATGGCACCGAGGAAGCTGCTTCTCTCACTTTCTCTAGGTCTACTGATACTCCTATCTCTGAGATAACATGACCCAAGAAGTGAATTCGGTCCATTCAAAAGTGGCATTTTGAGATCATAGCATATAACTGATGCTCTTTTTTGGTACTAAAGTCAATCTCAAGATGTCTGACATGGCCATGTGGTGTATTAGAGTACACCAAGATATCATCCCGGATGACTACCCTGATGGAATCCATGTATGGATGGAACACTCAGTTCATCAGTTCCATGAAGGATGTCGGCGCATTCGTGAGACCAAATGGTATAACCACATACTCGTATAGACCATACCTACTATGGAAGGTTGTAAGAGGTACATCTGATGGTCTAACATGCAACTGATGATAACTAGATCCCAATTCAACCTTCGAGAACACCTGGGATCCTCAAAGATGATCAAATAGATCAAAAAGCCTCCACATGGGATATCGATTCTTGAATGTCAACTAGTTCAACTTCCAATAATCCACAAAAATTTTGAGAGTACCATCCGCATTCTTTGCTAACAGGATAGGAAAACCCCATGGAGATGTTCTAGGTCGAATGAACCCTTTAGCCTATAACTCCCCTAGTAGCTTCTTGAGCTCCTGTAACTCCGGTGTAGCTATCCTATATGGAGGAAGGGACACCTGTGTCACTCCTGGAACAAGCTCAATAGAAAATTCTACCTCTCTCTATAGAGGAAAATCTAAAAATTCATCTTAAAAGACATCCCTAAAATGATCCACCACTAGAGGAAAGTCCAACTATGAAGTCCCCTGGTCATCCAGATATAGACTAGAAATCTGGGTAGCAACTCATCCCAACCCATGATGCTCGAGTACCACTCTTCTTTCCTGGACATCCCATTCTCATTTATGTTAAAAGGATCCACCTTCTGGTGACGTGAAACCCACTATACGGTGATAGTAATCGACATCTTCTTAGAAGGGGACTAACCAGTCCATTCCAAGAATAATATCATAGCCTATCATCTCTAAGATGTAAAGGCCCTATAAGAAGTGACACCCAACACTCCTTACACTGACGTACACTATCTGTTCTTGTCCCTATCGGAGCGTCTAACATCAAGATATCAGCATAAGAAAAGATACAGAGCCCAAGGGTCTCCACAATAGTAAAAAAATATAATGCTATGGGTTTCCCATGTATCGAAAAGTGAAAAAGCTAAAACTAAGGCAACATGGATCGTACCTCGAACTGTAGAGGGTCCAAGATCCTGCCCCTACTAGGTTAGCTCCACTAAAAAAAATTTGGCATGTACCATGGCCTTGTGATCCTACCTGATCACGCTAAGCTGATCTACCCTGCTGTCACTGAAATCCTGGTGATTGGATACCATGGACATGACCTCCACCTCATACCAAACATCGAGAAGAACTCCAGTTCCCTAAATGATGAGAAACTGGTGGTCCTTCGTTTGAACAAGGAGTCATAGAAGAACCCATGTTACCTATAGTTGGTTAGAAAAACTGAATGAATCGATGAAGGTGCCCCATCTTGCCACAATATTGACACTCAACTGGGTCTCTCGGGAAATGTGTCCTCGTATTCCTGACCATTCCACACTAGTAGAATACCACCTGGCTACCTGAAAAGTATCCCGCATCCTTAGGTCCCTGCGTGTAGACTCCTTATGGTGCTTCCTACTATTGGTAAGAGGGTTACCAACTCCAAATGATGAACCACTCGGGCTCACAACTCTAGAATCTCTCAGACTACGCTCTTTGATCAGCGCTTGGTTAACTATATAAGTGAAGGAATTCACCCTAAATATGTTCACCTAAGATCAGATGTCATGACTATGACCATCCTCAAAATTCCTTGCAAGGAATGACTCATCACCTCCTGTGATGGGTGTGAAGTGTTGGAGCTCTGTGAAATGAGAATAATTCTCCATAACTGAAAGAGTACCTTGATCTAGACTCAGTAACTCTTGGGCTCGATCGACCCACAAATTCATCAGGTAAAAGTATCCATATAAGGCATGTTAGAACTCGTCCAAATCCATAACCCACTGGTATCATTCCAATGAGATCACATCCAACCATCTCATGGCGGAGTCCTGTAGCATGTATGTAGCAAGCTTCACCATCCTCTCTGGAGGCATATATAGATGATCAAAGATAGAAATCATGGATTCTAGCCATGACTCTGTAGGCTGAGGTCCTCCTTCCCCATTAAAAGTTGCTGGATGCTGGTAATGATAGTCTTGCATCAAATCTACCATTGATTGGGCAGGAGGTGTTACTACTCATAAGTCCTACATGAACCTAATAAATCTCTCCCATAACTGTACATCAGTACCTATTTCTGGAATAATTGCTAGAGCCAAGACTTCCACAACTGGAGGATCTATTGATAGTCCAAGATCAGCCATATCTGGTGTCTGATCATAGCCCTGAATTTGTTGTACCACCAGAGGATGTCTCGGTGCCATGAATCTGTAGGGTGAAGCTCACACCTTAGATCAAGATTATAAAGGACTGTAAACTAAAATTGCAAGAAGGGAACAAGAGAAATAAAGCATTCACGTTTTTCAAAATATGGATACCCTATGTGTATAATGCCGACATGGCGTGTTCCCTTAAGCCTTCACATGGGTGTGTAATTTTTCCAACCTAGGTCATGTAACACACCATACACATGGTGCTTTGTCTTAAGAGACAATATGTGATTGAATTGTCTTCCCCTAACTGGGTTCTTCTACATGGATAAGAAACATAGTTTCCCAAGAACTAGACTACACGACGTGTTTCTGCCAAACCCAATGTGCACTAGAAGAACATCACCGACCCATGTTGTTAGTCACATGACCGGTTACATGGCTCAATCTACACATCGTGTTCCATATGGTAATTCTATGTACATCATGATTTTCACCCACCAGTGTTGTTAATCACACAGCCTGATATAAATTTTAAACAACACGACATGTACTTCAAGTACATGATGTGTTCCACTAAATAATTCTCAACCCCGTGTATCTCCCCGCACAGAAAATGACATAGTTAGAGACCATACAGTGTGTACCGAAAGAATATAGTGTGTACTTGAGAAAAAAAATTTCTTCCCAAAAAAAGGACACATGGTGCGTATTCCTCACTACACGCTGTTTATTCATAGTTTTTTCTAGATAGTAAGCCTTAAAAAATACTCTGAAACCCCAGAAAACATTGAAACAACATTAAAGTTCCAAAATATGGTCCATGAGGGCCCATAATCCTTGTGAATCAAATCTTGGAATCTTATACATGTAATATACAAGGATTAACAATGAAAGGATCCACCAAATTTTGATCCATGAGGGCCCATAACACCTTAAGAACCAAAGTTTGGCATTCATTCAAATAAAAACATACACAATTCAATACCCATATCAAAATTAGGTATTATATAAAGGAATCTATCACAAAAAAATGTATATCTTGCAAAAATATTTCACAACAACATGAAATCATTAATGCACCCTAAATGGCATGGTAGGAATGCATGGCATGTGATTTATAACAAGTGCCTTTATGATGAATGAGATGGAATACCCTCATCTCATTATGTTGAAATAGAAATAGAACCTCAATTTTATCAATGATAACAACACAAATCATGTGAATCACCAAATGGTGAAACCAAATCAACTTTAAAATTACAAAACCAGAAAAATTGCAATAACTGAGGTAAATTGGATTTTCCCTGTATGTGGGTTAGCTACTCCCAGGAACAACTTATTACCAAATACTTATTCCTTCCAATACATGGATATAGGATCCAAATAGTAAATAAAGAAGAAAAGAAACCCTCTGATACCACTTTGTAATATCCTAGTTCTGGGTGCCACCTAGAGGCATCCCGTACCCAGTTGGTCCCATGGCCTCAAGCCCATTTCCAAAAATTCCAGAGGCTGTAGACTAGTAGCGGGGGCCTTGGATGTGATAGTGGGAAAACTATGCCATCATTAGAAGAGTAACATGACAGAAGTAAAATTGATAACAATTGAGGAAATCAGTAATAATACCATTAAACAATAAATAGCATAAGACCGAAGAAATAATCAACTGAAGCACATATATAATTGATCCATGATACATATGTCTAATAAAGTAGCCTAATAGTTTATAATTATATAATACATTACTAAACCCAAAGACCAAAGAAGAAAAATAAATCCAGCAGCTTCGCAAGCCTTAGCTTGGTCCCATGATCTCCAGCTCCATAGTAATCAAGTACCTGAAGTAAAAGGGTGCTTGCCCTTATCTAAAACTACAACAATTTAATATATTTGGGCACAAAATCATGACCCAAACAAGGTGTGAGATGAATCCCAGTAGGCAACCACCCAATGATCTGTTTCTAACAGTCGGATAATATTTATATGGCAGGCAATAAGAAAAAGCAGTAGTAAAAAAGGAAGTACTAGAAAGTAGAAAATCCTATAGTTTCAATTGAATTCATTTTGGCATATCAATTACGCTGCTAAATAAAAATAGGTAACCCTGTGGGAATTACTCATATCCTAATCGCTCTACTTAAACCAAACAACACAAACAAACCTATGGGAATTACACATAGTCTAACCCCTATAGTTCAGCTCTAGAAAAGACACTCTGAGGAAGCACTCACCATAAATTCCCTCTATAGTCTTGTATCAATAACTATAGACCCTTTGGTGAATCACTGGACATCTAATTCCCCTTGTGGTCTCATAACAAGGAAAATATCAACACTCTAAGGGAGCACATAGTCCACCCCCTTATGGTCTTGTGACGTAAAAGTAAATAGTCACTATGGAGAATCCCTCAAAACACATTCTCCCAATGGTCTACAACACCAGGTTCTCACGGGCCTGTGTAAGTTAGTCATGGAAAACAATACATCATAGACAAATTAAACCTCAACAACTACTTGGATAAACAGTCTATAACTTATCACAACATGTAAGATAAAACCACTCCATACTAACAATACGAGCCATGAAAAGCAAAGCATCTTAACAGACAAGCTATACCAAATGTTCAAAATAAGAAACATGGGAAAAAAATTCATAGCTTGGCAATGTTAACCCTATTCACAAACAATTATCCTATATCCAAACAAACAAGGAATTGTAGGAAATAACAGGGCTAACTACCATAAACACACAAAACCCCAAATGAGGGCATTGGAAACTTTTGCACATATAACTCAAAGACTAACTACAGATAGGCCCAAACCACCAACCTCTATTTTTTGAGATCGATATACGTGAACCCCATGCCTTTAATCACCATAGAACACCATAGACATAAAAATGCTAAGAATTTTCAACATAGAATATCTCATGAAGGTAGAGAAATCAATAGATGAAGATCAATAAGAAAAGAGAACTCACCGATGTGATTCAAACGCAACAGATTTAGTTAGAATTAGAGAAAAAGTGGTGAGTCAGTGGCTTGATAAATTTCATATCATACAGTCACTCATGGATGAGATGGGAAAAGAAGAAGATGAATCTATCGATTGGACATGACCCCAGACTATTTAATGAAATAAAAATAAAGTACACGATAAGTTATTTAAAAGTACATGGCATGTACTTTCCTTATCTGGGAAATACTTTAGGCGATCTCCAGGTCACCACATACATCCATGTACTTGTCCGTTACATGGCCAGCACAAAACTACCCATGAAAACTGAGTACACGATGTGAACTTATACGTACACGGTGTGTACTCCTGAAATTTCCAGAAACTCCTCTTTTTCACAAAAACAACTTGAAAATAAATATATACCTGAAAATAAGATATGGGTTCATACATGTTTCTCTTATATGTGTGTGAGGTAATTCATATAAAGAATTGATCTCAAAGGAAAATAGGCCGTTCAGAAACTAAGTGGAGTTGAAACCAGCTAGGAAGACACAATGTTCTATGGCTAGATACTGTAACTCATGCCAATACAAACTCAAATAGTTTCTCACAGGTTCATATATAAATTTATCATATTCTCAATAAGTTAACCACTATAAATTTAATTATTATGTCACTATATTTTTTCATAGTGAATGGTCATCTATATTTTTTAGTGTATTTTTATATTTTGTTAAAGGAGATCACATAAACTAAATAAGATTACAAGTTAATTAATCTATTTTTAATTAATTGCGTTATGAATAAAATATTTTTTCATGACATGGTTAACTATGTATATAAAATATAATTAGTATTAAAAAGACATGAGAATTATTACATATAGATATTCAAGAAAATAATAATTTTTTTAAGAAGATACTAATTTAAAAAGACCTATAATAAATGATTAATAATGAAACCATAATACTATGTGTTAGTCTAGACCTCAAAAGGATACTTACATTCATTATGGATTTCGTAAGAGGGTTTCAGGTTAACTTAGGCCGGTATAAAGTAAAATAAGATTCCATTAATAGAAATGAATTTACATAGAGGCAAGTGTTTCAGAAATCCATCTCAGTGTTTCGAGATTAGGGAGACCACTCAATGGTTCAAGGAGTTATGTACTAGTTGTTATCATGACTATATACCAAAATACCATTAAGTAATTGACTATACCAAAACCTAGGTTTTGAGATGGTAAATATTAACCCTTTGTAATAGAATTTCCTCGCAATAGGTCATTACAAGTTCAACACGGTAGGCTATTTTGAATTTATCAAGTTGTGGGAGACATAATAAGATATTTAAAATTATTAAATATCACATATTTTGGCAATCAAGATAATGTACTAAACACGATTTTATTTTTTAGTAGAAAAATAAGAATTCAATGAAATCACTATTATCAATAATTGAAAAAGATAACCATATCTCCAATGATAACATCTAGGAGTGGAATAGGTGCTTTCATATTGTATTGCACAAGGATGGAATATTTACTAGCATAAGGCCTTTGTTCCGGATCTATCTTCTTAGGATGTGAGTGATGAAGAGTTATTTATCTTCTTATATTACTTATAAGATACTCTAGATGTATAGTATTTTATGTTTTCATCCATGTTCTATGAACTACAAAAATGTCACGAGAACAAAGATACATATTCTATGCTCAATCATCTACATTACTTTTATAAGTAGAGTGATATAGAAGAAAATTTTATGAAATTAGAAATGATCTTCATGTAAGAATTAGAGACGGTTTACTGGAAAGACTTAACATGTTCTATATAATTTTCTATATTTATTGATTAAACATTTCGGGGATTAAGTTACCTGATAAATTGTATGATTATCTCATACTTATTTTACTCCCTCAGAGAATCAATAATTTTTTAGTGAATTTTAATATGATTTTTTTAAAAGTATCTCATATTTTTCATTATTATACTTTACCTGGTAAATAAGGACATAAAGCATGAGAGGCCTTCAGTACTTATGGTGATTAAGAGGAAAAGAAAAGAAAATATCTCATAGACTAACTCCAAGTCTAAATTTTCTTTGTACCATCCTTCTGATACGAGTATGATTTGGGGAAAAGAACATGAGTATTGTGATATCTATTTTTGAGGTGTGAATAATTCTCATAAGAAAAATAAATTAACCAGTTATAGATAAGAAAGAGTAATATTTAAGTGAGATTATTATTATTAAATGTATTTATTCTTTTACATATTGTGTACTGCATACAGATTATGAGGATCATCTTTTTATCCAATAACAGAAACCATGTAGATTTATAAGAGTTGGATATTGTGTGGTAGATATAATAGATACTGATAGAGATGAAAACACTATTGTGGATACTAAAGATTACCATCACACATTTCCAACAAGATTGATATTGGTTTCAATGAACTGTTATTATGTTCCAAGATTTACCACACACTTATATATATATCGAGAGATGATATAAACAGTTTTATTTTAAAATTTGGAAATAAAATTTCTTATATTAAAAATATAACATATTTTATGTTATTATACATCATAATAATGGTCTTAATCTGTTGGAACATGAATGAAAAGTGTTTTCAGTCGTCAATGATTCATGTTTGCATGAATCATAACACAAATAACTATGGAATTACTGGATTGGTCATGTAAATTAAATGTGATTGAAAAAATTATTTAAATATGGTTTTTTATATTATTGTCAAGTGGAAGAACATGGTATATATTCTTATTATTTTCAATGAAATATGAAAAAATCTCCATTTAGTGGAATTGGTGAAAGGGACCCATAGATTCTCGAACTGGTTCAAAAATAGGTGTGTGAACTATTTCCAATGAAACCAAGGAGATGATACTCATACATTATAACTTTTATTAATGAATTTAGTTGAAATGGATATGTCTAATTAATAAGGTTTAGTTTAGAATCCTTTTTAAATCTCAAGGAATAGAAAAACGAATTAGTGAATCATCTTTGAGAAAAGATAAATTAGCTTCTCTTAAACCATGTTAGATAATATCTATCCAACAGTTCATTGATTATTTATGGGAGTTTGGGATCTTACTATAACTCAAAATTGTTTATTAATCATATTGGAATAGCATAAGTGAAGTAAGGAGATACTTTTTATTGAACTCGAGGAAATCAATGATGTATCATGTAAGACATCCACTATCCTTTTGGGGATATAAGTTAAAGATAAAAATAGGCACACACACACTAAAAAAAATTCCTAGTAAATTGGAAAAGGTTATTACATATTTAATTCGGGGTGTAAGGAAATCTATGTTTTCCTAATTATGCATGTGAAGATAAAGATCATTTTATAAATTATCTTCGGGTAACTAACTTTAGCCTCAAGTGAAAAAGTTTATCCTCATAGGCTTCACCAATAAAAAAGTTTATATTACCTATAATAACAATAAAGAAAAAAAATAGTGCAAATACTTTCCTTATCGAGTCAAATAGAGAACATATCAAAAACAGATAGTGGGAGAGAGATGGAGATTGAAAAATTCTAGGCTCCATAAATACAGGAGTTGGCGTAGGAATGGATTCCACAAATCCCCTTGTAATGGGAAATATCAGAGACACTAGTTCTACATAGGAACACTAGAGAGGTTAGAGAACCACAAGTGAATAATTTTCTCTTCACCGTGTATGATGACTCATGTTTAGTTGTTAATGATAATATTGTGTTCTATAAGAAATAATTATGTTTCATAGAAGTTACTAATTTTTATAAAGTCATGAGTGGTAAAATGTATTCTATATACCAAAACCAAGTATCAATTTGGTTAGATCCCCTAGTGTAAATAATGCCCATTAGCTTCAAATGAGAATTTAATTATAAAATAGACACAAAAGGTTGATTAAGTCCTTTTAATGCAAGGATAGTTTCTAGAGGGTTTAAACAATGAAAAGGAATTAACTAAGATGAAACATGTTCATCAAACAATATGGTAAAATATTTTATAATTCTACTTTATTTATAATATTTGCATGATAATGAGATTTATAAAATAAATTTAGAAACATCCTTCCTTAAATGGAACCTTGTATAAGATATATATATATGGATCAACCAGAATGGTTTGTGACTCTAAATGATGAAGTTAATGTGTGCATATTTTAGAGAACCCTTTACTGGTTGAAGTAAAAATATTCATCATGGAGCATTCTATTTTATAATGCTATAATGAAATTTGGTTTTAGAAATAATGAATGAAAAACTAATTTTTATAAGTGGTTTAGTGAGAGTAAAATCATTTTATTAACAACATAAGTTAATGACATATTACTAATTGGAAACACAATACTAGTGTTAAATTTTGTTAATATGTGAATGATAAAATACTTATATATAAAATAAATTAGTGAAGAAACATAAACTCTTATTAAAAATATATTATTGGGAATAAACAACACAAAAATGACAACTTTTGTAGATTTAAACCACATGAAGCAAGATGTTTAGATCCACTAGAATTTCAGTTATACTAGCCTTCTCACATAGTATTATGCCACTCTTCACTAACTAAAGGATTGATAATTTTTGAATCATTGTAGAAACCAAAAAACACACACACATATCCTTCCACATAAATAATAATATGGGTGAATAATGAATGGAAAATTAAAAAATAATTTAGTTTTATATGGTTTATATTTTCATTCTATTTTTATAGGAAAATAATATAACAATTTTATATATTTAGATGTTTGATGAATACCCTGAGTGATTTATTATAAAATGGAAACATTAAAAGTTATAGTACACATCATTAAATGAAAACACAAACAAATATTGAGGATATGAAATCATAAATTGGTTTCATCCACCTCCTATTGAATCAGGCCACCATCTATTTACAACAGGGAACCAAATTACCTATAGAAACACTCAAAATGATTGGATACTTCTGGTAAAATGAAAATATCACAATTATTCCTTATTTAACATTTCACTTCGATCCACATATTTCTAACCTCATCAAAACTCCCCCCAATAGGTCTATTATTGAGTTGAATTTTACACAACCCATACCAACTTTCATTGAACTAAACCTCAAACATATGAAGAACTGATTCCATAGATTTGAAGAAGATTCCTAACTCTGATAGATCAATCATGATAAATTCAAGAGGAATCTTGGGCTTATTCATCATACACACAATAAAAATATATATGAGGATGCTTTTTCTGAAAAAATCATAAAGGATATTATTTTCAATTTCACTTAGAATACCACATTCTAGGTATATGATTCTTTAGAAACCATAGGAGTGAAAAAGGTTGAAAATTATTATATAACTATCGATGATAGGTTTAATCATGTATTTCATGCTATGTACCAAGTTTGATTTTGTGTTCACCTTGAGTATGGTAGTCAGATATCATGTGGATCCATAAGACTGGCATTGAACAAAATTTAGGAATTGAGTTATGTATCTGAGGCATAATAAGGATAAATTCCAAGTTTAATATGGATATAATGAGTTTTTCATATGGGAATATAATGATTATAGTTTCAAAATATATTAGGAGTGTCCTAAATTAGAATGAGGATTTATCTACAGCCTAAATGGAAGAGATGTGAGCTAGAAATATCCAACAAGCTAGTTCTCAATGATTCTAAAATATAGTCTAAGTATATTGTACATTATGATGCAATAATGTAAGTGGTGAGAATACGAAACTTCATCTAGGATCTTAATATGATCATTATAATTAATGATACCACCAAACTATACTTTGGTAATACTAAAAAAATTATATCTATAAAAGTATCCATGGTCACAATTGTGGATAATGAACATACATTATAATTATCATTTTATAAGGGGTTTTCTTTGTTATGTGAGGTCATTGTAAGACGAGTTACCAAAAAAGATAACATGGAATACATTTCCAATAAACAATTATATTAACATAAGTATGAATATTATATGAGAGATAATAGACTAAACTTTGTTAGCTACTGGATCAAGTTCATGTGAGATTCTATTGGAGTTGGTTCCCTAGAACTAATTACATTGTACATTAGATTAAATATATATTCAAATTATGGAATATTAATAATTTTGTCATTTTATATTGATTTTTCATGTTTATAACATTAATGTGATAATGTTCTATTGTATTTAAAATATTTAAATAGCATAGAATTTCCCCACCCAGATGAGCAATTTAATGTGCTATTATGATATTCTTTATGTTGTGTCCTAATGCCAAGAAAATATTCTATAACGGGACACATGATTTGTTTGGCTATCATAGGATTGATACCTGTAAGAAGATGAGACTTTATCTCAATAATATTGTTCTTTGAAATCTATTAGATGTGGGATTATAAGGGTATGCCTTCTAGCAAGAATTCCACATGTCTGTTTATCCCTGGATATTCCTTTATGTGAATGTGTGAAATGATCCATAGAGTTGAGATTATTATCAAATCATGTCATAAGTTGTGTAGTTTGATATATGTATAAAAAATGATACAACATGATTACAATGTGGTATGATATAATGAATTCATTATTAGTGGTAATTCATTAATGAATAAGTCAATATAGGTCTTTAGATTATAGTTAAAGGGAGATGATATCTGAGGCCCCTCGATTGGAATGAAACTATTGACCTAAAATTCCTTAACCATGGTTATTGATAAGTTCATTTGAATAAGTAAAAGAAATATTTATCATGTTCAGAATTTAATTATTTGAGTAAGAATCTGACTTTATTTTAGATATCATGGAAAAGATATTATATTATACCATGAGCGTTCATAATTGGTTATTGTCATTGTGATGTTAACTCCACCCCTATAGGGGAATTTATGTGTTTCTAGATGCTAATATTAGACATTAGGAAAACTCACCAAATTCTATTATAGTAGTAGACTATAGGGTTATGCACATATTGTATCCATTGGTCTAAAATAATTTCTATTTGAATTTATGTGTTAGAAAAAAATATTTTTATCAAGGATGAGAGGTAAAATTTATTTAGGATTTACCAATTGTAATTATTCACTCACTAATGTAAGTAGAATAATTAAACAATTTTTTTTTATCATGAACATAAAATTAAATAATTTTTGGTCTCTTATTTCAATCACAATGTAATCAATAATATTTATTGTGAAGTAAATATTCATTTAATTACATGAATATTAAAATAAATAATTATTCACGAGACCATGAATATATTTTTTATTCATTATATGGATTTCAGTAAATACTAGGAAAGTATAATGTGTTGAGTTATGTTCCCAGTAATGAAAATGATATAATTTTAAATATCATTTAAAATAAAGAAGAATTATTTAATTTATAAAATGTTTTTTATTTTGACTTGTTGGCGTGATCTATTATATATTAATAATAATAATATTGTCATTACTGGAATGGGTAATATAGTAGGTTTATTATGATATTAATGGAATTTGTTAAATTATAAATATTAAATCATAAATATATATATATACCCACTTAAATAATTTTAAATAATGTGTGTGATAATTTGATTGATGCATAATACATTATCACTTAAGAGTTTTGTCTATGAATATCATCTGCATGGTTTATCTCAATATAAATTGTATTCCTTATCCTCATTTATCCTACTCAAGAGTTAAAGTAGATGAGTGAAAATCAATTATGTATGTAGTATTGTTTTATGTTCAAGATGAACAATGCAGTACATGTTGATAATCCATGCAAACACTTGAATATCCATTGATGTTTTCCAAAGATTGTGGATTATTAGATCACTTTAGTAACTCCTTGTTTTAATGATAAAAAATCATGCTTAATTTATTACACACTATTTATGTGTTGTATGATAGAACATCATAATTCTTTAGTTTTACTTAAATTTATGTAAGTACAAGATAATATCATCCGAAGAGATATATTAACGTCATACAAATCTATTACTTTAAAAAGAGTTTTTCTACCGCCAAAACAAATATCATACCATGATATAACTAATGCTACTTCTAGAAGGCTTATGTTAAGTCCTAAAGATGATTTCTACCCTTTGTAAAAAACAAATAACTCTAAAATAATTCTTCTTACATCAAAGGAATCTACTACCACAAAAAGAAACTTTATTACTGTGCGAACAAATCTGCGACCATGGGAACAAACCTGATACTATAAGACTTGTTCTACTACTGTTAAACCAGTTCATCTACCACAAGATAAATTTCCCTACATTAATACAAATATATCAATCTGAAAATATATTTTTATACCATCATGTAATATCTGTTATCAATAAAAAAACCATTATGCTTCCAAGGATCCATTGTTATAAAGTCAAATAATCTTCTCTTGAGGAAACCGATTCAGTTGAGTTCTACTTCCATTGACGTTTTTCCTCCATGGATGGTTGATATTAAATTAAAATTAAATAGTGAAAAATATATTTTATGAAATTTATTATATGTAAGATAGTTCTCAGTACAAATATTTCAGAATGATTATTCTTAAATAATTACTATAGATAATTGAAAAAGAAGTTAACATTAATTTGATTTTTTTATCAGAATGAGGATTGAATTTATTAAATTCATATATTAAATAAATCGAGTTTTAGAAAAAATATAAATATGAGGAATCCCATTTGAATAAGAGTAGTTGTTTTTTTGATTTGATGGGTGATAATTTCATATCTTAAAGTGTTGACTAGTAACACTAAGAAAACAACTGGATTGTATGAAGATTTCTTTGAAAATATATGTTTCATTTGAAAAATAATTCTTCCTGAAATACATATGGAGTGACCTAAAGTAAATATTTAAAGAGAATACAATTGGAGAAAAAGGTTCTTTCCTATCATATTACACTTTACAGGAGAAAGATAATTTCGCAAAAATTCAATATTCTTTCTCTCATCTTATATGTTTATATTTACATTTTATTTGTTCACACTTTTCATATTTCTTACTATAATCTATCGAAGAGTACAATAAAATTATTTTTATATTTATTTTCTATTTTCCTTCCCATAGTTAACAATAAAAGTGTTTGGTTGTATCCTAGACTACTAGTTTTACAGTTTTTTATATATATCAGACCGATGTTGTTGATCACTGTGTTTATTTTTTATAAATATGATATATGTGGAGTTATTTCAGGAAGAGAGGACTATGTTTATAATTAGGTCTGAATTTATTGTTCTTATACCAAAAATGTGTTTAATTTCATTTCTCTCTATCTATTTTGAATTAAAAAATTCATTTTTGAAAAATAATATAACAATTAGATTTTAATTTTGATGTACTTATTTTTGGGTTGAATAATATAATTTCAAAAGCTAAATTTTTTTCATAACTTTTTAGTATGTCTTGACCAACCTTTTGATAAATTATATAAAGGTTTAAATTTTTTTTATAACGAAATTATTAGTTAATTAGGATGTATCATTTTTGAGGTTTTTTAATTTTAAATTTCTAAAATATTTTCAATAGATTTTTTTGAATAATCAATTAAACCCCTCTAGATTAATTCATTGGGACCATAATTTGATATTAGAGCTTCTTCTAGGGCTTCAAATTTTTTTCCGGGATTAATTATTTTCTAAACAACATATTTTTTATTTTTTTTTATTTTATTTGTGAGTATGAATTCTATGTCTAAAGGATATTCTAAAAGTAGACCTTCTTATTTTAATGGTCAAAATTAATGTTGAGTGGAAAATAAAAAATGTAAATTCATCTTGAGAGATTTTTCCTTTAAAATGGATATCTATTATAGATATATATAAAATATAAAATACTAATTGAAAATAATGGGATACACTAAATAAATATGCATACAATTCTAATTTCAAATAATGGATTGCATTATTTTTTACTTTTATAGAGGATGAGTTTAATTGAATACATTTTTCTGATACTGATTTTAGAATTTGGGAATCTCATTCTGGGTCTCATGAAGGAAATTTAATTTCAAATAAATGATATTAAATATATATTATGTTAAGTATTATAATTTTATGATACATATTTTGGAATTTATCTTGTAAATGTGTCGTATGTTTAATGAGATCATAAGAACTATGATTATGCACAGATGAAATATGAATAAAAAAGATTATGTTTTAATGATCTTGATATATCTTCTATATTGATAGTGTGGAACTATAGAATATATTTTATAGTCATACAATATAATAAATATTATTAGTAAATAGATATTTTTTTCGATTTTGTATGGATAATAACTAAAAGTGAAAAATGGATATAATGTGAAAAATTAAAATATATTTCTTTTAATGCATCACAATACAAAGAAAATGAAGTTGTGAAACCTTATAGTAAATGCATAAATGAAGATTAAATAGAAAGTGATGAGAAAATCTGCTCAGATATCTATATGATTCAATAAGTATTGAAAAAAGAATAAGTTTCTCCATAAGTAAAATTATAAAGGAAATTACGATAAAAGAGGAAATTTTAGGAAAGTTTGGAGATGGGATGCCACCTCTAATGAGATTACGTGTTATGAGTGTAAGAGTAAAATATATAAATAGTTTGTTTTTATAAATCCTAATTATAAGAAGAAGTATAAAGATAAGGGGAAAAGACCAAATAAATCCATGAATTACCCTTGAGGGAAAAATTAGGATATCCCCGGTTACTATGACTCGAGTTGAAAAGATGCTAATGAAAAAGAAAAACTATGATTCGAGATAATAATTTTAGAGGAGACATCTATTTCTTATGCTCATATATTTGATGAATCTAAAATTTAATAGGAATAATTCAGGTATCAAAGTGTTATGATGAAAGATACCAAAAATGAATTAAAATGTGAATATAAAAATATGGAAAAGTTTCATGATTTATTTTATATTTATAAAACTGATCTTAAAATACAAAGGAAGATAGTGAGAAAATGTTAAAAGAAAATATTGATCTAAAACTAGTAAATGAAAACCTTAAAAATGATCTTGAGTAGTTTTATTAATAGAAAACATTGTATATTATACTGGGTAAAGAACAAAATCCTAAATCCTAACCTAGAATTAGGTATGGATGTAGGACGCTATGGAAAGTTGGATGGGAATTATTTTATTCTTAGTTCAAAAAATAAGTCATTAGTCTATAATTATATATTAAATTTATAGTTTTGGAAATAATTCTAATAATTTTTGACCTAAAAAATAATTTATATCTAAAAATGATAACTTACTTCTAATAATATTATTAAACAAATGAGGATCACAAACTCTTTATATGATGACTTCTCTTAATGGGTTATATTTTGTACCTTCTTTATGAAATTATGGTACAAATAGAACAAGGGATTTGAATAATCAATATATTCTTCAAAGAAATAATATCAAAAATCATGGAAATTAATGTTATTAAATGAATTAAAAATTTAATAAGGAAGATACTACCATTTTGGTTTCAGTGTTCTTTGTTTAATTTTATTTGAGTAAATTCATTAAACATGAGGATTCTTCACAATGTTCTTCTTGATTATTCATTTAATTTGATAAAATATTAGTTGGAAATGGTCTTGGACTATATTTACACTACACATAGATCCGTTTTCCACACTATTCATATCCACATAACAAATTTTTAAAAATTAATAAAATCAAATTTGTGTAAATTAATCGTGAAATCTTATTTGGTGAATTTTTCTAATAACCTATTCATGATATCTAATAAATATAGATTAACTTAAATCCATGAGTAATATCCTTATAATACTTTAATACAACCCTAAATTACCCTGATGATCTTGAGTAATTCTCATTCAAATTGTCCCACAACCTTTTCCATGCCCTTAATTCATATGAATTATAAACACACACATATTATAGGAAATATCTTGTAAATGACAACCTTTGACTATAAGAAGTCTTAAGAATTGATTTCTATTATTATTCAACCCATGGAGTACGTAATCAAATAACTAGAGAGAAAATCTTGAAATAGATATTTTATTCCCAAATATTTGTAACAACATAAAGACCAAAATTTAATGAAAAAGTGAATGTATACTCACCCATTTTGACTTCTAATGAACAACCACTCATAAAACAAGGGAAAAAATGTTAGATCCCACCACATAATTGAGATAATGGAGATAGAGGGTTGAAAAGATCTTGCCTATCCAAAATGTTAACAAGATGAAACCTATCCCTTTTAAAATGATGTAAAATAATTAAATTAATTAAAATTAATAAACCCTCTAGGAAGGTATCAGGTACTGAATAATATTCAACTGGGTACCCATTATCCATTGGGTGGTGGATGGACATCATAGGTCCACTAGGGCACCTTCCATGAAAACTGTGTTCCCAATTTCCTCTTTCTTTAAATGAATAATCCAGAGACCAGTTCCATTTTCTAATCCAGAGAATTGGGCCTTTTCAAACCCTTATGAAACCTAAAATTTTCTTAAAACACAAGGTTAGGCTACTTTTGGGCTCATAGTCACTCACTTGATAACTCAAGCTGTTTCAACCTACCCAATATATATAAAATAATCTCTATGATTTCATAAGGTACAAAAATAACAAGATTTACTCAAAACCAAAGAATCATACTTATGACACTCCCAAATATTTTTGATAGTTTTGAACACATCTATCCCTTCATAATTACCAAGAATGAAAAATTCTTCCCAACCATTTCCTACTATGGTCACTACCCACTATAAAAATCACCAACCTGGTCTCACCATACCCAAGATAGATGAAATAGTTATGTTACCATACCCAACCATCACGATTATTGAAAAACATACCAGCTACCAATAGTACCATCATTCATTATTCCTAAACCTACACTTGGTCATTCCATCAGACACACACACACACAGACACTTGAACAACGTGTACTAATATCCATCATATAGAAATAAAACCATCATTATCAAGCTACACATTTGAGCTTCAATGAATCCATAAATATATAAAAATATATCGACTCAAAAAAATACTTCTTCCTTGAAGGCCAACTCCATGATTCCTACCCCCCCAACCATGTTTCATTCACTACCAGACACTTCCCACGCTATTGGGTATCCTATGTACTACCACGAACCTTGTATGTATATAAATACCATATTCTATCACCCAGTATAATTACTGATCCCTTCTTATACACTTGACTCTGAAAAAATTCCTGAAATCTAGTTTCCTTCTAGGTTATCCAAAAATGCCACTCCCAATGTCCTATTTAGACCTCAACTTTTTACTCCATTGGTGGTCAATCATAATAGGCTTGAACATGGAATATCTTCTCAAAATGGAAATCCTCCCTGATAACCCACTCAGTAATGGAGATATCAAACCTCTAATTGGAAATTTTTTTGGGTCACCTCATTTCTATGATTTTGGCTACCTCGAGCTCCATAATTAGTTTTTCTTTACACAACGTACCATCTTTGTATACTCTCATCAGTCCAATTATACTTTGATGTATGTTCCTAGTTCACTAAATTTAAAATTGACATAAAAAATATTATAACCTATATATTGATATAATTCTATAGTCCACATTCCAGTAACCACACCTTTGATGTATTATGTCTTGTTAAAACTACATAAATAACAACAATTATATGAACCTTATTGTATAGTCTATGACTAATACTTGGTGTTCACTCTATCCATGGATTAAAGGATGGTACTATGATTGAAACTCCCATGTTATATTTTTTTGATACCTTAAATCCCTAAGATCCTTTATAGCTTCTTTTTATAACCCAAACTAGACTTTCCTTGAGCTAATCATCAATGCACTTCCCTAACTACCTAGGCCTCTCTGACTAACCATCTTTACTTGATCCCTCTACTTATAACCCATGATTTAATCCTCCCTCTTGGTACTCAAAATTCTCATCTTTCAACGGTACCATATATCTACCCTTCCAGAACTCTAATGGAGGCCATTGAAGTGGCATCTCAATAAAAATCAAATACCCAGATCAATACATAAATAATAATTAATATATCAGAAATATGTTTATATATAATTAGTAGTATATATAAATCTCCCATACACATCCCTACTTGTTCCGATGTCTCATACCATCAGGTATCAAGTCCATTCCTAACCTTTTTAGGTCATAGTACAACACACACCATACGAACAAAGGCTCTACATACTCAATAAAACTAGGAATCCTTTTCCTTATGTAGTTGAGTAGAATTAGACCAAGAAAATACATGGGAAAATATAATATAAGTTATTTTTTATAATTAAAATAGATAATCCCCTTTCCATTCATGAAATTGAACAAAATTGGTAACAAAAAAAATAGGCATGCACATGTCATATGATCCCTACATGCCTATAACACTACATGAGTTTCATCTCTTGATTATCAGTGTCATGTGTATGAAAAAAATCAATAAAATAAAATTCCAATTCATATTTTTTTTGAGAATAAGGGGTTTTATATTATTATTAAAAAGATAAAAATCTGGTTAATAGAAATAATGTTTCATTATGTTGTTCTATTTTGTATGTAATTCATAAATCACTTGAAAATGTTGATACTTATTTATAAATTGTTCCTGATAGAGAAATATGATTCTCATGGATTTAATTGATTTGATGAAAATGGGAGAAAGTGTTTATTGGTAAGCATTCATAGGGACATTGAACTGAATTTTTCAAAAAAAATTAAATCTTTCAATTAATTTTTATTCTTTAAAGTTCCAAAAATCTGGATTAATAAAAATCATAATGGTTCAATATTATTATAGTAACTATTATTTTAGATAGATTATTTTTATTATACTTTATCAGATCATGTTATTCCAAAGGAATGATAATAACCAAATGGAAAATGATCATTAGATAAAATAACATGAGATTACTGGAATGTTTTTTGTACAGAAAAATTATACATAGAAATAAAAATTAACTTTCATGATTCGATCAGAAAGATATATGTGGATAGTATTTATTGATATCATCAAACAAAGATAACCAAACTTGAGTTCATTAGATAGTGGTTTTCTGATAAAGGGTCATTAGATAGAGAAAATTTTAGTTCCAGACATTGTATCATAAAATATCTAGACAGAGGGAACCTATAATGGTTACTAGATGAAAAAATAAGAACACAAATACATATAGAAGGTCAAGATAAAGACATTTTGAATAAATAAAACTATTATAAATGGATACCAAATAGAACATTACTGGATAAAGGAGTTCAAATGAAGAAGAAAAGGATGGAGTATTGAAGAAAATTACAATGTTTTTGTAAAATTGTAAATTGTGATGATGTAAATATAGACACTTAAAACCTCAATAACCATGAAGTAAAAATTTATGAATATATATGTGGTTTCAGAAATCATTAAACATCATCGAAACTGATATTATATGATAGTTATTATGAATACTCGTGACCTCAATTTTCTATAAGTATTTTAAGGAGGACAATTGGAGAAAAACATGGGTGATGAATTAAAGATTGGAGTTGAAAATTAATATTTGGTGGTATGATTATCCCATTTTTAGAGAAACTAAGAGTATATAAAAGAGTGAAGGTTAATTATGATTTTTTTGAATAAGTTAGGTTCTGACCAAAAGTCTTTAGAGATCCTTTTTTAAAGACCAATACTTAGGATACTAGAAAAATAAGTACCAAACTGAGTGGTAACAGATCGATATGTACCAGATAGAGAAGTTATGGAAGAATAATATCTGTATAGATAAGTATTATATTAACATTATTGAATAAAATAGTTTCAGAAAAAGGTTTTAAATATATTGTTAAGGAAATATAATAAGAAGAAATTTTTAAAAGGAAATTGTGATGAATTCAAGTAGCACAGCAATGATGTGTCAAATCTTATTGGTGAAGAATAATTTCATTGTTTCAAAAATTATTTTACCATATTATCTATGTAGGAATTACATTAACTGTAAGAAGAATATATTTCATTGTATATAATGGATCTACCATTATTATTTAAAATTATATTGGATTATTTTATAGTAGATGGTTTATCTTGGATATGTTTTAGATCATGACAAGGACTTTCTTTTATTAGAGAGTAGTGATCCTTGTATATGGTTTTATTCCCATGGGTTTGGTTGTCCATTTTATTTTAGTAGAGTTGATTCTTTCTGATGAGAGGTTGTTGGTGATTTTAAATAAGAAACTATAAGAATATAATATCACTAATTAATCCACCTCTTAATAATTACACATTTCTTGAACAGTACTTATAATTGTTTAAAATGGAATTTACATTTTTTGGATCTGGTTATCTGTTGTTTGAAGAAAGAGAAGAAATCCATAGATATTAATAATTCCCTTAATAGTATAGGAATTTATATCCTTTTTGGGAATAATAATCTTATTTGGTAAGAAAGAATGATTCCCTATTTATTTTTGACTTTCTATGAAGTTGTTGATGTTTCTGCATATGGTTTCACCCATCCTAATGATGGTTCTCCCTTAAGAGCTACAAATTATTAGTTTCTAGAGAAGTATGGAATTTCAAGTAATTATATGATATCCTCCCTCTTAAAGAGTTAATTTTTGAATGTTAATGGAATTGGAACAAACAAAGAATCTGAAACAAGTGAGGGAATTATAATGAAGTAATTTTGAAAGTGAATAAATCCAATTTATTAATCTAGAGAAAAAAAGAATAAATATCTTAAAATGTTATATGGTAAATCTTGTGGTCATTTTTTTATAAGGTTTAATGATATTTTATTCACCATAAGATGTTTAAGTGAGTAATTGAAAGATTTATCTACTGTATAAAAGATTATATGAATCAATCTGGATGAATTTGATAGCAAGTTATCATCCATAGAAGTTCGAGATCATGGAAATTTATCTCTAAATTCTATTCATAGTATTCTCGTCACATATTAAATGAGAATAGAAAAATCTTCCAAAAATAAGGATATGGTTTATTCAGAAATCTCTTTCAATGACGTCCAAAAATTAATTTCCAATGAAGTTTATGAAGAATAATGAAGTGAACACAGTGAGTATGGATAGTCAACAATACCACTGAATTAGAATATAGATAAATGAAATTTGTATTTGAAAGGAAAGGAAAATAATTTATTTAAACATAAATATTTAAATGTTTTTTCTTATTTGTGAAAGATGATGATAGTGAATTGAAAGCTAAAAATTCCAGAAATAATGGTGTTAAGAATTTTCATATTCCAAAATATAATTATGTGAGTTTTATTATCTATGAAATAAGAAACATTCAATAAGAATTAGAGGATTCTCACGTAGTTTTTATGTTAAAAATGGATTTATTATAACTTCATTCTAAATTATTTAAAACTAGAGAAAGAAAAATAGAAGTTAAATAAAGTCACTTAACCTTCTAAAAATTAAAAATAGAATGCATTAAAAAGAAAAACCAAAATTATTAAGATACATTGAGAACATTAAAAAATTCCTTCATGAATAGAAAAACCTCAACATCATGTTTGAAGAAATGATAAAGGTGAAAGAGCTGGATTTTTTCCTTGTATAATAAAAATTAGTCGAAGCTGAACAAAGAATATAAAAGTTCCAAAAAACCTCTGGATGTTAGTGAAATATCTATTAAGTTTAAATATTTGAAGGATCAAAAAAATTATTCTTATAGTTTTTTTGATGTTTTTAACAAGAAGAAAATATTTAATAAGGTCACATATATATATAATAAGATAATTCAAAATTTTTGGAATTTATGAGATATAAAATTTTATGGAAGAGACCACTACGAATGGAGTCTATATTTTGGCTGACAAGAAATCTAATGAAATTTTAATTCACAAGAAGCATCCAATGTTGATTGTACAAAAGATGTTGGAAAAAGATACATAGTTCTTGATAGTATACATGATAAAAAGGAATACATTATTTAGATGGATATTTCTAGTACTATAGAGGTTTTATACATATAGTGAAAATAGATTGGTTTAATCATCATCACTATAATGAATCATGGGGTCATTGGAGGTAGAGTTTTAGGGGGAGTTATACCCCCTAAATCAGACAACAGGGAAAGCCCTATTAGAATACGAAATGTTGATTTCAAGTAGTAGAAAATATCTGTAAATGATGTGATGAAACTGAACATATTTATAATGGATTTCATGTAATTATATAATCTCAACAAAGTTTATTTAAAAAATATCAATATCCACATCTAAAAAAGGAAGAAGTAAAATATAATACCTTGGTTTTTGAAACTTCTCTCAAGGAGAAAAAATGAAAATGAACCTTGTTATTGTATAGAGGGTGTTATTCAAATATGATTAGGGATTTGAAATTGTTAAAAAATATAAACGATTACAGTGATGGTAAAATTATTTTTGAAAATTATGATTCACTCAAAGAAAAATGAATTAGATCTTCTACTATTGGAAAAGGAAAATTTATATCCAAAAGTGATCTATTTTTTGAATCATTGAAACACAATTTTGTGTGTGTCTCATAGCTTTGTGATGAAGGAAATGAATCTATTTATGAATAGATTACTATACTATTAAATTTATTTAATATATTAAATGTGTAATAAGAAGAAACTTAACCAATGTAAATCTATTTCATGAAAGAGATGCATTGGTTACAAAATATCTAACCATGATGAAAGTAAACTAGTTTTGGAATAACATTAAATGAAATATATGCCTAAGGTAATTTAAAAATTGGAAATAGTGGAATTATTCTGTATGTTCTTGAAATAATAATAAGAAATGATTTATTTTTTTTATATTTAATAAAGGTATTATCAAATTGAGTACACAAGAGGGATGAAATACACAAATCACATCTCTTAGAGCTTATTAATTTTGACATATGTAGGTTCGTGAGAAAGAAATTGAGAAAATAGAGATAAGTATTTTAATTACAATATTGATGATTTCAATTTCAACACATGTGTTATATTTTTAATAAAATTAGAGGGTCTAAAAATTCATAAGTAGTTTTGGATAATTTTTGTAATGGAATGTGGATACTTTATTAAAATGATTAAAATATATAATTGTGTTGAATAAAAAAAATGAGAAGTTCAAAGTATATCTTTAAAATCATTACATTATTTATGAACATAAAGCACCATAAACACCAAAATATAATTTAATTACTAAAATTATGAATTGAAGTTAAGTCGATATGAAATGAAATGTGTTAATTGAACATGATTCTTCTCAATTATTTTAGAGGCAATTTATTGTAGCTGCAATTAACATCCAAAATATTTATTTCTATAGGAAAAATTTGATATCAATCCATAATATATTTATTAAAAAGAGTCCCAATGTTTAAAATAATTATAGTTTATCGGAGGCCCCTTTGTAATTAATGTGGAATGTGAGAATCATGAAATGTTTTATCAAATTGGTATTAATGGAATCTTCCTTGGATAAAATACTTATGATAAAGGATACATGTGTTATAACAAGGAAAATAGAAATTTTATTGACTTTATAGATGTGAATGTTTTGGAATTTTCTGATAGAAAGTGATCACATATAGCTACAAAAATAATTCAATGTGAATCTGAATTCATTTCTATAAAAAACATTATAATGTTTCTAATAGAATTGACAATATAGAGGATATAAAAATTGAATATATTGATTCATCCATTTTCTGTGATGAGGAACAATTATGTTCCTTACATACATGTTTGAGGAAGAAATGGATGGACCAAAACATCATTAGAGAACAAGAACAAATATTTTAAACTAGAAGAACATAAAATATTGTTTCACATACCTCTTGGTTTTTATAGGGTAAGCTATGATATTTTTAAGAATCTTTTGATAATTAAGACTGGATTGATCCCCTGAATAATGAATTCGATAATATTGAGAAAAATGATACATGGGATATAGTATGCAAATGAGAAGATATAAATTCTATTGTAACAATGTTGGTTTTCTAGAACAAGTTGAAAAGAAGTGGTGAAGTGACAAGTAAGAAAAGGAAAGAATGGTTTATAAGATCCACTCATAGTTTCAAGGAATTTTTTTATGAGACCTTTTCCCCAATATCTAGACCAGAAACTATCATAATTTTTCTTGTTATTTCTACAAAAATGAGATATAAGAGAATCTAAATTGATTTCATGTATGCCTTTATGGAATCAGGAATTTTCAGTAGAATTTTTTATTGAGATACATTCTATCTTATTTTTTTAGCTAAGAGGAAAAATATTTTTCATAGTGTAAGAAGGATTTGTGTGCGTTGAAATAAAATCTAATAAGATGATATTCTATATTGGATACTATATTTAAGAAGCTGAATTTCAGAAAAGGAAGAGTAAACATAAATATTTACATAAAAAATAAAAAAATATTATTGAAATGGATTATTTTCTTGAAATCATATATTCGATTAGTGATGCATACTTGTGGGAAATGTTATACATGGAATTGGAGGATTTATTTGAAATTTAATGATAGGGGAGATGAAATACTTTCTTGTATTACTAATCTCTCAAAATAAAAGGTAATTTCTCCATTCATAAAATAAATATGACAAGGAAATATTGAAAAGATATTGCATGGAATATTTGAATCATGTTTCAACACCCAGTTCATGGGGAATAAAGTTTTTATTAGATGATTAAGTAAAGGATTCTGATCATAAATATATTACGTATTTATATAAAATTCCCTTATGTTCGAAAAATTAAAGGTTAGATTTAGTATGTAATGTTATAGTTTGTGTGTGGTAATAAATTGAAAAAAAGAGACCCAAATATTTTTTGAAAAAATAATTCTTAGATATATTAATTTGGTATTTTATTTATGGTATGAATATGCTAATGAAATAATGTGAAATTTATTAGTTATTTTGATGTATATTGGGTATTTTTGGTTGATGATAAAAGTTTTACATATTGTGAAGTTTTCTTCTTGGGAGAACAGTGTATGTGTTGGAACACTAAAAAATAGATTTTAGTGGATTCAAGCACCATAGAAGTAATATGTGTTCCTAAAAATGATGGAAAAACACTGTTAATTTTGATGAAAAAACTTTTATAATACTTGAAATTGTTAGTGATGTGACCACTTATTCTTGGATAAGATAATTAGAGTGCTATCAATTTATCAAATTATCCCACATAAAATTTGCCGAGAAATAACATTGATATTAAATATCAAATTATCTAAGAAAATTGGAAATTAATTATCAAAAGCTAGATTTTATACCTATAATGATGTAGGTGTCTGATATGTTTAATAAACCATTTACAAAGGAAATATCTCAAATATTCAGTTGATTATGGCTGTTTATTATCGCTCTAATCCTGTATAAGGTATTCAATCTATATCCCCACTATATTCGTGTGTTTTAATATTATTTTCAATTGGAGAGAAAATATGATAACATGAATCAAACTATTGGTATGTGTTTTACCATTAAAAATAGATTATATACATAGGAGGGGTTTTTAAAAGGTTTAGGCTTTGATGTCAGTATGTGTGTGAACTATTTTTATATTTTTCTGTAGTGGTTTCAAGAATAATTTCATATAGGTTAGATTTATTTTAAATTTTAAAGATGTGGGAATGTATGAATATTGAAATGGCAGTTGAACACAATTTTTTTTGAAATAATATATTACTATCCAGTTATTACTTTTTTATAGACTAATCTCACAACATTGGATGAAAATTGTTATATAGTGATATATTTATTATGTTTTAGGGATTTAGTTTTTTGGGTTCCTTTTTTGAAAAAATAAACTAAAATGGGGACACTAGTGAGACCAAGAGGTATTTGGTTCTTTTTTTTAACGTATGAAACAAGTTGGTTGAAATAAAAATGGTTTTCTTATGGTGTTATAAAAGGTTTTTACTATGAGGTTTTTTCTTTAGTTCATAAATCAATTGGAAAAGTTGGCCCCTATTTATAAAGTCTTTGGAACAAATTAATAAGAGACCATAGAATTTAGGTTATTAGATGGAGGACATGAAAAAGTGTTTGTTTGAAAGCCTTTATAGGGAAATTAGGCTTTGTTTGTCAGATAATGTAAATTAGGTGGTGGTTTCAATTCCTTAAATCTTTTAACTTCATTATTACTAAAAGTTATTATTTTTATGGAATATTTTATTCATTTAGTTATTTAGATTTAGGGTTTTGGAAATATATTCTCACATAAAGTGATTTTTAGCATAGGAATGATAAGAACCTACTAGGAAGAGATCCCTTGAATAAGAAACATTAGATCACCATATAGATTTCTCTAGATAGATTCATCAGATAGAGAAATATAGAAGAGTATTTTTGAGTTCGCTTGAACAAGTATGATTGATTATTAATTGTGATTCTATCAAATATATAAAACATAATGATTTTTTTTATTTATAAGAAAAAATAACACAAAAAATTATTTCATCATATATAGGATTCTAGAAGAAGGTTAATTAGGATGAGAAAACATGAGAAGTCTATATAGAGTATCCTAAGAGCATCAGATAGAGGAATCCTATAAATATTACTAGATAAAAAAATAAAAAGGCTAACATATAGAGGAGGTTTAGATAAAGAAGTGTTTAATGAAGAAGATTGTTATGAAGTAATAACCTATGAAGGATTATTAGAAGGGTGATTTCTAATAAAGAATTACTAGATGATAGATTTTGGATCTAAATTTTTTTTGGGTAATATTATGTGTTGTGATGATGATGATTTTGATTGATTATAGTATTTGAGGAAAGATATTATAAATTTTATTGACTCTGATTATCATAACGGATTAAAAGGTGGAAAACTAAAGAAAAACCTGAGAAAACAATTTAAACATTGAGTGGGAATTTTTTACATAGAGAGGGAATTTAAAATTTGGATTTCATGTTTCCCATATTTTTTTGGGAAACTACAATTATATAAATGGGATAAGGTTCACTGTGAAATTTCTTTTAAGATGGGAGGTACTGATCAAGAATCTTGATAGATAATGTTTTCAAAACACAATAAATTGGGATCCAGATAGAGTGGTTTCAAATAGTGAAGTACTAGATGGAGTGTTATCAGATGGAGAAGTTATGTATGAATAGTTACAAGATAGAGAAGTTTTATATGAATTGTATTGGAAATATAAGTTCCACAAAAGGATGAAAAGATACTATATAAGTAATAGAATAAGAAAAACTGATATAATGGAATTTTTGAATAATTCAAGAGACACAATCATGGTGTGATAATGATTTTTTGTGAACGATAATTTTTTGTCGCAAAAATTATATTATCATATTATTTGTAAAAAAATAACATTAAATAACAATGTACTATATTCTTATTCAAGTGATGGATATAATATTTTGATTACAAACAAAAAATAATTTCTTTTTATTGGATGTGTGGTCTCAAATTGTTACCATATCATGATAAGGATGAGATACTCTTATTGCGTTGGGGGATTTATAAATTATTTTATTTCCATGGGTGTGTTTTTGTGTCGGGTTTTAGAGGACTCCATTCTCTCTAAATGAAAGTTAAGGTTCCTTTTAACGAAAAAACATAAAAAATTTGGATCAATGATTCACCCTCATCTCAGTGATCATAAAGATCCTGATTAGTCCTAGCACAAATCATATAACTCTATTATATCAATGAAAAACAAATAGAAACTTCTTTCCCCCTGTAAACTTGAAATTCAACCCACAAGTGTTTTCTCTATGAATTAAACAAGGAGTATATCGGAAATCCACTATTTATAAATATTATAGGACACATTTAAAAAAAACTCAATCTATTATACCAAAAATAAGAAAACAAAACACACTTACAACCACATTTATCAACACATTATGGTACAACTATGTAGAAAATATTATTTGGATTGGCCGAACCTCACCCTATTCGGATACCCACTAAGGTCAGGTGTACGTCCAATATGACATAGACAACAGACTAGCGGTGAAGTGTTAATAGGAGATATTTTGGAGAATACATCCTCTATAAATAAATATCCACAATAATAGAATACTTACTGATTCACTATCAGTAAAGAGTTAAACAAATCTACAACAAGAACATGGGGAGATTGAAAAAATATTACAATTTCAGGAATGTTATATAATATTTGATAGGATTTCCCAAAGGGTGAAAATACTTTGATAATACAAAATAAAAAAACCCAACTCATCATTGTGGATTCACCCAACCTAGCCCAAACCCTTGGCATCTAAGCCAAGTATCCACTACGTATCTAACCACTAAGCTCCAATCACTGACCACATACTCTTTTATATGATATGTGACATAAAGTTCTTATGAATTCTAGAGGAAGCTTATAGTGTGGGATTATGAACTCCATTGGCCACTACCAATGATATCCCTAGGTAATATCCATACATATATTAGTATATAAAAAAATAAAAAAAATTATATATGGATAAATAATCATAAACCACTCCACCCGTATTTAATTGGCCACATGTGAGATGTTACCTACATCATACTATATTGGAGTAGGATGACATACCCATAGTCTTTCATACTAATTGATCCCTCGACTATACAATCCGATTTATATCTCATGAAATCACTTGAAAACCATAACCCGTGTGAGGACCCTTGTTTTTCTAGACTGAATGTTTGAGTAGATATTTGATTTTTTTTCTTTTAGATGATTATAAGGGTTAAAATAGATTTTACCTAGGAAAATGATGTCATATATATATTTTTTGAACTCTGTCGGTTATAGAATAGGGTTTTTACATTAGGATATGGCTTTTTTGGAAATACAAGTTGTTATAATTTTTAGAGAATAATTAATAATTAATATTTACATAAATTAAATATTAAATTATTCAATTAGGTTCCTTTGGAAGAATATTCTTAAAATAGCATCATATTGTGTTTAATTATTTTCCATTATGTTCGGAACATGGAGTTTTTATTATGAGGGGCATAAATTCAGGTTGGATGTCAGGTCTGTCTAGGGCCACCTTTTCTTTTCCTTTAATTTTCATTATTTATCATTTGTATTTTATTTTCATTTTATCCTATGGCTTCTCACATACACACTAGGTGGATATTACCTTGTGACGTTACAAAGAGAAAGGAATAGGGTGGAATAGAGAAAGTGATTTATGTAGGAGGAAGGAAGTATAGTCACTGATCTCTCGATATGCAGGTTCGACGTGGGGCAATCGTGGACCAGAGATATGGGAATAGATTCTTTCATTTCCACCGAAATGTAAAATGTCAATAATTTTTACAATAAATCTCCTTATTATTAATATTTTTGATGTTTTAATCCCTTTATATGATTTCTTGTGGCCCCTAGTGGGTCGATATTTGTTTTTTGTAAAAATAGGGTTTGTACAGTGATTGAAGGGGTTTCTATTCAAAAAAAACCCATCTACAAAAAATGTGGTTTAGGGAGACACACCATGTGATCTTCCCTTTTTGATAATATGATTTTTTTTATGTACACACCATGTACTAGTGTGTACAAGTTATGTGATGGGTCTGGACCATGTATATGAGTACCCAACCTAGCCACCCGTGTATTGGTACATGGCCATGTAGAGTACACAACTAAAACCCTTGTAGACAGCATGCTATGTAGATGTACATAGCCAGGACAATTACATTGCTATACCATTTTAGGAACACAGGATGGTACCCCATATAGGGTACATATTGTGTACCCACATTACATGTCATGTATTCAGGCATTTACACACCGATCTCGGATAGGGTACATGCCCCGGTGGGGCATTAGGATTAAACATTGTGTGCTTAGGGAGTCACTCAATGTACTTCCCCATTTGTATTATTTTGAGGGATTTTCCGGTCTTTTTACCCATGAGTTGTAATTAGACCCAATAGTTGTCCATTTTTTGTAGTTTTCCATATATATCCCGATGGTAAGACCTCTGAAATGTTTTGATAGCGATTTGGTAGCTCTTTTTGAATGGAGTGTTTCTTTATCTGGTAATCATATTCAGTTGTATCCTAATAAAGAGACCCTTTGTTCTAGGATTATCAATGATCTATCTCAGAAAAATAATTCATTTATAGATTTTCACTTAATGAAGTCTCCATTAAAATATGTCCCCTTCTAGACTATCAGTCCATGAGACTAGTTGTTATAGAGGATCCCCTATAGTATTAATCTTTTTAGGTTTTGACCTACAGGATCCACATTAGGATGACTATATCTTCTTTCTACACCTAGGATCCCATGAGGGAAGAATTTTCTTATATTTCGACACATAGATTCTGTCGTGTTACCCCTTGACCTACATACCATTTTGAGGATCATGTATAGGATGCCTATGCATTCTTATATGGTTATAGATGGTCTATTATAGGTCACCTTCAACTTGTTCTATTCTAAGGATCATGTGATGGATTCCTCAGTATTTATTATTATTCGAGGATCCCCTGTAGGATTCCTTCTTTTACCGTTCTAGCTAAGGATCCCATGTAGGATGCCTTCTATTATGATTATACCTCAAGAATCTCAAATAGGACTTATATTCATTTTTTTTGACTTGAGGGACCTGGTGGTTGACCTGATGTTGGACCGACCATGAGTTAGTTTTCCAGGTTTGGGTAGAGATGGTAGTGGGTGTGACATTAGAACTCATGCTAAACTTGTAAGCCTATGGGGCTGTTGTAGTAGTTTTGGGTTTAGCCTTTCAAACACTGTCACTATTTTCTTTATCCTTTCCAATGTTTATTGATTATGTAGTGATTATTAACAGATGTGATTCCTAGTTGGTGGTTATTGAGGCTGACATGAGGCATAATTATTTATCTTTGGTATTCGTATACGTTATTCCCTGGGTTCATCTTTGAATATATAATATTTTTGATATTTACTGGTATAGACAGAGTTAAAATAAGGGATATGGATGTCGAGCCAATACATATTTTATTATTATATTTTTGGGATGTCTAGAGGTGTTTTCTGATATCCCACTATTGGGCCTTCTCTTAGGATATACAGGCATAGCCCCCCTAGTAATGATATTCATGGATGATTACACTCTCCCAAGTGATGATGATGATTAAGATATCCTCATTCTAATTATACTCATGTAGGATTTTGCTATCCCAATTGGTGAGGACGATTTCACTCTCTTCAATATGATTATACTCAAGGATGATTACACTCTCCCAAGTGATGAGGATTTTTATGCTCTCCTTGACCAGATTATACTCATGGTGGATTATGCTCTCCTGAGGGATAAGAATGGTTATACTCTCCCTGATTGGTTACTTGAATATGGTGTGGTGGATGAAGATTCAAATAGTTTTATTGAAAAACTGATAATTCTCTTCCATATTATAGGTATGATTTTGCTCCCCCTTTTTAGTGACTCCATTTTTGGTAAGTGTTTCATTGGTGAGTTCTCCTACCATGTCGCCAAAGGGTTCAACCATTAGGGTTCATATGAGTTCCGAATGTCATGAACGCCAATGGACTGGGAATGAGGCTCAAATAGTAGTCATGATTAACATGGAATGAGAAGTATTATGACAAGATCAATGATCATTTATACAATTCCTAGATGAACATCCATGGAATACTTTTTTAATGTGATTGGTGGTTAGTTTGGCTGAACCCAGGTGTAGGATGAGTATGTCCTATGCTAACATAACTTGATGAAAGATATTTCCTCCATTGGGATGAATTTGGTATTTATCTATTAGAATTATGGAACCATATATTTATTTATAGAAACAATACTTTAGTGGTATAATGTCTAGCTCAATTCCCTTTCATAGGACGTCCAGGCGATTGGGATTACAGACCCATAGATCGACTGCTGATAGGTTTTATGGTATTTATTTCACATACTCATGAATAATAATATTAATTTATATATCTATAAGTATGTTACAATACATTTTTACATATATAGATTTGGAAATCCTTGGTGGTGATCACATTTTGAATCACATAAAATTAGATTTTAATTTTAACAAGAATTTATGCAGTATAGTAGCAACAATGTGCCATATCTCAATGGAGCCTTATATAATTAATTACAAAATGAGGTACTGATTATTAAAGTTAAATGGGGAATGAGGTTTTCTAAATATTGGGTTTTTATTTTTAATAATATATATTTAAAATACATTACTAAGTGAGAGAAACTAGTTGGAGAAATCATAATCAACCTGGGTAAGTGTCCCTTGATGCTCAATCTGTCATCGCCTTCATGGGAAAGGGAAGGATCATTGATACCTCCATGTTATACATATTGAAACTAGTAATGGTATGTGAGTTATTACATGGTTACCACCTATTATTTTATTGATCGATGATATTAATTACCATAGACCACTCAGAATCAATAAAATATCATCGATGTAACAACCAAACTCAATCAAGTCATCACATCAACAACATGATGTGATGTTCAGATTTTGGAATATATCAAAAATTTATTTCAACAGAAGAATGAATAATAAGGGGTTGTAACTTCTGGATTTATTCAAATGACACCATCCATAAGCACAGAAAATAAAGAGAAGAGGTTAGAGAAGATGAAACCACACTCAAATTTCCACAAGATCCAGTTTATGCCAGGAAGCATGACAATTCTCTTTCCCTTTATTTGTATTATATCAAAAAAGAATAAAAAAAATAAAAATGATTAAATGAAGAAAAATTGACAAAAAAAACATGGAAATTCGATTACCTTATGAATATTACAAGAATTGAGTGAGAGATTACAAAAATAGACACCCCACAAGTGGATCACTAAAAAGATTAGAAGTACATGATGAAGAAGAGGGAGAGAATGGATGAAATAACCTCTGTAATTAGACTCAAACTTACCCCTGCTCATTAGACATGAGATAATGAGGGGTAATAGTCACTTTATGGGAAATTACATCCAAATTTCCGGAAAAAAAGGTCAAGTATCTAGAGGGCTTGGTGACTATTCAATGTAGAATTTTCACTCCATCTTTATCTGGCTTGTTGAGTGACCCAAACACTTGTCGATGGTTCAAAATTTGGTGGAGAGTCGTGTATTCGATTTAGATATCCAAGAGAGGTGGAATATGACCAATTGTATCTTTGAGTCCCATGTTATGGCCTAGATATAGCAGGGTGGTCCAATCTGGCCCGCCTAAAATTTCTTCACATTGTGGGCCAATTTTGGGCCTCCAAATGGATGAATTGGGCTCGATGATCTTATATAGAAATGTATCCCACATTGTTTTACATTAATACACCATTTTTATCAAAATTTTATGAACATATTATCCATAATACATTTTAATTTCCACATGCATTCTAGGACTCTCGCGGAGTTTGGATCATTTTTATGGAATTCCATCACGGGCTCTCCAAATAACCTCCTCCTACACTGTAAGGGAAAAAACAATTAGCATTTCCCAATTAAAAATTGATTAAAATAAATTTATTAAAGCAAACATGAAGTGAAATTTATTATTATATTTGGAATATTCATTACAAAACCAGGTCAGAATAGCAGGGTAAGGGAGGAATTCAATAGTGAATCACTAGGCAATCACACACCACACCTAAAAATTTGTAATCTAGAGAAAAGGTTAATATCATAATCATGTAACATTTCTAAATAAATGGTGTGAAAAATTAAAAGATTATTTTTAAATGAAATTCATCATGGCTTGTTTATATATTCAATTTTCCAATCAGTTTTCATCTCTCACAATCTAATTTGGTCAACTTTATTTATTCACCCATGAAACATGTCACAACCGAACTCACTTAGGAATTTTCCCTATTCA
The DNA here is from genome assembly GCA_963277665.1 of Viscum album. NCBI lineage: Eukaryota > Viridiplantae > Streptophyta > Magnoliopsida > Santalales > Viscaceae > Viscum > Viscum album. The sequence goes on from OY728136.1 coordinate 614,768,765, forward strand.
CTCAAAAAACATATGAAAGTGTAGTTATGCTATATTCCTTTATTTAATGTGATCTTAGAATATTCGTTCCAAGATTATAAGTTATCTGCCAGTAGAAACTATTGTTCTAATCAGGTGGACTTCAAACAGGTTGTTCAGAGGTTCAAGAGTTGGTAGGATTTAATGTGTAAAAATTTAATCCATGAACGTAGTGTTTAATATATCAAGTATAAAACATTTTAAAATTCAGCAAGTTTTGAGGATGAATTTACTCACTCAACCCCTCACAGAATGTATCACTTCTAACTGACTCACCCCTTTGTTCCATTTGTGTGGGTCACAACCAAGCAGTGAATAACAATGAATAAACATTCTATTTTCTCCATATTATTGTTCTATTTTTTTCCAGAATACTTGAATATATAAATTGTATTATATAGAGTAGTTTTGAGATAAAGAGTAACTCCTTTATAAAAAAAATGATATAACCTGGTTTCAGAACTCACTAGCCAAAACCAATTTTGACACCACTTCTATCAAACCATAATAATGACTATTTCCCAAGAATTCCCCTAAAAACACCCTCTCCCCAACACAATCCGAAAATAAACCAATAATTTACCCAAGATATCGGTATGTAGGTATGAATTGTCTTGTAATGTGGCTACCTAATAAGAATTTCATGGTCTCTATTGCTTAAGAAGGGTAACATGTCAAGGTGGCAGAAAATATAGGTTAATTTTAAAAAGGGCTTTTCAATGAACAATTTAATCTATCTTGAATGTTGTATACTCAAATTATATGGCCTTAAATAGAATCAAGGAATGTTATAGTTTCTCTACATGACCCAAGACTCTCAATAAAGTTATTTAAAAGATGAATATGAATTAAAGGTCTAATAATGTCTCTTAGGAAAGGGATTAAAATATTGGTCTGTGCTAATGAAGCTTGGGATTAAATAATCCATTAGAAACCTAAGAATGATTTCAAAATAAAAATTATAGAAAAATATTTAATATCATCATTTAAATTAAAATAATAGTTCCAAAGGCAATGTAATTTTTCACACAATTGACTCAATCTTGAAAAATGTTTTGGGATACTGTTTTAAGATCAATTTTCATCTAAAAACACTAAATAAAGAAAAGGAATTCCAAAATGAAAATTCATTTTCAGTAACTTCTAGGATTTCGTGACCATAGGGGGGGGAGTAAAAATACCATAATGAAGGTGAAAAATGGTAGAAATAAGAAGGATAATGAAAATCTTAATGAGCTAGAAAAGATGAGGAAAAATGAACATATAATAAAGAAGGAGAAAAGGAGGATAAAGAAGATAGAAAATGAAAATCCTAATGAAATCAAAAATGTATCCACCCTCACACTTAGAATGTGCATTGTCCACACTATAATAATTGAGAATTCAAGATGGAAGGATAAAACCTAGCGTGTTTCACTGGTATGTTGTTTCTAGAAGGTGGATTTACTCCACCATATTATATGGAAAATCCTCCAAGAAGTGTTTAAGTCACTTCCCATTGACAGTATGACTTCATCCACTCTGCTCATGAAAAATCTATATTACATCAAAAGGGTAAACAATCGTAATAGTATAAGGACAGACCCATCATGAACAAAGCTTAGCTAGGTGTATCTTTAGCCTAGAATTTTATATGTGGACCTTATCACCAAATTCAGACATCTGCTGACATATCATATGATGATGGATAGCCTTTGTCTTCTATTTTTAGATTTGGGGGTTCTCATATGCATCACATCAAATTTTTTCCAACTCTTGAATCTATAGGTTCCTATTCACACTTAAAACTGAGAGATTCATATTATTTTAATTAACATCCCAATATTCATGGTGTTATACCTCCACCAGGATTTCACAAGATTTTACAAATACAATTCGATATGGTGACATTTATATTGGGGTTTTTAAAGCTATATGGTATGCCCAAAGTGCATCATCTAAGGGAAACCTCCAATCATTATTGTTGGGTTGAACCATTTTTTTACAAGATTCTATTAACTTCTATATTTGATATTTCTTATTGCATGTTATATTGGGGGTGATAAACTATAGAGACTTTATGATCAACCTCGTATTTACCAAGATGAATTTTCATGATGAAATTGAAAAACAATGAGAACCATGATCACTAACGGTGAATCTCGGCAAACCAAACCTATGGAAAATCAAGGATCTTACAAAATCAACAACAACTCGAGAGTTATTGGACCGAGTAGCCCTTTCTTCTACCCATTTAGACACATATTCAACATATAACAAGATGTTCATGAAGCCAAATTAATTTTGAAAAGCCACATGAGGTCAATTCCCCATGCATCAATGATTTCACAAAATGACATGGGTTGTTGGGGAATTTCATTCCTCTTGGAGATATTACCTATAAATTTAAAACAACTACATGAATTGAAAAATAGATGTGCATACCATTAAAATGATAGTCCATAATTTCTTTGTTCATGGACCTTTTGGGCTATACATTGAGAGAAAAATTGGCCCCCACAATCCAAAGAGTGATAAAAGCTCAACAAATAGGTGAACTGATGGTCAAGGACACACCGATAAACTACATGGTCACCAAAAATTATCCACAAATATGGGTTATCCCAAATTCACAACTGAGAATCATGATTATGTTTTCAGATTGTGAAGTGCGGAAATTAGTGGGGACCCATGATGTTGCAAGAAAATTCACAATGTCCGCAAACCAGGGGGTAAGGTCCATGATATCACAAAGCTTCTCATGAGGAAATAATTTTCTAATGCGGAGGGATGAGTCAACATGGTTGTCCAGTGGTGGATAAATCCTAGAAATTCCATCAGCTACAACATTTTATACTCCTCTCTTATCTCTAATCTCAATGTCAAACTCTTGGAGGAGGAGCATCCACTGTATGAGTTGGGCCTTAGCTTCTGGTTTCTTTAGAATAAAATTAAGGTCAACATGATCAGAAAAGACAACGACTTTTGAACCAATAAAGTATGAACAAAAGTTTTCCAAGGAAAAAACAATAAAAATGAGTTATTTTTTAGTGTTTGTGTGTCTTACCTGGCTTGGGTAAGGGTATGCGAGTCATATCCAATGACATGAGGTGCATCCTCAACCCTTTGTGATATGACTACCCCAACTACAAACTTAGAGGCATCACCCATTATTTCAAAGTGGAGATACGACCTTGGTGTTTAGATGGTCAGAGGTGATGTGAGACTCCCTTTGGTGAATTGAGTTCATCATCACAATTTTCATCAAACTTAAACTATGGATATTTTGGTAATAACTGGGATAATAAAAGTGCATTCTTACTAAAGTATTCGATGAATCAATAGTAAAAATCAAAATAACCCAAGAAATATTGCACCTCATGAACACATTTTGGATATGGAAGGAATGAAATTAATTTGATATTAGATTTATCAACTAGAATTACATTATTTAAAATTACATGCCCAATAACTATCCCCCTCTCAACCATGAAATGACATTTCCCATAATTTAGAACAATATCCTTTTCAAAGCAGTGGTGGAGGAAAGAACATATGTGTTCTAAAAAATCATCAAAATAAGAATCGTATACTGAGAAATAATCCATAAAGTATTTCATACTAATCTCGAGGTAGTTAGAATAAATAGTCAACAAACATCACTGAAAAGTGCCAGGAGAATTACATAGACCAAAGGCATTCTCCTATATGAAAATGTTCCAAATGTACAAGTAAATGTTGTCTTTTATTGTTCCTCAGGGGATATATGGATGTTTAAATAACCCAAATAACCATCAAGGATACAATAATGGGAATTAAGATCCAATAATTCTAAAATTTGGTAAATGGAATGTTGAGGATAGTGGTCCTTCCATGTGGATTGATTCAGCTGGTAGTAGTCAATATAGACTCGCTAACTATTTTACATATGTGTTGGAACAAATTCATTCCTTTCATTTGACACTACTATTATTCTAGTTTTTAGGGACAATTTTCACTATGATAACCCACTTACTACGAGATATAGGATAAATGATCACAACAATATGTTATTTACTAGCTTCCAATTTTACCACTTCATTGAGAGTGGGATTAAACATTAGTTGAGAGTGTCTAATGAACTTAGTCTCATCATCCAAAAGTATATGGTGCATAAATATATATGGGAGAATCCTAGGAATATGATCCAGTGTCCATCCTATCGCCTTTTTACACTCTCTCAAAAAGGTGAGCAGTTTTAATTTTTTCTATGGAGGGAGGTTATTGGAAATAATGACTGGAAATTTTCCAACACCCTCAAGATATGAATATTTGAAATTAAAATTAAGTAGTTTAAGTTCCAACACTGGTGGTTTCTGGATTGAGGGGGGGGGGGTATAAGGAGTGAGGTCCATGAAACTATCTATGTGCTCATTCTTATTCTCTAAGGAAAGAGAATCTATGGAAAATAGATTTTCATAATCATTGGTGGTCATGGGTACCTCATAATGAACACACTCCTCAATCAAAGAACAAAACTTACATTTTTCACAATCCACACAACAATCAAAACATGAATCAAAACTCATGTCATCAAAGGGATAAGAAGATGAAAATAAGTCAGAGTATGGGGTTCAGAGAGAATTGTGTGTGTGTGTCATTTGAGATAACTTCCATCAAATATATAAGAATATTAGGTCGCTCTTCAAATTGGGGTTTTATAGCCTCAAGGATGTTAAAACACACCTTTTACCCACCGAACCCCATAGATAGAATACCATTGTTAATGTTTGGTATCATCTTTGTTGTTTTGAGGAATTGCCTCCCAAGTATGAGAGGGGCATGTCTTTTTTTAGGGTATCCTTTATCTCAAGGATTTAGAAGTAGGTGGGAATATGAGACTCTTCAATCTCACAATGACATCATCAATCACTCATGTTGGAAGCATAGTTCTCCGGATGGAATGTTTGACAACAATACCTATTGGTTGAATGTCTCCAAATAGCTGAAAAGTAGACATGATGTAATGCATTACATCAATGGAAGCACTAAAATATAGTATAACATCATAAAAGAAGGTCTCCCATATGGTACACGGTATCGTGACTATTCCCGGATCCTTACATTTTGTTGTCATTGCTGGTTTAATCAAGGATGGGAAATTCCTTCCTCTATTGAATCACTCATTCCCCTTTATCCTCCTTTTGTGTGTACAAATCTCTTTAAGAAATTTGTCATATCGTGGAATTTGTTAAACTGCATCCAATAATGGAATGCTAATTTTATCTTTTTTAAACATATCCATTATTTATTTATCAATATAATTATCAAAATTATTCTTAGAATTAGAGAGTCATTGGGGGAATGGAATAGAAATGGATTGTACATTTGAATCATCAATGATAATTCGATTAAACTTTTTATTTCATTTTTCTTTATTGGAATCTTTTATGGGGGGAGAAAGAGTGTTTTCAAGAGGCTGACATTCTTGATCCATAGAATAATATGTCACTGAAACATCCTAACCACTATGAAGTTTTATTGGACAAAAAATACCTTTATCTTTTGGATATGAAATGCGTTGTGATGTTATTGTATAGAACCACACATCTTTATCTAACCGATGTTGTTCGAAAATTGTCCCACTTGAGATTGTAGTTCTTGAATTGATGATTGTGTGATCTGGTTGAACTGGAGGTTCTGGGAATCCATTTTCTTCACAATATCATTGAGGCCTGGTTCATATTTGGTAGGAGGAAGAGGATTTTTTTGAGAAGGTCAACGATACAAAGGTTGCATACCTTGGCTTTATTGATATAAATTCTTCTTGGGGTAGCTTGAGTTTCCTCCAAGTCGGTATTGAGGTTGTTCTTGACACCTAGGGTTTGAATTTTTCCTGAATGGTTCTTACAAGAAGGGATGTTCTTTTAGGAATGGATGGCCTAGGAACACAACTTCACAGGACTCAGGTGAATCACGACGTTGTGGGAACTATTATAAAAATGAGTATTATTAGAACAAAGACCATAATATAATGTAATTTTAGAAGTGTTTGAGTATCCTTGTGTTTGAGATAACATCCCTAGATGGTTATTCATCTCATCATGTTAATTATCTACCTTTTGTTATAGGGCTGAATAAATTACCTCATGAACTCCTTAGGTTGGTTCCATATCTCGTATACCATGTTGTTGTGCATTTTGATCCTTGTAGGAAATTAAGTCATGAGCAGTGGATGGAGTTTTATCAACAAGGAATCCACCAGCTGCAAAATCAATCATTCCATGATCTATGGTGATAAATTCATCCAAGAAGTATTGGATTAATAGCTGTTCACTAATCTGGTGGTGGGGAAATCTTGAGTGAGGTGTTTTGAATCTCTCCCAATAATCATGAAGGGTATCACATTTTGATTGCCTAATGCCAAAAATTTCTTCCTTAATCGATGAAGTTGAGGAGGCTGGGAATAAATTCTCTAAAAATACACATTTCATGTCATTATATCCCTAATTGTGGTAGATAGATAGTATATATAATCTTTGGCTACACCATTAAGGAAAAAGGGAAGGACTTAAACTTAATTAAGTCCTTAAACACATTTTATTGTTTCATAGTAGAACACAATATGTAAAAAAATTTAAGGTGTTTATGAGGGTCCTCATTATGAAGACTATGGAATTTATGAAGATGGTGGGTGAGGCAAGATCTAAACTCAAAAATGGATGCTTCCTTAGGATATTGGAAGTCTATAGGTTGGTACTCCACATCAGGTGTGATCCGTTCTTTTAGATTTATATTATTTGAACCCACGATTTATGTGGTTTAATTTTGTTCAAATTTTTATTGGTTTAAGACGACATGTGGTTCAAAAATGGTTTCATCTATTTTACTTGGTTGTTCTACTTTGAATGACCTAATTTTTCAGTGAAGTGTCTTTTCAATTTCAGGGTTTATTTCAAACAGTTTTTCTTTTCCTAGTCGAGTCATGCAAATAAGTTATGAATTTTTTTATGATAGGATATATAAGAAAACATAATAATGGTGAAATAATAAGAGAATATTATACAATATAATTATAGATATAGATAGATATAGATGAATAAGAAGATGAAGAGAATAAGAGAGGAAGACCATACAAAAAAATACGAAAACAAAAATAATAAAAGGGGAAAGGGGGTGAAATATTTAATGATGTAAGAAATAAGAAATAAATGAGTAAAAGTGAAAAAGGGATCATGACTCCTTGGAAATGGTTACAAAATTTTATTTCATTATAGAGTGTGTTAAATTAGATGTTTAATTTAACTAGAATTTATACAATATTGCAACCACCCTAGGTCATTTCTCAAAGGAGCCTTAGATCATTAATTAAAAAATGTGGAAAGGTCATGAAAGTAGAAAAGGAGAATGGGTTTTTTTCTAAAACATTGTTTTTGATTATTAAAAATTGAAATTGAATCTATATTACCAAGTGTGAAAAACGGGTTGGAGGAATCCAGATCAACCTGGGTAAGTGTCCTTTGATGCTCACTCTCTCATCACTATCAAGGGAAAGAGAGGGTTCATTGATTCCTTCATTTTATACATACTGAAACAAATAATTGTATTTGTGTTCTTACAAGGTTACCACCTAGGAATTCATTAATCAATGATACTAATTACCATTGATCGCTCATAATCAATAAAATATCATCGATGTAAGAACTGTACTCAATCAAGGCATCATATAAACAACGTGATGAGATATTAATATTAGATATATATCAAAAAAATTTGTCAACAAAAAATTTAATAATAATGGGTAATAATTTATAGATTTAATCAAATGATACAATCCATAAGCACAACCTTGAAAGAGAAGAGGTCAGAGAAGAAGCAACCACACTCAAATTAGAATAAGATCTGATTTATGAATGGAAGATTGAGGATTAATATTCCTTTGATTTTTAATATATCAAATAAGAATAAACATAGAATAAAAAGGTTGAAATGAAGAAAAAAATACAACAAACCTGAAATTTCAAATACCTTATAAATATTACAAGCATTGAGCTCTAGATTACAAGAACAAATACCCCCCAAGTTGATCACTAAGAAGCCTAGAAGTATATGATGATGAATAAGGATTGAATGGATGAAGAAAGCTCTCAAATTATACTAACCCTTAACCATAGTCATTACACATGAGAAAATGAGGGGAACTAATTTTAGGGAAAATTACCTCAAAATTTTCACAAAAGTGGTCAAGTATTTAAAGGGCTATGTGACTATTAAAAGATGGAATTTTACGCCATATTTATATTTCTGGATGACAGACCAAAACACAAGAAAAAAACAAGAAATTAGGTGGAGAGTCGAAGAATCGAGTCAGTTATCCAAGGGAGGTTGAATCATACAAATTGGATCTTTGAGACCCGAGTTATGGCTCAAATATAGAATGGTTTCCCATTCTGGACTGCACAGAATTTCTTCACATTGTGGGCCTATTTTGGGCCTCAAATGAACAAATTGGGTTTAATGAAATTCTAGTGATATGTCGCCCACATCGGTTTACATTCATACACACATTTGTAGCCCAACTGAAATCAAGAGTTATCCGTAGTGTATATTAATTTCCACATGTATGCTTGGGCTCTCGCACAATTTGGCCCATTTTTCTTGAACAACGTAATAGGATATCCAAATAACGTCCTCCTACAATTTAAACACATAAACAAGTAAATTTTTCCTATTAAATAATGGTAAACATTAACTAATTGAATCAAAAAGTAAGTGAATTTTATTATTATATTTTTAATATTCATTACAAAACCATTTTAAAATAGTGGTGTAAGGGAGGAACTGAATACTGAATTGTTATGCAATCACACACCCACACCTAAACATTTGTACTCATAGGAAGATTCTATTATCCTAATCATGTCCCATTCATAATCAATTTTTTGAAAAATTCAAAAATTCTGTTCAAATTAATTCCATCAGGTCATGTTTATTGAATCAATTTTACAATCATTTTTCTTCTCTCACATTCGGATTTTTTCAACTTTATTTGATCACTGATACAACAAGTCACAACTTAAATCACCTAGAAATATTCCCTCTTCACTCAAAAAAAAATTAAAGTGGACTTTTTATCTTTTCACTGATTTCATGTGATCATACCATACGTTTTCCAAGATTATAAGTTATCTACCAGTAGAAAATTGTGTGCTAGTCAATAGGACTACCAACAGATAGTTCTAATGTTCAAGGGTTTGTATGATTTAATATATAAAAATCTATGTCATAAGAGGATTTTTTAGTCTCTCATGTACAAAACATGTCGAATTTCAGCAAGTGTTCATATTGAATTTACTCACCTAACACCTCATAGAGTGTATCACTTCTAACTAACTCTCCCCTTTGTTCTATTTGTGTGAGTCCCAACCAAGTGGTGTATAATAATTAATAAACATAATCTGTTCTCCATTTTTATTCTTTTTTTATGTTTTTTTCAGAGTACAGAACTATATATATTTTTATATTGAGTGTTTTATAAAAAATGAAAATTGTATAACATAATGATATAACATGGTTTGAGAACCCACTACCCAAAAAACGTAGGCACCACTTATATAAACCCATAATAATGATTATTTCCCATGAATTCCAGTAGAAATAGCCTCTCCTCTACTATTTCTTAATGAAAAACAAGAATATACACAACAAATGGGTAGGTAGGAATAAATTGGCAAGTAATGTGGACACCTAATAGATATTTCATGGTCTCTACGGCATAAAAAGGGTAACATGTAATGGTTGCTGAAAATAGAGGATAATTTTAAGAAGGGATTATCAAAGAACAATTACCTCTATCATTAACATACAATACTCCAATATTACAGCTTCAAAAAAAATCAAGGCAAGTTTTAGTTTCTTGACCTGACCCGATACTCTCATGAAATTTATTAAAAGGAAGAATATGAAATAAAGGTCTTATAATGTCTCTAGAGAAAGGGATTAAAATATTGGTTAGTGATAATTAATCATGGGATTAAAAATTTCACTAAACACCATTGAATGATTTGAAAAATAAAAATTATAGAAAATGATTGCATATCAAAATTCAATTGAAAATCATATTTCCATAAACATTGGAGTTTATCACAAAATCAAATCTATCATTAAAAATTGTTTGGGATATTCTTTTTAAGATAAATTTTTATTTTAGAAAAAAAATAAAGAAAAAGAAATAAAAAATGAAAATGGTTATTTACTAAATTTCACGATTTGGTGACCATATAGGGGGAAGTAAAAATACCATAAAGAAGGTGAAAAAGAGGAGAAATAAGAAAGTCATTGAAAATCCTAATGAACTCAACAAGATGGGGAAAAGTTAAAATTCCATAAAGAAGGGGAAAAAGAGAAAGAAGAAAGGCCATGAAAATACTAATGAACTCAAGGATGTATCACCCCCCACACCTATAATGTGTAGTGTCCTCACTGTAATAATTGAGAATGTGAGAAGGAAGGATAAAACCTAGTGTGTTTCACTAGTATGTTGAATTTAGAAAGGGGATTTATCCTTCATATTTTATAGAAAATCCACATTGATGTGTTTAAGTTAGCACCCATTTAGAGTAGGACTTCATCCACTCTTCTCATGAAAAATATGTATTGTACCCAAAGGGTAAATACTAGTAATCATATAATGACTGATCCATTAGGAAGAAAGCTTACCTGGGTAGAGATTTAGCCTAAAAATGTATATGACTAATTTCTCACCAATATGAAACTTCCTCTTATGTATCATTCTTTCATGAATAGTCTTTGTGTTGTCTTTATAGATCGGGGATTTCTCATTTGCATCACATCAAATTTCTTTAAACTCCAGAATCTGCATCTTCCAATGCACACCTGCATCTTCCAATGCACACCTGCATCTGAAATATTAATATTACATTGTTTAACAACCCAATATGTATTGTGTTCTTCCACCAGCCGGAGGTGAAAAGTCTTTACCAATACAACTCTATATAGTGACATTCCTATTATTATATTAAATGTTGTACGGTACACCCAAAGTTCATCATCCAAGCAAGAACTCAAATCTTTTCTATTGGGTTGTACTGTTTTTCCATGATTCTATTAAATTCTATATTTGAGATTTCTGGTTTTCTATTAGTTGGGGGGGTGATATGTAGTGGAGACTTTATGATCAAACACTTACTGTTGATTTTTTTTTTCATGATATGATTGCAAAAAATGAGAACCCTGATAAAAAATGATGAATCTCAGCGAACCAAACCTACTAAAAATCTAGGGTCTTACAAAATCAAAAACAACATGAGATTCATCGGTCCTAATAGCCTTTTATTCAACAAATTTAGACACAAAGTAAATATCTAACAAGATGTACATGAAGCCAAATGATTTTGGAAAAGGCCCTATGAGGTCAATGGACCATGCATCAAGGATTTCAGAAAATTACATTGGCTATAGTGGCATTTTATTCTTCTTGGAGAAATTCCCTACGAATTGAAAATGATTAAATGTATTTAAAAATATATGGGAATATATATAAAATTCCGGAAAAAAAATTCCTGATTCAAGGACCTTTTGAGTTGTACATTGAGAGAAAAAGTGGCCCTAACAAGCCCAAGTGTGACAGAAGGTCTAAATAGAGGTGAACTCTTGGTCAGGGACACACTGACGAACTACATGGTCACAACAAATTCTCCAAAATTATGGGTCATCTAAAAGGTATCACATAGAATCATACTTATGTATTTGGGATTTTGAAGGGTTAAAATCATTGGGGACCATAGATGTTTCTTGAAAATTCACAATGTCTCTTTACTAGGGGGTAAGGTCCAAAACATCACAATGGTTCACATGAGGAAAGAATTATCAAATGGGGAGGGATGAGTCAACATGGTGTTCCATTGGTGGAGAAATATTATTAATGTTGTCAACTACAACATTTTCTACTCCACTATTATCCTTAATCTCAATGCCAAACTTTGGGTGGAGGATCATCCACTGTATGAGGTGGGTATTAGCTTCCTAATTCTTTAGGAGAAAATGTAGGGCATCAAGATCACAAATGTAAATGACTTTTGACCCAAGAAGATATGAAGAAAATCTTCCCCAGGAAAACACAATACAAATGAGTTATTTTTAAGTGTTTTTGTAGTTTACCTGGGTAGGGTCAAGTGTACGTCAGTCATACAAAATGACTCCCCTACTAATGTGGTGTTGCAGTGGTGGAGAAAACCTACTAATCTGCTCAGCTACAACATTTTTATTCCCTTCTTATCCTTAATCTCAAGGACAAACTTTAGTAGGAGGATCATCTATTGTATGAGGTGGGGCTTAGATTCATGATTCTTTAGGAGAAAATAAAGGGCATCAAGATCACAAATGGAAATGACATTTGACCCAAGAAGATATGAATAAAATTTTCCCCAGGAAAACACAATACAAATGAGTTATTTTTAAGTGTTTTTGTAGTTTACCTAGGTAGGTTCAAGTGTTCATAAGTCATAAAAATTACATGAGTAGCCTTTTCAACCCTTTTTAACCAGAATTCCCCAACTTAAAAGTTAAAGTCTTCACACATAAGTTCAAAGGGTCGATCCGACCATGGTTGTTGGATTTTGGGAGGTGATACGAGACTCCTTTTAAGTGAATTGAATGCATCCTCACAATTTTTATCAAAAAAAACTTCGAATCCTTTTGTAATAATTTGGACAATGGAAATGCGATCATACTAAATTCATTAATGAATTAGTGGTAAAAACCAGCATGAACCAAGAAAGATCACACCTCATGAAAACATTTTGGATATGGAAGGAATGAAAGTAATTTAATTTTAGATTTGTCAACTTGAATTAACTTATTTGAAATTACATGCCCAATAAATATCCTCCACTCAAACATGAAATAGAATTTCTCATAATTTAAAACAAGATATTTTTCAATGCAGTGGTAGAGGAAAAAACCATGGTGTTCAAATAAAATCCTCAAAATAAGAACCATATACTGTGAAATCATCTATAAATACTTCAATGCAACTCTTAATGTACTCCGAAAAAATAATCAACATACATCATTGAAAAGTATGAGGATAATTACATAGACCAAAAGGCATTATTATTTATGAAAATGTTCCAAATGGGAAAGTAAATGTTCTATTTTCTTGATCCTCAAGTGCTATATGGATTTGTAAATTACCCAAATAGCCATCAAGGAAAAAATAACAGGACTTGACAACCAGTCGTTCAAACATTTGGTCAATGAAAGGTAGAGAAAAGTGGTCCTTTCGTGTGGCTTGATTCAATCTGTGGTAGTGAATACAAACTCTCAAACTATTTTTCACACATGTTGGAACCCATTCATCCCTTTCATTTGACACTATTGTTATTACAGTTTTTAAGGCAGAATTTTCACAGGGCTAACATATTTACTATTCGATGTGGGATAAATAATCCTAGTAGTATATAATTTATTGACTTTAAATTTAACCACTTCAAGGAGAGTGGGATTCTGTAAGAGTTGATATTTTCTTATGGGCATAGTATCATCATCACAAAGTATATGGTTTATAAAAATAGATGGTTCAATCCTGGGGATATCAGATAATACCCATCCTATCACCTTTTTGCATTCTCTCAAAAGGTTGAGAAATTTTTATTTCTACTGTGGAGAGAGTTTATTGGAAATAATTATGGTAAATTGGTCAATAACCTCATGATATGCATATTTTAAATTAAAATTAAGTTGTTTATGTTCCAACAGTAAAGGTTTTTGGATTGAGGGAGGGGGTTTAGGGGGAGTGAGATTAATTAAACTCTCTATCCACTCATGTCTATTCTCTACGGAAAAAGAATCTATAGAAATGATGTTTTCAGTAAGGGTTGAGGAGATAATTGTATGTGTGTGTCATTTGAGATCGCTTCCACAAAATAGATAGGAAGAGTGGAGTTCTCTTCAATGGGCAATTTCATAGCCTCAAGGATGTTAAAACAAACCTTCCCTCTACCAAACTCCATGGATAGCGTACCATTGTGAGTGTTGATGATCATATTTTCTTTTTTGAGGAATGGAATCCCATGTATGAGATGAGGAAGTCCTGGGGTTTGGGTTTCCTCCATCTCAAGAATGAAAGAAGTGGGTGGGGAAGATGATATTCTTCACTCTTACAAGGAAATCCTCAATCACTCATTTTGGATGCGTAGTACTATGATTGGAATGTTTCACAATAATACTTGTTGGTTGAATCTCTCAAACCTACAGAGAAGTATACATGGAGTGAATAATTAAATTAATGGAAGCACCTAAATCTTGTATATCAACAGAAAATAAGGTCTCCCATATTGTACACGGTATCGTGAATGTGACGATGTCTTGCATTTGGTTGAAATTTATGGTTAAATCAAGGAAGATACATTCATTACTAAGTTGACTCTCTCATTACCCGTCAACCTCCTTCTACGGGTATAAAGCTCTTAAAAAAATTGGAATAGAGAGGAATATTTTTAACTACATCCAATATAGGAATGTAAACTTGAACCATTTTAATTGTATCCATTATTTATTTATCTATTTAATTATCAAAATTCCTCTTAGATTTAGATAGTCTTTGGGGGAAAGGAAGAGGAATGGAATGTTCATTTTAATAATCAATGATAATTTTATTACCCTTTGTATTTTGTTTTCAATCATTAGAATATTTTATGCGTGGAGAAAGAGTGTTTTGAAGAGGGGGACACACCTATTGGGTAGAATCACTGCACGTTGAAACTTCCATACCACTATAAAGTGTTAATTAACAAAAATTACCTTTATCTTTTGGATTGGAAATATGTTTGGAAGCTAATTATCTAGAACCTTGCATCATTATATCATCAATGGTGTTTACCAATTTCTACAATTGAGATCATAGGTGATGAATTGATGATGGTGTGGTCTATTTGAAGGAAGGTTCAGGGTTTCCATTGGCTTCGCCATATTCTCGTGGCTGGGTTTAGATTTTTGAGGAGGGGGAGGATTGTTTCATGAAGGGGAACGATAAAAATGTTTCATACCTTGGAATTTTTGATACCAATTATTCTTGGGGTAGCATATGTTTCCTCCTTATTGATACTGTGGTTATGCATTACACCTAGGTTTTGGATTTTCCTTGAATGGTTCTTTGTTGAAGGGTGGTTCTTGTTGGAATGGATTGCCTAGGAACTCGGATGCACAAGACTTTGGTGAATCTTGATGTTGTGGAAACTAATAAGAAAAATGAGTATTGTCAGATAAAATACCATAATGTAATGGAATTAAAGAAGAGTTTAAGTTACCTAGTGATTGAGGTTACTACCTTATAATGTTATGCATCTTTTCAATTATATTATCTACCTTTTGTTCACAGGATGATTGACTTACCTCATGAACTCCTTGGGTTTGTGAAATAGCTCGTGTACCAAATTGTTGTGCATTTTGAGCAATGTTGGATATTAAGTCATGGGAAGCTGAAGAAGTTTTATCAACTAGGGAACCACTAGTTATAACATCAATAATTACATGATCAATGGGGATAAGTACCTCATAAAATTATCATATTAACAATTGTTCACTAATCTATTGGTGGGTTCTTCTTGAGCAAAGTCTTTTGAATCTCTCTTAGTGTTAATTAAGGGTCTCAACATGTGATTTCATAATTCCATAGATTTTTTTCCTAATTGATGATGTTTGGGAGGTTGGGAATAACTTCTATAAAAAAAATCTTTTCAGATCATTACAACCCCCAATTGTGGTAGTAATATATTATTGCCAAAATATAGAAACACCATCAAGAGAGAAAGGGAGGGACATAAACTTAATTAGGTCCTCTGACACATTTTGTGTTTTCATTATAGAGAAAACTATGAGAAACTTCTTAAGTTGCTTATGAGGGTCCTCACTTGGAAGACCATGGAATTTAATAATATGGTGGATAAAGTGTGATCCCATCTCATAGTTGGTTAATTTCTTATGATATTGGGTGTACGAATGTTTTTCCTCCAAATCAAGGGTGGTATGTTCTTTTAATGTTCGATTATTTTAGCCCTGATTATTGACGTTTTATTTCATTGAATTTTTACTGGATTAAGACCACATGAGATTCAAAAAATGTTTCCTCTATGCTACTTGGTTTTCCTACTTTGGATGACCTACTTTTGGAGTGATGCGTCCTTTCAATTTTATGGTCTATTTCAAACCAATTTTGATTTTCTTGATCAGACCATCTTAATATGTTGTGAATTTTGTTTTGTTTTTGTGTTATTCCACTGTATTTTTGAAGATGAAAAAAAAACTAAAGAATGGTGAAAAATGAATAAAATATTACACTATAGAATTAGAGAGATAGAGATATAGGGAAGAAGGAGAACCAAAGAAGAGAGGAAGAACACACACAAAAAATACAAAAAAATAAAGAGGGAAGGGGGGATATTTAATGATGTATGAAATAAAAAATAAAAGATTAAAAGAGAACAAATGGTTTTGGATCCTTGTCAAAGGCGCCAAAATTTGATGCATTGTCAATTGCATCAAATTAGATGTTTATTTTAAATAGAATTTATATAGTATAGTAACATCCCTAGGTCATCTCTAAATGGAGCCTTAGATCATTAATTACAAAATGAATTTCTGATTATGAATGTAAAAATTGGAATTGGATTTTCAAAATCATGCTTTTTTGTTACTAAAAATAGAAATGGAAACTATATTACTATATGAGCGAAACTGGTCGGATAAATAGTGATCAACCCAAGAAAGTGTCTCTCGATGCTCAATCCAACATCGCTCCCAATGTAAAGGGAATGATTATTTATTCCTTTATTGTATACATACCGAAAACAGTAATGGAATTTTATTCCTTATTAGGTTTCCACTATGTATTTTATCAATCAATGATAAAAATTACCAACGACTGCTTAGTATTAAAAAAATCCATAGATGTAAGAACTGAACTCAATCAAGGCATCACATCAAAAATGTGATGATATGTTCAGATTTGGGTCTATATCAAGAAATATTTAAACCAAAAAATGAATAATAATGGGTTATACCTTCTGGATTTAATCAAACGATACCATCAATATGAACACCAATGAAAGTGAAGATGTGGGAGAAGAAGAAACCAAAATCAAATCATCAGAAGATCAGATTTATGCATGGAAGCATGATGATTCTTTTTCCATGGGATTTTATTATATAAAAAAATAAAAAATAAAAAATAAAAATGATGAAATAAAGAACAATGGAAGAAAAACCAGTGAATTCAATTACCTAATGAAAATTACAAGCAATGAGCTCAAGATTACAACAATGAACACCCCCCAAGTTGATCACGAAGAATCTTACAAGTACATGATGAATAAGAGAGAGATAATTGATTAATAAAGCTCTCTAATTTGACTCACCTTTACCCATTTTCTTGAAAAAAGATATAATGAATGGGAGGAGTGATTTATAGACCATTACATCAATGTTTCCACAAAAGTTGTCAAGTATCTAAAGGGCTAGGTGACTATTAAAGGTATAATTTTTACTTCATATTTATTCGGCTGTTTATCTTACCAAAATGCTTAAAAAATACTTTAAATTAGGTGGAGAGTCATCGTTTAGAGTCATATTATTAAAGGGGGTTGAATCAGACCCATTGGATCTCCAATAACTGTGTTATGGGACAAATATATATGGGTGGTTCAATCTGGGCCGTCCAGAATTTTGTCACACTCTGGGACTATTTTGAGCCTCCAAATAGAGAAATTGGGCTCCACCATATCCTATATCAATGTATCTCACATTAATTTACATTCATACACTCATTTATATCCCAATTGGATTCACTATTTATCCAAAGTACATATTAATTTCCTCATGCATGCTTGGGATCTCGTGCAGTTTGGCCCATTTTTCTTGAATTCCATCGCGAGCTTTCCAAATCACCTCCTCCAACAATGTAAACATTGCAACAAGTATGATTACCCTATTAAATAGTGATAACATTAATTCATTGAATCAGACATGAAGTGAAATTTATTATTATATTTGGAATATTCATTACAAAACCATTTTAAAATAGCAGTGTAAGGGTTGAATTGAATAGTAAATCTCTATGCAATCAGGTGGATATTTATCAGTTGACCAAAATTACAGAACTGGGGTTTGACTATATTTTTACTTTTATTGGTGTTTTCATTTCTTTTTGGTTGTGTATTTGCAAGGCTGATCACATTTGATGTTTCAAGCACCTAAAGATGCATATATATAGGTTCCTCATCGGGGTGGAATATTGAGATTATTTCTCACCCCAGTATGTATACAATCATGTACAATTATACCTTATATATGTCTTTAGGTTGAGAATGAATTGCATGGTCTATTAATTTGAGGCCCTTATTTTCATGTTTTAGGGGATCTATTCATGTGTGTTCTTCTGTTCAGGCTTCTACAGTTTGATATTGTCTGGAGACTGGTTATGTGGTCTTTCTTAGAGTTATTTGTAGAGAACCATACTTTTATTTTAGTTTATTATTAATTTTTGTATCTGTATGCTCGTACCAGGAGGTGACTAGTGTTTGATGTATTTCATAGTTGATATAGATTTTATAGCTCTGCTTTTTTTATTACAACATGGACTATTTCAGTTTATTTACTACTTACAAACTCTTTTTTACTTTCTTATGTGTATGATAATTAAGTATTTGCATTATCTATTTACACTTATATGATTAAATAGTCTCTCCACTATCACACTATAGTACCTCTCTACTAGTTGGATGCCTACAGAATATGAGGAGGAACGCATGAGGCCCCATAACCCACCGACTCAGGGAACCAGTTTAGTTGCACCCGATCCCGGAAATTACAATGTGGTGTTAGAGATATTATTTTCTTGGGACTATTTGGGATATGGTAGACAAAATTATTAGGAATGTGTCAAAACTTGTGATGGAGATCATACGGTTGCATCAAGAACGCTTCTTCTGGTAAAAAGACCTTGATAGGAGGGTTATGAGACTGTTGTTTTGATCTATAATGTTAAAGTTGTTTAATATTTTCATGTTGAGCGACACAAATGTTGTGTGGATATTATATATAGTATGGATCGTAGGATCATGTCCATTCTAAGGTGGCCAATGATTGATAGTTACTCTTGGTCAAAAAGGTAAGAGGTTTCTCATTCAATTATATTTAGTACATAGGATTCATATATATAATCCTTCTAGTGTTTGTTTTTATAGATAGATGAGTACTATTTTATCAGACATACTTACAAATATATATGTATTTAATTATGATGTAAGGTTATATGGATCTATGTTGTGGGGCTGGTGTTGAGGCCGATGACTCTGTCCTAATGCACGGTATGTGCCACAACCCTAGTAGGTTGATATGGAATGTAATTCCTTTTTATTATGCCCATTTTATGGTGTTTTGTTTGATGTCATGGTTATTTATTTAGACTTATGTTTATGATGCTTTTAGGTATAAGGACACCCCTTATGGGGTGTTGTTTCTAGGGTCAAGGTTATCTAATCAAATCACAAAGTACGATGTTGATAGATACCATGAACTTTTAATGGGATGTGGACCTCTTAGGGTATTAATGTATACAAATTTATAGTGAGTGTCAGGAATATTTATCCTTTAGTGTTGTGACCTCTAGGGAGAACTTCCTTTTTTGGATGCTTAGTGAGGGTTATTACCTTTTAGGATGTGTTTTCCATTTTTAACATTATAAGTAATTTAGATATATACCTTCATTAGAGAGGATTTATATTTTTGTCTAGGTGGTTAGAATCTGTGCCCCATTTGTGAGACTTGTTTTTTAAGGCCATGAGGGAGACCTAGATGCCCTTAGTTTTGAAATAGACCCTTTTAATTCAACATCTTTTTTGTTTGAGGGAAACCCATATGAGTGAGGTTATCTTGGGTATAATAATTTTTTTGGTAGTGAGATTATTTTTTTCTTATCTTGAGATTGGGGCATGATAGGTGCTTGAATTTTGTGTTATAAGCATGTTGGTGGATTCATTTGTTACGTACACATCAAGAGATTTTTTTTAAAGATTGACATAAATGGGTAGGATTTTTCGGGTGGATGGACCAATACAGTAGTGATTCCACTGTTTATAATTTAGTTAGAGAACATGTAGATGTTCATGACTATAATGATTATGGGTGATATGCAGTTTTGAAATAAATCGTGGCATATTTCAGGTGATCAGTTTTGAAGAGGAGTTCCAAGGGAGCTTCTAGCTTAATGAAACTAGCGTTCTATGTAGTACAGTTAGCTTATCCTTGTAATGGATGACTCCTTAGAGTGTGAGTGTATGGATAATGTTACACTCTCGTTTTTTGTGTTACCATTATCCAAAAAATTGGTGAGTGGTTTTGTGTTAGTTAGGTACCGATGGTTTGATGACTCTCTATATGATTGGTTTCATGGGAGTTGTGGTATAAATGAGAAGTGTACCATAATTGTAAAGGATATATCAAAATTAATAGGTTACTAAAATATGGTTAACATGTGGTTGAATCCTGGTTCGGTGTTGACAAGACATGAGCATGTCTCAGAGGGAGCTATACATGCCATTTTTATGGAATATTCTTATAATCCTAGTTAGAGACAAACATACTCTATCTTGACTTCTCATTGAGTGAACGTAGAGTGTCTCAGCCATACAAATCTTATTTTCTTTTATGTTATTCCTTTATTGAGGAAGGAACATGTTGAGGTTGCGTTCAAGGAGCAGTGTAAGGTAAGACATATGGTGGGGAGTGAACCATTGTCCATTTTATAGTGGTGAATCTCAATTTTTATTCCAATTTTGTATTTTAATAGGGATATTGTGCTCAGAGATTGATTTTGAGATGATGATAAGGGTATTCTGATAGTGAGTAGTACCAAATCATTTGTAGTTAATTACCTCTCATGTAAGATAAAATTGTCAATGTTTTGAGGATGTTCATTGAAAAGTCATGATATCTTATTTTTCATATGATTGGGTTGATGTCATTTCTTCTTGTCTATCCACTGAGCCTCTTAGGGATGAGAAGTTTTTAGGAATTGAGAATGTAAGGACAGTAGTTTTTTCAGACTGAATTATTTAGTCATAAATTCGATTTTTTCTTTAAAATACATCTTAGGTGAAACATTTCATTTCCCCCTATCATAAGATCATGGATAATTATTTGGACCAATATGTTGGTCTAAAAATAGGGTGTTTACCCTAGGACAAAATTTTAGTGAAAATCAGAGTAGTTTGAATTTTAGTAGAATAATAATAAATAATATTTAAATAGATTAAAAATTAAATTATTCGTCCTGGTTTGTACAATGAAATCATTATAACAAATCATTGGATTGAGATTCCATCTTATCCACTGAGTCCGGAATGGGGATTTTTTTCTAGGTAGGTCATAAACTCAGGTTGGGTGATGGGGTCGGCCGACAGATACCTTTTTTTATGTTCTTTATATTTCTTTCATTTTTCTATTTTATTTTCTTCTTTTCCTCTAGATTTTTGTATATTACCCAAGGGGATATTCACACACCATGTGAATAAGAGATATGGAGGGGTAAATATTGTGAGAGGGAGGAGGAATGAGGTACCGTATCAGAGCTCTTGGCACGTCGGTTTGAAATACGACAAATTTGGATCACATAAATGAGTAAATCTTCAAATATTTCTTACCAAAGGTATATTGATTTTATTTTTTTGTAGAAAATAATCATAGACTAATCATTTTTATATTTTAATCCCATTTTAGGCTTTCATGGTACACCTAGTGGGCCAATCTATTGGATTTTGTTTTTGAAAAAACATGTGTTTGGGGGTAATTCGAGGGCATTCCATTCGAGAAAACATGTTTACAAAAAAAAACCTATTTCAGGGGGTCACATCGTGTGTTTTCTCATTTTTGTAAGATGATGTTTTGTATGTACACAACACGTACTAGGTTATACATTCAATGTACTAGGTCTTAGCTGTGTAGCTAAGTACCTAGTCAGGCTACCAGAGTAGTGGTACATGGCAGTGTAGAGTACACAAATAGACCCCACATGGGTAGCACACCGTGTAAAAGTATTAGACCATTCCATATACATGGAAAAGATATTCTATGGACATTCGAAGGTACTAATTAGGGTACACACCACGTAACCTCTTTTCACACCATGTACTCTGGTGTTTACTTGCCAAGTTTGGCCAAAGTACACATCTAGGTGGGGATTGAGAGTAAACACCATGTGCTTTGGGAGATATGTCGTGTACTGCATGTTTTGTATCCCATTGAGGTGTTTTCATTTATTTTTCCTAGGATTCATAATTTCTGTCCTGGGTAGTGCATTTGAGGTATTTTTCCTATTAGATCAAGATAGTATGACCTGTGATGTGTTTTGAGAACTCCTAGGTAGGAGTTCTTGAAGGGGGATGTTATTCCCATGATAATCTTTTTTATTTGTCTCATGGGAAAGAGAAACTTTGATCCGAGATGAGCAATGAGCAATCTCTCATGGACATTGCCTTTGTAGATTTTCCCTTGAGAATTTCTCCCTTGTGGGATGTTTCAAATAGGACCAAGAGGTTGTGAGAGTTATTGTCATCCAAGATCCCCTATAGTATTCCTATTTTAATGTTTTGACCTAGAGTATACCTTATAGGATGACTCTATATTCATTCTATACCAAGGATCCCATAACAAAATCATTTTCATATATACTAACATAGGGAGTCCTTTTAAGGAAAAATTTACCTATATACTATTCCTATGATCACATGTAGGATGCATCTACCTTCTTATACTATTATAGTGCGTCCCCTATAGGATGACTTCACTTTGTGTTGTTATGAGGATCCCATGTATAATGCCAATTCCTTGTGTACAATTCGAGGATCCCCTGTAGGATTATTCCTATTACCTTATTGGCTATGAATACCGAATATGATATCTTTTATTGGGCTTATACATTAAGGGACCAAAGTAGGATGCCTCTTCTGTGTTTTGACAAGAGGGACCCAGTAGGTTCCCTAATGTTTGGCCAACCCAAACTCACTATGTCGGGTTTGGGTAGAGATGTTAGCTGGTGTAACTTTAGTACCCGTGATAAAATTTTAAGCCCATAGGGTGGTGGTGGTTGTTTGGGGTTTATGAGTTCTACCACACTCAAACTTTCTTTTCTCGTAACATTTTTATTGTTGATGAATTAATGTTAACCAAATAGGATTTCTGGTTAGTGGATGTTGATCCATACATGAAGAGTCTTTCATTTTCTGGGGGAGGTCAAGAAATTCTTCCTAGAATTTAGCTTTTGAGACATGTTCTTTATGATATTTACTAGTATACCCATAGGTACTACTTGAGATCTACCTTTTAAGCCTGTATATATATTTGATTATTATATTATTGGGATGTCTAGAGGTATTTCTGCCACACCCTAAACATGGGCATCAATTATTTTATTCTTTTCTCGGTCCTGTGCATTTTGGACAGAGTTGGGTCTGGACCGGGGCTTGAAGTTTTTGAATCTTTGATATTTTTGGTGGGTCTTTGGATGGTGCGTGGTCACCGCACCACTAGCGGTGACCATGCGTTTGGTTCTGGAGACAGCGCGGTTGACCGATGATTATTATTATTCAAAATTAAATAAAACAAATATTTCATTTAATGTATCATTTGGTTGATATTAGTATTATTTTGTTTTTATTAAAATTATTAATATTATTATCATCTTTTTATTATTATTATTTTTATTATTATTGAGATTATTTTAATTCAATTATTGTTATTGTTAATAGTATAATTATGTTTAAGAAAATTTATCCAACCCTAGGGGGTGTTTCCCCCTCATTCCCACTAGTTGTGCACAACACACCCGGAACCACCCTTCCCCATTGTTTTCATGGTGTGACACGGTGCAATGGACACCAGATGGCACCCCCGGCCCATCCACCCTTCCTCTCGCACACCACTCTGCCACCCTTCCTCGTCGCTCCAACCCACTGGTACTCTGGTGTCCTGTGCATGGCAATTTTCTCCACTCACCCCTTACTCCGGTGGCCCGACATCGCTACTCCGGATCCATCCTCCACCAACACTCCGGCCGGCCTCCTGTCTAGTTGTACCTCACATCACACGCCACTGGCCAACTGAACCCCCAACCGCTTCCTCTCATCTGGCACATGACCACCCTCTAGTGAACCTAACCCCCCATGTTCAATGGTTTTCTATCGGGGACCGAACTCCTTTGCAGTTCCTCCACCTTACTCTAGCGTGGCCATGATCTTCCTCGCCAGTAAACCTCTCCTCTTATAGTTTGGGTATATTTTATTTCTTCTAATTTGGTGTTTTTCTTCATGTTAACCAATTTTTTAGGGTTTTTTATTAGTGCATTTGATCAGTGGCTATGGGATGTATATGGTATGTGAGGTCCTTTTCCCCCTTCCGTTGAAGTGCTATTGTATTCGCGCACATATGAGGTAGGTGAATTTGTGTATTTCATTTTCGAAGCACTCTGTTAATGCTGAATCTCCTTAATTTAGTTTTAAAACTTTATTCGTAGATTCGTTATTCCTTTAATTATCCTTCTATAGTGTTCTTGAATATTTTTGAAATTGTTAAAAATATGTTGGAGTGAGTTCCTTGTTCGTGTCTGCGTGTGTCTGAGATGATTAGTTTGTTTTGGTTCCAAATCATGTTTTTCTATTATTTTAAAAATATATTTTTCATCCCTATGGTTTTATAATATATCATTTTATGATTTTTTTGCATTTATGGAATTGGTTTAAAATTGGTCTTTTTTGTGATTCTTTAATTATGTTTATGTTAAAGTAAATTGATGTGATTTTGAGGGTGTTTCCCTTCGTTCTGTTTTATAAAAGAAAGGTGAAAATGTGGTTTAGGTTTGACTTGTGAACTTGGTGATATCTATGGAGTTATTTTTTAAATTATATCTTGATTTCTCTGGTTGGATTAATATTATTTTAGGGATTTGTGGGGCTTTTGAGTCTCTGGGATTTTTCATAGGGAGTTGCAGTCGATTTCTAAGGCACGCGTGCATTTTTTCTAGGTATGGATATGTATAGATATATATATATATATTATATGTGTGTGTTTCCTCATGTGGAAGGGAACACATATGTCAGTTTAAGGATATATATATATATATACAAAAATATATATATATTGAAGTGTGTGCGTGTGAGAGAGTTGTTGCTTGAGTTAGAATGCCTTTGATTGGTCCTGCTCTTGAGGTAGGTGTTTCCATCCCTTCTCTCTTTCTAATGTTTTCCATAGGCACATGCGTGGTTTCATTTAATTTATAAATGTTATTCTCACCAGTGTAATCGTGATATTTTATTCATTGTAATGTTCCTATGATGGTTAAAAGTGTTAAAAATAGCCTTGAAATAGTTCCTTGGTTTTGTGTAGGTGTTTCCATGCCTTTGCTCCGAATTTTATTCCATTTAATGCGTGTTTTTTCTTAATTAAATCTTATACTATGTTTAGTACCTATATTATGTTTATAGTTAACTTATGGTATTGTTTTCCTGTTGAAATAATTGATTAAAAATTGATTTTTGGATGCTCCTCTATTTACACACATGTTTATGCCTTTCCAACTTGGTTGGAACTAAATGCATTTTTTAGTAATGGTATTGTTCGATGAATTGAGTGGAGTTTTATTGTATAATTTTTTTTGGAACTTTTTTGTCCTATATTTGTTAGTTTTATGGAACATAGTGTTTTTGTAGAAATGGTTTCATGTGTCTCTTTGAATTGGTAGTTTTCTCAAATCCTTGGTTTTATAAGCAGTTCTTGTTTTATAACTGTTGTGGGTATCTTCATGTAGTTCTTTAAATTGGTTTGAAAAGAAATCCATTAGTATATGTCTGTTTGTATTTTTAAATAAAAAATTGGTGTTTAGAGTTGTTTTAGAAGTGCTTGTGCAATATTTTCAAAAAGGCATTTGATTATGTAAAACTAGAGACCCGCTTTACAACTCCATGTGTTTAATAAAGTGGTTTTGATAACCGAATGATGGGACAACCCAATTGGCACTTTTTATGGTTTACATTTATGCATATATAAAAGTATATGGGGTGCTTCTATCCAGTGTAACCCTTTATGGATGAACGTATAGTAAGCATCCATTTTTAGGGTAGGCAGGTGTGGTGAGATTAGTCACCCATGTGAGGACCTTCCTACTTACACATTATTATTATACCCACCATGGGCTCTTATGCGTATTTTAGATGATTTAGTGACAGTTGATGACTAACGCCGATTAGAAGGGTTGGTACCCCCTTGATTTGTTGTTATGCTAGGCAGGCTTTGCCACTTTATTGGTCAGTCAGAGAGGCGGGTTGGTTATAGACATAAGAGCTTCACCATACGCTGGCATGTGGCTAAAAAATACAGTATGTTTAGGGGTATTATAGGGATGTTTAGGATCACCCATGGTTATTTGAATATTTACATTACTTGTTTACTTTCGGTTTCACTAGTTTATTTTAACTTTTTCGTTATTAATTGTTTTACTGTAGCCCATATTTGGTATTTTCTATTTTGGATTTCTTTTATATAATGAAAAATGATTTTATAAATAGTGTGTAGTGTGTTTTGGGTTTTAAAATCACAACAACATGTAGCTTATTTTTAAAATATGAAAACCCTACTTTTATATCTCTATTACAAACTTGTGTCAGTGGATTGTTTCGGAAAAGAGAACTGTTGGATTCAGTTGTTTATTTTTTGCATCCTTACTGAGTATCTCGATGCTCACACTTATTATATCTATCCAGTTGTAGGTTCAGTTTCTCATATAGGTTCTTGGTTCAATAGATCAATGTTGGAGCAGGCTTGGTTCTGAGTTGCGTGGGGACTAAGGAGTTCATGGGGAGGTATGAACAGTTTATTTTTGTTCCACTGCTAGGTTTTTCGGTTATTGTTAGTTTATTTATCTATTTATCTATTGTTCATTGGAAAAATCAATACCAATGGTTAAGTGTTGATGCCCGACACTAGTTTCTTGCCTGTGGGGATTGGGAATTCCCCTTGGACCATGCCGCATGTGAGCTCAAGTTACTGGTCATGGTCTATCTGGGTTGGTTCATGACAAAATAGTATCAAAGGAGTCCCATGTAATTGGGGGTGTCTAAAATAAAGAGATTAGGACTGTCAGGGCTTTGGAGGTAGGTTACGGGTCGGTGCCTGGTCAGCACTGCTCAGGACGAGACCTGAGTTACCATGTTTTGTATGGGGTTTGAGTCTTTTTTCTTGGGTTTTTTTGGATTGAGGGATGAAAATGGAGGTGAATCGGTTCATATTGCAGCCTCAAATGGGGTGGTGACCCATGTGGAGTACAAGTTCCCGATTTAATGTCCTCTTAGTTTAATTCCTTACTTGGGGTATGGCTCCCCATCATGTCACCGGGTTAGGAAAAAACACTATCCCCTCATTATGATGGTTTTATAGTTGGTTGTGTTTCATTTTGAACTATATTGATGTGAGTTTGTTTTAAAAATGAAATTCGTTTCTAAGTGAAAAAGGGGTTTCTTACAAATTGTTTTTGAAATTCGTAATGTGGGGTTTTAAAGAGAAAGGGTATCGGTTTGGAAAAACATGGTATGTATTTGGATTTGTTATAGAAAAGTAGTGTTTGAACATTGGCACTCCTCATGGAGGGTCACATGTTCGTGAGTATGTACAGAGAGTGCATGGCAGAACTTGTTCGTAGATAATGTGAGTGAGGATGAATGAGTGAACATGTGACAGTTCATTAGGTGCCATAGGTGAGTTTAAATATTTTAATTAAATAATTGTTTAAGAAAAGTTATTTATGCTTGTTTTTCTATATGTTTGCCTTATGATCCCATTTCCCTTGGCCTGTGTTGTTTCTTTGATCGAGTTTTTTCTTGATGTTGGTTTTGATGGTGTTTTTCGTGTTGTTATGAGTATGACAACAAAAAAGCCTCCAAATGTTGTTAATGAGTTATGCCCAGTCCCTAGTTCTTTTTTGTGTGTTTTGCCTACTCATCGTGGTAATCTAAATCAATTATAGGTATTTGAATAGTTATGAAATATTGTGAGTCTTCGGGTTGTTGGGAAACCCCTGAGTAGTTAAAGTTCATACAGTCCTAAAGTTATTTGAGGGTTCCGTTATGGACTAGTAATGATGGGATGTCTCAACATCATTAGATTCTAGGGTGTAGTTGGTGGGGGTCGACTCTTGTGAAGGTTCCCCCATCTGGCAAGGATCTTTTTCCATGTCGACACCCAATTTTATGGACCATTCTCTCGCACACGACTAGTCTGGCCGATTCAAGAATTCTACGAGGCCTTTTCGCATCCCTCCTAAGTCTTGCTACCATGCGACTATTCATTCCACTATGGAGTGTTCTGAAAGAAGCGTCGTTCGGGAGGAAGGAGTTAGAGATTGGAGGACAAAAATGCTTGATTGTGAGTCAGGAGACGCTTCAGCCATTAGGACCCTAGCCATAGGTCTTGGGGTGATTCTCACTCACATTCAGGAGTTGATGAGTGTGTATGCAACCTCGGTCCAGATAATGACTTCAACTTTGGGATGTAAATATCCAAAATTTCCTTATTCTATTCTCGTTGTTGTCGTAAGATCTTCCTTGTTGTGGTGGCATGATGAGTTCATTTCCCTACAATTCAAGCATTTATATCAAATCTCAGTGTGGTTTCCAAGTTGTTCGGATTCCCTGAAGGGCTTTGGGCCTGTGAATAAACAGAGCCGTTCTGATTTTGAGTTTTGTATCAATTGTGTTCATTAGGGGTGATGATTGTTTTCATGAAAATAATGGACGACGTTTTTGGGCCCTTACTTATTTCAAGTCCCTTTCTATAGGCTTTCCTATAGTGTGTTCGGGTTTCATAAGGTATTCCTCCATCTCAGTGTCCCAATGTGCTGGATTGCCTGACAATATATTTTCTTAATCCTAGTCGTGGAGTTGTTCTGTTAGCATTGAGTAGGTGAGTTGAGTTTGGTTTGGGAGTTCCTGCATGGGGTAATGTCTTTGGGATTCAAGGGTTTTTGTATTAGTGAATTATTATGGTGGGGACAACCCTCTCATGTTCATCCCTCAATCTCGGGAAGTGGTTTTCT
The DNA here is from genome assembly GCA_963277665.1 of Viscum album. Taxonomy (NCBI): domain Eukaryota; kingdom Viridiplantae; phylum Streptophyta; class Magnoliopsida; order Santalales; family Viscaceae; genus Viscum; species Viscum album. Next base: position 614,797,896 of record OY728136.1, read on the forward strand.
TTGAATTGGTCAGGTGTGACATTTGTTGGTAATGGTCACCCTGAGGCTCTCAGTTCTCTATGATTTTGTCTGGACATGGACTCAAGTTGTGTCAACTGCTTCCTTGGTGACTTTTAGGGGGTAAAAAGTGTCTGTGGAGGGGATAATTGTCACACCCTCACCACATGTGCCTATTAATTTATTATTTTTTCATTCCCACGTATTTTTGACAAATTTGGGTTTGGGTATGGCTTGATGTTTTTGAAACTATGATATTTTGGACGGGTCTCGGGCTGGTGCGCGGTCACCGCACCGCTAGCGGCAACCCTGCGTTCGGTCCTGAAGACTGCGCGGTTGGTCGATTATTATTATTATTAAAAATTTAATGAAACAATGCTTTCATTTTAATTATCATTTAGTTTATACTAGTATTATTTGGTTGTTATTAATATTATTAATATTATTATCATATTTTTACTATTATTATTATTATTATTATTAATGTTGAGAAAGATTTTTTAATTATATTTTTGTGATTGTTAATAGTATAATTAAGTTTAATAAAATGTATCCAACCCTAGGGGGAATCACCTCCCTTCCCTGCTGGCTGCACACAGTGCACCCAGAACCCCCCTTCCCCCCTATTTTTGCAGCATGGTTCTACGCACTGGACACCAGCCGGCGCCACCGGCCCATCCCCCCTTCCTCTCGCGTAGCACTCTGCTACTGCCTGGTCGTGCCAACCCAGTGGTCCTTCAGTGGCTTGAGCACGACAAATATCTCCCCTCATCCCTTGTTCTGGTGGCCCGACCTCGCCTCTCCGGACCCCTCCTCCACTAGCACTCCAGCCAGCCTCCCGTCTGGTTGATCCTAACTTCCCTCGTGACTGGCCAACTGAACCCCAAACCACTTCATCTCATCCATCATAGAAAAACCCTTCAGGGAACCGAACCCCCATATCTGGTGGTTTTGCAACATGGACTGAACTCTTTTGTAGTGCCTACGGCTTGCTCGGGTGTGGCCACAATCTTCTTTTCTGGCAACCTTCTGCTCTGGCGGTTTGGGTGTATTTAATTTCATCTAATTTGGTGTTTTTCTTCAAGTTAACCACAAATTTAATGTCATGGTTTTTTATTCATTCATTTTGTTCAGTGTCTAGGGGATGTGTTTGGTTTTAGAAGTTCTTTTACCTCTTTCATTGAAGTGTTGTTGTATTCGCGCACCACCGAGGTAGGATAATTTTTATATTTCATTTCCAGAGCAATCTGCTAATTCTCACACTCATTAATTTAGTTTTAAAACGTTATTAATAGCTTTTTTATTCCTTTAGTTAGCATTATATAGTGTTCTTGATTATTTTTGAAGTTGTTAAAAATATATTTGAGTGAGTTCCTGGTTCCCTGCTGCATGGTTCTACGATGATTTGATAGTTTAAGTGCCAAATCTTGATTTGATAATTTTCTAATAATATAATTCACATCTCTATGCAATTCTCATATATATTTTTATGATGTTTTGTCATTGATATAATTTTTTAAAAATTGGTCTTTGGTGTGATTCATTAATTATGTTTATGTTAAAGTAAATTGATATGATTTTGATGGTGTTTCCCTTAGTTTTTTATAAAAAAATCGTGAAAATGTGGTTTGGTTTTGACTTGTGAACATGTTGATTTATAATTATTTGGTTTTTTAATTGTATCATGATTTCTTTTCTTGGATTAATTACATTTTAGGGTTTTGTGGGGCTTTTGAGTCTTTGGTATTTACCATATGGAGTTGCGGTCGATTTCAAAGGGGTGCACTCATTTTTCCCCGGTATGCATATGTGTAGATATATGTATCTTCTCTGTGTGTGTTCCCTCATTTAGTGGAGAACAAATCCATCTGTTAAAGGATATATATATATATATATATATATATATGGATGTGCATGTGTGTGAGAGAGCTGCTGCTTGAGTTCACAAGATTTGGCTTGGTCCCACTCTTGAGGTAGGCGTTTCCATCCCTTCACTCATTCTGATGTTTTCCAAAGGCAGTTTCATGATTTTATTTAATTTATTAATGTTATTATCGCCCTTCTAATACGGATATTTTAATAATTTCAGTGTTTCTTTAATGGTTAAAAGTGTTAAACAATATCTTTGAAATAGTTCCTTGGTTATGTGTAGGTGTTTCCATGCCTTCGATCCCAATTTTAATCCATTTAATTCTTGTGTTTTATTTCATAAATCATATATTATGTTTGTTCACCTCTATTATGTTTGTAGTTAACTTATGCTAGTTTTCTCCTGTTGAAATAATTGATTAAAAATGGATTTTGGGATGCTCCTCTATTTACACACATGTTTATGCCTTGTTAAATTTATTGGAACAAAATTCATTTATCTGGAATGGTATTGTCTGATGACATGATTGGTGTTTTCTTATAGAAACCTTTTGTTTTGGAATTTTTTTGTCCTACATTGGTTATTTTTTTGGAACTTAGTGTTTTTGTAGAAATGATTTCGCGTGTCTCTTTGAATTGGTAGTTTTCTCGAATCCATGGTTTCATAAGAGGTACTTGTTTTCAAAATGATGTGGGTCTCTTCATGAAGTTATTTAAATTGGTTTGAAAATAAATCCATGAGTATATGACATTTTGACTTTTTAAATACAAAAGTGGTGTTTAGAGTTGTTTTGAAAGAGTTTGTGAAATTTTTTCATAATGGAATTTGATTATGTAAAACTAGAGGCCCGATTTACAACTCCAAGTGTTTTATAAAGTGGTTTTGAAAACCAAATGATGTGACGGCCCAGTTGGAACTTTTTATGTTTGACATGTATGCAAATATATAAGTATATGGGGCACTCCTATCTAGGGTAACCCTTTATGGGTGAACGCATAGAAAGTGTTTGTGTTTAGGGTAGGAAAGTTCAGTGAGATGAATCACGCATGGGAGGGTCTTCCTACTTACACAATATTATTATTACCACCATGGGTTCTTGGGAATCTTTTAGATGACCGAGTGATGATTTCTGACCAACCCTTATTAGATGGGTTGGTACCCCTTGGATTTGTAGTCAGGCCAGGCGGGCTTTCCCACTGGATTTTTCAGTTAGGGCATCCAGTTGGTTATAGACTTGGAAGCTTCACCATACTTTGACAGGTGGTTCTAAAACCATTTATGTCCATGGGTCTTCTAGGGATGTTTAGGATCAACCAAGTTTACTGGATTATTTACATTTCTTGTTTACTTTTTGCTGCACCAGTTTATTTTCAGTTTTCACATTTAACTTGTTTTACTTTAGCCCAACTTTGGTATTTTCTATTTTGGATTTAAATATTTAAATGACAAATGATTTTAGAAATAGTGTGTAGAGTGTGTTGGGTTTTTAAATGGGAACAACATATTTCTAATTTTTAAAATATAAAAACCCTACTTTTATATCTATATTTCAAACTTGTGTTAGTGGACTGTTTCGGAAAAGAGAACAGTTGGATTCCGTTTATTGTTGGAATACCTATTGAAGATCCTGGTTCCCACACCTATTTTATCTTTCCAGTTGTAGGTTAAATTTCTCATACAGGTTCCTGGTTCAGCTCCTAAATGTTGGAGTAGTCTTGGTTCTGAGTTTGGTGGTGACCTAGGAGGTCATGAGGAAATATGTTCAGTTTAGTTTCATTCCACTGCTAGTTTTATTCTGTTATTGTTAGTTTTTATTTATCTATTTTTCTTTTTTTCATGGGCCAAATCGTTCCGAACAGTGAAGTGTTGATTCCCGACACTAGTTTCCAGCCTGTGGGGATTAGAAACGCCCCTCAGGCCATGCCGCGAGCCAGCTTGGGTGACCGGTCAGGGTCCATCCTGGTTGGTTCATGATGGTTTCCTTGTATTTAGTTGTTGAGACATCCATTATGATATTTAGGAATATCTTCACAATTAATAATACTGAGGGACTGTTATTCTCTCCCATGTGATAAGGATGATTACCCTCTCCACGATATGATTATACTCACAAATATTTGTTCTCTCTTGAGTGATGAGGATGATTACGGTCTCTTAAATATTATTGTACTCATGGATAATTATGCTCCCTCGAGTGATGAGGATGACCATGCTCTCAAATATATGATTATAAACATGGATTCTATTTCTCTCTTGAGGGATAAGGATGATTACACTCCCCCAGATTGCTTACTTGGACAGATTGTGGTGCATGTAATCTCACATAATTAGATAACTGGGATGACTACGCTCTTCCAGATGATAGGGATGATTACACTCTCCATTATTAGAGGCTCAAGGGGTGGGCATAAATTATGAACAGTTAGTTCTTCTTACATATTGACTAAGAGTAATTCCCTTATGGTTCATCCAAGTTTTGAATGTCATAAATGCCTATGGATCATGACATATGGATCAAAAATTGTATTATATTTACATGGAATTATTGGTATTATGACCAGATCCATTATCATTTGCAAGATGTATTGATTTACATCATTGTAATCCTTATTTATAGTGATTAGAGGTGAGTACAGGTGAAACTAGTTATAGGACAAGCACCCCTATGGTGACATAGCTTGATACGAGATATTTCCAAATCTGGCTGAAGAAAAAACATTTCAATTGGGTTTATGGAAATAGAGATAGACTTAATGATACATGGATTTATTGGTACCACATAGAGATTTTATTCCCTTACACATGATTTCAAGGTGATTGGGATTACCGACCGAAATACTGAATACTGATTTATTTTTTGTTATTTATTTCACTTAATCAGGAATTTTCATATTTATTTATATATATAGGCATGAGAAAATACATGTATATGTATATAGAGATGGAAATCCATGGTTTAACTTTCCCAGTTTACAGGGATTACAGACCTGAGGTTCGAATGTGGTTCCACATTTATTGATTTTACTTATCATTTATGTTGTGTCTCGTTTATGCTATGCAATTTTGATTCCGCATACATTCCTAAGAACATGTTTATATTTTCCAAATAAAGGTAGCCTACTGAGACTATTTCTCAAACAAACATGTACAAATCAGTGTGTGTAGATGTTATTTATTATTTTTAGGCTCAGCAAGATTTTCATGGTGGGTAGTGTTGAGGACCAGAGTTTCATGTTTTAGGGGAGCTACTCACGTGGGTTATTATGTTCAGGATGCTATATTTTGACAGTGTCTAGAGACTGGGTATGTGATCTGGCATGGAATTAGTAGTATATCCCTATAATTTTGGTTTAGTTTCATTTATATTTTTATATCTGTATCGTCAAGAATCTGGCTGACTAGTATTGTTTATATGGCATATATGTTCTGGTTTTACAACATTTTCTATTATTATTATAGCACGTTCTATTTCTATTTATCGACCATTTCTTTAATCATGTTACATTCTTCGCATTAAGAAACTTATCTGGCTCCATTGTTTTTTACTCTGATAGGAGTTCATATTCTCCCCACTATCACACCACAGACCCTCACTGCTAATTTGTTGCCTCAGACATATAGGGAGGTGCAATTCAATCCTCATAGGCCACTGGTTTGGGGCACAATATTAGTGGAACCCTAGCCCAGATGTTATATCCCGAGTGAGAATTTTTATCTACTCAAAATTTCTCTCAGAACACCCCTATATTATATTACAACTTTCATTATCACTCGATGCCTTTAACTAACCACTGATTGAACAAATCAATGAAACTGAAGGCACAATGACACCCATCCTTTAGGAAGTCCAACCTGTTGGTCATAACATATCCCACATTCATTATGGGAATCCTAATACTAAATGGTTATTTAAATCACCCCTAATATCTTATGGACACCTATGTTATATCCATCTTATGAATTGATGTTGAGCACCATCACCTGTATGCCACTCAATTTAAAAATGAAACTTCTAAAAAATACAAGTAAAAATGAAATCATGGGCCTTGTACTATGTGAACATGATCCCAACTGTCTCATCCCTTTGACCAGTGGATATCACTATAAACCTATGACTATAACACACTAGGTGAAAATCTATTTACCAACTAGTAAAAATGGTCTTCCCACACATTCTTTATTTTTTAGCCACCATCACCCCATCACTAGTGATCCACATCACCCATGTTGTTTTGGATTATAGCATACCACTCATACCAAAAATCTTCTGAAAAAAGATATCGAATCTCATCCATGTCCCTCAAAGGTTACTTATCTATTCAAACCATTGGTCCAATAACCACTACATTCCATCCCATTAACATATCTAAACCTAAATCCATGTGAAACAACCCAAAAACAGCTAGGAAAATCCTTTAGAATCTCAAGGAACATGATGTGTTCTAATTTAAGCTTCCTTCATGACCCCATCCTTGAAAATATTTTAAACAACATCTAAAGAGACATATAAAATAGAAAATAACTAGGCACTATCTTCTTTGAAAAAACAAAGGCCTCCATATTTGACCCCACATTCTGATTTGACCATGGGAGGAAGAAATTAAAGACCTAATGAAAAATAATTAAAATGAGGAATTTAGTTATAACAAACCTAAGTGAAGAAAAAACCTAAAAATAATGTTGAAGAGGGAGGAGAATCAACCATGATGAATTCCACTGAGTAACTACTCATAGAACCAGTGATCGACTTTTTGAGATCACAAAAAGGGATTCAGAAAATGATGTGAGAGGGGAGGAATGAGAATAATCTCCCCAAATGGATTGAAAAAGAAACATAATTATTTTTAAATTAAATAAAAATAATTTTATTAACTAAATATTTAAAAAATAAACACTCTAGGAAGGCACTGAGTACTCGTTACACATCCCCCGTGTACTCTCCATCCACCAGGTACTTATCCTATATCACCAAGTAGCAGGTAGACATAATAGGGACACATGTATCCCCTCCATGCACAATGGGTACCCATAATATATAGACACATTTCCTAGTGATCTTTGTCTTCAAAAGATAGAGATCGACACCCATGAATGTTTCTCAAAGGTAATATAAAGGCCTCGTCTATCACATCTAAATCCTTGAATACACCTAAGACACGTGTTTAGGCCACTCCTATGCTTATATTACCAAATCGGATAACCAATACCATTAAAATGATGAAATTATAACTTTATAACTCAATAATTGGATGTAAATAATGTATAATTGAATTGTTTCTAAAAATACACTGTAATTCAATAATTTCTAGGTTTTGGTCCAAAAAAAGGTAAGGATACCAGGTGTGGGATGAATTAGAGAATTTTAATTTCATTAACAAATCCAAAAAAAAGACATAATTATTCCACTATTAGTAGGAAAACATTTCTCTCACATGAAAGTTTTTAATTGAAAAATATGTAAAGATGGAAATAAGTAATTTTTACTTGGTTCACTTGAACTAGGATAATCCAAGGGGCATACAATAATTTTGATTTGATTGACTAGAATTATTATTTATTTACAATTTAGAGATTCCATAATAACTCTATATATTTAAACCCTACAAAATGTAGAAAACTCAATACTTTTAATCATCCATGAATCTCATTGGTACTCTAGGAAAACCCATTTTTATATTAAAAACCCAGTAATGAGATGAAACCACTAATGGTGGATGAATCAGATCTTTCTACATCATCTTATTGAAACTCCTTAGTCTTATAGAATGATTTAATCCTTGATCATCCCAAATTATTTTAATTTATAGTATAGATCAATAATTATAAAAATTACATTCCATGATCATCCATCCCTATTTATAGAAACTTTTGTATATTCAATACCGAGATAACCTATTGGTTTCTCCTTAAATGGGACTTCAATTCACCTTAACTATGAAGAAAAAATTCATCAAAAATTTATATAAATATATAAGTTATCATTTCATAATTTTAGTGACATAAAATCCCAAAAAATATTAGTAACTTTTACTATGGAAATTCTTCTTGACTATGCATGATTTACTTGTGAACCATAATATCATGGAATAATTGTTTTCTTCATTAGAGAGCTAAATTTCAAATTTATGGAAATTTTGAAAGGACCATGATAAAAAAACATGTTCCATGGTTAAAAACACTTCAATTTTATGTTTCTCTACTAAGGATTCCATATTAATGGTGTTAAAAAATAATAAATAACTTTTACTTATCCCTTCATATATGGATCCCCGTCACATAGTCCAAAGCCCATATTATTGATATATCAACATATATCTACTCTTATTACTATACGATGCATCCATAATCACTATATTACTATTTAAAATCTATATACAAATATATATTCTCTAATATACCTTGGGGTCACCTTCATTGTGTGATCCTTGTTCAATATACTAGCATTTGAATCTAGTTAATATGATGTAACTCCTTTCCAGTGTGACATAATTTATTATACGATGATATTAAATAATTTTATAATTAAGTTGATTTATTACTATGATTTCATAGAATTAAATTATATAGGTTATGATTAAATCTTTTATAGGTATATTTTTGAATGGTAACATTATTTATGGTGTAATGACTCATCCAACCATAAAACTGCAAGCTGATATGAAATTTGTTGTGACATGATTCAAATAGTTGTTGTTTGTTTTATGTCAAATATATATAATTTCTAATTATTTATTATATTAATTAAAACACATATAAATTTCACTTTATAAAGTATTCATGACCCCTTGAATCTCTTTGAAATTCTATTCATCAGTTTTCAACAAACACAACCCAAAAATCAAATGATGGAATTTTTTCTAATAATACCTCCAGTAGCCTTATGGGAAAAGAATTAATACTTCTTGAACATAGATTTATAAAAATACTTTATCACCAATAAAAACACAATATGAAACCTCTTACCATTATTATTTTTAATTATTCCAATATTATTGACTATAATCCCACATAATTCAATATTACATTTAGAAATAATAATTAGACTTAAATATACTCATAAAAACACTTCCTTGATCATGATAAAATTTAAAACCTACCAAAACATATTCAATTCAATATAAACATTTAAATAATTTCCCTTTTTAACATTTTTATCTTGTTACATCTCCCCCTTAGTCCAAAAGAAATATTGATTCCTACCATCACTAAAAACACTATAAATATCTACAACCTTGTCGGCGAACAAAATGAGATTTTCTATAAATGTTTTTAGGAGAGGGCTATAAAACCAAAAAAATATTTCATTTTAACAATTATACCTTGACATAAATAAATAAACCATACTATTGTGTGGGTAGTTTCTCTAAACAATCTAGATGAATGGATATAGTTAGGCTTCAAGAGCCAACCGATGCCTTTCAAAAGTATCATTAATGGTGCATTTTATAAGATTTATGTAACCTGATTTGGAGAAAACACATTCTAAAACTTCACTATCCATTTTAAAAATGAACTTTGAAAATTTGGTATATTATCTATTTTTTCATTTTCTATGAGTGATGGAAATTTATTTTCTCAAATTTTTATAAAACATTAGTTGTCAAAATTTATGAAAATAATAGATTTCACATCAACTCCATCATCCTCAAGATCTTTCTTAATCAATAGAAATCGTGTACATACTTGAGTGGACACACTATATTTATATTCTATAGTTGTAAATGAAATGAAATAATTTATGCCACTCAACTAATAAATACATAATGATCCAATATAGAAAGCACCGAATTATATTTACTTGTGATTATATACTTAACTACCCTAATTCACATTTATAAATCCCAAAATATCCTTTTGTAAACTAGCACTGCAAAATGTTAAAAAATACACCATGCATTTGACATAAAATTTTGTCGTTTTCAGTTATAGAAAGCTGATTTTTGGGGATTATAATCTATTTTAGATATTGGAATTTGAAAAATAATATTTTATATAATGTAGCTATGATGTATTATATGCTCCTAATTATTTTCATATACTTCACCATAGTGAATGTTATACTGACATCATTCCCTGTCAATATCATATATGTAAATATCATGGTTTTAATGGCATACAATTAATAAATTTCAAATAATTTTTGAACCCCAACGATATGTTTTGAAATAAGTATATTATTTCTTCCCCATGACACTTAAAAATTACGGAAGATATTAACTCCCAAATAAATGAAATATCAAACATACAACTCAGAAATTATATTTACCACTTAAAATATACATTTTTTGATCCAAAAAATATTATTTAATAAATATCAATAAACACCATATTTCTTTAATCCTTATCCATTTCAGTGTAGAAATTCTGACAGTTTCCTCCTCATTGGAATCCAAATCTTTCAAAGTGTTAATCAACCCTATAAATCCAATACATTATTGATTTCTTCGTAAAATAAAATTCTTTATTCAAACAACACACCAGTGTCCTATATTTATGAATGATGAAACCATATTTATATTAAATATATACTAGTCACTCAATATATCCATTAAGGAATTCTGATTTTACATCCATTTGTTATAAATTGAATCCCCTTTACACTGTAATGGTTATGAAAAGTCCGATAGTCTTTAGATATGACACCATAGAAAATGTCTCATCTAAATCAATCCAATAAAATTTAGAATTTAACTATCTCACGATTAATTCATTTTTTCAAATAACATTTCTAGTTTCATTTATTTTTTTATGCAATATTCACTTTTTTCTAATTAAATTGATTTCTCCATCCAGGATCAAAACAATTGAACATGTTTGATTCTTATCAATTTAGTCACTCTTTTTATAAATATCCTTAATCTAGTTTTTTTATTATTATCCATATCCTTGTTAGTTGTTTATACTTCATATGACTTATTTTTATCTTATAGTATCCATCCTTCCAGTTTTCACCAGAGCAATTTGGTCCCCAATAAATGATTTTTATATTGATTTAATTAATTATTATTGAATACCTTATAGCTATTTATATGGATTCATTGTCCTAATAAATATAATATTCCTAAAAATACTCTAAAAATTTTTATTCACCCCTTGATATTCACATTTAATTATAAATTTCTTTGGAAATATACTCACTGTTTTGAGAATTCCTCCCATTTTTCATAACAATGTTTTCCTATAATTCAACAAATTTTCCCATACTTTTATTACATAACTCATATAACCCATTATTTGATATGTATCTAATAAATATAAATTTATCCCAATGAAATTCTAAATTTTTATATTTCTATTTATTTAGTCTAAAACACTTTCTCCAAATTATTCAAAAGTAATTCCCCATCAGCTTCTTCCCATACCATATCTCCTTAGGTTTATTATCATATTGTAGACATAAACAATAAATATTTTCAAAATATAATGACTCAAAGATTTATTTATTAAAATATATCTTTGGTATATCTTTTTAAAATGATCATTTTTTGGTCTATGTTGTTATTTATCAAATTATTCCTTTAAAAATCCAATTTTGTAGTGGATTACTCACTACCAAGGCTTGGTTCCTTCTACTATTATTTTTGAGACAATCATCCACATGATTATTGGTAAATTCCATGGCATTATCAGTTTTTATCCTCAAAATATCTAGCTGAATCACATTATACACCAATCTACAATAACTTGTACTACATTCGAACATTTCATATTTAAAATAGATCACCATTTACTTTATCCTACCACTTTAATCATCAATGAATAAAATAGAGAAACTTCTTTAATCCATGAAGTCATGTGATATTGGACAACACATGTAACTATGCACTAACTCAAGATACTTTATTAACTTCTTTAGCATTGGTTTGTAATTATTTGGAATAATCTTTTCTCTTTTACATGTTCCAATTCTATGTGAGTGATAAAATGGACGTTTTGGGATATAATAAGATGATTAATGCTCTTTAAGGCCTTATAAATATTTTTTAATAAATTGTATAAACATCCCATTCGAAAAATAACTCTCCCATTACCTTTAAAAAAACTTATATTCCTCTCAACTAATGAGTAAGAGATTACATTTCATGCATGTCCCTTAAATAAAAAATGATTCACTTATTTCATTGAAAATATAATATGTCTTGGAAAAATTGAGTACATACCCAGAGTCACATAATATAAAAACACATAAAAAATTGTTAAAATGCCTTCAACTGCTATGAAAATCATTCCCCTTAAATATTTAGCTATAATTTTTAAATATTAATGATTTACAAAGATAGAGAGACATTATTTTTTAAAAATCAAGCATGTGACAAGATATTTATTTTAGATCATAATGAAAATTCATATACTATAGAGTATACATAATCAAGTAATATTTATTACATAGTATGTAATCTCTACAACATTCACCTTTTCCTATTTTCTATTATTGATCTATGTCTATTAATTCACCACAACTGGAGTGGAATTTCATTGTTCTATCTACAGATATGATGGGTCAACTTAATCATACAAGGATGAAAATTATTTTTTAATTTTAATCCTACACGATGATGGTTTAAATATTTATATTTTCATTTACATGTTTCTTTTGTATCACTATTTTATACCGATGATCACTAATTAATAAATTTTATTCCATATCCTTCCTACCCAAAACATAATCTATTATAAATATGAAAATTTTAGTAATTTCATATCATCTGTTTCTTTATTTGTGTTCCATGAAGTTATTCTTTTCTATATAACACATGTGTTGAGTATGTCTAGCATTCGACAAAAATATCACTTGATCTTTTCTATATTTTTACATATATGATATAATGATCATGAAATCCTTTATATCTTTTCTAAATTACACATATTAATCTTCCTTCGAGGTGTGGGTGTTTTTGAATTTTCATCATCCATTATTTCCCTTTTTTCTTATGGTCATGGTCCACTATATATTTTTATTTATTTATAAAAGAAATTTTTATGGAAGATATTTAAAATTATCATTTGGTTTACAATATTTATCCTCAATATTAGTTTTTCTTTTTAACTCCAATTTCCTAATTTTATTAAGGAGTTATGATTCATTCTTGATCCAAAATCTTTCCCAACATACTAAAAAATATCTACTTCAAGATCTATATTTGTTTTAACTCTATCTTTTAATATATTATTCATGATATAAATGCTCTAAGACTATTATTTAATTATAATTTTATTTTCAACATTCGACATAGACATTTCTAGATTTCCATATTTGATCTTCTCATGTTCTAACTTCAACTTTGATTTCTAATTATCTTGTCAATTCATATAATGTTCAGAATAATAACCAAAACAAATTTAATTATTTTTTTACACCCAAATATATACTTTTTTGGATAATATTTTTATTAAACCTGTACATGACCTATTCCCTGAACATAATCATTTCAATATCTCTTTTCTCTGATTTTTTCATGTATATGATAACAAAATATTCTTCCTCATTAAAGCCTTTATAATCATGAAATTATTCTACATAAATTTATTTTTATCTAACATTATCCTATGAAATTAATTTTTTATTTTTTAAAATTTATGTATAGAAATTATATTTTGTTTCACAAATTTTTATGTTTTATTTGTGTGTGATTCATATTTATAATAAAATAAAAATATATTGGGATGATTTTAATGATTTTCTCCACTTTTCAAAATCTAAACCTTGGAAGTAGCAGATTGAATTTTCATTTAAAATTACCTATTTGGAGATTTGAAGAATGGTATGGGATAACCTCATAAAATTCTCTATCTTTGGGATTATACTAAAATTTCAGTTTCTAAAATTTACTTTAATACTTATTCCTATATAAGGGCCCGACTTGGGTTCCACACACAGATGCCCCAAGCCAGTTGGTCACACGACCTCAGGAATTCCTCCATATATACATGAGGATATTGAATATCAGAAAGGGTATATTATTGATCATGGGGTGACTATAATATAATTATAAAATTAGGAGAAAATGGATATAACCAAGAAATAAATAATATATATTAACCAACAACTAGAGTAATACAATAATGAGAACAAACTAGTTTCAGATAGTGAATGAAAACTAGAAACAATTCCCATAACTAAATAGGCAATAAGTCATGCCAAATAAGTGTCAAGTGTCAAAATGTAGACCAAAAATAAATAAATTTACAAATCCCCCATGAATATCCTAACACTATGTCTGATTCATTTATCCATGCTCAATCCTGATTCTAACATTTAATATAGGGCCCTTTCCCTTATCCAGTTCGACAAACATGATGTCTATTCGGGTGCCGATCAAGCATTCCAAGTAATGTGTGAAACGAACTCAGTATTACACCACCCAAATCATCTAAAAAGGTATTCATTAAATAAGAGTATATGAATTTTATAATGAAAAAAATTACGGAAACAATTTAAACAATTTACATATAAAACTATACTTTATTTAACCACCCAAACCCCATGGTTCTTTAGGACACCTGAAACCTCAATACCTACTTCAACTAGTGTCGGAGTATGATCCATTTCACACACTCAATTCACAATTCATTATAAATCATCAGATTTTTTTATATATTTCATTTCATTTCATAGCAAAACCCCTTGGATCAATATCCCAATGCAAATATCTGGGGTGTAGAATGACATTTCTAGAACCCCATGGGTATTTGGAGCCTCAATCCATATCCCATGGTCATTTATCACATATGGGACATTGGTTTCTCAGTAACTATCCCACACTCCTTTATCACATACGGGTATTTAGATAATAATTTACCTTCCCACACTCATTTACTACATATGGGTATTTTTACTCAGTCCCAATCCCACACTCATATATCTATCAATCGCATAAACAACATATATATCACATCAATCAAGGTTAATCAACATTAAACCTATTTTTATCAAGGATTCAAATTATGGTATACCACTAATATCTATCAAAACAACATGGTTATTTAATATAATTACATGGAATAACAAGAACAATTCCCCGTTAACCCTTTTACATCATTTATCCATATAACCCTCTAACCCTTCAACGTTAAGCCAAACATCCCATTATTTCTATTTTAAATCTATTAAATATCCCAAAAAATAACCAATTTCTCAGTACCAATACCACCTAAATTCCAAAATTAAAAAATTCCATTAAATAATAACCAATTAATTTATCCAATTCGACTAATTCCAATTGAACTAAACTAAATCCAATTCCTTATCACAGGGAAATTAAATCCAATAAAATCAATCACTAATGAAATTTCCAAATACTGGAAATTGAAAAAATTTATATGTTTATATACGTAATTAAATCCATACTGTTGGATTAATAATTTAGACAACCTACCTAAAGATCATAAAGGGGCATTCACCAACAAAAATCCTCAATTGAAGCATACCAATAAAAATCATGATGAAGAATAAGATCTGGAATAAAAACCTAGATCAAATATCCAAATAATTAATATCCCTCAATTCTAGTTGTTAAACCATCACCAATGGATTAAAACCATCCTTTTTTATCTATAAATAGAGATGAGAGAGATTGAAATATAATCAAGAACAAAACACATATTGAGAGAGGTGGATATCCATCAATGAATCTTTGAATCCTCAAGAGAGATGGTAGGGAGAACTTAAATCTTTTTATGATACTCAAAAAATGAGAGAAATTATTTTAGGGTTTAACTAGGATGTTTAGTGATTTTATATACGGTTTTGGGAAATTTTTAATGAATTTTTACAGGACTTATTTACTATGCACACAGTCTTCTATACAGGGCACACAGTTTTACCTAACCATGCGCATAACCATGCTCCCCTATTAAGTGTCCCATGGTTAAAAAAAATAGGGTGAATAGTTTGACAAACCATGCGCAAGCCGTGCAAATCCCCTCTATTTGGGTTTTCCAGTATGATGGGATGGGTGAATGGTTTTATAAAACCATGCACCAACCATTAACTACCTCTATTCCTTCAAAATTCTACAAAATCATCCAAAAACTACCCATGGTAAAACTCCATCAGGATATGCTCAAAATAAAGAAAAAACAATACAAGTAATGGAGCTAAAAACATCTCTAGAAAAGGTCATAATATTACATCATATGACTTATCTTTTTTCCAAATACTCATTATCATTGTTACACAACTCATATTCAACAAGAGTTCTGTGAATAATACCTAGTGTGACTTTTGCTGGGTCCTTATATTTGAGAACCAATACCTTCACATTAAAACATAGAGGAATCCTTATTAGGATCCTACCCACAAACATAATGTTGTCAATGGTTTCCCAAAGACTATACATGTACTAAAAATTAGTGTTCTCTTGATCAAATAATGAACCAATTTACTCATTAAATGAATCCACTAGTCATCATACTTGTTTCATAATGCAAATTATTTAGCTTCACATTACTTATATTCATCTTCAATGATTTTTGGAATTTTTTTCCACATGAAATGCATGGATTACGTGATATCACCTCCTTGAATATTACATATGATAAATATTACACTATTAAATTTACACTTTTATAATTGGTATCTTTATACCCTCAATATTTCTATGTCAACGATCCAATTTTTATATTGACATAGATACTATAAAAGAAATTGCTGTTAACATCCATTACTAATGATTGTGAATTCTATTTCATTTAATTCTTCCATAATCGAAATTGTTTCTATTAAAGACCTGAATTCCATTTTGGATGATGATTTATTCCATGGCTTACAATAGATAGATTAAATAAACCATATAATTATGATATCACTTTTTTCCCAAACGAGATAATTATGTTGAGGTTTTTTAGAGGGTGAATAAGGGTTTGTTTATTTTTTTTATAATCCTTATAAATTATCTTATTAAACTGATAGTTCAAATAATAATACATCTCTTGATAAATATTAACTGAAAAAGGAAATAAATAGGGGTATATTAAATTTTTATACAGTTCACCTGAATCAAGCTAATATAAGGAGAATAAAATGACTGAGTGTCAATATTCTAGAATCTATAATTACCCTACTTGTTTTTTTTCAATTAACATTAGTTTCATTTATCCTTGTTGTTTATAATCTTCACACCCTATAAAAATCTCTAATATGAATCACTCAAGAAACTCACTACTCCTCCAAGAGAAACTATCTCAAACATCATTACCAAGAGATAGAATACACAATTGATCATGTGTCAATTAGCTCTTCCTTCATGCATGTGATGAAATTCCATAATATTCTTACAATATAGACTCCTAAAAATTCCAAATTTATCTTACTTTCCAAAATATATCAAGAATTATAAATATTATGAACCCCAATCCCCATTCCATTTTTGTAGAGAAATATACCACTTTAATATTGAGAGAACCTCCATGATTCCCCTTTATTTGGTCTTCAACCAAACGTAATCAATATATGAAAATTATTCCAAAACACATATTAGATTATGAGTAATTTTTTTATTATAAATTTTGTTTGAAAAAATCCATCAATGATTTGAAGTTTATATTATAAAAATTCTGATTAACTTGAAATAATTGTGGAATAGAGCATAGAATCAAGAGACCATGCATTTATTCACTAAAAAGATTAAATTTGTGCTCTTTCCAAATTAGAAATCACCATGGAATTAAAAAAATCCATTTGAAATACAAATACACTCATCTCAATTTTTTCTATCATGGAATCATACGTCCAAAAAATTGGAAATCCATAGGAAAAGACTTTTACCTAATCATTTATGGTGTGAGACTCTATCCATGAGACAAACACCATCTTTTAGAATGATAACTATATATCCACTTCATCTTCTTCATGAAAATCCACCCTCACTAAGAATATTTCCCTAACATATTTAGATTGATTTACACTAATCTTACCCAGGATCACCTTTTGTTCATGAATTTTCCACAATTCTAACCTTTATAACTAGTTAATTTAATATAAATCTTTTACATAGTGACATATTATCTATTATTAATAGAAATGTTTTCATTATTCATAAATTTACTTAATATTAACTTATGTATTTTCTAATTTAATCATCAATTAGACTTTTTTGGTGGGGATGAATTAATTATGGAATTATTAATTTTCAATCCATAAAACATTAGACATACCTAAAACCTATTACTGTGTGATTCATATAGTTGAAGAGTGATTTATTTATTTTCGTAAATAAAATCAATATCCAGCATCAAGAAAATATTCACTAAACCTCATGGTAATTGGTATTTATGTCTCCTTATACCTCATTTTAAATATCATCATTAAATTTATTGAAAAACATAATAAAAAAATTATCTAATGGTTTTTTTAATATGATTTAAATAGGGGAGCACAAAATTTTCCCAAGGTGGAGATCACACCACAAAAGATTCTATAAATCCATCTTTTATTTCTAATTGATAAAAAATGGTGTTGTTACCTAAATAATTATAAAATTAGAAAAAATTTTGTCAACCAGAAAGATAATAACCATTCAAGGGTCCAAAACCATGCTTCTTGGCAACACAAAATCTACAAAATCATGAAATTTAATGAATTTTATACACTGTAATGATATGTATCATTGTAAACAATTATAAATAAATTTAATTTTTAAAAAATATAGTTCTTAAAAAAAGTTATTTTTACCAAAAATAAGGGTGTCATGACACAAGGATTGAAACTACATAAAATGTCTATTGTAAGACCATGTTTGTGTTGTGAGTTCCCACTCTTATTCTTGTCTTGGAACCACATTCAAGACAAAAAATCCTCGACAATTTCCCTAAATAACCAATCCAATTTTCCAAGTAGCTTTTTCAAACCATTATTGAGATCATTTTTATGACTCCCCATATCTGTTCACCCCCATTCATTAAACATTTCTCAACCAACACCACCAAACTACCAATATACTCTAAAACTATTTAATCCTTCCCAATAACAACATTATTCCTATACACCCCCATCAAATACCTCCCTATTAATTTACCCCCATTCTCTCTATTGATTATTGGAAATGAAGATATCACCTTTCTTAAATAAGATAAATTCCACCCCAACTAACTAAGATGCCCTAGGATAAATTCACTAAGTATAATAAGACCGTCCCTACACACCCACCACAAAACCATCCCAAATACTATCCTATAACCACTAATTATACCTAAACCCATCCCATGTGAATAATTCATGTCATCACTCAAAATCGAGTGATTTTTAATCCCAACTCCACCCCAAATTTTATTACGCATCCACAATCCCATATATTGAGAGTGGATTATGTGGGTATAGAAGAAAATTAAACAAATGAATTGGAAAAAGGAAATTGGGTTCGTGCAATAGACTAACATGGGTGAAATTTTCATAGAGGATCTATAGTATCTGCATTTGGAAAACAAAATCATTTTGTTATAGGAGGTATATAAGGACTAAAAATTTGTTTTATCATTTTCTATTGAATTTATCCTAGAAGTAATAGACATTAGAACATGACAAAGAAACTAAATATTATTATTGGAACATTTAAGATTTTGGATAACATTTTAAAAACCAGATTTTTGTGGACATATGAGTATATTGACATGATTTTTTATTCAGATTGGTCCTTAGTGAAGTAAATTTTGTCATCAATTGTTGAAGACCATAAATCATGATTGATTCAAATAGGACGATGTTTACCAAGTTGAAGAACTCCTTCATCTAATTTTTACAATGATCCATCAAATACACCAAAATTTCAAACTTTTATTATAAATTTTTGGTGAGTAAAATTTGTTTGCTAATATTGAATACTATCAAAATTTTTTTGATGATTAATATAGACCAATGTTTTTAACTATATTTTTTATTGCCACAAATTTCAAATGGCAGGATCATGTTTAGAAATAAAATCACTCATTTCGAAAATCACTTAGAATAATTTGAGAAATCCGTACAAATTGCCTCACTAGGTATGATAAAAATCATTGATTTACATCAGTTGGATAATAAAAACTTCATAAAGAAGGAAAGAAAACAATACAAGTGTATTTAGAGCTATGGTTACTTCGAAAAGGAATATGAGGTTAGTAAAGTTCATTCATAGGATACCTCCCACCAAGAGTAAGACCTTTCATGTAAACTAGGCTTTACCATCATAATTTTCATAGGAATAGATGAAAAAATATTTTAGGGACATATTATATAATATGATTGAAATTTACTTTATTATTTTCATGAATCAATTTCAATACAATTTGAATCCAATTTACCCATCTCACACTCAAGTCCCTATACCACTACAAACCCCTCAACATGTGATGAATCTAGTTATACCACAACATTTCATGACCACACCCCACTTTTACCTACAGATCCTTATTCTTATAATTCCCATAATATCCCAACTTGAGAACCATTTGAGTATATATTCCAGAGAATACATACACCAACTAGGGATTATAATCATGTGTGACTAGTCATCCTGGTTAATATCTCTACTAACTACCAATTTTAGTTTGCTTCCATAAGAAATAGAAATCATAATCTCTCTGAGAAAGCAAAAAGATTCAATTAATAGACCTTAATTATTGAAGAACGTTGTCCATCATGATTCTGGAGACACTATCTCTAGAGGATATTGACCATATACTTAATCTAATTTATCCTTTTAAACCTCTAAGACCCCACCAAATTTACAATGGATGTTATAATTAGTACAAAGTAGATTCATCGTACGACCATTGATAATATTCTGCCAACAGTGATCACCATAAAATTTGCTACCCTCTCCAGGTAGAGCCCACCAGGGCCCACAGATCTGAGCATGACATTATCATTGAGTTGACAGTAGTCACTTTTTTAACCAAGGTACTATATATTAGGGTATAGTCTACTAATTATACAATTTCCCTAGAGGAAACCTCACACATTGAGGTTATATTAAAATTATCGTCATCCAAAAAAGAAAATATTTTATCACAGATTGAGCCAAATACTTATCCACACCACTTATTTTTGTTACAGAGGATATAATCCATGATATGTTTATGGATATTAGAAAATGGTGGGATATGTCTCCTTTATATTTCCCACCATCCAAAATTTCATTACATTATGGGGTCCCCACAAATTGTACTTGGATGTTAAAGGAGGATATCAGGAGATCGTCCCTCTCAACCATTTTTTTGGGTTTTATATTATTTTTCTTTTTTAGATTTTATACTATCTATATATGAATATTGTTTTTATAAAATTACATATGATTTTTTGTTATATTATAATTATATACATCAAAAAACACTATCTGAGAAAAACTAGGTTTTGGAAAACAAATTCTTTATCATTTTGTTCTAACAAATTATAAACATTAGAATCTATTATGTGTGAATTTAGTCAAATTTACCTCTTTAAAGTAGAAATAAAATAAATCTAATCAATCCGATCTAAGGAATAATAAAAACATTCTGATTTAATTTGGTAATAATTTATTTTTTTTATCATTTTGATCCAATCATTTAATAGAAAATAATTCTTTTTTTATTTCTAATATCTATCGCTTTAGTTAACCATTATGGAAAATGATTAATTCATGTGAGGGGGAGAAAGACATGGAACCACATTGATCCTTACACCCTTGATCATATAGGATACATCATTAATTAAAAAATTGATCGAATATGTTTAAAGATTTAATTTATCATAATCATAAATGATAATGATATAAATTTAAATTGTTAAAAGTTTCTTATTCATTAAAATTTTGATATTTTATAGTATATGTAGAAATATTATTTTTAGTTTTTACTATAATTATTATAAATTTGTAATAACTAGATTGATCATTATTAATCATGTCCCGAATAGATTGAATAATTTATTTTCCAATTCCTGATATGTACTCTAAGCTAATTTGTCATATTCTTTATTGTACAATATTTTTTGAGATATTCCTAGGATATTCATCATTACAAGGAAGTTTTTATTTAATATTTTTTTTGAAGAATAATTATTTTGGAGAACACTAAAATTATGGATTCGATCAATTTGATATTTGTAATTCAATTTAATCTTTATACGAACCCTACATATTAAAATTAGAGAGGAATACTGAGACTATGATTTGTATTGTGGTAAAACAAATTATAAATGAATTTTCCCTTCCTAGCCATATTCTTTGATATTATTTCATTATTTAAATTTATCATAAAGGGGGAGTTTTGATGATTTATTTAAGATTCTATGTTATTTTTTTAGAAATGGAGCAAGTGGGGTTTGATCTATTAATTATTTAGAATATGGTTCATGTTATATTTTTTGATAGTGTCATATTGATCATTAATTTTTTTAAATGTGAGTAATGTGATACCACAGATTTACCTTGGGCTATTAAACTTACCATTTTTTTGAAACTATTTATTTATTTAAAAGGGATTTATTTCTATGATAAAAAATTTAGTTTATTTTGAGTTAATATTATGTGAAACATGATTCTAATATAAATTTTATTGAAAAACGAAGGAAATTAATTAGCAAGATGATAAAATTTCATCTCCATTTTGAAAATTTGATGATATGATCTTACAATAAGTGGATACATGGAAACTGGTGGTATATTATATTTTCAGTGAATAGGAGGGATATAAGTTTCATTGATATTAATTGATTATCATACAATGTACTTTAATAATTATGTATCATTTTAAATCCCTTGATTTTTAAGTTTTACATTTAAAACAAACCACTATAAAATTTATAATTTATGATGAAAATTCCAACTTTCTTTTTTATGGTATGATTTATTATTATAGATTCATAAATTTTTTCAGCCTATGGATAGATTTTATATAATTTACATTTTTTATAACATTGATTAAATTATTTTTTGGAATGAGTGAATTATTTTTACACTCAGGAAGTCTATAAGTTTCATGACTAATTATGAGAGGTTTAAATATTTAAGATTAATTATAAATGAGAGTTAAATTATAATTATAAATGAGGCATGATTGTTGAACTGTTAATTTAATGAGTTATGTTTTGATGAAAAAATTTCTTCTATGAAATTATGTTTATGAGTATCTTCAAGTATATATTTCTCATAATAAAATATTGGTTTCATTTTATATAGATGTTGATAATTTAATTGAGGTAAGAAAATGATCATGGGTGGGGAGATTTAATGACCCAAAATTTTTCATATTATTTTCCAGTGATTTTATTGTTTTTTTAGATCAAATTCTTTTGAATCATTAGGTTTTAATTAGATTTTAATGGTAATAGGTGTTCAGTATTTTAAGTATTTTTGATAATATTTTATATGAATAGAGAAATAACATCATAATTGGATACACCACGTTAGAGAAAACTATGTATGAATGAATTGTGATGAGGAGAATGATTCAAATCAAGAAAATAATCTCAGGGTTTCATCATGATCCCAATAGATTCAAATATTTAAAAAATTAAAGACACACTAACCATATTATAACCCATACCTTAGCTCCGTGATGGAGGACACATGAGGAGGAAATAATAGAGATATATCTAATAGATAAAACCATTTTTTTAATGAGTATATTTCTTACATGATATAATTGATATGTTTAGGTATGTTAGGTTTTCAAATTATAGATAAAACTTAATTATTTCTGATGACCTTTACACATCAAGAGAGAGCTGCATAAATGTGATTTTTGAAATGTTATTCTATAATTGAGTTATATATTGTTAGATGTTTTTCAAATTCTATTGCATGATTACATTGGGTTTCTTTCCTATTTTCATGTATCTCTGATCTCTTATGGTAAAATCTCAATTTATGATGTATTTTCGTTATTTCATGGAAAATGGATCTCTTAAGAGATGGGTGATTAAGAGTAGAATAATGGTAATGAATTGATATTGATATATTTATCTTGGGGATTAAATATTTTGGTTGAGTATCATGTCTTTTATTTCTAATATCACATTATTAATTCATTTTTTGAGATAAATGATGAATAAGGTTGGATAAAAGACACAATAGGGATGGATTGTGATACATGAATATTATTTAATATTTATATTTTGATTGAGACTGGTTATTAGGTTATATTATTTTATTTTTTTCAATTAGGGTTTGAAATAATTGAATAAATGTTATTTTACAGTGGAAATAATGTAAATAGAATACAATTGGGGAATATTTAAATTAGTAAATCATTATAATCTATATATTAATTAAATTACAATTTTTAGGAAAACCTATTCTTTAAAATAAATATATTATTTATTTTTTAATGCAAAACATTCATTATTAATTTATTTTGCTAATATTTATAATATTGTTTATTTTTTGAATCATGTAATTTTTTGTTTTAATTAAAAAATAAAAAACTCAATATTTTTAAACAACTCACTATAACAGGACTAATGAACTCATTCCTAATGAATCCACCTCAAACACTTTATTCAAATAAAATACTTTAATTTTTTTAGTAATTGGAATTTTGTGAACATAAATTTCTAAAAATGAATCACCACCCATGGGATGTGACAGTGCCTAAGGGATTGTAACAAAATAGTCATGGATGTCTTGGTTATGATTATTATATTTAGAACTATAGGATAAGATAATATATGCAGGATAATTTATCCCAACCATGTAGGGTTCAATACACCTCCAAATACTAAAAAATATGAAAATAAATCACCAAAACTCTATGTGGTAATTACCTACTAAAACCAAGAAATTGTAATTATCCCTAAATTAGGATAATTGGATGCTCAAATGTCATTAGAAGTTTTTTACTTTTAACAATGCTCCCCATTTATTGCATATCTAATCCTCTATCTCCCACATATATTTTTAAATTAGTCCATTCTACCAAAAAATCCTCAGTAGGAAAAATCTTCACCCATTAAGGATATTCTTATTTAAATGAGAAATACCGAACACCTTTTCATAAAAGGCCACATTGGGAAATACAATAAACTTTTTTGGAATGTCTAATTAATCAAAAACATCTACGATTCACTTAACAATATAGAAAGAACCCACATACCGGTGTACCCAATTTAGCTAGTTCATAATTCAAATGTTTCATTGTAGTGGAAACACTCATAAGAAAAATCAATCTCCCACCAAAAACTCAAAAAATTAATAATGGTGACTATAAAAATAATTTTTACTTTCCACACTTTTCAATAATCATTTTTATATTAAGTGTGTCCATTCCCCCATGTCCTACATAATTCTTATTCCCATGAGTGATATATATTAATTACACCCAACATAATGGGGATTTTAATTATCTCCATTGAAACTCATTGAGTAGAAAAATTTGAATTGATGCTTCAATAAATATTTTGGTAGACCCACTCTTCCATAAAAACATGATCGTTCCTTGATCACCCAAAATATATAATACGAGTTAAAAAAATATATTCCAAATCTTGTATGGTCTATTTGGTCTTCCCATCCATAGAAAATTCATATAATTTACTCATCTTCAACTATGTACCCAACAAATTTTATAACCCCTTACAAAATCTAAAAGCACATCGAGGATATATATCAAATAAGATAGATGAAGGTAATACATTAATATTAACCACTAAATTTACTAACATATTACCTAGGTACTAAAATTAGAATGTCTTCTAAATATTCTATATGTTGGATGAAATTAAAAGTGAGTCTAAAATCAACTTAATCACATCATGCATCAGTAGTGATTTTGAGAAACCAATCATGAAATCCATTTTGATGCTTTCTTGTTTAAACATTTACAAATGAAAAGGTTATAAAATCCTTATAGTTCACTAACACTCAACCTTAATTCTAATACATGTAAAGCACTAAGGTAAATAATAGGCAATTCCCTCTTTAGCCTTACAATAAAAATTGTCATTTAATTTCATGACACATGTTCACCACTGTATGATAAATTTACCCACTAAAGGTATGGGAAAACATATAATAATCATACTCACCATCAATGAAAACCCAAATTTATGACAAAATTAGATTATTGATACCATCAGAAGTGGTCATTATTTCACACCCTCCTTACTATTTCCGCATCTGTTAGTCCTATTACATTCAACATTGATATTTTTTCATAACCGTAAACGATCCACTATTAATGATGTGATGTCAATATGATGATACATCAAGCTACATATTTCTTCATGAGATTCAATATGGACACCTTCCATTAATCCCATCAGGGACCACTGAACCTATGAATTATTAATCCCCTGATCATTCCATCTCATGAAATTTGGCACAACATTACTTTTACACTATGTAAATAATAACTCAAAATCCAAATTCTAATGATACAACGCCCATATTCACTACCTTAGATTAAAATATCACTGATAGTAGAAGTATGTTAGACTCTTGTTATTTGAATACACTATAAAACTATCCTGGAAAAGGTAATGTTACTAACTATTCGTAGCTTTGACCACCACCACTTCCTTCAGATCATTCATGGGATGATAGTTATCAAGTGATCATAACTGCCTCTATCTATACACAACCACCTTAACCCATTATATCATCACATACTCTAGTTAATATCTATATGCATTTCAATAAATGAATAACCCTTCACCAGACTCATGATATATAAATAATACCATAAAAATCATCCTCCTTTTCAACTCAATAGGAATATCTTTGAGCTTATACTCCTACTCAAACTTTGTGCCAGTTTGAGTGAACACTATTTTCAGATACCATAACCATGAAAATTCTTAAATAAGTAATAGGTAATATATCACCAATATTAATATTCTATTAATATCAAATTCATATTCAGGTTTCTATGAAAACACAACTCCATCGAATCTCCCTAACTCTATTAATACACTTTTTTTAGAAAACACATGCTATAGAAACGTCACTTCTTGCATCAAAAAATGTTATTTCAATAACTTAAAAAACAACATGGGCTATCACATCCTCTATAATATATTCTTAAAATAATCCCCTTGATCTTAATTTGACATAGAATAATCTAGAATATAATATATAAACAACATAAAAAACAACCCACGTTATTTATGGAAAACATAATTTAACAAAAAAAAACTAGAAATATTAGAAGCATCAGTATTGCCATGAAAAATTACCAAAAACTCATATTGACTATTCTGAGTCCAGAATTCTATCCTTAGAATTTCTAACTTATTCACCCTTATTTGGTGATATCCAGATCCTTAATTGATCTTTAATAATACTTTACTCACTTCAAGTGATCAAACATATCATGAATGTGATGTATATGGTACTTATTATTAATCATTATCAATTCAACTATATGTATTCAATTAATAACTACAATATTCCATCATACTTCTTGGAAAATATAATTGATTTTTCCAATGTGGGAACTCCTAGTCAAATAAATCCCATTCTATTCAAATCCTCTAATAGAATATTTAATCTATTGGTGACATGTGACATGAAAAAAATGTGTTCAGACTAATTCTACTAATAAATCAATAGAGAACACTTGAAATACCATTAGTGGAAGTATAGAGATGTATTTTGAAAAAAAAATACAATAAATAATTTTCCATGAATAGCAACAAAAACGAAAACATGGATTCTACGGATCTAAGAACAAAAATAGATAACTGACTTGTTAAATATCAAGGGTCTCTAATAGTCACTCATGTTAGAATGATTAGGACTTCCCACTCTACTTAAAAGTGTCCAAAATACCATTAGGTGAAGTAAAAGAAACATCCCATTCAAATTTTATAATATGGGCCTTTAATTAATCAATATAAATCAGCATGTATATTTATAATATAGTCATACATTTTCTCTCTTGAGGATACACCTGATTCCTAACACAACCATATGGTAGAAAACCATTTGATGTCCAAAGGTGAAAACATTATCATATTATTAGAGGATGATACGTTAGGTCTATCAATGACCCACATCAGATCCTAAAATTACATTTTCATTCCAATGATTTCATGAATTCTCCTTTAAGAGACTACACCCACTTCTCAATAAACATTAAATCCTCTTACCGAGGCCATTCCATTTTCAAAATAATATTGGGGAAATTCATTAGACGTCATCCTTGGTAATTTTATCTCACAAAAAAATGATCTATGTTTATCACTCAACATATGGTGGAACACCGATGCACATTATGAAGATGATGAAAACTCCCCACATTGTGATGAAATATTGAGAGGAATCTGAATATTTAGTGAAATGGGGCAGCGTTCACAAGACAATTTGACCCCATCCATATGCTATGGATATGTCTAGAATAATGTGACCAATGTTACATACCTAGTTTCTATTTTCTCTTCAATATAGCTTTTGGAAAACGGAATGATCTTTTTATACTATAATATAACCAATAGTGAAACATTATAATACCATGTTATCGACTCAAAAATTTGTTAGGGGATGATGTAGGATTTGTTATATCCAACATAAACATATGGATAAATATTTATAAATGGTTATAGTTTGATAAGTGATATATAATATTTTATTATAGGTGTACCTGTAGTCCCAAAACACACAAGAAGAATCTAAAATGATAAATATAGATTGGAATAATGAAAATATATCATATAGATCCATGTTATATTATATATTCTACTTGGATATTTTGAAACATAGAGTTTTGGGACCTTTGGAATCATTCATTCAACCAATCTTACTAAATCATGAAATGGGGATGTGAACAGGGATGTGGCATATAATCTATGGGAGAGTGAATTCTATTATGTTCACGGGAGAGATATCATCACCCAAATAATATAGAGAGTACAATACATGTTATTTGGATAAAATTGGTATAATTTTAATAACACATTTTAATATCTATGAGGGGGGAAGATCTTCGAAATCAAGATTTCTGATTATATTTTGTGTGATTTTAGTTCATTTAGGAATCACATTATTTTAATAATTGACTTGTAATTTACATGATGTCTAAGGATCTTATATTACACGTAGAGGGGATTAATCCTTAATCAATGATCAATCTAGTGGAAGGAATTTCAATACTTGATTTTTAATTCATCATTCAAGTTCCTCTTCATTTGAAAATTGTTATTGATTTATATTGAGAGTTATGATTGTTGAGTGTGATCATATTCCTGGGGAATCTCATATATATATTAATTTCCTAGGTTGTAAACACAATCTATCCCTCTATTAAATCATCCCTATATAAATTAGAATAGTAATTTTTTAATGGTGAAGTGTTATGTGATTTCTATTACATGAGTGAGAAGGTTGGAACTTACTCTTATCTTCTGAAGATCACTATCTACTGATTATGATTTTCCCAATCAATTAGAAGTGAGCCTTATGCGGGAAAGATTGGGTGATTTACTATAACACTTATATTCATATAGGATAGAGTTACAACTTATAAATATGATTGTAATATTTAAATTCATATTTCAGAAAATAATTTTTGAGAAATTCATAATCAAAATCTCCAATTTACAAAAAGTAGAAGGAGAGTTAATTGTTTCAAAATGTGATATTCTTACCATGGAATTATTTCCGTTGAATAAATCATTAATCCATATTATAAAGGTAAAATTCATTCTACTATCTAAATATTTTTGAAAAATCAAACAAAAACTCAACTATATTAAAATTAAACACTTACTGGAAAATGCACCATTCCTTGAAGAGAATATGATTTCCCATTGCATGAAATTTACCTAGATGTAATGATTCAGTGTTTCAACAACAAGAGAGTTTGTGAGGATTAAAATTCTATTGAATATTCTGAAACCATTGTCTAATAATTATTTCCAATTTACTAACTAATTATCATTAACTTAGAATTACATGATGAGATTTCACATTGACTACACATTCAAGCATGATCTAGAGATTGCGAATACTCTACTATATAGAGGTAGAGATCAAAGATTCCTTGATTGAATTAGAATTAATTTTTTGAAGATTCTATTGAAGGGCTATAATGAATCGTAATGTTTTTATTATGAATATGAAAACATGGTAAATAATCATAAAAAATCATTAAGAGTCTTGTGTGTACCCAACATAGTGAATAAAAATGACTAGATTGTATACCATACTTATTATACCTATTTTATTTTAATACATGACTAATTTAACTATTTTCAATGTTCCGTGGCAATATATCGGGGGATTCAAAAAATTAATCCATGGATTATACCATCATGATTTCAAAATTTATGTTGAGGGTTGTATCTATAAAATAATTAAAGTTGACCAAATTAGCCTTCTCACTTTAAGAAGTAATATATTAATGGTTTTTTAAAGAATAGTAAAGAGAAATCACAAGTTGGGATGAACTTTAGAGTAATTTATAATAAATATTCATCCCAAAATCAAGGAAAATACCATAAAGAAATAAATATACACTATTATACAATCCACAAGAGACACTATAAGAATACAATGTGATATTTAAGAATATCTATCCAATATTTCCATATGAATACTTAGAGGAACATCAATTTTTAGTGTTTTTATTAGATACATTACGAAAAAATGCGGATTTAGCGGCGTTTTTTTTCTGTTTCGTGATGGTTTAAACCACCGCTAAATCGATTGGCGGTGGTTTTTAAAAACCGCCTCTAAATTGTGCATCAGGAAACTATTCACAGTGGTTTTCAAAACCGTCGTAAAACGTTTTGCGGGGGTTTTCGAATTATTTTTTTATTAATTAGTTAATCAATTAATTATTTAATTTTACTTTATTTATTTTAATTTATTTATTTTATTAACTTATTTTATTTTATTTATATGATATTGTATTATTTTATTTTATTTTATTTTATTTTATTTTGTTTATTATATATTTTTTTATTTTATTTTTTTTATTTTTTTATTTTATTTCGAATTAATTTTATTTATTTTGTATTTATTTTATTTATATCATTATTATTTTATATATCTTTTTTATTTTATTTATTTCGTATTTATTTAATTTATTTCATATATATTTTGTATTTGTTTTATTTATTTCATATTAATTTATTTTATTTATTTATTATATTTATGATATTTATTTATTTGGTATTTTATATATTTATTTCATATTTTATTTATTTATTTCGTATTAATTTCATTTATTTGGTATTTATTTTATTTATTTAATTTAATTTGTATTACTTTATTTACTTTATCCATGCATGCATGCACATGCCCATGCACATGCCCTTGCAATATAATGAAATATTGTGTTTGGTGAGATTTGAACCCCTGACCACTTGCATATTTTCCAAAGACTTTACCACTCAAACAAGCACGTCATGTGGTTAATAAACAATATTTAATATACTTATATATACTAATTGAAAAAACAAATACTACATAACTAATAGATATAAACTCAATAATAATTAAACAATAAATAATTAGCATTAATTATTAATTAATAATTAATTATTATTTATTTATTATTTATTTATTTTGTTAATTTTTTATTTATGATTATTTACTGTTTATTATAATAAATAACAAAAAAATTACAACAAAATTTACACAAATTATAAAACTATGAAAATTAAATAATATAATAATAAAATTACAAAATTAAAATAATAAATTACAAATAATAAATAATAAATAATAAATAATAAACAATAAAAAATAAATAAATAACGATAAATAATAAATAATAAATAATAAATAATAAAATAATAATAATAATAATAATAAATATCAGATAATAAATAATAATAATTAATAAATAATAATTAATAAATAAAAATAAATAATAATAATTAATAAATAAAAAACATTAAAAAATAAAAAACATATAATAATAAATAATAAATAATAAATAACAAAAAATAAATAATAAATGATAAATAAATAATAATTAAAATAAATAACACATAATAAATAATTATAAATAAAAAAACACATAATAAATAATTATAAATAAAAAAACAACAAAAAATAAACAACAAAAAATAAAAAATTAATAATAAACAATAAATAATAATAATAAACAAATAAAAAATAAAAAATAGAAAATAAATAATAAAAAATAATAAATAAAAAATAAAAATTAAAAAATAATAAAAAATTAACAATAAACAATAAATATTAAATAATAATTAACAATAATAAATATTAAATAATAAAAAATAAGTAATAAATAAAAATAAAAACTAAAAAATAATAAAAAATAAAAAATAAAAAATAATAAACAATAAATAATAATAAATAGAATATAATAAATAATAATAAATAATAAATAATAATAAACAAATAATAAATAACAAATAATAAATAATAAACAATAAATAATAAATTATAAATAATAAATAACATATAATAAATAACAAATAATTTATAAATAATAAATGATAAATAATAAATAATAAATAATAATAAGTAAAAAATATTAAATAATAATAAATAATAAATAATAAATAATAAATAGTAAATAAAAAATAAAAAATAAGGAGTAAATAATAATAAATAATACATAATACATAATAAATATTAAGTAATAAATATTAAATATTAAATATTATATAATAAGTAATAAGTAATAAATAATAAATAATGAATAATAATAATAATAAATAAAACATAAATAATAAATAATAAATAATAAATAATAATTAATAAATAATAAATAATAAACAATAATTAATACTAGATAATAATAAATATATAATTAATATATAATAAATAATTATAATGAATAATAAATAATAAATAATAAATAATAAATAATAAATAATAAATAATAAATAATAAATAATTAATAATTAATAATTAATAATAAATAATATATAATATATAATGAATAATATATAATAAATAATAAATAATAAATAATAAATAATTAATAATTAATAATTAATAATTAATAATTAATAATAAATAATAAATAATAAATAATTAATAATTAATAACTAATAATACATAATAAATAATAAATAATAAATAATAAACAATTAATAATAAACAATAAATAATTATAAATAGATAATAATATATAATATATAGTTTATACTAAAAAAAATATAATTATTAATAATAATAAAAATTAAAACTTAAATATTATATAATAAATAATGTATATAATAAATAGTAAATAATAAATAATAAATAAATAAAAATTATAAATTATAAATAACGAGTAACAAATTTTATTATTATTAAAAATATTTTACAATTAATAATAATATATAATATATAATATATATTAAATAATATATAATAAATAATAAAAAAATATAAATAATAAATAGAAATAACCAGTAACAAATAATAGATAATAAATAAATTAAAGAATATTATAAATAATAAATAATAAATAATAAATAATAAATGAAACACGTGAAGAAGTATGAAAAGGCATGATAAGGGTTGTCAAATCATGAAAACTCATGAAAAAGGATCGAGAAGCATGAAGAAGGAAGAATTAGAAAGCTTGAGAACGCATGAAAACTCATGACAACTCTGGAAAACCCATTAAGAATTCAACATAATCCTCATAATAACCCACAAAAAACATTGATAAAGATAACAAGTCAAGGAAACCCAAATAAACAATAATAAATATAACAACCGTTAAAACCTGTCAAAACGGTCATAAAGTGACAAAAACATTGTACTCATAATAACATAGATAACTTATGATCCGAGAGTCCATTCCAGATCCACAACTAGTCAAATATAAGATCCTGAAACGATCTTTGAGAAGAAAGGTGAAAGTGAACTAATGGATCGATGGATTGGAATTTACAATCATTTAAAAAAAGCTAATGGGGAATAGGTGGTATACATGAGGCATCGAAGAACATAACAAACCTGAAACCCATTAAAATTCCAATACATATGATCCAGGAGTCTATGTGGGTGCCGCGACCAGTCAAACTGATGCTCATTAAACGAACTACGATATGACAGGCATATGAGTCTGAACTGACATGTGGATCGAAAGTTAGGTCCGTTTAAAGGCAAGTTCGACGGGACACCAGTGATGAAAATGGGGTTTTAGAGGCTTTCAGAGGGGTTTTTGGGTTTGAAAAACACTAGAGAAGCTTTCATATGTTGAACCAATCAATAGATCTCTTTACTGGCTTCGATTTTATATGTGGTAGAGCCCAAACAGACACCCGAAGTGAATGTTATGGCCTTTTGAAGTTTGAATTTTTTTTTCAACTTTCATATAACTGTCATATCTTCCGCACCGTAGACCGTCTCATGGTTTTGATTATACTTTCCTCTATATCTCTTCATGTGCTTCAATTTGACTTGGTTTGGCACTCCAACGGACGCCCATATCAAAAGTTATCATCGTTTTAGTGATTTCGGGGTTTCTAATGTTTTTTTATTTTTTTTCCTTTCATTTCGCGGATGTTTTACCCAAAATAACTCTATTCCACGTCGGTTTTTTAAAGCACCACCGCTAATCCTCAAAAATTAAAAAAAAATTTCTTTTAACACATTTCAGGGTGGTTTAAAAACCTCAGTGAAAAAACCGCCTCAAAACCCCTGTTTTCCTTTATTGAAAGAGTTATAAATAGTGATAGAAATTTATTATATACCATGTATACAAAATAAATAATTAAAAATTCATTGATGTACTGAAAAGTACGGAATTTTAAGGCCAGACCAAACATAGAAAAACATAGAACCATGTAACTGATATTAGAGGATTTCAAAAATCTTAAAAATCACTCAATTTTAATCTAAGATATAATAACTTAAAACATTGGTAAGAAAAATGTAAATTTTGAAATCTAATGAACAACCTATACTTTTTATGCTTTTTGATCATTTTTTTCTCCTAATCATTACCCTAACTAGTTTTTTCAAGTATAGAGTACAATAAGTTTTACTTCTACCTATCATAATAGATATTTTCAACTACTCATTCAAGGATGGGGTGATAAATCCCATGAAAATTTTGGAATTTGAAATTAATAGAACTAATTTTGAACATCTTTTCAATAACTGTTTCATTGACATAAACTATTGCAAAAATATATTTCTAGAAAGAATGACAATAGACTTCCAAAACACCCCTACTTCAGTAGGTATAACCCAATGACCAACCATTCTCTAATTCTAAACCACATGTTTATAACCAAACAAACCCAAAAATTGATGTGTTAAAAAAATAATTCAAAGGATTAAAAATCCTTATTGGGATTATAGTATAAATAATGCATATGAACCCTATTAAAATACCATGTCAAATATTATCAAATCAAGAATGAAATTTGATCTTGGTAACTTTCTATATTAGAAAATAAATTCTCCCAACATAATACCAATAATAGGATAGTCAAGGGAAACAAAAAAAAACAAGGAAGATAATTTTGAAAATAAAATGATGGAATCAGAAAAATAAGTATGATTAACCATCAAAATATAAGAAACATATCCAACTACATTTTTCCTCAATGAATACTTAATCCACGAAATTTGATGAAGAATTATTTCAAAAGGAGATATTGGATATGTTCATGAATATTAAAATTAACATAGCACTCCAAAAAACCCTTAAATAGATTCCTAAATATGCTAAATTAATTATGAAACCATATTCCAAAAAAATGAGAGGTCAATTTTTTTTTTCCAATCCCTTCACTTTAGAGGCCATGTCATTAATAAATTATTTATGTGATTTTGTAACATAATTAAATGTCTTACCTTATTATATGTTTTCGTAGATATATATTTATGAGATAAATCAAACAAGATTGAAGGTCTAGTTTGAGATTCATGACAGTATATTTCCCACTAGAGTACATAATGATGTCCCAATAAGAGTAAGCAACTTGATTTTCCCAGTATATATCTATGTCCTAGACATGAATAAATATTGAAAACCTAATAAATAACTGATCATCATCTCAAGGACATTCTTCAATACAAACAAAAACATTATCATTTTATATGAAGGTAAATTTAGTATGGAATTTTGTGGAAACATTGTTCATTTAAACAAGATTAATATTCACTATTCATATTAACACACATTGATGAAAGATTTCTATATGTGCAATATTATTTGTTAAATTGATTTTTTTAATTAAGTTAATTAGTTTATATTTGAGAATTCAATGAATTTTTTTGGCAAACAAACTGTATTCACTGTATATGAATAATATTATTAGGTAAAATATGAGTTCTTTGATAGATTTGATTATATATTTTTATACGATCTAATCTAAAATTACATTTTATATATTAAATACAATTAGTTAAGGTAGGTGAACCTTGGATTTTATCATCTATAATTTTTACCCAAGTTATAATTGAAAACATTTCTAATATAATTTAAATATTGGCACTTAATATGAGAATACAATTTAATAGTGATCATTTTAAGAATTTATTTACTAGCCAAGCACTCAAACTCAATGATATTTTCAGAGAAAATGTGAATCCTTAAGCTAGAGAATATGAATAATACTCTAACTACGCACTTTATTATATATGAAAAAATATTTCTTGAATTTCTTGACATACTAGTTGGAAAATATCAAGAGTTACTTGGTCTAATTATGTTGCCTGCAGTTAATAAGAAAATAAATAATTTTTTAGATTCAGATATCACACACTTATCTTCTAATTAACAATAGATAATAATTATCAACATGATGACTTTATGGACCTGATATTTCACAATGTTCTTTTCATAAATTAATATCATGTTTTGGTTTATTAATTCATGCACCAAAAAAATCACCTAACATTATATAATTGTGATATACATAATGATTTCAAGAACTGAAATTGGAATGAAGGGTAATATTATAATTTCAGGGATAAAATAATAACCATGATTAATATTTAATCAAGATCACTGAGCGTTAAAAAGGGAAATCTAATGTGGCTCAAATTTTACTAAATCATTTTGAAACATATACCTTATAGAATACCCTTTTTTGGTTGGAAATTCATACATACTTGTATCACCAACATTTCCCCACCTAACTCACCTCAATATCAGGTAATTTTATTATTACCCCTTATCTAATGGCCTTTTAAAAAAATTCCCCTCTTTTCACATACAAAAGGAGCTCACTTCCACCCAATTCAAGCGGCACCCGTAGTTCAAAATTTCGATAAATATTTAACCAATTTATATATTCCAAATCCCTTCTATACATATTTAAGACTCTATCATCTATAATGTTTCTCAAGTACAACATTTCCTAATGATACATCAGAAGAATATTAAAATCTATAAGGATCATAGTGTGAAACTAACAATGAAAATAGGATTTGGGATTCCATTATCATTTTTTCAATCCATTGATATATACTTATTATTATACATAAATTATTATTTGAAATAGTGTATGAACATCTCCTTTTAAATTTATATCCACACCCCTTATATTTTATAATTTAAATTTTTTTTATTCCATGTTTTTGTCTCAAGAGGTGATGACTAAAAAATTTTAAAAGTTATATTGGGTTCTTGGTATACAATTTAATCATTTTAGATTAAAGTATTTTGATGGATTTGAGGTGAAAATATGCATTCCTTGGGAATGATTGAGGAAGGCATGGCTGGTTTAGTGATACTATGAGACAAAATTCCCAAAATCATTTTTAATGGTCCAATTCCCGAAGCCCTTCCAGTTTGAAGAGGTCAATAGCTCACAATACTCCCTATCTGAGAAGGTTCATTCATGAATGTAAAATGTTTTGATGATACCTCTTCACAATTAATTTTTTAGAAACAATGTTATTCCTAAATGAAGGAATGTTAGAACACACCTTCAAGAGTCTGAAATTCATTCTCCCAGAGTAATGGCAATTCGCAAATCCTACACATTCTTCATGAAAAAACCCTAAGATTTAAAAAACCCTATGCTTATAAAAACCCACATCAGTGAAATATTTTAGTTGTGATACCTAACTGTTTTATTTTTGAAGTAAGTCATGATTTCTGAACCTCCTAATCATAAAAAAAAGTGAATATGAATCACCCAAGATGTCTGTGCTTCAAAAAAAACCCTTTCTTCTATTATTAAGATACTACACCCAAAGGGGAGATGGATTTCACAATGTAATTTTTATTTCATGAAGTAATAATGCTCCCGATGGAACTTGATGCTTCATAATGAATTCCGACATCACAAACCCCCCACCCCTTCAATCAGGACTTCACCTTGAGGTAGGGAAACCAAGTTTCACGAAGCATACCCCTTCAAAAAACCAATAAGCATTCAAAAGATCCTATGATACATGGATAAAATCTATTTAAGGTCCTAAGATTTGTGAAACCCATATCATGGGACTCTCAGTGGAACCTCCCATATAATGGAACCCCTTAATGAAGGTCGAGTACCCTATGCCCATAAACCAATCGATGTTTGGACCACCTGCACCGTGATTCCCCTTATAACATGTGAATCCACTCTTGTGTCTAACCACTTTACCCTATGTTTGGATTGAGCCTCTGACCTACAACTTTATTTAATAAACGAAACCCTAACCACTTTTATTATAATCATAGGAACCCTAATATCAAACTTGTGATTGACCACACCTCCACGGTAGTACCAATGCCAAGTCCAATTCAGATGGGCATGGGGGGCGGTTATGTAATACCACATTTTAGGTAGTGAGTCACCCTAAATCTATGTGGAACGACGTAAGGAATCCATGTTCCATGTCATAGTTTTGTAAAATTAAACTATACAACAACATCCTCAATCGATGACATAACACTGTAGATTTACCCTCTACGATGAACACATTATGCCCCATCTATGATCATCATGGGATTTTACCTTCTCTCCCACCACTAGACATGAGCCCCAAGATGGTAATATTAATTGTCTATGCCCACATAACATGTTCCAAAAGAATAGGATGCTCCATTTGTGACTCACATGGAATGATATCCTCTGGGTAGCCTCTATGAGGAAGCCTTAACCACAACCTTACTATACCTAGCAGCAGCTAGAAAACTCAGTTTGCAATCCCCACACCATCGCAAGAAATATAAATCCTCCTGAAAAGATAATAATCCATGTGAATTACCCACATACTCTATTTCAAAATAAATTTATGTTGTATGGAAAACTAACAAGGAATGAAATCTCGAGGGAATCCTATACATGAAAGCCCCGACCACAACCACGATGCTCCTAGAAGCAGATGGGAACTCAATGTGTAAGCCCCCCCCCCCACCATCCAAACCATGATCTATCTTCTTGAAATGGGTATCTTCAATGCGTAATACCCCCCACCAAACCTTATTGATTATACGTTCAATACAAGAGAATCCTTTCCAAAACTACGCTAAAAAGAATGGATTGGCCCTATCACAAAACCGTAAATTGTGTCATCAAACTTAAAGGGTTTCTTTCCATGTCTACTAAACATGGTATGTAGGATTCCTCCCAAGGTTTTAATCAGTAAAATGATAAAATAATGGTGTTCCATCATAAGAAAAACCTCCCGGATCTTCTTTAAGGTGAGTTATGATCCCCAAATCTGAGTCCATATCAAGGGGAATGTCATCAAGGGTAAACTCATTATATTCCCTCCTAGGGAAACACATCCTGGATCTGAATCAATTGGTATTATGATCCAAAACATTGGGTTCATATTAAGGGGAATCCCAATAATGGTAAAATCATGATGTTTCCCAAAGAGACACACCTCCCTGATCCAGCTCAAGGGTTGTTCTGATCATCCTCCATGATCTTTCTTATGAGACCTTATGATCGACCCATCCCAGATTCACATTAAAGGGTGCTCTTATCAACCTCTTAGATGAACCTCACCATGCATTTTGATTTATCCATCTATAAACTATCAATTTGTGACATCATTTCATATTATGTAAAAACCTCATAGATCTACCTATAAAGGAATTATGATTATCCTTTAAGATCCTCCATAATGGGAGTTCTGATTCATCAATAAGAAAACCTCCAAGTGTGACATTATCCCTTATAGGGATGCACCTATTAGACCATCCTAAAGGTGTGTTATGATCCTAAACCCCAGGTCCTCCCCAAGGGTGTCTCTTCAGTGGTGTACCGTTCATGTTTTTCATCATTCCATCCTAGGGAAATACATTATGGATCTACATAAAAGAAAATTATGATAATATTCATGGATCTACCCCAAGGGATCCTTTGATCCATCAATTGGTAAACCTTCCGGTGTGACATCATCTCTCCTTAGCATGATCTTCTCAGATCCACCTTAGGGGGAACTCCAAATCACAACTTTGGGTCCACCTTCAGGGGAATCCCATCCTTAGTGAACCATCCAGTTATGAAATAATTCCCTCATAAAGACACACCTCTAATATATACATCAAGTGGAATTATGATTAACCTTTTAGATCTGCCTCAATGGGAATTCTTATCCATCCATTAGTAAACCTATATGTGTGACATAATCCCTCATTGGTATTCACCCATGGGGAATTGTTATCAACATCTCAGATCATCTTCAAGGGGTGTTCTGATCCATTCGTTGGTAATCCATCCAAGTGTGAAATCATTCCTCCCTAGAGACACACCTCCAATATCCACCTTATGTGATTTTCTGATCATCATCTCAGATACTCTTTAAGGGGCATTCAAATCTATCCATTAGTAATCCTAAAAATGTGACAGCATCCCTCCTAGGAGAAAAACTATCAGATCCACATTAAGGGGAATTATAATCCAAAACATAGGTTCTACCTTAATGGTAATCCCATAATTGGTGAACCGTCAAGGTGTGCCATATTCCCTATTAGGAAAAAACCTATCGGTTTTACCCCCTATGGGGAATTCTGATCCACCTAAACATTACCTGAAAGACATTAATCTTTCACTTAACTATCCTAATAATACATTGACCCTGTGAATGACTCTAAATGATATTAAACTGACACTCTGACCTAAAATACTTACCCAGTAAAAAAGCATGGGATGATTAAGGTGAATAGGTTTGGAATACTTACACCCCTAGTATTAATTACCATTTGATCGACATAGGATGCCTTATGTTCCATGCCTAAAATTCCCCATATGGGATTCCCTCCATCGATAATTATTTACATGTGACTAATGCATCCAATTTGTATACATTCCAAATGATGTGAAATGTGACTACACTTAGAACTGATGGTTTCTTCCCTCTCATAATGAAGTAGCATAGTTAACCAGTGTCTCTAATATGATGGCATTGCGAATGAGTTATATAAATAAAACATATATCATTGCACAATACATGGACTTGGAAACATTCTCTGATTGGGAATCCATGGAACGAGGAACCAAGAAACCCACCATTTAATTTCATTCAAGATTTAAGATGTCACCATAGAAAGTGATGAAAGTCACCCGCTGTTGAAATAATGGAATGTGGGGCTACTACGACTAGCATGAACATGCATCATGTCAATTCATAGGTTTTCCCTAATAAAACTATTGGAAATAGAATTGGTAAAATTGACATGAGTTTCTTCACATTAACCATTTGGACTAGTAATTTTGGACACCAAATATGGGTATTGGATTCAAAAATTACTAGAGTCGTGCTTCACCAATAAAAATAGTGAACTCGACGTGAAACACTTCACATGAACATGGGGGTTAGTAGCATCTGGGTCATAAGAGGATTAACTAGTTATCATCTTAAACCATCATGTTCAAAATAACTCTTAGAAAATCATGGGACTATCTAGGAAATCACCATAGAATTGGGGTAGTTAGCATTTTGGAATCCTTGGTCTATGACATTGTCATGTGGATCCCTCTCAATCTTTGGAAGAATGTATAACGTTGGGTAATTGTGTATAGGTTTTATAATACTTATACTAATGATTAAACCTTCCTTCCATACAAGACTCACATGATAGGGATTCAGAAACCATGTACCCCCTGGCACAATGATAGATGAAATATGTATTCCAAAATTTTGTAGGCACTACAACCACTATGACTTCAGAAACAACACCGGATACCAGGAACCCATGTCCCATATCACCCTATTAAATCATCTAGAGGAGCGTGCTCGATACCCTCATATGCCAGTATGTGAAAAAGGGGGTTATTACTAGAAGGTACATGACTGAACATGGACTAGGGGAAACAATTACACACTCACACTACCTCCACCTGGGATGATCCAGAGTAAACCTCCCTCATTCCAACAACAAATCTATTCAAAAATATCTCCCAAG
Source organism: Viscum album (assembly GCA_963277665.1). Taxonomy (NCBI): domain Eukaryota; kingdom Viridiplantae; phylum Streptophyta; class Magnoliopsida; order Santalales; family Viscaceae; genus Viscum; species Viscum album. Next base: position 614,839,945 of record OY728136.1, read on the forward strand.
AGAAATATAATTGATTTATCCTTTACACCGAGGGGAGGGGGATTCTTGAGTCACCCAATCATTGACTAATACCCAGGAATCTCTTATAAGGGATCCCACTAGGCCACATTTATTCCAACAACGATCAGTCCCTTAGGTTAATGAATAGGTGGACATCACCTATACTCCACAGGTCCCAGTTCGAACCACCCGATTCTAACATCTGGGGAAGTTATTGGAGAATTGATGAAAAAGGGATTTGTCTTCTACGAATCCTATGACCTATTACACCATCGGTGAATTACATAATATCCCTTCAGTAGAAAAGAATAGACATGTATTCACCTGATTGGGATTGAGAACCTTTCTACCACATAGGTTGGATGGGTTGACACTTTCATCCCTCGGTACAACTGACATTTGTTACACGTTAATCCACAGTGATGAAACTTAAAGACAAGGCCTCCCCTGCTTCATCAAAAATAAAGGTGGAGGTCCACATTGATTTTTTTTAAAAAAACACCAAGGTCCTCCCCATGATGTTCCATTATTTAGAAAAGTTCCTTTCTTTTCTAGTACTAACACATGCAAAGATCATTCATGATATTTCAACAGCCAGTATGGAGGTCATACCCATACATCAAACTCCAAATGAGGAGGCCTTATTTATGTTTCTACCCACCTGCAATGAGGTCCTCCTGACAACAAATAGATACCCTACCCTAAAGAACTGTCATCTGGTAGAAGGGAGAACACTCACCGCCAAAGAAAAAATACCAGTAAGTATCAAATCAATGTTGGTCTTATTGACCTTTATTATTTTGAGGACATGAATGAATCAACAATGAAACATTCACCCAGACTACCAGGGTGAGGGGAATGATCCTAGTAGTTATATTTATATATCTCAAAAGCATACATCCAAAGGATCCCTAGATCCATTCATAAGTACATCCATGTGGAATAAGTTATTTCTCCCTTCTATGGGATCACAGAGAAAACATCCTCTTCAAAAAAAGTTTCCAGATTCCCTACCTCTACTCAAGATATCAGAGATATATTTTGGTAGGGGATAATTCTTCCTAATTTTGATCATCTGGTTGATCCATTGATGAGCAATGGTGCCATCACACATGAAGTAGTGGTCAATACATCAGCCTAAAAATAAATTTTTATGTGGTTAATACCTCCATAGAGGGAAGTACCGGTTGGTTGTAAAAAAATGTTTTTTACAATGATTACTTCACCAGTCAACTAGCCATAGAACTGATCTGCATTAGTGCCACGACTTATCTCTTGTCCTGAAATGATTACAGTTTCGACCAACCAAGAATATGGTCCTACCTCTATGAAATTGGGCATGTGGGGTGTTCTGGATTTTGATTAGTTTACAGTATTTTTCTTTCCATTAACCACCCACAACCTTGACATCCCATTGTCCCTTACTGAGGGCATGTGACATGATTTCTCCATTTTATCCGGGCGAGGCTTGACCACATTCATGACACTTATGTTGCCAAACCAAGAATCCTAGGGCACCTCGGGGATAACTATCAGTAGTGTCAAAGGGTTGATATGGAAGCAGTTCTTGTGGATGAACACCCCTCTTTGTCAAGATATCTCTAGAACCTCCAATAGAGATTTGTGGAGATCCACATAGTGTTCTATTAGATTATGGTAGGTGCATCTCCACATTTTTAGATTTGGGATGGGAAGAAGTAAACTTCTCTCCACACCAACCCATTCATGAGACAATCCTACCGAACCTTCAATTATTAGGGTTCCCCTATGGGTAATGTTTTATTAAAAATGGTTTTTTCCGAGTCTCCCTATAATATAGATATCAATATTAGATTGGATTTGAAACCCCACCCCAAGGGGTGGTGATGTACTAGGAATAACCTAATATAGGTGACCTCACCCACCAGCGGAGGATGGTTCTTGGACTAAGGGATCCAAATAATGATCCATCATTGACTTCTTATCAAAAAAATTGACATGGGTAAGAAGCATGTTGGGACCTCCGATCTACCCGAGGTTGCGGAAAAAATTGAAACAGAGCCCAATGTATCCATCTTATTCTAAGATCTTTTAAAACAAAATAATATCTTTACTGATTACATGGTATGTCAGTTCTTGAATAATGATCCCACTCTAGGATATCCCTTCTCTACAGTAGTGGGGAAACAATAGTAAGTCCTCCTTATCTAGATTCTCTATATTGATCTTAGTAACCATGTACATCCATGCAAATCATAGGTAGAAGTATATGGGAAGAGATAGAGGTACAAGTCACCAAAACCACTCGATAAGAATAATTACCCTCTTGGGGATCCATATAGAGCCACTCGACGAGTCATTAAGAATGGTTACTAAGTTTATGAGCATGTTAAATCTTTTTTATCATAAATCCCCATCAAGAAATAGAGCCAAACTATGATGATTTGGTATCCAATATTACCACTAGCCCTATGGACTTTGATATGTTATAGGTGGTGATCCCACTGGAAGGAAGGTCATACATGACATGGTTAGAAGATATGAGAGTGCCCTAACATTTTGGAAACTCGAGATTTTACTCATCTAATTTGATGAACGGCACATTTCATCACTCCATGAAATCATAACATGAGAATAATACATAGAATTGGGGAAAGAACATAATCATATATAATGATTTTAATAATAGTGGATGCATCACTATCAAAACCATATTAGTGGAAAAATTCTTTTACTTATCTAGGTTGACACCCCATTCAAGCCATATATTACTAAACCTAGTTCACTATTCATTCTAGCCATGTAATAACTAACCATGTTAATTTCTCGTTCCAGTCGTGTAGTATATAACTGAGTTCATTTATCATTCCATTTAGGTCTATGTCATGAGATATAAATATTTACCCAATTAATTAGAGAGATATATAGGTTCCACCTATCTCATACTGAAATCATACATTAATTTTCCTTAAGATCATAAATAATCATGTAATAAACCATAAAATAAAATGGGTATCGTAAGAAAGTAATCATATCAAAACCTATAGAAAAAGATACATGTTTCATAATCATTTCATAAAAACCAATCCCCATGAAAAGGAGAAGTTTAAAAATAAAATATCATAAGATAAACTAGTATCAAAAGCATAATTGTGTAAAAACAGAAACCATTCAAGAAAAAAAGTACGAATGGAACCCTTTGATTATATTCTAGAAGGGCATGAGTAACATCAACATATGTCATATTAGATGTTAAATAACCTGGAAAGATAATTTGAAATACATTTTTTAAGGAAAATATACTTTTTTCATGAAACATTATTTTTCAATATCATAAATCCTTTTGAAAAAAATTTTCCTTGAAAACATATAAAAAAATATTGAAAAAGTATTTGAAAAAACTTCTTAAGAAATACATTGAAAATATATAATGAAAACTAGGTTTTTATGAAAACTATTTCTTTGAAAATAATTTGAAAACTCATAAGGATAGTTTGAAGATGTTTTGAAAACAATTTACTTGAAAATACTTTGAAAACTTATAATGAATCCATAAAATTTTTTTGAAAACAATTTTTTTGAAAAGACATTGAAAACATATAATGAAATCTTAATAATGTTTTGAAAAAAATTACTTGAAAACATACGAAAGAATCTTGAAAACATTTGGAAAACCATTTTCTTTGAAAACAAATGGAAAAATATATATAATTATTTAAAATATTTAAAATCTATTTTAAAACAAAAAACCTTTTTAAAATCCATTTTCTTAAAAAATATATTTGAAAAAATTAAAAGGATGCCTTAGTAACGACAAAACATTTTAGAAAAACACTATTACATTTAAAAATACTTTTAAAATAAAGAATATCCATAATATTAGGAAAAAAATTTATTTAAAGATTATAATAACTTTTTAATCATGAAAATGAAGCTAGAATAGAATGTATCCATAATGGCGGGTAAATCTGTACATGTGGTACAAGGTAAGAATAACATCCCCTTTTTGCATGGTAAGAGGTTAAAAAAATTACTTGTTCAAAAATTGAAAATAGAATTCCTTTGGAAACACTGGTTACAAAAAAAATGGAAAAATGTCTTTTATAATTATTGGATAATAGTAGTATATTCACAAAAACCTTTCTAGAAAACATGGTTATGAAGGAACACAAATTTTCAACTGAAGAGAGGGTAAATTCAGGATTTCATAAAAACATATTCCTAATTCTCAAATCTACTAAGGAGTATAAAACTGGTACCAATACATGAATATATTATAAATATACATTTAATAACATAATTTGTGAGTTTTATTGAGATATGTATCATAATATTTCATCAAATGAAGAATAAACATAAATAATCTCGAAAAGCAAGAATTTTGTTTCAATATGCTCTTGCCACTTGTTACCTTTGACCATACAAACCTCCTAATAAAAATTAAATTACATGAAAAAATATCATTAAAATAATTAGATTCATTATATAACATTTACCAGGTATTATATGCACCTCATGGATAAATATAGGAGTATAATATGAAATGCGTCTCATAGAAGGAAAATTGAGATAAAATTACTTTATAGATTTGTTAAATTTTGAAACATAAACCCCATGAAAGAAAGATGATAGAGTGGATATTTAAATACCCATAATTTTATATATAACAATATTATAATACATCCATTTTTATATTACACACCACATAGAATTAATGAGTGGTGAATAAAGCATATATCTCATGGAAATAAAAGGCGAGATGAAATTCCATTACCTTTTGTCTTTACTATCTTTATACTTATACAAAACTCATGTATTTTAAATATATGTCTATTATAAATATATCAAAGTACCATATTAATATATATAATAACTTATATTGTTTTGTTATGACTTTATATTACACTATTGATAATAATTCTATGTTGAGTTTTCACTTTGGGTAAGATCCTCTTTGTTCATTGCATCTGTCTTAATTTGTTGTATATATTGTCCTTATACTTATGACAAGAATTAAAGTATGTAAACCATAATATAAATATCATTTATATTTACTATATTTTAACTATAGCAATCTATAGTATATTGATGTGTGAAATGGAATACACTGTTCATAGAGATTATAAGCCATGCATATACATTAACACTGTTTTGATTTCGGTATTCCTATAGGAAGAAAGAGATTAATTTCATATAAGTATCTATATTATTATTAAATTTCTATTATCTTATCACATTATATCAAATAATTTCATTAAACCCATACTTAATACATTCCAGGAAGTGTGTGAATGAATCACATCACTTTGAGGGGGCAGTAGTTAGGATTTCGTCAAATGAAATTATTGTATTTACCCAAAATTGAAATTATAATGATTTGTGTTGTAAAAAAAATATATATGATTAAATACATAATAAATAATATATATATATAAATTAAATATATTTTTATTATAATTTCAACCATGATAGGCGGTAAAGGAAGAATGGAAAATCATTGTTCTTTGAGGCAGTAGATCACCATATAGATAAAAAGTATGTACGTTACCCGTTACATGGATGTGCGTGTATGTGTAGTTAGTAACCTTGTAATAAAAACATCATAATATATTTTTTATACTAGTGTTGTTATTTAATAATGGGTTATGAATATTTTACGGGGTGTGGAATTGAGATAATATAAAAGAACTCCAGGAAGATTGTTACCTCTTATTTGGGTAACTCGTTTTTGATTTGCACCAAAGGGATTACATGTATTGCTTTATTACCCATGAGAGGATTATTGGATGATGGAGGGTATTTTTAGAATATATATTAAAAGATAATGGTCGATCCAATGTGGCTTGATAGGTTCAAGTTAGTTGATGAGATGAGGCTTTTTTATAATGGAGGAGTGACAAACTTGTAAATTTTCGGAAAATGAATTCCACACATTTTTTTCCTAATGAATTGGATAAAATTATAAACATAATTAGATAAAATGAAAAATAGGGTCTATATATTGGAATCCAATAGATCTTTGACAAGTTTCTAGGTCATTTGGGCCATAGAGATTAAAGTTTAGTCCATTATTAAGCTTATTTTTAGCTTAATCATTGAAATTAATTTTAATAACATTCACAAATATTATTGGTAAAAAACTGAGTTGAAATTGTTATAAATTATAATTTTCTATGATTCCAAATATGGAATCAATTTTTTGAAATTTCAATCATATATGTTCCATAAATTAATTTAAATTTTATCTCACGGTTGGGTTGACAATGATGGGTTTTAATGTAAATAGGTCAAAAGATTGCTTTGTTTTTATATACAATTCAAATTTGAAATTGATTCCAATGAACCATATTGAGTTTATTTATAAAAATATAATCTAATATAAAATTTCAACCAAATTAAATTATAATTTAACATTAAAAATAATTTATATGGAAAATAAGATTTTGAATTAAAATCCAAGCTTTATAACTGTTCGTCCAAAAAATGATGTTTCTCAGAAAAATCTAGTAAATTCACCCGAATAAAATTTAAATATTATAAATTACAAAATTAAGTGTATTTTATCAAAATAAATTTAAAAATTGGAATACAATTAATATATTTTTTTCATAGAAGGATATTAAAAGAAATTCATTTGAGAGAATTATATTTTTAAACATATAAGGACTTTACCTAAAATTATATCATTCATTATCAATGTGATATATACATACATAGAACCATTATAAATAATATTTTAAAAGTTCTTATTACTATTAATATTACTAAATTTAACTTTTAGGTTATAATTATCTCATTTATTTAATTATAAAAATAAATTGATGTTTTTTAGAAATGTTGTGATACCTGTAACATACACCAAGTTAGTATTGCATGTGACATACACGATATTTATGTAAAGTGTAAAAAAAGATGAAATTTAGGTTTCATGTATTTAATTATTATCTTTGTGTTTCGTATAACTCAATATATTCATAGTGCTTCGATAAAATAAACTATTTTTAATGTTGCGTGAAATGTAAAAAATAAAAGAGATTAAATAAATTAAAAACAAATATTTCATAAAATGTCGAGTGTTAAATAATACACCTTTAAAATTTATTTCTCCCCCAAAATTCCACTGGGTTATCAATGTTTTAATATTTGAATGTTTCATTCATAGAAATGCACATAGCAGTAATGTACACTAAAACTAACTTTAAGAAAGGAATGTTAGAACCATAATGGTTACTCGGAGTAGCATATAACTAGGTTTCAACTTGGGATAACATATATTTGGAGTAATGTTTTTACATATATGAAAAACATAAATATTTATAGGGAGTGATTGATGTCATTAATTATAAACAAGTGAATAATCAAATAAAGGTTGAGGGCCTCAAAGTTATTTATATGTGAGGAATTATAAGTCCATTAATTCAAAAAAAGATATTAGTACGATTTTATTTGATCATTATCATATATTAGAGTAATTATTTAATTGAAAAATACTTTGAAAAATATGATTACATCATATATTTCTATAAAAAAAATTGTGTTATTTGGTTGTGATTTTTACTATATCTAATTCATCATTTTATTCAGCAAATAGACGTACAAAAATTACCATTGACGACCTAAGCACTAAAATAAAATTTCAACAGATATTAAGGCCCAAACAATAATAAAAATTATAATTATTTACATATAAATATTATTAAATATCAATATGGTTAACACATTAATATATAAACCTAAAAATTAACACCACTGTTCCATTATAAATTATTATGCGTAAAAAATAATTTTAAAGTAATCAGGACAACACATAGTCCAGTGGTAGGGGTGAAACTCTTATCATCCTTAATTAATTTGTTCAAGACATACATCCTTTCTATATTGATTGGTTTTCACCTGATATACATGATGTATGTTTCTAAAACCAAAAATAATAATTTCCAAAAATAAATTTATTGGAAATTCTTGAAATGGGGATAGTAAATAAATAGCCATTTAACTAAGGTTTTCAATATAATATCAATGCATAAATACATCCTCAAAAGTTTAACTTAGACTTTTCATGAATTTTTAACCATATAACCTTTCAAAATTATAAAATTCCAAAATATTACAAAGAATATCATGAATGCAACTTAAAATTGATCCCCCGAATATCTAAAATTAGCCCCATAATGTCACATTCAAACATGTGGATACTCTCATGGTAAATTCTCTTGGAACATGGTAAAAAATACAATTACAATAAATTTTTTTGAAAACATTAATGCTTGTTTATTCTATATATTTCATGATAAATTCAATAAATCCAAGAAGTTGTAACCTTTATCCCCAACAACATGAACAACTTGTCAAAAATTCATTAATTAATTCCAAGGTAATCATTAATGTCCAATTTACTTATATATATCCCACAAATATTTATACAAAGAAAAATATATTATTAAATATAACATATTAGATTTTATCGTTCCTTAATAAAAATACAACATTTTCATTAAATCACTTTTCTAGTCCATTAGAAACATTCAATATAATCTTTTAAATCCTTAGGGAAAAATAAAAACATGGGAAATCCTTATTTATTACATTATTCATATAACATAATACCTGAATCCAAAATACATAAAAACTGTGATTATTAAACTTCATACATAATGCGTAAGAAGGCTACCTCATCCTATTACTTAATACCCATTTCCTTTCACATTTCATATGTAGTCTCATGATCATCATCAATATAACCATTACTCAAAACACCTTTCCGATTTTATTTAGGATCTTTACTCTTGGGATATTGAGTGGAATAATGACCATTTATTCCAAACATAAAAATCATAACCTTCAATGACTACATAGTAGGGAACATATTATCATCCATTTTTTAATCAAATTATTATTTTCCCATGTACTCACTAGATTTTTTTCATTTTTTTCCTTAGTTAATATATAATCTTATTCCTCAAAGACATTCAAATAGGTGATTATTTCAAAATTCTCAACTCAAAGGAAACCAAATATTCTTTATTCCATGGACTCCACTAACTGAACTGTAACACCTGAGACTTTTATCATCAAAGGAATCTTTCACTTGCTTGAGTTTCTTTACAAAAAATTGCGACCTTCCTCGATAGCTTATGTCGTACGCAATACCGAGTTTCACTAAACAACGATATGCTATTAAAATATTATTAAAACTAGCCATTATGATTAGTAATAACCACTTTTTTAAATATTATAAATTTTATTTTTCGAAATGGACTTCATTTTGGGATTCGAAATATCGAAATTAGCATAGGGTGAAAATTTGGTATTTTTTTTGAAAACTCTCAATTTTTGAGGAATAGTGAAACCACTAAGTGGTTGTAAAAAACTGAATTTTTCATAAAACTTAATTTTACCGATTCTGTGTGTGGAATTTCGAAAATCCGAGAGACACGGTTTATGTCAGTAAGTAAAATGTGGTTCAATGAGATGAAAATAATTTTTTGGTGAATAGTAAATTGTTACTTTTATTTACCATGGTTAAAAGTAAATAGGGTAATTAAGGGTAAAAATGATATTATTATTACCCTAACACATGTCCTAATTCTATTGTATAAGTGTAATTCGACCAAAAAAAACCTTAGGAATAAAGTATAACCATTTAGGCCCACTTGGATTAGATTAGGACATTTATTATTAAATTATTTAAAGAAGGGTTAAAATAGTTAAAATCAAAGTTTAATAAGTATATCATTTTTAATATAGGGCTATACATAAGATAAAATCGACTAAAAATATTTATAATAAATATAAAAATATTTCCTACATAATGATATTTTATTTGTAATTTTTAGACTTTATATAATTTAATTTATTTATTACACAAAGATGATGCAGTAATTATATTATTAATGAAATATTGACATAATTGTTGTTATAAATACCCAAATAAATATAATTTTACACTTTTTATAAATTACACTAATTTTATAGGTTAATATTACATGTTAGTATTGATTTAATTAACTTTGTTTGAACTAATCATCCTGTTATGATTTTCACAAAAATCAATTACTAAATAGTGTCAAAATTGACATAAAATAGTTTTTAAAAAAAATATTATATTATTAATTGTTATTTTATTGCTAAAAATCTAAGGTTCGGAAAAATGACTTATATAAAGTTATATATATTAATAATAAACAACTTGGGGTTAGTTTGGATACTTATAGTATGTTTATTAACCTTATAGTGTAAGAACACAAGAAGACACAGTAAAAGTAAAATTATTTAACTTAATGTTAAATCTAAATGATAAGGTTAAAATAGGAACCTAAAATTGTCTAAATTCTACTGGATGAGATGATTTCTACCCATCCCCACCTTAGCATAGAAACAAATCAATTTGGAGCTATATAATACTGAATTTGACGTTATAATAAAATAATAGTTTTTGTTATTCCAAAGTGCCCCTCTCATCCCTTATAAAAGGGAACCTCCTCCCTCTCTTCCTCACACCACATTGAGCCTTCAAGCTCGGCCAAACCCTACCAATTTCTCCTCTCCACTTCCCTAGAGACATTCTATAGGTCCTGGTATTCTTAAAAGTCCGATTTTGGTGCTCCAAAAGGAAGTCTCAAAGAAGCATTTCAAAGAAGAGGTAATTTCCGTTACCGATTCTTTCATCTTTATTTCTTCTTCCACTTATTCTTCTTTAGTTGTTTCATTATGAAGTAACAACATCAGTATCACTCATATACTGATATGTTATTATATGTATGAAACAACCCTATTTCACCATCTATCCATCCTACGGAAAATGAAATCACCGCGCGTGCGTACGTACGGAATACCGTCTTCAGGTCGTGGTGTAATCTATTTTCCACCACCGCCTTACTTGTATGGGTGTAATGGTGTAAAGAATGAATATATATGATTATTGTGAATTGATATTGATTCTGAAATAGTATACATACACTCCAATACAATTCCACGATCATGGGAATGATATCATCGCTCGTCCGTATGTACGGAATACCGTGTCCACGATGTGATGCGACTCGTTCTACATGATCTTCATTGCATAATGACTATATAAATGAATTTAGTGAATAAATATGATATATATTACACTAATAACATTCTGGAAATGAGGTATCTATAACCTAAAAAATAAGTATAAGAATTTATTCGACAAAACACGCATAAGAACAAAAAGTAATAAACACCCGAATAAACAAGTAGTAATGAAACATTAGTAATAAGAAGCAAAAAATATGACCATATATGATATCATAAAAATAATTATGATTATGGAATAAGTCAATAACATTCTTTAAATCATTATACAGGAGTTTCAGACACTTACGAAGCAAATCGGACCTAAGGTAAGGGAAATATCACAATCTCATTTTTATCCGAGATTGTTTATACTTTGGTATTTACTGGGGTGTATTTTATCATCCACATTCATGTTTCCTCAATATGTAATATTTATAACCTTCTACAATAGTTTATATCAAATTTTACCCTTCGTTGATTTTTTAGTAAAAGATATGAAATGAATCTTTTGTCGTTTTTCGTACGAGGTACTTTTTGACTTTTCCAACAAAAGTATGAGAAGAATGTTTTTTTATTTTAAAAAAATTATTTCCAAGAAGCTTCCTTTACAAGTTTTCAATTTTGTTTTTAATAAACTTCTTTTAGTTTAAAATTGTATGACATGTTAAGAAAGGAAAATATTTTTTAATTTGAAAGGATATTTTCCTCAAGAATGGAGTTAAAGTGTTTTATCAAAATTATTTTCCATCTAAGATAATATAGGGTTCTGTATCTATCCCTATTATTACATTGATTTGATTATGTTGTGATGAAATTATTTTTATGAATTCCTTTATCTTATATGAATTGTTTTATGATGTCACGATGTTTAAAAATCCCATTTTTATTACATGGGTTATGCTATGATGTATGGTTTATGATTTTGTGGAACACATAAGAATGGTATCATTATGAGATGGGTGGGACCTATATCTACCTCCAATGCATTGGGTAAGGATTTTATATCTCATGAGATAGACAAGGCTGGAACGGCAGGTTATACCAGTTCAGTGAAACAAGACTGAAACGAGGAGTGAACTCGGTTCCGAAATGGACTTTGTCCACTAAGATAGTCTTGGCAATGAGTCTTGACTAATAAGAAATGATTCTCAATGATTATGTGTGTATGCTAGAAAGTTTCATGTTTTACGTTTTGATTATTGGGATTACATTTCACTACTATGAATTATCCCATGTTATGAAATTATGGTCTTTTTTGTAGGTTAAGATTTCCAAAAGTTATGTTCTTATGTGTATGATGTGATTTATATTTCTTTTGTTTACCCTTACTGAGCATTTGATCTCACACTTTTGTATGTTTTATTTCCCCAGGTCAGGATGATGGTTATTAAGTAGGATATGCCAAAAAGGGACTCTAGATATGATGAAATAAACGGGAGGCAAAGTAGATGCTTTATGAACTAGTTGTTTATGCTTTCCAGTTTCTAAAGACACTATACCAATACGGTTCTTTCATGGTTTTGTTATATGTTGTAATAAGTATGCTTCAATTTTTAAGTAATAACAATGTATGTAAAGTATGGGTCGTTATAGTTGGTATCAGAGGAAAGGTATTGTTAACCTTTGGAAACTAGGATCTGAAAGCCTTAGTAAGAACCATAAGGATAATTCTAAGCATAGAACACAATCGTAGTGTTTTAGAAATGACCATGAATAACCTAGGATAAGACCTTAAGTGTGAAATTTTATTCTTGATTATGTGTTTTTCCTATTATAATTAGTGTTGCTCACAATATTCTTCATGGTTCTAGTCAATGGCTGGAACCCGAAGGAACCGTGTTAATGCGGAATGTGACGGGCAATGTAATGATTTTTCCCCTGAGCAACCAAACATTATGGGAGCTGGAATGAAAAATCTTGTAGCCATGCTCACACAAATTTCTCAAGATATGAATCATGTTGGACTTCCAAACGAGCAAAGGAAGGAGCAACATTCTGTTGAATCGTTCATGAGGCAGCGTCCACCTTCATTCAGTGGGTCTACTGATCCATTAATTGATGAACAATGGATTAGTACTAATGAAAAGATATTTTCAGTTCTTCAATGTTCTGAACATGATAAATTCATCCTTACAGTGTATCATTTGGAAGGAGATGTTGATCAATGGTGGAATCTTATTAAAAATACGAGGCAAAGAGATGAAATTGATTCCATGGAATGGGACGAGTTGAAGAACTTATTTTTCAATATGTACTTCCCTCGTATTCTCCAAACAAATATAGAGAAATAGTTTCTTGAACTGAAGCAAAAGGATGATGAATCTGTTGGTACCTATGAAGCAAATTTTACAAGAATTGCAAGGTACGCTTCTGGTATTATTATCCAACCTGAGAGTAAGATCGATCGATTCTTTAGTTGCTTAAAACCAAGTCTTCGAAGGGCGTTAGCCATAAGGGACTTCAATAGCTACGAGGAAATCTTTTGATGTGCTCTCAAAGTCGAGATGGAGATTGGAGTAACCCATCAGTCATATGGGTTTGATAAGAAGAGGAAAATTGAATTCAAAGGAAAATCTAAAGACCACACTGAAAAGATTATGAGATTTCACTTATGCTCAAAGTGTGGAAAGAAACATGGAGGGAGTTGTCTTAAAGAAATAAGTAAATGTTTCAAATGTGGAAAGGAAGGTCATCGGGCATTTGAATGTCTCAATGATGGGAAGAAGATTTCTAATGATGCAAACAAAGGAAGGGACACACATAATGAACCTAATACACTTCAATGTTTCAAGTGCAAGGAGATGGGGCATTATGCCAATAAATTCCCTAATCCAAGGGTTGTTGATGATGATCGACATCAACAAAATCTTAAGGCTAATGACAATGGAAAGTCACATGCAATTTCTATTAGCGATGTGGAGTATGATAACAATGTGGTGAAAGGTACACTTACCATCCACTCTAAAGTAGAAAATGTTTTATTTGATTCTGGATCCACCCACTCTTTTATTTCTGAAGAATTTTCTAAGGATATCACCGTATTACCTCAACAATTAGATGTTGAGTTAGCTGTGACAACCCCTAATGGAACAATAGTCGCATCAAGAGTTCAGAATTATTCTCCGATCGATGTTTGTGGGAAAGTGCTTCCTGAAAATCTTGTGATCCTTCCTATAGTGGAATTTGATGTGATTCATGGCATGGATTGGCTTTCTTTATATGGAGCTCATATCAATTTCCAAAGAAGGGAAGTCACATTTCATATTCCAGATCAATCTATGATCTTCTATCAATGCAAGGATGAACAAAACCTTCCAGTGGAAATTTCATCCATCTTATGGGTCTTGATTCCACTAAATGAAGGTTATTTATCTCAAATGGTTGGTGAGAAACTCACGATTAAGAATATGCCTGTTTTATGGGAGTTTGATGATGTCTTTCCGGAGGAATTGCTGGGTTTTCCACCAAATCGTGAAGTTGAGTTTTCAATAGAATTCATACCTGGTGCTTTGACTATTTCAAAAACACCTTATAGAATGTCCCCAATTGAGTTTTAGGAATTAAAGAAGCAACTCCATGAGAATCTTGATAAAGGGTTCATACGCCCTAGTGCGTCACCTTGGGGAGCACCTGTTCTGTTTGTTAAGAAGAAAGATGGATCAATGAGACTCTGCATTGATTATCGAGAACTTAACAAGATCACTATCAAGAAAAAATATCCTCTCCCATGGATTGATGACTTATTTGACCAACTACGCGGAGCTCAATACTTTTCCAAGATTGATCTTCATTAAGTCTATCATCAATTAAGGGTCAAAAGGGAGGATATACCAAAGACGGCTTTCTGTACAATGTATGGACACTATGAATTTATAGTGATGCCATTTTTTCTTACTAATGCCCCTACTATATTCATGGATCTGATGAATAGAGTCTTTAGAGACTATCTTGATCAGTTTGTGGTAGTCTTTATAGACGATATTCTTTTATATTAAAAGAGCAAGGAAGAACATGAAGATCACTTGATAATTATATTGAAGACCCTGAGAAAGGATAAACTTTATGCCAAATTTACCAAGTGTGAATTTTGGCTCAAAAAGTTGAATTTTTGGGTCACATAATCTCAAAAGAGGGGATATTTGTGGATCTAGCAAAAAACAGAAGTTATCGAATGATGGTCGAGACCAACAATAGTAACTGAGATCCGAAGTTTTCTTGGTTTGGCTGGATATTATCGACGTTTTGTGAAAGATTTTTTAGGATTATCTAATCCACTCACCAAGTTGACTCAGAAGGGGGTTAAGTATTTTTGGACAGAAGAATGTGAAGAGAATTTCAAGGAGTTGAAAAGAAGATTATCCAGTGCACCTGTGATCACACTGCCTTGTAGTGGAGAAAGGTGTGTGATCTATAGTGATGCATACAAGAAGGTATTGGGGTGTGTTCTTATGCAAAATGATATGGTGATAGCTTATGCCTCACGATAGTTGAAAATCCATGAGCAAAATTACCCAACTCATGATTTGGAGTTAGCTGCGGTAATCTTTGCATTAAAGATTTGGAGGCATTATCATTATGGTGAAAGGTGTGATATTTATGCTGATCATAAAAGTTTAAAGTATATTTTCACACAAAAGGAGCTGAATATGCGCCAAAGAAGATGGTTAGAGCTAATTAAGTATTACGACTGATCAATTCATTACCACCCTGGGAAAGCAAACAAGGTGGCAGATGCATTAAGTCGACAAGACCATGCTAGCTTATCCATGATGAGGATCACAAAAGATCCAATATTTATGGATTTACAAAGGATGGATCTTGAAATTTTAATGGAAGGGGGAAAATAGTATCTTTCTCAAATGAATGTTCAACCATCTATACATGTGAAGATTATAGAGGCACAAAAATAAGATGTAGAGTTACAAAAGAAGGTGAGAAATATTCCTGAATTCAACCTTGATTGTGATGGGATAATAAAGTTCAGGTATTGGGTTTGTGTTCCTCCCATCCCAGAATTAAAGAAGGAGCTGCTGGATGAGGCTCATAGTTCATCATTCTCTATTCATCCTAGAAGCACAAAGATGTATAGGGACCTGAAAGAGTACTTCTGGTGGGATGGCATGAAAAGAGATGTTGCGGAATATGTCTCTCGATGCTTGGTTTGCCAGCAAGTTAAAGATGAGAGACAGAAGTCTAAGGGGATGTTACAACCATTACCCATACCCGAATGGAAATGGGAAAACATCACTATGGACGTTTTCACAGGACTTCCTAAAACATCCAAAGTCAATAATGCTATCTGGTTCATAGTTGATTGTCTTACAATGTCTGCACACTTCATTGCTATTAGAGAGGATTTCCCTCTAGATCAACTTGCCAGGATATATGTAAAGGAAGTGGTAAGATTGCATGGAGTACCACTTTCTATTATATCTGATCGGGATCTGAGATTTATCTCGATGTTCTAGCGAAGTCTTCAGCATACTCTGGATACAGAGTTGAGTTTCAGCATTGCTTATCATCCTCAGACAGACAGTCAGTCAGAGAGAACAATTAAAACTCTAGAAGATATGTTGAGAGCTTGCTCTATGGATTTCAAAGGTGGTTGGGATCAACACCTACCTTTAGTGGAATTTTCTTATAATAATATCTTTCACTCCAGTATTCAGATGGATCCTTATGAAGCTCTCTATGGAAAGAAATGCAGGACTCCAACTTGCTGGGATGAAGTTGGGGAAAGAAAGCTATTAGGACCTGATCTTGTTGATGAGATGGAAGAAAAGGTCAGATCTATTCGACAACACATAAGAGCAGCTCAGAGTCGACAGAAAAGTTATGCCAACAACCGAATAAAAGACTTAGAGTTTGAAGTGGGTGATAAAGTGTTCTTACGAATATCTCATTGGAAGAGAGTAATGAGATTTGGAATTAAGGGAAAGTTGAGCCCTAGGTATATCGGTCCTTTTGAAATACATGATCATGTTGGGAAGGTAGCTTACCGATTGGCGCTTCCACCGAATCTCTCTCAAGTTCACGATGTGTTCCATGTATCTCTCCTGATAAAGTACATACCTAATCCTTCAAATGTACTCAGCTCAGAAGTTGTACCGCTGGAGCAAGATCTTTCTTATGAAGAACAACCGATAGAGATTCTGGATCGTAGCGAAAAAGTCTTACGAAAGAAGACCACTCGCTTGGTGAATGTTTTATGGAGGAACCACCAATTCGAAGAAGCTACATGGGAGCATGAGGATATGATGAGGGAGAGGTATCCTCATCTGTTTGTTACAAAGTGACGAATTTCGAGGGCGAAATTCATTTTAAGGGGGGTAGAATGTAACACTTGAGACTTTTATCATCAAAGGAATCATTCACTTGCTTGACTAGCTTTACAGGAAATCGCGACCTTCCCCGATAGCTTGGGTCGTATGCAATACCGAGTTTCACAAAACAACGATATGCTATTAAAATATTATTAAAACAAGCCGTTATGAATAGTAATAACCACTATTCTAAATTTTATAAATTTTATTTTTCAAAATGGACTTCATTTTTGGATTCGAAATATCGAAATTTGCCTAGGGTGAAAATTTGGTATTTTTCTGAAAACTTTCAATTTTTGATGAATAGTGAAACCACTTAGTGGTAGTGAAAAAAACAGATTTTTTCATAAAACATAATTTTACCGATTTTGTGAGTGGAATTTCGAAAATCCGAGAGACACGGTTGATGTCAGTAAGTAAAATGTGGTTCAATGAGATGAAAATAATTTTTTGGTGAATAGTAACTTTTTACTTGTATTTATCATGGTTAAAAGTAAATATGGTAATTAAGGGTAAAAATGATATTATTATTACCCTAAAACATGTCCTAATTCTATTGGATAAGTTTCATTTGACCAATTACAACCTTATGAATAAAATATAACCATTTAGGCCCACTTGGATTAGATTAGGACATTTATTATTAAATTATTTAAAGAAGGGTTAAAATAGTTAATATCAAAGTTTAATAAGTATATCATTTTTAATATTGGGTTATACATAAGAACAATTCGACTAAAAATATTCATTAGATATATAAAAAGATTTCCTACATAATCATATTTTATTTGTAATTTTTAGACTTTAAATAATTTAATTTATTTATGACACAAAGATGATGCAGTAATTATATTATTAATGAAATATTGACATAATTGATGTTATAAATACCCAAATAAATTTAATTTGAGACTTTTTATGAATTACACTAATTTTATAGGTTAATATGACATGTTAGTATTGATTTAATTAAATTTTTTTGAACTAATCATCCTGTTATGAGTTTAACAAAAATCAATTACTAAATAGTGTAAAAATTGACATAAAATACTTTTTAAACAAATATTATATTAGTAATTGTTATTTTATTCCTAAAAATCTACGGTTCGAAAAAATGACTTATATAAGGTTATATATAGTAATAATAAACAACTTGGGGGTTTTTTGGCTTCTTATAGTATGTTTATTAACCTTATAGTGTAAGAACACAAGAAGACACGGTAAAAGTAAAATTATTTAACTTAATGTTAAATCTAAATGATAAGGTTAAAATAGGAACCTAAACTTGTCTAAATTATATTGGATGAGAGGATTTCGACCCATCCCCACCTAATCTTCGAAATAAATCAATTTGGAGCTATTTAAAACCGAATTTGACTTTATAATAAAATAATAGTTTTTGTTATTCCAAAGGTGCCCCCTCCTCCCTTATAAAAGGGAACCTCCTCCCTCTCTTCCTCACACCACTTTGAGCCTTAAATCTCGGACAACCCCTACCAATTTCTCCTCTACACTTACCTAGAGACATCCTATGGTCCTGGTCAACTTAACAGACCAATTTTAGTGCCCTAAAAGGATGTCTCAAAGAAGCACTTTAAAGAAGAGGTAATGTCTGTTACCGATTCTTTCATCTTTATTTCTTCTTCCACTTCTTCTTCTTTAGTTGTTCGACTATGAAGTAATAACATAAGTATCACCCATATACTGATATGTTATTATAAGTATGAAACAACCCTATTTCACCATCTATCCATCCTATGGAAAATGTAATCATCGCGCGTGCGTACGTACGGAATACCGTCTCCACACCGTGGTGTAATCTATTTTCCACCACCACCTTACTTGGATGGATATAATGGTGTAAAGAATGAATATATATGATTATTTTGAAGTTATATTGATTCTGAAATATTATACATACACTCCAATACAATTCCACGATCATGGGAACGATATCATCGCTCATGCGTATGTACGAAATACCGTCTCCACGATGTGATGCAACTCGTTCTACATGATCTTCATTGCAGAATGATTATATAAATGAATTGAGTGAAAAAATATGATATATATTACACTAATACCATTCTGTAAATGAGGTATCTATAACCTAAAAAGATTCATAATAATTTATTCGACAAAACACGCATAAGAACAAAAAGTAATAAAAACCCGAATAAACAAGTAGTAATGAAACATTACTAATAAGAAGCTAAGAATATGACCATATATGATATCATAAAAATAAATATGATTCTGGAATATGTCAAAAACATTATTTAAATCATTATACAGGAGGTTCGGACACTTACGAAGCAAATCGGACCAAAGGTAAGGGAAATATCACAATCTCATTTTTATCAGAGATTGTTTATACTTTGGTATTTACTGGGGTGTATTTTATCATCCACATCCATGTTTCCTCAATATGTTATTTTTATATCATTCTAAAATAGTTTATATCCAATTTTACCCTTCGGTGAGTTTTTAGTAAATGATATGAAAGGAATCTTTTGTCATTTTTTGTATGAGGTACTTTTTGACTTTTCCGACAATAGTACGAGAAGAATGTTTTCTTTATTTTAAAAAATTCATTTCCAAGAAGCTTCCTTTACAATTTTCAAGTTTATTTTTAATAAACTTAGTTTAGTTTAAAATTGTATGAAATGTTAAGAAAGTAAAATGTTTTTGAATTTGAAAGGATATTTTCCTCAAGAATGGAGTTCAAGTGTTTTATCAAAATTATTTTCCATCTAAGATAATATTGGGTTTTGTTTCTATCCCTATTGTTACATTGATTTGATTATGTTGTGATGGAATTATTTTTATAAATTCTTTTATATTATATGAATTGTTTTATTATGTCACGATGTTTAAGAATCCCATTTTTATTACATCAGTTATGCTATGATGTATGGTTTATGATTTTGTGGAACAAATAAGAATGGTATCATTATGAGATGGGTGGGACCTATATCTCCCTCCAATGCATTGGTTAAAGATTTTATATCTCATGAGATAGACATGGCTGGAACGGCAGGTTATACCGGTTCAGTGAAACAAGAATGGAATGAGGAGTGAACTCTGTTCAGAAATGGCATTTGTCCACTATGATAGTCTTGACAATGAGTCTTGACTAATAAGAAATGATTCTCAATGATTATGTGTGTATGCCACAATGTTTCATGTTTTACGTTTTGATTATTGGGATTACATTTCACTACTATGATTTATCCCATGTTATGAAATTATGATATTTTTTTCAGGTTAAGATTTCCAAAAGTTATGTTCTTATGTATATGATGTGATTGATATTTTTTTTGTTTACCCTTACTGAGCATTTGAGCTCACCATTTTGTATGTTTTATTTCCCCAGGTCAGGAAGAAGGTTATTAAGTAGGATATTCCAAAAAGGGACTCTATATATGATGAAATAAACGGGAGGCAAAGTAGATGCTTTATGAACCAGTTGTTTATGCTTTCCAGTTTCTAAAGAAACTATACCTATACGGTCCTTTCATGGTTTTGTTATATGTTGAAATAAGTATGCTTGAATTTTCAAGTAATAAAAATTTATATAAAGTATGGGTTGTTATATGAACTCTTAGCTAACTCATACCTTTTTTTCCTTTGATATTCCAAGAGTTTATTAAAGTACACATTTTTAATCATCTTATATGAAAAATGGTATGGCATGATCACAATATCTTTAACTCCTGTGATCATCCCACTTGAATTCACCTTAGTAATTCTTCCATCACATTAAATGTTAATACAGTTCCTTCCTGTTCCAACTGTTAACTAAATCCAGAAGCATAGAGTGATAATTAATTATCATAGAATAAAACCACACTGTCATAAAAATAACTATTTATAGGATGTCTAAGTCATGAAACCTTCCTCAATCTATTACCCTAATTTTTCATCATAGGTTATTCATATTCAACTTTTATTAAAGTATAAAACGATGGTCCATTAAGAGTTTTTTAATTCCCAAAGCACATTCTATGTGAGTATCAGACCAGGGGTGCAACATGGCCCATTTTAATGTTCCCGATTACCCTAAATGGAAACATTAAACAAACTGATTCACAAATACAGTATTAGGCTAGTTCCATTATGAACATGGAAACATAAAAACAGGTAGAAAAGTTAGCTTAATTATCTCCCACTATGTTCTTTATTACTATAAACCTTTTTAGACACATTGTACTTAATACATATCTTCATATCATGGGGAGAGAAACATAAAATGGTGAGTTAGTATGCTCAGTAAAGGTAAATAATGGATACATGTAATCATAATCATGAGAATGTGGGCAGAATAAAGTGATCATTACATTGTAATATCATACACTTGATATCATAATATCATAAAAATGAATCATTCCATAAAGCTTAGTAGTTCATAAGACATGAACCATAAATTAATAAATAACATAAACCCGGAAATCATGACTTAAAAATGATACATGCAATTTTTTTAAACACATAAAAATATATAATTATTTACATAGTAATCAAGGAATCACTTCCAAGGACAAATTAGTGTATAATTTCCATTACCGAATCGGGTTCACACCACAGTCAAGACCCATAATACTAAATCGAGTTCATATATGGGAATGATTAACATCAACAAATGTCATCTTATATGGAAAATTACTTAGAATGATATTTTTAAAACCTTTCCTGAGGAAAATATCCTTTATTCATGAAAAATGATTTTATTAAAACACAAAACCATTTTAATACCATTTTCATTGCAAACATATCATAGAAAATTGAAGACATTTTGAAAACTATAACTTTGAAAAAAATTTGAAAACTTATAAATAAATATTGAAACTATTCAAAAATAAATTTCTTTCAGAATACATTGGAAACATATAAATACTGATTGAAAATGTTATGAAAACTATTTATTTTAATTTTTTTTGAAAAATATAAATAAATATTAAAAGCCTTTTGAAAACATTTTCTTTTAATGTAATTTGAAAAATTATATAGAAGTCTTGAAAAATGTATTTAAAACCTTTTACATTAATACTTACGAAAGAAGCTTTAAAACATTTTGAAAACCATTTTTTTAATATACATACAAAACATATAAATAAATCACTAAAATATATACAATATTTTTTAAATCATAAACATTTTAGAATTTTTTTAAAAAAATATATTTGAAAAATTTTAAAGGAAGCATTGATAACAATAAAACTTTTTTGAAAAACACTTTTTCAATTAAAACCACTTTAACAATATAGTGTATCTAGAATATTAAGGAAAAAATTATTTAAAAAGTGTAAATTTTTAATCTTTTAAATGGATATTTAAGGGAATTTCAGTCATAGTTATGGGTAAATCCATATTTTCCATAGTATGAAAAAATAATATTCCATTTTTTGGATTATAAAAAGAATTGAGAAATGGGTTATTTTAATAGTAACAAGAATATTACTCTAAAAAAATTGGTACAATAAAAAAAGGGAAATATTTTATTTTGAATATTATAGGTTAAAATTAGAATATTATTGGAAGTGCTTTTTTAGAAAACAATATTTTTTAAGAATACATATTTCTGAATGAAGAGAGGGTAATGTCGAGATTTCATAAAAACACATTATTATTTATCTTATGTAAAAAAGAGTAGTAAAATGTTAAAAATAAATGAATATATTATTTATAAACATATGAGAATAAAATTAAGGATGTTTCTTAATTTATGGATCATAATATTTCACCAAAGGATGCATAAAAAAAATAATCTCAAAAAGAGATGAGATTGTTTCAATACAGTCTTACCATTTGGTAAATTTCAACCCCAATCCCATGTAAAAAAATGAAATTAAATGTATAATAAAATTTCATGAAAATAATGAAATTAATTATATGTCATTTCAAAGGAATTATATACACAAAATGGAAAAATATAGGTGCTTAAATTTTCATGTGTCTCAAAGAAGGTAATTTGAGACTAAATTACTTCACCAATTTGGTAACTTTTGAAACATAAACTCCATGAATGAAAGATCATATAATGGATATGTAAATAACCATAATTTTAAGTATAAGAATCCTATAATAAACTTGTGGGTAGTTTATACACCCCACAAAAGGAAAGGGTGGTGAATAATGCAAGTATCTAACAGAAATACAAAGTTAGAGGAAATCCCCTTATCTTTTTCCTTGACTCAAGTTGTACTCATAAAAAAAACTTGTATAATAAATATAATTTTATTATAAATATATAAAATAAAAAACATTATTATATATAATACCTTATATGTTTTAATTACGGCTTTATATTATATAGTTGTTAACAATTCTATGTTAAGGTTCCACTTCGGGTAATATCCGATGTGTAAGGTTCACTTCTGGTAATATTCGATGTGTTTTATTCATGTATCCTAATTTTTCATATATTAGTTCCCTATACAGATATAATTATTTCAATAATGTAAAACATGATATAAATAACATTTATATTCTTCATACTTGTATTATAATAATTTATAGTATGTAAATGTATGAAAATGAATGCACTGTTCCTGGAGACGCAAGTTGTACGTACACATGAATGCTATTTCCATTTTTATTTTCATGTTATAAGAAAGTGATTAAATGAAAAATGATTATATATAAATATATCATTATTCCATTATAATTATTATATCATATTAACCATATATTTTCACTAATTACATCCATAATACATTCGATGTAAGGTGTGAATGAATCTCGTCGCTTTGAGGGGGGTGGTAGTCGACACTTCCTCCAATGAAATTATCATATTTACACAAAAAAGTATAAATATATGTGTTTTAAGGAATTAAATAAACATAAATATATAATAAATAAAATTATATTATTTATAAACATATTTTTCATTATAATGACCACCATTAGAGGTGGTAAAAGAAGAATGAACAATCATCGTTTTGGGAGGCGGTAGTTCGATGAACATATAAATAGTATGTTCATTCACTAATTTACATAAGTGTGTGTATGTGTAGGTATAACCTGTAGAATAAGAACATAATAGTATATCTATGGTACTGATGTTGTTACAAAATCAAAGGTAAGAATATTTTAGGAGGTGGAGAATTGAAATAATATAAAAGAACTTGAGGAAGAATGTTACCTCTTATCTGGGTAGCTCCTTTTGGTTTTCATGAAAGGGCTTCCTGAGTTTTATTTTTGGAAAATTGGAGGCATCTAGAATTATGTTTTGGATTTTGAGGATTTATTTGGGAAGATTTTGGTTGAGATCAGATGGTTTAAGATTTGTGAGGAAGTGGGAGGAGAGGAGGCCTTTTATACTAGAGGAGGAGTGACACACTTGTAAATTTTGGGAAAAGAAATTAAACCCGCATTTTCTCCATTTCATGTGGGTAAAATAGTAGACTAAATTAGACCCAAGAGAGTATTAGGTCTAAATATGTCTATCCAGTGGTTCTTGGAAAATGGCCTAGGACATTTGGGCTCTTAATAGTAAGGTTTTGTCCTTTGTTAAGATTAATTTTACCTTAACCAATGTAATTAATTTTAATTACATTCATTAATAGTTTTGGAATTTTTTTGGCCATATTAGAAATTAGAAATTATTTTTATTCCAAATATGGATTCTATTTTGTGAAATTAAAATCACTAAAGTGGAAAAAATTAATTTAAATTTAATCTTAAAGTTTTTTCGACAATGCAGGGTTTAAAGTAAAGATGTTCAAAAGTTTTCAATATTTTTATATTAAATTTCAAATTTAAGTTGATTACAATGACCCAAATTGGTTTTATTGATAAATTTTTATTCTAATTAATCTTTTATTCCTAATTAATATATTATTTATTCTTATAAATAAATTAGATGTAAATGCAGTTTTGAATTTAAATTCAATATTTTTTAACATTCATCAAAAAATGTCATTTCTCCAAGAAACCCCATAAATTCCACTTAAGCCAATTTAAAAACTATAAATTCAAAAAATAATTATTATTTTATCAATTTATATTTATAAATGGGTCTAAAATTAATTTTATTATTTTTATCATAAGGAAATTTGATGCACCTTATTTGAGAAAATAGAAATTTTTAACATATGGGGACTTACTAACAATTATATACTTCATAATCAATATTTTTTATTTATATAAAACCATTATAAAAAATATTTCAAAATTATTTATTACTATTTGAATTACTATTTTCAATGGATAGTTTATAATTATCTCGTTTAAATTATTATAACAATAAAATGATGTTTTTTACAAACTCAATGTTGTGTGTAACGTACGCGAAGTAAGTATTGCATGTAAGGTATGATAATTATATATTAAATGTAAAAAAGGCTATGATTTTTTTTTCATTTAGTGCACAATTGACATGGTGTTTTTTATAACTCAATCCAAACATATTGATTTTAAAAAATAAACTATTATCAGTGCTCCATGAAATGATAAATTTTGAAAATATTAAATTAATTTGAAAAAAAATATTTCACAAAATCAAGGTGTATTAAACCTAAGTTTGATTGGTACAACTAGATTATCCTGAGATATAACCCATTTTGGGAAGACATTAGATGTTAATTCATTTACTAGTTTAGATCAACATTATGTAAAATGAGTAATGACGACCTCTTCAAGTGTGACAAAATGCATGATGAGCGAGTTACTAAAATTTTCACCTAGTGGAAAGGACTGGAATGCTCCCATAGTTTTATAATGTCTCAAGATAAGTTTCTAATGAGTTCTATAGCAAATGTCAAGACTGAGCTATTCCCTACCCTCATCACTAGGATCTTCCTAACCGACTTTAGGGATTTTTAGGATATGACCCATTATCTGAAGGAATCCTCAATACAAGATAAGAAAGCATATTCGATGCATCTTATAGATCCTTCAAGAGTATCTACCAAATAATTTACTATCATTTCAGTATATGAAGAGGCCCTAATATAATTTAATAGTTGGTTCCTTTACCAAAATCTCTTTTTTGAGCGTAGCTTCCCTATTAAGCACAAGCTCACCCAGTGCCGAGCATCTAGGAACTGCCTTTCTATGTATATCAACCCATATGATAGAGTGTATATCTAGCTCCATATTAGGGTTTAACCCCTCATTAAGGGTAAGATCCCATATTTCCATTACCATATAAGAGTAACCAAACCTATTTCTTCAAGGATGTAAAAGTCCCCAACTATTTCATTAGTTACTTGATGAAGTGGATCCTGAAGCTACCAAAGTGTAGGTGTCCCTAGAAAGCCTGAAGCATATATCATTTTAAAAATTCCCCTTACTACTACATCCTTAGACATACCAGAAATTAATTATTTGTGATCAAGGATAGGATCCAAAATCAATTGAATAATTGTTTTTTTTCATTGGGAAATGTCCTAGAAGGGGTAACTCTTTTCATAACAAGACCTTGCAGTGATAGTGAGGGTTCTGGTGAAAAGAAGAAAGTTTCTAGTCCTGAAACATAGAATCGTGATGATTGGTTGGGTCGTAGAGTGGTTGATCATTATCGTGGTTTCATCAATGCCCAGCTCAATAGTCCATATACTTCTGTTTTTTTACCACACCATCCTCATACACTAGTTCAACATCTACCTCACATCATTTTAATTCCAGAAAGAGTTATTGGTGATAGAGTAAGGGATATAAGAGTCTCCCCTTGGCTCCAAAGTCATCTTGAACCATCATTGATTTCATGAATCCTGATTTGTGGACCCCTAGGGTCTTCTTATAATTTAAAGACACCTATGATGATGAGAAATATTATAATGATATCAATTCCATTGAGTTGGTAAACCTATTCACAATTCTTGATGATTATGAACGCTCTACCAACCCCTGGTTACCTATGACCAACACTATCATGTGAGAGGTCAAATGTAGGAAATCATCCATAAATATGAGGCTAGTGTTTAAAATGGATTCATGAATTATAGCATGGTCATGAAGTAGTTTTTTTCAGAGATCATCAAACACAAGATTTACAAAATGCTTTGTTAGATATGCAGATGAAGGAAACCATGTTAACGTATCATGCATGTCTGCTATAGTCTACCCCGACAACAGATCAAGTAGAGGAGCCAGAACCACATTATGGTCAGCTACAACTATCTCAATCTAATGCAAAGGAAACTGATAGTTTTTTTACAGTATTTTAGAGTAGTTTTTTTGGTAAGTAAAATGATTCTTCTAGCACCATCTAGATCCCTTTGGTTAAGCCTCCAGTATCTATTGTGCCCCCAACCAAAGGTCATCACCATTGGGAAAAGGTATCCATTTAGCACAAAATTATGACTTGTTTAAATAAATTGAAATTATTATTACGAGGATATTTATCCTTGAGGCTCTTATCTTCTTGAAATAAATATGTAAGGCCCTCAAAGATGAATTTCAAATCCCCTTCTAGTTTAAAGAGGAGTTAAGTTTCGTAGAGATCTACTATATAAAGGAGGATAAATGAGAACAATTCCATGCAATCATCTCTTTTTCTATAGAAAATTATGTTTCCCACATCTAGGGGAAAATCATTTCATTGTACATCACATACCAATTCAATGAAATAGAGATCTTCCACTATCTTTTGGAAGCAAGTTCTAGGATTAATCTTATACCAACTAGGATGCTCCGTAGGCTAAGACTAACCATTGTAGGCATGACTCCCTATGACATGATAATTATGGGTTATGATAAGACCAAGAAGAAACCATGCGACATGATTTAGTTTAAGAACCATTTCAAAGGCTTGATAGGAAGTGCTGAATTGAAGGAAGTATCAGAGGAAACCACATACAATGCATTGTTGTATAGGCCTTAGCTTAATCTTCATATAGAAATCCCATCCGTGTAACAATAGTGCATCAAGTAATCCATCAATGGTGGAGAAGAGGTGATCCAATGTAGTGTGACTCCAATTTGCTCATGTGAAGCACGTTATTTGGACCCCAAATATCATAAGATAATGGGGAAGAAAGTCCGAAACAATGAGGTTGAGCACACAACCGCTGGGTATATTCCTTGGGTAGACCAAGACAATGTTTTCAATTTCTTTATTCATCAGCTGGATGCCACCACACCAGATCTAGGAATATTCTTTGTCATTTCCAAGAAGATGGGTTTTGTATCCCTAAAAATAATTTCCATATATAATCCCATAATACTACAAAGGATAAGCTCAGGTAGTATAAAAATTACCCACACCTATGAATTTCTGAGAGTTTCACCATATGGACACAATTTCATGATATTACGAAATGTCTCATAGATCATGGTTTAATCTATAGAAGAAGATTCATCACTATTTATTTAATATCAAGAACGAACCTTGCAATTGTGGTTGAATTCCAGATGGAATTGGCTCGATAGCCTTTGTGAACATGTTTTCAGCAGAGTAGGGACACCTCAGGGGATATTCCTTGTCCACCCTAGTAGGAACCATCACACCCCTAAGTTAGTTTGTATATATAAACATCATCCTGACGATTATCCTCCCTCTGTAGATGAAGAGGATTTGGAGGAGGCTCCATCTTCAATCAAAGAGGGTGCCTCCACCACCATTGAAGAGTTGATTCAAAAAAACCTTGGCATAGAGGAAAATCCATGGCTGATGATGATCAGTACAGCCATGCTCCTAGAGGATAAACAATTGTATGTTAATTTCCTAAACCAGTATCATGATGATTTTTTAGATCTATGGCAAGGTGATAGGGGTAGATCCTTCAGTCACCATCCACCATATTGGACTCCTACAGAGTCATCATGAGTGTAATCATCCTCCTAGGAAATTTAATCCCTCCCATGGTGCCATGGATAAGGCTTATGTTGAAAATTTTATCAAATTAATCATCTTTAGGGAAGAACAATACCCCAGATGGATAGCTAACATCATCCTAGTATGGAAGAAGAATAAGAAGACTAGGTTCTGCCTTGACTTATAGGATCTCAAACCCCAATTTCTTAATGAAGACTTTCCCCTTCTTGTTATATAGTTAGTGATTGGTTCTAAAATAGGATTTCAGGCTATCTCCTTTATTGATGAATACTTTGGGTGCTACCAGATCTAGAATAAAACCAAAATAGGAAGAGTCTAATACATCTAGGGAATCCCAATGGACCTTTTACTATCTTGTGATGCATTTTTTCATGACTAATGTTGGATTTAATTGTCAATGGGCAGCACACCACATACTAATAATAGTTACTTGTATAGTGGTGAAATGATACATGTATAACTTGTTGGTTAAATGCCGCTAGATTTGGTACCATCTCATAGATCCTTAGAAAGTGTTAATCTTATTTCACTCCACAAATTTAAAGATGAACCCATTGATGTTTGCATTTTGGGCCCCCTCAGAGAAGTTTCTTATCTTTATCATCCAATTGAGATGCATTTACATTTTCTAAGAGAATATTAAATTTATCATCAAGATGCCCCCCCCAAACCTCTGAGATCTCTAACGAATCCAAGGCCACATTTCCAAAATATGGAAATTCATCATGTATTTGGCTGGGATGTTTCACCCCTTCTTAAGAATCATGAATAATGGATTTATCTACTAGTGGGATGGGGAATTCCAGACATCCTTTGAAAAAATCATGTAATATCTTCAACTACCTCTAGTTATGAGGCCACCCAACTCATAGATTATTTTCGTCCTTTATGTGATAACACTAGAATTGTAAATTGGTTCCATTTTATACTAGAAGAACAGTGAGGGTTCAGAAATAAATTTTATTATCCATCTTTCATGCTCCATGACATGGAGGCCAGATACTCCCCCATCTATATATACTACCTCATGATTGGTATTTCAATGTATAAGTTTTGGCACTATCAACATCATGATGAGATACAATTGGGGGGTTTTTTGGACCGATTGAAGCATATTCTAAATATTTTTTTACATGATTAATGGAATGTAGGGAAATGATTCTTTAGGATTTATGAATCGAGTTCATTCCATAGAAACCCATAATGGGTTAATCCTTGGAAGACACTATGGCCACCCATCCAAACCCTAATGAACTGCCCCAATATATCAATTTCATAGATTAGGCTATCCTCTTAGTAGATCAGGATATTCTATTCTAGTTGATGCATTTCAATGGTGCCTCCAGAATCACTACTGGTAGAAGGATCAAAAATATCAAGCTCAATAGATTAGGATTTGGGATCGTCTCATCACCCCATCCCATGAAATTCTTCCGTACTCATTTCTATATTAATAAGGATGCACCATCTTGAGGCGGAGTATCATTCTCTCATTACTGGTCTCAAGATGGACCTTGATATTGATGTCCCATTCAATCATGTAAAGGGATACACTTAATTAGTCATTAAATATATTAACAGTGATTATATTTCCCAAAATCTATAGACCAACCCCTTCTAGAGCACACTCATCAGCTGGTGTCTCATTTCCTATCAATACAAAAATGACTCATGTCCCTTAGTTGTAGAAGGATGAGAAGACACCTTGGAACGTTTATTCATGTTTCTTATTGACCCTGACTATGGAGACCTATTCATTTATGTGTCACATCAATGATTCGACACTCCAGTCATTTTATATGATGATGATGGCCAACTGGAAAATTAGATTTCTACCAGTGCTTCCACATTCGGACCCTTGGGTTACTCCATAGTAGAATAAATCTTTGATTGGGATACTAATTTCATAAGGTACCACTAAAATGTAATCCTCTTACCAAAACGAGTCAATAATGAGTAAATCAATCGATGCATGGACCATTTACCCTTAAAAGCATGCCTTAAATTGATCAAATAATATAAAGATGTTCATTTGAAATAAGTATCCTCTATTTTATTAAAGGGGATGATATTTCATAGGTTATTTTGTAAGTTCATGTCAGGTTATTTTTTTCCCATCAACCAAGATTGAAGCTCACCCCCCCGATTTCATGGTTGGGTTACTTCCATACCACCATGGTCTATAGTGACAAGAGGTGTCATGATTGTCAGAACCATGCCAATTTTTTTCATCAACTGCTGGAACTCCTCCACACCCCTAGGTAGTTTTGGCCCTTTATAGTATGGGGACATGGTGATGTGGTACCATTTCCACTAAAAAAATCTTGGCAGTATTGGTTTATTCTGACCATGATGGATTTCTTCTCAAATTGGGAAGAAGTGATTTACCTCTAAGAAGTTGAGCGCTGATCCATAATTTAATTGGTGATATCCCACATCATTCATCAATTTGGAGATCCTCACAAAATTTTCCCCAATAATGTCAGAAACCTATGTGCCACTGAGATAAAGGGATTATTGGAAAATTACAGTATTTGATCTAACAATACTTCATGCTACCATGTGCAAGAAAATGGAAAAATTGAGGCATTCAAAATGTCCCCCTATAAAATTATTTAGAATATGGTGGGACAAAATAATAAATTTTAGATGGAAAATCTACCTAATTAAATATGTTCCCATCATATAAAAACATATAATTACATATAGGTGACTCCATATTCCCTAGTATATGGAATAAGGGTAATCCTTCCCATCGATGTTCAGTTTCCATCACACCAATCATCTTCCTACGACTAAAAGATACCATAGAAAATAGAAGAATATCTTTCTATATGATATGGAATTCCTAAAATAGAATAGTCTATAGGATATAAACAATATAGAAAAAATGAGAAAAATATATAACGTGCTTTCAACAAGAAGGTTCACCTCTGATCCTTCCTCCATGGTGGCATGGTGTTAGCTCCTAGAACTCCAATGAAATTTGGAAAGAGGATACCAAAGTTGGATCACAATTTGTAAGGACCATATATCATTCATAAGGTTTGTTCCAAAAGTGAATACTCTTTGTAAACCATGTATAGAGATAGTATCACACCTCTCACAAATTCCCAGTCTTTCAAACATTATATCACAAAATGGTTGTGGGTTCTTCAATCTATGAACTTAAACTAGGATTGTAAGTCCACCCCTCATGACTTTAAAATGTATTTGGGTTTTCTAAGGAATGTTTTCCATAGTGTTGATTCACCTTAGTCCTCATCCATGTCATGTTTTTTGTACAACAATATGAATATCAATTTTGGAGTACTCACCCCTTGTTCTAAGCTTTATGAACTCAAACAAATAACCTTCTCATAGTAGAATAAAAAAAGACATTAAAATTTAGGTGAGTATTATCCAGAATATGTGATATTAAGGTAATCCTCCATGGAACTCATTCATATCAGGGATTTCACTCTGATGGACAATATATATATATCCATGTTAGGATCCCCTCTCCCAAGGAACATGTTGTGTTTTTTGGGCCTCCTTGGTCCTCATTCACGTCGTTTTTTTCTCAGAATGAAATATATCCATTTGAATCAACCGCTCATGGTTTGAACACTATGAAAATAAATTGGTATCCATTTTTTTATCCTGGAAACATGACCTTAAACTACCTAAAATAGGTCTAAGCATTAAGAGCAGAAAATGTTGGAATCCCCTATAGTTCGAGTTGTACAACATTAAACTGAAAATCCTTATGCCCTCAACACATGGTGTTATACAATTATTTTCCTGTTACAAAATCAGGATGCTTCTTAATAAGTGATGATCTTTTTCCCATATAAAATTGGGTGCTGCGAATTATCAAAATGGGATGGCCAATAAACCATACCCCTTTCCCCAAATGTGGGATGCCTTATGTTATCCATGGGATAACTCATATTATATCTCTAGAGAGGATCAACCCTACAATCATCAGTCTTTATCCTCTCTGTGTATCAGAATTAAAAATGTCTATATTACTATCTTCACAGGATATTTAGTAATTCTTAGACTTTCCATCTTCTGGCCCAGTTACAAATTCATTATCCCTTTGTCTCTCTCGGGCCAATTGTTGTGAGAGGACCTCCCTTGGACTCATTCATGTTAGTTATTCCAATTATCCATACCAAATAAATCCCAGTGGGGCCAACATTACCACATTTCACGTTTCATGATTTGAAACAATTTGAACCCCCTTCCCCAATCCAAGAATTATGATGTTAAAATATGAGTTATTTTCCTTCAGAAACATGTGTGGTGCGGGCCTCCTTGGTCCTCATTCCCATTGGGTCTTATCCACTTCATAGAACACAAGATCCCTTGAATGAAAAAACACTTACAAATTCAAAAAATCAATACATTAACTAATTTCTCATATTTTATTTGACAAGACTCTAAGACCATTCTACATGGTCTAGAACGTATGACCTTAAATAGTGAGAAACTAGATTTGGGGTTTCTTAAAGTGGTGAGAGGCCGCATTGGATCATTCATTTTGGGATTTATCTCTTTCACCACATGAACTTCTTTGATTTCCCCATTCCCATGATCCATACATTATGACGTTAAATTATTTTCATCCACCTTCAGAACATCGTGTGACTTGATTCCAATCACCATGTCATATGTACAAATTCCTAGAATTTCCATTTTATGCCCAATTGTAGAGTCACCCTGAAAACGACTATTTTATTTAGTGAACTCACCCCAAAATTTCCCATGAGCCTCCTTATAGGTACAATAGATATTTCCAATATCTTTCCTCCTTGGAGGCCATGATTCCCTCATAGTCTAATATGAGGAAGGAAAGAACGAGTGAACTAGTATGAAATACCACCAATGTCCCCAACAAATAACATCCCAAACACATGATTTTAAATGAAAATATTACCCTAGATAAGTTTGATATGCCTACAGATAAGAGATTATCTTACCATGTATCAAACCAGGATGCCCAATATGAAAAATTTGTGATGAACGAACACTAGAATCATCAGAACATTATGGTATCTATATCCATACATCTTATAAATTTAGGATTCTCTATAACAATATATGATATGATTCAAAACTGTTGTTTGATAGGGTAAACCCAATTGGAATTGGTCTTCTACCAATCATGATTTAGAACTATGTGTGTATTCATTCCCTTCTTCATGGGATTTGTAGTGACTCTCTAATATTTTCTTGGGTCTAGCCCCTCAATTGAGTCATCAAATTTGTTTGTCATTGTCTGGGATTAAAGAACATAAAATGAAATCCATGGTAAATAAATTATGACCATAAACTAATTTATCTACGTCTATGTGTTATAATATTAAGTTTAAAGTAATAGTCAAATTGTGTGTGGTTTGTGTCAAGGGTGATCTTTATGGCATCAAGTGGCCTGTTATACACCACATTTATAATTCATAATCTTCCTTTGATGTGACATTAATTCCTTCATGATACACTTTTTTAATAGTCAAATAATCACAACAATAAAATGTGTTCTTGAAAATTGATTTTTGGGATGTCCCATGTGATAGGACCTCCTAAGCCTTCCAATGCTATGCCCCATTTTCATGATGTTAAACAATGACTTTACCCCTAGAATGAACCCCATATTATCTATTGTCCTGATGAGAACAAGAAATTATAGGTATCTTGATGCATAGGCCACATGCACTCTATATCATTATAATATGATGATAAACTATGTGATGCATCCTAATACCATGATGTTAAATTATACAATCCATATTCCTCATTTTAAAACATTAAATTTTGTGTTTATCAACCTCATCGCACAATAGAGAACTACATGTCCCATTAGGCCCTCAACCAAGAAGCCCTTTATTTAATATCGGTCACCTACCACATCATTCATGTTATTTGACTCTCATCCATCATATGAGGTGACTTTCCCATGGAAAATATGTTTTCATTTCATTCAAACTGATACACTGACTCTAATGTTCTCTAATTCCTAATGGAATAATTCCAGGTGTGTTGGAATCCATTCAAACTCTTTATCACCTCATTTCCACACTTTTCATGTCCCTAATTTGGATCCTCATCCTCCTACACGTCTGAAGGGACCCCTAATGAAAACTTTTCTAGCCAAACTGACTCACCTACCATCACTGGCCAACACCTCAGATGTTTTTTGACAACATTTTGAGGCATGTTATGTGTTTAAAAAATGGTCATCAGATGGCCTTTGTTTTTCACCATTCTTAGTCGAGTGATGTGGATGTTGTGCTTTCAACATGGTGAAAAACTATCTAATATCATGAATCCACCTCTATTATGTTCCATTTTTTTTACATTGTGATTCTCAATTTACCTTAGCCTTTGTTTTTTTAGAATTCAACACCCACTGTATTATCCTATTAGTGCACTGGAGCATGTTGGAAAAGATAGTAAGATATCACAAGAGCCCCGTTATCCCGCCACAACAAGTCTCAACATGAACTATATCAGTGGAAAGATAATAATAGTAGACCCGAAGTGATCGATGGTTTTCTAACACTCTCATATGAATAAGTGGTCAGATATTTATCCCTCATTTCTCATATCGAGCATGCCTCACATGATGTTAGGTATGTATTATTTTTTATATTAATAATATAATTAAGGTGGGATTATTAAGAAAAAAGAAACTTGTTCATTCAGGAATGTGATAAAAAAACATAGTATTAGAGGGTCATCCAAACATTAGACTCTCTCCATCAAAAAATATCTTCAAATATTGACATCGATATTTAATATCTTGTGCTTAGCATGCCTCTATTGGGTGGAATCCAGGGTCTGATGCTGCTTCACTTGATCTTATTTATTTTCAATGATCATAGAGTGAGTGACATCGTCTATAATCCACTACTTATTCTACTTAGAACGTTATTCATCCACCAAGGATATGTCATACACTACCTTGTCTTTAGTCTCCACCTACTGAGCCTTCATACTGTTAATGATTTCTTTTTTAGAGGTAGAAAATTCCACATGCTCCATTTCTAGACCTTCTCGTCAATTGATCTCTCTTTAAGCCTCTAAAAGTTCCTTGGAGCCCTTAGATTTTTGGTTCTTCTTGGCCAGGTCGATCTCCAACCATTCCTTACATTTCTGATAAACAAGGATGTCCCAATATAATGAATGAATGTTGTAAGTGTTAACTCAACCTATACTTAGGATGAATAAACTGTAGATAAGAGATCCCGCTTGTTGTTAATGTTAAAATATCTGAGTGAAGACAATGAAATTCCCCACATATGTCCACGACTTAAGGGGTTGGATTCGATTATCCTCAGCATCCTCCAATCCAGAAACATCAAACTATTTGGATTGTAAAGGCTTGTATGGAATAAAACACCAATAAATTAATGTACGGATCCTCCATGTGAAAATTATATAGAATGAGATGCTGAAGAACTATCACCATAAACAACTACTTACCAACCTCTTCACCAGAAATAGAATTCTCCACTACACCCTATGGCACCACTGAGGTGGAAGTGACTATCCCTTCTCCCCTATATGCCCCTAAAGGTAGAAAACTCCTTGTTTTTCCTCTTGCAGCTACCACCATTATAAATTTTGGGGGCATGCAGATACTATTTATCCTCCCCGACTACTCCATCATAAGGTGTAGTCCCACCTATTTTTAGAAGATTCATATCTTATATCCACCTATGATGAAGCCTATATGATTAGATCCACTACTTATTATCTTTTGAACAAACCTACCATATTCCTCAACTCAACCCTCCACATCGAGAGAATGATATCAGATTTTCTCTATGGTGTAACCTCTTGGATTGGTTCAACTCCAAAGGTTTCCCAGGCCATTCCCACTAGGTGAGGTACATCATCAATTTCCACCTCATCCCCAAGAATGATTAATGAATGTGATGGAGCTAGTGGAAAAGTATTGAGCATGGTTTAAACATCCATTAAAAAAATGCTCATTCAACCATATGACGGGAAAGAGAAAGGGGATAAATGAAGAAAAGAGGAAGTGAATTATGGGAAATGTACAATCTAGTGAGAATATCATGGAGGATTATAGGTAGTTTTTCAAGAAAATTTCCATAAATGGCCACTAAATTAGTTGGAGGTACCAATTGATGGTCACTTATATTCACAACATCAATATGGGTCCCCAAAATCACCCCTTTATGTGTTTTTGTATTCTTAACGTCCACATGAAGCTCGTCATGAACTCAAACTCCTCTAGGATTGATATTATGCAAGTGAAAAAAGTAGGTAGATAACAGTTATAAGAATAGATCATATCTGATGAATATAAGTTATAGATATTTACCTAGTAGACGGTAGTGTTTCCTCCCTTGGGAGAGTCTTGTTCGGTGTTTCTTCCCCATGAATCATTTGAATCCTTTGGAAATGGTATACGTAAAGCCAGACTAGCCACTGATATTTGTGGGGGAGAGTTCAGGTTCAACAATACCCTCACCCAATCATTTAAAGGAAATTCAGTGATCTAAGAATGGACCAAGTCCTCTTGATCCACCACATATCAGTTCCCCTCATATCAGGATACATGAAATCCAACTCTTACATGAACAACCCTGAAGAGACACATCCAATATCAGTTAAGTTTCTTCCATATCAAATGAGTGTGGGATATCTTCCAAGAGAAATACCCTCTATGCCAATCTTTGGGAAATGCAACATCACTGAGAATATCAATAGGACCAAATTGATTCCTGGGATCTTGAAAGAATCTTCTCAAGACAACCCCATAGGGCTTTTCTTATTAATTATTATTTTTTACTTCTAGCATTGAGACTATTGAAACTCCACTATATGTAGCTCCCACCTTGTAGGACCATGAACTGTTGAGCTTACTACTACTTCCATTCATAATGGGTCATCTCTATAACCATGGTGTGCATTGACCACCACTCATCTCCGACCTTATGGTAGAAGGGATACCCATTAATTAGATCGATTGGACCCTCAACTCAACATATCCCATGGGTATGTTCTATCCCAACAATGCATATATTCATGAACAAATCCATACTCAGCTATAAGTGGTGAAAATCATTTTAAATCATCTCATCATTTCACATGAACATATTCTAGATATTTCTTGACACTGAAGGAAGAAATGCATGCCACAACTATGATGATACCGTCAAACTTATCCACTATAGACATAAGTAAAACCTTTCAAACCAATGAAAATTATATGGCCCACAGATTGGATCACAGTAGACCTTCACCATGATTACCCCACCTTGGAATCCTAGGAGTTACGATATTTGATCAATGGACCCTATATCTTCATCACTCTCTATCCCCAACAGAAGGGGAGTAGGCGAAATATGGAGTGATTTTCCAGCATGATATTATCTATCACATCCACCATAATAAAAATGAATGAGAGACTCCCCAGGATATTTAAGATCAATGGAAAAAATTAGTATGAGGAAAAATGGCGTTTGAGTACTCATATCGCCCCATGTGTATGGACACCCAGTTGTAATGAAAGTGGAGTGGACCACACACTCATAGTGGGTTCTTCCCTTCAACGATGTGGTGATATTGATTGTACAATTTATCTAGTACATGGAAATCAATATTGATGTTCTTGCTCATCACCAACATCACCATCATTATGAATGTTATCAAATACACCCCCATGTTTGAATTCCTTTGTCGGAGAATCCAGTTGCAAATAAGCATGACGATAAACCCTCCCACCCTGAACACATGTTGGTATTCATTCTTGATGCTATATCAGAATAGAAACCACTAGATCATATCTATTATAATCTAGTAAGAGTTCTCCATTCCACAATGGAATGATCTAGGTAATGTGCGCATTTTTTTCCATTATTTCTCTACTGAATCCTCCCCCTCTATTGGCTCTGCTACATGTTCATTCAAGAAATATTCACACTATTTCTTGAAAGGGAAATATCTTGTCCATGGATTATCTTTTATGTTTCTATAAAAGAGATACATGAGCACATTATCTAGTTTTGCAATATTCTCTTGGTCCTCCCATATATTCTATGTTGGGGGGAACTCTTCATACATATACAATTGGATTGGGATCCTAGTCATTTGATTGAAGTCCTATAGAATGATGTCGAACTCCCCATGATGCAAGTGAAACATACTGGTCCCCAAGGACTATCATCTTAATATATAGAGAGTTATTTCTTAAGGGTGATAAAAATAATGATGTGAATACCATGATTCTTCATAGAGACCCACATTCTTCATATCTCCTTAGAACTCAGTGCAATATACACATTCACAGTAGGCCTAAGACCACTCATCAGAGAAGTTTCTTCCCGGGAACAAATCTTATATGTCATTGAATCCTTTCAATGGATTCCCCAAACCATCCTTGAGTAAAGTCTCATACGGTGATGGGGATTCCTTATACTCCATATTCTCCCCATAAATTTTATTAATGTAGTTGTAGCGATTATTAGATATAATAAGTCCATGGTCCTTCAATATGTATCCTATAGTACACTTGTTCCACTAGTATTTCCATAACATGGGTCTGAACAAATAGGTAAGGTTTTATCTTATAGATATCAGGATAAAGACATTTTCCATTATCCTGATGCCAGAAAGATCAAGAATCTTACATAGTAGGTACTCCCTTTCATCCCCTATTAGTAGTTCTAGGAGTGATTCGTGTTCTGAGGAGACTCAAATACTCTCATCGATCAGAATGTTCCCAGCCATGTTTTATCTCTGAGTACCAGTACTTGTAGCATTGACTCCATGCCTATACATTTGATTCAAGACATATTTTCTTGTTTTTTATTGTTCAAATGTTTTTTTTCATAGAGGATATTTTAAGAGCTCTATCTCATCTATATCACTTCTCTAAGGTTGGGTTCACTAAGAAGTATCCACATAGTAAATTTCAAAGAGTTTTCTTCAATAAATAGCCTTAGCACAACAATGTACATAGATACATAGAGTTTAAATAAAAGTGATCAATTGATTTTCTCATTTTGAATGTTTAGTTATTTTGAGGGGACACACCTATGATATTTATAGGATTTTGTACGGTTTGAGATTCTTGGTTGGATCTATGCAACTAACAATATTGCATGGGCTTTGTGATTGAGCTTGACGAGTGGGAATTGTGAGTGAGCTTCACGAAATAGAATATATTTCATATTTCATATAATAAACCCTCATAATTTGACATTAATTATTCAAATAAACCCCCATTATGGGTGGGGGAGTGATACAGAAATAAACATCTCAATTAAGGTTGAGTACCTCATGCCCTCAACCAATCTGAGACCTGTCCAACTGCTCTGTGAGTCCCCAAGTGAACTGTGAGTCCCACTCATGTGTCCTCTCACTTCACCCTGAATATGGATCAAGGCTCCCACATACATATTTCTTCAAATCATAGGTACCATTACCCATTTTTCATTTATATTAGGCACCATAACATGGACATTGTGAATGAACACTACTTCTCTACAGTGCAAATGACATGCCCAGCATAGAGGAACATGAGATGAAGTCATGTAAGCCCAAGGGGAATGGTACCTTAAAATGTCGCCATACCCTGTGAGAAATATACTATATTTCTTTATCATATGATGTTAAACTTCATGACAGCATCATGATAATGGTACATTAAACTGTAGCCTAACCCTATGTGACAAACTTATGATTCCAATTGTATGATCGTAATAGGATGCAAAATTATATAACAAGACTATATATTAGCCTCCCATAATTAAATATTAAATGAATAATCCCCAAATTACATGTTCAATAAGGAAAATATTCTCTATGTGTGAGCCACAAGAAATGTGATTCTCCGGGTAGCTTCTATGCTTAATCCCCAACCACAACCTCACTTCTCCTGGAAACATTCAAGCAGTTCATTTTTTAAGCTCCAAGCCATCTCAACCAATATAAATCATCATTTAATTGGTTTATTCCATTAATGAGACCCACATAACCATTTCTAGAAGCATAGTATGATACATGTGTGACTCACATGGAACAAGATCCTCAGTGTAGCCTCCACATATAATCCCCAACCACGACCATACTAATCCTAGCATCACCCCGGTAGCTCAGTATGTATTCACAAAACCATTCCAACAATGATCAATCTTATTATAAAGAGAACCATCAATGAATAATCCCCACACCATCCCCCACCAATCCTAATTTTGTTACACAAGCATCCTTAACTCATGTAATTAAACTATGTGGACCAGTTTTGTCACATTATCTTAATTTGTAGTGATGAACTGTGTGGATTATGATCTGTGTATGCTAAACAAGGTATGTAGGTTTTTGACAAGATATTTAATACTAGAAATGGTAAACTCATTATGTTCCCTAATAGGGGGATACCTCGTAGATCTACATTGTGGGGAACTCTGACCTATAACATTGGGTCCATCTCAAGGGGTGTCCCGACAGTGGTAAAATCACTGTGTTCCTCATCAAGGACACACCTCCAAGATCCAAATTAATGGGAGTTATGATCCTCAACATTGGGTATGTATAATGGGGAATCCTGAAAATGGAAAACTCATATTCTTTCCCCTTAGAGACACCCCACTCTCATCCTCCTCAAGTGGTGTTCTAATCAACCACACTAATTCACCTCACGGAGGACCGTGTGCAACATCCCAAATTTTACTTAAGGGGAATTTTAATCCATTCATCAGTAATCAAAAAAATATGTGACGTCACTCCCTCATAGGGACCAATCTCCTAGATCAGCATCAAGGGGTGTTCTGACCATCCTCCATGATTAGCATCAACGGGCATTTTGATACATCCATTGGTAAACCTCTTGGTGTGGCATCATCACTCCTAGGGGTGCACTTTTCAACCCCACCAAAATAGAAGTTATGATACAAAACTTTAGTCAACCTCAACTGGAATCCAATAATTTTTGAATCATCAATGGGTTACGAAATTCTCTTTTAGGATCATACTTACAAGATCCACCTCAAGGGACATTCTTATTGTCCTCTCAGATCCTCCTCAGGGGCATTCTGATCCATCCATTAGTAAACCTCTATGTGTGAAAACATCTCTCATAAGGATACATCTTATAGATCCCCACCAATTAGAATTTAGTTCGACAACTCCTGGTCTCACTGAAGGGGTATCCCATCCTTGGTGAATCATCAGGGTGTGACATAATTCTCTTCTAGGGGAACACATCCTAGATTCTCCTACAGGGGAATTCTATTTATCATCTTTGATCGACCAAAAGGGGGATTCTGATCCATAATTTGATAAAATTATTGGTGTGAAATCATCCCTCCCAAGGATGAAATTATAAGATCCACCTCATGGGGCATTCAGATCCACCGATCCAAGATCTTCCTCAAGAGACATTTTGATCAACCTACTGGATCGACCTCAAGGGGTGTTCTGATCCATCCACTGGTAAAACGTCCTAGTGTGAAATAATTTTCTCATAGTTACACTCTTAGAAGATCCACATAAAGGGGTGTTCTGGTTATTCTCTTAGATCCATCTCATGAGGGGGGGGGGGTTGATCCATCCATTGGAATATCTAAAGGTGTGACATTATCCTTTCTAAGGACGCACCACTTAGATCCATAACATGGATTGTTATGATCCAAAACATTGGTTTCACCTCAAGGGGAATCCCATTATTGGTGAACCATCCAAGAGTGACATATTACCACTTGGGGACACACCTACTAGGTCCTCCTTCATAGGCCATTATGATCCACCCATCTTGTCTCCTCACAATGTTAAAATTGTGCCCAACATTTCTCTACAAAACTTTAACATTGTGAATATCTACTAAAGCTGTTAAAATTTGGACCGAAAACGTAATACATACCCCATTAAAGACATGGGATTCTTATTATGAAAAATCCATGAATGAAATACTCCCCCTACGTCAATCATCCTGTGATTGACATGGTATTCCTTGGTTTATAGGCTTAGGATGACTTATATGAGGTTACTTCTTATGTTGATGAATTACATCTCACTAATGCACCCAACTTCTATACATTACTAGTGATTCCCAACATGAATTATATAATAATATAATATTTTCCCCTTCTAGGTATAAGTATCATAATAAACCGATTTCTACAGTGAGATGACATGAGAATGATTTCTATGAATACGACTTAAATCTAAGAAGGAGACTTGGAATAAAAAATGACATCCAAGGAGGAATCCATGGAAGGAGGAACCGACATCCCACAATCCAATTTTTATTATGGAGTCAACATTTCAATTGAGAAAGATGAAAATTATCTTCCTTTGGAAAGA
The DNA here is from genome assembly GCA_963277665.1 of Viscum album. Taxonomy (NCBI): domain Eukaryota; kingdom Viridiplantae; phylum Streptophyta; class Magnoliopsida; order Santalales; family Viscaceae; genus Viscum; species Viscum album. Next base: position 614,883,397 of record OY728136.1, read on the forward strand.
TATAATATGGGGGTACAACTTCCATAACATATATTCATCATGTCGATGCATAGGCAGGCCCCAATGAAAGCATTGAAAATAGATGCACCATGATATCTTTATTATGTATTGATTATTGTATAATGAATATATTTTACCATATTAATGTGGATTTGAGTGTCTATATATTTTATCTTTTAAATGGATTTCGATTCAATTGATACCAAAGTTCAACATTTCTTGGGATTAAAATGTTACTCGAATGGTAAGATTTACATTTCCAATTTTATTTTCCAATAAATAATGATTTTTAAAGATAATTCATATAGGTAATTTTAATAATTTCATAAACCTTAAACTATTTTCATTATGTATTTATATACTATTACATTTACCGAAAAAATTCATTCCCCCTTGACTCTTATTTTACCTAAACGTTTTCTTGTTAGTCAAACTAACACCATCTCTTCCTCTTAGTCAAGAACCTAACCTTTTATATGTTTTAATTCATTGGATATTTTTAATATATCCATTTATATTACTCAAAATTTGATAAATGTTCTTTTCTTCTACTATTAGTTTCATTAAAATTAATCAAATAAACATTTTAACTTTATCTATATGGGTCATTCTAATTAAGGTATGAAAACATAATTTTTAATGCCATCCATATGAACACATACTTCCAACAAATTTTTTATTTCCATGAATATTCCTATATACACTTTCCTGGTATAAAAAATAAATTATTTTTATTCTTGTTTCATAAAATATTTTAATTTTATTAATGTTTTCAAAGGATCAAGATTATTTCTTATTTTAAAATAAATTTTTTAAATGCTCATAGAAAGGGTTTTTCTCCTATATCAATAACTATTTACATATTTTGTGGTTTATAAATGAAAGTATTTTTATGATACCAACCAAGTTATTACTATAGAAATATTAAAAAATGTATCTTTATTTTAGGTGAATAATCATTCATCACTTTATTCCTTCCTAATCATCTTTATTGTATAATTGTAATATTATTCCAAAGAAATTCCTAGATGAATACCCAATTATTGATTCGTTTGATTTAAGTATGTTATCATAGATCCACTACCTTGATTAATGGACGATTGAAATTTTATAAACATATAATTTTTATCTATATGATGTAAATACCATATGCTATATTATATTTATTGAACAACATTTACCCAAATAGCTTTTATGTATATTGGGATACCCATTTGTTTTCCATGGGTTTATCTTGTTTTTATTATTCATGACCAATATATATATATATATATCCTTTTTAAAATTATCTGGAATATATTTCCTTCCTTTACTTATTTATAATGTGTTTAATGAGTTCCACTTTCTTTGTAAGGGTTCCTTGAGATATAAAAAGTGAATGATTTCCGTTTGAAAGTTTTATGAAACCCATTTATTTTGATGTGTCATTTATAATGTGATAAGTGAACTATTATTCTAGTGGAACTCATAATAATGGAATAATGATGGATGTATACCTATAAATTCCCCGGATACATTGTTTAAATGTTCATATCTAATGAGATATGTATACCTAAGAATAGCCATGTTGTTCTCAAGCATGGGTGCATGTTTGTGACTCGTGAAGGTGATGTATATAAAAGTAAAAGTATGTTGTCTCAGAAGACTGGATTAAATTGTGTGACTAAAGAAATTAATGTTTATATATATTAATAATTTTTCCATTTTTTAAATATGTCATATTTTTATTCTTATACTCACGACTATGTTATCCTCTTATAAATCATGTTAATAGACTTGTGTTTCTATAATCTTTTTATACATGTCTTCTGATATGGGAAGAATTATTACATGATTTTTTTCTATTATTTGTTGGTTATGATTTCTCTTATGTGTCTTGATTATACCTATATGATCATATTGTGCTAACTTATGATATTCAATCATTATATCTTATGTTTAACCTTATTTATCCTATGTCGTCACCCAATACATTTGTTTCTAGTTCCTCAAGGCATACATGTTCATAATTATAGAGTCTAGTGTATCAAAATGACATGGAAATATTAATAAGGATTTTAACGTATGTATCTTATGTTCCAAGTCATCACATGAACTAATCGTGAAATTCTTTGATTTATGTGACTATTTGAGAGATAGAATGATTATTCGTGTAAAATAATGAAATAATTTGTTTTATTAAGATTTTGTTCATTTAGACAGTATCAAAGTGGGTTTTATTTATATTTGAGGACTATTTTATCTAAGTTTTTTATAGTAGTAGAAAAAATTATTTAAAACCATAGGTATTATTCTTATGGATAAGTCTAAGTATAGGTTAATATCCAAAAGTGTTGGTAAAGTAGCGATTGTGTGGTTCTCTATGAAATTAAATCCCTATCTGAATATAAGTAAGTGGATCTGGCTGTAGTATAGATTGACCATGGGGTAATCACCTAATAAAGGTTGGAAGTTCATTGACACATTTTTTCACTGGATCTTGATGTGTGGGCCAAAGACTACACATTTTTCTTGACACTCAAGATAGATATGATTATGTTAATGAAATTATATTCACAAAAAATTATAAAAGATTTATTTACAAATTAATTTATAGGATTAAGTTATAAGTATGATAAAAAACAACATAAATAATCACATATCAGACTAAGAGTGACTTAGGGTGAACTGAAATCAAATACAATAATTTCTAATATTATGAAATTTTGATGTTTGATTTTTCAAGTATTTACATTAATAAAATTATCTTATAGTGTTAATTATTAATCACTCATGATTAAATATTTTTAATTTTTTGTAATGAATGAATCTAGAAGGAATCATGTTAACAATGGATGCCATGGACAATGAATATATTATCCTATTATTCAACCCAATGGGAAAAGATATAGAGTGAGAAACGTTATTATTAATCAAAACCTACAATAAATAATCCCGAATAATTAAATGGATGTATTTTAAATTATAAACCCACCAAAGAAGAGAGGGATTGAGTCTCATTAATGTTCAAGGGATGGAGAATATAATGGAAAGAATATTGAATTCTATTCATATAAAAAATATTGTCAGAATCACTAAAGGGAATGTTTTAAAAAAACTAAGAGATGTTTTGTGTGAATAAAATTTGGTGATAGTGAAATTAATTAGCAACTAAAAATAAATTTTTTAATTGTAAATGGTTAAAGGAAAATGAATTTATCCAAAGGAACCACTAATAATTCAATGTCTCAAATGTGGTAAAATTGGGAATTACCCAAATCAATACACTAAGAATTACTTGTGTTGTATTTAAATCATATTCAACCCACTCCTTTGAACATAGTATTTTTATTTGAACATTAAATCACTAACAAGATGAATTGAAGTTTAACTATTAATAAAAATAATCTAGTGGTATGATTATTGAATCCAATTTATATAAATCCCCTCTAACATATGTTTACTAAAAATTTATTACAATAAAATTTTGGTACCCCCCATTTATTGAAATTCTATGTGATATTTGGAATAATTTGGATCTATAGACATATAATTCATGAAAATATCTGTGATTATGAAATAATAACTAAATAAACCAATGAAAAAATATTAATATAAGGATAAATATATACTCCATATGAAATAATTACACCCATTATATTGGGGTATTTATCACTAATGGTTAAATGAAATACTCAACATTAGTTATATTCCTATTGATAATAATGAAATGAGTTCAGTAGGGATACTAAGGATTATGAAAATGATGGCTCATTATAAATTAAATTTAGATTCATGTATATCTTATAGACACACTTAAATATTCCATAAGTTAGGAATAATTAAAATTGTTAGGATACAATTTATTCAGGTCAGAGAATATAATGTCATAAACTTTCACTACTCATTTTCCATAAATAAATATAGTGGTTGATTTCTTTCTCAACATGCAATACAAAAAACAAAAGGAATCATTAAATATTTTATAACCATTTAAATGCATCTGTTGAGTATTTTGGAAAATATAAAGGTAACATAATTATTAAACACACACACACACATATATATTTCACTTTCTTATTAATTTTCATTAAAAAAATTCTATTTGTATAGGAAAAAAAGTAAATCATGTTGGGCGTAAATATATATTCTTAAAGAATTTAATTTCTATATGCTATTATACTTGTTATATTATAGTTATATAATTTCTTAAATAGAAATTTTTGGTAATATATAAAATTAAATGAGGTTCAATGAAATATTTATTATTATGAAATTAATAACATTTTTCTATTCTTAGAATATATCTATTTCATAAAATTATTTTTATCTACTAATATATAAAAATTTATTTTTTATATTTTTAGAGATTGAATCATATAAATTTCATTGAATATTTTTGGTAATTTTTATCTAATAATGTAAAGAAATTAATTTCATTTTTAGGCATTAAAACAGTCAACCAAGATAAATATTAGTTACAACATTAAAATGATAATTTATCAACAAATGATACTGTTATAATTATTTTAATGATAAATTAAATTTATCTATTTGAAAATAATTATTCTAATAAAATATTTGAAAACATATACGATTAAATTAAACCTCATTTAACTGTTAAAAATATTAAACAGTATTAATTATTAAAAAGATTTTTTCTACCAAAACAGGTTTTCAGAAAATTAGATATTTTGAATCAATATTTATTTTTCTAATATTTATATTTTTAATTCTATAAAAATAGAACCCAAATTTGGATTCAACTTCTCAATTTTTTTAAGATTTTCCATATTTTATTTCAAGTGATTTTAATGACTCGTGTCTATATAAGCATTTGGAATTCATAGGAATTTTGAATTTTCATTTAGTGGACGAATCATAATTTTTATTGGGGTTCATAATGGAATTATACACATTTATATGTCTTAAGATGTTTTTAGAAGTGTTTTTAGGCCCAAGAGGCACCTTAAGTAATTTGGAGAGTATTTTAAGCTTTATGTTATGTTTTGTGAGTTTTATAGGTCTCAATTATGGTTCATGGTTTGGTGTGAATAGTTTAGGATAAACAACATGAAACCCATAGATTCAGGAGGTTTTTAATTGAATTTCTACCTAAAAAGGTTGTATGAAATGTTTAGTGCATAGTTTTGATGAAACTGTATGAATTTAATGTGAATCCATGTGACTTAGTTTGAGATGGAGGCTTTATTTATAGTTTTCATATGGTTGCAGAAAACCCATAAGAAACATTATTGGTTGAGACAGTTCATGATTTCATGGTTAACACATGGTTTAGTAAACAATGAAGCCTAACTATTTTAGAGGTGTGTGGTTGGATAGTTACTACCATATGGTTGTCTCTTAGTTTGGTAAACCATGTGGAAAAATCATGTGGCTCATTAAAAATATATATTTTTGGATTTCCCATAAAATTATTAATATCTTATCCTTCTTCATTCCATCCACCTAAAAACCCATAATCCAATCGATCTCTTCCCCCTTTAACACCCTTTGATTTTGGGTTGTTGAATCTTTGGTATATAGAATTTTTAGATAAGGATTCACCAATTCTAAACTATTTTCTTCCAGTGATTCATTATCCCTAAATGTAGAGTTATTTTAATTGTTTTCGATGTCTATTCCACCAAATATTGTTTTAATCATCCATGTATCATGTAGATTTCGCCTAGATTTTATACGGGGCATCCTGATATAACATCTACAAAAATGTCTCTTGGGTTTTGATCTAGATTGGAGGTGAAACCCATTTTTCTTGGGGTTTTTAGTTTAAATAATTTATTTTTTTATTACCTTGGCATCTTTAGTTGGATATTTGTCCTCAAATGTGGTCGATACTACTCTTTAGAATTTTTTGTGAGAATTGGATATGGATATAATTTTTAGGGATCTTCCAATACGTATTTTTTTCCTCAATTTTTTTTGGTTGTCTATTAAATATAATGGATAATAGTTTTTTGTCTGACATACAATGTTGTGAGCTTAGAGATGGGTGTGATTTCAGGAACTGGGATTGTATGGATGTGTCTTGGAGAGCTGATGAGACAGTCACTCGTCGGAAGAAATGTGAGAGGAAAGCATTGAATAAAGTCACGTGGTCTATAAATTCACCATATCATAGCTTAATTTATTTTTTATGGTGGTAAAGGTGTTATTGTTATTCTAAGTGATGAAATAAGAAATTAATTAAGTGTTTAAAATTGGAAATTTTATTATTTAACAACATTTTATGTGCTCTGAGCATTATGCGAATGTGGTTCATTATGGAATTACTTGGTAAAAATTCTGACCATGGTAATTGTATAATTAAATATGGTTTTAAATTGAAATGTTACTTTTGGGAAAATAAAAATTTGATATGGTAATTTAAAAATTATTGTGGAATTTGTAATTTTGATTGTTTTTTAAAATGGAGAAGGTGAAATAGTTTTGATTACATATGTTGGGTATTTTAGATTTTTTATTTGAAAAAACATTATTTGAATTATTATTTATATTAGTATTGTGGAAATATTATTGTAAATTTGATTTGGACATGGAATTGAAATGGTTTCTAGAATGGTTTTGGGAAATGGAAAATGTAATTTTCATTGGAAAAGAATTGTTAAATGATCCACCATCATTTTATTTAAGTTATTTTATGTGGTAATAATGGTGTGTGAACATATTTCATTGATATTAAATGAAATTTTATTTTTATTAATGGTTATACCCATGGTGAACATTACCATATAGTGGATTCATTTGGGGTGGCTAAACTCAAGGTGAAAATATCCTATGGGGGAAATTTGTGAGATGATACAACCCGGGGTGAACATGGCCCATGGGTGGATTCAATTATGACGATTAATCCTAGGGGGAACATGGAATCTAGGTTGATGCTGGGATCTAGGAATTAATATATTACCCTCATTTTCCTTTTTTTGGAAATGAATGATAATATTACCCTCAATAAGAGATAATTTGATATTGTCATTGGGAATTTGTTAGAGAAAATCCAACACTTGGAAAAACTTGTATGTTCCATTCTCAGTTGTCATTATGGGAGCTCAGGATCAGTGTTTGTTTTAATCATTTTAAACTAAATGTTTTAAATGTTTTAGTATTATATGATTATCCTGAGTACTTATGAATGAAAGATTATTAAATTTTTTATTTTTGTCTTTCCATTGGTGCTAACATAGTGAATTATATTAACAAACTGCTCAGGCCATTATGGAACGTATGTACCGAAGTATATTTTGTTCTTCTTCACTGGTACAAGTTTCAATTGTGGCCATAAATTGATATGTCTTTATGTCTTTCTAAGAAAAATTTATTGGATCATATAGGGAATAAAACATGACTAGTTGGTTTTGGGTGGTTTTCCCCAATTTTATTTTTTTATTATATTTTATTGTAAATGGTCTTCCCAAAAGGGAACTCATCACAAACCATCCCAACAGGGCCCATGCCATTACTCCTAAATAATGACACCAATAAGCCAAGGGATAAAGTCCTACCCCACATAGGATTATCACACATTGGGGGGGGGGGTATTTCTATGATAACAATTTACATTGACGCACATACATTTCATGAAACAATACATCGATAATAAATTAGAAAAATAAATACATGTATACATCTATCTTATATTTAGATTAAATAGGGATACAAAAAGTATAAAATGAAAAAATAAAACCCCCAAAAAAGCTATGCATTCTTCTAACCAACGTAGTTAGAAGCGATCAATATCAAATGAAGCTTTCAGAAACATCCACATCTAGGCTCTCGTAAACATTTCTATCAGTTAAGCTCACTAACATTCACCTGCACTAAGTCCTCGTGGGTCGTTTTGAAAAGTCCATTCATCTAAAAAAGACATAACATGTGTGGGACATTTTTTTGTTGGAGTGAATGTAAAAATACACTTTAAGATCCCCAACTAAAAAATAATGGGAGAAACTGAAAGGAAAAAAGTCCACTTAATGAAACTAGATGAAACAAAAATGAGATAGGAATTCCATCTCAACCCAACATCAGTTACACAGGTCTAGTCAGTTTTATCCACATAGTGTATCAAACAAGACATGTGAAAATAGAAATAATACACCCATAATCAACAAGATATACTCATCAGAGATTAAAAGTCTCATGATGTCCTGACCTCATAGCTAACCAGATGATTATACTTGAGGTTCTAAAGAAACACACATCCAAGAGAATACACTCCATGTGAAATTCCTTCCATAATGGAACTCATCCAAGAGATATGATTCATTGGTAATAACCCTACTATAAAAGATGGAACACTATAGAAAAAAGTCCATTAGAAACTTCTCTAGGTCTAACTTTAGTTCCCTGCACCAGAGGTCCTATTACTGCTGTCAAACACCCTACATAAACACATAAGAACCAATGTTGAGTGTCATTACCTCACCATTACAGAAAAATTAGGGTTCTCTGATCCAAAATATTCACAACATGACTCTTCTATAAATAGATATTAATGTGGGGCCCACTACAATACACTACCGTGAAGTCGATAGAGTATTCTCTTCAAACAATCCAAGAAAACCTCCGAAGGACCTGTAGGTTGAGGCGACACCTCACCGTGTCAACGCTGTACTAACTCCATCCCAGGTCTCTCACATAAAATGTGGATGGAATCACACCTCATAACTACTCTCAACAACTGAGGGAGATTTAAATTAGGAATATGAATCACTCCTCGTCGCTACTTGAATACGTTAGAGTATAACTCAACAGATGGGGATGGAATCCTTCATACAATAAGGGAATAAAATTTTGTAGATAGAGGACCCACACCATGATATTGTATGGTAATAACAATCCATAGATATAGGACGCACATCCTAAAATGGAATTTCAATAGTAATTTGGAAATATAGGTACTTCACAATATTGCAGCAGGGGTGTACCACTCGGAGGGAAGAGGACCAGCACCCTAATACAATAGGAAAGTAGTGGTCTACATGTATAATCAAAATTAGTGACCCACACCCTAACATAGTTGAGGAGTAATGACCCATGAATATAGAACCATAACCTTGGTATGATAGAGGAGATCCACTCTATGGATAGAGGATCTTCACCCTATCACGAAAGGGGAGTACCACTCTATATGCACAATGAGTATAGAGGGCCCATGGACTAACATATCAAGTTTGATATATCTCCAACTATAAAAATGATAAGGTAGAACCAAAATCTGGTCCAACAGAGGAGTACCAACATTGGGTGGACTATTCCATAGGCAGAGGACATACGCCCTCAGTGGGGGAGTACTACGTCTACCAATATTTAGAGGTAACAGAAACGAACACCCTGATATGATAAGGGAGTCCAAATCATAACATGTATTTGATAAACCAAAACGATATCTTATATCCATCAAGAACACATGAAAGTAGATTTTTTTCATCATGCCTTATATTGACACACAACCACCAATAGGGGACCAGTGCCCTTACATGATAGGGGTGCACCACTCTACCATCCAAAAGAGTTTAGGGGAACCACAACCTAAGTTGACAGGTAAGGGTACAAAACCTGATGTAATCCATGTTACCCACCATTATCACTACCAATGATCTATAAATTCTCTCAAATTGTTATTATTTAGTTTTTCCACATCATATTTGTAAATCTACCATAAATTCCATCATCCAGTTCTAGGTGAAAACCGGCTAATGATAGGCAACTTTTAGGCCTGAATATGAATCTTGAAGATGAAGATAGGTCTGGAGAAAGTCTCCCTAAAAAATATATGACAAGTAATATGGTTTAAGTGGTGTTTGGAACCACCTAAACACCTTTACATACCATTCAATGCACATATTTTATAGGCAAGGGAATTTAATCTAAATGTTCATAGTGTACCTGATGTGCCTCACCTTACCTAGGCCCCTATACATGTATTTTCCCACATGGATAGGACAAAAATGTTTTACACATAATGTGTACCCCATACTACACTATGGGTCTCTCTTATCTAGCATGTTGTCCATGTCATCTACCATGCCTTCTTAATTATACTCGTGCTTGTCTCTCTGACATCGTACTTTCACCTAGCAAGGTCCCATGACACAGCCACCCTGGCCATGTCCTTCGACTACATGACTTGGGATCACTACATAGTGTTTACCCATAGTATATGCTTTGAATTCCCCAAAATTAATTTCTAATAAATTTTACGAACACAAAAAATCCCCAACTATACTATATGTGATGTGATCGGGAATTCCGAATCGGAGTTCACTACAAGCCACATGAATCCATCTGATTTAAACCAAAACCTAAATGTAAAACCCTTGGGAATCATTAGTTGTTGTAGTAGGCCTCTAAGACCATACAAAAATGCGTCAAAACGTGATAGAGACTTAAAATCCAAAACCTCCAACCTCGTGGTGAAACGACGAAGCATCGGGTGATGCTCTACACAGAAGATTCTACAACACAATCTGGGGAGATTGTTGTCAAGAATCGAGATTGGTGGTGTATCCTCTCCCTAAATTCACCTCACTTCACCCATCACTCCAAGTAGGGATGTGGGTTTCCTCATCTTTTCCATTTGAACCCAATGGGATATGTAGGGACTAATTTAATTAATTTTTAAAAAATAAATAAACCTCCAGTTAACACCCTGTTAATAACTCACCTTCGACATGATACTCGACATCAGCAAAAAACAATTTCATTACTAGGGGAAACACCATGATTTGAACCCATACATGGTCTCAAATTTCATATTCAAGACTCCACTAATTATTTATTACTTGTTTCCAATTAAACTACTTTCATGCGACAAACTATCTTTTTAATATCACCTTATCGAGGCTCCCTGGTCCTTATAATGACACACTGACTCAACGTATGGATTTGAAAATATTTCCATAAATATTAATATGTCTTACAAGTCATAAAATGAGTCACTAAAACTTCCCCATCATAGTACTATTTTTCTCTGAAAAGAAAAATCCTAGGTTGATGTCGTAAAACAGATCTCTCTATTGGGACACCCATGACAGCGAGCGCACCAAGGTGATTTCCTGATTCCATCAAGAATACAATAAAGGAACCAAAACGTCCACCACACCCATGTCCATAAGAAACTAGTTCAACATCATAAAACTAGTGATCACAAGTCCTCTCAACTACCATTGATGGGAAACATCGACAATATGGTCAATATAGTATCGTAGTGTCTAGTGGCACACAACCTCGCTAACCTGTCATAGATACCAATATAAAATAACAATTATCATACATACTTTGATAAACTACAACATGAAATCATCAAGTGTCCCTCTCAATAATCTGACATCGAGCTCATTATGGAACCAACAAACAATAAAGGGATAAACAAGTGCCCACATTGGGCCTTAACGGGACCTCTGTCTACAAACCTTGAACTGCCACACCCACTAGCGGAAAACCATGTAAGCATGGATAATAAGTGAACAATAATCATTGGGGAAAAGTAGTAGGGAATCTATCTACCTGTATAGAACAGTTCTATTCGATTCACTCCCTCTACTTGGGCCTCTAATCATTGGGGTTGAGAAAAAACCTCATCTGGTATCATTTTTTCATTCCCCAACACTCTATCACGAAACAACGCCCCAATCACACAAGTGGAAGGAACTCATCTACTAAACCTTTATTCTATCCTATTTTTGAATAACTAACTCACTCACATGGTTTAATTCATGTCAAAATAATGCATCTCGTTATGGGAATCATCCATCTTAGCTATGTGTTCAAAGCTATGCAAAACATAAATACTGCAGGTTTCTAACAATTCCCTGTGTCACCCTTGATATGCCTTGAGCAAGAATTGGATAGAATATAGTACCTCACTAAAATTATTAAAATACATATTCAGATATTATTAAGGGCATATTGTGTACCTCAATTCATCATTGGAACCTTTTGGTTATAGGCCTCAATGGCCTACAGCTATCCTCACCCCTATGCTCTAGTTCCCTATATCTGGCATGGACCTCTTGGGGGTGGTGGTGGTAACATATCAAACCAACATCCATCTCATCTTGCTCTCCTTTCTCCACTTCCACATCCTCTATCATGATGAAATATATCCTTTAGAAGCCGGATGTTCTAGGGATGTTCCCGAACATGGAGGTGCATCGATCATCTCAATATTAGCATCATGTAGGTCAAAAAATCTCAATCAAGATACACTGACCATTTTAAAAATAACCCCACCTATCCGGCACCCAACCAGGACCTCAAAAAAACTCTTGCTCTATATGCACTTGCGAGTGAGTATATCCATGAGTAAGCCTCATGCACCCTGATATGGTAAACTACTATCTACTAGAAGCTGAAGAAGACATATCCCTATGATCAACACTCCCAAATAAAACTGCCTAAGCCTCTTCCGGGACTCTATCTTCACTAGATCTCACTATCGTATGACCTCATAAGAAGTAATTCCAAATAAGACTACACCTTTATGGATATATCTGTAGTGGTCCTACTCAAAGGTTCATTCTCAAATAAATGGACCTCGAACCATATCCCATGAATATTGGTAAAGGTCTATGAACTTTGATAAATAATCCTTCATTAAAATGATACCATGTAGAAGATATAGAATCCCATAGATATTCACCGATATCAAAGTGGTTTGACAGAAATACTACTTGAATATATACAACAAATCTACCTAAGAGAGTTCCACCACATCGTTGGTATGTGTCACCAGACCCCACCATCACCTAACAAAGTCCTCCAGACGCCTCTTCACTTGGACCATAATTTGGTCTGGAGGTGTCATCCCAAACATGAAAACATACATGACTACAAAATTTTGGTCATTAAATTAACTAGGTTATAGATCACATTAATACCCGGGAGGTATCTATCTCTGAAACTCAGGAAATAAAGTTATCATTTTTGCATCCTCATCCTACACTATTAGCCCAACATGTTACTTTATGAGTGGTGGCTCACATTGAGAACCACCTATAGGTTCTGCCTCAAGTATATTTCCATGCACATAAGCCTATTCACATGGTATATCCTCATCAAAATTCCTCCTTAGAACCATATTTGGCTATCATTGTGGTGACATCTTGAAATAAAATTAATATGTGCCCCTCTGAAAGAGTATATCAGTGGAAATGTCTCGAAAAGGAAATTGAAACCACAACCTAGTACTGTATGATTCATGTACCAAAATTTACATGTGGCTAGTACCCTACTATACAGAGTAACAATATTGCTTATCAGTGTCCTTTTTAATAGATATCTTAGCATCCAAACTATCACTAGAGTCCTTGTTCTGATATCCAAACATGAAACACCTCGAAACAGCCTCAATCCAACCCAACAAAATATCACATTGTAGTCCAAAAATGGATCCTTCTATGATACTAATTGGTAAAAAACCATCCCAATGTGGCATCTGATGAGACTTTTCTTGCCCGATTCCAATAGTCCATGCGATATGGTCCAAAACTATGTTATAATATCACTCACATTTGAGGCCTTAACCAATGATACCTATTCACGTGCACTACAAACATCTGCAGGAGAATTTATTGAGATATAAAAATGAAAAATAAATTCATGAAAACATATATCACAAAAACTGAGTATAATAGGACCTACAAAAGCCTAAAAAACAAAAATATAATCAGACAAAAAACATAAAAAATGTCCAACCTTCTTAGCTAGAGAAGATCGTTACCCAATGAAACGACAAGAAAGACCCTCTACTGAGATTTGGTAAAAACATTGGCTGATTCACCTCAATTATCTCCAAATTATCTAGTTCCTCTTAAGACTACGTATAAAGTTATTTCAGCTTTATAATACACACCATGTGCTGGAAAACCTGGTCGAGGGTTGTGAATAAAAATACATAGTATTCACCCCAAATACCCAAAATAAAAGGGAGTAACTGAAAGTCAATAATCTTCTCGACCCATATAGATGGAACCCAAATGATTGATAAACTCTCTATGAACCCATTAGTGGATAAAAAATAGTAATCATGTCTATCAATATGGTGTATCAACCAATACATGTGAAAAAATATCAACAAATCATAGAATCACACACATATACTCATTAGGGACTCCAAGTATCATGAGGTTCTATCCACATATCCAAACATAGGATCTTGCTTGAGGTTATAAAGAAACACTCATCTAGGACTAAAAAATCCATAAGATCTACCATCCTTGATGGGGCTTGTTTGATAGATATGATCCATTAGTGACAACCATTCCATCCCTATTGGAACATACAAGAGAGCACACTCAATCAGAACCTAATATCGGTTGAAATATAACTCCCATTATGAGTGCTCTGATTACCCATATAAAATGACCCTTACAAGATCCTAATAACCCTAATAGAGAGGATCTCCCCTAATCACTATACAAAATTAGGGGAGAAATTCTCTAGTGTATGAACTTCTTTCCTACTCTCTAATAAAATAGTAAAAAGGGACCCATGACTCTTCACTGTCCCTATAGATGAGGGAGTACTAACTTTTAATCACCCCGTGAAACCTCTTAAGGACCAGTTGGCTGATTTCTATAACTCACTGTGTAGAGGGAGCCCTAACTCCTACCCAAGTGACACACATGACTAGTGGAGTGGACCACTCATTGTAATTGTACTCCATAGTCAAGAGGAATCTGAATACCATGGAGGACCCTCTCCTTTCAAATACATGAAGAAGTGGGGGGGGGGGTACCACTATACAAATGAGGACCCATACACATGTATGATAGGGGAGTACAACTCTATATACAGGGGACCCAAAACCTGGAATGGAACAAGAGTACAATTCCATTGATAGAGGACATACATCCTATCATGAAGGAGTAAAAATCCATTGATAGTGGACTCACACTATGACATGATAGGGGAGTACCACTCAGAATATTGGGGACCCTCACTCTAATACCGTAGGGGAGTACCAATCTACGCATCTAATCATACTAGGGGATCCAAACCATAACTCGTTAGGGAAGTACTGATCCCAGAACAGAGAACCCACACCCTAGTATGATAGGGGAGCTCCACTCAGTGGATTGAGTACCCGGACCCTATTATGACAGGGGAGTACAACTATATCTTATCAATAATTACTACAAAACAAGCCTGTAATAGAACAATGATTAGGCTTTAATAGAACTAGAGAAGCACTAACTACCAGAGTGAGATTAAAATACCTATACTTTTATAATCCATAAAAAATATATGATAAAGGAAACCTTTATGAGAACATTTAAAAGCACTAATAAATAGGTCTACCTTAGGACCCCCTATGGCCCCACAACTCCTCTATTTAGACTGCTGCATCATGCGGGTCTCCAACCCCTTCAAAAAATCCTAGATCTCTTTGTGGAACATGGGGTGTTCAGATGGTCTGCTTATCAGAGTCCACTTTAGAGGTGGCCTCACAGTATCTGATATGTCCCCTGGTGGCTCGGATTGGGGTTTTAAGTCCCCACATAGATTCTTCCAAGATTTTTTAAATGGTTGGGATCTTCATCAGTCATCTTGGTTTTGTCCCAAAATTGATGATTTATCCTCATAATCTTGGATTCCTGAGATGAAGTTGTTCATGACTATGAAAAATTCCATCGTTTCTTCGGAAGATGGAGGTTCAATCATTCCCATTACTCCATGGAGGTTCACCGAGATCCAGAATCTTTTATTTTCATGGTATGGATCTATTCACCTGGTCTTCCCTTTATACTCATGAAGGAATTGTTCTTGGAGAAGATTGGAAACTCCATTGGGGAATTTCTCACTGAGGAGAAGTGGAACATCTCACTCCAGAACATGGCGGTTTCTTGGATCTATGTAGTGATGGATTTATCATATCCTCCTCTATATAAGATTTAGAATCGTGTTGCATGGATTTTTGATTGGAGAAATGATATTTTGTCCCCCTTGGTGCCCTTGTATTTCTCTTTATTCCATTTAGAGGGTTGTGTGTAGGTTGAGAGTAGGAGACCTTAAACTTCTAGGTGTTTCTTCCAGTCATCGCTGTAACAGCCCAAGATTTTATGAAAAATATTCTTTTTAATTTCACTAATGTCTTGTGTTGTACGCTACACCAAAAGGAGCTTGCACAACACACATCATTGACTTGCCTTGCATTACACGCAATCGCGACCTTGCTCGATAGCATGTGTAGTATGCAATAACGAGTTTCACTAAACAACAATATGCTATTAAAATATTATTAAAACTAGCTGTTATGAATGGTAATAACCACTTTTTGAAATTTTTTAAATTTTATTTTTCAAAATGGAATTAATTTTTGGATTCGTAATATCGAAATTATCTTAGGGTGAAATTTTGGTGATTTTCGGATAACTTTCATATTTTGATGAATAGTAAAAATTACTAAATTTTAATTAAAAACAACTTTTTCAATCGAAATAATTAATAGTGATAATTTATTAATTTGAGTGGTTTTAAAGTATATTTAGAATATATTTTTACAATTTAATACAATGTTGGTCATTGGATGTAATTTCACATTTAAACCAGACATAAACAAGTGTCAATCTTTTGATAGTTATTATTTCTTAAGAACACGCTATTTGTTTTGACGACGGGAATTAATTTCTAAATTAATTAATGCAACTGATATGTTTTGAATTTGGTAAAATAGAAATCATTTTTGAGTTCATAATATCAAATATAGCTTAGGCCTAATTTTTGGTATTTTTCTGAAAACGTTCAATTTTTGATGAATAGTGAAACCACTAAGTTGTAGTTAAAAAAACTGAATTGTTCATAAAACATAATTTTACCGCTTCTGTGAGTGGAATTTCAAAAATATGTGAGACACGGTTGATGTCAGTAAATAAAATGTGGTTCAATGAGATGAAAATAATTTTTTGGTGAATAGTAACTTTTTACTTTTTTTACCACGGTTAAACGTAAATAGGGTAATTAAAGGTAGAAATGATATTATTATTACGCTAACACATGTCCTAATTCTATTGGACAAGTGTAATTCGACCGAAAACAAACTTAAGATTAATATATGACCATTTAGGCCCACTTGGATTAGATTAGGACATTTATTATTAATTTATTTAAAGTAGGGTTAAAATAGTTAAAATCAAAGTGTATTTACTAAAACATTTTTAATATGGGGTTATACATAAGATAAATTCGACTATAAATATTCATTAGAAAGATAAAAATATTTCCTACATAATTGTATTTTATTAGTTATTTTTATACATTAAATAATTTAATTTATTTATGACACAACGATGATGCAGTAATTATCATATTAATGAAATATTGACATAATTGATGTTATAAATAACCAAATAAATATAATTTGAGACTTTTTATTAATTACACTAATTTTATAGGTTAATATGACATGTTAGTATTGATTTTATTCACTTTGTTCAAACTTATCATTCTGTTATGATTTTCACAAAAATCAATTACTAAATAGTGTCAAAATTGACATAAAATAGTTTTCTAAAACAAATATTATATTATTAATTGTTATTTTATTCTTAAAAATCTAAGGGTCGGCCAAATGACTTAGATAATGTTATATATATTAATAATAAACAACTTGGGGTTCGTTTGGCTTCTTATAGTATGTTTATTAACCTTATAGTGTAAGAACACAAGAAGACATGGTAAAAGTAAAATTATTTAACTTAATGTTAAATCTAAATAATAAGGTTAAAATAGGAACCTAAACATGTCTAAATTATATTGGATGAGAGGGTTTCGACCCATACGCACCTTAGCCATGAAATAAATCAATTTGGAGCTATTTAAAACCGAACATGACTTTATAATAAAATAATATTTTTAGTTATTCCAATGGTTCCCCTCTCCTCCCTCATAAAAGGGCACCTCCTCCCTCTCTTCCTCACACAACTTTGAGCCTTCAATCTTGGCCAAAACCTGCCAAAATTATACTCTAAACTTCCGTAGCAACATCCTAGAGTTTCTGGTCTTCCTCAAAGACCAATTTTAGTTCTCTAAAAGAAGGTCTCAAAGAAGCACTTCAAAGAAGAGGGAATGTCCGTTACCGATTCTTTCATCTTTATTTATTTTTCCACTTATTGTTCTTTAGTTGTTTCATTATGAAGTAATAACATCAGTATCACTCATATACTGATATGTTATTATAAGTATGAAACAACCCTATTTCACCATCTATCCATCCTACGGAAAAAGAAATCACCGCACGTGCGTACGTACGGAATACTGTCTCCACGCCATGGTGTAATCTATTTTCCACCACCACCTTAATTGGATGGGTATAATGGTGTCAATAATGACTATATATGACTATTATAAAGTGATATTGATTCTGAAATAGTATACATATACTCCAATACAATTCCCCGATCAAAGGAACGATATCATCACTCGTGCGTACGTACGGAATACCGTCTCAAAAAGTAATGAACATCCGAATAACAAGTAGCAATGAAATATTACTACTAAGAAGCTAAGAATATGACAATATATGATATCATAAAAATAAGTATGATTCTGGAATAAGTCAATAAAATTATTTAAATCATTATACAAGAAGTTCAGACACATAGAAAACAAGTCAGACCTAAGGTAAGGGAAATATCACAATCTCACTTTTATCCGAAATTGTTTTTACTTTGGTAATTACTGGGGTGTATTTTATCATCCACATCCATGTTCCCTCAATATGTAATATTATTTCCATCCTTCTACAATAGTTTATATCCAATTTACCCTTCTGTGAGTTTTTTGTAAAAGATATGAAAGGAATCTTTTGTCGTTTTTCGTACGAGGAACTTTTTGACTTTCCGAAAAAAGTACGAGAAGAATGTTTTTCTTTTAACTTATATGGCATGAATGGATTTTTAAAACATTATTTCCAAGAATCTTCCCTTACAAGTTTTCATGTTTATTTTTAATCAAATTCTTTTAGTTTAAAATTGTATGACATGTTATGAAAGGAAAAGTGTTTTTGAAGTAGAAAGGATATTTTCCTCAAGAATGAAGTTCAAGTGTTTTATCAAAATTATTTTCCATATAAGATAATAAAGGGTTCTGTTTTTATCCCTATTATTACATTGATTTGATTATGTTGTGATGGAATTATTTTTATGAATTCCTTTATCGTATATGAATTGTTTTATGATGTCATGATGTTTTAGATTCCCATTTTTATTACATGGGTTATGAAATGATGTATGATTTATGATTTTGTGGCACACATAAGAATGGTATCATTATGAGATGGGTGGGACCTATATCTCCCTCCAATGCATTGGGTAAAGATTTTATATCTCATGAGATAGACATGGCTGGAATGGTAGGTTATACTGGTTCAGTGAAACAAGACTGAAACGACGGTGACTCGGTTCAGAAAGGGACTTTGTCCACTAAGATAGTCTTGGCAGTGAGTCTTGACTAAAAAGAAATGATTATCTATGATTATGTGTGTATGCCACAAAGTTTAATGTTTAAAGTTATGATTATTGTGATTACATTTCACTGCCATGAGTTATCCCAGGTTATGAAATTATGATCTCTTTTAAAGGTTAATATTTCCAAAAGTTATGTGCTTATGTATATGATGTGATTGATATTTCTTTTGTTTACCCTTACTGAGCATTTGAGCTCACCCTTTTATGTTTTCTTTTCCCCAGGATATAAAGAAAGGTTTTTGGTATAAAAAAGGAAGATCTTTATGGGAGATGTTGAAGATCTTTCACGAGGATTAGAAGATTATATTCTGAGTTTCCAAAGACACTAAACTATTATGATCCTTGTGTGTGTGTTTTTGTTATGTACTAAGTATTCCGCAAATGTAATGTAATGTCCATGTACGTCAAGCTTTGGGTCTCTACAGTTGGTATCAGAGGAATGGTTTAGTCAACCTTTGGAAACTAGGATGCGAAAACGTTAGTGAGATCCCTAGAGATATTTCGAAGGTATGTCTAGGGATGTCCCTAAGGTTAAGTATACATATAGGTTATAGTACTAGAATTATGCTAACGATCATATAATTAAACCTAAGATGTTAGATATTGATGGTACTCCCCCTTTATTATGTTGTTTTCCCTAACATGATTTTTTCCTCTCAGACGATTCTTTTTGGGTTTTAGACAATGTCTGGAACCCGAAGGAACCGTGTTGATCAATGCAATGGACAATGCAATGATTGTCCTCCTGAACAAACAAATGTTATGGGAGATGGAGTGCAAAATCTTATTGCTATACTTACACAATCTATGAATCATTCTGGACTTCCAAATGAGCAGAGAAGGGAACAATATTCTATTGAGTCCTTCATGAGGCAACGTCCACCTTCTTTCAGTGGGTCTTCTGATCCAATTCTTGCTGAACAATGGATCAGTACCACTGAAAAGATATTTTCAGTTCTTCAATGATCTGAACATGATAAAGTCATCTTAGCATTGTATCGTTTGAAAGGTGATGCTGATCAATGGTGGAATCTTATTAAGAATACAAGGCAAAGGGATGAAATTGAGTCCATGGAATGGGATGAGTTCAAGAACTTATTTTTCAATAAGTACTTCACTCGTATTCTTCGAACAAAGATGGATAAGGAGTATCTTGAACTAAAGAAAAAGGATGATGAATCTATTGGTATATACGAAGTGAATTTTACAAGACTTGCAAGGTATGCATCTGGCATTATCATCCAACCTGAAAGTAAAGTTGATCGATTTTTCAGTGGCTTAAAACCAAGTCTTTGAAGGGAATTAGCTATAAGAGACTTCAGTAGCTATGAATAAATTGTGCATTGTGCTATCAAGGTAGAAATGGAAGTTGGTGTTACATATCCATCTCATGGTTTTGACAAGAAACGAAAGATGGAGTTCAAGGAGAAATCTCAGAATAATGGTGAAGAGAAGATGAATGTTTCCTTATGCTCAAAGTGTGGAAAGAAGCATGGTGGAGATTATCTTAAAGGGACTAGAAAATGTTTAATGAGTGGAAAAGAAGGTCATCGAGCAGCTGAGTGTCGAGGTAATGGAAAAAGGGTTTCTAATGATGTGAATAAAGCAAACACTGCAGAGAACGCACCACCAACACTTCAATGCTTCAAGTGTAAGGAAATGGGGAATTATGCTAATAAATGCCCTAATCCAAGGGTTAGTGATGATCAACATGAGCAACCACTTAAGGAAAAGGAAAAAGGGAAGTCACATGCGATCACTATTGGCGATGTTGAATATGACAACGATGTGGTGGAATGATTAAGTGTTTAAAGAATGGGATTCCAAAATAATGTCGTATGTAGTATCGTGGAATATTGGAATATTTATGTTTTCGTCTACTGTGGTTTTCAATAATTTTATGGTACCGGTAACCATGAAAAGTGATTGAGACATTTTTGGTAAACAGATGATATGAGCATAATGAAGGGATAAGAAGATAATGATTTATTTGATTGTATTCATGAGCTCGTGATTGATATAAGGACTAAGTGATATCATGGTTTGAGTATATAGAATTTTGGGGATTTTGGTATGTGGAAAGTGTTAACTTTTAACTGCATTAATGTTTTCACTAAGGTTCAATGGGTATTCATTCTTCAAGAGAATACATGATTAAGGTCTTCAAATTTTTTTAATTTGACCAACAAGATATATCTTATGATAAATGGGGGATAAATGATGGCATTCACGTGATTATTCTGTGACATTTCAAGTAATCATTTTCTTTATACTATGAGCTTGGACCGAAGTATTTTAGATAAGCCTAAAGACTAGAATGGATTATGTTGGACATAAGTTAGGATAAAACGTTAATATAGCTTTAGAAAAAGGACAACCTGTAGGACGGGCGACAACCCATCGCGTCGGACAAGGCTGTGGGAATCGAACCCACAACCGAAGTGTGACTGGCCTTTATTGCCTACCATTGGCCTACAAGAAGTCCCTGTTTAGTAGAAACTAGTTTTATTATACTAAGCAGTATGATATATGAAGTATAAGTCCATTTTAGGAACCATATATGATTAATCTCAATACAGAATGACTTATGTATATTTAATAACTTTTTCTATCCTTTTGTTTGAGACAGATGGAATGACCCGTCATTCTATCACATGATCTGCTAACACTTCACGAATAAAAAATTCAATTTCATTTATTTAAGAGATGAAGTGGAAATTGTTCAAGGCACGAACAATAGTGAGATTTTACCAAAATAAAGTAAGTATTTATTCTAATTCAAATTCTTCAACTTTATGGAAATGATCTTGAAAACCAAATATTTTGTCCTAGTGCTCTTATATCTGATTAATCAGATGGTACCTTAGATCATCACAAATTTATGGATTTTTGATTTTTGTATTTTCCATAGCCATGTTCTCTACCACTCTCCATCCGAACATGAAGGTTATATTTTTCTTCCATATCCATATATTCACCTATGTGGAAACCCAGTGATTAGTTTATTTGGGTAACCGTTACGTTTCAAACTTTCGTTTTTAAAGATTGGTTTTGGTATTCCTTTTTACGATGTGGGTTTCTATTAAAAAACTTTCGAATAGTAAACCATTTATAACCCCGACGAATTTCGAGGGAGAAATTCATTTTAAAGGGGGTAGAATGTAACAGCCCAAGATTTTATGAAAAATATTCTTTTTAATTTCACTAATGTCTTGTGTTGTACGCTACACCAAAAGGAGCTTGCACAACACACATCCTTAACTTTCCTTGCATTACACGCAATCGCGACCTTCCTCGATAGCGTGTGTAGTACGCAATAACGAGTTTCACTATACAACAATATGCTATTAAAATATTATTAAAACTAGCCATTATGAATAGTAATAACCACTTTTTGAAATTTTGTAAATTTTATTTTTCAAAATTGAATTCATTTTTGGATTCGTAATATCGAAATTAGCATAGTGTGAAATTTTGGTGATTTCGAATAACTTTCATATTTTGATGAATAGTGAAAATTACTAAATATTAATTAAAAACAACTTTTTCAATCGAAATAATTAATAGTTATAAATTATTAATTTGAGTGGTTTTAAAGTATATTTAGAATATATTTTTACAATTTAATACAATGTTTGTTATTGGATGTAATTTCACATTTAAACCAGACATAAACAAGTGTCAATCTTTTGATAGTTATTATTTCTTAAGAACACGCTATTTGTTTTGACGACGGGAATTAATTTTTAAATTAATTAATGCAACTGATATGTTTTGAATTTGGTAAAATAGAAATCATTTTTGAGTTTATAATATCAAAGATATCATAGGCCTAATATTTGGTATTTTTCTGAAAACTTTCAATTTTTGATGAATAGTGAAATCACTAAGTGGTAGTTAAAAAAAACTGAATTGTTCATAAAACATAATTTTACCGCTTCTGTGAGTGGAATTTCAAAAATCCGAGAGACACGGTTGATGTCAGTAAGTAAAATTTGGTTCAATGAGATGAAATTTTTTTTGGGTGAATAGTAACTTTTTACTTTTTTTTACAACGGTTAAAAGTAAATAGAGTAATTAAGGGTAGAAATGATATTATTATTACCCTACCACATTTCCTAATTCTATTGGACAAGTGTAATTCGACCAAAAACAAATGTAGGAATAAAATATGACCATTTAGGCCAACTTGGATTAGATTAGGACATTTATTATTAATTTATTTAAAGAAGGGTTAAAAGAGTTAAAATCAAAGTTTATTTACTAAAACATTTTTAATATGGGGTTATACATAAGCTAAATTCGACTATAAATATTAATTAGAAAGATAAGAAGATTTCCTACATAATGGTATTTTATTTTTAATTTTTAGACATTAAATAATTTAATTTATTTATGACACAACGATGATGCAGTAATTATCTTATTAATGAAATATTGACATAATTGATGTTATAAATACCGAAATAAATATAATTTGAGACTTTTTATGAATTACACTAATTTTTTAGGTTAATATGACATGTTAGTATTGATGTAATTAACGTTTTTTTAACTTATCATTCTGTTATGATTTTCAAAAAAATCAATTACTAAATAGTGTCAAAATTGACATAAAATAGTTTTTTAAAACAAATATTATATTATTAATTGTTATTTTATTTCTAAAAATCTATGGTTCGAAAAAATGACTTAGATAAGGTTATATATATTAATAATAAACAACTTGGGGTTCGTTTGGCTTCTTATAGTATGTTTATTAACCTTATAGTGTAAGAACACAAGAAGACACGGTAAAAGTAAAATTATTTAACTTAATGTTAAATCCAAATTATAAGGTTAAAATAGGAACCTAAACATGCCTAAATTCTATTTTATGAGAGGTTTTAGACCAATCCCCACCTTAGACACTAAATAAATCAATTTGGAGATATTTAAAACCGAACATGACTTTATAATAAAATAATATTTTTAGTTATTCCAAAGGTGCCCCTCTCCTCCCTTATAAAAGGGAACTTCCTCCCTCTCTTCCACACACAACATTGAGCCTTCAAAATCGTACAAACCCTGCCAAATTCTCCTCTCCACTTCCCTAGAAACATCCTAGAGGTTTTGGTCTTCCTCAAAGACCAATTTTATTGCCCTAAAAAAGGTCTCAAAGAAGCACTTCAAAGAAGAGGTAATGTCTGTTACCGATTCTTTCATCTTTATTTCTTCTTCCACTTCTTCTTCTTTAGTTGTTTCATTATGAAGTAATAACATCAGTATCACTCATATACTGATATTTTATTATATGTATGAAACAACCCTATTTCACCATCGAACCATCCTACGAAAAAAGAAATCACCGCGCGTGCGTACGTACGGAATACCGCCTCCACGCCGTGGTGTAATCTATTTTCCACCACCACCTTACTTGGATGGGTATAATGGTGTAAATAATGACTATATATGACTATTATAATGTGATATTGATTCTGAAATAGTATACATATACTCCAATACAATTCCACGATCATAGGAACGATATCATCACTCGTGTGTACGTACGGAATACCGTCTCCACGATGTGATACGACTCGTTCTACATGATCTTCATTTCATAATGATTATATAAATGAATTGAATAAATGAATATGATATATATTACACTAATACCATTTTGGAAATGAGGTATCTATAACCTAAAGAAAAGAATAAGAATTTATTCGACAAAACATGCATAAGAACAAAAAGTTATAAACACCCGAATAACAAGTAGCAATGAAATATTACTACTAAGAAGCTAATAATATGACCATATTTGATATAATAAAAATAGGAATGATTCTTTAATAAGTAAATAACATTATTTAAATCATTATACAAGAGGTTCAGACACTTACAAAGCAAGTCAGACCTATGGTAAGGGAAATATCACAATCTCACTTTTATCCGAGATTGTTTTTACTTTGGTAATTTCTGGGGTGTATTTTATCATAAACATCCATGTTCCCTCTATATGTAATATTATTTCCATTCTTCTACAATATTTTATATCCAATTTTACCCTTCGGTGAGTTTTTTGTAAATGATATGAAAGGAATATTTTGTCGTTTTTCGTACGAGGTACTTTTTGACTTTCCGACAAAAGTACGAGAAGAATGTTTCTTTTAACTTAAATGGCATGAATGGATTTTTAAAACATTATTTACAAGAAGATTCCCTTACAAATTTTCATTTTCATTTTTAATAAAATTATTTTAGTTTAAAATTGTATGACATGTTAAGAAAGGAAAAGTGTTTTTGAAGTAGAAAGGATATTTTCCTCAAGAATGAAGTTCAAGTGTTTTATCAAAATTATTTTCCATCTATGATAATAAAGGGTTCTGTTTTTATCCCTATTATTACATTTATTTGATTATGTTGTGATGGAATTATATTTATGAATTCCTTTATCGTATATGAATTGTTTTATGATGTCATGACGTTTAAGATTCCCATTTTTATTACATGGGTTATGCAATGATGTATGGTTTATGATTTTGTGGCACACATAAGAATGGTATCATTATGAGATGGGTGGGACCTATATCTCCCTCCAATGCATTGGGTAAATATTTTATATCTCATGAGATAGACATGGCTGGAATGGTAGGTTATACCGGTTCAGTGAAACAGGACTGAAACAAGGGTGACTCAGTTCAGAAAGGGACTTTGTCCACTAAGATAGTCTTGGAAATGAGTCTTGACTAAAAAGAGATGATTATATATGATTATATGTGTATTCCACAATGTTTAATGTTTTATGTTATGATTATTGTGATTACATTTTACTACCATGAGTTATCCCAGGTTATGAAATTATGATCTCTTTTACAGGTTAATATTTCCAAAAGTTATGTGCTTATGTATATGATGTGATTGATATTTCTTTTTTTACCCTTACTGAGCATTTGAGCTCACCCTTTTATGTTTTCTTTTCCCCAGGATATAAAGAAAGGTTTTAGGTATAAAAAAAGTAATATCTTTATGGGAGATGTTGAAGATCTTTCACCAGGATTAGAAGATTATATTCCGAGTTTCCAAAGACAATAAATTATTATGATCATTGTGTGTGTGTTTTTGTTATGTACTAAGTATTCCGCAAATGTAATGTAATTTCCATGTACGTCCGGCTTTGGGTCTCTACAATACCATTACCATTTTTCTTTGTACGCGTTTGTAGGTTCAGTGGTGATGAGTGGTGTGAATCCCCCCCTCCGACCCTACCATAATCCCCTCCCCTCCGCTTCCCAATCCCCCTCCTCTTATGGTGCCCTTTTCTATGGCCCCTAGCCCTCCATCTTCCCTCTCCCCCACACTAAACCTCCAATACCTCCAGCTTCCTTCCACCCTGAACCTACCAACCCGGCATCTTCTCTTCCTCCTTTCCCTGAGCCTCTCAATACATTATCTTCCTTCCCCCAACTAGAACCTCCCTTACCTCTATCTCCCTCCCCATTATAAGATCTCATCCCCTATATCCATCAGAACCTATCCCCTAGCCTACATCAGTCCCTCCACCTTCCTGGGCTGTGCCATGTGGATTTTCCACAAGAAATGTGTCATTATTCCTGACTTCCACCCACCCTCCTCCCCCACCCAATACTCTTACCTGAATTTAATTCCCATTTCCATGGCTGACTATTTTAGGGCACTCGTATATGTCCCCTCTCTTCCATGCCTCTAGGATAGGCCAGCCTAATGGTCATCCATGCCCAGGCCTAGCCCTCCGGAGCCAACTGCTTAGCCTGACTCCTCTCCGAATTTGGCCTCTTAGCCATTCCAACAACCCCCTTATTTTGCATCATAATCCTCTTCCCCCAACCATTCATCATTTAGGATGTGCATGAGGTATTTGGAAAACTCTCTTCACCTCTCTTCAAGGGAGATTTCTGACAGACCTTCTCCTAGAATCTAGATAAGAATCCCAATTAACTAATGATATCTCTATTAATGTAGAATACCCAAGGCCTAGGGGCCCATTTCAATACAGACATCATTTCCAATGAGGTGGTTAAATAAGATTCTATTTTAGTTATTCTTGAGAAAAGGGTTAGAAAGTCCAAAATATGGGAGTACACTAGAGGGTCTTTCTTGAAATTATTATTTCATGGAAATCAAAATAATCATCATATATAGATGTTGTAGAAGGCCCCTATCTCTGCGAAAAAAATAATGGAATCTAATTTGCATCTCTCGGTCAAGGAGGAATATATAATATGATCTTTCTTATTCTCATTTTTAAAAGACAAATGAGAGGAATGAATTCATGAGTATTTATGGCTTGATATTATATCCTTTAACCTGGGGGACAATCCTTGGCCGGTATAGGGACCTTAACAGTATCTTGTATCCATCAGAAAAGAAGGGGGGATCTCTCTCCCTTGGCTCTATATGGTTCAATTATCCTCATTTGTGGATTAAGAGGGGATTCCTAATCAGGGTCTTTTGTGTGATAGATTTACTTGGTGAAATAATCAGATAGAATCCCATTGGTCCTGCTACATATTGGAAAACTACTATTGGAATCTCTGATCAATCTATGATTTTCCCAACTCAGAGCTCATTCACTTGACACTCTATGTACAGATATTCTATTCTTTTTTTCCACCACATATGTAGCTCTCCTTCATGACTGAAATTCTTTTTCTGAAGAAGCTAGATGACACATCCTGAGTTCCTTGAGATTTTTCATTCTTATGGGATGGCCCCCTGGTAGGGGAGGCTTTGGATTATTCTCTACACCGAGTTGGGATGATTAAAAAAATATTCTCATGGAATGGTTAGATGCTATTCTTTCTCTATAGCCTTCTCAGAAGAACATCAATAAAGATATTTTGAGAGCCTAGTTGAGCCTATATGTGTCCTAGTGTGAGGATATTTTTACCTCTATCATATTCATAAAGCATAAACTCAATGAAAGGTTGATGGAATAGGAATGGTGTCTCCATGAGTGCTCTGGGTCCACCTGACTCAAGGAGGGTGACTGAAAATCATCCTATTTTCATGCTTATATGAGATAGAAATAGTGGTATAGAGCCTTGAATATCCATCATTAAGATTGATCCTTTACTAGAGACATGGATTTCATTGGGGGTATGGTCATATCATATTTTACATCCCATTTATGTAATCCCAACCCACACTAGCAGAATGGGAATCCCTAGGAGCAGAATGATCTCTTAAACTCGGTTACAAGGTTTGTCAATTCCAATACCAATTTTTTTCTTGAGCATATACTAGAGGAGAAAGTGGTGTGGTAATTTTTTATAATCTTATACTAGGTCAGTGCACCCGGTCCTGATGGGTACCTGTGGCTTTTTTTGTTAGTTGTTAAAGTATCATTAAGGAGGATCTTTTAGTGTCATTTGATATTTTTTCTATGGGGGAGGGATACAGTGGGTTGTCACTGCTAATACCCGAATTCTCCTTCCCAAGGTTAGTGTACCCATCTCCATTTATCTATATCGACCCATCAGTATGTGAAACATTACATACAAGGTGCTGGAAAACCCCCTCAATAGAATATTCGCACAATTTATCAATATGTGGGTTGCAGAGGTGAAAAATTCATTTATCTAGGGTTGGTCCATTCCGGGGGAAATTCTATCACATAGGGGATGATTTTTGAGATTAATATAAAGGTCCTATGGTCTAATATTGTGATCAGGGTTGATATGAAGAAGTCCAATGATATATTGGAGTGGGAATTTATCATTAGGTCTATGAGGAGCAAGGGGTTTTCTGAATGGGTCATTAACCTACTTTTTCACTACTACATCTCATTGGGGTTCAATTTAATATTTATGGGGAGTCAATGTGGTTTCCTGAAATTTAGAGACCCAAAGCTTGATGTACATAGAAATTACATTACTTTTTTGGAATAATTAATACATAACAAGAACCAACAATCAAGGACCGTAATAGTTTAGTGTATTTGGATACTCGGAGCATAATATTCTAATCGTGGTGAAAGATCTTCAACATCTCCCAAAAATATCATCCCCTTTTGTTTTCTTACCTAAAAACTTTCTTTAAATACTGGGGAAAATAAAACTTATAAAGGGTGAGCTCAAATGATCAGTAAGGGTAAACATGGAGAAAATAAAACAAATCATATACATTTTAACTTAAAAAAACATGAACATAAATTTTTAAACATCATCTTGAGAAATAAATCTTGGAAGCACATAAGGCATAGATAATAAAGGAACATTATTCATGATAGAATAGCATGGGAATAAAACATGTAATTATGGAAAACCATTAAGAACATGTTATGATTTCGATAGTAGCCAAGTCATTTCTTCCAAGACCATCTTAGTGGAAAAAGTCCCTTATTGAATCGAGTTCACTCCTCGTTCTAGTCCTGTATCACAAATCGGATTAACTTTTCATTTCAACCAAGTCTATCTCATGAGATATAAATCTTTACCCAATACATTAAAGGGAGATATAGGTCCCACCCATCTCATAATGAAATTATTCTTACTTGTTCCAATAAATAAACATAAATCATTCATCATAACCCAATGAATAAAATGAGTTTCATAAACATCTTCCATTCATAACATAATCCATATAAAACAAGTGGATATCATTTCATCATAAGAAAAGTGAAACCATGTAAATCATAGAGACATTATACTAGAAACATAAGCATATTAAATAATGTCATCTTAGATGGAAGATAGTTTTGACAAAACACTTGAAATGAATTTTGGAGGAAAATAACCTTTCTTCTTCAGAATTATATTCATTTCACAAAATGCCATGAAATTTTAATAGAAAATAATTTTGTTAAAAATAGTCATGAAATATTATGGAGGAAGCTTCTTGAAAATAAGGCCTTATGAAACTGTAAAAATCCATTGATTCCTTATATGTTAGAAAAACGTTCTTCTCATACTTTTTCCGAAAAAGTCAAAAAGTACCTCATATGGTATAAAAAGAAAGATTCATTACAAAGAATTTCGTAAAAGTCAAAAATAGGTAAAAAGGACTTTAAAAATACATGAAACCATTTTTAGAAAATAGGGACATGGATGATAAATATAACCCCAGTAAATACTTATGAATAAACAATCTCGAATAAAAACGAGATTAGAAAAGTTATCCCTCACCTTATGTCCGATATGCATCGTATGTATCCAAACCTCCTGTAGAGTTATTTAAAAAATGTAATTGACTTATTACAGAATCATATTCACTATTATGATATTATATATGGTTCACTTATGATTTTATATTACCGGTTCTTTTGTAAATTCCATGTTAAAGCAGCGTTTTCGGTAAAATCATTTCCTTTATCGTATGTATTTGGACTTGTTGTTCGTGATATTATTATTACTTATATCATGATTTAATAACTTCCATAATGTTAAAAATGATTTATATATCATATATATTCAGTATATATATATAATCGATAGATAAATGAAATGAAACACACCGTTCTTGGAGATGGTAGGCCGTATGTACGAATGAACATTGTTTTCCGTTCCTTATTGACTTGAATGGAAGTATGTAAATAATATATACTTTAATAATGTAGCTTCATTATGTTATATATACCATTATTATTCATCATATATACTTTATAATAATTCTTTAATGGTTAACATAAAGATTCAATCCCATCAGGTCGTGGAGACAGTAATCTGTAGGTATGCACGAGCGATGATATCATTCCCATAATTATTGAATAGAATTGGAGTGGATGATATAATATCTCATAATCAGTATGGTGTTATAATATCCATATATAGTTATTATTTACACCATTATACCCACCTATGTAAGGTGGGGGTGGAATAACAGATTACACCACGACGTGGAGAAAGTATTCCGTACGTACGCACGCGCAGTGATTTCATTTTCTGTAGGATGGATAGAAGGTGAGATGGGATCATTTAATATTTATAATAACATATCAGTATATTATATATATTTATGTTATTAATTTATAATTAATCAACAATATAAGAAGAAGCTGAAGAAGAAATAAACTTGAAAGAATCAGTAGAAGCGATTACCACTTCTTCGACGCACCTCTTTTAAACTTCCTCTTAAGGGACTAGAGTCAGTCTATTGAGAAGACCAGAACCTCCAGAATGTTTCTAGGTAAGTGTAGAAGGGAAATTGGCAGTTGTGGGACAAGCTTTAAGGATCAATGTTTTGTGAAGAGGAGAGGGACAAGGTTCCCTTTTATAAGGGAGGAGAGGGGCACCTTTGCAAACATAAGAAATATTAATTTCTAATAAATATAAAACCAACTTAAAAAACTCAAAAAATGACTTAAATACAAATATGATAAATGAAAGGGTTGTAATATCATCAGCCAAAAAAATTCGGACATTTTGGGGATTTATTTTAAACATTATCAACTTGGTTTATCATTATTTAATCTATTTAATTTTATTTGTAGTAATAAGGTTCTAAAATTTAAATTGTTATAAATAAATACTTATGTTTTGTGAATTTTCCATAATTGGATACTTTATGACATTTTAGACCATATAAATTTTAATTTACAATTTTAAATATTTTTTGTCATTTTTAAACAATTTTATATTATGTTATTTTTATAAAATAACAATAGTCTCAATTTTGACACTATTCATTTATTAGAATTTAAATAAAATCCTCATAGAATATATGTTCGAAGTAAAAGATTTAATAGATTCATAATATGTCATATTTATCTATAAAATTAGTGTATCACATTAAATAGTTCATATAATAATTATTTTAATATTTTTAAAACCATTTATTTGATATTTCAATCAATAAAATAATGTCAACCTCACTACTATGTCACATTTAATGATATTTATTTAATCCCTAAAAATTATAAATAAATTAAAATTATGTAGATAATTTTATTATATTTTTGGAAACTATTTATTTTATAAGTTTCATGAATTTCATCACTCAATTAAAATTATTATACTTATAAGAATTAAGAGAGTGACATGTTGTCACTTTCTTTGGTTTTAATAATATTTAAATAATCTTCATTGTCAAAAGTCCATTAAATTAATCTATTCCAACTCTTATGTTGTATTGGTAGACTTTTAGTCATCCAATAGAATTTTTTCAGTTGTCAGGGAAATTTTATAATCTTATTTTTACCCTTAATTACTCGATTTTCCTTTTACTGTAGTAAATAAAAATTATGTAGTTACAATTCATAATAACAAAAAAAATTACATGTAACCAATTAATATAATTTGGACCCACTGAATTCAAATATGGGATCAATTTTTTAAAATTATAAACACATAAGTTGCAGTAATTAATTTAAAATTAACCATGTTGTTAAGAAAACAGGTTTTAAATTTTAAAACATTACCAAAGATTGAAATGTTTTTACATATGAATTCAATGTAAAATTAATGTTAATGACACAAATTATATTTAATAGTAAAAATATATTCTATTTATAATTTAAAACCATTAAATATTATAATTTATCCATATAAATGATTGTGATGAAAAAAGTTGTTTTTAATTAAAATATTGCGTGTTTTAACTATTCATTAAAATATGAAAGTTATCAAAATTATATGAAAATTTTATCCAAAGTAATTTTTTATATCCTGATTTCAAAGAAGAATTTTATTTTGTTAAATATAACTTATAAACCTATCAAAAAATATATTTAAGGTGGGTGCACCATCTCAAGGCGACAAAACTACATTTTTTGAAAAATACATTTTTACCCGAAATATTTATTTTGTTCACATACCAAGTATTAGAAAATGTGTAAGATGAATATTAATGTTATAAAATTAAAAATTTATTTAAAATTATTCATAACGGCTAGTTCATAATATTATAATAATATTTCATTGTTTAGTGAAACCCAGTATTGCATACTACACATGCTATCGAGGAAGGACGTGATTGCGTGTAATGCAAGCTTAGTTAGGGATGTGTGAAGTGAAAGATCCCTTTTTTGTTGCGTATAACATAATAAAAACTTATTTCAATTATACATTAAAAAAATATATACTTCATGTTATGTAGAATAATTCGTACAAAATGAAGTTGAAATTGTGTGGAACACAAGCCAAGAATAGTGTTGCGTATACTACAAGATAATACGGTGTTGCGTATAGCGCAAGCTAATTTTGGTGTAGCACACAACACAAGACATCAATGAAATTAAAAATAATAATTCTCATAAAATCTCTGGTTGTTACATTCTACCCCCTTAAAATTAATTTCACCATCAAAATTCATCGGGGTTATAAATGGGTTACTACATGAAATTTTCTTTCATAGAAACCCATATCATAA
Source organism: Viscum album (assembly GCA_963277665.1). Lineage (NCBI taxonomy): Eukaryota > Viridiplantae > Streptophyta > Magnoliopsida > Santalales > Viscaceae > Viscum > Viscum album. The sequence goes on from OY728136.1 coordinate 614,917,191, forward strand.
AAAAGAACACTGAAACTTAATTTTAAAAATTGAAGTATGAAACATAACAGTTACCCAAATTAACTCGTCACTCATTTTCCACATTGGAGAACATAGGTGAAAATATGGATATGGAAGATAAATCTTACCATCAAGTTCTGATGGAGAATGGTAGAGAACACGGCTATGAAAAATCCAACAATCACAAATCCATAAATTTGTGATGATATAAGGTACCATATGATTCATCAGATATAATAGAACTAGGATAAAATTTCTAGTTTTCAATATCATTTCCCTAATGTTGAAAATTTTGAAATAGAAGAAATACTTACTTGATTTTGGTACAATCTCACTGTTGTGTGTTCCATGAACAATTTCCACTTCATCTCTTAAAGAAATGATGTTGAATTTGTCTTCTGTGAAGTGTTAGCAGATCATGTGAGAGAATGATAGGTCATTCCATCTATCTCAAACATATGTTTAGCAACATTATGGACTCATACTTCATCTATCATACCGCTTAATAAAATAAAGCTAGTTTCTACTAACCAGGGACTTCCCGTAGGATAGTGGTAGGCAATGAAGACCTGTCGTACTTCAGTTGTGGGTTTGATTCCCGCAACCTTGTCCAATGTAATGGGTTGTCGCACATCCTTTAGGTTTTCCTTTTTCTAAAACTATAGTATCATAACATTTCAAAAATAAAAAAATGTTATAGCCATAAGAAAAACAATATTATGTCTATTCCAACCATTAGGCTTATCGAAAATACTTCTGTCCGATTACTAGAAATTTCATCTACCGAGCATGTGAATTCCTTCATTTTCCCCCCATATATCATAAGATATATCTTGTTGTTGGTCACATTCAAAACATGTGAATACCTTAATCATGTATTCCACTGAAAATTGAATACCCATTTAACATTAGTGAAAACATGAATGTTGTCAAAAGTTAACCCTTTCCACATACCAAAATCTCAAAATTTCTATATACTCAAACCATGATATCACTTGTACTTATATCAGTCATGAGCTCATTAATAATATCAAACATATTATTTTCTCCTTATCCCTTCATTATGCGCATATCATCATCTTTCCAAAAATATTACAATCACTTTTAATGGTTACCAGTACTATATAATTATTGAAAACCAAAATATTGATATTCCAAAATTCCACAATACCATAAATGAGAATCCATGATACTGTTTTGAAATCTGATTTCATAAACACTTAATCATTTCACAACATCATTGTCATACTTAACATCAAAAATATTGATCGCATGTGACTTCCCTTTATCCTTTTCCATAAGAGGTTGCTCATGTTGATCATCATTAACCCTTGGATTAGGGCATTTATTAGGAAAAAGCCCCATTTCCTTGCACTTGAAGCATTGAAGTGTTGGTTGAGCATCCACTGTAGTATTTTCTCTATTCACATCATTAGCTTCCTTTATCCCGTTACTTCAAAACTCAACTGCTTGACGACCTTCTTTTCCACGCTTAAAACATTTTCCAGAACCTTTTATGCAATCTCCACCTTTCTTCTTTCCACACTTTGAGCATAAAGAAACATTCATCTTCTTTTCACCATTGTTCAGAGATTTCACCTTGAACTCCATCTTTCATTTTTGTTAAAACCATGATAAGGATATGTAAGACCAACTTCCATTTCTACCTTGATAGCACAACGCACAATTTTCTTCATAGCTACTGGAGTCTCTTATAGCTAATTCCCATCGAACAATTGGTTTTAAGCCACTGAATAATCGATCAACATTACTTTCAGGATTGATGATAAAGCCAGATACATACCTTGCAAGCCTTGTAAAATTCACTTCGTATATACCAACAGATTCATCATCCTTTAGCTTAAGCTCAAGGAACACCTTTTCTATCTTTTATCGAAGCATACGAGGGAAGTACTTATTGAAAAATAAGTTCTTAAACTCGTCTCATTCGATTTATTCAATTTCATCTTGGGGCCTTGTATTTATAATTAGAGTCCACCACTTGTCTGTTACACCTTCTAAACAGTAAACAACTAGAATGACTTTTTCATGTTCTGAATAGCGAAGTATGGAAAATATCGTTTCAGTGGTATTGATCCATTTTTCAGCAACAAGTGAATTAGAAGACCCAGTGAAAGAAGGTGGACATTGCCTCATGAAGGACTCAACAGAATATTGTTCCCTTCTCTGCTCATTTAGAAGTCCAGAATGATTAATAACTTGTGTAAGTATATAAATTATATTTTTCACTCAATCTACCTTAACATTGGTATTTTCAGGAGGAAAATCATTGCATTTTCCATTACATTGATCAACACGGTTCCTTTGGGTTCCAGCCATCGTTTAAAACCCAAAACGAATAGTGTGAGAGGAAAAAATCAATCTAGGAAAACAACATAATAACGGGAAAGTACCTTCAATATATAACATCATAGGTTTAATTCTAAGATCGTTACCGTAATTCTAGGTCTATAACCTATACTTAAACTTAACCGTAGGGACATACCTAGACATAGCTTAGAAATATCTCTAGGGATCTCACTGATGTTTTTGCATCCTAGTTTCCAAAGGTTAACTAAAACTTTCCTCTGATACCAACGATAGAGACCCAAAGCTTGATGTATATGGACATTATATTACTTTTGTGGAATATTTAACACATAACAAGAACCAACACTCAAGGACCGTAATAGTTTATTGTCTTTGGAAACTTGGAACATAATCTGCTAATCATGGTGAAAGATATTCAACATCTCCCATAAAGATCTTCCCCTTTTGTTTTCTTACCTAAAACCTTTCTTTAAATCCTATGGAAAATCAAATAAATAAAGGCTTAGCTCAAATTCTCAGTAAGGGTAAGCATGGAGAAAATTAAACAAATCATATACATTTGAACTTAAAAAAACATGAACATAAGGTTTTAAACATCAAAATCTTGAGAAATAAATCTTTGCAGTACATAAGGCCTAGATCATAAAGAAACATTAATCATGATAGAATAGAATTGAAATAAAACATGTAATTGTGGAAAACCATTAAACACATTTTATGATTTCCATAGTAGCTAAGGCATTGCTTCCAAGACCATCTTAGTGGATAATGTCCCCTACTGAATCGAGTTCACTCCTCGTTCCAGTCCTGTATCACTGAACCAGATTAACTTTCCTTTCCAGACCTGTCTATATCATGGGATATAAATCTTTACCCAATTCATTTGAGGGAGATATAGGTCCCACCCATTTCATAATGAAATCATTCTTACTTGTGCGAAAAAATAAACATAAATCATTCATCATAAACCAAAGAATAAAATGGGTTTCATAAACATTATCCCATCATAATATAATCCATATAAAACAAATGGAAATAATTTCATCATAAGACAAGTGAAACCATGTAAATCATAGAGACATTATACGTGAAATATACACAAATGAAATAATGTCATCTTAGATGGAAAATATTTTTGACAAAAACATGAAATAAATTCTTGAGTAAAATATCCGTTCTTCATCAGAATTATTTTCTTTTCACAAAATATCATGAGATTTTTAAAGAAAAGTATTTTGTTGAAAATAGTCATGAAATATTATGGAGGAATATTCATGAAAATAAGGGTTTACAAAATTGTAAAAATCCATTCATTCCATATATGTAAAAAAACATTCTTCTTGTACTTTTTCCAGAAAAGTCAAAAAGTACCTCATATGGTAAACAAAAGAAAGATTCCTTACATACCATGTAGTAAAATTCAAAAATAGTTAAAAACTACTTTAAAAATACATGAAACCATTTTTAGAAAACAAGTATTGGGATGATAAATACAACCCTAGTTAATATTTACGAATAAACAATCTCGGATAAAAACGAGATTGGAAATGTTATCCCTTACCTTATGTCCTATATGCATTGTTTATATCTGAACCTCATGTATAATAATTTAAATAATGTAATTTTCTTGTTAATAAAATATATAAATTGTTATTATATAATATATGATTCACTTACGACTTTATTTTACCCGTTCTTTTTTAAATTCCATGTTAAAGTAGCATTTTTGGTAATATCGTTTCATTTATCGTATGTGTTTGGACTTGTTGTTCTAGATATTATTATTACTTATATCATGATTTTATAACTTTCAAAATGGAAAAAAATGATTTATATGTTATATATATTCAGTATATATATATATAATACATATACAAATGAAATAAAACACACCGTTCACGGAGATAGTAGGCCGTACGTATGCATGAACGTTGTTTTCCTTTCCTTATTGACTTGAATGGAAGTAAGTAAATAACATATAAATAAATAAAGTATCATTATTATGTTATATATAAAATTATTATTCATTTTATATACTTTATAATAATTCTTTAATGGTTAACAAGGAGATTGAATCTCATCACGTCATGGAGACGGTAATCCGTACGTACGCATGAGCGATGATATCATTCCCATAATTATTTAATGGAAATGGAGTGGATGATATAATTTCTCATAATCATTATGATGTTATAATATCAATATATAGTTATTCTTTATACCATTAGTCCCATCCAAGTAAGGTGGTGGTGGAAAAACAGATTACACTACGGCGTGGAGACGGTATTCCGTACGTATGCACACGCAGTGATTTTGTTTTCCATATGATGGATAGAAGGTGAAATGGGGTTGTTTCATAAGTATAAAAACATATCAGTATTTTAGATATACTTATGTTATTAATTTATAATGAAACAACTAAATAAGAAGAAGTTGAAGAAGAAAGAAAATTGAAAGAATCAGTAGAAGAGATTACCTCTTCTTCAACGCACCTCTTTTAAACTTCCTCTTAAGGGACTAGAGTTGGTCTATAGAGAAGACCAGAACCTCGAGAATGTTTCTAGATAAGTGGAGAAGAGAAATGGTCTGGGTTTGGCCGAGTTTTAAGGCTCAATCTGTTTTGAGGATGAGAGAGAGGAGGTTCACTTTTATGAGGGAGAAGAAGGGCACCTTTGGAAGCATAAGAACTATTAATTTATAATAAATTAAAACCCCACATTATAACCTCCATAAATGACTTAAATCCGAATATGTGATGATATAGGGTTGTAATATCATCAGACTATAAAGTTTAGACATTTTGGGAATTTATTTTTGACATCATCAACTTGGTTTATCCTTATTTAATCTATTTAATTTTATTTGTAGTAATAAGATTCTATATTTTAAATTGTTATAAATAATAACTTATGTGTTGTGAATTGTCCATAATTCGATAATATATGACATTTGAAACCTTATAAATTTATTTTATATTTTTTAAATATTTTTGTGATTTTTAAACAATTTTATATTATGTTATTTTTATAAAATAACAATAGTGTCAATTTTGACACTATTAATTTATTCGAATTTAAATAAAATCCTCACTGAAGATATGTTCGAAATAAAAGATTTAATAGATTAATAACATGTCATGTTTTTCTATAAAATTTGTGGAGCACATTAAATAGTTCATATAATATTTACTTTAATATTTTTAAAACCATTTATTTTATATTTCAATCAATAAAATAATTTCAACATCACTATTGTGTCACCTTTAATGATATTTATTTAATTCCTAAAACTTCTAAATAAATTAAAATGATGTATATAATTTTATTATATTTCTGTAGACTATTAATTTTCGAAGTTTCATGAATTTTATCACTAAATTAAAATTATTATACTTATAAGATTTAAGAGAGTGACATGTTGTCACTTTCGTTGGTTTTAATAATAATTAAATCATGTTCATGTTCAAAAGACTATAAATTTTTCTATTACTACCCTTAGGTGATAAGGGTCTTCTTTTAGTCATCCAATATAATTTTGGTAGGTTTTAGGGTAATTTTATAATCTTATTATTACCCTTAATTACCTGATTTACCTTTAATTTCAGTAAATAAAAATTACCATAGTTACTATTCATAATATCAAAAAAAGTAACCTATTAACATAATATGGACCCAATGAATTTAGATATGGAATCCATTTTTCAAAATTCAAAATACAGAAGTTGTAGTAATTAATTTAAAATTAATCTCATTTTTAGGAAAACGTGTTTTAAAAGTTAAAACATTGCCAATGATTGAAATTGTTTTACCTATGAATTCAATGTAAAAGTAATGGTAATGACACACATTATATTAAATGGTAAAAATATATTCTATTTATACTTTAAAACCATTCAATATTATAATTTAACTATATAAATTATTACGATGAAAAAATTTGTTTTTAATTAAAATATAGCGTATTTTTACTAATCATTAAAATATTAAAGTTATCAGAATAATATGAAAAATTTATCCAAAGTAAATTTTTATATCCTAATTCCAAAGATGAATTTTATTTTGTCAAAGTGAACTTAAAAACCTATCAAAAACTAGATTTACTGTGGGTTCAACATCAAATGGCGGCAAAACTATATTTTTTGAAAAATAGTTACTTTACCCAAAAAATGTATTTTTTCACATACCATTTTTTAGAAAATGTGTAAGATAAATATTAATGTTTTAAAATTAAAAATTTAGTTAATAATATTCTAAATTTCTAGTATATAATAATATAAAGATATATCATTGTTTAGTGAAACCCGGTATTGCATACTACACACGCTATCGAGGAAGGTCACGATTACGTGTAATGCAAACCAAGTCAGGGATGCGTGTGGTGCAAAATTCCTTTTGTGTTGCATAAAACATAATAAACACTTATTTAATTTATATATTAAACAAAATCTAAACTTAATGTTGTGTAGAATAATTTCTACAAAACGAACTTGAAATTGTGTGTAACACGACTCATGAATAGTGTTGTGTATACTGCAAGCTAGTACGATGTTGCATATAGCGCTAGCTAATTTTGTTATAGCGTACAACACAAGAAATAAATTAAATTAAAAAGAATAATTCTAATAAAATCTCGGGTTTTTACATGAAACTGGTCAGAGTTCTCTGAAAAAATGATCCTATATCTCCCAGAATCTTTATTATGGTCTAGGATTCAAAGAGTAAGTATACGGATTCCTCGTTGCAATGTGGTAGTGTTCTCCCTTATCAATGTAGGGATCATGTTCCAGGAGTATCTCATATCCTATTTATTGAAGATCTGGTATTCTTCATAAATGGGAGTAGTGACACCATCAATGGATTTAACATAATCATGGATGTGTATACCTTCTAGAGTGGGAAGATTATGAATCGGGACAAGATATGGGTTGAATTTCCCCCCTCTTACTTAGGTATTAGAGAGGATAACATTTTTTCCAATCTAGGAGTTCGAGGAAATAATATTCCCATATTTTCCCTTGGATATCCTTTCTCCCCTAGTAGAATTCAAGTCAGATATTTTAGTGGTTTGGTTAGCAATATTACCAATTGTATCAATAAATGGATGAACAGGTTCTTCTCCTTTTGGGGAAGGATCACTATTATTAATTGTGTTATCTCATCTATCCCTATGAAAAATATATCAACCATAAATCCTCTTGAGAATATCATTAATTAGATTTAGAAGATCCTGAATGGTTTCATTTGGGATTTCCAAGAGGATGGGAGAAGTTAGTGGTCTTCCTAGAGTTAACTTTCTACGCCAGTGGATCTAGGAGGCAATGGAGTTAGTGTTTGGGGTAGGCTATGTACTTTATCTTGGGAAATTTTTCATGGGAGATGATTGAAGGGAACTCCATGTGGTGCCATATTATCTACATAAATAATGATTTTGGTTCTCGTGATAATGAAAGATCTCCTTTGAGCCTTTGAAGCTCTTTTGGGTTCACATTCCTTTTCTTTTGTTCTATTCCAAGTGGGTTTTGGGTTGGGGGGATGTAACGTTTTGGCAGTGGGACTAGGGGGGGTAGGCTTTATAGACATCCTAGGTTACCAAGAACCCAATATTAATTTAAAAGAGTACATTTCTCACCCCTCATTCATTAGATAGGTTCCCAACCCCACTGAAAGGCCCTATTTGACAACTTCTTATTGGATGGGTCCCCTAACCATTGAATGTTCATTGGTTCATGTGTTGGAAAGTTATTTTACTAATCTTATAAATAGTCATCAACTCTCCTACCAGTGAGTGACAAGTGGGTTAGTCACCCCTGTTATAAATCTTTCCAAGTCAATGTCTATTTCTTAATTTGAAGGATTAGACACCAACCCATTCCGTTTGATTTTTCAATTAAATAAAAGGGTGTTCAACTTGCCTCCAATTGTGTATTCTATCTATCCCCTTTAGAGGAATCAATGTTGTACCATTTCTTTCAAGGTGGATGGTTTGTGCTTATATGGGGAGTGATTTTTGAGTTATCCCCACCTCTGAGTGTATTGAAATCCATTAATGAATTCTTATCAAAATAGTATTGTGGATTAATAAATAACCTGACGAAGTATTAGGCTTTAGAGAACCTCCTGGTGGTGGGATACTAGTGTATCTGGTAGGCACATAATCTAGTGTGGCATGGGGCTTGTTGCTCCAATCGTGCTCTGATAGCCAGAGTTATGAGCCTTGTCTCAGAGATGGCTGGACCCCTGCACCTGCAAGCCACAACACCTTCCCTTCAAAATTTCCTTTTCCGGACCCCTCCGCTGGATCGCTGCAACCCTAGGTATCAGGGAAATGGGTATACTAGTCTCCTACTACTATGCGCCTTAAACACAATGTGTATGGAGATTATGGATATAAGAAAATGTGCAGTGGTGGTGTGGCTCATGATAGCCTAGGCTCAGTTATATTTGCATTAATTGCCTTCTACGGACCTGGGGAATCTCTTCAGGCAGAGGTAATGGTGATGCTTAATTCTATATCTTTATACATATCTAAAAACATTAGCTTGTCAAATATTGAAATAGAGTCTATAATGATGTAGAAATCTCTCATTGGATCCTCTAATTCACCCTTGAAAATCACTTAATTGATCCAAAAGTGCAAGGACCTTATTTCCAGTGACATAGAGATTATTCATATGTGGCGCAAGGGAAATTGTGTGGTTAATTTCTTAAGAACTTTTGCTACCCAAGAATACCACATGTTAGAGTTTTGTACATTTGGCTCCATTCTCTCAGGTGGTGTGGCCCATGTAACTGGTGATGCAATTGGTCTTAACATTTTTAGGCTGGCTTGACATGTGATTCCCTTAATTCCTTAAGTATAAGAAATATTTATTTGTGGAAAATGTACTAATAAATGGGCATAATTCGGTGTGATGTAACTGAACACCACAACACTAGTGCACTATTATATGAAAGGACACCAAAGTACTAAAAACACGATAAGATAAAAATGAGTTTAAATATATAATTTAAATCAAATAATATTTACAATATAAATTCCAAAAAAATTATATTATATAAATTTAAAAAATGGATTAAGTAATTAGATAAGTACAAATTATTACCTACATTCAAAAACACCAATAATCCTTTGTCTTTTGATCCTAAACCTGTCTCATTCCATTTCCATATAAAATAGACATACTATAGAAAAATAACACACCTATATTGGAAATCAATTATTATATTAGTAACACTATAAATATATAAATTAAATGAAAGTGCCAGTTTTAATCAATCATTGAGTCACTCCAGGAACATTGGGTATTAGATTGAGTTGTGGTTGATTCAGGCAAGTCACAAAATTTTTTATTTTTCTTCAAGCATTCCCCCAGTGAAAATTAACTGAACAAGAATAGGATAAAAATAATAAGAAAAATAATTAATTAATAGAAGAAATAAGGACAATAAAACAATATTTTCTCATTTTCTCAGTTATGGTGTTGTGATGTGTGTTTTAATCTAAAATGACACATATATGTTTTAAAGGCACACTTAGAGTTATACTGGTCCCACTGTTTATTAGATTGTGGTGATGTTGATTCCTACACATTCCAAAAGACCTATAGATTATTTCCCAAAACTATCAAGACAATATAAAAGAATTATATCTATTTTATGTACATCACATGTATTTTTTACTAAAATATAATTTAAAATAAAAAACACACAATTTGAGTCATACCAGTCACATAATGGGTAGGTTTTATGTGAGAATAATTTATACACCTCAAAATAATTTATGAATTATTTTCCTAAATAATCAAGACAATCCAAGAGTGTTTTCTAGATTTTTAGTGAGTGATACATTTTGAACTAAAATAACAATTTTAAATTGATAATAGACACTTTGAGTCATACCAGACACATAATGTATCAGATTGTGGTTTTAATTATTTCTATAGGTCACAAATGAATTATGGATCATTTTAACAATGTATCAAAACAATATAAATGCATTTTCTCTATTTTGAGTATGTCAATTGTCTTTTTTAATTAAATTAATTTCAATTTTAAATTAAAAAAATGCCCTTACAGTCTTACCAGTCACACCATGACTTAGATTGTGTTGAGGATAATTTGTAATCATCTAAAATGACTTATAGACCATTTTAATAATCTATCAAAATAATCTAAATTTGTTTTCTTAGTTTTGAGTGCATAACATTTATTTCTTAGTAAAATCAAATTTTAAACCGAAACCACACAATTTGAGTCTTACCAATAACATCATGTATCTATTTTTTGTGAGACTAATTGTTAAATGTTAAAAACGAGTTATGAAACATTTTCTAAAATTTCAAAGATAACTTGATAATAGTTTCTTGTATTTCTGTGAGTGATAATCTTTTCGGAAAAATTTCAATTTTAAACTGATAGTAGAAACTTTGAGTCACATCATGAACGAATTTCATCACATTGAAGTGATTTTGATTCCTAATAATCCAAAAATGACATATGTATCATTTTTCTAATGTATAAAATAAATCTAAAGGTGTTTTTTTTATGTTTTTAGTATGTTAGTTGTCTATTTTACTAAAATTATTGTCATTTTTAAATTGAAAGGAACAATTTGATTCATACCGGTAACACCATGTGTCAGATTGAGGTGTATTTGATTCATTCACATCCACAATGACTTGCAGGTAATTTGATTAAATTATAAAAAAATTTAACATGTGTTTTCTATGTTTTGAGTTTGTCAATTGTATTTTTTTCTAAAATGTAATTTTTAATTGGAGACATTCACTTTGAGTCATACCAATCACATCGTGTGTTAGTTTGGAATGAGAATAATTCCTAAACATCTAAAATTACTTATTAATATTTTTCCTAAGTTATCAATACAATTTGATAATGTTTTCTTATTTTTCAATGATTGAAACCTTTTGAACTAAAATTTCAATTTTAAATGGATAACAGACACTTTGATTCATACCACAAACATCGTGTATCCAATTTAATTGCAACAACATCATATATAAGAAAATTAAATAATTTTTTTTTAAAAATGGATGAAAACAAACTGAATTAATTTTCTCAATTTTGAGTCTATCATATTTTTTTTATTAAAAATAATGTTTATTTTAAATAAAAAGACACACATAGAGTCATATCTGTCACACTATGCATTTTTAATAAGGTGAATTTGATAAGGACACATCCCAAATGACATATGAATAATTTTATTGAAGTATTAAAAGAATCTGAATGAATTTTCTCTGTTTTCAGTATGCCACCTTTATTTTTAACTAAAATTCCATTGTAAACTGGAAACATTTTGAGTCATACCGGTCACATCGTGTATTTAGTTTATGTGAGAATAATTAATAAACATCATAATGGGCATAGGAATATTATATCTAAATGATCAAGATAATATTAATTATTTTCATTAGTTTTCATTGCAACACTTTTTGTGAACTAAAATGTTAATTTTAAACAGATAACAGACACTTTGAGTCATACTTGGGAAATTGTGTATCAGATTGAGGAGAATATGATTTAAAGATGTTTAAAAATACATATGTCTCATTTTAATAAAGTATACAAACAATATGAATGCTTTTGTCAATTTGGAACATGTTATTTTTCTTTTTTTACTTAAATTTATGTCAATTTTAAATAAAAGGACGCACTTAGAGTCGCACGGTCCCATTGTGGGTCAGATTTTGGTGTGTCCAATTCCTACACATCCTATGAGACTAATAGATTATTAAAATATTATATCAATATAATAACAACATGTTTTTTGTTTTGAGTACAACAATTATCTTTTTTAAGAGAATTTCATTCTAAATATGAAACATGTAATATGAGTCATATCAGGCACATTGTGTGTTTGTTTGATATGATAATAACTCTTACATGTCAAGAATAAATTATGAATGATTTATATGAAATATAGAGACAATAAGAGTTAATTTTCTTGGTTTGCAGTGAGTGAAATTTTTTAAGCTAAAATGTCAATTTTAGGCTAATAATAGGAACTTATAGTAATATTGGTCATATCATGTATTATATTGAGATACTGCTAATTCATACAAATAAAAAAATGAATAATGGATCAATTTTATAAAGTATAAAAATAATAAAAATGTGTTATCTCAGTTATGAGTATGTCTGTGGTCATTTTTACTAAAATTAATGTTATGTTTAAATAAAATGATGCACGTGGAGTCATATCGGTCACATCATGCATTGGATTGAAGTAAAACTAATTCCTACAAAATATAAATTACATATGGATCATTTTAATAAAGTATTAAAACAATCCTAATGAATTTTATTAGTTTTTAGTATGTCACTTGTGTTTTTACTGAAATGTTATTTTGAAATGGAAACACACACCATAAGTTATACGGGTCATATCATGTTGTGATATGATGATAATCTGATTATTACACATTAGAAATGATATATGAATAATTTTTATAAAATATCAATAAAATTTGAGTGTTTTTTCTTGGTTTTTAGTGAGTGAATCTTTCTGAAGTAAAATGATAAATTCAAACTGATAGGAGACACTTTGAGTTATACCAGACACATTGTGTATTAGATTATGGTGTGGATGATTCCTACACATAAAAAATGACTTATGGATCATTCTACAAAAATATTAAAACAATAAAAATGTGTTTTCTCATTTTTGAGTATGTCAGATTTCTTTTATACTAAATGTAACATGAATTTGGTATAAAATGAAACAAATAGAGTCATACTGGTCATACTGTGTGTCTAATTGAGGTGTGGATGATTCATACTTGTCCTAAAATCTAAAACAATACCAACTACCAATGATAACATGAATTAAATTTCCTTTATTTTTATAACATACAAAATGCAATATTGATTTGATTTTTTTTTCTGAAAAGGGATTTTTGACTAAGCACATCGAATCCAAATATAGTGTTGTTGTTTTCTAAAGAAGGCTAACAGATATCTTGGTAACATTGGATTAAAGGAACATAATATCTCTTTTTTGTATTGTTGTAGAAATTGGAAATAAAAATATGGCTTCACAAAATATATGTGAAAAAACTAAATAAGTATTATATAAAAATAATAAGGAAATTAACTTATATATAGTAGATAAAATGATGAGATGATTAATTAAATAAGTAATAATAATTCATAATTTTATGATGGTTGTATACATTTTTAACAAATTTTCTTGTTTTCCTTATCTTAATTAAAGTCTCTATGTACAATATATCATCATCATGTGTATAATTGAACAAACCACCACAACTCAAACAAAAGAATCCACCTGTATTAGAAAATGATTATTATATGAGTAATACTAAAAAGATATAAATTTAACCAAAATATGTAACAATAAATTAATTTTACCGATAATGATCTTACTTTTAAAATATCATTACTACCATAATTTTTTAGCATAGGTAGCTTCATTTCTCTTCTTATAATAGAAATGAAGAGATCTTGAAGGAATGTGATAAATGCCCACACAACAAGGGAGAAAATGTTTTGAGGGAGAATAAGTCCCTCAGAATTTCTGTGTATAAAGGAATGAAATATGGATAGAAGTATTCTAAAATAAAAGAAAGATTCAAGGATAAATTAAAATTAAATAAATGTTCTCTTATATAATTCTTTGGTAAAATAGAGAATGTGTATCGTAACATTACCATTGAATCGTCCCAGAGGGTTTCCTTCGTTATAGTCTATTCGTAAACAATATTGTTAATATCAAAATGTGTAATATAAATTGTCTGTATGTGTAAAAAAAATTAGACTATGTTAATGTAGTAGATAATAGATAATATTATGAGGAAAACATCGTTTGTAATGAAAAATTTTCCTTATCCTTGTACACTCTTTATTTTATTAATTGCTTTATAGACTTGGCTCATATATCAAGAATCCAAATCCCCTCTTTGTTCCCCCCCTCTAATATAAAATAAATGTTCTACAATGGGACTAGAACAAACTAATTATGATCTTGCAATGAAATGGTCACCCTCAATTGAATTTTTATCTTCGCGCCTGTACTTTTATTCGCCATAAAGAGAATCGACCAATTATTTTTTGATAGATATGTGACAAAAAATTCATTCATTACCTGTAATTACAGTATTAACGGATCATATTTTTTCAATTTATCATGAAAAGCAACTTTCATGAGTCCGAACTCATCAACTTTTACTGCACACCCATGGTCAACCTAATGCCAATGGAAATTTATTACCATAAATATAGTTTAATCCATATCAAATATTTGTTCAATGACTCCCAAATATATATATTTTTTAAATTTGATATCTATCCTTGGAACCAGTTATGGAAATTGATTCTGCCATAATCATAACACCACTGCTTTTCACTATACCGTGGTTATCATGTTATTTTGTATAAAAAATATAAAAACTAAATAGAAAACCAGTGTAAGATATTACATTTCCATTTAGTCCCATGGATAGCCATCGTAGTCATTTAACAATTGAATTTAGATTTTAATATAACTACATATAAATTTGATTTGGAATAATACTATAAACTATTGACTATGGGTATTTTATATCCATCATTCACCCCTTTATTGATTCAAATCTCTATGAATTTGTGTGTAGGGTTCACTATATGGATCAAAATATTCACTATTATGTCAAATTTATGGCTGAAATTTCTCCCTTTATGTGAAGGTATTTGTTACAACATCTCTTCTAGAAATACCTTCACCCATAAGGCATCTTATATTACGAGACATAGGGAAAAGAATTTTTTCAACATGTTATAGTTAATCAACACAGATTTCAATATCTTCTTCAACAATATATCTTTTTTCAATAAAAAAAATCATTCAAACTTATATTCCTGACATACCATTTCAATATATTTATATACCATTCATTATTGGAATCTTCGTCCTGTCTATTCATTTAGTTTATATAAATTTTTAAAATAAGTAGATTCTGGTTAATGTATGATGAACATTTCTAGACAGATTGAAACAAAATTAACTAAACATCAAATCGTGAATCAAAACTTTACAATCATGGTATTTTAGTCTATGTAACTTCAGAATAGTAATTTAAACAATAGTAATTATATTTTATGAATACCCCTATTTATCTTTTTCACTATTAATGAAAATGAAAAATTGTAATTTTTCATGTATGTATATAGTGTAATCTGATGTAGAGAGAACAATATACCATTTATCCATCACCAATTACAACTCTTCCATTATCTCCTATCAATCATATCCATCATTACCTTTTTTAAATATTTCATTATTTCCTGGAACATTCAAAAACATTCCCATAAAATAGTCAAATACATTTTTTCGATATACATGTCATCAATAAAATATCAAACCAAAAAAATTGTAATACAATAATTCAAATGAAATAAATATCTTCTTCAAACATGATTTCATATGGTTTTTAGAAAATAGTTTATTGAAAATAGTATCAATATATTTTAAATTGTTAAATAGCTGATCACTAATTAGTGAAGATGGTGTTTTAGCTTACTCAATATTCCCATAGAATGCTGTAATTTGGAATAGATATTTATGTTGTCAAGGAAACAATTTACAACAACCTAAAAACAATATACAAGGAATATTTCAACTAAACTGAGTGTGTGCATTCTTCACAAATGGGACACCCCAACATTCATTTAATGTTATAGCATTATATATTTTCAAAAGTGGGGAAGTCATTTATTGTCACATAAGACATGGTCTTTAATGTGAATTATTCCCTTCTATGAGAAACAAACATTGTAAAACCAATATCTGATATTAATTTCATAAATTCAATTAATGGATCCAAATAGATATCAATATCTTTAACGAGTTTCATTTATCTACATATAATTAAAGACAACATAATTTAGTTGTGTTTCATACATAAACAAGGTTGAAAGTTAAAATTTACCAACCTGGTAGGTCGTGTACTATGAGTACAACTATTTACACTTAAATGATTTATTGAATCTATAAACAATCCAATATGAAGTTTTCTAGGATAATTTCCAAATTCAGGATACTCGTAATCAATTTTATTCCACCGAGGAGAATCTGTTGGATGACATTGGTTACCATGTCTAATTCTTGAATAAATATTCACTTTCAATATTATCATTGTTTCCTGACATCTGTATTGTCTTCTAAACCATGGATTTATCAGAATGTATCATATATATTTTTAAACTCCTCATTCATTTTTCATGTATTGATCTACACTATAGTTTGGGAATTTTATGTGTGATTCATGGTCCATGGGAAGCAATATGCAATCATTTGGAAAACATTAATTTTTTAGACATCATTCTTATAGATAGTAGTATTCATTTAGTGTCATATATTCAACATGGTAGTATTTTTACTCATTATTATATCATTCAAGTGACCTAGTTGTTCTATAAAGATGGTTTCCCTCTATCCACTACAAAAATTCCAATTTTATTACATAAATATTGTGGATGATGTTGTCTATTTATTACAACTGGTATAAAATAGTCACTTAGTACAAATATATGACTTCTCACACATCTTTGGACAATCAAGAAGGTCATACTCTATTTCCATTGTCATTTATTCCATGCAATCTCCATCATCATTTACATTGGTAATCATATCACATGATCCAAAAAACAATGTATCACCCCAATTGGTGTGAACATAAATTATTTCCTCTTGTTTTGTCAATAATTTATAGATATAATCTGTTCCATGACAAATTAAATTTTCATCCAACTCTTATAGACTTAAATTTCTTGAATAAGAACAAAGAAAACATGGACAACATATTTGAGTAGGGTCGTATGAATGATCTACTTCTAACATGGGGAACTATTTAACACCATATTTATACTATTTTGTCAAAATATTAGTGTGTATACATTTTCAATTCTTATCCATCATATTGTGTTCATAAAACATTCATTTTGTCTAATAAATAAATAATTATGCATAAGATATTCATTATCAAAGGTGAAATTTACAGATATTAAATATGAGGGAAACCTAATATTTGACAGTTTAATTGAATTTATATATTCATTGAAAAAAATTTAATTTGATTTAATGAAAATAATTACTCAACTATGGTAGATGTTATAATCAAATTTCATCCAAAGGTAAATGTTATATACAACTGTCGTCCTCATCAGCTCATCTCCAGAATAATTATCGTTACATTTTTTTTTGAAATTCATCCCTCATATCATGTTGACATGCACCTATATTGCATGAAATACTCTATTTATCATTCATCAATGGGATAACTACTTCTTAGAGTAGTATGAGTAACATGAAAGAGATAAAGGTTGAGGGTTAAGAAAAATTTCAATAATAAATCTTTGGGAGATGAAGATGATGGGGGTGAGATTTTTAATCAATTGTGTTCTATAAAAGGGGAAATTCCTTCCAATGGTCAGAATTATAGAATTGAAACTAGTAATTAAATTTTGTAATATTAAAGGTGATATTTTTTCAGGAAACACATTCTTGCCTATGGTTTAAGGGGTCTAGGAGGGGGCACGTTATGAAATATGAATCCTTAGCACCTACATGTATTCTATATTTATCGGAGAAATCTCACTATTGATAATTTCAGTTCCCATTCTAATACTAGTCGTACCTCTATTTCCAATTATCTATAAATTATTTCTCAAATACCCAAAACAAATTAATACATAATAAAGAAAATTATGAAAAAATAATAAAATCATGTTTGATAAAAAATAATAAACTCTTATTGCAAAAACTAGAAGATATAAAAATGCATTGATTAAAAATTATAATAAATAAAAAGTTATTTCCAATACATGAATGTTAATCAGATAATTCTAAGTGTGGACCCAATGCATGTAGATATAAAATGATAAATAACTAAAAATAATTTCAAATAATTATTCCAAAATATATCGAATTAGAAAAACTCAATTCTATTGTTGGGAACATTTTATATAGCAACTTAAGGAATAATTACATAAAATATTAATGATATATCAAATATTTAAAAACATCTCAATATTAAAATTTCAATTTCCATTAAAAATCGATGAAGAATGGAAATACTAATTTTATGAAATGAATATAACTAATATTGATAAAGGTTTTAACAATCTCAAAAATTATTAGTTGTTAACTTATTCATGAATTATGAAAGGATAGGTTGAAATCATGTATTATTTAAAAGAAGATGGAGTGTAGGATTTATAATAAAATTTTATTTTTTTTGAAAGTATGTATTCTTGGGTTATCTAGTGAACCAAATATAAAATTTTAGTCATAATGAGATCAATAATAGTAATTATGGAAGATATATAGTGTTTAAGTTAAAGGGGAGACGACCTACTATTACAAAAATAATGTTGAAGTGAGACGAATCTTCATAAGTAAAATTTGATGATAAATTTGAACTATATAATGATATCTATTGAAAAAGTGAAAAAAAATTATAATATGAAGGATTGTTAATTTTTTCTATATATATTGATTGATGGGAAGAAATAATTTGAGTTGTATTATAGGAAAATAAATGGAATGTTATAGGAAATCATTTTTGATTCCATATGAAAGGATTTAAAAAAGGTACATCATTTAATATTGGATATTGGTTTTTGATCTCACACGATAATAAAATTTTATGTAATTAAATAATTATGAAAATTTCAAATGGTTATTTTTATTTTAGAAATCATGGATCTCTAAATATAAATTGTTTTCATTTAAAACATCTTTAAAGATAAATTAAATTTTAATGAATGATATGTTTTAATATGTATTAAATTAAAACATAGAAAGTGTTTAATAGATGTGTGATGAAGGAAATGTAGTGATTTTTAAAAATTATTAATGATTGGGTTACCATTTCAAACATTTCTATATTTTTACAAAGGTAGAGAAAACCAGTCAAACAGTATTATAATTTGGGGTCCGTAAACTATTATGGTAAATTTTTTAAACAAGAAAATGATTTATGTTAGTGAAAAATTTATCTTATTAGAAGACAAGAAATTTAAATACTGACTTAGTAAGGGTGGATTGAGAAGTTTTTATGATGAAATGTTAAAATTGAAATGTGTTTCTTACTAATTAGAGTGGGGATATTATTAATAATTTAAATAATAAATTAGTTATTTAAATGAAACAACATTTGGTGTTTATTCACTATGATATATATGGACCCTCAAAGTATAAATCAATTCATTTTGATAAATATTTTATTTCACCCATTTATTATTGTACTCAGATCATATGTATTATGTTTTAGTAAAATTTAAATTTATATATATAATTCATTAAAGGGGATTAAAATTTTAAGAACATGTTGTAAGAATTAGTTTCATTATGCTGTAAAATAGTCTATACTAGATTATGAGGCTGGGTAGATGATTCACTAGTTTTGGGAAGGTAAAAAATAATATTTATATTTATAATTAGAACAACATAGATGATAGACAAAGTCATTCCCTTAATGATTTTATATTGGATCACTCACAATTACTACAACATTGTTATTTTTATGGTATTTTATATATATTATGAAACAATGAAAAATATTGGGGTTTTTTAAAATTAATTCTATCAAATTAATAGCATTATTAAAAATATAAGATTAAAGAAATGGTATTATCATAAATAATTATCAACCCTTGGGGTATTTTCCATATATTTGTCTAATTGTTTCCTTAATGTGTTCTCCCAATATAATTTTCACTCTATTTAAATAATCAACATCGTTTACCTAATCACATGGGACAGTTTATCCCCTGTATGGAACTAGTGCATTTATATGACATGGGAATTAGGACTAGTATTTTCTAAGTCGAATTGTAGGAGAAATCCCTCAATTAAGTAGAATAACCATTGGCATCCTCTTCCATCAACCTAAATAAATGGAGAGAACCCCATTCTACATGTCCAGTGGTCACTAATTCAATCCCAATATTGTCACAAATATCAATCATAATCATGATAAATTAGGAAGGGGAAAAAATTATCAAACTATAGTATGAGATTAAATTGTTTTGAAATAAATAAAATAAAGAATGATGATTTAAAAAAGAAAATTGATATCGGTAAACAATAAATGGATGAGTGAGGAGGATTAGAAAATAACATATCATTGATTGAACCTTTGAACTGTCCAATATAAAGTAGAGATATCACCAAACCAGGAATTCATTTGACCTATGGATTCCTTCAACAAATGAATCTTTTGATCTTGGGAATTGGTTGAGCTTTGATTTGAGCCTTGATTCAATGTTGGAATCGATGAGGAGGAGTTCCAGTAGCCAATCGATTCTACAGAAAGCATCATATATCATGACTAGTTGGAAACTAGTTATGGTTCTTATATGGTTTAGGATACTCATATTAGATTTTCCTAAAAATCATAGACAAATAGACGTTTTATGAGTGCAAAACTAATAAGCTCTCATAAAATACATCTTTATCAGCACTTTTTAGCACTCATACTGCTCTACCTTTATCAGCACTAAAAAATTGGATAATGATGTCTTGTATCAGCACTAATTTGTTTAGCACAAATAAAGGATTTATAATTATAGTTATAAATTTATTTTTTGTAAATATATTAATATAAATATGAATATTTTTAATAAGTAAATAAAATATAAATATGTTACATATATTCATTATTTAAATATATTTGTTATAAAATTAAAATAACAAAAATCTATAATTATTTTTATATAATTATATTAATACTTTTTAAAAATAAAAATAAAAATATTTATTTATTTATTTATATCAGTATAAATAAATAATTATATAAATAATATATATTAAATATATATATATATTTATAATAATTAAATAAATTATTTAAAAAAAGTTATTATAAATTTATAATTATTTAAATATATTTTTTTAATTATTTATAATTATATAAAAACTTTTTTTAAAAATAATATTTATTTATTTATAATTGTAAATATTTAAATGTGTATATATATAATACAGATTAATATATATTTAAAATATTAAAACCTTGTAAATATATATATATATATAAATAAATGAATTTAAATAAATAAATTTATATAAATAATATAAATTGATTAAATTCCACAAAATTAAAATAAAAAGAAAAAAGAGAAATATTCAAAATGAATTCATATGAATCTGTCAAAAATTATAAATAAACAAAAAAAATTACCAATAGAATACATGATATAAAAAACATATAATGTTATACCAAAATTATAAATAAATACTAAAATTTGAATAAATTACATAAATATTTGGTGTGTGTGATTCCATATAAGATTTCATTGATTACATAAATATTTATGTGTATGAATTTTATATAAAAATACCTTAATTATGTATCTATGTGTGAATTCAATATAACACACATTTTATGTTTGTAAAATTTTAAAATCAAACGACCTTCAATTATGTCCATTACTCGATGTAATTAGTCATTATTTTTAATTCATATAAATTTTCAATTACAAACTATTATCCCCTAAATATATGACAATTTAATATATAACATTAATATTTTATATTATATAAATCAAATTTATTGAAATTCATATATATATATATATATATGTATTTTAATATATAATATTTATTAATGTTATTAATAAAAATTTAATTAATTAAACATTTCATCTTTTTCTTAATTAACTTTTATTTAATTTTAAATATAAAAGGATCTTATATATAAAATATTCTATTTATTAGTATTTATAATTTATATATGAAATAATAAATTATTTCATTTTTATCAACAATTATTTAAGTAATATTTGTTAAACTTTTTTAATAAAATAATTAAAGTTTTTTTATTTATCTAACTATATAATTTTATTCAAAAACAATTTCATCACTAAAAA
The DNA here is from genome assembly GCA_963277665.1 of Viscum album. Taxonomy (NCBI): domain Eukaryota; kingdom Viridiplantae; phylum Streptophyta; class Magnoliopsida; order Santalales; family Viscaceae; genus Viscum; species Viscum album. The sequence continues at coordinate 614,939,411 of OY728136.1, forward strand.
TAATGCGCTGATAAATAGTACCCTTAATCAGTGCCAAAAATAAATCACTGATAAAAGGTGTCTTCTATGAATACTAGAGAAATACACTGATAAAGGTTTCTATTTATCAGTTATAAAAAAACTACCGATAATTGTTACCCATTATCAGTACTAAACAAGCACTAATAAATGGTTTCCTTTATCAGTGCTTGTTTTAGCGGTGATAAAGGGAACCTTTATCATTGCTCTTTTTTAGTAGTGATAATGTCTAGCGCTGTTAAAGACATGTTTTGTAGTAGTGTTAATGAGTATGGAGGGCCCAAACCCTAATACGACATGTGAGAACTATCTCTATATGTATGAATGATATGAGTAACATGCACCATAGTCCCACATGGGAGTACCAACCATGGCGAAAATACTCCATAGGAAGAAGACATGTGCCCTTAGTGGGGGAGTTTCATCTCTACCAATCTGAGAGGAAAGGGAAACCATATCCATAATATAAAATGATAATAACGGTCCCAACATATCATTGAGAAACTAAACTGATCTCTTGCCTTGGTTAAGCATCGCTGAATAGATCATTATGCTCGTCATGCCTCACAACACTACAAAAACAGTAGTAGGGGGCCGAATCCATAACACAATAGAGGAGCACAGCTCTACTAGCCAAAAGAGTCTAGTAGACCCATATCCTAAATTGAGAGGGAAGGGTATCTACCCCGACTTCAACCTAATGATCCACCCTAATCATTCCCAAAGGTTTAGAGCCTCTTTTGTAGATTTATTCTCTGATCATGACATATCATTTCACCAGATCCACCAAAAGGCTAACATCATATTTTATAAGAAAAAATCCTTAGGATAGGCCACTTGGTGGACCAAGTCTAATTCCTGAAGAGGGAGTGTAGAGACCCGAAGCTTGACGTACATTTAAATTACATTACTTTTGCGGAATAATTAATACATAACAAAAACAGACACACAAGGACCGTAATAGTTTATTGTCTTTGGAAACTCGGAATATAAACTTCTAATCATGTTGAAATATCTTCAATAACTCCCATAACGATCTTCTCCTTTTTGTTTCCCTACCTAAAACCTTTCTTTATTTCATGGGGAAAATAAAACATAAAAAGGGTGAGCTTAAATGCTCAGTAAGGGCAATCATAGATAACATAAAACAATCCATAAACATTTGGAAGTAAAAACTTGAACATGAAATTTAAACATCAAAATCTTGATCAAAGACATAAATGGTGGAAGTAGGTAAGGAATATATCATAATGGAACATCAAAAATGATAAAATATAAAGGGAATAAAACATGTAATTGTGTCATCCGTTAAGCACATGTAATGATTTCCATAGTAGCCAAGGCATTGCTGCCAAGACCATCTTAGTGGACAAAGTCCCTTTCTGAATCAAGTTCACTCCTCGTTCCAGTCCTGTATTACTGAACCGGTTTAACCTGCCATTCCAGCCATGTCTATCTCATGAGATATAAATCTTTACCCATAGCATTAGAGGGATATATAGGTCCAACCCATCTCATAATGAAATCATTCTTACTTGTGCCACAAAATAAACATACATCATTCATAATAACCCAACAAATAAAATGGGATTCATAAACATCATCCCATAATCAAATAATCCAAATTAAAGAAATGGATATCATTTCATAATAAGAAAAGTGAAACCATGTAAATCCTAGAGACATGATACTTGAAACATACACATTTGAAATAATTTCATCTTAGATAAAAAATGGTTTTGATAAAACACATGAGATGAATTTTTGAGGAAAATATCCTTTCTTCTTCAAAATCATTATCTTTTCACAAAAGGTCATGCAATTTTAAAAGAAAAGGATTTTGTTGAAAATAGTCATGAAATATTTTGGATGAAGCTTTAGGAAAATAAGGCTTTATAAAACTATAAAAATCCGATTGTGCGGTATAAGTTAAAAAAAACATTATTCTCGTAATTTTGCCGGAAAAGTCAAAAAAGTACCTCCTAACGTAAAAAAAAGAAATATTCCTTTCATACCATGTAGTAAAAGTCAAAAATGGGTAAAAATGACTCTAAACATACATGAAAGTATTTTTATAAAACATGTACATGGATAATAACAATAACCCCAGTAAATACTTACGAATAAACAATCTTGGATAAGAATGAGATTGAAATATTTATCCTTTACCTTAGGTCAGATATGCTTCGTATGTATCTGAACCTCCTGTATAATGATTTAAATAATTTCATTGACTTATTAAATAATCATATTCATTGTTATGATATCATATATGTTTCACTTATGACTTTATATTACCCGTTATTTTGGAAATTCCATGTTAAAGTAGCGTTTTGGGTAAAATCATTTCATTTATCGTATGTGTATCGACTTGACGTTCTTGATATTATTACTTATATCCTAATTTACATAATTCCAAAATGTAAAACATGATTTATATATAACATATATTCATCATATACATATATATTATAGATCGATAAAAGGAATGAAATACACCGTTCATGGAGACGGTAGGCCGTACGTACGCATTAATGCTGTTTTCGTTTCCCTTTTGAATTGAATGGAATTAAGTAAATGACATACATATATATATACATAATCCCAGTATCATTATTATGTCATATATTTCATTATTATTCATTATATATACATTATAATCATTAATGAATGGTTAACATGGTGAGTGAATTTCATCGTGTCGTGGAGACGGTAGTCCGTACGTACGCACGAGCGATGATATCATTCCCAAGATCTTGGAATTGTATTAAAGTGTATGTATAATATTACAGAATCAATCTCACTTTAAAATAATCATATATATTCATTACTTACACCCTTATACCCATCAAAGTAAGGTGGTGGTGGATAATAGATTACACCACGACGTGGAGACGGTATTCCGTACGTACGCGCGCGTGGTGATTTCATTTTCCGTTGGATGGATAGATGGTGAAATATGGTTGTTTCATACATATAATAACATATCAGTATATGATTGATACTGATGTTATTACCTCATAATTAAACAACTAAAAAAGAAGAAGTGGAAGAAGAAATAAAGTTGAAAGAATCGGTAATGGACATTACCTCTTCTTTGAAGCGCCTCTTTGAGACCTCCTCTTAGGGCACTAAAATCGGTCTTTAAAGAAGACCAGTACCTCTAGGATGTTTTTAGGGAAGTGGAGAAGTGAATTTGGTAGGGGTTGGCCGAGCTGGAAGGCTCAAAGTGGTGTGAGGAAGATAGGGAGGAGGTGCCCTTTTATAAGGGAGGGGAGGGGCACCTTTGGAATTCTTAAAAATATTAATTAATAATAAATCTAACCCCACTTCAAAACCTCCAAAAATGACTCATATCCAAATATTAGATGAGATAGGGTTTTAAAAGAATCAACCAATCAAATTTAGACATGTTAGGAATTTATTTTATACATTATCAACTTGATTTATCCTTATTTAATCAATTTAATTTTATTTGTGGTAATAGCATTCTAAATTTTAAATTATAACAAATAATTACTTATTTGTTTTTAATTGTCCATAATAGGATACTTTATAACATTTTCTACCATATAAATATAAATTTATAATTTGTAAATATTTTTGTGATTTTTAAACAATTTTATAATATATTATTTTTATAAAATAACAATAGTGTCAATTTTGACACTATTCATTTATTTGAATTTAAATAAAATATATACAGAAGATATGTTAAAAATAAAAGTTTTAATATATTCATAAAAGGTCACATGTATTTTGAAAATTAGTGGAGTATATTAAATAGTTCATATAATATTTATTTTATTATTTTTAAAACCCTTTATTTGGTTTATCTCTTAATAATATAATTACTACATTATTTTTTGTATAATTATTTAATAAACTTATATGTTGAATATAAATTAAAAATAAAATCATATGATGAATATAAATCTATTACCTTTCACAATAATACTTTTAATCAAATTTATCATCTTAAAATCACAATATTTAAATTGTTATATTTATTTAATTATGAAGGTGACAACTTTGGCATCATTTAAAATAAAATAAAATAAGTGTCATAATCATCTTAATAAGGATAAAAATGGTCAAAAATTCGGCCAATGGATGATTATGGTTTATATATACACTAATAATAATTTTTTTGCAGATTTTTGGGCCTTTTGATATGTATTAAAATTTCAATAAAAACTATATTAAGGATTTTTCACTAAATAAATAATTTCTGCATCTCTATTCTATCAAAATTAATGATAATTATATAATACCTAAAAATTAAAAATAAATTTATATGATTTAGATAATTTCATTATAATTCTGGAGACTATTCATGTTTGAAGTTTCATGAAGTCTATCAATAAATTAAAATTATTATACATATAAGATTTAAGAGAGTGACATGTTGTCACTTTCTTTGGTTTTAATAATAATTAAGTTATTTTCATTGAACAAAGTCTATTAAATGATTCTAATCCGACTCTTAGGTGATATGGGTTGACTTTTAGTCATCCAATAGGATTTTGGCAGGTGTTAGGATAATTTTATAATCTTATATTTACCTTTAATTACCCGATTTACCTTTAACTATGGTAAATAAAATTTACCATAGTTACTAATCATATAGCCCAATAATAAAAAGTAGCTTATTAACATAATTTGAAACTACTGATTCCAAATAAGGAATCCATTTTTCCCAATTCAATACACAGAAGTTTCAGAAATTAAATTTAAATTAATCCCGTTGTCGAAAGAAAAAGGTTTTTGTTTAAAACATTGCAAAAGATTGAATTGATTTAAACTACAAATTCAAGGTAAAATCAATGATAATGACATACATTATATTAAATAGTAAAAATATATTATATTGGTACTTTTAAACCATTCAATATTATAATTTAACCACATAAGTTATTACAATGAAAAAAGTTGTTTTTAATTAAAATATAGCGTGTTTTTACTATTCATTAAAATATGAAAGTTATCAGAATAATAAGAAAAATTTATCCATGGTAAAATTCTATATCCGGATTCCAAATAATAATTTTATTTTGTAAAATTGAACTTATAAACATGTCAAAAACTAGATTTAATGTTGGTGCGCCATCAAAAGGCGACAAAACTGCTTTTTTTGAAAAATACTTCCTTTACACAAAAATTTTATTTTCTTCTTATACGATGTTCTAGAAAATGTGTAAGAAGAATAATAATGTTATAAAATTCAAAATTTAGTTAATACTATTCATAACAGCTAGTTCATAATAATATTATAATAATATATCGTTGTTATTAACACCTGGTATTGCATACAACACACGCTATCAAGGAAGGTCACGATTGCGTGTAATGCAATCCAATTCAGGGTTGCATTTCGTGCAAGCTCATTTTGGTGTAGCATACAAAAAAAGAAATTAATGAAATTAAAAAGAATATTTTTCATAAAATCTCTGGGTGTTTCATTCTACCCTCTTTAAAAGGAATTTCGCCCTCGAAATTCGTTGGGGTTATAAATGGTTTACTACTCGAAAGTTTATTTAATAGATACCCACATCGTAAAAAGGAATACTAAAAATTCATTTAAAAAAAGAATGTTAGAAACATAAAGGATACCCAAATAACCCATCACTAGGTTTCCACATAGGAGAACATAGGTGAAAATATGGATATGGAGGAGAAATATGACCATCATGTTATGATGGAGAGTGGTTGAGAACATGGCTATGGAAAATCCATCAATCACAAAGCCATATATTTGTGATTATATAAGGTAGCATCTGATTCATCAGATATAAGGGAACTAGGACAAAATTTTTGGTTTTCAAGATCATTTCCCTAAAGTTGATGAAATTAGAATTAAATGAAATACTTTCGTGATTTTGGTAGAGTCTCATTGTTGTTCGTTTTTTGAAAAATTTCCACTTCATCTCTTAAAGAAATGAAGTCGAATTTGTCATTCGTGAAGTGTTAGCAGATCATGTGATAGAATGATGGGTAATTCCATCTATCTCGAACAAAAGGTTATAAAAGTTATCAAAAATACATAAGTCCATCTATAGTGAGATTAATCATATATGGTTTCTAAAATGGACTTATACTTCATATATCATACTGCTTAATATTATAAAACTAGTTTCTACTAAACAAGGACTTCCTGTAGGCCAGTGGTAGGAAATAAAGCCCAGTCGCACTTCAGTTGTGGGTTCGATTCCCATAGCCTTGTCCGACGTGATGGGCTGTCGTCCGTCCTGTAGGTTGTCCTTTTTCTAAAACTACATTACTATAACATCGCATAAATAATATCGAAAAAAACTTCTATCCTTAAACAATACTAACTTATGTCCATCATAATCCATTCCAATCTTTAGGCTTATCCATAATACTGCAGTCCACTCTCATATTATAGTGAAAATGATTACCAGAGATTTCATATAACAAGCATGTTAATTCCATCTTTGATCCCAATATATCATAAGATATGTCTTTTTGGTCACATTACAAACATTCGAAGGCCTTAATCATGTATTCTCTTGAAAAATGAATACCCATTGAACCTTAGTGAAAACATGAATGCAGTTAAAAGTTAACACTTTCCACAAACCAAAATCCTAAAAATTCTATATACTCAAACCATGATATCACTTAGTCCTTATATCAATCATGAGCTCATGAATACAATCAAATATCTCATTATCTCCATATCTCTTCATTATGTGCATGTCATCTGCTTTCCAAAATATTTGAAACACTTTTCATTGTTACAGGTACCATAAAATTATTGAAATCCACAATAGACTAATACAAAAATATTCTAATAAACTGTAAAAGTAACACAAAAACATTATTATTGAATACCAATACATAAAAACTTCAATCCATCCTCTTCAATGATTGTCCTGGAATAATTCCTTCCTTGATTTAGAAGTAACTTTTTAGTTCAGGGCATTGAGTTTGGTAATGCCCATGTTCTCCACAAATAAGACATTGAACTGCATAACATTCTATCACTCTATTACCCTTTTCTCCACATAGATAACATCTGTCCCGCCATTTTAGGTATTCCTCAAGGTTCTTCTTCCCTTCTTTATAAATCTCAATCTTTATTTATGCTCCTCCACATGCGAAACATGCATAAAAGTCTATCTTCCTCTTATTTGATGAATTATGCATTCCACTAAATTTCACTTTGTTAATCATATATCGCAATGACTGATTTGGCATAATCAAGATATCTTTATATCTAGGAATTACACAATTTTATTGCTCATAGTCACCAATTTGTCCAATGGATTTAATGTTAACCGAATTCCTTATGGTTCCCTCCTTTAACTAAAAACAAAAAGAATTCTGTGAGAGGCAAAAATCATTCTAGAGAAAACAACATAGTGAAGGGGGAGTACCCTAATATCTAACAACTTAGGTTAAATTCCATGATCGTTATCGTAGTTCTAGGACTATATCCTATACATATACTTATCCTTAGGTACATCTCTAAAAATACATTAGAAATATCTCTAGGGATCTCACTAACATTTTCGCATCCTAGTTTCCAAAGGTTGACTAAAACTTTTCTCTAATACCAACTATAGAGACCCGAAGCTGGACGTACATAGATATTACAGTACTTTTGCGGAATACTTAATACATAACAAAAATAGACACACAAGGACAGAAATAGTTTAGTGTCTTTGGAAACTCGGAATATAAACTTCTAATCACGTTGAAATATCTTCAACAACTCCCATAATGATCTTCCCCTTTTTGTTTCCTTAACTAAAAACAATCTTTATTTCCTGGGAAAAATAAAACATAAAAAGGGTGAGCTCAAATGCTCAGTAAGGGCAACCATAGATAACATAAAACAATCCATAAACATTTGGAAGAAAAAACTTGAACATGAAATTTAAACATCAAAATCTTGAGCAAAGACATAAATCATGGAAGTATGTAAGGTATATATCATAATGTAACATCAACCATGATAAAATATAAAGAGAATAAAACATGTAATTGTGGAATTCATTAAGAACATGTAATGATTTCCATAGTAGCCAAGGCATTGCTGCCAAGAGCATCTTAGTGGACAAAGTCCTTTTCTGAATCGAGTTCACTCCTCGTTCCAGTCCTGTATTACTGAACCGGTTTAACCTGTCGTTCCAGACATGTCTATATCGTGAGATATAAATCTTCACCCAATGTGTTGGAGGGAGATATAGGTCCCACCCATCTCATAATGAAATCATTATTACTTGTGCCACAAAATAAACATACATCATTCATAATAACCCAATAAATAAAATGGGTTTCATAAACATCATCCCATCATCAAAAAATCCATATAAAAGAAATGGATATCATTTAATAATAAGAAAAGTGAAAGCATGTAAATAATAAAGAAATGATACTTGAAACATACACATATGAAATAATGTCATCTTAGATGAAAAATTGTATTGATAAAACACATGAGATGAATTCATGAGGAAAATATCCTTTCTTCTTCAAAATCATTCTATTTTCACAAAAGGTCTTGCAATTTTAAAATAAAAGGATTTTGTTGAAAATAGTCATGAAATATTTTGGAGGAAGCTTAATGAAAATAAATATTTATAAAATCGTAAAAATCCGTTCGTTCCATATAAGTTAAAAAAACATTCTTCTCATAATTTTTCCGGAAAAGTCCAAAAAGTACCTTGTAACGTAAACAAAAGAAAGATTCCTTACATACCATGTAGTAAAAGTCAAAAATGGGTAAAAAGGACATTAAACATAAATGATTAAATTTTTATAAAACATGTACATGAATAATAACAATAACCCCAGTAAATACTTACGAATAAACAATATCAGATAAGAATGAGATTGGAATATTTATCCCTTACCTTAGGTCAGATATGCTTCGTACGTATCTGAACGTCCTGTATAATGATTTAAATAATTTCATTGACATATTACAGAATCATATTCATTGTTATGATATCATATATGTTTCACTTATGACTTTATATTAGCCGTTCTTTTGTAAATTCCATGTTAAAGCAGCGTTTTGGGTAAAATCATTTCATTTATCGTATGTGTTTCGACTTGACGTTCTTGATATTATTACTTATATCATGATTTACATAATTCCATAATGTAAAACATGATTTATATATAACATATACTCATCATATACATATATATTATAGATCGATAAAAGGAATGAAATACACCGTTCATGGAGACGGTAGGTCGTACGTACGTATGAACACTGTTTTCGTTTCCTTTTTGAATTGAATGGAATTAAGTAAATGACATACATATATATATATATATACATAAATCCAGTATCATTATTATGTCATATATTTCATTATTATTCATTATATATACTTTATAATCATTCATGAATGGTTAACACGGAGAGTGAATCTCATCGCATCGTGGAGACGGTAGTCCGTACGTACACACGAGCGATGATATCATGCCCAAGATCGTGGAATTGTATTAATGTGTATGTATAATATTACATAATCAATATCACTTTACAATAATCCTATATATTCATTACTTTCACCCTTATACCCATCCAAGTAAGGTGGTGGTGGAAAATAGATTACACCACGGCGTGGATACGATATTCCGTACGTACGCACACGCGATGATTTTGTTTTCCATTGGATGGATAGATTGTGAAATATGGCTGTTTCATACTTATAATAACATATCAATATATGATTGATTCTGATGTTATTACCTCATAATGAAACAACTAAAAAAGAAGAAGTGGAAGAAGAAATAAAGTTGAATGAATCGGTAATGGACATTACCTCTTCTTTGAAGCGCCTCTTTGAGACCACCTCTTAGGGAACTAAAATTGGTCTTTGAAGAAGACCAGGATATCTAGGATGTTTCTAGGGAAGTGGAGAAACGAATTTGGCAGGGTTTGGCTGAGATTTAAGGCTCAAAGTGGTGTGAGGAAGAGAGGGAGGATGTGCCCTTTTATAAGGGAGGAGAGGGGCACCTATGGAATTCTTAAAAATATTAATTTATAATAAATCTAACCCCACTTAAAAAACTCCATAAATGACCCATATCCGAATATTAGATGAGATATGGTTGTAATTGCATCAACTAATAAAATTTAGACATGTTAGGAATTAATTTTAAATATTATCATCTAGATTTATCCTTATTTAATCAATTTAATTTTATTTGTGGTAATAATATTATAAATTTTAAATTATAACAAATAATTACTTATTTGTTGTGAATTGTCCATAATTGGATACTTTAGAACATTTTATACCATATAAATTTAAATTTATAATTTGTAAATATTTTTGTGATTTTTAAACAAATTTATAATATATTATTTTTATAAAATAACAATAGTGTCAATTTTGACACAATTAAATTATTTGAATTTAAATAAAATATATACAGAAGATATGTTCGAACTAAAATCTTTAATATATTCATAAAAGGTCATATTTATCTATAAAATTAGTGGAGCACATTAAATAGTTCATATAATATTTAATTTATTATTTTTAAAACCATTTATTTGGTTTATCTCTTAACAAAATAATTACTACATCATTTTGTGTATAATTATTAAATATACTTATTTGTTGCATAAAAATTAAAAATAAAATCCTATGACGAATATAAATCTATTACCTTTCACAATAGTACTTTCAATCGAATTTATCATTTTAAAATCACAATATTTAAATTGTTATATTTATTAAATCATGAAGGTGACAACTTTGAGATCATTTAAAATAAAATAATATATGTGTCATAATCATCTTAATAACGATCCAAATGGTCCAAAATTCGGCCAATGGATGATTAGGGTTTATATATAAACTAATAATAAGTTTTGTGAAGATTTTTGGGCCTTTTGATATGTATTAATATTTCAATAAAAACTATATTATTGATTTTTCACTAAATAAATAATTTCTGCGTCCCTATTGTGTCAACATTAATGATAACTATTTAATACTTAAAATTATAAATAAATTTATATGATATAGATAATTTCATTAGATTTATGAAGACTATTCATGGGTGACGTTTCATGATGTTTATCACTAAATTAAAAAAATTATACTTATAAGATTTAAGAGAGTGACATGTTGTCACTTTTTTGGTTTTAATAATAATTAAGTTATTTTCCTGGACAAAAGTCCATTAAATGATTCTAACCCGACCCTTAGGTGATATGGGTCGACTTTTAGTAATCCAATAGGATTTTGACACATGTTAGGTTAATTTTATAATCTTATATTTACCCTTAATTACATGATTTACCTTTAACTATGGTAAATAAAATTTACCATAGTTACTATTCATAAAGCCTAAAAATAAAAAGTAGCTTATTAACATAATTTGGACCTACTGATTCCAGATATGGAATCCATTTTTCCAAATTCAATTCAAAAAAGTTGCAGAAAATAAATTAAAATTAATCCCATTGTCAAAAGAAAGAAAGTTTTTGTTTAAAACATTGAAAAAGATTGAATTGATTTAACCAACAAATTCAAGGTAAAATCAATGATAATGACATACATTATATTAAATAGTAAAAATATAATCTATTTATACTTTAAAACCATTCAATATTATAATTTATCCACATAAGTTATCACGATGAAAAAAGTTGTTTTTAATTAAAATATAGCGTGTTTTTACTATTCATTAAAATATGAAAGTTATCAGAATAATATGAAAAATTTATCAAAGGTAAAATTTTATATCCTCATTCCAAATAATAATTTTTTTTTGTAAAATTGAACTTATAAACATGTCAAAAACTAGATTTAATGTTGGTGCGCCATCAAAAGGTGGCAAAACTACATTTTTTGAAAAATACTTATTTTACCCGAAAAATTTATTTTGTTCTTATACCATGTTCTAGTAAATGTGTAAGATGAATAATAATGTTATAAAATTCAAAATATAATTAATACTATTCATAAAAGCTAGTTCATAATAATATTATAATAATATATCTTTGTTTAGTAACACCCGATATTACGTACAACACACGCTATCGAGGAAGGTCGCGATTGCGTGTAATGCAAGCCAAGCCAGGGTTGTGTGTCATGCATGCTCCTTTTTGTATAGCGTACAACACAATACATTATGAAATTGAAATGAATATTTTACATAAAATCTTGGGGTGTTACATTCTACCCCCCTTAAAATGAATTTCGCCCTCAACATTTGTTGTGGTTATAAATGGTTTACTACTCGAAAATTTATTTAATAGAAACCCACATCATAAAAAGGAATACTAAAACATAATTTAAAAAAAGAATGTTAGAAACATAATGGATACACAAATAACTCATCAATGGGTTTCCACATAGGAAAACATAGGTGAAAATATGGATATGGAGGAGAAATCTGACCATCATGTTCTGATGGAGAGTGGTAAAGAACATGGCTATGAAAAAGCCATCATTCACAAAGCCATAGTTTTGTGATGATCTAAGGTACCATCTGATTCATCGGATATAAGGGAACTAGGACAACATTTTTGGTTTTCAAGATCATTTCCCTAATGTTGATGAAATTGGAATTAGAAGAAATACTTTCGTGATTTTGGTACAGTCTCACCGCTGTTCGTTCTTTGACCAATTTATACATCATCTCTTAAAGAAATGAAGTTGAATTTGTCATTCGTGAAGTGTTAGCAGATCATGTGATAGAATGATGGGTCATTCCATCTATCTCAAACAAAAGGTTATAAAAGTTATAAAAAATACATATGTCTATCTATAATGAGATTAATCATATATGGTTTCTAAAATGGACTTATACCTCATATATCATACTGTTTGATATAATAAAACTAGTTTCTACTAAATAGGGACTTCCTGTAGGCTAGTGGTAGGCAATAAAGGCCAGTCGCACTTCAGTTGTGGGTTCGATTCCCATAACATTGTCCGACGCGATGGGTTGTCGTCCATCCTGCAGGTTGTCCTTTTTCTAAAACTACATTACTATAACATCCCATAAATAATATCGAAAAAAACTTCTATCCTTTAGCAATAATAACTTAAGTCCAACATAATCCATTCCAATATTTTGGATTATCCATAATACTGCAGTCCACTCTCATATTATAGTGAAAATGATTTTAAGAGATTTCATATAACAAGCATGTTAATTCCATCGTTGATCCCCATATATCATAAGATATGTCTTTTTGGTCACATTCCAAACATTCTAAGGCCTTAATCATGTATTCTTTTGAAAAATAAATACCCATTGAACCTTAGTGAAAACATGAATGCAGTTAAAAGTTAACACTTTCCACATACCAAAATCCTAAAAATTCTATATACTCAAACCATTATATCACTTAGTCCTTATATCAATCATGAGCTCATGAATACAATCAAATGTCTCATTATCTTTTTATCCCTTCATTATGCGCATATCATCTTTTTCCAAAATATTTGAATCACTTTTCATGGTTACTGGTACCATTAAATTATTGAAAACCACAATAGACTAATACAAAGATATTCTAATAAACCATAAAAGTACCTCAAAAACATTATTCATGAATACCAATACATAAACACTTCAATACATCCTCTTCAATGATTGTCCTAAAATAATTCCTTCCATGAGTTAGAAGTATCTTTTTAGGTTAGGGCATTGAGTTGGGTAATGCCCATGTTCTCCACAAATAAGACATTGAACTCCATAACAGTCTGTCACTCTATGACCCTTTTGTCCACACAGATAACATATGTCCCTCCATTTGAGGTATTCCTCAAGGTTCTTCATCCCTTCTTTATAAATCTCAGTCTTCCTTTCTTTATGCTCCTCCACACGAGAACATGCATAAAAGTCTATCTTCCTCTTAGTTGATGAAATAGGCATACCACAAAATTTCACCTTGTTAATCATATATCGCGATGACTGATTCGGTATAATCACAATATCTTTCTCTCTAGGAATTACACAATTTTTTTGCTCACAGTCACCAATTTCTCCATTGGATTCAATGTTAAACGAATTCCTTATTGTTCCCTCCATTAATTAAAACACAAAAAGAATTCTGTGAGAGGCAAAAATCATTCTAAAGAAAACAATACAGTAAAGGGGGAGTACCCTAATATCTAAAATCTTAGGTTAAATTCTAAGATCGTTGCCGTAGTTCTAGGATTATCCTATACTTATACTTATCCTTAGGTACATCCCCAGACATACCTTATAAATATCTCTAGAGGTCTCACTCTCTTTTTCGCATCCTAGTTTCCAAAGGTTGACAAACCTTTCCTCTGATACCAACTATAGAGGCCCGAAGCTTGACGTACATGGAAATAACATTACTTTTGCGGAATACTTAATACATAACAAAAATAGACACACAAGGACCGTAATAGTTTAGTGTCTTTTGAAACTTGAAATATAAACTTCTAATCATGTTGAAATATCTTCAACAACTCCCATAATGATCATCCCATTTTTGTTTCCTTACCTAAAACCTTTCTTTATTTCCTGGGGAAAGTAAAACATAAAAAGGGTGAGCTCAAATGCTCATTAAGGGAAATCATAGATAACATAAAATAATCCATAAACATTTGGAAGGAAAAACTTGAACATGAAATTTAAACAACAAAATCTTGAGCAAAGACATAAATCGTGGAAGTACGTAAGGCATATATCATAATGGAACATCAACCATGATAAAATATAAAGGGAATAAAACATGTAATTGTGGCATCTATTAATAACATGTAATTATTTACATAGTAGCCAAGGCATTGCTGCCAAGACCATCTTAGTGGACAAAGTCCCTTTCTAAATCGAGTTCACTCCTCATTCCAGTCCTGTATTACTGAACCGGTTTAACCAGCCGTTCCAACCATGTCTATCTCATGAGATATAAATCTTTACCCAATGAATTGGAGGGAGATATAGGTCCCACCCATCTCATAATGAAATAATTCTTACTTCTGCCACAAAATGAACATACATCATTCATAATGACCCAATAAATAAAATGGGTTTCATAAACATCTTCCCTTCATCAAATAATCCATATAAAAGAAATGGATATAATTTCATAATAAGATAAGAGAAAGCATGTAAATCATAGAGACATGATACTTGAAATATACATCTATGAAATAATGTCATCTTAGATGAAAAATGGTTTTGATAAAACACATGAAATGAATTCTTGAGGGAAATATCATTTCTTCTTCAAAATCATTCTCTTTTCACAAAAGGTCATGAAATTTTAAAAGAAAAGGATTTTGTTGAAAATATTCATGAAATATTTTGGAGGAATCTTCATGAAAATAAGTATTTATAAAACCGTAAAAATCCATTCATACCGTATAAGTTAAAAAACATTCTTCTCATAATTTTGCGGGAAAAGTCAAAAAAAGTTCCACATAGCGTAAACAAAAGAAAGATTCCTTACATACAATGTAGTAAAAGTCAAAAATGGGTAAAAAGGAATTTAAAAATACATGAAAACATTTTTATAAAACATTTACTTGGATAATAACAAAAACCCCAGTAAATACTTAAGAACAATCAATCTCGGACAAGAATGAGATTGAAATATTTATCCCTTACCTTAGGTCAGATATGCTTCGTACGTATCTCAACATCCAGTATAATTATTTAAATAAGGTCATTGACTTATTACATAATCATATTCATTGTTATGATATCATATATGTTTCACTTATGACTTTATATTACTCGTTCTTTTGTAAATTCCATGTTAAAGCAGCGTTTTGGGTAAAATCATTTCATTTATCGTATGTGTTTCGACTTGGCGTTCCTGATATTATTACATATATCCTGATTTACATAATTCCAGAATGTAAAACATGTTTTATATATAACATATATTCATAATATACATATATATTATAGATCGATAAAAGGAATGAAATACACCGTTCAGGGAGACGGTAGGCCACACGTATGCATGAACGATGTTTTCGTTTACCTTTTGAATTGAATGGAATTATGTAAATGAAATACATATATATATAGATATACATAAATCCAGTATCATTATTATGTCATATATTTCATTATAATTCATTATATATACTTTATAATCATTCAAGAATGGTTAACATGGAGAGTGAATCTCATCGCGTCGTGGAGACGGTAGTCTGTACGTACACACGAGCGATGCTATCATTTCCAAGATTGTGGAATTGTATTAAAGTGTATGTATAATATTAAAGAATCAATATCACTTTACAATAATAATATATATTCATTACTTTCACCCTTATACCCATCCAAGTAAGGTGGTGGTGGAAAATAGATTACACCACGGCTTGGAGACAGTATTCCGAACGTACGCATGTGCAGTGATTTCGTTTTCTGTTGGATGGATAGATGGTGAAATATGGTTGTTTAATACTTATAATAACATATCAGTATATTATTGATACTGATGTTATTACCTCATAATGATTCAACTTAAAAAGAAGAAGTGGAAGAAGAAATAAAGTTGAAAGAATCGGTAATGGACATTACCTCTTCTTTGAAGCGCCTCTTTGAGACCTCCTCTCAAGGCAATAAAATTGGTCTTTGAAGATGACAAGGACCTCTAGGATGTTTCTAGGGAAGTGGAGAAGAAAATATTGCAGGGGTTGGCCGATCCTGAAGGCTCATAGTGGTGTGAGGAAGAGAGGGAGGAGGTGCCCTTTTATAAGGGAGGAGAGGGGCACCTTTGGAATTCTTAAAAATATTAATTTATAATAAATATAAACCCACTTAAAAACCACAAAAATTGACTCATATCTGAATAATATATGAGATAGGGTTGTAATGTCATCAAAAAATCAAATTTAGACATGGTAGGAATTTATTTTAAACATTATCAACTTGATTTATCCTTATTTAATCAATTTAATTTTATTTGTGGTAATAACATTCTAAATTTTAAATTATAAAAAATAATTACTTATTTGTTGTGAATTGTCCATAATTGGATACTTTATAAAATTTTATACCATATAAATTTAAATTTATAATTTTTAAATATTTTTGTGATTTTTAAACAATTTTATAATATATTATATTTATAAAATAACAATTGTGTCAATTTTGACACTATTCATTTATTTGAATTTAAATAAAATATATACAGAATATATGTTTGAACTAACTATTTTAATAGATTCATAAAAGGTCATATGTATCTAGAAAATTAGTGGAGAACATTACATAGTTCATATAATATTTATTTTATTATATTTAAAACCATTTATTTGGGTTATCTCTTAATAAAATAATTACTACATCATTTTTTGTATAATTATTTAATATAAATTTTTGTTGCATTAAAATTAAAAATAAAATCCTATGATGAAGATAAATATATTAACTTAAACAATAATAATTTTAATCTAATTTATCATCTTAAAATCACAATATTTAAATTGTTATATTTATTAAATTATGAAGGTGACAACTTTGGCATCATTTAAAATATAATTATATAAGTGTCATAATCATCTTAATAAGGATCCAAATGGTCAAAGATTAGTCCAATGGATGATTAGGGTTTATATATACACTAATAATAAGTTTTGTGCAGATTTTTGGGCCTTTTGATATGTATTAATATTTCAATAAATACTATATTATTGATTTTTCACTAAATAAATAATTTCTGCATCCCTATTGTGTCGAAATTAATGATAATTATTTAATACCTAAAAATTATAAATAAATTTATATGATGTATATAATTTCATTATCATTCTCGAGACTATTCATGTTTTAAGTTTCATGAAGTTTATCACTAAATTAAAATTAATATACTTATAAGATTTAAGAGGGTGACATGTTGTCACTCTCTTTGGTTTTAATAATAAATAAGTTATTTTCATGGAAAAAAGTCCATTAAATGATTCTAATCTGACACATAGGTGATATGGGTCAACTTTTAGTCATCCAATAGGATTTTTTCGGGTATAGGTTAATTTTATAATCTTATATTTATCCTTAATTACCCGATTTACCTTTAACTATGGTAAATAAAATTTACCGTAGTTACTATTCATAAAGCCCAAAAATAAAAAGATGCTTATTAACATAATTTGGACCTACTAATTCCAATATGGAATCCATTTTTCCAAATTCATTACACAAAAGTTTCAGAAATTAAATTAAAATTAATCCCATTGTCGAAAGAAAACGGGTTTTTGTTTAAAACATTGCAAAAGATTGAATTGATTTAACCTACGAATTCAAGGTAAAATCAATGATAATGACATACATTATATTAAATATTAAAAATATATATTCTATTTATACTTTAAAACCATTAAATATTATAATTTAACCACATAATTTATTACAATGAAAAAAGTTTTTTTTAATTAAAATATAGCGTGTTTTTACTATTCATTAAAATATAAAAGTTATCCGAATAATATGAAATTTTTTTCCAAGGTATAATTTTATATCCGGATTCCAAATAATAATTTTATTTTGTAAAATTGAACTTATAAAAATTTCAAAAACAAGATTTAATGTTGGTGCGCCATCAAAAGACGGCAAAACTACATTTTTTGGAAAATACTTATTTTACCCGAAAAAATTATTTTGTTCTTATACCATGTTCTAGAAAATGTGTAAGATGAATAATAATGTTATAAAATTCCAAATTTCATTAATACTATTCATAACGTCTAGTTCATAATAATATTATAATAATATATCATTGTTTAGTAACACCCGGTATTGCGTACAACTCACGCTATCGAGGAAGGTCGTAGTTGCGTGTAATGCAAGCCATTTTAGGGTTGTGTGTTGTGCATGATCCTTTAGGTGTAGCGTACAACACAATACATTAATGAAATTAAAAAGAATATTTTTCATAAAATCTTGGGGTGTTATAGGGAGATACACCAGACATAATTCTAAAAGAAAAGTAGACAATGTGGGTTAGGGTCCACGTGGTGTGTGAACCCACCTGAACACCTGACCAAGTCCAATGCTTCCTGAATTGTCCTAAAATTTGAGAATACATATTGTGTAAATGGTGTAAATGACATGTATCACCTTACTCTGGCCCATATCCATGTCTTTCCTCACCCGGTACAGCCATCCATGTCCAACAAATAGTGTGTACCTCAGGTACATGGTGTCTTTCAGCTAACTGAACTCTTGTATGCTTAATCTACCCATGTCCATTTACATCACCCCTTTTCTATGTACTTCCACATGACCAGGTCCCTTAACCCACCTACCCTAGCCACATCTACTAGAGCTGTTACCTAGGCTCACTACACGATGTTCTTTCCCAGTACCCGACATGTAGTCCCCAAAAGTAATCTTTCATGGACAAGAAAAACACATGGTGTGGGACAATTCCCAACACACCATGTGATCGTGATTTGGAATGGTAATTCCATATGAGCTACCAGAATCACCCCTTCCCTCCGAAACCAATATATCATCCCCCATGATATCTCTAATTGTCTAAGTAGGGATTTAAAACCTTAAAAAATACATCAAAAAGAATATTAGGACTTAAAACTAAAATTATTCTAATTCATGGATAAATAATGACACTTTGGGTGAAGATCCATTCTCTAATGACACTACACCATGATCTGGGAGTGACCATAGTTAGGATTAGATATTAACAGCACCTCCCCTCCATGGATTCAAATATTTTACTCAATCACTCTAAAGGGGGAGAGTATGTATTCCTATATTTTGTGCACACAAAAGGGGAGTGATAGGGTTTCATTTATTTAATTATTATTAAATCAAGTAACTTATAGTTAATATTCCTCCAATAAATCTTCTCTGACCTGACGCCTGGTGCCGATTTTTTTAATAATTGCTAGGGAAAACACCATGTTTTGAACTAAAAAGTGGTCACAAATTTCTAATCTGAGACTCCACTCATTATTTATTCCATGTTTCTAAGAAAACTATTTTCACCTGATTAAATATAAATAATATTTTTAATATCACCACATCGAGGCTCTTCTGGACCAGAAATACCACACCGACTCAGTTCCAAGATTTTTAAATATTCCTAAAAATATTCAAACATCTTATGGGAAAAAACATGATTCACTAAAACTCTATTTGGATTTATTGAAATTATCATCATTATTACATAATTTTGTTGTATTTTTTATCCTGAAATTATATAGTTTTAATATTTATCTGAATATTTATTTGGTTATTTTTATTCTGTTGCACACTCTGATTATGAGGTAATAATCTCTCTAAGATAACCTCATGGACCCACACCACTAGTCAGTAGCCTCTGATATAAGGGTAGGTTCACTAAAATACAGGTGCAGAACTAGTTCAGTTACTATTGAGAAAGTGAGCCAAATAGGGATGTTATAGTGATACTATAGTAATGATGATAAATATTTAATCAATATTAACTTGTAATATAATGGGAAAGAAAATTTGGGTTGAATTTTTATAAATAGAGTTGACATTTAGTTCTTTTAGAATAAATCCCTTAGGCTATGAAGTCAAACCTACCTATCTCAACAACATTTCCCCTCCTAACACACATAACTCCCTTGAAATTCCATTCTTTCCCCTAACCTCTTATTTTTTTTAAAACATGTTCCCATATATTTCCCTTATAAAAGTATCTCACTTATACCCACTTCAGTGAACCCCATTACATTGAAATTTCTATGAAACCCCACAAAATTTACCTCTTCTAGATCCCCTCTACATGTTTCATAGACTCTATCCTCAACAAAGTTCCTCAAGTACTTCATTTATAAAGAGATCCTTAAAAAGAGTAACCAAATTATCAATGATCTCAGAGTGAATTCGACTATATGAGAGAATGAGGTTGGGGTTATTTTGTTCTAATTTTCATTCCCCTGATACATACTACATCTTATACAAAATGATTTATATGGAATAGTTTATCTAGTTCCCATAAGCATTTTTCTATCATAATCCTATAATATTTCATGAATTTTAATTTTCTTATTTTATGTACTTTCCTCATGTGTGTTTTACTCAAAAAATTAAAAAGTTGCAAGTGACTATTGTTAACAAATTTAACTTCTTAAGAAATCATTCTTATTATGAACCATGATATCTTTAATATGGATTTATTGTTTCTTAATAAATGTATTTTACATTATTCGTCGGATTTTAAATAGATACATCATGTTCCAAATTAAATTCATTTCTATTAAAAAGATATAAAATTGGGATGACATTTTTTATTAAAATTTTACTTAAACAATAGAGGTTTCATTGCCGGTATAATTTTAAAATATTTATTATTGTCAAAATATAATAGATACGAGGTATTTTCATTGTTTCCAAAACGTCACATCATTTTCATTGGATACTCATTGTTTTTTAAATGTTCCATGACAATTTCATTTACCCTTGTCTCGTATTTTACATGAAGGGTTTATTGTAAGTAAAACCAACATAAACACTTCTTATCTATCAGGAAACACCAATTTTAAATGAATATATTTTTTGAATTATTGAAAAAATATTCTTATATATTTTGAAATAATTTTATATTTTTATTTCGTACTACCTTTAGTTATGTTAAAATGTTTTATATAAACTATTATAATTTTCCCTTTATGCCTTTTTAATTATTGTATATAAATGATCCCTTTTTAATGTCTTCTTTTTGAACACATATATCCACAATTTTGATATTTTAATTGGATATTACTCTACGAATTATAACTTTTCTAATGGAAAATATCATTATCGTTTTTAATAAAAAATTTCTATTTTAGTAATTGTTTTCAAAAGGTCGAAGTATTTTTTTAATGAAATTTTCTAAATACTCTTAAACAGTTTATTTCATCTATGTTTATATGTATTGACATTTTTTACAGTTGATCAAGGATATTATTAAAATTATGTTTTCTATATTATGTATTTGTATGTATTATGTAACGATCCTCTCTTTTAGAGGAATGATTCATCACTTCCTCTATCTTTCTTAATCATCATCAGTTTATAACTGTAAATTTTCTTGTATTACCTTTCCTCTATAAATTCCCAATTTTTGATTCCCATAATTGAAGAGTGTTCACCGTGATTCCATATATTGATTTGTTGTAGAAAATATTTTATTTAACACAAACCCTTTAACTATACTGTGTAAATACTGTTTGTTTTATTATCTTGATTAAAGGTTATTTACATGGTATGTTGCAAAATTTTTGGATTCCCATTAAATTTATCTTCGTTAATCTTTTGATGATTATTGATTATTTCTGTATGTGAGTTTATTTGAAAGGGATATGAAATCCATTTCATTTTAATGGGTTATTAATGATATGTTAAATGAAACTGATTTTCATTCCATGGGGGTTTATACTATAAAAAAAATTCTATTTTGAAAATTTTATGAAACCTAGTTTATTTAATTGGGTTATTTTTGATTTGATAAGTAAATTTTTTCTAAATTCAATCTTATAAGTTTGTATGAAAGATGAATAGGTTCATATATCACATTCCAATGCATTATATAAAATGTTCAATCACTTGTGATATGAATTTGTGAGCACAGCCTAATTAGTCTCAAGCGTGTGACTCACCAAAGAGATGTATATGTGGGTAAAATTAAGTTATCTCACAATAATTGGAGAATTTTTGTGGTTATTAAAATCCGTATTTCTCAAAACTAATATTTGTTCGATATTTAACATATTTGAATGTTTTATGATTATACTCATGAATATGTTGTTTTCTCATTGATCATCTTTATTCACTTATGTTTCTACACACTTTTGATTTATTTCCTATGTTATGCCATGATTTATACCAACATTAATAATCCATGCAAAAAAGGTATGATTTTTTATTGATTATAACCATACAATCATATAATTTTCTCTTATGAAATTTGATTAATATAAAAACACTTACCCTTACTAACTATTTTAGATCAAATCGTTATTTTGTTTCTAATTCCCTTGGTTATGAAGATGAGTATAATTTATGTGGATATTCAAAAGAGTTATGTTTGGATAAACTATAGATAAATGTTCACAAATATTGTAAAATAAATTTTTTTAGATTGAAAAATAGATTTTAAACCATCTATACTTTGGTTTGTGAAAATATTTTGATGATGGAAAGATTAATCATGCAAAATAATGAAATAAATGTGTTTATTTAGATTGGTTATTTTTAGTTACCAATAAAAATAAACTCCCAAATGATATAAATAGGAATAATAAAATCATTGATGTGAGTGAAAAAAATAATTTGGGAGTTTATATTGATCTTCTTATGTCAAACCATGGGACTAATTTTGATTATGTTCTAATCCCTTCCTGGAAAAAAAGATAGAAAAACATATAAGAATGACCCATTATTTTTTCTTGGATGTATTTTTAGGGTACTTCCAAGTTCCCATTTCCCCAGATTACTAATAGTAAACCACTTTAACATATAATTATAAATCCTTTTTCTATAATAGGATTCCATTCGTATTATTTATTTCCCTAGAAATATTCTAATGACTTATATTAATAATATTTTTTTATTTGATTGAAGGATGTATTGAAGTTTTTTTTGATGATTTCACTATTTTGGGAAATGAGTTTAATCTATTATTTACAATGTATAAATCCCAAGCCTTAAACCTTACTTAATAATGAATTAAATGAGTAATTCACATTGAGTATCTTTTCAGGTTTAGAGTTTTAGAGAGTTAGGACATAACTATCACATCTCAAAAGATTACAAAGTAGCCGCTTCTACTAAATTTCCATAAAATAAAAACTCTTAAAAAGAAACATGTATAGTTCCATGTTTTACGTATCATGACTTTCCCTTGATCCCATCCTTGACCCTATTCCATGCTAAGTCCTGTGAAAAACATTTCAAAAAGATGGGATACGCATAAAAAGCTCAGTAAGGGATACACAAAGAATGAAAACTATTAGTTTTTTTCAAAACAACAAGTAAACCATGTATACTTTATCAAAGTAATACTTTTCACCTTTGTGAAGTAGTAAAAACTCTTCACTGAAAAAAAATCATTACTTACCTTTTTGTAACCAAAGGATTACCATAAAACCCATATAAAGAACACATAACATATATAAAGGTAACTTGGGACATAAACATACTGAAGTGGAATAACCATACGGTCGACTTCCAAACATATCACTTAATGGAATAGCCATACAGCCAATTTCCATACATACTTAATGGAATAGCCATACGGCCGACTTCCATACCCAATGCATTGAAGGTTATAACGTAACCACCCATCCTGGTATTCACGGCACCACCCGTCATATGGTTTATCACGTAACCACCCGTAAAATGTCCAAGTACCATCATTACACATAAAATATTGAAAATATAAACATTTCAATAACAAAATTTCAATTGCAATCACAATAAGTAATTCCCAGATATTTAATTAATCAATCCATTTTCAAAAACCATTTAAAAGAGATTTTTGAATCAAAGTGTCCCATACCACTTTGAAGCTTTTAATGGAATTATAATTTTAAAACATTAATGTCCATATAAATAAATACTGAAAACCATTTTGAAAACATGGACATTAAAGATAAAATTTAGAATAATAAATCTTTAAAACATTTAAAATGATATTTTTGTTAAATAGTTTTTAACAAAATGAGAGACTCCTGAATACAAATAATAGCGGAATAACATTTAATCCGAACTTTATAATATCATGAGAATAAAGGGATTCATGATATAATATGTCAAAGGATAGTATACACACCATATAAGAGTGAATTGGTGCATAACAACAATGAAGTCTCAAAAGAAATGTAAAATGAGATGAAATCCATTATAAACAAGGTATCCTTTAATTAAGGATAAATCAATCTCGTAATTATGTGTGACAAATATAAATACACCCAATATAAGTGGATATTAAGTGTAAAATATTCAAAGGTTATTCACACATATTCAATTGATGAAATATTCAATAACTACATGTTGAACCCAAAGAAATCGAAATTGGGTTAAGAAGTTCCCTTGGTAAAATTCGACAGCCTAACGACGTCACATAAAATTTTACAAAAAGGGTTGATGAGAGAGATAAAGGGTATCTCATCACTTGGACATAAAATTTACATAAATAAGGATATAGAAGAACATATCCCAACATAATAGTATGTGCATTAAAATACATAACAAAATAAGTCTTTTTAAAAGAGGAGGGTGAAAGGTCCCCTTTCCGAGTTGGGTAACTTTCGAAAAGTACACCCCATGGAAGAAGGGCATAAAATGAAGATATAAATACCCATAAATGAAATTATAATACACAAAGTTTATAATAATGGGCAGTACATACACCACTCAAAGGTAATAGTGGCAAATGTAGCATAAATTTCACTGGAATAAAAGTGAGAAGAAAAATCCCTTACGAAAACTCGGCAGCCTAACGGCACCACTTAAAGATTCCAAAAATGGATTTATGAGATCAAATAGGGTCTCTCATAAAGTGAACATAAAAATTAAAGTATTAGGAATATAAAATAACATCCCCCATCATAACAAAGAGGGTCTTAAAAGAAGTTACATAAAGGAGAGTACTTAAAAAGAAAGAGAGAGGTTGGATCTCTTACGAAAAATTCGGCAGCCTAACGATGCCACTCAAAACATCCAAAATGTATTGATGAGAGAGAATAGGGTCTCTCATCATATGAACATAAACATTACCGTAAAATTAATATAAAATCATATCCCAATAACACGAAATATGATCTTTTAAAGGAATGACATAAAAGAATGTACTTAAAAAGAATGAGAGGTGTATGATCCCTTACCTTGGGTCCGACTTGACTCGATCGTTCTTTAACGTCCTGAATAATAAACTTGAGTTAATTTCTACTTGCTTAAGAACCTTTTACAAGTTCATTATTCCTTTTATATCAATTATTTACATGTTATAAACATTATGTAATCATTTAAGTTAATAATGTTTTTTTATCGATATTTGGTTCTTAAGTCGAAAGTGGACTTCTTACAATTACATGTTGTTCATGTGGTCAAAGGTTCTTTATATCCAGAATGAAATTCCTGATTTGGATATCATATATATCATATATATCTATAATATACCTGTATTTATAATATCACATAATCATTTAGAGGTAAGAAATGAAATGCACCGTTCATGGAGACGGTAAGTCGTACGTACGCATGAACACTACTTTCATTTCATTGTCATATTAATGGAATTAAAACTAAATGAGAGGTATGTATATTTTAATTCCAGAATTATATTCATTATTTAGATGTAGCATTCATCATATATATCCATTATATAAATGTACTTATAATAGTACATTACATTTGGGGATAAGAAATGAAATGCACCGTTCATGGAGACGGTAAGCCGTACGTACGCATGAACGCTACTTTCATCTCTATCTCATACTTTAATGGAAAGAAAAAATAATGATATAGAGGTATATAATAATTACAGTATAAAATCATATATAATAACATTAAATCCATCCTTTATACGTCCCACGTATGGCATTAACGAATCACATCACTTTGAAGGGGCGGTAGTCCGCACTTCCTAAAATGAAGATATCGCGTATACCCATAATGGAAGCCATAATGGTAAGCAACAAATTAAAAATACAGAAGCATAAGTAAAACATAAAAATATTATATATCATATATTAATATAGTAAAATCTTTATGGCCACCTTTGATGGTGTTAAAATAATGTTGAACAATCATCGTTTCGGGAGGCAGAAATTCGCCATCCACGGAAACAGTATGTTCTTTAACCATTAGATGTAGGTGTCTGTAAGTGTAGCTCTAATACTTCTTATAAAAACATACTAGTATATTGAGGATACTGGAGTTGTTACAAAAGAAAAGAATAAAAAGAGTTTAGGGGGTTGGAGAAGCAAAATAAAACAAAAGGATTGAAGTGAAGACATTACCATAAAATCGGGTAACTCCCCTTGGTTTGAGCTCAAAGGCTTTCTTGGGAAGACATCTGCCCAAAGTGAGGCTTAAAGGAGTAATAGAGGGAAGTGGAGAGACAAAATGGGCAGCGGTTGTCCGAGCCAAAGGCTTTGGGAGTGTGGGTAAGGAGGTTGAGGTGGGGGCCTTTTATAAGAGGAGAGGAGGGGCACTCTTGGAATGTAAAGAAAAGTCACTTTATTTTAAAATGTTATTCGGATTTAAGAGGTCCCACATTGATGTATTTCGAGGATAATTTGATAATGGTTCTACATACACTCATCCATTAGGTTTTGGCCATGTGTAGGTCTTAGATATTACATTTTCTTTCCATTTTATTTTAATCGTTAAACAATGAGGTCATCGCTGCATCATCATGATGTCATAAATAATTTAATTTATATAATGTATAAAAATTATAAAAAACTACTATGATGTAGGAAATATATTTAGATTTCCAATGACTATTTATAGTAAAAAATCTGACTTGTATAACCCCATGTAAAAATTGTTTTGGTAAAACATTTCATGTGTGTGTCATTTTTACTTTAACACTAAATAAAATTTATTTATGTCATTTCCCAAACAAAGTGGCTCCATGGGGTCCCCAAGTTGACCCATGGCTTGTCTTGGTCGGACATGAAACATCCAATGAGGTTAGTACATGTGTCAAATTCATTTCATATTATTAAAACATTATTTTTACCTTAAACTACAATAATTACCTATACTCGCGATTAAAAACATAATAAGTTACTATTCACCAAAAAATTATTTTAATCCCATTGAACAAAATTTTACTTCTTAATGAAAACCATGTATGTCGGATTTTTGAAATTCAAAACACAAAGGTGGAAAAATTTCATTTAAACGGAAAATCAGTTTTTATAAGTACCACTTAGTGGTTTCATTATTCATCAAAAATTGAAGTTTTTCAGAAAATAACAAAAAAATCACCCTAAGCTATATTTGATATTCCGAATTCAAAAATGAAGTATATTTTAAAAAATTCAAAACATATAAGTCACATTAATTAATTTAATAATTAATTTCCGCTGTCATGACAAATATCATGTTTTTATGAAACAAGAAGTATCAAAAGATTGATACTAGTTTAAGTCTGATTTCAAAGTGAAATTAATTCAAACGACCACTATTGGATTTAGTGGTAAAATTATATTCTAATTTAAATTTAAAATCAATTCAAAAGATAATCTAATTATATAAATAAATTACATTAAAAAGAGGTTTTGAATTAAAATACAACATTTTACACTAATTAAAAATGAACTTTATCGGAAAGATACCAAAAATTTACACAAATTAAATTTTGATGTCCCAATTCTAAAGAAGAGTTTATTTAGTCCAAATAGAATGTATAAGAGTGAAAAAAACTATATTTAATGATGTTTCTACATCAAAAGGCGATAAGTGAACCTTTAGTGAAAACTAGGGCATATACGCCTAAAATTGAATTCTTTCCATATTTTAAGCCTTTATCTTTTATTGGACAAATGTAAAAACATTTAAAAGCATATATAATCATATTTTAGTTATTTCTATCCATTCCCGCCAATACAATGGCTACATGTTAACTACCATTTAAAATAATATTATTTTATTATTAGAGTGCAACGTAAGATTCCCAAGAAACTCGTTGTTGCGTGTTGGGTACGCCATCGAGCATAGCGTCCCCTTTAAAGTCATATTAATATTTTATTCACAAATATGGACAAATATGAAAATGTAATATTATTTTTTTACCTGGGGTGTTACATCCTTCCCCCCTTTTGGGAATTAGGGCCTCGCAATTTTAAAATTGGGCTTGGAAACATCCTTGAAAGTCCCACATCAGAAGAAGAGTCGGTAAAACAATCACTTTAAAATAAAGAAAGATAAGTACAAAGGTCACCCGAGTTAACCCATACTAGGATTCCAAGTATGAAAACATGGACATGGAAGAGAAAACATAGGGTCATGTTCTGATGGAGAGTGATAGAAGATATGTTTAGGAGAAATTTAACCATGAGAAAATCACAAACTTGTGATGGGTTACACAGTATTCGATTCCCCAGTAGGAAAAGTTAATAGACAACATTTTTGTTTTAAGTTAAATTTTATTGAGGAATTTATTCATAAGGAAACATAATCACTTATCATGTTGACTTTCAAATTTTATTAGATTCCTTACAGAAACTCATATTTTCTCCAAAAGGCGAGTATTTAGGAAGTCTTGTTCAATTAAGAGTACTATAATCAACTTTTAGAGAATCACCTAATCCAAAATAGGGAACTATATACTTCCCATGTCTTTATACTTTAACTAAAACCAAAACCAAAAGGCTAGTACAAGATCAGAAAATCCAGAAATGGATAACCCTTTATAAAAAGAAAATCTATGCTTAAACTCCAAAATTTGTCCAACAAAACCCAATGTTCAACGAGGACCATTAGATAAACAATTTGTCCATAAAATTATTCAAAGTAAACCAAACTAAGATTGAAACCAAAATATTTGAAGGATTTAGTCACATAGTCTTCCAAGTTAAATCGTAACATTTATCTCTAAACAACATCAGTTGCTCCTAAAGTCTCGTACTGAAAAGTAATTAACCTAATCACATATCCTCCATGATAGGTTAATAATTTTCATAAATAACCCAAAATAAACTTAATCTTAATTCATAAAATCATATAACTGGAATTAATCAGTCAAATTAACCAGGTACTTCACGTAGTCCAGTGGTAGGCGATAAATACCAGTTGCACTTTGGTTGTGGGTTCGATTCCCACAGCTTTGTCCGATGCGACAGGTTGTCACACGGTCTGTGTGTTGTCCTTTTTCCAAAACTATATAATTCTTAAAACATTCCACCAAATGAGATAGAATCTTCAAAAATAATCATAACATATTTTAACCTCATGTTTATCTCATGCCCTTCATTTTCCATCATATCATATAATAACCCATAATTACATCAAAAGTAAGGATCATATAAACTCTAATGGTTACCTTTATAATTATTACCTGAACTTCCACATCGATTGGTCATCTTGTACATGATGCATTACAGAACATACCAAGGTTCAAGTGGTTGATCATGACTCCTTGATAGTTGGTTTAGGATAATCACAAGGGTTCTCATTGTAGCTCCCATATCATTCAGTTGCTTTTCAAAAAACTGTCAAAGTTTCCTTCACATCCACTATTACTTTGGTGCCTGATAGATCCAACCATTTACTAAAAAGAAAAAGGTCAGTTTGAGTATATCAACAAAACCATCATGTACTAATGAAGAAGATAAACACTAAGATATACTTTCTCATTCACTTTATCTAAAACTGGGACTGTTTCAGAAATCCTAACCATTATGGTAATGTCACTTATGCTTAGAGAATACCCTAACCTCTAAAGTTATCTAAACCGACCATTAATACCAACTATAAAGCCACAGCCTTAAACCATAATTAATATTGAATTAAATGAGTAATTCACATTGAGAATATTTTCAGGTTTAGTGTTTTAGAGAATTAGGAAATAACTATTACATCTCAAAAGATTACAAAGTTGTCGCTTCTACTAAATTTCCATAAAATAAAAACTCTTAAAAAGAAACATGTATAGTTCGATGTTTTAGGTAGCATGAATTTCCCTTGATCCCATCCTTGACCCTATTCCACGCTATGTCCTGTGAAAAACATTTCAAAAACATGGGATGAGCATAAAAAGCTCAGTAAGGGATACACAAAGAATGAAAAATATTAGTTTTTTTCAAAACAACAAGTAAACCATGTATACTTTATCAAAGTAATACTTTTCACCTTCGTGAAGTAGTAAAAACTCTTCACTGAAAAAAAAAGTATCATTACTTACCTTTTTGTAACCAAAGGATTACCATAAAACCCAGATAAAGAACACATAACATATATAAAGGTAACTTGGGACATAAACATACTTAAGTGGAATAACAATACGGTCGACTTCCACACATATCACTTAATGGAATAGCCATACGGCCAATTTCCATACATACTTAATGGAATAGTCATACGGCCGACTTCCATACCCAATGCATTGGAGGTTATAACGTAACCACCCGTCCTGGTATTCACGACACCACCCGTCATATGGTTTATCACGTAACCACCCGTAAAATGTCCAAGTACCATCATGAAACATAAAATATTGAAAATATAAACATTTCAATAACAAACTTTCAATTGCAATCACAATAAGTAATTCCCAGATATTGAATTAATCAATCCATTTTCAAAAGCCATTTAAAAGAGATTTTTGAATCAAAGTGTCCCATACCACTTTGAAGATTTTAATGGAATTATAATTTAAAAACATTAATGTCCATATAAATAAATACTGAAAACCATTTTGAAAACATGGACATTAAAGATAAATATTTAGAATAATAAATCTTTTAAACATTTAAAATGATATTTTTGTTAAATAGTTTTTAACAAAATGAGAGACTCTTGAATACAAATAATAGCGGAATAACTTTTAATCCGAACTTTATAATATCATGAGAATAAAGGGATTCATGATATAATATGTCAAAGGAAAGTATACACACCATATAAGAGTTAATTGGTGCATAACAACAATGAAGTCTCAAAAGAAATGTAAAGTGAGATGAAATCCATTATAAAGAAGGTATCCTTAAATTAAGGATAAATCAATATCATAATTATGTGAGAGAAATATAAATACACCCAATATAAGAGGATATTAAGTGTAAAAAAATCAAAGGTTATTCACACATATTCAATTGATGACATATTCAATAACTACATGTTGAACCCAAAGAAATCGAAATTAGGTTAAGAGGTTCCCTTGGTAAAATTCGACAGCCTAACAGCGTCACATAAAATTTTACAAAAAGGGTTGATGAGAGAGATAAAGGGTATATCATCACGTGGACATAAAATTTACATAAATAAGGATATAGAAGAACATATCCCAACATAATAGTATGTGAATTAAAAGACATAAAAAAAGAAGTCTTTCAAAAAGAGGAGGGTGAAAGGTCCCTTTACCGAGTTGGGTAACTTTCGAAAAGTACACCCCATGGAAGAAGGGAATACAATGAAGATGTAAATACCCATAAATTAAATTATACTACACAAAGTGTATAATAATTATCAGTCCATACACCACTCAAAGGAAATAGTGGCAAATGTAGCATAAATTTCACGGAATAAAAGTGAGAATAAAAATCCCTTACGAAAACTCGGCAGCTTAACGACACCACTTAAAGATTCTAAAAATGGATTTATGAGATAAAATAGGGTCTCTCATAATGTGAATATAAAAATTAAAGTATGAGGAATATAAAAGAACATCCCCCATCATAACAAAGAGGAGATTAAAAGAAGTTACATAAAAGAGAGTACTTAAAAAGAAAGAGAGAGGTTTGATCTCTTACGAAAAATTCGGCAGCCTAACGGCGCCACTCAAAACTTCCAAAACGGATTGATGAGAGATAATAGGGTCTCTAATCATATGAACATAAACATTACAGTAAGATTAATATAAAATCATATCCCAATAAGAAGAAATATGATCTTTTAAAGGAATGACATAAAATAAAGTACTTAAAAAGAAGGAGAGGTGTAGGATCCCTTACCTTGGGTCCGACATGACTTGATCGTTTTTTAACGTCCGGAATAATAAACTTGAGTTAATTTATACTTGCTTAAGAACCTTTTCCAAGTTCATTATTCCTTTTATATCAATTATTGACATGTTATAAACATTATGTAATCATTTAAGTTAATAATGTTTGTTTTGTCGATATTTGGTTCTTAAGTCGAAAGTGGACTTCTTACAATTACATGTTGTTCGTGTGGTCAAAGGTTCTTTACATCCAGAATGACATTCCTGATTTAGATATCATATATATCATATATATCTAGAATATACATGTATTTATAATATCACATAATCATTTAGAGGTAATAAATGAAATGCACCATTCATGGAGACGGTAAGCCGTACGTACGCATGAACGCTACTTGCATTTCTTTGTCATATTAATGGAATAAAAACTCAATGAGAGGTATGTATATTTTAATTCCAGAATTATATTCATCATTTAGATGTATCATTCATCATATATATCTATTATATACATGTACTTATAATAGTACTTTACATTTGGGGATAAGAAATGAAATGCACCGTTTATGGAGACGGTAATCCGTACGTACGCATGAACGCTACTTTCATTTCTATATCATACTTTAATGGAAAGAAAAAATAATTATATAGAGGTATATAAAAATTAAAGTATAAAATCATATATAATAACATTAAATCCATCCTTTATACGTCCCACGTATGGCATTAACGAATCACATCACTTTGAGGGGGCGGTAGACCGCACTTCCTAAAATGAAGATATCGAGTATACCCATAATGGAAGCCATAAAGGTATGCCACAAATGAAAAATACAGTAGATTAAGTAAAACATAAAAATATTATATATCATATATAAATATAGTGACATTTTAATGGCCACCTTTGAAGGTGTTAAAAGAATGTTGAACAATCATCGTTTCGGGAGGCAGAAATTCGCCATCCACGGAAACTGTATGTTCTTTAACCATTAGATGTAGGTGTGTGTAAGTGTGGTTCGAATCCTTCTTATAACAACAGACTAGTATATTTCGGATACCTTAGTTGTTACAAAAGAAAATAATAAAAAGAGTTTAGGGGGTTGGAGAAGCAAAATAAAACGAAAGGACTCAAGTGAAGACATTACCTTAAAATCGGGTAACTCCCCTTGGTTTGAGCTCAAACGATTCCTTGGGAAGACATCTGCCCAAAGTGAGGATTAAAGGAGTTAGAGAGGGAAGTGGAGAGACAAAATGGGCAGG
This sequence comes from Viscum album, assembly GCA_963277665.1. Classification (NCBI taxonomy): domain Eukaryota; kingdom Viridiplantae; phylum Streptophyta; class Magnoliopsida; order Santalales; family Viscaceae; genus Viscum; species Viscum album. The sequence continues at coordinate 614,973,291 of OY728136.1, forward strand.
GTTTGGCCGAGACAAAGGCTTTGGGAGTTTGGGTAAGGAGGTTGAGGTGGGGGCCTTTTATAAGAGGAGAGGAGGGGCACTCTTGAAAAGTAAAGAAAAGTCACTTTATTTTAAAATGGTATTCGGATTTAAGAGGTCCCACATTGATGTATTTCGAGGATAAGGTGATAAGGGTTCTACGTACACTCATCCAATAGGTTTTGGACATGTTTAGGTCTTAGATATTACATTATCTTTCCATTTTATTTAAATCGTTAAACAATGAGGTCATCGATGCATCATCATGATGTCATAATTAATTTAATTTATTTAATATCTAAAAATTATAAAACAAATACTATGATGTAGGAAATCTTTTTATCTTTCCAATGACTATTTATAGTAAAAAATATGACTTCTATAACCCCATGTAAAAAATGTTTTAGTAAAACATCTCATGTGTGTGTCATTTTTACTTTAACATTAAATAAAAATTTATTTATGTCATTTCCCATCCAAAGTGGCTCCATGGGGTCCCCAAGTTGACCCATGGATTTTATTGGTCGGCCATGACACATCCAATGAGTTTAGGACATTTTTCATGTTCATTTCATATTATTAAAACATTATTTTTACCTTAAACTACACTAATTACCTCTAATCGCGATTAAAAACCTAATAAGTTACTATTCACCAAAAAATTATTTTAATCTCATTGAACCAAATTTTACTTCTTAATGACAACCATGTATGTTGGATTTTTAAAATTCAAAACACAATGGTGGAAAAATTTCATTTAAATGAAAAATCAGTTTTTATAAGTACCACTTAGTGGTTCCACTATTCATCAAAAATTGAAGTTTTTCAGAAAATTACCAAAAATTCTCCCTAAGCTATATTTGATATTCCGAATTCAAAAATGAAGTCTGTTTTACAAAATTCAAAACATATAAGTCACATTAATTAATTTAATAATTAATTCCTGCTGTCATGACAAATAGCGTGTTTTTATGAAACAAGAAGTATCAAAAGATTGATACTAGTTTAAGTCTGATTTCTAAGTGAAATTAATTCCAACGACCACTATTAGATTTAATAGTAAAAATATATTCTAATTTAACTATAAAATCAATTCAATATATACTCTAATCATATAAATAAATTAGATTAAAAAAAGGTTTTGAATTAAAATAAAACATTTTACACTATTCATTAAAAATGAACTTTATCGGAAAGATACCAAGAATTTACACAAAGTAAATTTTGATTTCCCGATTCTAAAGAAGAGTTTTATTTGGTCCAAATATAATGTATAATAGTGAACAAAACTATATTTAATGACGGTTCTCCATCAAAAGGCGATAAGTGAACCTTTAGTGAAAACTAGGGCATATACGCCTAAAATTGAATTCTTTCCGTATTTTAAGACTTTATCTTTTATTGGATAAATGTAAAAAAATTTAAAAACATATATAATCATATTTTAGTTATTTCTATCCATTCCCGCCAATACAACAGCTACATGTTAACTGCCATTTAAAATAATATTATTTTATTATTAGAGTGCAACATAAGATTCCCAAGAAACCCGTTGTTTCGTGTTGGGTACGCCATCGAGCATAGCGTCCCCTTCAAAGTCATATTAATATTTTATTCACAAATATGGATAAATATGAAAATTTCATATTCTTTATTTACCTGGGGTGTTACACAATGTTAGAAATTTTTTGGTAGACATGAATTAGATCTTATGTTGTGATTAATTTGTAAAAATTCGATTTTATGGTTGAAAAATTAATTATTGTAGGATATGTAATTTCAATGTAATGAATTAAAGTTGGAAAACAAAGATAGAATTCATCACTTCATTTTTGTATACTAATTGGTTAAAACACGTTAGGTAATTTTTTGGGTATTCATGATTTTTCAAGAAGTTCATTAATTATTTCATTAAGAAAAATTTACCAGTTTATATTTTATTTAAAAAATACATTGATTTCATTTTTTAATTTTTTTTTCGGAGGAAATTTTATGAGTTTAAGAGTAATATGACTTCCCCAGTAATGATACATACACAAAATTTGGTTTACCCTTTGAAATTCTATGTGATGCTTTAAACTATGCCTCATAAATTGTTTTTACAAAATTTATTAATGGTAAAATCCTTGTTATGGATTATGCGTCACCAGAAATAGGACCGTACACAATGAAATTATAACCCAATTAAAAAGAAGTTTTCTTCAATTATTTACACCTTATAGATAAATTCAAACCATATTTTCTTGGAATAATAGTTAATGTGTTATATAAACATGAAACTATTGTATACCTATTAAAAAATTAAAAGAATATCCAAGGCTTATAAGACATATGATGTTGATATTAGAAACTAATATATAAATATATAACGAAAGCAGAACTAAGAACCAAGTGGGAAACCACATGAGTAGATTAACATAAACTTCTATGGTTGGAATTTTAAACTTCTTACAGATCGATGATTATATTCTAGTTGAGAAAATATTTTTGAATGAATATTATGTTCCAAGGTATGTTTATTTGTTAAAATTTATTATTTCAGATCAAATCCTTTAATACCTAATCTCATTATAAATAACAATACATAATGTTAAATAAAATTATTATGAGTATGATTATATATATATTTGGAGAATTTATTGTGACAATATACTAAGGATGTACCTCCCATGTAGTGAAGTTCAATATGTGATTATATTTTTTCATATCCTATCTAATGGTGTACAAATATACCCTAAACAAATAATTGGGATGTTTTATAAATCCTTTTATATTTTCAAAATATTTTGGTAGGTTCCCTTTAAATCTTTAAAAAGATCTTAAAAAGTTATTTAATGGGTATTTTATAAAATATATAGGAAATTAAATATGTAAAATTGAATTTTATTGAAATATTTTATGTATTGGTAATGAATTTTAAAGGGCCAAGTACCTTGTATTTTGGGAACTCTTATAAATTATTTTACTGTTGATTATGTTTTAAAGGGGCTGGGATCAATAACCCCCAAAACCTTTAACTCATATCCCAAAATGGCTCTAAGGGCTTTATTTTTATTTTGTTATGGATAAAACCCCTTTCAAGGGTTGAAGTGGAACCTGTACATGACCTTTAAGACTAAGGTACAAGGCCCGACTGACCCAAAATACTTGACCTGAAGGCCCAGAGGCATAACATGCCCATTACATGACCCGTAGGCCCAACCCACTAGAACTGCACCTCCCCAAATTCTGTATCATATGTTTTTTGTTCTTTTTCAAGAACTATCACATTGTATAGATTTGGAAAACTATGGGCCATTATATTTGATAATGGAACTAAATTATTCAATAAAATCATAAATTATTTGATGATAATATAAAGAGTGGATCATTGAACATTGATACTATATCACCCGCATAATAATGGATTCATATAGTGACCAATAGTGAAGTAAACAGAATTTTTGAATGTCTTATCAACGCCAATATGAAGTATTGGAGAAAAAATTAGGAAGAAATCATATGGTATATGAGATAAAAATTACATATTACCCATTAAAATTATTTCATATAGAGTTATTTATGGGAACAACTTCCACATCCCAATAGAAGGGGAGTATTGAGTCTACTACGAAGTAATGTGGATGAATTTGGACATTGAAAAATTTTCAAACTAAAATATCATTTAAATATAGTGACTTAAAGGAATTTGAAGATATGAATTCAAGAATTATGGAATTTTAAATTAAAGATCTAGATTGATACTTGACAAGATGATAAAGAATATAAACGTATATCTTGGGGGAAAGTGGTTCCTTTAAACTCTAAAACAAATTCATGTTTTGTAATATTTGTACACGATTGGAGAACCATTTAATAATTATAACGTTATAAAATTATATGAATTTATGATAATATATGAGGAACAATTAATCCTTCACTATTAATAGGAATAGTGTTAATAGTTACTTTGCGAGCTATTTACAAAATCCCCGAGAGGTCACTGAACTCTTCCAACCATTCTATATGTGAACCCACTGGGTTATCCCTCTCATTTTCATAGTTAAATGTTCAAATATTTATTTATATTTTAATCATAACCATATGTATTATAATGAACTAATGACATTTCATGAAATAATTATATTGGAGAGGAAAAATCATTATTTTGGTTTTTTTTTATTTTTTTCCCTTTTGTGTGGTTTTTACTATCTTTTTGAGTATTTTGAGAAATATTTTAGACAAAATAATGAAAACATGAATAATTAGAGATAGAGATTCTTTGGGGAAATTAATTATGATGTTAAAAATTGGGAAAATTAAGATTAAATGAAATGGTTTCTATTAAGACAAAATTTTAGTAGAAAATCATAGGAAATATTAACTCAATACAAGGTGAAATATCTATTAACTGAAACAAACACCTTAGATAACCACAATGAAATAATTTTTCTTCACATATTTCTAAATGTATTAAAATTATTATATTGGATATAATATATAATTCTTCATGAGATATCATGGATACGTGTTTTTGTGTAAAACACATTATGAAGAGAAGTGAAATATGAGATTAAGTTGAAAAACCGTATTTGTAAACCTCTATTATCGTTGATAATATAGTGCCCCATTTTTCTAGTATAAAACCCTTTATTGATGATTTTCAGGGTTATAAAGTTTAAGGGTGATAAATGGGAGAGTTGTGAGATCTTGAGAAGTAGTTTAGAAGCAAAATGGATCTCGCATGAGTAGTGCACAGTTTGTCTAACCGTGCAGCAAGGATGTGCATTTTTTGACCTCTTGAAGTAGTGGCTTCCACATGGTTGAAGAACAGTTAGGGAGACCGTGCATGTATGTTGAGAGAATGTATTACTAGGTAGTATCTATCACATGGTAAGTACACGGTTTGTTTAATCTCGTGAACTAACCGTGCAGATGGTTTAAGTGAGATCCTAAAAAAGTGGGTCTCACATGTTTTTTCCTTTATGTGGGTTTTTTTACTCTTAAGAGGCCATAACTCAGGACTTTTCTTATTTTAAACACTATGAAGGCTCTGTCACCAATATGGAGGTGATCATATGTATTCCCTGGGTGAATTGATGGCAGATTCTTGAGGTATGTAATCGTTCTTCATCGTTCTTGATCAGTTTCTTAGTTCTACTTAGATATAATTTTCATATTCTCTTAGTTTCTTAGATATAAACCATTTATGGGTAGATATAAGTGTGTTTATTATATATATAATGATATTTTGTCTTCATATTTTTAGGAGAATATATCTAAGGCGGGTTCTTAGAGAATCGACCCGATTTTCTTGTGTGTTTTTCATTCATTGGGGTTTTCTTCAAAACCATTATGGTAGGAGGATTCTCTCTTAACTCCTTTTGATAGAATTGATAATTTGAGATTAAAAATGATAATATTGAATGGAATTTATTGTTAAATTTTGGTTCAATGCAAGGAATAAATCTTCTATAGTGATGATTTATTGTTTTTGTGGAATTGTGGAATCCCAGTGAATTATGTGAAAATTATTTTAGTTATTGATTTTGAAATAGTGATTTTAAATTATGTATTTTTCAAGAATTATTAAATAGATTGATGAAAAAAAATTTCTATAGAAATGTTTGTTTTATTTAAATGGTTGGGAATTGAAATGAATTTTATTGAATTGGTTTTCAATAAAAGGGTTTTTTATTGAAAAGGTGTTTTGGCATAATACTTCAGCATATTGGTGTGTGATTTCTTATTGTAATTATGGGGGTTGGTTGAAATATGACCTTGTGCTTAGTTCCAAAGATCAAATGGAACTTGGGAAAAAATGTTTATATTTCATTTCTAGGGATTGGTTGAAATATGACCTTAATCTCAGTTCCAAAGGTTAAATGGAACATGGGAAACAATTACCTTGTGACAACTTGGTAGATCGACAAGAAACTTCTTATGATTATGGTACTGCCATAACGTAGCATGCATGATTGGTTGCATGGTTGTGTGGAAGGCTTCGTTATTTCAAAAATGGATCTTTTGAGATGGCTTAAATGCTTTGTTTAGTAATATTTCTATAAACATAATCTGTAGTAAAATTGGTTTTAATTGGATTTGTATACTTTTGGTTATGAATGGTTCTGTAAACTTTTTTTATGATTAGTTATAAAAAATTATGGAGAAATTATTTTATATAAAATATTTTATATAATTGTTTCTAACACTTCTATCCAGGTGTCAAGAGTTTGGAAGTCATTGGAAAAAAACTACTATGTTTTATATTCACCCCTATTTGGCACTCTGATTGTTTTATAGATGATATCTTCTTAGACAGGGGGAAATGTAATGTTTCCTACCTTTTCTGAAATACCTTGTGATATTTGGGATGTTCGGAGAATGTGGAGCTTGTATCTTGTGGAGCATGGAGTCTTGTTGTATTTTTGAGAGTCTTGTGTTTTTTATCCAATGTGTACTTTGATAAATCATTATTCTTCCGCTATTTTATACTTCGATTTGGTTTTGTGATACAGTAAGATGTTGGGTTTTCATTCATTTATTCATGCATCATATTGTTATTTTTAGGTTATGGTTGGCCAGTTGGTTGGTTTCTTCCTTAAATGGTAAATCATATCCCTCTTTTATTTAAACACTTCAGCATTTATTTCCTACCGTTGGATTCTTGGGGTTGTCTCTTAAGGCCAATCATTGACTCGTCATGCTCTCAAGACAATGAGAATAAGCGGTTCATTACAAATGGTATCAGTATGGTCCTTCCTTTGTGGTAAAATTCGTTATTTTTTTTGGTATTGGGGTTTCAATTCATTTTCCTCTATGCCTTGGTTTGGAATCTTAGACAGGTGTGTGATTGTTGGAACTCAAAATGTATAGCATAAAAGGACGTAGATAAAATATTTATGTTGAACTTCATATTACCATGGAGTTGGATACATAAGTGTTTTTAAGGCACTTCTAGAATGATAAAAATATCATTTTGATGTGTTTAGCCAATGAGATGACCATGACATGGATTGTAGAGGAATGAATTCCAACTAGGAGTGAATACATAATTTTGAGTAATGATTCTTGTTGTAAAAAGTGTTGATTTTGGAAAAGTATGAAATTGTTCTTCAAATAAATGATTTTGAAAATGGAAATGAGTGTGGTATTTTGAAAGTGGTTTAATTTTCAAAATGATTGAATGAATGTTTCAAAAAATGGTTGAACATGGAAAACATGTGTCTTGGAAAACAGTGTTTTGATATTTTATGTGACAGAAATTGAAACCAAGAAAATCAATTCATGAAAAAGGAGTCGGGAGAGAATCAACCTACCATAAAGGGTTTGAAAAAACCCCTAGGAACAAAAAAATCATAATAAAACAGAGTTGATTCATCAATAACCCTCCTTAAATCTCTTCTCCTAGAAAGATAAATACCAAATATCCACATATCTGGTGTCCAAACACTTATATCAACACATAATGTGCATAGATCTATGAAACCGAAAGAAGAGAAGAAGTAAACCTAATTATACTTAAAAAACTAATCAAGAACGATGAAGATCAATCACATACCTCAATAATCCAGCTTTGATTCACCAAGGGAAGCATTCAGATCCCCTCCAGATAAGTGGGAGAACTTTTTTTGGGCTTAGGAGAAGCCAAATCCAATGTTATGGCCACATAGAAGAATAAACAACCCACTTAAAGGAACAAAATGTGAGATACAATTTTTTAGGATGTCACTTAGACAATCTGCATGGTAAGTTCGCATGGTTAGACAAACTATGTGCTAACTATGTGTAACACCCCCGAGATTTTATGAAAAATATTAATTTTAATTACTTTGATGTCTTGTGTTTTACGCTACACCAAGATAATATTGTGCTGTATAGAACACCGTATTCGCTTACAGTATACACAAACACTATTCTAGGCCTATGTTTCATGTCGGAGCTACCTTCCTCGATCACCTGTGTTATACACAATACCGAGTTTCACTAAATGAGATAGTATTGTAATATTATTATGAACTAGCCGTTAGGAATAGTAATAATCACATTTTGAAATATTATAAATTTTATCCTTCAAAATGGACTTCATTTTTGGATTTGGAATATCGAAATTAGCCTTGGGTGAATTTTTGGTATTTTTCTGAAAACATTCAATTTTTGATGAATAGTGAAAACAAGGGGTTACTATTTAAAAACCGACTTTTTATTTAAATAATTGTTTATTTTATTTAAATTTATTTTAGGTAAAAATAGAAACAAAATACCTTTATAATTTTAATGTAATTCATTTGAGTCATTTTATAGAAATTTTAGATATAGAAAATTTTATTGAACTTTTCACAGTCTTTTACCCACCTCCTAGGAGAATTTGAAAATTTAAATAAAAGATAATTTTACTGCTTTTGGGAGTGTAAATTTAAAAATAAAACAGAAATGGTTGATATCAGTATGTAAAATGTGGTTCAATGAGTTGAAAATAATTTTGGTGAATAGTAACTTTTTACTTTTATTTACCATGGTTAAAAGTAAATAGGGTAATTAAGCGTAAAAATGATATTATTGTTACCCTAACACATGTAAAAATTCAATTGGATAAGTTTAATTGGACCAAAAACAACCTTAGGAATATAATATTATCATTTAGGTCCAATTGGATTAGATTACGACATTTATTATTGTTTAATTCAGAGATGAGTTAAAAGAGTTAAAATCAAAGTTTAATAACTAAAAAATTTTTATTATAGGGTTATACATAATATAAATTCAACTATAAATATTAATTAGGAAGATAAAAAGATTTCCTACATAGTTGTATTTTATTTATAATTTTTAGACATTAAATAATCTAATTTATTTCTGACAAATTATGATGTAGTAATTACCTTATTAATGAAATATTGACATAATTGATGTTATAAATACCGAAATAATTGTAATTTGAGAATTTTAATGAATTAAAATAATTTTATAGGTTACTATGACATATTAATGTTGATTAAATTATCCTTTTTAGAACTAAACATACTGTTATGATTTTTACAAAAAAACAATTACCAAATAGTGTCAAAATTGATATAAAATATTTTTTAAAACAATTATTATATTATTAAATGATATTATATTTCTAAAAATCTGAGGATCAAAAAAATGACTTATATAAGGATATATATATATTAACAATTAACCACTTGGGGTTTGTTTGGCTTGTTATAGTATGTTTATTAACCATATAGTGTAATAAAACAAGAAGACACGATAAAAGTTAAATTATTTAACATAGAGTTAAATCTAAATGATAAAGTTAAAATATTAACCTAAACGTGTATAAAAACTATTGGTTGAGAGGTTTTTGACCCATACCCACCCTATCCTAGAAATAAGTAACTTTGGTTCTATTTTAATCCGATAATGAATTTATTATAAAATAATATTTTAAGTTTTTCCTAAGGTGCCCCTCACCCCTCTTATAAAAGGGCACTCACCCTTCACTATAATTTACACCTTATAAGACATTTGGATCGCCATAAATCTACTCAAATACCCTATAAACTAACCTCCCTTCATCCTAGAGGCCTTACATTAGTCATAAAGCCAACCTAAGGAGCCCTTTTGATCAAATCAAAAGGAAGAACCCGAAAAAGAGGTAAATGTCTCACCACCTATTTCAAGTTCCATTCTTCATCCACTTCCTCCTTCTTTGTTGTATCCATTCTAAAATAATATCTCCAGTATATAATATATACTGTGATGTTATTATAAAAATGGTACAACCATGTTCATTATTTTATCTATCCTATGAATGAAAAAGTCACCACATGTGCGTACGTACGGACTACCGTCTCCACGTCATGGTGTAGTTTGTTATTCAAACATTTCATCATTTGGATGGGTATAATAATGAGTATAAATGAAGTAAATAATAAATATAATCTTTTTATGATTCTGTATATATGATATAAAATACAATTAAATATTATTTTAACATCAAAAGAATGAGGTCATCACTCGTGCGTACATACGGACTACCGTCTCCACGAATGCGATGAGATTCATTCTCCATGTTAGCCATTGAAGATTGATTATAAATTATATATATAATAAATAGGGAATAAATTTATTACATAATAATTATACTAGATTTATATATATATATATATATGTACTCTACTTACTTCCATTCAATTCAATAAGGAAATGAAAATAGCGTTCATGGGTACGTACGGTCCACTGTCTCCATAAACGATGTATTTAATTTAATTTATCGATCTATTATATATATTATATTATTAATATATATTATATATAATTTTTTTTTTCATTCTGGAAGTAAGGAAATCATAATATAAGTAATGATATGAAGAACAAAAAGTCCAAACACATACAACAAATGAAACAATTTTACCCAAAACTCTTCTTAACATGGAATTGAGAAAAGAACGGGTAATATAAAGTCATAAGTGAATCATATATGATATCATAAATATTATTATGGTTCTCTTCCAAGTTAATAATATGTCTAAACACACTATATAGGAGTTTTAGACTCGTACAGATGAAATTGGACCTATGGTAAGGGATAACTTTTCCAATCTCGTTTTTATCCGAGATTCTTTATTCGTAAGTATTTAATGGGGTTATATTTTCATCAATGTCCATAAAAATGTTTTTAATGAAGTGTTTAGTATTATTCTATGTATCTTTAAAGTCATTTTTACCCCTATTTTACTTTTAAATAGTGTTATGGAAGGAATCTTTCTTTTGTTTTCCATACGAAGAACTTTTTGACTTTTTTGGAAAAAGTATGAGGAGAATGTTTTTTAACTTATACGGCATGAACGGATTTTTACGGTTTCATAATGCCTTTTCTTAAAGAATATTTCTCTACATGATTTCATGGTTATTTTCAATAAAATAATTTTCTTTTAAAATTTCATGGCATTTTGTGAAATGAAAATGATTTTGAAGAAGAAAGGATATTTTCCTCAAGAATTCATTTTAAGGGGTTTGTCAAAAATATTTTCTATCTAAGATGAAACTATTTAGTATGATTATGTTTCAAGTATAATGCCTCTAGTAATTACATATTTCGATTCTTCTTATGATGACACGATATCCACTTGTTTTATATGGATTACATTTTAATGGGATGATGTTTATGAAACCCATTTTATTCGTTGGGTTATGATGAAGGATCTATGTTTAATTTGTGGCACGAGTACGAATGATTTCATTATGATATGGGTGGGACCTATATCTACCTCCAACTCATTTTCTAAAGATTTATATCTCATGTGATAGACATGGCTGGAATGTTAAGTTAATCCGGTTCAGTGATATATGACTGGAATGAGGTGTAAACTCGATTCATAAAGGGTCTTTGTCCACTAAGATGGTCTTGGCAGAAATACCTTGGCTACTATGTAAATAATATCATGTGATTAATGGTTTTCCACAATTACATGTTTTATTCCCATTCTATTTTATCACGGTTAATGTTCCTTTTTGATCTATGCCTTATGTACTGTTATGATTTTTGTCATGTTCAGGTTTTTACGTTCAAATGTTTATGGATTTTTTTATGTTCTCCATGTTTACCCTTACTGAGCATTCGAGCTCACCATTTTTATGTTTTCCATTACCCAGGATATAAAGGAAGGTTTTAGGTAAGAAAAAAAATTGGGAAGATATTTATGGGAGATGTTGAAGATATTTCACCATGATTATAAGATTATATTCCAAGTTTCCAAAGACAAAAAACTATTACAGTCTTTCGGTGTTTGTTTTTGTTATGTATTAAGTATTATGAAAAAGTAATTTAATGTCCATTTATGTCCAGATTTGGGTCTCTACAGTAGGTATCAAGGAAATGTTTAGTTAACCTTTGGAATCTAGGATGCAAAAACTTTTGTGAGATCCCTAGAGATATTTATATGGTAGGTCTAGGGATGTCCCTAAGGTTAAGTATAAGTATAGGTTATAGTCCTATAATTACAATAATGATATTAGAATTAAACATAAGATGTTAGATATTTAAGGTACTCCTCATTTATTATATTGTTTCCCCTAGAAAGATTTTTTCCTCTAACACTATTCTTTTTGAGTTTTAGACAATGGTTGTAACCCGAAGGAACTGTGTTGATCAATGTAATAGACGATGCAATGATTTCCCTCCTAAACAAACCAATGTTATGGGAGATAGAGTGAAAAATATTATTTCTATACTTACACAAGCTATGAATCATTCTGGACTTCCGAATTAGAAGATAAGGGAACAATATTCTTATTGAGTCCTTCATGAGGCAACGTCCAACTTCTTTCAGAGGGTATTCTGATCCACATGTTGCTGAACAATGGATCAGTACCATTGAAAAGATATTTCCATATTCGCTGTTCGAAACAGGAAAAATTCATTCTGGCTATTTACCGTTTAGAAGGTGAAGCAGACTAGTGGTGGACTCTAATTATTAATACAAGGCCCCAAGATGAAATTGAATCCATGGAATAGAATGAGTTCAAGAACTTTTATTCAATAAGAATTTTCCTCATATTATTCAAACAATGATTGAAAAGGAGTTCCTCGATCTTAAGAAAAAGAATGATGAATCTATTGGTATATATGAGGCAAATTTTACAAGGCTTGAAAGGTATGAATTTGGCTTTATCATCCAACCTGAAAGTAACGTTGATCGATTCTTTAGTGGCTTAAAACCAAGTTTTTGAAGGGAATTAGCTATCAGAGACATCAACAGCTATGAAGAAATTTTGCGTTATAATATCATGGTAGAACTGGAAGTTGGTCTAACATATCCATCTCATGGTTTTGAAAAGAAACGAAGGATGGAGTTCAAGGAGAAATCTCAGAACAATGGTGAAAAGAAGATGAATGTTTCTTTATGCTCAAAGTGTGGACAGAAGCATGGTAAAGATTTCAAAAAGGTACTAGAAAATGTTTTTAAGTGTGGAAAAGAAGGTCATCGACTAGTTTAGTGTTGAAGTAGTGGGAAAAAGGTATCTAATGATGGGAATAGAGAAAAGACTATAGGGAATGCTCCACCAACACTTCAATGCTTTATTTTCAAGGAAATGTGGCATTATACTAATCAATTCCCTAATCCACGGGTTAATGATGATCAACATGAGCAACCTATCAAGGAAATGGATAAAGGGGAGTCACATGCGATCACTATTTGTGATTTTGAGTATGACAATGATGCTGTGGAATGATTAAGTGTTTATATAATGGGATTTCAAAATATTATCATGGAATCTCATTTATGGTATAGTGTAATTTTGGAATACCTATGTTTTGGTTTTCAATAATTATATGGTACTGGTAACCATGAAAAGTGATTGAAATATTTTTGGAAAGAATATGATTTGCACATAATGAATGGATAAATAGAAAATAAAATGAGCTCATAACTGATATAAGGACAAAGTTATATCATGGTTTGAGTATATAAAAATTTTGGGATTTTGGAATTTGGATAGAGTAAACTTTTAAAAGCATTCATGTTTTCACTTAGGTTCAATGGGTATTCATTTTTCAAGAGAATACATAATTAAGGTATTCAAATGTTTGGAATGTGACCAAAAAGATATATTTTATGATATATGGGGGATAAATGATGGTATTCACTTGCTTGGTTGATGAATTTTCTTGTAATCATTTCCTTTATACTATAAGATTGGACAAAAGGATTTTCTATAAGCCTAAAGGTTGTAATGGATTATTTTAGACATCAGATAGTATTTTTTAAGGATAGAACATGTGTTTTGATATTATTTAGGCCATGTTATAATTGTATAATTTTAGAAAAAAGTACAATCTATAGGATGGGCAACAACCTGTCGAGTCGATCAAGGTTGCGGGAATCGAACTCACAACCGAAGTGCGGCAGGCCTTTACCGCCTACCACAGTCCTACAGGAAGTCCCTGTTTAGTAGAAATTAGTTTTATATTATTAAGATCTATGATAGATGAAGTATAAGTCCATTTTTGGATCCATATACAATTAATATCACCATAGATGGACTTATGTATATAACCTTTGCTATCCTTATGTTTGAGACGGATGGAATGACCTATCATTCTATCACATGATCCACTAACACTTCATGGAAGACAAATTCAACATCATTTCTTTAAGAGATGAAGTTGAAATTGTTTAAGTCACTAACAACGGTGAGATTGTACAAAAACCAAGTAAGTATTTCTTTTAATTCAAAACATCTTCAACATTAGGGAAATGATCTTGAAAACAAAAAATTTTGTCCTATTGGCCTCATATCGGATGAATCAGATGGTACCTTAGATCATCAAAAATTTATGGCTTTGTGATTGTTGGATTTTTCATAGCCATGTTCTCTAACACTCTCCATCATAACTTTATGGTTAGATTTCTCTTCTATATCCATATTTTAACCTATGTTATCCTATGTGGAATCCCAGTGATTATTTAGTTTGGGTAACCATTACGTTTCATACTTTAGTTTTCAAAATTATGTTTTAGTATCCCTTTTTATGATGTGGGTTTCTATGAAAGAAACATTCAAGTAGTAAACCATTTATAACCCCGACGTATTTCGAGGCTGAAATTAATTTTAAGGGGGGTGGAATCTAACACCCCGAGATTTTATAAGAAATATTACCCTTAAATACTTTGATGTCTTGTGTTGTACGCTACACCAAGATAAGATTGCGTTATACAGAACAACATATTACCTTACATTATACGCAAACACTATTCTAGGCTTGTGTTGCATGCCAGATCAAGCTTCCTCGATAGTATGTGTTATACGCAATACCGAGATTCACTAAATGAGATATTATTATAATATTATTACGATCTAGCCGTTATGAATAATAATAACCACCTTTTGAAATATTATAAATTTTATCTTTCAAAATGGACTTCATTTTTTCATTCGGAATATCAAAATTAGCATAGGGTGAATTTTTCCTATTTTCCTGAAAACATTCAATTTTTGATGAATAGTGAAAACAAGGGGTTACTATTTTAAAACCGAATTTTAATTTAAATAATTATTTATTTTATTTAAATTTATTTTCGGTCAAAATAGATACATAATTCTTGTATATGTGTTCATTGTAATTCATTTGAGTCAATTTATAATAATTTTAGATATATAAAAATTTTATTGAACATTTCATCGTCTTTTACCCACCTCCTAGGAGAATTTGAAAATTTACATAAAACATAATTTTACCGCTTTCGTGAGTGGAATTTAAAAAATATGAGAGAGAGGGTTGATATCAGAAAGTAAAATGTGGTTAAATGAGATGAAAATAATTTTTGATGAATAGAAACTTTTTACTTTTATTTACGACGGTTAAAAGTAAATAGGGTAATTAAGGGTAAAAATGATATTATTATTACCATAACTACTGTACTAATTCTATTGTATAAGTGTAATTCTACCAAAAACAACATTAGGAATATAATATTATCATTTATGTCCACTTGGATTATATTAGGACATTTATTCTTATTTAATTCAAAGAAGAGTTAAAAGAGATAAAATACAAGTTTAATAATTAAAACATTCTTTATATATGGTTATACATAAGATAAATTCGACTATAAATATTCATTAGAGATTTAAAAAGATATACTACATAATCTTATTTTATTTATAATTGTTAGACATTTAATAATCTAATTTATTTATGACACAATGATGATGCACTAATTACCTTATTAATGAAATATGAACATAATTGATGTTATAAATACCCAAATAAATGTAATTTCAGACTTTTTATGAATTACAATAATTTTATAGGTTAATATTACATGTTAGTAGTTAATAAATTAACTTTTTTAGAACTAAACATGCTGTTATGAATTTCACAAAAATCAATTACCAAATAGTGTCAAAATTGACATAAAATAGTTTTTAAAACAAATATTATATTATTAATTTATATTCTATTAATTAAAATATAAGGTTTGGAAAAATGACTTATATAAGGTTATATATATTAATAATTAACTACTTGGGGTTCTTTTTGCTTGTTATAGTATGTTTATTAACCATATAGTGTTAGAAAACAAGAAGACATGGTACAAGTTAATTATTTAACTTATAGTTAAATCTAAATGATAAGGTTAAAATAGTAACCTAACTTGTCTAAAACCTATTTGTTGAAAGTATTTAGACCCATAAACACCCTATCCTTGAAATAGGTCACTTTGGATCCATTATAAACCGAATATGGATTTATTATAAAATAATATTTTATGTTTTTCCTAAGGTCCCCCTCACCCATCTTATAAAAGGATAGTCCCGCTTCACTCTAATTCAGAAATTCTAAGCTATTTTTCTCGGCCAAACTCTGCCAAAATACCCTCTAAAATAACCTCCCTTCATCCTAGAGGCCTTAATTTAGTCAGAAAGCCAACCAAGGTTCCCTTTTGATCAAATCAAAAAGGAAGAACCTGAAGAAGAGGTAAATGTCTCACCACCTATTTCAAGTTCCATTCTTCTTCCACTTCCTCCTTATTTGTTGTATCAATTATAAAATAATAAATCCAGTATATAATATATACTGTTATGTTATTATAAAAATGGTACAACATATTAGTTATTGTATTCATCTTATGAATGAAAAGGTCACCACACGTGCGTACGTACAGACAACTGTCACCACATCGCGGTGTAGTTTGATATTCAAACATTTCATCATTTGGAAGGGTATAATAATTAGTATAAATGATGTAAATAATTAATATAAAATTGTTATTATTATTTATATATGATATAGCATCCAATTATATATTATTTTTACATCAAAAGAATTATATCATCGCTCATGCATACTTACGGACTACCGTCTCCACAAACGCGATGAGATTCATATTCCATGTTAGCCATTCAAGAATGATTATAAAGTATATATATAATAAATAATGAGTAAATTAATTACATAATATTTATACTGGATATATATATATATATATATATATGTACTCTACTTACTTCCATTCAATTAAATAAGGAAATGAAAACGGCGTTCATGCGTACATACGGTCCACCGTCTCCATGAACAGTGTATTTCATTTCATTTATCGATCTATTATATATATATTATATTATTAATATATATTATATATAAATTATGTTTTATATTCTTGAAGTATGTAAATCATTATATAATTAATTATATCAAGAACAACAAGTCCATACACGTACGATAAATGAAACAATTTTACCCAAAATGCTACTTAACATGGAATTGACAGAAGAACAGGTCATATAAAGTTGTAAGTGAATCATATATGATATAATAAATATTATTATGGTTTTTTTATAAGTTAATAATATGTATAAACACATTATACATGAGTTTCGGATCCGTATAGAAGAAATTGGACATAAGGTAACAAATAACTTTTCCAATCTCGTTTTTATCCGAGATTGTTTATTCGTATGTATTGACCAGGGTTATATTTTCATCCATGTCCATAAAAATGTTTTTCATAAAGTGTTTAATATTATTAACTGTATTTTTAAAGTCATGTTTACCCCTACTAGACTTTTACATAGTTTTATGGAAGGAATATTTCTTTTGTTTACCATATGATGAACTTTTTGACATTTCTGGAAAAAGTACAAGGAGAATGTTTTTTTAAATTATAGGGCATGAACGGTTTTTTACGGTTTCATAACACCTTTTATTCATGAAGCTTACTATACAAGATTTCATGGTTATTTTCAATAAAATACGTTTCTTTTAAAATTTCATGGAATTTTGTGAAAAGAAAATGATTTTGAAGAAGAAAGGATATTTTCCTCAAGAATTCATTTAAATTGTTTTGTCAAAACTATTTTCCATCTAAGAAGACATTATTTAGTATGATTATGTTTCAAGTATAATGTATCTATTATTTACATGGTTTTAATCATATTATGATGAAATTATATCCATTTGTTTTATATGTATTACATTATGATGGGATGATGTTTACGAAACCCATTTAATTCTTTGGGTTATGATAAATGATTTATGTTTAATTTGTTACACAAGTAAGAATGATTTCATTATGAGATGGTTGGGACTTATATCTAACTCCAATGAATTGGGTAAGGATTTATATCTCATGAGATAGACATGGCTGGAATGGTATGTTAATCTGGTTCAGTGATACAGGACTGGAAAGTGGAGTGAACTCGATTCAGAAAGGGACTTTGTCCACTAAGATGGTCTTGGCAGCAATGCCTTGGGTACTATGGAAATCATATCATGTGCTTAATGGTTTTTCACAATTACATTTTTTATTCCCATTATATTTTATAATTGTTAATCTTCCTTTTTGATATATGCCTTATGTACTGCTAAGATTTATGTCATGTTCATGTTTTTACGTTCAAATGTTTATGGGCTGTTTTATGTTCTCCATGTTTACCCTTACTGATCATTTTAGCTCACCCTTTTTATGTTTCCTTTTCCTCGGGATATAAATAAAGGTTTTTGGTAAGAAAACATAAGGGTAAGAACCATATAGGAGATGTTTAAGATCATTCACCATGATTAGAAGATTATATTCTGAGTTTCTAAAGACACTAAACTATTACGGTCCTTCGGTGTTTGTTTTTGTAATGTATTAAGTATTTTGAAAAAGTAATGTAATGTCCATGTTCATAAAGCTTTGGGTCTCTACATTATGCAATATTTACTACCTAGTGAGACCCTCACATGAATTCCTCACACGGTCTTCCTAACCATGCACTAACCATGTGAAGGACACTACCTCAAGAGGACAAAAAACTCATGGTTTTTCTACATTGATAGACAAACTGTGCTGTAATGACCCGTGTATTTTCAATGGATTAAGAGAACAATGAGTCATTACTTGTCCTTAAGGGACACCCCTAATACACCAAAGGCTGGAAATAAATTCTAAAGGGATTCAAATACAAGTGGGGGATGATTTACTCTTTAAGGAAAAAACCAATAAACCAAAAAACCATAACCAAACATGCACTATATGATGCATTCTAAAATAAATGCCACTCAAAAAAATCATGTATCTCAAAACCACATCAAAGTATGAAAAAATGGAAGAATAACCAAGTATCAAAGTGAAAAATGGATAAACAACAGAAGACTCTCAAAATAACACAAGACTGCATGCTCCACAAGCTCCAAGATCCATAATCTCCAAACAACCCAAACATCATGAGGTAGTTCTAAAAACGTGGTAAACATTACCTTTTACCCGATCCTAGAAGATAACATCGACAAAATCAACAAATTGCCAAAGAAGGGTTGAGTAGAAAACTCAATAGGTTTTCCCATGATGACAACCATACTCTCCCCTATAGGATAGAAGAGTTATAAACAATTATATTAAATAGTTTATATAAAACAATTTCTCAAGAATAATTTATTATTAAATATTAACAAGTTTCAAAACCCATTCCTCTCCAAAAGCATACAAGTGAGATTGAAACCAATATTCCCACAAGATATTTTCTAAAAAAAATAACAAAAAAATGATTTGAAACCATTTCTCAAGATCCCTTTTTGACATACCTAGACCATTCCACACACCCACACAGCCAACCATGCATGCTACATTATGAAATTTCCATACTCATGAGTAGTTTCTTGTCAATCTACCAAGTCGTCACAGGGTAATTGTTTTTCCATGTTCCATTTATCCTTTCTCACTAAACACAAGGTCATATTTTAACCAAGCCCTAGAATTGCAATATGAACTTTACATCCCATGTTCTATTAGTCCTTTGACAATGAGGATAATTTAATATTTCAACCAAGACCTAGAATTGAAATATATTCTCACAGACAAATATGCCCAATGATCATGAAAAAACACATTAAAAAACACCCTTTTATTGAAAACCAATTCCATTAAAGTCATTTCAATGCCAAACCATTTCAATAAAACACCCTTTTTATTAAAAAATTTTTTTCCATAAAAACATTTAACAATTCTTGAAAAATCTATAATTTTAAATTAATATTTTGAATTCATGAACAAAAACAATTTTTACACAATTTATCTGGATTCCACAATTCCAAAACAAAATTTATCATCATTAAAGATGATTTATTCCATGCATTGAATAATGATTTCAAAATAAATTCCACTCAATTTAATCAATTTGAATCTAAGAAAATCAGTTCTAGAAAGATTATTCGGGATAGAATCCTCCAGCTTCAATGGTTTTGATGACAGCCCTTATGAACAAAAAACACACAAGAAAACCGGGTCAATTCTCCAAGAACCCGCTTTAGATCTATTCCCATAGCAAGATCGATAACAAATAAATATCATCATATTTGGATTCTGTACACTTATATCTACTCATAACAGGCATAGATATAAGAAACTGAGAGAAGAGGAGAAGTACATCTTAGTAGAGCTAAGAAACCAATCAAGAATGATGAAGAATGATCCCATACCTTAAGAATATGGATTCGATTATCCAATGGAAGCCTTCAAATTGCTGATAGATCAATATGCTAACCTTATTTACACATAAAAGAAGAGAAATCCAAATTTATGTCCAATTAAGAACAAAAAATAATCACATAAAGAAAAAAACATGTGAGACCAACTTTTTTAGGATCTTACTTAAACCATCCACACTGTTAGTTCGCACGGTTAGATATACTGTATGCTAACTATGAGTTAGATACTGCCTAGGAAGACACTTGAAAGACCTCCTCGCATAGTTTCCATAACTTTTCATAGACTTTGTCAAAGATCTCATCCTTAAATATGCTATTTCACACAGTTTGGAAGCACGATTAGGAAAACCATGCGCTACCCGTGCGACTTCCCTTTAGCTTCAAATAACATAGCCATAGTTCCCCAAAATTTCCCAACTATCACCCATAAACTTTAAAACCACAAAAATAATTTAGTGAAAGTTACATACTTGAAGCTGGGGTACTACATTATCCCCTCCATTAGTATTTCACTCCTTGAAAAGCAGAACACCCTCACCCATCTGAAAGAGTTCCAGCCACTGCTCTTCCATTTCCTTATCATGTTCTTAAGTCTCTTATTAAATTCGACCATGCTACCATAAAACCTGCAATAGAACAATAATTTCCCCATGAAATACATTCTCTATCCTACCTAGAATTCATACTAGGATATGTATCAATGAATCATCTGACTCTAGGTCAACAAAATCTCATCTGATCACATGGTCAGGATCAGGCTGATAGTTTTTCAACTGAGGTACATGAAACACATTATGCACTGAACTGAACTATGGTGGTAATTCCAATAGACATTCAACATATCTAACCTATAACAATATCCTAAAAGGGAAAACGTATCTAGGAGATAATGTTCCATGCTTTTCGAAATGACAATGTCTGAGTCTTGGTGAGATCCTCCAGAAAACATGATCACTCACTGAAAATGACAATGACATTCGATGGTGATTTTCATAATATTTATGAAAACTATAAGCCATATCCAACCTCCTTCTAATTAACTAGATTTTATCCATTGTATCTTGGAAAACTCTCGGCCCATCTAGTGATGTTTCGCCTATTTCCATCCATCATAGTGGGGAATGACAAGGACGCCCGTACAATGCTTCAAACAGAGCTATATGTTGAGAGTCCTAATTATAGTTATTGTATGAGAACTCCACCAAGGTTATATGATAATCCATTGAGCCAACTAAATCCATTACAGAATCCTACAACCAGTCTTCCACTGTCTGTATTGACTGCTCGGATTGAACATCCATCTGAGGATGATATGTCGTGCTCATCATCAACTAAGTCCCAAGAGATTGTGGTAAGGGTATTTATAAACAAGAGGTGAACCTTGGATCTCTATCTGAGACTATTAAAACTAGTATTCCATACATCTTTACCACTTCATGGAAATAAATTTTTGATAGATCATCCACTGTAGGAGTATCACGAATATGGATGAAATGGGCCAACTTGGTTTTCCAATCCACTATCACCTAAATGGAATCGTTTTTTCAGATCATTTTTGGAAGACCTATAACAAAATACATCACTATCTATTCCAATTTCCACACATGGATTGGTAAATACAGGAACATTCTCTATGGTCTCTGATGCTCTGTTTCAACCTGCTGACAAGTTAATCCATACGAGATGAACTCAGCCAGCTTTCTTTTCATGCCACTCAACCAAAACTACGACTTCAACACCTTACACATCTTTTTTGTACCTGGATGTACAGACCGTATCGAATGTTGGAATGAAAGAAGGAGTTGTTTTTGACAAGACATAAGTACAACCATCCGATCTGTAAAGCAAAAAAACTGAACTCCCATCCAGTTTCCAGCCCTCAATGGCCTCCCCACCATTGAGTTTTGAACTCAAAAACAGACATTCCACATCATATGTTTGTGCCTCTTTTACCATATTTACCAAACAAGAATAAGAGTAGATGAATAGAAAACTAAAACATCAGCTCTGTCTTCATATTCCACATGAATTTTAGCTAGGAATGACATCAAATGTCATTCATCTGAATCTTCATTCCCCAACTGAGCATATGACTTTCTACTCAATGCATCCACCACTGAATTCCCTTTTCCTGTTTTATACATCAATTCAATTTCAAAAATTTAGAGATACACCATCCATATCCATTTCCTTATATTTAAATTTCGTGGTGAGAAAATGTGTTTCAAGATTTTATTATCAGTAATAATAAAGAATTTCACACCAAATAGGTAGTATCTCCATGTTTTGAAGTCATTGAAAACTGTAGCTAACTTGAAATCATGTGTTTGATAATTATTCTCATGCCCCCTCAACTCACTTGATTCATAAGAAACCACATGGTCTCTATGCATGAGGACACAACCCAAACTCGATCTTGAAGCATCAAAGTATACCACATATCCCTATCATGATTCTAGAAAAATCATGATAAGTGCGGGTGTACACTAAACTTTATGCACTGGGAAAGACTTCTAGCATTCTTCTGTCCATTGGAATTGTAACAGCCCGAGATTTTATGAAAAATATTCTTTTTAATTTCATTAATGTCTTGTGTTGTATGCTACACCAAAAGGAGCTTGCACAACATGCATCCTTGACCTTCCTTGCATTACACGCAATCACGACCTTCCTCGATAGCGTGTGTAGTACGCAATAACGAGTTTCACTAAACAACAATATGCTATTAAAATATTATTAAAACTAGCCGTTATGAATAGTAATAACCACTTTTTGAAATTTTGTAAATTTTATTTTTCAAAATGGAATTCATTTTTGGATTCGTAATATCGGAATTAGCTTAGGGTGAAATTTTGGTAATTTTCGGATAACTTTCATATTTTGATGAATAGTGGAAATTACTAAATTTTAATTAAAAACAACTTTTCAATCGAAATAATTAATAGTGATAAATTATTAATTTTAGTGGTTTTAAAGTATATTTAGAATATATTTTTACAATTTAATACAATGATGGTAATTGGATGTAATTTCACAATTAAACCAGTTATAAACAAGTTTCAATCTTTTGATAGTTATTATCTATTGAAAACACGCTATTTCTTTTGACGATGGGAATTAATTTTTAAATTAGTTAATGCAACTGATATGTTTTGAATGTGGTAAAATATACATAATTTTTGTGTTTATAATATCAAATATAGCTTAGGCCTAATTTTTGGTATTTTTCTGAAAACATTCAAATTTTGATGAATAGTGAAACCACTAAGTTGTAGTTAAAAAAACTGAATTGTTCATAAAACATAATTTTACCACTTCTGTGAGTGGAATTTCAAAAATCCGAGATACACGGTTGATGTTAGTAAGTAAAATGTGGTTCAATGAAATAAAAATAATTTTTTGGTGAATAGTAACTTTTTACTTTTTTTTACCACGGTTAAAAGTAAATAGGGTAATTAAGGGTAGAAATGATATTATTATTTCCCTAACACATGTCCTAATTCTATTGGACAAGTGTAATTCGACCAAAAAAAATCTTAGGAAAAAAATATGACCATTTAGGCCCACTTGGATTAGATTAGGACATTTATTATTAATTTATTTAAAGAAGGGTTAAAAGAGTTAAAATCAATGTTTATTTACTAAAACATTTTTAATATAGGGTTATACATAAGATAAATTCAACTATAAATATTCATTAGAAAGCTAAAAATATTTCCTACATAATCATATTTTATTTGTAATTTTTAGACATTAAATAATTTAATTTATTTATGACACAACGATGATACAGTAATTATCTTATTAATGAAATATTGACATAATTGATGTTATAAATACCCAAATAAATATAATTTGAGATATTTTATAAATTAAACTAATTTTCTAGGTTAATATGACATGTTATTATTGATTTAATTAACTTTTTTAGAACTTATCATTCTGTTATGATTTTCACAAAAATCAATTACTAAATAGTGTCAAAATTTACATAAAATAGTTTTTAAAAAACATATTATATTATTAATTGTTACTTTATTCCTAAAAATCTAAGGATCATCCAAATGACTTAGATAATGTTATATATATTAATAATAAACAACTTGGGGTTCGTTTGGGTTCTTATAGTATGTTTATTAACCTTATAGTGTAAGAACACAAGAAGACACGGTAAAAGTAAAATTATTTAACTTATTGTTAAATCTAAATGATAAGGTTAAAATAGGAACCTAAACTTGTCTAAATTATATTGGATGAGAGGATTTCGACCCATCCCTACCTTAGCTACGAAATAAATCAATTTGGAGCTATTTAAAGCCGAACTTGACTTTATAATAAAATAATATTTTTAGTTATTCCAAAGGTGCCCCTCTCCTCCCTTATAAAAAGGCACCTCCTCCCTCTCTTCCTCACACAACATTGAGCCTTCAAGAACGGCCAACCCCTGCCAAATTATCCTCTCCACTTCCATAGCAACATCCTAGAGGTTCTGATCTTCCTAAAAGACCAATTTTAGTGCCCTAGAAGAAGGTCTCAACGAAGCACTTCAAAGAAGAGGTAATGTTCGTTACCGATTCTTTCATCTTTATTTCTTCTTCCACATCTTCTTCTTTAGTTGTTTCATTATGAAGTAAAAACATCAGTATCACTCATATACTGATATGTAATTATAAGTATAAAAAAACCCTATTTCTCCATCTATCCATCCTACGGAAAAAGAAATTACCGTGGGTGCGTACGTACGGAATACCGTCTCCACGCCGTGGTGTAATGTATTTTCCACCACGACCTTACTTGGATGGGTATAATGGTGTAAATAATGACTATATATGACTATTATAATGTGATATTTATTCTGAAATAGTATTCATATACTCCAATACAATTCCACGATCATAGGAATGATATCATCACTCGTGCGTACCTACGGAATACCGTCTCCACGATGTGATGCGACTCGTTCTACATGATCTTCATTTCATAATGATTATATAAATGAATTGAATGAATTAATATGATATATATTACACTAGTACCATTCTGGAAATGAGGTATCTATAACCTAAAGAGAAGAATAAGAATTTATTCGTCAAAACAAGCATAATAACAAAAAGTTATAAACACCTGAATAATAAGTAGCAATGAAATATTACTTCTAAGAAGCTAAGAATATGACCATATATGATATCATAAAAATAAGTATGATTCTGGAATAAGTAAATAACATTATTTAAATCATTATACAGGAGGATCAGACACTTACAAAGCAAGTCAGACCTAAGGTAAGGGAAATATCTCAATCTCATTTTTATCCCAGATTGTTTATACTTTGGAAATTACTAGGGTGAATTTTATCATCCACATCCATGTTTCCTCAATATTTAATATAATTTCCATCCATGTACAATTGTTTAAATCAAATTTTACCCTTTGGTGAGTTTTTAGTAAAAGATATGAAAGGAATCTTATGTCATTTTTTTGTACGAGGTACTTTTTGACTTTTCCGACAAAAGTACGAGAAGAATGTTTTTTAACTTATACGACATGAATGGATTTTTAAAACATTATTTCCAAGAAGCTTCCTTTACAAGTTTTCAAGTTTATTTTTAATCAACTTCTTTTAGTTTAAAATTGTATGACACGTTAAGAAAGGAAAAGTGTTTTTTGATGTAGAAAGGATATTTTCCTCAAGAATGAAGTTCAAGTGTTTTATCCAAATTATTTTCCATCTAAGATAATAAACGGTTCTGTTTTTATCCATATTATTACATTGATTTGATTATGTTGTGTTGGAATTATTTTTATGAATTCCTTTATTGTATATGAATTGTTTTATTATGTCATGATGTTTAAGATTCCCATTTTTATTACATGGGTTATGTGATGATGTATGATTTATGATTTTGTGGCACACATAAGAATGGTATCATTATGAGATGGGTTGGACCTATATCTCCCTCCAATGCATTGGGTAAAGATTTTATATCTCATGAGATAGACATGGCTGGAACGGTAGGTTATACCAGTTCAGTGAAACAGGACTGAAACGAGGGTGACTCGGTTCAGAACGGGACTTTGTCCACTAAGATAGTCTTGGAAATGAGCCTTGACTAACAAGAAATGATTCTCAATGATTATGTGTGAATGCCACAAAGTTTCATGTTTTATGTTATGATTATTGTGATTACATTTCACTACCATGATTTATTCCATGTTATGAAATTATGATCTCTTTTGCAGGTTAAGATTTCCAAAAGTTATGTGCTTGTGTATATGATGTGATTGATATTTCTTTTGTTTACCCTTTCTGAGCATTTGAGATCACCCTTTTATGTTTTGTTTTCCCCAGGATATAATGAAAGGTTTTAGGTAAAAAAATGGAAGATCTTTATGGGAGATGTTGAAGATCTTTCACCACGATTAGAAGATTATATTCCGAGTTTCCAAAGACACTAAACTATTACGATCCTTGTGTGTGTGTTTTTGTAATGTACTAAGTATTCTGCAAAAGTAATGTAATGTCAATGTACGTCAGGCTTCAGGTCTCTACAGTTGGTATCAGAGGAAAGGTTTAGTCATCCTTTGGAAACTAGGATGCGAAAATGTTAGTGATATCCCTAGAGATATTACTAAGGTATGTCTAGGGATGTCCCTAGGGATAAGTATATGTATAGGATATAGTCCTAGAACTACGGTAACGATCTTAGAATTTAACCTAAGATGTTAGATATTAAGGGTACTCCCCCTTTACTATTTTGTTTTTCCTAGCATTATTTTGGCCTCTCACACTATTCTTTTTGGGTTTTAGATGATGGTTGGAACCCGAAGGAACCGTGTTGATCACTATAATGGAGAATGCAATGATTGTCCTCCTGAACAAACAAATATTATGGGAGATTGAGTGCAAAATCTTATTTCTATACTTACACAAGCTATGAATCATTCTGGACTTCCAAATTAGCACAGAAGGGAACAATATTCTATAGAGTCCTTCATGAGGCAACGTCCACCTTCTTTTAGTGGGTCTTCTGACCCACTTGTTGCTGAACAATGGATCAGTACCACTGAATAGATATTTTCAGTTCATCAATGTTCTGAACATGATAAAGTCATCTTAGCAGTGTATCGTTTGAAAGGTGATGTTGATCAATAGTGGAATCTTATTAAGAATACGAGGAAAAGGGATGAAATTGAGTCCATGGAATGGGACGAGTTCAAGAAATTATTTTTCAATAAGTACTTCCCACATATTCTTCGAACAAAGATGGAGAAGGAGTTTCTTGAACTAAAGAAAAAGGATGATGAATCTGTTGGTATATACGAAGAGAATTTTACAAGACGTGCAAGGTATGCATCTGGCATTATCATCCAACCTGAAAGTAAAGTTCATCGATTTTTCAGTGGGTTAAAACCAAGTCTTCGAAGGGCATTATCTATAAGAGACTTCAATAGCTATGAAGAAATTGTGCGTTGTGCTATCAAGGTAGAAATAGTAGTTGGTGTTACATATCCATCTCATGGTTTTGACAAGAAACAAAATATGGAGTTCAAGGAGAAATCTCAGAATAATGGTGAAAAGAAGATGAATGTTTCCTTATGCTCAAAGTGTGGAAAGAAGCATGGTGGAGATTTTCTTAAAGGGACTAGAAAATGTTTTAAGTGTGGAAAAGAAGGTCATCGAGCAGGTGAGTGTCGGGGTAATGGAAAAAGGGTTTCTAATGATGTGAATAAAGCAAAAACTGCAGAGAACGCACCACCAACACTTCAATGCTTCAAGTGCAAGGAAATGGGGCATTATGCTAATAAATAACCTAATCCAAGGGTTAGTGATGATCATCATGAGCAACCACTTAAAGAAAAGGACAAAGGGAAGTCACATGCGGTCACTATTGGTGATGTTGAATATGACAACGATGTGGTGGAATGATTAAGTGTTTATGTAATGGGATTCCAAAATAATGTTGTATATAGTATCACGGAATATTGGAATATTTATGTTTTGGTCTATTGTGGTTTTCAATAATTTTATGGTACCGGTAACCATGAAATGTGATTGAGACATTTTTGGTAAACAGATGATATGAGAATAATGAAGAGATAAGAATATAATTAGATGTTTGATTGTATTCATGAGCTCATGATTGATATAAGGACTAAGTGATAGCATGGTTTGAGTATATAGAATTTTGAGGATTTTGGTATGTGGAAAGTATTAACTTTTAACTGCATTCATGTTTTCACTAAGGTTCAATGGGTATTCATTCTTCAAGAGAATACATGATTAAGGTATTCACATGTTTTTAATTTGACCAACAAGATATATCTTATGATATATGGGGGATAAATGATGGCATTCACATGATTATTATCTGACATTTCAAGTAATAATTTTCTTTATACTATGAGCTTGGACCGAAGTATTTTAGATAAGCCTAAATATTAGAATGGATTATGTTGGACATAAGTTAGGATAAAATGTTTTTCGATATTATTGATGGGATGTTATAGTAATATAGCTTTAGAAAAAGGACAACCTGCAGGATGAGCGACATCCTATCGCGTCGGACAAGGCTGTGGGAATCGAACCCACAACCGAAGTGCGACTGGCCTTTATCGCCTACCACTGGCCTACAGGAAGTCCCTATTTAGTAGAAACTAGTTTTATTATATTAATCAGTATGACATATGTAGTATAAGTCCATTTTAGGAACCATATATGATTAATCTCACTATAGAATGACTTATGTATATTTAATAACTTTTGCTAACCTTTTGTTTGAGATAGATGGAATGACCTGTCATTCTATCACATGATCTGCTAACACTTCACGAATAACAAATTCAACTTCATTTATTTAAGAGATGAAGTGGAAATTGTTCAAGGCATGAACAACAGTGATATTGTAGCAAAATAAAGAAAGTATTTATTCTAATTCAAATTCTTCAACTTTAGGGAAACGATCTTGAAAACCAAAAATGTTGTCCTAGTGCTCTTATATCTAATTAATCAGATGGTACCTTAGATCGTCACAAATTTATGGATTTGTAATTGTTGGCTTTTCCATATCCATGTTCTCTACCACTCTCCATTAGAACATGATGGTTAGATTTTTCTTCCATATCCATATTTTCACCGATGTGGAAACCCATTGATTAGTTTATTTGGGTAACCGTTACGTTTCATACTTTCGTTTTTAAATATTGGTTTTGGTATTCCTTTTTACGATGTGGGTTTCTATTAAAGAAAATTTCGAATAGTAAACCATTTATAACCCCGACGAATTTCAAGGGAGAAATTCAATTTAAGGGGGGTAGAATGTAACAGCCCGAGATTTTATGAAAAATAATCTTTTTATTTTCATTAATGTCTTGTGTTGTATGCTACACCAAATGGAGCTTTCAAAACATGCATCCTAGACTTGCCTTACATTACACGCAATCGCAACCTTCCTCGATAGCGTGTGTAGTACGCAATAACGAGTTTCACTAAACAACAATATGCTATTAAAATATTATTAAAACTAGCCGTTATGAATAGTAATAACCACTTTTATAAATTTTGTAAATTTTATTTTTCAAAATGGAATACATTTTTGGATTCGTAATATCGAAATTAGCTTAGGGTGAAATTTTGGTAATTTTCGGATAACTTTCATATTTTGATGAATAGTGGAAATTACTAAATTTTAATTAAAAACAACTTTTTCAATCGAAATAATTAATAGTGATAATTTATTAATTTTAGTAGTTTTAAAGTATATTTAGAATATATTTTTACAATTTAATATAATGATGGTCATTAGATGTAATTTCACATTTAAACTAGTTATAAACAAGTTTCAATCTTTTGATAGTTATTATCTCTTAAAAACACGCTATTTGTTTTGACGACGGGAATTAATTTTTAAATTAGTTAATGCAACTGATATGTTTTGAATTTGGTAAAATAGACATCATTTTTGAGTTCATAATATCAAATATAGCTTAGGCCTAATTTTTGGTATTTTTCGGAAAACTTTCAATTTTTGATGAATAGTGAAACCACTAAGTGGTAGTTAAAAAAAACTGAATTGTTCATAAAACATAATTTTACAACTTCTGTGAGTGGAATTTCAAAAATCCGAGAGACACGGTTGATGTCAGTAAGTAAAATGTTGTTCAATGAGATAAAAATAATTTTTTGGTGAATAGTAACTTTTTACTTTTTTTTAACCACGGTTAAAAGTAAATAGGGTAATTAAGGGTAGAAATGGTATTATTATTACACTAACACGTGTCCTAATTCTATTGGACAAGTATAATTCGACCAAAAACAAACTTAGGAATAAAATATGACCATTCAGGCCCACTTCGATTAGATTAGGACATTTATTATTAATTTATTTAAAGAAGGGTTAAAAGAGTTAAAATCAATGTTTATTTACTAAAACATTTTTAATATGGGGTTATACATAAGATAAATTCGACTATAAATATTCATTAGAAATCTAAAAAGAGTTCCTAAAGAATGGTATTTTATTTGTAATTTTTAGACATTAAATAAGTTAATTTATTTATGACACAACGATGATGAAGTAATTATCTTATTAATGAAATATTGACATAATTGATGTTATAAATACCCCAATAAATATAATTGGAGACTTTTTATGAATTACACTAATTTTATAGGTTAATATGACATGTTAGTATTGATTTAATTAACTTTTTTAGAACTTATCATTCTGTTATAATTTTCACAAAAATCAATTACTTAATTGTTTCAAAATTGACATAAAATAGTTTTTAAAACAAATATTATATTATTAATTTTTATTTTATTCCTAAAAATCTAAGGTTAGTCCCAATGACATAGATAAGGTTATATATATTAAGTATAAACAACTTGGGGTTCGTTTTGCTTCTTATAGTATGTTTATTAACCTTATAGTGTAAGAACACAAGAAGACACGGTAAAAGTAAAATTATTTAACTTAATGTTAAATCTAAATGATAAGCTTAAAATAGGAACCTAAACTTGTCTAAATTCTATTGGATGAGAGGATTTAGACCCATCCCCACCTTAGCCACGAAATAAATCAATTTGGAGCTATTTAAAACTGAACATGACTTTATAATAAAATAATATTTTTAGTTATTCCAAAGGTGCCCCTCTCCTCCATTATAAAAAATCACCTCCACCCTCTCTTCCTCACACACCTTTGTGCCTTCAATCTCGGCCAAACCCTGAAAAATTCTCCTCTCCACATCCCTAGAAACTTCCTAGAGGTTCTGGTCTTCCTCAAAGTCCAATTTTAGTGACCTAAAAGAAGGTCTCAAAGAATCACTTCAAAGAAGAGGTAATGTCCGTTACAGATTCTTTCATCTTTATTTCTTCTTCCACTTCTTCTTCTTTTGTTGTTTCATTATGAAGTAATAACATCAGTATCACTCATATACTGATATGTTATTATAAGTATGAAACAACCCTATTTCACCATCAATCCATCCTACGGAAAAAGAAATCACCGCGCGTGCGTACGTATGGAATACCGTCTCCACGCCGTGGTGTAATATATTTTCCACCACCACCTTACTTGGATGGGTATAATGGTGTAAATAATGACTATATATGACTATTATAAAGTGATATTGATTCTGAAATAGTATACATATACTCCAATACAATTCCACGATCATAGGAACGATATCATCACTCGTGCGTACGTACGGAATACCGTCTCCACGATGTGATGCGACTCGTTCTACATGATCTTCATTTCATAATGATTATATAAATGAATTAAATGAATTAATATGATATATATTACACTAATACCATTATGGAAATGCGGTATCTATAACCTAAAGAAAAGAATAAGAATTTATTCGACAAAACACGCATAAGAAAAAAAGTTATAAACACCCGAATAACAAGTAGCAATGAAATATTACTACTAAGAAGCTAAGAATGTGACCATATATGATATAATAAAAATAAGTATGATTCTAGAATAAGTCAATAACATTATTTAAATCATTATACAGTAGGTTCGGACACTTACAAAGAAAGTCGGACCTAAGGTAAGGGAAATATCACAATCTCATTTTTATCCGAGATTGTTTATAGTTTGGAATTTACTGGGGTGAATTTTATCATTCAAATCCATGTTTCCTCAATATGTAATATTATTTGCATCCACGTACAATTGTTTAAATCCAATTTTACCCTTCGGTGAGTTTTTAGTAAAAGATATGAAAGAAATCTTTTGTCGTTTTTCGTACGAGGTACTTTTTGACTTTTCCGACAAAAGTACAAGAAGAATGTTTTTTTAACTTATACGGCATGAATGGATTTTTAAAACATTATTTCCAAGAAGCTTCCTTTACAAGTTTTCAAGTTTATTTTTAATCAACTTCTTTTAGTTTAAAATTGTATGACATGTTAAGAAAGGAAATGTTTTTTTGAAGTAGAAAGGATATTTTCCTCAAGAATGAAGTTCAAGTGTTTTACCAAAATTATTTTCCATAAAAGATAATAAAGGGTTATATTTTTATCCCTATTATTACATTGATTTGATTATGTTGTGATGGAATTATTTTTATGAATTCTTTTATCGTATATGAATTGTTTTATGATGTCATGATGTTTAAGATTCCCATTTTTATTACATGGGTTATGTAATGATGTATGATTTATGATTTTGTGGTATACATAAGAATGGTATCATTATGAGATGGGTGGGACCTATATATCTCTCCAATGAATTGGGTAAAGATTTTATATCTCATGAGATAGACATGGCTGGAACGTTAGGTTATACCGGTTCAGTGAAACAGTACTGAAACGAGGGTGACTCGGTTTAGAAAGGGACTTTGTCCACTAAGATAGTCTTGGCAATTAGTCTTGACTAACAAGAAATGAATCTCTATGATTATGCGTGAATGCCACAATGTTTCATGTTTGAAGTTATTATTATTGTGATTACATTTCACTACCATGATTTATTCCATGTTATGAAATTATGATCTCTTTTGCAGGTTAAGATTTCCGAAAGTTATGTGATTGTGTATACGATGTGATTGATATTTATTTTGTTTACCCATACTGAGCATTTGAGCTCACCCTTTTATGTTTTCTTTTCCCCAGGATATAAATAAAGGGTTTAGGTAAAAAAAGGGAAGATCTTTATGGGAGATGTTGAAGATCTTTCACCACGATTAGAAGATTATATTCCGAGTTTCCAAAGACACTAAACTATTACGATCCTTGTGTGTTTGTTTTTGTTATGTACTATGTATTCCGCAAAAGTAATGTAATGTCAATGTACGTCAGGCTTCGGGTCTCTACAGGAATGGACCATTCATCTTTTTCGGAGCTATCATTGGTTAATATAATCATGAGAAATCACACACAATGAGTTGTTTGTAACCCGACAGACAATGAAAACTTCGAATCTCAAAGACATTATTCGATGGATTCTATGAGATAACAACTCATATCTTTTCAGGATCCACAGAAATGACTTTTCAGAAATGAAAAGGACAAAAAAATGGACATCCTTCATCCAAAAAACAAACTTTGATAATTTGGCATACAAACAGTGATCTCTCAATATTTGTATCATTTTTTCCAACAGCTCTTCATGGAAACACCTTATATTTGAATACACCAAGATGTTGTCTAAAAACACCACAATAAAAGTGTCTAGATATTTCTGAAATATATGACTCATCAAATCCATGAATACTGCTGGTGAATTCCTTTGAACAGGAGGAATGACTACATATTTATAGTGTCCATATCTGCTTTAGAAAGCTCTCTTTGAAATATCTTTCTTTCAAACTCGCAATTGGTGATACCATGATCACAAGTCAATAATGGAGAACCACTGAGCTCAACATAACTTATCAAACTGACGATCATTGTGTGGAAGTGGATATCTATTCTTAATCATTACGTGGTTATTTTTATGATAATAATAAAACAACAGAAGTGTTCCAACAGCTTTCTGCATGAACAAAATTGGTGCTGCCCATAGAGAGGCACTTGGTCGAATGAAGACCTTGCTTTCCATATCCTCAAACTGCACATTAAATTCTCATAATTTTTTTGGTTCTATCATACAAGATGGAAGGGTAATATGAGTGGTCCCGTGAAGGATGTCAATCGAAAGCTCCATTTCAATTATAGGTGCAATCCTAGTGAAGTTCTCAGGAAATACATCTGGAAATTGATCCAAAACTAATGGAAACTAATTTCTTCAATCACTTCCATTGATTATAAAGGCAACAATGACAACTTTTAAGAGTTTGTTCCCACCATTAGTGCCAAAAAACTCTTTCCCCCTTTCTTTACCAACCTCTATCTTCTAATGAGATGATCAACGTCGTCCTCAGTCATGAAACTAATTTTTTTCCTATAATATTTGATGTGAGACCTAAAGGTTTTCTACCAATACTTACCCAGTATTAAATCATTGAAATCCACATTCAACATCAAGAAGTTCCATTTTAGATCAGCTTCATCAATAAATATATCACAAGCTCAACACACAAAGGATTGACATTCTCTTTCACCTACATGAGTTTGAATTTTTAAAATAGAAGTAATTATTTCCAAATTTAAACATAGTAAGTCAATAGAAGTAGATGAAATGATAGACTTAAATGCACCAGTATCAAAGAGCACTTACACAAGGGTTTAATTAATGAGAATTAAACCTCTCACTTTAGATGGTCTATCATGATCATCGACAATCATCTACTTAGCTACATATAATTTCTTTTTCACTTTACTTTTCTCCTTATTTCCCAAATGTGATTTCTCCTGTTGAGGATTCATCGTATCTCAAGAATCACCATGGATAGCTCTTTTCTGCTCATGAGATTGATTCTTCTGTTGTCCCCTTGTTGAAGCATATGGTGCATGAAATGAATTAGAAGTGTCTCGACCACCTGAACATGGATTACTATGACAGTAGTACTGATGATATCCCATTTTTTGCAGTTATGGAATACTCTAGGTTGTGTCATAAACTCTCAGTTTATGTTGTCTAGTGAACCACATTGACCAAAACCTACTTTTCTCTGGGGTCGGGGAGGAGGGTTTACTAATTCAGCTGCGTAATTTTGATTTCCACTTCCACCTTGGAAAATGGGATTTTTTCTTCTTTGTTCCTAGAAGTTGAGTTCCCATAGTTTCCTTTAGGTATCATCATACCTCCCCCTTTTGATCTTGAGATATCACATTCATCCACATTCACTTTATTCAGCATCTCTGTATAATCCATAATACAGTGCACTGTAATCTACGATCGTATGTCCTACCGTAGACCCGATTCGAAGATACGTTCCTTCAAAGATGAGCTTGCCACAACATCAAGTTAAAAGAATACTAAATTCATGAATTTAGCTATATACTCTATGATAGATATTCTCTCTTTATTAAAGATGAATAAGTACACCCTTTTATAGATCTTGAATGTGTGAAAATAGAATTGTTTTTTGAAAAATTCCTCAAAATCCTCCCATTTAAGGCATTAGTCAAATTTACCATGCATCACTATATCCCACCATCGGCTGACAAGATCCTCGAGAACATTCACCTCTAGCTTTACCTTTAGCTCCACCAGTTTACCGATGAAATTGAAGATATGATTCACCCTACTTAGCCAGACATCTACCTTTTCAGGCTCATCATCACCCTAGAAGTTAGGTGGATTCTGCTTCATAAACATGATGGTATGGTCCATATGACTTGGCTCGTTCCACCAGTTTCCCATATCCACAGCATGAAAAGCTTGAAAAATACTCTGAACCGGCACTTGGTTTACCTATGGTTCAGGTGCAACCACATTTTCCCAGCTCCTTCTGGTTGGTTTCAACTATACCAACTTGGTGCCATTTTCAAAAGTGAATAAATATTTTTCAATGTCACTCTCTAGAAATTGATGGTTTAGAATTTCAAATTATATAACATCAAATAGCACAACATTGTTTTCAAAACAAGCTTTTTCAACATTAATCCATTTTTGAAATATTCATTCGTGCTTTTTAGAAGTTAAACCACTTTCAAAATACCATATGCATTTCCTCTTTCAAAATCATTCATTTTAAAAAAATTACATACTTTTTAAAAAATAAAATCTTTTTTACAACAAGAATCATTCCTCAAAATGATCTATGCACTAATAGTGGATATTCATTTCACTATAGCGCATTTCATGGTTGTCTCATTGGATAAACACATGACAATGATATTTTCATCATTCTACAAGTGTCACAAAAAGACTTATGTACCCAACTCCATGGAATCAAGAAGTTCATCATAAACAGGTTAGATACATCCTTTCATGCTATACATTTCATGTTCCAATAATCCTACTCTTGTCTAAGATTCCAATACAAGGAATTGATGAAAATGAATTCCATCTCCAAGACCATGAACACTAATTATTTCTGCCACAAAGGAAGGACAAGAATGATACTATTTGTAATGACCCACTTATTCTCATTGGCTTGAGAGCATGACGAGTCATTACTTGGCCTCAAAAGATTCCCCAAGATTACAAAGGATAGTAATAAATACCAAAGAACATCAAATACAAGAAGGGGATGATTTATCCTTTAAAGAATAAACCAATAAACCAACTGACCATAACCAAAAATTCAATATATGATGCTTGAGAAAATTAAATAATACCCAATAACTTAATGTATCTCAAAACCACATCAAAGTAAGCAACAATGGAAGAATAACCATGTTTCAAAGTATAAAGTGGTTAAAAAACACAAGAGTCTCAAAAGATCACAAGAATCCATGATCCACAAGCTCTAAGATCCACAATCTAAAAACATCCCAAACAACATGAGGTAGTTCAAAAAACATGGGAAACATTACCTGTTCCCCTATCCCAGATGATAGCATTTGTAAAAGCGCCAATGTAACGATGAAGGTGTGAGAATAAAACATAGTTTGTTTTCCCCAATGACTTCCCAAATCATTCCAATAAGAGAGGAGAGTTAATAACAATTATATAAAACAGTTTATATAAAAAAATTCTCATGAATATTTTATAACTAAATATAAACATGTTTAAAAAACCATTCCTAACCAAAAGAAAACAAGTGAAATTGGAACCAATTTCCCCTCAAGTTATTATTCCAGAAAAATAACTAAACAAATATTAGAAACCATTTCACTTCATCCATTTTTGGCATAATCGAACCATTCCACACACCCACACAACCAGCCATGCATGTTAATTTATGACTGCTCTGTACTCGTGATCGGGTTTTCATTGACCTTCCTAGTCTTCACTAGGTAATTGTGTACCATGTTCTATATAATATTTGTAACTATGAAGAAGATCATATTTCCACCAAGCCCTAAAAATTAAATGTGATCTTTATATCCCATGTGACATTTGACCTTTTTCACTCTAAAAAATATCATATTTCAACAAATACCTGAACTCACCCACCAATATGCCCAAAGATCATTCCAAAACACCTTCTCAACAAAAACACCATTTTTTTAAAACTAATTCTGTCAAAGTAATTTCAATTCCAAATCATTTAAAAAGAAATAACTTTGATTGAAAAACCTTTTTTCATCAAACCATTTATCAATTCCAAAAAAATCCATAATTTAAAATCAATATTTTAAATTCAAGAACTAAAAAAATCTCACAATTCACTGAGATTCCACAATTCTAGAAAAATGATAAATCTT
Organism: Viscum album; assembly: GCA_963277665.1. Taxonomy (NCBI): domain Eukaryota; kingdom Viridiplantae; phylum Streptophyta; class Magnoliopsida; order Santalales; family Viscaceae; genus Viscum; species Viscum album. The sequence goes on from OY728136.1 coordinate 615,011,468, forward strand.
CACTGAAGAAGATTTATTCAATGTATTGAACCAAGATTTTTCAATAAATTCCATTCAATTTAATCAATTCGAAACTATGTCAATCAATTCTGGAAATAGGAGTCTATAGAGAAGAATCCTACCTTAAAGGTTTTGATGAAAACCCAAACGAATGAAAAACACACAAGAAAGCTGGGTTGTTTCCCCAAGAACCCAACTTTGATCTCTTCTCAAAGCATGATAAAGATAAAATATCATAATATTTGGCATCCAAACACTTGGATCTACCCAAACATCATGAGGCAGTTCTAAAAATGAGGGAAACAATACCTTTTCCCTTGTCCCAGAAGATATAATCTGCAAAATAATCAAAGTGCCAAAGTTGGGGTGATTATAATATTCAGTAGTTTTTCCCCAATGACTTCCCTACTCATGAAATTAGGATAGAAGAGTTGATAAAAGTTATATTAAAAAGTTTATATAAAACAATTTCTCAATAATAACTTATAACTAAATATATTCAAGTTTCCAAAAACAATCATAACCAAAATCATACAAGCGCAATTGAAACCACAAGTTATTTTTATTGAAAAATAACAAAAAAATAATTGAAACCATTTAAAAAGATCCATTTTTGGAATACCTGAAGCTTTCCATACACCCACACAACCATCCATGAATTATATGATATGAAAGTTCCATACTCATGAGTAGTTTCTCATTGATCTACCAAGTCATCACATAGTAATTTTTTCCCATGTGCCATTTAACCTTTGGCACTAAGAAGAAAGTCATATTTTTACCAAGCCCCATACATGAAATATTAACATTATATCCCATGTTCCATTGGTCCTATGGTACAAAGAAAAATTTCATATTTCAACAAATCCCTAGAAATGAAATATGAACTCACATAACTATAAACCCAAGGGTCATGCTAAAACCCCTTTTCTATAAAAAACTCTTTTATTGAAATTCAATTCCATAAAAGTAATTTCAATGCCAAACCATTTCAATAAAACCAACATTTTACTGAAAACATTTTTTTCCTTAAACTATTTTACAATTCTAGAAAAATCCATAATTTAAATTCACTATATTAAATTCAGGAACTAAAATAAATTTCACACAATTCACTAAGATTCCACAATTCCAAAAAAACTATAAACACATACTAATGAAGATTTATTCCATGCATTGATCCATGATTTCAAAATAAATTACATTAAATTTTGTCAATATGAAACTAATTCAGTCAGTTCTATCAAGAGGAGTTGAGAGAGAATCCTCATACCTCAATGGTACAATCAAAAATGCCAACGAACGAAAATGCATAAGAAAACTGGGTCGATTCTCCAAGAACTAATCTAAGATATATTCTCCTAGAATGAAAAAGACCAAATATCATTATATTTGGAACTGAAAAACTGAGATATACTCATAATGCATGTAGATCTAAAAATTGAGAGAAACACATAAGTAGATCTCAGTAGATCTAAGAATCTAATCAAGGACGATCACAGACCTCAAGAATCCGACTTCAATTTTACAAGGGAATCCTTCATATCGCCTCCAGATTAATGGGAGAACCTTATTTTTCCATAACAGAAGCCAAATCCTATGTTATGGCTGCTTAGGTGAAAAAACGGCCCACTTAAAGGCAAATATATTTGATATCCACTTTTTCATAATCTCACTTAAACCATCCACATGGTTAGTTTGCACGGTTTGGAAAACCACAAGCTAACCTTGCTTTAGATACTTCCAATGTATAGAAAAACACAGTTTCATCACATGAATCCCTAACCATGATCCAAATGTGTGGATGCCACCGCCCCAATAGGATAAAAAAGGCCAAATTATGCAGCATGGTTAGGCAAACCATGTGCTGCCCATGCGACATCCATTTTGCTTCAAAACAACTTCCAATGTTCTTCCAAAACTTCAATTCATCACCCTTAAAATTTATAATCATGAAAGGAATAAATTAAGGTTTACATAGTATAAACTAGGGGAACTATAATCTCCCTACCATTGGCCTTTCTGTCCTTGGAATATAGAAAAATTTTGATGTCCTGAAAGAGATCTGGACACTACTCTTTCATATCTTTCTCGCAATCCCGTATATCTTCCTGAATCTGACCATGCTACCATAAAACCCACACTAGACAGATGATTTTCCCAGTCAATCCTTTATTTTTACAATCCACAAACTTTATAGAGATATGTATCAGCATAGCATTCAGCTCTTGGTCAACGTGGCCCCATTCGATCACATGGTCAGGATCAGGCTGATACATTTTCACTGAGTTACATGGAACACATTATGCACTGCACTGAACCATGGTTGATGTACCAACTATTATTCCACATCTCCAATGAGTTCTAGAATCTTGAAAGGGACTATTTATCAAGGAGATATATTTACATGTTTCTCGAAACAATGATGTACAAGTCTTGGAGATATCCTCAAGAAGACATGATCACCCACAGTGAATGACAACAGTCTTCGAAGATGATCCGCACAAGATTTATGATATGTATGAGCCATCTTCATCCTTTATCTAATCAACTATATCTTCTACATTGTTTCTCAGACAAGGAATGGCCCAACTAGTGTATTTTCACTTGTTTCCACCCAACATAATTGAGAATGACAAGGATGCCCATTCTATGCCTCAAACAGAGCCTTGTGTATCGAGGCCTAATAGATGTTATTGTATGAGAACTCCACTAATGGTATATGATCCACCCATGAGCCACAAAAATAGATTACACAATCCAAAAACATGTCTTACCATGTCTATATAGTCTGATCATATTGACCATCGGTCTGAGAATAATACACCATGCTTTTCATCAACTAAGTCCATAGAGCCTGCTATAAGGATTTCCAAAAATGGGAGGTGAAGCTAAGATCTCTTTATCAGACTATTGAAACGGGTACACCATTCTTATTTTCCACTTCTCATATATATATTTTTGATAGATCCTCCGTCGTATAAGTTTCATGAATAGGGACGAAATGGGCCGGCTTGGTAAGCTGATCCACTATCACCAAAATGGTATCAGTCTGGTCCTCCCTTTTGAGAACAAATCATCACTTTTCTTGGTATTGGAATTGGAAGTCATTTTGTTCAATTCCTTGGTTTTGAATCTTATACAAGATTAGGATTATCAGAACATGAAATGTATAGCATAAAAGGATGTAGCTAACCTATTTATTTTAAACATGATGTTACCAGGGAGTTAGGTATGTAAGGGTTTTGGAGCCACATCCATAATGATGAAAATATCATTGGCATGCATTTATCCAATGAGACAACCATGAAAGTCATTGCAAAAGAATAAAATCCTAGTAAGAGTGCAAACATCATTTTGAGGAATTATTCATGTTGTAAAAAATAGTTGATATTTAAAAAATTATGATTTTTTTTCAAATGAATGATTTCAAAAAAAGAAATATGTATGGTATTTGGAATGTGGTTTAATTTTCAAAAACCAGGAATGAATGTTTCAAAAATGGATGAACATGGAAAAAGTGTGTTTTGGGAAACTATGATGTGATAGTTGATGTGATAGAATTTGAAATGCAAATCCATCAGTTTCTAGAGAGTGAGAGTGATATAGTTTCTTGTTGGTTTAGAAAACGACACCTAGTAGGAGTTGTCAAAACCTACCTGATGAAGCTGTAGAGAATTTGGTTGCACCTATAACACGAGTGAACTAAGAGGTGGCTCAGAGTATTGTGTGATCTTTTCATGTTGTGGATATGGGGAACCAGAGGAATGAGCCAAGGAATTTGGACCATACCCTTTGGTTCAAGAATCAGAATCCACCTAAATCCTTTGGAGATGTTGAGCCTGAAAAGGTAGAGGTGTGGTTGAGTAGGATGAATCTTATCTTTGATTTCATCGGTACACCGGTGGATCTAATGTTCATGCTGGCGATGTATGTGATTTAGGATCTTGCACGTAAGTGGTGGGATCTATTGGTGTATGTTAAATTGGATGAAATCCATATATTGGTGGAATTTGAGGAATTTTTCAACAAACAACCCTATCTTCACATGTTCAACATCCTTAAAATGAAAAAATTTATTAGAATGAAACAAGAGAGTATCACTATCATTTAGTGTACAACTAAATTCACTAATTTAGTATGCTTTTCACTTGATGTTGATGAAAGTGCATCTCTTAAGGAATGCATCATTGAATCTGGGCTACGACATGACATTTGATCCAGGATTGTGATTCTCTGTATTATAGTTTATACAGAGATGGTGAACAAAGTGACTCTGGATGAACGTGATATCTCATGATCGATAGGAGGAGGTTTGATGATACCTATATGAAATGGTGGGAACTAAAATGCTAGAAAAAGTGAAAAGGGACACCTATTTTAGTGGTGGAAGTGAAAATCAGATTGGGATGGCTAAATTTGTGAACCTTCTTCCATGACTCTATAGAAAAGTAGGTTTCTTTCAATGTAGTTTTCTTGACGACAAAAAGAGAGAGTTCATGGAAAATCTTAGAGCCTGGATTAACTGAAAAAATGGGACATCTTTAGCTCTATGGTCATAGTGCTCCATGGTTTGGTGCTCAAGACACTTCTCATGTGTCGCATGTATAATATGCTTCAAAAGGGAGAGGACAACAAAATCAGTCTTATCAGCCGAACTGAGCTATCCTAGGTGATTCTAGAAATACAATGATACATCAACCAGGGAAATCTCAGCAAGGAAACAAGGAGAGAAGTTCAGTGATAGAGCAATTGTATGGAGCTGAGAAGATGATTTTCAATGATCAGGCTGGACCATCTATGGTGAGAGGTACAATTCTTTTGTATTCTACCCTTATGCAAGTGCTCTTCGATACTGGTGAATCCCATTCTTTCATTACTTCTCGTACAGTTTACATGCTATGTTTATAGTTGGAAATGTTTCCATCTATTTTAAAACTCAAAAAAACTTCTCGGTGAAAGAGAATATCATGTCATAGCGTGTTGATTATGTGGTTTAATTGTTGATGAAGTTGAGCTAAAATGGAACTTCTTGATGTTGGATGTGGATATATATGATGTAATCCTAGGTATGGATTGGTTAAGAACATATAAGGCTCAAATTTACTGTTATAGGAGAATTTTTTGTTTCACGACTGAGGATGGAATCATGCATCTCTTCAGTGGAGAGAGGATGGTAAAAATAGGGGAAAAGAGTTTGTTGGAACCGACAGTGGGAAAGATCTCTTACCAGTTGATGGAATTGAGTTTGTATTTAATGAAAGGGATCATGTAAATTAGTATTCAAGATTTTTTGGATCATATTCCAGACGTATTTCATAATAACTTCTCAGAGTTTACACCTATAAGGGAATTGGAGTTTACGATTGTTCTCTTCACGGGTTAAGCAATGTATATGCTCTAAGATCATGCATTCTAGTTGTGGAATTTAGCGGTTCATGCTATATTAGATGAAATCCATACATGGGGGGATTTTTCAGAATTGTTCAAAAAACATTTCTATTCACACACATTCATGATCCAGAAAATGATGAACTTTAATAGCCAGAAAATAGAGAGTTTCTCGGTAATAGAGTATGCAGATAAATTCATGAATTTAGTACTCTTCGCACATGAAGTTGTATAAAGTGCATATTTGAAGGCACATATCTTCGAATCGGGGCTATGACAGGACATAAAATTGATGATTATGGTACTCTGTATTACAAATTTTATAGATATAGTGAGCAAAGTGACTGTGGCTGTATGTGATATCTTGGAATGGATATGATGATACCTACAAGAAATGGCAGGAACTCAACCACTAGGAATAAGCTGAAAATGGACACTTATTTCCTAGGAGGAAGTGGAAATCAGAATATGATGACTGAATCAGTGAACCTTCATCCATGACCCTATAGAAAAACAAGTTGGTTTTAATGTGGTTCACTTGACCACATAAAGAGAGAGTGTACAACACAACCAATAGCAAGCCATAACTGCTCTAAATGGGACACCTTCACCTTTATTATCATAGTTCTCTATGGTCAGGTACTCAAGACACTTATTAGGTGTCGTAATAATCATATTCTTCAAGAGGGAGAGGATAGTAGAATCAGTCATATCTGTAGAATAAAGCTAGCCATGGTGATTCAAGAAATACGGTGACTCCTCAACCCGGGCAATCTTAGCAAGGAAATAAGGAGAATAGTACAGCGATAAAAACATTTTGTGTTTCTGAGAAGATTATTGTCGATGATCAGGCTGGACCATCTATAGTTAAAGGTATGCTTTTTTGTAATTCTACCCTTGTGAAAGTGCTCTTTGATACCGGTGCATCACATTGTTTCATTATCTCTCTTCCTGATGACTTCCTTTGTTTAAAGTTGGAAATGATGCCTTCTATTTTAAAACCGAAAACTCCTCTCAGTGAAAGAGAATTTCTAGCCTTTGTGTGTCGAACATGTGATATAACTGTTGATGATTTTGAGATTAAATGTAACTTCTCGATGTTGGGAATGGAATTTTTTGATGTAATCATGGGAAGTGGAGTTTAGTATTGATATAATTTCGGGTACCATTCCCATTTCCTTTCCATCTTATACGATGTATTCAACAGAGTTACGGGAATTGAAATTGTAGCTGGAGGAGATGGAAAGAAATGGTTTCATTTGACCATGTACATCACCAAGGGAAGAATAAGTTTTTTTCGTAATGAAAGTAGATAGAACTATGCAGATTTGTGTTGATTATCATAAGATTATACAAGTTATGATATAGAATAGATATAATCTTCCGCAAATTGATGACCAATTTGAGCTATAAATGGAATCTTAGTGATTCTCCATGATTGAAATGTGATATGGATATCACCAATTACGATTTCTAAAGGAAGATATTCCAAAGACATATTTTAGTATAAGATATGGTCATTACGAATATGTAGTCATACCATTTGGTCTAGCAGATGCCCCAGTGGTCTTCATGGCTTTAATGCATAATATATTTCTATGATATATCGATTATCTTGTTTTGGTGTTTGTGGATGACATCTTAGTGTATTCAATTACAAGGACTAAGCATGAGGATCACCTTGGAATAGTCTTACAAATCATTATAGATCACTATTTTTTCCCAGATTATTAAAGTTTGATATTTGGATACGGGGTGTAAGTTTACTTTGCCACGTCATTTCTGAAAAAAGTGTTTCTCTTGATCCAGAAATGATAGAAGTTGTTATTTGGTGGAAACCATCGAATAATGTCTTCGAGATACAATATTTTCTCAGTCTATTTGGTTACTACCAATGATTTGTGTGTGATTTCTCAGGACTAACTTTTCCAATAACAGTCGTGACAAAGAAGAATGCTCCATTTCAATGGAAATAGGAACCCCAAAAATATTTCCAATAACTTAAAGTTCATTTTACATAATCTCTTATATTGATTTTTCCTTAATCAGAATATGAGTATATAATGTATTGTGAATCTTAGGGATTTGGGTTGCGATGTGTTATAATTCAAGGATACCATGTGGTTGCATATGGTTCAAGGAAGTTATGACTGCATGAAAAGAACAACTGAAAACACGATTTGGATTTAGCTATAGTTTTCCACACCCTGAAAACATGGAGGCAATACCTTTTTTAGTTATAAATTAACAATGTTGATACATCATAAAATCCTGAAACACATTTTCTCATAGCTAGATTTAAATCAGTGGTGAAGGATATGGATGGAGTATCTATAAATGTTTGACATTGAATTGACGAATACACCAGGAAAAAGGTGTTTGATGGTAGATGCCTTGAGTAGAAAGTCATATGATCAGTTGGTGAAAGAAGCTTTAGATGAATGACAGTTTATGGTGGTTCTAGCAAACATGCATGTGGAATGTTAACACTGAGGTGATGTTGTAGATTCCCTTTCTACTACCCCTATTTTTGATTTGGTAAATATTGTCAAAGGTAAAAAACTTATGATGTAGAATGTCTGGTTGTGAGTTCAAAACACAATGGTGGGGAGATGATTCAAGGATGAACACTTGAAGGGGGGTTTTGTTTTGTTATTTAGAGATGGGATGGTTGTACCAATGGATCTTCAAGAACTACCCCTTCATGATTACTACCATTCGAGATGTGCAATACATCCAGGTACACATAATATGTTGAATGTGTTGAATGTGATGTTTTGGTGGAGTGACATGAAACGGATGGTGGCCGAGTTTATCTCTAAGTTCTTAACTTGATAGTAAGTGAAAGAAGAACATCAGAGATAAGTGGAAATTCTCTAGCCTCTACCTATGAAAGTGTTGTAATGGGGAAATATCGAAATGGATTTTTTTACAGGTCTTCCAAGAATGCTCTGGAAACAAAATTCCATTTGGTTGATACTGTACTGGTTTACCAATTCATCCAATTTCTTCCTTATTCATGGAAGTCATACGATGAAGGATCTGTCAAAAATCAATATCCTAGAAGTGTTAAAGGGAAATGACGTACCTATTTCAATAGTCTTAGATAGATATTTGAGGGTCACCACTTGTTTTGGAAATCCGTATAGCATGCTCTTGGGACTCAGTTGACGATGAGCATGGCATATCATCCTTAGATGGATAGTTAAACCTAGCAGACAATAAAAATATTGGATGATATGTTGTGGGATTGTGTAATGTATTTTGGTGGCTCATCGGAGGAGTTTATACTCTTAGTTGAGATATCATACAATAATATCCATTAGGCCTCAATATGCATGGCTCCGTTTGAGGTACTGTATGGGAATCCTTGCTGTACTCCAACATGATTGTTAGAAATAAGTGAAACATCACTAGTTGGGCTGAGCCTTGTCCAAGAAATAATGTAGAAGATCCAGTTTATTAGAAAGAGGATGGAGATGGCTCAAAATCATCATAACTCTTATTGGGATTATTGTAGAAGACTGTTGTTGTTTTCTGTGGGTGATCTTGTATTCTTGTGGATATCAACAAGACATGGACATAGTCTTATAGAGAAACATTTAAAGCTATATCTTTGAAAAAGAAGGCCCTTTTGAGATACTATAATGTGTTGGAGAGGTGGAATATAAGTTGTAATTACCACCATTGTACAGTGTAGTGCATAATGCATTCCATTTACCTTCGTTGAAAATGTATCAACCTCATCCGGACCATGTGATCAGATGGCATCACGTTGACCTAGAGCCAGACTCTTATTTGATAAATATCTTGATATGGATTATGGATAGGAATGATAATGTATTGAATGGTAAAATCATCCTCCTAGAACGGGTTTTATAGAAGCATGGTCAGATTCCAGAAGAGGCTTAGGAACGTTAGAATGAAATGAGAGAGCAATGTCCAGAACTCATCCTGGGCAGTGAATGTTTTCTACATTCCAAGGACCGAAAGACCAATGATGGGTAGATTTTAGTACCCCCAGTTTCTAGTATGTAACCCTTACCTAATGATTTTCATGGTTATAATGTTTATGGGTGATTAATGGGAGAGTTGGGAGAACTTTGGAAGTTGTTTTGAAACAAAATGGAAGTCGGACTAGCGTTGCACAAATTGTCAAGCACTGTGGAAAAACAATGTATTTTTTCCTCTTGAGGTAATGAATTCTACAAAATTGGAGCACAATTTGGGAGACCATGTAAGGATGTCAGGAGAGGGTCTTCCTAGGCAGTAGCTAACGCACAGTTAGCTCATGGTTTGTCTAACCATATGAATTAATTATGCCTATGGTTTATGTGAGATCCTATTAAAGTGGATCTCACATGTTTTTTCATTAAGTGGACATTCTGTCTCCTAAGTGTCCATAACTCAAGATTTTTATTATCCTACGGCCAAATATGGTTCTCCCATCAATTTGGAGTTGATCTGAAGGCTTCCCTTGGAAAAATGAAGCCAGACTCTAGAGGTATGTGGTCGTTCTCCATTATTCCGAATCAGTTTATTAGATCTACATAGATCTACATTTTATTTTCTCTCATTTTCTTAGATATATGCCTATTATGGGTAGATCTACATGTTTGGATTCCATATATTATGATCTTTGTTATTGATCTTTCTATGATATGTGATATAAAGTGGGTTCTAGGAGAATCAACCTAATTCCCTTTTGCATTTTTAATTCTTTGGGATTTTCATCAAAACCTTGGAGGTAGGAGGATTTCTTCTCCACACCTGTTACATGAATTAATTTGATTAGATTATATTTGATTAAATTGAGTGGATTTTATGGTGAAATATAGGTTCAATTCATGGAATAAATTTTCATTAGGGATGATTTGTCGTTTATGTGTAATTGTGGAATCCAGGTGAATTGTGTGAAAATTATTATAGTTATTGAATAAAAAAATAGTGATTTTATGTTTTGGATTTTTCTAGAATTATTAAATTGTTTGATGAAAAAAGGGTTTTTAATAAAAATGGGGTTTTTATTGAAATGGTTTGTCACTGAAATTACTTTTAAGGAATTGGTTTTCAATAAAAAAAGGTGTTTTTATTGAAAATGTGTTTTGGCACGATCCTTGGGACTATTGGTTTGTGAGTTCATATTGCATTTCTAGGGACTGGTAGAAATATGAACATGTGCCCAGTGATAAAGCTCAAATGGAACATGGGATATAAAGTTAATATTTCATTTCTGGGTCTTGGTTGAAATATGGCCTTGTGGTTAGTGACAAAGGATAAATGACACATGGGAAACAAATTACCTTGTGATGACTTGGTAGGTTGATGAGAATCCTCTCATTAGCATGGAACATTCATAACATAGCCGGCATGGTTGGTTGCATAGGTGTGTGAAATGGTCTAGGATGGCCAAAATGGATCTCCTGAGATGGTTTCAAAGCTTTGTTTAGTTTTTTTATGAAAAAGAATATTGTTAGAAAATTGGTTTCAATTTCACTTGTATGCAATTGGTTATGAATTGTTTTGAAAGATTTTTTATATTTAGTTATAAACTATTCTTGATAACTTTTTATATATGAACTATTTTATATAATTGTTGGTAACTCTTATATCCTAGTTGGGTGAGTGGGGAAGTCGTTGGGGGAAAACCTACTAGGTTTTATACTCACACCTACTTTGACACATTGGTGGTTTTTCAGATGATATCTTCTAGTACAGGTGAAAAGGTAATATTTCATAAATTATAAGAATTACCTCATGATATGTGGGATGTCCAGATATTGTGGATCTTCGAGATTAAAAAGCATGGAGTCTTGTGGTCTGTTGAGAGTCTTGAGTTGTTCATCCACTATGTACATTGATACATGGTTATTATTCATTTGTTTCATACTTTTATGTGGTTTTGAGATACATGATGTTGTTCAGTAGTCTGTATATATTTCATGCATCATGTAGTGAATGTTTGGTTATGGTTGGTTGGTTTACGGGTTTATTCCATAAATGATAAATATCCCCCACTTGTATTTGAGACCCTTTGGCATTTATTTGCAGCCTTTGGCGTCTTGGGGATATCGCTTAAGGCCATGTAGTGACTCTTCTTTCTCCCAAGACAATGACAATAAAGGGGAAATTACATATAACCTTTGGGTGGTCTATTTTTTTGAATGACATAGTTTTGAATTAGGTGTGTTTATTCCTTAATTTAGTTGGGTATTCATAGTTGGGGAATATTTTGTAAGTTACTAATTTTCAATGGGGTTGGAAAAATTTGGGGAATTATAAACACAAATGAATAAGGGTAAGACAATGTATAATAATTTCATATAAAAAATATCAATTAAGTGTGAAATTATGAATTATACAAGGATATTTAAAAAGAGAATTTTGGAAGGTATTTATTTTAAAAAACTGGATTCGACTAATCACTTTTTTACCAAGAATTCACAAGCCACATACCTAGAATTTTGAGGATGTGTAGCCTTTTAAATATTATTAATAGTCATTTCTTAGTTAAATGTAATGGTTCAAGTGTGCATTAAGTGATTGATTGAAATAATTTATCATGATATATTCGTAATGTATTAAATTTTTTCACTCATATACTAGGAGAAAGAGTTTGGTGATGTGTTTAGTATTGAACCAAATTTAATTCAATTTGGTAAATATTACATAAAAATGTCGATTTATGAAAATTGTTAATGAAAAAAATAGAATTTAATAAACATGTGATTATATATAATCCTTTGATTTTTTTATTTTCAAAAAGATATTGGATCATGAGAAGTCTGGTAGTTGAAGGAATATGTATATCTACTGGAGGATGAGGAATTTAAATTTATCCAAATATAATAGACTGAAAATTCTATGTCCTATACCTCAAGGCCCAATGTTTAATATAGACTCTAATTTAGTCACATGTTTTGAATATTTAGGAAACAATTTCTACTCAACGCAACCCCATGGAAGCACCCCATGTTAAAAAAACCCCAATGTTATTGTTTGTCGCAACATGAGGATATATGTAACCCAATAGTTCCCTAAATCATATCCTAAAAGTTCTTTGGAAATCAAGAAAAAAACCCACATTATCCATCATATGAATATATTTTCTCTTCAATTCACATTGAATTTTCTTATAAAAAATAAGGAAACACTAATTCAATATAAAGGTAGTACCCAAGATTCCACCCTTTCCAACATTATCTCACAAAAAACAAAATTACCCTTATTTTTCAACCAATCTAAGGTAGACATCCAAAATATTTTATTAACTCAACATAATGCTATCTTCAATTAGATCATATATTATGTGGAATTTGAATATTTAGGTAAAGGTGGATAGATTCGCATGATAATGTGACCCACATCACATGTGAGGCTACGTCCTAAAAAAACATGACCCACATCACACCCCAATGATCCATTCACAGATGAATGTAATACGTAGAAGAAATTCATGATGAGTTAACACTCTAATGCAACTCAAAGGGAAGTTGGTTGAGACTATGTATCCTACCCAATGATATGTCAGAAGCTATTGCGAGAGACGTTAGAGCCAATAAATGATTAGGGATCAAAATTCTTAAATTATTATTTTGAAAAAGGTAGAAACTATATCTTATTTAGTGAATTTCATATAGTGTTTAAAAAAATATAGGATGATCATAAAGGAATAATCATTATTGAAATAAATAATATAGATCATAGAGTTTTTTTTTAATGTTGGAGGTATCATTTAGTACACATAAAACATGTAGTGTGGGGACTATTGGAGTTTGTCATTAAAACTACTTGACTAAAATAGGAAATGAGTAAATGAACTGGATTGATGGAACATGATCCTTGGGAGAAATAATCCCATTTATTTCGTGGGAGTGAGACATTATTCAAAAAATTTACGAATGTACCATACTTTCCATTTGAATATAATTTAGAGAGTCTCATTTCCATATGGATATTTTTAGGTAGGATGAGGATTATATAAATTCAGACATTCCACCATCATTGGGGGCATTTTTTACTCATCTAATGTTCTATTTATTTTCGTAGTTCACTTTTAATTTTAATGATTTCTGTGGTTGTGATCACTCACGTAGTGGGATAAAACCCCAATAAAGGATTATTCCAATAGGGGATATCCAATTAATGAATAAATTTTATTACATTTTCCTTTATCAACGTATTTCACTTACTATTATTGATTTATAGTGATTGTTATAATATGTGAGTTTGACTGTATTGATTAAGGATTTCATATATATATTAATTACATAGGTTGAAAAATAATTCTCTACCTTCACCAAATCATCCCAATATAAAATAGAATTATAATTTTTGAGTGGTTAGGTGTTTGGATATTACTTCCCCTTGAGTGGGATGATATAAATAAATTCTCACTACTCTATATCACCATATCCCAATTTATAATTTTCATAAGATAATGGAATGGATAATTTTATTAGATGTATTGGGAGATTTTTCATAAATATTATATGTAATTAGGATGGATTAAATTTGTTTAGTAATGATGGTGATGCAAGAAAATATAATTCATATGAATATATGTGTAAGATTATTGATCATGATCCTGTATTGAATAGTATTAAAATGATAGTTCATTATTTAATATAATGATAACAATATATTTGTACTCTGACTATAATATCAATCATCAATCAATATTTTAATACAAAATTCATTCTTATATTTGAATATTACATTTAAATAGGAAAAATAATCTACTTGTTAACATTTAACCCAATGAGAAGATAAAAATTTTACCACTATTTAGAGGAAATTTAAGATTCCAATGCACTGTAGTACCCAAATTATAAATATTATATGTTATAAAACCTTGTGATATAATGAATATTAAAATCATATAAAATCAAATTTTAACTTCATTATTATTTCCATCCTGGTTATGAAATCATGCATTTTCTTCTCTAAAAACAATATGTCTCATGATATTTATACACCAATAATCAAAATGAAATAATACAAACAACTAAACCCTCATTAAACCATTTATCTAGGTATAACCTCAATATTTAATGAACAAGACATAATCTCCATACGAAATTCTATCCATTCTACAATTCATGAAAATAATAATGAATGAGATGCACTAATATCAAACATAGTAGTGATGATACTAGAATAAATAAGAAAAGTACCTCTCATAGTCATATATCTCACATCCCACTCCACTTAAACATGATATAATTTACACTACTACCCTTGGACCTTATAATAAACATTCTAATATTGTTTTCTAGAGTTTCCCACAAATGAATCAACACTAGCTTACTTCAACTTCCCCACATACACGCTTAATCCTTATGTCCGGTTGGAAACAAAAATTTGAGCTACATGAGATAAGAAATTTCAATACTTATTTTGGTTCCAAATATTTCTATTCATATTATATGTATTAGTATCATTTGGAAAGTTTCAATTTAGGTCTTCAGGGATACTACATTGGTAAGACCCATGTTTTCACCTCCTGCGAAATGAACCTAATCTCCCCATTATCTTTGGGATTCCTCCCTAACTAGAATTTCCAACTTTATCTTACATCCATTCGGAAAATTCTAGTCTCCCTTAGATTAGAGAAACAATAATTACCACGATTTACATTCATCACGGTTATATTGACCCATGCTTATCATATATAGATAGTATATAATTTTTTATGAATATTTATCACATTACAAAAGTACATGTCAGAGTTCCGCAATAGTTTAATGTCCTTAAAAACATGGAAATAATAATTTTCTATCTCATTTATATATCATTGACATCTCCCTTAAATATACCCCTATTATTACTCTTACATAAAACTATTGTTCATAACCAAGAGAAAGGAAGCATAAGAATGGGGTGTTCTCAGATGCTCAGTAATGGTAAATATGGGTGAAATATAAGCATTACATGAAAATAAGGGAATGAGAAGATGATCATTAAAATATAATACCATTCCCTATAAATAAATGAATCACGGCATAAATAATAGAAGTTCATAAAACAAGAATCAGAAAGGAATGAATAGAATAGGCAATGAAAGACTGATATTGTAATAAGAT
Organism: Viscum album; assembly: GCA_963277665.1. Taxonomy (NCBI): domain Eukaryota; kingdom Viridiplantae; phylum Streptophyta; class Magnoliopsida; order Santalales; family Viscaceae; genus Viscum; species Viscum album. The sequence continues at coordinate 615,026,944 of OY728136.1, forward strand.
AAATAAATTGTGGCATACACATAAGCTTATTAAAAATGATTCCCAACGTATTCAAGGAATAATTACAAGGCCATTTAGTGGAATGGGTTCACTCTCTAAGCCATCATGGTATTCATGGTTCACTCCCATGACCATATTTGTTGTCATGGACCACTTCCAAGACCATCTTAGAGGAAAAATTCCTTTACTGAAGAAATTTCACTCCTCATACTATCTATGTATATATTAGGACATATTTATTTTTAAATAATTAATTTGAGGGAGATCTAGGTCCCAACCATATCATAATTAAATCATAAATTCATGTTCTAGAATATCATAAAAAATCACTTCATAACCTTGTAAATAAAATGGGTTCCACAAAAAGATAATAATTAGATAACCAATGGAAAATTGATAGGTTTCATAATCATTTCATCAAACCATAAACACAGTAAAGAATAGGTATTCATATGAATTTATCCAATGAAAGATAAAATAGTTTCATAAATATATAACGTAAAAAATAGAAATGATTTTAATAAGGGTATAAACTGTGAAAGAGTGATGAGTTTTATAAACATCACGAAATCAGAACATAAACCCTTTAGAGAAAGCATAGGAATGGAACTCACGAAGCATATACCACATAAGGATTAATTAACACAAATATATATAATTTTAGATGGAAAATAATTGTTGGTAAATATTTGAAAATTTTATCTTGGGGAAAATATCATTTCTTCTTTGAAAAAAAAATAATTTTTCAAACATAATACAATTTTAATGACATTTAATTGGAAATATGTTTGAAAACATATAAAGGAACATTGAATTTTTGTGAGAAAATTTTTCATTTAAAACTCATAAAATAATATAGAAATCATTATAAAATCATTTTTTGTTTAAAACATATAAAGTAATCATGGAATAATTTTTGATTCCTTTTCCTGGAAAACATATAAAAGAATCTTGGAAACATTTTGAAAATATTTTTCCATGAAAACATATAAAATAATCATGAACTTTTTTAAATCAAATCATTGGAAACTTATAATGTAATAATGATAACAATTTGTAATTTTCTTGTCGAAAAATTATAAAATAATCTGGAAAAAACACTGAAAACAATTATCATTGAAATCTTATAAAGGATTCTTAAAAAAATATGATATATTTTTTTCCTTGAAAACTTCTAAATGAAGCTTAATGAAATTTTCTAGACCTTTTCCCTTGAAATATTATTGAATAATCTTAAAGAAATTTTGAAAAGTTTCTTCCTTGAAAACATATAAAATAATCATGAAAACATTCAGAAATTTTTTTTCATAAAAAACCTATAAATTAACCATGAGAAAATTTTGAAGATGAATTTCATTGAAAACATATAAAGGAAGATATAAAAAATTTTAAAACCCTTTTTTAATACTTATAAAGGAATATTTAATACGTTTCTGTATTTTTTTTAGAAAATATGGTATTTAAGGAACACAAATTTCTAATTGAAGATTGGGGTAAACTTGGATTTTCAAAATAACACTTTCTTAATTATTTTTAGTAACAAAGAGGGAATAAATTTCACCAATACTTGAAGATATCATTAATAAACATATGAGAATAAATTTAGTGATATTTATTGAGATATGTATCTTAATACTTCATTAGTGGAATCATAATCCTAAACAATCTTGATAAAGAATGATATTTTAGAAATAAATCATTACGACTTTGGTATCATTGAATCATAATCTCCGAGAATGTTTAAAATTATGTGAAACATAAAATATCACAAAAAATATGGATATTTATAGTTTAAAATTTAAATGGGAATTGTATTTTCCTCATAAAATAATATAGTTTCATAACATGGTATGTGTCTCAAAGATTGAAAATTAAGGTAAAATTACATTACCGATTCCGTAAATTTGGAAAAAAACCTCATGAAAGAGAGATCATAAAATGGACATTTTAATAACCATAAATTTAATTATAAAAATCATTTAATATATACTTGGGAATTATATAAACCACAAAAAATAATCTATTTGTGAATATAGAAAAATGATCATAGAAATAAAGGTGAGAGGAGAAGTCCCTTAACTTATGTCTGATCATTCTTTGAACACATTCAGATGTCCAATATAATTAAGATAAGTTTATTATACATATATAAAAAAATAAAATTATTATACATCATACCATATATTATTTTATGATGATAATTTGTTATCCATTTATTAACGATTCTATGTTGATGTTAGGTTTTCGGAAATAACTGTTTTGTTTTTCATACATGATTTGATGTGTTATAATTGGTCCTCTAACATAGATAATGATTTCACTATTTCCATAATTTAATCCATTTTATAAATATCACATATATTATGTATATATTAAATTATAAAAATATATAAATAATAGTTGTCATACAGTATTCATGGAGACGGTATGCCGTAGGCACACATGAATGTTGTTTCCATTTTATTGTCGTATTTTTAAAAAACTAATATATATGAAATATATATAGATATAATTATTTTAATATAAATTATCTCTTTAGTTGAATTACTATTTCAAATATATTTTATAATTTCTGTAAACCCATCCTTAATACATTCCTTGTAATGTGTGGATGAATCCCATTACATTAAGGAGGTGGTAGTCCACATTCCCTCAAACGAAGTTATCGAATTTAAAAAAAATTGGAATACAAATGGTATGTGTTATATAAAAATTCCAGAAGCATAAATACATAATAAATATCTTATATATCATATAATAATAGAAATTACATCATTACTCCCAACCATTAAATTTTAAAATGCAATAATGAAAAACATTGGTTTGCGAGGCAGTAGTCTGCCACACACAAGAATGATTATTGCATAACCCATTTTATGGAATTGTTTATGATTGTCAGTTTAACCCTTAACATAATAAAATATAAGTATATTTTTTATACTTTTTTATTATATAATAATGGAATAAGAATAATTTAGGGGTGGACAATGAAATAAAAAAAGTGTTTATGGAAGGATGTTACCTATTTTTGGGAAATATTTTTTGTTTGTACAAAATAGATTAATTTATTGGATTTATTCCCAATGTGAAGTCTCTAGGACGACTAGATGAAATTTCAAAGGAGATTTTGGAATTGGAAGAACCAATTAGTTTTTTAATGTCAAAATGTTTAAAATATTGAATTATTTTTATGTGAGATTGATTTAAATGACCAATATTTGATTAATTGTTTTAAATTTTTTATTAATTAAAATTTAACCCAATTAGAAATATAATTTAACTATATAGTAAAATATATTAATATGTATTTTTCCAATTAACATTAGTAGTTTTCACTTTTAATTATTAAACAAGACATCTCCGAAAAATACCAAAAATTCACCCAAAAGAAATATGGATATTCCAATTTAAAAAATGATATTTAATTTTTAAAATTAAATTTATAAAATTTACCAAAATTATTTTTAAAAATGGTTCTCTATTAAATTGTAGTAAAATAACTTTTTTGAAAATATATCTTTTTATTCATAAAATTGGATTTATTATTATTTCTATCTATTAATTGTATTGTATTTGTGACAAATAAAGTTATTGAATATAGAATATAAAAATTTTAGTAAAAAAATTCCTCAAAATTGGGTTTTTATTTTATTGAGATAAAAATGTTTTTGTACATAGAAAAATTATTCCCTTAAAAAAGTGTCTCTTTATTTTAAAATATTTCTTACTTTCATTTACAATTAATTGATAACAAATGGATTCATTTTATATTCATGTGTAAACAATATTTTAATAACATAGTTAATATTATTCATGACATCCATTACAAAATATATTCCATGAGTGAAATTCTATTTTAATAATAATATTAATAGTATTTTATTTTTTGGTAAAACCCAGCATTGCATATAACATAATCTATAGAAGGAACACAATATTGTGTGTAACATAAGAAAAACAACTTCTCATGTACAATCAGATAATTTAAGTGTTTTTATAGTGAAATATTTTCTTGGTGTTTAAATAAAAAAATCCAAACAAAGTTCTTAAATATAAAGAAATATATATTCATTATTTCTTGAATTGAGGAATATTGAAAAGATTAAATTATTTTTTCAAAAAAAATCCAATTTTTTTTGATGTATTATATAAAATGAATTTATCAATTGAATGTCATCTAGGTTATAAATGGGTTAATACTTTAAACTTACATTCATAGAAACCAAAATCAAAAAAATCAATACTAAAACTATTTTAAAAAAAGAAAAGTTTGGACAATAAGGGTTACCAAAAGTAACCCAAAACTATGTATTTGTATAAGAAAAAATAGGCAGAAAGTGAAAAATGGACAAAGAATAGAAATAAAAATAAAAAAATTATGATTTAGAGTGATAAAGAACATTATTATAATAATGTTAATGATAATAAATCCATATCCCAAACTATCTTTAAAAAGGCCATTGATATCATCAGAACTAATGGTAAGGGGACAATATTTTATTTCACGAACCATCTTCTAAAGTTAAAATAATTTTTATTAAAAAACATACTTTATTTCATTTAACTTCATAATAAGGAAATACTTGTTGGGTTACACCTTGATCAATTTAGATGTCATATTATATTAAAAGTTATGAAGGTTAAATTTTCATTCTTGAAGCAGTAAACGGTAATGTGATCCATAAATAGAATGATAAGTTATTTTATATGTCTTTAGTGATCACAAAAAATGTTTTCTAGTGTTATCAAATATGAATAAATCCTCATATAGGGAGATAATATTTTAATCTATAATTAAACATCTTATTTTTTATCATAAACCATTACATAAATGGTTATGTTATGACCCTTTTGAAAGATGAAAGTATAGAAAATTAGAAATACGGTCACAATACGTTTCTTAAAAACTAAGAATTAATCCCCTGTATATCATAATGTATATCTTGTTCATCACATACCAAACATGTGAATACCTCTATCACTTATTCTCTTGAAAACTTTTTATTACCAAAAATCCTTGTAGAAAACATAAATTTGTACTGATTCCAATGTTTATTTGGAAATATTAATTATATCAAAAAATGATTTAAACTCTATCCATGATAGTACAACCTACTTTGTCAAAAAATCCTTTTTCTGTTCCAAGGTAAAAAATACCATCCAATTTACTTATTCATATTGATCATATATTTATTCAAAAATCATTATCTCAACATTAGGAACATATGAGGGGTTATCTTTCTCTAAATAACTTGTTTTTTGGGAATATTCACTTTCAATTAAGTCAAATTTCTAGTTAATTAGAACCATTAAACATATTATTATAAATCAATAGGGAAAAACATAAAAAAACCTATCCATAAATAATTAAACATTCATAATTATTGAATCCAAAAACAAAAAACGTTTATTTTTATACCTTATGCTTAACAAATTGACAAGGATACCTAATCATATAACCCAATACCAAATTCCTTTAACATTTCACATGTTTTATCTTTATCTTCCGCAAGATAAACATTACTCATAAAATCCTGATGATTATTTTCATGTCTTTTCCTCTTGTGATATATATTTTCAAAATGAATATTCATTCTACACTTGAAGAATTTAACCATCGATAATTTATTATGGATTCAAATCTTCCAATTTATTTCATTAATCAAAGTCTTCATTTTTACATTGAAGTTAATTTCTTTTTGTCTTTTTCAACTGTCAAAATATCTTCTTATTCCTCTAAGAAGTACACTTTGGTGATTCTTTCCACATTAAAGACAAAAAATAAACTTAATCTTATTTCCTCCATGGTGTCCATTACAGAAACTCTTAGTTAAAACCTTATTTTTATTCTTTAGTGAGTAAAATTGATGGTATCGTTACATGTTGTTAACCATGTTCCATGAAATCTAATTAGGAATGATAATAAAAATCCTTTATTCTTGTGATCTACCCATTTAATTTTAATCTAATTCCTTGAGGTTCCAATCATTTACTAAAACCATAAATCATAGTTTGATAAACATTTACAATATAATAAACCACAAAATTATGACAAATATCATATAGGATATCTAAATTATGACACCTTCTTTTAAATCAATGACAATGTATGATTATACATAGATAAATACGCAGGTCTATCCTTAGAAATGTCCATATGGATCTCAATAAATTTTTCTCATCCTAGATTTAATATATTGGCTAAAATTTTCCCTTGATACCAACTAAAAATGTTTTGGATTAACAAACACAGACATTACATAATTTTTATGAATATTAACATCATTACAAAAATACATTCTATAGGACCATAATAGTTTATTGTATTTGGAAACAAGTAAACAAAATATTCTACCCCAATTAATGTTATTAATCATATCCATTAAATATTTTTCCATTCGTTATCCTACCTAATACCTTTCTTCATATCTTGGGGAAAGGAAGCATAAAAAATGGGTCAGATCATATTCTCATTAAGGGTAAACAAGGGAGATATATATGAATTGAGAATATGGGTTGGAGAATATGATCGTAATAATATAAGATTATACCCTTTATATATAAATGAATCATGGAATAAATATTGGTAGTTAATAATAAATATATCATTTCAGAATCAAGAGAATAATCCATGAAAGAAAAACACGGAAATAAGATATAACATTGGTGACATACACATGATCATAAAATATTATCCAAAATAGTATTTAAGGATTAATTCTATGAAAATATTAGAGGAATAGATTTACTCCCCAAACAATCGTGGTTGTCATGGTTCACTCCCATGACCATCGTATTATTCAAGGTTCACTCCCATGATCATATTAGTTGAAAAAGTCTTTTCCTGAACCGAGTTTAGTCCCAATTTCTGCCTTGTCTATTTCATGAGATATAAATTTTTTTCCAATAAAATGGAGTGAGATATAAGTTCCACCTATATCATAATTAAATAATACACATTTCTTCCAAAATATCATAAAAAATCATATCATAACCCATGAAATGAAAATAGGTATCATAAATATTTCATTATATCATAACATGTGGAAAAGAGACAAGTTTAAATATCATTTCATCAAATAATAATCAATGAATAGAAGAGTTTTTAAAATAAAATAAAATACATGAATGATAAATGGATTTGATAAAAATATAACCCATGAAAGATAAATAGTTTTCATAAATATATAAACTCTGAAATAGAAATTGGTTTCATAGACATCATGGTATCAAAACATAAAATATATAGAGAAAGAATATGAATGGGACCCTTGGATAATATCCAAATTATTGAATAATTAACACCAACATATGTTACCTTAGATGAAACATAATTTTTGGGAAATATTTAATATAATTTCATGAGGGAGATATCCTTTCTTCTAGAAAAAGCTACATTTTAAAAAATGAATCATTTTTAAAACAATTTTATTTGAAAATGAACTCAAAAATTTATAATAGATTCTTGATAAAATTTTGAAAAAAAAATCCTTAAAAACATATAAAATAATATTGAAAAAATATTGAATTTTTTTTCTCGAATACATAGAAAGGATGCTTTAAAATAACTTGAAAAACTTTTTCCATTAAAACTTATAAAGGAAAGTTGAATATATTTTTTCATGAAAACATATATAATATGTTTGAATATATTTTTTTGAAAAAAATATCATAATAAATTATAATTTAATATTTAAAAAAAATTAAAACCATTTTATTTTTAAAAAATAAAGGAAGCATAAAAACATATTGAATTTTTTTAATTGAATACATATAAAGGAAGATTGAAATCTTTTTTAAAACTATTTTCCATGAAAAATTATAATGGAAGATTGAAATTATTTTGAAATCATTTTTCCTTAAAAATTTCTACATGAATACTGAGATCATTTTGAAAATATTTTTCCAATAAAACTTATAAATAATTCTTGATTGTCTGGAATTTTTTTTCTTAAATTACTTATAAAAAACATGAAAATGTTTTAAAACCTTTTTAAATTTTCAACATATAAAATGAGCATAATTTTTTAAATAAAATTTCATTGAAAAATTGTAACGAAATCTTGAAATAATTATGAAAACATTTTCAAGAAAACATGGTTTGAAAAGAGCATTGATTTCTGATCAAAGAGAGATATGACATCATATTTTATTAAAAATACTTTCTTAATTATAATAAGTTAAAAGTAGTTTAAAAATGATTCTATTATGTGAATATATGATTAATAAACATATTATAAAATAATTCATGGTTAATTTAGAGATACATGTCATATTATATCAGCAAAGGAAGAACAATCATAAACATTCCCGATAAACCATGAGATTGTAACAATAAATTGTTAACACTTTGGTAATATTGAATCATAGTCATAATGAAATAATGAAAATACAAAAAGCATAAAATATCATTAAATTATGGTTACTAATGATATAAAATGTCAAATTTTTTATGTATACACCTCGTATATGAATATAGGTGCATGAGCTAGAATTTTAATGTATAAAGGAAAATTGAGACAAAATTACATTACCGATTTTGTAAAATTTATACCATAAAACCCATGAATGTGAAATCATTTAATAGATATTTAAATTCCAATAAATTTATGTTTAATAATTATATAATATTTTTATGGGAATTATATTGACCACAAAAATGAAACGAGTGGTGAATAATGTATAAATATCACATAAAAAAAATGTAAAAATAGATCACCCATTCCTTGGGTCTTCAATTTATTTGTGCATGTTTAAAACTCCTGTATAATAAATATAAACCTATTATAAATTTACCATATAAACTTATTCTTATATATCATACAATATATTATTTTATTATGATCTTATTTTAGTCATTTATTTAGAATTCCATGTTTAGGTTATGTTTCGGGTAATAACAACTTGGTTTTTCACACATGATTTTGAAATGTTATTCTTGGTCCTCTTACTGAGATCATGATTTACATATTTAAATAATATAAGAAATTGAATGAATATCATATATATTATGTATATATGTTTTTATAATAATTTATAAAATATATAAATATGAAATGAAATACATCATTCATTTAGACATTATGCCATACGTATGTAGAAATGTTGTATCCATTTTTTTACTGTATTTTTAAAGAAAGATAAGTAAATGATATATATAAATATATATATTATCTCTACATGGGAATTTTTATTTTATATATATCATATGGTTTCCGTAAACACATCCTTAATACATTCAATTTTAATTGTGAGAGAATCACATCACTTTGAGGGGGTGGTAGTCCACACATCTATAAGAAAAGTTATCATACTTTCCAAAAAGTGAAAGTATGATGTTATGAATTTTTTAAAAAATCATTTATTATAAATAAATAAATAAATAATATTATACATATAATATAACAGTCGAATGTGAATTATTATTACAAAACATTAAAGTTGTAAATGGATGAACGAATGACATCTGTTCACAAGCGGGTAGTTCGTCATAGACACAAAATTTGATAGTGTATCCAATTTTATGGATGTGTTATATGGGTAGGTCAAAAAATTAAAACAAAAATATATAATTATATTGGGGATAATGATTTTATTATATAGCGATGGAACAATAATAATTTACTTGGTGTTTAATGAAATAAGTCAAATATTCTTATTGAATAATGCATCCCATTCTTTGGGAAACTCATTTTTGTTTTAACCAAAGGGCAATATATATTAGATTTGTGCCTAATTTTTTTATTATAGAATGAATTGAGGTATGATTTGAGGATATTTGGGTTGGTTTTGGTAATTAAAAAAGGATGTAGAGGTGTGAAAAAGTGATGGGGATGGGTTCCCCTTTTATAGTTGAGGAGGTGAGCCATTATTCTAAATATAAAAATATAAACACTATTCTGATGTCTCCTTTACATCATGTTCTTCAAATAATTCAAAACTATAGATTAAACAGTAAAATTGATCGAATTATGTCCATATAATGAATTTTTACATGTGTATTGGTTATTTGGCCCCTTAAATTAATGTTTAACCACTAAGTAATCATGTTTCTACCTTAATCACTATAATTAATTATAATTAATTTCACAAATATTTTTTAGAAAATAACTTGGTAGAACATATTAAAAATTAAAAATTATATTGATTTTAAATATTAAATAAATATTTATATATTTTATACATATAATGGGAAGGATTTAATTTAAAATTAATCATGTGGATGGGAAGAAATATTGTGTTTTTTAAAGTGAAAACATTCAAATGATTGAATTATTTCAATATCCAATTTCAATTTGAAATAGATTAAAATTACATATATTGGATTAATAGATGAGAAATTTATATAAATTAAATTTAAATATAGTTCAAAATGGTATTTAAGTATATAATTAAATTATATTAAAACACATTATTGAATTAAAATTCAGTATTTTTCAATATTCATAAAACATAAAAGTTCTCATAAGAATAAAAAAATAATCCCAAAGTAAAATTTTATATTAAAATTTAAAAATTTAATTTTATGTTTTTAAATAACAATTTTAAAGGATTCAAAAAATAGATTTAAAGTCGGTAATCTACTAAAAGGTAGTTAAATTTACTTCTTCAGAAATACATTTTTTTTATTCATAAAACCAAATTTACTCTTATATTATGTATATCAAAACTATTTTATGAGTGTCAAATTATTTATTGAATATATAATAGAGAAATTTTATTAAAAAAATCCATCATATTTGGTTTTCTCATTTATTGAGATAACATGGGGTTTGTTCACAGAGAAATAATTTTCTTAGAAAAATAGTTTTTTTATTTTAAAATACTTATTAATTGAATTTCTAAGTAATTTATAACCAATGGATTCATGTTATATACACGCGTAAATAATATTTTCACAATTTAGTTAATCTAATTCATAACATCTAATCAAACTGCTTTGTCTTGAATATAATAATATTTTAATAACAATATTAATTATACATTGTAGTTCAGTAAAACTATTCCTTGTAGGTGCCAAAAGCTATTGAAGGAACCCAGAATTGTGTGTAAGGAAAGCCAAAAAAAAGTGTTTTTTGTACCATAATCTAATATATGTGTTGTGTATGGCGAAATATTTACTCGGTGATGAGTTAAATGAAATACAAACATAGTGATTTTATATAATACAATCTATATTCAGTGTCATGTGAAATATAGAATATTGAAAAGATTAAATTAATTTGAAAAAAAAATCAAACCAAATTAGGGTGTTACAATGCCAATGTTATCCCATGTTTCTTAATTAATCACCACTTCATTGATAGTTAAATCAAAAGATATTTAAATTTAATGGATCTTGGGTCTTAGTGTCGTCTTTAATATTCACACCTTGAGATAATCATTGTTGATTATAAATGGTGAAAAATTGAACCAACTCCGCAAATATGTCTATATACTCTAATACTATCATGCTATGCAAGAATAGCTCAAGAAAGTATTAATGTATCCTTAAATTCAATACATTAAGATATAACTACTAACTAGAAATCTCATAGAATCTAACCTGCGTCAGATCCACATCTATATTTTAATATATATATATATATATATATATATCCCATATTCAAATAATATCTCCCAAGATTGTAAGTAGTGAACTACACGCTTGATGTATCAAGGGAGGGAATAAATTGAAATATTTACTTAATTATTTACTATTAACTATTATCTACCTCCACACTTAAATTACCCTCAAGATTAGAGAATTTTTCTTGTGGAACTCTGAAGAAAGATCTGTATCCATAATTCTATCCTTATCTAAAACCTTCCAATGTTCCATGATTATATGAACTAGTATGTTAAATATTTCAAGAATTATTTTCATGTTCTTAGATCCTTCCTTGTACACATGGTCACCTTTGAAATTCTTATACTATTCTTTTTCAGTAGGATCACATTGAATAATTGTAACACCCCGAGATTTTATGAAAAATATTCTTTTTAATTTCATTAATGTCTTGTGTTTTACGCTACACCAAAAGGAGCTTGCACAACACGCATCATTGACTTGCCTTTCATTACACGCAATCACTACCTTCCTTGATAGCGTGTGTAGTACGCAATACCGAGTTTCACTAAACAACGATATGCTATTAAAATATGATTAAAACTAGCCATTATGAATAGTAATAACCACTTTTTGAAATTTTGTAAATTTTATTTTTCGAAATGGACTTCATTTTTGGATCCGGAATATCGAAATTATCTTAGGGTGCAATTTTGGTAATTTTCAGATAACTTTCATATTTTGATGAATAGTGAAAATTACTAAATTCTAATTAAAAACAACTTTTTCAATAGAAATAATTAATAGTGATAAATTATTAATTTGAGTGGTTTTAAAGTATATTTAGAATATATTTTTACAATTTAAGACAATGTTGGTCATTGGATGTAATTTCACATTTAAACCATTTATAAACAAGTGTCAATCTTTTGATAGTTATTATCTCATAAAAACATGCCTTTTGTTTTGACGACAGGAATTAATTTTTAAATTAATTAATGCAACTGATATGTTTTGAATTTGGTAAAATAGAAATAATTTTTGAGTTCATAATATCAAATATATCTTAGGCCTATTTTTTGGCAATTTTTTGAAAACATTCAATTTTTGAGGAATAGTAAAACCACTAAGTGGTAGTAAAAAACTGAATTTTTCATAAAACATAATTTTACCATTTCTGTGAGTTGAATTTCAAAAATCTGAGAGACACGGTTGATGTCAGTAAGTAAAATGTGGTTCAATGAGATGAAAATAATTTTTTTGTGAATAGTAACTTTTTACTTTTTTTTACCACGGTTAAAAGTAAATAGGGTAATTAAGGGTAGAAATGATATTATTATAACCCTAAAACAAGTACTAATTCTATTGGACAAGTTTAAATCGACCAAAATCAAACTTAGGAATAAAATATTACCATTTAGGCCCACTTGGATTAGATTAGGACATTTATTATTAATTTATTTAAAGTAGGGTTAAAAGAGTTAAAATCAAAGTTTATTTACTAAAACATTTTTAATATGGGGTTATACAGAAGATAAATTCGACTATAAATATTTATTAGAAAGCTAAAGTTATTTCCTACATAATGGTATTTTATTTGTAATTTTTATACATTAAATAATTTAATTTATTTATGACACAACGATGATGAAGTAATTATCTTATTAATGAAATATTGACATAATTGATGTTATAAATACCCAAATAAATATAATTTGAGACTTTTTATGAATTACACTAAATTTATAGGTTAATATGACATGTTATTATTGATTTAATTTACTTTTTTAGAACTTATCATTCTGTTATGATTTTCAAAAGAATCAATTACTAAATAGTGTCAAAATTGACATAAAATAGTTTTTAAAACAAACATTGTATTATTAATTGTTATTTTATTCCTAAAAATCTATGGCTAGGCCAAATGACTTAGATAAGGTTATATATATTAATAATAAACAACTTGGGGTTCGTTTGGCTTCTTATAGTAAGTTTATTAACCTTATAGTGTAAGAACACAAGAAGACATGGTAAAAGTAAAATTATTTAACTTAATGTTAAATCTAAATGATAAGGTTAAAATAAGAACCTAAACTTGTCTAAATTCTATTGGATGAGATGATTTCGACCCATCCCCACCTTAGCTTTTAAATATATCAATTTGGAGCTATTTGAAACCGAACTTGACTTTATAATAAAATAATATTTTTAGTTATTCCAAAGGTACCCCTCTCCTCCCTTATAAAAGGGCACCTCCTCCCTCTCTTCTTCACACAACATTGAGATTTAAAGCTTCGCCAAACCCTGCCAAATTCTCTTCTTCACTTCCCTAGAAACATCATAGCGGTTCTGGTCTTCCTCAAAGACCAATTTTAGTTCCCTAAGAGGAGGTCTCAAAATAGCACTTCAAAGAAGAGGTAATGTCCGTTACCGATTATTTCAACTTTATTTCTTCTTACACTTCTTCTTCTTAGGTTGTTTCATTATGATGTAATAACATCAGTATCACTCATATATTGATATGTTATTATAAGTATTAAACAACCCTATTTCACCATCTATCCATCCTACGGAAAAAGAAATCACCGCGCGTGCGTACGTACGGAATACCGTCTCCACGCTGTGGTGTAATCTATTTTCCACCACCACCTTACTTGGATGGGTATAATGGTGTAAATAATGACTATATATGACTATTATAAAGTGATACGGATTCTGAAATAGTATACATATACTCCAATACAATTCCACGATCATAGGAACGATCTCATCACTCGTGCGTACGTACGGAATACCGTCTCCACGATGTGATGCCACTCGTTATACATGATCTTCATTTCATAATGATTATATAAATGAATTGAATGAATGAATATGATATATATTACACTAATACCATTCTTGAAATGAGGTATCTATAACCTAAAGAGAAGAATAAGAATTAATTCGACAAAACACGCATATGAACAAAAAGTTATAAACACCCGAATAACAAGTAGCAATGAAATATTACTACTAAGAAGCTAAGAATATGACCATATATGATATAATAACAATGAATATGATTCTTTAATAATTCAATTACATTATTTAAATAATTATACAGGAGGTTCGGACACCTACGAAGAAAATCGGACCTAAGGTAAGGGAAATATCACAATCTCATTTTTATCTGAGATTGTTTATACTTTGGCATTTACTAGGGTGTATTTTATCATCCAAATCCTTGTTTCCTCAATATGTAATATTATTTCCATCCACCTAAAATTGTTTAAATACAATTTTACCCTTAGTTGTGTTTTTAGTAAAAGATATGAAAGGAATCTTTTGTCGTTTTTCATACGAGGTACTTTTTGACTTTTCTGAAAAAAGTACGAAGAATGTTTTTTTAACTTATACGACATTAATGGATATTTAAAACATTATTTCCAAGAATCATCCTTTACAAGTTTTCAAGTTTATTTTTAATCAACTTCGTTTAGTTTAAAATTTTACGACATGTTAAGAAAGGAAAAGTGTTTTTGAAGTAGAAATGATATTTTCTTCAAGAATGGAGTTCAAGAGTTTTATCAAAATTATTTTCCATCTAAGACAATATAGGGTTATGTTTCTATCCCTATTATTACGTGGATTTTATTATGTTGTGATGGAAATATTTTTATGAATTCCTTTATCTTTTATGATTTTTTTTATGATGTCATGATGTTTAAGAATCCCATTTTTATTACATGGGTTATGAAATGATGTATGATTTTTGATTTTGTGGCACACATAAGAATGGTATCATTATGTGATGGTTGGGACCTATATCTCCCTTCAATGCATTGGGTAAAGATTTTATATCTCATGAGATAGACATGGCTGGAACGGTAGGTTATATCGGTTCAGTGAAACAGGGGTGAAACAAGGGTGACTCGGTTCAGAAATGGACTTTATCCACTAAGATAGTCTTGGAAATGAGTCTTGACTAATAAGATATGATTATCTATGATTATGTGTGTATGACACAATGTTTCGTGTTTTATGTTATGATTATTGGGATTTCTTTTCACTACTATTATTTATCCCATGCAATGAAATTATTCTCTCTTTGGCAGGTTAATATTTCCAAAATGTTATGTTCTTATGAATATAATGTGGTTGATATTTCTTTTGTTTACCCTTACTGAGCATTTGAGCTCACCCTTTTATGTTTTCTTTTCCCCAGGATATAAAGAATGTTTTTAGGTAAAAAAAGGAAGATCTTTATGGGAGATGTTGAACATCTTTCACCACGATTAGAAGATTATATTCTGAGTTTCCAAAGACACTAAACTATTACGATCCTTGTGTGTGTGTTTTTGTTATGTACTAAGTATTCCGAAAAAGTAATGTAATATCCATGTACGTCAAGATACGGGTCTCTACAGTTGGTATCCGAGGAAAGGTTTAGTCAACTTTTGGAAACTAGGATGTGAGAACGTTAGTGAGATCCCTAGAGATATTTCTAAGGTATGTCTAGGGATGTCCCTAAGGATAAGTATACGTATATGATAGTCCTACAACTATGGTAACGATATTAGAATTTAACCAAAGATGTTAGATATTGAAGTTACTCCCCCTTTATTATGATTTTTTTCCTCTAACACTATTCTTTTTGGGTTTTAGAAAATGGCTGGAAACAAGGTGATTCACGATAATGGAGGATATGATGGACAATGGAATGATATTTTTCATGAGAAACCAAATGAAATGGGATTTGGAAGTACAAAAATCATTACTATGCCAAATTAGCAATCTCATAATATGATCAATAAAGTAAAATTTGGTAAGTTTCCTGACTCGGCTAATAAGAGAAAGATGGAGTTTCATGATACTCATAGAGGAAAGAAAGTTCAATTTCCCCTATGTAAATCATGTGGGAAGAGGCATCAAGGATAATGTTTCAAAGGAACTGGAAGATTATTTTGGTGTGGAAAAGAAGTACACAAAGCTAGTAAGTGCAAAGGAAAAGGTTCAGTTAACACCAGGGATGAGGATAATGGTATCTCTACGACATCAACAATGGTTAAATGTTTTAAATGTGGAATGTACAGGCTTATGGAAACCAATGCCCTAAGGTAAAGTCTCATAAAGAGAATCAGTATGGTCGTATGGGTAGTATTTATGTTGATGATGATTAAGAGACTACAAATGATATGTGAGATGAAAGAATTGTTGAAGCTCGGTCAATGGTTTAAGAATGTAGTGGAATGATTACGTGTTTATCATGCTTAATGTTGTATAAGTAATCTCTTGGTACTATGGAATAAAGAGACATCTAAGGATTGTTACACTGTTGTCTTTCCTTGAGTTTTGAAAGTGTATGATTAATGGTACCAGTATCCATTAAAGGATATTCAGATATTTTTGGAATATAGATGATATGCGCATAATGAAGGGATAAGTAGAAAATG
Source organism: Viscum album (assembly GCA_963277665.1). Lineage (NCBI taxonomy): Eukaryota > Viridiplantae > Streptophyta > Magnoliopsida > Santalales > Viscaceae > Viscum > Viscum album. The sequence continues at coordinate 615,043,927 of OY728136.1, forward strand.
AAATGTTTGACAATATTCATGAGTTCATGATTGATATAAGGACTAAGTGATATCATGGTTTGAGTATATATAATTTTGAGGATTTTGGTTTGTGGAAAGTGTTAACTTTTAACAGAACTCATGTTTTCAATAAGGTTCAATGGGTATTCAAGAGAATACAAGATCAAGGACTTTGAATTCTTGGAATGTGACCAACCAAACATATCTTATGATATATGGGGATCAACGATGGTATTAAATCTCTGGTAATCATTTTCACTATGTTATGAGAGTGGACCGAAGTATTTTAGATAAGCCTAAATATTGGAATGGATTATGTTGGATATAAGTTAGTATTGTTTAAGGATATAAATTTTTTTGATATTATTGATGGGATGTTATAGTAATGTAGTTTTAGAAAAAGGACAACTTGCAGGACGGGCGATGACCCATCGCGTCAGACAAGGCTGTGGGAATCGAACCCACAACCGAAGTGCGACTGGCCTTTATCGCCTACCACTGGCCTATAGGAAGTCCCTGGTTAGTAGAAACTAGTTTAATTTTATTAAGCGGTATGATATATGAAGTATAAGTTCATTTTTGGAACCATATATGATTAACCATAAGATGGACTTATAACTTTTGCTAACCTTTTCTTTGAAAGAGATGGAATGACCCATCATTCTATCACATTATCTGCTTACACATCATGAATGACAAATTCAACTTTATTTCTTTAAGAGATGAAGTGGAAATTGTCCAAAGAATGACAAACGGTGAGACTATACCAAAATCACGAAAGTATTTCTTCTAATTCCAATTTCATCAACTTTAGGGAAATGATCTTGAAAACCAAAAATGTTGTCTTAGTGCTCTTATATCTGATGAATCAGATGGTACATTAGATCGTTACAAATTTATGGCTTTGTAATTGCTAGCTTTTCCATAGCCATGTTCTCTACCACTCTCCATCAGAACATGATGGTTAGATTTCTCTTCCATATCCATATTTTCACCTATGTGGAAACACAGTGATTAGTTTATTTGGGTAACCGTTACATTTCATACTTTTGTTTTTAAACAATGGTTTTGTTATTCCTTTTTACGATGTGGTTTTCGATTAAAGAAACTTTCGAATAGTAAACCATTTATAACCCCAACGAATTTCGAGGGAGAAATTTATTTTAAGGGGGGTAGAATGTAACATCCCGAGATTTTATGAAAAATATTCTTTTTAATTTCAATAATGTCTTGTGTTGTACGCTACACCAAAAGGATCTTTCACAACACGCATCCTTGACTTTCCTTTCATTACACGCAATCGCAACCTTCCTTGATAGCGTGTGTAGTACGCAATACCGAGTTTCACTAAACAACGATATGCTATTAAAATATGATTAAAACTAGCCGTTATGAATAGTAATAACCACATTTTTAAATTTTGTAAATTTTATTTTTCAAAATGGACTTCATTTTTGGATCCATAATATCGAAATTAGCTTAGGGTGAAATTTTGGTAATTTTCGGATAACATTCATATTTTGATGAATAGTGAAAATTACTAAATTTTAATTAAAAACAACTTTTTCAATCGAAATAATTAATAGTGATAAATTATTAATTTCAGTGGTTTTAAAGTATATTTAGAATATATTTTTACAATTTAATACAATGTTGGTCATTGGATGTAATTTCACATTTAAACCAGTTATAAACAAGTGTCAATCTTTTGATAGTTATTATCTCTTAAAAACACGCCTTTTGTTTTAACGATGGAAATTTATTTTTAAATTAATTAATGAAACTGATATGTTTTTAATTTGGTAAAATAGAAATCATTTTTGAGTTCATAATATCAAATATATGTTAGGCCTAATTTTTGGCATTTTTCTGAAAACATTCAATTTTTGATGACTAGTGAAACCACTAAGTGGTAGTTAAAAAACTGAATTTTTCATAAAACATAATTTTACCACTTCTGTGAGTGGAATTTCAAAAATCCAAGAGACACAGTTGATGTCAGTAAGTAAAATGTGGTTCAATGAGATGAAAATAATTTTTTGATGAATAGTAACTTTTTACTTTTTTTACCACGGTTAAAAGTAAATAGGGTAATTAAGGGTAGAAATGATATTATTATTACCCTAAAACATGTACTAATTCTATTGGACAAGTTTAATTCGACCAAAAACAAACTTAGGAATAAAATATGACCATTTAGGCCCACTTGGATTAGATTAGGACATTTATTATTAATTTGTTTAAAGAAGGGTTAAAAGAGTTAAAATCAAAGTTTATCTACTAAAACATTTTTAATATGGGGTTATAAATAAGATAAATTCAACTATAAATATTCATTAGAAAGATAAAAAGATTTCCTATATAATGGTATTTTATTTGTAATTTTTAGATATTAAATAATTTAATTTATTTATGACACAACGATGATGCCGTAATTATCTTATTAATGAAATATTGACATAATTGATGTTATAAATACCCAAATAAATATAATTTGAGACTTTTTATGAATTTCACTAATTTTCTAGGTTAATATGACATGTTAGTATTGATTTAATTAACTTGTTTCGAACTTATCATTCTGTTATGATTTTTACAAAAATCAATTACTAAATAGTGTCAAAATTGACATAAAATAGTTTTTAAAACAAATATTATATTATTAATTGTTATTTTATTCCTAAAAATCTAAGGTTCGGACAAATGACTTAGATAAGGTTATATATATTAATAATAAACAACTTGGGGTTAGTTTAGCATCTTATAGTAAGTTTATTAACCTTATAGTGTAAGAACACAAGAGGACACGGTAAAAGTAAAATTATTTAACTTAATGTTAAATCTAACTGATAAGGTTAAAATAGGAACCCAAACTTGTATAAATTATATTGGATGATAGTATTTCGACCCATACCCACCTTAGCTTTGAAATATATCAATTTTGAGCTATTTAAAACCGAACTTGACTTTATAATAAAATAATATTTTTTGTTATTCCAAAGGTACCCCTCTCCTCCCTTATAAAAGGGCACCTCCTCCCTCTCTTCCTCACACAACATTGAGCCTTCAAGCTTAGACAAACCCTGAAAAATTCTCTTCTCCACTTCCCTAGAAACATCCTAGAGGTTCTGGTCTTCCTCAAAGACCAATTTTAGTGCCCTAAAAGGAGGTCTCAAAGAAGCACTTCAAAGAAGAGGTAAGGTCCGTTACCAATTCTTTCATCTTTATTTCTTCTTCCACTTCTTCTTCTTAGGTTGTTTCATTATGAAGTAATAACATAAGTATCAATCATATACGGATATGTTATTATAAGTATGAAACAACCCTATTTCACCATCTATCCATCCTACGGAAAATGAAATCACCGCGCGTGCGTACGTACGGAATACCGTCTCCACGCCGTGGTGTAATATATTTTCCACCACCACCTTACTTGGATGGGTATAATGGTGTAAATAATGACTATATATGAATATAATAAAGTGATAATGATTCTGAAATAGTATACATATACTCCAATAAAATTCCACGATCATAGGAACGATATCATCACTCGTGCGTACGTACGGAATACCGTCTCCACAATGTGATGCGACTCGTTCTAAATGATCTTCATTTCATAATGATTATATAAATGAATTGAATGAATGAATATGATATATATTACAATAATACCATTCTGGAAATGAGGTATCTATAACCTAAAGAGAAGAATAAGAATTTATTCGACAAAACACGCATAAGAACAAAACGTTATAAACACACGAATAACAAGTTGAAATGAAATATTACTAATAAGAAGCTAAGAATATGACCATATATGATATAATAACAATGAATATAATTCTGTATCAAGTCAATGACATTATTTAAATCATTATACAGGAGGTTCGGACACCTACGAAGAAAATCGGACCTAAGGTAAGGGAAATATCACAATCTCATTTTTATCCGAGATTGTTGATACTTTGGCATTTACTGGGGTGTATTTTATCATCCACATCCATGTTTACTCAATATTTAATAGTATTTCCATCCACCTACAATTTTTTAAATCCAATTTTACCCTTAGTTGAGTTTTTAGTAAAAGATATGAAAGGAATCTTTTGTCGTTTTTCGTACGAGGTACTTTTTGACTTTTCCGATAAAAGTACGAAGAATGTTTTTTTAACTTATACGGCATGAATGGATTTTTAAAACATTATTTCCAAGAAGCTTCCTTTACAAGTTTGCAAGTTTATTTTTAATCAACTTATTTTATTTTATAATTTTACGACATGTTAAGAAAGGAAAAGTGTTTTTGAAGTAGAAAGGATATTTTCCTCAAGAATGGAGTTCAAGAGTTTTATCAAAATTATTTTCCATATAAGAAAATATAGGGTTCTGTTTCTATCCCTATTATTACATGTATTTGATTATGTTGTGATGGAAATATTTTTATGAATTCCTTTATCTTTTATGAATTTTTTTATGATGTCATGATGTTTAAGAATCCCATTTTTATTACATGGGTTATGAAATGATGTATGATTTATGATTTTGTGGCACACATAAGAATGGTGTCATTATGAGATGGGTGGGACCTATATCTCCCTCAAATGAATTGGGTAAAGATTTTATATCTCATGAGATAGACATGGCTGGAACGGTAGGTTATACCGGTTCAGTGAAACAGGACTGAAATGAGGGTGACTCGGTTCAGAAATGGACTTTGTCCACTAAGACAGTCTTGGAAATGAGTCTTGACAAATAAGATATGATTCTCTATGATTATGTGTGTATGCCACAATGTTTAGTGTTTTAAGTTATGATTATTGGGATTTCATTTCACTACTATTATTTATCCCATGTTATGAAATTATTCTCTTTTTTGCAGGTTAAGATTTCCAAAATGTTATGTTCTTATGAATATGATGTGATTGATATTTCTTTTTTTTACCCTTACTGAGCATTTGAGCTCACCCTTTTATGTTTTCTTTTCACCGGGATATAAAGAAAGGTTTTAGGTAAAAAAAGGAAGATCTCTAGGGGAGATGTTGAAGATCTTTCACCACGATTAGAAGATTATATTCCTAGTTTCCAAAGACAATAAACTATTACGATCCTTGTGTGTGTGTTTTTTTATGTACTAAGTATTCCTCAAAAGTAATGTAATGTCCATGTAAATCAAGATACGGGTCTCTACAATAATAATATCTATAACACCATAAAACAAGGGAGAAAATAACACAATGATCTATGTATAAATTCCCTCTTCAAAAACTAGAAAAACCAAAAACATTATATCTAAATTACATGTATATATGGCTCTATAAACACAATAGAAATTTATTTATAGAAGAATTTTAAAAAATATAAATAACAAATAATTTCAATCAAATTGTTTCAAGAACAAACCCATTAAAAATAATTAAGGAATATCTCACAAAATTACTTTGAATGAAGAAACCCATTTATAGAAAAATTATGTACATGCATATAATTCATATAATGACCAATAATTATGAATTATTACACTAACAATACCAACCCATCATGAATGTCACCAATAACAGTGCATTATGAACTTGCATCATATAAGCAATCCTTTCGACTAATTTCATACCCAAATAATCTGGTACCTAAAGAACATATATAAATTGTATATATATACTTTGTTATTTGTACCTCTTTAATATTTACCACCATTTTATCTATTACCATAATCCTTCCAAGACTCATCCTTCGATACTCTACTATGATACTAATAGACTTGACCCGGGTGCTCAAATACTAAGGTCGGTGTTAGACCACCACATAGAATTAGGAGGATTTCATGATTACTTGAGGATGTTAACTAGTGATAATGTATTAATATACTATTAGAGTATTGTTTATTTTCTCAAACAAACAACCAAATATATGAAATTTGAACTATTTTTGTGGAATAAATTTCCAAAATTAAAAATACCATTTAAATTGAATTATCCATACAAAGTCAAGTAGAACATAAAATAAACTTTTTGACCTATATTACATAGGAACTTATAATATGACACCAAATTATTGATAATGGTATTAACCATCCTCTACTATATGGATGAACATCAACATGTCTACCATGAACTCCGATATAAAGATCTATATACAAGAAACATTTGATCCTTTCACTTGCCTATGTCACAACATAAGATATCTATACAGATACCAAGATGTACTAGAATGGATGTGTAGAAAAACCCAATATGATTTCCCCATTCCACACTCAGGAAATCCTATTCCAACCCAATTCTATATCGTGTGACCAATTCCTCTAAAAATTGGTCATTATATTTTAAAAAATACTTTATCAAATTTCCATATAATCAATGAAATAAATAAAAATAATATAACCAGGTATTTACATAAATATTGAAATATAATCTTATTCCACCTCAATATACTTCCAATATTTCTCCAATACAACCAAATGATATATGAATAATAAATAATCACATACATTAATTTTATACATATGATCATAGTATAATATCATTACGGATTATCACCCCCTCGAGTAGTTCCCAAATTTCATGGCCCTTCCTATCCATATCATGAAAAATTATATAACTTTACCTTCATCCCAAATACACACCACTTCATCTAATACTCAAATATTATTCGTCATTTCTTCTAAGAAAAAAATAATATTACCAAAATTATTTTATAATATAGAAATAGATTTCATATCTCTTCCAACAAACGAATTATTAAGACTAGATAATTTATGAAACCTAACATATATATTAACAAAACATATTTGAAACACCAATCTCATGGTTAAATTCAAACCCTATCCTCAACCCACTCACATAGTTTAATTCAAAACTCCAAAAATTACAATATTTTTTCAATATAGAATATATATTTTAAAAAAATAAATTCAAACAATTATTTATTAATTACGTGGAAAATAAAATGGCCATAAATTAAACAAATCACATAATAAGGAATCATAATACAATAATAATTTGAATAAAAGGCATCAACATTAGATAATGATCTTGATAAAAATCCAAAAACCCAAGATCCAAAATAATAAATGACAATATAACATTATAAACCCTAGAAATAAGTATAATTTATTATGATTATTCAATTAATTATTTATGTATAAAATATATGTACCTTGATTTACATTGATGAAACTTATTTATCAGTGAGAGAGAAAATAAAAAGGGGAGGAAAAGATATATTGAAGGACATAGGAGATCATATGGACTAAACCACTAAACTAATAGTTATTCTATCAACCCCTATGAAAACAATATCATTTGATGATGGAGAGACACAAATTGTACTTCCAATATATGATAGATATACTAAATGTTGTGTTAGGGTTTTTAACGAGGCTAATTGGGAGGTAATTATATTTTTAGAATACTAATAATGTAATGTGAACCATCGTACATGGTTATATGGAATGGGTTTCCAAGTCTAGGAAACACTATAGTGGAATAATTTTATAATATACCTAAACATTCATGGTCTCCTTCAATGATCACCAGAAACATTTCACTGAATATTTACATGCCTATTCATTTCTCAGGTAAACTACCTAGTACCATAACAAGTATCAGAAGATAGTGAATCTTAATCATCATGTGTTCACCACACCTAAAAATACTCTAAATATAAGTTAAAAATAATAAAAAATAAAATGTTTACATTAATACAAAACCCAACATGTTAAACCTCTACTAATTGTCCTCTAAAAAACAAACATGTGGTTTTTAGAATGTTTATCTCAAGATTCCCCATAAGTCACATCCCTAAAATTCATAATATATTATGTAAATGTAGTGGAAAAATTTGTAAATGTGAATATACCTTTGGCTTTCTGAGATATACCTGGGTTACATCATACTCAGTGAATCATTTGGATTCTATTGCATATTGTGCCTTTCTTTGTTAACTAAAATTTAAGAGAGTGAATACACAAATTTTGGAAAATCTCCATGTAGAGATTTAACCATTATCCATTGGACATGAATGAGGGTTCATGATACCTTTGATTCTCCATTTACCAATGGGGGTATGTTATAAATACTATATAGTGTATTGACAAAAATGACATCAATTTTCCTTGAAAAAAGCCAAATCATGAGTTAATTAAGAGTAACTTGTGTACAATAATTAATGTTCATCAGTTGACGCATCTCAATTTCCAATTATTTGATTTCTCCTTGTAAATAATTGAATTGTTGACAATATCCATTCATATTTTTTAATTCATCTAGATTTTTTATACCATTCTTCCCATTTATTTGTAAATCAATTAGGACCTTTCTATCAATGCAATACGATATAAACATGATTAGCATTAGAAAATGAAATGTATTTTCATAGATAAGTCTAAATGGGGGCATACCAATTGGTGTTTTAATGGATATTTGGTATGACCAAAAAGGTTTATGAATACTGTTTCTCTAAAAATTCTAAAACTGTATCCTAGAATTCTCTAGGAATTTTTTCATTATAAAAAAAATCCCTCTCACCTAATTATATAAGGACCCATATATTTTGATGTTGATTTATTAAGAGATGGTTCAGTAATCTATCAATAAGTTAGTTGGGTGAGTTTTAATATTTTTAGTTTTTATAAAAGGAAGGATGTTTGGAATTTTTTGGTAATTCATTATTGTATGTTTTGATGTGGAATTATGAATCCAAAACACCTGAAAAAAGTTCTTAAGTATTGGTGGATGAATTCATATCACAGGTATGAGATCACACTATAATATGATAAATTTTTCCATTATAATGATACATATATTGTGGAGGGTATAGATCATTTCATTTTATTATTTTTTAGGTTGATGTTTTCGGCTTCATGGGATATGTCACATTACAATGGGAGGTAATACGTAGTGTCCCCTAAAAATGGAATATGTTTTTGAGATAGGGTAAAATCATATTCTAATGGGGAGATTATTCCATGAATCCAACACTTGGTTTAAAACAAATTTTTAGAGTATATAGAGGTATCATGTTTCAATTATTGGGATTACACCAAGAACCACATGATCACACCATAATCTATGTAGTGTAACCCAATAACACACCCAATCAGGGTTCTTAATTATTCCATATTGATGGATGTTATAACATGGACCATTTAGTCACACCACACTATGAACACATGGATTTGTAATTTTAATATCATCACAGATGGATATGGAGCAACAAAACACTTATTATAACTTCTATTAACTTATATGGGTTCTATTTTAGAACCCCTAGTGCTCCCTTGTGTTCCATAACATTAAACAATGAGGAGGGGTAGGGACACTATTTTCTTTCCAATTATTCCCTACCTTCATTTGACTCTAACAATATTATTTTATTAAACAACACTTTTAATGAAAAATTATGAAACCTTTATGTTCTACAAAACCATCAAACACTATATAAAATTTCTTAATTATTAAAAAATAACTCAAATCTATTAGACTCTATAACTTCACATAATATCCATGATAGAGCTTATACCTTTTTTAGATCATTCAATGATAATATATTATAATTGAGTGGCTAACTTGTCCCACACTAACAAGAAATATTCCACTAATATCATCTTACTGTTGAACCCTCTAGTAATTATTAAATGTTTCTTATCAATCCCCTCACTTTGAACCTTTCTTGTATCCACATGAATTGGTCTCGCATTCATTCTTCCAATAACCTCATTATAAGAATGAATTATTTATACATTCTATGGATTCCCTTATTCATATTGTATGAGTAGCTCCAATAAAGGTTCTTTGAACTCAGCCTCTCTATATCACTGCACGAAAATCATTTTTGATAAGGGGGTCTTACCATCCACACCAAAAATCACTTCCTCTACTTCCTTGGAATGATAATTCTATTATAAGTACCCCCCTCCCCACATAAAATTGTTGTGACTCCATGTGGGAGTCAAAATCCAATGTTTCACTCTCCTACACCTCAACTCCAACAGTTAGAGTTTTGTTTATCTCAAAAGGGTATTGTTTACACAACATCAACGGTAAGCCTTCCTCAATATCATTTTTGTTAAAACCCTTACATTAACTTGTATTTCATCATGGTCTCCATTGAATATGGATTTTGATTCATCTAAATCGTGGCGGAATCACATTTATATAATCAAGATTTCAAGTACTATACACAAATGATGTTCAATAAGGAGGAATTATCATCATTTTTCACTATTATGTTTTATGTATTCAACCCTAAAAATTAAATTAGATATTTTATCAAATTGGATAAAATTATCCATCAATTTGTTTTTTTGATTGGAGAGTTTCCTTTTTATAGGCGTTTCTTCATATTGGGAGTGCACCCTTTTTTCATGGTTTTAATATGATGAAGATTCTTTGTGAGTTTCAAATAAATTGTTCCCAATAAAATATTTTTTAATAAAATATACTGATTATTAATACACTATTTTTTATTGGTGAGATTGGTCTCATGGGGTCAGTTGAGGCCTGTATAGCCATGAAATTGATTTTTGAATTGATAATTTAGGTCTGTTTCCATTATATTATAAATTCACCAAAATAATTAGAGTATATTAGGTTTATAATGTCATTAATATTGTTTATGGAATGTTTCATTTCATTGTTTGATCTCACCCCATATAACTGCATGAGTTTTCATCAATCTCCAATTAAATAATGACATCACAACTCTCTTAATAGTCCCTTTATTTCACCTTGGATGAGAATGTCCTAGTGGACCATTTTAGGGGGGTGTTAGTAGGATTTTAAATTATAAATGAGTCCTTTTTAAGATATGATGTTTTATTAAAGTTAACCAATCCTGTAATTACCTTTTAAAAAATGTTTTCTAAATTGGAATGAATCTTATTTTAACAGAATTCTATGTGGGTTTTGTTGAGATTTTTTGGTTTGCTTGAACTCTTATGGGGGAAACACTATTTTTGAAATCATTTATGATTTAAAATATTATTTTTATTTATATTTTCCATTTATTTTATCTTTGAATATATTATTATTCATGAAAAAGAGTTATATCATATAAATGGAAACCTACCTATGTGTGATGGGTTGGTTATATTGGATTTGGATACAAAATTTGTTTCCTTTTGGTGTAGATCCATAAAAACCTTGGGTTTCCCATGAGAAGGGTTTGAGTCAGTCCTTTGTTCAGTAATAGATGGATATTATAATCTTGAGAAGTATTAGACCTGATGATTTGGTGACACTTTTTATAGATATTGGGATTTATTGAGAAGATGTGAGATACCTCCTATATGTTATGAGAGTAAGATGATGATTTTAAATCCATAATGATGTCGGTTGGGTCCATCTATATGAAATAATAAACAAGAATGTATCATGAGAGGAGGATGACTTATGTGACAGACATCTGAATGTAGTATCAACACCCATGGTAGGTGAAATCTGGGAAGAACCTTTTGAGGTGAATTGTAGGTTGATGAGGATTTTTTTTAGTTTATGAGGATGCATGTTTATTCTAGGTTAGAATATGTCATTCCTTATATTTTTCTCTCCCCATTTGTATTTGAAACTATATTGATGACTAACATGGCTCAATTAAAAATTTTGTTTGATACTTTATATGTGATAAATGAGTTTAGGAAATATATCCAACTAAGATCTTTCCATAAACCCACCTATGGTAATACCATGGGCTGTAACAATAGTTTAAATTATTTATGTTACCAGGTTATAGTAGAAGAACTATACCATTAGGTAGTGGGAGATAGGCCAAAGAAAACATACTACATCTTGGATGGAGTTGAAGATATTCTTTAGGTAGTTCAAAAGATAACTTTAGTAAGGACCATCAAGATAAGTTAGAGAAAGGTATGCATTTTAATATTGTGATTTCATGTGAGTGTTCCATATTCTATGCTTTTCCTCTTCATTTTATCAAGGGATCATTATTTTATTTTATTCTTTGGGTTATTATTAACTACATGTTTCATGTTTTTATTAGTTTCATGTGATTGATTGTTTTTACTTCTTTGATTACTCATTTTTTTAAATTCTTGTTTGATTGTAATTTACCATGATATTATGGGGGCTACTTTTATGGTCGGTGAAATGAAAAATAATTTATGTGAGACTTTGGTGGGAAATATTTATGGATACGCTGAGGCCCCTTGAGGATTTCTTTTGGTAAATGAGTAATTGTGAGGAATACATTATTAGGATTGTATGGTTTTGATGATAATTGAACATAAGAAAGAATATCCTTGAATGAGTTTGGTGTTACTAATTTGAGTCATTGGGGGTGTATTTGTCTTATAAAAAATTGGTAATAAGTTTTTATATATTTTTTATATTTTTATGTTCATAGGTTGATGAGTTTCAATATAAAATATCTTCCACTATCTCCAAATAATTTCATACATATCCATTTAATCCTAGAAACACTTTTTGTGTGGAGGTGAATAGGGAAATCTTACTGTGTTTTTGGACACACCCCTAGCCATTTGTATATTATTGGTTTTGATGTACTTGAGTATAACATCTTGTTTTCATTAATGAGTAGTTATTTTATTTTTTCTAGATCCGTGGATAACGATGAGTACATTTTTGTATGTTTAGGATTCTATTTTAGTAACACATATGATTTGGGATGAATGAAATTATATTAATGAAAATTTAATATTTTCTTATTATGGATGAAAAGTGGTATTTTATGGGTTAAATAATATCCATTAAAATATTTAATAATTAAGAATTAATATAAACCACATAGGATATAACCAAACTATTCTAAAAAAGTAAGAAATGTTGGATCTATGATCCATTTTAGGACACCAATCACGGAGAAAGTTATCCCACATGGACACCTAATTCCTGAGATATTTTTAAAATAGAATACAACTTGTCAAAGGTATTAAGATGTTTCTCCAAATTTTTCTCACCATTGTGAAATCCATGTGATAGAATAATAAATTGAGTTTTAATCCAATATAGTTATCTTTATTGGTATTTACATGAATATTTCTTTTGAACATCCCATTAGTTTATTCCATTGAGGAATTAATATGATATTTATGTTCCACCACCTCGTTAGAGTATTGAATAAAGTCTATAGAAGGTAATTGGTAGGATTATATTATAGATTTAATTTATGATAAAACTACATTTATTTGGTCTTAAGGTTCTATTCCCTTAGCAAGAATGTCTAATATTGTATCTTAAGGGTCTTATTCCCTAGGTTTATCTTTGATCATATATTTAAAGGGTCCAATATTGATTGTGTGTATTGTTTCATTAAATATAACCTCTTTAATACATTTAATTTTTACTCCCTAGGACATATTTGGTTCAGTAGGATTACCTATCGATTATGACCAATTTGGTTTGAGAAGATTTAAATGATATTTATTATATCTAGTTTTCTTCCTTTTACACACTAAATTATCTCGCAAATCATATCCAACATTCTCTCCTATATCTACTAAAGATCCTAATTGAATGTATTATTTAATATTCATGTCTACTTATTATGATGAAGAAGCCTATGTGGTTACATGAGTATGTTTATCTATATTAATGGAAACATTAATTTCATATTTTTGTATACCCTCAATTTACATTTCCATCTTTTGAACTTATATGTTGAAAATTCTTCTTATTTCTCCTTAACCCCATGTTATTTTTTCCCTTTTCATATTTTCTAGGGAGACCTCCTTCAAATCAACAACCAAATTATAGGTCTTAATTTGGAAGTGAGTTCCCAATTGTGAATTATAAGGATTGTACTTCCTCTCATAGGTTGTCAAGGCCTACTCACCTCTACCGGTTAGGAATTCATATCCTTGACCTGTCTATATATCAAGATCATACAATTGAATTCTTAAATCAACAAGTGGGTTTGAATTTTTTTAGAGATTAGAGAATCAGGAACCTTCATGGGAGAATTAATACAACTATAGTGAATATCATGATTAACCACCACCTATAGAACATCCTTTTCCAAGTGAGATTCAGTTTATCCAAGGGTAAAATCTAGTTAGTTGATGTTAATATAGATATACATAATATTACACTTTATTACCTCCTCTTTAACCTTATTGTATACATATCCTCCTTAAAAATTAGAGCCTATCCCCATATCATAGAAACCTACCTCTTTAGAAGCATATGCATGGTTCCCATTTAGAAGGTGACTATTCATAGTAGATGGTTAATGTTGTCATTTTTCTATTGATTCAACCTGAATCCATTGATAGTGATTATATCAATGTCTCCTTATGAGTTGGAAACAGCCTCATCAAAATAATTACCAGTGACTTTTTTAATGATAAGGTATTTAGTCTTGGGTTGTACTAGACACATATCAACTAACACGACAAAATATTGATTTATTTTTCATATTTTATTATTATATATATTCTTATGTTTTGACCCTATTTATAATTTTCATTTAATATAAAATTTTATAACTTTTATGTTCTAGGATACATGGAATGGGTTTTGGGTTTTTACACTACATGAAAAATGCATTGGTAAATTTTTATAAGATTGTCCAATGAACCTTGTACATTTTATTCATGGTCAAAACCATCGAATAAATTTTCAAGATATATCTACCAGATAAAAACCTATGGAATACGGGGAGGGTCACCTATTGTCTCAAATTTACCCCTACTCGATCACCATTAATGATAGATAGGATGAGGCACTACACATTGGTATAATATCATGTGTGTTGGATGAATGATATTTATTTATAGGTTGATATAATATATTGATATTTATGATGTAAACTATAACCAAGCCCTCCCATCATAGCTTTAGTTGAAACCCATGTTTCAAGGGGACTTCTAGATTAAGGTTTAGACACCATTTGTATCAGTGAGGATTGGGGATGATAACCTTACTATGGGATAAATGAGACTCTGGATGAGTTATAGATATCAATTATGATCTTATGAGTAGTTCATGAACCATGATAGTGTCATTCATTGAAAATTTTACACACACATATGGGATGTGGGATTGAAATGTGGCCACATGTTAATCCATTATTAATTAATTAATCTTATAATCTATATTATGTTTTTAATACATTATAAGGGATGATTAATTCAGAATATATACATGAGGATTGATATATTTTTTTGATAGTTAATGTTTGAATAATATAGAGAAATGATTTATCATATGTTAGTTTTTGAGGAATTTTTTTTTGATAATAAATATTGGGTGGTGAAATGTTGTGATTGTAAAATGTTTTAGGGCTTCAATTTTTAAAAAAACACATATAAAATAGTTTTAAAATATGATTTCAAAATAGATTTTAATATAAAATAGGTTTTCAAGGAAAATGATTTTCTAGTCAAGGAATTTCAATTTTGGTTTTTGTGAAAACACATAGATGTTTGTGGGTGTTTTATAAAACTCATATGATTTTGGATTTTTTAAAAATAACATTAGTTAGAATTTAATAACGAAATAAATTGTGGTTTAAATTATATTTCATAAAATTTTATTAGGTTTTCTAGGAGTAACACTTGTATTGAATCATTTGATTTTACTTTTATACATAGTTTATGTAGAGAGAGACCCATGGTGTTGGGTCGTTGGGTTAGGTGTTTAGTGTAAGGCTCAATTATTTGGATGTAATATTTATTTTTATAAATATTATATTGTTCAGGATTAATTTTTGGTAGGAGATTCTAATATTGAGTAGGACAAGGATAATAAATCCTAATTTTTTAGTTAGTTTTTTGGGAGCATTATAAGGCCAAATTTATATATAAATTTGTGTTTTTTGGAATTATGATAAATTTTTTCACAATATTTGGGTTTGGAAATGGAAAAGAGTATGGTTATTTGGTGATAGGGATTAAATTATGGGAGCATTGATGGATAGATCTGAGTTGAATTATTTCGGTTAGTTGATAATCATCATGGTTTGATTGGAAGAATAATTCAGGTTTAGGTAATGTTGATTATTATTAATGGTGAATTCTAGTTTTGGAGATTTACATTGAGTGTGATGTTTGAGTTCATAGATTAAGAGATGAAGTTTCCTGATGAATTGATTATTGGGACAATTTTATGTTAAAATTGATATACTGCTGCTACTTATCGAGGATAAGAAATGTTATAGTGGATAGTTTTTAATGACCTGTGGATTATTTTATCAGTGAAAGAGAAGATGGGTTGGACCTCTATTAGATTTTTGCATGGGTGAATTTAATTTTTTGTTCTTTAATCAAAAGAATATTGTTTGGATTATGTTTGGAATGCATTTAGAGATTTCATTGGTCGTAGTTTGGTGGAAATAAACTTGAAGTAGTCTATTCGGTGTTGGGGAATTAATATCTACTAAATGTAGTATAAAAAACCATAGGAGTTTATATTATTTGATGATGAGGACACTTGAATCATATAGGGTGTTGAAAATTCCATAGTATAATATTATTGAGGGGATGGTTCAGGGTGTAAGGGATATGTTACATTATAACGAGATGCATTTCACTATGAGGACCCAATACATGAATGAAATTTGGATTTAGGGAAGTATCACGTCATAATGGGGTGGATTGGTTATTATGCCCCAAACAAGAGTAAAACATGGTTGTGATATTGAGAGGGGGAATATACCTCAATGATGAGGATTATTCCATTAACCCCTTAGCCACACTATAATCTATGTAATGCTACTCAATGACAGACCTGATTGGGGTTTTAGGTTCTTCATTGGGGAGAGGTGTTTTTCTATAAACCATATGGTCAAGTTGAAATGTGTCCCCCTAGGAGAGAGCCATTTCACTATAACCTCCCCTTATTGATTCCTAAAAAAACACTCGTTTTGTATTTTAGAGGGTAATTTTGGAAATATTTGACATATTTATTTTAAAACCTCTTCAGTCTATCTTGCATCCAACCACTTAGATGAAATGGGAGAACACATAGTTGTTCCATGTATTCCCTCATATCTCTATTTAATCCATGCAGTATGAGAGTGTTGTTTGGTATTGAACTATGATTGAGAAAATAGCCATGAGGAAGGTGAATTGATATTTTAAAATAAATCTTGTGAGCTATTATCAAAGTTAAATATCAATAAAAAGGAAATAAAAATCTGTGTATCTAAAACCCAGTACTGAATAAAATATCTAACTTTTTATAGGGTGTAATAACCATTTATAATAACTTTTTAAACCTTGGATACACAACCTGAGAAAGAATGTTTCCCCCTTGAGTGACAACCCATCTAACTTCCACATGAGAATGTGGAGGAAACCAAAATCAAATTTATTTGGACCAGGAAAAAACTTTACCCCCACCCTTTTACAAGATATACACCACCATCATGTAATTTTTTTGGGAGGTATAACCTAATACAATTACATTTTATGGGTAATGTAACAAAATAAAATAATTAATAGATTAATAGATAAAATGAATTAGAAACCACAATAGTTGTTGATAAATTCATCTAAGTGATTCTAGGAAGAAAAGTTCTCCCCAGGAAGAAAATGATAAATGTGATATATCTTTAAACGAGAGGGTACGTAGGATTGATCAATTTTTTTTTCATATAGTATAGCTTAAATATTTATTAAACCACTAAAAAATAAATTAGACCTATTAAACTAAACATATATTGTTCCATTAGGCATTGAATATTAAAACTATGAAACATATTTTTTTTTAATATTTCCCAATTCAACACATTAATCCTCTATTTAATTCCAATACAAACCATATATACATGGGTTTAATTTTATATTATATAAAAATTAAATATGTTGTACAATGAGTGGTTAATAATAAATTAAAAAAATAAAATACTTTCATAATAAAAAACATTAAATTACTTATAATACACATTGAGTTTATATAAGGAATTATATTCAAATTAAAATCATTTTAATTTTGAAACTTATGATATTACAAGTAATAATATTTATTGTTGATCCCTTTTGAAGACCATTTAAACCTTTGTGAAAAACTTCTAAAAGAAATTATCAGAATTGAAATAATATTCAGGTAATGTATAATTAATTAAACCAATTAATGTAATTAATAAAAACTAGTATTAAATAGAAATATTTAATTACATAATAATTTGGCAAAAAAACATCATAAAACTGTTAAGGTTGATTTAATGCATAATATGATGTTCTTATGATAGGATATAAATTTCGGCATGTTAGATAATGTGGCTGGTAAATCCATATGATTATTAACGAATTTATTCATATATCTAGTCAGTTGAATGCGTGGTCAATTCATTATCAATGTTTGGTCAATACATTCATGTAACCCATTAGGAATTCACACCTATCCGAACATGGACATTAGGAATATTATATTAATTAATATGCTTGGTTGAAACCAAAAATGTATTCAAATAAACCCACATTTTTTCTATTAAACAAATTCAATGGAATTATTATTTATTAAGGAAGTATGATTGATCCATATGTTAAAGGGACTAGTTTAGGGCTAAGATAAATATTGATCAATTTTAATTAGTTTCTCCATGTGTTCAATGAATTGTGTATAATGTTGATATATTAACCACCTCATATTTGATCCATATACAAGGCTCGTATTCACTTAATAGCCATATATGATCCAATATTTTGGACGATTTTTAAAAAAATTATAGTAAACTTACAAAATATGAGATACTATCCAATATGGTGATATATTTTTCTATAAAATCAATTCATAGAATTCATAACAAACCAGATTATGAAAATTTTAAAATCTAATTAAAATCATAATAATATAAAAAATAGAACAATAATTAAACAATTTTCTTCACCCAAGTTAAAGTAAATAAAATAATAATTTTATTATTATCAAAATAAAACAAAGTGGTTAAAGTTGTGACTTCCTCATTATCAACTTTTTTTATAATTAAAAAAAATTAAAAATTAAAAAATTCTCCACCTTTGTAAAATATTTCAAAAACAAGAAATACCGCCCTTTAATTTACCAATAGATTTTATGAAAACATGATCCATTATAATATAAATAATTATTACTTGGAAGGAAACATACACTTCTAATGCTAGCATCGAACATTGAAAACAAACCTAATGATTACATGGGAATAAACCAGTGTTTCTAATGTTAGCATTTGAAAACATTAATCTCACCTAATAATTTATTTTTAAAAATACATGTATTTAGTATGCTAAAATCAAATTTTAGAAGATTAAAGAGGGATAAACAGCATTAAAAGTTTAAAAAATGAATAAATAAGATGTATAAAATAGAAAATCTAAAAATATGTTTTAAGAATATACTATAATGAAATAAATAATTTTAATATTGTAGCCTATATAAATAAAGTTCTAAAATAATGTAAAAATTCAATATTGATTAAATCTAAATTTAACACATTGACTCCCCAGAAACACATTCCATGAACTAAATACATATAATTCCATCATTCCAAGAGTTTTTTATCAAATATAGATAAATCCAATGGTATATAATAATTTGATAAATCGAATTTTCTTCAGAAAACAATTATAGACTTGTTTTTCATTTTTGATCATTCTATAAAAGAAATTGAAATATGACATCAATTTATTTATGCCCGCTATGTTGTAAAGGAAATTATTATATAGAATTCGTAGTGCTATTATAATAATAAACGGTTTCTTTTAAAGATTATGTCAAAAAATAGAAAGTGTTCCTTAATCCATAATGATTATGAACAATAGGATGAAGTAATAATATATTCACTTACAAGGGTTGATTTTTCTACTGAATTTTGTTTCTTATAATTCCATGAAAATAAAAATTCACTGGGAATGTGATACATTCCATATCTGATTATTTTATAAATATTTCATCCTTATGAATAAATATAACTAATTAATTAAAAATAAGGTCATGATGGGTAAAACAACACAATGTGAAAAGGCCATTTAACATAATTTATAATTATTTCAATAAAATTTAAATGATTGTCTTTAGGATTATTTTTAAATCTGATACACATGAAAAAACTATACAATTAATTGATCCAAGAAGCAGTTAAGAATAATAGCTACCAGTCAAACCACTAAAATTTTTAACATCAATAGTTTTTACTACTTCACCTTTATAAACATGACAAGAATTAAATATAAGAGCATTACTACTTTTAAAATACAATAAAATAAATATGTTGAATAACTCTTTATTATACATGTATTAGTGACTAAAAATACCATTATTCATATGAATATGAATACTAACAATGAAAAAAATTTGTCCCATTAAGCTCATGTAAAATTTACTTGCCATAAAATTTGAGAATTGTTTAGAATGTTTTTCAAAAGATGTTCCAAAAAAATATCATCAAAATATATTTCAAACCATATAAATATTTTAAAAGAATTAAAAACATATTAGTATGAGAATAAAACTCAAAGCATGAATGTTGTTTTAAAAAAATTCAAAAATATATACATTTAAAAACAAAATTTCTATATGAATTTGAAAAAATTGGATTATAAAATTAAAACCATATTCCAAAAAAATTCTTATAGTTGTAATCTTATAAATAAGAAAATGAATCTTTAAAAAATTTCTATCTATATGATTACATCCTTAACCTACTAATCTATCATTGTTTATAATTATTTGAAAAGATTCATCAAAATTGTTTTTAATGAACCATTTAGTTCCAATGATATTTTGATCCTTAGGGGTTTAATTAATTTCCATACATTATCTATATCATAATATTTTATCTTTGAATACATTTACAAAATCAGTTTTGATCTGAAAAATATTCATCAATATTTAATGGAATATGATCATAAATTATGTATAGATATACACAAACGCTTCTTTATGAATTTTTGGTTTATCTCATTTAGTTATGTCACTAATTTCTTTTTCAACTAGAATATATTTTTGTAATTTTAAATTATGATCATGAAAAAGATTCTACCCCTCACTCTATGTATCCAAATCTTAATATCAAGGTTCTCCATAAGTAAAAAAAAAATATTTCTCATCATGGTCTAAATTTTATATTCTTTCATTTGAAAGATTTTCATAAAATATTACATGGATTCATTGTTCAAATAATAATATTCCTTTTTTGGGAACTCTATATGCGTTATTAAAATTTTAATATCTTAGAAATATACATTCATTTAATTTTAAATAAATACATTCCAATGTTTTTTTATTAAAATTGAATACATTAAAACGAAATACTCAGGAATTGCCGATTTTGGGCTTCATTTCCTTCAAGTGTTAATAAGGTGTTGTATTCAATAATCGTTGATGAATAATTCTTTTACAAACATTGCAGGAAGAATAAAAAAATTTCCATACAAAAGTGTTTTTGAATGTTATACGCACTTATGATTTTCTGACCCATTTTCATTAAGATCATATTTTTCATCTCTACCACACTATTTTGTTGCATTGTCCTATAAGCATAAAATTCGGTTTATATCCATTATCTTGAAACACTCTATTAAATTATAGATTTAAAAAATCACCACCTATATCACTATTAATTGATAAAATTTTATTTCCTTTTTCATATTAAACTAATTTATATTTATTGATTAATAGAGATAAAGTATCTCATAAATATGAAAGAAAATAATTGTATCTAATTATGGTGTATTAATTTATAACAAATAATACATTCCCTTTACATCAATGATTTTCACCATTATTTGGATGAATAAATATAAATATTAAATTTTAAGTGGAATAGAAGCTAATACGCCATGATGTGATTTAAATGAATCTTTAGTCTACTTATATTTCAAGAATGAATCATATATATATGTTTTTATAGATTTAACTCTGGTATAACCATAACCTTTTTATTTTTATAGATCTTATGTAGTATCCAAAAATTTTCATGATCCTATTTTCTATGTTATAAAACATTGTGATATTGTACAAAATTTAATAATTTTTCATTTTGATGTATAAATTCAGAAATAATTATTGAATAAATGTTATGTTGGTTATTTTTATAAAATATTACGGATTCATTATTAAAAATAATACATTTATCATTTTCAAATTCACATTCATATTTTGAAAAAAAATATTTTATATACTAATAAAATTATGTTTTTAACACTTAATGAATAATAAATTTAAAATAATAATTTTTGAATTTTAAAATAAATTGTCTACAAAATATATTACTTTTCCATTTTAGTTATCACCAAATGTTACACTTATTACATGAATATTATTAAAAAGTTATAAATATAGATATTACACCTATCACATGTCCTGAACACCCTCTATCTATATAATATGTGTCATTTTTTACACTTCAAACACATAATTAAAACAAAAAATTAAAATGTTTTTATGGACAAGAAAACAGGGATCCAATTGAGTTAGAAAAATAATTCTTTAAAACGAAAATATATTTCAAGTATTTATTCATAGATAATGTAAATGGTGTTTATTTTAAATTAAAATCCTTGGTGTTTTCAATGTATTTTATAAATCTCAAGGAACACTCATTTTTATTAAGGCCCATAAATTTTTATTTAAATCATGTTGCAATAAATGGAATTCCATTTTAATTTGGAAAAATAATGTCTTCCACATCTTAGGTAAAATATTATCTATAATGAAAGGAAATTATATATATATTATTATACAAACTATATTATATAACTTATGTCAAATTCTACACCCAACATAAAAAACACAACATATAAAGAATAAATTATTAATAAATATATAATAATCACCTAGATGGTAGACTATTAATATATATCACCTTTAGCATATTAATAATTAATAAGAGTAAATATTTTAAAAGTTTATAATAAAAGTGGTTTTGTTTATATTGTACCCTCTTTTAGAAAATGAATTCAAAAATTTAAAAATATAAATTTGACAAAAAATGTATTTTTAAACTCCACTTATGAAAATTTTCTCATTAATAGTTTTTGATTTTTTTTGAAAATATTTACTTTTAATTTAAAATATATTTCTTGAGTAAATTATACTTTTTATTATTTTAAAACTATGTAAGAATATACTTGATGTTAATGAAAACATTTAAGTAATAAAATATTTATTTAGTGAATATAATTATTAATTTAAATAAATTATTTGATCTTATAAATAAAATTTAAAATTTTTGTAGAAAAAAATAAAAACATTAGTTTAATAAAAAAAATTTGGGAATTATATTTTAGTGTTGTATTTTCAAGGTGAGATTAGATGTTGGATTTCCTTTAAAAACCCATAGAATTTCTTATTTCTATAATTGAATAGATTGTTTCGTTAAAATCAGTAAAAATAGTTATCTTACCATATATAATTATAAAGATGAAAAACATCATTATTTATTAAAAATTTTTTACATTATTGATTGTTCTTGTTTTAAAATTTAATTTTCAAACGTATAAAAAGGTTATATGACAAAATTATTTTCTATGTTAAAATAATAGGGTATCTATTATGTAATAAGGTTATTTTTTTATTTTATGAAAATTAATTACTATGGTTAACAAATAGTTTCCTTAGTAATTAGTAAAAATTGTAAAGAAGTTTAATTTTTGGGAATTAGAAAAAGTGTTATAAAATCATGTTTCTAAATAGGTGTTTGATATGATTTTAGACATTAAATAGTATCACAACATTATGGAACAATGATTTGTGTTTCCAAATTCACTTTTCCCTCTAATATAAGTATATCACTTACAAAATTTTAATGATACACTAATCTATATAATTACTTCAATTTTTGTAAAAACTTTACTCTAATAAAATCCATTTACCAATAAAATAATCCCATGATCAGTTGTATTTTTCAAAATAACATCAATTTCATGTGAACTTCCTTTGAAAAATATGGTCTCTAACATAAGTATCATCTCCTTCTTAAGATTTTCTTTTTAAATATCACTTTTCTTAATATGTTGAGCACTTGCATTAACAATGATTTGGAATTCTATTATAGATAAACATGGGAATAAGGAAAATAATAATATTATAATTTAATAATAAAATAATTATTAGTATATAGTTCTGGAAATATTATTTTATATTTTTACTTATTATGAATTTAACTTTTCATTTAGGGAAAGCACTGAAATAAGACAAAAACATTTCGTACTTTTACATGGTGTTACTAAAAATTTTATTGATTTAAATAAGATATTTATAAATCAAAATTAAATATATATTTTATTATCTGAAATGATATATTAATTTTCATCTTGCTATCAAATTACATTCATTTATATCAACATTATCGGATAGTCACAATTTAATTAAACTTTTTAGCACCATATAGTCAAAATACTCTATAATTAAATAATGAACTAATGATAAATAATTTTTGTTAAAGGATTATAAATGGGTAAAATTTAAGAGTAAGGATATGAAATTGTTTTTTAATTTACAATTTTTTGTTTTATATGAGGTTTGAGTTTGATCTACTTTGAAAAGAAACTAGGTAATAGTTTCACCTCGAAACATTATTCTTTGAGACACAATTTATTTTTGGAATATAATTTTTCAGATTCATTATATACTACTATTTAGATATTTCATATATTTTTTATTATTATAATTGGGTTTTAATGATGAAATTCAAAAACTATTTCATTCAAGGCGGTTTTATTAGAATTATATTTATAGTACAAGGGTTCTTCAACCCAGCTTCCCTCAACTAAGATGTTTTTTAATTTTATGAATGAATTTCTTATTTATAAAATGTATATGGGACCAATAAATTTATTTTTAAATAATATATTATATTATCCATATTATATATATATATAAACGATTTTCATTTTTTCAATTACTTTTGATTCAAAAATTACATATGTTGTATGTGTTTATTTGTCTCAATGTGGAATCCCTTGAGACATGTTGAAGCTATACACCATGTTTACATTAAAATGGTGTAAATAATTTACTATTTTAAATTTTAATACTTATAATCTTATAATTCATGTTATTTAATTTTCTATTTAAAAGTCACACCTTTGATGGGGCATTGATTCATAAGTAACAATGGGTGTAAGGTATTATAGTGACCCAATTATCTTTCTTTGTTCATACCCACTCATATTGGTATTTAATCCCCAGAATTGATATATTTTAAAATATAATTATTATAGGGTGTATGGAAACATTATTATCTTGGTGAATAATTCTTTAAAACAAATTATTCTTCCCATATTATTTTGATATTTCATTCAAATTCAATTTTTATAAAGAATAATTCTCATTACTTTTAATGGATTCTTCTTCCATGTCAATATTTTCACTTACCAAAAATTTTATGAATACCAATGTTGAGTACCAGATTATTTTTTTGACTATTTATTTTTTTATTTCAATTTTTCTATTTTAAATAACTGTTTTTTATTCTCTGTAATGTCATGGGCTTCCAAAAAAAGTCCATTGTAAAATGATAAAAATGTATTCCCAAACTATCAAAATAAAGATGTTTTATCATCCAATAAAAATATTATTCTAATAATTTTTTTATAAATGTTTGATTATTATATATTCTTTTTTAATGTAATTCTTTTCAAATTTTTCAAATTTTATTTTTTAAAAACAATACTGTCATTGATGTTTCCACTATAAATGATTTGTTTTCAAAGTAAACTTTCTTCAATTATTTACAGATTATATTTATATTTATAGGAAAAATGTGTTTTAAATGATAACAAATATCATGAATTGTTTTATTTTAACTTTATTAAAATTAAATCATCATTTTTAAAAAATATACTTTTAACTTTTAATTTTACAACGTTTAGTAATTTTTTTTCAGAAATAAATTTTCATGAAATAGTATTCCTTTTTATATATCTTAAATGGAATTATGTTTCATATTTGACCATATATTATCATATTATTATGTGATTATTTGAGGTGATAATGTTTTTAATATCAAATGATTTATTTTATGATGTAATTTTTCACCCATTTAGATTTTATGAAACCCTATTTATTTTCATAAAAAGTGAATTATTTTTTATATTAATCCAATTAAATTTCATTGGGAAAATTTTAATGTGAAATGTGATTGATTTTTTATAGAACATAAATATATTGATTTTTAGATAATTGAGGCATATATCTTCTTCCATTTAATTGGGTAAAAGAATATATCTCAATAGATATGAATATTATGTTAACATTTTAGAATGTTAATAGTTTCTTAAAGGGTTATTGTTATGGAGATTAGCTATATTAAAAAAATATTAAGTTAATGGGTTAGAATGTAGATAAGTTCACATAGGGTGAGTGTGATGGAGATCATCTCTACTCACAATTTTAAGAGTGAGAATATTTTTAGGTATCCATGTTCAAAATGATATGAACCCTATGATTATAATGGTTCCACTTTCTTTCTAATGTTCAATGCCCCATTTTATATGTTTCATCTTCTATTTTACAAAATCGAAAAAATATATTCTCTTTTCTTCTAATTACATAGTATAATATGTTCAATAAATTATTATTTAAAAATTATTTACATGAATCATTACCTAACCACATATCATGATCATCTTCTAGGGATTTGTCTGGATTCTTTATTTTGGTCTGGCTATCATTGGTCAAATGTGTAATATAATACTCTATTTTTAATTACAATATATAGAGTTTGTTCCATCAAATAATAGTGGTATCTATGGTGTCTAAGAATTATTTTCACAAAATATGTCATTAAGGTATTCTCATATAAATTTTTAGGTAAGTATTTTGTTATCACAAATAAATAAAAATATTCCCAAACATCAGAATCTGTAGGTCATGATATAAGACCAATTATTAGGTCCCAATGTGAGACTTTTCAAGAATTTAATGGGATAATTTTTCATTTAGAATAAATCATAAAATATGTTATAAAATTTAAATATTAATTTAGTATATAAAAATATATGAACATTTATTTTTTAGTAGTTAAAATATAGTTTATCCTATTTCTACTCCTCACTACTCTCAAATATTGAGGGAAATGTCACCCAATATAATTTAATATATGACTTTTTATGGGGATGCACAAACACTTGTAATTAAATTTTAATGTCTAGAGGAAAAACCCAAGTGTATTTTTTCTCTCATTGATTAAAAACTACGAAACATTCATTTTGGGGTGGGTGATGAAACCATACATAAATTCATCTAGTCCAGTTTAGAACAAAATACCCTAACCTTTTACTAAATAAGTATACCCCATACATACCTTTTATTTGGGAGGTACAAACTGAATGAAATTCATTTTATATATAGTATAAACCATTAAAATAATTCACGTGGAAATAGATTTAAATAATTAGAAACCACCTAACCAATCAAAAAATTTGAGTATGCCTATCTAGTTTGTAATGATATTTCTAGTTAGAAAATTATCAAAATTATATTACTTTGGTCTAGAGAGTTCCAATAGTTTTTTTAAAATATGATTATGATAGTAAACCTTAAAATATCCTAAACCTATTCACAATAAACTCGATCTATTAAACTCTATATATATGGTTACTTCATGAAAAATTGGCTTGAAATTTGAATCCTTTTTACTTTTATCATTTCTAATCAAACTCATCAATAATCCATTTAATGTGCATGAATAAAATGAACACATTTGTTAACAATGATATTTTACGAAATTTTAATAGGATATTCTGTGATTTGTTGATACTAAATGAATATAATTGTAACATATTACTATAATAATTTACATTAAACCCTATGGAATACTTTTTTATTGTATAAAACAAAAATACATTACATTACCAGCATTTAAAAATTTACTCGAACGAATTTATAATAAATAAGAATGTATTTTCATCCACCATTATGATAATTCATATATGAATGATATTATTATAAAAAATTCATTGGAAAAGGAATAATTAATATTAATTTGAGATGTAATTAGACATGTATAAAAAAATAAATAGAAGTAAATTGAAATATATAAAGATGAAAAATATATTAAGAAAATAGATTCATAAATATTTATATATATGATAGATTGGATGGGATGAATTTATTTCCCTAGACTATTAATTTTGTTTTATTATAGATTCTAGTAGTTCAATCCAAGTTCTAGGTTATGAATGTGTTCATATAATCATTAAGTTAAATGTTTGACAGTCTAAATTCATCATGTTATAAAATTGGTCATTAAATTGACATGGAATTAATGAAAAATAAATATATGGATTTAGTCAGTGTGAATTAATCAATATGGTCTATTGAAACACATCGTGTTGTTGACTGAACACATTAATATTTTAGTTTTTCTAAAATAGTTGATAAAATTATGATTGACCTATTTGGCCATGCAGTAGGTTGACTAAGTAGGGATTTTTTCATAGGGATAGTACTTTATTCATTTAAAAATGGATTTTGATATGAATTTGATGTATTTCTTGCCTCAGTATTGATCAAAATCCATTCCTTATAACCACTAAATATCCATGGTTGATATAATAATTTTTAGATTCTGTATAATTGAGTAACTTTATAATTATTAAATAAGATATACAAACCAATATGTTGAATGATTTTCATCCAAAATAATCATATAAAATACATAACAAAAACTAATGTTAAAATAAGAAATAATTATATAAATAAAAACCATTGAATAAGTAGCGTAATTATGAATTAATTTTCCTCACTCATGTTAGTGGAAATAAAATAATAAATTTTTAATTATAAAAAAAATAAAAAATGTGGTTTGAGGAGTTACTTTAGAAAGCATTTAACCACATGGATTCAAGTTAATGATTTCCCTCTCTCTTCTTTGACCGCCTCCTTCTTTCAGGTCTAATTTCATTATGGTTTCCTAGGGATTTCGATGTGGAACCCACCAAATCATAAATGATTTGATATGATAGGGATTTAAAGTGTGGCGTATATAGGTGGTTTTGGAAACATGGATTCAAATTGTTATTTTAATATAATTTTGGGTATGTTTAAATATATATTTTAATTGATATTTCAAAAAAATGGATAATTTTCTTCATCAATTTTGTGTTATTAATTTTGGATTTTTACTGTTATAGGCTTGAGAATATATCAGGAGTCAAACACAACTTTTTTTCATGGTTTTAACATTATTGATCCAAATATGGGTTTTTTAGGTGACTATACCAATCAATGATTTTTTCACAATATGTTTTAATTGTTAATTTTATTGGATTTGTGGATGAGATTGGTGATATTGGGATTAGATGAGGTTAGTATGAGCTCGTGATTTATTTATGGACAACATATTGAGGTTATTGTACTATTAATTATTTATTATCTGTATTAATTTCATCATATTTGGTTTTTGGGATAATTATTATCATTAGTATCACACATCATGACATTGTGTGATATCAGCCCATAAAATAGTTTGGGCTGACGTCAACCTAATTGTCAGCATGACCTCAAATATAGATAAATAGTTCGTTGGGGAAACATAAGTATAATGAGTGACTAAAGAGTATTTTATGGTTTATATTAATGGATTAAGATTAATATTTAAGGGTAAATGTGTCCTTCTTAAAATTTTAGTTATTTTAAAATTTGGATTTAAAATAGAAATACAGATTTTAAGAATTGTTTTTGTAAGGGTATTTCAAACAGTGATGGGTTTTATAATGAGATTTTATAGTGTATTGGGGGCCAAGGGAATCGTTAATAATTCATTTGTTTCTGTTTTCAAAAAAAATATTCTAAAGAGTCTTGACTCTTACAATAAAAGTAGGCGACGAGGGCTTCTTCGAGAATTTTTTGTTTAATTTGAACTCATGTGGGAGATGTTGTGTCTTTGACATCTGGTATGGATACCTATGTGATTCCTGTTTATGGTTTTAGGTTCTATTATATATGGATTAAAAATGAATCATTATTTTATATTAACCATTTTTTAACCTATTAATGGGTAATGGGTTGGTTAGATCAATTTGAGAAACTAGGTTTGGTATCCTTTTGGAATAAGAGTATATGAATCTTAGGTTTCTAAAGAGATGTGTGGGAGTTAATCATTTTTTTAGGATTTAAATATTAAGTTGAGTTTGGAATAATTTTACAACACGAAGTTATTTAAATTTGTGGGGATATATGTATGGTTTGGGAAGAATCATGAACTCTACTTTATGTTGTGGGAGGGGGATAGGGACTTTCCCTTTTGTTCGATATTAGATGAGGAAATATTTGATACAGAGACACTAGGTGGGTATCATGAGAGGTATTGTTTGTTTTTTATGAGATTATTGATATAGTATTGATACCAATGTGTGGTAAAGTGTATAATTCACATATTGGGTTTATGTGAACATGGGGAGAATTTGTTTGTTTATGTGGTCACATTTTCTACTATTTTCTACAATAAGGATATGGATCAACTAATGCATTTCTCTTCCCTATGATCTTTTAGAGGTTGGATGGTAATATATGAGGCTTTAGGTTTGATATTATCAAACCATTGGTTGGTGATGATGGGATTCTTAAAATATATTTGACATGGATTATTCAAATGACCCATATAAGATACGACTATGGTAATGGTAAAATAATTTGTCTATTGGTGATGATGAAGGGTTTGATATATGTTAAGAGGGATCATGGTATATGAAAAGCGTCATACTATTTCACCATTATATATTTCAATTTTTTTGACATTTTATATATGATATTGAGTAAAATAATCTCTACAAGTATTCTTATAAATAATGTTTGCGGGGACTACAATGAGGACATATGGTAGGGTATGAGAGACTGAATTGTGATTTCATGTGGCAAGGCCCCATTACATGGTTTTAATTTTACTTTATCATTGGATTTATGTTAATTATTATTGTATTTTTTAGGGAATATTTGTATACCCTCTTGTTATTATTGGTTAAAGTGTGTATATTTTTCTCTAATTTATAATATGATGATTTGAGGTTGATAAAGAAAATTATTATTTGAAAATATGATGAAATATTTCTCAATATTTATTAAAATTTACATGATGTTAAAAAATCTATACATGTAATAAACACAAAAAATAATGTACATGGTATAAAAATAAACCTATAAGGGGTTTTTAAATTTTAATTTTTTTTATTTTCCATCCTTTGGAATATATATTATACACACATTGGTTCAGCTACATCTTTATATAAAAATAAACAAAAGAGTCCAATTTTAAATATCATAGAAACTATGTTAATGGATATATGGTGTCAATTTATAGGTTATGAATGATATGAATATAGAATTATTTAAACCTTAGGCTCTAATACACAATTTTCGATAATTCCATCTTTACATAACTTGAATAATAGAGGATCACCCCAAAATTAAGGTACCACATTTTCCAATAATCATATCCATTTCTGCTAGGTGAATTTATGAAATATTTTCAAATTTTATAACTAATTTTCCGTTTTAAAAAACTAATAAAATAAATTTAAATCAATATTAAATAATTTTTATGCCTGATAACTCATCATAAATGTCAATATTCCCCACTTCATCAAAATTAATTTATTTTAATCTCTATAAGTGGTAAATGAAAAACATTATAATACCTTATTATCCTTAATTATGATTTCAATATCTTATAAGAAAAAAATAGAGTTGATAATCAAACATTCACATCTTTTTATAGATCTAGTACCTCAATGTGACATGATCAATATAAACTACTACAGTAAAGAGTACCAAATTTGACATAAACTAATAAAAAAAAGGAAACTATGATGATCCTTCTGCATGGTTCTATAATTGATTTGGTATTTATTTAGAGTGTCACTTTCATAATATATGGGTTATAAAATATGACTAAACAATTATTCCAATTTGGATTTGATAGTTAAATCTCTTGCATCTCACATCAGATGAAATGTTTCCTCCTAATTCGGATAGATCATGATTGGGGAGACCACTAAATTCCATTTCAAAGTAGAGAAAGATTAATCACGTGAACTATTAAATTAGGATGGATATTTATTTTCTATTTTATGGGTGATTGGTTGTGATATATTTTAAAGATACTTGAAAAACTAGTGGTAAAATAAAAAATTTCAATAAAATCTATAGATCCTCGTCTTTGTGTTGTGATCAATTAGATTATGCATCAACTTTATTTTAGTGGTATCAACCAGAATTATTTTTTCTAATGTCTTGAATATAAGTACAATTCCATTTTGATCTACGAAATTATACTAACCTAATTTAATAGTAATTATTTTTACTAATATCTTTTTATTTTCATGTAAATGTTATATAGGAAAATTTTTAAATATCCACAATTTATTGAATATTTATAAATGAGTATCAGTAAGAAATCCTCAACCAGGTCCTGGAAGTTATATGTCATAAAATATTGAATTATAATATGTGAATTAAACATTCATAACAAAATATGATGATAAACAAGTTTTCTATATGGTATAGGGAATTTATTTCAACTTTTTTCACCAGATCCATAATTATATGATTTTAGTTGTCAAAAATATCCAAAAAATAAAAAAAATCATATCTAACTAACATTTTTAGCATCGGATCCATGGGTGTGGAACGTTGTCCTTTCATTTGGTAATTTTTTATGTACGGTTATCAAAAGATAATATCCATCTTGTAACAATCCTTTTTAGGATCAAATATTTGAACTACTTTTTTATCAAAATCATTCTTCCCTTGTCTGGTCTAAATTTGAATGGGAATATACAGTCAACATATCGAAAAATATTATTTCTATATCAATTAGACTTAGAAAATATTCCCCTTGTATCTCATTTATTCAGGTTGTATGCAACCCTTGAGATTATTTATACGTTTAATGTCCATCTTTTGTGAGTACTAAGTATTTTGAAAATATTGGGGTTAATGCCTTTTATGTAAAATTACCCCATTCTATAGATTGATTATAGTTTCTTAAAAAATTCATATTTTTATACTTTATTAGTTTTGAAAAAAATTAAATTGATTGATAGATGTAATGATACCTTTGATCCTAAAAATGAGATCCACAGTGTTTGTCGGATCAGATAAAGCTGAATTCTTGGTACATTTATGACCAATAGGTTCATATCTATGTATAATTACTTGATATGAATTTTTTTGACAATCATTCTCTAAATTATTTTCTATTTTTTTAATTAATGTTTTTTAAATTATTCTACACCATGTCATCAATGAGTTTTATCATGTGTTTATAATTTTTTAATGGGAGATCAAGTTTTTTGATTGATTTTACATATAAATAATGACAGGAGAATCCTATAATTCAGATATATAATTTAATAATGTCATGATATTAAATAGTACTTATTCATCACAAAATCTTATATAAAATATTCTTTAGTTCAAAACAATTAATTATTTAGTATAACTAATAATGTCATTCTTCTTCCATATCATTATTTTAAAACATAGTGAGAAATATAATATTACCGACATGTATAGCAACATATTTATGTATATCTAGGGGTAAATTTTTGAGTGACCAGTGATTTGATGTGTGACTCTTTTTTACTAAATTCATCCACTCTTAGTTTTCATAGCACACATAAGTGAATAAAATTAAAATTATATCCCATTTTCAGCATTCTTTAATATATATATATATATATAAATAAATAAATTACATATAAGGTAATACAATATTTTGGATATCTTAGCTTTGAAGGGATTTTATATTTACCAATAGCTGATCACTCCTCACTCAAGGTGATAACACCATGTTCCTCTAATATTATATTTTGTGAAATAAAATCCTATATAATTTTTTCATGCACTAGTATTTTTTGAGATTAAATTGATGAAGGGTATATACAGCTGTATATATAAATTTTAATAAAATTATTAAGGATTTTTCATATATATATCCCCCTTACCTTACTAACTATGGTAATGGTAGAGAGGACTTGTAAAGTTCTTTTCTCTTAAACTAATATAACCGTTATTCTTAAATTTATTTTACATTCTTATGAGGTATTATCTATATTTTTCTAGCTCCATTTTCTCATAAATTAATTTTTCTTTTTATTCATTACAAAACCCTTTTATCCTCATTTAGTTTAATTTCTTCATAATCTCACCCAGTTTGGTTTGTCATAGTGTTTTTTTCATGTGTTTTTCATAGCGTTACTCGACAATTTACAATTTTTGAACTTTAATATGGTTTTATAATTTTTCTAAATTGATACTAAATTTTTCATTGATCATATTTTTTTATAAATTATAGATTTTGATTATTTTTTCATCAAGTCTTAACAATGAAAAATATAGGTTGTGAGAGATTCGTCATTAAAATTGTCTTGGGGTTTTTTTATGAGAATACTTTTTTTGGTGTCTAATTGAATTGAGGTGTAGTGGTTGATTTCCTTGTTGAGAAGATCTTAGACCTCAAAATAAAATATTATATCAATGTATACCTTGTTTTGTATAGAAATGTTATCCTTTATGCAGCTGATTCTAATAAAAAAACTAGTACAAGATATAGGTTTAATGGCCTACCAAAAGAATATTGAAATTTTTGAGATCATGTATAAGTAATGTTGGTTCATTATTTCATTATTTTAAAATCAAAAAAATATATAAAATAGAATATATACCTACAAAAATGTCACAATATTTTAAAATCATAGTGGATGTTATAGTTTGAGGTTGAGTATGATCAAAAAATTAAATTCTATCTAGTGTGTTTAATAAATTTCATTAAAGGGGTATCCCAGAAGATTATCTCCTCTTCTTAATGAATTTCTATCTTCATTAGCCAAATATCACTATTAAACAATTATTTTATTATGAGATATTTCATGGAGTATGGTTATTAAAATTTGGTTGTTTTAATCATTAACTATCCATTATGTAAATCCTCAATCATTACATTATATATGAGGTAAAGACTATCATAAAAAAATTTCATTTAAAGTAAAACATTAGGTCTATAGTTTGAGAACATATAAGATCCATAAATCAATCCCATTCATCAATGGTTAATTATTTATGAGTAAAATTTTGAACTAAATTCCATATCTTCACAATCCGAAATGGTGGGAATTATTTATCTATTTTTTCCCTAAATGTTCCAAATAGTGATGTTACTAACTAATAATCATTTATATGAACCCTTTTCCATTTAATTGAGTAAAAAAGGTGATTCTTTTAACCATATTGAATCTACAAAATCATCATCATTCTATAATGTGTCACATATCTCCAATAAATTTTACCAATGTCTATGAAGCTCATCATGTTTCATTCCAGAAGATCTTACATTGTTTCGTATCTTCTGGAGAACTCTTTGCTTGATTTAGAAGTTGTCATCCTGAATATATGTACAAGAAATTCTTAGGTAATACATATAAATAGATATTAGAGAATATAAATAGATTTTTGTTTCCCATGCTTGTTGTTACCATCCATATGGATGTTCCTCATTGCTGAATTATTCATGAATTTATTTGTATACATTATATTGATAATGAACTTCCCTGATTTCATGTCTATGTTGTATAAGGTATCTATTGATCTACAGATTATAATTTAATGTTTATATAAAATATGAACTTCTCAATCATGTTATTGTTGTATTTTTCATGCATTAACTGATTTGTAATGTATAAAAATCAAAATACCTAAATATGTAGGTGAACAAAATACTAAATTGAAATTATAGGTGAAACATATTGGGTTAATCAAGAAGCTTCTATACACTATTATTATAATTTCTATCTCTAGTAAAAAATTTAAAACAAATAATTTATACATTTTAATTATTATTTAAATTGATGGAAAATGATTATAAAATTATTATGATTCTAGATTCTTAACAAAACTAAAAGGACATATTATGTTATAAGTTTATAATCATTCCCATACTGACAATGTGATGAAGCTCAAAATTTATTTAATAACTAATTTATTTTCATTAATTTTAATATTAATATAATTAAAATCACTCATAATTAAAATCTAATATGATAAAAATGAATTTAAACCCATATTTTATAAACCAATTTTGAAGGATAGTTTCTCCAAAAAATATTTATCTCCACAATTAATAAAGGAATTGAGTCAATTGGTTGTGTGGTAGTTCAAACTAATAAAATTTATATAGGTCACATATATTAGTTCTTATTAATCTATTTTAATAATTTTAATATAAAAAAAATCTAAATCATGAACATTTTTCTCATATGAAAAAAATAAAAATATGAATCCAAAATACTACTAACACATTAATCATGTTAAAGTATCAAGGAAATGATCAAATAAAAAACTTATTTATAAAAGGATTATTAAAGAGTTAAATTAAAACTAATGTATGAAGATAAATCATAAATTTAAAAATATTTTTATGGGTATATTTTATTAAAAAATTAAGCAAAATATTTCCAGAATCGATTCCTTTCCCCTTATGAGACTTAGGAATCAAAGTAATTGTGGAATTATTCTTAAATGAGTAATCTATATTAAAGAATAATATAAAAAATGATATAATAACTTATAATTGATTTTTTTAAAAAGAACTATTCACAAATGATTTATAATCTGGTAAATTCATATAAAAGAATAATTTGAAAAATAAATGGTTTTAGAATGATAAAGAGCTTCAATAAACTTATGATAACTAAAATAAATTTATCTATAACTAGTTTTAAGAATATAATATTCCTAAAAAAAATAAAACACCCATATTTAAAAACCAAATTAAGGTACAATGTGATTTTAGACCACCATGTCTAGGTGTATCTATATGTAACTCCAATTGTGAGATTTTTTCTACAAGATATCTAGAATTGTGAAATCTACTATCAGCTACTGGAATACATTCATCTTTTATGATGTTTATTGATTTAGATTCAACATTTTTAAAATATTATTAATCAAATAAGTGGGAAAAAAACTAGATAAACATATTTATCCATCATCTGTCTTAAATTCCTAATATATTATAAACAGTTTATAGAACACCAACTTGTCATAATCCATCATTGTGGTTCTTCATCTTTAAAAGTTATTCACTCGGGATATTGAAATTTTTGTTCAATATGATTAGAATTAAATCCATTTTGACTCAAAATATATTTTAGTGGTCACCATGATTAAAATAAAAAAAATTTATATTCCAAAAAAGGATTTGATGTGGTATAATATCTCTTAATTCCTCGATTTATCTTCCCTAATGCTAACCATGGAATGTTTTTCCCAGAACAGAATCATTGGTTATTTCACGTTTTTTCCTTATTCTATAAATTTTTTTAATTCATATATAATAATAAATTCTTCCTATATATGTAATAAAAATAAGAATAAATTGAAATCAACATAATTAAACCATTAAATAATAATAATAAATTTATTATAAAAACAAATTATTAGTCTAATAATATTTGGTCAAATTAATTCAACCTGTTTGGAAAATTTTGATTGATTATATACCTTGTCTATTGTTGAACATAACCATTTATTCTCGAGAATACTATATCAGTTTTATATTCCTTTTAATCTAATTTTATCCATCTAAATTTAATTTGGGTAAAATATTATTTTTTATTTAGAAAATGCATGTTTGTTGTGTAAATTATTCAACACAACATGTCTAAAATATTATTTTAATGAATATTAATATTTTTAATATTGAAACAATGGTTGTTAAAATTTAACTACACTATTTTTTTATCTCATAAAGGTTTATTTGATTTTATATTTATTTAAAAAGCAATTTATAATTTTTATTAATTTTTTCAAATTTTTAGGATCATTTTTTTTAAATTATAATGTTATTAGAAAATTATCATTAGATGATTCAATTTTAATTCATTGTTATGAATGATAATGAAATATGTATAGATTGAGGTGGATATATTTTATCCCTTTTAGTGTAGTTTCTAAGAGTCGATGAATGAGTTAATTCACATGGGTGGTTTTATAAAATCAATATTTAGTGAATTTTATCAAGAACAGAACGTTAAAGTTAGGATGGAGAAAGGACCACATAAATTATATTAGGATGTTCTAATATAGTTGAGCTTAAGATTTACACTTTATAGGCTAGTTATTTATTCTCTGTGGAATTTTTATTATTTTAGTGGGTGTATGGATTTTGAATATCTCTATACTACCAATAAATATTTTAACATTTTCAATCTAAATTTTATAGATAAAAATCACTTCTTTATTTTCAGTGCCCCAATTATTATATTTTTATTATTTTATTTCTTTATCTATAACATTTTTTTTATAATTTTAGTGAAATCATAAATAATAATTCCATAATCCTAATAAATTCATACATAGTCTCAACATAAATATGGCGTTGTGTATATAGATCTTACTTCGTATGATATATCTATGGGGAAAGAATTGACATTCCCTGGCTATAGGCCTTAGTAATACATATGATGCAATAATGGTAGTAACTTGTGAATAAAAATAACATTTTTATAAGAGGAGTTACTTTTGTTTTTGTTTGAATTCTAGATCCTTTTAATGTCCATATAGTCCATTATATCTGTTTTTTCTCCTTTTTATCCAAAAATTAATTTTCATGTTTTATATGGGTAGTTTGAGAATTTTAGATATATTTTAGATTTATTATGTTGGGTTGATTTATATATATTATTTTGGATTTTTTTATGTTATTTTCTTATAATATTTATTTTATGTTATATTTGGTTGTCTTGATTTAAAAAATTAAATGTTATTTTTCAGAAAGAAGCCCAACTCATGAACCCATCAACTCAAATATTGTAAATAAATACATTTTTTTATTTTAATGTTTGAAAAAGGAGAAATTTTTCCCACTATATGGTGAGGTACCATCAATACATAATCTATATTCTCGAATCCTAAATGATGATATATTCCTTACAATAGATTCAATCACCTATTGAGTTCGGATATCCTTGTTTATATGTTACAAAAATGGTATGATATCGATTTTAAAATATGTTATTTATGAAATCAGGGTAGATATATGATAGGATTGACAAAATTCATATGGTATATTACTAAAAGGAATATAAACACATTTTTTTATGATCATTCAATTATAATGGGGGTTGGGTAGGTTTTTAAATTTCTATATTTGATTGGTACTATTCAATTTATTTTTATTTATATGAGTGTTATCAAATTCATTATTGATTTTTATGAATATATTTTTTTAAATATTTTGATCTATTTTGAATGAGTCATGTTTTTATAATTTTTTGGGAAATATTCCTTTAGGAAGAGAATTGGTGAATATTTGGGGGGATGACATAAATTAATTTAATGAGAATAATTTCTCTTTTCACCAAAACATGGTGAGTATAGTTATTCAAACTATTTAGAATATTGGAATATAAATTTCTAAATATTCAAGATGATTTATAGACTGTTTTTATGATTTAAATA
Source organism: Viscum album (assembly GCA_963277665.1). Classification (NCBI taxonomy): domain Eukaryota; kingdom Viridiplantae; phylum Streptophyta; class Magnoliopsida; order Santalales; family Viscaceae; genus Viscum; species Viscum album. Next base: position 615,083,277 of record OY728136.1, read on the forward strand.
GGTAAAATCTATTTTCCTTTAGAGGATCTAGGGGTCCTTGTGAGGAAAAAGAGTCGATAGTGAATATTGGGAGGATCATTGATTTCCTTAAAATTCCATAGAAATCTAATGTGAAATTTTCAATTCATATACAAGAAGGAATAATCCATCAGTGGTGACATTTATTGCTCTAATATAAACTACATATGGACCACTCTTGGATAGGATTCAAATATTTATTTAATTAGATGTGTAATCTATAATGACACAGATATTCAGTGGAAAATTTTTCTTCTTCTTAAATACATGGTAATTTTACGAGTCCGCAAAAACTGACGGTGCCAGATTTTGAGGCCCAGTGTGCCAGAAATCATTTTTTTATGTTTTGTTCGGGTAAATTCTGTAAACGTATGAGAGAGTTTTTATAATTTTTGAAATAGTGCTCAGAATTGAAATATGAGGGCACGGTGGAACTCGCAGCACCGATATTCGCTTAAGTATACATTCACTTCGATGACAGTGGGTCGAGTATAAAAGATAGTTTTGGGGGTTTTCAGAGATTTAATTAAATAAAAATAATGTTTTTGGCTTTATTTTTATTTGACAGTTAAAATATCCTCATGGAAGTTGGAGGTGGGACCACCACACCTTAACCTCCCATGAGAGGTTATGGTGGTGGGTCCCACCCGAACCAAACCTCCCAAAAGAGGTTACATCATAGGTACCACATGGGGATAAACCCCCTACTGATGGAGGAGAGTAAAACCTCTCAACTCTCCCTCATTAATGAGGGAGTTCCTCCTGACCTCACCTTTATTTAATTGGTACCAACTCCCCTAATTAATTTGTGCCAACACTCACAAATTAATTAGGGGAGCCAATTTATTAATTCACCTATTTGAATTTTGTGTCATCAACTAAATAATAGAAAAACTCAATCTATTATTATTTTTCTTGGCATTTCCCATTTGGTGGAGTTAGGGAGTATAAGTGCTTCAGAGAAAAGTTCTTCCAACGATGAACGCTCCACTGACGATGAATGCTCCACTGATGAAGAACACTAACCTTCTTCGACTTCCTCTCTCAAATCCTACCAACGCCGGGCATCATTAACCGACATACCCTCCACATCGTCGTCAACGAGCCGATGCAGCTTGGAATTGGGAGTGCGTGGCGGAAACGATGAACAATGAACTCCATTGTCTTCTTCTCGTGACATCAATGTCGACGACCGACAATCAAAAGTCGGGGGTTTTTTTAGTGTAACATCAAATTTATTTTTCTCTACTTCATATTGGAAAAGAATTTTTGCATAGTTGTAAAACAATTGTTGTTCATCATTCATTCTCTTTGATGAGCCATCTGTTACCACCCTAAACACAGATGGTGCGGGCCAAACCCACATGGACCGACCTGTCCGCCAGTCCTGTTTATGTTGTTTCTTGGCATGGAAATGAAGCAGAATTGAAGGTGACGATGTCACAATAAAAGTATGTGCTTCCTGCAGCCTTCGTGAACCGAACTGCCCCCGCAGCGTTCTAGTGCCCCGACCGAGCCGGCTCTGCGGGCCAAACCACCGCCGACCTTCTACGCGGCCGACCGCATCGCTGCCGGCCTCCTTCTCGCTTGGTTGCACCTCTACCGGCCTCTAGTGCGCCTCGGCCGAACCCCGATGTGCCCTGCCTAGCTGCCCACAACACCACCTTGCACCCTAACCAGCTGCATCCTGGCCTGGCCCTGCCCTGCCTGGCTGCACGCCATCCCGGCTGTCACCCTACACAGCCGTGAGGCCGCCTGGTCGCGCCCTTCCCTGCTGCCTCCCGGCTGCCTGGCCTCCCGAACCGGTCTGAGGCTCCCCTCCCAGTGCCCTGGCCAAACCAACCCAGCTGTGCCCTCCGGGCTGAGCCGAGCTGAGCTACATCCTTGCGACGCTTCGGGCCGAACCGACCCTGAGCTCGAGCCGAACTGCCCTCACGACCTTCTGTGATGGGCCGAGTTGGCCGGGCAGAACCTAACAGGTTGGCCTACCCAATGGGCTGGGCCAGACCCAACATGTCTAAACGTGTCGACCCAGATGGGGTCGGCCCAAAGTTGGTTGGGATGAGCCGGTCCGACCACGTCGGACCAGACCTGGACCCACTACTGACCCATTAATTTCTTTGGCCATATCTTTGGCAACAGAATATCGTCTGACGAACCATCAGCGGCGCTGGTTTTCCAAAAATGTGACGGTCCTTTTGAGTATACCCCACTATAGTTCAGGGTAATGTTGAGATATGGTCAGGTTGGATCATGCACGAATCCAACCAGGCCCTTTGGAATAAAAGGCTAATAACTGACAGGTCGGGCGTTTGATTAACGCATCGTCTATTGACTTGAGAATCCTATGATGAGGCGGACATTTGAGATACTTTTACGTGGGATTTCATGATAGTTGGAGTATTTAAATTCAGTTCATGGAGAAGACCCTCCTAGAGGCGACCGAGTATAGTGCATAGACCTAGTAGCTGGATGGGACCTGACGACTGCTAACCAATTCGACTCGAAGTGATTCAAATCACCCAGTGGGGAGCATCTTGGTGTTGCGGAAGACCCACGATGGGGAAATCCTTTGTCTGAGTGTGACAGTCTCATGATACTTGATAGGAGTTGTACCTCAACAGGCTACTAGGAGTATCACCTCTATTGGATGAGGCAGACCCATGGTGTGGACCGCCTCTGTGTGAGCATGACAGACCCACAATACTCGATAGGAGGAGTACCGCAGCAGTCCAAGGTTAGTGGGAAGATCCTCTTTGTGACGTGGAAGGATCACTATACTCGATTGAGAAGGAGTTCTCCAACAGCTAAGGTTTTGATAATGTGAATAAAATCCTGGTTGAGTTGAGTTAGTAACTTTTTTATTTACCTCATAATTGAGATGAATTAATTGATAACATAGGTTTATGTATGGGAATATAACTAAGTGGGGTTATCTGTTGATTTCATACTTTGTATTTTATCATTGTTGGATTTTGTGTGTCCTTTGTGGTCTCAGGGTCCCTACTAAGTATCATTATACTCACCCCTACACGGGCTATGCCCACACCACATTGTATTGGTTGTAGATGAAAGACAACGCTGACTGAGGCTGAGAGTACCAGGACTGGACATTACCTAGATGTGGACCATACGACTTGTTGGTACGTGGAGGAGATCGATAAACATGTAGTGTCGAGGAGGATATATGTACCTACCCTTCAGGTAGGATATGTGGTGGAAGATCCAATAGCTTCTCTTCACCTTTCAACTGTTTTGTCCTTTTCAGTTGAACATGTTTTCTGTTATACTTTTATTTTTCATGTTGGGCTTGTATTCTAGCCCCTCTTCATTCAGCACTCTTTGTATACAGTTTTACTTATCATTTTTGCTTCCAGACCGTACTCTGTTGTGTGCATTTTCATGTTTTAAAGCCAATTCCTTCCAAGTTTGGAGATTTACACCTTCGGTGCTAGTTTCAAGCCCTTCTCCTATGGATGACGGGATTTGGGTAGTCACAGCATGGGTCCCGGGGGATGGGTCGTGAAAAAATATAAAGAACATGAAGATACAAAATGATGAAGACCTATTGTATGTACAATTTTTCAATCATATATTTATATAATATATGTTTTCATTTTCGTAACTTATGGGACCTCCAAAAATCCTGTCAAAAATGAAATCCTAAAGGATTGTCATTTGAAAATTATGCTACATCCTGATATATGATAAAAAATTTTGATTTATTAATAACATCAGTTATAGAATAATTCACTTTGTTAGCGATGATTAAGATAGATATTACATTCATGATTAGAATGATAAATATATCATTTTTTATACAAAAATTTGAATCATTTTATATATTTAAAATATTAATAATGATGAATTTAATCATAGGAATATTTTAGAGATTATTTTGTATAATATAACATATTTTCTTAGATGATATTGGGAAAATTTTTCATGCATGCTATCAATAGAGAATGTCTGAACATACAAATACTGGTTTTAAAAAATCTAATAGGTTTCCTTATCAATGTGTTTAATTGGTCCATTTAAATTTATATTATATAATTGACCCATAATATTAATGTATATATGGTTATAATATCCCAAGGGGGTTAGAAATCTTTTATGATGCGTCTCAAGCCACAAAATATTTACCTTAATTTCAAAGAGGAAGGGGGAAAAATTCAATTTTAATGATCCATTATTATAGTGAGTCTCACACGAGCAGGTGGCTTTAATGAAATATTGAGACTATTCAACTCCTTACAGATGAGCATCTTCATATTGCTTATAATGGTGGACTAAAAAAATTCATGGTAATGTGCATATTACATCCTCAATAATTTTGAATTTTCACAATACATGTTCTTCCAAATATTTTCTCACATCATGATTTTTAATCCAATCTTGCTTTCAAGTCATTTATTTTACTCTCTATATGTTACTATTTATATAAAAATTGAATTAGTTGAAAGGATTAAAATACCCCTTCTATACAATAATGATCGATTATATTAAAATTATTTACGGTCTTTATAGAAATTGATATAAATAATTCATGTAATTTTTAGGAATGGAATGGATAGTTTAATAATTTTTGGAAATTGATTTTCCTCACTATAAAGTGATATTATCTTCAAATTATATTAATACATACATATTTTAAGTTAAATTTGGTATAATATCAAAATGATCAGGGTTAATGATCCATAAATTATACTAATTTATTTTGAATTGTATACTACTTCTTGAGGTTGTTGATGGTAACCCTAATGATAAAATTACTCTAGTGGTAGATAAATTTACAAAATTATTTGTAAAATATTTATCTAGGTATCCAATAGAGGGAGAAGTAGAATCATTTAATGATTCACATTAAGGAAAAATACTTATTTAGTTAAATTCATTTCATATGATTCCAATTGAACAATAGGAATTGAATTTGTTTTCTTGAATACGTTGAAGGTAATGTATTTATTCATCCCACTATGACAAAACTGGAATATGCTACATTTCTTAAATAAGGTGAATACGAGACTATGGATTCATATTAATTATTAAATGATCAATTAGGTTACCATTAAACTTAATTGGATTAGATTAAATATCTTTTTACCATATAAAGAAACAATTTTAAATTTCAAACATATAGATCATGATAAAATACCATCAATTGAAGATCAATGATGTGGATATCCCCGTGGATACAATCTAATCAAGGAATTGGAATTATAAAAATCTAGATGTGAATTTGTCATTATGTGAAATCCTATAATCCATATATAATTAATAAATAACATTTTATATAAATACGTCTAATATTATGTCTTAAATTTTATAGATTACGTTATTGTAGACTGGAAGTTGAAGGTGGATTATGAGTATCATCTTGAGATTATATTTACACCTCTTAAGGAACATCTCCTCTATGAAACATTATCTAAGTTATATTTTTTGATTAACAAGGTAAATCTTTTGGTTAATTCAATTTTTCAAGGAAAAAATAACATTTTATTATAAAAAGATAATGTGATTATACACTATAAGATTCTGATATTTTTTAAAAAAAATCTATTTATGATTGGTAGGATATTATATGTGATTTTTATTGAGTTTTCAAAAATATAATCACACCTAAATTTTTTGAATAAGATGGGATTGATTTTTTAATGGTTTTATAAGCATATAAAGTCCCAAAAAATGTCAAGATGTGGATCAATTCTACTCTTTTATTGATTCTACCAGAACATTGTGTAGTATATATAGTTTTTCATGATTCCTCAACAAATTGTTTTGGATATGTTCTTATAGGAAATGATATTGTGGAAGTATAATGATATCAACTTCCTTAAAAACAAAAGAAAAATTTCCTAATTGAGGAAGATTAATTAAAAACTACTACGAATGATTTGAATTGTTGATTAAACTATCTGATGAGATAAAAACTACTTATTTATACATTTATTAAAATTTAAACGTTATATATTTTCATAGAAATATTTTGACCCCATGTTGAGATGATGCGTGTGATAATTATAAAATCTCAACTTTTATTTGTTTTACACTATTGGTAAAGGTAGTTTTTTCACTAATTATATCATTATGAAACTAAAAGTGTAGGTAGAGATAGAATATCTAAGTCATATGAAACTAATGAGTTTTTTTAATGTTATTTAGAAATTAATAATGAAGTGACTTAAATGTTTTTATCAATCATACATGTTATTCCCTCTAATATTGACCAATTAAATTATGAATAATTATTTAATTATAAATTATTATTATATAAGGGAACTATTAAATGGTGGGTATACCACTAGATAATAAACCTTGGTAGATTTTTAAAAACTTTATATCATGATGTGAGTATAAGTTTCTATTTTAGTTAAATATGTAATTTATTCCATTATATTTCAATTATTATTCCCTTTTTTACAGATAATTATCATGAAAAAAACTAGTATTATTGTCCAAGAATGATATATACAATTGTTAAATTTATTTATTTTTACACAAATTTTCATTAAAAAAATCCAATAAACAGATAGTTGTAGGTAGGATACAACTTCGTTCTATTCCTACATGCTAATAGGATAAGTTATTCATGGAAATTAGAATTAGGATATCTACACCACATCATATAATGGACACTATTATAGATATAATACAAAACTATCTCATTTTCACCCCATTAATGAGAGTTTCAGGGTAGATGATTTGAGAAAAATGAACATGTAAAATATTTTAAAATGATGTATAGAAAATTTTGAAATTATTTATAACTGGGATCCCCAATTCACATATTACTTTTGTAAGATCATTTATAAGTTCATGGGAACTCATTTAAATATCTTCAAAATATTTCTCACTCAATCAAATGAATAGATAGAACAATTCATTTAGATGTTAAAAGGTTTTAATCATGCATGTTTTCTATATTTGTTTGATTATGGGATAATAATTTAAAATTGATGAAATTTTATATAATAAAAATACTCAATACTCAATATAGTTGTATCCATTTGAAAATATCTACGATTGAATAATATATTCCCCTATGTTTTGGAATGAAGTGGGATAATCCACTTTTATAGCAAATATAATTTTTAAGTGATAACCAAAAACATTTTATTAGATAGGAAACTATTATTCATACTTAAATTCTGACAATATATATTTTTCTAATAAATAATGTTAAACCTTGGAATTCAATGTTTATGGTTTGAAATATATGATTGTTTCACCTTGACTGGGATAGAATAAATTTGGATTGAAAAGTGATATTCTTCATAGGTATGTTAGTCCATTGAAAATATTATAAAGGATTAAATGATTTTCTTTTTTGATATATTTTATTCATTTTTTTACTTTTTTACATAAACACATTAACATCATTTTGTTAATGAAATTCCAACATGATACTTATTATGTTTTGATGTTGAATGATATATAATTGGAAATAGATTCATGTTTATTTAACAATGAAATAAGATTATTGATTTTCATAAAAAATTGTTTTGGGGGGAATTATATCACCCTTTTATTGGTACATTATTATCATGGTAATGATTATCACAAAACACGAGAGGTGGAATCCATGATGATTTAGTAATTTCCATATATTTTGAAATATAATGACTCTTGATAGAATTTGGGGGACATAAAGTGGTTTTTTTTGAATAATTACAACATACACAATGATATAATTATGCTACTTTTTTATTATATTAAATTGTGGGGTTCATTGTTCACATAACATAGATCATGGTAAATTTTATTTTTAATTTCTATAGAATGAAAGCGTTTCTTTAATTATTTTATCATGCAACAGAACTATATTTAAAATCATAAATCACATTTTGTGAAATCTTGATCCTGTTGTTTGGTTATTTGAATGGTATAATAGACAATAAATGATATATATTCCCTAACGAAAATTTATTATATTTTTTTATCAATATTTCCTTTATATTGGATTTAAAAACCTGAAATCTCCCTTAAAATTAAATTTTCATTTTATAGAATATTTTAAGAATATCTATGGATATTAATTATATCCATTTATATTCATTATTTGTTTGTGGTGAAATATTGTATTTATGGATCTCTTATTATTTATATTATTAGTCCTCTAATTGTCCTTTAATATTTTATTCATAATTATCCATACTTCCATGATTCGTTGGATTATAGTAGTATGATTTTCATGGGTCTTCATTCATGGGGTATAAAGATCATTTTTATTGCCATGGTTTACACATATTTTTAGTGATCACTTTTGATCAATTTTTAAGGTATTTGATTATAATAATTATCTGTTAATTGATAAATTATTTCATGATATGTTATTCATGATTAGTTTTATATACAATTTATATTGCAGTTTGTGGTGCCCTATAACCTAAAACCTTTTTATCTTTTTATTATATTATATATATGTGGTGTTTGAATATAATATAATTTATTATCACATCCTAATTTTTCTTATGGGTGAAATTTTTTATGGTAATTTACTGAGGAAACTCATGAAAACAAAATTATATAGATATTCCCCACTATGATGATATACATTAGTTGATATGAAAATATTTATTAAACCAATGTTTTAGGGCTAGATGGTATTTTTTTAATGAGAAAAAGATAATATAGGCCATATGGGGTAGGAGGAATATAAGAAATAGAGACACCTAATCAAGGTATTAACCATTGGTAATTTCCATGAAGGGAGGTGATCATAACTATCCCACCAGTATAAATTACACATGTTTATTGTTTTATTATATAGTTATATTTTTAGACCTATGTAGTGATCATATGACTCTAATTTTTATTTTATTTTTTTTCATGAATCATATACCGATATTTTTCATTGACTATTATGAAAATAGTTCAAAATGACGTTCGATACATTGGGTGTGTCATGATTGGAATCGAATTAATGAAGAATGTTGGAGATAATTCTTCCCTTCCATTAGAAGTAAATATATTAGGTCATTTTGATGGAATAAAATAGGTGTAAAGTCCTCGAAACTAGTAGCCCAGAACCTGTGCCTATATTTATTAAATTTTCACTGTGAAATATCAATCACACCATTATGGACCAAATATTTTTGAATATTTGGATAAATATAAAAAAATATGTTCTTCTTTACAACATGATATAAAATAAATCAAGGAAACATGTTTTGAAACATATTTATCCCACAATATTATCTCGACATGTCTATCACAATATACATCTTGGAATCCTGTGAAAAAATATATCATAAGAAAGGGGTGATATCAAATGATCAAAAATGGTAATCATATTTCGGATTCTATTAGAAACATCAATAATAAGGAAAGATAAATAACTAAAATCACATGTCATTAAAACATAATCATGGGAATAATATGACATGAGTAAGAGATGAACAAATAATTCTTAATAAATAATAAAATTACAAAGATACTTAATGATTTATATTATAATAAACTATTAATCACATGGATTATCAATAAATAATCCCATAATTTAGGAATGAATAATGTGGGTAATAATAAACATATCATCAAGGCTTTGACCAAGACACCATACATAATCAGGAAAGACATCGGCCAATAAGCAAACTAGTTTGTATCAGAAGACCTATTGACGCATCAAAGGGTTGTATCCATAAATTCTTGAGACATAATAAGTCCAACTAAGTTCTATAATGAAATGGATGGAACATAATCATCATATACATTAATATTGACACAAGCATATGAAATAAAATTCCCCAAATAGTAATCATAAACCCTGATGTGTAATATGATTAATGGCATCAAAATAGAACATATATAGTCAAAAGAACCATATAAATTTAAATAAAATAAGGTACGCATGTCATCTTAAATGAAATGTAAGATCTAAGAAAGGGTTTTTATATAGATCAAATCACCCATATAAAAATTTGAGAAATTTGTGAGAGAAATACTAAATTAACTTGAAATCAAATATTTTTGTAAATATTATCAATTAGAAAATTAAATAATTTCTTTGAAAATAACCTATTAATTTTTAAAATAATTCCTCTGTAAATTATGGGGTCATGAAATAATGAAAATAAACTAATACAATAAATGTTTGAGAATTTTTCTTTTAAATTTTGAAAGTAATAATCTTTTGAAATAGTACTTTTAAAAGAGACTGTGAGAGTTAAAAAATGAATATAATATGTGAATAATCTATAAACACCCATAAAAATGTGGAAATAAAAAATAAGTTTAATAAAATTCATTAAGAAAATAATTATATCATGATATAACCACTGTAGTAGAAATTTAAACTAATAAAATGAATTTGGGTTAAGAATTCTCGTGCCACTTTGTAATCAGTCAGATTATATTCCCCATAAATATAATAATTATCAAATAAAACATTTATTACCCTAATGATAAAGATATAAAAAATATGATATATCAAAGAGAATTAAACATACAACACACACAAGGAATAATTTGTCAATAAGGCATATCTTGCAGAAATAAAAGTGAGATGAGAAAACCCTTACATTAAGTACGAATGCATCATGTACTTGTACATAATATCCTAGATAATAAATTTAGATTCATTAATTATATAATTAAAAAACAAATATACATATATTTGATTTTATATATTTTTATTAAATTTATTTATGGAAAATATTATGAGTCATAGTTATTAATTTTTTTGTTTTTGGAGTATTCATTGCATGGTTTTATCATCAGTTCGCTCGAGTATAAGTATGAGAATTCTTTTCTAATGATAATAAATTATCCAAAAGTGAAATTATATATTATTAGTAAAAATCCATATGTTTAAACAATTATCTTATTCCATTTGGTTATTTGGTATGAGTATGAATCATTAGATAAAGCATTGATGAAAATGTCACAATTTATTTTGGTGGTTTTTATGACCATCATGAAATTGTGTCATTTTATTTTAATATTATGTTCATATATTCATTCCAGAACAACATAAATTTATAATGTGTATATTAAAATCTTATTAAACCATAATAATCGTTTTAAGACTATACTTGAATGCAGTAATAGAAAATGAAAACTCATTATCCACAAAGGCAGGAAATCCACACTTCACAGACTATGTTATCAGTTTTAAAATAAAAAAGAGTTGAGAAGAGACATGATGAGGGATATTACATTAATATAATAAAATTTATGTATATAACTGAATCTTGAGTTATACTATAGTTTCTTAATGGATATATGGGTATAGGATAATAAATGAAATGAAATAAAAAGAGAGAGAAAGAGGATGTCTCCTCTTGAATAATGTTTCCTTGGGAACCTCTTTAAGACACATAGATTTGGTATTTTGTTAAGATTAGTAGGTATATAATTTGTGTAATAGTATTTGGAGATTATTCGAGAAGAATATGAGAAATCCAAAATTCCAAAAATGTGTGAGGAGAAGTGGAGGGGAGGGCTTGTATTTATAGTCGAGGAGATGGGTGTTTTTTGATAATTTTATTCATTAGATTATTATTTCAGATCAAGAATATCAATAGTATTGATATTAATGAATATGTATAGAAAATAGTTCATTTGTGTTTTAAATAATAGTTCTTACATCATCCATACACAATCCATGACATTAGAATTCATTTATTTGGCTTATAATTTTAATATATTAAATTCTCATATTTCACTATTCATAGAAAAATCAACTATTACAGAAAAATCCCAAAAATTCACCCCTACTATTTAACAATACGTAGATTTAAAAAATGGTCTCAATTTTATGAAAATAATTTTCTATATATGAGATATTTTATTTTTATATAAAATCACCACTTTATCGAAAAATACCAATTTTATTCTTATAAATAATTTTATGACACTTTGATAATCTAATTATGTTCTCAAAAAAATTATATTATAATATTAATGAAACAAAATATAATTTCTGAATATATTTTCAGGAATATTAAATTTATTTTAAATTATTATATTAATTATAAAATTGTAAATAAATACTTAACTTTTACAAGAATACCAACAATTAATTTATCATTTTTAAAAAAATTATTTGCTCATTACATAATTTAAATATATCATCTAATAATTAATGAGATTCAAAAATTTTACTTATACACTCATAGGTGAGTTTCTTATTCTATTGACCAGATTATTATTCATAATGGCCACATTAATATTTAATAATATATCATGGTTTTAAACATTGTTTCAGACGCAACCTAAGAAATCAAGATGTTAAACTTAAAATTAAAATACTATAAAAATTAGGGTTCTGTAATATATGGATTAATTTCATATATATGGAGATTTATTTTTGTTTTTAGTTGAAAAAAAAATCAAATAATATGTGTCAAAAATATTTTTTGATGACAAAATCTATACATCCTTTTGGTGGAGATATATATACAAAAAGGGAGCATATTACTTGGTAAGGTTTCATTGGATGTTGATTGTAATTATGATATTAACTATTTTCTATATGTGTATACTTGAATGTATCTATATGAAATCGTTTATCTTTAGGATTTTAGCCTAATACCAGCATGAAAGGGAACTTAAGGGACACACACTAAGTGCATCTAAGAACATCAATTAAATTATAAAATAGTTTAAAAAATAGATAAAAATATTGTTCTAAAGATTGAGGAATAATTTTTTTTCTAGTTTATTAGATTATCACAGGTATTTAAATTTTTATATAAAATGTATTAATATTTATTTTTTAATTATATTAATAGAAGCAATAATTGATCCGGTAAATAATAAGAAGTATGAGTGAACTATGTTCTGGTCTATGGAGAATAATATACAATTTTAGAAAATATTAATTTATATATTTTGTAGAAGTAATGTTTAATTATTCTGTGGGTTGTACACATGTCAAGTGAATAATAATAATATTATTATTATTATTAAGACATAGTGATTTCTAAGGGTTATTTTAATATTAAAGGGAATCTTTCAGAATAATATTAGAACTGTAGCTCTATAAATATCTGAATATAGAATTCCCATACATGAGAAATAAACTTCTATTTTTAAAAGAATTATTGTAAAAACCCCTTAGAATTCCCATGAATTCACTCAGCCTAAAGATATTATCAATAATTCTCCAAGATCTGTGATCTAAGGGTATCCTCATAATTTCCTCTCTTGTATCGAAATAACTAAGAGAATGAAAATAGTTTCATTAATATTCTAAGGTACAATCCACATAGAATGATTGAAGGAATATAGATATCCACATTATCATATGGATAACCCTACCATGAGATTAAGATATTCGTGGTGCATGACTGGATCATCCATAGAGGGAATTTATCGTTAATTCCTCATCCACAATAATTATTCTAAAAGAATGGTCAAATAAATTTAAAAATGATGAAATAATTAAAATATGAGTTAATTATTGATCTATCCAATTTAATTTTTAATTACATGTGAGATTTTTTCTTCTTGGTTACTAGGAATTCAATTATATATATTTCTGATAAAAAATATAAAGATGATGATGAAGACAATTTATTGGGAACATTCCCAACCCATTCTATTGTGCCCAAGAACCATCATGTTGTATTAGAGCAGTCACATTTAAATTCATGATTATTTATTTTTATTAATATTTTCATTTATATATGATAAAATAATTTATATTTTATTCATTTTTAACCAAAATATCATTTTTCATATCATTCCCCTTAATGTAACTGAAAACAATTTAAATATCTATAATGGATGGGTCCAAGGATTACCTCATAACGAACCAAATATTTATAACTGGATACATAGATAGACGGTGTGTATATAGTGCTACACACGATGTATAAAATTTCACCATATCCGTATTCCACTTGAGATACACAGATGACTAAAATATGTGGTGTTTTTATTACCCTATGTGTTGATAAAAAATTTGTTACATGAATTTTTAGATGAAAAGTTGTCGATGTATTCACATTATATTTTTAGTTTACAAAGTCTTATGTGTGTCAACTTTATTTTTATTTAGAAGAATATAAATGCTTGGGGAATATGTAGTGTGTGTCAAGAACACATGTCGCGCACTCCTTAAATCTCCATGTTCAAGATAATTTCACTTTTCTTAGACATGTGGATCAGAAATAACAATATAAGAGAACACTGTGTGTATCCCATTTACATACAGTGTATGATAGAACATATCATACAATTATACATCATTCTAGGATACAATAGTGTAAATTAGGTATTTCAATGTTAATTAATTTTTATTTAATACTGAGCTACACATCATGTATGTGGTCATTCACACCATGTGATATGGTAATAAATGGTAATTTTTTACGTAGTAATTAATGACACACCATGTAAGCCATTAACATCCCTTGTATATTAAATACAATTCTAATGAAAGTAAACAACCCTTCTTGTTTTAAAGGTGTTTACACACCATTTGAGAGTCCAAAATATCATGTAGAAAAAAATGTAATGAAGTAATAGTTCATGAGTTATAAACTTATAATACCAAAATTATATATGTATACACATTGTGTATTTAATGTACACTCTCTGTACTTATGTAATTATTATATATATAATATTACTGAACTACAGAATCATCAAGATATATCAAATAATGATTAAAGAAAAATAATTAATTAATTAATTTAATTAATTCAATTAAACATCAAATTATTAATAATAATTATGTTAAATTTATGTTGTGTATTTTGAAATTATATATGAATCTCACGTTAAATAAGATCATGATCCAAGACCAACCTATGTATTATTGGTTATTTTTAGTTTAATCTATTACATGTTTTTTAAAACTACATTTACCAAATTAAAATAGAGACCTATGTGTTATCCCTTCCACATTATTAGTTATGGGCCTACAAGTTAGTGATTTATTTATCATAACCTCATTTAATCCATTCTTGGGTTCCCCTCATTGGTAATAAAGTAAATAAATATATAATTGGTGGATATCCCATGTTGGTGGTGGTGGTTCAACTTTATATTTCAGGGAAAACTAATTAATGAAATACTTAGGTGAACATGTGGAATGATTTATCATGATCTTATAACTGTACCAAGTTGGATTTTACCATAGGTTTTATAGTTGATTTATCATCCTCTAGATAAACCAACTATTCAATAATTATCATTATCACAAAACATTTATTTAGTTGTTCCCATTTAATTTTAAATTATTCATTTTGAGTTTGTAGTCGAAATATTAATTAAATGAATTAAAAATCATAAACAATTGAATTAAAAAATTTATGGAGAAAATATTTCTGGACACTATTTATTATATAAGGGAAAGAGACTTAACATTACTAGTCATGGGTTTAAACAAAATGGGATTATTAAATGCATAAGATAACTTATAGAATCAATATTTTTTTTATGTTGGTATATCTTTTCATTAAATGATTTTGAATGGAGCCGTTAATTCCAAAATTCTTGACCAACCCTCTATAGGGTGATTTAATATAATGGATTTCTTTAAATAATTTTGTGGGTTAAATTAACCCCATTTATATATGTTTTTTCTATACCTCACGATGATTGGTTTAAAATTTGAGAAAAGTATTGAGGAAATAAAGGTTAAATATTTCAGGATTGGGAAAAGACCTACATACAGAAATACTTTCATCACCATCACCTATTGGGCTATTGAGACGATAAATATTAGTAATTTATAAATTATTATATATTTCTAATGATAATCATGGTTATATGGTGATTAATATAAGGACGCTAAAAAATAATGGGCGACTAATAATTAAATGTATGACATCCCAGATTTTGTAGTAAGGGAAATTTCTAAAATCATTTAAATTTAATGTTAAAATAAAAAATCAATCATCCTCATCACTATATTTGTGATATATCCCCAATAAATAAAACAATTATCACCAAAAAACAATTTCCATGAATATTAAAGAAATTTTTATATTTCTTTATTCCATGAGAAGAAATTTAATTCACTCGAATCTCATGTTTGTGATCCACATAATAAATAAGGAAGAGAGGAGGAATTTTCTTACTTTAAAAAAACCTAGAAATTGGTGTAGATATACAATGCTTGATAATATAATCTATGTAAATTAATCTTCATAAGAATCATGAAATCATGGATGTGTTTACTATATTGTCGTGTCTCTATGATCTTTACTTGGAGAAATAATTATAAGGGAGATTTGAGATCTGTGAGGAACTATTTAGAAGAAATCTTGGAGAGTTAGTGCCAACTAGGCCTAATTTATCCATTATGATAAGTTAAACAGAGCACTTGGACATCCTAATATTTAATCTACTAGATGAGTGGTGTGTAAAACTCATATTGGTATCACTACATTTGATAGTCACAAATTTCATTATTAATTTTAATATGCATGATAATGAGAAATATCATAAAGAACTCATCATTATTGTTCACAAAGTTGATAATGGAATGGAACATAAAATACCTATAGCCCTTATGGCTAATAAATGAAAGAAGAAGGAATATGATCCAAAGACTCACTCAAACTATGAGGTGTATGTGCAATGACCTTCTTAGATGAAGAAGATCCAAAACAAGGGAAAGGAAAAATCACAATCTGTTTTTCTTATGGAATGATCATCCACTTGAAGAAGAACTATACCAATAATAAGAGAAGGAAAGCTCTAGATAAATTCATTATCATGTGAAACATATCATAAACATCTAGTTTGATATTATATATCACTTTTGGTGCTCACATCTGTGTCCAAATATAAGAACTATGTAGATTCTAGAAGGATTCTTAAGGATAGGTGGATCTTCAATGTGTCAGTAGAACATGACTAGATATTGTGTTTGTTATATATTTCGACATCATAATGGTATCTATAATTATCTTGTTTTTAATTTAATTTTATTGTTTTCCAAGTGTTATTGTGAAAATCATAATAGTGTCTTGTCGTGATAATAATGTGTTTTATTTCATGTTTGAAAACAAAGAATATTATTTTAAAAAAGATAATATTTATTATGGATGAATTAAATTAATAACATTGTTTATATATTATATTTTAAATCTATGTGTTGGCATTCAATAATTAATTATGTTTTCATGAATTATATTATACATAGTAAGAGAATCCATATTTAGTTCATGAAAACCTGAAGTGCATGGCATGCTCTATCAATAAGGGTATTTTGACTATTTTGAGATAAAAACCTGATATATTTCTATATTATTCAAAAGATAATATGACAAAACTAAAATATAATGGTATATATGAATGTTCTAAAAGGCATTAAGAATTGGTATAGAATGATCAATGTGGTTCATTTCCAGTAGATACTATAGGAGGATTCCCATATATTTTTTATTTTTATAGGAGTTAAGTAGATATTGATTGATCTACATAGTGTGATATGATTTAAAATCCTTATCTAAATTCAATTTATTCAAAGATTATTCATATAATGAACTTTTCATGAAGATAATGAAGCTTCGATCAGATCAAGGGGAAGAATATCTATGTGAATACTTTATTTATCTTTTATTGGAGCGTGGTGTTTTATCCCAAATAAATCATTATAAAACACCTAAATGGAATAGGTTATGTGATAGAAGGAACCAGTCCTTGTTGAATTTGGTGAATTTGATGATGAGTTACACTAATCATACATTATCCTTTGGGGATATCTGTTGGAGAATACAACATACCAACTAGGTGCAAACTAAATTGAAATCTGACATGTCTTATGAGTTAATGTGTATATAGATGTCTATGTTATGAAACATCCATGTATGGTTTTGTGTGGTGTTTTTAAGGTCACTTTAGGCAAAAATTTGGATCCCATGGTTACTATGTTTATCTTTATTGGTTACCCTTAGAAAAAAAGATTATTGATTATATAATCTGTTAGATGAAAAGGTTATAGGGTCTTGGATGGAGTCATTACTTGGGATGGAGAACATCCACCAAAAGAAAAGTTGAACAACAATTGACATCAATGAAGTTAATGATCAAGATACACTGGATTCAGTAGTGGAACAAATTCTAAAAATCCTAATGGAAGAAGATATTTATGAGGAGCGAGTACTATATAAGAGAAATTGAGTGGTTATAGAACAAGTAAATTTTATTTTTCTAGTAACCTTGGATTTAGAGTCATTATCGTTGAATAAATATGACCCAATTTCATATAAGGAAACAGAGATCACAATAAATACATGATTGATAGAATCCATGAGCTTAAAATTGTTTCCATGTATTAGAACCCAAACTGGTTTATAGTAAATATTACTATTGATGTAGATATTAGTGGGTATACTTGTTCTTTTAGGATAAAAATCAACATGGACGATAAAGTGATTACCTATAATGAAATTCCAATTGAAAAATAATTTATGAAGTGTTTGTATTCATAATTAATGAATAGGTGTTCTGTTTATATAAAATGATTGGTGGGTGTGTGATCATTTTTTGGTTTTATATGCCAAAAACATATTACTCTATTGAAAAAGAGGTACAAGCCTTATAGTTATTTTAAATTTGGTTGAACAAGTGTTTATCCGTGATGTACATGGGTGAATTATCCAATATCCTCATGATAAATATTATCCTGAATAGATCCAATTAGATTCTTTTACTATGTAAGGTTGCATATATAGACTAGATTCTAAGGAGATTCTGTATAGAATAGTCAGAGAGGTGATTATTTCCAGTGTCACATGACATTTATCTATCCAAGAGAATGTGTACTAAGAAATAACCATAGCGATAGAGAGAGGATGATTTTAGTCCCTTTAAAAATTGAGATATGATCGATTATGTGTTCCATTTCATGTAATAAATTTTTTGATTTTTACAATATAATCATGCCAATGTGATATGAAGAAGATATAGGGGGAAGACAACATGCTTCTATTATTACTATGCCAAAGTATTTGAGGAATACTAAGGATATGTTTATAGTATATAGAGGTGACATGGATCATGTGCAGGGGGGATGCATAGATGAAAGTTTCCATACTGAAAATGATAGGAATATATCATAATTAGGATATGTCATTACACTAAATAGACGATATGTGAGATGAAATATCCCCAAGAAGACATATATGGCCAATTATATAGTATATTGAGAATACAATGTTTCCTTTTATTTAGATAAAAAAGCAGGATGGTTTTTAAAATTCATCTGGGAACTTGGAATAGTGTCCAACATTACAATACTAATAATATTATAATAGGATAATACTAAGAATGTATCTCTCACAATGGACCTATGGTCTCACCAAAGGATGAAGCACATAATATGAAAGTTTCATCTTTTAATGGATTTTTCGGAATGAGGTGAAGTCATAGTGAGAAGAGTATACTTGGAGTAAAATATGAAAAAACATAAGGATATATATTGGTTTCACTAGAATCCTGAATATCTTATGGGAGCAAGAGGGCATAAAATTAAAAGTGGTTGGATTTTGAGAAATTAGGAGTACGTTGGAGTTGGTAGTCCCTAAAAAAGAAATTCACATGTACATTTGATTATATTGTTTATTTATGGTGTCTGAATATTATATAATTTCTTTTAATAGCCTAACTATTCATTAACATGATAATGATTGTGATAATTTCCGAAGGATACTTATTGCATCGAATGTAAAAAAGAAGTTCCCAACTATGACATGACACTTTAGATGACATTATAGTATTCCTAAAATCCATGTTATATGGGTTGATGATATTTTATTATGGGACATGGATGATACAACCTATTTGGGGTAGAATCATAAAAAAAGGTATTCTCATTGTGTTCTCCCTAGATAATCTCTATAAATGGAGGTTATAGGAATAGGCCAGACAATAATATTTCCACATGATTCATGCGTCACTGGATATTCTTATTCGCAGACCTATGTGATGATCCTATGAATATACTATTGTAATTAATATGTGTCACGAATCACATGATTAGATGTATTTCATAAACTGAGATGATAATAGTTTATGAAGAACATGGATACATTTTGTGCAGCATGGGTGGTATAACAATAATGAATAATGAGGGAGGAAATTTTCCTTCAATTGGGAGTTTATATCCTAATCCATTTGATGGAATAGAATGAGAAAATTAAATGAACGAACATAGTGATTTATTGATGTTAAAAAAAAGAATTCTTAGAAAAATATTTGAACATATAATTTGATGACATAATCTACGAAACCTATTAGACATGTGATATCAGGATAAAGGGAATACATTACACGATTAGGGTATATAAGATTTTGAATTTCATTGAAACAATATCTATTATATATATGTGTTCCTTGACATATTTCTTGAAGCTATACATGTAATTTTGGAGGTTTATAGAAATTCCATCGATAAAAGGTCCTAGATTGTAACACACTAAGTGGGTCCAGGAACCATGGGAAAAATATAAATGCTTTTGACAATTAGATTATAATATTAATCTCAATTACAAGGAATTGTATTTAATCAGTTTTATTAATTGACCAGAAGTATTTATATATCAATTTACAATTAATTTATGTTTATTTATTTAATTAAATAACTATATGTTAGACATGGTCTAATAAAATACGATGAGCTTGATCAGACCAAGTTTTTATAATATGGGAATATAGTATTATTTGAATGATTATTATGTTATTTATTTGGTAGAAATGATATATAAATTTTCAATAGGCTAGGTGTATATCTATTTAATAATAATAATAATAATTTTATTTATACATGGGGAATTATGAGGGTTAATATATTTTTTAAATTAGATTTTTATTATAATATTGTTTCCATAGACCAAAAAATAATTGATTATATAATTCTCATAAAATAAAAACAACATAGGATTTTCAAAAGAATATTACGACATACAATTTTCCGTTATAATGAAATATATTTTCCAAAATATATTTTCAATAATTCTCTAAGTTCCATGATTTCTTGTGATCCTCATACATTCCCCTCCATTTGTGATAAAAAAATATATAATATAATAAGCCTCATTGGGATTCTATGGTTAGATCAACCATAAATGACCCATGGCATAGGGATATTTATACAATCATAGAGATAACACCAACATGATGTGTAGATATTATTGGTGCATTTGTGGATCACTTATACAATGAATATAAACTTTATCCCTCCTTCACAATAATGGGGTTTTCCAGTTAGGCCAACTGTAATTGAAAACATAAAATGATTTAAAACTTAATATAATCCTTGATCGTAAAAATTAATTATAAATTTTATGCGAGATCCTTTCTTTAGGGATTTTGTAAATTATATAATATCTTATGATGAGGAGAAATATGATGATGTTTGTGGGAAATGTTTTTTTAGTAATGGGAATCTCCGCTTCCTTTTTTCCTAAGAACCTTTAATGTATTATTTTTATTATTATATAATTTATATTTTTGTGAAAAATTATTCCTTATTTGTAAAATAAATGTTTATTTCACAATTTTTTAGATTGTATAAAATATGATTTTGATACATGTTACTATTTTCAGTGATTAAATAATACCCCTTTAGATTTAACTATACCATGTTCGAATGTCTAAAAGTGTTATCTTCTATTATATTATTTTATATTGATATAAAAGTAGTATTTAACATACCACTATGATTTATAATAACCTTTTGGTTATGAAAAATAATTTTTTCTCTGGATAATTATCACTATACAATTTACACTTGATGCATTTTAAAAAAAAAATTGTGAATCAATTAATTTGAAAAAAGAAATGGTTATTGATGATATTTTTTCATACTAGTTATCTTATATAGAGTATAAGTGAATTAATATTAGTGATTTTATAATATTATTGGTTTATTACTTAAATTGACACATTATAGGGAAACATTGGAATATTTATGTGGGATTCAGTGAAAAGTACTCTACTAATTGTGACCAAATAATTCAATATAGTAAAAAAACATGATTAGTTACAGATCATGAATGTTAGGGTATGGGTTGGACCATTTTTTTATTAGTGGGACTTATCCCTTTAGTGAAGTCATAGATTCACCTTTAGAGGATAGAGGTCTCTTCTATAATTACTTAGTATTGTTTTAAATAAGGGAATATGTATATATATTCTAAATATATACAAAATATTTTTAAATTATTTAATAGGTTAATGATTCAAAATGAGAAAGCTAAAAACTATCCTCCTGGTTTTTAATAGAATTTTTTATTTTTGAAAACTTCTTTTTCTTATTTTTTAGATCTAGCATGTTTAGTTAGATTTTGGAGTGATTGTGTATATAATATTAATGCCATCCCATTAGGTTTTTACTTACTCCCTACATAAATAGAGTGGTGTGTATGCAGATCTTTGTACTCATAATATTATTAACGCGAAGAAATACTTCTTCCGTAGTGATGGACCATAGTAGTGCATAATGATCTATGAAAGATGTATCATGTGAATATTATTCAGTTTTTTTGTCTTAAATAATAAAAATTCATTTATGTGTGAGAATTATAGCTTATAGACACATAATTCAATTTTTTTGGAAGGAATAACTACAATTTATTCATTTTTTTGAAAAGATATCTATTGTTTCCCACTATAATGTTTTTAAACCTTAGTAAATATGCAATCATATATAAACTAGGAATGTGAATTATCCATTGGGAAATGCCTTTTTGGGTGTTGATTTAGGATATATTGGTTAGTATGTTACCTCCCATCTTTGAATTCTTGATTTTTTAGGTACAAAATCACATCAATTTTATCATATATAATTATTTTATAGTCGAGAGGATAACAACTTTTCCAATATAATTAAGTATCCCAACTACAATTTTAATGGTTTGAGTAACCCAACCAATTATATACCAATTATAACACCTGTAAAAGGAACCTAATCGTTATGGTCACCCATATTAGTGTCTCATTACTCATGATAATATTTGAGTACTAAATTTTTCATGAACCACTCATTTCGATGACCATGGAAATGGAATAATATATTATCTAAAATTAATCTTATACCAAGATTTTTTAAAGGGTTATAAAGATCATGATATTTTATATATTCATATCATGAAATCCATATACGTATTCTTTCATGTAAGGATTTTATTTCATGAATATTATTCCCCTCTAAAAAATTAATATTCTTAAATCATGCTAATGTCTAAATTTTTTATATTTTATGAATATTATTATTTTTTGACAGTGAAAAATAAAAATATAACATTTAATACATATCCATATGAATCCCATGCATAAGCTACATGAAAATATTTATTGTAATTAAGATAAACCTTATAAAACCAATGTATTTCACCAGGGAATATATGATTTAAATATATCATAGAAAAATACATTAATATTATATTATATTCACATAGTTAAATATAAATAGTAACCCATATCATTTTGAATGAATGATAGAGACTATTCAATTAAAGATGATTAGAACTTACTAAATTTAAAAAAATATAATGACTATTTGTTTTTTATTTTTAGGTAAGTGTTCAAAAATAATTTAATAAAAATGGATCATATTTCATTTATCATTTTCAACTTTAAAAAATGTTCCATCATGATAAAATATCTTCTCTTTAATAAGATATGTGATGAATAATTAAATTCATCCATTATACCTATTGAAATCGGAATAGTATATAATTTCTATCTTGGTTAACACCTATTATCTAATTGGCCCATCAATATTTTTTTAGAGTCCACTGAAAATTAAAAAGTCATGTTGAATATTATATATATACTCTTTAAGACATTTCATAAATAATGTTATGTGAAGACTAGTTTTAAAAATGAAATAATAATTTTTTCATTATTAAAATGATGATTTTCATGAGTAATAACATTTCAATTTTTTCTACCTATCTAATTCATAAAACCTTCATGAAAGGAAAAAAATATGAGCAAAAATTTTAATGACATAGAATCATAAGAAAATTCTGTTATATTTATAAAATATTAGCGATTTACATTACTTTGATTATTTCGATATAATATCTACATAAATACCAAAAAAGGAGGTATAAATAATGATTAATAACACATAACCCTGAAAATTTAATTACTTTAAAAGTTTTAAAAATATTGAATTGAGATCATATAAATATTAACTTACTTACATTCACTATAATTAGTTTTTATGTACAAAGGGGAGAAGAAGAATTACTAAATGAACCAAAAGAACTCTAAATCTTGAATATACAACTCCCATATATTTGAAAACCTTAAAATAATTCATCCGATTCTTATATTTTTGTTTTTTTCATGAATGATCTAAAAAATATAAATAATATAGTGTTTAGTTTATTTTTGATTTATTAACCCATTCTTTTATTTACACTATATTAATGACCAAATTCATGGCATAGTATTTATCTAAAATTTCATGGGTTTCTTATCCTTGAGTTTTATTTTTAATTATTTTATAGTCAACCCATTTTAATAATTCTAGAATAATATTTGACACAAATAGAGTTGGTGGACTATAATGTCACAATTTTTACCTGGTGAAGCGTTGAAATATATCTAGTACTATTATTAATGTTTTAAACTGACATAATGTGGAATTCTAAGGCCCTATGATTCCATATTTTTATGAAAAAAATATATATTGTAACATCATACAGAAGACAATTTCTTAAAAAAGAGTAATAACTCTTAAATTGAGTTATAGATCATAAATCGTTGACATATATTGAGTTTATAATGCGGTCTTTGACATAATATGAGATAACAATTGTCGATGTCTGGAGTTTGTGAAAGAGTTGCCGTAGGAAAAAATAATGAAATAATGAATTAATGAATGAATGAATTTATTCGGTTTAATGTGAAAAAACTACCAAATATTCACCTATTTAAAAATTACTATGAATAATTACCAGGGTTAGCTGTATCGGCCTTAGGATTAAGAGAGAGTGTTGTAGGAAGGCTTGGAGAATGATGACGATATATCGAGGGTCATTCACTCTAATAGGAATCGATGATCTCACTAATGAAATATAAATGTTTTCATTGTTCATTATATATTGATCCTCTTGAGTGACATGGCCTATTTTAAGTGGATTTATCCCTATTTTATTATCATATGATTTATACTAATCAGTCAACTAATAGATTGATTCGTCGATTAGTCATAATATGGGAATGGAATTATTATTCTAAGAATTGGGGTGTGGTTTTATTAAATGAATCTATTCATTATTACATGTAATAGAAATGAATTTATTCCAACATGAACATTAGTCAAGGTCTATTACTCAATTTTTATTGAAATTATTTCTCCTCATTTCATTTGTCCATCACCAGTACTGATTTTTTCTTGTGGTTTGGAAAATATCATATGATCAAATTATATGCAACCCATTCCTAGATAAATCGAATGATCACACATATATGGGGTTTTACTTATGATGATACTAAGATATTATGAGGAATAAATAGTATTGGGTTCATATTTTGGGATCTCATGTGGTGGTTTTGGATTTTGATGATGGAACAACTCGACGATGATAGTTTCCTGATCAATTTGAATGACCTGAAATCAGAACTCTAGAGGATATTGAGTTTGGTTGACATAAATAGATGGTTTTTATCATGTTTCATAGAGGGAATCATTTTAGTAATATTAGATGAGTAATTAATGTCACGATTAGTGGTTTCCCCCAGTTTGTTTTCCACAATGTGTGTAACGGAAGAAAACACAGAGTGTATGGGGAATTAGATATGGTGATAGGATTTCCATGTGAAATGAAGTATCACATGCCATGTGACATGTGTCACATATCGTATGGCCCAAACCTGATGGCCTAGTGTGTATTTTAGAGGATACACTAACATAAAAAAAATTAGGTACACGGCACGAACAGAGTACATAGATTCATCTGTGTACTCAAACAAGGCTTGGAATATAGACACAACCTAGTCCACTGACACGGTCGAGTGAATGCAGAAATAGAAATGGTCATGGGACATGACACATCAGTAGAACTGGTGCTTAAGGTACAATCAATATAGTGAAACTACATGCCATGTACTCCATCAAAGTTGACTTGGAGATATTTTTCCCCTCCGCATGGACTAGTCCTCTTAATGGAATATTCCCTAAATCCATCCCAATCATGGTATAATAAGGAATTATTTAATAAAAAAATGATAGTGATCCTATATAGGGTAGTATTTATAGATAAAGTTGTAGGAATCTCTCCTAGTGTCGGGTATGATATCCTGCTGGGAAAAAATCCCTCAAGGCATCATTGAATCATTTTTGAGGTGATTGTGTTTGGTGAAAAAGTGGGACATCTATGTTGTGATTGTTGACAATGAAAACCATGACATACAAATTTGTTGAAAAAGGATATATCAAGGTGGAATGAAATGTTCAAGGGATGTGGATAACAATCTATTTTCGATTCAAGAACGTCGATAAAGGAATGGATGATCTGGAGGCAGTACAAAGAGTAGATAAAAGGTGGCACCATTTTCCCGTGATTGCCAAATTTTTGGGCCTGAAAATAAAAAAATAGAGGAAAGTGGTTTTGGAAAAGGGTCTTGTGTTCCGTGGTCATGAAGGAGAGGAAACTTGCACGCCATATGTTTTTTAGGATCATAATGTCAAAATATGGAAAATGGATAAGGAGCGTCCATGTTTTAGGGTTGGTCGCGCAAGTGACTTGTATGCCGAAAATGGCACGTTGAGGGGAAACTTGTGTGATATCGCGTATGGTTTCCAAATTCCTATAAGTTGAGGTCGACCCCTCCTCATTCTGTATGAGTTCAACTCTTATAGAAAATCAGAGCTCCCGTCATGTAGGTGTGGTGGTCGCGCAAGTGGTGGTGTGGTCGCCCAAGTAGAAGTTATGTGCCTTGTGATAGTTCTGTATCCAAGGTGGTTTAGGTGAGAAAGTAAGTGAGTCTCCCAGGTTTCGAGTTGAAGACGGGGGTGTCATGCAAATGGTTTGGTGACACTTGCGCGACATGTTTTGAAGAAACCCGAAATTTGGTGGTTGCACACCAATATTGGTTTGGGAGTAAAGGGGTGTGAGTCGCACAAGTTTGGAATTTAAGAAGCTTTTATCACGCAAGTGGTTGAGGAGGACTTGAGCACCAGTTATAACTTGTGGGCCAATACTTGTGTTCTGGCTTAGAGAAGGGCACCAGGTAAGGTTGATTCATGACAGTGATTAAGGGCTGCGTGAAAGCTGGAAGATTGCCCGATACCTTCGATGCAAAGTGACATTTATCTATGGGTGAAAGGTTGACATCAATAGATCATCTACATATAGTGGTTTATGCCTTCATTAGTGATAATGAAGAGACCTACTGGTCTATAAAATTTGAGTGGATCCTTTCCAGAGTAGTGAGCATAGGAATAGGAAGAAGGTGATCCACTCCAACGGCAGTAAGCCAGAGAGAGAGAAACAGGGAGTGACCATTGGGAAAGCCGTGAGCTAACCCTAAACATTATAAAGGCAGTTATCCTAGGAATTATCGTGATCTATCCCCAACTTTGTAATGAGGAGTGTTCGTTTAGTGGATTTGCTACATCGGCAAATCGCCAGTGTATGCTCCTTGGACGTAGCCTAGAGAGGGTGAACTAAGTAAAAATATAAGTGTTCGTCTGCTTGCTTCCCAACATTACATTCAAAGAATCATCATCATATAAATAAGAAATTAAGTGATCATAATAAACACAAAAGTTAAAACAAAGTGACCCTTTTAAGAAAGAGGTCAAGATCCAGTGGGGTAGAAAGAAATTAGAAAACGAATATCCATACCATGATTCACCCCCCTCTTAGGGTATATAGTCCCCTAATGGTCCGAATAGATCCTTTATAAATTTTTTCCTTGGTGGGGTTATCATTATATATAAACCAACTATACACCGGTGTCGATCCACTACATTGTATGTTAGTCCATATTGGGTTAGTCAGTATTACCCCCTGGCCCTAGGTTTGATCAACTTCTATGTATCGATCAATTCTAACTTCTATCATGTACTTCCTTATTGAAATACACGACGAGGAATGCATATCATATGGAGTCCATCATTACTATCTTACTTGAAGAGTGAGCTCTCCGAGGTGAGTGTGGATTGTGAATCTCAAGGAGAATTTATTTTGGAATGTAGTTTTCCCTCAAATTGATTCTTATTGTTAATTACTATTAAATACGGATTTTTTTGTTGTATGTCTCATATTTTTATTGAAATATCCCACGAGGAGATAAAAAAAATCATAATGCTTTATTCTTAGTGATTTCATTGTGTTTTTCTAGGCATTTTTATACTCTTCCTTAAATGGGAAATTCCAATACATGTCATGTATTATAATGATGAATGGACAATCTATGCG
Source organism: Viscum album (assembly GCA_963277665.1). Taxonomy (NCBI): domain Eukaryota; kingdom Viridiplantae; phylum Streptophyta; class Magnoliopsida; order Santalales; family Viscaceae; genus Viscum; species Viscum album. The sequence goes on from OY728136.1 coordinate 615,111,647, forward strand.
GTTATTATTCAACGGGTAGACTATAAATCTTATATTTGGTACAAAAAATGATGGTTCAATCAATGGGTCACAGTTTAATACTATGCCCTCAATCAACTGGGTTGGACTTCATTCCAATTCATGGTGGGATTGTATTTGGACCTTATATCTTATTAGTATTTTTTGTAAACTGATTATAGGATTACGATGTATTTATACATCCAGTATCTATGGTATTTTTACATTTCATTATTTAATGTTCTGGGATATGTGTGTGGGGGGGGGGGGGTACCTTAGACAAAGGCATTTAATGCAAGTGTTATGACTACTTAGTGTTAGCCTCCAACCCTTAGCTTATAGGAGGTAGTATAGGGATAGTCACTATCTACTAAAAGCCTCCCACGAGGGCCCTGGTGGGTAAATCTTGATAATGTGGAATCAAAGGCATTATTCCATCTTTGGACTGAAGTTTGTATTTTGGTCTAGCTATGAGAATATTTGGGGTTTTATGGAAACATTGTTAAGTGTTTCGAGTTTTTATTTTTTTTCTAGAGAGTCCAATATTGGTTTGATAGATGAAATATCAATACACTATGACCCTGATCACCTAATGTTGGTCTTGGTACACATAGACATTGGTTTTTCAGAAATATTGGTACATCAATCATATATGAATAGTTTGGTTTTACATTTCATTCTTCAGTCAGGTTTGATGATATACTCATCAACCATGGATCATAATGTCTAATTTAGGAATCCTCCCTGATGAATTCATGTTTGGATTCCATAGAAGGATCATAAGGATGATCCCCTAAATGTAAAGGCTATACTATATGCACTTGTTTAGGAGGTACAACCTCTAGGTGGTTTTCCAGTCCTACCTCTACTCCTCGAGCAGCAAATGGATCATGTAGTATCAGTATATGAGGTGAAAATTTTGGTAACCCTTTATGAGATTCCTTTTCTAGGACCCATCAGTGTATGGGTTAGCTAGAAAAAATGGTAGCTTTCTATTTTCTTGATGAAGCTACACATGTGTTTCCTATTTTCAGGAAACCTTTAGACCATATGGTGGTCCATGTATAATTACATCTCCATGGAACAATAGAATGTTGGTGGAGCATGGTGGATATATCACATAACGAGGTTAATCTTTCATGGAAATAGTATAATATTATATTTAGGGAGGACCACTGTATAGCTACTATGTGAGCATTGTGGATCCAAGAGAATTTATAATGAAAACATTGTAGAATAAATGTGGATGTGTTTTCATCAAGGTTTTCCAACCTATTATGACAGTCAAGGGATATGGTTCAATATATATTATTTTAGGGGATGAACTTTGAGTGAGTTCTATGAAGAGACATACAAGCTAGTGTGATACATCTATAAATTACTACATATTCTGGGGTGCAGGAGTCTTCCTTGGTGATAGAGAAATTTAATGCTGAGCTGACACCAACAATGGTCTCCATCTACGGTAAAATAGTTTCTACGACCTCAAAAATAGGTAAAAATGATACACAAAAGGATCTAGACATGAAATAAATTTCTAGAGGTAGTCTACAGACTAAGGTTATAGAATTATAGGCTATCATGGTGCTATGAATCATCATAGAGAGTGGTGCTGCTACTTGTATGATGGAATGTGACCTCTCAAATTATATTGTATAACCCAATTTTTTAAAACTAGAGTGACAGTATATGTACTCCCTTAGAAGATGTAGCATAAGAATTGGGGAGGCCCATGGGATAATTTATGTGGAAGAGGAATATGGAGAGCAGTGGTAGGTTTTAGAACTTTTGGAATATTATAACCACTACCTCCAAGTGGTCACCTGCAGTCTTAAGGAGATAGTGGATGGTGGAATGTATAGTTGCAGGTCAGTGAGTCATACAATTTCGAGGCTCTTTGGATGGTTAGAATTATGATATATATTTTATCTACCTTATTTTTAGATTTTATTGACATGGGATAGATCCAATATTTTCCTTCTTTATTCCTAGTGAAATACCAAGAGGTTATGGTTAAGCCCTTGGATTTACCAATACACTAGGAGAGTCTAAATAAAGGTGAATCAATGAGAATGCACTTTTTCTAAATATTTGATCTAAACCTTGGGGAGTGATTTTATTATGGGATATTTTTTTTGATGTGATTAGGCCATACAAAATCTTCTTAGTTATGGAATTATATACCTAATACATATAAAGTAAATATTTTAGGTAGATCATGTAGTGTTTCCATGTTTATGGGATCAGGTTTTTCTTCACTGGTGAGAAAGAGACCTCCACAGTGCATGATTTACTCATATGATAGGAGGTGTAGTCCATTACTCACAAGTTTTCTAGAATTAATCTTGTATAAGTGGATGATATGGGCTATCAGTTTCTTGTTGTGGTGGATGCGTATGATGATACTATTCCTTAGGATCTACCAGGCTTATGTCTTCATAGAAAGATAGAATTGTATAAAGTCTTACAACTAGGGAATACCCTTATATATGTACTATCATATCATATTTCCCCCATTGTGATTTTAAGGATGAGGGTGCAGTTAGGGAGTTTCACAGCAATGTATTTGTGAGAACTGGTGTTTCCCCTGGTAATCCTCATGACTATTATCATAGAAGACAAATCTGAGTTTCAGGATATGTGTTGATTATTAGTTCCATCCCATGGTGGCCATGAAGTCAAGTCATACACTAAAAAGGATTTATGATCTTTTTGATCAGTTGAGTGGGGTATGATGGTTCTCCATGGATATCTTATGATCAGATTATCAATAGTTGAGAGTCAGTTTTGAGGATATACCAGCAATGTCACTCTGATGTTTATATTGTCACTATGTGTACTTGGTGATTCCCAATATCATGATTAACTCCCTTTAATTATTTATGGGAATTATGAAATACATCATTCATCCTTTATAAGATTGTTTTGTGGATATCTTAATTGATTTTATCCCAATGTACTCAGAAACTGAGAGGGATCATGCGAAACACTTGTGGTTGGTACTAGATGCACTTTGAGGGGGCCAACATTACAAAAATCTATCTAACTATTAGTTATTGATTCAAGGGGTCAATTTATGGGATATTTTATCATAGTTTATGTTGTAGGTTTGGACCATTGAAATTTCAAGGAAATTGTTTCTTTAGATCCACTAATGTGTGTAATAGAGGTGAAAAGATTCCTTTGATTAGAAGGCTGGTACAACAGATCTGTTCTTGATTTATCTAGTTCATTAGAATTTTTGAATAAATTTACATTAGAGTGGTAATATTTTAAGAATATAAAAAGGTGTAGGAAATGTTTTTTAGAGTTTATGTAGAGGTTTATGAGAACCTTTTTCTTGATATTTTTAGAGGAGGGTTTTATGTAAATAGTGTCCTGCAATGATTTTGGGACCATACATTGTTGTTTGCTAATGAAACTATAAGCTGTGATTGAATATGAGTTTCAATAGATGATACCACATGAAAATAACTATGTAAATAATGATCTTGAGTTGGTTTTGGTAGTCATACCCCTAAAATTATGGAGACACTACCTTATAGGTGTGCTGTTCATATTCTAATTATACCACAAGAATCTAAAGTATATATTCCGTAAAAAGGGTATTAACATGAGATAATGGTGATGGATATAGATCCTATAGGCCTATGACTTTGATATTGACTATACTCTTGGAAAGAGAAAATTGTTGTAATATTATCTCAATAGAAGATCATTTAATTAGATTTTGGTCGAGTTATCCAAGTATTTATACAAATAATAGTTTTCCTTAGCAGACACAGATTGTGCTTCAAATATTTGAGTCATTGGTTTTTTTCCTATCCCTTTTTTAATATTTTTGGAAATACCCACATTGGGATATTAACTATAAGAACTTAAGTACTCTGATATCCATTGGACTTTTTCCTAATGAATTTTATGAAGATGGAGAGTATGTTATCCTTTTGAAAGGAAATGCTAGGCTCTAGTCATAGTTGGGAGGATCACATACTCATGGTGATGTTATTGAATAGTAACATATATAATTACAACATATTTGTGGATATGTATGAGTCCTTGTATGTGTGACCCCAAGGTCACCACTTTGTTAGAAAAATACTTGAGTGTTAGAAACTATGGGACTATTGTTGGTTCAATCTATGATAGAAATGGTGTTGATAATTCGATAGAGGATGAGGACTACATAGATACTTTGGAAGTCCTTTTCAGAATGACGATATATGAATTTAGAGTTTGAGGAGGGATACCATGTGTTCATTAAGGTATCACCGAAATGGTGATTACATAGAATATTCCAGGGTGGAAATCAATCTTTGAGATTCATTGGCCCTTTAAAAATACTACACTATGTGGTCATGATGGTGTAGTACTTGGATCTACCATGATAGTTATATTGTGTACACGATGTCTTCTATGTGTCACTTATGAGGAGATATGTGAATGAGTTGTCACATGTTATCAACTAGGGTGAGTTGGATAATGAGGATTGTGTTACCTTCATATATTACATGATGGAGATTGAGGATCTCTAAAAAAATTAACCTTCGTTGGTGAGTTATTCTTTTTGGTTATTCCTAGGGGAAACATGGGAATCATTATAAGATCACCTAGATGAAGGATAACCATATGAGATTTTAGTATTCACATGAGTTTGATAATTCCTTTTTGATATATGTGATTACAATCCCTATGGTGTGGAGATTATAAAATAATTTATTATTCGATGTAAATATTTGAAATATATCTAGTAATATTTTCTGAGTTAGGAAATGATACAATGTGATATTCCTTGTCCGAGTGAGCCCAAAATTAATATTTTAAAAATATTAAATATATTAACATCAAACATGAAATGTTTTATTATAACAGTGGAACAAATCTTGAATAGAGTCTGATATTGTAAATTTGAGACCATCATTGAGTTCATAATGTGGTCTTGGATTTTGGCATGGCATAATCATTTTTGTTGTGAGGCATTTGTGAGAATGTTTTTCAGGAAAAAATAACGAATTTATAAATAAATAAATTATTTTTTTAAAATTGAAAAACTGGCCAAAACATCCTCTATTTTAGAACACTAAGTACCAATATCCTTGTTTAGATGCTTAACCATGAGAATTGAGAATGATAATTAGATGAATAATTAGAAAACACTTATTACAGATTGATGATTGTTCACAATAATATAAATTGTTGATCTCACTAAAAACAAAATTGATGATTCATTCTGTCTCAATGATTGATCCATCCTGAGGAAGGATATTTTTTTGATGGGTATTTATCCACGTTTTCATATCCTAAGATGAATGTGAATAAATCAACTAACAGATTAATTCACAGATCATTTTTATCACTCAAATGAGATGATTATGTTGAGAACTTTTAGATTTATATTGTTTTTTGATTTTAAAATCATCATTAATTATTATAAAGAAAAAAATTGAGGAAAAAAAAATCGGTTGAGTGCCATTACTCATGTGTGAGGTTTGTAAATTTCTTCCCATATTGTTAATTTGTTCTTCATCAACATTATCTTTGGGCAGTGGTTTGAATAATAGTTTCTAATCAATTTTTGTACAACTATTTCTTGGTGTAACTGATTAATTTCAAAGATCTGGGTTTATATGGGTGATGTGATCAATATAATATGGAAATGACATTAAATCCAGTTTGAATACTGGTTTTCCCTATTCTAGTTTTTGTTTCTGATAGCCAAATGACTTTATGAAGTATGTTTCCCATTTGATTCAATGGGATGAAAATTATATTTTCGATGATGACCAAAATGGTAAAAATTTGTGATACATGGGTAGACTCTATTCCAAATAGACACACCATGTACTTCCAACAAACACTATGTACTCCTTTAAATATGACTAGGATACTATTCTATCCTTTATGTGGACTATTTTCCTCAAGGATTTATTTTCTTTATCCATCCATGTGAGGGTATAGTATTAAATAACATCCTTAATAGTGGATAAAGATCCTCTCTAAGGGATTAGTTTCATATATAGTATTAAGAAAATACCCCATAGTGCAAGAAAAAATCCTATATCATCTTTTTCCTAGATGGGGGTATCTGAATCTGAACAGCCATCTATCCATAGTTGTCGATCCCCAACCTAGAATGTTAATCTAGATTGGGTTAGTCAATGTTACCCCATGGACTAGGGTGGATCCCCATCTGCGTATTGATCTTGTAAAACCTCCATTGTGTACTTAATTATACAGAGTATCAATGATCACAACATCTTATATGGATATCAAATGTACTACCACTCATAGAGTGTGTTCTATTGGTTGAGTGCGGTAACAAACTCTTGAGTAGAATCTAAAATGGAAATAATGTTTTGATCTTAAACATTGACTCAGTGTCTGCTAGGATTATATTTGGATGATCTATTTTATATTTCACATTATGATTGACTTATCCTAGGATCGGATGACTATTCATGTAGATTTATTCTTAGTGAATTTTGGGTTTCCTACAGGGTATTGTAATACATACCAATATATGGGAACTTCATACACATTTCATGTCTTTTTAAGATGATTGTCTATTCAATTGGGTTGTTAGTGGAACTCTAAGAGAAATAGATTTGATTTTGGTGAGACTGACCCAAGTTTTTACCTAGAGTCACATCTTACTATAGAAACCTCCTTATATAATGATGTAATTCATTCTTTTTTTGGTTTTCTTTTAATTTTTCATTATTGTTTTTTAATATTTTTTATGCACTTTGATTGTGGGATTTAGGTGTATGCATTCATTTGGTATCTGTTTTATTTATCCATTTCATAATTTTATGGGCTTAGAGATGTGTGTGCATATATGTGGCTTATTATAAGGCCTCCCATGTGAGTGTTCTACCTACTCGACTCATTTTTCCATCCCTTGGGCTATTAGAGGTATGATTGGGGTAGTCACAATCATCTTATCATTAGCTAGGTGATCACTAGTTGGTATGGTTGTGACATGGATTAATTCTTACCTTCCAAATTGTTTTCCTATTATAAGATCCATTTATTCCACATATTAGAGTATATGAATTTATTCTATTTAAATTAATTTTATGAATATAATAATAAGGTCCTAAAAATAATTTCCTAACATTCATTAGTGTAATAAATGTTATGGTAGAAATATTAAACAACTGTGTAAATGAGTATTTCAGTAAAATGTTCCAAATTTATTATTCCTACCAAAAATATTATGAACATAAAAAAATATTCATTCAAAGATAAAAAATGGTCAATATAAAACTTAATTTACATGAATAATTTCCATACATCTAATCGCTAGACACATATACTTTTACATTGATAGGAAAAATATTATCAGACTTATACCACTTGAGTTAGACATATATAAGTGATTTTAAAATATAATATTCTCATGTCAATTGAAATTCATCATTATAAAAATTATCATATCTAAATTTTACATGTGAAAGAAAATTATGGTAATGTTAGTTTTTATTTTCTTATAAAAATAAAAAAACATAAAGAACATCTAAAAAATCAATACATTTTAAAAATTTATATGTAATTAATCTATCTCATTAATCTTATAGTATTTTTTGGTGATTAATTATCATTTATAAAATTCCAAATATTGTATGGAATATATTTATTACTATAAAAATATTCAATTTTCCATCATTCATCAGAAAAAAATTAATTTTTTCCATAGAAATTAAAATTTTAAAGCCATCCACTTAAGAATTTTGGAATGTCTAACCTAATTATCTAGACCAGGATATCAAAATATATTTTTTGTTTATTCTCAAATCAATTTACATGCACACACAAAAATACATAAATTTATGTTGGTGGAGTCACATACACACATATTGTTTTTAGAGGGTTCCAACTAGTTTGGTAATAGGTTTATAAGAATGGGTCAATATTTTGATTTAGAAACTCTAGTTTTAATGGATTTTTCTTTGAATATATATATATATATATATGTTTGTGTGTGTGTGTGTGTGGAATTTTCCTCAAAGCTAATTCATATTTCCGGTGTGTTGGGAACTCAAACATAATATTTTTAAAAAATAATTTATTTTAATTCACATGAATGCATCATTTCAGTTTAAATTTATTTTAGGTTGTTTAGGACCTCATATGGGAAGTTCAAGACCATGGTTGATTCCAAAATATGGGGTTTACCGTTGTCAAAACGTAAGGATGGTCGACATAAGAAGTTTGGTTAAGTCAGCTGCAGAAGGGTCAATTTAATAAAATAAAGAAATAAATAAATAATATATTTTATTAAATTACCTAAACATACTCCCCCAATTTTTAATTTTTTATAACTAAATTCAGTTTTAGCTGCATAAACCTATGCAGATTTGTGGGTGGGCATGGGGTCTTTTATTCCTCATTGAATGATGGAGATTGAAGAATGATGGGTTAACAAACCGAATTGGATTGAGTGGAAATGAATGCATCAAGTCTTATTCATCATTATGGAATTTTTTTCCAGAAAATATTAATCCCTAATTAATATAGTGTATGTTATTTGATTTATTTTGACCATTTTTATTTAATCATGAATGGATTATTTTATCTTTATGAATTTAATGGATTTTCTAATATTCAAATGAGATCATTTGGATAAATTGAACCACCATTTACAATTTTTTATGACACGACTCTCCCCTTTATATCCTCATTTATAAGATCACTTTCCTATATCACATGGATAATAAATCACTTAGTTTGTTCTAGTGTATTTATCACCTCTATTATTTTTTTTCTTCACCATCATCCCAAGAGGCCATATTTCAACATTCCAAGGGTGGGTTAGACCATGACAAAACATCCATATATGTATAGGTTGTGAAAAAAATGATTGGGATGGTGATTTCTAAATATATCTTGTTAGATTATTGGTGATTCTTTTTGGACTTTCAATCTAGAGTGGAATCGGGTAATGATAGTCATGAAAGAAATATGTAATCTAATCTGTTGATGATTATATTCCAAATTACATCCATCGAAGTTGAACATTTATGGATGAAGAAATTACCGAATAATTTTAGGTATTCCAATGATGTGATTCAGGTTGGTGATGGATGATCTAGATACACTTGAAGTAATTACGTTTTCTATTCAATACTCGATTATATGGCGTGTAATGTGAAGGACACATTCCATATAGCCCCACAGATAAAATGGTTATGGTTTAAGGTAGAAAAGATTATGACACACCATGTGAACCCACCACATTCCATGTGACCTAACAATGGTGGATCAATATGTGCTCCTTGAGAACGCAAGTGTGGTCTTGTCAAGACAGAAATACAGGACTAGAGTCTAAGTCCATGACCAAGTACTTGAGAGCAACTAGTATTCCCAGACACTTCCATGTACATGGGAATGAGTCGATGTACATGGGCACAACCAGAAGATAATAGGTTGGCCCAGGGTAGTTGAGACAAGATATGTACAACTAGTATATGCGATATATTTTCACATTTAATCCCAATACATGTTGAGTGGAGAAGATGGTGAGGCAGTGAGGTGTGGTCACATATCATGTGGACTCATACCTGTCATGTACCTCTCCCAGTAACTAATACCTTTCATATCTTCATCTCTCATTATCGTTTATTTTCCCACATGTAGCCTATCCTAAGTAGTTTTTTTCCACATATATCATGATATAATCCTTAGTTGTGGAATATGAGATATTATTTGAGGAGTTACGAATATGATTCTTCTTCAGGTTATGGATGATGAAGGAAATTGTCAAGGGATGATCATTGTATTGATTTTGAGGTTGATTCACCCATGTCATAATATTATTTGGGACCCCCATATTCGTCATATAGTTAGATTTGAAAATCTTCCATAGTATGGAATGATTTCTCTATCTAGAGAGTGGTACTACCCTGACTATGAGATTTAGTGGAGAGAAATTTCTCCAAGGGAGTTGTGGATCCACTTGCTATAGAGATCTATGGTGTTGTATTTTACCCCACAAAAAAATTCATATGAGGATTCACATGATATTCAGAATGAGATATAGTCTTTTTTTAATTACAGGAAGACTGTTTGACTTTGGATGGGTTGTGATACGGATATCAAATTTCAATTGCTATCTGGATTCTTTATGAGCACATATATATAGTCTTCGTTTGAATATTTTGGTGGTTTAACTGGGGATTTGTTAAAACAATCTCTTTCTCCTTTTCTATGTTTGGGGTGTCCTAATGGATACATATATATTCACCCATGAATGATATTTTTCCTCTTTTGTTGTGTCTTATACAGATGATAGGCAGTTCAGTGGTGACCTCAATAAAGCATAGTGATTCTTGGGAACATTTATATCACGCAATGTTTGGTCTTAATTATCAGGAGAATGAATGCCTATTTTACTTTTATCAAATTATTGTAATATTGAGAAATTATTTATAGTTGGGAGTATATTTTTTCATTTTTCCAATTTTTTTATAATCTGTAACTATAATGTATTTTATAGTGGATATTTTATGCATTATTTTACTATTGATGTTATAGTTTTTTATTTATATTCCCCTTTAATTTCTCATGTTGATGGTTCTGTGTGTGTATAAGTACATAAGGAAAATGTATCCCATAATAGTTATAACTTAGAAATGAATTTCTCCAACCACCAACCTATTGGAGTCGGGATTTGTTTTATCACACATGACCATCCAATGGTTTGATATGTAATGGCCCAGACCCTCCTGGTCCATTGATTTTCCAAAACACGTTTCCATCAAACAGTCCCACCAAAATGGTGTCACCGGTCATGGTCTCACACTGAAACGGTGGCACCGTGAAGGTGACACCATGACGTTGGCACCGTGATGGTGGAACCTTATGGGCCACACCGTGACGGTGGCACCGTGAGGGTGCCACTGTGACGAAGGCACCCTGATGGTGGAACTGTGTGGGAGACACCATGATGGTGGCACCATGAGGGTGACATCATGAAGGTGGCATTGTGATGGTGGCACCATGGGAGTGACATCTTGACGGTGGCACCATGTCCTCACTGTGCAGTCTTCATTAGTTCTTTTCCAGTTTTTGACCTTTTCGGCTCCCGTAATGTAAATTTTGACAAAAAATTATTCAATACCCCCCCTTTCATAGACATTTAAAGCCAATAAGTAATATTTAAAATCCCCTAAGATCCAGGAGACCTTTAATTTACCAAAATTCATGGCTTTTCCTCAGTGTCACTCCTTTTCTCCATACTAATACTTTTACCCCTGTTGCGCAATTTAAGGGAATCCGTTTAAATGCACAACTATTATGGCTACCTCTACGATGAGAATTATTACATTACAATTTATTCCAACGTGCGTAATAGCCCAACCGCGTGGAAAATCGTGATCTAGCTTTAAATCCATTTAAAATTCAATATCCCGTAACAATGGGATGTCTTCTTAATATCACGTTAGAATTTATTCTTTCTTCTTCTTGGCAGGTTTTTTTCCTTCCTTGTACGTTTGGAGTCCACCCCCTTCCCGAGGTGAGTGGAGCTCCTTTTCTATAGCTCATTTACTCATCCTTGGAGTCCCCAGAGTTCCTCCCATACAAGTCTTGAATCCCTAGTTCTTGACGCAGAGAGTTAAAACATTGATCCTTGATCAATCCAAGTAGGATTTTTTCCTTCATCTCTCTCCACTGCGTATCATGTGGGGTGGGAATGCTATTGTTTCTGTGAGGAAGGATGAAACCAAACCATAATGAAGATAATAAAGGGACCTTTAAAGAATTAAGGGGGGGGGGGTGCTCGGTTTTTACTGTACTCTTTAAACTTGATTATGTGTTGTGAATTGTACGGGCTTATGTCCGTTGAAAATCATGGTCATTGGGGTCTTTTCTTGCGCACTAATGAACCTCTATTTTTCTGGATATTCATGTGATTAAATGAAAGTAACATGAAAAATTGTTTAATCATGTAAAATTGAATTATTAAATGGATGCAAATTGAATAATAATCCTTGTGTGATCACCCAGGTTAACCAAATAGAATGAAGAAAATTAATGAATGATGTACTTGAGTATGGAATCTTCCTTGCTCTGTCTTTGTGGTATGTATGTTTGTTCTGCTTGATGCTTATGGGGATATATGGATGGGAATGGGATCCCATTTTGTTTAACAACTGTTGGTTATGGATCTGAGGTCGTGTGGGGCTATATCTTGAGGCTTGGTTTTGTTTTGGTACTTTGAGGGATCTCACAGATCCCTTCGGTGTAACTTTATTAGAGGACCAGTTGTGAATGCTTAAAAGTGTTGTTTGGCTATTTTTCCCTTCCAAAGCTTGTGGTTATGCATGCTAGTTTCCCAGTAGTGTTGAATTTACTTAAATATAATCACTTGAACATGAAACCAAGAATGGGTTCAATTGAGAATTGGTTCTAGGAATGAGTTGTGACTTGGCTGTGAGTGGGGTGCCTTTTTATGAATGAACTGTAACAAGGGTGTTTGTATTTAGGTTGGTTTTGGAACCCATATCATGAGATGAGTGCTTGTTACATATACTTATTATTGTAGTTCTAATGTTTCTTATTCGCATCATACCCATGCTGAGCATTTTGTGCCAAACATCCCTATTTCATGGGGGAGGGTGTTTTTCCCAGCACTCCAATGAGTGGCTGGTTATTAGCTTCTTTTTGTCTCCCTTGACCGAATGTCCCTCGACTCTTCATGCAGGCTGTGATGTCCTGAGGTCCATTATAGCCCAAGATTATTTGGGTATGGTAGTTATGGTGGTTGGCATTGGTGGTTGCAGGCAGGTTGTTTCCCAAGTGTCTTCTGGATGAGGCCAAGGTGTCTTCAGGCATGGCAGTGGTTGTTCTGGCCCAGGTGAATAGGGGCATGGTTACGTGTGGTTGATATAGCCCAGGTGTTTGTAGGAAGGATTTTTGGTGATGGCCCACGTGTGAGTGGGTTTGGTATGGCAGTGGGACTACAGTGATAATTCTAGGAGAGGTTCGATGTGTAGGATGTCTTCAATAACCAGTGGGAAAGTGGCGTGGGGTACCCAAACATCATTGCGTTTTTACCATAACATTACTTGACTTTCATTATTTGAGGAGTGTTCCTCAGTGAGGCTTGGGTGGGTAGTTTTCCTTGCTAGGTGTTTCGGTTATCTCTTTTCTCATAGGGCATTAGAATGCATCCCCACTTGTGCACGAGAGCTTTTAGATTTCCCTACTGAGTATACTTGTATGATCACCCTACATTTATAAAATTGCATTCAGGTTTCCAGGAGGACTTCAGGGATCGTGCTGGATCATACTAGTTCGTATGTTGGGATGGTTGTTGTGGCTGTTTTCTTTTCTTTGGTACATTCTTTTTGGGTTTTCTGTACTTTTGTTGCATTACTTTTAGAACATGAATATGAGAATGGTTTACTTTGTCTTTACTTTTACTTCCACCTTTGGTGTTGTTGGGAATTACTATCTTATCTCCCAGTCCTATTAAATAAAAATATTAATGTCTTCCATCTTATGTGTGATTCTATACTCTTTGTGCTAGTCGCCACTCCGGGACCTGTTAAAGGCAGGTCTCTGGGGGTCATTATCTCTCCTTCAACTTGAAGAAGGAAGGGTCCGAAAACTTTATGTCCCTTCTCTGATCTTGTTAAAGGTGGGTCATGACAGAATAGTATCAGAGGTAGGAAGCTGAGATATAGGATGGAGTTCGGAGTTAGGGACATTGAGGATTGCACGAGATGTTAAGTAAACGGTGTTGGAAAATCCTGGTCTGTGAAATAGGCCAGGGAAGAGTGGCTAGGACACAAGATTTTAGGGCCCCCCATGATCCGATGGAAGGAATATGAGCCTACCGAATGACCATGTGAGGCTACACTGATTTCAGGGTAGAGACCTTTGGAAAGTTGCATGCATCATAATGACATGTGTTCTTGTGTTTCTTTGGTATTTTGGGGATTTAAAATTAATAATAAGTCTATGAAAATTTAAAAAGAAATATTCTACACTACTAGGTATTATGCATTCCTTCTTTACCTTGAAGATATGGAACCCGGACGATGACCAAGGGTAGTACGGAAGATCGAGGCCAAGGAAGTTGATTTGGCAGATCAGTAGTGGGATGACTGAGAGGATGATGATGATCAGTGGCATAGGATGCATTGTACTTTTCAGCGGCAGACACCATGGAAGTACGAGGGAAGCATCTTAGACGTGGAGACATAGAGGTGTCTAGAAGAGTTGGTGATAGCTTTCAGCTTGATCCGGGATCCGCCGAAGTACTGGGTTCCTCTAGCTGTAAGACAGATGCATGAGGCAGCACGTCAGTGGTGGATGCTTTATCTTGTGGAGAAGAGGGAGGCTGAGGTGACATGGAATAACTTAGAGAGGGAGTTCCAGGTGGAAATCGTCTCTTAGACAATTAAGGCTATGGAGAGGCATGAACTAAAATCCCTCCAATAGGGGGGTATGTTAGTGAGGGAGTTGGGGATCAAGTTCAAGGATATCCTTCTCTTCACTTCAGACCTATTTCAAGATGAGGAGTCTCGGGAGAGACATTTAGAGGAGGCACCCTAACCTTCCCATCAGTATGCGGTTACCCCCTTCACCCTACAGACGTATTTGGAGGTCCAGAAGAAGGATTAAGTGGAGGAAAGGATCCACATACTGGGAGGTGTATCACGAGTGTGAATCCAGTTGGGCTTGTCGAAGTGGAAGGCCATCAACAGCAGGCCTCCAGCATCAGGGCCCTCCAGGTTTCAACCAGTAGGGAGCATGCCTCAGCTGTTGTTGTTCCGATCTCCCGGTCCTCGCCATTTCCATTCCAGCCTAGGACTGAGATGATTCATCTATGGAATCCATAGGCACATTTGGAACCAATTCCCAGACTGAGTGTAGTACGATGGGAGTGGGATGGTGCAGCACCCACTTCAGCAGTAGAAGGGACAGTGAAATACCGCTGCTCTGAGGGTAGACATCGCAGGAGGAGGCAAACCTCAACGTTCTCCCCACGGACCTTGGCCAAGGTGCGGTCAGGGAGGTGGCTGACAACCGAGGGGCAGGGGAGCTAGGTTTTGGCTGTTACATGTCGCGGAGGCAGCAGTTCCAGCAGGACCAGAAGTTGTTCAAGGTACAATCAGCTTGTATGGTACTCTGGCCTATGAATTATTCGATACAAGATCTTCTCACTCCATTTTTGCACCCATTTTGTCCCGTACTCTGGGACAAGACATTGAGAGACTTCCATTTCCCCTTGTGTTGAGTACACCAGTTGGAGGTCAGACCAACTTGTATTATGTTTGCTGATGGTGTATACTGATGATAGGGCCACATCAGTCAATTAGGGATCTTCTAATGTTGCAGATACATCCATACGATGCCATCATAGGCATTGAATTGCTATTCTTTGTATGTGCCGTTATTGACTTCTTCCAAGTAAGGATCGTGTTTTCAGACTTGGGCGGCCGATGTATGACTTTCATCATCGAGCAGGGCTACCAGGAAGGTAACCGGAATCTAGAGCCCTTCCTTTTCATGTTAGCTGAACTGTCATTGGAGTCGGAAGATACAAAGATGGAGGAAGTCCTGGGGATCATCAATGAGTTCATGGATGTCTTCCCTGAAGAGGTGGTGACTGTACCCCGTCATCGTGATGTTGAGTTCGGGATATGCTTGAAACCTGGTGTCCACCCGATTTCGATGTCTCCCTACAGGATGGTGCCTTCTGAGTTGTGGGAGTTGCAGAATCTTATTGAAGATCTGATGAAGAATGGTTTTGTTCGACCAAGTGCATCACCATGAGGTTCTCCAAACTTATTCACAAAGAAGGCAGATGGTGGTATCAGACTATGCATAGACTACTGGAGAATGAACCAAGAAAAGGTTAAGAACCATTACCCTCTCTCGAGAATAGACAACCATTTCGACCAGTTAAAAGGGGCAGGATGGTTCTCCAAGATAGACCTATGGTCAGGATATCACCTGTTGAGGGTGAAGGAGGATGAAATCTCGAAGACTACCTTCTGGTGAAGATATGATCACTTTGAGTTTGTGGTCCCGTCGTTCGGCATTAAGAATTCTCTAGTTGTGTTCATGGGGATCATGAACTTTATTTTCTGGGAATACCTGGACTGGTTCGTAGTCATGTTTATTGAAGACATCCTGATCTACTTGAGATCAGAAGAGGATCACACTGATCATCTAAGAACAATTTTTTAGTTCCTCCAACAGCACCAAATCTATGGGAAATTGTCCATGTTCATGTTCTGGATGTGAGAAGTGAACTTCCTTGGACATGTGGTGTCTGAGCAGGGAATAGTGGCAGACCCATCGATGGTTGAGGCAGTTGTTCCTTGGTCAGCACCCAAGAACATGGTAGAATTTCACAGTTTCTTGGGTTTGGCAGGTTACTACCGGAGTTTTGTGCCCAACTTCTCCCGAGTTAAAGCACCTATGACATCCTTGACCAAGAAAGACCAGGCTTTCATGTGGAATGGGCAGCGTGAAGCAGCCTTCACATATCTGAAGGGGAAGTCGGTTAGTGCCCCTGTGCTAAGGTTTCCAGATGAAGTGGTAGAGTATGAGGTGTTTTGTGATGTTTCAGGACAAGGCCTCAGGTGTGTGATGATGCATTAGTAAGGGGTCATCTCTTATGGGTCTAGATATTTACATCCCCATGAGAATAACTATGCCACCCATGATTTGGATCTTGTGGCGTTCGTGTTCTCACTAATGTTGTGGAGGCATTACCTCGTTGGGGAGCGCTTCATGGTCATCATGGATCACAAGAACTTAATTTATATCTTCTCCCTATGAGACCAGAATTTGCGGCAATGAAGGTGGATGGAGTTCCTCCAAGACTCCAACTTCGAAATCTCATAACCATTAGGAATGTGGAATGTGGTGGCTGATGCCTTGAGAAGGAGGTCTTAGAAGGATGCAGTTCAAGAGTTTGCAGATGCTTGGAAGGCGATGGAGGAGTTGGCTTCCCTACACCTATATGCAAGGATGGATGGTGGTAGAGGATTCCAGTTTCAAATTACATTGTAATCCTATCTATCGTGGTATGTAGAGGAGTCTTAGTGGGGAGACTCAGAGACTGAAGTGATTCGTTATTGGGTTAACCAAGGCGATGCTCCGAAGGGTGGTTGGAATATAGGACGAATCGAATGATGTTTCATGGTAAGTTGTTCGTCCCCATGGGAATGTGTGAGAGAGTTCTTAGGGAGTTCCACAACTCATCCCTAGTGGTGCACCCATGAGTCTCTAAGATGTACCAGGGTATGACGGGTTAGTTTTGGTGGCCCGGGGTAATGCAGGTAGTGGCAGAGTTCATAGCAAAGTGCCTTTTGTGTCAGAAGGTGATCTTTGATCACCACGTCCCAGGAGGTCTGTTACGACCTTTAGATGTCCCTGAGTGGAAGTAGCACGACATCTCGATGGATTTCATTATAGTACTACCCAAAGATAAAGGGGGTTGCGATGCTATCTAGGTAGTTGTGGGTAGACTGATGAAATCAGCTCACATACTGACAATCAAGTAGTCCAGTGTGGTTGATGCCCTAGGATTGAGGTTCGTGGATGATGTGGTGCGGTTGCATGGGGTTCTGAGGCCCATAGTCTCTGATCGGGATACTCGGTTTACCTCATGGGTGTGAAAGGGAATCCAATATGCTTTTGGCACCCATCTATGTCTCAACACTACTTTCCACCCCCAGACAGATTGGAAAACAGAACACACCATCCATATGATGTAGGATATTCTACGAGCATGTGTGCTGGACGTTGGGGGATCGTGGGTGCAACACTTACCTCTGGTAGAGTTTTCCTAACATAATAGCTATCACTCTACAATTGGAATGCCTCCATTCGAAGCTTTATACGGGAGTCTGTGTTTCTCACCTGTGTGCTGGATAGAGGTCGGGGAGGCAGGTGTTCTTGGCCTAGAGGTAGTACAGAGCACGACAGAGAAAGTTCAGCTTATACGGGAGAGAATGAAGGCAGCCTAGGACCGTGAAAATTCATATGCTGATAATCGAAGGAGACCCTTGGAGTTCGAGGTCGAGGACCATGTGTTCTTGAAGGTCTCCCATCGGCATGGGCAATGGAGGGTTGGACAGGGGAGTAAGCTTTCTCCCACGTTCATCAGACTGTTCGAAGTGCTATGGCGGGTCGGTGAAGTGTCTTATCAACAAGTGCTACCACCGCCACCACAGATACTACATGATGGCTTCAATGTGTCTCAGCTCTGATGGTATCTACAAAATGATTCACACATCCTCGAATGGGGAAAGCTGGATATTGACACCGACGTAACGTTTATAGAAATACCGGTGATGATCGATGATCGCGAGAAGAAGGTGCTTTGTGGACGAACCGTCCCTTTGGTTTGTGTGTTATGGAGGCATGGTGGGCTCGAAGAGAGAACCTAGTAGTGGGATGCACAGATGTGCGCCCAATACCCAGAGCTGTTTTGGGTTATATTCTGTTTTATTTTTTATACTTGATTGTGATGAAGTGTTTTTACCTTGTTAACTTTGGAATGTGTTGTTTTCCTTGTTCTATGAATGTGTGTGTGTGAAGATTCCTAACTATGGGAAGGGGAGGCCCTAATCCAAAATCAAGACACATTATGGTGGATGCGATTAAACCCGTGCATGTTAGTCATTTCCACCAAAAAAGGATAGTATCTTGACATAGAGGAAGAAGGCTCCCTAATCCATATGACTGGACGGTTTGACCATTGAATGTTTGTGTTCTTACTTGGGGAAAGAGGAGCGGTAGTGTATCTATAGTCATTCAAAAGATGGATGTGGTTACTCCTGAGAAGTATCATTCGAGGTGGTTGTTCGGACCCCCCTCTCTTTTCTCCTAGTCTAGTTTCGATTCTTGAGGATGAGAACAGTTTGATAGGTATCTGATGTAATGGGCCATACCCTCCTAGTCCAGTGCTTTTCCAAAACATGATTCCATAAAACGGTCCCACCAAAAAGGTGGCACTGGTCCCGGTCACACACCAAAATGGTGGCACCATGAGGGGGACATCGTGACGGGGGAACGGTGAAGGTGGTACCGTGAGGGTGACACCGTGACGGAGGCACAGTGACGGTGGCCCTGTGTGGGTTACACCGTTATAGTGGCACAGTGAGAGTGAAAACGTGACGGTGGCATCGTGTGGGAACACCGTGATGGTGGCACTGTGTGGGTGACACCGTGACAACGATACCGTGCCCTCACCAAGCGGTCTTCGTTCACTTTTTTCCAGTTTCTGACTTTTTCCACTCCTACAACATTTCTTTTGAAGTAAAAATTATTTAAAACCCCTCTTTAGAAGCCATTTAAATCCCCTAAATAATATCAAAAATCCCCTAAGACTATGCCAACCCTTAACTTAACAAAACCCGGGGCTTTTCCTCAGAGTCCCACCCTTTCTTCACACATCGAGTTCTGCCCCTTTTGCATGATTTAAGGGAATCTGTTTAAATGCAAATATGTTATGGACACCTCTCTAATGAGAGTTATTAAATTACAAGTTATTCCATCGTGTGTAACCGCCCAACAACTTGGAAAACCATGATCTGACTTTAAATCCATTTAAAATTATATATCCCATAAAAATGGAATCTCATCTTTATGTCAGACTAGAATTTCTTCCTTCTTCTTCTTGGTTGGTCTCCTTTTTCCTTCCTTGTAATATTGGAGTCCACACCCTTCCTGAGGAAACTGGAGCACCTATGATGGAGCTTCCCTACTCATCCTTAGGGTCATTGGAGTTCCTCCCCGACAAGTCGTGCATCTATAGTTCTTGGTGGGCAGAGTTAAAATGTCGATCCTTGATCAATCCAAGTAGTGGTTATCCTTCATCTCTCTATATTGTGTATCATGTGGGGTGGGAATTATATTTTTTCTGTGGGGATGGATGAAACCAAACCTTAATTATGATAATAAAGGGATATTTAAAGATTGATGCGGGGGGGGGGGGGGTGCACTCAGTTTATACTATACTCTTTAACCTTGATTATGTGTTATGAATTGTACAGGCACATTTCTGTTGAAAATCATGGTCATTGGGTGTCTTTTCTTGTGCACTAATGAACCTCTGTTTTTTCTGGATATTCATGTGATGAAATAACTGTAACATGAAAATTGGATAATCACATAAACCCGACTGATTAAATGGATTCCCAATGAATACAAATCCGTGTGTGATCATACCGGTTAACCAAATAGAAAGAAGAAAATTAATGAATGATGTACTTGAGTATGGAAACATCCATGCTCTGTCTTGGTGGTATATATGATTGTTTATCGTGATGCTTATGGGGAGATATGAATGGGTAAGGGATCCTCTATTATTGTATGGTTGTTGGTTGTGGATCTGAGGCCATGTGAGGTTGTATCTTTAGGCTTGGTTTGGATGAAATACTTTGATGGATCTCACAGATCCCTTTGATGTACCATTAAAAGAGGACTATGTGTGAGTGCTTAAAAGTGTTTTTTGTCTGTATTTCCCTTCCACAGATTGTGTTTATGCCTGTTAGTTTCCTTGTAGTGCATAATATACAAAAATGGAATCACTTGAACATGAACCCTAGAATGGGTTCAATGGGGAATTGGTTCTAGGATGAGTTGTGACTTGGCTGTGAGTGGTGTGCCTTTTTATGAATTAACAGTAATGAGGGTTTTTGTACTATGTTTGGATTTGGAACCCCTAGGATGTGATGAATGCTTGTCACATATACATATAATTGTATTTATTTTCTTTCTTATTCACGCCCCACCCATGTTGAGAATTTTTTACCGAACACCCCCATTTCATGGGGGCGTGGGTGTTTTTAAAAACACTCATATGAGTGGTTGGTTATTAGCTCATTTTCTGCTTCCTTTCCCGAATAGACCAAGACTCTTCGGGAAGGTTGTGATGGCCTGAGGTCCATTATATCCCATGATTCTTTAGGCATGGTACTTGTGGTGGTTTTCCTTGGTGGTTGAGGGCAGGTTGTTTCCCAAGTGTGTTTGGGATAAGGCCTATGTGTCTTCGGGAATGGTAGTTGTTGTTCTGGCACAAGTTTTTACAGGATTGGTTACATGTGGTTGATATAGCCTAGATACTTCTGGGCAGGATATATGGTGATGGCCCAGGTGTGTGCATGCGGGGTATGGCAGTGGGACTGTAGTGAGAATGGCAGGAGAGGTTCGATGCGTAGGGTGTCTCCAATAACCAATGGGAATGTGGTGAGGGGTAACCAAATGTTGATGTGTTTTTACTATTACATTACTTGACTTGCGTTATTTGGGGAGTGTGCCTTGGTGAGGATTGGGTGGGAATTTTTCTTTTCTAGTTGTTTCGGTTATCTATTTTCTCACGGGGCATTAGAATTGCTCCCCACTAGTGCACGAGGGCTTTTGATTTTCCCTACTACGTATACTTGTATGATCACCCTATGTATATAAAACTGCTTTCATGTTTCCAGGAGGACTTTAGGGATCATGTTGGATCATACTAGTTCATACATTGAGATAGTTTTTGTTGTTGTTTTCTTTTATTTTGTAATTTATTTTGGGGTTTCCTGTACTTTTGTAGCATTACTTTTGGATCATGTATATGAGAACGGTTTACTTTGGATTTACTCGTACATCCACCTTTGGTGTTCTTGGGAATTACTATCTTATCTTCTGATCCTGTTAAATAATAAGGGAAATTCCTTCCATCTTATGTGTGATTTCATACCCTTGGTGCTAGTCTCCACTTCAAGACCTATCGTAGGTGGGTCTCAGGGGTCATTATCTCTCCTACAATTTAAAGAGGTAAGGGTCTGGCAACCTACATTCCCTTATCTCATCTTGGTGTAGGTGGGTTATGACATGATAGGCCCTAGTGGTTATGCCCAAGACATAGTGTTATCAGTGTAGTTCATTTATTTTGATTCTTTTTGGAGTAGTCCCATTTTTTGACGATTGGTTGAGGGTTAGTTAAATAGTTCCAGAGTGTCACAAGTGAATCATTCAAGAAAGAAAACATTATGTTACTGCAATGATTCGTATATCCTTTGACCAAGACTCTAACTACAAATTTATCTGCATTCCATACTGAGACACTAGTTGTTGGGAACCACTCTACATGAATCATACAGGATTAAGTCATTTGATTTTCCTTGTTGAGTCAAATCAATATATATATATTTAAATATGTGTGTGTGTGGGTGTGTGTGTGTCTGTTCTCATCTAACCCATGTCTATCATGACCACTTTTAGTATTTCTATCTGAAATAACCCAACCATGTTACCAATATTAGGTCGTAAAAATGATCTGTTGTTTGAGGAGGCCTCATTTCAAGATCCATCTCCAGTGATATTTCCTCCAGGATGGTTGGGCGACTTACCCCCATCTATCAAGAAGCAGATATTAACATCAAGGTATAATGATGATGCATGTAGGCTTATCCCAGTTCATGAGTTCCATCATTAAATACCACTGAGTCTCTAATGAGAGCCAAATCCCTCTGCAGTGGAGGATTTTAATTGGCTAATTATTCAAGTATTACATCCTATTCAGACCATGATCAATTAGATGGATAAACTGAAAGATAGTATTTTGTGTCGATGAACAATGTTTCCGTGGATTATAATGATTTAAACCCATTATATGATAATACTCTCAGGGTTCTATTTCTAGAATCTATTTCATGATGAGTATTACCCCTCATACTTACACTCCTTGTGGATTCCAGAGCTGATCGAGCTTCAATAGGGAGACATGAATGTTTTAGAATATGTAGTGAGGTTTACTGACATCACATGTTAGTCCTTTATTATGGTACACAATTGTTTCTTCAATAAAAAAAGTTTAATTTGGGTCTCTATAAATATATTCATTCCATGTTACTGTCTTTATACCTTCAACCAATGGTGGAGTGATTGATCATGATCTGATTAATGAGAACTTCCTAGAATGAGGATACTAGCTAGTTATAGTCGATTGTGGGAATCTTGTGGATGATTCGTCTATAGAATATTGTAGGAACTATATATAAAGGTCTTGATAGAGGATTAATTTTCATTGAAAAATTCATACACAAGAATCTATAGCTCATGTATTGCATAATGGATATTCCAAGATAAGAAAGGTTCAGTGCTATTATTGTAATGAGAGGGTCACATGGAATGTGATTTACAGAACCATATTTCTAAGAATGATAGGTATTCGGTGGATGGACCACCATGAATGAGGTAGCACCATGGTAATGGATCTCCCATGTGTGGTTAGGACGACTCATAGATAGGTATTGTAGATAGAGTAGCAGGCGGATCTCTAAAGGGTGTAGATTCTTGTAGAGGGAGATATTATGAGATATTTCCACCACCACCAACACGAGGTGTCCGATACCAAGATTAGAAGGTTAGTGATCAAGGTCACATATAACTATAGGATTTGAAGGGTATGACCAAGTAATGAATGAGATAATTCAATGTATTATTTTTGTCTTCTCTACTCTTTCCCGATAACTAGTAGACACAAGTTGAACTCTTTTATTATATGTACCTATCCCTTGTGTGATATATGTACCTACCAATTCAGGCTTTATCCTTTCTATTATGGATAGAGGACTCTACAGAGAGTGATTCCAAGAGACCACATATCTACCTATAGTGAATGTTTAAACATGATGGAGAGAGTATCTCATGAATTATCTTGGTCGACAAGATGAAACATTATGTTTTAATCTTGGGAATGGAATGGATTTACATGGTTTGGTTCCATATTGAATGTTCTGATAGTAGAATTAGATTTCATTAAATTAATGTAATGATATTTTCATTTATGGGCGATAAGGATTTTATATAATAGAGACTGGGTATTCTAGGTAGTAATATGAAACCCATCACCCCTCATTTGGAAATTTTATCTCATGTCATGATGATCTCTTCAAGTGTCTAGATTTATTTAGTATTAAAGTATTGGTTGGTTTCCCTCCCCAATGTTGTTCTTGGACTACTTAGTATCCTGGAGAATGAATTCATCATTAAATTTCCCCTATAGAAAATAATTATATCTTATGTGTCATGCTCGATAGACCCTAATAAGATTTTGGATCCAGGGGTGTAGTCAGAGGACCTTCGAGAGTTGAGTTTCCTCAGAACTAGTGTTTAAACCATGATGCTCTAGTGTTGTCTATTAAAAATTCAGATGAGATCTTGAGGAAATTTGTTGATTAGAATATCTTGAATAAGTTATAAGAAATTAATAAGTACCACTTACCAGGGAATGAAAACATTATTGACTAGTTGAGATGCACAATTTGGTTCTTAATGATCTATATTTGGTTTGGCTACTAGTTATTTTGGGTTCACGAGAATTATATTTAGATGAAAACATTCAGATTCCATTATAGACACAATGTGTTCATAATATTGGACTTCAATTTGATGATTTACCTCACTACATTTATGTATATTGTGAATTGGATCATCCATCCATACATGGACCAATTTTTGGTTTTTTTATTGATAACATAAAAATTTACACTACGATGGAGGATGAGTATTAAAAGAATTTTCTGATAGACCTTGACTTACTATAAAAACAAAAAATTTATGGAAATATTTTGAAGTGTGAGTTTTGGATCCTAGATGTTAAATTTTTAGGGCATTTCATTTATTAAAATAGTTTATCTATAGACCCTATGATGATTGATGTAGTGAATTCTTGGGGGCCGCCCAAGATAACGTCAGAGGTGTGGTTTTTCATTTTCATTGAAGGATAATATAGGATCCTAAGGACATAATTATCTAGGATAGTATATCCCTTAATAATTTTTATCGGAAAAGGGAATATTTTTATTTTGATGGATCAGTTTAAAATATCATTTGAGTTGGTGCAGATGCGGCGGACCAAGGATCCTTTATCGAGACTAATAGAGGTGTGAATAGTGTACATTGTGTCTTGTGATATGTATAGATTTGGTATTGTTTTATTATTGATGCATAGGTAGAAAGTGATGATATATCTGTCAGGGTAGTTGTGACCCCATGATCATAACTATGTGACTCAGGACCTAGTGTTTAGAGTGGCAGACTTCGCAATGAAGATGCTAAGGAACTATCTTTTGGGTGATTTATTTGTTGTGTACTCAAACCCCCAGAGACTCAGTTATATCTTCACCAAATTTGATATTAACATGGATAATGTCATTGGTTAATGATCCATGAGGACTATGATTTTGGGATAGTTTATACTTTTGGGATGAGAAACACTGTGGAAGAATCCATTAGAATGAATTCACATTCTCCCTAGGCGGATGTGGTGTTTGAGAAGTTTTCTTCATTTAAGATTATCATAATGGAGGAGAGGGGTAAATTGTATCATATTTTGGTGGTTGTGACTCATCATCTGTAGTAGCGTGTGTGAGATGATCGATTTAGAGAAATCAAACGGGATGTTCTATGTGACCATATAATCAAACGAGATATACCAAATGAAATTTATGGGGTAGGGGAGTGCAGCATCATTTTTCAATGACTAATGGTGGTTCCATTAATGTTGCATGAGGAGGTGATAAGGGAGTTAAACACTTACCCCTTGTATGTATATCCCATTGTGGAAAGGATGTACAAGTATATTTAGTAGTAGTTTTTGTAGGATAACAAGAGGCAGAGCATTGTCGAGTTCATATCTTTATGTCTCACATGTGACTAGGTAATGATCGAACATATGGTTATCAAAAGTTTGACATAGCCTATTTAGATCTGGTCAAGGAAATTAGATTTAATATAAATGGAATTTTTGAAAAGGATTCCATCGATAGTGAAATTACATGATTCTATTTAAGTTATTTCTGACAGAATTATGATGTTGGTGGAGTTCATTGAAATATTGGACAATATTTTAGTTGATAGACTTGGGAGGTTGTACCTAAAATATATTTTATAAATTCATGGGATACACTTGATGATTTTATCAGTCTGTGTCAATTTATTCATTTCAGTATTTTGAAGAGGCCTGTTGGAGGCTTTTGACACCCAATTACAAATAAGTACAATGTTTCAGCACCATATGTTTGGACTGTTTGAGTAGACTATTCAAGTAATGGAATATATATTTAGGGCATGTGTGTTTGAATTTGGATTGATATGGGAGGACCAATTTACATTGGCATTGTTTTATTATACTACTAGATTCCATTGTAATATTATAAAAGCACATTTCGAGGCCCTGTAATGAAGACATTATATGTCATACTTATAATGGACTATGATTTATGGGAAATCTATTTATATTCCATAGATTGTGCAAGAGATGATAATGAAGGTTTGGTTGATCTATGATCATATGAGGAAAACCTAAAATAGACATAAATCTTATGAAGATCGATGATATAGTCCCATGGAGTTTGAGATGGGCAACCTTGTTTTCCTAAGAGACTCTACACAATGATGATTGTAGAGATACATCTAATGAACCAAGACATCATAGATGTTATTCAGACTATTTTAGATCCTTTTTAGGGTTTTGAGGATGCATACTTCCTCTAAAATCCAAAATTGTTTTACCAAATGCATAAATTATTCCTTGTGTCACAACTGAGGATAAACATGCATGATCTGACCGATGTTGTTGATGGGAAAAAAGTGGACCTCAAGGATCTAGCCACCATCATTGGTTACCCAGAAGAGATTGTGGATCAATAATAGAGTATCCTATGAGGATATAATATTCCCTTAGTATATGTTATCTGGTAGTATAAGAGATTGTAATAGATCTCATCGGAGTTAAAGAGTTAGATTTGGACACAATACCCCATCCTTTTGAGTAAAATGTGATTTTTAGGGTGCAAATCCTCGAGGGAGTAAATAATATAGAAACTATATATATAGTTTTGAAGGAATTTTACGTTGAACATATATATCAATATATACTAGTATCCAAAATGGGTTTTAGAAGACTTGGGACTGTAAAAATAATTTAATAAAAATATTAATATATTTTACTTCACTTGCAGGAATTATTTGATTTTAGAAGTTTTCAAAAAACAAATTTAAGACCTTAGATGGAAAATATATGACCATAGTTGATTATATAATGTGGGTTTTATCCTAGGAAATATGTATGGATAGTTAATGTTGGGCGTCTCGATAAGAAAGTCATTGGTGGGTCCATTTAACAAAATTTGTAAATAATTGATTTATTTAATTTATTGAATGAAAAAAAATTCTTCATAATTATAAATGATTATAACAAATATATAGTGTTAATCCCAAAACCATATAAGGATTTGAGGAGGATGAGAACTATTTTTCATCATCGGTGGATCAATATAAAAGAATGATGTGTGACTTGAGTGAGGTGGATTGAGATAAAACAAACCCAAGAGATATTATTAATCATTGGATATCCATGTTTAGATGTTTTTACCTAAAAACCCTTGGATTGAAAAGTAATTACTCCATTATTGTGAAACTATCCACATTGTTCTTCGAATTCCTACCCATTGGCACATAGGGTCATGATTAAACATTCTAGGGGGGGTTAAGCATGCTTGAACCACCCAGATTCATCATGATTGAGAAAATAATGGGCGAGATGGGGTTTTTCAAATAGATTGGTATTTATCATAAGTGAGACACTAAAAAATCACATTAGAAGGGATTATTTTGAGTAATTTATGCACAAACCCCACTAAATTCATTCTCTGTAACATTGGAGGGGGTTTTGTACAACCCCCTCTAATCATTGAATATAGAGGGTGTTATGAACACCCACTAAATTCATTTTCTATAAAAATTAGAGGGATAATTATGTAGAACCCCTGTTAATCATTGCATTTGGAGGGGGTTATGGACCCCTCTAATTTAATACCCTCTTAATTTTTTAACATTATTTTTCTGATATCCAGTGGAATATTAAAGGAGGTAAAAAAAACCCCTCTTATATTTTAAATTAGAGGGGGTTGAAAACCCCTTACTATGTCTTAAACTAGAGGGGGTTCAAAACCCATTCTAATGTCTCTAAATTAGAGGGGGTTGAAAACCCCCTATAATGTCTTAAATTAGAGGGTGTTTAAAACCCCTTCTAGTGTCGTTAAATTTGTGTGGTATCAAAACCCCATCAAATTTAATAGATTACACGAGGTTGTGAGCCACCATATTTTTTTATAAAAAAAGTGACTTATATAATATATACACACACACATATATACTTATATATATACATACTTAAATATATATATAATTAATAATAAAAATATAAATTTAAATAAATACATTATATGATCATATTTTATACATTATTTATCTGATTTTATTTAATCGTTTCTATATTTATACATATATATGTATAATATTAGGTAAATTAATATTTATTTATTTTTATAAATTGTACTTAATATGTTATTGAGTATAAATTTTTATAAATTATATTTAATAGAAATTTATTATATACAATACACATATTATTTATATATAATATAAAATTTCCTTCCATAAAACATTTTATAAATATTTGTATAAATCGTATTTCATAAAATATCCATTATATTTAATAAAAATACTTTAAAAATTGTATTTTATAAAATAATTTTTATATTTATTTGTATATAATATTATACGTTTTATAAAAATAAATATAAATATTAATGTAAATAATAAAAAATTTATGTATTGAAATACATTTTATAAATATATTTTAAAAGAGCGTATATAAATATATTAAATAAATAAATAAATATATATATTATTTAAGAAAAACATGTTTATAATATATAAAAATGTATTTAATTATATAAAAAAATTCATAAATATATAATATAAATGTATTTATTATTATATATGTATGATAAAAATCCTAAAATAAATGTATAGTATTTATAAAATCTATATAAATTTTTTAAAATTTAGAAAACAATTGTAATAAAAAAAAATAACTAATAATATTATTGTTATCATACACACACAAGGACACATATATATAATTATATAAAAATAATTTAATATTTAAAAAATTATAATTATATTATATTTATGAATATTAAAAAATACCTAAATAGACATAGAGAATTATAAATGTATATATAAATATATATTTATATATATAAAAATAATTATTTATATATATTATATGAATAAACAGAAATATAATATATAATTACATATTTAAGTATATAAATAATTCATATAAATATATTTATAAATATATAAACATATATGTAGTTTCTAATTTTTTTATAATGGTTATTATTTAAATATATTTAAATATATTATGTAAATAAGATTTATTAATATACATAATCATATATAAAATATGTAAATGTATAAATATATAAATATATTAGTATATTAGTATACACTTCTGTACAAGAATTACAGAAAGTAAATCAACTTAGTGGTATTGGTTTGGTGTGTTTTGAGGCGTAGAGGTCGCCTGGTCCGGGTTTGATTCATAGAGAATAAAAATTTATTTTTTGTGGGGAGCATGATGGGGAGGGTAAATGAGACGTGGATTCCTGGGAACAATAGGGAACATGATGGGGGTGAAACGGAGCACCTGGGAACTATAGGGAACTGTAGGGGGAATGGGATGTGGATGCCTAGGAAGCGGGGAACCGTGAGGAACATAATGGAATGGAAAGGGGTACATTGTATACACCATATAAAAGTGAATTGGTGTATAACAACAAATTAGTATCAATGGAATGTAAATTGAGATGAAATCTCTTATAATGACCGTATCACACCGCAATGGTGAAGTGGGGAACCTGTGAAGCAGGTAATGCCATCAAGGAATAGGAGGGGGTGTTGTAGGGCACATGGGTAGTGGGTAACGAGGGGGGTGGGGAGCATGATGGGGTGTGGGGAATAGGATGGGGATGAAGTAGGGGATGGGGCCGCAGGGAGAGACTGAGGGGTAGGGGGCGTGACAACTTTTGTAAGGGAGACCTGAGATGAGGCTGCAGGCTGAGTTGGGGATAGAAAAAAGATAATAAAAAAAGAATCATTTGGGGCAGTTTAAAAAACATCCCCTAATACACTTTATTAGTGGCCAATAAAATTATAGTTGCATTTAATTCATGCATTTGTCGTGAATTTGAATCAGGCTTAGAGCGTGATTAAACCACCTATAATGTATCCACCGATAATGTCTCTGTGATTTTACCAATGGTTCCTCAAAACCGCCTCTAATGTAATAAGGTAGGAACAATAGTGGAGGTTCCCACATCTTCCAGTAATGTCTTTTTAAGGGGTTATAACCCCATCTAATTTAAAAAATAACCCCCTATAATGTTGTCATTTTTTGTAGAGATAATCCATGGATATAGGTTGTAGAGTGTGGTTAGAAATGAGAGCCGCACATGTTAAATTTAAATTCATAAACGGACGACTGATTTATGATACAAGAACAATAGGGTTCAGGAATTGTTAGTTAGAGGAATTACCCTCAATTTCATACCATCAAATTATGAGATTCATTATAGTGAAGGATGATCTCAATATGCATTTTTAAAATATGTTTTCTATGAAAAACTCAACTACACAGTGTGTAATATGAACAATATATCCCATGTTGTTACATGCCTACAACGAATAATGTTTTGGGAAGATAAAAATATAACATGTCATGTTGAACTATTATAAGCTGGATGAACTTGTGGTCTAATGTGGATATTAAGAACCAAGATCCCTTAGTTTTCCTCTTTTCCAATTGTAGTTTGGATGAGGATTTTTTTAGTTAGGTATGTATATCTCCCTTTTTAGTTAGTTTATACTTTGGTTCTCCATTGTATTCCATATATGATTTTGCATGCATGATTTTACTCTAGATATTACAATATCTAATGTATATTCCTCCTCATAATTTCATGGAGATGGTTGTGTGCATGACTATAGGAACATCTCGAAAATGCCTTATATTTTAGTTATTCTTTCAATACATTTTCTATATCCCCAAAATATTGTTGGTGGTATTGGGGTTATCTCACCCAACCATATTCCATCTAGGAAGGCCCTACAATGTAGGTTTTTGATTGTTGAGGTGCTTAGTGAGCTATCTAGTATAAGAATGGATTAAAATAAATCATTCGGATTCAAATAAAGTTGTGATAGTTAAATAATTAGATCAAACATGAAATAGAAAAATATGGTTGTGTTTTAGATTTCACACCATCAGTAGGGAAGTTGATATAACTAATTATAAAAAAATATTTGATAAAGAAACATTCAAATAATATTTAATCCATGCATTGGATTATTATTTTTTTAAATTAATTTATTTATTAAAAACTTGTGATCCTATTAGGGAAATTTCAAAATTATAATTACTGAAGTTGAATAAGGATTAATTATTATATGTGACATTATGGTTTCCCACCACTCAATATTCTACTATATTACATTATTTACGTTTTTAATATATGGAATTTCCCAATCCATGGTAAACTCCTTGTGTACTTGTTTTATATGTGTAATACATTCCATTTTATCTACTAATAACCAATTTTTTCTATCTATTGTATTTTTTGATATGATTCATGGTCTCTTTCATTGATTCACTAATATAAATTTCCTATGGATATCCTGTATGTGTTCAGATTTCTCTTGGACATTACATTACATTTTCATTGTTTTGAGGGTGTGTGGGAGTGAGATACAGGTAAGTAGTGGGAAAAGCATAGTATTAGATATAATTTAATTTGGATTACAGAATCATGTTGTTACACATTGTGTTGTGTTTTGATTTTTTGTTAGGGGTAGAGGAGTTAGTGTGGTCTAGTTCATTTCACAATGGTAACTGAAATTTTAGTATGAGGTGTGTTGCGAAAAGGGAATAGGCCATGTTATTTTAGTATTCCCATTTTAGTGGGGATTTATCTATTTATTCACGATTATTATAGTTTAACTATTGATTCATTAATTATATTGTAGTGTGTTTTCCATGAATGTATGGTGTATCTTCAGTGAATGACGTGTGTATATTTCCAAATGTGGTGTGATTCATTGATATGTGTATTTTGTTTGGGGGATGTTAGTGTTGAAGTTGTGTCTTCAAATTCAGGCCAGGATTATTGCAGATCCAAGCATTATGACACAAAATTCTTTATTATTTGATGAAATTTTTTGTTTTTTTTTGAATTTAAAAAAATTTGACCTATTGAGATTTTGTAAGATCCCACAATAATTTTTTAATTATGAAATGAATGATGCATAACACTTCCTATAATATTAAGATCATATTATTCATAGATTTTATGTTTAATTAATGTCTCTTTGGGATTTTATTAAATAACTTGAACATCCTTTAAACCATTGTAAATGTTTGGCTCTATTTTGGATTCTCTTGGATATCTATTGATATATTTTGTCCCTTGAATTCAAGTGATCAATATCTACAGATTCAAGGTGATTTTTCTCTCATTTCCTTCAATTAATTTATTATTCATGCATCTCTAGGAGGATATTTTTGTGTTTTTAGTTTATTTTTAGTCATTTTTCCATGTTCATGTTGGGGTTTATTATTATTTACTCTTTATGGTGGATCCATGTGGGTTTAAGGGTTATGAATTGGTATATTCTCTGCATTCTTTTTTTGTGGTGGTCAAAGAATAAATTTGGGAATTATATTCAAGATCTATCTTGATTTATTTATGGTTTAATAATGATTTATCATGCCTATATTTTCAATGAAAAGCTATTAATAATTATCAGTGTGAATATTAATATTAAGACTTGAGAAATTTGAAGGTTAATATGTTATTCATTTGATTATTTTGAGGTTTCTGGTTATTTTCCATGCATTGATTCCTTCTTAATTAACATGATCCCTTATTATAATATTTATTATCAATCATTGATATGACTTCCACCTTCATTATTTGATAATTCACTTAATGTTTTTAATTAAAATAAAAATGGATTATTTTAAATAAATTTTTTATTGTTTATTCATATTGTTTTGAATGAACTTGAATGTATGATTAAAATAGAAATGTTTGAGGTTTCTTTCGATTTTGATTTATGTTTTTAGATTCTATATTATATTTATATATATATATTTATTGGTTTTAGGGTTCTATTATGATGTTTCTAGTGGTGGTTTGGAATTGTTGGTCTGAGAACAATGATGAGGTAAAATAGGTGGAGGCGATGTTGGGGTTGTTGGTATGGGCTGTCTTGGTGGTTTATGTCATAGTTTCACAACCATATATAAATGTTTTTAATATGATGATATTTTTAATTGATAGTAATTGGGATGACATTAATATATAAGTGGTTAATGATATGTGAAAATAAAATATCGACATACTAAAAGGGGATGGACAGTATAAAATAATAATATATTGAAATATATGTTGTCTAATAAATGTGATTTGGTAGGTAATGAAATAAAAAAGAAATTGGAAATGATATTTTAAAACAATAAAATTTAGTTGTTGTGTAGTTATTGTGTAGTTATTGTGTGTAGAAAATATTGTTGTTTTTTTGTGAGTAATTGAGGATATGATTATTGGTGTCCAATAATGGTTGATGATATTTTTTTAGGTTATTTTAAGGAATATAATACACTAGGGTATTGAAATGTAGACTAGGATTCTTGTGGATTAATATATATACCATGTATTTTTTTTATTTTTTACACACCAAGACCTAAATTTTATTACACTACCGACACATATATGAGGTCATTAGTACCAAGTGTTTTCCACAAAATTTTAGATTTAGAAGATATATATGGATGGATATTCTCTATTCCCCACTCCCTCCTAATAATGTTTAATATAATATAATTATAGGAGGTTTTGATATTGGATTTAATGGACCAGTGAAGAATGTGTTATGAGGATATAGTGATGTGGATGTGATTTGATACATGTTATGGGAATACAAGGGAAGTGGGGGTGATGCGGTTGTTGTAATTCATGATTATGCACCTTACCTTGAAGAGGATGTAATGATCTATTGCGGTGTAGATATATGGAAAATGATTTATTTTTATATGATTTGGTTATGTTATATTATGATAATTATGTGTTTATATATATTATATGATATGTGTGCTAAGGATATGAAGATATGGGATAATCAAGACGTATTGTGTTTGGTCATGAGGGGGACCGGTTCTTTGGATATGTTTATATAGGGAACCTTTAAAATATTCTCTGGATATTACATAACCTTCATATATGTAAATGTTTCGTGTGATACTTCAAGATGATGAGTGGCTGTTGAGATGGTATTGGTAAAGAGATGGATATGGTATTTTTTCCCAGTGCAATTAATATATTTCTCTCACATTCACATGTGGCATTATGGTAGGACCCTTTAGAGAATACTAGTATGATAACCCCAATATTTATATTTATTCTACTTTTACATAACCATAATAGGGAATTGGAGATATGATTTTAAATTACATGCTTGTGATGGTTGTGAGTGGTGGTTGTGTTTCTATTTTAAGATTTTTTTTTAGTATTTTTTATATTTTATAAACTTACATATTATATTATATAAATACATTTTGGGTTTTTTTATAATTTTATATTATAGGATTTATCAGTGTACTTTATCATATCTTTTATGGATTTAGTCTCATAAGCATGTTTAATAAGATCAGTAAAAGTATCAAATCATTCCTATTGGAGATGAGCCTTCGGGGTTACTTAGGTCTTCATTATTGTCCAAATAGGTGTATTATTGGGTGAAAACCATGTAATATTTGGCCTTTGTAATGAATATTATTTTTGGAGGGTGGATCCATGTTACATTTACTTGATGATATTATTAGACCACTTTGTTTTTCTCCATTAGGAGTGGATGATTTTTGTGTGATTTCATTTTACATTTTTCATATGAATCTATATATAGAGAAATATTTTTTCCATTATGGTATTAAAATAGATAAAGAAAATGATTAATAGTTTTTATGTGTCATGTTTTTTTATAATTTATATAGAAAGAGGATAATTAATTTCAAAGGGATTATTTTTTTGTTTATTATATTTAAGGAAGATAAGATGCAGAATAGTGAATAAGATAATCTTGAACATAATTTACATGTATTGATATGAATGGTATTGGGATATAATTTTTCATTTAATATCCAAGATATTGACTCTACTATTTACCTAATTATTATACTCATAAATATTTATGAAATTATTATCCAAATGAACAGTGTGTTTTTATTATGAAGACTCTTTAGTATGAAGGCATCTAAATAAACTTTTGTGGATGATCATGTGAATTATTAAAATAATACCCAAAATCAATTAGAGACTGTAATCATAGATATATAGAGTCGAGTGTGGGTATTGATGCAATTATTTTCATTACTAGATTGAAGATATATAATGGTTACCATTTAGACATGTTTAAGTGGTAATAATGGTTAATATTTTAGGGTATTATCAATTTGATTCTCAATGATTATATATTATGGAAGGATGTCCATAATTCTGATAGAATAATATATATATTTTTTATGGAAGAGGTTTATTGACTAAATTGATAATTCATATGGAGAGAAGTGTATTAAGATAAATAAGTGGTATAAAATCAATAATACTTTTTCTTTTATGATGGTGGTATATAAATAAAGGATATATAATGAAATATTGCATAGATTATATGGTAATCTCTAAAAGTTCACGAATTAAAAAACAGTGAAATGTAATAAAAATTTTCATTTAGTCTCAACATTTGATTAGATTCATAGTTTTTATAATCTAGGGAGTTTTTTCACTCCATATCGATAAGAGTATGAATGAAAAATTATGTGTGTATAAGGTTGGGTAATTTATATTTTTTCATTAATGATGTTATTCATATTTTGGGAAATCTTTCTGTGATTTTTTATACATTATATGGATTCTTTCTGAAGATTCATGTTGTCAAAAACACATTGGGGTTGATAATGAATTTGATTTCAGTTCATTTGAAGGAATATGCAGGATTATATAAAATAGTTGTGGATTGTGTGTGGAAAATCACAATAATAAACTTGGGTTTAGACAAAGGTGTTAGAATATTATACAAATGATACCATATAAATATGGTGTTATATAATATATGATATTTATGCTGATATGAGATCAAAATTATGAGACTTATTTCTAGTTATTCTAAATGATTTTTATGGAATCATTGACAATTTTGACACAACTAATTAACATTATACTATCCATGATGATGGATAATGATTGGGATGAGGAACCTGAAAATGATAAGTTTATGTATGCATTATCCCAAAAAATGTTTAATTATATTACATATATTAATGTTGATTCCTATTAAACGTATAATATAAAATCTATAATAAAGAAATGTTTCTTTGTTTTGAATGATGATGAGGGTTTTGAAATTCAATAATAGGATAAGGAAAATGGTATGGTTATTAAAGATTAAAATATAATATTTAATAAAGGTATATTGTATATAGATATTCACTTAGTGGAAGATATTGTTAATTAAAATAATAAAAAGATAATTTCCATGTCGAAATGAATAGAAGTATAAGAACATTGATTTGATTAGGGAGATAGATGGTACCATAATGTTTGAAAATAAAATATTGTATTCCAATTGTTGAGAAAAAAGTATGATAAATTTAGAGTAATTTTCATGGTCTACAGAATTATGGATTTGTTTTTTGGAAGGACAATTTAGGACACTACTTTTGATGATTAGGTTTACTAGCACTAAAAAACTAGTTCAATTATATGAATCATAACTATAATATTTTCTTCTAATAAATGGTGGAGAAGACAAACTCCCATAAGAGGTGGAAAGATAGAGTGATTCTGAATAATGTGAGTTATTAATGAAGGAATAGAAACATTATGTTCATGTGAACGTAATATGGGTGATAAAAGTTATTCCATTAGGTAAATGAGATTTATAAAAAAGTGCCTTAATTGATAAATGAAGAAAAAATTTATAAAATAGAAATATTTGGTTATGATTTGATCTTAGGAAAATGAA
This sequence comes from Viscum album, assembly GCA_963277665.1. Taxonomy (NCBI): domain Eukaryota; kingdom Viridiplantae; phylum Streptophyta; class Magnoliopsida; order Santalales; family Viscaceae; genus Viscum; species Viscum album. Next base: position 615,148,598 of record OY728136.1, read on the forward strand.
GGATTTTATTTTATGAAAAGTTTAACTGTGGTGGTGAAGAATATGAACCAAATTTTTGCTCAATATAGTTATTTTAAATGTTCAATATTTTGAGTGATTTGATGTGAAAAATGGTTTCCATCATGGTAGTTTGGGTGAGGAAATACTCATGGGGAAATAGATTGGTTCCAAAGAGACTAAAAAGGAGGATATAGTGTATAATAACTAATGAAATTTGTGTTAGATAAAATAAGAACATGTATAACTGAATAAAATATTTTCAATTTATAGAAAATATAAATATTTCATCAAGTAAAAAATAATTCATTACTATATTTCATGGTTTTTGATGATGGTTCTTTCATTATACATATATTATATATGAATAATATACCCTTGTATGGTTTGAAACTGGAATAAATAATAGAGATAAATAGGAATACATCCTATATTTTAATGATAAAAAATCCTAGATTGGAAAAAATGATTTCAATGATAAGAATGGTTAGATTATAAAAGCTAAAAACTATGTTGTTATATCAATTTGACTTATTATATATTGTTTTATAAATTAATATAATGTCTAAATCAAAGAATTTTTGAACACCATATATTTAAAATTTCAAATTTTCCAAAGAAATTGTTACAAAAGTGGAATTTTAGTTAATAAACATGGATAGTGGATTATATGAATGGATCGTTTAATGGTTGATATTTTCTTTGGTTTGTACTATTACTGAAATTTAATTTGTACTGTTATTTTTAATAGGTTTAGATAGAATCCTAGGAAAGATCACTGGGTATATGTGAAGTGGATACTATGACATCTCAAAGGGTGAATGGAGAAATATTTGTGTTATAGAATAGATGATCCATTTTAGGAATATGTAAATATATAATTATGTGGAAATAAATACCTTTAAAGAAGTATGAAGACTATTTGTTCACATATAGAGAAAATATTTTGAGCTAGATGATCGAATTATAACCATTAGTTTCACTATCACAAAAAATAATATATATGATATACATTTATGTAGAGAAGAAGTAGACATGTGTGAGCATTGTTTTCAATGAAATTTGAAGAAATCACTGGAAGAAAAAGTTTTTTTATGATTGGATTAGTAAAATCTGTGTTTTAAGAAATATAATGTTAAATTCCATGATGAAACAAAATTTTATAAATTTGTTTTTCATCAATATTATTTTATAAGATAGAGTGATAAAATAATATTAGTATGTTCGGAGTAAATATTTGTTAAATATATTGACAATTAACATATTCTAAAAATTGAAGGGTTGGTTCTATGTTACATTGTGACTTAGAAGTCCAAGATATTATTGATAAATTTCTACTAAAGCCAAATTTTGCAGTAAAGTGATTGTCAAAATTGTCATGAATGGAAAAGTTAGAAACAACACTTAATTATGTGATTATAGATGGTTAAATCCAATATCTCTTGAAAAGGCCATTCTCAGAAGGATTTAGTGGGTTACCCTAAGATAAGTGGATTATAAATCATGTAGGGTTACCTGTAACAATAGATATATCAATGGTCGTACGCTATTGGATATTGGAAGAATATTCAATAGATATAAGGGATTAGTTGTAAAGTGGGGTTCCAGTTTCAATGGATTCAACTTGAATAATAGTGAAATTTGTTATAGAAGTACGTAGTGATGAATAAATATCTAGAGAATATACAGTCAATATGTGGGATGTTGATTGGATATATAGTAAGATATTTTTTGAAAAAAATGTAGTTTCCAAAAGGATGTTTTAGGGTTTAAATTAATTTTGTAATGTATTGATAAGTAATCATTTATGGATTGGGAGTTTATCTCTCCTATATCATAAAATATATCAGTTTTTTCATATCAATATTAAGAATTTCCCAAACCATTTTATATTCATTTGGAACCAATAATGTACATGATTTCCTTCATTATTCTTTCTTATTAGTTATTTTTAACTTTTCAAACAAATTTTTGTTACTATACATGGTGTAACAACCTGACCTAAATCACTGGGAACATGATGAAGTGTTACATGACCTCATGTGAACCTCCATATAATCAAGATGCTATTAACTAACAACAAAGGAATAAATCAGACCATGTGGATATAATTCCTTTGGGATAAATATCTAACAAATTTAATAACACATACATGTTGTTAATAAATAATAAGTCCATATAATATTTGGAATAAGAATAAACCATTCTATATCAATATGAAATATATTTCACATAAGATAAACCAAGGGATACCCAATATTTTAGACGAATCCATTGTGTGAATTGAAAGAAATCAATAGAAAAAAATAGATTTAATATAAATTCCACCCCAACATAACTTTCACCAACTAATCTCCACCTTCTCAGCTCTACAAAATTTGTCATTTAATCTTCATTGGATCATTGATTATTTTTTCTAGAAAAGAATTAAAATACCCATGTAGGGGTTAGTATTGACCTAGTAGGACCCCATCAATGCATCATTTATATTAGTGAAAAATATTTAGAAGTGTATTCTATAAGAAATAGATCATGGCATTGATGCACATGTTTTCTGGGTATATTCAACCAGCTATCCTGTATCCTCCTTCATCCTTTAAGGGACAGTTCCATGAATACTTATAATGTAAATCCATGGTTTCTATATGCTATGAAAATTTATGAATCTACGCATGCCACAATAACACATGTCGACCCAAAAATGGACTCTAAGGAATTCCACATTTATACATTTAGACCCAATATCAAAATCTTTGGGATCCACATTACCTCAAGTGATCACTAATGGTAAAAATAAAGACCTTACAACCAAAAACATGGCACCCCCATCTATTGTGTAAAATATTTTATCTATAACAACATGGTATCTTGAAACCATCTATAGTGTAACCATACAAGCATCCATACACAATCTACAATTATAAAGTAATAAGATTATCATAATAAAAAAGGAATCATGGGACGCAGTCACACCAACATGTGAATAATATAAAACAAGGTTCTAATGGATCACAATTACACTCACATGCATATCTTATCATGAAGGGGCCTTATAGGCTACACCCACACAAAAAATGAAGGATCATTGAAAAATGGCGTCATGATCTTGATAGAAACCCACATTTATTTCAATCCATAAAATTTCACAAAAGAGATATATAATGGTATGTAATTATTACCTTATGAGTGTTGTTTCCAAAATCCATGAATTTCCACTATATCATACCCACACACAGATGAACCATACAAAATTACCTATTCTATTACAAAAAGAATTTAAAATCAAGATCCATAAAGAATAACATGATCTGGGATATAATTTGATTATGATTACCCCACAAAAACACCCACTAATGACAATTCTAGATTTGACTATGATATTGATGTAAATTATCATGATCTATACACCTATAAATCCAAAATTTTAGAAATACTAATTTATAACATAATGAAATCAACAGATCTGGCTATGAAATCCTGGGTATTTTATTCAACATATGATAAAATGGATTTTCAAGCTAGAATGTATATATATTACCAAATTGGAGACTCCAGTTCTACCAAATCATCCAAATATATAGGAGAGAGAACAAGGGAGAGAAATTAAACATAGAGGTTCATATATTTGGATTCTAGATGAATGACATTCAATCCCTGTGAGGATGATATCAAACACATCTTTTAAGGGTAAAACATGTAGTAACCCCCAATAATAATTCCTAATGTTGTCAAATTGTTGGACCATGGACTCTACAACAAGTCAGAGGATATCCCCAAGCTAGTCAGTTTCTATTAGAAAATCCTTATCTAGTACCTTTTTCAATGCATGAATAGTGGCCAAAAAGGTGTTTATAGTATTTTTTCACCTCCATTGGATTTCTAGTGGACCCCAATTTGTAGTAAGGATAATGGTTGGTACCCACCTTCATTATGATTTTAATCCATTGTTCCTAGAAGACACCAAAACATCTAGAAACGAAAATAAAATTGTTATACGTAAAAAATGAATCAAATTATACCTTGAAAATTTAGGGCTTTATAATTCTCCCCATATAACATCTTCTTTTACTCAACCAGAATATATAGATGTATTATGAAAATTAAAATACAAAATCAATCCTAAACATTAAAATCCCATTACAAAGTCTCCTCTAAGTATTTTTTATCCAACCATAAAACTCAAATTATGGGAATCATGTTCCCTCATAGAACCTCCTCACTGGGTTCTATAGTCCCAATAAAATGTTTCATGAATATTGAATCAGGTTCAAACACTACATAATTACTGTCAATCACATGCATCCAATCTAGATCATACATCAAAATTCGAGACACGTGGAACAAATTTTCCACACCCTGATATCATGGAATATGATTTAATCATTAAGACATAATCTTGAAGCATTTGATGTTCTCAAATGGTCACATAAACTGTAGTGATAAATTTTCATAATTTTGTAATGATCATTTCCCCTACTAAGGGGACACTGAAAATAAAACCCTATCACCCATAGTGATTTCCATAGGGAATCATCTTTAGTCGACATAAAAACAAATCCTATTATATGTGGTAACTAAAATCGTCTGAATTAATCAAAAAAATATTTTGGTCTCCCTCTCAAAAGTCATCACAATAATAGCTATCTCAATCTCCTCATGTAGGCACATTGACGTATGAAAATGATAACTATTGAGAGCCTCAAATAGATCCATTGAAATAAAATACTGAAAACTATTATTATATGAAAAATATTACATTCCTAGATGATCATACCATACTACATTAAAATATTGAATGCATTCCTAGAACATATCTTCTAAATAATCGATCATCTTTTTTATTTTCAACAATTTTTTGGATGATATTCTCTTTATAGATTCAAATTAGTGTCCCTAAACTTTTACAGTACCTACAAAAAACAAAATGTAAGTTGTAAATCGTTCTAATGTATTATTCTTATTGAAATTCCATGAAATCAAACATAATCCTAGATATAGATTATCAAATTAATATATTATTTATGAATATTGTATCAGTTTTAAATAGGAAACCTTCATCATCCTATCAACCTCAACCAATACTATATTGCATCATCTACGGGTTTTGGGAAATCTGAAATAAAAATCCATAGTTATGTAATCGCACATCTATATAGTTATGAGAATGGGATTATGTGATACACATTTTCATTGATGTGAATGCTTAATCCTATGAAAATATAGAAAAAGTGAGACAAAACCTAAATTTTCCAACTTCATACATGACCACATAAAATATATTTTGATATCATGATACATGTTAGTTGATTATGGGTGCACATACCACTACTATATATGTGATTATATCAACATATCCTCTCTCAAATAAGTGAGAACCACTACCCGCCAGGAATGTAGATCACATTATTCAAATCCAAATACAATCTTGGAACTAGGATGTTCTCCTTCAACCATTCGCACATCAAAGAAAATTCAGAATCAATCTCATGGTTATCATTCCCTCAGTCCACCAAGGTATAAGTGATAAATAAAGTAGGAATGATCATAAAATAATTATTTTTGAATGAAAACATTAATAAATATACTAAAAATATCATCATTCTTATTTCCTATATTTAAGGAAACATAACAGTATCTTGTGTCTTCAAATTTTGAGAATATGTTACAATATTCCCCATTCCAGGAGGATATGATATATTATAGTCAATGGACTATAGATACTCAACCCAATGACTTGCAAAAGGTTCATGCATAATTGAGAAAATCTATACAATAATATCTTATGGTATGTATATGTAAAAAATATCTCACCAAAAAGATAATTCCACAAAAACATCAAGGTATGGAGTAAAACGTATAACTATAGGTCATGAGTATTGTAGTTCCACTCATGGGGTCATAGTTGGAGGGACCCATAAACAAATTCATGATCTCACTATATCATAACTTCCTCTATGTAAAACCATAAATAATCATAGAAATCTAAATATAAACTTCTAATCTAAGAAAAAATTATAATTGCATCAAAAGAGAACATTTTATTTATCTTTAGAAACACCTCTTCACATTGTTTTATCCATTAATAATTCATACCTTTTTTGTAAACCCCGTCTTAGGGGATTCAAAGTAGGATAAGTCAAAAAAGAGTTAACTCAAGTATCCCAACAAACAAAGGAAAATTTGACGTGAAAACATGTTCCTTTGTCATTCCCAAGACAAAGATACTACTAACACTCCCTATGATTTGAGATACTAATATTAGAAATAAAAATCCAAAAGAAATGAACTACTTGGATTCAAAAAGAACACTCAGAAATCATATAAAAAACCAATGTTCTCAAAGATTACTCTACATGACCTCAAGTTGTTAGCAAAAAACTCCACGGTTTTTGGATATATTAAAATATCAATAACTAATAAAATTTCATTTTAGAATAAGAATAGGTGAAAGATATATCTCATGAGAACCATGAACACTACTAGGTAATTCATCAACCCAAAGGGAATCCTTATATAATAATATAACTTAAATATTTTCCAAAAAAATTTATTTGATGTGTAATCTTATTTTAATGAATGATGGTGGTAGCCATAATGAAATACAATACAAGAGAGTAACATATCACTCATCCACTGATTGAATAGATATTCAATATTTCAAAATAGATAACTGTTATTGATATCAACCTAATTTAACATTTTGTAATCAATGAATAGTCATATGATATCATCCTCTTTCTTAGAGAACAAAATCATTGCATCCTAATTAGATGTTCTTGGTCACCTGAAATTATTTTTCTCTGAATCATGAAGTAGCACATTTGGATTTTTCAACATGGTCAGTTCCATATGGTAATGAAAAATAAATATGGGATATACACATGGAATGGGATGAATATAAAAATTAATACCCCTTTCTGGAGGGATTCATGAGAATTAATTCTAGAAAACCAAGATAAATATCTTCTACAATTTGATGCTAAGTGGAAACATTTGCATGATTTGCTGCAAGAATGATACTCACCACATGTGCTATAATGATTCCAACAAGACAATGGTCTGGTCTTACTCCGCCTACTCAAAGATACCATTTTAAAATTAAGATATCCATTTCTCTATTAGGGGATTTAAATTTGACTCATTATCTATAAAAATCGATGTGGTCTTTATAACTATCAAACCAATACATGCCAAAAATTACATTAAATTAGGATATTTCTAAAATCATGAAATCTCATAGACTTCAAATGCCAAAAATAGTTGTGGGATACTCTACAAATAATAAGGGAAGATATAACATTATTCTCAAGGGTGTTTAAAGATATAAAAATTAAGATAACAACTTATCTGACTCATCTGACCTCATAGCAACCTGAGTAGAATTAAAATAATAGAAACATCCTACATCAAGAAAAATATTAGGGAATATAGATTTAATAAAAACTATATATAAAATTGGTTATGGTCCCTATTGAAGACATTTTAGGACCTGATGTACATCAAATACCCTACCTACATTATATTTATTTCTCTTCACCAATATCCAATTTAATTCCTTGGCCACAAAAACTCTACATAGTTTGAATCTTATGCAAATGTCATTTAGCCATTCCATGGACTAATCTTGTAGTTCAAAACCATGATTATATCATAAATAATTTAATATAGAGTACTGGTCCATTTTAAACAATGATAAAATTTTATATAATTATGATAGAAATTGAGATGATAACCATTTTGTGATTAATTATAACATCTGATAGAAACCAATCACAAAGAGTGAGATGGAGAACCTATAATCTTCCCTTTGATATGGTTGAATCCAAGAAACATACCCTCTAATTTCCCCTACCTTATAGTATAATCATCATATAAAAATTGACTATAAATCCCTCTCATTGAAAAATTACTTACATGAAGAAACCAATTTTCTTTATCCTTATCCAAATCATTTATAATAGTATGTTTCTTTAAAGAACATTAGAGTAATTTTGGAGGTTATAATTCTCGACCTTAAACCTGAACTTATATTAATGGATAATATTTGACATATGATCCTCTGTATATAATTTTTACCAAAAAATTATAAATTGTATAAAATCCATAAAATTACTAAAAAATAGATACTGAAATTGTTCCTGGGTGAATGTCTATAAAATCATGTGTGTTGTCTAGGTTCATGATATTAAGGAAAATTCCATAAATTGGAGTTCATTCAAGTTATTAAAAGTAATTACACCAAAACTATCAACATGGTTCATAACACCCCATCATATCCAAACCAGTCCATAGAGAATATACATACCCATTTTTACCCATAGTTCATCAAGAGTTTCATCATGTTAAAAAATTACCATGATTATATAATTTCAATATTTAATATCTTGGGTACCTCCAGTGTGCTGAAAGGAAGGGAAATATTGAAGCTAGATGTATCAAGAATAATTGACTATTTTCATTATCACCTAATGATCTCCCCCAACCTGAACATGATGCAAATGAAATACCCCTAGTTAGAGCATCATTGCTCCCCAAACTAGTGGAGTGGATGTATTATCATGCTCTGTTTCATCCTCTTGAATGTACAATAATAAAAAATGTACATCCTCCCATATGAGAGAATATTTATATTCTCCCTTAGGTGGTCCCAGAAGATTTATCCATGGGAATATTATAAGAAATTATCAAATAATATTTTATAAACTTTTTTAATTACTTACTAAGAAAATAACTATTTCAGTTAAGAGTAAAAAAAATATCACTATGGAAAGACCCATCATAAGAGGCAACTGACATCCCTAAAAAAGTATCCCCATACAATTACCCCAAGTCCAGGAAACATCTTCCAGACATGGAAATTATTCACAATCATATATAAAATAATAATTAACAATCAATTTTTAGTGAAATTCTAATTTCACCACATATATGATATGTAGGCACAATCACATATTACTGATTACTCTTGATTTATTAATCAAATATACATGAAAATAAAACATACACATGACATGTGAACCTATGGGCACTTTCAATTCACATGAGTGAACCCAAATCACATAAAATTTAATAACACTATGATACTCAGGATCAACATGACACTATAGAAGAACAAATAATAAGAGAAATTCAATCTACCAAGTAACATGATAGTTCATTACACATGATATGTCCAAGAACAAGCATGACTCACCCACACAAGTTCCACAAATGAAATATCATTTTAACCACACCCAAAACATTGTCTATATAAAATGATAAAAAAATAAAACTCCTTTGATATATATTTATAATGAACCAACCTAGATTACTTTTTCCAAAATGGTGTGTTACATGACCTCATGTATATATTCGTATAATCAAGATACTACCTACTAGAAACAAAGTCCTAAATTATTTAAAAGGGGTGAATTTTATATCATGAAAGATATCTAACCCACTCAATTACATTAGGAATTAGTATATAAATAATAAATATATACAATGAGATTAATAACAATATACCATGTTATATTAATATGACATACATGTCACAAAACTTACACTATGGTATCCCCAATGTTGTTGGTCAATATAGTGTATTAAGACAAATTTATAAATAAAAAACAATATAAATAATACATATTTTATCCCAACATTTCCATTATCTTCAAATATTCTCCTACTAATCTACCTGACACATGGTCCTTTATTTTCACTAGATCACTAACCATAATTTCTTCACATGCATCGAGATGCACCTGTTGAGTGTGGGTATAAAATGAGTAGGAAACCACTAAAGGTATATTTATATAAGTGAAATAATATATACATGTTTATTCAATAAAATTAATGGGAACCCATAAATAGTCACTCAAGTATTGAGCTATCATTCAATGACCAAGCATTCAAAAAACCCAAATCAACGTACTTCAGAATGAAGCCTGAAAAAAGATCATAAGTTATCGTTTCATAACAACGATCATTGCATGTGATTCACATTTCAGATTGATTGATTCATCGAACTATCTTATATCCATATTCTATATTTAGAAAATAGTCACCTACCCTCCTATGAGGAAAACTCATGATGTCATTTTGTTGACACAAATCACATATCCAAGGAAAGTCACACCATATCATGTCAAAAAAATCTCTATATATAGGGAAATAAACATTCATCCATGATGTCCAAATTTTTAGATACTGATAAACCCACAATCCCTCAAATATTATGTGAAGGTTAAAATTCCAGCCATCCATCAAAATGGTGGAACTGTCTCTCTAGTGGGAAACTAATCGAGCTAGACCAAATTGGTACATTGATACCTAATTTAGAGTAACAATACATTCATCCAACCACAATAAATAATTTTGTAATAAATAAGATTATAATAATAAGAAATGCCTCATATTCCATGCACACACCCACTTGGGAATCATCATATGTAAGGGTACCAGGGGACATTCACTCACACTAATACACATTTTATAATGAAAGTTTGACATGGTTTAGATACAAACACACACATGAGTAATATAATGCGTGAATATAACATTCCAAACACAAAAAAAAATAAAATTTTCCACATAACTTCACAAAAAGGTTCTAAATTGATTGTACTTCCTACAACAAGAGTATTGATTCCCAAAGCTACAAATTGCCACCCGAATCAATCACACACAACAATAATCACTAAAACATGCCTAATTAGTCATATGATGGTATAATAACTAATATAAAAGAATAATAACATGATAAAAGATATAATTCAATAAGGATTACCAAATGAGAACCACCATCAGTCATAGATCTAGATTCATTTAATATGTAAATGAAAAATATCAATATTTGAAATCAATTCTGTGGATAAATTTATAAATCAAAATTATATAACATTTTAATTCAAAAATACTATCATGATATCCTAGATTTTTTATTCAAGCATAGAGAAAAAATAGTTTTAGGTTGGACCATTTTAATCATACCATCCATGAGTCAGTGGATTTGTTTGATCATCATATGATGAAGGAGAGAGGAGAAGAGAGTTTGATCCACCGTAGAGGAGACTTCCCTCATGTTCTAGATGAAGTATGATTTATACAATTGAGGGATATATGAAATAGTTCTTTTAGTGGGGGGAGATATTCTCTCCATCAAATAAAATTCTCCTAGGATCCTAAAAAATGTCGTCAGATCTACATTATAGGGCCCCGAACTTAATCCTTACTTAATCTTGAGTTATTACAAGATTATACTTTTAGGATCTTTTCAGGTTTAGAGTTTTAGAGAATTAGATCATAATACAGGAATTACATTCCACATTTAAACAAAGCGGTTACATAAAAAATACTATTCATTTTTCCCACCAATGGAAAGGTATTTAAAATAAAACACGGATTCTTTCTTGACACTTCCTTGACACTATCATCATATAATGTACCTTTCCCTTGACCTGTGAAAAACATTTCAAAAACTTGGGATGAGCATAAAAAGATCATTAAGGGATATGAAAATATAGAAAGGAAACATGAGTACATATATACATAAGAATGAAATCATAATTTACCCATAAAACATAATCACTTTAACAGACCTCGTCAAATCATGAATAAATCATAGAAATCATTAGACATAAAGGTAACTTGAGGCATTCATAACATTATTACGTAGGAAGTAACCCTCTTGGTTACGTTTGGAATACCCATCACAGTATATTCCCTAAATCTATTTGGAGAAACCTTAACGTTTCACTCCTTCACGTTAACCAATGCATTGGAGAGCTATATCGAGATCACCGGCCCTTAGTTTATGACGGACCCACCCATCTTCATAATAATGCCCAAGAACCTCATCTTAATCGTATCACATAAAACATGAATAAAGGAAACATAACATTTCCACCTTCCAATCACAAGATATAAATACAACACATTGATATAAAAGCATTATGAAAACCATTTTCAATACCAAAACAAATAAAAGTAAAACATGGTATTTATTTTTCTTTTAAAAAGAAGGTATGGCTTGAAGAGGAAGCCGAAACTCAAATAATGGTCACGACGGCAGAGAAGTCATTGTCGCTGCATACGTACAACAAAAAAATTACCATTTTTCATTTAGTAAAATGCTTCATATAAAAAATATTCTTTTTGGATAAAAGTAAAAGTCAAAGGGGTTTATACATCGTATAAAATAAGGTTGTGTATAAAACAAAATATACCTCAATGAATGGAGATTGAGACGAAGTTCCTTACCTTGGGTCCGACTTTACTCAGTCGTTCTTTAATCTCCTGAATAATAAACTTGAGTTAATTTCTACTTGTTTAAGAACCATATTCATGTTCATTATTCCTTTTATATCACTTATCTCCATGTCATGAACACTATGTAATAATTTATGTTAATAACGGTCATTTTAACGATCATCGGTACTTGAGTAAAAAATAAACCATTAATGATTACAAGTTGTTCATGTATCCATTATATCCATAATGGTATTCATGATTTAGATCTCATATATATCATATATATCCAGTACATTCATGAATTTATAATATTATATAACATTTAGAGGTGAGAAATGAAATGCACCGTTCATGGAGACGGTAAGCCGTACGTACGCATGAACACTGCTTCCATTTCTATTTTGTATTTTATGAAATGGAATCATAATTATATAAAAGTATATTATAATTCCAGTGTAATATCATATATAATATCATAACTCCATCCTTTATATGTCCCACATATGGTATTAACGAATCAAATCACTTTGAGGGGGCGATAGTCCGCACTTCCTTAAATGAAGATATCGTGTTTACCCATAATGGAAACCATAATGGTATGCCCAAAATATAAAATACAGAAGCTTAAGGATAACATAAACATATTATATATCATATATAAATATAGTGTCATCTTAATGGCCCCCATTGAAGGTGTTAAATGAATGTTGAACAATCATCGTTTCTGGAGGCATAAATTCGCCATCCATGGAAACAGTATGTTATTTAACCATTAGATGTAGGTGTGTGTAAGTGTAGCTCGAATAATTCTTATAACAACATCCTAGTATATGTAAAGTACTGGTGTTGTTACAAAATAAATGAATAAAAAGAGTTTAGGGTGTTGGAGAAGCAAAATAAAAAAAAAGAACACAAGTGAAGACATTACCATAAAATCGGGTAACTCCATTTGGTTTGAGCTCAAAGGCTTCCTTGGGAAGACTTATGCCCAAAGTGAGGCTTGAATGAGTAATATAGGGAAGTGGAGAGACAAAATGGTCTGGGTTTGGCCGATCCAAAGGCTTTGGAAGTGTGGGTAAGGAGGTAGAGGTGGGGGCCTTTTATAAGAGGAGAGGAGGGGAACTCTTGGAAAGTAAAGAAATGTTACATTATTTTAAAATGCTTTTCGGATTAAAAAGGTCCCACATTGATATAATTTGAGGGTAAGGTGATAAGGGATCTAAATACACCCATACAATAGGTTTTGGACATGTGTAGGTCATAGATTTTACACTATCTTTTCATTTTATTTAAATCCATTATTAATGAGGTAATTGTTGTATCATCATGATGTCATAAATAATTTAATTTATTTAATGTCTAAAAATTATAAAAAAAATATCATTATGTAGGAAATCTTTTTAGATTTCTAATGAATATTTATAGTCAAACATCAGACTTGTATAACCCCATTTAAAATTTGTTTTAGTAAAACAACTCATGTTTGTGTCATTTTTATTTTAATATTAAATAAAAAGATATTAATGTCATTTTCCTACCAACGTGGCTCCATGGGATCCCCAAGATGACCCATGGCTTGTCTTGGTCGTTCATGAAAAATCCCATAAGGGTAGTACATGTGTCTAGGTATTTTCATTTTATTATAATATCATTTTTTCCTTAAATTGCACAAATTACTTCTATTCGCGATTAAAAACTTAAAAATTACTATTCACCAAAAAATTATTTTAATCTCATTGAACCAAATTTTACTTCTTAATGAAAACGATGTATGTCGGATTTTTAAAAACCAAATCACAGAAGTGGCAATGTTTCATTTAAACGAAAAATCAGTTTCTTTAACTACCACTTAGTGGTTTCACTATTCATAAAAAATTGAAGTTTTTCAGAAAAATAACAAAACTTCACCCTAAGCTATATTTGATATTCTGAATTCAAAAATGATGTCTATTTTACAAAATTAAAATCATATAAGTTACATTAATTAATTTAATAATGAATTCCCGCTTTCATGACAAATAGCGTGTTTTTAGGAAACAATAAGTATCAAAAGATTGACACTAGTTTAAGTCCAATTTCAAAGTGAAATTGATTTCAATGACCACCGTTGGATTAAATGGTAAAAATATATTCTAATTTCACTTCAAAACCAATTCAAAAGATAATCTAATCATATAAATAAATTAGATTAAAAAGAGGTTTTGAATTAAAATACAACATTTTTCACTGCTCATTAAAAAAATGAACTTTATCAGAAAAATACCAAAAATTCACACAAAGTAATTTTTGATGTCCCAATCATAATGAAAAAGTTTATTTTGACAAACATATCTTATAAAATTGTCAAAATATAGATTTAAAAATGGTTTTCCATCAAAAGGCAGTAAAATAATCTTTTAAAAATATTAGTGTAGTTCATGCTTAAGAATGGATTTATTCTCATTTTAAGCCTCTAAGACACTATCAAATTCACTAATAGACATAGATAAAAATATCTATTATTCATTACTTACTTGGGATGTTACATCCTTCATGCATTTATAAAATTTTTCCCCCGCAATTTATTAACTTATCAAATAAATGGGGGTACTTATCCCTCATTGCATTTTAAGATTCCCATGTTGCATCTTCCATCATTTGGTTTTTCCACAAAACCTTTACCTGATGAATCACCTTATTCTGTAACACTTGATCTTTGTTGTCAAGAATTTGGACTGGTTGTTCCTCATAAGATAGGTTCTCTTCCAGCTGAACTACCTCTGGACTCAAAACATGAGATGGATCTGGCATGTACTTTCTCAGCATAGAAACATGAAAAACATTGTGTACCTGAGATAAACTCGGATGTAAAGCCACCCGGTATGCAACTGATCCAAATCTCTCTATAATTTCATATGGTCCAATGAACCTTGGACTCACCTTTCCTTTCTTACCAAATCGCATCATACTTTTCCATGGTGAGACTTTGAGAAAAACATGATCACCTACCTCAAAGGATAGATCCTTCCTCATGTTGTCCGAATAACTCTTATACCTGCTCTGAGCTGCTCTCATGTGTTTCTGTATCAGCTAAACTTTTTCTGCCAACTCTTCTACCAATTCTGGTCCCATAAGCTTTCTTTCAACCACTTCAACCCAAAAAGCTGGAGTTCGACACCGCTTCCCATATAACACCTCAAATGGTGCCATCTGTATACTAGAATGAAAACTGTTATTATATTAAAATTCAACCAAAGAAAGTTGTTGGTCCCAACATCCCTGATAATCCATAGAGCCAGAACGTAACATATCCTCCAATGTCTGAATTGTTCATTCTGATTGCCCATCTGATTGAGGATGAAAAGTTGTACTAAGATTTAATTCAGTACCCAACGACTTCTGAAGGCCTTTCCAAATGTTAGGAGTGAACGTGGGATCACGGTCAGATACAATGGACAGGGGAACTCCATGTAACCTGACTATCTCTTTAAGATACAAATGGGAAAGATGATCTAGGGAAAAAGTATCTCATATAGCAAGAAAATGAGCAGATTTAGTCAAACGATCAACAATAACCCAGATTTCATTATTACCTCGAGGGGTCTTCGACAACCCCACAACGAAGTCAATGGATATATTCTACCATTTCCATTCTGGTACTGGTAAAGGCTGAAGTATCCCTTTCAGTAACTGCCGCTCTGCTTTAACCTGTTGACATGTCAAACACTTCACAGTAAAATCAGCAATATCTCTTTTCATTCCATCCCACCAGTAATACTCCCACAGATCTCTGTACATCTTAGTACTGCCAGGATGAACAGAAAACGGGGAAATATGAGCTTCACATAACAACTCTCCCTTCAACTGTGAATCACAAGGCACACACAATCTCTTCCCAAATCTCAAAACGCAATCATTATCAATGTCGAATTCAGGAAACTTACCTTTCTGAACCTGCTCTACCTTGTTCTGCAACTCACTGTCTTGCTTCTGTGCTTCCTTGATTCTGTCTGATAGAGATGATTTCACTGATACCTGAAACAAAACAGAAGAACATTCTCCACCAACAACTTCTATGCCAAATTTCATCAAATCGTTAACCAAAGGATCAGGTTCCAAATGTAACATTGCTAATGAAGCTTTACTTTTTTGACTCAAAGCATCAGCCACTTTATTTGATTTTCCCGAATGGTAATGAATTGTACAATCATAATCCTTGATTAATTCTAGACATCTTCTCTGTCTCATGTTCAATTCTTTCTGATTGAATATATACTTTAAACTTTTTTGATCGATATATATTTCACACTTTACTCCATACAAATTATGCCTTGAAATTTTTAAAGTGAAAACAACAGCAGCTAATTCCAAATCATGTGTAGGGTAATTTACCTCATGAGTTTTCAACTGTCGTGAAGCATAAGAAATGACCTGATCATTCTGCAGTAGGACACTACCAAGTCCTTTCAATGAAGAATCACTGTAGATAACAAACTATCCATTCCTGTAAGGTAGTGCCAAAATTGGAGCACTCACCAGTCTTATTTTCAGATCCTGAAAACAATCATCACATTCTTTTTTCCATATAAACGTAACACCCTCCCGAGTTAGCTTTGTCATTGGACTAGATAACCATGAAAAATTTCTAAAAAACCTTCGGTAATAACCTGCCAAACCAAGGAAATTATGAATCTCTGTTACATTTGTGGGTCTTGGCCATTCTTCCACAACCTTTGTTTTTACAAGATCAACAGTTATCCCATATTTAGAAACAATGTGACTAAGGAAAGAAATTTTTTGCATCCAAAACTCACACTTTCTGAATTTCCCATACAATTTATTTTCTTTTAAGGTTTTTAAAATAACCCTTAAATGTCTTTCATGCTCCTCTTTACTTTTAGAAAACAGCAAAATAACATCAATGAAAACCACCACAAAATTATCCAAGAACTCATGGAAAATTATATTCATTAAGTCCATGAATACAACAGGTGCATTGGTTACCCCAAAAGGCATTACTACAAATTCATAATGGATATATCTTGTATGAAACACAGTCTTCCGAATATCTTCTTCCTTTACCTTTAGCTAATGGTACACCGATCTCGGGTCAATCTTTGAAAAATACTAAGCTCTCTGGAGCTGATCAAACAAATCATCGATATGAGGCAAAGGATATTTGATCTTAACAGTGATATTATTAAAGGATCTATAGTCAATGAAAAGTCTCATTGAACCATCTTTCTTTTTAACAAATAAATTAGGATCACCCCATGGTGATGTGCTAGGACGAATGAAACCATTCACTAATAAATCTTGCAATTTCTCCTTCAACTCTAAAAGTTCAATTTGATCCATTCTATAAGGGGGTTTTGAAATTGGCTTATCATCAGGAACTAAGTTAATAGTAAATTCAACTTCCTGATCTGGTATTATTCCAGGCAACTCATTTGGAAAAACATCAGGATAATATGGCTTAGCATCAGGACGAATGAACAGTTCCCTTGTTTTCAACAATATGTGCAAGGTAACATTCATTTCCATCTTTTACATGTTTCCTGGCCTCTTGATAAGTTATCAACAGTAAGGGTTTATTCTTGTACACAAACTGAAAGTCTTTATAAAAAGAATCTTCTTTAGCACTACAGTCAATCTTAGCATGGTAAATGGAGAGCCAATCCATACCCAGAATAACATCAAACTCTACTAGAGGTAAAACAATAAGGTTTTCAAGTAAGTTTTTTTCACACATAAGGATAGGAAGATTCTTATAAACTCTTTTTGCCTCAACATTTCCCCCAAGTGTTTTTACCACATGTTCATGAGTAATTTATTGAGATGGTATTCCCATTATACTAGAAAAGTTTTCAGAAATGAAAGAATGGGTAGACCCTGAATCAAACAAAACATTGGCATAATCTGAAAAAATACACAAAGTACCTGATACAACTTCATTTGATGGCCCGACATCTGCTGAAGTAGTTGCAAAGGATTTCACCACCCCTTTCTGCTTGTAGTCTAACAACTTCCCATCACTCAAGCTCTTTTTCAGACACTTGTTTGCATAGTGACCCATCTCATTGCACATAAAACATTTCACTTACTGTAAATAAAATATGGACTTACCATCACCTTGACCTTTTTCAGTGCAATGACGAGCCTTATGTCCCATCTTACCACATTGGTAGCACTTTCCAGAATTTAGAAGACATTCCCTAGCATGCCTTTTACCACATTTATCACAAACTAGAAACTTAGTTTTCTTACCATCAATTTTTTTGAAGAATTCTTCCCTTTCTCCTGCCACCTCGGTCTCCTCTTCTGCTAGTTTTAATATAACACTTGATCATCGGCAAACTCCTTTTAAACCTTTTCAGAATATCGAACAAGCTTTTCATAACTTTTAAACGCATGAGATGCTAAAGCCCTTCGATATTTTGACCTTAATCTTGAGTAAAAACGATTGATTTTACTATCAAGGTTTTGGATAAAATTTGGTGCATACCTTTCTAATCGAGTGAACCTCTCTTCATAGGCAGCCACTGAGTCTTCCTCTTGTTTCAATTCCAAGAATTGTTTTTCCATCATAAGTCGAACAGCCTTAGGAAAATACCTCTCAAGAAACATACCTTTGAATTCATACCAGTCAAGAGCATCAATCTCATCAGTTTCCCTGATATTTTTGACCATTGACCACCACTAATCTTCCTCACCCTCCTAATGGTAAATAGCAAGACTAAACTTTTGATTATCTGAACACCCCATGACACCAAAAATCTTCCCCAGTGCTTTAATCCACCTTTCAGATAACACATGGTCAGATGATCCTTTGAATGAAGGGGGATGTTGCCTCATGAAATGTTCCACCACTGACATGTTACTCTGCGGTTGATCTAGCTAATCTCATGCATGGATACCACCACTATTTATCGCTTGAGTCAACTGTGCCATTACTACATCAAGTTGTTCAGTTCCAATTCCGACCATATCAGGATGCTGATTCGGAAGGTTATTTCCTTCTGTATGCCTTCCTAGCATTGCTTCCCTATTTCCTTTGCGAAAAACCATTCTGAACAACCATATCTTAGATGAAGCAACATGGTAATCTTCAAATGCTATATCATTTAAATTTTACCAAAAAAAAATTATTTTTGGATAATCATTTAATAAAATTTTAACTCCTAAATTTATCTAAACTAACCTATGATACCAACTATAAGGCCCCGACCTTAAACATTACTTAATCATGAGTTATTACAAGATTACACCTTGAGGATATTTTTAGGTTTAGAGTTTTAGAGAATTAGTTCATAAAACATGCATTACATTCCACATTTAAACAAAGTGGTAACATAAAAGATAGTATTCATTTTTCCCATCAATGGAAATGTATTTAAAATAAAACATGGATTCTTTCTTGACAATTCCTTGACACTATAATCATTTCATGTACCTTTCCCTTGACCTGTGAAAAACATTTCAAAACCTTGGGATGAGCATAAAAAGATTAGTATGGGATATGAAAATATGGAAAGGAAACATGAGTACACATATATATAAGAATGAAATCATAATTTACCCATAAAACATAAGCAATTTAACATTTCTCTTCAAATCATGAATAAATCATAGAAATTATAAGACATAAAGGTAACTTGAGGCATTCATAACATTCTTACGTAGGGAGTAACCCTCTTGGTTACGTTTGGAATACCCATCACAGTATTTTCCATAAATCTCTTCGTAGAAACCTTAATGTTTCACTCCTTCGCGTTACCCAATGCATTTGAGAGCTATATCGGGCTTACCCTCCCTTAGTTTATCACAGAACCACCCGTATTCATAATAATGCCCAAGAACCTCAACATAATCGTATCACATAAGATATGCATAAAGGAAACATAACATTTCCACCTTTTAATCACAGGATATCAATACAACACATTTATATAAAAATATTATGAAATCCATTTTCAATGCCAAAATAAAAGATAAATTAAACATGGTATTTATTTTTCTTTTAAAAAGAAGGTATGGCTTGTAGAGGAAGCCGAAACTCAAATAATGGTCACGGTGGCAGAGAAGTCATTGTCGCCACATACGTACGACAAAAACATTCCCTTTTGTCATTTAGTAAAATGCTTCGTATAAAAAAGATTCATTTTGGATAAACGTAAACCTCAAAGGAGTTTATACATCGTATAAAATAAGGTTGTGTATAAAAAAAATATGCCTCAATGAATGGAGATTGAGACGAAGTCCCTTACCTCGGGTCCGACTTGAATCGGTCTTTCTTAAATCTCCTGAATAATAAACATGAGTTAATTTTTACTTTTTTAAGAACCTTTTTCAACTTCATTATTCATTTTATATCACTTATCGCCATGTCATGAACACTATGTAATTATTTAAGTTAATAACGGTCGTTTTAACGATCATTGGTACTTGAGTAAAAAATAAACCCTTTATAATTAAAAGATGTTCATGTATCCATTTTATCTAGAATGGTATTCATGATGTAGATATCATATATATCATATATATCCAGTAAATGAATTCATTTATAATATTATATAACATTTAGAGGTATGAAATGAAAAGCTCCGTTCATGAAGACGGTAAGTCGTACGTATGCATGAACGCTGCTTCCATTTCTATTTCGTATTTTATGAAATGGAATCATAATGATATAAAGGTATATTATAATTCTAGTGTAATATCATATATAATATCATAACTCCATCCTTTATATGTCCCAAAAATGTTATTAACGAATCAAATCACTTTGAGGGGGTGGTAGTCCGCACTTCCTTAAATGAAGATATCGCGTTTACCCATAATAGAAACCATAAAGGTATGCCCAAAATAAAAAATACACAAGCTTAAGGAAAACATAAAAAAATTATATATCATATATAAATATAGTGTCATCTTAATGGCCACCTTTGAAGGTGTTAAAAGAATGTTGAACACTCATCGTTTCAGGAGGCATAAATTTTCCATCCACGGAAACAGTATGTTCTTTAACCATTAGATGTAGGTGTGTGTAAGTGTAGCTAGAATACTTCTTATAAAAACATCCTAGTATATGTAAGATACTGGTGTTATTACAAATGAAATTAATAAAAAGAGTTTAGGGGGTTGGAGAAGCAAAATAAAACAAAAGAACACAAGTAAAGATATTACCTTAAAATCGGGTAACTCCCTTTGGTTTGAGCTCAAAGGCTTCCTTGGGAAGACTTATACCCAAATTGAGGCTTCAAGGAGTAAGAGAGGGAAGTGTATAGAATAAATGGGCAGGGGTTGGCCGAGCAAAAGGCTTTGGAAGTGTGGGTATGGAGGTAGAGGTGGATGCCTTTTATAAGAGGAGAGGAGGGGCACTCTTGGAATGTAAAGAAATGTTACTTTATTTTAAAAATAGTTTCAGATAAAAAAGGTCCCAAATTGATATAAGTAGAGGGTACGGTGATAAGGTTTATAAATACACCCATCCAATATGTTTTGGACTTGTTTAGGGCATAGATTTTACATTATCTTTTTATTTTATTTAAATCCTTTAATAATGAGGTAATCACTGCATCATCATGATGTCATAAATAACTTAATTTATTTAATGTCTAAAAATTATAAAAAAACTATCATGATGTAGGAAATATTTTTATATTTCTAGTGAATATTTATAGTAAAAAATCTGACTTTTATAACCCCATTTAAAAATTGTTTTAGTTAAACAACTAATGTTTGTGTCATTTTATTTTTAACATTAAATAAAAATATTTTAATGTCATTTTCCAACCAAAGCGGATCCATGGGGTCCCCACGTTGACCCATGGCTTGTCTTGGTCGGCCATGACACATAAAATAATGGTAGGACATGTTTCTAGTTATTTTATGTTTATTATAATATCATTTTTTCCTTAAATTGCACTAATTACCTCTAATCGCAATTAAAAACTCAACAGTTACTATTCACCAAAAAATTATTCTAATCTCATTGAACCACATATTACTTCTTAATGACAACCATATATGTCGGATTTTTAGAAAATCAAATCATAGAAGTGGAAAAGATTCATTTAAATGAAAAATCAGTTTCTTTAACTACCACTTAGTGGTTTCACTATTCATCAAAAATTGAATTTTTTCAGAAAAATACCAAAACTTCACCATAAGCTATATTTGATATTCTGAATTCAAAAATGATGTCTATTTTAAAAAATTCAAATAATATAAGTTACATTAATTACTTGAATAATTAATTCCCGCGGTCATGAGAAATAGCGTGTTTTTAGGAAACAATAAGTATCAAAAGATTGACACTAGTTTAAGCCCATTTCAATGTGAAATTGATTCCAATGACCACCGTTGAATTAAATGGTAAGAATATATTCTAATTTCACTTCAAATCCAATTAAAAAGATAATATAATCATATAAATTGATTAGATTAAAAAGATGTTTTGAATTAAAATACAACATTTTTCACTATTCATTAAAAATGAACTTAATCGGAAAAATACCAAAAATTCACACAAAGTAAATTTTGATGTACCAATCATAAAGAATAAGTTTATTTTGACAAAAATATCTTATACAATTGTCAAAAGATATATTTAAATATGGTTTTCCATCAAAAGGCAGTAAAACAATCTTTTAAATATATTTGTCTATTCCATGCTTAAGATTGGATTTATTCTCATTTTAAGCCTCTAAAACACTATCTAATTCACTAATAGACATAGATAAAAATATCTATTATTAATTACTTACTTGGGATGTTACGTACATAGTGCCTGAGGATGATGTATTTGCTACCATCTGGTCAATATTACTAATACGGTTCTTGGTATTCCTTCACCCATGTATGATAGCTAGTGGAAATGAGATTTGTATCCATTAGGACCCTAAAATTTCAGAAATGAAGGGTTATTACCCACCCTTGATTATATTTTTATCTATGGTCGACTAAATCCTCTAACACATATAAAAAAATAACTATAATAAAAGGAATATGCAATAAAACTAAAGAAAATTATACCTTGAAATGTTTGAGAATTATACAAGGGATCTGGGTCGAATAAATAATTATTGATTTCCCTAGGATATTTAGTTTTGGTTCTATATTTATTAAAAAAACATTTATGTATGTTTCTTAAGAACATAATGCAGCATAATTATGTAAAATATCACATAAGAAAAAATTTACAATACCCTTTATTGAGTCGGGAAAACACCGATTTTTATTTTTCAAAAAAATATAGGCTCGATTAAATTTGTTATTAAAATATATAAATTAAAATTTTTTGGAATGTTATAAATGGTTTTGTATTCAATAATTGATCTTTCAGTTGAACCTTTGGTTTTCCATTTTTATTTGGAAACCCCAGAGGTACTTGCTATGTAAAAATTGTTTGGGAAAAAAGTTATAGAAATTTTGGGGGATCAATACTGAATTTTTTCCAATATTCAATAGATGTTCTCTTTGGAGGTCCTAATATAATTTGGGGATGTTTCAAGATAAATTTGTTATTTTGGAGTGTAAGTAGATAATCATAATTTTCAATGTCCCAAACATTATGCACTAAATTGGGTATATATATATATATCATATGTAATTAAAATATATTACATCAGTGAAAAAATATTAGGAAATATATATATATATATGAATTTTGGATTTTTCACACACTGAATTAATCTTCTGTACGATATATATATATACATTATATTGTGTATATATATATATATTTTACATATTAGGAATTAATCTAAGTCAATTTTCTCATGTATAAAAATATATATATTTATGGGATAAATTCATTATATAAGGGTTTCTATCTAAGTAGAAAACATTATGTATTTTACAAAATATTATATACGGGAATAACATATTTCAAAATGAATTTATATAACTAAAAAATCCTGCATTGATCAATATATATTATATATTTTAGAACTTTTTTATATATAAAATTTCAGAAAAGGGAAAAACCATACAATGGGAAAAATGTTACATATTTTTTTCAGTAGAAAAATTCAATACAAATTAAATAAAAATGGTAAGAGTGTAAATTTTATTTGGTAAAAACCTTACAAATTTGAGGTATTTATGTTTTATGGTTTATATATACATAAATATTAGGTTTTGATTATTTATGGAGACACATGTGGTTTTTGGTGGATTCAAGTGGTTTCAAAATTTTTAGCATGATAGATATTTTTGGATATTTCATAAAAATTATTAAATGAGTTAAATTAAGAATAAAAGGGTATGATAATTTTTTTGTCATTTTAAATTGAGAAAACCCTTTTAGGTTCTTCATTTTTAGGACATGTGAAGAGCAAGACACTAAAAATCACATCCCAAAACCATAAAACCTATTAACCTGATTTATCCAAGATGATGAAAGTTGGGGATCCTCATCATTTATATTATGATATATGTTTCTTTATTTTTTATTTTTATACCTTTAAATCCTTTTTTTGGTGAATTTTGGATAATGATGGAAATCATTCCAAAATTTATTCGTGGAATCATCAAAATATAAAATGTAATTTATGTTGGGAGGATAAATGGTATCTTGGGAAGACTAATTCATTATATTTTGAGCATATACATTAAGAAGGTTGAGTGCATATCTTGGGTGGTGCACACACTATTTATAAAGGATTGGTCTGGAGAGTTATTCGATGGGGTATTTGATAGAGGATGGGATTTGTGTTTTTGGAAAACGGTTCGTCAGTAATGAATGAGATTTAAAGTTGGATGTTGAGATTTCGTGAATGTTTATGATTTATAATTCATGAGGTTGTCCATAAAATTCTCTAATAGTTTTATAAATAATGATATGTGTATGTGGCATGTATTCTCACCACTTGGGTGTGGTCATTCATGTAATTTTAATATTGTTCTTTCGTTCAAACTCATATAATATGGGGGGAATTTTCCTGTTTCACAATGGACCTTTGAACATAATTTTGATTCCTTGATCATCATTAACTAATTGTTTGGATATAAATTTTTTATACTGTGTATATAGACTATTGAGGGCTATAAATATAATGACTAAAAATAATGGACCTTGAGATAGGTTTCCTTATCTACCTTCTAATTGGGAAGTGTGATGGTTTGAAAATGGATATATTAGTGATATAATATGGAAATGATTTATGTATTGGTTTTATGTTATATGATTGACCATGTTTTACATTATAAGTGAGACGATATTAATATATCTATTTAGATTTGATTCAAATTATGTATCACAAATGCGACTGATTATATCATAATGTGAGAATGGTTCTGTTGAGAGTTTATATACACGGGGTAATGTAAATTTTCCATAGAGTATGGAATGATGTAGAAAAAACCCTGTAGTGATGTTTTACCCCTGATTTTGACTAGGTTTCATAGTTTCCACCATAGTTCTGTGTCAACTATAGAGTGGATTATACCTTACTATATTGTCTAGTTAAACCATAGTTTAAACACAATAACAAGGATATAATTTTTAGTTGATATTACAATATAGGAAATTTATGTGGGGTTTCAGTGTTTGGTTAACCCCTTGATTTTGATATATGCTATATGATGTTTCAAGGAAAGGTAATTCAACTTCGTACATATTATATGTTATTATTGGGAAGGAAATAATTCCATTTATGAGTATGATATTAATTTATTGGTATTATGGGGTGGAAAATTTACCTGTAATAATATATGATATGTACCAAGAGGTGGAATCCCGACCCACTGATTATACAATATTAGTACTATTAGATAGTGTATATTTATTTTGATGTTTTATTATGGTACTATATGGTGGGTTTTATTTCCCGAGTTGATGGTTAATGGTATTAGGGGGTGGGATCCATTTATCCTTGATTTTATATAAGGGAATTATTTCACGGTAATCATTCCCTATGATATTATATGATTGGTATTATGGGTCTGGTGAAATTCACCCCAATTTTATGTGATGATATTACAAGTTAGACATCTGCCATTTTATTATATTATGGGTATTATAGTGTGGAATTAATTACCCCTAATGTTTTTATTATTGTTTTTTATAGTGGGAAATAATACATTTAATAAGTATAATATATTTGGCAGTATTATGGGTGACTGTTATAATGATCTCTGGCATAGTTATGTAACTTTTTCTGAGGAATATGATATTGGTTAAAGTTGGTATAAAGAACCTTAGGTGTCACAATAAAACCTGATGATAAGTAGCAATGTTTTTATTTCATCTTCTAATATATATATATATATATAATCATATCACATTTTTAATGTAGAGACCCGTAGCCTGACGTACATGGACATTACATTACTTTTGCGGAATACTTAATACATAACAAAAATACACACACAAGGATCGTAATAGTTTAGTGTCTTTGGAAACTCGGAACGTAATCTTCTAATCCTGGTGAAAGATCTTCAAAATCTCCCTCAAAGATCTTCCTTTTTTTACCTAAAACCTTTCTTTATATCCTGGGGAAAAGAAAACATAAAAGGGTGAGCTCAAATGCTCAGTAAGGGTAAACAAAAGAAATATCAATCACATAATTTTCATAAGAACGTAACATTTTTGGAAATCTTAACCTGCAAAAGAGAGCATAATTTCATAACATGGGATAAATCATAGTAGTGAAAATGAAACCCTTACTTAAAACATTACTCATTGTGGCATACACACATAATCATAGAGAATCATTTCTTGTTAGTCAAGACTCATTGCCAAGACTATCTTAGTGGACAAAGTCCCTTTCTGAATCGAGTAATCCTCGTTTCAGTCCTGTTTCACTGAACCGGTATAACCTACCATTCCAGCCATGTCTATCTCATGAGATATGAAATCTTTACCCAATGCATTGGAGGGAGATATAGGTCCCACCCATCTTATAATGAATCCTTTCTTATGTGTCCCACATAATCATAAATCATACATCATCGTATAACACATGTAACAAAAATGGGATTCTTGAAACCTCATGACATCATAAATCAATTCATATAAGATAAAAGAATTCATAAAAATAATTCCATCACAACATGATCAAATCAATTTAATAACAGGGATAAAACAGACCCCTTTATTATCTTAGATGGAAAATAATTTTGATAAAACACTTGAACTCCATTCTTGAGGAAAATATCCTTTCTTCTTCAAAATCATTTTTCCTTTCATAACATGTCATAAAACTTTAAAATAAAAGAAGTTGATTAAAAATAAACTTGAAAACTTGTAAAGGAAGCTTCTTGGAAATAATGTTTTAAAAATCCATTCATGCCGTATAAGTTAAAAAAAACATTCTTCTAACTTTTGTCGGAAAAGTCAAAAAGTACCTCGTACGAAAAACGACAAAAGATTCCTTTCATATCTTTTACAAAAAACTTACCGAAGGGTAAAATTGGATATAAACTATTTTAGAAGGAATGAAATAATATTACATATCGAGGGAACATGGATGTGGATGATAAAATACACCCCAGTAATTACCAAAGTAAAAACAATCTCGGATAAAAGTGAGATTGTGATATTTTCCCTTACCTTAGGTCCGACTTGCTTTGTAAGTGTCCGAACCTCCTGTATAATGATTTAAATCATGTTATTGACTTATTACAGAATCATATTCATTGTTATGATATCATATATGGTTCACTTATGACATTATATTACCCGTTCTTTTGTAAATTCCATGTTAAAGAAGCGTTTTGGGTAAAATCGTTTCATTTATCGTAGGTGTTTTGACTTGTTGTTCTTGACATCATTATTACTTATATCATGATTTACTTACTTCCAGAATATAAAATATGATTTATATATCATATATATTCAGTATATATATATATATAATAGATAGATAAATAAAATGAAAAACACCGTTCATGGAGACGGTAGTCCGTATGTACGCATGAACGCTGTTTTTCTTTCCTTATTGTCTTGAAATGGAAGTAAGTAGATGACATACATATGTATATATATACATAAATCCAGTAGCTTTATAATGTCATATATTTCATTATTATTTCTTATATATTCATTATAATCATTCTTAAATGGTTAACATGGAGAATGAATCTCATCGCGTCGTGGAGACGGTATTCCGTACGTACGCACGCGCGGTGATTTCTTTTTCCGTAGGATGGATAGATGGTGAAATAGGGTTGTTTAATACTTATAATAACATATCAGTATATGAGTGATACTTATGTTATTACTTCATAATGAAACAACCTAAGAATAAGAAGTGGAAGAAGAAATAAAGATGAAAGAATTGGTAACGGTAATTACCTCTTCTTTGAAGTGCCTCTTTGAGACCTCCTATTAGGGCACTAAAATTGGTCTTTGAGGAAGACCAGAACCTCTAGGATGTTGCTAGGGAAGTGGAGAAGAGATTTTGGCAGGGGTTGGCCGAGATTGAGTGCTCAAATTGGTGTGAGGAGGAGGGGGAGGAGGTGTCCTTTTATAAGGGAGGAGAGGGGCACCTTAGGAATTCTTAAAAATATTAATTTATAATAAATCTAACCCCACTTAAAAACCTCAAAAAATGACTCATATTCGAAGATTAGATGAGATAGGGTTGTAATCTCATCAACCAATCAAATTTAGACATGTTTGGATATTATTTTAAACCTTATCAATTAGATTTAACTCTAAGTTAAATAATTTAACTTTTACCGTGTCTTTTTGTTTTCTTTCACTATATGGTTAATACACTTACTATAACATGCCAAACGAACCCAAAATTGTTTATTATTAATATATATATCCTTATCTAAGTCATTTGGCCGAACCTTAGATTTTTAGGAATAAAATAACAATTAATAATATAATATTTGATTTAAAAACTATTTTGTGTCAATTTTGACACTATTTGATATATGATTTTTGTGAAAGTCATAACAGAATTAAATGTTCAAACCAAGTTGATTAAATAAACATTAATATATCATAGTAACCTAGAAAATTAGTGGAATGCATAAAAAATCTCAAATTACATTTATTTTGGTGTTTATAACATCAATTATGTCAATATTTCATTAATAAGATAATTACTCCATCATCGTTGTGTCATAAATAAATTAAATTATTTAATATCTAAAAATTATAAATAAAATACCATTATGTAGGAGATCTTTTTAGCTTTCTAATGAATATTTATAGTCGAATTTATCTTATGTATAACCCCATATTAAAAATGATTTACTTATTAAACTTTGATTTTAACTATTTTAACCCTTCTTTAAATAAATTAATAATAAATGTCCTAATCTAATCCAAGTGGCACTAAATGGTCATATTTTATTCCTAAGTTTGTTTTTGGTCGAATTACACTTGTCCAATAGAATTAGGACATGTGTTAGGGTAATAATAATATCATATTTACCCTTAGTTACCCTATTTACTATTAACCGCGGTAAAAAAAGTAAAAAGTTACTATTCACCAAAAAATTATTTTCATCTCATTGAACCAGATTTTAGTCCTTGATATTAACCGTGTCTCTTGGATTTTCGAAATTCCATTCACAGAAGCGGCAAAATTAAGTTTTATGAAAAATTCAGTTTTTTTTTAACTACCACTTAGTAGTTTCACTATTCATAAAAAATTGATGTTTTTCAGAACAATGCCAAAATTTCATTCTAAGCTATATTTCATATTCCGAATTCAAAAATGAAATCTATTTTACCAAATTCATAACATAGAAGTTTCATTAATTAATTTTATAATTAAATCCCGCTGTTAAAATAAATAGCGTGTTTTTAGGAAACAATATATATCAAAAGATTGACACTTGATTATGTCTGGTTTAAATGTGAAATTACAACCAATGACCAACATTGTATTAAATTGTAAAAATATATTCTAAATATACTTTAAAACCACTCAAATTAATAATTTATCACTATTAATTATTTCGATTAAAAAAGTTGTTTTTAATTATAATTTAGTAATTTTCACTATTCATCAGAATATGAAAGTTATCCGAAAAGTACCAAAATTTCACCTTAGACTAAATTCGATACTCCGAATCCAAGAATGAAGTTCATTTTGAAAAATAAGATTTACAGAATTTTAAAAAGTGGTTATTACTATTCATAACGGCTAGTTTTAATAATATTTTAATAGAACATCGTTGTTTAGTGAAACTCGGTATTGCGTATTACACACGCTATCGAGGAAGGTCGCGATTGCGTGTAATGCAAGTCAAGTCAAGGATGTCTGTTTTGCAAGCTCCTTTTGGTGTATCGTACAACACAAGACATTAATAAAATTAAAAAGAATAATTTTTTTTATAAAATCTTGGGCTGTTACATTCTACCCCCCTTAAAATGAATTTCGCCCTCGAAATTCGTCGGGGTTATAAATGGTTTACTATTTGAAAGTTTCTTTAATAGAAACCCACATCGTAAAAGGGAATACCAAAACATGGCTTTAAAAACTAAAGTATGAAATGTAACGATTACCCAAATAAACTAATCACTGGGTTTCCACATAGGTGAAAATATGGATATGGAAGAGAAATCTAACCATCATGTTCTGATGGAGAGTGGTAGAGAACATGGCTATGGAAAATCCAGTAATCACAAATCCATAAATTTGTGACGATCTAAGGTACCATCTAATTCATCAGGTATAAGATCACTAGGACAACATTTTTGGTTTTCAAGATCATTTCCCTAAAGTTGAAAATTTGAATTAGAATAAATACTTACTTTATTTTGATACAATATCACTGTTGTTCGTGCCTTGAACAATTTCCACTTCATCTCTTAAATAAATGAAGTTGAATTTGTTATTCGTAAAGTGTTAGCAGATCATGTGATAGAATGACGGGTCATTCCATCTGTCTCAAACAAAAGGTAAGCAAAAGTTATTAAATATACATAAGTCATTCTATAGTGAGATTAATCATATATAGTTCCTAAAATGGACTTATACTTCATATATCATACTGCTTAATATAATAAAACTAGTTTCTACTAAACAGGGACTTCCTGTAGGCCAGTGGTAGGCGATAAAGGCCAGTCGCACTTCGGTTGTGGGTTCGATTCCTACAGCCTTGTCCGAAGCGATGGGTTGTCGCCCGTCCTGCAGGTTGTCCTTTTTCTAAAACTACGTTACTATAACATCCCATCAATAATATCGAAAATCTTCTATCCTTAAACAATACTAACTTATGTCCAACATAATCCAGTCTAATCTTTAGGCTTATAATACTGCAGTCCACTCTCATAATATAGTGACAACGATTACCAGAGATTTAATACTGTCGTTGATCCCCACATATCATAAGATATGTCTTGTTGGTCACATTACAAACATTCAAAGTCCTTAATCGTGTATTCTCTTGAATACCTTAGTGAAAACATGAGTGCAGTTAAAAGTTAACACTTTCCACATACCAAAATCCTCAAAATTTTATATACTCAAACCATGATATCACTTAGTCCTTATATCAATCATGAGCTCATGAATACTATTAAACATTTCATTTTCTCGTCTTCATTATGCGCATATCATCTTATTTCCAAAAAATATCTCAATCACTTTGAATACCACATCAATAAATATTGCAATACTCAATGATACAACATTATTTTGGAATCCCATCACTTAATCATTCCACCACATCGTTGTCATATTCAACATTGCCAATAGTGATCGCATGTGATTTCCCTTTGTCCTTTGCCTTCAGTGGTTGCTCATGTTGATCATCACTAACCCTTGGATTAGGGAAATTATTAGCATAATGCCCCATTTCCTTGCACTTGAAGCATTGAAGTGTTGGCGGTGTGTTCTCTGCAGTGTTTGCTTTATTCACATCATTAGAAACCCTTTTTCCATTACTTCGACACTCAGCTGCTCGATGACCTTCTTTTCCACACTTAAAACATTTTCTAGTTCCTTTAAGACAATCTCCACCATGCTTCTTTCCACACTTTGTGCATAAGGAAACATTCATCTTCTTTTCACCATTATTCTGAGATTTCTCCTTGAACTCCATCTTTCGTTTCTTGTCAAAACCATGAGATGGATATGTAACACCAACTTCCATTTCTACCTTAATAACACAACGCACAATTTCTTCATAGCTACTAAAGTCTCTTATAGCTAATGCCCTTCGAAGACTTGGTTTTAAGCCACTGAAAAATCGATCAACTTTACTTTCAGGTTGGATGATAATGCCAGATGCATACCTTTCAAGTCTTGTAAAATTCGCTTCGTATATACCAACAGATTCATCATCCTTTTGCTTCAGCTCAATAAACTCCTTTTCCATCTTTGTTCGAAGAATACGAGGGAAGTACTTACTGAAAAACAAGTTCTTGAAATCTTCCCATTCCATGGACTCAATTTCATCCCTTGGCCTCGTATTCTTGATAAGATTCCACCATTGATCAGCTTCACCTTCCAAACGATATACTGCTAAGATGACTTTATCATGTTCAGAACATTGAAGAACTGAAAATATCTTTTCAGTGGTACTGATCCATTGTTCAGCAACAAGTGGATCGGAAGTCCCCCTGAAAGAAGGTGGACGTTGCCTCATGAAGGACTCAATAGAATATTGTTCCCTTCTCTGCTCATTTGGAAGTCCAGAATGATTCATAGCTTGTGTAAGTATAGCAATAAGATTTTGCACTCTATCTCCCATAACATTTGTTTGTTCAGGAGGGAAATCATTGCATTGTCCATTGCAATGATCAACACAGTTCCTTCGGGTTCCAGCCATCGTCTAAAACCCAAAAAGAATAGTGTGAGAGGCAAAAATCATGCTTGGGAAAACAACATAATAAAGGGGGAGTACCTTCAATATCCAACATCTTAGGTTTAATTCTATGATCGTTAGCGTAATTCTATTACTATAACCTATACGTATACTTATCCCTAGGGACATCCCTAGACATACCTTAGAAATATCTCTAGGGATCTCACTAACGTTTTCGCATCCTAGTTTCCAAAGTTTGACTAAACCTTTCCTCTGATACCAACTGTAGAGACCCGTAGCCTGACGTACATGGACATTACATTACTTTTGCGGAATACTTAATACATAACAAAAATACACACACAAGGATCGTAATAGTTTAGTGTCTTTGGAAACTCGGAACGTAATCTTCTAATCCTGGTGAAAGATCTTCAAAATCTCCCTCAAAGATCTTCCTTTTTTTTACCTAAAACCTTTCTTTATATCCTGGGGAAAAGAAAACATAAAAGGGTGAGCTCAAATGCTCAGTAAGGGTAAACAAAAGAAATATCAATCACATAATTTTCATAAGAACGTAACATTTTTGGAAATCTTAACCTGCAAAAGAGAGCATAATTTCATAACATGGGATAAATCATAGTAGTGAAAATGAAACCCTTACTTAAAACATTACTCATTGTGGCATACACACATAATCATAGAGAATCATTTCTTGTTAGTCAAGACTCATTGCCAAGACTATCTTAGTGGACAAAGTCCCTTTCTGAATCGAGTAATCCTCGTTTCAGTCCTGTTTCACTGAACCGGTATAACCTACCATTCCAGCCATGTCTATCTCATGAGATATGAAATCTTTACCCAATGCATTGGAGGGAGATATAGGTCCCACCCATCTTATAATGAATCCTTTCTTATGTGTGCCACATAATCATAAATCATACATCATCGTATAACACATGTAACAAAAATGGGATTCTTGAAACCTCATGACATCATAAATCAATTCATATAAGATAAAAGAATTCATAAAAATAATTCCATCACAACATGATCAAATCAATTTAATAACAGGGATAAAACAGACCCCTTTATTATCTTAGATGGAAAATAATTTTGATAAAACACTTGAACTCCATTCTTGAGGAAAATATCCTTTCTTCTTCAAAAACATTTTTCCTTTCATAACATGTCATAAAACATTAAAATAAAAGAAGTTGATTAAAAATAAACTTGAAAACTTGTAAAGGAAGCTTCTTGGAAATAATGTTTTAAAAATCCATTCATGCCGTATAAGTTAAAAAAAACATTCTTCTAACTTTTGTCGGAAAAGTCAAAAAGTACCTCGTACGAAAAACGACAAAAGATTCCTTTCATATCTTTTACAAAAAACTTACCGAAGGGTAAAATTGGATATAATCTATTTTAGAAGGAATGAAATAATATTACATATCGAGGGAACATGGATGTGGATGATAAAATACACCCCAGTAATTACCAAAGTAAAAACAATCTCGGATAAAAGTGAGATTGTGATATTTTCCCTTACCTTAGGTCCGACTTGCTTTGTAAGTGTCCGAACCTCCTGTATAATGATTTAAATCATGTTATTGACTTATTACAGAATCATATTCATTGTTATGATATCATATATGGTTCACTTATGAATTATATTACCCGTTCTTTTGTAAATTCCATGTTAAAGAAGCATTTTGGGTAAAATCGTTTCATTTATCGTAGGTGTTTTGACTTGTTGTTCTTGACATCATTATTACTTATATCATGATTTACTTACTTCCAGAATATAAAATATGATTTATATATCATATATATTCAGTATATATATATATAATAGATAGATAAATAAAATGAAAAACACCGTTCATGGAGACGGTAGTCCGTACGTACGCATGAACGCTGTTTTTCTTTCCTTATTGTCTTGAAATGGAAGTAAGTAGATGACATACATATGTATATATATACATAAATCCAGTAGCTTTATAATGTCATATATTTCATTATTATTTCTTATATATACATTATAATCATTCGTAAATGGTTAACATGGAGAATGAATCTCATCGCGTCGTGGAGACGGTATTCCGTACGTACGCACGCGCGGTGATTTCTTTTTCCGTAGGATGGATAGATGGTGAAATAGGGTTGTTTAATACTTATAATAACATATCAGTATATGAGTGATACTTATGTTATTACTTAATAATGAAACAACCTAAGAATAAGAAGTGGAAGAAGAAATAAAGATGAAAGAATTGGTAACGGTAATTACCTCTTCTTTGAAGTGCCTCTTTGAGACCTCCTATTAGGGCACTAAAATTGGTCTTTGAGGAAGACCAGAACCTCTAGGATGTTTCTAGGGAAGTGGAGAAGAGATTTTGGCAGGGGTTGGCCGAGATTGAGTGCTCAAATAGGTGTGAGGAGGAGGGGGAGGAGGTGTCCTTTTATAAGGGAGGAGAGGGGCACCTTAGGAATTCTTAAAAATATTAATTTATAATAAATCTAACCCCACTTAAAAACCTCCAAAAATGACTCATATTCGAAGATTAGATGAGATAGGGTTGTAATCTCATCAACCAATCAAATTTAGACATGTTTGGATCTTATTTTAAACCTTATCAATTAGATTTAACTCTAAGTTAAATAATTTATCTTTTACCGTGTCTTTTTGTTTTCTTTCACTATATGGTTAATACACTTACTATAACATGCCAAAAGAACCCAAAATTGTTTATTATTAATATATATATCCTTATCTAAGTCATTTGTCCGAACCTTAGATTTTTAGGAATAAAATAACAATTAATAATAAAATATTTGATTTAAAAACTATTTTGTGTCAATTTTGACACTATTTGATATATGATTTTTGTGAAAGTCATAAAAGAATTAAATGTTCAAACCAAGTTGATTAAATAAACATTAATATATCATAGTAACCTAGAAAATTAGTGGAATGCATAAAAAATCTCAAATTACATTTATTTTGGTGTTTATAACATCAATTATGTCAATATTTCATTAATAAGATAATTACTCCATCATCGTTGTGTCATAAATAAATTAAATTATTTAATATCTAAAAATTATAAATAAAATACCATTATGTAGGAAATCTTTTTAGCTTTCTAATGAATATTTATAGTCGAATTTATCTTATTTATAACCCCATATTAAAAATGATTTAATTATTAAACTTCGATTTTAACTATTTTAACCCTTCTTTAAATAAATTAATAATAAATGTCCTAATCTAATCCAAGTGGCCCTAAATGGTCATATTTTATTCCTAAGTTTGTTTTTGGTCGAATTACACTTGTCCAATAGAATTAGGACATGTGTTAGGGTAATAATAATATCATATTTACCCTTAGTTACCCTATTTACTATTAACCGCGGTAAAAAAAGTAAAAAGTTACTATTCACCAAAAAATTATTTTCATCTCATTGAACCACATTTTAGTCCTTGATATTAACCGTGTCTCTCGGATTTTCGAAATTCCATTCACAGAAGCGGCAAAATTAAGTTTTATGAAAAATTCAGTTTTTTTTTTAACTACCACTTAGTAGTTTCACTATTCATAAAAAATTGATGTTTTTCAGAACAATGCCAAAATTTCATTCTAAGCTATATTTCATATTCCGAATTCAAAAATGAAATCTATTTTACCAAATTCATAACATAGAAGTTGCATTAATTAATTTTATAATTAAATCCCGCTGTTAAAATAAATAGCGTGTTTTTAGGAAACAATATATATCAAAAGATTGACACTTGATTATGTCTGGTTTAAATGTGAAATTACAACCAATGACCAACATTGTATTAAATTGTAAAAATATATTCTAAATATACTTTAAAACCACTCAAATTAATAATTTATCACTATTAATTATTTCGATTAAAAAATTTGTTTTTAATTATAATTTAGTAATTTTCACTATTCATCAGAATATGAAAGTTATCCGAAAAGTACCAAAATTTCACCTTAGGCTAAATTCGATACTCCGAATCCAAGAATGAAGTTCATTTTGAAAAATAAGATTTACAGAATTTTAAAAAGTGGTTATTACTATTCATAACGGCTAGTTTTAATAATATTTTAATAGCACATCGTTGTTTAGTGAAACTCGGTATTGCGTATTACACACGCTATCGAGGAAGGTCGCGATTGCGTGTAATGCAAGTCAAGTCAAGGATGTGTGTTGTGCAAGCTCCTTTTGGTGTAGCGTACAACACAAGACATTAATAAAATTAAAAAGAATATTTTTTTTATAAAATCTTGGGCTGTTACATTTAAGCACTTAATATACGGGTTATTTTAGGGACATCATTGATGGTGGCCTCAAAAGTTATACTCACACCCCATTCAGCTGGCCCTTATATTTTGTTACTCGAGTTGACCAAATGATCACTTTTATATATAGGGTAGAGGCTTGGAATTGGTTTGTTAGTCTAGATGGCCAAAAACAATCTTGGGATTCTATCAGACAAGGACTTAGGACCATCATGTTGTTTTTTGTTTTGTTTAATTTTTCATTGGGATGTATATAATTGTCCCATGTAAGATCTAGTCATTTTTGACCTCAAAATGTCTGAACTTTTGGATAGAAATTTTTTTATCGAAAATTGTGATATTTTATTCTTTTAATTCATCATTAATGTGATTTTATATCATTTAAATTAGATATGTGACAATTTAATGAATAATATTTATGGTTATTTTTTTCCACTTTAGTATGAGTGTATAGTATCCCCATGGAACCACACTGGACACATGATTCTTGATAATAGTCATTTGTGTGTGGAAATATATTCTTGTTGTCATTCGACAATCCAAATCAACTTTTATAGAGTGATATTTCCATGATATGTTACGAGGTTGTATACAAGCATTTTATTTTATTTATATTACTATTTTTAGAATAGTAGATTATATATATCTATGTGTCTCATACAATTTTTAATTGTTATTTTATTTTTTAAACTATGTATGAGAATAATTAGAGGTTTTTGAGATGTGTAAGAAGGTTCTTTAATGATTGAGATACCCTAAGATAATTTTCATGAATTTATAAGAATGTTTGTATGAAGAAAAAATAATCTAATTCAATCCAAATTTGTATAATGATTCTAAGTATTAGACACTACGATTTATATTGGGTAGAAAAAAAATTCACAATATAAGCCTACTGATCTACATAAGGTTCATAATGATGAGGAGTTAAAAGATTTGAAAAATTCATGAACGATATAAAGAAATTTATAGGGTGCATACCAACATCATATTGTACATTTCATAAAGTCATTCATATATCTTTGGGTACATGAACCCTATAATAAAAATATCATAATGTATTTGTAACATCATAGGATACCTTCATAGTGTACATGCTGACACAAAATATTACACCTTCAAAGGGTACAATTTGACATTTTTAGTAGAAAAACCCCTATTATGGAAATAGTTTTAGCATAATTTTGATTTTTTGATCAATGGAATGAACCCTACGAACTTCATAAGGTACATGGACATTACAGTGTACCTCAGATAACCAATATTTCATTGAAATCGACATTTTTTTTGAAAATTAACTATTTTAAATTAAAATAGAATATGATGACTAAGTTGAACATTCATGATTATATATCAAAAATGAATTTTCTTTCAAGAATTATGAAGAATCATTGATCCACACATAATAAAGAATTTTATCACTCTTAAGAAGAAGTGGATGAGAACAAAAAATATAAATTTGTTCTATTTCCAATAATAGTAAAGATATAATTGTGATAATTCATTTTTGAATCCTATTTCTTTAATCACATTTTAATATTATAGTTATTCAAGATGAATGTTGTTTATTTTCTTGATGATATAAAATATTGAATTTAGTCATGATAATGTTTTTATTTATTATGTTAGAAATATAAAAATGATTTTTTTTATATTTTCATGATTTGATAAGGATGAATTCGTCATGTAAATGTGTTAGGTAAAATATGTATAAAAGATGGTCATGCTGAAAATGTATAAATTATCGATGTGTATTTTATCTAGAGATTTTAAGAATGAAATATTTGAAATTGTGGTATATTGAAAATACTAGAAAATTTAATATAACCAAATATATATAAATGAGAATGTAAGAGATATAATATTGAGATTTGAATGGCAGGAGAAATGAATGGTGAGAAAATATAGAACTCAATAATGAGATTCTTTGAGAAGAAAAATAAATAGAAGTTGTTCATAATGTTTATGTGGAGTATCATAAAAATAATAATTATTACCCATGATTATAATGGTGAGTATAAGAGGATAGAATTGATATACGACAATTGTTTTTATATATTAATAAAAAGTACTTTATTGGTTACTTTGTAACACCGTTAACTTCTAAAAAAGAACACTGTATTCAATTATTTATATGACACACAACACCAAACTTATGAGTGAATATAAAACCATAAGAATTAATGATATATTTATTTTAAAAAATCAACCTCTTAAATTTATTTCATTACATGGAATACTGAGTTTATATGGGGTTAGACAAAACAATAATTTTCGTCTAAATCTTGCATCCCACTGAATGCTGAACTATACTGCAGAAAAAATATGTTATTAATATTATTATCTAACAAGAAAATGACTACATAAACATTGTAATGGTGGATATGAGTTGGAATTACTAAATTTAAAAAATATAGTTTTCCCATATGTTTTATTTGTCTATATTTTATAAATAAAATATGAATATGTTAAAATGAAAAAAGAAATGATTTTTGGAAAACTGTATTTTTTTTCTAAAATATGGTTATGTCTCTCCTTGCACACATAATTTAATGAAAATTTTTAACACTTTTATAAAAATTATTTGTATAAATAAAATTCATTTTTAAAATAATAATACAACAATTATATTAGGGGTGATTTTTAATATTGTTCTAAAAAGTATTATTTTTTGAAAAATAGTGATAAATATTTAGTATTAAATAAAATGTGACTTTTCATTTAAATAATTTATATTGTTAAATTATATTTTTAAATGATTTTAAAATAATTTTAATTAATTTTTATATCAATTAAAAGAATATTTTCATTTTAAACATTACTATATTTAATTTTGATAAAAATATTTTTTAACTTTTGATCATTTTCATTTTAAAAAGTAGATTTCTCATCACATCTACAAAACTAAATTTAATTTTTAATTTTACTACTATATAAGATGAATTTTGAAAAATGGATTCCATATTTGAAATAAACATAAATTCTAATTTCTAATAATTTCAATATATTTTTTTAAATAAAATGAATAGTGGGAAAAATAAAAAATTATTTACCCTGATTAAGGTAAAAATGGATTTATTGGGGGAAAAATAAGATGATAAGGCATAAAAATGACTCTTAGTAATGTAAAAAACCATTGGATCTCCATATTTACACATTATCTCTTCTAAGTTCTATAATACCCCATTTCAGAGGATTTTTACTTGAATTAAATGTCGGTATGATTGAATCTTTCTAATAATTACAACTGTGCCACTCACATCACTTATAAAAGGCCGCCTGATCCTATCTTATTCACAAATTAAATATTATTTATTTCAGCCAACACCTCCCCATATAAATACCAAAATTATTTTAACTCATACTATAAGTCTTATTTTAGGCATAAATCTAACCTAGAATGGCTTTTGGTGGAAACCTAAGGAGAATACCCAAAGAAAAGGTATTGTTTTTCAATGAGAATGTTTAATTATTTTATCCTACAACCAATTAAATTCTTATTTAACAATAATTATATAAAAACCATACTATCTTAAAAATAAATATGATTTGTTATTATTTTTTAATTACCTTCAATAATCTTTACATCCATCGAACTGGTTATGAAATCATCATTTGTGTTTCTGGAAAACTACCACTTCCCAAAATGATGTCATTCATATTTTCAATTATTACCTATCCATGATTGGTTATAATTATTTATATAAAAAAATATATTATATTTGTAACATATTTGACCCTCTGTATTAATTTTATAATATATATATATTCTTTTACGTTCTATTCCATATGGGATACGACAACATCACTTGTGTGTACAACGGACAACTTCCTTGCAAAGAAATGTGATTATTATTTCACTAACACCTTACACAAGTGGTAATAAGTATAATGAATATAATTAAAAGTTATAGAAAAGAAATAATTATGATATTAATGAAATATTTTCAATATATAAATATAATATATCATCTTTTAACTCATTTAATGATGATAACATCATTTCTGTATGTGTGTAATACCACCTCCATGAAATGAAGTGACTCAATTTTAATCACCTCACAACATGGTTGACATAGATTTTTATATTTAGAGAAATAATAGTTTTTAATTTTATTATTACCATTTTTTAAATTTAAAAAATTAATTATCTTCATTCAATAAATATCACAAAAAAATTAAAATAATACTCATGCGTACGTATAACCTACAAGCTCCATGATTTTAATATACTCCATTTTATAAAAACAACTTTAATGGATTTTATTTAGTGTGTAATTGATGTAAAAATATGATAATAATATCATGATTATTATTTTGGTGATTACTAATCAATATAATACGTGTAATAACTAGATCTTTCATGATGAGAAATATATGAGAAAATATGGCTATTAATACCCTAAAAATAGGAGTAATGAAGTATTATTAATGAATGGTAGATAATATTTTATAAAAGAATAATATATGGTATTACAGATATTAATATGGTTATTTAATAAGGTAATAAAATTTTTAAATTCGCTATATAAGAGGATCAAACAGATTCAACCTAAAGGAACAAGGATATATGTGCTTTCTTCTCAATTTCATTTTATCGAGGCATAGTTTAATTTTATATACCAAATTTATTTTATATGGCCGATATACATCCAGTTTTACATGAAATATCATTAATTATTCATTCAACATAGTATTTTATGTTTCAATTAGTATTATTTCATCTATGGGGATTGGAATTAAGGGTTACCTGATGGTAATGAATATCATAACTCAATTTCTTTATATTGTGTTATGTTACTACTTAATCACCTTTGAAATTATAAGATTTTTTTTCTAATGATTTTAATAATATTTTATTTTTTATTAAAATATTTATGTTTATTTAATTTATATATGTATAATTTTTTGATTATTAATTATCACTTGGAAGTTATGATCTTTGTGAGTGTTTTTTTACAAACGCATTCTAATATAGGCTATTTATACATGTATTTCCATTGAAGGAAATTAATTGATCATTGTATAGTAAACACAATTAATTTTCACCTATTATGGGTATTCAATATATTTTAATATTGTAGTACTATTTTCCCACTCTATAATACTTAATTTTTTTATATTTTTAATATAAAATCTGACAAAATTTCTCTCTTTGGTTGGAAATAAGTTTTCTTACAAAACAATATTTTCTATAAATATTTCAAAATATATTTTTAATCACTAAGACAATATTTTTACAAATTTGTATTTTTTGTGAAATGTATTTAAAGGAAAAATAATTTCATTTTCCGACTAAGAATCATTTTTAAACGTTTTTATGAAGCAAAATTAATGAAATTTATAACCAATAAGACAAGTTTTAATATACCCACCATCAAGACAATTAATAATTTGAATCGTTCATTTAAATAATAAAATATTGTTTATATGTAATTTATTTACTAATAATTTTTTTTGTTTCTAAATGTGATTATCAAATAAACGTATTTTTAAATTATTTTTTTTGTTTTAAAATGTTATTTTCAAAATAAAAAGGATATTTTCCTAAAAAATGGTCAAAGTATATATTTAAATAATTTATATTCACAAATGATAAAAACTAATAATTTTTTCTTCAATGGTTATATTTTGTATTCATAGAATGCTTATTCTTACATTGAATGGTCTGTGATTATTTTGACCAAGGATAGTATTGCCATTTACGTCCTTAATTGATTTCCATCTACTAACATACCCTTGAAATATTTAATTTTATCTAATCATGGGAAAATAAATGTCCACTAATTATCAATATCATTTATAAATTATATGCTTATTTTTTAGACATATAACATTTCTACATATAGGTTTTTACTTTGAAATTTATTTTATTAACTAGGGAAATATTGAGAAATATGTATCATTTAATCAATATATATGTTTTGATAATAGGGAATATTATTTATTAATTAAATAAATTATTAAACATATAACTATTTATTTGGACATTAAATACATGGATGTGGCATGGTAAATAATAGTCTCTCCATGAATTGGTTGTACAATGATAAAGATTAGTAAACCAGTACTAAATAAGGTTTTACATGTAGTTAAAACCATCCTATAAAAGACATTGATGTTGGAGGTATAATCTACCCAAGACATGAATTAAAATAATTATTTTTTGACTTTATTTCAGTTATAATTATTATCCATGTTATTTTAACAAAGATAATTTATTTGGATGCATTTCATTCTAATATTATTGATTAAATGGTATGTGGTTTTAGTTATATACCATTACACATTGATTATTACACCCCTATTAATTATAGTGAGGTTATTGATTAAATGGATGGTGTTTTCAATTATTTACATTTCCATAATAATGATTATCAATGATATTTTGAGTCTGATATTATCTATCGATGCCCTTCCTTCTAAATTTACAAATTATATGATGTGTGTTTAGTTATTTAAATTTGACTATTGATTATTCTTATTGATTTATGATATATTTCTTCTTAATTAACCTTTGATGAGTATTTGAGCTCAATGTTTTTTTATATCATAGGAATCCTTAATGTTCATTATAAATGATATTTAAGAATATTATAGAGAGAATAATTTTATTATAAAAAAATAATTAGTTGTATATTCAAATGTATTAAAATGCTCAAGTATATATCTAGTTTACCATATCTAATATACTATTAAATCATTTTGATGTTATTAATTGTATCTAATAACAATATAATAAAAAAGACACCAAATCTAGGGTACTAGGGACAGATTTTTATAGTTGGTATTAGTGGAAGTTTATTAGAAACTGAGGGAAATAGATTTAAGAAATCATAGAAGAAGAAACATTATGCTATGATATAATTTTTGGATAAATATATGAGTACATCCTAATTTTTTTAATGTATATATTATGTTTTTCAGTTTAAATACATCATTTTATAGATATTATACACATTTGTGGTTCAAATATAGATGTATCTAAGGGAAATAACTCAGAAATCGGCTCAATAGTCTTGACGCGATAGTCACCTGGTATATGAAAATGGGTATTACTATGTACTAGGTTAGACATTCCCTATGAAAATTATTGGGGTAATTAAAATTTTATTTACCAATAATTATGATGGATTTGA
Organism: Viscum album; assembly: GCA_963277665.1. Taxonomy (NCBI): domain Eukaryota; kingdom Viridiplantae; phylum Streptophyta; class Magnoliopsida; order Santalales; family Viscaceae; genus Viscum; species Viscum album. The sequence continues at coordinate 615,192,978 of OY728136.1, forward strand.
ATAGATTATGACAATGAAGGTACTAAGTGAAACCTAAGGTTTCTTAGATTGAAAATATTGTGTTAGTATTTAGAAATCCCATAAAAAATTATATGGTTTCCAACTATGATTATTTTTGTTCACATTATGTTTATTTGTAAATGGTATGAGCCATATGAAATCATAATAACACTAAGTATGAAGGATACTATGGTGACCTTGAGAAGCTAAATGGGTTTATGAATAGACTGTAATACATTTTGATTATAACTAATAAATTTTCCCAAAGTATGATTAATAAAATATACCATAACAAACTCCCAGAACAACCAGAGAAGATTATGACTAAGTTCTCCATGATTTTGTGTTATAGATATCATGGGCAATAAAATGCATGACATCAATCATGTTATAAATGTGGAAGGAGACAGATAGGATTGTGTCTTAATAGAATGAGAAAACAGATTTATGCGTGTAATGAAAGGGCATAAATCAGATAATTTCAATGTAAAAATTATGTGTACGATGGGAGGAAATAAATCACATCATAGGGAACCATTTATAGTTCATTTTCATAAATGCAAAGAACATAAAAATTATCTGAGTCAATTCCCCATTATAAATTTCCAATCCTTTATAAAAAAAGTGCCTATGTGGAAATAAAATGAATGGAGTATTTATGTTTTGGGTTTACATTAAAATCTTTATTTTAAAGGTAATTTTATTGTTTTTTTCAAAGATGTGCATCATATTTTTGGGGGAGAAATTATATGAATTTTATAAATACGATTTTTAAAAATGGTAAACCACCTACTAAGTGACAACCAATTACATCTATAAAGGCCTTTGGGAATGAATCCATGAACAAATAATGATACAGGTTTAGTTCCTTACACTAGGCTATGTGAAGTCTTTGTTAGTATTTCATTTTTTAGATAAAGAATTTTAAAAATAAATTTTAATTATGAACTATTAGTTTTACTATTGAGGTATAGATATTAGTATAATATATTGTAAAATTGTTTATAACCATATAGGTTAAAAAAATCATTAGAGATAGATGGAAATCATTTTCACTCTTTTATGGATCTTAGGATTCGTTAAATGTGAGATTTAGTGCTTCGGGCATAAAAACTAAATTTTTTATATTCATTTCTTGGAAGAAGAGATGAAATGGAAATTGATTGAAGCCCAACCAAAGAATAAAATAGTGAATATGAAAAATAAATGCATCATTTGATTATATATCTTGATATTCATATATAGTCAAAAAATTCCTCAACTTTAGGAAAATGATCTTGAATAAAGATTTTATCCTTTTATATTCATATTTGATAAATTATATGGTCTTCTAAATCATTAATAAATTATCATTCTGGGGACCTTAACATTATATTGATCATTATGTTTTCTATATCCAATGAACTCAATCACACTCTTTAATTATTTATTCTTTTATTCTATTTTTATATCTTAACATTCCATAAATGTTCTCCAACATAGAAACCTAGTTATATATTATTCCATACGATCTTAGTACCTATGTATCTCTTTTATTAAGATGATATTTATTTAACCATTTACATGATACATGTTTTTCATAAATGGGTATTCTATGATTCAAATAATTTATATCTAGATCATGTATATATTTTAAGGATTCAATTTTGCTATTGGGGTGAATAAAACAACACAAAATTCAAAAATATGAACTTTTTATTTGATAGCATATATGACACAGAAGAATAATATTAGAAGATAATATAAAAATATAAAACCTAATGATGTATTTATTAATAAATAATATCAATCTTTTAAATATATTTCATTAATAAAAACACTTATTTTAGATAAACTGACATGAAAAATGAATTTCATCGAAAGATTCGGTCACACACAAGGCCAAGTTTATCCAAAAAACTATATACTGTTAACATTATCATTTAATATGAAAACTATTTCCTTTAAATAGAAATAGAGGGCATGTATACATTTAAATAACTTATAAAAATATATATTTTACACAAATTTTTTAGTTATCTATTTATTATAAATAAAATAATGATCATTTAAGAAATATTTTCTAAAAAACAATAATTTTTTTGAAGTGATTGTTTATTATCACATTATAAAAAGAAATCTAAATTAATTTGTAAAATTTTTATAAACATTATTCCCAAAAATTAATATCATTTTTGAAATATGGATTCAAAAATTATCTTATGGTAAATTTTTGGATTTTTCTAAAATGTTTTTTTACTAAATAGGGACAAATACAAATTTTTTAATGAAAGAAACCTTTTTGTTTAAAGGAATTATAATGTTGCATAACAATTTAAATTGATTTTAAATTAAATTTAGTAAAAAAATTCAATTTATCTTTTTATGTATTTGGAAATATTTTAAAATTGAATTTTTATCTAAAAACATTTTAAAATTTTGAACATTTTCACTTTAGAAACACATTTTCTCATCACGTCTAAGAGAGTAATTTTAAATTAAAAAGTTTCACTTATGTAAGTTCAATTTTAGAAAATTAATTCTATATTTTTTCGATAAAAATAATTATAATTTATAACAATCTCAACATAATTTTTTACTAAAAATTAAATCGAAAATTGTAAAAATTATTTATAATGGTTATGGAAAAAATGGATTTACCCGGGGTGAAACAAGAAGATAATGGTTAAAAAAGGCCTAAAAAAATTATAACACAAATAATCTAGATATATATAAAATTATAACGTCTAGGATTGATAACGGAGTATTTTTTTAGGTCTCTAATGTGAAAACAATATAGGTATTATTGAATCTTTACAAAAAATTACATGTTCGAAACTCAACTCATGTATAAAAAGACAACGCTCTATCCTCTAGTTTTCAAACGTTCAAACATATTTACATCATCCAATTCCTTCCCCAATAACTTCTCAAATAACATGATATAATTATTGATGATTTATTTTTGGCATAAATCCATCCTAGGATGGCGTTTTGTGGAATCCAACGGAAGATACCTAAAGATGTAAAATTCTTCAAGGAGCGCTTTTATTTTATTTTATTAGCCCCCAATAAAATTATTATTAAAAATTTATAATATAAAAAAATATTTATATAATATATTATTATATGTTTTTATGTTATGTAAATTACCCACAGTAGTATATGCTACCATGAAATGGGTTTCAAAATCATCATTTATGTGTTCATGAATAGGTGTTGTTCATTTTTTCCTCTACCACCTATCTTGTTTGGTTATGTTGATGGATATAAATTTTATATAAAATATTTTTAACATATTTATACCTATGTATCCAATACATAATATATATTCTTTTTTAATTTCCATTTATTGGGGATAAAATAATGTCTCTTGTGTGTACGGTGGACTACATCCTGATGAAGCGTTTGGATTCATCTTTATTTAATGCATTGCAAGGATGGTAGTAATGATAATTTAATAATTTTATGTGATATATATGAAATTTTTATTATATTCATGTCATATTTATCACTCTATAATTATAATATATCATTTTATCTTTTAACTCATTTAAAAATGATAACATTGTTTGTATACGTGTGGAATACATCCTTCATGATGTAATGCAACTCTCCTTTAATCACCACAAAACATAGATGATATATATAAGTATATTTAAATTAATATTATGTTTTATTATATTATTATCATTATATAAATATAAAATATTACTTACCACCTTTTAATTATGATCATTAAAAATGAAAATGTTACTCATGCATACGTATGACCTACCATCTCCATTAATGTAACACAATCTATATATAAAAAAATATAATTATTGGTTTTAAATTTATAATCAATCTAAAGATATTATAATTATGTCCTGATTATAATTATATAGATTATCTATGTTTATAATATGTTTGGAAACAATATATATGTTTACAAAACAAAAATCATAAATTTATTCAATTAACTCATGAATCAATTAAAATAATGAATGGATATTAATGAAAAAGTGATATTATATTATAAAAGGATAATACATGAAAAAATAAAAATTAATAAGGTTTTGAAATAAGTTAATGAAATAATTAAATCCACTATATAGGACGTGAAGTAATATTCAATCAAAAAGTTGCATGAGGTATGGGATTTGAACTCAATTTTATATAATTGAGGCATATTGTAATTTAACATAGCTAGTTTATTTGATATGGTTTATATGTTGTTACTTTGACATGAATAATGGTGTAAAATTAATTATGGAACATTTTTTATGTTTCAATTTGAATTATTTCATGTAGGGTGATTTCATGGGGTTTCAAAATGGTAATGAATTTCATAAAGAAATATATTTTTATTGGTTTGCATGACTTCTTAGTTTTTGATATTTTATGTTTATCTATGTAATGTAATTTTGATTATATAATGTTTTATTTACCCTTGTTTTATGTAGATTGGAAATTTATACACAAAATCGTTTCATTGATTAATGATCATGACAATTTTTATGATATTTGAGGGCATTATTTTACAATATCATTCTAATTGAGATTATTTACATGTATATTTAAAATGAATGAAATTTTTTGATCGTTGTAGAATAATACCATCTGAAATTATCCTCCAATTTTTATTTATTATATTTCAGTAAAATATTATCACTTGTACCATATTATTATCTAAATGTTTGGAGAAATATTTTAATTTTATTCAATATATTTATCTCTTCTATCATAAATCATTTTTCCTCCAATACCATGGTTCCTTAAAATGTTTTAAAATATGGTTTTAATATATTATAAATGTTTTATTAAAGACTTTTTTACCCATTTTGACTTTTGAATTTTTTTTAAAGGAATAATATTTTCTTTTTCAAAAAAAGGATATTTTATACCCACTTTATGTAGAGAAAGGAATGTTTATTTTAAATAGTATAAAATATATATAATTTCCCAATGTGATGAAAATCAGTTAGTTGAATATTTATTTTTATGTTGGAAAAGTTATTTTTAATGATTCTTTTTTCCTTAAATTTTTTTAAATTAGTTGTTTTTAATAACGATTTTCAAAGAAATGGTTTTCAAAAATATTTTATCTTTTAAAAAATTATTTTTATGATTAAATATATATTTTTCAAAATAATTTTTTTACATATATATTTATGGTATTTAGATTTCCCAAAAAAATAACCCTTTATTCTTACTCCAATGCGGATATGTTTTATTTATACCATCCTTATACTTACACTGAATGGTTTATGAATATTTTGACCAAGGATATTGTTGACATTCACATCATTTATTCATTGATAGTAATTAAGTTACATATGAAATATTCACTTCCCCATAAACATTAGACCTTAACTTTCCTCAAATTGTGCATATCATTTAGCATATATAAGCTTATTTATTAAACTATATATAATTTCCATATAAGGTGTATTACATTTAATGTCATTCAATTAATAGGTAAAATATTGATAAATTTGTATCCTTTACTCAATATGGATATTGGAAGAGATGGAATAATTTTTATAAATTAAATAAATTATTAGATATATGAGTAATTCTTTCGACATGGAAGAGATAAGTGGGGATTTGTTAATGATATCACTTTGGTGCATTGATAGTATGATAAGACAAATAGATAATTTTTAACAAAAAATATTTTTACCTATTTTTTAAACAATTTATTGAAAGGTCTTTATGGTAGATCTATCATGTGACCGAGACACGAAATCAAATATTTATTTCTTTTTATTAGTTTAGTTATTAATATTATCCATTATATTTTCAAAATGATATTATTTTTGGATGCATTTCATTCTCAGTTTATTGATTAATTATAACATGTTTCCAACAATTTAATTTCCATAATGATTATCTATATCTAGATATTAAATTCATGGTATTGATTAAATATTATTTGTATTCAGTTATTTACCACGAAATATTGGTTAATATCCATGACATTCTAGTTTATATGTTAAATTTGAATACATATCCATCATTGTTTATTGAATACATGGATTACATGTTTAGTTATTTACCTTCCATATTTATTGTTATTATTGATTCATGACAAATTATGCACAAAATAACCCATTCTAAGAAAATTATATCATCATTATTTTTATTTTATTCTTAATAATCCATGAAGTATATTATTTATGATATCAAATGGTATTCTATATGGAATAATATTATTATCAAAAAAATTATGTTATAATTTTTGAAATCAAATGAAGTGAAAGACTCAGGTATCTATATATTTAATGAAGAAAACTAAACTATTCAATAATTCGAGAAGATATTACTTATATATTATTCCAAGGAAATATACCAGACCCTACATCAGATCTACTATGACCGGGGTTCCCACATACTCATATTGATGAATTTCAAGTTTGCATTTCTTGAATAAATGATAATGTGTTCTTGTTATTTTTATCTTCTAGATTTGAAATTATGATCTATCATCCACTTTTGATGAAAAATTTATTTTTGGATGTTCTTTTTTAGGCAGTGTGGTTAGATTCCACCATAACTATACGGTGAGCATAGTACTTTTTGAATGTAGTGTAATTTACAAATCATTAACTATAGGATGTTACAAGACCTTTCCACATGTAATTGATAACAATTTTTAAGAGGAAAATTTGTGGACCCATATTATAATTCTTGTAAGCTTGAATTAATCTATAAAAAGGACCAAAACTTGTAAATAATTTTTTTATATTTTATTTCATTTCTTGAATTCCTCATCAACGATTGGTTGTATATATTAGGGAGATAAAATTCTATCTAAACCATTTATGGAGGATAATTTCTAATAAATGTTTTTTATATAAGGGTAGGTAACATTGATTCACCCATATAAGTGTATCCTATATATCGAATTTCTAAAAAATCCATTACATGGTTAAATTCTCACTATATTATAATATCTATTTATTCATAACGAAAGATAATTTAAATTTTTAAAACAGGAGATGGGTTCATATTTTTGATGTAGAGAATTTACTTTTGTATAATAAGATAATTATATAATAAATATAATATCTATTTCTTTGAATTCATGATCTAACTAATTTGGTATTTTCACTTATTCATATTGGTGAGTAGATTATTTTTTTTATAAAAGAAATATTACGTTTGATGGTACGTCATGGAATTCAATTATTATGTCCCTTTATGTATTCTTTTTTATAAAATTTAGGGGAATAAAATCATCTAAATATGTATAGAATATAAAAGAATGTAATAATAAAGTTTATTATAATGGAATCTTGGAAAGGGTACATATTTTGGGAAGTAATTTTGAAGATATTAATATAGAAGAGGAAGAATGAATTGATGACTATTTCATAAGTGTTATTGGAATTGATAGAAACATGAGTAAGGTTGGTAAAAAAATAGAGTATTTTTTCAAATACACTCATAATTATATTCCCGGAATTATTTGGTCAAATAATTTCTTCTATATAAGACAAGTTGGATCTCTCAGTTAATAAGCTAGAATCTTTTCATATTGCTTATAGAATGTGAAAATTACTTTAATTGGGAATTAAAGTGGGAAATGAGATGTATTTGGCATTCAAGAGAATTCTCAATTTGAAATATCAATAAATTTATTAAAACATTGAGTATGATGATGATCATTAAGATATATATTTTCATATAATAATATATCTGATCTCTAAAACTTTTATCAAATAAATATATAAATATAAAGGGAAACCTCCATTGAAATTATTAAAATATGGAGGCATTAAACATTTTTTTTATTAAACTATCCAAAAAATAAAAGATAATAGCTTTAAGATGATAAACATGCCAAAGACCATATAATAATAAATAAGATAAATGATCTCTATTATTTGAAAATTCTAATGATATAATGTAAAATTCTAAAAAAGGAAAAAGAAGTAGTTTTATGGACAAAGAGAAAGAATAATATACCTCCTTAAGTATATACTCATATGATTATATTAATGGGTAAATCATTAGCTTCATGGAACATGATGAGAAGAATAAAAATTACCCATGTTCTGATGAGGAAGGTTGTGAGGGAACATATGTGGATCATATGGTCATATATTAATTAGATTAATCACTTGATTAAAATATAAAAATCAAGGATGATATTAATTTATTTATGTGATTTAATGTTGGTAAAGTTGAAAACAATTAAGGATATCTTAAAAGAGAGTTCGTACACATAAAGAAATTATGAAATTATAGTTAAAATATGTTGAGATTGAAAAGATCAATAATGATTATGAGGAATACCATTTTGTGATTGAAGAAGAAAAATGAGAGATAGAATCAAGACATATTATAGACATATATTAGTTAAAAACATTGAAATATGAATTCAATAAATCTGTTAAACTCAATAATAGATCACCTAATATATCTTATAAAACTATAACACAAATTATGATTAAAAAATAACTAAAAATTCATAAAAATTAGAATCTTTTCTGACTAAATATGAAGTGAATAAATCACAATATAAAATGTTTTAGGGTAGAAGAGATAATGAAAAATAATATTCTATATCTTATAAATAAATTACAATTAATGAAAAATAATCCTTATGGTATAATAATCTATATTAGAGAAGACATTAGTAGTATTTTTAAATACCTGAAATATTGTTTTCTAGATAGGACTACAATAGTAAAAATTGATTTAATTTTAGTGGGGTCTATTGGTGTTATGGGATATTAAAAAAATATTAAACTAAATTTTAGAAAATTTATCCACAATGAAGAATACCTGAATCATTTCTGAGAAGTTTTGATGTGAAAATGGGTGAATATTCCATGAATAACAAGGATTAAAATTAAATTATATTAATTATGAATACCCAAAATATGTTGTAATTAATTTTTTGATAGATGTGAGAAACAAGGATATAATGTTAAGGGGTGTTTGAAAAGTCTCATTATACAGTTTCTCTAGAGATAAAGTCGGTAGGATTTTTATAAGTAAATCCTTAAGGTATGTAATTTAAAGTGGAAGTGGAATGACTGGAAACTAAGAGAGAAAGTCCTCTCATCTATGAGAGTGGGTGTTATTCACAAATTCCGGATGACATCAAAATCTGGAAAAATAGAGAATATAAAAAAGAGGTATGGATTAAAATTCAGTAACAATATTTACTTAAGAGTCAAAGGTGTTTCCTTTTCAATGATTGAGTAAAAAGGACTCAAATAAAAAAATGTGCTTTTAGGTAGGGTTAAAATATCATTTTCTCAGTGTTATTCAATTTCATGAGAAATTATAGGTATTTTCTTTTCTAAAAAACTAATACATCATTAAAATCTTCATTTATATAAGATTCATTGGAATCTGTGATATCATAAAAAGAAACATATTTCAAATTGGTGATCCATCCAACTCATGCTTACAGGTAAAACTGATGATAAAAATATAGTAAAATAAGTGGAAATGATGGGGAGAATCTATGTAATAGAATAATTGTCCATCTTGGGAAAGGGAACATGGAAATTATTTAAAAACATTAACCGGTGCTAGAAAATTATGAAATAAAGAGTTAAAGTTGAGTTATTTGTGAATATTTTATAAAGGATAACAAGGTTAAAGGGAAACAAATATAATTGATATTAAATCCTCTAGACCATTATAACTAATATATTTATATTTGTTTTTTCCTATGAGCACAATTAAACTAAAAGTTATATTTGTTTTATTCTATCAATTTATGAATATATTATGATAAACAATGTTAAATTTTGAAATCCTTTGTTTGACGGTTTTGAAATTTTGATAATTTTTAATGAAGAATTGAAAACGATTTTATAGTATATATTAAAAATGTGGGGTATAATAGTGGAAGGGAATAAACATCAAATAATTTTTTAGATTTATCATTAAAATAGTGTTTTAAAATATCAATATGTCACAATATAGACCCCTGATAAAATGGTTTGGCTCAAATATAAAATAGAAGCATTACAGATATGGGAAGAAATATGCTAGATAAAAAATAATTTTCCACATTATTTTATAGAGAAGCTATTTTGATTACATTATACCTTAAAATAGGTTATTATAGATTCCAAAAAATCAAAAGGAATAATAAGATATGTGGAATAATAGTAAACTTACTATTAAATACTTTAATGTATTTGTAGGACCCTATTACATGAATATAAAGGGGAAATTCTAAGAAATTTTGAATAAAAAGAGGATTAAATGAATTTCATGGGTTGTATTTCTAAAGGTAGTGTCAATAATTGTTGAATTAAATTTTAAAAAAAAAGGAAGGAAAGTTAAAATTTAAAAAAAATGTACAATAAAAACAAGAAATATTATTTTATTAATAATAAAGATGAAAATTTTGGGGATGGAAACATTTTGATTTCAGCAAAAGAGAATGTTGAGAATGATAGAAGTTGCAAGGTAATGGTTATATTTCTTTGGATGAGTTTAGTGATGAAGAAGGTACTTAAAAATAGATCTACAAGAAAAAAGTATTGATGATACTTATTGATTCAGTAATTATTATTATCTAACCATGCCCTTGTCTAAACATGAAGGTGTTAATACTTGTTAGTATAATTTCTCTTATATTTCTTGTATATATTAAAAATATTACTACATATTTTGATAAAATATAATGGAATATTCTTTGTTATTAACTTTATTAGATCAAGAATATATACAAATCAAATCATTTTTCAATCATAGAAAACAAAACCATAATTAGAAACATGTGTGTTTTTATATATAAAGTTAATGAGAAATGTTTCCTAAGGAATATGATTTCGATGTTGTACAATTAGTTTTATCAAATTTAAGGAGTTTAATTTGATGAAACCTTTCAATAGGTTGAAATAATTTAGACTATAATGATTTTATTGGTAGTTATAACTCATAAATTATTAAAATAGTTTAACAAATAATGGTGAAAATTTCCTTCCTAAATGGTGATCTTAGAGAAGTTCTTTAAATTGAGAAACATGATGATTTTCTTCTTGAACGAGATAAAAGAATGGTGTGTAGGCTTATGAAATATCCAAATTAATGAAAATTTTCACATAGATCCTGATATACTAATATGGATGGCTTATGTATTAGCATTGACTTTTTAATGGAAAAAGTTGATAGATAATTATATATATATGAGTTATCAAAAAATACTATCACAATCATAGTATAATTTGATAAAATTAATTTTATAGGAGATAAATAGTATCTCTCTTGGGATTTTTCAAGGAAATGAAAAGAAATTTTGGAATTTTTTTATTGAGGTGATTTTATATATTTACGAATTGAAATTCATTTAAGGGGCTAATAATTTTTTTATGCCGAGATAAAAACACAACATAATTTTTGTAGAGGTTTTTAATGGAAGATTGAAAAAATTTACTACTACTGTATCTATTGGTATAAAAAAGACTAATGATGAGGCTAATGATTGTGTACATTAAAGGGAATATATAAAACTAATTGGAAGTTTCCTCTACTGAATAACATATAGGCTTAACATTGTATCTACCTTGAAAAAATGTTTTAGACATAAAATTGGTCGTGGGGAGTCTCACCTGTTAGTATCCATTATAATCCCAAGATAAATCAATTGTACCCTGAATTTGGGTTATGAATTACAAAACTAGTCTATATATGAATCTATTGGGATTTACAAATGATGTCCGAGTACATGATTTCGTTGATAGGATGTTCAATTTACTGGACCATTTTTCTTATACAATGTTGCATGGAATGACCTGCAAATAAGGAAACATTAGTACAAGTGGGACAAACCAAAGTTAAATCCCTAGTGACAATATATTCCTATAAAAATGATACAAATACATGTATAGATAACATAATTGTGACTTAAGATTTTGTAACCATTGTGAAATGGTCATGATAATAAAGTTTCAATAGATTTATAAATTAACCTTGTTCAATACTCTCGATCAAAGAACATTAAGAATTGATACCATTTTATCAAGGATATGGTGGTATAAAATGTTTTGAATAATGGGTTTTGTGTTTCCAAGGAACCAGTGGAGGATAATTTCACTAACAAAATTACCAAAAGAGCACTTCTCTATCATTATGCTGAAATATCTTGCACACCCTTACCCTCTCACCAAAAAATACCGTAGTAACCCCACCAGGCTATAGATATTTCTATCAAAGAGGGAGAAAAGACTGAAAAAACTCATACTTTTATATGAAATATGGATAAAAATGTAAATTATGGACTATACACATAGTTTATTATCTAGATAATTTGTTATAGAAAGGGGGGAGTAATGATGGGTTGATGGATATTTAAAAATTATATAAATCGCTTGGATGGATTTTTATTATCACCAAGGAATGTGATTCTATAAATATCACTACATTATCCTTTGGTGTGGTTTTATGATGCATCACAGTTGAGATTTCAAGTGATTCTGTGATTTTTGGGTGAGTTTGATTTTATTATTGTTCTATTTTGGATGTTTTTTGAAATCATTTTATTAGGTTGAAAATAAATCCAAAGGTAGATATTAAGTTTCCCCTTGGAATTATTGATGTTTATTTAATTGGTTATCGATTATTTTTTTTGAATGATTGGTGGTTTCTTAGTTTTTATTGAAGGTGTTTGGAATTATTTGAGAGGGTTTGAGTGGACTTGATATGATTTTAAAGAACTATTATATATTTCTGAGGGATTATAAAAAAATTTTCCATTAAAATTTATTAAAGAATTTGCCTATGGTTTAAACACTACCCAATTCATAGGGTACAGAAAAAATTTAACAAGGTACAAAATATTATCTTCATAAGGTACATGATGAGTTATAGTTCAATGAATTGGAAATTACTTGAACCCCATGATAGAATTTATACCATGATGAACATATGATTACAACATAATTTATGATGTACAACAGCTTTCATAGGATACATAAACCATATAATGATTAATTTATAAGGTACTAGAAGAATTCATAGGGTTTATGTATATGGAATGTCTATACATCATAATGTATTATTTCACAGGGTACCATGAGAATTTATTGGGTACAATGAACCCTGTAATAGAAACAAACAATGATGGTTTATGAGTTTTCGAAAACTAAAGAATCATATTGTCTTCATTGGGTTCTTAAATTCGTAGGGTTCATTAGCTAACTAAAATTATGATAAAATTAGAATTTAAATAATATTAAATATTAATAATAATAAAAACTACATAAAACATAAGTTAATATTTAATTATTAATAAATGACATGTGAATTATGATTCAAGCATTATGAAGAATATTTGATCCCCACCTCTTGTGTAATATAACGAATCTTAAGAATAATGGTTTAAAAGGAGATAAAATTAATTAGATCTATTTTCAGTAATAATGTGGATATAAATGTGATGATTATTTACTGATATATATATTTCTATAATATCATTAAAATATTTCATTGATGCAATATGAAGGATATAAAATTTTCAATGGCTATCAAATTCACTGTTTACCCAAGAGGTTACATTTATTAATCATAACGGAAATAATAAAAAGGATTTGTTGTTATTTTCATTTGTTGACATACATGAATGATTTATGAAACAATGTTTGGTGAGAGTTTCTTGAAATATGGTGAAGTTAAAAATTACTTTATGATCATTGTGTTTTTCTGTTTGGATACTTGATTCACACAATATTACCATTTGTGATATATTTAAAAATATACAAAAATATTGAAACCTAATACATGGAAATGTGAATTGAATAGATAGAATATTGATATATGAAATAAGAATGAAAATGGGTTGAGGGAGAAGAATTTTCAAGGGTTTTAGAATATATGAGAAGAGGAAGAAGAATAAGGTGGACTGACTAATTCGAAGGTGGTTTGTAATCTAAAAAACATTCATTCCTATGATTACATACCTATTTATAGGTGGATAACAATATTTCTATCCTTGATGTGTTTTCATGAATTGATCAGAACCATTATTTAAGTAACATGTTTCACAAAAGGGAATTTCTTAGGTTAATGTATTGATTTTCATTTTAACTATAAGAATATAGTAGAACCTATGAGATTAAATATATTTTATTAGATGCATGGGTTATATGATGGAACTTAAGCCTACCACATTTAATTAATAACAAATTCTGATTGGAAAATCCATGGTTGAGGATAATAACTAGCTTCTTTATGTAGGATCTTAGAATGAGGGAAAACCTAAAAAAATTAATGTGTTAATTTTTATTTATTTATATAATTTCAAAATAAACGGTGGTTGTAAATATTAATGTGTGATAATTAGACAAAAAGTGACCAAAAAGGATAAATTTGAGTGAAAAAGAAATTTTAATATGGTAGTAAATACAAATTCACCCATCTCAATGTAAGTAGTGAATACAAAAATATGAATGGATGTACTAGTTAGAATTTGGATCTATTATATGTTATGTGTCATGAAAACACCTACATGAGTTTATTTCCATGTTACTAGGGAGTAGGGATTCCTTTTTTTTATGTTACAGTTAAGTTTATTATTTCCAAATATGATATTTTAAGTTAAAATGATTTTTTGTATTTTTTTCAGAGACTAATGATGTAAGAGGGATGATTTCTTGAATTATATTAAGCCAATAGGTTTCACATAATAGGTGCATTATTCTGTCTATTTTTGAAACTGGTAAAGAAATAAAAAAAGGATTTAGTTATTTAAAATGAGAAAAATAACATTCAAGGTGATTTAACAAATAACTAGATTGTTTCATTATATATAACAAAAACACATGATCATGGATTGTGAAAAAATTGGTTCTAAATATTTAAATAATCAATAATAATATAGTTGTTGTTTTAATAAGTAACTTATTGGTGTTATTCTACTTAACTAAACCATATTGGAATGGTTTTCCTTATACATATCATCATAGTTCAATGTATTTTATATATGATCATGGATTAACCTTGGTCCACAAGGGGTAATTTTCTATATTGATTATTGATGATGTTTTTTACCCTAGGATGGGAAGATGACTTGTGTATGATATTCCTAGTGAATATATATATAAAAACAGTATATTGTGTCTGTTAGATTATTAATATACTTTTGATGTTGATATGGGTTCATGCATGATGTTGTGTGATCTTTGACCCATGTAGGTTGTAACTTTTGTGTAAGGAGGGAGTTACAAGTGTTGTTGAGATATACCTATGGGTATTACTAATTTGAGTGATATAATTGAGTTTATGGTTTTTTCCAATATTTATTATAGATATGGTTTGATATATGAGGGTAACCTTGGAGAGAATAATTAGACCAGGACATGAGTGGTTATAAAAATGATAACAGTGGTTTTTTATTTTGTTGTGATATTTTTGAAATTTATGTGAGACATTTTCAATTGATTAATTAATTATGTATTAAATTTTTTTTTGATATGAGAATGCATACAATGCATGGTTAATTGTTGGATAATACATGATATCTAAGGAATTTTGGAATACTACAACATGATGAGTTGGATGGTTGAACGGTAGCACCGAGGGTGCACCTTATTGAGTGAATTACATAATGGTAAGATGGGATGTCGAGTTATGATATGATTTATATTTATGGGTACACTCACCAAGGATAAAGGGAGTGAACACTTTTTTAAACTATATATTGGGTAGATTAATTTGTCCTAATAATAGTGTAAGGTTACAATTATTGGTTTGGAATATTTGTTATTTTCTTTGGACAACATGTAAGACATGTTAAAGGATGGATTTTTGGAAATATATGGTAGGGGAAGATACATTAGTGTGATTTTTGTCAATCCTAAGCCGAGTTTACAATTAAAAACTAGAAAGTGTGGTATTTAGTTTAATGACATCATATAGTGTTGGTAGGATATTTTTTGGAATACATGTTTGTTCCCTTAAATTCCATTTAGGGGTGAGTAACTCATGATGTAACTTTGGGTTATGATGGTGTTTATGACTCCTTAGTTCTTTTACTATTCGTATTTAGGTCATGGGTTATAAATGGGTTTGATGGATTATCTTTCATGGATGGAGATCAAAATGTGATCATGGTGGAAGCGTAAACCAAATATTTTTGTGATCATTGGAAATGAAAAATGATGTTTAACCTTAGTTTTTTGAAATTCAATAGTTAGAGTAGGGTCCGTTCTAGTGAGTGTAAAACAATGTATATTATGGGAACCGATGCACCGATGTATTAACAACATGTGATATTACATCTATGAAATGTGATAACAGAATGTCCAATGGATTATGAGGTCCTAAATAAATAGAGATGGTAAAATCATGTAATAGATGATTTTTGAATATTTGTGACCATTTTTAGGATCTTCTATGTTGTATGATAACCATGGGATTTTATGTAAAGATGAGGGGATGAGTGGATTGACATGTTTTCTATGGAACTTGGTTGAGCCTAAACTAATGTGGATTGGGACACAATGTGATTGATAGTTTATAGTGGAACTAGAAACAAGATGTATAAATATGGAACACGGTAGTCTCAAAATGGTTATAAATGTCATATGCGTTGATTTATAACAATCTGAACTCAGTTTATGGTTGGAGATTACAAATAGAGATGGAAACCAGTTGTGTGGGGTTCCAATGAATCACTAGAATTAAGAGAGTAGATCAAAAAGATAATCAAATCAAGGCATACAAGATATAATTATGAGTTTCAACGTTTTACTAGTGGTTGATATTAGTTATTTATTGGATCAAGGATTAGTGAGGATCTATTTTTGGGTTGATAACTGAATGATTCAATCATATTAAAGAAAGAATGTTGGTTTGAGGTTTTGAGGGGGAAAAAGAGGTGTTTATATATAATCAATGAAAAATGGAAATAAAATGGAGTACCATGTTGTAGTAAATCTAATATTGGTCCATCATATGATTTTTCAAGGATGGGATGCACATGATTTGGGTGGAGAGAGACAATTTTATTGTTAAAATTTGTTAATCATTGTAGTTGAGGACTTGTGTTTGTGAAACCATATAGTGGGGAGTAATCAATTATCTATTAGGGGCGGGACATTCATTATTGGTTAATTTTAGTGAAAATTTAGGATGTCATTACTAATAAAATGGTAACATGTATAAATTATTATCTCATGTATGTTCTTGGGTAAAAGTATGTTTGATACATCTAGTCACTATATCTAGTGATGGACATGAAGTGCGTTGTGAGGATTAAGTGTAGACCGATGATGTTAACTGATATAATATTATGTCTATTGGTTGAAAAATAAATAAAGGCATCAGAAGTGAAGTTTCTTCATTTATTTAATGCAAACAATCATGTTAATTATGTATACGGTGATAAGTGTTTAAATAGTATAGTTGGTTTGGGTGTTGTGTCCGAAGAACCTTAATTAGAGGAAGACATCAAATTTGAGTAGTTCATTAATATGTGTTAATTAGGATTGTTTATGAAATATATAAAAAGAAACAGATCTAGGATGGTAATAATTATTATGGGGAGGTTATAATACCTTAGATATGGTTATGTTATGATAGTATTTGAATTTTCATTTATTAGTATATGCATACATGAATATTTTCATAAAATTTGTTATTTAAATGTTTTGGTCAGTCATATGTTTCTTCATATTCAAGAATCGTAATTTCAATAGAATCATGGGTTGGAAATGTGTATTGGATCAGATTGAGGTACCGAGTTTGTATGAATTTATTGGGAATCATTTTTTGCGAATTAACAGGGAATCAATATGTATTTTACATCAAATTTGGGATGTTTGTGTGTTTAGAGGGAGATTTTGGGTTTAGAAATCATTTGGTTGGGTTTGGAGTGAATATTGGTGTTCAATAGTTGCATCATATGTTCAAAAATTGTCTCAGTATATAACATTGTGTGCTATAGGTGATCAAAATATATATTTAATGTGTTGAATTAAAATATATTATATATGGGAAAAAATATCATACACTAGATATATATATTATGTATAGATTTTAATCTAAGGGAAAAATATTATGAATGACAAACAAATAAATAAATATAAATATATATATACATATAAATAAATAAATATATATATATATATTAATAAGAAACTTATAAAATTAAAATATAATATTTATAAAAATAAATATAATGTATTGACAAAAAATACCATGTATCAGTTTTTAATCTATGTCATGAACCTTATTTATTGAGGAAAATAATATATATGTGTTAAATATCCTATGTATGTATTTTCATTTATGTGAAAAACCTTATTATAAACAATATATTTTACATGTATAATATATTTTTTATGTACCAAATTTTGGCTGTGGAAAAATGTTAGGTAAGAGAAAAAGTGTTACACATTGGTTTGTACGAATTGAAAAATATTATGTATTAATGAAAATTATTACGAATGGAAATTGGGAAAAAGAATAAACATAAACATTAGAGAAATATATTATGTAGGTTTTATATATATTGTTACATATGGTTTTCTTTCCATTGACAAATACATATTTTCAATTGTTTTGGTGTAGTTTTCTATAATTTTCCAAAATATTAATAAATGATTAAAATTAAAGATAAAATAAAATGATGGTATTTTATAAATATAAAATATAAATTTCATTATATATTATTTTATTTTATTTTATGTGTGATTAGGGATAGGCCAAGATCCTATTCCAACCCTCTGTTATCATTTTGAACACTTGGACCTTTGATGAATAAATGTTGTTTCTGTAATGAAAAAATGTTTTCAATGGTTATTTTTATCTTATAATTACGTCATATAATCACATGAAACCACAACACAATTAACTAATAATTACTATGTGACCATTAAACATTTTTCACTTATTTGATTTGAATTTTGAAAATATGACAAACACGGTTGCGATCTGTTAGCTATATGGAGTTTAATATCACCAACCAAATTATTGTTGAATAATAACATAACATTATGAGTAGTAATGTTACCCTTATGAATAGTAACATTACATAATTAATATTAACCTAAACTATTATAGAATATAAATAAGATTCCATTGGAAGTACGATATACCTATATTTGGGAATAAGAAAATAAATGTTTTAAAATTGTTATTTTTTCGAGTAAATTATGATTTTAAATAAAAATTAAATAATAATATTTAGAAATTTATTTTTTAAAAATGTATTTCTATTTTGGATTCTAAAATTTTAAAAATGGTCAGTGTGAATTTATAGGATTTTTCTAAAATACATGAATTTTTTTGAATAGTAAATTTCAATAATTTATATAATATACTAAATAAATGAATTTATGCATCATGCCTAAGTCATGGATGATATAAATGGACATTGATTTGAACTCAAATTCACTTATTACTATTCATGGTCATGTAATCATCACTATATCTTACATTGTTGAGAAATAACAAATAAATGAATTTTTATTGTGAAAACCCCTCTACCCTCCATGATAAATACCACCATTCTCACCCTCATTTAATCACACCTATCAAGAATAAATACTTTTATAAACTCTGAAAAAAAACTTCCCAAGCCCCCCCCCGACCAAGATGTGATGATCTCATCAAAAGACCAATCCAATGTTCCTTAAGGGGGATTCAAGAGGTAATTCCCCACTCTCTCTTTTCCTTTAATTTTTTTTTTAAATTTTGAGTTCTTTTCACAAATCTCACCCCATCTATTATCAACCACATGGAATGGTTCCACCGTTATATTAAATATAATGTAACTTTTTTGAAACAAATGTGAGAATATTCATCCAAACTCCATGTCATTTTATTTTTATTTTAGAAAGGAATTTTTTGTCATGAGGTGTTAATTTATCACCTTCAAGAACGACAAGTTTCCAATTTCCTTTACCTGCTTAAAATCAGTTAGTAAACTTTTTTTTTGGTTGAACCAGATTATTTTGTATTTATTATATTCTATTTAATGTTCTTAATCCATCATATGTACATATTACTAAATTATTAAACAATACATGTTTGTTGTGGCCAAAACCCCGCCCAAATTAATCAAAATGGTTATCATTAAATGATTATCCAATGATTCATTATTGTGGTATAAAAAATATTATTTATAATATCATTTCTTGTTCGTTGAAATCACTAATAACAAATAATTTCGTTTTTGTTTTTTTCACATTATAAATGAACTTCTATCCTTGAATACGTGTGAACTGTTCAAGAAAACTATAGAAAACAAACATTCCCAAATAATGAAATTGAACCACGCAACCCATTAAAAAGGCCAAGAATGAACATAAAAAGGGTATAATAAATAAATTACATATCGAATAGGTTCTGTAATTATTAATTAACTTACCTAATTTGTTTATTCAAGTCATTAATAACAAGGGAGGAACACCTTCAGACAGATGGTAAGGGATCATCTCTATATTAATTTTATTCAAGACTGTCTTCTATACTATGCCATTTTATTTGTGAAAACTAATTATAGGGTATTATTTATCACCACTCCAATACTTCTATCATGATTCATATGGGATGATAAACCCCTTTTTCTCTTATGAATCCCTCTTTAGTATACCTGATACCATGACGTCAAGCCGTAATGAATTCTATTTGAATCTCATTTATTCATTTGGTTATCCTTATATTTTATTCTTCCATATTTAATTTATCTTATCTATTTATTTTAATCTTTTAATTTCTATATACATGTAGGAAAATTCATATATCTATTACGTCATTCTCTTTTTTGGGATATACATGTTTTTAAGTGCTTCCCACTTAAATACAAGCAAAGAAGAAAAAAAGTTTGAAGGGAACTTCCTGAATTCATTCCTGATTCCAAGAAAACACTATATTCAGTTTTAAGCCGCCATTGTATTCATAAAATCACTAATTTTTATTATGCAATCCTTCTGGGTTCACTTCTATTTTTTAGAATTTATTTTTCCATGTTTTATAATAAAGACTTTATAGTATATTCCATAGACCTCTCAAAAATGTTTTAATACTAAATTTCCATGAATACTTTTCTTACATGTTGTCACATCTAGTTGAAATAAATTCCCATAATACATTCCTATTTTACCTTATGATTTTCCATGTATAGTTTATTTATTTTATTTCAAGGTAAATTTTATGAAATTCCCATTTTTTATTCTTCATGTCATGATTATGGAAAAAAATACTTTAAATGAGTAACCCTTATGTTATATATGTTTGATTATGTATGATTAATTTTTTTGGAAAATTCATGAGCATAGTACAAAACATTATTTAGGGAATAAAAAAATTCCTTACGAATATAATTTAAAAAATATATCATGGATAACATTGAATTAAAACAAGATAATCACATGTTAGGATGTAATTATCCTTTATCAGTTTATACTATTATGTTCAATGTTTCGTTTTTATGCTCAAGAGATTAGTATTCGATCCTAATAATTGTGCATTCTTTATCTTATTTAGTAGAAGGAAGTATAAGAACTCATTTCAACAACCAATATGGTTTGAAATGTGAGGATTACCCTAATGATATGCCTAATACGATGGTAAAGGGTTCTTAGAACATCATGATAGTACTATCTAAACTATTTTATGTTATGAATAATATCTTGAATCATGTGTAACACCCTCCTCATCCATTGAAAAAGTATATTGTCGTAGAATACTTCATGTTGAATAGGCCACCCATTTTTAGTGGATATTCTGATACCATCCCCACATAATAGTGGATTCACTCAATTGAAAAGATATTCTCCATCCTCCAGTGCATGGAAGAAGAGAAATTCATATTGAAGGTATACCGTTTTGATGGGGAAGTTGATCAGTGGAGGACACTGTTCAATAATATGAATCCCTTGGAGAAAATTGATTCCATGGTTTGGGAAAAATTAAAGAGGATGTTTTTTAATAAATATTTTCCTCGAACCATCCTTATCAAGAAAAAATGACAGTTCCCCCATCTCAAGAATAAGTAAGATTAGTCAATCTGTCCATATCAAGCATACATTACATATCTTACTAGGTATGCCTCCAGATTATTCATTAAACCCAAAAGCTAGTTAAATCGCTTCTTTTGCGGGATGAAGCTAAGTCTATATTATTTTTTGGCAGTTTAAGACTTCAATAGTTATCAAGAAATTTAATGTGGTGCATTCAAGTTGGAAATGGAGATTGGAGAATCTTAGTGGTCCTGTGGGCCCAGTGATGAGAAGAAAAAAATAGAGAAAAAAATGGTGGTCAGACAAAAATTAGAATGATGGAAATAAGACAAAATATTCCATATGTAAATGTTGCAGGATGAAGCATCTTGGCAATGGACTGATGGGAACCAAGAGTGGATTCAAATGTTGATGAATGGGACATCTAGCCAAGAACTGTAGAATGGATATGATGAATCCTGATATTTTGAAAGAAGAAAGGAAGGATCATATCAACACTCTGATGTTTCCAGTTTGGATCCAAGTATCACTATGAGGGGGATGGGTGAATCAGTGATATATTTTTCTTTTTATGTTTCATTATTTTAAAAACAACCTTCACCTCATGGTAAAGAGTTTCTTCCTGATGAACACACACAACCACATGAACACAAGATTTACAAGGCTTACTACACAAAAAGAGTAGCTACAACCATGGTTTGGTACCAAAACAATCGAGTACCACACAATCTAGTAGAAAACTATCCTTTGATGTGGAATACAATGAGTAGGATATGACATTACCCTCATGTAGCACATTAAATAAAATCCAATAGTGTGTGTGATCCCACTTAGCAAAAATAGGGTAATGTAATTATTCTGTGCTTAATGATGAACTTTCATAAATCAAATATTTAAAACAATTCATCAAATTTTTACCCAGAAGCTTGTAAGAACCTCCTTGTGCAAACAGCTTGCATGCCACTCCCTAGTAGCATGCCTCCCTACTTGGGCGCCACCTACTTGCCTGAAACTGAACTTGAAGGCCACCTGATTGCACGCCAATCAACTTGTGCACCTACATTCTTGGGCGCCACTAACTACTTTCACACCACGGTTGTGCAAAGCTATTAATCGGCGCACCAACATTGGCTTATACACAACACACTTCTTGAACATACCTCGCTGCTTGCACACCTCTAACAACTTTCACGCCACTTCTTCTTATGTTCCACTCTTCTTATGCACCACCTTGCTTGCACGCCTTATATATAACTCCTTACTTGCGTGACACTTCATCTTTCTCTCCACTTTATTCTAATTTCACGATCAGAGATAATGTTTTATCTTAAGTGTTGAGCATAAAAATTGAGGATCCAGGTCGTCTGTTTATAGGTATTTTGGTGACTTGCGTTCCATATTCACTTGTGTACCACTCCATCACTTACACGTCACTCTATCACATTCATTAAATTCCATCACTAGCATGGAAATTTATTTTATTTTTCACCATTTTATATGATTATGTTTAAATATGGATTGCGCGCAACATACACATGTGTGGCACTTGTACTTGCACACCACACTTTCCCGCCACTTATACTAGTGCGCCATTTTTGATATGCATATCAGTCGTTAAATTCTACAATACTTTATTTCCTTTGTCATATTTTGATGTGATGATCTTTAAATTTGACTTGTTCACAAGATACACTTGAACTCCACATATATATGTTCACCACACTTGTGCACCACTTTTGACTTGTGTGCCCCTTTATTTCCATTTCCAAAAACACTTCATTACTCCTTCTATTTTTCATAAGGCTTGA
Organism: Viscum album; assembly: GCA_963277665.1. Lineage (NCBI taxonomy): Eukaryota > Viridiplantae > Streptophyta > Magnoliopsida > Santalales > Viscaceae > Viscum > Viscum album. Next base: position 615,216,688 of record OY728136.1, read on the forward strand.
ATCACAAGTTCTCCTAACATATTTCATTTTTTAAACAAAAATCCTCCAAGAATTTAATAGTTTTCAGGGATTTTACAAAGTGAATTAATTTATACTGTTTTGACAATAAAATACAACACTCCAAAAAAATCATACTCTTAATTATTCCTTCTCCACCCAACATGGTCCCAACAATCACCCCCTTTGGATTTTTTTTTCAACCAATATTCACAAATCACTGAACATAGTAACCTAGAGCAATGAATTACTTATCATCAATTATAAGCCTATGGGAGCTAACTCATTGTAGAAAATAAGAATTATTGACAACAAAAACCATGTTGTCAAAAAACAGTGACTATGAAATTTCATGATCATATATCCTCATCTTTTTTTAGAAAATCTTCTAAGCTTATACCTCAGAATTATTCCCTTCTTCAATTTTACTAGAAAATAAAACCATTGTTTCCTACAACCACTATAACAAAAAGTTAGAATAGTTCACACACAAACATGTAAGATTTATAGCTTTCTCGCAAATCCCTCTTTATGAATGCTTCGAGAAGGATAGATTTATAAATCAATTATACCCCTTGGAAAAAAAATCTAATGGTAAGATGAGTGTGGGGACTAAAACACGTACCTCAACCTTGATGATAAAGAGGTTGGTCACCCATGTTCAACCTTAATTTTGAAAATGATTCCTTCAGTAATGGTTTTGTGAATATATCTTCAACTTGTTTAGAATTAGGAACATACTCTAGCCACAATACATTCTTCTCTACCTACTCTTTTGATGAAGTGTTACTTTATATCAATGTTTTTTGAATGATAATGTTGTACTGGATTTCATGAAAGATTTATTGCACTATGATTATCACAACCCAAGAGCAAGGGTAGATTTACTTCAACAAGTAGATCTTCAAACTGAGTCTTCATCCTCGTTAGTTGATTTGAAAAATGAGTAGTAAAAACACAATCAACATTAGCTGTGCTAAGAGTTAGTGAATTCTGTTTCATGGTAATCCAAATAACACAACATTTCCATAGAAAGAAAACTCCACCAGATGTGGATATTCGATCATCAAAATTTCCTAGCCAATCAACATCTAAAAACCCGAATAGATCAATATTTCATGTTTCATAATACATGATTACAAAATTTATAGTGCCATTGATATACTTGAAAATTTTTATTACAGTAATAAAATGTAATTCATTAGGGACGTTCTGAAATTTGGCACATAAAGTGACAATATAGACGATGTTGGGTCTTGAGGCAGTCAAAACTAACTGACATCAAATCAGCTTTCCAAACACTTTCTAATAAACTTCCTCACCATCTCCCTATTTAGACAACTTGGTTCCCACTAAAATTGGGGTACACACTTGTTTCGAATTTTCCATTCCAAAAATCATCACAACTTCCTTAGTATACATTTCTTGAGACAGAAAAACATGATTCTTCTTCTGTGAAATTTGTAGTCCAATAAATTATTTCATTTCTCCCAGCATAGACATCTCAAATAAATTCTTCATCCCCTTAGAAAATATTACACATGATCTTTCATCATTCTCATTAATGATATCGTCATCATAATATACATTAGAGGTCAGTGAGAACTCCTAACACTCCGTGATGTAAAGATTGTTTTCAACTGTAAGTTTCTTAAAATTCATCTTCCTCAAGCAAGTATCTAATTTATAATACCATTCCCCCAGAGCCTGTTTTATCCCATGCAAGACTTTCTTCAACCTGCACACCTAACTTCCATCCTTCGCAATGATAAATCCATAAGGCTGATCAATGTAATCTTCCCCATCGAGGCCACCATTCATGAATGTTAATTTTACATACATTTGAATGATTACGTAACATCGTTGTGCCACAATAGCAAGAATGATTATGATTGTTTCTAATCATGCCACTGGAGAAAAGGTTCCATCAACATTGATGCCTTCAATTTGTTAATATCTTTTTCAATCCAATCCTGATTTGTTTTTTATTACATTACCTTCTTTATCATTCTCATTCTGGAAAACCCATTTTGTATCCATAACGTTCTTGTTGTTCGGATTGGGTATAAGTTCCAAGGTATCTGTTGGACTCCTCCTCTATTAATCATTTTTTAATGATCACAAATCTCAATAATAATTACAAATCTTATTAATGATCACAAATCTCACAAATCTTATCAATTATGTGTATTTATGTTTTAAGTTATCTTATACTTTACAATGATTAAGATCAATTTATTCTATGCATATTACTATTTATGTCTGCATATAGTTGTTTGTCTAAGTACAAGACACTGTGAGAAAGACACAGACACCATGAAGCTATAAGACAGAAATACTGAAGCAGACACCGTGAAGCCAAAGTCTCAAACATAGTGACAATGAGACACTGTGACCATGAGACACCGTGACCACGAGACACCGTGACCACAAGGCATCATGACACAGTAAGCCTGACACCGTGAAGCAAGTTACTAAGAACAGACACCGTAAGCCAGAAAATCTTCCAAACATAGTTAACAAGACATAGCCATCAAAGCACTGTGAATGGATAAACTATGAGCAAGGCACCAGATGCTAGAAACTGTAATCCAGAAACCGTAAGTGGGACACCGTGAGTGAGACACTGTGACACATAGACAATGTGAAGGACATTCTGTGAAGGAGACTCTGTGAAGGACATGCTGTGAAGGACATACCGTGAAGGAGACACCATTTTCATTACTATTATGACACAGTTTCTTAAAATCTTTTTTCATTTTACTATTTATCTTTTTAACGGTCATATTTGCCGACATTAACGCACTGACATAATTAATGATTATTTGTAGAAATAGTATGAGGTATGAGACATGAAATACATGGAACCTATCCGCTCAACCTCATGCATTCGAAGATAAAGATAAGTGTTCCCAAGAGGAAGAAGATACGCGAAAACACGAGAGACAATAAAAACAAGAAAGAAACGCAAGTGCTCTATACTGAACAGAAAGACAATCCTGAGCACAACTATGAAGAACACCTTGCACGATCTTAAAAGAACTCTCATGCATGCAATCCTACACTACTGAAGAACACACAAATTAAATTGGAATCAAGATAATATCTTCACTCGAGAAGAACACAAGCTATCCGACGACACACTCTTTTTCAACAGAAAAACCCAAGAATGACTCAGAATCATTTCTGTTGAAACAAAGGAGTCCAGAGCTTCACTACTAATAACAAGAGCATTCTAAACTCTTTTCTAATTACATTAAGTGATTCTTTTTTTTACTTTCAAGCAATGTGACTACTCTATATATTTTACACATACACTGACTCCTACACTGAACTAGAGGATTTAAATGTCCTCACACGAAACCTTTTACTTTTGTTTACCCATGGAAACTGTGGAAGAGGTTCCTTCCTGGCTTGATCATTATTTTTTTCCCCACGAAAACTGTGGTAGTGGACCATGCGTTGCCTGGACCATCTATGAATTGTTGTTAACCCTGATCTAGGGTGTGGATCAGAGTTTATTTATATAAACTCCTTGGTGGTAGGGGATCACCAAGTGGAGTGGATTATGTCTCAGCCTGAGATTTAACCACTAGATTTACATCTGCTGCTCATTCATAGATTAATTTAAAAGTATACTATATATATTTTATATTCCACTTCTAATTACATTGAAATACACATTTATTTTAATGTTAATTTTATATTTAACCTATAAAGTGTTTGTATCTATTGTAAATCTGTAGATTAGTTCCAAAATCTAATTTAATATTCTGATTAAAATAACTGAGACCTAATCAATATTTGTGAACCTAATTGAACCTTTACGGTTTTACAAATTCAATACATTTTAAATTGTTTTATAAATTGGGGATTTTAATAGAAATATTTTTAACCGAAATTATAATTGGAACTCAATTCACCCCCCTCTTGAGTATCCACTCCGACCATCATTTGGTATCAATGAATTTTTTTATTAACAGATTTCAAAAAATTCTGTTTTTCAACTATGATATTAGTTGTATCTTAAAGATCATCAATTTGGGTTAGTTCTAAATTTTATACCTTTAAATATATTTGCTAAAATCTAACTGTGGATAATACACTAGAAGGAGCTGCTACCAATAATCAACCTTTCTTCAATGGTAGCAACTATTCCTAGTGGAAACTTATGATGAAAATTCACTTACAGAGTATGGGGTTTGATAGTTGGACTGCTATAGAGACTCAATATAAGATTCCAGAAATTGAATGAACTACTTGGGATGAACCTACTTAAAGAGCTTACAATAATAATTGTAAAGCTATGAATGCCCTGTATTGTGCTCTAGGAGATGAAGAGTTTAATATAATATCTTCTTGCAAAACTGCTTATGAAATATGGGATACTTTTGGTGTTTCTCATGAAGGAACCACTAATGTTATATAAATGAGATTGAATACATATACTAATAAATATGATAACTTAAAAATGAAGACTGATGAACCTATTTCTGATATGTATCTCAGGTTCAATGAGATTTTAAACACTATGAGATCCCTTGGAAAGTCTATCCCAACAAAGGAAAAAATTATGTGAATATTGAGATGTCTTCTAGACCAATGGAGAGTCACATCTCTTTCAATAAGAGAGTCATGTGACATTGGTGCTCGGCCTGTCAAAGAGCTAATTGGTAAGCTTATGATGTATGGGGAAGAACTCAAGGTGAATAAAAAAGAAGATGATGAACCTAAACGGAAGTTAGGGGCATGTAAGTCTACTGCCTCAAAGAGAAAGGACAAATAGAGAATTCACATACCTATTGAAAGTTCAACAAGTGAATATTCCGATTCTGATAGTGATGCTGAGATGGGTCAAATTGCTAGAAGATTTATTAAATTCAATAGGAAGAAGAAATTCTTTAGAAAATCCAACTAAAAAGGTAAATATGACAACAAAGGTCATTGGAAAAAGGATTGGAAGAAAGCTGATAAGAGTGATGAAATTATCTGGTATGAATGGAAGAGAAAAGATCACATTAAAGCTGACTGTCCAAAATCGAAGTTCAAGAAGAAACATGATTATAAGTACATCAAGTATAAGAATGAAATGAAGGAAACTTGGAGTGATTCAAAAGACACTCCAAGTGATTTTGATTCTGTCAAGCATGAATATTCTCATAAATCTATCATGTGTTTTATGACAAACACATATGAGGTAACACTGTACCCTCATGATTTAAATTCATACTATTCCGCAGTTGATTCTGATTCTGATTATGAATCTGAAAACATGTCAAGTGAATAATTATATGAATATTTTAATATGCTATAAGAGACATGTAATGAACTTATGGACAAGTAGAAAGCCTTAAAGAAACAACATTCTTTATCTAGCACTGTTAAATCTTCCCTTGAGATTGAAAAGGAAAATAATACTCAACTATTAAAATAAAATACTGAACTGAAAATGTCTAATGAGAAATAGAGAAAGGACTTAGAAAAGTCACAAATGGAAAGAAAAATATAACTCAAATTATAGGTAAACAAGTGGCACAAAAGTATACTACTGGTTTGGGATACCAACCTGGACAGAGATAGTATACCAAAAATAGATTTATTCCTAAATCAGGACAAAATTCTACTAGTTCCAGTTCTGGAAATTCATATGCCTCAACTAGTTATCCACATTGTTATAGATCAAAAAAAGTTTATATTTCAAAATCAATTGATTCTCTAAATTATATGAGACCTATAAGACAAATTTGGGTACCTAAATCTTTACTTGCTAAACTATCTGGAACTAAGAAAATATGTGTACCAAAATCATTATCTGTCTAAACCGATTTCGTTAGAGACCTTCTTAATGAGTTCCTATAAGAAAACATGGTACTCAGAGAGTGGATGTTCAAGACACATGTCTAGATATTAATCAGGCTTTAAAATCTTAATAAATTTTGATGTAGGCTATTTCACCTTTGGTGAAAATTCGAAAGTAAATATTATTGGACTAGGCCAAATTTGTAACATTAACTCAATTTTAATTTCTAAAGACTTATTTGTTGATGGATTGAAATACAACTTGTTATGTATTTTTCAGTTTTGTGATTATGGATTTAATGTTAATTTTGAAAATGATACTTGTAATGTTTTTAATTCTAAAAATGTTTTAGTATTTTCTCCCTTGAGAAATGAAAATGTTTATGTTGTTGATTTAAATTCTTTACCTATGAAAAACATTACTTGTTTAAATGAATTTCATAAATATTCCTGGCTTTGGCACAGAAGGCTAGGACAATGAAATAATCATTCACTTAGAAAATTGACTAGGAAGAACTTATTTAGAGAGCTATCCAAACTGGAATTACCATCAGACAATGTTTATAATCCCTATCAAAAGGGAAAGAAACATAAAGTTTCTTTTAAATCAATGAAATAAGTTTAAACTTCTCAACCTCTTGAGTTGGTTCACATGGACTTGTTTGGACCTTCTAGAGTTTCTAGTTTAAATGGTATGCACTATGTCTATGTTGTAGTAGATGACTTTTCTAGATATAATTGGGTATACTTCTTAGCCCACAAAAGTGAAGCTTGTTTATACTTTATTAAATACTCCAAGTCTGTAGAGAGCCTTAGTGGAATTAAGATTAAAACCTTGGGATTTTATCATGGACGTGAGTTTGAAAGTCATGAGTTTGAGTCTTATTGCTCATACAATGGCTATAGTCACAACTTTTATTCCCCTATAACACCTCAATAGAATGGTTTAGTAGAACGAAGAAATATAACCCTTCATGAACTTTCATGAAAAATGCTTAATGATTATGACCTGCCTATTTACTTTTGGGCTGAAGCTATGAATATAGCTTGTTATATCAAAAATAGATTCTTTATTATACCTGTTCTTAAAAAGACCTCTTATGAGTTGTGAAACAATAGGAAACCTAAGGTTAGTTACTTTATATTCTTTGGTTGAAAAGTCTTTATTATTAGTACCAATGATAATCATGACAAGTTTGCCTCTAAAAGTGATGAAGGAATCATTTTAGGATATTTTATAACTAGCAAAGCCTATAGAGTGTATAAAAAGAAAACCAAGTGTGTAGAAGAATATGTTCACATCAAATTTTATGAAACAGATCTGCATGAACACAGGTCATCTCTTAAAAATCTCGAATAATATTTGTATATTATGAACCATAGTGATAAAATCAATGAACCTGTTGTAAAGACATTATGTTCTGGAAATATTTCAGAATCTGAACCTAATGAACCCGAACCTAGAGAATAACCTGAAATTTCTAGTCCTACCTTTACTAGATCATCTAGGATCCTTAAGAATCATCCTTTAGATGCTGTTGTTGGTAATCTTGATAGAGGGACACAGACTAGAGCTTCTCTTAGAAATCAGGTTGAACGTCGATCTTTTTTGTCATAGCATGAACCTAAAAACATTAATAATGAAATCAATGATGAATTTTGGGTAATGGCTATGCAAGAAGAACTTAATCAATTTGAAAGAAATAATGTATGGAATTAGTGGAATGTCCTATGGACACGTTCACCATAGTAACTAAATGGGTGTTTAGAAATAAGGTAGATGAAGTTGGAAATATAGTAAGAAATATGGCTAGATTAGTTTCGCAAGGCTACAGTCAAGAAGAAGGAATTGTCTATGAGGATACTTTTCCTCTTGTTGCTAGATTAGAAGCCATTATAATTCTACTTTCTTATACTGCACATATGAATTTAAAACTATATCAAATTGATGTAAAAAGTGCATTCATAAATGGGTATATAGATGAGGATGTTTTTGTTGAAAAACCCCATGGATTTACAAACCCTCATTTTCAAAATCATATATTCAAACTATCAAAATGATTATATGGTTTAAAGCATGCTCCAAGAGCTTGGTATGAGAGATTTAGTACTTTTCTTATTTCTAAATGTTTTAAAAATGGAATAGATAATCCTACCCTCTTTATAAAAAGAATTTCTAATGATGTATTAGTTGTTCAAATTTATGTAGATGATATTATTTTTGGATCTTAAAAAAATTCAATATGTATTGATTTTTCTAAAATGATGAAAAATGAATTTGAAATGTGTTTAATGGCTGAACTAAAATTCTTTCTTGGATTTCAAATATTTCAAAATAATGATGGGATTGTTTTAACTCGAAGTAAATATACTAGAGATATTTTAAAACTTTTTGGATTGGATAACACTAAAACTAGTGACACTCCCATGAGTAACACCTATAAGTTGGATCTTGATGAAGAAGGAAAATCTGTTGATCAAACCACTTATAGAGGAATGATTGGAAGTCTACACTACTTAACTGTTAGCAGTCCTGATATTGTTTTTAGTGTGTGTATGTGTTCTCTTTTTCATGAAAAAACCTATAGAATCACATTTAAATGCTATAAAGATAATTTTCAAATACCTCAAGCATACTCCCAATCTCGGACTGTTCTATCCAAATGGAAAATCATTTGAACTAGTTATTTATTCTGATGATAACTTTACTGGATGTAATTTAGATAGATAGAGAACCTCTGGAACATGTCACTTTTTTGGTAAGTCACTAGTATCATGGTGTGGTAAGAAACAAAATTATATTGCATTATCTACGGAAGAAGCTAAGTACATAGCTGCTGGAAGTTGCTGTGCACAAAATTTGTGGATGAAACACACATTACTAGACTATGGATATCAATTCATACATGTACTAATAAATTTTGACAACACAAGTGCTATTAAAAATTCAAAAAATATTGTTTCACATTCTAGGACAAAATATATAGATGTAATACATCACTTTTTGAGGGATCATTATAAAAAAGGTGATATCACTTTGGAATTCATTGGTACTGAATATCTACCTGTTGATATATTCAGTAAACCATTAAATTCTGAGAGATTAGATTACATCATACATGTAGAGACCCAAAGCTTGATGTACATGGATGTTACATTACTTTTGCCGAATACTTAATACATAACAAGAACCAACACTGAAGGACCGTAATAGTTTAGTGTCCTTGGAAAATCAGAACATAATCTTCTAATCGTGGTGAAATATCTTCAACATCTCCCATAAAGATCTTCCCCTTTTTATTTTCTTACCTAAACCCATTCATTAAATCATGGGGAAAATAAAACATATAAAAGGGTGAGATAAAATTCTCAGTAAGGGTAAGAATGGAGAAAATAAAACAAATCATAAACATTTGAACTTAAAAACATGAACATAATGTCTGAACATCAAGATCTTGGGAAATGACATAAAAGGTGGCAGTAAGTAAGGAATAGATCATAAAAAAACATTAATCCTAATAAAATAGCATGGGAATAAAACATGTAATTGTGGAAACCCTTAAGCACATGATAAGATTTCCATAGTAGCCAAGGCATTGCTTCCACAACCATCCTATTGGACAAATTCCCTTTCTGAATCGAGTTCACTCCTCGTTCCATTCCTGTATCACTGAACCAGATTAACTTGACGTTCCGTCCATGTATATATCATGAGATATAAATCTTTACCCAATGAATTGGAGGGAGATATAGGTCCCACCCATCTCATAATGAAATAATTCTTACGTGTGCCACGATATAAACATAAATCATTCATTGTAACCCGAAGAATAAAATGGGTTTCATAAACATCACCCCATCATAACATAATCCATATATAAAAAATGGATACCATTTAATAATAAGAAAAATTAAACCATGTAAATCATAGAGAAATTATACTTGAAACATAAAAATATGAATTAATGTCATCTTATATGGAAAATGGTTTTGATAAAACTATTGAAATGGATTGTTGAGAAAAATATCCTTTCTTCTTTAAAACCATTTTCTTTTCACAAAATGTCCTGAAATTTTAAAAGAAAAGAATGTTGTTGAAAATAGCCATGAAATCTTGGGGATTAAGATTTATGAAAATATGGAATTATAAAACCATAAAAATTGTTCATGCAGTATAAGTTAAAAAAACATTCTCCTCTAAAAATTAAAAAAGTACCACATAAGGTAAACAAAAGATAGATTCTTCCATAACACCAAGTAAAATTGAAAGAGGGGTAAACATGACTTTAGAAATATATGGAAGAATATTAAACACTTTATGAAAAACTTTTTTATGGAAATGGATGAAAAATATAACCCCAGTAAATACTACTGTATAAGAAATCTCTGATAAAAATGAGATTTCAAAATTATCCTTTACCTTATGTCTGATATGCTTCGTATGTATCTAAACCTCCTGTGTAATGTTTTAAATAATGTCATTGACTTATTACAGAATCATATTCAGTGTTATGATATCATATATTGTTCACTTATGACTTTATATTACCTGTACATTTGTCATTTCCATGTTAAAACAACATTTTGGGTATTAATTGTTTCATTTATCGTACGTGTTTGGATTTATTTTAATTGATATCATAATTAATATCATGATTTATTTACATACAGAATGTAAATAATGATTTATATAACATATATATTCTGTATATATATATATAATATAGATAAATGAAATGAAATACACCGTTCTTGGAGACAGTAGGCCGTATGTACGCATGAATGTTGTTTTCCTTTACTTATTTACTTTAATGGAAGTAATTAGATGACATATATATTTATATAAATAAATACATTGGCTTTATAATTTCATAAATTTCATTATTATTTATTATATAAACTTTATAATCATTTTTTAAAGGTTAACATGGAGAAGGAATCTCATCGCGTCGTGGAGACGGTAATCCGTACGTACGCCAGAGCGATGATATCGATCCCATAATTATTGAATTGAATTGGAGTGGATGATATAATATCTCAGAATCAGTATTATGTTATAATAACTATATATAGTTATTATTTACACCATTATACCCATCCAAGTAAGGTGGTGGTGGATAAACAGATTACACCACGGCGTGGAGACGATATTTTGTACGTACGCATGCACGGATACTTCATTTTCCGTAGGATGGATAGAATGTGAAATGGGGTTTTTTAATATTTATAATAACATATCAGTATATTATTTGTACTGATGTTATTACTTTATAATGCAACAACTAAAGAAAAATAATTTGAAGAAGAATGAAACTTGAAAGAATCGGTAGAAGTGATTACGTCTTCTTTGACACACCTCTTTTAAGCTTCCTCTTAATGCACTAGAGTTGGTATTTTGAGGAGACCAGAACCTCTATAATGTTTCTAGGGAAGTTGATAAGGTAAATGGGCATGGGTTGGCCAATCTTGAAGTCCCAAATTGATTTAATTAGATGAAAAAGTGGGGATGGGTCGAAATCCTCTCAACCAATAGATTTTAAATAAGTTTAGGTTACTATTTTATCCTCATTATTTAGATTTAACTCCAAGTTAAATAATTTAACTTTTACAGTGTCTTCTTGTTTTCTTACACTATATGGTTAATAAACTTACTATAACATGCCAAACGAACCCCAAGTGGGTAATTATTAATATATATAACATTATCTAAGTAATTTTTCTGATCCTTAGATTTTTAAAAATATAATATCAATTAATAATATAATGTTTGTTTTAAAAACTATTTTATGTCAATTTTGACAATATTTGGTAATTGATTTTTGGGAAAATCATAACAACATGATTAGTTCAAAAACAGTTAATTTAATAAATACTATCATGTCATATAAACCTAATTAATTAGTTGAATTCATAGAAAGTCTCAAATTACATTTACTTGGGTATTTAGAACATCCATTATATTAATATTTCATTAATAATGCAATTACTGCATCATCATTGGGTCGTAAATATATTAAATTATTTAATGACTAAAATTTATAACTAAAATAAACATATGTAGGAAATATGTTTATCTTTATAATTAATATTTATAGTCAAATTTATCTTATGTATAACCCAATATTTAAAATGTTTTAGTTATTAAACATTGATTTTAACTCTTTTAACTCTTCTTTGAATTAAATAATAATAAATTTCCTAATCTAATCCAGGTGGACCTAAATGAAAATATTATTTTCCTAAGGTTGTTTTTGGTCAAATTAAACGTATCCCATATAATTATGACATGATTTAAGGTAATAATAATACCAATTTTACCCTTAATTAACCTATTTACTTTTAACCGTGGTAAATAAAAGAAAAAAATTACTATTCACCAAAAATTATTTTCTTCTCATTGAACAACATTTTACTTACTGATATCAACCGTGTCTCTAGGATTTTTGAAATTCAACTCACAGAAGCAGTAAAATTAAGTTTTATATATATTTTCAAATTCTCCTATGAGGTGGGTAAAAGATGGTGAAAAGTTCAATAAAATTTTCATATATCTAAAATTAATATAAAATGACTCCAATGAATTTAATTGATCTTCTATTGGTATTATATATCTATTTTGACATAAAATTAATATAAATAAAAAATTATTTAAATAAAAACTCGGTTTTTAATTAGTAACTCAGTGTTTTCACTATTCATCAAAAAATTGGATGTTTTTAGAAAAATACCAAAAATTCACCCTAGGCTAATTTTGATATTCCTTATCCAAAAATGATGACCATTTTCAAAGGAAATATTTATAAAATTTCAAAAAGTTGTTATTAGTATTCATAACGGCTAGTTTATATAATATATAATTGTTTAGTGAAACCCAGTATTGTGTACTACACACGCTATCGAGGAAGGTCGCGATTGTGTGTAATGAAAGCCAAGTCAGGGCTGTTTGTAGTCCAAGATCCCTTTGGTGTTCCGTATAACATAATCAAATCTTATTTCATTTATTCATTAAACAAAATCTATACTTAATGTTGCGTAGAGTAATTTCTACGAAACAAACTTGATATTGTGTGTAACACATTCCAATAATATTGATGCGTATACTACTAGCTAATACGGTGTTGTGTATAGTGAAAACTAATCCTGGTCTACAATAGAAGACATCAAATAAATTAAAAAGAATATATCTCATAAAATATCGGGGTGTTACATTCTACCCCCTTAAAATTAATTTCGCACTCGAAATTTGTCAGGGTTATAAATTGTTTACTAATTTAAAGTTTCTTTTATAGAAACCCACATCATAAAAAGGGATACTAAAACGTAATATTAAAAACTAAAGTATGAAAGGTAATGATTACCCAAATTAACTTATCACTGGGTTTCCACATAAGAGATCATAGGTGAAAATATGGATATGGAAGAAAAATCTAACCGTCAAGTTCTGATGGAGAGTGGTATAGATCCGGGCTATGAAAAGGCCAATAGTCACAAAGCCATAAATTTGTGACGATCTATGTTACCATCAAGTTCATTATATATAAGAGTACTAGGACAACATTTTTGGATTTCAAGATCATTTCCCTAATGTTGAATATTTTTTGAATTAAAAAAAAATCTTACTTGATTTTTGTAAAATATCATTTTTTCCATGTCTTGAACAATATCCACTTCATAATTTAATGAAATGAAGTTGAATTTGTCTTCCATGAAGTGTTACCGTATCATGAGATAAAATTATAGGTCATTCCAACTATCTCAAACATAAGGTTAGAAAAAGTTATATACATAAGTCCATATATAGTGATATTATTCGTATCTGGTTCCAAAAATGGACTTATACTTTATCTATCATACAACTTAATAAAATAAATCTACAATATATTAACCAGGGACTTCCTGTATGCCAGTGATAAAGTCCTGTCACACTACGGTTGTGCGTTCGATTCCCACAGCCTTGTCCGACGTGACGTGTTTTCGCCCTTCCTACAGGTTGTCCTTCTTTCTAAAACTATACTATACTAACATTTCAGAAATAGTATCAAAAAATGCTCTACCCTTAGACAATTCTATTTGAGGTCCATATAATCCATTCCAACCTTTCGGATTATCGAAAATACTTCTTTCCGATTACTAGAAATTTCATCTACCGAGCATGTGAATTCCTTCATTTGTCCCCCATATAACATAAGATATATCTTGTTGTTGGTCACATTCCAAACATGTGAATACCTTAATCATGTATTCTCTTGAGAAATTAATACCCACTGAACCTTAGTGAAAACATGAATTCTGTCAAAAGTTAACTCTTTCCACATACCAAAATCCCAAAATTTCTATATACTCAAACCATGATATAACATTGTCCTTATATTGGACATGAACTCATTTCATTTTCTCTTTATCCCTTCATTATGCGCATATCATATTCATTCCAAAAATATTTCAATCACTTTTCAAGGTTACCAGTACCATATAATTATTAAAAACTAATACATAGATATTCCAAAATTCCACGATACCATAAATGAGATTCCATGATACTATTTTGAAATCCCATTACATAAACACTTAATCATTACACAACATCATTTTCATACTCAACATCAAAAATAGTGATCGCATGTGACATACCTTTATTCTTTTCGTTAAGAGGGTGCTCAGGTTGATCATCATTAACACTTGGATTAGGGGGCAGTCATTAGCATAATACCTCATTTCCTTGAACATGAAGCATTGAAGTGTTGGTGCGTTCTCTGTAGTCTTTTCTTTATTCACGTAATTAGACACCATTTTTCCATTACTTCCTCACTCAACTTCTCAATGAACTTATTTTCCACACATAAAACATTTTCTAGTCCCTTTAAGACAATCTCCACACTACTTCATTCCGCACATTGATCATAAAGAAACATTCATCTTTTTTTCACCATTATTCTGAGATTTATCCTTGAACTCCATCATTCATTTCTTGTCAAAACCATTAGATGGATATGTAACACCAGCATGCATTTCTACCTTGATAGCACAACACACAATTTCTTAATAGCTACTGAAATCTCTTATAGCTAATTCCCTTCGAAGACTTGGTTTTAAGCCACTGAAGAATCAGTCAACTTTACGTTTAGGTTGGATGATAAATTCAGATGCATTCCTTGAAAGCCTTGTAAAATTCACTTCATATATACCAACAGATTCATCATCCTATTTCTTAAGCTCAAGTATATCCTTTTCCATCTTTGTTAAATGACTACAAGGGAAGTACTCATTGAAAAATATGTTCTTGAACTCGTTCCATTCCATTGATTCAATTTTATCTTAGGGCCTTTTATTTTTAACTAGAGTCCACCACTGGTCTGCTTCACCTTCTAACAGTTAAACCACAAAAATGAATTTTTCATGCTCTGAATGGTGATGTATTTAAAAAATCTTTTCAATTGTACTAATCCATTTTTCAGTAAAAAGTGGATTAGATGACCCACTGAAAGAAGGTGGACATTTCCTCATGAAAGACTCAATAGAATATTGTCCCCTTCTCTGCTCATTTAGAAGTCCAAATTGATTCATAGCTTGTGTAAGTATGAAAATAAATTTTTTCTCTCCATCTCCCATAACATTGGTTTGTTCAGAAGAACAATCATTTCATTTTCCCTTACATTGATCAACACTGTTCCTTTGGGTTCCAACCATTGTCTAAAACCCAAAAAGAATTGTTTGTGGGGAAAAATGATGCTAGGGAAAACAACATAATAAAGGGGGAGAACCTTCAATATCTAACTCCTTAGGATTAATTCTTATATCATTACCATAATTCTAGGAATATAACCTATACTTATAATTAACCTTAGATACATCCCTAGACATACCGTAGAAATATCTAGAGGGATCTCACTGAAGTTTTCGCGTCCTAGTTTCCAAAGGTTAACTAAACCTTTCCTCTCATACCAACTGTAGATACCCAAAGATTGATGTACATGGACATTAAATTAATTTTGGGGAAAAATTAATACATAACCAGAACCAACACTTAAGGACTGTAAGAGTTTAGTGTATTTGGAAACTCAGAACATAATCTTCTAATCGTGGTGAAAGATCATAAACATCTTCCATAAAGATCTTTCCCTTTTTATTTTCTGACGAAAAACCATTATTTAAATCCTGGGGAAAATAAAACATATAAAAGGGTGATCTCAAATTATCAGTAAGGGTATGCATGGTTAAAATAAAACAAATCATATACATTTGAACTTAAAAACATGACCATAATGTTTAAACATCAAGATCTTGAGAAATGACATAAACCATGGTAGTACATAAGGCACAGATCTTAAAGAAACATTAATCTTAATAACATAGTATGGGAACAAAACATGTAATTGTGGAAACCATTAAGCACATGTTATGATTTCCATAATAGCCAATGCATTGCTTCCAAGACCATCTTAGTGGACAAATTCCCTTTCTGAATCAAGTTCACTCCTTGTTCCAGTCCTGTATCACTAAACCAGATTAACTTTCCATTCCAACCATGTCTATCTCATGAGATATAAATATTTACCTAATTCATTGGAGGGAGATATAGGTCCCAACCATCTCATAAGGAATTCATTCTTACTTTTTCCCCGATATAGACATAAATCATTCATCATAACCCAAATAATAAAATAGGTATCATAAACATCATCCCTTCATAATGTAATCCATATAAAACAAATGGATATCATTTCATAATAAGAAAGGTGAATCCATGTAAATCATAGAGATATTATACTTGAAACATACACATATGAATTAATGTCATCTTAGATGGAAAATGGTTTTGATAAAATAGTTGAAATGAATTCTTGAGGAAAATATCCTTTCTTCTTCAAAATCATTTTATTTTCCCAAAATGTCATGAAATTATAAAAGAAAATAATTTTTTGAAAATAGTCATGAAATCTTTTGGAGTAATATTCATGAAAATAAGGCATTATAAAACCATAAAAATCCATTCATTCCACATAAGTTATAAAAAACATTCTCCTTAGAAATGTCAAAAAGTACCATATATGGTAAACAAAAGAAAGATTCCTTCCACAACACAAAGTAAAAGTGAAACTGGGGTAAACATGACTTTAAAAATACATGCAAGAATAAACACTTTAGAAAAAACTGGTTATTATGGACTTGGATGAAAAGTATATCCCGGGTAAATACTAATGTATAAGCAATCTCGGATAAAAACGGGATTTCAAAATTATCGCATACCTTATGTCCGATATGCTTTGTATGTATCTGAACCTCCTGTATAATCATTTAAATAGTGTCATTGAATAATTAAAGAATCATATTCAGTGTTATGATATCATATATCATTCAATTATGACTTTATTTTACCCGTTCATTTGTCATTTCCATGTTAAAGCAACATTTTGGGTATTAATTGTTTCATTTATCGTACATGTTTGGACTTTCTGTTCTTGATATCATTACTTATATCATGACTTACTTACTTCCAGAATGTAAATCATGATTTATATATCATATATATTCAGTTTATATATATAAAATAGATAGATAAATTAAATCAAATACACCCTTCATGGAGACAGTAGGCTGTACATATGCATGGACACTGTTTTCCTTTCCTTATTGACGTGAATAGAAGTAAATAGATGACATATATATATATATACATAAATAAAGTAGCTTTATCATGTCATATATTTCATTATTATTCATTATATATACTTTATAATCATTCTTGATGGGTAAACATGTAGAATGAATCTCATCGCATCGTGGAGACGGTAATCTGTACGTATGCTCGAGCGATGATATCATTCCCATAATTATTGAATTGAATTGGAGTGGATGATATAATATCTCATAATCATTATGATGTTATAATTACTATATATAGTAATTCTTTACACCATTATACCCATCCAAGTATGGTGGTGGTGGGAAAACAGATTACACCCCAGCGTGGAGACTGTATTCCGTACGTACACACGCGCGGTGATTTCATTTTCCGTAGGATGGATAGAAGGTGAAATTGGGTTGTCTCATATTTATAATCACATATAAGTATATTAGTGATACTTATGTTATTACTTTATAATTAAAAAACTAAAGAAGAATAAGTTGAAGAAGAAAGAAACTTGAAAGAATCGGTAGAAGAGATTACCTCTTCTTTGATGCACCTCTTTTAAGATTCCTCTTAATGCACTAGAGTTGGTCTTTTGAGGAGAAAAGAACCACCATGATGTTTCTATAGAAGTTGAGAATGGAAATGGTAAGGTTTTGGCCTATCTTGAAGGCTCAAAATTGTGTAAAGGGAAGAGGGAGGAGGTTCCCTTTTATAAGTGTGGTGAGGGGCACCTTAAGAAAAACATAAAATATTATTTTATAATAAAGTCATATTCGGTTTAAAATAGCTACAAATTGATTTATTTAAAAGCTAATGTGGGTATGGGTCTCAATTAACTAAACCAATATATTTTAGACAAGTTTATGTTACTATTTTAACCATATCATTTTGATTTAACTCTAAGTTAAATAATTTAACTTTTACTTTTTTTTCTTGTTTTCTTATACTATATGTTTAATAATATTAATATAACAATCCAACCGAACCCCAAATGGTTCATTATTAATACATATAACCTTATCTAAGTCATTTGGACAAACCTTAGATTTTTAAGAATAGAATATATTTTAATAATATAATATTTGTTGTAAAAACTATTTTATGTCAACTTTGACACTATTTGGTAATTGATTTTTGTGAAACTCATAATAACCTAATTAGATAAAAAAAGTTAATTTAATCAATACTAACATTTCATGTTAACCTATAAAATTATTTTAATTCATAAAAAGTCTCAATTTACATTTATTTGTGAATTTAGAACATCAATTATGTTTATATTTCATTAATAAGGTAATTACTACATCATCATTGTGTCATAAATAATTTAAATTATTTAATGTATAAAAATTATAAATAAACTACCCTTATATATGATATCTTTTTATCTTTCTAATGAATATTTATAGTCTAATTTATCATATGTATTACCCTATATTAAAATTGTTTTAGTTATTAAACGTTTATTTTAACTCTTTTAACACTTCTTTGAATTAAATAATAATAAATATCCTAATCCAATCCATGTGGACCTAAATGATAATATTATATTCCTATGGTTTTCCCTCTTTCTAAAACTATACTATCATAGCTTTTCAGAAATAGTATCGAAAAATGTTCAAGCTTTAGACTATTCTATCTGATGTCCAACTTAATCCATTTCAACCTTTAGGATTATCGTAAATACTTACATCCGATTACTAGAAATTTCATCTACCGAGCATGTGAATTCCTTCATTTTTCCCCCATATATCATAATATATATCTTGTTGTTGGTCACATTCCAATCATGTGAATACCTTAATCCTGTATTCTCTTGAAAAATGAATACTCATTGAACCCTAGTGAAAACATGAATGCTGTCAAAAGTTAACTCTTTCCACATACCAAAATCCCAAAATTTCAATATACACAAACCATGATATAACTTTATCCATATATCAGTCATGAGATCATTTCATTTTCTCTTTATCCCTTCATTATGTGCATATCATCTTCTTTCCAAAAAAATTTCAATCACTTTTCATGGTTACCGGTACAATATAATTATTGAAAACTAATACATAGATATTCCAAAATTCGACGATAACATAAATGAGATTCCATGATAATATTTTGAAATCCCATTACAGAAACACTGAAATATTACACAACATCAATTTCATACTGAACATCACAAATAGTGATCTCATTTGACTTAACTTTATCCTTTTCCTTAAGAGGTTTCTCATGTCAATCATCATTAACCCTTGGATTAGGGCATTCATTAGAATAATGCCTCATTTCTTTACACATGAAGTATTGAAGTGTTGGTGGTGAGTTCTCAGTAGTATTTTCTTTATTCACATCATTAGAAACCCTTTTTCTATTAATTATACACTCAGCTACTCGAAGATCTTATTTTCCTCACTTAAAAAATTTTATGTTCCCTTTAAGACAATCTGCACCATGCTTTTTTACACACTTTGATCATAAAGAAACATTCATCTTCTTTTCACCATTATTCTTAGATTTATCCTTGAACTCCATCTATAATTTCTTGTTAAAACCACGATATGGATATGTAACAATGACTTCCATTTCTACCTTGATAGCACAACACACAATTTCTTCATAGCTACTGAAGTCCCTTATAGCTAATGCCCTTCGAAGACTAGGTTTTAAGCCACTGAAGAATCAGCCAACTTTACTTTCAGGTTGGATGATAAATCCGAATTCATACCTTGGATTCCTTGTAAAATTATCTTCATATATACCAATATATCAATCATCCTTTTTCATAAGCTCAATAAAATACTTTTCCATCTTTTTTTGAAGAATACGAGGGAAGTAATTATTGAAAAACATGTTCTTGAACTCGTTATATTCCATGGATTCAATTCCATCATGGGGCCTTGTATTTTTAACTATGGTCCACCACTGGTCTGCTTCACCTTCTAACTAGTAAACAAAAAAATTGAATTTCTCATGCTCTAAACTGTGAAATATTGAAAATATCTTTTCAATGGTACTAATCCACTGTTCAAAAACAAGTGGATCAGTTGTCCCACTAAGAGAAGGTGGACATTGCCCCATGAAGGACTCAATAGAATATTGTTCCCTTCTCAGCTCATTTTGATGTATAGAGTGATTCATATCTTGTGTAAGTATAGAAATAAGATTTTACACTCCATCTCCCATAACATTGGTTTGTTCAGAAAGAAAGTCATTGCATTTTCCATTACATTGATCAACACGGTTCCTTTGGGTTCCATCCATCGTATAAAAGCAAAAAAGAATAGTGTGAGAGGAAAAAATCATGCTGGGGAAAACAACATAATAAATGGGAGTACCTTCAATATCAAACATCTTAGGTTTTATTCTAACATCGTTACCATAATTCAAGGACAATAACCTATACTTATAATTAAAATTAGAGACATCCCTGGACATACCATAGAAATGTCTCTAAGGATATCACTATAGTTTTCGCGTCCTAGTTTCCAAAGTTTAACTAAACCATTCCTCTGATACCAACTATAGAGACCCAAAGCATGACGTACATGGACATTACATTACTTTTATGAAATAATTAATGCATAAAATGAACCAACACTCAAGGAACGTAATAGTTTAGAGTCTTTGGAAACTCAGAACATAATCTTCTAATCGTGGTGAATGATCTTCAACATCTCCAAAAAAGAACATCCCCTTTTTATTTTCGTACCTAAAACTTTTCTTTAAATCCTGGGGAAAAGAAAACATATAAAATGGTGATCTAAAATGCTCAGTATGGGTAGGCATGCAGAAAATAAAACAACTCATATACATTTGAACACAAAAACATGAACAGAATGTTTAAATATCAAGATCTTGAGAAATGGAATAAAAAATGTAGTATGTAAATAATTGATCATAAAGAAACATTAATCCGGGTAAAATAGAATGTGAATAAAACATGTAATTGTGGAAACCATTAATCACATGTTATGATTTCCATAGTAGCCAAGGCATTGCTTCCAAGACCATATTAGTGGACAAAGTCCCTGTCTGAATCGAGTTCACTACTCGTTCCAGTCCAGTATCACTGAACCGGATTAAATTTCCATTCTAGCCATATATATCTCATGAGATATAAATATTTACCCGATGCATTGGAGGGAGATATAGGTCCCACCCATCTCATAATGAAATCATTCTTACTTGTGCCACTATATAAACATAAATCATTCATCAAAACCCAAAGAATAAAATGGGTTTCATAAACATAATCCCATCATAAATTAATCCATATAAAACAAATAGAAATCATTTCATAATAAGAAAATTGAAACCATGTAAATCATAGATACATTATACTTGAAACATACACATATGAGTTAATGTCATCTTTGATGGAATATGGTTTTGATAAAACAGTTGAAATGATTTCTTGAGGAAAATATCCTTTCTTCTTCAAAATAATTTTATTTTCACAAAATTTCATGAAATTTTAAAAGAAAAGAATTTATTTGAAGATAGTCATGTAATCTTATGGAATAATATTTATGAAAATAAGGCGTTATAAAGCCAAAAAAATCAGTTCTTCCCGTATAAGTTAAAAAACATTCTCCTCAGAAAAGTCATAAAGTACCACATATGGTAAATAAAAGAAAGATTCCTTCCCTAACACAATGTAAAAGTGCAAAGGGGTAATCATGAATTTAAACATACATTGAATAATATTAAAAAATTTATGAAAAACATTTTTTATGGACATGGATGAAAAATATAACCCCAGTAAATAAAAATGTATTGGCAATTTCAGATAAAAATGATATTTCAAAATTATCCCTTACCTTATGTCCAATATGCATCATATGTATCCAAACCTCCAGTATAATGATTTAAATAATGTCATTTACTTATTACATAGTCATATTAAGTGTTATGATATCATATATGGTTCACTTGTGACTTTATATTACCCGTTCATTTGTCATTTCCATGTTAAAGCAAGATTTGGGTATTAATTGTTTCATTTATCTTACGTGTTTGAAATTGTTGTTCTTGATATCATTACTTATATCATTATTTAATTACATAAATAATTTAAATAATGATTTATATATCATATATATTCTGTATATATATATATATAATAGATATATCAATGAAATGAAATACACCGTTCATGGAGACGGTAGGCCGTACGTACGCATGAACGTTGTTTTCCTTTCCTTATTGACTTGAATGTAAGTAATTAGATTTCATTTATATATATATATATAATGTAGCTTCATAATGTCATATACTTCATCATTATTCATTATATATACTTTATAATCATTTTTGATTGGTTAACATGGAGAATGAATCTCTTCGCGTCAAGGAGACGATAATCTGTACGTACGTACAAGCGATTATATCGTTCCCATAATTATTCAATTGAATTGTAGTGGATGATATAATATCTCATAATCATTGTGATGTTATAATAACTATATATATTTATTCTTTATACCATTATACCCATCCAAGTAAGGTGGTGGTGGAAAAACATATTACACCACGGCTTGGAGCCAATATTCCGTACGTACATACGCGCAGTGATTTCATTTTCCGTAGGATGGATAGAAGGTGAAATGGGGTTGTTTCATATTTATAATAACATATCAGAATATTATTTACAGTTATGTTATTACTTTATAATTAAACAACTAATGAAGAATAATTTGAAGAAGAAAGAAACTTGAATGAATCGGTAGAAGAGATTACCTCTTCTTTGATGAATCTCTTTTTAGCTTCCCCATAAAGCACTAGAGTTGGTCTTTGGAGGAGTCCAGAACCACTATAATGTTTCTAGGGAAGTTGATAAGGGATATGGGAAGGGTTTGGCCGATCATGAAAGCTCACAATTGTGTCAAGAGAAGAGGGAGGAGGTTCCCTTTTATAAGATGGGTGAGGGGCACCTTAGAAAAAACATAAAATATTATTTTATAATAAAGTCATATTCGTTTTAAAATAGCTCCAAATTGTTTTATTTATAAGCTAAAGTGGGTATGGGTCGATAGACTCTCAACAAATAATTTTTAGGCAAGTTTTGGTTACTATTTAAACCATATCATTTAGATTTAACTCTAAGTTAAATAATTAAACTTTTACCGTGTCTTCTTGTTTTCTTACACTATATGGTTAATAAAATTAATATAAAAATCCAAACGAACCCCAAGTGGTTCATTATTAATATATATAACCTTATATAAGTAATTTTTCCAAACCGTAGATTTTTAGGAATATAATATAAATTAATAATATAATATTTGTTTTAAAAACTGTTTTATTTATATTTTGATACTATTTGGTAATTAATTTTTGTGAAAATAATCACAGCATTATTTGTTCGAGAAGATTTAATTTAATCAATAATAACATGTCATATTATCCTATAATATTAGTGGAATTCATAAAAAGTTTCAAATTACATTTATTTGGGTATTTAGAACATCAATTATGTTAATATTTCAATAATAAGGTAATTTATGCATCATCATTTTGCCATAAATAATTTAAATTATATAATGTCTAAAAATTATAAATAAAATTCCCTTTTGTAGGAGATTTTTTTATCTTTTTAATTAATATTTATAGTCTAATTTCTCTTATGTATATTTATATATTAAAAATGTTTTAGTTATTAAACTCTGATTTTAAATATTTTAACTATTATTTGAATTAAATAATAATAAATGTCTTAATCTAATCCATATGGACCTAAATGATAATATTATATTCCTATTGGTTGTTTCTGGTCAAATTACACTTATCCAATAGAATTATGACATGTGTTAAGTTAATAATAATATCATTTTTACCCTTAATTACCCTATTTACTTTTAACCGTGGTAAGTAAAAGTAAAAAGTTACTATTCACCAAGAATTATTTTAATCTCATTGAACATCATTTTATATACTGATATCAACTGTTTCTCTCAGAATTTTTAAATTCCACTCACAAAAGCAGTAAAATTAAGTTTTATGTAAGTTTTCAAATTCTCCTAGGAGGTGGGGAAAAGACGGTGAAAAGTTCAATAAAATATTTATATATCTAAATTTATTATAAAATGACTCCAATGAGTTACATTGAACTTATATACGTATTATGTATCTATTTTTACCTAAAATAAATTTAAACAAATAATTATTTAAATAAAAATATGGGTTTTAAATAGTAACCTAGTGTATTCACTGTTCATCAAAAGTTGAATGTTTTCAGAAAAAATACCAAAAAATCACCCTAGGATGATTTCGATATTCCAAATCTAAAAATGATTTCCATTTTGAAAGATAAAATTTATACAATTTTAAAAGGTGGTTATAAATATTCATAATGACTAGTTTATATAGTATATCGTTGTTTAGTCAAACCCAATATTGCGCACTACACACACTATCAAGGAAGGTCGCGATTGCGTGTAAAGAAAGCCAAGTCAGGGATATGTGTAGTGTAAACTTCTTTTTGGTGTTGCGTATAACATAATAAAATCTTATTTCATTTATGAATTAAACAAAATCTATACTTAATGTTTCATAGAGTAATTTCTACAAAACAAACTTGGAATTGTGTGTAACACTTTCCAAGAATAGTGTTGTGTATACTGTAAGCTAATACAGTGTTGTGTATAGTACAAACTAATATTTGTGTACAATAGAAGACATAAAAGAAATTAAAAATAATATATCTCATAAAATATCGGGGTGTTACAAAACATGATCTTGGCATGATCAATCACAAATAGATATGTTACTGGTCTTACTGTTTAATATTTTTCTATACTTTACTTTACTATTTCATATTCATGGTTTCATGGTTACTGTCACATGTTTACGGTCTCACAGTTATCACTTAGTCATCACTGTCTGACACTTACAATCACACCGTGACTGAACAGTTTACTTACTGTCTCACCGTGACTAAACAGACCATTCACTATCTCACCGTGATAACAACTGACTGTCTCATCGTGAAGACCATCCACCTTGGCACTGTAACGAATATTCACGGTCACACCGTGAACATTATTTATGCTTTTCTTCTAACCCATATCGAGATAATATTTATTTTTACCTCTTTTTTACTTTCCCCCGTTTTTATTTTGGTGACGTTTGACATTCCCAAACGATAAAACACAAGGTTTTCACTCTATTCTTCACACGAACTCTCTCCTACTAACTATTTCCGAACCCTCTCAATCGTGGAACCCAAATCTACTTCTCTCTCTCTCCCAAACCTTCTATGGATGCCAAGGATGAAGTTTCTGTCTTCATCTTCCCCGGAGAAGCGTAGACCAAAGAAGAAGAAAATATCACTGAGGCTTGCACCCGAAGGACCCCTAAATCCAAACCTTGTAAACCGAAATGTAGTTCCTGAATAGGATGTTTTCCCTGAGTGGTTGTTGTCTATAAAAGATTTGGTTTTCAAAGTTTTTAGAGAACAATGTTGGCTCAAATCGTTCTCTAGAAAGGATAGACACATTTACACGAGGTTGTTATCTTAGTTCTATCAGTTTGTACAATTTTATTTCGATGCTGGTGAAAGCTATGTTATGACATGTTGGGTCAATGGAAAAATGCTCTTTCTCATTAAGGTTATGGGATTCATGCCTTAGGATTCCACATGATGGAATTTTTGATGATTATCAAAGATATCCCCATCCTAAAACCAATATCTTTGACCTAGAAAATGCTCTAGAAACCTTACCTGAAAATGGCACCAAGAGAAGTGCCATAGCTGCAGAACTGGATGACGAGACAAGGCTATTGTTTATGATTGTTCAGAATTTGGTTATCCCAAGGAAAGGTGATTTTTCTGTATTGAAATATCAAGATGTTTTTATGATTCACCTGATGAATAATGGACACATGATAAATCTGTGCAAGTATATCATTCACCATATATGTGAATTGATTAATCTCACATCCAAATCCACCTCTTTGTTTTATTCTAGAATGATCTCAACTATGCTTGTTGCCAATGGAGTAGTTAGACCAAATGAATAAGTTATTATAGATTTAGAGTTTTTGTATCTAAACCTACAATCAAGATAATGAGGATCAATTGGAACCCCTGGAAGAAGGAGTGGGTTGAAGATAATGAAAAGATTTATGAAAAGTTCAATCCTGTTGATTATCCAACAAGGCCTAAAGATATTACTGATCCTGGCTTAGAAACAGATGAAGATGTTGAATATTCCGAATACGAAGAAGAAGAAAAAGAGGTAGTCAATGTACCTCATAAGGAAGCATCTCCTGTTGAGAATGAAAAGACCATTGTCCCTGCTGTTATTCCTGCTGAAGTACCACATAGAGAAGAAGTTGCTGTTGAAATGGAAAGAACTATTGTTCCTCACGTTGTTCCTAGAAAAGAACCTCCTAACCCTAGAAATTTTGTTGATCGGGAAACCCAACGTGAGGCTGCAAGAGACTTAACTGTCCTAGAATCCAAGTAGCAATCCATGATAGATCATGTAGTAGAAAAACTCCCTACAATGGAAGACGGAAATCAAAGAGAACTGCATACTGTGCAAGAAGCAACTCAAACAGAACTCCCCGCTATCCAAGAATATTTTTAAGAAGACCATTCAGAGGAAAAATCATCTCCTGAGATAACTACCTCTACTGAAGAGAGGATGGAAATAGCCTTTCAATTGGCTAGGAAATAAATGGCTGAGGAAATTCGAGCAGATCCTATGGATCTAGATCATGTACCTGAGCCTCATGTTCCTGAAATGGAAGCACATTTTGAGGGGTAGGAACCTTAAAATTTTGAGTCTAATGAAGCTGAGACTGGTGAAGCTGGGCCTGTTGATGCATCTCAACCAACTGAGTCATACTCTGTGTACACTCGATATAAATTCCCTAGCTACTATGATGAGATTGAATCTCAGTAGGTGACTACTAGTGGGATTGATCTTTCTTCTCTATTTCAATTAAAGTCAGTCACACACCCTAAATCAAAACCAGAAACTAAACCTAAAACTGAACGTGAACCTCAACCAGACCCTGAACCTGCCCATGTACCACTTCCTGCTCCTGCACCATTACCTGATCAGCAATCTGCTATCAGCAAGGATGATCTGTAAGTGTTTGTAGATTCTTTCATAGCTGGAGTTGAGAAAATTATGTCATCTCAACCTCGTCTTGTGACACAACTGAGTCCGGAAGATGCCTCACTACTTTTGGAAAAAATTATTCTACACATTCAACCCAAGATGATACATAAAATTTAAGATGTAAGGATTGAAAACATGTTTCTTAGTAATGAATTTGCAACCCTGAATGTTATGGTTGAAAACCTCCAGAAAGAACTGCATTCCATATCGGAGCCTGCACCTATTGCTGCATCTCCTGAACCTACTTTTTCCAACATTTCTCGAGATATTGTGTCCCAAATACATCCCACCCCCTATCATTTAATGAAAATATTAGAGAATGTTGTACAGAGATGTTGCACCGAATGAGAGAGCTTGTAGGGAACCTGAATAAGCTTACAGATGAATATACTGGCTGTCTTCAAATGGTCCTGAAAGAGCTCATGTCTCTGACCATATCTGTCAAAACATCTCCTTCCTCTGGTCAACACTCTACATATTCTTTGGATAGTTCTCTGTTCAGATCTATAATCAAGGAAGATATTCAAATTTCTTTAAAATGTTTTAATATGGCTTATTTATATGATTTTGTTAAGAATAGTGATAGAGTGTTTGACCTGGTTAAAATTCATTCCATGATTTCCAATGAATCTCAGCAGGAGGTCACTATGAAAATAGATTTTTATCTCAACCAGGATTTTCTCCAAAAATGACATGTCCAATCACTTTAAGTATCTTGTCGAGAATCAGAGAATACCTCCTATGACTCTGTATTTCAACACACAAGTTCAGAAACTCTCTGAGTTTACCAGATTGTTGGAAAAGTTCATGGAAAATAAAGATGATCTTGAAAAGGCAATGCAGTATGGAGGAGAAAATATTACAGAATTCATCAATCTTCTAAATCCTTAACTTCATGTCCAGAGTACCGAAATAGTTTCTCCAGCTGCTACCCCTCTTAGACCTGGGATACCTTCTTTTGCCCCAACTACTATGTCAGTTAGCCAAGCTCTTACTCAGACCAGGCCAGTGATTCTTGGTCATCCCCAGCCTCGATCCTCTATATCTCCCACCTTGTCTCCCTTAATCATCGAAGGTCTACCTTTACCTTCTTTTTCTACCACTTCTATGCCGTCTTTCACATCATCAACTGCCCCTATAGCTTCCTCCTCAGCTGCTGAAAAAGGAAAAGAGAAGCCCCATCCATGATGAAGATCAGTGCCTATTATTTTTGATGGGGATGTCATTACATTTTTGTATTTCTATTTTATGTTGAACTCTTATCTTTTTTGATGACATATGCACTGTTTGCCCTCTATTCTTTTTACTTTTTGATAATTCCAAAAGAAGGAGAAAATGTTATGTGTTATTTCAAAATATGTTATTCTATATGCTATATTCCCTCTAGTTGCAACTAATTTTTACTTTACCCATACATGATTTGTGATCATCCAAAAGGGGTATATTGTTGGACTCCTCATGTATTAAGCATGTTTTAATGATCACAAATCTCAATAATAATTAAAAATCTTATTAATGATCACAAACATCACAAATCTTATCAAGTATGTGTATTTATGTTTTAAGTTATCTTATTCATTACAATGATTAAGATCTATTTATTCTATGCATATTACTGTTTATGTCTGCATAATGTTGTTTATCTAAGTACAAGAAACTGTGAGAAAGACACAAACACCGTGAAGCTGTAAGACAGAAATACTGAAGTAGACACCATGAAGCCTAAGTCTCAGATACAGTGACAATGAGACACCGTGAGCATGAGACACCGTGACCACGAGGCACCGTGACACAGTAAGCCT
This sequence comes from Viscum album, assembly GCA_963277665.1. Taxonomy (NCBI): domain Eukaryota; kingdom Viridiplantae; phylum Streptophyta; class Magnoliopsida; order Santalales; family Viscaceae; genus Viscum; species Viscum album. The sequence continues at coordinate 615,246,048 of OY728136.1, forward strand.
AACACCGTCAAGAAAGATAATAAGAATAGACATCGTAATCCAGACACTCTGCCAAACATAGTTAACAAGACACAGTCATCAGGGCACCATGAATCCTTAAACTATGAGCAAGGCACCGGATTCAAGAAACTATAATCCAGAAATTGTAAGTGTGACACAGGGAAGGAGACACCATGAGCGAGACACCTTGAAATGGAGACACTGTGAAGCACATACCGTGAAGGATACACCATGAAGGACATATCGTGAATGCTATACCATGAAGGAGACACCATTTTAATAACTACTGTGACACTCTTTCTTAAACACTTTTGTCGTTTTACTATTTATCTTTTTAACAGTCATATTTCACGACATTAATGCACTTACATAATTATTGTTTATTTTTAGACATAGTACGAGGTATGAGGCACAAAATACATGGAACCTGTCAGCTCAAACTCAGGAATTCGAAGATAAAGAGAAGTGTGCCCAAGAGTAAGAAGATACGCGAAAACACGAGAGAAAATACAATAAAGTAAGAAATGCAAGTGCTCGGTACTGAACAGAAAGACATTCCTGAGCACAAATGTGAAGAAAAAAATGCACGATCTTAAATGAACTTTCATTCTTGGAATCCAACACTACTGAAGACACACAAAGTACATTGTAATCAAGAGAATATCTTCACTTAGGAAGAACACAAGCTGACCCATGACACTCTGTTTTTCAATAGAAAAACTAGAGAATGACTCAGAAGAATTTATGCTAAATCAAAGGAGTACAAAGCTGCATTGCTAATCACTTGAGCATTCTAAACTCTTTTCTACTTACTCTATATGATTATTTTGTTTACATTTGAGTAGCGTGTGTACTCTATATATTTTACACATACACTGACTCCTGTGGTGAACTTGAGGATTTAAAAGTCCTCACACTGAACCTTTTACTCATGTTTACCCATGGAAACTATGGAAGAGGTCCCTGCATGGCCTAATCATTATTGTTTTTCCCACGAAAACTGTGGTATAGGTCCCTGCGTGGCTTGGATAGTCTATGGACTGTTGTTAACCCCGATCCAGGGTGTGGATAAATGTTTATTTATATAAAATGCTTGGTGGTAGGTGATCACCACATGGAGTGGATTAGGTATCGACTTGAGACTGAACCACTTGATTTACATCTTCTGTGTATTCTTAGATTAAGTTTAAAGTATACTATATATATTTTATATTATGTTGTTAATTACTTTAAAATACAAATTTTTTTAATGTTAATTTGATAGGTAATCTTGCATGTGTTTGTAACTATTGTAAATCTGTAGATTAGTATCAAAATCTAATTTAATCTTCTGATTAAATTAACTGAGACCTAATCAGTTTTTGAGAACCTAATTGAACCTTTACAGTTTTAAAAATTCACAACAGTTTAAATTGTTTTATAAATTGGGAATTTTACTAGAAATATTTTTAACAGAAATTTTAATTGGAACTCAATTCACCCCCCTTTTGAGTATCCACTCTGACCAACAGTATCATTATTCTCTATCTGATAAATCTTTTCATTCATAGAATGAACCCATTCTAGATTCTCAAATCCTTTATTTACTTTATTCAGTTCAAATTTAATATAAAGAGAAGTATGTGTTATAGCATTCAATGTTCTTCTTGTTTGAACCCTATGATGATGATCTTTAATAATATTTTGAGCCACCACTTATTTCCTCTGACTAGGATGAGTTGTTCAAAATTCATCCTCATCACTTGAGATTTTTGAGTTAGATTAATTTTAGTGAGATGGATGAACATGGTCTGCTACATTATCAAAATTGTTAACAAAATCATCTCTATCCTGCTCAACTTCCACATCAACATATGACTGATTTGTTTTCTTAACATTTTCAACAACATTAAATTGGAAGAATTAATTATTCATCTGGTTTCTTTGTTGAGACATCTATATCCTTTTCCTTAGGGAGAATACCCCCCAAAAATTACATCAACTCATATTTGGGCAAACATTCCAAGGATTCCACCTTTCTTCTTTATTATACAAAGACTCCTAACAACTCTTATGTGTTTCAGACATGGAGTTTTTTCATAGAACATTTCAAATAGAGTCATATATGAGTTTGGCCTATAGAAACATTAGTTCTGAATATATATAGAAGTGCTCATGGATTTCCTCCAATAATAATGATAAAGACTATGTTCATGTAACATAGTTCTTGCCATTTCCACAAGACTTCAATTCTTTTGTTTCAGTAACCCCATTTCGATGAGGTGTGAATTGTGAAATAACTCATGTCGAATTCCATGCTTCTCAAGATATCATTCAAAATATTCATTATTATACTCAGCACTATTATCAGTTGATAAATTCTTCACAGAATACTCAAATTCCTTCACTGATTTCCTCTTAAACTCATAAGCATTTTCAGAGCATCTAACTTATGTATCATGTACATAACGCAAGTAATGTGAGTACTTTATAAATGAAAGTGATGAATTAATTATCTCCATTTTGGTGATTTCTTTATCATTGGTCGACAAATATCATAATGTATATGTTCCTTGGGCTGTTTTGAAAGAATGTCAACTCTATTATGCAGAGAATTTGTAATCTTGTCTTTCTCACAAATAGTGAAACACCAGTCTCCTTTTCTTTACAAATCAGGCATATCTCAGACACTATATCACGTTGATAACTTCTATATGCTTTTCTGACACATATGTCCCATCCATTTATGCCATAACTGATTTTCATCCACCATGACCATGTTAAAAGAGTTATGTACTTCACCCACATGGAACGAGTCCCCTTTTATAACTGGGCCTCTTATAACTACATTTCCATCATTTTGACATTCCCTAAAAAAACCCCAATTTTTTTGGAGATAATATTGTTTCCCTCATCCCAGAGTTACGAAACACTCAACATATTATATTTTAACTGATTAGCATATAATGTTTTCCTAGATTTTTTTTCCTTTCCCGATGATGGCTGATACAACACCTTTGATCCTTAGAGACTCATCATTTCTAAATGTAAATGTTTTTTCTTTGAACTCTTTCATATTACTCAGAAACATTAAGTCTCCTATCATATGAAAAGAATACACACTATAAAGAATACATGGTATTTCTCCTTTTGTATCTTTTTGGGTGGTTTTAATAACAAGAGGTTTTTTTTCTTCCATTTAATTCTTCACCTCTATCTTCTGAGATTGGTTATGAAACATTTGTTGTGATGGCAATAAAACAAGACATCTCTTAGAAATATTTTCAATCCATTGACATATTTCACAATTATTTTCCCATGGTTGGAACTTATTTTCAACTTTTATACTAGTATTCTAATATTTCTTCAGAACATCCTTCTCGTACTTCCCGTTTGGAGAGGATTCACTACCTCTAAAATCGTGTATTCAATAACTTGTGGAATAGTAGTAATGTTTTTTATTGAACTAACACTTTTTTATAGTGTGTCTTAATCAAGAATAATACCAGAAGTAACCATTCAATGAATATTTCCCTCTAAAACTTCTCTATTGACTGGAGTTGTGATCATGCTTCTCAATAATCTTCATAATAGAACCCTACTGACCGTCAACCTTCTTGTTTTCAATCATAACATTCTCCTTCAGCTCAGATTTCTATTCATACATATCCATACCAGAATTACTAAAAATCTTTATGGACTCCGGATTGTTGTGTACTTCTGACTTTTCAGCATTGATGACTTTGTCCACATATATAGTCTTCCCATCATTGTTCTTATCAGAACATTTTTTCTCATTCCTTTCAACATTTGAAGGTAACTTTTGTGAATCCTGCTTTGGTACATTTTTACTAGAACATTCACCAACATGCGAGATAAATAGATTGAATCGAATAATTTTTTCTTTATCTTTAGAAAGATTATTTTGGATAAGTTCCAACTATTCTTCATTTTCCTTCTACTTTACTTCAATTTGATCATTAAAATTCTTTTCATTCTCAAGAGAATTCATCTGATCATCAATCTCCTTTTCCATCTTGATTTTCTCTTCAGAAAACCCTATCGATTGTTTAATGTAGAATTTTCATTTATCTACTTATAGTTTTCCTTCTCAAGCCTTTTGATCTTCCTCAAATATTCTTTCAACTCTTCTTTCTGATGATATTCAAGTTGTGTTTCTTCTTCTTTAGAACTATGGCTCCCATAATATTCATTATTCATAGATGAAATAAAGGTACTATCTCTAGAGTTTTTATCAAATGATTTCTCTAATTCAACATCACTCTCTTCTTAATCTTCATCTTTAGATAAAAAGCATTTTCTTTTTTATTTGATGAACTTTTTATCCATCCCCACTGAAAAATATTTATCTTTGTCAGCTTGTTTCTTCCATGACCTTTTTGGCAGTCTTTCATCATAATCATTGTATTATTCTTTATTCGTTTGAGGATAGTTAGTTGTAATGTTACCAATGGCTCCAAAATCAAAACATGTATATGGAATTTTAATCTTGTATTTACTTATACCTCTTTTCACATTCTAAGAAAAAAAAGATAAAATATCCTCAAAATTTGTACAAAACTCATCTTCAAAATCAAATTCCTCATCATAATATTCAATAATAGTCTTGTTTGACTTCTCTATCATTGTAGCCCTAAATGACATTTCTCTATCAGCTTTTGTATTTCTCTTCATTTTCTTATCTCTTCTCATTTTATATGTTATCAGAGTGATATGAAAATCATCAAGAGTTAATTTTCAGGGTCTCTATCTTCTAGTGATGAAAATTTATCATCACACTCATTAGGGAGAATTCTCAACATCATTTCAACAACTTTAGAATCATCCAATTTTTCCCAAGACATCTAATTGTACTGATAATGTCATTTATCTTGATAAATATGTCCCCCATAGATTCATATTCTTCCATTTTCCAGTCATTATACTTCAGCCTCCAGATTTTTAGTTTTCCCTTCTTCACTTTTGTATTTCTTTCATAGATGTTATTCAACATATCCCAGGTGCCTTAAGCTATAGAGACACCTTTCACTCTTTAAAAGACACTATCAGAAAATATGAGAGTAATGAATTATTGTCTATTCCATGATTCTCAAGATTCTTCTTATCAGCAGGTGTAAGAGGAACCATGTCATCAATAATAGGAAATCATTCATTTGTAGTTTCTCGAACTTTATACCCAAGATACATAAGATGAGGCAAAATTTTATCTTTCCAGAAATGACAATTATTTCTATAAAATATCGGAATCCCCTTACTGTTCATGCAATTTAGATTTTCCATCACAACTTTTATTCAAAACCTCAATGAAGAACAAACAAAGGTAATCCTCTCTGATACTAATTGAAGTTCATAGTTGAGATCCAATTATTAATGAGTTGAGGAGGGGTGAATCATTGTTATCTTTTTATCTTTTTCTTTTTTTCTTTTTGATACAACCTTCACCTCATGTTATAGAGTTTCTTCCCTATGAAACAAACCAATCCATATGGACACAAGATTTAAAAGGTTAAAAAATCAATAAGAGTAGATACGTCCTTGGTATAGTACAGAAACAATCTCGTACCACACAATCCACTAGAAAACAATCCTTTGATGTGGAATAAATTGAGTATGATATTTCCATACACTCGTGTAGCACTTTAAAAAAAATCCAATAGTATGTTTGCTCCCTCTTAACACAAATATGGCAATGTAATGATTCTATTATTCTTAATCAACTATCACAAATCAGATATTCAAAAAACTTATTTACTTTCCTACCCAAAAGCTGGTAAGAACCTCCTGGTTCAAACTTCTTGCACGCCACAGCGTGCTTGCGCTCCTGCCTGCTTACATGCCTACATTCATCTGTGCCACTAACTACTTGCGAACCACTATATTTCACACCTCACAACATGTGAACAACCTATGTATTATACACATCAAACTTCTTGGGCACACCTCCCAGCTTGCACACCTCAGACAAAGTGCATGCCACTTCTTCCTACACGCCACTCTACTTGTGCGCCACCCTGCTTGCGTGCGTTATATATTAATCCTTACATGCAGGTCAGTTCATCTTGAATGACACTCTCTATGACTTGTTTGATCATAGATATAATTTTATATTATGTGTTGAGAATAAAAAATGAGGAGGATAGTCATATATTTAAAGTCATTTTTGTGACTTGTGCACCACATACACTTGCACACCATTCCTACTTGCGTGCCACTCCATCAATTGTGTCTCGTTCCATCACTTGTGAGAAATTCTATCAGTATCAAGAAACATTCATTCCTTTTTCATATTATGATATAATGATGTTGAAATATGACTTGTGTGCATCATACACTTGCTCAACACTTATACTTGTGTGCCACACTTGCGTGCCACTTATACTTACAGGCCACATTTTGACATGCACACCAATCTTTAACATACACAACAATTTTTTTCCTTTGTAATATTTTGATTTTATGATCTTGAAATATGACCTTTGGATGACATACACTTGTGTGCAACATATTCTATCATGCCACACTTGCGTGCCAATTTAGACTTGCACGCCACTTTCTTTCTTTTTCCAAAAACACTTATTTACTCCCCCAATCCTTCTTTGGATTTCATCACATGGTCTAAAAACATAGGATATTTTGAAATACATATCAGAAAAAAATCTCCGTATTTTTGAAGTTTTTTAAAAAGTGAATTGATTTGTACTATTTTGAAAACAATAGACAACACTCCATAAAAAGCATACTCTTCAATATTTCTTCTCCCTCTAACTTTTTCCTAACATAGTCAAACAGTGGTGCATTGTTATAAATGAATGGAACGTGGTAATTATGAAAACAATTTCCCTAATCCATGGGTTTTCATAGGAAATATAAAACAACCTCCAAGGAAATAAGGAAGGTCTTATGTTATCAATACTATTGAGGTGATGCCAGAAAATGATATGGTGAAAGGTACGCTCATTATTTATTCAAAAATAGTGAATGTAGAATTTGATTCTGGTACAACACATTCTATTATATATTTTAGTTTTTGTATAACTATTATAAAACAACCTAAAAATTTGAAAGATAAGTTATCTATGAGAACAATGAATTGAAAAATTATAATGTCCATGGTTTATAACTCCTCCCCAGTTAATATATGTGGACTGAACCTCCAATAAAATATTTTCTTACATGCATTAGTGGAGTTCGATTCTACCTTGGTAATGGATTGGAAATATTTATACAAGGCCAACATCTACTGTTGGGAAAGGGAGATCACTCTCTACATCGGGAATCAACCTCTAATTCGTTATGGATGTTAGGAGGAAGATTAATATCCTTTAGAATCAGTGTCTCATTTTTGGATATTAATTCATTATGAGCAAGAATTTGTAGCTCGAATTATTGAGATATAATAGAGAATAATGTGTTAATATGTTTCTATCATGATGGATTAAACTGATGTATTCCTTAAAGAGTTTTCTGGTCTTCCTCTTGATCTATAGGTTGAGTTCTCAATTGAACATATTTCGAGATCTTTTCTAATACCACTGAAACATTAAAATGGCCACCATCAAGTTGGAAGAGATGAAGAAGCAGTTACAGGCGAATCTTGAGGTGGGTTTTAAATGCGATTGTCCTTCACCAAGGGGCGCATCAGTGATATTCTTCAAGAAGAAGGACGGATCAGTGCACCTCTACATTGATTATCACGAGCCCAATAAATGTCCTTATAAATAAAAACTATCCCTACCACATATAGATGGCTTGTTCGATCAGCTTTGTGGGGACATGTATTTCTATAAGGTGGACCTATGGATAATATATCACTAATTAAAGTTGATGAAGGAAGATATTTCCCAAGAGTGCCTTCTTAATGAGTTATGGAAACTATGATTTCATAGTGATTCCATTAAGACCCACTAATTCTCCAAAACATTTCCTAGAATTAACGAATAAAGTCTTCTAAGATTACCTGGGCATATTTGTGGTAGTCTTTAGTAATGATATTCTGATATTATCTAAGAGTAAGGAGGAACAAGAAGAGAATTGGAATACCGTGTTAAAGACATTGAGAAGGGATAATCTGTATGAACTTTAGAGTAAATGTGAGTTCCTGATATAGGTATTTTCAGTATTGGGGAATGTTATCACCATAAAAGAGATATCTATGAACTATTACATGAAAAAGGAAATTGAAGAGTGGGCCAAGAAGGCATCTGTAAGAGATATCACTAGCTGTCTTGGTCATGATGGGTATTATTGAAGTTTTGTAAATAACTTTTCATGACTACCAAACCCAATGAACAAGATGAAATAGAAGGAAGTAATTTTTTTATGGACTCAGGAATGTGAAGACAGTTTTAAGAAGTTGAAAATCAGGCTTATCACTATGCCAGTAATCACACTCCCAAAATGAGGTGAACTCTTTGTGGTGTACAATGATGCTTCAAAGAAGGTCTTATACTGTGTGATAATAAAAAATGATAATGTGATAACCTATGCTTATGGATAGCTAAAAATCGATGAGCAAAGCTATCCTATTCATGATGTGGAGTTTGCGTCTTTGATCTTTGCGTTAAAAATCTGGCCGCATTATCACTATGGGGAGAAGTGTGAGAAATATACTAATCACTAGAGTCTCAAATATATATTCACACAGAGGGATATTAATATGAACCATAGAATATGGATAGAGCTTATCGGGGATTATGACCGCTCAATCCACTAAAATCGTGTTAAGGGAAAAAAAAAAGGCGGATGATATTAGTACAAAGGATCCTATATCTTTTGAATGATGATATTTGAAAAGGATTCGATCATTTTAAATTTGCAGAGGATTGACATGGGAATAATTAAGGGGGGAACACCATAAATACTTTCTAAAAGTATGTCTTAACCATCCCTCATGGAGAAAATAATTTATGCTCCAAAAAATAGGAGGAACTTCTAAAAAGGTTGGAAGCTTTTGAAAAACAAGAATACATCGAGTTCATGATTGTTGAGGAAAGAGTTATAAAATTTGGATCATGATTATGTATATAATTGTAACATCCCAAGTAAGTAATTAATAATAGATATTTTTATCTATGTCTATTAATGATTAAGATAGTGTTATAGAGGCTTAAAATGAAAATAAATACAATCTTATGCATGGAATACACTAATATTCTTAAAAGATTGTTTTACTGCCTTTTGATGGAAAACCAATTTTGAATCTATATTTTGACAATTTTATAAACTATGTTTGTCAAAATAAACTTATCCTTTATGATTGGGACATCAAAATTTACCTTGTGTGAATTTTTGGTATTTTTCTGACAATGTTCATTTTTTAATGAATAGTGAAAAATACTGCATTTTACATCAAAACTGCTTTTTAACCTAATTTATTTATATGATTAGATTATGTTTTGAATTGGTTTTGAAGTGAAAATAGAATATATGTTTACCATTTTATCCAATGGTGGTCATTGGAATCAATTTCACTTTGAAATTGGACTTAAACTGGTGTCAATCTTTTGATACTTATTGTTTCATAAAAACACGCTATTTGCTCTGACAGCGGGAATTAATTATTAAATTAATTAATGTGACCTATATGTTTTTAATTTTGTAAAATAGAATTCTTTTTTGAATCCGGAATATCAAATATAGCTTAGGGTGAATTTTTGGTAATTTTCTGAAAAACTTCAATTTTTGATGAATAGTGAAACCACTAAGTGGTAATCAAGCAAACTGATTTTTCAGTTAAATTAAAGTTTACCACTATGGTGTATTGAATTTTCAAAATCCGACATACATGGTTGTCATTAAGAAGTAAAATGTGGTTCAATGAGATTAAAATAATTTTTTTGGTGAATAGTAACTTCTTAAGTTTTAATCGCAATTAGTGGTAATTAGGGTAGTTTAAGGTATAAATAATACTTTAATAAAATGAAATGACATAGACACATGTCCCAACCTCATTGGTTGTGTCATGTCCGACCATGAAATACCATGGGTCAACTTGGGGACCCCATGGATCCACTTTTGTTGGGAAATGACATAAATTACTTTTTATTTAATGTTAAAGTGAAAATGACATAAACATAATATGTTTTACAAAAACAATTTTTAAGAGGGGTTATACAAGTCCAAATTTTGATTATAAATGGTCATTGGAAAGATAAAAATATGTCCTATATCATAGTATATTGTTTATAATTTTTAGACATTAAATAAATTAAATTATTTATCACATAATAATGATGCAGCGATGACATCATTATTTGACGATTTAAATAAAATAGAAAGATAATGTAAAATCTATGAACTACACATATCCAAAACCAATTGGATGAGTGTATTTCGAACCCTTATCACCTTATCCACGAATTATATCAATGTGGGGCCTTTTGAAACCGAAAAACATTATCAAATAAAGTAATATTTCTTTACTTTCCAAAAGTTCCCCTCCTCTCCTCTTATAAAAGGCCCCCGCCTCTACCTCATTTCACACACTTCTCAAGCCTTTGGCTCGGCCAACCCCTGCCCATTTACTCTCTCCACATCCCTCTCCTCATCCTAGAGGATTCCCTTTGGGCAGAATCCTTTCAAAAGAAGCCTTTAGGCTCAAATCAAAAGGAGTTACACTTTTAAAGGTAATTCATTCTCTCACGTTCATTTGTTTTATTTTGCTTCTCCAACCCCCTAAACTCTTTTTATTTACTTATTTTGTATCAACACCAGTATCTTCAATATACAAGGATGTTGTTATAAGATTTATTTGAGCTACACTCTCACACAACTTCATCAAATGGTTAAAGAACATACGGTTTCCGTGGATGGCGAAATCCTGCCTCCCGAAACGATGATTGTTCAATACTAATTTAACACCTTAAAAGGTGGCCATTATGATGTAACTATTTTTATATATGATATATAATATGTTTATTTTTTCCTTAAGCTTCTGTTTTTTTTCATTTTGGGCATACCTTTATGGTTTCCATTATGGGTAAACACGATATCTTCGTTTTAGGAAGTGCGGACTACCGCCCCCTAAAAGTGATTTGATTCGTTAATACCATATGTGGGATGTGTAAAGGATAAAGTTAATGATATTATATATGTTATTATACTGGAATTATAATATAACTTTATATCATTATGATTCCATTCTATAAAATATGAAATAGAAATGAAAGTAGCGTTCACGCGTACGTACGGCTTACCGTCTCCATGAACGGTGCATTTCATTTCTTACCTCTAAATGATTATATAATATTATAAATGCATGTATGTACTGGATATATATGACATATATGATATCTAAATCATGAATACCATTCTGGATATAGTGAAACTTTGACCTAATTAACAACATGTAAGTGTAAGAAGTCTATTTTTGACTTAAGAACCAAATACCGACAAAATGAACATTATTAACTTAACTGATTACATGATGTTCACAACATGGTATAAAAGGAATAATGAACTTGAAAAGATTCATAAGAAAGTAAAGATTAACTCAAGTTTATTATTCAGGAGATTAAAGAACGGTCGGGTCAAGTCGGATACGAGGTATGGGACTTCGTCTCAATCCCCTTTCGTTGAGGCATATTTTATTTTATACACAACTTTCTTTTATACGGTGTATAAACCCCTTTGACTTTTACGTTTATTCAAAAGGAATCTTTTTTATACGAAGCGTTTACTAAACGACAAAAGGGAATGTTTTTGTCGTACGTATTCGGCGACAACGACTTCTCCACCGTCGTGACCGTTATTTGAGTTTCGGCTTCCTCTACAAGACATACCTTCTTTTTAAAAGAAAAATAAATACCATGTTTTACTTTTCTTTTATTTTGGTATGGAAAATGGTTTTCACAATGTTTTTGTGTTGTACTGATATCTTGTGATTGAAATGTGGAAATGTTATGTTTCCTTTATGCATGTTTTATGTGATATGATTATGGTTCTTGGGCATTATTATGAAGACGGGTGGTTCCGTGATAAACTAAGGGCGGGTGAGCCCGTTATAGCTCTCCAATGCATTGGGTAACGTGAAGGAGTGAAACGTTAAGGTTTCTCTGAAGAGATTTTTGGGAATATACTGTGATGGGTATTCCAAACGTAACCAAGAGGGTTACTCCCTACGTAAGAATGTTATGAATGCCTCAAGTTACCTTTATGTCTTATGATTTCTATGATTTATTCATGATTTTATGAGGTATGTTAAAGTGCCTATGTTTTATGGGTAAATTATGATTTCATTCTTATGTATATATGAACTCATGTTTCCTTTCCATGTTTCTTTTGATAACCCATACTGAGTTTTTATGCTCATCCCAAGTTTTTGAAATGTTTTTCACAGGTCAAGGGAAAGGTACATGATAAGATGATAGAGTCAAGGATGTGTCAATAAATAATCCATGTTTTATTTTAAATGTGTTTCCATTGATGGGAATGAAGAATACTATCTATATGTAACCACTTTGTTTATATGTGGAATGTAATGCAAGTTTTATGATCTAATTCTCTAAAACTCTAAACCCGAAAAGATCCTCAATGTGTAATCTTGTAATAACTCAAGATTAAGTAAGGTTTAAGGCTGGGGCCTTATAGTTGGTATCAAAGGTAGGTTTAGATAACTTTAGGAGTTAGAATTCTATGAAATGATTATCCAAAAATATTTTGTTTTCGAAATGATATAGCATTTAAAGATTACCATGTTGCTTCATCTAAGACATGTTTGTTCAGAATGGTTTTCCGCAGAGGAAACAGGGAAGCAGTGCTAGGAAGGCATACAGAAGGAAATAACCTTCCGAATCAGCATCCAAAAATAGTCAGAATTGGAACCGAACAGTTTGTTGCAGTGATGGTGCAGTTGACTCAAGCGATAAATGGCGGTGGTATCCATGCACGAGATCAGCCAGATCAACCGCAGAGGAACATGTCAGTGGTGGAACATTTCATGAGGCAACATTCACCATCATTCAGAGGATCATCTGACCCTGTGCTAGCTGAATGGTGGATTAAAGCACTGGAGAAGATTTTTGATGTCATGGGGTGTTAAGACAATCAAAAGGTTAGTCTTTCTATTTACCGTTTGGAGGGTGAAGCAGATCAGTGGTGGTCTATGGTTAAAAATATCAGGGATGCCGTTGAGATTGATGCTCTTGACTGGGATGAATTCAAAGGTATGTTTCTTGAGAAGTATTTTCCTAAGGCTGTTCGACTTAAGATGGAAAAGCAATTCTTGGAATTGAGGCAAGATGAAGACTCAGTGGCTGCCTATGAAGAAAGGTTCACTCGATTGGCAAGGTATGCTCCAAATTTTATCCGGGACCTTGATAGTAAAATCAATCGTTTTTACTCAGGATTAAAGCCAAAGTATCGAAGGGAATTAGCTTCTCGTGAGTTTAAAAGTTATGAAAAGCTTGTTCGATGTGCTGAGAAGGTGGAAATGGAGTTTGCTGATGACCAAGTTTTCTATAACAACCAGCAGAAGAAGAGACCAAGGTGGCAGGAGAAAGGTAAGAATTCTTCAAAAAAGTCTGATGGTAAGAGAACTAAGTTTCCAGTTTGTGATAAATGTGGCAAAAGGCATGCGGGGGAATGTCTTCTGAATTCTGGAAAGTGCAACCGATGTGGTAAGATGGGACATAAGGCTCGTGATTGCACTGAAAAGGATCATGGTGAAGGTAAGAACAAATTTGATTTATAGTTAGTGAAATGTTATAAGTGCAATGAGATGGGTCACTATGCAAACGAGTGTCTGACAAGGAGCTTGAGTGATGGGAAGCAGTTAGACTACAAGCAGAAAGGGGTGGTGAAATCCTTTGCAACTACTTCAGCAGATGTCGGGCCATCAAATGAAGTTGTATCAGGTACTTTGTTTGTTTTTTTTCAGATTATGCCAGTGTGATGTTTGATTCGAGGTCTACACATTCTTTAATCTCTGAAACCTTTTCTAGTAAAATGGGAATACCATCTCAAGAAATGACTCCTGAACTTTTGGTAAAAACACCTGGGGGAAGTGTCGAGGCAAAAAGAATTTATAAGAATCTTCCTATCCTTATCTGTGGAAAGAACCTACTTGCAAACCTTATTGTTCTACCTCTAGTAGAGTTTGATGTTATCCTGGGTATGGATTGGCTCTCTATTTACCATGATAAGATTGACTGTAGAGCTAAAGAAGTTTCTTTTCAGAAAGACTTTCAGTTTGTTTACAAGAATGAACCCTTACTTTTGATAACATATCAAGAGGCCGAGAAACTTGTAAAAGATGGAAATGAATGTTACCTTGCACACGTCGTTGAAAATAAAGGAACTGTTCAGATTAATGATGTGCCAGTGGTAAATGAGTATCCTGATGTTTTTCCTGATAAGTTGCCTAGAATAATACCAGATCGGGAAGTTGAGTTTACTGTTGACTTAGTTCCTGATGCTAAGCCAATATCAAAACCCCCTATCGAATGGCACAAATTGAACTTTTTGAGTTGAAGGAGCAATTGCAAGATTTATTAGAGAAAGGTTTCATTAGACCTAGCACATCACTATGGGGTGCTCCTGTTTTATTTGTTAAAAAGAAAGATGGTTATATGAGACTTCGTATTGATTATAGAGACTTGAATAATATCACTGTTAAGAACAAATATCCTTTGCCTCATATCGATGATTTGTTTGATCAGCTCCAGGGAGATCAGTTTTTTTCAAAGATTGACTTGAGATCGGGGTACCATCAGCTGAAGGTAAAGGAGGCAGATATTCTGAAGACCGCGTTCCGTATGAGATATGGCCATTATGAATTTGTAGTAATGCCTTTTGGTCTAACCAATGCACCTGTTGTATTCATGGACTTAATGAATAGAATTTTCCATGAGTTCTTGGATAAGTTTGTGGTGGTTTTGATTGACGATATTTTGGTGTTTTATAAAAGTAAAGAGGAGCATGAAAAACATTTAAGGGTTATCTTCCAAACCATAAAATAAAAGAAACTGTATGGGAAATTCATCAAGTGTGAGTTTTGGTTGCAACAAATTTCTTCCCTTGGTCACATTGTTTCTAAAGATGGAATAACTATTGATCCTGCAAAAACAAAAGTTGTGGAAGAATGGCCAAGACCCACAAATGTAACTGAGATTCGTAGCTTCCTTGGTTTGGCGGGCTATTACCGAAGGTTTTTTAGAAATTTTTCACGGTTATCTAGTCCAATGACTAAGATAACTCGGAAGGGTGTTACGTTTATCTGGAGAAAAGAATGTGATGATTGTTTTCAGGAATTGAAAAGAAGATTGGTGAGTACTCCAGTTTTGGCACTACCTTCCAGGAATGGTGAGTTTGTTATATACAGTGATGCTTCATTGAAAGGACTTGGTTGCGTCCTAATGCAGAATGATCATGTAATTGCTTATGCTTCACGACAGTTGAAAACTCATGAGGTAAATTACCCTACACATGATTTGGAATTAGCTGCTGTTGTTTTTGCTTTAAAAATTTGGAGGCATCATTTGTATGGAGTAAAGTGTGAAATATATACCGATCACAAAAGTTTAAAGTATATATTCACTCAGAAAGAGTTAAACATGAGACAAAGGAGATGTCTAGAATTAATCAAGGATTATGATTATACAATTCATTACCATCCGGGAAAAGCAAATAAAGTGGCTGATGCTTTGAGTCGAAAAAAGTAATGCTTCATTAACAATGTTCCATTTGGAATGTGATCCTTTGGTTAACGATTTGATGAACCTTGGCATAGAAGTTGTTGGTGCAGGAAGTCCTTCTGTTTTGTTTCAGGTATCAGTGAGATCTTCTTTATCAGATAGAATCAAGCAAGCACAGAAGAAAGACAGCGAGTTGTAGAAAAAGGTAGAGCTGGTTCAGAAAGGTAAGTTGCCTGAATTAAACATTGATAATGATTGTGTTTTGAGATTTGGGAAGAGATTGTGTGTGCCTTGTGATTCACATTTGAAGAGATAATTGTTATGTGAAGCTCATAGTTCTCCGTTTTCAGTTCATCCGGGAAGTACTAAGATGTATAGAGATCTGTGTGAGTATTACTGGTGGGATGGAATGAAAAGAGATATTGCTGATTTTACTGTGAAGTGTTTGACTTTTCAGTAGGTTAAAGCAGAGCGGCAGTTACCGAAAGGGATGCTTCAGCCTTTACCAGTGCCAGAGTGGAAATGGGAGAATATATCCATGGGCTTTGTTGTTGGATTACCGAAGACATCTCGAGGTAATAATGCAATCTGGGTTATTGTTGATCGTTTGACCAAATCTGCTCATTTCCTTGCTATATGAGATACTTTCTCTCTTGATCAACTTTCCCGTTTGTATCTTAATGAGATAGTCAGGTTACATGGAGTTCCCCTCTCCATTGTATCAGATCGTGATCCCAGGTTTACTTCTAACTTTTGGAAAGTCCTTCAGAAGTCGTTGGGTACTGAATTAAATTTTATTACAGTTTTTCATCCTCAATCAGATGGGCAGTTAGAACGAACAATTCAGACATTGGAGGATATGCTACGAGCTTGTTCTATGGATTATCAGGGAAGTTGGGACCAACATCTTTCTTTAGTTGAATTTTCATATAATAACAGTTTTCACTCCAGTATAAAGATGGCACCATTTCAGGCATTATATGAGAAGCGGTGTCGAACTGCAGCTTTCTGGGATGAAGTGGGTGAAAGGAAGTTGATTGGACCAGAATTGGTAGAAGAGATGGCAGAAAAAGTTCAGCTGATTCAGAAACACATGAGAACATCTCAGAGCGGGCAGAAGAGTTATGCGGATAACCGGAGGAAGGATCTATCTTTCGAGGTAGGTGATCATGTTTTTCTCAAGGTTTCTCCTTGGAAAAGTGTGATGAGATTTGGTAAGAAAGGAAAGTTGAGTCCGAGGTTCATAGGACCATACAAAATTCTGGACAGAGTTGGATCAGTTCCATACCGAGTGGCTTTACCTCCGAGTTTATCTCAGGTACACAATGTTTTTCACGTTTCGATGTTGAGAAAGTATATGCCAGATCCATCTCATGTTTTGAGTCCAGAGGTAGTTCAGCTGGAAGAGAACTTATCTTATGAGGAACAACCGGTCCGGATTCTTGACTACAGGGAGCAAGTGTTACGGAATAAGGTGATTAATCAGGTAAAGGTTTTGTGGAAAAACCACATGATTGAAGAGGCAACATGGGAATCTGAAAATGCAATGAGGGATAAGTACCCCAATTTATTCGATAAGTAAATAAATTGCGGGGACGCAATTTTTTAAAGGGGGGAAAGATGTAACATCCCAAGTAAGTAATGAATAATAGATATTTTTATCTATGTCTATTAATGATTAAGATAGTGTTATGGAGGCTTAAAATGAAAATAAATACAATCTTATGCATGGAATACACTAATATTCTTAAAAGATTGTTTTACTTCCTTTTGATGGAAAACCATTTTTGAATCTATATTTTGACAATTTTATAAACTATGTTTGTCAAAATAAACTTATCCTTTATTATTGGGACATCAAAATTTACCTTGTGTGAATTTTTGGTATTTTTCTGACAATGTTCATTTTTTAATGAATAGTGAAAAATACTGCATTTTACATCAAAACTGCTTTTTAACCTAATTTATTTGTATGATTAGATTATGTTTTGAATTGGTTTTGAAGTGAAAATATAATATATTTTTACCATTTTATCCAATGGTGGTCATTGGAATCAATTTCACTTTGAAATTGGACTTAAACTGGTGTTAATCTTTTGATACTTATTGTTTCATAAAAACACGCTATTTGCTCTGACAGCGGGAATTAATTATTAAATTAATTAATGTGACCTATATGTTTTGAATTTTGTAAAATAGACTTCTTTTTTGAATTCGGAATATCAAATATAGCTTAGGGTGAATTTTTGGTAATTTTCTGAAAAACTTCAATTTTTTATGAATAGTGAAAACACTAAGTGGTAATCAAGCAAACTGATTTTCCAGTTAAATGAAAGTTTACCACTAATGTGTATTGAATTTTGAAAATCCGACATATATGGTTGTCATTAAGAAGTAAAATGTGGTTCAATGAGATTAAAATAATTTTTTTTGTGAATAGTAACTTATTAAGTTTTAATCGCGATTAGTGGTAATTAGGGTAGTTTAAGGTATAAATAATACTTTAATAAAATGAAATGACCTAGACACATGTCCCAACATCATTGGTTGTGTCATGGCCAACCATGACATACCATGGGTCAACATGGGGACCCCATGGATCCACTTTTGTTGGGAAATGACATAAATTACTTTTTATTTAATGTTAAAGTGAAAATGACATAAACATAATATGTTTTACAAAAACAATTTTTAAGAGGGGTTATACAAGTCCAAATTTTGATTATAAATAGTCATTGGAAAGATATAAAGATTTCCTATATCATAGTATATTTTTTATAATTTTTATACATTAAATAAATTAAATTATTTATTACATAATAATGATGCAGCGATGACATCATTATTTGACGATTTAAATAAAATAGAAAGATAATGTAAAATCTATAAACTAAACATGTCCAAAACCAATTGGATGAGTGTATTTCGAACCCTTATCACCTTATCCACGAGTTATATCAATGTGGGACCTTTTGAAACCGAAACACATTATCAAATAAAGTAATATTTCTTTACTTTCCAAAAGTGCCCCTCCTCTCCTCATATAAAAGGCCCCCACCTCTACCTCATTTCACAAACTTCTCAAGCCTTTGGCTCGGCCAACCCCTGACCATTTACACTCTCCACATACCTCTCCTCATCCTAGAGGATTACCTTTGGGCATAATCCTTTCAAAATAAGCCTTTTGGCTCAAATCAATAGGAGTTACACTTTTAAAGGTAATTCATTCTCTCACGTTCATTTGTTTTATTTTGCTTCTCCAACCCCCTAAACTCTTTTTATTTACTTATTTTGTAACAACACCAGTATCATAAATATACAAGTATGTTGTTATAAGATTTATTTGAGCTACACTCTCACACAACTTCATCAAATGGTTAAAGAACATACGGTTTCCATGGATGGCGAAATTCTGCCTCCCGAAACGATGATTGTTCAATACTCATTTAACACTTTCAAAGGTGTCCATTAAGATGTCACTATTTTTATATATGATATATAATATGTTTATGTTTTCCTTAAGCTTCTGTTTTTTTCATTTTGGGCATACCTTTATGGTTTCCATTATGGGTAAACACGATATCTTCATTTTAGGAAGTGCGGACTACCGCCCCCTAAAAGTGATTTGATTCGTTAATACCATATGTGGGATGTGTAAAGGATAAAGTTAATGATATTATATATGTTATTATACTGGAATTATAATATACCTTTATATCATTATGATTCCATTCTATAAAATACGAAATAGAAATGAAAGTAGCGTTCATGCGTACGTACGGCTTACCGTCTCCATGAACGGTGCATTTCATTTCTTACCTCTAAATGATTATTTAATATTATAAATGCATGTATGTACTGGATATATATGACATATATGATATCTACATCATGAATACCATTCTGGATATAATGAACCTTTGACCAAATTAACAACATGTAAGTGTAAGAAGTCTATTTTTGACTTAAGAACCAAATACCGACAAAATGAACATTATTAACTTAACTGATTACATGATGTTCACAACATGGTATAAAAGGAATAATGAACTTGAAAAGATTCATAAGAAAGTAGAGATTAACTCAAGTTTATTATTCAGGATATTAAAGAATGGTCGGGTCAAGTCAGATACGAGGAATGGGACTTCGTCTCAATCTCCTTTCGTTGAGGCATATTTTATTTTATACACAACTTTCTTTTATACGGTGTATAAACCCCTTTGACTTTTACGTTTATTCAAAAGGAATCTTTTTTATACGAAGCATTTACTAAATTACAAAAGGGAATGTTTTTGTCGTACGTATGCGGCGACAACGACTTCTCCGCCGTTGTGACAGTTATTTGAGTTTCGGCTTCCTCTACAAGCCATACCTTCTTTTTAAAAGAAAAATAAATACCATGTTTTACTTTTCTTTTATTTTGGTATGGAAAATGGTTTTCACAATGTTTTTTTGTTTTATTGATATCTTGTGATTGAAATGTGGAAATGTTATGTTTCCTTTATGCATGTTTTATGTGATATGATTATGGTTCTTGGGCATTATTATGAAGACGGGTGGTTCCGTGATAAACTAAGGGCGGGTGAGCCCGTTATAGCTCTCCAATGCATTGGGTAACGCGAAGGAGTGAAACGTTAAGGTTTCTCCGAAGAGATTTTAGGGAATATACTGTGATGGGTATTCCAAACGTAACCAAGAGGGTTACTCCCTACGTAAGAATGTTATGAATGCCTCAAGTTACCTTTATGTCTTATGATTTCTATGATTTATTCATGATTTTATGAGGTATGTTAAAGTGCCTATGTTTTATGGGTAAATTATGATTTCATTCTTATGTATATATGAACTCATGTTTCCTTTCCATGTTTCTTTTGATAACCCATACTGAGTTTTTATGCTCATCCCAAGTTTTTGAAATTTTTTTCACAGGTCAAGGGAAAGGTACATGGTAAGATGATAGAGTCAAGGATGTGTCAAGAAATAATCCATGTTTTATTTTAAATGTGTTTCCATTGATGGGAATGAAGAATACTATCTTTATGTAACCACTTTGTTCATATGTGGAATGTAATGCAGGTTTTATGATCTAATTCTCTAAAACTCTAAACCCGAAAAGATCCTCAATGTGTAATCTTGTAATAACTCAAGATTAAGTAAGGTTTAAGGCTGGGGCCTTATAATAATATTACGTAGAGATAATGAAGGAGTTTATGAATGATGCACATAGATCAAGCTTCTCTATTCACTCAGGGATCACAATGATGTATCAAAATATTCATGAGATCTTTTGGTAGGATAATTAATGGTCGAAAGAAAAAAGTATAAGGGGATGATACAATCACTACCCATACCTACTTGAAAGTGGGATACCATCACTATGGATGATGTCACTGGAATTCGAAGGTCATCTAGAGGAAACAATGCAATATGGGTTGTTGTAGATCATCATATAAAGACAACTCAATTTACTGTGATTTGAGAGGAATTATCATTGATCAAATTGAAAACATATATATCAAATAATTATTAAGGCTTCATGGCGTACCTCTATCTATAGCATCCCATCAAGATCTGGGATTCCTAAAGATGTTCTAGAAAAATATCCAACATTCTCAATGCACTAAACAGAATGTCAGTACAACCTATCATCCTCCAACTACTTTTCAATTTGAGAAGGATATTCACACTTAGGAAGATATGTTGAGAGTGTGTTTTATGGACTTCAAAGGTAGATGGGACCAATAACTTATCCTAGTCAAATTATCCTACAACAATTGTTTCCCTTTGAGCATCCTAATGGAACCATATGATGAACTTTAGTGGAAAAGGTGCGGAAAACCACTGTATTGGGATGAAGCTAGAGAGAATAAGATGATAGTACCAGAAATTGTCAAAGAAATGGTGGAGAAGGTGAAAACTATTCATCCGGACATCAAGGAAACCTATAGTCGAAAAAATAATCATAAAAAATCATCAACGAATTATTGATTTCAAAGTTGGAGACCTGGTAATTCTATATTTATCTCTATGAAATAACATCTTGCATTTTTAATGAAGGTGACGTTAAGTCCCAGGTACTTTGACCCCTTCAAAATTCTTGATCATGTTGGGGTTGTGGCCAATCGACTAAAACTTACACATACCATGAAAAAGGTACGTGATGTATTTCATGTATCCCACTTATGGAATATATAATAGATCATTCACATGTACTGTATTTAGTGGTGGTACAGTATGAGAATGATCTTTGATATGAGGAGCAGCCAGTGAAGATCAGGGATCATGGAGATAATGTTTTACATAACCCGACTACTCACTAAGTCAATGTACTATGGAAAAACCATAAGTACAAAAAGGAAACATGGGAACTGTAGGAGGCAATGACGGAAATGTTCCCACACCAGTTTATGTCTTAGAATGTAAAACTAAGTTTCGAGGGTGAAATTTTCTGGGGGGGGATGTAACGACCCAAAATTTTCATTGGAAATTTCCTTTATATAATTATGTTATACAATCATATTAAATCATAAAACAATTGACTACTAAGTATTATATGACCTTTATAAATACGTTTGTCACTTCTGTAATTTGAAATTTGAAAATTTGACATACACAGTTGTAATCAGTAAGTTATTTGGAGTCTAATATGAGCAATATAATTTTTAGTAAACAGTAACATACCCTTATGAATAGTGAAATACCCTGGTGAATTGTAATCTTACCTATGATAGTACATAAATAATATCCAAGTGGAAGTATGATATACCTATATTTGGGAATAAGAATCAATTTTTTTAAAATTGTTTTTCTTTCGAGTAAATGATGATTTTTATTGAAAATTAAATAAATCATATATAGAAAACTATTTTTTAAAAATGAATTTCATTTTTTTTATTCTACTCAAGAAAATGATTAGGGTGTTGTTTTTGGATTTTTAGAAAATACTCCAAATTTTGGTTAATACTGAAATTCAATAATTAGAAAAATATGTTAAATAAATGAATTTATACAAAATGATTGAGTAATGGATGATGTAAATGGCCATTGTTTAGAACACCCATGAAATTATTACAATTCATAGTCATGGAATCATCACTATTTCTTGTTCGTGGAGAAATAGGTAGTTAATGAATATATTATTGTCAAAACCCCTCTCTACTCCACTATAAATATCAACCTTCACACCATAATTTCCTCACACATCTCAACCTTCAATACCATTGTAAACATTAACCAAAAAAATTCCCTATACCCTCTCCCACGTCCAATAGCATTGGATCTAATCAAATGACCATTCCAGGCTACCTTATGAAGGATTCAAGATGCAATTCCCCTCTCTCTTTTCCTTTAATTTCCTTTAAATTTCATGGGTTTTCCATAAATATCTCCCAACCTATCCTCATACACATGGTATGGTAACTATAGTATCATTCATTTACTATAATTTTATGACACTAATGTGTGACTATATCATCCAACCTCCTTTCCTTCTTCTTTTTATTTTATAATGGAAAATGTTGTTCGTGGGGTGTTAATTTATCACCTTCAAGAACAACATGTTTTAATTTTCTTTTACAAACACAAAATACGGTAATGGAATAATTTTTATGGTTGAAACATTTTTTTTATTTATTATATCTTATTTATTGTTATATAACCAAAATATATACATATTACTAAATTATTAAACAAAACAAGTTCATTGTTGTTGAAAAACTACCCGAATTCACCCAAACGATCATCATTAAATTCTTATCTAATGATTTATTCTAATGGTATATAAAAAATTATTTATAAAATCATTTCAATTTTTTTAACATCATAAAAAACATATTATTACTATTTTATTTGTTTATATATATTTTAAATGAACTTCTATTCATGAATACAAGTGAATCGTTCAAGAAAACTGCAAAAAAAAACGTTCCCAAACAATGAAATTGAACCAGTTAACCCATTAAAAAGTCTATGAATGTGCCTAAAGGGTATATTAAATTAACTAAATATAAAATAGGTTATTTTATTTTTAATTAATTAACCTAATTATTTTATTCAGGTCATTAATAATGAGGGAAAAACATCATACATACGGTAAGGGATCTTATACATTTCACTTTTATTCAAGAATGTCCTCTATGCTTTGTCATTATATGTTTAATACCTAATGATGGAGTATGATTTCTCACCTCATCCATACTAAACAAATAATTTATAAGTAATTAAAAACCCCTTTATCTCTCATGAATCTCTCTTAATTACACTTGATACCATGTCGATAATTGGTAAGGAATTAATCTCAAATATCCTTTATTTGTTCAAGTCGCCTTATCTTAATTTCTACCAAAATGATGTTGTATTATCTATTTATGTAAATATTATATATGTTGTGTACATTTATAACATTCCATCATCAGGAACCTTTTAGAATTCTATTTTTGGGATATAATTGTTTTTATGTGTTTCCCTCTTCAATACTTCCCGATAAGCAAACATATTTTAAGGGAACTTCCCGAATTCTTACATGATTCCCAGGACTCTATATCTTCTACTTTAAAACACCATTGTATTTATAAAATAAATAATTTTTTACTACTAATACATTATTGTTTCCAATATTTTTTTTATAAAGTATTTTTCTCTATTCTATTGTAAAGGCTATATAGTCTTTTCCTTAAAACCAATAAAAAATATTTTAATTATACAATTCCTTAAATAATTTTCTTACATGTTTTTACATTACATGAAATAACTTCCCATGATACATGCCTATTTTACCTTATGAATGTCCTTGTATATTTTAATTTATTTCTTTTATGGACACTTTTATGATACACCCATTTGTTATGGTTTATGTCATGATTGTGGTACTCAATCTTTTCTATTGGTAACCCTTGTGTTTCATATGATTTATTATGTATGATTAATTATGTGGAAAACATATTCATGTATTATTAGGATTTTTTCACCAAGATAGATCTCTAATTCATTATGTAAATTTTAGCATGTTGAGATTTTATTTTCAATGGTCTTGAAGATTAGCCATGGCCTATGCCACTATGTGCAATGGTCTTGGCTGTTAGCCTTGGCTTGTGATACTATGTGAAACTGTATTTGTTTTTATCCTTGAATCGTACTAAATTCATGTTTTCTATTTCTTCCATATTACTATGAATCCATGTTTATATTATTCCTTATTTATATGTTATGATTCCATAGGTAAAATTCCTTTTTATATCATCAGGTCATACCCTCTATCCCATGTTCTAATGCTTTGTTCTTATAATTATTCCCTTTCTAGGATTTTTGTTCATACATTTGTTCATGTTATCCCCAAGTTATGATGTGAAGATGTTTGAGCACAATAGAAGATTGGATCTGATTATGGATTTTATGTAAAACTTTTTTATTTTAATGTATTATTTTGTACCTATTCATCCAAGACACTATACCTTACTATCCTTAGCTAGTACTCTGATGTATAATTTTGATTAAAATTAGGTAATGTAATATGATAAAGTATAGGGTCACTATAGTTTCCCTAATTCTTTATGGTATGATTCTATTATTTATTATTAATTATTCTGACACCATTATATACATTGATTTAGTGTATTCAGGCTGATGTTTGAAATGATTCATCCAATTCAAAGACACATCATCTCAATATAATGGGTCTCTGATGTTGTTTGAAAAAATGGGATCTCATGAGGTTGAAGGCACAATTTTTTTAATGGATTCCCTTGGAATACCATGTGAATACTGGGGTTGGCACACACCATATTTCTCATGTTTTTTGGGATAGGTTTATCATCAGGGCTTTGAAAAAGATAGGGAACCATGGTAATGGATAATTTTTGGACTATCTTGGATGAGCATCAATATTTGTGGATAATCCTTGATGAAAGGGGATGAATTATAATAATGTATGTTGATCCTAAGTATCCCTATATCATTTAATTTCATAGTAGGATCAGTTTCTACCACAAAGAGGGGGGGTGAGGTTGAATCTGTGGGTGTTGTTTTTATAATTTATTTTTAATAGAAATAACCCTACATGAATTATTACACTCTGGTCTACTCCAAACTGATATATCTCAACCTCACATGATCATGTATAAAATAAAAAATACAGGGAACACAAAATTTTTACTAGGATTGGAACCAATGTGGAATTATAATCCTTATTGTGGAAGGACGACCTACCCATCCAAGGAATCACTTCACTATAATAATATGATAGTTTCAATTACAATAATTCATGTTTCATCACACAACACACATTAAGAGTCAGACCAAATAGTAAAGATTCACCCTATTGTAGAAAAAAATATATACAATATGAATATGATCAACAAATAAACTGGGATATAATTGAAACAAAAAATTAT
Source organism: Viscum album (assembly GCA_963277665.1). NCBI lineage: Eukaryota > Viridiplantae > Streptophyta > Magnoliopsida > Santalales > Viscaceae > Viscum > Viscum album. The sequence goes on from OY728136.1 coordinate 615,272,068, forward strand.
GATCCTATTCCATGATCCTTCAGAATTATAATTATATAATAGCCCATAATTCACAATGGAATTACTTTGAAAAAGTTTTATCACAATAGAATCCAATATCCTGAAGTAAGGAGATTCATTAGATGTTGAACATTCAAAATCCAAAATTAGTCATGGACTCTTATCCTTCTAAATTTTTCTCACAACAAAAAATAAAATAAAAATAATAGACCCAAATTTATTCACACATTTTTATAATTTTTTCGAACATAACAATTTATGTCCATATATTTATTATTAAAAATTCTCGAAGACTCATAATCAATTATCACATGATATATATATATATATATAGATCTGCATACTCACCATCTCAATAAAATATTTAGTGAAACCATGTCACCTTTACTACTCTGATATATAAATACCATAATATTTCTCGTCCATAAAATAAACTCAATTAAAAACACATTTGAGAGATCTTAAAATGATCTTATTAAAAAACATCAAAATTGTACATTTGGATGGCCTCATACATCTCTTCCATATGAAACTTCCATTCATTAAATTTCCAATTATTAAATTCTCACCTTATACATAAGGATATAAACCCTCAATTTTTTTTTTCAAATGCTCATGTGAATTAAATACATGGTTGTGTAGATTACTTTGACTACATAGATTCATCTACATCAATGAAATAATGATGTGAATCATTTTGGGTACATCACTACATTATCTAAATTAATGAGAATAACTATGTGCTTTTATCAAAAATTCATATATAGAATATTTCACTGTGTGATTTGGATACATGATATATTTGGCTATTCAATTCAATTTAAAATTTCTAAATTTTGGATTTGGCTATGAGATAATTTGGATATGTGGTTCTACCCAAAATGACTATGTAGTAGATTAAATTTTTGATTAAGCTACATGTAATATTCTATTACATGTTGTTAAAAAAATTCCTGCATATCATATTTGACAATGTGATTCAATTATGTGATATATTTGTCTATGTGTATCACCAACATACTAAAATTTTAATTGAATTAGAAAAATTGAATGTCTCTCAAAAACTCACTCGGATCCTCTGCAACTGATATCCATCCAACCTCAAAAACACTTTATAATATCATTAAATTGTCTACCATTATATATATCCATAAAAACAGGATCAGGGAGCATTATAATTAATAATCACTTTATTTTTTTTAAAAAAATCTAAAAACAAGTCCTCGTTAAAAAATGATGGGAGCTTCAACCATCCTCAAACAAAGCCACAAATATATGAAGTTCTTTAATTAAAACTTTTAAAATTATTGACTATAATACCAAACCCCATTTACCTACCATTCCTCAAGACATGAATTATCAAATCAAAACCAATCTAAATGAGATGTATCCTTACATAACAATACAAGATATGGCATTGTTATTGAGATATTTATATCCCTTAGTGACAAGCATGTTTTCATTGAGAGATTCAAATGAATACACTTCTCAAACCCCCTACCACTTATAATACCCCCATAACACACACTCTTGTCCACTTTTTGAATATAATAAAGAAGGCCATGGGGGGTTTTATGGGTCTCAAGGAAACAACAAATCAAATATACAGGGAAGGATAAACATGTAATTTCATTCTTACCTCTAAAAACATCTTACTTGGTAAATATTTCTTTAATATATATGTAAGATTCTATTTTTTTGTAGAATAAAAATTAACGTGTGAATAGAAGGATACACATGAAATATTATCCTTCATAGAAAAAAATACCTCTTGGGGAATTGATTTTTAATGATATCTATAACTTTATCCTTTGTAATAAGAAATAAAAATTTTATTTCACATGAGGCCACCTTCTATTTCATAAAAATCTTATCACATTCCTATATATTTATCATGGGAGTTTTGAAATTTATTATTAAAATTATTGATATCACATTCATTTTCTTGAATAATGTTGAATTGTAACTGAAAATCCACCCAAAAACCATAATCTAAACCAATATCCGTAAATCCGATGTAACATCATGGGTTGCAACCTCATACTCTGATTCTCTTATACATTGGGTCACTGGACTATTATCCTTACTATACTAGTTTTCATAAAAATAACCAAAAACTTAATATGGATCCATGGTTTTCATAGTCACATAACCAATATATATCTATGTAAATAATAAATTATAGATCCACTAATTATATATAAATAAGGAAACAATTCACTATTACATTTAAAAAACTATAAATTATTTTAATTTAAATATTTTTTTACTTATTTAGGTTACTTTGATTCTTAGAACATTGAGTCACCATATAAATAAACTAGATATAGAAACTTTGAGATACAAAAGGATACCAATCATACCTCTATATTTCTTATGATTAAGATTATTGGATAGATCATATTTGGTAAATATTGTTCCAATTGATAAAGGTTTTGAAACTTCTTTTCTACAATTTTTCAAAATTATAAAAAAAATTATGTGGTATTCATTTATTGTGAAATAATGATATTATATATATATATATATTCAATTTATAACCTTATAATGTATTTTATTTTCACTATAATAGTCATCTCAAACTATTTATATATCCTTATTGTGAGTTACCCACAAAATATAATATTATTACTAGAAAAAATAATGTTAAATACATATAAAATCACCATATGTGAGTATCAAAAACCCTTTTTCAAGTTTAGTTTTATAACAAAACAGAATTTGGTAAAACCTATTTTTTTAAATATTCACCATATTAAGAATACAATCCCTTAGAGTTTATATCAATCCAAATAGTATTTATTAAATATGCTGACCAGTTTTTACCATATTCAAGAATAAATAATTTTTGTTGTTCAAGATAAAATTATTATTTATGGTTACGATTCAGGAACAGAAACATTACATCGATTTGAAAATTCCTATATTTTATTTGATTTAACACATCAAAGAACATTATAATTACAATCATGTCTAGAAACATGAGAAAAAATTTTCTTCAATGTCTATTATTTCTATTTGTGAATATAATATATAATAATTTATGGAATCACTCCTTGTGAATTAACCATTATCATTGATTTTTTACAAAAAACCCATTTTATACCAATCACACATTAAGTTTTCAGTCTTGGAACATGTTTTCTTATAACATTATTCTATTTTTGATTATGTCTTTAAATTGCATATTTTGCACATTCATTATTTTCAATTGAGGCATCCATCATTGAAGGCTCAAACATTGAAAAAAAATCTATTTTGTTGTCCTCTTTTATCATCCTTCTTTTTTGAATTAGTTTGTTATGATTCTGAATGATATAAAAATTTCCAACATGTTTAGTTGACACCTAAAACATATTTGTATCACCACGATAATCTTTATCATCACCAGTGGAAAATTTTTAATTAACATCAATAGATTTTGTTATGATTTGAACAACTTTTTAAACTATTTGTTCTAATATATTCTAATTGTTTTCTATATGAGGCTCAAACTCTTCTTGATATCAAAATTTGGATTTTCTTATATTTTCCCAATTTTCACATCCAAACACTCAATATGTTTTTGGTATAACTTATTCTAGTGTCTATATCTATTACAATGAGATAAATATCCCTTATAGAATCTATCATCTTCCATTTATTCAAACATTCCAACCTTCTTCCATGAATTTCAATTCGAATAGGTCTTTTAATGAATTTTAAATATTTCACATTTGATTTATTTTGGTACCATATATCATAGAGTGAAACATTATTAAGGAGTCTCAAAAGACATATATTTTGAACATTCACTATAATACACATTTATTATCTCTATAATAATGTTGAAGCACTATTCTCATCCAATATAATGATACCCATTTCCCCAATTCTTTGATTATCCCTCCCTAAAATACTATTATAATATAGTGTATATGGTGACATATATTGATTCCTGATTGTATAGTATCTAAGATAAATTTCAATCCTATAACGTGTGTATTCCTTCAAATTTTCATATCTATCATTTATTATACACAAACCAATATCTTTCTCAACCTTCATTATGTATATTTTTAATATCAAAACATCCTCAAACATGTTCGTAATGAAAAGAAAATTATTCACATGATTGAATTCAACAATGAATGTAATGAAAAAATGATCACATCGATTCAAATTTCGACACGTTGTCCAAAATTTATATATTTGATCTAATTTTAATGATCTTATTAGAATAATTTCCACCTTATTTTGTGCCTTTTTTATTTATCTTTACAATTGGACAAGTTCGAAGAATTCCATATTAATGTGTTTTGATATTGGGTAAATCTATTACCACTTCATACTTCACAATCATACTTATTATTACATTTTTCGAAGATGAACAGTTATTATTTTCAATGACATATTCTCATCTCTAATTAAAATATAACTTGTATAAGAGGTACAACTCATAATAAATAAATTTACATTTGTTTCAAAACCACGAGGTTCTTTTATTCGATCAATTGTGATTTTAATTATTCTTGAATTTCTATTTAATGTTACCTAATGACCATAATCAAGGAGTTTTATAACACTGAACATTTTATGTTTTAGCCCTTAAACATAATTAACGACATATAATTTAAAATTTGTATTCCTAATTTGTGTTTTCATAGTTTCTTTTGAATTTTAATGAAAAATCATTAGAAAATTTCTCCAAACCACCTTCATGTATCTCAATGTTCTTTATAATTTTAATATCACTTGTCAAGTGGGAGGAATGACCACTATTAAGTCTCTATAAATTTTTCTTATTTCTTTCGTTTTATGTAACTTATACTAAGAACGAATTTTCAACATTGTAAAGTTGAACTATTTTCCCTTTCACTATGATAGGGAACTGACCGAATAAGGTTTTCATCCATTTCTATACTATATTACCCTTTTGATCAAACCAATCGCATATGTACTTAAGATAATAAAATAAATTTTGGGCCATAAATTTGTATCAAGTTTCAATTTATATATGTTTTTCCTCAAATGAGTTCTTGTCTCTTTGAAACTACTCTCCTAGCATCATTCCATATCATAAGTAATAACATATTATTACAATGTGTATACGATATATTTTTTATCATAAAATATGACTATTGATATCCTTAAAAAAAATAATTTTCTTCAAAACATCAGTCCTGTCATGATATTTTCTATTCAGAATATGAACTTTTCTGGTCTGGTTTGGATTGATTACATCTATGATTTGATATAGAAGTGTAACTAATGTTTCTCCTTTCATCAGTTTATCTTTAAAAAAATTCATCTCTATTATTAATGGCCTAGATTTAACAAAAAACATTGATCTAAAGATTCATTATTAGTAGAAAAGATTTTGTGTTTTTTTTCAAATAAGAATTCTAATTGAATATTCTTCGCATCCTTTGATGCTTATCCCTTGAATTCAATAGAGCTCATGAAGTCCTTATTCATATTTTTTAGTTTTTCCCATCCTCAAGAATCATTTATTTGATAATTTATTATTATAAACCCTTTAATGTTTTTTTCAAGATATTTTATCATCTTTTTATATTTGAACGATCTCAATCTGATTGTTATATTTTCTTTCACAATAGTTCTATCCTTTTTAACATAATAATCTTTTCCATCTGTCATATTCTTGTCCCCCATTTGATAATTATTATTCAATTTCTTGAGCATGTTAATACTGGGAAAAAATGCTATATCTTATCTTTAAACATGGATTCATAATATAATGGTTCTAAATTATCTTTATTAACACTCAATGAGAGAATAATTTTATAACATGAGAAATAAAATTTTTATTTTTTTCATTTGTCTCATCATCAAAATCACTATAAGAGACAATATCAGTGTACTTTTAATTTATTTTCATTTTTTTTATTTTTTCCTTTTATGTCGCATATTTCATTCACCAAACATTGAATATTTTTTATAAATATGGTTCTAATAATTTTCTTCAATTGTTTTCTCATTTTGAGATTCGTGATCTTCTCCTTTCATTATAGTGGTAATTAATTTAATTATGTTTTAACCCATTTAAATTATAACATTTGATATATAAATAAATTTTTTATTTTCTTCGTTTTAAAATAATTTGTAAATAAAATCAATAAATATTTTATATTCATATTCATTCTTCGAATCACTAGAGTCTAAAACATCCTTTCCTTTAAAAATTTTTATATTTGTCATGGATTTGAAAGACTTTTCATCATTAACATTATTTTATTAAAGAAATAATATTTATAATTTTGTATATAGTGAGAGTATTATGTAACTCATTCAGTGTACTATCATATAAAAAATGAAGATTTGAATTTTTGTGATCAAACTATTTTCAAAATTTCTAATCAATATATTTAAAATTTTGGAATCATCATGATTCTCACCACATCCCAGAATATTACTTTTCATATCATATGGTGAATAAAAAAAGCATTAATACATTCATCCTTTGTAATTTTTATTCCTTTTAATTTTCTTCTATGTATTTATACTTTTTCCACATTAACTTTTAGATTTCCTTCCAAACCACTCTATACATATTTCCAGATAACTTTTATGGTTTGTGTTTCAAATAACTTCAATGTATATATTATTTGATAATGAAATGGGAAAATTGTTTTATCTCTTCAATCCACATACATGTTCCTCTTACCATTAAATGTATGGTGATGATTATTTTTAAATGGTAGATATATAAATATGGCCACTACATGAAATTCTATTCCAATAGATAAACGAGATGTAAATATCTGATTCTAGAAACTATGATAACTATTACCATTTAATATTAGTACACCCATGTTGTTGAAAGTATTTATATTATCCATTATCAAATTTAAACTTCAAGTATCCAATAGAGGAAAACCACTATGTTACCAATTGAATTTCTTATTAAGATGGGTTTCCTACACATTGAAGGTTGGGTGAATCAGTGAGGTTAATTTTTACAATTAATTTTCTATAAAAATAACCCTCAATTAGATGATTAAGTATTTTCAACTAAAAAAAGAAAATTTTCTAGAATCACGTAATCATACAAAAAATACAAAGAAAATGAACACAATATTTTGGAAATGTTTAGGTTGAATGTGGAATCGTAATCCCATCTGTGGTTTATTATCCTCTTCAACCACATATTCTCTTCAATATAAGAATAAGTGAGTTCTAAATGTAGTCATTCATGTGAAATCACCCCAAAAACATTAGGAGTCACACCCAACAATAAAAATCCATGGTATAATAAAAATAATATGAATACAAAATGAATATTATCAACAATGAAACTAGGATAGTATGATAATAAAATGATAAAGACCCATTTTCATGATCCTTCATATTATGAAAGAACAAATTTCCCGTAGTGTAGACTTGAATCAAAATGAAAAAAATATTCTTAGTTTCAAATTAAATATCCAAAAATAGGTAGATGCATTATATACAGAAAGAAAACCATCTTACCTTAACCCCAAATATTCCTAATCTCCCATGTTCTAATAGTAGAAAAACTACAAAAAATCATGTACACAATCTATTAATTTTATTAATATATCAAATTCAGATCAAATCATTAATATTAAAAATTTTAGAAGAAATAAAATATCAATTTAACGTGATATGTATATATATCATGGTACTGAGAAACTTATTTAAATTCCCAATGGACTCTAGTGTACAGTATTTTTATGATATTCAAGCAACAAAATATTATGTATGTAAACAATCCACACCATTTAAAAATCATATGAATGATCCCAAAAAACACACATATTTTTTAAATATACATGATTTACATGTGCATGGACTCACGCATATCTTCCAATTGAAACATCTAGACTCAATATATAATAATTTGAAACTCTCACCCATTATGAATTGATGGAATACACTATGTGGGTCTCAATGTCATATTTTAATACCATAAATGCCTACATGAATTAATTTGTCTATATCTTTTGAACTATTTATATGAAATGGTAATGTAAATACTTTTAGATGCATTGTTGTATTTTCAATATAGTTTTATAAACTATGTGATATTGTTAAAAATTTATATACACGATCATTGCGTATGTAATTTCAAAACCAAAGTGATTTAATTAGGTGATTCCATCCAAATTGAGTGTGTAGTAACATTAGTTATGTGATTGATTTACATAATAAATTTAGAAATGTGTTAGATTCTAAAATTCACACACAATAGAATTGAATATGTGATTTGGTAAAATGAATGATTTGGATACATGATGCAATCCAAAATTACTAAAAAAAATATACCTCTATATGACTGATCTATATGATATAATTGGCTACCAAGATATCTCACATACTAAAAAATATTATTCAAATATATAAAAAACTATTATTCACTCAAACCCATTCAGAAACTATTCAGTCAACATAAAACCAACATAAAAAATCTATTCTATAATAGTGAAATTATCCCCATGATATGGCCATAAAAACATTAAAAAAACAATTATAATTATGGATAACTTTAATATTTGGTTTTCAACAAAAAAAATTTAAAACTTACCGACAAACATTTGATTTTCATATTTAATAAAAGAAAGTCACAAATCTATAGGGTTCATTAATGGTTTATAAAACCCAATATGTGCATGTGATATGTTTTCTCACGACATGTGTTTGGATTACAATGATTTATTAATTAATTGGTTCTCGTACAACCTTGAAATGAGAGAAATCATATTATACCATGATGGATGTTTAAGAATATGTTTTACCCATTGACTAGTGATTGTTGAGGTCATCACTAAATATATATAAAATGTGGTGCATGGGAAAAAATGGGTTTAGATCGATCAAATAAATATATTAAACCCTAATATATGATCTCTTAAGTACCTCCAAAATGGGTAGGTGGATGGTTATAAATGGTTATCATTGGGATATATAATGGAAATGATCATTCATATGTTGCGAGTGAGAGGTCTGAACTTATTGCAAATTATATTTGAGATGTATTTTATTTAAAATCTCTAATATAATGTCTACATTTTATTAATATCATGGACATTTTACCATGATGAAATCCTGGTGTCACTGATATAAATTAATCCATGAATGATGGGATCTGGCCCTAGATTTTGGAATGATATACATGAAGGCTTGTGGGATTCTCTATGTATAATGTGGCCTTAAGGACAATGGAGGGCCACCCATTTTTATTTGTAATAGAAAAATTATTAACTAATAATGGAAAAATCAGTTGTATCCTAGTATAGAATGTATAAATGAGAATATTTTTGGAAATCTATAGGAAAACCAAATAAATATTTATGGGGTATAGGTGAGTAACCATCACCTTGATAGTGATATATGTTATGTGAGGTTCGGAGGAGAAAATATTCCCATAGAATGATAGGGTATGTGATTATAGGGATGAGTGTCATTCTTCACATGTTGCATGATACTATTTTATGGGTATTACATTGTGGGTGTTATTTCACCTAATATATTTGATTTGATCAATGGTGGTGGGAACCATTAACTCAGAATTTATATGGTCAATACAATAGTTTTGTAACTATTCCCCACGATGTTATATTTTGGTAATACGTTGTTGGAACTATTCACATTGATTTTATATGATTTTATTATACTGTTGGATACATTCCCCCCAATGCTATATGATGAATTTACTAGATGGTAACTGTTTCTATAATGTTATATAATTTTATTTTTATGTGGGATATATTATTCATAATAGTATATGTTGGTTATTAAGGTGTTGGAACATTTCCTGTTAGTGATATATGATTTTATTACAGGATTGGTTCAATTCCCCGTGATATTATATTATGGGTATTATTAGGTGTGCTACTTTTTTTCATGTTTATATTATGTTATCATAGTGTTGGATATAATCACCAATACATATATGATACATCATAAGTATCATGGGAATGAACAATCTTAACCCAAGGTTCTCATATTTGACTTTCTCAGAGAAATATAACATTTTTTGAAAAATGTATAGTGGAAATTGGCGGTAACCTTAGGATCCAAGGATGATGTGGTATTTTTTATTGAATTTTTATTTTTATTGGTTTATAATGAGAATATCAAAATATAAATTCACTATATATACAAGATTTGTTATAAGAAATATTTTTGGTGGAATAAAGATTTATAATCACACCGTTTTCAGGTGCCATAGAGTATTGGTATCTGAGAAGACATCATGATCACACATATATGTAAATAATATTCCTAATATTTGTATGTTCTATAGGATATAATTTATGGGGATCAGATATAGGACTCAGTAGGAAGAAGACACTAGGATCTGTATTTCTATTTAGTTTACTTTTTGTTTTGGTTTTATGATCTTCCCATGAGAAATGATGTTGGAATTTTCTTAAATCGTGTGATGTTTTAGATATTTTTTTTATAGAATCTGTATGACATTTATTTATTTTTGATTTTCATTCATATGATGTTCTCTCATATTAATTGGTTATTATATGAAATTATTTTTTATAATTTAGCCTATTTTTCTCAACTATAAAATGTGGGTATATTCTCCCCATGGTATGACCCCGAATCGTTGCGGCTATTCTGTAGCCTCTATCTTATAGGGAAGTTCACTTGGGGTCATGTGATGGATTTTCCCAATTGTTGAAAAGTAAACCAAGATGAGGACATTGGCCAAATAGTGGGAAAATATTTTAGAGAAAAAAATGGATAATAATTTTTTATTCAACTGTAATATTGAAGGAAACTAGAAAAATTAGTTAATGCATTATAAATTAGGAAATTTAAAAAAATAAGTGACTCAAATAAAAATTTTAAAAAATTATAATATTTTATGAATTCATTTTAAAATAGAAACCAATAAAATTATCAATCATAAAACCACATTGTAAAAATCAACACTATTATGCATTGAAATATATTTTTTTATATTGATTAAAATCTATTTTTATAGTTAACTATTTGATAATAGTTATTCATTTATCACACATATTACTATTAATCCACAATTGTAAATAAATCAAAATTCCATGGAATAAAATTTCTCAAATTTATAGTAATTTGTTTATATTTTATATTTCAATGAAAATGAAAGTAGAAAAAATTAAAAAAATTAATAAGAAAAATAATAAAAATAACAGAGTAAAAATATATTAATTTTTTATTTTATTTGAAAATTAAATTTAAACTAAGGGTCACATTTCACTCCCAGACATAAAAATGTCATAATATTCAATATAGAGTATTGTATATGGATTTTATTTTAAAAGTGTGATAGATAATGAAAAAACATTAATATAGGCTATACATAATAAGATGTCGATAAGGATTTATTATGAGAAACTTATATAATCCTGGAAATTGGTAGAATTAGGAGTATATACCTCTAGATTTACCTTCCCTAAAGATCTATTAGACTCAAATACTACTCGATTTTTGATTATAGTGGAGTAAATTTTTTTATGTGGAAGGATGGAAGAAATGTGTGGGAATTCTCCTTATGTAATGGTTTATTTATTATATTGTATTCCTATATATTATGAAGGTGAGTGAAAAGATAAATTATAGTGGTAGTTGAGTAATTTGATATTAAAATGGAATTTGTAATACTATATTAAGTCAATTTATTATTTTATTAGAACAGTCATTTTAATTAAAAATAACCAAATCAAGTTTTTCAATAATATTTTGTATAACTAAGTCATAAATAGTGGGCTCATTTAGAAGAGTTGATAAAAGAGTATTTTTAATAATCGACTCCTCCACAAACTATTTTTAATAAATTATTAGATCAATATTAAATGTTCTAGTGTGAATGCTTAAGATTACTTTTTCCTATGTTTAGTATTTAGGAAAATGGTGATGATATGTATTCAGTTCCTCCAATACATCTACTTCTTTCTTCAAATTAATATTTTATTATTGTGAAAAATATTTCTCATGTTTTCATTATGAGATTCACTTTCATGAAGGAATTTTATATAATTAAATTTCAATTGTTTTAAAGTTCCAGTTATAATGAGATTATAACACTAATCATAGATCTTCTATTAACCATTATTTGACTACCATAATCCCCTTGGGTGTTATATTATCTCCTAGGGTCACTGAATGACAATATGATTCTATTTAAAACATTGAAGAATGATTTACGTACTTTTGGGAACATTTGAATCAACACTTAATTATATGAAAAATCATATATTCCCCACTTATAGAAATATCATATGGTCTACCAAAATATTATTAACATTCCCTTAGTGGAACATAGTGTCTAACTTGGGTAATGTATTAAGGGTCATCTTTCAGATAACACATAATTAAAATCACTTTATTTTATTTTTGTGTTTTATTTATTGTAATGAAAATAAAGGAAAATTTCAGTGTCTCTAAATGTAAATGTAGTATAAAATAAATAGGCAAATTAAAATATAGCAATAATTAAATTACAAGTAACAAAAAAATCAGTTAAAAATTATTCATTGTAAATCATCATTTCTTCATAGATTTTATCATATATATTCAATGATCCAACATCACCATATGTTTGGTCATATACTTCACCTGATGTTATGAATATATCATGTACCTAAAAATCTCCATTCACACTACACATCTACCTCCCCCTTAGTTAGAAATCTAGAGGCATCCACAATTTAGAGACCCCTCTACCCCACCTTCCTCAAACCCCCCCATGTTTTAGGAAAAATATTCATTACGTAAACTATATTTTAATAATTCATAAATAATTTTCCAATTTTATTAATATATATTCACACGAGTAAGAATAAATTCATACAAGATATGAATTAAACTAAGATTTTATTCATCCATAATGAATAATTATCGTAACATTACATGAAACTATGTGTTAAATAACATATATGATTACATTAATTAAAATTTTATAAATTAATTTTCTACAATGAATAAAAAATAATATTATCATCACAATAAGTAAATCTCAGAAATCAACTGGACACATGTGAATCATTATTATTAGAACTAAACCCATAATGATAGAAACCATCATGAAAGGAAAAAACGACATTTAAATAAAAAATGATGACTAAATGAATGAAATGAAAATTTGTAATGTTATAATAGAATGGATATATAGTTTTTAATATGGGTAATATAGTTTTTATATTATCATTTTTAAAGGGTATATTATAGTTGGGTATAATACCAGCAATAATATTACCTATTTAAAATTATAAGTATGTAGTTGAAATATATAAAGATTATTTTGTTAAAAAACAAATTCTTTATAAATAATTGATTTGGAATAAAATATATAATTTTATAATCTAATTAAAAGATATAATTTCATTTGTGAAAATACCATTGATTATAATGAATCTATTTATATGAATTGTTTATTTTTCGTAAATGTATCAATTTTCAATAATGATTTAAATTAAATTTACTAATAAAATTCATAGAATTATCAGAAAAATACTTAATAAAAACATATAAATAATTAGAGAACTATATATATCACTAATTTATTTATTAATGGCCAAAGAAAAATATTTTAAATAAAAACATTGTTTTGTTTATGTTTATTTTTTGTTTTTGTTTAAGGGTAAAATTTATATTATCATAAGTATCAAAATTAATAATATATAAATTATATATATAAATTACATTTTGAAAACATCCAATAATATTTAATTAATAAGTTATAATTAAAGGTAACGTCACTCAATGTTAAATGAGATATTTTCAAAGAGTTGTTTTTATTTCTAATGTATTTTGATCTTAATAAATATTATATATTTCATAAGAATAATTATATTAATGATATTTATTGTTTATATATAATATAAAATAAATTTATATTCATATAATTTCTATTAAAATTTAATGAATAAGAATAAAATAATATTGCATAAACAAATTTTGGAATTTTGTTCTAAAATGTTATTCATTTTCTAATTAAAATTAATATTTGTAATTGATAAAAATTGAAATAATAAAATTCATTTCATATTTTGAATCAAAATTTTTGAATTAGGTTGTAAGGTAAATTTTATTTTTAGGCATCAATATAAGTTATTAAGAAAAAAAGTATGTTACCACAGTTAAGGTAAAATGAGATTAATATTGTTAATTAAGCTGTAAAGGCCTAAAATATCCTATGTATTTATATTTAAATGAATATATTATGGAGTTATTGACATATATTAATATTTTATCTATTATATTTATACTTTGGATCCACTTTCTATGACAAATTACATTGCTTACTAATTAATTAACTGTAATTTACAAAAAATACCACTCAAACTCACCTATAAAGAGTCCCATCTACTACCCAACTCCAAGAAATTTTTTTTATTGCGTTACTATTTAATAAATTACTTAATATTTTCTCTATTAAAAATATTATATTTTTATTAACCTAGACTCAAAATAAGAAGTACTAAATATTTCCTTTTTAAGAGGCTATATGAGAGAAAAATCAAGTCTTCATTGTATGGATTGACATCTCTCTAATCATTCTATTTATCTTCTTCATTAAACAATTATTATATATGTCTTATAAATTTCATATTTTTTTAAAATCATCAATCTTATAGAAATGTGATACTGTTAATATATAGTATTGTTTTCTTTATCTGAAAATTAATTTTTTTTTATTGGAACACTTTTGAGGAAAAAGTGAGAAACCGAACATGACTTAAACTACTTAAAACAACCGAACCACCATGATACAAACGTTAAAGGACAAAAAAATCATTAAAAATTACATTCAATATCCCCTACCCCATATAAAAACAATAAGATTAGTTTCCTCCTACACCTCGCAACATGAAAAGCACGGACCGATGGAAAAGCCATACCCTCTCAAACATCCAAAATCCAAAATATAGGACCAGAATAAAACCAATGATAAAAACCCCATCTGGAGAAACCCCTTGTAAGAGAACGGTTTAAGCTATCCTCAAACCTAGAACCACATGGCCACCATAATCTCACCATCACAAAAATTGTAATATGATCCCAAAAATCCAACTTTAGAAACCAAACTTTACCCGAGACAGCAGACGAAAGAACCAATAGCCCACCACTTTACCACAATCAATACCAAAAACAAAAATCACCGAAATAAAAAATAAAATGTCAGCTGTAGGATTCTAGAATCAGGAACTAAGATACCCTCCCCCTCCATTCCACACATGGACTAGCGTCGGGCCTCGCCTAAAAGGAAGCCAGCCAGGCCGAGGTCTTTCCCGGTTGACGCCAACCTGAGAACCAACATGAATTCCAAAGCCTTCTTATGGACTATCGAAGGAAGATCCACACCTCCCTGTGCTAACACTCCATCCAAAAGGGAAGACAATGTCAGATCCATCCATTCCATAGACAACGCTCTAGGAAGAAAGCTGGATCCTGGCCAGAACTATCGCTGAGCTGATGAGCAAGGGATGTTGATCGGAAGCCACACTATCCTTACAGAGGCTTGCCAAAGTCGATCCGAGGACGCCGACGTAGATCCATAGATTCCATCACTGACATCAATCCAAACCTCTCTAAACCATAGGAGGAAAGAGAAATAAACCAGAGACGAAATCCCTATCCTGTCGAGAAGGAAAAAACACCGCCTCTCAGAGGCTCCTTTCCCTAGGGAAAGTTATTCAACTATGGTAATACATCCAGTAAAATGGGCATATCATGAATGGTTAAGAAATTTAATATACTATTGTTATGATATAATAATAATGAAGTTCACATTTTATTAATTTGTTATTCCAAATATGTATAACTATTTTTATTATAAAATTTAATAACTTTATTCAGTAAAAATTCGTAAAAAGAAGATTTTAACCACATTCAATATATCTTTTCCAATTATTATATAAAATGAATATTGGACATTAGAACTATATTATAACCATATATGTAACAATAAATTAAAATCTAAAGGTGAAGAAATTATAATTAAGTATCATTGATCAAAACCACCATACTGAAGCCCAAAAAATGAAAATGTATTGAATTATAGACAAATATTAATTTTTATAATGAATAATAAATAATTGGTTAATTAGAAAAGAATAATTAATTCAATAAGGTAATAAATATTTAAATATTTTATTATATATATTTATTATAAATCTATATTCCTTATACTGGATGTTATAACATGTTCGACCATGATAGAATTCAATGTATGGTCATTTAATCTCAACTTTCCTTTTTTGAGATATATTTAATATTATGAAATTATTTTAATCTATAAAATGTATGTATTTACAATTCAAAATATTTATTCATGACTAATAACCTATTAATGGTATTTCATGTTATATTTATTTTTATTTCATTCAATGAATAGTGGTTAAGGAGTAACCAAATACATAAGTGGTTTTCATAATCTCAATTTGTATTCACTGACTTATAATCATTTTTAATAATTTATACATGATAATATATTCTATAAATCCACTATTGTTTGGTCTCTGAAGATTCATCTCCAAGTATTCATTATTTTGGAAGTTAATCTCTATTCTATCATTTTATAACATATTATATTCTAAAATAAATTTTATTTAAATGTTAAGGGTTTTTTCAACTCAAGATTCATTTAGTTATATAATAATATTTCTTATTTTTATATTTTTTATAAGTTATTATATTTTACCATTACTATTTTTCAGATTTAGTTTTATCTTCCAATATAGTTAAATTACATTTACATGTCACAGACTTCCTCTTTTACGAATTAATTAATTTATAAAAATACAATATCGTAAATAATAAATACAATCCTCTATTTTATGTCTTTGTCTATAATGACCACATAATATCATACCAAAAATGTTTTTTTAATTATTTTTAAACAAAATATATTTTATATTCTCCTTGTATATGTTTTTAGCTATTTTCAATCATATCTATTATAAATATTTCATTGATATGTGTTTTCAAAAAAATTACAATACAATCATAAAAATGAATTTATTTTCACTCATGTTCAATTTTTTATTATATTCTACATTATTTACCTGAAATTAATTTCTATTTAGGCTTCCATTACATGAGATTATTCAAAAATATTTTTAAAAAATATATATATTTATATGTTTCATGAAAATGTATTTTTAATGTCAATTATTACATTTTGTTTTTTATGAAAATTGTATAATGGTTTAATGAAATCTCTTGTTATAATTTCTATCCCATTTTCGAATATATATCATAATAATTATAATTTATGGGGTAATTATTATGATAATTATCCAAAATAACATATGTTAAACATCCTTTTAGAGGTATAATTTTTGTGTCTACTAATATACATTATGATGTCATTTTATGTGATACCATTTGGAAATATTAAGTAACACGTCTTCTTTTCTAGTGTATATAATAATAAAATTCATGATTTATTTCATATGGAACACGAGTATGGTTTATTGTTATGTGAAAAAATTGCACTATATATACCTCTAATACATTTTCTATGGTGTTTTATCTCATACGATAATGATGTTGTGCATGATCAAGACTGTTGGTAGTGGTGTTCAAATGTTTATGTGAGGAAATTATTGTGGCTATATATTCATAAATATTTTTTGTACGAACATGATTTTAATGATCAAATTTCACATTTTATATGGGGATATTATTATCATTAGTTTTTTTTCATCTTGTTAATGGAAATCGTTATGGTTATGCATGATAATATGTTTTTTGTGAATTTTTTGCAGTTTTCTACATTAAAATGTTTGTGTGTGGACATGATTGAAAATAGTTATGTTCAAAGGTTTGTGTGTTGATATCATTTTTCATTAAATATTTTTATAATTTTTTCTGTGGACATGATTATGGATAGTGATACTCATAATGTTATTATTTTATGTGAATATTATTTTTCCATATATCAATGTTATTACCCATGCTTGTGATATACTATAGTGATTATAATTATTATCTCTTGGCTTATTATTCTTTATGTATGGTATATACTTGATCCTTTGAGATTATATATCCCCCTTTTATTCCTTGTGGAAAATTATTATAAGACCATGTGATTTTCAATATTATATTTTTCTCAAGCTCATGTTTTTTCACATGATTAGGATAAAACACTTTGTTACTCATTGAATAGTTTTTCCTTTACTGAGAATTTGATCTCAATCCTTCTAATATTTCAACTCCTATTTAATAAATAAAGGTATTATGTAATATATTTCTATAGGGATAACTTGTAATTAGGTTATCTATGACATGTTTTGAAGAAATAATATGAAATAAGATAATTATTCTTCCTACCACTAAAGACAATAAACCATTGAGCTATATGATTTAGAATTTATAAGGGAGATTTAATGATTAACATTTGTAAATGATACAAAATATCAGCTTGTAGTTATTTGGTTGTCTCAATTTTTTTGAAATCATATGTGTAATGTTTTTTATTTTATCAATATATATAGAAGCTCATGTCTCTGTTATCATAGTTGGTATCTAAGTAGGGTTTAGTTATTTATTGGAATTTTTTAAAGTGTGTAATAAATCCCATCATAATGAATCATATGATAGAGAGAAAATATCATTTGATAAAATGAAAGAATCATAGAGTATGAACTATTAATAAAATTATTTTTATTCATTTTTGTATTTATATAGATTTTTTTTGTAAAATATGGATAATTACTCATGATAACACTTTTAATTTTTTAGGTGGACTGATATATGAGGAAGCATGTTAATAATGAGATTGTTGGGGAATGAAATGATTTTCCAATTGAGAAATGAAATTTTGTGAGAGATGCGTTAAAAATAATATTGTCCTGAATATCTTACTATATAGAGTTATAGGTAACAATTTAGACATTTTTTAACTACAAAATACACTAAATAAGAGAAAATGTAGTTTAATTGAAATTTATGTGATGAAAACTATTGAGGATTGATGATCAAATATACCAAATGTCAAAAAATAATAGAGGAAACACCTGAGAAATTTTCGAAAAGGAATGGGAAATTATATTTTTTATAGAAGGGATGACCATCAAGAACATGAATTAAATATTGATATACAGAGGCCAAATAATGAAATGGATGGAAATAAATATCTCCAAATTCACTACTCTCTATTTTATACATAAAATAAAATTACTTTTTGAATTATAATAATTAATTTACTAACACCTTGGATGATTGAGGTGAATAAAAATTAGAAAGAATCTAATCTAAGTGAAATAAGGGAAGTTGTATTCAATCACAACATATAAGGGGGATCATAAAAATTGAGGGTGAAATATATACTCCTAATCCACTGTATAACTAAAAATTTCTTATTTTACCATTGTTATAAAAATTATTTTCTATTAATAATGCTTTCTAGCATCATCAAATAACCCCCAATTATTAGATAAAAAAAATTTAGATATATTTTTTTAGTTTTATGATTTTTTCATCCAATGCTAATAACGTATCCCAAAAATTAATTTTTTTATGAAAAAAAATCTTATAAATGTTATTAATCCCTATTTATTTAAGATCGATATGATGTTTTCATGGATTGGTTATCTCTACATAGTGGCCATATTAATTTTTTGGATAGTGAAATCAAATTTCTTATCCAAGATAATATTAGGTCCATTTATTGGTTCAAGATTGAATATTATCTTCATATGGATTTTAATAACATTATATGGTTATTAATGCTAAATTAAGAGAGTTATTTAACTCAAATGTTAGGTGAGAAACTAACTATTGGGGATAAACTGACTGTGAATGAATATATTGATTTTTTCTTCCGGAGATAACTAGTCTTATCCTTGTTATGAGGTTGAATTTTCATTAGATATTATAGCTTAATTAAATTCTATCATACTGATATCATAATTCATTTTTATTAGTTAGTGGAAATTATGAATTAGAGAACATAATTTATTTTGGGGGTGGGGACATAACACCCTAGTTTTTTTGACACATTTTCGTTGGTTAAACTACATTTTTATCATTGATAGTTTTTTTCATTTTTTATTAAAATATCATAAAATGATTTGTTGGAATGTCAAAAAAGATATGAATCAGAATAATAAAATTTTATTTACTTATAATAGATTATTTAAAGATCATCACATAGAACCATGTACTACATACCATGAATTATAAATTATATTACAAGTAAATAAATTATAATGGGGAAATAAATGGAAGGAATAATTTATTTTCAATAAGGAAATCATTGAGATTATATTATCCCTTGATAATTTATGTTAATATAAGTAAAACTATTCTAAAAAACATCATGAAATGAGAAATAATATTATAAATAACAGATAAAAATTATAGGAATAAAATTTATTGTCATGAAATGATCCAACGAGGCTCGAGATGTGACTTTACAAGACCACCGTCATAGACCAGGGGCTAGCATCCAATACCAAGTAGGCTATCACACACATGGGAGGCCTACTCATAACGTACCAATAAAGACATACCCAGATAAAAATATACAAAACAATGAATTTATATAAATAAAGTAATAAGGAAATCCATTCATACATCCATCTTAAACCTAATTAAATTAGAATTAGAAAAGGATTAAAATACACACCCACAAGAAGAAAACTATAAAAGCATCCAACCAGCTCTGACAATGGGAAACACTATCAAATTCACCCATACAAATGATCTACATCCATGCTCTGATAAACACACTGATGAATCTATATTAATAAGATATTCATTCTTTTTCTCCTCTTGGGACTCCGTCGATAGGCATGGGATCTGCATAAGACACAAAAAGTGTGGGAAAATACCTTGAAGGGGTGACTATATAATACACTACAAGTTCCCTAAATCCCCAAAACAAAAGGTATAAAATCAAAGATAAAAGATCGGTTGAACCAGTAGAAGGAATTTAATGGAGAGAAAAAGCTCCATCATGATACCATTCTTGCATTTACATGACTAGTCATAATATAGGACATGGTGTGTAAACCGAAGTAGTAACAACACCTAAAAGGAATATACAAATACACCTAGATATACTCATCTAAGAGTCCATGTCTCCCAAGGTCCCAACCATATGGCTACAAGTAGGTTTATACCTAAGGATATAATGGAAAAAATCATATAGTAGAACGCATTCCATGAGCTCTGTCATCCTAAATGACTCTCATATGAGAGATATCACCCCATCAAGCATAAAAAAGAAGATGGAACAAGACCTCCTGCCTGAAGGGGAACACATTAGAGCGGACTCACTGATCTTATATCACCATTAAGAACATCACACTTTAAAAATAATATATTGATAAAGATAGGGGATCTCACACTTCCTTGATGGGGGATGAATCCCACCCTAATGGAACCGCAGAAGATTCCATCATTCTGAAAGGGGATCCCTAGAAATATCCACTAGGGGCACTGCAAACCTAGTCGGGTAAACTAAAAGCCACCTCCCTTAGTATAGGGGATCACCCCTATGATCCTTTAGGGGTTACCAATAACCCAATCTGAAAACCTAATTATATCTGAGAGAGTGGAATACACCCCGAATCTATTGTGGGATGCCGAAACACAATATAACATCCTGAATATCACACCACTACGACTGAAGATTATATCCCATGTAATATTAGTAATGATGATTCTACAAACCCCATAAATAATTTATCTAAAATTTGGGGATCATACTCTTGATTATACCACAACCCCTAAATAATATACCCTTTGAGTAGGGGATCATATATATGATGATTCTATATCCCTACTCAAAATGTAAACTATGTAGGGGACTCTACTCTTGATGATACTATAACACCTATAGGGTTATCCTGTTATATAAGGGATCACCTCCCATGTGGTGATGGTCATGAAGTTTCCAAGAACCTTGTCTCGAGAAATGTTAATGTAGAGGATCTCGCACTAACCACACTTGAGTTATGCAACAACTCTAAAAACTAATAGAGGTTCCCACTTTGGTCTCTCTAGAGGGATACTATAAATCTACATGATCTCATCCTATCAAGGGGTTCAAAAAATCATACTGAGGGTGTAACACCACAATATACCTCAAAGGGAAAAGTCATGGGATCTCCCTCCACATCTATAGGTCCAAACGATGCTAACATTAGTTACCCTCAACATCTCCGTGCCCCATATCTTTCAAGCCCAAACCGATGCCACCATCACATTCTATGATGAAAAATACTTGATATTGGTTACTCGTTAGCCTAAATCCGAGCATGAAGAAGGAGATATGAAAGTGGTAAAATCCTCAAAGAGGATACTACAAGGTATGCATGTGGGTCTAAATGGTGTTTGATCCCTCCAAAACAATGGGATATGACCCCTATCTGCACAAATTACCTAAGCATGTCGGAACACAAGGCATGCAGTATTGGTACAAGGTGTGTCTCACCTCACCCGAGCTTTGTTCATTCGTTCACTACACAGAGCTCAACTAGGCATATCACCCACCAGACATGTAACACCAGGTACATGGAGTGTCTTGGTAAAAAAAAATCGGATTCGTGGCCTCTATAGGTATTCTTGTCTAGAACCTCATAAATATGTACTCTTTTAGTTTACTTTTACATGGTCATGTACATTCACACTGCTTCCATATCTAAATGCTGAGGCCACATAGCATGGGGTCACTACATGGTGTGTAACTCTGGTACATGACATGCAGGCCCCAAAACTCATCTTCCCCATATAGGAAGATCAAACAATGTGTTCCTATTGTCTATAATCCGTGTTAATGGGAAAATACATCATAAATTCCCTCCCAGTGTCTTGGATCACTCTTTTTTTCTTCAAGGCACACTGATTGAACCTAAAGTAGTAACTAGAAATAATATTAAGGATCTATAAAATAAAAATGATTCATAAATAATCGGATTGGGACTTAAAACTCAAAACGCCTACTTGTGGAGAAATATAGAAGCTTCATGGTCGAATCGACACTCAGTAGCTATTACTGCTCGATATGGGATTGATCACCTATAAAATTGGAAGTCTATGGTGTATCATTTCCTAGATTTTATTCTATGTTCATCAAATAGTTGAGATGGGGAGTGTTGATGGGGAGCCGTCCATGAACCCCAAAGGTGTAGGGGAGGAGATTAATTTAATTTTTTTTAAATCAATCCAACCAACTAAATACCCACCAACACACCTCCAACGAAAAACCTAGAACTACCCAACATTCTGTATCATCTTGGGTAAATACAAATTTATGAACTCAATTATACTATCACAAATCCATTTTGATATGCCAACTGTGATTTACTCAAATTTCAAGAGAAATTGGGTGTTCATGATAAATTATATTTATTATTCTAAATTTCACCGCACTGGGGATCTTTGCATCCCAAAACCCCATGCCTAACCAGTTCTCGGATTCAGGAATATTATTAGGAATATTCCAATGTTATAGAAATATAACCCTATCACAACATCCTCCCTACCTTAATGTTTTAATTACCCAAAAATTGAAATCCTAAGCACATTATAAAGGATCTATGATCTTAACATGGACTCCCATGACAATGATCTCACCAATGCAACCAAAAAGTCTACCAGGGGTTCTAATACCGTATACAAGAACACACTCAGGGGAACCTCAAATATCAACACACCCATGTTTAGCTCAACGCGGTCTATATTTTTCAACAATTCATGAACATGTCTTCTTCACTACGATAGGTGGAAAACCCAAAGCACCATGTCCATATGTAGTCACAGGATCTAAAGGTACACTGACTTGCTTAGATGATGCATATTCCAATGAAATCCCTACTTCAAAATTAAAATTCAATGTAACTAATAAACAACACCATGATACAGTCCACCTTAGATATCAGTATCTATCCCATACATTTTTATCATCGGGTCCCAAGAATGTGTATTACTTGGGATTGCATTCGTCATTCATATGAGTCTGAAGCCACATAAAATCAAATCGTACTCTACTCAAGCATCTGACATAGAATATGAATTCAAAAACTTGATGGTATCCTAGAATAAGTTGGGATTCTCAACAACACAATGGATCTTATTAGCCCCTCTGCACAAAACTCCGACAAACAAACCCACCCTGAACACAAAATTTATAGGGGCTCATCCACCACACCTCGACACAATCCACCATGGGTGGCTCTAACATTCCCCCACAGTTTTACATGCACCATAAAACCATATCATGGTGGGGGAAGGACCCATTTTTCTAGTGTATTCATTGATACATCTAACAACACAAACAAAGTGTCTTACCGACACCAAGAATAAACCATAGGAAAAAACAACATAATGAAAAGTATACCTCACAAAAAATGTATGTAATTGATTTTACTTAAATTGGACTCGATATTGAGAGTTCCCATATCCATCCTTAGTGACATTGGGTCAAAAGACTGTATAGCCTGATGCTAACCTATCCACCATCCTCCATCTTTCTGAGCCTAGAATATACCACCTAGTGGTGGTGGCGGTAACTCGTACCATCAACCACTTCATACTTCTCTACCCACTCCTTTGACACATCCTCCAACTCACATTCCTCAATTATTGAAACACTAGATACAAAGATGTGGTACATCATCTTTCTCCCTATCAACATCATGGAGGGTCAGAAATTCTCTAGAGACCAGCCCTTGGATGTCGAAAGAATCACACAATCTATCCTGCAGTGGATAAAAAATGGATTGGAATACTAAATCCTCAGAACCCCGATCATAGGATTGCCTCCTAAAGTTCCTCGAATTCCATGATCCTTAATCCTTCAATCTTCTACAAGCTTCTATGGTCTCATATATCACATGTACAATACTACTGGTTAGAGTATTATCATCCAAAAACCCCTCCACCATAATGCCCTCTCATTCACACTGTCATAGATGGGGATGCATATCGAAACCACAGATGCCCTAATATCAACGAGAAATCTTTTCTCAGAAGTCCATGCATTGAAAAGTGTTCTTGAAGTATATCCATGGTGTAAAAAGATAATTCATTGAACCTCACTGAGTACACCACCACGATCATGCTATCCTGATGAAGATATTGAATCTTTTGGATATGTACCATCCTCAACATGGTAGGAAAGAACTTCTACCCAAATATCCAATAAAACCCAACCTATGTGAGTGTAAACTATCCATGGTACATCATCAATAAAATCATCTATATCAAAATAGAACCAAGAAAAAGAAACACCACTATGATTACCATATGGTCAGTAAGTTTCCTTGAAAGGCGAAATCACATGTGACTGCTTGAAGAAAGTTATTATCTACTAAGGGGTCTATATTACCCCAAAACCTCACAGGTAACTTCCAATGATACATGTGCAGTGAACTCATCCTATATGAATCCTTGAGCCACAATACTATAGAACATACCAGTTGAAAAGATGTTGCTCAATTGGAAAACCACTCAAAGGATTAGCATCAGAACTAGTGTCCAACATTAGAGCCTCAACACATGGAGACTTTTCTTGATAATCCAACAAATGAACCTTATCTGGATGTTTTTTAGGAGGCATCCAAAAATAAAAAGAAGAAAAAATAATTTCCAAGAGTATATATAGTGTAATAAAAAAAGAATGACCTGAAAAACACAAAACGCAATACTATATAATGCATGAAACATTATTTCCATATGAGAAGTGTCCTATATACGATGTTTAAAAGCTGGTTGATAGATTCCTAGTGAATGGATACATCATCCAATGCACAGAAACTGGAGTACCTAGCCTAATATCTAAACTTGAAACACTCTAATCGTGTCTCTAGGAAACACAAACCAATAGCATGACACTGAGGTCCCAAAGTGGAACATGATTTGAAACATCTCAGATATATTATCATAACCCATGTAGTGTTGTTCATGATTATTCCACAAAATAATTCTAGTATAACTCATGTTTTATGGGATCATACTCTCGATGATAAGACATACCCTACATAAACTGCATGTGGAGTAGGGGATCGTACATCCAATGATGCCTCAACCTTACTAAATCATCAAAATACATAGTGTAACATACCCCAAATGATATCAAAAAAATAAAAGGATATCCTTCAAGATGGGGGGTCACCTTTGGTGTAGTGTTGATCTTTTCTATTTTGAGCACCTGATATAGGGAAAAGATATGCAAGAGGATCACACTCTGACCTCTCTAGAGGGATAAATTTTCTAAAAAAATGATATATGAACACATTCTTACCTCTCCAGAGGTGTACTAAAACTATATATGAGATCATCTATTAAAGGGGATCACAATATGATTCTAGGGACGTAATAAAAAACAACCACTCATTGGGAGAAACAAATGGAGAGTACTAAACTACTACTTTTCCAATTGTATCTAACCAAAGAGACCCACAAAATGACCACAACCCGCATCTACTAAGACAAACACATGTAAACCACCATGGTCTTTGTAGAAAATTTATTTGGATGTTATTATCACAGGCCTACATCCAAGAACCAATTAAGGAGATATGAAGTTGTAAAACTCCTCCAAGAGGGGACAACATGACATGTAAGTGGGTATAAATGATGTGAGACCCCTCCTGAACACTCCACTATGTCCCATGACGGTAGTGATTACCTAGGAATGTGGAACTACATAAAATGTAAAATCGATGTATTGAGTGTCTTACCTCACCTAAGAATTGGATATTTCATCCATACACATAGCTCAACTGGCCTGGTCTCCCACAGGTTGTGTACTCCTCTAGTATAAGGTGTGTCTAGGTCAAACGGCCTCCTGACTGCATTGTATTCCCATGTCTGTGTCCAACAACCCATTCCTGTTTTTGGTATATGTGTACTTTTAAATGGCTATTCACATTCACATGGCTTCCCTGGCCGTGTCATTAGGACACTAGACACATTTTTACTACAAGGAATATAACTCTGGTACATTGTGTTTCAACCTAAAAAACATCTTTCTATAATGGGAAGAACACACAACTTGTTCGTCCTGTTTACATACCATGTAGATGGAAATTTCCATTTAATATTGCTTGCTATAAGCCCATATCACACATGTATTCCCTAAAATACACAGATCGACCCAGACGGGGTCTATGAAAATTGTTTTAGGGATATACAACCATAAAACAATGAATAAAAAATGATCAATACATAAAACTCAAAATTTCTAACTCATGGTAAAATGAAGAAGTTGTGGGGTTGAAACACCACTCGATAGTTACTACTGCTTGATCTGGGAGCGATCGTCATCAAGATCAGTTATAACATCCCAAGTAAGTAATGAATAATATATATTCTTATCTATGTCTATTTATGAATTAGATAGTGTTTTAGAGGCTTAAAATGAGAATAAATCTCATCTTAAGCCTAGAATACACTAATATTTTTAAAAGATTGTTTTACTGCCTTTTGATGGAAACCCATTTTTAAATAAAACTATTGACAATTTTATAAGCTCTATTTTTCAAAATATACTTATTCATTATGATTGGGATATTGAAATTTACATTGTATAAATGTTTTGTATTTTTCTGACAATGATCAATTTTTTAGTGAATAGTGAAAAATTATGCATTTTACATCAAAACTTCTTTTTCATAAAATTTAATTATATGGATAGATTATATTTTTAATTGGTTTTAATGTTTAATTAGAATATATTTTTACCATTTAATCTAATGGTGGTCATTATAATTGATTTCACTTTGTAATTGGGCATAAACAAGTGCCAAACTTTTCATATAATTTTTTTTAAAAAAACCCACTATTTTTTTGACAACAAGAATTATTTTTAAATCCATTACTGAAATTTATATGTTTGAAATTTGTTAAAATGGATTCCATATTTGGAATCATAAGGTACAAATTATGTAATTAAGACTCTTGTTTTCGGACATTATGAATAGTAACGACGTCAATTATCTTTAATTATCTTGATTAATTAGTAATCGGGTAGTTAAGGATAATAAAATAATATCATAATAATAAAAAATGACCCCAACATGTGTCCTAATGCTACTTGTTGTGTCATTTCCGACCATGGTATGCCTTGTTCCAAACTTAGGTACCCCATGGAATCACTTTCGGGTGAAAGTGACACTTTATCATTTTATTTTTAAAGGAAGGAGAA
Source organism: Viscum album (assembly GCA_963277665.1). Classification (NCBI taxonomy): domain Eukaryota; kingdom Viridiplantae; phylum Streptophyta; class Magnoliopsida; order Santalales; family Viscaceae; genus Viscum; species Viscum album. The sequence continues at coordinate 615,300,191 of OY728136.1, forward strand.
TATCACTAAAGGATGTATCACAAGAGTAAAAATAATTTAATTTTGTCTAAAAACGTGATCACTTGGACTGTAAATACTCATTGGAAAGATAAATAAATTTCCTACATCATAGTATTTTTTTATAATTTTTAGATATTAAATAAATTAAATTATTTATGACATCATGATGATGCAGCAATTACCTCATCAATGAACGTTTTAAATAAAATGAAACGATAATGTAAAATCTAAGACTTACACTTGTCAAAGTCCTACTGGATGAGTATATTTAGAACCCTTATCACCTTATCCTCGAAATATATGAATTTGGGACCTTTTAAATTTGAAACTCATTTTAATATAAAGTAACATTTTATTACTTTCCAAGAGTGCCCCTCCTCTCCTCGAATAAAATGCCCCCACCTCTACCTCCTTACCCACACCTCTCAAGCCATTGGATCGGCCAAAATCTTCTCATTTTATCTCTCCTCATCCCTCTCTTAATCCGTGAATCCTTAAATTAGGCAGAAAGCTCTTCAAGAAACCGTTTTTGTTCAAACCAAGAGGAGTTACCCGTTTTAAAGGTAATGAATTCTCTAATGTTCTTTTGTTTTATATTGATTCTCCAACCTCCTAAACTCATTTTATTCCTTTATTTTGTAACAAAAACAGTATAATCAATATACTAGGATGTTTTTATGAGAAGTATTTGAGATACACTTACACACACCTTCTTCTAATGGTTAAAGAGCATATTGTTTCCGTGGATGGTGAATTTCTGCCTCACGAAACGATGATTGTTCAATATTATTCTAACACCTTAAAAGGTAGCCATTAATATGTAACTATATTTATATATTATATATAATATTTTTAAGTTTTCATTAAGCTTCTTTATTTCTCATTTTTGGCATACCTTTATGGTTTTCATTATGGGTTAACGCAATATCTTCATTTTAGGAAGTGCGGACTACCGCCCCCTCAAAGTGATTTGATTCGTTGATTCCATATGTGGGAAGTATAAAGGATGGAGTTAATGATATTATATATGATATTATACTAGAATTAAAATATAAATTTATATCAATATTATTTCAATCCATTAAATATGAAATAGAAATGAAAGTAGCATTTATGCGTACGTATGACTTACCGTCATCATGAACGGTACATTTCATTTCTTACCTCTAAATGTTATGTAATATTATAAATGCATGTATATACAGTATATATAATATATATATGAAATATACATCATGAATATAATTCTAGATATAATTGATATTTTACCAAATGAACAACTTGTAATTATAAAGAGTTTATTTTTGACTCAAGTATCAATGATCGACAAAACAACCATTATTAACTTAAATAATTACATAGTGTTCATAACATGGTAATAAGTGATATAAAAGGAATAATTAACTTGAAAAAGGTTCTTAAGAAAGTAGAAATTAACTCATGTTTATTATTCAGAAGATTAGAGAACGATCGAGTCTAGTCGGACACAAGTTATGGGACTTTGTCTCAATATCCTTTCATTGAGGCATATTTTGTTTTATACAAAACATTATTTTATATGGTGTATAAACCCCTTTGACTTTTACCTTTATTCAAAAGGAATCTTTTTTTATATGAATATTTTTACTAAATGACAAAAGGAATGTTTTTTTATCGTATGTATGCGGTGACAAAGACTTCTCTGCCGCCATGACCATTATTGGAGTTTCAGCTACCTCTACAAGCCATTACTTTTTTTAAATGAAAAATAAATACCATGTTTTACTTATGTTTTATTTTGGTATTGAAAATGGTTTTCATAATGTTTTTATTATATGAATAAGTTTTATTGATATCTTGTGATTGATATTTGAAAATATTATGTTTCTTTTATGAATGTTTTATGTAATATGATTATGTTATGGTTCTTGGGCATTGTTTATAATGACGTGTGGTTCTGTGATAAACTAAGTCGGGTGAGCCTGATATAGTTCTCAAATTCATTGGTAACGTGAAGGAGTTAAACATTATGGTTTCTCTGAAGATATTTAGGGAATATACTGTGATTGGTATTCCAATTGTAACCATGAAGGTTACTCCCTACGTAAGAATGTTATGAATGCATCAACTTACCTTTATGTATTATGTTTTCTATGAGTTATTCATAAATATTATGATTTCATGAGCTATGATAAAGTGCTTATGTTTTATGAGTAAAGTATGATTTCATAAATTCTTATGTATACATGGAATAATGTTTTCAATCTATACATTTATAACCTCTACTGAGCTTTTTATGCTCATCCCATGTTTTTGAAATGTTTTTCACAGGTCAAGGGAAATGTACATGATGTGATGATAGTGTTGAGGAAGTGTCAAGAAAAAATCCATGTTTTATTTTAAATATGTTTCTGTTGGTGGAAAAAATGATTACTATCTTTTATGTAACCACACTGTTTAAATGTGGAATGTAATGCATGATTTATGATCTAATTCTCTAAAACTCTAAACCCGAAAAGATCCTCAATGTGTATTCTTGAAATAACTCAATATTAAGTAATTTTTAAGGCTGGGGCCTTATAGGTGGTATCAAAGGTCGGTTTAGATAACTTTAGGAGTTAGACTTCTATTAAATGATTATCTTAAAATATTTTTTATGGTCAAATTGAAATGATATAGAATTTGAAGATTATCATGTTGCTTCATCTAAGACATGTTTGTTCAGAATGGTTTTCTACAGAGGAAACTGGGAAGCAGTGCTAGGAAGGCATACAAAAGGAAATGACCATCCTAATCAGCATCCTGAGATGGTCGGAATTGGAACTGAACAGTTTGATACAGTAATGGCGCAGTTGACTCAAGTGATAAATAGTGGTGGTATCCATGCACGAGATCAGCCAGATCAACTACAAAAGAACATGTCAGTAGTGGAACATTTCATGAGGCAACATCCCCCTTCATTCATAGGATCATCTAACCTTGTGCTAGCTGATGGGTGGATTATAGCACTGGAGAATATTTTCAATGTCATGGGGTGTTCAGACAATCAAAAGGTTAGTTTTGAAATTTATCATTTGGAGGGTGAAGCAGGTCAGTGGTGGTCGGTGGTTAAAAATATTTGGGACGCTAATGAGATTGATGCTCTCGACTGGGATGAATTAAAAGGTATGTTTCTCGAGAAGTTTTTTCCTAAGGCTGTTTGACTTAGGAAGGAAAAACAGTTCTTGAAATTGTGGAAAGATAACGGATCAGTGGCTTCTTATGAAGAAATCTTCAATCGATTGGAAAGGTATGCTCCATATTTCATCCGAGACCTTAATAGTAAAATCAATCGTTTTTACTCAGGATTAAAGCCAAAATATCATTTGGCTTTAGCTTCTTGTGAGTTCAAGAGTTATGAAAATCTTTTTCAATGTGCTGAGAAGGTGGAAATGGAGTTCTCCAATGACCAAGTGTTCTATAACAACCAAAATAAGAAGAGACTGAGGTGGTCGTAGAAAGGGAATAATTCTTCAAAAAAGTCTAATGGTAAGAAAACTAGGTTTGCAGTTTGTGATAAATGTTGTAAAAGGCATGCTGGGGAATGAATTCCGAATTCTTGAAAGTGATACCGATGTGGTAAGATGGGACATAAGGCTCGTGACTATACTGAAAAAGATCAGGGTGATGGTAATACCAAATTTGATTTACAGTTAGTGAAATGTTTCAAGTGCAATGAGATGGGTCACTATGAAAATGATTGTTCGACAAAGATCTCGAGTGATGGGAAAAAGTTAGACTAAAATCAAAAAGGAGTGTTGAAATCCTTTGTGAATACTTCAGTAGATATTGGGACAACAAATGAAGTGGTATCAGGTTCTTTGTTTGTTTATTCAGATTATGCCAGTGTGGTGTTTGATTCTGGGTCTACACATTCTTTCATCTCTGAAAACTTTTCTAGTATATTGGGGATTCCATCTCAAGAAATGACTCCCGAACTTGTGGTAAAATTACTTGGGGGAAATGTTGAGGCAAAAATAATTTATAAGAATCTTCCTATCCTTATCCGTGGAATGAACCTACTTCCAAACCTTATTCTTTTACCTCTAGTAGAGTTTTATGTTTTCTTTGGTATGGATTGGCTCTCTATTTACCATGATATGATTGACTGTAGATCTAAAGAAGTTTTTTTTTCAGAAATACTTTCATTATGTGTACAGGAATGAACCCTTACTGTTGATAACTTATCAAGAGGCTGAGAAACTTGAAAAAGATGGAAATGAATGTAACCTTGCACATATTGTTGAAAACAATGGAACAGTTCAGATTAATGATGTGCTAGTGGTAAATGAGTATCCTGATGTATTCCATGATGATATTCATGGAATAATACCAGATCAGGAAGTTGAATTTACTGTTGATTTAGTTCCTGATTCTAAGAAAATTTCAAAACCCCCCTTATCGAATGGCTCAAATTGAACTTTTAGAGTTGAAGGAGAAATTGCATGATTTATTAGAGAAAGGATTCATTCGACCTAGCACATCACCATGGGGTGATCCTGTTATATTTGTTAAAAAGAAAGATGGTTCAATGAGACTTTTCATTGATTATAGATCCTTGAATAACATCACTGTTAAGAACAAATATCCTTTGCCTCATATCGATTATTTGTTTGATCAGCTCTAGGGAGATCAATATTTTTCAAAGATTGACCTGAGATCAGGGTACCCTCAGTTGGACGTAAAGGAAGCAAATATTCCGAAGACCTCATTTCGTACAAGAGATACCCATTATGAATTTTTAGTTATGCCTTTTGGGTTAACCAATTCACCTGCTGTATTCATGGACCTTATGAATAGAATTTTCCATGAGTTCTTGGATAAGTTTGTGGTTGTTTTCATTAATGATATTCTAGTGTTTTCTAAAAGTAAAGAGGAGAATTAAATACATTTAAGGGTTATTTTGAAAACCTTTAAAGAAAATAAAATGTATCAGAAATTCAGAAAGTGTGAGTTTTGGTTGCAACAAATTTCTTTCCTTGTTCACATTGTTTCTAAATATGGGATAACTGTTGATCCAGAAAAAACAAAGGTTATGGAAGAATGGCCAAGACCCCCAAATATAACTGAGATTCGTAGTTTTCTTGGTTTTTCAGGATATTACTGAAGGTTTGTTAGATATTTTTCATGGTTATCCAGTCCAATGACTAAGCTAACTCGAAAGGGTATTAATTTTATCTGGAAAAAATAATGTGATGATTGTTTTCAGGAATTGAAAAGAAGATTGGTGAATGCTCCAGTTTTGGCACTACCTTCCAGGAATGGTGAGTTTGTTATCTACAGTGATGATTCATTGAAAGGACTTGGTTACATCCTAATGCAGAATGATCAGTTAATTTCTAATGCCTCATGTCAGTTGAAAACTCATGAGGTAAATTACCCTACACATGATTTTGAATTATCTGCTATTGTTTTCGCTATAAAATTTTAGAGGCATCATTTGTATAATGTAAAGTGTGAAATATATAATAATCACAAAATTTTAATGTATATATTAACATGAGAGAGAGGAGATGTCTAGAATTAATCAAGGATTATGATTGTACAATTAATTACAATCCGAGAAAAGAAAATGAAGTGGCTTACGCTTTGAGTCGAAAATGTAATCGTTCATTAACATTGTTGCCTTTGGAACGCGATCCATTGGTTAAGGATTTGATGAACATTGGAATAGAAGTTGTTGGTGCATGATGTTCTTCTGTTTTGTTTCAGGTATCAGTGAAATCTTCTCTATCAAACAGGATTAAGCAAGAACAGAAGCAAGACAGTGAGTTGTAGGAAAAGGTAGAGTTGGTTCAGAAGGGTACGTTGCCTGAATTAAACATTGATAATGATTATGTTTTGAGATTTGGGAAGAGATTGTGTGTGCCGTGTGATTCATAGTTGGAGTGAGAGTTGTTATGTGAAGCTCATAGTTCTCCATTATTAATTCATCCAGGCCGTACTAAGATGTATAGAGATCATTGGGAGTATTACTGGTGGGACAGAATGAAAGGAGATATTTCTGATTTTACGGTGAAGTGATTGAATTGTCAATAGGTTAAAGCAGAGTGGCAGTTACCGAAAGGGATGCTTCAACCTTTACCAGTGACAGAGTGGAAATGGGAGAATATATCCATGGACTTTGTTGTGGGATTGCCGAAGAAACCTCGAGGTAATAATGTTATATGGGTTATTGTTGATCGCTTGACTAAACCAGATCATTTCCTTGCTATACGAGATACTTTTTACCTAGATCAACTTTCCCGTCTATATCTTAAAGAGATAGTCAGGTTACATGGAGTTCCTCTCTCCATTATATCTGATCGTGATCCTAGGTTCACTCCAAACTTTTGGAAAGTCCTTCAGAAGTCGTTGGGTACTAAATTAAATTTTAGTGTAGATTTTCATCCACAATATGATGGGAATACAGAACGAATGATTCAGACTTTGGAGGATATTCTATGTGCTTGTTCGATGGATTATTATGGAAGTTGGGACCAATATCTTTCTTTGGATGAGTGTTCATATAATAACAGTTTTCATTCTAGTATACAGATGACACCATTTGAGGCATTATATGGGAAGTGGTGTCGAACTCCAGCTTTCTGGGATGAAGTGGGTGAAAGGAAGTTTATGGGACCGGAATTGGTAGTAGAGTTGGCAGAAAAAGTTCAACAGATACAGAAACACATGTGAACAGCTCAGAGTAGGTAGAAAAGTTATTTGGACAACAGGAGGAAGGATCTCTCTTTTGAGGTAGGCAATCATGTTTTTCTCAAAGTATCACCATGGAACAGTGTGATGTAATTTGGTAAGAAAGGAAAGCTGAGTCCAAGGTTCATTGGACCATAAGAAATTCTGGAGAGAGTTGGATCAGTTTCATACTGAGTGGCTTTACCTCGGAGTTTATCTCAGGTACACAATGTTTTTCATGTTTCAATGTTAAGGAAGTACTTGCTAGATCCATCTCATGTTTTGAGTCCAGAGGTAGTTCCATTGGAAGAGAATCTATCTTATGAGGAAAAACCAGTCCAGATTCATGACCACAGGGAGCAACATTTACAGAATAAGGTGATTAATCAAGTAATGGTTTTTTGGAAAAACCACATGATTGAAGAGGCACCATTAGAATATGAAAATGAAATGGGGGATAAATACCCCCACTTATTCGATAAGTCAATAAATTTTGGGAACACAATTTTATAAATGCGGGAAATATTTAACATCCAATGTAATTAATGAATAATGGATATTCTTATCTATGTCTATTTGTGAATTAGATAGTGTTTTAGAGGGTTAAAATGAGAATAAATCCAATCTCAAGCATGGAATACACTAATATTTTTAAAATATTGTTTTGCTGCCTTTTGATGGGAAACCATTTTTAAATCTAACTTTTGACAATTTTATAAGATATAATTTTCAAAAGAAACTTATTCTTTTTGATTGGGACATTGAAATTTTCATTGGATAATTTTTTGGTATTTTTCTGAAAATGTTCATTTTTTAATGAATAGTGAAAAATACTACATTTTTCATCAAAACTTCTTTTTCATCTAATTTAATTATATGATCAGATTATCTTAATAATTGGTTTTAAAGTTCTATCAGGATATATTTTTACCATTTATTCAAATGGTGGTAATTATAATTAAATTCACTTTGGAATTGGGCATAAGCAAGTGTCAAACTTTTCATAGATATTGTTTCTAAAAAACCAGGTATTTGTTTTGACAACAGGAATTATTTTTAAATCAATTATTGAAATATCAATGTTTGGAATTTGGTAAAATTGATTCTATATTTAGAATCATAATTTCAAAATTATGTAATTAAGAATCTTTTGTTTTTTGACATTATGCATACTAACGATGATAATTATCTTTAATTATCTTGATTAATTTACAATCGGGTAGTTATGGATAATAAAATATTGTCATAATAATAAAAAATGATCTCAAAATGTGTCCTAATATTACTAGTTGTGTCATGGATGACCACGGGATGACTTGTGCCAAACATAGGGACCCCATGGAATCACGTTTGTGTGAATGTGACACTTTATCATTTTATTTTTAAAGGAAGGAGAATATCACTGAAAGATGTATCACCCGAGTAAAATTTTTTAATTTTTCTACATAAATGATCTCTTGGAAAATATATAGTAATTGGAAAGAAAAAAATATTTCCTACATCATAGTATTTTTTTTATAATTTTTAGACATTAAATAAATTAAATTATTTATGACATCCGGATGATGCAACGATTACCTCATTAATGAGTGATTTAAATAAAATGAAAAGATAATGTAAAATCTAAAAATTACACTTGTCAATGACCTACAGGATGAGGATATTTCAAACCCTTATCACCTTATACTCTAAATATATCAATGTGGGACCTTTAAAATCTGAAACTCATTTTAATATAATGTATCATTTTATAATATTCCAAGAGTGCCCCTCCTATCCACTTATAAAAGGCCCCCGCCTATACCTCCTTACCCACACCTCTCAAGACATTGGCTCAGCCAAAATATTCTCATTTTATCTCTCCTAATCCCTCTCCTCATCCTTGAATCCTTACCTTAGGCAGAAAGATGTTCAAGAAAACCTTTTGGTTCAAACCAAGAGGAGTTACCCGATTTAATGGTAAAGACGTCTCTAATGTTATTTTGTTTTATTTTTCTTCTCCAACACCCTAATCTTTTTTTATTAATTTATATTGTAACAACACCAGAATATTAAATATACTAGGATGTTTTTAGGTGAAGGATTCTAGATACACTTACACACACCTTCATATAATGGTTAAAGAGCATACTGTTTCCGTGGACGACGAATTTCTTCCTCATGAAACGATGATTGTCAAATATTCATCTAACACGTTCAAAGGTGGCCATTAATATGTAACTATATTTATATATGATATATAATATGTTTATGTTTTCCTTAAGCCTCTTTATTTTTTATTTTTTTCATACCTTTATGGTTTCCATTATGGGTAAACGTGATATCATCATTTTAGGAAGTGCGGACTACGGCCCCCTCAAAGTGATTTGATTCGTTGATGCCATATGTGGGATGTATAAAGGATGATGTTAATGATATTATATATTATATTATACTAAAATTATAATAAACCTTTATATCAGTATGATTTCATTACATTAAATATGAAATAGACATGAAAGTAGTGTTCATGCATAGGTACGTCTTACCGTCTCCATGAATGGTGCATTTCATTTATTACCTCTATATGTTATGTAATATTATAAATGCTTGTATATACTAGATATATAAGATATATATGATATCTACATCAGGAATATAATTCTGGATATAATGGTTATTTTACCACATGAACAACTTGTAATTATAAAGAGTTTATTTTTGACTCAAGTAACAATGATAAACAAAATGACCATTATTAACTAAAAAAATTACATAGTGTTCCTAACATGGTAATAAGTGATATAAAATGAAAATTGAACTTGAAAAATGTTCTTAAGAATGTAGAAATTAACTCAAGTTTATTATTCAGGAGATTAAAGAATGATCGAGTCATGTCGGACATGAGGTATGGGACTTCATCATAATCTCCTTTCATTGAGGCATTTTTTTTATTAAAAAACATCTCTTATACGGTGTGTAAAACCCTTTTAAATTTACTTCTATTCAAAGGGAATATTTTTTTATATAAAGCATTTTACAAAATGAAAAAAGGAATGTTTTTTTGTCGTACGTATGCGGCGACAACGACTTCTCCGCCATCGTGACCATTATTTGAGTTTCAACTTCCTCTACAAGCCATAACTTATTTTAAATGAAAAATAAATACTATGTTTTACTTTTATAATATTTTGGTATAGAAAATGGTTTTCGATATGTTTTTATTTTATCAATATGTTGTATTGATATCTTGTGATTGAAATGTGGAAATGTTATGTTTACTTTATGCTTGTTTTATTTGATACGATTATTTTATGGTTCTTGGGCATTGTTTATGAAGATGGGTGGCTCTATGATAAACTAATGGCGGGTGAGCCTGATATAGCTCTCTAATGCATTGGGTAAGATGAAGGAGTTAAACGTTAAGGTTTCTCCGAAGAGATTTTGGGAATATACTATGTTGGGTAATCCAAATGTAACCATGAGGGTTACTCCCTGTGTAAGAATGTTATGAATGAATCAAGTTACCTTTATGTCTTATGTTTTCTATGAGTTATTCATAAATCTTATGATTTCATGAGGTATGATAAAGTGCATATGTTTTATGAGAAAATTATGATTTCATCAATTCTTATGTGTACATGGGCTAATGTTTTCTTTTCGTACTTTTATATCCCTTACTGAGATTTTTTTGTTCATCCCATGTTTTTGAAATGCTTTTCACAGGTCAAGGGAAAAGTACATGATGTGATGATAGTGTCAAGGAAGTGTCAAGAAAGAATCCATGTTTTATTTTAAATATGTTTCCGTTTATGGGAAAAATGAGTACTATCTTTTATGTGACCACTTTGTTTAAATTTGTAATTTAATGCATGAATTATGATCTAATTCTATAAAACTATAAAACTAAAAGGATTATCAATGTGTATTTTTGAAATAACTCATGATTATGTTATGTTTAAGGCTGGGGCCTTATATCGGTGATCGACAATATTTCGTTTCCTCAATTTTCCCCTTGTATCTACCATCAGACAATAGGGGGAGAGGGGAGATGGATCATACTGTGCACACCAAATGGGGAGGTGGGAGATATTTATTAAGTTTTAATAAAATCAATCCTCCCATTTAAATCCCTATCTTCACATGCCCTATCAATAAGCCTCCAACTCGACACAGGGAACCGAAAATGTTTTTGTCGCTACCAGGATAAACACAACATTCTGAACACAATGGAAACCATCAAAATTTTATCGATGTTTCTGATCAAAATTTACACACAATTTAAGAGAAATTTCATACATGTGATAAAATATATTTTATATTTTTAAAATCACAGTGTCGAGGATCTATGGGCCCATGAACTACGCGCCCACTCATTGCCTAATTATAGAAATCTCTTTAAGAATATTCCAAAGTAGTAGAGGATTACTCTTAGTCATTACACGTATTATTTGTCAATCTATAATGAAAAGATTTTATTTTATGTAATAGGATTAATATATCGGTTAATTTTTCATTACTAATGGGTAAATAGCTATTGGATAAAATACTAGCAAACGTCTTACTGATTAGGAATTATTGATATACAGTTGATGTATGAAATGTTTATTTATATGATAAAAATAAAAACTTCCATTATAGATATTATATTATAATTATAATAAATTTTTTTGGAATAAAATTCTAAGATACTAAATAATTTGTTAAAAAATAATTGATTATATGTTAATCTTATTTTTTGATTTTATATTTTTATAAAATTTATAATTCTTAAGAATAAAAACTATAGAAATGAATGATAAAATTAAATATAAATGTTCTATAATAAATTCATAATATCCAAAAAAATTATTTTAGAACATTAAGTAACACACATTTATTTAATCAAGAAAAAAAAATAAAAAAATGAAAAATATTTTATATATTATATTTTTTTTCATTTAAAAGATAAATTTCAGTAACTTGAATTAAAAAATTGAATATAATTTAATATATATATATATATATATACTTATATAATAATGAATCTAAATCATTAAATGATTATTAATCAAGTATTAGTAAATACAAAACTTCTCTATGTTAAATAAGATATTTTTTCAAACAGTGATTTTTATATATAATGTATTTTTATATTGATTTTAAAAATTAATCACTGATTATGTATGATTAAAATTAAATGTTATGATATTAAAATAATAAAATTAATTCAGAATAAAATAATGATTATTAAATGGCAACAAATGAGAATAATTTCATTTTTTCCTAAAAATCCATTTTATTTTTTAATTATACATTATGCGATTTATATTAAAAATAATTATATAATTGATAAAACATTGAATCTAATAAAATCTAATTTACATTTACAATCACCAATTTGAAATTACCCAATATAGAAAATTTCCTTTTTTGGAATAAAAATATGTTATCGAGGTAAAATATAGTTACAATCGTGATGGTAAAATGAGATAAATTAATTTAACTAAGTGGTTAAATCATAAGACATCACAAAAAATAACCTCTAAATTATTAAATGATGGAATGATCAACCTCCCATTATCTTACCTTGATTATTTTTTCATTAGGTATCCACATTCCATGAAAAATTATGTTACTTACTCATTATGGTATGACTATTTTTCAAAATTCCACTGAATCCCTCCTATAAAAGGACCCATAAAATACCACAATCATGTCAAGAATTTACATGGGGATTATATTGAATCCATTCCAAATTATCATTTAAATAATAATATCTCATGACTGATTACCTATTGTCATAAGAAAGTTTACTAAATGCTTCATTTCTAATAAGTTCTCTTTGTGGAGATTTAAGTCTTCAATGTAAGTATTATTATTATCCTAATCGTTTATTTTTATTTTTCATCAAATTATAAATAAATATTATTTATTGATTAATTTTTTTAAAATAAATATTATTCTCTAAATGTTATATTGTAATTACACTATAATGTTTTTTTAGTCATTAAGACATTATAATACATTCATATCTGGGTTGGTTTCAACAGATTTATGAATACGTATATAATGATTATATCATGAACATTTAAGAAAAATTAAATATTTATATGATATAACGTTGAATAATTTAATATCTTTTTATATTTCTATAATTAATATGTGTATTCATATATTCAATTAAAAAATCAAAATTATTTATTGAATGAAAATTCACAAAAAATGATATTTTAACCGCTCCCAATGAACCGTCTTCATAGATTTCATAAAATATATATTAAGATTAATTAAAATATTAATAAAACCTATGTGTCATGTATGTAAAATATGTTAGTGATGAATACATTATCAGAGATCACAGACTAAATGTATCATAATAAAAACAACACAGAAAAGACGAGACAATAACTAATGGATATAAATTTTAAGAAATAATGATTAATAAAAACATACTATTAAATTAATAATTTATGGTATCAATTAAAATTAATATAAATATAATTATGATATATATGAATAATAAACCTAATTTTTCATAAATAAGGTCTTAGAATATCTAACCCATCATGAATCCATGTTAAGGGGTTTTCATCTCAATTTTATTTCTTTGATACATGTTTAATATTATCCTCATATTTTCATTTATATTTTTCAATTACTAAATATTTTAAATATTTATAATAATTAACTATTTATTAGATATATTTTATGTTTTATTTAATATTATTTTTCTATTAATGACTATTTATTTAGAAGCTATCATAGTTGTAATATAATTTTGTTTAATCAATTTTATTTCATTGATTTATAGTCATTATTTAATATATTTATTCATAATATTTTTTTCTCACAGTCCACATTAGTTATCTCTATAAAAAATACTATTTAAGTGTTCATGAATTTTAATGTAATTTTTATTCTAATAGTTAAATAAATTATTTTATTTTACACTTGAAATTAACAATATTATAAGTTTTTTGTCGACTCAATTTCAATTGCATTAGAACATAGTGGTTATTATTTGAATACATTATACTATTGTTTTTATATCAAGTGAGATTCTGTAAACCCGATGTCCTTGATCTGGTTGAAAAATATATTTTTATAAAGCATGTTTTGATTCCAACCAAAATTACCCAATCCTAACAATAAATAGTTTAAATACCAATAAAAAATATTTAACCACGTAAATAATGAAAGAAATTTAGGGTTAGAGTTTTATATAATTTAGAAATAACCCCTTATTAACAAAACCAAAAAATTTCCAAGTATACATATATTTCCCCACTAAACTAATATTTTATTATATTAAAATAAATCCATAAAATCATCATTAAAATCCTTCAAACCAGATAACCATATGTAGGCATCAAACCCAATTATATTCTTAAATTATCTATGGAATGAAATTATAATAAAAGTATTATCCCAAAATTTATGTATGGAGTATCATACAAAAAAATCTATCATAGAATGAAAAAGGCATAAAAATATCAATTGAATAAATAATAATAATATAATTCTATATATTTTTTAAAATGATCATGTAATGTTTCGATGAATAAATTAACTATGTAAATAATAACATTGAAATCAATAACTAATTTTGTAGTGATGGAATGAATAAATTTTAACATTATAAGTACATCATTAAGGCCTTAAAATTAAGCACTTGTTTCTTTTGTGGGTTGAAAATTTCAAATTTTTATATTTTTGTACGTTTAGAGGCTAAGAAAAATTGAAAATTGTGATTTGAAATGGAATTATGCATATCGAAACACTTGAATTTTTTTATGAGGAATGAGGCATAAGGATTTTTTAGGTTTCTAGATGATATTTAAGAGTAGATGGATTTGAAAAAGTTGTTTTTTATGATAAATGGAGTTTAAATATTTGAAAATGGAATGATCTAACCATGAACCCAAACAAAGTGACCATATAAGGGTGTAACGTGGTTTAAAAAAATGTTCCCCTGAAGGAAAAATGATATGGAAAATTCAAAACTAAATTCCAGTGGTGGAGAACATATGTGGTGCATGGTTTTTCTAATCATGACCCTAGCTATGTGAGGACGTGTTCCTTTAGAGAGAGTGTGCACAAAGTTGAAATATGGTTAGCAAAATTGTGAATCCCAAACATTTTCCTTTAAATAGTGGGATATATGATTTTACCCTACCACTTTTAATCAATATTCCTCCTTTCTCCTTTCTAAAATGTGTGACACCACTTCCCACATGGGATCATTTCTTCTAGATCTCTTAATAATGATCCTACATCCTCTTTCCAAGATTCAAATAATTTATTTTGTTTCATTGGAATAATATCGATAGGTTTAACACCCATATTACAATTTTTTATCACATTCTATAACTTGATCATATGTTATTTCCATGAAAGATCATATGCCCTATCTTCAAAATGTTTTTCCAGTTTTTGGATTTCTCACATTTAACTCAAATCCATGCCTGATAATGGATGAGTAAAAATTTATATGCATGATATACGTGGTCCATTTATTTAATTAAATTGTAGTTCATGTTTATAATGTTTTATCATTTTCCTTCTCATCAGACTTTTTGTTTGTTGCTCCAAAATTATACATCTACTTTAATAAATTTCCTAGACCATGACCTAGACCCAGCATTGACTCATTAACATTGTATAATGGTTGTGAGCTCATCTTGGATCACCCCTTTTGGTGTGTACTATTATTTATATCGATTAAAAATTTATATTATTTTCACAAAACAACACTCAGGTAGGATAGGGTTTACTCTTATAGAGGAAATTGATTAAATGACAAAAAATGAATCTATTAAATTTCAATAAGGAATGTATATAATCATGGAATGTGTAAAATTATGAAATATTCCACTAGGGATAAAAGGGAATTTAATGAGTTGTGAATCTAATATAATTAAATATATTTGATATTGTTTTTCTTTCAAGCCAACCACCCTTCAAAGGTGTGGTGTCTTATCTCAAATATCTGAATGGTGAAAATGGAAATGGGGATATTATTGGTAATTTGGATTATTATTACCATTTGGAATGTGACTTTTAATTTTATACATAATGGATAAGTGAAATTAATTTTCTTGATGTATTCCTCGAGAACATATAAAATGAAAAGATAAAAAGAATTTTTGGAGAGTAAATCAGTAGGGATGATTCTCAAGGCCATTGATTAATTATTATTGAAAAAAGAATTATTACAAGTCAGGACTTGAGAAATAATTGTATTCGAATATATAATTTCATCAAAAATGTCGTAACCAAAATAAAAATTAGTAAATTATGAATTATTTTTTCATGCCGGAAAAGATATTCTGAATAATTTATTAAAATAACTAGATATGGTGTTCCACATTATTAATTGAAATCACAAAACATAGAATTCTCCACCATTAATTGAAATCAATGGATATGATGTTTCCCATTTATTTAATGAAATCCTTAGAGATGTAATTATATATTATTTATTGAAATTAATGGATATATAATTCCACATTATTTATTGAAATCACTATACAAGATGTTCAAAATTTTTTATTAAATTCATTTGTCATGGTGTTATACATTATAATATTGAAATTTATTTGACACAATTCTCTTCATCATTATATCTTATGATATGTGACACAACTCCCAACACCCCCTTGGTTAAATTATTGATCTGATTCCCTTACATAAAAACCAATACCTAAATGATTTTTTTGGAATTGTACCCAATGGTTAAATACCATGTGTCCCCTGATGATTTATTTGAACCTTAAAAGGATATATATTCTAGATTAGGCCGAAGAATGTATGCTTGGTTAGGTGTCACCTGTGGAACATAAGACTGTCATGATTATTTATAAAACAATTATCTAAAAACATTATTTGTTATACCAACACGTTGTTAGATTTTATTTTAACATAATTTATTTTTATTAGACATCATTGTTAGTGGAATAGTTTTTCTTACTCACATCCTATCCAGACCACCATTTGGTACCCAAAAAGATATCCAGATTGAATGTTGGGACTTATCTCTTACTTCTTTAACATTGAGATTATATAGATTAAGAAATATAATTAGAGTAGTGGTTGAGTATGTACTCAGTCTGCCTTCAAAATTTAGAGTCTTATAATTGTTTATTAATTCATATTTCTATATCTCTTCTGTGATTGATTGTCTTTTAATTATAGAATAGTATGTTTATGCATGGTTGGTTTTATTGGAACTTTTCATGTTATCTGTTTATTATTATTTGTTATTTATTATATTCCTCTTTATATTTCATTTATCTATTCCACCACTGTTCGGACTACTAATACAATGGTTATAATCGCACTACCACACCACATGTACAAACTCACTATAATCCAATATCCTTTAGCATATATGGATGTGTATTTGATGTGTTTTAACCAACCTATCCGGTTACTTCTCATAGAGTAAACTAAGATGAGACATGATAAAGTGGCAACAAAGTGTGTTTTAATAGTCTTATTATTATGAAATAGTAGAAAGGGGACTAAAGATGTTCCATAACTTTATAATTTCAACATGCCAAACGTTTTATGGAATATTTATATATAAATAATTTGATTTATTCTATTATAATTGTTACACGCAACATAAAATTTGAGGAACCAGATAACATTATTAAAATATTGTGTCTCCAATATCACCTAGATGTTGGATTATTTTTTAAAAAAATAATTACTAAATTAATAAATATATTTTACAAACACATTTTTAAAATGAATTCATTATTTATCTAATGAATACAATTTTAAAAAACTATAAGAAAATATGTGACTTTTTTTGAAAAAATTATTTTATATGGTCAATGTTATTTTTTAATAAATTTAATAAATAGCTGATGATGAATAATTTTAATAAAAATTGAACATTAAATTCTTGATAAAATGTTTTAAAATTTTAAAAAATATATTTCTATACATAGGATATGAATAAATTCAGTCTTATAAATGGAAATTTATTTTTTTAAAGAAGTTTTTGTCACATTTTGAAAACATATGTAAAAATTAAATTCTACCTTTTATAGTAATTTTTTTATATAAAATCAATTAAATATTTATAATAAAAATGATAAATTATTTAAATTTTACCCCTTTTATTTTTGTTCAAAATGAATATTAACTATTTTCCAATTTATCCCCTTGGTAAATGGAAAATCAAGTCAGATTCATTTAAAAAAAGTGATATGGCTTTAATTTTTCATCCTTGTTCTCATTTGAAATGCCCCGACCCTCGTTACCCAGAGTCGGTGCATTATTACATTACATTGGCATGATCACAAGAAAGATCAAATCTAGAAATACCGATTGGTTTAGTAGCCTTGTAAACACAAGATAATTCATAAAGTTTTACATTACATCATAAAGTGAAAAACTACTACAACAACATAGTCTCCATATTCCACACTCATATCTCCAGATACTATCAATGCAGGTCATTCATATCTTACTTCTTCACATCCTGGGAAAAATAAAACATAGAAAAGGGGTGAGCTAAAATGCTCAGTAAGGATAAAAAAATAGCGGAAACTTTAAAAAATAAGCATAAACATTTAAGGCAATGTATAACTAAAATAAAAGCATTTTAAACTTGAACTCCAATATAGTATGGCAAAAGTGAAATGAAATAATTCCATTTACTTATTCACATGGATATTCTACTAATCGAATAATCACATGAAATATCAATAACTACTTTCATAATGATGGAATGCATAATGTCAAACTATCATAACCACATAGCCAAGTCCTCGTGCCAAGACTACAAATAAGATTTTCCCAAGGCCTTGTGCCAAGACACTAGTTTGTCTCATGAGACCTACCGATTCATCGAGGATCTATAGTGGGATCCACCTATCACATATTAAGTCCAATGCATTCCCATATGAAAAGATTTAAACATAACATAAACATTCGTATTAAAACAAGCATACGAAATGTCAATACTTTCACCATAAACTATGAATGGTATAAAAATAGCACATCCACAGTCAAACATATCACGAAACCTTCAATACAATATAGAAGTTTTGTATCATAATAAATCAATTTCAAATAAGAGTAAAATCCATCCAAGGATGTTGACATAGATGAAATCAAAACACTTTTTAGAGAAATATCTCTTTCTATTTTTGAAATCATTTAAGAGTCATATATATATAAAATAAAACATTTTCTTTGAAAATATTCTTATAATCTTGTGAGGGAAGCTTCGACGATTTTATAACGGCAGAAAATAACCGCACCCACCGTATAAGTTAAAAAAACATTCTTACCTTAATTCTGTCGAAAAGGTTAAAAAGAACCTTGTTTGGAAAACGACGGAAAGATTCCTTTATAAACCACTTATAAAAAGTCAAAAAAGGGTATAAATGACTTTAAACCATATTCATGTAAATAATAATTTTTTTGAAATACATCTTTAAGAAACATGGATGTAGATGATAAAGAGATCCTAGTAGATTATTACATATAAACAACCTCGGATAATGAAGAGATTGTGAAATAAACACTTACCCTGTACTTTTCCTTGGATGGTGTAGTTTAACCTCCTGTATAATGGTGAAATAAATGTTATTAAATTATACAAGAATCATATATATTAATATGATATCATATATGACCTTTTAACATTGATTTGTTAATAATATGTTAGAATTATCGTCGTTTCGGGTGTTAACTTACTCATTTTCTTTTATATGTTTTGTTACATAATCCATGTTTGTTATGGATAGGTTGTATCTTATTCATATCCAGAATGATATGAAGTCCTTAAACATCATTTTAAAATCATCAAATGATAATTATACTTTAATGGATACGATGGAGAATGAATCTCATCGCGTTCGTGGAGACGGTAGTCCGTACGTATGCACGAGCGAAAATATCATTCTTTTGATATTAAAATAATATATAAATGGATGTTATATCATATATACAGAATCATTAACATGTTATATTTATTATTTACATGAGTTACACATCATTATTATACCCATCCCAATAATAATATATTGAATAACAATTACACCACGACGTGGAGACGGTAAGCCGTACGTACGCACGTATGGTGACATGTTATTAAAAGGGCTGATAGAATACTGAATATGGTTGTACCATATTTACAATAACATCACAGTATATATAAGATACTGGATTTATTATTTTATAATGGTAATAACAAAGAAAGAAGAAGTGGAAGAAGAAAGGAACTTGAAAAGGGGTGGTGAAAACATTACCTCTTCTTCGGGTTCTTCCTTTTGATTTGATAAAAGGGCTCCTTAGGTTGGCTTTATGATCAAAATAAGGCCTCTAGGTTGTATTTAGGGATGTTGGGAGAGTATTGTTTTAGAGTTTGGCCGAACCAAAAGGCTTTTAAGGTGTGAAGAAATGAGAAGGAGGAGTGCCCTTTTATAAGAGGGGTGAGGGGCACCTTTGGAAAAGCTAGAAATAAAAAATTTATAATAAATTCATATTCGGTTTCTAATGGATCCAAAGTTGATTATTCAAAGGTTAAGGTGAGTATAGGTCGAAAAACATTCAACCAATAGAATTTAGATAGGTTTGGGTTACTATATTAACCTTATCTTTTAGTTTTAACTCTTAGTTAATTAGTTTGACATTTACCATGTCACATTGTATTTTTATAATATATAGTTAATATACTTACTATATACATCCAATAGACCCCCCAAGTGGTCCATTAATGATGAGCCTATCATGATATAAGTCCCTTGGCCGAGACTTAGATTTTTAGGAATTTAATATCAATTAATAATATAATATTTGTTTTATAAACTCTTTTATGTCAATTTTGACACTATTCAATAATTGATTTTTGTAAAACTTGTAACAGAATGATTACTTTGGAAAAAGAAAATTGAATCAATCCTAACATGTCATATTAACCTATAAAATTAGTGTAATTCATAAAAATTCTCAAATTATATTTATTTGTGTATATCTAATTTCATTTATTTTAATTTTTCACTATTATGGTAATTACTGCATCATCATTGTGTCATAAGTAAATTAAATTATTTGAAGTCTAAAAATTATAAATAAAATATACTTATGTAGTAAATCTTATTATATTTATAATGCCTATTTAAAATCAAATTTAGCTTATGTATAACCCTATATTAAAAATGTTTTAGTAAATAAACTCTGATTTTAACTCTTTTAACTCTTCTTTGAATTAAATAATAATAAATGTCCTAATCTAATCCCAGTGGACCTAAATGATATTATTTTATTCCTAAGGCTGTTTTGGTCGAGATACACTTGTCCAATAGAATTAGGACATGTGTTAGGGTAATATTAATATCATTTTTACCCTTAATTACCCTATTTATTTTTAACCGTGGTAAAAAAAGTAAAAAGTTACTATTCACCAAAAATTATTTTAATCTCATTGAACCACATTTTACTTCTTGATATTAAACGTGTGTCTCGGATTTTCGAAATTCCATTCACAAAAGTGGTAAAATTCAGTTTTATGAAAAATTCAGTTTTTTAACTACCACTTAGTAGTTTAACTATTCATCAAAAATTGAAGTTTTTCAGAACAATGCCAAAATTTCACCCTAAGCAATAATTGATATTCCGAATTCAATAATGATGTCTATTTTAAAAAATTCCAATCATATAAGTTGAATTAATTAATTTTATAATTAATTCCCGCTGTCACAACAAATAGCTTGTTTTTAAGAAACAATATATATCAAAAGATGGATAATTGTTTATGTCCAATTTCAAAGTAAAATTAATTCTAACGAACACCATAGGATAAAATGGTAAAAATATATTCTAATTATACTTTAAAACCACTCAATAATATAATTTATCACTATAAATTATTTTGATTAAAAAAGTTGTTTTTAAGTATTTTTCACTATTCATAAAAATTGGAAGTTCTCAGAAAAATACAAAAAATTCAACTTAGGATAATTTCGATATTCTGAATCCAAAAATGAAGTCCATTTAGAAATATAATATATATATATTTTCAAAAAGTAGGTATTACTATTCATAACGGCTAGTTTGATTGGTTGTGGTGTGTTAGAACTCGACGTTGCGTACAACACACGCTATCGAATTATTCAAAGAGAAGCGTACCGTAGAAGCTTGGGGTGTTACATTATTTGATTAACATAACAAATCATTCAACATCTTAGGTTATAAATTTATTTGTTTAATAGAATCCTTTCCAGGAAGTTGACATGTATATTATTTATATAAACGAAAGCTAAAAATTCCCCTCTTTTTTTATCAATTATGAATCAAACTAGGGAAAAAAGTTGGGTATGAATGAATATATGTCTAAATTTTTAGATTAATAAAATTAATTAATTGATATTTGTTTATTTTAATTTTTATTAATATTATAATTATTCTAATCTATCAAGAAACACTAATGAAATATTTATCTATTTTATAGAAATAATATAATTGAATTAAAAATATTAATAGATATAAAATTAAAAAGAGGTAATATGACCCATGAATTAGATATATATATATATATATATATATATTAGAGAAGTTTCAAATCATTATATTATAATTCCCTATTTTTATTGATGAATTTATTTGTAAATTAAAAATAAAATATTCACAAATGAAAATAATGATATTTAAAGAAAATAATACTCAATTAAATTATTTAAATATCATAATAACTTTAAAATAATTTAATGTAGATATTATATAGTTGAAAATAACATAAATTGGTCATTAGTGGACAACATTTCATAATATAAGTAAAAAATATAACAGTTTAATGTTAAAAATTTGTTACCATAGATAAAATTAAAATTGGTTAATTCTAGTAAAACAAAATGATAAGGTTTAAAATGAATTTCATTCCAAAAAATATTTTTGCCTATTTGAATAAAACCTTATAATACATTATATTTGAATACATGAATAGTTTTAGGCATTTTTCTGGAGTATACATTTTTTATAATTTATTCTTTTCATAAATTCCTACACATCATGTCACTAATATTAGAAAAAGAAATCCTCATTCCCCAATTATTTACATAAAATTGTGCCATGTATCTCAACCAAACCCTACAAATTTTTACAATCAAATTCAATTTATAATTTTATTAATTTTTTGGATTCCCAAAAGAGTAACCCAAGAAATATTTAGAAGAGATATAAAGAAATTTTTTTGAAAAGGTTGTAACCACATATACCGATTACTTTATTTTCCTCACTTTTTTACTTCCTTAAATTTTTTCATATCTATCTTGAAACAGGAAATTAAGTATCGTGAACATTTGTAAATTTTATTATGATTATTAACACACAATTACACACCCTATTTACCATCATATGGGTAGTGAAAGTATTGCTTGAGTGTATATAAGAGTTACCATCTATATATAGTGATAAATTAAATATTCATCACCATATATTATGGATAGGTGTTTCTATGGGTTTAATATATATATGTGATATTTATTAAAGAATTATAAATCTAATATGATGAAATCAAGTCTATATTATGACCATCCAATACTTTTTGAAATGATAACATCTCTCATACACACGTGTATAATATGACCTACACAGAGTGATGTGATTATTTTTTTTGTGCTTGGTAACAGGGATACATTTAATGAATTTATATTATATATATAATATAATAATGTTCTTATAAGGATGAATTAATTTTTATCTTTCTTTCATTCCATACATCAAAAAAATATCATTCATGCGTACGTATGACATAACTTTTCTATTAATGTTGTAATCTATTTTTAGATCTATAACATTATAGATAAAAATAAATACTTTTAGGATGAATATATATAATATATATATATATATATAATTATTAATATTCATTATGTTATTATCAAAGAAAAACATATAAGGAAACAATCTACTGAACAAAAATACTCATGAAAATCAAAATATATGGCATCAGGAAATAATGCATTTTAAAAAAATTATTAATAAAAAGTCTTTTGGGAAATATTATAAAGGCATAATATATGATATTATATAAATAAAAATAAAACCTTTTTATAATATAGTAAGTTTAAATTTATTTCACATGAGAATAGATTGCTTTTGAAGAAAGTTGACCTTAGGGTAAGGGTTTCTTGTCTCACTATCACTTCTAAAGGGATAATATATGATATTATATAAATAAATATAAAACAATTCTATAATATAGTAAATGTAAATTTATTATAATGAGAATAGATTAATAAAAAGTGTTTTCTGAAATATTATAGTATAAGTGTTTATTAATAAAAATTGTTTTGTGAAATATTATAGAATGTGTTTTGTGAAATCTTATAGTTTTTTGGGAAATATTATAATAAGTGTTTTGTGAAATATTATAAAAATTGTTTTGTGAAATATTATAAAAAGTGTTTGTGAAATGTTAAAGAAAAGTTTTTATTAATAAAAAGTGTTTTGTGATATATTATAATAACATAAATTGGTCATTAGTGGGCCATTATTCATAATAGAAGTAAAAAATATAACAGTTTAATGTTTAAATTTTTTTACCATAGAAAAAATTTAATTTGGATAACTCTAGTAAAACAAAATGATAAGGTTTAAAATGAATTTCATTCCCAAAATTATTTTTGCCTTTTTGAAAATACCCTATAATATATTATATTTGAATAACTGAATATTTTTATGCATTTTTATTGAGAATAAATTTTTTATAATTTATTCCATTTAGAAATTCCTACACATCTTGTCACCAATATCAGAAAAAGAAATCCTTCTCCCCTAATTATTTACATAAAATTGATCCATGAATCTCAACCAAACTCTATAAATTTTTATAATCAATTTCAATTGATGATTTTATTAAATATTTGGATTCCCAAAAAGTAACCCTATAAATCTTTATAAGAGATATAAAGAATTTTTTTTAAAAAGTTGTAACCACCTATACCGATTACTTCATTTTCCTCACTTTTTTACTTCCATAAATTTTTTCATATATTCATTAAATCATAAAATTAAGTATACTAAAAATTATGTAATTTTATTTTTATTATTAACACACAATTACACACCCTCTTTTTCATCAAATGTGTAGTTAAAGTATTGCTTGTGTGTATATATGAGTTACCATATCTATATAGTGATAAATTAAATAATCATCACCATATATTATGGATAGGTATTTTTATGGGTTTAATATATATATGGGATATTTATTAAATAATTATAAATATCATATGATGAAATCAAGTCTATATTTTTACCATCCAATCCTTTTGGAAATGATAACATCTCTCACGAACACGTGTGTACTATGACCTACACAAAGGGATGTGACTCTGTATTTTTTTATGCATGGTAATAGGGATTCATTTAATGAATTTATATTATATATATTATATAATAATGTTCTTATAAGAATGAATTAATTTTTACCTTTATTTCATTCCATCCATCAAAAAATAGCATTTATGCATACGTATGACATACCTTCTCCATGAACGTTGTAATTCATTTTTATATCAATAACTTTATAGATAACAAAAAATAATTTTATGATGAATATATAAGATGTATATATATATATATAATTATTAATATAAATTATGTTATTATCAACTATAATCCTACAATGACTAAATCTACTTAACAATAATACTCATGAAAAACAAATCAGATGTCATTAGGAAATATTGAATTTAATAAGGAACTATTAATAAAAAGTGTTTGTACAATATTATAAAGAGATAATATATGATATTATATAAATAAAAATAAAACCATTTTTATAATATAATAAATTTAAATTTAGTATTCATGAGAATAGATTACTTTTGAAGAAAGGCGACCTTATGGTAAGGGTTTCTTAACTAAGTGGTATGGGTTTTATTTTACAATACCATAAACATTCAAGACTATTTATTCTTAAGTTTTCAATGGGGATTTTTTTTCCATATCCATTACTTATAAAAAATTAAATAATATTTATAATATATTTATATTATTTTTTAAAATTAATTTTTACCCATGTTTTAATTTCTATAAAACAGTTTCATGGAAATAATTTTTTTTCATTTTCTGGACAAGGTAGTTTGAGAATTTTTTGAGAAATGTATGAAATTAATTTTTTTAACATATACAGCTTGAAATTTTTATCCTAATGTCGTGATTATTTTTATTTGAATATTCCTTTGAATAATTACATGTTTATTTACATAGGAAATTTTTTTCATTATAATTGCTCAGTTTTTAGAGTGATTTGAAAATAGAAATGTTATTTTCATCAAAAATGTTTTGAAGATATTTTAATGTTATTTATATTCAAAAATGACTATAATCATTGATATAAATTATGGTTTAATATGTATATTTCCCAATGATACCATATTTATTGTTTCCCTAAATGGTTTTTGTTAAGGATTAAAAGACGATCATGAAACCCATTTCTTTTCACGGGTTCTTCTATGATGAATCTTCTATAAATGGAATTTCATTGCATGGGTTTTGTTATAATGAATTTATTATGATCTCATGGAAATAATATGATTTTCATTATTTTATAGGTGGGACTAATATGTCCCTCCAATTTAATGGTTAATGATTTATATATCATGAGATAACCATGAGATGCATGTTAATGTTCATGAACTACTATGGGATACAGAATGGTATGCCTCATATTCTATGAGATTCATGTGGTGATTATTTATTATTTATGGTTTGATGGACATGGTAGTTATTCATGAAAAAATTAATTGGACTTTTATACCAATTTCGGTTCCATAATTTTTACACTTACCATAGGTTTCCATATATTCATTGATTTATATCTCCCATAGTTACACTAATATAGTATTTGAGCTCATTTTTTTCCAATGTTTCTTTTCCTCAAGTTAGGAATAAGGGTATTAGGTAAGATATTCCTATGAAGAGTGATATTTATAAATAATTAACGGTATATGAGGTATATATTTTATTAAATAATTATATTATCTTTTGAAAGATAGTTGACCTAATTTTTTATAGATGATTCAAATTTTATGTAATTATTATTTGTCTAGTAAGATGAAATATCTACATATGAAAAGTATGGGTCACTATATTTTGTATTAGATAAGGTTTTAGTTAACTATTCGAAACTGGGTTAAGAATGATTTATTGATAACACTATTGATAAGTATATGTATAGTATAATATCCTATGGTTATTGTAATGATCATGTATGACTTAGGATAAACCTAAGGTGTCATAGTAGAATTTGTCACAATTTTGGCATCATATAAATTATGCTTCATCATTATATGGTTTTCCAATATGATTATTATTACTCACACATCAATTTATGGATTTATTAATTGTGTATAACTTTATGGAATCACATTAATGCTTAATGTGATATAAAATTCAGTGATTTCCCCCATGAGAAACCAAATTTTATGGGAGATGCAATGAAAAACATTTTTCTATTGCCACAGTGATTTCTCAATATATTAATCATGATGTGCTTCTAAATGAAAAATGTATGGAAGAATGTTATGTTTAGTAATTCATAAGGAAACACCCACCATATTTTAGTGGATATTATAATCCACTAGTGGTGAAGATCAACATAAATGAGAAAATTATTTCTATTCTCTAGTGATCAGGACATGATAAGTTTATCTTGGGAAATTATTATTTAGAAGGTGATACTGATTAATTTTGTAACCATATAAAGAAAATGAAAAAATAAGAAGATCTAAATTTATATAATGGGGCTAGTTTAAAAGGATATTTCTACCTGAGAACATTCCTTATATTCATGGAAGTAATATATATAAGGAATTCATTGAATTTTTTTTAAAAATTAGATTAATCCCTAATCACATAATAAAATAATATTTCATTATAAAAATGGTATGATTTGAGATTATGTTGTGCCTTGAAATAAATATGGATGTATTATATGGTCGTTTATAACCATGTATCAAAAAATAATTCATTATAAGAGACTTTAGTATCTATGAAGAAATTGATATATTTTCACTAAAGTTAGAAATGGAAGTCCAATATTTTCACAATTCTTATAATGTTGATAAGAGAAGAAAGACTAAGCCTCATGAAATATCAACAAAATACTACGATTTAAAGAAATTAATGTTATCTACATTGAAAAAAATATTCAAAGAAATATCAATGAAATTTATTTAATTAATCTACATGGTGCTATATATGTAGAAAGTGTGATCATAAATCATTTATTTGTAAAAAGGAAATGAATATGATGTGGAATGAAAATGAATTATATTTGGTTCCAATCATTGTGTCTGATAAGAATTTATAAATATTACTAAGTGTGAATATTTTCATTCTAAGGTTTCATTCATGAGTCATACAATCTCACATGACGATATATCAGTACACCCAAAAAATACAGATGTTATTGAACATTTTCCACTAACATCCTCTATGTCTATGATATATAGTTTTCTTGGTTGTATTTATATTATCATTGATATTTGGATAATTTTTTACATCTATAAAATTTATTTACTAATCTACCTTGGAAGAGATTCATTAGACTGAAAAATGCGAGGAATGTTTTATGGAATTGTATTCAAGGTTGTTTAGTGCACATATTCTTAAAATATCATATAGTAGAGATGGGTTTGTAATCGATAATGATGTATCAAATAGGGGATTTGGATGTTTCCTCATGAATAATGATATGGTTATTGATTATTCCACATAAAATTTTACAGTCAATGAGAAAAATTACACAACTCATTATTTAAACTTCCCCAAGGAAACATTTTCAATAATTATTTAGAGAAATTATATTTATTGAAACAATTGTGGGGTGTATATTGATCATAAAAGTATGAAATATATATTCACATAGATTTTGATAAATATACACAACATATAGTGGATGTAATTGATCAAAGAATATCACTTCTAAATAAATTACCACCATATTAAAGAGAAAAATATGGTATATACTATCTGTTAAAAGGATTATGCAATTTTATCTATGATGAGGATCACAAATGATACAACATTTTTCACTAAAAAATTATGGATATTTAAATATGGATGGAATGGAAGAAATATTATCCTTAACAAATGTGGGTTGAACAATCCATCCAAGTTAAGATTATAGGGGCTAAAAAGAAAGATGTAGAGCTAAAATAGATGGTGATAAATATTCCTAAGTTCAAACTTGATTGTGATGGAATAATACGATTTAGAAACAATGGATGTGTCCCTATAGTACCAGATTAGAATAATATGGTTATGGAAGAAGATTATTATTCATCATTCTAAATTCATCAAATAAGTATAATTATATTTAGATATTTTGATGTTTATTTCTGGTGCGATGAAAAGAAGATTTATATTGTAGAGTATGTTACTTAATGATTGGTATTTTTTAATGATTAGGTTGAGATTCAAATTATAAGGTTATGTTACAACAATTACCTATACTGGAATGGCAATGGGAAAACATCACTAAGTATTTTGTCGCCAGACTCCTCGTATTATATAATGGTAATAGTTCTATTTTTTTTATAATCAATATGTATACAAAGTCAATAACCATCATTTAAATTAGATTATATTTCACTTTTGATCAATATACATGATTAATCATTAAGTAACTGCTAAGATATCATCTCGTCCCTCTAAAAATTGCATCTGATCGGGTTCCCATGTATTCCTCAATTTTTTGGAGAAGTATTATTCATGCTCTTGATGAAGAGTTTTATTTTAATAATTCTTATAGTATTCAAATGGATTGGTATTATAGGAGGTAAATTTAAAAAATATAGGGATAATTAAGATATTTTTTACCAATTTGAAGGGATGTGGGGATCAAAACCTTCCATTAGTATACTTTTTTACAACAATACCTTTCACACTATTTGTTAGATGGCTATTTATGAATCCATATATGATCAGAAGAACATAAAAAAACATGGTGGAGTAGAGTTATATAAGCAAAATATTAATACTTGATCTAGACGAGGAAATGGTAGATAAGGTTAAACCAATTCAACAACACAAAAGATAATTTCATAATCGAAAAAAACATTATGCTGACAATTGTAGGAAAGATATAATGTCTCATATTTGTGATAAGGTATTCATATAAAAATATACTAGGAAGAGGATGATGAGGGTTGGAATGAATAGAAATAGAAACCCTAGTCATATCAATCCTTTTAAGATTTCTAATCATATCGAGAGGGTATCATATCTATTGACACTTCCAACAAATCTCTCTCATGTTCATGATGTGTTACCTATATCTCACTTGAAGAAGTATATACCAGATCCATCACATTTACTAAACTGAATGACCATACCTCTTAATAATGATCATTCTTATAAAAAATATACACTCTATAATATTCATCATAGAGATATAGTCATATGAAACAAGACCGCGTATATTGTTAAAGTCATTTTGTGAAACCACTGATTTTAGGAAGCACCAAATGAACCTCTTAATGGGATGAGGTGGAAGTATCCTAATATTATTTCTTTAGAGTGATACATTTTTGGGTTAAATTAATTTTATTATGGATATAATTTAATACCCATATATTATTATGAATTATTTTCCTTTAAATAATTTTATTTTTTAAAGCATGTATTACACCCACCATCAAGTTTATATGAATCATGTAAGGTGGTTAAAATAACCGGTGTTCATTATCATATAACCATTGGATTGGAAGGTATGAATAATAGAAACTAAACTATGAAATATATATAGGGGCACATTTATAAAATGAAGTCATTAGTTATGAAATGATTAGAATGAAAAGGACAAAATATTAGAAAATAAAACTATATTTAAATCGAAAATTATTTTTTTGCACCAGATATTTTTTATTAATGAAATAAAATAATAACTATTATTTGATTTTGTAATGAATTTTATATATTATTTACTAGATTTTTTTTGGAACATTAACAATATATTTTTGTAATCACAACTTAATAATTAATTTCATTTTATACATAAAAATCATTTCTTTCTAAAATGTAGTAAAATAATTTCTACAGTTATATGTATTTAATTACATAAAATTAGGTACATATTTTGAATTAGGATTTTAATATTATCTAACTAGGCCACTTTTTTGTCAATATGAATAGTAAACATAGTTAAATTTATCATCTCGAAAAATAGATAATCTGGTTAATCTGGATCAAAAATAAGTTATATTGATATAATTCTTTCTCATAATTCTTATTATAAGTATCTAATCCTACCTTTTATACCTTTGGTTATAAATTTAGTTGTTTAACTGACACATGTTTTTGAAAATGATTTACATTTTATTTAAATAAAAAAATGTTAGAAAATATTACACTATTTGTTTTTAATATATCATTAATGACCAAATATAAGAACTTTTAAGTATTAAATGAATTTATATATCTATTTTGATCAAAATAAAAATAAATTTAGATATAAATTTATATATTTATTATTATTAACTATTTTTGGACACTAATTTCTTATGAAAAAATGATGCAATATTTCTCTCTTTAATAAGGCCATATGATAAATAATTTAAAAAATATTAGAAGTTATATAATATGTAGGATTTATAATTACCCACTAATTTTATAGATCTATAGAAAATAATAGGTAAGATTTAATGTGTTATATTTGAATTAATCTATTGTATTTGTGAGTTTAATATTTAATTAATTGAATAGTGTCAAAATTTATAATATTGGTATTTTATAAAAATATTATTCATTTAAATTATATAAAATTATAAAATTATTTAAATATTACATTGGGGGTTTAATATGGTCTAAAATTTTATAACCATCACATTTATGGTCTAATTTTAACTTTATTAGTAAAAATTCCAAGCCTTTAATATTTAAAAATGTCTTACCATTGTTAAAATTAACATCGATTAACTAAGGGTTAATAAAAATGACATGGTTTAAGAAGAAATAAATACATAAATAAATTATAATTTTTGATGGGATTATCAATCTATCCTTATATTAGAATACACATACATTTTTTGGCAATATTCCTAAGAATAATGTTTTCATAATTTAAGCTTTTATGAAATACAAAAAGTAACCCTCACTTAGATTACTAAAGGAGACTTCATACCTAAAATATTCACATCATTTTGTGCCTTATATATTTATAAAAATTAAATATATCTTTTTAAATATAAATTAAAATTATATAGGTTTTGGTCTCCAAAATCAGTAGGGCCATTTAGAGGATATCTAAATAAATTGTTTCAATGAAGTGGTAATTCCATTAAATGACCCTATTCTTTTCTACTATTAATTAACTCATATTAATTTATGGAATTTATCAAAATATAATTACCTGAGTATCAAAAATATTATTAAATGTTATTGAGGTTATGAAAATATCATTACACACCCTCCATCCCATAAAATGACAAGTGAAAGTATTACTCATGCATACAACTGACTTACACTCTCCTCGGAGTTATACAATTAATTGTGGATCACTAAATTTTATAGATGATTATAAAGGTGGGTTTAATAGTTATGTTTGATAATTTTGAAATAATTATTCTTCTTTAATGATAATGTCATGTCTAAATTCTTACCATACAATCATTTAAAAGATGATAACATCGGTCAGGCGTAAATGTGGACTACGACCTCCAAAATGTAATGTGATTAATTATTCATTTATATTTTATATTGGGGATTAAATGAAGAATTTTATTAATATAAATGACATATTATATATTATAATTATCCTAGTATATTTATTTAATTGGTTCCATTTATTAATTCAATCTGGAGAAAATCTAAAATTACATCCTTGCATATATATGACCTACTATCTCCATAAAACAATTTAATTAAATTTTCTCTATATTACATTATAAATATTTAAAAATATTTATATAGTGATCATATATGATATTTATATAATTATTAATATCATGGTTTTTATGTAACCAAGTTAAATATACACAGACTGGAACAACAAAACTGAAATAATTAGGATAAACGAAACAGTTAACACCCAGAAAAGACGATTTTATGAAAACAAATTAACAAGGGGTGGTGTTGAAATGTTTTAAAGGGATAATATATTATTTTATAAGTATTAAAAAAATATTATGATAAATTTATATTTATTATATTGGTGGTTCTCTTGTTTTCTAATAAACCAAACATAGAGTTAAGAGATTCTTCTCTCAGTTTTACTTTCGTCATACATTTTCCATATTATCCACGAATTTGTTTCTTGTGAATAAATAAAAAAACCTTTGATATATTATATAACTAATATCTATGAATTCATCGTAAATAACTTTTCATTATATTTTATTTCTTTCATATTGATTATAATTCAGAATATATGCATGTTGGTATGGTATTATTTCACAATCTTATAAATATTAAGAATTTTTTTTGTGTTTTTCTATCCACTGAGGAATATTTATCTATCATATCCAAGTTTTCTAATAATAATTTAAGCATTTTTTTTACTACAATACTTATGATTTTTAATTTTAATTTTTTTTGTAAATGACCTAGTTGAAAAGGTTTTGTAAGAATGTTTTTTCCCAAATGTGGTAATTTCTAAATTTTCTGAAAATATAACGGATGAAATGTTTTTTAATATTATAATTATTGAAATTAATTTAAATAATTCATGAATAATATTTAAATTTAATCATTATTAAAAAATTTAAATAATTTTTAATGAACATTTTTTCTTCTATATTTGTGTAGTTTTTTAATGTGATTTCATGAATGTTTTAATGATATTTTAATGGAATCTATATTAATTAAAGAAAAAAACCATTGATGTAACTTATATTTTATTGAGGATATTATCCAATGTTTCCATCCTTTATCTTTATTACTATGGATTATTCTCATCGGGAAAATATGTTTATGAAACCCATTTTTTCTTAAAATCTAGTGTGATGGATGTTTTATGACCCCAATTTATTTTAATGGGTTATGATATAGTGATTGGTTTATGATAATGCAGAAAAAATATCTTGTATTTTCATTATGTTATTAGTGGGAACTAAATTTATTTATGATTCATTGGGTAATGATGTATATCTCAATAGATAACTATGGGATACAATTTAATCTTCTAGATCCACTATTGGATGTAAGTCAATGTGGATAATCTATTATGGGATGCAGGTGGTGAAGCCTAATATTTTGTAGAATAATTTTCTTTGTATTTAACCATGAAATAATGATATTTTTTAAACCTATGTTGGAGACTCAATTTTATGTCATGATCTTATTATTCATAATTTATTTATTATTATTTTTCCCAACTATGATCCTTGTATTTTAACATTATATTGTATTATTTAATGTATCATGTGTATGATCTATGAAAAATTTGGTATGAACATTGCAAGTTATGTTAATGATCTCTTATTCTTTCACTAATGTTATGCTTTCCTTTTATCATAGATTTATATCTACCTTGTTTACCTTTTATGAGCTATGACCTCACACTTTTACTATGATTCCTTTCAACTGGTCATGAATGAAGGTATTAAATATGATATATCAAAGAAGGGTTCTTGTTATGATGAAATACATGGGAATTAATATAGATATTTTATGGAAAATTAATTTATGTTTCCATGTTTCCAATGATATAAGATCAAAATTATTTTAGAATGGATCAATCTATTATGTAACAAATATTCATCAGCTAAGATGAAATAAATATTTCTGAAATTTGTGGGTTTCCCTGGTAAATAAACCATGTATAGGAATGAAAAACACACACATGTGGGAAATATAATGTTTCTAAAAATGAGAAAATTGTTGATGATATTTTTTATTATAATTGATTACTATTTCAAATTGGGTGATTTTTTTGTTTTTTCAATTTAATGATTTTTTTAATTTAACACTTTGATGATATAGAATGTGACAGGCTGTTTTTATGAATCATATTAGTAATATTTGATTCAAATTTCCTTAGCGAGAGTAAATGGATTCCATTTTTGAGTAATTATGTGATATGGATGCTTTGGCGGTTGCGTAGTGGTGACGGAGAGGGGTACAACAACACCGTTCATTGGGAGGTATAGGGTTCGAATCCTGGGAGTCCGCTTTCGGGGAGAACCTCTCCCTTGGGATCCACTCGCCTTGTTGGGTCACCCAGTTTCTGACTGGGTGGAAAATATTAGGCACAACCCGCCAGTACTGACCGATTTCTTGACGAACCATCACTGCCCGGGTTGTCACCCTCCGGGACGCTCTGCCATCTCGGCTAGAAATAGCTCCTTCCCAGATGGGGCTCTCTCTCGGAGTGACCTCTTCGTGGGGAGGGGGGTTTCCTTGTGTGGAGTGTTCGAAAAGGCCAAACAAGGGAATTCCCTTCAAAAGAGAGAGTAATTATGTTCTATGTTTATCCACATACCACGATTGTGTGATTATGATCCATTTTTATATATATAAAATGCATTCGAGATTGTGTTACATGTTTATATATAGAATAAACAAGTGTGATTTTTCACAATTAATTTATATTTACCATAATTGTGTGAGTATTTCAATGTTTAATTGAAA
This sequence comes from Viscum album, assembly GCA_963277665.1. Lineage (NCBI taxonomy): Eukaryota > Viridiplantae > Streptophyta > Magnoliopsida > Santalales > Viscaceae > Viscum > Viscum album. The sequence goes on from OY728136.1 coordinate 615,335,444, forward strand.
TATATTTTAATTTAATAAATTTTATGTTATTATTATATCATGAAATATTGATTCTTAAAAAAATTCATGCTTTAACATAAATATATTTATTCCATATATCTTAATGGAATAATTATATTTTATTATCCTAGAATACATCAATGAAATGAAATAGTTTTGAAGCTGTAAATTATTTAAAATAGATGTAATTTTTAAATTTTAGGGAAGTAAGAATGTTTTTATAAATTAAAGTTATCTCTTATGGATTTTAGTTAAATATTATTCTAATTAAAACATACTGAGGATTATACATCAATTACATTAGAATGAAGTCCCATATAAAAAAATCCTTGCATTTTGACTTGATCCTTACAGGTAAGTTTTAGCATGGTATGCATATGAGATTAACCAATTAAGGGTGTTTTTAAATTTTAATGAATAAACAATTTATGGGTTGAAATTAAATGGGATTCAAATTTTAATTTATATATCATTGACTCCATAAATTCAAAACGCATTCTCATATAACTGAACCTGTATTAGAATGACAAGATACTGGGATGTCAGCTCTTCATGTTCTTTATATTTTGTAATATACCTCATGAGTGTATGTCCAGGTAACACTGGATTGATATTTTATGTTTTGGAAACATATTAAAAGTTATTTCATATAAACATATTGCATCGACTTACTTGACCAATCCTCTTAATTTATAGAAGTCTCTTTGTTTATATTTTCATCATTATTGACAAGTGGCGTCAACTAATTGAAATGATAATTACAACCTAATTGAATTTATCTTATATAACATATAATTAAAATTGTATTTAACCTATACCATTTGTTAGAACATTTGGATTAAAAAAATTTGAAAAACAATTATTAGGTAATTTTACTAAAAATCAATAATGATTCAATTAAATAATTTTCCTAGTATATTATTCAAATATCATACCCTTATAAATTGTAAAATTCATTTCATTAATCTGGGGAACATTAAGGTTTATAATAAAATTGAAGTGATATAGTGAAATGATCAAAACATTGTAATAGCATGTTGAGCTTGGCCCCTTGTGTAGTTTTAGATCTAATTTTGCAATTATTGTTACATAAAATGGTAATGTGAACATTTCTTATGGATCCCTATTTTATTACATGTCATGTTGGTTCTAGGGGATGGTCAAAAGTTATCTTAGTGATTATCTAGGCATGACTCCAGTTTTGGGGATAATACCTTGTTTAATTGTGTGGTTATGATGTTGTGTTATCACCCTTGGTTACTGAAAATTGATAATCTTTTAAGAATTGTCTCTAGGAGCTATAAGTGTTTTCCATTTAACTGTTTATGTTGGGTAGGATTCCATGTGAATGAAATGAAACCCCAGACCAGAGGATTGTTTTTTTAGGTTGATACTCATATTGTATTACTATATGTGGTTTACTAATGAGTTTTAACTCATTATCCTTTTATATTCTCATTTTTACCCATCTAGAGTGAACTACCATATATGGACGCTCAAAGGGAATCCTGACATCATTGTGTAATTCGAGGTATGTGATGCTATTACAACTAAAGAGACATATTTTAACCATTAGTGGTTGAATAAATTTTTACCTGATTAAATTTTCACTCTTTAGGGAAATTTTACAATAAACATATAAGTCGTCTAAATGTATCATTAAACTAGGATATAGTTAAAAATTTTGAGAACATAGGTCTAGTTGGATAGATATAGGGGCACAACATTGTCTTTTCAATTGTATGTATTGGTGGGAGATGTAGAGGATATTATTTTTTACATATATCCAAGTTGTTCCATGGTTAGTTTGACCTAGGTAAACTTGCGAGAGTGGTCAGACCAAGTTTATATATCGATTTAGTGGCAGTAATAGTTGTTTTCTTCTTGTTTTAATATTGATGCATATAAGGTTCATGAGTATTGAATTTCAGTATTCATAATGTCTTTTTTAGGAATGAAAATAAAGATATTGGTATAGTGAACGGATAGAATGGGAAGTATTGTTTAGATTCCTTGACCAGGTGATCATTTTTGTTTGGTTTATTCTTTAATGTGTGAAATCACCCCATGATGAAGGATTTTGTTTTTTAAATAAAGGCACATGTACATTCATGATTTTCCAGAGTAGTTATATGTGATCTCTTTCAATTTTAAAAAATTACATTCCATGTATCACTATTCAATTGAACTTGTTGGTGGATGACTCATGTGAGCATGATTTGGGTCATAAAAGGGGTTTTATAGGAATGTGCACCCCCTATGTATGGAAAATTTATCTCACACTAGTTGCATGAGTCAACTGGTCAATGTGTAATGTTGGTGAGTGGCCATGTATGGGATGAGGATTGAAGGTTTAGAATCAATGTCAAAAAGGTTTGGTTACCCAAATATTTTAGTAAATTGATGAAATTAACCTTTGATGATATCTACCTTTGAAATAAGCTAAATTCTATAAGATTTATTACCACGGGTAGAACATGACCCAATTTGTTTCGAAGAGGTGGTGTATAGATTTTATCAAAGGAAGGAATTTCCTTATGGATACGGGGATTGATCAAGAAGATAGATACACATCTATATATGGAATCACAATGTACTCTTAATTTAGTATTTCTCATTCCAAATATCTTAACATCATCATTATTACATCCAGAGAGTGTCAAAAATTCCATGAATGAAATGATCTTCTTTTATTTTTTACAGAGTGATTCCATCGAAGTTATTCTTGAATATAGATTTAAGCCCAAATTGTGAGGAGACAACCATAGGATGTTTGAGAGTGGTGACCATCATTATTATTTAAAATACCATGAATGTTGTGAGAACTATAATAGGGAAGTGGTAATGGGTGGTGGTTTATGTTTCTTTAGAATTCAGAGATGAGTGGAATTTTATCCATGTGATTTTTTATGTCCTAGGATGGGTGGGGTATGTAATGTGGTAATTGGTAAATCATTTCACAAGTCTGGCAGGTGGTGTGTGGGATGTCAATAACTAGTGGGTGAGCCTATAATGATTTCATATAGGGGATGATGAGACTAGTTATGTGGTGGTAATTTTTGATTTCTATTGATCATTTATAAATGGAATAATGTAAGGATTGTATTTTTATAAAATTCATGGTACATGATAAAATTTTTTCATGGGATGAATCCAAGTATGGGAATTAATTTTGGGTTAAAATTTAATGATCAAAAAGTTTTTTCATCTATAATGAGTCAGTGCTTGAGTCATCCCACAGTGGAATAAATAATATGATTACAGCTTTGGTTGGAGATATCCCCTTAATTCATTTTTGTGATTTTGTGAGTGTGCTTGGAATATTCCGGGAATGAATTTGAATAAATAATTTTTAAATAGGGATATGGTGAAATTTAGGCTATTGTGATAGTAATTATTTTATGTTTTGAGCTTAAGGAAGTATGGATTTAGTTTCTATGATTAGTTGTATGTGATTAGTGGAAAATAACATCCATAACTCCATTAAGAAGAGGCATGTGAATTTTAATGGTAAGAGGGATCATTTGAAAGGAAATATGGTGGGACCAGGATAGCTTAAGTAATTTTAATTCATCTATATGTGTCAAATAGAGGATAAATATTACTTACCTCTCTTGTTTTCATATGGAGTATGTTTTGAAACATTCTGGGAGTTCACTATGAATCTTTGAGTGATATTGTGTAGGTAATTTTGTTTATTGGAGTACTATTATCTGGGATAGTATGTTACAAGAAAAAACCTATGGTGGGAGAATCATGATTTGGTTGATTAATGAGATGATAACATGATCATGTCTTGGGTTACATGGGATCTGTCATGTGACATATTAGTGTTTCAGATATTTTTATGATAATTGTCTATAGTTTTAATGGTTTAAGAAAAATATTTTGAAGTTGTTTCTCAGAGGTGTGTTGGGATTTTTTTAATAAAATTCTATTTCTTGAGTGGGGATTTATTACAAAAGAATTTCATGTAATGGTTTTATTCTCCACTTGGGATTCATTGGGATGAGAAGTTATATAGTGTGAAGGGTATAAGATCCCATGTTTCTGATGGGTTGGACTTGTCTAAGGGATGTTAGTTTTTCATTCGGTGGATATGATAAATTATAATACAAGGGTCAAAAATGAATTTTGAGAGTTAAAAAAAATTAATGTTTTTTATTTCGATGGTTTTTATTTTATGAGAGGTGTCTTATTATTTTGGATATGTTTTTAGAGCACCATAAATCGAAAAATAGATTTGCGCGAATATAAGGCAAGGCATACAATTAACATAGGGTTAGTGTGGATGGTGCTCTGAAACCATACGACCTTGTAAGGGTAAAAAAAGTTTTAAAAACCATGCATTAAATACCAATTGGTGATGAAAAAATATGTTGTAAATTTTCATAGGTGGAGGGAATGGGATAAAAATGTTTTGTCTAACTATGTTTATAGCCATTTGAGGCCACATGATTTTATCATTGGGTGTGCATAGTCAGCATGTGATTTGCCAACCCCTACATCTAAACTATGTCAAAAACTAAATAGATGGAAATTTTGATTTAACCTGTAACACCCTTAAGCCTTATTCACCATTTACCTTCCTCAATCACACATCACCTCCACCCATGTGAGAGCTTTTCGAATCCCTCTCTTAAGAATTTGACTACCTAATTTGACGAATCGTTTAATTGAACATCATGAGTTTCATTGGATTCCAGTCTATATAGATAACACCCCTACTACTTTTTCATTAGTTTATATAAACATCTGGAATTCTATTTACATTTGAGATCATATATTTAATTTTCATGGAATTCTTCAATTATTAAAAATTTTCTTATTTGAGATTCAAATTGAATCCTAATAATGTATGATTAATGATTCCTATAACTGAGGTAGGTGGTATATTTATTTTAACCAAATTTGTTTCAAGTTAAAAAAGGTTTATTGTGGTTCACTATGATAAAAATTCCATATGTTTATAAAAAAATAATATAACTCCAAAAATCAAATATTTAGACAATAAACAAGAACAATCTTAGAACAACTAATATTTATAGAGGGTTGTGACCTCATTTTAGATTAGGAATTTGTGTGTAACCTATTATTTACCACTACTGGCCTCCAATATACATATGTAAAAAACACCACTTAGGTGTGTTTAGGTTGAATTCTAAGGAGGGGATTGATTAAATGATAATAAATTAATTTATTGAATTATAATAGGGAATGTATATTGATATGGACCATGTTAAATTATGAATTATTACTTTGGGATAGAAATTGAATATAGAGATATTTTAACTCCATTAATTAAATATCTTCAATAATGTATTTCTTACAGAACCAAAATCCCCATAAGGAGTGTCATCATACCTCTAAAAATTGAATTTTTAAAAAGGTAGTATGGAGGTTACATTTACCTTATATAATTCTTACCATTAGGCTTATTATTTTCCTTATATATATAATGGATAAATGAAATTACTTTCTTTGAAGTATTCCTAGGTCCCTTAAAAATTTATATGATTAAATGCCTGCGTGGAGTGTAAATTTGCATGGATTATTTCCACGGGCAATGTTTAATTATTTTGTAAAATTTGCTTGGATTCTAGTTATTCCTTGAGTGATACATGGATTCAGATATAGAATACCATGTATGGGCTCATAATGCAAATCTAAATGTGTAAATTATTAATGAATAAATTATATTTCACATGATTATCCAAAACAATTATTGAAATCACTAGATATGGAGTTCCACATTATTTATTTAAATCATTATACATGGAGTTCCACATTATTGATAAATAAAACTAGACATGGAACTCATAATTAGTTATTGAATTCATTTGACATGGAATTTGACATTAGATAATTTAGTTTTTTTATATAGGGGTTTCTTTATCAACTAATAATGATTAGTGATACACAACACCACACATCCCCACAGTTAGATACTCAATCTTATGTCCTTATTTATATATGAATACCTATATGGTTATTTCTATACTGTGATTATTTATTTATATAAAACAGGTCCTAGGTTGATTTATATAATGAAAAACATGTTCAGACATACCATATAATTCCCAATATGTTTTTCTTAGCTAAGTGTCACATGGGGAAACTGAACTTGACATGGTTTTTATCTACCATTTCTCTTATACCTTTATTTTTTATACCTTCAATATTTTACATGTTATATTCATATAATGGATTTTCACTTGACACCATTTATGGAGGTGTAATGACTGTTACTCACATACTGTTTGGGCCACTGTTTGGTTTACTAAAAAATATCTTGACTGGTAGTTCAAAATTGTATCATGATTCATTGTTTTTTATTTATACGAGCTAGTTCGTAGCATGAGGGCAGTTCCTGAGCATGTTACAAGGCTTCCTTCTAGAGTTGTAGTGTTTTATTTATTTTTTCATTCATCTGTTTGGCTCTTTCATATTCTTATAATTATTTAATTTATGGAAATTCAAGTTTATGCATTTTTGTTTTTATAGTCACATTCCAAATCATCTGTTTTTTATTACATTCCAGTTTATATTACCATACAATTTTAATTTCATTTACTTATTTGTCATATTAATTATGTACTAATATATAGATTATAGTTTTCCCATTGTACAACCTTTTGACCCTCACTACTATTTCATATCCTTAGACATATATCGTGCTTCACATGAGCACTTGCCTAAAACAGATCGAGCCAATGTTTATTGATTGAACCATGTTAGGACATGACATCATACAAAGGTATCAAACATAAATTGGCAATTATTTCACAAGTTAGAAAAATATGTTTGTCTCGTGATACTTACTAATGCATCAATGTGCAATATAATTTTGTGACCCAAAAATCACAAATTAAATCCAATGCATTCATTATTTGAAATAATTAATAAATAATTTAATAAATAACCAACATGTTTTAGTAATCAATAAAAATTATTATTGAAATAAAAAGTAAAAAATTTCTATATTTCTGTAGTCAAATAATTGAATATATTTCTCAGAAATAACAACTCATTCAAAGACCATATATGGTAATGAGTATATTATTATGTCAAAACAGGATAACAAAATATAGATACAGTAGAAGTGATATTGAAATTCTCCATTGAATTAATTGATACAAAAATGAAATTAATTTTGTGGAGATATGAGGAGTGATAGGTAATATGATCCTTTTTAATGGGGTCGGGTATAAATAAAATTTTCATTAGGGAGTTTATAGGGTAATTCATGAAACATAATGACAGTTTAATATATATATATATTTTTTTTATATAAAAAATTGAAGCAAAACTATAAATATAATTTCCAAATTTCATTTGTTACATGGTGGAAAAGACATATTGGTAAATGAAAATATAGTTATTGAATCTTTGGAAAAAAATATAAATAGAAGAAAGTTATAGTTGGTGATGATAATATTCAATGGTGGAATGAAATCCAATTATATAATATTCTATAATATTTCACCTTATTTTTAAAGAGAAAAAATGAAAATATAATTGTAATTGTAATTATATATTAAAACCATGAAAATGATGAAAGGAATATTTTAGAATAATTTTTTTTTAAAAGTGGGAAAATGTTCTCATGTGTAAAATGTTTTAAAATGATACTCTTTTAAAAATTTAGTGTATTAAATGAAAAATGAATCAAGTGAAAAAACATAAAAAGAATCCTTTTAAAACATTTTTCAAGAACATAAAATATAGTATAGAATTGCCTTAAAATGTCAATTAATTATATAGAAGAAATGTTTTTAAACACAATAAGTAATAAGTACCTAAAAAGAGCCAAAATAAATGATGAGAATTATTCTTAAAAAATAATATTTTTATAGAGATTGAAATCTAGCCATAAAAAATGATTTTCATGAAATTTTGTAATTTTACCATACTAAATGAAAAGATATAATATAAAATATAGAGATGAAAAAATTTAAAAAACAATAAGCTGGTAATCGAGGAATAAATTTAATTCCCCAAAGAAAATAAATTTTAGAAGAAAAAAACCTTATGAATTTGTTAAGATTTGGATCCATACCTTTTGAAGGAGAGTACATAAAATTTAGTAATAAATTCCATTGAAAAAGATATAATCTAGATATAATATATCAATAATAAGAATATATAATATATGAAATAGAATTGGTGATTATTACAAAACCTATCGTGAAGAATGAAATTTAGAGATTAGAAGTAGTTATGAATTTTTTATTATATGAATCAAAAAATGAATGGTCGATCATGATAGAGATTTCCAACTATCCTAAAATATATATTTAAATATACATGATGAAAATATTGTAGTAATTAAACCATATATTAGAAAATATCTTGAAAAATATGAGACACACATCATGAAATTGAAATTGAGATAAGGAACCCTTACCCTTGGGAGCATTTTATTTTGTCCCATATGCTTCTCTATTATAATAATTATATACTTACAAAAAATGAATATAAAAGTGTATTAAATTCCTTTATTAAATTCATGAATTTTTATAATAATGGTGATTTATTTATTAATATTACATTTGAATAGATAATATGTTGAATAATTTTTTTATTTTTAATTATCATGTTTTAATTAAATTTCTGAATTTGATTATTTTTATATTTAATTTATATTTTTTATAGAAAAATTTAATACATTAGTATAAATTTATAATTCATTTTATACACTAAAAATATATATAGTTAGTGATGAATATAATATTGATAATGTCATAATTAGAGGATTGATGGGTCCATTATCGGGTTGTATCAAAAGTGGGGGGAGAGTGTACACTATAAAAAGATGAAAATAATTATATTATTATCTTAATGACATTAATATGTTGTATAATTATATATTAAATAGTATTTAATGGATATAAAAATTTATATTTATTCAGGGAGTATAAATAAGAATGTATAAAAAAATAATGGATAATTGAGGTTACCTCTTTTTGGAAGATTTACACCATTGATAAAGAATGGACGGCTTGGGGTAATGTAACTACAGAACAACCCTAACAGTACTATGAAGGTTATGAGAGTGGAAATTAGAAGATCATGGGATTTGATATGCTTGCGGGGAATGATTTTCCAAGGGAGTGGAGATGGGGTGTTAACAATTGAGTTGATGAGTATTTTTTAGATTGAAATAATGATTATTTTATAATTTTGGCCAAACAGTACTAAAAAATATTGATTAACAAATAATTTATTATTTTTTAATTAAATAAATGATGGATATTTTCTATTAAAACCAATTCAAAATGGAATATTGTATTTGAAATATTTATTTAATGTAAATAATAAATAATAATTTTTTATGTTAAATATTGTATCATTGGTTATAAAACATTATAAATTTTTTTTTATTAAAAAAAATTATTTTTAAATATCATATTTAATCCTAAAATAAGTAATTGTTGAATGAAATTGTTTAAATATTTTTTTGTCTTTTTAAATCATGATAATGTCCTAAAAGTGTTGGAATTCTAAAAAGTAGAATTTTATTACTATTAATCCAATATAAACATCCTTGGAAAATTATAAAAATATTATCCCAATTATAATTTCAACATTAGTATTTAGATAAAGAATTCTTTTTTTTAATTTAAATTCTACAATTTTTGAATTTAACTATTAATCAAAATCAAACAATGTAATCCAAAAATAATTTTATAGAAATGATTTTTAAATAATTACATGTTTTTAATCTTATTCCATATGAATTAATAATTAACTATGAGTTAATATAGTTATTTGAAAATTTTTAAAAAATATTTATAATAATAATTTAAATATTTTTTATTTAATTTATAATAATAAAAATACATATTATATAGTACAATATATTTTCAATAAAAAATTTAACTTTTTTACAATAAATAATTTTTGTCACATACCATTGAATTTTATTATTTATCTTATAACCTTTTAACTTCTCCTATTCATTGGTATAAGAACATATCAAATTATTATTTAATATAATAATAAAAATTCATGAGAAATTATTTTAATTCATTTTAACTATAATTTTTTTACATGATTTTTTTCACTTTTTTATTTTCTAAATGAGATTAACATTTTATTCTCATGTTGAATTATTAATTATCATTAAATATAAAATATATCATGATTCATTTTTGTTTGGTATTATGTTTGATACCAGCTAATCATTATAGTAATTATATACAAGAATAACATATAATAAAATATCGGGTTGTTGCATCCTTCCAGGCCTCTTCTTCTTATATTATTTTCGCATTCTTCGTGGGGATAATATATTTTCCAAAAATAATATACTTATTTAGTGGATATTTATCTTCTTAAAAATTTGATAATGTTAATAATATTTCTCATTTAATTTAGTAGCTCATTCACCTTCAAGACCATCTTCTATATTACCAAAAATATTTTTTTATTACTTTAAAATATGAAAATTATTTAACGTATGTAGTCTTTATATTTACCTTCATCCCTTTATAAATGAATATTTTATAATTATTTTTTTGTTATCAAATTTATTTAAAATTACCTTTCAATCTTATGAAATGGGTTTCTTGTCTCTTTCATGCATTTTTTATCTTTCACTACATGGACCTTGACTATTGTCTCATGTGTCTATATTATAATCTTGTTTTATATGTATTCCGTAATGAAATTATATAACTTATATTCATAAATTGTCAATTAATATAAATATTAGATTTTATTTTTAATCAGATACTTATCCCACACTATTTTTTTGTCATTATTACAATAAATCACTTTATGAATCACTGATAAATTATTTTACTTATTGAGAATTGGAGAAAACACTTTAAAATGTCCTTATTCCCTAAGTAGTTAATAAGGTTATTAAGTAGGATTTTTAAATAAGGATAACAAGTTGGGAGTTTATTTATTAGATATATTGATGAAATTGTTTGAAATAATTAATTTATAAAACTATCCTCTAATGAAACTAAACCAATTTTTATGGTTTTAGGAATTTATTTGTGATATGTAATGATTAAGCCATGTAAATAAAGTAAAATATTGGATTTGTATTCTTTTGTTCACTCATTGTTTCTGTAAAATCACACACATTCAACACTTACCATTGAATTACTGATTTTACTACTTGATAATTATGTTATGAGAGGGAGAATAGTTTAGAAGTTGAAATAAATTCTAATACAATGATAATGAGAACAGGAAATTACAATTGGACACTATAAATTCTCCTTGAAATTAATCTATGTAGAAAAATTGAAACTATAAAGGAATTAGAATGTACTATATTTATCACTAGATTCATCCCTAGTGTGATCCATCAATTTATTTATATACCATTGATGAGAATTTAGATCACAATGTGATTACATGAAGAAAATGAGAGACGTGACATATAGAGAAAATACATTTATATTTTTTATTTAAATCAAAATAATGAAATATAGTAGGAAAATATGCAAGAAATCTAAAACTATTATAAAAAAGTTGAGGGATAGGTTACAAATCCTTTATAATAAATAAGATAATGTTTATTAATATAATTTATTAAGCCATTCTTTAGAAATATTTGACATTCACTGGATCGAATTCCATACATGCATAGATTATGTAGTAGGATCCTTGAAGTTAAAAATGAGATTCCATGATTTCCACCATATTTTAATTCCATTAAATATTTTATTGACTTTTATATGAAGGATTAGTTTTTTGGAATCCATATCTCGAAATGTACCAAGGATTCAGACATATCAATAGGGTGGTTAGTTATGTTCCAAAAGAGAGAGTTGAGTTTTGGGGAAACCATAGTGATGCCACACCATAGTTGTGTGCATGTCACTGGTTCTGGGGATATCATTGTATCGATCAATGTTTTTAAATGTATATGTAATATCTCTGGTAATTATAAAATAATAAATTTTCATATATATATATAAATATTTATGAATTAGATATTATTTTTTCATTTAAAGGGACTCTTTTTCTTAAAACGTACCCAAAACACAACAATTGGTTTCTCTTAAATATTATGCTTCACACATGCATGAGATTTACAAAACAATAATAAAATACTAATAATATAATATTGAATGGTAGTTAAGGCTGAGACATTAAATTGGCATGAAATAATTAAACTACTTATGTTGCGTTTAAAAATGTTTATTAAATATTTTTACTTTATTCCAATAATTTTTAGAGGCTTAAAATGGGGAAAAATACAATTTTAAGAATAAAATACTGTAATTTTTTTTAAAAAAAGTTTTACCTATTTTTAATTGAGAAACCTTTTTAAATCTAGTTTTGACACTTTAATATATAATACTTGGCAAAATAAACCTCGTAATATTAATAGGAGCATCAAAATTCACTTTGGTTAAATTTTTTATACAAATTTTTGATAAAATTTATTTTTTTAATGAATTGAAAAAAATGAAATCTTATTAAAAAATGATTTTTTTCCAATTTAATTATATAGTAAGATTATACTATTAATTAGTTTTAATCTATAGTTAAATAAATTTTAAATTATTTAATAAAATTTATGTCATTGGAAGTAATTTAAAATTGAAATTTAAAAAAATTGCACATCAATATTTCGATAGTTTTTTACTTTTAAAAAACATGTTTTCTCATTTTGAAAATGTGGATTAATTTTAAATTAATTAATGAAAATTCTATGTTTTTAATTTGAAAATATGGACTTAATATTTTTAATAATATGGCCACAATTATATACATAGGTCATTTTCATTTTTTGGACATTTTGAGTACTAACTTAATTAATTATTTTAATTACCTAGGTTAAGGGTAAATCAGGTAATGAAAGTTAAAAACAAAATAATAATATAAAACCTACTAACACTTTTCCAAATAAAATTGTATGAGTGTATCCCAACCGTGATCATCCTTGGGTTGATATTAGATTTAATTGGAGCCGATTGAACAACTTTAATGAATTTATAATATCATATTCAATGAATAGACATTTTTTACAGTTTTGTATTTAAAAAGTTAGGTATTTAAATATATAATTATACAAGGTATATTTTATACTATATGCAGTATTTCGAAATTTAATCATATTACCTTCATCATGGTAATTAATTATTAATTTTTTTAAATAAATAAATAAATTTAATTTTGAAAAATTATGATGCAATAATAGATTTATTAATTAAAGAATCAAAAATGATAATTTAAATATTTGAATAAATATTTTTGGACAAATATGTGCCATCCATGAATTTTATAGGTGAATATATCATGTTATTAGTATATCAAATGGTTTATTTGATGTAATATATCTTTTTTAATTTTAATTAAAATTAATGAAATGAATACTATAAAAATTTACATAATTGACACTTTTTAAAACTAATAAATAATTAAATTTATTAAAAATCCAAATAATACCTGAAAATAAAATAGTTATTGTGATAATATCTAAATTTCCATTAAGTGTACAGTAATGAGAAATGGACCACATATAAGTAAAATTTATATTCTGTTATGATTTAATATTTTTTTATCAAAATTAAAATTAAAAGAGAATATTTTAGGGTAAACAAAAAAGTAAGGTTTAAAATAAAATCAACACATATCAAAAAATTATTCTATGAGAGGATTTTTAAATATTCTAATCCTATATTCGACATATCTCATGTTAAAGTCATTTGGAATAAAAATTTAATTTATATTAATGTCATATTTTAATAGTTTCCAAGGGTGCCCCTCCCCTCTCATATAAAAAGGTACCCACTCTTATCTAATAATCACACTTAAATAACGATTTGGTTTATTTCATAGAAGAAAACCAACATCATATTCTCCCTCCCCTATTTCTTCAGGCCTTAGGTTATGCATAATAACTTTTTAGAGGTGTAATGGTGTTCTTCAAAGGTGATCCACCAAAGAAGAGGTATCATTATGTAGATTTTTCTATTTTATTTATATTTACTGTTATTTTAAACATTATAAATATAATATGAAATAATAACACTAGTATCTTATATTTTATGATATTTTATTATATTAATATCATCAACTAAACCCTTCTCAAATTTCATCTAATGGGGAATTAACATTTCATTCTTGTCTTCAAAGGACTACTACCTCGCGAAAATGTATAGTTTGTTTTTCACTGACTTCTATCAACACTGGTTATAATTACGGAATCAATGTTTATATATGATATTTATCACATATATATAATTGTAAGAGAATTATTTTCCAATTATATTCTTTTTTTCAATGCAAATAAAAATAATTACATTGTTTATGCGTACATTTGAACTATCACTTACACAAATTTTTATTATATTTTAGATAATCATGTTATTTTATCTATATGGTTATAAATGATTTTAAATAGGTAGAAGAAGATATATACATGAAAACTCTCAGTTATGAGTTACACTTTGTATTTGAAAAGCCTCATGTTGATTACAAATTTTTCCTCTTAGGAGTTTTCATTTGATGATATAAGGAACTCTAGGAAGTTATTACGGTTGTCAGGAATTTTTTTTTTGGTATTGGTTGAGATAAATTAGTCAATGTGTGTGAATAAAAGAGGAGAAGAGGTTCCCTTTTATTATGTAGGGGAGTGACACACTTGTAACTATTCTTGGTTTTAAAAAAATAATAAGTAATATCATTGTATTGGGGGGAAAATTACCCTTCTAAAAAAATGGGAAAATATTTTTATTTCTATCATCAAATAATAATTATGATAATTTTTTGTGACATTATCACTAACTATTACTTTAATAATCATATTTTACCCATTACTATGGTAAAATGTAAATAACATAGTAACAATTAATTATTACAAAAATTAAATTAACATGAAAACTAAATTTGAAACAAATGATTAAAAAACAAGTAATCTGTTGTTTATAATTCATTATGAAAAAGGTTTATAAATTAATTTTAATAAAAGCGCTCAAAGAACAATGAATTTTTTTGAAAAATGTGTTTTATGATATGAAATGAATTATTCATAAAATAAATTATAATGATAGTACATATGAAAATAATTGAAAAATTTCTTTGTGAAATGAAACTAATTTTCATTTAAACATAATTCAAAATATAATTTAAAACTTTGAAATAATAGAAATGAAATCACAGCTATTATAATATAATTATTTTTTAGTATTAAGAAATTTTAAATTTATATACTAAACTATATTTATGTTTATTATCTAAAAAATTACCTTAATTTATGGGATTTATATTCATAAATTTATAATATTGATTATTAAGTAAAACTATAAAATGCATGGAATAAAATTTATTTAGAATAAAAGTATTTTTTTGATTATTGAATGAACAATTATATTAAAATTAATATGGTTAATAAGAATCAATAAATTATGACCCTAAATAACAATAATTAAAATTATTTATTCATTTTTAATATTATCTAGGTTTTCACATTTTTCATGTAAATAAATTTTTCCTCGTACTTCTATTCATTATTTAATAATGTGAGGGTAATTTCTCCCCATAGCATTTTCTGATTCCCCTATTGCTTCTTCAACAATTTATTTTTTCTATGATACCTTCTAAAGGAAGGTCACTCTATTATAAAAACATAATCTATGTGATCTCGAATATGAACTTTCTATTCCACATAAGAATGATTCTCTTTCAATTGTACCACTTCTATGCCCAATATAAGAGATTCATTTGATAAATAATTCATTAAAAACAAATAATGAAATGCAGCATGTACATAATATAAACTCATTTTTACATCCACTTAGAATTTATTTGATCCCAACTTTTCAATAATTTCATATTTTCAAATACTTCATGGATTAAAATTTCCATTCACTAAAAAAAATCATATCACTTCTACAAAAATTTAATTAAAGGAAAACATGATTTCATTCAGCAAATGAGATATATTTCATCAGATTTTCTAAAAAAACTTTTGTTTTCTATCACATTCCCATATATGGGGATGAATCACCATTACCTTCTCAACCAACTATTTTACCACCTTTTGTTCCAACATCTTTTCCTCACTGATTTTTTAAAAAATGATAGATTTTTGAAACTTTATTTCATATAATCCCTCAAAATGTGTCACATGTATAATATTAGAAAAATTATTATCATAAGAAAACTCCACCAATAATATATGTAGATCCCAACATCCATAGTATTCTAATGACTTAAAATTTCATTTTATAAAATTGGATGAAAATTTGAGATCATGATTAGATTCAATAGATAGAATAACTAGATGTTAGTAGAATATTTTATAAATATAATTTCTAGTATTTTAATCCAATGAAATGGAATCTTGAATCGTCTAAAAATGAATATATTTTTTCCAATGATAAATAGTAACCCACATAACATGATTATCTTGAGATATATCTATAAATACCACAATAAAATATATGAACATATTCTCTCAATTAATGGTAGGCACCAGAAAAGGAAAAAGAATCCCATAACATAGTTATCACTCATATTTCTCTTATTGATAAGAGAATAATATTAATGTAAAATCAACAGAACCTTTTTTTATTCCTTGACAAAAAAAATTATCATGTAGGAACCTATTCATCGTAGTGCTTCTAGGATGACTAAAAAATTGAGAGTTTTGAGACTCTGCCAATAATTATTTCTTCTCTATAAATTAACTCAAAAAACATCTTTCTATGTTTTAAAATACATTATTTTTTATTATTAAATATAGGATGTTTACCTATAATAAAAAATAATGTCTTACGTTTAAAATATAATCCTTCTGTTAGAGTCTCATTAATTATTTCATCTAAAGATGATTTGGCTTATGCCTGAGATAAAAAAAAAAATTTCTCAGATACAAAACATCCAATCATATATTCAATAAAAATTTAAAAATATATATTGTTTTTAATGTTTCATTGTTAATGGTACATTATCCTTTTAGATCATGGAATTTGTTACCATGTTTCCTTTACATAGACGATAGTGAGTCATGAAAACACAATCATTTATTAATTCCATCAATTTCCTATTATCATTTTCAACTACTTTTCAATGAATATATATTTTATGCTTTTATGGTGTGTATATATTTCACATTTTACCAAATATAAAATATTCCTTCAAAATTATAAATCCATAAAAAACATCTATAAGATCAACATTATCTGATGGGTAATTATACTGATGGAGGTTCAATTAGTCAGTTATATGTATAATTAATAAATCATAATTTATAAAAACAAAACCAAATAAATTCATCAAAGAATCTCTATAAATAACAAACTCCCCATTTCTAGATAGAACATCTAGCACTGGATTAGTAACCAATTATATTATCAATACCTAATAACATTCATTACATTATTTTTCAAGACGAATTAATCTTCAATTGGGTAAACATGGATAATTTTCTATATAATCAAGATACATTTTCAATAAATAATCTAGAGTAGCCCATTAAATTATGAAATTAATGAATCATGCTGAAATTTTTAGGGCTTGGAATCCCTTGTACTACATTATTTATAAAAGAATTTAACGTTATTTAATCTTTAGAAACAATATAACCAAAAAAATATTTTTTTTACAACCAATATTATCATTTCATGAATTTTCATTTCATCTTCTTTAACATTAATGTTTAAAAAATATATTATATGTCTCCCAATACCAGCATAGATTTTACAATGATCTATAATTTAAGTGTTGAAAAAACATAAAAATAATTCAAATATTCATAAAATACACTATCCATAAGAACGTTAAATTTAAAGGATTCATTGATCAACCCCAAATACATAACCATAAACTCAAAATATTTATATGCAATATAAATACTCGTCCTTATAACATCATCTTAAATTATTTTTAGCAGATAATAACTACAACTGAGTACATATAAGAAATTCACTTTGAAAATTGAGATTATCAAACCAGTATTTGATATGAGGAAATAAATATTTATTAGTAATATTAATTCTATTAAGTTATGTATAGTCATATTAAAGCCATATAAGAACATACTTATTAACATAATAAATTAGAGTTCCCAATAGTGAAGTGATAAGGTTAATGAATCCATTTTCATGAAATTATTTTTCACTATATCTTAAATTCTAATATCCTGCTCAAATTTATTTTATATTGTGATTTTGAAATATGTAATGACATTGAATTTAACAAAATTATTTTGGAAATTATTTGGTAAAATAATGGGACTAGGCAGTGAGATGGCATGCGATTACGAGGCCAGTGTTACCAGATTTGTTTTGGAAAATTATGAGTTTCAATAACACACATGCATGGTTTTCCTAAAAATGTAATAAATATTAAATAGTTACATGAATCAGAAATCTAAGGGAAACATTGAGTTCACATTATTGGCTTTACCTTAGGAATGTCCAAACATAAACCAGTATGGGATGGGAGTAAAATATTTTTTTGGATGTAACTGTAAATACAAAAATTAAATAAAAATTATTATTTTTTCAAATACTAATAACTCATGAACAAAGAATCAAATTAGAAATTCGAGAAAACTATTATGTTCTTAATATGGAACATTCCTTAGGTGCGTATTAACTTTACTATGCAGAGGTATTCTCTGGAAAACACGAAAGGAAATTATTGTAATTAATTAATTTAAAGATAAATTATTTCACAGATGCATCGATTATTTACTTTTAAGAAATACTTATACATAAATCCCATGGTTAGTCGCATAACCATAGGAACAATGTAAAACAATTAGGGAGATATTAGAGAACGAATCCTCTCAAGAGGTTTATTATGAATCATAGATTGAATCATAGATCGTTATGCCAATGGAGTTAGAGGATATCATGAACAATGACAATGTAATCGTTCCTCATCAATGACTGATCCAACTCTGAGATAGGATGTTCATCTATTTTTGATTTACTATTTCTATTCTTATAATTACATATGAACACATACCAACCAATTAACAGGGTGATCAACAATTCTCTCATTCTTATGGGATAAATATATTAAATTGTATTTAAAAAGGGGAAATAATATCAGTGATTTTTGGTACATCATTCGTTGTTAATATTTTTAACAAGAACAGTTTGAGGTCATCATAAAAAACAGATGAGATTTGTTCTTTGAAAATTCTGGGATCCTTTCCCTATTCTTCATTCATTTTGATTTCACTATTAAACCCCTGTGGTCACAGATCATCGTTGATGGGTGTCTATGAGTATGATAGGACCCCTGGATCATTGGAAAATCAATTATAGAGGCCAAAAATGTTTATAATGGAACCTAATGAAACATCTTATGCGACTACTCAATTTTCTTAGAGTATGAGGAGCTGGGATGGTCTACGAAAGGGACCACTAATGTCTTTATGGAATGGTGGTATTTTGTTATGAGGTTGTGGTGCTAGTGGCATAATGAGGATCAATAACAAAGGTAGTGGATTTTGATCTTAGAGGAAGTAGGTGGAGACGCCGAAGGTGAATTCTAGAGTGGCAGGAGGTGGCAACTGGAATGGTGTGGCACGATGGTCGGAGCTCTTGTGAGACATGAAGGGGGGAACATGGGTGTTTTTTAGAGCATAAGAGGCTTGAACATGGGTGTTGTGAGATAGAAATGTGCGACACGGGGGGACCATGTGATGAGGTTGGAGCCATGCGGTCCAGGAAGACTGCGTGGAAGAGGGGTGAGGCCAGGGCGAGCTGCGTTCGGTTGAGAAAACTAGCCCGCCTACATGCGGGTAGGACCAGAGTGTCTTTCCCACTTCAGTGGTATTTCTTTAAAGAAAAAATATCTAATAGGGACCTTTCTAGAAGGACTTGTCGGTTGAGCCCAATGTGAAGGGCTGGTTCGGACATGATTGGGTTTGGTTAGGCCTGACGGGCTGGGACTGTCTCGAAACGGCCATGGGTTAAATTATTTTACAAAAAACAACCATATTATTAAAATTTTGTGTCCATTGGATGATCTATTCTTGAAATTGGTCCCATTATGACAAGATTATCCTTTTGAGATACTCTAATTGAGATTTTGTTACATTTGGTATATGAATCGAGGGCTTGAGTAGTACGTTCTCTCGAAATAAAAGTGTTATGAGTGGAAACATGCGGCTAGTTGTGACTTGGTGACTTCATGACATGGGGTATACATAACCCATCAATGCTCTGTGCACCATTTACACTCTTTGTGACATTGATTCTCCATGGTCCATCAACACTTTGTGCTCTATAAATGCTCTGTGTGCCATCGACACTCTATGATCCATGGATGCTCCGTGATCCATCAACACTACAAGAAGCATTGAATATTTGTGCAGCATCATCACTCTGTGTTCTATCAGTACTCCATGTTCTATCGATGCATCATGCACCAATGATTCTCTCTTCATCATCAACATAATGTGTTTCATTTAAACTAGGAGATCTATGGACTACAACTAAAAATAAATTTATTTATGTGGTAGACTTATACTTGTGAGAGCTAACTGTACATCATGTATTTCTGTCTGGTAATCTATGTGGTGTTTTTTCAGGATGTTCATTCATGGTTTTCCTTATCATTGTTCAATTGTGGTGTTCCTTAGTGGTGTTCCTTTAAGGTGATACTTCCTGGAATTCCTTAATGGTCTTCCTTCATGGTTTTCTTTAATGGTTCTCATTCAGGGTGTTCTTTCACGATGTTCCTTAGTGGTGTTCATTTGTGGTCATTATTTGTGGTGTTCTCTAGCGGTGTTACTTCACAGAGTTCCTTAGTGGTGTTTCTTTTTAGTGTTCCTTAGTGGTGTTCCTTCATGGTGTTCCTTCATGTTGTTTCTTTATGGTGTTTCCTAGTGGTGTTCCTTTGTGGTGTCCTTTAGTGGTTTTTATTCTTGGTGTTCCTTCATGGTGTTCCAATGGGGGGTTCCTTCGTGGTGTTCCTTTTTGGGTTTCCTTCATGGTTTTTAAGTTGTCTTCCTTCATTGTGCTCCTTAGTGGTGTTCTTTATTACAGTTCCTTAGTGTTGTTTCTTCGTAGTGTTCCTTCCTAGTGTTACTTGATGGTGTTCCTAATTGTTGTTTCATCATTGTGTTCCTTCATGGTGTTCTTTCGTGGTGTTATTTTGAGGGGTTCTTTACTTGAGTTCCCTCATGGGGTTCCACTGTAGTGTTCCTTCGTGGTGCTCTATAGTTGTGTTCCTTTGTGGTGTTCCTTCCTGTTGTTTCATAATGGTGATCCTTAGTGGTGTTTCTTATTGGTGTTCCATAGTGGTGTTACTTCGTGGTGTTCCTTCTTTCTGTCCCTTAGTGGTTTTTCTTTGTGGTGTTCTTTAGTGGTGTTCCATCAGGGTGTGCCTTAGCGGTGTTTCTTTGTGGCGTTTCTTTAGTGGTGTTCCTTAGTGGTGTACTCCTTGTATTTATTTGTGTTGTATATCATGTATATTTTAGTAGTATTCCTCTGTGGTTTTTTTCTTTTGATTATTATTTTACTCACCATTGCGCGGTATTTTTCCACATGTGTCATGTATTGTGTGTACATTTGATGAATTGAGGTGTCCATGGGGGACAATAAACAAGTGGGCATAGAAAGATCAAACAGTCAAGGTGTGGTCCTATGTCTTCAGATAGCTATCACTATACCTACCCTTGGGAAAGGGTATTCTAGAGATGAGTTCTATGAACTTGTGTGTTCTATTTTACAGACTCTTAGGTTTTGAGGGAAAGTATTATGGCCCAATTTAAATTATAGTTTTCTAATATCATAAAAAAAATTTAGTATCCTAATGGTACACATTCTTGTTTACTTATTGTTTTAACCTTTCATCATTTTGGGGCTTGGAGATGTGTGTGTGTACATTTACACTGGAAAATTCCTCCCGTTTGTGGGATTATCCTACTTGGTGCTAGTTTCCGGTACCTAGCCTATTGTATTCAGCATTGGGGTATTCACCAAACATGCTCCCCTAGGAAAGTCCATGATAGGGTGGTATTAGAGGCCGTTCATTTCTACTTAAATACCTAGAGTCAATGAGGTTATATTGGGTAAATAGTGTTATGCGTTTTTAGTTTGGATTTTAGGCCAGGGAACCCAGTGTTAGCATGGAGGACGACTTATCAATAAACCTAGACTCTGAATTCTTTTATTTTACTTGGTATATGAAACACTAGTTGTAGGGAAAAGAATAATGGTACATGCATCATATAGGATGTGGGAGTTTTCAAATGTCCTTGATTCATCTCACTAGGTATACTCTACTGGCCATGGTACACCTTGTTATATTTTTAAATGCTTTCACATATATAGCCAACTAGAATTCCACTACATGATCACGAGGAGGATCTGGTGAGTGATGAGACATCGGTACAATGGTTTGTACCGGAGATATCACCTCCAGGTGGGGCACCCGGTTTACCACCACATGTAGAGCAACATCTTGATACCCTTAATACTAGAGGATGAGGAGTCCAAGCTGAGAGTGCCTCATGAGTTTTAAAGATAGACACCCTTCTAGTTCTGAGGTGATCATGACACAGGTGATTGAGTACTGGATTGAGGTGGTGATATGAGTTTGACGTCTATCCTAGACACTAGTTGATCAGATTGTGGTCCAATGAGTGAGCCTTATACATGGATTAGTATGGTGATGGAGGGATTTGTATAACAAATATTGTTATGAGGTTACTTTTATAAGGATATAGTTTTAGAACCATTTAATAGAGGATTTGTAACCTTATAATCTAAGGGATTTGAATTTCTAGGATCTTCTACAGCTCTGGCAGGATGATGTCTCTGTATCACATTATTCATTGAGTTATACTAACCTTTTTTGGAACACGATGGATGTGATACATGGCCACTGCTTCAAGGATCAGACCTTCGAACCTGGTGAGCATAAAATATATCTGATCCAATGTTATTCTGTAGGGAATTCCTAATTATTCAAGGGTACTAGAGTGAACCATTGTGGTCAATAGTCCCTTGGATGAATAGATACAACCATTGACAGTCAACAATATGGAATATTGAGAAGACAGATCCCCATAGTAGTGGATGTGGATGAGGAGATAAGAGATTAGTATGTGGTGGTGGAAATTTCATCAGTTTTCCACCAACACCACCGAGTGGTCCACACAGGGCTAATGAAGATAGAGGCAAGGGGTGGGGACAATAGCAATCAGTCGAGGACTATGACCCAAAGGATCATGGAATGATTTAGGGTACAATTTATTCCTATAATACTTTATCTTCAGTAAAGATAGACACAAGTACATGTTCTTCATTTCATTCCATTAATCTTTTTCAGTACTTAGAGATTTAGGATGGAATGTTGACATGATGCTTGCGTTTAGAGAGCCATGTGGGAGGGGATTCAGTGATCATGAACACTAGTGTCGATAGTGTGGCCTATATCTCAGTGGCAAGAGTTGGAGTTGGGATCTATTTGTAGCGATGTCAATGCCATACAACATAAATTTTGGAATGGACCTTTTTCCAATAGTTAATGGTAGGATTGGCTATTTTATGAAAATAAAGCAGTTTTTCTATAGTGGAAGAATGATATTATTCTTTTTAGTGAAAAGGAAATCCATGTAGCATAGAATGGTCTCTAGAAATAGAGGTTGATGTTGAAATATAATCAATTTTTCTATCTTAACCCTCATTGTATTGGGTTTTATGAGTCGTTGGTTTCAAGCAGTAGTAGAAAAGTTGTAGTAGATAAAAAAATATTTCTATAGATGTGTAGGCTAGGGAGCCTCCTGGTCAATGACATTGATATTTTCTACCCTCCTAAGAAGGGGAATGTGGTGACAAATTCACTCAATATGGGATGTAGTTTGTAGTTACTGAATGTGGTGAAAACAATTTATACTCATTACAATAATCCTTGGTGTATGGATGTATAATATTTTACCTCTAATCGATGGTTTTCACCCCCACTCATTTATTCAGTCAGGGAGGTAGAACATGGAGACACTGACTGTAAGACTTTCCCTACTCAGTACCCTCATCTGTTTGGGTAGTCCATGGTTTGAAATTTGGGTATATAAATGCCTAAGGTGGGAAGAATGTAATTACTAGTATTTTATTGAATTTAAATTTAGAAATTATTTGGGAAATCTCCAATACCAGGAGCTAAAACAACATACGATTTCATGGAAAAGGTTTCCCAGAATGGT
This sequence comes from Viscum album, assembly GCA_963277665.1. Taxonomy (NCBI): domain Eukaryota; kingdom Viridiplantae; phylum Streptophyta; class Magnoliopsida; order Santalales; family Viscaceae; genus Viscum; species Viscum album. The sequence goes on from OY728136.1 coordinate 615,359,592, forward strand.
ACGTTGAAATGTCTATGTTTAAATAGCACAGGCATGGGCCGACTATGAAAGTTAGTTTTTGGATGTAACCATAAATCAAATAATTAAATAAAAAATATTTTATTTGGTAATCCTAAAAAATCATGAATGGATACTCATATTGGAAATCCATCACCACCATTGAGTTTTTAATGTGGTTTTTCCTAGGCGTGACAAAACATTATTCAGCACAGGACTTCCTTGGAAAAACACAAATATGATGTAATCACCATAAAAAATTTTAAAGATAAATATTTTTTGTGACACAGATATCATTCCCTTTAATAATTTATTATACATAAATCCTAGGGTTAGTCATATAACCCTAGAAACATTAGATAATAACTAAAGAGATATTGGATAAATAATCCCTTCAAGAAAATTATGATAGATCAGATATAAGATTGTATATCATTGAGCCAGTGAAGTTGGAGCATCTCATGAGTGATGAAAACAAAATCATTACTCATCAATGATAGATCCAACCATGAGGCATTATTTTAATACCATTTTGATGTACACATTCCCTTCATAGATTTAATGTTGAAATCAGACCCAACAACAAATAGGTTGATCTTCTATTTGATCGTTATTGTGGGATGGTTAAATTATAGGGTTTTTGACATGCAGAAATAATCTGATTGATTTTTGGTTCTTCATTGTTTATTCATTATTTCAACAATAACGGTTGAAACCAAAATTTAAAAAGGATGAAATTCATTATTCATGTGTTCTTATGCCTTTACCACTTCCCCATTCTCTTAACTTTCACTGTTGAAACTTCGCAGTCATGGATTGATGTTTTCGGGTAGCTCTCAGTATGATCAGACCCCCTAGATTGAAAAAAAATTGACCACAAAGGCCACAAAAGTGTAGATAAGAACCCAAAGAAACCAAATCTATTACTGAAAGAGTTTCTAGGTATCAGAGGAGTCCAGTGGTCTATAGATGTGACCACCATTACGAGTTCAGTACAACGGTCTGATGTGGTGCATTGGCGGTGTCAGTAGTGTGGGGAGGTGGCAAGTCAGAGGCTTCATCTTGAGAATCTGGAGGCACAAATTCAGGGCCAGAGGTGGTGGCTAGAGTTATGTGGAATGAATTTCAGAGCCTATGTGGTAAGTCACATGCATGCTTGTGTGGAGTGGAGGGGGTGAGAACGTGGGGGCCGTTGGTGAGTAGGGAGTGACGTGGGTGACCAATCGACATTGAGGAACCACGCGGTAAGGGTACACCACATGGACAAGTGGGTGAGGCTAGGGATGACTGTGGATGGTAGAGAAAACATGCCAACTACTTGTATGATAACTACAGTAGTCGGGCAGCTCGAGTGCCCGAGGAGGCTGGACTTAGTTTCCCAATAGTCCAGGCACAGTGAGTTATGTAGTTTTAGAACAAAATTGGTTTGGTCTGGTTCTTGGTACGTGGTTGGGTCGGGTGGGCCAGACTGAGCCGGGTCAGGTATGTTGGTGGGGCGGGTTGGGTCGGTCCTACACTGGACACAAGTCTAATCCGTTTTCAAACTTGACCATATATTTTAAAATTAGTGTCCATTTGATGAACCATTTGAAGAATTGGGACCCCTGTGATGAGATGGGATTTTGGAGACACCCTAAGAGATATTTTGTGGATGAATATGGATAACCTAATGGACTGAGGAGTAGGTTCTCTTGTAACAAGAACTTGATAAGTAGAATCATGCAGATGGTTGTGACTTGTGACTACATGAATTGGTGGCTACAAGACCCATCAATGATCTATGCACCAGTGATTCTCTATGTGTCCTTGATTCTCCCTAAACCATTGACACTTTGTGTTCTATTTATTCTTAATGAATCATTGATGCTTGTTGATCCATAAATGTTCTGTGTGCTATCGAAGCTCCATGTTCCATCGATTCTCCATAAACCATCGACACTACATACTCCATAGATTCATTGGGAACCATTAACAAATATGGTGACATTGAAGTTATGTGAGTCATAGATGATTCATGCTCCATATATTCTCTGTGTTCCATCGACACTCTGTGTGTCATCAATACTTCATGGGCCATTGATACTATGTTATGTATGGGCTACATATAATAATCCTTCTCATCGTGATACTAACTTATACATGTTTTAGATGATTGTACTTCATGTATTTCTAGGTCATTCACTTCATGGTATTTCTTCATTGTGTTCCCTTATAGTGTTCCATAGCATTGTTCCTCCATGGTGTTCTTTAGGTGCGTTTTTTCATAGTGTTCCTCCATGGTGTTCCTTCATGCATTTTCATAGTGGTAATCCTTTTTTGTGTTCCTTAGTGGTGTTACTTCATGGTGTTCTTTTATGTTGTTCCTTAGTGGTTTTCCCCCATGGTGTTCCTAAGTGGTGTTCCTTCAGGTGTCCCTTAATAGTGTTCCATAAAGGATCAACTTCATGGGTTCCCTTCGTGGTTTTCCTTAGTGGTGTTCCTTCATGGTGTTCCCTCATGGAATTCCTTAATGATGTTCTTTAGTGTCATTCCATTGTGGCGTTCCTTAACAGTGATCTCTCATGGTTTTCCTTAGTGGTGTTCCATCATGTTGTTCAATAATGGAGTTCCTTCGTGGTGTTCCTTAGCAGTGTTCTTTGGGGTGTTCATTAGTGGTTTTAATTCGTGGTGTTTCTTGATGGTGTTACATCATTGTGTTCCTTAGTTTTTTCCTTCATGTTGTTTCTTTAGTGGTGTTCTTTCCCTGTGCTCTTTATTGTTGTTCTTTCCTGGTGTTCCTCCATGGTGTTCCATAGTGTTGTTCATTAGTGGTGTTCCTTCATGGTTTTTATTCATGGTGTTTCATGGTAGTGTTCTTTCATGGGGTTCATTAATGATGTTCAGTGATGGTGTTCTTTATGGTGTTCCTTCAAGGGGTTGTTCATGGTGATTCTTCACAGTGTTCCTTATAGGTGTCCCATTATAGTGTTCTTTAGTGTTGTTACAACATGGTGTTCCTTAGTGGTTTTCCTTAGTGTCGTTACATAGTGGTTCTCTTTCAAGGTGTTTCATTGTTGTGTTTCTTTTCTATGAACTTCATGTATTTATTTGTGGTGTACATCATTTATTTCTTAGTAGTATTCCTTTGGTGGTTCGGGGCATCCAATACAGTATTTTTTTACTCGCCATTAGACAAGATTTTCCTCTCAGTGTCGTGTCATGTGTAATAAATTTATGCACTCACAGATTCCTTGGTAAACCAATACCATATGGTTCTTAGAGAGATCATGTGGTCGATGTGTGCTCATGAGGATTTAGACAGTTGTCCCTATACTGATAATTTGGGTAGGGTTTTCAACGGATGAGTTTCAACAATGCATGTGTTCACTTTTACAGACTCCTACTAATTGTGGGCCTATATTATAGCCTTGTTTACTTTCTATTTTTTGTACTTTCATATTTCATTATTAGTATATTAGTGGTACAGATGCATTTGTACTTATTGTTTTTACATTCCGGCATTTTTGGTCTTTCAGATGAGTGAATGTGTACAAATACATAGGGAAATTACCCCTATTTTTGCGATATACTTACTCGGTGCTAGTCTCTAACCCTTGACCTACTGAAGGAAAGCATTGGGTAGTCACAAAATGGGGTGACCTAGGAGGTATTGTGAAAAAATAATCATATCCTCAAAAACTATGTCAAGAGTAAATTCAAAATCTTGATTACAAATAACACTAAGAATGTCATTAAGAAACACATTTTAAAATTTAATTACTAGATCCACATAAAAAATATGAATATTTTATTTCTTATTATTAACATGTGCCTCATAACTTTCAAACCAATATTTTTTAAATTTCACATATTCTTGAGATTTTATCAATTTTATGATATCATTATTATATATAAATTGAATCTCTCCTTGGGAATATATAACTTCATTATCTTGGAAATATTTTTGAAAATGAAAAACTAAAATCCAATCCATAAAAAAATAGTTGGAACCATGACCTTTATATGCTAAAAATAGAGTATGGTTTGTGTTTATTGTAAATACACATTGAATTTTCATTATGTTTTCCATGAAGGGGACCATATCGTTCATGTAGGCCATACTATGTCTTATTTCGAAGTGGAAAGGAGATATTTGAATAAAGAAGATATATGAGTTTAATAAAGGAGAACAAATTCATATCCTACTTCTTTTAGAAGAAATAATTTCTATGGATATTTTTTTATTGTTCTAAATTTTTCTATAAATTTAGTTATTTCAGGGAGATGTGTGAAATTGACGGCTCATATTGATGTTAGGGAAAAGTCAATGTTCATCAACAAGACTATGTTTGTCATTCAAATTGGTTTTCTCTTCTAGAAGAATAGTTTTAATATAAAAACCCATGTACATTGAAGTGGTATTCAAAAAGAAATTAGTGTCCAACATTTAACTCAATATATCCTAGAATTAAAATAGGAAAATTGAAAAATCCAACCTTGCATAAGTAGACATCATGGAAACAATTAATAAAAACCCTGGGATTCTAGATAGAGGATGTCCATCCAACATGATGAGTAATGCAGACCAATTAACGAATTTAAGGAAAATGGTTGATGGAATAGTGTGGTTTAGTAATGATGGTTCTTTGAAGATAAAAGTTTGTGGATGTAATTTGGAAGCTAATGGAGAGCCGAGGAAATCTGAATTCTTTTATGTGGAGGGTCTACGTCATAATCTTCAAGGTGTGATTCAACTCTGTAACTCTGGTCTTATTTTTACATTCAATCATAATGATTGTACTATAAGAGGAATGTTAAGGAATCCTCTCATGAAAGGCTATAGAATAGATGACAAATTATATCAGGTATAAAAAAAAAGAACATTTTCTACCTAACAGTTGAAGAGGAAAACAATTGGTTGCATCAGAGACTATGTAACAAATGTTAAATGGACATGGAAAAGATATTAATGACTAAGATAGTCATGGATATCCCTAATCAAAAGCGTGACTAATAAAAGGCATGTGATGCCTACATGTCAGGGAATCAGTTCTGTAGTTCCTACGGGCCAAAAAAGAAAATAGTATCTATTCTCCTTGATCTCATTCGAACATACATATGTCCGCCAATAAATATTTCTAGAACACATGCAGAAAGGTACATTGTTTTTTCATAGAATATCATATTAGAATGGCATGTGTGATCATTTTACATAGGAAAAGACAAGTTATTGATTCATGTAAACCTAACGATGAATTGCCGAGAATGATGATGGATGGAAAATAAATTTTCCATAGTCTAAAAATGGTGGGTAATACATGTAAATTGAATTTAAAAATTAACTTGAAAATCATTAGATAAAACATGAGCTGGATTTTATGACAAATCCACTGTAAAATGAAGTTGATGAGAGTAGGAATCGGTAGGTAAAAAACATGACCAAAAGTATGATGTTCAGGATTTATATTCCTCAAAATTATTGGAAAGATGCAGTTCAAGCTAGTATGTATATTCAAATTCGAATAGGGCTATATATGTGTGAGACATAAACACCATATGAATTGTGGAATTTAAGGAAGAAATCATTGAAATATATTTTATTTGTTTTGGGAAGAAAATTTTTCATCCAAAACTGAGAAGGAAATCAAGGGATGTATGTAGAAAATGAAGATGAAAGAATATTTCTTGGATACTCAATGAAAAAAAAATCCTATAAGTGTTTCCATAAACTCTTGGGAATAATTGTGGAAAGGATTTATTTTAAGATAATTAAAGAGAAAAACATGAGTGCTTTAATGAATTATCATGATGATGTCATAGAAAATGAGAAAGAATGTGAACATGGAACAAATTATAATATAGAGGTAGAGGAAGGTTTACAAAACTCTCAAGAGACACATAATGATGTTTTCTCAAAAGAAAAATCAAAAGGGGAATCCATTGCTAGAGAGAATTAGATCAAATCCCAAAAGAGAAATCGAAGGGTATAGATTGATCAGTCCATCATTGATGGGGATCAGAATGGACGTACGCAGACATGTTTAATGAGGAATAATACCCAATCAACATTTCTATCAGTTGTGGGACCATCCTCATTAGAAGAAGCTCAAAAAGATGAGTCATGGGAAAAATGAATGAATTAAGAGATAGATCAGATTGAAAAAATAATACATGGGATCTTATCAAGAGACCATAATGTCACAATTTGATTAGTAGGAAGTTTATTTTCAAGAAATAAATTGATAACCTTGGAAATGTGCCAAAAAATAAAATGTTTTTGGTCTGTAAAGGGTATTTACAAATTGAATTTATTGACGTGGATGATACATTTTTTATTGTTGTGAGTCTGGAGTCAATCAGGTTGTTTCATGATTTGGAAATCCAAATTGGGTATACATTTTATCAAATTGACATCAAGAAAAAAATTCTTAAATGGTGTCTTGGAAGAAGAAGTATACATTGAACAACCTCTCAAGTTCCTTCTTGGCAGTGATGAACAAAAAGTTTGAAAATTAAATAAATGTCTGAATGTCCGGAAATAGGCACCATAAGAATGGTACTCTCGGTTAGAATCTTTTCTATGAAATCATGTTCTTAAAAGAGGACGAGTGGATCAAAATCTCTATCTGAATAATTCTCAAAAGGATCAGTTCATGGTGTTGGTATATGTGAATTATATTATCATCGGCGTTAGTTTACATGGATTAAATGAATAATTTTCTAATCAAAGGATGCCAGAATTTGAAATTTATATTATTAGAGAACTCACACACTTCATAGGGGCTGTAGGTTATTTAGATGAAGGATTACACTTTTGTTTCTATGGAAAATTATGTAAAAGGTCTTTTGATGAAATTTAATAAAAAAATGTTTCAAACCAATGGTGACTTTGATTGTGGTTTGAACAAAACAAGAAAATAATAATGATGGGACATTAATGGATCCCAAATTGTATATAATAATCATTGTATTCTTATTGTACCTCACATAAACATGACTATATATTGGCATTGAAATTTTTTAGTAGCCCTCTTTCAATCTAATCTGAAGGAAGAATATATTGTATATGTTAAAAGAATCATGAGGTACATTCAAGGTACTTGAAATTATTTATTGTTCTTTATTTCATGAAAAAATAATGAATTATCAGAATTTCTTGATTCCTACAGGGATAGATATGTGGTTGATTTAATGTTCATGAGTAGTGGAGACTTATTTATCGGCCGAAAAAGTGTGTGCTGATTGAGAAAGAAATAGAAAAGTACATTGCATAGTGCTACTAAAGCGTAATATATCTATGCTACCAAGGTGTGTACTTAGTTACATTGGATGAAGCATGAAATGATTGATAGAGGTGATGTGGTAAACAAATGGTGATTTCCTATAATAACAAGAGAATAATTGTTCATTAGAAGAATCCTCTTTAGCTTTATCGTACAAAACATATTGAAATTACATATCACTTCATCAAGAAAAATGTTGAAAAAGGTGTGATTAACATGGAACATATGTGACCCAATGAGTAAGTGCCTTACATTATGACCAATCCAATCTCAAAGGCTCTTTTTGAGATGCTTTGGTTGAACCTCAGTGCTCATCCACCTCCTAGTGCATGAGGAGTCTTTATTTTTCCCCTCTCCCCTATTATGTTACATATTTTAATTTTTTTTGGATGTTATGTTGGTTTATGGGGGAGATACTATTTTTGGAGAGTGTGTTTTTAGTTGTAAAATGAACAAATACTTTTATATTGGGTTTATTTCCAATGGGGGAGAAGGAATAAATCCATGATATGTATTGGTTCAGTGACATGATGAGAATTCAACGTTTGGAGGAGAAGAATTAAATTTATAAATTCATGCCATGCAATGCTTCTATGACATGATACGAATTAAGTGTTGGGAGGGGAAGGAATAAATTCAGGACATGTAATGATTCTATGAAACTATAATAGAATATCTTAGACATCATTAAGGAGATCAAAAAATAGGAACCCAATTCAAGATTACCCCCTTGTTTTCTACATCTACAATTTATCAAGTAAACTTAGGGTGTAGGCTGAGTTGATTCTTTCTTATCATGTTTTGATAGTTTATGGTGAACTATTGAATTTATTTGGATATTTCCAACATACCCACATTGAGAGATTGTTGGAACCAAGACCATTCTATGATATAAATGTAGAATGGTTTGTGTGTTTTTTCCAATCCTCATTGAAAGATAATGATTTTTATAGGATGGGGACCATACAGTTTGGGTCTAAAAATTAGAAAATGGAGAAAATTGTTTTCTTTATAGGAATTTTCATGCTTGATTAATGTTTTTGAAGAATTTTTCTCTCAAGTTATAATTTGGTATTTGTGCATCAAAATATGGAAAAGGAAAATAGTTCATGTAAAACAAAAATGTGCATGAAAAATGATATAGCACGAAAGAATCTTATGCACCCAATACGACATCAAAATGGGTTTTGAATAATCAGAAAGAAACTCACAATCACTAAAGAAGACATGTTAGAATCTTGAATGCATGGTTATGGAGGCCTATAAATAGGAAGATTCTCTCAGGGAAGACCTAAAAATTTTTCCTATAAAAATCTCGTTACTCTTTCACGTGAATGATTTGCAAGTGAAACAATTGTGTCGTGTTAATCTTGCGCACAATTTGTTCCATCATCCTTAAAAGTCTAATTGAACAATTCAGTGTAGTTGCGTGGAATATTTGGGTTTCAAGGAAGCAAAATTTCGCAACAAATCCCAATTCATGTGCACATGTGGAGATATTGAGAACAAGCATAATGTTATGATTTTGACAGGCTTTTGAATATCTATTTTGTGTGATTAGTTCTATCAAGTTCCTCAATTCAGGATTTTGATGCAAGCAGCGTCTCATCATGGACTGAGACAAATAATTCAATGAGAATCTTTTAAAGGGACCCCTAGTTAATAAACTGAGTAAGACTTCTCTCATAGAGGTGAGCAAGGAGGTGTCAACAGAAGTTTTCCAACGGATGTAGTGAGCTAGCCTAGAATTATTGTAAAGGTAATGTGCCTGTAACAAAGATACTGTGTTTGAAATCTTGTACTCCACAACTATTAATGATTAGTGGATTTTGGTAGAACTAAAAACATCTTGGAATATAGGTTTTGTATGTTTCCCTTTGTGGTGAACCATGTAAAAGTGTTGGGTGGTTTCATTACAAGTTATTGTTTAATTGTTGTTCTTATCCATCATATTGGTTTAACTCATTCCTACCAATGTCGGAACAAGATTAGACATTTTAAAAGAAAAATTTAACACCAAAATTCACACTCTGCACTAAAGGAATATTGGGGTCCTACAAAAATAACATCAAAATCCATTAAGGGTAAAATAAAAAGAGTTTTAGTAAACACGACTCCACATACGATGATTGGAAGGTTCGTTCAAATCTCTATTTCATTAATAATTCCCCAAGTTTCTTTTACAAAAAATAGCATATTTTTTTATTAAGATGATGATACCATTTTACTTACAGAAATCCCAAAAATAAAACAATACAGATAACATAAATTAAAAATTAAATTGGCACGACATGAGTAAACAAGTAGTTTACCTTTCCAAATTTCATTAGATGGTCTTATATTTCTAAAGGAAGTAATTAATGTTCAAGAAACACTCTTTTACCTATGATATTGTTGATCTACATGTTTTTTATTTTTCATCAGACATGAACATGTGTATTAATTATTCTCAAATTTAATATAATGATCAAGAATAAAATTTATAGTATTCCTAGGAAATCTAGTAAATTTTTTGTCATATTTGGAAATTCTTTATTTCATATTCTACATCAATAAGAAGAATCTTATTTCATTTATATGTTTAACAAATTTATGAAAATGTTTTTACGGAAAAGACTCATGAATACTCTACACACCATGGCATCAATGTCATCATTAATTTAGGTATTTTTAATTAGATACTACTACTTATCAGATTCCGATTCAAAATAATAAAGTTTAAGAGTTACCTTATAAAGAAAGGGACATTCCAAAACATCAAATATATTTTCTAATTTACTAATCCATCCTTCAGCAACCACTGGGTCGAATGGTCCAACAAAATTATGGGAGAGGATGTTGGTGCATAAAATTTTTACTACAGTCAGGTTCCTATTTGGTTAATTTAATATCTCACCTTGTTTGGTTGCACCATTTTAATAACAAATAAATAGAGTTAAGACACCAATAAAACTACATATTTTGAATTACAACAATTCCACGATGTCGATTCAAAAGGGTTTGATCCACCTGTTACCATCACACATAATTATCCATGTTTACTATGGGTTAAACCATTTTGAATGGATATCGATTATATAAAGAAATGTATAAATTATAAAATTATATCTCATGATTATATTATATTTAATAATATTATCTTACATTTTTATTTTATTGTCAAAATAGCCTTTAAATATATCTAAATATTTTATCTAATACCAACTATAAATCCTTATAACATAATAAAAATTTAAATATATGATTTATAACAAGGTTTTCACTTTTTTAAAATTTCAATGATATTTCAGTCTTTGAGTTTACAAAATATTGATAACCATTATATAAAATGGTGGAAATTTACACATATTGTAGAATTGTTTCCACAAAATTTGGTTCTTATTTTTACACACTTTCTTCATTCATGTAACATTTTATTTTATTGATAAATGTAACCATTAACCTAAATATAATACCTATATATCTATAATACATGTGAAAAATATTTGAATATGTGACAAAAAAAATCATGTTATGAGACATATGAATAATGGTAATTATTTATTATTTTAAAAATTCTTGAATCCCCGTAAATAAATTTTCCATTATAAAAGTTGAGAAAAAAATCCTTACATTCTCATAAAATCATCTTCAAATCACATTCATTCATAAAATATTTTGTAATAAGCATAAAAAACCGATAATCATTAAGTTTAATTGGGAAAATATTATAACCCATGAAAAAAACTCTTTACATATATAAGATGATAAATATTTCATTAATGATGAGTTTATTATATAACATTATATAATCTAACCATCTCTTTTAAAAGCCATATCAATAGTTTAAACACTAGTTATATAACATGGGAGTGTGTCATTAAATTCACCAATAAATTGAGACTTATATAGGAATCACCATCACAATTAATTCAAACACATCCCTTATAAGATACCTAATTTTTTTGGCTCTATAAATTCACTAAATGCATTAGAGAGTTATAATAAGCTCTTTTGTTATAATATATATCTCTAAAGGGGAACTTATTTCTCACTAACATAGTAATAAAATAAAATTAATAAGAGAAATATGAATACCAACACATATGAATGATTACATTTCTATTGTAAAACTCATAATAATTGTCATTAGATCCCATATAAAAAAATTCATTTAATTATCGCAAAAAAATGATTAGAAATTTCATTTTCTTTTTGAAATAACCTTTTAACAAACAATTCATAAAAAAACCATGATATTATATATGTTAATAATACATAGAAATTAGTAGGGTTGAATTAGAAAGGAATAATCTCGTTAAAGGGTAAGAAATCTCTGAAATGATAAATGTTCAAAAAACATTCATTTAGATATTGGTAAAACATTTCAAAAGTTACATATATATAAAATGTTTAAAAGATAAAATTTGAAAAACATTGTAAAATTCAATGATATCTATAAATAAATTATGGATAAATAATTTAATTATAATTAATAACATTATTGAATCATTTTTAAGAACATATATAGAGTATAAAAAGAGTTTAAAACATTTTAAACAACATTATAGAGAAACATCTCTTACGTCGTTCCACAAACATTTTAATCCTTGCTCTAAATGTAGATTATGCAATCAGCATCGCGAGGACCTAAATCATCTTTTCTTATCCTGGGATACTGCTATGGCCCTTTGGCATTAAATCATTGACCTTTTTGGATGCAGATGGCGTTTAGATTCTTTTATTTTCTCTCAGATCAGAAGAGAGGTGGAATTCCCAAGATCTTCCCAAATCAAGAATCTCTTTCTTACTGCTGTTGCGGAACTTCTGCACATTATATGGTATGGTAGAAATGACTCTTTTTTCAACAATAACACTTTTTATATCAATACAGGTAAAATGAGGATTTTTCTGGCTATAAAGGAAGCGACTACGATTCAAACAGCATGTTGTGACAATTCTGTCATAGATTTTGAAACCATTCGCCGAATTGGTGTCAAAGGTATTTTTCTGAAGCCACGCTATACTATTGAGGTTTTTTGGCAGACACCCCCTCCTGGATGGCTTAAGGTAAACATGGACGGAGCCTTAAAAGGAAATCCTGGACTTGCTGGATGCGGTGGCATTTTCAGAGACCATCAATATCGGATCCTTGGATGTTTCTTTGGAAGCTATGGAAACGCTTCTGCACTGGAGGCAGAAATGCTTGCTATCATCCATGCCATCTCCTATGAAAATATCTTCAACTAGAAGAATATCTGGATTGAAAGTGACTCAACAACTATTGTGCAAGCCATCTTGAAGGGTAATGTATATCTTGCACGGTCTCTCACTCCTAGATGGATGGACTGCCTAGCTGCGCTCTCCGACCTCAATTTCATTGCCACCCATACCTATCGGGAGGTGAATATGATCGCTGATGGACTTGCCAACTTGGGCGTTTCTCATGAGATTACCTAGAGGAATGAACTCCCGCCTGAGTTTCTTCCTTCTTTTATTAAGGATTCTAGAAAATTGCCCTCTTTCCGTTTGTTGTAACTTGTTTTTGACTATTTCTCTTTGAATAAAGCCATTTGTTATGGTCTTTTGACCAGAACCCACCTTTAAAAAAAACCTAAAAATAATAATGGTTCATTTTCTATTGTCAATATAGTCTTGTTTACAATATAAAAAAACCATAAAAATGTTATTAATTTTTTGAAAAAATTATATCTTTTTTGTAATAATCCGTTTAATTATTTCTTGAATTTTTATGAACATCATTTCTTGGAGAAGATAATTCATAAGTAATCTTGAAAACCAATCTCGTTTTCATAATGAGTGAAAAATAAATAAATTAAATATTATTTTACTTTTATAGAAGCCTAAATAGGTCTTAAATTTAATATTTATATACTGTTTCCATAATTTTGACCATTTATGCATGGTGTAAATGAAAACTGAATCACATATCCTTGTGGGGGTGGACGTTCACATGTAAGTACGATTGACAATAAAACTATACAATGCATGGATTAAGTAATATAATATGTAAAATATTATATTTAAATAATAATATTAATTTCATAATTATATTATATAATAATTAATTCCATATTCATAAACATCCACGTGAGGAAGTGATGGAAAACAAAATACATCACTTTGTGGAGGTTGAGGTCCCCTCGATATAACAAGCGTTGTTTTCATTTCCCATTGGATTGAAATGAATATGGAAAATATTTTATACATGAATACAATATCATTTTATTATGTTTGATACAATTATTTTATTATATCATCATTATTATATATAATTTTGTGGATGAGTAATAGAAAATAATCATGAAGATACTATTTAAAATATTATACAACTTCAATGGAAATCCATCTTTAGATTAAAACTTAATTCTTATAAGATTGATTATCCAGTAAGATAAATACCTCTATGATGTTTGGTGGAATTATGGGATGTTATTTTGGTAGATAATTTTCAAGATAAGTTTCTCCATTTTTAAAAGTGAGAGCATAAGATGTTCCCATTTATCGAATAAAAATTAATATATTATTTTGTGACCATGTCAATTATTTTTTACCACAATTATCTCATTTTAGCATTTACCATTATAACTCATTTTTAGCATAGTAGTTATTCAATATAGAAACATTTGAACAGATTTATACATATTGACATATTATTGGAAATATGATATCCATTTTCCAATTATTAATTAGTATATGGGTCAGAAATGAATTTTTATAAAATCATGAAAAATACTAAAAATATTAAAAAAACCCTTTTAATCCTAAAATTGAATTTATACCAAAATAATATATAATTATGATTAAAATGGAAATATTTTTATTATTTTTATTAAAATGGAATAATTTTTAATTTCGATCAAAATAAAACCATAATTTGAAATTTTAAATACTTCAAAATAAATGGTTGTTTTTATAAAAATCATTATTTTTCACCATTCCCCGAAAAAACTAATTTTTAAAAATATCAAAAATTTACTATAAATTTTATTTTATATTATGATATAAATATTTAATTTTACTTCAAAAAATTCTATTTATTTTTTTATTTTAAATTTTGAATCAAATTATATAAATCTTGGGGAAATTTTTTACTAAAGTTAAATTATTTATTTTTTAATCGATAGAAGATATGTCCTTTAATTTTTATTTATTTATTTATGTTCCTTTATTCCCTAGATATCTCTTGTTCCTCTAATTCATCTCTTTCTACTTTCCAAGAGATTATAATCTCTCTGATTCATTGGGTTCAAAAAACTATAATTCAAGGAACAAAATTTATCTATTCTTGTTATCATACTAATTCTCATATTCGTATAGGTTTACATGGTAGAGATACTATATTTTGGGTAGAGTTTTAATCATGATCTAATGAAATCTTGATATGGTTATGTTCCTTAGATGTTTTCTTTTGTTTGGGGGGGGGGGGTGTTTGATCATTTTTCTTCCATTCATGATAAAAGTAAGATAAATTATTTTAATCGAGAGAGGGGATTAAAGGCCTCTCCAAATATTTTTCTATTATGGCATTATCAAGAATTATTATCCTTGTGTAATTGTTAAACCAACTAAATAATGATAAAGACTAAGGGTAAAAATAATATAGATATTTTTTTGTTGTTAAAAGTGTTTATTATATGTTGATGATGCCTCATGATAATTTGTTGATAGTGTTCAATATATTTTTTTTGTTATTATTATTGTATTTTACATAATTTATATGATTTAAACTGGATTAACAACATAAATCCATTAATTATTAATTATTTAATGTAATTTACATGTGAATCTAATCATAATTCTTCCTTGAAAACTATAAAATATCGAAGTATTGGTTGAAATAGGTTTTGGGTAAATTCTTCACCCTTTTAACAAATATTGATAAGTCTCTCATTTCTCAAACCTATGAATAATGAATCAAATAATTTATGACATTTAGTAATTAATTTTTAATGGATATAAATTTTTTGGTATATATGTTCCCATTATTTTTTCTAATTTTTTTGAAACCATGGTGTTTTAGTTTCAATTTCAAGTTGAGTTTGTGTAATAAAAATACTTTTTTATTATGTATATGATCACAGGTGGTTGGGAAATAGATTTTTTTCATTGTGAACATTGTATGGTGGGGATATTCAAAAAATGAGTGGATTTCACAATTGGAAATCATAGATTTCTTAAATCCTATCATTGAGATGAGTTTTATGTGGGGGTTAATAATATGGTTTTAGAGAAGGGACTTCTTATTTTCTAGATCATTTGGTTAGATTATTGTTTGTTTTTAGTGTATGGATTAAAAACTGGGATTTAACATCTTTATTAATTTGTTTTTTGTTGATGTCTTTTTTCCTTATGGTTGATTGCTATGGTACCTATCATCTTCTAGTAGTTGTCTTATTCATTGAAAGTGAATGTTCTTATATGATCTCAGGTTTTGTCAAATATAACTCAAAATTTATGAATTATAAGTTAATTAACAATGAACTCATGTGGTGGATGTTGTATTTTTTCTGATGTAATCCTTCAATATTAATGATAATAATTATTTTTTATAGTAATTACATGATATTTCGCTTGACGCACTTTTATTCTATGATGGACATCTAAAAATAGAAATAAGAATTATAAATTTTATTGGATGTTAATGGAATCAAAAAACTAAAAAACTATAATTTGGGTAATCAATTGAATATTAATTTCAAAATTACTAAATGAACACTTATAATGATGTTCTATCATAATTATATTATGCTTACATGAGATATCGTTTCCTAGGTATTTGTGGTGGGACCCTAGTGTCATGTGAGATGATAAATATAGTTGAGTACAGTACTAGGTATTTTTCCCTATTGTTTGTTTGTTTGTCATTTCATATAAATTTCATATTTTCATATACTCCACCACCCAATTTGAGAAGGTACCTAACATAAAAATATTTTTAGTATGGGTTTTTCAATCAACTTCCATGTTTGTGATGATATTTATTACTAATGTATTCCCCATACCAATTATCCCATTATTATTTTTGTTGTGTGTATAGGTATATCTTATGTAATGGATAAAGTTGTAGTGTTCTTGTTTACACGTTCTATTAATACTCCCACTCATATTATACACATGTGAATGGGAATTAGTGTTTTGATTATATAACACTTACATGTATTCTTGTTATAGTAAATGTAGTTTCCTACAAATGTACATGGAAATGATATAATGGATCAATGTATATGGCTAGATACATGAGATGTGGTGTATTTCTGACTTACCACCTAGTTATATATTAGATAATGATGATGAGGTTGTGACCATGTAAATGGAATATAAGATGAGACACGGTATGTGTGTGTGATGTGCATAATGACTTATGGATGGGATGAAATCATATGTTGTTTGATATTGGGGTGTGGGAGTGAAAAACTAATGGGGAAGTGTAGGAATAATACCATTCACAATATATTAGTATTTTATTGATACAAAAATTTGTATTTGTATCTTAGTGAGTGATATATAAGGTGAAGAAGGGATATAGTTTTACGTTTTTAGATAATGTGTTGCTTTCCATTTCTTATTCACTGGGTGTAAGTGTGATTATTCTATATTTTACTGAGTTGTATCATGGAGGGTCCTACCAAGTATAAATGCATGCTTCCCTATGTATACATAAATACATTTCCATTGTACATAGCAGATAATTAATGATTTAGGTGGTATTTATTATCTAAAATACTTTTTCAATAATTTTGGTAGTTTTTGTTCACTTCCCTTGATTTTCATTGGTACTTTTAGTAGTTTCCATTTGTATGCCATGAAATTTTTGAATTGGGATTTCTTAATTTTTATGATATAGAGATTAGTGGTTGATATCATCATATCACTTTACAAAAATTTTGTTTTAAGAGGGTAATGATTACCATTTTTATCCATTATATACCCTCAGTTCTAGTTGACAACCAGTGGCCTGTTAGTGGTAGTCTTTGGAGTTCATCTCCATTTTCACTATGGGACCAAGAGCGGTAACAATAGTTTGGGATGGGATCATGAAAAATGTTATTAATTCATCAAATATACCTTGGTTATCTTTTATGTTATCTCCCATGAGATAATGTATGTGGTAAAATCAAAATTTGGAAATATATTAATATTTGGGGGTTTTAGTATGTGTGAAACACTATGAATAGTTTTTCTGTTAATATTTTTTACAGCATGCAACCCTTAGGTATTATCCCTTGTTGTTTCAGTAACAGTATAAATCACATGGGATTGGTTGAGATTATTTCAGTCATAAAATTTAAATATATAACAGATAATATAGAATATCATAGTCTACACTTTTTAATTATTGATATCTCTCTTATTAAAAAGTATATACACTTATTTATTAGTGAATCCATACAGAAAATTCATATGCATCATGTCTATTTTCGCATTGGAAAAGGCATTGAACTTATGTATCATGTATACCACATGGATAATGTTATATATCTTGTATGGACTATTATGTATCATTAGTAATTAATTTAACATATCATCGAGATGAATAATAGTTCACCTCAAAAAAAATGTCAAGGTTTGTTATTTATTAGCACAACCGTGAAGTTAAACTTACATATAATCAAAATTAATATTAAAAATTCTCTATAAAATTCAATCATCATTATAAATCCACCATTTTTTATTTGGAGTTTTTATTAAACATCAAAACATATAATTTTTATATTTATATGGAATATAATTCTAATATATTAATAAAACCAATTGAAATTAAAAATTATGTTAATATTTAAAATAATTACCAATATTTATGCTTAAATTGATTATATGATAATTTTCCATAAATTAGGAAATTTATATGGATTATTTCATTAAAATAGAACTAAAATTAATGAAAATATATTTCATTCAATACCCCCATAACTAAATCTTTAACTCTAAGAAAATCATTAAATATATATATCATAGTCCATTCTAAAAAGAACAATGTTATAAATTTCTTTGTATTTTCCTAATAGTATTTTACCATGTATCACATGTGATTTTTTTGATTTTCACTTCCATAATTTTAAATTTATTTTTTCAACAAAACATTGCAATATACATCACAATTAAAACCTAACTAAAATGGTAATTCAAGTCACAATTGACATTAATGAAATGATATACAGGTTTGTGCTAAATCCTGAAAATGAATGAATACAAATTGGCTTATAAGAAATATTATTTCTCTACCAAATGCGAAATAAATATTATTACAATCACATTTCTTTTTTTAGGATGTTTTTTAGAGGCTAAGGGTGTGTGGGTAAATTCATTTTTGAATTTATGGCCGAAAATATGAGGTGCTTTTACTCTTATATAATGTTTCCTAAATAATTATCTGAAACTACAAATAAAATATACCTTAATCAATTCCCCATTAAAATATATTAACCAAACCCCATTTTCATAAAAATAACCATGAGTTACAAAATAGATGAAATGAATGATTTTACATTTATTATTACCTTGTTTCTTCCTTATTTCACTGTATTTTTTATAAAATATGTGATAACAATGGAATATAAGAAATGAATGATAGTTCATTATTCCTTTTTAATGGGCCACTAATCATAAAATAAGAGTATTGTATAAATCAATTTCAATTATTTTTATAGTGTTTTTTTGGATGCTTTGGTGGATTTGTGAAGATTTTATCTTATTAGGCCACCAAAAAATACCCATTTTATGTGTTCTAATCCAGTATAAAAAGAGTGGAGCCTATATTGAATATCCAAAAAAGAGAGTATAAGAATCTCTTCCAATTTTTCTATTTTAATTTTTTTCCACGAGGATAGGATGATATAAATAAATTATAGTGGATATAATTTACTCACACATATTCATCTCCATGATTCCTAGAATACTAAAAACTACACTTTAGAACCAATCAAGTGCTGATTCTCTATATAAAACAAATTAACGTGCCTTACCCCACACTCAAATGTAAAATTTTAATGGAATTTTATTAAGAGTGGATGGAGGTAATGATAAATAAGAATACACTTTATCTAATCATATAAAGAAATTCTTGAATTCTAGGGGATTAAGAGTGATTGATTTAATGTATAGTTATCAATTTATAAAATTTGTGATTTTCAAATAATTTCGTGAATCGTGTTGAAAAAATTTCATGAATTTTGAATACATTAATGTGAAATAATCTCATATTCTAGATCTCACTGAATCCTATGTTTTTCTCATGAAAAAGAGGGTTTTAGGAAGAATATTTTAATAATATCTGTAATTATTATCATTGATATAATAAAATTTGTGGTCATTGTTTTAGGTAAAATGGATATAAAATGTTTTTAAAATTCATAAAATAATTTTTAAATTCATAATATAGGAAATTTGTCTGTATATAAAATAAATAAAAATAATTATCCTCATAACCAATGTAGAATCTTTCAAATGATTATTTGTTTGAATACTCCCTGATGAAAAATGTTTGCAAAAAAAGAAAAAACAAAACTCAGAATAATTACTATGTTTGTTAATATTTCCAAAACATAAATTCATCTACCCATTTTATTTAAATCACATATAGTGTGTATATGGATTCCAATCCATGAAATAAAAATTAATTAGATATACATCCAAATGTATTATACATCGGAGGACCGATTTTAAGATATTAAATCGAAATTATAATAATATATATAGGAAAACAATTTAATACTAATTATTTCAATGTTACAGAAATATGTAAATATATAAAAGAAAATTAAATATTGGGTACTCCCCCATGGGGTGTTGTGTTTATACTGTCACACCCCAAACCCACATTATATATTTATTTTATTTTCATATTTATTTATTTAAATAATTATTTTAAGTTATGTGTAAGATATTAGATCATTTTATTATTTCTCATATCTCGTTGAGTAGTTAGATTTGTTTTTAATGTTTTTTACAGTGTTGAAATTTCAAGGTCGGTTGTATGTATCTCTGCATACATGGGGAATCATGATAAGATGGATTATTGTTCATTTTCGTAATTTTTGGTGATCTATGAAAACTCTATGTAAAATGAGATTCATAAAATGAAGGGATTCTAGGATATTCATTTTTTTGATATGTCCATTAACAATTGGTATTATCACCATAACGTGTAAGATTCATAGATTTTTTGGCAAACAAAAAAAAGGGGAAGGTCACTCCATGATGATGGATCACTTATTCCATTACCACATATAAGGTAAATATTCCTTTTCCTTGTGTTACTCTTATATATGTGTACCCTTATGGGTATAAGGGAACATTATTTTATGAAAATTGTGTTAAAGTTTATATCGCATCATGGAAAGGTGTTTCATTACACAATGGTGAATCTTACATATTAGTATCACACCATAGAGAGGAGTTTCATGTGGGGGAACCAAATCTTATAAATTGATCATATAATATTCCCTCTAGAAAACATATGATATGATCGTCTCACAATTTTCCCTTTTATCATGTCATGATGGGTTGTTAGGAGTAAGGACACAATATGGGGTTGGTCCAACAACTAACTTTGTGATATTAAGTAGGAAGGACAAGATGATATGGTTTACTAATTAGGATTCTTGGCTTGGCTCAGATATGGATAACCATGAAGTGAAGGTTAGTTATTCTAATATCTCTTTATGCCTTGTTTTTTATTACTATACCCTTATTTATTATAATAAAAATTTTAATACCATTTTCACTATTAGTAAATCTAATAAATTAGAGTCTTTTGGGTCCTTATCCTCTCTTACTATGATTATCATTCTCCGACATGATTTTGGGTGATTTTTTTCATGGTTATATAATTATTTCTAATATTTTTAATATTTTTATTATCTTCCTCGTCTTTTTTATTCTACCTCCCTTAATGGGAATATTTTTTATTAATCATAGGTTTAGGGTTTGAATATAAATTTTTGTGGGATTCTTATTTGGTACTCTTATTCCAATATCTCACACTTTTGTACCATCGATGTGAGATCTAGGTGGGTTATCTGTGATTTGTTTTATTTTATTTACCTTGATTGCCTTGGTTTTCTAAACACTTTATTTATTTGAAAATATTTTAATTATGGCAGTTTTGGAGATGATATAATTATTTCCTTTGCAATGTTATATTGAATTATTATATAAATGGTTGTCTAGTTTTATATTCGTAAAACTACATTCTAATAAACATTAGGTGTTCATGTTTGTGAATGAGGGTATTTTTTATGTAATATAATATTTTAAAGGATTTATTATTCTAATTAATGAAATTTTATATTTTTTAATTGTATTTAATTATGAACTATATCATTTCATAATTTATTGTCTATATTTAATGGGGATTGTTTGTTACTAAAGTATTGAAAATTATTTCCATAATTTAATGATTCATACATATTGGGGTGTTTTTTGCAAAATGTGATGATATATTAAATGGTGATTTAGCCCCATATTATGTTTATTTGATATATTTATCTTGTAATTTATTTACATTATATTTTAGAGAATTTTTTTAATAATTATTGAACCATATGTGGCATTTAATGGTGTGTTTGTTAGAGGTAAAAGTGTTGATTTATGATTCTTAATAACTAGTGTGATTTTCAATAAATAGATTTATCACCACGAAGTTATTAATTTCAAACTAATGTATTGACATAGATAATTAATAATATATGATAATTCATATGTCTAAACCCAAAATAAATATGTGATGTTATCAACAAGATGTCCACATAGTCATGAGAAGGGCCAAATATGTTCTAGTGGAATTTTGGATGAATGAAGTACAAGGCATTACATAACATATGTTTTTTTGGGATTTCGGGTTCCTATAACTATAAGGACGACAAGGAACAAATCAAGGTGGTCCTCATTGTGGAGTTCTCGAGGTGTTATGTGAGGGTCATCGAGGAAAAATAGTGGTTTTGTAAAGGTACATTGACCATCATGTGTAGGTGGGAGAAATAGGCATCCCCTTATAGGATTTTTAGTGACCATGGTTGATGAATGGTATTCATGGATTGTATATAGATAAAAAATATCTAATAAAGTAGATAAAATTTATTTCACATGGTTTGGTGGCCTTTGATAATCCCTATAAAATATATAACCCATCCACATGTGTTTTGGTAGCCATGTTAGGTGAACTTCAATTGAAGATGAAGTACAATCTAAAAAATAGTTTAACTAAGTTGGTCATTTTACATGGTGTTTTGGATTTGAGTTTCCCCGGGTAGAAATGAATATCAAAAAATGGTCATGGAGATGATCATGGTGAAGGTTCTTATTATGGCCATGAAAAAGGGCCTTTGGAAATAATCATTGAAAGGAAAACTAATCTTTGAGCCATGGAGATGGGAATTTTGAAGTGAGTTTAAACTATACATAGAATAAGACATACATTTTTGTTTGAGATAAAATATTTTTTAAGGGAAATTTTAGAACACCATGATATTTTAAAAGAACTATATGTTTAGTAGCATAAATTATAGGGAAAACTATGCCTAAAAACTATAAAATATTATGATCTTTATTTCTATAAGCTAGCAAATAAATTAGTGGGATTTAATAGTATTAAATGATTTATGAAATAAATATTATGCATCTATTAAATATATATATATAATTACAATTGGTTAGTAAATAATAAATAGATTTTTCTTAAAGTCATTTTCTTATTTTCATAAAAAATTGATTTTATGTTTTTTGAATAAAAAATAATTTAAATAATTTTTGGATGTTTTAGAAATTATACATGATTAAAAGGATGTTATTTTTTGAATTCAGTATTTCAAATTTATCAAATGATGAATTTATGGGAATTTTTTGAAATGTATTATTTTTCAATTAATAGAAAGAATTATTCACTTTTATTGAAAATTGTATTTTCCTTTCAAATAAAAAGTTCCATTTATTATATTTTTTTAATTATGATTAAATATCTTACTTTATGTTCATTGGAATAAACTTGATGTTTTATTTTTTATGAAAGTATTTTTATATATAAAAAAAATTTATGGAAAAAAGGTTCACACAAATAATGTATTTTAATATTGATAAATTAAATTAATCACAATTGCTGAATTTCTGAATTGAAATATATAAATAGTATATATTAAATAATATTTTAAGTATTCATATAATATTTTTTAAGGCATTGTGTAATATTTAATATGGCTTTCTGATTCAGACTATATTTATCTAAAAAGTTGTTTTAATTATATTTTCCACATTCTTTAAAATAATTTATCAATGAAATATGTTTTTTATTTGGTAAAATGAATTAAATATTGAGAAATATGATGTTCAAATTTGGTAACTGTGCCCCATTTATATTTATGCACTATGAGTAGTAATTTTTGTAGAATTTATCACCTCACTTAAGGGTAAATCAGGCAAGTCAAGGATAAAATAAATTGATACGACCATAATTATTCATGAATTTTTTTTTGGATGATGATAATTTCATACATGCAACCTTAGGTTCTAAAATTATTTTATTCGTATCCAATTTTCCATAAATTTGAACTATAAAATATTTAAAGTAAATAAATGAATAAAATGCCACTCTCTCAGATCAAAATTTCTATTATATGTTTATATTGGGACAAAATAATGTTATGAACCCATATAAATGTCTATTTTATGATTAATGAAATTATCTTTAGGATGGAAATTTATTTATTATATTTATAAAATTTAAATCTACCTTCGATTCATATCCAATTTTGATTTATTATTTCTCCCATTAATAAAAAAATATAAAAAAACATATTTTCGAAATATTAAATGTAAAATAAATTCATTGATGTGATGTGCACAAATAATTTTTTAGATGAATATGACCAAAATGTGTTTTAGAGAACTAGTATTTTCCCATAAGAAAATTTTATTATTTATTTTATGTCAAATTAAATAAACAATATCTTAAATAGAAATTATATTATTTTTTGAAATTAATATTATATTAGATTGTATAAATATCATAGAATATTTAAAATAGTTCAATTGGTAAAATAGATGGTAAAATATTTCATGTAGTGACCCCTGTTTAAAGAACATAAATATGACATCATTTTTGAATAATATTTAATACATCGCACAAAAACACATCCAATGACCATATTAGTGTAGTGCCTTTGGAGGTATGGAAACATAAACATTGATACATATGTGAGTTTCATTATCTATAAATTGGTTTTCATTAACATAATACTTATTAGCCACATCATATATAATAAAAATATTCATTACTTGGAGAAACATAACATTACAAAGGGTGAGTGCATATGCTCAGTTAGTATAAAAAATAACATATGTAAGCATAACATAAACAAAAGTGTAATTTTTTTGAATATCATACCCTTAATATCAAATAATAGAATCAAGAGTCATGGAAAAAATATTGATATTTCATAATACATGAATCCTAAGGGAGTGATGAGTATGATCCACAAAACACTAACCATGGAATAAGAAATTGAATTATGATAGACACATAAATTTATAAAATTATTTCAATAGTAGTCAAGGATTGTTACCAAGGAAATCATAGAGGAATGGGATTCTTCCCAAAACCGTCAGAGTAAGAATGGTTCTCTCTTAAAACCGTTTTATTATAATTTTTTTACTGAATCATATTTTCTCCCCATTATAGCCATATATATCTTGTTAGATGTATATCAATAACCATTGTACTAGAGGGAGATATAGGTCCCACCCATCACCTAATAAAAACATACATACATATGATGCAAGATCATTAAAAATTAATCATTTAATAATGTATGAAATTTATCAGGTTTCATAAACATATAATAATTTTTTAAACTAGGGAAATGAGAGAGGTTTAATAATTATTGCAATACATGGGTCTCAATGATGGAAAATTGAGAAGAAATTACCTTTATTGATTAGGTAACTATTAACCATAATCATTATGAAATAGAGATGGTAAAAAAGATATGATGATAATGAAATTTTTATGTATAAGGATCATAGAATTAATTCATTGGAATTATATACATTATAGAAATGAAATGAAAGCTGAATATAAAATAAGTCACGAAGAAATAAATGTTATACTAGAAATCACCTTTAATTATGTCTAGAATTCATTTTTACACAATCAGACCTATAGTATAATAAATATTTGATTATTATAAATCCTCCACATAACTATATTAATATATATAATATTTTAAAGTATTTACTTATGACTTTGTTTCACCAACTTGTTATCAATTCTATGTTATTGTTGTGTTTCGGTTAATAACCTACTTTATTTTCCATATATAACTTGACTTGTTATTCTAACTCATCGAATTTAGACAATACATTTTTTATTTTCATAATTAAAACCAATTTATAAAAATTTTAAATATTCTTTATATATGATTTTAGGATTACTCATAAAAATTATAGGTAGAAAATAACGATACACCTTTCTTGGAGAAGGTAGGCCAAACACACACATGAACATTGTTTTCAAATTATTGTTAGATTAATTAATGAAAATTAAATGATATATTATCATTATATAACCATTTATATGTCATATATATAAAAATTTATTTTGAAAACCATTCTTAAAAAATAATATTTAATGCGTCATCAATTAACAAAGCTTCATGAGGCAGTAGTCCGATGTACACATGAACAAAGTTATCGTATTGCTTAAAAAAGGTAATAATAAAGGTATGCATGATATAAAAATTAAATAATCATAATAACATCATAAAAATAATGTATATAATATATCCCGTAAATCCATTAATACTCCCAAACAAGAAAAGTGGTAATGGAAGAATGAATGACATCAGTTCCTTAGGAGGTAGTCTTTTATACACACAAATGATGATTTTGTAACATATTTGATGGGTGTGAGTGATGTTTTAGGTTGTAAAAGAAACCAAAAAATTCTAAGTATATTTAATATATTTTGGGTATTATATAAACATGATATAAAATTGATTTAGGTTGTTTATTTAATAAATAAAAAAAATGTTTTCCGATGAACATTACCTCTTCTTCGAGTATCATTTTTTTGGTTTCCACCAAAATACATCATTGGTATGTTATCGACACAAATAAATTCTTCCAAGATGATTGTAGGGAATTTTGGAGGGTATTTTCATATGGGTTTTCTAAACTAAGATGGTTTTATTTAGTGATGAAATAGAAGAAGGGGTTCCCTTTTATTAGAGAGGGGATTTACACTCTTTAAATTTCTCAAAGTATGAAATTAATATAAATTAATTTTCTATTCCATAAGACTAAAAACACATTTATTTTGAATAAAATATAATTATGGGTCTAAATATATTAATTTAATTATAATCATACATATTTTTTATATTTTTTGATACTTATAGTTTTTGTTTAATCTCGTATTTAACCTCTTTAATTCTTACCTTGACAACATGGATTTCTTCCTCTTTAAGGGTTAATATTATCCCAATAAAAAGTCTAAATGATCATAAATGGATCAATTACAAAATTATGAAACATATAAATATAATTTGGGAAATTTATTTTATTATTAATTTATTATCATTGAATAAATTATTAATTATTTTAAAATATCATTATTATCAATTTGGATTGTATTAATTATATGGAATATAACAAAAATTGTAAAAACAATTTTTCTTAAAAAATTATTTTAATAAATGCCAAATAAAACTACGTAATCTTTAATTTTTCTTGTATAAAATAATTTATCACAAATCATATTAATTTTTATATTTTCCATATAATTTATTTGATATTTCCATAAGTAAAATAATTACTACATCACTATTGTGAAAACTTTTATTAATTATTTCATCAATAAAAATAAGATATAAATTTATATTATTAATTTAAATATTTCAAATTTCAAATAAATTTTTATATTTGAATATATATATTGAAAAACCAAATATTATAAATATTTTACATATTATAAATAGTTGTTTGAAAAGTTTGACTTTTTATAAAATAAAATAATATAAGGGGAATAAATTCATCCATGTGTATAAAATAAGTCTTAAACATATCCTAAGGATAGAAATTTTAGAAAATAAATCCTAAAATAAATTTATGAGAACTGTTAGGTTACATTTGTATCCTTATCATAATAGTTTTTACTATTAATTATTTGATTTACCCTTTATCAAGGTAATAAAAATTTCCATGGTTTATATTCATATTTCCAAAAAATGAATATATTTAATTAATCTAAAACATATGATTCCATTTACCTAAATTGGATTAATATAATTATAATATATATAATTTTATATTAAAAATATATATAATATAATTTAACATTTTAAATTATTTAAATGAAAAGTTAGTTTTTAATTAAAATGTAATATATTTTAACATTCATTACAAAATGAAACTTATTAGAAAAATAAAGAAAATAAACCATGTAAATTTTAATATTTTTAAATAAAATTTGATGTTTATTTTCTCAAAAACGAATTATAAAATTATAAAATTTGTTTTTAAAATAATTTTTCCATTAAAAAGTGATAAACAACATTTTAGAGAAATAAATTTTTTGGCATAAAATTAGATTTATTTATATATATTGTATATCAAACACATAAGATGAATTTTAATCATTATATATAATATTATATATATATATATATGTTTCATTAATATAATCCTAAAATATATATTTTTTATTTATAAAACACACTTATGAACATTTAAATCGTTTTTCAGTAAAACTTTTTATTTTTTAAAATGGGGTTTTTATAATAATTAGTTGGTGACCAACGAATTATATATATATATATATATATCTGTATTTATGTGTGTTTGTGTGTGTGTAATCAAATTTTTTGAAAATCCCGTTAATCATACTATTACATGCCCTTTCAATGGCTAGGATAAAATTGTATTGTTTAAAGAATTATAATAATAAAATTTTGTTTCATAAAATATCAGGGTTGTGTGTAATGAAAGATAAGATATTGTTTCTTGTATATAAATCTTAACTTGGTGTAGCTAGAAATGCATGAAATTATTGAAACATAATTATTGAATTTAAAAGTTCACTACAACTCAGTGTTTAATATTATACCCCTTTTAATGGAATATCTCTATTAAAATTAATCATTATAATACAAAAAATGATGTTACGTCTGGATCATAATATCCACAAGATCCCATATAGATTCATTAAATTTTAGTTTCACCAAAAACATTTACTATTTGAGTGGCCTTATTTCATAGACCATTTTCTGTATAAACCATAGTTTCAACTTGTTGTCCCCCATAAGGGTGGTCTTGCTTTTGTGGTATGACCTATAAGTACTATACATGTGAAGTATCATGTATGTAAATCAAATTAATAGATTCATGGAGCACATTTTGGACATTATATATTTGTTTTTGGAAGAGACTACCAATATAATACCATCTCGATGTGATCAATAATCTCAAAATGAGCGATATATATATAGTTATTACATTCCATTTATTCTGGAATGTTATAACCTTTATCCTTAGAGAAATTCCTTGAATCATCTTATCAATAACATAAAATGATAGATCACATCAAAAATTATTTGAATAACTTCTCTACCTATACTGACTTTCCTCAATATATGGTTGAATAGATATATCATTCTCATCCATATATTAATTGTTCCCATGTCCCAATAGCTTTCCTTCTACCACTTCATTCTAGAATAGTGGAAATCTAAATTTTATCAAATGTAGGGATTCACAAGTAGACATCTAAATCCATAGGTGAAATCATTTGTTGTAAGAAAACTCAGCTAGAGGAAGGTATTAATCCCAACTAAATTTGAAATACATAGAAAAAGATCTCAATATATCTACTTGGTTTTTAAATATTAATTTTTATGGACTGTAAATTTAAGAATGATAATTAGTGGTAAAAATCAATTTATATGAGGGGCCGAATAAATAATTTTCAATAACAATGATTAAAAACTCAGATCCTGATTTAATACAATTGAATGTGGTACACAATAGAACCATACAACATCCTTAATTCCTATAATCTAAAGATGATATATAGGTAAATATTATTTGGTATCAATTAATTGTGGTGAATTATTAAGGTGATCAACTAATATCCATATATAATTATTCCCATTAGAGTCTTTGTAGATTCCAATGAAGAAATCCATAGTGATGCTCTCCCATTTCCATTTTGATATGGGTAATGGATGGAAATTCTGATTAGACATATATCTCTCAAGATTTACTTATTTACATGACAAGTGCCAATATAAAAATCTTTTATATCTCTTTTATTTATATACCTCCATAAGTGTTCTATCAAATAACAATATGTCGTTATCCCTCTGAGATTAATAGATAATGGAGAAAAATAAGCTTCATCTACAAGCTCTTATATAATATATAAAATAGATGGAACATGTACATGGATCCTGTATATAATCATTACATTAGGACCATTATTAAAACTAGGAAAATTTATAACCTTATTTTACTACACTATATCTTTCATATATGCCTCTATTAACATCACATGGATATATGGTTGAAAATTCAATTAACCAACATCTATTAAGATATATAAGATCTATCCTTTTCAAATAATGAAATTATATATATGTTTTTATCATTATTATAGGTAGACTAGCATGATCATTTTGACTCAAAGTAGAATCCATCTTATTTTCATTCAAAGGGTATTAATGTATTATGTATTCAGAATCATTTATCATCTCTAAAAATTCCATATGGTGCATGTTCAACTCCTTATCTGTGAATATATACTTCTGAATTTTATGATCAGTATATATATCATACTTTCATCCAAAAATATAATTCCTCTATATAATAAATGAAAATATTTCCACAGCTTAATCCAAGTCATGAGTTGAGTTATTTTTCTAATGAATCATTTATTTCCATGAGTCACGGTATATAACCATACTAGTAGGCATAATAACACATATCAATGCCTTGTTTGATTCATCATTGTATAATACAGTCTCTTCTCCCATATTGGTAATGTTAACACTTTTGTTTTGACTAAACAATTCAATGAAATTTTCCTCACAGTTATTTATCCAAATGAACATGAATCCATTTAGAGTTAGCTTGGTCATAAAATTAGATAGTAGGATAAATTATCCATAGACCATCTCTAATATCCATCTAAACCATGAAAATTATAGATCTCAATCCTCGTTGTTGGTATAGGCCAATATTCAACGTCCGTCATCATTGACATATCTACTTATATTCCCTAACTTAAGAATATAGAAACCAGAAATGAAATAGTTTGAAGTCAAAAATATTATTTTTTAATTTTTTTTCTTATAGTTAGTTCTTCCTTTGGGTATTTAGTAAAATATCATGTGGTATTCATTATCACCCATTATCATTTAGTAGATAAGAATATCATCTATAAACAAGACCAAAAACTGATAAATGTAATCAATACAAAAACTATTCATCAAATCCATGAAGGTAGATAGAGCAACAGTATCAAGGACATGAATTAATATATATTAATAGATTTCATATCTTATATCAAAATTCATCTCAGTTTTATCCTTCTTCTTGACCCTCAGTTGATGATATCTATAATGAAGGTCAATCTTGTAAGAGTATGGATATCCACAAAGTTGATATGACATGTCATTAAAACAAATATGATTATACTTTTTCTTGATCATCATATTGTTCAACTCTCGATAATCAATGCAGAGTAACATTGAAAAATATTTCTTTTTTATAATAGAACTGGTGAAACCCATGGATACACACATGGATGAATGAATCACTTATCAATGTTTTCATCGAGTTTATTCTCCAATTCCTGCTAATCATTGTTGTCCAGTTTATATGGAGTATTTGAAATTGGTATGCAACCTTGTATGATTTCTATTGAGTACTCAACATCAGATTTTTGTTTAAAATTAAAAAATTACTCAATAAAGATGTCAACTTGTTCCTGGAAAATGTTTATATTAAAAATATTTAATTTATCCTCAACCATTTTAGATAAACACATATTTTTAATGGAGATTAAGAACAATATATTTTTTGTAATCTCTATTAGATGTTTATACTTATAGTAACACCAGTAGATAATTATATGGAGGTTTGAAATATCAATTGTAAATTCCCTTCCTTGGAAATGGATGTATGATTTAGGTTGAGAAAGCCAATCCATGAAAAATAAGACATCTAATTAAACTAGAATTATAATTAAACGACATACAGTGTGAATTCTCCCACTAATGTCTTCTAGTGGGGAATCATAGAATATAGATGAAATCATGTTACCATTAGGGGGTTTCATTACTAATTCCACATATAATCATTTGTGATGAATCACAATACCCTTATAAAATTCATTATATAATAAATAGTGTGTATATTCATAATAGAAAAATTAATAAGTACATAAAGAGTAGATGGTAAGTGCACCCTTCCCAACATCTTTATTGAAAACCTCTTTAGAAGTAAAGATCATGTGTTATTTCCCCTTGTTCTATAGAATAAGAGGTTGTTCATGAATATCATCATAATTAGCCACTGGGTTTAGGAACTAGTCAAAGTAATTTCCATTATCTTGAAAATCAATGAAATAATGTGTTGGCCGATCACTCAGTATAACATTATCTATATTTTCATATTTAGATAACATATTATCATCACATTCTCAATCAAATAACCTATTACCTACCATTTGAAACAAAAATTATTAATTACACCCCTTAAGTCAATTTTTTCATACATCCTCCCACACAATTATCATGAAGGAAATAACATCTTCTTCACACCATGTGTTTTAAATTTTCCATTGAGCTGCATCTTCATCTTATTATTGAAACCATGAAATTGTTACATAATTCCAAACTCAGTTTCCACCTTAATATAACAACACAATACCTCTTCATATATACTATTGTATCATATGGATAACCTCCATCAAAGAATTACTTTTTATACACTTAAGAGTCTATCAACCTTAATTTTAGGTTGGAAAAAAATACAAGATGATTACCTCACAGGTCTTGAAAAATTTTCATTGTAGGTATAACCAGACTACTCATTCCTTAACATCATCTTGAGGACCAAATTCTCAATAATTATATAATCAATTTCAAGAAATTAAGTTTTAAAGAATATGTTCTGGATATCATTGTAATCCATATATTCAATTTCTTCTTAATTACTCATATTATTGATAAGAATCCACCCATGGTCCATTTCACCTTCTAAATGATAAAAAGAAAGGTTAAATTTTCATGTTATGAACACTAGAGGATGAAAAATATCATTTCAAGGTTATTGATCCATTTTCATCAAAATGTCTATCATAAGACCTACTAATGTTAGTTGGATGTTCCCTCATGAAGGAATCAATATAATGTTATTTCCTTCCATTCTCATTCAGACGTACAACATGAATCAAAACTTCATACTGTTATGTGATCATAGAATGAAGTTTTTTTATTATATTAATCATCTAATTAAATTGACCATGAGGGAAATCATTTCATTTTCCATCTCATTAAGAATTACCATGTGTCCATTGGTTTACATACATTTATTATAACTAGAAGTATAATTTGAGAAAAAATAATATGAGTGTTAATACCAAACAATCAAGGGTAATTTCATATAACATTTCAATCTCGGAAATATTTGTTTTTTATCATAGTATATTCATGATCAATTCCAAAAAACTACGATTGTATCTTATACATAGATCAATCCTTAATGATTTTAATATGGTTTTCTCAACCATATTTCTTATGGATAATGAAACATTTTATCTGATACCAACTATATCAACCCATGATTATCATATATTGATATTATATAATATTTTTTGGAATAACTATTACAGTATAGAAACACACGTGCAACGTCCATATTAGTTTATTTCATTTTGAACATTAAAGCATAAACATTGGTCCACATATGAGATACATTTTATCCTACTTGGTTCATTATGACTATAGTACTTTCTAGTCACCATATAAATAGTAAATATCTTCATAACCTTGGGAAATATAATATAATAAATGGGGATATCGTATGGTCAGTATGGGTAAACAAAGGAGATATTTAAACATAACATGAACAAAATAATAAAAACATTTAAGGAGCATAAACAATAGGTCAAAATACACAATCATGAATCATGGAGTGAAGAATTGAATTTTATAAGACCAGACCCATAGAGGAGTCAAGACCATAATCCATGATAACAATACATAGAAATAAGACAATGATTTTTTCATATATATAAATGTATAAAATAATTTCTATAGTAGTTAAGGATTATGCCAATGCCATCTTAGTGTAATGGGTTCACTTCCATAACCATCTTAGTAGTCACGGCTCACATCATAAATCATCATTGTGGGAAAATCCCTTTTCTTAACTAGGTTCACTCCCCATTTTAAGCATTTACATATAGTTAGATATAAATCATTACCCAACGCATTAGAGAAAGAAATAGGTCACAACCAATGCATAATGAAATAATATATAAATGTTCTGGAAGATAATTCAAAATCATTCATATCATAACCTATGAAATGAAAACGGTTTTATATAGATTTAATTGTATATTAAATAATGGAAAATATTTAGGTTTCAACATATATGCATAATATCTTTCTAAAATATGTCAAATTGAGACAAATGTATGTTTATTGATTGGGTGAATTTTTAAACATAAAAAAAGTAAAGGAGGGATCATCAGATAGATATATAAATACCCATATTTTTATGTATAATTAGTATAGAATACATTTAGGGGAATATTATTCACCACGAAAATAATATGTGTAGGGAATATGGTATAAGCCTTATAAGAATAAATGTGGGAACACAAATCCCCTTACATTAAGTATTGACTTCTTTCGTACACATTAAAAATATATATATAATAAATATAATTTTTTATAAATATTCCACAAAGACATATACAAAAATATAACACCATATATTATTATTATATGACTTTTATATAAATCCCTTATTAAAATTCCATCTTAATGTTTTGTTTTAGGGAATAACCTGCATTGTTTTTTATACATGTTTTGAATTTTTATTCTTAGTCCTCTAACATAGAACATGTTTTCATTATCATTAAAATTATAAATGTGATATTAATATAATATTTATTAAATTTATATATATATAGTGATTAAAAAAATATAGAGGTTGAAAATAAAACACACTGATTATGGATATGATAGGTCATACATATGCTTGAACACTAATTTCCTTTCCATTTTAGAATAATTAAATAAAATTATATGATATATTATCATTCCCGAATAATTTTTATTTCAAATATGTCACATAATTTTATTAAAGACATCATTAATTCATTAAAGGTTATTAGGGAATGAATCATAATACTTCACAAGTTGGTAGTCTGCCATACAATTAAAGATGTAATCATATTCCCAAATAATGGTAAGCATGAAGGTATGTGTGATATAAAAATTAAATAATCATAATAACATCATAAAAATAATATATATCATATGAAAAATACAAATACATCATTATAGATAATCATTAAAGGGGGTAATGGAAGAATGAAAAACATCGGTTCATGAGTCAATAGTCCTCCATAAACATAAATAATGATTGAAAATCCAATTTTATAGTAGTGTGTGTATTTTTAGGTTGTAAAAATGACATGAAAAATATAATTATATTTAATATATGGTGTATATTTTAAAAAATATTATAAAAATAATATAATTGTTAATAGAAAGGGAAAAACAAAAAATATTGTTGATGAATGTTTCCTCTTCTCTAGGTTTCTCATTTGGTCAGCACCAAAAAACATTATTGGTTAGATCTCTAACAAAAGGAAGTATTCAATGATGAGGAGAAGGAATTTGGTAGGATATTTGAGCAGGTTTTGAAAAATTATGTTGTACTATAATAAAATTATATTCTATAAATGTAGATGAAGATTCATCAAAGTAAAAATGTCCACACCTAAGGAATATAATAGTTTAGTGTCGTTAGAAACCTAGAAAAACATCCCACCATTGTGAAATATCATCAATATTCCTCTCAAATATATTGCCATTTTTAACATACACATAAAACCCTTCTTCGTATCAAGGGTAAAATATATATAATAAAGGGTGATCTTAGATGCTCAATATTGGTAAATAAAAAAGATAAGTAAGCATAACATGAGAATAGGGGTATGAGAACATGATAATAACATTTGAAGACCATACCCAGCATATCAAAGATAGTATACATGATTCAGGGTATAAATATTGATACATAATAAGACATTAATAATAAAGGATTAAAGGCATTAATCCTTCATAGAATAATATACGAAATATGGCATGGAATTTTTGGCATAAACATAAAAATATAAAATAATTCCTTATAGGCCATGAATTATTTACAAAACCAATCAGGGAACTTAATGGTAATATACCTAATGGGAGGAAACCACATCTTCCATAGTCACAAAACATTTTTTTAGTTAATTTTTATCACCCCTAAAAACATATTTTTAGTCATTTTTGAATCCAAATACAATCTATGTAGCCATGGTTCATTCAAAAGACCGTCTTAGTAGTTAGGGGTCACTCCCAATACCATCTTACCCAAAAATTTTCTTTTACTAAACCATGTTCACTCCCCAATATTATCACATATCACTCATAATATATAAATATTTATTCATTTCATTGGAGGAATATATAGGTCCTACCCATATCATAATGAAAGTATACATACATGTCCCATAAGATCAAAGATAATCATATCATAATCCATGAAATGAAATGGGTATCTTAAACATGTCACCATATCATAAAATAAAGAAAACTAATTAGAATCATAAAAATTTATTATAATCATATCAAATGAAAAGATGCTGATTTCAAAATAATATAACATATGAAAAGTTGGTTGGGTCGAGAATGAAAAAACAAAAAGAAGGCTTGTGGAAGGATGTTGCCTATTATTTGGTAACTCCTTTTGTATTGAACTATTAGGATCAATAGTTTTGATTTATGACAAAATTTCGGCCTATAGGATTGATATTGAAAATTTAGGATATTATTTGGGTAGTGGTTGGATAAACCAATGGGACATAAGTGGTGTGAGGATAGGGAAGAGTGAATGCCTTTTTATAATGGACGAGTGGAATTATTGTAAATATAAATATATATACAATATTGGGAGGTATCACTTACATTATGTGCTTAAAAATTATAAAATAATGGATTTAATTAGATATATGGTTGATCAAATCAACCATCACATAAAAAATTTCCTATAATTTTATTCCTTTACATCTAAATTTCCCCACTTTTATCATTATTGATTTTGTTAAGGTAACTAGTAATTTTAACATTAATAATTAAAAATTTAAAATAAATTAAAGATAGATTTATTATAAAATATACTTTTAGTCAAATCAATTTACCATATAAAATTTTTCAAAAAAATAACTCCTCGGTGTGTTGGAAGTTAATTTTGAAACAATCACATATAACGCGTAAAAACACTTCTT
Organism: Viscum album; assembly: GCA_963277665.1. Taxonomy (NCBI): domain Eukaryota; kingdom Viridiplantae; phylum Streptophyta; class Magnoliopsida; order Santalales; family Viscaceae; genus Viscum; species Viscum album. Next base: position 615,396,408 of record OY728136.1, read on the forward strand.
TAACCCAAACCATGCTAATAATGTTTTTTCAATTTAAAAGGGTATAATTTATATATAAAAGGACAATTTTCCAATAATGGAACATATTTTATACTATTTAACAATTATGAATCATTTAGAAGAATATAATTTTTTAGAAAAATTTAATCTTCTAATAAAATGAATTTTATTATAAAATATAACTAAAATAAATTTTTACATTATTTACATAATTTCAATTTAAAAATATAAAAAAAAATATTAAATTAGAATCTATTAAATTATTTTTTTAACATGATATACTAATATGACTAAATTTAAAACAAAAATTCAATCAACTTAATTACCTTTAAATTATTAGTGTCTTTTATTTTAGTTAATTATTCACTAAATAATTATGAAATTTGGAATATTATAAGAATTTCATCTAAAAAATAAATATGTATAAACTAGAAATGAATTATTATTATTAAAAAACACATTTAACATTCAAATCAATGTAAACAAATTAACTAATTTGGGTTTTCCCATATCTGAGGGCATTATAAAGGTTAATGGTAAATAAGTTTCCATTTTATCCTTCAGTGCTTAAATAACTTATTATATAGGTCACTTTTACTGAATACTATCCCAATAACTCATTGTATTATCAAAATACTGGATATGGTCAATATATGGCCATAATATAATTTTTAGACAATTGTAAGAACATTTGACACCTTATTTTCTATGTTTAATATTTAATTAAGCTCATGTTACCTTAATCAATGTAATTAATTAGAATTTCATTCACTAATATTTTTGGGAAATAATAATTGGAAATTTTTAGAAATCATAAATTATGATTATCAAAAATATGTAATCTCTTTTAAAAATTCTATTCATAGAAGTGAAATAAATTATTGTAAAATTAATATCAATGATGGGATGAAATAATGGGGTTTTAAAGTAAAAAAGTTATAGATTTGGAATGTATTTATATAAAATAAATATATAAAAAAGATTCCAATAAACTCTATTGGATTAATTAATGTAATATTTATCAATTTAAACATTAAAAAAATATTATTATATGATTTGGAAATATAAATAAATTAGTTAAAAAAGGTGGTTTTAAATAATATTTAGTATTTTTATACTATTTGTCCAAAAATAAAGTTATTAAAAAAATATAAAATATTCCTCCTAATATATATTTTAAATTATGAATTAAAAAATTATTTATATTTAATGATATTAAATTTCTAAATCAGTCTAAAATTAGTCTTATTATTGTTCATATTACGACATACTAATGAGTTCATTTTAGAAAATAGTATTTTCAAACATATAAATACATTACTAAAAATAATATGTTTTATTATCAATATATTTTATTTATATAAGAATAGTATAAATTATAATTAAAAGTTGTTTATTATTATTATTATTATTATTATGTTTAATAGTTATTTTATAATTTTCAAATTTAAATAAATATAATAATAAAATAATTTTTTTTAAAACATAGTGTTGCATATAACGCAAGCTTTGTCCGTGTTGCTGGAAACACAATCCGAACATAGTGTTTTCTTATAACCCAACCTATATTTAGTGTTTTGTGAAATAAATAACATTAAAAAGATTAAAATTACTCAATTTTTTCACAAAATCTTTTGGTGTTAAATTCAATCCCCCTTAAAATGAATTTCATAGATGAAATTTATCTTGGTTATAAAAAGAGTAATACATAGAAGTTCCATTCATAAAAACCCACATAATAAAAATGAATATTAAAAATTACTTTAAAAAATAAATGTTGGGACCATAATGGCTACCCATAGTAACTTATACCTAGGTTTCCAAATAGGAGAACACATGTTTCAAGTGGAAACATGAACATATTAGAGAAATTTTAATCACATGTTCTAATGGAGAGTGATAGAGAATATGGTCAGAAGAAACTAGTAATCAAAAACTTGTTACACAATGTGGCTTGAAAAAGGTCATTGTTATCATCCTAAGATGATGAAAATTGGAAATAGTCTTATTTCTATACCCTTTTTAAAGTTAAAAAATATTCATTAGAAGATATACATAATTTATTTTCTGAACACTCTCACCCATTTGGTTGTTTCTTGAACAGTTTACACATAATCTCATACTCTAAAAAATTATGGTTAATTTATCATTCCTAAATCACAAATGTATCATATAATCCATATGTAGAATGACCAATAATTTCATTTATTTAGATACAATTAGAACAAATTTTTGTATAGGTTATCCAATTTTCATATATCCTCAAATGGTGAGATAATAATTTAATCTCAAAAACCTCATCTAACATTTCACTTAATCCATTCAATAAATAGTCAACATTATTACCCTTAAAAAAGTTTAAAAATCCAAATCTTTACAAATAAGGTCCCAAAATCATATTAACATTGATCCCCGATATATCATAAAGTAGATATCGGTTTTCTCATACCAAATATGTGAGTGAATTCATCATGTATTCTATTAAAATATTGTAATTAATAGAATTCTCACAAATCCTTATTGAAGACAATCATGATTCCTTATTACAATGTGTATTGGATATATTCCTTAAATCCAAAAAATGTGTAAACTTTATCAAGGATAGAATAAACCACATGTCAAATAATACTTATTTAGTTCCAATGAAATCAGTACAATCCAATTTATTTATTCATTTCGAACACATATTTATCCAAACAACATTATCATAACATAAAAAATAATTTTAATGTTTATCCATCTGTAAAACAAATGAAAACATTCATTTAATCAGGTTTCTAGTTTATCTGAACCATTCAACGTATTCTATTAAATCATTTGCAAAAAAACATAATTTGAACAATCCTTTAATAATTCCATATTAATTATTCTTAAATCCAAATAAAAAATAATTTAGTTATTCTACTTCATCCTTAATCCATAACAGGGCTACCTCATCCTATTTCTTACCAACTATTCTATTTCAAATTTCATTTGTACACTCAACATTATAATAAATATAAAAATTACTTGTAACACCATGTATATTCTCTTAAGAAGATTTCTACATATGACAATGATTAGCTTAGTTGACATGTATTCAATATTCAAACCATTCAACCATCAATGATACATTAGGGATTCCATTATTCTCATTCATTGCATTAAAAAATATTTTTCTTTTCCCTTTATATTTTCATTCTTCATGTTCATTTTTCTACATCATATACAATGTTACATTCCTCTAATACATTCACTTGGGACCTTATTGTTACATTTTTTACACAAATAAAATGGAATCTTAATTCCTCAATGGTCTTCTTTTCCAAAACACTCAATGAAATATTTTATTCTCTTAATTTATGAGTCCAATATTTGGTTAAGGTAAACATTGTTAATCATGTTATCTAAAAACTGATTATGCATGATTCAAATATTAACTACTCGAGTGATCATCTCATTTGGAAAAAAATAAGAAAATTGGTTGTCACATTCAACATTAATCCAGATTTTTCTGGTTCTCTCCATTTAATAATACAATAATGTGTGGTGTGTGAAACACTTAGCATAGCAGAAAGAAAATAATCAAGCAAAATCACTTATAAAATGCTCAAATTATTAAACATTCATTAATCAAGGACACATTAGGCCTATCATTCTATAAATCCCCATATAGATCCTTATAAATTCCTCTTGGGATTTCACTAATATATTGACATTGTAGTTTCCAATGTTTAACTATGCCTTTATTTTGATACAAAAAATAAGGACCCAAGATTAAAATACATAGATATTACATCATTTTAGATGAATATTAAGAAAATTAAAAATGTACATACCCAAGGAAAACATTATATTGGTTTCTTTTGAAATATAGAACAACATATTCCAACATGGTGAATAATATTCATCGTTTCCCATAGATATATTCTAATTTAATACTTTTACATAAAACCTTTCTTCATAACCAGTGGAATTAAGACATAAGAGATGATGATATTAGATGCTCAGTAAAGGTAAATAAGGGATATATGTAAGTATAACATGTGAATAAGGGTATGAGAACACTGTAATAAAATATTAAAATCATACCTACATGTCAATGATCATATACATAATACATGGTATAATTGATGGCAATTAATAAGACATGGATCATAAAGGTATCAAGAGAATAATCTGTGTGAGAAGAGAATATTAATAATGCATATATTATTTTGAATAAAAGTAAACATATAAAATCAATAAATATAATTGAAGTCTTTTTTCCAAAGAAAATCAGGGAACTTCATGGGGGTAAAACCTAAAGTGCAAGACACATCACAATCCCCAGAAGAAACACTTTACTTGTAGTGGATTGGGATTAGACCATGGACTATATTAGTAGTCAAGGTTAACTCCCATTACAATATTTTTAGTAATGTTTCACTCCCAATACCATATTAGTAGTCAATGTTCACTCACAAGACCCTCTTAGTGGACAAAGTAAATTACTAAACTGAGTTCACTCTACATTCAATCCATATAAATATCATAAGATATAAATAATTTCCCAATGAATTATAAGGAGATATATGTCCCACTATTCTCTTAATTAAAAAAAATACATGTTCTACATGTTATAAACAATAATATAATAACCCATGGATGAAAATTTTTATCATAAACATGTATTCAATTCCTATAATGGGGAAAATAAATAGGATTCATAATATTTTCATCAAATAATATCCCATGAAAATAATATGATTTGATATGTATATAAACCTTGAAAGAGTAAAATGTTTCATAAAAACAATTACATTAAAACATAAACCATTCATATTAATATAATCAATGGAACCATCTGAAAATATTCTTAGTAAGTCATGAGTAACAAAAATAGTTATCATCTTAGATGGAAAGCATTTTAGGAAATATTTTTAAAAAATTCTAAAAGTAAAATATCCAATAATCATGGAAAAATAATTTTAAATGAATAAATTTTTTTAATACCATTTTATATGAAAATAATCATGTAATCTTATAAAATACTGTAGAAGGAATTTTGATAACCTTTTTACTTATATATATCTACAAAAACATATAAAGAAAGCTTGAATAGAGTTTGAATAACTGTTTTGTTGAAATAATATAAAGGAATGTTGTAATATTTTGAGAAAAATTTCATTTAAAATATATTTTAAAGAATATAATAGATTATTGAAAAAACATTAGTGGATATGGTTTTTAAATAAAAGATATTTCTGGTCAAAGAGATATATAAGGTCGATTTTTTTGATTAAAACTTTTTCTGGATCAATTTAAGAACAAAATAGTATAAACTTTATACACATAAATGAATATTTAATTTTATTAATGAGATTATAAGAAATCAAATGATATTTTTTGAGATATGGATCAAGTGAAATCAATAATAGATACATAATTATAAAAAATATAAATAAACGATGAGATTGTTATAATATATTTATACAATATAGGTTACTTGAATAAATATCCCCATGAGAGTGTAACATTAAATGAGGATGAAAAAATTATTAAAATGATGAAATTAATGATATAAATTTTCAAAGATAATTATATATGTCATATAAAATAATATTGTTTCATAACATAACATGTGTCAAAAAGAAGGAAAATTAAAACAAAATTACATTACTGATTTGGTAACTTCTGAAACATAATGCTTATGGATGAGAGAAAAAATTCAATATGTAAATAACCCTAAATATTAGAGTAATAATCCTATGACACATTCATGGATAGTATATACACAACAAAAACATACTGAGTGGCGTATAATGAATTAAGCCTCACAGAAATATAACTGAGATGTGAAACCACATATCATAAGTCCAGAATTTTTTCATACACGTTCAATAATAATATTTAACAAATATATATTTTTTATAAATTTACTACATAAACATATTATTATATATCATAAATGATATTATTTTATTATTAATTTATATTACCTATTTATTAACAATTTTGTGTTAATGTAATGTTTCATGTAAAAATTTCATTGTTATATATATATATGTTTTTAACATGTTATTCTAGATAATATTACCAATATATTGATTTAATTATGTATAAAATATAAAAACTAATAGATATATAATATATTTTCTTCAAATAAGTATTTATAATAATATATAAAATATATAAATATGAAATAGAATACACCATTCATATAGACAATAGGTCGTACATTTGTTTGAACGTTGTTTCCATTTTATTTTCATTTTGAAAGATAGAAAGTAAGTAGATTAAATATATGTATATATATTATCATTATAGTAGAATTAGTTTTCCATTTAAATAATATAATTTTACTAAACCAATCCTTAATACATTCTATGTAATTGGTAAAATAATCATGTCTATTTGAAGATGAGGTAGTAAACAGATCCACAAACAATTTTATCATATTCCCATCGAATAGAAGACAATAAGATATGTGTTATATAATAAATACATAAGAATAAAATAAATCATGAATATGATATATATAATTTAACAATAATAAATTAAATCATTATTTCCAATATTTAATATGGGAAATGGAAGAACGAATGTTGTTAGTTCATGAGGTGGTTGTCTATCATATAGATTAATGATGATTTTATATGCCATTTGATGGAGGTGTGTGTGAGTGTAGAGAAAAATAAATAAAAAAATAATTATATTACGTATATTTTAATTGTTATATAATAATGAAATAATAAGATTTTATGGGGTGGAGAATCAAAATAAAATTATAGAGTTTATGGAATGCTACCAATTTTTTTGGAAACTTCATTTGGATTACACAAAAGGGATTCCTTTGTTGGATGTATTCACCAATTGATATATTTAATATTATTGGACAGAATTTGGGAGCATATTTTGGATTAATTTTCAAAATCCAATGTGTCTTAAGATGTTTGAGGATTATGAATAGTGAATGAATTTTTATAAAGGAAAATGGTGGCATTCTTATAAATAACAAATAGTAAACAGTATTGAGAGGTCTCCATTACATAATATTTTTGAAAAATTGAAAAACTATAGATTAAATGAGATTTATGGTCCATAAAACCCTAAAAAACACAAGAATAAATCCATTCTTAAAATTTGGTCTGTTAACATCTTTGTTTTCCAATTTTTTTCATTTTGTTTTTATTTAAGGATAATAGTTTTATAACCTATGTAATGTAACAATTAAGAATAATGTAAATTTATACTCATTAGAAAACATAGAAAAACTGAAATATGAATATGATATAAAAGATTCAAAAAAGATATCCCACGTGTGGTGGAAATTAAATTTAAAACAAGTGTATGTAACACACAAAAACATTACATTAACCCGAACTATACGAGCACTATTTTTTTAATAGTCAATATAATTAGTAAAAAATTCCAATATTTATTATGGAATGAAAATATTTGGTATTTATTAAAATTGTATATAATTTTGTAGAATATAATATTTTTAGTTTATATTAAATATTTTACTAAATTATCAACTATTTTATAATAAAGTTAATGCCAATTTTGAAATTATTTACATAATTTGTATTAAAATATATCAGAAAAATATAGAATTATAACATATTAATTTAATGATTTTTTAACTTGATTTATTCATAAAAACAACTAAATACAATATTTCGATCAATTTAATTTTCACTTAATATTTCAAGTATCTTTAATTTTATTTAATTATCAACTAAATAATTAACGCATTTAAAATTCCGTAAAAATATAATCTAAATATTTTTCCTCTATGAAATTAATATAAATTTATATGGTGAAAAAAATCCTAAAAATTTAAAAATAATATGTACAACCTATATAGTGTGATATTTTTTCCATATCTCAAGAATCTATAATTGTTAAAGGTATGGAAGGTTCCTATTTTTTGACTTTTTCCTTACTTAACTTATTAAAAAGGTCACATTTATGGAATAGTGTCCCAAAAACCCATGAAATTAGAACAAGAGATGAGATCGTAAATATATGCCCATAACATTTATTTCCATGTGTAGGGACATTTTTTACACTTTATTTTCAATGTTTATTCATTAGTAAAACTCATTTTTCCTTGATCACTATAATTATTTTTAATTACTTATAAAAAAATTAAAAAAAAATGTTGAAATTATTATATATTATGAAATTTGATGATTTAAAACATTGAATACATTTTTATAAATTATAGTAAAAAAATTGTTTGAATTGAGTTTAAAATTATTCCCAACGATGGGATGAAATAATGATTTTTAGGCGAAAATGTTCAATCACTTGAATGTTTTTTTATCTAATTTCAACCTTAAATTAATTATAAATGAATAATTTGGATTAATTAATTTTAAATTTATCATATTATATATTAATTAAAAAATATAATACCATTTAACAATATAAATAAATTATTTGAAAAAGTGGTTTTGAGAAAAAACATAGCATTTTGCACTATTCATCTAAAAATGATGTCTTTAAGAAACAAATTCACCAAATTCCCACTAAGATAATGTTGACATCTTGAATTGAAATATGAATTTTATTTTATCAAATTAATATTCTAAAATTTTGTAATGTTTTTTATCATTGTTAGGGGAATGATATAAAAAGAAATTCATTTTTTTGAAAATATTAATTTCAAACATATAATGTATTTTCAAAAAAAGTATTTTTATTATTTTTAATATATTTTATTTATAGTAAACCTTTATATAATAAAATATAAATTATTATTATTATTATTATGGTAATTAATTTTAACAGATAACATACAACTATCTCATTTATATTATTATTCTAATAAAATATTGTTTCATAGAAATATAGTGATGTGTATATTGAAAGTCTTATTAGTGTTGTATAAAATACAATAAAAACACCATGATTTAATATAACAGAAGATAGTTTCAGTGTTGACTGAAATAATGAGTACTTAAAATATTAAATTAATTAAAAATTCAAACAAACAATCAGAGAGTTGAAGGTGGGATGAACCAAAATAGTTTTGATGTGTGAAGAAAATATTAAAATAGGTTCCCTTTTATAAGAGATAAGAGGTTAATTTGTGGAGTTTCTCATATTATAAAATTACTATAAATTAATTTTCCATTCCAAATAATCCATATATATTTATTTTTATGGATGGATGATGAAGATTGTAAATCCATTAATCTAATATTAATTATATATATACACTTTTTTTAATGATTATCTTTTGGATTTAACCCTAATTTAACCTTAATAATTTTTATGGTGAAAAAATCGATTTTTACTCTTTGAGGATTAATATTGTTCCTATGAAATGAAAAATTAACCTTAAATAGACCAGGGATGAAATTTTAAGCATTATCCCATTTATTTGGGAGGATTTAAGTTTTATGAAAATATTATATCATCAAATTAAATATTATTTGTTTTAATGTATCATTAATACCAATTTTGACCTTATCCATTACGTTGACATAAAAAAATACAGCAATATATATTTAATTGTTTAATACAACCCCAATATTTCAAGGTCATCTAGAAAATTCATGTATGATCTTAATTATCTATAATTATATTTTTTCATATAATTAATATTATTCATATAATGTTTTCATATCTAGAATAATTATGGCATCACAAATGTGAAATCATATAAGGTATTAATATATTCACTATTAAAAAGATTATAATTCTTTTATAAAGACAAGTATTTTATAGTTTAAATGAAAATTTATTTCCTTATATATCATTTCAATAAAACCATATTAGAAATATTATACATATTAAAATCATTATTGTGACATGTTTGACTTGTCATAAAATAAAATAATATAAGTGTCCTAAATTCATCCATGTTGCAACCAGATGTAATAAATTTTTCCTAAATACAATTTATTTCAACACTCACACATAAAATAAAATTAGTAAAAGTGAAAGGTAATTTCATGACCCTTATAATAATTATTTTTACTCTCAATTAATAGATTTACCCTTAACCGTAGTATCAAAAATTATCTTGTTTACTTTTCATATTGACCAAAATTTAAAAATCAAAATTTACTAAATTTTTAAATTATGATTCAAATTATGGAATCCATTTTTCAAAGCTAAAAAATAAACAAGTAAAACTAATTTTAAATTAATACCTTACATGGGATGAAACAATGCGTTTTAAATGTGAAAATGTTCAAAATATTGATATATTTTTATATCCAAATTTAATATTAAAATTAATAAACTGACCAAAATTAGATTAATAGACATATACTGGATCTAATCTTAATATAAAATAAAAATAAGTTATAATATAATTAGACAAAAAGCCATTTTAAATTAAAATTCAGTATTTTTCAATAATCTTCAAAATTGAAATTAGCATAAAAATACCAAAAATTAAACAAAATCAACGTATGATATTACCATTTTAAAAATGAATTTCTTTTTCAGAAAAAAACTATAAAAAATTCTATATTTAGAATTCAAATAATAGTGTCATTAAAATATGATAAGAATACATTTTAGGAAAATACATTTTTAGCATAAAAATACATTTATTTTGATATAATGTTTAGAAAAATAATATTATGACTATTGAAAAATATATAGAACACTTTTTTTATTTATTTAATTAATATATTTCCACTTCATTTGATTTTTATTTATAAAACACACTTGTGTGAATTCAAATAGTTTTTCAAAAATATATTTCCTCTTAATCTCAAAAAGTTTTTATTTCAATTTATTGTTACTTAGTCATCAAATAATTGATTATATACATATATTTGTAAAAAAATTATCCTATCTCATTTAATCCTTCATATACCCTCTATTATATTGGCTAGATTATAAAAATATTTTTTTAATATTTATAATCATAAAAATATATTTCAAAGAAACTTAGTGTGGTGTGTAACAAAAGAGAAGATGGTATTTAGTGTTGCAGAAGGTTAACTTGGTGTAATGTTAAATGAATGAAATAAATTATATTTATTTTCATTGAGAAAAAAATTTAATTAAATATTGAGATGTTACATGTCGTTACTTGACAATTTTTAGGCTATTTGGAACCATTTTTGTTGAGAAAAATATTAATAAATTTTAATCTTTTAAGAAATTCCATGAGTGATCATCCACTAAATTATTAAAGGGGACCCCAAAATAGTATATGAAACTTATATATCCACAAATATATAACATATTTTCTTATAAAAATTCCTTTATACATTATATAGGTGGCATTTTTCGCAATATCCCAACCATAGATCTCTTGTGATGAGATCTATTGAGTTGTTTCAAAGAAAAGGAAATCACCTTAATCAATCATTTTTTAAATAATTATTTTATCTCATATAAATCATTTATATTACTTATAAAATAATAACATTAGTTTCCTTCATATATTGAAATGTTTCAATGATTATGAAACCACATTTATTCATCCTCTTTCCATTATATGGAATGTAAAATGATCTCTTCTGTTTGCGTACAACTTATGATCTCCACGTAACAATACAATTTATTTCTCATCTGCATTTTTTTGGATGGTTATTTTGATATTTTTAGAGTTTATATATGATAATTATGAAATTTTTATTATTAATTTTCATAATATTTCAAATACATTCTTGCCTTCCAATCCATAGGAATGCAATAACGTCACTTGTACCTTCGTGTGAACTGCTACCTCTGTAAAGAAATGTTATCCATTTTTCATTTACTTTTAAATTGTATTGTAATAAGGATATTTTTAATAATTATTATTATATATATTTATATTTATATTTAATAAAATATTTATTCTATATATTTTTGATATTATTTACCATGCTTTTTTCCATTTGTTGAAAATGGAAAACAAGGTTCATGTGTAGGTACAACCTGTCGTCACCACGAATGGTGGAATTTATTTTTCCAATTCATTTTATATGAAGTAATATAAAAATTTATATTATTAATATATATAATATATATATCATGATTATAATGAAACATATTATGGAACCATGATGAAATTAGAAGGACCAAATATTCTAAATAAAGACATGCATGCCTAAATGGTCTGAACAACTTTTTAATGAAAATATTCATTTAAAGGGATGAAGAAGAACCATTAAAAGAAAAAAAAGACTTATGTGACATATTAAATGACTCTTAGGACATAGGTTAAATCTTCCCAAACAAGACAACTCGGAACTGCCCCTCCCTAGTTAAAATCATTATGCTAGCTCTCTATCTTCTCATGGCTAGTTGGTTAGCTATCATGTGCAGAGCTGTCTATGCCTAGTACTGATGGAAGTGAAAAACTATCTCAATCACCCATGTCTGGTTATCTCTATTATCTTGATCATATCTTCTCTAAGTCCTTGTATATAACTAATACATTCATGAAAAGCACTATAAAGATCATGAGGATAAGCAATTTAAAAAATTAATTATTTTAAAATGGGTGAGAAAGGGTTTAAGTAATTAACATATTGTATTATATATTAAAATATTGTTCTATAATATTTTTATAATAAATATTTATTTATTATATGGGAGCTTCCCATGTATATTTAGTAAATTATAACTAAGTTGAGGAACTTTCCTCTATTATTTATTTATGTGGGAAAAATGAAATATTCACAACTTATTTATTTGGTTTCATGTAGATACTAATATTAAATGTTTTTAAAAAAAAGGTTATTTTTATTGTTATAGTTATTTAAATATCAATAACTTATTCTTTATCACATTTTTTTATGATTCAAATGTTACCAAAGATGTAAGGGATTTATGATTTACCCTTATTTTCTTGAGGATTGTCCATGGTTTAATTTCTAATAGAGGATATGATAATCTCCTTATCTAATTAATATAATTATTTTTTCATCTACATTTGATATTTAGGAATCATAAATTTTTTCCTTTAATTTCCCTCAAATTAAATACTATAGATACTAAATGAAAATTTTTATTTAAATATGACTGTTTTATAACTCTACTTTTAAAATATTTCTTCCCTGTCAATGATTACACATTTAGTTTTCAAGAAATTTTTCCCCAATATACTCAATTTTTTAGATATCCTATATTACATGAAATAATAACCTTTAAAGAATTATAATATACTATTTACATTATAATTTACGCACAACCATTGTAACGTCCCCAACCCGGTAGCCACTAAACGTGTTCCTCAATCTGAGTCACCACCTGACCTCAAATGTGCATCCTCTTATGATAGAGGATGCTGAATAATATAGAGGTTATAATAAATCTAGTGGGGAGACTATACCGTTTTTACAAGATAAATCCATAATATATATTTTATGGAATAAAACAAAAAATAATAAATAAATAGAAACATGTATTAACAATCATTTCCCCCAATAGGGTACAAGCTACATCCAACAGAAAATACACTATGTCATTATAATAGTGAAAAAAGTGATGAAACCAAAAATATATAGACAAAAATCTAAATCCCAAAAATGGTCATGACTCTAAAAATAGATCATCATATGTGAACATATGAAGGTGAACATAACTTCTTATAATAGGGCCTTTTACCTACTCCTAACCTTCAATAATTAAGTATTCTCAGGTACCCAATATTAAACCATGTAGGGTGTTAGTACAACTCTTTTGGCCACCAAAAATGGTGTTTAAAAAATATATTGTTTAAAAATTTGTTTCATGAAGGTATGAATAAAATGATAAGTTAAATAGTAATTTATTTTTGGTGACATTAGTTAATTTTATTCATTATCACCATTTTAGTAATTATTTCCATTTTCACCAATTATACCATATTTATTAAAAGATTAATTTCCATCACTTGTTATTTATGTTATTTGTTAAAATCATTTAAATCCCATCCTTTTCTAATATATTCTCAATTTTAATGGAATAAATCAGGGTTCTTATATCATAAGGGATAAAATATTCACAATGAAATAAATCATGCTTACCTTGGTGCCTCGGCCCAGGTAGTCTCATCAAATGAAACCATAAAATGTATAGAGAATTGGTCCCCTTCACTAACATGTGAATTAAGGGGTGGAGTTTTGACCCATAGTATTAACCAACTTCTATGAATAGATCCTCAAGTATAATACCCCAAAAAACCTAATCAATGTTCACATGATTCTTTATGCATTTGCAAATACAACATAACACAATCCATACAAAAATAAATACAGATATCATTCACATTTATAATTTCAATTAAAATTAAATGCAATTTTATTCCATTACCCATTAACACATTTACCATTTAATCAATATATATCATTTATACCATACCCCATTTTCACAGCTTAACCCTTTTAAAATTTTCATCAATTCATATTCCTTAATCAACATAAGCATTTCAATTCCAATTTCATAATTAATTTTTATCATTCACACTAATCTGTTAAACCCCTATTTCTTATTATACCATACAATCCCATATTCCAATACCAATAAGTAGAAAAAATCATTGTTTATTCCATTTATAATTTAATCTACTATATCAACATATTTATCAAGGAATAAAATTTAACATAATGTAACACTATATTTAACATTGTAAATTTCCATTTTCAGAAGGATTGTCCCTCCTTGTTGGTTTTTCTAAATTGGTATAATAAATCTCAGTATATCCCATGGGGATCAAGAGTGGTCTAAATCACAATTTAGCCACAATTTTACCAAATATCATTCAATAAATTGAACACACATAAGGGGAAAACAATATCTTATAAAAGATTCACAAATTGGCAATAAAACTTTGAGAAAAAACATATAATACAACTACCTCAATATTGAATATGAACACCCACATAACCTTATAATTAGATCTAGATTCAAGAACACAATGAATCCCCGACCAATGATCTAGTGGGAAAAGAGTGTTTTAGTCACTTTTATGAAGAAGAATGAACCCACAAGACATAATCTCGAATGGAGAAGAAATATGAGAGTTAGAATTACCCATGATTTGATCTACCAACAACCTCACTTCATTGGGTCTATAATTGTCAGATATTGATCCTTGGGAGGCATCAGTAAAAATGTTTAATAAATAGGGTTTACATAACATAAACAGGGGAAGAAATCATGTGTGATAATTAAAATCCACATGGGTAGTTTTGTGAATTCTCACATTTTAATGGGGTCGAATGGGTTGAACATATGATTTTCCAAACCATGATTACACTATTCACTAGATTCTTAACATGAAAAGACGAGTTGAACTATTAGCTTGGAGGTATGCATAGTTTTTCAAACAATGCACCAACCATAATGAATGCCTCTGTCCATGGTTGACCTGACCATTAGAGCTTCCTCCTAGAGTGAATCGTTTGGGAACACAATTTTATTTGATCATGAACCAATAATGTATCATGCACTGGATTTCAATTTTTTAATTTAATTTATTCGCTTTACCCCCAAAACACCCAAAAAAATCCTCACACACCTAGTAAATATTCCAGTAACCAAAAACTAAGATATTTTAAAAACAATTAAAAATATCATACGAATAAGATGTATATAATCATAATAAGACCACTAATTATAATGGATTTTCATTGAGATTCCCTTTTATGCATCACTATGCTTCATGATTTAAATGATTATCTCATTGATCCCACATATACAACTCTCCCTCTAAATTTTGTTACTAAAAATTACCATGTTTCCCCAAATCTAGAAGCACGAATATACTTTCTCCTCATAGGAATTTCTCAGTATGATCCAAAATATGAATTGGAATCTCTCCAAAATAATCATATTACTTAAACTCATTATCCTCAAAATCAATAATATGATATGATTCATGTTGATACTTTTGAAGCAGACAAATAAAAAACATAATACACTCCACAATAACACTATAGATGATCCAATCACCATGCCACAAGTTCAACACTATCCACAACCTAAAATGGTCCCACATTACCGGAAGACAAATTATCATGTTTCTGAATTCAACGGTGACCCAACCATTAGGAAACCCGAAACAAAAATTCACTTACCTTGAAATCAAAAGGTCGAAGACACATATCCATATACAACTTCTTCCAACTCTAAGCTATTTTGGTATGGTTTTTAATGAACTAAACTTTTTTAATTTATCTTAAGTGAGACTCCATGTGAGCAGTTCTGATTCCCAATATTACATCCAACACAACAAATATTTACATGTTCTACCATAGATTGATTCATATGGTTCCATATTAATCATGGATTGGTAACTATTTTTAGAGGAAAACTCACCCAATGCTAGATTATTTTACCATGATCCACAAATTTTTAGAAGATTATACCTCAAAATGTCCTCTAGTACCTTAATGGTTATCTTTGACATCCTTTTTGTCTTCCAATGGAATGTTTTTCTAAAAAAACATGGGTTCCAAACCCCTTCAGAAATACCTTCAAGAAGAGTTATATGAATCATAGATCCAGATATGAAACTACAGTCTGTGGTACCCCATGAAACCAAACATCCTAATGATCACAAAACTATCATAATTGGTCCACATTAAATGCGTCTTTAATTGGAAATTAGTGGGCCACCATTATCTAAAAATCCACAACTACCCATTTTAAATCATTCATTAGAGGCAAGATTAAAATTACTACCAGAAAATTTCATCATGATATCACTCCATTACAATTCCCAAATAGAAAATAGATATAAAAACCACTTAGATGATGATAGTCATCCATAACTTATTAACTTGTAAAGTATAAAAAAACATGCAACACCAGTCTTCATTTTTGTCCACCAATACAACATATGAAGATCATGATACATTTTAGATAAACCAGGATGCACCTCCCACTTAGATGCATGAAAATGGTGAATTAAATCATCTGGTATTCACATTAGCACAACCACTCGACCATGAACATAAACAATCCCCTAATCTCTCCCAAACACGCCATAAGGTAACTCAACACCATTAACAACTAACCTTAAAGACAATAAGCATGAAAACTTCTATATTTTATCCTTAATATGACTAATAAATATGGAATCAACTTCCATGGATGCAGTGTGAATCTTTCATTGATAATCCTTCACCTCAAGATGAATATCTGAAAAGAGCATCATCATATTCCACTCAAAACATTATTCTTGAACTTCTTGGAATTATGACTTTTAACTCAACGAATCTATGACATTATTTCCATTTCTCATTGTGTAATCCATTTCAATGTAAAATAATTGAGTGCGTTCAACTCAAGTTCACTGAAAATTATTAAAATCATGTTTAATAATGATTTATATTCGGGTTTTATGATTAGCATATAATTTAAATCATTATTTCAATAAGTAATTTTGCCAAGATTTTATGAAATTTATGACCGTGGACAAATCATGATCTTGCATAGGGTAATTTATTTTTTGTGTCCTCAAATATCATGACACATACATCACAAATTTATCATTCTGCATCAACATTTCTCAATGACCTACATCAAAGGCATAAAAAAAATAATCTATTACCCTTACCTAAAATGGGAATGATCAGAAATGATCCTGTTTTCATCATCCTATTTAATTTATAATGGGCATTGTCACATTCCATAGATCACTCAAACATGATAACATTTTTGGTCAAACATGAGAGAGTTGATGGAAGGAAAGAATGTTTTTAATGATCCTTCGATAATAACTTGCTAACACAAGAAAACAATGAACATCAAAAACATTCTTAGGCTACACCCATGATACAAATGCATCTAATTTATTCCGGTCCACTAAAAATGCATAATCAAATATGGTGTGACTCAATAAAATCACCCTACAATTATAAAAGTGATATTTGGATTGCTTGGAATATATCATGTTCTCTATTAGAGTACTTAGGATGATGTCATGATGTTTGTAATGATCTTCATGCGTTTTTGGGTACACCAAGGTGTCATCAATAATGAAAAATACAGAGAGATCTATTTAATGATGGAATATGTCTCACATTAGGGACATAAAAAATTACAGTGAAATGGTCAACCCGACAGACATCACAAGAAACTCATAAGTCCAATACCAGCACTTGATGTTAGTCTACTATACATTAGAGGTTTTCACCCTCATGTAATGATACATCTATCTCAGATCATGTTTAGAAATCATGGAAGCACCACTCTACTAGTAAAAGAGAACATTAATTCTAGGAATATGGGTTTGGTTCATAAAAAGAATCCTATTTTGATTTCAATAATCAAAAAATCCCCATAATGACCCATTGGAATTCATGGAAAGAAACATTAGAGATCCCCAAGGTCGCGTACTCAGACAAATAAAACTATTACTCTCCAACTTCTCTAATAAATATTTATGTTCTGTGAGATCTAGTAGTGCCATTATATTTTCTATAAGGAAAAAATGGTGCACTATATATAGTAGCTCAAATAATGAACTCAACATCACCCTAGGGTGGAATCTCCAAGATGTCCTTAGTAAATACATCCTGAAACAAATCTACCACATGTGGGAAGACAAGTTTCTCTCGTCATCTATCATTGAGCATAAGAAAAGCCACTTGGGCTACATCTACACACAAATCAAGACATACTGCCAATGTATATCCCATCCAGATATCACAAACACCACAACAGACAAATGTTTATCCTTACAATGATTTGAATGATACCCTATTATAGTATAACCAATATATTCTTAATAAAAATTTAAGAAACCCATACCCAAAATGAGAAAAAAACTTAGATATCAAGAAAAAAAGTCCCTTATATATGATACCCACTCACCTTGATGAAACACCCCTCAAATTTGATGAAACTTTTAATTCACACTACTAACAATGTATCGATATATATAACGCAATATAAACCTTGAAATTCTCAAACCAACACAACCAAAAACTATATAGACACAAAATCATGCAAGTCATCCTTATCAAACACTACACTAGAAAGAGAAGAAGCCACAACGACCATTCAGTGAATAGTTGATTGTCCAAACTTTACAAATTCGTGTTTAGACTAAACGGACAGAAGATAACCTTCCCCACTACCCTAGGATGGGTTTCTCTTCCTCGTGTTGCATTTCCCTACTGATATGTTTGGTCAGTTACCGAAGCAACATGTCATCCACCTCAATAGGTATGTCTAGCCAAGCTCTATCTACCAACCTGGTATATGGTAGCTGACCCATTCTAATACTCTGCATCAAACATGATCCTCTATATGTCCCAATATATAGAGGGTTTCAAGAGAACATCTACACCTGACCCATTCAGTTGTATGCTCAGTACTAAACTGGTGGTCGGGGACACTATTTGTGCATGTTCCGTAGCCTATTATAGTAACAAGAAAATATTGTCACTACCTTGAGAATTTGATACTCTCTTCTGAAAACCCTACACACTTCCACTCAGATATAGATTTCCAACATAATGCTTTCTACCCATAAAAGTCACACAAATTGTTCATTCAACTAGAACCACAAACCCACTACCTGAAGATTCTTTTAAGTTACAATCTAAAATAAGGGCCTGATACACCATTTTTGAAATCCTATGTTAGTAGAGGATATTCAACTGGTACTGAATCTCTTATCTAAGACAATATTAGAAACATTGTGTAGTTATAGAATCATCTCCTTCCAATGCTAGAACAAAATTTTGAAAGTATGTCTAATGGACTACATAATCCATTAATGAAATTGTTCAGTGGGTGAAGCTCATTAATTATTCATCATTATATTATATAAATGTATGTACATAAAAATTCTCAAGAAACATATTCTAAATGTCTTTACATTGAATATCATCATTCTGCAGAGTGTTAACTGGGATATCCCTTTGACGCTTTGTCTGTCCCTATAACATGTATGCTACTATATTATCTCACTTATCTATAAGAGAATCAAAGTGTACCAAAATATTCTAAATATAATCTACCAAGTACTCTGTTTCCTTATAAAAAAATTCTATAAAAAAATATTGGGGATGTTGAAACTGAAATTCTATGGCTACATCAGACATACTAAGTACGAACCTTTATAGGTATCTTTCAATCATCTTTACAAAACAAGTGAATCTCTCATGGAACTTATCCTTTTCCAAATGATGTTTAACTAATGTATTTTCTATATCCACTAGTAGTGTATCAATTTTAGTGATATCCACTTTTAATCCAACTTGTACACATCACTATGGTGGCATGTGTTTACAACTCCGAACACAAATCATAGAACCTATAACAAAAGGCTTACCTTGTCCTTGTAAATGAAGATTCTCCAATAGCGAGAAACAACCCATTACACATATATAATAACGAGACAAGTAATCACCACTTAGAACACTACCACTAACATCCATACTTTGAGTCAAGGTTATCACCTATTAAACCAACCGACATAGTAACAAGACATTAACTGGGCATAATTTTTATACTAAAAAACATAAATATTTCATATTATACAAATTTTTTATATCCAGAAATATTACTACCAATATTTTAAAAAAACATAAAATATTTAATTAGGCACTTTTTCTAAACCATTTATTATCATTATTTCCATTTTATACATTTTCATCATCTGTATTAAACATTATTTTCTAATAATGTTTAATGAAAGTAAAATTCATCCTACACCACATGTTCCAAACACCTATCTTGTGTGCGCCTACCATGATGCATGCCACATATATACAATGGTTAATAAAATGTTAAATTAATCTAGAACCTCATTTCATTTTAGACATGGGGAAAAATAATATAAAATATTCAAATCACACAAAAAGTGACTAATCCAATAGTGAAATATCATTCAACTATGAGATCATACATTAAGAAAAACAATTTTCACTCTAGGAATATGTGTTTTTCCTTGTACATGATTATATACTATAATGTAAAATCTCATTTACATGTCCTAACACTTCCTAACCATTTTTTACCATCCCAAATAGTATGACCGCCAAAAGGAACCGCACTGATGCCACTTTGTAATGTCTATAACCTTAGAGACACTAAACTTGTGCAATAACCTGAGTCACCACATGAACAGAAGTGCACATCCTTATATTCCATATGTTTTAGACTAGTAGAAAGGATATGGTAAACCTTGAGGGGAAACTATATCCTATTTAATAGATTAATCCACATAAGATATCATATGAAATAAAATAAACAATATGAAGAGACCTGAAACATTCATTACCAATCATTTCCCAAAACAGGTCACAAACCAAAACCAATATTAAATATTCCATGTTATCCTTATAGTTCCAATAGTGAATAGAGGACCAGAATAATGAAAAAAAACTGAATCCCCAAAAAAGTCATGACTTCAAGTCTAGATATTCATCAATGGACATCCCATGCCCAACCCAACACCATAGAATTAGGGATTTTCCCTTATCCCAGCATACCAAAATGAGATCTTCTCGAGCACCCAGTAGCATACCGAGTAAGGTGCAAGTATAACTTGGTATGCCACCAAAAATGGTGTCAAAAAAATTTCTAGTATAAATAGACAGTGCATGTAGGTATGATGTTATCGACAAGTTAAACCAAAATATAACTCATGTTCTATTAGTTTTCAATATTCACTTTATCCATTTTCATTATTATTTACATTTTCACAAATTATTCTCTCTTTACTAATAGATGTATTTCCATCACATGTTCTTTGGGTTTTACATTCACATCATTTACTCAATATTATATAATGATAAATTATCCTAAAAAATGTAATAATCCAATTTTCCTCTTTCACTACAGATAAGCATTTCATAAACATATAAAATAGACATACCATGGATCCATGATCTAGATAGTCTCATTAAATAAAATAGTTGTAGGTATAGATACACGTTCCCCTTCCCTAACTAATGAATTATGAGGTGGGGTTTAAATCGTCAGTCTAACATACATAATCAGCATAGAACCTCATATTTAAAACCAAAAAAAAATCCATGAAAACCGGACACTTTATCCACCTACCACATCTATCATAACAAAAATCATACACACAAAAACACATAACATTAAAATTTAACATTTCCTTTAACCCATAATTCACTTTAATGTCTTAACCCATTAGAACATTTATAATTTCCTCAACATATCTCATTTATCTCATATCCAATTATCATACCATAATCCAATTAACATGTTTATTTATTCGTACGCATAAATCCACATAAGCATTTCCATTCTAATTTCATAATTCATTTGACCCATTCACATTAATACATTTAAATCAGGTTTCACATTATTAAAAAAATCCCTTATTCCATTACCAACAATTACAAAAGTCCAATATTTGTTCCATTTATAATTCGAACTAAGACATAAAAACATTTATTATGGTATCTTATTCATCGTAAGGAAACAAAATTCTTAACATTACATTTTCCATGTTCATATGGATTGGAACATCGTATTGGTGGCTATAAATTGGTCAAATAAATCACACCACATATCATATGGAGAATGAGAGTTCTAAATAACCATTTAGACAACCATTTTATGAAATATCATAATATATATTAGTGGAACAAGAAGGGAAAATAATATATCAACAACACATTCACAAGTCATCAATTAAATAAAAGGACAAAACTTGTAGACAAACTACCTTTAATCTGACAATAAAAGAAACCTCAACCTTCGAAATTGATTCGGATTCAAGAACCAACCATTGATTTTCTAAAAAAAGAGGGTTTTATGTCTTCAAAATTTGATAAATGAAACTGAAACCCTTAATCTAAAAAGCGGTGTTAGAGGAGAGCTAGACATACCTAGATCATTAATCTATAACCAATGACACTAAAAATAACCTATAAAAAAAGGGGATTGATTCTTTGGAGGATGGAGTTGAAATATCTGTTACAAGGGTTTATAATGGATAAATGGAGGTTGAAATAAGGTGAATTACTTAAAATCATGTTGGAAGGTTTAATATATTATAAAATTTAAATGGGGTGCATGTTTTGGCCACACAATTTTACAAACCATGAAAATACATTTTCATTGAACTATCCAAGGGTGATTGAGTCACACGGTTTCTGTATGCCTAAACAAGTTAAAAAACCATGTACCAAACATGTGTAATACTAGTGTCCAAGGTTGTACAATTTGTCCTTCCCTGACACATTGATTACTTATTGGTTTTCCCTTCCTACCAAATAGTATGGTTTGGGTGTACCGTTCCCGTTAACCATGTGCCAACCATGAATCATGAATTGGATAGAAATTTTCAAACTTCATTCATGCCTCATACCCCTATAACTCCCCTAAAATTCTAAATACACACTGTAAACAATCTTGTAACCAAAAGTAAGATATTTGAGCCAATATTTAACAATGACATACCTCTAAGAAGTCCATGATCTGACAATTGTTTTAACGTAACTGTTAAACATTACTATATGAATAAGAATAACCAAATCGTAAAAATGAAGTACAATATTTTAATGCAATGATATTAATTGATAAAAAAGTACTTAATTTTTAGTAAATCCTTTACTTGTATCTGAAATAATTTTCCCTAAAAAAATATTTTCTATTAATTTTTATGAAAATATTATCAAATTATTATTTTTCCAATTTTATAAAATCTATTTAAAAACATTAAATGTTTATATTAAAATGTAAAGTTTATGATCGATTGATTATTTTTGCAATTTTCTTCAATGGTTATTTTTTTGATTAATTAAGAAAAATAATGACTTTTATTTGAAACATCATTTTTGTTCAAGAAATTTATATAAAAAATTTTATATTAAGATAGTGTTAAACGTAAAAAGAGATAATTTATACATATTGTAATATAATTTAGGACATTTTAATTGATATTATGTTGAATGATTATGTTAATAGTTTAAATACTTTTGCGAATTTCTCTTTGAAAAACCCAATTGTTTAACATGTATGAGAGTTTGATTTTAATTTAGTTTTCCCACATCTTGGTATAAAATTTGGGAAAAATGATACCATATTTTGAATCAAAATAATTAACAGTATATAATAACTTCTATTTTTTTCAAAATTAATAGTTAAAATAGTAAAAATTAATTACTACAGTTAATGTTAAGATAGGTTTTCTGGGGATATAAAATTAAAATATAATGCGTAAAATTTAATAAACACTTATAAAAGAAAACATTGGTGGCCATATTTCAACCTTACCACATGTAAGGTTAAATAATCATCAATTTTATATCCTTTTTCATGTCTAAAAAATGTGCATACCTTTTTCTTTTACCAAATTCCATGTTTATCATCTCCCCATTGATAAAAGGGAACCCACTCACCTTTCCTCAACACACATAAAAAACCATTTTTTTCTACCAATACCTATCCATATGAGATATTAAAATTTATTTATATGTTATTGTTTTAATGTAATTACCTACATCTATATTCTCTTCCATCAAGTGGGAAATTAAAATGTCGATCATATGTACAACATACTACAACCATGTGAACTGATGTTATTTATTTTCCATCCCCGTCTATTACCGATGAAAGGAATAATGATATTTTTTCAATAACTGATATTAATGAAATTATTATTCCTCTCATTTTATAATATCACATCTTCATTCTGAAAATTCAATTTTTTTTAGAAATTATAGCATCAATCGAGTGTATCTATGGACAACCGCCTCCACGGAGAAATGCGATATGTTGATCTTTTAATATTGACTTTGATCCTAAGAAGGCTATATTAAATCAATATATATTACATATATTGTATAAAATATACACTTTTAATGTGAATTAATATTAATTTTTTTCATCCATCTGTATAGAAAATAGAATCGTTGTTCTAATGTTTGTATGACCCACAGTCTCCAGGAATGATTTAATTACTTTTAGGTCTCTAACATTAAGGGATGATTATAAATTCATACATAATTAATTTATCTAAAACATATATCTTTGTTATGTTTCTTGATATTATGGAACCATGATCAAATTTAAAGTATAAAAAACACAAAACCGTAACCTACTCGAAAAATGAAGCATTTATTACCCAAAACATGACATTAAAAAAGAATTGTTAATAAATAAGTAATAAAAGGTGATAAGTAAATATTATATGGAATGATATACATATTCAATTCTATAGAATAAATTTTTAATAAACATATATTTATTATTCATTTGTTTCAATCAATTATAATGGAAGTCAAGTCTTGAGTAAGGGTATCTTTCGTCTCACTTTGATAATTGTCCCAAAAAATCCATATTCCCAAACTTTTTCTTTTTGTGTTGTGTTTAAAAATCAATTAATCATATTTTATGATTGTTCTCTTGATATTTTTTCATTATAAATATCCATATATGGGTTTTTCATTCAGAGAGTTTACAATTAAAAAGTCACAAGAGTGGTAAATGTTTTATAATACGATCAATTTTTATCATGATTGTTTATGATTTTTCTTCCAATGATGATATATTATGATATAAAATCCATGAAATAATGATTTTTTACACTATTTATTTCTTGACATCTGGTTTTTTCCGCTCATTTTGCTCTATTTATGTAGTGATTATATCAAAATAGTGGCTTTAAGGAAGAACTCAATTTATTTATCTCTTCGGTCAAAACACCTTTTTTTTCCATGTCCATATATTGTAAAAATTATGTAATGAAAATTTTCAATGTGATAAAATTATCTTTAATGATAATTTTACCAAATTATTATTATTTTTAAAATGGTTGAAAAGAAATATTTTTTTATATCATAACAAGCTTCTCTTGAATTTATACATATACTAAAAAATAAAGAAAATAATTGTGTATATGACATGAATAATAATATTAACATCATGATTTCCTAATGATTTAATTTTTAATATAAAATTTAAATATTTTATTCTCAAAAAAATATTTTCATTAATCATTAAAATAAATTATATTACAATTAATATTTTTTGTAGTCGAAATGGTGTTTTCCTCAAAAAAATTATGATATTTTATTGAATTTTTTTCAAAAACAAAAAAAAAATTGTTTTCCTAATGTTGTTATAAGTATATAATCCAATAATATAATCATTATTATTTATATCAATTATTTATGATTAATATGAAGTGGTTTTTATAAAACCCCTTCTATTTCCATTAGTTATGTTATAATGAATTTATTAGATATTTATAATTCATTTTCCATTATAAGGGTTATGATATTAGGAAGTGTTCATGAAAAACATTTTCATTAGAATGTGTATAATATGAATAGGTTTTTATGATATTTTGTTATAGAAATATAATTATTAGGTAAAGGGTTTGTCCTATATTCCACTAAAATTCATTGGGACATGATTAATTTTCAATGATCTTAGAGGGTACACTCGAGGTTATCCCAATACCAAAATAAAGGCAAAAAATGAGGAAATCCCAAGGTGTAAGTATTTAGTAGGGTATATATCCAGATCCTAACATGTTATGAATGTGTTGGAGGGTATTCATGTCATAATGTTTTCTATGCTACTGTACAGTCATCAAATTTGTTTCTATTTCCAATGTAATTCTCTCAAGGATTATGTAATCTAATTACCCTGTGATTCTTGTCTTTGGAATTTCAAATATTTATTCCATGACACATGTTTATGATTTATGATATGCATGGTATTATTTTCCAATTTTATTAACATGTTATCTTACCATTATTTCTTCCTTATTTGTCATTATTGATCATATAAGCTCACCATTTCTTATGTTTCCTTTTCATATGTAATGAATAAATTTATTATATATGATAAGTTTAAAAGGGGTGATATTTATGAATATCCAAGAAAGAGATGATATAGTTAACATATAAAACTGTTTTGTATGTATCCAATTTTCGAATTTCACTAGACCATATGATTCTACTGTGCATTATTATGTTATGTAATGATTATTTTTCTCTTAATATATAAAATCCATGTGATATGATTTATGGTATTTAGAGTTATTAAATGAGTATGGTTTAGTTAACCTATGAAAAATAGTATGAGAAAACATTAGAGAGATCCATATGGGTATTTCTAAAGACATGGATAAGTATTAGTCAATTTATATTAAAATTTAATCATTTTTTATATGATAGTGTGACTAGATTCCATGAAATTACATCCCAATCTAGATACAACAAGTGAGTGTGGATATAGAATAATTTCTCTTTGGGTTAATAACACTAATAAGGTTGTATTATATGGGACATGATAATCACCTTATGAATCAAAACATGCCTTGTTGGACACTGTTTTGATGCTCCTGGTGTTCATGCTTCAAAAATTCACAAACTCTTTTTGAACTATCCTGAAAGATTTAATGTCCTTGAATAACCAATGTTATTTCTATAGTTTCATATATTTAAAATAAGGTGTCTGGATTTAGAAATTCTATAGGTCAATTTTTATTATTATATGATTTTATACTATGATTATTGTTTCTCACACTATGTTTTAGTTTTAGTTAGTGGATGGAATCTGAAGGAACCATGTTAATAATGAATGAAATAGAAAATTAAATCATCGTCTTCATATGAATCCAGATGTTTTCAGATCTAAAATGAAATGTATTGATGAGATACTTTCATAACATTTCCAGGATATGAATCTTGTTGAATGGTAAATGGGAAAAGGAGATAATAATGTTGTTTTTATTATTTATTGAGGGAATTTCCCCCTTATTTTTGTGGTTCTATTGATCCACTAGTTTCCGAGGAATTGATATGTTTCAATGAGAAGATATTTTCCATTATCTAGTTTTTCAACCATGACAAATTCATTTTATTTGTATATCATTTTTAAGGTTACGCGGATCAATAGTGGTCCATTATCAATAGTATAAGGTAGTTGGAAGAAATTAACATTGTGGGATGGGATGAGTAAAAGAGATTGTTTTTAAAATTTAATTTCATTGTATTCTATGTATTAAAAATTGAGAAGTAATTAATTTAGCTAATTCAAAAGGATTTTGAATCTGCTGGTACATATGAGGGAATATTTATAAAACATTTGAGGTACAATTACAGTATCATCCTCCCACTTGAATGTAAATTATAATGATTTTTTTTGTCTTAAATCTAATTTCTAATATGAGTTATCCATAATGATCTTTAGTAGCTATGAGGAAATAAATATATGTGATGTTAATGTGGTAATCACGATAGGATTTGTCTAATAAATGACTTTTTTTAATGGTATTTTACATTTAATATCCATTTTTTGTTGATCCGGGGGTTTCCCATGCATTTTTTGAAGAAAGGGTTGGTTTTTACGATTTGGCCCAAACCATGAGCCCATTTCCAGATATAAAAATAATTTTTTCCTTTTAAATATTCCATGTTTTCAACAATACTCAACCATTATATGTCCCTCTTGGCCTCCCCTAACCTATTTAAAATTCCATATTCTTTTAGAACCCTTAGTAATTCATAATCATAGTGGATCTGGGATATTTATGATGGTTTTGGTCCATCTAGTGTGACCATTTCATGGATTAAAAAATTAATTTATTTCTTTGATATATTATTCTTTTTTTAATATTTTTGTTAATTCCACATCTCACTTGACTCCAATGAAAATGGTAACATCCTCCATTCTCTTTCTCCCTCTTTGGAGCTCATATCCATCGCAAATTATGGAAATATTTTTCAAGATTTCTCAAATTGTCCAGATTTGAAATGGTAATTTGTTTCTTTCATTACACCTTCATTTTTAGTATTTTTTCCTTGTTTCAGTTTCCAATTGAACTACTTACCTTATTAGAATATCCTATTAGTTTTGGATAATTTTAGATTCACCTATTGGTTTATATGGAATGATTTCATCAAAATATATCAAGTAAGTGGGTTCCCAAACTTCCTCCTCCCATTTTATTAGGGTTTCTTCAATTTTTATTGATGTTCTTAATGTCTTGAATGTAGATCCTTGAACTAGGGTTTGATCATGGGTTTCATGGTCTAATCATGTGGTTTTAGGTTTGATTTAACACCCTTGTATTGTGGCAATGGTGTGGTTGTACTTTTGCATAAGGATTTTGTGTTTTTGACGCTTGTGGTTGGTGATTCCATGTTTGAGCCCAACGAGATTAGTTATTATTGCCCAATTTCATTTTTTAGCATACTCTTACTTCATTGTTCTTTCTCTAAATATTATTTTTGTTGGAATTCGTATAACAATTTATTATTACATTCCCATTTTGTGTGAAAATTGGTGTTTTACATGTGTGTATGACGTAGTACTACATGTCCTATTTTATAATTCATGGAAGGGTTTTATTAAAATTATGTTATACTAGAAATTATGGTTCGGGGTAATATTTGTTTCACTATGTTTTCAATAGGGATTTTAAATGAATTCTATGTCCAATGTTTGGGTATCTTCCTTAAAATTGTTTATTGGATATTCAAGGTGGTTTATTGAGTTATATAAAGAGTTAATGTAATTTATAGATAATATTTAGAATGTTTGTGGATAAAATGGATTTTTTTATATAAAAATAGATTTTGGTGTCATGTGAATACTGTTTGAGGGAAAAGGGGTAAGCCCGAGTATCTTGGTGGGTGGACGTGTACTAGTACTCTTGTGATCTAGATTGGTTTTTTCCCTATTTCACATAGCATGTTTGAAATTGAGAACACTAAGAAAATATAATGATGATGATTGGGGACCAATAGGTTATGGTTATGTTCCCTAATAGTGTCTTTTTCATGAGAAAATATGTGGTTATAGTTACGTTACAATGAGATACGATGTACATGGGTCCCTAAACTAACTTGTTCATGGGGGTGTTCCTCATAATAAATATCAATTACTATTTGGTATTTATCATTGTATTATGGTGTGTTTGGCTGGAAAATTCATATGAATACATTTTTATTGAAATGTGTTGACTCTTTTAAATTTTCTATTGAAAACTGTTTTTCATTTAAATCTACCATTACTTAGAAAATTATTAAAACCATTTATTGTCTTTTAAAACCTTCATGAATTTTATCTAAAATTGTTTACAATAAGGAATATTTGGGTGGAATAAGAATCTTCATAGGCTCACACCCTACTTTCACCTTTGTGTGTTAGTATACATGACCATGTTTGATAAAGGTAAAGGCAAGGACTTCAGTGATGGCGATTCAGATATTCAGTTTCCATCAATGGTACTGTGTTATGGAGAGTGCTCATGGGTGATGTCCCCTTGTTGAGAGTAGTTAATTAGGCTTTTTTGATGCTAATGTTTTTATATTTATACATCTTGTGTCATGTTAAGACCCATGTATTCAGTTCTCAATTTTATATATGTTTTTTTGCATGAATTTTCCGATTCAATTTATTGATTGTTTTTTTGTTTTTTTATATATCAATACTATGGTAAATCGTTCCCAAGCCAAAATTTTAAGATATCCTATAACTTGTGACAGCCTTTGGGGATAGGGAATGCCCTTAGAGCCTTTCCATGGATTGTGAAAGGTTTTGGTTTTGATGGTGACCATATTTGTTTTGTGACAAATTGTATCTGAGGAGGTTAATGATTATGGGTTATATTATTATTTTTGGATGAGTTGGGCTATACGTGAGCTAGGACTATTGGGGCTCGTAGTTTTGATCATGAGTAGGGTTTCTGGACTTTACCTTTTGTGACAGATCCCGAGTCACGACGGTACGTTGGAATTGTTTGTTTGGATTCACTACCAGGTTAGACATGTGGTATTCAAATTATACACTGACTTCTGGTGGGGGTGTAGTAGTTGTTTATTTTATTATTGTAACGTGTTGGGATTATTTATATTTTTTTATGAATCAAATTTTTCATAACTGTTGTAATAAATTTTCTCTTGTGAATGTTGCATTTTGTAGCAACATACCTCCCTTAAAAGATCACTTGCACAATCAAGAGGAAGTCAGAGAGACTTCTCCCTAAGAACATGATCAGAGGCTAGTAGAGGATGTGGTTTGTGGATTACATGATCTAGGATATGTAATAAACCCTATTTCATCTCTTATTAGAGAATATGAGTCTTTCATAGGATGGAAAATGTCTAGGATTTCTTGAAAAACAACAATCCTACTTTCTCTGGTAGCACAAAACACCAGGAAGGGGAGGATCAGTTCGAAAAGATCGAGCACATGTTTGAGTGTAGGGACAATCTTGAGGAGGTCATGGAGAAGTGTACCTCCTTCCTATTAGAGGTCCCCAATCGAAGGGTGTGGGAATCGGTTCTTCAAGATTGGAAACACGAGAAAATGAGTTAGAAGGACTTCAAGGTTATCTTCAATGGCAAGTACTGCACAACAGTTTTAGAATATTCTCGATCATTAGAGTTTATGGAAATTGTTCCTGGGGATATTTTAGTGATGGAGTATGCCAAATTTTTTTATTAGTTGTCCTGGTATGATCTAAAAATGGTCTTCAATGATCAGATGAAGGTCCAGAAGACTGAGAGGGGTTTGTGGCTAGAGATCCATTCCCTTGTCTTCTTGTTCAAGATGAAAACCTATATTGAAGTAGTGGATTGATATTTTATACTAGAGATCGTAGAAAAGGGGAGGGATGATTTACCTAACAAATTATAAAGAATGGGCAGTGGCAGTTCTTCTGAGAAGAAAAAGAAGAAAGAGGAGTAGGGGAATAAGGGAGGGGGCATCTCAGGCCGACCTTCCAAACATTTTTCTTCAATGGATTCTGATGAATGGTCCATCATGATCCAAAAGTGTGGGAGGCCAGGGCACAGCTGACCAGAATTACCATATCCTTCGAAGACATGTTTTTAGTGTGGAGTTATTGGAAACATTCAACACTATTGCAGATTGGGACATCCACTTCAGGGTGGGGCTGGATAGGTGGCCTCTAGAGGGGTGGTAGTTATGTTAGACCCATATAGAACAATGGGATCATGGTACTGTGGAAGTAGGGAAGGGTTTTCTCAATGTCTTTGAAGACCCAATTTATGGTAGAGCCACATGAAAGTTTTCTTTCTCAGGTAGAGACTAGAAAAATTCATGTGGAAAATTAGGCACCAATAGGATCAGAGGTGGGATCATCGACTATTCAAGGTACCATTTTTATTCCATATTGTATAGTTGTTACCATTTTTGATATGGGTTCCTCTGTTTCATTCATTTCTACCAATATCTTGAACACACAGAATATTCAAATTGAGATTTTTTTCCATTTCTATGGAATTGGTGACACCATAGAGAAAGAATAAGGAGCAAGGTCTTAGGTTCCCATAATGTGTGATTTCTATGTAACAGGTTGAGATGGTTTGGGGCCTCTTGGTCATAGATATTGATCAATTGGATATGATACATGGATTGGATTTAATAGTACACATCCAAACACTCATCAATTTCTATAGGTGATGGGTCAGTTTCATGGAACCATATCAGCGTTGTCAGGTTTTCCTTTGGGATTGGGATCCTCGGTCTGGTCAAACATGTCCTCCACTCCAAAAGTTGGGGAATCTTTTCTTTTAGTTATCATATTTCAAACCAATAGATAATGGTAATTCTCATGAAGGTGGACTACATAATGTAGTGGATAGGTTACTAGAGGTATTCTCAAATGATTTTTCATGATTGTATTTGGAGTGGGACGTTGTGTTTTAAATCTATTTGGTTCTGAGAACCCAATTGAAATATATCACCTCATATTGTATCTAGATGCGAAAATTAATGATATAACTAGACAATTTCAAATACAAATGATTCATTTTCCCAAGCGTCTCTCCTTTGGCCACTCCTGTTTTTTTACAGAGAAGGCCGAAGGATTCCTCTAGTTATGTATTAATTACCGAAAGCTGAATAAGGTAACCATAAAGAATAAATATACTTTTCTCTGAATTGAATAAATTTTTACATGTTTTAGGGGGAAAAGAAGTTTTCAAAAATAGACATATGTTCTGGTTACCCCAATTCATGGTGAACTAAATATATTTGTCGATGGCATCCTTCTAATGAATTTATGACCACATTGAGTATTTATTTGTGCCCGTTGGATTGGCCAATTCTCCCACGGTACTTATAGAACTCATGAATAGAGTTTTCCACTAGAATCTAGATTCTTTTTTTGTAGTATTCATGGATAAAATTATGTTTTACTCAGGATATGAGAAGGAATAAGAGAATAATTTGTGGATCATGTTGGGAACTTTTTGGATCACCTTCGTTATGAAAATAATTCCAAGTGCACATTCTGGATCAGCGAGGGGATGTTTCTGGGGAAAATGATTTTAGAGGAGGTAGTTTCAATGGATCATGAGACAATCAGTGTAGTTATGTCATGGGTTAAGCCAAATATTGTGTTGGAGATCATGAGTTTCCTCAACATGGAAGCATAATATATGCAGTTTGTTCGGGAGTTTTCCCAGATTTCATCCCCAATGGCCACACTTATCTAGAATGGGAAATCTTTATATAGGGAATAAAATTTTAGGAATCTATCGACGAGATGAATTAGTAGTTTCCTACCGCACCCTTGCTGATTTATCTATTAAATGTATATGGGTATGTGGTGTATTAAAACATTTTGGGTATAAGTCTCAAGTGTGTGCTTATGTAGGGTGATCACGTAGTGGTGCATGGTTCTCACCAACTCCGGCCATAGGAAAAATGAGTATCATAATAATGACATCGAGTTAGTAGCTCTGATGCTTGAATTCAAGGGATGAACTCACTACCTATTTGGGGAGAAAATTTTGGTCTAAAAATATCACAAAATCATGGCCTACATCTTCCCTTAGAAGGACCTCAATTTGAGGCAGCACCATTAGATCAGGTACTTGCAAGGGTTGAACATTGACATTGAATATACCCAAGGAAAGGGAAATGTGGTGGCAGATTCGTTGAGTAGAAAATTACTAGTGCAACAATTGAGGAATACCATTGATGAGTGTACATTGATGTGGCATTTTGCTCAGATGCATGTAGAGACCAAGGAGCACATTGGAGGTGCATTCTTTGAAAGCATTTAGTTGACTCCTAATCTTTTATAGTTGATTCAACAAGAACATCCTATGGATAAGAATTGTTAGTGGCCAATGTAGTTTTTTTTGGAGACATCTTTTGATTGGTCATGATCTCCTTAGGGAATCTTGTGCTTCCAGGGCTGATAAGTAGTTCTATTATCTCTGAGGAAGGCGTTGATGTGGGGTACCTACTAGTCTCAGTGGGCTATCCATCTTGGTGCCTCCAAGATGTATTATGATGTGAGTCTATAGTTCTATTGACCAGGAATGAGATGAGATGTACATGAATTTTTTTCAAGATGCAACATATATTATTAGGATGAAATGGTGCACCAAAGACCCTACGATTTCCTCCAATGATTAGCCATTAAAACATGGAAGTGGGTAGAGTTCTCTTTGGACTTCATTAATGGATTTACTCATACCCCTTGGGGTAAAAATTTAATATGGGTAGTCAATGATCATATGACCAAATTAGCCCACATCATTATGATTAATGATATGGCTAAAGTGGATGAGTTGGTCCATTTGTATCTTTAGGAGGTGGAAAGGTTTCATTGTGTGCCATCAAGATCTGTCTTAGATAGAGAGCCCCCATTCAACTTCTCGGTTTTGGGATGGACTTTAGAAGGCCTTGGGCCATGGATTAAAATGAGCACAACATGACATCCTCAAATAGATGGTCCGGCAGAGTAGGAGAATCAGATACTAGATGACATGCTCTGTGCATCTGTTTTATAATTTGGAGGTTATTGGGATAGGCATTAGGAATGTGATTAATTTTTCTATAATAACAGTTTCCAATCCACAAATCAAATGACTCCTTTCATGAATATCTATGGTCGGGCTTCTCGTTCCCCCCTATGTTAGGATGAGATAGGTGAGACTTCACTATTGGGGTTAATCCTTGTTCAATAGATGTCTTTGAAGGTCAAGTTAATGAGTAAGTTCTTAATTGACTTCTTAGAGACCCCAAAATATTATGAGGATGAGAGGTGTCAAGACCTAGAGTTTTATGTGGGTGACTGGGTATTCTTGAATGTCTCCCCTCATCAGGGCCATTATTATTTGGGAAAGCAAGGTATGTTGAGGATGTAGTATGTTAGATAATTTGAAATAACCATGTGTATTGGAATTTGGAAATACAAGTTGGATTTTCCTTCTCATTTGTAATCCATTCAAGACATCTTCCACATCTCCTAGTAGAAAAAGTACCACCCAGATTCGTCCCATGTGCTGAATTAGTAGGATTTGAATATAAAGAATGATTTGTCTATTTTTGAGGAACCAATGAGATTAGATGATTCCCAAGATAACATGGTTAATTTAATGTTTATTACATTACTTTTGGTCCTTTGTCATCATGGGAATGGAATCCACAAAACAATGGAGCATGAGTTTTATGTTAACAATGATTACACATTCTTTTTTCTGATCAAGAATCGTGTTGACTTTCCAATGTTTATTGTATTCCACGGAGGGTAGAATTTTTACAAAGCTGACTTATTTTAAAGTTTTTTTTCATGTAATTCCAATTATATCTTTATTTTAATATTTTCCCATGAATGTTTTGAGGAATGGGTGGGTTTTCTAGATTTGGGCCAGACCATGTGCTCATTTCCAGATATAAAAATTAATTTTTTTTCCTGTATAATTCCTTCTTTTTCCCACATTTTCATCCATTCAACTTCCCACTCAGCCTCCCCTAATATATTAAAACTACAATATCCATTTTTTTCCCATAAGAATCCATAATCATCGTGGATTTCTGTTATTGTTTAAGGGATTGAGCCCGCCAGGGATCCCATTTCATTTTTTAAAAATAAAATATTTTTTCTTTTATATCGTATTAAATTTTCAATATTTTTCGGTCATTCAAACTATCAGTCAATCCAAATGACCCTAGGTTTACCCCATTTTCTTTTCTACCTCTTTAAATTTTATCTTCATCACTAATTAGGGGAAAATTTCACAGGCTTTCTCAAACCACCCAAATTGGAAATGGTAATTTGCATTCTTCATAACTCCTTAATTAATTACAATTTTTCCCCCATATCTGTTCCCACGTGACCTACCAATACTTAGTCAAACCGACATATTGGTTTTAGCTACATGGATATTCTCTTATTAATGTATATTGGGCGATTTATTCTGGATCTCTCTAGTATGCGGATTTTCTTCCTTACTCCTCCGATTTGATTTAGGTTTTTCCAATTTTTTGATGTTCTTAATGTCTATAATGTAGGTATTCAAACCTGTGGTTTTATTTTCGGTTTCTTGGTTTAATATTGTGGTTTTAGGTTTTATTTAACACAATTGTGGTGCAGTGGTGGTGGAGATGAACATTATTACAACAATTTGAAGTTTTTGACTCTTAATGTTGGTGATTACATGTGTAAGAAATATTAGATAAGTTAAACTTTCAGGAATTCTATTTTCTAGCATACCCCTCCTTCATTTTTCATTTTGAGAAAATTATTTTTGGTTGTGAAACAATTTATTGTTAAATGTGTTTTTTTGGTAATAATTAGTGATTTACATGTGTGTTTGATGTTGTACTACATGGGGATGTTTTATAATTAATGGATGGGTTTTATTAAAATATTTCTGTGCTTCCAATTCTAATTTGTGTTAATATTGTGGGCATTTTCTTTTCAAAAAAGGATTTTAGCTGAATTTTATGGGATAAGTTTTGTTACATTCCTTAAAAATGCATTATCGATATTCTAAGTGGTAAATTGAGTTATATAAAGGGTGAAATTCATGTATATATACTCTTTTGAATTTCTATGTCCAGAACTGATGTTTTTTATGTCAAAATGGATTTTGGTAACATGTTGAAAATTTTTTACCACAAAGGGGAAATCCTGGGTATCTAGGTGTGAGGATGTGTACTAGTTCGTTGGTGATCTAGAGTGGTTTTGTGACTAATTCACATACAAATTTAGACATTAAAATCAATAAAAAAACTATAATTATTATGGCTGGGGACAAAATGTGTATGGGTATATTCCCTAATAGTGGCTCATTTATGATAACAGACTAAGATACGATGTACATGGTTCCTAAAACTAACTAGTGCCTATGGGTATTTTTGAGACTAGTGCTCATTGAATAATTGGTATTTTTTAGTGGATTGTGTTGTGTTTGGATGTAAATTTCATAATTATATAGCATTAATTGAAATGTGTTCACGCTTTGAAATTTCCATTTGAAAACTATTCAATTAATATGTTTTGTTCTCAAGAAATTATTTCCACTATTTCTTAATTTTAAAACATTGATGAATTTTATCTCGAATTTTATTATATATGGAATATATGGGAGGTATCCTATTGGGCTTCCGATTAGACCCAACACGGAACTTTGGGTGTAGGTAGACTTGATCATTTGTGACATTGGTAACATCAAGTCCTTGGGTGATGGAGATTTGGGTTGTTATTTTCCTTCCATGGTGTCGTGCTGGGGAGACAGCTCGTGTGTAATGACCCCTTGTCGTGTGGATTTCCTTAGGCAGTTTTTCTGCTATTTTTATATTTCTTTGGACCTATTTTGTCATTTTTAGACCTATATATTCAGTTTTTTATTTAATTAATGTCTTGTTTAATATGAATTTTTAGATTCAGTTTATTTATTGTTTTTTGTTCATTTCTATACTAATACTTAGGTAAATCATTTCGAAACCAATATTTATGATACCCGAGCACTTTTTCCTACCCATAGGGATAAGGAATTCCCTTTTGGACCATTTAATTATCCATGTTTGGTGATTTTTGTGATGGAAATAATATTAGGTTCTTGATTGGGTTTACTCATATATCTCATGGTTTTGATAAGAAAATATTTGTGGAATTCAATGGAAACACTAAAGTCCATGTATATAAGTTGATGAAATTTTCTCTGTGATTTATGAGTGAAATGAAACTTGGAAGAAATTGTCTTAAAGGGGATACTAAATTTTTTATGAGTAGAATGGATGTCTATAGAGGGGATGAATTTAGAAGTTATGGGAATAAGATTTAAAATGATATCAATAAGGACAAATCTCTACATAACAACCTCCCACACATCGGTGTTTAAATTTCAGGGAGTTTGAGAATTATGCTAACAATATTTGATTTATGAATTTTAATAATTCAGATCAATGTTAGTAACCAAATATATCTATTTAAAAGGGGAAATAATATGTGGTGACTATTTCTAATGAGGGTTAAAACAACGATATATTGAATGGTAAACATACCATCCAATATATCACTAAAAATTTATTATTTTTTTTTAAATCTACACACTCTTTTAAAAATAATGAATATATTATGGGTATCACAGTACAAAAAAGTTTATTTGATATTAAATTAGTAGTGGAAACCACTAATGGCATGATGATCACATATCAATTCTATTATTTTTCCTCATTTTAATTTTTTGGGAAAGTATTTCCTGAAAATCCTATATTATCCCTCTATTTAAATTTCATTTAATTTAAGGAATAAATTTAATTTATTTATATAATGACCAAAATAATTTCAATGGAAGTTAATTCACATTTAATATTTTGAACTAATCTATGATCCAATACTATTTTAATGATAATTTAGAATTAATGATTGGAATTATAACAATTATATGGGTCACGAATAATGTTAAAAAGCGATGTTCATCCCACATGGTTGGGTAGGAACTCAAAAACAATGATTTTCATATTGTGAATGCGTTTTTGATGTCTTTCAGTATAATTTTCCCAGTCTTCAAACAAATTTAGAAGTTTTGTTCCCAATAGAAATCATTCATGGTTCTGTACCTATTTTAAAATTCCATATTGAATGAGCCACATTGATTTAAAATAATTGAAGAAACTCTATGAGAATCATTATAAGAAGTTTATTTTTATATGTGTGACACTTTGTGGTGCAATTATCCTTTTTGATAGTGTGTTAGATTTATAGATGAGGATATTCATTAATTATGGGGAATTGTACATGATAAAAAACAATTACAAGTATCCCCTTCCCAGTATTAATTACATGATAGAAAAATTGAAAAAAGTTCAATAATTTTACTAGATCAACTTTTATTCTTGATATCATAAACTGTGGGTTAATAAGGTTGATAAACCTAAGGTAATAATCCATACAATTCTTGGGAACTAAAAATATATAGTGTTATATTTTGTCTTACTAATTCCTAGATATCATAATGGATTTAACGAATAGATTATTTTGATATTACCATGGTCAATTTTTGGTAGTAATTATAGATGATATACATATATATTGAAAGTGTAAATAATTTAATGAATATTTCATGAGAATTTTACTAAAGACCCCTATGAAGGAGACACTATATGAAAATTTTAATTACAATGATTTTGTCGATTATAATTATCATTTTTTGTCATATAATCTCATGAAATAGAATATTGATGTGTCCATCAATTATAGAGTCTAATAAATGTTGGACTATACAGACCACTATGATTGTGTTATAATGTTTCCATAGAATTGATTGCTATTAATGTTGGCATGTGGAAATTTTGAATTTTTCTCCAATCCACTCCCTATGTTATCTCAGAAATGGATCCAAGTTTTCCTAGAGAGATGAATGT
Source organism: Viscum album (assembly GCA_963277665.1). Taxonomy (NCBI): domain Eukaryota; kingdom Viridiplantae; phylum Streptophyta; class Magnoliopsida; order Santalales; family Viscaceae; genus Viscum; species Viscum album. The sequence continues at coordinate 615,435,915 of OY728136.1, forward strand.
TTGGGAGATTTCAAGGAACCCAAGAGAATATTTGTTAATGAACCCATGAATATATTACCATACAATGTAAATAATTATATAATATATAGTGATGAATCGATGAATTTAGTGGGCTATTTTCATATAAAAAATATAGGGTGAAAGATTATTCCTCATGAAAATAAATTCTTCATAAGAAAAAAAATACCAAATTCATTATTTTATGTTTTCTGCAACACAATTTGAATTTACTATAGGGATGCATTTTCATTATGAATGAAATTGTGATATACATATTGATCATATAATTTTAATGTATATGTTTATATTATATGATTTAAATATTCACTAGAGAAAATGGTTAGAGATGATTAAAGATTAAGACTACTCAATATATTAAAACCATGTGAATGCAAACAAGGTGGTTGATTATTTTACTAGAAAGAAACATTCTAGCTTATCGATGAACAAAATCATAAAAGATCTAATATTTATGGGTTTTTAGGGACTTATCAGGATATATTTACTAAAGGTGATAATTTTAATCTCTCCAAAATATGTGTTAAACCATATATCGAAATAAATATTAAATAGGCTTTAGAAGAATATATACTGTTTCAAAATATGTTCAAAATTATTCCTATTGTTAACCTTGATTATGACAGAATGATATGTTTTATGAACTATGTATGTTTTCAATCCATAGAATATTATATGATATATTTATTAGTGGAGAATCATAGTTATTTATATTCTATCCATACTGGAAGTCTTCAGCATTCTATTAACATATAGGATAATTTCTGCTCGATGTATCATACATAGTCATATGGATAGTCTGAGTGAACAATTAAAACCATAAGAAATATGTTTATATCTTTTTAAGTGGATTTCATAGGTATTTGGTATCAAAACATTCTTCTAGTTGAGTTTTCATTCAACAATAGCTTCCAAACAAGAATTATTATAGCATCATATGATGTTCTCTATAAAATAAGGGTAGAAACCCCATGTATTATGATGAAGATCGAAGGAGAAATGAATTGGTACATGAGCTTGCTAAAGAAATGGAAGAGAAGGTTTTATCCATTCACAGACACAGCTGGGCCTCACAAATTTGAAAAACAAATATGATGGAAATAAAAAAAGATATATAATATAAAGTTTTCGACAAAGTATTATGAAGAATTTCATCATAGAATAAGGTAATGAGATTTGAAAATACGTGGAAAATAATCCAAATGTATGTTAGTGCCTTCAAAATTTTTGATCATATCTTTATTTTTTCTTATTGATTGGAACTTCCACTAAACCTCTCTAAAATTGACGATGTGTTCCTTATATCTCTCCAGAGGATGTATGGACTTATTACTTTTCATGTACTATACTTAATGTTCATAACAATTTGAAATGATATTTTATATGAAGAGAAACTTGTGGATATTTTTATCCAGTAGATTAATAATAATTTTACTATAACAAATACTTTAACTTCAAAGGCGAAATACATTTGTAGTGTGATATAATGTGACACACTCAGTTTTAATGATTTATTTTTCAAGAAAATTAAATTTCATTCATATCAAGGGTTACACACAATACCAAGTCTAAAGAAACCACAATATTCTGCTATTAATGTTATTATTTAAACATATCTCATATAAATTAGATATTAAAACATAGAAAAATGATTTGGAAAAAAATGTTTTAAAAATAATGTTTATTGGTATCATATAAATATATAATATTAACAAAATGTACATAATATTTAGTAATTCCTTTTCATTCTTTGAAAATATTATTTTCTCAAAAAAATGATTTTATTTAATTCAGTGAAAAAATACAATAAGTAAAGTCAGTAAATTTTTCTAAATTTAATTGAAAAAATTTAATTAATTTCTAAATATTAATTTCATAATTATATTTCATTTATATTTTAATAATTGATTTAAATTTTTTTGATATATAATAAAAAATTACTAATTTTTAATAAAAATGAAAATTTTTTAATGAAATTATAAGATTTTTTTTTTGTTTTTTTAAATGTATAGTTACTCCCATAATATAATTAATAATATAATATAGGACACTTGAATCAATTTAATATTGAGTTTTAATATTAAAACCTTATATATTATGAAAATATTCTTTTTAGAAAATCATTTTTTCATGAGACCCAGGATATAAATTTTAAATCAGTATTTTTAACTTATATTGAAGGAATTTTGATAAAATTGTTCCATAGTTGGAATTAGGATTATTAATCCTATATATTAATTTTAACATAACTTTTTTTCGAACAGTAATATTGAAAATGAAAAAAAAATCTCTTACTATGGTTAAAGATAAAATGATTTTACCAGGGGTTAAACATTGAAGATAGGGGTTAAAATAATCTAAATGGCTTTCAAACTCTAATTTTATGGCCATATTAGGACCTTATGTTATACAAGGATTGAAAATAATCAAATTTTAGCAATTTTCCTTACATTATACATTGGTAAAAATTTTATTTCATATAATTATGGTATGTACTCTCCCCTACATATAAAAAGGAACCCCACTCCTATAGTGAATAGTCTTCCTATATCGTTTTTAGAAAATAACAACCGAAATATAGTCTTTAATTAAATCCCCACAACCTTTATTACTTAGTTTTATTAATAATCCCCATACAAAGGGATTATTTGTAAGCCTTAAGGAGTTTTTTTAATGAATATGTATCATCCTTAGACTTTTATTTTCAATTTATTTCATCCTCCAACTCCTTTAAAATTTATTCTAACATGATTATATAAAAACATAAGTATAAAAAAATAATTATACGTTATTATTTTTATGTCTTTACATATATATATCTTCACTTCCCTAAACTATGAAATGAAATATCTAATCAAATGTACAGCAAAAAACCAACTCGCTTACCAATGTAATTCTTATTCCATCACAACCAATCATATATGATTATAATTATTTATTTAATTTTTAAGTGATGTTCTAGACCCAAATTCCACATAATATATTCCCCGAGCCCGGTAGGTGACATCACCCATAGTTCATCTACCCATCCGCCAGGTGCTATCGACTAGCAGTGGGTGTGTCATGAAAAAATGACAGGGAGACTTTAACACCACATTAGATTACAGAGATGATTCAACATAAATTACTAGTAGTGGAATCATAAAAAATTAGATAAATATTATTAATATCAAAAAAAAATTATATAAAAAAAGTCTAAAAAACTCAAAATCATAGAATGATCCATATATATAGTTTTTTATACATATGTGCAATCATGGAATGTCAGTAAAAAATGGGAATATAAAATAGGGTAAAGACATGCTAATAAAAAAGTCAAAAAATGAAAAAAATTCTCAATGATTCTCCATAGCATCCTGAGACCAGGCATGATCCAATTCTATTATGCTTCTACTTTATAATATGATTTAACATCCATAGGAGTGGTGTTTCCCTTGATCCATACTTTTAGGAAAACATTATTCTTGGGTGCCAAAGGTGGCCTGAGTAGGGTGTGCGATAACATCCCATTTGGCCACCACCAATAGTGTTTATGTGTAATATGATACAACACTCGTAAGTAAACAATGTGAAGGTAATAGAATGGAAAGTCGGCTATGTGGACTAAATAAATACTCTCCCACTAATGTTCCCAATGGACACCTTGCGGGGATACCTTCTTCAGCTCACATCTGGTAAGTGTCAAAAATTCACCATATGTATTTTAATATATTTATATATATATAGGTTATCACTAATACAAGTTAATCATGCCTTTAATACATCTGTATTTATACATATATGGGTTGTCAATGGCATGAGGTAAGAATTATTATAATCCATACATTTATATCATAGCTCGCGTGGAATAAAAAAATCTCCCATCCAAGTAGAGATTATAACTATCACATTGTAAGCATGACTATCATCCATACATATATTGTGGTTATCACTCATGTGGGGTAAGCATGACTCAAACCCAAACATAATATATGCTGAAATGTGGTATGAATTTCTCCCATCCATGAATTTACATAACAATTCATAAGAATTAACACCTTTGTAACACCTTTTTATACATTAAATACACATGGGACAACTGTCAATTCTATTAAAAACTAAGATGGAATATCTAATCCATAATTTGACATTATGGTAAATATGCATAAAAGATCCAATTTGGTTGGGACAAACCTTGGGTGTCCATACATAGTAAGGGTGATTTATAAACCTGTATAAAAACCCAAGTAAACAATATCAAGTATCTTGTGTCATTTAGACATGAAGGAACTCACACAATTATGAAGATCGACAACGAATAACATATGATAGAATAAGAATTAATATGAAACAGTAGAAACATAATTGAAAAAAACATGGACACCGACATTAGGGAGATAAATGATGCCTCTATTAATAGTGAACTTAGATTCGAAGAAGATTGGAAGATATCTGAGTTTCATTCCCTTTCCCTGAAAATATTGAATAAGTTCCTACAACTAAATAGTTCAATAGATGGACAGAAGAATAGAGACTAGTGTATAGGGAATAAAGATCCTTACCATATGGGTCCCAATGCCTACGAATCGCTGAATATTTGAAAATTGATGGAGAACCTAGGTCAAAATCAAGGTTTTAGGCCTTTTAGAGCTCAAAGGGGATAAGGCCATGGTTCTGTCTGCTAGATGCAAATGAGAAGGAAGAAATAGGTTAAATTTTAAAAGGGAGGAAAAGTCAATTTTCCTCAAAACTAGGATGACACAGTTAATTTCAATGTTTTAACAAATAATTCATAATATCTATTCCACCTTCTATGGAATTTCACATAGATTATGTGTAATGTTTACCAAACTGTGCATGAAGTCTTTTCCACCTTCTACCGGATGCTACACGATAGTGTAGACCCACCTGTAGCACTTTTATCCAATCGTTTTGGCTCCAAAGCTACCCCAGACACTCATCAGGCCTTCTCTATTACATAGTACACATTTACCATGTCCAAGTGGAAACTTCAAATGAAAAAACCAATGATCTGTATGTTATATCAAAAGTCAGGTCCTTACAACGTCCCCTTCATATAGCCACTCATCACCGAGTTTTCATTCTTAGGGTAATGAATATGTCAGTAAAGGGTTATAGCTAGTATGCTTTTCAATCATCTTCTTATTCCAAGGTCTTATTCAGTACACAACCATGCTTCCATAGCACTCATACGAGAGGAAAAAACATGCCCGAGAGTTTCTTCACACATCGATCATCAACACGAACTGTTTACTCTTCAAAGGATACAATCATATTCACCTTAACCTCATCATTATGAAAGATGAGACATGTTTCTGGAAAATATTGGTAATTCTAAGATACATGAAAGGAATCATGCATTTACCACTATCATCGAGGAAGTGTCAATGAGTAATCCACTGGTCAAATAATCATTAAAACCTCAAAGGGTCCAAATAACCTTGACGATAACTTACACTTCTTCCAAATACGTATAATCTATAATATAAGTGATAATTTTAAGAAAACATAGCCTCCAGCCTCTTACTCAAGAGGTCACTAATGTCTCTTGGAATAAGACTACTGCTTGGAATGAGCTATCAACATACACTTCTTGGTCACCTGGATCTTTTTAGTAGTATCATGCTCGAGACAAGCCCCAAGAAAAGCTACATATCTTGCCTCTACACAAAATAGATGTGATAAAAAATTCGTACTATACAAGGATTCATATGGATTCATCTCAATTGTATCCTAGATGTTTTTATTATAATCAATCTTAATGGTGGAAGTTTGTTTCTCCAAGAAACCCCAAATGTTGAGAACGCACACACTGAGAATATCCTCTAGAACCTATATTGTACACTTATTTTTTCAATCTGTATATGGGTAATAGGTTGTGATAAAAATGACCTAGGTACACTAGGCCTTTGGTACCCTATACAAGAACCACGATGTAAAATGATTATCTCTGTCAGAAATGATTGAACAAGGTGCATCATGATGACATACCACCTCCTTGATGTAAAGTCATCCAAGATCCTCTAAAAAAATATATCTGGAACATGTAAGAAGTGTATGAACTTTCTCAGATAATTAATGATACCCCATAATTCTATGTTTCCCCGAGGTGATTTGGCTGAACCAGTTATAATGTCTATAGAAACATCATCCCATTTCCACTCAAGAATAGTCAATGACTGACGAATCCCTGCCAGATGTTGGATGTTCTAGCTTCACTTGCTAATATAAGGAACAACACATAATGAAATTGGCTATTGCAAGCTTCATAAGGGGAAACTAATTATGATGTAATTGATCTCAAAACATTTTGGTAGCACCGGGGTGAACCACCCATAGTGAGGTGTGGAAATCCCTCATATTCTCTTCTCTGATGTTTTTTTGGGACCCATATACTTATATGGAATGGAAGAGTATCATCCCCATTAACAATCCAATCGGAATAAATATCATCATCATAAACACTTTCTAATAGAAAAATACCTTCTGGATTATAAAATTGTTTCATCTTTACTCATTATATAAGAGCGATAGTCACCACTAAGGTAGAGAGAATAGATTAAAAACAATCCTCATGAACCTAAATGTGTATCTCCCCGAATAAGGACATTATAATTCATTAATCACTGGACTCATGAATCCCTTGTGTTTCAGTCTTCTGGTTCACATCTTCAGCTACTGAACTACCTTTTACAATACTGTATACATGTTTGAAATCAAAATATTGAAGGTACTCAACACATCTACACTGCTTAAGATTCAGGCCCCACTAAGTGAAGATGAATAAGAGGATTTTGTGGTTTGTGGACACCACCAAACACACTCTCAAGAGGGAGTGTCTCCAATAGTATATGTCATGTAAAACTATAGTGATCTGGAGGTTTTCATTGAGAAGTTTCACACATGAGGCCTCAACTAATGAAAACCATACCCAATGACTTATTTATCCTGCATCAATATTTTTCAATGCCTGAAACCTGACTTGTCACAGTTGACTATATAAGCACTACCTATCTCTAGAAGAATCAGTATCATTATGGAAGTATGTATGTATTTAAATTCCTTATAGGATTCTTCAAAAGATTCAAACCATTCAAATTTAACACCATTCTTCGTCAAGAACATACACAATGCTATAGGGCATAAGAAATCATCAATTAAGTGTCTACAGTATCTGGAAAGTCCAAAAAATTCTTAATATTAAAGATGTTATTAGGATACTCTATCAAAAACAAACCTCACATTCTAGGGGATAATATAATCTTCTAACTGTGAGAAAATAGGATCTAGTAAATTAACATTATCGATCTAGAGGTGGCATTCATTGAGCTTAGCATAACGTCGATTCTCTCTCAAAATATTCAAAACAATGTAAATATGGGTTTCATGGTAATATTTTTAGAGATAATACAGTAAGATATCAATAAAAAATAAATTAAAAAAGAATCTATATATGGGTGGATAACCCGATTCCTAAGATCCATATTGACAATAGGTGCGTTCGTGGGTCTGAATGGCATAACCAGGTAGTTGAATATACCATAATGCTCTTGAATGTTATTAGAGGAATGTTTGATGTCTCAAAATTACCTTCATGATAGGTATAACTTAAATATATTATTTAAACCACCTTATCTCTTCAAAGATACTAAATAGGTTGTCTATTTTATGGAATGGATAAAGATTATGGATAGTCAGCTGACTTAACTGATGATAATCCGTAAAATCAAAAGGGTATCATCCTCTTTATTGGAATAATGTATAGGTGATCCCCTAGGGGATGTTTTGGATCATATAAATCCTTTAAACTCTAGAATCTCCAACCATTTTTTGTGTTCCATATAGTCATTAGGTTACATCTTATAAGGATGAATGGTTAGAGGTGTTTCTCCTAGCATGAGCTCAATAGTAAATGATACCTATCATACTCATGATACACCGGAGAAGTCATCAAAAGAACTCTACCTAAAAACACCACTACAATATGAATGATAGCACAATTTAACTTGTTTTCATCAAGGTAAAGATTTCCGACTTGTGTTGTAATACTTCCCAGCCTCTCCGGATTGGCTCTGAATCATGTCACACTAATATCCCATTATACCATAAGCACATGCATAACACCCTTTGGGGATGTAAATGTAACTGATAGATTATAATTGTCAATATGTTATCTGTAGGGGATTAAAAACTCCATCCTTGTTATTACATCAAATCATGTCATGTCGAGAACTTACAACTTCCACATAGAAAGGTAACCACCTATCTTAATGGGGAAATTCTGACAGTGGTGAACACCCTACAAACGGATACCTAAGGGATTATATACCATCATAATTCCATGATTGTTTTCACTGTTGAGGAATAGACTTTAAATGATTGCCTCAGATAAGAATGACTGATATGTGCTTGTATCAAACAAAGTAGACACTAAATTAGACAGTACTAGAATAGTACCTTGTATAGTAGTTCTTTCGGTTGTCTAATCTTGAGGAGTAGATTGGACTTTATCTAATTGGCATATACCATGGCCCAGGGTCACTACCTAACTTCTTTGAAAAGGTCCACTCATATGGGATTAATAATCATATTCTTGGTTAATTCTACCTTTACCACTACCTCAACCTACTGAACTTGTGGTATTCTAATGGACTGACTATCATGATCCTGCTAACCACGCTCCCGATCGAGGAGTTGGTGTTGATCCCTACTCTCTATTAATTGTCAGAAAAGTTCTAAAGAAGTAATTTAAATGAATCGTTTTTTGAAAACCTCTTCACTCCAATAGATTATGTATACACTTCCTCCTATAATGTCCTGACACTCCACACTAGTGATAGATATGGGAACTACCCACGAAAGGATCTTGGACACTGCTACTGCCACAATATTCTCTGAAACATTATTTTTAACCCAAAGATGATCCAATAGAAGCCGTAGGTTCAAAAACACCCTATCAAGCACCCTCATAATATCTTGGATTTGGATTTGTATATTGGTCCTGGTTGAAGATCTCAAAAACATCTATCATTCTGATCAAATTGACTTGCAACTGGATAGTTTAAGATAACCCTTCTTGAAAACAACTAGGATGCATCATATCATTTTCAGGTATAGAGGAAGGGAAATGAAATAGCTTAGAAAAATGGGATGAGTAACCCCATACTAATATACCCCCCTACAAAAAATTCCTGAACTATCTTGCTCTGTTATCCCTCAGAGTCTGGGGAATGAAGTAGTGGTATAAGATAGTCTAAAAAACATCTCAATACTTCTCTCTATACTGGTATGCCTGATTGATGACACCCCAACACATCCTAGCTTAATTTCATAACATGTAAGTAGATAACATGACCCCCCTCTCTATATACATGTCTAGGTGATGTAAAATAGAAAGTATCCGCCCAATCCAAGAATCTGTAATAAGGGTCCCACCAACCCCCGAGAAAGTAAGAGGATGCTTGTGCTGAAAATCATGAGTCATCTAAGATGTGATCGTGGAAGGAAACACTTTTTATTGAGTATTCTATATTATATAAAAGATACCTTCCTAGAACTAGGTATTATATCCCAACCTAGGAATAGGAGGAGGATCTTTAGGTGGTTGGACTATAAGAGATACTGGAGGCTCAAGGCCCCCCATGTTATGAACATAATCATCACCACCTTCAGGGTTCTTCGAATGAGGAAGTCCTGGCAGAAGTATGATACATTTTGAATGAATATATAATGAATAAAATATTTAATTATGAATATTATAATAAAGAAACTAGGATAGCTACTAAATCCTTCCTATTATAATGAACATGCCCCTCAACCTACTTTAATATCCAGTAATAGATGATGGAATAGTCCATAATGAGTCATGAGAATAGAGAAACACCCACTACCGACTACTATTGAGAGGTTCAGGTCAATATTATATTATATACATGCACAAGGTAGTAGTTTTAAAGTTAAAATTCCTTCCTCATTAGAATGTACACTAATTAAAACTATTAAACTATTTAAATAGTCTTAACCTAATGATAAGTCTTTTTACAGCCTATAAAGGCCCATACATAGTATGCACCAGAAGATGAAAAAAAACTAGGGTTATTTCCATTTGAATTTCTCTTACCCATTTGAATATAATGATCCTCAAATAGTTGATCTAGCCAGAATTCCATTTTATGATCTATAAGGGCCTATACAACTTATGATTGAGAGAGTGTTTCCCACTAAACCCACACCATAGGAAGATCCAAATTCGTCAAGAAGTGTCAGCCCAATTTTATATGTAAGGCATGGATCAATTAATATGAAATGAGAAATTCTTGCAGAAAATGTATATTTGAAATGAAAAAATGTATGGCCTATTCATATTGTGCCAATCATGATTCATGTTTCAATGTATTACCCTAACTTCATCTGGTCGAGCAACATAATGAAAATTTTATCTTTTATCAAAATCTATAACATTACAAGTCATGTGAAACACACAATGGTAAAATGATATCTATAAAATATAAAGGATTCAATAAAAAAATAATTCATGCAACATAGAAATTACTTGTACATGGGTTCATGATACCCAGGAAAAGATTGCGTCCATGTCCCAAGCATTTACACTATCCAATATATTGTCACCCAATAGTAAAGAAAGAATGAAACTCCTCTAATACCACGTTGGGACATCCCTAACTTGTTTAATACTTCACCCACACCCCGAGCATGGTGGGCCACTTGATCCCTAGCATGTCTGCCCTTATGAAAGGGGATGCTGAATAGTACTGGGGGTGTAAAGTTAAAATAGTGGGGAGACATTACCCTCATTCCAGAATATATAGTAGATGAAACAGAGATTATTAGTATTTGATGAAATACTAATCATAGAAATAAAAATAATAGTAGAAACACAACCAAAAATGGAAAAAGTATGAATAACTCAATTAGATTGAGAAATCCACATAATTATTGTCTGATACAGATGTTCATGCATAGAATGCAAGTAAAAAAATGAAAAAAGGTATCATAAATGGTAATAAAAATGTGGAAAAATGAACAAAATCCAAAAGCTTCTCTATAGAATACCAATCATAGTCCCTAGCCTCTCCTATAAAACTCTATATAAATAGTATTATTCAACTACTGGAAGAGTGGTGATTTCCTATATCCATACCTAAAAGAAAACAATATTATTTTGTCAGAAATGTGGCTAGAGTTTGGTGTGAGATAACATCCCAACATGACCCCACCAATGCTTTCAATATGTAATTATAGTTGGTGCTCGTAAGTAAACAGTGAGTAGGTAATAGCTTGAAATTAAGCAATGATGAATAAATAAATAATCTCTTGATCAGGTTCCCAAAGGACACCCGATGGATCTACATGCTTAATTGTACCACTGGTATGTTCGAAAAATTCCCCAGATGTATATATATTGGTTTCCACTAGCATGAGGTAAGCATGTCTTTTTTCCATTCGTAATTAGATATATAGGGGTTTTAACTAGAATGAGGTGTGCATGCCTCTTTTACATATATGTATATCATAGCTAGAATGGGGGTAATGATGCCTCACACTAATGTAGATATTATAACTAGAATGGGGTAAGCATGCCTACAACATATATATATATATATATATATATATATAGATTTTATCCCTAGTGTGGGGTTAGCAGGCCTCCCATCCATACCTATCATAAAATGGAATGGGGTATGAAAACCTGCCATCCAATAATTTACATCATAATTGTTAATCATTGTAATTACAGAATAATTCAATTTAAAGACATGTCATCAAATGGTTTAGGCCATCTCATCCTACCCAGCTTAAAAACATCACCATCCTGTTTTCCTAATATGGAATACTCATTTCATGTAAAGGTTTTAAGGTCCGAGTGTCGGAGTCAATAACATCACAATCCCATTTAGAAAATTATAATTCAAATGGGGCTAAGAACCTTTGAGGAACCTTCATATTCATAAAAAACACGTGGTAAAATGGTTAATTATATTTAAAACTAAGATGGGAAATATAAACTATAATTTGAAATTTTAAAAAATTGGCCTAAAATGGCCAATTTAGTTGCACAAAACATGGGTGTCTATATAGAGATAGGGAGATCTATAAACCCTTAATACAAACTTAATTAAACAATATCAAGGCTCTAGAGTCATTTATACACAAAGGAACCCACACAATTAAGATGTTGGGCAACAACTAATTTATGAAATAATGATAACAAAATCCAAGAGGTAGAAACTAAAATGGAAAAATATGTGGCCTCCTACCTTTTCCCTACAGATGAATACTGAGTTCAAATAAACCTAAGATTTTATGTAGTCTAGAAGATATCCTCTTTTTAGTTCAATTCCTTAAAAATAGTGCATATGGTCCAAAAACCAAAGAGCACAATATATGAAATGAAGAATAGAGATAGGAGTAGAGAGACTATAGAGCCTTACCATGGGAGATCTAATGACTTTGACAAAATTAATATAAGAGAAAATATGGATATCCTAGATCAAAATCAAGGTTCTAGTCCTTTGACAGATCAAAAAGGAGGATTCAACAGTCCTGTCTGCCAGAAGAAAAGTATAATATGAAAATTAGTTAAATTTTATGTGAAAAAATGGCTATTCTGCCTCAAAGTTTGGCTCTTCTGGTTTATTCTCACGGTTTACCAAACCATATGCTAAGGTTATTCCACTATCAATAACATGACAAACAACCATTCCCCTAGTCGATATGTATGGAAAAAATTGTGAAAACCATCCTACAAACTTTTTTTTCTAGACCTAGATTATCCAAACAAGCCCTGAAATCTCAATGGGGCTCCATAAGACATAACAGACCTTTATCATGTTCAAAGGAAAGATTCAAAACAGTAAAAAAGTGATCCTTAACTTGTTCAAAAGTAGAGTATTTATAGTTTATATATTATGTACATGAAATTATTATGCATCTAAATTTATAATTTCAAATACAACTTATTTCAATACAATCTATTTGGAAATAAAAACATCACTCGATTGTACGTTTTGACTATCACCTCTATGATGTGATGTGAACTTTTTTTCTTTTTTTTTGAAATATATTTTAATATATATTGATTAAATGAATCTACATTATAGAATTTACATAAAAATGTTTCTATAAATTTTAATTTATATTTTATTATATTTATTTCCTTCCTTTGAGAAAATGGAAACAATGTTCTTACGTATGTATGACCAAACATTTCTAGTAACAATGTAATTATTTTATACCTCTAATATAAATGAATTAATAGATATAAATATATAATGAAAATATACTAAATCAATACCATGATTATTATTTTGGAGATGATAAATCTAAGATGTATGTAAAAGGACTAAAAATACAAAAAATAATACATTAATGAAAAATGAAGTAGTTATTTTTCCAAAATGTGATTTTAACATGGATTTATTACAAAATGTGTAATTGAATTTAATATGTTAATCATATATGGAATGATATATATAATTATTATTATATAATTGATTTATAATAAGAAAATTATTATAATTTAGGTTTGAATGTGTTTGAAAGAATTTAGGAATTAATGTATGATATATTTTTCCTCACTTTTATTCATGTGGGACACATTCAATATTTACCACTTGCTTAATTTTGGTGGTGTATATACTAGAAATTATTGTATATTATGTTATTAATTATGATAATTATGGGACATACATTTTAATATATGTTTATTTATTTCATGTGGATTTTTATTCAAACGATACAAAAGTGGTTGAAATTTTATGTTACAATATCACTATATCATGAGATTAATTTTTATTAGGATTGAAATGATGATATGATATGATATTCCGATCAATAATCTCAAAAATATGATTCTCCATTTTTTATATATTTTAATCACATTTTTTAATTCCATTATAATTTATTTATGTACTCAGGATTCCAAAATATTGTCTTTGATGAAAAACAAAATTAGGTTATCCCATTGGATGAAAACCTTATATCATCAATGTCATTTTTTTATAAAATTTATTTAATAGATTTGTTAACTATTCTCCAATGAATGGTTAATGAAAAATTTAACCATGTTATATTTTTTTCTAATTTTTTTTAAAATTAATTTTTTTCGTTTTTTTCAAAAAAATGTTCGGTTGACTATTTAACAAAAAATGTTATAGGAATCATAATTTTATGGATTTTTTATTCATCAAAAACCACAACGTATTTTGTTTATTATGTTTTGATGGAAATATGGTCTAATTTTTTCATACTTATTATTTCTATAGATAGTTTATAATTATGGCGAATATATATTTGAGAAACAATTACATTTTCCAAGATATATTATATTATGAAATGATGAAATGATTATGAAACCCATTTCCTTTCTCTAGGATATAATTTAATGAATGGTTTATTAAATACCATTTAAGTTATATGGGTTACAATATGATGAATGTTTTATAATATTAATGAATAAAAATGCATAGAATATGTGAAAGGTGGTAAACATTTCTCCCTATAACACATTTGGTGAAAGATGATGTCTTATGAGTTCAAATGGTACATGGGTGGTTATCTCAAGATTAAAACGAGGGTATATAATATATTATATAAAGCATAAAAAAATTAGATAAAAAATTGGGTATCCAAACCCAAAGTAGGCACATATGTTCCCATCCAAATCCTAACATGTTATTATTTTATTGGAGAGTATCTTTGATATATGGTTTTATTTTTTTATGTGCATGCCAGAAATATATATATATATATATCTTTTAATGTTTTTGTTATAATGGATTATGATCATTTATTCCCTTAATATTAATGTCTTATTAATTCTATATGTTTATTACGTGACTCTAGTTTCGGATCAATGATTTTTAGGGTTTGGTTTTAATGTTTATTATCTTATTATTATAACCATATGACAATGATTACATTGACATATCCTTTCTTTATAGTCAATAGTATTCATAAATCACCCTTTATGATGTTTCCTTCCCATAGGTTATATATAAAGCATTAGTTATTCCATGGCTATAGAGGGTTGTTATTTTGGATAACTATGTGGGAGTATTTTTCATTCACTTATGAATCAGTTGTTTAGGTAGACAATTTTAGAAACTCACTAGGCCATATTATTCTGGCATGGATTTTTTCATAATTTAATGAATATTCATTTATAATGATTTGATCTCCATATATTAGAACTGTTGGTACTTACACCATGTCCCTAGAAAATATTGGAATAATGTTTTTAATACACCCCTACTAATTTAAAATAAATATACAACTCAATTTTAATTCTGCAAATCGGTTTAAAAGGAATATTCTTATCATTTTCTGAAAATTATTATTTTTTACTTATTTCTGTAAATGGGAGTGTAATCATTTATTTGAAATTATAAAATATATATAGAATTTACGAATACCATGACCATAATATTTTATGAATATTACATTACACATTTTCAAGGTTATTTTCAAATTAAATATTTTGCATAAATTTTTTAATTATTTTTATTTTAGAATTTGTTTTATAAGTTTAAGGTTTATTTTCCTCGAGAAAAATTTCAAATATCTTTTCATAAAATTATTTATATCATAACATCCTTTAAAGTTAATTATTATTCTTAGGGGATATGATCCAATGATACCATTATTACTCTATCTCCCAAAATATATTGTTTTTGTTGATGATATGTTTATAAGAAACATTTGTCTCCATAGGTTATGCTATAATTTTCTTAGAAGACAATTTATATGAATGGGTTATGATGTGTTGATATTATGAATATTTTATAATATTTAATTATTCATATATATGATTTTCATAATGTGATGAGTGGTTAGGTTTTAAATAATGGATGATGTGTATGTTATAACCAATGAAAATGGTCATGTTACAAAAAATTAAAGGTAGGCCTATAATTGTATTTCCCTCTAATGCATTGGGTGATGATTGATACCTCATATGAAAATTTTTACTATAATGGGGGTATATTCTAGTTCATAAATGTATTGTTTATACTATGATAGTCATGTGATTGAACCTTATCTATTATGATGGTTTGGGATTGAAACTAATGAACTATTATAGTCTTTAATGTGACACTTGAATGTAAATGATTTCATATTATTATGTGTATTCCACAATTCCTTATACTATGCCAATGTCATGTTCTCATAATTCATTCTCTTTTATTAATTTATGATTCATTTCTTCTGATATTACATTCCTTCTGCCATTACATTAGATTATGATATATGATATGAAGGGAATTAATTTCAAATGAAAAGCTCAAGTTATCAAACACTTATGTTGAGGATATGATTATGTTATCATTGATATCTTCTTTGTTTACTCTTACTGGGTGTCCAAGATCATTATTTATTATTTTTCCTCTCTCTATGTTATGAAAAATGGTTTAGAGAAATGTATTTCCCAAAAGGGAGATAAATATGAAGAAAATAATGGGATACTGTTATATTTCACTTATTAATGTGTTCATGTTGGATAATATAGTAGACCTAATAGATTATAAAAATGATAATTATGATATGTAATTAATATTCATTTAATAAAATTTAATATCTATTTATGGATATTATCAGTCACTATAGTTGGTATTATAATAGGTTTTAGTTATCCTTTGAACACTAGGATGATAAAACATTAATGAGAACCCATGGGATAGTTCTATGTATAAAATTACATTCTAACGTTTTTGTAATTATTGTTGATGACATGGGATAAGATAAAGGTATAATAGATTACAAAGGTGGCCCCCTGATTTATAAATCCTATAAATTATTTTGAACTATTATTCAATATGACTATTGTTTCTTACACTATGTTTTTTTGTTTTAGAAACTAACTAGAACTAGAAGGATTCAATTGAAAATTGATGTAAAATGAAATGATTACCTTACATGTAATCAAATGAATTATGTGTTTGAATGCAAAAAATTAGGACTATAACTAACCAGCTATAAAGATATATGCTTAAAATCCAAAAAATAATGCAACTCATAGACACACCAAAAAATATAAGGGATGAGTTTAATGAGAGATTTGGTTGTGGACAGTATGAATGAAATATGATTCAATTTATCATATATAGATAATAATGGTATAATAAATCATGTGAATTTATTAGAATAGAAAGAATATTTTTCTACGTGAAAACAAGGGGAGTAGGGAATGTTATTTTTGAGGAACAATGAATAGTATAATGGTGGGAAATAAAGATAATCCTAAATTTCCTTTTATAGTTCAAAATCATTTGTGTGGGGAATATGGGAATTTTCAAAGAAAAAGGCCAAAAATGGGTTTACTCATAGAGCATAGAAGGAAATGTTCTATGTCAACATTTTAATTAAAAATATTAATGTGTTTAAGTATTGAGAATAAGGAATTATGTCAAATGATATTTTTTATATAAGATTCATAAAAAATATAAGGATTTCTCAACATTAGTTTTATTTATATGTTTGAAAACTAATTTTGAATGGTCATGAAAACCATGAAAAGTGATATAATGTTAATGTTATATTATTGAATTGGGATAAAGAGATGATTGAAATTTATGGGATAGTATTGGTGAACTAGAATTAGATAACAATTTTATGGCAATGTGATTTATTTCAAATTCTATGAGTTGTATACATATTTGGATTTATTAAATTTATTCAATAGTCTGTGTTGTTATATGAGGTATAATAATGATGTTATTTTTTGGATTCATATATATTTTCATGTGAGTATAACATAAATGTTATGGATACCATCAGTGATTTAAAATTTTAAGGGTGATTACAAGTTGACTGGAATAATCATCCCATTTTTAATGATAAATGTGATGATATTTTCAATTGATTTGGAACTTTTAAAGGGTATTAGAAAGAATTATACATTAGGTATGAAATTATTCATTGGTGTGGGAATTTGATTTGATAATTAGTTAAAATGGTATATAATCTTATGGAAGAAAGTTAATATTGATTGATTAAAAGTAATTCTTCTAAAATGTGATATTTTAATAGATATTTATGGTAATGTAATGGATTACCATTATATTTATTATCAAAATATTATTCCAGATATTTTGGTGGTGTTCCCTATATAAAAGAATAATATTGTTATTTACCTTGGGGATTAATGATATTTAAGTGATTTTTCATTAGATTGAGGTATATATACAACATTGGTTTAATAATTGATTTAAAATTAAATATTACATTGTAATAGTTTAGTTAATATTATATATATAAGATGAATGGTAGGATATAACCTTTGAGATTAATAAATTCTTTAATTTTTAGGTTATTGTTATAATCAAAGAAATGGATATTAATGCTGAATTTCTTTGTATGATGGTTTATTAATAATGAAATTTACCTTCTAATAACCATTTTTATTTTTGGTTAATTATTAATTATAGGAATAATATCGTGTTACACATTTTTTGGATCAATTTGAAATTAATTTTAGTGCTTCAATATTGAAAAATAAACGTGAATACACATCATTTTTTTTGCATCAAATTAGTTTTTTGGTTGAAATTTAGTAAAGGATGAAATTATACATTTTTATAATGTATATTCACTTATATTAATATTCATATAGGAATGGAATGACTTGATTCTCTGAAAAAAGGATTTTATGATAATTTTTTATTCTTATAACATTCAATTATAATTAATTTATGGTCTTTTAAAACATCCCTAATTCTTGTATTTGGGGGTTTTATCTTTCTTTAGAGTAATTGTATATCAATATATTAGTACAAGGGGGTTAGTTTTCACTTATATGAACCTATTTTCATATATCATCAATTTTATTCAAATTATAATACATTTTATGTGTTATTCTGGACGAATTCATATATCCCTCTTCATCTTTATAAGTGGAAGTTTTATTTAGGAAATTTTGGATGTAGTTATTTAATTAAGACATTTTGGAATACTAACCCCTTGAATAACAAGAAAAATTTAAATTTTTTAGGACATAATTTATTTGGGGTGATGTAACAC
Organism: Viscum album; assembly: GCA_963277665.1. Lineage (NCBI taxonomy): Eukaryota > Viridiplantae > Streptophyta > Magnoliopsida > Santalales > Viscaceae > Viscum > Viscum album. Next base: position 615,454,971 of record OY728136.1, read on the forward strand.
CATGACATTATAAAATAAAACCATGTTTAATAGCGTACATGACACACATCACCCAACATAAAAAACAATGAAATATTAACATATGTGGCCACTGTAACCTAGTTATTAAATTGAAATGTATTAATATGATTAATTAATATATAATATATATAAATGTCCAAATCCATATATATATATATCGATAAATGTTTCTTAAATAATCACTTTATTTTTTAGTAAAGTCATATAATTATTTTCTTTAAAAATTTATTTTATTTATTTATATGTGAAAATATTATAACAAGATTCATGGGGTTAGAGAAATTATAGGTGATACAAATGATCTTATTTAATATTTAATTAGGTTGAATTTACAAAAAGGTTATGAAAGAAGTTTTTCAGTGAATAGTAGAAAATATTAATTTTTATTTAAAACTTTATATCCATTTCAGGAAAGTAAAAAAGTAAAATTGTTTTTATATATTATTTGAAATTAAAGTTTTATATCTTATGTTATGTTTATGGGAATCCATTTATGATATAATCTAGTAACAAATATTTTTATATGTAAAATGAATTTTTATAAAAATATATTTTTATTATGGTAATTTATATGGAACATAATGTATTTTATTAATCACTATTGGTGAATTACAGAATAAAATTTATATATTCTGTATTCAATAATAAGTTTCAACAGTCATCTAATAGTTTTTATAATCATGTCGTAGGAATAAATTTAATTTAATGCCTAAAAATGTATTGATCCAAAAAAGAAATTTTCATCAACTTTTTTGAAATTTCTAAAATTTATTTATTAAACTAATATGTATTTTATTGATAAAATTTATTCCATATTTGGTATTATGAGGTTAAATTTTTTTAATTGGGTCCACATTATTTTTAGGCATTAGGAATTGTAACAATGGTAAAACATTTCAACTCAGTAAAGGTTAAATAAAATTAATTTGGGATGGAATTATATGATAAGGCCATAATATTTTGAATTAATTCCCATAATATGATGGGGATTATAAAAGTTTCACCTTATGTTGAAAATTTTAATTTTAATTGAAACATGTCATTAAAATAGAATTCTATTATATTTAAAGGAAACCATGTTTTAGAATGTCACTCTCTTTGTTTTAAATATTTCTTATATGTACACATAGGGAAAAAATTAAAATGGGAATGAATATAAGTATATATTTTTAGTTTAATTTAATTTTTAATTGATTAAAATTTATTTCAATTTTTTATAAATTTTATAATTACCATTATTGATTACATCACGCTTTCCCAATATTTTTTAATTAAAAAATAATAAAATAAATTTTATAAAATATATTAATCGTAATATAATTTGAATGAATTATTGTGTTACCTGATTTTTCCTTATAATAAAAAATATTAATGACATTTTAAAACAATATATTATAAATCTAACTTTTTTTTTCTTTTATGTCAAATTAAATGAATAGTGTCTAGACAGGAAATAGAGAAATTTTAGAAAAATAATATATTAATAAAATAATTAAGAATAATAAACATTTTAAAAGAGGTAAATGTGGAAAATATGTAGTGTAATATTTTACCCCCATTCCATTTTTAATCTATTTTAAATATTTTTCATGATAATGAAATTAAAATATTTTAATCTATTGGGAAATACCATGACATCCTCTCCAAGAAATTGTAAATGGGCATTCCTCCTATATCATATTCACACAATATTGTGCCATTTATGATGAAACAACTAAAAAATCCCTTGTAAATTTCTCTATGTTCTATTAAGAGGTGAATGTATTATAAAAAGAAAAATATTAGAACCCTTAAGAGAAGATCTAAAGGAGTTGTTTCAAAGAAGAGGTAAAAGCCTTGAAGAATCACTTTATTATTAATAAGTCCTTATCTCAAATAAATATATAGGGTTATTCATAAAATAATAATTTTAGAATTATAAATATATATAATTTCTCATTTCAAGAAACCAACCTTATTAACCCTATTTTGATCAAATGGGAAGTCTATGTATGGCATGTGCATTCGTAGGATTTTTCATATCTTCACTGGGAAAATATTCATTACTCAGAAATATACTTCATGGATGGGGATTTTTTTGGGTTTAATGTTTATAAATGTTATTTATAAAAAAATTTACAATATTGGAATCACAAAATCAGGTCTATCATTTTACCAACCAATCCGTTGAAAAATGTTAACGTCCCTCGAGCGTACATGTGGACTATCAAATCAATGAAGTGATATAATTCATATTTTTTTAATTTATGTTTTATATTAAATTTAATAAGGATATATTTAATGAAACTATAAGATATAATTTTAATTTTAATGAATCTTTAATGGTGAATTATTATTTACATTTCTTTAGTTCCATTAGTTTAAAAGTGAAAACAATGTTCAGGCGTATGTACGACCTACCATCTCCGTGAATGATGTAAATCATTTGCCTATATATACATTTATGAATGATTGTAAAATTTATATAATGAATATATATGATTTTTATATCGTAATTAACATTCTAGATATTATGTGACCCTGATAAATATTCAATGACCAAAACTAACAAACCAGAACATAAATGAAAAGTGCATTTGATATCTCCCATAACGGTGATTTTAATAAAAAATTATTGAAAACCGGGTGAAAAAAATTATAATTAGATTGTATCTGAAAAGATATGTGAGTATGTTAGAAAAATATATTTATACTAAAAGTATATTTAATATATTATATGCTCTAAGATATACCAATGAATTGGGGCCTAAGATATGGGATTTTCATGTAACTTTTACATCCATAGAACACATGACATACTCACCACATGTAACTTTTTTATGATATGCATTCATCTAATAAATTTATATTAATATAATTAATACTATATTTACAAAAATTTAAATATCTATATGTGGTTTTTTCTTTAATTTTTTTATGATGAAAATATGACCAAAGAGGTACGGGATTTATATTTCATTCATATTTGATTCAGGATGGTATATAGTCGAACTTCCATTAGAGGAAAATACATGATACTTATATAATTAATACCTTTAATATTTAATACCCACAGGTTATTTTTAATGAATATTTTATTACCCTTATTTTACCACTCTATAAATACTCATGATACGGGATGAATATTTTTGAAGAAAATTGGTTTTATATTACTACTCGAGCAAAAATATGTTTCATCCATACCAATGTCTATATAAAATTACTTCAATAATTTTTTAATATTACAATAAATATGTTTTCATTAATTGTTCAACATGATTGTATTTTTAAAATCTGTTAAAATAAGTATTATTATTTTTGTAAATTTTTAATTTTTAATTTTTTACTATAAATACGGATGGAAAGATTTAGTTTTTACTCCCACAACTTAAACAGGATTTTGTATTGCCATGATTGCTCAATGATTTTAACATTCCCTTATAAGTTTCAATGTTTGTTGTAAAATAAAATTTTCACTATAAAATATTAGAAATAATATATTTTAAAAGTGAATATAAAATTAGAAATGTTATTTAAGTAAATAAATATTTCATTTATCTTTTAATTAAATTTATATACATGATAATATCCTTTGAAATTAATTATTCATTAATTTGTATATGATTGGTTTTATTTTCATGGGATATGATACGATGATATGATGAATTTTTTATGATCTTTTGGTATAAATTTGTATGTATTTCATTATACTGTAGGTATTTATGTTATCAACTAAGGACAATGATCACATTATAGGTAGGATTATGGTCATGTTATAACCTAGGATGGTTCGACTAGAAGTTTTATTTCACTCCATATGATTGGGTAATTATATATATATCATGAGATAAACCTAACTGAAATAGGGAGTAGAACTAGTTTAGTAGTGGAATCATTTTTCAATAATAGTTTTATAAGTGAAACATAACAACTATAATTGTTTTTGGGTGTGTCCCAATCCATTATCATGGTCTTAGAAGTAAGATTAGTCTATAAAAACGATATTTTCCATTCTTATATTTATGCAACAATTTCATGTATTATTCCAATGTTATTATCTCAGAGACCAAGTTATTTGATTCTTTTATGACTCTTGTCATATAAAATAACAAGATTTACACCACAACTATTGATTATGATATATGATAAGTAGGGTATTCATTTCAAATGTTGAGAATAGGTTCTCCTATCTCCCTTGTTTACCCTTAATAAGTATCTGAGCTCTCCCATTGTAAATTTTCAGTTCACTAGGTCAAGAATAATAATTTTATGAATGATATTTATTGGAAGGGTGAGAGGTTATAAAACAATTATGGGATACTCTTATAAACCGGTAGTTTATGTGTCCATGGGCCAAATAATATGGGTAATATATGATTCTGGGGTTGATAATTATGAATTCAAATGAATATTCATATAATAATATGTGATATATTTGTAATAAATTTATTGGTCAACACATTTTAGGCTATATGTAAACTAAATATTTAAATTGTGACTCATATAATTCAAGGGAAAAACTCAATTGGTTCAAAAATATTATGCCAAAAATTTAGGCCATTATTCAAATGTATTTAAAATATGGATTGAATGATTATTCAAGAAGAATAATTTAAATTAATTTCACTTAATAGATTATAGTGTATATTTTATAGAGTGAATTTATGTATTTATTGTGAGATTTTATGTCATGGGAAATGTGGTTCTTCAATATTTTGAATTGATTCAATTTGTTTTGGTGGATTTTCAGTAATACAAATTGAGTTAGTTAACATATTCAATAATTAAAAAGTAGATATTCTATATTCCATAAATTTGTATTAAAAGGTATAAAATTTTATTGATGAAAAAAACAAATACTCTAAAATACCAACTTGTTGAAGATGTATGATTATATTTGTAACTAGATATGTGATATCTCAGAGATTAATATTATTATTATAGTGAAATAAAAATGTGAGTAGAATTTATAGTCCATACCCAAGAGGATGATGGTTAAATTTTATTCTAATTTAAAAATTTTCATGCAGGTAGATGAGTTCACATATTCCCTATGAAGTAATATATGATAAGGGATCAATAGGGAATCTATATGAACATGATGATATAAAACACAGAAACATGTGGTGTTGTTAAATGGACCAATAAGTACACAAATTGTTCAGATATTTTACTTCCTAAAGAGTAGTGATTATACGCTAGGAATGTTGGGGAGATGATCCCAAGGTGGAATTGAGCTGACATCAAACTACTATAAAGGATAGAGTAACCTAGTCCATCCTGATGATCGATGAGATTTAGTGATTTAGTGAACTGACACATTGTCGATCGCATTATCCATCATGTATGATATTGAGGGTGACCCATGTAAAAAACATTGTATCTTATTTAATTTCTTCATACACATTAAAAATTGGGTAAAATATTATAAAATTTTAATTATAGTAACTTTTTGGTTATCCTAAGAAGGAAACAAATAAATATGTAAAATAAGAGAAAACAATTGAACCTTAAGGTTAAATAGAAAAGACAAATTATGGTACTGAGAGGAAAATAAAAAATATTACATTGGAAATTTCATGCCAATACGGATTCACTCCCCCCTGTTCTCAGTGCATTCCTCACCAAATCCCATTACCGGTCCTAAAAAAAATTATTTGAGTGATGTTTATTTTCATTAATTTTTTTCACATATATTATTATAATATTATGGTGTTATTGCATTAATGGATTCAATGTTGATGACACTACATATTTATTTAAATAAATATGAAATGTGGGATGATGGTTTTTTAGCCTATACAGATGATTCTATTAGAGTACCTAAAGTTTTTTTGTTGGAAGTAATTGTAATTATAAGATTAAATAGATCAAATAAATATTCATATTTATTCATTATTCAAATATAAATTCATGAATTATTATGAGGAAAATGTTTAAAAAATTAATTCACCTTAAATATTCTCAAAAAATATATAGAAATAGTTGGAATATCTAATCTAAATACAAGGTATGCTAAACAAAAATTTCACTAATATTTAGATTATATATAATAAAAAACAAGTGGAACCCTATTCATAAGTTGGAATTTCCAAATGAGGTATCAAATTCTAAACCTAATGTTCAATCTTCTTATAACTATTTTTTGGGGTAACTACATGACATTTTAGAATGCATTTTAAGCTTAAAGGAATAAGTTATTATATTTTTAAAGAATTGAATATCATGGTTTGAATCTATGGAGTGTTCTTGTAGTTTCCATGTGGGTATATAAGTCTCAAAAGATGTTTTGGAATAGTGGGATGTCATTCATTATGTGCATTATGCAATGGGTAATTTTTTGGAAATGGAAAATAATATTATAAATATGAGATGTGGATTCATTATAGTTTAGATGAAAAATATATACAAAATGATGAATGATTATAGTTATTTTTAATAATAAATTTCAAATTATTTTAGTAAAAATATGAACATAATGAATTATTCAAGGTAAAAATTATTCCAAACATAATTCATTTTGAGGAATGAATACAATTTTGGATTAGATGATACTACTATTTTAGAAGGTATCTGAGAAAAATTGAAAAAATGGTGAGTTATATGAACATATTGAGAAGAATAAAAACATTTCTTAGAAAAAAAAAAGACCCAATATTTTATATCCCACAAATTATTACTAAATCAGAAAAAAAAATCATTAAAAATCCATAATAAAGGTCCATAAAAAAAGGCAATTTTTTTTACCTATTTGGAAGAAATGGGAGAATCAAGAAAATGTGTTTGAGGGGAAAAATCCCTAGTGTAAAATAATGTTTCTTGGTGTGACAAAGTTTCAATAAAAGTGGTAGAATAAAAATTATTATTATCATTTTAGATTTTTTTTTATCTAATCTGACCTCTATTATTGGGACATGTATTCAAATTTTTGGAATTAGTGTATGGTAAAAGTAGTCCTTGGGATATCTTAAAATCATTTTAGATTTATAAAATATTTTTTCTCCAGAAAAAGGCTTGTTGAAATAGAAAATTGGTTTAATATTTTAGGGAAAAATAATGATCATCAAGGAAGTGTAAACAAGAAAAAAAATCAGTTCAATAATTAAATATCATTAGGTTGAAAATATTGAAAATATTTATGTAAATGAATTGGATGCTCTGTCTATGAAATATGTGAAAAAAATATTAAACCACAATGAAAGAAAATGTATAATAAGAAACTCATGTCTATTGAGGAAGAGGCATAACTATGTGGTCTAATAAAATCCTCTAAAATGAAGGAGTTGATATGTGGAGGAAGATTAAATCAATGGATAATTTATTTGGACCATATTTATAATGAAATTAAATCCCATTAAAAATATTACTCAAGTGTGAACTGCTCCATAATCATAAAAAATACCAATATAAAAAATTATAAAAATTATAACATCCAAGTATAAATTAATTTAAGCAGTATAACTAAATTAATATACAATGAAATGTGGTTAAATAATCCACGTTAAAGACATGATCAACATAAAATTTATTTTTATATTGAAATGAAATTACTTTCCTGAAATTTCAAAATGGGAAAGGGAAAGGAAGAAAGAGGAAGTTTGTCCAAATATGGCCATCCCCATTCCTCCATGTGAGGAGTTTGGATGTTGTACTCCCCAATTATTCATTATTTTTACAAACCATTATTTGAATAGGTATACAATTTATGTAGGGAGAATGTATCTAGATTAAATCTTATAAATAATAACATGTTAATGATCTGAATGATGGTATGATAAAGTCAATGATGATGAATTAAAAAGAATGTAATTCAAGGTAGTTTTTTTTTCAAAATTTGGTAACAATCTTGATGGTTCCTGAAATTGGAGAATTTATCTACTAAAAATTACATGGTATATTGATTGAATGATTAATTTAAAGAGATATAGTTTCCTATGGAGGATAGAAGAATATATATAGATTATTGTGTTATTGTTATAAGTGGTTTCACCAATCATAGAAACAGATATTGGTGTCATAAGATAATTAATAAAGGGGGTTTTAGAAAAAAATTCAATGAATTATTAAAATTATTTTTAGAATTAAGATTATTATAATTTCTTTGAAGATATAGTTGAATACCTAATAAAACTATTTACAAGAGGTATAAATTTATTATTTAATTGGTATGTATCACAATGTATGTTCTTAATGAGTATGCACTAACTATTTGGTGTGAATGTAGTTAAGTTTATAGGTTGTGGGTTTAGTAGAGGAAACATTAAATCAACATGAGTTTATATTTATATGGATAACATAGACAAAATTCATTAAATAAATATGTTTCATATAATGAGTCCAAGCTTAGTCACCTCATCAGATTTTTCGATATCCCATTTGATAATAGGTAGTCTCAGTCAATGAATAAATTGTATGAAAATAAAAGTGATGAGTATTGGATATAAATAATATGATATCCTAAAATGGAGGGAAATTGTTCAATGTATTTAAAAAATTTGAATATCTAAAGGACATAACAAATACCTACCTATCCTCAAAAAGACCTTGAATCCTATTACGTAACACATATTATTTTCTTAAAACATAGGGGTTTTTAGAGTTTCTTCTCATACATAAAAAGGAGATAATATTATATGAGAAGAAAATAATGGGGTTTTCCCCATTATAAGTGGATAATTATCTGATATTATATAATTCCTAATCTGATGACATTCTAAGGGTGAGAGAAACAATAGTATAAAATTTTCTTGGAGATAGAACCTTATTATTTCATAAAACAATTGGGGTATATTTTACATATATTTGGGAAATATTATTTTAACCAAAATATAAATAGGTATATTGTTAAAAACTAAATAAATAAGATCAATTTTTTATAAACTGAGTGCATTTTGATTAGATGATATTTTATTACAAGAAATGGTTTGTGACCAACAAAAGGATTTTGTTGTATTATTGAAATGATATTTACCTTCGAATGTTTTGAGAAAATATAGATGTGTTATTATAACTACGTGATCCGTACATGGTTATGAGATGGGACAACAATTTTTTGACATTTATAAAAAATTACTTTTAGGACACACCATAGAATATGGTTTTTTGTATGAGTATACACTAAATAGAAATGATAGAAAGAAGTATACTATGGTAGTCCATGTGGTGGAGCTATAGAAATTTAAAATAATGTTTGACAAGGAAATAATAAGGCTATGTAAATGAACAATGAACCAAAAGTAATTTTATGAGAATCATGAAGCCTACTATTTTATTCTCAATAGTCATTGTGTGTGAATATTAATAATAGAAGTTATAGGGAAGTAAAATGACCAAATTTAGGATAACCATGAAATTTAATCTTTCATGGTGACCTGAGAGAATCCCTATAATAAATATGGAATCGCAATACGAATTTTTTAATAGAATTGTTTGTATAATTGGAATGAAAACATTTATGACAATCCACATCATTATTTGATGAAGTTGGACATTTCATAAGTCATTTTGAAGTATATTTTCTACTTTGGTAAATAGTGATTCTAGAAATAAAATGCAGGTAAATGTGGTGAAATATTTTTCTTGAGAAATCGTAAGGAATTTTATTAATTCTATTATAAATGAAAAAATCGAAAATAGTTTATTCAGGTGGGGTGAATTTAAGGAATTTTCACTTTATATTGAAAATGACATGTGACGTCATTCAAGAGTAACTCTTTTTTTCATTATTTTCATCTAAAGATATTCCAAATATTTTAAAACCAACATATTAAATTATTGAGCCGTACAATATTCCTTAAATAATCAATTACCTATAATTTAGTCAATGATTCAACAACATTAAAAACTGATATTGAAACATTATTCTATTGGATTAAATATAATTAATTTAACACTATAATTGATTGATAATATACTCTATAAATATGTTATCTATTTTCTGTTGAATGTATGATCATTGGAAGTTGAGACCTCAATGGTGGTCAATTATTGTCACATGATTTGGAGGAAGTTCAAAATACCAAATAGTGGTGGTTTCCAAATTCTAAAATAAGGAATAGAATATCATATATTGAATAAAATAATAATAGAAAAAAAATAAATCATTTAAGAAGAATATATACTCTTGAATATTTAAGTGTTAGGTAGAGGGAATTTCGGTGAAATTGATTATATTATTTCCCAGAGAAGAATAAGGTAATTGTTATGAAAAAATAATCGGAGTTGGTGTTCCTGTTATTACATTGGATTGTGAAGACCTCATTTTATTCTAGGAGAAGAAATTTTTTCAGGTAGAGTATATCATATATCCTTTTTGAAGGTGTAGTTGAGGGTAGGTTAATATATAATTTATATCTATACATGGATGATAAAGACAAAAGAAATTTATGTTGTTAAATGGAACAAAAATTAAATAAATTTTTTAAAGGTATTCATTTATAATGTTTCATGATCATAAAAGTGGTAGAAACAGAAGTTTTATGGTTGTTGTATTGAGTGAATATTGAACCACTTTAAAGGTATGAGTGACCAAGAAATTCTTGATGAGTTGTGAGATTTAGTTATTTTTTAAATCAACCCACTATAGATTAGAAACACATTGGAGTATCATAGCGAGGGTGAACCCTGTAAAAATATTTTTGTCTTATTTACTTATTGTATACAAAATATATGGATAAAATAGTATCAAATAATAAATTTTGTAAAGGGTTAGTAATGTTAAGATATAATTATATCTATGTTAAATATAAGATCAAATGAGTGACCCTAAATGCTAAGATGTCGTGATCCTTTATAGAATTCATGGTTAAGGTACAAGTGTTTAAAATTTGATTAGTTTTTCATTTTGTAGTGGAAAAAACCCTTCACACCTAGGAGTTCTTCATGATGGTTAGTTATAACTGACATGTAAAACTATACAAATCAATTTATCAAGTCAGTTATAAAATAACCAACGTGATAAATTGATTAGAATCCCTTTTTTACATCGGTTATTTAATAACCAACATTATAAATTTCAGAGATTGGATTTTTACATCAGTTATTTTTTAAATAACGTGATAAACAAAAACTCATCAATTTATCAAATCAGTTATTTGATAACTGATGTGGTAAAGCACCATTTATAACACCGATTATAAAATCTTCTACATGATAAATAATTTTCTATGTTGGTTATTAAATAATCGTCTTTATAAACATAAAAAATAGTTTATCACATCAGTTATTTAAATAAAAATGTGATAAATCCTTTAAATGATTTATTTCACCCTATATTTAGTCATTCTGTTTTCATTGATTGGGAGACCTACAACTCTTCTCTCTCACATGGAAAACCTAGAAAATATTCTTCGTAGTTAGACCCTACATCCTCATTTTTCCAACATCATTCATCATCTTTATTATTTCCATATCTGTCAAGTCTACTCGCAACACTCAACTAAGCCTCACACATCTCGATTTCATTTTTATTTTTATCGATTACCAAAAATTATGTTTTGAGATATTATATATCTATCTTTCTTCATGATAACAATGCAAGGGTCACAATTTTCTTTTATATCATGCGGAATTATTTTTTGGTAAAATAAACCATGGAAGTGAAATCATGTAATTTTAAGATTTTTGTGCATTCTATCATGTGTGTGTACATGTACTAAGGGTTTCCAAGGGGGGTGGGGGATATCTAAGAGGTGTTCATGGTGTCCATGGGGGTGAGGGGGTTGTCAAATGTGGTAGGGGTTGTCCATGGGGGTCGGGGTGTCCAAAGGTGAGGGGTTGTGGAAGGGGGTAAGGGTGTCTAGGGGGTTGGGGTGTACAGAGGGGGTGAGTGGGTTGTCCAAGTGGTTAGGGGGTATCCAGGGATGGGGGTGTCTAGGGGGTGGGGTTGGGTTATCCATAGGGGTGGGGGATATTTAGGGGGTGTGGGTTGTCCAAGGTGGTGGGGGTTTCCACAAGTGGGGGTGCGTCCATGGGTTGAGTGGGCTATCCAAGGGGGTAGGGGTGTCCAGGGGGTGGGGGTGTCCAGGGGGGCTGTTGAGGGGGATATCCCAGGGGGTGGTGGTGTCTACGGGGTGTTCATGGGGATGGGGGTGGTATCTAGGGGGTGAGGGGGCGTTTAGAGGAGGTAGTGGTGTTTAGGGATTGGGGGTGTCCATGGGGGTGAGGGGCTGTCTAGGGGGTGGTGGTGACCACATAGTGGGGGTGTCCAATGGGGTGGGGGTGGGGGTGTCAAAGGGGTGTTGTCTAGGGTGTGATTGGGCTTTCTAAGTGGGAATGGGTGTCTAGGGCTGGTAGGTGGGATTTCCAGGGGGCTGTCTGAGGGGTTTTTCATGTCTAAGGGGTGTCCAAGTGGGTGGGGTGAGGGGCCTTCGAAGGGGGTGGGGGTGTCCAAGGGGTTGGGGGTGTCCAGAGGTTAGGAGTTTATTAAGGGGGTTGGGGTTTCCATGGGGTTTGGTGTGTCTAGGAGGTTTGGGGTGTCTAGGGGTGTCCAAGGGGGTAGGGTGAGGGTGGTGTCTTGGAGGTGGGGTCCTAGGGGGTGGGGAGTTGTGTCCAGGGGTGAGTGGGATGTCCAAGGGGTTAAGTGAGTCCAGGGTGTGGGGGTGTCTAGGGGCGGTGGGGGCTATGCAGAGGGGTGGGGTGGGGGCTAGGTGGTGGGGATCTTTGGAAGTGGTGAGTGGTGTCTACGGGGTGTCTATGGAGGTGGGAGTTGTGTCTAGGTGGGTGAGGGGTCTTCCTAAGAGGTAGGGGTGTCAAGGTGGTGGGGGTGGTGTTCAGCGGGTACTATTAGAGGTGTGGGGGTGTCCAGGGGTGGGGATGTAATTGGGGTGTCCAATGGGGTAGGGGGTAGGGTGTGTTGTCTAGGGGGTGGGGGTCCAGGGGAGGGGGTGAGTGGGTTTTCTAAGGGGGTAGGGGTATCCATAGGGTGGGGTTGTATAGGGGGTGGGGGTGTCGATAGGGGTGGGGGTGGTTTAGGGGGTGGGGGATGTCCAAGGGTGTGGAGGTGTCCAGGGGTTGTCCAAGGGGGTGGGGTGGTGTCGTGGGGGTGAGGGGGCTATCTAATCTGGTAGGGGGTTGGACAACCCCTCACCCCTGGACACCAATCCTCCACCCTAGATAACCATACCCCATTGGATACCATAGAAAACCCCTACCCCCTTGGACAACCCCTACCATCCCATTTGACACCCCTACACTCTTGGACACCATTGGGTATATATAGCCCAATGGTTTCATAGAAAAAAACTCGCATATATTAACATCAGGTAGTTTATACCAACGATTCTGGTTGAACTATTGGTATAAGGTTATTGCAATGACCATCATGCCAAAAGTGTGTGAATCCATTGGGATATTCTATCCTAATGATTTTTGGGGAAATCCCAATGGTTTCAAATCATTGGGATATGTGTAATTTTCAATAGTGAATATATACATATTTTAATATTTATACTACATAATTATTTATTACAGAGACGTGAATTTGCTATCCAGTTGACTTGGGAAGTATTGTTTGGGTACCTTAAGATGAAAGGATCCATGATTAATTTAAAACTGTTATATTTAACAATATTTTCTTTTTAACATCGTTTTCATGAATGTATTTTTCAAATACGCATTGATTGTTTTTATTTTTCAAAAACAATTTACCTTCAAATAATGATATTTTTCATATAAATATATAATTGGATTATCTAAACAAGATATATAATTTTTATATTAATTATAAGTAATAATGAGCCCATGTTGGATTAAAACACATCAAATGAGTAATAAATATGGGGAAGCTATTGATGCCTTTTTAGAATCTTCTAAATGAAATGTTCCAAGCAGTGATATGTTTTTCTATCAATGCTAGAAATATTTGTATATCAAAAAGTTGAAAAGCAGAGACATTAAATATCAACTGATTTTTCATGGTTTTAATCTGAGATACATCCATTATATTTGGAATGGTGAAACTAGAATGAATGCGAGATCTAGTGTTGATGATGATTTTCAAGATGGTTACTATGATTGAATTGATGAAATGATTCTTAATATTACAGTAGAAAAAATTGAGATAGAACCGACAATTTAATGTCTATATGGTGATACTAAAAAACCATTATATCCTGGTTGTACTAATTTTATTGTTTTGTTGGTGATGTTGAGATTGATTAAAATGAAGGTGAAACATGGATGGAGTGACAGAAGTTTTACAGAGATGCTTGAATTGTTGAAAGACATTCATCAAAAAGAAAATGATCATCCAGATTCACATTATAAGGCAAATAAAATATTATTCCTAATTGCATTTGGAAACAATAAAATATATACATGTCTGAATGATTGTATGATTTATTGGAAAGAATATGAACTTCTATCAGAGTGTCCTAAACATGGGACATCATGATATATGTTGAAGGAAAAATCCTAGGCTGATATAGATATTATAAAGATCTCTGCCAAGGTATTTTGGTATCTTCTAATAATCAATCATTTGAAATGTTTATTTTCTAATTCACATGATTCAAAATGGTTAATATGGAATGATAATGAGAAGATTTGGGATAGAAAAATATGATATCCAGCTAATTGTCCACAATGGAGGGAAATTGATGAGCAGTATCATACATTTGAAAATGAAATTAGAAATCTCAGACTTGTTTATGACATTAATGGATACACATTTCATAAGAATTTTCCGGATAACAAAAGGGTAGTTTAGACTAGTGGGGTATTAGTGTTTGTATAAGCAATGCATTTTATGGAATTATAAAGACCAAAACCCAATTTCTCCATCAAATGCTTATTATGGATTCATTGTAGAAATATGGGAGGTTTATTACTTTAAAATTAAAGTTCTAAACTTAAACTGCAAATGGATTATCGGTAACAAAAATGTCCGACATGATGAATATGGAATGACAAATGTTAATATGAATAGATTGGAAGACACAATATATTCTACTTAAATTTTAACACATGAAAAATAGATTTTCCATGTAGTTGATTAATCTGATATGTAGTGGTTTATTGTTTTATAGAGGAAAAACAATATTTTGGTGAGGATAAACTTGATGAAGATGTGGATTTATGAATGATAAATACTTCCATGGAAATATTAGTAGAAACTAATAATGATCATGTTGAAGACATGGTTTGTTACATATAGAACGATCATGATGAAGGAATTTGGGAAAGAAATCCATTTGTACATTCCTAATATTATATTTAACATAGGTTTATTTCTTGTTTAAAATTATTATTTTTAATAAAATTTAGATATTGTAATTTATCTCTTTATTAAAATGCATTTTAAAACAAATATGTGGAAATTTTTGTTTATTTTAATTTTATTTAGTTTAGTTAACTTGTTTACCATTACGTAACTTATATATCTATTGATTTTATTGAATGATAATTACTTTACCATGTTGACTGTGTTTACCATATTTCACCATAGTTTATATTTACGTAACTTATATATTTATTGATATTTTTTGATGAAAATTACACCACCATGTTTACCATGTTTACAATCATTACCATTTTTTAACATACTTACCAAATTTACCATGTTTACTTTCACATAACTTAGTACAGGTTTTCCATTTTTTGTTTACATTAGTATTGTAATATTTGAATTTGAATATTTTTGAAATAATGTTTGATTTTTATATTTTAAGGATAATTACATATCAATTATTTTATCAACAACACGATTCTAGAGATGAGAATCATGATCAAACCTTTTGTGAGAAACATTAACATGCTCCTCTTGATATTCCCCAATCTTCTTCATGTGCTCTCATAACAACAAACAAGTGTCAAAGAGTTGGTAAAAATTTTTCACATGTTTACAAAAATTATCACTTTCCCGTAGCCAGGCCAGATGATATTGGTTGAGTTTGATGAGAATGAGATTCCTAGAGGTCGAAATGAAAATGGTTTTAGGATTTTTGCATTAACTCAGGGTAAAAGAAAAGTAAAGATTTTATATGATTAGTATAGACGTGTGGACAAGGTGGTAATGTCTCAGTTGTGGGAGATGATTTATATATGATATTTTTCTATTATTTTACTAATCCTTAAATGTTTCTAGTATAATATTTATTCCCTCTTCTTTATCAAATGACATTTAATAATCATGACACTAGAGGAGTTATGAAGAAATGTAAATTGATGGATTCTAAGGGATGGAGGTATTTCAAATCAACCTGCACATATAATTTCATTTTTGGTCATTGGAATAATGAAAATCTATATCATACTTGTTTTTTTATTGATGAAGATACATGGAGGTAATTTGTTGAAAGTAGAAGAAAAGATTCGTTTTTTGTGCAGGAAATGTATACTTGTATAAGATTTCTTATGTAAATGATCTAATTAATGTTTTATTAATGATTTATTATTCTTAAATTATAGAAACAAAGGACATATCGTATGATATCCAATATAAATATTTATTTCCATATATATTATCTTGGGGAGGGTATACATTATTGGAAGAACATTTGATGGAAGAAAATTTAAAAAATATGAGTGTTGAGTCTTCATGAAATGGAGAGGTTTCCCCTCCGCTGCATCCATCTAGACATGAAAAATTAAAGACATCTCATATGAAAAAAATGGACAATATCATTCTGAATAATCCAGAATCATAGCTGAGAGGATTGTAAGATATTTATTTTATTTATTTAAGATAATTATATTATTTTTATAATTTTAATCATTATTGAAATGTACGATTAATTAATAAAGGATTATCTTATGTATATGGGCTCACATAGGGTATTTACAGCTACTGGGATGCAAGATATTTTATCTTCAGCATTGGAAAATCACAAACACCCTGGTCATGTATGAGGATATCTTATGGGTGTATCGATATAAAAGTGTTTCCACATTCCTCAAATTCATTCATTGAGGGTGTTTGTAAAAAAATCATCCTTGGAGGAAGAAATTCATAATATTAATGAAAATATAAAAGAAAATATTAGATTGTCGACAGAGTCTATATATGCAGACATTAAAATAATATTTCGGACTCCCACTCCCACTCCTCCACCTCCCCCTACAGACCCAATTATTTATCCTCAACCTCTTCCAGTAGCTCTCACTCACCCACTTTAGCTTGCATACAACATTTTTTATCCTACTCCTCCACCATAGCATCTAACTTATTGTGAGATGTATTTTGATTCTCCACACCATAATATAGTATCATATGGGCTGGTATATTGTATAGGAGACATAGTTCATCATCAACAATTATAGGTAGCACATCATAGGGTCACTGTACAAAATATTATATATAGTTCAGCTTGACTACCATTTCCTATATATGATGTGACAATAGATGGACATAGTATCTGCAATGTTATTGTTTTTCCATCCAAAATTCTACGACTCATTACCATAGAAGTATGTATGTTATGTCTTTTATTTTATTTTTTATTAATGTTTTAACATTAGAAAAATAATAGATTTTCCTATTTATTTTTATTGGAAAACATAAAATATAATGAAATATTATATAGACAACAACATAGATAAATATAAATGTCACCATATACAGATTCTAGTAGCATTGACATATTGTCAAGATATTCAAATTTGTAGGTGGATCGGTATGAGTTTCCAAGGGAATATCATGTTTTTGGAAGTTTAATAAATGTAGGGATTGTGAAAATTGAAAACATGATGCTAGTTAATAGAGATAAGTTGGGCATCAACATGGTGCCAATTTTATCCATGTAAGTCATAAGACCTTTCCCGGCATTATATTTATTAAACTTTTATACTTAGTTCTGTTTTGTATTTGGTATATTTATAACATGTGTGAGAAGTATGAGAGGATATATGTATATGGATTCAGGGACCCGCAATTGATTTCTGCTGAAGGACAGGCATTGAATGAGGAACAAAGAACACATTATATTGTTGAATCATTTGAATAGTATCTAATCACGTAGTGTTGGATGATGAATTTTTCTGATGGGTATGAAACATATATATGGAAAAATGTTCATTATCTTGTAACATAAAAAACAACTAACCTTAAATTTTCATTTATATGAGTGATCATTGGAAGTTAGGTTTTTTTGTCCATGAGAGAAAACCATTAATTGGATATTCTCTGTCCATGGTGATGTGGGGGATGTTGTCAGAATATGATGGATAAGTGAGTTGTAATTTAATAATAGTTTTTTATATTATAATTAATTTTTAATTTATCCCATTAATATTATTTTCTAATAGGGGATTGGTCAAATTTCAAAAAAAACAATTAAAAAGTGTTCCAAGATGAAATATGTAAAATAAAAGTTAAATATCCATTTATAATTTGTACTTTTCGATGTGTTATGTAAAAATGATATTTTTAACTGACACTCATTTAAACATAACTATAATGAATAACAAGGCATCGTCAAATGTGGATATTATATGTTAAAATTTATGTATGAAATAATTACCACTGGAACACTTGTGATGTTTGACCTGGTAATATTTCATTATAAACCATTCCATAATATTTCATATCATTTATTCATTATAAATTTCAAATAATATCCTTTTAATTTATAGGTATTTGAGGACCCTCAACCCTGTAGTGCTCAATTAGTCAAGAACTTACAAGTGGAGTGGAAAAATTATTCTACATGTTCGAATGTATTTTAGTTTGTCCGTAGTGTAAAATGTCATTTTGAATATTGTAATTATAATTGTGCATTTGGTAGTTTTTTGGATGGATTTGGGTTTTTTTTAAATGACATCGTACGTTTTGATTTTTATATATGTGAATGTTTAATTTTTCTATGGTTCTTATTTTTTTGGTCTAGTGATGATGTTTTTCTGTTTTGGATGTTGTTCTAGTTTTAGTCCACTTTTGGTTTGCTTTCTGATTGTTTCATACATAGGCATAGCATAAAAATGGTTTCATGGGTTGTGGGGGTGTCTAGGGGTATATCCAAGGGGTATAAAGTTTCTTGGGGTGGGGGTGTCCATGGTGGTAGGGGCGCTGTCCATGGGGGTGGAAGGGTCTACGGGGTGGGGGTAGTCCATGTGGGTGGGAGTGTCCAAGGGGGTGGGGGTCTGTCCAGTCCTTGGGAGGGTGTCCAGGGGGTTCCAAGGGGTGTGGTACAGGGTGGTGGGGGGCTATCTAGGGGGTGGGGGTGTCTTGGTGGTGGGGGCTATCCAATGAGGTCAGTGTATCCAGGGGGTGAGGGAGTCCATTGGGTGGGCGGGTGTCTAGGGAGGGTGGGGGGTTTTACAGGGGTGGGGCTATCCAGGTTGGTTGGTGTGTCCAAGGGGTGGGGGTGTCCAGGGGTGGGTGGGTGTCCATGGGGTGGGCGGGTGTCCAGGGGGTGGGGGTGTCTTGGGGGTGGGGATTTTCCATGGGGTTGTGGTGTATAGGGGGTGGGTGGGTGTCTACGGGTGGGGGAATATCTAGTGCGGTGGGTCGCTGTCCAGTGGGGGGTGTATAGGGGGGAGGGGTTGTCTAGGGGTGGGTGGGGTTCCAGGTGGTCGGGGGTGACAGGGGGGGTTGTCTAGTGGGGAAGTGTGGTGTCCAGTGGGTAAGGGCGGTCTAGGGGGTGAAAGGGTGTCCAGGGGAGGCTGTCTAGTGGGGTGGGGTGTTGTCCAATGGGTGTGAGGGGGTCCAGGGGAGGCGGTTGTCCTTGGGGAGGTGGTTGTCCAAGTGGGTAGAGGGTGTCCTGGGGGTGGGGGCTGTCCAGGGGGGTTGGAGGGTGTCCATAGGGGGTGTCAGGGGGGTGCAGTTTAGGGGGTGAGGTATCCAGTAGGTGGGAGGGTGTCTAGGGGGAAGGTGTTGTCCAGGGGGTGGGAGGGCGTCCATGGGGTAGGGGTGCCTAGGGGTGGGGGATATCTTTTGGGGGGGGTATCCAGTGGATGGGGGTGTCCTGGGGTGGGAGGGTGTCCGGCGGTTGTGGGATGTCTAGTAAGGTGGGGTGGTTTCTAAGTGGGTGGTGGCTATCCAAGGGTAATTTGGGGTGTCAAGTGGTTGGGGTGGGTCATGTGGGGGAGTGGTTGTTTAGGGGGGTGGGGGAGGGGATATTCATGGGGTGTGGGGTGTCCAGGGGGTGGGTAGGTGTCTAGAGGGTGGGGGTATCTAGGGGGTTCTAGGGGTGGGAGGGTGTCCAAGGGGTTGGATTGTCTAGGGCGAGTGTGGGGTGTCCAAGGTGGTAGTGTGTGTCTATTGGGGTGGGGGTGGGGTGTCCAATTGTTTTGGTCTGTTTTTTCATTCTTTAATGTCTTCTTTGGTTACACATAGAAATTGTTGAACTATATTTTTAAATGAAATTGGTTTCTACATCGGTTATTTTATAACTGATATAATACATGCATGGGAATGGTTTTTTTGTTGGTTATTTACTAACTAATTTATTATATATGTTTCCAAGTCTATTATTTTGTATCCAACGTGAAAAAACCAATTGGTAGACAGGTTTATCACATCCATTATTTTCATAACCAATGTCAAAACCTTGTTTTAAACATCGCTTTACTAATAACTAATGTGAAAATCACATTAGTGAGGTTTTTTATTACATTAGTTATTTAATAACAGAGAAAATAAACCACATATTACATCAATTTTTCAAAACAAATCATAATAAATTACGGCCCTGAACCATTTTCCACATATGTTTTTTAGGAACTAACTTGAAAATGGATTCAGATTTTGGTTTTTCACATCGGTTTAATATAACTGATATAAAAAAAATTATAACATCCCTTGTAATAACAATGGAAAAAAACAAATGTAAATAATGAAAAATAACAGATGAAAAAATGTTTTTCTAACTAGTGATAACAGAATTCAACCACACTCTAGTCTTAGGGTAAATCTCACCTAATCCCCTTGTGAGACCCAAATTGTTTTTATGTCTGGAACATCAGGTAAAATATTTAATTCTCTTTGGGAAATGATATTTATAATATTATGCTTTAGTTATCCTGGAATAATAAAAAAATCATATAAAAAATCATGAAAGGATATTAGTTTTTAATCCCCATAAATCATATTTTTCATTGAGATAGATGGTTATGTAATGTAGATGCCTTATTTCAGATTATGATATTCATCAAAATGGGTCATTTTAGAGAATACTATTTAGATTTAATAACAAGTATTTTAATAGAGATCATTTAGATTTCATGTAGTTGATTTCATGGTTTATATTACTGACCACAAGTTATCTAGTCACAAGAACCACATGAATATTGACAAGGGGAAAATAAATGAAACTGGAAGACATTGATCCTGTCTCTATATTAAAATAATAATTATGATACATCATTTTCCATGAAGATATTTTAATACTAGGAATTTATGTTTCTCTCCCAGGAACCTTTCATATAGTCAGATATTATTTATTTTTTCACATAACATTGTGTTTGGATCATTGTGTACATTTACCTCAGTTCTCCAAGGATACTCCCATGATTCTTATTATATTTACATTATTTGAATTTAATTTATTTGATTTAAATTAATCATCTTTCATTGGTCATTTCTAGTAGGAATGGTTTATAATTATCTTTTTACGATGTTTGTTATATGGGTACACTTTATATATTCAATTTAAAACCATATGTTATCATTTTAAAATCATGTTATCTAGGAATTTTGGAAATGATTTTATAATAAAATGACTTAGAATCAATTATTAATCCCTCATGGTTTAAAGTTCATTTATTTTTTTTATTTCAGAAAAAATATTTCAATATATTGGAATTCATCGATCGTCTTATAATAATGAATCCTTGTTTAAAAAGTAATTTTTGGATTAACTTTTGTGGCCAGGTTTAATAAAATTATTAAAATATTCATGATTTAAAAAATGTAATTAAAACTATAATGAGCCAAATTGATTTTATATGTAACCACATAATGGATTCTATTAGATACATGCTACTGGAAAAATTTAATGAAACATCGCTTTTAACACTTGTTATTTCCAGAATCAATTAATTTTTCAGGCTCTATCTAGGGTTCTTGGGAATATAATTATTTTTTATCAATACTACATGGTTACTCAATGAGTGGGTTATCATGATGTATTTAAATGGTGGAATTGGTTTATAATGATATTTTAGGTTTCTTAATGATATTTAATTTTGAGAATTTTTATATATCTTTTTGATTATATAAAATGTGAGTTGGATAATTTTTATATTATTGTCTTTATTTGGTTAATTTTATATAAAATAGTCTATTTTGTTAGGTTTGGAAACGCAATTGATAGGTTAACCATGATATATTTTTAGTATAGTTGAACACTTGTTTAAGTATTTTCATTGAGTAAAACTATTCGCAAGAGTGATAATTTCATTATTCAACACTATATTAAATCCAATGAGGGTAAGGAACACACTTCTATCCATTCCACAAGTAAGCTCTATTATCAGATATGGGGTATCCTAAGGTGGTTCATTGAAAAATAGTATCCATGTCTTGTTTATTTTTTTGAGTAATAATTGATCAAAAATAGGAATTTCTAAACATGAGAGCCATGTGAGGGGAGATTCTACCTTTCTCATTCTAGTATGAATCCCTTAGCTTGAATGATTATTGAGGTTGTGAGTTATGAATTTTAGACTCACTATAAATTAATTTTCAATTATATATATATATTAATGTTTTTTTAAAATATAATGATGTTTTATGGGTTAGTTATAGGTTTTACATGTATTGAGATAAAAATGGGAGTCAAACTAGAGGTGTAATGTTTTGTCACATGGTCTGGTGAACCATGTGAAGGTTATGTGAATGGATCTAAGTTTCTGACATTGGAAGTTTGATGTGCAGTTCACATTCTTCCAAACTAGGTAGAAATCTTTTTGAAACCATAGACTGCTATATAATTTTTATATTAACCCCTATTTTAGTTTTTTTGTTTTTTTGGTTGTGTTTTTTTCAATTTGGCATGAAATAAATATATTTTTTACTAATAATTGTTGCTATTTGTTTGGATTTAATTAAATATTTTTGATCCAAAACATAATATTATGAGAAAAAATAATTTTTTTTAAAAAAAAATAAGTTTTACAATATGGATTTAAATTAGTTTCATGTTTTGGAATTTAAAATAGATTTAATAATGAGTTTTTAAAATTTAAAAGTTATTCTAGAGTCATTTTTTATTTTTTTGAAACTTGTATATGTTTTTTTGAACATTAATTTGAAAAAACATCAATTTATTGGTGGTTTATTTGATGATTCATTATGTGGAATGTTTTCAATGTATTTATATTAATTGTTGTTTTCATTGGGTCTTCCATTTCTTATGTAAAGTATACATACTAGAAAGGATTATAATTTTTAGGGAAATTTCATATTATAGGATTCTCTGAATACTATGGTCTATCATAAATTAAGAGGGTTTTATAATTTTATTTTCATTCCTATTTATAAATGGAAATATTTTTTTATAAATTTAGAGTATCCATATTTGTGATATTTTTCATTATTATTTGAAATATTAAAAAACCTTTCATCTTTGTAATCAATTTAATCATAGTCTAAAATTTAGTAAATTGATGTATCACTATGCAGATCTAGATATTTTTATAACAGAGAATGTTCAAGATGCATCCCTTCATTTACTTCCCTTTTATTCTTCATTTTTTATTTTCAATTGATGTTGTTGGTATATTTTTACTTGGTGTCCTATTTTTGGATTCATAGGATTTTATGTTCATTAGTGTATTGTGTATTTATTTTCATGAGACATTAAATTTTCCACTTGATTAGATATATCATTTATCCTCTTTGTTTGATGAGTGTAAACCAGGAATTATATTGATCTTACATAGAATATTTTAGTTTTAAATGTATCACTATGATAATGTAATTAATAAATTATTGGGAGAAAAAAAATTGGACATTGGATTTTGGAAAATTAACAAGGATTTTTGGGTAATTTTTACTAATTTAGAGATGTTTTCATTATGTGCTGATCCCATTTATTAAAAAATGGCTTATGAATCATTTTACAATAATTATTTTCCTTTCTTCAAAAATATTTATTCATATTATATGCTAAGATGACTATGATATTCCCTTAAATCTTGAGTGTCTTTTAGTGAGAATTGAGTGACATGGCAGGGAGAATAATCACACCAAAAAATCAGAATCACATTTCTTATTTACTTGATTATTTATTGCTATAATTATTTAATATTTTAGGTCATATCTTAGATGAAATATTTTGTTTCTTCGATCTTGTTTAATATTTGGAAATTTTTCTTTTGAATAATGTTTCATTGAATTTTGGACTTGTTGATGGTCATGTTATCCACATGTGGTCTCATTAAATGATTAGATATTATTATAATTTTTTGTTTTTGGTGATAAAATTTGACATGATATCCACGGAACATAATTTAGTATAGGGAATTTATAAGAGTCAAATATTATCTAAGTCTATTGAATAAGGTTATTTATCACTTGATATGTATATATGACAGAGTTTTCTGAAAAATTGAAGAACAATAAGGTTACATCATGATATAGGGAGGTTACACTATATCCATATGTTAGGGTAGTCTTCTTCCATCATACTCTAACATATGAGATCCCTTATGTTCATACTAGTTCATTTCTTAGTAAAATGATTGTTGAAGGGGAGATAGATCATGGAAAGGGGTGTCACACCATAATAATGAATTTTATGTATGAATTTGATTCTGTGTTGAGTGGAGTCATGTCATGAAACTGACTAATACATATTGATACTCTTGTGCCCCTTTAAGAAATCTCATGAGAAGATTGAGTATGATTATGAAACTTTTCTCATGACATGATAGTGATGATGTGGGTGAGGACACAATATGTATTTAGGTGTCGAATTCCCTTCAAACCATGATGATGGTAAGTTACTCCTTGGTGGAATGGAGAATATTATTTATGGTTTATCCCTAGGGAGGTATAGAACTTCATGAAGGGGGTAGTCTCATTCAGATATGTTTGTGATAAGTGTTTTGATTGTTATGAATTTCTCTTTCTACACATAATGAATGAAAACCTCATTTTTCTATCTTATTTACCCATTCAAACATGGTAAGTGGCAGTTCCATGCCGGTTACTCTTCTCACATTCTCTATATACTCATAGATATTTCCTTGATTTCAATTCGTGGTTTTCAATGTTTAATCTTTATTTCTCAAGTTTCCTCCTATAATTCTCTTTAAATTTATTCTATGTCACATTGGGAGGCGATAGTGATAGAACTATTTGTTGAGATATTGTCTTATCATGTGAGTTATTATATATTTTAGTGTGATGATTTATTAATTGGATCTCTATTTTCTATATTTTAAGATTTTATAAAATATATTAATGATATAAGAA
Source organism: Viscum album (assembly GCA_963277665.1). Lineage (NCBI taxonomy): Eukaryota > Viridiplantae > Streptophyta > Magnoliopsida > Santalales > Viscaceae > Viscum > Viscum album. The sequence continues at coordinate 615,480,328 of OY728136.1, forward strand.
GTTCTTTTTATAAGGATATTCTTATTAGTCCAGATTCAGTTTTATGATTAATTATTTTTTTATTAATATATTAATTAATAATGTTTTGGGGATTTTATCATTGTTTTATTGTCATTATTATTTTATAATATTACATTTTTTCAAGTTTATATTTAATGGACTAACATATAATAATGTTTAGTTGATTGTGTAAACTCCATAAAAGAATTTTTATATAAACTATCATTTTGATGATATTTTAACGATACTAAATGGAAATTTTTTATAATATTAATAACTTTTGAATATTATTTTTTCAAAATTGAATAGATCCATTGGAGCTGGATAGATAATTAATAAAATAATAAGTTATAATGTAATAATTTAATAATTCTTACACATTGGTTAGATTTTGAAAATATTAAAGGATATCATAAATTATATTGGGGATCCATATTATTTTTGATAAATGTGTTTATTAAGGAAATGAAATGCTTTATAGTTTAAATGTTTGGTTTAGTAATTATTTTTGTTTATTTCTTTTTAAAGAGGAATGTTTTGTCTTAAAATAGTGTTAAAAATTTCAGTCAACTGGGGAAAAAATTCAAAAGAGTTTTTTCTTTTACATTTCAATAAATTATAGAAGACTAGGCTGGAACTTTATAAATATAGTTTTCTAATTTGACCTATTTGGTTTATATTTTATGTTGAACTTTATGGTAATATAGAATAAATGTTTCCATTTTGATTATGATATGCATGAACATGAGAATTTTTTAATGAAGTGATTTTTAGTGTAAGATGATGGACGTCCATATGTATAATATAATTTTTTTTCATTTCATGATTGATATTAATCACCCATTGATGGTTTATTTTGTAAACCATGGATACTTATGTAAGGAACTTTTAAAAGAACATCAAATGAATTATTGTACTCTGCCGAGTCATGGATGGAAGTTTTAATTATGATACTATTCAGACCAGGATATTATCTTACTAATAGGAACTAATGTGATATCAATAACTCCTTGTGTCCTGTTAGATATGAATTTTTTCCAATAATAAATAATGAGGATATCAGTAATGCATGACCATACTTACATAGGGAAAATTAATTAGAGTTAGTTAGGTTCAAATCAATTGAGTTTTTTTAATTTTTTTACAATAATCAATATAGGGTATTTAATTTCATGTGGTTTTTTTATATTTATTATATAGGGGTTTAATTATATGTGTATTATATATACATATATTACTATTACTAGTGCAATATTTTAAAGTAACATTATCGAATAGTTTCATAGATTAATTTTTAAGGTACATAGTTAAACTCAATTATTATCCTATCATGGTTTTATGGAAATTTGAATAAATTCTTCAAACAGGGTTTTGAATGAATTTTTGTACCTCCTTATTATTATTCGAATAAATTTGTTAGGTTTTTAAAATCTTATGTTATTATATTCTGATGTGGTATTATTTAATCGAATGAGAAAAAGTTATTATCTTCATAAAATGTATTCTAAATAATAATTAATGGAATTTAATAAAAATGTAATGACATAGAGACTTTTATTAGTGACATTCTACAAGGAATCATTTTTTCCCCATAATTATAACAACCAGCGTTTATTGACTTTGTGAATTTTATATGTCTAAGTTATTGTTCATGAGAAAATAATCATTTCAAATTCATTATTATCTTTAAATAATGGTGTAGGTTTTGATAATGGATATAAAATGTGAACATAATTCATAAGGATATTCTCAGTTTTATATTTTAGCATTTATTGTTTAATTTGGTTATATATGTATCTTATATTTCATCCACGAAAGAATATTGTGATTTTAAACAAGTTGATTACATGTTGTGTTATATGTAATGTGAGTTAGATTTATTTTTAATATTATTCCATATTTGGTTCCTGAAAAATTTAATGTTATTTGTCAAATCATGCCTGAAATCTCAACTTTCAGGAACACCATTATTGATTCTTACCAGAATCCACTAGTTTCCAATTTTTATTTATTTTGAAAATACATTCCCTACGGTGCTAGCTTGATTTGTAGATACTAGTTATTAGAATATGGGGATCGATAACTCTTTTTAGGACATGTCTTATGATGACTCAGGTACCTGTATCAAGTTTATCATCAAATGGATCTTCAAATATGTTTCCTAAAACCAAAATATATTATGGTTAACATATATCCATAGAATAATGGGATCTCATTGATTAGAACAATTATAGTTTTATTCATCATTTGTTCAACTAAATAAACATGATTTAGAGATCCTCATAAAATCCTAAGTCATATTCCATTTTTGTAGTCATCTATCCTTATTCGTCACATGTCATTAGGTGGCCCTCCTCTTATTCCATATGATACCAGCTAGTAGAAGGATTTCATGATTGTACAATGGGGATTTTATCCCCACATACTAGAGTATAAAATAGCTGATAAGTTTTAAAAAAGATAACGCATCATAAAAATAACATAATAAAATGAAGATATATATTAGAAAATGTTATTTATAATGTAATTTAGAAAATAAGAATATGTATATAACTTGTAACCCACTAGGTCCACCCATCTACAAAATGAAAAAGGAATTAAAATACTAGAGGCTCCTCCATTATGAACCAATAATCAAGAATCCTAGGCACACAATCTCATCTGAGGTGTCGTACTCGATTATCAAATAATAGGAATCATCCTTAAGCATTACCTTAACAAATAACATTTATTCTATTGTACCCCATATCGTCGCCACCTGAGAAATGTGTCATTAAAACTAATCAAGGAACCACGGACACGATACCTTACATAGGTAGTAAATATAATGATAAGTTAATGTGAAACTATCAAACAAATAATAATGAAATAATCCATAGATACACAATTAAAATAAATAAAAATCCATAGATTATCCTTACTTTAAAACATCACTATTTAGATCAATACATACGTACTTGGGAAGAGGACAAAATGTATCTATGTTTAATACGATTCCCCAATGGGATACATTTCTTACTCTAATGATCCTAGGTAAAATGAATCACTAAGGACTATAAATAAGATCCCTATAAGTACCCTTATCATCCATAAAATATCAAGAATAGAAGGAATATCTTATTTGTGACATACAAATACTTGTTTATAAGGCTCAAATGTCCAAATAATTGATGTAAATTGGAAATTCCTTTATAACTCTATGTTATAAGGCCCACAGATGATTCCTAGTCATCAATGGAAATAAAATATCAGTTTCATTTGGATCACCTAGCCAAACATCATGGTTGATCTAGGTATCCCATAATGATTTCATGAGGCAAACACTACTGGGTCATAGTCCTTGAGGGAATCTATGGGACCCTTGGAACATGAGGCATCACATTAGTCCCTTACATAATATCATTGCATCTCTATAATTCCACATCCTTAATTGACATAACCATATTTATGTGAGAATCACCTCAAGTACTTATCATATCAGTATTAATTTGTGGGACATGCATGAATATGTGGTAACTAACCCCACGAATTCTAAAAATATAGTCCCATTTACAAAATCATGGTTTTATTGGGATTCCAAATTTTGTATTGAGGGAAATCTAACCATCATATCATTAGTCAATTCATAAGAAAATAAAAAAATAAAGGTTTAGTAAAAACACTAAACCCATCATGCATAATCAATTCCTCCATTCCATGTAAATGACCTAACCTCATTAAATTATTTATGATAGGTTTGTGTGGATGATTTGGGTTCAAAGGTGAAACCAAGATTTATTTATTTTTCAATAACATCACATATCATCCTAGTTGTCAACATCTGTCATTGGGAACCTATTAGGGTCCCTAAGTCACATTATTTTAGACAACCAACATGGGTTACATGTCATAATTTATTAAGCATAATTAATTGTAGTAACTATAAAGTCTATCATGGAATACATAGGACAATCATACAATCCAAACATGTCCCCTTACTCATAGGTTTCTCTGGAACACACACTAATTCCAGGACATTATTTTTAAACATTTAATATATAAGACCTTAGGTTCCACACATCAAAGGACAAATGAATGTGATCAAAGAATTTTTTATTGATGATGATGGTGTCAAACCAATACCAAGGGTACTAAATGGAAAATAAACATTGTTCAACTCATCATAGAATTCATTTTATCAAAAAAACTCTCATTAATTTTAGAATTCATTAAATTTATTTACATCCAACACATTTAATGGTGAGACCGCATATCAGATGATGAAGAAATAAAATTCACAAATACTGTGGGAAATGTATATAAACCACCTAAATTTTATAAAATCTAAACCCCCTTTAATTATCATCATGGAAAATCCCTTCTTGAGATTATTAATGGCAGTTTTGGCTCGAACGACCATCCTTCATAGGCCCTATCTCAGACCAATTATTCCCTGGAATAATTAATTTTAAATTTAGTAACTAATTGAAATATATCACTTAAAATATACATAATCTCTAAAGTTTCATTAATCACTTCTATTATATATGAACCCAACCAAACATCTTTGAGAGATCCAAAACATACTTGTAACACCAACTATTGAACTCATAGTTTTAATGGTCACTAAATCCTGATTCAAATTATATTAATTCATTTATGGTTTTATCAATGTATTTTAAAATCTCAAACTTGTGATAAAATATATTAACCATTAGTCACTATTGAAGTTGAGACAACACTGAAGATGACTAAATGTCAAGAATGACTCACCACATCTCTGACAAACTTATTGAAATATATCATCGCCGCGATAGAAAATGAAAAAAATATTGAAGTGAGTCACTATCATATATGAAACAAGTGTACATGAGTCACCTCCATGACGATACATTAACAATGATAAATTCACTACCAAAATGGTGAAATCGTCACCCATTCTTCAACTCCAGCTGATACACCACTAGCATTGAATTTTGGTAGTGTATAATTCACCTCTAGAATAATACACCTGTATTATTATAAAACAAGAATAAAACACCTTCAAAATGAGACATCATTAACCTGAAACACTGTTAGACTAGGAAATCATCAACATTGAGCCACCATTCTATGACTCACTATCACTATTTCTCATTCTTATCATGTAGAATTAAATTATTATAACTGATTTATTTTTGAAGTTAATGATAAATTATATTTTTACAAATGTCTCTTCAATGTTCAATATAAATCATTAAGGATTTTTCAAACATTAAATACAAGGAAGAAGAGGGGATCCATATATTCTGGTCACTACTAATTAATTTTTTAGAAGACTCCCTCTTGAAGTAGATGATGGTATAAGAATAAACTGATGCACTTAAATACATTACACTAACATGATAGAACTGAACCTGAGTAAAAGACCAAGGATAAAAGACATACTACATACTATTTACACGAATGAAAAGGTAGAAGCACAATACACATATCACCTTACCATAGTAAAGAAATAGAGTCAATGGTTCTTTGTTCTATAAATTATTCCAAGAGAACATGACTCAAGATTAATTTAATAATACTTTAAAGGAGTCACAACCTATACTGTCAACCGACTAAGGACTTATATTCCTTTATATTCAAAATTTCAATGTTTTGTTTACATTATTTTACATTTTTAGAAGTATGTGTGTTTTACGCTGTCTCATATATCTTCACACTCCCAAACATCAACAAAAAGATACATAGATAACTTTTTAACTTATTTTAAATTTCTTATTCCATGTATAACTTTGTTAGAGGACCCAGTGTGACCTTTTTTCTTTTTACACCCACATATAATAGTGGAATATGTTATTCGTGACCTAGAGATGAATAAGTCTCGGCATTATATTGATCCTATTTTGGTTAAATTCCAACAACATTTTTTTATTTTATTTTAATTTATAACAATTAATTAAGAAAACTTTTATAAACTGTGAAAAAATATATACTTTTATAGTCAACATTAATTAGTGTATTTATATGATTTTATTTAAGTAAATTTTTTTGAATGGATTAATTAATGTTTTATATTATTTTTTATAAGACCTAATAAATCTTCTTAAAAATATATTTAATGAATAGTGCATATATTGATATACTATTTTAGTTAACTGGGTTATTTTTAAGTTAATTTGGAGATTCATTATTATCCTATTTGATATAAAATTTAATTGGGTACTCAATTCTCCCCCACATGAATTACCCACTGCAACCAAATTTTGGTATCAGAAGTTTATTTTCATATGTTTTTAATGTTTCCAAATATTTTAATATATTTTTTATATTAGTAATTATAGATACTGAATTTATGTTATTTATAAATTAAGTTCTTTAAATTTATAATAATCAAGATGGTTTTTCTACAAATAGACTACCCATTTTTAATAGTTACAATTATGCTCAATTGAAAATCATATTGAAAATGGGTAGTTTGACTGTTGGAATTGAAATATGGACTACTAATGAATTTAAAATTGAACTCCCTAAAAAATCTATAAGTACATGTGATTGTGAAAAAATTTTATCTTATAATAATAATTTTAATGTTTTTAAATCCCTATATTTTGGTTGTGGAAGTGATGAATATAATAAGATTTATACTTGTAAGACTGAATATGAAATTTGGGATACATTTTCTATCACACATGAGGGGACAATAAATGTTGAGGAGATAAGAAGTAACACACATGATATTAAATAAAAGAAAATTATGATGAATACTAATAAACATATTTTTGAAATGAACCTCATCTTGAATGAGATCGTAAATAAACTAAGATCACTTAGGAATACTCTATCAGAGATGATCCAGATTAGGCAACTGTTAAGATTTATACCTAGAAGATATATAGGCATAAGTTTCTTCATTATAGAATCATATAATATTAAGAACATACATGTCAAATAATTTATTAGTATGATGGTAATTTATGATGACTAATTAAAATTTTTTAAAAAAGAAGAAGAGCCTTGAAGACAATATATAGAAATTAATAATAACACATCTGAACAAAAATAAAAAATATAAAATCTAATATATGAGTTTGAGTGATAGTAAATCACAACCATATAGTAATGAGGAGATATCCCATCTAATAAAACATTTTATGAAATTTTTTTCAATGAATTTTTCTTACAAATACCATTTATAAGGGAAAATATTAAACTAAAGGAAATTTGAAGAAATAATGAATAAAAGATGAAAATGATATTTTATTCTATTAATATAAGAAGAAATGACATGTAAAGTTTAACTATGAACATTTGAAGTAATAAATAGATATGATGAAAATGATATAAAATATTAGAAGGATATGAAACAATCATTTAGTTATTATAAATATATCTCTAATTATTTAGATATATCACATGAAATGAAAGAAGATGGAGAAAACATGTGCATTATGAAAAAACATCCATGAGGTAGTTACTACTTGTAATGGTTTATATGTGAATTATGATGATATTTGTGATGTTTCTAAAATTGATCATGTAGATTATGACATGTGAAATGATGAATTATTTTAATACTGTTACACATCAGATGATATAATAAATTAAATAAATGATACATATAATGTTATGTAAGGATAACATGTTTTATCTTCAAATTTTAAATATTATAAATCTATTTAATAGGATAAAAATTCCAAACTCTTAAAATCAAATATATATAGTATATTATCAAATGATTAGCTAAAGAAGGACATAAAAATATTTACTAATGGCAGATAAAATCAGTCAAATATTTTAGGGCATCAACTCACATCTAAATATGGTATTGATATTGGATATCAACCAAGAATTTACAATAGGTATGTATTGATGTGGGTTTAAGTGATCACCTTTTATAGTTGATAAAAAGGGAAAAATAATTGTCAAAGAATGTTAGGTATGGAATAATAATGGAATTTATTGATAGTTAGTAGAGATATGAGGTGTAGTTTTAGTAATATATATTAGAATGACTTCACTACCAAAAATATAAATTTATAAGTTCATTTTTTCAAATTAATTTACTAAATTTCATTCCACAATAGATTAGCCTATCTAAGAGATATCAACCTTGAATAACAATCAAACAGTCAAATTATTTTCTCATTGAAAATATTATATAACATTACCAACAAATATTGACGTAACTATTTTATTTAATTTAAGAATATAATTATTTAAATGATTTAAAATTATCAATTAAATTAAAAAATAAAATGTGCAGGAGAAATATTTTTTCTGAAAAAATAATTTTAAAATTTTATATTTCATAATTTTATATAACATTTATTATTAATAAAATGATATTTAATTTATCATTGTAATCATTTTATAATAATAATAGAGTGTTAATTTTAAAATAGATTAATATTATCTAATATCATAATATTTGGAAAAGTTTTATTCCTTGAAAAATAATTATGTTACGATGTTAACACCTTGATATTTTTTGAATAATTACTTTTGAATTAATTTGACCTTTATGATATTTTTCAATTGAACCAACATTAAAGATAGTTTATTTTATATTAAAGCACCAGTTTTGGGTTGTGTTTTATGTAAAACCAAGTTGATAGTCTACTAGTATCATCATAAACATTAACTTTGTCTATAAAGAACACTGGGTGTAGATTTTATTACGTGCAAAAATGACTTTCCTCGATGGATTTCGTAACACGCAAGACCTAATTTTACCAAATAATATTATATAATTAAAATAATTTTACATAATATTATAAGATATTACCTAGATATTAAATTAGAGGATAATAATTTTGTTAAATAATTTATGAAAAGATATGGTTTACAAAAATATAATATTAATTCATAGGTTACCAATTAATTATAAATGAATATGAAACAAGATTGAATATAAAGGAAACTATTATTATATTTAAGGTCGAAAATTATTTAAATCTAATAAATTAAATTATATACAATTAGATAGAGATATTAATGTAATATATAAGTTATATAATCAATAAAAAAATTTATATTCATCCAATTTCTTTTATTAACATTTGATAAGAACAAACACGACATTATACATAAAAATCACTATTTTTAATTTGCAATTTTTACCGCCTTTAATGGTTAACAAATTTTCAATACATTTTTTTGAGGTTTTATGGATTTAATATATAAATATAAACTTAATTTTTAAAATCATATCATAATAATTAGGTTATGGTTATTTTTGGTATTTTTCTGAAATATTTTTGTGTGAATAGTGAAAATTAAAAAAATTAGATCAAAATTGATTTTTAATATAATTTATCTATAACGTTAAATTAAATTGATATTTATTTTCAAATTTCAATAAGTTGATATTTTTATAAATTAATTTAATTTGGGTCATTTAAGTCAATTTATCTTTAAAATTTTGTGTAAAAACATTGCATACGTTTGAATGTTTTAACATAGAAAACTCACACTATCAAACCGACTATGACATTAATATTTAATTAATTGATTCCACTTATGTTATAAAAATTTGTGAAAATGGAATAATTAATTATTATAAAAATAATTTATAATATATAATAATGTTATCTTAGTTTTTGTCCAAAAATATTACTAAAAGTAATTAAAATTAATTACATCAATTAAGGTTAAATTAAGCATAAATAAGTAATAAACCTTAAATTTAAGACCCAGAAGACATATAAACATGTAAAAAAACCAATTTAAAGACATTTTTAATCTCTATCATCCCTTTTAATAACATTAGATCAATACTGAATCCACTTTTCAAAAAACGTGGGTGGGGATTCCCTTTTCCAAAATATAACAAGTGTTCCACTCCTCCTCTAAAATAAATGGCGACCACCACTCCCTATTATTCAAACCTCACAAAAAAACATAGTTTAGGAAAATATATTCCCAATAAACTTCCCAAAGTCTATAAATTATTTATATAATCAACCCCTTGGGAATATATAAATCCAAAAAATCATTTTGGCACAAACCAAAAGGAGTTATCTGATTAAGAGGAAACATCTTCTCACTAGATCCTTTATTTTATTTTCTTTCTACACCCCCTACAGTCTCTTTATTCAATGGTTTTATAAGAAAAATGTATCCTAAATACACTTTAATGATTTTATTATATGTTTTCAACAAAATATTACTAACACTTTCATCCAATGGGAAATGATATGCTTTTTACGTGTATGATAACCTACCGAATCACAAAACTATGATTGATCATTTTCACCAAACCACATATCATGTTTGAAATTACGATGTAATATATATTTAAATATTTTTCTAAATTAAATTTATTATTTATTTTTTTATGTATTAAATTTACAACACATATCTTTTATACTATTCATTTGGTGTAAACATGGTAATTTCATTTGATAAAGTGTCGACTAGAGCCCCTCAAAGCGATATGATTCACTCACACACTACATTAAATGTATTGTGATTGGGTTTAGTGAAATTATATGATATATATAACATTTAATCATAATTTAATAATATTATATACCTATATACATATATTTATTTTTATTTATTTCTTTCCGTATGATAATAAAAATGGAAACAACGTTCAAGCGTATGGATGACATACCTTCTCCATGAATAGTGTATGACATTTCATACTTATATAATCTATATATTACTATAATACACATATAATTAATATAAATTATATTTATATCATGGTTTAGTTTCTGGAATCATTACATATTTATGTGGACTGATGATATAACAAATTAAGACACAAGCAAAATATAAAGAAAATATTACCTAAAGCATAACCTTAACATGAAATTTATTAAAAAGGTACTATGAAGTAATAATAAATCAATATATGATATTATATTTAACAATAAAGTTCTAAAAAATATTTATAATAAATTTAAATTCAATATATAAGATGTTTTAAAGAGTACGAAGAGAGTCAATACACCAAGTAAGAGAATATCATGTGACTTTTTATTTCAGTAAGATTCAATATTTCTTCACCTCACATTCCTCTACAGTTTTATGTATACTACCCATGGATGTAATATAGGATTCGTATATTTAAAAATATGTGTATTTAAATTATCAATTTATTATATTTATTTCATGGTATTTATGTTTCAAATGTATCTGAATCGATAAATACATTTTATTTCAATTTTGTTTCTTTGAGACACGTGCAATGTTATACACCTATACATTTATATGAGGTGTATATACTACATAGGAGATGTTACATCATGAATCTTCTTATTGTTATTTTATTTTATTCTTCACTTAATTCAATTTTATTTAATGGGTTGTATGGTTCCAATTTTCCATGTGGTAAGTGTTTATTGAAACAATATGATCTCTTTTCGAGATTGTTTATATTATATTTACTCTCATGAAATACTATTTCCATATCTTAGAAAATCATAGGAATTTTATTCAACTATGTTTATTCATGATATATTCATGTATTGGATAATTTTTCACTTTTTTGGTGCATTTAATTGTTTCAGAAATGCTTTTATTGAATCCATAATTTACACACTCTTCAGTCAGAAATCCATGTGCATTCTAAAAAAGGTTTTATAAAAATTATTTAAATGAATATTATACTAATATCCAAGAAAAAATAAATGAAAATTTAAGAATTGTTTCCTTTTAATGTTTTTAATAAGAATATCATTATCCCAATATTAATGAGGAAATTTTCTAATCTTTTTATTGTGCAAAGAGAAATGTTATTTTTACCTCCTATGACATTTATGGATTTACCCTCCCTTAATAAATTGATGCATTAGTTTCATATTTAAGAGGATAATTTATATGAAATGGTTTGTACAAGTAAATATTAAAGAGATGGGTTTAAAAAATTTATCAAGATTATTTTATATGTTTCTGAGGATTTTATTTGAAACCATTTCAAAAAAAATTTATACGTTTCTAAAGAAAAATGTTTCAAAAATGTTTTCATGATTTATTTAAAATATTTCAGGATTATTTCATGAAAAATGTTTTTTAAAACTTATTAAGTAATAAATAGTAATTTTTTAAAAATGAAATTATATTTTCCTTAATAAATATTTTCAAATTATCATTCCATGTAATATTCCTTATAAGATGAAATCTATTGATGTTACTCATTCCATTATAAAAATGATACAATATTTCCATTCATATTCATTTTCTATTGGTTTATATTTTTATTTAATGGTGATTATGATACCCATTTTCTTCCACGGGTTATATATATTTGAATCCTGATTAATTTAATGTGTTATACTTTTGACGAAAATATTAGGAAACATATATTTTTTCCATAGGTTATGATACAATTAATTTTTGATGACACCCATATCATTTCATGGGTTATGATATGATTGTTTATGATTTTGGGGATCATTTATGAATGATGTAATTATGAGATTGTTGGGACCAATATCTCATTCAAATGCATTCGTTAATTATAAATTTTTTAGGATCTCAAAGGGTTCACGGGAGGATATTCCATGACTGAAACAAGATGATACAAGAGAGTAAATCCCTTGACTAAAACAAGAGTGTACAAAAGAGGAAATCCCAAGCCTAATGTTTGTGAACATGTTATTATATCAATCATAATATGTTACGAAGGAATTGGTATGATACCTATAAATAGGGATTTTATATGCCATTTTGTTTTCCCCAATTCCATGTATTATGATTATATTATGATTTTATGAATCTTATTGTTTATTTCCTTATGGTTCATGTATTATGAAATAAAAATATGTAACCTATGAATCTTGTTTATGATTTTTTCTATTCAATTTTTCATCATATATTGATAATAATCATGTTATCGTACTCTTATGTTCTTGACATTCTTACAGATTTATTTTATTGATACTTACCGAGAATTTGAGATCACACATTTCAAGTGTTTCTTTTCCCTAGGTGATGAATAAATTATTTAAGAACAAATATTGAAGGCAGATTTTTGTGGGAAACATTTAAGATATTTCACTAAGTAATATGTTTTTCTTCATTTTTCAAAAGTCACAGAACAAATATCGTCTTATGGGGTCTTTTTTTTAATTTTTTATGTATTCAGAAAAAGTGAGGTAATGTATATTTATTATTTATCTCTGTCATTATAGTGGGTATCAGAGTGAAGGATTAGTAAACCCTTAGAATCCAGGATTATAAATGTTTAGTGATATCACTATATATATTTTTAAGGGTATTTATATGTAGGAATATAATGATAAGTATAATGAGGAATAAATGTTTAGGAAAATGAACAATAATTTTTGTAAAGGATATAGTAAGATGTTTCCTAGAAATTAATCCAATTATAGATACTACATGTGGATGTGGTTGTGGCATGGATGTTCCTAGGGATAAAAACACCGACAAGATGTCCCGAGCCAGACTCAGGGTAAAGTGGAAAATAGAAATGGGCCTTGATTTACTCCATGATTGACACTCTCATGGGATATTCTTTGGGAATTAAAAAACCCTTCACGAACCATTATTAATGTTTTAAATTGAGGTAGGATATGAATATCCTAGAATAATTCATAGGTTTTATATTATAAAGATGGTTTCATAATTTAAACATCTTATAAGTAATTATTTTTCTTGATTACATGGTTTTCCACTATGATAAGTAATGAAAATATTATAATTGCATGGTTTATTAAATGAATATAATTAAAAGGAACATGGTTAACATTTAATGTTATAGATGTGGTACTTTTGGGAATTTTGAGAATCAATTTCTTATGTGGAAATAACATGATGTGAATCAGGAATATATTATGAGTATTTGTTATACTTCTAATGTTATGGTGACAAAAAAACATGTGAATGTTATGTGATGTTCTTCTATTTTTTTATATTAAAAATAAGAAGCATCATTATATTGAGGTTCAGGACCGTTAAGATATGATTAATATTTCATTTTTTATGAATGATGTATTAAAGAATAATTTGATTAAAAATGAGTAATGGTTCATGAAAAATGTTAGATGAATGAAATATTTATGTTTTAGAATTAAGAAGATATTTTATATAAATCATGAAATATATAATTGTTTTTAGAATATTTTTTAATTATGGATTGAAAAGGAAATGTTTAATGTTGATGAAGACGTAAAAAAGAATTTCATGGAATGGTGATATTTTGATTAAGGTAAGGTAACCTTTAATTAATTATTAATGATAAGATAATGATTTATTGATAAAAATATAATGGATATGAATATGTAAATTTGGTGGTACATATTACCATGAATCAGATTATTGATAAATATTTCTATGTCATCAAGGATTACTTTTACGCCTTCTTGGATTCCAATAATATATATAGTAATCATTGAAATAGAAAATAATACTTGTTTTCCAAAAGGATTTATTTTAATTATGGTAATTACAAATTTTCAAGGTAATAGGTGATAAGGGTATTCAATTATTTTGAATGAGACAAAAAAGTGTTACTTTGTGTTATAATAGGGGTCAATATTAAGTATCTTTCATGACATTCATTATAAAGATTTTAATTTTAATCTTTCATAAGGGATAAAAGGTTAACCATTAATGAAAAGTTTATGATAATATATATATATATGATACGATTAATGTGTTATATCTCCATATGAGAAATTTTGAATATTGGAAATCCTTTTCAATTTTTTTGAAGTTAACTGGTGAAAACTTTGTTGGAATATCATGGAAATTTTACTCTAATAATACTTTAGAAATAAAAAATATATCTTACCATTTTAGAGAAAGAGGTGTTGTGGATGAATGATGAAAAAAGGGTGACACTATCCTGAAATAATGAAAGTATATCTTTTCTTGAAAATTCATTGACTTTAAGAAAAAGGATATTCAATCCAAAAATGATTTCCAAGTACCTACATTTCTGATAAATCATATCTCCCCTTTGATAATCATATATTTATGGATTTTCTAACTATGACTCTCTCCTGAAGAATTTATCTATCAATCTCCATTGGAACATGGTTATAAGATTTGCCTTATATATCCCTATTTTCACAACGCACATATTTTCTATTTTCTAGAAACCAATTTATTAGTTATTTAGGATAACTGTTATGGTTCCATCATTCCCTTTCAAAAGGATATTTTAATATCTATTTTTATGACGTGGGTTCCAATGTAACATTAATGTATTAAATATTTGATAATCCTGAAATTTTTTTGGGATAAATTTCTTTTAAAGGGGTTATAATTTAACAGCCTGATATTTTGTGAATTATTTTTTCCAATTAATTTGACAATTTTGAAATTTTACTTTTTACACAACACTAGAGATTGATTATTTTATATTAAACCACTATGGTTGTCTTGTGTTATATTAAAAAACATGTTAATCACACATTAAAAATATCATAAAAATTAGATTTATCTATAAAAAACACATAGTTTATATTTATATACACTCATAAATGACATTCCCCTATGGATCTAGTAACACACAATATCGAGTTTTTCCAAAAAATAATATATCATTAAAATGTTATTAATTAATATAATAAGTTATAAGTTAGTAGATAAATTAGTGGTTATGAATTTTATAAACTAATTTATTATGATATATGGTTTACAAAAATAAAAGTTGAATTCATGGGTTACCTATTAATTATAGATGAATACTAGAAATGGTAGAATATAAAAGTAAATGTTTCTATTATTATGGTTTCAAAGACGATCTACCAAATAAATTAAATTAATTAAAATTATTGAGTAATATTAATGTATTATATCTTTTATATATACAATAAAATATTTTTTATATTCTTCAAAATTATTTTATATATATAAGATAAGAACAATCCAAATTTTATGCTTAAAAACCAATTTTTATATTAAAGCATTTTTACTACCTTTTAATTGAGATTAAAGTTAAAATCCATTTTTTTTAAATTTTATGGAATTATTATATAAAAATAAACATCATTATTGAAATTGGAAGATAATAATTATGATAGGGGTAATTTTTGGTATTAATCTATGAACTTTTTTCTAATGAATATTGATAAATACTGAATTTTAGTTTAAACCCATTTTTTTTAATTTATTTATAAGGATAAAATATATTTTCGAAATTTTTTAAAAGTTCAGTTAGATAATATTTTTATCAATTATTTCTATTTAGGTTACTTATATAATGTTAAATTTGAAATTTGGTATAAAAACAAAGCAAACATTGGAATTTTTTAAATTAAAAACTCCCATTATTGACAAGGCTATGAGATTAATTTTAATTTAATCTCATACCATTTAGAGATAAGAATTTTGGAAAATCTATTCCATATTTTGAGTAGAAATAATATATAATTACTAAAATGTTAAACATAATTTGTTCCCAAAATTATTAGTGGAACTAATTACAATTAATTGCATCGATTAAGGAAAAATTAAACTTAATAAAAAAATAATAATTAAATTTTTGGCCAAAAAATAACCTATAAAATTTTAAAAAATCAATTTTATGAAATATATGGACCATATACTCCATTATATATAATTTTAATCATTATTGGAACCAATTTAAATAAAAAAAGTCTGTTGGGTTTTCCCTTTTCCAAAATATTATAGGAGTGCCACTTCTTTTCAATTATAAATTGACAACACCTCTTTATCTTATTAACACCTATCAAACCACATAGGATCATCCATTATATGACTAATATTATTCCAAAAACCCCTAACTTCCTCCTAGAATCCCACCATTTGGAATAATTAAATCCAAGGATTCCTTTTTTCAAAATCAAAAAGTAGTTATCTGAATAATAGGTAACATCTTTTCTCAAGATCCTATCTCCTATTTTCCTTTTCCACCCCTCCAAAATCTATATTCAAAACATGTATAAAAAATATTGTATTTAATATAATATTTTTTTAGTATTAGTTTTATACCTACACTTACACACACTTACGTATAATGGGTAATAAACATATAGTTTATGTGTATAGAGAACTACCGCCTCATGAAATGATGATTACTCATTTTTCCCTTACCGCCAATCATGGTTGAAACTACGAAAGGAAAAATATTTATATGTAAAAATATATATTTATAATGTATCAAATATTATTTATTATATTTTAAACAAATATCTTTTAACTTTTAATTTGGTGTAAATTAGATAACTTATTCTGACAATTTGTGGACTACCACCCCCTCAAAGAAATGTGATTCGTTCCCAAAATGTATAGAATGAATGAAGGTTGGGATTAATGAAGTTATAAGATATATATAAAATTAAATTTATACTATAACTATATTATATTAATATATAAATATATTTCATTTTTTCCCTTTCAATATGACAATAAAAGTAGAAACAAAATTCATTCCTACATATGACCTATCATCTCTATGAATGGTGTATACCATTTAATAATTCTATATTACATAAATTATTATAGTAAAGTTATACATAATTTAAATGATATTATTGTCATGGTTTACTTTATGGAGTCATAATATATATATATGAACTAAATATATAAAAAATTAAGACACAAGTGAAGAACAAAGTAAATATTTCCTGAACCGTAACCTTAAAATGAAATTTTAAGGAGAGTTAAATGTAAAATTATAATAAATTCATATATTTTATTAGATATAGTAATATGATTCTCTAAATGATTAATAAAAAATTTAAATTTTTCATAAAGGATCTTTGAATATGTTTAACTTGAGTCAAGACATTGGGTATGAGAATTTTATGTCAATTTTTATTTATGTGAGATACATGATTTATTCACCACCCACTTTTTTTGGTGTGTCATCTAATCATGGATGTAATATTTTATTTTAATAATTAATCTTATATCTATTTATATATCCATTATAAGAGATTTTATTCTTGATATTTATTTATCAAAAGTTTCTAAATTTGTAAAGTAATTTTGTCTCTATTTTCTTTCTTTGAGTCACATTTCATGTTATGCACAAATATTTTTCCCTGAGGTGTATATATTTCCATTGAAATTTTATATAATTAATATATTTATTTTTCTTATATTTTATTATTCATGTGATTTAATTTTATTAAATGTGGATTATGGATTAAAATTATACATTGGTTGGAGTTTATTGAAATATTCTCATCGCTTTTTGAGAGTGTTTATGTTATACTTATATTAATGAAATATTATGATCCTTATATTAAAATAAATCATGAATTTTATTATCCTAGGGTTATTCATGATATATTAAAGTATTATATCGATTTTTCTACTCTTTGGTATAAATATACATTAAGAAAGTGTTTCTATGAAATCCTGGTTTTACAATATCTTCAAAAAGAAATATATGTTTCTTCAGAACCATGTTTTCCCAAAAGGGTTTCAAAGGATATCATTCAATTATACAATTATCATTAAAATATATTTTAACCATTATTGTATTTTCCCAATTTTTTTAAAGGAATTTTCTTCTTTTATTCTAAATGGTGAATTTTTATAATGTTTTTGTTGTGCCAAAGTAATGTCATTTTTACCTAATATTCCTTATATGGGTTTACCATAATTCATTTATATGAATATTTATTTTCATTTTTAAAATGATAATTTTAAATTTTTTTAAAAAATATTACTATAAAAAAACTTTATTTAAATGGTTTCCATGCTAAATTTAAAAATATCAATGAAATTTTTTTTACAAATGTTTTCAATATCTTTTCATATATTTTCAATGAAAAAGGTTTCTAAAAAGAACTAAAATAATCCCTTATATGATTTAAAATTTATTTTCAATAAAATGGTTATTATATGTTCCTAATGATTTAAAGAGACTTTTTTAGAGAATAATGTTTGTGTTCCTCAATAAGTTTTTGCAAAATATTATTCCAATCTAGTTTTCATCAAATATAGAATCTATTGATATCACTCAAGACATTATAAGAAATTATCCGAAATTGAAATTCATATTCATTCTTGAATGTTTTATGATTTAATGAATTTATTTTTACTAGACCCTTTTTTCGTCAAGTGGTTATGATTTATATGGAATGATAATGAAACACATATTTCTCCATAGTTCAAGATATGATTCTATGATTATTATAACCATTTAATTTCATGGGTTATGATAAGTTGTTTTAGGATTTTTTGGTATCTATATGTACGATTTAATTTTAAGATGGGTGGGACCTATAACTTCCTCCAATGAAATCAGTGATGATAAAGAATTTTTGACATCAAATGGTACAAGGGAGGAAATCCCATGTGCTAAACAAAACGGTATATAATATGACATCCCATTAATGAAACAAGAGGGTACATGGGAGTACATCCCCTGATCGATGTAGGTACACAAGTTATTGATCCAATCATATCATGTTAGAATTTTTTTATACCTACATGACAAATTGTTTTTATATTATTATGTATTTGAAACAATTCCATGTCTTATTCTTAAATTTTTCATTCATAGATCGTGTAATTTACTTACTTGTGATTCATGTATTATGAACTGAAAATATTTACTACACGATTCTTGATAATGATTTTTTATATGTACGGTATGATCTTACAATGACTCTGATTATGTTTTCTTACATTTATGTTTATGGTATTCTTACACAATTCTTTTATTTACCCTTACTAAGAATTTGATATCACACATATCACATGTTTTCTTTTCCCTTGGTTATAAATAATGGTTTTTTATTAGAAATACTAATTGTGGGTGATATTTTGGGGAAACCATGATGATACTTCGCTAACATTGAATATTTTTTTCCGTGTTTCCAATGGTACTAAACTAATATGATCTATGGGAATGTTTTTTTTTCATTTTTATTTTTTAATAAAAAGTGATTTATTGTATACATATGTTCATAATGGGTCGTTATAAGAAATGTCACATTTTTGTAATAATGCTAAAGTTGAAATCACCTACCATGGCCAAATCATTAAAAAAATCAATTTCAATTTAAAATGTACAATTTTTCAATGGTTTGAAATATAACCTTAAATTTATTTAATAATTACATGATGATGGTTTTCATGTTATATTTTCGGATCATACATGAAATGTTTTTTATTCCAAAAATAATTTAGTATTTACTTCCTTGAGAAATGATAATGTTTAAGCTCATGATTTAAAAAAAAAATTCAAAAATTGTTTCATGCTCGAGTGACTTTCAAAAATTATATTGTCTTAGTAATAGGAGACTATGAAAATGAAACATAAACTAACGTAGGAAGATTAATATGAAGTTTTTTGTCATTGATCTACCAAAAATAGAGTTCCCATATGATAATGTCTGAAACCCCTATCAAAAAGGGAACCAGAAAAATGTTTATTTCAAATTAAATAATGAAGTGCCAAAACTTTGAACCTCTCTATTTGGATAATATGGATTTATTTTGATGATCAATAGTTTATATTTTAAATAGATAACACTATGTATATATTCTAAAACCTGATTTCCCTATGTACACAAGGTATTTTTTCAAGATCAAAAAATTTAATCTTGTTCTTTTTTCACAATGTATGATAGATATATATAAAACATTTGTGGAATTATAATTAAGACATTAAAAATTGACCACAAAAATGAGTTTACAAATAAATTTATGAATTTTTCTTCTAAAAAATTTCTACACTCATAATTTCTACACTCCTAAGACCCCTCAAAAAAATTGATTTTTTAAATTGATAAATAGAACTTTACAAGAGATAGCCAAAACCATGTTAAATGTGTATGAACCTATCTCTCACTAGTGCAGAAAACGTTTTTTACGTCACCATTTTTTACGTCGGTTATATAAAACCGACGTCATAATATGTAAAACAAGGTTTGTTACGTCGGTTATTTAATAACCGACGTAAAAACCTGTGTTTAGTACACCTTTAACGTCAGTTATTTTTATAATCGACGTTATTAATCATGCGGCTTCGTTTTTTACGTCGGTTATACATTAACCGCCGTAAAAAACAGAAGCGGGGGGCGTTTTTTACGTCGGTTAGTCAATAACCGACGTAAAAAACGCAGCTTTTGAAGGCCTTTTTACGTCGGTTATAAAATAACCGACGTAAAAAAAGAATCTGCAGATGTTTTTGACGTCGGTTATGGAATAACCGACGTAATAAAACGCGGATTTTGAGCCCTTTATAACGTCGGTTATAAAATAACCGACCTAAAAAAAGAATCGGAGGAAGGATTTTACGTCGGTTATTGAATAACCGACGTGATAACTCATTTAAAAATTTACCCAGACCCGTGGATTGTCATTCGCGAGTTTACCTTCGACAGTCGCGACCCGTCTCTCTCGCGCGTAAACCCGAATCGGCTCGTCCATTTCGTGGGTTTACATTCGTTTTGCGATCATCGTTTCTCATATTTAATCTCCTCGGATCAATCATCTAAACTCGCAGCACTCAGGTAATCCTCCCACTCGTTCGTTTTTTTTCGCAGATAGTATATATATATGTGTTGTGATTTTTTTGTTGAAACTAGCTAAGATTCTTCTATTGCAAACCCTTTTAACTCGTTTTGGCACCATAATCTTATTTATCATCCCTAGATCTATTAGTTCGACTTGCAATATTGACTAATTTTATGATTTCACTAATTTTTCATCATTTTCTATAAATCCCCGAGAGGGTTGGGGCGTGTCCAGGGGGGTTTACAAGGGGGTGGGTGGGTGTGGGGGGCTGTCTAAGGGTGTGGGTGGGTGTTGGGGGGTGTCCAGGGGGGTGTCCAAGGGGGGTAGGGGGTGGGGGTGGTGTTTAGGAGGGGTGGGGCGGTCCAGAGGGTTGGGGGTGTCCAGGGGGGTGTCCAAGCAGGTCGGGGGTGGGGGGTTGTGTCCAAGAGGGGTGGGGGTGCTTTCTAGAGGGGTCGGGGGCTGTCCAGAGGGGTCGGGGGGTGTCCAGGATGGTGTCCAAGGGGATGGGTGGGTGTGGGGGGCTGTCCAAGGGGGTGGCGGCCTGTCCAGAGGGGTCGGTGGGGTGTCCAGGTGGGTGTCCAAGGGGTTGGATGGGTGTGGGGGGCTGTCCTAGTGGGTGGCGGCCTCTCCAGAGGGTATTTGTAGTTGTCTGGGTGGGTGGGGGGGGGCTGTCCAGAGGGTTGGGGGATGTCCAGGGGGTGTCCAAGGGGGTAGGGGTGGGGGGTGGTGTCCAGGAGGGGCGGGGGGCTGTCCAGAGGGGTCGGGGGGTGTCCAGGGGGGTTTACAAGGGGGTGGGTGGGTGTGGGGGGCTGTCCAAGGGTGTGGGTGGGTGTTGGGGGGTGTCCAGGGGGGTGTCCAAGGGGGGTAGGGGGTGGGGGTGGTGTTTAGGAGGGGTGGGGGGGTGTCCAGAGGGTTGGGGGGTGTCCAGGGGGGTGTCCAAGCAGGTCGGGGGTGGGGGGTTGTGTCCAGGAGGGGTGGGGGTGCTTTCTAGAGGGGTCGGGGGCTATCCAGAGGGGTCTGGGGGTGTCCAGGGTGGTGTCCAAGGGGATGGGTGGGTGTGGGGGGCTGTCCAAGGGGGTGGCGGCCTGTCCAGAGGGGTCGGTGGGGTGTCCAGGGGGGGTGTCCAAGGGTGTGGGTGGGTGTGGGGGGCTGTCCAAGTGGGTGGCGGCCTCACCAGAGGGTATTTGGGGTTGTCCGGGTGGGTGGGGGGGCTGTCCAGAGGGTTGGGGGATGTCGAGGGGGGTGTCCAAGGGGGTAGGGGGTGGGGGTGGTGTCCAGGAGGGGCGGGGGGCTGTCCAGAGGGGTCGGGGGGTGTCCAAGGGGGTTTACAAGGGGGTGGGTGGGTGTGGGGGGCTGTCCAAGGGTGTGGGTGGGTGTTGGGGGTGTCCAGGGGGGTGTCCAAGGGGGGTAGGGGGTGGGGGTGGTGTTTAGGAGGGGTGGGGGGGCTGTCCAGAGGGTTGGGGGTGTCCAGGGGGGGTGTCCAAGCAGGTCGGGGGGTGGGGGGTTGTGTCCAGGAGGGGTGGGGGTGCTTTCTAGAGGGGTCGGGGGCTGTCCAGAGGGGTCGGGGGGTGTCCAGGGTGGTTTCCAAGGGGATGGGTGGGTGTGGGGAGCTGTCCAAGGGGTGGCGGCCTGTCTAGAGGGGTTGGTGGGGTGTCCAGGGGGGTGTCCAAGGGGTTGGATGGGTGTGGGGGGCTGTCCAAGTGGGTGGAGGCCTCTTCAGAAGGTATTTGGGGTTGTCCGAGTGGGTGGGGGGCTGTCCAGAGGGTTGGGGGATGTCCAGGGGGTGTCCAAGGGGGTAGGGGGTGGGGGGTGGTGTCCAGGAGGGGCGGGGGGCTGTCCAGAGGGGTCGGGGGGTGTCCAGGGGGGTTTACAAGGGGGTGGGTGGGTGTGGGGGGTTGTCCAAGGGTGTGGGTGGGTGTTGGGGGGTGTCCAGGGGGGTGTCCAAGGGGGTAGGGGGTGGGGGTGGTGTTTAGGAGGGGTGGGGGGGGCTGTCTAGAGGGTTGGGGGGGTGTCCAGGGGATGTCCAAGCAGGTCGGGGGTGGGGGGTTGTGTCCAGGAGGGGTGGGGGTGCTTTCTAGAGGGGTCGGGGGCTGTCCAGAGGGGTCGGGGGGTGTCCAGGGTGGTGTCCAAGGGGATGGGTGGGTGTGGGGGGGCTGTCCAAGGGGGTGGCGGCCTGTCCAGAGGGGTCGGTGGGGTGTCCAGGGGGGTGTCCAAGGGGTTGGATGGGTGTGGGGGGCTGTCCAAGTGGGTGGCGGCCTCTCCAGAGGGTATTTGGGGTTGTCCGGGTGGGTGGGGGGCTGTCCAGAGGGTTGGGGGATGTCCAGGGGGGTGTCCAAGGGGGTAGGGGGTGGGGGGTGGTGTCCAGGAGGGGCGGGGGGCTGTCCAGAGGGGTCGGGGGTGTCCAAGGGGGTTTACAAGGGGGTGGGTGGGTGTGGGGGGCTGTCCAAAGGTGTGGGTGGGTGTTGGGGGGTGTCCAAGTGGGTAGGGGGTGGGGGTGGTGTCCAGGGGTGGTGTTATATCTTACTATATTTTGTTTAAAAATTAATATTCAAACATATTTTTTTAAATACACATCGATTTGTTTTATATTTCAAAATTGTTTACATTCAAATTATGATTTTTTTCATATAAACATATATTTTTCTTATCTAGAAAATATATATATTTTTGCTATTTGTTATACGTAATAATGAGTCGAAGTTGGATTACAGCACATCGAATGAGCAATGAATATGAGGAAGGTGTTGATGCCTTTTTGGAATTTGCTAAACTAAATGTTCCAAGTAGTGACATTTTTTTCTGTCCATGCCTGAAATGTCTGAATATGAAGAAGTTGATAAGTAGAGAGATAAAAGATCATCTGATTTGTCAGGGTTTCAATCCGAGTTACAACCCTTGGATTTGGCATGGCGAAACTGGACAGAATGTCACTGATGATAATGAATCGCAAGATGGTAACTCCGATGGAATTGAAGAAATGATTCGCGATATTGTAGCAGAAAAAATTAAGATAGAACCGACAGTTGCACGTCTATATGATGATGCCGAAAAACCATTATATCCTGGTTGTACAGATTTTACGGTTTTGTCGGCGGTGTTAAGATTGATTAACCTGAAGGCGAAACATGGATGGAGTGAAAGAAGTTTTACAGAGCTGCTACAATTGATGAAATACATTCTTCCAAAAGATAACGATCTTCTAGATTCACATTATAAGGCCAAAAAAATATTATGCCCGATGGGATTGGGATACAGGAAAATACATGCCTGTCCGAATGACTGCATTATATATAGGAAGGAATATGAATTTCTGAAAGAGTGTCCTAAATGTGGGACATCACGGTATAAGGTGAAAGAAAAATCACAAGCTGATGTAGAGATTACAAAGCTCCCTTCAAAGGTATTTTGGTATCTTTCTATAATTCCTCGTTTCAAACGTTTATTTTCTAATTCACATGATGCAAAAAGGTTAAGATGGCATGCTGATGAGCGGGTATGTGATGGAAAAATACGTCATCCAGCTGATTGTCCACAATGGAATAAAATTGATGCCCAGTACCCTACATTTGGAAATGAAATTAGAAATCTGAGACTAGGCTTGTGCACAGATGGAATGAATCCATACCAAACCCTCAGTAGCACACATAGTTCATGGCCTGTTTTATTGGTAATTTACAACCTCTCTCCTGAAGTTTGTATGAAGCGCAAATATGTCATGTTGAGTATCATGATCTCTGGTCCAAAGCAACCCGGCAATGATATTGATGTATACTTGTCACCGCTGATTGATGATTTGAAACTGTTATGGGCTGATGGTATTAGGGTGTATGATTCTTATAAAATGGAATATTTTCAACTGCATGCAGTGCTTCTATTCACTATAAATGACTTCCCAGCATATGGAAATTTGTCTGGATACCGTGTTAAAGGGCATAAAGCATGTCCAATTTGCGAACAACAGACGTCATATTGTCAATTGTATCATGGGAGGAAAACAGTGTACATGGGTCATCGAAAGTTTTTGCCTATGGATCACCCTTATAGAAGACAAAAAAAGGCATTCAATGGCTCACAAGAATTTGATACTGCTCCAAAACCTTTATCCCCAGATTTGTATTTTGAGAGGGTGAAAAACCTTGATGTGACATTGGGAAAGACACAAAAATCTGGTAATGATAGACATATTTGGAAGAAAAGGTCAATATTTTTTGAGCTACCATATTGGAGGTATCATGAAGTCAAACATAATATTGATGTCATGCACGTGGAGAAGAATATCTGTGATTCTTTGATCGGAACATTTCTAGATATTAAAGGAAAGACAAAAGATGGGTTGAATGCAAGGTTAGACCTACTATCAATGGGAATACGTTTGGAGTTAGCTCCCACTCCTAAAGGAAGACGAACATTTCTTCCCCCGGCTTGTCATACATTATCGAAGAGGGAGAAAAGTAGCTTCTGTCAGTGTCTTCATGATATCAAAGTGCCTCAAGGTTATTCTTCAAATGTAAAAAATTTTGTCTCATTGAAAGACTTGAAGTTGATAGGTAAAAAATCACATGATTTTCACGTCATGATGCAACAAATTCTACCAGTTGCACTGCGTGGAATATTTCCCATCCGTGTCAGAAAGACTATAATGAGGTTGTGTTATTTTTTCAATTCAATTTGTAACAAGGAGATTGATGTGAATTCTTTGAACATTTTGGAAAAGGATGCAATTTTTATACTTTGTCATTTGGAAATGTATTTTCCTCCAACTTTTTTTGATATGATGGTGCATTTAATGATTCATCTGGTTCGAGAAATAAAGCTTTGTGGACATGTATATCTTCGTTGGATGTATCCTTTTGAAAGGTATATGAAAATATTAAAGGGATATTTTAAAAATCCATATCGACCTGAAGCCTCCATTATTGAAAAGTATATTTCTAAGGAGGTAGCATAGTTTTGTATGAGCTACTTGGCTACGGCGCAACACATAGGTTTGCCTCCATCTCGCCATGAATGGGTTAATAATGAGGGAAAGGGGATTCGTGGCTTGAAAGTCAAATCACTGTCATCTGAACATATGAAGAAGTTAGAATCATACATCTTGAATAACACAGCTGATGATCAAACGTATATCACATTGCATATTAATGAGTTGAAACAATGTCATCCAAAGAAGAAAGAAATGTGGATTTTGAATGAGCACAACAAAACTTTTTTGCCATGGTTTAAAAAGACCTTGCATGGTAGATCAGATGTATCAGAGACATTAAAATGGATAGTGGGTGGTCCATCATTAAATGTGATAACATGGTCCGCTTATGACATTAATGGATATACATTTCATAAAAAAGCTCAGGACAACAGAAGTGCAGTTCAGAATAGTGGTGTATTGGTGTTTGCAGAAGCAATGCATTTTTTGAGTGCTAAGGACAGAAACCCAATTTCGGCATCAAGTGCATATTATGGAGTGATTGAAGATATATGGGAGGCTGATTACTTTAAAATTAAAGTTCCCGTTTTTAACTGTAAATGGTTTATCGGTAACAACAGTGTCAGACACGATGAATTTGGAATGACACTTATTAATCTGAATAGAGTGGAAGACACAGCTGATTCTTTTATAATGGCAACACATGCCAAACAAATTTTCTATGTAGTAGATCAATCAGATATGCAGTGGGCTGTTGTTTTACAAGGGAAAAAACAATATGTTGGTGAGGATGAATTTGATGAAGATGCTGATTTATGTGAGATCCCTACTTCCATGGAAAGATTAACAGAACATAATGATGAGTATGTTGAAGACATGGTTTGTGCCATAAGGAACGATCACGACGAAGGAATTTGGGAAAACAATCCAACTGTACATTCCTAAAATTATAGGTAACACATGTTTATTTCTTGTTTACATTTAGTTTTTTCATATAATGTTAGATATTGTAAATTTTTTACTTATTAAAACATGTATCAAACCAAAACGATAAAACAATAAAAACCGTAAAGAGGAGAAGTCCTGGGCGCACCGGCTGGCCGGTGGTGGAACACCGGTTGGCCGGTGGTCCAGAGCAAAGCTCTGTCTGGTCCACCGGCTAGCCGGTGGTGAGCCAGCGGCCGGCCGGTGGCACCAGGCAGTGGGCAAGTCTACTGCCTGGGTCCTCCGGCCGGCCGGTGAGCTCACACCGGCTGACCGGTGGACTCAGTGAGTCCACTTTTCAGCTTTCTTGGGCCAACTCCTTGGCAACCTTTTTCCTATGTTTACCGTGTTTATCATTGTTTAACATGCTTACCATATTACCAATGTTTACTATTATGTAATTTAGTACACTTTTCTATTTTCTGATTAAGAAGTATTACAATATTTGAATTTGTATATTTGTGAACTAATGTTTGTTTTTTTGATTTGAAGGAAAATGACAGATCAATCAGTTGATCAGCCACATGATTCTGGAGATGAGCATATTGTTCATACATCTGGGGAGGAACATTCAAATGCTCCTATTACGAAAAAGAGTTCAAAGGTTGGTAAGCGTGGGTGCACACGTTTACCAAAATTATCACTTGCCCATACGAAGGAGGAGAGGATAGTCGTGGAGTTTGATGATGATGATCTTCCTAGAGGTCCAAATGCTAAAGATTTTATGGGTTTTGTAGCAACTCAGGCTAAGAGAAAAGTAAGCATTCTCTATGATGATTGGAGAAGTGTGGATAAGGCGATAATTTCTCAGCTGTGGGAGACCATTTTGGTAAGATCTTTTTGCTATTGTTTGAATGTTCTTTAAATGTTTCTAGTATATATAATATTTTTAACCTCTTTTTTTTCAGATGACATTTGATATTCCTGACACTGGAGGAGTCAGGAAGAAATGCTTATCATTGGCTGCTAGGAGATGGAGGGATTTCAAATCAACCCTCTCATCTGATTTCATTTATGGTCATAGGAGTCGTGAGAATCCATGTCGTATATATCCTTTTATAGATGAAGACACATGGAGACAATTTTTTGAAAGTATAAGAAAAGAATCATTTTTGGTAAGGGAAATGTAAACTTTTATAAGCTTTCTTATATAAATGATCTTATTATAATTTTGTTAATGATTACTTATTCTTAATTTACAGCAAACAAGGAAAGCTCATCAAGAGATCCAATCTAAAAATGTATACCCTCATAGTTTATCTCGGGGAGGGTATGCATTATTGGAAGAACAAATGATGGCAGAAAAATTTCCACAACTAAGAGCTGAGTCTTCAAGCTCTGGAGAGGTGGCCCCTCCATCCCCTCCATCTAGACATGAGAAATGGAAAAGAGCTCGGAAGGGCAAAAAAGGACAATATCTTTCGGAAGAATCGAGACTTGTAGTTGAGAGGATTGTAAGATATCTATTTTATTTATTTAAGTTTACTATTTTCGTCATATATTTCCAATCATTATAGAAATGTTCAATTAATTATTACAGGACTCTCTTGAGGAGCAGAGTTCACAGGGGACATTTACACCATCTGGGAGGGAAGATATTTTATCTGTGGCATTGGGTAAGCCCGAACATCCTGGCCGTGTAAGGGGATATCCGGCAGGTGTATCGATAAGAAAAGTGTTGCCACGTTCCTCAACATCTAACGTTGAGGGAGTTTATAAAAAAAATAGAATCCTTGGAGGCTGAAGTCCATAATATTAATGCGACAATGGAGGACAAGATTTGAGCATCGGTGCAGATTATGTTTGCAGACTTTCAAATACAATTTCAGGGTGCAGCTCCCACTCCACCTCTCCCAGTAGATCCCACTCCCCCACCTCAGCCTGCGGACCCCATTTTTGATCCTCCTCCTCCGCCGCAGCTACCTACTTATTGTGAGTTGTATGTTGATGATTTTCAACATCATATAGTTGCATATGGGATGGTATATTGTATAGGAGATACAGTTCATCATCAACAGTTAGAGGTAGAGAATCAGAGGGTCACTGTACAGGATATTATAGATAGATCAGCTCGGATACCATTACCTACAGATGAGGTGACGACAGTTGGACATAGTATCGGCCATTTTTTACTTTGGCCATCCAGACTTCTTCGACTCATTACCATAGAGGTATGGATGTTATATCTTTTATTTTATATTTTTATTAATGTTTTATCATTTGAAAACTAATATTTTTTTCAATTTATTTTTACAGGAATACTTCAAAGGTAAAGAAATACTGTATAGACAACAACAAAGACAGATAGCTATGACATCAGATGCAGATACTAGCAGTCTTGACAAATTGTCAAGATATTCAAATTTGTTGGCGGATCATTATGACTTTACAATGGAAGCTCATGCCTGTGGACGTGAACTAAGTGTGGGGATTATGAAAACTGATATCATGGAGTTTGTCACTGGAGATAAGTTGGGCATCAACGTGGTGCAAATTTTTATCATGTAAGTCTTAACACCTTTTCCTTGCGTTATATTTATTAAAAATGTATACTTATGTATGCTTTGTATTAGGTATCTGTATAAAATTTGTGAGAGGAATGAGCTGACAGATGTATATGGATTCGTAGACCCACAATTGATTTCCCCTGAAGCATGTGCATTGGATGAGGAACAAAGAATGCTTTATATTGCTGATAGATTTGAAACGAATGTAATCACACAGTGTTGGATGATGCCTTTTTGTGAGAGGTATGAAACACATCCCTCTCAAAGAGTTAATTATCTTATAACATAAAAAACCACTAACGTTAAATTTCCTTTTATCAGGGATCATTGGATGTTAGGGGTTTTTTTCCCTAGGGAGAAAACACTTTATTGGATATGCTCTCTCCATGATGATGTGCGAGAAAGTTTTAAGAATATATTGGAAACGTAAGTTTCAATTTCACAATAGTTTTATATATTATAATGAATTTTAAATTTACCCCATTCGTATTATTTTCTAACAGGGCATGGGTCCACTTTCGAAAAAGTGAAAAGAAAAGGAATTTCAAGATCAAATATGTACATGCGAAGGTAAATATCCATTTATAATTTGTACATTTTGATTTATTACATAAAAATAATATATTGAATTTACACTCATTCAAACAGAAATGTCATGAGCAACAAGGCATCATCGAATGCGGATATTACATGTTAAGATTTATGTATGAAATAATAACAACTGGGACAGTTCTGAGTTTTGACCTGGTAAGATTTCCTCTTTCTCATAATATTTCAATTTGATTTATTCATTA
This sequence comes from Viscum album, assembly GCA_963277665.1. Classification (NCBI taxonomy): domain Eukaryota; kingdom Viridiplantae; phylum Streptophyta; class Magnoliopsida; order Santalales; family Viscaceae; genus Viscum; species Viscum album. Next base: position 615,510,918 of record OY728136.1, read on the forward strand.
TACACGTTGACTACTATCCTTTTCATTTGTAGCTTTTTGGTGACCCTCAACCATTTACTGCTGAAGATATCAAACACCTACAAGTGGAGTGGTCAAATTATTTTACGGGTTTGATTGACTTTTAGTTGTTTGTAATGTAAAATGTAATTTTGAATATTGTCAATGTAATTGTGTATTTCGTAGTCGTTTAGGTTGGATTTAGTTTTTTTTGAAGTTGACAGTGTATGTTTTGAATGTTATAGAAGTGAATGTTTAATTTTTCTCTACTTCTTGTTTTGGTCTACTGTTGATGGTTTTTCTGGTCTGGATTTTGGTATGGGGGAGAGGTTCCAAGGGGGTGGGTGGGTGTTTGGGGGGGTGTCCAAGGGATATGGGAGGGGTGTCCAAGGTGTGTTTGGGGCTGTCCAAGGAGTCGGTTGGGTGTAAATGAGGGTGGTGGGGGGGGCTGTCCAAGGGGTGGGGGTGTCCAAGTGGTGGGGGGTGCCCAAGGGATATAGGAGGAGTGTCCAAGGGGTGTTTGGGGTTGTCCAAGGGGATGGGGGGGTTTCCAAGGAGTAGGGGGGGTTCCAAGGGGTCGGGGGGTGTCCAGGGGGTGGGGGGGGGGGGGTGGCTGTCCAAGGGGTGGGGGGGTGTCCAAGGGGTGGGGGTGTCCAAGGGATATGGGAGGGGTGTCCAAGGGGTGTTTGGGGCTGTCCTAGTGTTCGGGGGGTGTAAATGAGGGTGGGGGCTGTCGAAGGGGTGGGGGGTGTCCAAGGGGTGGGGGGTGTCCAAGGGGTGGGGGGTGTCCAAGGGATATGGGAGTGGGGTCCAAGGTGTCTGGGAGTTCTGTCCAAGGGGCCGGTTGGGTGTAAATGAGGGTGGGGGGGCTGTCCAAGGGGTGGGGGGGGTGTCCAAGGGGTGGGGGTGTCCAAGGGATATGGGAGGGGTGTCCAAGGGGTGTTTGGGGCTGTCCAAGGGCTCGGGGGGGGGGGGGGGGTGTCCAGGGGTCGGGGGGGGTGTCCAAGGGGTCTGGGAGGGCTGTCAAGGTGTGGGGGGGTGTCCAATGGGTGTTTGAGGCTGTACTAGGGGTCTTGGGGGTGTAAATGAGGGTGGGGGGGGCTGTCCAAGGGGTGGGGGTGCCCAAGGGGTGGGGGGTGTCCAAGGGATATGGGAGGGGTGTCCAATGGGTGTTTGAGGCTGTACTAGGGGTCGTGGGGGTGTAAATGAGGGTGGGGGGGATGTCCAAGGGGTGGGGGTGTCCAAGGGTTGTGGTGGGGCTCCAATGTGGTGGGGGAGGGCTGGCCAGGTTGTTAGGTGGGTATAGATGAGGGTGGGGTTCAGTTGGGGCTTGGGGGAGGGCTGGCATGGTTATTTTTGTTTGGTTTCTGGTTGCTTTTTGGTGAGAGCAGTGCAATTATTTAAAAAAAATATCACTTTCACGTCGGTTATTTTATAACCGACGTGGTAAATAAATCGGTAGGGGTTTATCACGTCGGTTTTTTCGAGAACCGACGTGATAAACCGTTCCCGGGCCTTTTATCACGTCGGTTCTTAATATAACCGACGTGATAAAAGGCCTGGGAATCGATTTACCACGTCGCTTATTGGATATCCGACGTGCTAAAACGTTTCCCAGGCCTTTTTATCACGTCGGTTATTTAAGAAACTGATGTGATAATAGGCCCGGGGAAGGGTTAATCACGTCGGTTATGTCATAACCGACGTGATAAATGATATCCCATGCGTTTTATCACGTCGGTTTAGAAAATAACCGACGTGATAAACCCCCCCACGCATATTTATCACGTCGGTTATTAATGAACCGACGTGATAAACACCGTGATGTTAGGGATGTTACGTCGGGTTTTAAATAACCGACGTAAAAAACGTTATTTATAACGTCGTCCGTATTAACGTCGCCTAAAAACCGACGTAAATAATGAAAAATAACCGACGTAAAAAATGTTTTCTGCACTAGTGTATAAATTTTTTGGAAGAGGATATTAATAAATCCTAAAATATAATAAATATCATTGTGAGGAGAACTATCTTGGAAAATAACCATTATGAACTTTGCGTTAATAGGAATCCTAGGGTTAATTACATTAGATATTTTGGTTGCAATGTATTTTTTTCTGAACAATGTTGATAATTTAGATAAATTTTCTACCAAAAGTGATGACATAATTTTTCCTTAGTTATTCAATTTATAATGAAGCATAATGGGTTTTCAATAAGAAGATTAATCATATACATGAATATGTCTATGTAATATTTGATGAGACTTATCCAAATGATCCCAAGACCATCTTAGAAAATCGTTTGGATGATTTATCAACTCTAGACATAAATTCAAAAGCATTATAAAAATTATAATGTTTTGAAACATTTACACTAATTCATGAATCCAAATGTATACAAAATACTAATGTTAATAGACCTACTATTTTTAAATCTGTCAAAACCCATAGGCATCACCCCATATATTCTATTATAGGGGACTAAGATATAGGTAAAACATTATTAGATTATCATAGAAATCAGTTTGAACATCAAGAATTATTATCTTAACTATAGATTAATAACATCAATAAAGTGGTTTATGATGAATTATTTTTGATTTAAAAGAAATTATAATTGAATCAAACCAAATGTGAAAAAGTCTGCCAAAATTTAGATAGACCCAAGAACACCTTAACTATTAGAACTAAATGTGCGTTTAGAAATAGGGTATATGATCTTAGAACAATAGTTGGAAACATGGTAATATTTTTTAAACTATTTTATAGTCAAGATGAAGAAATAGACTATGAATAATACTTTGTTGAAGTATCATAATATGAATCCATGAGAATTTTACTTGCATATATAGAAAATATAAAATTCAATCATAATCATATGGATTTATAGAGTTCATTAATGAATGGTTTTATTATTAAGTATTTTATTTGTTGAAAACACTGATGGTTTTCAAAATACCTATTTTCAAAAGCAGGTTCTCAAATTAAATAATTCTTTATATCATTTTAAAGCAGAGTCTCGATAATGGTATGATAGGCTCAAAAAATTTCTTATTTCAAAAGGATTTTCAAAATTAATAGTTTATCCTACACTTTTTATAAAATTAATTTCAATAGGTGTTTCAGTGGTACAAATCTATTTTTATTACATTATTTTGTATAATCAAGAAATTCTCTTTGTAATGATTTTAAAAAAATGATGCAGAAATCTATTTGAATTTAGTTGGATGGGTGAAATAAAATTCATTATTGTATTTCATATTGTAAAAAATGAAGAATGAATTATTTTAAATCCATGTAAATTTAATAAATGTAAAGTAAAATGTTATAATGTTGATTTCACTAAGATTAGTCATAATCCTATCAGTGGAACCTATCAATTGGATCATAATGAAGCTATAAAACTAGTTGATCGAACTAGTTATAGAGGTATGATTGGATGTCGTCTCTACTTGACTCCTAGACAACCTAATATAATTTTTAGTGTGTCTATGTGTTCTTATTTTCAAGATAATTGAATAGATTCGCACTTTTATGTTGTTAAAATAATTTTAGAAAACCTCAAGTATACTGTCAATTTTGGATCATTTTACCATTTAGTTAATGCATTTGATTTAGTTAGTTATTTTGACACTGATTTTCTTTGGATATATGTTAAGTGGAAAAATAACCTCAATAAAAAACATTTTAGGAAAGTTTCTATTTTTGGGGTATAATAAGAGAAATTTATGTTTTTATTTCCAATCAATACTGGAAAACTAACATATACCAACGGTTTGGAGAACCGTAGCCAAGTAAGCCGTTGGGATAGGTCTATACAAATGGTTTTGCGAAAACCCTTGGTGTAGACCTATACCAACGGTTTTGGAAACCGTTGGTATAAATAATATGAAAATATATACCAACGGTTATGGAACCGTTGGTATATGTATTTCAAAAAAAACATTCGCGGGGATTTGACCCCAGGACCCCTAGTTTATCATTGAACGACTTAACCACTAACCCAACATGACTTTTGTGAACATAATTACATAAATATATATATGTATTGTCATAATAGTTTTAAATTTTGATATATATAATGTTCTTGGTAAGAAGATATGATAAAAATTCTCAGGAACTATTCCAACGGTTGTCAAAACCGTTGGTATAGACCTATACCAACGGTTTTGACAACCGTTGGTATAGTTCTTGATTATGGAATTTATTTTGGCTTGGAGCTTGATTTCCAGGGGACCTTTCCCAACAGTTTGGCCAAACATTTGGGAAAGGTGGCCACAAAGTGGACTTTTCCCAATGGTTTGGCCAAACTATTGGGATTGGTATACCCTAACCTAACGGTTTTCGCAAACCATTGGGAAAAGTGGCCGCAAAGTGGGATCTCACAATGGTTTGGCCAAACCATTGGGAAAAATGACCTATACAAACGGTTTTTACAAACCATTGTTATAGAAGTTTTGGGATAAGTCAGGTTTCCAGTAATGAATACTAAAATTAAATACATTGCTTCTGGTAGTTATTGTGAACATACTTTTTTAATGAAACATGCTTTACTAGATTATGGATATGAATTTCTACATGTACCTATAAATTGTTATAATAAAATCAATATAAACATTTCTATGAATCATGTTTGTCATTCTAGAACAAAATATATTCATTTAAGACATCAGTTGTTGACATTTAATTTTAAAATGGGTGATATCTATAAGAATACATTAGAATAGGACATTAGATGGATGATATCATAACATATTGTATGAATTCTGTGAGAATGAATTTCATAAAACATGATCTAGGTGTGAATAATTTTGATTGAGAATAATTATCTAGTGACACTAAATTGGGTATGAAAAACTATTGGGTGTGATACACTATTGGGTATGACACACAATTGAGGTTCGACCACGATCATGTTTAACTCACTATTATATTTGTATCACCATTGTGATTTTCTCACTATTGTGAACCGGACATATTTAATATGTCTCACCATTTGTTTCAGGCCTCTGTTATTTTTCGTATCTATGATATATTTTCTGAACTGATGGATTTTTATGTTTCTGATATATTTTTGTAAATAGTTTTTATTATTTTCTATGATAATTAATTTGTATTTTTTAGTGTCATTTCAATTACAATTTTTTAAAATACCTAAATCAAGAATGATATGATATAGAAATTTGTGTAATTCCAACACATCTATATTTTTTCTCCTTCCCTTTATCTTGATCCTAGTGTAACCCTTCATTACCCAACCATCAAACCACCATCCATTTGAAATTAATCCTTAATTGAGCTTATCGAACTGATCTACATGTCTAGGATGAAGTGTTATTCGATTTCTTCTCTAAATGAGACACATCCATATAATAAGTAGAATGGTTAACTAAGTGTTCATTATCCATTTTCACCAGTTAATCCAAGACATGAAAATATGATCATTGTATAAGAAAAATATGTGGAGGCAATGTGGATATTATTATGTAAGTATCTAGTAGTGAAATTCATACAAAAAATGGATGGATAAACTACTTTTCATCAAATGATATAACTTTATAAACAATGTTCACTAAATAAATAGTGCCAAGTAATGGCATTTTTTGGATTTGGCAGAGTTTTCAACCACTACAATGTTGTTCTAAAACATTTTCAAAAAAATTGTCGCTAAATCGGGTTTCAGCATCCAATATATGGAGTTTTATTCCATTTAGAAGTAGTTTATATTAAGAATTGTAGAAATAGTATTTAGTGGAGGTTATTTCTATGGCCATGGTGTTTTTGTAGGGGGAAAAAACTAGAATTAAGTTGTGGATAAAACCATTGTGAAATCAAAATAATATTCCTCCCACAAAAATTCTGCAAAATCGATTAAAACTGCTGCTAAAAAACCGTGCATAATATTTAGTGGTGTTTTTAACCACCTAAAAAAAGGTAAATACTTATTATAGTGGAAATTTTAATAGCATTTGATAAAAATATTCCATATATAGTGATAGTTTTAATAACCGCTGAATGTTGAATAACAAAAAAATTCTTTTTGTAGATTTTGCAGCACCAAAACTACCCCGAAAAAACAATCAAACCCAGTGTTTCACATATCAATAGAATACAATGTTCCTATTAGTAGAAAATTTAAAAACACATATATAAGAAATATGGAATCAATAAAGAAGTATATTAATTCATATGCAACCATAAATTGTTTCATGTATCTGTCACAAATAATACAACAATAAACCCTATCATTCCATATTAGTCAAAAACATCCAAAAGGAAACAAATGGAAACTAGATAAACTCTACATGTCACCATCTCCATACCCATCTTCATATCAAAATCTACTTCTTGCTATAGACGCATGTAATATAATAATATTTAATATTAAACAGTGTTGTATATTTATATATTTAAACATAAAACCAAAAAATATTTGAGAACTAAATGGTTTGATCCTATAAAATCCACTATATGATATCCTCACAAAGAACCAAGAGTGACCGTTTTACACACTTTTGGGGGTCTACCGGTATCAATATAACACTTCCACCATGTAATTATTGTCATTTAATCAAATAAATGTATCTTTAGAACAAATATTTCCAAATATTCAGGATGAAAAAAATTAGAAATGATAATAGATGCACAGTACAAACAAAACAAATATACATAACTATGATAATGAATGACTACAAAATTGACATAAGTGGTTGATAAATGAATTTATGGTTGCACATACAATCATTTTCCCCATCAAACATGTCCTTTTATTTCTTAATCATTACTTAATCTACATCATCAACCCTTGCATGATTAATATTTTCAATATCATGGATGAAAAATAAGTTTGATTCTTCTTTTTGATGTGACTCAATGTTAGAGGACAAAAATTACCCACTTCATCACCCATATCTTACATGTCTCTTTGTTTTACATGAGGAACAAAAATCCACCTTTCATCCATTACATATTGTATATAATATTACATTTTTTAAGATGATAAGATCTACCAATCATGTAAATCATAGTAACCAACCTCCATCAACTAAGATAAGTTCATGTAAGTAAATTTAAATGAATCCCTTTGAACACACCAAATAAAATTGACCCAATTTCATTTAAATTAAACCACTGAAAAATTCTTATTGTAGTTTAATTTCATAATACCAGTGTACCTTCAATGGTATCCCACATAAGATAACGTAAATATACCACTATTCTATGTTTTAAATTCATATTCCAGATCGAATATATGAAATTTAAACCAATTCACATTATAACAATCAAAATTTATATCCATTTTTAGTGGACCTCAAGCCTGAAAATTTAAATCATCTAACAACTCATCTCGATTATCAGTATTCAATATCTATAAAAAGTAATATAAATTATTTTGTTTACAATATATATATATATATAAACATAATATCAATATTAATTTCAATATTTATGAACCTACACATCGTGAAAACCATTTTAACATCTCTTTGTTAATAGATTTTGTTATGTCTTTCTGATTTCATTTTCAGCCTCCCATTTGTCTCCTTGTTTGTATCCTAAACTATTCAATAAGTAAATCTTCAATTTAACTATTAAACAGCACATATCTTTTTTCCTATCATTATTCCATTTTTGTGAGTGTAAATTTGAGCTCCTCCTAATAGATCGTCCAACAGTATGAAAGATTATTGATTTCCATTATAGATGAGATTGTTTTAATGTGTAAAAACATGTATAACTTGATTGAATCTTATCTAAATATTATTAGTGCATATATAAAAAATTCAAGACATTCCCCTACCAAATAGACTTGTAAAATAGAGTCTTATGGTTGAGATTTATTATTCACATATGATTTCAAATTCACATTATATCTCTGAAATTAAAGAAAAGAAACAAAATGTTTTATTTTATATGTGAAAATAATTTTTATCTAAAAATAAAAACATAAAAATAATGAACCACTCAATTGGATACATCCATCGATACTGTACGGTGCCTTCTAATTTAGCTTCCTCAACCAAATGCATAGTGAAATTTGTCTTGATATTAACAACTAAGAGAGGAAATATTATCTCTAATTCAAAAAATGTTAATAAAAATCTCTACTTAATGTTTTCAAGATCAAATAGTTTAAGAGTTTTCTCACATATTTTTTTGATTAATGTAAATAATTGTGTTACAATATCATTATTCTTTTCATGAAATAATGTATGCAATTACAATGGTAGAAACTGCTGTAAAAATATATGAATCATTATATTTCAATACAAGTATCCTATGATGATTTATGTCAATAAAAATTTAGATGTTACTCGAATACCCATCAGTTATATTTACATGTTTTAAAATTTGAAGGAATGTATCATTATCACTATTTTTCAATTAAAAAATTGTCGGAGTACACTTTCCATTCTCATTTAGACAAAGATCACGCTTTATGTTAATTTCATATAAGTCTATCCCATCATAGAGATTATTCTTCAATTTTCTGTGCTTATTAAGAAATGTTTGGATCAAATTATCACTTATTTTTTCTCAATATAAATCACATCAATATTATTTCAAAAAAAATTAAATACCCAAAATAGAATTTTGAAGAATATACATTCACTACTAGAAATATGGGCTTTTAAACCCCTTTCCCTTTAGCAACCGCCACTGGCGGTCGCTATAGGTAACCAATAGCAACCGCCACTGGCGATCTCTACATTTCCTTAAAAAAAGGGCATCCGTGCCCCCTGAACCCTCCCTCCTCTCACGAAGCCCCCCTATCCCTGCCCCCCTCTCCATCACCCTCGCCCTCAACGTCGGCGCGCGCCCTCCCCGTCGCCCCGCCCTCCCCGCCGCCCCGCCCTCCGGCGCCCCGCCATCCGCCACCCTGCCGTCTGCCGCCCCGCCCTCAGCTACCCCGCCCTCCACCACCTCACCCTCTACCGCCCTCCCTCTACCCTGCAGCGGCCCTGCGGCCTCCCTCTGCCCTCGGGCATCCCGTCACACACCTCCGGTAGTTCGGTAACCCTCCGGCCACCCTCTGTCCTTCGGACTCCAGCCCCTCCGGCCTCCGAACTCCACCCTCGTCCCTCCTCCCCCTCGGCCCTCCCCCCATCACCCCGAACACCACCCCCCCCCCCCACCCTGCACCCCACCAACCCCCGTCCCCTTCGTCTTCGTCCCCTCCCTCGCCGCACAACCGCCACCCATCCCCTCCTTCACCGTCACCTCCCTCGCCGCACCATATCTGGCTCCGACTACCCACCGATGCCTCTCCTCTCCCTCGCAGCACTGCCTTCGGCTCCCCTCCCTTCTAGGTTTGTAGCGCAATCAGGTATGACATGGGATTTCAGTTACATTATTATTTTATAAATGGATCACAAATAATTAATTAGTATTTATTTTAAATATATTTGATATGAAAAATGAAAATTTAATAAGCCATGTGTAAATTTTTGTTATAGGGATCTTATTATGTATAAGAGTTGTATTGATATTCCAAATCAAACGTCTAGAGAGTATTTCAACGGCATTATGTAGTTTATTGACTTAACCAACGGATTTGAAAGTGACTATATTAGTTGTCCATGTAGAAAATGTGCTAACAGATATCAATTCACATGAGATACTATGAGGGAGCACATAATCTTTAATGGATTTCTGAGAAATTATAAGAGTTGGACTCTTCATGGAGAAGAATATGTTCGTTGTGAAAATACAGATACAATTCAGATGGATGTTGATGCAAAGATGAATGATCCAATGCATGAAATGCTTACTGAAATGGTACGTGGGTTGGATCCTGAAGACATTGACATCCAGAATCATGAGACCGGTGAGATAAATCTTTGCTCTGGAGCAGATCGTGATTCGAGGAGGTTTTATGAAGCAATTGATGATGCAAAAACATAATTATATCCGGGATGTACTTATTTCAATAAATTGTTGTTTATCGTGGAGTTGTTGCATTTGAAGACTTTGAATCATTGGTCAGACACATCATTCGACATGCTGTTGGTGTTATTAAAAAAGATTCTTCCTGTCGACGCTAAGATTCTTGAGTCGTATTACCATGCTCATAAGATGACAGAGAACTTAGGTTTTACATATGAGACCATAGATTCATGTGCAAAAATCTGTATGTTGTTTAGAAAGGAAACTGCCCATTTGGATATTTGTACTAGTTGTGGTGCTTCCAGGTGGAAAGAGAACAGGGGAAATCAGACTCATCAAAGTCAAATTGTGATACAGGGGAAACCGATTGTCATAAAGCAAGTGCGTTACTTTCCCCTTAAACCAATGTTGAAAAGATTTTTTATGTCATCTAAAGTTTCTAATTTAATGAGATGGCTTGCAGAAAGAGTTCATGAAAGTGATATGTTAACCCACCCAGCAGACTCTCATGCATGGAAGGATTTTGATAAGAGGCATCCCGACTTTTCCAAAGATGTTCGTAATTTCCAATTTGGATTGATAGCAGATAGTTTCAATCCATTAATTTCTATGGTTGGTGCAACTCATAGCACATGGCCCGTGGTGTTGGATTTGTATAATCTTCATCCTTGGATTTTTATGAAGCAACAATTTATATTACTTTCCACTCTTATTGATGGACCTAAAAGTTTGAGGGATAAGATTGATGTTTACCTTCATCCATTGATTGATGAGTTGAATGAATTTTGGGGCGATGATGTGATGACTTATGACAGTGAAATGAATGAAATGTTCAAACTGCAGGCTGCTTTATTGTGGACAATCAATGACTTCCCATCTTATGAAAATTTATCAGGCTGGAGTACGAAAGGAGAATATTCTTACCCTTGTTGCATCAAAAGTAAAAAATTTTAATGGCTTAAGCATTCCAAAAAATGGGCATACAAGGGTCACAAACGTTTTATCCCCTCTCAGCACGGGTTCAGAAAAGGACAGAGTGGTATTTAATGGTTCTAGAGAGTTTAGCCCAGAACCAAAGATCATGACATGAGTCGAAATGTTATCGCAGATTCAGGAAGAAAACATCCACATGGTATATGAAATTCAGGATTTGGTGGCTCCTCCGGTATGTAATATTCGAGCTGCGAGTAGGCAGCACAATCACAATTTGAAGAACAAAAGTATTTTTTATAGTCTTTTGTATTGGAAAACTAACATGCTGAAGCATAATTTGGATGTCATGAACATTTAAGAAAATGTTTTTGATAACATACTGTGGACCATTTTAGGTGTCAGTGGGAAATCAAAGGACCATGTTAAGGCACACTGTGATTTGGAAGAAACTGGTTTAAAGAAACAGTTGCATTTACAGTTAGCTGAGGGAAACAAGGCATATATTCCTGCTGCATAGTATACGATGACTAAAAAGGAGAAAGAGACATTTCATTCCATTTTGAAGATGCTCAAAGTTCCTGATGGTTACTCTTCTAATATTTCAATGCGTGTGAATCTGACGAGCAAGACATTGCAAGGGTTAAAAATTCATGACAATGACATACTACTTTAGCTGTTGATTCCAATCGCAATTTTTGATTGGTTTATCCCCCAATGTTGTTCAACCATTGATTGAGATGAGTAATTTATTTAGACAGATTTGTTTAAGAAATCAACGAATGAGTGATTTAAAATGTTTACAGGACTGAATTGTACTTATGCTTTGTCACTTTGATAAACTATTTCCCCCCTCATTTTTCGATGTTATGGTCCACTTGACAGTGCAACTAACTGATGAAGTAATGGCTGCTGGTCCAGTGCAATTTAGGTGGATGTATCCTGTTGAGCGGTATTTGAGTACATTGAAACGATTTGAATGCAACAGAGCTCGTCCGGAGGCATGAATAACCAATGGTTATTTGATGGATGAGTGTACTACTTTTTGTGCAGAATATCTTATGGATGTTGAAACAAAATTAGATTAGCCCTATCGGATTCAGGATGGTCCAGTTGGGGAAGGAACCACATATGATATGGACAATATCGAGTGGATACAAGCGCATCGATATATCTTGTTCAATACTCCATCAGTTGCACCATTAATGCAGTATGTATCTTATCACTTTTATTGTTTAACTTTTACATGTTTTGTTTTCATAAGTTGATCATTTAAACATTGCGTTATCATTTGCAGAAAACACATTAATGAGATAAAAGAAGAGATGTGTCGTGTGACCGAGTTTCAAATTCAACAGTCTCATTATGCGTCATTTAATGATTGGTTCAAGGACTATGTACGTATAAATTGATTTTCATTATGATTGAAGTATTATACTAATTTCATTATTCATATATCATTATTGAATTATATGAATTATGTGGGTTTATAAGATGAGGGAGTTAGGGGACCCCACGCTAACTGAAGAATTTATCCAACTGGCTGAGGGTCCTTCAATAAAAGCTCGTCGTTATAAATATATAGATGCTAATGGTTTTCGATTTCGCATTAAATATGTTGACGAAAAACGAGCAACACAAAACAGTGGAATCGGTTGTCCATTTGTCGATTTTGGTTATTACAATGGTCAATTGATAGACATCATTGAAGTTGTATACACACACTGGTTGAAGTACATATTATTAAAGTGTAATTGGGTTGATCCAGTGCGTGGATGTAAAGTCGATCAATATCAGTTTTCATTGGTGAATTTTAACTATATGTGTAACGCCCCGACCATAGTTGCCTAGAGTCGGTGCATTATTACATAACATTGGAATGATCACAAGAAAGATCAAATCTCGAAAGACCGATTGGTTTAGTAGCCTTGGAAACACTAGATATATTCATAATTATTACATTACATCATAAAATGAAAAACTACTACAACAACATAATGTTTCCACAGTCCACACTATAATCCCCTCATAATATCCCTGCATGTCATTCATAATTTACTTCTTCACTTCCTGGGAAAAATAAAACATATAAAAGGGGTGAGCTCAAATGCCCAGTAAGGATAACAAAATAGCGGAAACTTTCGTAAATAAGAATAAACTTTTAAGGCAATGTATAACTAAAACAAAAGCCTTTTAAACATGAACTTTCAACATGGTATAGCATAAAAAAAATGAAATAATGCCATTTAGTTATTCACATGGATATTCTACTAATCGAATAATCACATGCAAAAATCAATAACCACTTTCATAATGTTGGAATGCATAATGCCAGACTATCATAACCACATAGCCAAGGCCTCGTGCCAAGACTACAAATAAGATTTTGTCAAGGCCTTGTGCCAAGACACTAGTTTGTCTCATGAGACCTACCGATGCATCGAGGAGCTATAGCGGGCTCCACCCGTCACATATTAAGTCCAATGCATTCCCATATGAAAAGGTTTAAACATAACATAAACATTCGTATTAAAACTAGCATACGAAATGTCAATACATTCACCATAAACTATGAATGGTATAAAAATAGCACATCCACAGTCAAACATATCACAAAACCTTCAATACAATATAGAAGTTTTGTATCATAATAAATCAACTTCAAATAATCTTAAAATCCATCAAAGGATGTTGACATAGATGAAATCAAAATTCTTTTTAAAGAAATATCTCCTTTTATTTTGAAATAATTTAAGACACATATAAAATAAAACATTTTCTTTGAAAATATTCTTATAAGCTTGTAAGGAAAACTTTGATGATTTTATAACGGCGTAAAATAACCGCACCCGCCGTATAAGTTAAAAAAACATTCTTACCTCAATTCTGTCGAAAAGGTTAAAAAGGACCTTGTTTTGAAAACGACGGAAAGATTCCTTTATAAACCTCTTATAAAAAGTCAAACAAGGGTATAAATGACTTTAACCCATATTCTTGTAAATAGTAAAAATGTTTTGAAATACATTTTTAAGAAACATGGATGTGGATGATAAAGATATCCCAGTAGATTATTACATATAAACAACCTCAGATAATGAAGAGATTGTGAAATATGCCCTTACCTTGTACTTTTCTGTTGTTGGGGTAGGTTAACCTCCTGTATAATGTTGAAATAATTGTTATTAAATTATAAAAGAATCATATATATTAATATGATATCATATATGATCTTTTAACATTGATTTGTTAATAATATATTAGAATTATCGTCGTTTCGGGTGTTAACTTACTCATTTTCTTTTTATGTTTTGTTACATAAGCCATGGTTGTTGTATCTTATTCATATCCAGAATTATATCTAGTCCTTAAACATCATTTTTAAATCATCAAATGATAATTATACTTGAATGGTTACGATGGAGAATGAATCTCACCGCGTTCGTGGAGACGGTAGTCCGTACGTACGCACGAACACTACTTCCATTTAATTTTTATTTTAAAAGAATTGAATCCAAATGATACATAGGTATATTACTATTCCAGTATAATATAATATTTTATATATGTTACTTAAGTTCATTAACACCATCCTTTATACGTTCCATGTGTGGTATGAACGAGTCATATCATTTTAAGGGGGCGGTAGTCCGCACTTCCTCAAATGAAATTATCGTATGTATATACAACATGAAACGAATAATGGTATGAAATAAAATGGAATTACAGAAGCTTATATATAAAATATATATCATTAATATCATATTTAATTACAGTGCCATCATAATGGACACAATGAGAGGCGGTAAGATGTATTTGAACAATCATCGTTTCGTGAGGCGTTAGTTTTCCATCCACAGAAACATTATGTTCATCATCCATTAGATGGAGTTGTGTGTATGTGTATTTTGAATCCTTTTTATAACAACATCCTAGTATATTGAGGATACTGGTGTTGTTACAAAAGAAAGGAAATAAAAAGAGTTTGGGGGTTGGAGAAGAAAAATAAAGGAAAATAATTTAAGAGAAATCGTTACCATTAATTTAGGTAACTCACTTTGGATGGAACCAAAGGACTTCTTGAAATGATTTCTGCCTAAGGGGAAGCTTCAATGTGGAGGAGAGGGATGTGGGGAGCTTAGTTGGGCAGAGTTTGGACGAGCCAAGTGGCTTTAGAGGTTTAAGGAATGAGTAGAAGTGGTCTCCTTTTATAAGGGAGAAGAGGGGCTCTTTAGGAAAGAGTGAAAGTATTACTTTATAATATAATTATATTCGGTTTATAATGGTCCAAAAATCATTGAGGTCGAAGATAAGATGACTAATATTCTAAATAACATCAACCAATAAGAATTGGACAGGTTTTAGATAATATTTTAATCATTATAATCTTATTTATTTAAATGATTTATTAATGAGGTAAACATTGCATCATTATTGTGTCATTAATAATTTAAATTATTTGATGTCTAAAAATTTTAAATAAAATATCATTATGTAGGAAATCTTTTTAACTTTCTAATTAATATTTATAATCTAAAATCCAACATATATAACCCTATGTAACAATTGTTGTTCTAAAAGATATATGCTTGTGTCATTTTTGTATTCATTTTAACTAAATTAAAATAAAGTGTCATTATCACTTACAAGTGGATCCATGGGGTCCCGAAATAGACCCAAAGATTTCCATGGTCGACCATGTATCAACCAATTGGGTTAAGACACGTTTTAGGGTAATTTAGTACTATTATAATATTATTTTTTAACCCTTATTTACCGGATTTACCCTTAACCATGGTAAATAAAATATTTACCGCAGTAATTATTCAAAATGCCTAAAAATAAAAGTTACCTATTTACACAATTTGAACATCCTGATTCCAAATATGGAATCCATTTTCCTAAATTCAAAACACAGAAGTGGCAGAAATTAATTTAAAATTAATTCCCGCTGTCAAAACAAAAAGCGTGTTTTTAAGAGATAATAACTATCAAAAGATTGACACTTGTTTATCTTCGGTTTAATTGTAAAATTATGTCCAATGACCAACATTATATTAAATGGTAAAAATATATTCTAAATATACTTTAAAACCACTCAAATTCATAATTTATCACTATTAATTATTTGATTAAAAAAGTTGTTTTTAATTAAAATTTAGTAATGTTCACTATTCATCAAAATATGAAAGTTATCCGAAATGTACCAAAATTTCACCTTAGGCTAAATTCGATATTCCGAATCCAAAAATGAAGTCCATTTTCAAATATAAAATATATATAATTTCGAAAAGTAGGTATTACTATTCATAACGGCTAGTTTGATTGGTTGTGGTGTGTGTTAAAACTCAAGGTTGCGTACAACACACGCTACTGTATTATTCAAAGAAAGCGTACCGTGGAAGCTTGGGATGTTTCATTTTAATTTTTTTGATGTCCCCATTTAGTCAAAAAGTTTAAAATATTGTATTTAAAAAGGGTTCACTATTAAAAGTTGATAAAAGTGCAATACTGAAAATGAATTTGTTCTTGCATTATATCTAAGAAACTCATAATATGGATTCTTAAATTATAAGGATTATATAAAGTTTAAAATTTATATAATACTATTCATAACCTCTTTTGAATGGTTTTTTTTGTAAGTCATGGTGTGATTGAACTCAGTGTTGCGTGTAGTGCAAGTCATTGAATTATTTTGAAGAAATAATACACTATGAAACCTTGGGGTGTTACATTCTCTCCTCCTTCAATAAATTGCGTCCTCGCAATTTCAAATTGTTCTTCGAAAATAAAAGGTTGAAAATAGAAAATATATTTGGGGAAAACCCACATCAGAAATTGGGTTACTAAAATTTAGTCTTAATATGAGGAAAAGAGAAATGAAAGGGTCACCACCAAATTTTGATCTCGATTAGGAGAACATTGGTGGCATATAATTGGAGGAAAAACGTAAATATTTATAGGTAGTGATTGAGGTCATCAATCACAAACAAGTATAAAATTGAGGTCCTTAAATTCATCAATCTGTGATGATTTGAAATACCATCGGTTCAACAAAACATAGGGTATTAGGATAACACATTTTTGACGTTTCAAAATATCTTAGTTGAAATCCCACATCGAAAAATGAATTAATGAGGCCTCTATTTAAAATAAAGAGTCGAAAGTATGAAGATTACCGAAAATAACTCATACTAGGGTTCCATGTAGGAAAATATGGATATGGAAGAAAAATCTAACCATCAATTATCTGATGGAGAGTGGTAGAGAACATGGCTATGAAAAGGCCAACAATCCCAAAGCCATAAATTAGTGATGATTTAAGGTACCATCTAGGAAAACATTTTTTGTTCTAAGTTTCTTTTCTTAATATTGAGGAATTTATTAATGAGATTGGCTAAGATCATAAGGAGATATACTTACTTTATAATTAGAGTTTTATCTATTAATAAATTTCTACCACAAACTCATCTTTCACTCTAAAAGATAATAGAATGTAAAAAAAAATTCTATTTACACTATTCTTATAGGGTTCCAAAATAAACGAATTTATAATTCATCTATATGATCTTTTAATAAAAACTACATTATTTAATCCAGGACATCTCATGGGCCAGTGGTAGGTGATACACCCTTGTCGCCCTTCGGTTGCGGGTTCAAGTCTCACAGCCTTTCCGGACGCGACGGGTTGCCGCCCGACCTCCGGGTTGTCCTTTTATGGCAATCCAAAAATAATCTAGACTAGAACTATCCAAAATACTTCTGTCCAAACTCACAGTCCAACATTTATAAGGAAGGTAAACATAATGTAGATCCTTTTTACCCCGTAATAGCATATGAATACCTTCATCATGTATTCTTTTAATACAATGAAACATCCTGATTTACCATAATCTTTATTGATTACATTCATGCTCCCTTATTCCATATAGAATGCTGGATATACTTCATCAATCCGAAAATGTTTTAAACCCCAACAATGATGGAATAGACAAATCATTAACCAACTTCAAGGTAGTCAAGAATATCCAATATAATTTATCCAAATCAATCATGTATTATTATAAAATCACTACCTCGGTATCAGAACCATATTATGGTTTATCTTTCTCTCAACCATATATTTTCCAAAAATTTAACCTTCAATTAAGTCACTTATCTTTGTTCCACACAATCTCAAGTCCTTAATGAAATAGTACTGCAGTACAATCCTTATATACTCCATAATTATTATAACAAGTACATTGTTGATACAACACTCAATTGACATAATCAACATAAGAACTCTAATCATTCCTCTTCATCTGTGGTAGTATCATAAATTGATTATTATCCAATAACATCATTTGCGGCATAGTCTTATGACTGGGACATAGGTTCGCGTAGTGTCCAAACTCCTTGCAAATAAAGCATTGTACATTTAAAACCATTTTCTTACCTTTGCAGTCACGTACTTTGTGCCCTTTTCCTCCATACTTATAACAAACTCCCATTCCTTTCAGGCATGTTCCAGGGTGTTTCTTTCCACAATTACCACATATGGGAAAATTCTTCTTTTCCCTCTTCCCTTTATCCATCTTTCTCTCTTCTATCCTTTTCTTCTCTTGCTTCCCTTCAAATCCATAGGACTCAGTAAAGTCTTTACTTATCTTATCAATACATGATATTATTTCTTCATATGATGATAATACATGGGAGACTATTTCTCTTATAAATTCTAGCTTAAGACCATGAAATATATGATCCTTCCTTCTCTTTGGATCATGTCCATTTCTGGAGTTCTCATTCCTTCTACTGGGCGCCATTTCTAAACAATGGCATAAACTAGATCAGTTTATGAATCAAAATACATAATCCCATACTTATAAAACACCTAACATAAATTGAACTATTTATGGATATAATCCATAATCATAAGAATGTTTTCTTTGAGGAAGTATATACTCATAATCCCTTCAAAATTATTTGTAAAGAAAATGAGAGTTATCCTAAGCATATCCCCTGGGAGTGTCGTAACCAAGAGTGCAGGAAGGCCCGTTGTTGTGCACCAGTTCCCGTTCGAGTCTAGCTCAAAGCGGTGTTTTCGGGTTTTACCCCTAGGTACATCTGTGCCAGAGCCGCCTCTACCTGCTCGTATCCAGACAGTGATTTATTTCTCGGAAAACTCACAAAATCTCTACAATACCAAAATTCTAGGAAGTTCTTCTATACTAATCCTCAAAGTTCATCTTAGGTCTACGTGCTCTAATCAGAGTTTATCTAAATCTAGCTTCCAAGGTTTATACTAAACATCCTCTGATACCAACTGTAACGCCCCGACCCTAGTTTCCTAGAGTCGGTGCATTATTACATAACATTGGCATGATCACAAGAAAGATCAAATCTCGAAAGACCGATTGGTTTAGTAGCCTTGGAAACACTAGATATATTCATAAGTTTTACATTACATCATAAAATGAAAAAATACTACAACAACATAATGTTTCCACAGTCCACAATATAATCCCCTCATAATATCCCTTCAGGTCATTCATAATTTACTTCTTCACTTCCTGGAAAAATAAAACATATAAAAGGGGTGAGCTCAAATGCCCAGTAAGGATAACAAAATAGCGGAAACTTTCATAAATAAGAATAAACTTTTAAGGCAATGTATAACTAAAACAAAAGCCTTTTAAACAAGAACTTTAAACATGGTATGTCATAAATAAAATGAAATAATGCCATTTACTTATTCACATTGATATTCTACTAATCGAATAATCACATGCAAAAATCAATAACCACTTTCATAATGTTGGAATTCATAATGCCAGACTATCATAACCACATAGCCAAGGCCTCATGCCAAGACTACAAATAAGATTTTGTCAAGGCCTTGTGCCAAGACACCAGTTTGTCTCATGAGACCTACCGATGCATCGAGGAGCTATAGCGGGCTCCACCCGTCACATATTAAGTCCAATGCATTCCCATATGAAAAGGTTTAAACATAACATAAACATTCTTATTAAAACTAGCATACGAAATGTCAATACTTTCACCATAAACTATGAATGGTATAAAAATAGAACATCCACAGTCAAACATATCACAAAACCTTCAATACAATATAGAATTTTTGTATCATAATAAATCAACTTCAAATAATCTTAAAATCCATCAAAGGATGTTGACATAGATGAAATCAAAATTCTTTTTAAAGAAATATCTCCTTTTATTTTGAAATAATTTAAGATCCATATAAAATAAAACATTTTCTTTGAAAATATTCTTATAAGCTTGTAAGGAAAACTTTGAAGATTTTATAACGGCGTAAAATAACCGCACCCGCCGTATAAGTTAAAAAAAACATTCTTACCTCAATTCTGTCGAAAAGGTTAAAAAGGACCTTGTTTTGAAAACGACGAAAAGATTCCTTTATAAACCTCTTATAAAAATTCAAACAAGGGTATAAATGACTTTAACCCATATTCTTGTAAATAGTAAAAATGTTTTGAAATACATTTTTAAGAAACATGGATGTGGATGATAAAGATATCCCAGTAGATTATTACGTATAAACAACCTCAGATAATGAAGAGATTGTGAAATAAACCCTTACCTTGTAATTTTCCTTTGTTGGGGTAGGTTAACCTCCTGTATAATGGTGAAATAATTGTTATTAAATTATAAAATAATCATATATATTAATATGATATCATATATGATCTTTTAACATTGATTTGTTAATAATATCTTAGAATTATCGTCATTTCGGGTGTTAACTTACTCATTTTCTTTATATGTTTTGTTACATAAGCCATGGTTGTTGTATCTTATTCATATCCAGAATGATATCTAGTCCTTAAACATCATTTTTAAATCATCAAATGATAATTATACTTAAATGGTTACGATGGAGAATGAATCTCATCGCGTTCGTGGAGACAGTAGTCCGTACGTACGCACGAACGCTACTTCCATTTAATTTTTATTTTGAAAGAATTGAATCCAAATGATACATAGGTATATTACTATTCCAGTATAATAAAATATTTTATATATGTTACTTAAGTTCATTAACACCATCCTTTATACGTTCCATTTGTGGTATGAACGAGTCATATCATTTTAAGGGGGCGGTAGTCCACACTTCCTCAAATGAAATTATCGTATGTATATACAACATGAAAGGAATAATGGTATGAAATAAAATGGAATTACAGAAGCTTATATATAAAATATATATCATTAATATCATATTTAATTACAGTTCCATCATAATGGCCACCATGAGAGGTGGTAAGATGTATTTGAACAATCATCGTTTCGTGAGGCGTTAGTTTGCTATCCACAGAAACATTATGTTCATCATCCATTAGATGGAGTTGTGTGTATGTGTAGTTTGAATCCTTCTTATAACAACATCCTAGTATATTGAGGATACTGGTGTTGTTACAAAAGAAAGGAAATAAAAAGATTTTGGGGGTTGGAGAAGCAAAATAAAGGAAAATAATTTAAGAGAAATCGTTACCTTTAATTTAGGTAAATCACTTTGGATGGAATCAAAGGACTTCTTGAAATGATTTCTGCCTAAGGGGAAGCTTCAATTAGGAGGAGAGGGATGTGGGGAGCTTAGTTGGGCAGAGTTTGGACGAGCCAAGTGGCTTGAGAGGTGTGAGGAATGAGTAGAAGTGGTCTCCTTTTATAAGGGAGAAGAGGGGCTCTTTAGGAAAGAGTGAAAGTATTACTTTATAATATAATTATATTCGGTTTATAATGGTCCAAAAATCATTGAGGTAGAAGATAAGATGTCTAATATTCTAAATAACATCAACAAATAAGAATTGGACAGGTTTTAGATAATATTTTAATCATTATAATCTTATTTATTTAAATGATTTATTAATGAGGTAAACATTTCATCATTATTGTGTCATTAATAATTTAAATTATTTGATGTCTAAAAATTATAAATAAAATATCATTATGTAGGAAATACTTTTATCTTTCTAATGAATATTTATAATCTAAAATCCAACATATATAAAACTATGTAACAATTGTTGTTCTAAAAGATATATGCTTGTGTCATTTTTGTATTCATTTTAACTAAATTAAAATAAAGTGTCATTATCACTTACAAGTGGATCCATGGGGTCCCAAAATAGACCCAAAGATTCCCATGGTCGACCATGTATCAACCAATAGGGTTAAGACACGTTTTAGGGTATTTTAGTATTATTATAATATTATTTTTTAACCCTTATTTACCGGATTTACCCTTAACCATGGTAAATAAAATATTTACCATAGTAATTATTCAAAATGTCTAAAAATAAAAGTTACCTATTTACACAATTTGAACATCCTGATTCCAAATATGGAATCCATTTTCCTAAATTCAAAACACAGAAGTGGCAGAAATTAATTTAAAATTAATTCCCGCTGTCAAAACAAAAAGCGTGTTTTTAAGAGATAATAACTATCAAAAGATTGACACTTGTTTATCTTCGGTTTAATTGTAAAATTATGTCCAATGACCAACATTATATTAAATGGTAAAAGTATATTTTAAATATACTTTAAAACCACTCAAATTCATAATTTATCACTATTAATTATTTTGATTAAAAAAGTTGTTTTTAATTAAAATTTAGTAATTTTCACTATTCATCAAAATATGAAAGTTATCCGAAATGTACCAAAATTTCACCTTAGGATAAATTCGATATTCCGAATCCAAAAATGAAGTCCATTTTCAAATATAAAATATATATAATTTCGAAAAGTAGGTATTACTATTCATAACGGCTAGTTTGATTGGTTGTGGTGTGTGTTAAAACTCAAGGTTGCGTACAACACACGCTACTGTATTATTCAAAGAAAGCATACCGTGGAAGCTTGGGATGTTTCATTTTAAATTTTTTTGATGTCCCCATTTAGTCAAAAAGTTTAAAATATTGTATTTAAAAAGGGTTCACTATTAAAAGTTGATAAAAGTGCAATACTGAAAATGAATTTGTTCTTGCATTATATCTAAGAAACTCATAATATGGATTCTAAAATTATAAGGATTATATAAAGTTTAAAATCTATATAATACTATTCATAACCTCTTTGGAATTGTTTTTTTGTAAGTCATGGTGTGATTGAACTCAGTGTTGCGTGTAGTGCAAGTCATTGAATTATTTTGAAGAAATAATACACTATGAAACCTTGGGGTGTTACAATATGTTATATAGAAATGAACGAGTTGATAATGAACATTTCAATTTTTCATCACAAGAGGAACAAGTATTCTTTGTTAATTTGCCTTCGAATCCACGTTGGCAAGTTGTTGTCAAAATGTCTCGGCGAGGAGTGTTTGTATTTGAACAAGATGAACCCTAAACTGTTCCTTTTGTTTCCCAACAGCATGATCAACATGTCGTAGTTCAATGTGAAGAAGATATTTATTGGTTCAGAGCGGCTGTTGAAGGAGAAATGGTCGATTTTCTTGCTTAATGAACGGTGTAATTGTTTTCCCGCTATGCAACCTAAGATATCATAAATTATATAAACATTTTATAAATTCTTGTAAGGTTTAATCCACACTATTGGATGTTTATTCAGTTATAAATATTTACAGTGATTTAACTCATGTTATATTGATGTTATTGTCGATGTATCTTCCCAATGAGGTATTCTTCATTTGGTTCTTGTGCTTCTTCAATTTTTTTTAATTCAACTTGAAATTTGGCTATGCATTGATTGGTTTTGTACATAATTTTTATATCTATTTTGTGAACTTTCTGATTTTTTAAAATTCATTCACAACTAATTATTCAATCCCTTTTTGTTTGATTAACAACTGTACAAGTTATATTTTTTTTAAAACAATCAAATTTATCATTTCGACATTTGGGATAGTCCCCTTACTAATATTTTCCATGACTGCAGGTATGTCAGGGGAAGAGGCAAAAGATCCACATCATCCATCTGAGGCATCTACGTCTCAGGGTCGAGGGTTGCTGTAATGTCATTGTCTCTATTTTTTATGTAATTAATAAACACACACACACACACATATATATATATATAACATCTGTCAATTTTTATATAAATTTTTTTTCAACAGGATCAGACTCGACTGCTTCTTCCTCTCGCAGGAGAGGCCCTGGTCATGGCAAATTATCATGGAATTCGGACACGACTTTTGATGTTTCATTTGATGAGGTATTTCATCCTGTGGGATGTAATGACCCTGCATTTATTCATTAGTTGGGTCATATCATACATGATCTACATCGATTTCCATTGACCACGCGTGATTGGGTTTCTATCCCTCAAGACACATTAGATCGTCTTTGGAGGGAGGTTCAGGTAAGAAGACCATTTTAATTTATTCCATATGTATAAAAAACAATAACATATGTGATTTTTTTCTTTAATAAAAAAATTTGAAAGTACATACCGATGAGTTTTGGCCAGTGTGTATGAGAAAATGATGTAAGATGTAGAAAGACTATAAAGGCAAAGTCAAGAGGGACCACTAGGTACCAAATATGGGTGCCCCAGATATTCTGGAAAAAGTCCCGAGAGGTGTCCTCCCGGCTTAGTGGCGTGATTTATTTTCATATTGGTCTACTGAGGGTGTTGTGGATTGTATATTTATTTTGGTATATATATTTTCAAGAATGTGTGATTTGTTTGATATTTGAATGAATTGAATATAGGAGGTGTCTACACGCCATTATGAGAATCGAGCGTTGTAGGGACCACCTCACAGGCTTGGGACTCGTCACGTGTCTCAGATCCGACATGAGGTTTTTATTATACATTTTTTAATTTTTTTAATTAATACTATTTTGTGTTTATATTCAATTCATAGATAGTTGCGGGAACAAGGTGTACCAACTGATAAAATGTCGGCGTAGATGAGGACTCATGATCGCAATGATCCAGAGGCTACAACATTGATAGTAAGTGCTTGTACTCATTACCAATACTTACATAAAATATGTATATTAATATATTTATATATATTTAAATATTTCATAGGTTCAATTTGAAGATGAATTAGAACATCTGCCAGAGGACCAGTGATAGCTTCCCATGCGAAGGGATGAGATCTTTCATCGCATCATTTGTCGGGATGAGCATGGATATAGTTTGACATATGGAACAAGGATTCATCGTTCTGTAGTGTCATGCACTGCGGTTTTCAGTCCTTCTACTGCTCAGATGACACAACTGTTGTCAGATTTCGAGGCACGGCTGCGGGCTTCCGAGGAGGCAAATGCGCAATTGGCTGCTGAGGTTAGAGCACTACAGGAATATGTGCGTCCAGGTGATGGTGCAGGGGACCAGACGACCCAGGTTTACACTATATTTATGTATTTAATTTAAATTATTTTTATTATGAAAATATTCATAATGTTATATTTCATGTAGGCCCATGGCCCACCGGATGGAGGTTAGTGATGATCATGCATGACACATAATATTCATGAGGTGTGTTTCTTCTTTTAATGGTGGGGTTGTTATTGATATTTATGTTGGGTTTCTAGTGTGTTTTTTTTATTTGGGGGTATCATGTGTGTTTTGGACTCATGAAATGTTTGTGTGCACGAATTGAGAAGTAACCATTAAAACAGATTATTGATTTGGATATTTATTGTTCATTAAATTTTCAATGTTTATAATTGCATGTTCTGTAATATTTTTGAAAACAAACATTTGATTCCTAATATAAATCATTAAACTTGTTTTTGATGAATGAGATGAGTTCACTATTTGTAGTCCCCAGCCTACCCCGTACAGCCCTCCCTGCACTCCGGACAGCCCTCCCCGCACCCCGGACAGCCCTCCCCGCACCCCAGACAGCCCTCCCCGCACCCCGGACAGCACTCCCGCACCCCGGACAGCCTTCCCCGCACACCTTACAGCCCTCCCCGCACCCCGGACAGCCCTCCCACACCCCGGACAGGCCCCTCGCACTCCGTACAGCCCCCCCCCCCCCCCTCGCACCCCAGACAGGCCCCCCGCACACCGGACAACCCTCCCTGCACTCCGGACAGCCCTCCCGCACCCCGGACATGCCCCCCCCCCCCCACCACAAACAACCCCCTGTAGAGACACGAAGTTTGACGTACATGGACATTACATTACTTTTGCAGAATACTTAATACATAACAAAAACAGACACACAAGGAACGTAATAGTTTAGTGTCTTTGGAAACTTGGAATGTAATCTTCTAATCGTGGTGAAAGATCTTCAACATCTCCCATAAAGATCTTCCCCTTTTGTTTTCTTACCTAAAACCTTTCTTTATATCATGGGGAAAATAAAACATATAAAGGGTGAGCTCAAATGCTCAGTAAGGGTATGCATGGATAAAATAAAACAAATCATATACATTTGAACTTAAAAACATGAACATAATGTTTAAACATCAAGAACTTGAGAAAATGACATAAAACATGGAAGTACGTAAGGAATAGATCATAAAGAAACATTAATCACGATAAAATAGCATGGGGGTAAAACATGTAATTGTGGCAACCATTCAACACTTGTTATGATTTCCATAGTATCCAAGTCATTGCTGCCAAGACCATCTTAGTGGACGAAGTCCCTTTCTGAATCGAGTTCACTCCTCATTTCAATCCTGTAACACTGAACCGGATTAACTTACCGTTCCATCCATGTCTATCTCATGAGATATAAATCTTTACCCAATGCATTGGAGGGAGATATAGGTCCCACCCATCCCATAATGAAATCTTTCTTACTTGTGCTACAAAATTAACATACATCCTTCATAATAACCCAATAAATAAAATGGGTTTCATAAACATCATCACATCATCACATAATCCATATAAAAGAAATAGATATCATTTCATAATATGAAAAGTGAAACCATGTAAATCATAGAAACATTATATTTGAAATATACACATATAAAAATAATGTCATCTTAGATGGAAAATGGTTTTGATAAAACACTTGAAATGAATTCTTGAGGAAAATATCCCTTTTTCTTCAAAAAAATTTTCTTTTCACAAAATGTATTGCAATTTTAAATGAAAACGATTTTGTTGAAAATAGTCATGAAATATTCTGGAGGAAGCTTTATGAAAATAAGTCTTTATAAAACCATAAAAATCCTTTCATACCATATATGTTAAAAAAACATTCTTCTCGTACTTTGGACGGAAAAGTCAAAAAGTACCACGTAAAATAAAGATTTTATACATAACATGTAGTAAATGTCAAAAATGGGTAAAAAGGACTTTAAACATACATGAATACACTTTTATAAGACATGGACATGGATAATATCAATAACCCCAGTAAATACTTATGAATAAGCAATCTCGGATAAAAATGAGATTTGCAAAATTATCCCTTACTATAGGTCCCATATGCTTCGTACGTATCCAAACCTCCTGTATAATGATTTAAATAATGTCATTGACTTATTACAGAATCATAATCATTGTTATTATATCATATATTGTTCAGTAATTACTTTATATTACCCGTTCTTTTGTAAATTTATGTTAAAGTAGCGTTTTGGGTAAAATCGTTTCATTTGTCATCTGTGTTTTGACTTGTAATTATTCATATGATTACATAGATCATGATTACTTAATTCCATAATATTAAACATGATTTACATATAATATATATTCAGAATATACATATATATAATAGATCGATAATTGGAATGAACTACACCGTTCATGGAGATGGTAGGCCGTACGTACGCATGAACGTTGTTTTCGTTTCCTCGTTGAATTGAATGGAATTAATTGGATGACCTACATATATATATACATAAATATAGTATAATTATTATGTCATATATTTCATGATTACATATTATATATACTTTATAATCATTTATGAATGGTTAATCACTGAGAATGAATCTCATCGCGTCGTGGAGACGGTATTCCGTACGTACGCATGGGCGATGATATCATTCCCATGAACGTGGAATTTTATTGGAGTGTATATATACTATTACAGAATCAATATCACTTTAAAATAATCATATATAGTTATTATTTACACAATTATACCCATCCATGTAAGG
Source organism: Viscum album (assembly GCA_963277665.1). NCBI lineage: Eukaryota > Viridiplantae > Streptophyta > Magnoliopsida > Santalales > Viscaceae > Viscum > Viscum album. The sequence continues at coordinate 615,538,804 of OY728136.1, forward strand.
TGGTGGTGGAAAATAGATTACACCACGGCGTGGAGACGGTATTCCGAACGTACGCACGCGCGGTGATTTCAGTTTCAGTAGGATGGATAAGAGGTGAAATATGGTTGCTTCATATTTATAATAACATATCAGTATATTAGGGATAATGATTTTATTACCTCATAATGAAACAACTAATGAAGAGGGAGTAGAAGAAGAATGGAACTTGATGAAAACGGTAGAAGGTATTAGCTCTTTCTCGAAGTGTCTCTTTAAACTTTCTCTTAAGGCACTAGAGTTGTTCTTTTGAGAAGACTAGTACCTCTAGTAGGTTTCTAAGGAAGTGGGGAAGTGAAATGGCCAGGTGTTGGCTGAGATTGAAGGCTCAAATTGGTGTGAGGAAGAGAGGGAGGAGGTTCCCTTTTATAAGGGAGGAGAGGGGCACCTTTGGAAAGTGTGGAAATATTATTTTTTTATAAACTTATCTTCAGTGTAAAAAGGTCCAGAAATCATTAAAGATGAAGATAAGATGACTCATGGTCGAAATAAAATCATCCAATAATAATTGGACATGTTTTGGAAAATATTTTAATCATTATAATCTTATGTATTTAAATCATTTATTAATGAGGAAAATACTTCATCATTATTATGTCATAAATAATTTAACGTATTTGGTGTCTAAAAATTATAAAAAAAATATAATTATGTAGGAAATCTTTTTATCTTTCCAATTAATATTTATAGTCTAAAATATAATTAATATAACCCCTTATAAAAATTAATTACTAAAGGATTTTTGTTAATGTCAATGTTGTCTTTACAATAAATTAATTAATCCAAATTGTCATTGTCATGACCAAGTGACTCAATGGGGTCCCAAAATTGACCCAAGGATGCCCATGGTCTACCAATACTCATCAAATAAGGTTAGGAGAAGTGAAAATGTAATTTTGAATAATTGTAATATTCATTTAACCTTGATTTACCCTATTTACCATTAACTATGGTAAATAAAATTTACCATTGTTACTATTCATAAAGCCCAAAAATAAAAAGTATTCTATTAATATAATTTGGACCCACTGATTCAAAAATGGAATCCATTTTTCCAAATTCAATACACAGAAGTTGCAGAAATTAAATTAAAATTAATCCCATTGTTGAAAAAAACTGGTTTTTGTATAAAACATTGCAAAAGATTGAATTTATTTAACCTACAAATTCAATGTAAAATCAAGGCTAATGACATACATTATATTAAATGGTAAAAATATATTCTATTTATTCTTTCAATCCATTCAATATTATAATTTAATCCCATAAGTTATTACGATGAAAAAAGTTGTTTTAAATTATAATATAGCATGTTTTTACTATTCATTAAAATATAAAAGTTGTCAGAATAATATGAAAAATTTATCCAAGGTACAATTTTATATCCTTATTCCAAATAATAATTTTATTTTGTAAAACAGAACTTATAAACCTATCAAAACTAGATTTAAAGTAGGTGCGCCATCAAAATCCGGTAAAACTGCATTTTTTTTAAGAATAATTATTTTACCCGAAAAATTTATTTTGTTCTTATACCATGTTCTAGAAAATGTGTAAGATGAATAATAATTTTATAAAATTAAAAATTTTGGTAATACTATTCATAACGGCTAATTCATAATAATATTATTATAATATATCATTGTTTTGTAAAACCTGGTAATGCGTACAACACACGCTATCGAGGAAGTTCGCGATTGTGTGTAATGCAAGCCATGTCAGGGTTGCGTGTTGTGCAAGAATCCTTTATTATTTCATACAACCAAATCCAACCATATTTCATTTATACATTGAATATATATATATATACTCAATGTTGCGTAGAATGACTATTATAAAACAAACTTGAAATTATGTGTAACACAATCTAAGAATAGTTTTGTGTATACTTCAAGCTAATAAAGTGTGGCATATAGCACAAGATAATATTGTTGTAGCATAAAAAAAATGACATCAAATAAATAAAAAAGAATACTTATCATAAAATATCGGGTTGTTACATTCTACCCCCCTTAAAATGAATTTCGCCCTCGAAATTCATCGGGGTTATAAATGGTTTACTACTCTAATGTTTTTTTAATAGACACCCAAATCTTAAGACAGAATACCAAAACATGGCTTTAAAAACCAAAGTACGAAACATAACGGTTACCCAAATTAACTCATCACAGGGATTCCATGTAGGAGAACATAGGTGAAAATATGGATATGAAAGAGAAATATAACCATCAAGTTCTTGATGGATAGTGGTAGAGAACATGTCTAGGAAAAATCCATCAATCACAAATCCATATATTTGTGATGATATAAGATACCATCTGATTCCTCGGATATAAGAGCACTAGGACATCATTTTTGGTTTTCAATATCATTTCCCTAAATATGAAATTTTTGAATTAAAAGAAATACTTGTTTGATTTTGGTACAATCTCACTATTGATCATCCTTTGAACAATTTCCACTTCATCTCTTAAAGAAATGAAGTTGAATTTGTTATTCGTGAAGAGTTAGCAGATCATGTGATTGAATGATGGGTCATTCCAACTGTTTCAAGCAAAAGTTATCAAATATACATAAGTCTTTCTATGGTGAGGTTAAACATATACGCTTCCCAAAATAAACTTATACTTCATATATCATTCAGCTTAATAAAATAAAACTAGTTTCTACTAACTTGGGACATCCTGTAGGCCAGTGGTAGGCGATAAAGGCCAGTCGCACTTCGGATGTGGGTTCGATTCCCACAGCCTTGTCTGACGTGATGGGTTATCGCCCATCCTGCAGGTTGTCCTTTTTCTAAAACTACATTACTATAACATCCCATCAATAATATCGAAAAAACTTCTATCCTTAAACAATACTAACTTATGTCCAACATAATCCATTCCGATCTTTAGGCTTATCCATAATACTGCAGTCCACTCTCATATTATAGTGAAAACGATTACCAGATATTTCATATAACAAGCATGTTAATACCATCGTTGATCCCTATATATCATAAGATATGTCTTTTTTGTCACATTCCAAACATTCGAAGGCCTTAATCATGTATTCTCTTGAAAAATGAATACCCATTGAATCTTAGTCAAAACATGAGTACTGTCAAAATTTAACTCTTTTCACATACCAAAACCTCAAACCATGATATAACTATTTCCTTATACCAGTCATGAGCTCATGAATACTATAAAATATTATATTTTCTCCTAAGCCTTCATTATGCGCATTTCATATTTTTTCCAAAAATATCTCAATCACTTTCCATGGTTACTGGTACCATAAAATTATTGAAAACCACAATAGACCAATACATAAATATTCCAATATTCCACGATACTATATACAACATTATTTCAGAATCCCATTACATAAACACTTAATCATTCCACCACATCGTTATCATATTCATCATCACCAATAGTGATCTCATGTGACATCCCTTTGTCCATTGCCTTAAGTGGTTTCTCATGTCGATCATCACTAACCCTTGGATTAGGGCATTTATTAGCATAATTCCCCATTTCCTTGAACTTGAAGCATTGAAGTGTTGGTGGTGCGTTCTCTTCAGAATTTTCATTATTCACATCATTAGAAACCCTTTTTCCATTACATCGACACTCAGCTGGTTGATGACCTTCTTTTCCACACTTAAAACATTTTCTAGTCCCTTTAACAACAATCTCCACCATGCTTCTTTCCACACTTTGAGCATAAGGAAAAATTCATCTTATTTTCACCATTATTATGTGATTTCTCCTTGAACTCCATCTTTTTTTCTTGTCAAAACCATGAGATGGATATGTAACACCAACTTCCATTTTTACCTTGATAGCACAACGCACAATTTCTTCACAGCTACTGAAATCTCTTATAGCTAATCCCCTTATAAGATTTGGTTTTAATCCACTGAATAATCGATCAACTTTACATTCAGGTTTGATGATAAAGCCATATGTATACCTTGCAAGCCTTGTAAAATTCTCTTCGTATACACCAACAGATTCATCATCCTTTTTCTTTAGTTCAAGAAACTCCTTCTCCATCTTTTTTTGAAGAATACGAGGGAAGTACATAATGAAAAATAATTTCTTGAACTCATCCCATTCCATGGACTCAATTTCATCTCTTATCCTTGTATTATTGATAAGATTCCACCATTGATCAGCTTCACCTTCCAAACAATATACTGCAAAGATGACTTTATCAAGTTCAGAACATTGAAGAACTGAAAATATCTTTTCAGTGGTACTAATCCATTGTTTAGAAACAAGTGGATCAGAATACCCACTGAAAGATAGTGGACGTTTCCTCATGAAGTACTCAATAGAATATTGTTCCCTTCTCTGCTCATTTGGAAGTCCAGAATGGTTCATAGCTTGTGTAATTATAGCAATAAGATTTTGCACTCCATCTCCCATAGCATTGGTTTGTTCAGGAGGATAGTCATTGCATTGTCAATTACATTGATCATTACGGTTCCTTCGGGTTCCATCCATCGTCTAAATCCCAAAAATAATAGTGTGAGAGGAAAAAATCATGCTAAGGAAAACAACATACTAAAGGGGGAGTACCCTCAATATCTAACATCTTAGGATATATTCTAAGATCATTAGTTCAATTCTAGGAATATAACCTATACGTATACTTAACCTTCGGGACATCCATAGACAAACATTAGAAATATCTCTAGGGATCTCACTAAAGTTTTTGCATCCTAGTTTCCAAAGGTTAACTAAACCTTTCCTCTGATACCAACTGTAGTGACCCGAATCTTGACGTACATAGACATTACATTACATTTGCGGAATACATAATACTTAACACAAACAGACACACAAGGACCGTAATAGTTTAGTGTCTTTGGAAACTTAGAGCATAATCTTCTAATCATGGTGAATGATCTTCAACAACTCCCATAAAGATCTTCCTCTTATGTTTTCTTACCTAAAACCTTTTTTTATATCCTGGGGAAAAGAAAACATATAAAGGATGAGCTCAAATGCTCAGTAAGCATATGCATGGATAATATAAAACAAATCATATACATTTGAACTTAAAAACATGAACATAATGTTTAAAACCCAAAAACATTAGCAATGACATAAAACATGGATGTACGTAAGGCATAGATCATAAAGAAACATTAATCATGATAAAATAGCATGGTAGTAAAACATATAATTGTGGAAACCATTCAACACTTGTTATTATTTCCATAGTAGCCAAGATATTGCTGCCAAGACCATCTTAGTGGACAAAGTCCCTTTCTGAATTGAGTTCACTCCTCGTTTCAGTCCTGTAACATTGAACCGGATTAACTTACCATTACTCCCATGTCTATCTCATGAGATATAAATCATTACCCAATTCATTGGATGGAGATATAGGTCCCACCAATCTCATAATGAAATCATTCTTACTTATGCCACAAAATAAACATACATCATTCATAATAACCCAATAAATAAAATGGCTTTCATAAACATCATCACATAATACATATAAAAGAAATGGCTATCATTTCATAATAAGAAATGTGAAACCATGTAAATAATAGATACATTATACTTGAACCATACACATATGAAAATAATCTCATCTTAGATGGAAAATGGTTTTGATAAAACACTTGAAATGAATTCTTGAGGAAAATATCCTTTTTTCTTCAAAATCATTTTCTTTTCACAAAATGTAATGCAATTTTAAAAGAAAAGGATTTTGTTGAAAATAGTCATGAAATATTTTTGAGGAAGCATCAAGAAAATAAGGCTTTATAAAACCGTAAAAATCCTTTCATGCCGTATACGTTATAAACAACATTTGTCTCGTTCTTTGGACGGAAAAGTTAAAAAGTACCTCGTAAAAGAATGATTCCATACATACAATGTTGTAAAAGTCAAAAATGGGTAAAAATGACATTAAAATTACATGAATACAATTTTATAAAACATTTACATGGATGATAGCAATAACCCCAGTAAATACTTACGAATAAGCAATCTCGGATAAAAATGAGATTTGCAAAATTATACCTTACCGTAGGTCCGATATGCTTCGTACGTATCCAAACCTCCTGTATAATGATTTAAATAATGTCATTGAATTATTAAAGAATCATATTAATTGTTATTATACCATATATTGTTCACTTATGACTTTATATTACCCGTTCTTTTGTAAATTTATGTTTAAGTAGTGTTTTGGGTAAAATAGTTTCATTTGTCGTCCGTGTTTTGACTTGTAATTATTCATATTATTACTTTGATCATGATTACGTAATTACATAATATAAAACATGATTTATATATAATATATATTCCGAATATAAATATATATAATAGATCGTTAAATGAAATGAAATACACCGTTCATAGAGATGGTAGGCCGTACGTACGCATGAACATTGTTTTCGTTTCCTCATTGAATTGAATGGTATTAATTGGATGACATACATATATATATATATATACATAAATTAAGAATCATTATTATGTAATATATTTCATGATTACTTATTATATATACTTTATAAACATTTATCAATGGTTAATCATTGAGAATGAATCTCATCGCGTTGTGGAGACGGTATTCCGTACGTACGCACGAGCGATGATATTGTTCCCATGATCGTGGAATTTTATTGGAGTGTATTTATACTATTACATGATCAATATATCTTTACAATAATCATATATAGTTATTATTTACACCATTATACCCATCCAAGTAAGGTGGTGGTGGAAAATAGATTACACCATGGCATGGAGACGGTATTCCGTACGTACGCACGCGCAGTGATTTCGTTTTCTGTAGGATGGATAAGAGGTGAAATAGGGTTGTTTCATATTTATAATAACATATCATTATATTAGGGAAACTGATTTTATTAAATCATAATGAAACAAATAAAGAAGAGGGAGTAGAAGAATAATGGAACTTGAAGAAAACGGTAGAAGGTATTACCTCTTTCTCAAAGTGTCTCCTTTAAACTTTTTCTTATGGCACTAGAGTTGGCCTTTTGAGAAGCCCAGTACCTCTAGTAGGTTTCTAATGAAGTGGTGAAGTGAAATGGGCAGCGGTTGGCCGATTTTGAAGGCTCAAATTGGTGCGAGGAAGAGAGGGAGGAGGTGCACTTTTATAAGGGAGCAGAGGGGCACCTTTTGAAAGTGTGTAAATATTATTTTATTATAAACTTATCTTCAGTGTCAAAAGGTCCGAAAATCATTAAATAATAAGGTAAGATGACTCATGGTTGAAATAAAATCATCAAATTAGAATTGGACATGTTTTGGAAAATATTTTAATCATTATAATCATATTTATATAAATCAATTATTTATGAGGTAAATACTTCATCATTATTATGTCATAAATATTTTGATTTATTTGGTGTCTAAAAATTATAAAAAAATATAATTATGTATGAAATATTTTTATCTTTACAATGAATATTTATAGTCTAAAATATAATTTATATAACCCCTTATAAAAATTAATTACTAAAGGATTTTTGTTAATGTCCATGTTGTCTTTACATTAAATTAATTTATCGAAATTGTCATTGCCACTACCAAGTGACTCAATGGGATCCCAAAATCGACCAAAGGATACCCATGGTCGGCCAATACCCATAAAATAAGGTTAAAAGAAGTGTAAATTTAATTTTGAATTATTATAATATTCTTTTAACCTTGAATTACCCTATTTACCTTTAACTATGGTAAATAAATTTTACCGTTGTTACTATTCATAAAGCTCAAAAATAAAAAGTAGTCTGTTAATATAATTTGGACCCACTGATTCAAAATATGAAATCCATTTTTCCAAATTCAATACACAGAAGTTGTAGAAATTAAATTAAAATTAATCTCGTTGTCGAAAGAAAACGGGTTTTTGTTTAAAACATTGCAAAATATTGAATATATTTAACCTACAAATTCAATGTAAAATCAAGGAAAATGACATAAATTTTATTAAATGGTAAAAATATATTCTATTTATAATTTTAAGCCATTAAATATTATAATTTAATCCCATAACATAATACGATGAAAAAAGTTGTTTTAAATTAAAATATAGCGTGTTTTTACTATTCATTAAAATATAAATGTTGTCAGAATAATATGAAAATTTTATTCAAGGTAAAATTTTATATCCTGATTCCAAATAATAATATTATTTTGAAAAATTGAACTTAAAAACCTGTCAAATACTAGATTTTAAGTGGGTGGTCCATCAAAAGCGGAAAAACTGCATTTTTTATGAATACTTATTTTACCCGAAACATTTTTTTTGTTCTTATACCATGTTCTAGAAAATGTGTACGATAAATAATAATTTTATAAAATTCAAAATTTAGTTATTTCTATTCATAACGGCTAGTTCATAATGATATTATAATAATATATCGTTGTTTAGTAAAACCCGGTATTGCATACAACACACGCTATCGAGGAAGGACGTTATTGGGTGTAATGCAAGCAATGTCCGGGTTGCGTGTTGTGAAAGAATCCTTTATTATTTTGTATAACAGAATCCAACCATATTTCATTTATACATTGAATATACATATATATATATATATACTCAATGTTGCGTAGAATGACAATTATAAAACGAACTTGAAATTGTGTGTAACACAATCTATGAATAGTGTTGTGTATACTTCAAGCTAATACAGTGTGGCGTATAGCACAAGATAATCTTGTTGTAGCATAAAACAAATGACATCAAATAAATAAAAATAATACTTATCATAAAATATCGGGTTGTTACATTCTACACCCCTTAAAATGAATTTCGCCCTCGAAATTCATTAGGGTTATAAATGGTTTACTACTCGAATGTTTCTTTAATAGAAACCCATATCGTAAAAAGGAATACCTAAACTTGGATTTAAAAACTAATGTATGAAATGTAATGGTTACCCAAATTAACTCATCCCTGAGTTTCCACGTAGGGGAACATAGGAGAAAATATGGATATGAAAGAGAAATCTAACCATCAGGTTCTTGATGGATAGTGGTAGAGAACATGGCTACGAAAAATCCATAAATCACAAATCCATATATTTTTGATGATATAAGGTATCATCTGATTCCTCGGATATAAGAGCACTAGGAAAACATTTTTGGTTTTCAATATCATTTCCCTAAAGTTGAAAATTTTGATTTAAACGAAATAATTGCTTGATTTTGGTACAATCTCAGTGTTGTTCATTCTTTAAACAATTTCCACTTCATCTCTTAAAGAAATGAAGTTGAATTTGATATTCGTGAAGAGTTAGCAGATCATGTGATAGAATGATGGGTCATTCCAACTATTTCAAGAAAAAGTTATCAAATATACATAAGTCCATCTATGGTGAGGTTAATCATATACGATTCCAAAAATGAACTTATACATCATATATCATACCGCTTAATAAAATCAAACTAGTTTCTACTAACCAGGGACTTCCTATAGGCCAGTGGTAGGCGATAAAGGACAATCGCACTTCGGTTGTGGGTTCGATTCCCATAGCCTTGTCTGACGCGATGGCCAGTCGCCCATCCGGCAGATTGTCCTTTTTCTAAAACTACATTACTATAACATCCCATCAATAATATCGAAAAAACTTCTATCCTTAAACAATAAAAACTTATTTCCAACATAATCCATTCAAATATTTAGGCTTATCCATAATACTACAGTCCACTCTCATATTATAGTGAAAATGATTACTAGAGATTTCATATAACAAGCATGTTAATACCATCGTTGATCCTCATATATCATAAGATATGTCTTGTTTGTCACATTCCAAACATTCTAAGGCCTTAATCATGTATTCTCTTGAAAAATAAATACCCATTGAATCTTAGTGAAAACATGGGTGCTGTCAAAATTTAACTCTTTTCACATACCAAAACCTCAAACCATGATATAACTATTTTCTTATATCAGTCAGGAGCTCATGAATACTGTCAAATATTTCATTTTCTCCTTATCCCTTCATTATGAACATATCATCTTTTTTACAAAAATATATCAATCACTTTCCATGGTTACTGGTACCATAAAATTATTGAAAACCACAATAGACCAATACATAAATATTCCAATATTCCACGATAATATATACAAAATTATTAGGGAATCCCATTACATAAACACTTAATCATTCCACCACATCGTTATCATTTTCAACATCGCCAATAGTGATCAAATGAGACTTCACTTTGTCCTTTTCCTTAAGTGGTTGCTCATGTCGATCAACACTAACCCTTGGATTAGGGCATTTATTAGCATAATGCCCCATTTCCTTGCACATGAAGCATTGAAGTGTTGGTGGTGCATTCTCTGCAGTCTTTTCATTAATCACATCATTAGCAACACTTTTTCCATTACTTTGGAACTCACCTGCTCGATGACCTTCTTTTCAACACATAAAACATTTTCTAGTCCCTTTAAGACAATCTCCACCATGCTTCTTTCCACACTTTGAGCATAAAGAAACATTCATCTTCTTTTCACCATTATTATGAGATTTCTCCTTGAACTCCATCTTTCGTTTCTTGTCAAAACCATGAGATGGATATGTAACACCAACTTACATTTCTACCTTGATAGCACAATTCAAAATTTCTTCATATCTACTGAAGTCTCTTATAGCTAATGCCCTTCAAAGATTTGTTTTTAAGCCACTGAAGAATCGATCAACTTTACGTTCACGTTGGATGATAAAGCCAGATGCATACCTTATAAGCCTTGTAAAATTCGCTTCGTATACACCAAAAGATTCATCATACTTTTTCTTTAGTTCATGAAACTCCTTCTCAATCTTTGTTCGAAGAATACGAGGGAAGTACTTATTGAAAAATAAGTTCTTGAACTTGTCCCATTCCATGGACTCAATTTTATCTCTTGGCCACATATTCTTGATATGATTCCACCATTGATCAGCTTCACCTTCCAAATTATATACTGCAATGATGACTTTATCGTGTTCATAACATTGAATAACTGAAAATATCTTTTCAGTGGTACTGATCCATTATTCCGAAATAGGTGGATCAGAAGACCCACTGAAAGAAGGTAGACGTTGCCTCATGAAGGACTCAATAGAATTTTGTTCCCTTCTCTGCTCATTTGGAAGTCCAGAATGGTTCATAGCTTGTGTATGTATAACAATAAGATTTTTCACTCCATCTCCCATAATATTGGTTTGTTCAGGAGGACATTCATTGCATTTTCCATTACATTGATTAACACGGGTCCATCGGGTTGCATCCATCGTCTAAAACCCAAAAATAATAGTGTGAGAGGCAAAAAACATGCTAGGGAAAACAACATAGTAAAGGAGGAGTACCCTCAATATCTAACATCTTAGGATAAATTCAAAGATAATTATCTCAATTCTAGGACTATAACCTATACATATAATTAACCTTAGGGACATCCCTAGACATACCTTAGAAATATCTTTAGGGATCTCACTAAAGTTTTCGCATCCTAGTTTCAAAAGGTTAACTAAACCTTTCCTATGATACCAACTGTTGAGAATCGAATCTTGACGTACATGGAAATTACTTTACCTTTCCGGAATACATAATACATAACAAAAATAGACACACAAGGACCGTAATAGTTTAGTGTCTTTGGAAACTTGGAACATAATTCTCTAATCGTGGTGAAAGGTCTTCAACATCCCCATAAAGATCTTCCCCTTTTGTTTTCTTACCTAAAACCATTCTTTATATCATGGGGAAAAGAAAACATATAAAGGGTGAGCTCAAATACTCAGTAAGGGTATGCATGGACAAAATAAAACAAATCATATACATTTGAACTTAAAAACATGAACTTAATGTTTAAAAATAAAAAACATGAGCAATGACAAAAACATCGAAGTATGTAAGGCATAGATCATAAAGAAACATTAAGCATGATAACACTACATGGGAGTAAAACATGTAATTGTGGAAACCATTCAATACTTGTTATGATTTCCATAGTAGCCAAGGCATTACTACCAATACCATCTTAGTGGACAAAGTCCCTTTCTGAATCGAGTTCACTCGTCGTTTCAGTCCTGTAACATTGAACTGGATTAACTTACCATTCCACACATGTCTATATCATGAGATATAAGTATTTACCCAATGAATTGGAGGGGGATATAGGTCCCAACCATCTCATAATGAAATCATTCTTACTTGTGCCACAAAATAAACATACATCATTCGTAATAACCCAATAAATAAAATGGGTTTCATAAACATCATCACATCATCACATAATCCATATAAAAAAATGGATATCATTTTTATAATAAGAAAAGAGAAACCATGTAAATCATAGATACATTATACATGAAACATACACATATGAAAATAATGTCATCTTAGATGGAAAATGGTTTTGATAAAACACTTGAGATGAATTTTTGAGGAAAATATCCTTTTTTCTTGAAAATCATTTTCTTTTTACAAAATGTCATGCAATTTTAAAAGAAAATGATTTTGTTGAAAATTTTCATGAAATATTTTTGAGGAAGCTTCGTGAAAATAAGGCTTTATAAAACCGTAAAAATCCTTTCATGCCATATACGTTAAAAAAAACATTCTTCTTGTACTTTGGACAGAAATGTCAAAAATTACCTCGTAAAAGAAACATTCCATACATAACAAGTAGTAAAAATCAAAAATGGGTAAAAAGGACATTAAACATACATTAATACACTTTTATAAAACATGGAAATGGATTAGAGCAGTAACCCTAGTAAATACTTACGAATAAGCAATCTCGGATAAAATTGAGATTTGAAAAATTATCCCTTACCGTAGGTCCGATATGCTTCGTACGTATCCAAACCTCCTATATAATGATTTAAATAATGTCATTGACTTATTACAGAATGTTATTCATTGTTATTATATCATATATGGTTCAATTAGGACTTTATATTACCCGTTCATTTGTAAATTTATGTTAAAATAGGGTTTTGGGTAAAATCGTTTCATTTGTCGTTCGTGTTTTGACTTGTAATTATTCATATGATTACTTAAATCATGATTACTTAATTCCAGAATATAAAACATGATTTATATATAATATATATTCAGAATATACATATATATAATAGATTGATAAATGGAAATAAATACATCGTTCATGGAGACGATAGGTCGTACATACGCATGAACGTTGTTTTCGTTTCCTCGTTGAATTGGATGGAATTAATTGAATGGAATACATATATATAAACATAAATCCAGTATCATTATTATGTCATATATTTCATGATTACTTATTATATATATTTTATAATCATTTATGAATGGTTAATCATTGAGAATGAATCTCATCGTGTCGTGGAGACTGTATTCCGTACGTACGCACGAGCGATGATATCGTTCCCATGATCGTGGAATTTTATTGGAGTGTATGTATACTATTAAATAATCAATATCACTTTACAATAATCGTATATATTTATTATTTACACCATCATACCCATCCAAGTAAGGTGGGGGTGGAAAATAGATTACACCACGGCGTTGAGACAGTATTCCATATGTACACACGCGCGGTGATTTCGTATTCCGTAGGATAGATAAGAGGTGAAATAGGGTTGTTTCATATTTATAATAACATATAAGTATATTTGGGATACTTATGTTATTAACTCATAATGAAACAACTAAATAAGAGGGAGTAGAAGAAGAATCGAACTTGAAGAAAATGGTAGAAGGTATTACCTCTTTCTCGAAGTGTCTCATTTAAACTTTCTCTTAAGGAACTCGAGTTGGTATTTTGAGAATACCAGTACCTCTAGTAGTTTTCTAATTAAGTGGGGAAGTGAAATGGGCAGGGTTTGGCCGAGCATGAAGGCTCAAATTGGTGTGAGGAAGAGTGGGAGGAGGTTCCCTTTTATAAGGGAGGAGAGGGGCACCTTTGGAAGGTGTGGAAATATTATTTTATTATAAACTTATCTTATGTTTGAAAAGGTCCAAACATCAATAAAGATGAAGATAAGATGACTCATGGTCGAAATAAAATCATCAAATCAGAATTGGACATGTTTTTGGAAAAAAATTTAATCATTATAATCTTATTTATTTAAATCATTTATTAATGAGGTAAATACTTTATCATTATTATCTCATAAATAATTTAATTTATTTTGTGTCTAAAAATTATAAAAAAATATAATTCTGTAGGAAATAGTCTTATCTTTCCAATGAATATTTTTAGTCTAAAATATAATTTATATAACCCCTTATAAAAATTAATTACTAAAGGATTTTTGTTAATGTCAATTTTATCTTTACATTAAATTAATTAATCCAAATTGTAATTGTGACTACCAAGTGGCTCAATGGGGTCCCAAAATCGACCCAAGGATGCCCATGGTCGGATACTACTCGTCAAATAATGTTAGGACAAGCGTAAATGTAATTTTTAATTATTATAATATTATTTTATCCTTAAAATACCCTATTTACAGTTAACTATGGAAAATAAAATTTACTATTGTTACTATTCATAAAGCCCAAAAATACAAATTAGTGTATAAATATAATTTGGACTCACTGATTCAAAATATAGAATCCATTTTTCCAAATTCAATACAGAGAAGTTGCAGGAATTAAATTAAAATTAATCCCGTTGTCGAAAGAAAACAGGTTTTTGTTTAAAACATTGCAAAAGATTGAATTTATTTAACCTACAATTTCAGTGTAAAATCAAGGCTAATGACATACATTATATTAAATGGTAAAAATATATTATATTTATACTTTTAAACCATTTAATATTATAATTTAATCCCATAAGTTATTACGATGAAAAAAGTTTTTTTTAATTAAAATATATCCTTGTTTTTACTATTCATTAAAATATAAAAGTTCTCAGAATAATATGAAAAATTTATCCAAGGTAAAGTTTTATATCCTGATTCCAAATAATAATTTTATTTTGTAAAATTGAACTTATAAACCTGTCAAAACTAGATTTAAAGTGGGTGCGCCCTCAAAAGGCGGCAAAACTGCATTTTTTTAAGAATACTTATTTTACCCGAAAATTTTATTTTGGTCTTATACCATGTTCTAGAAAATGTGTAAGATAAATAATAATGTTATAAAATTCAAAAATTAGTTAATACTATTCATAATGGCTAGTCCATAATAATATTATAACAATATATCGTTGTTTAGTAAAACTCGGTATTGCGTACAACACACGCTATCGAGGATGGCCGTGATTGCTCGTAATGAAATCCAAGTCAGGGTTGCGTGTTGTGCAAAAATCCTTTATTTTTTCATATAACAGAATCCAACCATATTTCATTTATACATTGAATATATATATATATATGTACTCAATGTTGCGTAGAATGACTATTATAAAACGAACATGAAATTGTATGTAACACAATCTAAGAATTGTGTTGTGTAGACATCAAGCTAATACAGTGTGGCGTATAACACAAGATTATCTTGTTGTAGCATAAAACAAATGACATCAAATAAATTAAAAAGAATACTTACCATAAAATATCAGGTTGTTACACCCCCCGCACCCTGGATAGGCCTCCCCACACTCCGGATAGCCCTGCCCGCACCCTGGACAGCCCACCCGCACCTCGTACAGCCTTCCCCGCACTCCGAACAACCCTCCCCGCACCTCGGATAGCCCTCCCGCATCCCGGACATCCCCCCCGCACTTCGTACAGCCCCCCCCCCCCCCCGCACCCCAGCACGTTGGAGGGTTAAAACCACCCGAACGACCTCGGAATGCCATGAAACCATAAGAAATCATCCGTTGTGTGATTTTTGAAAGTTTCGGGCAGACGGAACGTCAATCGGAGGTGTTGTTTGACCGCGGTCACCGGAAATGCGATTCTGGTGTCATAAAACACCAAAACGGCGTGAGACGGTGGAATTCAGAGAAAACTTGCTCCAAATGACCTGAAACCACAAAAAAAACATTAGGAATATTATTCGTGATGTGTAGGAGGAGACGACGTGCCAATCAGACGTGCGGTGCACGCGGTACGGCCGATTGTGTCGTTTTCAGCAGCTCGGCGCGCGCTAAAACGGCCCGTTGGGGGGTCAAAACCACCCGAACGCCCTCGGAATGCCATGAAACCATACGACATCAGCTGTTATGTGATTTTTGAAATGGTCGGGCAGACGGAACGTCAATCAGAGGTGTTGTTTGACCGGGGTGACTGGAAACGCGTTTCCGGTGTCAAAAAACACCAAAAACGGCGTTAGACGGTCAAATTCGGAGAAAACGTTCTCCGAATGACCTGAAACAACACGAAAACATTAGGAATATTATTCATGATGTGTAGGTGGAGAAGGAGCTCCCATCAGACGTGTGGTGCACGCGGTACGACTGATTGTTTCGTTTTCAGCAGCTCGGCGTGTGCTAAAACGGCGCATTGGGGGTCAGAACCACCCGAACGACCTCGGAATTCCATGAAACCGTACGGAATCATCCGTTGTGTGATTTTTGAAATGTTCAGGTAGACAGAACGACAATCGGAGGTGTCCTTTGACCGCGGTGATTGGAAACATGTTTCTATTGTCACAAAACACCAAAAAAGAAGTGAGACGGTCGAATTCGGAGTAAACCTGCTCCGAATGACCTGAAACCACACGAAAACATTAGGAATATTATTGGTGACATGTAGGAGGAGACAACGCACCCATCGGACATGCGGTGCGTGCGGTACGGCCGATTGTGTCGTTTTTAGCAGCTCGACGCGCGCTAAAACGGCACGTTGGGGGGTCAAAACCACCCGAACGACCTTGGAATTCCATTAAACCATATGACATTATCCGTTGTGTGATTTTTGAAATTTTCGGGTATACGGCACATCAATCGGAGGTGTCGTTTGACCACGGTGACTAGAAATGCGTTTCCGGTGTCATAAAACACAAAAAAACGGCGTGAGACCATCGAATTCGGAGAAAACACCCTCCGAATGACCTGAAACCAAATGTAAACATTAGGAATATTATTCGTGATGTGTAGGAGTAGACAACGTGCCCATCGGACGTGCGGTGCACGCGGTACGGCCGATTGTGTCGTTTTTAGCAGCTCGGCGTGCGCTAAAACGGCACGTTGGGGGGCCAAAACCACTTGAACGACCTCAGAATGCACTAAACCGTACGACATCAGCTGTTGTGTGATTTTTGAAATGGTCAGGTAGACGGCATGTCAATCGGAGGTGTCGTTTGACCGAGGTGACCAGAAACGCGTTCCCTGTGTCATAAAACACCAAAAACGGCGTGAGACGGTCGAATTCGGAGCAAACGTCCTCCGAATGACCTGAAACAACACTAAAACATTATAAATATTATTAGTGAAGTGTAGGAGGAGACATCGTGCCCATCGGACGTGCGGTGCGCGCAGTACGACCGATTGTGTTGTTTTCAGGAGCTCGGCGCGCGCTAAAACGGCGCGTTGGGGGGTCAAAACCACCCGAATGACCTCAGAATTCCATGAAAACGTACGACATCAGCCGTTGTGTGATTTTTGAAAAGGTCGGCTAGATGGTGTGTCAATTGGAGGTTTCGTTTGACCGCGGTGACTGGAAACGCGTTTCTGGTGTCATAAAACACCAAAAACGGCGTGAGACGATCGAATTCGGAGAAAACGTGATCCGAATGACTTGAAACCGCACGAATACATTAGAAATATCATTCTTCATGTGTAGGAGGAGACGACGGACCCATCGGGCATGCGGTGCGCGCGGTACGGCCGATTGGGTCGTTTTCGTCATCTCGACGAGCGCTAAAACAGCGCGTTGGGGGGTCAAAACCACCTGAACAACCTCAGAATGCCATGAAACCGTGCAACATCAGCTGTTGGGTGATTTTTTAAATGGTCAGGTAGACGGCATGTCAATCGGAGGTTTTATTTGACCACGGTGACCGGAAACGCGTTTTCGGTGTCATAAAACACCAAAAATGGCGTTAGACGTCCGAATTTGGAGAAAACGTGCTCCGAATGACCTGAAACCACACGAAAACATTAGGAATATTATTTTTGACGTGTAGGAGGAGACAACGTGCCCATCGGACGTGTGGTGCACGCAGTACGTCTGATTGTGTCGTTTTCAGCAGCTCGACGCTTGCTAAAACGGCGCATTAGGGGGTCAAAGCCACTCGAACAACCTCGAAATGCCATGAAACCATAAAACATCAGCCATTGTGTGATTTGTGAAATTTTTGGGTAGACAGAACGTGAATCAGATATGTCATTTGACCGCGGTGATCAGAAACGCGTTTCTAGTGTCATAAAACACCAAAAACGGCGTGAGACGGTCGAATTCGGAGAAAACCTGTTCCGAATGACCTGAAACCACACGAAAACATTAGAAATATTATTCGTTACTTGTAGGAGGAGATGGAGAACCCATCGGACGTGTGATGCGCACGGTACGGCCGATTGTGTCGTTTTCAGCAGCTCGTCGCGCGCTAAAACGGCGCATTGGGGGGTCAAAACCACTCGAACGAGCTCGGAATGCCATGAAACCATACGACATCTGCCGTTGTGTGATTTTTGAAATGGTCGGGTAGACGGAACGACAATCGGAGGTGTCGTTTGACCGCGATGACCGGAAATGTGTTTCTGGTGTCATAAAACAAAAAAACGGCGTGAGACGGCCGAATTCGGAGCAAACTTGCCCCGAATTACCTGAAACCACATGAAAACATTAGAAATATTATTCTTGACGTGTAGGAGAAGATGGTGTGCCCATCGGATGTGCAGTGCATGCGGTACAACTAATTGTGTCGTTTTCAGCAGCTCAGCGCGCGCTAAAATGGCGCGTTGGGGGGTCAAAACCACCCGAACGGCCTCTGAATGCTATGAAACCGTTTGACATCAGCCGTTGTGTGATTTTTGAAATGGTCGGGTAGATGACACGTCAATCAGAGGTATCGTTTGACCGCGGTGACCAGAAACGCATTTCTGGTGTCATAAAACACCAAAACGGCATGAGACAGTCGAATTCCAAGCAAACGTGCTCCAAATGACATGAAACCACACTAAAACATTAAGAATATTATTCTTGACGTGTAGGAGAAGACGGAGCGCCCATCAGACATTCGGTGCACGCGGTACGGCCGATTGTGTCATTTTCAGCAGCTCGACGCGCGCTAAAACAGCGTGTTGGGGGGTCCAAACCACCCGAACAACCTCGGAATGCCATGAAACCGTACGAAATCAGCCGTTGTGTGATTTGTGAATGGTTCGGGTAGATAGCACATCAATCGGAGGGGTTGTTTGACCGCAGTGATCGGAAACACGTTTCGGGTGTCATAAAACACCAAAAACAGCGTGAGATGGTCAAATTCGGAGCAAACGTGCTCCGAATGACCTAAAACCACACAAAAACATTAGAAATATTATTCTTGACGTTTAAGAGGATACAACGTGCCCATCAGATGTGCAGTCCACGCGATACGACAAATTGTGTCATTTTCTGCAGCTCGGTGCGCGCTAAAACGACGCGTTGGGGTGTCAAAACCACCAGAACGACCTTGGAATGCCATGAAACCATCGGACATCAGCCGTTTTGTGATTTTTGAAATGGTTAGGCAGACGACACATCAATCGGAGTTGTCTTTTGACCGCGGTGACTGGAAACGTGTTTTTGGTGTCATAAAACACCAAAAAATTGCATGAGAAGGTCGAATTCGGAGCAAACGTGCTCCGAATGACCTGAAACCACACAAAAACATTAGTAATATTATTCGGGACGTGTAGTAGGAGACAACACACCCATTGGACGTGTGGTGCGTGCAGTACGGCCGATTGTGTCATTTTCAGCAGCTCTGCGCGCGCTAAAACGGCGCGTTGGGGGGTCAAAACCACATGAACGACCTCAGAACACCATGAAACCGTACGACATCAACCGTTGTGTGATTTTTGAAGTGGTCGGGCAGAAGGCACGTCAACCAGAGGAGTCGTTTGACCGCGGTGACCGAAAACGTGTTTCCGGTGTCATAAAACACCAAAAACGGCGTGAGACGGTCGAATTCGGAGCAAACCTGCTCCGAATGACCTGAAATGATAGCATTTCTTAAATAAAGGGTTTTTTATTTTTATAGCACCATGATTTGATGTCAGATTTAATTTTATTATATGTATATTATAACTGAATAATTATGTTCAATTTACATTTGTTTTGTTTTGTTATTTTTTTGTCTTATTGTAGGTTTATTGAAGTAGAAGATTGAAATAGATGGACCTGCTCAGATCGTTGAAGCACGTTTGCCGTTTATGATGATCTTGATGTTTATGCTGTTTGAAATTGTTTTCCATTTTTTATGATTGTTACCGTGTTTTATCTCTGATTTTGCACCGTAATGAAAAAAAACACAATTCGTACATTTCATTAATAAAATGAATAATATTTTATTTAATATTATATATATATATATAATATTTTATTTAATATTATATATGAAAATATTTTCTTTAATATATATATATATATATATTATTTAATCTATATACATATATATTTCTTTCAGTATGAATTTTTTTTAAAAAAAATTCCCAGTGTAGCCACCGCCAAGAGGTCGCTTAAGACCGGTATTTCGGCCACTTATTGCGACCGCCATTGGCGGTCGCTATTGGCTTACAACGACGAAGCTGAAGCGATCGCCAATGGCGGTCACTAATGGTCGATTTTTAGTAGTGATTTTCATCTATTATTGCATTCCTATTTCACTGGAAAATGTAATTTCAAGTTATTTCCCACTATCATTGACATAATATACCATCCAATTTTTTTTAAACTCTTCAATTTTCTTATGTTATTTTATATCTTTTTAACCACTTTTGAGGTTCACTATAATCAATAGAAACGATGAATTTTAACTAGTTAAACCAAAATCTAAGAGATGCATCGATAAATCTTCGATGACATAAGATGAATCATTTTCTGCTTTCAGGAAGTCATTCATGCTGAAAAACATTGTTACAAATAAGAAAATCCAAACCCATGTTAGGGTTCAAGCCAGATAAAAACCCAAGTCTCTAGAAGTCACTAATGGTCCCCACTTCAGTGGTATGCATTTTGAGCATTTTTCTAGAAGATACATCATATGTAAAAAACATTGATGCTCTATATATCCTACAATTATTCAATTAATTGATATAGGTACCCATAAATATCATTTTATGCAATTTATTATCTAGGAATAGTTATAGAAATTATAAATGATTTATTTTTCATACCCATCCACATAGGAATATTGTAAGGGAACAAAACAACTGCCCAAATGCTATAACTGGTGCTCAAAGTCCCACATGGTTTGAATAAATTGGAAGCCAATCCCAATAAAACATTCCTAGGATCAGATGAGAAATCTGGATGTAATTAATCAAACTTATTCCATGATTTTGAATCTCTTGGATAACCCATTAACCCATAATTGTTATTATCTAAAAAATTCAACTATATGTGTTAGGTTTTTTTTTGTTGACATGAATAATAATAATAATAATAGAGAGTTTAAAAGAAATCAATGTATACATTTGTATTTGTGTTCATTCTCTTCATCTTCTTCCTAGCATTTTTATTCAGTCTTTCAAAATCACACATTAACTTCCATATAGAAGACGAACATTTTTTTAATCTTGTCTGCTGGAATCCACTTCCTAATAAAGCATAAAATCATTAGGACACATCTCTTTTTCTATAATTGGTACCATGATTGTTAATAACATATTTCATATCATAAAAAGTCTAAAAAATATCTTTATCCATAATTGAATGATGAAACAATTCCAATGCAATGGAATTATCCTTATTTTTAATTCCACATTGGCATTTGATATGGTAATAATTTAGAAGAAAAGAATGTTTTAAATATTTCAAAAATCCACAATAACACTATTTACTTACATCATCAAAAGAACCATGAAACACATTTATCTACTTAGTGATGTTTTATCATACATTCTTCTCCCCAGAATCAAGAGGATGATCAAATGATATGTTACAATATTGATCGGGTTGTTCTATAGTCTCAATAACAGAATTCATCATGTTGCTATTTATAGAACCCTCAACTAGTTGTTCTGATATGTGTTGATTTAGAAGTTGTTGTCCTGAAATGAATAATGCATCATTAATAAGGGGTTTTAATTTAGTTTCCATTGTTGACAAACTTGGGAACTCATTTAGTTGATTAAAATTGGTTCTCAATGTTCTTTAACATTCGATTATCCATTCCAAACCCAACAGAAACATTCAATAGGGTATTTCATCAATATCTAGTGTTCATAAATATCAACTATCTTCAAAAATATTATAAATTTACATTTAGTACATGATCATTTCATTATCCCATAAATTTAATTATTTGAAATTTAAAACTATAAAAACTCCTCCAAACCCTTAGTATAATATTGTGTGTTCCTTAGTAATGTGTCTATATTTTATCCATATATATCACAACGTACCAAAACAATAATTCAAAAAATTAAAACAGATAACTACTACTAAATATTAAAATAGATAATGGTAAAATATAGTAAAGTGGGGAATGATAATGAATTTAATTAATGACCTCATTTTGGAATAGTGGAATCCTAGCATAAATGGAGTTCCAACACTAATAAGAAATTAGTATTTCCTTCCTTCAAAACAACATAGAAAATACTTGACATGAGTTAGGGTAGATCTCACCTCATGTTAGAGGTCTAACATAATTATTTATTCTAATTATTAGGATTATAGGTGATCTATTGGAATCTAAGTGAATTATATTTTCATGGGAATCAATACACACATTGTTCTTAATATATAATACACATATAAATGTTTGATTTATAAATAGGTGAGAAAGGGAGAAATTTATGGATGTTGGGATAACAAATATAAATGAAACCATCCTGGAATTAAGAAATTATTCATTGATCTAGTATAACTAGTTTTAGAAATTGAAAAAAAATTTCACATATGACATGATGAATTTGAAAATATAAATGAGAAATGGTGACACACTTAGAATGAAATTTAAATCAATTTTAATAGGGTAAAATTAGAATTTTACAATATGGAACTTCTTTACTCATTTATTCAAGGGGAAAAAGTATGGGAATTGAGAACTCTGATGATAGTTTGGTAGAGACCAATGCTGTTGGTAAAAAAATAGAAAGACCATGGTCTATACATATTGTCTATAAAAATGAATCATGTAACTCAATTATATTTCACAGAGAGTATGTTATTCCTATAAGTATTTCATGGTTTCTTATAAAATAAAAATATTAAGAATTATCATCAAATGTTTAGCATAAGATTACATAAAAAATAATGATGTAGCTATGTATTTAATGATTTTAAATGCCATTATAATTATTCAATCCATATGTATATCTGCCTCATTTGGGAGGTTGTGACCACATCACATTGAAGTGTATAAGAGGGATTAGGGGGCTCCTGATCTGAGGACTCAGACTTTGGTCAGCCAGAGAGGGATCGACTAGTGAGGGCTTAGAGGGCGCCAGATAAGAGGTCATTAGTGAAACATTTGAGGACTTGGGATCGGTTGGTGAGGGATTGGAGGGCTCTGTTTTGGGAGACACTAGTGAGGACTTGGATGACATGATCTTGGGAGTCTCCTGTGATGTGTTGGAGAAAAGGGGCTTGGGAAACACTGACAAAGGTTGGGGTCAGCTAGGGTTTGGGGTCGGGTGAGTCATGAGATGAGGGGAGAGGGAGTCTATGGAGAATAAGGTAGGGTCATGAGAAAAGTTTTTTTATTAAAAATTTAACATTAAGTGTTAGCCATTAAAAACCACCATTAAATGTTGAAAATATTATTATTAGAGGTTTTTTAAACCACCTATAATTTCATGCTGATAAAAATCAATTTCGGTGTAGTGGTTGGGACATTATTCTTATTAGAATATTGATTGTGGTGTTATATTGATGAAGAATAATAGATGAGAAAATATGGTGCTAAAGTTTCATTCTCCTCAAAGAGATGTGTTAAATATCTGGTTGTGCTACATCATGCAGTTTATAATGAATAAAAATTAACTAATACTAAAAATAATGATTTCTTTATATATGAGGATGATCTTATAGAATTGTATGGTGAGGGAACAATAAGAAGGCCAAAATATTTAGAACATGATGAAGAATGTACATTATTCTCATGTTTATTTAGCACATGTTATGTCCATGTAATGGATACTTTTCTACCTTATGATACTAATATGTAAAATTAAATTGTCTTATAAAATAAGAAAATATGATAAAAAAATGTGGGTATCTTATAGTAAATATGTGTGTGATGATAAAACATGGTTGGGTCTCTAACTCTTTGATTTATCTAAAGATCACTTCAAATATGTTGAACGAGTAAATAAATTTTCAATATCATAAAAAATATGTATTGATTATGGTGGTTTTTTCATTTTAAAATATATTTTATCGAGAATGATAATCTGTTGGAACCCCTAGGAGTAGTGGGTTGGAGATAGTGACAATCTGTATTTTTATTTCATCATAGTTTACCATCTTTCAAGGCCTAAAGATATTTTTATCTTGTTTTGGAACTAAATGTGATAGAGGAATATTTTGATTAAAATGAATAATATTTTATTGGTATCAAATTTTAAGAGTAATATCCAATTCAGAAAGGATGGGATCCAAATTTGGCTAAAATATATCCAAATATCACAGATTGTTCTCCTAGTTCTCTAAGAAGATACCATTAAATGAGATAATAAATGTGAAATGTGATGCAGAAGGAATTAAAGTATCAATATAAGAACAATTAAAACGTAATTTTAAATTTGATAATGAAAAATACAATGGTGATAAAGATGATAATTATGATAATGGAGAAAATTATAGTGCAAATAGAGAAGGTTGAAATTAAAATGATGATGATAATTGGAGCCTTGATGGATCTAGTGGAAAAATATGATTGAAGTATATGAAGATGCCTCATCAACATTTTTTTTATACTTTTTCATGAAAATATTTAAATGAAATTATATTATTGAGAGTTTGGACTAAACTCATATAAAGTAATGGGATGATTTTTGAAGGGGGTAGAAAATCATATGTCTTTAAGCTAGTTTTGATGGTATTGGTGATGGTCAAAATGTTTTTGACTATATTGTGGTTGAGAAGATGGGTCTCATAGCTACTGTAGTTCATCATGTAGATGAAAAATCAGGAAAAGAACTTATTGAGGAAGAATATGGAAATCAATAGCTTGATGAGCCACCTAGGGATAATAATTTTTAAGGTGAATCTTATGTTGTTGATAAATATGAAGCACAGATCAAAGAAGAAACAATTGTTGATGCAAAATTTCATATTATACAATATTAGATGAGATCCTTGTGGCTATTGTGAAAATTGAAGCTAGAGAGGTTGTATATGGTCAAAGAAGTGTTGGTTTGTCTGTTATACATTCTGTTATGATACCTCGTTCTACTGTACCTATTATTAATATATTTTAGGGAGATAGATAAACACAATGATTAATTAATATTATATATCTAGTATGGGTCCACTAATGGATGGTGGACCTCATGATCAAAAATAATGAGATCCAAAAGGAAAAAATTTCAGTCAAAATGATGTTGTTGTCCTGTTGGATAATTTTACCTTTACTAGACAACAAACACAAGTTCTGCTTATTTTTCCTCCAGATTTTCCAATAGATGTAGATACCAAGGGTGATATAGTTTCTATTATAAAGATGTTTTTGGTATATTTTTATATGGTTCTGAGGAATTAATAGATAAGTTATAAGGAGAATAGTGATGAGTTGGATTCAGTAATGTCTATTCTTAATGATTAAAATATTATTTTACTACCACTTTGGGTGAAATAATTAATAGTATTGAAGATGAATCATCATAGATTAATAACATAACTGTTCCTCCACTAGATATTTAATCTCATCAATTAGTAATCTAGGAATAACTTACTTCTACATCTAAAGACAATGTTTATCAAATATAAACTATTTTAAGAGAATAGGTTGTTTCTACATCATGTGACCCTACGTGGGGATAATCTACCTTACCATTGGACATCCTAAAGAATTTTTAGTAGAGTAAAGAGAATGATCATTTGATTATCAGATCATAATCCAAGAATATGAAAGCTTATAGAGAAACAATAACTATGTACATCAAATATTATCTATATATGAAAAACCCTGGGCATTTAATGGATGAAAAATTCACTTTTTTATCATAATTTACAAATTCTTCTGATTTCCAAAGATATTAAAGATAATGTTCATCAGTTTAAGTAATTGGATCTAGTGATTCAATGATTTGTGGAAGAGAAGAGTTAATTTTTTAGTTTCACAGAGAGAGGACGACGTATTATGATGGACTTCATCAATCTCTAGAATCTCCTGTTTTATGTCCATGATACTACAATTGTTGCTGAAGAAGAAATTTCTATTACCCCTTAAGAATCTATAAGATCAAATTATATAAGGGATCCCCATAAGGCTATTCCTTCCAAAATCCAACATTTTTCTATTCTTTTTTTTCAGGCTATGAACTAACTATGGTAGCTTATTATTATTGAGTATTAGCCACATGTGATATTTGAAATTCCCCCTAGTGTTACACTACTTCAATGAGATATCCTTAAAACAATACCATATCTAATTCCTCATATTATATGAAATCAATAGAAAATGTAAAGGAACCAATTAACCCTTCTGCCAAAGCAGGAAAATTATATAAGAGTAAAAATTCTTTTTTGATGGGAATACTTTTTGTAAGAACATTCTAAGTCGTCCTTTATTAATGAAATTTTACTATCTTTATTCATGATTTACTCTTTTGATATTCACATTTTTTCTTATTTTTTTATTTTTATTTTCTTTAAATATTTACCTTTTTTAAAATTTGTAAAGGGGAATAATTATTATAGAATATTAATTCAATAGAACAGACTGCGTTGTATATAACCCATATGGACATAATGTTCTTGTTTATTTCTAACACCATTAGAATGATATGTCTTGATTTGTTTTTATTTTATAACTTATCCGAATTTTTATACAATGTTTTAATTTTTTATATTACCTTTGATTCCAATGTTTTGGTCACAAATAATTCGGAGATTGTTGACATACTTGTGTTGCTGATCAGAAAATCATGATTTTAATGGTATTAATACATTTCATGTTTTCTATAGGTATTTTGCAATCTATAAAAGATGGTAAAATATCAAAAGTATAAGAAACTATTACTGTTGAGACATTATTGAAGACGAGTATCCATCATGACTGACTATCCCCTACACTGACACACTTCCATACATATTTCACCATCAACCTGATGAAATTGAAATGTGTTGGAATGAGGCACCAACACATATGAAACCATTATACATGAGTCACCACCCAGATGACACATTGAAAAAGTCTGATTCAATGCCCGAATAATGACACCACCATCAATGAGTCAGTGCTATTTGAGACACCACCATTACGGAATTTGGGCTATGTAAAAGAAACCACAAGAATAAGACACCACTAGTGTCATACTGCTAAAACAAAAAAAATTTAGGATGATACAACATAGGTCCGAGACAATACTAGGACATGATACCGCTAGAATTATTAACCCTTCCATGACTCCCTACCATTTTTCCCAAAAAAATATATTTTAATTAAATTATTATAAGGCCTATATTATTGAATTTAATGTTAATTTATATTATAATGATTAACTCTTAAATTATTGATAAAAATGAATTAATGAGGGTTACAAACATGCAGTATGAAGAGGTAGGGAGGATCCAGATATTCCTTCTACTACTAATAAAATTTGAATCAGAATATTTGATATATTAGACTTGGATAGAGGAAGAAACTGTTTCACTTAAAGGATTTCCCCAAAAATGATATAACTGATCTTAAATTCATGATCAAAGAAAGAATTCCTAAAATTTCCCATTTAAATGAATCGGAAGGCCAAAGAAAAATCTATATATATCACCTTCGTGCAGTCAAGAAATCGTGTCTATAAAAAAATTACATATGTTTTCAAGATAAACGTAATATACATGTATTTAAAAAACATTCTAGGAGTCATGAGTTGCATTGCATAAAGACCAATCAATTATATTCTTTTACATTCTTAGTTTCTCAATAATGTTTACATTATTTTACATTTTGAATAGTGTTTTTGATTTAATCTTTTTTCTATACACATAATATCTCCATCTATAACTTTAAAATATATAGATATATTATATAATTATTTTACATCTTCTCTCCCATGTACAACTTTGGTAAGGGTCCATGCATGACCTTTTTGTTTTAGTACTGCCACAAAAAGTGGAAAAATCTTGTGTTCTAGATTTTTGTATCGGTATTTAATACTTGATCCATGTTTAAGATCAAGGTATTTATTTATATAAACTTTATTGGGGAAAGTGATAACCAAGTATAATTGACTAACTACTAGCTTCAGACATAACCTATCGTTTTTGAATTTCTATTTCTTTTTTTATTTTGTTTTACAGTAAAAGATTTATTTCCAATTAGAATTTTTTTAAATGTGAAAAAATATACTTTGATCATTATGATTAATTATTGTTCTAAATTTTTTTTAATTAGGTAAAATGTTTTGTAAAATTTATTAATATTTTATATTATTTTATCTAAGACTTATTCAGTCCCCTTTGAGTTATTCTAAAAGATTAGAAGTTATAATGAATTCAATTTTTTAATAAGGAAATGACTAATTAATTGGGGTAATAAATTTAATCATTTTTGAAAAAAAAATTATGGGGTAATGATTTTAGTCCCCCTCTCCTGTTACTCACTCAAACAAACACCAACCTAGTAAAAGTCTATAACACACTTTTGTTGATAGAATAATCTAATTTGTTTAATTTTACCAAAAATAATAATAAATTAAGTGGTGTATCAAAAAATAAATGCAATGTTGAGAAAAAATATGTTGTAAACAACATGAGACATCATATTTCTATGAAGAGTGAAATACCTTCATATTAGGATTATTCCATTATGATCCTATAGAATCATTCATGAACACTAAGCTTGATAAAACTAATATTAGTTAAAAAATAAGATAAATAGTATAAGATTCCAATTAAGGCGATACATTACTATGAAAATAGATAAATAATACCCTTAATTACTCTAAAATTAGTGGAAATTGATGTTTGGAGGGGGTGGGGGATCTTCAAACTAGTCCATTTTCACACAATGAAGGAGAGAGGGGGTCACTATTTAATTTTCAATAGTCTTAATTATTAAAAACACAATATTAATATCACACATGGTTTGAATGAATGGGTTAATAACTATACACTAATTGGGTGGTAGGAATCCCTAAGTACATCCCCACCACATGGTTGACCTACATAGTTTGGTAAAATGTTTACAAAATGTGAAAATAGGAAATTATAATATCTGAAATATTATACATGGTTTATCCTGAACCATTTCCAATCATTGATCTTTGTATTATGCCATAAAATAACTATCCTGGCCATCCAAGTAACCTATTGAGCCTCAAATATGATCCAAAAACATCATCTTAGTATGCTATAATTCTATAATTACTATTATGAATGTTTATTCTATAATCAAGATTCCCAACGAACTCAAAATTTTGAATTCCACCATAGTTTTCATAACTAAAATAGTAAAAGGCATAAAAATCTATTTGGAAAATTTATTTCAAATACCAAATACTTTAATACATGACACTTATGTAAGGGTTTGGTGTGGTTATGGGTTCTCTACTAAATTTGTTCCCATAACTACTGTGTATTATTTCTATTCTACTCTAGGCACATTCTAGTTTGAATAAATAGTTTAATTAATGAGGAAGTGAAAAAAAATCAATTTGAATAAAATTGAATCCTGATGAAATTAAATCTAAATACACCCTCCTTCCATGTATCATGGTTTTCCATATATTGGATGAGGGACACTAGGAACTCTTCTTTATTTAATAAAATAAAAAAATTTAAAATATGATTATGTATATTCATGTTTTAATTCTAATGGTTTATCATATTTTTATTCCTGAAATCCATATATAATCAAATGTTTTGATGAATCTAAAATCTCTAAATAGTGGGACTTAATTACTAAATAACTTCCAATGAAATTAGATAAAAATAGATTATTTTGTAAATATTACCCTTGTGTTGGATCATCTTACAATTCTATTTAATATAATAATTTAACATATTTTTTTTATTTTTGGAGTTTATTAAGGTAATCAATCTTATATAATCAATCTTTATATATCACCATGTAGTGATTTTTTCTTTCAATGTAATAATGATGTAGAGTGGAGATAAATGTTCGTCACAGAATGTTAGAGACACATTTTTAATTTTTTAATCAATAAAACAAAAATTGGTTGTATCCAAAAGTTATGTATATTTAAAATGTGTATCTGTTATAAACTATTCTTTACTGGGCTCCTTTGGTCGCATTTGGGTGACATCACTTATAAGTGATTTGAATTTTTCCTTCCCACTAACAACATTTTCTCCAGCACGGAAATTTTAGGGGGATACTTCTTCCACTCATAGATATATATTGTGATCTTATTTATATTCATATAATTATTGGTGATATTATTATGATATTTCCATTTGATTCATTATCTACTATATATCCATTTCATTATATTAATGGTGGTTTTCTAAAAAATTATGTTTTTGAGTCTGTTACACTTAAAATTAATTATTCAATGAAGAATAATAAAAATTCAAATAAAACATGCATATAATCTCTATTTTTTATTTTTCTTAATTAGAAAAACAGATAATGATATTTAAAAATTATAAGTGGAATAAAATGTATCCAAGGGATGGATCCTCGATAATCATTCAATATTATTCCACAGCTATCATTCAGTGGTATAAAAAAAGTTTTTATATTCACTTATTGTGTTAAAGTTTATTACCAAGGTCATCTCTTGGAATTTATTTTTTATGTTTTTAGATATTATAATATTTTCTGAAAATAATAGAAATATATAGGTTTTCAAAATCAAATTCAAGTAGAAAATTACATGAAATGATATATTCTGAGAAAATAAAATAAAAATTTGTTTATATACTCCCTATAAAACTTTCAATAGTGACCTTATTTTTATTCTTTGTTAGTATATTAACCAACACTATGATCACACTGCATAAAATTTGAGTTTATATTTATTTACCATGTATTTGAATATATTTTCTACCTAATAATCTCCATTAACTATTTCACATCACCTACTCCTTGGTATGTAATTTATAGAACTCCTCAATTGAAAACACTATCTATCCCACATTCATGGAATAAAATCACCCCCATTCTACCCATAACGATCACGATTCCGTATTATTTCATAATTATTAAGGAAGTATATAACACATGTTTCATAAAAATTTTCAAATTTTTTTATATTATTCTAGTTTAGAATAGTGGGAAATCTTGTTTGTCTCTCACAGAGCCTCTTTTGGATCACTCATAATTCTTATATCATTACTGTATTTTTTGTTGTTATTTCTATTATAAGAAAAATAATTGATATTTTGGGGGTTCCAATATTTATTTCTTCTAAAAAATAAATATACAATAATGAATATATATTTAATGAAATTTCAAATAATTCATAAAAAATTTGGGCAATTAACCATGGTGAACATTTATTACCTCGTTTTAAGATGATCAAACTCCATTATATGTCTGGTCATCCTTTCCTACCGTAGATGTCAATATATAATGGTACTAGCAATTTCTATGTGCCCTGAGCATCCACCCCCTCTGTAGTTTTTAATCTATAGTGATCCTATAGTGAAATAATCCTCTATTTGAACTTCATGGTTTGAAATTTCACTCATTCAACACTTTAATTACAAGGATCGATCATATTCCAAAATGATTGTTGTAAAGAAGGGTGAATAGTGAAAAATAAGAATTCAATCTTTAGATAATAGATGTGGGGACACATTATAATAATTTCCTCAGTACTAATTTACCTATGAATAACTCTTTATATATAGAAATAAATTAATAAAATGATAATTGAATAAGGTTCATCATTGGAACCTTATCCCCAGATAACCCTATAATTAGTTCTTCACAAAATTAATGATCAGTAATTAGAATAAGATTATATAATTGGAACGAAAGAGGATAGATGTCAATAAAAATAAAGAAACTATTATAAAAAATAACAAAAAAATCATTATATAACACCAGCCAATAACTATAATAATATTATCACCTGACCAGGGGATACGTAGTGAGTATTGTGTAACGGAGAAGATTAAATTTAATAATTGGTAGCTTCATGTTTTTATCTAGAAATATCCGACATTCATTGGATTCAATAATACATAAGTATGGATCCAGTATATGTATTGAAAAAATAGAAATAAATATATTTATGTAATACATCATTCCACATGAGTATTCATTATATATTATCAAAAATCACATTCAAGAACCATGAGGATTACTGTCCATGATGAAAAGTTATATAACCATCACATTTTAAAAACATTAATCAACATCTCCCAAAAATATTATTCTCACATGATACCTATCTAGAAATATAATTCTAAACACACATATTTACAAATCAGTGAGGGCGACTAAATAAAATTGTGATCTATGACAACTAGTAATGGGTAAACTGTATAAATAATCAAAAAACATTATAATTTTCCACAAGATGAAAATTTTGGAATGAGAAAACAATCAAGGTTCATGAATATAAAAATAAAAAAAGATACCAAATCAATCATGGATCATAAATCATAAGGATTTTATCATAACTTATTAAAAGTTTTATTTCAGTGTGGAATGATTAATCAATAATCATGATCGACAAAAACGTAACATATGTACGCAGTAGAACCTTGAGTTATGGAATAATAATTTTGAAAATACATAATAATATAAAATCATTTACTTTTTCAATGCTCACTTATAAGAAAATAATCATATTATGGATAGAGTGTAATGGTGGATTATGTTAACTCCCCATTCCAAAAAAAATGAAATGGATTGTGTTCAGTACCATATCCATTTTCTTCCACCTCATAAGATATAATATTTTAAACATTGAATTTATGGATATATAATTTTGATATGAACAATATTATAATTAAAAAACCATACACATGTGTTAAATATGAAAATAAAAACAACCATAATTCCATCATAAATTTATTAAATAATTGGAAATAAATAAGTTGTATGATGAATTTTAGAAAAATGGTCATAATCATTATAAAGAGAGAAGGATGAAGATATTATTAGTGAATATTAGAAATTTTAAATTGATGTTTACAATGATGGAAAAATTATAAAATATTTAAATTAGTAAATAAAAATTTTCAAATAAAATCAATATATATTTTAAGTAAATATTATTTTAAAAAAGTTTATTTTATAAAAAATAGAAAATAATATTTAAATTTTATGACCATAAATAATTTTAAAAGGTTTTTTGAAATAAAATATAATAAAATAGTCTATGAAAGTGATCAAGTGGAATGGATTTGAAAAAATATATTCATTTTATACTATAATTATTAAAGTCTATGTTAATAAAAACTGAATCCCATGGATTTTTTTAAAGTGATATCATTTACATATTTTCAATAAGATTCAATTATAAAATTAAATGACCTTATGTTTTCATATAAGTATAGATAAGTAATTTCATAAATTAATATAAATAATATGTATTTGGTTGAGAAATAATTCTCACTAAAATGATGAGATATGGAAATCTCCACATACAGGAAACAATTTAGTTACATTTTCAACCAATGGGAGGTGAAACTAAAAAAATTAAAACCCAGAAATAACAAGAGAACTGTAACATAGATGTGGTTTTAGAGGGAAGGGATGTGAGAACTTGAGATGTTTTAATATAAATTTTCCATAAAATAAACATTAAATAAAACAAACTTCTATATATGTGACACTAGAAAAAGAAAACTCTTTACCTAATAAATAAGTTATTTTACTAAAATTATAATAACTTCAAAACCACTTGTAAATAAGAAGATATTATTCATAAAAAATAATTAAATTTAATGGATAAATAATAAATGTTATATAACTATTAATTCTTAATTATTATTTAAAAATACTAAATATTTTAACATAATTAAATGATTAAAATTATTTATAATTAGACTTTAACACCCCAAGATTTCATAGTATTTTCTCACTTTAATGTAATTCAACACCTTGCACTACACAAAATATTGAGTTCAAGTGCATCACAAACTAACAATAAATCCATTTTAAAAAGAGGTTTTGAATAGTATTAACCACATATTAAATTTTAAAATATACCTTATATAATTTTAATAATCATCAATTGAGTTTATTAGACATAATATAAGGACTAATTCAATTTTTTAGATAAAAGAGGTATTTTTCCGAAATGCAGTTTTTCTGCCCTTTAATGGTGAACCATTTTTAAAAAAAAAATTTTACACTTTTATATATTAAATTTATTTATATTAAATTCTTATTTATAAGTGGGATATTAAAATTTAGTTTTGATAAATTTTTTGGTACTTCTCGAATAACTTTCAAATTTTGATGAATAATGAAAAAAACAAAATTTTAATTAAAACCATCTTTTTAATCGAAATAATTACGGTGTTAAATTCAGATATTTGAGTGATTGTAAAGTATAATTAGATTATATTTGTATCATTTAATATAATGTATGCATTTTAAGTAATTTCACATTTAAATTTTACATTAACACATGCCAATCATTTGATAGTTTTTACTTCATAAAAACCTACTTTTTGGTTTTGACAAAGGAAATTAATTATATATTAATGAATGTAAATTATTCATTTTAAATTTGGTAAAATAGACTTCATTTTTGAATTTTGAATATAAAATTTATATTATAGATATTTTTTGGTATTTTTCAGAAAACATTCAATTTTTGTTAATTAGTGAAAAACAATGTGTTTTTATTTAAAACTGGCTTTTTATTTAAGTAATTAATATTTTTATTTAAATTTATTTTAAATTAAAAATAGATACATAATACCTATATTAGTAAAATTTAATTCATTTGAGTCATTTTATAATAATAATATATATATAATATTTTATTGAACTATTTAACGTTCATTACCCACCTTCGAGGCACATTTTCAAATTTGAATAAAACATAATTTTACCCCTTTTGTGAATTTAATTTTAGAAATCTAAGAGACACAGTTTACATCAGTAAGTAATATGTGGTTTAATAGGATGAAAGTAATTTTGGGTAAATAGTAACTTTTGAATTTTATTTACCATGGTTCAAAGTAAATAGGGTAATTTACGTTTAAAATTATATTATAATTACCCTAACAATTGACCTAATTATATTAGATAAGTGTTTTTAAACCAAAATAATCCATAGGAATAAAATAGGATCTTTTTGGATCCATAAGGATAAGATTAGGATATTTATTATTAATTTATTTAAATAAGAGTTAAAAGTGTAAAATTCAATGATTAATGACTAAACAATTTATAATATTGGGTTATACCAAATATAAATTTGATTATAAATATTAATTAGAAATATAAAAATATTTCCTAAATTATGGTATTATATTTATATTATTTAGACATTATATAATTAAATTTTTTATGATACAATGATGATGCATTAATTAATTTATTAATGAAAGACATAAATAATTAATATTACAAATATCAAAATAAATGTAAATTGATACTTTTGATGCATTATAAGAATTTCATAGGTTAAAATGACATGTTAGGGTTGATGAAATAAATTTTTTTAAATGATAATGTTTTTATGACTTTCACTAAAAAACTACATTTTGTCACATTGACAAAAATGAGTTTTAAAAAACTATTTTATTAAATTATATAACAGTACCAAAAAGCCAAGGTTCGGCCAATGGACTAACATAATGATAGATATTTTATTAATGGAACCCTTTTGGTACACATGGAATTTTATATTATGTATCTTAATCATGTATTACAACAATATAAAAAGACATGGTAAAATTTTAACTATTCAAATAAGTGATGAATATATAAGATAAGGT
This sequence comes from Viscum album, assembly GCA_963277665.1. Classification (NCBI taxonomy): domain Eukaryota; kingdom Viridiplantae; phylum Streptophyta; class Magnoliopsida; order Santalales; family Viscaceae; genus Viscum; species Viscum album. Next base: position 615,574,967 of record OY728136.1, read on the forward strand.
TAATATGGTGACATAAAATTGCCTAAAACATGTATGTTTATAGGATATAGACTCAAAACCACCATATACTTGAAATAAATCCCTTTGGAAACATTAGAAACAGAAAATGATTTTATAATAAATTAATATTTCAAGAATTTCCTAATGTGCCCCACCCCTCTCATATTAAAAGGTATTTCCCCTTCTATCAAATTCACACATCCAAAGATATTTTTCTCAGCCAACCCCTACATAAATATCCTTCCAACAACCCTCGATTCTACCTAGAGGCATTAATTTTATCATAAATCCATCCTATGGATCCATTTTGATCAATTCAAAAGAAAGCAACCAAATATGATGTAAATATTTCATCACATATTTCAAAGTTCTTTTCTTCTTCCACTACTTATTTCTCTGTTTTTTCCATAGAAAAATAATAACTACAGTACCTTATACATATTTTATTGTTATTATAAATATTTTACATCTGTATTCATTTTTCTGTCCATCCTATGAAGGAAAAAGTCACCACACGTGTGTACGTACGGCTAACCGTCTCCACATCGTTGTGTTGGTTGTTATCCAACACTTCATTATTTGGATGGGTATAATAATGAGTATAATTTATTTAAATAAAAAATAATACACGATAATGATTCTATATATATGATATAACATCCATGTACATTTGATTTCAGCATCAATAAATTTATATTATCGTTCGTGCGTACGTATGGCTAGCCGTCTCCGTGAAGTGATAATATTAATCTTCAATGATAACCCTTCGGGAATTTTTAATAATAATTAAATATATATATATATATTGATTAATTATGAGGTATATGAAATAATATTTATACTGGAACATTATATATTTATGTATATAAATATATTTAATTTACTTGCTTCCATACTATAGGATATGAAAATGGAAACAACGTTTATGCGTACGTACGGACTACCATCTCCACGAACGGTGTTTCCATTTCATATAACTGTATATTATACATATTTATACTCCCAATATATATTATATTTAAATAATTTTTTATATTATAAAAGTACTCAAATCATTATCTATGTGATATGATCAACAATAAAAAGTTAAAACATGTATGATAAAGAAAGAGATTATTACCCAAAATGTTACTTTAACATGTAATTTTTTATTAAATGGGTATTATAAAGTCATTAATGAATCATATATGATATCATAAATTTTAATATAGTTATTTTATAATTTAATATCACAATATGGTCATTATACATGTGGTTAAATGTACCCTTGACAAAAGGAATGTACTAGGTAATTGTTAATTCCTCAATCAAATTATTATTTGATACTGTTCAAGTGTAAGTGTTTACTGGGATATATTTAATATCATTTTCCATGTTTCATTAAATAGTTTTCAAAAGGATTATTTTAAGGGACTCTATAACTAAATCATCAATTTAAATATTTTAAATATTTATTCTCTTAAATTTTCATTTTAATGTCCATGTTTTCAAAAAAGATTTAAAGATTTATTTAAATAGACCTTAATGTTTTAAAATGTTAATTACATTAAAAAGATTCTATTTGGAATGGGGGAATATGATGCCAAAATATCTTTTAAATGTCTTATTTATAAATTTTGTGACTTTTAATTGATTTCATGAAAAAAGGGTGTTTCTCTCAAAGGGTTTTACTGATCATTTTTTATTATGTCAACATCCTTTACTGGATATTATGCTTGATTAAGTTTGATTTATTGTAATAAAATATTATATATTGTATAGAATATGATATGATATGTTTTACTATGGATGTTATATTTCTATACCATTAATGGTTATGGTTAAAGTATTGACCTTTCATATGCTATTTTAAATACAAAATTTTATGTTATATTTCATCATTTTCATTTGAGGAATGAATTGGATATAGTAAGTAGCAGGTGTGGCCTGCTATAGCCCCTTGATTCATTAGTAGGTCTCATGAGAAAAATACGTGTCTAGTAAAAATCCCTTGAAAAAAGTTATTTTTCATCTTCATACGAGGCCTTGACTACTTGGTTTTGATGTCTGGCATTATGTATTCCCTCATTATAAAATTTATCATTTCCTATGATTATTCTACTAGTAGAATATTCATATACATATTTATATGGTAATGATTGATTTATTATTTCCAAATTTTGTTCGTGTTTTTGTTTTAATGGTTTTTTTATAACTCAACTTTCCTTAAATTTTTATTACTTCTAATAAATTGTTTACCCTTATTGAACAACATATCTCACAACTTTATTATGTTTTGTTTTTCCAAGGATTCCAAGAACACTATTATGATTGAAATTTAGGGTTAATCTAGATAATAATGGCATTCTCAAAAGATTATTTATGTTTTTTTAATGTGTTATGTAATTTTCATGCCTGTAATATATTTTCCAATACTACTAAACTGATCGGTCCTTTGGGACTTGATTTTTTGTAATCATGCCAATGTATTAAAATAATGATCTCAATCTGGGCATTTGGGGTTGGGGCATTACATATAATATTTAATATTTGAATTTTTTAAATTTAGTGAAAAATTACATTCGTAGGAAAATATTATTTATTTTAAATCATCATATCAAAATTTACTTATTACGAATATTTGGGATTTTTTGAAATAAGCAATTTTTAGATGAATAGAAAAAAAATATTTATTCCAAAACAATGACTCATTAGTTTATCAGTATATAAAAAAACCTATAATACAAAAAAATTAATATGATAATAAGGTTATCTATTATATATACATACATATTATTTATAAAACCTATGTTTTACTATATAAAACTGAAGAAATATTTTTATGTTTAATAATTTTTTTTTGATATTTCTATTTAATCAGACATTATTTTGATAAAATTTGGATTTGGGTTTACATTAATGAAAAAAAATATTTATTAGTCATAAAATAAACCAATATATTTTTTTAGAAGGGAAATTATTGATAATTTTATCCTACATATATATTATAAGTTTAAAACACATTTTTACTAAAAACCTCATTTACGCATTATAAGCGTTTATTTTGAAATTATATTTTTAATCCATAAAATATTTAATTGATAAAGTTTTATTATTATTTTATTTTTTATACATCAAATTATATAATAATTTTATTTTTATTTTTTTTTCAAAAATTAGTATCCGAGGTTAAAAAAATAAAAACTATGGTAAATTTCAAATATAGAAAGTATAAAAACATTAAAAATACATAAATAGAAATAAAATAAATTCCATAATTTTTCAGATCACATATGGTTTCATTAATACTATTTTAATAATAATTAATTCCATTTTATTAGTAACCTTTTAATGGATGTTACATTCCGTTATCATTATGTTAGGTATGTTTTAAAGAACATAATTTCTTTCACTCATAAATGGGGATCCTTCCACACCTTTATTCAAAACCCATTACTTATAATTTCATTATAAACACTACAATTTTTTATTAATATTTTTCTCTACCACATCCTTCATAATATCGATAATAGTAGTTAACATAATTCCTTTAATTCCAAGTATATCTATAAGATAATACTCATGCTCTCGACATAGGTATTACCTATTTAATCTATTATTTTTAAAATTACATTTCCAAACCAATCAAATTGATAACAATATATTGAATTAAATATAATTATTATACTGATATTTTGTTATATGAATGTAAAAAAAATTATTCGATCCTTTCCATTCACATAGAAATACAATATAATGTTAATCATTTTTTTGAAGTACTACCCCCACAAAGTAACATTTTTTATTTTGATTTTTGAATTTTATTATTTATCAAATATATATATATTTCTAAAAAAATATATAATAATTTTCAGTATTATATTATTATAATGATATTATAAACTTATGGAAACATACCCAGCCATTGATATATAGTATATTCCGTTTATGGTTGGTATAATGGCCTGCTTGATTAATTCTACAAAACATTATCAGGGATGTAAATAATAAAAAAAAATTATGTTTATATTTGAATAATTTTTTTGGTACTATAATAGAAGTGTTATTATTTAAATGATGATTAAAATATTATATTCGATAGTTAAAATAATTGAAATAATCTGACACTGATTGAATTATTATGCAGATAGATCCCAAAAATATAATATAAAAAATATAATATGATAATAAATATTAAATACTGAATTAAATATATAATAATAAGGTCAATATGATGTTATAAATTAAATATGACCTTATTATTTAGGGAGTTAGGTGAAGGTGAAAAACAAATCAGGAATAAGGTAAGAGATACATAACTCAGATTCAAATTCATCAGTCCTAATTCTTATTATAATCTGTGAAATATTTGATATGGTGAATCTAATACCCTTTTAATATTTGATAAAATTATTATATAAATATTAATTATATGTAAGTATTTATTTTAAATCACATACTTCATGGGATTTTCATTCGAATGTTCGTAAGGGTTTCATCTGCTCAATTTATGATTCATTTTTTCCTACTATTTCTTATCTTAGAATAATTTTTAAAACTTATTTCATTATAAAATTACCATATTTTATATGGTATTAATTTTTTTTACTCTGTGGAAATTATTTCTCATAAACAACAACATATTATTTGATAAAATTTATACAGAATTAATATTATAAGGGTTATAAGGATAACTCTAAATATAACCAATGAATATTTTCTTCAATGTCCATATTTTCCCACCGATAATGTTTTCTTATATTATTGGGAAAGATAATATGGATTATTTTCTATGATTCTCATAATTATCTTCCATTTTCCCTCAAAAGTAGAATCTAATAATCAATTTATATTTTCATTTTTCAAACAATGTATCTTTTAACAATTTGAAAGATATTTAAATCCATTAAAAATAAAATGTTTTATCTTCATAAATTATTTTATTTTGATAAAAATAAATTCTTCTCAAGGATACTTTATAGACTTTTTTCAATCTATTTTTTTTATTTTTATATTCATATATATTGAAAAATACTTTCTAAATTGACCAATAACTTAATATTTTTATATTAATATTAAATATTTCTTCAAAAATCATTTTTACTATTTCTTCTATTTGAACACATATTTCCGCTTCAGTTTTCTTATCTTCTATGAATCTTACACGTTATGATGATTTCAAAAATAATTTATTTTTTCCTCTGGTTTTATAAAATATATTATTAGAAACATTAATAACTGGTGATAATTCTTATTTCCATTGTGAATATTATAAAACTCCATAAAACGTGTTACTAAAAATGTCATTTTTTACACAACTTATTATTGATCAATTGTATACTTCAAATGATACCACCCACATTCAGTCTCTAGATGGTAAAGGGATATGTTATTTTTGTTATTTAGATGGGAAAATGTATCAGCATTTTATATGATGTTGTTTAAATATATATTATTAATAGAATGTTAATTATGTATTGTTGGACAATCCAAATACATTCTCATGATTTTTTATTATCATGTTATCTATTTTATTAACAATGGAAAATGTATTTGAAATTATATGTTTTTATTCCAATACAATGTTTTTTTAAAATTATATTATGTATAATATACTCATTCACCTATATGATAAGTGGATTAGAAAAAAAACAAGTGAATGGTGTAGATAACCATTATATAACCCCTTAATGATTTAGTGGGTCTCTTGAGAGAAACATGTTTGGGTGTTTAGAGAACTCATACGTAATTAATCAGATTAAATGATTGTAGAATTGATTATATTAACGATTTGTTTGCTATAAACATTTTGGAATGAATGGTTTTTGTTATAATGGAATTGAATATAAAATCAAGATGCCTGAATTTATAAATACCATCATAATTAACCTAGTTATTATTATTCATGTGATATTTTCATTTCTATTATTATCTATAGATATATCATGTTTTTAGTTTCATTTTTTTACATATTTTTTATTATTAATTCCTTTCATATTATTTATTCTTATCCTAGATAAGTTATGATATTATATTTATTTAATTTATGTTTACCCTTACTATGAATTTGATCTCACCCTTCTTATATTTCTACTTTCCAAGGTTATAATGAAATACATAACACATGAAATTTCTATAATATTATATTATGAGGATAATTTATGAGATATTATTAATAATTGTTATTGATTAATTTATTAAATATATATTGAGGAATATTTCATTTAGTTGAGGAATAAATTATATTAATTAGTTACTTTTTCCCCAAATTCTATAAATGTAATAGATAAAAGTTCCATAAAATTTATATGAATTAATATTTGTTAGTGGTATTGTAATAATTTAAGTTTAATATTATATTTCTCTTGTTCATTTAAATGGATAAATTTAATGAAAGTGATTGTTCACACCAGTTTCTAGGTGAATTGTTTCATAACTTATCTTTGGTATCAAATAAAATATGTAGATAAAATCAAATATTATGAAATTTTTAGGTGAAGATAAATTACATTTAATATAGGACATAAATGATTTATGGGTTATAATTTATCATAATTAATCTTGTAGAGAGAAACCTAATATTTTTGGATATGATATTTAAAATTTCAGGTATTAGGAAAATATAAATTCAGTGAGAAACAAATGGTAGGATTATGTAAAAATGAACAATATAATGTTTTTTCTAGAAGATTATATTCTTTAAAATATAAAATAAAATCCCCATCAAGATATAAAATTTTGAAAAAGGATTTAGCATAGATGTATCTAGTGGTAAAAAGCCTAGAAATATCGTGTTGGGTACTGACTCAATCGTAACAAAATGAATGATAAGCGGCTTAACTATACACCTGGTTTGACACACCTATGTGATATTCTATGGTTAATTCCCATTCTCTGAAATTAACCATTATAAAAGATTTGAGTATGTTGTAAAATAATAAAGTTGGAGAACCTAATATAAACATATCCATAGATAACTATGGATTTACCAAACTGAGTCTTATGTTAATCGAGAATTATCATACATTAAAAATAATGGATTTATATGGGATGAAATCTTATTATTAGTTTATAAATATTCATATTTTACGTTCAATTAATACCAATGTTTTTAGTATTTTGGTGAAATAGAATCAAAGAATTGATGATGGGAAATATATTTAAATAGAAAAAACTATGTATTTTTACTAAATAAGGGATTATAATTAAATGTGTAATAATCTTATAAAATGATTGGTACTATAGAAAATGTTAGTTTTATTGTCCTAAGTACATTTTTTAGGTTTATTTTAATAGAAAATATATCATGAAACTCTTAGAGATTCACATTAGTGAGTGATATCTATTGATGAAACACTTATATATTGTAATTTTATTGATTATTATGTGAATCATCGTAGTATTATCCTTAAATATATATTGATAAAATCTTCAGAAATAGATATTAAATGGTATCAATACCCTTTAAAATCTATTTTATATGAATGTTATACATTTTGCTGACAATGATTGTAGAACACATAATTAATGTAAAAATAAATCCTAGGTTTAATATTTTCATAATATAGACGTAGAATAGGATTGATTAATAATTAATAAATTGAGATAGATATTATTTATAGCCTTATTACTGATTATTGATTTAATGAAAATGTTATCCTAATTATTATTGCGTGATGTTTTTCTAGTTTTTAAAACTAAGATGTATATGTAATAGTTTGTGATTTATGAAAATGTGATTAACATGGTTTTTGGTTAATGAGAGACTTAATTTTCAAAGTAATATATAATATCTATATGGTTTAATTTCATGGAGATTTAAATGGTTTTTAGAAATGAAAATTATGGATAATATATTATTTAGGGATGTAAATGGGTATATGTTTGTATGAATGATAAATAATTTTTTGGGATGGATTTGTACCTTGATATATCATTTGACAGTGGTATATATCCTATTATCAGTATTTTCCTGAATGATGAATATGTTTAGAATAATATCTATTACTTTTATTGGTAAAGGATAATTAAAATTAAAAGGATACAATTTAATTTTTGGAGGGGTATAAACACCTATGATTTCACTATTTAATTTTTTCCATTAAATGAAAATTATGTTAATGAAATTATTTTAGAAACACAATTGAACTAAAACAAACCATGATCTATTAGAAAAATTCTATTAGTAAAACTATCATAATAATAAAAATTTCTATTATATAAGAAAATATTACTCCATAAAAAATAATTCCTTTTGGGAATATAAAATAAATTTTATTTCATTGATCCTCATTAATTATGTTTTTAAAATTATTATTTATGGTATCCTAATAATTAAAATAGATCATTTTTAAATGATAATAAATGATATTTTTATAAATTAACTGATAAATAATTCAGTATGTTTTTATCCCTTTTATTGACATCGAAAAAGTATTTTAATTCAGTATGTTTTTTAAATATTGATTATTATTCCTATATAGATTGTGAATTTTTTAACAATCCACATTCTTTATGTGGATGTGTTAAGATCATGTTATCACATTTATTAACATGGATAAAATTAAAAGGATCCAATATGATATTATTTATAAATATATTGGTTATTAATATTGATTATATATTATTTGAACATTTTCTCATATGGTGAATGTGTTGATATTAAAAAGATTATATGTGGGTGCTAACATTATATACCTCCTTGATGTATCATAAGGTATCATGAGACAAACTTTTTCAGGTATATAGTGTATTACTTCCAAATTTAGTAATAAGTTTTTAATGTCTTATTGACTATAATAATGATTTCCTAACAACAACTATGATCGTGAGAATGATTTCATTGTAGAGGTCATGAAGGTATGGCCACAACATTCAGAATCATGCATTCCATTAATAAAAATATAGTTATTATTTTACATTTGATCCTTCCAACTCGATTTTCATCATTATATATTTCGTAATTTTACGTTTATTCTTGTTTGGACTATATTTTGTTATATATTCCTACCAAATTATTTATTAAAATCTTATAATTATTACGATCATTTATTTCTATCACATAAGATTATCCCTACTAAGATTTTGACACCAAAATTCTTATGTTTCAATTTCCCATGGTTATGAATAATTTTATTATATATGATATTTCTAAACTAATATATATTCTAGTGATTTTTTTAGAGATATTGAATAATTATTATGGATTATTTATTTTCCTATATAGTGGGAGAATTACCTTTGTTAATAAATACATGGGATTTTATTTTTATTTTGTTAAAATTAAATAAAACTCTAATATTAAAAGGACATTCAGTTGTATGTGACTAATTTTTTTTGTGATATTGTAACTATTTGTGTATAATGTTGGGTCTATTAAATTCATTTCAAACATGGTATGTAATAAAGTGATCATTCTCACTAGATTGGGAAAGTTCTAGTCTATGGAACCAAATAGTACATACAATTTATTCTAATGTAAATTTTATTGTAGAAATTAATTATTTTAATGTTATATTTTACGAAAACCTTTAGCTCACACTTCTACATGTTCAGACGGGAAATAACATTATATATAAAACTTTTTAAATTATTATTAAAATATATTAGAGCCTTATTAATATATATTATACTAAATGATATTCATTTATAAGTCTATATTACACAGCTTAATCATTTTTTATTGTTAATGTTTGTATATATGGGTTAACTATTTAGTTTTTATGCAATATTTGAAAGGAATGTTCTAGTCTATGATCCATGATTATGGGTGTTGTTGAGAAAAGTATTGTTTTCAACTATACATGTTCATTTTATTTAACGGGTGAGATTATTGAAAATAATACTCTGTCTTTTTATGATAATTTTGATGCTCACAAATACCCTTAGTTATTTTCTAATTATTTTATTTAGTATTTTGCAGGAACTTATTAATTTATTTTACTCTTTAAATAACGAGAATTTATTACCTATTCAGAATCTTCTTTGGAACGTTCTAGAATAACTTTTCAAACCTTACGTTGATAAATATAGCGCGGAATCTGCTTTAGCGCATTCTGGAATTACTGTTGATACCCTAAGTGGATAAACGTAGCGTAAGGATGAATAGAACGAATTCTTTTTGAGATAAGATAAAAGTATGGTTAAACAACCATATGTTTTCAGAAAAGTATTGAAGGAGAACCTTACGTTAGGAAGGAAACTTACATTTTGGTTAACAACAACATATGGAAGGAGAACCGTACATAAATTATAAGCATTACATTTGTTTCTCAAAAGTATGGTTCATCAACCTTACTTTTGTAAACAACCATACGTTCTTGGAAAAGTATGGATAAAGTAAAAGTATGAATCTTTTACCGTATGATTGAGTGTTGAAGAAAAAGTATGGATTGTAAACCCTACGTTTGTATTCAACCTTATGTTATCAACCCTATGTTTGTGTTCAAACTTACATTGTTTACCTTACGTTTGATGACTATGATATTAACCCTACGTTTTGAGGCTACGTCATCAACCTTATGTTTGGTGTCGAAAATTTTGACACATGATATTTATGTGCAGCGATCAGTAAGCTGATTTCTAGGCAGATTTCAAGTCGAATTTAAAGTCGTTTTTAATGAACGACTTTGACTTATTCAAAGCCGTTTTATTAATGGATTTAAGATCGAATTAAAAGTATCTTTTTATGCCGAGTCTTAAGGGAAGTTACGACTTCTCTGTGATTTCAAATTTTTGAATATCGCGAATGAGAAGGCTAATTTTATGGATCTAAATGTGCAGGATATATGAATTATTGTATATGTTCTCTCTGAAACACCAGGTACATATATATGGTGATCGATCTATTATTGAAAAAGGTGGAAAATAGAGATTGCAACTATTCACGTTGATCTGCTGATTTAAAAGGAGCGTCAAAGCTCTGTTTGTTCATGAAGAAGGAACTCGATAGAAGATTCACCTGTTCTACATCGAATATCTATTGTGGATCTACTTCTACTGAAGTTGTTAACTATATCTCTATATCTACTACAACTGTATCAACTCAGAACTGCTTCATCTTGAAGATAATTATTTCTAGAGACTTCGATCAATCTTCTGTCAATTGAACTCAATTGCATTTGTGAAGATCAAGTGGAAAATTTCTTTCTGAAATTCTTTTTATTCTTGAGTAACCAGATTCTCATTCTAAGCTGTGTAGGTTCATGTTTGAACCAGAATTATTTGTTATTCGTTGGATTTTAATGGTTTCAACTGCCTGTACTCAGTTGTGAATCGGTCTTTGGAAAAGAGGACCATATAGTGAAAATCACCAAGCTCGTGGAGTTGAGTGTTGGTGGAGTGGACTAGGGGCCTTATGTTCCCCAAACCACTATACTTCTTTGTGTTCTTGATTTTACTTATTCCACTGCACGATCAAATCAGATAGAGTATAAAGGATAAAACACGTACAAGAAAAGAGTTATCGAAAAATTACAAAAGACACAATTCACCCCCCCCGTCTTGTGTATAATATGTTGATTCAGATCCATCAATTAGTATCAGAGGCAGAGCTTCTGATAGATCCTTAGCAAGCTATAAGCATTTAAGGATTATAAAATAGTGCATAATGACTAATACAAGAGATGGGATGTCAATGGTCAAAGCACCATATTCTAATGGAGACAACTATGGTTGCTAGAAATCATGCATGATAATATATCTGAAAAACTGTTGATATAGAGTCTATTCAATGATTCTGAATCCTTATGAAATTCCTGAAAATCCTAAGACAGGGAGTGCTACTATAGAGGCATAGTACGATATGAACTAAAAAGCTATGAATGAAATTATCTGCTGTCTAGGACCAGATGAATTTAACAGATTATATCAGTGCCCGACAACATATGAGATGTGACAAACAATAGTTATGGAATATGAAGGAACATATAATGGGAGTCAAATGAGATATGCAACTGCCAAATTGAAATTTGATACTTTTAAAATGGTTGAAGGTGAAAGGATTACCCAAATGAATGGGAGATTGACAGAAATTGTCAATAACATAACTACTCTAGGACAACCTATCATGCAAGTTGATCAAGCATTAAAAGTACTGAGAGTACTTCCTACTCAATGGAATCGTATCTCTACTGTAATCAGACTATCAACACCTTTAAACGATCTAAGTATGAGAGAGCTAATTGGAACACTGATGATGTATGAAGCTGAAATCAAAGATGAGGCAAATGAACATAAAGTTCTTATCAAAAGATAAGATTCTACCTTGAAGGTAACTTCACAACAAAATAATAGAAAGATGAAGTACAAAGAAGTCAAAGCTAAATCAGAAAGCTCTGACTCATCCGACTCCGATGAAGAACTGGCTCAGCTAGCCAGAATATTTAGAAAATTCTACAGTAAGAAAAGAGGCTTCAAAAAATCCTTTAAGGGAGATAATAGAGAAGTAAGATGTTATGAATGAAAAAACGATGGGGCATATCAGACCAGATTTCCCACAATTGAAGGATGTAAAGAAGAAGAAGAAAATCTTCAAATGAAATGACTTTGAACAGAAAGAAAAGAAAGCTATGAAAGCCACTTGGAGTGTATCTGAAGACTCCAATAGCTCTTCTGAATCAAGCTCAGATGAAGAATAAGTCAATCTAAAAGCAAACATGTGTTTTATGGCAGAAATTGATGAGGTACACACATATTACTCCTGTGAATCAAATTCGGAATCAAGCTATACAAATGAAAAACTTGCAACCTACTGCAATATGCTTGATGAAATATATGACTCACTATTTAAGAAACATAAGTCACTAAAAATATACATAAATCCATTTCAGATGAAAGATATACAATGCTAAAACTACATAAGGAATTAAATGATAAATACAATTCGATAAACACTAACTATTTTAATTTTGAATCATGAATAAAAACACTATAGGGTGAAGTAGAATCTTACAAACAGGCTGCATTGGTTTTTACATTAGGAGAGAATTCCTTAAATGAAATTCTTGGAAAAACATTCATTAAAAAGGAGAGATTTGGAATTGGTAGTAAAAGAGAAAACCAAATCTATATAAAAATTATTTTGTTCCTAGCTCTAAAAAGGTTAATTGTATTTTTTGTGGAATAAAGGGACATGTAGCTAAAAACGGGTTCTTAAGACAACCTCAAATTTGTGGTATTAAGAAAGCCTATGTTTCAAAAGACTTATATGATTCAGCTAATTTTAAAAGAACAAAGAAAATATGGATACCCAGATCATTTCTTGATAACACCCCTGGACCCAACAAAATATGGGTACCAAAGCAATTTGTTTAAATGTCTTTGCAGGTAGCAGGCCACCAGAGAATAAAAGATATATGGTACATGGACAATGGCTTCTCAAGGCATATGAGTGGAAACTCATTTAATTTTTCTTCACTCACTCTAAAAGAAGGAGGACTTGTCTCATTTGGTGACAATGCCAAAGGAAAAATCATTGGCATTGGAACTGTTGGAGATCCAAAAATAGACTCAATTAACAAAGTACATTATGTACAAGGACTAAAACACAATCTGATAAGTATACCTCAACTTTGTGATGATGCATATACTGTTGATTTTACTAACAATTGGTTTACTGTTTCTAAAGATAAACTGTTTAAATTTAAAGCACCAAGAACTGAAAATGTATATACTTTGGATTTAAATTCCTTCTGTAAACAAAAAGTAAACTGCTTGACTGCTAAAGTATGTGAATCTTGGATCTGTAAAGGAATACATGGTCATTACAATGTATATTTTTTACATATGTTATCTAAGAAACATTTATTTAATGATTTACCAAGTCTCAAATTTGAAAGTGATAGATTTTGTGATGCATGTCAACTTGGCAAGAAACACAAATCATCATTCAAATATGTTAATAAGGTTGCTACATCTAAACCTCTAGAACTGATTCATATGGATTTGTTTGGACCTTCAAGAGTAGAAAGCTTATCTATTAAATTCTATGTAGATATTTTAGATGATGACTATTCAAGATTTACATGGATAATCTTTTTGAAATTTAAAATTAAAGCTTTTACTTTATTTTAATGTTTCTAAAACTATGTTCAAAATGAAAAATGGTTCAATATTATCTAATTGAAAAGTGATCATGGTGGAGAATTTGAGAATCTGGAATTTAATTCATTTTGTTCAAATATGGTTTTTAAACACACCATCTCTGCACCAATAACACATCACCAAAATGGGATTGTAAAAAGAAGAAATAGAACTATTCAAGAAATGGCTAGATCTATGTTAAATGAATATACCCTACCTATATATTTCTGGGCGGAAGCTATGAATACAGCTTGTTATATAATTAATAGTGTTTTAATTAGACCTATTTTGAAAAAGACACCCTCTTGACCATGGAATAACAGAAAACCTAAAGTAAATTACATTAATGTTTTTGGATGCAAGGTTTACTTCTTAAAAAACAACTATAATCTTGGTAAGTTCGATCCAAAATCTGATGAAGGTATTTTCTTAGGATTTTCTGCTACCTCTAAAGCTTATAGAGTTTAAAATAAGAATTCAAGGATTGTTGAAGAATCAGTTCATGTGAAATTTGATAAATATGATCCCTTTGAGAAAAGGACAGAACAAATGGATGAACTTGACTCTAATGATAACATGAGACTTGGGAATTTAAAGAATGATTTTGAAAATGATATAAAAGAAATTCAGTCCAGTTCGGAGGAACATAATACTGAAGAACCATTAAATATATTACCTAGACAATCTATAAACCTAAAGAATCACCCTTTAGAAACTATAATAGGTGACCTAGAAACTGGTGTTCAATCTAGAAAAAAACATGGGTAACCTAGTGGAATTCTATCCCTTCTTATCTCAACAAGAACCCAAGACTATAGAAGAATATTTAGATGATAAAATCTAGGTAATAGCAATGCAAGATGAATTAAACCAGTTTAAAAGAAATGAAGTTTGGAAATTTGTGGAAAGACCTAAGAATTATCCTGTAATAGGAACCAAATGGGTCTTTAGAAATAAATAGGATGACCAAGGCACAATAACTAGAAATAAATCAAGATTACTAGCTAAAGGATATAATCAATAAGAAGAAATAGATTATGATGAGACTTTTGCACCAGTAGCTATGTTAGAAGCCATTAGGATCCTTTTAGCCTATGCATCTTATATGAATTTTAAATTATTTCAGATGGATGTTAAATCTACCTTTTTAAATGGTTATTTAATGGAGGAAGTTTATGTTGAGCAACCTCTTGGGTATGAAAACTCTCAAAAACATAATTCTGTTTTTAAATATACGAAAGCTCTTTATGGACTTAAACAAGCACCTAGATCTTGGTATGAAATATTAAGTTCTATTCTTTTGAAAAATGATTTTACTGTTGGAATGGCAGACCCAATACTCTTTATGAAAACTGTGAAAAATAATGTTTTATTAGTTCAAATTTATGTTGATGATGTAATCTTTGGATCAACTAATAAAACTCTATGTCATGAATTTTCAAAATTAATGCAAGAAGAATTTGAAATGAGTATGATTAGAGAATTAAATTTCTTTTTGGGTCTTCAAATATTTCAAAATGTTTTTGGAAATGTTTTAAATCATAGAAAATACATTACTGATTAACATAAGAAATTTGGACATGAAAACAACAAGCACTTTACAACTCCTATGGGTAATAATATAAATCTAGATTTGGATGATACTGGGATATCAGTTGACAACAAGTTATATAGAGGTATTATTGGTAGTTTGTTATATCTTACTGCTAGCAGGCTAGATATAATGTATTTAGTATGTCTTTGTGATAGATTTCAATCAAATCCTAAAGAATCCCATCCAACTGCTATTAAAAGAATTTTTCGATATGTAAAAGGAACTATTTTTCAATATCTTCTTTATCCAAAAACTTCTGATTTCAATTTGATTTCATATTCAGATACAAACTTTGGATGTTATAGATTAGATAGAAAAAGTACATCAGGTACAAGTTACTTTTTAGGAATGTCATTAGTATCATGGTCTAGTAAGAAACAAAATTCAGTTGACCTGTCAATAGCTAAGGCAGAATATGTTTCTGTTGGCAGTTGTTGTGCACAAGTGTTTTGGATTAAAAACACTCTTATGGACTTTGGATTGAATTTTAATAATACACCTATTTTATGGTATAATACGAGTGCAATTAATATTTCAAAAAATCCTATTAGTCATTCTAGAACTAAGCACATTGACATAAGGCATCACTTTTTAAGAGATCATGTTATTAAAAAATATATATTTTTAGAGTTAATAAATACTGAAATTCAATTGGCAGGTATTTTTACTAAACAACTTCCCACTACATGGTTTGATTTTATAAAGGGGGAGCTAGGTTTATTTAATTTTAAATAATTTTTATTTTTAATTTACTTTTATTTATTTATGTAAATTTTATTTTGTTCATTTATTACTTTTTAGGATTTTCTTTCTTTCTTCATATGAAAATTTTATTTGTTTTAAATATATGTAATGATTGGTGATTACACGGGAATCAAGGCTATCTGAGCCTTTTTGAATTCTAAACCGTTTTACTTCTATCGAAACCCTTTTGAAATCGGAAAATCGCACTTCCTCTCCTAAACCATAACCTTCGAACCTCTAAAACCCTAACCTTCAAACCTTCATATACTTTCCTAGAAATGGAAAGGACTAAAAGAGCCAGTGAAGCTGAGCCAAGAAATGTCAAGAGACAATGCACCGAGGGAATAAAAATCTTATAGGTTACGGTAATCGATCTCGACTGGTTATTTGAGAAAGCACTGCTACTAATGAAATCGTTGTCGTTTCAAAATCATGAACAAATTTTCAACAGTTAAAATACAGAATTTCTATATGAAGTATAACTTAGATACTTCTTCAAATATTTACAGATTAGTTTGGGATATACCAAGGATTGTATATTGGCTAAAATAGAGGATAGGTATTTCTCAATCTCTTCAGTAGATATTAGTCGGATTCTCAACTACCCTTATGAGGGAGTTTTTCATTTCGATTTGAAAAATATTGGAGATTCTATGCATAAATCCGAAGACATCATGTCTTTTCTTTTTGGTACTAATACAATAAAGAAAATGTTTGTCAAGGATTTGGAGCCTGATCAGAAGATTTTAGTAAAATTTATTCAGACTGGAATAGCTCCATGGATGGCAGAAATGGAAAGGATTTTGTACACAGATATGTATATAATGTTTCTTTTGTTAAGCGATATTAAGTTGAACATTCCAAGATACATGATAAGGTATCTCAGTTACTACTGTCAAAGTGAGTCCCAGATAAACTTCTACCCTTTTGGTTGATTTATTTCTAAACTATTGTTTAAGAATGACATAGTCAGATTAGTGGATTCTAGAGTTAACTGTCATCACAATAATATGTTTTATGCTGGAACATTGAGGAGAGTTGGATATTTCTGGAGCACAATTAAAGAAAAACATTTTCTAGTAGGAGCTGAGGAAGACTCAGAGAGTGCTCAGCCTCAACCTGCTAAGTCCAAGGAGGGACAAGATGAATCTAGAGTCTACAATGTAGTAATAAGGATTTTCTTTGAAGTGGAAGATGTTGAGGAAGACAGAAGTCATGAGGGACTTAAATCAAAAAGAAAGAGGCTAGTAAATGAGGAAGTCACTTCCCCAGCTTTGGAAATAACCACATAAGCTTTATTTTCTTATTCTTTTGTAGGGGAAGCTGTTTTTGATAAGACCATAGAAGATGATACTGAAAGAACAACACCAGTAGAGGGATCAGGAGTTCCAAAAGAAGCTCAAAGGGAGAATCAAGTACAGATTGTAGCTGATGTTGATGTTTCACTTCAACAGGTATAAGAGATGGAGTCCGTGTCTGGTGAAGAGTGGGCATACCTCTAGAAACTACTGAAAAAATTGTTCTTGAAATTCCAGGGGTAGACAAATATGTAGAAGAATGTGATGAGCATGCTTTTGAAGCTCAAACAGAGGTACTTCAAGAGGATTTTTCTGTGGAGGAGTTTGAAAACTCTAAGGAAAAATCTGTGGACCAACCATCTCAGGAATGAGAAAAAGAAAAATCTGTTGCTGAGTCTTTGACTTTGGTACTACTGCATCAACCTGAGACTGTTAATCAAGCACAGGGTGCATCTGATTCAATCAAAGAAGATGTTGAATAACTTTACAGAAAGATATCTCAGTTAGAATATGAGAACGTTTCTCTGAGAAATGTCTTAGACATAGAACATTTGAAGTTTCAAAAGCTGAATGAGTGTACATTTTAAAGGCAAGAAGTTGAAATGTTTAAAGAGTATGTGCTGACTGCTATTAAACAATTTAAATCTGAAATGGTTATGAAGTCAGATTTATCAGATCTGAAGTTGTTTATGGAGAACCAATTTGCATCAGTTGCAAATAATGCTGTTAGTGGATCAGGTACTTCACCTTATTTAATCAGAAGGTTTCAGGCTATCATGACGGCGATGAGAAACATGAATTAACGGATACAATATCATTAATGTAACATTGTTCATTTGTTAGTGTTGCTGGACAATCATAAGTTCTTAGTGGATCAATTGACATCTAGTGAGCCATCGATCAGAATTCTGTTAAATCAGTTATTAGAGAAGTTGTCAATATTTGTTGAAAAAGAGGAAAGGATGCATAAATTTTTTAGAGTTAATTTAATTGAGTATATTTATATGACTCAAGATAACAGAGACCTCATTATCAAGCTTAGTGATGGGTTGATGAAGAGACTTCAGGAACAGTTTACAGAAATCAAGTTTGCAATTCAGAAAAGATAGAATCTGTTGCCTCTCTTACCCAAACCTTGATTCCTGTGTATATCATTGTCATGTATATACTGTTGTTTTTGAATGAAAATTTTCTTCATTGTTTATTTGTTTCTTTTTTTATGCTAGTACTCCATATATAATTATTGATAAACATTTCATAATTGCATTTACTAATAGTTCAGTGAAATATTAAGTGTTAAAATACATGATTTTTCATTCTTTTTGATATCACAAAAGGGGGTAGAATATCGATAAAAACAACATCAAAGCCTCAACATTTTATTTTGCGGGAAATTTAAATGAAAAATTTGGATTTATAATTATCTTTTTGGTGGAGAATTTTTTATTTAAAACATTCTAACATATTTTGAAAGTTAATTTTGTTGAAATAATTTTATTTATTTTATGTGTTTTGTGATCATCAAAAACGATGAGATTGTTGAGAAAAGTATTGTTTTCAAAAATACATGTTAATATTATTTAAAGGGGAGATTATTGAAAATAATACTCTGTCTCTTTATGAGAATTTTGATGCTCACAAATACCCTTAGTTATTTTCTAATGATTTTATTTAGTATTTAGCAGGATGTTATTAATTTATTTTACTGTTGAAAAAACGAGAATTTATTACTTATTCGGAATCTGCTTTAGCATGTTCTGGAATCACTGTTCATAGCTTACGTAGATAAATATAGCGTGGAATCTTCTTTAGCATGTTCTGGAATGACTGTTCATACCCTACGTGGATAAACATAGCGTAAGGATGAAAAGCATGTATACTTTTTGAGATAAGAGAAAAGTGTGGTTAAACAACCATACGTTTTCAGCAATGTATGTAATGAGAACTTTATGTCAGGAAGGTACCTTACATTTTGGTTATCAGCAAAGTATGGAAGGGGAACCATATGTAAATTCTATGTGTTACGATTGTTTCTCAAATGTATGGTTCATCAACTTTACTTTTGTAAACAACCATACGTTCTTGGAAAAGTATGGATGAAGTAAAAGTATGGATATTTTACCATATGATTTAGTGTTGAAGAAAATGTATGGATTTTAAACCCTACGTTTGTGTTCAACCTTACGTTGTCAACCCTACTTTTGTGTTCAAACTTACTTTTTTAACCTTACGTTTGAAGACTATAATATTAACCCTACGTTTTGAGGTCATGTCATCAACCTTACGTTTGGTGTCGGAAATTTTGACAAACGATATTTATGTGCAGTGATCAGTAAGCTGATTTCTAGGAGGATTTCAAGCCAGATTTAAAGTCGTTTTTAAAGTACGACTTTTACTGATTCAAAGCCGTTTTATTAATGGATTTAAGATCGAATTAAAAGGAGCTGTTTATGCCGAGTCTTAAGGGATGTTACGACTTCTCTGTGATTTCAAATTTTTGAATATCGTGAATCAGAAGGAGACTTTTATGGATCTGAATGTGCATGAGATATAAATTATTATATATGTTCTCTCTGAAACACCAGGTACGTATGTATGGTGATCGATCTATTATTGAAAAAGGTGGAAAACAGAGATTACAACTATCCAAATTGATATGCTGATTCAGAAGGAGCGTCAAAGCTCTGTTTGTTCATTAACAAGGAACTTGATAGAAGATTCACATGTTCTACATCGAATATCTATTGTGGATCTACTACTAATGATGTTGTGAACTATATCTCTATATCTACTGCAACTGGATCAACTCAGAACTACATCGTCTTGAATATCAATATTTCTAGATACTTTGATCCATCTGTTGTCAATTGCATTCTGTTGCAATTGTGAAGATCAACTGGAAAATTTCTTTCTGAAATTATTTTTATTCTTGAGTAACCATCTTATCATTCTATGCTTTGTAGGTTCGTGTTTTAACCATAAGGATTTGTTTTTCCTTGGATTGTAAAGGTGTCAACATCCTATACTCAGTTGTGAATCGGTCTGTGGAAAAGATGACAAGATAGTGAAAATCACCAAGCTCGTGGAGTTGAGCATTGGTGGAGTGGACTAGGGGTCTTCTGTTCCCCGAACCATTATACATCTTTGTGTTCATGATTTTACTTATTCTGTTGCATGATCAAATCTGATACAGTATAAAGGACAGAACTCATTCATGAAATGAGTTATCGAAAAATTGCGGAAGGCACAATTCACCCCCCTCTTGTGTATAATCAGTAGATTCAGATCCAACAGGTTTATCATCTAATAAATGTTATTAATCTTTCAAATCAATGAATTATCATGGTTATTTTTTAAAATAGAGATAATGTTCTATAATACAACCATTGATTATTATATATGATGGATCAGTTATGTACTTTTGTAAAAGTGATTTATGGAAGACATCATGATGTTGAGAGATGTTCAGTGAATCTTAAAGAAGATAAGATATAATGTCAACATTATTAATATATTTTAATTGACCAGTGCCTCTAATGAGAAAATGTCCTTGTTTTCAGAATACCATAAATATATTTATTCCTAATTTAGTATATAATACCTTATATATAATTTAATACTCCAAATATCATTGATCATTATCATCACAAATATTTTATCAACTATTTAGTGTTTTAATATGACTCTTAGTGATTCAAATATTCTATAACAAATCTTTTGAAAAATATAGATTTAAAAAAATAAACTCTCCAACTTCATCCTAAAAATATTGTAGTTCTGAACCTCTTCTTATATAAATCCATATAATGAAATTTGATTGATATAATAGAAATTATTATTATATGAGAACTCTACTAGGGGAGAGTGTTGATCACAACCACCTTTCCGATCCCATGAATTGAATATCATAATATCTTGTAAATTTTGAATGGTCCTTTTTCAATTCACCATTAGTTTGAGGATGATATTCAATTCTAAAAATCAACTACGTATTCAATTACTATTGAAAATTCTCTAGATAGTTAAGGTAAATATTGGATGCAAATATAATAAAATGAAACATTATACTACAAGATTCCTTACAGTTTAATTTTCTAAAATTTATGAAATTTTTATGAGGGAGAAATATTCTACAATAGAAATTAAATTATCAAACATAATATGTTGATAACATGAAAATATGGAATTATTAATTTTTTAAGTTTTAGTGAATCCTACATTAAATTCCATCGTGATGTTCCCTCATTTATATAGAGGTATGTGAATTTTTTGAATCATCCTCTTATATTTATTAATTTTTTTATTTACATTTCAAAATACCCAGAATCAAAACATATTCAATAATTCACTGTCTGCATGTTTTTATAACATAATAGTATCCTTAAAAACTAAACATGTCCCTATTCAACCATAATTGATAAATAATAATGATCTATATTCAGTATCCAAAAACTCAATCAATTCTAGTATTTACTGGAAACATATTAGTTCCTCATATCAAATAATTATAACATTATCAAGGTGGAACTTTGGAATTTTTCTTAACATCTTCTCTAGCTATATATATTCTTTCTATGCCTCCTTGTTCTTCAGTTGTATAAATCATTGACAAATCACTTGGTAAATAAAGTATCCATGTCTTAGCACTATGATTTTATTGACCATACATTTAATATCCATGATTATAGTGTCTCCTTCAATTATCATCATATAAAATGTTCGATGATCCTTCATACATAGTGAATCATCTATCTAGTTAACATTCATAGTGTTTTAATGTATTAATAATTCCCATCCCATTATCAACTCCTTTTATATCATTTGGAACATATTTGGTATCATTCTCTATGAATATATACTTTAGGGTATTATGGTCAGTATATATAACATTATTTTCCCAATAGAGATTATATTTCTATATATTAATTTAAAATATTACATTTTAAATAACGCAAAACCAAAATAACTTATGGAGAGTGTGATTAATTTGGTCTAACATCATTTATAAATTTTTGTATTGTTCTATCAGGTTAGTTTGAGTTGTATAAATGTATTGTGTTTTCATGAATAAGTGTAATAACAAAAGTTATGAAAGGAATTTGTTGGAAATTTTTTTTACATGCTACATTAATAAGGGGTAGTCATAGTAAAATATATATACAAGGTGTCTATGTTAATGTATGTTATATTATCCACTATAGTGATTGCACAATTTTCATTAGGGTTCACTACCTATTTCATGTTCAATATCTCCTCTAGATCTCTCACGATCTTCTAGATTCATGGATTTAATAAATATAACTATATATTGGTCCATATGTAACGACCCAAACATTTATTAATGAAAATTAAACTTGATCTAATTAAATGACTTAGTATGTAAAATGGTTATATAAAATACACACTTACATGGTTTTATGTTTTTGAATTTATAATTACTATTTATAATTGTTATATTTGAAAATATAGTTATTGAACAATGATCCCATGATTAGTATAAATATAGGGCTTTAATAAATCTTATTTACTTAGAAAAAGAAAAATATGTCCTCATCTGGTAGAATTTCTCCACACTAAGGAAAATTTTTAGGGGTAAGAAATGTGGTGGCGTCATTGGGATTTTCTTTTCACCAAGCCCTAGCCGAGCGTCAACACGTTAATATTGAACGGAAGCGCATATGAGAGAAGTGGAGGTTGATAGAGATTACCGCTCAAGTGATGTTATCTGATCCACCCCAAGAGTCTGTCACCATTGCATAGCTTAACCTTAAGTCTTATAGAGGTGTTATAAGAGGTTACGTATCAATACCGTAGAACTATTATAATGTGAATTTTTTAAAGAATATACATTCATTTTATTCTTATAACATTGTAATTGTTTTTTAAAGATCAAATACCATTTTTAGTTAATATTTAATTAATAAACCTACTTCTATTAATTAATAGATTTTTGGAATTAAATAATATATTAATAAAATGTTATTATTACTAAATTACTTTTTATTAAATTTAAATGATCATAAAATTTTTACGAAGACAATTGAAATTTTAATTATGGTTTAAATGATGTTTTTTTTTCAATATCCATGATTTTTCAATAAATGAATGTTTTTATTTTAAAAGTAAAAATTCACTTATGTAGAAAAGTATTTATATAAAATGAATATCATTTTTGAATTCAGGACATTGAAATTATCTAATAGTTAATTTTTATAATTTTTTTAGACATTCAAATTTTCAGGTCAAAATTGATACCATTAAACTATATGTGTTTTATCACATGATAATTACCCAATGGTGATGTAATAAAATACTATATATGTGATGTTCAGGGAAATTATGTTTTACCTTTAAAATATTTTGATTTTAGATTTTTTTTTAATTAATTTTCTTCTTCTTTAGTGGACCCTCCAGGGCTTACAAAACATTTAAACTTGTAAAATGATTTCTGAGAGAGGTTGACTCACCTTTACATAATAAAGCCTAATACTTTAATAATTTTGTCCATTTGCCTTATAAAATAATTTTTTCCAATTCCCCTTTTTCAAAATCACTAGAAAACAACGGTTGGTTTGTGGTTTTTATTAGTTTATTGAGTAGTGTACAAAACCTAAATAATAAAGAATTTCCTCTCTTTTCTTATATATACCCACTCAAGCACCAACGTATCTTCACTAAAAAACCTTTTTGAACGTCCCTAAACATCCCTTAACTCACTAAAACCCCCCCAAGTCATCCCAAGCTCCCAAGAAGCCTTTCTCAAGCCCCTCTCAATCCTTTTGGATCACACATCCAAGTAAGGGATTTCTTCCTTTCTCTTTTTTGTCCAAACTTCATAATATTTTTATACCCATTTCAATTCAATTAAAAATGTTTTTTTTATGATCTCACTCATCCAAATTACAAACCTACTTATGTTTTATTGATGATAGACCCCTTTACCACTCATTAATTCCTCCCATGTTCACTCATTACCATGGAAAAATTCCGTAAGGGATTTCTCTCTGCTTATTTACATTCAAATAATTAATTTCTATTATGAATATATATTTCATTAAATATGATGGTAAATGTATCTATATGACCCCCTTAATTTCCATTTTGGTTAAATATGATGATACACGCCTTTCTCGCTCATCATCATTTTTTACAAATTCTTATGTCACACCATTATGCTGCCGAAATTTCACCATGATTATCCAAGACAAAGTCAATGTGTTGTGAATACCATTACCATTTCTTTATCAAGGGTTTTCAACATCATTATCATTTACTAATTCATTATAGTGTTTTATTTTATAATTCCACAATTTTTTATAATGTAATAAATAATTTTGTTTCTTGAATCC
Organism: Viscum album; assembly: GCA_963277665.1. Taxonomy (NCBI): domain Eukaryota; kingdom Viridiplantae; phylum Streptophyta; class Magnoliopsida; order Santalales; family Viscaceae; genus Viscum; species Viscum album. The sequence goes on from OY728136.1 coordinate 615,600,013, forward strand.
ATGTTATATGATCCATGTGGCACACGTAAGCATTAAATGAAATGATTATGAACGGTGTGCCCTGGTAGCGCTCCAAAGAATTTGGTAAATATTAGTATAATGATATGTCTAGTGAAATGATGTTTTACTCATGATAATTCAATTTAAATGGGGTTTAACTCATGCTTCATCAGCAATGATCTTGGGGTCATTCCAATATGCCGTTAAATGTTGTTTCAACATTTCCATATTATGGTAATCATTTTATATCATGCCTTTATGTTCATGTATCTCTTATTCTCCATTGATACAGAAATTTCCTAACATGTACTGTATTATTCATTTTATTTCTTTTTTACTTCCTTATTGTGTTTTATAGCTCACCAATTTCTTATGCATGTCCCCCAGTTACCAAATGCAGTGCTATGTATGAGGGAATGTTGTGGTCAAGTAAAAGAAATTTCCAATAATGATGTTGGGTTTTAGGTTCTATTTTTTTATGCAATGCTCCTAATTTCTCAATAAAATATACTTATTGATCCTCAGTGTTCTATTAAGTAAAGTTTTATTTCATAAATAATAATTAATCGTGAAATAAATTTCAGGTTTGTTATAGATTGTATTAGTGGATAATTTTAGTTATTTGTAGGATTAGGATTATAAAAACATAATCAAATCCTTACGGATAAGACAATGTATAATAAAAAACATCCATAAATTTTGGAGAGTGTTTATTAAGTGTTTTATCATGAAAATACATCCATGTCTATATACATGAATGTAGATGTGGTTCTAGCATAGATGTATCTAGGGGTAAAAACTGAAAACACCACATTGCGCTAGATTTGAATGGGAACTGGTGCTTGATAATTGGCCTTGATACACTCTTGGGTTTGACATTTTCAAGGGATATGATTTGGTAAATTCATAAGCATATAATGGTCCATTTTTAATGTAATAAAAAACTTACTCTAAGGATATATATTGGGAAGTAGATCTGGGATAACAACGATAATTTAACAAGTTAATATAATTTATAAGTTTTCTATTTTTTTCTTTTGGATTCCCCTTTATCTGTTTAATAGTTATCTTCCATATGTTGTTTCAGATGATGTAAATAAGTATAACCAGAATAAAAAAGATAAAGGGGGAGTTATCATCCATGATTCAATGCATTCTTTTATATACCGAAATTTTAGTAGAACAATCCCATAATCACCACAGTTCTTGGATGTAGAGATGTCGGTGAAAACAGTAAATGGGGAAATCATTACATCCTATTAATATAACTCCTCCCCTATCACAATATATGGATTGAATGTACCAATGAACCTCTTATTCCCCCCTCTAGTGGAATCTGATGCAATTATTGGCATGGTTTTTTCTTTCCCAATATAGTGCCATCATAAATTACTGTGGGTGGTAAATCCCTCTCCATATGGTGAATCGACCCCTGATTCTAAACAAGTGCCAGGAGGAAGATGAATCTTCTTTAGCACCATCATCTCAAGCATGTATTGTATTACACTATGAGCATGTGTTTCTTTCGTAGATCATTTAGTCTTTATAAGCAACCATCTTTGATTACAATCCTATTGTGATGGAATTTGCGGAAGTGTATCCCGTGGAATTTCCTGAAGATCCTCCTTGAAGATATATTAATTTTTCAATTCTCTTAATACCTGGGGCATTTCCAATATACCAAACTCCATGTTGAATGGTTATTATAAAGCACAAGAAGATGAATAAACAACTACAGCAGAAACTGGATAAAGGGTTTATATTTCCAAGTACTTCACCGTGGAGTGCACTAGTCCTCTTCATCACAATGAAGGATGGGTCAATGCACTTTTTTATTTTTTATCGTGAGTTCAAAAAAATCACGACAAATAAAATGTATCCTCTAACCCAAATTGATGACATGTTAGATCAGTTACATGGAGAACAATACTCTTCTATGGTGGATTTGCGGTCATGATATTACTAAGTAAGGGTGAAGGGGGATATCCCCAAAACTACTTTTTGTACAAGGTATGGGCACTATGAATTCATAGTAATTATTTTCAGAACCACTAATTCTCCAGGAATATTTATGGTCTTGATGGATAGAGTCATTAGATGTTACCTCATCAAATTTGGGGTAGTCTTTATGGATGATATTAAAATATTATCCAAAACTAATGTGGAGCATCAAGCGCATCTTATCACTGTACTAGAGACCCTGTGAAAGTAAAAAATTTATGAAAAGTAAAGAAAATGCGAATCATGGTTTAAGGATGTCTTATTCATGTGTCATATCATTACAAGAAATAGAATATCTATAGATCCCTCCATGATAGTTACAATAGAGGGATGGTCAAGGACATCATTGGTGACAAACATCTGTAGATTTACTAGGATAGCTAGATATTACTGCCAATTTTTGAGGAATTTCCTGTGATTTTCCAACCCTCTTTAAAAGATAACTTAGATGGGAGTATAATTTTCTTCGAGTGATGAATACAAATATAGCATCAAGTAGTTAAAAATGAGTCGTATCACTGTGCGCGTGCTCACACAACCCACATGTGGAGAAACTTTTGTGGTATATAGTTATTCTTGGAAGAAGGTATTGGGATGTGGATGGATGAAAAATTAAAATTTTATTGCCTATTAATAAATTAAATTAATGTTTCGTTAAAAATACTATCCAACACGTGATTTAGAGTTAGCTATAGTGATCATCACAAAAAATATTTTCTAAAAATACTCTATGGGGAGAACAGTGAAATATAGTCGGACCACAGAAGTCCCAAGTATATATTCCCATAGAAAGAGTTGAATATGCGCCCATGAATATTGTTAGATCTGACAAAAAAATATGAATGTTCAATCCATTACCTACCTAGGAATGTCAACAAGCTGGCAGATGCTCTAGGTAGAAAGGATTTAGAAATTGTATCATTGATTTGAATTAAAAAGAATATTATATTCACAGATTTGATTATGATTTTCTTAGGAATAATAAATAAGGGAATTTCATAAATCCTTTCAAAAATGATTACTCAAACATCTATTTTTGAAAGGATAAGGATACTCAAAATAATGATGTGGGAATTCAGAAGAAAGTGGAAACTATCAGAAAATGAAATCCTCAATGCTTAATGTTAATGAAGATGGAATTGTGAGATTTTGGTCTTGATGATGTGTTCCATAAAATATGTATTTAATTAAATAACTTTTGTGTAATGAAAATATATTCAATTTCTCCATTTACCCAAGCAATGCAATGATGTATCGATATCTTAGAGAGATTTATTTTTTGGATAACATGGAGAAGGGGATCGATGGGTATACATCAATGTGCCTGGTATGTCAGAAAGTGAAGGATAATAGGTAGAGGTCTAAGGGGATGATGAAACCATTACCTATACCATATTGGAAATGGGAAAACATCACCATGGAATTTTTCACTATGATTCTGAAGACATACAAAATAAACAATGTTATCTCGGTTATGGTGGATCATCTTCAAATTACTGCACACTTATTCGAAATTCAAGAGGATTTTCCATTGGATCAATTAGAATATATATATATATATATATCAGAGAAGTGGTAAGGCTGCATAGAGTACCACTATCTATTATATCCCTTAAAGATCCAAGATTCACCTTTAAGTTCAGGAAGAGTCTTCGACATTCTATGAATACTGAACTAAACATTATTACGACATATCATCCTAAAAGTGATGAACAATATGAGAAGACTATACAAAAACTTGTGGAAATGTTGAGAGTATAATCAATTGACTTCTTTATAGGATGTGATCAACATATTATTTTGGTTGAGTTCTTTTACAATAACAGTTTCCACTAAAGCATCTATATGACTCCTTATGAATCCCTTTATGGGAAGAGGTGGATAACACCGGAATGTTGGGATGATATTGGGGAGAAAAAACTCCAAGGTCCAGAACTAATTGATGAAATGAAGGATAAGGTTAAGGCCATACAGTAGCACATTAAACCTCCTCAGAGTCAACAAAAAAGAATTTCTAGTAACCATATAATAGTTCTAGAGTTTGATATTGGAGCCATGGTATTCCTCTACATATCACCGTTTAAGAGAGTTGTGAGATTTGATAAAAAGGGAAAGCATAGTCTGAGGTAAATTATCCCTTTTTAGATCCTTGATCGTATTGGAGCAGTTATCTATTGACTAGAACTCCCATAGAACCTATCTCAAGTACATGATGTATTCCATGTATCACACTTGAGGAAGTATATACCTGAACCCTCACATGTACTCAATCTTGAGGTGTTACCATTGGAGAACGACCTTTCTTATGAAGAGAAGCTGGAAAAGATCATAGATCATTGGGAAATATTTTTATGAAATAAGATAATTCCCCTGGTCAAGGTATTGTGGTGAAACCACTAGTTTGTAGATAAATCATGGGAATTAGAGAAAGTGATCAAGAAAACATATCCTCATCTATTTTATTGCGGGAAAAAGAAAATTTTGTGGGAGAAATTTTTTGATGGGGGAAGATTTTAACAAACCAAAATAATATTAATAAAAACTCATCGTGATCTAATTAAATTACATTTATGTTAAATGGTTATATAAAATATGCTCTTCCTTAGTTAAATGATTTTGGTTTCAAAATACCATTATGAATTGTTACCATTTCTAATATAGTGATTAGATAGTGATCACATGATTAGAAAAAATATTGTGCTTTAAAAAGTCCAATTTACTCTGTAATAAGAAGTGATAACCTCATCGAGTAGAATTTCTCCATACGAAGCCCAATTTTTAGTGCATGGAAATGAGGTGGCGTCACTAGAGTTCTCTATTGACAAGGACCAATCTACACATCAAATCTTTAATCCTGAATGGAACCACCTATAAGAGACGTATAAGTTGATAGAGATTACAACCAAAATGATGTTTTTCGAGCCACCAAAAGAGTTTGTCACCATCACACACCTTACCCTTATATCTTATGCTTGTATTATAAGGGGTTATGTAATGAAAACCTAGAACTATGATTATGTTATTTTTTGTAAAAATAATTTACATTTAATTCATTATTATTAGATTTTAAATGGTTTTTAATGAACAAAGAGTGTTTTAAGTTAATATTAAATTAAGAAATCTAATTTGGTGAAGTAATGAATTTTTTAATGAAATAATATTTTAATAAAATATTATTATTACTAAATTAACATATAATAAAAATAAATTATGGTATAAATTTTATGAATGTTATTGTATTTTTTATTAACTTTTGAAAGCAGTGTTTTTCAAATCCCAAGAATTTTTAATAAACACATATTTTTATTTTAAAAGTAAATATTCACATATTTAGAAAATTACTTAGATAAAATTAATATATTTTTTGGATTTAGGACTTCAAAATTATGTAATATTGATTTTAATTAAATGTGTTTTATGACATCTTAATGACCCAAGAGCGATGCAATAAAATACAATAATGGGATGTTCAGACAATATATGTTTTTAAATTAATAAAAAATTATATTGGATTTGTTTGATTAATTTTATGGTTCATTTTTTGGACCCTCCAGGATATATAATATATTTTAACTTTAACAATGATTTCCTTGATTGAGCGACTCATCTCAACAAAAATCGTAATATTTTATTAATTTCGTCATATTTCCATATAAAATAAATTCTTTACACACACCTTTGAAATAAACAATGGGAAAAACCATTGGTTGGTTTTTGGTTTTGGTTAGATTAATGTGAGGTGTCCAAAACCAAAATAACAATGAATTCCCTCTCTCTTCCTATATATATCCACCCATGATCCCATATATTTTCACTAAAAACTCTTGGAAAATGTCCCTACCCAGAAATTCCCTCTCTAAAATACTCGCAATGAGCCCCAATCTCCCAATATTCCTCTCCCATGCCTCTCCCAAACCTTTGGGACCACACTTCCAAGTAAGGGATTTCTTCCTTTATTAATTTTTTTCAAATTTCATTATATTGTCATTCCCTTTTGATTTCAATTACAAACATAGGGGGTGTAATTTATCACCTCTTCCATACTTCCCTCCTTATTTTTCAATGATGAGAGACCCTATTATCTCTCATTAATTCCTCCCATGTACACCCATAACTTTGTGATATTTGATAACTGATTTCCATCTCCCCATTAACAATCATGCAATTATTTTTAATTATGAATATTAATTCAAATATATATGTTAGGAAATGTATATTTATGACCCACTTATTTTCCATTTCATGTACATATGATGAGAAACCCCTTTCTCTCTAATCAATCATTATATTTAATTTAGATATCACACCGTAATACAACCAAAATTGCATCAATATTTTCCAAGAAAATGACATTGTGTAGAAAATACCATACCCATTTCTATATCAAGTGTTTTTATATTTATACTCATTTAATAATTTATCATACAGTTTCATGTATTATTTACACATTAAATTATCTTGGAATAAATTGTGTTTTTAATGTATCCATGTTATATTATCCATGTAGAAAACTTATGCATGAAATTAAATGATTAAGAAGGGTGCACCCTAATATCACTCCAATGAATTGGGTAATGATTAGTATCATGATAAGAGATGTTCAATGAGTGGGTAATCATTATAAATCAAGTTAAATTAGGGTTTACTAGTGCTTCATGTGCAATGATCCCTGGTTCATTCTAGTATCATGTGAAATGTTTTTTCCACATTTCCGTTTTACGATTATCATGTTATATCTTTCCTTTATGTGCATGTCTCTCTTATTCTCCAATGATATGCCAATTTCCTAACATGTACTATATTATTCAAGTTATTCCTTGATTAATCCCTTAATGAGATTTATATCTCACCTGTTCTTATGCATGTCCTTAGGTTATCCCATGCAATGTTAAGTATGAAGGAATTTTGTGGACATGTTAAAGTAGTTTTAAATAATATTGTTGGGTTTTAGGTTCTAAGTTGTGTTGTAATATTACTAATTTACCAAGACACTAGACCTCTTTATCCTTAGAGTTTTATTATGTGAACTTTTAGGTAATAAATATTTTGATCCATGAAAAAAGATTATGTATGTGTTACACAGGTAAAATTGTATAAATTTTATATTTAAATATCAAATAATATCAAAACCATTTTATGTTTTTTATTTACATTATCACAGAATATTTGAAAAAATAATTTTTTAAAATTTCTTTAATTATTTAATAATACTAGTAATATGTAATTGAATCATCATAGATAATTACAATTTAACTTATTTTATACTGATTTTTGAAAAAGAAAATTCATGAAATAGTAATGAAGAATCCTCCAATGTTAATGTGAATTCACCTTAAATATTTCTCTGATAGAGATTAAAATCATAGGCATGCATTATAGTCTCATCCATTAACAATGTGGAGCTATGAAATCACCTTATGAAGAATACTTTCACCTTAATAAAATTCACCATTTTTCATTAACAATGACTAGTGACCACCATATGATGTCTATATTTCACCGGACATCGATGTATTCTCTTTTTGATGTTTATTCTACAATCTTACGCATATAAGGATACTTCATTCAATTATGGTCCAAGATAAATTATGCACCTGAGAAGAGTGATGGGTTTAATAATTATCCAAATACTACTATCATAATAATTTTACAAAATTTAATCAAGGATTATATATAAATAATTTAAACATAAAAAAAATAGGAAAAATCCTCATCCAAAATAAATCCAACATTAAAAGATATGGTTCAAACACATTCAAACCTTTTTATTTTTGTCAACTTCCATGAACCATTATAAAAATAAAATGTTTTCTAAAAACTCATCCTAAAAATATATTTTATTTCTATCTTCCTCAATTACTCCCCCTTAATATGATCATATTTTTTGAAACATAACATGTGTGTTTCTATCTACCCCTTTGGAAAAAAATTATATAGGGTTGTGTTAGATGTATTTCAATTCATGGGCTATTTAAATCATGTTCAAACCAGAGGAATATATCATAAATACATTATATTTCTTATTCGAGGATAAACACTATGTATAATGTATACTGATTATATTGATGAAGAAATTATGTTTTTTGAATGTCTGAAAATGTTTAGTTTTCTTTTAAAATTTATAATTGATAGTATATTACCCATTCTTGTTACACATAACAAAAAATATGTTCCAAAATTTAAATACAACCATAAATGAAAAAAATGATTTACCATGAAGAGATATGATGTCTTCCAAAAGTCATTATTGTAAGGGTGGTTTTTTATATAAATGAGTAAAATTATGATTCTTGAAATCTAGAGGATCCTATGGTTTTTCCATAAAAAATGATAATCAGTCCCAGAAAATCGATTTCGAATACCCAATTTACATTAGATTGATTAATAAAATAATTCTTTATTTTAATGTTTTTTTCATATAAAATAGTATTAGGTTGTTTTTAATCCACTCCAAGACCATTCATCTAATACCTCATCCACATATACTACATACATGGTATTGTAAATGAAATTTATTATATCCTTGTTGTGCCTTGATAAATAATTTCTAAATATATCCACAATAATCCCATTAACATTTTTTATATCAAAAAAATTACCAGTAATTATGGACATTATATCTACCATATTTGAATCATAATAATCATAATAAGATGTTTCTAACTCATTTCCATTAAATCCATGCTATCATAGACATACATATGTTTACATGTTTTTTATCTCATAATACTTATCCCTTATACTGAGTGTTATTCTTTTAGAGTACTATCAAACCGAACTGCTAAACTAGTATGATATGTAATGCTAATATGTGTGGATATCAAGTATATGAGACATCCAATGATTATTTTATAGTGAGTATAATCCACTATAATTTTATTATCATGCATCATAATATTGGTAAAAAGGATAATTATAGTTGACATGGACTATGAAAATTCAATATGAAACTTTCTAAGAATCCATTTTTCATAAATATCATAATAGAAAAATGTATATGTATTTTTTGAATCACATGTTACCTGAGATAATATTTCTATTCTATAATACTTAATATCTAGAACTCATAACTAAAAAATAATAACGTTCCAACTAATGATTCACTTTTTCATCCTAAAATAATGTTACCAACCTATACCAAAATGATAACTTTTATTCCATGGAAATATATACTAATAAATTATTGTCAAAAATAATTATTTTAAATTAATACTTAATTTTCTATATGTCAAGTCAATAATACAATGAATCAAGTTCATTATTTTATTCATATAATTTGATCTTAAATTTTTACACATTATTCTCACTATTGGAAATTACGAAACTCTTTGGATACACTATATAAACATCTTCTTAAATAAACCACATTAACAATGTTTTTTTAGAATCTATCTAAAATTTTTTGAAGACATTTTTTATTTTCTATGATAATAACAACTTCACTGTCTCAATTTGATCAAAATCGTGGATTGTTACCTCAACATAAACTCCTTCTATATGAGAATATCCTTTAAATTAGAACAAATATTTATATTGATCAACATCACCATGTTCATAAAATTTATTATAGAAACCCCATTTATTTCCTTTCACATTCAATGTAACCATAATCAATTCTAATCAATTTTATTTAGGTTATTTTCTATTTATTTCACCCTTTATTTATCCATTATATCTTCTTTAATTGCTATATTCTATACCATGTCCAATAAAGTAGTGTGATCTTTAAAAATCTCTCTTCTTGTTGAAGTTGGTACAATAATTTGTCCATTTTTTAATGGATCAACCTTTATCCTAATGATTAATATCAATCTTGTAGGTTTAATTTATTAAGATTTTTATTCCTTCTCCAATTCTTCATACATGTTTTTATCCTTTCAAAAGCATTAAATAGTTTCATTGCTCTTTTCCCACATCACCATCTTCGTTACATAGATCCTCAGTAAATTATCATATATTTTTCTTCCCATATCTCTCTATAAGAGTATTAATATCATGAATTTTGAAATAAAAATTTACAATACTTTTATAATTTACTTCTACGACATTATCTTCATGGAGTATCCCAAAAATATAGTTTCTACTATATCACCATATTCACCTAGTCCAATTTTTTTTGAATGTATATAACAGTTATAAATAACCAAAAAAAAATTCAAACAATTTATATCTAAAAAGAGACACATCATGGGATTTTAATTCACTATAGTAATGATAAAATATTATTTCTGAGTGTACAAAAAACCAAAATTTCATCATTCTTGTAAAACCATGATACACCACATTTAATTAGCATTATATAGGTCATGTTTTTAACCTTTTTTTAATGTTCAAACACTTCATTTTTCTTTGGTGTTCCGAATGAAGATAATTAATTATTGATTCCATGTTTATAAATATAATTCATAAATTTAATATATGTTTATTCAACTCTATATTTTGATCAAATAGTTTCTATTATAATATCAGTATTGTTCGTCACACTCCTTATTTATATACTCATACAATTCATCTCATATATCATACTTTATATGAAAATTACCCACAAAATTATATTATAATAATAAATTAATATAATTCAATATTTTTCTTCTATAATTATATATACATCCCTCTATCATTATATATTTAGGTGGACTATATCACATAGTTTATATACTCTCTTATTTTTATACAAGTGGCAAGGTTTATGTACTATCACTAATCAAATGCATAAATCACATGTTTTCTATCTATCACACATAATTTCTTAATATTTTCTTGGATAACATATTATTCGAAATATTATCAATGATTTATGTGAACAGGTCCTAAAATTCAATGGCTCAATTTTTTTCCTCGATGCTAAGAAAACATGTATTATTTTAGTCGTTAGCATGGTGTATATTTGAATAAATTATATATCATTTAATAAAAGAGTTTTTATTTTTAATTTTTAAAATACATACATTAATAGTGTATGTAAAATTTATATCATTGTCACAATGTTCAATAAATCACAATTGGTTATGTCCAAAACAATTCACCATAAGAACATTTATGGTCATGATATATTTTCATACTAAATGTGTATCTCTATCTCCTTTAATTTTTATATCCCAACCATTACTAAGTCACACATTATCCTGAAATAATTCTTAAAAACTATTAATAATACATTCATTTCCTATAATAAAGGATGAGAATCAACTTTTTAGGATCAAAGTTATATTTTTTTAATTTCTTTGAGTGAAATATTTTTTATATTATAATTCCCAGTAACTCTTATTTCATTTAATAAAAGACTATATTTGATTACAATTGTTAGGGTGCACATCTTTTTTATCACTAATATAGGTAGGCTTATTTTAAACAAATCATACTTGATTTCATGTTTTATTTGTAAGGTAAATAAAAATATATTTAATATTGTTCATTTATTTTATATTTTCATGGAATACAAATATATCTCTTCATTCAATTCAATTAATGTATTTTGGTCAAAATTTAGATCAACTAAAAAATTTAACCATAAAAGTTGTTTTTATCTATATCTAAGTACATGGAGTCATTTTAATATAATATAGTCCTAGATATTCACCATTAAATAGTTTTAATACTCTGGGAAATTCTTTATTTTTTGGCCAAGAAAGACTCAAAATTGGCCTTTCATATGTAAGAGTATTTTTTTTACATTATCTCATCCACATATCCAACCGCTTAGTATAGTTGTAATATTGAATTGTTATTTTAATGTATTAATGATTCTTCTAAATGTTCTACACCCCCTTTTTGGTAAAAATTATATATTACACTTTGAGGTCCCATACCCATTACTAATGCAACACTTTCCTATGAAAAATATTTTTTTTTCATCAAAAACATTCTTTGCACCTTCTAGGAAATATCTAGATCATTGCAAAAATTTTGTTTTGAAGAACCTCCAAAATTATTTATTCATATTTTATCATGTTGATATTAAATTAGTTCTTAAAATACCATTTAATTTAACCAATTTAAGTTCTATAGATTCAATTATACATTAATTCTTCCATTAAAAATCATTGATATATTCATTTCTAATAATATAATCATAACATTTTAGTATTCCATAAATTAATATTTCTTAACTTTTATGGCCTAGTTATTGATCTCCCAATACATCATGTAGTTCATCAATTTCATCATTAATATAATTCATATAATATGAGCAATCATTTTTCAAGACATGAATTTTTCCATTTTCCTCTCTTTAAATATCAATCACTTTCAAGGTATCCTTGCAATTAAACATTGAGTTAAACCATTTCCATTTACCTATATTATTCTGTTCTTCGTGTTTTCATTTTTCAAATATAGACATCATAAAATCCAATGTGTCTAAATTAAACTCATTTTTATGTAATTTTCATTAGAAAATTTTTATTTCTCATGAAGATTTCTCTTCGAATATTATTTATATACGAGCTTCCTTGAATTAATTGTTTTATAGGGGAATATCAATTATTAAATTTTCATAATTCGTTTAGGTCTTCATTATCAATAAACCTTTTTTAATTTTTTATTATTATTCCCATTTTTTCTATAGATGAAACGTGATTTGGGTACTATACATTCAAGTATTCCTTTTATCCTATTTATATTTCATCAATAAATATTAAGAAACTCATAAAAATAATACTCATCACTACCTAATTTGTAAAAAAAATACATTTTATTTCATTAAATGGATTAAGGGATGGGGAACCTACAAAGTGAAAATTAGGTGGGTATGTAATAATGATGCCCTAGAGTATCATACCGAACAAATTTGATACCCTATAGAGGGAAGTAAAGGGGCTAGAAATGAAAATGAATTGGTCATTCTAATATTATTTAGAAGATAGATAGTTTTCATCGACATTACCCTCATACAAAATATGATTAATGGACATGTGTCTATTCATTTTCTTCTTGAATATTCTGATAGAGTATTTAATGGATAGTGGAATAGGTACTTTACCTTAACTCACTACCTTCTTTGTCAATAAAATTATTCTAAATTACATTGATTGATGTCTCCTTGAATTATTTTTTTACAAGGGATTTACATGCATATCATTAAGCCATGAAATTATTGTGTAGGTTTTCTAGTGATAAATCGAAGATATTTCTATCCCCATGAGATGGAACCTTTGGGTTATATAGAGTATAAAATATCCAAATGATCTTATTTATTAAAATAATATCATAAATATCATCAAATACCCTTCATATGGATCCAATAAACATCTTATCATTTTTTAAGAGTCCAACAATATTTTCACGAGGATACAACTTCATGCCAACATATCTTTTGAGTAAAAATTAACACTTCTCCTCCAAAACCATCATATCAGATTTAAATGTTTTATTTAGATTATTCCATCAGGATTATATGTTTTTAAAACCCATCAACATCATGTATATATAGTTTATAATGAAATTGATAATTCATTTTTGTTTTATATCATATTTATGAAACATCTTGTCACTTGGGTCACAGATAATTCTTAAATATAACTAACTTGAATTAATAGAATTGTTTTCACATTGAATTTATGTCTGATGGATCATAAATTAGATCCCATAATATTCTTATAAATTTGGTACATTATCTCATCGAATAATAGAAATCCATTCACAATAACTATATTTTGCATGAAAACTATATTTGGATAAACATATTCACTACAATAATATATTACTCTAATACGACTTATTCAAACAAATATCTACAAACCGTAAATGTGGATGGGTATGGTATTTTCTTAAATTATTTTTCATTTTTTAGATATATATATCATGAAATCAAGATTTGTAGGAATTTGTTAGGTATTCCTTCAAAATAGAAAATAATAAAATGAGAAAAATGAATGTTAGGACAAAAATATTTATTAGATTCACCATTATGGTATAATTTAATGATCATATATTGATTATAATTCGACATACCAAGATTTAATACTACCCATAGTAATTATAAAAAAATTTCATGAAGGGTTCGCTAATGATACTGGACACTGTCGTACCTTTTGATCTCTTATGTCCTTCTTGAGTTAGGTACCTTCTAAAAAATATAATGTTTATGTAACCATAATATAATTCATGAATAAAGATGAATATGAAAACAATAAATATGGTGTACCTCCTCTCTTTATCTTCTTTTTATTATTATACATTATATAATAACGGAAACACAGTTCTACCTCACATGTACTCCTATCACCATACATTTTTAGATTATTAAATATACCAATTTTGATTCATTTTTTCGAAATTATTTAATACTTTAAAAATATATCATATTTATGGCATTTAAAACTCAATAAATCTTATGGTAGTATTCTCTTTTGAATCAAATTACTAACATTTATTTTTAACACATAGTCATTCTCTCTTAGGAATAAGATATTTTATACTTGATATTTTGATTATTTGGATACCTCTAAAAAAATCATACGTGCACAATTGGTAAAAGGGGATCTAAAAAAATTTACGATATGTTCTAATCATTAAAAAAATCATAAATTTGTTATTTAAATATCCCGAAATATCACAACATATTCCACTATATTTATTATCACAATTTCAATTATCTGTAAATATTTCTAAAACATACTTTTGATTTCTTTATTAATAATTTCTTATGATTAAAGAAATATAATTTAATGCATATTGTTGATTTTAATTTTATTCAATGCATGTTGATGTGTAAAAAACAAATTCTATGGAAAAACACATTATCGTCCTATAATGGAAAAGAAAATTCAACATATGTTGATCCATAATACTTCTTATGAATTATCTGGATACACCTTAAAATCACTAGTACACTTTATAAAATATGTCTTTCACTTTATGGATTGAGGGATTCACTTCATAAAGAAACCATTAATTTTATAAAATTATGTTATTCACCTTAATTAAAAAGGAGACCACAAAAAAATTACATATTTTACATAATTTAGATGCATTCACAATAAAATTTTGATTTTGAAATTTTTTTATCCTAGGGTTAGCCTATTCATTTTCCAAACAACCCTCCTTTTCAATATTGTAAGACTTATATGTTCAAGAAATAACTAGCTTCTTCCTTAATTAGATTAAAATATAATAACCTCCCATCCATTAAAAAAATAATTCCAACATAATTCAATTTCATCATATCCTAATTGAAAACAAATATAACTTCACAACTTATGGTTCTAATATTTATTTTTCTGCAAATAATTATTTAGATAATTTTTTGGATCATACATTAATTTATATGAGGCATATATTACCACTATATCATTTTTAATGAGTTAATTATTTAATACCATTTTTATACATATTTCAATGTCACAAACCCTTCTCCATTATAGGGTCATGGGATAATATATACAGTTACCAACATTATCTTAAGCTCTTTTAAAATTTCATTACATGCATACATATAAACGAGATTGAATCCATAGATAATTGAATTTCTTGGGTTATTAAACAATAATAAGATGTTTCTCATAAAGAATCAATAATATATAACCACTATAAAAAACTATTCATATTTTATTCAACAATTTGTTAGTGAAATTATCATATCATCACTTTATTTTACTTTTATATATATATACACAGAATTATATTTATATGTAGGAATAATAATTATTTTTCTTTATATCAAATTTACATGTTTTAAAATTTTCATATGGTTTTCTCTTTCTCAAGGTCTCCAAAAAAATCCGAAAATAATATTCATTATCTTCCTTGATCATGGAATAAATGGGAATATCATCAATAATTACTAATTCAAATAAATTAATGTAATCTCTAATTTCATTATTCTTTAAATCCAGGAAGAAATCATTGTAATTGTTTGTCTAGATGAAATAACATTGATTTAATAGCTTCAATATCATCTAAAAATGTATTTATTGATTACATTCTCTCTTAAGTCACTTAATAGTTGATATCCATAGCAAGGGTCAATAAATGAGAATTTTTTGTCCCCTCATAGTTGGTATAATGAGTCCTCAATAAGGGGTTTATAATACTAGTTGTTGGTCATGTGTATATTAATATCAAGATAATCAAAATAAAGAAGAGTTTATCCATATTTATTCTTAATAAATATGGCTAGTTCACCCCCACAATGACACATATAAAACACTTATATTGGTTATATTTTATTTAATTCTTATATTACTGTAATTCCATTGAATCTATTCTATAAGGAGTGTTTGATAAATAAATAGAACTAGGTAGAGTTACATTGAAATATAATCCTTATCATCTTGTGGAAAACATTAATACTTTTTAGAAAAAATGTCACTGTAAAAAAATACATTTCAAATAACCATAATATTGGATTCATTCCAGACCACTTGAGAAACATATGACTCTTGATCAGGTATTGAGACCCATATAAAAATAATTTAAAAAAGTATTTCATAGGGAACACTGCACTAATATATTATTATGGGTAGATTTATGATAAAAAATATTACTTCCATATATGATTAATTTGCATGGGATCAATTTTAACAGAGCTGATACATGCCCAAATTCACAACAATTTCAATGAAAGGGGGAATAATTTTATTTGTATGAACTAAATTCCTTTGATATTTTATGATATAAGAGTTATAAACATTTGATATAACAATCGAACAACTATGAGTGTTCATTGGGGAATCAATATATTATTTTTGGTTATTTTAATTAATTAATATATATATATATATATAATTATATGAACTAATTTATAGAACCAAGAAAAAATGATATATTTTTTTCAATATATATTGTACTAGTAACCACACCAATTTCATGATTCTATCTTCTATCACATCACCCAAAATGATATCCATTTTTATTAAATAACATTATCTATATTATGTATTAATTTTATTAGGTAAATCAATAATAATATTCCACAAATTATGACACCATAATTCAATGTTTGGACCATTTAGGTTCATCGTACATAAATTTTGTTTCAACATATGTTTTTAATGTTATATTTGCTTTATATTATAACCTAATCCCCAAAAATAATATTAAACAACACTAGTAAAATCATACATTATCAAATTAAAAAACAAACACAATATATCATTTTAATTGAATATTCATTTCATTTCACAAAACATTTTATCCCAGATCTTATAGGTTTTGAGTATTTGTACGGTAGATAAATAGACATATTATTTTAAAAACATTCATTGACATATCCAAAAATATTATTTTCACACGATACCCATATAGAAATATGATTCATGGCACTTTTTTTCATAATTAGAGTAATGGTAACATTAGAAATTTTTGAGCATAGATTTCATGTAATGGTCGAACATAAGTGATAGAAAATTGGGCCATTAGTCGGAATTAGTTGAACATGTAGGCATGAAAACAAAATCATGTTTTATATACATAACATAAAAAAACATACACAACAAAATGTCGATCATAAATTATTAGTCTTTGATTATAACATAATACATGAGTAATATGTTTGTGGAAACATGATTTTATAATCATGTCCCATTAGAACATTATGTTCATTCTTTTTGTAACTAAGAGATATGGAATAATAATTTCGCATAAAAATAATAATATTAAATAATTTAATTGTTAAGTATCTCTTCTAAGGCCAAAATTTTGTTGTGGGTAGAGTCTCATGGTAGATTGGATTTAAACCTTATTTCCACTAATCATTAGTGGACTAGGATCAATATCTAATCCCATTATTCTCATCTCATGGGATATAAATATTTATGTAATGAATTTAAGGTTTATAAAATTCCCAACCCAACCACAACATAATGAAAATCCATATATATGTGTACCATATAAACATGAATACAATCAGTATTCCATCTTAACATAACTAAACAATGTGAAAGAAACATGTCTCATGAAAACATCCAAAAAACATGATCACAAGGTATCTTGAGACAAATATTTGATGATATAAAAATAATACATTCCAAATTTAAAATAATAAATTTATAAGTGTATTGAGATATATGAAAAACAAAATATAATAGAATTAAAAAATTAATATGAAAAATAATAACATATTCACTTTTTTGAATAAATTTCATTTAAATAATAAATATTTAATAAAATAATAAAATTATACACAAGAAAACCATTAATACTTCTAAGATAATATTTTGCAATAAAAATAATGAAAATATGGGGATAACATTATCAATTAGAAATGATAGAAAAAAATTCTATTAACACACCAATAATTATTTTCTTAGTCAAAAAATATGATCTGATGATATTTTTTTAATGAAATTTC
Source organism: Viscum album (assembly GCA_963277665.1). Classification (NCBI taxonomy): domain Eukaryota; kingdom Viridiplantae; phylum Streptophyta; class Magnoliopsida; order Santalales; family Viscaceae; genus Viscum; species Viscum album. The sequence continues at coordinate 615,618,305 of OY728136.1, forward strand.
ATTCTCAATTTTGAAAAGGGATTAAAATTAAAAAAAGAATTACCTTAATAAATCATATATATATGTAAGTACATCCATAAATTTATATTTATAATATATGAGGTAGTGGAGAAATATTCTCGATCAGAAGTATGTGATATGACTAAATCCACATATAGTAATCTTTTAGGATATAATTTAATATAAGGAGAAATGGAAGTGTAAATGGACATGTGAGAACAAAAAATTTCCAAATGATATGAATTTTTTGCGGCTTCAAAGAGAAATACCATAAAATTAAAACAATTCTAATTTAGTAATATATAATCTTAATTTCAAATTGATATTGGAAAATATACCCTTTCCTTAAACTTATTTAGAGTTGGATGAACATGAAATGAATATAAAATTAAATTTGGTTTCATAATAATATGAATAATAAATGATATAATTTATATTTCACTTAAAACCATTCATTTTTAATTCCTTATTACTGATATGTTAAATGTTTATTATTGAAAGAAATACTCTAGTGTTCAATATACTATTTTCAATGACTGGTTATTTTTTTTGGTTCTCATCCATAATCATTCATCATAGTTTCATCCTCTCCAAAATGATCATGATGTTTTATTATATGTGTTTCATATAGTTTTCTCTTATAATTTTTTTCATTAGATCTTACGGGGAAGATTTACATAGAAATATTTAAAATGATCATTTTTAATGAATATTGAATTATAAAAAGAATTGAATTAATTGGTGAAAAAATATAGAAATTTTCAATTACATTATTTCAAAAACATATAAAATTAATAATTATTTTTGGGTTTTTACCATTTTTTATGTTTTTTATTCATTCATGGTGTAAATATGTTAACATCATTCATTTTTGTTGTAAAACTATAGATGTTTTTAACAATTATATGAGTAAGAACATGTAATTTTATTTAAATGTTATCACTTTTAAATAAGATTAATTTTTTTAAATATATTATATTATAGTAAAAAAAGAAATATTATATAAAATTGTGTTGAATAAGATAAATTATATTGATTAATGAGTGGGAAACACTTATAAGGAAGGCTGAGACTTCCTCATAGAGAGCCTCTTAGAGATGAGGAATTTGAGACGTCTTCTTATGAGAAGAGATTCACAAATTTGGATAAGGATTGTTTGGGAGTAATTTTTTCTTCTATTTTATAGTCCATAATAATAAATTTTTTGGTTTAGATGGGGATACATAGGGTCCATTGATCGGTGAACTTGAGTGGAATTATTAAAAATATGCACTTATTAATGTGTATAGAATACATTTTGATATGGTAATTCGATTTGAAGAGGAAAAAATAATTGATATTGAATATTCATAGGTGATTCAAAGTTTAATACTTACATTTATAGATAAGTATTTTTAAAATTTGTGTGTTTAAGCCTTAATTTAACTATTTCCCCTCATTTTTTTAAATTAACTTGGATAATAACTTTTACCTAGATACTTTTTTATTAGACATAAAAGTGAAATTGAGATCATTAAAATATTTCAAATTCTTGATGAAAAACAGGAAATCAGTATAATCAAATTCAATTTCTAAATATTAAGAAATAAATTATAAATTAAATCAAAAATTATATACGGAAAATTATTATTTTTTGAAACCATAATTTTAATTCATTAAGTGGTTATTATTTTGTTTCATTTCAATATCAAAATAAATAATTGTTAATTAATTTTTTATAAATTGAAGCATTATATTTTATTGTAATAATTTTATTATAGTTATACATTAAATTCATTAATGTGAAAATATATAGGCCTTTAAAAAAGTTGAAAAATATTTCTTTTTAGAAATAAGTTATTTTTAATTAAATATTATTAAATTTAACTATTTTTCTCCTAAATATCCCATTATATATATAAATATATATAATAATCATGGTTATGATTTTAAGAGCACATTAAATAATTCTGTAAAAATAATAGTAGTACTGAAAGATATATATTTTTATAATGAATCATTATCTTTTAATTTAATTAAATATTTATTTATTTCCTCTAAATAATATCAATTTTTAATTTATTACTAAAAATTAGGAAAAATTTTCTTACCTAATATCTAAAAGTATTTTAAATAGTAGTGTATTTAATAAAAAAATTTCCAAGATCAATATATATAAGGATATACATATAATTATCATATTGAATTCTTATATATATCCTTACATACAAATATAGAACCATTAACCATATTTTCCAATTTCATAATCAATATTTTATTATTTTTCTAGTTTTTTTCATTATTTCTATAGTTATCATTGATAGTAAAATATTCATTGAAAATCATGATGATTATAAAATTAACCTAGTTGTATTTTTATTTAATTATTCTTTATTTTAATATATAGTTTTACAAATCATGTTTCAGTTATTCATCTCATAATGTAATTCAATTTTTTTGTATAAATATACTATAATTAATAATCAATTATCCATTTGGTTGAGTGTTACATTTATCAAAACCAATAATAAAATTATTTAAAGGGAAATATATTCTATTATTATTTAGTGATTCAAGGATCCTTCCACATATCAAAAAGTTACCATGATTTTTTGAGCTTTTAATTCCTTCAAATCTTACATTATATTTGTTCTTTTTTCTTACAATGTAATATGGATATATTTTCATTATTATACATTGAATTAATTATTGAAATTAACTATCTATATGGAAATTTTATAAGAGAAATGTATTGATTGATGTATTCAATGATTTCAAAAATTATTCGCTAATGATTCATCAATGTAAAAGAACCTTATAAATTATCCCTTTTATATGAAATCTTTTACATATAATTTGGGATTTGTTAAAATTATCCTTATTAGAAAATTATAAAATAATTAACATCATTGGGAATATCCTTTTTTACATTTACATATGGTGAATATAAATTCATTGAAAAATTATAAAATATTTTATATCAGCTTGTCCACTGGGAAAACCATTATGTTTCAAGAGTGATATTCCCACAACAACTTAATTGAACATTATGTCTCATGTGTGAAATGGGGATTCTCTTACATATCACATATGAATATTTATATATTGTCTATTAATACATTTATTTAACATAGGGAAGCATGACACTTCACATCCAAAAAAGGGAAATTATATATATATATCAACCTGTTTGTGGGATTACATATAAGCATTAGTGAAATAACTCCTACCAATTTCCATGTGAATTCTAATAATCATCAAAAAGTTAATCCTTTTTCTTTTGATGTTTTTATTATACATATATACATTAGAGATAATCCCTAAATGGGAAAATTAAATGTTATTTATTTTAAAAATCTATAAAAATAATGTATTAAGTTCATTTTCCTAATAATGTCCTTATGTTTACTAAAAATTAAATATTAGATAGTCTCCCTATAATTAGAAAATTCAATATGGTAAATTCAATAAATTACCAATTAAATATAATAAAATTTTATACACTATCACCCACTCATATATCTGACATCTAAAACATTAAAAAAAGAAATGGAATAAGGGGTTATATAGATACATTATTATTATATAAAATACAATTTTATTTTAATGAAAACAAAAAATAGTATCAGTTCATATAAAAAATAAAATATCCAAAAATAGACACCAAAATAATAAAAATATGTCTCTATTTTACAAAACAATACTTCCAATATTGGGCACCCTTACTCAACTATGTAGTAGATTTCCGTTTCAATACTATAGTGTACATCCTGTTCAGAGGATGTCTAGAAAACTATAGTTATGTATCAATTTTTACTTGTAATCCAATGTAAAATTAAACAAAAATAATGATCTAGGAATAACACATTATAAAATGTTTAATTATAAAAGCTTCCACCCACACCATCTGAAAGTATTACACGAAAATTAGTGAATCATAACTGAAAAACAAGTAAGATGATACATACTAGATTAAAATCCATGATCATAATCTTTTGATAATAATCTTAAAATTGTAATAGAAATTTTAGGATGGAAAACAGGTACATCCGTAATATGATAGAATATAACAATACAAACATCCTAACATCGAGGTTAAGTAACCTACTGTATCGATTAATTCTATAGTTAATTCATATTTTCATCAAGAAGTAATAGATGGGGAATTACATAGATATAAGTTCGTAATTTACCAATTAAATTATAATGCATAACCCATTTTATGTAGAAATATGAAATAACTAGACAAATGAAAAAACTTCATAAAGAAGTTAATTAGTGAATTAGAATATTAATATGGACAAATATAACATATAAATACGTTTTTTGAATAGTAAACCACTTCCCATCATGTTACAAAATGATTAGATATCCCAAGAGAGAATTTATTTAATCAAAATTGAAGTAGTATATCCTAAAAAATGACTCAAATAAATCAACTTGGAATGAATTTATTCATCTTAAAAACCCACCTATGGATATAAGACAATTAACTTATAACCTATCATTCCAAAAAATATTAAAGTATTACACCAAAATAATTCAAATATATAAAATTAGATCTAACTCTAATATTGTATGTGTTTTTATATTTAATTCATATATCCCTAAAAAATATTTACTTTTTTAATGGATGAAAAAGAAATAAATTATCCAAGGAAACACAAACATAGAAAAGACCCTTTTGAATTACCAAGCTCACATATACCTCAATGAAATAATAATATAAAAGCTATAATAAACCCTTCATATCACAAATCAAATAAAAATATGAATGAACAACTCACTCCAAATATAACACAGTTTAATAATGTACTGGAAATCATTGTCCTTTAAATAATCAATTTGACTAAATGAAGAAGGTATTAGATGGAAAACCTTAACCAACACCATAATCTTGAGATTAAATGAAATAAGACTGGACTTTAAATTGGAAAATTGAGAAAATAAATAGTTTTAGGGTTAAATTAGATAAAAATGGAAAATAAAATGCATCAAAAAAATTATGTGGTGACACATATTTCAATTTAAAATCTTATAAAAAATCAACGTCATCTATTCATCTATATCTCTCATTAAATAACCAATAAACAATGTTCTCGGTTCTCTTTCTCAACCATCTCATCACAATCTAGAACACACTTCCACTATCTCAGTTAGTTTCTTAATAGAAATAAGTTTATTATTCCATATATCATGTCATTTAATTAATATTGAATATTTGAGAAGAAATTAAAAAATTACAGGATTATATAATCAATAAAATATTCTAAAACATTTATTATTGATCTAAAATGGTCTAATAAATTTTCTTCAATAGGGTATAGATTTTAAAATTAATAAAAAATGATTAACTATAACTAACTAATCCATATCAAAATGAACAAAATAAACAATGGTGTAAAAGAATAATCTATGAATTAACTAATATAATCGAACATTAATACACATAATGTTTGGACTAATAGGGGCCTATATACCCTGAGGGGGGGGGGGCTGAATCAGGGTATGGATATTATTATTCAAAGTTCATCCTACCCCACGAGATCTTGACCTCTTTATTACATGGGTCACTTTTTTTCACATGTGTGTTTATTATTATCACTTATTTTCTTCTTTATCTGATGATGATGCTATAAATGCAATGCAGGGATGTTAGAAGGCAGACACAAAGATTTTTACTTGGTTCACCCTCATTGGGTTACATCCAATGATAATACACCGACAAGTTGTCGGTCGTACCAAATACCAATAATATTCACTAGATGTGGATACAAAGGTTCAGGATAGATCACTTCTATTCCAAGGCTCACTTCCTTTACAATGTATAGGGTCGGCTCACTGCTTTCCCAAGGGTCACTCCCTGTTTCTCTCTCTCTAGCTCACTACTGGTGGAGAGGATCACCTTATTCTCTTCCTTCACTCACTACTCTGGAAAGGATCCACTCACAGTTTATAGACCTGTAGGTCTCCAAATTTTCATGAAGGAATGCATAGTCCACTGTATAGAGATGCTCTGTTGAAGTCCAACTTTCACCCATAGATGAATCTCTCTTTTCACCGAAGGTATCAGGAAAATGTCCAGCTTCCACACAGCCCTAAAACACTGTCGGAAAATCATCCTTACTTTGTGTGAAAGTCTAAGCTGGCGTGAAATCCCACCTCAACCACTTGCGCGAAACAAGATTCATCAACTCCAAACTTTCACTACTCACTTCCCTTTACTACAAAACCATTATTGGTGCACAACTATCAACAATCGCCCTTCTTTAAATCTAGTCCGCAAGTCCCACTTGTGTGACACACGACCACTTGCGCGACCACCACACCTGCGTGACGGGAGATCTGATTTTTCAAAGTGTTGAACTCCGTTAAGAAATGAGGAGGTGTGGTCCAGTATTTATAGGCATTTTGAACACCCTGCGTGATGTCGCGCAAGTCTACCCTTGGCACGCAAGTCTCAGCGCACAGGTCTCTTCTCCTAAAATTCATTTGCGCGACCAAACCAATAAACTGTGTTACCCTCTTTCCTATTCCTTATTTTGATATTTTGATCTTGAAAAACAATAGGCGCGCATGTTTCCAAATCTCCTGGGCACCAGCGTGCATGTCGTTTCTCGGCGTGCAAGTCACCTGTCGGGCCAACCCAATAATTGCGCAATCGATATCCATTTTCCATATTTTGATGATTTGATCTTTAAAAACATATGGTGTGCAGGTTTTATATCTTTCCCCCATTTCAAGGATATTTCACTTTCCTCCACTTTTCACTGTGGAATATGACATGTAAATTTTTTAATACATTCTTTGTTCATCTTTCATTTATCAGGTGTCTGAGTCACCAGACTCTTTTTCACTAGTGGTGAGTCCTCCATTGAACGCTCATTCTTCTTTATCACTGCTGGAGTAGATCTCCCATTAATCATCTAGGTTTGTTCACCTTCTCTCTTTGAGATCTGTTGTGAGTATGACAGAGGAGGTGACTGATACCACTTTCGTTCAGCTCCATGTGATTCCCTTGAGGCTCTAAGCCTATTCTTCTATTTACCACTTTCTATCCCAGTGTATAGTTTCTCATTATGCATCATTGGGGTCGAGAATCTCCTTTCGAGTTGTTTTTAATTTCTTGCATTCTTCTTGCTGCAATTTGTTTCCAAATTCCCATAATGAGAAGATACGAAACATCTTCCATCAAAATCATACCTCATTTCGTCATTTATTTGTCAAGATGTTGATGCATATTGAGTTTTTCCTCTTACATTGAGCTCCTGATCTTCCTGACACATACTCATGGTGTGTCCCATTCTTCCACAGTAATAGCATCTAACGAATGTTTTCCTATGAGGGACTCTTCGTTCTGATTTCATAGGACACATCATCATCTTCTCAGATCTAGTAACATTTCTATTTTCACAGCCTGAGATATATTCATGTGCCTCTGAACAGAATGTTGATGTATGACCATGAATCCCACATAAATAACACATGCTATCATTTGTTCCGGTAAAATCCTTTTTAGGTCTATCTCTAGAACCTAAAAGGTTTTTCTTATCTCTATATATTTTTAATGCACTTTTCCAATCACGTGTAGGGGTGAGATCATCATATCCAATTCCTGATTTTCCCAATAAGGTTTGCCTTTGGGATGATACAGTCCTTCCATGCTTCTCCTCTAATGTAGCATATTTTTCTTTCATTTTATCATCACCTTCCAAAGGATAATCAAATAATAAGTGCAATAAATCCTTTAACATGGGCTTATCTTTGTATTTATATTTCTTCATTTTTTTCTGTACTGATTCTATTTCTTCTTCTAGTTTCTGAATCTTTTTCTCTTGATTCAAGTTGAGTATCATGTTCTATCTTGAGAATCTTTCTTCTACTCATCTCATCTTTCAATCCATGTGCCATCTTATCCACCATGCCACCATGCTCATTTACTTACAATTTTTCTAGAGCAACAGATTCAGAGACGAATGCATTCTCTTGTTGTAGCCCTTGATTCATCTGAACTAGCTCATATAGCTGTGTAGGTAGATCAACATTTCTATCTTTCAAAGTCTGAAATTCATCTGTGTCTAGATTCTTTCCCTTAACATCATATTTTATCATTTCTTTATTTATAGACATCTTTTGCAGTTCTTCCGCTTGAGAATCATTCTTCTCCCTTAGATCAGTGGCCACAACAATAAGCCTTTGATGTAATCCTCTTAGCATGTTAACCTCAATTTCCAATACTTGGATCCTGATATTTTTAGATTTCACTTCTTCATCCAATTTCGGATCCTATTCCTTTTCCTTGTGGACAACTTCAACTTTTCGTCTTCTTGGTATTTCTTCATCATCAGTGGTTCCATCATCACTTGGAAAATCAGGTTATTCATTCATTCCTTCAGTACCATTTAATGAGTTAGTATTTTCATAGTATGATTCATCCAAACCATTTTTCTGTTCACTACATGATTCCTTTAATTGAATCATACTCTTCCCATTGACACTTCCATAGTGGGTAATTCCACCAGCTTTCTGCTTCCTCTTTGATGTTCTTCCATTTTCCATGGCACAATATGATAAGAGTAGACTGGATATTTAACATGATCAATCCAATGAACCCGTTAGAGCAAACAAATCCAATAAAAGAAACATTTCCATTGATACCAATTGCTATGACCAATAGGGGCCTATATACGTTGAGAGGAGTGGTGAATCAGGGTATGGATATTATTTTTCAATGTTCTTCTTGCCCCACTAGATCTTGACCTATTTATTACAGGGTTCACATTGTTATCACTTGTGTGTTTATTTTGATAACTTATTTTCTTCTTTATGTGATGATGATGCTTTAAATGTAATTCAAGGAAGTAAGAAGGTAGACACATAGATTTTTACTAGGTTCACCCTCACTGGGAAACGTCCAAGGAGAATACACTGACAAGTTGTCGGTCATAGCAAATTGCACTATTCGTAACTAGATGTGGATACAAAGGTTCGGGATTGATCACTTATATTCCAAGGGTCCCTGCCTTTACAAAGTTTAGGGTCAGCTCACTGTTTTCCAAAGGGTCACTCACTGTTTCTCTCTCTGGCTCACTTCCGGTGGAGAGGATCACCTTCTTCCTCTTCATTCACTCACTACATTGGAACAGATCCACTCACAGTTTATAGACCTATAGGTCTGCACATTTTCATGAAGGAATGAATCTTACACTATAGTTTAATGCTCTATTGAAGTACAACTTTCACCTGTAGATGAATCTCTCTTTTCACTGAAGGTATCGGGTAAACATCCAGCTTCCACACTGCCCGAAAACACTGCCGGATAATCAACCTTACTTGGCACGCAAGTCTAAGCTGGAATGCAAGTATTGGCATGGATGTCTTCCTCAACCACTTGCGTGAAACTTGCTTCTTCAACTCCAAACTTGTGTGACTCACTTCCCTTTACTCCAAAACCAATATTGTCATGCAACTAACAACATTCACCCTTCTTCAAATCTGGCGCACAAGTCCCACTTGCGCGACACACCACCTGTTGCGCGACCACCACACCTGCGCGACAGGAGTTCTGAATTTTCAAATTGTTGAACTCCGTTAGGAAATGAGGAGGTTGGTCCAGTATTTATAGGAATTTTGAACACCCTACACGATGCCTTGGATATATAACCTCAGGACGCAAGTCTCGGCGTGCAGGTCTCTTCTCCTGTAATTCACTTGTGTGAAAAATCAAATAACATGTGCGAACCTCTTTCCTTTTCCATATTTTGATCTTATGATCTTGAAAAACAATAGGCGCGCATGTTTCCAAATCTCATAGGCACCAGATCATCCATTCCTTTGTCGACGTTCTTGAATCAAACAAGGATCATTGACCACAGCTCATGAACTCGACAATCCACCATGAAATCCCATTTGTCAAAAAAAATTTATATCATGGTTTTCATTTTCAACAATCACAACACAGATGTTCACTTTGTCAACAAACAAAATCACCTAAAAATTACTTCAATGATTCCTTGAGGGATTTTTTCCCAACAAACTCCCCCTTTGGGTTTGTTGACAACTCTTCCATAAAACTATACATCATTAATTCTTCCTCCACTATTTTACTATTGAGATTCTAATAATGATCATGGATTTACTCAACAAATACTCTAAGAACACATGATTAATGCTCGGTGTGAGAAACAAGAGTAAATGAAAATATCATCAATGAATCACTTCAACTCTGACATCCATTGTTGACACCAAACTAATACCATTTTTTACCAAAATGATACCAATGTTTGGAAATATTCATACCAAATTCCAACACCTCTCTTTTGCTTTTATCACGATCCTCAGCTGTTTTGATATCTATACTTTGATCGATCACTTCAAGCATCATCAGATTAAATACGCTCCCCTTTCTGTTCATAGCTTCAACCCTTGTCAGCTTCAAAACCTCTTTAGCCCTATTTCTTGTGATGTTCAAGCTAAGCTCTAGCTAAGCACGTTAAACTAGAATCAACTCCCCCTATCTGGATGCTCCATCTGTCAGCTTCTCCCCATATCTTTCATGATATTTCAAATCTCCACAATGTATCCCCCTTGAAAAATCACTATTCCCCCCCCCCCTTTGTCAATGAACCCAAAGGTCACTCTTTTGAAGTCTATAATAGAGAAGAGAACACTTATTAGAACATTAGGGAAAACACATCATAACTCGGGGAGAGGGGGTAAGAGGGGGGTTCTACATCAACACTATATCAAGTACAGAGAGTCGAATGAACTCCCAGAGCCAGTTGATATCTCTCAAAAGCTTCCTTGGGCAATGCCTTTGTCAGAATGTCTGCAACCTGTAGTTATGTATGCACATACTCCAATTTCACAATTCCTTACTCAACCTTCTCCTAGATGAAATGATATTTGATCTCAATGTTCTTGTTCCTTGATTGATGGATGTGATTTTCTCTATGATTGATAGCACGTGATTTATCGCATTGGATTCTGATCAGAGACTTCACTTCAACTCCCATATCTTCAAGCTACTGCTTCGTCCACAATAATCGTGTTCATGCTTGAGTGGCTACAATATACTCAGCTTCCACGGTGATCAATGAAATTAAATCAGGCTTCTTGATAAGCCAAGAAATACACAATCCATCAAGATAGAATGCACCACATAACGTTGATTTTCTATCATATGCTGAACTGGCCCAGTCTGCATTAGTATATCCCAATAACTCTGTCTGAGATTTGTCAATATATGTCAAGGTGAAATCCATTATGCCCTGGATATACCTAAGTATTATTTTCACGGCAAGAATGTGGATTTCCATAAGATTACTCTGATATCTCACTGCTTGGCATGTGGCAAAAACAATATCTGGCCTTGTCGCGGTCAAGTACAACAAACATCCAACAATTTGCCTATATTCTGTGATATTAACTGCCTTGTCTTCCTCATCTTTTGATAATTTAATCTGGGTAGCAATTGAAGTTTAAATATCCTTGGAATTACCCATTCCAGACCTTCTTAAAACATTGTTGGAATATTTGGATTGAGAAATGAATGTGCCATTACTTAATTGTGTCACCTGTAGACCAAGGAAAAACATTACGTCTCCAATCAATGACATTTCGAAATCACTTTTTGTGAATTCAGAAAAATATCTGCACTGAGCTTCATATGATCTCCCAATGATTATTTCATCGACAAAAACTAGAACCATAATCCTTTGATTAATATTTTTGTTTAAATATAGATTACAATCAACCCCACCATGTTGAATGACTTGATTTTTTAAATACTGATCCAGCCTTGAGTACCATGCTCTGGGTGCTTGCTTCAACCCATATAGTGCCTTATTCAACTGACGAACTTCATTATCATCTTCATGAATGAGCAAACCATATTGTTGTTCAATTTACACCTCCTCTTCCTAAACTCCATTCAAGAATGCAGATTTGACATCCATATGAAACACTTTGAACTTTCCTTGCACTAATATGGAAAAAAATAATCTGATTGTCTCTAGCCTTGCAACTGGTGCAAATGTCTCATCGACATATATTCCTTCTATCTGGGAGTATCATTTTTATAGTAGTCATGCTTTTTTTTCAATCACTATTCCATATTAATTCATATTCTTATGAAAGAACCATTTAGTCACGATGACTTTTTTATCCGCTATCCTCAAAACAATCTCCCACGTTTGATTCTTCTCAATTTGATTTAACTCTTAATTCATGGCTAGAACCCAGTTTTCATATTCAGTTGCATCAGAAAAGCATTTAAAATAAACTCGTGATAGCAATGATGAATGTTGTAGTGATTTCATTATTCTTGTCTGACCTTGAGATCACTGATCACTGATGATATTCCGCCTGTCAATTTCAGCTCGACTCTTTGGATTTTGTGCTGATAAGGATTTTACTTCCCTGTACTCACCATCAGTATCCTCTTTTGATTCATCTTCATCCACTTCTTCTCTCCCTGAGTCTCTTAACACTTCTTCACTTTTTACATGAAACTTTTCGATGTGTCATTGTTCAATGAAATCATTTCATTGAACATCTTCTCTCAAATATTTTTGGAGACACCTTTGATTTTCTCACTCAAATTCTTGGTATCCTGAAATCAGTCAGCTGATACCACATTGTTAGAGAAAAATATATAAGCATGAGATGCATGATTATTGCTTCTTCTCTGACAATGAGCCATCCCTCAATTGAAAACTCCGGAGCTGATTCATCTGGTTATTGCATTGATAGATCATGCATCTGATTTTTCTATTAAATGATGCTCCCCCTATGTTATAAAATGCTTCCTAGTGTTAGACCCACTATTTAGACTCATAACCATTTTTATCCTCATGCATCATTTATTCTAATCTGGAACACAACATCAAGACATTAACCAAATCCCTAAGCCTACTGAGTTGGAAATCGGTATAAGAAACAAGAGATAGAGTTAAAAACACAATCAATTCATATTATTCTCTATTTCTCCCTTTATTCTTTAGCTCTGCTACCTAATTTGAGAAAATCGGAACTCTGGAGCATATCACTTCTACTGTGCATATTTAGAAACCACTTCCCTATGGATCGTATCTCCCTAAAAAATGAAACACTTGAATAATCAGTTGACATCTTTTATATAAATAGGGAGAGGGTTTCTTCTGGAATCATCAAGAAGAGGATTGCGGTTGATCCTAAGTGGTCAACCCTTTGATTCATTCATACAGAGCATCACACTCTTTCATTGCTTCTTCTAGCTCCAAGATAACTTCAACTACTCTGGCCATATGACTAAGCATTAATTACTCACATGCTGAGTCTTTTTCTGATATGAAGATTCTATAGGCATGGCCTTTCTCACCATTTGGGGTATAAACCCACTAGTACACATTTCTGTCTTTTATGTTCCACCAAAATTCCATTTACCTTGATTCCTTCCTTGAGAAGAAATATCTTTTATTTCCATCTTCGCTTGCTTCTTCCCCCATTTCAAGGATCTTGCACCTTCCTCCAGTTTTCACTGTGGAACACTACATGCGAATTTTTTAATACATTCTTTGTTCATATTTCTTTTGTCAGATGTCTGAGTCACCAGAATCTTTTTCACTGGTGGTGAGTCCTCCATTGAATTATCATTCTTCTTTATTGTAGTTGGAGTAGATCTCCCCTTAATCATCCAGGTTTGTTCAACATATCTCTTTGAGAGTTATTGTGAGTATGACAGAGGAGATGGCTGATACACCTTTCATTCAGCTCTATGTGATTTCCCTGAGGCTCTATGTCTATTCTTCTCCTTACCACTATCTCTCCCAGTGTATAATTTCTCATTATGCATCATTGGGGTTGAGAATCTATTTTCAAGTTTTTTTTCTATTCTTGCATTCTTCTTGATGAAATTTGTTGCCAAATGCCCATAATGAGAACATTAAAAACATCTTCCATCAAAAGCATACCTCATTTCGTCATTTATTTGTCGAGATGTTGATGGATATTGATTTGTTCCTCTGACATTGATCTCCTGAGCTTCCTGACACATACTCATGGTGTGTCCCATTCTTCCATAGTAATATCATCCAACGAATGCTTTCCTATGAGAGACTCTTCTTTCTGATTTCTCGCGACACATTTTATTTTCTTAGATTTAGTAACATTGCAATTTTCACAGCCTGATATGTATTCATGTACCTCTGAACAGAAGCTTGATGTATGACCATGAATCCCAAAGAAATAGCACATGCTATCATTTATTCCGGTAAAATCCTTTCTAGGTCTATCTCCTGCACATATAAGGTTTTTCTTATCTCTTTATATTTTCAATTCACTTTTCCAATCACACATAAGAGTGATATTATCATATCCAATTCTTGATATTCTCAATAAGGTTGGCCTTTGGGATGATACAATCCTTTCATGATTATCCTCTGATGTAGAATATTTGGCTTTCATTTTATCATCACCTACTGAAGGATAATAAAATAATAAGTGCAATGCATCCTTCAACTTGGGATTATCTTTGGATTCATATTTCTCTATTTCTTTCTGGACTTATTCTATTTCTTCCTCCAGTTTTTGAATCTTTTTATCACTTGTTCACGTTGAGCATCATGTTATTTCTTGAGAATCTTTATTCTACTCATCTCATTTTCAATCCATGTTCCATATTATCCACCATGCCACCTTGCTCCTTTAATTTCAATTTTTCTTGGGCAACTGATTCAGAGACAAATGCATTTTCTTGTTGTATCCCTTGATTCATCTAAACTAGCTCATATAGCAGTGTAGCTAGATCAACATTTCTAGTATTCAAAGTCTGAATTTCATCTGTGTCCAGATTCTTTCCCTTAACATAAGCTTTGATCATTTCTTTATTTATAGACATCTTTTGCAGTTCTTCCGCTTGAGAATCATACTTCTCCCTTAGATCGGTGGCCACAACAATAAGCCTTTGATATAATCCTATTAGCTTGTTAACCTCAATTTCCAATACTTGGATCAGAATATTTTTAAATTTCACTTCTTCATCCAATTTCTGTTCCAATTCCTTTTCCTTGTGGACAACTTCCACTTTTTGTCTTCTTGGTGTTTCTTCATCATCAGTGGTTCCAACATCACATGGAAAATCAGATTCTTCATTCATTCCTTCATTATCATTGAATGAGTAAGTATTTTCATAGTATGATTCATCCAAACCATTTTTCTGTTCACTACATGATTCCATTAACTGAATCATACTCTTCCCATTGACACTTCCACAGTGGGTAATTCCACCAGCATTCTACTTCCTCTTTGATGTTCTTCCCTTTGCCATGGAACAATATGATAAGAGTAGACTGGATCTTTAACTTGAGCAATCCACTAAACCCGTCAGAGAAAACAGATCTGATAAAAGAAACCTTTCCTCTAATACCAATTGTTAGGATCAATAGGGGCCTATATACCCTGAGAGGGGGGTGGGGGTGAATCAGTCTATGGATATTCGTTTTCAAAGTTCTTCTTGCCCCACTGGATCTTGACCTATTTATTACAGGGGTCACTTTTTTAGCACTTGTGTGTTTTTTATGATCACTAATTTTATTCTTTATCTGATGATGATGCTTAAAATGCAATTCAGGTAAGTAAGCAGCCAGACACATAGATTTTTTCTTGGTTCACCATCACTGGGTTATGTCCATGGAGAATACGCTGACAAGTTTCCGGTTGTACTAAATTCCACTATTCTTCAATATATGTGGATATAAAGGTTCAAGATAGATCACTTATATTCCAAGGTTCACTACCTTTACAATATTTAGGGTCAGCTCACTACTTTCCCAAGGGCAGTCCCTGTTTCTCTCTCTCTAGCTCACTACCGGTGGAGAGGATCACCTTCTTCCTCTTCATTCGCTCACTGCTCATGAAAGGATCTACTCACAGTTTATAGACCTGTATGTCTCCATATTTTCATGAAGGAATGAATCTTCCACTGTATGTTGATGCTCTATTGAAGTCCAAATTTCACCCATAGATGAATCTCTCTTTGCACCGAATGTATCGGGTAAACATCCAGCTTCCACACAGCCTGAAAACACTACTGGAAAATTAACCTTACATGGAACGCAAGTCTATGTTGGCGTGCAAGTATTGGAGCGCAAGGCTTCCTAAACCACTTGCGTGACAGAATCTTCTTCAACTCCAAACTTTCACGACTCACTTCCCTTTATTCCCAAACCAATATTGGTGCGCAACTAACAACAATCGCCCTTCTTCAAATCTGAAGCACAAGTCCTACTTGGGCGACACACCACCACTTGCGCGACCACCACACCTGCGCGACGGGAGATCTAATTTCTCAAAGTTTTAAAGTACGTTAAAAAATTAGGATGGGTGGTCTAGTATTTATAGGAATTTTTAATACCCTGTGTGACACCGTGCAAGTCTACCTTCAGTGCGCAAGTCTCGGCACGCAGGGCTCTTCTCTGGAAATTCACTTGCATGACCAAACCAATAAAATGTGCGACCCTCTTTCCATTTCCATATTTTGACCTTCTGATATTGAAAAACAATAGGCGCGCAAGTTTCCAAATCTCATAGGCACCAGCGTGGAAGTCCTTTCTCGGCGGGCAAGTCACCTGCCCGACCAACCCAATACATGCTCGATCCTTATCCCTTTTCCTTATATTGATGATCTGATCTTCAAAAACATATAACTTGCAAGTTTTCTATCCTTCAAGGCCTCGGCGCGCAAGTGCCTTTTCCAAAAACACTTTTCTTCATTTGTCGATTTTCAGGCCCAATAATTTGGCAAACACTGGAAAACGGTGCTACCTTGTATCTGTTCTTTTTATGCTGCCTCAAGATCATCTATTCTTTTGTTGATGTTCTTGAATCAATCATGGATCGTTGAGCACAACTCTTGAACTCGATATTTCACCATGAAATCCCATTTGTCAACAAATTTTTATGTCATGGTTTTCATTTTCAACAATCACAACACAAATTTTCACATTGTCAACAAACATAATCACCTCAAAGATACTTCAATGATACCTTGAGGGATTTTTTCCCAACACATAATAATTCAATTAATCCTCATATTTTATCTATTCTCACCAAAACATTATGTTTCCCCTAGTAATATTTTAATTTTTTATTATAATATGGAAATAAAATGAAAGCCATCATATAAGAAACTCCCAATTTAACACAAAGGGGTTGAGACCATGTACGTTAATAACTATGTATTGAGCTTTTCTTCATTAGACTACCTAGAAACAACTCAAATAAAATTATAAACCATGTGATATAATTAAATATATCACAAAAATAATATAAAACATCTATAATTAATAATTAGTATATATATGAAAGTTCAATAAAATAATTAAAAAATTATATATACCAATCAATCTGAACTATTAATAAAAATCTTATGGAATCCCTAAATTAATTCACCTAATATAAAAAATTTATCAAAAGTAGAATAAATATAGTAAAATCATGATTTTTTATCCTCTATTACCTATAATTTAGAAAAGAAATATTGACTAGAATGACATCACCATGCTCTAGTAAAATCATATACCAAAATCCCAAACCTATGCACAAAAAAATTAAAATTTAGTAAATGAAAAGTTAAAGAGATTTCATGAATAAGAAATGTGGATGAAACCAAACGTGGTGTAGAAACTAATAGAAAATTATAGAAATTACAATAGGGGGATAGGAAATCAATCCATCATTCATGAAGAATACTAGTGAGAACTTTGAGTGGGTGTTAATATATGAGTATCTCTAAAGATAAAAATTCTTCATTTAAAGGAATCCATTTTTTTCCACAATCATGTATCTTATGGTTGATCACCATCCACTTGGTGGCTCACTAAGGACATTCTGGAAACTCATTATCCATACAGTGTTGATCAATTGGTAGTCCAAAATTGATTTTGTAATTGAGCACCCAATAAAAACATATTTTGAACATTATGGATTTTATAAAGAGCCACACATAAATTATTTAACGACCACCTCACTCCGAAGATTCCCCC
This sequence comes from Viscum album, assembly GCA_963277665.1. Lineage (NCBI taxonomy): Eukaryota > Viridiplantae > Streptophyta > Magnoliopsida > Santalales > Viscaceae > Viscum > Viscum album. The sequence goes on from OY728136.1 coordinate 615,636,307, forward strand.
TTGAGATTTAAATAAAGAAAGGGAGATAATGAACTCACAGAGTCCCACCTCCAGTGGGACCTAGGGTAACAACAATAACTAAGGGTATAAAGATCTCCCAATATGGGAGACATTACCCTCTATAAGAGAACAAGTTTGGGATATAAGATATATAAACCACAAAAAAACTCCATGACATACATAAAATAATTCCAAAATCCATCCCACATGAATGATTAGAAATAAAACTATTACAAATGGAATAAAACTCCATGGTTAGAACCAAATAAATATCAAGGAGCGAAAAAACAACTATCCCCAACCCCGATCTAGTAATTCCCTACACGATATATGTAATCCTCATTGAAAATAGAAAATAATTTTATAAACGTAGGGTTAGCATAAAATTATACTCTGTAGAAAACGGAAAAGATTATCAGGAAAAAGTGAGAGAATTGTACTAATGCTCCAATTAGAAAACAACAGAACCAACAACCCCTAATAGGGCATACTTACCATCCCACCTCACCCTAGTACAATAAAAAATATTTCATGTCTTTTAAGGTAGTATATTAATCACTTCAACGATAGGGTACCCCGAACAAAATTTATGCAGACTTTCTACTCTCACAACCACAGGTAAAATATCTTATCCATACCCCTTTTTCGAAAGTACCACGTCAATACCATCTTGCACAAACATGTGCCTCACTGCTAGTCCCGTCACCTTGGAAAAAAATATCATCACATCCTTCGCATAGAAATCTGGTCCACACAACACACCACATCCTTCCCAAAGACACTTATTCCCATACCACATCTTATCCTTCCCACAGACAACTGGGTGACATACCACATCACATTAAAAAAACCCTAAATAATCACAATACCTCTCATCTCAAGGAACTTGGGGAAAACACAACACATCTCATCCTAAAGACACATAGGATGACACAACTCCCCCACACACACATGACCACCACAAAACACAACATTCCCAAAGAATATGGGGCTATTACACCTCGGAAGAGGGAGTATGAAAGATCAGTTGTACAACCACACATCCTCCCACAAGGATTATTGGTAAATACACAATCCCTAGTGATATTGGGGGTGGTCTTCACATGGTGTTTGACTAGAGTGGGGTGGAAAAATTAATCACAATGAAAAAGAATTCAATACATATATGATACCAAACACTGAAGACCAACCTATAGGTTTCACAACAAGTTGTTCCTCAAAGAGTTTCAGCAGTTATCTCATTGGAAGTTGATAAATCAAAGTGTATTCACAAATATCATTCACTAAAAAATCTATCATTTTATTATTTATCATTAACCATACTTAACCGTACAACCCATCATATACCTATTCATTGAAAAAAATGTTCCCATTTTTCAAGGCAAATAATACCATCTCAATATTATTTAGTATTTATTTTCTTCATCACTATTTAGACAACAACAAAGTATATCACACAACAAGGACCACAGCATAAGTAACACAGTGGAAGAAAACAATGGTAAATAAAACCACGTCATATTTTATCTCAGCTTAACGCACAGTCAGGATAAAACATAAAATAACCCATAAACATTGGGTGAAGATTTGGGAATGAAACTCATAGAGAAACATCTGGAATATTAACTATACCAACCACATCCATCATCGTTCTTCAAATTCATTCCTCCCAATCAATCCTCTAAATAGAGAAAACTCCCAACTCACAGCCACACACAGCAACACTTCTAATTACAATTACAACACACCCATCAAAAACATTCTTGGAAACCATACTATATGACCACCCCGCACCCATCAACACATAACCACATATCTAGATCGCAAAACCAATGTGTAATACTTCCCATATGAACCACATCTACACCCATTTACTGAAGAAATACCCCTCTTCACAAACATTCCCACAACCACAACAATAAATATGATAAAATACAACTATATCTAAAACCCCAATGCCCAAACATGCCCCACCACAACCACCTAACCACCCACCCACACAAATTTTATCCCAACAACAACACAATATAGACCACAGAAGGCAAAAATTGTATATTTAAAGATCAATCACATATTTAATTCAACATGTTAATTTAGAGGTTATCAAAGAACAAGTTTAATCCTTTGACATCAATTTATTTAACATAATATATGTGCTTAATCAATTTCCTATATAGATTCATTCAACAAAATACCAATAGAAATCATTCACATTCCATTAGAGGTTCACAAAAAAACCACCAACGAACATGATTTTCAGTAGGCATGTAGCCCATATAGATCACAACATCAGTAAATAAAGAATAAGTGAATATGTTTCTTTTTACTAACCTCGCATGTCCTCATTAAATCAAATAAACTGTCTTAATTTATTCAAAAATTATTATATCTTCACAAGGAAGAAATTCATACACCTACCTCACATGAAACAAAAATAAAAGGGAGTTGAACATATCCCTACATCGAAGAACTGATGATCATCCCTTCCCTATTACGCTAACACATTGGGTGTGGAGGCAGGAAAAAACCTCAAGGGAAAACCTGATATTAATAAGGTGAAAAAAATCCATAGCAAATCATGGAAAAAGATTTAAGGAACCCTCATTGCAAGAAATTTAAACAAACAAGGAAGAAAAGATCTCATCTTTAGAAAGGACTGATCCTATATTAATGGGAGAAATGATTTTTAAAATCCATTAAAGGTATAACATGACTAAGAATAAATGGTTTGGAAGGAAAGTGAAGTTTCTTGTTCTTATATGATAGATACAATTTTAAATGGATAAAAAACCATTGACTATGGTATTAAACACAAATCACATCAAATAAAATGGTAAATGGAAGAAAATAAAAATACAGGAGATTTTTAAATTTTTGGGAAAATATTGCAAAAGGAGTCATCAGTGGATGAGCTATTGGAACAAGCTGCTAGTGTGTGTAACCATCTGGTGAGCTCCCAATGTAAGCTACCAGTGGAAAATTAACCTTTAGATGAGCTAAAAATGGATTAGTCACCTTTGGTTGACTCACGGGTGGATGTTGTACGATTGGAGACTTACCTTCGTGACCTACTATCGTGACCTAGTGTCATGAGTCATCTATGCGAGTTACCATTTTAACACACTATTACTAACTCACAAGTCCTAAATCACTGGTCCCGACCCATCGGTCCTGACTCACTATTGCGATTCATAGGTGTGAGCCATCACGGATGACCCACCTTCGTGACCTACTGGTCATGAATGACCATTAGGAAAGGTAGATTTTTCAAAAACCCTTGTAATGAGTCACCATGACCTCTAAGAGAACATAAACCACAATATCTTCACAAAGTAATGGAATAGAGTGGTCTGGTCTATTACATTAGGTACCACTCAAACTATTATCACCCTCGATAATTCAAAAACAAACCTAGAAGGGAGATAGAGGTCCAAAAAACCACCCTTAGATATACCTCTCTATGACCTTACTACACATGGAGCACCATTAACAACCATAAACATAAATGTTCAATGATAAACCACTTTGTGTTTCTTGAATTCTTGAGTGAGACATCAACATCCAATAACTCCTCCTCCAACATCTTCTAACCCAACTGACAAGAATACACACCCTAAAACCACAGAAACCACATTGTACACAAACAGGTATAAGGGAATTCCAACCTCCAAGTCAAGATACTATCTAATATTGGAGGCATTGGCTCACCTACACAGGTTTAGTATCATATCAAATGAATTTGTCTTAATTAGGAATTATTTACTATATTTTCCCACATGTCAGGACTCCATCACCAATTCTGGAACAGGGAAAGAACACATCTAATATTAAACAATGTTTAAACATCACATTTCAAAGAAAAACATTACACAAAAGCCCTAAAAACTCTGGATACTAGGCCTTCATCATCACTTCCCACACCAAAGTACTCTTCTCCATGACACCATTCCTATAGAACACAAAAACCAATGGAGTGGCCTTTCCAGAAAACACCTTCTCTCAACAGTACTCGATCTATACTAGCTGCTCCATGAATGTCACATCATCTCTGATATCCATCTCTCCCCAGTAAATGACATGGGAGTCATCGTAAAGAACTGACGAAGTTGGGAGATGTGGGTGACACCATTGATACTCTCCAAATATAGTGGAAATTCAAATTGGTATGCCACCATTCCAAATAATCCCAAACACCTCTAATTGTTTGATTAACTTGGAATAAATCATACTCCTAGTAGAAATCCTACATTGCCCATGTCGAGGGGAAATCGTCAAAAACACATAGTCTCCAACATTTAACTCCAAGGGCCTTATATTTTGATCTAAATATGACTTTTGTTGGTCCTGTGCCATTCTCATCCTTTCACATACAAGATGAACCTTCCCTGTTGTGATATTTACAAACTTTGATCCATGAACAGTTGTTTCCCCAACCTCTCTCCAACACAAATGTGAACAACACAGTTTTTATTACAGAGCATCAAACGGATCCACGCCAATGGAAGTGCTATAGAAAATATTATAAAAAGTCCATACCAAGGAAAATTACGATAACCATGATCGACCAAATTCTAATATGCATTCCCTCAACATGTCCTCCAACATTTGGATTTTCCATTCCCTATGCCTATCTGTCTAATGTTGGAAGGCCATGATGAGGCATAACTAAGTTCCAAAACATACTAAATTACCCTGTAGAATAATGAGATGAAACATGTATCCAAATTTGAGATAATGGATATTGTAACTCCAAGAAATCACACCACCTCATCCACCAACATCCTTTGTTATGGAATCAACATCACCCCACTCCTTCATCGCTAATAAGTGATACGATTTCATCATCCATTCCACTTATACCCAAATAATATTGCATCTTATTTAATCCATATGTAACCCTCTGATGAAATTAATCTCGATGACATCCCACTTTCACTCAAGGACATTAAATGACTGTAGAAAACTACTAGGAACATAGTGCTCAACCTTCACCAAATGTCTCACTAAACACTTATCCACAAACTCTAATACTCACCATTTCATACTAGGACACTAAAAATTGTCCATCAAACTACGATACATATTCGAAACTCAAAATTTAAACACTAAAGGGGAGGTTTGAAACACACAGAGTACGCCCCCGTGCATCGCCACAGGAACAAACAAACTCACATTGAATAACATTTTATTCTAACCATTTTCCAACTATCCCTATGGAGCATCGCAAATTTTGATGTGATAGCACATAACATATGCATATTTTTTCCCCTATGGAGACTCCACTAGTAGCATCTAAGAATATCGAACTATCATCATCAAAAAAACAAACTCTAATTTCATCCATTCATGCATCTAAGTGAAAGACTTCCACCTCCTCCATATCCTTCCAAGAATCTATAGATTGAAAAAATACCTCCTTATAGGTTTTACATCTCAAGGAATCAACCATGAAATTTGCATTACCTGAGGTATAGAAGATATCGAAATCATAGTCATGATAAAACTCCATCCACCTCCACTATAGCATGTTCAAATCTCATCAGAAAAATATATACCTCAAAATATTTTGATAAAGGAATACCATAATGTGCTCTCCAATGAGGTAACATCACCACAACATTAGTGCAAACACAACCTCTACCAACTCTAGATAATGGGTGGCATAGTTATATTCGTTTGGATGTAACTTCCGAGACCCATAAGAGATAACTCCCCACTATTGAATCACCATGAATCCCAATACTAAACAAGAAACATAAAAAAACACTCAAAGATCATCCCATCCAAAAGAAATCATAGAATTAGAGCACTAACTATCTTCACCTTCAAATATCCAAATTCATCAAGGAACTACAATATCTACACAAAAGCTTGGTCCTTTTAGGTCTGAGTTGTCAAAAAATCTATAACTCAAAAGAAATCAGGTAATGATACATGGTAATAGCATGCATGACTATGAAGACATTGGACCACTATAAAATTATATAGTTCTTCTCAAGAAAAAACTCCATTGACCTTCAATAGGTCCACGTATACACCCTTTGGGGGCACCACTTGTCAATGGAAATGCACCTATCATGTTCATAACATGCACATATATAACTTTATATAGAGGTGGTGGTGTCAAAGATCCTCCAACACATTCCTAAGATTCTCAATATGATCCTCCCATGACATAGTTTACATCAAGATGTCCATAATGAATATGATGATGAACCGGTCTGGGAAATCATAGACAACAGATTTCATAATCCTTATGAACAAGGATTGTTCTTTTGTAACACCAAATGAAAGGGCTATAAACTCCAATTTCCAATACCTTCACATGAAATTAATCATCAAGATATTACCCTTCTTTACAATCAAATGGTGATATCTAGATCATAGATCAAATATATAAAACAAACATTCTCATATTAGTTTTTCAAAAAGACCATCTATTTTCAGGAGAGTGTAACAGCTCTTTGTCATCACGTGATTCAACCTCCACTAGTCTATATACAACCTCATACTACCATATTCCTTCTTTTCAAAAAAAACACTAGATCACCCCATAGTGACGTATTGGGACAGATGATGAATTTATTCATCAATTCAACAATTTGAATCCTCATCTTCCACAACTCCGAAGGTTTTATATGATAAGGATATTTCAAAATTGGAAAAGAATTGGGCTATATGTCTGTCTCTAAGACAATGTCACATCGAAGGAGTATAGTCACAAACTCCTTGAAAAAATCATCGAAAACTCTCCATAAATTATGTCAATCCCCACTATCTCAACATATGGTAATCCTACTGAAAATGTAGATAACAAGGAAAGAATAGGATCCTTATTGATAGTTCCCCCGTAGAAGCTCCGTCTATAAAAAAATCGACATGATGACCATCCATGTTATAAAACAAAACACTTATCTAGAAGAAGAAAATATTTGAATTCATAGAATACAAATAGTTGATACTCAGAATGAAATCACATGGTTGCATCTATAGAAAAAATTGATCACCATGTGACTAATGTTGTCCTATCATCAGTCTACATCCCTGAATCACATCAAACAAGATGGTTTGAAGTCTAATTAGTGTATAAAACACTAGGGGAATGGGAAAAATCTATAAATATAGTCCCCAATCATGTGTCTGGCTAGGTGAAAGAAAGGATTGAAATATTCTAAATCAATCAACGCACCGGCAAGCGTATTAAACAAGCTGATCGTACCTCAAATAATACCTAGCCCTAATAGAACTGCTACCTCTGTGATTTGCAACAGACCACACCCAAATCCTCTTCCCCACTGCAGATGATTTCCTCTATGACCAGGTTTGGGACATGATACCTGAAGAACACCCTTTGGTCAGACTCTACCTTCTCTAGATCCACTTGGTTGAGTGTGATCTAGTTGTGCCTACAGCGGAAATGAACATGCTGACAATGGCTACTGAGGATATTAAAAAACCTACCCACTTCGACGAAGATAAACTTGAACATCTTCTAGGAATTATTTCTGAAGATGTTCGCATACACTATATAAGAAACACATCATCCACAAACCCATTGGAGGGGCCCAAGAACTACTAACCCGAAAATTTTGTAAGGGAAACTACTATGGTCAATTCCACGCCGGTCGAAACCTATAAGATCCTAACACCTAATTTATTTAATTGATAGCCCTACATATCAATAAAGTCTACTGGCTACCCTCTCATAGTAGACGTCCCTGTGAGTGCATCATCTCAATTTACAAAGACTTATTATGGTCCTCCAAGTACATCAACAATGTATAGGGGATAACTTCGTACTGTATATATGGATGAAGTACCTTTTATAGGAACATGACACGAGAATTATCATCTAAGAAGAGATACATAGAAAAATTAAATATATCCATGAACTTAATCCTCTTATCTCATATTGACAAACTCCCCTGCTAATGGTAGATTAACACTTACCTCTTCTCAAACATCATGGTTTATTAAACGAATCCCAACCAAAACTCCTCCTCAAAATCAATGCACATAATATCATCCTCCTTCTTCTCCCCCAGGTACAGTGTTCACCACTATCATGTAGCTCCCTATATCTAGATAATTGCAAATGGGACATAATACTTAGTCGACGAAACGATCAGTATGAAGGTTATCTCAAGCTCCTTGATCCAGCTCTCCGTCTTGTTGTCTAAAACACTACCATCATAATTTACCATGATTTTCCACTAGAAAGCATGTAACACCCTCTTACTCTGGTTGTCTTCCTCCTCTATATCAACACACCCCTGATCAACTAGGTCATCCTGTAGAGGATCAACTTCCCAACCATATGCGGAAGATAATCATGTTCCATATCTGAAAAAAGAGACCAAGGAATTCCTAAGCCTAAGTAGTATATAATTTTATTTAGTATTAATTTTAACTCATTTAAAATATTCCATTATACATTTAAAATTATCCAAAACAACCTAATTCAGACATGAAAACAAGTTTTTATGATTCATGTACTTTTCAAGGGTATTTACAATGCAAACTATGTAGCCTCAATTATTAATTTGGTAGGGTCATAGTCCTTTCATTGGATCATGGGGGCCCCTAAAATCCCATTTCCAGCTGCTCATACCTAGAATATGTCATACACCAAGGTCACATGAAACTGATTCCACACTATCCCATGAAATCCTCACTATGAATAACCCAAAAATACATCACATCTAAAAACCATCAACTTTGACTACATTACATCTTTTCCCACTACCTACAAAAATACCCCTTAGGAGAATTCAATAAAGAAAGGTATAAAATTACCCTCACCCCCATGTCCCACCTCTATTAGGACCTGGGGTCATGACTAGCACCATGATTATTAAGAACTCATAATATGGGAGTAATCACCCTTTATAAGAATACAATATCAGAAGATAAGATGTATCGAACTCAAAAAAACATCAATACAATTATAAAAGGAGCCTGAGATCCATCCCACATAGATGTTTAGAAATAAAACTATTAAAAATGACACAAAAATACAATGTACATATGAAAATAAAATACAAGGAGTGAAATATAAAATCTCCCCTTGTTTGAGATAGTAATTCCCATAACGATCCACATACTTTCATTGGAAACTAGAAAATAGTTTTATATACATTGGGTGAGAATTTTTTTAGTTAAACCCAAAGTCTCTCGTGCACAAGTGAGATAATCATACTAATTGTTCCTTGAGAAAACAATAGAAATTGCTTCAACTAATAAGGAATACTAACAATAACAACCTCACAAAGGCACACTCACCAAAATAATGCAATTAATGTAAATAATATATTGATAACATCCATGATAGGGTTACTGAAACCACTTTCCCAATTATTAACCACTCTCACACCCTAATAGAAAACGTCCTAGAACTCCCACATTTTTCAAAAGTACCACATCACAACCCGCCCGAACACACTTAGGCCTCACATGTATTCCCATCTCTTGGGAAAACTAATGTCATCACGTTCCTCCATTTCATACCTACTCCACACATGACATCACATCCCTATAGTAGACACCTTGGTCTTATACAAAATCACATCCTTCCCTACATGAAGTCCAAAAAACACTTGGGAATCACAAAACATCTCATCTCGAAGACACTAGTGAAAATAAAAAACATCTTATCCTGAAGAGACATGGGAAATGAAAACTCACCCACACACACCATGCCCCAAAAACCAGAACATGCCCAAATAATCATGTATTATCATTAACTAGAAGATGGTGCTGGGAAGAGTGGGTGTCCATAAATCCATTCTCCCACTGAGGTGTTTTGGAAAAACACCCTCCCCCATGAAAATAGGGCTCTTCGGCAAATGGTTATCAACTAGGGTAGAATGCACATAGATTTAAAAAGTAAAAAATTCATGTAACACAAATATGATATCAATCAGTCAATCCCAAACTATGGGTTTCACAAAAAGATCTACCTTAATTAGAATCTAAAACAGGAACTTTGAAAGTTGATAAACTATATCGTCTTTACAAATCTATTTCTCACAACACAAATTTATTTCATTACATAGATTTAAATATAGTTTTCATTTAAAACAACTGATCATCTTTTCATTGACAAACGCCTTCCCATTTACCAGTCCAAATGATGTAATCTCAACATTATTGAGGATTTTCTTTCCCTAACACTATCTAGAAACTAAAATGTATAGCACAGATAAAGGTAGAAAACAAAAGTCACACATGGGAAGAATAACCATGGTAAATTAACCCACATAATATTTCCTCTCATTTTAACATGCATTCTTGATAAAACATAAAATGAAACCTAGACACAGGGTGAATCATTGTGAATTATACACATGGAGAAAATCCAACTTAAATACCTATAATAACCATTTAAATCATCATTCATCAATGTCAATTCAAAAAAATCCATTCTATCAATAAAAACCCCCAACTCAAAAGAACACCCAACAACACATCTTCTTACAAATACAACTTACCCATCCCAGCCATTCTTGGCAGCCCCACTACATAACCACATCGCATCAATCAACACATAACCATACATACCATGCATTATAACACATCCCATCTGATCATCATCCAACCCCCTTTACTGAACCAATCTCCCTATTAAAAAACATCCCCAAACCAGAAACATTAATATACTTAAACATAACTAGATTTGTATCCCCACTGCTTAAAAATGACTCACCACACTGAATGAACCACCCACACACATAAACATGATCCCAAAAACTACACCATACAAACCAAACAATGAACTAATTCTAAATTTAATAAGGAATCCCTATTTAATTCCACTTCTTAATTCAGGGGTTGTCACAAAATAAATTTATTACGGGGAATCTGTTTATTTAATTGAATATGTATAGATCGTTAATTTCATCTATATAAGTGTTAAACAGAAGAGAAACAATAATAATTCACAAGATATTCCATGTTCACAAAAAAATAACACCAACAACATTGATTTTTTTGTAGACCAATAGCCCATATAGTTCACTACATCAACAAATAACAAAGAAGAACAAAAGTCTTTTTCCCAACACTGTGTGTTAATTTTAAATCTATTTCATTGTGTTTATTTATTTAAAATATCATTTAAATTCATAAGGGAGAAATTCATATACCCATCCCAATTTATTAAAAAATAAAAGCGAGACAAAGGGATCCCTACCTCAATTAACATACAATAAATAATTCCTTATTGCGCTAAAATTGGGGGTGTGCATGCATGAAAATCTGTTGGGGAAAACATGATCCCAAAAAGGTGGGACACAATCAAACTGCTCCTCAATAAAGAAGGGTTTAGGGACGCTCATCAAGAGAAAGATAAACACACAAGGAAGAATAGATCTCTGGTTTAGAAATTCTAGATCCTATATCAATAAATTAAATTGTTTTTAAAAGAAATTAATGATGGATCATGACCAAGACCACATGGTTTAGAAGTGAAAAGATGATTTAGGTTTTAGAAGATAGATATGATTAAATGAGGCTCTAAAACCATTAAATATTATGTTACTCTAATTTCAAATCACATAAAACATTAATGGGGTGAAACTAGAATGAAATTGAGAATTATGGAATTTTAAAAAACTGTTGAAGAAGGAGTCACCAGAGGAGGAGCTACTAGTGTGATTCACCGTTCAGTGAGCTACCGATATAACCTACCAGTAGAAGAATCAATGTTTGATGAGATTATATTGTATGAGTAACCATTTTGTGACTCACTGGGTGACTAATCACCAATGGTGACCAACCGTCACAATCTACTGTCACGAGTCACTAGTGTGAGTCACCATTCTAACTCACTAGTACTAACTCACCAGTCCTGACTCACTAGTCCTGAACCATCAGTCCGGACACATAGTCATGAGTTCTTGGTGTGATTCACTATTGGGGACCTACTATCATGACCTATTAGTCCTGACTCACAACTGAAAGAAATGGATTTTTGGAAAACTCTTGAAATGAGTCATCATGACCTCCCAAAACAATTCAACAACTCTATTATAACAATCTATTAGACCAGAGTGGTCCAGGACCATAAAAAACTCCATATACTGAATTTGAAATTCCACCTTTTGATATTTTCAAGACATATCACCATCTTTATCCACGTATTTTAATATCTTTAAAGATAGAACTAATTGTCACCCTCTTGACTAATGTTGAAAAGAACAAAAAAAAATGGATTTTCACCAACTAATTAACCAATTTAATTCATAAATTATCATATAATAACTATATATTTATACGATACATTAAAAACAACCCAAAAACTATTTTTCATTACAAAAAATTAAATAAACCCTCTAATTGAAAATACTCTACCAATCTTAATAATTAATTTATTTCCATCACTGTAAACCAAATCCTGAGATAATCCTACCACATTTACTAGAGAACAAATAATAATAAATTACACTACTAATTACAAAAAATCCAAATAAAAAAATTTTCATTTTCAAAAATAATATTCATAAAAAAAAATTCATTTATCTATGGTATATAAAAATCCTCACAAAAGAATTACCAATTTATTATAAATCTTTTTATTCTAGTAGATTCCCAAACATTCCAAAATAATATGTAAGATTAAAAAAATAATTTTAAAGTATAAAAATAACTCTATATATGTAAATTATTGTACGAATGCGTGTTTAATTTTTTCTATTTAATCAAATTAAAATTTAAAATCCCATTTGAAAATAAATTCACATTATTTGAAAATAAATAACCTTTTTTTAAATTCAATATTATTCATAAATATATTTCTTTAAACATTCATTTTACCAATTTTTTTTATTTTTAAATCCCTAAAAAATTTATGAATATTTCAAATAGAAATATTATTAAACACCCATAAATTAATATTACTTAAGAGAGAAAAACCCTTTAATAACAAATATATAAATATATATACATATATGTGTGTGTGAGTGTCTTTTGTTATATAATTTTCCCAAATAATTTATTTTTCTAGGAACCATATTTTTTCTTTTTTATTATTTATAAATTAATTCATCTATAATTTTCAATGTTCCTGAGATTCACAGGACCTCTGTGAAATTATAATTATTATATTGCACAATATATTTACTAAAATTTATCTTTATTTAAATACTATATTAGATTGATTGTTTCACATGAAACACCTTACTAAAACAAACCTTAATACATTATGTAACGATAAAACATTACAAGGAATGTATATGAAACCATGTATTAGAAGCTGCTGTTGATTAAGATAATTAAAAGTTTATAAATTAAAATTGGAAAATAACTAGAAATGAATAATGCCTTAAAATCTATGAGATCACATGGATTATATACACAATAAAAAAATTCCAATAGTATCACTAAACCTGTAATGATAATAATAACTATAAAATTATAAATTACAATGAGGAATGATTAGTGTGACATAATAAGTGATAACTGAATGAATGAGGTAGACATGGTTATATATTGGAAAAAATCTATCCATTATATGTACGGTGATTTGAAAATTTTTCATTTAAAATATAATCATTTGGTGTGGAATTACATGATAGTTATAAAATATTTTTTTATTATTATGAACATATAAAAATATTATCTTTTTTATAAATAATAAATTATAAAATCGTAAAAATGTTTTATTTAATTAAAATATGTTATTATGAAGTATTTTTATTCTTAAAAAATATTTTTATTAAATAATTATATGATAAAACTCAATGAAATATTCTAACATCAATAAATTGATAATATAAAATGATTTTAATATATATATTTAATATTAATTGTATTTCTGTTTAAGAGAATTAAATATAAAATATATTTCAAAGAACTTGTTTTTAAAATATTATATATTTTTATGTTAATAAAATAAATCACTACTAAATAATATTTTTATTGAAATTTACTGACAATTAAAAAAATTAAAAAAAATTATAATGATTACATAATTATTACATGACATATAATAAGAACATGTTTATTTTATGACCTAAATTGAATTTCACTATAAATGTCTTTATAATGACTCAATATTTTTTATATAAAGAAAACAAATATATAGTAAAAAAAATTTCAAAAAATTATATTGGAAAAAAAATTAATATAATAAAATTAATTTAATTGTCATTTATAAGCAATATAAAAAAGTACAGTTACTATTTTCAATTTTCAATTTCCTATAAATATATTTTTTTCATTCTATTTTATGTTTTTAATTAAAATTTTAATTTAAAATTATTAGGATTTAAAATTAAAAATATGAACTTAATATTTGTATTATTCATAAATATATTAACTTAAGAAGAATTTTTATTTTTCATGAAAATTTAAATTATATATATATATATATATTACAAAATGTTGTTTTTTCAAATGCTTTCACTTTTAATAGATTATTAATATTTAATAATGAATTAAAATTTAATGAAACCCTTTAAAAGAAAAAAATATATTTATGGATTACAATAAAACATTTTGAATCATTATACTGATTTTTGAAACATACGTTTGATAGTTTAGAACTTGTGGGAAGTTTTATTAATATAAAATTATATTTATTACCATTTTATTTAAAGATATAATTAAAAGGATACATTTTTTTTGGAGTGGTTTGATATTCATGGTAATAAAAACTATACATGATCTTAATGTTAATACATTTATGTTTAAAATGGATTTTTTTTATAAAAAACATTTTTGTTGTGTTAAGAACTCATATATTAATATTAATTTTACCATATATTATGATTGAATCTCATAAAATGGATTTATAATTTTCTAGAAGAACTAAAAAATTATCGAATGAATTCAATTTTATTTTTATGGACAAAAATAAGCTATAATCGAAAGAAAATGTTACTGAAGAAAAATTGAAATATGAAAAAAAACAAGAATAGAATGATTTAAATATATCAAAACCTCACCCTTGTTTGTGTGGATGAGGGGTGCTTCATCCAGGGGTTTCTCCCTTTCCATTATTTTCCACTTTTGGAACCACATTCCATTTAAAGTGACATGTATATAATATAATATGTGTATTTAAAAAATATCCACCACATTCACATATAAAATACTGCATTCACTACATTTATAACACCTTGATATTATATAAAGTATTTGCTTTCAAATAAATTGAATTTCTTATATAATAAGCGCTAAATGAAACACCGAGTCTTAACAGACTTGAATATACTATTATTAATATTATTTTAATAGTACTTTTATTACCTAGCTATTACAGTTTTTTTAATTAATAGTAATAAATATATTTTAAAAATTTATTATAACGGTGTTATATAAACAAACACATTGATTAAAAGTAAAAAAATATTAATTTATTTTATTTAAATAATATTTTCTCAAAAACCCATTATTATTTCCCTTTGGAATCAAAAAATAAAATGATTTTTTAAAAAGATAAGATAATTTATTTAGGAAAATAAAATATAATTTTTAAATCCACATGAAAAAATTATATTTTGGGGAATCACTGGGATTTATCTATAAAGAATATATTTTTACAAATACTGAAAATACAGGTTTTTTATTGAGAAGTGAATTATCATTTAAAACTAGATAAGGTAATATTAGTACTAAAATGGTTTTAAAATTAATGTTATTTGAATTATATATTTATTAATCCAACTGATTTTATTTTAATCTACTTAATTTTTAATGTTCATATGAAAACATCATAAATTTTTTAACATTTTCTATTTGTAAAACTGCATTCATGTCATATCTATGAGTTTAGTTGTAAATTCATGTTTTTAAATTATGTTAAATTTAATTTTAATAATTTATTAAATAATTTGAATCGTCAAATCTTAAATTTTATAATAATTAGAACTTATTTTTGGTTCAAAATTAAAAAAATGTAAAAATTATTTAATGAGGTTAAGGATAAAAATGAGTTTACATGGGGGTAATACTAAAATAATAATTGTATAAAAACATATAAACTTGTAAAAAATGATCATAATGAAATATTAATACCTTATCTTCTCTATGGTTTGATAATGATAAATTTTTATACTTTTGACATGTGTTAATGTGGGGATTCTGTTTTTCTTTTCAAAAATCATTAGTGTGACACAAAATCACTTATGAAACGTCACTCCTCTACCCTCTTATTCACACATCCAAACCCCTTTGGTTCATCCAAATATTGTCAAAATATATTCCCTAATTCTCTATCCACTTAATAATGGTCTTATTATGATTTTGAATCAACCTTTTAATGGCCTTAGGTGTAAACCTAATGTGGTTTTCTGAATATGAGGTATGATTTCTAAACATTGGTTAACTATCTTCATACAATAACCTAGGTATGTCCAATATTATGAAATTTTCTTATGTTAATTTGATAAAAATAACAATATACACCGCCATCAAATGGGAAATGAAACTGTCAATCTAGTGTATGAAAGACCACCAACTCGTAAACCGATGTTATTCATTTTCTATCAACACCTCTCACAACTAGATATAATGTTGGATTTAATTTCAATAAACGATATTGATAATATTTGTATACCTCAATTTTTATAACACCACATATTCCATCTTAAATCCCAAATGTTGGAATAGAATGACATCACTCATGTGTACGAAGATGTATCGACTAACAAACCAATATTGATTGTTTTTCATTTATGATTTACTTGGATGGTAATACAGATAAAGTAAATGAATATATATTATATTTGTAAAATAATTATAATTTGGGGATTAAGATAACATGTATACCTTTTTAAATTCCACACATTTAGAATATGACAACGTTGTTTGTGTTTACAGCATAGTTTCCCCTCATGAAGCGATGTGATTCATTCATCATGTACATATTACAGGGAATGTAAAAATGATATGATTAAATAAATATATGTAACATATATGAAATACAAATTATTATTCAATTTTAATATATTATTTAATCACAACTATTTGTATCCTTTGAGAATACAGATACAACATTTATAAATACGTATCGTCTACCATCTCTACGAATGGTGTATTTCATTATCAATCTGTATCATTTATATATTAAATTATATATATATATATATAATGAGTAAATATATATATGTTATAATTATATAATGTTTAAGATTTGTTATCTAATTTATCCCTAATAAAAATAAGAGAACCAACAATAATAATTTAGGACACATCCAAATAACAAATATGTTATTACACAAAACATGATTTTTACAAGGAAATATAGACTTACATGTATTAAAAGGTACTATGTAATATATATATATATATATATGGTATGATAAATATGTTTATGGTCCATTAACATATGTATAATAAAATAATAATTAGCATACAAAATGTGGTAGTCTGTAAGAAGTAAGTTGAGACTCAAGGTATCAGATTTTTATCTCACTTTTCTTTTCTATGAAATATATTCTGTATTTATCACATGTTTCTTTAATGGGTTCCATATACTACACATGAATATTTTTACTGATTATTTTAAACATTATGTGAATTTACATACCCATTGGTAGATCTATGTTTTTTTGGTTTACATTTCAAATGGATCTAATGTAATTATATAATTTTATCACAATCTGTCTTATTTAGGACATACATTATATTATCCACCAATCATATTTTTTGATTTTTATATACAACCCATGAATTATTTATTGTTAAAAATATATTTAATCACATTATATTTAAAATTTCATTTACTGTTATTATTTTATGAATTTTATGATTCAATATAACCAATGTGGTAATGGTTTTATGATTCAATGTCATTGTTTTTAGAGAATGATTATGATTATAATTATAATGATGAAATATTATGATCATATTTCATGAAAGTAATGGAATTAAAATCTACAATGGTTATGTCATGAGAATAAATTTTTCCTCCATTTCCTCTCTTTATGTACTAAATAGTTCAAGTGATTTTTTTATTGCAAAATTGACTTTATATCTATCTTCTTGTCGAATAACCCTTTCTCTTCAAAATAGATAATTATTAAATAGATTTTTTTAAATATCAAATTTATCTAAAAATATTTATTATTGATATTTTTATTCATTTTTTAATTTTTTTCAAAAAAAAATTAAAATTAATATAACTTTCATTTTCTAAAGAAGTCGCATTTTGAGTTTACCCAAAATGTTAATGGAATCTTGATTTTAGGCATGTATAATAAGAATAATATTTCTCACTGCAATGAAAGATCAATAAATTAATGATTCCTTCCTAATTGTCCAAATATATTTTTAAGAAATTTTTTTTTGTAAATTTATTATGGATTTTATGTTTGAAATTTTTTTTGATGTGAATGTGTATTTTCATAAATAAATGTTACCATTGAGCTTTCAAAATAATTTTTCATCACGATGATAATAATTTATATTTCATATGATTTAATAGAGATATTATAAAAGAATATAGTTATTATTATTTCTTTAAATTTTTTATCTTTATTTTGATAAGATGAATATAAAACCCATTTCTTATACATTCATTATACCATGATAAAATTATTATCAAACATAATTCTTTTTCTACTGGTTATACCATTAGAAAATTCCTATGAAACCCAATTATTTTTCCATGGCTTATATTATGATGAAATTTATATAAAAACCAATTTTTCATGGTATTATGAAATAATTTCATTATTATGAAACCTATTTATTATAATGGGTTCTGATATGAAGAATGTTTATCTATTTTGTGCCACACAATTTTATGATTTTCATTACATGATGAGTGGGACCTATATCTCCCAATAATGAATTGGATAATGATTGATTTCTCTGGAAATAAATTAGAACAGAATTGTGAGTTGACATAGCTCTATGAGGGAACTTTTAGACAGTTATATTCTCTGGAGAGAAACATGACTTCTTTGATGGTTTGAGAAGTAAACTCATTCCACTTTTATAGCCTTCAAAATTTCCTTTCAATATTATATAAATGATTTTATATTCTTATATATATGCCAGAATTCCATGTCTAATGTCAATGTTATGCTCTCATGGATAATTTTATTCGATTTCCTTATAATTTCTGTCTTATGAATTGCTAAAATTTATTCCATGAATCATGATTTTGGAATTTGATATGAGGGGTTTTTTTATATGCTATTCTTCTACTCTCATACCCTCATGTGCATGTTATGATTATATATTTCCCATGCTTATTGATATTGAGCATTCAATATAATCTTTATTTATTTTTATTCTTCCTTGGTTATGATGTTAGTTATTAAATGTAAAATGTCTGATAAGTGTGATAATTATGGGGAACTATAAGGAAGATGATGTAGATCACTTATGTAAAAGTTTTTTGCGTGTTCATGATTTGAATGGAACTATATCGTTATGATATGTATTTATTTGTTTTTGTAAATTAATTAATATTTATATAGAAATATATAGTATTTGTATGTCAATAATAAAAAATATCCTTATGGCCACAATATTTCCAATAACCGTTGAGAGTGGACACACCTATAACAACAATTTTACAAAAAAATATATCTATATATCTTCATATAGAAATTTTTTTAATGCCTTGTCAATATGTATTTTAAGAGTATATTACCACTTTTCACTAAATCGATGTATATATAGAACTATGATATCCACGATTATTATAAATCATGGTTATAGGTTCCATACACAAATGTTGGAAAAAATAATTTCTACTATAAGAGTTCATGAAAACTTATTTCCACAGTTTGAGCTATATTTTCAGAGTTTATATATATATATACACCATTAATGGTGTTTTGGGAAGTGGAACTGCGGATAGTTTCTGATTTTTTAGTTACTAAGATCAAATATAGTGGGATAATTTTTTAGGATCTTATAGTCATTATTTAAAAGGTTTATAGCCATAGTTTGAAACCAAGGAAGTATGTCTATTAACATGATGGGAAACTGATATGGCTCTTGGAATGGTGAAAAACATTGTTTATAAATCTATTTCTGAAATGGGGAATCATGTCTATCACCCTTGAATCCATTGTTATACCCCCATCCATTTTTCTTTTCGAATAGGATCCGTGGTTAGATGGACCGATGCTATAAGATATGTCCATGTTTTTTCATATATAGATATTTTTAACAATGGATATATGTGAAATTTTTTTTTGTATGAAATTTTTGGGGGTGAAATTTTTGGTTATCACTAGATCCAAGGGCATTATAAGAAACTTTTGACATAACTTGTGTGAAGGTAATTCAAATTAAAATGGCTTACACCACTGAGACTTTGAAATTCATTTATTATTGCGGGGTCCTAGTTAATGTGGATCTAATAGATTTCTTGAATTATAATATAGTTTTTTCTACCTCGAATGATTATATCTATCTAAAGGTGTAATATGATAGATTACATGATTTCTATTTAATCTGTCATTTTATATTCCAATTCAAATATAATTTTTGTGAAAATGTTTTATTCTGTTTTTTTTTTCATTAAAAGGAATCACGGTGAATATTTTAGATATATGTTTTTTGAGGATGAAATTGTATAATAATGAAAATTTTTCCGGTGTAAGGAAATCCCCTCCTGATACGGGTAAAAATCATATTAATAGGGGTGTTTCAAATGTGGTGAAATATTTTTCTCTTGAACTTACAGAAGTCACTTAGTTGGTTAAAAATAATGAATAATGATTCCTAGATCATGAAATAGAAGACTATAGGTAATCTTTTATAGAATCTGGGCCATGTATGTACTTGTATTTGGTATGGTAATTATGAATCTACTTGTCAGTTTTAATACGATCATTGACCGTTTTATATGGGATTGCTTTTCATAAGGGAATGAATGTTTTTATCACCCTATCCATCATCTATTTTTTTCTTCTTTTTTCCTTTTCTAATAATAAGGTATATACTATATCATTTATAATTAGAAAAAATAATATTCAAATGAAATCCTTTCCCTCATTGATTTTTTAAAAACAATAACTACTATATGAGTATTAAAATGGATTCATATAAATCCCTCAATGGTGAAAAATATTGATATCTACCATGATGGAATGAATTTTTAGAGATAAATCTATTATTATCAATGATATATGGAGAAATTATAGAGAAGGTTATGATCATTCAACAACACATAATAGAAATATAATGTTGACAGAAAAGTTATCAAGATAATCATTGATGTGATATATAATTTTATGTTGGTTATAAGTTCATTTGGAAAATATTTCCATGTAAGAAGGTTTTGAGATTATAGTGTACAGGGAAAATAATACCATGTTGTGTTAGTGATTTCCAAATTCATTATCATTTCAGGATGATATCATATCAGTTGTCATTTCGACCAAACATCTCTCAAGTTCATGATGTGTTTCATGTATCAATCCTATGGAAGTAAAATACTTATCAATCACATCTATGAATATTAGAGGTTTTACTATGGGTGAATGATATTCCTTATGAGGATAAAGTGGTGGGTATTATAAACTAGATATGGAATCTTCTATGAAATAAGGCCACTCACATAGTAAGTGTTTTTTTGGAAAAACTAATAGATTAGGGAATCCTTTTTGATACATTATAATGTAATGAGATAGAAGTATCATCATTTTTTTACTAAATAATTTTACTAAAAAAATTAATTTATTTGATGTCTTGTACTAGACACAATATTGAGTTTTAACAAGCCCTAATTTACTATTAATATTTTTTTAAACACGATTTTCATTTCCAATGAATTAATATTTGTTGGATGGAATATTAATAAAAATATATTAAATATTTTTTAATATTCTTTCATATAATAAAAACATACTGACAAAAAGTAATAAATTTTCTATGAAGTGATTATATTTCTCAAAAATATATTTTTTGAAAATGTTTTGTATTAATTATTTATGATAAAAATGTAAATTTTGTTTGAAACATTTTAGATATTTACTTATGAAAATATAATTAATTTTTTAAATCAATAAATAAACAATATATTAGGATCATTTTTTGGGATTTTTCATTGGAAGATCAATTTTTTGATGAATAATGAAAAATACTGAGATTTAAAGAAATCATTAAATTTATTTGAAGAATTTATTAGGTTTCTTATATTTTAAAATATTTTTAATTTATATTTAATAAATATAAATATATATATATATATTTTAATCCAATTTAGTTTATTATAATCAATTACATTTTTCATTATTATATAAAATCTTTTTAAACTTTTGAACAATTTTTCATCAGAAAACTGGTTTCTTATCACGTATGTGGGTTTAATTTGAAAATAAATTTTGCAGCTTCAATGGATGGAATCTTAAAAAATTTATTACATATTTGGAATAAAAATAATTTATATTATATAAAAATCCCAATTTAATCATTTTAAAAAATGATTACTAAAAACCTTTAAAATTAATTACAGTGATGAAGGTTAAATCATGTTTACCATGGGTTAAACTAAAATGATATTGTGTAAATGAACTATAAATGTTTCCAAAACTCAATGTGTGGACTTATTTTAACATTATATTATCTTATATTTCATAATATCTCATTTTAAATCATTAAATCATTTGGAAAACAAGGGTATACTTTTTTCTTTTAAAAAATTACAAGTGTTCGATTCACCTCATTTAGGAAATGCCACCACTCCCCTCTCCACTTCTCCCATATAATAAATATGTTTCTATCACTACCTACCAATATATCATCCCCAATTTCATATACACATCCTATAGGCCATAATGTGATTATTAATCTTTATTGAGAATGATTTTGGTATAATCTGAAATAAAATCTTTGATGAAGATGTAAAATTTTTATACTTTTGATTTTGTTTTACTATTTCTTCTACCAACTTCAATTAATCATAAAATATGATAATTCAATAATAAATTTATCTTTCCAATAATTAGGTTTTATTATAGAACTATAATACCCTATATTAATATTCCCTCCGGTCAAATGGGAAATGTAACTGACGATCCTGTGTACAGTGGACTACCTCCTTGTGAACTAATATTATTCATTTTCCATCACCACATATCATAGATGTACATAATTATGGATTTAATATTTATATATGTTATTTAGGATATTACTAAAAATATTAATTATAATAAATAATATTACATCTTACATAATGACCAATTTGAAAACAATAACATCGCTCATGCATATAACCGACAATCACTTTTCCAATCGATGCAATGTTTTCTTCATTTATATTTCAATCGTATTGTAATAATGATAGATTAAATTATTATATATGATATTTATAAAATAATTATACTTTAAATTATTTTATCATGTATTCATTATTAATTATTATCCAGTGGGAATATAATAATGTTGATCGTGTGTAGGATATACTACTGCCTCCGGAAGAGATGTGATTTGTTCTCGACATAGGCATTACAGAGAAGCTAATATGAAAAATATGAAATAAATTTATTTGATTTTTTTGACATATAAATTATTACTTAATAGAAATATATATATTTACCCTTATTTATTTTCAATCATTTTGGTAAATCAAAATAATGATCTTGCATATGTGTGACCTACCATCTCAAGAAATGGTATATTTCATTTTCTATCCAAAATTTTAATGGATTAATAAAAATAAATATACAATAAATATATATCATATTTATAACATGCTTAAAATTAAATTTTATTATGAAAACATGACCGATGTAAGAGGGCCAAAAATAAAAAAATCAAATCTTACATGAACAAATATTAATTACATGAAATGTGATCTTAATAATGAATTATTGATAGAGTTCAAAACAATTTCATAAATAATTCATATATGGTATGATAATAATATTATAACTATATAAAGTGTTTATAATAAATAAATATTTATAATAGAGGATTTTTGAATGTGTATGAATGAATTATAGACTAAACATAAGGTATTTATTCCAATTTTTTTTGAGACACATAGATTTTCATCAGATTCATCTTTTATGTGGTGTATATGAATCACTTGTAGTTAATTTTTGGATGTTTCAATAAAAAATATGATTATTTACATATGTATTTTAGGATCTCTCTTTATAGAGTTTGTGGTTCAAATGTTACATAGGAGAAAGGGGTATTTATCTAAATTTGCTTTCATTAGGACATACATTATGTTATGCACCTATGTTATTTGATGAGGCTAAAATAAAACCAACTAGAAATGATATATCGAGATTATTTTAGTTTCATCATATTTTAGTTTTTTTTTAATTTTTTAATTTCATTGTTTTTTAATCCTGCGGTATCAATGATTTAATGGTTTTATGATACAATTTAATCGTCTTTCTTGATTGTTTATGTTTAAAATCCGAAAAATTAAATATTATTATCCATCACTCAGGAAATTTATGAATTTTCTTATCCTTTATTTATTTCATGAGACTAATATTCTCCCTTTAGTTTTACACTATTTTTTAATCATTTCATCATGAATTTAAGAAAAAATGACTTCATTTTCATTTTCAGAAAAAAACCCCCATTTCAATGTATGTTCAGGTTTTCTAGAAATTTTTTTAAAATTTAATCAAAATTCTATAAATTATTTATTAATTAAATTTTTTCCCATGTTTCACTGGGATAAAATTTATGTAAAAAATTATTCATGTAATTTTATAAAAAATGTATATTCCATATTTACCGAAATTGGGAAATAAATCATTGTTTTTAACATATAAGACATGAATGGTATTTCATACATCCTTGAGTGATATATATTCTAATTTTTCCATTAATGTTTTCAAAATACATTTTCAATGATAAATAATTTATTTTATTTTATGATTTTTGAGTTTTGAAAAGTGTTTTAAATTTGAAAATGATATTTTTCTCATATAATGTTAGGAGTGAACATTGAGAATCATTTTCCATCTATGTTGAAATAATTTATTTTTATATATGATTTTATAGGGATATGATCTATGAATACCATTATTATTAATTATTTTAATGGTTTATTATTATGATGACATTATTTTTATGAAACACATTTGTTACAAGGGAAATACCTTGATAAAATGCATATGAAACCCACTTATTTTTCATTGGGTTATTATATGATGGAATGTTGAAATGTATATGAGATCCATTTCAATTCTATTGACTATGATATAATTTATTTCTTATGAAACCCATTTTTCTTCAGGGATTCTAACATGATGATTTTTTATGATCTTGTATAAAAAATTTATATGATTTTAGTTATGCGAGGGTTGAGACCAATGTCTCCCTTAAATAAATTGGATAGAGAATGATATATTATGAGATAAAATGCTATAGAATAGGCAGTGAAAATAGTTCATTTTGCGACATTTTCCTCTATGATAGGAATGATAGTGAACCTTTATTACTACGATGGTATGCGGAGTCAACCCAGTCTACTATGATAGTATGGTCAAGGAGAATTTATTAATATAGAAATAATTTTCTATTATTATATGTATGACACAATTCCATAACTTTTCTCAATGATACTCTCTCAATGATCATGCTCATTTATTTTTGAATGATTCTTGCCTTACAAAAATAGGGTATTTATATAATAAAACAATATTTTTATATTTTTTATATAAAATATCCTTTTAAAATGTGATGTTTATTCCCTCAAACACTTATTCTAACATAATTCTTATTTCTTCACCTTTTTACCCTTCATGGGAATCTCAGATCATCATTTATTATATTTCCTTTCCCAAGGATATGATGATTGGTATTATGTTTGATATGTCTAGTAAGGGTAATAGTTTAGTGGAACTAAGTGGGAGATGATGTAGATCACTTATGGAATAACAGTTTATGTATTAATTTTATCAATTTAACTACATATTTATAATCATTAAGTGCTAGTTCTATAATATAATGAATATTCATCTAAAATGATGTAATATCCATGTAATAGAAGATTGGGAAACTGAAACTCTACATATCCTCAATTTTATAGCTTCCATGATTGATATAATTCTTCCTAATCATTTTACAAACTCAATTTCTCATGTTTTAGAGGGTTTTTATTAAAAAAATAGTTCATTTAATGATGTTTCAAGGAGTATTCCAAAGGGATAATTTAATAACTCATTTAGTCTTTTTTAAGATGGGAGAGTATTATCACTACCATAGATGAAGCTATTTGAATTTAGCAGGGTCATTGTAATAAAACTATATCTAATTTTAACATATTGAAGTAACTAGGTGTTAAGGGGATTTATTTTCATCCTCAACACACAATTGAGGTATTCTGAAAATTTCGCCTCCTCGGCTTGATTTATGTTAATGTTGATGGCATTCTAAAACTAACCTAGGGCCCTGAGGAAGTGGATTACTGTGTATGGACAACTTTGGACATCTTCTTGGGTGCTTTAATGAAACCTGTGGCATTTTCTAATATTAGGATGTACAAAATTGGAGTTTTATTGATTTAATATCCTCTACAATAAAAAAAATTTTGGATCAATATCGGTATTGAAAGTAATTTAACCACCATTGTGCAAGCCATATGGAATAGTGTGGTGCATCTTATATTGATACTCCCAACTCAATGGACGGATTGAATTCACTATCTCATGGGGACCAATCATATACTTTTCATTAATTTCATGATGGGATCTTGGTTTTGGATGGTTTTACCAATAAGGGGTCAACTATGACCTAACTAGTTCAGATGACATTCATATTTATTTGATTCCCCTTCATGAAAAATAATTTAAAAGAAACATTTATTTTAGATGCTTGTAAACATTATTTCTTTCAATTCAATAAATGTTCCATCATTTTCTAACAAATAAACTAGAAGTTTTAAATTAAAAAATTCTAACATACCCTAACTATTAAAAAAATTGAAAAAAATCCTTGTTTATATGTAGACTACTAACACTAAGGATGGTGTGTTTTGTTGCTTATCACTACATTACTTTTCTAGTATTAAAAATATATTTTATGAATAATAGTGATATTAAGGAGTAATATTCGTCATTAATATGGTACATTAAATACAACACAATAAATAACCACCATTGTAATGTAATCCATTAAAATCACTAATTTACATGAAACATGCTCATCATGGATTCCATTCACATAAACCGTAACCATAAATTACTAAAAGTAAATATGGAAATTCTAAAATGATTGAAAAAATATGTTTATAATATATTTAATAATTCGTTCATGATTATATTTTTTTTTCAAAAAATATGATCCAGTATCTCAATTAGGAATCTTTATTGAAACAAATTAAATTATTAACATCCAATAATGTTAATAAACTGTAACTGTCTAATATTTGTGTATTTAATGGTTATAAATGACTGATATAAAACCATGAAGGTAATAATAATATTATAAAACAAGAGACAAAAAAGTATATGTCTTTTATACATAAAGTCGATGATCATTCAATAAATTTTGGAGTAGAAGGGTAGGGTTTCTAGACAAATTATTTTTACATTGAGACATATTCCATATTCCTTGCATGTTTTTTATGGTGAATATATAGTCCAATAAATTAATATTATCATATATTTTATGATATTAAATAATTTTACAATTCCATCATTTTTTAAAGTGATATCAATTAAAGTGTTACTAAATCTGAAAGGGTTTCTTTATCAATTTTTATACTGTAAAATACATGTAATATTCAAAAAATTGTTTGATTTTTTCTTTTGTATATTGATAAATATTGTTTAATATTATAATATATTTTATTTAATTCAAGTTATTTATAAACACATATCTTGTTATCATTTTAAAGAGATTTTTATAATATATTACATAATACATAATGGTTCTTTATAACAAATTCCATTCTAAGGAAAATGATTTCAATTACACATATATTTTCGTTTATATAGTGTTGATACCTTCAATTTTTCATTTAACATATTCAATATCATTATTTATGTTATTTGAACATTAGTTTTATATTTTATCATTATTTTAATTTTTTTCAAAATTTATCATGGTTGTGAGTGTTCCATTTCCTATATCGTATATTTCTTGTGAGAATTATTTCTCCTCCATATCCAATTTTTTCATCCCATTAATTTTATCTATTGTTATTTTGAAATAAAAATATTCAATATCTATTAATAAATTAATATTTATATATTCTTCCTAACAAATGGAATATTTATTACTCTTATAATTATATATAGATCAATAATAATGTTTTGAAATTTTATATGTGTTCATATATTTTATCTTTTACAATACATTTTTGGTCATAACAATTATTTCATTTAAATTTTTTTATTTATCTTCAAAAAAAATTCTTAAAATGTTATTTTAGTTTTCTTCTTGGGAATTATTTTTAAAATTAAAATTATTATTTATTCTGGATTTACATCATCTATATTGAAAAATGAGAATGAAATTTGGATTTTATTTTTTTTATAATAATAAAATTTTCTCCACCATTCATAAGTATTCATTATTAAACTTTTTCTCCATGTTTTTTGTATTATTATAATAAATTTATTTTATCATTAAATTAAAATTTTCTTAATACGGTATAAAAATTGTAATGTGTATTTCATCTTCTTTCACCTATTTGAATAATAGTTCACTTCTAATGATTCATTCATCAATGTTATCACACTTTAATGAGTCTTTTTATTACTAATAATATGATTTAATGTTACAATGAACCTTATTTAAATATATGGATTAACATAATGTTATTCTGTTTATTATAAAGGGAAGCTATTGACACATTATATTTTTATTATTCCATTATAGAAAATTATTCATTTCTAAGGAATGTTGATCATACATTGTGTTGTTATTAATTTATTTATTATGGTGAATTGAATGGAATTAACTATGTAATTGGTAGGGAATAAAATTATATAGCTCATCAATGATTCTATTGGTCACATGAGACAATTGGTTTGTGTATTTTGTGTATAACTATGCATTTATTAAGTATTTTTTTATCTGTGGCATTGATGGTGATTATAAAATATCAGTTGTGGCCTCATCATAGAGTATAATTCTTTGGATGAGGACTTTATATAATTTATAATGTCTCGAAAGAGGCCTTGTTAATAACATTTTGATATTTCAAATTATGCATTGAGACACTATAAAATCAGTTATTATTATATAAGTTATAATTTAAATTTCTATGTTATTAATGGATATGGTTCATTCTCAATTTATTGATAATATTGAAAATTTATTTTTAATTAAGTCTTTTATATTGTTTATTGGTTTTATATCAAAGATAGATTCCACTATATGCTTCCCCTCATTGGGAATTTAATATTGAAATATTATATTGTTTATATTCCTCAGGATTCCATGAACTGATATATAAAATAATCCAAGGATATAATAAAAGAAATATTACTTTTTTTAGTAATTATATAATTATATAGTTTAAAGTATCTAATGTATTATAGAAACCAATTATGTATTTATTATCCCAATACATTTAAAATGTGGGGTCATTTTTTATATGATCCCTTGTATCTTTTATCATTGTTATTAAGTAAACATTGGATCATGGAAACTATAATCTATTTAACTATTACTGGTATAAAATAATGATTCATAGTAAGCTATGTGATAATATTCAGGAAAAATATAGTATAATATATCATAATAGTTTTTTTGTAATAATTTATCTTAGATATTTAGGGACAATATTGATATATTTTGTGTTGTATTTATAATAAGGGTATAATTGATTGATTTTTTTAATTTTTATAATTGGGTATAATGGATAAGATGATTTCTTGGAACATAGTTCTCTTGGATTACATTTTTTAGAATATTGAAATATATTTTCAATGAACGATTTAATTATTATTCAGTAAATTACTAGAGAACAGCAGTTAAAACCATATGCTTTACACCCTTTCCTAAGTCCACCCATATGTTACCATACTGAAGATGATACATGAATTTAATAAAAAAAATCTTCATATTCAAAAGGCTCCTAACTATAAAAGCATCTTTAAAAGAAAAAGAATAGCATGCATAATCAATAAACACATCCAAAATAATATTTTATGATGTTATAAAGTACAAAAAAATGATCACCCACTAAGAAAATAGTAGATAAAAAAACAAAATTCAGAAATACTATCCCTACATGAAACATCCCATCATGTGTTCCACTAAACTACTGTGCCTAGATGGTTAACCACAACAACTCAATAGCACCTCCCAGTATGTCTAAGGCAGCCAAATAACATTGAGGTTCTAAAGGTGAAATTGTGGGGAGGCTATACCTTCATATAAGTGTACCAAAAATATAAATTACCAATAATCATCCATAATAGTAAGTAATTTGATTGAGAAATCGTGAAATTAACCAAGATAAAATCCTTTTATAATAATAAATTAAATTATGAAAAGGAATAAAGAGTAATGTCTCACATATTGCACCGATCACCCACTAGTCCGATCAAATAAACATGCCAGAGTACATAAAGGGAACTAAAAAAGTTGCAGGGATTCCCTACTAACTCTAATTCAAACCTCATATCTAATCACAAAGGATTTATGGAACTAATGTAGACTAATCATAAGAATATCCATGAGTATCTCTGCTCAATCCTGAAACCCTTGTCCCCATCCTTACCAACCAAGTAATGTGTAATCAACCTTAAAAGAATACATAATTTCACATGAACACCATGGAGGATAAATAGGGATAGTAAATGAACATAGTGTTCCACTTAAATTATGAAACTATATATATACTCTCATAAGTGCATGAACATACAATTTTCTCAGACTTATGAGTCAATACATTAAAAAAAATTAAAATGAAAAAAACATTACACAACCAATTCATGGGTCCCTAATATATGTTTATTGGGTAATGTGTCATCACTTGTATATAAATATATTTATATATATATATATAAATTCCTTTATGTATATATATATGATAAATATGAATAAAATACCAAAAAAATCATAGTCGATCATTTGGTTCATACTACAAACCAGCAGGAGGTCCTATACATTGGTAACATAAATAGATTTCATGTCACTCAAGACATTCATAATTAGTAGAAACATAGTTATGAAATTCTGATCATAAATATATTCTTCTTCAAATGTTGGAAAATCCTCTGGGCAAGATACATCCATAAAGGAGGGTAAATGTCCTTACCGAAGGTCCACCCATAATTTCAACCTATCACTATAATAATGTATTCCAGTTAATTAGTGGCTATCCTATAAATGGTATCCTTGTTAAATTACATACCAAAAAAATGTAAATATTGTTTGATATCTCATCCCTAGGTCCTAGTATATAAGAGATCACAACATTGTGACTCATATAATCCCACATAGGCTTACCATTTGGTGATCAGCACTCAATTCTATATAGATCTAATATCATGTTCAACTTCAATTCATATAAACAGATCAACACCTTACACCCATTAAATTTCTATGACTATAATAACAGTGTTTCAATCCCTCCCTAGGGAGTATAATATAAATATATCATGATTGAATAATCATACATGAGTATCCATCAATTATGTGGAGCACCATATTCAACACCGTAGTTAAGAAATTGTTCAATTATAGCATAGTCAACCATGTTTCATGAGTATCACAATAAATAAAGATTCCATGCCTAAATATCATAGTCATAGGGACTACATTATATAATATACAAATCCATAGGTATCAAATACCATATCCAAAGATGTTTCTTAGGGTATCTGAATGACATAAATAGAAACACATAAAATCAGTAACCTAGAAATTTGTATATGTATCCCAAGAATATATTAGTCAAACAAGTAGTATTAGTACCGGCATCCCTGTATGTAACTTTATATATCCCAAAAATATAAATAAAAAGGGAGTGAACTAGGACCCTAGGAAGTACATATGGGAATTCCAATAATCTAAATAATGGGCTAGATAATATGAATCATTTGAAGTATATCTGGTCATCTAAATAATGAGTGCCTCAATACAAAAAATCACCATCTAAAACAAAAAAGAACCATTTTTAATCATATCCAAATCAATATTAATCATGTGAATGCATAATTAAAAGGTTCAATGGGGTCTAATTCCAAAACCAAACTCTACCACCTCCTCCTCAATAGATTACATGTTTTATCCATGTTCTATAGTGACCCTTGAGGCCATATCATCCAAACCCCACAGTACACTAGGTTAGGTTTTTTAAATCCTCATGCACCCACATTGTCCATCATGTAAAAAATGAACGTTATTCTTAATTAGGATTATTTAATTCTATACACAAGACAAGGAATACCTACTTATATCTTCAAAAAATTAAATATATCAAAGGCATCTTATATGGGATCCTCATAATGAGTAAGTAAATAAATTTAGAAAACAAGGGATATTCTTGGTCAAAACATAATTAGAGGAATCTTATGTGGGATTAATGGGGTTTTGATGAAATTATAAGCATCCCACATGGGATCTCATAATTTATCAAATAAGTAATGGAATACCTATTGGGTCTCAAAAATAAAAAAAATAGTGGAGGAATCCTATATGGGTTCCCCTAATTTAGATCATAATCAGTATAATCCCACAGGGAATCATCAATATAAGTGATAAGTTGGAGTATGAATCTAGATAACATTGTTTTATAGTGACATAATTCATTCATACATTAGTTACATATTTAAATAATTTAAATTTAACAATTAGTTGGGATATATAAAACTAGGGGCATCAGCCTCATGGGTAATCGTAAGAATACAAAAACCACATAAACATGAATAAATTCTCTTGGTATGTTATGAGAAAACATCATCCTTTAGGAATCATTAATCTATTTATAAAAAAATCTAGTTAGCTCTATCCAAGCTCATAGATTTCAGATCAAAGCCACACCAGCTTATAAGATATAACATAACAATGGACAAATCAATTATAGTCTAAAAACAACAATTACGTCATTAGTTAATATAATATTAAAAAAGAACCATAAAGTCATAATAATTTGTATCACATCATATTCATATCACTTGATGAAAATATCAGAAACCATTATAGAAAGGTCTACCAGGGTCCCGTGAAAAAACAAATTGGAAAACACATAACTAATAACATCAAAACAACCAATCAAAAATTTTAATTTAGTCATTAACGATTTAGAAAATCTATTTATGACACTTTTACAGGGGCACATACATCCGTCTGTGGAGGACGTGCAACTATTTGCTTCCCTGCATTCTCGCTTTCCAAAGGCAGGTGATATCTATCACTTTTCCTGGGATGGTTCCTCCTTGATCAAAACGGGATGTTGTGTTGTCAGGTATTCCTTCCATGGATTCCTCCATGGAACTCGTTACCTTGTCTGGGTCTCCCTTAAATATTAATTCATTTTTTGTGAAACTCTTCCTAGTTCCATATCTTCATGGACAGTAGTTAATTACACTTCTTCTGTAGGGACATTCCAAGGGGTCAAGTTAGGGTAGCGACCTTCAGTCAGGGGTGTAGTCACCTTATGAATCACTGGGGGGTTTGGGTGCTGGGACACTGGCATGTTTGTCTTCTGTCCCATGTTATATGGCCTCTCGAGGGTTCAGATGCCCGAGGAATCCCATATCGAACGTGGGGAATCCTATGCAACGGTCATGTATCAGAGGTTTTCCTTAGCATACCATGTTTAACAAATGGTATGCCGTAAGTTTAACGTCCAGCAGAGACAGATCGAACTGATTAGAATACTGACTAAAGTGGATTAGATGGGGGAAAGCCTTAGTGGGAACACTAATGCTGGGGCCAACATATATTTTTACTTCCCGATAACTTTTTAGGGGAATAGGGAACGAGATGGAATTATTTCACTGGGATGTGGCGGCCTAGATAATAATTAGGATGGATGGTGGATGGATGAATAATGTGGAGGGGGAATAAAATAGGACCATCACAAGGGTGACTGTGAATTTTGTTTTTAGCCTCGAAGAGACATTCTTTGTATCCCCGTTTTAGGGAATCAAAGATCATGTAGTTCGTCTTGACAACTATTTACCGCTGGTTTGAGTTCCAATGGCTTACCACTGAATGGGGTGACAACGAATTACCACTGAAAGAGGCTGACAACAGCTTACTGGTGAATAGAGTGACAACGGTTTTCCGCTGAATGGAGAACAAAAAGTGGAATACATTTTAACGTCATGTAGGAAAAGTGTGGAGGGATGTGAAGTGGCCATGACCATTGGTTGTTTGTATTGAACCTTCGGGAGGCTTCCTACATACCCTACATTGGAAGGGATCAAAGTCCACATATTTCAGGTATGGGGAAGGAGTCGGTGAACCAATGTGAATAAGGACCTGGGGTCTAGGTGGATGGTGGGATTGAACCTCATGGATCTTTCATTCATACCTTTACTTGGAAAAGATCAAATACCATGTAGTTCATGGTTAGATTTTTGTGCAAAGGATTACTGCTGACTGGGGAAACAATAACTAACCACTGATTGGGTTCCACAATTTAACATCTTGCAGGATGGGGGAAACCGACGTGAAAGTGGTTGGAGGGACCTAGTTTTGTGCTTCAACCTCAGAGAGCCTTCCTTTGTACCCTACCTTGGAAAGGATCAAATTCCAAGTAGTTTAGAAGGGGGCACTTGGGGCTTACTCTCTAAGGCAGCCGAAAGTGTTGGTGAACCGACATGATGATGGACGAAATGATTGGGGCTGTGGTCTTGAACTGCTGGAGGCTTCCTACGTACTTTTCCTTGGCAAGGATCAAAGACCTTAGTTTGGGGGGTTTTGGGGTTTTCACTCTTGGATTCCAAGGGTGGATGTCATGGTCGGTTCTTGATCTAAACCCACATGAGTCATTCTCGATGTAAGAAACAAGAGGTCGTAGAGACCTGGTGATCACGTCACAAAAGGTGCATCTGTGGGAGTTGAAGTGGGGCTTACACATGATTTCAACCCAAGGAGGAAACAAGAGATTATGCATGGTTAGCATCCCGAAGATTTTGGGACTTACTCCAGGATGGAGGCCCGGTGGAGACAATGCCCAAAAATAGAGGTATTTGGTACCGAATAAAGGAGTGGTCTGACATCCATTCCCCCCCCCCCCTCTCCGGTCCTTCAAACCGAAGAAGAAAGGAGGATATGGAATGCCCCCTCCTGCAAGAAAATCAAGGGGATTACACCAGAATGGTTTCCCTTTCCCCACGTAGGATGCATGGGGGGAAGTGGCAGTTTAACATCGTGTGCTAAGGACGATGGTTCTTGGTAGTTTAATATTATGCATCTTGAACAGGGTGGGTTTACTCAGCACCCCTTGGACTTATAAAACTGGTTCCCTCTGCACCTTGGTGAAGAGAGGGGACATGAAATGTCATGGCTAGGGGGTGTTATGGAATGAACCATTAGGGAGTCCACAGTATTGTGTCTATAAGAAGAAGAAATAGCCATTAGCGTTCATATGAAAAGAATAATGAGTTAAAGAAACGCAACAGGTAGTATCTTCCAAGGGACATTGAATTTACTTCGCACGAACCAAGAGGGTCATACCAGAAAAGAGTATATGGTGAATGTGATCTGGGCGCATGAGGCGCCCAAAAATGATGCCTGGAAGAGGGACATCATAGGCGCACATAGAGGGAGGTTTGTGAGAAAAATGAACTGTGGCATGAAAAATGGGGAGCTCGATACACAATTGAGTCACATGCATGAAAAAGGGTAGGCCGACATGCAATTGACCAGCATGCCCAAAAAAGGGCAGGCCAGTGTGCAATTGAGCGGCGTGTGTAATAAAATCTGGGTTGGTGCACAATGGCACTGCATGTATGAAAAAGCCTTGGGTTGCGCGCAATCGGCTAGTGTGCGCGAAGAAGTATAGGGCGGCACTGAAAGTAGGGCACACAATTTTGATGGAATTCCACGCTGAATAAAGTAATTCACGCAACTGTAAGGAATTGTGCATGGGGCATGGGACTTGAAGGGATTTGGACGAGGGTTAAGCCCGAGGGGTCTCGTGAAAAAGAGGACCCCTAGGCGACCTGGCATAAAAAATTATGCTCCTAAGAGCCATCTTATGCGTTCATGAGAGGGAAATTTTGTACTGGAGAGACGGATCAAATTCTTCAGCCCGAAAGTCGGAGGGTTGACCTTCTATTTGTAGGCATTAGGAGGTGCAGATTGGCGTGGAAAATAGGCATGCTTGAAATATTGTGTGCCGGCGTTAGAATCCCTAAAGTGCAGTTGTGTGGGGTGGTGGCATGTAAATTTCCAAGCCCATGTGAAAATCTCTCGTAAATCCCGATATTTTTCACACGGGGTGGATTTTTCAGGCACTGTTGAATTTCCTTCACGCGGCCTCCCTGAGCCCACCGGAATAAATCACTGGTTCCAAATATGTCTTCTCTTTATCACAGCCATACCTTCTTTAGCCTCTAATCATATTTTGGCATCTACAAATTCCCCCCCCCTCAGAATCGGATTGGCGAGGGGCCGTAAAGGTCATATTTCAAGAGAAACATCAAGATACAGGACTCCCTAGGGCATGCACATGCTCAAAACTGGAGCAGCATGTAAAACTAATCTGAATCGTGCAATATTCATTTAATGTACACACGAAAACCCATCACATAGCTTATAAAGGCCATATGGGTCCCTAATTACATATGAGTTTTCTCACGCAATCATCCAAAAACTCTTGCGTGGGACAATTTCCTCTGCCCTATGTGAAAAAATGCTTCGGTTGCACATAAGTCACCAAGATTAGCCATCGTTTTACACACATACCCGGGATTATTCATTCCAACTTCTGATATTCCGTTCCATACTATAATTTTTCTCACCGACTTCTTATTTTTGGCGCTAACCTCTTATCTTTTGCTCCAACCTCTTAAGAACTTGCTGGTGGAAGATGGCCACCAATCAGGCAGACGTTGGGGGTGAAGCCACATTCATTGTTCGAAGGGCTGATATGGTCAAAAACCCTGAGGTTTATAGTGCAAAATGGATCATATACAACAAACATATTGTTTTCAACATGTTGACCCCAGCCCAGAAGGATTATGCACTATCTTCCAACATATCGATATGTGACTTCGGTATCTTGGAGGAGGCACCCATGCCAAGATTTGATGTTGACACACCACGGTCATGGGTGACCCGCAAGGATGTCCTAACTCGGTATAATATCACCTGAAATGGCTATCCTATAAGAGAAACCATTCATATGGACGTTTATGTCGGGAATCCTTGGACCAGGACCATTTCCAGGAGTGACCCTATCGTGGAGAATTCTCCAACCCTTTACACAAGTGCCTTCTGTTAGAGTGTTACTGATGAGACCAATGACTAGATGTAGGATTGGGATTTGCTGTCTTGAGGCAATTTTACCCGTGAATGGGACATGCATATTGGGTATGGAAGATGTGTGACCAGTTTAGGGTCGAATTGGGGCACAACGGTTTGTTCAAGGCTATGTGGATGTCGCAGTTTCATTTCTATTTTCAACATGAGATCGGGCCAGAGCTATTTACTCGATGGTCCACCGATACCAATAACATCTTTATTCATCATGGGGAAGTTGGTATCTGCCTTTGGGACATTCATTGCATCAGGGGAATCCCTTTGTAGGGGCACCAATAAGATGAATTCCTCCCGCTAAGAAACGTCTGGGAAGATGGATCACGAACCCCTATGCTGACATGGCACCTGTTGGAGGTGGATAAGAAGAGGTTGGGGGTCAAGGATTTGTTGAAGGACGTCACTCTCAAGAAATGGTTTATCTTGTTCCTACAAAATGATCTTGAAGTCAAGATGTCGGGGTGAGGGAGACGATGTCCGACCGTGGCATAGAGGAGAAAAGGCGGATCGTACTGGAGGTTCCTAGAGGCGAGGGACAATCAATCATGGGGCTTCATCATAAATGAGAGTTGGGACACAAACATTCTATATGCCTGATTTCCTACCACATTCCTATATGGGTGGATCCTAATGGTGAGGGAGACAAGGATGGGAGTTCATCTAGGGACCTAGGTGATTGTTGGCATCATGGCCGCTAATCAATGAATCTATCTGGGAGTCCCTGTGTCAGATCATCTGTATGCCATTATGGGATGCATTTCATGAGGGGGGTCCCTGAGGAGGATCTATGGTCCCTTCCAGATATTTTATGGATGGGTTGTGGCTCATTGCGGGGGGGCATACCTTTCCGAACTCCATTCGTCCTCCAGGTAATGGAATGGGACATTCCTTGCTGAAAATCACTGGGGTTATGCCATTGATTCTCAATGAAGAGGGAGTAAGGATCAAAATAGGTAATCATGAAAACTTCACTTTCAGCCCATTCCCCACCCTGACTGGACAAATGATAGATAACGGGAAATCCTCACTAAAGCAAAGGGAATACTTCCATAGCATCAGAGGTGGGGTGCTCATGGCCCGGATTGATGGGAAGATCTCTTTTGAGCCATTCATACTGTCCAGGTTCGCCAGGCAGTTTGGATGCCATTAGCGGATGCCCAAGAAAATGTACATAGATGTTCAGAAGGAAAGGCATCCATGCGTTCTTCTCAAAATGTTGCTAATGTTCACGATCCATGGACCTGACAACGTTATTACCTTTCCTCTTACCATATTTGATGCTGGCCTCTCAACAGAATATGCCAAACATTTGGATATAACATACCTCGAGGGGCTTTTCCATAAGCGAGTTTGGAAACTCAAGGTAGCCAATGTAGAACCTGCATGGTGAAAGGGTAGACATTGTGCTGTTGGGGGGTGGGGGGGGAATGGTCGGAAGCATATCGGGCAACTACGATAGCACAAGCCATGACATCAGTTGCGGGGATATCATGCAGCGTGGTCGTTCCCTCATCACCTAGGGGAGAGGGGCTTATTGAGCAGTCGGGGAGATTCCTAGGAAGCATATAAGGTATCTGCGTCAACCTTACAATGATGCAATCTTATCGGCTCTATAGTCATACTGGATAACCCTATGATAGTTTATGGGAACTAAAGCTCTTTGGAAAAAGACAGTGTGAGACGAAATCCTGCTGCCATAGGTCAGACTCATTCGAATTTTCTACTGGGTTAACTTTCATCATCGGCATGCGTATATGTTGAACATGGATATGTATGGATGCCAACAGGGTCGGTGTGAGGAGACATCTTTCTTTGTGAAATTAATGCTCAGCTGGGAGAATGATCGAGAAAAGATGCCATCAAAGGAAGACTACAGCGATGATGAGCCAGAGGGAATTGAGACGAAAGAGGAGGAAAAGGGGATGGTGATGGAGGGGTGAAGAAGAAGAGAATCCTCAAGGTGTGGTGTCTCAGGGTGAATCCCAAAAATGGAGTCTCTGGGAGAGTGGTGAGATCGTTTTCTATGATGTAGATATAACTAAGCTACATGAGTTGTGTCTTATCCCTTGTCTATCCATTCCCCTCAACATTTTTCATAGCGCTCAATTGGATTTCCTTATCCTGTTTAGGAGCATATTGGCACCGACTGAGAGTATCCATCTGAAGGGGAGTGGGAGGCGCCGATAGAATAAGGTGGGGAGCCTTCAACTATTATTGAGATAATAGGAGCTGAGGTATCCCATATAATGGCATCACCTGTAGCGGCTAGAACACTAGAGGATAATTCTTTGGGCTCTTATAAGTTCATTACTTCAACGCCGGCATTTACGGTCAGAGAGATCAGTTGATCTGGGTGTTCATTTTTTGTGCAGTAATCACAGCCTTGGAGGTTCATTAGGCTGTTGAACCCTGGTCATCCGTAATTGACTCTATTCAAAATGTGACATACCATTTAGGACAAACTTCTCAAACTGAGCTGGACTCAACGCATGGTGGGAAAAAGGCAGTGGACATCGTTTGTACCAATTTCGGGGCAGGGTTGGGAGTTGGTGATGGAAATACAGAGACTGAGGTGAGAGATGAAATTCACCCAGGCATTAAAGAGCCTAACCCCTTGGGAGGTGTACCCAAAGAAGTACCTACTTCTTTCCTGTTGGCTACCTTCCCCGACTATCAGCCTACAGTTCCTAAGGAGATAGATGACTCTGACTCAAAGGTGGCCGAGGAGAGCCGGATGATGCGACACAAAGGGTGGAAGTGCATCAAGAGCATTATGGGTCAGCCTCAGATGAAATGGCTAAAATTAATGGGATCACTCCATAGCTGGATTTGATTTCTCAATGCTATAGAGGTGGATTCACAATGCCTTCATTTGATGATTCACAACTACATGGCCGAGAAGTTGCATGAGAGAAGCCGATGCTCCAATGATGCCTAGTGTAGGGAGGATTCAAGGAGTACCAAATCATTCATAAAGGCAGAACAAGAGGTATGATGCCTTTTATAAAAGGTGAATAAATATGAGATATTCATTTCAAACTATTCTTAGCTTGTGGAGCAGTTTCGGGTGAAACTTGAAGATGCCCAAGACTAACTAGCGGAAGTGGGCCACCAAATGACTAAGCTTAAAACAGAATCCGTGCAAGCATGGGCTAGGGTCAGTGTACATTTCTCTATGGATACTGATTAAGAGAGAGTCCTCAGGGGAGGCCATCAATCCTGGATGCCATCGACCGAAATGTTGCAGTGCTGGAACGATCCATCCAGGGATCAGACTCATAAGGGCCTTGTTTGGGCCGAACTCATAAACTCGTTTCTCCTAACTACATCATATTCTGAACTACATGCGTGGATAAATTTAGTTACATGTTCATTTCATTTAACATATTCAACCAAAATACTGAAATAACTATAAATCCATTCCTAAGCTCAAGAGAGATGCACCCAAAGTGAGAAACAAGAGATGTTTGTAATAATACTTCGTTTGATCATGGGAGCGTCAATCAAGCTTTGATAATTGGAGGTTCAAATAATGAATCTAGATTTCCGATAAGTGTAGAGGGATGCCCGATTAAAGGAATAGGGCCCCAAAATAATCGACATACTGTCTTCCTAATGTTCCCTAGTGCACGGGCAGGGTAACGCCAAGGGCATTAGAATCTACCCGAACAAAAGGGGAATGGAAAATGTAGATCATGATACCCTATATTCGAAACACTGCAAGGGTGACATGGAAATAAATGATAAGTACTGAAATTGTTTGACACATAGTATCCATATTGTATTAGCCTAAAATGGTGATGATGAACGAGGGATGGCTACTGATCGGGTTTGAAACACGGGGTCTGACTCTGAGTGGAATCAATCAGTGCTCCAGAATGTTGGCCCAGGATAGTAGGCAAGCCATAGGGTGAGTATCGATGCTGTTAGGGGGGTTTCTTTAGACATGAAAGAGGATGAGGTTCCAAATAAGGGTCATGAAAATCATGGAATGTGGAGTGATGGTTTGTTCGAATGGAATCCAACACTCATGGCGTTACGCCACGTCAGTGAGAAAACATTAGGCAGGTGCACCATTCTGATCATGTATCATTCGTTCTTTTTGACAGGACCTCTTTGCCGAGGGAGCTGTCACTTCCCAATGTCATCGTAGAGCATCCTAAACATGTTTAGGGAAAAGATGTAGTTACATGGTTCCCCACACGGGGCCAGGATAGGGGGCCAAAAATGATGGGGAACATGATTTATGATTCATGGGGCTAGACCCAAGGTCAAAAGTCTGGGTGTCCCTACATATCTCATGTTGATGGGAATCAAGCCATACATTGTTCTAATGGGTTTCATGGTATGGGACTAGTGTTAGGGATAAATGGGTGTGCGGGTGGGGCCATCTCACCAAAAGAAGTGGTATTTGATGTATCTTGTTTTTCCTTTAAGGTGAATGGTGTTTTTTGAAGTGACAGGCCTATGATAGAAAGTCCTGACATCACCATAAGAATCAAGCCATATGCAGGCATTGAAAAATGGTATGGAGTGTGACTGATAAAAAACATGGTGTCCCATTGAGTGAGGACATCACAATGCATTTCCGTTTTTTCGTCATGCAACCAGGATGATAATGTCACAGTTTAGGGTCATGTGATGGGACTAGGCGACAATGTTTAATGTCATGTGGCTTGGACGAATAAAAAATATATGAGGCTCTTAATGGGATGTGCATAGCATGATAAAGAATAACCAATGTGAACAAGGATGAATTCCACACCATACCATGCGTGATTTCGATGTGGGAACCCCGAGCCGAGGGGCCAGGAGAGATTTGTGGATACGGGGAAAACGAAACTAGCTCCCAATTGAGCTGGACCTAATGACGACATGACCAACAGTTCATACGTATCGCATGTTAATGGGAATCAAGATATACATAGCTCTTAGTGGTGGTATTTGATTAAGATCCTAGATCTCGGAACATGGAGAAGTGGGACAATTCCAAGTAATTTCGGACCTTAATCTAATCCCCAAGACTATGTGAGTCAAGATCAGTGTAAAAAATTAGGGTGGGTTAGGTATTTTCAATGCATGAAATACATGGAAAGGGGAAATCGGTGGAGCCCTGAATGGTTTCCTTATCACAGCTTTTTCCTCCTAATGTGCGGATGTGCACTAAGGAATAGTAGAAAGAGTCTCAAAATTCTACATGGACATGATGGCATGGAGACGGGTGTGAGTCATGTAACTAAAATTTTGCAGTTAATGGGGTTGGTGTGATGATGGAGGATAATTGTTGACTATGTTAGAAACACAACATCCCAATTGCATTAGCCCGAAATGGAACAACAAATGAGCATCGACCACTGACCAAATTTGCAACGCAGGACTTGTATCAATTTGCTGCTCAAATCCCTTGGGGACATTGTCCTGTAATGGTTGGAGGGCCCTTGGGCAGAACATCCTTTACATTTGGGGTTTCTTTCAGGTGTGAAAGGTGATGGAATCCTTAATGATGGAGAATAGGAATTCTGAAAAATGGATGAAATCATTTTCGATTAGAGTCTGACATTCTAGGTACTAAACCAAAGAAGTCTTTGGCACATTAGTGAATCGTCGAAGAGGATTTAGGGGCTCATATTGAGAGTGGCTGATTTGAAAATATGAGGATAGCACAGGGGGATGCAAAACTCTTAAGAGGTAGAAGTAAATGGCGTGGCTGTTACAACACCTGATGTGAGGGAGAACATAGTCCCATAACACACTGTATATTCCTCTCTTAGGGGAATCAGGCCAAGGGGTCAGGATGAGAGTGGTATTTCGAAGAGATGGGGCTGGAACAGAATTCTAGATGTTCGGGAAGTCCTACGTATCCAATGATGATGGGAATCAAGCCACA
This sequence comes from Viscum album, assembly GCA_963277665.1. Classification (NCBI taxonomy): domain Eukaryota; kingdom Viridiplantae; phylum Streptophyta; class Magnoliopsida; order Santalales; family Viscaceae; genus Viscum; species Viscum album. The sequence continues at coordinate 615,679,529 of OY728136.1, forward strand.
CATTGTTCTTTAAGGGATTAATGTGCTGTTTTTCATCACGCAGTATGAACACAAATGGGCAAGAAACCCCACGCACAGGAGGTGTATGGTGAGGCATGTAACCCGACATTAATGGGGAAATAATCTCATACCGCACCATAAAACCCTATGTGAGAACATGGGTCGGGGCCTGAAAAGGCCGAGGGGCCTGAGGCAGGACCTCTGATGGAATGGCCCGACCAGTTTGTAGTTTAATGTCTTGTAGTGAGGACAATGAAAGGGGTGAGATACCCACAAAAAAGGAGGTGTACGGCGAAATGAGTAACCTGACGTGAATGAGGACATAATCTCATACCACACCGTACAATCTAGTAAGATTTAATACCTAGTATGGGGGCCTGTGATTGGGAACGCGAAGCACGGAAGGGCATGTGCTCACGGTATGGAAGAAAAATGACTAGAGGGATTTCTCAAGGTGATATGTGTGTCCTATAAAAATAGCCCAACCTGAATGAGGACATAAGTCCGCATCACACCACACAACCCATAATGAGAACTTCATCCAAGGGCCAGAAAGGGCCAAGGGAGTGGGAAAGGCCAAGGGGATTGAGGTTGTGCATCCAAACCAATGGTTTCCATACGACCTCTTGTAAGGTTACCACCTCATAACAGCTCCTAAGCTAACATGAACAGTGCTCAGTGTGGTAAACAAGGGGCCATAATGGGCTCTCCCTTCTATATAGGGGTCTAATTGCTGGCATCTCCCAAAAAGAGTTCATCACTTGGAGACACAATGGATCACAATGAATTACTACACTGAATGTTTGGGACATTGTGGGGTGGCTCTATTGACAAAGGATAGCTATTGACCATGTTTGAAACATAGCTTCCCTATAGTGACCTAAACTAGGAACAACAAATGAGCATCGACTGTGGACTATATTCGCAACATGAGGCTTGTATCAATTTGTTGCTCAACATCCATGAGGGCATTGGCCCGAAGTGGTAGGAGAGCCCTTGTGCCTAGAATCCCTAACATTCCGGGGGCCTTATAGATGGGATAGATGATGGAGTCCCAATCAAAGGAGTGGGTGAAGCATATCTGTGCCCATCTGGGAAAGAGGCGTACACCTCCAGGTAGTGGGGTGTATGGTGAAATTGATATGTGCTCGATGTGAATTGGGGAAAATCCTACACCACACTATATGTCTTGACTTAAGTGGAGATTCTGGCATTTCGGATGGGCCATCATGCCAAATTTCTGGGCGTTCCTACGTATCCCATAAGGATGGTTATTCAGCTGTACATAGTTCTTGATGGCCATGCAGTTTAGCATTGTACGGTGAGGATATGGGAGGATAAAATAATGGTGACTAGGCACATGGTGCGACCGAAGTAATCTTGGCATGGGTGGGTCTAAGGAAGACTACACCCTACCATGCAAGGATCCTCCGAGAGAACTATTCCTCGGGGGGATAGTCAAAGAGAAGAGTTTGGTGCAGGGCTTAAGCTGAAATGTTTGAGCATTCCTACGTATCCCATGGAATGGGAATCAAACCCCATATAATTATACGGGTGTAGTTAAACGTATTTTAGGACTACATATAGTTTATCATCATGCAGGACGAAGTAGTTTAGGGTCATGTGGGGCCATCATGTAGTTTAGGGTCATGGGGGACTGAATAGTTTAAGGAAGTGTAGGACCATCATGTAGTTTAGGGTCATGCAGGACCATCATGTAGATTAGGGTCATGTAGGACTGAACTGTTTAAGGTCGTGCAGGACCATCATGCAGTTTAGGGTCATGCGGGACAGTCATGCAGTTTATGGTCATATGGGACGAAGCAGTATAGGGTCTTGTGGGACTATCATGTATTTTAGGGTCATGCGGGACCGAATATTTTAAGGTCATGCATGGACAAACAGTTTAAGGTCGTGCATGAACAAATAGTTTAAGGTTGCGCAGTACCAACCAGTTTAACGTCATGCATGAAAAAATAGTTTAAGGTCATGCAGGACTAGTTGGATCAGGCAAAGTATTTCTTGAATAACATGGTACTGGTGGGAGGATTTATATGCTCACCATCCATGGTCACCTTGGAGTACGCACCAATCGGGTAAACCTTGTCAATTATGTAAGGTCCTACCCATTTTGGCTCTAACATGGGTGATTTCCTTCCAAGGATCATTGGGGTCCAGTGGGCCAATACCAAGTATCCTTACAGGAAAGAGAGAAGGTAATCCTTCTTGTTGAATTCTCTAGAAATCTTATTCTGATGACTTTCCAGATTGTGCGTGGCACAAATCCTATTCTCATCAAGTACTTCTAATTCAGCTAGATGAATTTTGGCTACCTTATCTGGCGCCTGTTGATCATAGAACATTGTGCATAACGAATTCAGTAGAATCTCGATGAGGAGGAAGACCTCAAATCCGTAAACTAGGGAATATGGGGTCACTTGGGTGGAATTACTAGTCGTCATCTGATAATCCCAGAGGACGATGAGGAGCTTGTCCGGCCAACACTTACTATTCTGACTGACCATTTTCTGCAAAATTTTATAGAGGGTTTTGTTGAACACCTTGATCTGTCCATTTTCTTGTGAGTGATAGCGGGAGCTATGGTTATAACAGATGTTGTAATTGGCGTACAATTTCGTCAACTTGGATACTCAGAAGTTCATGCAATTATCGATGAGGATGGAATGAAGAACTCAAAACTGATATATGATATTGGAGATCATGAAGTAAATGATAGAACGGGCCTTGACCTCCTTGAGCGGAACTGCTTCTGCCCACTTGGAAAAGAAATTTGTGGTGTTCAGGATGAACCTACACTGGTGAGCTATCACCGGTGGGTATGGTCCCTCGACATTGAGTCCCCACGCCGAAAACTGCCAAGAGTACTTGGTAGAGTGGGGATGTTCTGGTGGGCGATGCATGGAGTTAGCATGAATTTGGTACCCGTGACATATATTGGCGAACTAGATGCAATCATGGATCATGGAGGGCCAAAATTACCCCAGTCTTTGGATATTATTGGACAACATCGACTCAATTTGGTATTCCCCACTAGTACAAGCATGAACGTTCTGCCTGACCTGAGAAATCTCAACTCCTTGGATGCAACAATGGAGAACACCATTGAACGCGCCCTTGTAGAGGATCAAATCAAGACTGGAACCACTATGAAGGTTAAACGGTAGCGTGCGGCATCATAATTTCTTTCATTTGGACCAATCAACTGGGAGGAAACCATTTGGGAGATACTCGATAAAGGGGGATCTCTAGTTGGGGGTCACTTCAACAACTGCATCTGAGGAACCTCGGGGTCCAGAAGTGGAGGATCTTGTGGTAAGATGGCTTACTCGCAGGCCATCGTCATCATATAAGGTGACATGAGAAATGGCTCTCTGATGTGCCATGTGTATAGTCAGATCATCCTACTCTGGTTCTGCAAGTGATGAAGTCATCCCGTCCAGGGCATCGGCTCGACTGTTCTAGGATCGAGGGACATGAGTAACTTCTGGCTGATATGGAAACTAGGACATAAGCTGGAGGGTGCGATCCAACAATGGCATGATATCTAGATTTTTGAAGACAATGTCACCATTGATTTGATGGATGATTAGTTCAGAATCCTCTTTCACATGAAAATGGGGTACATCGATCTCGAGGGCCAGCTTGAGGCCAGTGATAAGAGCCTGGTACTCTGCCTCATTTTTTGTGAAACCTTATGACAATAGGAATGATTACAACAGAATGTCTTGTGTAGGGGTGATAGAGACAATAACCGGGTCCACCTTGTTGAGCCTGGTATTGTCGAGCCTCCTGACTGTGGGGCTCCAAGAAGCACTATGAAACTGCATCTGCCAACACGGGATGGGATGATCTATAGAGAGGACTTCCTCATCGAGAAAATCTAGGTCCAGGGACTAGTCCATGGTGGTTGTATGGGCAGCCAGAAAATATACCAATACTTGTACCTTGATAGCCTTATGAGGCACGGACTTGATGTCGAACTTCTTGAGGATTACTGCCCACCTTCAAGACGGCTGGTCAACATGGGGCAGTTCAGAATGTACATCAGCGGGTCTACCCGAGACAGCAGCTGTACCTCATGGTGATGCATGTAGTGTCACAATATTTTTACTACGAATACCAGCGCAAGGCAAATATTTTCAATGGGGGAGTATCTGGTCTCTATATCGATGAATCTATGATTGAGATAGTAGAGGTTGTTTTATGTCCCCTCATTGTTCTTTTTAGTGAGGTGTGCATGAAGAGAGCATTCCAGGGCAGTCAAGTATAGGATCAACAGCATTCCAGAGATGGGTGGAATCCAGATTGGATTCTGGAGCAAATACTTCTAGATTTCCTCGAACGCGGTCTCTCTCTCTTTGTCCCATTCATAGGCAGTGCCTTTCTTCATATGTCGGGAAATGGGCTCACAATTACCATCTAGAATTGCAATGAATCAGCATATGTAGGCTAATTGGACTTGGAAATCTCAATGCTCTTGAATACTTCTTGTGTTAGGCATCCGACTGATGGCCTTGATATTTTCTGGGTCGATATCGATGCACTAGTACGTGAAAATAAAGCCAAAGAACTCACTACTTAAAAATTAGGTAATATCCATGGTTTGGACCTATGGCTAGAAGCCCACAAACCGTGGATGCTATTGTCGTGGCTATAGGGCCAAACCCATTTCCACAATTTTAAACCGTGGATATAGGTTTGGCCCTATAGCCATGGAAATACCATCCACGATTCAATGAATCGTGGTAATAGCATTTTATCCACGGTTTGAAACTATGGATAAAATCCTTCCCATTTCAAACAAAACCATCCTCCCCCTTGGACAGCAGCAACCCCTCCCCCCCAATCCCCTGCACCCCTTGCACCCCCATGCACACCCCTTTCTCCCCTACTAGAACCCCTTGGACAATAGCCCCCCCCCACTGTTGGACCCCTATGGATAGCAGCCCCCCTCCACCCCTACTGGGCCCCCCTGGACAACACCCCCTACTAGACCCCCTGGGACAACAGTAGTCCCCTGTTGGACCCCCATGGACAGAATAATCCCCCTGCTGGACCCCCCTAAAGAGTAGATCCCCTAGATAGCAGCATCCCCTTACTGGACCCCCGGGACAGCAGCCCCCTCCTAGACCCCCTGGACAACAGCCCCCCTGTCGGACCCCCTTGACAGAATCCACCCCCCACTTCCGGACCCCCCATGCACAGTAGCCCCCAGCTAGACCCCCTGGATAGCAGCTCCCCTGTTGGACCCCCATTTCCCAGCCCCTTCTGGACAACCCCACTTGAACCCCTGCTGGACACCCCCCCCCCTTTACACCCCCTAGACATCAGTCACCTGCCCCCCAACACACACATCCCTTACACCCCTTTCTCACACCCCCTTGCACCCCCTTGAACAACACTTTCCCCTCCCCCTGCTGGACCCCCATGGATAACAACTCCCCCACCCCCCTGTTGGACCCCCCCCCCCCCCCCTAAAAAGCTTCCCTGGCCCCCCTTGACAGAAGCCCCCCCCGGCTGGACCCCCCTGGACAGCCCCCCCCCCCCAGCTGGACCCCCTTGGACAATAGCCCCCCCTGCGGGACCCCCTAGACACCCCCTTACACATTCCTTTCACATATCTTAAGATATCCTTAGTTAATAATATTGACAAAGCAAGTGAGCTCCAAGATTTTCCCTTAGATGTACCTACCATATCATAAACTGTAGATGCTTCTTTACCTAGTGTTGAGGGAGTTGTTTCCCTAGTGCCTTTAGATTTTGTATCCATTGTATATTAATAATATTTCACAGGAATACTTCTTTTAGATTTTAGTGGAATTTTGAGTTATTAGGAACCTCATATTAATGCATCTACATCTAGTGCTCCACCCCTCTCAACTTTAGTTGATGCTGATTTGATCTATTCTATAGTCAAATTGTATATCCATGTTGTTATATGTGATATGAATTCATATCATCATGATTAATTGAGGCATATTATCTATAATGGGTTTTCATGGAATAGGTTTACTAGTTGAAAGTGACAAAAACTCTACTCAATATATTCATGGAGGAGAGGAATTCGTTAGTAGTATGGAGAGATGAAGAAATATTGTTATCGAATTTTTCAATCTTATAAATCCTTTCCTTTATGTATCCAATACACTAGTGGCTTCTTGCTGGATGTCAAAAGTGAAATTGAAAAGTTGAATCCAATGTTTGCACTGCAACTATCTCCTTTGTTGCATCCCTTTATGGAAAGGAGGTTATGTGTGACGTTTTTTTCTCTAAATCTTGAGAGTCTGGCTGGCCATAATGGGTTCAAAAATTATTTCATTATGTTCTACTGGGACATATTTCATGATGAAATCCTTAACTCTATGAGGGAGTTCTTTAACCATGCCTCAATTCCCAATATAATAAACTCCAATTTTATTTCCCTGATCCCAAATAAGTAAAATGCTATGGATGTAAAGGATTTCAGACCTATTTCTATTTGGAATATATTTCCAAAAATAATTAGCAAAATTTTTTCTATGAGGTTTGGTCCCATTCCTTGTGGGTTTATATCTTAAAATCATCCCCCAAACAGCCCTTGGACACCCACATGGACTACCCCCCTAGACACCCCACCTGCACCCTACCCCTGCCATACAAACCCCATCGACCCCCCCCCCCCCCGGACACCCCACCTGCACCCTACCCTGTAGACCCACCCAGACATCCCTTCGACACCCCTAGATTTCCCCTCCTAGTCACCCCACCTGCACCATCCCCCCTGCCCCACAGACCCCCCCACCCCCCGGACAGCCCATGGACACCCCACCTGGACAACCTATCCAAGAAAATTCTATATCCATCAGATCCTTCACATCATTATGAAAGAATTCTAAATGAACAATGCCTTGAAACTTTTCCAAGAATAGTATTTTTCTGGCTTACACTGAATAATATACTTCCTAAACTTATAAATCGGACCCTCAAGTATGATGGTTACAAAAATAACATTACGAGACACCTAAATCTAAAGCTGGATAAAAATGTCATCAATAATCATAACAAAAAAAAATTCATCCTAAGAATCTTGTTACCCAAGAATTATTATGGGGATACCATCTTGATTCTCGAGTTCCTAGGTGTGCCTTCAAGATTGATTTATTCAAGGCTTTTGATTCGATTAGGTGGGAATTATTATGGAATTCTTCGGATCTACTCGGCTTTCTGACTAGGTTCTTGTCTTGGGTTAAATGATGCGTCTCTACCCCAATGTTCTCAGTGAACATTAATGGCAGTTTACATGGATACATTTCTTGGAAAAGAGGGATCGGGCAAGGGGGTCCTCTTTTTCCTTTTTTTTATTTGCATGTTGTTTTTCTCGTGTATCCTGGAATGCAGGAGACAGGAGGCTGGTGTGGTGGCTAGTGTGGTCTGGAGTGGCTGGTTTATGTGGGATGGAAGGTTGCTGGTTCTGTCTGGAATAGGTGGCATGGGACTGATGTGGGCTGGATTCCAGGTGTCTAGGGGATGTTGGGCATTTGGCAGGGGCTGGTACGAGCTGGGATGTAGGAGGTCGGGGGATAGTGAGGGCAGGAACTGGTGGATGAGTTTATTTTATAGGTGGATGTGGGCTGTCATGAGTGTTTTTCATCAGGCTAGGGGGTGGTTTCCAGTGTGGTGGATGGTGCAGGATGGATTGCAGGTGGCTGGGGGCCAGTGCTGGCTCGAATGCATGTGGAAGGGGGCTGGAATGCTGGTGGAAGGAGGTTGGTTGTAGGTGTTGGGGGGATGATGTATGCTAATTTGTAGGTGGCAGGGGGGCTATTGTGGGTTGTAATGCTGGTGGCAGTGGGTTGAAATGAAGGTGAAAGGGGGCTGGTGTTGGTTGGATGTGGCCGGAGTATGGCCAAATCAAAGCATTATTGTAGCGTGATCGTGGCGTGACCGCGACGTGACCATGGCCTGACCGCAGTGCGACTGCGGTATGACTACAGTGTGACCATGACATGTTGGCCTGGACCAGTGACATCTATGGGGTAGAATCTTCCGGCCAGGAGTGAAGGGAGCGGGAGGAGGCGGGGAAACATTTTGGTCATCACCCCACATATATAAATTACGATTAGTCAATGTCAACATTGATCACAAGACTCAAGGAATACCATCACTGCGAACCGCCACAGGGTGTCCTCCTAGAGCAGGGCCAAATCATGGAATTACTATGGTGGTATCACGGCATGTTGGCCCGGTCCAGCGATATCTGCACTGTAGCATCTTTTGACCAGGAGCGAAAGGAGTGGGTGGAGGCGGGGAAACATTCCAGCCATCTCTTCACCGGTAGAAATTGTGATTATTCAGTCTCATCATTGATCACAAGACTCATGGAATACTATCACTGCGAGATGCCACGGGGTGTCGTTCTAGATCAGGGCCAAATCATGGCATGACCGTGGCGTGACCGTGACATGACTGTAGTGTTTTGGCCTGGTCTAGCAACATCCGCAGGGCAGCATCTTCTGGCTAGGAGCAAAGGGTGATAGAGGAGGTAGGGAAACATTCCGGTCATTGCCCTACCGGAAAAAATTTTGATTAGTCATTCTCAACATTGATCACAATAATCATAGAACACTATCACAGTGAACCGATGGGGGTGTCATCTAGGAGTAGGGAGAAATCATGGCATACTACGGCATGACGATGGATTGAGCGCGGTGTGACCGGTGCGTGGCCGCTGCGTGACCATGTCATGACCACAGCGTGTTGGACCGGTCCATCGAAATCTGCGGGGTAGCATCTTCCATCCAGGAGCGAAGGGAACAAGAGGAGGTAGGGAAACATTCCGACCGTCGCCCCGTTGGATTATGATATAACAGATCAACTATTTAAAATTATATAACAAGGGATCGCCAGAGAAAGTTGTAGCAAGAGGCATGATTACACAACATCTAATGGGAAATAAAATGATAGAAAGAAATCATACACCCTATACAAACCATTTACCAATTCATTCACTTTGACTAAATATGATAATTTTATTTATAATATTCAAAGCGTGAAAAGGAAAGTGTCATGGTCAAGGCATATGCCTACTCGGGCAATGACATTTGAGTTAAATGAGTATGATAAGCCAATTTATAAGATTCAAAGAATACAAAAACTAATTAGCCACAGAAAAGACCAACAAGAGGCATATGAACGACTCAAACCAATTCAATACATGATATAAATAACAATCACTACTCTTTGTTTTAGAAGACAGTGCACCTCCGTTAGAGGGGTGTTATTATAAAATCATGGCATTGATTTATTATAAAAACATTACTTTATTTATAAAAACATGACTTTATTTATCAAATGAAAAAATTATATTAAATAACACTTATTCAAGATATGAAATTAAATATAATTAAGAAGAATTAAGAAAGAAGCTAAATTCAATTTAAAGCATTCTTGAATTAAAGATGATAGAAGAGGGATCCTACCTCAAGGTGAAACCAAACCATCCAATTAGGCTATTGGAGCTTTCTAACTAAACGTTGTTGCTCCCCCACTGGGTATACACACCTTCACACACATGCAACTACACCTATCCCCTATTAATTCACCCACATGGCCATGATCATGTGAAAGGGGATCCCTGAACATATTGTTATATGAATATACAAGTCTCCACTCACCTATGTATGCATTTATATATATATACATGGGACCACATATTCCCATACGTTCATAATCACTACCATGGTTGACTATATACGTAATAGGGGAACCCACATACATATAATTTCATACCTATGCACACACAGGCGAGTCGCCATTAACTTGGACACTCGAAACCAACGAGCAGGGATGAAGGCACTACACAAAATATATTAGGAACATTAAAACACATAAAGGATGTTACATAACCAGTGAGAAACCGACCAACAACATTAAATCCTTACCTTGATTGGGAGAACCAAATCCAACGAACCAACATGAAATGATCCAACGCCCAACTAAAAATACAATATGGAGTCAAAAACACATAAATCCCCAAATACATGAGGTATGAGACAAGTATTAACCATATAATCATACCTCAAATCAAAGCTGGAAGACTGAATCAATCTAAACCCCATTTTACCTCCTTCGTAGAATATAATTACCCTTTGTCCACAAAAAGATGTAAAAGTCCTATGTGGCCAGTGCGATAAAGAAAATAAAATAAAAACTAAACTAAAACATACCTTTCTCTTGTGGCTATACACATCACCACCCTATATATAAGATCCACAATGACCCATGGGTCAAATCATATTCCATCAAGAAAGGGGGAATAGATCCATGTTTCAAAACGATATTATCAAATAGTACATTCCTATTAATTAACAATTTTTATTCCTGTTAATGGTATGTAATTATTTTGACTCTAGTTTCAGCTTAATTTTTTTTGTTTGATACAGGTTTTAATCCCACCCAATAATAAAAGTTTACTAGATGACACAATTTATAATCAAATAGAATATATTATAACATAAAATGGATCCAAACCCTACTCCCTGCCCCTGCCCCCTGCCTCCTACTCTACAGACCACCCCTGGCCTCTGACCCTACCCTGCAGACCATCCCCCTGCCCCCTACCCCCTGCCCCTCCCCTGTCACCCTCCACTATTCCCCCTACCCTCCTGCCCAGTGCCCCCCTCCACCCTGCCCCCCCTGCCACCCTCCACCATTCCCCCTACCCTCCTGCCCAGTGCCCCCCTCCACCCTACCCCCCTGCCCCCTGCCCCTTGCCCCCTGCCCCTACCACCCTCCCCCATTCCCTCTACCCTCCTGCCCCTTCCCCCACCACCCCTGCCCCCTACACCCTGCACCCAGCACCCTACCCCCAGCCCCCTGCCCCCTGCCCCACTCCACCCACCCCCTAGCCTGCACAACCCCCCTACACACCACAACACCCCCAGTCCCCCTATCATGAACCAACCCTAGCCTGCACCACCCCCCTAGCATACACACCCCCCCTATGAGTCAAAAAAATAACGGGAGATTCTCGTGGTCTCTCAAATGAGATTACTAAGGATTAAAATGGAAAACATAAATGCAATAATGTCAAAAAAGCTATATAATCATAAAAACCACTGTGTGTTTTCACGGATAGTGCACCTCTATTGGAGGGGTTTTATTATGAAACCCTGACTTATTTATAAAACTAAAAAATTATTTAAACTAACACTTGATCAATAATTTCAATTTAATATAATCATGTAGGAATCAAGAACATAAGAAAGTGAAATTTAAAAAATTATTGAATTATAGAGGTTGGGGGAGGGATCTACCTCAACGGTGTCAATCCACACACAAGAGGATCCTTATATATATGCTCACATGCATAAGAATGGGTAGTGTTTATTTTTTGGTTCTCTGCATAGAAAGCATCCCTATCCACATACACAACTTATAATGTGAAACCATAAACACAAGAAATCCAGTTCCTGTGAAGACATTGAGACAAATAAACCCTCATAAAGATATATTCGGAATGAGTTATACTAATAAAAGTGATGAGAAGAATTACTAGGGAGTAATCCGTTTCAAAAGGTCCATTTGCATTTGACAAATAATATTGGAAGAATGAGGTCCAATCGCAATGTACTCCAAAAGACTGTACTAAAAAGAATAGCATAGTGGTTATCGAACAAAAGGACCAAATGTAGTATTGCGTTGAAATTGATTGTAATTACCTGTCAAAGTCATCAAGGATTATGATGCTTAATTGTGACTTATAGGCATCCTAAAATACCTGAATAGAACAGGTGAAAAAATGACTAAAATTATTGTGTATGCAAGTTGAAAATTCAATTATCATAAATAAATGAAAACCTAGTTGATTTTAAACCATGAAAATTTGTGCACATTTACTGGCTACACTCACTCCAATCATTGATCAAGCTAAAACCTATCTATATTGAACCCACCAATAGTTGAAAGCTCAAATAGATGCATGTTCCTACCTATGAGAATGAAAGGAAACAATGAGAATTATTAAAATGCACTTACAATCATAACATATGTGAAATCACGTTCAATGCCAATGGTGACTGAACAGCCCCTTCCCACATGAACACCCCCTGGCCCTCACTGTCCCCTTGCACACCCCCTCCCCTCCCACCCCCTAGACAACACCCCCTCTCCCTCCCCCCTGCCCCCTTGCACACACCCCCTGCACACCCCACCCCTGCCCTCAATTCCCCATGCACACCCCCTTCCCCCTACCCCTTGTAATGGAATAGATTATTTAGAAACCATAAGAAAAATGTATCATTGGATTTCCAGGAAACACCAATAAAAACACCACAAATGGTTACTATTGTATTCCAAAAATGGTATAAAATAACCATTACCTCCTAAATTTTATATTCACGTCAATCCCAATTGCATGTGGTTGGAGAAAATCAATTGCATTGGAATTGTTTTATTTTCAGTTCTGTGCATAGCATGCATCCCTATCCAGCACACCAATACAAGTCAAAAAAATCACAATATGATTAGTGCAAATAATAGAGGGGCCAACTCAATCAAAAAAGTGAAAATAAGACTGCATACTATCGGAGGAGTGCCGGAGGAGATAGAGGAGCTCCCTCAGAGCAGTATCATCGAGGAGGTACGATGGTCATGTCAGAGGAGGATACAATTCAATGTAATAATAATAAAATTTAACTAATACAAAAACAATATGTAGAAACAGTCAAAAAAACCGCAATACAATTCAGTATTAAAATAATAAAACCTCATCGCATAATAAAATTACACATATTAACAAACCAAAAATTCAATTCACATCAATAGTGAGTCTCAATATAATTATCATCTAATTTATGATAACCCTTATCCACACCGCCTAAAAAAACTCCATCAGCACCTCTCACTCCACTGACAACATCATTGACATCTGCATCGGTACCGACACTAACACTGGGACCGGCTCCAGCTACAGCTCCAGCTCCAACTCCAGCTCCGGCTACAGCTCCGGCTGTAGCTATAGCTTGGGCTCCACCAGTAGAATTCATCGACATCAAAAATGCGTCAACCGTTGTAGATAATTTTGGTGAAAGTGTAAATGAAATGGAAGACATAACATTCTTCATATTTTCAAATATCACCTTTTCTACTTTTTGAGTTGCTTCATTGATTCCTGAATTCATCTATTCCATTGTGACCAAACCAGAACCGGTACTCAAAGAAAAATTGTCAATAGACAGGTATTGAGATGGTACAATCATCTTCCCATGTTGACAACGCACTCTACCCTGATTCTCATCTCCTAATACCGGATGTAGATGACCGTTCAGGCCCAAATTACCAGGCTCTTTTTCTACCTATGTCTCCAAAGAATTCTATTTATTGATTTATAACATAAATTAAAACATTAATATAATATATATAGTTAAATTCAGTCAAAATATAATAAATTGAAATATACTTACAATCACTTTCTCAGTGTCAGTATTTGGCACACCACCCCCATTATTTTTTCTTCTTATACAAAAAAAAGTATATCGAGGAACGCGACCCTCGATATTCAACAATTTTTATGAAAAAAATAAATAAATCAAAAATGGATGTCAAAAAAATTACACTAAACAACACTAAATATTTTAAATATTAAATTACCTGTTTTTGCTCAGGATCTGGGACTGAAGTTTGTCCACGAGTATAAACATGTTTCATTCCACTATTATTTCTTTTATTTATGTCTGATTTCTCCTATAAAAAAATAATTAAATATTTTCATTAACATAAATAATACTTGTTTTCAAATAAATAAATGAATATATATATATAAATTTCAAAAATACCTTAAACCCTTGACTCTTCCAATAGTCGATCATATATTTGTATTGTGATATTAGGCAATCATGTATCACTTTTACTTATTCAAGCTCCATGCCAAATCACTTCTTCCAACCATCATATAAGTCCTACTTATATGCTCACCACATTTCACCTAAATCCATTAACCATGCAGCCTTGGAATTTTTTTATTATGAGAATTATATCAGAGCTACAATGGAAAAAATATTTGTTATGAAAATATTATAAATTAATATATATAAAAGGTGATTAACATTATTTACCCAAATATCTGCCAATGAATTGTCCTTTATTTGTTCTCCAACTTCCCTCCCACTTATTGGTTGAACCGGAATGATATTGTTGTGTTTAGAAAGTGTTCCCAAAAATTGTTTACTTTCATACAATTTTATTTATTATATCATTGTCCTCGTTGTATTCAACCATTATTTGAGGGTGTCGATTCCAGACCTCTGTCATTTTTGTGCGGCCTCATCGTCTGGTGGAGACTAGTGCTAATCATGAAAAAAGTAAAAAAAGATAATAATATATATGAATTTATCATTAATCACTAAAATTAATGTTTAAACACATACTTGTAGATGGGGGATCTGCTGGCCCCTGAAGTGTTGCGTCTAGAGGGGGGGAGTCTCTATGGTAGGTGGTACATCTACAGTAGGAGTACTCTGTATAGTATATGGATAACCCTATACAGATGAGGGTGGATATGTATATTGATATGGCAGTAGGATATATGGGGCATAGTGACCTGTACAGTGGATGGTGGGAATGGGAAATAAAGAGGAATGGGAGTCTAAGAACTACCATATGATGTGGGTGCGAGATGAAGGGGATAAGGAATTGTGGGAATGGATAATATGGAGGTGGTATAAGAGGAGTATAACCTTTTGGTGACTCAAGCTGCATAGTAGTAGGCTGAAATGTAGAATCAATACCCCCGCCATACTATCAGCCTTATACAATAATCCAACTGTCTCCTCGACGAAGTGGACTAAAATAACATAGATGATAAAATTAAATGAACGAAAAAAAGATAAATAATATGAAATACCATAATATTCAAACATAAATTGTACTTACAGTTTTGGCCATATGAGTCATATGTTTTTCAGTTCATTATATTCTACTATTTTTTCTAATATCATCATATTCAGACATTTTGACATGGAAATTTAAAATAATATTCTCAAAAAATAGAAATAATGAAAAATGTTAAATAATTAAATTGTATCATAAAACAATGAGATACATTTTCAATGTGATATTTATATTGATAAAATATACTAGTTAATTTGATCTCATGTATGGATGTTTCAAAAAAAACATACAGTATTACAAAAATTTAAGGTAAATACATACAAATGTATCAATGTTCTATGTGGTCTGTGACAATTTCTGTTTCACAATCATTTCGAGAAATTGAGTCATCTATGTCATCAAATGTAACATTTGAATAAATTTCTACAGGTTCATCCACAACATTATTTTCATCCATGTCTTCGTCAAAAACATGTCTAGAGATGACATCAAGAATAACACCAATTTTCATATAATGGGTATGTTACATTAAACACCTATGTATCCTATGATGCAAGAATATAAGGTTCATCGGCGTAAAGCTGGTGATTCATATCAATCACTCCAAATCCACAGTTGTCAATAAGCATTCCTTGTCATGTAATTGAATCAAACCACTTAAATTTTATTATTGCGACGTGACCATGTGCATAGTAATCTAATAAAATGATTATTTCAACAAAACAATAATATGATATGATTTATGACCTAAGTTTTCTATCTTGTGCACTCACATAGCATTCTGTTGTTGTTCTTATCGTGAAACCTTTATGTTGTGTTTCCATTTTTTGTGCATAGCTATTAATAATAAATTTAAATCCATTGACCACCATTGATTTACAATCACGTACCACATAATTTGGACTAAAGGATAATTCTCTTACTTCATCAGATACTTCATTCATTAGTAGAGTTAAAACATAAAAGATACCAATATTGAATATTAAACCAGGACATGTGATTATGTTATGAAAAGAAAAAAATAAATTACATTTTTCATTAACCAAGAAACAAATTCCTTATTGTACATCAACTCCTTCCTCTTAATAGACAGACAACGATGTCTATTTTTTATAATTTTTCAATGTTCTATACAAATATAAATGCATAAAAAGGCCATAAGATATGAAGAAATATCATAATGAAAAAATGCGTATTTATTAGTTCACTTACTTGATATAATTATAAAGCACACTACAGTTGAATAATACTGTATGATGAGCCATTTCCCACTCTTCCTTGCTTAATGTACACAAAAAGTACGATCCAGATATCCCCCTATTTGGGTTAGTGATGGAAATACATGCCAAATGAGATCATATTGCTCTTATTTAATTATAATAAGTCGATTAGACCTCATGGTGACATAATCAATGTACGATGAATAGAAATCCATGCATTCTTGTGCTAAATAACATATCACAATAGAGACTTCAGGGTGATATTTATTTCTTACGTAAGATTTCAATGTAAAAATCATTCTTTTTGTAGGATACATCCACCGACTTGAAACAGGACCACCAAAAAGAATTTCAATGGAAAGATACATAGTCAAATGTAACATACAGGTGAAAAACAAGAGTTGGAAAATTTTAAACAAGTCGCCAAGAATAATCGGTGCATCTCTCTATAATTTTTGAACAACACTTGTTCTCAGTCTTTTGGCACAAAGGTCTCGATAAAAATGACATAACTTAATCACATTAACTCTAACATTATGTGAAAGAAAATTTAGAATGGGAATAGGAATCAACTCATATAACAATACATGATTATCATAGGTTTTAAGAGATTTTAGTTTCACATATTGTGTATTCACCCTTTTCGAAATATTACTTGAATAACCATCTGGAACCTTCAAACTTTCTAAGACCTGAAGAAATTGTTTCTTCTCCAAATTTGTCATCGAATAACACGAAATAGGGACATTCCACTTATTTTGACTGACTAACTCAGGATGAAGTTTTACACTTATACATCAATCCATCAAATCACGACGAGACTTAAAATAAACTTTTATTTTGCCTTTGAAATTTAAATTTGTAGAAAATATCATATCCCAAATGTTTTCCTTGATATGCATTACATTCAAACAATGACGAAATAAATTCGATGACCAATACAGAAACATAAAGAATATGATTTTCTTTCTCCAATTATTATTGGAATTCAAATTAACAATTTTTTGCAGTAAAATATTTGGTTGAATTTGGCAAATAACATAATTAAAATCATCAAGTTATTTAAAAATATCATTCCCTGACATTCATTGAGGTGTCTCATCTGTCTCGATGACATTATCGAGTTGTCTTCGATTTTTCAAGTATGGATGATCCGTCGGTAGAAATCACCGATGCCCTATGAAGCTGAAAGTTCTTTGAAACATTAATATTCAGAAAAGTGTATTTTTCATACAAATAGGGCATGATAATTTCCCTTTAGTACTCCAACAAGACATCATTCTATAGGCTAGGAAATCATTTATCGTATACAATAAAGCAGCACGAAACATAATTTACTCCTTTCTATATGCATCGTACGCCTGTGCACCAACAATCCACAGACCCTTTAAATCCTATATTAGTAGCTGAAAGTATATATCAATATCATTTCCAGGATCACTGGGTCTATATACCAATTTACTCATGATAGTAAACGGCTTATTCATACACTTCTATAATGGAAATTTATAAATGTGAATGAAAACTGGACAAGTATTTTGTGCAATATGAATTTAATGAAATGGGTTGAAACCATCACACAATAATCCCAATCTTACATTTCGTGGGTCAGCTGCAAAATCATGATGTAACCTGTAAAATTTCATCCAAGGAAACTAGTATGCAAGATTCACTATTTCATTATTATCTTTATTTCATTAATCTTCATGCCATGTCATATTATTTTCCATTTGTTATGACATAAATGTTTTTTGAAGATATGGAATTAAAGGGAAGTTCCACATAACTTTCAAAAGTATGCGAGATTCCATTCCGTCATTATTAGTCTTCCACTTTGATGTGAAACACTCTTTTCACTGACATAACTTTACATTTTCCTTCTAGAACAGATAACAATCTTTTGGGAGAGAATGAATCTTAATAGAATATATGCATCATCGGGTAGTATATTCTTAATAAATGTAAGGATATAGTCGATCATAGTATAACTAAATGCATATATTGCTTTTCCATGATATAATCATAGTAAAAACTCAAGTTCACTAATTTTTTCACATGCTTGATATACTAGAGTATTTTCTTCTTCCATCGACTTTCTAACACTCTCAATGTCATCATCTTGATTAATAGAAGAAAACTGGGTTCTGGAAATCATTTCCTCTTGCATTGGTCTACATGAGGAGCTGGCTTCAGAAACAAAAGGAAACTGATAAGAACTATGATTTTTCATACAAATCATTTCCACTAAATCGATGTCATTCACAGATTTCACTTTTTATCCATTGTGATTCCAAACATGATAATTTTTTGGGAAACCTTGTTTAGTGATATTATAACTGACTTCCTCGTGAGTTAACCATGATCTTCCAACATAATAAAAACACGACCATCAAATCAACCAGCCAACTGAATAATTATTGAATGCAAAGTCCAATAAATGTCATAACTCCTTCTGAAATTCATCAGTGTTCCGATCAACGTTTTATATCTAGTATCTATCCATTCCGAGGCATATAAACATACATTAAATAGATAATAAAGAAAATGACATAACATTACATGCATTGTTTCATAAGATAATATGTAATCATCGATAACATGTTAATAATAAAATCATTACAAATATTATTGTTACGGGATTACATAAATGTTTCAAATTATAAAAAATCATGAATAGTCACACCTTTCTATGACCACATAAGATTATGTTGGTGTTCCTCCAACACCCACATTAAAATATAGATGTTTGAAAAATGACATATTATGTTTTTTATAGAATTCTCTGATGGGAACTCCCCCTCCAGGACACCCCTCCCCCTCCCTCTTGGACCCCCCCCCCCCCCCGAACACCCCCCCCCTCCTGGACAGCCCCCCGACCCCCTAGATATCCCCTACCCCTACAACCATACCCCTTGCCCCCCTCCTTTCCCTCTGTTCACTTCTCCCCCAGACCCCTTCACCCCCTCCAAGACAGCCCCCCTCCCCTTGCACCCCCTTCCCCCCTACTTGCACACTGCCCCCATAACCCCCCCTACTGGTAAACCCTCCCTCTGGACAGTGACACACACTACACCCCCTGATCCCTGCCCCCCACCTCCCGCCTCATAGAAATCCCCCTCCCCCTGCACCCCCTGCCCCTCCCTACACACTACCCCAATGGACACCCGCCCACACCCCCACACCCCCACACCCCTCCCCCTCCACACTACCCCCAACCCCCACCCCGGACACCCCCATCCAAGACATCCCCCTTCCCCCTGCACAACCTTCTCTCCTCCACCTGCACCCCGACACCACCTACTCCCTTCACATTGCCCCCATCCCACCTCCAACCCCATCCTGGACAACCCCCTCCCCATGCACACTGGCCCCTAGATAGCCCCCCACCCCCCACCCCACACACCCCCTCCCCCTCCCCTTGCACCCCCACACCCCCTTCTCCTTTCATACTACCCCTCATCCCTATACACTACCCGCTAGACATCCCCCCTATTATACATGATAACATGTATTTTTTTAAAATTGGGACAGTCAAAAAACTAAGATGAATAGTTTATCAAAACACTTGGTGTTAAAATTTTTTTTCTATAAATGAATAATCTATATATGCTTGCACAAAAAAACTTGGTGTTACAATCAATTTTCAAAAAATACTGTCAAATAGACTCTTATATAGAGGTAGTAATCTTAATCAGTTCACAATAAGTGATGTCAAAGCGAAGCCTTCAGGTTCATTTTAAAGCATTTGAGCAGTTAAAAAAATAGGTGGAATTTTTTTGTCAAAGAAAAACACATACAATAAAATTCACTAAAAAATGTAAATAAGAAATAATGAAACTCGTATACTGAAGCATTTCTTATAGGTGATAAATTTTATAAGATGTTCTGTAAAATAGAACATTGAAATACTTGCCCCTTATGATTGGTAGTATGAAAAATAACCGGTTTGTTCTATTTCTGGAAAAACACTAGTGTGTAAATTTCAAGAAAAAAACACTTTAAAACTCTATTTCAATAAACAACCAGGAAACCCTAACACAAAATCACTTATAAAAATTGACAAAAAGTTGAATCTCTCATCACAGGGAGAAAAAAATTGTTGCACCAGTGGATTTCCAAGAAATGATATCACTTTTTAGAAAATTATATTAATTTATAAATAAGAAACCATACAATCAATGTATATAGGTAGATAATGATAAATAATCCTGAATCAATTAATAAAATCACCTGAGGAAAATATCACATATAACATAAAAACATTGTATGAAACCCACATATCATGTCACATTAAAGGAATTTGAATCTCTATGTTCCTAGAATGATGACAGAAACAACTTGTTCATTCCATGAATCTCAGGGATAAAATACCCTAATATCATAATTCTCTATGTAGAATAATTTAAATCAATCACTCAAGGTGATATCATTTTCATTTTTAATAAATGTCAATAAGACCACAATCTCATCCCTGAAAACTTAGTCTTTTCCCCTTTCATGGGTTGAACACTCCCATTAATTATTATTTACCCAAAAATGACACATTCATAGAATCGTATCTAATATAAAAAATTTTCATGATAATATAAAAATAAACCTCTTATACCACATTGTAAATTCCCATACCAAGATCCACTAAATAGATCCAAATGATGTTGGTTACATGTCTATATGAGTTCCACTGCATATGTGAGAGGTAGCCAACCAATATTGAGTGTATAATTATGGTACAATAGAGAGTATAAAACCTTATATAAATAGTATCATATCACTATACAATAACTACATCAAAAAGAAGAAGAAGTATATATGAATGTCATAGAATCAAATTATAACAATAATTGATAAAGAGAAAAATATCATCTGCATAAAACAAATGTGATGGTGCAAATAAATCCCTCACAATCCCCAACCGCTGATAAAGCCCAATATTAACAAGATCAATAATATTCAATCCAAGATAATCCTAAGCTATAGGAAACAAAATCATAAATAATGGATCTTCTTTCTAACTCCTCTTTAACACTGGAAGATACCCCTTGGGGACACATTAACCTGAATAGAAATCCTGGCAATGTGCATGTTAGTACAAATCAAATCAATGAACCTCTATAAAAATACATTCATTTTCAAAATAAAAAAATAGACCTCCATTTTATTGTAAAATTTTTTTTTTGATATATCAATATTCAAGTAAATATTACAATTCTTTACCTTCCACTTAATGATATTTAATCATTTAGAATCATTGTAGAGGAAATTATAAATGTTCCTCTAAGGGAAATACCCAACCAGATTTTTCAAAATAAAACCCTTAGAAATCTCACCCATCTTGAGCGTCATGATTTTTCTAATGAACTTGGTTATAAAAAACCCAATAGAAATAGTCCTAAATCCTTTATATACAGAGCATTATCTTTCTTTGGGATTATTAAAATGATGTTGGAGGTCCCCCAAAAAGGCATTGATTAAAGAATAAAAAATTCCCTCACAACATTTATTACCTCAAGATTAAGAATGTCCCATTAAAACATGAATTTTTTTGTCATGACATATGGTCCAGCAAAAAGATTCATATTTATTTATAAGATAGATGCCCAAATCTTTTTTTAACTGGGGGCCTCAACTAGCCTTCTATTCTGAATGTTATCAATTCTTGGTTCATTTCATTTGATCAGTTTTTCAGTTTTTCCTTCTCCATTATCTGAGTAAATCACTTCAAAATTAAAAGTTATGGAATTTTTCATTTCATTCATAGAACGAAATATATTAATATTAATTAATATAGAAGTGATACTCCTCACATTTTTCACCATATGCATGCTATGAAAGAACATTGAATTTAGACCCCCCTCCTTCATCCAACTAATATTAAATTTATTATTAGAAAGTTTAACTTTTAGACTTAGGATAATATCGATTTTGTATATGGATTTTATCTCCTCCTAGGAGGGAACATCTCGAGGCATGTTTTTTATGGAAAATAATCATATGAGATTAATCCTCTTCAATGTCACTATCATGATTAAAAAAAGGATGCTTTACCCTATTCTTTCAGTTATTCCTTTACAATCATTATCATTGAAGTTATAATATGTAGAGGACGTCCTACAAAATCAATCTTCCAGAAATATAAAATGATTTATCTACAGCCTAGAAAAACAAGCCAATAATTGATAATCTTGAAAGGAATTAGGGTTGACCTAGATCTATTAATACAAAATTAAATTAATAATTGAATATGATCAGAATGAAATCTTGGAAGCGTGAGTCCAGATATATCAACTGTACTATTCCTTTCATCCAATTACACAAAGCACCTATACAATCTACTTTCTAGACTCCCCTTTTAAGTATATCAACCCCATGTTTAATCAACTCCAGATATGGATACATTGGCAATGCCATATTTGTCAATATAAGAAAAAAATTCACTACCTAAGATTTTATAGAAATTTCTAATACTATTTTAATCAGGCCTCAAAATAGTATTAATGTCACAATGAAAAATCAAACTCCAATAAATATTCTTTGAGATGGAATCAATATTTATTAAAAGATTTATTCATCTTGAATACAAATTTAATGCATAGGCAAAAGTAACAAAAATAGTAGCGTTACCAATGTAATAGGATATGGTCACTAAATAATCAGTATATGTTTTTTGTTCACAATAATGTGCCTAAGGGTTTTAACCATGGGACAGTTTCCAATCCATTGAATGTCCCAAAATATGACCTCTATTACATAGCATACCATAGCCTAGTACTAGGAATATCATAACATTGTGTCCATCCTTTATCAAAACAAACAGTTTCCAAAACCCCTTCATTAATATCATATATTGCATCAGTAGATGAGGGGTCACACAGGTCCAGTTTGGATAGGGAAAACTCATTGTCATCTCCCATTGAGGATTCTATACTGAGGGAATTGAACTAGTTAGCTGATTAAATAGGGGTCAAAATATGTCTTCCAAGTAGTTTCCTCCTTGAAATCTTGGATGAAGGAACTATTGATAAATCACTATTGTGCTAGTAACCATGTCATTGAAATACTGAATGATAATTACCCTACTCAGTAGAGAATTCATTAACTCCAAAGGAACCAGAAACTAAGGAAATTATCTAGATAGGATCATGATCAAAATCTAGATTAGAACAAGAGTAATCATCTTGATCTGTATGTAATGTAGGTGTTGTTTCATTATCATAGAAAACAAATGAATCCTTACCAATTTTTAAAAAATGACCTTATCGAGCTCCATAACATTTCAATCCATGTGTGTTACTGATGTATTGGCCTTCTCTATTTCCATCTCATTGGCAGCTTCACTGGAAGTGAAAATGTGACCTGATCAGGTTCCCTAACAATGATATCCTTAGCTGGTACTGACTAATCAGACAACTCAGGTAACATCTCATCAGAATACTTCACAGGTTCTGAAGTAGTGGCATGTTCGGGTTCTAGAATTACACCATACATAAGATATGAAGTAGTGAGCTACTCAGTGGAAAAACCCCTTGACTGGTGATGATGAAAATAGTATCAGTAGTAGCATGGATATGACCAGACTCATTAATAGTATGGACACCAAAAACATCATTATAGGAATTCTGACATTATTTCTCTTAGCAAAATATAGGATATGATTACCCTTATATCCACCCCCATGAGAAGGGGCCTCCATAGATGTGTCATGACCAGAGTGTGGGACCAAACCCTTATCATTATTTCTCCTGCTGCTGGCATCATCATGTACCCTAAACATTCAATGATTATGTAGTTTGTTTCTATTGTAGTCAGAGGAAATATGCCCAAAAAATGTCAATTTTCATAGAATTCTAGCTTCCTCTCAAGAAAAATATCAAGATTAATATCCTCATCTCTGGTGGTTAGAACCACTTCTTTAACAAGGGTGGAAGCCATATCAACCTCAACATGAATCCATACATAATTCACAAAATATGGATTACCTATCTACATATCTATAAGGTCTCTAAATCAACTATAGGGTTTAACTATTTCACAACATTCACAACATGCACATAATAAAATCTTCAAATTCAGAGAAAGAATCATCACATAGAAATAATAATAAACACATAAAACAGTTAAATACACTACATAATTTAATCCTTACATCCACCTTAAGGAAAACTAAAATATTCTAGTTGCACAGATGAAAAAAATTATAGAGAATAAGAATCCCATACATGGAAGTAAGCTTCAAATCAATCTAAACCAAAAATTGGTGGATATATGAACAACTGTAAATGCCTCAAAATGATGCACAATGCTGCAAAAAATAAAGGATTAATGGGGGGATGTGGACATGCCTAGAATCTTGAGCCGGAAGGATTTTTGTTGCAGTAGGAGACTATCAATGTTCAATAATGAATTTCACTTGGAATTTCTTGAGAGGTGAGATGTTACTATGATGGAAGCCATGTTTCCTCATTAGGTGGAAGCAACGGGCATCATCGCGAGGGGGATGAGGATGGGATGACGTCGTGATGGCCATCTGGGAACTGTTGGGGGATGAGGATCGGGGAGAGGACATGTCGCTAAGGCCATCAGGGAAGAAGGGTCACGGCCGAGAGGAGAGGTCTCCGCTGAGATTAGAGGTCGCAGCCGAGAGAGGAGAATTTGCGAGGGTGGAGTAGAGCGGCAAATAGAAGTAGTCGTGATCAGAAGAGATGGCCTCCAAGAGAGAAGAGTTCACAAATATAAGGTAGGCCACGAGGGGTCGGGGGAGGAGAGGAATTGTGAATAGTGGGGAGGAGGAGCCTAACAGATGGATAAAAAAACACAGATACAAATTTTTTTAATCATGGATATAAAAAATTATTTAGCCACAATTTTAATAGAAGTTCATCTATAAACTAAGCTATATCCATGGACATATAAAAACATTGATATAGGATTATGGCTATATCCGTGTTTTCTAGTAGTGACTTCTAAGAGGTGACCCCGAGGGCACATTTCAATGGGTTCATCTTCAGGTTGTGCGAATGGAGGAAGCCGAACACTTTATCATGGTCTTTGATATGGTCCTATCATTGGTGGGATTTTACCACCAATTTTCCCACACACAATTCCACCTATGTTCATAGGATTGTCTTGAATATGCGATGCATGACCCAGTGATAGGCGGCACCAATATTCATTAAGTCGAAGGCCATGACCTAGTAACAAAATGTACCGTGTGGCACCCTGAAAGCTGTGGACTCCTCATCCTTAGGGTCTATCCGGATCTGATTATATCCAGAGTACCCATACATGATGGAAAGTGATTGGAACCTAGCCATAGCATCGATTAACAATTCTGTCACTAGAAGGGGAAAATCGTCCTTTAGGCACTGATGGTTGAGATCTTGTAAGTTGATGGAGACCCTAATCTATATGTTCTTCATCCTGATTGGCACAATGTTGGCTAGCCACTTGGGGTACTAGACCTCCTTGATGAAGTTGGCTCTGACGATCTTGTTAACTTTTTCCTTGACCATGGAACTGTGAGAAGGGTGCATCTTTCTGGGAGGCAGGTTGAACCTGTGATGATTTGTTGGAAGACTGAGGTGGTGGACGGCTACATGAGGATCTAGTCCCGGTATCTCATCATAACTCTAGGGAAACACGTCACCGTTCTATTTTAGGATTACCACGTACCGTTGTTACTCTTTGAGAGGCATGGATGCCCTAATCAATGTGGGTATAAGATCTACCTCTCTACCAAAGATCACATGTACTAGTTCGTTGACCGTGGAGGATATGCCATATTCAAAGGTGGGGTGGAGCATCCTCTAAATCCTCTTCTCCTCTTGCAGAGGAGGGATCCATAGTGGGAGAAGCTTCCTATGGGTTGGAAGATTCTACTGAGAGGCTGGTACCAACCTGAGTAGCAGTGGTCACCACATTGGGAGATTTTGGTACTGATGAAACCATAGCAATGAAGGCTTTTGACCAAATCCCATCTGGTCTTCGGCCCAAGGGTCCATGCTTGAGGATATCAAAGCAAAAGTGGCACATTGGATTGAGGATATTAATTCCATCCTGATGAAACAGGAAAGTATGATGTACTACTATTTTCATGGGGATGAAATCTCGATACTGTACGGGGGTAAGAGTCTCTGGTATCACCACAGCCTTATTTTTGTAGGAGTACAAGGTGATTTTCCATCGTTTCATGGACTTGGGAATATGACCCTCCCTTGTACCAGTGACAACAAAACATTTCCCATATCATGGGTAGTGGCCTCCAATTGATGGATCGAGAATATTTAGGGGTCATCCAGACCTACCCAGGGGTCAGTTGAAACTGCTATGGGTTTGACCTCACTGGTTTGAATCTACTTATCCTTTCTCTTGTAATAGTGGGAATCCAGGTAGGAGGCTTTACAAGAGGCCAAAAGAGATGTTTGACCTTTTAGTATGCCTACTCTCTCATTGAGGGAGTACATGGGGAATTTTTGATACAATTAGGAGACCACTGTGTGTAGGTGGAGCCATGGTCTTCCCATCAATGCATTGTAGGCGATGTCCTAGAAGAAAACCATAAACTCGGTGCTGGAAACTAGGCGGCCGAACTGGGTCTTCAAATGGATCATACCGACTGGAGTCTGCACTATCCTGTCATATCCCTTGATTCGACAATTGGAGGGATTTAGTTCATCTACGGATAACCTTAGCTACCGCAGTTGTAACACCCCATGCTTCAACGGTATGCTTCTCCTTGAATAATACATTATCGTGTGTTGTATGCAACTTCGAGTTCTAACACACACCAAAACCAATCAAACTAGCTGTTATGAATAATAATACCCAATTTTTGAAATTTTAAAAATTTATCATTCAAAATGGACATCGTTTTTGGATTCAGAATATCGAAATTAGTTTAGGGTGAATTTTTGGTATTTTTCTGCAGACATTCAATTTTTTATGAATAGTGAAAAACACTATGTTATAGTTTAAAACAGAATTTTTATTTCAATAATTATTTATTTTATTTAAATTTAATTAAGGTCAAATTATATATATAATACCTATAAATGTTCAATGTAATTCATTGAATATTAGTTTAGAATAATTTTAGATATATTAAAATTTTATTGAACTTTTCACCATCTTTTACAAACCTACTTGGAGAATTTGAAAATTCCCATAAAACATAATTTTACCTCTTATGTGAGTGGAATTTCAAAAATCCGAGAGACACGGTTGATATTACAAAGTAAAATGTCGTTCAATGAGATGAAAATAATTTCTGTTGAATAGAAACTTTTTACTTTTATTTACCACAGTTAAAAGTAAATTGGATAATTAAGGGTAAAAATGATATTAATATTGCCCTAAACCATGTAATAATTCTATTGGAAAAGTGTATCTCTACCAAAAACAACGTTAGGAATGAAATATTATCATTTAGGTCCACTTGGATTAGATTAGGACATTTATTATTATTTAATTTAATGAATAGTTAAAAAAAGTTAAAATCTATGTTTAATTACTAAATCATTTTTAATATACGGTTATGAATAAGATAAATTTGATTATAAATATTAATTATAAATATTAAAATATTTCATACATAATGGTATTTTATTTATAATTTCTTTACATTAAATAATTTTTTTATGACACAATGGTGATGCAGTAATTACCTTATTAATGGAATATTAGAATAGTTAATATTATAAATATCCAAATAAATTTAAATTGAAACTATTCATGAATTTAAATAATTTTCTAGGTTAATATGACAAAATATGATTGGTTATATGAATTGTTTTCGAAGTAATAATTCTATTTTGAATTTATCAAAAACAAAATACCCAACAGTGTCAAAATTGACATAAAAGTGTATTTAAAACAAATATTATATTATTAATTGATATTATATTCCAAAAAATATAAGGTTCGGTCAAAGGGCTTATATCATGATAGGTTTATCATTAATGGACTACTTGGGAGTCATTTGGATGTATACAGTACGTTTATTAACAATATAATATAAAAATACAAAGAGGCATGGAAAATGTAAAACTATTTAACTAAGAGTTAAATATAAATGATAAGGTTAATATAGTGACCCAAACCTGTATAAAATTTTTTTATTGAAAGGATTTCGACCCATCCCCACCTTAACCTCTAAATAATCCACTTTGGATCCATTAGAATATGAATGTGAATTTATTATAAAATAATATTTCTAGCTTTTCCTAAGCTTCCCTTCACCCCTCTTATAAAAGGACAATCCCCCATCTCTCTAATATACACCTTAAAAGCCTTTTGGTTCGGCAAAACCCTACCCAAATATTCTCTCAACATCCCTCACTTTGACCCAGAGTCCTTAGTTTTATCATAAAGCCAACCTATGGAGCCCTTTTGATCAAATGAAAAAGAAGAACCCGAAGAAGAGGTAATGTTTTCACCACACTATTTCAAGTTCCTTTCTTTTTCAAAATATTCATTATTTATTATTTCAATTATAAACTAATAACACAAATATTTTCTATATTATATGATGTTATTATAAATATATTACAACAATATTCAGTATTCTATAGATCCTTTGAATGACATGTCACCAAATGTGCGTACCTACGGCTTACTGTCTCCCCGTCGTGGTGTAATTGTTATTCAAAACATTATTATTTGGATGGGTACTATAATGATGTGTAATTGAATTAAATAATAAGTATAACATTATAATGATTCTGTATATATTATATACCACCCAATTATATATTATTTTAATATCAAAAGAATGATATTGTCTCTCGTGTGTACGTACGGACTACCATCTCCACGAACGCGATGAGATTCATTCCCCATCGTATCCATTCAAGTATAATTATCATTTGATGATTAAAAATAATTTTTAAGGACTTGATATCATTCTGGATATGAATAATATACAACCTATCCATAACAAACACTACTTATGTAAGAAAACATATAGAATAAAACGAGTAAGTTAACACCAGAAACGACGATGATACTAAGATATTATTAACAAAGAAATGTTTAAAGATTATATATGATATTATATTAATGTATATGATTCATGTATAGTTTAATAACAAATATTTAACCATTATACAGGAGTTTAACTTACCCTCTACCAAGGAAAAGTACTAGGTAAGGGGTTTTCATCTCTCTCCTTATTCACGTGAGATTCATGCCATATTGCCACTATTACCTTTTGTGTGGTGTATGTACTACCCATAATTGTATTAATTGTGAAATAATCTTTAATTTATGTGTATTTACATATTAATTTTATAATACCTCTTTCATGTGGTTTATGTTTTCTAATTTACCAAATTTTTAAGGGTTTATTTCACAATCACTCAATTATCTGAGGTCGTTTATACATAATTATCTATTGGGACCTCTTTATCATCGACATCCATGTTTCTTAAAAATGTATTTCAAATAATTCTTACTATTTTATAGACTACAGGTTAAATCCATTTATACGCTTTTTGACTTTTTATAATATGTTTATAAAGGAACCTTTGCATCATTTTCCAAACAAGGACCTTTTTAACCTTTTCGACAGAATTAAGGTAAGAATGTCTTTTTTTAAATTATACGGCTGGTGCGCCTATTTTCCACCATTATAAAATCTTCAAAGAATCCCTTACAATATTATAAGGATATTTTCAAATTAAATGTTTTAGTTTATAATTATGTGATTTTTAAATGATTCAAAAAAAAGAGATATTTGTCTCAAATAGTTTTGATTTCATCTATGTCAACATCCTTTGATGGATTTTAAGCTAATTTGAAGTTGATTTATTATGATACTAAACTTCCATATTTTATTTAAGGTTTTGTTATATGTTTTATTGTGGATGTTTAATTTTTATACCATTCATTGTTTATGGAGAAAGTATTGACATTTCATATTCTAGTTTTAATATGAATGTTTAAACCTATTCATATGAGGAATGCAATTGAATTAATAAGTGATGGGTGGAGACCACTATAGCTCCTAAATGCATCAGTAGTTCTCATGAGAAAAACTATTGTCTTGGCACAAGTACTTGACAAAATATTATTTGTAGTCTTGGAACAAGGCCTTCACCATGTGCTTATGATAGTCTGGCATTATGTATTCCATCATTATGAAAGTCGTTATTGATATTGCATGTGATTAATCGACCAGTAAAATAACCATGTGAATAAGTAGAAAGAATTAATTAATTTTATTACTACCATATTATTCTGGTGTTCAAGTATAAACGGATTTTTTAGTTATACATTTCCTTAAATATTTATGTTTATTTATGAAAGTTTATGCTATATTGTAATCCTTATTGAGAATCTGAGTTCACCCCTTTCAATGTTTTATTTTTCCCAGGATGTGAAGAAGTAATTTATGAATGACATGCAAGGATATTATGAGGGTATATGAAGACAAGATGTTGTTGTGGTTTTTTTTCATTATGATGTAATGTAAGACTTATGAATATATATAGTGTTTCGAAGACTATTAAGCTAATCGGTCTTTCGAGACTGGATCATTTGTCATCATGACAATGATATGTAATAATGAACCGACTATGGATAACTGGTGTTAGGGTGTTATAGTTGGTATCAGAGAATGTTTAGTATAATCCTTGGAAACTAGATTTAGATAAAATCTGATTATAGCACATAGACCTAAGATGGAATTTGAGTATTAGTATAGAAGAACTTCCTAGAATTTGGATATTGTAAAGATTTTGTGAGTTTTCCGAGCAATACATCACTATCTGGATATGAGAAGGTAGTGGCACCTCTGGCATAGATGTACCTAGGGGTAAAACCTGAAAACACCGCATTGAGCTAGACTCGAATGGGAACTGGTGCATGAAAACGGGCCATGCTGCACTCTTGGTTATGAAACTCTCGATGGATATTCATAGGATAATTCTCATTTTATTGACAAACCATTATGAAGGGTTTATTAGTATATAATTCCTCAAAGAAAACATTTTTATGATTATGGATTATATCCATAAACTGTTCAATTTATGTTAAGTGTTTTAATAGTTTGGATTTATGTATTGCGATTCATAAAATAATCTAGTGTATGCCATTATTTTGAAAAGGATCCAAGTGGGAGAAATAGAAACTGTATCAATGCACACACTCCATGTAGATACTTCTCTACTGCTCAAGATAATTACAATGTAGTTGGTGATGCAACTGGTTCTGATCAGCTAATCACTATACCGGGACAGCTCACTCAGGTTATGAATAATAACCTTGCCCGTTTGGAGCTCCTGGATCCCTAGCATGGATGATCAATGTGAGATCGATTCATGAGGAAACAACCACCAACATTCAATGGGAGTACAAATCCCTTAGTAGCTGAGCAATGGATAAATTCCATAGAGACAATATTCCATGCCTTGGGGAAAGTAAAAGGGAAAAAGTTATCATGGCAGTTTACTGCCTCATTGGAGATGCTGACCAATGGTGGACATTGATTAAAAACAGAAAGGAAGATGATGAATTATCATATATGGAATGGAGGGATTTCAAAGATCTTTTCATAGAAAAATAATTTCCTTATGACCATCAAGCAGATATGGAAAGGCAATTTCTGAGTCTTAGACAAAGGAGGATGAGAATGTCGCAAAGTATGAGGCTAAATTTACAAGGTTAGAAGGTATACTGGAGATTATATATGTAACACAAGAAGTAAGATTGATCATTTTTTGATGGGTTAAAACCATTTTTTTGTCGAGTATTAGTATCACAATCCTTCTCTTCGTACAAAGATATTATCTCATGTGTTATCAAGACAGAAATAGAATTCTCTAAGTCTTATGACTTTAAATCAAAGTAAGAGAAGAAGAGATCTGCTGATCACTCTGGGAATCGAAATAAGGGTATGAAGGGAAAAGTTGAATATCTATACCAAAGTAAATGTGGTAAGAAACGCCCTGGTACATTCTTGAAGGGAATGGCAGTCTGTTACAAGTGTGGTAAAAAAGGTCACCAAGCTCATGATTTTAAGGGGAATAAAGAAGCTACCGATGTTCAATGATACAACTGAAGGGAGATGGGACATTATGAAAATGAATGTCCTAAGTGTTAGAGGAACTTACTTTAGAAAAGGCCAAGGGATCAAGGCCACACTTATGTTATCACTACTATTGAGGTAGAAGCTTCGAAACACGTAATGTCCGGTAATTTAATGGTTTCCTCATATTTAGAAAATGCCTTATTTGATTCTAGATCATTTCTTTGCTTCATATCTTCCCAGTTTTCTAAACAATTAGATATTTAGAATTTGATTTAACAAGGTAGTAGTCAGTTAAAACTCCTAACAGAAGTATCATCACAACAATGTTTTGTGAATCAGTCCCCATTAGAGAACATAAATGTTCTTTATCTACTGATCTCATTGTCATACCCGTGATTCAATTTGATATAATCCTCGGAATGGAATGGATTTCAAAGCATGATGAAATGATTTATTGTAAGAAGAAAGAGGTTACGATTTTTGATGATGACGATATAGAACACCTTATCTGTAGAGTAGAATCGTCACCACCTAATTCTTATCTTGATCCACCCTCAGTAGATCAACTAAATACAATTATTGGCAAGGAAGAGAATGAAATGACTGTGGATAAGGAAAGGAATGTTCAAATAAAGGATGTACCTATCGTTAAAGAATATGATGATGTGTTTTCGGGCGATTTACCTGGACATCCTCCAGAATGAGAAATTTAGTTATCCATTGATTTAATTCCTAGTTCAAGGCCTATATCAAAGACCCCATATAGAATGACCACTGTGGAATTAGTTGAAGTAAAGAAACAACTAGAAGAATTGAGTAACAAGGGATATATTTTCCCTAGGGATTCCCCAGGGGGAGCCCCTATCCTATTTGTTAAGATGAAAGATGTATCTTTGAGGATATGTATCGACTACAGGGAGATCAATGCTATAAAAATAAAGAACAAGTATCCCCAACCTCACATTGATGATTTATTTGACCAACTTCATGGAGCTCAATACTTTTCAAAGATTGAACTTTGACCTGGATACCATTAGCTGTGTGTGAAAAAGGATGAAATTCCGAAAACAACATTTCGAACTAGGTACAGGCATTACGAGTTTACAGTAATGCCTTTTGGGCTGACTTATGCACCCTATGTTTTCTTGGATCTAATAAACAGAGTTATGAAGGAATATATTGATGATTTTGTGGTGGTATTCAATGATGATATCTTGGTATATTCCAAAATATAAGAAGATCCTAAAAATCACTTGTGAATTATCCTGAAGACTCATAGAAGACATGAATTATATGGGAAGTTTAGCAAGTTTGAATTCTGGCTTCAGGAGATCTCTTTCCATGGACATATGGTCTCTAAGGATGGAATCTATATTGATCCATCTAAGACCAAGGCAATCCATGAATGGCTAGCCCCGATGAGTATAACTGAGATACACAGTTTTATTGGTTTAACATGTTATTATCGATGTTTTGTCCAGAATTTCACCTGATTGCCTAACCCATTAACGAAGATCACACTTAAAAGGGTTAAATTTATATCAACAAAAGAGTGTGAATAATTTTTTGAAGAACTGAAGAGAATATTAGTGAATGCTCTTATCTTGACTCTACCATTGGGGAATGATGGAAATTTTATTTATAGTGATGCTTCCAAGAAAGGAATTGGTTTTATTCTTATGAAGAATTATAGGGTTATTGCCTATGGATCATGACAGCAGAAAGTTCATGAGCAAAACTATCCTACTCGTGATATTGAGTATGCTAGTGTAATATTTTTCTTTGAAGATAAGGAGACATTATCTCTATGGTGAAAAAATGTAGGAATTATACTGGTCACAAGATTTTGAAGTATATTTTCTCATAGAAATAACTCAACATGATGAAAAGGAGATGGATTGAACTACTCATGGATTATGATTTCACGATACACTACCACCCCGGGAAGGAAAATAAGGTTGCAGATGCTTTGAGAAGAAACGATCATGGAGTTTTGAAAAAAAATAAAAGTTGAAAGGGATTTTATATACATGGATCTAGTAAAGATGGATATGGGAATCACCATGGAAGGTGAAACATCAATAATTTTTCTAATGGTTTCCAAACCATCATTTCTAAGAAGGATAAAGAGTTCTCAAAACAATGATGATGATTTTTAAAAGGAGATTAATGTTGTGAATGATGCGATATTGAGTGACATTGTGTATGAAGATGGAATATTGAAAATTGGGAAGAGACTTTCTATTCATGATATACCTGATTTAAAAAGGGAATTGTTAGATGATGCTCATAGTTCCAATTTCTCTATACACCATAGGAGCACCAAAATGTATAGATAATTGAAGGAACATTTTTGGTGGGACAACATGAAGAGGGATATTGCTGATCTTGTGTCAATATGTATGGTTTGTCATCAAGTGAAATCTGGAAGGCAACAGCCTGGAGGAGTCATGAAACATCATCCCATACCTGAGTGGAAATGGGATAATATTACAATGGACTTTTTCATGGGACTACCAAAGACTCCTAGAAGGAACGATGAAATATCGGACATTGTTGATCATCTTACAAAATCTGAACATTTTCTTTCTATATGTGGAGATCTACCACATGAACATCCAGTAAGACTCTATATTAATTAAGTTGTGAGACTTCATGAAGTATAACTATCAGTTGTTTTGGATCATGATCCCCATTTTACTTCAAGATTCTGGAAAAGTCTTTCGAAAGCCCTGGATAATGATCTTCATTTGAGCACTGCCTACCACCCCCAGACTGATGGACAATCAGAACAGACTATTCAAACCTTATAAGACATGTTGAGATCTTGCTCACATGACATTTAGGGTATGTGGGATCAATATTTACCCCTGGTAGAATTTTTTTATAAGAATATATTCCATTAATGTATTTGGATGGGACCATATGAAGTGTTATATGGAAAGATATGTCTCACACCAACCTGTTGGGATGGTGTTTTTTAAAGAAAACTTGTAGGACCAGAACTTGTGGAGGAAATGATGGAGAAGGGGAAGGTAATCCAAAACCAAATTAAAGTATCTCAAAGTAGGTAGAAGAGATATGTTGACAACTGAAGGAAGGATTTGGAATTTTAGGTGGGAGATCATTTTTCCTTGATGGTATCTCCATGGATGGGAGTTATAAGTTTTGTTAAGAAAGGTAAATTGAGTCCTAGGTACATCAGACCCTTTGAAATTCTAGAATGAATTGGGGTTGTAGCTTACCGTTTGGAAATGCCGCCCAGTCTCTCCAAAGGTAATGAGGTGTTACACATATCACTGTTGAGAAAATACATGCCTAGCCCAATGATTCTACTCACTTATGAGGAATTAGAACTGGAACCTGATCTATCTTATTGCGAAGAGACCGTTAGGATTCTTTAATCAAGAGAACAAGTGCTGAGAAAATAGACGACTCGTCTGATAAAAGTTCTATGGAGAAACCATAAAATGGAAGAGGAAACATGGGAACCTGAGAAACTTATAATGAGGAATCACAAGAGTCCATTCATTTGGTAGTATTCTTGAAATTTTTAGGATGAAATTATTTGAAGGAGGAGATAATAAAACACCCCAAGCATCCACTGTACACTTCTCTTTGAATAATACAGTAGTGTGTGTTGTACACAACTTCGAGTTCTAACACACACCACAAATAATCAAACTAGCCGTTATGAATGGGAATACCCATTTTTGAAATTTTTGAAATTTTATCTTTCAAAATGGACTTCATTTTTGGATTTGGAATATCAAAATTATCTTAGGGTGAATTTTTGGTATTTTTCTAAAAATATTCAATTTTTGAGGAATAGTGAAAAAACACTGAGTTATAGTTTAAACCCAAATTTTTATTTAAATAATTATTTATTTTATTTAAATTTAATTAAGGTAAAAATAGATACATAATACCTATATAAGTTCAATGTAATTCATTGGAGTTATATTTGAATAATTTTAGATATATAAAAATTTTATTGAACTTTTCACCGTCTTTTACCCACCTCCAAAGAGAATTTACAAATTCACATAAAACATAATTTTACCACTTCTATGAGTGGAATTTCAAATTTCCGAGAAACACAGTGGATATCAGTAAGTAAAATGTGGTTTAATGAGATGAAAATAATTTTTGGTGAATAGTAACTTCTTACTTTTATTTACCATGGATAAAAGTAAATAGGTTAATTTAGGATAAAAATGAAATTAATATGACCATAACACATGTAATATTTCTATTTTACAAGTGTATATCGACCAAAAACAAACTTAGGAATAAAATATTATCATTTAGGTCCACATGGATTAGATTAGGAAATTTATTATTATTTAATTTGAAGAAGAGTTAAAAGAGTTAAAATCAAAATTTAATTACTAAAACATTTTTTATACAGGGTTATACACAGGATAAATTAGATTATAAGTATTAATTATAAATAAAGAATGATTTCCTATATAATTTTATTTTATTTATAAATTTTAGACATTAAATAATTTAATTTATTTATAACACAATGATGATGGAGTAATTATTTAATTAATAAAATATTAAAATAATTGATAATATAAATATACAAATAAATTTAATTTGAGACATTTAATGAATTAAAATAATTTTATTGGTTAATATGACATATTATTATTGGTTTTATGAATTTTTTTCGAATTAATATTGCTGTTATAGATTTATAAAAAACAAAATATCCAGTAGTGTCAAAATTGACATAAAAGAGTTTTTAAAACAAATATTATATTATTAATTGATATTCTATTCATAAAAATCTAAGGTTCTGCCAAAGAACTTATATTATTATTGGTTTATCATTAATGTACCACTTGGGGGTCTCTTGGATGGATACATTATTTTTATTAACTATATAACATAAAAATACAAAGAGACATTGTAAATGTCAAACTATTTAAATAAGAGTTATATATAAATGATAAGGTTAATATAGTGACCCAAACCTATAAAAAATCTTTTGGATGAAAGGATTTGGACCCACCCCTACCGTAAAATTTAAATAATAAACTTTGGAGATATTAGAATCCGAATATTAATTTATTATAAAATAATATTTCTAGCTTTTCCTTAGGTGGCCCTCACCCCTCTTTTAAAAGGGCACTCCCACTTATATCTAATTTACAACTTCAACGTATTTTGGATAGGACAAACCCTGCCTAAATAATCTCTCAAATTCCCTCACTTACACCTAGAGGCCTTAGTAAGGTCAGAAATCCAACCTATGGATCCCATTTGATTAAATCAAAAGAAAGAACACGAAAAAGAGGTAATGTTTTCACCACCCGCTTTCAAGTTACTTTCATCTTAAACTTGTTCTTTCATTGTTATTTCCATTCTAAAATAGTAAATCCAGTATCTTCAATATACTATAATATTATTATTAATATGGTAAAACCATATTAAGTATTTTATCCATCCTTTGAATGACATGTCACCATACGTGCATACGTACAGCTTACCGTCTCAACATCGTCGTGTAATTGTTATTCAAAACATTATTATTTGGATGGGTATGATAATGATGTGTTATTGAAGTAAATAATAAGTATAAAATTATAATTATTGTGTATATATGATATACCATCCAATTATATATTATTTTAATATCAATATAATGATATTGTCGCTCGTACATACGTATGGACTACCGTCTCCATGAAGACAATGAGATTATTTCTACATGGTATCCATTCATGTCTAATTCTCATATGATGATTCAAAATAATGTTTAAGGACTTTATATAATTCTGGATATGAATAAGATACAACCTATCCATAACAAACATGGTTTATGTAACAAAACATATAAAATAGAACGAGTAAGTTAACCCCAAAACCAACGATAATACTAAGATATTAAAAACAAAGCAATGTTAAAAGAACATATATGATATCATATTAATGTATATGATTATTTTATAATTTAATAAAATTTATTTTACCATTATACAAGTGGTTAAACTACCCTCAACCAATGAAAAGTACTAGGTAAGGGGTTTTCATCTCACTCCTTATTCCCGTGAGATTCATGCCATATTGTCACTAATAACTTTTGTGTGGTGTATATACTGACCATAATTGTATTATTTGTGTAATACACTTTAATTAATATGTATTTAAATATTCATTGTATGATACCTCTTTCATGGGGTGTATGTTTCATATGTTACCAAATTGGTAAGGGTTTATTTCACAATCTCTTCATTATCCGAGGTTGTTTATACGTAATTATCTACTAGGACCTCTTTATCATCCACATCCATGTTTCAGAAAAAATGTATTTCAAATAATTCTAAATATTTTTATAGACTATGGGTTAATTTCATGTATTCCCTTGTTTACATTTTATAATATGTTTATAAAGTAATCTTTCCTTAATTTTCCAAACAAGGTCCTTTTTAATCTTTTTGACAGAATTAAGGTAAGAATGTCTTCTTTTAACATAGATGGAGGGTGAGGCTATTTTCCACTGTTATAAAATCATAAATGCTTCCCTTAAAATATTACAGGGATCTATTCAAATTAACTGTTTTATTTTATAATTATGTGAATTTTAAATGATTTAAAAAAAGATATATTTTTCTCAAAGAGTTTTGATTTCATCAATGTCAACATCATTTGATTGATTTTAAGCTTATTTGATGTTGATTTAGTATGATAAAAAACAATCATATTGTATTGAAGGTTTTTTGATATGTTTGATTGGGGATGTGTTATTTTTATACCATTCATTATTTATGGAGGAAGTATTGACATTTGTAATACTCGTTTTAATACAAATGTTTAAATCAATTCATATGTGGAATGCATTGGACGTAATAATTAATGGGTGGAGAACGCTATAGATCCTAAATGAATCAGTAGCTCTAATGAGACAAACTATTGTCTTGTCACAAGGCCTTTACAAAATCATATTTTTAGTCTTTGCACAAGGCCTTGACTATGTGGTTCTGATAGTCTGGCATTATACATTCCATCATTATGAAATCCGTTATTGATATTGCATATGAATATTTTACTAGTAGAATATCCATGTGAATAATTAAATGACATTATTTTATTTTATTTCTTCCATATTATGATGAAGTTCAAGTTTTAATGGCTTTTTTTAGTTATAAATTTCATTAAATGTTTATGTTTATTTATTAAAGTTTCCACTATATTGTTATCCTTACTGAGCATCTGAGCTCACTCCTTTAAATGTTTTATTTTTCCCAAGATATGAAGAAGTAATTTATGAATGACTTGCAGGGATAGTATGAGGGGATATGAAAATAAGATGTTGTTGTGG
This sequence comes from Viscum album, assembly GCA_963277665.1. Lineage (NCBI taxonomy): Eukaryota > Viridiplantae > Streptophyta > Magnoliopsida > Santalales > Viscaceae > Viscum > Viscum album. The sequence continues at coordinate 615,718,995 of OY728136.1, forward strand.
TTTTTTTACTTTATGATGTAATGTAAGACTTAGGAATATAACTAGTGTTTCCAAGAATACTAAATTTATTGGTCTTTTGATTAATGATCTTTTTTCATCATGCCAATGTTATGTAATATTGAACCGACTCTGGGTAACTAGGGTCAGGGTGTTACAGTTGGTATCAGAGGGAGTATATTACAATCCTTTGAATCTAGATTTAGATAATCTCTGATTACAACACATAGACCTAAGATGGACTTTGAGGAATAGTACAGAATAACTTCCTAGAATTTTGGTATTGTATAGATTTTGTGAGTTTTCCAACCAATATATCCCTGTCTAGATATGAGAAGGTAGAGGCGGATCTGGCACATATGTACTTAGGGGTGAAAACAGAAAACACCGCTTTGAGCTAGACTCGAACGGGAACTGGTGCATGACAACGGGCCCTACATCACTCTTGGTTACGAAACTCCTGAGGGATATGCTTAGGATAATTCTCATTTTCATTACAAACCATTATGAAGGGTTTATGATTATATACTTCCACCAAGAAAACATTTTTATCATTATGGATTATATCCATAAACTGTTCAATTTATGTTAAGTGTTTTACAAGATTTGATTTATGTATTGTGATTCATAAACTAATCTAGTGTATGCCATTGTTTAGAAATGGATCCTAGTGGAAGAAATGAAAACTGTATCAATGCACACACTACATGTTTAGATTTCCTTCCTAGTCCAGATAATTATAGTGGTGCTGGTGATGCAATTGGTGATGATTAGCTAATCTCCATATTGGGACAAATCACTCAGGTTAGGAATAATAACCTTACCCGTATGGAGCACCCTAATCCACAGCGTGGAGGATCAATTCTAGGTCGCTTCTTGAGGCAACAACCACCAACATTAAATTGGAGTACAAATCCCTTTGTAGCTGAGAAATGGATAAATTCCTTATAGAAAATATTCCATGCCTTGGGGAGTAGTGAAAGGGAAAAGGTTATCGTGCAGTTTACTACCTCCCTGGAGATGCTGACCAATGGTGGTCATTGAATCAAAACAGAAATGAAGACGATGAAGTATCAAATAAGGAGTGGAGGGAGTTAAAAGATATTTTCTTAGAAAAATAATTTCCTCGTGACCATCGAGCAGATATAGAAAGGCAATTTCTCATTCTGAGACAAAAGGAGGATGAGAATGTCACAAAATTTGAGGCTAAATTTACAAGGGTAGAAAGGTATGCTGGAGATTATATACGTTACCCAATAATTAATATTTATCATTTCATTGATGGGTTAAAACTGTTTCTTTGTCGAGCATTAGTGTCACCATACTTCTCGTTGTACGAATATATTGTCTCATGCGCAATCAAGACAGAAATAGAATTCTCTAAGTCTTATGACATTAAAGAAAATCAAGAGAATAAGAGATCTACTGATCACTATGGGAATGGAAATAAGGGGTGAAAGGAAAAGATGAATATCCATCCTGCAATAAATGTGGGAAGAAACACCCTAGTACTTGATTGAAGGGAATGAGATTCTGTTACAAGTGTGGTGAAAAAGACCATTATTCTCAGGATTGCAAGGGGACAAAAGAAGCTAACGATGTTCAATGCTACAACTACAGGGAGATGGGAAATCATGCAAATGAATGTCCTAAGCGTTAGGGGAACATACCTCAGAAAAGGCCAAGGGATCCATTCCAAGCTTATGTTATCACTACTGCTGAGGTAGAAGCTCTGAAAGGCGTAGTGGCAGGTAATTTAATGGTTTCCTCAAGTTTAGAAAATCCATAATTTGATTTTGAATCACTGCATTGTTTCATATCTTCCTAGATTGCTAAGAAAATTAGATATTTCCAATTTGATTTAACAAGGGAGTTATTAGTCTAAACAACTAAGGGAAGTATCATCGCAACAATGTTTTGTGAATCATTCCCCATTAGAGAACATAAATGTTCTTTATCTACTAGAGATAGGCTGCGACACTACTCACCCACAATTGGTCACTAGAATAGTTCTTCATGATCTATTGTCATGGTAGAGAGTGCTTCTGGTGATGATATTGGTGATTTCATGACCGTAACCTACAGGGTCTCCATATTTTCATCCTCCTGTATCTACCAGTAGAGGGTGGTAGGAATCTTATGGACCTCACATTTTGGGAGTACAAGGATGATGTGCCTCATTCCTGCCCTAGCCCTTGACTCAGTTGAGATAGAGGAGGGTTCCTGAGCTGAGTCATATTCCGCTTCATTGTCTGGGAAGTGGACTGGTTTGAACTCTGTCCAGACGTTCCCAGAATTCCACTTATGGCGGCGGCAACCTGCCCTCCTGCCCCTGGGTGGCACCTCTGGACAGGGCCAATTTCTGACATAAGGCCCTTCAGATGCACTGGTACAAAAGCCTTGAGGGTTTCCACAATAAAACTTTGGGGTGTGAAGAGCACCAGGACAAATGTCAAAGGGGATATGGGGAGGAATTCCATGGATAGCGCTAGAGCGGGAAAGACGTCTACTATAACTAGAACGAGTATGGGGAGGACCTCCATGCTTGTTTCCCCTGGTGACCTCAGTATGAGGAGGGTCATTGAACCGGTCTAACTAAACATGGGTTGGACCTCCATTTTGGGTGCTAGATAGGCGACACTAGCCTCCACCCCTCTAGTTTCCGTGGTGAGAAGGGCCTTCACTGGCTGCTAAGAGAAAACGGGGAGGATCCCCATGTTGATGAGAGACGGGATGGGAAATTTCCCTAAACCGGTGGTCGGGGGCAGGAGGAATTACTCCATACCCAGTGTAATGGGCACAAGAGAGGCTTTGGTAACGATTGTCACCATCACGGGGAAGGCCCACATTAGGATTGAGGGTGGCACATGGTAGACCACAATGCCAAGAATCAAAGGAGGGAAGGTCTGCGCTATCCATGGTAATGGTACGGGGAGGACCTCCATACAGGGCGGCATCACTATGGGTCAGTTTGCAGCGGCCATTGCCTGTGACGGTGACCAATAGAGTTTACCCATCCTTCCTATGGGGCGGTTGTGGCCTCGATCCTTCTCAGGTTTATAAGTACCCCTTCTTAGTGTATACTGGGAACTGCTGATATGTGTCGGCGGTGGCTCGAGCCATAGTAGTCATCGACGTTGATTCCCCTGTGCAAGTGTCCTTCTCAGCTTGCACCTGACGCTGGTGTTGGATCGGATGAACCGGGGCCGGTGGTGCAAGCACATGGCTTACCTGCTCCACATCCAGAATGACTAGGTGGCAGTGCTGAAGCAGCCGGGTGGGAGCCGACACTAGGATCCCCATGAATGGGACTCTGACCGGGCTATGTCAAACGTCACCTACCTCATTAGCTTAAGGCAGGGAGTCATCAAAGCATTTTGGGGAGAGGCTCCCAAAATGGTTATGTGTCAGCATGGGGTGTAGCGGCTCCCTGTGCGGCCCTCAGGGGTGGCGTCAGTGACGAGGAACAGATGCCTCCAGATCCAAGTAGGCCATATCCTAGATCGAGATTATGCCCTCCTCATAACGGCACATGAGGTCATTGATCACCCTTTGTTGGATATCCTCGGAAGGGGAGATGGGGCATGGGCATCCTAGGGACATGGGTATAGAGTTCATTAAGGAAGAGGAGGTTCCACGCAGGACTGCCGTGTTGGTACTGCCCCTGCCCCTAAATCACTGTGCAAGTGTTGATGACATTATGAGTGCAGTAACTTGATACCTGAGAAGTAGGGAGATTAACTCATCAATGTTGAAAGAGAAAGGAATTGACGAACAATTCTCCAGTGAAATTACATCTTCTATGACGGTTAAGAGGGATCCATACTAAAAACATTGTAGCACGAGATGTACAATGTTCTATTATCCCAACATCTGGTGAGTTTAATGCCAGGCCCGCTATTTTCATGGAGGGTCCTGGTGCTAGATAACTAGATCCAGTGAAAAGCTAATCCTTTGATTCCTCTAACACTACTATTCTCTATACTGAGGAGAATAATTTCATTCCATGTTCACCATTTCTGTTTCTGAGACTTTTGTCATGGAGCATGCATCCATCTGTGGAGGACACACAACTCTTTGTTGCCCCACATTCCTGCTTTCCAAAGGTGGTTGGAATCCGTCACTTTTTTTGAGACTTTTTCTCCTTGATTGAAATGGGATGATGGGATGTTGGTTCTTACTTCCTTGAATTCATCCTTGGAACTCATTACATAGTTCGGGTCTCCCTTAATGATGAAGTCGTTGTTCGTGAAACTCTACCCAGCACCATACCATAATGGAAACCAGTTAATTATTCTTCTTCTGTTAGGACATTCCAATGGTTCTAGTCAGGGAAGTGAACTTTAATTAGTGGAGTAGTCATGTTGGGAATCTATGGCGTGTCTAGGCACTAAGACATTGGCACGTCAGTCTTTTTCTCTTGTTATAGGGCTCCTTAGGGGGCGGAAGCCCTGGTCATCCCACATCTAATGCGGGTAATCCTATTCCATGGGCATGTATCTACGGTTTTCTTCAACTTCACATGTTTAACAAAATGTATGCCGCTAGTTTAACATCCATCGGAGATGGATCAGACTAATCAAAACACTGATGGGTGTGGATAAGATGGGTGCAACCACCGTAGAGAACACTGATATTGGGACCAATGTATGGTTGACTTCCCGGTCACTATTGAGGGAAATAGGGAATTAGATGGCATGATTTCACTGGGATGTGGTGGCCTGGATATGAATCATGATGGATGATGGGTGGATGAATGATGTGGAGGGGGAATGAAATTGGACCATCGCACGGGTGACAGTGAAGTTGGGCTTGATCCTCGAAGAGACATCCTATGTATCCCTGTGGCAGGGAATCAAAGTTTTCATAGTTCAGCCTGAAAACGGATTACCGCTAGTTGGAGTTCCAACGACTTATTGCTAAATAGGGTTAGAACAACTTACCGCTTAAAGAGGATAAAAACAGCTTACCGCTGAACGGATTGACAACAGTTTTCCACTGAATAGAAAACAAAACATGGAATACAGTTTACCATCATGAAGGATGTGGGTGGACCAACATGAAGTAGAAGGGACCATTGGTTTTTGGGCCCGAACCTCAGGGAGGATTCCTGCGTACCCTACCATGGCAAGGATCAATGTTCACATAGTTCAGGTATGGGGTAGGAGTTGGTGAAATGACGTGAATAAGGACCTGGGGTCTAGGTGGATGGTGGTCTTGAAACTCATGGCGGCTTCCTACCTACCATTCCTTAGAAAAGATCAATGACCATGTAGATTAGGGTAGGATTGTGTGCAATGACTTACTCCTGACTCGGGAAACAATGGCTTACAGTTGATTGGGGTCCACAGTTTAACATAATGCTGGAAGGGGGCGAGCCGACATGAAGGTGGTTGGAGTGACTGAGATTTTGGAGTGAATCTCAAGGCGGCATCTTACGTACCCTCCTTTGGCAAAGATCAAAGTCCACATAGTTCGGAAGGGGGAATTTGGGGCTTACCCACTGAGGCTTCCCAAAGTGTAGGTGAACCGACGTGAATATTTCCAGAATGACCGGGGTGGGGGCATGAACTTTGTAGCGGATTCCTACGTACCTAGCCTTGGCAAGGATCAAAGACCTCCTAGTTCGAGGGGTGTCTGTGGAAAACAAGCAAGGATGCCCAGGGTGGATTTCATGGTTGGTGATAGCTCTAAGCCCACATGAGTAATGCTCGGTGTGAGAAACAAGAGGTAGTAGAGACCTGATGATCACATCATGAAAGGTGTGTCTGTGGGAGGTGAAGTGGGTCTTATACGTGATCGCATCCCAAAGAGAAAACTGGAGCTTATGCGTGGTTAGCAGCCCGAAGAGGTTGGGACTTACAAAAATTTAGAGGCCCGGTGGTGACAAAGACCAATGGGAGAGGGATTTGGTACCAAAGAAAGTAGGGGTCAGGCATCCATCCCCCCTCTGGACCTTGGGACCAAAGATGAAAGGAGGGGCATGGATGATACCTCCTATAAGAAAAGAGAGGGGATTACACTTTGATGGTTGCCCTTTACCCGCATAGGATGCATGGGGGGAAGTCATAGTTTAACGTCCATTAAGGAAGATGATGGTACTTGGCAATTTAATGTCCTGCTGCTTGTACTGGGTGGGGTCATTGGCCACCCCTAGGACATACATAACCGGGACCATCATCACCTTGGTGAAGAGAGGGGACATGCAATGCTCTGGCTAGGTGGTGTTATGGTGTGAACCATTGGGGGGTCCACATTATCCCGGCTACGTGAAGAATCAATGACCATTAGTGTTCATATTTGAAGAAGCATGAGGTGAAGCAACATAATAGGCAGTACCATCCAAGGGAATTTGAAGTTACTTTGCACGAACCTAGAGGTTCGTATGAGAAAAGAGTATATGGAAAAGGTGCTTTGGGCGCATAAGGTGCCTGAAAATGATGCCCAGAAGAGGGACATCACAGGTGCACATGGAGGGATGTTTTCACGCCAAATGAACAGTGGCATGAAAAATAGTGGTTCTGATGCACAATTGAGCGGTGTGTGAGAAAAATAGTGGGATGGTAGGAAAATGAGTAGCACGTGTGAAAAAAGGCGGGTTGGAGCGCAATTGAGCGTGTGCGCAAAAAAAAGCCAGGCCGAAGCGCAATGGCGCTATGTGCGCGAAAAAGCAGGGGGCGACGTGCAATCTTCCAGTGTGCGTGAAGAAGGTCGGGGCGGCGCAGAATGGATGGCATCCAATTTTTAAGGAATTGCATGCCGATGAAAAGATTACATGAAATTGGAAGTAATTATGCACTGGGGATGAGACTCTATGGGATTTGGATGAGGGTTAAGACCAAGGGGTCTCACACAAAATCGGAACCCCGAGAGACCAGGCGCAAGAAATTAAGTATCTAAGAGCCAAATTTTGTACGTACAAGAGGGGAATTTCGAACTGGAGAGACGGTTCAGATTCTTCAGCCTGGAAGTCAGAGGGGTGACCTTCCATTTAATGGTGCCTAGGGTCGTTGATCGGCGCGGAATACCGGCCTGCGCAAAATATTGTGCGCCAACATGGGCAGCCCAAAAATTCAACCACACGGGGTGGTGGCTTGTAAATTTCCACACCTACACGAAAACCTCTTGTGAGTCCCATAATTTTTCACATGGCGTTGATTTTTAGTGCAGTGCGAAATTTTTTTCATGTGACCTCTCTGGGCCCCTCGGAATTTATTGCCGGTTGCAAATATGGCTTCGCTTTGTCGAGCCCAAACCTTCTTTATCCCTTGAGGGTTTTTCAACGTCTACAAATCCCCCACAATGAAATAACTTAATGAATCAGAATGTGACAAATGGAAGATGACCTATTAGGAAGTCCACTGCTATGGTAGGATAAATACCACATCATAAATCATCAATTCCACAATGATTTAGTAGAACCATGGATAAACTCTAAATATAAAAAATCCCTAACAATGAAATGGAGACATCATAGAAAGAGAACTAAGGAAAATCATAACCAATAACTCTATAGAATCAGACTCATGATCTCACTGATCATGGAGGAAGAGAGAGAGAGATATTATCATTGTCTGAGATCGATCCACATTCCCTCCAAATTCCCACATAAGAAAAATAGTGAGTCCCTTGTTAACCATTTTAAAAATACATCCACACAGTATCCACTATATGGACCACTTCTACAATGTGAAATATATTCACATCATGTAATAGATCCAAATTATTATCTATAAACATAGCATGAATTCCCTAGGGTAAGCCTTGGGATTTCATGCCTTGTATCATCCCTACCACACCCCATGATACCCATCCACTTCATTTATGTGATTTATGACAGGAATTGATCACCAAATTAGTTCTCAGTATCCTAGATGCATGTTCCACCTCCGGTACATTCCCGGACCCCCAAAACATTGATATGATCCTATAACACATCCAAAAAAACATTTCTAAAAATTCTAACAATTATATCCCCACTTAGACTTCTGGTCCACAAGATGGCCCATCCACATATGAAAAAAAATTAAATTATCTCAATGATTACGTCCTATTCCAAAAAATGGATGTTACAATCACCCCACCTTTGAACTTATCATTCAAATGAATCTTTATAGAATAAGAAAAATATCACTCAACCAACCAAGGTCAAGAATTCCTTATCTAATGATCAGATTCCATCTGTCATTCCAAACACACATGTATGTTATACATAGAACACATGGTACATATGGTACTAAAAGTAAAAAAATAATCATAATTTTGAATGTGACACCATGATAATTATTTCATGAGAATATGTAATTTGATACAAAAATAGTTTGTCTTTACATTCATCAACCATGATATGACACTTCCTACTATATATTCATACCTTCAATGGAAAATTTCATACTATGGTACTTACACAGTTGTAACTTCCAATAAAAACATGTCTATCGTGTCCTAACGATTCTCCAAACATGTTTCCAATATAAAAATATCTAACTAATCATTGGGGAAATGATTTAGAAATATTATTTGATCTAAATGTCTGAATTCCATTTGATCATGTGTATGCAAGTTGCACCATCTTTTTATAGAAATGAATATTCCAACCCTTATACTATACCCATCTCATCCCAATGGTATACCTAATGTATTTCATTATTAATTTCCAAGAAAAATGCTATAATTCAATTCAAAAAAATATAGTTGGATATTCTTAAAAAATATCCACTTCTGTAGTAGTACATCACAAAAAAACTAATTCCAAAATCCTTTATCCAAAGGAATATCGAGATCAGTTCGAGAATTCTGATCATAGAATGTAACCGAATAGTAGAGGAATATCAATGAAAAAAATTCCATTAAATACTCAATGTATCACTACTATAGGAAAATTTATGATTTTTAATCCAATACCCAAGGATCTCCATAGGCAATCTCGAGTAAATCTATGCACTCGGACTCCCCATGTGTCTGTATTTGATCATGGACCTAACATTTTCAATGAAATGAAGTTGAAGATGGTTCCATTTATCTTTTTAACGTAGACTGAAAAAATTGATCCAATAACATATCTCACCCCTCTAACCACTTTAGGAGAATACATTTCAGGACACTAATGAAATAAATTATTGATCACCATATCCCATCCCCATCCATTATGATACATATCCATCGGCACGGCTAAAGACTCAATCACACCTACAAGTTAACTGAAATAACATGTATCACTTGTTTTTGATCCATGGAAATAGTACCCAAGAAAAATATTGAATTTCAAATACACAATAAGGGTTAGCACCCATAAATGGACAATTGTGTACTGCACACCATATGGCATAACATTTTTCTCTGCCATGAGAGAAACTCATAATGAGTCTATCTATCATAGTCGAGAATCTTTTGATTCAATTCAGCGTATAACCAATTCTCCTTTAGAATACTCAATATGATGTCAACATAAAGGGCATGACCAACACTAAACTAGGAGATCCCTATGATTCCATCAATGGGTGTTCATAGACTACTCCGAGTCAAGAGAAAATTAAACTAAATTGTGATCTTCTTTAACCAAATATTAATACCACATCACACAATAATCTGTGACTTGGTCAAACTATGGGTCAACTATCTCACAATACCCAATTTATCCTATATGTCTCCTCCACCACAGAGTGACATTTTACATTTCATCACAAATCTAGGTGAACGATTATATAATTATTCATTTAATTTACTCTTCTTTGGGTCATAAATAAATACATATCGATTAATGATTTATATAGTACAACTCATAATATAAACATTCTATTATCACTTGACTCACACTCCAAAAACATTCCCACAACAATAAAAATATGAACATGTTAGATGAAATGTTTGTTTCATTGAAGAAGAATCTACCTAGGAACTCATATTAAAAATCGATCAACTCTCACATGACATGATTATTCCAAAAATCACACATCACACGATTTTGTTTTTTAGATTTATTTGCAAAAACTCCTCCATTAGTTATTAAGTCTAGGCACCTAAACATTTCTTACCAACAAATAATGTCTTGAAACATGAGCACAGTAGGTTCTTACTCAAAAAACCAAAGGTATCGCCCAACCTATATCATGAAACCTGAGCACTCACCATTCATCTACCCTAAATCAGCATACAATAATCTTATTTCCATTATAGAAACCATAAATATATTTATAGATATATCACAAATTTTCATCAATAAAACTGTAAGTCCCACTATAAGTTTCCAAGTCATAACTAAGGGTCTCTAGGTATCCCAACTAGCCCTACTGATCAAGACACAAAATTATGAAATGATAATCAACTTACACTCATTAGTCATCCACATAAGGTATTACCCTTTCCAATCCTATGGGCCCAGTTTACTATAAAAGTTTAATTTATTATCATCATCACACATAACAAACAATATAGATCACAATAAATGAAGGTAAAATCCACCATGGTGGAATGATGATTGTCAACATCACTCACGCAACATCACCACAATGATCTGTCTAATATCATAAGAACCTATTTTTTTAGGAAGAATGTCATTCGATTATATATTGGTTAACACACTATAGGTTGTTACTAACACATTAAATTACCAAACCAAATTAACAACAACCTATGAGGGGTTCAAAAATTGGAATCATGTTCCCTATCAACCTAATGGGGTCATTTCCAATCCCATCCAATTGGAACACCTCATTAGCCTCAGCAGAAAATGTCTCACTCTAGATCCATATATTCAAACCATAGAAGGAAATATATATATAAATGTCTTCCGAATTTAATTGACCTTCACGAAGAAACTATATTAGAAAACACCACATACATTTCTTTTTTACTACTGGAACAACTGGCCTCAATCGTAAGTAATTTCTCTCACAATAGAAGGCATATAACAGGTGGATACTATGTTCTAAATTTGATGCATGAGATACCTCTTTACTTTTATGAATAGTAGTTAAAATCAATTGGGGGTCTCTTAGAAATGGTCCATGGTCATGAAATATACAAATGTCCTCCCCCCAATTGGTTGACTTCCATAAATCTATTTTACATCATAAACCCCACAAAAATATGTGTGTCACTAAATGTGAATTTAATATATAAATGACACATCAAAAATTATGAATAGAAATTCCATTTCCATAGAAACCACGACATTTCACTATAACATGTTTTCTTAAGTCACCAGTATGATATCCATCAATGGTTTTGACACATTCTTAATAATAATATCTTCCATATCTCCAATGATCATACATAATAAAATAATAAGTTCTTATATCAATTAGTAATTTCCTGAATCAAGTGATGCTAAACTATATCCCAGAGACAATTCACTATAATGACTCAATCCCACCTCCCAATATCCAAGAAGATGATGACTAGAACAAAGGGTCCAAATGTGGTACTATGGGGAGACAATACACTCATAAAAAGTATAAACATTAGAAATAACAAAGAATCATCTATATTATAAAATAATCTAATTGTGAAAGTAGTAAATAAAATCAGACAAAATCATGTTGTTATAAAAAATGAAATAAAAAAATACTGAAATGACTATGTCATACATATAAAACCGATCACTTGCAATTCCTATCACTTATAAATGTGGGATTATATAAAGAGAAATAAAAAAAGTTTTTGAACATCATAATAAGTTTTAGGTAAATTAAATACCCATTCTTTATGGAAGGACAAAGCTACTCTCTCCTGATCATAGAAATTTGCATGAGTGTATTTGCTCAATTATGCTACCCTAGGCCCTTTTCCTATTAATCATTTAATCTAATCACAAAATAAAATTTAGAACTACTATTTTAATGCACAATGATCTGTTAAAAAAAGTTCAAAAATAATGTCAGTAGGACACCCCAATGATGAATATATAAATCTTTAGTCATAAGTGCATTGTCATGCAGTGTTCCCATCCTAGATGAGACATAACTCGAAACGAAAAATAAAATAAATAATGTAAAACCATAGTAGATCCATGGGTTTGCGATCTTGGTCGACTGAGGAATGTTACATTATTTATATATGTTAATATGTGTGTATACATATACAGATTCTCATATATATATATATAGACCCACAGACATAAAGAGAGAGAGAGATATATATATATATATATGATCATGGTGGGAAAAATAAATTAAAACATAGAAGTTAATCTGTGGGTCCATAATAAAGATTGTTTAAACCTATTATAAATAAGAAATTTATCTAGACACCATACTACACAAGATTTATATAAATAAATGATCCTTGCTTTTTTTTATCTTAATCTACAATACCTTTTTTTTATTGAAGGAAATGTCTCTGAGAATGATTGGTCACTACAGGTGGATAAATTCACTAACGCGATGTTTACCCGTACTCACCTATAACTAATATAATGGAATATTCTAGTTCATAACGTTACATTATATAAATGGTGTTTGATATGGATTGCTTAGCAATAAGTCCGTGTAAATACATTCCTATTTTTGAACCCTATGTCATTGTCCAACAAGAAGTCATGACTTAATGAATTGTATAATCTATATGAGGAAGACCATTAATCAATTAATAAAGAAGTCACTATAGATATGAGTACATACTTGGTTTCCATTCATTTAAAAATATCAAAAACCCACCCCAAGATAAGTAAATTGAGTTTAAAAATGATATATCTACCTTACTCTAGGGATCATCCAAAGAATATCTCAAGAGGGTGTAATATGCTAGGAGTATCCATCAGAATTGTGGTGCACCATTCCCTTCACAAGAGTAATGTATTCAGTATAGGAGAGTGTAATCATCAATTTCATTTGATAATCACAATGGATTCAGACACTATTCCCAATCACCATAATCATAGGTAATTTGTTCCCGAATTTCATAATTGATGAACAATAAAATATGGTTCCAAAGATATATGTATTGGAATTTTAATTAAATTTATAAAAATGCTTAATAAACAACACCCATGAAGTATTTTTGGGTATGCCTATAATATAATTTTCAAACATGAAGGCTCAACAACAAAATCATGAGATGTACCAATGGGTATCAAAATAATATAAATAATAGTGATGAGAATCTGGACCACAAGAAGTATTATTGGGAATATAAATATTAGCAAAAAGGGGATAATAAGTCACACCATATAATGTATGTATGGGAATCCCAATAATTAATGTAACATCAAATTTGGATCATTAGCCATAATTGGGAGGAACCTCTGGCAATCATAGCTACATAAGTAGTAATCTGGCGAATTATGAAATAAAAGAGTGATGGTGGATGTACCCATAAGACTATAATAACATCATCAAAATCAAGGCCTTACATGTTTAGTATGGGTTCTATGAATAAACCCACCACAATCCCATCATAACCCCCAAAATGCACTAGCCTAGATTCGGTCAAACACTAAGGAACCCATTGTGTCCCTCACGTTATAAATCTGAATAGGCATCCAACTTGGGATCCTCAAAGTATATACACAAGTAAATGCATCCATATTGGGATTATCATAGGATGTAAGCTATAAAAATTATCCTCTAGGGGATCATAAAAAAGGATCAAGTAAAAAGAGGCATCCTATTTGGGATCATCCAGGTAGAAAAAAATCAATGGAATCCCATGTCAGATCATCAGGGGTTTAATGTAAATGAAGGAATCCCACTTAGTATATTCTAACTCAACACATTAGTAATTGAATCCCTCTTGGGGTCATAAAGAAGAAACAAGAATGATAATTTATCTTAGATGGGATCATCTAGGTTATATCAAAAGATGAGGAATCACACAGGGTATCATCCATCATAGTGAAGATTTGATACACTTATCTTGGGCACATGCTTGTTTACTAAACCCCAGTATTAATCCAAAAAATAAAAAATTAAATAAATTAAATTTAATAAATAAAATGGATAAATTTTATAGGGCGATTCTCTATCATGGGAAAGACCAATCGTTTACAAACGACCTAAACATGCATAGATTCTATAAGGAAGGTCTTCCACACCACACACATTAATGGATCATTAAACCATTTAAAATTTTCTTGTAACTGATCCATCAAAGATCAAAAATTTCACTTCCATGCCCCACCTTCTTCAAAAATGCATACTAACACTGGATAACTCTTGTACAGTCAAAAAACATCAGTTACAATCCAAAAAAATTTAAATAAAAAGAACATATAATTAGAATAGTAGGATAAATCACATTATAATCATATCACGTAATGAAAAAACTTGAAACCATGACTAGAAGGTGTGCATGGTTCTATGTCACAAGTATGGGTAAAATACCAAAACAAAATTTAAAAAAAAACTCAACAATTTTAATTTAATTTCTAATGATTTAGAAAATCAATATAGATATATACAATAAAACCCTAAGATTATTTTTTGAATGATTTTTTTATTTGATGTCATTAATTTATTATGTTGTAAAAAACACCAAGTAAATATTGTGTCCCAAGAAACACAAGATTATGTTGTAGTATATGTAAAAATATGCTTCGATTTTGTTACAATCAAAGTTGACTTCCATCAATTGCTTTTGTTTCACGAAATACGGAGCTATACTAAACAAAATTATATTTTTTTAAATAATTTTATTTATTATATGAAGACATAAAATTTTAATTCAATTAGAGGTTATGAATATTAGTAAATAAATTTTTAAAATATAACAACCAACCTAATTTTATGCTTAAAATGCATTTTTTTAAACATGGGAATTTATCCCCTTTTAATAGACAACCCATTTTGAATTAAATTTTTACACTCTTATATATTATAATTGAAAAAATGAAATTATTATTTTATACTATATTTTTTTAAATTGCTTCAATTTTTGGTATTTTTGTTAAGTTTCTTCTTTTTATGAATAGTTAAAAATATGAAAATAAAATTTAAAAAAACTTTTTTCATCGAAAAAATTTTTATTCTTAAATTTTAATTTCCATTGGTATTAAATTATAAATAGATTATTTATTGGTAATTTAATATTATTTAGGTCATTATCATCAAATTTATATTGAATTTAGATATAAAATTGTTTCAATGCTTTGCATATTTAAACATTAATAACTTATTTTCTCACACCATCAAGGAGATTAATTTTAAATTAATTAATGAATCATATGGGTTTAGAATTTTGAATAATGGATTAATTATTTGGAATTAGTGGTTTTAAATTGTGTAAATATGATAAATTTTAGTTTTGAGAATATCAATAGTAATATTGGTATATTTTCACTTATGTTGGTTAAAGGAAAATTGGTTAATTTAATGTAAAATTAATATTATAAAATTATAAAATTACCCTAAAACATGGCCTAATTTTATTTTATAAGTTATTTTAGACAAAAATAAACCTTATCCTAAAATTATTCTTGTTTTTATGCTTATTGTATTAGAATATGACATTTATTATATTTTATGTAAAAACTTGTTAAAGATGTGATACTCAAATTTTATTAACAATAAAATTTTTTATATAGGGTTATACATGTGATAAATTTTAGTATAAATATTTATTTTGAATAAAAGAAATCAATCTTAAAAATTATATTTTATTTTTAGTTTTTATAGTATAAACATTTTAAATACTGGATTGACTATTATTAATGCAGTAATTGTTTAATTATTTGAAATATAAAAATATATTATATTAAAAATATTAAAAATAATAATTTGAATTGATTAAGATTATAAAATTACTTTAAAGGTGATTATGATGTTTTAGGAGCATATTAAAAATCATGGTCCAAAATTATCTTTCTTTTTAAATTATATATAAATAAAAAGTTGTGAATTGTCTCAAAATTGAAACTTATGATATTTTTTAATATAATATATAATTAAATTAATTAAAAAACAGAAAAAATATAAAAAATTAAAATATCTAATTATAATATCTAATATTCCTGTAACTCTCTATTTAAAGAAAATTTACCTCATATAAGAAATAATTTATAACTTCTTAATATGTTGAATGATATCTCCAAAAGTAAAATTAGAATTGAATAATTACAGGTAATTAAAAATGATATGGTTAAAAATAAAACCAAAACATGTCAAACATTTAATTGATGAAGAGGACTCCACCCTGATCAAATTTTGACATATTTTCAGTTTTTTAGTGGACACTTGCCACTGAAAATAGATTTCTTATTATTTTAATCAAAGATAGTTAAAATTATAACTCTATTGTGTTTAATGTCTTTTATGGGTCTACATAAGAAAAAATAAGGATATTAATGAATATAAAATAACATTTTGATATAAATGAAAATATATTAATTATAGAAATTCATATTAATATATTAAAGGTTATATCCTTATATTAAATGCTTTATCAATGCTAAAAAATATTTATTTAAGTAAGAAAAAATAGACTAATTGATTTAAATTTTATTAATTATGATATAGTTGGATTAGTTAATGTCATTAGAGTAATTAATTGGTATATAATTTATTTTATATAAGTTTTAAGAAATTATATTATAATTTCCACATTTTCTTCATTTATTTGAGGTCAAAATAAATGAATTGTCATAAATTTGATAATAATGATATCTTATTGAAATAATTAATTATTAAAATATTTATAAATCAAAAAAATGTTATTTAATCAAATGGGGGTATGATATGGTCTAAAATTCCTGCTACATTTCATTTAGATTTTTTTTAAGAATTTATATCTAGATTTATATTATTATATTTTAATATTTTTGGGATATCTAAGCATTCCCCTCAACTCAACTATAAAAGGGAACTTCCTCCCTCAGTTCCTCCCACCACATTTAGACTTCAATATCTACAAAAGCCTAACCATTTCTCTTATAAACATCCATTGTAACATATAATAGGTTCTTTTCTTCCCAAAATTCCAACTCTACAATCCTTAAGAGGAGATCTATAGGGACATCGTCGATGGAGAGGTAATCTCCGTACCGACTCATTCAAAATTATTTCTTTTTCTATTTACTATTAAATTTTTTATTCAATTATAACATAATAACTATTGTTTCACCTATATTATAATATGTTATTATTATTATAGATCAACCTCAATCCACAATTTATTTATCCCATGAGAAATTAAAGTACACCAAATGTGTACATATAACTTACCATCTCCACTCCCTAGTGTCATATATTTATCGTCAATAATTTTTTTGAACGGGTATAATTATAGATATAATGAATATAAATATAAAATATCACCTACTATTGATTCTATATAATTATTATACATATACGTACTTACCCTTTTACCATTAATATAATGATTTTGTCGCGCGTGTGTACATACGTCCTCTCGTCCCTACGAGGTGATGATATTCATTTTCCATTGATTTCATTTCAAGAATGATTATAAAAATGTACATAATCTGAAAATACTAAACATATGAAATAATTCTAATAATTAAATATAATATATATATATATATATATATATATATTTCATTTACTTTCTTCTGTTCTTTACAATAAGAAAACATAAACAACATTAATGCATATTTACGACATACCATCTCCATGAAATGTGTATTCAATTTCATATATATGTCTATTATATATATTTAAATATAAAATATATATGATATATAAATTATTCATTACATTTTTATGTATTTAAATCAATATCTATGTAATAGCATCAGGAATAAAAGGTCAAAATATGTATGATAAACAATGTGATTGTTACCCGAAATATGTATTTGACATAGAATTACAAATAAATAGGTAATACAATGTCATAAATGAATAATATAAGACATAATAAAAACTATTATTATAAATAACATGTTAATAACAATTATATAACCACTATATAGTATTCTTGGACATGTGGGGGGGAATCAAACCTCAGGTTTGTTATTTTTCTCTCACCTTTTATTTTCTAAGACACATGCCTTATAAATTACTTGTTTCTCCCACACGGGGTATATAATTCCAAAGAATGTACATTAGGAGTATTAAGTATAATATAATGGGAATTTAACATACATATAATTTAGTTTATTTTATTGGGAATATGATTATACTGATTAGTAATTTGTAATTGTTAATTCCATAATATTGTTATTATCAGTATTGTTTATACATAAGTGTATGATGATAAATAATTATTTTACACCTACTTGATTCTTCAGATTTTATGAAAAAAACATCCTTATTATTCTATAACTTGAAAATTCATATTAAACAATGCATTAATTTTTAATAAATGGTTTGAAAATAATCTTTTTTTATTTTACAAATGAGGTACTTTTTGACATTTCCAGCAAAAGTACAAGAATAATTATCTATTTAACTTATATGGAATGAATAAAAATTTACACATTTATGATGCCTTCTATAATTGAATAATACCTTTCAATAATTTTAGATTATTATAAAATAAAATTATTTATTTATAAATTATAGGACATTTTAAGAAAATAAAAATTTTCCAAATACAAATGGAAATTTTAATCAAGAATCGATTTTGGGTGATCTTTCCATATTGGATTCAATATAATATAATATTAGTTTTTGTTACATATGTTTTAATAGGGATATTTTTCAATACTATCTTTATTATTTGTTCTATGAATGGTTTATGTTTTTGATGGAATGATTTTTATGAAACCCATTTCATTCCATGGGTTCTTATATAATGATTGATTTATGATCTTGTGAGACACATATGTATGGTTTTCATTGTATGATGTGTGAGACCTATATCTCTGACCCATTCATTGGGTAATTGTGGATAATTCATGATGTATATTTGTTATGCATGAAATTTATTAAATGTGCACAATTCTATGCATGGACATGGTTTTCATTTCAATAATTATGTTCATGGACCTAGTTTTTATATCCATAATATTATGTGTGGACCTATATTTCATGTCCATATTTTTTTTGAAAGGGTGAAATTTATTATCCTTAATTTAATTAGTGTACCTAATACTTTTTATAAAAGATCAAAAAATTACATATTTATTTGTTCTCCAAAAGTTCATTCTTATGTTAACAGTATGTTTTCATGGATTATGTTATTTATACCCTTTTGATTTAAATTTTATGAACTACCAATCATTATTCCATGAATTGGGAATATGATCTTATTATATTCATGGTATGATCTTAAAATGTTATCATCATGTTCTCATAAACTTATGTTCTTATTATATTTACATATCCTTTATGTTTACCCTTACTTAGAATCTAATCTCACCTTATATTATGCTTCTCTTCTCCATGATATAATGGAAAGTAATAAGTTTCATATGTAAAAAATGGGACTAGTTATGAAGTTATATGTGGGAGAAGAATTAGATTTATTATGAACTAGTTCTTTATGATTCTAGGTTTGCAAAGGCACTAACCTAATATACTATTTGTGTTTCATTTTTTGTAAGGTATTAAGTATTCCTGAAAAGTGATGTAATGTGTATGTTTAAAAAGAAAGAATCTCTATAGTTTCTAGAAGAGAAAAAATCCAGTTAAACATTGAAAACTAGGATGGGAAAATTTCCTAAAATCCCTTGGCATATTTCTATGAATATTTCATGGGATTCCTAAAAGATAAGTTTAAGAATGATGAAAAATAGATGAAAATGTCTTCGAATTTTGGTAATGGAAAAAGTGACTGGAATCCTTTAATTAAGACAATTTCTCGATACTAAAGGTAGATGAGGATATGTAATAGATGTACCTTAGTGAAATAAATCTGACAAGATGTGTCAATCATGAATCAACGTAACGTGGTACACAATAATAAGATTTATGTCACACATAGTTTAAAACTCCCAAAGGATATGATTTGGGATGTCAAAAAAAAATTTGAAATATCATTATGGTTATAAATATAATGTTGTAATAAATAAGCTATGATAATCCTACAGTTTTATTAAATAATCATGGTTTCATAATCTAGACAACATATAAGTTGTTTTTTATTATTATCTGTTTTCGTACTCTGATAATTATTTCATACACATTGATTTCTCGTTATAGTAAATTTATTTAACTTGAAAGAACTAGATTTACATTGAATGTGATGGAAATTTTTCTGATGAGAAGTCAAATGGGAGTATCACTATAGTAAAGGATATTGTGAGCATGCGAAATTAGTTTTCAATTAACAGGATTTACAATATATACCTTAAAAAAATTTAGACACACCAAAGTAGAAAATGAAGGATTTCAATGAGAGTTTGGGTAATGGAGACCATGTAAGAAAGAATATTCAGATTCCCTTATGTTAATAATGATTAAAGAATCACCTAAGAGAATGCAATAGAGAAATAAGAATATGTTTTGAGTGTAAAAAATAAGGACATAAAGAATGTGACTACAATGTAAAAAATGATGACGTCAGTTTATGTAGTGGATGAGAATATGGACCTCCCAAAGACAAAATTAATGGTTAACTGATTTTTGGGTGGAATTAATGGTCATTATTCAATGATATGCGCTATATATAAAGCTTTTGAAGAGAATCAAAAAGGAGGTATGATTATTGTTTATATTGCTGCTAATGATGAGAACACTAATTAATTTTAAAAGGTAAAAGGTATTAAGTAATAGGATGAGGAAGCCTAATTATGGAAACATCATGAATTATACTAATAAAAGGATAGATGAATTTGGATTTAAGAATTTTTTTATATATACAAGGATTGTTTAGTTTATGTTCTTCACTGAAGATTTACAAGAATATATTAAATTGTTTTGATGGACTATATAAGTGAAAGTGAAATTATTATTAAGGGATGTATAAAACATTATATGTTCCCCCAATTAATATAATGATGTATGGATAATGGTATGTTGGATATGAATATGAAAATTTGAAGGTATTGATTTCCTTGGGATTGATTGCGGATTTGTTGACATGTGGGATTTTCTAATAAAGATAATGTTTAAAACATTTTGGACATATGTAATATATCCAATAAACATTGGGATAAGAAAACATAATTGTTTTTAATAAGTTTGTATTGTGGTTCTGGTTATTTTAATGTTTGAAGAGAATACATTATTAAGGTATTCGCATGTTTGGATTGTGACAACCAAGATCTTACTTTTGAGATATGAGAGATAAATGTTAATTCAATTTAGTTCAAAAATTTCTATTTATCTGGATTTTAATGTTTTAGATGGATCATATTATTAACCATTTATGGAAATTATAAGTTAAACATCAAATGATTTTTTTATATTAATGTATTATCTCACACTAGGTGTAGTTATGCATATTTGGAAACTTGTTCTAACATTGTTTTTGTTATAAAGATTGATGAAATGACCAATCATTCTATTTTCATATCTAATCATATAATTACATATTAGGAGGGATAAATTCAACTTCATTTCATGGCATAAGAGATGAAATGTAAATTAATAAAGGCCCAAAAAGGGTCAAATAGTTCAGAAATCATGTAAGTATATCCTTTATGAAAATACATCAACATTTGGAAAATATATTGTGATGCAAAAGGTTTTCTTGATATCATCAATATTTAGTATATCAATGTCCGCTTTCTTGATTATTTAGTTTGTTATTTTTTGGTTTTTAACATTATCTTGATCACCATATTTTTATGATCAGTGATATTTAAAAATTTCTATGATTATTTACATTTTCCTTTATTCCAAAATCATCACATATGATCTCCTTCATAGAGACCTAGTTATTATTTAATTTTTGTATCTATTGTTTTAAAATAATCAATTTTAAAATTGAATTTTTAGTCATTGTATTTTAATTATTTGGGTTTCTATGAATGGAATTTTGAACTACTAAACCATTAAAAACCAAGATTAATTTCAATGTAAAAAATTCAGTTTAAGGTTGGTAGACAGTAACACCCTATGATATATTTATGATAGTGTTTTTAAAAAAAATAATTTCATTGATTTCATGTGTCATATTGTACATTTAAATAATCTTGAGCTAAAGCTAACATCAGATTATCTTGTAGTATATGCAACACTATTATTAGCTTGTGTTATAGAAAAAGTTTAGTTCTTTCAATAGCTTGCATTTCATGCAGGACTGAGCTTTACAAAAGAATAGTATATTATAAAATATAATTATTTAATATAGTAAGTTATAACATAGTAATTAAATTATTTTTTTGAATTTTATCAACTAACTTATGAAAATATATGGTTTATAATATAAATTTATATGTTACTAATTAATTGTAAATGAAAATATAAACCACTTTTTTATAAAAGAATATTATTATTTTATGCACTGAAATTCATTTTTTTAATAAATTAAATAAATTTCAATTATTAAATTACATTTAGGAAATATAAATTATTTTTATTTAGAAAAAATATTTTTTATATAAATCAAATAAATTATATAGGCATTTGATAAAAACCAACACAATTTTAGGAACCAAAATGTATTTTTTTTCAAAAATGGAATTTATCACCTTTTAATAGAGATCCAATTTTATTTTAAGTGTTTGAATATTTTTATATTCTATTGAAAAAAATAAATTTATACCTTCAACGAGTAATATAAAATTTACTTTTTTTTCTATATTTTGTGTTTTTCTATTGAGGTTCATGTAATGACTACTTCTGAAAAAATAATAATTTTTATTTGAAAACAACATTATTCATTGAAATAATTTATAGTGATAAATTATTATATTTATTTTTTTAAAATATAACTATATTATTATTTTATCATTTAACACAATTTATTTAATTGGAATAAATTTTAGATTTTATTATGATATAAAAGTGTTAAATATTTTGCATGCTTAAACATTAATTACATGTTTTCTCACATTATCAATGAGATTAAATTTAAATTAATTAATTCAACTTCTGTGTTTTAAATTCTGAAAAATGGTTTCTATATTTGGAATCAGGGCATCCAAATTATTTAAATATGGTTCCTTTATTTTTTGGAATATGAATACTTTCTTGAAAAAAAAATTATTTTAAATTATTAAGGGTAAAAGAGGTAAATAATGGTAAAAGCAATATTATAATATTATAAAATAATTCTAAAACATTTCCTAATTTCATTGGATAAATGGTTTTTATCTAGATTCATCATTTTCCATAAAATATGGTCATTTTTAATCTACTAGTGTTAGACAGTGACATTTATTATATTGAATTTTTTAAAAAAATGTAAATATGTCATTTAAAAATTATCCTAACTATACCATTTTAACATAGAGGGATACCTAAGATAAATTTGACTATAAATTTTATTTTTGAAGTTAATAAATTTATCTTCATCATGATAATTGTTTATTGATTTTTAGAGAAGAAAGAATTTAATTAATATCTTCAAAAATAATGATGAATTGTTTTTAACTAAAAGGAATATAAAATAAATTATATTAAAAGTAATAAAATTTTTCGGACCTATCCCCTAGGGCACATTTTTTGACAACCCCAAGACAACCTCCCAAGGGCTATGGGTTGGAGACTAGAATAGAAGACATCAACCTACATGATTGACACATTTTCCTGAGTACCTAGACACACACACACAACCACGCCCCAAAACCGTAAAGATGAAAAAGCAAGACACTATACATAACCAATGAGAACAAGTAAAATTTAAAGTTATTTGGGCTATAATACAAACGAAACAAAAGACTAACAGGAAAATAGGAATATAGAAAAGAAACTCTAGATATCCATCATCTGAAACCTCCACCAGACGAGTATGTGTGGAGTAGCTACTGGAATTTGAAGAAAAGTGTCCTACATTCCAAACCTCACTGGTCACCACCGGGTCCTAGGATACTAGGTACTTTGTAAAAGTGTCAATCGTCTACACAAGACACAACATGTGCATGTGAATCCCATTCAGTTTTGAGTAATAAAATACTTAACAGCGATCCATAATGATAAAAGAAAGACAATGAGGCAACCCACAACACAAAGAATGAAGCTATATCACCAAGCAAGTAACTCACACCATGTATAATCTAGAGTAGAAAAGTAGAATCATTTGTCATGTCATCGAACACCTCAGCTGTTGGAGAACTCCATATCATTGAGTATGGTGGTATTGTCAGGTCATATAGAAGCTACATCCCACTAACCTGGGACTATTGTGATACTCATCCCGGATGAGTACCGTGGGTATATCAAGTCACACAGAGGCTCCCCAACTGTGGGCCTATCAGGTCGCACAACGTTGTTTCCCACCATGTCCATACAGAGACACTCCTCCCAATAATGTAGCATTGATCTGCCGAGTCACATATAGTCACTCACCACGATGGACATTCCATGTCACATAGAGTCTCTTCCCACATGGCCCGTGTATCGGATCAACACATGGTCACTTGTCATTAGTCTTCATGTCTTATCCCATGACAAGGTTTTCGCTCAGAGCATGCTTGTTTTTAGGAGAACCATTCCTCAAGAAATATTCCATATTTCAACATTAATTAAATCATCCATATAGTATAACAATTGATTAGCACCATTTTGAGTGTCCGAATGCAGCAAACAACTCATCAATCAGAGGTTCGGTTTGCATGTTATTGGTGTTTCGGTAAATAGGGGTCGGTTGCATCTGGGAGTATTATGAACCTGTGAGACCAACATGAACAAAATTTCTATAGGGTTACAGATTCCTAGAATAGATTTTACATACCCTACCTAACCCAATTCGGGTCTGGGTCAGTTTGGTATGGCATGGCCTGTGGGGCAGGGCCATTGGGCCTCACTAGACCTGACCCGATTTGGCCGAGGGACCTGCCTACCGGGTCGTCAGGTGACCCCATCTTGTTCTGCATATCCCAAAGGGTTGTGTTTAGATCCCGAGGTGTGGGTCCAACCTGATGGAGTGGGTCAGGCCCGATGGCCCGGGTCAGGTCCGATGGTGCAAGATCGACCGGATGGTGGGGGTCCGGCCTGATGACATGATTTCAGCACATTGGGGTGGCCAGCCCCATACCCGACCTCCCTTGGGAGGGCCCTGTCTGGACAAGACATGGTAGGAAGTTTTGTACACTTCCTACCCCGCATTTCTCTATTGGGTTTCCTTCTCTAGCCTGTACACACGACGCGTTCGGTGCATCACGCCGCAACAGGCAAACCGGCTGGGTGGCCTTCCACATGAGGTTAGGGCATCGTGCACCCCAATATGCATAGCCCGTGACAACGGGCACCTCCCTCAATGTTGTCTAGGGGTCATTTACTTACTCTAGCCACAAAACCATGCCAGCCGCAGGCCGTTATAGGCCACCACTGGCACACCGCGCGGGTCCACATCGGTAGTCCGTTCTTCGAATTTTCTGCGCCTCTAGCCTCTGTGGTGTGTCCACTTCCTTACTATGGCCTCAAATCCACTTTGCTGCCATTTCAAAAACATGATCAAGATAAACACACAAGAAGAGGGGATCAAGCCTTGTTCTTATTGTCCAGCACACTGCACGATATAATTTCCAAGTAGAGGGAGGTTCAGGGATGATGTTCTATTAATGAAAATAAATAAACCCCAATACAAATGTCTCCCATGAAAAAGTCACCCTCCCATGTTGACGATCGATCCACAGGACAACCTGTTCATGGGTTGACCCACATTCTTCATTTTAGAAAAAATATTGGGGAATACATAATCTAAATCAAACCCCTAACTCGATTGAATTTTTTCACAAGATCACTCCACCAGCAGGGATTTAGGTTCCGATCGAAGTCGTCTGTGTTTGTCATTACCTGGTCCTATTCCTTGTTGATTCCGTTAGAGGTTCACCGGCATTCGACATTATTCATTGGAGATATTTCTTGTTTTAATATTTTCATTGAATATACAAAATTTAATTCTCATTTATCCAATGTGTTAACCTATTAAAAATAAATCATTCTACCATGTTTCGGTTATGCTATAGTAACACATCATTATGTTGTTTGATTTATGAAACAATGTATATATTATGGTTCATTTAATATGTCATTACTATACACATTTACGATCCATTAATGATATTACTTTAATATGCATCTTCATTACAACACAGTGTCGTCGTCTGCTCACTCAACGGCTTCAAATACCAAATAAAATATCTTCTAAGTAATTTTAATTTTTCAAAATATTTAGAAAATTAACTTTTACATATGACCAATTCCGGTCAAAGTTAAATCCTTTATAGGAGAGTAATAGTGTTCTGAGTTAAAAAGTGCCCTCATATTTTTATCTGAACACAAGTTCAAAAGTTAAGAAAACCTACTCACACGTTTACTCAAATGAACATAAAAAAGATAATAATTCCATTCTAGGATTACCGAGGCTTGTAATTACATACTATTAAAGCCTCTTTCCTTGAAATAATTCCATAAAATTTTAAAAAAATATGTACCTATATTCTGGGACATTACAAAAATAAATTTAATTTGAAATAGTTAAGGTTAAAGAATAATTTTATAGGTTACTATGACAATTTAAGAGTTTCTAAAATTGGTTGGTTCGAATTTATCTTTATTTCTGTATTTTAAATAAATATATAGTTTTAGGTACTATCAAAATTGACACAAATCATATTTCCTAAAATAATATATTATTAAGTTAATAAAAATAAAAAAATTTAAAAAACACTATGATATTTTGATAGGGTCTAAAATGTCATAATGTTTTCATTTTTGGTCAATTTACATAGTTTAAGTAAAAATTTAGAACTTCGTAATATTGAAAAAGTTGTTAACAAAATTAAAATTGCAACAAAATAATTTCGGGTGAATCAAAATGATATGTTTCAAAAATAACAAAAAACTAGTCCAAAAATTATTGGATGAAGGGGATTCTACTCTATTTACTATATGATCGATTTTTTGTTTTTCTAATGCACACATATCCGTGGAAATAAATTATATATTATTTGAATAAAATATAGTTACAATGTATAAATCTCTTGTATTTAAGATATAATATGTGTCCAAATTATGGAAAAATGATATAGACGGATATAAATGTCTATTTTGATACAAATGCAATTATTTTAAATATAGGAATTTATTTTTAATTTTTATAAGTTATATAATTACATTAAAATTTTCATCAACACTAAAATGAAATTTATTTAACTAATAGAAAAATAGAGAAATTGATTTTAATTATTTTAATTCTTATATATTTTGGATCATTTAATTTTTATAATGAATTTAATTGATCTATTAGATATAATATAGATGTATCATATCATTTGATTCAAATTACCACATTTTCATGATGTATTTGAAGACAAATTAAATGAATACTATTTAATTTGACAATAATGATATCATATTGAAAGAATTTATTTTTAAATTATTTTAAAATAAAAAAATGTTAAATAATGAAAAGGGGATAGGATGTGTTATAAAATATCTTCTAATTTTCAATTATGATTCATATTAATTTTTTAATATTTAGAATAGTCTTATTATATTTTTATATTTTGGGGATTTCAAAAAGTTCCTCGCACCTCAGTTATAATTGATAACCTCTAGCCTCACTCCCACACACCACATTGACACATAAAAATCTACCAAAACCATCATATTTAAAATATAAACTTCTAGAGTTAAATTATAGAGGTATTGGTATTCTCATATGTCTAAATCTAGTATCCTTAAGAGGAGTTATATTGGGAGATCGTCGAATAAGAGGTAATCTCTTTACTGACTCTTTCAGAATTGATTATTCTTATACAACCTCTTCATTTTTGATTGAATTATAATAAAATGAAACTAATGTATCTAATATTCATTAATTTTATTATTATTATTATATAACAAGGATGCTCAACCATTTATTCGTCATATGAAAAATTAAAGTACCACACCAGTGAACGTTTGACGTACCATCTCCACTCTGTGGTGTAATATGTTTTTCATGAATAATGTATTTGGATGGGTATATTGATGTATATAATGGATATAAATAACTCACATGACATTATATTAATTCTTTTTAGATAATATACCACATTATTTCTCAAAATTTTACCATTATGTGAATGATACCATCAATCATGCGTACATTCAGCCAACCATATTCATGACACAACGAGATTCACTTAACATGCTATCCATTTAAAGAATAATTATAAAAAATTGAATAATGAAGAAATAATAAATATATTACTTAATAATTATAATGTAGTAATATATATAAGTATATACATACTTATATGGTTTTTCCTTCTTCCATTGAGTATGAATGGTAAATGAAAAGAAAGTTCATTCATATGTATGACTTACCCTCTCCATGAATGGTGTATTCCATTTTTTTGGACTCCTCATGTACTAATCATGTTTCAATTATCACACATCCTATTAAACCTGGATAAATCTTGTAAATTATATCAAATCATGTGTATTATTATTAAAGTATTCTCAAGCATTATGAAAAACCATTCAAGATCTTAATTTCTCTACATTCAGTTTGATTAATTTATACTATCCTTGACATACTTTTATAAAACCTTCTTTAAAAAACAATTAAGTCAAATTCATTTTATGATCTTCATTTCTTATGTCAGAATACATTTATTTTTGAGAAGTCGGATACACCATGAGTCTTCCACTGGTTATATCTTTCTGGAAAAGTAAATCTGACACCGTGAAGGATCCGACACCGTGAAGGACAAGACACCATGAAGGATCAGACACCGTGAAGGATAAAACACCGTGATAACTAGACACCATGACCATTCAAACACCATGAAGCTGGCCCAGTGAACATTTATACACCTTGAAGGAGACATTGTGAATATCCAGACACCACAAATGAGACACTGTGACCATGAGACACCATGACCATGAGACACTGTGATCATGAGAAACTGTGACCATCAGACACCATGACCATGAGAATCCTTTACCGCGAGACACTATGACTATGAGACATCATCACTAATCCAAACACTGTGTTATGGAGAAACTATTTCCAAGACATAATGTGACATAATTTCCTTATATATTTTTTGTCTTCTTACAGTTTAATCTCTATGGGTCATATTTAAATATTTTAATGAACTCACAAAATGAATGTTTCTTTGTAGACTTGTCATCAGAAAGTAAGAGGTATGAGGTATAGAATACATGAAACCTATCAGCTCCGACACAAGCACTCCTAGATAAAAATAGAAGTGTGGACTGGAAACAAATGGTGAAAAAAACATATATAAAGTACCATGAAAAAAAAGAACAATCTAGTGGGCGTGAATGTGAGAAAAATATAAATTCAGAAGAATTGGATCATGAAACTTGACTCTAATAAAGAACACATGAAGAATTCCGGAATCCCGAGAACATATTCACACTATCAAATCTCACGAAGAACACAAGTCGGATCTGTCTGAATAACGAAAATATTTTTTCCAGACAAGGACACGAGTTCTGCATCTGCTTCTTCTAAGAAGTCCTGAGCTATAAAGACGAACACTCATAGCATTTCTAAACCTATCTCAACATTACTGCTCTATTGTGTATCATTTTATTAACTTCTGATAAGTGTGCGTTTATGTATAATAACACAATATGTCTCTGGAATTAAACTAAATGATACAAGATATCCTTACTCAAACATACTTTTAATCTTTCTATACCCACAGATAAGTGTGGAAGAGGTCCTTGTGTGTCCTGGTAGTGTATACCCATGAAGAACTATGGAAGGGGTCCTTGTGCGTCCTGGAAATTCCTGTGTACTTTTTTTAGCCCCAATCTATGGTGTGGATCAAGTTTATTTAATTAAACTGCTTTGTGGTCGGTGATCACCAAGTGGAGTGGATTAGGTCTTTGCTTGAGACTGAACCAGTTGTTGTATATCTACCATGCATCTTATTTTTAGTTTTCTCTATTTTATTGCTTGCAGTATAATTCAAAAATCACTAAACTTACATTGATAGTTAATCTTGGAATGAAGATATAATTGCATTGTCTTATAAAAATAGTTTCAAAAGAAATATTAATAAATATTATTATTACTAAGAAATATTCAATCTTCTAAGAAGTTATTTAAACAGTCAAACCATTATTACGGTATTACATTGATTAATTGGGATCTATTTAACTTGAAGGGGAAATATTTTTTAGAAACACTTTTTAAACATAATTTTTTTTATAGATACTCAATTCACCCCCCTATTCAATATTCTACTCTGACCAACATTTGGTATAAAAGGTTTATTTATTAAGACTTTTTTATTCTTATTCAACTGTGATTTTAGTGGTACATTAATGATCTTAAAATTTCAATTTATTCTAAATTTTTAGCTCTTTAAACCTATTTTGTTAATATGGATAATATATTGGAGGTTCTGCAACCAACAAACCATCATTCTTTGATGGAACTAAATATTCTCAATGGGAAATTAAATTGATAATTCATTTAGAAAGTATGAGTTTTGAAATTTGGTCTTCCATTATATATGAATAAAAAATTACAGCTACTGATTGAATCACATGGGATGAACCATCCAAAACTACATATAATAAAAATTTCAATGCTATGAATGCTTTATACTACTCCAAATGAGATGTGGAATTCAATAGGATTTCTTCTTGTAAAAATACCCATGATATTTGGGATACCCTGTCTATCTCACATGAAAGAGCATCTACTATAACAGAAATGAGACTTAATACTTATATTATCAAATATGATAATTTTGAAATGAAACATGATGGGCCTATTTCTGATATGTAGCTCAGGTTCAATGAGATTTTCTACACAATGATCTCACTTGGAAGAGAAGTCACTACCAAGGAACAATTAATGAGAATTCTTATATGTCTACCTGACAAATAGAGGGGAACCTCTATATATTTTAGATAATTATGTGAAATCAGTAGGCTACCCGTAAAAAAACTAGCTGGGAAACTAATGATATATGAAGAGGAACTGAAAGTCATCAAGGGGGAGGAGGATGAACTAAAAAGGAAATCTGTTTCATTCATGACCACCACCTCTAAGAACAAAGACAAATGTAAATTGGAGGCTTCTATAGAATGTTCTAGTAGTGAACAATCATCAACTGATAGTGATGAGGAGATGACTCAACTAGCCAGAAGATTTAAAAGATATTACAAAAAGAATAACATTTCCCAAAATCATAACTTCAATGGAAAATATGACCAAAATGGAAGTTGAAAAAAGGACTAGAAATGAAGTGACAAGGCTGATGAAATTGTCTGCTATGAATGTAAGTGCAATGGACATTTCATGACTGACTGTCCAAAGATCATGTACAAAAATAGATATGAGGGCATAGACAAGAATTTTAACAAAGAAATGATGGCAAACTGGAGTGCCTATGAGGATAGTTCAGCAAATTCGAAACATCGCATGATGAACAAGCTAACAAAGAAAATATGTGTTTTTTGACAAAAACATCTAAGGTAACACTGGACTCCTCTGTACATGATTTATATTATTCTAGAGATGAGAGTGACTTTGAGAACATGAATAATGAAAAAATGTTTGAATACTGTAACATGTTTGAAGAAACATGCAATGAACTAAAAGACAAATATAAATCATTGAAGAAACATCATGCTCTCACTGTGACTGTTAAATCTAAACTCAAAAATGAAAAAGAGAAAAATGATCTACTGCTTAATGAGAAAAATTAATTAACAATGGCTAATGAATAACTAAAGAATGACCATGAAAAGTTTACCAATGGAAAAGTAACTTTAATCAAATGCAAGGAAAAAAAATTGCACCTAAATATAAGATTGGCATTGGTTATCAACCTAGAAAAAGAAAACATGGTAGAATTTTTTTTCAAGATCTAGGACATATAGTTTTACTTCTAATTTTTGACACAAATCACTTAATTCAAGTTATGATACATTGCCCACAGTTTCACGTTTTTTCAGACCAAATAGAGATTATTTTTCAAATACTTTACTTAATTCATATAGGAAATCTATAAGGAAAATATGGGTTTCCAAAGCCCTTATTACTAATACTATTTTACCCAAAAAATATGGGTACCAAAATATGTCTTTGCTTTATCATTTTATAGGAATGGTGCTTAAAGAGTTCTTGAAGATGCCCATGGTACTTGGACATTTGATGTTGAAGACACATGACAGGTGACTACTCATTCTTCAAGAACCTAATCAAAATTGACGGATGACAAGTCAAATTAGGTGACAATGCCAAAGGAAAGATTATTGGCCTCAACCAAATCGGTAACTCTAACTTAGATTAAATTTCTAAATTACAGTTTGTTGATGATTTAAAATACAATCTACACTATATCTCATAGTTATGTGTTGATGGATATCATGTTCGAATTGAAAATGATGCTTGAAATATATTTAATTCTAAAGATGAATTAGTGTTTTATGATTTAATTATTTAAAATGTTTACTCTGTTAACATAGATTCCTTAGCTTATCAAACGTCTTCTTATTTAATTGTATTTCATAAAGAGTCTTGGCTCTAGAATAGGAGACTAGAAAACAATAATGTTCACTCCTTTAGAATGTTAACTAAAAAAATTCTAGTTAAATACTTATCCAAACATGTGTTTCCAAATGACAATGTATGTAACACCTGCCAAAAGGGAAAACAACACAGAGTTTTCTTTAAAACAAACGAAGAAGTATCGACTTCTCATCCTCTCAAACTGGTGGACATGAATTTTTATGGACCATCTAGAGATTCTAGTTTAAATGGGAAGCACTGTGTTTATGTTCTTGTAGATGAATTTTCCAGATATACTCAGACCTTCTTTATGGAACACAAGAGTGATGCCTACTCTTATTTTTCAAAATATGCCAAGTCTGTAGAAAATCATAGTGATCTTAAAATCAAATCCTTAAGAAGTGATCATGGATATGAGTGTGAAAATAAAGAGTTTGAATACATTTTCTCACAAAATGGTTATAATCATAATTTATCTTCCCCTAAAACACCTCAAAGAAATGGAGTTGTAGGGAGATGAAATAGAACCCTGCAAGAGATTTCTAGAATAATTCTTAGTGAATATGACCTACCTATTTTTTTGGGCTGAAGCTGTCAATACACCAGGCTACATAATCAATAGAGTTTTGATCAGACCCATTATTAAGAGGACTATTTATGAGTTATGGAACAATAGAAAATCCAAGTTAACTACTTCAGAGTTTTGTGTTTCAAAGCATATATCCTTTATAATAAGGACAATCTGGAAAAATTTTCATTCAAAAGTGATAAAGGTATCCCTTTTGGATATTCCATGTCTAGTAAAGCCTATAATGTAATAAAAAACAGAACTAAATGTGTGGAAGAATCTTTAAAAGTAAAATTTGATGAAACATATCCACATGAGCCAAAAAACACTCTCTAAAAACTACATGATGATGTATCAAATCAGAACATCAATTGAAAATCCTCAAACACTTTTGTGAAAAAATTTGTGAAAACTATAGTTCTGTAAATTCCCTAGAACCAAGTTACAATGAACCTGGACCTATTTATGAACCTAAAATCACTATTCCCTCATTTTCTAGAATTGTTAGGACTCTTAAAAACCATCCTTTAGATTCTTTTGTAGGAGACCTAGACAAAGAAACAAAAACAAGAGATTCTCTATGAAATCTAGATGAACCTCAATTCTTTTTATCACAAATTGAACCTAAAAATATTAATGATGCAATCAATGAAGAATTTTTGGTGATGGCTATGCTAGAAGAACATAATTAGTTTGAAAGGAACAAATTTGAAAACTTGTTGTAATACCTAAGGACACATTCACCCTAGGCACTAAACGGGTGTCTAGAAATAATGTTGATGATGTTGGTAACATAGTACAAAACAAGGCTAGATTAGTTGCTCAATTATATAGTCAAGAAGAAGGAATTGACTATGAGGATACCTTTTCAGCAATATCTAGACTTAAATCCATCATAATTGTGCTTGCCTGTGCAGCATATCTAAATTTCAAACTATATCAAATGGATGTTAAGAGTGCATTCTTAAATGTGTACTTTGATGAGGAAGTTTTTGATGAAAAACCACCTAGATTTACAAACCATAATTTTTGAAATCACATTTTTAAATTATCCAATGCATTATATGGTTTATAACATGCTCCAGGAGCCTGGTATGATAGACTTAGTACTTTTCTTATTTCAAATAGTTTTACAAAAGGAATAGATGATACTACCCTTTTTATATAATGAATTTATAATGATGTTTTAGTTGTTAAAATCTATGTAGGTGACATTTTTTGGGTCTTAAAACTATTCTTTATGTGTTGATTTATTTTAAAATGATTCAAAATAAATTTTAAATGAGTTAAATGGGTGAAATAAAATTCTTTCTTGGATTTCAAATATTTAAAAATAATTATTGTATAATTTTAACTCAAAGTAAATATACTATAGATATTCTGAAACATTTTGGCTTAGATAACACTAAAAGTAGTAACACTCACATTAGTACCACTTGTATGTTGGATCTTGATGATGATAGAAAATTTTTTGATCAGACCACTTATACAGAAATTATTGGAAGTTTACACTACTTAACTGCTAGTCGACCTGACATTATGTCTGGTGTGTGTATGTGTGCTTGTTTTTAAGAAAATTCCAAGGAATATCATTTAAATGTTTTTAAGAGAAATTTCAAATACCCCAAGCATTCACCCAATGTAGGATTGTTCTATCCTAGAGGACAATCATTTTAATTAATTAGTTATTCTGATTTTGACATAAGTGGGTATATGTTAGATTGAAAATGCATCTCTAGAACATGTCACCTTTTAGGCAAGTCACTAGTATCAAGGTGTACTAAGAATCAAAATTATATTGCATTATCTACTGCAGAAGCTTAATAAATAGCTACTGGCAGTTGTTGTGCACAGGTTATATGGATGAAACATACATTACTATGTTGTGGATGACAAATCCAGCTTGTACCTATAAACTGTGACAACATAAGTGCTATTAGCATCTCAAAAATTACTGTTTCACATTATACAAAAAAGCATATTGAAGTAAGACATAACCTTTTGAGAGATCATTATCAAAAGGATGATATCACTTTGAAATTAATTGGTACCGAGTATCAGCATGCTGATATATTTACCAAATAATTATATTTGGAAAGAATAGACTACAAAATATATGAATTAGGCATGATAAATCTCCAGTAAATATCTTACTTTTTCATTATTACAGTCTCACAGTTAGTGCTTCATGAATCCTTCCAGATAGTTACTTTCTCACCATAAAGTTCATGTTTACTATCTCACCGTAATGTTTATGTTTATTGTCTCATCATAAAATTCATGTTTACTATCTCACCGTAATGTTCATGTTTACTGTCTCACTAAAACTTTTATGATTACTATCTCACCATAAATCTCAGTTACTATCTCACCGTAACATTCATTCTCTGTGTCACCTTAAAGACCCGATATGATATCATGAAAAAGAATCATTATGATTTTTCTATATTTGAATTAAAAACTATATTGCGGTAATTATCCTTTTCACCTTTTTTATTTTACCTCACTTTTTACATTGCAATGATTGGTATTACAAAATGATAAAATTAAGGAAGTACCATTTGTCCTTTACGAGAGCCTAATTCTATTCACTCATTCATACCCTCTCTTCAAACCTAAAACCCTTCTCTCTCGCGTGAACTTTGGTGGATGCCCAGGATTAAATACCCTTAATCATCAACTCTTGAGAAACAGAGCACATAGATGATGAAAATTTCACCCAAGCGAGCACCTAAGGGACCTATAAACCCAAATATGGTAATTTGTGTTTTCGTACATGAGAAAGGGGTTTTCCCAAAATGGCCTATGTTAAGTAAGACTTTGATTTAGAATGTTTTAAAAGATCAAGGCTAGATAGAGTGGTTTTCAAAGGAAGATAGACTTATCTATCATATTTTAGTGGATCAGTTTTATCAATATGTTCAGTTCACCTTTGAGTGTGAATGTGGATATTTTATGAGAAGCTATATCAATGGGGAAAAATGATCATTCTCTTTAAAGTTGTGGGATTCATGCCTTGGGATTCCTCATGAATGCATCTATTATGATAATCAGAGAGGACCACCACATTAAACCTAATTCTTTGATATGTAGGATGCTTTGAAAGGCTTAATTGGAAATGACACCAAGAAGAGATCCATTTTTGGTAAAATAGATGGAAAATCAAGGCTTCTATTCAATTTTATTCAGAACCTCATTAGCCCTTGAAATGGTGATTCTGCTGTTTTGAAATATCATGTTCTCTTTCTGATCCACCTTATGAAAAATGGGAATAATATCAACCTTTCAAAGTATATCATTCAACACATGTGTGAAATGATCAAATCCACATCCAAGTCAACCTCCATGTTTTACTATCGGTTTATCTCAACCATGATTCTTTCCAAAGGAATTGATGGACCTAATGAGGAAGTTATAATGGATTGTGATCACTGCCTTTCCAAAGTCAATGTCAAGATGATGAAGATAAATTCGAATAATTGGAAAAAGTCATGGGTAGAATAAAATGATAGACTTTATAAATAAATTAATCATGTGGAACATCTCAAAAGACCATGAGATATTTCTGATCCTAGTTTTGAACAAGATGAGGTTGTTGAATACTCTTTGGAAGAAGAAGAATAGGTTATTGTCCTTCCTAGGGAAACTATTTCTCTTGAAGAAGACAGTACTCATATCCCTCTTATGGAAAGTGAAACGAAGTACCTAAACCTATGAAAGTTGTTAATCTAGAAGATAAACCCGAGGTTGAAAAATAATCTGTTTCTGAAGAAACAGAAAATAATTCCATGGATGAACCTATAGTGGAAGAGATACCTATTATACAATAGGATAACCTTGAGGAACTCCCAGTGGAAAAATATATTCGTGAAATCATCCCTTTAGCTGATGAAAAGACAGAGATGGATTTTCAGCTGGCTAGATAGGTAATGTGAGAGTAACTTCGAGATGAGTTTTTGGAATTAGATCAAGATCCTAAGCCTCTCATTTTTCAGAAGGATGCAACTGTTGAGGGTTACCAACCCCAAAATCTCGAATATATTGATGTAACAAATCTGGTAGATCCGAGCCTTGTAAGCACTAGATATAAGTTTTTTAATGTATATGATTTGGATGACTCTCAGCAAGTCTCAACGATAGTCCTTGACCATTCCTCTTTGTTATGGTTGAAATCGATCTCTAATATGGAATCAATAATGGAACATGAAACCGTATCAATCAATATTTATAAACCATCATCCTAACAACCATCCATTGTGAGTAAGGATGATCGAATGGAATATTGTGCTAACCTTTTGTCTGGTGGTGAAAAATTTCTGAATTTCAAACCTACTCTTATGACTCATCTATGGGAGAAAGATTCCTCTTTATTGTTGGAGAATTTTATTTGGTAAATACAACCTAGAATGATTAATGACATTCAGGAATGAAGAGTTGTGAACAGACTTATTAGTGATGAAGTGAAGACCCTAAGAGCTATTATTGAAGACAAGATGAAAGAGATGCATTCTAGATCAGAGCTTATTTCTCATCCTGTAGAACATGTTGTTCCTCAAACCCAATAGATTGTTGTCTATGAGATTCAGACACACGTATCTCCCTTAGATAAAAAGGCCATTAAAAGGAACAAACCGATTGTGAAGGATATGCGAGATCTTGTTTTTAATCTTAAAAATCTCCCTGATAATTATACGGGGTGTCTTCCAAAAGTGCTGAATTAACTGAATTATATCACCACCACTTTCAATGCTTCTAAAGCCTCTGGTGAATCCTCTCAACCCTCTTTAGACATTGATCTTCTCAGAATAGTCATCAAAGATGATCTTCTGAATATGCTTAGTGGCTTCAATAAAGATTCTCCCTCTACAGTTATCATGAGCAGTGATAGAGTTCTTGACCTGTTCCAAATCCATTCTAAAATTTCTAATGATGCTCATCAAGAGATTGCCAAGACTGTGGATTTATACTTCAACATAATATTCTCCAAGTCTAAAATAAATAACCACTTCTAATATCTTGTGGGAAATATATGGATTCTTCCTATTACTCAAGATTTCATGACCCCAGTCCAAATTCTCATATAGTTTACTCAGTTGCTGGACATGATTATGTAAAAAAAGGATGATTTCGAGAAATCCATATAGTATGGTGAAGAGATCATTGCATATTTTATCAAACTCATTAGGCCCTATCATCATGTACAGAGTATAGCCATTGTTGCTTTTTCTACTACACCTCTAAGATGTGGAATTCCTACCTTCACCTCTACCCTAGCCTCGACTCCTATGTTCGTCAGACAAGCACTAAGTCAGATTAGGCATGCGATACATGACAAACAATTGCCTTGGTCTTCTACTGCACCTACCCAAGCTCCATATGTCTTTGAAGGCCTTACTCTCCCTTCTATATCAACCATCTAACTACCTTCTTCTACCTATACTTTAGGTCCTATGGCTTCCTCTTATGATTCTATTGATGAAGGCTAATAGAAGACCAATCAGTGAAGAAGGACATTGTTCACTCCTTTTTAATTGGAATGATGCTGCTTTTGTTTTCCTTGTACTAGATCTTATTTTATTTAATGAAAGGTGAAATTTTCATGAATTCTATTATTCCATATTTTTGATAATCCCTAAAGGGGGAGAAATCACAATATGATAGACATTTATCTCTATATCTATAGTTAAATCAAATATACACTTTAAATATAAATGATTTGTGATCATCAAAAGGGGGATATTTTTGGACTCCACATGTACTAATCTTGTTTTATTGATCAGAAATCCTATTCAACCTGGTTAAATCCTATAAATTATATCAAATCATGTGTATTATTGTGTAAGTATTCTCATTCTTTAAGAAGAACCATTCAAGATCTTAATTTTTATACATTTAGTTAGATTACATTATACTATCCTGGAATTACAATTATAAAATTTTCTTTGACAAATGATTAAGTCTAATTCATTCAATGATCATCATTCATTAACTTTGTATACAATTATTTTTTAAAATCCTAAGACACCGTGAGTCTGCCACTAGTTATGTCTTTTTGGAAAAGTAAATCAGACACCATCACAATTAGACACTATGAATGATCAGACACCATGAAGGATCAAACACCATGAAGGATCAGACACCATGAAGGATCAGACACCATGAAGGATCAGACACCCTGAAGGATCAGACACCATCACCTCCAGACACTGTGACCATTCAGACATCGTGAAGCAGACATTGAGAACATTCAGACACCGTGAAGCAGGCAACGTGAATATCCAGACACTATAAACCAGACATCGGGACCATGAGACACCGTGACCATGATACACTGTGACCATGATACACTATGACCATTAGACACCATGAACATGAGACACCATGACCGTGAGACATCGTGAATATGAGACACTATGACTAATCCTCACACTGTGTGAAGCAGAAACCATTTCCATGACTTACTATGACACCGTCTCCTAATATGTTTTTTTTCGTCTTTCAGTTTAATCTCTAATAGTTGAATTTGATTATTTTAATGCACTGAAATTATTATTGTTTCTTTGTAGACATATAATCAGATAGTATGAGGTACTAGGAGAAGAATACAGGCAATCTATTGGCTACAACATATTCACTCATAGATAAAAATAGTAGTGTGGCCGAGAAACAAGTGGCGAAAAAAACATGTATGATGTTGCCCGAAAAAAAGAACAATATTGTGGGTGTGAACTTGAGAACAATATACATTTAGAGAATTGGCTCATGAAACATGATTATACTGATGAACACATGAAGAATACTGGAATCCCAAAAAAAATATTCACAATTTCAAACACCCTAACAAACACAAGCATGATCTGTCGGACTTACAAAACTCTGTTTTCCATACAAGGACCCAAGCTATACATGTGCTTCATCTCAAGAAGTCCTGAGTTGCAAAGACTGACCGTCATAGCATTTCTAAACCTATATCAAAATTACTTCATTGTTTTGTATCTTTTTATTAACATTCAAGCACTGTGTGTTTCTGTATGTTAACACACTCTATATCCTGTATTAAACTGATGGATACATGATATCCTTAATCAAACATACTTTTACCCTTGTGTATACCCACGTATAAGTGTGGAAGAAGTCCCTGTGTGGCCTGGTATTTTTATCCATGAAGAACTGTGAAATAGGACCTTGTGTGACTTGTACAGTCCTATGTAATGTTATTTATCCCCGATCCAGGTTGTGGATCATGTTTATTTATATAAAATTCTTGGTGGTAGGTGATCACTATGTGGTATGGATTATGTATCATCTTGAGACTGAACCACTTGGTGTATATCTGCAGTGCTTCTTTTTCTTAGTTTTCTCTGTTTTACTACTTAATTGTATAATTCCGAAATTACTAAACCTACTTTGATAGTTAATCTTGGAAAGAAGTTATAATTTCTTTTTCTTAGTAAAATAGTTACAAAAGTAATATTAATAACTATTATTATTACTAAGAAATATTAAATCTTATATGAAGTAATTTAAACAGTCAAACCATTATAACCGTTTTACATTGATTGACAAGGCTGTATTTAACTTGAAGGGAATTCATTTTAAGAAAACCTTTTTAAACAGAATATTTTTATAGATACCCAATTCACCCCCTCTCGAGTATTCTACTCTGACCAACACATTTCATTTAACATTAATATATATATAAGCTAAATATATATGATATAAAATCATGTTTTAAAATTATTATGTATGTAAATCATGATCTGCGTAATAGGATTAGGAATAAAAAGTCAGTACACATTTTACAAACATAATAGTTATTACCTGTAATGTATCTTTAACATGGGATAATTAATAAATGGGTTATATAATGTCATAAATTATATATATATATATATATATGATTCAATTATTATTATTATTATTAATTTATATTAGAATAAGATGTACGAAACAACTATACAAGAGTTTCAAATATATATGGAGGGTATCAAACCTATGGAAATGGATTCTTGGCTCACCTTTAATTCTGTGAGACATATGCCTTATACACAACATGTCTCTTCTGCGTGGTATATATATTTCCCATGGATGTATTGTATGAGTATTAACTAAAATATTTTGGTATTTTAATATCAATATAATTTCATTTATAACATGATAAATATTATTATTCTGATTATAATGTGGAAAGGGTTATCTCTATAATCTCATTATTTTCAGGAATGTTTATTTGTCAGTATATACTGTGAAATATTTATCATCAATTTCCATGTTTTTTAAAAATGTTTAATTTTTTTAATATTGTTCTAAAATTCATTAAATGAATTTTTAACCATATATGAATTTTTATTAAACATATTGAATGTAATCCGTTGTTGTTTTCCTAATGAGGTATGTTTTTACATTTCCCAAAAATGTACAAGAAGAATGTTTTTTACATATTTGAAATGAACAGATTTTTATATGTTCATGAATAATTATTTAATTTAATCTTCCATCACAAGCTTAATGTTTTATTTTAAAATTGAATGACAATTTATGAAAACAATGTATTCGAAATAGGAGAAATGATATTTTCCTCAAGAATTGATTTCAAGTGGTATTTCGAAATTATTTTCCATATAGGCAAATATTATTTTAAGATACTTATTTTTTAATGGGTAAATGATTAGTTAAAGCAGTTTTTACCTTTTATGAACGGTTTATTTTTGTGATGATATGATATTTATGAAACCTGTATGAACCTAGTTTTTGCTAATAAAGACTTTGGAATTTTATTGATGATATTCCAGAGCAGCGCCTTCAGACGGCATGCGATTCCGAGACCCGGTGTGGCTGAAATTAAATTTTCAGTGCGTTCACACTGGAAACGCCAAATAAATGTGATAACTCCTAAACGGTGATCCAGATCAATGATCTCAGTGTACGGATGGGTCCGGAATGGGGTGTTGACTCTAGGAACGACATAAAACTTGTCGGTACGGGATGTTTAGACTCCTCGCTCTCTTTCGGAAGGTTAAACTGATAAATTAATTAATTTATTTATTCTTTTAATGGAGAAACACTAGTATCTCTTAAATGGTGGATCGTATTAGAAATCTGAGGGCACCGTTGAGTTCGGAGCATGCCTTTTACCCTAAGAGGGGTATAAGTTTTGCGGACGCGGGCCATCTGTGAAAAATGCCATGAGGGGTGTTTTCGTAATTTGGTGGATTTGGGCGTCCATCTTTATAACTTTTGAAAGGAAGCTCGGAATCAAATTCCGAGACCACCGTTGTGCTCAGGAGGTGTTGTTTACCGTAGGGGAGGATAAATTTTGACCATGCCAAAAGTTTCGGAGGCGGGTTAAAACTGAGGATTAAATTAATTAAAATTTAATTAATTTAGTTTTCTTTTTAAACCCTTAATCACCCCCTCCTCATCACTTTGAGCCCCTGGCGAAACCCCTCCCCTCCCCTCCTCCATCTCCGGCGAGGATGCTCCGGAAAGGCGAAAGCACGGCGGTGGATCCTCCGTGAAGCTCCGGGAAACGCCCAAGAAGTAGGCGGTGTTCGTTTGAGTATTGAATCCCGAACCCCACTTTGAGCCCCAATTTTAGCATCAATTTTTTATTTATCTCTGAGAAAATTCCCTGGTCGTGTAACACACATTTTATTCTTTCCATCGCTTCTTTTGGAATCGAAATCCGAGTTACAAGGAGTTCGCAGCGGCCCGACGAAGTTTGTGGGTTTTTTTCTGGTGGTTTGGAGTTTTCCGGCCGGTTCATGGGGGTTCCGACGGTTCGGCAGCAGGGGGAGGCGGCGGCGGCCTTGGCTCAGGCGGCGAAAGGCATATCAGGGCGAGCGGACAGCGGCTGGCTCCCGGGCATTGGCAGCGCAGCTCATAGGCGGAGGGCAGCGGCGGTCGGCTGGGGCACGCGGACGGCGAACGGGGCGCCAGCGGGGTCGTCGGCCACTGGCGGCGACTCGAGGGAGCAAGGACCCGCATGCTGCGGGTCCTGTTGGGGCGACGCAAAGACCGGATTCAGATGATATTTCTGGAATAAAACTAGACCCGAGGCGGGTCCGGTTCAGTTGGAGCGGGCCACTGCCAGCCGGCCGTGGCGGTTCGGACCAGGCTGGCCGGGGTGAACCGGCCCGGTTGGCCCCCTTATATTCGAGGGGGGGGGGGCGTAACATCCAATAGGCACGTCCGTTTGACGCGCCGTGTGCGGCAGTGGATCCGTATCGGCGAGGCTGTCTTTTTGAGTTGGTTGCGGGAATTTATAATTCCCTAAACGAGGGGCCTCAGAGTCGTGACACGTCTTTAAGTGGTTTGATGTTTTCCGGGGAAATATGTCTTGGAAGGCGCGGGTGCGTCCGATGTCCGATTTAAGCACCGTCAGTGGCGTTGGAACCCTGGCATCGAGGAAGAGGTTTCCATGGTAGTTTTGGGCATTGAAACTGGAGTTGAGGCATGGGCCCATGACCCGTCTTTTGAGCTGCGCTTAGTGATTAGAAACTATTTCATCGGGCGTCTGTTCGGGGCGAGTGAGCAATCGTTTTTGGGGGTTTTTTCGAGGGGATTACAATGGTGAAATCCACCCGCCCTAATTCGGCATGATGGTGCAGGGCCCCCGAGGGCCGTTTGGGCGTCGACGATGATTTTTCATCTTTATCACTGGGTGAACGTTTTGCACAAGTGAGTAGTCCGTCTTGTGTGATTTTTCGAGAGGATCACAACAGTGCGATCCGTTCATTGAGTTTCGGGACCGAGATGCGGGTCCCACATGGCACCGCTCGTGTGCGGTGCACCGGAATGCACCTTTCTCTCTGGATATTCGTTGCACTCACGTGAGTAGTGATGTTGATGTGTTTTCCCGAGGGGATCACAATGGTGCGATGCGCCCGACTGTTTTCGGGGATGAGGCTCGTGATCACGGGACGCCATTCAGGTGTGAGGCGGTGTTGGTGACCTTTTCGTCGAATATCCATTGGAGGCAAGTTAGTAGTCGATCTTGTGTGTTTTTTCATGAGGATTACAACGGTGCGATTTGTTTGGTTGTGCGGAGCCTCTAGCGCAATCTTGTGGAAATGTAAAGGTGCCCCGGGGGCGGTTGTTATACTGTGTTTGTAGTGGACCCTTGGCGTGTGATCACGCACTCTTGGGAGAGAGATATAAATGTTTCAAAGGATGTGTTTGGCTGTGCCTGGGCCTTTGAGGTGGAGTTCTTACGTCACGCCTTCGTGTTGACGCTGGGTGCCGTGTGCACGATAGCCTTAGGGCTGGAGACGTGGGATAATCTGGAAGTATACGAGAGTTCTTAGAAGTATGTGTGGTTTGTACCTGAGAATGTTTGTGCACTTGGTTGGGGTTAACTTGGGGCCACACGTCGTGTGGGCCCCAGGTGCGTGTCGTGTTCTGCTTTTCGTACTTGGACCTCTCACTACGTAGAGGGTCCCTCAGTGCTCGTTTGCTCGACCAGAAGGGTGTAGTTATTCCCCTGGATCTGTGCTCGTTTATTTGACAAGCATGGTTGAGTGGTCTCCCCCTGGTATTGTTCTCGATGGATTGGCTAGTAGCGGTGCTAGTGACACCTAGTGATGGAGTAGACGCTGCACCTCTTTTGGGTAAGTTGTTCTGGAGTTGGGTTGTTGCGCGTTACCCACTCTATGTTCGGTTGGCCAGTGTTGTACCCTCCTGTAGAGATGGCCATAGTAGTTCTGAGTTTTACCCTCCAGTGGGGCTGGGCAGTGGGTTACTCATCGACTTCTAGGGTTTACCTTCCAGT
Source organism: Viscum album (assembly GCA_963277665.1). Classification (NCBI taxonomy): domain Eukaryota; kingdom Viridiplantae; phylum Streptophyta; class Magnoliopsida; order Santalales; family Viscaceae; genus Viscum; species Viscum album. The sequence goes on from OY728136.1 coordinate 615,763,769, forward strand.
AGAGACTGGGCAGTGGGTCACCCGACGCACTTAGGGATACCCTCCAGCAGAGACTGTGATGTTGGTTGCCCGATGCTATTATAGTCTACCCTCCAGTAGATACTGGGTAGTGGGTCACCCGACGACCTCTTAGGGTTTACCCTCCTGCAGGGCTGGTCAGTGGGTCACCCGTCGTCTAGTTCTAGGTCTACCCTCCATCACGGCTGGGTAGTGGGTCGCCTGTCGACTTATTCCAGGTCTACCCTCCAGCACGGCTGGGCAGTGGGTCGCCTGTCGACTTATTCTAGGTCTACCCTCCAGCGGGGCTGGGCAGTGGGTCGCCTGATGATGTGTTAAGGTCTACCCTATAGTGGGGCTGGGCAGTGGGTCGCATGATGATGTATTATGGTTTACCCTCCAGTGGGGCTGGTCAGTGGGTCACCCAATATCTGGTTATGAATTACCCTCCAGCAGGGCTGGGTAGTGGGACACCTGTTGGCATTCCAGACTCATTCCTTTCTACTAGGCTATCCTGTGGCTTTCCTCCGTGATTACCAGAGTGGGACCCCTGGTTACGGGTCAGTGTTGTGACAACCTTGACTTTGAGGAGATCTCTCGACTGCAGGGCAGTGACGAGGTGTGGTTTTAATTTCCCTAGAACTCTCAAGTATGAGGGGCACTTTCCCCACTGATACACATTCTTGTGACGTGATCTAAAACAGTGCTGGCTATTCAGTGCCGCCCCAAGTGGATAGTGTCAAGGTGTGGTGATTGAGCCCCTCAGCTTGCGGTTCGGGGCAGACGTACAGGATGCTGGGCATCGATGGTGTTTCTTCTGAGACTATTGGCGACTCAGATTCTTAGGATGAGCTACAGGACGAAGATCCCCTTATGGTCTTGTTCGGGATTCTTGATAGATTATATGGATTTGTATATACCATGTTCCGATACCCCCCCCCCTTCTTGGGTTTGGTTACTCTCTTTCCAGAAGAGGTGAAGACGCGCGGGGTATGCCACGTGCTTTCCATGTCTAGCTTCTCATGGTTGGATGAGTATACTCTCCTGCTATAGGTAGCGAAGACTCGACGAGAAGTTCATATTCTCACCGTTTCCAGCTCCTTGTGTCTGGACGAGTCTACCTTCTTTCCTCTTTTTGGGTTGAGCTGTACTCTTTACTGCACTTTCAGTTGTACTCCTCTACTCTTCATGTTCTCTCTACTTCTCACCCATCTATACCTCCTTTGTTGCTCCCTCGAGCCTTTGGGGTATCCTACTGAGTATTTTTATACTCACCCCTGCTTGGTCTTTTCCCGCACTTGGTGTTCCCTTCCAGACGACGGACAGATGGAGCGTGACTTTAGTGGAGCGTAGGAGATTGGGAGCTTGGACCACGTGCAGTGGTCATGGCCGGGATCTAGGTGGGAGACCCGTCAACTGTTCCTTTTTGTTTACGTGTTGCCGGGTGGTGACGATTTTGGTTGGGCGCGTGTTTTGCGCCTTTTTTTTCAGCTTGTACTTTGTATTGTTTAAAGGTCGATTCACATCTGTGGTTTATATATATAGCAGTTGTTCTTTTTTACTCTGCTTTTTCTTTCTTTTACTCTACACTTTTTCATTGAGTGTGCTGCGTGTGTGTGTATAGGTACTTAGGCAAAGGCCTCCCCGAGTTTTTGTGCCTTCGGCACTGGTCGCCAGCCCCTGGCCTATAGAGGCGGGCTTGGGGTAGTTGCGGCTCGAGCCCGAGTAGGGTCGGGTTGTGAAAACGTGGTATCAGAGGTGGTTCGTTCCTTGGGACTTTTGACGGACGTCCCTAAAAGAGGAATTTGTTGGGATATAGGGAAACAATATTAATGTGTCTCAAGAGCGACTCTCAGGCCAGGGAGTCCAGTGATGGTGCGGCGGCCGACGTATCCATTCACCAGGACCTTGATAACCCACTTGTCGACTCCGAATTCTAAGACACTTGTTGTAGGTAGAATTGGTTTCTTCATCACATTGGACTGATTCTTGACTATCCTTCTTAATTCAGCTCCCCATCTTCATTTTTTATCAGTATATACATATACGCTCATCTGACCATGGAACTCCTTGATAATATTCAGGATGTCTCTGCGAAGACAACCAGCCAGGATACTGGCTTTAGTTCGTGACGACGACCCTGTGAGCTACAAGGCCACAATCCAGGACCCATCATGCAAGCCCCTTTCTCTGGGTGGGCCGGTAGCAGCACCCCCACTTGTTGGGAAGCAGACAGTTCCATCAGAGCAGGCTGAGCTTGATCACAGGTTGAGCGCGCTCTGTGAGTTCCAACAGTAGAGACCGCTAAGGTTCAGTGGTGAGCTAGAACCTCAGGCATAAGAGGGTTGGATAGAGGCAGTGGTTAGCTTTTTCAGTCTTGTGCAGACACCGACAGATTAGGGAGCGGCTTTGACAGACACCCCTTTTTGTGGATCATCTTGGCGTTGGTGGAGTCTGATGACTCAGTTTGTTGATGAGTCGTCGCTTTCACAGAGCGACTTTCAATTGTTGTTTCTTGTGGTGATTTTCTCCTCCTGCTTGTGATCCATTTGGATACAGGAGCTCCTGCAGTTTCAGTAGGGAGGGATGACGGGGGCCAAGTATGCAGCTAGTTTCGCAGACCGTGCACGCTTTTACCCGAACTTCGTCCATGACGACAACCTCCGAGCGCGGAAGTTTGAGAAGGGTCTCCACCGAGAGATCTGTGCTATCATAGTACCCTTGGTCATTTCCACATATGAAGGGGTGCTAGAGCATGCGTTGTTGACAAAGAAATTCCTGTCAAATTTTTCGGTTTGTAGTCGTTGTGAGAATGACGGAACCAAGACATCTGTCGTAGCTAGCAGGCGCCGGATGACAGAACCTTGATGTTGGTGGCCTTAACACTATCGGTTTCAGAGATGTGGTCGTATACCACTGTGGCGAAAAGGAACAGGACTTCATCTAAGGATTCCATTCCGTGAGTGGATCCCAGGTTGTGGTCGTGCAACACAGTGGCACCGGAGGTCACCAGGGCAGCCCAAAGAGAGTCGGTTCTATGCTTGTGACAGGCGAGGTCACTTGGCACGAGACTGCCCGACCCGAGTTGCGGAGAGTTTCAGGCAGGTAGCAGGTGCACCACCACGACAGAGGCAACACAGTGATCGGAGTAGTACCCAGAGAGGTGGTTATAGTAGAGGAGTGGGAGGAGTTGGTAGTGGGAGGCGGCTTTACGAGGTCTTCCAATCACCACTAGGTGGTCTACGTCCGGATCCGGGAGCAGACAGTTGGGACCGCGGGTAGTCGTGAGCTTTGGATTTCCACGATCATGCAGAGCATGGGATGACAAGAAGTGCCCCTTGCGACTATTCTACTTTTTGCAGTTGAATTGTTATGCTCGGCATGTGAAAGGATTTTCTCCCTACTCCTTGTTTGAGGTGTTACCAGGGTGACACAGGGCGTCGGGTGTAACCCTGTGTTGGTAAGGAAAAGGGTGTGAGACCTTTTCATTTAGTCGATGGTGTCGACTCTATCACTCCCCCAGCGTGTAAGAGAGTCTTGGTTGAGAGACATCGATTGTGGAATCTTGCATGACTAGATATCCTTGGGTGTTCCACCACATGGATATTCTGAAGGAGGGAATCACTGGGCCTTGTTTCGGGTGTGGGTGGTGATTCCAGTCGTGGCGTGTGATGCAGAGGATTGAACGGGGAGGTGAGCTACCCCCGAGGGCCTTCGGGCCATTTGAGACTGTGAAAAGGGATGGCGAGGTACCCTACCACCTTTCCCTAACCCCAAAGTCTGGAGTGGGTGCACGACATCGTCAAGGGCCGACCTTGAGTGAACAGATCAATCCTTCGATTTGTGAGTGGTGACGCAGAGCTGTGCGTGGGTTCTTCTAGGTATGAGGAAGCCAGGTGTGAGCTTAGTACCCTGTTTTTCTCCCTAGTTTTTCTTTTCAGGGACGCAAAATCATGAAGGAGGGAATGATGTAAGAACCCGGTTTTTGCTGAGAAAGACTTTTGAATATTCTTGATGATATTCCAGAGCAGCGCCTTCAGACGGCGAGTGATTCCGAGCCCCGGTGTGGCCCGAATTAAATTTTCAATGAGTTCACACTGGAAACACCAAATAAATGTGATAACATCTAAAAGGTGATCCGGATCAGATATTTGAATGCACAGATGGGTTTGTAATGGGGTGTTGACTCTAGGAATGACATAAAACTTGTCGGCGCGGGATGTTTGGACCCCTCGCTCGCTTTCAGAAGGTTAAACGGATTAATTAATTAATTAATTTATTCGTTTAATGGAGAAATGCTAGTATCTCTTAAACAGTGTCTCGGATTGAAAAACTGAGGGCACCGTTGAGTTCGGAGCATGCAGTTCACCGTAGGAGAGGTATAATTTTTGCAGGCGCGGGCCCTCGGTGAAAAATGCCCCGAGGGGCGTTTTTGTAATTTGGTGGCTTTGGGCGTTTAGCTTTATAACATTTGAACGGAAGCTCAGAATCAAATTCTGAGACCACCGTTGTGCTCAGGAGGTGGTGTATACCTCAGAGGAGGTTAAATTTTGACTTCGGCAAATGTTTCGGAGGCGGGTTAATACTACGGATTAAATTAATTAAAATTTATTTTATTTTATTTTATTTTTAAACCCTTAATCACCCCCTCCACCTCCCTTTAAACACCCTGGAAAAACCCCTCACATCTCCTCCTACTTCTCCGGCGAGGGACCTCCGGAAAGGCGACAACACGGTGGTGGATCCTCCGTGAAGCTCCGGGCAACGTCCAAGAGGTAGGCGGTGTTCGTTTGAGTTTTGAATCTCGAACCCCCATTTGATCCCCACATTTAGCATTTATTTGTTGATTTATCTCCATGAAAATTCCCTGGCCTTGTAGTTCACATTTTATTCTTTCCATCACTTCTTTCAGAATCGAAATCTGAGTTACGAGGAGTTCGCAGCGGCCCGGCGAAGTTTGCGGGTTTTTTTCTGGCGGTTAGGAGTTTTCTGGCCGGTTCTTGGGGGTTCCGGCGGTTCGGCAGCAGGGGGAGGCGGCGGAAGGTGCAGCAGGGCGAGAAGACGGTGGTGGGATCCCAGGCATTGGTGGTGCCACTCATAGGCAGAGGGCAGTGGTGGTCGGCAGGGGCGCGCGGACAGCGAGCGGGGCGCCAGTGAGGTCGTCGTCCCCTGACGACGACTCGAGGGAGCAAGGACCCGCATGATGTGGGTCCTGTTGGCGCGACGCAAAGACCGGATTCGGCCAGTCTTCTGGGAATTAAACCGGACCCGAGGTGGGTCTGGTTCGGTTGGAGTGGGCCACAGCCAGCCGGCCGCTGCGGTACGGACCGGGCCGGCCGGGGTGAACCGGCCAGGTTGGCCCCCTTATATTCGGGGGGGGGGGGGGGGGGTGGGGGTGGGGGGGCGTAACATCCAAATGGTGTGTCCATTTGACGCGCCTTCTGCGGAAGTAGATCTGTATCGGCGAGGCGGTCGTTTTGATATGGTTTTGGAAATTTTTAATTCCCGAAAAGAGGGGCCTCGGAGGCGTGATGCTTGTTTAAGTGGTTTTTCGTTTTCCGGTGAAACTTGTCTTGGACGGCGCGAATTCGTCCGACGTCCGATTTAAGGGCCGTTAGTGGCATTGGAACCCCGGCGTCGAGGAGTAGGTTTCCAGGGTGGTTCCGGGCGTTGAATCTGGAGTTGAGGCATGGGCCCCACGGCCCGTATTTTGAGCTGCGCGCATCATTTAGAAAATTTTTCATCGGGCTTCCGTTCGGGGCGAGTGAGCATTCATTTTTGGGTGTTATCCCGTGGGGATTTCAATGGTTCAATCCACCCACCCTAATTCGGTACGATGGTGCGGGGCCCAGGAGGGCCGTTTGGGCGTCGACGGTGATTTTCCATCTTTATCACCAGGTGACCGTTTTGCACAAATGAGTAGTCCATCTTGTGTGCTTTTTCGAGAGGATCGCAATGGTGCGATCCGTTCGTTGAGTTTAGGGACCGGGATGTAGGTACCGTGTGGCACCACTCATGTGTGGTGTGCCAAAATGCACCTTTCTCTCTGGACAATCGTTGCACTCATGTGAGTAGTGCTTTTGATGTGTTTTCCTGAGGGGATTGCAATGGTGTGATGCACCCGACTGTTTTCGGGGCCGAGGCTCGGGATCACGGGACGCCGTTCGGGTGTGAGGCACTGTTGGTGACCTTTTCATCGGATATCCATTGGAGGCGAGTAAGTACTCTATCTCGCATGTTTTTCTGCAATGATTGCAACGGTGTGATCCGTTTGGTTGTGCGGAGCCTCTGGCACAATCTTGTGGAAATTTGAAGGTGCCCCGGGGGCGGTTCTTTAACTCTATTTGTAGAGGACCCTTGGCGTGTGATCGCGCACTATTGGGAGAGTTATATAAATGTTTAACAAGATGTGGTTGGTCGTGCCGGGTCCTTTGAGGTGGAGTTGTTACGTCACACATTCGCGTTGACGCTTGGTGCCGTGTGCACGGTAGCCTTAGGGCTAGAGACGTGGTATACTCTGGGAGTATACGAGAGCGCTTGGAGGTACGTGTGGTTTGTACCTAAGAATATTCGTATGCTTGGTTGGGGTTAACATGGGGCCACAGATTGTGTGGGCCCCAGGAGTGTGTCGTGTTCTTCTTTGCATACATTGACCTCTTGCTGCGTAGAGGGTCCCTCAGTGCTCGTTTGCTCGACCAGTAGGGTGTAGTTTTTCCCCTGGCTCTATGCTAGTTTATTTGACCAGTAGGGTTGAGTGGTCTCCCACTGGTATTCTTCTCGATGGATTGGCCGGTAGCAGTGCTAGTGACACCCAGTGATGGAGCAGACGCTGCACCTCTTTTGGGTGAGTTGTTCTGGAGTTGGGTGGTTGCGCGTTACCCACTCTGTGTTCGGTTGGCCAGTGTTGTACCCTCATGTAGAGATGGCCAGAGCAGTTATGAGTTTTACCCTCCAGCAGGGCTGGGTAGTGGGTTACACATCGACTTCAAGGGTTTACCCTCTAGCAGAGACTGGGCAGTGGGTCACCCGACGCACTTAGGGTCTACCCTCCAGCAGAGACTGGGCAGTGGGTCGCCTGACGCTATTAGGTTCTACCCTCCAGTAGAGACTGGGTAGTGGGTCACCCGACGACCTCTTAGGGTCTACCCTCCAGCAGGGCTGGGATATGGGTCGCCTGTCGTCTCGTTCCAAGTCTACCCTCCAACACGGTTGGGCAGTGGGTCGCCTGTGGACTTATTCCAGGTCTACCCTCCAGCACGGATTGGCAATGGGTCGCCTGTCGACTTATTCCAGGTCTACCCTCCAGCATGGGTGGGTAGTGTGTCGCCTGATGATGTGTTATGGTCTACCCTCCAGTGGGGATGGGCATTGGGTCGCCTGATGATGTATTATGGTTTACCCTCGAGTGGGGCTTTGAAATGGGTCACCTGACATCTGGTTATGAATTACCCTCCAGCAGGGCTAGGCAGTGGGACACCTGTTGGCATTCCAGGATCAGTCCTTTCTACTAGGCTAACATGTGGCTTCCCTCCGTGATTTCCGGAGCGGGACCCCTAGTTACGGGTCAGTGTTGTGACGACCTTGACTTTGAGGAGACCTCTCGACTGCAGGGCAGTGACGATGTGGGGTTTGAATTTCCCTAGAACTTTCAAGTACGAGAGGCACCTTCCCCACCGAGACGCATTCTTGTGACCCGATATAAAACTGTACGGGCAATTCAGTGCCGCCCAAAGCGGATAGTGTCGAGGTGTGGTGATTGAGCCCCTTGGTTTACGGTTCGGGGCATACGTGCAGGATGCTGGGCATCAATGGTGTTTCTTCTGGGACTGTTGGCGACACACATTCTTGGTTTGAGCTATGGGACAGAGATACCCTTAAGGTCATGTTTGGGCTTCTTGACAGAGCATATGGAATTGTATATACTATGTTTCGGTACCCCCCCTTCTTAGGTTTGGTTACTCTCCTTCTAGGGGAGGCGAAGACGCGCGGGGTATGCCACGTGCTTTCCGTGTCTAGCATCTCATGGATGGACAAGTCTACTCTCCTGCTATAGGTAGCGAAGACTCGACGAGAAGTTCATCTCCTCATCGTTTCCATCTCCCTGTGCCTGGACGAGTCTACCTTCTTTCCTCTTGTTGGGTTGAGCTGGAATCTTTACTACACTTTTAGTTGTACTCCTCTACTTATCATGTTCGCTCTACTGATCACCCTTCAGTACCTCCTTTGTTGCTCCCTCGAGCCTTCGGGGTATCCAACTGAGTATTTTTATACTCACCCCTGCTTGGTCTTTGCCTGCACATGGTGTGCCCTTGCAGACGATGGACAGCTGGAGCATGACTTTAGTTGAGCGTAGGAGCTTCGGAGCATGGACCGCGTGCGGTGGTCGTGGCCGGGTTCTAGGTGGGAGACCCGTCAGCTGTTTGGTTTTGTTTACCTGTTGCCGGGTTGTGGCACTTTTGGTTGGGCACGTGTTTTGCCCCTTTTTTTCATCTTGTACTTTGTACTATTTAAAGGTCGATGCACATATGTGGTTTATGTATATAGTAGTTGTTCTTTTTACTCTACTTGTTCTTTCTTTTACTCTACACTTTTGCATTGAGTGTGATGTGTGTGTGTGTACAGGTACTTAGGAAAAGGCCTCCTCGAGTTGTTGTACCTTCAGCGTTGGTCGCCGGCCCCTGGCCTATGGAGGCGGGCTTGGGGTAGTTGCGGCTCGAGCTCGGGTATGTTCGGGTCGTGTGAAAACCTATATCATTTAATGGGATCTAATATGATTAATGATTTATATTCTTTTCTCTCACATATGTATGATATCTATTATGTAATTAGTGTGACCTATATCTCCACCGAATGCATTGGTAAATATGGTTAACTAATCGGGTATATATGTTATGTGTGAACATAATTTCATATTCACAATTCTATTCATGGACTTGGTTTTCATGCCCATAATTCTATGTTTGGACCTAGTTTTAATTTCCTTAATTTTATGTATAGACTAGGTTTTCAATTCCATGTGTTTAATAAAGTGCTTAATTTTAGGTCCTTAAAATAATAAGTGAACCTAAAACTATTTATTAATGTATAAAATTTTACAATTTAATGAGTATTCCACAAACTCATTATTATGCCAATGATATGATTTCATGGAGTATGTTCTTTTTTTCATTACGATCCATGTTTAATGAACTACTATTCTTTATTCCTTGACATATTCATTTGATATTTTGATATTCAGGGTATGATATTCATATGTTATGTCCAAGTGTCTACACCCTTATATTATTGTTATGCTTACATAGATTTTATGATTACCCTTACTTAGCATATGAATTAACCATTTCTATGGTTTCTTTTCCCCATGATATAAAGGAAGGTACACAGTCTGATATGTCAAAACAGGGTCTAGTATATGATAAAATTTACCAGATAAGAAGAACATGTGTTGTGATTCGGCAGTTTATGCTTTCATGTTTCCAATGGAATTAAACTAATACGGTCCATGGTTGTGTGTTTGTGTAAAGTATTAAGTATTCTGAAAAACATTATGTAATGTAATTGTCTCAATAGTGATGGTTTATATCCATATATCTACTAATCGACACATGGAAATGTGAAAAAACCTATCAGGATGAACACTTACTTGGAAATGTAATAATACCATTTGAAATGGTCAATTTAACTATGATTCAGTTGGACTAATGTAGAACCATAAAATACAACTCACTAAATTAGGAACAATAGATGGGAAACATCATTGGAGTAAGGATGAATACCTTAACTTCAAAACCAATAGAATCACACCCAAGATATATTTGATTTGTAGGGAAATATGGTAGTGGAGAATCAGCTGAAGGATTTCCGTGCATCCTTATATTATCTGATGAAATAAAATTGGGGAGGACATACTTAAAATTGTTATAATTAAATCCCAACAAGTTTCATGATGTGATCCAAAATCAAAACATGAACTATATTCATGTCATGACCAATATACACATCATGAATTCCATAGGATGAGCCCTTTGGTTTTCAGGTCCCTTATTTGTCAGGACACACCCCATGAAACACATTCTTGTAATGAATGAAATTCAAAACATGAATGGATTAGTACATCAGTTTTCAATAACCCAACTACCTGTTCCCCATATAGTACATTCATGGACAAAAAAAATTGATAAAAAACATAATAAACACGATATATAGATTTTCAAACACTCGTAAAATCATTCTGATTACCAATTCACAAGATGTCCCATCTAGTAATAGAGAAATTTTCAAAATTTCATGAAACTATCAACCTAATCCAAAATATGGGATGTTACACCATTTCTATCCACATTCCTCATGAAGTCTCCAAATACCCTTTAGCATATCTATATTAACCCTCAACACATCCAATTCCATGACATGATTGGAAAACATGGGGTATCCATATGCTCCTAGATTCCAATATAGGTTTTGATCATATAAATTAGTTGGGTCTCACCAATAACCACTGATATACATCATTTTATGTTCTTACATATGTGGAACGAATTAACATAAATTCATTTTCTGAGTAATCATGACCTGAATGTCTACTACAACACCTGAAGGATGAAATTCCTCATTAACTGATCAGTTTCTAACCAAGACACCCTAATGCTAACCATACCTACTTCAACATCATTTTAGAAACAAATAATAAATTTGATATATTATACTAATTACTATACTAGAAATGATAATTCGATGTTATTTTATTCCACGATTTTTTATCCAATACCTACAACCACTAGGAAAAGTCATATTTCCATTAGCCCGAACATATCCTTCGACACTTAAGAGATGTTTTTTAGTCTCATCTATCATCACACAATGACCCATTCCACAGGGTGGCCCATTTCCATAACCCATGAATATACTTTAATGGTATGATTTCATTTTTATATGGATTCCATGATACTCAAGATGTTGTTAGACATAATTTTTCACTACAGGATAATGATCCTTTGGAAACCACAATCTTGTAACTTAGGATATTCCCTAGTAACATATAAACTAACCCAAACCAAATCCTGAAAGGTTCTTGGCCTGATATCCAAACCATTAGGGTTTCTTATCTCCCGAATAATCTGTAAAAATCAAGAGAACTCCCATCATTTACATGAAACAAAAAATAGATTCCATAGTCTATTAGATAACTCAATGGATTCTCCTAGATAGGTCTTCATTAGAGACATCACTCGTCATCACCTAATAACATTGACCACCCATTAGGGAATAATTTGGGTCCTCGAGATACCTCAAAATATTTTTTTCACTGATGAATTCTGTTGATCATTAGCTAAGAGTTTCTTAATAGCAAAATTTAACCTCTATCCAATACATAATAGTCTAATACAACCTCTCAATTTCCTATATAACTCCCATTCATGCTACCGATGGGCTATCCTAAGACTTCATGTTCTAAAACACTCGACATCCCAATTATGGATCTAAAAAACTCCCAATACTCTCACTTGGGTATTTTCTATCATCCTTAATGGTCTTCCATCGACTAAAATCCTACAAGAATATCGTCCATGTCATCATATTCTAACTCACTATGGAATCTTTTTACTACAATATCACCCTAAGAGCCACCAATATCCTCAAGAGGGACACCATCATCTCTTGTGCGTTTTAGACTTTCCAATCATTACCCATCCCCAATCCACACATTCCTAACAACCATCTATATAAACATGACCTGGGTTACTTAAAAACACATATGATAGTCAAGGGGCTCCCAAAAGATTTTCATCAGATCATTAAAATTCCTCACCCAATATTTACATTGTGACGTCCCAATTCTAGGTGCCAACCAGAGGTGCACCATATCCGGTTGGTCACATGGCCTCAAGAACATTTCCCCAAACGCCAAATGATGATGACTAGCAGCGAGGATAGTGTGTGTGATTGTGGGGGAACTATGCCCACATTGGCAGACTAAGGCAGTGGAAATAAATGGATAACAACAGTGGAATCAGTAATAATAAGAAATAAGTAAACAATGGAAGACTGAAAGTAAAAAATAATTGGAGCACATATATAAATGATGAATGATACATATGTTTAGGAAATCAGCCAAGAAAAGTTACAATGCAAGAATAAAATACTAAACCAATATACAAATAAAACAAATAAACTCTAGCAGCATCACAAGCCTCAGGTTGGTCTAATGACCTCCAGCTCCACTACAGTAAAGTACCTGATGTAGAAGAGAGAATTCCCTTATCAATACCTATAGAAATATAATCTATTTAGGCCCAAACGCATGACCCAAATTGGATATGAGACTAATCCTAGTAGGAAACCACCCAAAGATATGTGCCTAATATCTAATTAATATATATGTAAGGCAATAAGAACAATTAAGAAGTAAACTAGGAAGTACTCAAAATTAAATAGTCTTACGGTTTCAATTGAATTCATTTTTTATATCAAGTTGGTAGCAAATAAAAAAATTAACCCTCTGGGATGTTCTCACAGCCTCATTCATCTATTTCAACCAATAAACACAAGAAACCCATTGAGATGTACTCACAGTATAACCCCTCTGGTTCATCTTTTAGTAATGACTCTCTGAGGAAGAACTCACCGTGAATTCCCCATGTGATCCATTATCAGTAAATATAGACACTTTGATGAATCAATAAATGTCCAATTAACCCCGTAGTCTTGTGACATGGAACAACCAACACTCTGAGGAAGCACAATGTTCATCCATTATATAGTCTCACAATGTAAAAGTAAACAGACACACTACAGAATCCCCTAGCATCCATTCCCCCTATGGTATAGTACACTAGGTTCCCAGAGCCCTGTGTAAGACAATAAATCCCAATGATTTTCAATATCCAAACTAATCCTTAATAACTACTTAGATAACATATTTAAAGAACTACTTCATAAAACTACAACAAGCATATAAGAACATCAGTTAATATCATCCCATCATAACAACACTAGGACTTGAAAAGAAGTAGCCTAACTGGAAAATCCTGAAAAAATGGTCAATATTAAGAAAAACATGGGAAACCGATCGATTTAATGGGAAAAATATACTATTCATAATCAAACAAACTCTACATAGGCACAAAAGGCATAGTAGTTATTGACAGGTCTAAAATTCTTAAATGTGAAATACTCGATTCTATGGTACTCGGAAAATTTGCACATAATATTCAAAGAATAACTACAGAAAGGCACAAACCACCTACCTTGGAATTTTATGATCAATATACTCCGTCGTCGGCCCTTGAATTTTCATAGAATGAGGTAGATGTAGAAAATAATCTAAAATGATCAACCAAGGATATCTCATGAAAGGAGAGAAATCAAAAAACGAGGCTCTAAAAGAAATAAGATCTCACAATAATGATTCCAACGCAATCAATAGAGGTTGAATTGGAGAATGGATGATCAATCGGAGGATCTAGGAAGAATCGCACTCTCGGTCACTCCTGGACAAGGAAAATTCAGAATAAGGGTGTTCTTCCAATTAGACACAACCGAATTCCTATTTATAAAATAAAAAGAAAAGTTCATGGTGTGTTCATTTATTTTACATGTCATGCACATTCTATAATTGATCTCCTCTTTAGGTGGTATCCAGGTCACCCCACACAGTCATGTACTTGGTCATTACACGGTCAGTAAATGGTCACCCATGAAAACCAGGTAAAAGATGTGTACTCAAAGTAAAGGGTACATACTCCTTAAATTTACAGATTCTACTCTTTTTCTTAAACATTAGAAAAACAAGATCCATTATTGACTATAAGATATAGGTTCTTAGAAACATACCCCATAAGAAATTCATCCATGAATTTTCCTAAGTATGGTTTGAAGCAGAAGAATCCACGAACAGATCTGCCCACTATGATCGCAAATCGGTCCCCCTCTCCCAAGTCTCATCTTGTACTCGCTCGTGTTGTCATAGCACCTGTAGCAATGAAATAGAAGTGACACGAAGAACCTTCTTGCATCGATCAGAAATTAGGATATTATGATAAAGAATGAGTTATCTACCATAGAATAAACCACCTTGGGTTGAAACACATGAGACAAGTCTGAGAAGTAACACTATAGTTGAGAAACGTGGATGACGTTGTGCATAGCATGGTACCTCTAAGTTAACTGTAACAAATAGAAAACTAGCCTGACCCTCTCCAAAACATAAAAGGGACCAATGTATTTCTGGGAAAAAATTCCCTATCTCTTAATGCTCTTGTGTCCCAAACCCGATGTGACTGGTTGGAAAACCTGATCTCTGACCTCGAACTCCAAAGTCCATCTTCGTCGATCAGCATAAGATTTCTGTCATGACTGTGTAGTAGCCATCCTACTCTGAATCAACTCTATCTATTCTGTAGTCTCCCGGGAAATACGAGGTCATAACATAGCTGCCACTCCTGCCTCCAGCTAACATAAGGGTGTTCAGAATGGCCAACTGTACAAATCCTCATAATGTTCTATCTGAATAGTTTATTGAAATCAATTGTTTGTGGAAACCTCTCTAAGAGTTACGTGTTTCTCCAAAGAATCTAAAAAATACAGGATGCGTGCTCGAGGCATGTCCTCCAGCACCCAAATCGTACTCTTATATTGGCCATCATTTTAGGGATGGTAATATGTACTCCAATATACCTGTGTACCCGGAGCCCTCTGAAATCCCTTCCAGACTTGAGAAGTAAAATGGTCATTACTTTCTGAAATAATGGAGTGCCGAAATCCATGTAAATGTACAATCTATCAGATGTACAACCTTCCCTGCTCATCAACACTAATGGTATCCTTGATCGAAAAGAGGTGAGAAACCTTAATGAGTCTGTCAATGCCAACCCATACTACATCATTCCTTTGTGGTGACCTCTGCAAACCTATCACGAAATTCATCGCGACACCATTCCACTTCCCCTCAGGAATGGGTAACAGCTACAAAATTTATTATTATCACTGTTGCTCTGCCTTCACCTGGTCATTAGTGGAACACCTCATGAAAAACCCAACAAAATTTCGCTTCATACTTGGCCACCAATACAGCCAGTGTAGATCATGATACATTTTGCTGACAACAAAATGAACTTATCGAACTAAGGAATGGAAGTATCGCACCCACCCCTCACTTACAGCTTCTGACACCCATACTCATCCCTAAAAGCTCAAGATCTCATTATCTCCTACTGTCCATCCAAGAATAGGGTCATATCCTGACAAACACTTTCCTATTTATTGGCTTTTATAATCTATTAGCAGTTTCACTCATAATAGTTTAAGGATAGATGAGGTAACAACTACATAATAATGAAATATCTATGCCTGTTTGTCATGAACCTCTAAATGGACATCCGATACCACATTGTAATGTCCCTGTTCTGGATGCCTCCCGGAGGTTCCACGTACTCGGTTGGTCACATGCCCTCAAGTGAATTTCCCTAAATTACAGAGGCTGCTGACTACCAATGAGGCCCTTGGGTGTGATAGTTGGGAAACTATCCCTCATTGGCAGAGTAATGTGGTGGAAATAAAAATATAACAATAGCAGAAGTAGTAATAACATGAAATAAGTAAAAAATGGATTACTGAAAGTCAAAAACAACTATAGCACATATATAAATGATGCATAATGAATTGGTTTAGGAAAATATCCAAACATGTCACAATGTGGGAATACAGTACTGAACCAACATACAGAGAAAAAATAAACTCCAGCAACATTGTAATCCTCAGCTTGGTCCCATGCTTTCTAGCCCCACACCAGTCAACAACCTGATGTAGAAGGGAGATTTCCATTACCTAAACAACAGAAATATAATCTGTTTGGACCAAATGAATGACCCAAATAGGGTTTGAGACGAATCCATGTAGGAAACCACCCAAAGATCATTGCCTAACAGTCAGTGAATACATGTGGTAGGCAATAAGAAAAATGAAGCAGTAAACAAGGAAGTAAACAATCCAACAGTATCAATTAGATTTATTTTTATATATCAAGAAAGTAGAAAATAATAAAAAGTAACACTCTGGGAAGTACTCACAGCATAACCCATATGGTTCAACAAATCAATCACAAGGAAACCTCTAGGATGTACTCATTGTCTAACCCCTTTGGTTCGGCTTTAGCAATGACTCTCTGAGGAAGCACACACCGTCAATTCCCCATGTATTCTCATATCAATAACTATAGACTTTCCGAGGAAGCACTCAATTTCTAATTACACTGGTGGTCTCACAACAAGGTACTACAGATACTCGGAGGGAGCACAAAGTCCATCCCTCCTATGGTCTCTCAATGTAAAAGTAAACAGTCACTTTGGAGAAGACATGATAATTAACTCCCCCTATTGTCTACTACACCAGGTTCCCACATCCCTGTGTAAGTTAATCAAGAAAAATGATGTTCAAAATCAAATTTTATCCTTAAAAACTACTTGGCTATCAGATTTCCAGAACTACTTGGCTAAACCACTACAAGCATATAACAGTGTCAGAAAATACCACTCCATCCTAACAACACTAGGCATTAGAAACAAGTAGCCTAATTGATAAAGATAGGCCCAACAGTCAATATCAAAAAAATCATGGGAAACACATTTGTAGAATTTCAAAAAACCATATTCAGAATCAAACAACCTCTACTTAGGAACACAAGACATGTCAGACATTAATAGGGAAAAAAATCCCAAAACACGCAATACCCTGTTCTTGGGTATTGGGCACTTTTTCACATAATATTCAATGACTAACTACAAAAAGGCACAAAACACATATCTCGTTGTTGTATGATAGATATAATCTGTCTAGGTCCTTTGAATTAACCTAGAACGAAGAAGATCTATAAAAACATCCAAATCATTCAACCAAAGATATCTCATGAAAGGATAGAAATCAGAAAATGAGGATCTAGAAGAAGAATGTGTTCACGTGCCAATTCCAATGGAATAGAGACTGTTGAATTGGAGAATGGATAATCGATTAGGGCCTCTAGGAAGAATCTCACTCCCAGTCACTCCTAGATGAGATGGAGCCACAAGAAGGGTGTTCTTCCAATTAGATGCAATCCTAGTCCATTTAATCAAATTAGAGTATAAGTACACTATGTGTTCATTTAATATACACATGGTTTACAAGCCTTAACCAAGATCTTCTTTAGGAAGTCTCCAGGTCAACCCACATCACCATGTATATGGCCATTACATGGCTAGTTAATGGTCTCATGTGGAAACTGGTTACATGACACGTACTCCAAAGTACTTGGTTTGTAATCCTTAAATTTCCAAATTATACACTTTTTCTCAAAACACCAGAAAAAAATGATCCATACATGAAAAGAAGATATGTTTTCATACATGCATAGACTTCATGTGATCTCAATTCATCCTATTGTGCATTTTTTTAGTTCTTTGTGTAATATGTGGCATGATTCCACATATTAAATCTGACCTAGTCACCACTAGTCCCATAAACTCATGAAAATTTCCATGTTATTATGTTGGGGTATATTCTCATGAAAAATACTATATTTCTTTTTATCATAAAGGCCACCAACATAGAACATTGAGTAAACACCTAACTGAGACCCACATCAGATCGGCAAAATTATCACCTTTCTCTTCCAAGATAATAAATCATTTCCCCGGATCACTTATCAATTTCCATGAAAATTATACTGTTAATTATAATTATTTATAATCAACTATTTATGTAATTTCCTGCAATTAAAAATTAATATACTCCTAAAAAGAATTAACATATCACTATATTCATTATAAACTTTGTGTACAAGATTCATGATGGAACCCTATAATTATTATGCAAAAACATCCACGATAATAGAACATGGATCAATGGATGATTAATTCATATTTATTCAAAAATAATTGTAAAAATTCATCTAGTCGTGCATCTTTACCAAAACCACATCCAAATGTGTTCAAAAAATATATTGTGATATCATCCAAGCTTGTTGGGATAAATCATCATGATATCAGTGGATTTATCTATTCTTTGGTGAAATATACATGAAAATCCAGAACATAAATGAAAATAATACATGGTATTTGAGAGAAATGATAGAAGGGGTAGGAAATTGATATTATACCATGGATATACCCAATAAACATATAAAAGAACTCCCCATTTTGTTAATTTGAAGGAGTTGAAAGGGATGTGTTGAGGCTAGCGAAAATATCCTTTTCCAAATCCCAATCCCCTCTAGATCCGGATGTCCCATGAACCACATAAGATATCAATGCTTGCATTAAAAAAACATAATCTGTGACACCACTAATTTTATGGTTGAAGATGAAAAACATGATGGTGGATCACTAGATGGACAATGTCTCTAGTTTGTGTCATGGGGAATTATTCTATCCTTTATATAATCTCTAATGGCTCGCCTACAATCTGGTGGCCTATGCTACTGATTTTCTTGATTGTTAACCACTTTCCCTTCCCTATGATGATTTCCTAAGACCCTAGGTCACGAACTAGGCCTTGAAACTCATCCAAAAACACCTATTGGGGAATTTATAACATTTTTATTCTATTTTATTCCTATATTATCAAAATAAACCAACCATGAACTAAAAATTTAAATTCACTCTACAATTTTAAAAATGTCATGACCCGATTAATTATAAACTCCCCACCATAATTCTTCTCATACTTGATATGGTTTTGAAGTCAGCTGACAATGTCTATAGACATTACAAAATGATTAATTATCAATCTACTAAACATGATCCATCTCTGAGCTCTGGCCATACTCTTATTGTGAAACTCCCATCACTAAAAACAACATTCACCAAAATCACTGACACATACTCACAACCTACCCCACTACTGATATGGAACTCTCATACAACCATCTCTCTCGATACACCACAAATCTAATTAACCAATTCTACGAATGATTTATATCAATCTACATTTTATGAATCTCCTCATGTAGAATAATTCATTTTTATGGATCACCACACTATTGTAATATGATATCGAATCACATTTTTATCATAACACCAACCATATAAACATGTTTGAAATAGTGATCCCAAAGAATTTCCAACCTCAAAGTGTCAATCGTTGGATATGAAAATCATTAAAAAAATCACCTATACTGTTTTCACAAATGATTGATCATACCCTCCGATGTATTTTCAAATGAAACACTTTCCACTCACTCTTAGTTTCAACTAATGAAACCCCCTCCTAAGGGGTATTCATAATAAATCAGGACATTGAGACAACAACCCATACTATTCCAATAATTTATATCCCAATCATCACCATCCCTATGATTCACCACATGAGTGACCCACTGAATAATTTTATGAGACATGACCCACCACAAAATCTACCACAATGTCACACCAACATCACCTGAACAGTAATTTCAATTCACAAATCCAACTAGCACTATAACTAAATTTGGAATTCAGTATTATGTGTGGAACCAAATAACATCATATATTTCCACACACCGATACCCTGGTGTCCCTTGGACCATCAAACGACCAAAATCTCCACATCCATAACATAATCACATGAGGGTTATTCACCCAAATTGTACACAACACTAATCCTCCTATGAGTATCATTATGAAAACCTTATGAAACCAAACCTCCATTATATGTATCCCATGATCTATCCATAATTGAACAAAATGATTCGAATTGGCTATCCTAATACAGACTAAGTACCAACACTAAATAAAAACCTTTGAATTCTCCCATCTCACCATCAATGTTAGACATGATGTTAAAAAATATCCCCATAATGAAGATAAATTCCTACAATGGGAAATCATTATCTCCCAAACATATGGATTCCCTTGTACAATTCCTCAAGAATTGGCCTCATCATGAACATCATCACATGCATGTCGCTCCTTTTAAGACATAATCACCTTTTTAAGCCCCATACCATGCCTCCTTAACAATCGATTTCAGATCCAAAACTTTAGTTGACTGTACAAAGATATCCGAATAAGAAAATAAATCACCGAACATTGAAATGGAAAATATCTCATGAAATAAACAGTATACATTAATTCCCATGAGATTATTTGTGAATGAAATGGTCACATTACTCCATGTGTGACCTAGAACTGAAACCACCACTATTCTATTTATATTTCACTACTCATGTTCACCTTTAACCTAAATTTTTTTCCAAAAACCCCACTCATGTCATGTTCAATAACTAACAACCCAATAAGAAACTACATATACTTGATGTTCACCAACCCTTAAAAGATGATATTTTATCCTAAAATTCTCACCACACTCACTACCCTATCCCACGTAAGAGTTATTCATGAAGATACTTCTTGAAGGTTCTCACTCACAATCCCACTTAGTCTCATATGAACCCAATGACTACACCTTATCTTCTTACATAACAACAAACCCTCAATCAATATTCCATGAGCCATTTCTCATCATACCCATCATCTTATTTTTATCCCACTGACTGTGACTCTGACATGATTGTCACATGCAATAGTCAATGATATATCTGACACCAATTCTAACCATATGACTTCCCACCACTTGAATATTACCATAGGAAACATGATCATCCAACAATGATTCATAGTGATAACCAGATTATCATCCCAAGAACCAAAGGGATGGAAACCTAATGAGTCTTCTCTCCAAAACAATATTGATAATAGGAAATCCCCATGTGTTTCTCATATCCATTGACCAATACATTCCACATAACTTTCATTAACATCCCAATTCAGTTATGTATATTGAAATAAAAAATTAATATTCGAAAACAATATAGAGGCTATTATTGAAACATTAAATTGCCAAACATGTATTAAAAAAAACCCAAAAGGGTCCATAATTATAAAGAAAAATTGTGACCACCCTCAGATCCCCTTTAATTTATATTGTTCTCTCATTATGTTATCATTGGAGAATTAAATTTCGATACTATCCCATGAAGGGTCTCTATACATCCCATAATAAATGTATTGTATCCTAAATTTTCAAAAAAACTCCCACTATAAGATATAAATAACCATTGTCTGAATGAAATAATTTAAGATTCAATGGTGTGTAATTCCACTAAAGAACTTATTTAGGAAAATTGGAGGAATGACATTGTTGATCTTCTAAGAATTTTTACCTCTTGTCCAAAAAAACTCAAAATCAATCATGCATATGCCATGTGAATCCTATGTTTATTCCATGATACATGTACTTAAGCCCCCTTCATGTGGGAATATAAACAAAACCACCATAAATAATTATTCCATTAAATAAAATTGTATTACCCAAGGTGGAATCAAGCAATAATAACATAAAAACCCTGAATAAAACTCCCATTCCTCTGGTAACCTATATTTCCTATTGAAATTTGTGCTATTGGAGAAAAAGATTAATGTGAATTACATACTCTAATTCATACTTAGACTAACTTTATCCCATCTCCAAAAATAATAAAATATAAAATTCTTAGATTCCATTTTGTAATTAAACATCCCCAATACACTCCATAGTTCCTATATTAGAGATGTAACGTGGCTTCAAGTAAGAATCCTCATAATTGAGAATCAATCAACTAATTACAAGTACCTAAAACAAGAATTAGTGATAACATACCATTTATCCAATTGAAATCATCAATCATAAATAAAAAAATCCATTAAAAACATCATATTTCACATTATCAACAAAAAAAATCAATATCATAAAATATTTTTTCATACATAACATGTTGTTGATTTCCAACAAAGTTGTTTCTAGATAAAAAAAATTGATGAACATTTGAAAAACTACCATCCATGTTCATTATGAAGTGCCTAGACACCCTTCAGAAACTATATTCTAATCTGTTTCTAATCTCATTCTTTGACCAAAAATGAAATCTTGAGGTCTTGATGTGCAATGAAATTCACAATGGGTTGTGAGAATATATCTTAGTAGGTTATCACCAAGACTCGCTAATATATAATTCCATATAAATGTGTTTACATGACTAAATTAAATTAAATAACCTTAATGATGAATTAATCATTATTTAATGAGGCATCTACGATACCCAGTTTGGTGAGCATGCGCTTTCGGTCATTTAGTGTAAACTAGACCACCCCATGCCTATGCATTCTAGAGAATACGCACATCTAGAATTCACATGACGGTTCATATAATCTTAAAAAATCCTACCCCATACCCAAATCTCATTTAGGGAGGAATCAAAAATATGATAAATACCCAACAACATTGGCATAATCATACATCTATAAACCTCAAACCATCCATTTTCTCTCAAGGGAGGTCCATTACTCTATTCTCACATTACACTATAACCCAAATATAGGACTGCCATCTTATATGACCGAAGGCACTCTTGGTAATTTACTTGATCATCTTTCATCCACACTATCTCACATGGGACATGGTCAAACATTCTTTCTCACTGAAGTATGATTCCCATCTACAATCAAAATTTTATCACACGAAATTTTTCTGAGCTATATACAAACCTAACAAACACATATCTAAAAATTTCTTTAATGAAGTTCCCATATCATCTAAAAAAGTTCTTCATTTGGCCTATCCCTGCCAATCTTGAGGGTGGACAAATCATGAAAAATCAATATAACTAGTCTCAAAATCTATCAAATAGATCACAAGTTGATCTTTATATACTAGACGCTCAAGACTTATAATCTCATCACATAACATCTCAGATCACCTGTTAGGAAAACAATTTATCATCTAAGACAGATATGTTACATATTCATCGATAAAAACTAATTCTCACCACCCAATAGTGACATAACAACCAAAATTCACCTACGAAAAGAATATCATGGTTTGATCTAAACATTCCATGAACCTTCTCACTTCCAGCTACCCTACTCAAGGATTGACCCAAGCCAACATGTTCAAAACCACGTGGTATTATAATTCATGGTCAAAAAAATTCAATACTCTCACTTATGTACCATGTCAAATCTATAAGGGTTATTTTTCAACCTATCATCTAGAGGGAACCCATCCCCATTATTCAACACAATGTCTCGAAGGACTCCCCTTTTCCAAAGTTCTCCCCCTAACCAACCTTCATCATTATGAGGGGCCTATTAATATCTCAAGAGGCATATTACTTTCTCAACCACCATTACCTATACCCAATCCAATTTTAAATTCCCAATATACTTAACTAGGTTAAAGGTTACTCATCTCACAAAACAAGACCACCCATAAGTCAATTTTTAGATCAACAAAAATATTATTCCCTTAGATACAAAGTTGTCATGTGATCCCCTTTAATCCAAGGCATACTTCCCCTATATATGACCCATGAGAACATATAATCTGTAAGATCAGGGCTTATACACTTGTAATTATGTAGGAAATCGAATTGATAAATAGACAAGTATGTTCTTTTTTATCATCGGGGCCACCAACCAAGAACTTGGATTTAATCCCTAGAAGAGCTAGGAAACATCTAGACAAAGGCCACAAAAACATTTTCCAAACGAACCCATCATCACACATACCCTAAATTTGTTTTCATACACCATGAAACGTAATTATTTTTTATAAAAAATTATAATTAATTTTATAATTAATTTCCAAATAGGAATAACACACAAATACTTTTCTGGTTTCCACCTATTGTTATAATAATATGAAACCATGTGTAGCCCACTATGGATAAACCCTTTAGTCCATTATGATAAAAATTCCATGTAGGGGTTCCTGAAGTAATGGCTAATTAACAGAAATTTCCCAAAAACCCATGTAAAAATTTCCCCATGTGACTTATTCTTTCAAAAAGTGCTTCAAATGGCATGTAGAATGCAACTTGAAATTTCATCCATGACACCAAAGAAAAATAACTTTTGATACCTGGTAGATTTTTCCTTGATATGATAGAATCCAAACAAATATTCTGAATTGAAAGGTCTAAAATCAGACGATTGTTAGAGGAAAAAAGTTAAAAAGTAATAAATTTACATCATACCTTTGAATTCAAATTAAAATGTACCAAAAACCACACCCCATGGAGGTGGGTTGATGGTGATGCAAGGGAGGGATGTATCTATCCAAATTAGGATTCTCAAACTCCCAACCCCTCTAAATACACAAGTCTCCAACCCCTAAAAGGTGAAATTTTACCTTTTAAAAAGGCCCTCGTGCCTCAATGGGTGGTTGGTCCATGATCACTGATTGGATGATAGAACTGGGTAGTTGCATGGAGACTTATTATGACAACTGACTAGTTAGTGGCCTCTGTTACTAATATACAGTATCCTTGGACACCTATCCCTTCCTCTAATGCTTTCCTAAAGCACCATGTCACCACTATAGAATTGAAACTCATCCAATAAAACCCTTTTGGGATTTTAAAATGTTTAAAATTCCATCATTACCACTTATTAGTAAAATGAATCGTCTAGTAACAAATAATCTACATTTCTTATTATAAATTATAACCTAAAATGATGTTGTACAGTACACTATGTATATTCTAAAATTATGAAAAATATTCTCCTTGTTTAGTAAAGTATAGAATGTTTGTTTTATAGTTATAATATCCTTGTCTATACACTCAAAAAGTGTATGAACACTACAAAATAATTTGAAATAGGGATAATAACTATAGAAAAGTTTGGGAGTGTTTACTCAATCTTAACTCAATGTACAGAATTTATCCTATCTTCCAATTTGGATAAACACCCCTAAGGGATAATATTTATATATTCACATTCTCTTTAATAAAAATTACTAGGTATTTTTTATGTAATTTGATGATGTAATATATTAGTATTTATGTTAGGGAACAAAATATAAAAATTACATTGGAATATAACAGATAAATTAAAGAAGATATAGGTTGATACAATAATATTATTATTAAACCTAGTGCATAATAGTTTTAAAATAATGTTTAATAAGAGAATATATGTTTGGATTTATATTTCATATCCATATGAATATTCACATTGAATTTAGAGGATATTATCCAAAATCATTTTTAATATTTTTTAGAAACAATATCATGCAAATAATTTATTTAAGATAATTACATTATAAATTTATAAGACATACATATAGATAATTAATCATATAAGGATTTAGTTGTTGGGAATCTAAACTTATACCAACTATAAATATAAAAATTAGGTTTATTCTCATACCCACTTTACTGAGATAGAAATTTTATATTGATTCATTTCTGTCTTATAATTATTCGTACCTATTTTACATAGTGAATAACTATTATAATTTAAAGGAAACAATTTATTGTGGGTGGAGAATGTAAAACCATAAATTTATGTGTTAATTTATATTTAAATGAAAACTTTTTAAAGAGATATTTTCACACAAAACATCAAAAATTAGATACAATGGTGGTCTTTATAGAGATAAAACATTACAAAAATATTATATGAAACCATGGGTTATATATCATGCTTCATTATGTGCATAAAAAGTGTATAAATTAATAGAGGATAATAAATAGAAACTAAAAATATCATTAAAACAAAGAGTTACCCTAGATTATCTTACCACATGAGAACCACCATTAGTATTTCTACACTTATAGGGAAAAACATATAAATGAGAAACAATTATAAGGATTGAGAAGTGTGACTTAAGAAGTGAGAATGGAATGAATGGGTTTAGCCATCCCATTATTAGGTACAAATATCACCATTATATTCTTTTTTTCATTAGTAATATGGTCATTGGAAATATTTTTATTGGAAATATTTCAATTGGATATATTTTTATTCAATAGGGGTATTTAATATTTGTTTTATTAGTAACATATTAAAATATTATATTCTATAAACAAAAAACAACAAGGTATGGAATATAATAATTTAAAATAATATTATAGTTTGTACTAAAAATATAATTTTTAAATAATAATATGATAATATTCAAATGAATATTCTAAAATAAATATATTAAAAAAATTAAATTATTTGAATAGAAATAGTTAATATTAGTTTTACTTGGGTTAAGATCAGTTATCATTAAATATTTTTCAATGAATTAGTTTACAGAATAAGTTTTTTATAATAATATTTATTTAATTTTTAACTAAATATTGATTTTAATAAAATTTATTGTTAATTTAATAAAATATGATTATTTACAGTCATCCCATAGTCATTACTAAGAAAATAATAGGATTAAATTCATTTTTTTCTTAAAATGAAATTTTACTAAAAAAAACTTTTTTATGCACTATGAATTTTTTACTTTTAGAATCAAAATATGTTATAGATCTATGTTTATTCAAAATATTTTTAATAATAATCATATAATAAAATTTAATTAATATTTAATTGATATAAAATAGGTATATGAATAGTAAATAATTGAAAATTTAATTTATCCATAAAAATATTTTTTTATTATATTTCAGTTGTCCCTTTAAAATTTTAAATTTAAAATTCTAAATTTGAGTATTTTAATTTTTAAAAATTTTAAATTAATTTTTAAATTCTATATAAAAAAAGTAGCTTAGGATGAATTCTTATGATTTTTCTAGAAGGAATGACTTTTAGATGAATGGAAGAAAATATTATTTTTTACGAATACTGTAACTTTTTTGACAGCACCATGATAAAACAA
This sequence comes from Viscum album, assembly GCA_963277665.1. Taxonomy (NCBI): domain Eukaryota; kingdom Viridiplantae; phylum Streptophyta; class Magnoliopsida; order Santalales; family Viscaceae; genus Viscum; species Viscum album. The sequence continues at coordinate 615,790,415 of OY728136.1, forward strand.
ATGACATAAAAGTATATAAAACCTCTATATATAGGTAAAATATGTTTCAAGAAAATATTTAGTACCTTAAAAAATTATTTTTTGGAATTTAAAAACTTATGTTTGACATTTTAAAACCTAAGTGATATTTTATTCTAATAAAATTATAAATTTTTATCCTTTTATTAGATTATGTAATTATAAGGAATTGTTTTTTGATTAGTGTTTAAAGACACATAAATATACATTTATTTTCTATAAAAAAATAAATTTCATGAGTAGAATAACTATAAATGATTTTTATTAAAATTCATTATTATGATTAATTAGTTTTTCTAAAACCATTATGTGTTCTTTTTACAAGAAATTTATTCTAATAATATTTACCACCTATAGAAAATGAATGAAATAAATTTTGCTTCATTATTTTAATATTAATTTTAAAATTTTATAAATTGGTTGATTTTTTAAATCTGAAAACAATTTACCGAGGTGGAATAATTTGTTTCCATGGAAAAATTAAATTATGGTAGAAAGTAAAATCATAATAAAAGATAATAAAATATTTAAAAACATAACAATTATTTCTGTATATGAAATTTCGGTCGACCAATGTCAAAAACCACTCGATTTTTCAACTTTTTGGGAATGTTGACTTTGAAATTTATATATATTTAACATAAAGTTATATGTATTATCAAAAGTTTAACCCCTCTTAATTATAAAAGGGCCCCTTCACCACCCCAATTATCTTATGATAAATCATATAGTATTATTAAAATGCAACCCAAACCGTTATCTAATCTATTATTGAAGTTATATAGATTATAGTCCCACAAAATACCATTTCAATAAGGCTAAAATAGTTATATTGAGGAGCAAGTCAAACACACAAAATCAGATTTCTTTAATATCCATCAATTTTAATTATATTGTACCTATAGAAAATATTTGTATAACTATAATAACATAATTACATTAGCACCATTAATATACTAAAATTTTATTATATTTATGGAATAATAATTTTATACCTTCCTCCAAAATATTGGTAAAAATAAATCATCACCGATGTGTACATGTGGACTGCAGTCTATATAGAAGATAGGTTTTGTTTTACATCACTACCTTATATGACTGATCATGAAAATTTATTTTACAAATATGTATGCATATATATATATATATGATATTATGAATTAATATATATCTTGAACAAAATTTGGGAATGATCACAATTAACAATCATTATAATGAAATTTTTTAAATCGATAAATTACATAAAACAAGCTTTTCATGGATTAAATTATCATAAACCATGCCCATAATTTAAATTAAATGAACATTAAACTTCAGAAGTAAATAAAATACAAATATTATTATTACATGAAACATGGGGGTTAAAAAACCAATACTTGCAGGTACTGTAGCAGTACTATAGTGCACTGTAGTTGCGACGACATTGTAGCAATGAAAGGAACTCTAGTGGCGGTAGGTCACAGTAGCCATCACAGGGTACTGTAGCAGCGGCGAATACTGTGCAGTACTATAGCAGGCGGAGTACACTTGCAGTACTATTCAGAGAATGGGCCTTGGGCCAAAAATCTGGGCCTACAGGCCTTGTAATGGGATAAACTCCCACTAGGCCTTCAGGTTATGTAATGGGTCTCCATCTACCAAGTTAAATGAGGACTTTTCTTTGCTTTAAATAATAAATCAGGCTTCAACACCAACCGTTTAAAAAAAATAACCAAACAATATACTATAAAATATTATACAAACCCAAAAATTATTAAAACTAAATGATGAAAATAATCTATAAGAAAATGAATCAGCCTCCCTATTTCAATAGACACTAATCTGATTCTAGACCATAGGAGTGGTCACTAGGTCCTCATTCAAAATGCTCCAAAATCCATTGGATAACCAATAGTTATTAGGGTCTATGGTAGTACCACAAGGAGACAATACTCCCATATCAATGTATTCATTATCAATGGAAAACAATGAAAAATTCATCTATAAATAACTAATATTATGTGTATAAATTAATAAATAAACACAAAAAATTATGAACAAAGGAAAATGAACAAGAAGTAATACATGAATCCAACAATTTTGATCACATAATAGTCCGACCCAAAATACATAATATAGAAAATAAAAAATATTACGAGAGTATATGTTATATCCCTGATCCATAAATCATCCAAATAACCATCTCAAAAGATAATTGTGTCTCAATAAAACTATTTTAGACCTCATTTCAACCCATGGATTATGTTGGGATGTCTCTATAATTTTATCACCATTGTGTATACAAATATGTATCCCATGGATCATTCCCAAAATTAAGTCCTAAAAAATCAATATTATCATGACAAATAGACGGATCCTATGATAATGTAATGGGAATCCCTAAATAGAGACATATAAAAATACAAAGTTCATATTAGAGGTATTCAGAACTATAGTATAGTGAATATAAGGATAATTTCCCAGGAATTCCAATAATGTCTCATCAGATTTATAAATGAAAGTCCTTGGAAATCCAATATAATTTATAATCTTTGGGTATTTACATAAAAATATTCTAGTCACATAGTAGCACATTCGTATCCATATAGAGAATACTAGGAATCCAAAACTGATATATCATGTAAATCTTAGGAGCACTTTTCCAATATTGAAAAATTTTGCACATAAAAATCCTGAGAATTCATATCCTAAATTTCTCATTGTAGAAAATTTGAATCATGTATGCCTATCCAAGTATTTCCAAAATAATTATAACTCTTAATTTCTAGGATCAAATATTAATCATTTTTATCTCAACCCAAACATCATAAGAGTGTTCTTCTAGGAAACAATTCCCCATCATAGATTTTTGGTGTCCATGGAGAGTTTTGAAGTCATCCTCAATCAATATCATTCACGAATTAAATATTATAGTGTCTTTTCTTAAGAATCCAATATATTATAACAAAAAATTTATTAGAAAAGTGTCTTGTAAAAACATCTTATTTTTCATAGTAATTTAGAGTTCTATGGGGACACCTATAATAATATCTACCCATTTCCAACACACGCACTCACACACACACACACACTATAGTCAAAATATCACTAGGCAACCCATTAGGGTCCCACTGATCTCATTTTATATATGAAAACATCAGGAGGGATCCTTAATCACATTCACATCACTCAAAGTGACACCCTTTACTTGGAGGGAATAACTTACCTCAACATAATCAATGTTATATTATGTAATCCAATGAACCATAAGTATAGACACCAAAGGGGGATGGCAACGACCCACTCCCCATCCCATGTCATCCTATTTCATTCCTCATACAAACATATCTAAATATTTCCTAATAAAATTATAATCATTGTTTACATATCAATGGGAATGAAACACCCCCACCACACATTATATTCTATTCGATGTGTAATAATGCATCCTACTATTCTATCATGTCAAATATGAGCATAATTTTCTCATAATCTCTCTTCTGTCTACCCATTGATCAAAAAAATCCCATAGTAGTGACATCTACGGTCAAAAAAACATTACAACACCTATGGTGTACATTTATATCAAAGAACGAAAATATAGTCAACACCTCAACAATCATTAACCAAAAAATCAAACATGTCTATAAGTTCCCATTATCATGCTTTGAACATTGATCAACCCACAATCAATTTATTTAAATAATCAATGATTAACCATGTTGGTGATAAATCAAACCAAATTCTAAAAATAATATTAAAAATTTCAAATGGTTGATATAAGGGACTACATACCTACGGTCAAAGCTAAAGCTTTATTAAATAACCACCTTATGGCTCTTTTCTGATCCCATACAAATATAATGAACATCATCAAATTACCCAAGGCCTAAAATCACACCAAAAAAAACAATAATTAATAATAAACCATTTAAAATTAATTATTAATTATATTTTTATTTTTCAAAATACACATAGATAAATTATATTAGGAATAATTCTAAAAATCTCAAACAATGATTCTTTATCACAATAACGAAAATTGAACACCCATTTTAGGTCAAAAAAGCACTTCAGAAACAATCCCAAGCCAAATCCATAAAAGAAAACATTAATTAAATATCCAATTTAATAAAATTTAATTTAAAATCCATAAAAACCAAATTATGAAAAAAATCTACTGAAATATTGGGTGACCATGTGTAGAAAACATATTGAGATATACTATATGTATGTATCGAAAAATCCTAAATGGTACTATCAGATTACACTATTATATGGTGAATTTAAATACGAAACCATATGATGGAAAAAATAAATAAAATGACATCCCAATAGGATGGAATAAGTGAATGGTAGAAGTTTAAAATCAATTGGAATCACTGAATAAATAAGCTAACAACTCCCCAAAAGAAGGTGTAATAAAATATAAATAGGCATGGACTTTCATCTAATATATGAGGTAGAAGGAAATTAATGGTAGATTCCCTCTAACAAAATTGGGAGATAAAAATGGGAAATTATAAATTTTAATAAAACACATTATTTTGAGGCATAATTTCTTAAATATAGTGATAATAATACAATCATCACAATCCATGATCATCACTCTCCCATACCTAGGTCACATGTTTTACCAAACCATGTTACAACAATGCTTATAGTCACTAGAATCATATAATACATTTCAAAAGGCTAGTATAAAATAGTGAAATATTCCTATTATAGGACCCATGTCCAAACATCTTCATATAGTTTCCTTAAATATCCTATTGTTTCTGAATTATCAAGTGAAAAATTTGTATTATAATCATTCACTTTATAAATAAAAATAAAAATAACCTTTCTCCATGGGTGCTTCATGATTTCATAAAAATTGTGCACACCAAACCATTATATCATTATAGAATACTCCAAAAAACCCTAAAATATAGCCAACATATCCTAAAATCTTCCTGAGTTCTAAAGGATCCTCATAAGGGTCAAACAATTTAAAAAACATTTCCAGATAATCCATCATTATAAATTATAAATATTAATTTAAGAAATGACCCATATATTGAATTCTAAAAATTTGACATATCTGGTCTATTTAATAACTCGTAAAATGAGTGAGGTTTTACAACCTCCCCACATTAAAACTTCTCATCCCATATAATTGTTATTGATATTTCAGTAATCAGTCCTGACCCCACTCGGGCTACAAAATGACACTCAATTCATCATGTTCTAATATAGAGCACCAAAATATCATCTAATATAAAAATAAGATCATGAGATGCAATATTCATAGAGGACCTGTCCAATACCCATCCCCATCTCTAATGTAATAAGAAACAAATTAATTAAAATCATCTAAATCACGACACCATGGTGTTAGAGATCAATTTATCGTTTATATTATGGTTCTCATCACCAAAATGGATTTCATAAAAGGTAAAAATTTTAAGTGAACTCTATACTATCATATTTTTTTAATAAAACATATTTCTCAGGGTGAAATGACTTGATTGGTGTGTTTTACACATCACTATACCTGATTACACCTCAATGTACAAGTTGAATGTTGATACATCACTTCTCCTCCAATTTCAAAAAGTATCATAAATGAATCTGTAATCATTAAAGATGGATACAATACATATTATTCACATATAAAAGATATGATCGATTCCTAAAACAGATCTTATAAACCGAATATGTTGCCTCAAATTTTTGTGTCAAACCCACCACATCCAATCAGATGAAAAAAATTGTGTTGGACTACCTTTGAATGACAATTATTAGAAATGACCAACCAAAATAACTGACACACAATATCCTTTTCAGAAAAAATTATATAATATACAATGGAATCCTCTTTTCATTAAAAACCCAGACCAATGTATGAATAAATTTTTGGTGTAATCGGGTCGTTTTCTCCTTGACCGTCCAAATTAGTCACCATGATCTAACCCCAGAACCAACTCACAATAAATCTTACTCATGCATGTATCATGTCAAAATATTCCTAATTCTGGTTCCAATGATCAATATCCATCCAAAATCTCATTCAAATACCAAATATGGTTCATGAAATAAACCATTAAAATATCATTATCATCTTACTAACATCCAGATTCTATATCGACAATCATATGACCCATCCAACTACAACAATGAACTTACCAATATAGGTTTATTCTTCAATAGATTACACCACACATATCACTCCATGTAATGAATGGACATGGTAAACTCACTCCAATTGGAAAACCATATTTAAATTATAGAATCCATACATTTTTACTGACATAGAATTTCACCCTCTATTCGAACCAAAATTCATCTAAACAATGTGTCATACACTCTAACTACCAATTCTTCAATGTACTATATATGGTTTCCATAATAATCATTCCTTAGAAAAATCATAATAGTTTCTATTATCACTTGTTTATTACTCCTTCCAATGTATTTTTATATGGTTTATACTCCTAACAACGTTCCATCCAAAGTTTTTATAATATATATATAGTTGATAAAGATATTTCCATTTAGAACCTAAACCCACCATGTTTTCAAGAATTCCATAATTCCCTAAATACATATCCCACACAAAACAACTCAATAATTCAATAACTAAATTGATACATGCAAATATAGTGAATAATAACTCAATAACGTATACAAGAAAAAGATATACACTTTTTTTTCACCCAATTTCATATGGTGACTCGGGATCCCATGGTTTATATAGCAGCAATCATAATCCCACGAACCTAATCTATTAACCATTATATCAACATGGTTAAGACATATATCTAGATCCCTTTGCATAAAACTCTTCAAAACCTAGGTATTTCGCCAATTTCCTATACTAACATAAGATAAATATCTTATTTGTATCATTATAAAATCACTACTGGAAATAAGATCTTTCCCAACGCTTCTATACCAACGGTTTGAAAAAACCGTTGGTATAGGTCCCCTTTCCCAACGGTTTGTCTAAACCATTGGGAAAGGCCCCCAAATTGGCCACTTTTCCCAACGGTTTGGCCAAACCGTTGGGACAGGTAGACCTCTCCCAACGGTTTGGCCAAACCGTTGGGAAATGTCGCCCAAAATTCAACATTCTGCACAGAATCAAAATCTCAACCAAAGACCTATACCAACGGTTGTTAAAACCGTTGGTATAGGTACTTTCATTTTTTATCAGACCTTCGTACCGAGAACATTATATAAATCAAAATTTAAAATATTTATGATAATAAATATATATATTTATGTAATTATGATCACAAAAGTCATGTTAGTTTAGTGGTCGAGTCGTTCAATGATAAACGAGGGGTCCAGGGATCAAATCCCAGCGGATGTTTTATTTTTGGAATTTATATACCAACGGTTCCATTACCGTTGGTATAGATTTCATATTACCTATACCAAAAGTTTCCAAAACCGTTGGCATAGGTCTATACCAACGGTTTTTGGAAAACCGTTGGTATAGACATATCCCAACGGCTTACTTGGATACGGTTCTCCAAACCCTTGGTATAGGCTATACCCACGGTTTGGAGTCCTATACCAACGGTTCCAAACCATTTGTAAAGGTTAGTTTTCCAGTAGTGAATCCATGTATACATACATTCTATTTTTCAATTCCACTCAAAAAATTCAACCAAAATCAACATCGTTAGGCATCCAAATGATCATGTAATTATGAAACTATCCATGATACTAAAATAACATTCAATCAATTTTCCATCATCTTGAAAATTCTTGGCATTTTCATTCTTATAGAAAATGCCTAATAACACCTCCCATTAATTAATTAAATAACCTAGATAATCTACACATGATTCTGTCTCTATGTAATTCACATACTAGGGATAACCCCTCACTCGGCTTACCCTCATATACATAACATATCATCTCCCCTATAATTAATATCTCATAAACTTCATTATAAGATTCTCAAAATACTAGGTTATGCCCCTTAACCCTTATGATATATCTCAAAACAGTCTCAACTTGTGGGGCACAAACCTCCTTGCACTTGAAGCATTAAATAGATAGTCATGAGCCCAAATACTCAATATTAGGTCCCATCTACATTTATCCAAATTTTATATCACATGAAAAGGAATCAAAATATAATGGTATTGATTTTAAATGGATCATTTCAAATGGAACTACTCCTTGAATGTAATAAATTTTTTTCCTCACTAGGTATCCACATATGAGAGTCACTAAAGCAACCCATACTTTGGAAACATATATGTTAAATCTTAATCGATTAATATCTATATATTCTATAAATAAATTTTCAGTGACCATAATGGCTATTTTATTTATATTCTAGATACATATTCTTCATATTTAGTTAAATAGATTCAAAAATTCCCATAAATATTATCTCACATAGTATACTTCTTATAAATACTACACGTAAAACCTTTCATCAAAACCATTGGAACATAAACATAATAATGGGTGATTTTAGATGCCCTGTATGGTTATACAAGTGAAATATCAATGATCACATATGAGTAAGATGATCACATGGATATAATAAAATGATATTTATAATTGAGAACTCTTAAAGATCATATCATTGATCATAATCTGAAATAATTACATAAATATTGGAAGTGAATAACACATAAATTGTTATGCAATCAAATAACATGATCCATGAGAAAATAACAGTTTCATAACAGATAGGTTTTTGGAAATAAAAAATCATAGAAAATTAATTTCCTTAGTCAGAGAACATTTAAAAGACTATTATAGTAAATTGGGTTCACCCCCCATTCCAATATATCTATAAACATCCACGATTATAAAGGAACACCAACTTCAATATTGTATAAAAAGTAAAACACCGAGCTTTAACAAACCATGAATAAATTTTATTTAAACATTAGTAATATAAATGATCTTTTAAATTTCTTGGTATTAATATTATTTACCTGTTTTTGAAATATATATAATTGTCATACCCAATATAAATTTATTCATAAATTAATTATATATAATCACCCATTATTAAAAAATATCTGTTATTCTTTAGAAATTTTTTTTCCATCAGAAATATTATTTATTTATTTTTTCTAGAAATAATTATAAATTACATATTAAACTATTTGTAATATTATTTTATTAAATAAATTGTTTTGTTTTAATTTTCTATATTAATAATAAATTACTGTTAAATTTTATGATTTTTTTTGAAATGAGTGATTTTTAAAGGAATACTGAAAATTATGTATTTTTCAAATATTTTAATTACTTTTCATTAAATAGATAAATTTAAAATAAATTACACTCTGAATTTGTTATTAATGTGAAATATCAACCATAATAGAAAATTAATTTTTTTAATCATCAATTTATATGATTTTTGGTATATACTTTTTTTTACGGTAAAAAATGTGGTTTTCTAGAAACTGTTACTATGTGTGTAATGTTTACCAATTTCAATTAATTAAAATAACCATAATAATGAAATAATTAGATTAAATCGTTAGATTATATAAGCATTTATATTAATAATAATTCATTTAATAACCATCAATAGTCATAGATTTCTTATAAGAGAATCCATTTCATAAAAAAAACATTTAATGAAGAATCATTTTTTGATACGTTTTTTGGATTAATTTTAATGGAATTTATCCAAATATTTTATTTGAATTTGGTAAAAATGTATTCCAAATTTTTAATAAGATTAATTATTATTAGGTAATAATTTAAACTTAGTTTTGGTCACAATGAATAGTAAAAATGAAAAGGAAAACTAATTACAGTGGTGGTAAAATTGAGTTACATTAGTGGTAAATGAAATAAAATGTTTATGAAAAGATACTTTTTTGAATTATGGATGTATTTAACACCATTAAATCACACTAATAAATTTTTTATCAATTTAGTAAGGACATATTCGCATTTTTGAATAATATTGGGTACTTACAAAAATTCCATTCCCCAAAAATTAAAAAAAGTGAACCCCTCCCATCACTTCATTACATCTATTAGGATATTTTTTCTGATGAAACCCTGAGAAATTATATCAAAATTATTTATCGATATTATAGTTTCTATTTTATTCCCAATTCAACGTATTTATAGTTCTAAATTGGGTATACAAATGTGGTTCTTCAAAGGGAATGTAGTCATCATCACCAAGAACCAAATTTTTCATTATTATTTTTTCACATTAAATTACGTCATAGAAATTGTAATATAATAAAAAATGACCAAATCATAAATATATTTTATCATATCTATAAAATTAAATTAATCCATCTCCTCTTCCATAAAATAGGAAATGAATTATCGTGGATGTGTATAAAGGACAAATATCTCACGTACTGATGTAATGTGTCTTCCATAATCAATTATATTTGATTATAATGATGATTTGATTAATGTTTATATATATTTTTTATGCATTAATAATTATATATATTTATCATATTTCCTACCATCTTTCCATACCATCCATTGTAAAATGGTAACATCATTCATGTATATATCAGATTACCGCCTTGTGATGTGATATGATTCATGTTTTATTATAGAATCACAATGATTGTGTATTTTTGTTTATTTATAGAAATAATTATATATTTATGATAAAATTATCATTATTTAGATATAATATAACACCTTCCTACTTTCTCTCATGATCTTTAGAAAATATAAATTTTACTCATGTGTACGTACAACATAACATCACCCTGATTGGAATGCACTTAATTTTTCAAAACCATATTTCATGGTTTGATTTGAAAATATAATTTATTTAAATTTTTTTAATGATTTCATGATTATTATTTTAATGATGATATAAAAATTAATTATTTTACCATATTTAACCTATCAATTTCATTTTAGACACATGAATAGAATACCATCAAAATATATATGATAAACATAATAAATTAATTAAATATATATAAAATTGTAATAAATAAAATAAAATAACAATAGACCTGAAATTTATTATTAATTAATAAAATAATAACTATAATTTTGTTATTTAGGATGGCAATATATGTATTTGAGGATCCAATATTAAGTTAAGGGATTTCATAACTCAATCACATTATTCAGGTTAAATCACTTCTTCATTGTATTTGGATTGATAGTATTATGTGTGTAATCAAAAATTGAATATATATTGTTATATTTCCTATTATTTATTGTGGAAATACATTTTATACACATAATATCTTCATTTATTCATTATCCCTTCCATGACATGATCTCTGTAAGTGATTTTTGTCTCCCATTTATATCATTGAGACATATTTTATATTTGTAATTAATTTCATTTATATATTGTTTATACTTCCCATTTTACTTGACACATATTGAATATATTTATATTATTAGTTTTTAAAGTTTTATTTTATGTTATTTATTTCATTGTGGTTATTATTACAATTTTATCAAAGTGGTGAGGGTTCATTTCAGATTCTCATCATTATTTGGGATTGTTTATGCTTGAAATTCCACTGAAGGAAATTGTTTTATATTTTTTAACAGACTTGTTTTATTATATTACATGTATTTAATTATGTTGTTTTATTGAAGAAATACCATTTATATCACTTTGATCTATAAAATGAGTTATAAAATGTTTTTAAGAAAAGATAACTTTATTTTTCATTCCGGTTTAAAGTGCGTTATCTTTCATATATATATTATCCTTAAAATAATTAACAGATATTTCCAATATTACCCAAAAAATATTAAAATAATTTTTAACTATGATTTAAATTAAAAAAAGGTCTAAAATTAATCTTCTTCTTTGTTTCTAAAGAAGTGAATTAATGACTTTCAACTGAAAATGTGAAACAAATCATTGTTTTCAGATACTGAACATGAAAAAATATTTCGGATATCATGAAAACTCACTTATTTGAACTATAATTCATATTTTACTATTTTTATTTTTAATAAAAATTTTTTATAACATTTTTAATATTTATTGGTTTTAAGAAGTGATTTAAATTTTAATAGGGTATTTTTGTCAATAAATATTTTATTTTTTATTTGAATTGAATTTTCATCAATGAAGAAAACCTTTGATGTTAATAACAGATTATAAATTATTTATATATGCATGTCACATATATAACTATAATATTTACCCTTAATTTAATGGAGTAATAAATTCATTATGTTTATCTGAAAAATGCATTCATTATGTAATTTCCATGGATTATGATATGAGTCATGAATATGAAAATCAGTTCTTTTCTATGGGAAACTCTGATATTAATTCATTTGGATTAATTTATATTTTTCCGAACATGTAATAAAGAAAATTTTATGATTCTTACACTCAAATAGAACTCAAATTGATTTGGTAAATCTTGATTCTCATGAAGCATCATGTATGGGATTAAGGAGTAATCATAATCCATTATTGGTCTTTTTCAAACATGTAAAACTGTCCTGAATGTTAGCATTGACTCATTTTATATGTTTTAATATGTTACGTAAACATTTTTTTAACACAATGATATTATGATACAATATTATTTATATTATTATCCCATGAGATTACTCTTTATAATTATCTTTTTCGATATCATGTTATACCATTGAATAACACATTGTACTTCTAAACCATGTTTACTCCCATACTGTTATTTTTAGCTCACCCCTTCGTATATGTATTCCCCATGTTATTCCTTGATGTTTATGTATATTAAAGGGATTTTATGATATAATTATGTAAAAAATAATGAAGTTGTATTATTTGACTCACATTTATGTATTATGAAAAAATCATCTGAAGACATCTAGCCTTGGATTCTTCAGGATCTAATTCCTGAATTATTATTTTAAAAATCACAGAATAATATTTTCAAACACAATGATTGGTATAGATGGTATCATAAAAAGTCCTAGTTCATATTGGTGATTCAAATTTGAAAACTATAGTGAATGAATTAGGGATATGACTAAATATAGAAATAAAACAATAATCTTTGGTAATGTATAGAGTAAGTCATTTCCATAAAAATACATCCCAGTAAAGATACTATGAGTGGATGTGGATTAATAATAGTTATACCATTGTGTAATAACTTCAATAATGGATCATTGACAGAGTATTAATCATATCTTAGTTGATGGAAATGGGAATTTTGAGAAAACTAATTTGACACTCCCTGGGTATATGATTTGGAAATTCCCAAACACTTTATGAACTATTATGAATGTATTATTAGGTTATAAAACCTAATAAGAAACATTATGTAACACCCATGAATGATAAAGGGTTAAATAAATAAATTATATGACTCATGTCAATGAGGTTCACCTTCATTTTCAAGAGACTACCTGATTAGAACTCCAAAGTTAAGTGTGATTGGATTGGAGTAGTGATCTGGAAGGGTGACACTCTAATAAATTTCCTAGGGTGTGTGTCAGTGAGGAAAAAGGACACTGGATATGACGTGTTAGCATGTGGGGGCTGTCATTAGTCATATGACCTGTTCATGAATGTGGGTGGACCCTTGGGTGGGGATCACTTGTCTGCGGGGCAACTGGTGTTACCTGGGGAGCCATGACTCAGCAACCATGTTAATAGAAGGATGTTTGTTATTTTTTCATGTGTAAATTCTGATAATGAAAAGAATATTCAATTTCCTATAATTCAAAAATGTTGAAAGAGGGACCATGGAACATTCCTAGAAGTAAATATGATAATAACAGTATAATTAGAAAAGGTGAAAAAATAATCTAACCACATTATAAAAAATGTTCCTAGTTAATAAGACGTATTATAAAAATTCAACCTAAAAACCACTACCATTTCAATGTCATAGAAATGGGAACATTTTCATTATCTGATTAAATTAAAAAATTCATGAATTATTTTATAAGTTCCCAGGTTTTGATAATCATTTATGAATAATTATTGATGTGTTTTTGGTAGAGCTCCGTAATCATGTTTTTGAGGTATTTTTATCCATGGTATTTGGGTTATAATATTCTTGAATCATCAACGGATTATTTATTGTAGTTTTCTTTAACAAATTTTAGAAATATTTTAAATATTACTAATAACTAGGAAAAGTGATTTAATAGTAACATGTTATTTAATGAAAAAAACATGATTTAGGAAAATATAATCTTCAATATAAATTTAATATTAAGGTAATTATAGTAATTGAAAATTATAGTTTTTCTTGAAAAAAATTTGTTATATTGATGAAATTAGTGAATGAAGATATGTTTAATAGTTTATGTTAATTTCAAGATGTTGATCATATTTTTGTGAATGTTACATGAATTAAATTAATTGAGTTTTTGAATATGAATAACTTGTATGTCAAAAGAACACTCAATATATTTATAAATACCATAGGGATTGAACCCAAAAGTGAAGGGAGATAAGGGAAAATCATCTACCACATGACTACATAATGTACTAGTATGTATAATATTGTCTTTACCTAAATGATATAATGGATAAATATTAATTTCATTTTTAGAGATATGTTATATGTTAAAAATAGTTTTTATTTTTTGGGATTTTTTGAGATTAATGACATTTTGGGAGCTGTTTTTAATGAGTTGAGTTATATGTAACCATTATGTATAACATGTGATTTTAAAATAATTATTGGTTGAGAAGATCAAAATTATACATTGGAATATTGAGTTTATTTTGAATATAGGACTCATTATTTATGGAATTATTTGAGTTGAACATTATTTTCAGAGACTAATACGATAGGTTATGCATTTTGGATGTTTTATTACGTTGTGGTAACCATTTCTATTTTGATAAATCAATTACCTATTATCTCTGGAAAAATTATATATTTAACCCCAAAATTAATCATTTTTAAAAATTCATGGTTTAAATTCTCTCCAATTTTCTCCTATGTGGAATCATATTTATGAGATGACCTTTCTGTTTTATTTTCCCTATTTAAAAGATGATTATATATTATCCCTTTTTACAAAGTGAATTTTCAGTAAATTTATTATTTCTTAATTTCAAATAATAAATTAGTAAGTATAATATCAAAATTAAAGGATTGAATATATTTATATTTGGATGAGTAAAAAACCGTGATATTTTAAAGAAATAATTTTTTCAATATTTTATATACTATGCAACAGTCGGCTTATAGGAACTATAAAATAATATTATTTAAATAGGACCATTATAACTGAGCTTGGAAATTGGAGGGTATGAATAGTATTAATGAAATTATTAAATATATATAAATTTCCAAATATATTTAATTTTTTTTGATAAATTCATAATAAATAAGCACTCAACATTCCAAAAAGATGTTTTTTCTATAAAAATACATTCCCTTCATAATTGACTTGTATTTTTTTAGAAAACATAATAATTAATTCATTTAACTTTTATAGATTTCATTTTAATAAATTAACCTTATTTTTTAAATGACCTTATCAATGTAATCATTGGGTTTATTTTTTATATTTTTTTGAAATGTTTTAATTTTCAGTGAATAATAAAAAAAATTATTTTTCAAATACTATCAATTGATTTAATTATGTATTGTAATTTAATAGTTTATTTATATTAAATAAATTTGTATTAATTTGACTTATATACCATTTTATCTAATTAATTTCTTTTGAACATAAATTTTTCATTATTTTGGTATAATTTTATTTTGATGCATAAAAAGAGAGTTTTCTACAAACTGTGTTTACAAGAATAAATTTTACGAATCCTTATTACTTTTATTTAAATATATTAATTAAATAAATAAATTAAATTAATTTATTTTATGTATATTTATATTAATTTTAATTTATATAATAATCATGGTTGTTCATAAAGTTAATATAATACTTTCTTTGGCTTGAAAAGTAAATTTTTTGAGAAACCATTTTTTCAACTTGTTATTCTTGTTCAATTTTAAATATAATTTTACCAATAGTATTCTATAAATTTAATAAAATATTTTCCTTTATTATTATTATTTTAATCAATACTATTTATAAGTTAAACATAGTGTTTGGTCATAATTAATGGTAGAAAGTGTAATAAAACTAGTTATGGTGCTGAAAATATGAAATCGTTATACTGGGTAACGTAAGAGTTAAATGTAATAACATGTTAAAAATTTTATTTTTTAACGGTGGAGGTGTTTCAAGACCATATAAACCATAAACAACTTTATTCATCAAATATTGTACACAATTTTATAAATAGTGGTTTCCCATTATTGAAAAGTTTTCTGTAAGGCCCCGAACCCAGTTACCGAGAATCGGTGCATTATTACATAACATATGCATGATACAAGGAATCATGACTCGAGAGTTGTAGCAGTGCAGTAGAATTAGAAGTACTAGATAGATACATGGGTTTCACATTACATCATTAAATAAAAAAACAGCACTGTGTCTCCCTTGAACACCCCTATATAACCTAGCCTATTCTTATATGTTAATCATAATAAACTTCTTTTCATCCTAGGAAAAATAAATTATAAGAAAGGGGTGAGCTCATATGCTCAGTGAGGATAATAATATAGGGAAAAATATCATAAATAAGAATAAACATTTACGGTAATGTATAAGTCTAAAACACAAGGCTTTCATACTTATTCTTCATTATAATGTGGCAATGATAAATCAAATAAATCCATTTACCTATTCACATGGATATTATAATTGTCGAATAATCACATGTAATATCAATAGAAAATTTTATAATGATAGAATGAATAATGTTGGACATCATAACCACATGGTTAAGCCCACATTCCAATACTACAAATAAAATTCTGTCAAGGCCCTGTGCCAATACATTAGTTTTCCTTATGAAATCTACCAATGCATCGAGAAGCTATAGCGGGATCCACCCACCACTTAAAAAGTTTAATGCATTTCTCATATAAAAAGGTAGAAATATTATCTAAACATTTGTATTGAAACTAGAATTCTAAATTTCAATATTTGAACTACAAACCGTGAATAGTATAAAAATTGCACATCCACAGTCAATAATAAATCATTTAATACAATATAGAAGATTATATTATAAGAAATTAACCTCAATAAAAAAATGAAGGATATTTACATATATGAATATAATCATCAATACTATTTGAGATAAAGATCCCCATTTTTCTTAAAAACATTAACAAGTATAACTATTTGTTGGGAAAAAATATCTCAAGGCAACATTGCAATATTTTTGAGTTGATTGTGTTTGTTGTCAAAGCAGGTTTCCATGGATAATTTTCAAGTTCCAAAGAAGTTGTGGAAGAGGAAGATTCGCGAACAGAGGAGTTGAAGTGCATCGCAGCAGTGAAGGGCTTTAAGAGGGAGCTTTGCGGCGGTGGTGCAAGGTAATTGACGAAACACTTCGTGATTATGATGAGCTTTGTGATCCGAGAATTGCCTAGGTGCTTTGCGATTTTGAGAGAATTCCAGAAGAAATTTTGGAGCTTCACAATTGGCGATGACGTGGTGCTGACTTCACGTGGAAGGGTTGAGGGTTGGTGGAATTTCCTATAAATAGAGGTCGACCCCCTCGAGAGAAGAAGAGAGTTTTCGAAAAAAATATTTTTCTCTCGGTTTGCGAAGGTGGTTTGCGAAGGCATTGTGCTTCGCGAAAGAGAAGAGCTTCGCAGCGGTTATTCTAGCTCCGCGAAAGTTGTGAGCTCTGCGTTGTCTCAGTGAGCTTCGTGAGGGAAGTCGCTCTGCGATGAATTGAGCTTCGCGAGAGTTCTTTGTGAGAGTGCTTCATGAAAAGGCAGGAGCTTCATGAAGTCTTGTTTGAGCTTCGTGAAATTGGGAGCCTCGCGATTAGGGTGCTTTGCGTAGGTCTTTTCTACGGTGGTTTTCTAGTGTTCATATGCAAAGGGGTATTCATCAGTGAATGAACTTTGAACTTCAATAGAGAATCTATCAACATTTGAGGATGCATTATTTCACGAAAATCAAGAGACATATAGGTTTATAAACTGTGAGTGGGTCTTATGAAAAAGCAGTGACCATACTTCCATTAAGAGAGCAGTGAGTTCACAAATTGTGAGTGGTTGTAAACAAGGAGGAATAGTGAGTCCGCTTATAACTTATAAATAGAAGTGTTCTAATAGTGGAACTGGTACATCGGCATACTTCCGGTGTATGCTTCTTAGACGTATCCTGGTGAGGGTGAACCAAGAAAAAATCCTTGTGTCATGTGCATACTTTAAGGATTATTCATACTCTGCATCGAGAAGGAGATAGAAGAGGGTTTTGTCTAATATAAAAACAATATCATCAAGGGGAAGATGTTTTAATCTCCCATACCATGATTCACCCCCCTCTCAAGGTATCTAGACTGGTGGACCTAACACTATTTATCAAGAATCCGTTTAAAATAGATTTTTGAATAAAAGTGTCCCATACCCCTTCGAAACTTTTAAAATAAATTTTATATTTAAAACATTATTGTCCTTATAAATAAATCCTTACGCAAATTTTTAAAACATGTACTTTAATGAGAATAATATAAAATAAATCTTTAAAATATTAAAAATGATATTTTAGTTGGAGTTTCTAACCAAATGAGAGACTCCTGAATACAAATAATTCAGGTAATAAAAACATTATAATATCAAGAGAATAATGGTAATCATGATATACTATTTTAAATTACAGTATATAAACCATATAAAAGGGAATTGGATCATATCAAAAAAAAGTCTCTATATAATGTAAGTTGATATGAAATCGCCTATAAATACTGTATCGATAGGTAATGGATAAATCAATGACATAATTTTGTGTGAAAAATAAAAATACACTCAATATTATAGGATATTTAGTGTAAATAAATCAAAGGACATCTAAACATATTCTGGTAAAAACCACACCAATGACATGGATGTTTAAGTCAATCAATAGAAACTAAGTTAAAATTAATCTTATCAAGTTCAAATTGATGATTTTAGAATTTATAAATTGAGTGATTATGTGTATCAAAATAATATCCACACAAAGGGTAGTGTAAATTGCTACATAATTAAATAAATAGTGATTCTACACATAATCTTGGAATAATGTAATCAATTATGTTTGTGTAATACCTAATGAGTGGAAATTAAAAATTGAAATTCCCTTACCGATTTGGTAACTTATAAAACATACACCCCATGAATAAAATATCATACAATGATGATGTAAATACCAATAAATCAATTTATATTACACAAATAATACAATAATGGGCAGTACATACACCACACAAAATGCAATAGTGGAAAATATAGAATGAATCACACGGGAATGAAAGAGTGATGAAAACCCCTTACCACGTACATTTCCATTGTTGGTGGTACGTTAACATCCCGTATAACAGTAAAATCATTTTTATTAAATTATACAAGAACCACATACAAAAATATGATATCATATATGATCTTCAAACATTGGTTGGTTAATAATATTTTAGTAGTATCATTGTTTTAGGTGTTAACTAATTCATTTTTATTTTATATGTTTTGTTACCTAAGTCATGTTTTTTATGGTTAAAAGGAATTTTATTTACGTCCAGAATTATAATATGTTAATAACTATTATTTTTAATCAAAAAAATAAAAAAAAATTCTTGAATGGTTACGATGGGGAATGAAGCTCACCGTGTTCGTGGAGATGACAATCCATACATACGCACAAGGGACAATATCATTCAATTGAAGGTGTGATCATATATAATTTGATTTTATATCATAAATACTGAATCATTAAAATGTTTTATTAATTATTTACATCAATTATACATCATTATTATACCCATCCAAATAATGAAGTGTTGAATAACAACTACACCATGACATGGAGGTGGTTAGTTTTACGTATGCACGAATAGTGATATTTTCATTCATAGGATTGATAGAATAATAAATATGTTTGTACCACAATTATAAGAAAGTTATTGTTTGTAGAATGTATTAGAGTTAATATTTTGTTATGGAAACAACAAATAGAGAGGTAGTGGAAGAAGAAGACAACTTTGAACGTGGTGATGAAATTATTAACACTTCTTCAGGTGCTTCTTTTTGATTCGATCAAAATGGATCAATATGTTGTCTTTATGATAAAAAAAAGTCATGTAAGATGTAGTGACCATAGTTGGGAGGATACTTTGGCTGGTTTTGGCTGAGGAAAATGGATTTGGAGTTGTGAAATTAAGAGAAGGGGAAGTATTATTTTATAAGAGAGGGGAGGGTCTCTTTAGGAAAACCTTGAAATATTATTTTATTATCATTTTATTATCATTTTTTAATGGCTAAAAATGCATTTATTTCAATGGTATGGTGGGGATGGGCCGAAAAACTCTCAACCAACAGTTTTTAGATAGGTTCATGTTCCTACATTAACATTATCATTTAGATTTAACTCTTAGTTTAATAGTTAACTTTTACCATGTATTCTTGTATTATTATAATAAATGGTGAATAAACATACTATAAAATTCCAAGTGAACCCCAAGTGGTTTAATATTAATATATCTAACCTTATCTAATTCATTTGTCTGATCCATATATTTTTATGAATATTATATCAATTAATAATATATTATTTGTTTTAAAAACTCATTTATGTCAATTTTGACATTACATGGTTCTTGAATTTTGTTACAGTCATAACAACTTGATTAATTTTAATAAAATGTATTTAATCAACCCTAATAAGTAATATTAACCTAAAAATTTATTGGAAGTCATCATAATTCTCAATTTATATTTATTTAGATATTTATAATATCAATTATTTTAATATTTGATTAATAAGGTAATTACGACATCATCATTATGTCATAATTATGTTTAATTATTTACTATTTAAAATTTATAATTAAAATACCATTATTTATGAATTATTTTTATATTTATAATGAATATTTATATACTAATTTATCTTATGAATAACTCTATGTTAAAAACGGTCTAGTTATTAAACTTTAAATTTAACACTTTGAACTCTTTTTTATATAATATATTAGTAAATGTCCTAATCTAATAAAATTGGGAAAAAGGGTTATATTTTATTCTTAAGGTTGATATTGGTCGAAATACACTTATCCAATAGAATTAGGACATGTTTTAAGGTAATTAATATATCATTTTTACCTTCAATTAACCAATTTACTTTTAACTGTGGTAAATAATAGTAAAAAGTCATTATTAAAAAAATTATTTTCAAATTATTTTACCAAATTTTACTTATTGATGTAAACTATGTTTCTAGGAATTTTGGAATTGAATCCATAGTAGTGGTAAAATTACGTTTTATGCAAATTTGTAAAGGTTCTTGGAAGGTGGGTAAAAGATGTTAAAAATTTCAATAAAATTTTATACGTCTAATATTATTATAAAATAATTTCATTGAATTAAAATAATCTAATATAGTTATTTTGTATATATTTTTACATAAAATAAATTTTTATAAAATAAATAAATTTTTAAATAAAAAGTCAAGTTTTAAATAATAACAGAGTGTTTTTCACTATTCATAAAAAATTGAATGTGTTCAGAAAAATACCAAGAATTAACCCCAATATAATTTTCATATACAGAATTCAATAATAAATTCTATTTTAGAAAATTAAAAATATATATGTTTCATTAATTAATTTAAATTTAATACCCATTGTCAAAACTAATAAAATCGGGTTTTAAAAAAGCTAAAACTATCTAAAGATTGACGTGTGTTGCTGTCAAATATTAATGTGAAATTTCTTATAATGACATACATTGTATTAAATGATAAATATATAATATTATTATACTTCTAAACCAATCCAATGTATAATTTTACAATATAAATTATTTTTATTAAAAAAAATTACAAATAAAATTTAGTATTTTCATTATTCACCAAAATATGAAAGTTATCATAAAAATACCAAAAATATACCAAAACAAAATTTTTATGTCCAGATTATAATGAAAAAGTTTATTTTTTCAAATTTAATATATATAAGTGTGAAATATTGTATTTAAAAATGGTTTTCCATTAAATGGTGGTAAAATTTGATTTTTAGAAAAATAACACCTTTATCTAAAAAATTGAATTTTCTCTCATATTATTTGTATAAAAAACATAATATGGATGTTAAAATAGTATGGAGTATATAAAATTCAAAATTCATTTAGTAATATTCATATTCGCATTTCGAACAACATGTTTGGTAAATCGTGGTGCGGAAAAACTCAGTGTTGCGTGTAGTGAAAGCTATTGAATTACATTAAAGAAAATTACATACTATGAAATCTTGGGGTGTTACATTTTCCCCCATTTTAGAAATTTCATCCATAAAAATTCATAATTGGTCTTGGGAACATCATTGAATGTCCCACATTGAAAAAATGGTCAATAAAAATATCACTTTATAAGAAACAAAGAGAAATACAAAGGTCACCCGAGATAACCCATTCTAGGATTCCATGTAGAAAAACATGGATACGGAAGATAAACTAAGTGTAATGTTATAATGGAGAGTGATATAAACCAAGATCAGGGTAATGTTAACAATAAGAGAACTACAATCTTGTGATTGGATGAACAATCATTAGTTTCCCAGTAGGAAAAGGAAACCGAAAATCTTTTTTGTTATAAGTACATTTTCATAAAGTTAAGGAATTTAATTATGATATTGAATAAGAACATAAAGAGATATATTTACTTATTAGGTATAGTTTCATACTTTAATAAATATCCACCACTGACTCATCTTTTTTCCAAATGTTGAGTATTTAAGATGACTTGGTCACACCTGATGCGCTAAAATCAACATCTAGAGAATCACATGATCCATAAAGTATAAAGGATATATTTACCATGTATTTAGAGATTAACCAAAAAAAAATTATTAGTACAAGATCAGATGATCCCCAAAAGGATAATTTTTTAGTGAAACAAATACTAATCTTAATTTCTAAAATTAAACCATCTATACCCAACATTCAATAAAAAACATTAAATAAAAAATTGTCCTTAAGATAATATATTTTTTGAAGGGATATATAAAAATTTAGTCCTCATATAAAATATCAAATATTTTTTTAACATAACCACACATTTTTCAAAAATAGTGAAATTCTTCTAAATAAACATAAATCACTTAATCCCAAAGTAAATTTTCAGTCCCGTGGTTATCAATGAAATAAAACAAATATTAACAAGATAAAAATAATATTTATTTTCCAAATAATTCATTTATAAAAAACCATATCATACTAACAAGTACATTAAATATTCATGTGGAAGGTATTCTTCCCTTTCCGAACATTGTTTGTGGTTTAAAGCTCATATCCTTTTGAGATGCAAGGGGTTTGTTCTTGGACATTGAGATTTCCTTTTGATAATACTATATAATTATTATAAAATTACCATTAATAATAATTGATCATAAAAACCATAATTATTTTAAATATATTAATATCATTTAAAAAATATAAATTCCTTCATTCACAGATAATACATCATAATAAAAATAAGTATTACATATAACTCGACCATGTAAAACATGTCCAAAAAATTCATTTATCACCTAAAAATTCCATCACATAAAATATCAAAAGGTGTGTCTAGTACATTGAACATATAATCAAACTCAATGTTAAAAACCCATGATGGTATCTATAACTCTCATGGAAAGTACACATTTAGTTATCCTATTATCCAATGAAATCGAATACCTACTATGATACACCCTATTAATGACACAAACCCACAATCATGGAGATAATTATAAAAATGGGAGCATTTCATTTTAGGCCTTGATAAAAATAAATGAGACCCAATTTTTTTTTCATCTAATGGATAGAAAAGAAAACTTATATACTGTATCACTTACAAAAACAATGTCATTTTGTGTTATATTTTTAGATAATTTTGTCAAACTCTTTATAGCATGTTTTTTGTAAAAATTAACATACCAAGACCAACATCATATCCTTATGCATAGATCATTTAACATTCCATGTTATGTCTTCATGATATCATATAAAATTCTTCATTTATGAGAAATTTCTAAAAAACAAAAATTTCATCATTTTTCAAAACCATGGGAAAATTAAATTTAATAAAAATAATATAAATTCTCAATAATTCTAAACATAATAATTGATAATTTTAATGTCATCATTCAATTTATGAAATTATTAAGGGTATAATTCAATAATCCAATGCATAAAAATAACATAATGAAATTCATACCAATTATTATCTAAATGATTAAGCATTGAATAAATAATTAAAGAAGATAATATTCATTATAATCAACATTTATGAGACATGTGAATTCAATCATGATCAAAATAGTCATTAATAACCCATAGAGAGTATATAAAAATTTAGTTGATTTATTAGAACATTACCTCATGGATGCCTTATAGAACCCTTTCAATTGGAATAAAATTTAGTCTTACATGCAATATTATTATCTTGTAAAAATAATCATTACCCAATGCATTGTAGTGATACATTAATGCACCCATAATATAATATATAATAGGCACACCCATGAGGTATAATGTGGATTGACCATTTATATGATCTTTATTAGGGTTACCCAAGATATATAATGGATTTTAACAATTATTAAAAAATTTATTAGTACTATAAAGTACATATATATTTCATATCGTCCTAGAACTCCTAGAAATATCCATTATTATTTCATAACATGATTTACCCATAAAAAATTAAATGAGCTTGATGAAAACAGTTTTGAGAAAATCATAATATATCTAGATAAGGAATGATGGCAGTATAAACATAAAATTTTATGAAAGGATTATAAGTAACATTATAGGATGTTAAGGTTTATGAATAGAAAATTTATTAATAAAAATTTAAATTTTTTTAGGAAAATATACATTTTACAATAAAATCACTTTGAAAAATACAAAAAATACAAAATAATGTGAAAATAGTTATCATTTAAATTAAACACGTATTATTTAGAGCAATATTTAAAGAAAAAAATTTCATGATGATGGTAAAATCAATTCATGTCTTAAATGTTAAAAATTATAATTCATTTTAAACATTAAATAAAAATGAATCCAAAGTATCCCATTTAGAAAATGGTGAGAAATATAATCTAAAAAACTTTTAAAAAAAGATTAATGACCATCTAAAATAGATTGATAAAAGCAGTTATATTTATAAAATAATATTTTTGAAATAATTTTATAATTCAAGGCTATGGACGATAAATATTCCTCATCTAAAGAAGATAAACTATCAGTGTCAACTAAAAATGAATTTCTTGAAGTTTCATTAATCAATAAGGGAGGATATATAAATTAAATATGAAAACCTTATTTATAACCATAAGAGAATAAAATATATGTGGTTCATGAAAATAATGGAATATGATTTCACCCCTCAATAATCATTTATAATAAACAATCCTGAAAATAATGGATATTTTATCGTAAATCCTTTTCCACTTTGGTAAATATTCATCCATAATCCCCAAGTGAGAATAATCTAATTGAAATATTAAATATCATGAACATAAGAATATTCATGATATATAATTTTAAAAGGAATATGTATATACATTATAAAATATAATAGTTGTATATCATAAACCTAAGCCCTAAATTAAAGTAATTTGAGATGACTAACCTTATATAGAGCAGATTATTGAATTGAGAATTTGTGAGTGGAAATATTATCTATAAAAAATTTTAATCCACCCAAAAAAGTTGACATTCTATATAAAAATAATAATGTCTATTCACACATTATCATATAATTATAAAGTCAACGAAGAAGTTTAATAAAATAAAAAAGAACATTTAATGAATAATCCATTAAAAATTGGTATTATATAAACTATATAAATT
This sequence comes from Viscum album, assembly GCA_963277665.1. Lineage (NCBI taxonomy): Eukaryota > Viridiplantae > Streptophyta > Magnoliopsida > Santalales > Viscaceae > Viscum > Viscum album. The sequence continues at coordinate 615,816,271 of OY728136.1, forward strand.
ATATTTGGAATATAATAATAAAATATTCACCACTGAATGAAAATTGGAATAAAATAACTTTCTGTGACTTATAAATTTCCATGTATAACCTTTTAACTGCAATATAATAATCTCATTTAAATTATAAAATTTTATAATAAAATATCCCTGGTCTAATCACATTTATTTATTAAAATTATATAATTTATCATTATTAAATAGGAAAATAATTTATCAGTCCAGTCCACATTAGATACTTTGAGAACTTTCATTCAATAATTTCATGAACACGTTGTTTTTTTGACCATAGTCAAATGGTTCTCCATCGCATAATATTCAAAATAGTGTTAACTAATTAATTATAATTTTTTACATCTATTATAATTTTAATGAAAATAATAATGAATGGCTATTTAAAATAAACTACATTACAATTATGGATACTTTTGTACATACGTACACATGAATATCATTTTTATTTCTCAACGATTGTCATAGAATGAAGGTAAGTTTGAAATTGTATTTAAAGATAGATAAATATTTTATAAATAAAATATTCTATCTTTAACAAAATTATATATATAAACCATGAGATTTTGTGTAAAAAAATGAATCACATCACATTATATATGTGGTAGTCCACACGTACCAAAGAATAATGTTATCATTTAATAGTGAATGGAAATGTAAGAAATTAAATGATATATTATCATATTTTAATGATGATTATTTAATGAATATAATATATATATCTTTATTCCATAATTAAATCAATAAGTGATATTAGGTGATGGAAAATATATTATATAAGTCTGTTAGGCGGTAGTCTGCCGTAATAACTAATGATTGACTACTTTCCAATTTCACGGAGGATGAACATTGATATTGGTTATAAAATTAACATATTAATTTCCTTTTTATATATTAAATAATTATTTTTATTAACTAATTATTTTTTTAGAATTTTTTAAGGAGTTATAATTAAAAATAAATTGTAAATGCTCAATTAAGATCAATTGCTCTTCATCGAGAAACCACTGTTACTTAAGGACATAAGACAATTGTGGTCTCTATTGTTCCAAAAATAATGCATCTAGAAAATGGAGATGTATGTTATTAATGGGATAATTGTTGATCCAAATGGCCTACTTCGTTTCATGTAATGATATAAAGATTTTTCCTTTGATAGGAGAGGTGGGAGGCACTCTTGAAATTTCTCAAAATATTAAATTAATATAAATTATTTTTGGCATAAAAATTTCTCCAAATGAATTTTTTCAAATATATTATGATTATGAGTTAAAATAATAACATAAAATAAAATAAACCATTTTGTAATATTTTTTTTAACATTATCATTTTATTTATACCACTCATTAATCCCTTTAAATCTTATCGTAGGAATAAATATTTTTACTCATATTGGTTATATATAAGTTTGTCAAATGGAAAAAATTCTCATCAATGGATCATGGATTATAATTTTAACCATATCATAACAATTTTATAAATCTTAATTTTTATTTTATATATATCATTTAATAAAATATTATTTGTTTTAAAATATCATTAATTTAAATTCTTCCAACATTTCATTACTTTGACATTAATATCATCAAGAAAAAAGATAAAATTTTAAAAATTATGAATATATATTTTATATCCATTATATATTATATTACTATATACAATTAATTTTCACATTATTATCTCGAATTATATTAATTTTATGATATTTAATTTTGTTTATTTGATTCTTTAATTAATTTTATAATTATGGTGTCAAATTTGTGTTAGAATTTAATATAATTAATATCATCAACAATATTAATAAATAAATTATCATGATGTATAAAAATAATTCGTATTAAAAATTAATATTTATATGTCAACATATCTTTTTATCATATCCATGATAATAATATTATATTACTTAAAAACATGTGTGTGGCCTTTTAGACATTTTCTATATTAAATAATTTGAAGGTCATAATCAAACAAAATTAAAAAAATAACCATATAAACAAATATTGTAAGATTATAGATGATATGTAATCATAAAATAAAAAGTAATCAATTGGATGTTTCTTTTTTATGTCCTTATCAAATTAATTTTAAATCTAAATTACCAATTTTACGCATACCAAGGTGGAAAATAGTTACTATGGATAGTGTTCAAATTGAAAAAAAATAAAAAGGGGATATATACTAAATTTAAACCCAATGATTCTAAATATGGAATCTATTTTCCATGATTCAACTAAAATAACTATTATAATTTAATTTCAAACTAAACTGACAAAACTGAATGAAAAAAATGTTTTTTAGAAGAATTCACATTTTAAAATAATTTTTTACTCTATATTAATGTATTAAATTATATCTAAAAAAATTTATAGTTTTATTCAAATCAAAGGGAATTTATGAATATATCAAACTAATGAAAAAATAATCTTTTAATTTTAAATTATCAAAATATAAATCAATGTTTTAATAAAAATCATAATTTATCACTTTTTATTGAAAAAATATCATATTCAGAAATATTCCCAAATTTCACCATATTCTATTTTTTATTCTTAATTAAAATATTATTTTTATTTCCTAAAATTAAAATTATAAAGGTACAAAAATAGTTATATTATCAACTCACAAAATTCCGTATATAAATATATTTTATGAAAATATATGTTTGAAGAACATAATAGATTTACTAAAAATTGAGAGATTATTTATTATTAATTAATCAAAAATATATTTTTTTCTATTATAATATTTATATATATTTAAAATTTTAGAAAATGTTATTCGTCTTCTAAAATTTAATGGACATGTTAAAATAGCCATATTTAAATATTTTTATTTCACTATAAGGTCATGATCTTAACATATAAATAAATTAAATCACTTTTTTAGAATACTTATAAGCATATAGATATAGACTCTGAATGACAGTATTAGTCAAGTGCCTTTGGAAACATTGAAACATGAGCACTTGTACATAATTTAGAAATATTATCTACTAATAGATTATTCTAGACTAGAACCCTCCATAGAAACATCATATATAATACAAATATTCATAACTTGTAAAGTTAAAGATAAAAATGAGTGAGAACATATGGTTAAAAATCGTAAACAAGGGAGACATCTAAGCATAAACTAGATTATAAGAGTATGATAATGTCATCAAAACATTTGAAGATCGTACGTTCTATATCTAAGATCATAAACATGAATCATGGAATAATGATTGACAATTTATAATACACGATTAATAAGGGAATAAATAACATATTCCTTGAAATCATGCCATAGGATTAGAACATTTAATTTATGAAAACATATATGTATATAATATGATTTCTATAATAGACAAAGTATCACTTCCAAGAACATCTTAGTAGTATAGGTTTTCTCCCTATACCATATTTGTAGTCATGGTTCACTCCCATGGTTATATTATTAGTCAAGGATCACTTCTAAGACCATATTAGTCTATATAATGATATACCAATCAGTACTAATGACTTAAAAATAGATATAGGTCCCACCCATTTCATAATAAAATCATACCAACATGTTCAAAAAAATCACAAACAAACTTATCATAACCCATGTAATAAAATAGGTGTCACAAACATGAAGTCAAACCATAACATGTGGAAAAAGAAATAGGTTTTATAATCATTTAATCAAATCATAAATTCTGAAAAGAAAAATGAGTCCTATATATATAACCCATGAAAAGAATTTTATTCCATAATGATAATTTAATCATCAGATAAACCATTAATTTGAATAATATTAATTAAAAAATTTTATCATTTTATATAATAGAAGGAGTAACACAATTTTATTTCATAATAAATGGGAAATAATTTTGAAAAATCTTCGAAAAATATTTATTGAGGGAAACATCCTTATTCATTGAAAAACAATAATTATAACATAAGAAATATTGGAAAAATATTTTCATTGAAAATAATTTTGATAAACTATAATGGAAGCTTAAAAACATTTTTAAAATCTTTTCCATTAAAAAATATAAAAAATATTGAGAACGATTTCAAACCAACTTTCCATGATAATTTATTATAGTCTCTTAAAAACCTTTTAAAACATAAACAAAATTATAGAATGTTAATATAAGGTACATGTAAATAACAATAAATTTAATAATAAAAATAAACATATAATTCATTAATGAGTAGTATATATTTCACACAAAATAAATGGTTGGTGAACATGGATTCTATCTCACATATACAACAAAAATAGATGAAATTCACTTACCTTGTTTCTTGAATATCATCACACTCCTTTAGGATTCAATTATAATAAATTTATGTATATTATAAATTTTTTATAGAACCATATTATTATTTATAATACCACATATTATTTGATTAAAAAATTATATTAACACATTATTAACAATTCCTTGTTAAGGTTACGCTTTTGGTAATATACACTTTTTTTTTCACATGTGTCTTATTTTTTTATATTTTGTACATATTATTATATCCAGATTTTAATAATGATAAAATTTTAATAAATATCATGTATTTTTATTATATATTTATTATATTAATCAACATAATAATGATGTATGAAATAGAATACACTATTCACAGAGACGATAGGTCGTACACATGCATGAACGATGTTTCCATTTTCATGTCCTATTGAAAGGAAACAAATAAATGAATTGAATTTGTATAATATCATTAAAATAGGATTATTAGGTAATATATATCATATATTTTTACTAAAAACATCTTAAATATAATCCATGAAGTGTTTAAATGAATCACATATCTTCATTATGGTTGTATTCCACTTTTTCTCGAACGAAATTATCATATTTACAAAAAATGGAAGTATAAAGATATCTCACATAATATCAAATAAATAATAAATATAATTTATAACAGAGATAAGTAGATTTTACATCATTATTTCCACTATGGGCTGAAATAAAGGGAAAACAAAAAAAATCATCATTTCGTGAGGAGGTAGTTCATCGTATATGTCAATAGTATGTTCGTTAGCCATTAAAAGGAGGTGTGTAGAAGTGTGGGAAAAACAATTAATATAAAAAAATATAATTATATCTAAGCTACTCATTTTTTTTATATAAGAAATAAATTATGTTATTTCAGGTGGCAGAGAAAGAAAATAAATGATTGGAGCTTGAGGAAGGATGTCACCTCTTATTCGGGTGACTCCTTTTCGTTTTCACAAAATGGATTCTTTAGATTGATTTTTTCACAAATTAATGTTAATTAGAAGAATTTATTTCTTTTTAGGATGTATTTGGGTTAATTTTGGTCAAGAAAAAGTGTCACTATAGGTGATAGGAAATGGGAGGAGGGGTGCCATTTTATATCGGAGGAGGAGTTGAAGTCTTGTAATTTTTAGAATAGGGAATCCCAAATATTGTTTATTTATTGAAAGTGGGTAAAATTATGGTAAAAATTAGATAAATGGTTTTATAAAGTAGAAATATTGACATTAAATGGTTGTGTACATGTTTATAGTTCATATTAGGGCTTATGATTTGGGGTTAGTCACTTTTGAAGATTAATTTCACCTTAATCATGGTAATTATTATTGATTACTTTCACTAATATTATTTGGTAAAAAAAGTAATTTGATATTATCTTAAAATATATAAAATTAAAATTTCGAATATAGATTGTAGTTTTTTTAATTGCAATAAGGGATGTGGAAGAAATTAGTTTAAATTTATTTCTATAGACAAGATGATAATGTGAGTTTTTAAAGTAAAAACATTCCAAAATTTGATAGGTTATAATTATCAATTTCAAAGTGAAATTTATTACAATGGCCTAATTTGGATTGATTGGAAAAAATTAATCTAATTAAAATATAAAACAAAATTAAAATGTAATTTTATTACACAATTAAATTAGTTGACCATACTGTTTTGAATTAAAATTTTGTATTTTTAACAATTCATAAAATATAAAACTGCAATGAAAATTTACAAAAATTCACTAAACCTAATTTTTATGATTATATTTCAACTTTTAGGTATATTTTTTCTATATAATATTTCTATAACATCCAAAATTTTAATTTATAATGGTTTATCCATTAAAATATGGTAAAACTACCTTAATAAAAGTATTGGGTTTTATGTGTTTAATTGGGTATATATATATATTATGCCTACAAATAGATTAAATTAATATAAAAAATAGTTACATGGATATATTACATTAAAATTAATTTCTAATTGTAATTATTTTGATTTTTTAGGATTAAAATAACATTTTGAGCACAATAATTTTTTTCAATAAAAAATAATTTCTTTTAATTTACCTAATTATTTTCACTTATATATAATTATTATGTAATAAATTAATTTATGTTTTTGAATGAAAATAGTTTCTAAATATACACAATTATATTCATAAGATTAAATTTTACCACATTATTGTGTATTATTATATTAAATAATAATGTTTTTAATCATATATTTTTTTATCGGTAACACTTGGTTTTACATGAGATGCAAGGAATTGAGTAAATAATTCCTTGATTGAAACATTCACTAACATTGAATTCCAATTTAGATAAATATAATATTTATGTTTTATGTAGTGCACACATATATTGGTGTTTTTTATAACAAAATCGATACATAATGCGTAAAAAGTAAACTATTTGTTGTGATGTGTAGAATTAAAAGTATCCATAAAAATAAATTAATTAGATTTTTTTTCAAAAAAAATCTCATCATACTAAAATATACCCCTTAATATAATTTTTATCCTCAAAATGAATCCGGGTTTCAACGATTTAAAACATGATATTTCCATTTAAAAAATCCCACATCGTAAAAATGATCACTAAAACATCCTTTTAAAATTGAAAATGGGGAATGTAACTGTTACCCAATGTGACTCATAACTATATTTAATCATAGGATAACATTGGTGGAATGTGAAAACATGGAATTTGGGTAAAGTCTTAAATAATATGGAGATATTTAGCCCATAAATGAAAAAAATATGATTTTTATTCCCCAAATTTTTAACTAAAAAATTACACATTTACTAGGACACCATGTAGACTAGTTGTAGGTGTGAGGACATTATCATCATTCAATCATGGGTTCAATACCTAAGACCCTACTAGAATTTATATGATATCACCAAAAATATAGGATGTCATTTTATGAAACCAATCTAACATAATTTTAAAAATAGATCATATGGACATCAATGAAATAAGTCTATTCACTAGATATCCTATCGACTATAGTTTCCAATTCAAACTCACTACATAAATAATTCATCTGTTGTTTAACATTAAAATTTTATAACTGATCAACCGTATAACCACACAATAAGTTGAAAATAAAAATTTATTTATAGGAAATAAGAAACCATCACAACTTTGACCCCAATTAAATTAAAAAGATTTTCTTCATTGTCCCTTTCCAAACATGTGAATACCCTCATTATATACTCTCTTAAAACATGGTAATATCATTAATTACCATATATAATTTGGGAAAAGATGAATTCTTCCTTATTTAAATGTTTACTGTTTATTTCACATAAATCCATGACGTTTTATAGTTCCACAATGATGACATAGACATCTTTTTCATTTAATAAATAATCAGATCTATTATACTTAGTGTTATCCAATTTACATTATCAAAAATAGTCAACTCATTATCCAATAAAAGAACGACTTTTTCAATATTTAGATGAATTTAAGGGTTACCTTACCATAATAAAAATATATCTTCTCTACCTCCTCATCACCATAAAACATATTCTTCTTAATATTCAATGAAATTTGTACCGAAAATATTTATATATTTCATGATTAATAAAACATGATATTTGAATCCCTAAACATAAGTACTTCATTCAGTAAATATTATTCTTAAACCACTACTTTGTATTCATAAACTTATTCCATAAGACATATTTTATTGAATTTGAAATATGAATCATTTCTTAAGGTTCCTCAACTTCAATATAATCTTTATTGTAATGATTAATGAAAATAACAATTGAAGAACATCGCATACCTTTAACATGTCGTTTACACTCTATTTATCTTCAAATGTAATCTAATACTCATAAAAACTTCCGTATTCTCTTTATGATATTTCTACATGGGAATTATCATTTCATAATTCCCATACATTCTAAATATGAAGAATTAAATGTTAACTATGTTCCTATTAGTTATTTATATTGACTAAAACTAAAAAGTATGCTATGAGAAGTATATTTCATTGTAGAAAACCATATAATAATGAAAAATTACATATAGGATTTTTATGACATGACACATACCTTTTAATCAATCAAACATTTGATTTATCCTAGGTTATTAATTCTCTTATTTGTAATATCATTCCCTTTTCTAGGTGTGAATGTATTTAAAAAAATTAAAGATGATTTGTCATTGTTTAAAATCACAAAAAAGATTTATCATAATAAAATTTATAAATCTTTTAAATTCCTAAAATGAAAGTTGATCTTTTGGAATATTCAATTGAATATTTTTGGTGTTCATTACTGAGTTATTTTGAGATTTTGAGCCATGTAATATACCAGTTATGAATGAAAAAATTTTAAGGATGAATTTTTTTAAATAAATCCAAAATAGTGTGTTGTATGGTAAATCTGAGTAGACTATTGTATCTTTAAGAGGGTATTTACCCTAGGAGGGGTATAATATATGTATGAATTTGATGTTGGGATATATTTCTCATGAAAATATGTGTTTAAATATTTAATTAATTTTTTAATCTGTTTTTTGAATAATAAAAAAATAATATCTCTCATACGATTAGTTGTATTGCAAATATGATACCGTAGTTGTGTCCGGAATGGGGGTTTTACAACAACATGGGTATGAATTTTATTCACAATGGATGTTTGAATTTTTTAATTTTTATGAATAATTAATTTAAAAATTAATTAACGTAATTGATTAATAAATTAAATAATAGTATTGATAAGATTAATTAATTGCCAAATAACTTAATGAAGATTATTGTTTAGATGTAATTGTGAGAATTAGATAACTAATTTTGGATTAATTATGTGATTATAGGATTGTGGATATTGATTAATTAATTGATTGATTAATTACTTTCATTGAAAAAATTAATTAATTGTGAAATTAATAAGGGGTATTTATGTGAGAAAATAATTATAATCAAAACACTATTTCTATCATAACGATTTCATGTGCTGTAGGATTGACATTGTATAAGTGGAATCATAACCCTAAAATTTAGTTGGTCATTTCAAGACTATTGTTGAATATTAATTTATTCTAACGGTACATTTCGATGAAATGCTCAAATAATGATTGGTTGACGCATGAAATTAATAATAGAGGTTAACAAATAAATGGTTCTATTAATATATTAAACAAAATTAGTTGATAATAATGTATCATAAATTGAAATTTTTGTGGTGTTCATGGCATGGGTAAGAAGCCCATTATTTATGACACATCCCTCTCTCCTCTTCCTATCTCACATTTTAGACTTCAGTAATCAAAATATTTTTCGTTATTGATCAGATTGATGTTCCGATAGTGGAATTGGATTCTTCTAGATAACAGGATATTGCATATCAAATTTTTTCATATAAAATGAAATATTTTGAGCATATTTTTATTAAATAGGATATGACTATTTGTTTAATTTCTCATTATCTAATCATTGGAATAACACCTCATAAGTGATGTTGTAATCTTATCATTTGTTCATCATATTTGAAGTAGGTGGTATACAATTTAATGCACATAAGAATATTTTTTATTTACATATATTCAAGTTGAATAATAGAAATATTGAGTTATTAATTTTATTTCCAAACATAATTATTTAATTTTTTAAATTAATTAATTATATAATCCAGAAATTTTGATAATGAACAATGGTAATTAGTTTAGTAGTTTCTATGAATGTTGAATAGGATTAATGAATTGATAAATTAAATAATGAGAATGGATTAATTTATGAAATTTTGTTTTTTGATAAATAGTTGTTGAATAAATTATAAAAAGATAAAAAAATTTGAGATAGAATAATTAGCTGATGAATTAATTATTTTTTTAATGAATTTTTTAATAGATATATTTAATTTTAAATTTAGTTATTATATTTCATGTGATTAACAACTAGTTTGGAAAGGAATAATTTATTGATGAATTATTTGGGGTAAAAGATTTACTAGATATAGAACAATTGATGGATTTATTAATTAGTGTTATTTAAATTTTTATACTACAACGAATTAATTTTATAATTAATTAATATTAATAGAGTGTTACTAATTTTTAAAAGGAAATAACGGGGTTCTGTTATGTTAAATAATGGGGGGAATTAATTAATGAAAATGGAGGATAATTAATTGATGAGTTAATTTCTGAATTTATGAATTATTTATTTTGAATAAATAATTAGTAAATTAATTATCATAAGTATAGTTACGAAATGATCATTTAATAATTGAATAAATAAATATAATTTATTTTGTTAACAATTTGATTAATTATTTAACATAGTTGTTGTGAAAAAATAATTGATGAATTAATAAAAGGTATTTTTAAGATTAATTAAGTATGGAAATTAATTAATGAAACAAATTTGATTAGATACTCATTTGATTAATTTAAGGAAATTGGTTTTGATCATTTAATTGGTGAATTAATTAATTGAATGGATGAAGTTAATTAATTAATAATCTAACAAGCGAAATTGATGTGAACAATTAATTAATGAATTAAGTTAATGGGTTATTAGGATAAATTAATTGTGGAGATTAAATTATTAAATTAATGTAATTAACTAATCTATGGGTTAATTAATGAAAATGGGTTGTGAATAATTAAATAATGAATTATTTATTGTACATTGATTTTATGAAAATATTAATTAATTATAGAATTAATTAATGGAATGAATGTATTTAATTAATTATTGAATTAATGAACATAATTGATGTGGATAATTAATTGATAAAATAATTGAAGGGATTGTTATGTTTAATTAATTGTGGAAACTAATGAAATTTATTTAAAAAATTAATCATTGGGTAAATTAATAGAAATGGGTTGGGAATAATTAATTAGGAAATTTATTATTGGATATTGATTTTGTGAAAAAGATTTATTAATTGATGAATTAATTAATTTACGTGGATTAGTTAGTTCATTAATTAATTAATGGAATCCATGATGGGTTATGGTGATATAATGAATAATGTGTTTAATCATATTTATTGTGATGATATGAAAACATGTGATTGAAAGATACATGTGAAGTTGGAATGAAAAATGATATACATTCTTAAGTGAGAATGTAGGTGTTAGACATGCCGTTCTACATCAATGGATTTTGGGGAGTGAGACAAGGAATTCTAAACCAATAATATAATTAAATGAATGGTATTTAGGGTTGTAGACAAGTGTTTCTATACCAATGGTATTTGGAGTGTCGGGCAAGGTGATATGCACCAAGAAAAATCGATATTTAATGTTGAAAATTTGGGTGTTAGACATGGAATTCAACACTAACGATAAATATAAAATATCAGATTTTGGATGTTAGACATGGAATTCTACATCGATGAGACCTCGGATGTTATACCTGGCTTTCTACACTGATTATATTTTTGGTTCTTAGACATGGTCTTCTACACCAATGAAATATTTCCTGTTAGGTGTTGGGTATTCGACATGGCGTTGAACATCGATGAGATTTTTGGTATTAGAAATGGAGTTTTACACCAATTATTTTTTGGGAAGTTAAAAAGGTAGATCAACATCAATGATAAAAGATAGTTAAATGGGATTGTTCTGGATATCCCCGACTTTCCATGCCACATAGTACTCTGAGTTATTGTATCATAGGAGAAAATTTTGATCTCCGACATGAGTCGGATCAGGTGAAAAAATATCATATCACCTTAAAATATTTCGATTTCTAGCATGAGTCAAATAAGGTAATAAGAAACTATATTACCTAGGGATGGATTCAGGATCTCGTATGGTACGAAGTTAGTATTTGGGTATGGGTGTCCTTGAAAACACTGAAGTTAATATTATTAAATAATTAATAATATATAATGTGATAACTACTTATTTTCAAATTTTATTTCTATCATTATAGACATTCATGCCCTGTGTTTTGACTAGATTTTTTTATACATCATTATTGGTGGAAAAATGAGTTGTAATCACACCCTACTCCGGATACCTGATTGGTATCCAAATAGACTTTTTTATAGGCTAAGGGAAAAGACCATATGTTAGGTGATAGAGTTGAGATGGAACGTGTAGAGGGAAACGGACGTTGTACCAGGACCCATTTGGAGGATTTTGTAGTGTATTTATTTATTTAATGTTGTCATTTTCTTCTTGAGATATGTCATGTACATTGGTGAGGAACGTTTTCCTTTTTGAAATCTGAAATTCCAGTTTGGGTGGTCTTGTGACATCGATTTTTTATATATTTAAATGTATGATTCTACAATAGTTTATTTATTTCTTCTAGTTTATTATTCTGGTAAAAGAAAAATAGGGTATAATCTCCCCATGTTGGAAATTCCAGACACTTTCTACTAGTGGGTAGCCTCTAGCATACGAGGAGGCATGCTTGAGGCCTTGTAGAGTATTGGCTCAGGGCACCATGATGTGGAACCTGGGTAAGGACATTGCAAAGTTGTATCCATGGAGTTTATTTTCTTTTTATTTTATATTATCACATGGGAAACATATATATGGGAACATGATGAGTCAGTTTATGGTTAATATCAGGTTAATGGGTGTAGTTATCCCATTTATGAGGGTAAAATACAAGTACCCAAGGCAGGGTTTTTGTTACAGATATGTGTTGTTACCGTTGATATTATTTAACCTTGGGTGACACACATATATTTTTTTTCAAATTATTGCTTCTATGATTTGATGAAATTTGCTAGGGGACATGAATGACATGAGATTTTAGTCTACTTGAATTATTCTAGCCATTATGGATTATTTTGTGACATGAAAATTTGTTGGAAAGGATGAGAAAATGGGTTTTGGGAATATTGTTGATCATGAACTACGCTTCATTTCATGAAAAATTGAAATTAAAAGTGTTCAAACCATTTAGTGGATAAATATTATAAAATCACGAAATATGAGAATAATTGGTGTCTAAGTCGTAAACTTGAATAATGAAAAGGTGTTTACCACTGTTAAACAAGACCTAGGTGTAGGATAGTTAAGGGTAGATATAGTTCCTCAGTCATGGGCTTCTGGTATGAAAAATGGGATATACCATAGATGGTTTTTAAGTCCCTCTTGTCAACTATGTTAATGTTATGAATAAAAAATCCATTATTTTTTTTGATTTTTCCTTGACGTGGGAGGTTTGCGTAGTGAGAATGCCGTAGTTTGAGGACACAATTTAAGATTGTGCAAGGAATCATAAAGTTTTTTTAGTAGTTTGGGGAGATGTTTGTGGTAAGGGAATCCTGGGACTTTTTAAAGATTAATGGGTTTCCATAGTGGTATTTGACAATAATAATGGAGGATTTTTGATAGTTTTAATCAACGACATATTATTTAACTTTTAATTAGTGATAATCGTTTCTGATACCTTAACATCGCCATGGGTACACGGTGATAGCTTTGGATTTACACATTTCTAAAATAATGTGTCTTGGATAGAATTATTACCCCTTGGAGGTTCTGATTAGGAAGTAGTATATATGTGTGGTTGATGTTGTGGGCTTCCTCCTCGACAATTTAGGGATATGTTGTCAAGAGGGACCACAAGTAGATGAATATTGTGGGGCATGGACCGAGGTGGTTGAATTATTTTAAAAAGAAATGTTAATGTCCCTACTAAGGTAGGGAGAGTTATTTCTGTAGTAGGTGTGTGGTGAAATTCAATGATATTGAAATGGTGGAATCAGAATTCAAATGAGGTACCTATAAGTTTCATGAGTATATTTATAATATATATGTTAGGTGATCCTTGGAGGTGGTGGATGAACATCTTTTGCACACTATTTTGATGGCAAGGATGATTGTCAACGATGGGAAGTGTTTTAATGATTGTTGTGAACAATGTGTTGGGAAACACATCAGGCCTGTTGTGGATGATAATATTGATACTGATGTTTTTTTAGGATCATATGAAATGTTTGTTGTAATGTATTTAAATATTATTTTAGAGGAATATTGTGTGTTAGTTCATCTATTTTGGAAACATGGATGAGAGAATAATGAAACATGGGAGAGGGAAGTGGATAAGAAGAAATAGTGGCCCAACATTCCTTGAGAATCGGAAATGCAGAGGTGATTGGGAGTACAACTCGAGGATGAGATGGTATACTTTTGGAATTTTATAAGATATCATTCTATTTTCTTGGTGTTAATATTTAAAAATTTTGGCAACAATGGGTTTTCTTTGCTTTATTTCTCAAAAATTATTTATCAGGTAAATTTTGGTAATTGTATTAAATGCCTTAAATTCTAGTTAACATCTTTGAATATTCAATTTCATATTTTTAGTGTTTTAATCACAGTTAGTGTGAACTTAAAAGGCCCAAAATGTCTCGCTAAAGACTACCATAAAATTAAATATAAAATACTTTGTGCACACTTTTTATTAAAAATAATTTAATATCTCCAAAATGGTGCTTCTTCTTGGAAATATGTGACCACCATTATGTTCAGAACATGCTTTTTAAACTACATAGGGTATACCTTTTATATGGGTGAGATAATGGGAATCTCCCTCATGAAATTAACTTATTTTATATTGAATTATTTTTTAATCCATTGTTTGAGTATTAAATAATTAATATCTCTCAAAAGCTGAGTCGTATTGGAAATCTGAGACCACAATTTGATCAGAAATATTCGGTGGGGTTTACCCAAGACAGGTATGACTTTTATGCGCACTAGACATTAGATGTAATTCACATTTTTAGATTAATTAATTTTCAAATTAATTAATTTAATTAATTGATTAATTAAATAATAAGATTAATGAGATTAATTAATTTTGAAATTAATTAATGTGGATTTTTATGTGGATACAATTGAGAGAATTATACATTTAACTGTTGAATTATTTATGTGAGTTTGAGTTTGTGTATATTGATTAATAACTCAATGGATTAATTATGGGGATTGACATACTTAAGTAATTGTGAAATTAATTAAATGAATTTATGTTACAAAATAATTGTTTTCAAAACAGCTTTTCAGCTATAAATCTTTTGTCTGGTGTCAGATTGCTATTTTGTTAGTGGCATGACAACCCTAAAATAAATGCTGTAATTTGGAGACCGATGTTGAATATATAATCTGGGTGAATGGTATAGGTCCATAAAACAACCGAAATGGTTAATGGTTGACACATGGAATTAATATTAATGATTAATAAATAAATTATTTAATTAATAAATGTAACTAAATTTATGGAAGAAAATGTATAATAATTTGGAGTTTGGGTCGTGCACATGGAATTTATAGGATAACCATTATTGATGACATGCCCCTCAATCCTCTTCCTTTCTCTACGTCCATTCTTCAATAATCAATATCGTTTTTGATATTGGTCATATTGAAGTTACATAAGTGGAATAGTATTTATCATGATAAGAGGATATTGTGAATCAAATTTGATTTCATTGAAAATGAAATATTTCTGGTAGATTTTTATTAAACTAGATATTCTTATTTATTTAATTTCTCAATTTATAGTTGTTAGAATAATATTCCATCAGTGATGTTTGATTCATATCATGTGTTCAACATATATGAGTTATTTGGGGTAAAATCTAAATCCCATAGTCTATATTTTTATTTATGTGTTTGAAATTTGTAGAAATGATTGATCTATTTGTCAAATTGATTTCAAAAAATAATTAATTAATTTGGTAAATTAATTAATTATGAAATCATTAAAATTTGATAATTAATTTTTCCAATGAAATATGGATTTATTAAGATGGTTTAACCTGGTTAATTGATTGATAATTTAACTGATGAGAATAGATTGGTCTATGAAATTTTGTTTGGGGATAAATAATTGTTGAATTAAATATACTGGGAATGAAATTGTTGAGATTGGATAATTAATGTATAAATTAATCATTATTTTTTGAAGGTATCCAAAAGCTACAATTAACTTTAGAATTAATTATATTTTTTCTTCATTATTAAATTATTTTACAAAGAAAATAAATTAAGGAATTATTTAGGGTTATTGATTTATTAAGGATAGAAGAATTAAAGCTTAATTAATTTTGATTATTGAATTGTTTATGATAGAAATAGTTAATTTTAGAATTAATTAATGGGTGTTGAGTTTTATTTAATATATAAATTAAATAATGCAGTTGAGTTTGAGTAATTAGTAATGTGATTTAATTAATGGAAATGCAGGATAATTAATAGACGATTTAATTATTGAATTGTTGATCTATAAAATACAAATAATTAATTGATTAATTAATTATTGGATTACTTGTTATGAAAATGATCAACTAATGGTTAAATAAATTTTTTGAATTTATTTATTTTTAATTAATTTATTAATTAATTAACAAAGTTGATGTGAAAAATTAATAGACTAATTAATTGATGTCATTGTTATGATTAATTAATTATAGAAATAAATAATGAAACCGAAAACATTAGTTAATTATTGTATTAATTAACAGAAATTATGTATGATTAATTAATTATTGAATTAATTAATGGAATTGATGTTGTTAAATACTTATATAATTTATTAGAGAAATTTATTTGAACAATTTAATAATGAAGTAATAAATGGGATTATTATTTTTAATTTATTGTGGAATTTTATTAATGAAATTGGTGTAATTAATTAATAATTTGGTTAATTAATTGAATATGTGTAGTTGATTAATTATTGAATTAATTAATGGATGTGATGTGATCAATTAATTGGTATACTAGTTGATGGTGTTGTTATGAATAATTAATTTTCAAAATTAATTAGATAATATGATTAAATTAAACAATCCTTAAGATAATAAAATGAAATGATTTGGGAATAATTAATTCGGGAATTAACTATGGTATTTTGATTTTGTAAAAGTATTTATTAGTTGTTGAATCAATTAATATATATGGATTAATTAAATAATTAATTAATGGAATCCATGATTGTTTTTTGTGATATAAATATTAATGTGTTTAATCTTAGTTGTTTTTTATAACATACGTGTGAATTTATGGTGAACAAATGATATACATGCATAATTTAGATTTTTGGTGTTATAAATGGCCTTCTGTATCAATTGGATTTTGTGTTTTAATCATGGATATCTTCCCCAATAGAATAAAAATTAATGGGATTTGTGGTGTTAGACCTGGTGTTTTACACCCATGGGGTTCAGGGTGTTAGATATAGAATTCTACACTAAGATAAATCTAGAAGTTATATTGATAATTGGGGTGTTAATCAAAGAATTATATACTTATGAAAAATATAAACATTTGAGATTTTGGGTGATAGAAATTTAGTTCTACAAAATTGATATTTTGGGTTGTAGACATGGAAATCTACACCAACGATATTTCGGGTTTTAGACAGGGTGTTCATCACCGATGGGATTTTGTGTGTTATACATGGAATTCTACACAGAGAATATTTTTGCTGCTTTACATGGCATTCTACATCGATGGGATTTTGAGATTCAAGACATGTCATTGTAGATCAATGAAAAAGACAAATAAATTGTATTCGGGTGCCTATACATGACGTTTTATACCACATCATACTATGAGTTATGGCCTCACATGAGAAAAATAAGAACTCTGTATTTAGTCTAATATTGTGTTAAGATACCATATCACATTTAAATACATTGACCTCTGGAATGAATTGAAGAAGGTTTTAAGATATGATATTATGTAGGAAACACTTATTGCTCAGGTATGAAATAATGTTAGTATTGTGGCGCATGTGGCCTCGAGAACCCTAGATTTAAAATGATTAAATAATGAATAAATGATAATGTCATAACTATTTATTTATAAATTTAATTTCATTATTTATAAACATTCTTACACTACAATTTTATTGTATTGTTATAGAATCTTTTAGTGGTTTCCAATTGGGTTGTACCCACAACCAACTCAGGCTTCCTGAGAGGTAACTGAATAGACTATTGGTTTCTTGAAAGTTTAAAGGAAAAGTCCCTATGTTAGGAGGAAAGTATGGGTTGGAGAATGGAGAGGGAACTACACTTGGTGTCAGAAAAAACATGGAGGAGGTTTCTGTGTCTTTATTTATTTATATTTGGGGTTTTCATATTGACACTTTGTATGTACGTTGACATGGGATTTTTCCATTCTTAGTTGCATTTTGTATTTCACATATTTATAGTTGTGTGAAATTTGTTTTTTATATGGTTATTGATATGATTCCTCTATAGATTATATATTTCCAATGGTTTATTACACTGTTAAAAGGAAAAAAGATGGTATATCCTTCCCATGATCAAATTACCATAGCTTTGTTGCTAGTAAAAAATCAAAAGTACAATGGTATGTGCACTTGAGTTCATGTAGTTAATCGGATTGGGGAACCACTATGTGGCACCCATGTGAGGGCATTACAATCTTCTATTCAAATCATTCAGGATTTTTCTTGATGTTTTCGGGGATTTCCAACGTATATCCCCCGAGTGTGTCAAACGATATTTACAACAAGGCCCATTGTCATGTACTTGATTTCCTCATGTTAGGCCCGAGACATCTTTTTTGTGTGGTTTCTCCTAGGTTTATTTGTCCCAGATCAAAATATACTTGTAGTATCTAGATATAGATGTATTTAAAGAATAAAAATCACTATATAATTTTCCAAAATTCAATGAAATTTTGGAAAAGTTTTCTGTATCCTTAGACTTATCCATAGACATGTCCTTAAAGTTATCTTTATGGTTTTCTAATCCTAGTTTTCAAATGTTAACAAAAACATTTCCCTGATACCCACTATAATGAAGAAGTCATAAAGTAAATATGACTTAAATCACTTGTTCATAATACAATGAATAATACAAAAACAGATGTTGAAAGACTATATTAGTATAGTGACTTCAAAAACATTGAAACATGAACACTAGTACATAAGTGAACTATATTATCTACTGATAGGTTCATCTTGACTAGTACCACTCTCATAAAATTCATACACAATACATATCTTTATAACCTAGGGAAGGAAGCATAAAATAGGGAGGGATTATATTCTCAGTAAGGGTAAACAAGGGAGACAAGTAAGCATAAACATGAGTATATGATAATGTGAATGTGAAAAAGATTTTTAAGATCATAACATACCAAACAATGATCATAAACATGAATCGTGGAATAAATCATGAATGTTCATAAGACATGAATTAAAAGCAAATAACGAAAATAAGACATGAAAGAAAAAAATTGGAATAAAACATGGAATTTTTGAAAAAAAATAAGAATATAATTTTATTTCTATAGTGTACAATGAATCACTACCAAGAACATATTAGTAGTATGGTTTCACTCCCTATACAATTATTGTAGTCATGGTTCACTCCGATGGACAACATAGTTTTAGTAGTTCACTCCTCATACCATCTTGGTAGTCATGGATCGTTATCATGTCTATTGTAGTAGTCAATGTTCACTCTCATGACCAACTTTTTATATCTAATGAGATATAAATCATTCCCTAATACATTTTCAGGATATATAAGTCCAAATATATAATAATAAAATCATCCATATATGGTCCAAAAAATCATAAACTAACATATCACAACCCATTATAAAAATTTGCTGTCATAAATATGATATCATAAATTTCTCCACTATAATGATAAAAACATTCCACAATCATTTTATTAAATAATAACCCATGAAAAATGAATTTTTCTTATAAATATAAACTATTAAATGTAGTAGTATCCATAAATATAATTTCATCAGTACATTAACATATTTAAAGAAAAAATATGAATGTAAACTTTAGAACCTTTTTCGAAAAGCCATGAGTAGCACAAATGGAAGCCATCTTAGATGGGAAATAATATTTAATGACGTTTTAAAAACATTTCTTGAGGAAAATATCCTTGTACATTGGAAAATAAATTTTAAAACATAATACCTTTTGAAAAATAATTTTTTTTTGAAAATAGTAATGAATGTTTTTTATAAAAGCATGAAAACATTTTTGAAACGATTTTCATTCAGACTTATAATAAATCTTGAAACCCCTTTCAAAACGATTTTTCTTGACAAAATATAAATAAGTCTAAAAACAATTTAAACCATAAACCAAATTAAATTAATATCTTATAAGTTATTTTTAAATACCAATAAATTTCATAAAAATAATAATAATCATGAAATAAATTCATGAGTAGTTTATTCATAGCATAAAATAAATGAGTGTTGGGCATTGTATGTATCTCACAGATATATAAATTGAGATGAAATTCCCTGACATTGTGTCTTGAATCTCTTCACACTCATTTAATCATACCATATAATAGTTGTTTTTTAATGATAAATCATCGAAATTACCATATTATAACATTTAATACAATATATTATTTTATTAAAACATTTTATTAACTGTTTATTTTATATTCCACGATAAGGATATGCTTTCAGTAGTATCAACATTGTTTTTCGCATGTGAACTAATTTGTTTTATTATTTTCTCTTATAATTATTTCATAAATTAAAAAAAAATCCATGAAATAAATTTCATTATTTGTAATAATATTTTAATATATTAAGATAATATAACTTATAATTATTAAATGAAATACATTATTCATAGATATTGTAGGTTATACATACACATGAGTGCTATTTCTGTTTTATTATTGTATAAAATGGAAGAAATTACATGAAATAGATGTATATATATGTATTAAATATCATTAAAGAAGAATTATCATTTCATATATATCATATTAGTTTACTGAACACATCCTTAATGCATTCCGTGTAGTTTGTGAACGAATCACACCACCAAATGGGGGCGGTAGTCTACACCTCCTTAAATGAAATTATCGAAATTAAACAAAATGGAAAGTATAAATAAATTATTTTAAAATGATTAAATACGATTAAATACATAATAAATATAATATATAATCTATATAAAAATATTTTTCCATCCTAATTTCCATCATTAGAGGCGATAATTGAAAAATGAATAATCATCATTTCCTGGGGCCGTTGTTCAGTGTACACATAAATAGTATATTTGATACCCATTAGATGAAGGTGTGTGTATGTGTAGGTCAAGAAAAAAATAAAAATAACATATCAGAATATTAATGGTAATTTTTTTTCTATATAATCTTGAAATAAGTTGATTTTATGTGGTGGAGAATAAAAATAAATGGAAAGATCTTAAGGAAGGATGTCACCTCTTATTCAGGTGTCCACTTTTGGTTTTTACCAAATTGATTCCATGGATGTCATTATGCCTAAATGGTGGATTCTTTGATTAATATTTTGAATTTGGGGAGTTATTTGGGATAGGTTTTTCAAGCTAATGTGACATGATATATATGGGGAAGTTGGAGGAGATGAGGTCTTTTTATAGTGGGGGATGGGTGGCATACTTAAAAATTTTGGGAAAAAGGAAACCCCACCAAACATTTTCTATAAAAATTTGATACAATAATTATCCAAATAAGAATCCATGGATTATTTTGATTGAACTCAGGTCACTTAATAGATATTATACAATTTTCTAGGTCATATTATAACTTATGTATAGGGTTATTCCTTTTTAAGCTTAATTTTTTCCTTAGTCATTCTAATAAATTTTAATTAAATTTAGTAACATTTTTATAGAAAACTAAGTAGATTTATTAGACATTATAAATAAAGGTGATTCAAAACATGGAATTAATTTTTATAAATTCTGATAGAAGTGGATGAAAATAATTTAAATATAATCTCATATATGGGATGATAACGCGAGTTTTTATAGTAAAAAAATCAATAGTTTGCTATGTTTTTATAGTCAATTTCAAATAGAAATTGATTAAAATGACAAAATGTTTATTGAAACTAAAACAAAAATATATTTTAAGATTAAAAGTATCAAAAAATTTAAATTAGCTATATAAATAAAATATATGAAAAGTAATTTTGAATTAAAACATAGTATTTCTAAATATTCATTAAAAATATAAAACCTCACAAAAAAATACCAAAAATTCACCCTGACCTAAATATTATGATTCTAATGTAATGTTAATGTTTATTTTTACATATATGATTTATAAAATTCCCAATATTTATATTTAAAATAGGATCCCCATTAAAATGCTATAAAATTTCAATGATTAAATTTTTTTGTTTTTGTGTTTAATTGTTTTTTATTTTATCTTTTCCCTATAAAATATTTTGGATGAATATATAAATTATTTACCTATAAAAATGAAATTTTATTTCTTTATTTATTTAAATTAATTTATTTTTTTAGGATTCAAAAAATATTTTGAGGATATTTATATTTTTCTATAAAAATAATTCACTTATATTCAATTTGATCTTATATTCATTTATAAATAATGTTCAACTAATTAATTTATTTTATATACTGTAAAAATAATTAATTTTTATAGCATAAATAGTAATAATATATAAATATAATTTAAAAGACTTTTTATATATTATTTTATGAAATAGTAATTTTTTTTATATTTTATTATTGTATGGTAACACTCTGTTTTTTTGTTGCTGAAGAAATCGATGAATGATAGTTTTGATTGAAATATATGTTAACTATAGCTTATTGTGTAGATAAAGATAATGTTTAGGTTGAATTTATTGAATAATAATGTTAGTGTTTCATATAATAGAATCCAAACAAAATTCTTAAAAAATAAACTATTTTTAGTGTTTCGTGAAATGATAAATATCAAAAATATTAAATTAATTCCAAAAAATAATTCAAAATATATGGGGGTATTACATCAACTATTCATTTACACTCATTATTTCATGTTTTGAATAAAATATAATATAGTCAATATTTTAAAATTTTTGGGATATTACATGAAATGATGATGAGATTATAAAATTATATTTGACAAATAAGTTAATATTCATGAACTGCATATTGATGATGACTACCTGATCATAGAGCAAGGAATGGAAGAACTAAACATCAACAAGAATGTAAAAAATAAAATAGTTAACATCTATATGAGAATTCTATCTTTTAATAAATTATATACTAGTTAAGAGGAATTAATTTTTTTTGTATTAAGTAATATTATGATTATTATGTTTCATATTTATAAAGTTAATAAAATAAATTTTATTATACAAGGATACATAGCACGTTAGACTAAGGGGGTGCCAAGGGTAAGAGTCTATTTTCCATTATCACATTTAAATGAAAGGTTTTTATGATGAATTTCCATTAGCGGGAATTTATTATCCCCCTGAAAACCATTGATTTTTTATCCACTATTTATTTTGTTATGGTTATCTTTATTTTTCCCATTTATACTTTCTTCGGTTCAAAATTCAACCTAGAGGATTATAGTAAGTAGAATTGAACTTATGTATTCTTTGTTGGTCGATAATATTTTTATTCAAATATATATTCTTCATGTTATTTATTGAATATTATTTTATAAATTTCAATTTTTTCATAATATTATTTTATATTATATTTATATTTTTTTAAAAAATCAAATTTTTTAATGCTTTCCACATTGTCCATTTTCTAGTGGCTTCAATTCCCTTAATGAATGTGAGAAAATAATATTAATTTTTAAGACATTCATACGGAAAATAATTTCATACAATGTTATTTATTTTTATATATGAATATTCCTCTCTATTTTTTTGTATTTTTCCTTATTAATTAATATCCTCAATTTTTTTGTTTTCTGTTTTAAATATTGGCTATAAAAAATGTGAGTAATTATTATTATTTTTTAAAAGTATTTTTATTTTTAAATTATAAAATGGTTTCCAAATATAAAAATACCATCTAAAATTTATTATTAATCTCTGGGGGTATTCGTTAATGATAACATTATTATTAGTTTCGTATACTACTTATAATAATTATTTTAGTGAGTTTTAAGTCAACTCATTTCCTTCAAGGTGTTAGTTATAATGTGATTGAATTATAAATGTTTTCTTGGTCATTTGGATATCACATGTATGTTTCTAATTATGTGAAGAGTGGACCATAAACTACATAGTTATCTAATGGATTAGGAAAACCATTATATATCATCATATTAACTAAAAGGGACTTGAAAGTGAACCTAGTCCATAAATTTTAAAATGGAGGGAGGAGTGATCCCAATACATGAATGGAAATTATTAATAATTTTATTATTTTATTGTAAGAGAGACATATAATTTTATTTTTAATTCTAATGTTTGTTCCACACTATTATTATTTATTATTATTGCAATGTTACTGTTTTATTTCTCATGATTATTTTCTTATGTCTTCACACCCTAGTTATAAATGTCCTATATTATGAAAAACCCTTAGGCCATAAATCATGGTTTATATTTTGTAATGGTATATTATTCTATTATTCCTTGTTTATGAATATTTATTATGTTATTATACACATATTCTAATTTTATTCTCACTTACATTCATAATTCTATTTCTCATATAGTTACTAATTTCTGGATTTTGAGGTTATCAAATTTTATTTTCCTTTTTTCTTTGGTTATGAAAATGATTATTATGTATTTTATGTCTAGATGTTAATATACTATAAAAAATATATTTGTGGGAGGTTAAAAATGTTTTTAAAATAATTGGTTTATGTACACGGTCTCTAGAGACACTAAACTGTTAGTTTTAAGTTTAGAGTTTATTATGAGAATAATGATTAATTATATAAAATTATGTATTATGTATTTTGGTTCTAGTAGGGTAGAATCAATTTATATAATAGTTATGATTAGTTTTTTTAGAAATATATTATTATGTATTAATGAATCAAATATAAAAAAGTTATGTTGATTAAAATATTGTGAGAGATGAACCTCGAATGTAATAGGTTTTAATGAAACTGTTATAATTTTGGAAATATTTGTACTGATTTTCCTTGTCATTAATTTCATAATCTAATCACTTATTATAACTAATACTATACTTTTTTGTTTTTCAATTGTTAGAACATGGTGGAATATAGTTTAGAAATAATGTGTTGCAGAATACAATGATTATCAAAATGAGCAACCAAATTGATTTTTTGATTAATGTAATGGCTAAAAAGTTTTAATGAAGGGATTATTTCAAAATGTAATAATTAAATAGAAATAAAAGACTATATAAAAATCATTTTTTGATTATAATTCTACATTATTCACTTTTTCAAATAGTATATGACCAATTGGAATCATTTTACATGAGAAATAAATTTAGTCTACTTAAAAAGTTTATGTAATCCCATATGTGTCCTCTCCCAACATATAAAATGTTCCCTCATATCCTCCTTTATTAAAAATATTTTTTCATTATAGATTATCCAATACCTAAAATAATACCTTAATATACCACTTGCCTTCATTCTTGAGATATATCTCTTAACCTAATATCATCATATGATGTCCTAAGTTGTATAAAAAAGGAGGTCTCTCAATAAAGTTGCAGTTTTCCTATCTCACTCTTTCAATGTTAATTTATTCATATACATCATATAAATATATTGTATATATCATTCAAAAATGACTAATTTATCAAATATAGAATTATATTTTATTATGATTAAATGAAAACCATTTTCTAACACCATTACATTCAATGAAAAACAAAAATGGCTTCTGCATACCTACTACTTATAATATATGTATATTTGTGTAATTATTTTTTTCACCATATTAAATGATTAGTAATAAAGGAGGAATTAAATAATTTTTCTAATATTTATGAAATAAATTTTATTATATAAAATATCATATATCTTTCCCCTTTTTACCCATTTATCAACTATAAAATTATATCTTCATTCGTTCATATGTGTGAACTGTCATCACCATGAAGTGGTATGATTTATTTAGTATGTAATCCTTTAAGGGATGATAATTAATATCTATTTGTTGTATAATATTATTAACTATCTAATTTATAATATTATATATATTATTTCACCATCAATAATATTAAATAACCCAAAATATTGATCCAATTGTTTTATGAAATATTTAATAGTTAACACATTATATGATGAGGTTAATATGTAATTGTTATTAAATAGGTGATATACTTATATAAGTTAATAATAAATGGTATGGAAAATATAAATACTTTTCTATTATATATAGGTAATAATTCTAAATTTCATATATAGTAGGTTATGAGTTTATACGTTAAATGTTGGTCTTAATGTAAGGGAAATATTTTCTGAATTTCACTATAATGTGTCATACTGATTTTACGCTACAACTTTCATATACATAGTGTAAATAATACCCCTTTGAAATATTATATGATTAATTCGTATTTACTCAAAGAATTTATAACTTCTATACAATTGTTTTCTTTTACGGTGTTTGATTTAAAATTTATTGTTACCAAAATGTTTTATTTTAGAGTCTCTAACTTATTTCGAACTATAAATGTTTAAATTTATATTTTATGGATTATATGTCCTTTCATCCCTAAAACTCATATATTTTTTTAATATCAATTTTTATAGTGTATTTCTGTTTTTCTAAAATTTCCTCTTTTGGGAACTCAATGGTGGGATGAATTTATTTAAACTAAACATTCAAATTTTTTTAAATTTTTTTCGATCACAAATCATACTCTTCCATATCTGTAGAATTTTTATTTTTATATGGAATTTTTATAAAACTTTTAATGATGGTTAAGAATATTTTTCAACTACATTTTACTTTATTTATAAATGATTTAAATTTTTTAACTGTTTTCCAAAAAAGTCATTTTTAAACGTTTATGAAAGTATAAAAAGAATGTATATTTAATATATACAGATTCAACACACATTAAAAACATTATAGCCACTATAATAAATCAATATTACTCTTCATTTTTTTCATTATCATTTACAAAGAATCATTTGTAGAAACATTCTCGTAAATTTTAATTTAAAATTTATTAAAATAAATCTATTTTGTTTTCATAAAAGAATTTAATTAATTTTGAAAGTGTTTTAATAATCTATTATTACAAAAAGTTATGAGGAATTTATTCTTAATTTATTACATTAATTTTTTTTAATTATATGTTTTTAGTATATAAATTTCATTATTATAAATCAATTATTTTGTATCATCCTTTAAAAATATCAGATTATACATTATATTGGGATCATTTGTATTTTTTTGACCATGTTCTCTACCACTGTTTGTTATTATTTTAACATTATTTTCCTCCTTTATGCCCATATATTTAATATAATTGATAAATTCAGAATCATTTAAATTAATTTAGTGATGTTTTTACTGTATTCCATTTTTATATGGTGTATTAGTTAAATGAAGATAATTGTTTGAATTGTTTAATTTATTTAGAAAATATCAATATTTTCGTATTATTGATTAGATACTTGTAATTTTTGATTTATTATGATTTTTTATAATTGATTTTATTTTCATGAAAATATATATGGATTTCATATAGAGTTAAATTGACAAGTTAGTACTTGATATTTATAAACCTCAGATGCATCAATAAGACTTATCATACAAAATATGAGACCATATTAATGGAGTGTTTGGTTTACGTGAACAAATTTTTTAATAATTTTATCTTGGTTGATTGTGTTTGATAGTATGATTGATTATAACTTCTCCAAGCCTTTATTGGGATGTTCATTAATATCCCAGTTTATTCATTTCCTTTATAGAGAATTTAAATTTCATTATCTTTATGCTTAATTTGGCAATATTATCCATAGAAGTGCACTTTAAATCTTGATTTTTAATTGATTGGTATGTTATTTTATTATCTGGAATTACATAACGATGAATCCTTAATTAATTTTGACAACATCCACTCTATGTAACCCTTACTGAGAATTTTACCTCAAAATTTATTATCAATTACCTTCCCCATAATATAAAGAAGGAACCACTGACCAATATTCAAGGATTAAATAGTGTTATACATTTATTAAAATGTGTAAAAAATATATTAACATCTGTAAAATAGATATTAATACGATTACCTTTTTTAGAATTAATTTATGGGGATTCATGCAAGTAGAATATATATTGTCTAATTTTTGGGGGAAAACATACTCAAATTTGTCAATATTAATTGAAATATAATATGAATGTTTTTATCATTAAATTTATGATTTAATTATTTCGTATTCAATATATTTTATGTAATTTAAGAAAAATACTGAAATAGTTTTTAACATTTTTAAGGAATGCCATTTTATATTATATTTGACTCTGTTTGTACAACTTTGTAAATAAGATTATTTTATAATTTCATAAAAATGAATTCATTTTCACAACATATTATCCATTTTTATTTAAGAATATTACGTTAAATTATTTTATAATTTAAAAAATATTTTCTATTCATGTTTTTCTAAATTATTCCCTTTGAAATATTTTTTAGTAAAAATATAAAATGATATTTCTTATAAAAATTCAATTTTATTTCCTAGTTATCATATAAAATATTTCCTATCTATGTCAAAATAAATTAATTATTATTATTTTCCACTAGTGATATTCAATAATACTACCATCCATCTTTTTTATCTAGAAGAATTATGATCATTATTTATTGTTTTTTTGATGAAACCCATTTCTTACCATCAGTTAATGATCCAAGGATGAAATTATTATGGTTTTAGTGTTCATGTTCCACTAGTATATATGGTTTTCTTTCTATGATGGGTGGGGAAGGAATTATATATCCCTATAATTTATTAGGTAAATATTTATATCTAATATGATTAATTATAATGGATTAACAAGTGTACCTAGACTATTAAATTTTTACTAGAAATAGGAGTGAACCTAATCCACCTAGGGAAAATATCCAAAATGTGATGATTGTCTTTGTAAAGTGAATTTGAAAGGGGAAATTGTTTTTGATTCTTTTGTTAATTCACACACATTGGACACATTTTTATGTGTACGTATCATTATTATGGATCCTAATTGTAGAGTCATGTATCAACCCTACAATTACACATGGTTTATATTATTTTAAAGTATTATTAATTTTCTCATGGAATATGATGCCTATTTTATTTTTTATTATTCTCTTTTGTCACATCCATGCACATTGATTGTGTTCTTATACCCATTTTCTCATATTATGACCACTTAACAACATATATTTATATCTCTAATTGTTATGCTTAATAATTATATGAGATCACCCATTATTATATTTATATTTACCATTATATTTATAAGACTGTGACGTAAGATATGTTTATTATGGTGTCAAATTTAAATAATATATGTTGGTGATGTTGAGTAATGGTTGTGAAATATATTATCCATGCATATAGTAAGAAAATAATCTAAATCATGAGATTATGTGGTGTGATTTTTTGGGATAAAAAATTAATAATAATATAAAATGGAATAATATAATGTATGTTTTGATTAGGTAATCTAACTCTCCCTAATTTAATATTTTTTATCAATTTTATGATAAATCCCACTACATCATACAAACTCAAATATTCCAAAAAGGGAATAGATTTATAGGTATATTGATTCTCCACTATGAAAATAAAATTCTAATTACATTGTTATCTGATACTTATTAATGTTATCTATAGTTTAGGTTAATGAACTCAATTTACTCTTAGAAATTTATAGATATATCTTTATTATTTCGACTGTTATTGTTTTACTAAATGTTATAATAAAAAAAATTAATGGAAAACACTTTAAAGTCATCTAAAATAAGAAATTATTATTAGGACTACTGAAAGTAACAGATTCACTGATACAAGGATCCCAAATTTTTATATACTATTAAAAAATATCTGAAAATCCACATTTAACCACATAAAAATAGATAGAATATGTCTACATATTTTAAACTTCAGATGATACCAGTTGTTGACACATCTTGTATGTTGAACCTCTATCTTCATTTTCTCTAGGTTTTCTATATTTTAAATTACCATATTGAAATGTGTGATCTTCAAATACTCGAAGGCCACTAATTTAGAACATAGAATAATATTGATGTTTGACTATTAATAACATCATAGTTATCCATTTCACTTAATGAAATTTGTATAAAATTTATTCATGAGCCTTTAACTTCTTCCAACATTACACCTTTTGAACACAATCACATGAAAAGAGAACAAATAGTGAATAGACATTAAATAATGAAGTGTGTTTGTCAAACTATGTAATGAACCATAAGATACCATTTGTTATTATAAATACATGACACCATTTAAAATATATTATTATTATATTTTTCATAGGGTGTGACTCATTTCATGATATGGAAAATAAATGTTTTACTAATCAACAAAAAATCACATTAAGTTTCATTTGTTCTAAAAAAATTATGGATATAAAATATTTGAGTAAAAATTGAGGATATTTCAGTACCCTGAACACCTATCATGTCAAATCACATTTTATAATAAATAATATAAAACATGGGTTCTTTTTGGATTATTTCATCTTTTCCCTAGCAATACTGGCTCTTTCTTAATAGTTTAATAAAAATGGAAATCTATGATTGAGAATTAACACCACTTTAATTGAAGATCAGATATAATATCCCTTTCAATTATTTGGACCAACATGCATCTCCAAATTCAACATTGATATCACAAAGTATCTCTTAATACAACATTTTTATTTAGATTAATACCAGATATAATGGTTTCTCATTCTGAAACCTCTTATAATATATTTATATTATTTCATCACATGTATCTTTTTTCAATATATACTTCAAATGGATAATATATCCTAATTAATTTTTCATCAATTTCATCCTTATATATATGGATTATGTTTATGGGGAGATGTGTTCTTCTGGCACATCCTTATATAGTATATTGTTTTGGTCTTGATGATCCAATCCCTGGATTTTAAATCACATATATTCCATCATAGTGGGTTTCCTTACAATGCTAACTATAAAAACAAAACTAAAATTATTTTTTTATAAATATATATCTTCATTAAATTAGGAATCACCTTCACTATTACACTTTTCCCACATATTAATATTTATTACTTTTATTATTTTACATTTCATATTTTCAAATACATCATTCTCTAATGGGAGAATATTTCTCCAGTCTTTTCCACTTTACTAAGGGAATTATTTTTGAAACTAATTATGGAGTCATCATTTTTATACTCATAATATATAAGAACCCGAATATTTGTTCAAGTATGTTTTCCCTTTTTCATGAGTTTTTAATGTAAATAAACTTTCTGGAAATTTTAGAAGTACACATCGTGTACTTTTTGAGTACACGTCGTGTACTCTGTTCTTCCTCAAAGCCATGTGCTGGCCATGTACGGTCCACACACACGGTGTGTACGGCTAAGGTGGAGGCTGGTTTGTTCAGATTACGGAAAAAATTGAAGTACACACCGTGTACTCAATAATTACATGTCGTGTACTTTATTTTTTTTTAATTAAATGGACCGGGGTTGCTCCAAACCCCTATTTCCATCTTCTTATCTAGTTTTCGACCATCTGAGAGAGACCGTACGGCCGGATCTTCGACAGAGTCCTGCCTCGCCATCCGTTCTCCGACTCGAGCACGGTTAGTTGCGTTGGAATCACAGTAGTGAGTTCTTCCTTCTGTTTGAGCCTCTTTTCTTGATTCCTCCTCATTTCCAAGTTATCGTGGGATGAATTGTTTGTGCTTTTTCTCAGATCTACGTCATTCTAAGGGGAATCTATAGTCTATGTTCATGTATATCGATCATCTAGGATCAATGTAGGTGGTTTATGCCTTTCTGTAGAATGTTGATAGATATTTTGTGCAATTTCCACCAATACCCTTGAACGGGGTATTGCGTGTTTCCTGTTTTGCCCTTGTTACTTGCCTGCATTGTTTGATTGCTTTTGTATAGGTTATTTGTTGTGATTAGAGTATTTTTGTTGTTTGTGCTCAGTTTGATTTCCATTATTGTTCTTCATGTTTGTCGTTTATCCACTTACCATGCCTAGTTGTAGGATTGTGGACTATTCCCTTGTTTTGCTGTTGAGATTTAATTGATAGCCAAGTAGTTCTTGAGGTTTACTTGGACGATGTACACGCACGCTAAGCATGTATTACCTTTCACTCAGGACTATGAGAACCTAGAGTTGTAGACCAAAGGGTGAATTGATTGAAGGGCTTCTCCAGAGTGTCTTTTAATTACGATGTGAGACCATGGGGAGAATTGACGGAAGGGATTCTCCTGAGTGTCTTTTATTACGATGTGGTCCACAGGGGGAATTGATGTTGAGTGCTTCCCTAGAGAGACTTTAGCACGATACGAGACTATAGGGGGAATTGACAGTGAATGCTTCCCGAGAGAGTCTGCTTAATTACGTAGCTGAACCAGAGGGGTGAGACTGTGTGTGCCTCCCAGAGGGATGCTAGTACTTAGAGGTTGAACCATAGGGGTTAGACTGTGAGAGCTACCCAGAGGGTTGCATGTTTTTCTTCATGTTGCTGGATGCTTACTTGTGTGTTTTAATAGTTAGAACTGCGTTTTGTAGCTGTTTGTGATTTCTGTTTACTACTTCTTGTTTTAGTACTGCCATGTATTCATTGACTATTAGGCAAAAATATTAGGTTGATTTCCTACTGGGATTGAATCTCACACTCTGTTTGGGCCATGCTTTTGGGCCCAAGAAGTCTATGTTGTTGTAGTTATAGATAAGGGAAAGTGCACTTCTACTTCAGGATCATGATTGCACCAGGAGCTGGGGAGCATGGGACTGATTCGTGGCTCGCAATGCTGAGGAGATTATTTTGTTTTTCTTTTGCACTTGGTTTTACTTGTATTTCATCACATTGTTGTGTTTTCTATTTTCCTTAGATACTTGTACTTGCAAAATCATTTTCATCATAGTTATATATCTACATTTCTTCCGTTGTTTGGTTTCTATTGTTATGCATGTTGTTTACTGCTTCCGCTGTTTATTGTTGTTTTCATACCTTGTATACCTTTCCGAATGAGGGCATTGTTTCCCCACCGACTCACCAAGGACCTCGCTGCTAGTCGGTAGCCTCTGGCGTTTGGGGAAACACGCTTTAGGTCATGTGGAGAACCGGGTATGGGGCAGAAGTGGAGGGGCTCCGGACACGGGACATTACAAAGTGGTATCATAGGAGTTATTTTCTCTTTCGTTACGGTTTGGAGACCATAGCCTGGGATAGGACGGATTCGGTACATGGAATTAAGCTATGATCAGGAGTAACTAACTCGTGTATAGGGAAAAGCCAAACTACTTCTTTAATTGCAGTTTTCTGGTTTTGAGATTTTATGGTTGGTATGTTTTCACCTAGAGTGATTCTTATGACTTGTGCAGTTATTGTTTTGATATTTTGGTTCTATTTCTGTTGCAACCCGATGATATGAGGGTATTCCATCTCATGCATCATATATGCACTTTTAGAAATCAAATGTCATTCATTGTTGCCATGCCATCTAGGGTGCATTAGCGATTGCATGCTGTTGTGATCGGCTCTGTGTAATTAATGCATGCTGTTGGGATAGATGCTTGATAGATTCTCTGTTGTTATGTTATAAGACTGTTTTTTTGTTCCTTTCTTAAAAATGAATGCTGAATTTGGGTTCTTGAGGTGTTATGGGACCCACGGATCAGAATTTTGCACCTTTTCCGTTATTTTAGTGTTTCTGGAATTCTGCGCAGTT
Source organism: Viscum album (assembly GCA_963277665.1). Lineage (NCBI taxonomy): Eukaryota > Viridiplantae > Streptophyta > Magnoliopsida > Santalales > Viscaceae > Viscum > Viscum album. Next base: position 615,850,183 of record OY728136.1, read on the forward strand.
TCTGAGCTACTGCCCATAAAAAACCCATAATACACCGCGTGTACTTTTTAGATACCCGTCGTGTAGTTTTCATGCCATGATACTGACCGTGTGGGAAGAACATGATTTCGTGGGAGTAACTTTGGTAACACGCCACGTACCAGTGGTACACGTTGTGTGGGTTCGGGGCTGTGCACCCGGCCGTGTCACTAACAACACGGGTCGGGGAAGCTCGGGTAGAACATGATGTTTCCATAAGGAACACACCGTGTAGTCTTGTCTGGGTACCCGGCTATGTCACAAACAACACGGGTCAGCTTTACCTTCCTTTCCACAGGCCATGATTGTTCAGAACACGCCGTGTAGTATTTCCCAGGTACCCAACCGTGTCACGAACAATACGGGACGGTGTCGCCTTCGCCTATACACGCCGTTCTTGTTCGGAGCACTCTGTGTAAGGTCCATCCGTGTATACAACCGTGTACTCAACAACACGGACCACTGAATCCTTGTCTAGTGCACGTCGTGTTTGTTTCAAACACGCCGTGTAGTCTCGGGTTGAGTCGGACCATGTGGGTTAGTCGTGTAAGGAGACTCAAGCAGGGGAATAGTTTTCAACTACACGCCGTCTGTGGGGGTCAACACGCCGTATAGTTTGTAGTGTACATGACTTGTAGGGAAGGAGTGCACACCCATGTCAGTGGTTTAAGAAGACACGACATATAGTTTTATACACGCCGTGTAGTCGTGTTTTGAAATATTGTGGGTTTTTCTTCCCCTGTTCCCATTTTGTACTCTTGTGTTCTCTGTCCTGGTTTTCCTGATATATGGTGTGCTTTTGATCTTTCAGAGCTATGCCTCCAAGAAGTCCTCCAGTCATACGTATGTCTCCAGGCAGTGATCAGATGCCAGACAGTGCTGATCAGGGAATTCTTGTCGATCCCCCAGCCGAGCCTGCCTTGGCACCAGTTGTTGTACCAGTTGCGGGCACTGATGCGCAGTTCAGGGAGGGTTTCATGATGATGATGCATTCCTTCCAGGGAGCACCGCCTCCTGCCTCATCTATGGCAGACTTGACGCGGGTCTTTCAGCAGCAGCATCCTCCCACGTTCTTGGGGGAGGGAGGACCTCAGGCTACAGAGTAATGGCTGGAAGCCATGCTGACTATATTTGAGAATCTAGAGACGACTCCAGAGAGGCGGGTCAAGCTCTCTACCTACATGCTCCGAGACTCTGCCAAGAAGTGGTGGGACATGATCTCACAGGCGGGTCAGCAGTAGGCTATGACTTGGGAGGAGTTCCAACGCGTGTTATATGACTACTTTTACCCGGAGACCCTGAGGGCCGATCGAGCCCGGGAGTTCATGAGCTTAGAGCAGGGTACTATATCTGTCATGGAGTATATCTCTCGTTTCACTGAGCTCTAGCATTTTACAGCCCTTCGGGATGGGAGTGGGGTGTTTTTGGAGAGGAATTTTGAGGATGGACTCAGGTGGGAGATTCGCTCCCAGGTGAACATTTCCCAGCTGACTTCCATTACTTCCATCCTCAACCAGGCACTGGTTACGGAGCACAATCTGAGAGACTCTAGAGCTACGAGTCAGGGCGGTTCTGCTTCCAGAGCTAGCTTTCCTTCTGATGACAGCAAGAAGTGCCGTAGAGATCCTACGCACGGTGATTCGAGGAAGTGAGATGCATCATCAGGTAGCCAGGTGACATGCTAACAGTGTGGCTGGATAGGGCACACAAGGCCATAGTGCTAGAGAAACCCCGTGGAGTGCCGATCTTGCGGCAAGATGGGTCACCTTCAGCGTTTCTGCCAGGTTTTCTCACCAGCAACAGGTGACCGGGGTTCTTCCATGACTCCTTGTTCAGGAGAAACCCCACTAGTCTCTCACCAGTCAGGAAACTGGAGTTCTTCTGGCTGTTCGGGTAGAGGTGGTGGTCGAGGTTGTGGCAGTCAGCCACCAGTCCCTCAGCACCAGTAGGGAGGTTCTTCTCAGAGAGGTCAGTCAGGGGCACATGGTTGCGGTGCATGCCAGTCTTCCACCGTGGAGCAGACTTATCAAGATAAGGATCCCGACCATTCTACTGTTTGAGATACAATTTTAGTAGCCTCAGTTTTATCTTCATCCCTTTTCAATCCTGGTGCTACACATAGCTTTATCTCTGTTGCTGTTGTAGAGAGCCTTGGACTCTGCAATTATTTTCTACTGACTCATTGACACTAGACACACCCTTGGGAACAAGGAAATCTAGTGTACTCCAGTGTAGAGAGTTCCCTCTCGAGGTTGCTGGGTATCACTTCTTATGGGATCTCTATGTCCTAGAGATGATAGGATATGATGTCATTCTTGGCATGGACTGGTTGATTCCCTTCCGGACAGTCGTCGACTGCTATCGCCGCAGAGTCTGTTTTATTTCACCAGAAGGTGAATCATTCCTTCATAGAGGTGAATGGGACATTCGGTAGAGTCGGGCAGGACTCAAGCATCTTGGTCTAGGAGAAGTGACAACGTAGATTGATAGTCATTATCTAGATGATCAGGGGACTCCACAGTTGGACTTTCCTCCAGTGGTGGATCGCTTCAGGGATGTTTTTCCAGAGGACTTTTCGGGTTTGCCTTCGGAGCGTGAGGTAGACTTCTCTATTGAACTCATGCCAGCAGCAACACCGGTGTCCATTCCTCCCTACAGGATGGCCACACCTGAGTGGCAGGAGCTCAAGAAGCAGTTGGAGGAGCTACATGCTAAGGGTTTCATCCGACCCAGTAATTCTCCTTGGGGTTCTCCTATTCTGTTTGCAAAGAATGAAGACGGTACCCTTTGGCTTTGTGTGGATTATCGGAAGCTGAACCAGTTGACGGTCAAGAACCAATATCATTTACCAAGGATTGATGACCTTTTCGATCAGCTTCGAGGAGCCTGTGTGTTCTCTAAGATCGACTTGAGGCCCAGTTATCATCAGTTGTGCGTTAGACCATCAGATATACCTCTGTAGCCTTCAGGAGAAGGTACGGTCTTTACGAGTATACATTCATGCCCTTCGGACTCACGAACTCACCTGCAGTTTTTATGGCACTGATGAATCGAGTGTTCCATCATTACTTGGATTCCTTCATCATGGTCTTCGTGGATGATATCTTGGTGTACTCTCACACTCAACACAACCATGCCACCCATCTTGAGATAGTTCTGAGTACACTGAGAGTGAATCGACATTATGCTAAACTCTCGAAGTGCCACTTCTAGAAGAATCAGATTATCTTTTTGGGTCATATCATCTCATTGGAAAGAGTATCTGTTGACCCAGAGAAATTGAGATCTGTAGTTTCCTAGGAGCATCCGAAGAACGTTTTTGACATACGAAGCTTCCTAGGGCTGGCTGGATACTACAGACGCTTCATTCAGAACATTTCTCATCAAGCATCACCTTTGACAGGTCTGACCAAGAAGGGGGCGATGTTCTTATTGTCAGATTCTTGTGAGTACGCCTTTCAGGAGCTGAAAGGGAGGATGATGTCATCCCCGATACTAGTCTTACCAGAGTCGGTCAAGAGCTACATTGTTTACTGTGATGCGTCGGGTATCGGGTTGGGAGTTGTGCTTACGCAGGGAGATGGAGTCATTGCATATGGGTCTCGGCAGCTGAGGCCACATGAGAGGAACTACCCTACGCACGATCTGGAGTTGGCAGCTATTGTTCATGCCTTGTGCTGTTGGAGACACTATCTTCTGGGAGAGAACATTGTGTTCTTCACTGACCACAAGAGTCTCAAGTGTATCTCCACTCAGCGTGATCTAAATCTGAGGCAGCGCAAGTGGGTCGAGTACCTTCACTCTTTTGACTTCGAGATCTCCTATACGCCGGTAAATGGAAACACTGTGGAAGATGCGTTGAGTAGGATAAATCAGATTCAGGCAGTTTAGGAGGCCAGTAATGAGTGGAAGCTGATGGCTTTGTTCTATGAGATGCATCTGGGGGTGTATAACAGATGGGGACATACTTTTCTATCTTCTATAGCTGTTACCTCCATGCTACTTGATCAGCTACTGTTGAGGTGGCTATCAGACTCGGAAGGCTTAGTCATGCAGGAGAGTGTGTCAAGAGAGGACCCTCTTCCAAGATGGACAGTGGGCGAGGATGAGATCTTGCATTTCCAGGGACGCATATGTGTTCCAGCGGACATACACGAGGAGCTGATGTAGGATTTCCATTCCTCTATTTGGGCAGTTCATCCTGGCGTCACCCAGATGTATCAGGACCTTCATCGCCAATACTGGAAGCCATGTATGAAGAAGGATGTTGCTGGTTTTTTCATGGTATGTTCTACTTGTCAGTAGGTGAAAGTAGAACATCAGCGACTAGGGGGGCTCTTAAAATAATTACCCATTCCGGAGTGGAAGTGGAACGATGTTGCGATGGACTTCATGACCAGGTTGCTGAGATCACATCTAGGGAACGATACTGTTTGGGTTGTCGTCGACAGACTTATGAAGGTTTCTCACTTCTTGCCGATCAAGGAGACCTTCAGTGTCGATGATCTGGGATGACTTTACATCAGAGATATTGTGCGTCTGCATGGAGTTCCACGCTCTATTATGTCAGAAAGAGATGGGCACTTTACCTCTAGGATCTGGCAGGGACTTCATAAGGCCTTGGGTACACATGTAATTTTCTGTACAACATACCATCCCCAGACTGATGGCCAGTCCGAGCGCACGATCCAGGTGCTTGGGATATGCTCAGAGCTTGCATCCTTGACTTTGGTAATTCTTGGGAGAAGCATATTCCTCTGGTGGAGTTTTCCTACAACAATAGTTTCTAGGCAACCATTCAGATAGCACTATACAAGGCTTTGTATGGTAGGCCATGCCAATCACCCTTCTGCTGGATGGAGGTAGGAGAGGCAGCTTTGCTAGAACCTCATCTTGTTCAGGAGACTTCAGAGCAGATAGATCTGATTCGGAAGAGGATGTCTACAACACAGTCTCAACAGAAGTATTATGCTGATTAGTGGAGACGACCTCTGGAGTTTGAGGTCAGTGATCAGGTTTTCCTGCGTGTCACACCGAGGTTGGGACACAAGAGGATTCGGAGACAGGGTAAGCTTTCGCCATGGTACTTCAGGCCGTTTGAGTTTTTGGAGAGAGTGGGGCCAGTCGCTTATCGGTTGCAGCTACCACAGAGGTATCTGGCCATGCACGACGTCTTCCACGTCTCTCAGCTCCGACGTTACTTTTCAGACCCATCTCACGTCTTTCATCCTGAGGAAGTTGAGCTTGAATAGGATGTGTAGTTCGAGGAGAATCCTATCTGGATTGTCGATCATAGTACGAAGGTTCTCCGCGGGCGGTCTGTTCCTCCGGTACGGGTGCTATGGCAGCACAGGCGAGTATAGGACGAGACCTGGGAGAGGGAGGCTGATGTACGATCGCAGTGTCCAGAGCTGTTCGGGGATTCTTCTTCTCCACATCTGTATGGAAATTCGGGGACAAATTTCTTTAAGGGGGGAAGTTTGTAAGAACCCGGATCTTTGTTCAGGTATGTTTTCCTTTTTTCTGGAGTTTTTAAGGAAAACATAAATTCTGGAAATTTCAGAAGTACACACCGTGTGCTTTTTGAGTACAAATCGTGTACTCTGTTCTCGCTCAAAACCGTGTGCTGGCCGTGTCTGGGCCACACACACGGTGTGTACGGCTGAGGTGGAGGCCGGTTAGTTCAGAGTATCGAAAATATTGAAGTACACACCATGTACTCAAGAAGTACACGACGTGTAGATTTTTTTTCATTAAACGGACCAGGGTCGTGGATAACCCCTATTTCCATCTATATCTCCAGTTTCCGATCATCCAAGAGTGACCGTACGGCCGGATATTTGACGGAGTCCTGCCTCACTGTCCGTTCTCTGATTCGAGCACAGTCAGTTGCATTGGAATTGCAGTGGTGAGTTCTTCCTTCTTCTTGAGCCTCGTTTCTTGATTCCTCCTCGTTTCCATGTTATCATGTAACGAAATTTTGTGCGTTTTCTCAGATCTACATCATTCTAAGGGGAATCTGTAGTCGAGGTTCACGTATATCAATCTCCTAGGATTTAGGTACGTGGTTTGTGCCTTTCCGTAGAAAGCTGATGGATATTTTGTGAATTTTCCACCAAAACCATTGAACGCAGTATTGCGTGTTTCCTGTTTTTCCCTTGTTACTTGCCTGCTTTGCTTGATTTCTTTAGTAGAGGTTATTTCTTGTGATTAGAGTATATTTTTTTGTTTGAGCTCAGTTTTCTTGCCATGCTTGTTCTATCTGTTTGGTGTTTAGCTAGTTTCCATGCCTAGTTATAGGATTGTGGGCTGTTTCCATGTTTTGTTGTTGAGCGTTAGTTGATATACAAGTAGTTCTTGAGGTTTACATGGACGATGTCCACGCACGCTGAGCATGTTTTATGTTTCACTCAGGACTGTGAGAACCTTAATTAGTAGAACAAAGGGAGATTTGACAGAAGGGCTTCTCCAGAGTGTATTTTAGTTACGATGGGAGACCAAGGGGGGAATTGATGGAAGGGCTTCTCCATAGTGTCTTTTAATTACGACGCGGGCCATAGGGGGAATTGACGTTGATTGCTTTCCCAGAGAGTCGGCTTTATTACGTAGCTGAACTGGAGTTGTGAGACTGTGTGTGCCTCCTAGAGGGTTGCTAGTACTTAAGGGTTGAACCATAGTGGTTAGACTGTGAGATCTACCCAGAGGGTTACCTGTTTTTCTTCTTGTTGCTGGCTGCTTACTTGTGTGTTATACTTGTTAGAACTATGGTTTGTAGCTCTTCGTGCTTTCTGTTTACTGCTTCTTGTTTTAGTACTGTCATGTATTCATTGACTGTTAGACACAAATATTTGGGTGATTTCCTACTGGGATTGTATCTTACACCCTGTTTGGGCCATGATTTTGGGCCCAAGAAGACTATGTTGCTGCAGGTATAGATAAGGGCAAGTGCCCTTCTACTTCAGGATTATGATTGCACCAGGAGCTGGGGAGCATGGGACCGAGTCGTGGAACGCGATGCTGAGGAGATTATTTTTTTTCTTTTTCCCTTGGTTTCAGTTGTATTTCATCACGTTGTTGTGTTTTATGTTTTCCTTATATACTTGTACCTACAGCATCATTTTCATCATTGTTATATATCCACATTGCTTAAGTTGTTTGGTTTCTGTTGTTATGCATGTCGTTTACTGCTTCTGCTGTTTATTATTGTTTTATTACCTTGTATACCTTACCGAATGAGGGCATAGTTTCCCCACTGACTCACCATGGCCCTCGCTGCTATTCGGCAGCCTCTGGCATTCGAGGAAACATGCTTGAGGACATGTGGCGAACCAGGTACGGGGCACCAGTGGAGGGGCTCCGGACTTGGGACGTTACATTTGAAGAAATTAAATTCACATTAAATTTTTTTATCCTTGGTTTTTATTTCGTTACACCTATATAGTCCTTTTCCAATTGAATTAAAAAATTTCCTTTGGCCATATTGATTATTATTATATATTTGTGGATATATTATATGCATAAATAGTGGTGGATGGTTAACATAATGTTTCCATTCATATTTACTCTCTTCTAACAAGAAAAATATATTTATTAATGTAATATATAGTTTTGTTTGGAATTCTTGATTCCCCCTCAAGATGGGAAAGAGGGTTCTCATTCTGGCATCCCCATCACATCACTTACCTGACTTAGTATACACATATAATCATATAGTTATAATAAAATACTTCATATAATATCATGCATCTTGTTTCATTTTCGCAGTTATGTTGTTTCGACTAATATTCAACCATAGATTACCAATTATACTTTTGAATGAAATCCATGCCATGTCCCAGAATTCTACTATATTTTAATTCTGTAGGAGCCTTCCTTTAAGTGCCTTGAAATATAATTTTTAATAAAATTATACCAAATAAAATCAAATTTTATTTTTTAAGATTTGAATTCTCTACTAATTAGGGATTCATTAAGAGTGTTTTATATTATTCTATTATAGTAATTCCACCACATTTCAATATATACATTTTTAATATTTTGATTCAAAATATCCTTTATCTCCTCTTTTATTTAAAATGAGACTTTGTGGGATTTAGTCCCCGCATTGATTTGTAGTTTTAGAGGGATACTATATTAATTTATCTTTTTCTCTATTTCAAACTGTTGTTCTAAATCGAAATAAATATTTCCATGTATTTCATTGTGAAAAAACATATTATCCCCCCTTTTTACAATGCCTTCATTCATGTAAACGTCGTCTTTATTATACCATTCTTCATTAAAAAAAATTAATGATGAATACATAATTTACCTTAAAGATTATTTACTATTGATCCATGCTTTTAAGTATGACATTGATCTAGTTTTATTTTGGTATAAACATTATCAATATTAATTAATTGACAGCCTTGATGCTTATTCAATAAAATCACTATCTATATAAATAACATTTGGGGATTCTAATTTTTTTTATTTTCAAGTATCATAAATAAATTTATGTTTCATTTTTCAAAATAGAATAAAAAGTAATCACTTTTTTCAAATAATGTATTATTATTTGCATTTATCTATTCTATTTTGATAATTAAATTTTCACTATGTATCTGAATTAAAAATTAACAATCATAGTGTTTTTATTTAAATCTGGATGTTTATTTTCCACCTACCTAATCTTTCATAATTTTTTCATATAAATTTTACCAGATATTTCTTTTACAAAAATATATATAAATATGGATGAATTTGTTAAAAAACATTCATGAGATATCATTGTTAATAAATTTCTATGTCCCCCTTTTAGGTACGTGATCAGTATTATTTTTCAAATTCGAATCTTATGGTATATGATCCATGATATCATAAAAAAATTGTAAAATCAAACATACATATTTTTAAAAGAAGAAAAATTAGTACTAAAAAAGACACAGTATTAATAAAAATCACAAGTGTGAAATAAATCTATGATTATATTCGGAATATTGAACAATATAACACATTTTTTTGAAATATTGTTATCATATCAAAAGTTACACTAAACAAAAATATTAGATGATAAATGAAATATTATTGTTTAAATATGACTGTTATATAATTGTTATTGATTTTGAGGGTATAAACATTATATATAGAGTTATGAAATAAATATGAAGTACAGAATATATAAAAATACATGGATTAATTATTTTTAAATATTTAAACATTTTGATGTATTGTTATTTTATTCTTCATAAATATGTTCTATTAAAAAAATTGTAACTTAATATGAAAAAATAAATAAAAATAACTTCTTCAATACATTGAAATTTTTCATAATAAATATATTATAATTTTTAAAATTATAATATCTATATAATTTTTGGGTAATTTTTTTGGATTTTGTGAAGAAGTTAAATTTTTAGTTAGTATTAAAAACCACTTTTTATTAAATATGGGATCTTTTATGATATCGACGAGATGTAAATTTGATATTAAAAGTTTTGATACATATGGAAAGGATTATATGTGGTATAATACTAAAAATATCATACATAAATAAGACAAAACCTATATATTAGAATTTATTTCATAAAAAAATAAAAAAAATAATGTCGATGTAGACCATCCATAGTGCTAGAAAAGCACAATTTTGTGTCCAAAAGATTATATTTGAGAAATAACATGTCCTTCCATGGAATTATTTTATATATTCATTATTATATATGATTGTGATGAATATACAAGAATCGTTTCATAATTTAACAAGTATTTTATCCAAATGCTTCTATAATGATTCTATGATGGTGGAAAAGTAAAAATAACATATTAAATATGGCTTAATAACACAGATATGAGTTAGGTTTTATATTTAATAAATATAGATGGTAGTTTTTAGAAATAATATTTTTTTCATGATGGATGATTTTTTATATTTTTATTTTATTATAATAATATCTTTAACTCTTATACAACACTGACTGAGTATATATTATATTATTGTAAAAATTTAATAAATGATTAAAATGATAAATATTATTATATTTCATTATAATTAAGGCGATCTGTGAATTTAATAAAACAAAATGAACAACTAGGTATGTATAAAATTAATTTGTTCTAATACTACTACTTTCTTGATGTTATTAAGGTCAAATTAATCAATAGTTATACAAATATACATTTATAATATTTCAATATAAATAATATTTTATTTAATTATGTAAAATGAAAAAATCATAAATTTGTCCATGTTTCTAGGACATAGTTAAGAATATCATTAATTTTCCCATTATTATAATTATATTGAACATCAATGAGTAAAATAATTATTGTAATGGTATGAATAAAAATTGTCAAAGAAGTGTTAAAACCATATGATTAATGTAAATATATAATAGATAACATGTCTATTTATTATTTCAGAATTGTAAATATATCCTCAAAACCAGTGTCTCTAAAATTAATTATTTAATGGACAGTTATCCATTGAAATGGCTAATATATTATTTCAATCAAATAATGTTATAAATAGTCATCCTCTTATTTTTAAATATCTTGTATATGTTCACATAATAATAAATATATTATTAATGAATATTAATATAAAATTCACAAATAATTAAATATTTTATGATATGGATGTATATATATAATTGTTAGTAATTATTAAATTATAATAAATTTGATGCAACATTGAAAAAGTATTTCATCAGTTAATATAAAAATAATTTAATAAAATTAAGTTCAATACAATTTGACTGATATAATTTGTATCCTAAAATATATATGTTAATATAAATTTTTTTATTTTATTTAATATATTGTATTCAAATTTAATATTTTTATTTATGTTTTTTAAGACCAATTAGGAGAGTAGAGTCTAAATTTACAATAATTAAATTTTATGAGAAGATGATATTTTTAAATTTCATGAAAATCATAAAAATATTAAAAAAGGATAAAGGGAAAAGATACTGTTGGAAATGGAATCCATTCTCCATTTATAGGCCTTTTGGAATTATATGCATTGAGAATAAATTTTTTTATAATTCATTCTTTTTTGATATTCAAAAAGTGCCCCTCATGTCAATTATAAAAAAGAACTCTTGCCCTCACATAATTACAATATAATAAGCCTTATAGATAGACAAAACTATAACAATTTATCATAAAAACAACTATAGAAATATTCTACACATTTTATCCCATAGTACAGTCCCTATATTCGTTTAGTGTATATTTAAAAGAGAGGTTTCCATGAATTGGCAGTCGCCTAAACAGATCTCTTTCTTTTTCTACTCTATTACATCCTCTATATTGATGGTATTTATCTTTAAATAATATTTTATATATCCTAAATATTCATAAATTTCATAATTATTATGAAAAAACCAGGTTTAATCCTCTTACTCATTAAATCAGATTTGAAATCATCACTCGTCTGTATATACTTCTTACCATCTCCATACAGTGATACAATTCATATCTTACCACAATGTATTTGTATGATGTGTTTAATGTTTTAATTTTGTATTCATTAAATCATTATGATTATTTAATTATTATATTAGAAGTACATATGTACCAACCAAAGTTTTAGGAAAGGATAACATCGCTCATGTGTACGTGTGGACTTCCACCTCTAAAAAGTTAGGTGATTTATTTTTCATTTACATTTTTTCAAATAGTATCAAGGATTAATATTTTGAATATATGTAATATATATGATATATTAATTTTCTTTTAAAGGTGTTTGAATATTTTTTCCATTCCATTCCTTGAAAAATGATATTAATGTTAATGAGTATGTATAACCTACCATTTCCGTGAACTGTGTAATTCAATTTTGTATCTATAACATTTATGGATAAATATAAGTACTTATATATTCAATATATCTGATATTTATATAATGATAAAATTTTAATATAATTTAACATTGTTAAATTTAAAATGATCAAAAAAATGAAATGATATACTCATGATAAACGATGCATTAAACACCAATAAATAAAAATTTTAATAAGGTATTATAAATGAAAGTGGATGTTGAATTGTTATAAAGGTATAATATATTATATTAAATGTATAAAAAAACTCTGGTATATAATTATAATAAAAAAATATTTATTATATTGAATTATATATTACTTTTTTATAAAATAAAATATGAGGTAAGGGATTTTCTCCACACTTTCCCTTCTGTGGGACACATTGCATGTACACCAATTTTTTCTTTCCAGTTTGTTATATACTATAGAAGAATGTATTTTTTGAAGAATATTATTGAAATTATTATGATTGCCATATACATATCCAAATATAGATTATATGAAATATATGATTCAAAAGATACCATAGTGAAAAAGGTATTATTTCACAATATAAAAAATACATGAATTTTGTTATATTAAGTCTCTATTGGGGAATATTTTTAATAAATATGAACAATTTATAAAAATTTATAAATAAGGGATTTAGTATTATACTTTTAATTTTTAATGTAATTTTTACCAATGTTTGAATTTTTTAAAAATTGTTTGAATGGAGTCTTTTTTATAATTTCCAAATGAGGTTATTTAATATTTTTCAACAAAAATATAGAAGAAATTATTTTTAACTTATTCAGAATGAATATATTTTTAAAATATCTTGAGAAAATTTTTATTTCATGAATTTCTTATAAACAGAAACGTTTCTTCTCAATGAAAAATTTTTACATGATAATTGTGCATATTTTTTGAAATAAATTATTTCTAAATTGAAATTTTATTTTTCATTAAGAATGATTTCATTAAATATTTCTATATCATGTTGCATTTAAAATGTAAATTTGTTATTTTACTTATTATTTATTGGGTATATTATATAAGGATGAAATCTTTATTCATTAGATGGATGGTTTATGTCAATAATTAAAAGTGCGAATATATGTGAAAACCTTTTATTTTTTATGGGTTATGGTATAATGAAATGTTTATGAAAGATGTTTATTTTCTCGGGTTATTAAATAATTAATTATATATAATATTATGGAATTTTTTTACTAATTTTCATTATGTGATGGGTGGGAACTATATCTTCTAATAATGTATTAGTTAAAGACTCATATCTCATGAAATAAATATGCCTAGAATGGTGGAGTAGATCGAGTTTTATAAGGAAATATTTCTAAAATGATAGTCTTTTGAGTGATCCTTGACAACTATGATGCTATATAGGGTGAACCCATTATTCTATTATAACCTTTGAAAGAATCCTTTATTATTAGTTAAATTATTTTCTATATTTATTTTTCTAGAACAACAACTAGTAATATTCTTATATTATGATCTCACGGTTCTTGTTCATTGATTTATTATTGATTCATTTATTTTTAACTAGCATGATTTAATATATCTCATAAAAAATGAACTTTTATGTGTATGGTATGGTTTTAAAATGTTAAGATCTTATTCTTATACAATTATTATCAATTTATGATTATGTAATCATTAATATTTCTCATGTTTACATTTATTGAGCATCTATGATAATCCTTTTATTATGTTTCATTTCCCCATTTTATAATGGATGGTATTGAGTATGATATGTCTAAAAATGGTGGTATTTATCATGAAATAAATGGGAGAATATGTAGATATTTTATGAACCTATTTTTTATTTTCAAATTTATCCAAATATACAAGACCAAGATTATTATGGTGTGAATTGAAATGTTATATAATGAATATTAATTAATTTATATTTCATATATATTACTGAAAAGTTTTGGTTGATAAAAAAATTGAAGCAAGTCATTAATGTCCCAGACCTAGATGCCAGTCAACAGTTCCCCAAGCCTACATGCATATCTCCCCAAACTGAAGAGGCTTTTGACTATTAGTGAGAGAATACTCTACTACAAAAATATTTAAATCCATTGATGGGGATATAAAATCACTAGGCAAAAGAACTATTGAAGTACCTCTTTATCAATGACCTAAAATGAGCTATAAAAGTTGGTCTTTAAGAGAACTAAAAAACTGCCATTAAAGGGTGCCATTGAACAACACTTTTTTCCTAGTATTGATAAAGGGTATAATTCAATTAAAAATATTTAGTTAAAATAATTTTTAAATATATAAATATGTTTATCTAGATATCATAATAATATGTATTATTAAAATATGTTTAAGATAAGGAAAATAATAATTTACTCATAATATACAAGATAATTAGTGAAAAGGACATATAAAATGTCATAATAATATATTTAATTAATAATTTTTTATTATTACAATGTAATAGTAATTTATTATAATTTTTTTATAAAACATTCCAAAAATTAATAAAATATCGAAAACAAGTTAAGACCTTAACACGAACGTCAAACAACCATAACATTTGTTCAGGGTGTCTATTTGAGCTCCACCACATATCAAATTGAAGCCTACAAGTAGATAAATTTTATGTTGAGCAGGGGTATTCTAGTTCACTTTATTCAAATACTAAAAGGCCCATATGTCCTCTAACAATTATTATTTATTCTGGGTACCCAAATTTCATTTAAATTTGGATGAATTTTCTACCTCATTTAAGGGAGTATTATTGCCATTTTTTGTTAGAGACTGAATTCATTTTCATGTATTACATTTATATTGATATCATGGTTTTTCAATTTTATTATTTTTCAAATATTAATTTCATTTAAATTTAAATATATTTATATTTTCCTATTCTTAATTATAATAAATCCATTTTATAAATACATATATAAACATATTTTTGTAAAAATTTATTTTAAAAATATTAAAAAAATATTTACTATTCATTTTATTTAATGTAAATAATATCCATTGTATTTACTTTATAAAAATTAAATAATATGTTTATATATACCTATATAATTAATTTATATATATATACATGTGTGTGTTAGTAATTGAAAAATATATATGTATTTGTATATTCTAATATATATAAATAATCTAATTTTATAAAAATGTATGGAAAATAATATGTAACTGTTTTTTACATTATAAAAGTACATTCTTAATGTATATATATACGCATATATGTTCATATTAATAAAAATACATATTTATATTATATAATAGTATATGTAAATGAATATAATATATAATTCAAATAAATAAACATAACTATATATATACCACAAACACAAATTTATTTTATAAATGAATTTGAAAATAAAATGAATATAATAATAAATGAAATACAAGTAAATATACAAATAAATAAATAGAAATATCATTAAACAGAAAACAAATCAACATGGTGTAGTGAAAAATGAGTTCTATATTCAATGGATAGGTGCATGGTTTAAATTCAGGTGGGAGCACATTAGTCGGGAAATTCAAAAAGTAATGATAAATGGTGTAGTGAGGTGAAAAGCACTCATAATGAGGGGGGATAACTAAGAAAGGGGTCAGGATCACATAGTCTCGAAAAAAATTTCCCTTTTTAATAGCGTTGTGTTTATCTGCACTAAAAAATGTTTTTAAAGGCCCCCTTTAACAGTTTGAAAAAATGGTGTGAAAGTGGTATATTAACATTTCTAAAATGAATTGTTAATCAGAACATTTTAGAGGAATTTTTTAGAACTGTTAATAGGGGCCTTTAATAAGGAATTTTTGTGCTGTTAAAAGCATAGGGATTTTAACCACACTCCAGTAGTTTGTGCTTTTTTTACTCAAAGAGGCCCATTCTAGAATTGTTCATGCCCTACTTTTTAGTAGTTCAATGTCTATTCATGGTATACAATTACCTCTTTAGTAGAGTTAATAAATTTTGAATATCAATAATAGATTATTAGAAAAATTAGAAAACCATACAGACAATAGATACATAATAATAACCAATAATGATATCAAAAGTAAGATCATATAAATTTATAATGATACATGTCTCTAAAAAATCAGAAAAAAAGTCACACAATAGTACAATAAATTACTTGAATAAAAATAGAAAATTTTCCAAAACTATTAATCTTACATAATGTTCCACAACTCTATCAAAAGATCCTCTGCTCCTATGTAGTAGTCAAGAACTTATAATAGGTATCCTTCCCTTTTCCATACATGAAACCATATAGTCTATTCATGTACCTTAGGCGACACAAATATGGTGTGAGACCAAATCCCAGTAGCATACCACCCACGGTCTAGTGTCATGCAGTCATGGAATATAAATATATATATATACTATAGTGTTCAAATAGAAATGTAATATCCAAGGATTTACAAAATGTAAATATCATGTAGTGTCCATGTTCTCATTTATAATCCAGTTCAGTTAACGATTTCATATCATTTAATAACAGTGTCTCGATACACAATTTGTTGCATGACTTCCCCCATGATGATTGGTTAATAGAGGATACCAAAATAAACCATCCATAAAGTAGAAAATATTACTAAATCTAATATTGTTCTTGGTTTTTATAGACACATATTATAACTTATTCCATTTATTATTCATTTATGAACATAAGCCCATCCTTCCCATTCCTAATATGTAATCCATGAATTGCTTCATATATATTATAAAGAAACACCTTACAAGGATATCTATATAGATCCTCAAAAAATCCAAGGTATCTCTCTAGTTGTTGTTTTATATTCCTTCCATTCGAGTTCATCCTTGGTGGTCCACTAAGGGGGACCAAGTATAACCCATGGAATATATAATCACATTAACAATGAGTCAGTCCGTGTAAAACCTTAAGGACTCCAAGTATCACTCGACATATATTTATACCTCTATGAATCCATCATTGGTAGGCCTATTGGGCATCCACGTTTCACTAAGGAATAAGAAAGGTACATTCCAAATGAGTCCTCTCATAGAGTTTAAAATTTAAATCCATGTGTCACTCATTGTATATAAACATTAAATATCACTCATTAAAATTTTATCAATTTCACATAAACATGTCAAAGTCAACCCCAAGAATAATCCATTTAAAATTAACCTCACCATTGAAGGTGACTCAAGGAATTTGACAAGATTAGAGAGGTAGCCTTAACTTAACTACCACTGTAACTTCATCACAGCCAGTGTCAAATTATTAAATAATCCATTATAAGGTGAAGTACAAGAGAAATATATATTCCTTCACATTCTATTAAGTATTTTAGTTACAATTGAAATTGAAATTTAATTTATATATCATTTCACTATTTATGGAAGCTGTTAAAAAGAAAATATTTACATCGCATGACATGGTTTAATTGTATCACCTCAAAGGTATCCAATCATAAGACACCATTGGTGGTCCATTTGCATTACCAAAAAACTCATGCGGGGGTAAAATCATGGTCCACAACATATAAAAAATCATTAACAGGCCAAATTTGTTATCTAGGAAATAATTAGAAATTAAATTCATGGTTTTTATTTCATTTCAAGGCACTTCCTGATAATTGGTCACATGAAAAAAAACATATATAAAAACTTCAACATTAAATGAAATTCACGAGACCACCTACCATAATATTGTCTAGGGTAACTTATCTTGTATCAGCACTAAATTCCACTTAGATATAGTTAAAAAAAATAATATATGAAGAATATATAAATAATTAAAATTATATTTCACCTAAATAGAACATCCGATAGAAACCTAACTGGGGATTGACACAAAAAGAATTGGAAATCATCGATGAGGATCCAACAATAAGAGCAGTTCCAGAATCCATTATTGGATGGATAAGATACATAAACTACTACATTATGTATCAACAAGGCTCTAAAATGATCAAGGATTTATTGTGGTTTAATAAAAAAATATGGTTAGAAATATTAATTAATTAAGTGTAATTATATCATTTAACCCAAAAATTATGGCCACACAGTTTGGCTACACATTTGTCCAAACCAAGCGCCAAAAATGCGTGCTTAGTGGCATGAAATGGATCATCATATGGTATCCTCACACGAGTTGACCAGCGTTGTGGAATCAATGAAAAATCACACTACCATGATTATTCCACATGTAAACATTGAAGCTGAGAATTGATGGAATGTAAGGTATTTATACCTCAATAAAGATAAATGATTTTTCAAACATCCACAAAAAAAAATCTGTCCCCAAATTGTGATTCCAATATAGTTTATTCATAATCAGCGAACAACTCTATCCATTGTGCTCATACATTGGCATCTTGCTACCTTGTCTCATCTGATACTCGATTGTTCTTCCACTGAACTCATACTAAAAGAATATACTGGCCTCGAAGAACCATCATTATACATTCAACAATACAAATAAGATTCACCTAAATGGATGCACTGACAAGTAACTCAACCTCATCATGATGAAAGGAATGAGATGAGCCCAAATATAAACATCGTAGCTGATTCATGTGGAAGAGATCATGAATCGGTCAGAATGTATGATCATATTGAAACATATATACTATATTCTTAACTCTATCCTGAATCTCAAACATCATGATATAATGTGGTGAATGTTTATCTTTTCTTCTGATACACATGTTTATTAGCCATGGTGAGACATGTAAGGAAACCCAATCGCTAAACCTGACCTCTAGAGGTCATCTAAAGTGATTGACCTAAGATTTTTGTTGATACCACGTAGTATACATCCCTTTACAAATCAAAATCACCTACTCTAGGTTCTCTTAAAAAAAGTCAAGTTCCTTCCATAACAGTCTATACAACCTGTAACTGACCCCAGGGTGATCAACATGGCCTATCGTATAAAACCTCAAAATGGTCCATCTAAATAGTTTCATGAATTATATTATTCTAATATAATTCAATGATGGCTATATACATCTCTAAGAGCCTATGATATCTAGTAAACATGCCTAAAGAACTTTCTAAATCACCTGAATCATACACCCTCAACATAAATCAATATGAGTGTGGAATTCTATTCTTAGAATCACATGTTTACCCAGATACCACAGAAAAATATTCCATGAAGGAGATGTCAATTGGTCAACTGCTATCTATAATGATAGTGTGATAGTCCCCTCGATGTCTTACTATCTTAGGAATATTCTACATCCCATAAAAAACAATAAAAAATGCATCCTTAATATGTATGAAAAGTGATAATTTTTTATCCTGCCAACAAAAACCTATAAGATATCATTTCTTCAAGGTGAACTTTCTCAACCTATCAAGAAATCTATCAAAATGTCCTTACATATTCACTCGTGGATGGGATGTAGCTGAAAATGTCTAGTTGATCCCTAATATCATGCATTCACCTTCTATCTTGTGGAACATCTTCTTACAAGACCTACTACATTATTAATCGTACCCGACATCCAGTCATGGAGAAGTTAATCTCTATATATCTTATTGATGTCGGTGTTCATTACCTACATCTAAGAATGATGGTAATGTATAACCTCCTCATTCTTGTCTTGTAAAATCCATATGTGGAAATGTATATTCATAACCTCGTCCTGGACTAAGGAACAACGAAGAGGAGGCTTCCCACCTACCACAATCTACCATTTGACTAGGATCTCGGAATCCAATGGTTTCTTTATCCTCACTCTATCTTGAATAGTAGATGTAATGAATTAGGATGATGAAAAAGTAATCCACTGACTATCCTACCCGCCCATGTGAATCTCAGAGAACATGTACTTACAATTACACTCAATATTGGCGTACTAAACAACCATTATCTTATTACTATTATCCAATGTATCAGAAACTAAAATTCCCTTACCATTCTCATAGGTATAATCATAATAAAAATCTTTTAGTTTTAAAACCCACCTACACTACATCAGATTCAGATAAAACTATGTAAATATGAACTTAAGGGTTTTCTATTCTATGTAAACCTAAAAATTATCTCTGTGTATGTAATGTGTCCAACATCACAATGCATGAACTGATGCATCTAACTCGAGTTCATGGTTCGAGTAATTAATCTTATATAGCCTCAACTACTGAGAAACATACCCCATAAATCTATCCCCCGAAATAATAACTACATTGATCACGATTCCGGATGAATCATATTAAAAACTATAAATCTATATTTGATCGAGATAAATAAGTATCTCGGTTTAATTTAAATATTATTTTAGCTACTGATTGGTCATCTCATAGAAATACGACCATACAAACATCACTCCCTACATAGTTAATACTGTCAGTGGCGCTTATAAGCATGATATCATCTATAAGAAAAAAATTTTGTAGGAGGATATCACTAACGAAATCTATACCTAAAATAAATTTATGGGCCACTTCTGGGAAACTATATCTCTCACCTTCTTAAGGTCTAATAATACTCTTGTCTCTGAGGTAACATGACATAGGATGTATGATTACAATATAACTAATTTTATCTTAATATATTAGATATAATCTCAATTGTTTAGATTTTTCAGTCAATTATGGGAATAAACCAAGATATAATCCCAAACAAAACTACTAAAATGAATCCAGGTAATGATAGAACACTCGTTTAATCAGTTCCATGAAGATTTATGGTGTGTTTATCAGATAAAACAAAAAAACCAGTGCACATGAGCTACAACCCAGTTGGTGAGGACTCCTTAAGTGCATACGAGAGACCTGAGATCAAATCCAGGTGGAGCCTAATTTCTGTTAATGTAGCGGATCTATAGCAAGAAATGAGCAGTACTGTAGTAGAAACTATTATAAAGGCTATGTAGAACTGTAAGAGGTACTATGCAGAACTATTGCAGGGGCTGTGCAGAACTATAGCAGGGACTGTTCAAAACTGTAGCACGGACTGTGTGGAACTGTAGCAGGAACTGTGCAGAACCATAGTAGGTACTGTTTGGCACTATTACAGCCAAGAATATTCCCCTGTTTTGGCCTATGGGCCACCATTTGGTCCCTGAGTCCTTTAAGGCCTTCGGGCCACCCAGGCCATTGAGTAAGTGAGGCCTCTGGGCCACATCAAGGCCTTCGGGCCACCTTAAGTGCAAATGAAATCCAGACAACTTACAAGGAACAAACATCAGAAGGAGGATAAGCAAGGATCTTTCACCATAAATAAAACAAAATGGATTGAAATAATTAGATGGTATGGAACCTACCATCAAGAAAAGACTATTCATGCACGGTAAAGCCTATCTGAATATTCATGCAAAGGTGGAGAGTTTGTTTTAGGATAAAGATCCTGGGGAGGGGCAGTTCTAAGTAGTTAGTCTGGGTTGTATGTAGTTTTTGAATCATATGGGCAATGGATTCCACTAAGGCCTATATTCCATGTAATACTTACACCTACGAGACTTGTAAGGGTTCCACGTCATCCCTTGAAAGTTGGATTATCAAAATCAATAATAAATAAAGGCCTTCAGGACATTAGAGGAATATAACCAAACACTCATATAGAACATAATTATTACAAATGGATGTGAATCGTACGTATGATGGTGTCACACACACCTGATAATATACATAACTCAAATCAGTCTTATAGATGACGTGAGATCCTTAGATATAGTAAAAGAAACCATCTATATGTTGCAACATATACCGGTTCTCAACTTTTAGTTGATTAAATTTGAAATAATCCACAAAAGGGTAAAAATTATGTCCACAATTTTCAAAAAGGACCAACAAATCCAATGGAGAATCTCTAGTTCATATAACCCCATTTTCCACTCAATCCATTAGCTACATCATGAGCTCCTGCATTTTATTAGTAGTCGTCTATTAGAATGAATGGATACTGAAGCATCTTAGGATAATATATTGATATATAACTCCACCGATATCACTAGAGGTAATCCTGAAAATTCATTCAAGAGGACATCCCTAAAACATTCATCCTCAACAGGTAAATATTCCTGACATGTTCTGTGATTTTACCGATATAAACTCTGAGTCTGAAGTATCGTCCTACTGAACAGATGATTTTAGGTCCATCTTGGGTTACCTGGACATTCCATTTACCACAATTAGTAAACTATCTTCCCTATGGTGATGTAAAAGTCCCCGTGTGTTGGTAGAAATCAAATAAATCATGAATAGAACTAACTACTCCATCCTGAAAATGATTCCTAATCCTATCATATCAAAGAACAATATGACCCATATGAAGTGACACCAACCAATATCAAGTGAAACTCTCTTCACTGATGTAGATCATCTATTATAATTTATAATAGTGTGTCTAGAATAAAAAAACATTATAGGTATAAACAATGAGCCAAAGGCTCTCTAAAATGAAAAAATATATAATTCTATGGGAATCCCATTTTGAAGGAGTTCATACGATAATGTAGATTCTACTAGAATAATAACTATGACAATAGAAGTAATATGATCCTTCTCATCTTGGGCTTTATTCGCTAGGTCTAAATGGAATAAATCAATACTGTGTGATATATTTGGGCTACCTAATGCATATACACCATGTGATCCCTATAATACTGGGGGATGAATACAATAGTCATGAAAACCACATTGGCCTAGTAAACCATATTAACTCCACCCCCCTTCTAGAATTGAAGATGTAGACCCAGCTATGGAACATGGAGCTAGTAAATTGCCTTTTTTCACTAAATATTGGAGGATATGTTTTTGGGAAACACTATAGATTTCCTAAATGTCTGAATGAATTAATCTCAATTGGGTCTCTCAAACACCTTGGCCTCATGTGTCCCGAATTATCTCACTATTAGAACATCACTTAAGAACATGAGTATGTGCTTTGACTGCTATTATCACTACATGGAATCTGAATATGACACATCCTACTACTATTTGATGTTGGACCATACCACATGAAAACATGAGTATATTTTTAACTACTTTTCTCTAGCCTCACTCAAGATATGAACTGTGATAAGTTCCTGATTCATTATTTGAGAAATGAATGTTAGTAAAAATATATTCACCAGTGATGAGATTTCATACATGATGCCATACTAAAATTTCCTAGCTTTAGATAACTCATCAACCATCATAATTGGTTTGAGAGATCAAGATCAATAAAAATTTATGAATACTCCATAACTGGTTGTGTTCCTTAGTCCAAGTGCATAATGTTTTTGGATTTATCAGCCCCCAATGACTCTAGATCGATGTAGTCATAAAATTACATGTGAAAATCCATCCAAAACATCTCCAAATGAAAATTTGTTTGAGTTATCAAATTCTACCATCTCATGGTAAAATCACCCAACATACATGTAGTGATATTTACCCTCCTCTCAGAAGGATTATATATATACTAAAAGATAGAGAGCGTGGCCTCTATCCATGACTCCCTACCAAGTGGTCTATGATCCACTGAAAAATTTATGAGGATGTTTCTGGTCTTGGTCAAACATAAATGTCAATTATTCTATATTCCGTGTATGTCGCATAGATCGTTGAATGGTCTACATCTATCGCAACAACTTATCATAAAAATATGACTCATCCCCCGTGTCTGGTAAAAAAGTTACAAAATCTGGCACTACTAGAGGATCCATTGGTATCCCATGGCCTACCACCTCCAGAGTATAGTAATATCCACCATCCTGAAGTACCACTGTAGGTCATCATCGTGGAAAATACAAATAATGGTAAACATATGGATCAATTCAAGACCATTATCAGTGTTCACAACACAAACGAGAAGATAATAGAATTGGAGAGGTATAATCCATCCAATATAGAACACAACCTTCCCCATTCTTTAGGATTTAGGTCTTGGGGTGTAAATATAATAGATAATGGAAGATATAATACCTACTGTAATCTATAAAGGTCACCTCTAGGTCAAGTTATCAACTATATACAATTTCTAATTTTCATTTTATTTTCAATTATAACAATATATTTTTTTCATTTGAATTTATTCACATTTGATATTTATATCACAGTTTATCAAAGAGGTTGAACCAATGGTTCCCAAAATTTCAATCCCTAAGGGCCCACATTCCATTAGAACCATATTATATAATTCATGATATTCAAAACATAACCCTCTCTAGAATGTTGATCATTATTTCTTGAATGACTATCATGGAACAAATCACAACATTATGAATCAAGTAATGTTCTTAAATTTCCAGACATAATGTATGGTATGTTATTTTTGTAAATTTCCTAACATGATTCTTGAGATTGAATAACCTCATATAATTTGTTTATGACAAAATATAACCCATAATAATTTCAACAATTATTTCAAAATTGAAGTGAATCTCCCAATGGTGGATTTAAATCAATCATAATATTAAATATCTATAAAAGGAATGTCTCATTATAGGATATTTTCATTTTTCTTATATACTAGATAGATACACAAAAGCACAACCCATTACCAAACACCTCTTTCTTCCTATCCCATTATATTGTACTATATTTTAATGAAAACTTGAAAATATTGATTTGATTCATGAATGTAATGTCCCAAACCTGGATTCTCCTAAATAGTTCCCCAAGCTTGGTTTGGCACATGTCATTAAAGAAATCTCCTCAAATGAAAAAGTCTATCGACAAGAAGTGTGGAACATTGTGTAACATTATTATCCCATGTTGTATTTATATAATTTTTATTTTTGTTTTTATGAAAATAATTTTTTTTAATATTGAAAAATTCAAGAAATAAAAATAACAGAGAAATATTTATATTAGTAAACACTAATACATTATAACATTAAAATGATAAATACCACAACTTAATTATAAAACTCACTGAAATAAGAATTAATTCCATTGGAATATCTCACATCAGCACAATAAAACAAATTGTGTTTCCCCATTCTCTAGGATCAACCGTTATATGAAATCAAACATCAATAAGAACAATAATATTGATAAGAACACGGGAAATGTAAAATACCATTCTAGAATATTTTTTCTTGTACCTGTGAATACCCATCAACATGGGTATTTATAAAACTTTTTGAGACCATTGTAAAATCGTATCCATTTAAATTTTTAGTGATCATTGATGTTTTTGTTACCATTCGGTTGTAATTTAATTTTACTATTGGATGTTTAAAAAAAATAAATATGAATTTAAAATTATATTTTCAAATAATAAAATCATTGACATGTAATATTTTAATTCCCAATTTTATATTTCAACCTTATGATATGAAAAAATAATTTAGTAATTCTAAATACGAATAAAATACGTAGATTTTTATAATTATATATTTAATATAAATATGGTCATAAAATATAATATATTTTTTGGTAATATTTAAATAAATTACATCAAAAAATTACTATGTGCCCAGCCCAACCAAGAGAATCATATTATGGTAAATACCTCAAGGATTAGTATCTAAAATTCTCGTTTGACTAATAATATAGTAAAGACCTATTACATTAGGAATTCAAAGATCTACCTATGTATGGTTCAGTCCAAGCAATGGTGGGATGAGTATGAGGGTCGGATACCATGTATAAAGATCCCTGTTTGTATTCTTGTGATATCATAGAAAGGAATTAGCATCCAACATTATATGGTATCAATTGAACATAGTTGTTTTCTATGATGGATATACAGAGTTGGATCTGGACTTTCTGATCATGTCATGCTCAATCTTATGTGACCACTTAATTACTTCTTATGGAATATGATCTTAAGTATTCCAGGGTTTAATATTAGTGCTTGGATCCACATATGATGATATGAACCATCCACTTTTCTTCCTATATTCTTCCCTGATGAACCCTATCACATCATACAGTAGGTCATCCACTAAAACATTCTTCTATCTCTCTCCACTATTAAGATACCCACCACCTCCATCCATGTCCCTGTATTTCCCTGATTTCCAAAGAAATGAAAAGAAGGATTTATTTTTTTTAAACCGTACCAAGACTAAATATGTCTTCATATGAAATCCACTTATATATATACTGTCTATCAACAAAAATCTGTTATAAATTTATGCTAATTGAAATATTTTTTTAGTAAAGATTTATTTTATTTTAGATTTCAAATAGAATAATTTATTATTAAACCATGTTATAAAATATATATATCTCTATTTGTAAACCTAAGTATCAGTTTCTCATCCTCCAATGTTCTCTATTTCATTCTACTTGAATTCTAGAATCTCAAGTCCCTTGTTTGATCCAAAAAAACTGTTAGTCTTCAATTATTTCTTATGTTTGATTTCACCATGTCATATATACATATGTATATATACAAAATATATACCAATATATTTTAATGGTTTAAGAATTTTTGATGAATTATATTTGATTTATATTTTTGTCTTTAATAATTCTTATAAATCTATAATTCCCATAAATTTATGTAATTTTTTTATTCAATTACATCATTTTTTATAAATATAAACCTACATGTTTTTATATATGTATAACTTTCTATTTTTATAATCTATATATGGTAAGTATTTTTCTAAAAAAAATTATTTTTAAGATCAACTATTTGAAAGAATTTTAATTTTTTCAATTTATCTAGTATATATGTGTATATATATATATATTGATATATATCTATATAAATTCTTATTTTTCAAAATTAATTTAATGAATGTTTTTTTAGATATTATCTATAACCATATAATTTTTAAGGGAATTTTTTATTTTTATCAATGGGATTGATTATGTTTTTTAAATAATCATTCTATTTATAATTAATTATGAAATATATTTATGTATATATATAAATAACAAATTATTCATAATAATTGATTATTCATATATTCCCACATATATATAAAATGATTTGAATTTATTCTTATTCTATAATATTATGGATTTTGTATATGTGTTACATATTTTTAAATGATAATAGTTATCATTTTATATACTGAACCTAAATAGTTATTATTTAATGTGAGAAATTGTATATACACCCCTGTTATTTCAGGAATTATTTTCATAAACATAATTTAAATTATAATTGAAATTCCACGAATTTTTAATCATGTAATAATTTATTTTATTATGCACATTTATTTAATGATTTCTTATAGAAACAACTATTTAAAAGATTAGATTTCTTCTAAAATGGTTTTAGAAACCCAAATGAATATATTTATGAAATGTAGAGTGAATGTTTATTTTTTTAATGAAACAAATTATTTGTATTTATTTATTTGAAATGTTTTGGGTTATAATTGATTATATAATTAGCATTAAACATGTTTTATAAAATTGGAACAAGTATAATTAATGTTATATTATGGGGAGTGAACACACAAGAATTATAGGGTATTTTTTCTATATGAGTTATGACTAGGTGTAACGCCCCGACCCCAGTTACCTAGAGTCGGTTCATTATTGCATAGCACTGGCATGATCACAAAAGATCAAGTCTCGAAAGACCGATTATTTTAGTAGCCTTGGAAACACTATACATTCATAAATGTTACATTACATAATAAAGTGAAAAATCACAATAACATAGTCTCCATAGTCGACACTTCTATCCCCTTCAGACTATCCCTGTAGGACAGTCATATAATATTTCTTCACATCCGGGGAAAAATAAATCATGGAAAGGGGTGATCTCAGATGCTCAGTAAGGATAACAATATAGCGGAATCTTTCATAAATAAACATAAACATTTAAGGCAATGTATGTCTAAAAAAAGCCTTTTAAGCTTGAACTTAAACATAATATAGCCAAAGTAAAATGAGATAATTCCATTTACTTATTCACATGGATATTCTACTAGTCGAATGATCACATGAAATATCAATAACCACTTTCATAATGATGGAAAGCATAATTCCAGACTATCATAACCACATAGCCAAGGTCTCGTGCCAAGACCACAAATAAGATTTTGTCAAGGCCTCATGCCAAGACACTAGTTTGACTCATGAGACCTACCGATGCATCAAGGAGCTATAGCGGGCTCCACCCATCACTTATTAAGTCCAATTCATTCCTCATATGAATATGTTTAAACATATCATAAACCATAACATAATCGTATGACATAAAACATACACAGAGGAAACATAACATTTCCATATATCAATCAGAAGATATTGATATAACACACTGCTATAATAAAAACTTTATCAAAACAATTTTCAATACCAAAATAAAAGAAAATTAAAACTTGTTATTTATTTTTCATTATAAAAAGTTATGGCTTGTAGAGGAAGATGAAAATCAAATAACGGTCATGGAGGGGGAGAATTCGTTGTCGCCGCATACGTACGACAAAAAAAACATTCCCTTTTGTCATTTATTAAAACATTTCATATAAAAAATATTCCTTTTGAATAAATGTAACAGTGAAAGGGGTTTATACACCGAATAAAAGAAAGTTGTGTATAAAAAAATATGCCTCAATGAATGGAGATTGAGATGGAGTCCCTTACAAATATCATTTTTTAAATAAAATAGATCTATTATGTGTATTCACTATATGTACAAATAAATAAAGTACAAATACAAGATAGGACATAATAATATCAGGAAATAATTTGAAAGTGGGAGATTAACCCATAGAATGGAAATTGGGTTAAGAAGTTCCCTTACCTCGTGTCTATCTTGACTTGACCATTCTTTAACCTCCTGAATAATAAAGTAGAGTTAATGTCTACTTTCCTAAGAACCTTATTCAATTTCATTATCCCTTTTATATCACTTATTACAATGTTACAAAATTATGTAGTCATTTATGTTAATAACGGTCATTTTGTCTATCTTTGGTACTTGAGTCAAAAATAAACTTCTTATAATTACAAGTTGTTCATGTGGTGAAATATCCATTATATCCAGCATTATATTCATGATTTAGATATCATATATATAATATATATCCAGTATATACATTCATTCATAATATTACGTATCATTTAGAGGTAAGAAATGAAATGCACCGTTCATGGAGACGGTAATCCGTACGTACGCATGAACACTACATTCATTTATATATCTTATTTAATGGAATGAAATCATAATTATATAAAGGTATATTATAATTCAAGTATAATATAATGTATAATATCATTTAATCCATCCTTTATACATCCAAAATATGGTATTAACGATTCAAATCACTTTGAGGGGGCAGTAGTCTGTAATTCCTAAAATGAAAATATCGTGTTTACCCATAATGGAAACCATAAAGGAATGAAATAAATGAAAAATACATAAGCTTAAGTAAAAAAAATAAACATATCATATATCAAATATAAATATAGTGACATCTTAATGTCCACCTTTGAAGGTGTTATATGAGTGTTGAACAATCATCGTTTCGTGAGGCAGAAATTCGCCATCCACAGAAACAGTATGTTCTTTAACCATTAGACGTAGGTGTGTGTAATTTTAGCTTGAATAATTCTTATAAAAACATCTTAGTATATTTATTATACTTGTGTTGTTACAAAAGAAATGAATAAAAAGTTTTTAGGGGGTTGTAGAAGCAAAATAAAACATAAGAACACAAGAGAAAACTCTACCTTTAAAACGGGTAACTCTTTTTGATTTGAGCTCAAAGGATTCCTTGGGAAGACTTCTGCCCAAAGTGAGTCTTCTAGGAGTAAGAGAGGGATGTTGAGGGATTATTTGGGCAGTGGTTGGCCAAGACAAATGGCTTGTAAGGTGTAAATAATGTGGTAGTGGTGGGGGCCTTTTATAAGAGGAGAGGAGGGGCACTCTTGGAAAGTAATGAATTGTTACTTTATTATATAATGAGTTTCAGATTTTAAAGGTCCCACACTTATATATTTCGAGTATAAGGTGATAAGGGTTCGGAATCTACTCATCCAATAGGATTTGTACAAGTGTAATTCTTAGATTTTACATTATCCTTCCATTTTATTAAAATCGTAAATTAATGAGGTAATCACTGCATCATCATGGTGTCATAAATAATTTAATTCATATAATGTCTAAAAATTATAAAAAAAATATCATGACATATGAAATATTTTTATATTTATAATTAATATTTATAGTCAATAATATATATTTTATAACCCCATTTAAAAATTGTTTTAGTAAAACAACTCATGTTTGTGACATTTTTATTTTAACATTAAATAAAACGTTTTTAATGTCATTTTCCCACCAAAGTGGCTCCATGGGGTCCCCAAGTTGACCCAGTGATTGTCTTGGTCGGACATGACTCATAAAATTGGGGTAGGACAAGTGTAATGTTCATTTCATATTATTATAACATTATCTTTTCCTTAAATTACACTAATTACCTTTAATCGCGATTAATTAAACGTAAAAGTTACTATTCAACAAAAAATTAATTTATTCCCATTGAACCAAATTTTACTTCCTAATGAAAACCATGTATATCGGATTTTTGAAAATCAAATAAAAAAATTGGTAATGTTTCATTTAAACGAAAAATCAGTTTTTTTAACTACCACATAGTGGTTTCACTATTCATCAAAAATTAATGTTTTTCAGAACAATGCCAAAATTTCACCCTAAGATATAATTGATATTCTGAATTCAAAAATGATATCTATTTTAAAAAATTCCAAACATATAAGTTGCATTAATTAATTTTATAATTAAATCTCGTTGTCACAACAAATAGCGTATTTTTAAGAAATAATATATATCAAAAGATTGACAATTATTTATAACTAATTTCTAAGTAAAATTAATTATAATGACCACCATTGGATAAAATGGTAAAAATTTATTCTAATTACATTTTAAAACCACTCAATAGTATAATTTATCACTATAAATTAATTCTATTAAAATAGTTGTTTTTATGTATTTTTCACTATTTATAAAAAATTGGAAGTTCTCAGAAAAATACCAAAAATTCAACATAGGCTAATTTTGATTTTCAGAATTTAAAAATGAAGTCCATTTTGAAATATAAAATAAATTTAATTTCATAAAGTGGGTATTAATATTCATAATGGCCATTTTTATTGGTCGTGGTGTGTTAGAATCTCGAACTTGCGTACAATGCATGCTATTGAATTATTGAAAGAGAAGTGTATCGTGGAAGCTCAGGGTGTTACATTCTCCCCTCCCTCAATAAATTTCATCCTCACAATTTGAAAATTTTCTTTGAAAATAATAGGTTGAAGATAGGAAATACCTTTCTGAAAACCCACATCGGAAATAAGGTTAATAAAAATAGAACTTTAAAAGATAGAAAGATAAGTACAAAGGTCACCCGAGATAGCCCATACTATGATTCTATGAAAATATGGATATGGAAAAAAACAAACAATCAAGGTCTGATGGAGAGTTGTAGAAAACGGGATTACGAGAAATTTAACCATAAGAAAATCACAAACTAGTGATTGGCTAAACGGTCATTTAATCCCCGGTTGGAATAGTTAACCGGCAACGTTTTTTTTTAAGTTACCTTTTATAAAGTTGAGGAATTTATTTAGGAGATTTACTAAGAATGTAAGGGAATATACATAATTGTCATGTAGACTTTCATTCTTTAATTAATCTTTACCACAAACCCATCTTTCAATCAAAAATTTAATAGAACTCAGAAATATTCTATTTATCCTAATTGTATACGGTTCCAAATATTAACACATACCATTTAGATTATTAAAACTATTTTTTAATAACTAGGGACTTCTTGTAGTCTAGTGGTAGGTAATAAAGGCCTGTCGCACTATAGTTGTGGGTTCGATTCCTGCATCTTTGTCTGACGGGATGATTTATCCCCCGTCCTGCAGGTTTTCCTTTTCCTACAACTATAGTATTATAATATTTCAAAAATAATCTTCAGAAATGTTTTAACCTTAAATGATACTATCCAAAGTTCAACATAACCCATTCCAACATTTATAGTTATCCAAAATACCTCTGTCCAGAATTTCTCTAAAAGGTCCTTAAATTCCAAAATCAATTGTAACATTAGATTCCCCAAACAAAGTAAAGTTTCTCTTATTGTCACATACTAAAAATATGATTACCTTCATCATATAAAAACATTAATGAAAAAACAAGTACTGTTGTACAGTACTTATATATATCACATTATTCTTATAACCAGAATATAATCCTTGAGTCCAAAATCACCAATATAATAATTATTCCACTTCAACTGTAGTAAGAGCATATGATTTTCCATGATCCTTTGGCCTTTTCTGAGGTAATTTTCCCTAATTCTTAGGAAATTCATTTGCATAATGTCCCATCTCTCTACAATTATAGAATTCCACATTGTCATCAACTTTCTTTCACTTGTAATCATGAGCTTGGTGGCCTTTTTCACCACATATATAACAAACTCCCATTCCTTTTAGGCATATACCAGGGTGATTCTTCCCACAATTATCTCATAATGGAAAATCCTTCTTTCCCTTTTTCCCATTTTCTGTCTCTTGTTCCACCGTTCTCTTATTCTCTTGCATGACTTTGTTGTCATAAGACTTAGATAATTCCTTTTCTATCTTGATAGCACACGAGACTATATCTTCGTTTGTTAAGAAAGATTTTGATACTAATGCTTGATGGAGAAATGGTTTTAACCCATCAAAGAAACAATCAATCTTACTTCTTGGGAAACATATATAATCAGCAGCATGCCTCCCTAACCATGTAAAGTTGGCCTCATACTTTGCGACATTCTCATCCTCCTTCTGTCTCAGACTGAGAAATTGCCTTTCTTTATCTGCTTGATGGTCATGTGGAAAGTATTTTTCTAAGAAAATTTCCTTAAACTCCCTCCATTCCATACATGATACTTCTTCATCTTCCTTTGTGTGTTGAATCAGCGACCACCATTGATCGACATCTCCAGTGAGGTGGTAAATTGCAATGAGAACTTTCTCCCTTTCTCTACACCCCAAGGCATGGAATATTTTATCTAAGGAGTTTATTATTTTCTCAGCTACTAATGGATTTTTACCCCTGTTAAATATTGGCAATTGTTGCCTCATGAATCGGTCTAACATTTATCCTCCACGTTGCAGATCAGGGTGCTCCATATGAGTAAGGTTACTATTCATAACCAGAGTGAGTTGTCCCAGTATGGTGATAAGTTGATCAGCACCAATTGTATCTCCAGCTCCACAATAATTATCTTGAGCAGGAGGGCAATCCCTACATGGAGTGCATGCATTGATACAGTTTCTATTCCTCCCACTAGGCGCCATTTCTAAACAATGGAATAAACTAGATTTGTTTATGAATTAAAATACATAATTCCATACTTGTGAAACACTTAACATTAATTGAACTATTTATGGATATAATCCATAATCATAAAAATGTATTCTTTGGGGAATCATATACTCATAACCCTTCATAGTGGTTTGTAAAGAAAATGAGAATTATCCTAAGCATATCCCCCGGGAGTGTCGTAGCCAAGACTGCAGCAAGGCTCGTTATCGTGCAACAGTTCCCGTTCGAGTCTAGATCAAAGCGGTTTTTTCGGGTTTTACCCCTAGGTATATTTGTGCTAGATCCACCTCTACCTGCTTGTATCCAGACAGGGATGTATTGATCAGAAAACTCACCAAATCTCTATAATACCGAAATTCTAGGAAGTTCTTCTACACTAATCCTCAAATTCTATCTTAGGGTTTTGTGCTCTAATCAGAGTTTATCTAAATCTAGCTTCAAAGGTTAGTACTAAACTGCTTCTGATACCAACTGTAATGCCCCGACCCTTGTTACCCAAGGTCGGTGCATTATTGTGTAACATTGACATGATCACAAAAGATCAAGTCTCGAAAGACCGATTAATTTAGTAGCCTTGGAAACACTATATACATTCATAAATGTTACATTACATCATAAAGTGAAAAATCATAATAACATAGTCTCCATAGTCCACACTTCTATCCCCTTCAGACTATCCCTGTAGGTCAGTCATAAAATATTTCTTCACATCCTGGGAAAAATAAAACATTGAAAGGGGTGAGCTTATATGCTCAGTAAGGAAAACAATATATCAGATGCTTTAATAAATAAACATAAATATTTAAGGCAATGTATGACTAAAAAAATCCTTTTATGCTTAAACATAAACATAATATGGCCAAATTAAAATGAGATAATTCCATTTACTTATTCACATGGATATTCTACTGGTCGAATAATCACATGCAATATCAATAACCACTTTCGTAATGATGGAATGCATAATGCCAGACTATCATAACCACGTATCTAAGGCCTCGTGAAAAGGCCACAAATAAGATTTTGTCAAGGCCTCGTGCCAAGACACTAGTTTGACTAATGAGACCTGCCGATGGATCGAGGAGCTATAGCGGGCTCCACCCGTCACTTATTAAGTCCAATGCAATCCTCATATGAACAGGTTTAAACATATTATAAACCATAACATAATCACATCACATAAAACATGCATAAAGGAAACATAACATTTCCACATT
The DNA here is from genome assembly GCA_963277665.1 of Viscum album. Taxonomy (NCBI): domain Eukaryota; kingdom Viridiplantae; phylum Streptophyta; class Magnoliopsida; order Santalales; family Viscaceae; genus Viscum; species Viscum album. The sequence goes on from OY728136.1 coordinate 615,884,455, forward strand.
TCAATCACCAGATATCAATATAACACATTAATATAATAAAAACATTATCAAAACAATTTTCAATACCAAAATAAAATAAAATTAAAACTTGGTATTTCTTTTTCATTTAAAAAAATGTTATGGCATTTAGAGGAAGCCGAAAATCAAATAATGGTCATGAAGGTAGAGAATTCATTGTTGCCGCATATGTACAACAAAAAAACATTCTATTTTTTCATTTAGTAAAATGCTTCGTATAAAAAAGATTTATTTTGAATAAACATAAAATTCAAATGGGTTTATACACCGAATAAAAGAAAGTTGTGTATAAAACAAAATATGCCTCAGTGAATGGAGATTGAGACGAAGTCCCTTAAAAATATAATTTTTTTAAATAAATAGATCTATTTTGTGTATTCACTATTAGTACACATAAATAAAGTACAAATAAAAGATAATAAATAATAATATCATGACATAATTTGAAATTAGGAGATTAACCCAAAGAATGGAAATTGGGTTAAGAAGTTCCCTTACCTCGTGTCCGTCTTGACTTGACCGTTCTTTAACCTCTTGAATAATAAACTAGAGTTAATGAATACTTTCTTAAGAACCTTTTTCAAGTTCATTATCCCTTTTATATCACATATTACAATGTTACGAAAATTATGTAGTCATTTAAGTTAATAACGGTCGTTTTGTCGATCTTTGGTACTTGAGTCAAAAATAAACTTCTTATAATTACAAGTTGTTCATGTGGTGAAATTTCAATTATATCCAGCATTATATTCATGATTTAGATATCATATATATCATATATATCTAGTATATACATTCATTCATAATATTACATAACATTTAGAGGTAAGAAATGCAATGCATTGTTCATGGAGATGGTAAGCCGTACGTACGCATGGACACTACTTTCATTTATATTTCATATTTAATGGAATGAAATCATAATTATATAAAGTTATATTATAATTCCTGTATAATATAATGTATAATACCATTTAATCCATCCTTTATACATCCCACATATGGTATTAACGATTCCAATCACTTTGAGGGGGCGGTAGTCCAAACTTCTTAAAATGAAAATATCGTGTTTACCCATAATGGAAATCATAAAGGAATGCTAAAAATGAAAAATATAGATGCTTAAGTAAAACATAAAAATATCATATATCATATATAAATATAGTGACATCTTAATGGCCATCTTTGAAAATGTTATATGAGTGTTGAACAATCATCATTTCGTGAGGCATAAATTCGCCATCCACAGAAACAGTATGTTCTTTAACCATTAGATGTATGTGTGTGTAAGTGTAGCTCGAATACATCTTATAGAAACATCTTAGTATATTGATGATACTTTTTTTGTTACAAAATAAATGAATAAAAAGAGTTTATGGGGTTGGAAGAGCAAAATAAAACATAAGAACACAAGAGAAAACACTACCTTTAAAACTGGTAACTCTTTTTGATTTGAGCTCAAAGGATTCCTTGGGAAGACTTCTGCCCAAAGTGAGGATTATAGGAGTAATAGAGGGAATTTGATGGAGTATTTGGGCAGAGGTTGGACGAGAAAAATGGCTTGGAAGGTGTAAATAAGGTGGTAGCGGTGGGGGCCTTTTATAAGAGGAGAGGAGGGGCACTCTTGGAAAGTAATGAAATGTTACTTTATTATATAATGCGTTTCGGATTTTAAAGGTCCCACACTTATATATTTCTAGGATAAGGTGATAAGGGTTCGAAATATACTAATACAATAGGCTTTGGAGAAGTTTAATACTTAGAGTTTACATTATCATTCCATTTTATTAAAATCGTTTATTAATGAGGTAATTGCTGCATCATCATGGTGTCATAAATAATTTAATTTATTTAATGTCTAAAAATTATAAAAAAAATATCATGATGTAGGAAATCTTTTTATCATTATAATTAATTATTATTGTAAAAAATATGACTTTTATAACACCATTTAAAAATTGTTTTATAAAAACAACTCATGTTTGTGACATTTTTATTTTAACATTAAATAAAAAGTTTTTTATGTCATTTTCCCACAAAAGTGGCTCCATGGGGTCCCCAAGTTGACCCATTGATTGTCGTTGTCGGCCATGACTCATCCAACAGGGGTAGGACATGTGTAAAGTTCATTTCATATTATTATAACATTATCTTTTCCTTAAATTACACTAATTACCTTTAATTGCGATTAATTAAACTTAAAAGTTACTATTCACCAAAAAATTATTTTCATCCCATTGAATCACATTTTACTTCCTAATGACAACCATGTATGTCAGATTTTTGAAAATCAAATCACAGAAGTGGTAATGTTTCATTTAAACGAAAAATCAGTTTTTTTAACCACCACTTAGTGGTTTCACTATTCATCAAAAATTGATGTTTTTCAGAAAAATGCCAAAATTTTACCCTAAGATATAATTGATATTCCAAATTCATAAATGATGTCTATTTTAAAAAATTCAAAAAATATAAGTTGCATTAATTAATTTTATAATTAATTCCCACTGTCACAACAAATAGCGTGTTTTTAAGAAATAATATATATCAAAAGATTGACAATTACTTAGGCCCAATTTCAAAGTGAAATTAATTATAATGACCACCATTGGATAAAATGGTAAAAATATATTCTAATTACACATTAAAACCACTCAATATTATAATTTATCACTATAAATTATTTTTATTAAAAAAGTTGTTTTTAAGTATTTTTCACTATTCATAAAAAATTGGAAGTTCTCAGAAAAATACCAAAAAATCAACATAGGATAATTTCGATATTACAAATTTAAAAATGAAGTCCATTTTGAAATATAAAATATATATAATTTCAAAAGGTGGGTATTACTATTCATAATGGCCATTTTGATTGGTCGCGGTGTGTTAGAATCTCGAACTTGCGTACAATGCAAACTACTGCATTATTGAAAGAGAAGTGTATCGTGGAAGCTCGGGGTGTTACACTACGGGAATTAATTTTTTAATATGGACATTCATGTATAAAATATGAACCAAAAAATTATAATTTCTGTTGAGAAATCCAAATTATCTATTCAATTATAATTATTTTGGTAAAACAATGGTTTTATAAATTAATTATTGTGTATAACGCATTATGAACATATATCTTTAAGTATGTAATTTTATTTCAAGGAAATGTATTAAATGAATATATTAATATTTATAAAAAACCATACTGGTCATCTAAAATGCTCTAAATGTGATTTAAATTCATTTGTATAGGTTTAATAGATTTATCTGTGATGTATTTTTCTATATTAAGGTAGTGCACTAAATAATATTTTTTTTATTTAATTGTGATTTTGAAAATTATGATCAAAATGTAATATTTGAATCTAATTCTACATAACATATATTATTAATGTTCATGTTATGTAATTAAATTTTGTGTTTTTAAAAAGATTCATTATTTAAAGTAAAATAGTACACAATATTTATATGATCAGAGTCTAGAATCACAAGCTCAGTTCTACACAATTGGTTTTCCAATTGGGAGACTATTCCCACATCGCCATTATGTAGCATTACATTATATCAATAATAGATAACTACTGGAAGTAGTAAATAACAAATACAATAGATACATAATAGGAAGAGATAATGAAATCAAAAGGAAGAACACATACAATGATGATGATACAAGTCTCTACATCGGATACCAAATTGGTACACAAAAGTTCAATACAATACATGTATGAAATTTAAATATGGACAAAAAAGTATCCAACATGAATCATGAGAAAAATATAGGTCCCATGCTACTCTGTTCCATAGTGGAGGTAAAGAACCAATAGTATGGATAATTCCCTTGTCTATACGTACAATCATACAATTTGTTTGGGTTCTAAAGGAGGCCCGAATAGTGTTTGAGACTGAATATGAGTAGGGAAAGATGCTTGTTATAGTTCCATCCAATCATTTAATATATATATTTAGCGAAAACAATGAGTCATAATTAATATAATTTTAAATGTAATGTTTAATGTAAAAATCCAATAAATTATCTGTTCTCATTTATAATCATCTTAATTTTACAATTCAATCACATTCAATTAATAATTTTCATGACCAGGTACATATCTCGATATCCCCCATGATGAGAAGTAAATAACGGATTCATAATCATGAAATCTATAATGTATAAATAATGACTAAATCGTAAAAAAAAATCGGTTTGGGATAAATGAATTATAACTCCTTCCATTAATTATTCATTTATGAACATGATCCCATCCTTGGAATTCCAAATTTGGAATCTAGGTATTCCTCAATGTATAATATACACTAGCACCCTATAATCACATCCATGGAGATCCTCACAAGAACCCATGTATAACTGTAGATGTTTTATAACATCTTTTCCATTCTAGTATGTCATTGGTTGTACACTAAGGGAGCATAAATATCACCCATGGAATATATTATCAATTTCCCTTTGAGTTAGTCCTTTGAAAACCATAATATTTCCAAGTATCCCTCGGCCTTTAAGAAGGTCTCTACAATTCCATTCGTGGAAGTCCTATAGGGAATCCAATTTTCCCTAAGGCATAATAATTTTATAAGAAAAATGAATTCATCTATTGAATTCATCAATTGAATCCATGTGTCACCTAAGGAATATAAAATTCAATTTCACTAAATACTGTTTAACCAATTTTATATAAACATGTCATGGTAAACACCAAGAACAATTCATTTAAATTTAACATCACCAAAGAAGGGGACTCAAAGCATTTTACATGCATATAAGGGTTTTATTAATTTAACTCACATGGGTGTTTCATCACAAACAACATTACATGCTTATAAAATCCATTATAAGGAGAAGGAAAATGGGCATGGTAATTCCATCAATTTCCATTATTTTATTCAATTGATGTTAATAATAAAATTCCATTGACATATCAATTAGCAATATAAATCAATTATTTCCAATTATAAAATAACTTCACATGTCAAGGTTTAATGGAACACCTCAAAGTTATCTAATCCTAACAAACTCATAGTGGTCCTTTTAGGTATTCAACACACCTAGGGATGGTTGAAAAGCATGGTCATCACCTTTTAAACAATCATTATTCAACCTCTTTAATAACCTAGGACATGACTAAAAATTTAATCCATGGCTCTAGGTTCATTTCAAGTCACATTCCGAGAATGGGAAAGGAGGCACCATGACATATATAAACACTTTGAAATTAAATGAAAGGAATAGGACCACATACCATAGGATCATAGATGATAACTCATCTAGTATGAGCTACCGATTACATTTAATATAGGATAAAATAAAAGAATGGATTAACAACCTACAAATATGAAAAATTCACTTTGATCTAAATAGAACCACTGATACCAAATCAGGAAAATAATGACACAAAAGAAATCAAGAACTCACTGATGTGGATATAATGAGATGAGTGGAGATTTAATCATAGCTTGGAGAGAGAGGATACCTCAATTACTACATTAGCCTTCAAGAGGGATCTGAAATGGTCATTTATACTGTAATGGATAATAATATAAAAATAACCATAGAAATACTAATTAATTTGGCGAAATTTCAAAATTTCATCCACAATGTAGAGTTAGACGGTTTTTAATAATAATTGGACAAAACATAAACAAACCATACATGCTTTATTGTAGTTAAGGGTATATAGCACAATTTTCCCCCACGGTTTGACTAACTATTCAAAGACCATGAAAAACTATACTATCAAAATAGAATACATGTCCACATGATTGTGTGTGATTAATCACATGATTTTATCTAATTGTTCTTCCTATAGCTCCCCACTATCTAGCCTTGTACCATTTTATCTAAGAGTCTGTCCTTCCATGTAGTGTTTTAACTAACCATGTGTGAGGATTATTTCACCCCATAACATGGGTTCTGGGCCTTGAAGGAGCTTTGGGCACTAATGATACCTCTATAACCCCAATATGAATTCCCATTACCACAAATTTAAACATTTATGCAGGTAATTGATGGAAAATAAATGATCTGAACATCAAGAAAGAAACTTCTTCTTATATAGTGTCTCTATTAACCCATATTGGGACCCCATGTTTACATACACCCTAGTAGGGGGAGGGTGAATTAGGGTTTTTCATGATTAAAATTTTTCCTTTCATATGATGCCTATCATACATATTTTCATTTCACTAGAGAAAATTCATTAAATCTCTAAAACCCTTGATAGTTATCACACATAATCATACATTAATGTACATGAAATTAAAGAACAATTCACAAGTGGATTTTAGTTACTTCACTTGAATTGGTTTATGTCCAAGGAGTATACGTTTAAGATGTGTTGATATGAAAAAATCAAATATAATCAGCTTTAGAGGATACAAATTCAGTCGCATTCACTACGTTCCAAGGTGAACATCAATTAAAAAAATCATGGGATGATACACTAACTCACAAGGTTCACTCCCTATTCTTCACCAATACAGATTATTTTTTAATGGAATTTGAATTTATATATTTTAGGATCACTTTAATATATTATATAAATCAATAAACCCACTATATCATCATATTTGTTTTAATTCCATAGGAATCATTAAAAAAATTAAATCATTATGATCATTAACCTCATTGATCTTATAATTAATCAATGAAATATGTGATCATATTCTTCTTAGAGTGATTAGAGGGATTGTAAACTAAATTATCATTTCATTGTAATACTACACGTACGAGTTAACCCAAATTATAAATCATTTTTTATCACATGTTTAAATGAGATCATAAGAATCCAGTTAAATCTATATAATTACCAGAATCATAAACCATATAACAATATATTGAAATATATAAATGATTTGATTAATAATCTTGAAAATTTTGAATAAAAAACTAATGATCCTCACTACATGGTGATCCTCATTGACATTATCCCCATTAATAATTGACAATAATAATTGGAGTGTGAACTATGAGTCAACCATGATCCCATACATTTTAGGTAGGTTATCATTTAATATTATTAAATGATATTCGCGTGATCCTATAATTATATTATAAAACATACACATGTTATGAAATGGAAAAAACCCATGATTTGTGATCTATAACTTTTTAGAGACAAAAATTTCTAGATATTTATTCCAAAATTGCCTCATGGTACAATTCACATATTGCATGATAAAAATTAAGCAATCCTCTATGAGTCTCTTATAGTTAAATAATGTCATTATTATTTCACTATTATCTATATGGTATTGAAATTCTATAACTCACCTACATCCCATTGTTTAATGTTTATGTATAGCCTTTTACTATAGGATTAAATTCCCCAAAAATATATTTTAATTTATATTTATTTGTGGTGTGATGATACCAATCAAGAAATGTAACTCAAATAATTATTTTTATAAATCCTTAAAATCTTCATAAACCTGAATTATTTTGTTATGAAAATCAAATACACACCATAATTCATTATATATGTTGTAAATATTATATTTAAATATTTATTGGGTTCACTTCGTGGAAAGTCATCTCACCTTCCTGAAATAACCCACTCAATGAAGACATAAATTTCTCACACTCACTCATTCTTAAAATGAATTATGGTTTGAAAAACTCTATTATAGTGTACTTTACTCTACCACAATAACATCTAAAATCCATTTCCAACTCTATACCTTCATGATCCACCTTCTTCCAAAAAGTCAATATTCTGGAATAAGTTGTTTTTTCCTTATCATAACATTCTATAATTTTTTTTGAGTTGGTTGGTCAACCTATTCATCTCTCATTCCATCCAAAATTTCATTCCATTCACACAATCTGAAATAACATAAAAACACATAAATATATTACTTAGGATAATTAAAACTTATAACCATTGGATGCATCATTTTATTAGATTAAATTTTGGTGATGAATTTGATAAGCTGGAATGTTTTTTAAAAACTATTATATGGGAATGATTTTTAGAAAATATTTTAATATTTCTAAAAATAATTATGGTCCGTATAAGAAATTTAGATATAATAAATGAAAGAAAAATGATTATATAATCCTTGATTATCATCTTATTAATATAAATTGTCGTTAAAATGTTTTATAGAAGGATAAATTTTGACATTAAAGTGTGAAATATACTTGGAGAGATTTAGATGATTTAATAGAGTATCTAATTCTTATTTAATGAATATATTATATAATTAGTAATATAATATTTTTTATGAGTCAAATTCTAGTGGTAAAATGTTTTTTCATCTCTGCATAGAAATGATGACTATTCATGGCGTTAGATTAACAAATATTTATATTTGTATGATAAAAAATATTTTTATTTATAAAAAGTTCATAAATATATTATAAAATATTATTATTTAATAGTTACTAAAAATTATACATTCATTAATAACATTTTTTATTTTAAATATTCATTTATTAAAGTAAAAGATTCTTTTAATTAACATGATAATATATCAATAAATATTTATTATATATAATAATTTCACACATCCAATTACTATGGGTTACTAGGGGAATTAATACCTTCCTTATATTTTTCATAGTCAAATATATGCTATCAAAAAATTAGGGATTCGTTGTACTAGTCAAAAAACAATGATATTTATAAATTTATTTGTTCTGGATTCCCGTATAAAAAGTGAGATTTTTGTTGTTTTATTAATAGAATGTTAATTTTTCTTAATATAATATTATCTCAGTAATATAGTTTTAATCATTTTGATATTGGAAAAAATGTTTCAATAAATTTTAAAAATTTTACTCATAGAAATCATATATTTATTATATATTGATTATTAGTTGATAAACCTATAACTAAAAGTGTACAAGTTGAAAATAAATTAATTTTTAATTGTTTTTAATGGGAATGAGCCATTAAAATTGAAATTTTATATGGTGCATAGACACTATAAATTTATGATAAAGGAGTGTGTAATTATAATATTTCCATGAACTATTAACATTAAATGGTGAAACTATAATCTTTTGTGAAAAAAGACTAAAAAGATATTATTGTGGTAAATGTTAATATTATAAAATAATACTTATAAATAATGATTTCTATAGAATTATGTTAATGAATAATCGGATTATAAATTTGGGAAAATTTTTTTATTCATAAAATGTTTTATTTAATAATAAATGTTATATTTTTAAAAAATGGCTTTATATTTAAATTACAAAAAATGAAAAAATTAAATTTTCCATCATGAATCAATACGTGCGAATAGAATTCAATTTTTAAACACAAAATCAATGAGTAGTAGAATTTTCTTAAAGTACAAGGGAATTGTAATTTTCATTATTTTTTATGTTATACAAAATTAATTGAATTTTTATTTATTTAAAAAAATAATAGATGAAATGATATTTTTTAAATCGTACAAAATTCTTATGAAATATAGATCATCATTGAAATCAATCATTGAGTTTTATACATATAAATATCTATAAATTATCCACATATTCTAGTGTTTCTAAAACATCAAGGGTTGGTTGAAAGTGTTTTTACATTTATTTTTTATTCAATGTTTAATTACTTTTTATTATTTTACTTAAAAATTGGGATTGTTGAACCTTAATGTATTTTATAAAAAATTGTTTATTATTAAAATGATACAAAATTATTTCATTAAAATGTGACTATGGATATGAATTTGGAATTCATTTGTTTTGGTATTTTCTATTTGTTAACTATATTAAACATAACTGTTCTATATCCAAAACAATTCAATATAATAGAGTCATTGAATTGATAAATATATATTTTTATAAAATTACGAAATTTATAATATGTAAATATATCTTACACAATCAGTTTCAATTTAATATATTAATTAATATTATTACATGATAAATAGTGTTTTAATCAGGCCAATTTAAGGGAAACACATTATGAATAATCGAGTGAGTGGAATCCAAAAGTTGGATACATTATGGTTTTTGAATTAAAATTTTAAATTAAATATTCAAGAGAAAACATATGTATATTTTCTAAAAGATTAATTAGAATCAACTTGGATTATCATAACACTACTAATCATTATAGTTTATTTAATACAAATTAAGGGATAGTTTAAGAATCTATTGATGGAATGATTGATGAATGTATAGAATTAATTTATAGGATAACATCTATTTATTCTCTTGATGATTCTTTTAAAAACATGAAATGTTAACTAATGTCCCCAATGATCATATAGATTGATTGAAACATGTTTCAATTAATCATAATTCGTATGAGTTTGAAATAAATGGACATGGGATTTTAATTATTAACAAACACAGGAAAAAATGTGAAATTGATATATATTTTATTATTATTGTATATAATTACGATGTTATTAATAAAAGAATATAATAAATTTTATCGAATGATATAAATTTATTTCACCTCATAAACAAAAATCCATAGATAAATAATTTAGTGATGAATGTTTTGTTTTTTCTATATAAAATGAATTGAATCATTTCGATTAAAATGGGTTTTTGGAGTCAGTTATGGAAAATTTTAAAATATTTTAATAAAATTGATATTTTTATTATAACAATTTTGATTAATGCTTGATTTTTTGGAATATGTATAGTTTAGATCAAAAGAATTTACTCAAAAATGAATAAAACATGAATAAATGTCTATAGTAGTTTTTATGTTTAAATTTATATGGATAAAACATGTTTATACTTATTATATGAATTTAAATTCTACTATATATATGATATATCTTCCTTTATAAATTTTTCTATTTTGGATCATGTTTTTTATTGAAAAATCTCTGTGATTTAAAAACCCAGATTTTATGAATTATATATTTAATTATTGTAATTTATTATATGGGTATAAAATAGAACAAAAATCATGGTACATATTGTTTATTTATTTTATATTTATTATTAGTATTATTATAAATATGGAATATCCCACTTTTTTTAATAAACATTTTCCAATAAATATTTAATCAATTAATATATATGTTAATGATGTGATGTTTTATAATAAAATAGAATTTAATTAATGATTTTTTAGTACATGAAATATGAGTTGAAAATGATATGTGTAGATTATTTTATGTAATGTTTTAAAATATTTTAGATACATTTGTGAAATTTTATAAATCAATGAGAAAAATTAATTTATTGAAAAAAATTGTACTTGAAACCAATAAATAGTATACTAAAACAATTATTTCTAAAATTAAACATGGAATAGATTATGTTTAAAAAAATTTGAAAAAAGGTTTAAAATAATTATATAGAGTTTTTTATACAACTAGAAGACATTACATCATGCATGTTGTGAATATTTGTACACGAATTCAGATCAATTTTATGGAGTATCAGATAAATTATACTAAAATCATATATTTAAAGGAAATTTTAAATTACATTATTTTATTTCTAAAACCTATGATTTTTGATTGATAACTTATTATTATGTTCATTTTAGAGGTTTTGGGTTAGAAATAAAATTTTCCATATGAATAAATCATTAATGGAATGAACTTTGGTCTGTAGTCTAGTGGGATGAAAATTTTATATCATTTTTATGAGTTATAGCTGAATATTCTGTAATGGGGTACTATTTTCTATTTTATTGTAAAGAAAGAACACATGTTAAGAATTTGGTATTATTTTGGACAATGTTCCAGTCAAATGGGACTAGAGAAGTTAACTTTATATTACAAAAAATCATATAAGTCACTAATTAAAAAAAGGGATATAATTCATCATTTCCTAAGAGATTATTCTAGGAAATAAGTTATATGTCTGGATTTTCTAGATACTAACCATGAGTTAGTAGATATATTCATATATTTCAAGGAACCAATATGTTTCAAATTACTATGATACCATGCTATTCTCACAATATGTCATAAATATGTTTCCTAATCACTATAGGACGGGGATAAGTGTTTTGCATCTCAAAACATAGAAACATTGAATTATTTCAGCCCTAAAAACACATTTCAAAGGATTAATACCAAGACCCCAAAATAATGAATACAAACATTTGATAACAATATTGAGTGAATAAAAAACATTGAAATAATAAAATAGAAAAACATCACATAATAATTTTAATAAATATTATTATTTCAATATAACTAAATAGAGAAAATATGATTATTGCATGAGATGACATAGTAATGTCCAAAAGAGTTTTTTTTGAGGATGTCAACACATTCACATCCCTAGATAAATAAAAGGTAACAAAGTGATTCATGACACATCTCCTCATGAATATCTGTCATCACATGATCATCATTTCTTTAAAATTTATATTAAATTTATCTATAAAACAATAGAGAAAGAATTTTCACCCATCCTTGCCACCAAAATAAGAAATAGTGAAGTCTAAATTCACATGAGATTTTTTTTATAGGGTGTGATAAAATTTGTTATATGATACCACAAAGAATTAATAATTCAACTTTTGTAAGTCATCCATCAAATTAGAGTATCAACTACAATTACTTTTTTTATGTTTTATGTAGAATAAGAAATAGATATTTTTTCATTATTTTTATAAGATCATTATAATTTGAATATAAAAATAACCTGAAGATATAATAAAAGGCTAAAAATTAATAAAATATCACAATTCATATTGGAAAAATAATCCTAAAATATTAATGTAAACTAAATAAAACATATAAACGAATAGTATAGTCCCATTTACAGGAAGAAATATTTCACATTAGACGATAACCTCATGTCTACATAGGGAATATTAGGGACGCTCTATTAGATCACTTTATAAGATAATTGTTGTCCTAATAGAATCTATCATCAAAATACCCCAAGGAAATTTTTGGATGAATTAGACAAACATCGTGAAATGATAGTTATAGACCCCTTACTAGAAGAAAATAATAACAATAGTTGAACACATCTACAGTTTCCCATATATTTTCAATGGATACTATGGAAAAAATCATATTGAAACCATGGATGTGAAGGAGTGATATTGGAAAAAATCTCAACCCCTAAACCAAAAAACCTCTACCCCATGTCCCCAAATTCATCAATTTTATAAATAATAAAACACATATAAACTCCACAATTGAAAAAAACGGGACAATGTTTTTGGGTTTATCCAAAATCTATTAAAAATGATAAGTCAAGAAATTATATAAAAATTAATCATGGAAGCACATTTTTTAAAAATCAAGCAGCCTTTAATATTTTTTAAAAAATTAATTTCATCTTAAACATAATTTATTGAAAATTTATCAGTCAATATGGGAGAGTTATAATTAAATTTGATTGAATAAACCCTTTAAACTATGGAAAATTATTTTAGATAGATTTAAAATCACAAATCTCTTGGGAAGAATATATTAATTCACCATATATTATTCCAATGGTGTTTATTTACAAAGAAAATAAATTATTTAACCCTTAACTATAAAATTCTATTAAATAATACAGAGATACATTAAAAAACCTACTTTTATTAATGAAACCTTATATAATTCTTCAAATAGTGAGATAATGATATCAATAAAATCCATCTAAACCTATAAAAACCAAAATACATTAGATTATCCCAAAAGTAGAATAAAAATTATCCAATTTGCTAAATATGGATTGGAATGAGAAGAAATTTTAAAAAGACGACAAATGTAGATGAGATGGGGATTTAATAAAGGGAAATGACTTGGTCGCATAGAATAATCACTATAATTATAAATAGGTGAATCAATATATTCGTATGTATAAGAACATGTTAGATTGATGATTTGATTATATTGTTCAAATAGATGTGCTGTGAGAAAAAGAGTTATCATGACTAGAAGGGTAATGTTCTATGATATATATAGCATTTTTAATATTAAATATATCATATGTAAATAGTTCAAAATGAACATTATTCATAAGAAATATTATTTTACAACCTATATATCCTTTAAAAAAATTTATTTATTATTACCATAGTTTTGATATTTGTGAGATTAAATATTTATTTCTATTAAATAAAATAGTAAGAATTATATAATTGATAATATATTAAATTTTGTATAGTATATGAGATAATTTTATTGATGTTAGGTCACACATTATTTTTTAGATTATTTTATATAAGTCTTTCTATCAATATTAAATGTTCTTGTAATGTCTGTTAGTTTATATGATGATTGATATACATTTATATATGCAAATTAATTCTCATTTTTCACTTTTAAATACCATTCATCCAAAAGTTTATCTAATATCAAATGATAAAACATCAAACCTTTTAATCGTAAATGATTTGTTTTTTTTCATTTGGAATTGGGAGGAAAAAAGTATTAGAAAAATCTCCTATGAACGCTTTAAATTCTAAAAAATAATATTGGGAAGATTAATATATCAAATTTTTAATATATTAACTAATGTATTTGTTTTTATGTTGAATCATACAAAGTTATTTATAATAAATTTTTTAACATATAAAAAATATTTTATTATTTATGAATTATAAAATATGACTTTTCCAATGAAAAATATGTTAAATAGGATTAAAAGAATGTTAATGGTACCTTTCAAAATTCGTAGGACATGACTATGTCTATAATTAATGTTAAATTTTTTTTATTGTAATGGTTGAAATGTATTAAATTTTTTATGTTATATATTAAGAAGTTATTTTATTTAATAATATGTTTGTTATAATATACATGGTTAGGATATAAATATGATATTATTTTCTTATACTACTACATCTCAAAACAAGTATATAAGTAATTTTATTCATGGAGATGATTATACATTTTAAATTTAGTCAATATTCTATTACAGAATGTAATATAGATTTATTGAAATTGGTGTTTATGGACCAGAATATTCTATATAGGTTTATAAATGAAATGAAAATCAACTTTTAATGAAACATTGTGCGATTTGTAAATAATTTTAGTTTGATTAATATGTTACGTCAGAAGTAACTTTGAAAGAAAAAAATTCTCTTAAAATTTAAAAAAATTATGGTGGGTGTATCAGGAAACATTTTACTTATTTTATGTGACCATAAATAGTATAAATTATACTATAAATTATGGGGGTGAAGATGAATATGGTAAATAAGTAAATTCTAATTATATTTTTATCGTTTAGTGAGATAATAAAGGCTATCATGTTTCATTTTTTGAAAAAAAATATATTGCATTAGATACTTCACAAGCATATGGTAATATTTAATAGGTGGTAAATATTGATTAAAACTAATCAAATTAATAAGATTATGTTTTGAGTAAACTAATGGATGGATAAAATTGTATAAACATTTTTCTGGATGGGAAGATTCTAATGAGATCTAGAGTTTTTTATAAAATCCATTGACATTAATGAAATTTAGATAAATTCAATAAAAAATATAAATAAACATATTTATACTATTTTATAGATATCAAGAGTGGAATTAGAAAAATATAAAATCAATAATGATATAAATTTAGTAGTTGATCAATATGTATTAAATAAATGAGATAATATATTTACTGAATGGTTTAATATTGTTTTTAAAGATATTTTAAAATTGGATTTTTATAATGATTCATGTAAATAAATGATTAATTATAATTATTTTCAGATTGTTAGAGAATAATATGATTTTAGTGACGAATCAAGGAATGTTAATGACTGTTATATGTTTATAGAAATTTAAAATGATATTTTTGATGTTAAAATCTAAAATAAGAAACCGGTACTTATTTTAATGTGGAAGAAAAGATAAAGATTATGATATAATTTTAAATATATCTATATCTCTTAATAATTTTTAGGAATACTATAATTACTCATTTAAAAATTTCAGTTTAAATATATTTATGTGTTCAATTTATTGTATCATCGGATGAAATATGCTATAGGGTGTTTTGAAAAATGATGCAAAATCTTACTAAATCTCAGTTGGATGAGTAATAAAATATGTTAAAATTCTTGGTCAAATACCTAATAAATATATTGATAATTCACCAATTTGAAATTTAGAAACAAAATCCAAATATGGATAGTTGGATTTTTATTATCATTAATTCATAATAAGAGCTTGTGATGATATAGACGAAATTTAAGTGTTTATTATCGGGAAAGTTGATGTCGATAAAATCCAATTTTATATTATTATATATGAATATTATATTTTGATAGATATATTGAAATTTCATAATGATATCTTTGATAAATTAGAAACATTCATTCTTTTTTTGCCCTTTGTTGTAACTAATTCTCAGAATTTTTGAAATGAATGTTTTGATTAAATCATTAAATAATTTCCCAAATAATATTCATATAATTGATGAGAATATTTAATTTGATTTGGAATATAGTGAATAATATTTGGAGTCCTACTATTGATATCAAATGGGTGACTAATTTATTAAATAATTTTTTTGAATGATTCAATTCAATCAATGGTATTTAGAGTGAGATAAAATATCAATTAGGTTGTTTTAAAGGGTTTTGCATATAAATTGAGATTCATTATAGATTATTTGATATTATGGGGAGTAATTAATGAAAATATTTACTGATATATTACCAAAACACTGTAGAAAATAGTGGTATATGCTTTATATATAATACATAAATTTTTCTTATGAGGGTGAATTTAAAGATAAGGAATGTAGAATATTTTTTGATGATTGATATGGTGATATGATAATTATTAAATTTTGTTGTACATATTTTTTTAATGTTTTTATTATTATAGGGCCTTGTTATAAGAGATAAAGGATCAAATGGGTAAAAAAATATTTTCAAATTAATTATTGATGATGCTGAAAAACTGATCAAAATGATGCAGAATAATAAAAATATTTAAAATATGATTGGTAATTAAGCAATTTCTACAAATATCACCAAGATAATTACATGTGATGAAAATTTCATAAATATTCTTCGTTTATATTTACATTTTATATTGAAAATTTATAGAAAATATATTTTATAAATTTATATATATGACAATAGTTCAGAGAGACGTGTTAGATTATAGGGCGATAGATTTGGTTATAGAATTATAATAATCAATTCCACAAACTTCTGAATATATATTTTATATATTTCCTCTCCTCTTAAATTATTTTTATCCTATTATATATATAGATAATATACCAAATTCATTGTTTCTAAGTATTTAATTAATTATTGTTAATTTTTTACAAATTTGGACCAGTTTTTTTGATTTAATGAATTGTGTTTTATTATAAGTTATTCATAATTTTTTTAATTACAGTTATTATTTAATCAATTTACTGTATTGGGAAATATTAAATATAAAATTTATCTAATTTAGAAACACACCATATTTTTAGTGTGAAATTCTATTTAATAAATCCTGTTATTTTATTTCATGTCATATACACAACATCAAACATCAATGAACACTGACTCATTATATTAAGGAATAAAAAATAAAAAAATATTCATAACATATTATATGAAATATTAACGAAACATAATTAAGAGAATCCAAGAGGAATAAAACCAAAAATAATCCAAAATTTAGTAAGATTAAAGTATTCAATCTCACAGTCACTGAGGAGCTTCATAATATATAGTATAACAATAGAAATAATAATAAAAATTGAAAAAAGCTAAAAATCTATTAATGACGACATGAGGAAATGAGATGAATATTTTTTAGGGAGGAATATTTGGTAATATATAGAAATATAAAATATTAATATAACTATTAAAAGATCATTAAATAAATGTTCATTGAATATTTGTTCATTGGATATGTTTTTTTGTGTGATGAGGCATCCAATATGTGTATTAAATATATGATAATTTTAGTATATAAGTGAAAAATATTTTATAAATAATATATTTATCTCATAGTTTTTATATATTTAATATTTTGGAAATAAAATAAAAATATAATAATTCCTGGTAAAAATATTTTAGATTCTAAAAAATATATATTTATATAGGTTATGTGTTTTTATCAAATATATCTCATTTAAGGGTTTATTTTAATGAAATTTCTATTTATATATACAAACCTATCATTAGGTATTCATATATCTATTAAGGATTAAAATGTTATTCTTCTGAAAAATTATTTCACATATAATAGGTGTTTTTATTTAAATATTATATCTTTTTTCTTATAAAATAGAATATAATAAAATGAGATTAATATTTTAAATAATCTTGTTTAAAATAGGTAATAAATTCTATTTCATTTATTTTGGTAAAAAAATGTTACTGAGTTAAACAATGAGTTTTAATATTAAATGGTAAAATGCTATTAATGGTTATACATGTGTAGAGGGATAAATATTACTAAAAATCACCACAAAAAATTTCGTATGATGTAATGAATTACTTATATTTTCATTTTACCCATATTGATAATCTTTTTATTAAATATGGATTTAAATACACATTAAATAATGACTATTTTCAAACATGGCACTCAAACACATCTATAAACGCCCAAACTTATGGCCACTATAAGTCATACCACCCCTTTTTCCGATTAAATATGATTCTTAATTCCCTCCCTAATAATCCTATCTATTTTATTAATCATTGTGTCAAAATAATATGTCTTGAATAATTTATTTAAAATAACGCCCTTAATGAATTATTCTACATTTCCATGAAGTTGGATAATATTTTATTGCACAGGAATCCAATGTAATAAAGAATAGTATTATTTTATGTCAACAATGGAATTGATTGTGACTAAAAATTATATAGGAAATGGAATGTTTTTTTGAATAAGTCTATTTGGTAGATAATCTATTAAGATAGAAAACTATTGGGTCATGGGAGTTTCATTTATTTATATGGTGTTATGTACAAACATTTTATATAATAGAAAATGTAAGAATGTTATATTTAAAGCATGTAATTTTTTATTACTGTGGGGTATATTTAATTTTGGTGACCCTGTTAAAATGTATAAGTGAAGAAAAAATAAATTACCAAACATTAAAGATTATGTTTAATAGGTTGAAATGAATGTGTTTTATAATATAACATATTTTGATGGAATATTCATATTAATATGATTTCTTATTATAAATTCCTTAATATAAAATTTTTATTTACTAATATTAACAATTATAATTATATTAAATGGATATACTAATGAGGAACTATGAAAATAAATAATATTATGGACAATGAATTGATTTTCCCAATTCATTAGCAAATATTTGTATAGTTGTTCTACAAAAATTAATTTCTATTATGTCCCTTATATCTCAACAGAAGTGTAATAAATTGAACCATTAATCACGCCAAAATTTCTAAATGAGAGACTAATCTCTACAATTTCCTTCACGTGAAAACAATTACCATGCTTTAGGGTATCTTCTAACTAACTAATTATAAGGTGATGTATCAACATTAAAAAAATAAATATTTTTTTTCAATACTTGGAAATTTTCATACCACCATAGATCTGTATCTATAGATTGAATAAAATGTGTTTATATATTTCACTATAGCAATGGGAAACAGTGTGTGTTTCTATAGTTTCTAGTTCAAAGGCCTATATCCAATAGGATACATGCCATGGGGGGTTTTTTCTCCATGTAAAAACCTATATACTTGGGAATAATTTACTATTTTCATCGGATTTTACACAATGGTACTTCAACCATGGGATAAAAAGATTGTGGATTTACTTATCTACATTCATGGGAACTTATTCCTATAACATTATTACACTAGTTAAGAATTATACCTCTACTAAGAGATATTTCTCTGGAGGTAGGGATATCCACATTGCAACATTGTCCATTAGATAATGTTTCTTAAATATATAATAATTATAATAACATAATAATAATATTTATTATATAACAATATTAATATACATATTGATATATATATTATCAAAGACCAGTCTTCTGACGTTGTAATATTCATAGGTATAACATGTTGATATATTGATTGAAACCTAGTGATTATACAAAAAGTAATATTATATATCACCATGGGCATAGTTCGTGGTGATATTATGAATTTTGACCTTAAGATTACTACTTGTGGTCACTCTTTCCCTAGAATTTGCCTCTTGGAATTTTTCCACAACAGTTCCCATGACTAAAAATGTTATGGGTCTAGGTGGAACCTATGCCCACTTTCAAAGATCATGTATTTTTCCTTGAACCATATTCTATATCTCCCATGGAAATATATCGAATGATATTTCAATAGAAATACTGAAAACATGAAAATTCACTCTATCCATGTTTTTTTCTTTTCCATTTATTCATTTTTTTCCTGTGTTTTAATATTTGGAGCATTAAAAAGTTATATTATATTTTCAATATTTTGAAGGTGAATTGGACCATTGGTGTAGTTTGATTAATAATGTTAGGAAAATTTAATTTCATTCTATATTATGGGGTGTGTTATGGAATTTATTATTAAATAAATATTATCCCCAACCTCAACAATGTTATTGATATTACATTACAAAAATAAACATTGGGGTATATTAGTTATTTCTTAAGAAGTGAACTAATTGAGAATTTTAGGATAGGAAACTGGTTTTATCATTGACCTTTAATTTAAAATCAATTGATACTTTAGTTAGTCTATGTCAAGTGTATTAAAAGAAGCTGTAATTTTCGAATATGATAGCTTTGAAGAAATTTTTTATGTCCTCTTAAAGTGGAAATAGAAATTAGGGGCCCTCCTCACAATTGTGGATTTAGTGACAGGATAATGTAAATGATGTTTCAAAAACTCAAATGATATATATCATAGAGAAAAAATGATTTAACATATTTCAATGCACAAAACGAGTGTGGAATCTCTCATGAAACTTTCTAAATGGAATGAGAAAATTTAAAATGTTTGATAGATTTTAAAATAATGAACATAAATTTTGATGAAATGTATAGAGGTCAATAAACATAAATGATGAGATTGATCACCCACATAATACACCACACATATTTCATTAATAATAATGTTATAGTTTAAATAGCTATTAAAATTAATGAAAAAATCAAAGGGATAGTAATGAAAATCAATATTATCCTAATTTAAAACCAAAGTACAAGGGAATATTCCTTGAAATCAGTAGAAAAGTATATGAAAAAAAAGTGGTGAGTTGTACAGTTATCATTGACTCAAGAACTATCGTTGTATTATTTGATTCTATTTCATTTTAATCTGTAATATCTTAAATTTTTTAATAAAATAATTGAGTCTGTAACACCACGTTTGGATAATACATTATAAATTTATACACTTGGTGGGGAAAAGATTTTCCCCCAATATATAACTCTTATCTAATTGATTATTATGGGAATACATTTCTTATAAATCTAGTTATTCGTAATTTAATAATATTTTGTTAAATATTGGGACTAGTTAGGATTTATCAAAATTGAGATCATATCAATATCATAAATTGGGGAAACTAATTACATATCACAAATCATCCCCTGAATGTATATTGTTGAAAGGATGATTATGAACTTCATTTGGTGACTAATTCCATCATGTGCCCCTTAATACCCATTAATGATGGATATTTTGCTTAATTGGGTTGATAGGAAGTAATAATTGAGGACATTAAAATTGTATGGTGAAATTTATATTATCTCTCAAATAGTTTTTTTGGATTTCCCAGGGTGTGTGGGTTAGTATTCAATTGATCTCTTACATGGTGTTATTCTTACATCGAACAATCCACATATAATAATCGTCATTAAATTAGATTAATTTTAAAATTAAATACATGGTAATTTTGAAAATAAATACAACCATGTGCTTTGTCAGGGGGCGAATAGAGCCAATTTTATATGAAAAAGGATGAAAAAATGAGCAGTATATCTTTCTATTGATTATAGTGATTTTAATATGATTATAATTAATTGAAAGTATCCCTACACCTATATTAATTAAATTTATTATCAAATCATACTTGTTAAATACTTAAAAATGGTCTATATTTAAAGTATATTTCACAAGAAATAGTTAAATGGTGGATATTCTCAAGATGGAACTTTTTACATGACATGAACACTATTAATTCTCAGTGCCTACTTTATGTCATAGAAATTCCCCAAATATCATTATTTTTAATTAATAGAGATATTAAATATAACATTGATAATTATTTTTGTATTTATAAATGAAATTATCATATATTATTGGTTAATGGATAATTATAGACAGAATTTTATGGATTGTGTGGAAGAACTGAAGGAAGTGTGATGCGCCCAATTAGTGTATAAATTTCAATATATATAATTGAAGATAAAAACATGTTTTCAGAAAATATATGTTTTTTCATGAAAATATTCTTTGATTTTGGTGATTCTTTTTTATTTCATGAGATTTCTATCTAAATACACGAATCAAGGGAAGTCTATGAAAATTTTGATACTACATGGCGTGTTCTTTTATACACGCCGTGTACATCAAGACAAGAACACAGACCAAAGGAGGGATTACATGCCCATGTCAGCAGGAAAAAGATACACTCCATGTATGGCAGTGCTACACGTCGTGTACTACATTATAGAAGCATTTGTTGCCGAAGAAGAGTCCACATGCCCATGTGGTCGTTGAAGGAGACACAACGTGTTCCATATTTACACACCGTGTCTGCTATTCTAAAATGGATCGGTGGAAATGTTTTTACACTACACGACATGTATGGAGGCGCTACATGATGTGTACACTCAACTATAAGGCGGTGTCGTATTCAAAAGTCAAATATGGCGTGTTAGGCCACCTGCCAGCAGAGAAAAATGGGCGCCAAAACGTGTTGACGGCAGTACATGGCGTGTACTTTCTATACACGTAATGTACTTTATTTTTCTATATAAAGAGGCCTTCGGATTATAATTTTGGAGTTGAAAACCATTGAAAGGGAGAGAATCTCTTCTACAAACATTCCCAAAGCCATCAAGGAGACGTCGTCCCACCATTCCGCCTTCCAACACATTACCTTAATGCTTACATGATGAATCTGTCAAGTATCATGTGTGTCGTTTCCCTCCCAATTTCTATGTGTAACTAAACCCCTCGTGTTGGGTCTGTGTATGAAGGGATAGTTATTTGTGTGTTATTTTATATAGTTGTGTTTGATTGTTGTAATTCATATTACTCTTCTTAATTCACTGTCAAATATTAGTGAGATTTCTGAGCCAGACCCAGGGAAGAATTTTCAGCAATACAAAAGAGAAGTAACAGTGAAAAACATCCATGACCATTGGAAAGATATCACCGATTCAAATAAATGACTGAACTTTATAAATAATTAAGAACACTGTCTACCAGACCAAGGAGCCAACTGCTCTAATTCCAAACAAGAGGAACCGGACCATGGAAATCTTATAACAAAACCAAATCCGGAATGATTGAATTATTATGAACAACACAACCATTTAAACAATATTCATAAGAACTCCTTAATCACCACAACCCTGAAATGTCTTTTCTTCTCGTTTTAAACTATTTTAAATTCACTTGTTGTTTTCTTTAAAACTATTAATCATTTCTTCAATGTAAAACAATATATTCTTAATTCAAAACCAAAATCTATCCAATCAATTCTAAATTCTGCATACTTCAAAAAATTAAGTATTAACTCAATTGAATTCCCGCATGCCATAGTTCCCTGTGGATCGAACCCAAACATATGCTATACTAAAGTTATAAGAATGGTTAATTAATTTGGGACACACATAACTTTAATCAACGAAAAGCGGGACCACATTTTGGCACCGTTGCAGGGTAACATCTTTGGTTTCAATGCTAAGATTTAAACTATGTTAATAGTTCATTTAAGTGAAAATAAAAATCCAAAAATTATAAAAAATCTATTTCGTACTCCTATTTCAAATTTACTCTTTTACCTTTCCCTTGTTACGCCTGGTATTTGTGTTGTGATAATGCACAAGCTTAAAGTGCATGAATAGACGCCCTACATGGTCTAGGAGCACCGAGTCATCGGAACTACTTCCGCTCAACCCAGAGATCGAACAGACCATGTTTCATCGTCAATGTGCACTAAAAGAAACTCACAACCAGCAACCCTCCACCATAGAAAACAAGGAAGAGGGAGCACCAGTCGTTGATGCTATGGCTGAGCAGCTGTACTAGGATCAGCAGCCTCTCGCTGCTGGTCTACCGGATAAAGGTCCTCGAGGCTTCGTGGAATTCCTTTTGAGGGATTACCAACGGCCACCATAGTAACCTCCTCCGGTGTATGGCCAACTGAAACAACCGCAACAAATCTTCCAACAGCCCTATTTTTTCCCTCTGGAGCATCAGTATCTGCAACCTTTAACACCTCAGTAGTTACCTCCAAGACGTACTCTTATAGAGTACGGTCTTCCTGCAATCCACGGAGCTGATACGAGCATCGTCCATCCTCTCGTCCAGGCCCAGCACTTCGAGATCAAGCCTGCTATCATTCAGCTGATCTAGAACACTGTCCATTTTGGAGGCCTGCCTAGCGAGGACCTGAACGCCCATCCATCCATCTTTTTTGAGGTCTGCAACACATTTCGGTACAATGTTGTGTCTTAGGATTCGATCCGTCTTCGCTTATTTCCCTATTATATACCGGACAATGTGAAAGACTGGATCATGGGATTGCCACGAATATCTATCCTCACCTGGGAGAAGCTAGCACAGGCATTATTTTCCATATAATTCCCACCATAAAAAATGGTGACACTAAGGAACGAGATTCACAACATCCAACAACATGACTTCGAGTCGTTATACGAGTCCTGGGAACATCTTAAAGAGATGCTACGAAAATTCCCAAACCACGGACTCCCACTCTGGATGCAAGTCTAGACATTCTACAGTAGACTTACAATGACTACCATGTCTGTGGTGGATGCTGCTACTGGAGGTACGGTGATGCGAAAATCCCCCGAAGATCTATTTGAACTACTGGAAGCCATGTCATCCAATAGTTTCTAGTGGAAATCCGAGCAGGGAACTCAAAAGTGAGGTAAGAACAATATTGATGATACCATTATGTTAGCTACTCAGTTGGATGATGTGTCCAAGAAAATCGACGCATTGTATCTCAAAAGAGCATCTCATGTTCATGCGGCGAACCATCCAGCATGCGGTGACTATGGTAACAACAACACTTTGGGAGAATGACCGAGACTTCCATCTGACCCTTCGACAAGCAAGGTGAGATTTTTTAGTCAAAATCTAGGGTCGAATCAATACCAACTATAACAAAAACTCGCATGGTGAGATAATCAGAACCAAGGATGGGGCCAACAGTAGTAAAACCCTCCACCCTAGCGACCGCCCGACTACAATCAACCTCAGTACCTGAATCAATTTCCGAGATAGCATTTCCGGCATGTATGATATCAGTATCAAAGGTATCATAACCCTCTCCCATAGCAGCCATGACAGCCACCTCCTCCACCGGCTGCCCATCCATCTCAGCAAGAGAACACATCAAGGTTAGAGGACCTGATGAATAAATTTATATCAACTGCTGAAATGAAATTCAAGAAATAGGAGACTTCCATCCAAATCCTTGAGGATAAAATTGGCCAGATAGAAAACCAGCTATCGGGGAGGCATCCTGGTACACTACCAGGAAACACTGAGAAGAACACATGGGAGGAGGCCAATGCTATCACATTGCGTAGCGAAAAATCATTTCCAGATAAGTAACCAACCCACCAGTCAACTGCACCTCCATCCCCTGTTGATAAAGAAGGACTAGTTTCAGATCTCTCTTCATCTAAAGAACCATCACCGGAGGCTCGAATAGGAACGGGAAAAGAAGTCGTCAAACCATTTGTGCCTACATTAACTTTCCCAGAAATAATGATGTAGAGAAAGATGGACCTCCAATTTGGTAAATTCCTGGACATGTTCAGAAATCTCCACATCAACATCCCATTTGTGGAGTCCCTTTCACAAATTACTACATACACCAAATTCACGAAGGACATCCTTTCCAATAAGTGTATGATGGAGGATCTGGGCACCATTTCACTTACAAAGGAGTGCTCCGCGGTTGTTCAACATTCCATTCCTCCAAAGCTCCAGTATCAATGTAGTTTTACTATTCCCTTAAAAACTGGACCCTGTGAATTTGAAAAGCTTTATTAGACTTAGGAGCAAGTTTCCACTTCATTCCGTTCAAGGTTTTCCAAAAACTCGGGCTCCATGATTTGAATCCAACCAGAGTAGCCCATCGACTTACTGATCGATCCATTAAGTATCTGAAGGGGATACTGGAAGACATACTGGTCAAGGTGGGTAGACTGATCCTCCCAGCATATTTCATCATCATCGACATGGGGGATAACTAGGAAGCACCTCTAATACTTGGAAGACCATTCTTGGAAACTTTGAAGGTATTGATCGATGTGCACCAAGGAGAGCTTATTTTCTGGGTAGGAGATGAAAGAGTTTCCTACAACGCCCTCAAGGACATCAAACATGCTTCCTTGTCAAAGCATGAGAACTGCTATGCAGTGTCCACCATGGTTAACCATTATAGAGAAAAAGGGGATGATCTGGTATGTTCTTTTACTTCAAATAATTTAACTATCCCAGATATTCTATTAGAAGAAGCTCCAGAAGTCTTGAAATTATTAGAAGGCCAGGGCGGCCACTATTGGCAGTGTGCAGTTGTTCCTGACATCTTAGAAAGGACAGATGTAAAATAATTAGTGCCTTCAGATCAAATAGTGCCTAAACTTGAACTGAATCCTCTTCCATCTTCTCTCAAGTATGGGTATTTAGGACCCAATCAATCTTTTCCTGTTATACATAACGAAGAACTGTCACAGCAGAAGGAAGATGCACTTCTAAAGGATCTCAAATTGAGGAAGCACGCTATTGGGTGGACAGACACTGATCTTAAGGGAATCATACTTACCATTTGCACTCAAAAGGTTCTACTTGAAGAAGGTGCCACGCAATCTCAGCAACCACAATGGTGCTTGAATCCTACCATGAAAGAAGTTGTAAAAAAAGTGGTGATCAAATTATTAGATGCAGGCATCATCTATCCCATCTCGGATAGTTTGTGGGTGAGTCCCCTCCAAGTGGTACCCAAAAAGGGAGGTATCACTGTGATTTCAAATGAAAATAATGATCTCATCCCAACATGCACTATCATGGGCTGGAGAGTCTGCGTGGAATACCGGAAGTTAAACAATGCCACAAGAAAGGATAACTTCACCTTTCCATTCATGAATAAAATTATAGAGAGGCTAGCATGGCACAACTTCTATTGCTTCCTCGTTGGTTTTTCAGGTTATGACCAAATCTCCATTGCTCAAGAGGATCAAGAAAAGAGTATATTCACTTGTCCCTACGACACATTTTCTTATCGAAGGATGTCTTTTGGCATGTGCAATGCCCCGCCACCTTCCAGCGTTGAATGTTGGCAATCTTCCACGAATGGAAGAACGAATCCTGGAGGTATTCGTGGATGATTTTTCCAATTACGGAAAATCATCCACCATTTGATTACGGCACCTAGAGCTAGTTTTGGAAGGATGTGAGAACAATAACCTAGTCTTGAACTGGGAAAAGTGTCATTTCATGGTACAAAGTGGCATAGTCCTTGGCCATGGAATTTCAGAAAAGGGGATAGAGGTGGACCCGGCGAAGATCGAAGTCATTTCATGAATACCTATATCGACTTCTGTCCTTGCCATCCGCAACTTCCTGGGGCATGCATGGTTTTAGAGTCGGTTTGTCCGCGACTTCTCCAAAATAGCCCAGCCCCTCACCAATCTTCTAACCAAGGATTCCATATTTGAGTTCGATGAGACATGTGTCAGATCTTTTGGGAATATAAATCAGCGCCTGGTGGAAGCTCTAGTTATGATTTCTCCCAACTGGGAGGAACAATTTGAGGTGATGTATGATGCAAGCAACTACGCTGTTGGAGCAGACTTGGGCCAGTGACTTGACCGGATTTTCCGACCTATCTTTTATGACAGAATGATGCTCAATGAGGCACAAATCAACTACACCACCACAAAAAATGAGATGCTTGCAGTGGTTTTCACATTTGGAAGGTTTCTTTATTACTTAGTGCTATCTAAAGATATTGTTTATACTGACCATGCAGCACTAAAGTACATACTAAACAAGAAATATGTGAAGCCCATATTGATTCGCTGGGTACTCTTCCTACACGATTTTGATCTTGATATCTGAGACAAGAAAGGGAGTGAGAAGTTCATTGCTGACCATCTATCCCGCCTCGAGATGCCTCATTTGGAGAAGGAAGAAGATTGGGAGATCAGGGAGGAATTTCCAGATGAGAACCTCTTTTCGATCAACGAATCACCTAGACCATGGTATAATGATATCGCTAGTTTTTTAGTTACAGGTTTCGTTCACCCCGACCTCTCCTTCCAGCAGAGGAAATGTTTTTTCGATGATGTGAAAAAGTAC
Source organism: Viscum album (assembly GCA_963277665.1). Taxonomy (NCBI): domain Eukaryota; kingdom Viridiplantae; phylum Streptophyta; class Magnoliopsida; order Santalales; family Viscaceae; genus Viscum; species Viscum album. Next base: position 615,912,887 of record OY728136.1, read on the forward strand.
TTCTGGTAGGATCCTCTGCTATTCTGATCCTATGCAGATGGAGTGATCCACTGTTGCGTCCCGGAGAATGAATTTTACGGTGTCCTTTAGATCTGTAATGCCTCACCAGTTGGAGGATATCATAGGCCGGACCGTACCATAGCTAAGATCATACAGTCTAGATTTTTTTGGCCCACCATGCATAGAGATGCAAGGGCCTTTGTTTCCTATTGTGATCGGTGCCAGCGGACCGATAATGTGGGATGTAGAGACGAGATGCCCCATCCCCCCATCCTAGAGGTCGATATTTTCGATGTTTGGGGCGTAGATTTCATGGGTCGCTTTACCCCATCTTTTGGGAACACTTACATCGTAGTCTGTGTCGACTACGTCTCCAAGTGGTTGGAATCCACATCTACAACATACGACACAACCAAGGTAGTCATGAAACCACACGACCTGAATTTTGATATACGCTGTGTGTGCCATAATTTTTCAATATAAATTAAAAACGTTTTTAAAATAATAAATTGCATTCGAGTGAAGTTGGCAGTTGGGAAAAGTCTCAGCACCTGGTTTAAAAGACCCGATTTCGAATCGCGCTAATCTCCTCACTTCATCCCTATCCTTTTCTAAATAAAAACCACACGCCATGCTTTTCTTTATTCTTTTGTGTATAGGCCATATAGAATAAATATATATAAATGATAAATATGGGAAGTAGTATGACCTTTACTCCAGTGGTTGAGGGCTTCCATTCGGAATGGCCGATCGCCGGTTCGAACCTTGCCCCAACCACCAGACCAAAGGTTGTACTTCTCTTTTTCAAATTTTTAAACACACGGTGTGTATTTTCCCACTACATTACGTGTATAATTTTATTTTCATTTAATTGTATATTTATATATATACCTATTTTACTTTTATTTTTAATTAATTAATATTAATTATTTTATAGTATATTTAATAATTAAAAATAATAATATTTGGAGATACACGTCGTGTAGTACAAACAGACACGTCGTGTACCACGCCTATATAGGCCGTGGGACACCTGGCTTGAGCCCATGTCACACGGCTCCCCATTTCTCCCCCTTCTTCCCGTTTCATCTCCCGAAAGACACCCGCACCCCATCTCTCAGATCTTTCGATTTGGTGCATTTCAAGCTCTGATTTTCTTCACATTGTGATCCCCGGTCAAGGTATGTGGTTCTACACTCTCTATTTCATGTTTTTAGAATAGTTTAGGGTGTTTTTTGGATCGGCCAACCGTTCAGCTTCCACCAGTACATGGCCACTTACTGAATAACACACGTCGTGTACCTCTGTACACGGCCAAACACGAAATACTTTGAAATTGAATATACACGGTGTGTATGTTTGGTACACACTGTGTCCTTCTTCAGCATGCTCGAGTACCTGTTTACACACGGACTCACAAACCATTTTCACGTACACGGAGTGTGTGTTTGGTACACGCCGTGTATACCCTTTCCTTTGGCCCCTCCGGGCGTGTCCCCTAACACGACCTCGTACCCCATGTTCCCATAGACGGTGTGTGTGTTCGGTACACGCCGTGTATACCATTTACATTGGTCATCCCATGTTTCCCCCTCCACAGGGCAATGTTCGTCAGGTAAAATACACGTCCTGTCCCAAGGAGACACGACATGGTCTTTATTGTTATAATTTTCACAAACATGGTCGTGTCCTTGATGAATACACGACCATTTATACTTTTAATGAACACGGTGTGTATGTTTTGTACACGCCGTGTATATTTTTTCCATGATCTGACCCGTGTCCCCCCCTCTACACGACCATGTTCTTCGTGTGAAGTACATGCCGTGTCCTTCACCTACACGGTGTGTATTATTTTCATTGAAATGATAAAAACATGGTCGTGTCGTTTTTCACACATGGACACCTAATCATTGAATGAACACGGTGTGTATGTTCGGTACTCTCCGTGTAATCTTACATGGTCTATTTTTCACCTTCGGCGTGTCTATCCATAGAACCCAAGCTACTCTACATTTTCACCTGCACGCCGTGTACTGTGGAGTACAAACCGTGTATTTTTATTTTCCTATTTTCTAACATTTTATTTGTTTTGTTTCCTTTCCTTTTCTTTTCTTTTTCTATTGTTTGGATCTTATTTAATTTTTTAGATTATGGAAGATCTCGAGCCTTCCCGAGGGAAGTTTCCAGCCTCCGCCACTGAGGATGAGGGGTCCCTCTTTTGTCGGATCCACCTCCGACCACCAACGCAACTGGACCCTGATGCTCCGGTCTTCGAGCTCCCTCCTTTGGCCATACTTCCGCCACTCACTCCTGTTGTAAAAACAGAGTCTACTTCTGCAACACCAGCTGCCACTCTACCTGTTCCATCTTCATCCGTAGCTGGTATCTCTTTGAGCAAAACTTCCACCGATCCGCCCTCTCCATTGGGAGATCCACCCACAGAGCCAACCGCTGCTGCTGCACCGGCACCGAGGCTGGGACTGCAGTTTCTCCTTATCCTTACACGGTATTCTAGGTCACCGACCTTGCATTTGAAAAGGTCCGACTCTTCTCTCATCGACCGATACCATTTAGTGGTTGATACCTCGACAGTAGCATTCCGCAGCAGCTCAGAATTTGGGAGGAGTTTGAGGTGCTTCTCGGGCACACCTCACTCCTCGAAATTTTCCAGGTCAGCACTCCTGTGTTCTGTGATATATTTTTGGTGGTTCTGGCCTCATTTGAGTTTGACGGAGCGAAGTAACGGGAGACACATGGAGATGCGGTACCCGTAGTTCGATTCTGGCAAGACGGCCGAAGTTTATCTGTTACCATGACAGAGTTTGGCCGAGGTTGCGGCTTCTACCCCCATCCTATCACCCCACCACCCATTTCTACATTGACCCGGCCTGAGTGCTCTGACCTCACTGCCATGTGGTGGGAGATCACTGGGCCTAACCACTGATACTCCCCCACTTCCCAGAAGAGAACTCTTATAGTCGACCGCGTCCTTCGCTTCGCCCATTGGTGCATCGGTGCCATCCTTTTCCCTCGCCATGAGGATATGGGGGTCATGACTAGTCGTGACCTGGAGCTCATTACCTATGTCATTAGGCACGACTACCTGGACCTCCCCTATCTTTCCGCCTCCAATTTCCACTCCATGATTACCGGCCGAAAGGGAAACCTTACCAGCAGATTTTACACCACCCATCTTGCCCACCACCTAGGGGTGTTCGAGCCCTCTTTACCTCATTACTTGTTAGGTTCACCCCAATGGATGGATGTTCTCATGCACATTCTCATGGGATTGGTCCAGAAGCATGGGTTTCCTACATCCTTACTCAAGCTCGTGCCCCTCCACCTTCTAACCCTCATTCCCCAGCTATTGACTCTGCTCCTCCTTCCCCACCCCCTCCAGCATCTCTACCTCACCCACCTCCTACTGACCCCACTTCTTCTGAACTTACTTCCTCTATACCATCACCCATCCCCCTACCCCCGAACCCTCGTTCGATCATTCCCTTTCCCACCACCTAGTTGTGATGGAACAGGTCTTGGGTCGCTTGGACAACCAACAGGTTCAGATGGATCAGTAGTTCGTTCGTATCATCTACCGCCAGGACACCATTTCCCACAACATGATTCGTTTGGACGGCCGCCAAGACCGGAAGGAGTATCTATTGGTGCATATTTCTCAGCATCATGGTGTTCCACTTCCTCCACCACTGGCCTATGCCTCCGTTCCTGGCCCTTCGGCTGCTGCTCCACCGCCATCTCCTACGCAGGCCACAGATTCTGTTCTACTGACTATGGTGAGCCCTGCTGCTGCCACTTCTGCCAGGCTAGGGCCTCCAGCTACGCTTCCCGGTGCTGCATCAGAGTTTCCCGCTTCCATAGATCCTAATCCATCTCTACCAGCTAGATTTGTACTGGATGATGCCTCCCCTGAGGCAACCCCATGATAGTGACATTATTCTTTATCTTATATATCTCTTTTTTCATTTTATATACTGTGATGTTATGCATGTTTGCATATTTCTTTTTCCTCACCAGTCACAGTTATCATAGAGCACCTCGGGCATCACTTGTAATGAGGGGAGTGTTTATTCATTTCTATTGTCTCTCTTTTTGGATTTACTTCTTCCACTACTTTCCCTCATTTTCTCCCCCATATCACCCCCTTTCCCACCCTTTAATTTAGTATTGCACTTAGTGGACCATGTGTAGTATTAAGTTTTGGGGAGAATCTATCTCTTTCACCTTAGTCTTTGCCCTTAAATTAATATCAGAGACATCATTATTAGATTCTATATTTTAAAATGTAATGAAATTTTGGTAAATCATTCTTATAAATGCTAGAGTTATCAGATGGAACTTTTTGAACGGTTTCTTGTTTATTTTTGTTTTTAAGTATTTTAAAAGGATTACTGATATAGTTTCAATTGCAACTTTTCACCCTTAATTAAATTACATTGATTGGGATAATCATTTATATGCATGTCATGACCTGATTGTCCCTTTATTATTTTTCCACTCCTGAGAGGTATTTTAAACACTTTTTCATATTTCTTTTGTAATACCCTCTTTCTTTAGAGATTCTTAGGATATGCATCACTACCATAATTTGTAATATTTCTTTTCAAAACATGATGAAATTTTTGAATTACATTAAAATTATTGAGCCATTAGATTGTTTCAACCCCTTTATCCTAAGACCACCCTACATTTAATCTTCGTTAAGCCCATAAGAGCTAGGAACATCCTTTATTGGAATCCACATTACATGCCTATTTCTCTTCCTAACCTATTTCTTTTTAAACATTGCATGATTATTCATTTGATCTTTAAAAAGGGAGTTGGCAATACATGGCATATTTTGTGCACAGCCATGAAATAAAGTGTGGGTGAGTGACTCTTGATTATTTCGGGCAGAATGGGTTCCAATCATCTACTCATTGTATTCTTAAGTTTTTCCCTTGTGTTTTGTTATTTAAAAAAAACAATCAAAAAGGGGACCTTATGCTTATTTTCTCATGAACCCTACTTGCCTAAAGAAGATGGTGACAATTACAAAATCATTTGACTAAGCTCGTGATGGAAGAATTTTTAGGGAGATTTACTTCGAATATCATGCAAGGTTTTTTAAAGGAATTAGAGTTCCTTTTTCAAGCCTCATAATTTATTTTGACATCTGAACCTACCAACCCATAGCCACAGAGACATATGAACCTTATTGATAAATCCCTCATGATTTTTGTAGTTCCATTTTTCTGAAGTAGAGAACAAGGAATCTTGCAAACCTATAGATAGAGTGTATATACCATAGAATGAGAAAAACTTTTAATAAAAATATCTTGAGTGTGGAGTGTGATTTTGACTAGTAAGGTAAATCATCAATTTGCATGCTTATTTTTGAAAGGTTGAAAAATGTGTTGAAATAGGATGAGAGTAGTTAGTTGAATTATATATGAGTCATGATTTTAATGTCTTATGAATTGAATTTGTTTGTGCCTTTTAGAATTTTTCCTCAGTAACTTTATCAGTTATACATTTGATTAATTAAATGCCTTCCTTTTTAAAGTATAGGCTCTTTTAAATTAGATGTTGAGATTTTGCTTGAGGGAAAGCAAACGACTCAGTGTGGGGGAATTTGATGCACCCAATTTGTTTATACATTTCCATATATATAATTGAAGATAAAAATATGTTTTCAGAAAATATCTATTTTTTGATGAACATATTCTTTGATTTTGGTGAATATGTTTTCTTTCAGGGGCATTTTGGCTAAATACATGAATCAAGGGAAGTCTGTGAAAATTTTGAAACTACACGGCCTATACGTTTATACACGCTATGTACATCCATATAGGGACATGGACCAAAGGAGGGAGTACATGGCCATGTCACCAGGAAGAAGATACATGCTATGTATGACAGCGCTAGACATCGTGTACTACATTCTAGAAGCGGTTGTTGCCGAAGAAGAGTCCACACTCCCATGTGGCCGTTGAAGGAGACACGACATGTTCCATTTTTACACACCGTGTCTGCTATTCTAGAAGGGATTGGTGTAACTAAATTTACACTACACGCCTTGTATGGTGGAACTATATGCCGTCTACACTCAACTATCAGGCAGCACCATGTTCAAAAGTCAAAGACGGCATGTTAGGCCACCTGCTAGTGGAGAAAAAAGGGCACCAAAACCCGTTGAGGGCAGTACACGACGTTTACTTTCTATACACACCATGTAATTTATTTTTCTATAAAAAGAGGACTTGGCATTTGATTTTGGAGTTGAAACCCATTTAAAGGTAGAGAATCTTTGATACTACCATTCCCGTTGCCACCGAGGTGTCTTTGTGCCGTCGTTCCGCCATTCCGCATTCCGACACCTTACCTCAACGCTTACATGATGAATCTGTCAGGTATCACGTGTGTCGTTTCCCTACTGCTTTCTATGTGTAACTAAAACCCTCGCGTTGGGGCTATGGATGAAGGGATCGTAATTTGTGTGTTGTTTTATATAGTTGTGTTTTCTCGTTGTAATTCATCTTACTATTCTTAATTCACTGTCAAATATAACTGAGAATTCTGAGCCGCACCAAGGGAAGAAATCTCAGCGATACAAAAGAGAAGTAACGGTGAAAAACATCCATGACCATTGTAAAAATTTCAATGATTCAAGTATTGGACTGAACATAATAAAGAATTAAGAACACTGACTACCAGACCAAGGAGTCAATTGCTCTAATTCCAAACATGTGGAACCAGACCAAGGAAATCTTGTAACAAAACGAGATCCAGAATGATTGAATTATTATGAACATCACAACCATTTAAACAATTGGCTTAAGAACTCCTTAATCACCACAACCCCAATGCATCTTTTCTTCTCATTTTAAACTCTTTTAAATTCACTTATTGTTTTCTTTAAAACTATTAATCATTTATTCAAATTAAAACAATATAGTCTTAATTCAAAACCAAAATCAAACTAATCATCTCTAAATACTGCATACTTCACCTAAATAAGTATTAACTCAATTGAATTCACGCACACCATAGTACCCTATGGATCGACCTCGAACTTATTGTATACTAATGTTCTAAGAATGGTTAATTAACTTGGGATGCATATAACTTCAATCAACGACTAGCAAGACCAATGTGTATGTTATATTTGAAACTAAAAAGTATGAATTTTTTCAAATGAACCAAACATTCATGAATAAAATTCCTTTATTTTGTTTAATTAAATGTCTTATAGATATAGAAAACACATGAAATTTTTTTATTGTGTTTAAATAATCGTTAATTATCTTTACTGTTGATAATATACTCATTGAATAGTGATCACATGACTAGTATATATATATAGGGTTTTGACAAATCCTTTCGACAGAGACAAGGGAAGTGATAGCCTCGACCAGAAGAAATGTTCACTCTAAAACCCATTTACCTAATATTTAATGGGAGATATGATTTCTTGGATTTTGAATAGATCAATCCCAACTGAGATCCAACATCATAAGTAAGAGATAAACCATTTATGTGAGATGTTCACGCTCATCGAGCTCACGGCCCAAACCATGTTCACCGAATAACCCGAAGAATTCCCCACTAGCTCACACCTTACTCATTGGGAATATAATAGTGTAATAAAGGGATGTGTAATAGGACTCTAACATTATGATTATGTGCATTATTTTTGTAATGAATAAATAACATATATTCATTTTATTATTGTTACTTTGTTAACGCTTTTAAATCACTAATAGTATTTTCATTAAATATTTAAATTCAATTAAGAAATATAATTTGACAAATTAATGGATTTATGAATTCCAAAATATTTTAATAAGATATTATTACTAAATTTATGTATAATAAATATAAGTGATCATTTAATTTTAATGAATAAAATTTTGATTTTTATTAAGTTTATAAAAATATTTTTTATCAAAACCCATGAATTTTCAATAAATGATAGTTTTTCTATTAAAAGTAAAAATTCAGATATTTATAAAACTATTAAGACAAAATTAATATTATTTTATGAATTGGTATTTCAAATGTATCCAATGGTAAATTTTTCAATATTTTTTATGGTAATAATATTTTTGGGAAAAATTTAAATACCTTATAAAGATATATAGTGTTTTATGACATAATAATGAAACAATAATTATGTAATGAAATACTATGAAAAGGGATATTATCCAAATATATGTTTCACTTTAAAAATAGTGTTATTTTGGATTTGTTTGATTAATTTTAAAATTCCCTAGTTGACCTCCATAAATATAAAATATTCTAACATTTTAAAATTATTTCCTAGAGAGTGTGACTCACCCCCACATAAGAAGTAAAAATATTTTATTATGATCATCCATTGGACTTATAAAATTATGTTTTATTCTCTACTTTGTAAAAAAACCATTGGAAAAAAACCGTTGTATGGCTTGTGGTTTTGATTAGTTTAATATGCACTTTCCAAAACCAAAATAATAAATAATTCCCTCCATTAATAAATAATCCCACTCAATATCCAATTACTCTTCAGTCAACCCATTTCTAGCTCGGAAAAACTCTTACCCCACTCCCTAAAATAGTCCCAAGGCTCCTATGATCCCATGAAGCCTCTGTCAAATTTTCTCCAATCTATTGGGATATCACTTCTATGTTAGGGATCCACGTTTTCCTTCCTTCCTTGTTAATTTCCAAGCTTACATATATTGTAAACCCCTTTATTTTCAATTAAAAATGTTAGGGTTATGATTTAAAACCTCCCCTATACATCCATACATATTTTTGAATAATGAGATACCCTTTTCTCACTCATAAATACCTCTCCTGTACACCCTCTAGCTTGCTGAAATCCGTAATGGATTTCTCTATCCTCATTTACATTCAAGAAATTATTTTATATTATGCATCTAAATTTCATTAAATATGTTGGGATATTATTTTCCATGAGAAAATTACTATCCATTTCATATATAAAATTTCAATGTCCCATTTTTTCCTCATAAAACCATTTTAAAATTTCTGTTTGACGTCATTATACTGCCGAAGTTACACAAAAATATCCCATGCCAAAATCATCATGTATGTGATTACCATACCCATTTATCTTTCAAGAGAATTCAGCTTTATAAAAATATACTCAATTTTTGGGGACGTACATTTATGTATTCCAAAAATATATTATTCATTTAATAAATTATGACGTTTAAAGAATCCAAGTTGTTTGATCCATGTAACACAGTTATGCATGAAATAATAGGATTGCGAAGTGTGTGCCCTGATAATGCTATAATGAATTGGGAAAAGAATACTATCATGATATGCCATATGAAATAAGGGTTTTCTCATTTTAATATCGTTGCAATGACGGTTATATAATTATAATTCATGTGCAATGAGGGTATACTCAAGCCCCATATGTAGTGATCCTTGGATCATGCAAATATATTGTTAAAAGATATTGTCACATCTTCACGTTATGACAATCATGCAATATAATTCCATTATATTCATTTTTCTATTATGACTCATTGATATGCCTATTTCCTATCATGCATTGTATTATTCAGGTTATTTCTTGTTTACTATCTTACTGGGCTTTAAATTTCACTATTTTATTATGTATTTTCTCAGGTTATCCCATACGATGCTAAGTACAATGGAATGTTGCAGTCATAAAGAAGGAGTTCTCAATAAAGATGGGGTATTTTATGTATTTATTTTCCATTCAATGTTCCTAATATTCCTTGAAACTATACCTCTATATCCACAAAGTTTTCTTAAGTGCAATTTTAGGTAATAAATCATATTGAAAACATATTAATTATTAGGGTTGTTATAATTATTATCAAATGATAGGTTTAGTTATTATTGAAATTAGGATTAGGGAACCCTAGTGAAATCCATAGGTATAAAACTATGTATTATAAAAACATACCTAAATTTTCTTGATTATAGAGTAAGTGGTTTATCATGAAAATACATCTATGTCTGGATACAAATAAGAATAGGTGGATCTAAAACATATGTATATAGGGGTAAAACCTGAAAACACCACTTTTAGCTATACTAGAACAGGAACGGGTGCATGACAACAGGTCTTGAAGATCTCTTTTTTCGACACAGATGAGGGATACTGTTTTGTAAATTTAAAATCATAGTATGAAACATTAGCAAGGGATTAGAAAATCATCTAAGAATATATGTTGGGAAATATATCATGGATAAAAAACATTGTAGCCTATAAATTCAAAATTTAAGGAAATAAATGATATTGATAAGTTATCCCTTTTTTCATTGGATTCCCTTTAATGTGTTACCCCAAACATTGCTATTATTCCATCCAATGTCTATGAATAAGAGATATAGGGATAACAGACAAAGTGAAAATCAATGTGATGACTCTTCTAATGAGAGTACCAATATTATAGGAGTGGGAATACCAATATTTTTTTCAATAATATCTCAGTTAACTAATGTTTGATTAGAGAAAATGGTCCAGAGGAATGCCCAACCCCCTTAAAAAAGAAGAACACCCAATAGAGAGACTAATGAGACAAATGATTCTTACATTTATTGGATCATCTGATCCCTCAATCACCAAAAAAGTATTACCTCCATTGATAAGATCTTCTCTACCGGTAAATGATCTAATCAATATCATCTTCTTCTAGATTCTTATCATATACAGGGTGAAGATGATCATTAGTGAACATTAATAAAAAAATTGAATCCAGTGGAAGAGAAAAAGGAGCTAGAATTAAATGATTTTTGGAAAATGTTTTTTTATAAATATTTTCCTGACAACTTCGACTTATGTTGGAAAGGGACATTGTTTCCCAAATGAAAAATACAATGAATACATTGAAGTGTATGATAAAAACTTCACAAGGCTTGCATGATACACCTTAAGCTTTATCATTCCCCTAAATTCACAAGTAACCACTTATTTTGTGGGTAGAATTCTTGCCTATGGAAATCCATAGCGATATGTGACATTAATTTCTATGAAGAAATTGTCTGATATTACTAAAAGTTGAAATGTAGATCGAGGAATCTCAAGGGTATCATGGGGATAAGAAGCGAAAATTGGACTTTAAATCTGGAGGTCCAATGGATTCATCCAATGGTGTTATGAAATTCTAGAACCCCATTTTCCAAATGAGAGGAAATAATCCCCCTGTAAATTCCTTGAAGGGGATGAGGAAATGCTAAAGGTGTAGAAGAGAAGGTAACCTTTCCTTTAATTACTAAAAAGATAAACTTGTTTTTGCTTCAACTACAAACAACCAGGGCACATTGAAAACCAGTTCTCTAAGACAATAGTTGTTGGAGGCAACCAACAACCTCTAAGGCAGTAAGGGAATTTTTTTTTCCATCACTACATATGAAGAAAATCATGACAATGAAGTGTTGATAGGTATGATATATCTTTATTCATTAATATAGAATTTACTATTTTATTCAGGTTCTACAAATTGTTCAATATACAGAATTTTTTGTAGAAAGTTCCCAACACCAACACAAATAATGGAAGTAGAGACGTCAGTGAGAATGAAAAATGAGGAAATTATTTCAACCCATTAAAATAACTACTCATCTGTCAAAATTGGTTGATTGATCTTCACGGACACCTTCTTCAAAATCTCTATGGTGGAATTTGATGGAATTATTTCCATGTATTGTATTTCACTATATATATCCAACATAAATTTTCATGGAAGGGAAATCACTCTCCATATGGTGATTCGAACCCCAATTTTGTACAAGTGAAATGAGGAGGATGAATCTTATTTAGAACCATCATCTGATGCATGGATTATACTTCCCTATGAGCATGAATATCTTGCTAAAATTCTAGAGTCAAAGATCAATCATCCTTGATGAAATGAAAATTATGAGGGAATTTTCTAAAGTGTGTCCTGAGGAATTTCTTGTACTTGCTCCTCAAAGAGATGATGAATTCTTGGTTGATCTTATACATGGGGCTTTTCCAATGTCCAAGACTCCATATGTAATGTCCATTTTGGAGCATAAGGATCTAAATAAAGAACTAAAGGAGAATCTAGAAAAAGGTTTTATACACCCAAGTGCATCACCATGGAGTGCACCATTCCACTTATTCAAGAATAAGGATGGGTCATGTGCCTTTACGTTGTTTATTGTGAGGTCAACAAAATCATGATAAAGAACAAGAATCCTCTTCAATGAATTGATGACTTTTTTAGTCAGCTACATGGATTGCAATACTTCTCCATGGTGGATCTGTGGTCAGGATATTACCATGCATGGGTGAAGGAGTATATCCCCAAGACTACTTTTCTAACAAGGTATGGGCTCTATGAATACATTGTAATGATTTTTAGACTCAGTAATGCTCTATAAATCTTCATGTACATTCTAAAAACAGTATTTACAGATTACATGAACAAGTTTGTTGTAGTATTGATTTATTATATTCTAATATACTCCAAAACCATGGAGGATTATAATTATCCTATAACCATTTCACTAGAGATCTTGCAAAAGGAGATGGTCTATGAAAATATTAGCTACTGTGAGTTTGGTTTGAAGGAAGTCTCATTCTTGGGTCATATCATCACAATCAATAAGATTTTTGTGGATCCCTCCAAGAACAATGAAATTGAGGGATGGTTGAGGGCCACATCAATGACGAATATCCATATCTCCCTTGGGTTAGCTAGATATTATCACCTATTTGTGTGAAATTTCTCACGATTGACAAACCCTCTTACCAAGATAACTCAACAGGGATTCAAGAATTATTGGAGTGATGAATGTGAAGAGAGCTACAATGAGTTGAAAAGGAGGCTTATCACTACACCTTTTCCCACACTACCAACAAGTGGAGAACATTTGTGGCATTTAGTGATTCTATGAAGAAGTTCTTGGGTTGTGTGTTGATTTATGATGAGAAATGAATTGTCAATGCTTTAATAAAATTGAATGTTCATGAGGAAAACTATCTAACACATGATCTGGAGTTGGTTTCAGTAATATTAACATAAGAAATTTGGTGACATTAAATCTCTGGGGAGAAGTGTGAAATATATATGGATCGAAAAAGCCTCTAGTATATATTCTCATAGAAATACTAGAACATGTACCAATGAAGATGCTGAGATCTGATCTAAGTCTAGGACTACTATATCAATTACCAACCTAGGAAAGAGAACAGGGTGGAAAATTCTCTATGTAAAAAGTATCCAACAAATCATTCATTTATGATAAATAAAAAAGATGAAAGCTTATTAAAATTGATGAAGATGGACATGGGAATCATAAATAATGGAACATCATCAATCATTTTGCAAATTATTACTCCACCATCTCTTATAGAAAGGTTAAATGATGCTCAAAATGCAGATGTGGGGATTCAAAAAATGTTAAATCTATCAGAAAATAGAAATCCTTAGAGTTCAATGTCAATAGAGAAGGAATTGTGAGATATTGGTCAAGACTATGTGTTCTATAAAATCCAGAGTTAACGAATGAACATTTGGATGATGCACATAGTTATAATTTCCCAATCCACCTAGGAAACTCAAAGATGTATTGAGATCTCCAAGGGCATTATTGGTGCGATAATAATAAGAAGGAGATCACAAAAAATACATCAAATTTCATGGTGTGTCTCCAATTGAAGGATGTGAGGCAGAAGACTATGGGAAGATGAAACTGTTACCCATTACAACATGTAAATGGGAGAACATCACCATGGACCTTTTCACCGGACATCTGAAGACTTCCAAAGGAAACAATTTCATTTGGGTTGTTGTGGATCATCTTAAAAATACTACACTTCTAATTTCAATTAGATATGATTTATCATTGCATCAACTGGCACAAATATACATTAGAGAAGTGGTAAGTCTTCATGGAGTAACAATATCAATTGCATCCAATCAAGATCCAAGATTCACTACTAGATTAGAGAAGAGTCTCCAACATGCACTAAATAGTGAGATGAAATTCAGTATGGCTTGTCATCCTCATACTGATGGCCAATGTGAGCGGACAATCCAAACACATGAGTACATGTTGAGAGCATGCACAATGTACTTCAAAGGAGGATGATACCCACATCTTCATCTATTTGAGTTCTTTTACAATAATAGTTTCCACTCATGAATCTAATTTGAACCTTAGGAAGCCCTTTATGGGAAGACGTTCCAAACACCGACATATTGGGAACAACGTGGGGAGTGAAAACTCCTAGGCTGAGAAATGGTCAATGAAATGGTGGAGAACGTTAAGACCATCCAACATCCATTAAAGCAGCTCAGAGTCTACATAAGATCTATGATGATAATGCTGGACGAGACCTAGAATTTGATTTTGGGGACATGGTATTTCTACACATATCACAATGGATGAGAGTTAAGATATTTATGAAGAATGGAATGCTTAGTCTAAGATACATTAGCCCTTTTGAGATCCCTAATAGTATTGGAGCATATTTTTATCAAGTATAACTCTAACCAAACCTATCTCAAGTAAATTATGTATTCCATGTATCAATCATGGGGATGTAAATACTTGACCCATCACATGTACTCAATCAAGGGGTGGTAAAAATAGAGAATGAACTCTCTTATAAAGAGAAGCCGGTGATGTTATTAGATCATAGAGAAATATTTCTATGAAATAAGGAAATGACCCTCATTAATGAGTCGTGGAGAAACCAAATGTTTGAATAAGAAAGGTGGGATCCCTACGATGTGTTGAGGTAGATTTACCCACATCTATATTAGTGTGGGAAAAGGAAATTTCAAAGGAAATATGTCTAAACGGGGTTGTTGTAATGACCATAACATTCATGAATAATATTCCATTTTATTTATTTAATTAAATGTATTCTAGAATTAGAAAACATATTCACTTTTTTATTGGGTTTAAATAACCATTATATATCTTTATCATTATAATATAGTGGTTGAAGAGTGATCACATGACTAGAATATATA
The DNA here is from genome assembly GCA_963277665.1 of Viscum album. Lineage (NCBI taxonomy): Eukaryota > Viridiplantae > Streptophyta > Magnoliopsida > Santalales > Viscaceae > Viscum > Viscum album. Next base: position 615,927,889 of record OY728136.1, read on the forward strand.
TATGGTTTTAACAAATCCTTTTTACATAGACAGTGGATGTGATGGCCACGACCAGTATGATTTTCCCCTTGGAAGCCCATTTATCTGATATTGTGGGGGAGGTAGCATTTCTGGTCTTCTCCTTACAAAAAGACCAAGAATATATCCCAAAACTTAAGCATGATCAAAATTGTTTATGGGAGATGTTCAAACTCATCGAGATCACGACCCAAACATTGTTCACGGAAAACCCCAAGAAAGCACCTCCATCTCACACCATACTCTTAGGGAATATGCTGGTGTTATAAATTTTTATGTAACAATACCCTTTCATTAAGATAAAGCGAATTTTTTAATCAATAATGAATATACATTAATTTTATTATTGTTACTTTTTCAGTGGTTTTTAAAGAAAAAATTTTATTTTATGCTAATGTTTAAATTTCATTAATAAATATATTTTAATGAATTAGTCAAATATTTAATTAAATAGTATTTTAATAATATATTATATGTAAATTAATTTTTATTAAATATAATTTAACGTATAATTTTATGAATACAATTGTAATTTTTATTGTGATTTGAAAACTAGTTTTTGTCAAAACCAATGAATTTTCAATAATTGTTTTTTTAATTGAAACATGAAAAAACTCATATTTATAAAATTATTTAGATAAAATGAATATTATTATAAGAATTAGGACATTGAAAATATCCAATGGTGAGTTTTTCAAATTAGTCTGAGACGATCAATTTTTTTTTCTTAAAATTAACTACCTTATAAATATATAAATTTTTTATGACATCATAATGACCCAATAGTAAATTAATAAAATACTACAAAATTTAAATTCATTCAATATATATTTTTCCTTTAATATAATGTGATTCTATATTTGTTTGATTAATTTTAGAATACCATAGTGGACCGTACCAGACATATAAAATATTTTAGCATTTTAAAATGATTTCCTTGAGAGTGTGACTCTCCTCCATGTAAGAGAGGCTAAACATTTATTATCATCAGCTATTTTCCTTATAAAATTATGTTTTCAGTCCACATTGGAAAAACATTTGAAAAAACCAATGCTATGTTTTGTGGTTTTGATTTGTTTATGTGTAGTGTATAAAACCTAAATAGTAAATAATTCCCTCTTTTTTCTTATATGGCCCACTAAATATCTTATTTCCCTTCCCTCAGATGATTTTGAGATGTACTAACCTCTTCCCTGTTCTCTATAAAATAATACCAATGCACACCAAGATCCCAGTAAGCCTATCCCAAGCCTCTGGTATCACACTTCCATGTATGGGATCATTACATTCATTCATGGCTGGTTTTTGTTGAAGTTTCCTTATATTGTTATGACCTTTTATTTTCAATTATAAATATTGGTGTATGATTTCTCACCTCCCTTATAATTCCATCCGTATTTTTTAATTTTTGGAGAGCCCTTTATTTCCCATTAATTTATCCCATGTATACCTGTTACCATGCTGAAATTACGTAATATATTTATCTCTCCTCATTTACATCCTAGTGATTATTTTATATTACATATCTAAATTCCATTATATATGTTGGGATATTATTTCACATTAAAAACATACTTCCAATTTCATTTATAAATGATGATTGACCCAATTCCCTCTCATCAACCCATTTTATGATTTCTATTTGACATCGTTATGCTATTGAAGTTACACCAAAATTTCCAATGCCAAAATCATCATGTAAGTGAATACTATACCCATTTATTTATCATAGTTATTCACTTTTATTCACATGTACTTGTTTATTGTTGATGTACATTTATTTATTTCACATCTCTTATTCATGTAATAAAATATGACGTTTAATTAATCCATGTTCTATGATCAACTTGAGATACTTATGCATGAAATGAAATGATTAAGATGGGTGTTCCCTGATTGTGCTCAAGTGCATTGGGTAAAAAATAGTATCATGATACCTCATGTGCAATGAGTATTTACCCATGATGATTCTGGTGAAATAAGGATTCACTCATTGTAATTTAACTACGATTAGGGTTTACTCATTCTTAATTTGCAATGATCCTTGGCCTATGATAATAACATGTTAAATGTTGTTTCCACCTCTCCATGTTATGATAACCATGCTATATCACGCCTTTATGTTAATGTTTCTCCTTTGCTACATTGATTTTTTATTTCCTAACATGTATGGTATTATACATTTTTTTTCCTTTTTTACTCCCTTACTAGGCTTTATAGCTAATCATTTTTTAGGCATGTCCCCAGTTTATCTCATGCAATGATAATTATGATGTAATGTTGTGGTCATGTAAAATGAGTTTTCAATAAAGATGTTGTATTTTATGTATTATTTTTTACTTTAATTTTCTTAATTTTCCATGACACTAAACCTATCAATACTCAGAGTTGTCTTAAGTGATTTTTTGTTTAATAAATCATGATTAAATATATAATAAATAGCAGGGTTGTTATAATTTTTTTTGAAAAAATTATCCTTAATGGGATATTTATTGATAATATAGGGTATATAAATTAACACTTAAATGATTGTGGAAATTAGATATTCCTCATACCCAATATCTATAACTTATAATTAAAATTTTCAAATATTTGATGGATATTGATTATTAGTTGTTAGATATTTACTTTGTTTCTCAAATTTACTAAACATGTTACCTACAAATAAGGGTATGCATGAAAAGATAATAGAATTTAATGATATGTGTATGTATATTAATAATATTTGGGTCATTGATTATTTATTCAAATGGTACCGTAAAATAGGGAAGGGTTTTCAATATATGGTGCTACATTAATGATGATATTATGTTGTTCTCTTTTTGAAAATGATAAATGATAACTTACACCTCACATTAATTAATTTCAAATGAGAAAAAGAATCCAATCCATGATATAGGGTTTTAGAAATAGATTTTCCATTTAATATTTTTAGGGTTGTCTATAGGGAGGGAAGTATGATCAATATATTAATCAAATGAACATAATATATATAGTTATATAGTAGGGGATAAATATTAATAAATGGAGATAGTTCGAGTGAATCAAGGATTATATTTTCTCAAAAAATTACAATCATGTGAAGGTAATACATTTTGTGGATATTTTGAGTCTAAATAACTACATTACCATATTCATGATGAATATTGAATGAGACAAAATTTTCTTGGACATCATTAGTATGGGCATGGAAATCATAAGTCAAAATAAAATCACACCTTTATTAAACATTTATTGAACCATATATTTATGTGATGATGAAGGATGTATGAAATTATGATATACAGTTTTAGAGCAATATGGAAAATTTCCAACATATCAACATTTGTAAAATCTATATTATATGAATGGGAACCTCCATACATCTCCAATCAATGGTGGTACTGAATTGGATCCTTTTTTATGATACATATAACTCATCCTTTTTATTAAAAAAAGAGGAACAAATATGTATAAATACGTCCTGAAATAATTTTTATTTGAAAACATGATGATGAATTTTTTGTAGGATATATATTTGTGATTAGACACAATATAGATGAAAATTAATTCCAATAGAATATATGGATGTTGTAACCACTTAATATGTTTATATTCAAATGCGAGATCATCAATGATAGTGGCACTATGACGGCGGCACCGTGACCATGGCAACGTGTATTGTGTCTCACCAAAAGGTGTCCCACCATTTTTTCTTTTTCCACTTCAACTCCTACAACACATATTTTGATGTAAGAGTGTTTTAACACCCCTTTAAAAGAAATTTTATTCCTATAAATGTTAAAAACAAATCCCCCTAAGATCTAATATTCTCTTGACATACCAAAACATGTGGATTTTTCTTTGGTGCCATACCTTTTACCCATGCTTTCTAGTTCCACCCCTGTTTTACATTATCCCTTGTTTAAAAGAGACCCATTAACTCAACGTCGTTATGGAAACCTATCCGATGAGAATTATTAAATAAAAATTAATCCCATCTTCTTGAATCTTACAACCGTATGGTGAAACCACTATTTTCCATTAAAGTCGTTTATGATTTTGATATCCTATAACTCTAAGATCTCAGACATTTTATCGCATGAGAATTCCTCTTCTTTAGGGTTGGTCCCTTTTCCCTCTTCTCCTTGGTGTGTTTGGAGTGCCCCTTCGAAAGGAAAGTATTGAGAATGTTCTAGAGCCTCTCTTTCCCACTCTTGGTGGTCCCGATGTTCCACCCCTTTAAGTCATGCAATCCCATCTCATGGTGCATAGGGAAAAAAATTGATCAGCGATCATCCAAGTAGGGTTATACCTTCATATATCTTTACTGTGTATCATGTGGGGGGGGGGGTATGCAATTGTTTCTATGGGAATGAATGAATCCAAACCCTAATAAAGATAATAAACAGACTTTTAATGAATGGAGGTGTGTATTGATGATGATTTTGTACATTTTTACCCTTTCTAATATGAAGTGAATTGTATCGGATTATGTCAACTACAAATCATGGCAGTTGGTGGTCTTTCCTTTCAGACTGATGGACCCCTATCTTATGTGATGATTAAATGGATGTAACATGGAAATTTTTTAATCAGATAAACATGGTTGATTAACTGAATGTCCAGTTAATAAGAATCATTCTGTGAACACACTGTATAACCAAAAGAAAAGAATAAAGTCAATGAATAGTGTGATAGAATCTAGAAACTCCCTTTAACTATCATGGAAATATTTTTGGTTCTTCAGATTGATTCTTGTGGGGTGACATGGATGGGAATGGGATCCCATTTTCTAGTGCATTTGTTGGTTTTTGGATCTAAGGTCACGTGAGGCTGTATGGTGGTGCTTGGTATGGTTCTAATACTTTGAAGGATCTCATAGATCCCTTTTTTTGTTGTGACACTCATGTGAACTGGGTGTGAATGTTTAATCCGCTGCTTGGATGTTTTTCTTTCCTTAGCCTAGGTTTAATCCTGTTATTTGCCTAGTTGTGAAGAATTATTTCAAATAGAACCACTCAAATGTGATAACAAGACTTGGTTCAATGGGAAATTATTTTTTTTGGAATGAGTTCTAACATGGTTTTGCGTGCTGTGCCTTTTTTATGAATGAATATTACGAGGGTTTTTGTGTATAAGATGGTTTTGGAACCCCTATGTTGGGATGATTTCTTGTTTACCTATATGTTTAATTTAGTTCTTATGTTTCTTATTCGCACCCCACCCAAGTTGAGAACATCATGACGAACACCCCTATTTATATGGGGGAGGGGGTTTTCCCTACACTCTTATGAGTGGATGGTTATTAGTTTTTTTTAGCTCAGTTAACTGAGTATCCCAAGACTCATCCGGTAGGCTTTGATGGTGCAGGTCTATTATTTCCCATGAATATGTGGGTAGGGAACATTGTGGTGGTTAGTCCTGGCGTGTGCACATTTTTTGTTTCCCAAGTGTCTTCTCGATGAGGCCCATGTGTCTTCAGTCATGGCAATAGTTGTTCAGGACTAGGGGTCTTTGGGTGTGGCAGTAGTAGTTCTATCCCATGTTTCTACGGGAGTGGTTATGTGTGGTTGTGGCCAAGGTGTTTGTCGGCTGGGAGAGTGACTGTGGTAGCCAAGGTGTGTGGGAGTGGGGTATGGAAGAGGGACTGTGGTGAAAATGGCGTAGAAGGTCTAACATGTAGGATGAATTCAATAACTAGTGGGAAAGTGGTGTGGATTACCCACATATCAATGTGTTATTACTCTTAAATTAATGTACTGTGGTTATTTTGGGAGTGTTCCTTGGTGAGGATGGCTGGATAGTTTCCTCGCTAGGTAATTTAGTTATATCTTTTTTCTCACAGGGCATGAGAATGCATCCACACTTGTGCGTGAGATTTTTTGTATTTATCTATAGAGTAATCATGTATACTCACTCTACATATATAAAACTACATTCAGGTTCTATGAGGACTTCAAGGACCGTGTGGGACTATACTTTTTCAGACGTGGGGAAAATTTTTGTTTTTTTTCTTTGGAATTTACCTTTGTAGTTTTCTTGTATTGTAGCCCTTATTATTTGAAACATGCATACAAGAGGGGTATTATTTGGGATTTACTTTTAATTCTAGTTTTGGTGTGGATTAGAACATACAATCTTATCTGTCGATCCTCCTAAAAAATGTGTAATACCATCCATTTCATATGTGATTCTATAACATTGGTGATACTCTCCACTCTAGGACCTATTGAAGGTAGGTCTTGGTGGTCATTATATCTCCATTTACTTGAAGAAGGAGGGGTCTGGCAATCCATTATCCCTTCCCACGCCATTGTGAAGGCGGGTCATGACAGAATGGTATTAGAGGCTGTTGAGAGATATGATGAACCATGGGTTTAGGCACAGTGAGGGTTATATGGTATGGTAGAGAAATAGTATTTAGAAATCATGGTGTGTGAAATAGGACTAGGAAGACTGGCTAGGACATGGGATTTAGGGCCACCCATGATCTGATGCATGGACTTCAGGCCTACTAAATGACCCAGTTAGACAACACTGATTGCAAGGTAATGAGCTTTAGAAAGGTACATGAATCGTAATGGCTTGTGTTCTTATTTGTCTTGGGTATTTTGGGGATTTAAAATGAATAAAAGTCTACGAAAAATAAAAAGCAATCTTCTACACTACTCAGGCTTATCCATTATTTGTTTACCTTGCAGCTATGGCACCTGGATGACGACCACATGTAGTATGGGAGATCGATTACCAGGAGGTTGAATCAGTAGATTGGAAATGGGCTGATTGAGAGGTGGTGGATGATCAGTGATAAAGGATGCTTAGTGCCATTCAGCGTTAGAACCTCATAATGTACAAGGGCAGCTTATCAGATATAGAGACAGAGAGTTGTATTATGGATCTGGTGATATCTTTCAGATTGATTTGGTATCTGATGTAGTGATGTGTTCCTCTGTGTGTATGCCTTATATGGGGAGCAGCGTGTCAGTTGTGGGCACTCTACCTTGGGGAGAAGACGGAGGCTGAGGTCTTATGTGCTGACTTCGAGAGGCTGTTCCAGGGGGAATTTCTCTATTCAATGATGAAGGCTTGGAAGAGGTTGGAGATACTCTTCCTTGAGAATGGGATTATGTCAGTGAGAGTTTTGAGGATCAATTTAAATGATATCCTTTTCTTTGATTTTGACCTCTTCCCTAATATGGAGTCTTAGGTGAGACATTTAAACGAGGAACTTCGACCTTCTTTTCAGTATGTTGTTACTCCCTTCACTCAACCAACTTACTTTGATGTCCAGAAAAAGGATGAATCTATAGGGAGGATGCGCACGCTGGGAGGTGTGTTGTGAGAGGGTAGCTAGTTGGGCATGTCAAAGTGGTAGGTGGTCTGCATCCTGCCTCTTCTATTAGGGCCTCTAGGTTTCTTCCAAAGGGGTGTAAGCCACAGTAGTTCAAATTTTGATCTCTCTGTCCTCACCCTTTCCTTTCAATCCCATTACAACGATGCTTCATATTTTGACGTTTTGGGCATCTTCAAAATCAGTGCCCAGAGAGTGATGTATAGTGGGGGTGGGCAGGATCAGCGCCCACCTCAGCAGCAACTGTTTCTAGCTAGGCCCTTTCAGCAGTAGCATCTGGGATTGTGAGCTCATGCTCCTCCAAGAATAGTTATTGTAGGAGGAGGCTTACCTCATGTCACTCCATAAGGACCTCAACCAGGGTGTGGCTGGGGATGATGCCGACATCCAAGGGGAAGAGGAGCTGGGGATGGGCAGTAACACGCCGCAGAGGCCGCAGTTCCCACAGGGCTGGATATCGTTTGAGTTATGATCAGCTTGTTTAGTTTCTTGCCTATTCCATGTTTGATTCAAGAGATTCAAGCTATTTTGTTTTAACCATTGAAGCCCATGATTTGGGTATATATGCAATGAGTCATTCCGTACCTCTGGGTTTGAGTACAACAGTTGAAGTTTATACCTGCTTGTGTCGTGTTTTCCATGAATGTTGACTAATGTTGGGACCACATCAGTCTGGTGGTGACCTTCTTTTGTAGTATATGCAGTTATATGATTTCATTCCAGGAGTCGAACTTTTGTTCTCTGTATGTGCTGTTATCGACTTCTTTCAAAGAAGGATCATGTTTTCATATTTGGGTAGAAAATTTGCAACCTTCTTCATGGAGTAGGGTTTCTAGGATGGTAGCTGGAGAGTGGAGCCCATCCTTCCCTTGTTAACCATGATGATAGTATAGTAGGTGGATATAAAGATGGTGGATGTCTCAGGGATTGTCATTGAGTTCATGGGTGTCATCCCTGAGAAGGTGGTGACTCTACCCCCTCAACGTGACGTTCAGTTCGGGATATAATTGCAACATATTAACTATCTAATTTTTATGGCCCCCTATCAGATGGAACCTTCTAAGCTACAGGTGTTATGCATTCATATTGATGATCTGATGAAGAAGGGGTTTTTTAGACCAAACGCGTTACCATGGGGTGCTCCAGTCTTGTTTTTTAATAAGGAAAATGGTGCTCTCAGGCTGTGCATAGACTACCAAAGACTAAATCAGGTAATTGTTAAGAACCATTACACTCTCTCGAGGATTGAATAAATCTTGGACCAATTGAAGGGGGCGGAATGGTTCTCTATGATAGACCTACGACTTGGATATCACCAGATGAGGGAGAAGGAGTGTGACATCTAAAAGACTTCCTTCATGTGTAGATATGGGATATTTGAGTTCATAGTCATGTCATTCATCATTACGAATGCACCATCCATGTTCATGGGGCCCATTAAGTCTGTCTTATGGGAATATATAGACCGGTATGTAATTGTGTTTATTGATGACATCCAGATCTATGCATGATCTGAGGAGGATCATGCTGAGCATCTAAGGGAAAATTTAGATGTTCTCTGACATTATTAGCTATACGGGAATTTATACATGTGAATGTTATTGACACAAGAAGTGCACTTCCTTGGACCTGTGGTATCCGAGCAAGGAATAGCATTAGACCTGTCAAAGGTCGATGTGATTGTTTCTTTAAAATCACCCAAGAATGTGACAGAGGTTCGTAGTTTATTGGGAATAATAGGTTACTACAGGAGATTTGTGCCCAACTTCCCCCAAGTTGAGGAACCTTTAACAGTCATCACCAAGATGGACTGGGCATTCCTATGAAATTGATAGTGTGAGGAATCCTTCAGTTATCTGAAGGGGAATATGTTTAGTTCCCCAGTGCGGAGGTTTCCAGAAGAAGGAGTGACTTTGGAGGTGTTCGTTGATGCATCAGGTCATGTATTCGAGTGTGTGCTGATGCAGTAGCAGGGGGTGATCACTTATGGGTCTCGGAAGTTGCCTCACTATTAGTATTACTATGCCACCCATGCTTTCAAACTTGTAGCTGCTAAGTTCGCACTATGGTTTTGGTGGTGCAACCTCATCTAGGAGAGATTTTTTGTCTCCAAATATCACAAGATCATGAGGTATATCTTCTCCCAGTAGGACTTGATCTTGTGGTAGCTGAGGTGGATATTTTTTTTTCAAGACTATGACTTCAAAATTTCGAACACCTTCTGAAAGTGGAATGTGGTGGATGAGGCCTAGAGTAGGAAGTCACAAATGGATGCAGTTTGAGAGTCGGTAGATGCTTGGAAGGTGATGGAGGAGTTGGATTCCATACACCGAGATGAAAAGTTGGATGGTGGTAGAGGTTGTCTATTTCAGAAGACAGTTCATTCCCCTATATTGCAGCACGTGGAGGAGTCTCATTCTGGTGACTCGGAGAGTGAAGTGATGCGTGATCGGGGTAATGAAGGCAATGGTACTAAAGGGTGGTCATGGAATGGTCATAATCAGATTCTTTTCTTAGGGAAGATGATTTTCATAGAGACGATGCACAATAGAGTTCTTGCTGAGTTCCAAAACTCACCCATGGTGGTACATATTGGAGTTTCCAAAAAGTACTAGAGCTTGACGGGTCAGTTTTGGAGGCCCGAGGTGAGGTGGGAAGTGGCAGAGTTTGCAGAAAAGTTCCTCATGTTTCAGAAGTTGAATGCTAAAAACGAAATCCTTGGTGGTCTTTTACAACCTTTAGATGTCTCCGAGTTGAAGTGGGATGACATATCAATGGATTTCATCATAGAAATACCCATAGTTCAAGGGGTTTTGTATGCTATCTGGGTAGTGGTGGACCGATTGATGAAATCATCTCACTTCCTCCTAAAAAAGGAGTTGAGTATGGTGGATGACCAAGAATAGTGTTAGGTGGATGAGGTGGTGATGTCCCTTGGGGTTCCGAGGCCCATAGTCTTGGATCTGAATACCCAGCTTACCTCATGGGTTGGGAAAGGATTACCACATGCTTTTGACACCCAACTATGCCTTATCACTACCCTCCACTCGCAGATAGATGGGCAGATAGAGCACACCATCTAGATGTTGGATGATATGCTATGGGAATGTGTTTTTTACTTCTGGGGATCATGGGTGCCACAATTTTATTTGCTAGAGTTTGACTACAACAAAATCTATCACTATACCATTAGCATGGCTACATTATATGTTTTTTACAAGATTCAATGTTCACACCACGATAGAGATGGCTCATCTTATATGGGAGAGAATGAAGGTGGCTCAGGACTAGCAGAAGACATATGTCGATCATAGGAGGAGACCCATGGACATCGAGGTGAAGGACCATGTGTTCTTGAAGGTCACCCCTCGTAGTGTGAAATGGATGTTTAGCAGAGGAATAATCTTTCCCCCAGGTTCGTTGAAACCTTCAATATGTTGTGGTGGGTCATCAAAGTGGATTATCAGCTGGCACTACCAATCCTGCTATTGAGTGTGGGAGACGTCTTCCATTTGTCTCAGCTCCATCGGTATCTACAAGATGATTCACACATCCTCGATTGGGGAAGGAGAGATATTGAGAATGATGAGACATTTGTAGAAAACCAAGTGGGGAGCAAGGAACATGAGAATAAGCTGCTTCATGGACGAACCATTCCCTTGGTTTGTGTGTTATGGAAGCACGGTGGCCTAAAGGTGAGTACCTGGGAACTAGAGGAGGGGATGCACGCTCATTACCCAGAGTTGTTTTGAATTTTGTTCTGTTATATTTTTTACATGTCTTTGATGTAGTGTTTTACATTTTAAACTATCAAATGTGTGGTTTCCCTTGTTCTCTGAATGTGTCTTTAGAGTCATTACTAAGGGGAAGGGAGTAACTGATCCCTAACCATGGTGCATTATGGTGGATGCAATTAAACTCATGCGGGTGAGTCAGTGCCACCCAAAGTGGATAGTGTCTGGACATGTGGAAAGGACACCCTAATCCATATTTGTACACAGTGACACATTTAAATGTTGTGGGGTAACTTGAGGGAGAGGTGTTCCATGATGTCGATGAGGTTTACAATTGATATGTATCTTTCAAGGTGTTTGTCCGGACCCCTATCTTTCTTCGTGTCTAGTTCTGATTCTCGAGGGCGAGAATAGTTTGAGAGGTATCTGATATAATTTTCTCGGAAGTGAATCATAAAGGATTTTTCCAAAAACAAGGTTCCATTAAATAGTTCCACCAAAATGGTTGCTTTGATCAGGGTTGCACACCGAAAAGGTGTCCCCGGTCACAGTTGTACACAGAAACGGTGGCACTACTTAAGGTGGTACCATTTTGGTAGTAGTGTGAGGGTGGAACCATGGAGGTGGCATCATGATGGTCATACTGTCACAGTCAAAGAATGAAATTGTGGCACCACTAATGGTGGCACCATGACGGTGGCACCGGGTTCATGGCATGGCTTACGGTGTCTCACAAAACGGTGTCCCACCCTTGTTTATTTTTCTAGTTACTCTTCCCCAACACATATTTTGGTGTAATAATGTTTTAATAACTTTTTAAAAGCCATTTAATACCCATAAATTAAATAAAAAATCCACAAAGATCTGAGTGACTCTTGACTTTCCAAAACGTGTGAATTTTTCCTCAATGCCACACCTTTTTCCCTTACATTCTAGTTCCTCCCCTGTTACATGTTTTCCATTGTTTAAAGGAAACCCAATAACTCACATATATTATGGCCACATCTACAATGAGAATTAATAAATAGCAGTTAATCCCATTGGTTGTAATTTTCCAAACGTGTGGTGAAACCACTATCTTCTTTTAATGACATTCAAGATTTTGATATCTTGTTACTCCAGGTTATCACCTTTTTAATGCCCAAGAATTCGTTCTTCTTCCGGGATGGTCTCTTTTCCTTCTTCTCCTTGGTGTGTTTGGAGTCCCCCTTCTCGAGGCAAGTGGATTGCCTATGTTGGAGCCTTTCTATCCCACTCATAGAGCCCATAGACTTTATCCACTATAAGTCGTGCTTCCCCAGTTCATGGAAGATGGGGGGAAACATCGATCGTTGATCATCCATGTAGGGTTCTTCCTTCATCTCTCTTTACTATGTATCATGTGGGGTGGGTATTGTAATTTTGACATAGGAATGGATAAAACCATACCATATTAAATTTAAAAAACTGGGTTTTAAAGAATGAAGGGGTGTGTTTATGATATGATGCACTATTTTACACTTTCTTATATGTTGTGAACTATATGGGCTTGTGTCCACTGAAAATGATGGTTGTTTGTGGTCTTTGAAATACCACTAATAGACCCATGTCTTATATAATGATTGAATGGATGTAATATAGAAATTGGTTTATCGAGTAAAATCAGTTTATTAAATGAATTCCTAGTGAACAAGAAAGTTTGTGCGAACACCCCAGTTAACCTAAAAGAAAAAAGAAACTCAATGAATGGTGTGATAGAACATTGAAACTCCCTTTTTCTATCTTGGAAATATGTGTGGTTCTTCTAATTAATTTTCCCAGGGTGAAATGGATGGGAATGGGACCCCATGTTGGGATGAAATTATTGGTTTGTGGATCTAAGGTTGTGTGGGGTCATATGGTGGTGCATGGTATTGTTCCAGTACTTTGAGGGATCTAATAGATCACTTTTATTTTTGTTACTTTACAAGAGAACTGGGTGTGAATGATTAATCATCAGCTTGGTTGTTTTTCCTTCCTTGTCTTGTGGTTATGACTGTTAGTATCTCAGTAGTGAAGAATTATTTAAAGTAGAATCACCAGAATGTGATGACAATAATGCGTACAATGTGAAATTGTTTTCTGGGAATGAGCTATTATTTTGATGTGGGTGGTATGATTTTTTTTATGAATGAATATTCATTAGTGTGTTTGTGTATAGACTGATTTTGGATCTCCTAGGTTAGTATGAGTACGTTTTACCTATATGTATAATTTAGTTCCTATGTTTTTCATTCGCACCTCACCCATATTGATAAATTCATTCTAAACACAACCATTTTAGTCTGGGAGGGTGTTTTTTTCCAACCCTGATATGAGTGTCTTGTTATTAGATATTTCTTTCTCATTCCAGATTAGCCCGAGACTCTTTAAGAAGGTTATGATTGCCTGAGGTCCATTATAGCACAAGTGTTTTTCGGTAGAGAACAATATGGTGGTTAGACTATGTGTGTGTAGGCAGGTTGCTTCCCAAGTGACTTTAGGATGAGGACCAGGTGTCTTCAGGTGTGGAAATATTAGTTCAGGTCCAGGTGTCTTCGGGCATGGTAGTAGTTTTTCCAGCCCAGGTGTCTCCGAGCATGGTTACGTGTGGTTGTGGCCCATGTGTTTGTGGGCGGGGAGAGTGGTTGTGGTAGCCGAGGTGTGTGATGGTGGTGTATAGATGTGGGACTGTGATGAAAATTGTGGGGAAGGTCTGACACATTGGAAAACATTAATAACTAGTGGGGAAGTGGTGTGAGGTACCTAAATATCGATGTGTTATGACTATTACTTCACTTGATTTGCGTTATTTGTGAAGTTATCCTTGGTGAGGTTGGGTGGATAGTTTCCTTGCTAGGTGCTTTGATTATCTCCTTTTTCTCATTGGGCATTAAAACTCCACCCCACTTGTGCACGAGATCTTTTGGATTTCCCTACTGAGTATATCGTATACTCCCCCGCATATATAAAACTGCTTTCAGGTTTCTAGGAGGTCTTTGAGGACCATATGGGGTTGTACTAGTTTGGACATTGGGATAACTGTTGGTGTGGTTTTTTTGGTATTTACCGTTGGTGTTTTATTTTACTGTAGATCTTATTATTTGAAGCATGAATATGGGAAAAGGATTTTTTGGGATTTACTTTTACTTTCAGTTTTGGTGTTGTTTTGAACATATTATCTTATCTCCTAATCATACTATACAAAAAGGTTAATGCCTTCCATTTCATGTGTGATTCTATAACCTCGGTGCTTTTCGCCACTCTAGAACCTATAAAAGTCAGGTCCTGGTGGACATTATCTCTCCTTCAACATGAATAAGGGTCTAGAAATCTGTTGTCCCTTACCTCACCTTTGTAAAGGTGGGTCATGACTTAAATGGAATGATTCATGAGTTTAATATTGATAAAGAAGGTATTATTAGCTCTGAAAATAGAATACGTGATCCAAGTAAATTACAACTAAAGATATTGTTGTTGGATGAAGTTCAATGTTCTCTATCTTATGTTCATCATAATAGTAAAAATATTTTCAGAGCCATTTAGGAACGTTTATAGTCGAATTTAATGAAAATATATATTTATTCAAGAAACATTAACTTTTATAATTTTGAAAATTTTAATGTGAGAATAAGATTATTGAATAACATGATTCATCCTTTTCCAATAATAGTTTACAGATACAAAAATATATCAATATATTTAATGGTTGGTTTTTAAACATATCTAATTTTAAAATTGGAATGTTTCTTATTATTGAATGATATAATAAATCATCACGTAATTTATAACATTGAGATAAAATGTCATTATATAATGATTTTTATTAATATATCTAGGTGATTATAATGTTTCACATATTACATATCCCAATTGTATCTAACAGTGATCTCAGAGTTTCTTATAATTTTTGGAATTCAATTTGGAATTCAATCAGAATTGAATTAAATTTTAATATATATTTTCATCCTCATTATGATATATTTTTAGATATAATTATTCATACATTAGAAAACATGTGAAAATATGTTACAATGTGTTACAATGGAATTTTGGATTATATTCTTTAATTATTTTATTTTCTATAATAAAGTTTTTGATTTCAGTATACAGATGAATCTATTTGAGGGATATAATGGAATATTTGTAGGACTATAGATTTTGGGACGAAATATGAGAATGAAATGTATTTTTACTATAATTGGTAGAAGTTATGGTTTCGAATTTGATGGTGATTCGACAGTATATGAGTAAAAAACACAATAGGGAGAGAATTTATGTAGATAATTATAAGAAATTTAATTTTTACATCATAGATTGGAAAGTCTTTTTTAAATTATCACAATTGATACTTGTTATATTTTTTTGTAAAAAAGTGAAAATTATTGTCTCCAGTTTATTTGACCATATGAGATCCTCGATAAGGTTTATTCATTTTTCTACTGAGTGGTCTGTCCTCCATGTTTATCCCATGTTCCTGATGTGTTCATTTTTTCATTGTTATGAAATTATATACCAAATACATCACCTGCCTTGATCGCCTAATATATAAAATTGAATGAGAGTATTTTTTAATATAGAAAACCTGATTCAAATTCATGATTTTAGAGATAACATGTTTTGAAATAATGTGATTCAATGTGGAATTGTTTTTTTGGAAACCCCATATTATTGAAAGAGATGGGGAATTTTAAAATTCTATGCCAAAAACTATACAAAATTTTTTAATTACTAAAGAATATTTGGAGGGTGAAATTTTAAGAATGCAGGAAGAATGTAAAAAATAAGTAATGATAATTGTAAATCAAATTATAAAATTATAAATATTATTTATTTATATTTTAAAGAGTTATACTCTTTATAAAAAAATAGGTACTATTTCAATAAAAAATGATATTTGTTATTTTTATAATATTTAATTATAATATATATATTGTTTTATGTAAAATAATAATTTCCAAATTTTTTATTTTGAATTTGATAAAAAAAATTATATTCGAAATAATCTTGAAACAATTACCTGCATGTGATTTTTTCAGAATTTTTTGAAAAAAAGTGATTTCTAGGTGAGTAATAAAAAATATACATTATTTAAGAAAATTTTATATTATATTCATGTGTTCAAAAAGTAAAATTATATATTTGGATTGGATTCAAAAAAATTTCTTTAATCTTGACTACAATTAGGAAAATAAATTTTAATATAATAGAGAGTATACATGAAATTTACATGAAAACATCTTTACACTTAAAATGTTTTTTTCTAAAAAAATATTTTTCATCCATGTTTTGTGAGTTTATTTTAATGTTTTGATCTTAATGATATAGAAATTCAGTTTGATAAAATTTAATCTATATATGTAAATGTAATATCGAAAAAATTTAATTATTCCATTTAAATTTTTATTCGATATAATTGTATATTTTTAAAAATGCTAGATACCTTGATAATTGTTAAAATTGGTTAAAAGGATTGAAACTAAAAATATATGGATTGAAATAACCTAATAAATTTTCCAATCCTATTTCTAGAAAAATTTTCAGCCCAATATTTTTTATTATTACAATAAAAGTCATTTTGGGGCCATTTGGATTGAGTAAGTCCTTCATAGATTTTTATATTTTGAAATATTTCAAGTGTGCCATCACCCTCACTTATAAAAGGTAACACACTATATTATCATCTTGAAATACAGAGATTCTATTACCATGAAAAAATCCAACTAAAATTCCTTTCATAAATCACTTACAATATATGAGTGGCCCTGTGTTGATCATAGTACAATGCTTATAATTCATCATGTATAAACCTAAGGATGGTGTCCGAAGAAGAGGTATAGTTCTTAATTAAGAAATTCCATTATATTTATACATATAACTCCCAGAAATCATCATTAACCATGATAAAAATAAAAAAATAATTATATTCAATATATATAATGTTATTATATTTAAGGTTGAACTGTTTTTCACCTATATAACCACCTAATAAAAAATTAAAATATTGCCCGTGTGTTTGAGAAGACTACCCACTCGCTTGATGATGTAATTTAGTTTTATCACCAACTGTTATATTTTGACATAATAGTGGATAAAACAAAAAAATATGATATATATCAACCAAATATAGTTCTATAATTATAATCAAACACTCTTCAACATCATTTAACATTTAATGAAAAACAAAACATCACCCAGTTTTATGTGACGACTACCGCCCTACGAACCGAAGTATTTTATTTTTCAACAATTTCTCATATTGAGTTTTAATATATTTCTCTTTAATGATATAATTTGATTTTAAGCTATATTTATAATTCAATATGTTTTAAATAATTATTACTTTCACTACCTCATGTTCATTGAAAAATGTAAACGTTACTCAATGGTACGCATAGCCTACCATTTTTTTGATTGTGAAATAATTCATTTTTCACAAACTTATTAAATGGTTGGTTTTAAAATTTATAAAATAATCTAAAGTAATATAATTATAATTTTATTAATATATTTTGATGACATATTCATTATTCATTTGACCATTGTTAACCTACCCAATCCATTTTTTATGTATAAGATGTATGATCTCAAAATTTCTAACGAGAACTTAATCGATTATGTAATTGAGAATATCATTCATTAAAGGGAATTAAATGGAATTATTCAATTTATATTTGTGATTAAGAAAATAAATAATTAATATATGCTTAATACTAAAAGAGATAAAGAACATATGTTACAAGTCAGACTGAAGGTGAGAGACAATTTATAGTACAACCTTATTTTAAATATACTAATGACATATTTTATAACAAATTTTATTTCATGAAAATATAAATAAAATTAATTCCTTAATGTATTTATATAAAAATAAATTAATTAAAATGTAAATTTATTTATGTTCTTTTGTTCTATCAATTGTATTCAAAATAATATTTTTTCATATTTTATATGAAACATTTTGATAAAAATAAAATGGAATATTCTATTTAATTGCATATGACATCAAATAAATTTACCAACATCACAACTGTAATTTTATATTTATAGTACTTCATTATATTAAAATTTTAAATAATATTTAAAACTGTCATCAATTGTTTGTTATATTTTAGTTTTCAAAACTGTGTTTTCACAGGATGAGATATATTAATATCCAAAAATGTTTTTTCAAATGTGATGACATGTATATTTTAATTTTTTTATGATTAAAATACATTAATACTATTTTACTGTATTTTGTTTTCTTTGGAATGTATTTGTAAAATTAATTTAAGCAAAATATCCCTCCAATGTGTTGTGTATTTATTATTTTTTTTCGAAGAGTTATGTAAGAAATAACTGAGTAGGATACTAAATTTGAATGGGTTTTTATTTTTAATCTAGGATGATGAAGTCCTAATGATATAAAATTAGTTTTATATATATCTAATGTACATTGAGGGAAATATTTTTATTTTATATGGAATTTTATTGGTCTATTGTTTAATGTAATGATTAATAACTTCAATGGAAAATCTTATGTTATAAAAAAATGTTTTTAAAGGGTTATCATGGTTTCTTTGAATCCATAATGAATTTTAAATATCTTATATGTTTTCTTATTTATAGTTATATGAAAAAATTAGATAAATAATAATTATTTTCGGTGTATGTAAATGATTATTTGAACTCAGTGTTTACAATAATTATGATAAACTATATTATATGATATTTTAGTTTTAAAAATGGTTAAGGTGATTAATTTTTTATATAAATTACAAATAATATTCTTCTCATTAATCATTTTCAATTGTTTTTATATGGTATTGTGATATATATAAAAAATGATGAGTTCATTTGAAAATAATCAGGGTGTTCCAAAAAAAAGAATTTGTTTTAGATTAGATGTATTGTATTGTGAAAAAATGTATACTAAGATGAGGTGCCACTTTGATATGTATGGGTTATTCATGTAATAGTTATGAATAGATTTCCTACAAATCAAAACATAAAATGATTATAAAAAGTTCATGAAAATTATTTAATTTTTAAAAATAAAATTATTGTTTGAATAATGATCGATTCATTAAATTAGAAATTTCCATTTATACCATATTTATTATTTAATTAACCAATTATGATTTCTCAGAATTATGAAATTAACCATTTCAATAAACATTCCACCCATTAATTCTCTTTGAATTTTTATTTTGAACTTCTTTTCTTTAATATTAGAATATATTGAATCACAAAATGAGTCTAATTATTACTAGAATGATCGCTAACATTAATTTGTAATTCACAATCCTTCTCAATACAAATAAAACCACCACTTATTTCTTATATATAATTTCAACATAAAATGAAAATTTGATATACTATTCTTCATAATAAAAAAATTCAAATAAGTTATTTTATTTCAAGTATCATTGATATAATTTTTAAACCTAATTTGTCTCATTATTTTTATCAATAAATACCTTAAAAATAATATATTATTTTACAAATAAAAATTATCTTTCACCTTGATATTTATTAACTACATTTTATATATGAGTTATCTTTACCAAATTATAATTTTACTTATCATGTTTAATGATATTAATAATGAATTCATTTAATTATATCTTCATCATTAATTTAATTTATATTTCTTTAGCACTCTCTTAATTATAAAAAATTGCAATCATCTTACATTTCAAAAAAATATCAAAATTTTAATTATTTTATGAATGATATTTTCTTTCATTTTTATTACAATCTTCTAAATCCATCATTGAATAATATTATTTCAAAATATAGAAATATTACTTTATCCTTCAATTGAGAATTATAATTAATATATTTTAATATTTTATTATGATGGATCATACACTATTACTTATCCCTATAATTAATTTTCCATTGAAATTTCAATGGGTAATTTGAAAATAAATTTACACTACATAAGAATTTATAAGACTTAAATTTTGTTCGAATAAATAAACACCTTTTCATTTTTAAATACATATTAATTAGAGTGATGAGTGACTAAATCAATATATATTATTATTTGCATTTGAATATGAATTTTTATTTTCTTCCACCACATCCTTAGAAGAATTATGGAAAATTATTGTTTTGATAAGTATTTGTTTCTCAATAGTACTTATATTTTTATAATAATCCCCATTTCACATCTCATGTACAAGCAAAATAATATATATGTTGTCTAATAAAATTAAATTATTTATGGGATATAATTTGAGAATGAAATATTTCATGTAATGAATTATGAAATCTACTAAACATTATATAACATTGAAGAGTTCATTTAAAATCTCTTATGGAACTCACAGACTTATTCACTATACTAAAGAATTAATTTCTTATTTATGTAGAAGGAATATGAATTTATTTAAAGTACGTAATATGGATATTATGTTTGAATTTCTTAATAGTAGAATTATCATCATGAGTATTCCACATATTATTGTAAATACCATTCAACATGTTAATCTTTATAACCATTATGAATCACTATATTAAAATTTAATGTAACATAGTATTAAGTACATAACTATCAATGTTTGTAAACATCTATCCACCTTAGCTATCATGTAACAATACAAAACAAAAAATTACCAATTACATATAGTGTTAACAACATATATATCAAATAAAATAAGTATAAAATAATTATTTCAACACATATATTATAATATTTTATATAAAAGTTAAGATCACATATTATATTCTCTAAAATGATTAGTTATAATATATATATACAAATATAAGTACAACATGTTTTGATTCCAAACATAGAAAATATAAAACCTGCAACTTCGCAAATCGTTAATTTCTTAAGAGGGAATATAAAATCTATCGGATTCCAATTATAGATATAATTCCCCAAATTATTGTGTGGTGCCATAAAAATTCACACAGTTGTTGAATCTCAAAATTTATACCGTCAATAATTATTTCAAAATCCCTAAAAAAAATTTAAATTAATTTTCAAAAAACTTCCCATAAATAACTTATTTATGAATAATGAATTTAATGATATTAATATATTTAATTTACATAAATTCCTTGGAATATTCTATAACTATATTGTCCACAGTTATGTAAAACATTTTCCATTTTAAATAAATATCTAAATCCTTCTCATCTCATGGTATCATCTCTTTCCATATAAACTTATAGTATTATAAACTCTTTACAATGATTAGTGATTATACATGATGTTTTGTAAAACATAATTTATCCAAAAATGATTAATGGTTTCTTATATTTGAAATTTTATTATTTATATGAAACAAAACAAAATGTCTTCACCACATAGATGAATTCATAAATTTCAATTATTCAGAGAAACAATTTTTATATTTATCATAAAAGAATCAAAAATATAATATTCCATGAACTAATAAATATCATTGATCATGTAAAATAATTGTTTAACATGCACTTAGATGCATTTAAAAAAAAATATTATTAGATCATGAATTAGAAATAGTAATCTCAAAAAAAATATTGTAGATCCATAGTTGTCCAACTTATTATATATATTACTTATATATCCTATTTCCAAAAATTACTCATTTCATAATTTTATTAATTAATAAAAAAAGTCAGCATCCATTTTCTTTTTATTCCACTATATTTTCTTTCTCTTCCCTTTCTCATCAACATGCATGCCACATTCTCCTATAGAAACAATTCACTTCAAACTCAATTAATTTTGAAACTCAAATTTATAAAGAACGATTCAATATATTTTCCAAAAATCCCTCCTTAAATTAAAAAATTTGGATAAAATTAAACCCTCAAGATTTCTTAAAAGAATATTAAGTAATTTTGGGAGTGGAGTTTTAATTGACGCATGTGTCACTAATCATGTCACATATACAAAATAACGAAATTATGAATCCTAATCATGTTAGAAAATAAAAATATTTATTATGATTTAATAATTTCTATTAATATGTTATTATATTTAAAAACATTTGATAAAAAAAATTAACTCATAATAAATGATTATATTATCTGTACATTTAAATTCAATTTCATCCTCTATATCATCATAGAATCACTATGCAAGGTCTAAAAAAATAACCATTAAAAGTTAGACTTTTATTGCACAGTTAATTTATGTTATAATATCATTAAATAATCCTTTAATAATTTTCCAAAAAATATAATTTATTTGAATTATATAATAATTATCCCCTTTTTTCAAAATCATATTCCTTCATGTAAAATCTAGCAAGACCACATGAAAATCAAAACCGCTTCTATTTTGGCATTAAACATGTTTCATAAATAAGAACCCTATAATATTATAATATAAAAATAAAATAATTATGAAATGATTATATACTAATGTCCAATTTAATTTTAGAATAATTTTTATGGGAATATTTATCTTTTATTCTTGTGTGATTAGTAACTTTAGGGAATGAGTTCTCCGGTGGAATTGAAAATTCATTAAATATATATTTTATACTTCTAATGTTACCCAAAATTCAGAAATAGATAAAAAATCCCCATCTTATGAAAATCACGGAGCTTCTATAGAAAATCAATGTGATTTTCTTTTAAAAAAAGAAAAAACATTGAAAAATATTTTCTTAAATAAAAATTTCAAGAATATATAATTTAGCTCCTTAAAAAAACAAATTCATTACATGAATAATAAATCTCTCCGTAAAATATTTTGAGTCATAATTAACTCCCCATGTCATCACGAAAATTTGGATTTAACATATATTGGATCAATATTTTATAAATACATATTCTTATAACTAACGATTAGGGGTCATTATATTTTATAGACTCAAGCCTTCCCTGATTGTTGTGAGTGTACCTATCTATAGTGTTTTATTTTTACATACTAACACTACCATAAAAGTAAAAATCATTCAAATTATTAAATAAAAAGTTGAAGACGTAATTATTTTCTAATTGTGAATTGCTTATATGGAAAAATTATTTTAGTTTAACATTGATGATGTAATAGTGTAACATTTATTCTTGGATTATGTTTATAA
Source organism: Viscum album (assembly GCA_963277665.1). Lineage (NCBI taxonomy): Eukaryota > Viridiplantae > Streptophyta > Magnoliopsida > Santalales > Viscaceae > Viscum > Viscum album. Next base: position 615,950,988 of record OY728136.1, read on the forward strand.
AAATTGAAAGCTAGATGAATATTAAAAGTATATTTTTCAAGGATATAGTTGGTTTGAATATTGTAACACCCCTGAATAATAAAGGGTTAAATGACTAAATGATATGACTCATGTTAACAAGGTGAAACTTTTTTTTCACAAGTCTACCTGATTAGAACTCCACAGTTATGCATGCTTCTCCTAGAGTAGTAACCTGGATGGGTGATCTTCTGGGAAGTTTCTCAGGGTGACCTTTTGAGAAGTTTCAAAGGGCGTGTGTGAGTGAGGACAAAACACACTGAAAGAACATGTGTTGGCCTGTGGGGACAGTCATTAGTCTGATAAGAGACCCTAGTGATTAATAGCCTATGGTGTGCAGGGAAGACAAAGAAGGTATTAAAGTATACCAATGGGGTCAGATGACAAGGTTTATAGACTGGGGAGGTGGGACGTGACATTTGTTATCAGAGGAGGAACCCATCCTTAAGTGAGATGCACTGCCTGGGATGAGATTTAGAGCCCACAATGAGGAAGTTGTGCTCTAAGTGGGGGTGATAGTAACAACCTTAAACGATAAAGGGTTAAATGAATAAATTATATGACTCATGTCAACAAGGTGAACCTTTCTTTTTTGGAGCCTATCTTATTAGAACTCCACAGTTAAGCATGCTTGGCCTGGAGTAGAAATCAGGATGGGTGATCCTCTGGGATGTTTCCCAGGGTGTGTGTGAGTGGTGACAAAGCACACTGAAAGAACATGAGTTGGCCTATGGGGAAAATTACTTGTCTAATACACGACCCTAGTGAGTAATATCCTATGGTGTACTGCGAAGGAAACCAATGTATTATAGGAGACAAATAGTGTCAGATGACAAGGATTATGACCTAGGGAGGCGGGTCATGACAAATATGGTTTCTGTTTGGGGTACTATGCCATAAATTAAGAAATATTTATGTTGATTAATTATTTATAAGAATTGATTTTGATGTTATGGTATTGATACCTTCCCTTAATATTATTTTCTATAATTAGAGAATACATAATATCTCAGAGTTTAGTAGGGGAACTAGAATACTATATAATGTAGTTTATTATTGAAATACTATGTTTTGTTTTAAATGGACTAGTAAGTATACTATAAGTAGATTAATATAGTATGACTTGTTGAATAATGTGGTAATGAGACAACTAGTGAGTGAGAGGTGAGAGATTTTTTTAATTTAATTATGATAAAAAATACATCATGTGGGAAATATATGATGAATGTAATCTTTTTTATGTTTAATTTTATAGTGTGTTCTAATGGGATCATAATGTATGATATAGACTAATAAGTTTTCAATAGTATATAGGTAAAACCATTCAAATTAATGGTTTTTTCTGGAATGAATTTCCCAATGTTCTGAATATATTCACATTCATTCTATTCCAAAATTAAATTTATGTATAATGGTAATACATATTGATTCTCCTTGTGATATGTTTTCTTGGTGAGGCGAGTTCCAGTCAACATATTCTTTTATATATTTCCTTTTAATCACTAGTATTCACTATAATGAGGATTGGGAGGGATTCCAATAGGGAAATTAGTATTTTACTCTATTTGCATACACAACATGGTTATTCATGTAGAAGGGTAAAAATTCTTGGTTTTAGAGTAGAAGCATGGATTGAGATGAGATTTTTTATAACTCTTTATTAGTTACTGTAAGGTAGATCTTTTTTAGGAATATAGGGTAGTGTATCATTATTTAAATACTTTAAAACATATATACCAGTAAGGAAAAAAATTATATTATTGATACTTGGTGGGGTATATATTTTCATAATAATTTCATTGTTTTTAAGAATCACATGGAATATATTATTATATAAATTTGGCTACAATATTCTACCATGTCTCCAAGTGTATTTTAATAATTTTAATGTTACGTTTATGGAGAATTCATACAATTTAAGTTATATCCATGAATATCCATAAAGGGTTTTTCTTGAGGATTTTTCTTTATTTATTTCATATAGGCCTCGCCTCAAGTTGAAAAATAATAGGAATATATTCATGAGGAATTATGCTATTTTTTATACTAGAAGTGTAAGGATAATATAACAATTTTAATTAAATATATATATTTAAAATTTATTGAAGATTTATTTACAACATTTTAAAATATACTACAAGTTAATCCAAATATGATGCCCTCAAAAAAATGATTTTACAAATTAAATATAATTTTTGTTTCAAAACATGAATCAGGAGATACAAAATATGAAAATATTATCAGTTTTCCCTGGAAATTTATAACATTAATTCCAAATCATTATGTAACATATAAGAATAAACCATTCAGGAATCCAATATCCTTGGTCTAAGAATTATTAATGGATTATTTTATATATATAATTTATTTTTATGTGTCAAACACTCATCAAATGGTAAAAATGATTAAATCATATCAACGTTTCAAAAAAAAGTAACAACTGCTAAATCATTTATTAATTATACAGGGATGCTACACATGATTTAGGTATAAAAGTTGATTATAAAGATAAATGTTACCATTAATGAATTGAAATTTGTTTCCAATTATTAATATTAATCCATGTTATAATAAATATTTCAAAACAATATTTTTTTCTTATAAAAAAGTGAAAAACATGTAATGATTTATATAAAAACATTTGAAAAGACCACAGGATAATATGACATCAAATTTTATAAATAAATAAATATTTATTCATAAAATAAATAGTTATTTATAGTGCTAAAAGACTAAAATAAAAACTGAGAAAAAATCTATGTTATTAATGAAATTTAAGAATAATCATCATCTAATCAATTTTGGCATTTTGGATTATGAACAATATTAATATATTATTTGAGGTGATATATTGATCAAAATTTTATTTTATGAAGTTCTATTTTATTATATATATAATTAATGTGTAAATCATTAAAAATAAGAAATAATTCATATTTTTTCATATAAATATTGAAAAATTATTTTCATAACTTTTATACCCCTAAGAAACCAACCATATTATATATAATATGGGATATAATATAAATGAATTAAATTTCATTATATTAATAATCTGTAAGCAATTTTTTTAAATGATTAAATTGAAAAAATAAATATGTTTTATAATTTAAAAAATTATCCTTGTCTCATTTGTGAACATTAGAAAGATAGCGTAATTAAATTTAATACATTAGGTGCTTAAAATGACCAAATGTAACATGTAAGAGTTAAAATTGACCTCTAAGTGGCAAAAGTGTGTTTCTTTTTAAAAATTATATAATCTAATTGGTTTGTCTAGAATATTAGAATCACTATCTCCAAGCCCTTTTTGACCTCTTAGAAAATACTGTGTATTATTCCAATGTCTGAGTTGTCAAAAAGTATCACAGGTTCGTTATAATAATTTAAATATTATTTCTAAATATAAAAAAGATGATTAAATTATAAAAAAATGTTTATGATTTTTATTTTTCATGGATTTTTTGAAAAAAAGTTCTATTAATTTTTGACTTTCATCATAAATGTTTTCTGGAAGATTTCATTATAATAGTTTGTAAATATCAAAAATTCTATCTTAAATCATAAATTTATTTCAATGAATAATATATTCATTAAATGGAAAATATAAAATGAGCTATATTGGTCATTGAAATTTATTAAGATTATTTAAAATTGAAATAAGAACATGAAAAATAGTTTCGGTGATTCTTATGTATTAGGGTATATAAATGATTTAAAATAAGTTTTGATAATTGAAATTAATTTTTAATTTTTGGGATAGATTAAAATGTTCAAAAAATTGAAAATTAGATCACTTTTCATGGAAATTTATTAAATTGAGGATTGAGTCATTTATGAACTCTAAGAATAAATAATATAAAAACACATGTTTTATGTGATAGTAATCATTAATATTATAATATAACTATAAATATTATTTTATTTTTATAATATAGCAGTAAAAAATAATATAATTTTTTCACATATGCACATAAATTTATTAAAATGGGTCTTTATTAATTTATTAAAATTTTATATAAAGAACATATGAATCCAAAATCATAATTTATAAAAATATTTTAATGGAAATTGTAATAATTAAAATTAATTATTAACTATGAAATGAGAATAAAACAATCAAGAATAATGAAATTTTATAATATTTTTATGTAAATTTACTACAATGATACCTGAGTCCATCTTACCTATTGAAATTAAATATATAATACTTTAACATGAAAAATGATTTAAATGATAACAAATAATTCTATATATTTGTATTATTTACATTTTAAATATTTATGTAATGATTAAAATCATAAAACTGTGTTAATTGTTAGTGAATATTAGATTAGTGATGTGAAAGTAATTTGTTACAAGTACGAATATGCTAAACAATAATTTTATTCTCATGATAATAATAATTTTCAAATTTTGTTTATAATCTTGAAGGGATCTTGTATAACTATGTGGATATTTAAGAACCCCTACAAAAATACCCATTATGTTTTGAATAAATATTCTCTATGGAAAATTTAATAATTATATATTGATAATGAACATTGGGATTTAATTATATTATACTTGTTATCAGTAAAATAATTGAGTAAAAAACATTAATTAAATTATACGTTACTATATATTTGACATTATATGATTAATGATACGTTATTGATGTTTATTTCATTTATTTTTGGCATTGTGGTCGTAAAATGTTTTTTTGAATTCTATTGAGGTATTTTATTTGAATTTTAAAAATTATGAAATATTCTAAATAAATTATGGTAATGTATTTCATGAAACTAATTTTACGTGATGATGAAAAATATTATGTTTCCACGATGTTCCTTTGACTTGACCTTGTAAATTTTAATAATATAGAAAATTCAGTTAAGTGAAATTTTATATAATCTCAACTGATTATGAAAATGGTTCTGTGTTGATGTATTTCATTTCATATAATAATAATTTTTTATTTCTTTGTCAAAAATATGAAATATCACAACATTTGATATGAAAATTTAAACACGACTCTACATTACTATATATTTTACATAATTAGATATTTCATTTTGGTTACATTGAAATTTAATGAGGTAATTACAATGAGTTATTTTTAAAATTATTTTGGATATTTTTTTGAATATATTTGACATATTTTAATGATAATTTAAATGTACACATATCCTTATTTAATTTGAGAGATGGAAATGTTTAGTTTTTTTAGTGATTTCATAATAAATATTAAGAGAATGTATTGAGAATTAAATTTATGATTGATTATTTATAAAAAATAAAGAAATTTAAATTATATATATTAATAGAAAATTTATAATATTTAAATATGAAAAAAGGAAATTTATGTGTTGTTAGTAAAAGATATATGTATTCTTCAATTAATTAACCACTATGATAAATAAAGGCCATAAAATATTTTTATTGTGATATTGTAGATATAAAAATAGAGGATATTAATTATAAAAATAGGGATAATATTTGAAAAAATGAAATATTGATCAAGATATATAAAATCTATACAATGGATAAACATTTATGATTGTTCATTATTTGGGGGTCCGATCTATGTGGGTGACATAATAAGATATCCTTCCAACTAAAGGATTACATTGATAGATTTTCTTTTATAAAATTTTTATATCATGCATATAAATCATATATAACAATGAGTTACAGAATTAATATGGAAATAAATTTTCTTTTAATAGAATTTTGAACATTTGAGATATGTTTTTGGATCTAAAAAATGAGTATTATTGAATGTTTTGATGAAGTATTTATCATAAAGTTTTCAATTATCATTCTCACTGTAGGTTTGTTCTTATTTTATTAAACAATATAGACTATTTTTGGTTACTTATTATGATTGTATATATATATATATATAATTCATAATGTCATTACAGTTATTATTATATTATATTTTATTATATATGTTGAGATATTAATAATATAAATAATATCTTTTGTTAAAAAAAAATCATTAACTGCATTTTCCTAAATCCATGTAAATAATGTTTGTTAGTTTTTTTCTTTATTTTTTTATATACATCTAAACAATTGATTCTAGTTCAAAGATATCTTCATATTTATATAATTATTTTTTATTTCTTAATGACATAATTATAAAAACGTTACTAACACCAATTTACCCCTCTCACTAATATATATACACATGAACTTCAACATCGATTGTAATATAATTTTAGGTAATGCAGTAATATATTGTAAATATTATTTAATTTCATATAGATTAGGATATTTTTTTAGGAATTAAATTTAGCTTATTGTATATTTTTTCTTGAATTTATTGTTAAAAGATGTTAAGCTTTTAAGAATGTGACAATTCAATATTTATTGTCTCAAGTAACAGATGTTTTGATATTTTATTTATTACCAATACTCAACTAAGTACTAAATTATTTTCTATAAAAATATGAAAATAGTTATTTTCAAAGAATAATACGATTAAGTTAAAATGATAAATATGATATTGGTTTGTAATTTGGTAATAAAAGAATGTATAAGGAGAAATGGGTGACTTCAGAAAAGCTCTAGATCATAGAATAGAATCACGAAAAATTAAAAAAGAATGAATCATCCTAAAAAATTATTATAAGTTTATTATATTTAAAACAAATCATTATATTGGAAAACAAGGTTTGAAATTCATTGGATATATATCTTCAAAAACTGTTATGAAATATATTATAAACATTTTTCATGAAAACTAAAAATAAACAAGTACTTACTTACTAATAGTATAGTACTGAATAACAAAATTGAGAATATAAAAGAGACTTGGGTAGATCAAAAAATCATGGGAAATTATTTATACAAACTAGATTATGAAGTTCTTATTTATAATATAGAGAACATAATAAGTGTAATTGTTTATGTGGTAGTAATTTCTATGTTTGTTGCTAAAACAATTGATTCTTTAGAATAATTGAGTGAACTAATTCTTTTGGTATTCATGTTTTTTATGGAGAGTAAATCAATTAAGGTGAGTTACGATATACATAAACAAAAATACTAGAGATCATAATAAAATTACCTTTATGAGATTAACCCAAGGATATTATATAGTTATTTTTTTAATCACATGATATTTGACTAAAATATTTTTAAGAATATTTACCCATTAATAATAAAAATATGAATTAAATAATGGTAGAGACTGAAATATTAATGTATTTTTAACATCTACGTTTGAGTATAAAATAAAAATATCTAATAAAGTATACATTTATGTGTTAAGTATTTGTTTATTGAGTGTCTTTATGCATACTCATAAAGGAAATGAGGTGTTATATCGAATTAACACTTACATAATCATGATTTTGAATGGTTTAATTAATATCAGTAATGTTGCAATAACTATTAAAAAATTTCTTAATTAGTAACTCATAAAATATATTTTAATTTAGTCATAAACATGAACAAATTATTATTTGATAAATTCCTTTTATTAAAATGAGTAAAATAAATAACAGAAGAATAAGTGATAATAAAATCACATATTTAAAAAATGAAATGAATATCTTGTATAGATTTATTTTATAAATTATGTACTATAAAATAAAGGCACATTGAGGTGTATACATGATTGATTAGGCTAGAAGAAGAAACTAATATTGAATTTTAAAGACTAATGTGGCATATGTATTCTGATCATAATTACTATTTTATAATATTAGAAAATAATTTAAATATGTTAAATTAATGGTTCTTTAGAAATAATAATTTCTAACCACTTGAGAATTAAAAAATATTTTTATTGTAAACTAAAAAAGAATTATGGTTTAAATTTATAGTAATTATATGATAATTGTAAAAAAAATCCACACATTTTTATTAAATAATTAAATGAAAATTAAGGAATAAAACATGAATATAAATTACACTATGCAGTAAAATAAATTTTAGTAATAGAAATGAATGGAAAAAAATGTTAATGTTTTTTATAATTTTGTTAAATGAATACAAAATTTCACAATTCATTTCGAAAAAACTATTTATAATGAAATATATTTTCATAGTAGTAATTTGTTAAGTTTTGATTGTCATAAATATTATTTAAAGAGTTATTATAACAATAATAAATTTTTTAACTGCTTTAGAGTATTTATAAATCATCCTTAAATCAAAATAAGTGTTTCAATTTTAGTAAAATTAAATGAAAATTTATATTAGTTATTTTTATTTTTTATCATTCTTACAAAAAGTGTTATATGTAATGAATAAAATAATTCATTAGATTATTGACCAATTTTATTGCGATATTATTAAAAATAACTTAATTCATAGTAATTTGATTGCATAATTCCAAAATATTTAGTGTTAGATGGAGAGAAAATTTATACTAATATAAATGATATGGGATTCGAAGGAAGAAAAAAATCAATGTAAACTGAATAATATTATATGAAATATGAATATAAAATGTTTAAACGTAATTATTCAAATTTAATTTCACTTCTATATGCTAAAAAATAATTTGGAACAAAATAAATTTGTTTAAAAAGGAATAATGTATAAACAAACATGCCAAAAAATCATGTTTCTAAAATATTTCCAACCATAGTTAATGGAGTGGTTGGTGTAATGACCCAACTTTTATTAATGAAAATTAATCATGATATTATTAAATTATTTAGTGAATAAAATGGTTATATAAAATATGCACTTCCTTAGTTTTATTTTTTTGGATTTCAAATTCCAGTTAAGAATTGGTATCGTCACTAATATAAATATCGAACATTGATCAGATGAATACAATAAATATAAAACATTAATAAATCCTATTTACTACGTCAAAGGATGTGAAGGCCTCATACAGTATAATTTATACGTATTAAGTCCATTTGATAGATCATAGAAAGGATTTTGCGTCACTGGGCTTCACTCATGACCAATCCCAAGACGAGCTTCATCAGATTAATCTTGAACAGAACATCCCACGGGATAAGTGGAAGTTGATATAGATTACCAACCAAGCGATGTTATCCAAGCCACCCCAAGAGTCTGTCACCATCGCAAACCTTACCCTTAGTTATTATAATGGTGGTATAATTGTTTATGTAACATGAAACTAGCACTATGATTTTGGGCATCATTTTTTACATAAATAAAACAGATTTATTTCATTATTGTTACATTTTAAAAACTTTTTAATGAAAAATAGTATTTCTAGTTAATATTCAATTATGAAATATATTTTAATGAATTATTGGAATTTTTTAATTAAATTCTATTTTAATAAAATAATATTACTACTAAATTACATTTTATTCAATATAAATGATTATATAATTTTTATGAATACAATTTTAAATTTTATTATGTTTTGAAAACTGTATTTATCAAAATCTCTTAATTTTCAATAAATTCCATTTTTTATTTTAAAAGTAAAAATGAACATATTTAGAAATTGTTTTAGACAAAATGAATAATAATTCTTCAATCCTGATTTTGAAATTATCCAACGGTGAATTTTATTAATTTTTTATGATAGTGGAATTTTTGGGTAAAAATTAATTACCATTTTAATTTATATTGTCGTTAATTAAAATATAATAATCATGTAGTGATTTAATAAAATAATATAAATGGGTTTTCTGGTCAATATATTTTTTTAATTTAGAATAATTTTATTTTATATTTGTTTGATAAATTTCATAGTGCCTTAGTGGACCCTCCAAAACTTATAAAACAATATAACCTTTAAAATTATTTCTTTCAAAGTACGACTCACATACACATAAAAAGGCCCAATATTTTAATAATTTAGGCCATTAAAATTATAAATTAATGTTTTCCACCCCCATTTTAAAAAATTTATTAGATCAATCCATGGTTTTGTTTGTGGTTTTGATTAGTTTAATTTGTGGTGTCCAAAATCGAAATAATAAATAATTCCCTCTCTTTTCCAATATAATCCCACCCATGAAGCCCATTATCTATAGTAAGGACCCTTGAAGCACGTACCTATCATTTATTCCTTTCACTAAAATCATACGAAGGTTCCCCAACCTCCCAAAAATCCTCTCTCAAGGCTCTCCCAAGACTTTAGATCACACTTCCAGGTAAGGTATTTCTTTCGTTCTCATTTTTATTCAACTTTAATTATATTTTTATACCCTTTTGTTTTCATTTAAAAATGTTGGGGTATGATTTAAAAACTGCCACATACATTCTTCCTTATATTTTAATGATGATATACCCCTTTATCTATCATTAATGCCTTCCATGTATACCTGTTACCATGCCAATATTCCATAAGATATTTCTCTCTCCTCGTTTATATTCAAGAAATTCTTTTGTATAATGAATCTCAATTCCATTAAATATGTTGGTACACGTATCTATATGACCCCCTTACTTTCCATTTTCATGTAAATATGATGATACATCCCTTTATCACTCATCAACCATTTTTACGATTTCTTATGCCACGTCGTTATGATTTCGAAATTGCACTGTGATTTCCCAAGAAAAAGTCACTGTGTAGTGAATACAATGCACATTTATCTAACAAGGGCATTAAAATTTATGAACATTTTCTAATTTATTATAGTTTTTTATTTATTAAATTCACATTCATTTGTATGGGAATAAATTATGATGTTTAATTAATCCATGTTATATGATCCATGTGGCTCACATAATCATGAAATTAGGTGACTAAGAAGGGTGTTCCCAAATAGCAGTCCAATGCATTTGGAAATGATTAGTATCATGATAAGTCAATTTAAATGAGGTTCTAATAATAATAATACATGTCAATGGAGGTTTTAATCATTCTTCATGTGTAATGTTCCTTGTCTCATGCTAATATCATGTTCATTGTTGTTTCCACTTTTCTATGTTATGAGAATCATGTGATAACATGACTTTATGTTCCTATTTCTCTTATGCTCAATTGATATAACAATTTACTAAAATGTATTGTATTCTTTGTGTTATGAATTTTTTACTCCATTACTAGGCCTTATAGCTCATTAATTTTTTATTAATGTACTCAAGTTATTCCATTCAAATCTATGTATGAAAGAATGATTTGGTTTTGTAAAAGACATTTTCAATAATGATGTTGGGTTTCGTTTTCTAAGGTATTATGTAAAATTTCTAATTTTTCAAGACACAAGACCTCTAGATCCTCAAATTTATATTACGTTCACGTTTATATAATAAATAATTTTTATGTGTGAAATAAAGGACATGGTTTTAATTGTTGGTCAAAAAATGGTTTTCATAATTAAATTAATAACCATAATTGATTAAAATGAACTATAGAATGTATATTTTCATAATGAAATAGGGTATACCATGATTTAACATAGTAATGTTTTTAAAAATGAATTAAATAAAAACTGTGAATTGAATGTTAATAATTATAAATTAGTCGGAAAATGTTACTCATATGTTGATGGAATTTTCATTAATGTGGGTTTCCCCATTAGAAGTATTAAGGGAGATTAAATATTTTTATAAGTTATAGTAAAAACTAATTACAAATATAAAAAATCTATGAAAAATGGACATGATTTAATTATTATATATAATAATAGGTATCATAGATAAACCTATAATATTAATATTGGATGGTGATGTTGCTGAAGTGTATAAGATGAAGAATGCACCATAATGTTATTAATTGGAACTGTGGGCCTGATACTCAAAATATGATAATTTTTTAACAATGATGAATATTATTAATTTAAATTATATATTGATAATTATGTGTGAGATATGAGTACATTTACTCTTTATATTATTTATATTGATGATATTTTTATTAGAGACAAATTTTTTATTTGAGATTAATTTTCATAAATTTTGTAGTAAAATCATAATATTTCAATGTTTAATGTGATATAATTGTTTTTTTCATTCGAATTAATGTTGAATAATGTATTTTTTCTATCCCATGTTTTATATAAAGCAATATTATTTCATTAAAAAGTATAAAACCACGTTCAATAATGTTTTACTTTATTTTTTGGTATCTATACATAATGTAATTTATATAGTATCAATTTATACAATATTTTGGAGTGACCTAAAGATTTCAAGTTTAATAATATTTATATAATTCTAGGACAAATGAAATAAATAGTTCATAACCAGGTATTTGATAAATGGATATATGATAATACATTGGTTATATATAAAAAGTATTATTTGATTGCTAATATAGATAATAGAAAATATACTTATGGTGGTATATTTTTTTCAATGAAGGAGATTTGTCGGTTGGTAATTCCAAACTACAACAAATATAAAATAAAGAACTAATAAATTTGAGCACTTATTTGTGGATGGATATTGTACAGAAATTATTTTTATCAACATGGATACTAAATGTGAAAATTTTTTGTTCCTATTATGAATAATTTTGAAAATAAAAATAAAATTTAGTTATAAAAAATTCACAAAAACACTAGAGATCAAGCAATATTGATATAAAATATAATTTTATCAGGATAAAAGGATTTTATTGGATTTTTATGAATTTGGTGTATAAAAATAAAAAAACCATGTCTATATTTCAAATAATTAACCACCCTTGTAAATAATTGATGATATGAAGTTGAAATTAAATGTTCATCCACCCACTCTTACTTGACGTATACATGAATAAAACAACCCTCTTATATTTCATTGGCAATTACTATCAAATGGGGAAATTAATAAAAGTATTATATGAGTTAATATGTAGTTATGTATTATATAAAGTGTAAAATTGTTATGTCTAAATAGAATGTTCCAATACATAAGGCGATTGAATTGTATATCATTAAAATAAAGTGAAATGTAGAAAAATGAGTAATTATATACATATATAACAGTGGATATAATTAATAAACAAACTACTACACATCTTGAATAAGTATTGAGTGTATATTGTTGAGAGTATAACCATGTATGTATAAATATTGGAGGATAAAAAGGATTTTTTAATTTTTTATATTAAACCATTATTGATTATTATTACCACCATCAAATATAATGGATTATGAATAGAAAATATATCCTCGGTTTTTAATGGACTTACAACCCTATAAAATCCAATCATTTTCACACATAGAGTCATAACCCAAAAATATGATGTTTAAATTTATATTCATTAACCACTTCATGTTATTTTGTTTAAATGGTATTTATAAAAAATGTTCAACATCATAAGTGCATAAATAGAGATAAAAGACACAGTTATTATTGGGATTTTTGAACCATTAGTAACCATAATTTAAACCGACAAGAAGCTTTAATCAATTAAAAAATCATTAAAATCTTTGAATATCAGAATAACCCACTGATGTTGGTATAATTTATCCTTTGCGATAATTTTTTGCACAACCTCACCATTCTGAGTTTTCACTCTTTCTACACTTAGACGGATTTTTTTTGAAACATATATTAAGGGAAAATAAGTACAAAAATATGGAAATAATTATTTATAGTGTATTTAATATAGCCTTACATCTCTAAGAGAAGACCCATTCTTCTATTCATTTTATATAAGTTACAATATTTTATTTAGGGTCACATTTTTGTAAGTTTCTTCTACTTTTACATGTCTATAGATTAAACATCCATATAATTTCATTTAGGTTTTTTTGGTTTATAACGATTTTTAACCATTTCAAGGGTTTTTGAGTTATTTTTACACTATATTTGTTTTTATTATCATAAGAACACATTTTATAAAGTCTTTTAAATTGATATTAAATTATTTTTTAATTATTTTTCTACCCTTAGACAGTTTTGGGGGTCTGTGTTAGGGTAAAGACACCAAACCATTTTTAAATGTCATTTTTAAAAGTTATGTGAGGCTATATAACTATTTATATTAATTACGTATGGGTATAGATTTTTTATATGAGATATATAACTATAAATAATTGTTATTTACAGGTATTCTTGGTGTTTTCTATGGGTAAAACCATGTGTATATACATTGCGTATGGTTAATCCAAGTAGTGTTTATGGTTTATCCCTTTTGTATATAAACTATGTAAGGGTAATACAACTGATTCATGGGGGAAAACCTATTTTCTAGTGGTTTTGAAAAGTTATATAGTGGTTTCATTTGTGTAGAATGTCATTTCATAAAAGAAAAAACATTGCTTCATAAGGTTAGCATCATGTTATTAATGGTTTTTTTACAGGTACTTAAAGCACTACATAAATGTATCCATTATTTTTAAATATTTTTGAAGATTAAAAAATCATCCACACAGGGGTAATGTGAGATATGAAAATTTAGTCCTTCAGTTTCAAAGAATTTTTAGGGGTATCTATTATCATCAAAGTTGGATGCCCTAAGTTGTTCGACCATCCATAGGTAGGCACATACCTGCTTTCCCATGGAATGTAATGAATTGGAGTTACAATATAAATGACACTTAAGAACTCAAATTCGACTACAGGATGGTATTTTTGAATCATCACAAACATTAATGGGAAATTTTTACATACTCTACTAAACTCTTAATGGTTTATGATATGTTCATAAATATATCCTATGTTCCAATAAAGAACGAGTTTCCCTAATAAATCAATTTGGTTTCTCATCCCTATGTATAAAAATGTGTATTAAATTGATGGTATAATCTCTATGTATCAATGTTATTTAATATGGTTCCCATTATTTCTTAACAATATGGAACTATTTTCACTTTTAATTCATATGATGAGGCACACTAATGTTTACTACCCTCCATGAAGGAAAATGGACACTTTGGATAAATATAGAGCATTGGGAAAGCATCCAATGTATCATTTTTAAGATGAATTTAACAATTTATAGTTTTATTATTCCTCAACCTGGTGATGAATGGGAAAGAATAATTAACACTCGGGAGGATCATTTCACCATAGTTCATCATTATTGGAATGCATTAGGGACCTAAAAAAAGAGGATGACCATGTTTGGAGGAACATGTATCTTGTTTTTGAATGGGGATTATAGAGTGAGGTTTCCCTAATTAGAGAAAATTTATAAACCTAGTGATATGATCATTTTAAATACGTAACCTCACATCACTCATTATTTGTGTGATAATTAATAGATAAAAATTGATCGGGAATACTACTTATAGAATCCATGTATTTGTATTTGGAATTAATGATCCCTAATAGAATATATTACTTAGATATTTATCATAATGAAGATTTATAACATATCCATATTAAAATAGGAATCATATAATTTGTAGTTTAGTTTGTATCCTAATCTTCTGATGGATGAAGAAGAATGGTATTCCCACTTTGAGTGAGTCTTATGAACTAGAGTTAATGGAATACAAGGTGAATTTAAACGAGGTGGATTCCATGGAGATATATGGAACGCCCTAAGCCCAGAAGTTGATTAAAAATAGATTTTCAAATCAATGTGTTCTACACCACTTTGTAACTTTTAAAAGGAATTTGAATTTTAAAACTTAAATTTCCATATAAATAAATCTATAAAACCATTTTTAAAACATGGACGTTAATGAGAATGATTTATAATAATAAATCTTTAAAACGTTTAAAATGATATTTAGTTACAATTCCTAACCAAAAGAGAGACTCTTGGATACAAATAATTGAGGTAATGAAAACATTGTAATATCATGATAATAAAGGGATTCATGATATACTATGTCAAGGTTCATTATATACACTATATAAAAGTGATTTGGTGTATAACAACAACGAAGTCACAATCAAATGTAAATTGAGATTAAATCTCTTATAACAAAGTATGATTAGGTTAAGGATAAACCAAAAGCATAATTATGTGTTACAAATATAAATAAACTAAATATGATTAGATATTAATTGTAAACCAATCAGAGGACATTCACACATATTCTTGTAAAAACAACACCAATGAATTGGATATTTAGATCAATAAATATAGATTGAGTTAAAATTACTCTTATCAAGTTCATATCGATGACTTAAGAATTTATCAATGGAGAGATTTTGTGTATAAAAAGCATATACATAGAATGTGGAGTGGAAATTATGACATGAGAAAATGAATAGTGATTCCACACATAATCTCGGAGTAAAATAATGAATAATGTATGCGTAAAGTCGAATGAGTGGAAATTGAAATTTCAAATTCCCTTACTGATTTGGTAACTTATGAAACATACACCCATGAAAGATGGATAATACAATAATGATTTAAATATCCAAAAATTAATGTATATTACACAATTAATACAATCATGAGAAGTACACACACCACATGCAATAAGTAAGTGGTGAATAATGGAAATCTCACGTAATTAAACGTGAGATAAGAAACCCCTTAATTTTTACATTTTCATTGGTTTACGGTAGTTTAACCTCTTATTTAATGGTAAAATAATTGTTATTTAATTATAAAATAATCATATGCATTAATATTATATCATATATTATCTTTTGACATTGATTTGTTAATAATATCTTAGTACTATCGTCATTTCGGGTGTTAGAAGATTCTTTTTCCTTTATATTCCTTGTTATGTGAGCCATATTTTTTATGGATGGGATGTATAGTATTCATATCCATAATGATATCATGTCTATAAACATTAATTTTAATCATTAAATGAAATTTAGTCTTGAATGGATACGATGGGGAATGAATCACATCGCGTTTGTGGAGACGGTAATACGTACGTATGCACGAGAAAGAATATCATACTTTTGATATTGAAATTATATATAATTGGATTTAATATCATATATAAATAATCATTATCATGTTATATTTTATTATTTACATGAATTACACTTCATTATTTTACCCATCCAAATAATTATGTATTGAATAACAATTACACCACGACGTGGAGACGATAATCTATATGTACGCACGTATGGTGACATGTCATTCAAAGGATGGATAAAATAATGAATATGTCTATACCATATTTATAATAACATCAATGTATATAGATTATACTGGAGTTATTATTTTAGAATGTAAATAAGAATGAAAGAAGAAGTGGAAGTAGAAAAGAATTTGAAAGAGGGTGGTGAAATTGTTACCACTTCTTCGGGTTCTTCCTATTGATTTGATCAAAAGGGATCCATAAGTTGTCTTTATGACCAGAGGAGGGCCTCTAGGATGAATTGAGGGATTTTTATAATATATTTGTGCTTGGGTTGGCCGAGCTAAATGTCATTGAAGTTGTGATTTTGAGAGAAGGATACATGCAATTTTATAAGAGGGGTGAGGCGCACCTTAGGAAAAACATAAAATATTTTTTATAATAAAATCATTTTCGGTTTATAATGGCTCCAAAGTGGATTATATAAAGTATATGGTAGGTATTGGTCTAAAAAAACTCAACCAATATGTTTTAGACAGCTTTGGGTCACTATATTACCCTTAACTTTTAGATTTATCTCTTAGTTAAATAGTTTGAAATTTACTACGTCTCTTTGTATTTTTATATTATATGGTTAATAAACATACTATATATATAAATGAGAACCCAAAGTGGTTCATTAATGATACACATGTCATTATATAAGTACGTTGGTTGAAACTTAGATTTTTAGGAATAGAAAATCAATTATAAATATAATATTTGATTTAAAAACTCTTTCATGCCAATTTTGACACTATTTCGTATTTTGTTTTTTCTAAATTCATAACAACATTATTACATCGAAAAAAAATTATTCAAACTACCCTAACAGGTCATATTAACCTAGATAATTAGTTTATTTCAAAAAATTTATCAAATTACTTTTATTTGGATAATTATAATATCAATTATTTTTATATTTCTTTAATTAGGTAATTATTGCATCATCATTGATTCATAAATAAATTAAATTATTTAATGTCTAAAAAATTAAAAAAAATACCATTATGTAGGAAATAGTTTTATCTTTATAATGAATATTTATAGTTTAATTTAAATTATGTTTAGACCTATATTAAAAATGTTTTAGTTATGAGACATTAATTTTAACTATTTAAACTCTTCTTGGAATTAAATAATAATATGTGTTCGAATCTAATCCAAGTGGAACAAATAATTTCATATATTATTCAAAAAGTTTATTTGTCGAAATATACTTAGCCCTTTGAATTATCACATGTGTTAGGGTAATAATAATATCATTTTTACCCTTAATTACTCTATTTACTTTTAACCGTTGTAAATTACAGTAAAAAGTTACGAATCAACAAAAATTGTTATTGTCTTATTGAACCACATTTTACTCCTCTATATTAACCATGTCTCTCAGATTTCTGAAATTTGACTCACAAAAGTGGTAAAATTATGTTTTATATGAATTTACAAATTCTCCATAGAGGTGGGTAAAGGACGGTGAAATGTTAAATATAATTTTATATATCTAATATTAATAACAAAAATAAATACAATGAATTACATTAAACATTTATGGGTATTATGTATCTATTTTGACCTAAAATAAATTTAAATAAAATAAATAATTATTCAAATAAAAATTCAGTTTTATACTATAACTCATTATTTGTCACTATTCATAAAAAATTAACAGTTTTTAGAAATATACCAATGATTCACCCTAAGCTAATTTTGATTTTCTAAATTCAAAAATGAAGCCTATTTTACATAATTGAAAACATATAATTTGAATTTATTAGTTTAAAATTAATTCCCCTTGTTAAATCCAAAAGATGTATTTTTATGAAATAATAACTACCCAAAGATTGACATTTGTTTATGTCCAATTTCAAAGTGAAATTACTCAAAATGAAAAAAATTAGATTAAATTTCTAAAATATAATCTAATTATAAATCCAATCCATTAATATGTATTTTTAAAAATATAATGTATTTTTATTTAAAAAGTTGTTTTTAGTTAAAATATATTATTTTTCACTATTCACACAAATATGAATGTTATCAAAAAAACAACAACATTTTTTGAAACTAAATTCTTTTGTCCCCATCCCAAAAAAAACGTTTATTTTGTCAAATAGGATTAATAAAAGTTTGAAATATTATATTTAAAAAAGGGTTCACCATTAAAAGGTGGTAAAATTTCACTTTTTGAATAATACTTATTTTAACTAAAAAATATTAATTTGTCTTTAAATTATGTATATGAAACTCCTAATATGGATTCAAAAACAATAAGGGTTATATAAAGTTAAAAATTTGTTAATACTATTCATAAGATCTTTTGAACGGATAGTTTGGTAAGTCGTGGTGCGCTTGAACTCGATGTTGTATGTTGTGTAAGTTATTTAATTACTTTAAAAAACTAACTTACTATGAAATCATGGGGTGTTACATTCTTCCCTCAATCAATAAATTACATCCTCACAATTTTTAAAATTGGGCTCGGGAATATAATGGAAAGTCCAACATCAGAAAAAGAGTCAATAAAACAATCACTTTTAAATAAAGATAGAGATGTGAAAAGGTCACCCAAGATAACCCATACTAGGATTCCATGTAGGAATAAATGGACATGGAAGATAAAATAAGTTTAAAATTATGGTCGAGAGGGATAGAAAACATGACCAGGATAAATTTAACAACAAGAAAACCACAAACTTGTAATGGGACAAATGGTCATTACATTCCATATAGGAAATGTAAACGGACAACAATTTTTTGTTTTAAATTACATTTCATACAGATGAGGAATTTATTTATGATATTGACTAAGAACATAATGAGAGATACTTACTTCTTAATAAGTGTTTCATTCTTTAATATTTTTCTCCCACTAACCCATTTTTTTAAATGATGAGTATTCAAGAAGACTTGGTCACACCGGAAGAGCAAGAATAAAATTCTATAGAATCACGTGATCCACAAAGGATAAACTATATATTTACCTTGTCTTTAGAGATTAATCAAAACCAAAATGGTTAGTAGAGGATCTGATGATCCCCAAATAGGATATTCCTTTATGGAAAGAAACACTAATATTAATTTCTAAAATTAAAACAACAATACCCCGAAGATAAATAAATACAATTAAATAATCAATTGTCATTAAAATCCTTCAATATAATCCCAACTAATATTGAAACCCAAAACATAGAAGAATTTGGTTATGGAGTCTTACACGTTAAATTTTATCACCAAATAACATCAACTAATCTTAAATTGACATACTTAAAAGTAATTAACTTAATCAGATATTCTCTATTATTGGTTAGACATTTCCATAAATAACCCAATTCACCATAAATTTATAATAAAAAAATAGATAAAAATACACCATTACTACTCAAATTAAATCCCAAATATTTCTATTTTCCTTGGGCATATAGTGTTCCCCACAAAGCGAACTTTTTCCAGAATAACATTTATCACTTAATCACCAAATCATTTTCCTATAATAAGGGTATTTATTTCATAAGACATAAGATCCCAAATAAACATATTATTGATCAATAAAATCTTTTAACTAAAAATAATTAATCACACTAACCAGGGACATATAATAGTCCAGTGGTAGGTGATAAATCCCAATCGCACTCTAGTTGTGGGTACGATTCCCAGAGCTTTGACTGATGCGACGGGTTGTCACACGGTCAGCATGTTGTTTTTTTTTCAGAAACTATATTTTTTAACATTACAAAATGAGATAAATTCCTCAAAATAACCATAACATAAATCAACAACAAATGTTATCTCATACATTTCATTTTCATCCTGAAATATAATAACTTGTAATAAACTCAAACCCAATGATCATATAATCCAGAATGGTTATTTAAAACTATATCCACAAGAGAAATGATAATTCTTCCTTAAATATCATTTTTCGATGACAACTGAAGCATTACAAATACAAAAGAAAATTATTCCAATGTAATGCCTTCAAAAAGTAACACTAATAATTTTAAACATTTATATAACCATTTATTTCCACATAATTTATTCATTAACAAAGAAAAAAATCTTATTGAATATGGAATTCACTCGGCTAATGGCCAGGTCCCCTACATTTTTGGAAAATTACTGTAAATGGATTCTTGGAACAATTTTTATTTTCTTCTATATTAATCTTCATTTTTCCTCGGCAATTCTTCACATTATGTCATGTTTTCCCAAACGTAAAGCATTTCTTAGTTGCATAGAGACACATTCCTGAGTTTTTCCTTCCACATTTCCTACATGATTGAAATTGCGGATTCTTTTCTCCATGGTCTCCACTACTAGAGCTCTAATCATTCAACACCTTTCTTTTCTTTGTTGAGTCTTGAAGTAAGTTATTATATATTTCATTGAACATATTTTTGGAAAACCTTTTCAGCATGAACACGATATCTTTTACATCTATCAACATTTCATTTTGTTTATCATTTCCACCACCGTTCCAACCTTGTATATCATGCTCAATGTTACTATGACTTCCTTGGGATCCATCCCTTGACTAAAACCAGAAATCATTATGTGAGTAACAGTTGTCATAAAATCATTTAGAGAATATCATGACACTATATTTTTATTTTTGAAACACCTTAGGATTAACCAATGTCATTTATTCTCGTCTTATATTAAAATCATTTAAATCGGTTTGTAAAGAAAATGTAAATTATCCTACGCATATCCACCGGGAGTGTCTTAATCAAGAGTGCAATAAAGACCGTTGTCATGCACCAGTTCTCGTTCGAGTCTAGCTCAAAGCTGTGTTTTCGAGTTTTATCCCTAGGTACATCTGTGCCAGAGCCTCCTCTACTTTCTTGTATCCAGATAGGGATGTATTTCTTGTAAAACTCATAAATTCTCAAAAAAACAAAAAAATTGGGAAGTTATTCTATACTAATCCTCTGAGTCCATCTTAGGTCTATGTTCTCTAATAAGATTTAATCTAAATCTAGCTTCCAATGTTTTTACTAAACTTCCTCCAATACCAATTGTAATGCCCCGAGCCTAGAAGCTATTTCAAAGTAGATTTTTGAATCAAAGTGTCCCATACAACTTTAAAAATATTAAAATGAATTTTAAATTTAAAAAGTTTATTTATATTTAAATAAAACATTAAAATCATTTTTGAAACATGGACATTAATGAGACAAATTTGGAATAACAAATCCTTAAAACATTTAAAATGATATTTAGTTAGAGATCCTAATAAAAAGAGATACACATGGATACAAATAATTGTGGTAATAAAAACATTGTAACATCAAGAGAGTAAAGGGATTCAAGATATACTATGTGAATGTACATTATATACACCATATATAAATTTGATTTGTGTATAACAACAAATAAGTCTCAATGGAATGTAAATTGAGATGAAATATCTTATAAAGACCATATCCATAGGTTAAAGATAAATCAAGAACATAATTATCTGTCAAATATATTAATACACTCAATATGAGTGGATATTTAGTATAAATATATCAATGGACATTCTGATATATTCTTGTAAAACAACACTAATGAATTGGATATTTAACTCAACAAATAGAGATGAAGTTAAAATGGCCCATTTCAAGTTCATATCATGGAAATGAGAATTCATCAATGGAGTTAATATTTGTATTAAATGTATATCCTCAGAAAGTGGATTGGAAATTATGACATAAGCAAATGAATAGTTATTCAACACATAATCATGTTGTAAAATAATCAATGAAGTATTCGTAAAGCCGAATGAGTGGAAATTGAAATTTCAACTTCCTTTATAGATTTGGTAACTATGGAAACATACAACAATGAATGAAGGTTCATAAAATTATGATGTAAATATCCATAAATTAATGTATATTACACAATTAATACAATCATGGGCAGTACAGACACCACATGAAATAAATAAGTGGTGAACAATGGAATTCTCAAGGAATTAAAAGTGGGATAAGAAGCCCCATAGTTTGTACTCTTTCAATAGTCTAGTGTAGGATAACCTCCTTTATAAGGTTGAAATAATTGATCTTTAATTATAAAATAATCATATTCATTAATATGATATCATATATAATCTTTTAACATTTATTTGTTAATAATATCTTAGTGTTATCGTCGTTTCGAGAGTTAGCAGAATCGTTGTCCTTTATATTCATTGTTATGTGAGCCGAATTCGTTATGGATGGGATGTATATTATTCATATTAATAATTATATCGTGTCTCTAAACATTACTTTTAATCATTAAAAAAAATTTAGTCTTGAATAGATACGATGGGGAATTAATCTCATAGCGTTCGTGGAAACGGTAATCCATACGTACGCACGAGCAACAATATCATTCTTTTGATTTTTAGATAATATGTAATTGAATGTTATATCATATATTCAGAATAATTATCATGTTATATTTTATTATTTACATGAATTACACATCATTATTAAACCCATCTATATAAGAATGTATTGAATAACAATTACACCATGACGTGGAGACGGTAATTCGTACGTACGCACATATGGTGACATGTCATTCAAGAGATGTATAGATTAATAAATATGGATGTACCATATTTATAATAACCTCAATTTATATATAAAATACTAGAGTTATTATTTTAGAATGGAAATAACAAAGAAAGAAGAAGTGGAAGAAGAAAACAACATGATAGAGTGTGGTGAAATTATTACCTCTTCTTCGGGTTCTTCCGTTTGATTTGATCAAAATGGCTCTTTTAGTTGTCTTTATGACCAAATTAGGGCCTCTAGAATGTATTTATGGATTTTGAGAGGATATTTGGGCAAGGGTTTTCCCGAGCTAAATTGATTTGATGGTTTGAATTTGAGAGAAGGGAATTTCCCTTTTATAATAGGGGTGAGGGGATCCTTAGAAAAAACATAAAATATAATTTTATAATAAAATAATTTTCGGTTTCTAATGGAACCAAAGTTGATTATTTAATGGTAATGTGGGAATGGGTCTATAAACACTCAACAAATATGTTTTTGAATGCTTTGGGTCATTATATTAACCTTAACATTTAGATTTAACTCTTAGTTAAATAGCTTGACATTTACCGTGTCTCTTCGTATATTTATATTATATGGTCAATAAAAATACTATATACCTCCAAGAGAACCACAAGTGGTTAGATAATGATACACATATCATTATATAAGGCTTTTGTCCTATCCTTATATTTTTATAAATGCAATATCAATTATCAATATATTATTTCATTTAAAAACTCTTTTGTGCCAATTTTGACACTATTTGTTATTTTGTTTTTTCTAAATTAATAACAGTATTATTACTTCAAAAAAATTCATTTAACCAATAATAATATGTCATATTAACCTATAAAATTAGTGGAATTCATAAAAAGTATCAAATTACATTTATTTGGATATTTATAATATCAATTATTTTAATATTTCATTAATTATGTAATTACTACATCATCATTGTGACTTAAATAAATTTGATTATTTAATGTAAAAAAATATAAATAAACTACAATTATGTAGGAAATACTTTTATCTTTATAATTAAAATTTATATTCGAATTTATTTTTTGTTTATCCCTATATTATAATTGTTTTATTTAATAAAATTTTATTTTAACTCTTTTAAATATTTTTTTAAATTAAATAATAATAAGTGTCCTAATCTACTCCATGAGGACCAAAGAGGTTCATTTTTTATTCATAAGGTTTTTTTTGGTCTAATTGAACTTATCCAATAGAATTAGGACATGTGTTAGGGTAATAATAATATAATTTTTTACCCTTAATTACCCAATTTACTTTTAACCGTTGTAAATAAAAGTGAACACTTTCTATTCACATAAAATTATTTTTATCATATTGACCCTAATTTTACTCCTTTATATTAATCATGTCTCTCATATTTTCGAAATTCAACTCACGGAAGTGGTAAAATTTTGTTTTAAGTGAATTTAAATATTCTCCTAAGAGGTGGGTAAAAGAAGGTAAAATGTTTAAAAAAATTTTATATGTCTAACATTATTACCAAATGACTCCAATGAATTACATTGAAAATATAAGGGTATTATATATCTATTTTTACCTAAAATAAATTTAAATAAAATAAATAATTATTTAAATAAATATTCGGTTTTAAACTATAACTCAGTGTTGTTCACTATTCATTAAAAATTAAATGTTTTCAGAAACATACCAAAATTTCACCCTCAGCAAATTTTGATATTCTGAATTAAAAAATGATGTATATTTTACAAAATTGAAAACATAGAAATTTAATTTATTTGTTTAAAATTAATTCCAGTTGTCAAAACCAAAAAGCGTATTTTTATGAAATAATAACTACCAAAAGATTGACATTTGTTTACGTCCAATTTCAAAGTTAAATTACTTAAATGACAAACATCAGATTAAATGGTAAAAATATTATCTAATTATACATCCAAACAATTCATATGCATTGTTTAAAACAATATATTATTTGGTTAAAATTTGTTTTTCGTTAAAATATATTATTTTCACTATTCACCAAAATATGAATGTTATTAAAAAACATCAAAAATTTATTTAAAAAAATATTATGTCTCGATCCCAAAGAAGAAGTTTATTTTTTCAAATTGAATATATAAATGTTTCAAATATTGGATTTAAAAAATGGATCCCCATTAAAAGGCGGTAACGTTGGATTTTTTGGAAAATATGTCTTTTATCTGAAAAAAATGAATTTGTCCTTAAATTACCTATAAGAAACTCATAATATGGATTCTAAAATTATAACGGTTATATAAAGTTCAAAATTTCTTAATACTATTCATAACCGCTTTTGAACACCTAGTTCGGTAAGTCATGGTGCGCTCGAACTCGATGTTACGTGTAGTGGAAGTTATCGAATTACTTTGAAGAACTAACGTAATATAAAATCATGGGGTGTTACATTCCTCCATCCTTCATAAAATTATATCCTTGCAATTCTTAAAATTGGGATTGGGAATATAAGGGAATGTCCGATCTCATAAAAAGATTCAACAAATCTATCACTTTAAATGAATGAAAGAGAAGAGAAGTGGTCACCCAAGATAACCCAAACAAATATTACATGTAAGAAAACTTGGATGTGGAAGAAAAAATAAGTGTCAGGTTCTGATGTGGAGGGATAGAAAACATGATTAGGAGAATGTTAAAAACAATAAAACCACAAACATTTGATGGGACAAATGGTCATTAGTTTTCCTATAGGAAAAGTAAACGGGCAACATGTATTTTTGTTTTATGTTAAATTTCATAAGTATGAGGAATTTATTTATGATATTGACTATGAACATGAAGAGATATACTTACTTTTTATGTATAGTTTCATTGTTTAATAATTTTCTACCACTAACTCATTTTTTTTAACGATGAGTATTCAAGAAGGCTTAGTGACACTAGAAGAGCTAGAATAAACTTCTAGAGAATCACAAGATCCAAAAAAGATAAACTATATATTTATCTTATATTTAGAGATTAATCAAAACCAAAATGGTCAGTGCAAGATCTGATGATCCTCAAAATATAAAATCCTTTATAGAAAGAAACAATAATCTTAATTTCTAAAATTAAACCAAAAATACCCAAAAGTTAAATAAACATCATTCTATAAAAAAATTTCCTTAAAATACATCAATATAATCCAATCTAATATTGAAACCCAAAACATAGAAGAATTTGGTTTTGTTGTCTTCCACGTTAAATTGTATCACAAAATTGCATCAACTACTCTTAAAGTAAAATACTTAAATGTAATTAACCTAAATACATATTCTCTATTATAGGTTAGTCATTTACATAAATAACCCAAAGCACTATAAATCCTTAATAAAAACATAGATAAAAATCCACCATTACTCCAAAAATAAAATCCCATAGTATTCTATTTTCCTTGGGCACATAGTCTTCCGAACAGAGTGAACATCTTCCAAAATAACATTTATCACTTAATCACCAAATCATTTTCTTATACTAAGGGTATTAATTTGATAATACATAAGATCCCAAATCAACTTATTATTGATCAGTAAAATCATTTAACTAAAAGTAATTGCTCACACTAAACAGGGACTTCACATATTCCAGTGGTAGGCGATAAATCTCAATCGCACTCTGGTTGTGGGTTCGATTCCCATAGCATTGTCTGTTGCAACAGGTTGTCACACGGACTTCATGTTGACTTTTTTCAGAAAATATATTTTATAAAACTACCAAAATGAGATAAATTCCACTAAATAACCATAACACAATTTAAGCAAAAATGTTATCTCATACCTTGCATTTTCATCCCAAAATATAATAACTTGTAATTTAATCAAACCCAATTATGAAATAAAACCAAATTGTTATTTATAACTATATCCACAAGTGAAAATATAATTCTTCCATCAATATAATTTTTAGTTGACAACTTCAGGGTTACAAATAGAAGAGAAAATTCTTCTAAAGTAATCCCATCAACAAGGAACACTAATAATTTTAAACATTTATCCAACCATTTAATTACACATAGTTTCTTCTTTGACCAAGAAAATATACTATAGAATAGGGCATTCACTCAGGTAATGGATAGGTCCCCTACATTTTCAGAAAATGACTGTAAAGGGATTCTTGGGACATTTTTTATTTTCTTCCATATTACTCTTCATTTTTTATAGGAAATTATTCACATTATTTCTTTCTTTCCCACTCATAAAGAATTTCGTTGTTCCACTGAGATACTTTCCTGGGTGTCTCCTTCCACATTTTCGGCATGACGAAAATTGAGAATTCTTTTCTCCATGGTCTCCACTGTTGGAGCTCTTATCATTCATCACTGTTCTTTTCTTTGTTGAGTCCAGCAGTTGGTTAATATATATTATTTTGGTCATATTTTTGGAAAACTATTTTTTCGTGGACACAATATCTTTTAAGGCTATCAAAATTTCAATTATTTTCTTATTTCAACCACCGTTCCCACCTTGTACATCATGCTCAGTGTTACTATTCCATCCTTAGAATCAAGCCATTGACAAAAACCAGAAATCATAGTCTGAGTAACATTAGACATAAAATCATTTAGATAATATTATGACATAATATTTTCAATTTTGAAACACCGTTGGATTAACCAAGTTCAATTATTATCATATTATATTAAAATCCTTCAAATAGCTTTCTAAAGAAAATTTAAATTATCCTAAGCATATCCCACGGTAGTGTCGTAACCAAGAGTGTAATAAGTCCTGTTGTCATGCACCAGTATCCATTCGAGTATATCTCAAAGAGGTGTTTTTGAGTTTTACCCCTATGTACATCTATGTAATGCCCTAGCCGTAGTTACACAGAGTCGGTGCATTATTACATAACATTGGCATGATCACAAAAGATCATGTCTCGAAAGGCCGATTAGTTTAGTAGTCTTGGAAACACTAGATATATTCGTAAGTCTTACATTAAATCATAATGTAAAAAACCCACAACAACATCTTGTCATCATATCCCCTCATACAATCCCTACAGGTCCTTCATAAATTACTTCTTCTCATCCTGGGGGAAATAAAACATTGAAAGGGTTGAGCTTAGATGCTCAGTAAAAATAATAATATAGAAAAATATTTTATAATTAAACTTAAAAATGTAAGGCAAGGTATAACTAAAAAAATCCTTTTAAACTTGAACTTCAGCATACTATGTCAAAAATAAAATGAAATAATACCATTAACTTATTCTCATGGATATTTACAAGTATAATAATCACAAGCAATATCAATAACCACTTTCATAAAGATGGATTTCATAATGCCAGACTATCATAACTACATAGTCATGGACTTGTGCCAAGACTACAAATAAGGTTTTGTCAAGGCCTTGTGCCAAGACACTAGTTTTTCTCATGAAACCTACCGATGTATCGAGGATCTATCGCGGGCTCCACCCATCACTTATTTTGTCCAATTCAGTTCTCATATTAATAGGTTTAAACATAACATAAATTTTTTTATTAAAACAAGCATACGAAATGTCAATACGTTCTCCATAAACCATGAATGGTATAAAAATAACACATCCATAGTTAAACATATCACAAAACATTCAGTACAATATGAAAATTTGGTATCATAATAAATCAACATCAAATAAGCTTAAAATCTATCAACAGATGTTGACATAGATGAAATCAAAACTCTTTGAGAGAAATATCTCTTTTTTTTTGAAATCATTTAAAAGTCATATAATTATAAAATAAAACTTTTACTTTGAAATATCTTTAAAATATGTTAAGGGAAGCTCAGCAGATTTTATAATGGTGGAAAATAGCCGCACCTGCCGTATTAGTTAAAAAAATACATTTTACCTTAATTCTGTGAAAAAGGTTAAAAAAGACCATATTTGGAAAACGACGAAAAGATTCCTTTATAAACATATTATTAAAATTCAATAAGGGTATAAATGACATTAACATATAGTTTATGAAATATTAATAATGATTTGAAATTCATTTTTAAGAAACATGGATGTTGATGATAAAAAGGTCCTAGTAGATAATTATGTATAATCAAGCACAGATAATGTATAGATTGTGAAATAAACATTTAACAATTAATATTTAAATACTCATAAATTAATGTGTATTACATAAAGAATAAAATTATGGGCAGTACATACACTACATAAAAGGTAATAGTGGCAATGTGGCATGAATCTCATGGGAATAAGGAGTTTGATGAAAACCCCTTACCTTGTACTTTTATTTGTTTGAGGGAAGGTCAACCTCTTCTATAATGGTTAAATAATTGTTATTAAATTATAAAATAATCATATACATTAATATGATATCATATATGATCTTTTAACATTTCTTTGTTAATAATATCTTAGTATTATCATCATTTCGGGTGTTGACATACTCGTTTTCTTTTATATGTTTTGTTACATAATCCATGTTTGTTATGGAAAGGTTGTATCGTATTCATATCCTAAATGATAACAAGTAATTAAACATTATTTTTCATCATCAAATGAGAATTATACTTGAATGGATACGATGGGGAATGAATCTTATCGTGTTCGTGGAGACGGTAGTCCGTACGTACGCACGAGCGACGATATCATTCTTTTGATATTAAGATCATATATAATTGGATGGTATATCATATATAAAGAATAATTATAATGTTATTATTATTATTTACTTCAATTAAACATCATTATAATACCCATCCAAATAATAATGTTTTGAATAACAATTACCCCACAACATGGAGAAGGTAAGCCGTACATATTAATGTATGGTGACATGTCATTCAAAGGATGGATAGAATACTGAATACGGTCTCACCATATTTATAATAACATCATAGTATATAGAATATTATGGATTTATTATTTTAGAATGGAAATAACAAAGAAAGAAGATGTTGAAGAAGAAATGAACTTTGAAAGAGGGTGGTGAAAACATTACCTCTTCTTCGGGTACTTCCTTTTGATTTGATCAAAAGGGATCCATAGGATGGATTTATAATGAAAATAAGGAATCATGGTAGAAGTGAGGGATGTCGAGAGAATATTTGGGTAGTTTTGGTCCAATCCCAATGGTTATGAAGGTGTAAATTAGAGAGAAGGGGGAGTACCATTTTATAAGAGGGGTGAAGGGAAACTTAGGAAAATCTAGAAATATTATTTTATAATAAATTAATATTAGTAATCTAATGGCACCAAAGTGGATTATTTATAGTTTAAGGTTGGTATCAATTGAAATACTTTAAAGAAATATATTTTAGACCGGTTTGGGTCACTACACTAACCTTATCATTTATATTTTACTCTTAGTTAAATAGTTTGACATTTACCATGTCTCTTTGTATTTTTATATTATATAGTTAATAAACATACTATATACTTCCAAGCGACCCCCAAAGTGGTCCATTAATGATATAAATATCATGATATTAGTCATTTGGAAGACCCTTATATTTTTAGGAATATAATATCAATTAATAATATAATATTTGTTTTAAAAACACTTTGACGTCAATTTTGACACTATCGGGTATTTTGTTTTTGATACATTCAGAACATCATTATTACTTGAAAACAAATTCATATAACCAATCCTAATATGTCATGTTAACCTATAAAATTATTCTAAATCATAAAAAGTCTCTAATTACATTTATTTTCATATTTATAATATCATTTAATTTAAAATTTCATTAATTAGGTAATTACTGCATCACCATT
Organism: Viscum album; assembly: GCA_963277665.1. Lineage (NCBI taxonomy): Eukaryota > Viridiplantae > Streptophyta > Magnoliopsida > Santalales > Viscaceae > Viscum > Viscum album. The sequence goes on from OY728136.1 coordinate 615,982,144, forward strand.
GTATCATAAATAAATTAAATTATTTAATGGATAAAAATTATAAATAAAATACCATTATGTAAGAAATATTTTTATCTTTATAAGGAATATTTATAATCAAATTTATCTTTTTGACTAACCCAATATTAATTTTTTTTAGTAACTAAACTTTGATTTTAACTCATCTAACTGTTCTTTGAATTAAATAATAATAAATGCGCTTATCTAATCCAAGTGGTCCAAAATGGTAATATTTTATTCATAAGGTTGTTTTTGGTCGAGATACAGTGGTACAATAGAATTAGGACATGTGTCATGGTAATATTAATATCATTTTTATCCTTAATTACCCTATTTACTTTTAACTTTGGTAAATAAAAGTAAATAGTTACTATTCAGCAAAAATTATTTTCTCATTGAACCAAATTTTACTTACTGAAATCAATATTGTTTCTTTTATTTTTGAAATTCCACTAATAGAAGCGGTAAAATTATGTTTTATGTGAAATTGCAAATTCACCTATAAGGTGGATAAAAGACGGTGAAAAGGTCAATAAAATTTTTATATATCTAAAATTATTCTAAACTAAATCAAATGAATTACATTGAAATTATATCGGTATTATGTATCTATTTTGACCTTAATTAAATTTAAATAAAAAAATTAATTATTTAAATAAAAATTCGGTTTTAAACTATAACTCAGCGTTTTTTCACTATTTATCGAAAATTAAATGTTTTCAGAAAAATGCCAAAAATTCACCCTAAGCTAATTTCGATATTCCGATTCTCAAAATGAAGTCCATTTTGAGTGTTAAAATTTATAAAATATCAAAAAGTGGGTATTTCTATTCATAACGACTAGTTTGATTGGTTGTGGTGTGTGTTAGAACTCGAAGTTGCGTACAACACACGCTACTGTATTATTCCAAGAGAAGCGTATCGTGGATGCTTGTGGTGTTACAATCTGTGCAAGAGCTGCCTCTACCTGATCGTATCCAGTCATGGATGTATTTCATGGAAAACTCACAAAATCTATACAATACCATATTTCTGGGAAGTTCTTCTATACTAATACTCAATGTTTATCTTAGGGCTATGTTCTCTAATCAAAGATTATCTAAATATAGCTTCCAAGGTTTGTACAAATCATCCTCTAATACCAACTATAATTCCCCGAGCCCAGAAGCCATTTAAAAATAGAATTTGGAATCAAAGTTTCCCATACCACTTTGAAACTTTTTACAGGAATTTTAATTTTAAAACATTAATGTCATTATAAATAAATTCTTAAAACCATTTTTAAAACATGGACATTAATGAGAATGATTTAGAATAATAAATTTTTAAAACATTTAAAATGATATTTATTTAGAGTTCTTAACCAAAATAGAGGCACTTGGATACATATAATTGATGTAATCAAAACATTGTAATATCATGAGAATAAAGGGATTTATGATATACTATGTCAAGGTACATTATATACACCATATAAACGTTTTTTGGTGTATAACAACAAATAAGTAACATTGGAATGTAAATTGAGATGAAATATCTTATAAATACAATTTCCTCATGTTATGGATAAATCAACGACATAATTATGTCTGAAAAATATAAATACACTCAATATGAATGGATATATAGTGTAAATCAGTCATAGAAAATTCACACATATTCTTTTAAAAAAAACACCAATAAATTGGATACTTAACTCAACAAATGGAGATTGAGTTAAATTTACCCTTATTGTCATGACCCATCCTCGGGGCCTGTGCCGTGACTAACCCAAGCCCGCCTTCCATAGGCCCGGGGCTGGCGACTAGCACTAAGGCGTAATTCCCGAAAAAAAGGGAAGGCATTGCCTTTATAAAGTAAAAAACACACAGAGTAAGAAAGCTAAAGTAAACACTAAGTAAAACTGGGTACAATAGTAAGTGCGGAAAAGTAAGGGGGCTAGAATACAAACCCAAATTGAATGTAATGTACAACTGGAAAAAAAATACTACAACTGAAAAGTAAAGCCACAACGTCCAGCCGTCCATTGGAAGTCCCACCTAAAGTGTGGGTACAGATAATCTCCATAGCTCCACGGGTCTATTCGTCCACTCCGTGTACATCCCACCCTTTGGTCCACCTCCAGGTACCTTCTCGCTCCACGAGCCTCAACCGCGATCAGCGCTGTCCGTTGTCTGCATCCAACACAACGTAGTGCAGGAATTGCCCATGTAGGGGTGAGTATACACTACACAGTAGGGACACTGAGACCCCTGAAGGTCTCCTATAATCCACAAAGGATAATCCACAAATGAAATATACAATCACGAAGTAACATCCGACACTACCTATGTATATGCCCATACATATATCTAATTCATCAATTCCAGTTCGACTCCAACATCCGAGCCCAAGTACAACCCAGTCCACACAGGAAAACATAATGTAATCCACATAGGATATCAAGTAAATCTTATCGAAGATAAGATTGGATTTCAAGACTCAGCTCACACAGGTATACTTCTTCGTAAGACGATTGAGATGATCAGATGTAGCCACTGATTTATCTAAGCCGTCGGACCCACATAAGATCAATAGGTACTAACTCCCGTAATGACCCACACATGATCTTACCCACACATGATCGATATGCGCTGGCCCACATAGGACCGCCGAGCACTGACCCACACAGGATCTGATCTACACAAGATTGGTAAGCACTGATCCACAAATGATCACTGAGTGCTGTAGTTATCTTGGATGAACCCACGGAGGATTCCCGTACAGTCTTCATCGTCGTCGCAGTCATAGCCAGCTCAAGACTTCCCGCACACAGCAAGCTCGTTCGGGGAGGGTCTGCTCCATGAATCGAGGGTGGATATATCAACTGAAATGATATATGGAGTTTATTTATCCAGAAGTTCTGTAATGTCAAAAGGAACTCAACGTGACAGATGGCGCGTCAATCGGACGCCCGGTCTGAGAGTTATTGGCATTTTCGTTCCAGGGGCCTGGTTGGTTTTTTAGTCAAAACCAACCCTACCATACTCCAACTGCATCCAAACCTCAAGAGGAGGAATCCAAAAGGTCCGCCTCACTAAGATGAATCAAACAAAGTTGACGGCACATCAATCGGACGTCCGGAGCTTAAGTTATACGTGTTTCCGCTCCGAGGGCCCGGTTGGTTTCGTGTTCGAACCAAACCAGCAAAACCCAATGTTCTCCGAAACCTTAAGTGTAATATACCAAATCGACCGTCTCGATCCAAGGATCTCATCGCAACTGACAGTGTGTCAATTGGAGGTTCGTAGACCATGTTATGGGAAAGAGACCGAAAGATATCCAAAAATGGGGGTTTTGGGCCCGGACCGACCCTGCCCGAGACCCCCTAGGTCAGCCCGAATCGGTTCGACCCGACCTGTGTCCGGGTCCGGCACATTTCAGAGCGGCCTGTCACGGCTGGCACGGCCCGGCCCGGCCTGCACGGCCGGTGGCCTGACACGCTCGCGCGGCCCACGTTGCCAGCTCGGCTGGCCGAGCTGAGCGGAATAGGATGGGGGCGCACTGCCCCCCTGATTGATGAACCGTGACCCCCACGTTGGGGGCCACTCCTTCGGCTTGCCGGGAGTTACGACCCCTGGCCTTCATGGTAACCGGCCGGCTTGGCTGGCAGGTGAGTCACCGCGAGACCCTCCGGCGGGTCCCGCCCTCCTTGCTCTGGCTGCCGGCAGTTCCGGCTGCTGCTCCCCGCACCACCGCGGCCATAGGCTGCGGCCTCGTCTGACCGGCATGGTGCAATGGCGATGTGCCTCTCCACCGCGGCCCCGCTCCTGCCGTGGTGTCTTCATTGTTCTCCAGCGCGGCGTAACCGTGCCACGCCCCTTCGCTGCGGCCCGACTCTGGTCGCGGGTTCGTTTGGCCTCAACGGCGCTGTGGGACGGCGCCGCGCATCATCACCACATTTTCCCATGTTTCTGCACGGGGTCATTGCACCGCGCCGTCGTCTTAAGAACAACAACAAACACAATCATCAAGGGGGAGTAGGGTCGGTCATGTTCGTGCGGTCTGACCTCCTCCTGTTATCATGATAAGAGGTGGGCCAAAATAAAAGACGAAGAACAACAAAGGAACTTTCACGAACAAAATTACAACCCCTACCTAAAGCGTTGTTGAAAGAAGGTTTGTCGCGGGGAAGGGACGTCACGGAAGACGACGTCGCGGAAGGAGGATCATCGGAATCCTGGAGAAGAGAATAGTCGGCCTTGCGGTACACGACGTCGCATCATCGATCTCCGAGGATGGCATCTCTCACCGGTTTTGGAGAGGGAAGAAGATAGTACGACGACCTCCCCTTTGCGGTGACAAAGTTCTTCATCGAAGGCTTGACGTTCTTCGTGTTCTTAGACGAGGAAGAAGATGAACATCAAGACTTAGAGATTTCTTTCCCCAATCCTCTCAGAACAGTATAACCAAATTAAAATAAGGTCACCCCTTATTTTAATTGTTTATTCCATGCTTTTCAAAATTACAAAATTCAAAAAACGAAACCACATAATTAATTAAACTTATGTTGTCAAATTAAATGGAGAGTTATGGGGATTAGGGAATATGAATGGGTGGGGTTTGTGTGGGCCCCACCTCACCTTTATTCTCACTTGGTTAGTTAGGAACTAGTGGGTCCCACCCCAACTCCCTTACATAGGATAACCACTTAGTTATAAATAAATAAAATAAAATTTGTTGCAAGAGTTTAATTTTATTCAATACTTAACCAATTATTTTAATTACCACACCCGAGCAAACGAAACTCAAGAAAAGGTGTTCCTAACCAATTACCAGCGTTGTGATTCAATCAGTTTCCTCAGATTTCGATTCCGAGAAACGGTTTAAAAGTTAGGAAATCCCGATCATTCGTTCACGGAACGTACCTGAGTTAAACTTCAGAAACTTATTCCTGGATCACCGGGCCTCGGAATCAGGTGTCGTCAGAAACTGTGTTCTTGTAAAATCCCAAAGAATGTTAAGAAAATATTTCCCTTGAATTTTATGGGTCTTTACATTACTCCCATCTCAGGGCTTTACGTCCCTGTAAAGATACATCATATACTTGGGAATCAAATTTGGGTACTATGCATGGATCTGAGCCTCCCGCTCCCAAGTGCTCTCCTGGAGTCTCCCATGCGGCCACCTGATGCACAATAGAGGAATCGACCATCCACGTAGGACCTGGTCTTGTCGATCCTTGATCTCCACTTGGACCTCCGCAAAAGTCACCCCATCATCAATGTCAAGCTCCCAATGGTCGATGATATTTGTTGGGTCATGCACGTATCTCATCCGATGAGATACGTGGAAGACGTCATGCACCCGGTGCAACTGAGGTGGTAGAGCAAGGAGATAAGCCACCTCGCCAATCCCGCTGAAGACCTAGAATGGTCCGATGAAGTGCGGGGACAAATTTCCACCTCAGCCAAATCTCCGTAATCCACGTCGAGGTGAGACCCACAAGAATACGTGGTCGCTATCCTCAAACTCTAGTGGCCTCCGCGTCCTGTCAGCATAAGACTTTTTCCGGATCTGAGATGTCCTCATCCGCTCCTAGATGACCTGGACCTTCTCAGTCGTGGCCTGGACTATCTCCGGTCCAACTAGTGCTGACTCCCCAGGGTCTGTCCAGTACAGAGGTGAGATGCATGGTCGGACGTACAATGCCTCGTATGGTTCCGTCCCGATGGTGGAATGGTAGCTGTTGTTGTACGCGAACTCCACCAAGGGTAGGTGGTCCTCCCAGCTGCAACCAAAGTCGAGGACACATGCGCGGAGCATGTCCTCGAGAATCTGAATGGTCCTCTCTGTCTGACCATCCATCTGAGGGTGAAAGGTGGTGCTCAGACGTAGCTGTGTCCCGAATGCCTCATACAACCCCTTCTAATGTTGGGAAGTAAAGCGTGCATCTCGATTATAGAAGATAGATGATGGCACACCATGAAGCTGTACAATCTCCTGAATGTAGAGGCGTCCCAAACTCTACACTGAGCCCTGCTCTATAATGGGTAAGAAGTGGGCTGACATGGTATGTTGGTCGACAATCACCCAAATGGAGTCGTGACCTCTGGAAGTGCGTGGAATTCCAATCACAAATTCTATATATAACCCGTCCCACTTCCACTCCGGGACCTCCAAGGGCTGTACCAAGCATGATGGTACCCGGTGCTCTGCCTTCACCTGCTGGTAGGTGAGGAATCGAGAAACAATCTCTGCTATAACCTTCATCATACCCAGCCACCAGTGTTGTCATCTGAGGTCCTGGTACATCTTTTCCACTCTTGGATGCACCGCTAATGGGGAATTGTGGAACTCCCTCAGTACCTCCTCCTGTAAAGAAACAGGTACCTTGGTACATCCTCTAAAAAGGATGACGTGCCCTCCTCCCATAGAGAATCCATCATGTGCATGTCCTGAGGATATCTGCGCACGCCGTGTCTCACAGTCAACATCCCCACGTGGTGCCTCTCAAACCATTATAGTAGTGGAGGAGTTACTATGAGTGACTGAAGAAAGGCTGCTCCATAACTCTCCATGAAGGATATCTTCAAAGCGACTAGCTGCTCTGTCGCCTCCCCATGTAGGTGAATGCCCATCCTCCTTCTGAGATAATCAGTCACTACGTTCCCCTTTCCAGGATTATATACTATCTCAAAGACATAGTACTAGAGAAACACAAGCAATCTCCACTGTCTCAGGTTCAGGTCCTTCTGCGAAAAGATGTACCTGAGACTATGGTGGTTAGAATAGACTGTAAAGCACTCGCCCATCAGATAGTGTCGCCACATCTTCAGAGAGAAGACCACCACTGATAACTCCAGGTCATGGGTAGCATAGTTCTGCTCATGCTGCCTCAACTGACATGATCCATAGAAAATCCCTACCCACTCCTGCATCAAGACACATCCAAGTTTGGTCCCTGATGCATCGCAATAAACTATGTACCCTACTCCCTCCTCCGGTAGCCTCAAGATAGGTGTGCTGGTAAATCTCTATCTCAGCTCTTGGATGCTCTTAGGAAATCTGTCTGACCACATGAACGGTTTCACCTTCCTCTTCAATGCTGAAAGTGGTGCCACAACTCTGGAGAAGTTTTCCACAAATCTCTAGTGGTACCCAGCTAGTCCTAAGAAACTCTGCACCTCCGTCACGCTCCGGGGTGGCTCCCAAGCTAGCACTGCCTCGATCTTCGTAGGATCCACTACAACTCCCGCATTAGAGATGACGTGTCCCATGAAGTGGACCTCACGTATCTAGGACTGATAGTTCGAGAGCTTTCCATAAAGATGGTGCTCTCGGAGTTTGTCCAGTACAACCCGCAAGTGGTAGGCGTGCTCCTCCTTAGTCCTCAAGTATATCAATATGTCATCGATGAAGACCACGACAAATCGATCGAGGTAAGGCTGAAAGATCTTGTTCATGAGCCCCATGAACACTGCTAGAGCATTGGTTACGCCAAATGGCATAACCAAGAACTCATAGTGGCCATACCGACACGTGAAGGGTGTCTTCTGCACGTCCTCGTCCCGAACTCTGAGATGATGATAGCCTGACCTGAGGTCTATCATCGAGAACCACCATGCTCCCTTGAGCTGATCGAAGAGGTCGTCAATCCTCGATAGCGGATACTTGTTCTTCAAGGTCACCTGGTCCAGGTGAAGGTAATCAACACACAGTCGCAAGCTCCCATTCGCCTTCTTGGCGAACAAAATCAGGGAAGCCCAGGGTGAAACACTGGGTCGGATGAATCCCATGCCCTGTAAGTCCTCCAGCTGTACCCATAGCTCTCAAAGCTCGGCGGGAGCCATCCAATATGCTGGGGTGGATATCAGGGTTGTACTGGGGTACATGTCAATATAAAAGTGTACCTCTCTGCGAGGATGTAGTCTTGGAATGTCGTCGGAAAAAACATTCGCATTCTGATCCACCACTGCAGTTAAGCTCTCACTCAGCATGTCAACTGCTCCTTGGATAAGACTAGCCAACTGATGAGTGATGGGTTGTCCTCTACTCTGCGTGAGTCCATCCTGCGCTGCAAAGGCTCCCTTCTCACCGGTGAAGGGGAACCTGCTCCGATCGATGCAAACACATCACACCTTACGCCTAATTCAGTCGATATGAGCATGGACTGTAGATAACCAATCCATGCCCAAAATGACATCGTAAGGCCTCGACGCCGCTACAAGAAGATCCCAGCCGAAGCTCTCGCCTCCTAGAGTAATTTCACACTGCCGGAACCAGTGCGTATTCGTCGAGTCTTCTCCCGTAGGAGTCTATAGTCGTAAGGATCGAGCCAACAGGTCTGTTGGAATCTCTGATATCTGAACAAGGGCAGCAACAATGGAGGAATGACTCGCTCCTGTGTCTATAAGAACTACAGAAAGGGTGAAATAGATGCAAAGAGTACGTCGAATCATCTCGGGCGTGCCGTGGTTGTAGGCCTCCGCTACCTAAAGTTGTGCCTGCCTCTGCCCGCCAGCTCCCTGTGGTCGGGGTGGACCTCCTGGTGGTGGTGGTGGTGGTAGAGCCAAAAAGCGTCTCCCACCACCTACTGCTCAGCCACCTCCTCTTCCTCGTCCGCCTGTTCCTGCGGACTACCACGGTCGAACCTATGCCTCTGCCTGGGTGGTCCCTCAACAGTCTACTTCTCCTCCGCACAACGGGTTCGGCAGTCACGAGCCATGTGGCCCTTCCCGCCGCATGCGTAGCACTGTCTGCCTCTCGAAAGACTTGCTCTGCGCTGTGTGCCCCGCACCTCTGAGCCAGTGTCCTGAGGTTTTCCGCCTCAGGGTCTCGTCCGCCTGGACCGATGTGTCATCCGTCAACTGCCAGATGTAGAATACACTACTACGTGCTGCCCTACGGTAGGTTTCACTGCTGGTGTAGGCTTAGCAAGAAAGCTCTCAATGATAAGGGCTCGCTCCAGTACCCCTGCCTGTGTCGGAATGCTGAGGGAGATCAGTGATGCCCTAATCTCATGCCACAATCCCTACTCGATGGTCTGGGCCCAGAAGAATGGGTCATGTACCATGTCCGTCAAATAGCGCGAGAGATCGGTAAATCTCGCCGAGTACTGGGTGACTGTCATGTTGCCATGCCGCAGCTGTAGAAGCTTCTGGATGCACACTACATGGAGGCTGGCTAGGATGAACTTCGAGCAAAAGAGGCTTTCAAAGTCCATCCAAAGGAGTGATGCCTCGACATGCACCTCGAGCATCAAGCTCCACCATCTACCTGCTGCCGCGTGCAGGAGGCTCGCTGCATGGATAACCAAGAGGTCAGCCGGTGTCCCTGCAAACCTGAAAACTCTTAGAACCACCTCCAGCCAATCCTCGACTGCCTGAGGGTCCGTCTCTCCACGGAACATGGGCAGTCTTTGATGTTGAAACTCATTCAGTGCACTAAGGTGACATGCACTCTCAGTGGCTGGGGCTGGTAGCAACGGTGGCTCAGCGGGTAGTGGTACTGCCGGTGCCTCCGCAGTAATAGGGCCCCGCACCGAGGCCTCATCACTCGGTGGGCTGTCATCACGTACAAAACTCGGATCCCTAGCTGGCTGCCATCGTGGGACCATCCTTAAAAGAGACAGGTGTTCCACTGTCAATACAATATACCTGGTGAGCTGACACAAAGTAATCACAAAGAAAAAATGAAACACACATGCAATCAGTGTCTTCATGCACTAAGTCGAAAATCATAAGTCAGGGTCCTGGTGTATGGATAAGTCGGAGGCCACACCAACACTAGACTCCCTGGACTGATTACCACACTCAATACCCTTAACACTCATTCGTTACATAGAATAAAGATCACAGTCTTGAGTTCTGTGGTAGAACCGAACTCCTCTGATACCAATTTGTTATGACCCGTCCTCGGGGCCCGTGCCGTGACTACCCAAAACCCGGCTGCCATAGGCCAGGGACTGGCGACTAGCACCAAGGCGTAATTCCCAATAAAAAGGGAAGGAATTGCCTTTATAATGTACGAAAACACACATAGTAAGCAAGATGAAGTAAACACTAAGTAAAACTGAGTACAATAGTAAGTGTGGAAAAGTATGTGTGACAGAATACAAACCCAAACTGAAAGTAACGTACAACTGGAATAGAAATACAACAACTGAAAAGTAAATCCACAACGTCAAGCCGTCCACTAGAAGTCCCACCAGAAGGGTGGGTACAAATAGTCTCCATAACTCCACGGGTCCAGCCATCCGCTCCATGTACATCCCGCCCTGTGGTCCACCTCCGGGTACTGTCTCGCTCCACGAGCTTCAACCACGATCAGCACTGTCCGTCGTCTACATCCAACACAACGTAGTGCGGGCATTTCCCGTGCATGGGTGAGTATACGCTACTCATTAGGGACCCCGAGACCCCCGAAGGTCTCCCAGAATCCACAAATAATAATCCACAAAGTAAAGATACAATCAAGAAGTAACATCTGACACTACTTAGGTATATGCCCATAAATATACCTAATTAATCAATTCCAGTTCATCTCCAACATCCGTGCCAAAGTACAACCCAGTCCACACAGGAAAACATAACATAATCCACACAAGATATCAAGTCAATCTTATCAGAGATATGATTGGAAGTCAAGACTCAGATCAAACAGGTATACTTCTTCGTACGACGATAGATATGATCAGATGTAGCCACTGATTCATCTAAGCCGTCAGACCCATATAGGATCGATATGTACTAACCCCCATAATGACCCACACAGGATCTGACCCACATAGGATCGGTATGCGTTGGCCCACACAAGACTGCTGAGCACTAACCCACATAGGATCGGTAAGCACTGATCCACACAGGATCACTGAGTGCTCTAGTCGTTGCTGTCGAACCCATAGAGGATTCCCGTACAGTCTTCATCGTCTTCGTAGTTGTAGCCAACTCAAGGGTTCCCGCACACAGCAAGCTCTTTCGGGGAGGGTCCGCTCCACGAACTGAGGTCTGATACATCAACTGAAATGATGTCCAGAGTTGATGTATCCAAAAGTTATGTAACGTCAAATGGAACTCAATGTGACAGACGGCGCGTCAATCGGACGCACGGTCTGAGAGTTAATGGCTTTTTCATTGCAGGGGCCCGGTTGGTTTTTAAGTCAAAACAAACTCGGCCATACTCCAACTGCTTACAAACCGCGAGTAGAGTAAGGAAAAAGGTCCTTCTCACTAAGAGGAATCCAACAAAGTCTACGGCACGTCAATTGGACGTACAGAGCTTATGTTTTAGGCGTTTCTGTTCCGAGGGCTCGGTTGGTTTCATGTTCGAACCAACCCGGCCGAACCCAAAGTTCTCTGAAACCTTGACTGTAATAAACTAAAATGACCGTCTCGATCCAAGGATCGCATCAAAACTGACAGTGCGTCAATCGGATGTCCATAACCCATGTTATGGGGAAATGACCGAAAGAGGTCTGAAAATGGGGGTTTTGGGCCCGGACCGACCCGGCCCGAGACCCCCGGGCGGCCTGAACAGGGTCGAACCGACCAGGGTCCGGGTCCAGCCCATTTGGGCACAGCCCGGACTGGCCTGCGCAGTCCGGCCCGGCTCGGCTGGCGGGCTCACGCGGCCCGCGTGGCCAGCTCAGCTGGCTGAGCTGAGCGGAACAGGGGGGCGTGCTGTCACCCTGATTCATGAACTGTGGCCCCCACGTGGGGGGCTTCTCTTTCGGCCATCCGGGGGTTACGACCCATGAACTTCATAGTAACCGCCCATCTTGGCCGGATGGTGAGTCACTGCGGGACCCCCCATGTGGGTCCCGACCTCCTTGCTCTGGTGGCCGGTGGTTCCGGCCGCCGATCCCCGCACCACCGCGACCATAGCCCGTGGCCTGGTCCGACCGGCAGGGCGCGATGGCGCCGTGCCTCTCCGCCGTGGCCCCTCTCTGGCCGCGGTGTCTTCATGGTTCTCTGGCACAGCGTGACAGCACAACACTCCTTCACTGCTGCCCGACTCCGACCGCAGGTTCGTTTGGCCTCAACGGTGCGGCGCGACTGCGCCGCGCATCTTCGCCACATTTTCCCATGTTTCCGCACTATTCTGTTTCAGCACACTGCCTTCTTCCGACCCGCTACAAATAGAATCATCAAGGGGGATGAGGGTCGGCCGTGTTCGTGCGGTCCAACCTCCTCTCGTTATTATGATAATAGGGAACCCAAAATAAATGACGAATAATGACAACAGAACTTTCACGAACAAAATTCCAACCCCTACCTCAAGCATTGTTGAATGAAGGTTCTTCGCGGGGAAGAGACGTCGCAGAAGATGACATTGCGGAAGGAGGATCATCAACGTCGTGGAGAAAGGAATCATTAGAGTCGCGGTACACGGTGTCGCGTCGTCGATCTCCGAGGATGGCGTCTCTCACCAGTTGCGGAGAGGGAAGAAGAAGGTACGGTGAACTCCCCTTTGCGGTGACAGAGTTCTTCATCGAAGGCTCGGCGTTGTTCGCGTTCTTCGATGAGGAAGAAGATGAACTTCAAGGCTTTGATCTTTCATTCCCCAATCCTCTCACAAAAAGCTAACCAAATTAAAATAAGGTCACCCCTTATTTTAATTGTTTATGCCATGATTTTCAAATTTACAAAATTCAAAAACGGAACCACTTAATTAATTAAACTTATGATGTCAAATTAAATTGAGAGTTAAAGGGTTTAAGGAATATGAAGGGGTTGGGTTCGTGTGGGCCCCACCTCTCATTTATCCTCACATGGTTAGATTAGAACTAGTGGGTCCCACCCCAACTCTTTTACATAGGATACCCACATAGTTATAAATAAATAAAATAAAATTGGTCTGTAAAAATTTAATTTTATTCAATACTTAACCCATTATTTTAATTACAACACCCGAGCAAACACAACTCCAGAAAAGATGTTCCTAAGCAATTATCGGCACTGCGATTCCATCGGTGTCCTCATATTTCGATTCCGAGCACCGGTTCAAAAGTTAGGAAATCCCGCTCATTCGTTCACTGAACATACCCGAGCTAAACTTCAGAAACATATTACGGGCTCACTGGGTCTCGAAATCTGGTGCCGTCAGAAACTACATTCTTGTAAAATCCCAAAAAAAGTTAAGAAAAACTTTTCCTTTAATTTTACGAGTCTTTAAACATATCATGTTCATATCGATGACTTGAGAATTAATCAATAGAGTTATTATGTGTATCTAAAGTTCATACACAAAATGTGGAGTGGAAATTATGACATAAGAAAATGAATAGTGATTCCACACATAATCTGGGTGTAAAATAATAAATGAAGTATGTGTTAAGCCGAATGTGTGGAAATTGAAATTTCAAATTCCCTTATCGATTTGGTAACATAGGAAACATACAACCATGAAATAAGGATCATAAAATGATAATTAAAATATCTATAAATTAAAGAATATTACACAATGAATACAATCATGGGTAGTACATGCATCACATGCAATAAATAAGTGGTGAACAATGGAAATGTCATGGAATTAAAAGTGAGATTTGAAACCCCATAATTTGTACTTTTTCTCTGGTCAAGGTTAGGTTAACCTCCTGTATATTGGTGAAATAATTGTTATTGAATTATAAAATAATCATATGAATTAATATGACATAATATATGATCTTTTAACATTGATTTTTTAATAATATCTTAGTATTATCATCTTTTCGGGTGTTGGCAAATTCGTTTTCCTTTATATTATTCTTTATGTGGTCCATATCCGTTATGGATGGGATGTATCTTATTCATATCCATAATGATATCATGTCCTTAAAAATTACTTTTAATCGTTAAATGAAATTTAGTCTTGAATGGATATGATGGGGAATGAATCTAATCGCGTTTCTGGAGACGGTAATCCGTATGTACACATGAGAGACAATATCATTCTGTTGATATTAAATTAATATATAGTTGAATGGTATATCATATATACAGAATCATTATCATGATATATTTTTTTATTTACATGAATTACAGATCATTATTATAGCCATCCAAATAATAATGCATTGAATAACAATTACACCACGGCATGGAGACGATAATCCGAACATATGCACGTATGGTGACATTTCATTCAAAGGATGGATAGAATAATGAATATGGATGTACCAAATTTATAAGAACATCAAAGTATATAGTAGATTCTGGATTTATTATTTTATAATGGAAATAACAAAGAAAGAAGAAGTGGATGGAGAAAAGAACATGAAAGAGGGTGGTGAATTTATTACCTCTTCTTCGGGTTCTTCCTTTTGATTTGATCAAAAAATCCCATTAAGTTGGCTTTGTGACCAAAGGAGGGCCTCTATAATGAATTAAGGGAAGTTAAAAGTATATTTGGGCAGGGTTTGGCCTAGGTAAAAGGATTTGAAGGTGTGAATTTGAGATAAGGTGAATTTCCTTTATATTAGAGGGGTGAGGGGCACCGTAGAGAAAAACATAAAATTTTATTTTATAATAAAATAATTTTCGGATTCTAATGTCTCCAAATTGGATTATTTAAAGGATAAGGTGGGGATGGATCGAAAACCACTCAAAAAATATTTTTTAGAGAGGTTTGTGTCATTATATTAACCTTAACTTTTACATTTAACTTTTAGTAAAATAGTTTGGCATTTACCATGTCCCTTTATATTTTTATATTATATGTTTAATAAATATACTTTATTCATCCGAGAAAACCAAAAGTGGTTAAATATTGATACACCTATATTTATATAAATCCTTTGGCTGAAACGTATATTTTTAGGAATAGAATATCAATTAACAATATAATATTTGAATTAAAATATCTTTTATGTCAATTTTGACAGTGTTTGGTATTTTGGTTTTGCTAAATTCATAACATAATTATTACTTAGAAGAAAATTCATTTAACCAACCCTAATATGTCTTATTAACCTATTAAATTAGAGTAATTCATAAAATGTATTAAATTACATTTATTTGGATATTTATAATATCAATATTTTTTATTATTTCATTAATTATGTAATTACTGTATCATCATTGTGTCATAAATAAATTAAATTATTTAATGTTTAAAAAAAACTACAATTATGTAGGAAATATTTTAGGATTTATAATTAATCTTTATAGTCGAATTTATCTTATGTTTAGCCCTATATTAAAAATGTTTTAGTTATTAAATGTTGATTTAAACACCTTTAACTCTTCTTTGAATTAAATAATAATAAGTGTCCTAATCTAATCCATGTGGGCCAAAGAGGTTCAAATTTTATTCATAAGGCTATTTTTGGTGGAATTATACATAGCCAATTGAATGAGGACATGTGTTAGGGTAATTATAATATCATTTTTATACTTAATTACCCAATTTACTTTTAACTGTGGTAAATAAAAGTAAAAACATACTACTCACCAAAAATTATTTTTATCTTATTGAACCACATTTTACTCCTTGATATTAAAAGTGCCTCTTTGATTTTCAAAATTTAACTCACAGAAGTGGTAAAATTTTGTTTTATATGAATTTAAAAATTCACCTAGGAGGTGGGTAAAAGACGGTGAAAAGTTAAATAAAAATTTCTATATCAAATATTATTACAAAATGACTCCAATGAATTTAATTGATCATATATGGGTATTATTAATCTATTTTTACCTAAACTAAATTTAATTAAAATAAATAATTATTTAAATAAAAATTTCGTTTTAAACTACAACCTACTGTTTTTCAATATTCATCAGAAATTAAATGTTTTCATAAACATACAAAAAATTCAACCTGAGATAATTTTGATATTCTGAATTCATAAATTAATTCTATTTTACCAAATTAAAAACAAAGAAATTTCATTTATTTGGTTAAAATTAGTTCCAGTTGTCAAAACTAAAAAGCATATTTTTGTGTAATAATAACGACAAAAAATTGACATTTGTTTATATCTAATTTGAATGTGAAATTACTTCTAATGACAAACATTAAATTAAATGGTAAAAATATAATCTAATTATACATCCAAACCATTCATATGTATTTTTGACCAATATAAATTATTTTTCTTAAAAAATCTGTTTTCAGTTAAAATATATTATTTCTCATTATTCTCCCAAATAAGAATGTTATCAGAAAAAAAACCAAAAATATATTGAAACTAAATTATTATGTCCTGATCCCAAACAAGAATTTTATTTTGTCATATTGAATATATAAAAGTTTCAAATATTAGTTTAAAAAAAGGGTTCCTCAATAAACGGAGGTAAAATTTCATTTTATTAAAAATACTTCTTTTATCTGAAGAAAATGAATTTTTACATAAATTCTGTCTAAGAAAATTAGAATATGGAATTTAAAATTATAAGGGTTATATAATGTTCAAAATTTGATAATACTATTCATAATCGCTTTTGAACGACTAGTTTGGTATGTCTTGGTGGGCTTGAACTTGATGTTGTGTGTAGTGTAAGTTATAGAATTACATTGAAGAACAAACGTACTATGAAATCTTAGGATGATACATATATGTATCATTTATATTTTGACAGATAGAGTGTGTTGACCATGTGTGATTAACTGAGCATTCAAGGATGTCATGAGGATCTCATAATATTAATAAGATTTCGAGAGTGCATAACCCTTTTCCATTATTGAAATTTACCATATGAAGGTGGAATGGTCAAATAATAAGCCATGGTCATCGATTAAAATGATTTTATGGTAAATAATCAAGAACTAATACAAGAAAAAGGATAAAAATTCTATGTATGTATGAGAAGCATATCAGGTGAATGTTGTGTGGTTATGACTGAGGGCTATCATGTGAAATATCTTAGCTGATAAAAGGGTTTAAATGAATCAAGATGACATGTCTTGGATAACTATGTGACATAGTTTACATATCTAGCTGTCTTCTCATTATAAAATCAAATAAGATATGGGGATTTACATGATCAAGGATGACATGTCGGTGGGGCTTGTTTTACATGACTGACATGTCCAAGATTCATCACATGATCAAAGCCCACATGTGAATCACATTCACATGTTATTAGAAGACATGACTGGGGTGCAATGTATGTTCAATAATAAATTAGAAATGGGCCCTTACATTATATGGTATATATTTCTATATTTATTTTATCATATAAAACAATATTATTAGTGTTTTTTCACATGACCATAGATAACATTAGTAGGGTGCGTCGCATAAACCATCTGAAATGACTGAAGGATTCATGTATGTGTTATGACCTACTCAACAAATTTAATGAGAACCTAACTAGCGTCAATGAATTTTATCACATGATAAATACATAATGAAATGTGATCATTGTATGATCAATCTGAGACCACATAGGTCTTCACACAAAGATGGTGACATGTCTAAGGGTTGTTTCATGAACCGGGTTAATGTGTTTGAGGATAATTGCAGGAACCAAGTCCAGATGTCCATAGAGTCTTCTAATTGTAAATGAACTGATCATGTGAAGCATCTAAGTCCATCAAAAAAAGAATATTTTTCTACCTTTATAAGAATTATCCTTCATTTTTAGTATTATTCACATTAAATGGTATACTATTTTCTAGGAATCATTTTCTATTGAATCACGTAATCAAGCTGACATGAAAAATATCCTTCTTGGAATCCCATTTACATTCCAGATACCTTTAATTTGATAAATTAAGTGATCAAATGAAGAACATAAAAGTATGATTTAATCCCTTATTTTACTCACCAGACAGTGTCAGGGGGAAATCTCTTGAGATAACAGGATCCTTTTCTATGGGAAGTTCATTCTCAGATCCGTTTCTTAGTCCCTTCTATGTGTTCAGGTTTATTTAATAATTCACCATAATAAATCAATTGAACATTATACGGCTCATAAATATCATTCATCATGTTCATTAATTGGAGATATAGTCATGATAATGTTTCATGTCATTAGCGACATCATCCTTTTGTCATGTGATAATCTGAGACCACAAAATAACTTCTTCAATACCATCGTTCATGATCCCATGGATTTCAAACATTGATTTCACATAATTATTCTAGGATGTAACAATATATTTGAGATAATAAAATCTATATGATTGAAATCGTTCACATGATTGATTTTACATAATAAATTTCCTTTTCAATATTATAAAGATATGTCTATTGGTCGTCCCAAGATCAGTCAACATGCCAACGAGATTTTCATGAGTTCTACAGACCTCCTTTAGGGCCCTTTGAGAGATCAATGTGGCATGTTAAAGAGACTTATAATAATTAGTAAGTGGATAACCTCTCTACGTTAAAAATAGTGTTACATCCATTGTATGAATATTAAATCGTTTTATACCTTTATTTTATAAGGCCTTTGAATTTTTCTTATCCATTTTTTATCATAGAGTCGCATGACCAAACATAGATGTCAAATAGAATTCATGATATTCTGTCACTTATAAATGAGGATTTTATGTGATAAAGGATTTATTTTGTTATAGGTTTATTATAATCCTTAATAGATCATGTAATGAACATTACCATGACATGTGAAAATCAATACCACTCCCATCACATAATGAATCCACGTTTTGCAACATTTATTTTGTGAACTTCATAGGTGATTGTTATCTTATATGTTGTATGATTAAAAAGAATTATTATTAAGAAATATAATTATCAGGAAGGATGTATAATAGGGATTATAATTAAAAATAGTACTTTTCATTGTGTATATATTTGGTCATGAAAAGATCATGTAGAGTACATGACACATTCATGTGATTTTCCAAGAGTCATGAGATAATATGTCATATTGATGGTCACACAGTATATCTGAAAAAATGAGAATAATCCTTATATATCTATGTGTTTATATTCCTTTATATAGATAATAATACCTATTATTTTAGTATTTCATAGATCATAAAATCATTGATGATTTCATGATAGGCGTCAAAAAATTTACACTGTAGAAGTGAAGTTTAAAAGAATACAGTCTGGACAATAAAGATGAAAATTCCATAATTAGTTTCTTGGGATTTCACTATTAGGTAATATGAGAATATTTTGTTAATTGAAGATATTTTTTTGTATTCAATGGTGTTACCTATAAATCGGGTATTGTGAGTTGAGTATTTTCAATTTTCACTGAAACATTCATTTATCTCATGTTTTCTTCTCTCAAATGATTCCTTCAAAAGAAATTCTCATATAACACCATCTTGAGATCCATATGTGAGACCTATTTTCTTGATATCATCACTCTTCCTCTTCATATAATTTGACTTTCTCAGTATATTTTTTATTCAATAAATGAATTAACAAAATATAATTTATTTGATTTATGATGAACAGTCATGGTCATGGGTCTATCATTCATGTTCCAAATTTCTGACATGATCTCTTGTGTCAATCCTTTATAACTATGCGATTTTCATGAAATTTTTATTGTAAAGAAATTAGAGTTATTTGTGGCAAAATATATGATCATAAGAATTCTAAGGGATCATGTGATCATGAGGATCAGAACAAGTCATTTTATCTGTATTATTTTTCTTATGAAAATGAAATTATATTATACTAATACATATTTTTTAAAAGGTTATTACTTTTATATCTTATTATTATTATATATTGATCTTAATGGTTTAAAATATTAGGCTATATCCATAGTGACTCTTCTGAATTTTGTGATTCAGAAGGTAGATATTGATCAATATATGTTCACATGGTAATCGCATGTGAGATTGTGTGACCCCATGGTTATATTTTTTATATAACATACTTATTCATACTCATTAACATTATATATTTTTTCCCAAAAAAACAATATTTTCATCTTGGTACCCTAGTTGAATATCATGACTCATTATATGATATTTAATACTTGTTATATATTTTTAAACAATATCTCTTATGTAGTCCACTGCAATTCCAAGGAAAAATAATTTAATTGTTCCATGTTAAATTATAAGACAATAATCATTGAGGAGGTATGTTGTGAACCAGATCTGGAAATTTTAATTTTATGATTGATAATGTGGAAATCTATAAATAATTACAAGTTTATATTGTTTCATGGATGCAACCGTAAATTATTAGGTTGGTTTGGCATAGACTTGGGTTGACCATTCTAGGTGAAGCATGCTACCATAAAATTCACATACGAGTTAACAAAAAATTACATTTATAAGGGAACATATATTATCAAAACCATGTATTAAATTAATTAAATAATAATGGAAAAATTATTATCCTATAGAGTATGGACACAAATACATTTCATCTGATGCATAGTGATGTCGACATCAGTCTCTGGGGATACATAAAAACATGAAATCCACAAATATTAACAGATTAGTATGATGATTTTATCCCTTGATTTATTTCCTTGGATAACATATAGAAGACGTATCAAATTGACCACGAGTTGATCAAGGTTGATGATATGGCTCTTCAGAAGGCCTCACATATAGGGGTGACAATCGTTTCATTGATAGGACTGTATTGTTTATTAATAAGGGTCATTCAAAACCATCATTTTTTAATATGAAGTGTTTACCAATCTATGAATTATGCTGTTTGGAGGGAGAGTACTATCCAATAATCAAGAAAGGTCCATTCAATACCTTGGTATGAGAGGCTAGTCATGAAAACAACCAATTTGTTCTATTAGATAGAATTTTGGACATGTTACTAAGTAGGTAATTTCTCCTGGCTCGAGAAATTGGTGTAGTTAGGGTCTCCAACTTCATGATGGAAATGATCATGGAAGGAGGAAAAAATGTTTGTTTTGCCATTCCATCATTTTCAAGACTACACCTCCTTCTGTAACATATTTATAGGCAAAGAGTTCTATATATAGTTTTTGTCCCCTTTGAAGTATTGGGACCACCTTAGTCAATATGACCGATACTATTTCATAATATATGAGGAACCAATATATGGTTTAAATAAATATGGAGAGGGTTTAATTTGAGTCTCGATGATACATGATTCTGATTCAGCAGGTCGTCCTCTCCACCATTACATGTTGTAAAATAATCTATGCGAGGTATGTTCCTTATATATTTTGATATAATTTTTTATGCATTCATACAATAGTTCCTTGTCCTATCCACACAATATATCAAAGTCAAAAAAGGGAGGCTCTCCAAATTTGGTTTATGTTTTCTATGGATGAGAATTAATCTCATGTATAATTCCCTCCAATCATCACTATGATTGGATTTTCCATGGCCTATTTGGATATATGGTGTTTTTTCATAACCCATGTAAATTTATTCTCATTTAATGCTGAGGACATAGGGAGTACACAAATGAAAAATGGTAATATGAGCCTTGAAAATCATAATTCCTCCATTATTCCCTTAACTGTAGAGATGCCTCACTCAAAAGAAAGTAATCTATAAAAAAATTATCAAAAAATAATTTAATAGAAATGGATACAATGAATGTGGGTATGGTAATCGATGCCTGAATGTTGATGGAATTTTGTGCTATAGGATAGTAATGAGACATTTAGTTAATGGAGGACACAACTACTAAATTATGGTGTTTTTTTTTCTGATGATCATAAACATAGTGGGATTGACACACATTACAATTTCATAGGGAATTACCATTAATGAACATCCATCTTTGATAGAGGACTTCAATCAAGAACTCCATGAAATGATGAAAAGCAAGAACATAGAAATATAGTTTAATCAATAAGTATATGAGATGTCAGTTCTTAGTGTAATAGTGGTCTCTGCGTATTAAGTGAATCATCCTTTCTCAAGTGAAGTGTTAATTAAGGCTTTACTACAATTTTCTAGTGAATTTATTACCATCAATATCATGTTGATATATATATTTTTTATTTTTTTGAGTATGATTTTAATTCAATGGTTCGATTAACTCATGACATATCTAATATATTCTTTTAGGGGAACATGAATGGGGTTAAACTGTAATATGGATAGGACACTAAGGACAAGTGATATTCTAGTCAAATGGAGCCAATGAAAGTGATGTATTCTAGTCCAAAGGAATCACGATCTACAACATTTTTGGTGCAATCATTATTCCCTTTAGTATCATAGAATTGTGTGGATCCTTCCTCATTGAGATCACAAAAAATAAACGATCCATGTCCTAAAAGAATTCTCACATGAAATATTCAATTAAGTGTCACACTATTCTTCTTCAACATCATAATAAATTTCAGTGGCTTATTATAATTTGTCAACAGGTGAAATTATTCATTGATAATATGTGGATTAAAATTCACATATTCTTCATATTATCAAAGGAATATCCACTTCTCCAAATGAATCATCATCATTGAGTTTATACTATCAAGTATTTAAAATTTACAAGGTGAAAAATGGCTAGAGATGATTCATTCCATTTATGATTTATAAAGGATCACCTTTGATCTAATATTAGAATACAAACTTTTATAGAAGTTTGTTACTAGTCACTATTC
Source organism: Viscum album (assembly GCA_963277665.1). Classification (NCBI taxonomy): domain Eukaryota; kingdom Viridiplantae; phylum Streptophyta; class Magnoliopsida; order Santalales; family Viscaceae; genus Viscum; species Viscum album. Next base: position 616,004,607 of record OY728136.1, read on the forward strand.
TTATACTTTTATATCCCAGATGGAAGAGTCTTTGTGAAAGTGTAATATCTTGTTCAAAGAAAAAAATATTTCTTAATTAAATATATTTTGTTTAATATTTCAGTACCCATATAGACATTAATACTGGTTCATAGTCTATAATAATGTAGAAAATATCAGTGGTTACTCCAATTTATTCTGAACATGAGGTATTCACTTCTTACCTAAAATCTGTTATTGAAGAAATTTTTTTCATGTGATATAACTAAAAGGTTATCATTATCCATAATGGTCTTGTATATTGAATGTCTGAAATCCTCAAATTATTCATCTGATGATTCAAAATCCTCTATTCCTATTTTACCCTAGCTTGACCCTAGATGACGAATTCCACGGTCCCTCCTTCAAAATTTATACATACTGGGTAATGTAACATGGATATCATATCTGTAGAATGCTCATCCAACAATGTGGGTGAAATTCCTTCATATGGTGACCTATTCCCAAAATATATACATGTTCATCGATAAGGATTTACATGGGTCTCAGAGTATGCATCACTTCATCAACTGATGAAACAATGGTTTTGGGGGATATTTGGATCATAATCATAGAGATCCCTTTATATGTGTTTAAGGATCGACTTTTTCATCTAAGATATATGTTTACCATACTCTATTATAGGGGTTTTACAATAAGGGTTTCACTGCTGGGGAGATATAAATTATTTCTATGAGAGAATAGCAGAGAGAACTTAAATTAGTTATGATGGTGGGACATGGCTTATATTTAATTATATGAAGTAAGAAAAAGGTCCTAATCAAAGCTAAACATTGTTATATAACGATCACAGATCACCAGCATATCATTGGGAAGTATTAGATTTTTAGTTTATAGTCTTAAATAAATAAAAAAATTTAAGAGTTTTTATGATTGAAATATACACAAAAAACCTTGGAGAATATGGTGTTTGAGAAACATGGGATCCTTGACCTTCTAGAGAAGTCCATAAATGATGTTTTTTTCAAGGAGAAACCATTATAGCTAGTTTCATAAGTATATTATGAACTAGATGATATATTTCTACATTTTGTATCCTCCCCAGAAAAAATATTGAGAAGATCAAGGAATCATTTAAGGAAGATATTGTAATAAACCTATAAATTTAATATCCAAATTTTATTTAGAATATTTGTGGGATAAACTCCAGTCTTTAGATATTTCTCCGTAATTTTTATATCATCCAAGAATAAACCCTTCAAAAATTTCATTTTTTGTTAAGATTTCATTTATTCAAGAAGTGGATGGAATTTTAGTAGCTTGATATCATGTAGATTTTCAATTATGTAAATTCTTATATATAATACTGACTAAACCCAAATTTTGAAATAAATTCCACAAATATTAGTAATACATTTTGAGAACTCACCATAATTGATTAATTTTATATGAACCCTCATTGATGAATCTGTTGAATCCATTATATGATCATCTGATTCAAAACATAATTTTGATAAATATGTATTAGAGTAAAATTTATCTAACTTTTTTCTAAGTAAATGAACATAGAAAAAATAGACTCATTTTTTCTATGGAAAAATAAAAATCTTTATAAGATTTGAATATTATATTGTTATATAGAATAATCTGTTCATATAGATCATATGGAGAAATCATTCTAGTTGTTGGATTCATTTTTCTTGATCAACCCTTCACGACATCCAGCCTAAAAATATGTGAAAATTTTTGTATTTAAAAATTTTAATATATCTTGAATAACAAAAACTACATGTCAAGGGAGAATGGAAATTAATTTTTCTCCGGATTTCCTTCTATTCATCATTCAAAGCATTGTTTCCCTATTAATTAAAATTTTTTGGTATTAAAATCAATACCATTATGATTATGTATTTTATTCCCTTCATACATGAACCTATTTTAGAGGTAGTTTAAATTTTTTAGCTCATAAATAATGTTCTATTTGATTTGATCCATCTACCTCAATGTGTTTTTGTTATTTTTTATAGTCTTTTATCTTAGTCTTAATATTTATATAGATTTGGGTCTCCAACTTGGACATATTCATTTTCAGTTTAGGTTCTTTAAGAAATTACCATATATTTTCATACCTATGACATATAATTTATAACAGATTTGTATTTATAAATTTTTTGATGACCATACATATTTTCAAAAGTTATAAAGAATGTTTAATCATGAAGGGTTTAGACATCTCATATCCATAATAAAATTATGAAGGATGAGTATTCATGAATGGTTCAAACACCCTATATCCTTACTAAGATGTTGATGGATGGGTATTCATAAAGGGTTTGTTCGCCCTGAATCCTTACATAGAAGATGGAATATGGGTATTCATGAATATTTTTAACACCTTGTATTCTTACTAGAATGATGAAGGATGGGTATTATTTAACTGTTCAGAAACCCAACATCCTTTCTTAAATAAGGTGTGGTGTATTGTTGGGTAATTTCCGGGATTCTAAATCCACATGGATAGTATGAATATTATTTTTTAAATTACTTCTCCCATAGTTTGAACATATGAGTGTGGGATTGGGTAAACACATTGAGGTATATCGCAAAAGTCTCTAAGGTGATGATTTCAACTATAATGATTCTTGGAATCAAGATAATTTTAGGTACATTAAAATAAGTAAGAGGTACCTCTAGTTGAATGGTCAATGTCCATTATGTAGATACATATCATTCATGGTCAAAAATATAGTTCCTTGGCATTTTATAAGGTTAGAGGGATATTTATAGAGATTCAAGCACTTAGATAGTGATGTAATGTATGGAAGAAATAATATCCAATGAGTGTACAAGAATGATGGAGGTATTTTTGGAAAAATTTGTGATTCCCATATCCCAAACAAAGTGGTTTTAGTTAGTTTAGTGAGGGACACCCAAAGGATCAACAATGGAGTTCTAAATTCCTCCAATTACAAGGGGTACAATATACAGTTAAATTACATCGATAATGTTGAATCCACTTGAATCATTTGATATTGTGAACTATAAATAATCATAATAGAATACTTGAGTTAGACGAAATAATGCCCAGTGGACACAGGTAAACATTTAATAATTTTAGAAACAAGTATCACACGTAGTCATCCTAATAGAACAAGTATTTAATGGGGTCCTTTCCAATATATCCAAAACACCTACTAATCATAATCTATAAGGTGTTATTCTATTCACCATAAAATTCTAATGATATTATTTTAGAGGATTAAATCCTCATTATAAATGAACTATTGGGATTAACCATCTGAAATAAATAAAACCTATTCAGTTCTAGGAGAAGTGTATCAAATAATAGAATTATTTGTGACATATCACATTCCAAAACATGATGGTTGTTTGTAAAACCCACAATATTCAAATAGGTATAGAGCATCATAAAAGATGTGATGCCTCTAATTTTACACATTATTGTGGTTAGTATAAAAGATGAATCACTAGAATAACATTTTATAAGACCAATGGGGTCCAGAAATCATAAATAAGATTTTACTTGGGCCAACTGATATGAACTATGATCCTTATTGTTTTTTAATTATTATTTACATTCTAACTTCTTCTTAAAATATAGTGATAATTATTATAGTGAGTGTATACATGATGTATTTTCAGATAGTCATTTATGGGGTTTTTATACTAACACACTTTGTAACTCAATAACTTATTGATTAGGGTCCTGTGATTTGGAATATCAAAGGATAAATTTTATGGTTTTAATAAATTAAAAAAGTTTAAATATTTTCATTTCATTATTCACACAGAACTAGTTATAGTGGAGTGTTACACATTATGCTATTTAGAAATCCCAATGATAAGAGTAATCCAATAGCCATGAAAACTGGGGATAAATGAGAGGTAAATTATTGCTTACGATTCATGAGTCATGAGTGTTGATATGGGAAATCATGCAGATAGTGATTACATAACATAGTATGGTGACAAGTTCCAACGTGATTATGTTAGGGATGACAGGGATCTGAAGTTATTCCCTCCATGAAAAATATAGACTTGGTTGAATGTTTGGGGGATCAATTGTAGGAGCCATGCATAGAAATGAATATTAAAACAAAGGTTCCCTTCAAGTTGGTTGTTCTTTTTTTGGGTATAAGGATGATTTTTAGAAATCAAAGCTGTCAAAGTACAAAGTGTTATTTAAGGATGGATATTTTTAGAAAGATTATGTAAGCACCCTAAACATTGGTTAACCATTGCAGGGCTCTTATGGTCATTTTGTAAGGAGTGATGATGGAAGATGATCTACATGGTTTATCTTCATGAAGTGGGGACACTGTTCTCATATAGTTTAATTTCATAAGAAGAGGATGACTTCCATTATGTTTATTTTCATATATCAAGGGCATGTTAAATGATGAAATATTTTGAAATATATCCTTAAGAACACTTTTCATTGGTAAGGGGAATTTATATTTTCATGGAATGTTTTATCCATCAATGATCTTTATAATATGTAGCCAAGTACTGGGGATCATCGTAGATAGTTATAACTTATGGACAAGAAACCCACATGTAGATTTTATTTAGACGCATGTGAAGAAATTTTTTATGATTTAGATAACTGAAGGTATTTTATGTTAGACTATTGATCATGCTCATACATATTTTTTCTTGATGGGATTAATTGGGTTCCCCTATGTATTTTTTAAAGGAAATATTCATTACAATGTTTTCATTCAAATATGGATCCCCGCAGGGGTTGAAATCATGTGTGGAGATGGGTAATTTTCATATGATCATACCAAATAATTTCATGGAAACATTTTCTTTGATATAGAAAATTTGAATGAAAGGGGTTCATTGTCTAATATTAGTTTAGGGTATGAGGTAGGTTATGAATTCACATAATGGATCAGGAACTAAAAAAATGTTTCAGTTTTTTTAATTCATTTATATTTTTGGTGATAAGTGATATGAGGATCAATATTTATTCTATAGTGATAGAAATCCCAAGACGTTTTGTTTTGGTGAATATATTTTTTCCATTAAATAGATATTACTCGTATATAGGAGAGTGATGCCTTTTACCTCAAATAGTGGTCGTCCACTATCATTCGGGGGCATGATAGATTATAATCTATAGTTCCATTGAGGAAACTAGATCTCATATTTGGAGGCTATTTCACTACTGGAAGAACTTCTATTTACTTAGGACCAAGCTGGGTTGGTGTCATTAAATATGGATCATGAACCTTGGATGGTTTTTCTAGGATAAAACCCATGGTTGTTCCCAATACAATTTCCCAATGAATCACTACATATCATGTGATAGTGATATTGTTTTATATCATAATGTTATGTGACTAGAATGTATAAATAATAGGAATAATGAAATCATTGTAATTAGGTCTTCCGATGAGAAATATATATTAATAAATAGTGGTATAATAATTTAAAATTATAATCATTAATTGATAATGGATATGAGGTACTATTTTTAACATAATGGGTATATGAATTCACTTGAATAGTTGGGTTTTGGGAAGTTAAAATAAACTACCACTCTGAGTCAATTGACAGTGGTTACCCGTGGGTACGTGTTGGCCATTTTTAATGGTGAAGGTCCCCAATCCCACACATATTGTAATAATATCACTTGTATTTAAGGGTGACCTCTCCTTTAGGAATAGAACATACATTGGGTGAAATCTAAAAGGATTTTTATTATTTATCAAAAAATCTTAAATGGGTGCCTTAGGATTAACCCTTCCCTATTATCAGTTTTGTAATATGGAATCTAAGATCTAGGGATCCCAAGGACCATGTAGTTCCAATATAAGAATATCAATACTAGGAATTGGTTGGTATCAACTCTGACATCAAATATGTAGATTTCATTCAAGGAGTGTTTAAAATTAAAGAATGGTCCATGTTCCATATAGGTTATACAAGTGTGTATTTAACACATTTAGGGGATGAGGAATAAAACATTGATTCTTTGTAAAAAAATCATCGTAGGGGATGAATTTTTCCTTATGAATATATCTTTTCATATTTTTTCACATCATTTGATAGAGAAATTTTTCTCTATATATCGATAGAGAATTACTTGATCATTTTTTCCAAAAGGGATATTCCATGTCCCATTATCTAAAAATATTGATGCTTGGAATGAGAAAAAAGAGAATACTATATATTAAATATCACCGTATGAGGGTTAATTATAGTGAATGTATAATGGTATTAATATTTTATTATTAATAGTAATCCCCAAACCAATTTAGTTGTCATCTATGTTAAAATTTTTGAGTGATATGAATTTTTAGTTGGGCCTAAAATAGGTAATATTTTCCTCACAACATATCCCATATCAAGGGAATCAACAACCATATATTTATAGTCAGGGAATACCCTATAAAGGTCTTACCCACACCCAAGGGGAGGGGAATTGAATGTATTTTTCCTTGAATCCAAACCTAATATTGGAAACCTGGGTGTCACAATGTATCCTGTAAGTAGATGAATCGATTTCTATAATGTTATTCAAAAGAATGTTCCCCATAAGAAATCTGGTTCATATATATGTAAAGGGACACAATTACGCTAATAAACAAGAAACTCATATTCCATGGTCATAGACATGGATATGTAAATGACCAGTCATGTTTAATGTGTCACTGAGAGGGGTTTGGTGAATCATTATGGTCTTTTAATATTATACTTAATTTGTTTTGAAACAATATTCACCACTTGTTACATATTTATCACTATTTTTCTAAAAATAACATCCACACATCTACAAGAAGATAATTATTAACAATCTCCACTACTAAATAAGAGTAGTTACATCCCTACCATTGTTTGAAACTAATCCAATACCACAGAATCCACTAGACAAAAAAAAATTTATGTGGATAAAACAAGTGTGATATACCCTTAAACTTGTTTATAACTATGTTCAACACAATATTGAATGTGATTATTTTACCATGAATGAGTTTACATAGGTTTGTGTAAAATGTAATGAAACATTCAATAGTTGGTTCAATGTCCATTATAATTCCATCCAAATGTAATTTTTCACATTCTTACCCAGCAGTAGGTAGAAAATACCTTTTTTTAACTTTTTTATTAATACTCTCTCTAATAGATCATCCAGATTCCCCTATCCAATTTCTCAGTTTTGAAAACATCAGATAAATAATACCTAAGAAACAATTCAGAACCACATTAAATTTCCCTCGAATGGTCTGTCCAATGAAAAAGTCTGATATAGTAAACATAGAAACAATTCTTTCTTATACATCTCCTTACTTGTATTCCTCTTCTAGAAATCCATGTCTAAAACCTTCTCTTCTCTAAAAAACATGAACTATAACCTTCTCACATCACACGTGAATATGGATTCTATCAGCAAAAAGTAAAATGTTCTTCGTTTTATTTATTGGTGCGGAAATTGTGGAATAATATGGAATCTAATTTCACTTTCCAATGCAACAAAATTTCCTTAACTTTTAATCACATTTCCATTTGACTACATATTTAACTTTATTAGTGATTATTTTCTCTCCTCAATTCATCTTGAATCTTCTCAAATCATCTAAAATAATTATCCTAATTTAGTATTTCTAAATATTCATCAGTCCAATAATAAATTACATTTTACCTTAATCACTATAATGAGAATATAATAGAAATAAATATTCTCATTATTTGGAAATTTAATTATGTTATCAGACTGCTCATTGTATTTCTCCAAACCAACAATTAGAAGTAAAACATTACAAATATCTGTACCACTTTAAAAACAAACAAATTTGAAAAAATTCCACTATAATCATTGCATCAAATTATTTAGGGATATATTGATTTTATTTTTACATAAATATACTTGCCACATATGAATATATAAGTACCCCTGTTAGAATAAATTCATCAAAAGCTTCAAAAATCTCCTTTGAAACACATTAAAAATAACATAAAATAATTAACTATTTTCTACTTTTCCTTAGTATGATGATCCTCCTTCTGATGGATTATTGATAACATCTTGAATATGATGGAACAGTCTCAGGTTCCTTATGACAGATTTGTATCAACACCATTCTAATTAATATTGAACCTCTTAAGAATAAAACAATAATTCTGTTCTTTTTCCCTTTCCCCAATTGAATCAAAAAATTGATACCTTTCCATTGATCCAATTGTAATACAATTCAATATGATAAAAATGGTTTACTAAATTTTTATTTTCAATATGGTTTATCAGTGCTAACAAACTCCATGTAAAACTATATTTCCTCTAATGTATCAATGGAAAAACACATTTGATGGATTAGTATCAGCAACTTAGAAGTTAGAGTCTTCCAACATCAAGAAGATTTTTATATGGTGATGCTCATAGTGATGAAATGATACAAGAAGACATCAAAACCCTAGAGTGTATTCACTCAATAACATTTTATTATAATCATGAACTCCTTATGAATTAAAAACATTAAATATTGGCATAACATCTTCTTACATAAGGTCACAAAAAATATTCTACAACATCAATTCATAAGGCTTGTATCACAAGTTCGCCAACAATATTTTATTTATATGAAGTGATATATCAAAAAAGAATGATGATATTTTTTTGGATACATTTTGATATAGATAAAAATTCACATACATATAAAACCCTTTTTTTGGACACATGGTTATTCTAAAAAAATTCTTTTTAAAAACATCTTTAGAGTAGAAAAAATAACTTGATGAAATATCTTATAAAATGCATCTTCAATTTTCTGATTAATTTATAGCCATCCTTTATTTTGAGTCAATCCAAAAAATAGTTTATTATGATTAAATTTCATAGACAATAAATGAAAAATGATTCAACCAAAAATATATTTATGCTTCCACAAACTCTTTTAGAAAACTTCGTCCAAAAAATATCCTCCTTTGGATTTGGTTATCAATAAAAATTCATAAATAACTAAACTATGTAACCTCAATATATGGTTTATAAATGAACAATTCAATTCCTATATGAGAAAACTAATTATAGTAAACATGAATTATTAATGAAAAATCTTGATGTCCAAAAGTAGCAACTCATGAAACTTCTCCAGCTTTTAACATCCATGTATATCATTTCTCAAAACATGACTCAGTTATTTCACTTACCTATCAAAATTTTTTCTTGAAACCACACCATCAAACTATTATAAAAGTTCACATGTAACACCCATATATTTTTAGGATATATATTTTATTAATTTCTTTTATATCAACAGTTTTACGCTACACAAAGATATACTTGTGCTACCCGCAACAAAGACACAGCTTCAGGTATACCCCATAATATACCCGGTTTGTGTTATAATAAATTTCAAGTACATTTGTTAAAATATATTTCATGGAAGACTGGAATGAAAAACATAATATAATTGTGATACTTTTTAAACTATTTATTACAATGACATGTATGGACAATATTAACATACTTCTAAAAAAGATTTTAAATAAAAATAAGTGAATTTATAAAAAAAGAAAATCTCCCATTATTGATATTATTAATGAAAATATATTTAGTGTATAAAATAGAATGTTTAAAATTAATTTTATATGTTTTTACACATGATATAAGAATACATTCAATTTTTCCAATAAAAGAAGTTATGTTAAAATAAAATTTCCCAATTTTTTTATAGAGAACACATTTTAAATATAGATTTTGAAACTTTTATAAGTTACATTTTAAAAAATATACATCTTATTTTGAATAGTTATATTGAAATTTTGTTTTAATTTGTTTTTAAATTTTATGATAACTTTCATAATTTAATCAATAGTAAAAAAATACTGCATTTAAATTCAAAACTGGTTTTTAATAAAATTTATTTATATTGGTAGATTATCCTTCTCATTTTTTTAAATAATAATTAAATTAGTTTTTTTATTTAAATAAATTTATTTAATTGGATGTAATTTCAAATTGAAATTTTATATAAAAGAAATAAATCTTTTGATGGTTTGTAAAGTTTTTAAACCTATTTTCTCATTCGGGAAACATGATTAATATTTGTTTAATTACTAAATATTATGGGTAATTTTTTTGAAAAATTGATTCCATATTTGGAATCAATGGGTCTGAACTATTTTAATAGTTCATTTTTAATTTTTTTTTGGATATTATGAATAGTAACTACAATAATTCTTCTAAAATGGATGTAGTTAAATTGGGTAAATTACTGTAAAAATAATATGACCAGGATAAATATTTATCCTAAAATTTTTTAAAAATTATATTATAATAGTAAAAATAAACCCGTATTATCTGAGGATAAAAATTTACACATTTAATGTACTTTTGTTAATGAAAATTACATAAATATTATTAAAACAAAGGAAAGTGGCACGAAAGTGACTAAATGTCACCCTCTTATTTCTTATAAAAATAATAATTTTATTATAGTGATACAGATCATAAAATTTCCCCAATAAATATTCTCTATAAAGATAATGAAATTATCTACACAATTGTAATTTATTTATAATTTTTACTTATTAAATAATTAACTTAAATGATTATACATTGATGATATAGTAATATTTAATTATTGAGAAATCAATAAAATAATTTTAAGTAAAATGATAACAATAAATATATTACCAATAATATGAAAAAATAATATTTTTAGAGTATATTTCAATCATAATCATCATTGTGTCGAGTTATTTGCAAATTGGAACCATAAGGAAAGGATTGTGACACTTATAATATTTTATTTAAAGTAATGTAAAAGTAGTCACATTCATGTTTTAATATATAAAAAAATTTATTGATCAATTTTATTGATGATATATTCAACTATATGTATTCTTATACAATGTAAAATAGTTATATTCATCATAGTATTTTTTAACATTTTATCCAGCTAATATGTCTATTAAATAATTACATAAAATTGATATTTTAATTATTTTATAACGGGAAATATCAAAAAAATTTATTAAAAACATTAAAATAATTATAATGTTATCTAATTGATTTTTCAAATTTATTTTACATATAAACTTGTCCAAATAACGATATTATAAATTTTTTATTCTGAGTAAATCATCCTATCATGGAATTTTTTTAAAATCAAAAAATTGAATAGTTCTAAAATTACCAATGTTCTTTGTTTATCAAAATAATGTATTATTAAATTATTCATAAATAATAAAATATTTTAAAAATACATTATTAATATTATATGGTCTAAAATTTTATATATGTTTCTTTTATGTTGTAATGGACCTCAAATATGTAAAAAATACAATATTTTAATATTGAACTTTTGGTTACCTTTATTAAAATTATAATAAAATAAATAAGATTGAATTGAAATAAAATTGATTAATATGAAATAAAATAATGATTTTTTTTCTAAGGTTATTAAAAACTTATCTAATAAAATATGTCAAAAAAAAATTCATTAGGTACTTGGATGGGATTCTATTTTTTTTAATTAATGTTTTTGGAGATTCTAAAAGTACCCCAGACCTCAATTATAAAATTAAACAACCTACCTAATTTATTCACTCACAATGAGCATTTAGGATCATCCATATCCTTCATATTTCTCTTATAAAATCTCTAGTTATATTTTTGATGTTCTAGTATTCTTAAAATACTATCTCTGGGGCCCTTAATAGGAGATCTATGGGGTGCACTTTGAAGAAGAGGTAATCTTCTCTACAGAATCATTCAATGTTATTTTCATCTTAAAAATTATTTTCCTAAGTTGTTATTATAATAATATAATAGATATATTATCTAATATATTATGATACTCTTTTATTTTGGTACAAACATTTTACTAATTTTTACCATCCTTCAAAAAACAATATCATCATTCATGTTTGCATACTACTTACCATCTCCAAGATGTGTTGTAAATATTTTTCCATTTATACATTATTTTTGTGGGTATAATATGAAAATAAATTATGTAAATATGGAATATTATATTATAATTATTATTTATAATTTAGATACCATAAAATTCCATACTATTTGACCATTTAGGGAATGAAACCATCGCTCATGCGTACGTATGACTTAATGTCTCCACGATGTGATCAGATACATTATCCATGTTAACCATTAAACAAATTATAAAGTCTATATAATAAATAATAATGAAATAGATGACATAATAATTATATAATAAATATATTTATATCTATCATTTACTTGATTCTATTCAATTCAATAAGAAAACAAAAACATCTTTCATGTGTACGTGCGACCTACTGTCTCCCTAAATGGTGTATTCAATTTCTATTGTTTGTCTATTATATATAATTATATGCTGAATATATATGATATATAAATAATTTTTTACATTCTGGATGTAATTAATCATGATCTACGATATAATATCAAAAATAACATGTTAAAACACGTAGGATAAACAAATCAATTATTACCCAAAACATTCCTTCAATGTGGAATTGTTAAATTAACAAGTAACATAAAGTAATAAGTCAATCATATATGATATAATAAATATTGTTATGGTTATTTAAAAATTTAATAATCTTTTTAAAACCAATATATTAATGCTTCAGACAAGGACCGAAGAAATTAGACCTTAGGTAAGGGATTACCTTATGTCACTTTTATTTCTATAGGACATATGCCTTATACAACACCTATTTCATTAGTGTGGTGTTTATGTTTCCCAATAATTTTATTATTATTATTATTATTATTAATGTTATTATATTTAAATATGTTTATTATTTTCATTATTTTATGTGTCAAATGATGCAACTGATTATAAATTGATCAGGTATAATTGAAAAATCTCATTATTTTTTGCGATTGTTTATACATAAGTATTTACTAGGGTTTATTCAACATTAATGTCCTTGACTTCTCAAAATTATTGACTAAAATGATTACTATTATACTACGTATGATTAATGACTTGTTTACCCATTTTTTGAGTACATGGTTTGAAAGGAATCATTCTTTGGTTTTCAAAATGAGGAAGTTATTTTCTTTTTTGACAAAAGTATAAGAAAATGTTTTATTTTATGTTATAAACAGTGAAATTATTTTTACTCTATAATTATTCTCATATTAACATTGCGCTTCCCTTACATGCATTCTTTTTTTTCTTCAATGAAATTCATTTCGTTTAAAATTTCATGGTGTTTTAGGAAAAGAAAACATTTTGAAGAGGAAATGATTTTTTCTTCAAAATTTAATATCAAAAGTTTTAACAAAATTAATTTCAATATAATATGAGAGTAGTTATTAATATCTATACTATTTCTATCCTTTGACTATATTTATTCAATTTATGAGATCATTTTTTTATCCATGAGTTTGTTATTATGTAATGATGTTTAAGAAACCCATTTTATAAGTAGGTTTATTCTATAATGAGTGGTTTATGTTTCTGTGGAACAGATAATAATGATTTTATTATGATATGGGTTGGAAATATATTTACATCCAGTATATTGGGTAGTTATTGATAACTCATGAGGTATGTACGTAATGTGTGATCCCAAATTCGTGTCCACAATTTTAGGAGTGGACATTGTTTCCATGTCTAAGGGATTAATAAAGTGCGTAAACTAATTTCATAAATCTATTGAGTGAACCTGTTACAATTTATAAATGTTTAGATTGTTTTATGTCTATGTTTATGTCACAATCTGTTTTCTAATTTTAATGTTATTATATTATGGATTATGGTAATTTATTTTCATTATGATTCAAATTTTCCTTTTTTACGTAGGGAAATATCTTCTAACGTGATGATCAGGTTCTAATACACTTTATGTTCAAGTTTATATTTATATATAACCCTTGTTTACTCTTACTAAGCATCTGACCTCACCCCTTTTATGTTTTATTTCCCCTGGTTTTGAAAATGTTTTTTACGTAAGATGTTTCCAAAAGGTGTTCTAGTTATGAATGTCAAATCATGAGATGATTTAGATTTTTTATGAACATATTTTTTATGTTTCCCTATTTAGAAATGGAACTAAACAAATTCTGTATTTAGGCATCTGGTTGATTAATGTATTATGTATTCTACATAATTAATTTAATTTCCATGTATGTCAATCTTGGTTCTTTACAATTGATTTTAGGGAAATGTTTTAGTAAAACATTAGAAACTAGGATACAAAAAACTTTAGTGAGATCCTATGAGATATTTCAAAGTTATTTTTAGGGATTTAATAAGGAGAAGAATAATTATGGGTCACATTCCTAACGTTTTTGTGATAATCTTTAATAACATTGGATTAAAGATAAATTATCATATATTGAAATATTTTAACTAATTTTCCATACTTATTTTATTTTAATATCTAATATGTATTTCTCAAAAATTTCGTTCTGTTCCAAATAAATACCCCGAACTACATAGAATATAGTGAACCTTGGATTTTTCAGATTTGTAATGTATGGGAATTATGAAGACCGATTTAGGAAGTGGAAATATCATAAAGAGAATCATTAATGTGGTGTGGGTATTAGTTATACTACTGAGGATAAGGAGATTGTATAATTCATGTGAAAGGTGTGTGATTTTTTTCATGTTTTGTTGACCTTAAACATATGCATAAATATTATATTGTGTTTGAGGATCCTTAAAACATGATTCATATTTTTGTGGATGGATTAAGATGATGGATCGAGTGTAATTCTTTCTGAATAATTATATTGTATTAATGTGTAAATGTTTAAAAATTCAATGATTAAGTTATATGAATCATTAAATAAATATTTGTTTTTATTATAATTTATTCATTAAGGATTAAAAAGGATATGATGAATAGTTCTAAGGACATAGAAAAGTCATTTAATGGTATGTTGATATTTTTTATAACACATGAATAAGGGTAATATAACCCTTAATATGTCCTTTATATTAATATTTTTATGTTTGGATAATGATATGTTGGATTGGAATAAGTAAATTGGATTATGAAAGATTATTGGGAACTAATTATGGATTTGTTGAGAAGAGATTTATCCTATCATGGGTGAATTATTCAACTTTTTGGGACATAAATAATATATCAAGTATATTTTGGATTAAAGAAGCCTGCATTCTTTTAATAAGGATATATGGTATGACAGTTTACTACTGTGACTCAAAACAATACATGATATAGGTGATAATATATTTGGAATATGACCAATAGGAGATACCATTATGATATGAGTGGTCTATATGATGAAATGAGTTATTGTACCACATTCTAATATTTTGTATTTTTAGCTTTCGGGAGGATTTTATTGTTAATAATTAATGGATGACATAATATAAACTCCTGATAAAGTTTGATAGATAAATGTATTATCTCACAATAGGTGGAATTTTGAATATTTAAAATATATATTCTAATATTTTTGTTGTTATAATTATATTTCAAATCAAATATCAATCTATTTTTGGATTTTATTGTCAACAAACTATTAGGGAATGAGAAATTCAACATTATTTCATTGAATAAGAGCTAAAGGGTGAATTGTTCATGGAACAACCAATGGTGTGATTGTGTAAAAAACCAGTAAGTATATATTCTCATGAAAAATTTTAAGCAAATGGAAAATTAATTGTGACATAAAAGGGTTTCTTATTATCATTATTTTTATGTTGTTAATGAAATATTTCACGCTTCTTTATTTTATGGTTTTATGATTTTTAACATTAACTAGATGACAAAATTTAGTGTGATGAATGATCTTTATCATTATCTATGATTATTTAGGTTTTTCCTCCACTACCAATAGTCCCCTATGGTATCCAACTTATAAGAGTATTTATGAAATACATTGGGTAAATTTTATTTTCCTTCAATTCTATTTTAAAAGGAAGTTTTAGTCTTTGTTTTTATGATGTCGTTTATCGAGAATAAATTTTTTAATAACTAATTTTTTTATACCCTAGACGAATTTCAATGGTGAAATAAATTTTATTGGTGGTAAAATGTGACACCCTAGTATTTTTATGAGATATATATTTTTTAAATAAATTCATTTATTTCTTGTGTTGTATGTTACACCATAACATTCTTGTGCTACAAGAAACACATGCATAGCTTGTGGTATACGCAAAACAAATCTTGGATTCTGTTACACATAATTTCAATAACAATTGATAAAATAAATTTCAAGAATCATATATGTGAGAGTAAAATACCATTATGATACCTTTTAACTTAGTTACTCTAATGGCTGGTATAAATAATATCCACTTCCTTCTACAAAACTATTCAAATGAAAATAAGTGAGTCTATAAAATAAAAAAATCACTTTCGATGAATTTTATTATTGAAATGCATATGTAATATATTATATATACTATTTAAATATAATCTTATATGTCTTCTATAAATTACATGAGAGAAAATTTAATTTTTTAGATAAAAGAAGTAATTTTGTAAAAAAATACAGTTTTTCCACCTTTTACTGGAGATCCCATTTTACATATTGTTTTTGACACCTTTATAAGTTTCATTTGGAAAAATAAAAATTTTATTTCGAATAAGAAAATAAAAATTTAGATTTGATAAATATTTGGTATTTTCTGATATCTTTCATATATTAATGAATAGTGAAAATACTACATTTAAACTCAAATATTCATTTTTTTCTAATTTACTTATATTGCTAAATTAACCTTTTAAAAAGTTTTAATGTTTAACATTTGTAAGATTTTATAATTTAATAAAAAAAAATTCATTGAATGTAATTTCACATTTATCATGGTTCTAAACACACATCAATCTTTTATGGTTTTTACTATATAATAACACATTTTCTCGTTTTCTCAACATGAATTATTTTAATTTTGTTTTGAAAAATTATGTGCATCAAATTTTAAATAATGGATTCCATATGTTGAATTTTTGGGTAAAAAGTATTAACTAGGTTTCTATTATTTTGTTTGATACTATGAATATTATGTACTGTATTTTTTATTTAAGGAGGATAATGGAAAATCCAGTAAATTAGGTACACAAATAATATGATAGGGTTAAATTATTTACCCTAAAACCTTCCAAAACCTTATTAGATGACTAAAAATATACCCTTAACAAATATGGATCTATATTGACCCATTTAATGTACTTTTATCTCTTAAAGTGATAAAAATTTTATTTAAACAAAGGAAAGTGACATAAAAGTGAGAAATTTCAGCCTCGTATTTCTTATAAGTAGAATATTTTCAATATAGTTATAAAAGATAAAAAATGAATAGTCTCTTTAAATCTAATGAAATTATCTACAACATGGTAATCTAATTAAAAATGTAGCTATTAAAAAATTACATTAAAATCATATACGATGATGATACATGAATTATTTAATTATTGAGAAATCAATAAAATAATATTAAATAAAATGATAATAACACTTAAAACAATAAACAAACATTAAAAATATTATTATTATTGTTTATATAGACTATTTTCCTCCAAGGGACAAGTTATTGAACATTTAGAGCCATATAGAAAATATTATAACACTTATATTATTTTATTTAAAGTGATGTTAAAGTGGTCACTATCATGTCTTAATAAATATAATATTTTTAATGTAGGATCATAAAAAATATATAATATAATTTAAGTATTAATATCAAATATAGAAGATATATCTTCATCATAATAATTTATTTTTAATTTTATTAAACAATTAGGTGTATTAAATAATTAAACAAAACTAATTTTGGAATTATTTTTTATAGTCAGTATGAAATAAAATTTAGTAAGAATTTTAAAATAAATATAATTTAAGATAATTAAAATGTAAAAAGTATTGTAAATATTTCCCTGAACATGTTGGAATATAATAAAATATTTCGGTTTTTAGATAAATTCTTATGTTGATATTTTTTAAAATCAGTACATTGAATAGTGTCAAATATGAAAAAACTGATTGTTTATCAAAATTATGAATTTTTAATTTATTTAAAAATAACAAAGCACTTTTTAAAATATATTATATTTATTATAAATTCTAAAATGTAATGTAGTATTCATTTATGTTCACATTGACTTCAAATATGTAAATTTTACAATATTTTAATATTGAACAATTTTTCACATTGGTTAAAATTTAAATAGAATAACTTTGAATTATTTGAAATGGTAGGGATTAAAATGAAATCAAAAAATGTTTACAAATATTTTTCTATGATATTAAATCTTTATGTCATCACATATTTGATAAAATATTTTTTTTGTTATTTTTAGATGGTATTTTATTTTGTTATAAATTTATATTTTTTGAGATTTCAAAAGTCCATCTCTGCTCAATTATAAAAGGGCACCTCCTCCTTCATTTATTCATATGCCTTTGAGAATTCAAGATCATTAGTTTCCTAACAAATTCCCTTATAAAATTTTCTTGTTCAATTTTTTATGTTTTTTTTCTCAATAGACTATCTCTAATGCCCTTATGCAGTGGTCTAGAGGGTGCATGTCGAATAAAAGGTAATCTCCACTGCTGATACCTTCCAATATTTTATACTTATAAGCATTTTTTCCTTTATTTCTTCATTAATAAAGTAATAACTTCAGAATTTAATATATGCCGAGATTTTATTATTATGGAAAAATCATTTTACTCTTTTTACTAATCCTATGAAAATAAAAATCAACATCATTACATACGTACTGATTACCATCTCCACACAGTGCTGTAAACTATTTTTTCAAATATACATTATTTAAAGGGTATTAAGATGAATATAAATGATTTAAATAATTTATATAACATGATAATTATTCTTTAAAAATAATATTTTGTAAAATTCTATTCCATTTAACCATTTAGGTATTGATATTGTCGCTCATGTATACATACTTCTTATCATCTTCTCGATGTGAAGAGATTCACTCTCCAAAATAACCATTCATGAATGATTATAAGGTATATAAAATAAATAATAATGAAATATATTACCTAATAATGATACTATAATTATGTATATATATAATTATGATTTAATTTGTTCCATCCAATTCAATTTGAAAATGGAACCAGGATTCACAAGTTCGTACGGTTTATCGTCTTATGAACGTTGTATTCTATTTCATTTATATATTTATTATATATTTTTATCTACTAAATTTAAATGATATATAAATCATGTTAAAAATATTCTATTTATGTAAGTAATGACCTATGTAATAATATCAAGAATAATAATCCAAACAACCTATGATAACGAAAGTTATTATTACACTAAATATTAATTTAACCAGGAATTGTTAAATAAATGTGTCATATAAAGTAATAATTGAATCATAAATGATATCATAAACATTATTATACCTCATTTACTTGTTCATAATATGTATAAAACTACAAAACACGTGTCTTAGACACATATGGCAGAAATCAGACCTAATGTAATAGATTATTTTGTCTCACTTTTATTTCTTTGGGGAATATTCCATATATACGACCTATTTTAATTTGTGGTGTTTTTGTTTCCCTTAAATGTTTTTTAAAAAATAATTAAGGTTATAATATTTATATATTCCTACTATTTTCTTTATTATTTTATCTATATGAAAAGACTTATTATTAATTGGTAATGTATAATTTTGAAATCTTATTATTCTCCTAGATTGATTATACTTAAGTATTTAATATGATTTTAATCATTCATTTCCATTTTTCTAAAAACGATTTCATAAATTCTATTAATTTAATCTTATGGATATTTAATGTGTTTTTACCCATTTTTCTTTTTACAACACTTTTTGATATGAATATTTATTTCATTTTCCAAACGACAAACTTTTTGACATTTATAATAAAAGAAAGAGAATAATGTTTTATTGTAACTTATACAGATTGAACAAATTTTAATATATTCCTTATGCGTTATTTCCACAAATTTTCACATAAAATGTTTCAAAATTATATTCAAATAAATTTTTTTATTTAATATTGTGTGGTCTCTTGAGAAAAAAACATTTACAAAGAAGAAATGAAATTTTCCTCAAGAATCATTTTCAAGTGTTTTATTAAAATTATTTTCCATATAATAAGAAATTATTTAATTATATCCATATTATTTATATAGATTGATTATATTTATGATATTTATGAAATCCATTTATTACCCAGGATTATGTTGTGATGGAATGCTGTTTAAGAAAACAACTTTATCCCTTGCATTATGCTTTGATTAGTGATTTATGTTTTTTGTGGCACACATAAGAATGGTTTCATTATGATATGGGTGGGACCTATATCTCCCTCCACTACATTTGATATATTTGGACAACTCATTTGGTATATATGTTATGTGTGAACCTTATATCTAGTTAAAAATTCTGTTCGTGGACCTGTTTTTCATGTCTCTAATATTTTGAGTGGACCTGATTTTTAGGTCCATATGTTTATACAAGTCCTGACTTCATGTTCATAATTTAATTACCTATCCTGTTATAATTTATAGTTTTTAAAGAAGTTATCAATATATGTGTTTTCAAGAATTTCTTGTTTTATGTTAATGTCATTATATTATGGATTATAATCTTTGATATTCCGTATAATTCAAATTTTCAAATAATATATAGGGAATAATCTTCTAATGTTATAATCACATTCTGATACCCGATAATTTTATAATTAGGTTTAAATATCCCCCATTTTACCCTTATTTTTAATCTAATACCACTCATTTTATGTTTCATTTCCCCAAGATTTGAGGATGTTTATTAAGTATGATGTGTCCAAAGGAGTTCTAGATATGATGGATAAAACAAGAGATGATGTGGATATTTTATGAGATAACTGTTTATGTTTTCCAGTTTCCAAATTCACTAAAATAATATGGTATTTGGGTATATATTTTCAAAATTTATTATGTATCATACAAAATTAATGTATTTTCCATGTATGTAAATCATGGGTCATTAAAGCACAATAATATCCTGAGATCACAACATACCCACAACCTCACTACAATCGTGCATCCTAAAAAATTTCATCACATATCGATTGGTTGATTTATGAAACATTTTCCAAATATTACAATAAAATCCAAATAAGAGGTAATATATGGTATATAATTAATTCCTCAACCTTCGAGAGAATGATGTTGTACAAACATGTTCAACCTCATCATGAAAAATTATTCCCTCTCTAATGGTTGTGTGTATATGTTAGCAGCATGTTCTGATTTAGGAACACACTCAAATTACAAATCATTATTCCCCACACGATCATTTATTATGTGATATTTGATATAAATATGGTTTGACCAATAATTTTCTAATGGGTTTCATATAAGGCTCAGGAAAATCTCATTATCAAAAGACAAGACCAAGGGTAACTTCACTTCAATAAATAATCCCTTCAACTATGTCTTTTTCCCCATATTTTTAGTGGTATCTTGAATTGAATTTAAATACTCAACATCATCTATTATTAGATTTAATAATGATTGTATCCTATTATTACCAACTAAAAAACAACTAATAATAATGATAAATTCACCTTATGTGTATATTCAATCATCATTTTTCCTACCAAAATAGAATCTTTAAAACTAACCCAGTCAATACATTCATAGATATCACACTTGATTCTAAAACATATTGTGCCTTTGATAAATATAAAAAATATTTTCCCAACTACTAAATATTATTATTTTAGATCACTCTAAAATCATTCACTTAAGGTAATAACATATGCAATGTTGGTTCTTAAGGAAGTAAAATAATACAAACATATCACCATCATTTGAAACTCTTTAGAGTCTAATTGATTACATTCTATGTATTTTTTAAAATTGGATATAACTGAATTTGGTGCTCAAATAGGTTTTTATTTCTCCATTCCCAAATTATTAAGATGTCCATTAGAATAGTTTTCATGAGAAATAACAATGTGTTTTTTCTTTTGTAATATTTGTACCCAAATAAATTATTTCATTTCATAGTGTATGTACATTTCAAAAAAAAACTTTTTGCCTTCAGAATATCTTTCAAAGGTACTATCAGTATTCCCAGTAAGGATAATATCACCCTATTAAATAATTATAATGAGGGTAAAATCAAAAATTAATTTGATTTATATGTTATTATCAACACATCCATTATTAAAACTCATCTTACTTAAATAGGTATCCAATTTGGAATTCAATATGCACAAATATATATTTATACTGCACAATACAATCATCAACATAAAAATATATATTTTATAATTATCATAAAAAAATACACACATTTGATTCAATATAAACATTTTCATCCACTTCACAATTAAAAAATGGTGACTTCACATCAATCCTATTTTTTATCTTTGTTTTGATGCAATAGAAAAATTATTCTTATTATATCAATCATTGATACTAGAGAAAATATTTCAACAAAATCAATTCCATCAAATTTTGAGCAACCTTTTGTCACTAATATTTTTTTTGATTCTTTTCACAACTTGATATTCAATCAAATGGTTCTATAAAAACTAATTCATACTAATAACATTTTTTTATTTGGTTTAGTCAAAAGATCCAAAGTATCATTATTTTCAATATAATACAACACCTCATTTAAACCCTAAATCTATTCTTGATTCTCAAAATATTCTTTCACATATTTTAGCGAATCTTTTAAATATATGGAAGTGTGTGTTACTAATTGTGATGTTCTTATTATTTTACCATATTTACATTGATCTGAAATTATTTTTTTCCATATCACAATTTCTTTCTTATAATAAGATGATATGTTTGAGATTATTAATCATCACTAGAAATAGTTGAGTTTGATTCTTATTATAGTGTAGGTTTAATTTTTTTCATCCTCATTAGTTATTTTAACAAAAATAATATCACCCACTTCGTATTTATCATTTACATGTGTTTGTGACATGTTTTCCACATCATTAAAAATAACATTCACATCAACAGAATCAAATAATATTCATGTCAATTTTATGAAACATATATAACCCCTTCTAGGAGAGACATAACAAATATAGATTCAATATTTATCTCTTTACCGAGACATTCCAATACATCCACCTTCGTTCTTAATGATTCATAAACTCCCAAAAAAATATTATATGTTTCATATATCATGTATTGTCATAAATTATTCTATATAGATTAATATAAAAACTTGTACTTTAGAAACATAGATTATGAATATAAAAATATGATCATGTATTTTCCCTCCAAATACAATAATAATGATCGTGTTCATGTAACATAGTATGCCCCATTTTAACTAAACATCTATTACTCCTCTCTATAACCCAAATTTGATCAGGTGTATATGGTACACTAAAAACATGAGGAATTCCATGTTTTTTCAAGATTAATATTGAAATATTCATTTTAGTAATAAACACCATTTTCAATTCTCAACTTATTTAAAGAATACCCATAATCATTCTCATGACTTCTCCTGAAACTATTAGATATATTTAAAGTTGATGGTATGTTTTAATATATAACACATTAATCTTGTGTAATATCATAATTGAATGAATTGAAGTACTTATATTTGTGAGTTGACTATTTTCTCATTGGAAAAAAATTCCTAATTCATATGTTTCAGGTGTTGGGTTTAATGAATAACAACATTTTTTTCATAGAGATTGTAATTTGTACTTTTTGACAAATTGTGAAACCCAAATATCTTCTTTCTGACATATTAAGAATTCCACAGACATTGTGTAACTTTTATAAATTATTTAATGATAATTTACACATATATCCACTAATTTTTTTTCCAAAAACAATATTTTTCAACCGTGTTTAATTAATATGATTTATGATCAACTCCCTCTTAGAAGATGTTTCCCATTGTATGTTTTCCTTTGATAAATTTTTTTCCAATGTCCAATTTTTGAACAAAAATAATATTTTTAGGAAATAACAATTATTGATCTCCCCATAATGTTTTGAATAACATCAAATGTTTCATTTCAACCTATCAAGAAAAAGATATTTCATAGACTTCAAATATTCTTCTCCAATAATAGAAAATCCAACACAAATGATTCAGAGGGATTTATCATTACCAAATTTAATAATTATTTACATGATGTCTTTAAAATTATTCATCAATTTAAAATATCATCTCAGAAGATCATAACACCCACTATAAATGATCGATGTTCATTTTCCTTTTTTATCTTATAGAGGGGGTTTTAAAATAATTGATTCAAATTTGCCTTTATCTTTCATCACTTCTAAATTATGAGATATGTTATAAACCCTTTGATTTTTCAGTAACAAAAGAAAAAACCCTTTCTCAAGAAATCCATGTTATTCAAATAATTCAATAATATTTTCCAAAGGTATGAATCCATTTTCAACTTAAAAAACATCCTTCTCCAGTTTCACTATGAAAACCATCTCATATATCATCATTTTTGATTATTGACTCACAATAAAGTTTTCAATTTTAGAACCCTTGGTTATATTTTGTATTTTTTATTGAACCAACACATATTAGATTTATTCTCATATCCACCACCATACTAGATGTATCCATTAATTTTATACTTTTATATGTGACATACATAATGTCTCAAATTTTGAACTAGTTTCGTAGAAACCATGTTAACATTATTATTTAACATTATTTATCACTATAAAATATATAATCACATAGAAAATTCTTTTTAATATATATATTCCTTTCCAAACTAATCATATTTTGATGTAGTGGAATTTTAGTTTCAAACATATATTTTCTAGAAACATCTAAACAACAAACCTTGTAGATTTTTGGCACATACAAGACATTCCCTTCATTCTTCATCTTAAGAAAAAAATTCTACTTTCTTATCCAACATAGAAGGAATATTTTGATATTTATGATATTTTCCATTTTAGGAATGTTAACCAACATAAGATATAAATTTTATAAAATGTGTCAACACCTGACCATATTAGATATTTTTTTATTGAAAATGTTGTAGATATTTAACCTTTTCCATCAACATTACCTCAAGATATTTATTATGATATTTTATTTTCTCAGGACACCTCTATAATCAATCAATCACTTGAGATAACATAATATTATCCTTAAGTGGGTATAATTTATTTATTTTTAATCAATTTCCTTATTCAAATTGTTGATTTATATTTCACCCATTATAATTTTAATAAGATATTATTTAATTTTTTATCTTCAGGTGAAATTATATCTCTATCTTTAACCTTCCGAAATAAAACTTCTAAACTCTTCATAAATTACTATTTCAATGTAATTAATTTCAATGTAATCATTTTTAATCTTTTTGGAATTAAATTTATTGTTTTCTTCTTCATAATATTAAAAAATGATTCTTCATTTTCATTTAGAAAACTTATTATCCTTATCATTAGAATATGATTTTGACTTATGACCCTGTTTATTAAAATACCTTTTGGGAAAACTATCATATTCCTCACTATCAACATAATTCTTTATTCAAGGAAAATATGTTAAAAAGTGACCAATGGTTCCATATTAGGAAAAATTCTAGGGATGTTTCACTTTAATATTTAATTTACCTATTTTCACATTTTTAGAAAACATGGATAATAATTCAACAATATTGTTACATACCACATTCTAGGAATGAGGATAATAACCTTTTTTTCAACTATAATCTTTCTAGAAATTCTCTACATTGTATATTTCAATGACATTTCTCAATCCACAATTGTTTTTTTCCTTTAATCACTCTCTCCCATATAATTTCATATGTAATGAAATTAAAATTAAGTTTATCTAATTATTGTGTTTATGGAGATCTATTTTTAAATGATATATCTTTTTAATTGAACATTTTTAGAAGAATTATCACGATTTTATCAACATAAGTTCACTATTCCAACTTATCTTTATGACATATTATGGTTTAAAAAATATTCTTCATCCTTTTAATGAAATCACCAATTGATAAAAACACTTACATTTTAATAATTTAATACATCAGCATTAATTTTTGTAACATTCCCTCCATTAGCTTCAAATTCCACTATTAAATATTCATTAGGTTGTCCCAAATACCATTACCAGTAGAAAATACCTTATCCCATTAAAGCTAACTTTCATAACCCAATGAGAGTAGATAATTCATAGCTCTTCCATGATTCTCTTGATTATTCCTATATGTTGATAAGGGAGGAATTTTTTTTCATCAATAGGAGGAAATCCATCTATTGATTCTTCTATAACATCATATACAAGAGGCTTAAAAAAATGAAACATTCAATTTTTTATGTTATTATTGTTCATCTCATGGAATAATGGAATCCCCATACTATTAAACCAATCCATATTCTACATCCCAACTTCTTTTTCAATAAATTAACAATATTTAAAAATGGTGATTCTTCAATCTGTTACCAAGTGAGATTGCCCATACCTGATAAATGTATCCCTGAATGGGTGAGAGGGGTGAATCAGTGATATTTTTTTTTATGATCTCTTTATTTTTATACATGATTCAACCTTTATTAATGATTTATCACATTTCTGAAAAAAAATCACTCACCCATACACATGAACAGATGTAAATACTTGGATTACTAATAAATAAGAGTATCTATAACATTTAAATGGTTTGGAAACAATACAATTCCACAAAATTCAATATAAATAAATTATTTTGTGTGGATATGACAATTTTGACATACCCTTATACTTGTATAGATTTATGTTCACCACAAAAATGAATATTTTTTTATTATAAAGAACGATGCAATATAATTTTTTTTGAAAATTAATTAAACCATTACCAGTTAGTTGAAAACATGATATTTTGTTACCCGATCATCTTCCCTATGAAAACCTTCAAAACAAAAGTCCTCACCTTCCATCCTAGTAGTGGTTATAAAAAACATTTCTAGATGTTAATAGAAAAAATTCTATTTGATGGATCATCCTAGTTCCATAATAAAATTTATTATTTTGGGTAACATATAAGAAATAATACCATAAAAAATTTTCAAATACTTCAACATTCCCCTAGAAGGTCGGTCTAATGAGTAACTCTAATACAATAACTCTAGAAATAATTCCTTCTTTCTCTTCTTCTTTGTGATAAATATCCTCAAGAAATATAAGTACATGCCTTCTTCTCTGTAAAAATCCATTGATTTTTCCTTCTATCTTCACATGTGAATATTGTCTCTATCAATTGAATATGAAATCTACTTGTTTATATTTATAAGTGCTCCAAATGTTTAATAGATCTAAAATTAATTTTACATTACAACTCAACAAAATTTCCATAAAATTGAATTTCATATTATTTTTAAATACACCATTGAATACATTAACCCTTCTCAAATCATCTTGATTCAAATAATACATTTAGTGTCTTCTCAAATCATCACTCTACATTAGACTTTCTAACAATTATTTAATCTAATTAAAATTTTCATTCTACTTATTTCATTACATTTCAATCTATTGGTCGTAGTGGACACTCAAGAGGAGGGGAATTGAGTTCCAATTAAAATTTATGTTAAAAATACTTCTCTTAAAATCACCCAATTTAAAACCAAAGTTAAACTACAGTGAATTTATATATATTACAAATGTTCAATTGTATTCTTAAATGTTGATAAGATCTCAGTCAATTTAATCACAGTATTAAATTGGCTTTTGAAGATAATTTACTTGTTCAGAACAAGCATAAACACTTTCTAATTTAACTATCAAAGTAAATTTAAAATAGTTTTGTATTTAAAAGTAATAGCAACGGAATAAAAGATACATGTAGTATACTTAAAATTATACTAAAATCACATCCGATATTACCAAGACGTTCAGTATCAAGCAAAGACTTAGTCCTCTCAAATTTAAATATAAACTTGATCCACACCCTGGATCGGGGTTACCGACAGTTCAATACTTTCCATGTCCTAAGACCTCTACCACAGTTCTTCATGGGAAAACAAAGACAATAGTACACAGGCTGTCTTGGTCACACTTGACCAATACCATTATCCTCAGTGGGATACAATTTAATTTATGGAGTTTCGAATGAGGATTTAGTATCCTGTAGTTCAGCTCAGGAGACAGTGTATGTGTGTAAAAGATATACCGGGAAAACACACTGCTCAACAGTAAATAACAACTCACTTAGAGAGAGTCTATGAATATTTAGAAAGCTATAGTTATTGGTAGTGCTGCTCCGGACTCATTGGATTTAACAGAAATTATTCTGAGTCCTTCTATGGGTTTTTGTGGAAAATAGAGTATCGTGGTTCATCTTGATGTCCTTCACATGTGAGGGGGTTTTCTGATTTCCAGTGTTCTTCGTGTGTTCTTCTGTAGTGCTAGATTGCATGCATGGGAGTTCTTTTAAGATCATGCAAATGCCCTCTTCAAGTTCCTCGTGTGTTCTCCTTGTTTGTATGTACATTCATGGACGAATTCTGTCTTTATGCCTTTTCACACACTCTCTTTTTCTATAGCATGATATTCCTTTTTATTCCACATTCTCCGGCAATGGGAATGGATAACTTTTCATAGGTACGAGTTACGGTCCCTTGACATGCCAACAACTAACATTAAATATCATTAATTTCATTAAAAACATAAAATATGACCATTGGAATTAAATAATAGTTAACAGAAATTCAAACAATTTTTATGACCGTCAGTGAGTCATGGGATCGGTGAGTCATTTTGAATCTGCATCGGTATCAGTGACTCATTGATCATCTATATTGGTGACTCATGATCATCGGTATCGGTGACTCATGATCATTGGTATCAGTGAGTCATGATCATCGGTATCGGCCACATCAGCATCGGTAACTCATTGATCGTCGGTAGCCATCGGTGCGACCGTTCATCATTGGTGACTTGCTCTTCATCGGTGCGACCGTTCATCAAAGGTGCGACCATTCCCATCGGTGAGACCATTTATCATTGGTGACTTGGTCATCATTGATGCGATCGTTCATCATCGGTGTGACCATTCATCATCGGTGACTTTCTCTTCATCAATGTGATCATTCATCGTCGATGGGACCATTCATCATCAGTGCGACAAAACATGGAATATTCACAAAGTGTCTGTTTGATTCCAGAATACTTCCAGGTCACCAGTAACACATAAAATAACATATATAATCATATGTAAACATAAATTAAACAAATATAAACACTTTTAGAACAATTTTAACACAAGACTAAATTGTCATAAATACAACAATGATTTTGGATTATTTAAATAACCATCTCACAAAGAGTTAAACAATCTACCCCTTTTTGATAATCACAAATCAATGGCATAAAGGAAGTGAGAATATAGTATTTCATTCAGTATGATCACCCTATAATAAGAATATATTCCAAAAGAATATATGTCATTCAGTACTCTCTCCCTATAAAAAAGAATATATGACAAAAGATAAAACATGGTCAGAATAGAAAATAGAACTTATATAACTGGGTCATTCACCCCATATAATACAATTCAGATAAGTCATTTATTCCCATGTGTATGCATGCATGTAGTAAAAAGCCAGCATGGGCTCATATGTACATTCATCTCACCCACTCATATGCATGAGCTTCCTGATTTCTCCCCCTTTGGGATTATCAAAAAGAAAAGAGAAGGAAGATAATAAAGAAGATTCCATAGAAAAAATAAGGTTTGAAAAATATTATAAACAACACAAACAAAATTAAAAGGTACAGGAAATAGACACCCCATCGAAAATTGACAGAAACAGGTATTTCTCGGGTTTCATGGTAGATTTTACTTTGGAAGTTGGAGGAATGGATGGTGCAGAATGTGGCTGGGTGGAAGGTTGAACTAGCCAGATGCAGAAAGGAGGTAGGAAAACTAGAGCTGGACAAATTGTAGATTCCAAGGTCACCTGCTGTGGAGAAGGTCGTTTTGATGGAGGTTGTTGAAAGATTGGCCGAATACTGGACAGAGCTTGAGAAACAGACATCTGACCAAGAGCAACATCTGATGAATAAAGAGACTTTGTGTTAGAAAAAACAATGGTCATAGCTTGCACACGGAGGTAGGGTTTGAGCAAATTGATGAAGTCCTGAATTACTTCTCCACCATAATTCATAGCCATTTCAAAATCATCATTATTCTACATGAAATTTTCTAAAGATGGAGTAAAATCCTTCAACTATTGAACTTGTGCCTTAAAAGCTTGAGTAACTGGATGGAGTCTCAAATTACCATCCAATACTTTAAAATGGTGATTCAACTCATGCTTTTTGTAGATCATAGAGAAAGAATGATCCACTTTCTCCTTAATCTATTTTTGATCCTTAGTAGCATCGGTTGAATAGAGCTGAACCATCTTATGAATATGATCACTATGCTCTTTCATCTTTTTCAAGGAATATAAATCCAAAATCATTCCAAGAGCTTCCAACTCTTCTCTAAAAACCTCTTTTAAAGTATTAAGCTCATAACCAGTAATCTTGGTTACTTTTTAAGAACTATCCAGAGAAACAACTTGCGTGATCTTATAT
The DNA here is from genome assembly GCA_963277665.1 of Viscum album. Taxonomy (NCBI): domain Eukaryota; kingdom Viridiplantae; phylum Streptophyta; class Magnoliopsida; order Santalales; family Viscaceae; genus Viscum; species Viscum album. The sequence goes on from OY728136.1 coordinate 616,035,108, forward strand.
TTCAACTTCCCCAAAAATTCCTTCTTCAAATGTTCTATCAGATTACATAATACTTCTATAATACCATTGATGTTTATTATGAACTCTCCAGACATAGAAACTAGATTGTTTCCCAAATCTGTGAGTGATTGACTCAAAGAGGTAATGTGCCTTCCAATTGACTCACTATAGTTGCACTGGTCTGGTTTGATAAGGTTTACCACTCATTGAGCCAAATCATCAATAGAAGCTTCAGAAAAAGTCACAGGAGCAGGACCAGGAATATGAGATAACTCATCTTTCACAGTCTCCATAACATCTTGAATCAATTCAACATTAAATCTGTCAATGTCGGATTTAGCAACTGCATGATCATCTCTTGCATGAGACACTGAAGAATCAGGTTGGACATATGCTCTTTGCAAAAACTCTGCAAATAATTGATCCTTAACTGAATCACGTATGCCTTCACGACAAATTCCTCTTCCTCTGGGTAATCTAATCCCAGAACAATAAGACATGTATGTTCTTCCCATATGGCTTTGCATGAAGGATACATAGATTTCACAAACTGAGCTCGTCCAGAATTTTCAGGAAGGAATTCCTCAACCCCATCACTCTCCAACTGTTCTGTCCTCTCAGCCTCAGGGACATTTTCTTGCTCAATTGGTTGGGGTTCAGGATCATTTTTTATCACATTCTCACCTTCTATAGGCCGAGCATCAACATCATCAGCATCACCACCATCACTATCACTGCCACCACTACCACCATAACCATCAGTAGCACCCTCATCACCATCATCATCGTTAACTGATCTCTCACTTGAACTATCAGTACTTAAGGATTCATACTCCTCAAAGGATGATTCATCAGTCTCACCTTCTTCTTCATCATCTAAAAGAGGTTCAATATCTGGTAATTTGAGAGGAGAGCTTGCTGAACCAAATTTCATCCAACTTTTCTTCGGGCTAACAATATCAGGATGACTCCTCTCATCAGGAGATGATTGAGCCTCCTCTTCAGCATTCAGATTATCATCAACTTCTTCTTCTTCTGTTCCTTTATTACTGGATTCAATAGTATCCTTAGGAACTACTTCTTCCTCTTCTTCATTTGAATAAATCACTTCCTCGCTAGGTTTTAAACCAGGATCCCTTATCTCCTTTGGTCTCCTTGGATGATCGGTATGATTGAAGGACTCATGTATATTTTATAAATCAGCAACCGCAGATTTCTTCCATGGGTTCCAATCGATTTTCATCCTCTTACAAATAACATCGTTGAAACAGAAGCTAATTGATGAGGTATACTCATCTCCATCATCCACACAACCCGAGAATATCATCATGGCAGAAATCTGTTTAGAATAAAACAAAGTAGTATCTTTCTTTAAAGGTTTTATCATCTTAACAATATAATCAGCAAAATATCTACACAGATTGATCTTTTCACCATTCAACAAAAGGAATAACATAAAAACATGCTGATACTTTACTGAAGTAAATTCACCTTTTCTAGGACATATTTGATGTTGAATAATTTTAATCAGGATTCGATTCTCACCATCCAACTCAGCAGCAGTTATCCTTCGTGATTTAGACTTCCCAGTCAATAACCATAGGGCTAGCTTGTAAGAAAAGTAATCAGTTGTGGGAGGAATATTTCCAGAATAGTCCTCATATCTTCAATTGTGAGGTACTCCCAAACATTCAGCCCACTGTTTCGATGAAAAAGTAATCCTTTTCCCTTTGACTATAGAAGACAATCTCGCATCCTCTACTCCTTCCAATACTACATCCAGGTTCAAATAAAACTCATGCACCAGCATTGGGTAAAATACCCTATAATTGTCACAGAACAAATTCTTCCAACCTTGCATATCCAACACATTCAAGAGAACAGACTTGATAGATAAAACCCATTCTGGACATATTTCTTTTTCAGCTATAACATCTCGTTTTTCTAGCTCCAGGTTCACAGACCTCTGCGTTGTACTGCTCGACTCACCTCGAGCACGATTGATAGGTGAAGCTCTTTCAGATTCCTTGCCATGCGGCTTTTTCTTCGCTATTGTGAGGTTTGAGACAAACGAGAGGCTTTGAAAGATTCAAAAGGCTTGGGTTACATAAAAGAGAAGAGAGGGATCAGTGGGAAATGGAAGGTCAACAGCCTTTAGAGAGTGAAATAGTCGTGTGTCATTATTTGTATCATTTTGGGTTACAAATAATAAAATATCGATTAAGTAAAATAGTATCGTTTTAAACAGACAATAATGATTTTAAAAAATGTACAACCCAATCGGTAGCACCAATCAACTTGACAGATCGGTCCGACAGATCATTTTCACAGATTGGTTTCACAGATCAGTTTGACAGATCGGTTCAATAGATCGGTTTGAGAGATCAGTTTGAAAGATCGGTTTCACAGATCAGTTTGACAGATCGGTTTCACAAATTGGTTTGATAGATCGGTTTGATAGATAGGTTTGACAGATCAGTTTCACAGATCATTCTGACAGATTGGTTTCACAGATCAATTTGATAGATCAGTTTGACAGATCGGTTTCACAGATCGGTTTAACAGATCGGTTTGACAGATCAGTTTGAAAGATCAATTTCACAGATCTCTCATACCCAACTCTTGTTTAATCGAGTCTATCCATTCATAATTTTAGGGCTTGGTGAAAATGTCTGCTAATAAATGTTTATTACCTATAAACTCAAGAGTAATATCACCTTTTTGGTAGTGGTCTCTCAAAAAGTGGTGCCATACATCAATGTGTTTGGTTCTAGAGTGAGACACAGGGTTCTTTGAAATGTTTGTTTCACTAGTGTTATCACAGTTGATTGAAAAATGATTAAAACCATATCCATAGTCCAAGAGAGTGTGTTTCATCCACAGAATTTTTGCACAACAACTACCGGTAGTTATATACTCTGCTTCAGCAGTAGACAAAGCTACAAAATTCGGATTTTTTACTACACCATGATTCTAGGGACTTTCCCAATAGATGACTTGTTCCAGATGTGCTCTTTCTATCTAACTTGAAACCAGCAAATTCAGCATCGGAATAAATCATTAGCTCAAAGGAGTGTTCTTTTGGGAAAACAAAACTATGTTTACATTTTGTTTAAGATACTTAAGAATTCATTTAACAGAATGTAAATGAAATTATTTTGGATTATCTTGAAATCTTTCACACATACACACACTAAACATAATATTTGGTTGACTAGTAGTAAGGTAAAGAAAGCTTCCAATCATACCTCTGTAATTTGTTCGATCCACTGGTTTCACAGTTTCATCTGCATCCAATTTACAGACTGTACTCATAGGGGTATCACTTTCTTTAATACTATCCAAACCAAAACGTTTTAAAATATCCTTTGTATATTTACATTGATTCAAAATAATACCATGTTCATTTTGGAAAACAAGAAATCCAAGAAAATATTTGAGTTCTCCCATTAAACTCATTTAAAATTCATTTTTCATACTCTTTGAAAAATCAGTACATAATGAATGTTTAGAACATCCAAAAATTATATCATCAACATAGATTTGCGCTATTAAAACATCTATAGAAAATATTTTAATAAAAAGTGTTGGATCAACAATCCCTTTTGAAAAATTTTTTGAAATAAGAAAATTACTAAGTCTATCATACCAAGCTCTTTGAGATTTTTTAAAACCATATAAAGATTCAAAAAGTTTAAAAATTCGATTTGGAAAATGAGGATTAGTAAATCCAGGTGGTTTCTCAACAAAAACATCTTCAGCAATAAAACCATTTAGAAAATCACTTTTAAAATCCATTTGATATAACTTGAAATTCAGATGAGCAGCATAGGAAAGTAGAATTCTAATAGATTCTAATCTAGCTACAGGTGAAAAGGTTTTCTCATATTCTATACATTTTTCAGGACTATATCCTTGTGAAACTAATCTATCATTGCTTCTAACTATGCTTCCAGACTCATCAACTTTGTTTCTAAAAACCCATTTAGTGCCTATTATTAAAGGGTACTTAGGTCTGTCAACTAATTCCCAGAATTTGTTTCTTTCAAATTGATTTAACTCTTCCTGTATAGACATTACCCAAAATTCATCATTGATTGGATCATTGACATTTTTAGGTTCTAGATATGAAAGAAAGCCTTGATGTTTAACCTGGTTTCTTAGTGAAGCTCTAGTCTGTGTCCCTATACCAATATTTCCAACAACAACATCTAAGGGATTATTCTTTAGAATACTAGTTGATCTAGCAAAGGTAGGACTAGAAATTTCAGGTTCATCTATAGGTTCGGGTTCAATAGAAGAAGATTCAGGAATATGTATAGAACTGGATATTTGTACAGGCAGGTTCTTTATGTTTATCATTATGGTCTATAACTGTCAAATCTTCTTCATAATTTTCAAGAGAGGTTTTAGGCTCATGTGGATCGGTTTCATCAAACATGATGTGAAATGATTCTTCCACACATATGTTTCTTTTGTTAAAGACTCTATAGACTTTTCTAGTTAAATAATAACCAAGAAAAATTATTTCATCACTTTTAGAAGAAAACTTATCCAGATTATCCTTTTTATTGAGAATAAAAACATTCCAACCAAAGACTCTGAGGTAACTAACTTTAGGTTCTCTATTATTCCATAATTCATAAGGGGTCTTCTTGGGAATAGGTTTAATTAAGACTATTAATAATATAACAAGCTATATTCACATCTACAACCCAAAAGTAAATAGGAAGGTCATACGCATTAAGCATGGTTCTGGGTATTTCTAAAAGGGATCTATTCTTTCTTTCTACTACACCATTCTGCTAAGGTGTCCCAGGAGCAGAAAAGATGTGACAATAGCCATATTGTGAGCAATAAGATTCAAATTCTTGATTTTCAAACTCACGGCCATGATCACTAGTCAGGGTTTTAATCTTAAGTCCACTATAGTTTTCTACAGACTCAGAGTATCCAATAAAGTTTGAACAAGCTTAACTTTTTTGAGCCATGAAGTATACCCAAGTATATCTAGAAAAGTCATCTACTATAAAAATAGACATAGTGCTTCCCATTTAAACTAGAAACTGTAGAATGTCCGAACAATTCCATGTGAACCAACTCGAGAGGTTGAGAAGTTGAAACTTATTTCTTTGATTTAAAACAAACTTTATTTTGCTTTACCTTTTGATAGGGATTACAAACTTTGTCATTTGGGAATTATTTTTTTTTGTAGGTCTCTAACCAAGTTTTTCCTAGTCATTTTTCTATGTGAATGTATATTTCAATGTCCTAAACATATGTGCCAAAGCCTAGACTCTTTATTTAAGGCATTTAGTCAAGTAATATTTTGTTTTGCTAAAGAATTCAGATCAACAACATAATCATTATCATTTCTCAAGGAAGAGAACACTAAAACATTTTTAAACTTAAAAATATTAAATAAATCATTTTAAAACATAAAATTAAATACATCATCACATAATTGAGAAATACATAACAGGTTATACTTAAGTCCATCGACAAATAAAACTTTAGAAACAAAAACTGAATCAGTGTTACCATTCTGGCCCAGGCCGATGAATTTTCCATTAAAATTATCACCAAAGGTGACATGGACTCCATAAAACATTCTTAAGCTTCTAAATCAAGAATAATCTCCAGAAATATGTCTTGAAAATTAACTTTCCATGTACCATACCTTCTCATGAGAACTCTTCAAACACGTTTCCTACAAAATAGATTTAGATGGAAAATGATTTAGGTACCCAGATCATCTTGGGTCCAGAAAGGTTTGAAATCAAATAGGTACCCAGATTTGTTTTATGGGTCTCATATAATTTACAGAATCAATAGATTTGGAAAGATAAACATTATTTGATCTATAACCCTATGAATAACTAGTTGAAGCATACGAATTTCCAGAACTGGAAAAAGTATAATTTTGTCCAGATTTAGGAATAAATCGAGTTTTGGTAAACTGTCTTTTTCCAGGATGGTATCCCAAACCAGTATATTATTTTGATACAACATTTTGTACTAACATTTGAGATAGAGTATCCTTTCCATTTGTGAATTTTTCTACGTCCTTTCTATGTTTCTCATTAGACATTTTTTATTTCTGTATTTTCCTTTGACAATTGAGCATTCTTTTCCTTTTCTATATCAAAGGTATATTTAACATTTGCAGTGAGATCATGTTGTTTCTTTAGTGACATATATTTGTCATTAATTTCATTACATGTTTCTTCTATCATGTTACAATATTCAGATAATTCATCCTTAGACTTATATTCAGAATCAGAATCATATTTTGCATCATCTCCAAAATAATATGAATTTAAAACATGAGAATCTAAGGTTACCTCAGATGTTTTGGTCATGAAACACATGTTGGAACGATTCTTTTCAGAATAAGAAATTTTAGATTCACTTGTGCTATCTTCTGAATCACTCTATGTATCTTTCATATCGTTCTTTTACTTCTTTTCTTTATAATCACGTTTCTTGTTGAATTTTAATTTTGGACAGTCAGTCTTGATGTGTCATTTACTTTTTCATTCATAGCATACTATATCATCTTCCTTATCAGACTTTTTCAAATCCATCTTCCAGTGACCTCTATTGCCATAATTTCCTTTCTAATTTGATTTTATAAAGAATTTCCTCTTCCTATAGAACTTCTTAAATCTCATGGCTATTTGAGCCATCTCAGCATCACTGTCTAAATCTGAATCTTCACTGGTTGAACTTTCAGTTTTCATTGGATATTATTCATTGTCCTTGCTCCTTGAATTAGTAGATTTAAAAGCTATAGACTTCCTTTTAGGTTCATCATCTTCTTCCTTGTTTACCTTGAGTTCTTCTTCAAACATCATAAGCTTACCAATAAGTTACTTGACTGGTAGTTTTCATATGTCAGATGATTCTCTAATTGAGACAGAAGTGTCTCTCCATATATCTGGTAGACATCTTAATATCCTCATGATTTATTCCTTAGTAGTGACATCTCTTCCATTAGAGATCATTTTATTGACAATATTATTGAACCTGAGATACATGTCAAAGATAGGTTCATCAGTCTTGATTTTGAAATTATCATATTTAATAGTATATGTATTCAATCTAATTTATTTATCATTTTTTGTTACTTCCTGAGAAACACTCAAAGTTTCCCACATTTCATAGGCTGTTTTACAAGTAGATATTCTATTGAACTCTTCATCTCCAAAAGCACAATACAGAGCATTCATAGCTTTATAATTATTGTTGTAAGATTTCTTAGTAGCTTCATCCCAAGTAGTTCTAACCGTTGCTGGAATCTTATATTCAATTTCTATAGCATTCCAAATTTCAAATCCCATACTTTCTAAATGAATTTTCATTTTTAGTTTCCACTAGGCATAATTTGTACCATTAAATAATGGTGGCATGTTTGTAGCAGGACCTTATAATCTATTATCCATAACTTGAGTACTAGAGTTTAGCAAACAAATTTAAAGTGATAAAATTTATAACTAACATAAATTTAAGATCTTTAAAATATAACTAAAATCACAGTTACAAAACAGAGTATTTGAAAACATTAGTAAACAAAAAAAATCCTTTGATACCAAATGTTGGTCGGAGTGGACACTCAAGAGGGGGGTGAATTGAGTTCCAATTAAAATTTATGTTAAAAATATTTCTCTTAAAATCCCACAATTTAAAACCAAAATTAAATTGTAGTGAATTTATACAGATTGAAAATGTTAAATTGGATTCTTAATGATTTATTATATCTCAGTCAATTTAATCACAGGATTAAATCTGCTTTTGAAGCTAATTTACTTTTTCACAACAAGCATAAACAGCTTCTAATTTAACTATCAAAGTAACATTAAAATAGTTTTGTATTTCAATGTAATAGCAGCAGAATAAAAGATAAATGTAGTATACATTAAATTATACTAAAAGAATAGTAGATATAACCAAGAGGTTCAGTCTCAAGTAGAGACTTAGTCCTCTCAAATTTATATATAAATTTGATCCAAACCCTGGATCGGGGTTAACGACAGTTCAATACTATCTAGGTCCTAAGACCTCTACCATAGTTCTTCGTGGAAAAACAAAGTCAATAGAACACATGCTTTCCAGGTTACAATTGACCTCTACCACTATCCTCAGTGGGATACAGTATAATGTATGGAGTTTTGAATGAGGATTTAGTATCCTCCAGTTTAGCTCAAGAGATAGTGTGTGTAAAATATATACAGAGTTCACACACTTCTCAACAGTAAATAACGATTCACTTAGAGAGAGTATATAAATATTTAGAAAGCTCATGTGATTGGAAGTTCAACTCTAGACTCATTGGCTTTATTAGAAATTCTTCTGAGTCCTTCTGTGTGTTTTCTGTTGACAACATAGTATCGTGGATCAGCTTGATGTCCTTCACAAGCAAGTGTGTTTTTTGATTTCCAGTGTTCTTCATGTGTTCTTACGTAGTGATGGATTTCATGCATGAGAGTTCTTTTAATATCTTGAAAATTCCCTCTTCAAGTTCCTCATGTGTTCTCCCTGTTTGTATGTACATTCATGGAAGAATTCAGTCTTTATGACTTTTCACGCACTCTCTTTTTCGGCATCCTGATCTTCCTTTTTATTCCACATGCTCCGGTAATGGGAATGATTATCTTTTCATAGGTACGAGGTATGGTCCCTGACATGCCATCAACTAACATTAAATTTCATTAATTGCATTACAAACATCAAATATGACCGTTGGAATTAAATAAGAGTTAACAGAAATTCAAAAAGTTTTTTTGACTATCGGTGAGTCATGAGATTGTTGAGTCATTTTGAATCGGCATCAGTATCGGTGACTCATTGATCATCGGTATTGGTGACTCATGATCACCGGTATCGGTGACTCATGATCATCGGTCTCAGTGAGTCATGATCATCGGTATCTGTGGCATCAGTATCAGTAACTCATTGATCATCAGTAGCCATCAGTGCGACCGTTCATTGTTGGTGACTTTCTCTTCATCAGTGCGACCGTTAATCATTGGTGTGACCATTCATCGTCGGTGTGACCGTTCATCAATGGTGTCACCGTTCATCATCAGTGCGAATGTTCGTCATCGGTCTGACCATTTCCATCAGTGCGACCATTCATCATTGGTGACTTGATCTTCATCGGTGCGACCATTCATCATTGGTGTGACCATTCATCATTAGTGACTTGCTCTTCATTGGTGCGACCGTTCATCATCGGTGTGACTGTTCCTCATCGGTGCGACAAAACATGGAATATTCACAATGTGTTTGTTTGATTCCAGAATACTTCCATGTCACTAGTAACACATAAATTATCATAAATAAACATATGTAAACATGAATTAAACAAATATAAACACATTTAGAACAATTTGAACAAAAGGCTAAATTGTCATAAATACAACAATGATTTGGGATTATTAAAATAACCATCTCACAGAGTGTTCAACACAAACATATGAAAGATAATGATTCTCATCCAGGTGAAATCATAAGTATGTTATAATAATACTTACTACTAAAATCTAACCATACTGTAAGAAATAAAACATTAAGAAGCTCTTTAACAATAAAAAACAAAAAACATTGAAAATATTCTTCCAAAAATATTGTTGAAACATTGTAAGACTTCTATTTATTTTCATTTTCCATCATAAAAGTTCAAATATATAATAATACATAAATAAAAAATTGATGAAGTTCATCAACAGCATCAAAAAACACCTTTGACAATACATTAAAAACAACCTACCCAAAATCTCTATTTTCTTATGTTATGAAGACTGATGATCATTCATTCGATAGATTATCGGTGCCAGCCAGTGTCTGATGGATCAGTCTCTAGTTCTTCCAAATGGATCAGTACCAACACCAGTCTAATTAATATTCACTCACATGAGAAACATACAATAATTGTTTTGTTTCATCATGACAAAATTGAAACAAAACACAACTTCCTTTTCTCTTGAACCACATTAAATACAATTATACCTAATTAAAATAGTTTTCTATGTTGTTAGTATTTATCCAGTTGTTTGGTCCAAATAAACTCCACATAAATATACTCTTCCTCTAATGGATCAATGGTACACCACATATGACAGACTAGTATTTGGAACATTGACTACAATAACATCCAAATTCAAAAAATAATCTATTTTTTTCGATGATCCTCACAACAATGAAGTGATTACAGATGTATTTAACATCACATACAGTATTATTCCAAAAACAATATTTTTTTACCCATGAAGTTCAAATTAATTTGAGAACCTTAAAAATCAGAAGAGCATCATATAACATATGGTTCCAAATTGATCTTATACGCCTTTCATTCTTAATTTTTGCAACACATGATTCCAAAAAAACATATGATTTATAAAAACACCATGAATAGAATGGCATCATTATATTTTTTATAGTTGCATTCAAAATCGTAAAATATTTGTAAAACTGATCAATCCATTCTTTCCAGACACAATGATATTTTGGGAAATATATTATTTTACAAATATAACATAGGAAGAAAAATATAAATTGATGAACAATATTATCAAATGTGATTCTTTTTTTTGATTTATTTTCAAAAATCCATTATTTTCATTTGATATCTATAAAATAAAATGAAATTTTATTTTCTAGTCATGATAAGAAAAGAAAAAACCATCAACAAAACCTACTTTCAACTTCTTGAAACACATTCAGCAACCATGGTCTTAAAAATTTATAGTTTTCAAGTATAGAATAATTCATGGATTGTATTGTATTCGATATCCATGAATTACTACATATCTTAAGTTATTGAGAATCATTCTATACATATTTATAACATATTTTCTCTATGAAGATCATATATTTATGTAAGAATGAATAATTTTTATTTTATAACCACTTTTTAGGATTTATGGTGGGTCTAATATTAAAGGATCATCATGTCACAACATATTCTATAATAATAGGAATAAATCCTCACACATTTACTATGTGTGAGATTCCCTGTGCAGGTCTTACTGTTAATTTGAGGGGGTGGGATTCCTCATTTTCACTGACCTAGGATTTCAGATCTGTGCATCACTGCATTTCTTATCAAAATTTGAATCATTACATATATAGTTTTCTAATTATCTCATGACCTATATGAAAGAGAAATGTTAAGAAGGGGAATTTTATTATTTCCTCATGGTTATACCCAAGATTGGAGACCATACAATCACTTTTTATCCTATATTAATATGAATAAATCCTTATATAGTTCATAGAAAGATAATACCTACTCTATATTAGTTTTTTTTATGTGGCGAGTGAATTTTTATTGTATTAAACAGGGATATGATATATGGTATGGGAATAACTATGTATTAAATGGTAATAGAAATACAACAAAACATTTCATCAAAATGATGTCTTGTATTTTACTATCTGGTTATCAGGACTCAGGTATGAAGTTATAAACCACTAAGTCATTATTAATTATTCATGTTCATGTAAAAAATGGTGAATAAATCATGTATTAAAAAGAATATTTCAAGGATTGATATATTCCAATTGGTTAGAATAACAGTGAACCCTTATAGAAATAGGTCATGGGATAAAGGGGGGCCTCTCCACAGGGACCAAAATTTACCTTATGTATAAGATCATTAGTGTTGTGTTATTCACCAAAAAATCCTATTTGGTTCCCTTCATTAATCAAATATCCACAATATAGTAGTTCACTATTTTTGTTTTACTCAAATATGAATCCTATTAGAGTTCCTTTGGGATTTATTATTCTCTATTACCAATATTTTGTATCATGATATTCTATAATGGTGTTTATAAAATTAGCCATAATTTGTGGAGTGAATTTTTTATAAAATGTTGGTGAAGAAGGGATTTTGAAGCTTTATGAGGTTTTGTAATCATAGGGGATGCATATCATAAAATGAAAGGGTAAAATAATGCAATGTAAAAATATTTCATTGAAAATGGGAAATGAACATATGAGTAACATATAGGGTAGTTGAATTTGTATAAATAGTATTGTTATGAAATGTGTAAGGCGTTACCAATTAATATCATTGTCAAATTGTGTTGGGGACTAGTGGGTATTGTTCAACTATTACAAATTATAGATTCCCATATACTATATAGTTAGGATAATATGTCTAGGATTTATGGGGGGATCTCACCTAGTACCATACCATAAAAAAAGAACCATATCTCTAGTATTTCTTTATCCACCAGTTAATCCTAATAGCCTCTCTTTATATTAACCAGTCCTTATTACCAGTTTTTAAGAGGACAGAACCAATAAGAATGACTCATGGTTCCTAGAGTTCCATGAGAAGGATGGGAACTGAAGGAACTATTTAGTTTCAACTCAGATATCTATGATATCATGTTTTTATTTAGAATGTGATATTCAAGAATGGTTTGAGTATCCTAATGGATATGAAAATGTGTATTAAACACATTTTCAGGTTAAATGAAAAAATATGAAATCATAGAATAAATAGTCATCTAGGTGAAGATAAATTTCGAATGAATATATATTTTCGGGTATTTAACATCACGTGATTAGAAAATTTTTCTGTAGCTGAAAATCAGGTGACAAAGATTCTATCATGTATTTTAACATCGTGAAACAAGGACCTCATCATGCATTTTTTACACCATGTGACTAGGATGTTGTCAAGACGTTTAACATCATGTTTCTAGAATGTAATTCCACATCCAAAAGAGATCATGATCACACAAATTAGAGTGTTTTTCTAAGTTCCCTAAATATATATGGGTCATCCTCAGTTTGCAAAATAAATAATAACTATGTTTTTAGTTGAGCTGCACGAGAGTTCATGATGGGGAATATGAGGGGGGTGTATAAAATATATTGTGAAATGGATCCTATACACAGATTAGATGACTATGCCGGGACTTGATCGATGTTTTTCTAGGAATAGAGGATCTATGTGTCACTAAATATATATTTATGGTTAAAATCAATAAATACATAGTTTATATATAGACTCCCCCACAGACCATACACATACGCTATGAATGTTATATTTATTTATTTATATTGTGACTACACCTATGATTTGAGATCTGTGTGTCACTGTATATTATAGGGATTCTAGAATCAATAAAAACCTAATTTTTATACAAACTCCCTTTTTCAATTGTTACCAATACATCATGAAATGGAAATATATTTTTATAGTAATATATTTGGACCTAGGTTCTATGATATAGGTATCATGCATATCCTGTAGTAATATGAATGAAGAATCATATTGAACATGATAAAAATACTTTCAAAGGTTGGGCCCATATTCATAGATGGGTGGATTTATTAATTTATATTTATTTTATATTACTGTGGGACCGTATATTTGACATCTAGGCAGTAGGATATTTCTTTTAGAAGCAAGAATAGTTTGACACATTTTTGTTACATGGAATATTATTTCTTCTACTCGTGTTATTTTGGAGGAGAATAAATATTTATAATATCTCTATGAGGATAGGATATATGATCTAAAAATCACTAATTATGTATTCAGAGTGTAAATAATTCCATTGGTATTTGTTAAAAAATATCCATACACTAGTCGATACGATGTTTAAGGAGGGTGTATTTTAGTATAGTGTTGTCTGGGAAAAGATTTGAGGTTTGGTAATCACTATATATCCTATGATAATAGGAATAAATCCACACAATGTTCTTATATGGAAGATTCCTTGTGCACATCTGACACATACGTAGAGAGGAAACGTTTTTCAATTTACTCTATAGTTGTTCCACGTATCTATGATCATAGAATCACTAAGAATTCTAGAAGGACAAGAATCATGCCACATTCTATTTATAGTAAATCCCCTTATACATATATAGACCACACATATGGGTGTTTAATTTTTTTACTCTCGATAGACCATGATTATGCACAATTAATTGTTTATAAAGCTAAATCCATGATTACTAAATAATTTCAACAGTGTGGAATAATGTTTCAGTGATTAATATTTAGATAAACCACTTTTCCCCTATGTATGGTAATTATATGGCACTTATTATGAGCTTGTACGACCCTTTATAAGATATTTCATACAGAAGGAAATTACATATGAATAAGATAATGAGTTGGGTCTTGCTAGGTGACTCTATTTTGTACCAAATTAATGTATTGAAACTGTACTATGTTATGTGAACTACAGTATTATGCACTGTGGAATTCTTAAATATATTTTATTATAATGTAATAAGGGTTTCTTCCTTTCATTATTATGTCATCTGGTAATGATATCAACCATTTAGTTAAACATCAATTGTTATTGACTTCTTCCATGCACATCAAAATCATGTTGTAAGGATTTCATTCATCCGAATTAACATCATGCTGTATGAAAATTATCTACGTGGATTAAAATCGGGAAGAAACGATATAAAATTATTTGTAGTTAAACAATTTCACTCTATGACCATGATTTATTTATGGAAGCTATGTCATATATTATTAAAAATCATCACATTTGTGGGGGAATCATAAATTCCATATCCATCATATAATTTTTTTAGATCCCTTATAATAGAAAATATATATAAAATGGGACCCTTACCATTTTGTTTTAAAAATTGGAGGTTTCTTCCATAGTTGCATTTGGATTTTTGGAACCATTGGAAATTATTTTTATATGAATGAGTAAAGCTAACTTTATTAAAGGTTCGTGTGATCTATTTATAATGAAGAGTGAGGTTGTATGGTGTATGGAACCTTTTACCGTCGTGTAATTGTAACTCATCAAATAAATTATGTATTATTTATTCTTCTATTTTTTTCATGAATATATAATCACATAGACGAAAACTTCGCTTCTATGGGAAATCCTACCTCTACCCCATAACAAATAATTTGTGGTTTCTTTTGTCGAAGTGTGCATTGAGTTATTGTAGTCCAATAAGGCATGATGCAGCTTATCTTTCCAATACATATTGAAATTATACACCATTTTATAGACTAAAACTAATTTTTTTAATAATGATGTATACTAACCATTTGTTTCAATTTGTTAGTAGGATGAATGGTTATACTTGATGTTGTTTTCGTAATATTGTATCTTCAGCTAGTAATATTAGATGTATGTACCATTTTACATCAATATCATGAGATGGATAGTCTATCTAAAAAATATTGGTTTTTATATAGTTTATTTTTTTAGGAATCACAACATCATTCAGATGAATATCATCATCCAAAATTGTGAAGAAGTTGGAAGTAATAATGATGTTTTCAAATAGTTTTGTTTTAGATGGTGGATATGGCCCCAAAATTTCCATTTACTACATGAAGAAAATGAATGGATTACATAGATTTATATAGAATTTATCAGAGATTATAGATGATGTATTCATGATTCCACCATTTTGTGTGACAACATAGTGAATTCCACAAAGTGATGTATCACTTTCTTCCTGTAGTAACCATGCCAACAAATTATATGGGAGGGTCTTATTCCAGACATGTGTGCATCATAAGAGAATTCCTAGACTTCATCCATGATAACATTAATCTCTTCTTATTCAATACATCTGATGATGAATCTATCAAAGGCTAATTTATTGATTCCCCTCCACATTTTTCCTTATTAAATGTTGAATTTTATAGATCATTGTGGAATTGTTTAACATTTCATTCAATTTTATGTGTGGGTAAAATTATGTAGGAAATATATTATATGATCAATCCTTCCCTACGGATCTATGATCTTCATTCACTAGGGTATAATTCACCTTATTTACTTACTCCACGTCATAGATGATGGCTGGTGAGACTATTCTGCAGTGAATTACAAAAATCACCTCTTTTTGATCTAGATTAGTTGGGACAATAGATTCATTGGATGAAGCATCATACTAAGAATTTATTTATCAAGTGACACAATGTAGAGTTTTTTCAAACATGAATTCCTCCATCAATCCACACATATAAATGATAATGGTGGGATTCTTACAACACGATATAATACTCGCTATTAATCTATTTGATTACTTGATCTCATATTTCTTTGATATAAAGTTACACTATCTACAGATGTTGGGATAAATCCAAGATTGTAATAAGGGTTTGATATTCTACAACATTATTAGTGTATCATCTAGGTAAAAAAAATGAATAATAAAGAACAAATTAAAATGGGTAGAAAAATATAATCTCAATACCAATGTAGACAATATTAGGTTTTTCCATCCTCATTCCAATAATCCTTCTAGAGGTACTGTCAGAATACAACCCCCATGGTTGATAAGTGTCATGGGAATATAAAACATCATCATATGGAAGGTTGGTGTCTACTAGCCTTTTCTTTTTGTAGTGGGATGTGTTACAAATAATTCAATGAGGTAAATCCCTTTAACTACCTCATGTGACATGAAATTATTTCTTAGAGTTACAGGATAATGTCCCATAAAGAAAACCACATAGTTAATAAATGTTGGAAAAGAATACACTTGATTGGGTTGATACGAGAGAACTTTTGGACTTCATGATGCTCTAAGTAATGCCTAAACTTTTTAAGTATAATGTTGAGTGATATTTCAAATTTATCTTTTTGAAAATACAATGTTTTTTATCTATAATTAATCAACTGAGATAATATATTTTGTAGTCATTATCCACAACATTATTCTATGTGAGAAAATCACCATGGTATTTTTTCATTATTGACACATATTTGAAAGGTGGATTTCCTTCTACTAGTTTCATCATGGCCAGTGGATGCACCATTTACTTGATAAGATTCTCAAAATCCTTATTTTATTCCTCATGCCAATGGTAATAATCTCCTATCCTCATTAACATAGGGAATGGGAGATATTTTCTGGCTAGGATGGTTATGAAACACTCAATATAAATGATTTTTAGTTGAATCCCCCTTTGTTATTTAATATTATAATGGGGTGGAATATCCATTGTTTCCCTATAATGTTATTTATCAACCTCAAGTCCATAGCGGGACACCATAAACCCAATGAATTTACATGATGTTACTATGAAATCACACTTTAGGGGATTCAAATCAAAACAATTCCAATACTATTTTCAAAATATTTCACGATGATCAGTGAGGTGATCACAATGAAATTGTAATTTAACCACCATTTATTAAAAAAATCAATGATTCATCAAAATATGGGTCTCACAATATGATGCATGGGAATTTGATAAATATCAAAAGTATTCTATAACCAATGTGAAGGATATGGTAAAAAAATATCACTTGCGGTACTCTAAAGGTTTTGGTTTTATCATAACAATGAACCATATTAATATGATAATATTATGAATACCTATTCATAATGGAAAATTATATGAATATAATAATTGAACCAATAACTAGTTTCATGACTAGTAATAGGAAATCATCTTACATTTAGAGTTGATTAAGGCCTCTAAACTCAATATATACAGTGCTATTCTTATTCTTCTTCTTGAGGGGTAGACTTTTGGAAATTCATTATCAACACCACACCTATCATTAAATTAATTATTTTATCAATTTTTCAAATTATCATTATTCATTTGTAGCCTGAGAGGAGTGAAATCTACATGTTTTCGGCATAAAATCTCAACAGTCATTATGAATACCTGGGAAATGAGTATAACCATTAGAGTTTAGCCAATTATTTTCAATATAATTACATGTTAACATGTTTTGTTGTGTCATATAAAATTAAATTTACTTCTCCTACTCATTGAGATTCATATACAAACTAATAATCATAATCATCAGGCCATTTGAAAATCCATTATCCAATAGTTTGATATCATCAATAGTGGTTGATATACCATACTGAATTTAGGGTTGTGTTTTTGTAAGGTCAGATTCATCATCTATTCATACATATGTGGGTCTATTTCCATAAAAATTGGGTAATTTTAGTAATTTATTTCCTTTTAAATATAATAGAGGTCATGTGAGGAGGAACGTAAATCCTGAACCATTAGATTCATTGTTGGGGGATTTTCGGTATAATTATATTCTTTAGCAGTGGTAATGTGTTCCATAAATTTATATACATAATGATTTTAAATGAATTCCTTGGGTGAATATAAATTTTTTGATAATTGAATATGGTATTAATGGATCTAGATAAAGTTTTATTATAAATTACCTTGGGAAAATCCACTTAGCCTATTGAGATTACTATCACATGGACATGGTTAAGGGAGATTTGTGGCTCACAAAAATATGATGGGATTCATTCAAATGCATCAATCAAGTTTATAGAAGATATATATATTTTGTGGACCAGGCTTTAAGGATTTGTAGGGGTGTATCATAAACCAAAGGGAGTGTCAACCCTCATAACACCATTACATATTGGTTGTTTTCCATCCACCTTATAGAATCCTTATTAAAGGTATACAGGTTTGTAAGAGTCAAATGGGGTGATGTCAGCCTTTATTA
Organism: Viscum album; assembly: GCA_963277665.1. Taxonomy (NCBI): domain Eukaryota; kingdom Viridiplantae; phylum Streptophyta; class Magnoliopsida; order Santalales; family Viscaceae; genus Viscum; species Viscum album. The sequence goes on from OY728136.1 coordinate 616,053,579, forward strand.
TTACAAACATTCAGTTGATGTTTTGTTTCATGAAATAAGGAAATGATGAAGGTACCATGATGAAGATATGAAGCTAATCACTTATGGGTTGGAAATTATGTGCTATATTCGTCTGGATAACCATGAACTGATCATTATAAGTCTATTTTCCAAATAAAGCATTGTGTTTGATATTTTGAAGTGTAATTTTTCACTCTTTTTATACCCATGAATTTTTATTTTAATCATAGAATACTCCCCCGTGATATATATCAAGAGTAAGAGGGAATTAAAAAGAAAAATATTTATCTCAAACCCCTTTTCAACTGGATCCATTTATATATTGACATTATCATGTTTTCATAAAAAATATAATTTTCTTCTATGTTCATAGATAAGTTTTTTTGAGTGATACTATGCTAAAGATATTTTAGTATGAAATTCACCTAACATTGTCTCAACTTGATAAATCATTATTGTGGTGACTTCTATCTCAAACTTATGTGGGAATCCAATGGCAACAATTTTTTCCTTTGTGAGTTCTTTTAAATATTTTTTTATCCAATATTGATTGTTTTTCTTTGAAAACTAATAAGGTTTTTACAGTGTAATATTTTTGTGATAGAGTTCTACCATCACCAAGGTGAGGTTACTATTTTTCATGTATCATAGTAGATAAGCTGTTTGAATTTTTGTGAACTCAGTTGTTCAGAAATGTTCGGGTGAGAATATGTCATAAATTGAGTAGCTACTGTTAGGATTCCACTATCTTTGGGTTGATTAGAAAACAATACCCCTTCCCTCCATTGGTATAAATTGATTGGGTATGAAAACCCACTAAAGGGATATAATGAATCCAAGGATCTTGTTGTCCATACAGAAGTTCCATCAAATATATTTGAGCCTCTTATAATTTTTTCATTGTACTATCACCAAAATATTGGGTTTGACCTAACCCATGTCATCCCATTTACACATATATTTAGCCTCATTGACATCCAAATATCCAATTTACCATAAGGAACTTTTATTCTGGGAATTATTCCTCAGCAAAGAAGGGATTTTTTTTGTGAAATATGTTTATAGAACCCAAAATTTTCTCTTTATATACTTAGTTTTATGGTTTGTGATGGTGGTTCCAACACTCTAGATGTTGAGGGAATGAAAATATTAAGAGTCATAGATTTTGTGGTAGTTGGATATGAGTCTTTCACACTTGTCTTTTTCTATATCTATTTATTAAATCCACCTCTAAGAGATGTTTTAAATATATTATACCATGGTTTGAGAATGGTGAATGTTTTCCTAAGCAATGATCTTAGGGTGGCAATAGTTTTTTTTCTAATTTTAGAATCTTATCATTGTTGAACTTTTGTTCATTCCTATCAAGATTTTCCTTCTAGAAAACATTATATACTAGTTAGTATATTATCAAATCATTCACCAATGATGATGGATCTCATATTATCACATTTCCAATATCATCAAAGCTATGGAGGATTTCATTGATGGCAATGAATTCTTGAATGGTGTGATCTTATCTCCTATGAAAAAGGACGTATTCAGGAAAATAACTGAGGAAGAAATCATTGGGTTTCGTGGGATCTAATATCAAAAGGTGCTTATATTCTATAACAATATGGGAATAACTAGAAACCAGTTTATTTCATAATGAATACATGTTGTATATTTATTATTTAAATCAAGGGAAACCTTGATCTCACTTTACCTCAAGTTGAGGGTGGGTTTTCTTTTGTTTCTTTTTCGTTGCAGTTATTGGGTGATTCGATACCTACCCAAGTTTTTAAAGTGAAGAAATAATTTTATTTGGGTAACACAAGTAATATATATGTTACCAATACTTTTTGATGGGATCATTTCAGTGGGAAGAGATTTTTTCAAAGTTGGATGAGTGGCACCTCCATAGAGTTGTGTTGTTTTTATGAACATTTTGAATCCAAAAATATATTTGACTAGGATAAAGATTGTTTTTTGGAAATAAAAAATAATATAAATAAAACGTTCTTATAATATCTCTTTAGAGGGATGAATATTTAATGGATATGTTAAACCTTTCCATCTGGAGATAAATTTTGAACAGTCACTTTTTCAAAATGTTTAAATTTATGAGGTCGACAATATTTGTATTCCTTAACTTGGAGCTAAATTGATAAAAGAATTGATGACTAAGGTATTATAAAAAACAAATGAATCCATTTTAAAGTCATTAAAAATGGTACAACCATATTGTGTAAAAATTGTGTTTTGATGACTCCAATTAGTCTTGAGGGCCCATCATCAGACCCCGTAAGACCGAATGTGTGTGTGATACTCTATTAGATTTATAATTCCATTGATATTTGGAATGATTGGATTTTTTGAATATGTTAGAGGTAATATTTGATAAACACATTAAATATATGTAATATTTTTGGGATGCAAGGGGGTACACTGCCCCCAATTTCATCCATTTGTGTAGCTAGGGACATGATATTGTTGGGGGAGTTCTAGAGTTATAGTTGTCTGGACCACATCCTCTATAGATGGAGCATGTGAGGCATGGTATGGTGATATAATATTAATATCCCATTGATTATGAATCTATTCTTGGACCTAATAATCACCCTTATGGGAGAGATCATATCATTTTATGAGAGTAGTTTCATGACCATCCTCAACTTCCATATATATTTAACCTACTTTTTGGATCCAAATCATGCCTAATTCTTGAATTCCACTATTAATAGAATATTATATCTCATATGATGTGGGTTATGGGGGATATAAAATTCGGATTAAATTTTATACCCAGTGGGAAACTTTTCTCTAAGAAGTTCCTTATTTATTTATCTAATATTACGTATACCATTTTCATATTGTGCTATAATTTTACATGCAACGGGGATTTTAGCTCTTTTCGGAGGTGTGTGGGATTTATCCACAAATTTAAATTTATATTTCACATATTTAAATTAATGGGATTGAAACTCATCTTTTGGAGGTTCTATATTTTGGATCCTTATCATATTTCTCAGATTTGTAGTTTCAGTTTCTGCATCATGATCACCTATCTAATGAGGCATGGTTCCCACATTCTGACATTCTTTGTTTATATAATTGTCTATATTAAATTAAGTTTTGATAGAAAGTATTTTATTTGATACATTGCTTCTCACATTATTTACCCAATCACTCTATATATTATAGGAAATTTCATTATCACTTTCACCTCCTTTGAGTGTCAAAACATGGTCAAGTATCTAACCACTACTATTATTGGACCCTAATGACTTATTGACCTATCATTTTTTACTCTAATTACATATTCACCCAATATAACTTTTTGAATTACAACCTTAAGTATGTTTTTTGGTCACACATGATGAGTGGTCCCCAAATAAAAGAAGTGTGTCTTGTTGTGGGAGGAACAACCAAGATGCGTGCTATTGATATTCACCTCTTTTACTAGAAAATTATGATTCATTTGAGGTGATCATAAAGGAAAAATTACACCCATAAAAACTATCTAGGGTAGATTTTGGGCATCTAGTGGAACCTTCTCATCCTATTGTTGAGGATCTGGTGACTTATGGTCAGCAATTGAGATAAAAAACCCCACCACAATGGGATGTGGCCGATCATTAACCACCACCTATTTCATTTAGACCCTTTTAGGATTTGATGAACCGAATGGTGATGATATGGATAGAAATTCACCCTTTATTATGGGAATGGCTTCCTATTGGATAGATTATAGAAAAACTCATAACATGATCTGGGTGATTTAGGAAAATTTATTTCACCCATGGGATGAGATAAATGGATTCTTATGATTGGAGTCACGTTATATGGGTTGTTTTTTTCGATGAGAAACATTGGATTTTATGTATTTTGTTTTTCCCATTTTAATGCCATTTCATGATTAAATGTTATTTTGGGCCTCCTTCTCCATTCACATCATATTTGTATCCTAAATTAAGGGGTGGTTCGCTGTACTAACTAAATTACCTCTACCTTTATTAGTACCATGATAACTCATTTGGATAAAACATTTTAGGTTGTTATATATTTAGGTAAAGTTTCTTCCTTATTCATGGAGTGAATTGAAATTATCTATATATATCCCATCATCTACTCAGAATGTCTAATAATGATTTGGAAACTAGTTTACTAAGGCTTTTCATGTTGTTGATTAGAATATATTTTAGGAATTTTTTATTCACTTATGTTCTTGAGTCTTGAGCCATGAAAATGGAGGCTATATCTATCTAATAATATAGTTTCTTTATGATATATAGGTGACAATCAAATCCTTGATAGGTTAGGTTTCTATCCTTCAATCCTTGATTGTTCACTCATTTTTTAATCATAATAAAGGAATGCACTCATCCTCTGTATCATATGGGATATTAATGTTAAATGTAGAAATGCGCTAGAAAATAGATAGAATGTTATTTTTAGATATCACCTTACACATATCTACACTAACTTTTATATAATCAAATTAATATTCATCCAACTTTTGAGACCACAAAATTCATTTATTTATGTTTTCTTCTAACCAATATGAGGTTTCTGTGATAGTTTATAGTGACACTATATGTGGTTACCCCTAGTGTTATGATAACATATATATGTGAATGTTTTATTAATATTAGGTATTTACTTTTCTATGTTATATAACAACGTGGAGTGTTTTTTCAAAGAATATTTTATGTGTGGAAACCCTATAATCCATCTCTATAAATAGGTGAAGATGAAAATTTATGTAGCCATCACCAAATTCTTTTAAAGAAGTCATTGAAGGCCTTAAAGATATTTCTAATTTCAATTTTTCAATCACAGGGACAATATCCAGTAGAAGAATAGGAAAATGGTCCTAATTCTGCATTATGGCCAGAATACATTGACCTATCATTTTGGGTTTAGCAGGGATATCTTCCAACATCATGATGGTCACCAAAATATTTTTTTGACCCATTATGACTTCAATGATATGATAATACTACTTATAGGATTATAGATTATTCCAATTTGGTTCTATATCATCGGTATGGGTAAGGAACTTCATCTGGGTGGTTGTTGAAATATATTTATCAACTATTACTCATGTGGGGGAATGAGAACTATAAAAATATTAATTCTACATTGGAACATGTAGATAGACATCTAGAATAGGGGAATGGTTACAATCCGCCCCCTTTATATCATTTATTTTATTCTAGTGTGATATTTTATTTGGGGTAGTAGGGATATGAGCCTAGATGTGATAAGATACTAGAATATTAGGAGTAGTTTCATCAACTAGAATACGAGCACCATGTGTGGTGATATATAGATTATGTTGAAATACTTCAATTGGAGTGTAGGTATGAACCCATTCATATTCCATTTTAATATTACTTTGTAATTGATTTAAATGAATATGAACTTTCCCTAAGTGATTTCCTGGACTAGTTTTGGGATACCCATTTAGAAATGAAAAATGAGTCCAATCCTATATATCTTCTTTTTTAAGATTATGCAGATAATAATCCATCATGGGTGCTAGAACATTTGTTTTCCCTTTATTTTGCACTATTCATGTTGATCATGGTGATATGATACTTTGGAAATGAAGATAGGAATATGTGTCTTTTCATGTATCTGTTACATCACCATAGTATGTAAGAGGAGGTGTTCGTTCATTTCCAGAATATAGTGGATCTTTAGGTGAGTTTGTGAAGTCACATAGGATTTAATATTCCTAGTATTTATGATATACAGGAATATGTATTCTATTGATGTAGGCGTAAGATCCCCTCTTGCCCCAAGTTCGATTGAATGAATAATATTACCTTTTATTCTTTTTGAAAATAATTTTAGTACAAAAGTGGGAAACCATAATAGTTAAAATTAAAAATCATCAGATAGAAAAAGGGTTCACATTATCATTAGAAGATAATTTAATATTACTATATTATTTCTCCCAATATAATTTTTATTAAAATGAATCTTCCTATTTTTTCATACCACCATTGAAAATGAATTAAATACAATTAGCCATCATGGCCCACATCTGAATTTAATCCTCCATATTAATCTTACATTCATTGACTCCTCCTATTAAAATATGGTAATTATTATTGATCCACACTATCTGATCTTGATTTTATTCAACAAGTATCATTCTATCTTCCCTATTATCAACATGGTCTTAGTAGGTGTTGATCAGGAACACCTCCTCCAACGTTTACTTCTTAGATTAAATGATAATATCATATATATCCCACATATCTACACCCTCCTTAACTACCACCTAAACTAATCTATCGGGATATCCATTGTTGGGGAATCTCTGTCAGTGATGACCACACTAGAGCAGTGGTTCTCCACTACTGATCATTCATATGTCTATTTTAAGTGGTCTATCAAACCATCATCCTGGTCTAAATATTTATCATTACCAAGATTAGTCAACATGAAGTCATTATCATTTGGTTCATATTCTATAACCTGGGACATTATCTTTTTACTGGACCTTATCACAATTGGATTTGTTTAGTGAGAATAGTCATTTCTCACTTTATACTTCGGTCTTTAAATCAAGATATAGCTCCCTGAATCCCAATTTCTTTTCCAAACAATCCCCTACTAGGGATATATATATCCCTATACAATTGATTTTTTCAGTACTTCCTTATAATAATTGGATATATATATATATATCATTACTATACTTTTATCTTTATATTTCCTAACCTTTATTTAAGTTCACTATCGGAGCATCATCATTATCTTGAACTAAACCATCACCCTCCAAACCTATAAAAAGATTTACTATCTCAGTAGTTGGAGAATATATTCTAGTGATTGAATTTTTTAATGTATTGACCCGTCCACTTGGCCCTCTCCCATGATGGATTTTAGATTATAATGGTAGACATGATCTAGGTGAGTAGGTATGTAAGCATAATCACTAGCTTTGGTAAGATAATTTATAAGATATTTTCACGTGGAACTATGAATATGTGGCTAGTACCTTTGATCAGAAGTATACCATGATTGTTAATACCTCCTTAGTTCTAATACATGAATACGCTGGGTAGGGACTGGTACAGTAGTGCACAGAGTAGTCGATTGAGGGAGAATTAGTATCCAGGAATAAGTGATGGTGGTGGTTGGAAGGACTACTAATAGTTAGCTCCCTAATCGATATTGTTTCTTTTCCAAATATACAGTACACCTCCCTATTGTATGGAAGATGATGAAAGTCACTATCTAGTGAAATAATTCTGAAATGGTTGGTAATGGTGACATGCAACACCCGTTTCATTATAGGGTTCATTAAATGTGGTTTGATCACCAAATTCAACATCTAGAGACCTTTACATATTTCCTCAAGGACTGTATCATACAAAAAATAATGATATGTTATTAAAATCATGTTTTCCACTATATGATGAATATTTGGGTGCATTATTTTGTTTTTATGACCCGCAACAGATGTTGACATGGTTGATCTTATAGAACATTCACTTGAAAATTACAATGTTATCCCCAATTTGTTTTTTAATTGTATTTGTTTTAAATATATCAATATTTTAAAGAAATAAAAATATTTAAGAAGTGTGAGATAAAAGATTCCTAATACTTCTACAAAAAATAGATCCATACAAACATATTCGAAACATGGGATAGTGACCCTTGCCATAAATAAAATGAAAAATGATTAAAGAATAACTTCTCTGTGAAAAAATATTTATAGAAAATAGGTATTATCAGACTCAATTAAGGTATAGAATTATAGGTTTGATCATAATGAATAATAGAATCGGTTGCAAAAGGATCTGATGTAAATATTATTATGTTTTAATAAATTTTAATTAAAAAATATCATATGTCATCTGGGATACTTATGATTGAATCCTTCTGAATGAATTGGTGATCCCATCCCATCGTATTGAGGTATAGATGGCAAGACAGAATTTGGTGGGATAATACGAAGATAAAACAGTTTTCAACATAAGCTATATGATGCTGAAGTTGATCATAAGAGTACACAAAGTCATGATAAAATATTGATACATGTTTCATTTTGAGGAAAAAGGACAATATTATACAATTTATTACGTTTTTTAATCATCGGTGTGAGGATAACTAGATAAAGTGGATGAAGAACATTAGTATGAGAATCATCACCATCACAATGTAAAAATTCATGAAAATTTATCTTGATAAAATAAAAAATCCACTGGAAACAAAAGTCCATCAGAAAAAGAATGTCAACATTCTTTTATAATGGATTCACACACTGATTCATATTTTTGGTATCTTATTTAAAATAAATGCATTGCATTATCAGAGGCATAATGTTTGAGGGAGATAGAAATTTATTTCATTATGTTCAAGGAAGAAAAGTCATACATTGTTCACATACAATTGAGTAAATAGAAAATGAAAAGAATTGTCGATTATTTCTCTAGAAAATGTTAATACTCAACACACTAGGGTGAAAATGTTCAACCAAGTGAATATTCGACTGATCCATTAGTCAGAAAATAACACTAATAAAAAAAATTTACACAGGATCATTAGTCTATGGAATTAAGGGAATAGAGAAAAACATTATAGATATTTTTGAATAGTTTTCAATGTATTACATTTTATCAATTGGTATAAAGCATATATTCAAGAAGATGTTCAGTGGTTATCAGTGGCCATATTCTGTTTTGAATATGATTTCATCATAATGATAATTCATATGGTCTTTATATAAGATCATTTGGAACAGAGTAATGGAATATAAAATCTATTGAATATCATCATCATAATTATTAATCACAATGAATACTCTTAATTAAAAATTAGACTGTTAATTTTTTTTGTAAACATGAATAAGTTAGAATATATTAGTAGATTATAGAAGCTCTGGAATATATAATGATGTATTGTAGACATCAATGTTGATGGAATAAATAAGAATGAAATATGGGATTATTAATTTCATTGAGTGGGAAGTGATATTTTTGTTACTGAGTTTTCTATTTTTTGGTGACCGTAAAAATAGAGCACATAAATATTTAGGATGTGTGTAAAATGGACTTATTAATGTGAAATAAGAGATCTAGAATTTGTTTTTTATTGTTTTGAGTTATCGATGAGTTTTTTTTTCAGTTTGACGTACAGAAAATTTCAATTGAAATAATCCATTAGAGTGTGGTTCAATCTGATCATCAGATCAAGTTCAATTAGGTAGCGCATCATCAATGTAAATCCATCAGATTGTACCCATAGAACAAACATTTATCAGAGTAAGGATCATCATGTTGACTTCCATCACGAAGTGGAAATGCAATCTTATTGCAGAGTTACTAAGTCAATTGATAAAGGAAGAGAATAAGGATAATTGGGTTAAGTACTACTAGAAATAGATAATCACTATTAGGTTATAAGACTGATCTACATCAGATTGAATTTTTTTGGACTGAGATTTCAAGACCATGATTTTGGAAAAAGTCTCCACACCAAAATAATCCATAAATAACTATCGGTGTTCTAAAAGTTTCTAAAAATGTGAAGATTGACATAACTCACATGTTGAGGAAGTGAATAATATATAATGTGCATCCATAAGGAAGAAATAATGTGAATATAGTATCTACAAATACTTAATAATTGTCGAAAAATATTTTTTTCTAGGGTGTATAACCCACTATTGTAAGTGGATAATGTAAAGGATAGGTTGGCAGTATAGAAAACTATTTGAGTAATTTTATCCTAGGATTATAGATTTTTTCACTACATAGACCATTTTATTGTAAAGGGAATATAGTTATATAATCCATGTTTGTGGGACTATCCAATAGGGAAAGGAGTAGGTCATAGTAAGTAACCTTATAAATATTTTTGGTTTCTCTATCATTATATTTGTTCCATATGGAAGGTAACGATGTTTGTTATATTTGAGTGGTTCCTACCTCTATAAAGATTTAGTGTTTTATAATGTTTTTTCTAAAAATATACAAAAACTGTTTATTAAATAAATAGTAACCACTAATTCACCCCCCCTTTTGGGGGTTTCAATCTGACTTGGAAAAAAATTGATATCGGATTCATGGGTTCCAATGAATGATATATCTATGAGAATACATCATTTCAATTTAGATAAAAATATTATTTTTTCTTTACTAAATGGATATAACTATCATATATTGATGAATAAGATGGTACCATATCTTTTTTGACTTGGCCTTGAAGTTAGAGATGCATCAATAGTGGGATTTCCTCTCATCAATGATTCTTTTTTGGAAATTTATGATTAGAATAGTTTTGAAGATGATGGAAAAAATATAATTCCATGATGATGGCTCTAAAAATGTTGTTTATGAAATTTTTAATGGGTTTACAACATCTATGAAAATGTTTGATATTCTAAGAAGAAACTATGCAAGAAATGATAATGTAAAGGAATCAATGTTGAAAATAGAGAGAAGTGTATTTGAGGATTTGATAATGGCTGATGATTACAATATTTATAGTTACATTAAATGGGTATATTGTATTGTATGTTACATATAATTTTTTTGAGAGGCCGGAAGACTCAAAAACTGTTAGGAATCTTCTGAGAAACTCTCCATATATATTTTAGGTGAAATCCATATCTTTAAAAGAAAATGAAAACTCATATTTAGATGATATTTAGAATACATTTGTGGAAGATGTATTGAGATATGTTATTGCATTCAAGAAAAGGGATTCTATAGAAATGAATTAAATGTAATTATAAAATGTTAAAACACTGATAAATAATCTAGAGAAGATTCAAGTGATATATAGGAAGTGGAAGAATCTAAATATTTCAAAATAATTGTTTCCATCATTTCAATGAAATGGAATTAGGGAAAATGGAAAAGTAAAACTCCCAAATGTTGTAATTGTGAAAAGAAATGAAAATATTCATATAATTTTCAAAGGAATATAGTTAGTGATTCTGAGTTAATGAGGATGATATTAAGTCCAAAAAAGAGGAAGAAACCTATGGTAAATATTCCATTGGAATAGAAAATGAAAAGTTATTTGAGTAGAATAAAGAATAGTGATTCTTCATCTAGAGTTGAATATGACTGTCAAATCAACATTATTATATGAGTTAAAAATTTATATAATTATTTAGGAAATGATAATAGTTATGAATATATAAATTTCAATTTTATTAGATATAGGAATGGTAATATTTGCGAGGATGAATTAAAACTAAAAATATTTAATGAAATCACAATTGGAAATGAGAACATCAACATAAAAAATGAGTAATTCATAATAAAAAAATGATGAACGAGTTGATGATATATAAAACTGAAAAGAAAATAGTAACTATGAAAGATATTCTAGATGAGAGAGAAGTGGGATTTTTAGAAACACATTCAATACTTCTAACAAAAAAATGTGATATAAGGAAAAAGATATGATATTTCACAAAGGAAGTTGTTGTTAAAGATGAAATGTCAAAATATGGTCAAAATAAAGGTTTACAAATGTATTCTTGTGATAAAAAGACCTTTCTACAAGAAATATAAGAATATTGATCAATTTATTATCCTAAGAAATATTTTCCCCAATATATGAAGAAACAATAACAAAAAAAAATTCTGAGAAATTTTACTATCTTTCAGAATAATTGTGATTCAGAGGATTTTGTTGGTGTTATGATGTATTATGACATAGAGATTATTAATGTCGGTAAAACCTGTTTCTACTAAGAAACATTTATGAATCAATGTGGATAAATTATGAGTAATGAAGATCAAATTTTTCTAAAAAATTTGTGGAACTAAAAAGAGATAATGAGAGGATGAAAAAATGATTATTTTGTTTAGAATATTGTAAAAATTATCATGCTTATTCAAAAAATAATGAGTTCATAGTTATTTGGATAGAACAAAATTTCATTGATACATTGATATAAGAATAAAAAAAATCAACTGATGAAATAGGGAAGAAAAAGATTTCTGACGATTTTAGAAATGCTGATAAAAATCTATCGATATATTTTGGTTCAATTTTTATGAAAATATTCCCAATATGTGACCAAGAATTGGATGTTAATAAAATTTGATTAACTATCCTTCCCTAAAACGAGTATGTCCAGAAATAATTGTTATAAAATAACTATTACAAAAATGTTGCTAAAGTGGAAAATAAATAGACATCCATAACAGAAGATAATATAGATGAAGATAATCATTTTATAAAATATGAAAAGGGTTAACCGTAGAATGAAAATGAATTAATTGAAAAATTAATGAATAATTAGACAAAGTTAATGAAGGGAGAGGACTATCAGTCTAAAATATGCTTTTATTAATCTTGTTAGGTACCTTAATATTACAAATATATTTTTATCTATACTAACATGTATGGAATTTAGGGAGTTTAAATTAAAAATATTTTAATTTAGTATCTTACTATTCTATAAATATAATATATGTAGGTTATAAAATATTTTTTTTGAATGCATTGTTTATAAAAATAGACATTCTGATATATATTTTTTGAGATGGGTGCATGAAAATTTTATCTTTAACAAATCCTTTCAAAACAGACCAATAAATGAGAATGGTGAAAGAAGCATGAAAATTTATTACATGAAAGTTTTGTTATACAAAAAATTGATAACAATTATTATACATGATTTTTTCTAAATTGAGATCCCAAATGTAGACATATAGTGGTTTCTTTAAATGTCCTTTTTTTGAAACTCATGTGATATTTATGTTCATCGAAAGTAGAGTTTCATAATTTTGAGAAAAAATCCAACAGTTGGAAAAGAAAACATATTCCAATAAGATGGAATATTTACATGATGAACCCATTGAATTTGAATTTAAATAATTGGTAGTGAAATGGAATCATGGATACAAAATAAATAACTGGATATTGAAATGAAATGGGGATATGGAATGTGGGAAAATGTGGACAACGAGTTGTACTATTTTGAATGGAATCATGATATAGAAGTTTGTATTGGCAATAAATAGAAAGGGGGATATTTTTTGGACCAATATTTTTTTTGTTTTATTTTTAATCTAATATATAATTATGTTGATTAAATAAATAATAAATAATAAGTGTGTGTGTAAAGATTCTAATAGGATTCATTACAACAAAATCTAACAATAGGATTTGGAACATTTTATATAGGCCATCGACATTATGATCAATTAAATAATGATTAAAGTAGTCCTTTAGTATGAAAAGAAGATTTATGGATTAAAGGGCTCATCATACATTACTTGGGATAATAATTAGTGGTTTGATCATTATGAGGATTGGATTCAAAGTCATGATCGATATGGTATGAATCTCACAATATTGTACTGATGTTTAATTCACAAATAACAAAATTCATTGGGGAAACCATTTTTAAAATACATTCAAAAGAAATGGGGAATAATGCCACTCATAATCAATATTTATTGGTATGAAATACACCACTATAAGAATAAAAAGTTAAAAATAATTCAATATATTCCAGACAATGATGATGTTGATGTTAAACACACTAATGGTCATGAAGAATTCCCGATACAAGATGGATTTTTTTGGAAGAGAGAAGAATATGATGCAATGTATATGGTGTTTCTCATCGGTGTGAGGAAAATTGAAATTATAAGGGTAAAGATAATTTTTTGATAATGTGATAAGGTTGAATGATTGATCTTTATGATATAAAAAAACCACTTCCAACATCAGTCTAACATATGAGGTATTCCACCAATACATATTATTAGATTATGATAGGAAGTCATATTGTTTGTGTGTTTTGTATATCCAATGTAGAGTTCTATTAATGGGATAATGATTTAGAAACATTTAATTTTATTTCAATTTGGTAATGAAATAAATTTTATAATTTTTTCTCTAACAATTGATTTAAAAGATAAATGGATTATTTATTGATTTTTTCTAAAGATAAGTTGATGACTCATTAGAATGTCATTTAAATCATTAATAAAATTAAATTTGAGACTAATCAAACTGTCATAGACTAACAATGATAATATTATTTGACATGGGATTATTATTATGAAGAATTGAATAAAAGGTTATATACATTGATGATATATCATAACATTTTTCAATTTCATACATTTTTTTAGTTGGTACTAAGAATCTATAGGAGATGAATATCAATGTTTAGATGAATCCATATTTCATTTTGAATATTCAATCATCATAATGAAAATTCATATAGTTTTTATATAAGATCATTTGATGTGGAGGAATGGAATGAAGAATATGTTGTATATCCTTATTGGATTGAATAATCAGAAGGATAATCTGAATGAAGAATTATAGGGAGGAAATGTTTTTTAATATTGAAAATGTATATATATTTTTGAAAATTTGATATTCTCCCAAAATCAATGAGAAGAATTTAAGAATTTAAATTTGATGAAATAAGTGATTGAGAAATTTGGGATAATTAATTTCATTGACTGGGAAGTGAAATTTTTTCTCATTATATTCATTTTGTGGTACCTATAAAAGGTGAGTACATGAAATTTAAAATTTCATTACAAACATTATTAGTTAACAAGAACTGAGAACTCATGAATTTGTTTTTATAAGAATTTATTTCCAAATCTATGTTTTTATAGGTTGATGATGAGTAAGTTCCATCATAATGAATCCAATAGAGAAAGGTTCAATCCTATCATCAGATTTTGTTCCATTGGTAAATGCATCATAAGAGCATGTCTATCAGAATGATCCCATTAGAGTGACATCTATTAGAGAGAGTTTCATCAGACTGAATTCCCACAAACATAAGAATTATGAGTTGTCGATTGAGTTACAATGATAATTGAACTATAACATCCCAATCCTAGATTCCACTCAATATCACCCCTAGCCATGTTGGAAACATGACCTCAAACGCGTCTCTCCAAACAAGATAGGTTTCATAGTAGTAGTGAAGGATTATGTGTGTATTTGTGGTGACTATTTACTCATCACCAGAGTGTAATGGATCATAGAATCAATAAAAAATAGGCAGCGGATGTAGTAAATCATACAAGAAAATATATTCATAATAAGAATAGATACCAATATCAAAAGTAAGCTCATATAAAATTGTGTTGATAATACATGACATGTGTCCAATAAATTATCCATAAAATCTACCCTATAGTGAAATAGAATACATGTATAAAAATTAACAAAAAGTAAAAAAATGTATCCCATCTATAAATATTTCACTCATCATGTTCCCATGATCAAATGATCCTCTAAAGTAGAGAAACATAAAAGAAACCATGTGTCTCTCTAGGTGTGGTATAATTTCACTACAACATGAGTCCTTCCTTGGATGTTCACTAAGGGAGACACAGTATCACCCATGGAATATATGATAAAATTATGTCTAAGTAAACCCTTGGAACTCTATATTAAATTCCAATAATAACGTGACATCTAATAGTCAGCCACAATGATGTCTATAATTTGTAGTATTTATAAGTTTTCCTTGTGTCACTGAGGCATAAGAAAGTTAAATGACAAGTACATTTGTCAATGCCATTCATCATTTGAGTACTTGTGTCACTAATGTTATATAGGAATCAATTTGGTCAATAAATTTTATTCAATATAATTTAATCAATGTCACATTCTACAAAAAAATTGAATTTAAAACTCACCTCAGTTAGAGAGTCAAAAAAAGGATAATATTAAAAGTCATAGTGTTTAATTCAATCATGTTGAAACTTAATATTAAGAGTAACTAATTATTAACCAAGAATCTCAAGGAAAGATCATTTGATCATTTTAATCCATCACCTTTTATTAATCAGTTCAATTAAATTTCATTTCATAAATTTAATTTATAATTGATTTCATAATGAAACCTAATAGAAAAGATGTAAAAATGAAAAACAAAAAATAATCCATATTAATATGAAATAAAAATTTCAATTCAATGAAACAAAACAACCTAATGTGATTTTCTAATATCAAGGTATTCAACCTAAATCTATTCACCAATGAGCCTCGTTAATTTTTTAAGACATGCCAATCAATTTAATTCACAGATCTAAATTAATTTCAAGGGTAAAACACTATGAATTGGGATCCCAATAAAAAGAAATATATAAATTCCTTTATATAAAATGAACGTTTTGAGAGAACCAAACCTAGATTTATAGAATATTTCTCTTCTAGTATTATCTCCTAATTTTATGAAGATTTGGTGAAAAATGAATGAAAAAATGAAGAACCTGTTAATAGTTCAAATTATGATGTTGCTAAATAGCAGAACCAATACCAAAATGAAAAAAATATTATCATGAATTCACTGTTATAAATCCTAGGATATAAGCACAAACTTAATCTAAGATCATAATGATGAGATCTACCAATTCCTAGAATAGGCTCAATGTGGTCTCCAAAATAAGGGATTTTTTGCATGGGATAATGAATACATTTTTTTATTATTTAAATATTTAATTAGGGGATAATAGATTGGTTCACAAAAAACATTGTGAAACATTATTTGACAGCCCAATTTGACCATACAATGCACCAAATTTACATCCATAGATATATATAACAGAAAATCACATGGTTTTATTGTATGGGTTTCTAACTATACTCAAATGATGATTTTTTTTAAAAAACATTCGTGCATAAACACACAACCATACACAAAAAATCTCATAGTTTTCTCCAACTATGTGGCTTGTAGATCTCCATTGACCAGCCTCACATGGTTTTATCTAATTGTGTGGATTACCCAAAATTTTTGGTACTAACTATGTTTGCATATAATTTTACCCAAAAATAAGGTTTCATGGATCTATACTAGCCCAAAAAAATCCTCATTACCGACATTAACCTCCAACGGAATTCACATTTTTCCACATTTAAAAATTTATACTGAGAATTTAAAAGCAAAATATATGTATATGTACCTTTATAATGAAAAATGATCATACATACATCCCTAATAAAGTAATTTGTCCCCGAATTTCATTTTTAGGGGTGGTGAAACATTATCAACAAACAAATCCTTCCACTATTCTCTTCCATTAGCCACCCACTCCCAGGTATTATCCTTGAATTAGACATCGATACATAGCACACATACTAATGACATGGATCATCCTAAGAGGACCATCATCATTTCATCCAAAATACACATAGGATTCTCCTTAAGGGATGCATCTACCTACCACTCAACGTTCTCAGGATGAATGACATGAGAGGTTTATAAATAGTAATATCCTAGTAGAGAAACATAGAATAATTCATGCATGGATTCTTACCTATGGGGTAACTACAACCAATAGGATACTAGGCCTAGTATATCTAGATACTCATGTTCCCCAACACACAAGGGTGAAATTTTACTGTGAGATCATGTCAACCTATGCCCCGACCACATTGAAACATGAATTTAAACAGGATCCTCATCCTCATAATCTAGAGGCCATCTATGATGATTAGTGTGTGATTTCTGCATATATTATATAGGAGCCATCCACATTTAAATCAATTTATCTTACTCTATGGTCTCATAAACAATATGAGGTATAAGAAAAGCAACATTTACTACCAATAACTAACAAAGGGGTGATTGGAATGTACAACCATTTGAATCTCATAATGTACCATTTGTATAGCAGTCTTAATTCTATTTTTATAGAAGAATTAATCTGTTGATAAATTCCTATACAAAGATCTCCTAGAATATATGATTCATTCTTGATACATTTCCATATGAACCTTTAACATACACTTCGACAGGATATCTATTTGAGGATTGTATACTGTGCTCAGATGAACATGTGTAAATGGAAACCTATTCACCCCTTTTCGATACCATGAAGTAAATTGTGAATCCTTATCTAAAATGATTAAATTTGAGACCCCATTATTTTTTAATATCTCATGGATATAAACCCTCCAAATCTCAACTACACTAATGGTTTCCTTATAAGATCTAATTTCCTAAATTTGGTGATGTTTTCAAAAACAATATGTATACTATTATTACTTTTACATAACCATGGTAAACTAGTTACTAATCCATAATGATTTCATTATATATATACTCTTGAATGGGTAACTGGTGAATTTTTTTTGGTCATCGGTGTTCCACCAACACTTACTGAGAGGTTGATCATCAAATGAAAAAACAAGCTACATCCCTTTTCAAACCCAACCTCTAGTACTAGCGATCCAAATCTTAGAACATATTTATGTCTCAAGGATGGAATATACTAGATAAATCATGAAATTATCACTTAATATCCTCATCCATAACTACTAGAATCCAATCCAGACCATATACACCCATAATTTCATCCTCACTTAAAGTCGAAAATTGGTGAGGGTCCCCACCTACCACACCCTCCCATAAGATGAGGTTCTATGAATTTGATATCTTCCACATCATTAATATATATAGAAGTGAATATGTAATAGATAAGGATCATATAAATTTCTTAAATTCTAGGTCCTACATATCCATGATCATCTTAGAGAATAAATCCATAAGCTACAAATCTCTACTGGTCTACATCGTTGCCTATATTTGAATCCTCATACTTTGTGCATTGCCATTTTCATGGCCTTTACCAGGCCTGTAAGAATCACGATGTCAAAATACTCTAGGTATTCAACCCATCATCGCACCCTGAGATTCAGATTCGAGTTTGTTAATATGAACTTGAGTCATTTTTGGTTAGTGAACACCCCAAAATTCTTTCTAAAAACACTATGTATCAAACATTTCATTTCGTGAAAAATGGAGCTAAATCATGATCATGTGCCTGGTAATTCATCTCATGTAATCTCAACAATAGGGATCCAAATACCTCAAATATAATACCCTTATTAAGAACTACTCCAAGAACGATACTAGATGCATCATAGTAAACAAGGTAACTCATTCCTCTATATGGAAAAATCAGTTTCAAAGGTGTAGTCAATATCCCATTCATCTTCTAGACGGTCGTATCGTAGTAATCGAACCAAATAAACTTCAAACCCTTCTTAGTGAATACCATAATATGTGGTCTTAATAATTATATGTATTTTATGAAACAAATGTAGTAAGTTTACACACCTAATAATCATCATAACTCAAATATGATCTTAGGATGCTCCCATGAAACTCTATCTGTCATATTATCTAAGTCTACTGATTCTCATGTCTATAAGATATTTTGATTTGGGAACTAAATTTGATCCTCCATAATGGCACTTTGTGAGAATAGAATATAACTGATTCTATATTAGTTTATTTAGTATGATCTCATGGTGTATAACATAGTCATTTTTATTGTGAGAATACGCCAAGACATAATCTGTGAAAAACACTAAATACAAATACATATAAGGATAGAATAAAAAGTAAATCAGTTTCATGAATACTGATGGTCTCTTCAGTAGACCAAATGGGTTATGAAAATACTCAAATAAAAGATACCTACTATTAAAGGATTTGTGGGGTATTTCAATTGGCTAACATGCACCTGATGATAAGTGGATATCAAATCAGTATTTTAGAAAATAGGGGATCCACAAATCCGGTCAAAGAGATCATCCATCCGATATAGTGGATATCGGTTAATTAGTATTAGTTAGTTCCATTTCTGGTAATCCACACCTAGCCTAAGGGATCCATCCATGTTTTCATGAAAATGATCAGATAACCCTCGAGGTAAGTGATGGGATGGATAAAAACTTTGCCCTCTAAATTAACTAGTTTCCACTTGATCTACTTCTCATAGTAGTTCCAATATTTAATAGAGGAATGGATACATGATCTACTCTAGGCATTAACTTGATATAGAACACTACCTCTTCCACTAATGGTTATTATGAAATTTAATCTAGTAAAATGTCCCTGAATTGATAAAAACTTACACGGAAATTTTCATAACATGATCCCGAATCATTTAGATATGAACTCACAATCTTGGATACCAATTTTTTCATCCCATGATGGTTGGGCCAAGATCAGCTCTCATAAACATCTCATTCTTATTTATGAGTAAACTCTCTACCTTCTAGTGATATGAAGGTCTTCCATTGATGACAAAAATAAATAAAAACATGAAATGTAAGCCAACATTCCATCCTGAGAATGACGTTGAATCATATCATCTCAGAGTAAAATTTGTCCCATACAAAATGACACCCACAAATCTCTAGGGGGAACTACATGCACTAATAACATCATATAATATAATATTGAATGGATTTTCCATTTTCATAAAACTATTAGTGTTATAGACATTAAGACCAAGGCTCTCTATAAAGAGAAAATATAAAAATCTATAAGAGGTCCTTGTATCGAAATGTGATGAAGATACTGAAAAGGCTAATATAATTGTACCTATGATAGTTAAAGTTATGAGATATTGAACCCCAATGGTCATTTTCACTATATATATCTAACATGATCCACACCCTTATGATACTAACATGCTCCCATGAGAAGATCCACCATATCTTCATAATAGATGATGGGTCTTAACATAGTGTCCTAGACCAATACCTCAGTTTGATATGCTAGATATACTCTAGATATATGCCTATTGAGAATCTATTGTCCCTAATTTAGAAAATGGAGTTTGTATAGACCTACTATCACTAGATGTCAAAGGAAAACTTCTTCAGTAGAGCTCTAGATAGATCATCATTCTGTATAATTGGAACTCAACTTGGTCCGTACTAAACTATGGAATCATATGTTTGAGCCTACCACATTAGTAACACTTCACCTGGATACATGAGTTTTTGGTATGGAATCTAGTGTCACTACTTTGAATCTCTAAGAAACACTTCCTACTAGAGTTCAATAAAGTACTAGATCAATATGTCAATATTATCTAGCATACACCCACTCCCTTTCTCTAGTTACACTCTATGATAAAATCATGATTCATTATTCCAGTAACATCATTCTTCATAAAACAATTAACCTACAATCAAATATCATACCAGATACCATCCTCTAATATATTGGATTTAGAAAACTAGTCACCCAATAGAATAGGTGTGAAGCACTGGTTATCAGTAAAATATACTGAAAATTCTATAACAGATGACACTCCCTACTCTAGATGCATGAACTTATGGGATCTATGGAACCTCAATGTATCTGGATTGAATAAGTCATAAAACGTTTTATGAAAATACATCCAAGGCATCTCATGAGGATGATACAACTATGCTATAACATCCCACCATATATTTTGAGAATAACATTGAATATATTAATTGATATTTACCATTATCCAAAGAGGAATATCTAGATGCTAAAATATAGATTACATGGACAATATCTGCTAAGCCATAGCTTATGGTCCACCATCCGTTGAAAAAGTGGGCAGATTATAATACTAGAAATAAAGGAATAAACTCTTTTATAGACAGGTTATGCCGCATAGCTACCAGAATAGTCTACAAAAAGAACAAGAACCGGTCATGGAACTATGCCTCAACACCTTTTCCCGGTACAACGACTAGTTCCACACCTAGAACCATTATAGGATCCACTGGTAACTCATGGCCTACGTCCTCCAAATTATGATTGTCACCACCCTTCTGGTGTATGAATGGAGGTCATTGTGGTGGCATGCCTTGAAAATTCCAACCAAACCCATCAATTCTAATTTATTATTAATGGGTGCAGCTCAAATGTGTAGATATTTTAATAGGATAGGTACAAAATTTCCAATATGATTACACACCCCTTTTTTTACTATATGAGTCTGGTCTAGTGGATGTAAATATCATATATGAACGATAGAGTCACTACCTACTATAAACTATTAGGTTTGGGTATGGGACATGTTTAATGCTATAAGAAACTTTAGCTTCCATTTTATTCCAACTTGAAAATATATATTCATTAAAATTTAGATTTATACTCATTTCACCTTTATCACATTTAATTTAAATATGTTGACCAAAATGGTTCTCTAAATTCCAATCCATGAGGGCCCATAATCCTCAAGAACAAACGTATGGCATCCATGAAATTTACACTATAACATGTTTCATAATAAATATCACAATAGACAGTGAATATATCATGGAATATATCACAAAATCATGTAGAAAGTAATTCAACCAAAATGGTATGTAATAGTGGTTGGTATTTTATTCATGTAAAGTTCTTAAAATTATAAATGGGGTAGAATACACCCATCTCAACAGTTTCTAACAGAATATAACTCATAATCATATCAATAATGATATAAAAATACAATTGTATCTCACAAAAGTGGAATCAAATCATCTAAAATTGTTAAAATCATAAAAAACATTTTAGTTCGGGGAAATTTGGATTTTAAATCTATGTGTGTTAGCAACACCCATACACAACTTGTTACTAAATTCTTATTCCTTCATATACATGTCTATTGTATCAAAATATAATAAAGAAATAAAATAATGCTCTGATTCAAATTTGTAACAACCTAGAATTATATGACAGTCAATAGTTCCCCTACCCTAGTTCTCCATGTGGCCTAAAGTGAATCTACCCATATTCCAAAGGTTGTTGACTAACTGTGAGATCCTATGTGAGTTTGTGCAGAGACTATGACCTCATAACTAAAGTCTAGAACATAATAATTTCAATAAAATATAATTAGATGAAAAATTAAACCATACAAATAATTGATACATATTAGAAATACATAAAAATATAAAAAGGAATCTTATATTAAATGATTATGATGATACATGTAATTTTTCTAATAAATAAGCTAAAACATGTTAAAAAATGTAAAATAAATGATGTATCTAATCTAAAAAATTGAAAAAATTGTCCCATCTCGAATCATAATGCTTATTTCATTACCATGCTCCTCTACTATGAGGAATTAGTGAAGACCATATAATAGGTCTCTTCCACTTATCCATATCTATATTCATATAGTCTTTTCGGGTACCCAAGGTTTATCTAACAAGGTGTGATACATAATACCAGTAGAAAAACTCCTAATTTCTAGTCACATCAAATCATTGAATATATAATAGTCACTATGTGCTGGTAGTAGAATAATATTTAAAGGATGTACTCAATGTAACCATCCTATAATGACTAGGTTTGATTTTTATATCTAGTTTATTTATTCACTAAATCTCATTTATTTAATAATTCATGAGACATATATCCTAGCCTGATATCCCAATGTTGATATATAGGAATGGATGTCTAAATAGACCATCCATATATTATAGAAAAATACCTAACATATATTGTGATTTCTATTTAAAGATGCATCACATAACTCATTCCATTCATTATTAATTTATGAACCTAAGTTCATCCTTGGAATCTAGGTATTTTTTGAGGTATAATATAAACCAATAACCTACAAGAATATACATGGTGGACTCTAAAAGAACCCATGTATCACTCTAAGAGTTTAATAACATCACTTCAATGTGATTATATCCTTGAAGGTATACTATGGGATCCCATGTATCATCCAATGAATGTATCATCAAATTCCCTCTGATTCCATTCTTATAAATTCATATCGAATTCCAAAAATAACACAATATATAACATAAATCCCCTATGAGTCTATCCTTAGAAGTATATATTAGAATTTAATTTTTCACTTGTTCATAAGAAAGATAATTCCCATGCAAATCTGACCATGGAATTAATCATATGAATCCATGTGTCACCCAAGGAATATAGACAACCATTAAATAAATAACATTCAATCAATATCTTTTAATCAATTTCATGTGAAATACCACGAATACTAAATTTAAAAATCACCTCAAATAGCGAGTTAATAATTAATATGTTTAGAGGGATTAGTCGTTAATTTAATCATATGGGAAACTCACTATTAATAGAAACTAATTCTTAAAAAAGAAACTCAAGGAAAGATCCTAAGGTGTTGGCCACCCATCCCATCCCATTAATCATTACAATTAAAACTTGTTTCATTTAATTAATGTATAATTTAATTCATAATGACTTTCCATTGAAAGGGGGTGAAAATGAACACCACAATGGTATCTAAACTCATTTTTCATCAAAATGTCTATTTAATTAAACTTAACACCCAAAGGGGTTGTTCCAATCCCTATGTATACAACCTAAGAACATTCATTGATGGGCCTCATTAATTATATAGGCCATGATTGTAAATTCAATTCAAGGATATACATTTAATTCAATGGTGACGCATTGAAAATTGTGTTTACGGAACAATGTTGTCTATAAAAACCTCAACATTAAACGAAATGAATAATGCCATATATTATAGGTTCATAGTCAATATATTGTAAATTAATAGCTTCTCATATGACTCATATCAGGAGAACAATGAATAATGGATGAATAACCTATATACTATGAAAATTAGAATCAATGTAAATAGCACAACGGATACCATAAAAAACGATGAATGAAACCATAGGAATTTAGAACAAACTGATCAAGATCTATTGACATGAGAGGAAATTGAATATGATATTAGACGAAAGAGATCTCTTACATCCTAGATTATCATGAAATAGGATTCTCAAATTAATGGATTTATATGCGAGAGAAGAAATAACAATTATGCTTGATTTAAATATTTATCTAGGGGAATATTTTTAATTTCACCCAAATTATGGGCTTACATAAATTGACTACACCATTTGGCCTCACCGTACACCAACCATGCATAATTAGCTATAAGGAATGTAATATCTCAGTATTTCTTGGTATATTTGTTCTAACCATGGTAAAACTATAGAAAACCACACTACCAAAATTGTAGACATGGAAACATATTTTATTACCCAAAATCAAATGGTTTTCTCTAAAAATGTGTCATTTAGCTCCCCACTATCTAGCCTCACATTGTTTTATCTATATATCTAGCTTGTCCTGCATGGATTGAACTAACCATGCAGAAGTATGTTTTCACAAAAAACATTGGTTCAAAACTCGGAACTAGCCCCCAAAAGCTCTGGTACATGTGTAACCTCCAACAAAATTATCATTAGGCCACAGTTAAAAATTTAAACTAAAAATTAATTTAAAATAAAGGATTTTTACCATTATAGAGAACCATTTTCTAACATGAAGATTGAATATAAGAAGAGGAATCAGAAGCAAGCCTATCAGTTGGAGACCATCAGACTAAGGTATCCAAACTGAGACAGATTATAATGATATTTTTATGAAGATTATCAGACCATGATTCTAGAAGATTTTTCAAGACTAACAAGTTCCTTATAGAATTTTTGGAGTTCATGATGATTAAATAATAAATATATTTGATTTGTCCTACTTGTTGAGGAAGTGATGAATTTTTTATGTGGGTCATAAAAGAGGAAATAATGAGGAACATGTAAGTATAGATATATACAAGTTTCAAAAAATAATTTTCTTGTTGGGGTGTATAACTAGTTGTGGGATGTGGACAATTAAATGTATAATTGGGTGGTATATCAACACCTATAGCTAGAATGTTTCAACTATGATTGTAGAATTGATTACTATTTGTGCCTTTCTATTGTAGAAATATGATAGTGAAAGAATCTATGATTCTTGGACTATCCAACATCGAAACACTACTAAAAAATCATTTTAATCCAAAGTTTGGGATTTAACATCACTTGTTAAATGTGTTGTTAAAGACCCCATTTTCAAGTGCTAAAAAATCAATGTTAAAGGTGGTTTTTGCAGCACTTTTTAGTGTTGTTAAAGGTTTCCTTGATCTATTCTTGTAAGATAACTACCGATATTTACTCAATTTTATCATATATATTAAAAAAAATAATAAATGGGGTCCATTTATGAGTGCTAGTAAAAAAGTGATGATAAATGGTTGCATTTATTAGTAATTTTTTACTTCTATTGATAAAAGATATATTTCAACGAAAAATCATTAAAAATATAATATATTAATATATAAATATTTTAATATAGATATAAATATGTTATATATTTTATAAATATGTTTTAGATAATGCTAAATAGGTATTTACAAATAATATATATAGTATTTGTTTTGAAAACTGCAAATGAAATAATTTAAAAAATAATTTTAATTAATAATGCCTTTATTAACATTATCTATTAGTAATTTCATAAAATATTAAACAAAAAAATTAAAATATATTATTAAATGATATAAAATAAGCTCAAAACGTAACTCAGACATCGAATGGAAATAAATGTTGAAACAGTGGTGAAGTTCAGCTCTACCATATATGATATCAAATCATGGGATGAAGTTTAAACTGTGTTGAGTAGAGGTAATTTCTTCATTATTTTTTCAAGATCCAATGGGGCCCATAAAGGCTCTAAAAATTATTTTTTTGTTGGGTACCCAATTTGTTTTTATTTGAATGAATTTAAGCCCCTTTTAAGGTCATCTTATTGCCTTATTTCTCTAGGGAATGGATTTATTTCCTTTAATTATATTCATATTAACATTATGGTTTTTTTTCAATGTTTAATAATTTACTATTATTTATAATCAAATATATCATAATATATGCATATTGTTTATATATCAGCCACAAAAAAAAACTTATTTTATATATTTAATTAAATATATATATAATGATATATATATACAGATACATCTAAATATATATATTCAAAAACTATAACAAAAAAATTATAAATATATAGATATATAATAAAATTGAAGACAAAACAATATAGGGGAGTTGAAAAGGTAGTTGGATATGAGTTAGAGGACTTGTGATACAATCTAGATAGTGGTAGGGGAACACGCATGAGTGTGGAATTATATAGGTCACTAATAAATTGGACGGGGAGAGTTGTTAGATTATGGGGTGGGGAGAGGTTAAAATTTTAAAAAATTATACCCCTTTATCATCTCGTCCTTTATCAGCACTAAAAAGAACTATTAATGGCCGCCTTTATTAGAAATTTTTGGTATTTTTAAAGGGGTCCTTTAGGAGTTATTTTTTGATAATTAAAAAAGTAGACCCAATAATGTAACTCAAATTAGAAGTGCTTCTAAAGTTATGATATATCCTATTTATCGGCACTAGTAAAGTCCATATTTGTAGTCATAATAGTAGTAGGTCTCCGTAGCGAAACATTAAAATATATATTTCAACTAAGTCTTTATATTTTATTTCATACGATAACATATGGTCTGAGTTATATTTAAGTATGTTTTAACTCTATCATGTTTTATATTTTTATATATTTTCATTAAAGAGTTTAAAGAATTATTTATTAAATAAAAAGGGACAAATCCCCCCTCCCCAACTGAGTGTTTTGAATACTACTATGAAATAACATACATGATATTGGGTCAAGATGCTATGTGTGAGGAAAATATATATAGTAATATTGAAAACAAGGAACAAAGAATCCAATCAATTAATTGAGGAAATTATGAATCTTTCTCAATTAGATACTCATGGGTAACTCTATTATTCATTCTTATCACTTGTTTGAAAATTTTTATTATGTGAAACGTTCACAACAGATTGGAAAGTCTCATGGGAACCCAAATTACATTTTATTATTTATTTATTTAACATTAGGATAACAATTTTTTGATATAAAAACACCTTTCATTATCTGTGGTGAACCGATTATTATTATTATATTAAATATTTGATGTCGGGTGTACCATTTGATTAATAGGAGATGGAAATTTTTTTCTAACATCTGTCCATCTGATTAATTTTCTTACTTAATTGTTTTCAAACTATATTCACTATTTTTTTATATTAAAAAAGGCCCGATGTTTTTTCAACTAATCATTTTTATTAAATGAAATATTTCATATTGGGATCACCAATTTTGATCTGGTGGGAGACATAAAAAAATTGACTGACATGCATTCAATGTGAACTTCATTGGATCAGAGAAAATTAGATTAGGTCCTTCAAAAGATCTAGATTTTATGTAAATGGGACTTCTCATGGTCAATAGGTTCGTAACAACTTCTTATGAAAAACGTAACTCCCCGCACATGATGTTTTTATCCATTTATGTTTTTATTTAATAAATTCTATTATATTATCCAATTGGTTATCTATCAGAATGTTCCATGATTTAGAATTTGTATTGAATAAAATTCATGAGATAAGGGAAGTTGTCAAAGATGATTTTTTTGAACAAGTGTATATTTTGTTAATGGTAATTGTGTGATTATTACCGGATCACATAAATCACAAAAACCACAACCCGTGAAATACAAGTAACTACATTCACCATAGGGTTCCATATTTTTCAAATTTTATTTTATGAATGTATCGGGAGATTGTTAGATATTTTGTTATATGATCTATAAGACTAATTTCAGAGACATCACATGATCAAGTGTGATATCTAATAGATATTCACATGAGTATGATAACTTTGCAGAGGTGATTTGTAGGATCATGAAAATATCACACATATCATATAACACTTTCATATGATGTTCCAATGGTCATATGATCTCGAGTATTATTGAATTTATTTTACTTTTGCTAACCCATGAGATTAATCTCTGTCTAGGCATTAAAATTTTTTCTTTTCATTATGGAGAAAATAATATCTCTTCTCAGGTATTTCTCTCACCCTAAAATTATTGATTCTCTCATAGTGAGATTCATTGGTAACCTTGTACCATTACATGAATCCAATGATCTGATTAAGGGTATATCCATTAAAACCTTCTACAGTTCCCTTATTTCAAATAAAAAGAAATAAAAACCATGTTATTCATTTCATATTCTCCATAGAGAACTTCAGTATCCTTTTAAGCCAGTCTAAAAGCATAAAATCATTAAAAATGATTCTTTTTATATTAAAAGACTATAACTACTATTTTAAAATGATTTTATCATTCTATATTCAATATTTATTTAAAATTAAAAATTAAATTACATTTTAAATTTTGTTTCTTAAATATTTACAAATTTAATGATATATGTAATTTTAAAAATACAAAAAACATTTACTCCTTTTAATTTGGTAGCCTTTTAATGGTTTTTTGGTATCCTTTTATGGTGTGTTTTTTGGTACTAATTCTCTTATATATTCTTCATATTTGAGTTTGGGTAATTTTGGGTAAGGTATGAATTGTCATTGGTTTATCTCCTTCATTTATTACTACACTCCACAATTTATGTTCTCTTGGTGGGTGATTGAATTTAATTTTTATGATGTTGGTGAATTCCCAACGAAGTTACAATCTCTTTAAACCATATTTCTTTTTTATATTAAAATTTAGTCCAAATTTTTAATAAATGGTGGATTTTTCTATTTGAAAAATAATTTTAAAATAGTTCTATCATTGTATTAGAATCAAATTGAAATGGATTTTAAAACTAATTGTGATATTTTTTAAATTGTGTTATTTTGGAATGTAATATTGAATCTTGATTTTTTTTAATCATTTTATTGGGTTTTTGAAATTTATTGAATTATTTTTTGATAAAATAAAATTTAAGATGGTTTCATAAATAATTGTTAATTTTTATGATAAAAATATTTTGATATAGGTATTTGTAATGAATGGGATATTTTTTAAATCCTTAAATTGGTACCATTACAAATGGTTATATGAATTATTCAAGATTGATTGAATTGAATAATATCCCAATGAAGTTTTTATTTGACATGAATACATGGGATCATGGGATGTTAACTACTTAGAACAGAAGATATAATTATACTACTTCTATATAGAAATAGAATGACAATGAAAATTTAAACTAATCTAAAAAAACGTAGAGAGATCTGTCAGTTGGTATATTATACTAATTCCTTAGTCTAATTACTATTACCCAATATTTAGTCACATGATATTGTGCACATTGGGAGTCATAATATACTAATATGTGTGAGAATAATTATTTAAACATAATCATGGGTCTCTTAACCATGGATATACAATTGAAAATTATTTTATATTCCTATTTTATGATGTTTTTTTAACATCAGTTTTGATAGAAAATCATATACCTAACTCTTTTAATGAATTTATTTCGAACATTCCACTTTGTTCGAGTTACATATTACCATTAGAATTTAAGGAAATATACATTTAAAAATTTTTAAATTACAAGAAATTTAAAAACATTCTTTAGGAATATTTTCATCTTATCTTTGTAAATATTTTTATGTAACTCCTTTTTAATTCTAATACAAAATTTTTTATTTGATATGGATTTATTTTTAAATGATTGATATAATCCTACTTTTCTTTTATAGATGTCCTAAATTTTCCTTTAGTAATTTTTATATTTTCTAAATACTATTGTCAGAAAATGGAAATCACTACTATTAGGTGGTGAGTGAACTATATTAGCAATTCCTCGGAGTGGGTGGTGGAAGATAGATATTTTGATCAAATTTTTACATTAACATCAAGGATTTATAGTCTTGTTATATTTATTCGATTGATGTAATGTATGAATACGTGAATCTACTACTTTTGGATATATGTATTTAATGGGATTTTAATTCCACTACTAAACTATTTTTATTTTTTTGTCTGGATAAATCATTCGCTTCTCATTTTTCGTGATGACCAAATACTTATTCCAATCCAATGGGGATCAAGAACATTACATACCTTTATTGTTAGTTTCTTTGGGTGCAGGTTGAAATTGTATCCTAGTAAATTTTATAATAAATTTTATTAGAGGTTTATTAGAATTTCTATTCTAGTTTTTATAATAGAGTTTGGGTAGGACTTCCATAATTCAAGTATTTTTTTATTTGAGGGTATTTTATTGACAACCTAATAAGATGACATTTTAATTATTGAGTTTATATATAATTCATGGGCCTCTAGTTTGATCGTAGAACTCATATTTTATTTAGTCCTTTTAGATTTTATTTTAGTGATTCTTTTTTATTAGTGATTTCATGAATACTTCCAAGAATTCTAACATATATATGTAATTCAAACGACTGAATGTTAGTACGTAATCTTTGGAAAATATTGTGTGAAATATAAATCCAACTCTGAATTTAATCTAAATATAAATTTAATGATTTTTGAAAAGTATACCAAAATGTATGGTTAATCCATGTGAAGTTGATATTTATTTGAATTTTACTATTTTTTTTATTTTCAGTTTAGTGTTGTTTTCTTATTTATTATAATTTTTTAGAAAATTATTCTAGGAGTGTTATTTTTTCTTTTGGTTTGGTTAAAATATAATTTAAAAATAAAATAATTATATGATTTAATATTTTTGGAAAATTTCATTCACTTTTTAAAATAATTTAAATTTCAGTTGGCTCAAAGATTTCGGTGTTTCTAAAATATTTTTAATTTTTAACGATGAAATATTTATGGAGAATCCTGATGATAATTTTTAAAAAAGGTTTAGTTTCTTATTATTCTCAAATATTTCATGTAATTTGGATGAAGTTTAATTGAATTTAATTAAATAAGATAAATGTGATATTTATAAATTGTATTTTAAAAATATAGTAGGGATATGGATTCATTTGAATTGTTTTCATGGGTGTGAAAATTTTGGTGTCATGATGGGGATTATTTTAAAAAATGGTTTTATAAAACACACTTTATTAAAACATGTTAGAATATTGTATATGGAAATTAGGACATTGACACATTGTTTGGGATATTTTTTGTTTTGGGTTTTTTAGTTTCTATAAAATTATGGGTTCAGGTAATTTTATATTGTGTGCTCAATCTTGTGATACATGACATATGAAGTATTTTTGTTTGTTTGTTATAATTATTTTATGAGTATGATAATATCTTAGTATAATTAAAATCATTGGTTGATTAATATTCAACTGGAATAGTTGTTCTTTCGAATTTAGACTGCAGACTCTATATACTTCCCCTCATTTTCCTATATGTGGATTACATTCATCAATTTCTAATTGTTAATAAATATCACATATTGTGACACTGGGATTATTAAGATGTGGTGTTTTTTTTAATATATATAGGGAAATATTCTCTCATATTGGACATACAAAACAATCATTATCAACTATGTGTGTTTCATGCTCGAGAGTATGTGTTGGAAGCCATGGAAGTTTGTTACATTGTATAAGACATAGAAGTACCAACCTTGATTAGTTCTCATAGATTATTCTATTAAGTATTTAATAACAAATTTAGTGAGGATGTATTAATATATGGAATTCTTTTTATCACTAGTATCTCAATGAATCAATGAGGGATTATTCTAACCTTTTTATTGAGTTTCTTCCTCATTTCCCTTATGTGAACAGAAAAGAATCTCTTATGAAATAGTGTTTCCTAGATGGAATCAATTCATATCTTTTATTGGTTATGTTTCATATTGGCCTAAAATGTTATATTATATTTCTGATTTTTTCCATTATAGATGAGGGAAACATGATTGGATCACCATTAGTGAATGATTTATCATATTCTTATTTGTGATATAGGAATCAATAATATGTGAAACAAGTTTAATAGGTAAGATAGTATATGTAGTGATATCAACTGATTTTGGTGTTTATGTAATATATATTATTTACAGATTAATCACTTTTTTCAAGTGTGTAAATATAACACATATAGAGCATACTTGTAAGAATTCTCTTAAATCCTATTGCACTTGTGATCATTTGGGTCATTTTTATACCACAACAATGTCAATGGTAATTAGGAACTAAGGTAACTACTAGGGTGACCCAGTATATTTATACATATATATTATATCTTTTTTATATGATTATTCATTACATTGAAAAATTAAAATCCTATGGACCATAATTTTATAGTGCTTTTGAAAACATCGACGCCAATTTTCTTAATTAGTGGATGATATTTTATATCTTCCATAAAGTTATTATCTTTTTTTAATCATAAATTACATAACATACATAAAAATATTTTAATATTTAGGTATGAATAAATAAAATAAATGTTTTCCTCAAATGATCAGTATGGGTTACAATGGAAATACCTTAGAATAAAATTACTATATTGTTGTGGGGACATAAGCGTAACATTTGAAAACCATATATTTCAAATCAAAGATCATAATATTTAATCTTGGAATAAATATTAATATTTCATAAGAAAATGATCATAAAATAATCAAATAACACAATATATGAGATCATAACCACATAATATGTCATTTATTTGCGGTATACAAAAAATATTAGAATATATTATGTCAAGGATACAAAACAAGAAAACCATAACTTTATTGGATTGTGATAACACTCTGTGTACCTATATTAGGATTGGGATGAACTCATAGGTACCATATTTTGGTTTTGGACTAACAAAAAGTTTACCCTCCTTTATGGGATAGTTCTAACAACCCATGTATCAAATGTGGCCATAAAGATTTTATCATTACACAATGAATTATATGTGTTGATTTGTTCAAACTATTACATAATAAAACTAATACATACATGTTCCATAAAGATGATTAAGAATCTTTCATATCAGAACCCTCGAAAATAAATGGTTTTCATAAACATTACATGATATCATAACCTATGAAAGAGTGGTAATTTTTATAATCATTTTATTATTTCATCATATCATAACTAATATAAAGTATGAGGGTTTTATAAGAATTATATCATTGTCTAAATATCATAAAAATATTTGGTGTTATAAAATATTTATGGTATACACATATAATATAAACGGGTTACAAAAACACTATTTCATTAAAAACCCTTCATATTAATAAAAATACTTATATCATTGGTTCATACAGAAATTTATTTATAAGTTACATCAAATAATTTCATAAGATATAGAAAATATTTTGATAGATAAATCCCTTGGAAAATTCCTGTAGGAAGAAAAATTTTCATTAACTTTTATCTTTTTAAAAGATAAATAATTTTATAACTTCTAATATCTATAAATTAAAATATAAATAGATAAATGAATATATTAAAATAGTTTAACAAATTTAATTGGGTTTATAAATTTTTTTCATGAATATTTTTTTAAAAAAAAACGTACTTAAATTTGATTAAATTGAAAATAATAATGGAATATAATAAAAGAATATCTGATGTAAAAAGTTTTTAGTATGACAAAAAATCACAATCACATTGTACACATTAAAAAAATTGTTCCTTTCAAATTTTCAATATAAACCAATTTGAATGTTTTTGAAAATTACATGATGATACCATTAAAAAAATTATAAAATAAATAAAAGGTTAACTATTTGTCCAAAAAATCATATGGTAATAACAAAAAAAATAAATCACTTTTAGAAAACCTAGTTTTTGAATAAAACAAATTTCTAAATGATTAATGTTTTATGTTTAGATTTTCTTCAATACATTTTCCCAATCATTTCATGTGCCAAAGAGTAAAATTTTTTATTTCAATGAAAAAAATATCAGGACTAATAATATTAGAATAAATATAATATGAAATATATAAAGTTCTATCATATGATTTCATCATTTTTAACTTATTCATACACAATCCTTTTAAACTATGTTATTATAACATAAAATCATTACCAATTTGGTTATATTAAACCATATTCCACATGATAGAAAAACAATAACATTGAAATAAAATACAAATAGGATAACTATATTCATTATATAACATTTCATAGGGGAATCATATACACCTCATAAAAGTGGATAGGTGCATAGCATAACATTTGTTACAAAAAA
The DNA here is from genome assembly GCA_963277665.1 of Viscum album. Classification (NCBI taxonomy): domain Eukaryota; kingdom Viridiplantae; phylum Streptophyta; class Magnoliopsida; order Santalales; family Viscaceae; genus Viscum; species Viscum album. The sequence goes on from OY728136.1 coordinate 616,088,203, forward strand.
TGAATATTATGAAAACATATCTTACCTCTTTGGAATATTTTTTACAATAAACAAAAAATAATAATTTATCAAATAGATATTTAGATATATTAAATTTTCATGATAGTAATCATAAAATATATTCATTTTTATTATTTACACCACATAAATGAAAAATAGGTGGTGAATCTGGATTGTGTCTCATAAATGAAAAAATGAGAGGGAAATCCCTCACCACATTAGTAGTATTTTGAATCATAAACATGGAAAAAGAATAAAATCCAATAAAATAATAAATATCATGGAAATAATGTGATTCAAGATATTTAATTTCAATGTTACAATATATTCATAGTAGGCATATACAAGTTGGCAATTTTTATAGGTCTCCTAAAAATAAATGAAGGACTATAAATTCCTTAACTTAAGTATTGAATTCCATCTTAATCATTAAAAAGTATTGTATAAAAAATATAATATTTTTATAAATATATTGTAGAATAAATTTCATATATATCATACAATATATTATTTTCATATATCATTTTCACTCATTTAAAAAAAATTCAATATTAATGTCAGGTTTCATGCAAGAACTACATTATTTCTCATGTATGTTTTAACGTTTTATTTCTTGGTCCTCACACATCAATAATGGTTTCATCATATCCCAAATTTAGTCCATTAGAAAAATATTATATATAATCATGACATATGTATTTCTAGTAATCCATGAAATTTAGTTGTTGAAAGTAAAATATATTGATCATTATGATGGTTGGTCGTACGTACACATGAATGTTAATTCCATTTTGTTTTAAAATTGAATGATATAAATATAAGTGATATATATTAAAATAATAAAATAATTTATTTTTCATATATATAACATATTTTCAATAAACAAATTAAAAATACCATTCATGTCAAATGTGAACCAATCACATCACTTCATGAGATGACAGTCCTCTGTACACATGAATGATGTTATCTTATTCTCAAAAATGTAAAATAAGAAGTACTCTGAGATAAAAATAAACATATCATAATAAAATCATAAATAATTTTTTTGGATATATAAAATAAATTATACAATATTTTCAGCCCTGAGAGGTGGAAATGGAGAAATAAGTGACATGCGAGGTGGTAGTCTGTCATACACAGAAAGGTTGATTTCCTCGTATAATTGATAGAGGTTAAGATGGTTGTAGGTAATTAAATTAATATATAAAAAACATAATATTTTTATGAAACATATGTTATTAAATAATATTGGTATAATATAAATTTAATTTGGTGAAGGAATAAATAAATTAAAAATATCAATGATGAACCTTGTGTATTCTTTAGGTAACATCCTTATTTTTTCACAAAATGCCATTCAATAATGGAATTCATTCAAAAATATGGATTCTCATATAATGGGTGGGATTTTGGAATGTGATTATTTTATGTATTGAATGAAAGAAAAGTGTATTATGGAGTGAATAATGTTGGAGAGTGGTAGGCCATTTATAAGATGGGGAGAGGTCACACTTGATAATTTTAAAAGAATTATGTGCCCCCATATATTTCATATGTCGTCATGGTTGAATATAAAAAATTATAAAACGATATAAGATCTATTGTATAAATATGTCAATGAAAAACAATTTATACTTGTTTATCAGTAAATTTTAAATTTTATAATTTTTGTTCATCCCCCTTTAAACAAATTTTTAACATATATGTGATATGTAATTTTTACTACGTGTAATATTCATTTTTTTTTGAAATTTAAGAAAAAAATATTTGATAATTAAAAACATTCTGATTATAAGTATGATTATATATTTTAAAATTCTAATGAATGATATAAATGAATTTAATTTAAAATTAATCTCATAGATGTGATTAGAAAGCATGTTTTTAAAGGTATAATGATTAAAAGTGTGATATATTATTACATGAAAATGAAAAAACAAATTGATGAAAATTACATAAATTTGATTAATGGATTAATTCTTTAACTAATTTATCTATAATGTAAATTGAAAATATAATTTATCATTATAAAAAATTAAACAAATATATATATTTCAATTAAAATTTAGTATCTTTGACCATTTACTTATAAATGAAACCCACTCGAAATATCTATAAAATTAAAATTATCTTAATTTTGATATGATGATTAAAAAATGAGTTAATATTTTTAGTTTAAAATTAATTAATTTCTCAAATATTAGTTTTTAAATAAGTTCGCCATAGAATGATGAAACTAATATTTTAAAAAATTACTATCAAATAAAATTGGATTTATTATTATTATTATCCATAAACAACATAAGATGAATGTTAAAAATTGGAATACAATTATTATTTATAAATTTAATTTAAATAATTTACAAAATGTGAAATTTTAAAATTGTTTATAACTAATTGCATTTGTGATGTCTCTATTTAAGAGAAGGGGAAGTACCATTTTATAAAAGAGTTGAGAGGCAATTCATGGAAATACTGAAATGTTAATTTATTTTAAAATTATAGTCAGGTTCTAATAACTCCAAATAAATTTACTTAGAGGATAAGGTGGCGATGGGTAGAAATAATTTCAACTAATAGGTTTTATACAAGCTTAGGTAACTTTATTGACCTTATCTTTTAGATGTAACCCTTAGTTAAAATGATTAACTTTTACCATGCCTTCTTGTATAATTTTAATAAATTGTTAATAAACATAATATAAAATGACTAGATAACATCAAGTCATTAATTGATGCCATATCTGTCATTATATTAGTCTATTAGCGAATAATTAGATTTTTTAGGAATAATATATCATTAAATAATATTGTAATTATTTTAATAACACATTTTTGACATTTTTGACACTATTTTGTATTTGGTTTTTTTGTGAAAGATAGAACATGTTAATTAATTCAATGAAAAGACATTAAATAAACTATAACATTTCATATTCACCATGAAAATTCGTGGATGGAATGAAAAGTCTTAATATACATTTATTTTTATATTTATAATAACAATTATTTTAATCATTCATTAATAAGGTAATTACTGCTACAACATTGTGTCATAAATAACATTAATTATATAATGTCTACAAAATAAAATTATAATACCATTATATAAGAAATATTTTTATATTTTTAATGATTATTTATAGTCGAATTTATGGTAAGTGTAACCTTATATTAAAAATGGTTTAGTTATTAAACTTTTAATTAAACACATTTAAATATTATTAAAATAAAATATAATAATTGTCCTAATCTAACAAAAATGTATCAGAAGTATATTATTTTTTACCAATGGTTGATTTTAGTCGAAATACACTTATATAATAGAATAAGGACATGTGTTGTGGTAATATTAATATTATTTTTACCATTAATTACATTATTAAATTTTTTCGCATTAAATATAATTCAAAATGTACTATTCACCATAAAATATTTTCACCCTATTGAACCACCTTTTACTTACAGATTTCAACCGTGTCTCTCAAATATTTGAAATTCCATTCATAAAAGAGTTAAAATTATGTTTTATAAAAATTTGGAAATTTCCCTAGAAGGTGGGAAAATGTTCTTAGTAGGTGGTTAAAGACGTTAAAATTATTCCATAAAATTTTATATATAAAATGTTAATATAAAATAACTCCAATGAATTAAATTTTACTAATATATATATTATTTATCTATTTTATGATAAATTTTGAATTAAAAATACTTATTCTGATGAAAAAGTTAGGTTTTATGTATTATTCAGTATTTTACACTATTCATAAAAAATTGAATGTTTTCAGAAAAAATACAAATAATTCACCCTAATATAATTTTTATATTACGAGTTAAAAAATGATATATATTTTACCAAATTCAAAAAATATATGTTTCATTAATTAATTTAAAAATAATTTCCTTTGTGAAAATTGGAAAATATGTTTTTGAGAACTAAAAAGTATCAAAATATTGATTTGTTTTTCAGTCCAATTTAACTGTAAAATTACATCCAATAAATAAATTGGATTAAATAAAATAAATATAACTTAATTATAATTAAAAACCATTAAAATTCATAATTTAACTCTATAAATTATTTTTATTAAAATACTCATTTTCAATTAAAATTTATTATTTTTCACTCTTCGTCAATACAAGAACGTTATCAGAAAAACACCCAACATTTATTGAAACTAAATTATTATGTCACACTTATATAGAAGTATTTTATTTAGTAATATTTAATATATAAATGTGTCAAATATTAGATTTTAAAAGGGTTCAACATTAATAGGTGGTAAAATTGAATGTTTTTTTTAAAAAAAACTTATTTTTTTCTGAAAAATTGGATTTTTTTTCTTATTTTATTTCTAATGACACATAATATGGATTCTAAATGTATATGGAGTATATAAAATTCAAAATTCAGTTATTAATATTCACAACCTCATTTTAAAGGGCGAGTTTGGTAAGTCTTGGTGCACTCGAACTCGATGTTGTGTGTGGCACAAGCTATTGAATTACTTTAAAGAGATAACATATTATGAAATCTTGGGGTTTTACAATAATCTAGTTCTTAAAATGGTTGGAATTAATATTAATAATAAAATTATTAAATATATAATTTTCCAATCTATTTTTAATTTATTTATTAATTATTTTTTAATGAAAGCGTTATTTTTACAAAAAACAACTCTATTCTTCAAAAAATTTGTTTTCTTCAAAAATATACTTCTTTATAATTATGAATATATAGTATTGATAATTTATAAAAAATCTGGAAATTTTATTTTAAAAATATAATTTAATTTTTAGAATAATAATATTTAAATTAACTTATGTTAAATTTCTTATAATTTTCATAGAATGTTGAATTACAATTAAATGTTGAAAAATAAAAATTTTATAAACCATTAAATTTATTTATATTAAATATATCATTATGGTTTTAATTTGATATAAAATAAAATTATTTACTCTTTATTTATATATAATCAAATTAATTTCATTTTAATCATCAATATACCTTATTTTTGTAAAAGTACATTTTCTGGCCTAAAATTCATTTTTCATGAAACTTGTTGTCATTGAGTTTTATTGAATTATGTATTTATTAAAATATGAAAATATTTGTCTTAAATGGTTATAATTTTATAATATATTTGGATTCAGAAGGAAAAAATTTAGTAATCATTCCCCTTTTATTTTTTACCAATATGTATAGTAACATTGGAATTTTCATTACCTCAATAAATGGTAAATTGAGAAATATAGGTTAAAATTGATATGGAATAAATGATAACCATAATAGAAGAGTAAAATTTATTCTATAATTATTCTACATCTAAAATCATTAATATTTTAGATATATAACCATTTATGTCCTTTAAGATGAGATTATTACCTTTATAAATTTCTATTCAATGAAAACTAAAAGATGTCCCATTGATGACTATAATATCTATAGAATTTTGTATATGGTGTTTCTTAGAGAAAATCATAGACTACAAATAGTCATTTAGAATCTCAAATATTTATTTTCATCATCATATCTTATTATTAATCTTCATATAAATACCATAAATACTTACACATGGATGATACCATAATAATTTTACTAAAGGAAATATCAAATAAATGTTATTAAAATTACTAAAATAAAATAATGTTTTGTGATAATTAGTGTGATAAATGATTTTTTTTACTTAATTAACATTTCTGGGATGTATTGAAATTATTTTTACAAATTATAATTGTAATCATTATATTATTAAATTCAATTTAATGAATAGTTCTTAAAATTAACATTATCAATATTTTATAAAGAATAATATTGTATTAAATTATAGAAAATTCATAATAATATTAAATTCACACAATCACTGGTATAAGGATTTTAATATTTTCTATTATATATTAATTGAAATTTTTTATATAGAAACTATATTAACAATAATAGTGTAAATATACATGTTAGCACGAAAGGAGTTTAAGAGGTTAAATGTGGGTTAAAGCTGGATGATAAAGTTAAAAATTTATTTATAAATTATCTAAAATTTGATTGATGGGAATATTTTTAGAAATAATCTTATTATAATCTAAACAAAAAAAATTATATCCATTTTAAATTGGAAATTGTCATATATTAATTAAATATTTTATTATATTTCAAATTTGTATGTCCCATCAATTATAAATGGGAAACAACTTCATTCACTTATTAACACCATGATGATCCATATATATTGATCAAGTACTAGCCATTAATTTTCCCAACATCTATATCCTTATTATGGGGGATTTATTTTCCACATAATTCCATCCGAAATTCCTTGAATAAGTGACCATAAATAAATACACTGAAAAGAGGTTTTCATTTTTATCAAATAATTCCAGAATATTTCTTATTCTACATTATATTCATGAGTTTTTTCATCCTAAAATAATAAATCTAGTAGAATGTATATAATTATTTGTTTTTTTATTATAAAAAACTATACTCTACCTTTTATCAATCTTATAAAAAATGAAATAATCGCATGTGCATACATACGACTTTTTATCTCCACATAGTGGTGTAATTTATTTTTCATCACCAGATTACAAGGATGGTTATAATAATAAAAATAGTAGATATATAGGGAAATTATGAAATAATAATTATTCAAGGAATTTATTATATCACCATTAACTTATTATTTCACCCATTAATGGAATGATGTTGTTTCACATCTATAAGTATTACCTACCGTCTCCATGATATGATGCGATAAATTCTCCATGTTCAACAATAAAGAAAGATTAAAAAATTTATATAATTTAATGATATTACATATAACACTTTAATATAATTCATTATATTATGTAACTATATATTAGGAAGATGATTCTGGACATACATGACAAAACATGCATTAGAGAATTAATAATTTAACACTAGAAACAAATGTAACAATTAAATATTATTAAAAAATGGGTTGTAAGATGATATAATAGGATCATATATGATATAATAAATATTATTATTCATTTTATTTAAAATAAAAACATTATTTATATATATTATAAATTAGGATAAATAATTATTAAGTAAAGGAAAGTAAAATATAAGACATTTTTTAATTCCCTCTATATTCATAGGGTTATAAGTCTACTTTATTGATTATATTATATCACGATTAATTATATAATTTAAATTTTTTTTAAATCTTGTACATATTATTAAATTTTTTTGGATCTAAATTAGTAACACAAAATTAATGCATCTGTTAACACTCACTCTAATGACATGAACATTGTAAGGTATTTTTGAAATCATTTTATCTTTATTGGTACAATATTATAATTACATGATTATATAATAATATGATTTTGTGTATAATGAAATTTTATTAAATTATATAATTGACATAATTTATTTATGTGGATTTACTATTTATTAAAAAATATATTAATTTATTAATTCGCACATCAACATTATAAGAGTTTATTTCACATTCACATTCAAATCAATATTGTATACAATTCAATTTTCATTAAAAATAATTTTTTTAATTATTTTTTATAAATCCTTAAATTTTATTCTCATGTGGATATTAATAATATTACTCAATTAATTGTATGCACATGAGCCTCGACCCAGTTGGTGAGGTATCATTAAGTTCATCCACAAGACCTAGGATCAAAACCAGATAGAGGAATATTTCTGGATACTGTAGCATCAATGTATTAGGTACTGTAGCAGACAATAAACTATGCAGGTAAAGTAGCAGAACTGTACACTATATAGGTATTGTAGTAGAACTGCATAGTGTGTGCTACTATAGTAGGCACTGTAGTTGTAAATGTACCATGTACTATTCAGTACTATAACAGCTGGAAGTATTCACCTTGGGCCACTGGTTTGGGCTTGGAGTCCTTAAGGCTTTCCAGCCAAGCAGTCCTTCAGGTCAGTGGGGCTTTCGCGCCACCTTTAAGGACCTCAGGCCATCTCAAGGCTTTCATGCCACATGTATTTAAGGTAGACACACTACAAAAAAGGAGAGTCCTAGAGAAGGATTCAGAGTAGGTGCACTTACCTGAGCATAACCAAATGGATTGTTATAATGAGAGGGATGACTATGCCATCGGTACCAGCATGTCCTTGAATGGGAAGCCAAGCCAGACGGTCATACAAAGGTGGAGAGCTACTATCATGACTCAGATGATTGGGAGGGGCAGTTCCTTGTAGATATTCTTATTGAATTCTCTAATACCTTCACGTCATGTAATCTCCTAAGCTTATGGGCCTTGTAATCTCTGAGGCTACAAGATTTGTAAAGGTTCCACCTCATCCTTTGAAAGAGGGGGTTATCAAAAATCAATAAAAATGAAGGCCTTAGGGACATTCGGACAATTAATAGTACAATTTTATCTCACTTTGTTACTTATTTTGTTTTTGAAATTTTTTTCATGGAAACATGACATCATTTCCCTATTTTTTTAGAAATATGTTTTCTCCCAAAACCATGTTTGTTAAAAATATTTTAAATAAAGATTTAACCTTTTCAAAATTATTTATAGATGTAATTTTTTCCCATTATTACTCTTTACAAACTTCATTCCAGGGGTCCTTATTTCTTTTTGAAAACAATACATGTGTGTCTTTTAATGACAAAGTGAAAAACATGTTTGTTTTTAATGTATCTAACATGAACATAAATTATATATGTCATTACCACAAATAATTTTTTAATATTATTTTAAATGATTCAAATTATACTTTGAAATAAATTTACCTGAAGAATATTTTATGAAATTTTAGTTTAAAATTTGAATTTTTATTTGAAAGTTATGTTAAAATAGTTTTAAAAGAAATATGATATTGACTAGAAGAATGATATTAATGAACATTTTTATTAATTAAATTAATCAATGAATACATATATTTACTATTACTCTAATGGTATAAATATTTTATTAACAGCCTTAAATTTTCTTTACATGATTTATGATCAATTTTATTGAGTACATATTGAGATTCACTACATTGATTCAATTTTTTTGTTCAAAAACATTCCCTGGATGTTCTATAGTTATTTTGATTATTGGATAATAAATTTCCCATAAATATACATATTATTTTTTATACATTTTATTTTTTTCTAATCTATATATTTTTTCATAATATAGATTAATATATAGAATTTTATATAATATCATGTGAAATGTAGATAAATATGTATCTTTCTCTATATAATGATTTTTTATGATTGGGAATATTGATTCGTGAACTAAATCACTTATGTAATATATTGGTCATCCATTAAACCTAATTATATGGGTGGGGCTCAAAATTATATGTCACTTTAATGCATTGTAAGGTCTCATTAGGAAAATTAGTTATAGTATCATTAAATTGTGTATTACTTGTAGAGTATACCATCTTATGAAAGTTATGTACAATAGTGTTTTCATGTGCCTGAAACAAGATTTCCAACAATAAATCATTACCTTTATTTTGATTAATTTATTATTATCCAATATATTTTTACTATAAAAAATATATAATTTTATTTCAATATCATATTATTGAATAAATTAAATTCTTTTTTATTATTTACTATTCCATATTGATTATTACTTATCACATTGGGATAGTACTATTATTTAAATGGAATGGGTGTTCATTTATTTACCTTCCCAGGTTGATTATTTTCATTTATTCATGATAGCTTCCTCTATACAAAACCCTTATTGAAAATTATAGAACACATGAATTATGTTCATCTTCCGCATGATTCTAGGAATTTTAATATGATTGAAAAATATGTATATATTTATGGGGATAATGTCTATATCAATTTTTTTGTATTTTATTAAATGTAATGTGAATTTCAAGTCTCAATATAGTTTACCATGATTATTAAACAATTTTTCCCATTAGTATATGATTAATTGTATTATATTTCTGTGTATAATGTTAACACTGATTTTTGGCTACTAGGATTGTGGTCTTTAAAATAAGAAAATAGTGAAATGGGTTTAGAATATGAGGATCATATAATTTTTTCAATGGAACATCACACATAAATAATCCTTATTAAAATGGAATTAAATATTTATCCCCTACCACTTGATAAAATTTTAACTATATTATACATTAAATAGTTAAATTATATATCCTTTACAAATAATGTTTTATAATATAACATTTCAACGGTGTAGTATTTAAACCTCATAAAATTACATCTGTTCTTAATAAAAATTTATGTCCTTAGTAAATAATCTTTTGGGAAAAAAATATTTGAAATGATCTTATTTGTTTATTTAAAATTATCCAATGGATATATTATTCTAATAACATAAATGAAACAAAAGGAATTTCAAACATAACATATGAGTAATATTATCATTTATGATGTTAAAAACCCAATAAAAGAATATTGTGTTATGAAACCCATCAATTTACCATTGTGTCACCCCAAATTATTTGGACTTAGGGCCTTTTTAGAAAATAATTCTAATTAATGAAACATATAAACTATACATCAAAATCAATATCTCCTTGACTGTCTGTCTGACACTAATTCATTCATGTAGAGAATTAGTCAATTATCCTGTTTAGTTTTGTATAACATCATTTACCAGAGTGTTATTCTCGAAAAAAACTATAAATTATTGTATCAATGCCTAGTAAATCACTCCAACACGTCATTCATATATTATAATACCATTTAAAATAACATTTAACCAATATATAACCCATTAAATCATTAATTATGCTTCAAATGGGTATTTAAAACCATAAAGAGCTTGTAATGTTGATTTGTTCCCGTATCATAACACAATTTTATATACTCTTTATAAACTAATGGAAAAACATTATTTTAAGCATTTAAAAATTACTCTTAACATATGGGATATCCTCATTAACACCTGAAACATGGATAAAGGAATCATTTCTATCAAAATAATTAAAATATCCATTATTGAATTTACACCAGTGTGAATTCACGCTCTTGTTTCCAATAAGAATTATAAATTCGTCTAAAACGTCATTTGTAAACCAGTTGGAGGTCGACGCCTTATTTAAAAAGAATAAATACTTCAAGAAATATTTTTTAACCATTTAAACCTATAATCAGATCAAAATATAACACTTAATATTATTACTTTTTCAAAATCATCATTGGGATTTTATAAATACTCAACACATAAAAAATTCCATTTTCAATTATTGAAAAAAGAATAGATAGCCAATGGTAGCCATTGATCTGGACTAATAATCAGTAATAGATGTAATGGGAACAAAATAGGGTTTATGGAATCAATACAATGTCCAAAAAAAATTATTAACCATGGGAGGAATTTATCCCATATATAGAGTAATTTCATATACAATATATAAATAAAAAATAAATCAATAAGACATTCTAAAAAGTTATTAGGCCAACTACATCATACAAAACGTTTTTACATTAAAAAATTGTGGGAAACATTCCACCTACAACCTAGACTCACATCACCAACCTGGTGCCAAAATCGATCCATAAAAACCCAAACAATTACTAAAAAACTATTATAATTAATTTTAATAAATACTACCACATATAATAAATTAAAAGAAACATTCAATAATCCCTTCCTATACAACAACTGTTGAAAAATATTAACAAATACTCATTAAATACTCTCAAACACAATCAATTATGCTTCCCTAGTAGAGACACTATAGACAATGTTCATTAAAACCCAATAGGGTAGATAACATAAAAAAATACATTATTATCATGTACATTATTCACACAAAAACAACTAGTGTCTAGAAGTCACCATTGGATCACCTCTACAAAAACTAAAAAAAAATTCCCATGGGAAATAGGTTATTCCACTATGCTCTAGTTGAATCACCAAGAAAAAAAATTTGATAACATATACAAATATATATGATGATGACTAAGATTAAAGGAAGTCTCTATAGAGGAAATAATCAAGTAAAACACTAATGTATCACAATAAACATAACTAAATTATTCAAGAGAAAGAGAAGAAAGTCGTAAGGAGACCCTCGTGGTCCGCACACATACAAGTGGTGAATAAGGGTTAGGGAAACTAAATATCATATTGGGAATGTTTACTAAAATCTCAATCATAATTAAATTTTATAAATGCACACTATTTTCGATAACTATTTCCCCAAACATTCCCTAATAGTGTGGTTATAATTTTCCAATACTAACACCACCAGTATGGTTTTCGAACTATTTACAAACCATAAAATACCTCATTGGACCACTCTACAGCAAGGAACATGGTTTTTCTATGTCCATGAATAGATTTGGCATCATTTAATAGGCTCTAAACAATATAAATTATTTACCTTAAGGAATTAATGTCTACCCTATAGTATATGTTAATTATATACAAAATAATTTAAATTTATAAGATCCCATTATTGAGTTGTCACCGCATTTATCCTAAACTATACAGACAAAAATTTTCACCCCAAAAAAATCCACAACCCTTAAAATATAACTAAAGAATCTTGATAATCACTCAAGTTGTCAACCTACCTTCCGTGATTTAATAAATACAAAAATCTCACTGAATAATTCTAACTCTTAGAATTCAATTTTGAATTTTGAATAAATGTTCATCCCATTGATTATTAAAATCATTTTTCTCTTGAATTTCTAGGCTACTATGAACATATAAACATTTATTAAATGTTATATAAGATTAATATGGTGATAATCATGTAATTTTAGAAGGTAACAAATAAAAATCCAATAAAACATACTATAAATATCGTGATATTTATATAGAAACAAAATTAACAAATTTTAGTAATTTTTTTCCATGTCTTGTATCCAACAAGAAACATTGATGATACAAAAAAAATATCCAGATACATTATTTTTTATTTTAATTTCATGCCCCAATTTGGTTGATTGTAATGAAATTTTTTTAGTAATCATTAAATATAGTAATATATTATTTAGAGAAATTATTTTAACAAAATTAAAAAATATTTAACCATCATTGTATGTTTCAATTATATAAATTATACAAATTCATTAACAATATGAAAATTACCATATAAATTAGTTTTGGTAATTAAATATGAACAAAAATAGAAATTGTACTGTAGAAATCATGTGGTTCATTTTCCTATAAAAATACAAATCCAACTTTACATAAAACTCAAGGAAATAATAATATTTCAAATATTATATTTGTAATTAGTAAATAAGGGAATTTCATTAATGATTTTGAGAAAAATATTTATATGAATATTTAGGAATTTAAAATGGAATGAGATTATTATATAGGTACATGGTATATAGATTGTTGAGTATATATGTAATTGGTGAGGATATTATAATTATTATAAAACACATATAATCCTCATGTGTAAGTGACTAAGGTTTCATAAATAATATATTTGACACGTACAATTAAATAATTAATATCCAAACTATTTTTATAGAATTATATGTAATATGAATAAAATTAAACAATGGTAACCATATTTATTTACTTATTATTATTTATTTTGCAAATAAATATCATATATTTATAATATTTTTTTGTATAATGGAATACTATTTTAATTAGGATATCAAAGTTTTCTAGTAGGAGAAATGTCATTATTTCGAAAAATATTAAATCACATAGGTGAATAGAGAAATATGTTAGTAAATAAGATAATTTTTATATTGCGTAATAGTTATGTATAAATTAATAATAACCAATAAAACTATATAATTAAAAAATTACATAAACATTTAACAAAATTTTCTTTATTTATTATTTTTTATTTCTACTTTCCACCTGAGATTAAATTTCTAATACATGAACCAATGCTAATTTGTAAAAAATACACTCATCAAAATATATGAAGGACCCCAGTATAACATATTTAAAATAAAAAATTATGACTTATATTAACTATAAATAATATATATATTTTATCTTATAAAATTGGTGTATGTTTTTGGAAGTCCCCATTAATAAGAATAAGTACAAAATTGTTCAGGAAAAATGTTTTTGAATAGAAGCTAAATTTTTATCTTAATTGGCACAAAATAATTAATGTTATAAATTATTGGTCCTCACATTCTATGACTTAAAAACATTCATTTTTTCCTTTTAAAATCATATAATTATAATAATTATAATTATATTATATATATATAATAATAGAATAATAACTTATTAATAAAAATCATTTTATTTTGGACTATTCTAGCATCTCTCTGTTTATTCACCTATATGGATCATGCTACATTATTTTCATTATAATTATTATCGAGAGATAATAAAACATTATAATTTTTTGCTTTGTATACGGATGTTTATATAAACATTCAATGATTCATTTGTATATATTTTTATATAGTGGGAATTTATGAATGAATAATAAATATAAAAACAACTTATCATGTTGATAATATTGAATACAAATGAATAAATCAGGGATTATTTATTTATGAATTATTACCATACCTACGATGGTATGAAAATGGAACATAATATTAAATTAAAAAATTATTAATCTATCACCTTGACTATTCTTGAGATGAATAGTTCTTTAATAATGAGTAATGATTGAGACCACCATACTAATGAAAGAATGAAAAATTTAGAATGATTCACATGATATGAAATATATGGAATAACATTAACTAATAACTAATAAATAGACTAATATAAACAATTAATACTTAGTTATATTAATAAAAATAGTATTTGAAATTGATAAATAAAAATTGTTGGTGATAGTATTGAGACATAGAAACCCTTTGATCGAGTCACTTCTTTTGGTAAAGGGAATATTCCATATAATCTATTTGTTTAGAATCATTTTACCAATCTAAAAATATTATATTATTTAATAAATATTTTTCAAACATTATTTTTATTATTATATGATACTCAATTTTATATAAAATTAAAATCTGTTCGACTCTCTATTTCATATTACCATTGTCTTTGTATGATACTAACCACTAATTATGTAATTACAATTACTTATTTAACATAAAACATAACTTCAATATATATTTTTAGATTAAATTATTATATTGGTATGTATAGTTATGTTATTTTATTATATTCCCATTTCAACAAATTTTTTTCAATATAAGTAATTTTACATATTATATTTACTCAAAATAATTTTAAAAATACTAAAAAATAATTTTCCACATTTTAAATAATTTATTCCCTTACACATAATATTTAATTTGATTTTAACTTGTTTTATTTAAATATCCCTCCTTATGAGGATATATTTAGAAATTTACTTTCATCATTTTGGTTTTTCATTCAGTGTTTCACCCAATCGCCCACCTTAATTGTCACTTATGAGTTAAATCTTGACGTAGTGTTATGTCTTATTTTATTTTCATTCATGAATTTATTTTATGTTCTAATATTGATTCAAGATCAATTTTATGATTCTATCCCCTTTTGGAACATGAATTTATTGAAATAAAATATATTGAATGGTGTTCGTAAAAAATATCTCTTTAATTATATGAGTAAACAATATATCTAAAAAGATTATATATAAGTGGTTTATGAATAATAACTATTCCACTATGTTAAGATGTGTTGGATGATATTTGTTACTAACATTTAAAGTGTCATGTTATTTTGTATAATCTAAATTCTGGTGTTATGTGAAATTCTTATGTGGTGCTTTATGTTTTTCCCTGATTCATGAATACTATATATTGTTTCAATATAATTATTCCATAGCCTTTTTTTTATTCTACCATAATACATGCTTCATATATTCCTATTCCATTAATATATATTTTAGAATCTCAAATAACTCTCCCTTCAATATCAAATATCTTAATCTTTTAATATGTCAACCATTTTCATCATTTATCCATTCTCCCATTATATATTACGAAGTTAAATATATATGATGGATATGTTTAAAACTATTTTAAATATTATATAAATGAAATTTATTTATTACTTTTTAATGTAGCGGAATATTAATCAAATATCCAAATTCACTAAATTATTAGGTTTTTTGTGTGTATTTTACTGTTGGTATTTTCAATATTAAGTATAAAATGTTTTAAATCCCATGTATACAATATATTGGTATTCATGGATTTTATAAAAGAAACCTGTGTCCTTGTTTCAGGGATTGGGATTGAAAGTGTACGTAGATATTATGTTATGTACTACTAAGATGAATGAATGTGTTATAAATATTTATGTAATTGATATTTATTATTATTATTTTGCGAATAATTTATTGAATGGTATTATATTAATATTTAACATTTTATTATGACTAAAATGCCTATAAATAAGAAAATTTTATTGAGAAATCATTATAATGGGAAATTATATGATTATCCATATATGTTATTGAATATTATGGTGCAAGAATAAAAAATATTATGGCACTATATAATCAACAGATATAAGTTTCAAATAAAAACTATCTTTATGTTGATCTCTAATACTATTCAAAGAGGTAACACATATCCATTGATTCCATTAAGGGGAAATTAATAATATCCTTTAATGGACCATTAATACATTTATAATCATTTTAACAATTAACTCCACCAAGAAGATATTTTTTATAAATAAATTTTAAATTAATGAAAATTGTATCGTTCCCATTTATCATTTATGAAGATAATATTGTTAGTGGTAGACATTAATCTAGAGACCTAAATCAAAGGATATGGTTGTTTTTATGGAATAAGAAAAAGTAAATAAAATCATTTTCTAAGAGAATTACTATAACATTTAACTATAAAATAGAGAGATCATTCTTTGAACACAAGTATAAGGAAGATAAATATTTTGGTCCCTGTGACGTAAAATAAATACAACATGAAAGGTTGAATTATAATTAACCCTAAAATAAAAATCAATCCATTAATTATTTGATTGAAACCATTTATTCAAAAGGTTTTATCTATTTTAAACATTAATTACCATAAACATTGTTTTATTTATGTTCACAAAATGAAATAGATATCAAATAATATCAATTATTAAAAGGAAATTTAAAAAAGAAAATAATAATTGAATTTAATTTAGGTGATCAAATGATAAGTGTTATGAAAGAAAAACAATAAATATTACCAAATTAAAAATCTATGAATATAAAAATTTAGGAAGCTAACTCAATGGAAAAAAAATATTTAATTGTGTAAGAGGAATAAACGATTCATAATATTTTAAAATAGAAATTATAATTTATGAAATTTCATGTATTAAAATAAGGTTACACGACGTTATCCATCTTTGGTTCAGTTCTTCAATTAAAAATAAAATGGATATTACATGATTAAATTCCATAATCTAGGGGTACATAAAGATAATTGGTTTCCAAAATATAAACATGTATACTATTATGGAAGATTATATCCACTCTATTCAAGCAGAACAACAATATTATGTACTGAAAAATTTACTCTATATCCACTTCTGAATAGGGAATGCTTCATTTTAATTTAATTTAACACATTATTTTATTCCTTTAATTTTATATAATTATGTTCAAGTACCACCTCAATAAATGATGGGTAATTTTTTATACAAAACACTTTCTAGTTAAATTACAACATCTTTATTATTTATATCCTCCTTAATTTACATTATTGGTATGATGAATATGTAAAAGTAGTTGTACTTACATTGGTAAAATTAGATGTTATACATAGTATGGATTCATTGTACTTATTCATATCTAATATCAAATATCATGAGATGAAAATATCATTACTTATATAAATCATATATTTAATTATAGTTAATTTTGGATAAAATTATGATGTTACTTTTAAAACAAATTCATTAATATGGGTTGTGTTACCTACTAAGGAACCAAAATTTTCATACATAGGTGAGATGAAATATGAGATCATAAATTAATGTATACATATTTTGTTTCAATATAATTATGTATTCTAAGTATATTATCAATATCATTACCCTAATCATTATGATTATATATAAAAATACTCATGTCTCATGTGACAACTATATCTAAGAGACCCATTATAATAGACCCAAAAAAATTAATGGAATTAGGTATAAACAACAATGTAGTCATCATAATAGTTTTAGATATAAATATGCTTCACCATCTGTTTCACCAAAAATGTTTATCATAATGATATATATAACAGTGATGAGTTTGATTTATTATTATGATATCATTAAGATAATAATACTGAAAACGTTTCTATTACATTGTATTGATAATTTGTTCGAAGAAATTCATCAATCTCAATACATACTAATGGTGGACCATTAAATAATATATCATCCATTAATGTTAAAATGGAACATATTTTCATCCAGACATTATGTACAATATATGGTAAATGATATTCAATGTAATACCATTTTATCATACTAATTCTAAACTAAAATTAAAAAATAAATTTGAAATGTATTTATATATTAAATTGATATTTCCCCCCATGTTCCAAACCATTATGTAATTATATTTAATTTCTTGTAAAATTTCAATGTTAATTTGGAAAAACCATTACATGTTTGGTAATTTTTATATATTAAATAATAATAATTTATAAAAATTGTTGAGATGAAAAAGAATATCTACCATCAAGATTTTTATATTATGATTTAATGTGTAACTGTATTAGGGAAATATTTTCGTGATATATCACCTATTAATAAGGTGTAATTATCAATAATAAATATATATTGTGTGATATTAATAAATAAGATCCCTTATAGAATGGTCCGATCATAAATAGTTGAATTAAAGTCCAAACTATTATAGAATATATTCAAATTATTTATACAGTTGATTTCTTTAACATAAGGGTCACCAATATCATTACTGATAATAATTATATTCCAATTATGACTTTCATTGATTGTTATTATGTCAATTTAATTGTTATACAAAATAAGATCCATTTTACATTAATTTATGAGATTTAAAACAAATTAATGAGGTTCAACACTCTTTTAAGGTGGTTCATTGATTAGTATATAATAAACTACTGGGGAAAATGGGTATATTTTAATGGAATCCTTATGAAAAATATATGAGATGAATTAGAACCTAACGATAATATTTTTCTAACCAATTCTAAAAAAATTTCTTATACATGATGAATGTGATGTTTAAAGACAACCCTGATCAATTTCATAAACACTTCATTGGTGATAGTATCATATAGTTTATAATTCAAGATAAAAGTGAAGAAAATTTAAAGATCATGTTAATGAGATTATTGTAGTAGTGGTTAATTTTTTTTTAAATATTTAATTTTAGACTCCAAAAAGATAGATTATCAAGCAATGAAGTCAATATAATGTGGATACATATGAATGTTTCAAATACCATTGTTATTAAATAAGGTCCAAGAAAAATTACATTGTATGATTTTATCTATTTACTAGGATATATTTGGTATTATTAATATTGTGTGAGAAATAAACAATTTATTCAAAACAAATTAACAAGACAACTACAAAATATATAAATTTTATTTATAAAAACGAATATAATTTTAGTATCAAATATCATATTAAGAGGCTGGTCATAAAAAATGTACTCATACTAACCTCAAATAATGATGATATTTTATCATTCAATGATACTACAAAAGAAGGTTTTGAGTTTTTTTCTCTGGAGATATTATTATCATATAGCCTATTACATTTGTAAATAATGAATTCATTTGAAAATTTATACAACAAATATTCTATTTTAAGTTGTAAATATTTGTAAAAAAATTATATAAACGTATTATCTATATAAAACATAGTATGATATATATATATATATACTATTAAAAAAATTGTTAAATTATATTTTCACACTTAGGGAGATAATAATTTACAAAATTTATAAGGTAAATATTTGTTGTTTCTCTTTGAAGAAATATTTATGATTCCTAATATATGACAAGGATTTAAAAAGATAAATTATTATAGACATGAAACAGATGTAAATGAAAATAATAAGGGAAGGAAAATAGTTTTTCCTTGAAAAAATTATTTCTTCACAATCTATCTATGTCGAAAACATAGTGAAAGAGATGGTTGATACAGAAATATAAATGAAAGTTATAAATACTCTCTATTTTAAAATAGAAAATTTTGTGGTTACAATATTTTCAATAAAACAATGACTTCTAACCATTATAGACATAATATAGTTGTTGGATGATTCATATTTATCAAACATAACTAGTCACTATGGAACTATTTACAAGGGTAGAGGAACCAGAGCACTTGTGATGATATGACATAATTAAAAAGATAATAAAGTATAAATCATTAGACATTGTTTTTTATTTAATTAAGGTAGAATATCCAAATTCTAATTTAATAATATAAAATTTTTCCATAACGAAATTAAAATTTGATAACATCATCAAAATTTTAAACGTAGGATTCCCAAACCCAATTTAGGAAAATTATGAATTTTTTTTAAAAATTGGTTAATTTTCTAATTCATATCTCAATATTTTTAATCTATAGGATTTGTGGTTGATAATAATTCAATGATATATATATATATATAAATGAATTGTATGTTCTATATATAACACTAATTTTTTTGAATGTTATCGTGATTTTAGGTTTACATTAATTATTTATACATGTTTTCAATGGGCATTAAGTACAAAACTAAACATTAGAAATTCATATCATCATAAAACTGATGTTCATTATGAAAGTATAATTTACACATTAATTTAAAATTATATTTTATAAATTATTTATTTTAATGGTTGTAGTGATCATTGTTATCTATTGGATAAATTCATATATAATAGTAGTTTACACTCAAGAATATAAATAGAACTATATATGCCTATATATGTGAAATATGTTTCACCCACACTCGGTTGGATGAATTAAATGAGTGAAAGTGTTTTACTAGATGTTTTATTAGTAATTACTAAAAGGATTCAATTCCTTAAATAAATTATTAATGTAAGAAAAATTAATTAGAAGTGATAAGCTAATAATTACCATTGATATCATTGGTTTTAGGTCAGAGAAAAGGTTTTACTAAAAATATATTTATATAATATATTTAAATATGGAAAATATAATCCCAAGATATTCAATTTACTTGGAGTGTGGATTTTAGCTCATTAAATGATGATTCAAATAAACCTATTGAAAATATACAATTGGTTGCATATTTAACTTTTATGTAAGTAAATAATAGATCCATCACCAATAATGAAATTTTGAGGTTTTAGAACTAAATAAATATCTATGTTATAAGGAAAAATAATTTAAGATCCAACCTTTTAGAGCTGAAATACTAACACATAAGAAAACCCAGCTAGTCAGAATCTAAGGGAGAAAATATAAAAAATTTAAGAGGCAAAATTATAACTTTATGATGAAATAATATAAATATACCCAAGTTTGTTTTCATATGAGTGATTTTAATAAATTTTCCAAGTAATTTTTTTGAAGGGATAATGAATTTTAAAAACAAATATATTTTTCAAAATTATATAAAGCAATATGATTTTTATTAATTCACTGTTTAATCTAAATTCAAAAACAAGTTAAATATCATTGAATCGTTTCATTATTGAAATAAATAAATAAAAGTTATATATTCATTGTCATTTAGACAAGTTATAATAAATGTAAAAATATATTTCATGTATATAAGGTTGAAATATTATGGTTAATTTTCCCCAAGAAATATAAAACCATAAAATCACCACAAACCAAAAAAGATGTCAATAATTTCATATAATCATTGATTATAAAATAACATAATATTAATAATGTTTTTTATATAGGATTTAAAATCTATATTTTTAAATGGATATAGGTATAATTGACATTATATATCTATTTAATATTAATATAACTCATTGGTATGTTATAGTTGATATAAATTTACTAAAATCATTATATATATGTGACTAATATATTTCAAATAATATATATCAAAATTATAAAATAATAATTAATATCTATACAGAATACGTGGAGATGGATCCTCACTCACTAGTTGAAGTGGATCCACATTTAGAGTTCTCAGGTTCCCCTTTGACATTAAGACTCTCATCTTAACATCGACGGTGTATGATTTTATTATGTATTTTATCCCCATTTCATTATTTTTTTAAATATGGTACATGATGTAGGCTCTTATATTCTTCGACATTTTTTTCTACATTTATTTTCTTTCATGATTTTTTTGGAGCTCGTTGAGTTTTCCTTTCTATTTTTACACCTCATTTATAATCTTACCTAGATCTTGTTGAGATTTTTATCTCCCATCCTGGATTTATGAATTCCATCCATAGAATATGTGTTACATGATGGGTCTTGGATGTCTTCGAGTGGAATTTTTTGTTTTTAGATGACGGATAGGTTTTTGTGAAATATTTCTTGACATTAGCTGATTTTAAAGTAGAGGATGGTAGTGGTTAAGGAACACTGGTGGCCAATGGTTTATGGTGGGTTTGGGATTTGACTTCATCGAATCCTGGAACTATGGAAGTTGATATTATTCATGGTGTTTTCCCCTAGGTAGTTGAAATTAGTGTTTTTAAGGCTATAGAATCATTTCATGTCTTCTATTTGTGGTCATGGTTC
Organism: Viscum album; assembly: GCA_963277665.1. Taxonomy (NCBI): domain Eukaryota; kingdom Viridiplantae; phylum Streptophyta; class Magnoliopsida; order Santalales; family Viscaceae; genus Viscum; species Viscum album. Next base: position 616,110,789 of record OY728136.1, read on the forward strand.
TGCCTATTTTATGTTTTGAAGATATATTTTTGTAAGTTGGGTTTTCCATCATTGAAATTGGTTAGTGGTACATCTATTTGTAAGATATGTTGTAATGGAATCCATGAATGGTGAATGGGTGTGATGTCACCTATCCTTTATCCATATTTTTTCATTTGGTATTGATGGATGTGAACCTTTCATCCACTCCAGCTCAGTGTTTTCAATACGATTTTTGATCCACCAGGTTGACATTATTATGATTTAATTTCCTGATTTTTTGGGTGGGAATCTATAAGAGGGAAATTCTTGATGGTAACTGTAATCAAACTATTCTCTACACGTTTATTTTACATGTACAAGCTCTCTTCTATGTTTTTCTACCAGCATGGTGAACCATCTGTGTAGAGGGGTTGGTTCATTTTTCTTGACTATTCCAACTATTTAAATGTATAATGATGTTTGTGAAAAAGAATTTTCTGGTATTTTCCTTGATATTTTATTCCTTTGGTTCTAGTTTGACTATTTTCACCTTTGTGTTTTTAGGGAATTTTCCCTTACTTTTCAATCGACTCACACTTTTCCCAGTTTTTAAAGTGATATGCATTATAATGTTACATGAAGTGTGCAAGACCCAAATCTATTTAAAATAATCTTCATATTAACTATGGAATGATAAGAATCAAAGATGCAATCAGTCACAGGTGAAGTAATAAAATTTATTCTAAAAAAATATTTTTATGCATTTTATGTTTTCATTTAAAAATTAAATTTAATATTTTTAATACCAATTATAATTAAATGTATTTAATGTTTGTAATTAGGTGTTCTAAATTATGTTACGGGTCAAATATATTTTTTGGTAAAAATCAAATTATTTATGTGAATAGAGAAATATGGTTATAAGTACATTAAATATTTCATATTAGAAAATTAATTTATATTTTAATAAAAAAATTATAAAACATGGGTGTATTGAACTTTCTTAACACTATGTTATTCTGTATATGATTTTTCTATTTCCCCATTAAATTTCACTCTTATTCTATTATGTAATTTGTATTATGAAAAATTCTAGTTGAATGTATCTATAAAGGTACTTCTCTAAAATCGATTCCAAAAACATCTACAATTTTACATGGCCTCTATAGTATATCCAAATTTATTCTTGTAAAATATTTTAACATCTATTGATGTTCTTTTTTTAAGAAGTACTCTGAAAATGTTCAAAAATATTCAGAAACAAAATGAAGTTCATGTTTTATCTTCATATATAATATCTTATAATCTCTATGTGTTGCCTATTATCCGATTCCATGTATTATAAAAAAATGATATATTATATTAATAATTAAGAATAAATATAAAACTAATATTTTAATATTTTAAATTTTATAAAATAGTAATCTAATTATAGTCATCATTTTTTTGAAAGTGCATTCACATCGTGATAAGTGAAACCACCAGCAAATATTATACTGGATTATAATCATTATACTAATCCTGATGGGATTGTAAAAAATAAATAAAATTTATAGATATAGACATATAGAGTTTGATTATAGAAAGAGATCTTAAATAGAATATAAAATATTCTACGAATACAAGTTGGGAGGTCACCACATGTTTATCATTCATGGTGATATGAAATAATACCGAAAATATATTCAATTATATATATATATATATATTAAAATAAACTATAAATAATTATAAATGTTTGGTGAAGAGTGAAAATATAAGGATAATAATTAATGAAAACGGTTTATAGAAAGAAGAGAACAAGTAGTGATCCTTAATATGCATTACCATGCCATCCCTTAACTTCCCTAAAATGTAAACACTCCACAATCACTTATTCTTGATGAGATATTTAAAAACCTAAAATTCCATTCATGTATAATAATTTTATAAATTAATTACACAAAACTATTATCCTACTTAATGATCCATTATTTCATTAGTGAGAATGGGAAAAACCTTGAAACAAAAAAACTTTAACCCACCAAAGGTCAGACAAACCATTACAATTGACCCATTTTTTGAGAGATAATTAATTCTAATGAAATCTAGACCATATATCTTATCTATATCACATGAATTCTCCCACAAGTCATTCATCACGAAACCGCACACCAATACAATGTATAAGGAATCACTAGGGAAAAGGTGATATTGAAAAATAATTCTTGGAGAAACATAGTAAAAATTGAAATATATATATATATATATATAATACATCCTCACACCAATTCACTAGGAATATATAATAAAATTAATTTTCGATAAAATTTAGATAAAAATAAATAATAATGGACTACATTATCTTTCCCCCATATTGATCAACCATAATTGGGTTTTGTCTATCCATAAAAATGATATTATATGGGGAGATAATTATGAAATGGATAAATATAAAAAAAATTATATAGAATGGCCAGATCTATAATCTTATTCCCCCCTCTCCCATTCTCAATTTTATGAATAATTATTTCATTGGAAATCAATATATAATCAACAGTTATATATATAATTATTACACATGGATGGAAATACTTATGGTACAAGCTTATAAGACACATGAAACTTTATTTCAGTTCTATGAATCACCTTCTTTCTTCTATTTCTTCATAATCTTCATCTATGCGTAATTGTAAACCCATTATTTCAAATTGTATCAAGAACATTTTTTATAAATTTGTTTTAAATCTTTATCCATGAAAATATATCTTGAATAATCTATGGTTTTACATGTATATTCTTTCACTTCCCATTTAATATTCCATTTTCATGAAAGGATAACTGACCTGATGATTTTATTTGTTTCATCTTCTTATATCATCAAATAAATATTCCATTGTGAATAATCCGGTTTTCACCCTACCTTTTATTCTATATATCAATATCTATTATGGAATCAAATTTGAGTTGCACAGATCTATTTCTTAGCAGTAAAAATTTAAAAGCATAAACCCATAAAGATATTATCTTATCATAAATTAATATTGTTTTTATTATTGTTGAAATATCGATATCATAGGAAATAAATATTATTCCTTTAATCATAGAAGGCAATAAGCTTTGGGGGATTCCAAAAGGTTTTATTCTTATATTGGTTTCGTTATGGACATATAACTTCTATGAAAGGTTTATTTAATCATTTTGTGGATTCATAATTTTAGTTCATTCATATATATTACCTTCTTTGATAAAATTATGAATATTTTTATTAAATATAAATTGATATTGACTTTGGAATTTATGATTTAATCTCATGAAGCAATGATTTCACTAGGTCAATATTATGTAGTAGTTTACCTCATAGGGGTTACTCTTATGTAAACTCTTTAACATTGGGTTTATCATATATAGTGACGTAACCATGAATGGATAATAGTTTGTTCACACATTGTGTATTTTTTAAGGATTTACTTTTATGTTTCTCAACATTTACTATTTGAATAAAATATTGTCTTTCAAAATATTTATTTAATATCATATATCGATGATAAAAGAATTTTATTTGTCCATATCATAAATAAATTTTATAGACCTTACAAAATAAATTCCATGATAGTAATCAATTTATGTACTTATTACAAATAAATGAAAACATTTAAAATAAATAAAGAAGAAATATTAATAATATAATAATTCGTTAAAATTATTTTTCTAAAAATATAAAATGTAATTTATTCCTAAATATTAACTAAATTGTTGACGTATTTAATAATAAATTGATTTGATTTCTTTAAATAGTATATTATCATAGTGTCACACTAACACTTTAAAACTTATAGATAAAAATATACTCGAAAAAAATTATATGTACAACATAATATTGGTATTGGGATTATAATATCAATCATAAATTCTTTAAGATTAGTTAATTTTAATTATTTTATTCTATATTTATAAAATAGAATCTTTCAATATTTTTTCCCCTTCTATGAATCATTCTCAATTTCTTTATAAAAATTATTTTCTCAAACTCAACGGGATAACTTATTTGAATGAGTTTTTAACAACATGAATTAATTTTAAATTTTATTAAATTTTTTTTCTATTAAATACATGACATATTATAAAAAATACAACGTTATTAAAATTTTACATTCAACATGTAAACCATAGACATTCTTGGTTAGTATTTCTGTTCTTAAAAATCAAGATATTTTAAGAAGTTTTTTTTATGTATAATGAACATGTGAATAGTTTTTGCTTCCAAAAAAATTAATCTTTTATTATGTAGTTTATATAAATATTCCAATCAAATATTATATTCTTTTTATGGAAGTAATAAAATTATTCATTTGGAATAAATTTATTTCTGAGTCATCTTTTCTCATCCATTTACCTTTCTTTTTTTTCATTTCCTGACGTCTATTTCATAGAGATGAGAAGGGATAATTTTTTTTAGTATTTTGTATACCTATGAAATTTGAAACTCAATTTTATACACCAAATTATTTTATTCCTAACATATATATTAATCTAAAGAAACAATGAGAACTTCTCACCTCCCTACACATTTCACTTTCTATTTTCAAATCATCTTACTCATGATAACAGTGGTATTGCAGTTAGGTTGTAATTTTTATCCAAGAAATTTCACTAGTTGATTCATAGAAATCCTGATAGGATAGAATAAATATATTCCATTTATATATAATAATGTTTGATAACTCTAAAAGATTTACTAAATCATTTTAACAACTAAAGTATCCTAAAATATTATAAAATAATTATATATATATATATATATATTATTTCACCATTAATATATTTCCATCGATAATTAAGATAATTTTATGATGATTGAAAATAGGTCTAGAAGAGGCTTGGCTCATTGGTCTATGTTAGTCATAAAATGATTTTTTAAAAAATGTGTAGGTGTGGGTACTTGTCAGTCCAATAATTATTAAATTTTAACTACATCAAATTAAGTGTATTTTCCTTAATTTTAAACCTTCATGAGTTTAGATGGATCTTTTTTTATATATACTAGGATTTATTTGATTCAAATACTATAAAAATAATCCTAATAGATATTAAATATTTATTTTCTACCCATATGTGTCATCATTTATAAGAGGATTGGTGCTAGAAACTTTTTAAGGGGATAAGAATCAAATGTAATGGGTGGATTTATTATATTTTTTATTAGTTTCCAAAATTACATCACCACAAAAAAGTGAATTTCATTTAATCCTCAATATAAATTTTACATATTTTCTTTTTAAGGAATATATTGAAATAGTTTATCTTCCCTTATATCTATTTAAATTCGGTTTTAGTGATCTTTTCTTATTAGTCATCTTAAATTGCATTAGTTATTTTACTCACCTCTTGATTGTATGAGGGTAATGTGTACTCATTGTTGTATCCTTGTCTTCTTCCCTGTCCTGAATAAATGTTTATTGGGTGTTGCCGGAAATGATTCTCCCATTAAAATTATATAGTTTTACATTCATTTTCATGAATTTGGAGAATTAAATTATTATCTATATAAATTGTTGTTGGCATTAGTTTTTTTATTCTTTTCCTCATGATTATGTTATTCTATATTCATTATTATAAATTGTTTTTGCACTAAAATTACTTTTTAATTGAAAAAATTCAGAAATAATATTCAATGATAAAATGTAAATAAAATTTCATAAATGATCACATAGATCTATAAAAATGGGTCCCTATTTGAAATCATCATTATAAAAAGACTGCTAAAATAGTAATTATAATGTCATATTATTATATCTTTATTGACAACCATAAGATTATCTCAACATTTCCTATTCAATAATCCTCTAAAAATATTTAAATTTATATATTTTTAGTTAAAATATATTTAAAATACATTTAAATGGGTTTGGTCATTTTTAATGTAACACCCCAAGATTTCATATTACGTAATTTTTTAAATGTAATGCAATTATTAGTGCTACACACAACATTGAGTTCGAGCGCACCATGGCATACCAAACTAGTTGATAAAAAGTGGTTATGAATAATATTATATGAATTTTTTATTTTATATATTACATATAAATTCTAACATCCATATTATGTGTTTCATAGTTATAATATGAGAACATATTCATTTATTCAGATAAAGGAAATTTTTTTCAAAAATTGCAATTTTACCACCTTTTAATGGCGAACCCTTTTTAAATACAATATTTTATACATTTATATATTTTATTTGACAAAATAAACTTCTTCTTTAGAATCAAGACATAAAAATATATTTTTGATAAATTCATTCTTTTTTTTTTGATAACATTCATATGTTGTTGAATAGTGAGAAATACTAAATTTTAATTGAAAACATATTTTGTAATCAATATAATTTAATGATTTTGATTATGAATTTTAATGTGTTTGATGTATAATTATGCTATATTTTTATCATTTAATAAAATTTAGGTCATTTAATTAATTTTACATTTAAATTTGACAAAAACATATGTTAATTATTTGATAGTTCTTAATTTTTAAAAACCCATTTTTTTGTTTCAACAATGTGAATTAATTTTATATTAATAAATGAAACTTTTATATATGGAATTTGGTAAAATATACATAAATTTTGAATTCATAATATCAAATTTATCATAGTGTAATTTGTTTTTATTTTTCTAAAAACATTCAATTTTTGATGAATATTGAAAAACATTGCATATTTGTTTGAAACTAACTATTTATTTGATTAATTATATATTTTATTAATAATTATTTTAAGACAAAAGAGATATATAAAACATATATATGTTCAATGTTATTCATTGGAGTCATTTTATAATAAAATTAGATGATCAAAATATGAGTGACCATTTTCTCGTCTCTTTCCCACCTTCTAGGATCATTTGCAAATTTTGATAAAAGATAATTTTCTGCTTCTATGAGTTGAATTTCAAAAACCTGATAAACATGGTTATTGTCAGTATGTAAAATGTGATTCAATAAAATGAATATAATTATATTTGAATAGTATCTTTTGACTTTTATTTATCACAGTTAAAATTAAATAGGGTAATTAAAGGTAAAAATTATTTTATAATTACCTTTGAACATGTCCTAATTCTATTGGATAAGTTTAATTAGACCAAAAACAACCTTAGGAATAATATATGATCCTCTTTGTCTATATGGATTATATTTGGACATTTATTATTATTTTATTTAATGAAGAGTTAAAAGTGAAAAATTCGAAATTTATTAACTAAAACATTTTAATGTAGGATTATACACACTACTGGAAATTTGGGTTTTCCCAATGCTCCTATACAAACAGTTCATCAAAAACGTTGGTATAGGATACCATTACCAACAGTTTCATCAAACTGTTTTTAACGGTTGAGATATGTGATGATTTTCCAAAAGTTTGAATAAAACTATTGGGAAATCTTCATAGGCTGGTCCTTTTACCAACAGTTTATACAAACTGTTTGTAAAGGTAATCTTTTCCCAATGGTTTTTAAAAACTGTTGTGAAAAGATCCCCAAAATTGCAGCAAAATCGAGCAGATGTGCATGCATTCTCTATTTCCCCCCAAATTTGTAGAATCCCCCATGTGTGCCCCAGGTGAACCTCCATCAAATCGAATGAGACTCCCCCACCAGGTTAGATGGGATAAGTCCATATCTTCATGTATTCTTTCTCATTTTCCACTTCTCTTACATATTTATCCATTTTTATTGAAGGTGGAAAACATAAATTTGATGTTGTAAGAACTTATGGTTTTTATTTGGGGATTTGGTTTGTTTTATCAGGGATTAGGTGTATGAGGCATTCCCCTTCATATTATGGGTGGATTTAATTAAATGTTATGATGTTGTTACCATTTATGATGTTTTTGTCTCTATTTAATCTCATTTACCCTGACGTAACATTAAATTCTATATCACATTTTGTTTATGTTTTTTTAATTTCCGGTTAAGTTATTTGTGGTTGATGATTGTCCCATGTGAGTTGGTTTCAATGGTTTGGCATGAAAATTGGGCATATAATTTGAATTTTCATAATGAGGTGCCTTTAGAATACTCCAAATATTTGTTAAAAAAGATCAAAGGGATTTTATTATTTAAAATGGATTTAAAAAGATATTTTAGAAATGATTTAATCTTGATGAAATTGTTTTATTAAAATGAGAATTTTATTAATAATGCTCGTGTAATTTATTTTGTTATTGTAGACTTGTTATATGACTATGTTTAGTATTTAGTAACACATGAGATAATTGGTGTGTGATATTGTGTTGTGAAAGAGATTCCATTGTTGGTTAAAGATTATATTTATATTTTGAGCCTATTAATGAGTTGTTTTAAAGATATTTTGAGATATTTACCTATTGGTGTTAAGTCATATAGTGATCATGGGGGGTATTATATGTTTATTGTTGAAAACTGAGAGCTATAGAAGTGTTTCATGGTAAAGGTATATAATAAATGCTAAACATGTGGATAATACCTAAATAGTACTGAATTCACGAAGTGTTTGATGTTATTTGTCCTTTTTAATTAGGAGTTTCTTTTGATGCTGATGTTTCTTATTGATACCTATGATGGGAATTTATTTTAGTTTCTAAATCAGGTGAGACTCCCCCACCATACATAATGTATAAAACATATACCCTTATTTAATCATTCTGTTTACACAGCCTAGGAAACCACTACCCTCATTTAATAAGTGAACTCAGGTCATTAATTCAAGCCTTCATTCTCACTAGCATGAAGGAAATTGAATGATGTGTACCAATCCTCCCATGATTTTTTACCTTAGATAGTGTGAAACACATAGAATTTGAGATTTTGAATTCATCAGTTAACCAGGATCATATATTATATTTCCCCCAATATGACTGTACTAATATAACTTTTGGTTCAATTAAATAGGGTTCTCATAGAACGTTGTATATTATGTGTCCTTCTTGGCCAATACTCAATTTTATGAGGTTGGGGTTCTTTTCACTAGCCATTCTGGTATGTGTAGACATGCATAAATGTGTTATATAAATCAAAAGTTTAATTTGGTAATGTTGTTATCATTGACATATCTTATTATTAATCTCAAATTTAAAAATAAATGTTTTTTTCCATAATTTATGAAATTAAACATTTGTACAAGCCATGAACAACCTATTAGTGTAGAAGCCTAAATTTATTCACCCATGGGGTGCACATGACTTGGGGAACTAATTGGGAAATGAATTGTATGGCCATAGAGGATCCAAGAATGAGTTATTGAACATGAGTGAATGATTTGGGATGCCTATAACACATAATGGGACCTAGGGAATGTGCCTCTTATATGAGACCTAATGAAAATTAGTATAAATAAATATTAATTTAATTTTTGAGTACTTGTTCATTGATTAATAATTTTAAATTCCTTGAAGAAACCAAACAAGGATTCATGTAAAAAATATAGATTTTAATTTCTTTTGGAAATCCACTTTGATTCATGATGATTTTTTTTTAAAATACCATGATGAAATCTATCTTGTAATCATAGTGATTATGATTTAGGAATCCTTGGGGAAGTCCCCCTTGGATTTTAATCTAGAGACCTCTCTCTTTACATTGGGTGGTAACTCCTTCCTCTTAATAAATCAATCTAAAGTCAATCTATTAGTATTTCCCAACAAAGACAGCCCCCACCCTCCTCCTTGGACCCTGGAAAGCCCCCCAAAAACCCCCACCCGGACCGCCCCCACCCTCCTCCTTAGTCCCTAGATAGCCCCCCTGGACAGCCCCCACCCTCCTCCTTGGACCCCATATAGCCCCTCCCCCCACCCTCCTCCTTGGTCCCCGAACAGCCCCCCAGACACCCCCCCCCCCCCCCACTCTCCTCCTTGGACCACAGACACCCCCCCATTCCTCCCTGGACCCTAGATAGCCCCCGGACACCCCCCCACCCCCGGACAACCCCCCCCCCCCCCCCACTCTCCTCTTTGGACCCCAGACAGCCCCCCGGACAGCACCCCACCCTCCTCCTTGTCCCCCGGACAACCCCCCCCCCCCCCCACTCTTCTCTGTGGACCCCGTACAGCCCCCTGGACAACCCCTCTGAAAGCCCCCCAGACCTCCCCTCCCCCCACTCTCCCCCTTGGACCCCGTACAGCCCCACGAACAGTCCCCCAAACAACCCCCCCCCCCCCCCCACCATCCTCCCTGTCCCCCGAACAGCCCCCAGACACCACTCCAGTCTCCTCCTTGGACCCTGGACAGCCCCCCAGACATGAATAACATTTTCCTTTTGTCCGACTATGTATGAAAGTAAATGAGACCCTTATGCCTTATGTAAAATGAAATTACAAGTTGATTAAATGTTATACCTCAAGTATGATATGTAAATATAGGCATGTTGATTTCACATGCCTTTTTTAATTTCTCTGGTAATGCAATGTTATTTAATATTATTCCATTTTTGAATGTCTTGAACTATATGAATGTATTTGGAAGCTTATTAGCGCATTCTTATCAAATTCATGTGATGACATGCTTTAATTTTAATACAAATCCTTGTTGTACATTCTCGATGTTAGGTGAATTATGCCTTATTTTATTTGGATTACTTGTAAATTGTAAGGATAAGACATGGTTTACATGTTAAGGAGTCGTGGATGGACTCATCATGCTCAGGGAATTTAGACTCGAAATTCTAGGATGTATGCTTTGGTTTCCAGGTGACGGCTACTATGATGGTTTCTATTACTCATGTGTGATATTGGTTTCATTGGCGATAAACTGAGGAGATTTATATTTTGAACGATAGTAATACCATTCCTCAGGTGATACCAGGTCCCATATGTGTGATACATGGCAAGCATGGCCTTCTAAATCTGAGGATTGGTGTGGCTGAAACCACTCAAAGTGTCTCTGTAATGTTTAAAATGGACAATATTTTAAGTGAAAACAACAAATGGAATACAATAAACTGATCAAAAGCATTCATATTCTATTGATACTTTAGGAAAACAATCCATGAGTCATATGTGACTTGTACAAGTCAACCCCACCTCAATCGGAGGTGAGGGGTAGCCATAACCACTCCAAATGTCTCTCCTTTGCTTAAAATACACATCATTTTATGTGAAAACAACAACTACCATACGAAAAACTGAAAATGGATTATTTTTCTATTGAAACTTTAGAAAAATGATCCATGTGTCATATGTGACATGTATGAGTCAAACCCACATCAATCCGAGGCCTGGTGTGGCCGGTACCACTCAAACTGTATCACTTTTGATTAAAATGGACATCATTTTATGTCAAAAAAACTAGCATACAAAAAACAATCCAAACAAATTCATATTTTGTTGATAATTTTTCACAATGATAAATGTGTCATTTTGGATGTGCACGAGGAAACTCCACCTCAATCCGAGGCCATGTGTGGCTGATAACACTCTAACAGTTTCTCTTTTGTTTAAATTGGATAGGATTTTAAGTAAAAATAAAAACTGACATACAGAAAATGGACCAAATTCATTCAGATTATATTGATACATTAGAAAAATTATTCATCTGTAATATGTGACGTATAAGAGTCATCCCCGCCTCAATCTGAGGCATTGTGTGGCTAGTATCACTCTAAATGTCTCTCTTTCGTTCAAAATGGAATTCATTTTAATTGAAAACAATAAATGAAAAATGGAAAACCAAACAAACGCATCTGGATTCCATTGAAACATAAGTAAAATAATTCATGGGTCATATTAGATGTGTATGAGTCATCCCTGACACAATTCGTGGCACGGTGAGGCCGATGTCACTCTAACTATGTCTATTTTGTTTAAAATGGATACGATTTTAAGTGAAAAGAGAAACTGGCATACGAAAAACAGACCAAATGCATTCGGATTCTATTGATACTTTAGCACAACAATCCATATTACATATGTTATGTATATGAGTAAACCATGCCTCAATTCTAGGAGTGGTGTAGCCGGTATCACACTAAGTGTCTCTTTATTCTAAATGGACAACATTTTAAGTGAAGACAACAACAGACATACGAAAAATCAACCAAACACATTCTGAATGTGTTGATGCTTTAGGAAAATTATCCATGGGTCATATGAGATGTGTACGATTCAACCCTACCTTAATATGAGGTGTGGTGTGGCCGGAACCATTCAAAAAGTGTCTCCCTTTCGTTTAAAATGGACTTCATTTTAAGTGAAAACAATAACTGACATATGGAAACTAAACAAATGAATTCAGATTCCATTTAAACATTAAAAAATGATTCATGGGTCATATGTGACATGTATGAGTCAACGTAAACTCAATCTGAGGTCTACTGTGGCCATTACCACTCAAATTGTCTCGGTTGTATTGGAAATGGACTACATTTTAATTGAAAATATAACTCTTATATGGAAAACCGACCAAACGTATTCAGATTGGATTAATACATTAGAACAACAATCCATGGGTCATTTTTCCCATGTACAAGTCACCAAGCCCCAATATGAGGTTTAGTGTGGCTGCCACCACTCAAAGTGACTCAATGTTTTCTAAAATGGAAAACATATTAAGTGAAAACAACAGTTCACATATGAAAAATTGACCAAACGGATTTGGATTCTGTTGAAACTTTAACAAAATGATTCATGGGTCACTTGTGATGTGTACAAGTCAACACTCCTCAATCCGAGGCACGGTGTGGCCTACTCCTCTCAAAGTGTCTATCTTTAGTTTAAAATGTACTTCATTTTAAGTGATAAAAACAACTAACATATGGAAAACCGACCAAATAAATTTAGATTCTATTTATCCTTTAGGAAAATGATAAATCGGTAATTTTTGACGTATATGAGTCAACCCCTCCTCAATCCGAGGAACGGTGTGGCTAGAACCACTCATTGTTTCTCTATTTCGTTTAAAATGGAATTCATTTTAAGTGAAAACAATAAATGACATACAAAAAACTGACAAATGCATTCGGATTCTAATGAATGTTTAGGAAAACGATCCATGGGTAATATGTGATGTGTACGAGTCAACCCTGCCTCAATTTGAGGCTCTGTGTGGCCGATAACACTCTAACTGTGTCTCTTTTGTTTAAAATGGATATAATTTTAAGTGAAAAGAACAACTAGTATGCGGAAAACCGAAAAACGCATTCTGATTCTATAAATACATTAGCACAATGATCCATCTATCATATGTGACATATACTAGTCAACCCCACCTCAATCTGAGGACCGTTTTGGCCGGAATCAATGAAAGTGTCTCACTTTTTTTAAAAATAAACAATATTTTAAGTGAAAACAACATATGACATATGGAAACCCATCCAATCACATTCTGAATGTGTTGGTGCTTTAGAAAAACGATCCATGGGTTATATGTGATGTGTACGAGTCAACCTCACCACAATTTAAGGAGTGGTGTGGCTGGAACCACTCAAAGTGTCTCTCTTTTTTTAAAATGAACATAATTTTATGTGAAAATGACAACTGACATAAGAAAAACTGACCAAAGGCATTCATATTTCATAGAAACATTAGGAAAATTATCCATGGGTCATATGTGAGATGTACAAGTCAACCCCACCTCAATCAATGGGCCGTTGTGGCCGGTACCCCTAATAATGTCTCAATTTTATTTGAAATGGATAGCATTTTAATTGAAAATTACAATTAACATACAAAAAACCAACCAAACCTATTCATATTGTATTGATACTTTAGAAAAACGATCCATGGGTAATTTTTCCTCTTTATGAGTCAATCGCGCCTCAATGTGAGGCTCAGTGTGGCCGCCACCACTCAAAGTGTCTCACTTTTATTTGAAATGTAAATCATTTTAAGTCAAAACAACAACTGACATTTGGAAAACCATCCAATACCATTAAAATTCTATTGAAACGTTATTACAATGTTAAATGGGTGATTTGTGATGTTTAAGAGTCCACCCCACCTTAATAAAAGGCACGGTGTGGCCGACACCACTCAAAGTGTCTCTCCTTAGTTCAAAATGGACTTCATTTTGACTGAAAACAGCAAGTGATATACGGAAAAACATCCAAACGCATTCGTATTCTGTTGAACCATTAGTAAAACAATCCATGGGTCATTTTTGACATGTAGGAGTCAACACCGCCTCAATCTGAGGCACATTGTGGTCGTAACCACTCAAAGTGTCACTCTTTTGTTTCAAAAAGACATCATTTTAAGTGAAAACAACAACTAACATACGGAAAACCAACCAAACGCTTTCATATTATGTTGAAACATTAGGAAAACGATCCATGATTCATATGTGACATGTACGAGTCAACTATAACTCAATCTGGGGCTCGGTGTGGCTGGTACCACTCACAGTGTCTCACGTTTATTTGAAATGGACAACATTTTAATTGAAAGCAACTATTGGCATATAGAAAACTGACCAAACACATTCTGAATTTGTTAAAACATTAGCACAATGATCAATGAGTCATATGTGACGTGTATGAGTTATCCCAACCTTAGTCCAAGGCATGGTGTGGCTGGCACCACTCAAAGTGTCTCATTTTGTTTTGAAATGAACAAAATTTTAAGTGAAAACAATAATTGGCCTCCAGAAAACTGACCAAACACTTTCAAAATATGTTGATACCTTAGGAAAACGATCTTTGGGTCATATGTAACAAGATCGAGTCAACCCCGCCTCAATTTGAGGCATGGTGTGGCCAGTATCACTCCATGTGTATGTATTTTGTTTAAAATGGAAATCATTTTTAGTAAAAACAACTGGTATATGAAAAACAGAAAAAACGTATTCGGATTCTGTTGATACTTATTCCGTTTTTATTGTATTTTATTGATAATTGATAATTAAATTATGTATGTATTCAATTATGAATTGAGTTCCAGATTCCAACATATAACTGTCATCTAAATTTTAAATTGATTTCTAAATCAATTATGTATGTTTATAATTACATTATGAATTCATATTTATTTCTAGATGTGTATAGTTCAAGAATTAATTATATGTTAACTGTGTATGAATTTGTTCTCTATATGTATGTCTTAGTTTGTACAGCATAGCCTATGCAAACGGTTTCAAACCGTGGGCATAGGCTTCCGAGGAAGTTTTTACCAACGGTTCTCATAGGACCATTGGTAAAAACCCTTTCTCAATTGTCTGTAACCCATTGGTAAAGGTTTCTAGGGATTTTTTCCCTATGGTTCAATAAGAACCATTGGAAAAAACCATTCCCAACAGTTTAGAAACCGTTGGGAAAGAGTTCATTTCCTTAGTTTTGCCAAAGATTTTGGGAAAATTGTTGTTAAAACTTCTGCCAACGATTGGCCAAACCGTTGCCATAGGTCAATTTTACTAACATATAACAACTGTTCTTAGTAAACCATTGGGATTGATTTTCCCAATGTCTTACTTCCCTACGGTTTACAAAATTGTTGGTATAACATATTCCAACGGTTTTGAAGGCTTTCCCAACGGTTCAAAAACATTGGGAAAGACCCCATTTCTAGTAGTGACATAAGATAAATTCAACTATAAATATTCATTATAAATCTAAAATGATTTCCTACATCGTGGTATTTTAATTATAATTTTTAGGTACTATATAATTAAATTTATTTATGACACATAAATGATGCAGTAATTACCATATTTATAAAAAAATAAAATAAATGGTGTTATAAATATTAAAATAAATATAATTTAAATTTTTTTGATGCCAAACAGAAATTTTTTAGGTTAATATGACATGTCAGATTGGATTATATATATATATTTTAAGTGAAATGATTTTAGGACTTTCACAACAACAGAATACCAAATAGTGTCAAAATTGACATTAAATAATATTTATAACAAATATAATATAATTGGTTGATATAATATTCCTAAAAATATGAGTTTAGGTAAAAGGGTATAAATAATATTATATATGTCATTAATGAACCAATTTAGTTTCTTATGGAATTTTAGAGTCAGTTTATTAACCATATAGTGTATGAATACAAGAAGAGCTGGTAGAAGTTAAACTATTTTAGAAAAAGATAAATCTAAAAGATAAGGTTAAAATTGTTACCTAAACTTGCCTAAACCCTATTAGTTGGGATTATTTATACCCATAACCACCTATTTCTAAAATTAAATTCATTTGGTGACATTATTAACGGAATATGACTGATTAATAAATTGATATTTTAATTTTTTCCTAAAGTGCCCCTCCCCCCTCTTATAAAAGGGAACTTCCCATTCCCTCAATGTCACATTTGAAAAGCCATTTGTCTCAGATAACCCCTACCCAAATGTCCTCCCAAAATCCCTCACTTCATCCTATATTCTTTAATTTTACCAGAAAGCCATCCTATGGATCCCTTTTGATCAACACTAAAGGAAAGACCCGAAGAAGAGATAATAATTTCACCACCTTCTTCCAAGTTCTTTTCTTCCTACACTTTTTCATTATTTGTAATTTTTATAACAAAATAATAAATCTAGTAACTTATACACAATTTTATGTTATTTAAATATATTATATCCTTATTCATTATTATATCCATTCTATGAATGATAATGTCACCATGCTTGCGTATATATGACAAACTGTCTCCCCTCCATGGTGTAATTTGTTATTCAACACTATGTTATTTGGATGGAAATAATAATGAGTACTATGTTTATAAATAATGAGATTAATATGATAGCATCCTTATAGAATTAATATGCCATCAAATTCCACACCATATAATCATTAAGTCAATGACATCGTTTCACATGAGTACTTACGGCTTACTGTCTCCACGACACGATGAGATTCCCTTCCACATTCCCCATTCAAAGATGATTATAAAAATATATATTATTAATAAGTATGTAATATGTGATATAATAATTATACTGAAAATATTTTTATATATTTATTTACTTACATTTATTTTATTCACTTACTTCTATTCAATATGATATGTAAATGGAAAAAACATTTATGGGTACGTACAAACTACAGTCTCCATAAACGACTGTTTGCAATTTTATATATCTATATATTATATATATTTATGTTATAAATATATCTGATATATAAATCATGTGTTATATTCTGGATTTATGTAAATCATGATATAAGTTACACGATCAAGAATTACACGTTAAACCATGTACGATAAAGAAAGCGATTATTATCCAAAATGTTAATTTAACATGGAAATCATTATTAAATGGGTAGTATAATGTCTTAAATGAATCATGTAAGATATAATAAATATGAATATGGTTCTGATATAATTTAATAACATACTATAGTCATTATACAGGAGGTTAAACATACCCTCAACAAATCTAATGTGCTAGAAAAGGGTTAATTTCACAATCTCATTATTATCCAAGGTTGTTTATTATGTATGTATCTACTGGGAAATATTTATATTCAATTTCCGTGGTTCATAAAAGTGTTTCTGAAGAGATTATTTTTAGGATAATTTTTTATTAAAACATCATTTTAAATGTTTTAATGATTTATTCTTCTAAACCTTTCTCATTAATGTCCATGTTTTCAAAATGGTTTCAAGGATTTATTTACATGGACATGATTATTTGAAAATATTAATTCCATTAAAATGATTCAATGTGGTGTGGGATACTTTGATTCAAAACTATTTTTTGAATATTTTCCTTTATAAATTATGTCTCATTTAAATGATTTCATGAAAAAGATATATTTCCCTCAAATATTTTTATGGGTCATATTCAACTATGTCAACATACTTTATAGGATATTATTCCTGATTGATGATGATTTATAATTTTACAAATATTCCATATTGTATTGAAGGTTTGGTGATATGTTTGACTGTGGATGTGATATTTTCATACCATTCATGGTTTATGGATAAATTATTGAAATTTCATATACTTTTTTAATACTAATATTTATGTTATTTTTAATACTTTTCCATATGTGGAATGCATTGGATTTAGTAAGTTATGGGTGGAGCCATCCCTAGCTCCTCGATGCATTGGTAGGTCTAATGAGACAATCTAGTTTCATGGCATAATTCCATGACATAATCTATTTTTCAGTCCTGGCACAAGGCCATGACTATGTAGTTATGAAGTCTGGAAATATGCATTCCATCATTACGAAATTGGATATGGATATTTCATGTGATTATTTGACAAGTAGAATATCCATGTGAATAAGTGAATGGAATTATTTGATTTATCTTTTCCATATTATGATGATGTTTAATTTTAGAAGGATTTTGTTTTAGTTTTATACATTGACCTAAATTTTTATGATTTTTTCTAAATGTTTCTCCTATATAGTTATCCTTACTGAGCATTTGATCTCACCCATTTCTTATGTTTTATTTTCCCAGGATTCTAAGAAGTTTATTATGGTTGATAAGTAGGGTTATTCTAGGTGATTAATGGATTTATAAAAGGATCATTTATGTTGTGTTTTATTTTCTAATGTGTTATGTAACGATCATGTATATAATATATTTTCCAAGACTATTAAACGGACCGGTCTTTAAAGAATTGATTTCTTATAATCATACCAATGTATTAAAATAATGCACCTAATCTAGGTAACTGGGGTCATGGAAATAAATGTAATATGTGAATATCGAAAGAAATGAAAAAGTTAAATAAAAAATATTGTATAGAAGAGAACTTTTATTGATCTACACAAAGAATCTACACATTATCCAATCACCACCCTCAAATATAAAGAATCCATTGCAACTCATTCTTTATAATTGAATTCAAAAATCTCAGCTCACTTTACTAGATATTGAGTTTCATATTGAAGTACATTGCATTATTACCCTAGTTTTTGACCTAATTTCTTTTGATAGAGAAGGTGAAACTGAATAACATACATGAAATGTAAAAAAACTCATGTCTAACTATCTAGACAACCCCCTGCCTAGAGGTGTTATTATCAAATTATAATTATTACTCTAAGCCATGTACCATCTCACATTCCCACTCCTTCATGGAATTTACTTCCCAACTCACACCAATAAAATGTGACAGTAAATATATGATAAAAGGTAATAAAAATCTAAACAATATATGTTTTAATATAATTAAGAGAGAAAATAAAATAATAACATTTATCTAATTCGTATAATTTAGTATGAATCTAGAATAAAAGAAAATTAAGGTGATGTTTTATTAAATATAGGTGTTCTAGGATTACAATACAATTCCACTGTCTGGACTACCCAATATTTTTTTCAGTTCTCTATAGATATGATATTATATAGGATTGCACTAACAAATAGATATAAATATGGACATAAATATTTTTTTCAAGCATGGTCTATTCCAGAATAACATCCCCCTTTAGAAACATATCCATAACATAAATAATTATTCCATGGTGAAAAAACTGTATTTCAATAGTGTTCTTTTTTATTCTTATAAATTTTAATGAATATTGAGGGTATATGGTTTCAAGATATGAGTAGCTCAATTTGAGCTCCCATGATCACATACCTTCTTAAATTTCAGGACTGTCTCTGTTAATGTGCCTTTCCATTATAACCATTACTGATTTGTGAAAGTACAGTTTGTATAATGGATCCCCCTATTGAATACATCCGACATTATTAATATAGAGATTTATTGTTAGGAAAATAATTAATATATATTCTATTTTCTTCCTATGATATTATTACATCTCCCCTTGAAAGAATTAAGTTATTGTGTGGATGAACAATTGGCAAGTATATTGTCTTTTTTCTTCTTAAATCATGAAATACCGATATCACTTGGGATTATATGAGTTATTTCCACAATACAATCATATTATTTATCTTATTGAATCTTCGGAATCCAAAATGACTTCTATGGGACTATTTTAGGTGACTAATAATTTATTATCTTTTTCCCATGGTGATATTCCCCTTCAAATGGATATGTTTAATATTATAGGTACTTCACTTTAGATTTCATAGAAATTGAATTATCTAAAAGTAGAATTAAAATATGATAAGAAGTGGGTGATTCCCATTAGATTTATTATTAGGTGAGAACAATTCTAACACATTTACATTTATTGATGTTTATTTCAATAATATACATGAATATGTCTGTTATTTTATTAATATTTTGTTGCATCATGCATAGAGTAATTCCTATTTATAAATAATTTAATCGAACATGTACCATTTTATTCTTAATTAAATATAACACAACTCAATTTTGGCCAATTTAATATTATGATGTATATATACCCAAGGAGTTTACTATTAAATAAATCATTTCCTCTGGGGTGTATCTTATTCAGTACCATAACCTTATATAAGGACCATTCTTGTACTATTTAGTGTATGTTTTGTTTCATCTATTCATACCAAGGATGAAATGTTTGACTATTAACACATTTGGGCTTCAAAAATTGTGATTTACAACTATATATTTGTTAAAAATGAAGTCCTTATTAGCCATAACAAATAAATTACATGGAAAAAAACCAAATTAAACTCAACATAAAAATAAAAATATTTATTCACAATTAATTTGGATTTTATTAATCAATTAAAATAAAAATATTAATCAATTAATTTATTTTACTTATTTTTCACTATAAAATATTCTTATGCCTAAATATAAACCATATAATAAGATTATTTAATTTATAAAAATAATGAAATATTTTAGAAACAATCTCTCATAATATATATAAATGTATATAATTTTGTATTTCAATATTTTTATGGTTATGCAATATTAAATTATTTTAAAAAATTTGTTGATGGGATTTACCTAAGGTCCATTTTTATCTGGGTGGATAAAAGGCATTATATTAAAGGGTATCCTATATGAGTAGCTTTCATGGGGATTCATAGAGGCCATATTTTTTCTAAGGGGTCTCCTGAAGGCCCTCTATCCAGGGGTGTCCCTATTTCCATTCATTTGAGGGGTGGATCAAATGACTTATATATTCATTGGTGGACAAATGTATTTATGTTAAAATTAACTAATCAAGAGTTTCCACCCCAAACATGTATGACCCAGATCTCATATCCTAACCTATAATACTATATGTGTCATTTATTCTATAATTATAATATATATATTATTAAAATTACACTTTTTGGTTGATAAATTTTTTCTAAAAAATAAGATAAATGGTTTTAAATTAAATTCTATTAATTTTGATATAATTTTGTGATCATTGTAAATAAAAAATAATTATAATTTATATAGGAGCTTGTTTTTTATGGAGATATAAAACACTTCAATTTTGAATAAATAATAAAATTGACAAAATAAAGAAATACTTTTAGTATTTTGAATGATTAATATCTAATAATGTATATGGAATATTAATAATTTTTAAATAAGAAATGTATATAATATAAATTGTAAAAATATAATTAAGAAAATATACATAATTTCAAATAATAGAAAATTAATAAACCATAGTTCATTAAATTGGAAAACATGACAATTCTGATATAACATCCCTGTACCAGCATACTATATTGTTACATGACCTTGGGGGGTATATAACCTCAATAACAACTCCCCATATTCCACAGTATGTAAACTATGAGAAAGGGACCACAGTGAAACCACTGGAAGATTATTTCCTCATATGAAATTAAGAAATATACGCAAAAATAATAGTAGTACCATATTACCAGAATAATATGAGATGATAAATATTATGGGAAGTGTTAATAATTACATATCTAACACATACTATATTGACATGACTGTTTCATAGATTTTGAAATTAATAATAACCTAATATTAACCCCCTATGGTGGATTAAATAGATAAAAAAATGAACCAAATTAAAATAAATTGTGAAAATTACCAAATTGATCTCTTATTCCAGCTCGGTCCCCTATCCAAGGCTCCCCACAAACCATGCCAATAAGTCATAGTTCACATGTTCTTTTTTCCTTCTGTTATTATATAACCATAATTTATTCTCAAGAACCCAAGGTGGCCTAATCATAGTGTGAGTAAAACTCAGTACGCCACAACTAGCAATGTCCGTAAATAACAATACTAAATAAAAGTTCATGCAAATTTGAAAAAATAAAACACATAAGTAAATAATAAGTAAATAAACATCAATAATAATGTAACAACAATACACATGGGACTGACTGTAATTTTATCGATTGTCATTGGATGTCCCTGAACTATATATATATATATATATAACCACAATGTGGGAATAGAATACCAACCTATAACTATATCAAATCATATGTCCAGAAAGGAAATGCACATGACCCATAATTCTCATGTATAATACTTTAGAGTAAGAGAGACTGAATTGGAAATAAATAAAATAATAACCAGTGGGAATGGTACCTTACCTTTAAATGCGATATATAATAACTAGGTGGGTAGATTTCTTCTTATACTCATCGTTCATAATCACTAAGGGAGTGGATCTCTCATCATAAATATATTTTATAACAATGTGGGGGGTGGGGTGAAACATCCAACTAAATGTAATAGTTTCTAACATTGGGGAATAGTTCATAACCTATAAATATCATTTATTATATCATAGGGGAATCATTACTACCATGTAAATATCATATATAATAACAATGAAAATATTTACCTCCCCAAAAATAACTTATTGATACATCAAATCTATTGGGGAATTATTTAAATTAAAATATATATTCCATGTCGCCAATTAATTTTCATCACCCATTGGGTAGCCTATTTAAATCCCCATTTTTCTGAAAAATAATGATCAACACACTTTTTCATCGATTTTATGGACATTACCTATCATGACTTGATACTAATGGATCATATAGATTTTTATTCATATGAAATACCATTGTAATTAATTCATTAATGTTTTAGGTTCATCCTTCATTAGATGAGCATGACCGAACATTATACTAATAATTAAAGGAGTAAATTCATTTAGTATTACATAGGGATTACCTAACATGTGCATTATAGTAGGCAGTCATATAATATCACTTGATAAATTTAGCGAAGATGGACAGAATGTGATAGATTAAACTTTAAAAACAACCAGAATGAAATGACACTTGAATCCTATTGGGATATAGAGAGATTTCACTATTGGTTGATGAAAATAATGAGAGATATATTCCCATGAGTTTTCTACTTATAAGTTTTTGAAATACCTTAAATACCGTTTATGCATGATTTTTTAAATTTATTAATATTCTATAAATTCTAAAAAGGAATTTAATTTATGAAAATTTAGATAAAACTGGATACATTAATGTATATGAAACATATCCCTCAAAGGGGTCTATTAATAGAATATTACAAAAATTAAACATCACACTCATATATATATATATATATATTACATATCACATATAAAATAATATTTATAATAAAAATTTACAAATTATTGGAACTCCTTACTCAATACATTAAATATATATGTCATTCAATGATTTTTGCCTCAATAAATACATGATATTTAATAATTTAATCATATATATGGTTTCCAAATTAAATATATATACTTTTTAACACACCAATTTTGAGATATCTCATTTTTTTATACTTTTATTTTTCATTTTGGCTCATTGAAATACCTTTTGTATGTAGTTTTGTGAGATCAACTGAAGGCTGTGAAAATATGGCTGTTGAAATTATTTCACATAGAGAATGGATGATTCATGTTGGGAATAATAATATATTAATGTTTTTAGTTATTTTAATCCATAAAGCAAGTTTCTTGGGTGAATGGAAACCCCATTAAAAATATAAAGGGGATACATTGAGTTGAACTTTAAATCCTTTCATGATATATAACCCAGTCATGATGTTAATGGGGTTTTGTAAATATTCACCAAAGTCTAAAGGATTTCTTGTGTATGTTGCCTCCCGAACATTTACTGTATAAATTCCATTTACACTCCTTTTATCTTTTTAGGTATATCAGATTTTACTCCATCATATGTGTGTATATACATATTCAGTTTCTTTTATTTTACACTCAAAATATAGACCCATGGAAATTTACTTTGATTAGTATCATTTAGAATTTGATTACAATAGATAATTTTGTGTAAGATTATGTAATTAAAAACTTATTACTAAATTATTCATTCTTATCTAGGACCTCCTAGCTTTGTGTTGAATAGAAACATAAATGAATGTGAAATATATGGATCTACAGGTTGGAATTATATTAATTTTTAAAAGTTTTATTTCATCATGAAAGAGGTTTTATTTGTGGAATCATATTATATCCTACACGACTAGTGAATTTTATGAAGGATTATTCTCTATCAATATACTATGATGGAACATGATATAAGGCATTTTTTAATATAGATTTTATTATTCCCTGGGAAATATATATTTCATACTCTCTAATTATTATAGAATTCATATGAATCATTGTTGGAAGGTCCCCCATTAAATCGGTTCACAATGTGACATCTTGGTGACAAGATTAATTACCAATCAAGATTAGAGATATGTTCACTGTCACAATAAAAATGTATTTTTATGTTTGTGGGAATGTAATCATTATCTCACTTGGTAATAAGTGGATTAAAAAATTCCATATTTTTTAATCTAGATCTTTATTTTGGATTTGATATAAACTAGTTATCTAATTCAATATTATATAATATAAAAATTTATAACTTGTTTATTCCCTATTGCCATGTGTTGGGAATTCATTAAGGATTACATACTATATTTTATGTTCTCCCCCATCTTGGGAACATTGGTTGATTTTCAGATGTAATATATTGTGATACAGGGAAGGGTCATGTTTCTTATTTCACATGTATTTTTACGTGACACCATTCATTTGGTTACTGGATCAGGAGGTGGGGATTGTCATTATAATGGTATTATGTGGTTCCACTTTTGATTTAGATTCAATATATTTTGTACTTTTCCACTTTCACTCTTATTTCCATTTCTGTTGTTACTGTAATATTTATCTTTTAAATGTTTTTAATTTATTTTAATGGTTTATTTTATCATGAATCACAAATATTGTCTTGTCTCTTTTTTATTGTCGTAATAGGTTGTTTGATACATATGGAACATTTCACCAAAAATGTTATCTTAATAAATTTTAGATAATATCCATCCTTTGGTGCCTTGGTGATGTCACCTATGGTTAGTATCACCTCATCCTCCTCTCAATCCAATGAGTTAGTTTGGGATTCTACAAATGGTATTAGTTTAATTCTTTCCATTAGTTGGGTGGGTAGTGAGTATATAGTAATATCAGAACTACAAATGTAAAGAATAAAAATATATATCTAACATCATTACGATAAATTTCTATTTACCTGGGTGTTTTGTGTACAGAAACATTCAAATACACTTCTAGGTAAATGTTTATGTCATAATCATGTGTTTAGGTAATGAGTGTAGAAAATAATGATTTATTATTATGTTTTCCCTCTAATATAACATTGAATATTTTTTATTTATGGGTTTATAAAAGTGATTAAATAGGATAAAATGGTGTATTTTTTAAAAGTATAATATTATTATGGTTGGTTTATAAGATTTTGAAAATTTTCAAGATCTCAGTTCTAAGAGATAATGATTAATTTATTTATTGTTCATGTTATATAAAATGAAACTAGGTATATTAAATTGAAATATTAATGGATATAGTGTACATTTTTTCCATCCTATGCTATAGTGAAGAAAAAAATTGTACATAATAATGTGTAATATTTTCATTCCCTTGACAAAGGTAATTGAAATGAGGAACCAATGATGGTGAATCATATAATGAATTTTCAAAAATGGAAAAAACTAGTTTTTCAAATTCATATAGAACGTGAAAAATAATAATTGTGTCTCAATCAAATAAAACAAACCATTAATTAACATGGTACGCTAGTGGACCTAAATTAAATAAAATCTATTTGTGATATATTATCTTGATGTGTTCATTAACAATTATTAATTTTTTAGTGGTATCTACTAATGAATCATTAATGGTATAAATTTTTAATTTACATTTGAGTCTGATGATTTTTTGCAATATGGTAAACATATTTATTATAGAGTATAAAGATATGGTGAATGGGGAAATAGTGTAACCAAGGGTTCTTGATGAGAATCTTGTGGGAGTTATAAATTTGTTTCCACATGAATAGTTTGAAAATATAATGTTATAAAAAATTTGAATGGGGATAGAAATTTTAATGGAGGTTATTTACCTCAAAAATAGACTAATGATGATACTAATTTTACTACAATATCTTATATCAAAATAGATTATTTTCAATTAGATTCATTTAAACATGGAAAGAAGCAACGTATTGTACCAAAAAGAACATTGAACCACTATTTAATGAAAGGTTTTCTCATTATTTATCTTTATAAAATTATAATATCATTCAGTGGATTTATCATAAATCACCCTTAAGGATCTTATGCTAATATGGGAAGTACCATCAAACTAGTTCTCAACCATTGAAAAAGGGGAACTTCAACAGTTCTAGAAACACTATGGTAATTAAATAGATACCTTGATGAGGAATACAAATTTTTCATATGTAATCTAATAAATATCTTTATGATGTATATTAGGTTTTCATGACTGACGTAACAGGTATCTCCAGGATGTGAGGTACCATTATTTTATACTGGACTCATATTTATGTCATTTTTTACATGGATGTATCACATTATTTCCTTTATTAATCAATGGTTAAACAATTGGGACTATATTTTTAAATGATTCCTCATATAATGAGTATCAAGAAACGCTGTGTGTATAGGGGAGAATATGAAGGAAATTCATAGAATATTTCATTACAAATGATGATGTATATAACTTCTAGGATTTTACAATCATTGTGATGTATTCTTATATTTAATCATTATTTTTGATTGGCTGGTTGAATTTAAAGACCATATCTAATTCTATGTCAGGAAGGTGACGTTTTGTTCCCTGAATTGATATCTTCAGGTATTCATGTTTTATTTGTATACAGTTATAGATTTAGTGGTACCTTTAGTGATAGTGGAAAGAAAAATATTTTTCAAGTATGTTGTAATTACCTTAGCCACTATTAATGATAAAAGAAATGAGACTCTTCCAGTTATTCTGGATCAATACGTAGATTTCAAACGAAATTAATTCTCTTAGATACCACCTAAATGGAAATTTTAATTTTATATTGATCTACTCCTAATAAATATAGCTATTTTACTTCCATCAAATATAGTTTATCTAACTCAGTAGTAGATTAAAACTATTAGGTGGAAGAGTTGGGATCTAAGGGCTTCATCGGGACAAGTACATCCCCATAGAATACATGAGGATTATTTTTCAAGAATGAATGTGGTTCTGTTTAGTTGTGAATTGATTATGAGAAATGGAATTATGTTGTGATTTAAAAATGGTATCTTAATCCCTGAATCGTTGAATTGATGGAACATTTAGAGTGAGTCATGTGGTTATCTTTGATTTACCTATTCTTAGGATATCATCATCTTAGAATCAAAATAGTTTATATTGATAAAATAGAATAATAGAGTAGATAGAAATATTGAGTATGTATTTTTATGCCTTTGGGTCTAGAAAATGAAATTACAGCCTCCAATAACAGATGATATCTATCTTCCATAGGTACTTAGAGACCATTTTTGTTGTATTGTTTGATGATATTCTAGTTTTAACTCAATGTGTGAATAACGATGAGGTGTATGTTGAAATTTTAATGAGTAAATTATTGGATCATCTTTTTTATTATATATTTTCTATGTATAAATTCAATATTTAAGAACTCTATTTCCATGGAGATATCAATTCCAAATTGGGGACATCATTTGAACCTGGGAAGACTGAAGTAGTAGTCTCATTCCTGACAAAAAATTATATTTTTAAAATTTTTCATTTCCATTGAATATCATGATACTATCATGGAATTTTATAATAATTCTCTAGGATTACATTTCCCATGAATTATTTAAACAAATAGTGTTTCATTGAAATAGAATATTCCTATTAGAGATTATTTCTATATCTAAGAACTCATATAACCTCATAACCCATCCTCATATTTCCAGAATAAGGTAAATTCTATGTGGTATATTATGATGTGTCTTGACCGTATCATTATTTAATATCACACATGTATACAATGTTTTGTCCTAGTGTTTGAGAATGTTACAACCACATGAGAACAATTATCATATGCATGACCTTGAATTAAGTATATTTTTCCATGCCATTATGACATTGTGGAATTACCTCTTTGGTTGATAGTCTTAAGTGTTATCTTACCATAAGTATTTTTAATATAACTCTTCTTCGTTATAATCTAACTCGATCCATTTATGGATGGATTTATCTCTTCAATATGTTTGATTTTCACTTGTTATAGACACTCATTAATGTGAAATATGTTGAATATGTATTAAATCAGAAATCAGATGGAGAAAGATTCAAGGAAACATATGTCCAATGGAAAATTATGGGAATGATTCATAACATTTATATAAATTTCACCAAAAAATGATCATGAGGTTCTCTTCCTAGTTAATATTGTTACTAAACTGATATATTTGGTATGAGATGAATGTCCATCATATCCTGATTATATTACAATTAGTTTAGTCCTATATGGTGGGAAAACTTATGATTACTGAACATAGGATGGAAATTCCAGATTAAACATACAAATGATTATTTTAACTCCATAGTCTGACTAACATCATATTCTATCATCATATCATATTTTTGAAGTTTCTTATTCATTTGGGTATTTTAAAAATGTAGAAGGTGATTAATGTACAATTCTAGTTTTTAGGTTTTAGATGAAATATTTCAAATTATATGATGAAATACTTAACTTATCAATAGGTAAAATATGAACAAAAATGATTAACTTGTATATTTTAGTTTATTCACATACCAATATTAAAGTTGGAATATATTTCAATGGACATTATCATAGTTCTACCTATAATATAAAATAAAAATGATGAAATTTTTATAATTGTATATCAAATCATTATGTTAACACACATTCTAATTATCAAAATAATAAACCATGCTAGAGGTCTTGAAAATTATGTATTTCATAAAAGTGTTCATCTATCATGGTGTTATAGTTTTTATTTTATATGACAGTGATCTTCCATTATCATCTTATTTCTGGTGGTTTTTTACTATAGTCTATTGGGAGTAAATTGACCATGAGCATAGCATATATATCACATATGGATTGGTAGTTGGAATGAACTATTTAGAAATTAGAAGGTATGGTAAGATCTTTTTTCATTGAATTTAATATTATTTGGTAAGACCATATACCTTTGGTGGAGTTTTCCTATAATATTAACAATCAAAAAACTATACTGATAGCCCTATTTTAGGCATTATATGGTTGCCCTTTTCTTTTTCCACCATGTTGGGGGAAATATGATACACATATTTATTTGGATAGGGTATTATCCATGAGACTATGGAGAAATTTATAATTATATAGATGTAGAATGATATAGATCAAGGAATATATAAATCATTTTTTGATATTAATTTTAAACCTTATATTTTTTTGTTACTAACCATGTATTGTTGAAAGTTCCAATGAGACATTCTAAACAATGTGTGGGGAAACTATGGGATTTATCACCAAGATAAGCGGGACCATTATAGGTTGTAGAATAGACTGGAACCCTAGTATATTGGCTAGCCATACCACCATGATTCAGTATGTAAATAACTTCATCCATGTGTCATATATGATGAAGAATAACTAGAATCATCATCTTCGTCTATATTGGAATCACATTAATCATGAGGTAGATGAAATTGTTTCCCTTTAGCTATTCTGGATTATTAATAGAAAGGAAAATACCCTATGATAGAGATGATCATTTCTTGGTTGAGTTTTGTAGTGTTGCATCCAGGTTCAAGATAAATCTTGGGAACATAAGAAGCTTATACAGGAGAAATGACCTAGTATATTTGAGGATAACATTGATTTCTACAATCCCAATGGGGATTTATAATAGAGGGGAAAATTTAACACTCTTTATTAAAGGTGAAAAAATTTTCATTTTTCATTTTCATTTAGAGTTTTCGAAATACCTATCTTGATGCAGTTTGGTGGAATTTTAAGATGGTAGTGAAATTGTTTCTATATAAATTAATCATGTTATGGATGGAGGATTCCTGAAATTAATAATCCTAGCATGATGTCATGAGTTATTTTATTGTGTGAGGTAAGTAAGTCATGTTAATGGAAAACCAATTCACAAAATGAAATGAATTCACCAGGTGGATGGAAAAGACCAATAATGATGTTTGAGAAACTCCAGGAATGATTATATTATTTATGTTTATCAATATTTGTTTTTTTAGGGTCCCTCTCAAACATTCGCAGTCAAAAAACAAATTACAATCAATTAATTATTTTTGAGTATGGAATTTTTTAATCCATCATACATGTTAAAATACTCATTTAGTTTCTGATATTTTCTTCCAGACATCTATGGATACCCTAGAAAATTTTCAGTCACTTTTATGTAAAATAATTTATTTCAATGGATATTTTAGCATAAACATATGAAATAAAAATTTTCTGTCTTTTTTCATACATATTGTGGTTGTATTCAGGTTTTCCCAAAATGAGACATAGATTGTTTTGTAAAACCCAGATCTATGGGTTTGGATTTATAATAGAATAATCATTTTGGGATTTATTTGGATACTAGAAGTCTGATCTGTGATCGGTGAAATTTTATTACATCCAACATGTTAGTAAATTCTAGGTAAGTGGATTCTATCTAACAGTATACTTCAAGAACATGATGGACCTAGTTTTTCTAAATATATATTGTTCGTAGTTTGGGGGAATTCTTGAGTAATTTTATTGAAAAAACATTATATGCTATAAATTATAAATTTAAGGCTTTTAATATTGAAACGTAATCTATTTTAAAAAATTATAATGGAAATTTTGATTTCAATAATTTATTTTTTAATATCATTGAATAATTTTGATCGCATGTGTTAATGTTCAATTTGGGTGGATTATCTTTAACCATTCTTCTAAGAAAAAATGAACAAAATTGGATATATCGTGGTTTGAAGTGCAACCATTAAATTGGGTCACCAAGTGATTTCATGGTGATAGGATGACTCTCTACTCATGTGTATAGAGAAGGCTATAGATTCATACATAGTGTGTTGGTTTATGTTTGTAAATGGAATTATTTCCATAGTTTAAATACATAGATGAAAACATGGTTCGATGTTTTACATATAGAGATCTTTTTATGGATTTGATATTAACCAGTTATCTTCTAGAATTTACAAAGGATCTAATAACAACTAATATGGGGGAGGTGAATTAGTTGTTCGCATAATATAAGTTTTAAAACATTTTGAATCATAACCCCTACAACCTATTAATATTATTTTCCATGTTAAATTTTTACCAATACTCATTCATGAATAATTATTAAAGTAAGAAAATAACACAATATTTGTATGTTTTGGCCCCAGTGATATAACAAAAATCCTTACCATAGACAATCGTGTGGGTATTTGGTAATTCTCTATTATGAGGAAGTGAATACAAATAGTGTCAAATCCAATTATACTACTTCTATCTTCAAATAGGAAATATTATACTAACTCCCATTATTTTATAACGATTTATAATAAATTTATTAATACAATAAAAATAAAAAATGACTTTGTTAAATATTCTCTAAAATTAATGAGTCTAAATACTCAGTCCAATTTGAATGGATCTACTTTTCTAAATATAATGACTATTGATCATATTTTCTCAATATGATGGTTATGATTCTGATTCTCTGAAAGTGATGAAATCAATAAAAAGACCTCATTAAAAGTATTCATAACTCAAAATATTCTAGAATGCTCAATACAATTCATCATTAAATAGACATAAACATTTATTTTGAATCTTCTAATGTTCCACCTTTTTCATATACGTAAAATTTTCAAATTTATTAGTAATCTGGGAATGTAATAATATCTGAATTAGAAAAAATGTTAGAGATGTGAAAGGATTTTCCACCTCCTCAAATTTCAAAAACTCCAAAAAATATATCATAATTAAAAAGTAACTATGAATTCATAATCGTTCATATATCTCCCTGAGATTTATGAAAAACAGAATTTATTTTTTGAACTCTTAATATATTTATAAAACATCTGTAATTATCATTTTGAGTCTTATTCATAATAATATTATGATAAATATGTTTCATTTCTACAGATAGTTCAATTAATGTTTCCCTCTCAAAGTCAGTCCAATTTTTGTTTTATTCTCACTAAATCTCGATTTTTTATTAATCTTAGTGAATCTAAATTATATATTCAGTGAATCTGAATATGACCATCTTTCTAGTGAATCAAATTTATAAATTAAGTGAATTTTAATTCTAATTAATACTTTATGAATTTGAATTCTGTATTTTTATCAATAAATATAAACTATTTATCAAGAATAATAAATCTCATTGAAGTATCATTATTATAGAATTACCTTTTCAATGATGTTTTGATTACAATGGAATCTCTTTAATTTAACCTTGAAATTATTCAAACCTCTCCACCATTCCATCATATGATTTTATCATGATTAGTTTAAATATTTGGGAGAACATTATGATTAATAAAGAATTTTCTGACCTATTTTAGAAAGTATGAAATCTTTATAATTACAAACCTCACAATCTTATCTCAAAAATCCAAAGAAAAAAAATCTTTACTTAGAATCTTATATCTTTTTCGAATTTCTACCAAGGTTGTATTATATAAAACAAAAACTTTTGGCTTTAATTATTTTGGATATGATGATCTGAATACGATATCGATATATAAGATTATTTCAAAAACAATAATATTTATTAAAAAATCTCATTATGATAGAATGACCCTGATTACATTATAATTGAAAAATTCAAATAAAAAATGAAATTTGTCAAAAAAATAAAAATACATTGTTAATAAAATTTATCACAGTGGTTCTCCGATACCCCGCTTTGGAATTGTTGATTACCCTTGTTATTAACATTTCCAACTCTCATAATATTTCCACAAATCCAATCTTATGAACTACTCAAATTTTTCAATTTCATAAAAGAATATCCTTTCCCAAAAGTTCATGTTATGACACCACACTCTTGGATAATGTAATGATTTTATGGAATTTCATTCCTTGGTGGCAAGAAATTTTTGTGGCTCTATAAAGATAATCTCTTCTCACTTTTCTATTCTCACAATATTTTTCTCTCCCCAATTATCACATTTATTTTCTCACTTTTATTTTATGACCCCCATTTTATGATAACAACAACATTAAATTAATAAAATAAAGATAATTAAAACTCCATACAATGTAAAATTGTTTTAATTTCTCTCATCCTTTGTCAACATAATCTAAATCAGAGTGGGGGTCTTTCTGGTTAGGTTTAGGAGGACAAGGGGGGAGGATAAACATGATTTTCAGCCTCAATTCAACAAACCTTTCTCTAAGTAGTGATTTAGTACATATATGATTAGTCTTATACTTTTTAGAAATGTATTAAAACAAAAAATATCAAATAGAAACATACTATTTTATAATTTTAAACTATCAATCAATGTGTTTTGATATATAATGTTGAAATATATTTTTAGAAAGATAAATTGAAATCAAATGATCTTAAATGGTTTAGAAACATTCACTTTGAAGACATCATGCTAAACATTCATACTCTTTGTTTGAGTACATTCCTGAGTTTCTACAACATATTCAATTTAAATTGTGATCAATGTTATTGAACATTTTTCTTACTATGAAAAATCACAAATTAATCACCTAAGAAATTTTTTTTATTCGGGCTGAATTGTTATCATTACAATATATAGTCTAATCAAAATCATTATAACCATGTTTCTTCATATAACATTTTTTTGTACAAAAAAACATGTGAATTTGTTCCTTTTACATATCTCAAAATTATTTTTTCTCTCAACATTTGAGATTCATTTAGATTACATTTATATCTTGAAGAATAATCCGTAAAAAATAATAAATATCAATCCACGAGACAATAATGTGAAAAATAATTCATATTACCTTCCAAAAGTATTTATGATTCACAATTTTTCGGGATTCATCATCACCCAAATTTTTTATCACAAAAATAGGAAAATAAATCTTCTATGGATTATTTCATCCCAAACTTCATTAACAATTTCAGGACATACATTTCATGGTATATGAAAAGTATTTTTATTTTTGTTAAACTTATATGAAATATAAGAATGTTATATCTCCCAACATTGACATTTCATAATTTCCTTCGTTTCCTCTTACAATTATTTTCATAACTTTTATTCATCCCAACAAAAAATTATATCATCCGTATAAAAAAATTATTGTTAGAGTTCTTCAATCAACATCATTAAATTATTGTATTATATAAACTGTTCCTTTAGAATATTTCAACATTCTCAAAAAAGTTACAAGCATATAATACCATGATCATGGTTCTTATTTAATCCCATAAGAAGATATATTCAATTTAGAAACATTTTTTTCATCCTCATCTAGAAGAACCTGAAAATATTTTTCAATTTTAATTCATCCTCAATGTCACAATTTCTGAATGTTCAATTTACATCCATCTGAAAAACATTTCAATTCCTATGAATAGCCACCGTAAGAAAAAATCTAATGTGTAACACCACAAACTTCTACGGTACGCTTCTCTTTGAATAATGTGATAGCGTGTGTTGTACGCAACACCGAGTTCTAACACACCATAACCAATCAAACTAGCCATTATGAATATTAATACCTACATTTTGAAATTATATATATTTTATATTTCAAATTGGACTTCATTTTTGGATTTGGAATATCTAATTTAGCCTAAGGTGAAATTTTGGTACGTTTTGGATTAATTTAATATTTTGATGAATAGTGAACATTACTAAATTTTAATTAAAACAACTTTTTAATAAAAATAATAAAAAATGATAAATTATGAATTTGAGTGGTTTTAAAGTATATTTAGAATAAAGTTTTACCATTTAATACAATTTTGGTCATTTGACATAATTTTACAATTAAACCGGACATAAACAAGTGTCAATCTTTTGATAGTTATTATCTCTTAAAAACACGCCTTTTGTTTTAACAACGCGAATTAATTTTAAATTTATTTCTGGCACTTATGTGTATTGAATTTGGAAAATTGGATTCCATATTTGGAATCAGGATGTTCAAAATTTGTAAATAGGTAACTTTTATTTTTAGACATTTTGAATAATTATTTCTGTAAATATTTTATTTACCATGGTTAAGGGTAAATCCGTTAAATAAGGGTTGAAAACTAATATTATAATAATACTAAATTAACTTAAAACGTGTCCTATACTTATTGGATGATACATTTTCGACCATAGGCATAATTGGGTCGATTTTGGGACCCCATTGAGCCACTTGTAGGTGATAGGGACACTTAATTTTAATTAAGTAAAAATAAGTACAAAAATGATATAAGTATACATCTTTTAGAAAAACAATTTTTACATAGGGTTATGTATGTTGGATTTTCGACTATAAATATTCATTAATAATATAAAAAGATTTCATACATAATTATATTTTATTTATAATTTTAAGACTTTAAATAATTCAATTTATTTTTGACACAATTATGATGCAGTAATTACCATAATAGTGAAAAATTAAAATAATTGAAATTATAAATACCCAAATAAATATAATTTGAGACTTTTAATGAATTACACTAATTTTATAGGATAATATGACATATTAGGATTAATTTAATTGACTTTTTTCGAAGTTATAATTCTTTTTCGAGTTTTAAAAAAAATCAACTATTGAATAGTGTCAAAATTGAAATAAAAGGGTTTTAAAACAAATATTATATTATTAATTGATATTAAATTCCTTAAAATATAAGGTTCGTCAAAGAGACTTATATCATGATATTTATATTATTAATGGACCACTTGGGGGTCTCTTGGATGTATATAGTATGTTTATTAACCATATAATATAAAAATACAAAGAGACATTGTAAAAGTGAGACTAATTAACTTAGAGTTAATACATAAAGATAAGGTTAATATAAGTACCCAAACCTGTCTAAATTCTATTGGTTGAGTGGTTTTAGACCCATCCCCACATTAAAATTTAAATAATCCACTTTTAATCCATTGTAAACCAAATATGAATTTATTATAAATTAATATTTCTAGCTTGTCCAAAGGTGCCCCTCACCCCTCTTATAAAAGGGAACTCCTCCTTCTCATTTATTCACACCTTCAAAGCCGTTTGGATAGGCCAAACTCTGCCCAAATACTCTCCCAACTTCCCACAATACAACCTAGAGGCCTTAGTTTGATCATAAAGCCAACCTAAGGAGCCCTTTTGATCAAATCAAAAGGAAGAACCCGATGAAGAGGTATTGTTTTCACCACCCATTTTCAAGTTCCTTTCTTCTTCCAAATCTTCATTCATTGTTATTACCATTCTAAAATAATGACTCCAGTATCTTAAATATACAGTGATGTTATTATAAATATGGTACCACCATATTTATTATTCTATCCACCCTTTGAATAACATGTCACCATACGTTCGTACGTACGGCTTACCATCTCCACGTCGTGGGGTAATTGTTATTCAATATATTATTATTTGGATGGGTATAATAATGATGTGTAACTCATGTAAATAATAAATATAACATGTTAATGATTCTGTATATATTATATACCATCCATTTATATATTATTTTAATATCAGAAGAATGATATTGTCGCTCATGCGTACGTACAGACTACCGTCTCCACGAACGCGATGAGATTCATTCTCCATCATATCCATTAAAGTATAATTATCATTTGATGATTTAAAAATGATGTTTAAGGACATGATATCATTATGGATATGAATAATATACAACCTATCCATTACAAACATGGCTTACGTAACAAAACATATAAAAGAAAACGAGTAAGTTAACACCTGAAACAACGATAATACTAAGATATTATTAACAAATCAATGTTAAAATATCATATATGATATCATATTAATGTATATGATTCTTGTATAATTTAATAACAATTATTTTACCATTATAAAGAAGGTTAACCTACCCTAACCTAGGAAAAGTACAAGGTAAGGGTTTATCTCACAATCTCTTCATTATCAGAGATTGTTTATACGCAATTATCTACTGGGATCTCATTATCATCCACATCCATGTTTCTTAAAAATGTATTTAAAAACATATTTACTATTTACTAGACAATTGGTTAAAGTCATTTATACCATAATGTGTTTTGAAAGGAATCTTTCTCTCATTTTCCAAACAAGGCACTTTTAACCTTTTCGACAAATTTAAGGTAAGAATGTCTTTTTTTAACTTATACGGCGGGTGTGGCTATTTACCGCCATTATAAAATCTTCAAAGCTTCTATTATAAGATTATAAGAATATTTTCAAAGTAAATGTTTTATTTTATAATTATGTGACTTATAAATGATTTTAAAATGAATATATTAAGAATTTGGAAAGGTACTCTTTATCAAGATCATAATTTTAAATGTTATAAAGATTTATCTTTCTAAATCTCTTAATTAATGTCCATGTTTTCAAAATTATTTTAAGGATTTATTTATATGTACATGAATGTTTTGAAATGATATTTCTTTTCAAAAGTTTCAAAGTTGTATGGGACACTTTGATTCAAAAACCATTTTTAAATTACTTCCTTTATAAATGTGTGACTTTTCAATGATTTCGAGAAAAGAGATATTTCTCTCAAATAGTTTTGACTTTCATCTATGTCAACATCCTTTGATCGATTTTAAGCTTATTTGAAGTTGATTTATTATGATACAAACTTTTTTATTGTATTGAAGGTTTTGTGATATGTTTTACTGTGGATGTGTTATTTTTATACCATGCATGGTTTTTGGAGAAAGTATTGACAATTCATATGCTAGTTTTAATACGAATGTTTATGTTATGTTTAATCCTTTTCATATGGGAATGCATTGGACTTAATATGTGACCGGTGGAGCCCGCTATAGCTCCTTGATGCATAGGTATGTCTCAGGAGAAAAACTAGTTTCTTGGGACAAGGCCTTGACAAAATCTTATTTGTAGTCTTGGCATGAGGCCTTGGATATGTGGTTATGATAGTATTGAATTATGAATTCCATCATTATGAAAGTGGTTATTGATATTGCATGTGATTATTCGATTAGTAGAATATCTATGTGAATAAGTAAATGGCATTATTTAATTTTACTTTTGCCATACTCCGTTTAAGTTAAAGTTTAAAAGGCTATTGTTTTAGTTATACATTGACTTAAATTTTTATTATTATTTAGGAAATATTCCGATTTAATGTTATCCTTACTAGGCATTTGAGCTCAAACATTTTCTAGGTTTTATTTTTCCAAGGATGTGAAGAAGTAATTTATGAATGACCTGTAGGGATAGTATGTGGTGATATGAGTGTGTAATATGGAGACAATATATTGTTGTAGCTTTTCACTTATTGATGTAATGTAAAACTTTATGAATATATCTAGTGTTTCCAAGGCTACTAAAACAATCGGTCTTTCGATATTCGATCTTTCTCGTGATCATTCCAATGTTATGTAATAATGCACCGACTCTTGGTAATTGGGGTCGGGGCGTTACAGTTGTTATTAGAGGAAGTTTAGTACAAACCTTTGAAGATAGATTTAGATAAACTCTGATTAGAGCACATAGATTTAAGATGGACTTTGAGGATTAGAATAGAAGAACTTCCTAGAATTTTGGTATTGTAGAGATTTTGTGAGTTTTCAGAGTAATATATCCCTGTCTGGATACGAGCATGTAGAGGCGGCTCTGGCACAGATGTACCTAGGGGTAAAACCCGAAAACACAGCTTTGAGCTAGACTCGAACGGAAACTGGTGCACTACAATGGGCCTTGCTGCACTCTTGGTTAAGACACTCCCGGGGGATATGCATAGGATAACTCTCATTTTCATTACAAATCATTATAAAGGGTTTTTGAGTATATAATTCCTCAAAGATTTTTTTTTATGATTATGGATTATATCCATAAATAGTTCAATTTATGTTATGTATTTTATAAGTATGGGATTATGTATCTTGATTCATAAACTGATCTAGTTTATTCTATTGTTTAGAAATGGAGCCCAGTGGAAGAAATGGAAACCGTATCAATGCATGCAATCCATGTAGGGATTGCCCTAATACTCAAGATAATTATAGTGGAGCTGGTGATGCAACTGGTGCTGATCAGCTAATCACCATATTGTGACAACTCACTCCGGTTATGAATAATAACCTTCCCCGTATGGATCACCCTGATCTGCAGTGTAGAGGATCAATGTTAGATTAATTAATTTGGAAAAAACCACCAATGTTCAATGGGTGTTCAAATCCCTTAGTAGTTGAGCAATGGATATTTTCCCTATAGAAAATATTTCAGGCATTTTGGAGTAGTTAAAGGGAAAAAGTTATCATGGAAGTTTACCGCCTCACTGGAGATGTTGATCAATAGTGGTCATTGATTCAATATACGAAGGAAGATGATGAAGTATCAAATATGGAATGGAGGGAGTTCAAATATCAGTTTTTAGAAAAATAATTTCCTCGTGACCACCGAGCAGATATGGAAAGGCAGTTTCTGAGTCTGGGAGAAAAGGAGGATGAGAATGTCGCAAAGTATGAGACTAACTTTACAAGGATAGAAAGGTATGCTGGATATTATATACATAACCCAAGAAGTAAGATTTATCATTTCTTTTATGGGTTAAAACCATTTCTCCATCGAGCATTAGTCTCACAATCCTTTTCATCGTATGAAGACATTGTCTCATGTGCTATCAAGACCGAAAAGGAATTCCCTAAGTCTTATGACTTTAAAGCAAATAAATAGAAGAATAGACCTTCTGATAAATCTAGGAATAGAAATAAGGGGAAGAAGGGAAAGGTTGAATATCCATCATGTGGTAAATGTTGTAAGAAACACCCTACTACTTGCTTGAAGGGAACAAGAGTCTGTTACAAGTGTGGTGAAAAAGGCCACCAAGCTTGTGATTGCAAGGGGAAGAAGGAAGCTACTAATGTTCAGTGCTACAATTGCAGGGAGATGGGGCTTAATACAAATTTATTTCCTAAGTGTCTGGAGAACATACCTAAAAAAGTCCAAGGGATCAAGGCCAAGCTTATGCTATCACTACTGTTGAGGTAGAAGCTCCGAAAGACGTGGTGGCAGGTAATTTAATGGTTTCCTCAAGTTTAGAAACTGCATTATTTGAATCTGGATCATAGAATTGTTTCATATATTCCCAGTTGGCTAAGAAAATTAGTTAATTCCAATTTGATTTAACAAAGGAGTTGTCAGTTAAAGCTCCTAAAGGAAGTATCATTGCAACAATGTTTTGTGAATCAGTCCCCATTAGAGCACATAAATGTTCTTTATCGGCTGATCTCATCGTCATACCTATGATTGAGTTTGATATAATCCTCAGTATGGACTGGCTTTCAGACTATGATGCAAAGATTTATTTTAAGATGAACGAGGTTAAGATTCTTGATGATGATGATAAGGAACACCTTATCTTTAGAGCAGAATCGTCACCACCTAATTCTTATTTAGATCCACCCCCAGTAGCTCAACTAAATTCAATTATTGGGGAGGAGGAGAATAAAATAATTGTGGGTTGGTAAGGTAATGTTCAAATAGAGGATGTACCAATTGTGAAATAATTTGTACATGTATTTCCGGAAGATTTTCCTAGACATCCTCCAGAATGAGAAGTTGACTTTTCCATTGATTTAATTCATGGATCAACACCTATATCAAAGACTTCTTACAAAATGGCCACTGTAGAATTAGTTGAACTAAAGAAACCACTAAAGGAATTGAGTATTAAGGGATTTATTCTCCCTAGTGATTCTCCATGGGGAACCCCTGTTCTTTTTGTTAAAAAGAAAGACAGATCTATGAGGTTATGTATCGACTAGAAGGAGATCAATGCTATAACAATAAAGAACAAGTATCGCCTACCACGCATTGATGATTTATTTGACCAACTGCATGGATCTCAATACTTTTCAAAGATTGACCTTCAATCTGGATACTATCAGTTGTGTGTGAAGAAGGAAAACATTCTAAAGACAACATCTAGAACCTGGTACGGGCATTACGAGTTTACTGTAATGCATTTTGGATTGACTAATGCACCCATTGTATTCATGGATCTGATGAATATAGTTTTCAAGGAGTATCTCGATGAATTTGTGGTGATATTTATTGATTATATCTTGGTATACTCAAAAAGATACGAAGATCATGAAAATCACTTGCGCATTATCTTTAAGACTCTGAGAAGGCATGAATTATATGGGAAGTTTAGCATGTGTGAATTCCGGCTTCAAAATATTTCTTTTCTTGGCCATATTGTCTCAAAAGATGGAATCTATGTTGATCCTTCTAAGACCAAGGCAATCCACGAATGGCCAGCACCTACGAGTATAACCGAGGTACATAGTTTTATTGGTTTGGTAGGTTATTATCGATGTTTTGTCCAGATTTTTTCACGATTGGCTAAACAATTAAAGAAGCACACACGTAAAGGGGTTAAATTTGTTTGGAAAAAATAGTGTGAATAATAAATCAAAGAATTGAAGAGAAGATTAGTCAATGCTCTTATATTGACTCTACCATTGGGGAATGATGGATTCGTTATTTATAGTGATGCATTGAAGAAAGGACTTGGTTGTGTCCTTATGCAGAATGATAGAGTTATTGCCTATGCATCACGACAGTTGAAAATTAATGAAAAAAACTATCCTACTCATGATCTCGAGTTAGCAGTTGTGATCTTTGCTTTGAATATATGGATCCACTACCTCTATGGTGAAAAATGTGAGATTTATACTGATCACAAGAGTTTGAAGTATATTTTCTCACAAAAAGAACTCAACATGAGGCAAAGGAGATGGCTTTAATTACTCAAGGATTATGATTTCACGATGCAATACCACCTGGGGTAGGCAAAAAAGGTGGCATATGCTTTGAGAAGAAAAGATCATGGAGTTTTTAACAATATGAGAATTGAAAGAGATCCAATTTTTATGGATCTAGTGAAGATGGACATGGGAATAACCAGGGAAGGAGAAACATCAATGCTTCTTCAAATGGTTGCCAACTCGTCTTTACTAGAAAGGATTAAGAGTTCTCAGACCGATAATGAAGAATTTCAAAAGAAGATTAAAGATGTGAATGATGGGAGGATGAGAGACTTTGTGTATGAAGATGGAATTTTGAAATTTGGGATGAGACTTTGTGTTCTAGTTATATCTGATCTAAAAAGGGAATTTCTAGATGATGCTCATTGTTCCAATTTCATTATACACCCTAGGAGCACCAAAATGTATAGTGATTTGATGGAACATTTCTGGTGGGATAATATGAAGAGGGAGATTGCTGATTTTGTGTCAAGATGTACGGTTTGTCAACAAGTGAAAGCTGGAAGACAACACCCTGGAGGAGTCATGCAACCTCTTCCCATACCGGAGTGGAAATGGGACAATATTACGATGGAATTTGTCATGGGGCTACCAAATACTCCTAGAATTAATGATGTAATATGGGTTATTGTGGATTTTCTTACCAAGTCAGCACATTTTCTTTCTATAAGAGAAGATCTACCACTGGAACGTCTAGAAATACTATATATTAATGAAGTTGTGAGACTTCATGGAGTACCCCTATCGATTGTTTCCGATCGTGATCCCAGTTTTACTTCAAGATTCTGGATGAGTCTTCAGAAATCCATGGATATTGAACTTCATTTGAGCACTGCCTACCACCCTCAGACAGACGGACAATTAGAACAGACTATTCAAACCTTAGAAGACATGTTGAGATCCTAATCACTTGACTTTCAGGGTATGTGGGATCAGTATTTTCATCTGGTAGAATTTTCCTATAACATTAGCTTCCATTCGAGTATTCAGATGGCACCATATAAAGTGTTATACGGAAAGAGATGTCACACACCAACCTGTTGTGATGACGTTGGTGAAAGAAAACTTGTAGGTCTAGAACTTGTGGAGGAAATGATGGAAAAGGTGATGGTAATCCAAAATCACATCAAAGCAGCTCAAAGTACGCAGAAGAGCTATGCCGATAATTGAATGAAGGATTTGGAATATCA
Source organism: Viscum album (assembly GCA_963277665.1). Taxonomy (NCBI): domain Eukaryota; kingdom Viridiplantae; phylum Streptophyta; class Magnoliopsida; order Santalales; family Viscaceae; genus Viscum; species Viscum album. The sequence continues at coordinate 616,154,003 of OY728136.1, forward strand.
AGTCAGTGATCATGTTTTCCTGAAGGTATCTCCATAGAAGGGAGTCATACGTTTTGGTAAGAAATGTAAATTGAGTCCCAAGTACATCGGACCTTTTGAAATTCTAGAAAGAATTGGGGTTGTATCTTACCGATTGGCAATGCCGCCAAGTCTCTCCAAAGTTCACGATGTGTTCCACGTATCTCTATTGAGGAAATACATGCCTGACCCAACGCATGTACTCACCAATGAAGAATTATAACTGGAACTCGATCTGTCTTATTGTGAAGATCCCATCAGGATTCATGATACAAGAGAACAAGTACAGAGAAACCGGACGACGCGTCTGGTAAATGTTTTGTGGAGAAACCATAAGTTGGAAGAGGCAACGTGGGAACCCGAGGAACTTATGATGAAGAAGCACCCGAGTATTTTTATGTGATAATTATTCTAGAAATTTTGAGGACGAAATTATTTGAAGGTGGGGTTAATGTAACACCACAAGCTTCTAGGGTATGCTTCTCTTTGAATAATGTGATAGCGGGAGTTGTACGCAACACCGAGTTCTAACACAACAAAACCAATCAAACTAGCAGTTATGAATAGTAATACCTACTTTTTGAAATTATATATATTTTATATTTCAAAATGGACTTCTTTTTTGGATTCTGAATATCGAATTTAGCCTAAGGTGAAATTTTGTACTTTTCGGATAACTTTAATATTTTGATGAATAGTGAAAATTAATAAATTTTAGTTAAAAAAACTTTTTTAATCAAAATAATTAATAGTGATAAATTGTGAATTTGAGTGGTTTTAAAGTATATTTAGAATATATTCTTACCATTTAATATAATTTTGGTCATTGAACATAATTTTACAAGTAAACCGGACATAAACAAGTGTCAATCTTTTGATAGTTATTATCTCTTAAAAACACGCTTTTTGTTTTAACAACAGGAATTAATTTTAAATTAATTTCTTCCACTTCTATGTTTTGAATTTGGAAAAACGGATTCCGGATTTTGTATCAGGATTTTCAAATTGTGTAAATAAGTAACTTTTATTTTTAGACATTTTCAATAATTACTTCGATAAATATTTAATTTACCATGGTTAAGGGTAAATCCGGTAAATAAGGGTTAAACAATAATATTATAATGATACTATATTACCATAAAACGTGTCATAGCTTTATTGGTTGATACATGTTCAACCATAGGCATCTTTGGGTCGATTTAGGGACTCCATGGAGCCACTTGTAGGTGATAGGGACACTTAATTTTAATTAAGTTAAAATTATTACAAAAATGACATAAGCATATATCTTTTAGTAAAACAATTTTTACATAGCGTTATATATGTTGGATTTTCGAATATAAATATTAATTAGAACGATAAGAAGATTTACTACATAATTATATTTTTTTGTATAATTTTTAGACTTTCAATAGTTCAATTTATTTATGACACAATTATGATGCAGTAATTACCATAATAGTGAAAAATTAAAATAATTCATATTATAAATACCCAAATAAATATAATTTGAGACATTTAATGAATTAAACAAATTTTCTAGGATAATCTGACATATTAGAATTTATGTAATTGTCTTTTTTCGAAGTAATAATTCTATTATGAGTTTCACAAAAATCAACTATTGAATAGTGTCAAATTGACATAAAAGGGTTTTAAAACAAATATTATATTATTAATTGATATTAAATTCATAAAAATCTAAGGTTCGTCCAATAGACTTATATCATGATAGTTATATCACCAATGGACCACTTGGGGGTCTCTTGGATGTATATAGTATTTTTATTAACCATATAATACAAAAAAAACAAAGAGACATTGTAAAAGTGAAACTAATTAACTTAGAGTTAATACTTAAAGATAAGGTTAATATAAGTACCCAAACTGGTCTAAATTATATTGGTTGAGTGGTTTTCGTCCAATCCCCACCTTAAAATTTAAATAATCCACTTTGGAGCCATTAGAAACCAAATATGAATTTATTATAAATTAATATTTCTAGCCTTCCCAAAGGTGCCCCTCACCCCTCTTATAAAAGGGCACTCCTCCTTCTCATTTCTTCACACCTTCAAAGCCTTTTTATTCGGCCAAAATCTTCCCAAATACTCTCGAAACTACCCTCAATAGAGCCTAGAGGCCTTATTTTGATCATAAAGCCAACCAATGGAGCCTTTTTGATAAATCAAAAGGAAGAACCCGAAGAAGAGGTAATGTTTTCACCACCTCTTTTCAAGTTCCTTTCTTCTTCCATTTCTTCATTCATTGTTATTACCATTAAAAAATAATAACTCCAGTATCTTATATATACTGTGATGTTATTATAAATATGGTACGACCATATTCAGTATTATATCCACCCTTTGAATAAAATGTCACCATACGTGCGTACGTACGGCTTTCCGTCTCCACGTCGTGGTGTAATTGTTATTCAATATATTATTATTTGTATTGGTATAATAATGATGTGTAACTCATTTAATTAGTAAATATAACATGTTAATGATTCTGTATATAACATATACCATCCATTTATTTATTATTTTAATATCAAAATAATGATATTGTCGCTCGTGCGTACGTACGGACTACCGTCTCCATGAACACGATGAGATTCATTCTCCATCGTATGCATTCAACTATAATTATCATTTTATAATTTAAAAATGATGTTTAAGGACTTTATATCATTATAGATATTAATAATATACAACCTATCCATTAAAAACATGGCTAACGTAACAAAACATATAAAAGAAATCGTGTAAGTTAACACCTGAAACAACGATAATAATAAGATATTATTAACAAATCAACGTTAAAAGATCATATATGATATCATATTAATGTATATGATTCTTTTATAATTTAATAACAATTATTTCACCATTATACAGGAGGTTAACCTACCCAAACCAAGGAAAAGTACAAGGTAAGGGTTTATTTCACAATCTCCTCAATATCTGAGGTTGTTTATACGCAATTATCTACTAGGATCTCTTTATCATCCACATCCATATTCCATAAAAATGTATTTAAAAACATAGTTACTATTTACTAGACAATCAGTTAAAGTCATTTATACCCTTATGTGTTTTGAAAGGAATCTTTCCGTTGTTTTCCAACCAAGGCACTTTTAACCTTTTCGACAAATTTAAGGTAAGAATGTCTTTTTTTAAACTTATACTGCGGGTGCGGCTATTTACCGCCGCTATAAAATCGTCAAAGCTTCCATTGTAAGATTAAAATAATATTTTCAAAGTTAATGTTTTATTTTATAATTATGTGACCCATAAATGATTTCAAAATGAATATTTTAATAATTTGTGAAAGGTACTCATTATCAAGATCATAATTTTAAATGTTTTAAAGATTTATCATTCTAAATATTTTAATTAATTTTCATGTTTTCAAAATGATTTTAAAGATTTATTTATATGGACATGAATGTTTTGAAATGATATTTCTTTTCAAAAGTTTCAAAGTGGTATGGGACACTTTGATTCAAAACCCTCTTTTAAATTACTTCCTTTATAAATGTGTGACTTTTCAATGATTTCGAGAAAAGAGATATTTCTCACAAATAGTTTTGATTTTAATCTATGTCAGTATCCTTTGATGGATTTTAATCTTATTTGAAGTTGATTTATTATGCTACAAACTTTTGTATTGTATTGAAGGTTTTGTGTTATGTTTTACTATTGATGTGTTATATTTATAACATTCATGGTTTATGGAGAAAGTATTGACATTTTGTATGCTAGTTTTAATACGAATGTTTATGTTATGTTTAAACATTTTCATATGGGAATGCATTGTACCTAATATGTTGCGGGTGGAGCCCGCTATAGCTCCTCGATGCATCGGTAGGTATCATGAGACAAAGTAGTGTCTTGGTACAAGGCCTTAACAAAATCTTATTTGTAATCTTGGAACGAGGCCTTGGATATGTGGTTATGATAGTCTAGCATTATGAATTACATTATTATGAATGTGGTTATTGATATTGCATGTGATTATTCAATTAGTAGAATATCCATGTGAATAAGTAAATGGCATTATTTCATTTTACTTTTTCCATACTATGTTGACGTTCAAGTTTAAAAGGATTTTGTTTTAGTTATACATTGCCTTAAATTTTTATTCATATTTATGATAGATTCATCTTTATTTTTATCCTTACTTGGCATTTGAGCTCACCCCTTTTCTATGTTTTATTTTTCCCAGGATGTGAAGAAGTAATTTATGAATGACCTGCAGGGATAGTATGTGGGGATATGAGTGTGGAATATGGAGACAATATATTGTTGTAGATTTTCACTTATTGATGTAATGTAAAACTTTATGGATATATCTAGTGTTTCCAAGGCTACTAAACCAATCGGTCTTTCAATATTTGATCTTTCTCGTGATCATGCCAATGTTATGTAATAATGCACCGACTCTGGGTAACTGGGGTCGGGGCGTCACACCATAACCAATCAAACTAGCTATTATGAATAGTAATACCTACCTTTTGAAATTATATATATTTTATATTTCCAAATGGACTTCATTTTTGGATTCAGAATATCGAATTTAGCCTAAGGTGAAATTTTGGTACTTTTCGGATAACTTTAATATTTTGATGAATAGTGAAAATTACTAAATTTTAATTAAAAACAACATTTTTAATCAAAATATTTAATAGTGATAAATTATGAATTTAAGTGTTTTTAAAGTATATTTAGAATATATTTTTACCATTTAATACAATGTTTTTTCATTGGACATAATTTTACAATTAAACCGGAAATAATCAAGTGTCAATCTTTTGATATTTATTATCTCTTAAAAACATGTTTTTTGTTTTAACAATGGGAATTAATTTTAAATTGATTTCTGCCACATCTGTGTTTTGAATTTGGAAAAATGGATTCCATATTTAGAATCAGGATGTTCAAATTGTGTAAATAGGTAACTTTTAATTTTAGACATTTTGAATAATTACTTCGGTAAATATTTTATTTACCATGGTTAAGGGTAAATCCGGTAAATAAGGGTTAAACAATAATATTATAATAATACTAAATTACCCTAAAACGTGTCCTAGCCTTATTTTTTGATACATGTTCGACCATAGGCATCTTTGGGTCGATTTTGAGACCCCATGGAGCCACTTGTAGGTGATAGGGACACTTAATTTTAATTAAGTTAAAATAAGTACAAAAATGACATAAGCATATATCTTTTAGAAAAACAATTTTTACATAGGGTTATGTATGTTGGATTTCCACTATAAATATTAATTAGAAATCTAAAACGATTTCTTACATAATGATATTTTATTTATAATTTTTACACTTTAAATAATTCAATTTATTTATGACACAATTATGATGCAGTAATTACCATAAAAGTGACAAATTAAAATAATTGATATTATAAATACCCAAATAAATAAAATATGAGACTTTTAATGAATTACACTAATTTTATCAAATAATATGACATATTAGTATTGATTTAATTGACTTTTTTAGAAGTAATAATTCTGTTATGTGTTTCACAAAAATCAACTATTGAATAGTGTCAAAATTGACATAAAAGGGTTTTAAAACAAATATTATATTATTAATTGATCTTAATATCATAAAAATCTATGGATCGGCCAAGAGACTGATATCATGATATTGATATCATTAATGGACTACCGGGGGGTCTCTTGGATGTATATAGTATGTTTATTAAAAATATAATATAAAAATACAAGGAGACATTGTAAAAGTGAAACTAATTAACTTAGAGTTAATACTTAAAGATAAGTTTAATATAAGTGCCCAAACCTGTCTAAATTCTATTGGTTGAGTGGTTTTCGACCCATACCCATATTAACATTTAAATAATCCACTTTTGAGCTATTAAAAAACGAATATTAATTTATTATAAATTAATATTTCCAGCCTTTCCAAAGGTGCCCCTCACCTCTCTTATAAAAGGGCACTCCTCCTTCTCATTTCTTCACAACTTCAAAGCCTTTTGGTTCGGCCAAACTCTACCCAAATACTCTCCAAAATTCCTTAAATACAACCTATATGCCTTAGTTTGATCATAAATCCAACCTAATGAGCCCTTTTGATCAAATCAAAAGGAAGAACACGAAGAAGAGGTATTGTTTTCACCACCCCTTTTCAAGTTCCTTTCTTCTTCCACTTCTTCATTAATTATTATTACCATTCTAAAATAATAACCCCAGGATCTTATATAAACATTGATGTTATTATAAATATGGTACAACCATATTCAGTATTCTATCCACCCTTTGAATAACATGTCACCATACGTGCGTACGTACGGCTTACCGTCTCCACGTAGTGGTGTAATTGTTATTCAATATAATTTTATTTGGATGGGTATAATAATGATGTGTAACTCATGTAAATAATAAATATAACATGTTAATGATTATTTATATATGATCAACCATCCATTTAAATATTAATTTAATATCAAGAGAATGATATTGTCGCTCGTGCGTACGTACGGACTACCGTCTCCACGAACGCGATGAGATTCATTGTCCATCGTATCCATTCAAGTATAATTATCATTTGAGGATTTAAAAATGATGTTTAAGGACTTGATATCATTATGGATATGAATAATATACAACATATCCATTACAAACATGTCTTACATAACAAAACATATAAAAGAAAATGAGTAAGTTAACACCCGAAACAAAGATAATAATAAGATATTATTATCAAATCAACGCTAAAAGATCATATATGATATCATATTAATATATATGATTCTTTTATAATTTAATAACAATTATTTCACCATTATACAGGAGTTTAACCTACCCCAAAAAAAGAAAATTAAATGGTAAGGGTTTATTTCACAATCTTCTCATTACTTGAGGTTGTTTATATGCAATTATCTACTAGGATCTCTTTATCATCCACATCCATGTTCCTTAAAAATGTATTTAAAAACATATTTACTATTTACTAGACAATCAGTTAAAGAAATTTATACCCTTATGTGTTTTGAAAGGAATCTTTCTGTTGTTTTCCAAACAAGGAACTTTTAACATTTTCGACAAATTTAAGGTAAGAATGTCTTTTTTTTAACTTATACGGCGGGTGCGGCTATTTACCGCCGTTATAAAATCGTCAAAGCTTCCATTATAAGCTTATAAGAATATTTTCAAAGTAAATGTTTTATTTTATAATTATGTGACTTTTAAATTATTTCAAAATGAATATTTTAAGAATTTTTTAAAGGTACTCTTTATCAAGATCATAATTTTAAATGTCTTAAAGATTTATCTTTCTAAATCTTTTAATTAATTTCCATGTTTTCAAAATGATTATAAGGATTTATTTATATGGACGTGAATTTTTTGAAATGATATTTCATTTCTAATGTTTCATAGTGGTATGGGACACTTTGATTTAAAAACCTCTTTTAAATTACTTCCTTTATAAATGTGTGACTTTTCAATGATTTCGAGAAAAGAGATATTTCTCTCAAATAGTTTTGATTTTCATATATGTCAACATCCTTTGATGGATATTAAGCTTATTTGAAGTTGATTTATTATGATACAAACTTTTGTATTGTATTGAAGGTTTTGTGAATTGTTTTACTGTGGATGTGTTATTTTTATACCATTCATGGTTTATGGAGAAAGTATTGACATTTCGTATGCTAGTTTTAATACGAATGTTTATGATATGTTTAAACATTTTAATATGGGAATGCATTGGACTTAATATGTGACAGGTGGAGCCCTCTATAGCTCCTCGATGCATCGGTAGGTCACATGAGACAAACTAGCGTCTTGGGACAAGGCCTTGACAAAATCTTATTTGTAGTCATTGCACGAGGCCTTAGCTATCTGGTTATGATAGTCTGGAATTATGCATTCCATCATTATGAAAGTGGTTATTGATATTTCATGTGATTATTCGATTATTAGAATATCCATGTGAATAACTAAATGGAATTATTTCATTTTACTTTTGTCATACTATGTTGATGTTCAAGTTTAAAAGGATTTTGTTTTAGTTATACATTGCCTTATTTTTTTTTCATATTTATGAATGATTCCTCTATATTATTATCCTTTCTGGGCATTTGAGCTCACCCCTTTTCTATGTTTTATTTTTCCCAGGATGTGAAGAAGTAATTTATGAATGACCTGCAGGGATAGTATGTGCGGATATGAGTGTGGAATATGGAGACAACATATTGTTGTAGATTTTCACTTATTGATGTAATGTAAAACATTATGAATATATCTAGTGTTTCCAAGGATTCTAAACCAATCGATCTTTTGAGATTTGATCTTTCTCGTGATCATGCTAATGTTATTTAATAATGCACCAACTCTCGGTAACTGGGGTCGAGGGGTCACACCATAACCAATCAAACTAGCCGTTATGAATAGTAATACCTTCTTTTTGAAATTTTAAATATTTTATATTTCAAAATGGACATCATTTTTGGATTTGGAATACCGAATTTAGCCTAAGGTGAAATTTTGGTACTTTTCGGATAACTTTAATATTTTGATGAATAGCGAAAATTACAAAATTTTAATTAAAAATAACTTCTTTAATCAAAATAATTATTAGTGATAAATTATGAATTTGAGTTGTTTTAAAGTATATTTAAAATATATTTTTACCATTTAATACAATGTTGGTCATTGGACATAATTTTACAATTAAACCAGACATAAACAAGTGTCAATCTTTTGATAGTTATTATCTCTTAAAAACATGCTTTTTATTTTAACAACGGGAATTAATTTTAAATTAATTTCTGCCACTTCTGTGTTTTGATTTTTTAAAAATTGATTCCATATTTGGAATCAGGATGTTCAAATTGTGTAATTAGGTAACTTTTATTTTTAGACATTTTGAATAATTACTTCGGTAAATATTTTATTTACCATGGTTAAGGGTAAATCCGGTAAATAAGGGTTAAAAAATAATATTATAATAACACTAAATTACCCTAAAACGTGTCATAGACTTATTGGATGATACATGTTCGATAATAGGCATCGTGGGGTCGATTTTGGGGCTCTATGGATCCACTTTTAGGTGATAGGGACACTTAATTTTAATTTAGTTAAAATAAGTACAAAAATGACATAAGCATATATCTTTTAAAAAACAATTTTTACATCGGGTTATATATTATGGATTTTCGACTATAAATATTCATTAGAAATATAAGAAGATTTCCTACATAATCTTATTTTATTTATAATTTTTAGACATTTAATAATTCAATTTATTTATGACACAATTATGATGCAGTAATTACCATAACAGTGACAAATTAAAATAATTGATATTATAAATACCCAAATAAATATAATTTGAGACTTATAGTGAATTAAAATAATTTTCTAGGATAATATGCCATATTATAATTGATTTAATTGGCTTTTTCTGAAGTATTAATTCTTTTATGAGTTTCAAAAAAATCAACTATTGAATAGTGTCAAAATTGACATAAAAGGGTTTTAAAATAAATATTATATTATTAATTGATATTAAATTCCTAAAAACTATTTTTCTGCCAAGAGACTTATATAATGATATTTATATCATTAATGGGCCACTTGGGGGTCTCTTTGATGTAAATATTATGTTTATTAACCATATAATATAAAAATACAAAGAGACATTGTAAAAGTGAAACTAATTAACTTAGAGTTAATACTTAAAGATAAGGTTAATATAAGTACCCAAACCTATCTAAATTTTATTGGTTGAGTGGTTTTCGACCCATACCCACCTTAGAATTTAAATAATCCACTTTTGAGCCATTATAAACCGAATATTAATTTATTATAAATTATTATTTCTAGCTTTTCCAAAGATGCCCCTCACCCCTCTTGTAAAAGGGCACTCATCCTTCTCATTTCTTCACACCATCAAATCCTTTTGGTTTGGAACAAATCTTCCCAAATACTCACCAAACTTCCCTAAATACAACCTAGAGCCCTTAGTTTGATCATAAAGCCAACCTGAGGATCCCTTTTGATCAAATCAAAATGAAGAACTCGAAGAAGAGGTAATGTTTTCACCACCCCATTTCAAGTTCCTTTCTTCTTCCACTACTTCATTCATTGTTATTACCATTATAAAATAATAACTCCAGTATATAATATATATTTTGATGTTATTATAAATATGGTACAACCATATTAATTATTATATCCACCCTTTGAATAACATGTCACCATACGTGCGTACGTACGGCTTACCGTCTCCACGTCGTGGTGTAATTGTTATTCAATATATTATTATTTTGATTGGTATAATAATTATGTGTAACTCATGTAAATAATAAATATAACATGTTAATTATTCTTTATATATGATATACCATCCATTTATATATTATTTTAATATCCAAATAATGATATTGCCGCTTGTGCGTACGTACGGTCTACCGTCTCCACGAACGCCATGAGATTCATTTTCCATCGTATCCATTAAAGTATAATTATCATTTGATGATTTAAAAATGTTGTTTAAGGACTTGATATCATTATGGATATGAATAATGTACAACCTATCCATTACAAACATGGCTTACGTAACAAAATATATAAAAGAAAACGAGTAAGTTACCACCCGAAACAATGATAATACTAAGATATTATTATTAAATCAATGTTAAAAGATCATATATGAAATCATATTGATGTATATGATTCATGTATAATTTAATAACAATTATTTCACCATTATACAAGAGTTTAACCTACCCCAACCAAGGAAAAGTACATGTTAAGGGTTTATTTCACAATCTCTTCATTATCCGAGGTTGTTTATACACAATTATCTACTGGGATCTCTTTATCATCTACATCCATGTTCCTTAAAAATGTATTTACAAACATAATTACTATTTACTAGAAAATCGGTTAAAGTCATTTATATCCTTATGTGTTTTGAATGGAATCATTTCGTCATTTTCTAAATAAGGAACTTTTAACCTTTTCGACAAATTTAAGGTAAGAATGTATTATTTTTAACTTATACAGCGGGTGCGGCTATTTACTGCCGTTATAAAATCGTCAAGGCTTCCATTATAAGCTTATAAGAATATATTCAATGTAAATGCTTTATTTTATAATTATGTGACTTTTAAATGATTTCAAAATGAATATTTTATGAATTTTTGAAAGGTACTCTTTATCAAGATCATAATTTTAAATGTTTTAAAGATTTATCTTTCTAAATATTTTAATTAATGTCCATGTTTTCATGACGATATTAAGGATTTATTTATATGTACATGAATGTTTTGAAATGATATTTCATTTCAAAATATTCAAAGTGGTATGGGACACTTTGATTCAAAAACCTCTTTTAAATTACTTCCTTTATAAATGTGTGACTTTTCAATGATTTCGAGAACATTGATATTTCTCTCAAATAGTTTTGATTATCATCTATGTCAACATCCTTTGATGGATTTTAAGCTTATTTAAAGTTGATTTATTATGATACAAACTTTTGTATTTTATTAAAGGTTTTGATATATGTTTTACGGTGGATGTGTTATTTTTATACCATTCACAGTTTATGGAAAATGTATTGACATTTCGTATTCTAGTTTTAATAAAAATGATTATGTTATGCATAAACCTTTTCATATGGGAATGAATTGGACATAATATGTGACGGGTGGAGCCCGCAATAGCTCCTCGATGCATCGATAGGTCTCATGAGACAAACTAGTGTCTTGGCACAAGGCCATGACAAAATCTTATTTGTAGTCTTGGCACGAGTCCTTGGCTCCATGGTTATGATAGTCTGGAATTATGCATTCCATCATTATGAAAGTGGTTATTGATATTGCATATGATTATTCCATTAGTAGAATATCAATGTGAATAAGTAAATGGCATTATTTTATTTTACTTTTTCCATACTATGTTGAAGTTCAAGTTTAAAAGAATCTTTTTAGTTATAAATTGCCTTAAATTGTTAATCTTATTTATGAAAGATTACGCTTTATTGTTATCCTTACTGGGCATTTGAGCTCACCCCTTTTCTATGTTTTATTTTTCCCCGGATGTGAAGAAGTAATTTATGAATGACCTGCAGGGATAGTATGTGGGGATATGAGTGTGGAATATGGAGACAATATATTGTTGTAGCTTTTCACTTATTGATGTAATGTAAAACTTTATGGATATATCTAGTGTTTCCAAGGCTACTAAACCAATCGGTCTTTCGATATTTGATCTTTCTCGTGATCATGCCAATGTTATGTAATAATGCACCGACTTTGGGAAACTGGGGTCAGGGCGTTACATAATGGATTTTATAATTGTAATTCAGGAAATTGTTTCATTAAATTCCACAACTTCCATATGTTCATATCTATTACAAATAAGTCATCCTTAGATTCCTGAAACCTCACAAATATCAATCAATTTTTTTTTCATAAACTCAGATTGTTTTGATATTTGATTTATTTTATACCCTTTGAATAAGTTACCATGATTCATTATTTTCAAAATGATACAGATCTTCATTCATATCATCCTCCCATTATTTATTCTGAATAGCCTCTAAAACTGATTCTGGATTAACTTTTAAGATAACTCAAGTCCGATTTTCTAATCTCAACATCCATCTTGTTTGAATAGGAGCCTTTTGATTCTCAATATGTTTTTTGGATTCAACATGTTTTTGTATAGTAATAAATTTAAATTATTATTTACATGAGAGAGATTCCTCAACACAAGATTCTTATGAATCTATTTAATGATGTTTTAAATTACATCCACTACAATTGGAACTATCTATTTTGTCATCCCCACCATTTCAAAAAAAATTAAGGATTATTGATTTTCAATTACATTGAAATAATATGAGTCCACCAATAATTGTATGAATTTTTTCTAAAATTTGTATCATATTCTATATAAAAGGTTCTTCCGCATCTTTCATATTAAAAAATTCCAAATCTACAGATTTTATTTTGAGAGAAAAGGACTTCCAAAAAACAAGATGTATTTTGATGATGATCTTTTTCTATACTATACTTCATAATGCTTCATATTGGTTTCTATTCTCAACAAGAATCTATTTTAAACATTTATAGCAGTACTAATATCTTCTCTCCAATATAAATTTGAATGATTATATTCTTCTAACATAATTCTTTTTATTTCTACCAAGCTTCTATTTTTTTATTTTTTCCTTCCTTTTTATTATGGGCTATAGGGAGGACAATACAAATGTTTGATACCATATTTTCACATACATTATTAAAAATAACATCTAAATGAAGTACCATTTTCAATTTTCATCTTATTTATTTAATACCTATTTTCTTAAATTCATTTTTGAAAAACATGAACATTTCAAGGGAATATAAAATGTGTTTTATAGTCATGTTTTTTTTCATTTGAGTGAAATCATCAATAAAAGTGATAGAAGTATAATTATAATTTTATTGAAAAATGTTTCATAGGCCCACGAAAGCCTGAATAAATATGCTCAATAGGTTTTCTAGATTGAATATAAACACTTTTAGGAATTATGTGTGTCATGTTTTACTTTTGACAAGTTTCATAAGCATCTTCTTATATTATTTTAAATTATGTATTGGTTTTAACAACTACAACTTTAGAATGGTTTTCCCTAATTTTTTTTACATGGTTCCCAAGACTGTAATGCCATAATTTGTTTTCATATTTCACACTCATGTAATCAAATTTATTGAATTCATATAATTTTAATATATTCCCAATGTTTATTTCTCCTTTTGTAATAACATTAATGTAATTTAAAATTTTAATTATTCAAAAAAAATTCTGAATTGTTTTGATCATGAAATAGTTGACTTACACTCTGAAGGATATTCCATATCCAATAAAGAATAAATCTTCATTCAATTTTTACTTTTCTACTTCAATATCATCCATTCAATGTAAAATTATTTTTAAGGAACTATAATTATCAAAGTTAACTACTCCAAAATCATTACATTCAACATATTTCAATATTTTTATATCACCTATAATCTGTGAAAAACAAAAAATTGCAAATATCTATGTTTTTTACCTCTTACATTCATATAATTATGTCTCAATAACAAAATAACTTTTCCTCAAATTTCATCTTTTGAGATTACATTTGTTTTCTATCATAAGGAATATATTTTGGAATGAGAGTCATACATCATTCATAATAATAAGCATATTGATCACAATTTTCAAAAACATATTCTAAACATTCAAATAGTGTTTCATAATGATGGTTTTTAACATTGTGATTATTAAACTTTTAAATATTTTGTATGTTAGTAATGTTTATAATTATACTATTTTTATTCCTCCTTTCCAATCCTTCTCCCCAGAAAACATATGTTTTCTCAAAAATTACATGCTATATTACCATAGATTCTACAACACCAGTAATATACAAAAACTATTGACATACTATTAGAAAACATATTTCTTTATTGAAACATTGTTGATGTTGGTAATTTATTTCAACACTAACATACTCTGTATGTAGATCAATATTTATTTTGAGTTAGTTTTTCTAATTTTGTATATTTGGTAGATTTTTTACATCCATTCTACACCCAAGATTTCCCAATACATTTCCAATTAGTATAATTGTTATAATAATTAGATGAAACATTGATGTTTTTTGTGATTATATCACCTAAGTCTCGTATTGAGTCTTCTCAAAAAAAATAGATGTCTAATATTTTACATCCAATGATTTTTTGAAGTTTTCATTCATCATTATCAAGGTACTTTTATACTCAAGAACATTTCATTGAAATTTGTTAACTTATTATTCCTTAGTTTTTGTCTTCTTACTAGGATCTTAAATCATCTTTACTTGTACATCAATTCTATGGTTGTTACCTAAAATCCCCCCAATGTATTATTCCTCTAGTTTGATGACAAATTTTCTTCCATCATAAAATTCATCAAAATAAATATTCATAATAATAATTTTTTTCTTGAAATTTTTTTTAATGACATTAAATAAATTCTATCCTAAAAAATACTCACCAAAAGATTATTCACCGCCTTCTATACTCTTTATTGAATCACTTATTTTCTCAACCTTTACAATAACTATACTATATTTTTATAACATTATCATTTATAAGAACTATTTTCATTTGAGTTTGACTCAACATTCATACTCATTATACATCTTCTTATTCCAAAAAAGATTTACTTTTATTTTTGGAAGACATTTCTTATTTATCTTTTTTGTTACACTTCTTCAATTGGGATTTTTCATATGAGTCATCTCTATTTTATGCTACTTTATTATTGTGTAGATTCTTATCATAATGTTTGATTCCCCCACAATCAAAAAATTTATAGGATTTCTAACTACATAATTTCCTCTTACTCTATAATAGTTATTAGATATAAGTGAAATGATTTTTTCTTTCAAATCTGCATCTTCTTTATCTTCAGACACAAAAGGATCAGCTTGTTCAACATAATGGATTTTCATCTATCTCATAGATTAAAAATCCATTTCATCTTTTTTCGTCTTATTACAAATTTTATATTTCATCATTTCGTATGAATTAATAAATTTATGCAATTCATTAAGAGGTAATTAATTTTAATCTTTTATAGAATAATTTTTAGAATAAAATGTATCCTAAATGTTTCTCATATGTTTGTTCGCAATTGTACAATCTTCCATGATGTCTCTATATCCTATGATGTTGCAAAAAATCATTTAAATTGGTGAATTATTCATCAATTTTTTAATCATGTACTATTTTTATATCTTCATTCTCACTATGAAAGAATGGCAGTTTTATCATTAACATTATTAATCCAAGTGAACATGACTTATTTCTTGTCCCAAAATCTTTTTGATGTTTTGAGACACATCACATTCTAATTAAAATTCATTGATAATGACATAAAAATTTCATTTATTTCTTTTACATGTACTTATATATTTATCTTATCAGCAAACCTCATAGAATAATCATTTCAATAGGTGCAAAACCAATAGTAGTTTCATCGACAACATCCAAGATAATAGATAAGAGAAAATGATTCATCCTATTTTTTCATCCTTAATAATTTATTCAATAAAAGTTTGGAATTGATATAATATGGAATGAATTGATATTATCCATGATAAGGATTCAAGAAGGGAAAGTCTGATTGATATTAATTGATGTTCTAAAGGACAAAATAAAAACTGAGAAGGGGGTTGAATCAGCTGTTAAATTTTTATAAGTTTCAAAACATTTAAAATCATAACCCCTGCAGCTTATTATGAGTTATTTCCATATCAATTTTTAGTAAATACACATGCATGAAATATTATAATTCACGTAATGAACACAATATTTACAAGGGTTGGCCTCAATGTGATCACCCATATCCTTCTATAGCCACTCTTATATGTCTATAAAAATCCACAACTATAAATCAATGAATAGAACTTCTTTAAACTCCCTTTAGACACTTTATGTCTCTAAATATGATGATTATACTAACTTTCATTTGTTTACAATGTTTTCAAATAAAAAAATTGATCAAAAAAATAAGAAATAATTTTTTGAAACTGATCCACAATTGTCCAGTCATTATCAACAGTCTGATTTGGATGGATCGATTTTTCTGACTATGATGAAGCCAGATCATATATTCTCAATTAAAATTTTCTGGATCCAATATTCTCAATATGATGAGTATGGATCGTATTATATAAATCTGATGGACTCTTTATGATAAAATATTCTAAATCTGCAAAACTAAAACTATTCTTGAAAGCTCAATAAATTTCTTATTCAATCAGAAAATAACGTTAACTTAGAATTTTCTAGAACTATGACTATTATTCATATATAAATTTTTAAAATTAATTATTTTTCTAAACAAGAACTTATAGGAGACTCAAGGAAATTAAAAAATATAAAAAAATTCCCCTCTTCCTCAAAATTTCAAAACTCCAAAAAACTCTTGCATTTAAAAATCAAATTTCTCCTCTTAAATATTCCTTATATTTCTACATGATTTATTAAAAAAATTACTATATTACCTCTTAAACTCTTCATAAAACTTATGGAATTTTCATTTTGAGTTTTCATATTAATCAGATTATTATGAATCATATTCCTTCTCTGTGTTAGTTTGAATTCTATTTCCTTCTCTTAGTCAGTCAGATTTTCATTTCCTTCTTAGTGTGATTATGATTTCTATTTCATTCAGAGTCTTGGTATTATTTATGTTTCCTTATCAATATATTGGAATCATATATTGCTCCAAGTCAATCATAATTAAATATTCAGTGAATTATAATTATGCATTTTTTCCAAGGGATTCTAATTTTTGTTTAAATTGAATCTAAATGCTATTTCATTCTCAGTGAAACCAAATTAAATATTCATCTCAGCTAATCTAAATTCTATATCCATAACATTGAATCTGATTGAATTGTAATTATGATGAAATTTATTTTACGATTTAATTCCCATTAAGATGGAATATCCCTTAGATATCGTTGAAATTATTCAACCTTATCCACTCTTTTCTTCAAATTCATTTATCATGAAGGATTTGATGATTCATTAGAACATTATGATCAGTAAAGCAACATCTTACATATTTTAGAATATATGGAAACATTATAACCCCTAATTTAACAATAATATTTCAAACCACATTATAAAAAATTAAAATTATTAACTCATCAACTTATTTATTTATGTGATTATGAAAAAAGGAATTCTTCAATCAAACAATAACTCATGCCTTCAATAATTTAGTTTCTGATGATCTAAAAATGATGTAGATGGATTTGATTATTTCATCAACTATCAAATTTCATACAAAATCCCATAATTATTAATTATATCCCATTCATAGAAAACAAAAATATTCTTATAAAAAAAATGTTAGTTTTCATAAAATACAATTACATTGTTAAAATAATTTATCACAAAGGTAATTCACTTCTTCACACATATTATATATATAAATTTTCAAAATTTTCCTTTTCCTATTGTAATAAAATAAAAAATTTTGGGGGATTACATATGGAGTATTATTTTCTCCAATTTAATGGGAACAATGTTGAATTTTTAAATGTAATTTATTGATATAAAAAAAGGGAATTGTTTCTTAAATCACTAGTTGTGTTCATTGATGATATTAATTTGGTTGATAGAGTTGGAGGTGGGTAGTATAATCACCATTCTATTAACTAGTTCCACATTGGTTCAAATGAATATTTATTTTAGTGACATTCCCTTTCACTCTTTTTTTCATTTTTTTATGTTAGTCTGATATCATTTATTTATATGAATTTCATTGAGTTCTATGGTTCATTTTTTCATGAAATATATATATATATATATTATTTGTTATTATGTAACTTCATTATAGTTTTTTTGGATCATATTGATAATGTAACACCCCGACCCCAGTGACCCAGAGTCGGTGCAATATTTTAATACATTGGAATGATTACAAGGAATCATGTCATGAAGGACCGATCAGTTTAGCAGTCTTGGAAAATAGATTACATACATGAACATTACATTACACAGTAGAAAATAAAACAAAACATAAATTATATTTTGATAACGCCATTAATCCCCATGCTTAACCCTACTTTTCAATCATAATAAACTTCTTAGAATCCTGGGAAAATAAAACATAAGAAAGGGGTGAGCTCAGATGCTCAGTAAGGGTAAATAATTTAGTGAAAGTTATAAACTATTAATGAATAATGTGTGATAAAATCAACTGCCTTTTTAAACATAAACATGAACATAATATTGAGAAAAATAAATCAAACATTACCATATAAACATGAACATGGATATTCTACTAGCGGAATAATAACATGTAATAACTAATTTCATAATGAGGGAATGTCTAATGCCAGACCTCATTAATACATAGTAAAGGCCTCGTGCCATGACTAAAAATAAAAATTTTGTCAAGGACTTTTTCCAAGACACTTGTTTTTCTCATGAGACATACCTATGCATTTAGGATCTATAATAGGCTCAACCAGTCACTTACAAAGTCCACTGCATTCCTCATATGAAAATGTTGAAACATAAAATAATCATTCATATTAAAACTATCATAAAAAATTTCAAAAACATAACCATAAACCATGAATGGTGTAAAAATAGAACTTCCACATTCAAACATATTGTAACTCATTAAATAAAATATAGAATATTGTATTATAATAAATCAACCCCAATCAAAAATATTATCTAATAAAGGATGCAGTCATAGTCGGAAATGATGAGTAAATATTTTTGAGAGAAATATCCTTTTTTTAAAATCATTTAAAAGTAAGACATTTATAACGAATGTAATTGAAAATATATTTTTGAAGAAAAGTGTCCCATATCACTTAGAAACATTTGAAATAATTATCATTTCAAAACATCCATGTCCATATAAATAAATCCTTAAAAAATTGAAAACATGGACATTTATTTAAATGATTTATAAAGATAAATCTTTAAAACATTTAAAATTATGATTTAGATAAAGAGTAACTTTAAAAAATGCCTAAAATATTCATTTTGAAATCAATTTTATGAAAAATGGACATGGATGAAAAAAATGTCCCATTAAATACGTACACATAATCAATCTCGAATAATAATGAGATTGAGGAATTAACCCTTACTTTGAACATTCCTTTAGTCGAGGGTACGTTTAACCTCCTATATGAAAATCGTAGTATGTTATTAATTTATACCAGAACCATATTAATATTTATGTTATAATACATTATAAATTTATGAATTTATACTACCCATTTAATAATAATTTCCATGTAAAATTAACATTTCGGGTAATAGTTGACTTCTTTATCGTACGTGTTTTAACTTGTTACTCTTGATTGTATCACTTAGATCATGATATCACAACTTTCAGAATATGAAAAATGATTTATATATCAAATATATTTAGAATATAAATATGTATAATAGACATATATATGATATGGAAAACACTGTTTATGGAGACGGTAGTCCGTATGTACGCATAAACGTTGTTTCTGTTCTCATATCGTATTGAACCGAAGTTAGTGAATAGGATATAAGTAAGTACATAAATACATATAAATATATAAATATATATATCTACAGTATAATTAATATCTCATATATTACATACTTATTAGTAATATATATATTTTTATAATCGTCGATGAATGGTGAACGTGGAAATGAATCCCATCGCGTTGTGGAGACAGTATTTCGTACGTAGACACGAGCGACACTATCATTTCTTTAAAGGTGTCAAATTAGATGGTATTTTAATTTAACATAGACATTATCATGTTTTTTGAATTATTTATATACATATTACTCATCATTATATCCATCCAAATAACATATTGTGTAATAACAAATTACACCACGACGTGGAGACGGTAAGGTGTACATACGCACGCATGGTGACATTATCATTCATAAGATGGATAGGAAAATGAATATAGTTGTGCCATATTTATAATAACATCACAGTAAATAGAATATACTGGAGTTATTATTTTATAATTGAAACAACAATGAAAGAGTAAGTTGAAGAATAAGAGAACTTGAACGATGGTGTTGAAATCATTACCTCTTCTTCGGGGTCTTCCTTTTGATTTGATCAAAATGGTGCCATAGGTAGGATTACTGGTCAAACTAAGGCCTCTAGGTTGAAGTGAGTGAAGTTTAGAGAATATTGGGGCAGGGTTTGGCCTTGACAAATGGATTTGGAAGTGTGATTTTGAGATGTGGGGAAGTTCCCTTTTATAAGAGGCGTGGGGGTCACTTTAGGAGAAGAATAGAGTATTAATTTATTATACACTAATATTCGGTTTATAATGGTTATAAATGAATTTTTTTCGAGACTTAGGTGGTTATGGGTCGAAATCCTTTCAGACAATAAGTTTTAGACAAGTTTAGGTTACCATTTTAACCTTATCTTTTAGATTTAACTTTTAGTTAAATAGTTTAACTTTTACCGTGTCTCCTTGTATTCTTACACTACATGGTTAATAAACATAATATAAACATACAGGAGAACCTCATGTGGCTCATAAATGATGTATATAATATTATTTAATCCCTTTGGCAGAAATTTACATTTTTAGGAATACTATATCAACCAATAATATTGTATTTGTTTTAAATATTAATTTGTGTCAATTTTGACACTATTTGGTATTTTGTTTTTGTGAAAGACATCAAAAATTGATTACTTAGAACAAGATACATTGAATCATCCCTATCATGTCATAGTCACCTATAAAATTCTTGTATTTCATAAAAACATTGAAATTATATTTATTTTAATATTTATAATACCATTTATTTGATTCTTTCATTAATAAGGTAATTACTGCATCATCATTGTGTCATAAATAAATTTAATTATTTAATGTCTAAAAATTATAAATAAAATTAAATTATGTAGTAAATCTTTTTATATTTCTAATGAATATTTATAGTTGAATTTATCATATGTGAAACCTTATATTAAAAATGTTTTAGTTATAAAACATTTATTTTAACTCTTTTAACTCTTCTTTGAATTAAATAATAATAAATGTCTTAATCTAATCCAAGTGGGACAAAGAGGTTGAGATTTTATTCCTAAGGTTGTTTTTGGTCTAATTATACGTATCCAATAGAATTAGGGCATGTGTCAGGGTAATAACAATATCATTTTTACCCTTAAACACTCTATTTACTTTGAACCATGTTAAATTAAAGTAAAATGTTACTATTCACCCAAAATTAATTTCATCTTATTGAACCACATTTTTATTACTGATATCAACCGTGTCTCTCAGATTTTTAAAATTCCTCTCACAAAAGCTGTAGAATTATTTTTTATGTGAATTTGAAAATTCTCCAAAGAGGTTGGTAAAAGACGGCGAAAAGTTCAATAAAGTTTTTAATATAACAAAAATTATTATAAATTGACTCCAATGAATTATATTGATATTATATAGGTATTATATATCTATTTTGACCTAAAATTAATTTAATTTAAATAAATAATTATTTAAATAAAAATTTTGTTTTAAACGATAACTCAGTGTTTTTTCACATTTCGTCAAAAATTGAATGTTTTCAAAAAAATACAAAAAATTTACCTTAGGCTAATATCGATATTCTGAATCCAAAGTTGAAGTCTATTTTACCAAATTCAAAACACAGAATTTTCATTTATTAATTTAATATTAATTCTCATTGTCAAAACAATTAGCGCGTTTTTAAGAAACAATAAATGTCAAAAGATTGACACTTGTTTTTGTATAATTTCAATGTGAAATTAATTCCAATGACACAATTGGATTAAATGGTAAAAATAAAATCTATTTATGCTTCAAAATGATTAATATTTATAATTTAACACTATAAATTATTTTGTATAAAAAAGTTTTTTTCAGATAAATTATAGTATTCTTCACTATTCACCCAAATATGAAAGTTATCAGAAAAACACCGAAAATTTATTTAGACTAAATTCTTATGTCCTAGTTATAAAGAAAATGTTTATTTTTTCAAATAGAATATATAAAAGTTTCAAATATTGGATTTAAAAAAGGTTTTCCATTCAAAGGCGGTAAAATTTCATTTTTTGAAAAATACTTCTTTTATCTGAAGAAAAATGAATTTGTTCTAATATTATGTCTAAGAAACTCATAATATTGATTCTAAAATTATAAGGATTATATAAAGTTCCAAATTCAGTTAATACTTTTCATAACCACTTTTAAACAGCTAGTTTAGTATGTTATGGGGCGCTAGAACTTGGTGTTGCATGTAGTGCAAGTTATTGAATTTCATTGAAGAAATAACGTACTATGAAATCATCAGGTTTTACATTCTTCTCCCCTTCAATAAATTGCGTCCTCTAAATTTGAAATTGTTATTCGAAAATAAATGGTTGAAAATAGAAAATACCTTTGTGGGGAAACCAACATCGGACATTGGGTTAATAAAATTTAGTCTTAATCGGAGAGAATATATATATATATATATATATATATACATGACAAGTAGAGTTACATCATTTATCTAATTCATACCACAAACTGATATTTCACTCCAAAAAGATTTCAAAAAAATTCTATTCATCCTAAGGGTTCCAAAAATAGTAAATTTATAAATCACATATCAAACCCTTTAAAAAACTACATTATTCAATCCAAGACATCATGTGGGTCCGTGATATGTGAGACACCCTTGCCTCCCTTTGGTTGTGGGTTCAAGTCTCGTGACCTTGCTGGAAGTGACAAGTTGTCGCCCAACCTCCAGGTTGTCCTTTTTATGGAAATCCAAAAATAACCTTAACAATAGTATCCTATTTGAACCATATTCCATACCAACCTTTAGAATTATTCAAACTCTCAATCCAATGTTTATAAGGAAGTTAAACCTAATGTGGATCCTTTTTTCAAGGTAATAACAAGTGAACTCCTTCATTGTGCATTCTTTTACAACAATGTAACATCCTGTATTACCAAAATAAAACATCTCTTATTCCAAAATCACTACCTCATTTTCCAGACCATATTAAGGATTACCTTTCCTTCAACCATTTATTTTCCAAAAAGCGTATCTTAATATTACGTAACATTTCTTATAACCATATAACCTCAAATACTCAATAAAATAGTACTGCATTACAATCCTTATTTATCTTCTTAATTCATATATAACCAGTATTCTGTAGATACAATACTGAAATGATATAATTCTATAATAAAAACATGAGAACACAAATCATTCATCTTCATTTGAGGTAGTATCACAAACTGATTATTTTCCAATAACATCATTTGTGGTATACTCTTATGACTGGGACATTGATTTTCATAGTGTCTCAACACCTTGATGATGAAGCATTTTACATTTGAAAACTTTTTCTTACCCTTGCAGTCATGTACATGGTGTCCTATTTCTCCACACATATATCAAACTCCAATTTCGTTCAATAATTTACCATGGTGATAATTTCCACATTTATCACATGGGGGAAAATCCTTTTATTCCCTACTCCACTTATCAACCATTCTCTCTTCCATCATTTTCTTCTCTAACATCCCTTCAACGAAATAGGACTCAGAGTATTATTTACTTATCTTACTAACACATGATATTATTTCTTCATATATTGAGAATACAAGGGAGACTATTTCAATTCTAAATGTTTTCTTAATACCATGAATTATATGACCCTTCTCACTATTTGGATCATACATATAGTTGGAGTTCTCATTCCTTCTACTGGGCGCCATTTCTAATCAATGGCATACACTAGTTCGGTTTATGAATCGCAATTCATAATTCCAAACATGTAAAATAACTAACGTAAATTGAATAGTTTATGGATATAATCCACAATCAAATAAATTTTTTCCTTAAGGAGATATATACTCATAAACCCTTCATAGTTGTTTGTAAAGAAAATGACAATTTTATCCAAAGCATATCCCCCAGACGTGTCGTAACCAAGAGTGCAGCAGGGCCCGTTGTCGTGCACCAGTTCTCGTTCGAGTATAGCTCATAGTAGTGTTTTCGGGTTTTACCCCTAGGTACATCTATGCCAGAGTTACCTCTACCTGCTCATATCCAGATAGGGATGTGTTTTCATTGAAAATGAACAAAATCTCTATACTACCAAAATTCTAGGAAGTCCTTCTATACTAATCCTCAAATTCAATCTTAGGTCTATGTGATCTAATAAGAGTTTATATAAATCTAGCTTCCAAGGTTTTTTCTAAACTTCCTCTGATACCAACTATAATGCCCTGACCCCAATGACCCATAGTCGGGGCATTATTTTAATACATTGGCTTGATTACAAGAATCAAGTCATGAAGGACCAATCAGTTTAGCAGTCTTGGAAAATAGATTACATACATGAACGTTAAATAACACATTAGAAGATGAAACAAAACATAAATTATCCTTTGAGAACGCCAATAATCCCCATGATTAACCCTTAATATCAATCATAATACTCTTCTTGGATTCCTGGGAAAATAAAACATAAGGGGTGAGTTCATATTCTTAGTAAGGGTAAATAATTTAGTGGAAGCTATATACTTTTAAGGAAAGATGTGTGATAAAAACAACAGCCTTTTTAGACTTAAAATTGAACATAATATTGAAAAAAATAAATCAAACATTACTATATAAACATGCACATGGATATTCTACTAGTCGAATAATCACATGTAATAAAAAATTTCATAACGAGGGAATGCCTAATGCCGGACATCATTACCACATACTCAAGGACTTTCCCAAGACTACAAATAATTTTTTTTCAAGGCCTTGTGCCAGGACACTAGATTGTCTCATGAGACCTACCGATGCATCGAGGAGCTATAGAGGGCTCCACCCGTCACATACTAAGTCCAATGCATTCTTCATATGAAAAATTTGAAACATAACATAATCATTCGTATTAAAACTATCATACGAAATGTCAATAGCTTAACCATAAACCATTATGCTGTAAAAATAGAACATCAGCAGTCAAACATATCATAACTCATTCAATATAATATAGAATATTGTATTATAATAAATCAACCTCAATTAAAAAATATATCTAGTAATGGATGCTGACATAGTTGAAAATGATGAGTAAAACTTTTTGAGAGAAATATCCTTTTGGTAAAATAATTTAAAAGTCACACATTTATAAAGAATGTAATTTAAAAGATATTTTTGAATCTAAGTTTCCCATACCACTTTGAAACTTTTGAAAAGAATTATCATTTTAAAACATTCATGTCCATATAAATAAATACTTAAAATCATTTTGAAATCATGGACATTAATTTAAATGATTTGGAAAGATAAATCATTAAAATATTTTAAATTCTGATCTTGATAAAGAGTACCTATCACAAATTCTTAAAATAATCATTTTGAAATCATTTTTTTTGAAAAATGGTCATTGATGATAAAAATTTCCCAGTAAATATTTACACTTAAATAATCTCGGATAATAATGAGATTGAGGAATTAACCCTTACCTCGAACATTCCTTTAGTCGAGGGTAAGTTTAACCTCTTGTATAAAGATAATAGTATGTTATTTATTTATACCAGAACCATATTAATATTTATGATATCATACATCGTTTAGTTATTACTTTATACTATCCATTTAATAATAATTTCCATGTTGAATTAACATCTCGGGTAATAATCACTTTCTTTATCGTACATGTTCTAACTTGTTACTATTTATTGTATCACATAGATCATGATGTAAATAAATCCATAATAAAAAACATGATTTATATATCCTGTATATTTAGAATATAAATATGTATAATAGACATATATATGAAATGGAAAACACCTTTTATGGAGACGGTTGTCCATACGTACGCATAAACATTGTTTCCATTTTCATATTGTATGGAATGGAAGTAAGTGAATATTATATATGTAAGTACATAAATTCATATAAATATATAAATATATATCTCTCCAGTTGAATTAATATGTCATATATTACATACTTATTAGTAATATATATGTTCTTATAATTGTCGATGAATGGTGAATGCGGAAATGAATCCCATCACGTCGTGGAGACGGTAATCTGTACATACACACGAGTGACAATATCATTTCATTAAAGGTGTAGAATTGGATGGTATATTAATTTTATAGATACATTATCCTTTTATTTTCATTATTTATATACATATTACTCATCATTATATCCTTCCAAATAATATAGTGTTGAATAAAAAATTACACCACGGCGTGGAGACAGTAAGCCGTACGTACGCATGCATGGTGACATTATAATTCATAAGATGGATAAGATAACGAATATTGTTGTGACATATTTATAATAAAATCACAGTATATTTAAGATACTGGAGTTATTATTTTATAATTGAAAAAACAATTAAAGAGTAACTGGAAGAATAAGAGAACTTGAAAGAGGGTGGTGAAATCATTACCTCTTCTTTGGGTTCTTCCTTTTTATTTGATCAAAATGGCCCCTTAAGTAGGTTTTATGACAAAAATACGTCCTATAGGTTGAAGTGAGCTATGTTGAATGAATATTTGGGAAGTGGATGGCCGATACAAATGGCTTTGGATGTGTAATTTTGAGAGAAGGGGAGGTGCCCTTTTATAAGTGGGGTGAGGGTCACATTAGGAAATGATTAGAGTATTAATTTATTATACACTCATATTCGGTTTTTAATCATTCCAAATGAATTTATTTAAAGATTTTTTGTTGTTATGGGTCGAATTCTTCTCAACCAATAGGTTTTAGACATGTTTATGTTTCCTTTTTTACCTTATCATTTAGATGTAACTCTTAGTTAAATAATATAACTTTTATCGTTTCTTCTTGTATTCTTACACTACATGGTTAATAAAATTACTCTAAACATCCAAGATAACCTCAAGTGTCTCATTAATGAAATATATAATATATTTTAAGCCCTTTTTCCGAACTGTACATTTTTTTGAATATTATATCAACCAATAATATTGTATTTTTTTAAAATATTAATTTATGTCAATTTTGACACTATTTGGTATTTTGTTTTTGTGAAAGTCATCAAAACTTTATTAATTAGAACCAGATACATTGAATAATCCCTAACATGTCATATTCTCCTATAAAATTCTTGGATGTCAAAAAAAATTTGAAATTATATTTATTTTAATATTTATAATACCATTTATTTGATTAATTCATTAATTAGGTAATTACTGCCTCATCATTGTGTCATAAATAAATTTAATTATTTAATATCAAATAATTATAAATAAAATAAAATTATGTATTAAATATTTTTATATTTCTAATGAATATTTATAGATTAATTTATCTTATGTGAAACCCTTTATTAAAAATGATTTAGTTATTAAACATTTATTTTAACTCTTTTAACACTTCTTTGAATTAAATACTAATTAAAGACCTAATCTAATCCAAGTGGACCAAATAGGATCATATTTTATATATAAGGTTGTTTTTGGTCGAATTATACTTATCCCATAGAATTAAGACATGTGTTAGGGTAATAACAATATCAATTTTACCCTTAAGTACCCTAATTACTTTTAACCGTGGTAAATAAAAGTAAAAAGTTATTATTCACCAAAAATTATTTTCATCTTATTGAAACAAATTTTTGTTACTGATATCAACTGTGTCTATAGTATTTTTGAAATTCCACTCTTAGAAGTGGTAAAATTATGTTTTATGTGAATTCGCAAATTTCCCTAAGAGGCGGGTAAAAGACGGTGAAAAGTTCAATAAACTTTTTATATGTCTAAAATTATTATAAATTGGATCCAATGAATTATATTGATATTATATAGGTATTATGTATCTATTTTGATTGAAAATGAATTTAAATAAAATAAATAATTATTTAAATAAAAATGCGGTTTTAAATGATAACATAGTGTTTTGTCACTATTCATAAAAAATTGAACATTTTCTGAAAAATACCAAAAATTCACCCTATGCTAATATAGAGCTCCATATCCATAAATGAACTCTATTTTACCATATTAAATACATAGATCATTCATTTATTAATTTAAAATTAATTCTCATTGTCAAAACAATTAGCGTGTTTTTAAGAAACAATAACTGTTAAAAGATTGACACTTTTTTATGTATAATTTCAATGTGAAATTAATTCCAATGACCAAAATTGGATTAAATGGTAAAAACAAAGTCTATTTATACTTCCAATCCATTATATTGTACAATTTAACACTCTAAATTATTTTTATGAAAAAAGTTGTTTTCAATTTAAATATAGTATTTTTCACTATTCACCCAAATATAAATGTTATTAGAAAAACACCAAAATTTTACTGAAATTAAATTATTATGTACCAATTATAAAGAAGAAGTTTATTTTTTCAAATATAATATATAAAAGTTTCAAATATTGGATTTAAAAAAGGTACTCCATTAAATGGCAGTAAAATTTCATTTTTGGAAAAATACTTCTTTTATCTGAAAAAAAATGAATTTTTTTCTAAATTATGTCTAAGAAAGTCTTAATTGTCACGACCCATCCTCGGGGCCTGTTCTGTGACATACCCATGCCCACATTCCATATGTCAGGGGCTGGTGACTAGCACTAAAGGCGTAAATCCTGATAACTGGGAAGGAATTTCCTTTATAAAAGTAAGAAAAACACCACAGAGAACAAGCGGAAGTAAACACTAAGTACAAAATAAGTGCTGAAAAGTAAAGTGCCAGAATAAAAACCCAACTGAAAAGTACAGCTACAACTGAACAAAAGTACAACAGAAAAGACAAACTGCTGGATGAATAGAAACAGCTCCTAGCTCGTCCACCTCGGATCCTACCTGAAGGGTAGGTACAGATAGCCTCCATAATGCTCTCACCCGTAAAACTCATCCGTGTATCGTCACTTCGTAAAGTCCACCTCCGGATACTGACTCATTGTAGGTACCACCTCTGGGTACCGTCCAGTCCTCGAACACTCATCTTCTGTCAGCACTGCTCGTCGTTTCCAACAAACACAATGAGGTGCTGACATAGCCCATCCAGGGGTGAGTATAACGATACTCAGTAGGGACACCGAGACCCTAAAGGTCTCACTAAATCCATCAAGGATAACCACAAGGTAGATCTCAACATATAACCTCTACGTAGGAATATGCCCATACATATACCTATGTTATCAAGTAACAAATCTCAATCTTGAGGAAACACAAAGATTATGAAATCAACGGATATCCACTACCCAGGTATATTCCCATACACATACATATGTTATCAAGTGACCCACCTCAATCATGAGGTAAAAACAAAGGTCATAGACTCAGCTCAACCCAGGATTTTCATTATCAAAACTGTAACTGCTGAAGAGCCCCGTCTCTGGTGTGTACAATGGTCCTGTCACGACTCCAAGGTACTGCTCACAAACCTAAGAATACGGAGTTACTCCTCCTGTCGAGTACCGCGGGTCTGCCACCTCACACAGTAGTGCTCCTCCGCCAAGGGTCTGCCACCTCACACAGTAGTGCTCCCACTCATAGCCTACAGATGTACTCCTCCTATCGAGTACCGCGGGTCTGCCACCTCACAAAGTAGGGCTCCTCCTCCATGGGTCTGCCACCTCACAATTAGTGCTCCCCAGTGGGATTTGCTAGTCACTCCGAATCGAATCAGATAAGCAGTCATCGGTCACAGCCTTCTACATGGTCTCCATACTCTATATGCTTGTATCTGGGAGGGTCCGCTCCACGAGCTACAGGTCGATACTCCAAGTATCACACGGTCCCATGAAGAAGTATCTCAAAGGACCGCTTTGTCAGAGGGGTCTCAACGCAATAGACGACACGTCAATCGGACGCCCAGTCTATGAGTTATTAGCCTTTTCGTCCAAGGTGCCCGGTTGGTTTCGTGTACGAACCAACCAGACCGTATCTCAACTATACCCCGAAGTCTCACAGGGTATACTCATAGGGACTGTTCCTCAACATGATCACCAACGCCGCTGACGGTTCTTCCAACGGACATCCGGTCTGAAAGATATCAGCTTTTCCGTTCAAGGGGCCCTGTTGGATTTCGGGTACAATCCAACCCGAACATACTCCAACTGTGTCCAAACCTCTTGAAAAGTATTCCAAAAGTAACGTCTCCTCAAGAGGAATCCAAAAAGGTTGAATACATGTCAATCGGACGTCCGAAGCTCGAGATATAAGTGTTTCCGCTCCGAGGGCCCGGTTGGTTTCGTGTACGAACCAACCCGGCCGAACACAAAGTACACCGAAACATTGAGTGTAATATACCAAAATGACCATCTCTATCCAAATATCGAATCGCTGTTGACGGTGTGTCGATTAGATGTCTGCAGGCCACGTTATGGGAAAAGACCAAAAATTCCTGTATTAGGGGGGTTCGGGCCCGGTCCGACCCTGCCCGGTACCCCCTGGGTCAGCTCGAACCGGTTCGACCTGACCCTGGTCTGGGTCCGGCCCACTGGGGCGCGGCCCAGCCCGGCTGGCGCCGCCCGGCCTGGTGGACCGGTCGGGGCAGCCGGCCCGGTGTGCTGGCCAGGGGTTCAGCCGTTTGGCCGGGCGGATGAGGGGGGGGGGGGCACCTGCCCCCCGTTTTGAACCTGTGGCCCACTTAATGGGGCCTCTCAAGATCGCCAGCCGGGGGTTCTAACCCCAAGCTCATCCCCTGTCTGGTCGGCCTGCTCCGGCCAGCCAGCTGTTTCCGCTACGAGACCAGCAATGCCAGTCCCCCTACTTCGACGCCGGTGGCCGGGAAGCGGCAGCAGGCTCCCCCGCTCCACTGCGGCCCGGAACTGGCCACATCCTTGGTTAATTCGGCGCGGCGTGACGGCTCTGCGCCCCTCCGCCGCGGCCCCGCTTCTGCTGTGGTGCTTTTGTGGTTCTTCGGCGCAGCGCGACGGCGCCGCGTCTTGGGTTCGTCTTCAATGGCGCGATGCGATGACGCCGCGCTTGTCCCCCTTTCTTTAACAATTCCCGCGTGGTGCTTCGGCACCATGTTGTCTTACTCATGCCGCTTCAATATAAAATATCCATAAAGGGGAGGGGAGTTGGCCGTGTTCGTGCGGTCCGACCTCCTCCCTTTATTGCAATAACATACAGCCACAAAAAGTCGATAAGCCAACGTTGAAGTAATCAGTAACAAACGAAATAATAATTCCCCTACCTCGAGCGTATCTTTAATGGAGGTTCATCGCAGAAATAACCATCGCGAAAGGAGGTGTCGTTAAAGGAGAATCGTCGTGGAAGAAGGCGTCATTGGCATCATGGTACACGGCATCCCGTAGTCGATCTCTGAGGATTTAGCGTTCTTCGTCGGAGATCGGTGTGTTCTTCGCGTTCTTCGAATTATTTGTGTTCTTTGATAATGAAGACGAAGATCTTCAATCCTCCCTTAGCTTTTCTCCCAAACCTCTCAAGAAACAAGACTTCCATCCAAAAATAAAATAAGTTCAACACTTATTTTATTAACATAACTTAAGCATTTGAATTTCAAACATTCAAATTAAACTCACTTAATTAAATAATGTAAGTTACCAAATTAATGGTCAGTTGAAGGAGTTAGAGAATATGAAGGGGTGGGGTTCGTGTGGGCCCCACCACCCTCTTAACCTCCCATGGGAAGTTGGGTGGTTTCCCCCAACATCCACCCAAAGGTTTTAACCACATAGAAAATAAAAATTGTAGTTAAATTTTTATTTGAACATCCACAATTTTTATCAACTTCTCTCGTGAAAACGCAACTCCGAAAAAGGTGTTTCTAAGCAAATACTGGCGCTATGAATCCATCGGTGCCCTTGGAATCTGATTCCAAGCACCGGTTCAAACGATAGAAAAACCTGCTCATTCGTTCACTGAATGTACACGAGATAAACTTCGGAATTTTATTCCGGCCACACAGGGCCTCGGAATTAGGCGCCGTTAGAAACTACGTTCTTGTAAAATCCCAAAGAAAATTTAGAAAAAATTTCCCTTGAATTTTACAGGTATTTACAATAATATTGATTCTAAAATTATAAGTATTATATAAAGTTCAAAATTCTGTTAATACTATTCATAACCGCTTTTGTCTGGCTAGTTTGGTTAGTCATGGTGCGCTAGAACTCGGTCTTGCCTGTAATGGAAGTTATTGAATTACTTTGAAAAATAACGTACTATGAAATCATTGGGTGTTACGTAAAATCATCCCTCAATGATCTCTTAATAATTTTTAATTTATTTCAATTCATTAACATGTTAAATAAGATTATTATCACAAATTCCTCATCTCATGACGATTAGTCAGGGAGGCATGTTACAATATGAGTTTAATATTTTTAACCACATATGGTTTTTCCATTATAAATAATTACATTATTAACATATTTTACTGATCTATAATATATTTATATTATGCAAAAGTATTTTTTATATGGCCAAAAACTGAGGCATTATTGATTTTTACAGTATGTAATATATTAAAAATACAATATATATTTTTCCTAAATCTAAATTGATACATAATATATTTTTCTAAAAACATAATATATTTGAGTTCATTGAATTTTCATTCCTATTTTTTAATTATATATTATTTACGTGTAGTTGGTTTTTATATATAATGGGAAAACCATACATGAAATTGTGTTTCACACACAATCTATCTTCCATTAGGAAAAATAAATATTTAATTTATATTTTTATTAAATGATTTTTTTATATATGATATATTTTTTAGCCCTTCAGATTCAATAGTTATCTTAAGAAAAAAAATCATCTATAAAATTTTAGTCATTTTGATTATTCAGAAATAACCAGACTTAAAAATAAAAAAGACATTCCAACCATTAACCACTCAATCCCAACACATACAATGATTATATAAATAAAAATTATACTAAAAAATATTACAAATAGTCTCAAACTGATTAAAATATTAATACTCAAACACTAATGTATTTCAACACATTCTCCCCCGCCCCCCGTTCTGGACCCAAGCCACTCGATTGAATATGATTTTTATGCAGAAGGAAATTATAGTATATTTTTCCTAAAAAACACAAAATTAATTTAATTAAATATTAAATATTAAAATATAAAATTTAATAAAAAATTTAAAATTTCATGGGCAATTTTAAAAAATTCAAACCAAAATATAACTTTGTTTAAACCTTACAAATAACCAGACTCATATGATATTATCCCCAAGATAAATTCTAGAGCATCATTAGACCTCTTCAATGAAAAAATATATATTCAATGATCATATATTTTGGAAGCACTCACATGAATCCTCATAAATTCCGTTATGGTTCTACTGAACCAATAGTAAAGGACCATATTCTCGTGTAGAGTATGTTCACTATGATAAATAATACAAACTATATGATCTTAATATGATGCATTAAAAACCAGACTAGTTTCATAGGTATTTTTCTCCTAATATGGATCAAGATAGTGCCATTTAAGATGTAATAAATCAAATAAATCATGAATAGAACTAAATTTTTCGGGAAGACATAATTATTGTACCACGATACCAATTATCTCTATGATCTACAATTTCCGTAAATATTTAGGAGGAAATTTCCCTTATTCATATATTAAGTGGTACTCTAATTTAGGATACAATCACAATAATACCTGATACCCTATATAGAACCCCATAATATGGTATTGTTTTTTAAAATATGACAACTTATTTCATTAGGATATCACCAAAAACTTCTTGATTAGTTGGATGCATTCAGATATCTCTTAAATGAGGTTCTATCTAATAATCATGGACTATCTTTCTTTAAGACAACATAAAACAAAATAATGAGGTCTACCATATAAATTCATAAAACGAACCATATAAATTTATTATACACTAATATTATTGTAGTAATACACATCTACATCAAAATGGATATCCCAACAACTATCAATGTCAAGGATGAATTGTTTATGCATATCCTCAAATATGTGAACTGTTTAATCGAATAACCATTCTATCTGTAGAT
This sequence comes from Viscum album, assembly GCA_963277665.1. Classification (NCBI taxonomy): domain Eukaryota; kingdom Viridiplantae; phylum Streptophyta; class Magnoliopsida; order Santalales; family Viscaceae; genus Viscum; species Viscum album. The sequence continues at coordinate 616,188,603 of OY728136.1, forward strand.
GGTAAAATATTATTAGATGAACATGTTTCTCAAGTGCCATATAAAATAATTTCTAGATGTTAAAAGTAAATGATTATACATAATAGAGTAAATGATTAAGGGTACTTTATTTAAACATATTATCTCTTAGACAATAATATTATCATGAAATATAATGAATAATGTTTCTTGAATTTGTAAAAAAAATTAAAAATTATTTACCTACTTCATAGAAACAAATAGTACATCAAATTTATAGGGTTTCCATGTAAATCCCTAATAATTAAACGGTTACAACACCCCCTTAATCCGATGAATGGTTAGTGGTTTAAGAAGACGACCATGATTTTGGAGATAAGCCTTCACCCACTAGTAGGTGGATCACCGTGTGATGAAATTATATTTGTATATCATAATACAATTCAATTAATATTTAACGTGATTATAAAGGGGTATCATTGTCAAACCTATATATTTTACCCACCTCAAGGATTGTGAGTCCCTCATAAACTTCTCACATGTTCATGTTTTTGTTCACACATGCCCATTAAAAGTGTAATTTGAAAATTAAAAATATGTATTTGGGATCAAAAGTTGTCTCCACACCCTATACATTGTCCCACATGACTAGAATGTTACAATATAATAAATTAATCCTCTTTGACATCAAAAATATTGATTATTTGATAAACATATTCATAAGGGTATCTCATCACTAATAAACCTATGCATTATGATGCAAACCGAATAAGTGAGATGTCATTTTTCACACACTATCAGACTCATGTACCACTTATGTATTTGTCTTCCTAATCGGTGTATAAGTAAATATGTTTCTACTTTTAGGGATATATGTTGTCTCAAATTTAGATGACATTTGATACTTGACCAAACTTCCCAACAGAATATTCAAGTCCCACAATGCTAAAATGTTCATTAAGATAACATGATTAGTGTATATAACAAACAACTTAACAAAAATACACTATCAACAACACCTCAAGACATACACTATCACTATTAACTGAATTTATTAGGTTTATTAATTAGGATCATGTTACCTTAGCTACCTTAAGACATATATTAATTACTCAACCATTATACATTCAAATTGTGCATAGTCTTACTCCTAATGTGTCAGAATATGGGGTATACACACTACTCAACTTAGGTAAGGTCAGAATTTTCACTGATATTAATATACATAAAATAACATAAAAGGAATTATAACAAACATCTAACCAAATGAAAATATCATCCTTCTAGTTAATTTTTGTCTTTGTTGCTTCTAATATGGGGATGTACTTGTAAGATCTCTATTAAAAATCAGTCAATCGTAATAATCTATAAATATTAATTTTGTCCATCGGAATCTAATAAGAATCCACTACATTTAACTTCCAATGGTACACAGATTCCCTTAACAATGTTATCATTTAGGGCATGAATTTTACTCTCCCAATATAAAATTGAATCATTGAGATCTTGGTATATAGCTGATGATTCAAAAGTTTACTCACATTGATCTATTATTTTGAAAATAAAACTCTATTGTATGGTAATATATGAGGAAATCATTGAATTATATGACTACTAAAGAATCCAAATAAGGATTGAATACCAAAATAATCTTGGACAGATACACCATCGACATTTCTTCTTCATCCGAATGACATCACATGATACCCATATTGACTATACCTACCACAAAACACTATGACACATGATGAAATTCATCATTCTCAACATGAGATTGTATTCTACCAAATTAAACATAGTGAAATTATTTGACCCTTATGTTGGTCAAATAATTCATCAATACAAGGAAAATAATATTGGTTCATAACGGTTTGCAAGTTTATTATCTTATAATAAACAAATAGCTTCTATGATCCATCCAATTTATTAGAAAATAAAATTAATGAAAAACAAGGGTACAAAATCTTCTATATGAGCCAATTTTCCATTTGTATCCTAAATATTAGGATTCAAATACAAGGGAACTATAAGAATCATTTTCTAATAATGAATTAAAATAGTATCACTCCACTCATGAAATCAATCATACTTTAGAAATAAAAAGTAATACACAAGAAATTTAAACTAAAACTGATCAATATCCAGAGAAAATACATCTAACAATGTCTCTTCATAATCCAAAACATTTATAAAAACATAATTTGTGATCCAATTCTACAGTGGATTACCAAGAATTGAATAAACTACCTTTATGATTTAATCTCTAATATGGATATAATTTCAACCCTTGGGTGATACAAATTACATTCATTAATGATAAAAGTTGATATGTTATTGATACTAAACTAGTCAATCTATCTTGATGGTAAAATTTAAACTACCCGTATCAATTATAAAAAATCCCAAAAGCATCTATTACCACCCATAACTATGGAATTGTTCAAAAATATATAAATTCCCTAATGTCATACCCTTAAGGGTATATCAATAGAAATAACACAATAAAATTATTTATTCCAATTCCTATTTCATCAAAAAATTTAACATTTAAAAGGGAGTTATTCCTTTATATAAAAGGGTGTAATTAACCTATACATTATCACTAATCCTAAGTCTAACTCCCCTGCAATATATTACCAATAATCTATACTGCCATTTTCTATGGGCACCATTCCATGTTTATTAAAATGAATTGTATGCTAATATTTTTATACAATACTACTATAACGTAGATGATATATCCCCTCCATAATGCACATATCCCCATCATATATCATTGGGAAACCAATTATCACTCATGAAAAATAAATATATGTGTATCATATTCCTATATAGTCAACACTTAGCATCCAAATGATCAGACTGTGGATGAATTTTCAAATCCATATAAAATTTATTAAAATCAATAGAGCTTATTTCACAAGAGGGATGTGACGGTATAACACTATACCTATTATTTCTACCCTTAACATAGAGTGATTAATGAAAATTATGCTTCCTAATTTCTGAAGGAAATATATTTTTCCCTACAATAAAATAAATATTTCTTGAGATGATGAAATACATTAGATTTCTCTTAATGATAATGGAATGATTCACCATGTCTATAAACATAGGAGTGAGAAAAATGTTTACCAGACTCTTTGTCTCTTTTATAAACCCATCCATAGAAGGTATCTACGTAGCTATCTCTTCCCCAACTAATGTCAAGGATATATACTCTAAATTTTCGAACCAGCAAGTGTAGTTCATGACTGAGGAACCTCCCTCTTTGATATTTATAGACTCTAAGAACATTGATAATATCATAACTTCTGGAAATAAGTGGTCAATGATTTAGTTCCAGAAGAATTTCTATGAAAACCAAATAAACCGGTCCACTTTTACCATAAAATATACCACATGTGTATTGATGAGCATCAAAAAATATAAAAAACATTTTCACACTCTTTATAGGTAGTGTCTTAAACTAGTTGGAAATAGCATGATGGAATTAAAACGTTATATTTGCTACCATTGTTCTACCCTAAACCATAATCGAGGTTGTATATAACATTATAATCTACTATAATAAATTATACATAATAAATTGTAACGCCCCGACCCAAGTTACCCAGAGTCGGTGCATTATTGAGTAACATTGGCATGATCACAAAAGATCAAGTCTCGAAAGACCGATTATTTTAGTAGCATTGGAAACACTAGATACATTCATAAATGTTACATTACATCATAAAGTAAAAAACTACAATAACAAAGTCTCCATAGTCCACCCTCATATCCTCTTCTGACTATCCCGACAAGTCATTCATAAAATACTTCTTCACTTCCTGGAAAATATTAAAACATTAAAAGGGGTGAGCTTAGATACTCAGTAAGGATAACAATATTGCGGAAGAATTCATAAATTAACATTAACATTTAAGGAAATGTATAACTAAAACAAAAGACTTTTTAAACTTGAACATCAGCATAATATAGAAAAAATAAAATTAAATATGCCATTTACTTATTCATAAGGATATTCTACTAGTCGAATAATCACATGAAATATCAATAACCACTTTCATAATGATGGAATGCATAATGCCAGACTATCATAACCACAAAGCTAAGGCCTCATTCCAAGTCTACAATAAGATTTTGTCAAGGCCACGTGCCAAGACACTAGTTTGTCTCATGAGACCTACCGATGCATCGAGGAGCTATAGAGGGCTCCACCCATCAGTTATTAAGTCCAATGCATTCCTCATATGAACAGGTTTAAACATATCATAAACCATAACATTATCATATCACATAAAATATGCATAAAGGAAACATAACATTTCCACATTTCAATCACAAGATATCAATACAACACATTGATATAATAAAAACACTTTCAAAACCATTTTCAAAACCAAAATAAAAGAAAATAAAAACTTGATATTTATTTTTCATTTTTCAAAAAAGTTAAGGCTTGTAGAGGAAGCCGAAACTCAAATAATGGTCATGGCGGCGGGGAAGTCATTGTCGCCGCCTATGTAAGAAAAAAACATTCTTGTTGTCATTTAGTAAAAATTCTTCATATAAAATTATTCCTTTTGAATAAAAGTAAAAGTCAAAGGGGTAGATACACCGTATAGAATAAATTTTTGTATAAAACAAAATATGCCTCAATGAATGGAGATTGAGACAAAGTCCCTTACAAATATCATTTTTTAAATAAAATAGATCTATTATCTGTATTAAATATATGTACACATAAAGAAAGTATAATTACAAGATAGGATATAATAATATCATGACATAATTTTAATGTAGGAGATTATCCCAAAGAATGGAAATTGGGTTAAGAAGTTCCCTTACCTCGTGTCCGACTTGACTCGGCCGCACTTTAACCTCATGAATAATAAACTAGAGTTAATCTCTACCTGCTTAAGAACCTTTTTCATGTTCATTATTCTTTTTATAGCACTTATTACCATGTTATGAAAATTATGTAATTATTTATGTTAATAACGGTCGTTTTGTCGATCTTAGGTACTTGACTCAAAAATAAACATATTATAATTACAGTTTGTTCATGTGGTAAAATATCCATTATATCCATAATTATATTCATGATGTAGATATCATATACATCATATATATCCAGTATATACATTAATTTATAATATTACATAACATTTAATGATATGAAATGAAATGCACCGTTCACGGAGACAGTAAGTCGTTCGTACGCATGAACGCTACTTTCATTTATATTTTATATTTAATGGAATGAAGCTATAATTATATAAAGGTATAATATAATTACAGTATAATATAATGTATAATAACATTTACTCCATCCTTTATAGATCCCACATATGGCATTAACGATTCAAATCACTTTCAGGTGACGGTAGTCCGCACTTCCTAAAATGAAGATATCGCGTTTACCCAAAATGGAAATCATAAAGGTATTCCATAAATTAAAAATACAGAATCATAAGGAAAACAAAAACATAATATATATCATATATAAAATAGTGTCATCATAATGGCCACCTTTTAAGGTGTTATATGAGTGTTGAACAATCATCATTTCGTGAGGCAGAAATTCTCCATCCACAGAAACAGTATGTTCTTTAACCATTAGATATAGGTGTGTGTAAGTGTAGTGCGAATAATTTTTATAAAAACATCCTAGTATATTTAGGATACCGTTTTTGTTACAAAATAAATGAATAAAAAGAGTTTAGGGGGTTGGAGAAGCAAAATAAAACATAAGAACACAAGGGAAGACATTACCTTAAAATCGAGAAACTCTTTTTTATTTGAGCCAAAGGATTCCATGAGAAGACTTCGGCCAAAAGTGAGGCTTCTAGGAGTAATATAGGGAATTCGAGAGAGTATTTGGTCAGAGGTTGGCCTAGCCAAATGGCTTGAAATGTGTGAATAAGGTGGTAGTGGTGGGGGCCTTTTATAAGAGGAGAGGAGGGGCACTCATGGAAAGTCATGAAATGTTACTTTATTATATAATGAGTTTCGGATTTTAAAGGTCCCAAACATATATATTTAGAGGATAAGGTAATAAGGGTTAGAAATATACTCATCCAATAGGTTTTTGACAAGTTTATGTCTTAGATTTTACATTATCTTTTCATTTTTATTTAAATCGTTAATTAATGAGGTAATCGATGCATCATCATGGTGTCATAAATAATTTAGCTTATATAATGTCTAAAAATTATAAAAAAAATATCATTATGTAGGAAAGATTTTTAGATTTATAATTAATATTTATAGTCAAAAATATGACTTGTATAACCCCATTTAAAATTTTTTTTAGTTAAATAACTCATGTTTGTGACATTTTTATTTTAACATCAAATAAAAAGTTTTTAATGTCATTTCCTACCAAAGTGGCTCCATGGGGTCCCCAAGTTGACCCATGGATTGTAGTGGTAGGCCATAACTCATCAAATAAGAGTAGGACAAGTGTAAAGGTATTTTCATATTTTTATAATATCATTGTTACCTTAAATTTCACTAATTACCTTTATTCGCAATTAATTAAACGTAAATTTACTATTCACCAAATATTATTTTAAACCCATTGAACCACATTTTTCTTCCTAATGACAACCATGTATGTCATATTTTTTAAAATCAAATCAAATAAGTGGTAATGATTCATTTAAACAAAAAATCAGTTTTTTAAATATGACTTAGTGGTTTCACTATTAATAAAAAATTGATGTTTTTCAGAACAATGCCAAAATTTCACCCTAAGCTATAATTGATATTCCGAATTAAAAAATGATGTCTATTTTACAAAATTCAAAACATATATGTTGCATTAATTAATTTTATAATTAATTCCCGCTGTCACAACAAATAGCGTGTTTTTATGAAACAATATATATCAAAATATTGACAATTGTTTATGTCCAATTTCAAAGTGAAATTAATTATAATGAACACCATTGGATATAATTGTAAAAATATATTCTAATTATAGTTTAAAACCACTAAATAGTATAATTTTTCACCATAAATTATTTTTATTAAAAAAGTTGTTTTAAGTATTTTTCACTATTTATAAAAAAAATTGGATGTTCTCAGAAAATTACAAAAAAATTAACTTAGGGTAATTTCGATATTCCGAATACAATAAAGAAGTCCATTTGGAAAGATAAAATTTATAGAATTTCTAAATGTAGGTATTACTATTCATAACGGCTACTTTCATTGGTTGTGGTGTGTGTTAGAACTCGAAGTTGCGTACAAGACACGCTACCATATTATTCAAAGAGAAGTGTACCGTGGAAGCCTGGGGTGTTACATTCTCCCCTCCTTCAAATAATTTTGTCCTAAAAAATTCATATAATATCACTGTATAAAAAGTATCGGGTGATTCTTCATCATAAGATCCTCGGGTTCCCACATTGCCTCCTCCATCTTATGGTTACTCCAATGAACTGTTACCAGTCGAGTCGTCCGGTTTCTCAGCACATGATCTCTTGTATCAACAATCCTGACCGGATCTTCACAATAAGACAGATCGAGTTCCAGTTCCAATTCCTCATAGGTGAGTACATGCATTGGGTCAGGCATGTATTTTATCAACAGTGATATGTGGAATACATCATGAACTTTGGAGAGACTTGGAGGCATTTCCAAACAGTAAGATACATCCCCAATTCGTTCTAGAATTGCGAAGGGTCTGATGTACCTGGGACTCAATTTACCCTTCTTACCGAAATTTATAACTCCCTTCCATGGAGATACCTTCAAGAAAACATGATCTCCTACCTGAAATTCTAAATCCTTCCTTCGATTGTCAGTATAGCACTTCTGCCTACTTTGAGCTGCTTTGATGTGGTTTTGGATTACTTTCACCTTTTCCATCGTTTCCTCCACCAGTTATGGGCCTACATGTTTTCTTTCACCAATGTCATCCGAACAGGTTGGTGTGCGGCATCTCTTTCCATATAACTCTTCACATGGTGCCATCTGAATACTTGAATGGAAGCTATTGTTATAGTAAAATTCTACTAGAGGTAAATATTGATCCCACATTCCTTGAAAGTCAAGTGAGCATGATCTCAACCTGTCTTCTAAGGTTTGAATAGTTCTTTCTGATTTTCCATCTGTTTGAGGGTGGTAAGAATTTCTCAAATGAAGATCAATATCCAAGGCCTTCTGAAGACTTTTCCAGAATCTTGATGTAAAACGGGGATCATGATCCGAGACAATCGACATGGGTACTCCATGAAGACTCACAACATCAATAATATATAGTATTGCTAGACGTCCAAGTGGTAGATCTTCCCTTATAGCAAGAAAATGTGCGGACAACCTGAGACGATCAATAATGACCCATATTGCGTCATTTATTCTAGGAGTCTTTGGTAGTCCCAGGACAAAATCCATCATAATATAATCCCATTTCCACTCAGGTATGGGAAGAGGTTGCAATACTCCACCAGGCAGTTTCCTTCTAGCATTCACTTGTTGACAAACCATACATCTTGACACAACATCATCAATCTCCCTCTTCATGTTGTCCCACCAAAAATGTCCCTTTAATTATCTATACATTTTGGTGCTCCGAGGGTTTATATACAAATTGGAACTATGAGAATCATCCAACAATTACCTCTTTAAATATGGTATATCGGGAACACAATGTATCCTCCCAAATTTGAAATTTCCTTCTTCTCACACAAAGTCTCTCAATCGCCCATCATTCACTGCATTAATTTCTTCTTCAACTCTTCATCATCGGCCTGAGAAAACATTATCCTTTCTAGTAAAGATGGTTTGGCATCCATTTGAAATTTTTTTGATGTTTCACCCTCCATGGTGATTCCCATATCCATCTTTACTTGATCAATGAAAATAGGATCCCTTTCCACTCTCATAATGTTCAAAACTCCATGATCTTTTCTACTCAAAGAATTTGCAACCTTATTTTCCTTCCCTAGGAGGTAGTGTATCGTTCAATCATAATCCTTGAGTAGTTCAAGCCATCACCTTTGCCTCATGTTGAGTTCTTTTTATGAGAAAATATATTTCAAACTCTTTTGATCGGTATATATCTCACATTGTTCACCATAGAGATAATGTCTCCATATCATCAAGGCAATGATTACAGCATCTAACTCGAGATCATGATTAGGATAGTTCTGCTCATGAATTTTCAGATGTCATGATGAATAGGCAATTACCCTATCATTCTACATAAGGACACAACCAAGTCTTTTCATTGATGCATCACTATAAATAATGAACCATCATTCCCTGATGGTAGAGTCAATATAGTAGAATTAACTAATATTCTCTTTAGTTCTTCAAAAAATTCTTCAAAATCTTTTGTGCAGAAAAATTTAACCCCTTTATGTGTGAGCTTCATTAATGGGATAGAAAATCGGAAAAAATTCTTGACAAAACGTCGATAATAACCTGCCAAACCAATAATGTTGTGTACCTCAGTTATACTCGTCGGGGCTGGTCATTCTTGGATTGCCTTGGTCTTAGAAGGATCAACGGAAATTCCATCCTTAGAGACAATATGGCCAAGAAATGAAATCTCTTTAAGCCAGAATTCACACTTGCTAAACTTCCCATATAATTCATGCCTTTTAAGAATCTTCAAGATAATGCGCAAGTGAGTTTCATGATCTTTGTCACATTTGGAGTATACCAAGATATCATCAATAAATACCACAAAAAATCAAGATATTCCTTGAAAACCCTATTCATTAGATCCATGAATACAGAGGGTGCATTAGTTAATCCAAAAGGCTTTACTGTAAACTTGTAATGCCGGTACCTTGTTCGAAATGTTGTCTTTAGAATGTCTTCCTTCTTCACACACAACTGATGGTATCCAGATCAAAGGTAAATCATTGAAAAGTATTGATCTCTATGAAATTGGTCAAATAAATCATCAATGCGAGGTAGGACATACTTGTTCTTTATTGTTATAGCATTGATCTCCCTGTAGTCAACACACAACCTCATAGATCCATCTTTCTTCTTAACAAAAAGGACAGGGGCTCCCGATGGAGAAATAATTGGGCTAATAAATCCCTTATTACTCAATTCCTCTTTTTGTTTATTTAGTTCAAATAATTCCACGGTGGCCATTCTATAATGGGTCTTCGATATAGGCCTTGATCCAGGAATTAAATCAATGGAAAAATCAAATTCTCGTTCTGGAGGATGTCCAGGTAAATATTTCAGAAACATATCTACATAATCTTTAACAATAGGAACATCCTCTATTTGAACATTACTTTCCTCGCCATTATTCATTTCATTCTCTTCCTCCCCAATAATTGAATTTAGTTGAGCTACTGGGGGAGGATCTAAATAAGAATTAGGTGGTGACGATTCTGCTCTAAAAATAATTTGTTCCTTATCATCATCATCAAAAATCGTAACCTCCTTCTTATAACAATAAATATTTGCATCATAGTATGAAAGCCAATCCATACAGAGGATGATATCAAACTCAATCATAGGTATGACAATGAGATCAGTGGATAAAGAACATTTATGTTCTCTAATGGGGACTGATTCACAAAACTTTGTTGCAATAATACTTCCCTTAGGAGTTTTGACTGGAAATTCTCTTGTTAAATGAAATTGGAAATATCTAATTTTCCTAGAAAACATGGAAGATATGAAACAATGTCATGATCCAGAATCCAATAATACATTTTCTAAACTTGAGGAAACCATTAAATTACCTGCCACCACGTCATTTGGAGCTTCAACCTCAACAGTAGTGATAGCATAAGCTTGGCCTTGATCCCTTGGCCTCTTCTGAGGTTATTTCCCCTGACGCTTAGGACATTCATTTGCATAATGTCCCATCTCTCTACAATTATATCATTCCACATTGACAAAAACTTCATTTCCCTTGCAATCATGAGCTTGGTGGCCTTTTTCACCACACTTGTAACAGACTCCCATTCCCTTCAAGCAAGTACCAGGGTGTTTCTTCCCACATTTGCTACAGAACTGATATTTAACTATTCCCTTCTTCCCTTATTTCCATTTCTAGATTGATCATAAGATCTCTTTTTTTCTTTCTTTGCTTTAATGTCCTAAGACTTAGAGAATTCATTTTCCATCTTGATAGCACACAAGACAATATCTTCGTACGACGAGAAGGTTTGTGAGACTAATGATCGATGGAGAAATGGTTTTAACCCATCAAAGAAACGATTAATCTTACTTCTTGGGTTACTTATATAATCTACAGCATGCATTGATAACCTTGTAAAGTTAGCCTCATACTTTGCGACATTCTCATCCTCCTTCTGCCTCAGACACAGAAATTTCCTTTCCATATCTGCTCGATGGTCATGTGGAAATTATTTTTCTAATAAAATTTCCTTAAACTCTCTCCATTCCATACTTGATACTTCTTCATCTTCCTTTGTGTATTGAATAAGCGACCACCATTTATCGGCATCTCTAGTGAGGCGGTAGACTTCCATGACAACCTTCTCCCTTTCGCTACTCCCCAAGGCATGGAATATTTTCTCTATGGAGTTTATCCATTGCTCAGCTACTAATGGATTTATACCCCCATTAAATGTTGGAGGTTGTTGCCTCATGAAGCGGTCTAACATTGATCCTCCACGTTGCGGATTACGGTGCTCCATACGAGTAAGGTTATTATTCATAACCTGATTGAGTTGTCCCATTATGGTAATAAGTTGATCAGCACCAGTTGTATCTCTATCTCCACAATAATTATCTTGAGTAGGTGGTCAATCCCTACACAGTGTGCGTGCGTTGATATGATTTCCATTTCTTCCACTAGGGGCCATTTTTAAACAATTGCATAAGCTCAAATAGTTTATGAATAAAAATACATAATTCCAAACTTGTAAAACACTTAACATTAATTGAACTATTTATGGATATAATCCATAATCATAAAAATGTTTTCATTGAGGATGTATATACTCATAACCCTTTATAGTGGTTTGTAAAGGAAATGAGAATTATCCTAGGCATATCCCCCGGGAGTGTCGTAACCAAGAGTGCAGCAAGGCCCATTGTCGTGCCCCAGTTCCCGTTCGAGTCTAGCTCAAAGTAGTGTTCTCGGGTTTCACCCCTAGGTACATATTTTCCAGATCCGCCTCTACCTGCTTGTATCCAAACATGGATGCATTTCTCGGAAAACTCACAAAATCTCTATAATACCAAAAATTCTAGGAATTTCTTCTGTACTAATCCTCAAAGTCTATCTTTGGGATATGTGCTCTAATCAGAGTATATCTAAATCTTTCTTCCAAGGTTAGTACTAAACTTCCTCTGATACCAACTATAACTCTCCGACCCCAGTTACCCAGAGTCGTTTCATTATTGCGTAACATTGGCATTATCACAAAAGATCAAGTCTCGAAAGACCGATTAGTTTAGAAGCCTTGGAAACACTAGATACATTCATAAATGTTACATCACATCATAAACTGAAAAACTACAATAACAAAGTCTCCATAGTCAACACTCATATCATCTTCTGACTATCCCTGTAGGTCATTCATAAAATACTTCTTCACGTCCTGAAAATATTAAAACATTGAAAGGGGTGAGCCCAGATGCTCATTAAGGATAACAATATTGCGGAAGCTTTCATAAATAAACATTAACATTTGAGTAAATGTATAACTAAAACAAAAGCCTTTTTAAACTTGAACTTCATCATAATATGGAAAAAATAAAATTAAATAATTCCATTTACTTGTTCACATGGATATTTTACTAGTAGAATAATCACATACAATATCAATAACCACTTTCATAATGAAGGAATGCATAATGAAAGACTATCATAATAACGTATCCAAGGCCTCGTTCCATGTCTACAATAATATTTTGTCAAGGCCTCGTGCCAAGACACTAGTTTGTCTCATGAGACCTACCGATTCATCGAGGAGCTATATCAGGATCTAGCCGTCACTTATTAAGTCCAATGCATTCCTCATATGAACAGGTTTAAACATATCATAAACCATTACATAATCATATCACATAAAATATTCATAAAGGAAACATAAAATTCCCACATTTCAATCACATGATATCAATACAACACATAGATATAATAAAAACACATTCAAAACCATTTTCAATACCAAAATAAAAGAAAATTAAAACATGATATTTATTTTTAATTTTTTTAAAAATGTTAAGGCTTGTAGAGGAAGCCGAAACTCAAATAATGGTCACGGCAGTGGTGAAGTTGTTTTCGTCACCTATGTAAGAATAAAAACATTCCTTTTGTCATTTAGAAAAAACGATTCGTATAAAATGATTCCTTTTGAATAAAAGTCAAAGTCAAAGGGGTTTATACACCATATAGAAGAAATTTGTGTATAAAACAAAATATGCCTCAATGAATGGAGATTGAGACGAAGTCCCTACCAAATATCATTTTTAAATAAAATAGATCTATTATGTGTATTTAATACATTTACACATAAAGAAAGTATAATTACAAGATAGGACATAATAATATAATGACATAATTTTAATGTAGGAGATTAACACAAAGAATGGAAATTGGGTTAAGAAGTTCCCTTACCTCGTGTCCGACTTGACTCGGCCGCTCTTTAACCTCATGAATAATAAAATAGAGTTAATCTCTACCTGCTTAAGAACCTTTTTCATGTTCATTATTACTTTTATAGCACTTATTACCATGTTATTAACATTGTGTAATTAATTAAGTTAATAACGGTCGTTTTGTCGATCTTAGGTACTTGAGTCAAAAATAAACATCTTATAATTACAATTTGTTCATGTGGTAAAATATCCATTATATCCATAATTATATTCATTATGTAGATATCATATACATCATATATATCCAGTATATACATTAATTTATAATATTACATAACATTTAAAGATATGAAATGAAATGCACCGTTCATGGAGACGGTAAGCTGTTCGTACGCATGAACGCTACTTTTATTTATATATTATATTTAATGGAATGAAGCTATAATTATATAAAGGTATAATATAATTACAGTATAATATAATGTATAATAACATTTACTCCATCCTTTATAGATCACACATATGGCATTAACGATTCAAATCACTTTGAGGTGACGGTAGTCCGCGCTTCCTAAAATGAAATTATCTCTTTTACCCATAATGGAAATCATAAAGGTATTCCATAAATTAAAAATAAAGAATCAAAAGGAAAACAATAACAAAATATATATCATATATAAAAATAGTGTCATCATAATGGCCACCTTTGAAGGTGTTATATGAGTGTTGAACAATCATCGTTTCGTGAGGCTGAAATTCGCCATCTACAGAAACAGTATGTTCTTTAACCATTAGATGTAGGTTTGTGTAAGTGTAGCTCGAATAATTCTTATAAAAACATCCTAGTATATTTAGAATACTGGTTTTATTACAAAATAAATGAATAAAAAGACTTTAGGGGGTTGGAGAAGCAAAATAAAACATAAGAACCCAAGAGGAGACATTACCTTAAAATCGGGTAACTCTTTTTGATTTGAGACAAAGGCTTCCTTGGGAAGACTTCTGCCCAATTTGAGGCTTCTAGGAGTAAGAGAGGGAAGTTGAGAGAGTATTGGGGCAGAGGTTGGATGAGCCAAATGGCTTGGAATGTGTGAATAAGGTGGTAGTGGTGGGGGCCTTTTGTAAGAGGAGAGGAGGGTCACTCTTGGAAAGTCATGAAATGTTACTTTATTATATAATGAGTTTCGGATTTTAAAGGTACCAAAATTATATATTTCTTGGATAAGGTGATAAGGGTTCGAATTATACTCATGCAATAGGTTTTTTCACAAGTTCAAGTCTTAGATTGTACATTATATTTTCATTTTATTTAAATCGTTAATTAATGAGGTAATCGCTGCAACATCATGGTGTTATAAATAATTTAATTTATATAATGTCTAAAAACTATAAAAAAATATCATGATGTGGGAAATATTTTTAGATTTATAATTAAAATTTATAGTAAAAAATATGACTTGTATAACCCCATTTAAAAATTGTTTTATTAAAACAATGCATGTTTGTGACATTTTTATTTTAACATTAAATAAAAAGTTTTTAATGTCATTTTCCAACCAAAGTGGCTCCATGGGGTCCCCAAGTTGACCCATGTATTTTCTTGGTCGACCATAAATAATTAAATAAGAGTAGTACAAGTGTAAAGGTATTTTCATATTTTTATAATATCATTTTTACCTTAAATTTCACTAATTACCTTTAATCGCGATTAATTAAACTTAAAAGTTACTATTCACCAAAAATTATTTTAATCCCATTGAACCACATTTTACTTTCTAATGACAACCATGTATGTCAGATTTTGGAATATAAAATAACAGTATTTTTAATGTTTCATTTAAACAAAAAATCAGTTTTTTTACTACCACTTAGTGGTTTCACTATTCATCAAAAATTGATGTTTTTCAGAACAATGCAAAAATTTCTCCCTAAGCTATAATTGATATCCCGAATTCAAAAAAGATGTCTATTTTACTAAATTAAAAAAATATATGTTTCATTAAATAATTTTATAATTAATTCCCGCTGTCACAACAAATAACATGTTTTTAAGAAACAATATATATCAAAAGATTGACCATTGTGTATGTCCAATTTCAAAGTGAAATTATTTCTAATGAACACCATTGGATAAAATGGTAAAAATATATTTTGATTATTATTTAAAACCACTCAATAGTATAATTTATCACTATAAATGATTTTGATTAAAAAAGTTGATTTAATTATTTTAACTATTCATAATAAATTGGACATTCTCAGAAAATTAGAAAAAATTAAACTTAGGATAATTTTGATATTCTGAATACAATAATGAAGTCCATTTGGAAAGATAAAATTTATAAAATTTCAAAAATGAGGTATTACTATTCATAACAGATACTTTTATTGGTTGTGGTGTGTGTTAGAACTCGAAGTTGCGTACAACACACGCTACCGTATTATTCAAAGAGATGTGTACCATGGATGCTTGGGGTGTTACATAAATGAAGATAATTAGGTCCTCCTCGCCATATATCACACAACATGTAACAATATATCACAATGATGATATTCTTTGGATGAAATTGGTTATATATGAGGCTATATCTAGACCACTAGAGAGTAATGAAATACCCTCCCTCTTAGAAAATTGCCAGAGGTATTTGTGGTGTCATATCTATTTAATCTTATACACACCCAAATCAATAAAAATTCTCACAACCACTTCATAGTATCACAACCATATGGAAATTTATAATAGTCATATTATCCTACATTTCTATAAACATAGTATCATAAATGTATCACAAACCATGTCATATTTTTATCCCTTTCCACCCCTAAACTGGTTCAACATCACATTTATTAATATAGAATTCAAATCATCCCATTCAACAAGAAGATCGTATTTTTTATTAAATAACATTCCATTTACATGTTATAGAAGAAAACAAATTATTAGTTTCTCATGGAGTTATTATTACTAGATATCATCCATAAACTATGTATTTTATCATTTATAGAAATAAACCCACCAAAAGAATCATCCATATAATATTCCATTATCAATTTATATTGTAAAAAACCATAAAAATGGCGTTGATAATTTAAATAACATACCAAAATTTTATACTCATGTATTTTAATCATATAAAAGAACACAAATGGAATGGGAGTCCAACATGTATAACATTACGTATGAACATATTCTCTCATTCCATTTCAGTCCATGAGAATAAATCACATAAGTTATTAATCCAAGGTCAACTTTATCACCCATGGTGGACTAAAACAATGGTAAATATATAAAAATAGAATAATAAATCCATTACTAATAACATGGACTTCATAAATTGTCAGACACCATCTTTCACAATATTTATCATATGTTTCAATGGTTCCATACATCCAATATAAAATTCCTATAAGGTAATAATTTTTTTTAAATATAAAATATCTAATAACACTTTTTCAAATCCTCATATAAGCAAACTCTATAATAAATATATCGGGTAGGGTTCATTCTCATGGGAGATCATCTAGATATTCCAAGGGTTTTCGACTAGAAATGAGGTTCTATGGTGAAACCATGTGGAGACTATATCCTTACATCAGAGTATGAAATCAAAGATAAAAGGATATAATTATCAAACATCCAAAATAATAATAGATAAAAGATATCATGAAAAAGTTATAATAATAACATATCTAACACTTGATATATTAAAATTACTATTTTTTATATCATACATGTCATATAAACTTGTCTTTGTATACCTTTGGGTAAATATCACGCATACTAAAATATAAATAATTAGCAAAAATTTTGAAATTTTTCTAACCTGAACATGATTCGAATCATAGTTCTATCTCACAGGATCTATATTATCCAGCAAAATAACTCATTGATCTGAGGTCCTTCACCCTTATCACATTCTAAAATTATAATAACTAATCAGGTACCCATGGTTTCATGAGTAGTGTATGAGTACCACATAGTATTCCACCACTATCGTTGTCCCCAAATTAATATTGGTCAAAAAATTGCTAGATAATGCTCTAAATAATGTAATGATTAAATATATTATAAATAAATAAAAACACAACCTTAGATTATAATGTGAAAGATGATATCAACCATAATTACTAGGACCAATGTTAGATGAATTTGTATATTATATACATGTACCATTTGGGGGAATAAAACTACTCCCTAAAACATTCACATATCATATATATCAGCAGAAAAGGAACTCACCATATAAATTTTATTTATAATACATAGGTTTACTAGTGTCTACCCTATCAATTTCATGAACAAAAATAGGTGAATTAAACATATCCCACAAATATCATTTATAATAATCCTAGGTGAATATGCCCCATTAAAAATAACATGTATAATACATGGGATAATGATACACAACCCAAATATATCATTTACAATAACTCGTAGTAAATCATTCCATCCTCAGAAATCACATTGGTAATAATTGGGGGGACAGTTCGTACATTATAAACCTCTTGTATAATTTCTAGAGTAATGGATTCCAACCCACAAAAATCTTCTATAATAATAGGGGTAATTTTTCTTACCCATAAATATCATATATAGTAAATAAGAGGAATTAATCCAGAACTATAATTCTTGTATACATATATCAAATATTTGGAATCATCCAGGTAATCTACATTCGTTGACTAAGTTTTAAATTAGTTGAGGAACCACATATGTAACTGATTTTAACACACATTTTTTCTCATATATTAGGATCTCCATACATGGTTTCCAAGATCTAGATGATGCCTCCCCTAGTGGGATTCTTATTACCAATTTAGTGGTTTATTCAAAATAATATATAGCATAAATTATTTATTTTAGTTTTAGGTCAACATCATTTTCGGTTTTTTTAAATGAAAATCATATAAACCAGGATAAGAAGAAATAATTTTGGGAGATCCTTGGGACCATCTAGCATATTCTTGAAGTTATTGACTCATTGTATATTTTCCATTATTCCAAAATGAAATCAAAGAAGTTGTAGTTTTAGGCAATAAACATGAAATAATATATAAATTTTTGAGGCCAATATAATACTATGAACAAACATGATAAATTAGAGATGATGGTTAGATTGTGAAATATTTACAATTATATATCACCAAAATCAAAGAGTGTGTGAATCTATAAAGAATCAATTTGTGTCACACATAAGGATACAGAGAAGAATGATAACCATACAGGAATCAGTTATCTCCCAATAAGTCATTGTAATTTCCAAAATCCCCATTAAACAATATTTTATACTATTATTAATATTGAATCAATTTGTGAAAAATATATCCTTTTAAAATTTTAAAGTCACTAGAGACCATAAATATATATACTTCAAACACCCCTGAGATTCCATATGTAATATATTCAATATATTATCCATAATATTTATATATATATTATAAATCAAAATAAAATCCTATAAATCTTATTAATTTAACAATTTTCTAAACTCCGCCAACTATATGTATTATATATATGAAATATGGAAGGGTTTTCCAACTGAAAGAACTTGATACATAGTATAAAAATCAAATATATCATTTTTATCATAAGGAAGAATCCATGTCCAATATATTTCTCAAAGGATAATTTTTTCACATTATAATAATGTCATTATGTAACATATTTCACTAGTGGATGACAAATTTCTATTATAAATAAGGGTTTTCAGAAAAAACCACATTAATTTCACAACTTATTTGATTTAAATTATATTACACTATACAAAAATAATTTTACTTAATCAAAAAATGTGGCATAATAATTTTTTTACCAATTTTTTATATTTTGACCAGTTCAATTTTCATTCATTGTATATCCCTAATACATAATATATTATTTCATTTCATTAGTATTCTCCATTATCATAAAATCAGTTATGTAACGTTTTAATTCAATGGTATGTTTTTTACTTTGGGAAAACCAAAATGTAATATTTTTGTTAATATGTTTCATTTTTATTTCTATAAAGAATATTTTTATTTCATCTCCTTTTTAGGCACATGTTTTTTTTGAATAGGGAAACATATTGTATATAACATTTTATACTTGGGATTTTTTTGAAAAATATAAAAAACCTAAAAAACCGAAAATATTTAAATTTTTATACTTGATTCATTCATAAAAAGCCTTTCTAAGGATCATATCTGCTAAAACTTCTCTTAGGAATATACACTAATATATCCAAGTACTATTAATCAACACCGTAACTTATTTCAACACATTAAACACCCCTATTAGGACCCAAATAACATGTATGAACCAAAATCTATAACAAAGTCAAATTCCTAATTATTAATCATTAAATGATATACTTGAAAGAGTAATTACGTATTTAAACTATGTTTTCATATTAAAGCTTAAATTTAATTATTTTAGATTTTTGAGAAAAATGCATACAAAACTGTACATATGCTTGTCTGAGGTATTACATTTGAGAATGATAATAGTTGAGGTAAGAATATTCATCATCTATCCCTCTTGGTAAATTTCAATATTATATCCTATGTTTAAATTATTTTAGGTTTTTTTTCTTCCATATAAACCTATATTATTATACATTTTTCTTTATTATTAATTACATTCCATTAAACCATTCCCTCACTTGGATTGGATTACACACATTATAAGGGAGGTTTCTAATTTCTCCATTATTATTGATTCCCCTTCTAAAATCCATCACTCTTGTTTTTATATGTTTATCATATATTGCATTTTTCATATTTATTTTTTTAAAAATATCTCATATTATCCATTATTTTATATTTTTATTTTGTTACATAATTTTTTCATTAAATATAGTTTGTCAAAACATTATGAAAAATTTTATAAAATATATTTTTCATTTTATTCAAATTAAAATCATTCTATGTATTTTATAACTTATATATATTGGATTATTATATATATATATATCACACATTGAAAATATATAATGAAATTTCCATTGATTTTCACCTATATAAATTCTTTATATAATCCACTCATCCCTTTTTATTGAATTATATTTGGGATGTTATGAAGTTTTAATATAATCTATTTTATTTTGATGGGATAATTATATTATTACAAATAATATATTTGTGATAAATTTTATGACATTATTTACATTTGTAATATATATTTATATATATGGTCATATTATGCTATGATGGCTAGTTCCGAAATTATATAGTCAACTAATACTTAGACAAATTCATTCATTGTGTGATATTTTATGTATGAGATATTGGTAGAGTATGGAGTACACTATGTAATGGTGTCATGGAATAGAGCCTTGAAATATCTTTAACATATTATATGATTATGTATGTAAAATATTATTATATAAAAACAACCTTAGTTTATGATTCAGGGTAATGATTCATGATTCATTATCATTCTCTTAGAGTTATATATTCTTATGTCAATACTTCATTATTATACATCATTAATACAAGTTTCCATATGCTCATTATTTTCTGTTGGGGTACATGATCTATCATACTTTTCTTTAATATCTCATAAACAATTCTCCTATTAGGGATATTTTCCCTACCAATCTCATTCTTTCTGGATTACATTAGGACATAAAATATAGTGAAATATATTTTGTAGGGGAATATATAAATATTATAGAGTCTTTTGGGGAACATATAGTTTTCATTTTTTTATATAATGTTATATTAAGATAATATCCAATTAAAATAAAGTGTTTCATTATACTCAAGATTTTTATGATATTTCTTATTATTATTTAAGAAACAGATATGATTTAAACACCATGCATGTGAGGTATGGGTCCTTACACAAATACCAAACGCTATAGTCATGAATCAAATAGTGAATCCTTGACTTTACATCTATGTGACCCAAAATTGATGACTATTAATTAGATTAAACCCTCTAAAATATGATAAACTACCCCTGAATATCTATTTAGAAAAATATATCTATAACTAAATTAATATAGAATTTAACCACTCAAATTATGATATATAAAATTTATATAATAATATCTTGTTTCAATTCATTACAAACAATTTCATTGAAACAATTAAATAAAAGATAACATCCTAATATGTTCACAAATATTTTTAGATAAAATATATAAAACATTAAATATATAACCCCTCATCCATACATGGTATTAATCAATTGAGATTTTGACATAAAAATATGCTTTTAAATGATTATTAGTTGTTGTAAGTGTTTTTGTGGGATAGAGAGGGCAGTTTTTGGAGTATTTTGTGGGTTCATGATAAAGTATATTAACATGGGGATCACCATGGAACAATTGGTGAGTTTTGTTCCATGAGGAGGGACAAACATGGGATGGTAAATCCATAATTAATATAGGTTGGGTCATTGATGGGGATTGTATAAGAATAACTTCACTATGTTTGATGGTTGCATGATCTTATACATTCCTGTCATTAGGTGATTCCACACCATGGCACTGCACATTGAGTTATGTTGAGTAATTCATGAGAATAATAATCATATGCAATTAGTTCCACACTGTAAAAACTCGGGTTTCCGTACAAGGTATTGTTATTTTTCTTTTTTGGTTTAAATTCCTTGATATGGAATCATGTGAATTCTTAACATGGTCACAAGTGTTTTGGATGTGAAAGGGGCCTTTTTTGTGTATAGAACCTAGTTTTTGGATGATAATGACCTGGCGCACGGTGTACAATTGGCCTTTACATAATTAGACCAAACAGGGAAAGACATAAAAAATGTGAAGGTTTTTAGAATGACTCTTACACATGGTTACAACATGGTTTTGAAACCTTGTAGGGTAACCACATGAAGGGTCCCTTTTCTATATAGGGATGTGTTTATATTATCTGCACGGTTTGGGAAACTATGCGGGTAAACAGTGCAACCCTTCTGTGTTGTTTTTTAAAAAAAATTAATTAAAAACATAATTTTATTTTTAAACCCATTTGGGTTTCTCTCCTCCCATAAATAAAAGCTCTCACATCTCTCCCTCGAGGAGCCTATCATAGGATTTGATCATGTTCCTCCACCCGACCTCCATTTCTATCCCCAATTTTCTCACCAGATCCACAAAAAATTATAATCAATTCTATTACTGTCGTTCTTGATTCTTCGGAACATTGACTGTACTATTTGGATTTAGTCTCATATTCCATTCTTCATCTGTTCTTAGGATTTCTTCCAAACCTGGATGAATCAAGTCATGATATTGAACGAGATGTCTACTAATGTGGTGAGGTACCATATTTAAGCATTTCTATTGGTTTATTTGGGTGTTCTACCTTTGCAACATCTGTCAAACATTCCGGTGAGGTCTCGTTTTTGAGGGAGTTGATTTTAGTATATGTAGTGGGACATAGTGAGGTTGACCATAGGTTCTGTTTAGGTGTGTTGGTTCCCATTGCTCATTTTGATGTCACCTAAGCAACTTACCTTAAGGAAATAGATTGATTATGCTTGTTGAAACCAACCAATGGGTGTGTTCTTGTGATTTTATAGTTATAATAAGCCCCTTGATTCCTTGATAGATTGAGTAGTTTTGTTAAGAGATATACTTCCTCATTGATAAATTAATATCATGTTATACATTGGCTATTTTGATAGTATGGCATGTAAAATTATTAATATGGTTGTGTATACGTTAATTAAAAGACTAATGGTATGTTAAATGGTTTATATGGGAGGTTAGGGAAATATGTTTAAAATAGATATAGTGTATTCATGAGTGGGTATAATAATAGAATTTTTAGGATGAAGTGAGTGGGTATACTAACTTTGAATTAATGTTTAACTTGAATGATTGAATATTTGATTGATTGCTTAGATAGTTGCCTTTGACTTTTATTCATGGATCTGGAATTTTGTAGTGGATTCCTTAGGTTGACTCTACTATGTGGGTATTGATTCCATGGAATGCCTTGGGCTTTTCTACCTAGTGGATCTGGCATTCTTGGGCTTGTAAAGGAATTGTTAATGACATTCTCTTAGGTCCCCAAACATTACCAAACAACGTGTCCACTAGGGATTCCTATGGGGCTCGATGGTATGCCTTAGAAAAGTTCCATGGATCCATCCCTCTATGTTTTGGAATTATTACATAGATTCATTGGTCTTCTGACACCTTCTATTCCTCCCTTGTGGTCTACAGTTCACTATAAGGAGTGGTCTTTTGATATTTGACCTCACCATACGGTGTGGTCATGGGACACCTCTTTTCTTTATAAAACATGGTTGTGTGTTATATGATACAAATGGATGTACGACATGGTAATGAGAATTTCTTGTTTACATTGTTATAGAGACCTTATTGGGGTCTAGCTATCTTTTAAAAATAGAATTTATGGATACATGTTTGTACTTACTATAATAGACTTATTCCACAGACATACACACTTACTTACTAGATGTTTACACTTCCTTGTACATTTTTAGAGTTGCAGTTAGAACTATGTAGACCTGGGTGGTTTCCTATTGGGATGTTAGTCTCAAAATATATTTGTGCCTCCTTGGGGGCCCAAAAATATTTTATGGTTGAAGGTGATGATATATGCAAGATCCCATGTACAAGTCAATGATTGTGGTTTTGGAGCAGGGGAGAATATGACCAAGCTAAGCCTAGCGATGAAGGGATACCTTTTTGTTGTTTTTTACATTCTGGGATACACATATTGTATTGTATTTTTATATGCTATACTAGATACCTTATAGTTACTTGTACCATCTGCACCATTTTGAACATGAGAAACTTCTGGTAGTTAATATGTATTCATGTTTTGTCATACTTTCAGTTGACCTCCTTTTATTTTTCATCCTCTACTTCTATTATGTTTTACTTCCATAGTGATACTCTGATAATGAGGGAATAGTCTCCCCACTGACTCACCTAGGACCTCCCTTCTAGTCGATAGCATCTGGAATTTAGGGAGATGTGATTGTGGCCATGTGGCCCACTATACTTTGTGCACCGTTTCTGGTGGCTTCTTGGTCTACAAAATTACAACTCGGTATCAAATGATTTTTTATATTATAGTTTCACACTGTGCTTGGTGAAATTATATAGGGATAATAAGTAAATTGTGTTTGGTAATAAATTGTGCTAATGAGTAGATAACCCGGATTCTAGTAAATGCAAAATTTCCTCAAATTGAGTTCTAATTTCCAGGACTTTTCCTATTATAGTTGATTAGATTTTACAATTGGGTTTCATACTTGATTTTTAATATTACTATTGATGCAATTGAGGGTTCTATTTTAGTTGAAACCAAATGAGATGAGGGTATTCCATCTCATGCATCATATAAACACTTATTAGAATAATATTCCATGCATTATGCCATGCCATCTAGGATTCATTCGATATTACATGATTTTGTGATATTTTATGTGGTAGTTGTACCTGCTATTGTGTTATATGGGTGCACTAGATAATGTTGTGACATATTATTTCAATCCATAAGGACTATGTGACCATAGGAATTGGGAAATGACTCAATAGTGAAATGTAAATAATAAATGAACTTGTTACATGAATGATTTGAATGAGAACCTTGTGTTGGGTTCATGGGGTGTCAAAAGAGCTCATAGATTTGAGAATTGGTAACCATGATGAAATTCCATGAACAACTGAGTGGAAATGGAATATCAAATGAAGAATAAAGACTTTCCCTAGACCTATCTTATATGTGGGAATGAGGCATATTTTCTAGTAGATTAATGGTTGTTCCTTATATAGTCATGTCTTTAGTTGTAGGTTGTGGGTTTGAGTTAGTTACTTGGAGGGTTTGGACCTATCCTATTATTTGAGATTTGATCATTATGGTTGTTCTTTATGAAGTAAAGTGTTAGGAATTGTACAAACATTCCTCCACAATGACCTCAGTGTATGTTGTGATTGCGATGATGACCATACATCACAGAATGTGGGCCTCATGCTACCTGTTGATCCTATTATGGTTTCAGATGTGAAACCTGATATTGTTTTGGACATAAGGGTTGAGGCATAGTTCCATGAGGGTTTATTTTCTCTATATGCATAGGATAAAGGGGGAACCACATACATCCTTGACTATTGATAAGCTAACATGAGTGTTCCAGCAGCACAATCCACCTAGAATTTCAGGGGTTAGTGGACCATAGGATATAGAGCTATGGCTAGATACCACATTATTAATTTTTGAGCATATAGAGATTCTGATTGAGTGGAGGGTCAAACTCACAATGTATATGCTATGTGGAGTCATGCCGCACTTGCACATTGTTTGGAACTTGGAAGATGGGCTGCATGATATGGTTTGGAATGAATTCAAGACACACTTCTAGCAAATCTTTTACATCGCAACTCTGTGAGTAGATCAAGAAAGTGAGTTTTTGCATCTGGAGATGTGTGCGATGATAGTTATGGAATACTCGGAACACTTAAAGGAGCTACATCGTTTTGCGCTGATGTATATTACTGATGAGCTATCAACAGTGAGACAATTTGAGGACGGTCTCATAAAAGCTATCAAATCTCTATTCAATGTTTTCAGTTTGAATTATATCACTGAGATTTTCAATTAAGAATTAATTATATAGTTGAACCAAAGGGATGTTTGGGGTATTGAATAAGGTAGTGTTTTTTCTAGCCCAACTGGATCAACCTCTTTAGGTAGGTATCATTATTTTTAGTCCCCACGACGTCAATTATCATAAAACTATGGGTGCTGGAAACGTTTTGTTTTTTTCATCAGCGTGGAATGCAAGGACATGTGGAACATCAGTGGAACCCTGACCCAGTCGGTTGTTGAGCTTCTAGAATGATGGGTCACATGCAACAGTTTTGCAGGACCTTCCCTCCAGCTATGAGTGGTAGGGGTCAGCTCTGAGATTAGGTTCTTCAGCTCCATGTAAGGCTTGGAGTTGGATAAGTGCAGGATGGTTGGGCTAGGGCAGTGGTGGTCGTATCTGTGGTAGACATACACTAGGTTCACAGAGACAGTAGGGTGGATTAGCTCATGGCAGCCATGCAGGATCACAGGGTTGTGGTACATTCCAAACCTATGCAGTTCAATAGACCCAATAAGAGTAGGATCATGGACCCTCTATGGTGAGCGTTGTTATCTTAGTAGCTTCTAATATTTCACCTACTCTTTTCGATATATGTGCCTCTCCCAAATTTAAATCTACTAGAGTGGTTAAAATCCTTGGTCTTATGGTTATGATTTTTAAGAGATTTCTGTTTCTAGAAGCACCATTGGGAGTTATAACTGGTGATGCATGCCAGTGTATGTAGTGTCCCCTTGTGGTTGGTGTGGGAAATTTCTTATGTAGTTTATATGTCCTCGAGATGATAGTGTTTGATGTCATTTTTTGGAAGGAATGGGTCATGAATTATATAGAGTACATGGAATTATATTGTCATAGGGTAACTTTCACATAATCAAAGGGTGCATTGTTTATTCAAAATGGTGAATGGGATGTCTAGGAGAGAGGATATAGAACCGATCATTGTGGACCTGGTGGAATGAAATCCTAGATTGGTAGTTTTTTAGACAATTAGTGAGTTAGTCAGGCAGAATTTCTTCCAGTGGTTAATAGCATTAGGGATTTATTTCCTGGCGATTTTCTAGATTACCTCCTGGGATAGAGTTGGAGTTATCCATAAATATAGTTCCATGAGATGTACCATTACCCATTCATCTTTATAAAATGGCTATCATAGAGTTGTAGGATCTCTAGAGGTAGCTAGAGGATTTGGAGGTAAAGGCGTTTATCAAACTCAGTACTTCTCAAAGTGGTTCTCTGGTCCATTTTGTAAAAAAGGAAAAGAAAACTATGTGTAGATTATTGAAAATAGAACCAGATGATAGTTAAAAATTGATATCATTTTCCCTAGATGGATGAAATGTTTGATCAGCTTTGAGGCACTAGAATGTTCGTGAAGATCAAATTGAGTTCGTGATATCAACAAGTGCATGTTTGACCTTTATACATACCTTGTACAACCATTCCATGAATGATTGGGTCAAACAATTATCTGGTTATTCCCTTTGGCCTCATGAACATGCTAGTGGTTTTCGTGATGTAGATTAAACGAGTTTTTCAAGCTTACACTGATTTTGTTTTGGTGGTTTTTGTGGATGATATCATGGTGTATTCTCATGTATGACATGACAATGCCAACCATCATAAGATCATAATGAATAAACTGAGATATCATCAATTATATGATATGCTCGTAATGTTCAAATTTGGTTTGATCATATTCACTTCTTGGAGCACATTATCTATAAGACAGGAGTTTAAGTAGTTCTAAAGAAGGTGATAGATGTTGTTTCATGTGAACAGAACCAGAATGTTTTTGACACATCGATTTTCTGGGGTTTATCTAATTAATATATTAATTTAATAGAGGAATTATCATGCTTAGCCATGAAATTGGAGATTATGAATAAGATGGATGTGATGCTTATGTGGTCATAAACCTTTGAGATCACTTTTCAGATATTGAAAGGGAGTTTTACATCAGCACCAGTTCTGATACTTCTACAGTAGGGAAATAGCTACACGGTGTACTGTGATGTTTTAGTTATGGGGCTAGGGGTAGTGATGATATAGGTATATTGATTCAGGGTGCAGTTGTCTCAGTGGTTATGTCCTTAAAAGAGGAACAACCCTATGTGTGATGTTGATCTAGCATTATTTGTTCACACATTGTGTTGTTTGAGGTAATATTTTCTGGGAGAGCATTTTGTGGTGTACATAGACCAAAAATCACCAATTATATCATTTTCATTGTGATTTAATTTTTTTGTAGAGAAGGTGGGTGGAGTACTTATAGTGTTTTGACTTCAAACATACCTACATGCCTGGTAAGGTAAATGTAGTTCCCAATGCACTAAGTAGGAGAACTCAGATACATGAAGTGCAGTAGGCCAGTAGCGAGTAGTATATTATGACGATGTTTTTTGTGATGCATATGGAGGTCCATGATAGATTGAGGAAGAATATTCTATCATCCCTAAATGTATCCTCTACCCTGCTGTGAAGAGTTTGGATGAGTAAACTATAAGATTCTGAATTCATAGTTCTATGAGAATGTTTGTAAGGCGAGGACCATCTTCCTAGTTGGATGGTAGGAGATGATGATATCTTGTCTATCCGTGGACTGTTTGGGTTCCAGTGGATATATGTGAGGATATGATGCAGGAGTTTCATGCTTTAGCTTGGGTAGTGAATCTCGGGGTCACCCAGATGTACCGGGACTTGCGACGTCAACACTGGTGGTCAGGATTTAAGATAGAGGTTTATGTTTTTGTTACTAGGTGTTCCGCTTGTCATCATGTGAAGGAGGAACATCAGTTGCCACCTGGAATTTTATAGTAGATACCTATCCCATAGTTGAAATTGGATTATGTCGCAATGGATTTCCTGATGGGTTTGTTTAGGTCTCCTTGAGGTAACAAGGCCATATGGGTTGGTGTTGACAAGCATACAATGGTCGTACATTTCTTTTAGATCAAATAATCCTTCAGTGTTTATGATCTTGAAATGTTTTACATCCGAGAGGGGGTAGGACTTCGTTGGGTCCCATGGACTATCATTAATGAGAGGGACACCAGTTTTATGTCTCATTTGTGGTAGAGTTTTCATTGGGTGTGGGGTATACATGTTCTTATACGAACAACATACCACACTTAGACTTATGGCCAGCCGGATCAAATGATATAGGTTCTAGAGGACATGATGCGAGCACACATCCTAGATTTTGGGGGCTATTGGGAGAGGCACATTACCCGATTTTAGTTCTCATACAATAATAGTTATTATGAGATGACACAGATATCACTTTACAAGAATTTATATAGTATGATATATTGTTCTCCCTTGTGATGGTTAGAGGAAGGAAAGGCAGCTTCACTGGTACTACCTCTCATACAGGAAACTTTTGGGCATATCTCGATGATTCAAAAGTGGATGGCTCTGACACAGTCTCTCCATGAATCATATGTCTAACAACACAACTTACCTCTATAGTTTGATGTCAGGGATAGGGTTTTTTTGGGTGTTTCACCATCTTTGGAACATAAGAATATCAATAGATTGGGTAGACATTAATCAAGATATGTCGGGTCGTTTGAGATTTTGAAGAGAGTCCGGTTGGTTTACTATAAGTTATAGTTACCTCATAAGTACTGATCCATGCATGACTTCTTCCATGTATCTCAGCTATGCCACTATCATTCTGACTCATATCACATTTTTCGGCATGAGGAGGATCAGATTCATGTTGATGCATCCTTTGAGGATCATCTTATTCAATTTTTTTGTTGTAGAAACAAGGTTCCTCGAGGATGGTTATATTCTCTAGTATGGGTGCTATGGAATCACGAGAGTTTATAGGATGAGACTTGGGAGAGGGTGGATGGAGTTGTTCTCAGACAAATCCTGAAAACACTTTAGAGAGAATTTTAGGGATGAATTTTCATAAGGGTATAAGATTAAAAGAACCCGGGTTTCATTACGATTTAATGTACCTTTGGTTTTTCTTATAAATTCCTTTTTGTTGCCTTATGTGAATGCTTAACTTGATCACGGATGTTTTGGAGGTGTTTGGGGTTTGATCAGAATTTGGAAACCTATTTTCGGCTGAAAGTGACCTGGCACATGTTTGGCACATGACCTATACATGGTCAGTCCAAACCATGCAAGAGGTTTTAAAAGTGTAGTTTTTTATTATAATTATTTCAGCGGGTTAATACACGGTTAGTAAACTATGATGGGTAATCATGTGAATAGACCCCTGCAAGATAGTTTGGTGTGCACATTTTCCACATGGTCATCCGACCCTACTATGTTGGTTATGGTTTTTAATTTTTTTTTATTATAATCCAAATTTTCTTTTCAAACCCACTTGGGGTTTTCTTATCCTATGCACAACAGCTCCCAAAGATCTCCCTTCAAGTGCCTAACATAGGATTTCAATTAGTTCGACCATCTGACCACTATTTCAATTTTTGATTGTTTAATCAGATCCACAACAGTAAGTCCTCAAATCTTTTTTTTGTCATTCATGATTTCTTGGAATAACAACAATGCTATTTGGATTTTGAGACAGAATCCCTAATATATTTTTCTTCATCCATTCTTAAGATTTCATACAATCATGGATGAATCAAGACATGATACTGGATGAGTTGTCTACTACAAAGGCAAGGTAGGGGTTATATACGTTCTTTCAAATTTTCTAATGTGTTTTTTGGGTGTTCTGATTTTAATCCATCTATTGGAATTTCCAAATGGCTTGTTTTTGAGTGAATTACTTTCAGTATATGTAGTTGGTGCTAGTGAGGCTGATCATAGGTTCGGTTTAGGTGCATTGGAATTCATATCTCATTTTAAAGTAACCTGAGTGATGATCCTTAAGGAAATAGGTTTTTGATGCCTATTAGAAACTCCAAAGGTGAGTGTGCTTGTTCATTCCTAATTAGAGGAATCCCTTAGATGCCTTGATAACTTAGGTAGCTTGTTTAAGAGATTTACCTCCTCCTTTATGAATGAATTTCATGTTATACCTCATCCATTATAATATCATGGAATGATAAAATGATAATACAAGTGAGTATAACTCTATGAAATGAATAATGGCATGTTAAATGGTTTATATGGGATTTTATGCCCATATTCTTGTAGTTGATACATGGTATTCATGAGTTAGAATACTCATGGCTTGTGCAGGTTGATGTGAGTGGGTATAATTTATTGTAAATAATGTTTAATTTGAATGATTTAATGTTTCATTGAATGGTTTGATAGATGCCTTGGACTGTTCTCCATGGATATGGAATGTTGTAGTGGATGCCTTGGGTTGTCTTTTCACCGTGGGTCTTGATTTCATGTGATGCCTTGGGAATTTTATTCCCCATGGATGCTCCTTTCTTGGGCTTCCATATGAATTTCTATTGACATGATCCCAGGACCCCAACCAATGCCTAACTAATTTTTCACCATGGATGCCCATGGAACACAATAGGGATGCCTTGGATAAGATCCTTCGATCTAGCCCTTTGTGGTCTAGAATTATTATTTGGATGTCATGGTCGACTAATAACTTGGATCCTCCACAAACACCCTACACCTAAAAACATAGTGAGGACGTGTGATATTTTAATTCACTATACGATGATGAGGTTTGAAACATGTTCTCTCCATATAGGGTGGATTTGGTTTACATGATATAAATGGATATACAGTGTGGTTGTGTGAGTTTCTGGTTTACTTGGTTATAGGTTCCTTCTTCGGAGCTACTCACTTTTGTAGGTATCCTTGAGGGATGTTTGGTTTAACTTATTATAGTAGGATTATGCCATGTGCATACACACTTATCAATTGTTTACATTTTGCATCAATTTTTAAGAATTGATGTTTGGACATTATAGACCTAGGTGGTTTCCAATTGGTATGTTTATCTCACGCATTATTTAGTCCTCCATGGGATCCCAAATGGAATATATTTTTGCAGATGATGATAGCAGAAAGAACCCTAGTATAGATTGTTGACTATTTCTTTGGAGCCAGGTAACATAGGACCAAAACGAGGATTACATTGCTGGGATACCTTTTGGGTCTTTGGATCTTTCTGGGATACTTTTATTGTACTGTATTTTCATGTGGTATTCTGGATTCTTTATTGATACTTGTACCATATACATCATTTTGTATATGAGACACTTCTAGTTCATGATTTATATTCTTTTTTTGTCTTACTTTTAGTTGATTTTTGTTTATTTCACATCCTATACATATATTATTTTTGAATTTTGTTGTGATATTATGGTAAAGAGGTCATAGTCTCCCCACTGACTCACCTAGGCCCTCATTGCTAGTCGGAAGCCTCTAGTGTTTAGAGAGATACACTTGAGGGTATGTAGACAACCGAGCCTGGGGCACCATTTCAGTGGTATCTGGGTTTGGGACATTACACTCACACTATTACACATTGTATATTCCATGAAATCATGTCGGGGGGTTTGTGTTATGGTAGAGTGTGCAAGTGAATTCCTTTGGAATTAAGGTCATAGGGGGATGTTATGTCATTAAGGTGTAAGGAATGCTGTGAATACCAAGATAATTAGGTTTTAATTTTCCCTAGAGATGTGTTTATCATTGTGACTAGAGGTTCCATGAAAGAAGGGGACCTTTTCGAATCATTTCACCATGTACAATAATTTCATCCCATAAGGCGGATTGTTTTTTTGTTTTTCAAATATTAATTTAATTAATTGAAATGATATATCTTTATGCGGGATCGGCCCAACCCCACTCCCACCTCGTCCATATCCCCCACAATATTCCACTATAGATGTTGTGTGAGATTTATTATCCCATTTCTCCTAGTTCCCTATATACAATGATTGGTTCTCCTTTGTTTGTGATAGAATATAAGTTTTTTCTTATCAATATGGATTAATGGATCAATTAATAGGTTTCATTTCCATATTTTTCTACTTTTGTAGGTCTTTATGTTGTTAATTCACTGATTTAGATTTTTATAGATTATCGGAAATCTACTTATGCAAGTATTTTGTTGAGAATAATTTAATTACTGACATTCATGTGAATTGAGGTGAGGTTATACCTAACTAATATCTATTGTTTACACTCATTTTAGGCAACATGTTATAAATATTCTAACATACTATGAGATATTGACCCTAAATTAATATAATATCATCACCATGAACTAAAGTATGCTATGTGAAGACATTTAAGTCCATTAAGAACCCTTTGGTAGTAATTAATATTTATGGTTGAAATACATGTCCATGAACCAAATGTAAATTTTTTTTCAATCAATACATCAAACTACATATGGATTTCATGAATTGTTTAATGATATAATGGATAGTAATTGGGTTCCATTTTCTACTTTTAGGATAATTGAAGTACTTATTAGTGTATTTATCCAACTCTATGACCCATGGGGAGCATTATAGTTTTCCTATGGCCATTAACTAGTTGAAATAAAAATTGTTTAGTGTTCCTCCAAATCTAGTTTATGGAACCATGTTAGTTATTCCATTTTCCCCCTATAGACTTAGGTTGATCTCGGGATGATCAACCTAATTGTCAGTAAAAATATTCTTATATATTATTGCATCAATTAATAGAAATTTTTATGTGTTAAAATTAATTATTTTTTTATATATTATAATTGTTGGGTACATTAGTGGGATAATATGCATTTGGTTTTATGAAACTCATGTGGAGATGATATAACCTCCTGTGACACATTTTAATTAATAAGGGATGTTATATCCTCTAGTAAGTATATTTGGGATTGGGTTTCTATTCCTATGATATTGGGATATGTTCCAACCATTTTATTTTTAGCTATAATGAGTTATAGTATACTTATTATCATGTCGTGTGTAATCGTGATAGAATTCCAATGGAAAATGGATGTAATTCCCATGTTACCCTTATGATAAAGAGGTATGTGATTCATTTCTTATTTTTTTTTATTTCCCAAAGAATTGGGATGTACAATCCATATTAAGATACTTAAAATTAAGTGAAATTAATTCTTGTATGAGTGTTAATTCTCACTGGATGTGATTCCATTCAACTCATTTGAAGCCTTGATACGAGGAATGTCGATCCCAATAACATGTTCTATGTGTAACATCATATTTATTTTTGAATAATAAAGGTTCATATCTATTAATAGTAATGAATAATATGTTACTTTTATGTTAATGATGACACTTTTTCCAATAGCGTACTTGACAGGCAAAAATGGGTTTCGCAGAAAAATTATTATACACACAACATGTAGTTATACCGAAAAATAATACAATAATATTATTATTATTTTAAATGGTAGTTAACACCAAGCCATTTTATTAGAAGGAATGAAAAAAACTAACTAAAATATCATTATAAATGTTTGTTAAATGTTTTTACATTTATCTAATAAATTTTATAGGCTTTAAATGAGAATAAAGACAATATTAAGTATAAAATAGTCAATTTCTAAGAGGTTTTTTTACAGCTTTTTAGTGGAAACCCGTTATTAAATCTAGTTTTTGTACATTTTTTATGTTTTATTTGAAAAAACTGAAGGTTTTATTTATAATTAGAGAAATAAATATTTTCATTTGATGAAATTTTGGTATTTTTTTGATAAAATTCATATTAAAATGAATAGTTAAAAATACTACATTTTAATTAAAAACTGCATTTTCTTATCATTTATTTGTATAGTTGTAATATCTTTATAATGGAATTTAACGTTTAATTTGTTAATTGTTTTACAATTTAATCCAATTTTTTTTTATTTTGATGTAATTTTACATTTAAATTGAACATAAACACATGTATAACTTTTGATACTTTTTACTTCTTAAAAATATTCTTTCTGGTTTTGACCACAGAAATTAATTTCAAACTAATTAATGAATGTTCTATGTTTTTAATTTATAAAAATATATTCCTTATTCGGAATCCTAAATACCAATTTATTTAAATAGGAACCTTTTATTTTTAGACATTATGTATAGTAACTTCTGAAATTATTTTTATTTACCATGGTTAAAGGATACATTAGGTAAATAAGGGTAAGGAATAATATTATAATAACATTAAATTAAAATAACATGTGTCCAAATCATACTGCATGAGATATAGACAACCATTTTCATCCTTGGGTCAATTTCTGGACAACATGGAGCCACTTGGGTGGGATAATGACTTGTTATAAAAATAAAATAAAATTAAAGTGAAATATAACATAAATATGAATATTTTTACTAAAATGATTTTATGGTGTGGTTATATAATAGATATCTATGACTATAAATTGGAATTATATATCTAAAAATATTTCCAGCATCATGTTAATCTAATTATAATTTTATTACAATAAATAAAAAACATTATTTATGCTGAAGTGATTACCTTATTAATGAAAAATTAAAATGAATGATATTATAAATATTAAAATAATTTGAATTTGAACATTTTGATGACATACACGAATTTTTTCGTTGACACTGACATAATAGGGATGAGTTAATGCATTTGGTTTTACAGAATCTTTTTTATGACTTTAACATAAATCAAATACTAAATAGTTTCAAAATTTCCTAAAATGTGTTTAAAAAAATGTGTATTAAATGATATATTAGTACTAAAATTCAATAGTCTTCAAAATGAAATATATAATTTTAAAAATTTCATTAATTACCCTCCTATGGTGTTCTTTTAATTTTGTTGAAACTATAATAATCATATATTGTGACAATACAAGAATACATGGTAAGAGTTAATATTTTTAATTACGAGTTAACCCTAAAGGATAAGGTTATTTGTAGGAACTAAAATTTTCTAAAACTTATTTTTTAGAGGATATAAAACTCATCATAAATTAACCTCAAACTATATCAATTTTTATATATTAAAATTCGAAAATTAATTTATAATAAATTTATATTTCAAAACATTCTAAATGTGCCCCTCCTCCCTCTTATAAAAGGTCACCACCACTACCCAATTTGTCAAACCCAAGAAGCCCATTAACTAGCCCATATTCTTCTAAACTAATCTCCCAAAATCTATAACCACCTTCTATAATCCTTACCTTGTGATGAGGAAATTCAAGAAAGACTTTTTGGTCAAATTTAAAGGAGTAACTCGATTTAGTTGTAACGTCTTTTCTCAAGATACTTTCATTCATTTTACTTCTCCAAGCCCCTAAAATATAGTTATTCTATTATTTTATATCATAAATATTATAAAATATATACAATGATGTTGTAATGCTGATTTTTATAAAAATGGATACACACACCTCCTTCTAAGGGATATAGAACATATTGTTTCTCTATACGGCGAACTACTACCTCACAAAACGAGGATTGTTCAATTTTCACCTACCACCACTCATGTTGGGCATTTTGATGGAACTATATTCAAATATGATATATATAATATTTATATTGTATCTATTATTCTGTAATTTTTATTTACAACATACCTTTATGGTTTCAATAATGTGTAAATATGATGATTTCATTTGGGGAAGTGTTGACTACCGTCCTCTAAAAGTGATATGACTCCTTCATACCATACATGGAATGAATAAATGATTATTTTAAATAAATTATGTAACATATATGACATATATATTATAATTCCGTTATAATATACCTATGTATCATTTATTTTTCATTCCCGTAATATTAAAATGAATTTAATGTAGATTTCATTTGTATGTATGACCTACCGTATCAATTAATAGTGTTTTTGATTTCTTATCACCAAGTATTATGGACTGTTAAAAATAGATATATAATAGATATATAAGATATTTAATTCATGATTAATATTCTAGATATGATATAATTATGAACACCTGGAATATTTACATGAAAAGATGTTTTTTTCTCAATTACCCAATATCAACAAAACAGCTAATATGAAAATAAATAGTTGTATAATTTTTATAAAAAGGTAAAAAGTGATATAAAAATAATAATAATAATTAAAATGGTTTTTAATAATATATAAATTAATATAATTTTATTATTTTTGAATCTTATGAATGAACCAGAGATATCAGAATTTAGGTTAGGGAAATGTTAACTCAATCTTATTTCATGGAGATAAATATACATGTCATTGGTTTGGTTTTTTCATGAATATGTATGAATTAACTCTCATTGTTTTTCAATTAATATACACATATACTGGGTGTATTTATACTTGTCACACATAATTTTTTAATTGATTTGTCCTCAATCTAAGGATTCAATCATTGTAAGGGACTTCGTCTCAATCTCCTTTCATTGTGGCATATTTTGATTTTTAAATGAATTTATTTTATACAGTATATAATCAAACACTTTTAATTTTAATTGCACCCAGAAATTTTTAAAATGAATATTTTTCTACAATTTGTTTTACTAAATGACAGAAGGAATGTTTCCCTTTAACATATGTTGTAAAAATGACCTTTCCGGCCCCACAAGCATTTTTTATATCTGGCCTCCTCTATAAGAATAGTTTTTTTTAGAATACAATAATACATAAAATATTGATATTGGTTATGTTTTAGATGAATTATTCATCATGTCAATATATTGAAGTGATCTCTTATGATTGCAATGTGGAAATGAAATTTTTTCTTTTGTGTTTGTCATATGTGTTTTGTTATTGTCCTTGGAAATTGTTTATGTATACAGGAAGTTCTGTGATAAACTAATTGTAGGTGAGCCTGTGATAGGTCTATAATACATTGGGTAATATAATGGAAGTAAAATATAAGGTTTATCTGATGAGATTTGGGAGTTACATTGTGATAATTATTCTAAACGTACCCATCAAGGTTACACCCTATGTTGCTCTGAAAGCTACAATGTAAGTATGATATGGATGTCACTAGTTATTATTATGATTTTTGTTTTATGAATTTTGATTAATAATATGTTATTGGTGATTATTATGATTTCATGAGATATTATTAAGAGTTAATGTTCTAGGGGTGCAAATTTTGATTTTCTAAAAATGTTTTCAATGTGTTTAAAATATTCATTGGATAATGTGTTTTTTCCTTATTGTATACACATTATTGGGATTAATGTGCCTATCCAATGTTTTTGAAATGTTTTATATAAGGTATAAAAATGGGTAAGAGTAAGTAAGAAATAAAGATGAATGTTTTGTGGATTTTTATCTTGAAAATAAATCATGTTTTATTTTAAATAGTTTAGTTTTGTAAAAAATGGATAGTGAGTAAAAGTGATTAGTTTGTAATTTTTAAGTTATTGGGTAATAGTTGGGGCCTAATTATGTAAAACAGTAAACCTGAAAAGATCATCTTTTTTAATTCTTTTCGTAACTAAAGATTATGTAATGTTTAAGGCTAGGGAATTACATAGAATGGATATGAATGTTAATATTTATCTTGGTCATATAGTCGATTCATGATTACCACTTATATGTGTTGACATATAGATCATATGAACCCAGAATGTTTCCATTTTTTGTATGTGTTTACCCTAAATCAATGGATATTTTCCAGTAAGTACATTATACCTTCAACATTGGATATATTATCTGGACGAACAACTATGTTTTATCGGTCATGTTACCCCATGGAGGATATTTAATAGATTTTTTATATTTCATTGCGAAAAAATCTTAATGTTTTGGGTATTTATATCTAATGGGAATTCATTCCCAATATATATGACCCAAGATGGTATACCAGGATGATGATTATGTGATATTTTATAGACACCATGGATGTGGCTAAAGTATTTGAAGTCACCATTATGTAACTGTATTTCAAGAAGAGTGTTGAAATGTTTATTATAATTTTTTTTCTTATTTAACTTCATTTTGGAGATTATTAGATTGTATATTCACATTAATTACAAGATATATTTATTGAAACCATTGGCGGTTTTCTCTTAGGTTTTGTTGAAACCCCATTTGTGCATCTTTAGTAGCTGTATACACTTTAGGGTTACCAAATTAGTATGGGGAAATTCCAATACATGATAGATCATCATTATTGTTGTAGAAGTTGGAGTTAGAAACTACGTATGCACATAAAACAATTTTTCATTATAATAAACAATTTTTGTTTTATATTCGTTGATATATATACAATCTACCTATGTGGGGGAATTTTTATTAATTTATAACCAGTTAACATTTTAGTTTTTCTTATTTGTTATTGAAAGGGATATCTATCTATTGTGTTTAGAGATTTGTTGTATAGTATATAATTTACTAAAATATGATTTTTTCCACCTATATCAACGAGGGTATGGTATCCCTAATTTTTACATCCAAAATCTCTATAACTTAATTACATATTTCATATATAAAGTAACACATGATGTATATAGAATCATGATTGGCCATGATTAGGGTGAAGTGTATTAGTTATTCTATGAAGGGTTATCATATCATTATTTTAATTTTTATACTATTTTTTATAAGTTTATATAGGTGAAATAATGTTTTCATGGATCCTTAAGGTTCTTGTTCCATAGTTTACCTGACCAACATATAATGGTATGATATATTACCATGTATGAAACTACTATTTTTGGATTTTACATTTATGGTCCTGATTCATTTTCCATATATGATTCATTTTGATATGGACACATGATTCATTAGGTTGTAATATTTTCCCTAGATAGAAATAGTGCATGAGTTCATTAATTCTTCTGTACATTTCATATCCACGTGACATTAATTTTCCTACCAAATTTTGATCATTATTATATTTTATATGAGGTTCGATTCATTGAAATGTCACAAACAAATTATAGTGTTTACATGTTTATCATTCTATTTAATCGAATACTTATACGAACCATGGTTTGTTCTATTATTATTAGACTAATATTATGAATCCCCTATATATATATATAGTTATTCCCTAGAGATAGTGGGTAGTCATAACTAGATTGAATTCCTAATGACATGTGTGTCCACTAAGTTGTTAGAGAGTTTTTATAGAATACAGATATACTTTTATTCTCACTTATTACCAAATTTTTTATATTGTGACATGATATATATGTGTTTTATTGTAATGTGTTTTTACACTTAATTGCATGATAATACAATGATTTATACATAGTTATAGGTGGTTGGGGAAGAGTATACATTAACAATTATTGATCTAGATCCCCCATTTATTCCCATACCACATCTTGATCAATTAAACATTGATATTATTATTGATGATTCCTATTTTAGGGGATGTGAAACACTATATGGAAACCATTTCTTATTTAACTGAAACGAGGAGTTTCTTTTTAGTCTTACACCTACATTTACTAAAGGGGGATGACCATAGATTATTGAAATTATGATATAGTCATTGAAATATATATTTGAAAATTTTTTGGTACCCTTTGAGAGATAAGTGAAGTGTGAAGTTTATATCCTTTGAGGGATAGTGATGTGTGGGTGGGATGTCCTTTTTTCAGTAATATAAATGTATTAGGTAGTCTTAATGTTTAATTTATGCACAATTCATTAATAATTTTATTCTTGAGATACAATGATATAATAGAGGTATGATTTTATGCATTTGGATCTTGGTAACATTTTCATTATGGAGGTGGATACTCATTTTTTGAATAAACATTATTTTTTAAAATTAATGGAAATGGAACTATATGGTTCACAGATATGTGTATGGAATTATGAACTCTATTCATTCTAAGGTGAATATATTTGGGATTATATATTTTAATGTGGTAAACAATTATTTAATTAATAAATTGATAAACCTAGAAGGATATGAATTTCAAGGTTGTTAGTGTCTTATTCATAGTCACAAATTGTCGTTTTTAAGTTAATATAATTTTTTTTTAGAAATTCAATACCATGTATATGTGGGGAACCTAATTAGAAATTAAATTATTTTTCATCACTAAATGGGAGATCATATATATTATGTTTTCATGGGGGGTTTATTGTGAATACTCTACCACAGTTTCAACAATTTATAGTTATGTGTAGTTCATGTGGGAATTTAGGGAACTTATAAAATATCTTCTAATGTAATTATCAACCATCTCATGTAAATTATGATCATCAGAATTGTGATTCAGTTGCTTGGATTTTTTAAAGCACCAGAAGGTGGTACTTTTATTTCATTATCTAGTCATTGAATATAGGTACTCAAGGTTATTAAGGTTATAAGAGGATGAAGAGTTTTTCACTTTATTTTATTCATGGTTATGGATTTCATGGTAGATGATTGGATTTTTAGAGCCTTTATTATATTAATTCTTCACCTACAAGCTATGATGAGGGAATTTTTATTGTGTGATCTATAATTATAGTGTCATATAGCCTCTCTTCACTAATATTCGCTATGGGTACATCCATGTTTTTTTATCGTCTTATAATGAGAGTGATCTTTTGTTTTATATCAAGTCTTTCAATAATTTGATGTATAATATAACACCCTTAGTGGCGTGATCTAAGGGTATTTGTCAGAGTTATGGGAGAACCTTAATGATCAATGAATATTAGAATCAATGGGATTTTAGGTATGTATTTTTAGAATTTGATGAAAGAAAACATATAAAATAACCACATGATTGTATTTTTCACATCAATTAACTATGGATCTTAAACACTTTCTTGTGAATGAGATTTTTTTCCTTTTTCGAGACCTAAACATATGATGTTTTGGATGATTTCAATCCTTTTTAATGTATTTTTTTCAATGATAAGGATATTAATTATATCATCCTCCCTCCTATTATTATTATTATTATTAATATTATATCATTCAATTGGAATCTCTAGTTTTCCGCCCTAAGGGATTGTTCAGGTATGTTTTCTATCTTTGGTTATGTATATAACCCTTATACATTCCATATTCTATGTCATCTTTGATATATATTAATGATTTGAAGTATGTTTTTGATAATATTGAGGCAATTTTTTTCTTGAGTTGATCCTCTTAGGATGATTCGATATGGTTATTAAATAAAGACGATTACTTGTTACCCTAATAATTAGATTATATATGCTTTAACCAAGTGCTGGTCATCATTAATAATCCTCTTCCATGTATTGATGATATATTAAAAAAACAAAGGAGATAAAAGTTGTTCATTAAGATTAATTTGATATCATGTTATCATCGGTTGAGAGTGAGTCTTTATAACTTCGTCTATATTGTATTATTGGTGAGGAAAAATTTATAATAGTGTCTAGTGATGTTATTTGGATTAATAAATGTGTCATAAGTATTTATGGACCTTATTAGTGTGGGTTTTCACTGACACATTGATTTTTATTGTGTTTATATTGATGAAATTTTGGTGTAATCTCTTTCAAGATAGTGACATTCCCAACTTTGAGAAATTGTTTTAAAATACCTACAAATCATTGAATATATTTATTTATTAAAAAAGTGTCATTTAAAGATTAGTGATGTATTATTTTTGGGGAATTTGATATATATGGTAAGTATATAAATGGATCCTTATAAGGTTGAGGACATGGTTTCCTGAGAGTGTCCCAATAATATTTATGAGATTTGTATATTCCTTTTTTTAATGGTTTTAATTGGATATTAATTCAATGCACAAATTGTTTTGATTCCCTAATTAAGACCATAACTAGAAGAAGGGTGATTTTGTAGTAATTGAGTTTTTACAGGAGATTAATCCAAGCCCTGAAATATAAAATGAAATATATGCAAGTATTTACATTGCTTAATATGTGTAAGGGGTATATGCTATATGTTGTTAAATTAATGTTTGTATTGGAGTAATTTTAACATAGGATGACTGTGTCATTAATATGGTTTGATAAATTTATTTTATTGTAAGTTTAATTTTCTACATATAAACTTTTTTGTTGGAATATTTTCATGCTTTGGGAGGCTGAAATATATATATTTTTTGTCATAGGTTAATTATATATATATACCTAAAGAACCCCATGTATATATTTCATCAATGATACCTAAACATTCAGAATAAGAGGATGGTAATGTAAATTAATTATTTTTATATATAGAAGCAATACATCTTTCAGAATTTTAACATTGTAATTAAATCATTGGATAGAAGGACTCATGTGCATGTTATATAGATGGATTATATAAAGTAGAATATAACAAGACACTTACCTAAGAGATTCCTAATTGATATGGTGCATAAAAATTAGGTCACCTTGATGTCATTGATTTCGGTGTCCTCACACAATAATATAGTGAAGGGGAGTCAGTTATATATTATAGACTAAATGGTTACAAGAGATTGTATATATTATATTAGTATGCCATCCCATTTATCACTCTATTATGATGAGTTACTTTACTTTTGAGGTCAGTTTGGGGTTCATATGAGCATGTGTGAGGAGATATTTGTGTATTCACTTACCGTGATATGTATTATTCACATAGGACTATTCATGATGTCTCTAGATATTTTTAAGAAACACTTGGCGCAAGGGATGAAGAAATACATTACAGGGTTTTTTTTCAAAATGATTTACATATTTGGGGGTAACATTCGAGATTCAATTATCATCATTTCTTTTTCCACCAATGCCCATTAAAATTTATTTTTTGGGATCATGTAACCTAGTTTTTTAAATTGTTCTTAGGGATTACAAAATGGTGAGTTGAAGTGTGTGTAATTATGTAATAAGTGACTATGATTTAACATTTCATTTCAATTAGAGTGACATATTTAATTTATGTATTGGGTATACTGTAAATTTATTACATGATACATCTTCATATAGTGGAGATGAGTATCATTTCTTATCAAGGTTCACTTTTGGTACACATTTTTTGGTTTTTTTTTCTAATTTAATTTCTATATGATGAATCAAAAAATGAAAATATGTATTTTAAAAGAATAATTTCATGAAATTTCATTTGTTTTCTCAAGAATGAGTGTTGATTATTTTATTAAAATTATTCTGTGAAATTTTA
Organism: Viscum album; assembly: GCA_963277665.1. Lineage (NCBI taxonomy): Eukaryota > Viridiplantae > Streptophyta > Magnoliopsida > Santalales > Viscaceae > Viscum > Viscum album. Next base: position 616,232,630 of record OY728136.1, read on the forward strand.
AAGGCAACATAAGTTTACTTTGGGTGAATTGAATTTATTAATGATGATTTATGAATTAGTCTTCATTTATTAAATAATACATTCTTAGTTTGACATTATTTACAAAAATTTTGGATGGTGGAAGATCTAGAAAATAGTTATATTCATGATGATATGTTTGGGGAATCATCAATGGAGAAATTATTTTCATGATGATTTATTTCATTATTGATTTGTTAAAATTAATGGAAATATTTATTTTATTTAATAACCTTGAATTACATGATAGAAAAAACAGAATCTACCTTAATATTGTTTTTAAGAATTAAATAAAAAGAATGCTTTCTTGAAATATTATTACATAGAAATTACTACATTTACTTTCCTTGCAAATAAATGGGATGAAAACAATTTCTCATTATTAAAACTCAATCCCACACATGAAGCTGCAGGGATTAACCATGTCGGAAAGACTTGGATGCAAGATAAAATTTTGGATGGTATATTGGGTATTAATATTTATTATAGGGATAATGCAGTGAGTTTTATATAGCATTCACTCAAGGAACACATGGGTTCCCTATAAGCCTCTTAGTTATGGCATTACCTAGTGAGGGAGTATGTGCATTATGTTCTGGGTGAAAAAACAAAGTGTTGGGTCAAGAAAAAAATGATGAATATATATTTAATAAATCATTTACCACAAAGAATATTTTTGGTATTTAATAGGCATATATCTGGTTCTATTCATATGTCAAGAAAATAGACAAAAAAAATCATTACACATTTTACTCAATTTAGGTCTTTCGGTTATAAGAGTATCGTCATCTCCCAACTTTGGAAACCCTCACTTGATGTTCGATATATTTTTCATAAAAAAGATTCATTTTAAGAGATCTTGATATATATGTGGGTCTAATATTAGTTATAATTAAAAATAGGATTGACATGGATCACCATAAATTCTTTATATGTTGGGTCTTAAATAATCTTATTCAATAAAAATAACAGTGTTGAATGAAAATGATGATGAGTAATTAATTTGATTCAATTTATATGCATTAATGCTATCCAAATAGTGAACATGAGTGTTTAATCATATTGTTACAAGACATATTTGTAAAGAAACAATTATTTTTAGCCTTATAAGATATAATCTCACAAATTTTTTATAAAGTCCAAAAACAATAGAAATATAATGAAATTGAATGTTTTTTTGACATGTTATATTGTTCCTTTACATACTATTATATATAGAAAAATTGAGGTGAAAATATTCTACAAATACTAATGAACCATTCTCTAATATCTATTAAAAATTCATTGTAGACTAATAACTTTTTTTTCATTAAAAATAGAGTGATATTAACCCACCCGTCATAAAAAATATCACGTTCCACAAACATATCATCCATAATGTAAAGAATAGTGAGACCTATTTGTTTTCATGAATAGACAAATAACATGAACCAATTATATTGAAGGAATATATTAAAAAAATTCCTTATCAACTTAAATTTAATCCCTTTTCATGTGCCTTATTCACATAATCTATAATATGAAACCTATGAAGAATACCATGTTTCATTAATTTTATTAATTCATAGTTTGGATGAATAATAACTGACATCTATATACTCTGAGAATGAAAATTATATGAATTTATTTAATTTACTATGTAAATAAGAGTTACATGAAGAAGAATAATGAGTTCCATAGAATCATATTTGGATTTCATTAAGGAAGAAAGAGATCACCACACATACCATTTTTAAAAAAGAAAAAATCCAGACAACACATACTATGTTAGGTGTAGAACATAGAATTTTTAATATAAATATAAAAAGGATAAAAGTGAAATAAAGTACAATTTTCCCAAACATGAATACAGTAATTATGAGCATAAATAATCATTGAGATTAAACATTTCATGTATAAGGTGTTTTCATGTGTGCATAGATGAAATAAGATGATACCGTGCACTGATATTAATCTTCTGCATACACCAATAATTAATTCATCCAAATTATAACCGGTGGTAAATTAAATAATTTAATTTGTTTTTAAAATTTATAAAATGTAATAATAATTCAGTATATAACATATTATGTCAATGATCTTAAGAATAATAAGTGAGTGGAAGGTCTTCATTCAGTGGATTCTCATTTAGTTTTGGAAGAAATATATGAATTCTATTGAAAAAAATAATTATTTATTTATTATTAATGAATAATAATAGGAAATGATCTATATGTCTACATAGTTGTTTTATCCCACTGATGAGTGAATATGATATAGTTCAGTATATTTTTAGTAAATAAATATTTCCTATTGATTACTATATTTAGAGGAAGTTGATAAAATTCCTTGGAGACAGAGAAGAAGAGTTTTTTACACTATTCATCCCACAAAAACATAGAATCATAAAATTTATATGTTTTGGTAGATTATATAATATTTTGAGATAATGTATAATACTTTTATGAAATAGAAAATACCAATATCAATCCCTCTAAGAAAATTGGTTCCAAAGAAGTAGTAAATGTTGAATGTGAAGAATGATGCTCTAGATTTGTAAATCAATAGATAAATAAGTTTCATGAGAAAGGTCATTCCATCATTCCACATTGTAATTTGATGTAATGGTACATTAATTATAATAAAAATATATGAATATCATTTATTATAATAACCTTCATCTTGAAATAAATGAATATAATATAAAATAGAATACACATTGATGCATGGGGGAATAAAATTATAGATGATGATGATTTTATAATGATAATGAAATAATGTGTATTTGTTATGAATTTGATTGAAGATAATAAATTATTCTCAAATATTAAATTACATCAACATTGATTCAAAATAGAAAATTTATAATATTTTCAAGTGGATTCTTCACAAAAAGATGAAAGAAGAACTAGTAGGACCTGAGTTGTAGCTACACAAATTTATATGGATGAATATTATTTTAATATACAATAAACTTGGGGAAATAATAATTTTAAATAATTTTTTGATTAATATTAATATATATTGAATTATAAGGTACCATACACCACTATTACTAATGATTTTTCTAGTTCTGGTTCTATGTATAGTGCATGTTAAAAATCAATACATGTAAAAATATGGATGAAGAAGATAAATGAAGGTCTCACTAATACTTCTAAGGAAAATGAAGATATGTGTAGAAGTAATTTTTTCCCTATAGAATTCCGATATAATAAGGAAGGAAATAAATAGTAATATTTCTTAATATATCAAAAAGTCTACTCAAATGAAATGATAATGGATTTGTTGATGTGGTGGGTGTTTTATGACATTTAACTTGGAGAATATTATTATTGGTATGAAATGAAATTATTCAAAAATAAAAGTATTAAAATATCAAGGGATAGAAATTTATTTATGAGTAAAATATCACATATGAAGAGAAATAATATTGATATTAAAAATAGAATTAAACATTTTATGATCCTCAATGGTATTTTAAATGTGTTTGGTCATCTTATGTTTTCTAGCAACTATAAATCATTCAATCATACATGTAAAACAATCTATAACCAAATAAAATACGAGATTCATCCTTCCATTAGAAATAATAAAGATAAAATCACTATAAATTACATTCCCATGTTTTTTTACAATGAACTCTAGTATGCCATACATTGGTGAAAATTTGAAGAAGACTGATGCTCAGCCAAAATATAAGATAAAAAAATGCTGATCTAGCAAAGGGAATATGATACATCTTTATAGGAAAAATCCACCCCCAATAATAATGTAGTAATACCATAAACATCAGACTATATGGAGGCCAGACTATGAAATAAATGGAAAAAGTCCATTAGGAAAAAAGATGGACTAAAGTTGAAATAAACACACCTATGAAGCCATTATGACCTTATAATAATTTTTTTGGTACTCTAAATAAAATAATAGAAGTTTTCATTGATAATGTGGAATTTCAAATCAAATTAGATGTAGTACAGTAGAATGATGAAGAAAAATGAAAATAAGATATTCACAATGATGAATACAAATATCATGAGATCGTTTCAATAAACAATCACTATAAAAATTTTAAGTTATATTTAGATGGTGAAAATAGATAGAAATAACTCTTAAATGTTTGTTTCATAACACAATCTCTAAAAAATACCATACATGAATAATAATGTACTATATTAATAAGGCATGTTGCTGGATATTGGGGAAATTATAATTCTTCAAAAATCTATAAAAATAAATTAGAGATTCCATGGTACCCAAAGCATTATAAAAAAATAGAAATGATAATATTCAATGTTATAACTAAAAAAGTGGGAAAAAATAAAGAGTTTTGTGGTTAAAAATGGCTCATAACATGGATTCACTCATTAAAAATTAAATGATATCTTCCTTAGTCACATATATTTTTTATTTATTATTTACATTAGTGAAATGTATAGTGATTAGTATACTAGAGGGAGAACTGAATTAACATAATATTGATAAAACTATAAGCGACAATATATACTACAATATTTATTGAAGTCACAATCATATTTTTATCTAACAATTATAATCATGTTAATTACTTGTTTCCAAAGATTATAGATCAACCTTGATGAATATAATTAAGTTATTATAAATAATCACACAACATGAATTCACTATCATGAATGTGATCACAACAATTTGTGATAACATTTATTGGTATTAAAATCATTAACTGAAAAATATTTATTTTTTTAAAGTGAATCTTGGGATCATCCCATTATGGGTATGTGATAAAGATTTTAGAGCCCTATACTTCATCCAAAACTAAGATCTATGTAATATAATTTGTTAAGATATTATTCATGTGGTATGTGTGCATAAACTCATATCATTATTCAAGAGAACTAAATGGTGTTTCAACTTAATGGGGAATATAATTGAATCAGTTGAATGAAATAATATATTTTCATTATGTTATATGACCATATTAAATAACATAACCTACAAATTATATTTGAATGTTTTTAATCTGTTTATCGATTTGAGTGAATGAATTTTAGTGTGAATGTTTTTTATGAACAGTCTTTCCTACTAATGGTATCATACAAGTAAAACATATATTATATCAATAGTTATTAACCAGTTATTATCATCATCAAATAAAGATAAACAGTCTCTAAGGTAAAAATTAGTTTTGTTATATCAATTGGTATCTTAATAAAAATTATTAATAAAAAACATTGATTTCTAAATTAGACCATTTTTTGTAGAACAGTTTAGACCATGTATACACAGAGAGGACTAATTTACATCACAGTTTTTAATAAAAAATAATATCATCATCTCTCATATACATTTCATTAGATATAAATATGGGGTGTAAATGAAAATTAAGAAGTTAGAATAATTAAATGAAATCATATTTAAATTCTTTTATTTGTATTGGTATTGAAAATAAGTACACATTAGTGATTCATGATCCTACTATTTTTGTGTTTTATTTTTCTTTTAATAAATGATTCTGTGATCAAACACTTATTTTCAATATGTCTCATAAAACAATAATTACATGGAATTTAATTGGTGTTTTGGAGAATTATTTTTGAAGGTTTTAATAATATCCATCCATTTTAAGTTAAAACATTACATGATAATATTTAGGATTAATTTAACAACACGTTCTAAAATTCACATTGTTTTCAACACCATAATAAGGGTAAATACCATGAAAATATTTATTTTTATAACGAAAATTTGGAAAAACCATTAAAATAAAAATTAATTGAATGAATAATACTTATATTGAAATTTTTTAGAAGATAATTAAAATATATATTTTCAAGGTGAATATTCATGTCCATGCTATAAAAGATAAATTATATTAATATTTTTTAAATAAATAAAATTTGAAGAAATATATGTTGAAATTTTATTACATAGTAGTTACAAGGTATATTTTCATTGATGAAATATTTTTCTAACCATGATAGCTCCCTTGGCCAACTCAATCCCAAAAATTTTGTAAAATCTCCCCACTACATTTGAGATCCTTCAATGAAAGCTAGTATAGGTGGAGTTGTAGTGTGATTTTATATCTCAGATAGGGAATATAAATGGAAGTTTTCATGGAACAACCACCTGGTATGCAGATGTTCCTGATGGACCAAGATAATTTTGTGCGACCTAATGTGGGAATGTGTGCATTGTGTACCAAGTTCAGAACCGAGTTATCTGATAAAAATACACAGGGAAAGGGATAGTTAATATTTCACATTCCAAATGATTGAAATATCAATTTGGTATAGGTATAGAGAATTAAATATTCATCTGTTGAAAACAATATGGACAAAGCAATAACCCCTCGATAAGCATAATAACATCTTTCTGATCATTTAATCACCCTCATCTCCATCCTCTAACAACCCTATCATGACATAAGGGCTCATTTTCATCAAAAATTTTCATTCCCTGATAAGAGAAGATCAAATAGGGTTCAATATGATTTATAATTCATAACATGAATGATATGGGTCACATTACGTAAATGATTATTTGTAATTAAAACAATCTGTTCGATGAAAACTAACTATATAGAATGCCGATGGTGATGGATAGATCATTCGAGGGAGTGTGGGTGCATGAATGGGATCCAATAAAATCACATGTTTTTTATAAAGAATGAAAAATCTAATTATATTAATATACCATGAAATTCAATAATATATGATTCATTCCCATGAAATGTTTCCAAAATTCTATATTTTTTTGGTAATATCCTGACTTGATAAATTTTTTGGGAATCTATATTGGTCCTTGAAATTGTATAAAAACAAAAAACATAAGAGGTTAAACTCAAAAATAAATTCCAAATAACTGTGAGAAAAAATCCACTACTAAAACATTGGAGAGTATTTTCCTTGCTATATTAGAAAAATAGAAACCATGAGCCACTCATCATTGTGAAGGAAATGTAACACACATGTCTCTTGTGTGAAGTAAAGACACATGAGACCTATTTATTTTTATTAAGAGAAGAAAGGGGTGGAATAGTTATCATTATTGAATATAATACAAATACTTATCATAGTTATGAAAAAATTGAAGGCCTCTCATGTGATATGTTAATGTGAAAGAGAAGAAGGCACTCATGAAGAATATTTTTTTCTATGAAGTTATTCCTCAAATGGTTTTCTTTAAGATGGTATAATATCATATACTCACAAAATGAATAATTAGTCCATGTTATAACTACACCACATCCATATGTGTTTTGTGGGGAAGGTAAAAGAGGTCATATAAATCATCATGGAATTACATGAAGGACGAAAGAGATCCAACCTATACCATTTATATGAAAAATAATGTGTGACACTATGCACTATGTTCTGTGATGATTAATCAAGTATAATATACATATGGAAGCTATACTACTAACAATATTTGTATAGTTGAGGAACATGCATTCATAAAATATGTGCATCCATTTAATATTGAGATAAAATATTTTATGCAGATGAATGTTTTGATGTTTTCAAGGATGAAATAAGTTGATACCGTGCATGGAAATTAGTAGTTCAGTTTCACAATGAATAAGATGCACCGATTTGTAACCGATAAAACGTTCTGTGAAATTTTTTTTGAGAACATTGAGATCCTATCACAAAATTCCATATATTATATTTTCAATTGATGATCATATTAGCTGATGTTAGTGGTCAATTTATATTGAATTTTTTATAAATTTGGTATGGAACAATTTTACAAATACCATAATATAAAATCATGATATTATGTTTCTTAAGAAGATGAAAAGGCATCCTTATAGATTTTTTATTAGTTATGTCATTTCACAGATTGTTGATTCTCATAAATCACATTGCATTAATAGTATATAAAGTTACCATTTGATTTTCACATTTTGTGGAAGTTGATCATATTCATTAGAGTTAGGGGATGAAATCTTTGGTTATACTATTAATCACTTAATAATTGGTGGGATAAAATCAATCATGTTATGAATCAAAGATAATGCTTATTTATTCCAGGTTACATCACGGATAATTTGTTTAAGGTCATACATTTTTACGTGATTATCATAAAAAATGGAAATATGTGTTCATGTGGGAAACTAACAAATGTAATATGACTGTGTAATCATCAACACAAGAGTAAAAAACTCATTAAAATTTATGGAATTAATAGTGATTCACTATTTAATTATAATTATTGCTAAATATAGGTGAATTAAAAAATATAATCATTAATTGATTAATTACTATATTTATAAAAATGGATAAAAAATTTAATGAGATAAAAATGTATACAATATAGATTCACCCCCCATAGTTTGGTCATTCCGAAGTTATATTAACATGATATATTCACATAATTATTTAGGATGGGTATTTAAAATTATATTAATAATCATGTGTATCTGTGCATGGGATTATTTATTTAGATTAATTTTTTTACTCTAATGATACTATTATAATCTTATAAGACATTAAAATAACATTTGTCCTATATTTTATTAATTAATTCAAGATTCATATTATTCTTAAAGAATATATAGTAACAATTGTTATCAGATATTGATTAATAATGTTCTTTTACCAACATTATATATTATAAATAGTTTATCATTTAACTGGTAGTTAGAGTAGAATAATGATGTATTATCTGAGTGATTATTTTAAATATGACAGTACAGAATGGTTGGTTGATTAAGATGTCCATAAAGGACTCTCATAGCTACCATGGATCATATTACAAATTGAGATGTCATCCACTTCACTTTAATGTAAAATACTCTGTCATGTAACTGGTAGTTAGAGTAGAATAATAATTATTATAGGGGAGTTTAAAATAATAAAGAGGATTTATATAGTGTAATTCAAATTAACCCCTCTATAGTTTTTTATTATTTACCTTGTATGTTCTATATTTCCCAAATCATGATATGTCATCCTAATCTATCCCATGTGATCCATTTTGATGATTTATAGATATACCATAAAGCATCATTAGAGGATATACAATTTCTTATTTTGGAACATAGTAAGAATAAAATTAAATTAAATGTGGTTCATCTAGTAAAAATGTAGTGGGATCATTGGATTAACCTAGAGGATTTCTTTGAATAAGATTTGAATATATAGGCTTGTAGATAGATTTATTTGTTTATGAGGCCTATATATGCTCAATGATGGGTGACATGGTGGTTTAGTTTTGCAGTATTCTATATTTTCAAGTAGAATTTAAACTTCTAGTGACTCTTAAAATCCCAATAGGCATGTTTGATCTGTTAATATGGTCCCATAAAAGGACCATCATGCTGAAATTGGAAATTTTTGAACCATGAATGGGGTATATAAGAGTAAATTATCATGGTTTATGTGTTTAATATAGATAATATTTTTTCCATTTTAAGATACCTTGTCATGTAAAATAGTGTTTTTCTATGTATTATTAATTTTTTTCAATTTTCTTGTTATATTAAAACCCCTTTGAATTAATAAAAAGGCCTATCTTAGGGTGGTTTTTTATTATTTTTTAGGTGCGAGCTATGCCATAGATCGAGGTAGAATATTAGAGGCAATGTCATGAAATTTTATTCTTAACCATGAAGGCATAGATGATCAGGATTTTATTCTACCCCAAATAATAGGATCATTTTATGACTATTGGTACCACATCAAGAGGGTTTAATTTGTTGGTTTTCGTGTTATGAATAGGGTTTTCAATCGAAAATATCTGTCATTGTAGTTATTGAATACAAAATAAAATTACTAGTTAAAATGATAATATATAATATAGATCCTTTCCCCACATTTCTCTATTGGTTGTTGTGTCATATTACCTCTCCCTTCTCTAATGGTCCCCTAAATCCAATGACGTATTCTCCTTTAGGAATCTTGTGTTCCAGGATATTTGTTTCCTAACTAATACATTTTTCTAACAGTTTTTTCATGTGACGTGTGTTGTGTTCCATCCCCACCTATTCATGATTAACCCTTAATTAATTTTTGTTTTTTTTCAAAAAACCATTTATTTTCTAGGTAATTATTATTTGGTCAACTACGAACCCTCAAAGGTCTATAAATTATTATGGTTGTTGATGATGGTAATGACCCAACTATAAAGATTGTTACCATGAACAACCAATGCCACAATTTATATATATTAATTTCTTTACTGATATATGAAATCCAATTGGGTTCCCTTATACACTCTTGGGATAGGGTAAATTTATAATTTTTTGTCAAGCCTATGGTATGTCTGTAAATAAATTTCCAGCATCCTATTATCATATATTTAGTTTAACTGGACGATGGTGGGATTTCCTCCATTATTTTCTTGATTAACAGAGTTTGTTGAGCTTATGTTGTATTTTAGAAATAGTTTTATCTTCGGAGGAATGAACTAATTATCTTTGAATTTACTTTAGATTTCATACCAATAATAAAATAATGTTTAACTATTTTTAAATTTGTTTTTAGGGTTCTATATTTTATTGTTTTGTAAAAATTGTGAGATGATATTTCCTTAGCATTGTTAGGGAATAGTGTGGATGATATATCAACTGGTTATTCATTTTATATGATAACAGATACTATTGAATGTTATTAATTTAATTGGGATTGTGATTGCTATAAATTGGGAATAATTTTCACCATTATTGTGATTTTAATTATGAAGAATATTCTTCCCATTTTAATGTTGACTGTATTTGGGATGAAATTACTATAGGAATAGGAGAAATTTTTTTTATGACCCCGATGATGTGGTGAGATGTGACATTTTAACAAGTTTTATGTTATTCCCCAAAAGTGGGATTCACTTCTTGTGTTAATGTACATCCATGGAAGGGGTTATTATTCTCATGCCTGTGTTGATTTATATGGAATCCCATTCCCTTCAACATTTTTGTCCCCTCATGACTACGAAGGTTGAGCCCACATGAAAGTCACCATGTTGTGTTATGTAATTCACTATATTGCCCATATTTCCAGATTTTGGTGACCATTATTACATGTTAAAATTTAAAAAATATTCCTAGGATTGGGTCTATTTCTAAGATGTGTTTCACATATATTAAATGTTTGGAAAACATAATAATTTTTTATTTCCACATCCCTTGATTTTTTCATATATTTGCATCATTTAATTTTTTTTTCAATATATTATTTTACACATAATACTAAAAAAACAAACCATGATACATTCTATTGGGATAAAATATTATAATGTTGAATAAATGAGAACACATTGTGAGAATGAAATATAAAAATACATAATGAACACTACATGGGGCGATAAAACCATTAGTAAATAAAAAGACCATGAACATATAATTTATATCATCATGGTTTTCCTGAAATATAATCACAGTAATGAAATCAATTTAACTATATAAAATAATTTATAGATATACTAAACATGTTAATATAGGTACCAATGAAAGTGATGAATGATTCTATAATGTGTATAAAGCAATATATATTAATGATATTTTTCCAATATATATATATATATATATTGTATTTGAAAATAAGGGCATTGGATATATAAACATTATTATATGGTCTTTAGATATATGGTCATTGGGAATATCAAATTGTTTTAGTTTTGTAATTTATAATTATATATTTCACTATAATATATAATGTTACAAAAAATTATTATTTTATTAAAATAATTTTTTATAAAAATATATATCATATACATTACGTATCATTATTATTATTATTATATAATAATTTGAGGAATTTTAATAATTCATAAAAATATTTTAACACCAATGTATTGATAAAAATAATTTGTTATTAGGTGAATAATTTAATTTAATATGTTGTGGTTAAAAATATTTAAAGATAAAAAATCATATTTTGCAATGAAATTCAATCCATGTATTGTGTATTTAAATAAAAATAAATTAAAATGACCACATTTAAATGATTAATTTAATGTTATATCTCAATTATTAACAAATATATTAACACATCATTAATATTTTCTACGAAATATTATAAATAATAGAGAATATTTAAGGATGTCATTATTTAATAAATACCCATTTACCATATATATATTATATTTCCTAATTAATGTTAACATTAAAATATTTATAAATTTAATTGGATTAAATTGGTCAAAAAATTTCAATTTGATAAATGAATTTATAAAACATAGGTCGTCATATATTTTTATTAAAAAAATAATAATCATAGTAAACATTTAAATAGGAGATAAAAGTGTAAAAAGGGAAAAATTAAAATTGTACAAATTTTGTAAAATAATATTATATTTATAAATTTTTAAAGTTTTATTATAGGTTTTGGATATAATTATAAATTTGTTTTTGAAAATTTCCTCACCAAACATACCTAACTCCCATTTGATTATATGATTACCCTTCACATATATTATGTTTGAAAATAAATATTAGTCATTTTAACTGTAAAATGAGCTCTTTTCTACCCATTATGGACCACTGAGTTCCTTAAATAATATAATTAATACTCACACATTTTTATAATTTTAATTATTGATATGATTTTGGGTACATATTAGTTAAAATATAGAATCCCAATTTCATCATTCGGATGGGACTCGTGTGGAAAAGTAGGGAATTCAACAAGTATCTACATCCCTATTTTAATTTTCTTACTAATTTCAACTATATTTTCCTTATAGAACACACAATACATTATAATTATTATATAATTACTTAATTATGCATATAATAAATTTTTACACTTATTATATAACTATATAATCATGCTCATTCACAAGTATAACATGTTCTTATTTGTGTCGGCTCAACCACCAACATGAATGAGGATATACCAAATCACCATTTGTCTCCATGAATAAGTTTCATGAAGTTATTAATGGTAATATGGTACATTAAATTTTAATATTTTTAACCAATATGGTTCTAAAATGATAATATAATGATTAATGTCCAATTTTATGTAACTCATTGTTATTGATAACTTACCAAAAAATTATCATTAGGGATTCAATTCACATGAATCAGAACTATTATTTCCATAAATAAACTATAAGAATAAGTAAATAATTGGGAAATGTATAATTCCATTTCATTGATTTATATTTTAATTATGAACATGTTATTAGTAAATGATGATTGAAATCGCCATTATCAAAACATATAAACTAATCAAAATCACTCTCATATAAAGATGAAAATTAAAATAAATATTTAATATATGTGTAAAAATGATTGTACATGAATCATGTAAAACTAATAAATATAAATATTTATTTTAATAAATAAATTATATGGTTATATTTATTATATAGTATGTTAAATTTCATTCATGGAAGTGGCGATTAAATGTAACAGTTTGTATACTAATAACATATTAATGTCATGGTTGATTATGATTGAACATTAATTTAGGTAAATTAAAAGTAATTTTATATAAAAACAATGAATTATATTATTTAAATTCTACTCATTAGTTTTATTTTTATTCTTAACATTTTAATTCCATTTGGTTAAAATTTTGACTGAATAGTCATTTGAATGTTGATCCAACCTCATCTTTTACTTTGGATGAGAGAAATTTTATTCCACAGAAATAATCTGTATTATGTTTATTGATGTCACAATATTTAGTTGTGTAATTTATGAAGGTATTTTTACATTTCCTTGACATACTATAATTAATTCATCTTTTTTAGCATTTTAGTTTCATTATTTTGGTCATGCTTCAACTCCCATTACAAAATTGTGAAGATAATATTCTATTTTTATTATATTTTGAGTGAGTATATTTCCCATATTTTATATCCATTAATAATCATTTATCTTTATATAAATGCTTTCATGATTTTAAAAACAAATAATTATACCCAAATATTAATAAATTTTCAATTAAAAATAAAAACATTAAAAATGATAATTCTTTACATATTTGGATGAAAATTTTTAATTCTATTATATATTGGTTTTTAATCTATGTATGTCTTTTTTAAGGATGGTTATCCCTCACTGGTGATATTTTCAAATTGTACTATCATACCACATTATCTAGATAACTTATTATAATGTAATGTTTTTTCTTTTATAATACACATTTATTTCAAACAGGTCAATTAATCCATGAATTAATTATAAATGTTTTCATTTTCATCTTTCAATCAATTAAATAATTATCATTATGTGTTGGGTAATGTTAGAATCTCATATAAATCCAATATATTTGGTAAATAATTATCCCATAAGTTATCTAGGAATTATTAGTAAACCCAAACCCTTATGGAACTATATACTCTAAGTGTTGGGTGTTCCTGAAATTATAAATCCTTCTAATGAATTAGGTTACGACATACATATAATGTGAGCCATCATGTCATTGGTTAGGGGGGAAAATTAATCAACATTGGGAAAATTTTTACTATGTTGTGATGGTCTTAGTAGTAAGCCTCGACAAAAGTAATTATTTTTCTATACTTATGTTTAAGACATTGTCTTAAGATTATATTTTGTTTTCATGTCATGAGATTATTGGATCATGTTTTCAAACTTATAATTCCCATTTATTGTGTTATATAAAAATTAAAATTCTATGAATCATGATTTATGATCCATGATTTTTTGGTAAAGATTATCATATGTTGTTTTCATGAAGCAAGATAATGTCCTGGAACCCACATTTTATACATACTCTCATTTACAATATACATTTAATATCTCTTATTTTTTATATTAATAATCATCTTAGATCACCATATTTTTCGATTCTATCCCCCATGTTATAAATAGTACTATTATATATGATTTTCATAATATGGTATCATTTGAGAAGAATGTATGGGGGAGATATTGCAAATTATTTCAAATATATTGATAATGTATGTAATCCCCAAATACACATGACCATTATGTCATAGGGTGTAATTTATTGTGATATGAAATGAAAATTCTTATTAAATGATGTAATATATATATATATATATGTCAAGATTTTGTTACCTTATTTTGAATCAAATTTTGGATTAGTTTTTTATTTGGATTATGATAATATGAATAAGAGTGTTTATCCTCACACAACCTATGTTGATCTAAAATGGAAATAAGATAAACATAAAATGTCCAAGGTTTAAATGAATGTCCATAATATTGAACATAATCCGATTTAGTTTCTTTAACATATACTATTATATATTTATTATTGCTTCTTTATACTTACACTAACCTTTTGGGTATTATTCAGTAATGGTAACCAATAAACACTCTGTTAATAATGAGTGTCGGGGAAAATGATATTATTTTCTCAATGAGACACCAAAACAGTCGGTATATAGAGTGAAAAATATCATAGCTATTCCACCATAAATCTATTGAGAATGAAAAAAATGTATTAATATAAACACTAGGTCATGATATGTATGAAACAACCCTTAGTGTTCCCTTTATAACACCCCAGGATTTCATAGTATGTTATCTCTTTAATGTAATTCAATAGCTTTTTCTACATGTAACACTGAGTTTGAGTGCACCACAACTTACTGAACATGGCATTCAAAAAGCAGTTATGAATTGTATTAATTGAATTTTTAATTTTATATACTTTATATAATTTTATCATCTATATTATGTGTTTCTAATACATAATATAAGAACAATTTCAACATTTCTCTAAAATAAATATTTTCAAAAAATATAATTTAACCACCTTTTTATAGAGAACCATTTTTAAATCCAATATTTGAAAATTTTATATATTAATCTTGAAGAAATAAACTTTCTCTTTAGAGGAAGGATACAAAAATTTAATGTTGATAAATTTTTGGTGTTCTTCAGATAACTTTCATATTTTGATGAATAATGAAAGATGCTAAATTTTAATTGAAAAAAACATTTTTAATCATAATAATTTATAGTGTTAAATTATCGATTGGAATGGTTTTTATGTAAAATTAGATTATATTTGTATTATTTAATCCAATATTGGTCATTTTATGTATTTTTAAATTTAAATTGAACATAAACACGTATCAATATTTTAATAGTTTTTACTTCTAAAAAACTTACTATTTGGATTGGACAACATGATTTAATTTTGAATTAATTATTGAAACTCCTATGTTTTTAATTTAATAAAATATACATGATTTGTGAATTTGAAATTTCAAAATTATATTTGGGTAAATATATGGTATTTTTCTAAAAACAATCAATTTTTTATGAAAAGTGAAAAACAATGTGTTGTTGTTTAAAGCCTAATATTATTTAAATAATTATTATTTTCCAATAAATTAAATTTAATGTCAAAATAGTTACATAGTACTTATATTTTTCCAGTGTAATTCATTGGAGTGATTTTAGAACAATATTAGATATATTAAATTTTATTGAACTCTTTCACGTTTCTTACCGACATTCTAGGAACAATTTCAAATTTGCATAAAATGTAATTTTATTGCTTCTATGAATTTAATTACAAAAATCTAAGAGACATGGCTGAAATCAATAAGTAAAATTATGGTCAATATGATGAAAATAATATTTGATGAATAGTAGATATGGAATTTTATTTACCATGGTTAAAAATAAGTAAGGTAATAAAAAGTAAATATGATATTATAATTACCCTAACACAGGTTATAATTCTTTTGGATAAGTATATTTATACCATAATAAACCTTGGGGATAAGATATGATCATTTTTCATCTACTTGGATTATATCTAGACATTAAGTATTATTTTATTTAAAGAAGAGTTATAAATGTTAAATTTAAATTTTATTAACTAAACCATTTTAATATATGGACATACATAGGATAAATTAGACTATAAATATTCATTATATATAAAATAGGATTTCCTAAATCCTGGAATTTTGTCTTAAATTTTACATATTAAATAATTAAATTTATTTATGACATATTAATGATGCAGTAATTACCTTATTAATGGATGATTGAAATTATTGACATCATAAATATTAAAATAAATGTAAATTGTGACTTTTGATTAATTTAACAAATTTTCTAGGTTATTATGAAATGTTAGGATTGACTAAATAAATTTGGTTCTAACTAATAATGTTTTTATGACTTTCACAAAAACCAAATACTAAATACTATCAAAATTGTCCTAAATAAGGTTTTAATACAAATACTATTTTATAAAATGATATAATATTTCTAAAAATATAATGTTCAGAAAAATGATATAGAAAATGTTATATATATCAATATTGAACCACGTTGTGTTACCTTTTATTTTTATATTATGTTTTCCAACCATTTATTATACTAATTCAAGAAGAAATGTTAAATGATACACTATTAAACTAAGTGATAAAACTAAAACATAGTGTCAATATGGTGACCAAAACATGTCCAAAACCTATTGGTTGATATGTTTTCAACCCCAAACCACCTTATTATAGAAATAAATTCTTTTATAGTCATTAAAAACTCATAATAATTTTATAATAAAATAATATTTCAATCTTTTCCTAAAGTGTACCTTGCATCTCTTATAAATGGGTATTTCCCCTTATCTTAATTTCACACCTCTAAAGCCATTTTCATTGGCAAAACCAAATCAAATATCCTTGAAAATACATTCAATTGAATATAAAGGCCTTAATTTTATCATAAATACAACCTAATGATCCCTTTTGATCAAATAAAAAGGAAACACCCGAAAAAAGAGGTAATAATTTAATCACCTATTTCAAAGTTATTTTCTTCTTCAACTTCTTCATTCATTGTTTTTTTCTTACCTAAATAATAACTACAATACTTTCTGCAAACTATAATGTTATTATAAATATGTTATAATAGTATTCATTATTCTATCCATCCTATGAATTACATTGTCACCATACATGCATACGTACGGTTTACCATCTCCACATCGTGGTGTAGTTTGTTATTCAACACTTCATTATTTGGATGGGTATAATAATGATAATAATTGGGATAAATAATAAACAAATAAATTTAATTATTCTATATATTTTATATACAATCCAATTACATACGATTTCACCATCAATAGAATGATATTTTCGCTCGTGCGTACGAATAGAATATCGTTTCCCCGAACACGATGATGTTCATTTCCCTTCATAAACATTCAAGAATAAAATTCATTCTAGGATTTTAAATTATGTTTAAAAACAAAATATCATTATGGTGTTGAATAAAATACATCCTATATATAAAAAACATGACTTACAAAACCAAACATATAAATGAAAATAAATCAATTAACACCCTAAACAATGATACTACTAGAATACTATAAACACATCAATATTAGAAGATCATATATGATGTCAAATTTATGTATTTAGTTTATGAATAATTTAATAACCATTATTTAACTATTATACAGGTTTTGAAAGTGCCCTTGACTAAGGAAAAATACAACAGAAGGGTTAATTTTACAATCTCTTTGTTTAACATAGGATGTTAATTTGTAAGTATCTACTGGGATTTCATTATCTTCCACATGTGTGTTTCTTAAAAATTTATTTCAAAACATTTTTATTATTTCCTTGAAGATGGGTTAAAGTTATTTATACCCTTGTTTTACTTTTTATAAAAAAAATAAAAAGGAATCATTCGATCGTTTTCCAAACAATGTACATTATGACCATTTATTCAAATTATGGTAAGAATATTTTTTATCTTATATGGCAGGTGTGGCTAATTATTGCAGTTATACCACCATTGAAGCTTCCCTTACAATATTATAATAATATTTTCTAAATAACGGATTTCTTCTATAATTTTTTTATATTTAAATATGTTCAAAATAGAAATAATTATTACTCTCAAATTATTTTTATTTCATCCATGTCAACATCCTTTGATGGATTTTACATTTATTTGAAGTTGATTTATTTTGATATAATCTTCTATATTGTATTTAATGTTATGTGATATGTCTGACTATGGATGTGTCATTTTTATACCATTCATGGTTTATGGTTAATTTATTAACATTTCGTATGTTATTCTCAATTCAAATGTTTATGTTATGTTTCTCTTTTTTCAAATATGGATTGTGTTGGACATTGTAAATTATACGTGGAGCCCGATGTAGCTCCTCAATGCATCGGTAGGTGTCATGAGACGAAATGTTTTTTGGAACAACACCTTGAAAAAATATTATTTGTAGTCCTGGAATGAGGCCTATACTATGTGGTTATGATGTCCGGCATTATGCATTCCTTTATTATGAAATCAGGTATTGATATTACTTGTGATATTAAACTAGTAGAAAATCCATGTAAATAAGTTAATGGAATTATTTGATTTATCTTGGTCATATTATGCAGAATTTTAGTTTAAAAATATTTTTTTTGTATTATACATTTCCTTAAATATTTATTCTTATTTTTGAATGTTTCTACTATATTCTTATTCTTACTGAGCATCAAAGCTCACCCATTTCTTATGATTTATTTTTTCTAGGTTGTGAAGAAGTATATTATGTATGATCAGCAAGGATATTCTAAGGGATATGACTGTGTTCTACAGATACATAGTGTTGTTTTTATCAATTAATAATGTAATGTGAAACATATATAGGTATCTAGTACATAAAAGGATACTAATCTAATTACCATTTTGGGACTTGATCTCTTTTTATCATGCCAATGTTATGTAATAATTCACTTACTCTGGGTAACTATGGTCGAGGAGTTACAGTTGGTATCAGGGGAAGTTTAGTACAAACCTTAGAAACAATGTTTAGATAAACTCAGATTAGAAAACATTACCCTAATATATATATTGAAGATTAGTATAGAAGAACATCCAAAATATTTTGTAGTGTACATATTATGTGGATTTTCTAAGAAAATACATCCTTGTATGGATATAAAGAGGTTGAGGTGGATCTGGAATAGATGAACATAGGAGTGGAACTCTGACACGGAGATTTGGGTTTAACCATGGGTATCCTGGTACTCAACAATGGGCCTTGCTGCACTCTTTGTATTGACACTCCTGGGGGATATGCATAGGATAATTTACATTTACTTTAAAATCCATTATGAAGGATTTGTGAGTATGTAATTCCTCAAAGAAAACAATTTTATGAATACAGATTATATGCATAAAATTTTCAATTTATGTCAGTTATTTTACAAGTTTGTAACTTTGCATTGCGATTCAAAAACTAACCTAGTTTATACCACTGTTTAGAAATGGTGCCTAGTAGTAGGAATGAGAACTCCATCAATACGCTTGATCCAAAGATTATAAAGGATCATATTCTTCAAGGTCTTAAAGAAAACATTTATAAGAGAAATGGTCTCCAAAGTATTATCATCATATAGAGAAATAGTATCATGTGCTAATAAGATATGTAAAGAATTATCTGAGTCCTATGGCTTTGAAGGGAAGCCTAATAAGAAACATATTGTAGGGAGAATGATGGATAAATGGAAGAATAGAAGGAAGGATTTTCCCATATGTGATAACTATGGAAAGAATCACCTTGGTAAATTCATGAAGGGAATGATAGTTTGTTAAACGTGTGGAGATAAAGGACACCAATTACATTATTTGATGGGTAATAAAACGTTTCAAATGTACAATTCTTCATCTTTAAAAAGTTGGTACACTATTCAAATCAATGTCCCGATCATTACAGTATACCCCAAATTATGCAATTGGATAATAAACAAGTTATGATACTACCACAGATGAAGAGGAAAAATAGTGTTATAATATTTTTATTAATTAATTATGTCATTTGAGTGTAGTATCAATGACAAACTAGTTATAATAACTATGGAAAAAATATGGATTATAC
This sequence comes from Viscum album, assembly GCA_963277665.1. NCBI lineage: Eukaryota > Viridiplantae > Streptophyta > Magnoliopsida > Santalales > Viscaceae > Viscum > Viscum album. The sequence continues at coordinate 616,253,422 of OY728136.1, forward strand.
TCCAATACTATTTCATTAAGGATATGAGATTATATAATACATATAAATGTGACTCAATAACAAGTTAAACATTTTGAAAAATAAATGGTTGAATAAAAGATAAACCTTAATATGGTTCTAATATTAATGTAGTGATTCTAGAATAAGAGATGATCGATTTGGATAAATTTTGTTGGATATTATTGACTACATTAGAACTGATTAATGGTTTATTTATTCCATTATTGTTAGAGTATTTAAAAATTATGGATACCAGAAATATATATTGTATTGTATATGAATAAGGGAGCATAAATGTTATAAATAAGGTTTTACGGTAACTTAGGGGGTTACCATGTTTTAAGATAATACATGATGAAGGTACTCTCATGTTATTATGGGGAAAAAGAGATATTCATTATGTTATGTTGACTTTCCTTATAAATTTTTGGATGGTGAGTTTGGAAAAAACTATTTTAGATATGTCTAAAGGTTTGTATAATGTTTTTTTATAGAATGATATGGTAGATGAATTATAAATTAATTTTTTTAAACCAATATGGTTTGGATAAATAGAATATTTTTTAGATCAATTATCTTTTGGAGTGAAAGATGAGTTTGTGGTAGAAATTAGTTTAATGATGGTACTCTACTTGTCAAGTATTGTTTTACTATTTTATGAAGAAATTAATTCTTAAACATTAGGGAAATGATCTTATAACCAAAAATTTGTCATCCTAATACCTTATGTTTTTATGAACCAATAATATTTTCTTTCATCAATGATTTATAGGTTTGAGGACCTCAATTTTATATTTATTGTTCACTAGTTTTTTATTAATGACCTCAATCACTCCCTATAAATATTTATGTTTTCCCCCCAATTATGTTTCTAAAATTTCCACCAATGTTCTCCAATTCTAAATTCTAATTTTTTGGTGACTTTTTCATTTCCCTTTAACTCTTATAAAGAATAAATTTTACTAACCCAAGTTCACATATGGGTTTTCATCAAATGTATTTTCTATTTTTAACCTTTTATTTTCTAAGAATAATTTGAAATTGTGAGGATGAAATTTGTAGAAGTAGGGTTGAATGTAACACCCCTAGGATTTCATAGTACGTTATCTCTTTAATGAAATTCAATAGCTTTCACTACATGTAGCACCAAGATTGAGTGCACCATGACTTACCAAAATAACCTTTCAAAAATAAGTTCTGAATAGTATTAACTAAAATTTTAATTTTATATACTCTATATAATTTTGACATATATATTATGTGTTTCTTAGACATTATATATGAAAAAAATTAATTTTTCATTAAAAAGAAGAATTTTTCCAAAAATGCAATTTTATCATCTTTTAATGGAGAATGCTTTTTAAATCCAATATTTGAGACTTTTATATATTCAATTTGATAAAATAATCTTCTTTTATAGAAGCATAATATAAAAATATAGTTTGGATAAATTTTTGGTGTTTTTTTTGTTAAAATAAATATTTTGATGAATAGTAAATGATACTAAATTTTAATCGAGAAATTTTTTTTAATCAAAATAATTTATATTGTTAAATTTTTCATTTGAATGTTTATGGTGTGTAATTATATTATATAATAATAATTTAATACAATATTTTTTTATTTATGTAATTTCTCATTTTTATTAGACATAAACACATATCAATCTTTTGATTGTTTTCATTTCTCAAAAACTCGCTTTCTAATTTTGACAATGAGAATTAAATTTATTATAATTACAGAAACTCTTTTGTTTTGAATTTGGTAAAATAGAAATCATTTTTTAATTTTTAACATCAAAATTCGCATTAGGTGAATTTATTGGAATTTTACTGAAAATAAATAACTTTTAATGAATTGTAAAAAACATTGCGTTGTTGTTTAAAAACGAAATTTATTTAAATAATATGTATTTTAACATTAACTTATTTTAAAATAAAAATATATATACATAATACTTATATTAGTCCTATTTAATTCATTGGAATCAATTTATAATAAGATCAGATGTGTAAAATTTTATTCAACTTTTTAATGTTTTTTACCCACCTTTTGGAACATTTGAAAATTTGCAAAAAAAGTAATTTTACCTCTTATGTGATTTGAATTTAAAAAATATGCGAGTCATGGTTGGCATATGTATGTAAAATGTGACACCCCGAGATTTTATGAAAAATGTTCTTTTTTAATTTCAATAATGTCTTCTGTTGTATGCTACACCAAAAGGATCTTGCACTACACACATTCCTAACATGGTTTGCATTACATGCAATCACGTGCTTCCACGATAGGCTGTTTTGTACACAATTCAGAGTTTCACTAAACAATGATATGTTATATAAACTAGTCGTTATGATTCGTAATACCCAATTTTGGAAATTTTATAAATTTTTTCATTCAAAATAGACTTCATTTTTGGATTCGGAATATTGAAATTATCTTACGGTGACTTTTTTCTATCTTTCTGAAAACATTCAATTTTTGATGAATAGTGAAAACAGTAGGTTACTATTTAATAAATGAATTTTTATTTAAATAATTATTTATTTTACTTAGATTAATTTTAGGTCAAAATTTACACACAATAACTATATAAGTTCAATGTAATTCATTGGAGTCATTTTATAATAATATTTAATATATAAAAATTTTATTGAACTTTTCATAGTCTTTTACCCACCTCCTAGGAAAATTTGAAAATTTACATAAAACTTAATTTTACCACTTATGTAATTGGAATTTCAAAAATCCAAGAGACACAGTTAATATCAAGGAGTAAAATTTGGTTCAATAAGATAAATATAATTTTTGGTGAATCGTAACTTTTTACTTTTATTTACCATGGTTAAAAGTAAATAGGGTAATTAAGGGTAAATAATGATATTACTATTACCCTAACACATGTCCTAATTTTATTAGATAAGTGTAATTCGACCAAACAAACATTAGGAATAAAATATTCCATTTAGGTCAACTTGTATTAGATTAGGACATTTATTATTATTTTATTTAAAGAAGAGTTAAAATGGTTAAAAGCAAAGTTCAATAATTAAAATATTTTTAATATAGGGTTATACATAAGATAAATTATACTATAAATATTCAATAGAAATTTAAAAATATTTCCTAAATAATGGTATTTTATTTATAATTTTTAGAAATTAAATAATTTAATTTATTTATGACACAATGATGATGCATAAATTACATTATTAATGAAATATTAACAAAATTGATGTTATAAATACCCAAATAAATATAATATGAGACTTTTTATGAATTAAACTAATTTTCTAGGTTAATATGACACGTTATTATTGATTTAAATAACTTTGTTCGAAGTAATCATGATTTTATGATTTTCACAAAAATCAAGTATCAAATAGTGTAAAAAGTGACATAAAATAGTTTTTAAAACAAATATTATTTTGTTAATTGTAATTCAATTCCTAAAAATCTATGGTTAATCAAAATGACATAGATAAGGGTAAAATAGTAACCTAAACATGTCTAAAACCTATTAGTTTCGAGTATTTAAACCCATCCCCACCTTAGCTTCTAAATAAATTAATTTGGAGCTATTAAAAACTGAATATGACTTTATTATAAAATAATATTTTATTTTTTTCCTAAGATACCCCTCTCCTCCCTTATAAAAAGGGCACCACATCCCTCTTCTCTTCACACCCCTTTGAGCCTTAATGCTTGGAAAACCCATGAAAATTCCTCTTCTAAACCTCTAATGTTATATCATAGAGTTTCTGGTCTTCTCAAAAGACCAACTCTAGTGCCCTAAGAAGAAGTTTAAAAGAGGTGTGTCGAAGAAGAGGTAATCTCTTCTACTGATTATTTCAAGTTTTCTTTCTTCATCAACATCTTATTCTTTAGTTGTTTCATTATAAATTAATAAAATTGGTATTAATAATATATTGATATGTTATTATAAACATGATACAACCCCATCTCATCTTATATCCTTCCAACTGAAAATGAAATCTCCGCGCGTGCGTACGTACGGAATACCGTCTCCATGCCATGGTGTAATATTTTTTTCCACCACCACCTTACCTGGATGGGTATAATGGTGTAAAGAATAACTATATATAGTTATTGTAAAATAATACCAATTCTTTGATATTATATCATCTACTCCAACTGAATTCAATAATTATGGGAACGATATCGTCGCTCATATGTACGTACGGATTACCTTCTCCACGACGCGATTAGATTCATTATCCATGTTAACCATTCAAGAATGAATATAAAGTTTATATAATTAATTTTATTGAAATTTATGACATTATTAATCTATTGGATTTATGTATATATATATTTCATCTACTTACTTCCATTCAAGTCAATAAGGAACGGAAAACAGCGTTCATGCGTACATACAACCTTCTGTTTCCATGAACTTTGTATTTCATTTCATTTATATGTCTATTACATATATATATATATTTAATGAATATATATATGATATATAAATCATTATTTACATTCTGGAAGTATGTAAATCGAGATATAAGTTATAATAATATCAAGAACAACAACCCCAAACACGTAAGATAAATAAAACGAGTTTACCCAAAACGCTACTTTAACATAGAATTTACAAAAGAATAGGTTATATATAGTCATAAGGGAACCATATATGATATCATAACAATGATTATGATTGTTTAATAAGTCAATGACATTATTTAAATCATTATATAGGAGGTTTGGATACGTACGAAGCATATCAGACCTAAGGTAAGGGAAAATCTCGCAATCTAATTTTTATCTGAGATTGTTTATAATTCAAATTTTACTGTAAAATATTTGTCATCCAAATACATGTTTCCTCAATAGGTAATGTTATTTCTATCCTATTACAATTTTTTAAAAACAATTTTACCCATTGGTTAGTTTTTAGTAAATGATATGAAAGGAATATTTTGTAGTTTTTAGTACGAGTTACTTTTTGACTTTTCCGGCCAGAATATGAGAAGATTGTTTTTTAATAACTTATACAACATGAATGGATTTTACTGTTTTTTAATTCCTTATTTTCATGAATCTTATTCTACTATATTTCATGAATATTTTCAACATAATAATTTTCTTTAAAATTTTCATGGTATATTGTGAAAAGAAAATGATTTTGAAAAAGAAAGGATATTTTCCTCAAAAATTCATTTCAAGTGTTTTATCAAAACCATTTTCTATCTTAGATGAAATTATTTCAAATGTGTATGTTTTAAGTATAATGTCTATAGGATTTACATGGTTTCACTATTTTTATGACGAGATGATATCCGTTTGTTTTATATGGATTATGTCATGATGGGATGATGTTTATGAAACCCATTTTATTCTTGGGTTATGATGAATGATTTATGTTTATGTTGTGGCACACATAAGAATTATTTCATTATGAGATGGGTGGGACCTATATATCCCTCTAATGCATTGGGTAATGATTTAAATCTCATGATATATACATGGATAGAATGGTATGTTATTTTGGTTCAGTGATAGAGGACTGGAACGAGGAGTGAACTCGATTCAGAAAGGGACTTCGTCCACTAAGATAGTCTTGGAATCAATGCCTTAGAAACTATGGAAATCATATAATGTTATTAATGGATTTCCACAATTACATGTTTTATTCCCATGATATTTTATCATGATTTATGTTCCTTTATGATATATTCCTTACATAATTCCAAGATTTATGTCTTTGATCAAGATTTTGATGTTTAGATTTTATGTTCATGTTTTTGCATTGAAATGTTTATGGATTGTTTTATTTTCCCAATGTTTACCCTCAATGAGAATTTGATCTCACACTTTTTATGTTTTCTTTTCCCAAGGATACAATGAAAGCTTTTAGGTAAGAAAAAAGGGGAAGAACTTTATAGGAGATGTTGATGATCTTTCACCGTGATTAGAATACTATGTTCCAAGTCTCCAAAGGCAATAAATTATTACGGTTCTTTGGTGTCTATTTTTGTTATGTGTTAGATATTCCTCAAAATTACAGTAATTTCTATGTACGTCAAGCATTGGGACTCTACGGTTGGTATCATAGGAAAGGTTATTTAACCTTTGGAAACTAGGATGTGAAAACGTTAGTTTGATCTATAGAGATATTTTTAAGATATGTCTAGGAATGTCCCTATGGTTTAGTATAATGATTATAGTCCTAGAATTATGGTAACAATATTAGAATTAATCCTAAGATTTTATATATTGAAGGTACTCCCGATTTATTATGTTTTTTTCCTAGCATGATTTTTCCACTCACACTATTCTATTTGGGTTTTATACGATTGTCGGAACCTGAAGGAACCGTGTTGTTCAATGTAATGGACGATGCAATGAATGTCCTCCTGAACAAAAAAACGTTATGGAAGATGGAGTGAAAAATCTTATTTCTATACTTACACAAGATATCAATCATTCTGGACTTCTAAATGATCACAAAAGGGGTCAATATTTTATTGAGTCCTTCATGAGGCAACATCCACCTTCTTTCCATGGGTCTTCTGATCCTCTTGTTGTTGAACAATGGAGAAGTACCATTGAAAAGATATTTTCTATAGTTCACTGTTCTGAACATGAAAAATTCATATAACCTGTTTCTGATTAGAATGTGAAGAAGACCAGTGGTGGAATATAATTTTGAATACAAGTACCCAAGATGAAATTGAATCAATGGAATGCGAAAAGTTCAAGAACATGTTTTTCAGTAAGTACTTCCCTCGTATTCTACGATCAAAGATAGAAAAGGAGTTCCTTGAGCTTAAGCAGAAGGATGGCAAATCTATTGGTTTATACAAAGAAAATTGTAGAAGAATTTTTAGGTATGCATCAGGATTTATCATCCAACCTGAAAGTAAAGTTCATTGAGTCTTCGGTGGCTTAAAACCAAGTCTTCGTAGGGAATTAGTTATAAGAGACTTTAGTAGCTATGAATAAATTGTGTGTTGTCCTATCAAGGTAGAACTAGAATTCGGTGTAACATATCAATCTCATGGTTTTGCCAAGAAATGAAAGATAGAGTTCAAGGAAAAATCTCAAAACAATGTTGAAATGAATGTGAATGTTTTTTTATGGTCATTGTGTGGAAAGAAGAATAGAGGAGATTTTCTTAAAGGAACTATAAAATGTTTCAAGTGTGGAAAAGAAGGTCATCAAGCAGCTAAGTGCCGAAGTAATGGGAAAATTTTTGCTAATGAAATTAATAGAGAAAAGACTAAAGCGAACGCTCCACCAACACTTCAATGCTTCAAGTGCAAGGAAATGAGGCATTTTGTTAATCAATTCCCTAATATGAGGGTTAATGATGATCAACGTGAGCAACCTCTTAAGGAAAAAGATAAAGGGAAGTCACATGCGATAATTAGGTGTGATGTTGAGTATGATAATGGTTTTGTGGAATGATTAATTTTTTATGTAATGATATTTCAAAATAGTATCATGGAATCTCATTTATGGTATCGTGGAATTTTAGAATATCTATGTATTGGTTTTAAATAATTATATGGTATCGGTGACCATGAAAAGTTATTGTAATATTATTGGAAAGTAGATTATAAGTGCATAATGAAGGGATAAAGAGATAAAGAGATGTTTTATAGTATTATTGAGCTCATGGCTGATGTAAGGACAATGTGCTATAATGGTTTGAGTATATAGAATATTTGGGATTTTTGTGTGTGGAAAGAGTTAACTTTTTATATCATTCAAGTTTTCACTAAGGTTCTATGGTAATTTATGTTTCAAGAGAATACATTATTAATATTTTCTCATGTTTGGATTTTGACCAAGAACAAAATATATGTTATGATATATGGGGGACAAATGAAGGAATCCACGTGCTCAGTAGATGAAATTTCTAGTAATCAGACAAAATTATTTTAGATAATCCTAAATATTGGAATGTGTTATGTTGGACATAAGTTAGTATTGTTTAAGGATATAACTTTTTTCGATATTATTGATGGGATTTTATAATAAAGTTGTTCTAGAAAAAGGACAACATGCAGGACGGGCGAAAACCCATCGCGTCGGACAAGGTTGTAGGAATAGAACCCACAACCGAAGTGCGACAGGCCTTTATCCCCTACCACTGGCCTACAAGAGGTCCTTAGTTAGTAGAAAATAGTTTTATTTTATTATACAGGATGATAGATGAACAATATGTCCATTTTGGAACCATATCTGATTAATCTCAACATAGGTGGACTTACGTATATAACATTTTATAACTTATGTCCGAGATAGATGGAATGACCAATCATTCTATCACATGATCTACTAAAACTTCGCTAAATACAAATTCACCTTAATTTCTTTAAGAAATGAAGTGGAAATTGTTCAAGGCACGAACAGAGGTGAGATTATACAGAAATAAAGTAATTATTTCTTCTAATTCAAATTTATCAACTTTAGGGAAATGATCTTGAAAAACCAAAAATGTTGTCCTAGTGCCCTTATATCCAATGAATCAGATGGTACCTTAGATCATCACAAATTTATGGCTTTGTGATTATTGGATGTTTCATATCCATGTTCTCTACCACTCTACATCAGAACATCATGGTTAGATTTCTCTTCTATATCCATATTTTCACCTATGTTATCCTATGTGGAAACCCAGTGATTAGTTAATTTGGGTAACCTTTATGTTTCATACATTAGTTTTAAAGATATGTTTTGGTATTCCATTTTAAAATGTGGGTTTCTATAACTGAAACTTTCAAGTTGTAAACCATTTATAACCCTGATGAATTTCGAGAGCGAAATTCATTTTAAGGGGGTAGAATGTAACACCCCAACATTTTATGAAAAATATACTTTTTAATTTCATTGATGTCTTCTGTTGTATGCTACACCAAAAAAAATCATTCACTACACACATCTTTGACTTGGATTTTATTACACGCAATCGTGTCTTTCCACGATAGCGTGTGTTGTATGAAATACAGAGTTTCACTAAACAACAATATGGTATATAAACTAGCCATTATGAATAGTAATACACAATTTTCGAAATTTTAGAAATTTTATCCTTCAAAATGTACTTCATTTTTGGATTCAGAATATCGAAATTAGCCTAAGGTGAACTTTTGGTATTTTTCTGAAAGCTTTCAATTTTCGATGAATAGTGAAAACACTATGTTACTATTTAAAAACCGACTTATTTTAAAATAATTATTTATTTTATTGAAATTAATTTTATGTAAAAATTGATACATAATACCAATATAAGTTCAATTAAACTCATTGGAGTCATTTTATAATAATTTTAGATATATAAAAAATTTTATTGAACTTTTCACAGTCTTTTACCCACCTCCTAGGAAAATTTGAAAATTTACATAAAACATAATTTTACCACTTATGTGAGTGGAATTTCAAAACTCCGAGAGACATGATTAATATAAATTAGTAAAATGTTGTTCTATATGATAAAAATAGTTTTTGATGAATTGTAACTTTTTACTTTTATTTGCCACGGTTAAAAGTAAATCAGGTAATTAAGGGTAAATTTTGATATTACTATTACCGTAACTCATGTTCTAATTCTTTCGGATAAGTGTAATTCGACCAAAAACAACATTAGGAATAAAATATTACCCTTTATATCCACTTGGATGAGATAAGGACATTTATTATTATTTTATTTAAAGAAGAGTTAAAATGGTTAAAATGAAAGTTCAATAACAAAAACATTTTTAATATAGCGTTATTCATAAGAAAAATTCTACTATAAATATTCATTAGAAATTTAAAAATATTTATTACATAATGGTATTTTATTTATTATTTTAATGCCTTCAATAAGTTAATTTATTTATGGCACAATGATGATGTAGTAATTACCTTATTAATAAAATATTCACATAACTGATGTTATAAATACCCAAATAAATGTATTATGAGACTTTTTATGAATTAAACTAATTTTCTAGGTTAATATGACATTTTAGTATTTATTTAATTAACGTTTTAGAACTAATAATTATTTTAAGACTTTCACAAAAATCATGTACCAAATCATGTCAAAATTTACATAAAATAGTTTTTTAAAAAAATATTTTTTTATTAATTGTTATTATATTCTTAAAAATCTGAGGATCTAAAAAATGAATAATATAAGGTTATATATACTAATAATGTACCACTTAGGATTCTTTTTCCTTGTTATATTAAGCTTATTAACCATATAGTGTTAGAAAAAAAAAGACACGGTAAAAGTGAAATTATTTAACATAGAGTTAAATCTAAATGATAAGGTTACAATAGTAACCTAAACTTGTCTAAAACATATTGGTTGAGAGGATTTAGAACCATCCCCACCTTATCTTCTAAATAAATCAATTTTTAGCAATTAAAAACCGCATTTGACTTTATTATAAAATAAAATTTTATGTTTTTCCTAAGGTGCCCCTCTCCTCCCTTATAAAGAGGTCACCCCTTCCCTCTTTTCTTCACACCATTTTGTGACTTGAATCTCAGACAAACACTGAATATAACTCTAATAAACCTCTCTGTTATATCATATAGGTTCTGTTGTTCTCAAAAGCGCAACTCTAGTTCCCTAAGAAGATGTTTTAATGAGGTGTGTCGATGAAGAGGTAATCTCTTCTACCGATTCTTTCGAGTTTTCTTTTTATTAAAATTATTATTCTTTAGTTGTTTCATTTTAAAGTAATAAATTCATTATAACTAATATACTGATATGTTATTATAAATATGAAAAAACCCATTTCTCCCTCTATCCATCCTATGGAAAATGAAATCACCGCGCATGCGTTAGTACGGAATACTGTCTCCATGCCGTGGTGTAATCGGTTTTTCAACCACCACCTTACATGGATGATTATAATGTTGTAACGAATAACTATATATAGTTATTATAACATAATACTTATTTTGTGATATTATATCATCCACTCCAACTCAATTCAATAATTATGGGAATGATATCATCGCTCGTGCGTACGTACGGATTACCGTCTCCAAGACGTGATGAGATTCATTATCCATGTTAACAATTCAAGAATGATTATAAAGTATATATAATGAATATTAATGAAATATATGATATGATAAAGCTATTGGATTTATGTATTTATATATTCTATCTACTTACTTCCATTCTAGTCAATTAGGAAAGGAAAACATCGTTCATGCGTACGTACGGTCTACCGTCTCCATGAACGATGGATTTCATTTCATTTATATATCTATTATATATATATATATATATTTATAATATATATATTATATTTAAATCATGATTTAAATTCTAGAAGTATTTAAATAAAGATATAAGAAATAATAATATCAAGAACAACATGTCCAAACACATATGATAAATAAAACGATTTTCCCAAAATGCTGCTTTAACATAAAACTTACAAAATAATGGATAATATAAAGTCATAAGTGAACCATATATGATATCATGACAATGAATATGATTCTTTAATACGTCAATGACATTATTTATATCATTATATAGGAGTTTCGGATACGTATGAAGCATATCAGACCTAAGGTAAGGGAAATTCTCGCAATCTCATTTTTATCCGAGATTGTTTATACTTCAGAATTTACTGGGGAATATTTATCATCCACATACTTGTTTCCTAAATATGTAATATTATTTCTATCCTCCTACAATTTTTTAAATCCAGTTTTACCCATTGCTGAGTTTTTATTAAAAGATATGAATGAAATCTTTTGTTGTTTTTAGTACGAGGTACTTTTTGACTTTTCCGGCCAAAGTACAAGAAGAATGTTTTTTAACTTATATGGCAGGAATGGATTTTTCAGTTTCATAACGTCTTATTTTCATGAATATTACACTACAAGATTTCGTGAATATTTTCAAAAAAAATCCTTTTCTTTTAAATTTACATGGTATTTTGTGAAAAGAAAATGATTTTGAAAAATAAAGGATATTTTCCTCAAATATTCATTTCAAGTGTTTTTAACAAAAACATTTTCCATCTAAGATGACATTATTTCAAATATGTGTATGCTGAAAGTATAATGTCTCTAGGATTTACACGGTTTCACTTTTCTTATGATGAAATGATATCCATTTGTTTTGTATGGATTATGTTATGATGAGATGATGTTTATGAAACCCATTTTATTCTTATGTTATGATGAATCATTTATGTTTATGTTGTGGAAAACTTAAGAAAGATTTCATTATTAGATGGGTGGGACCTATATCTCCCTCCAATGAATTGGGTAATGATTTATATCTGATGATAATGACATGGATGGAACGGTAAGATAATCCGGTTCAGTGATACAGGACTGGAACGAGGAGTGAACTCGATTCAGAAAGGGACTTTGTCCACTATGATAGTCCTGGCAGCAATGCCTTGGCTACTATGGAAATCATATCATGTGCTTAGTGGTTGTCCACAATTACTTGTTTTATTCCAATTTTATTTTCTCATGATTGACATTCCTTTATGATATATGCCTTAAATACTTATATGATTTATGTCTTTGCTCATGATTTTGATGTTTAGATTTTATATTCATGTTTTCCCTTTAAATGATTATGGATTGTTTTATGTTATCTATGTTTCCCCTTACTGAGAATTTGAGCTCACCTTTTTTATATTTTCTTTTACCTAGGATATAAATAAAGGATTGAGGTAACAAAAAAAGGGAAGATCGTTATGAGAGATGTTGAAGATCTTTCACCATGATTAGAAGATTATGTTCTAAGTTTCCAAAGACACTAAACTATTATGGTCCTTTGGGGTCAATTTTTTTTATGTATTATATATTCCGAAAAATTAATGTATTGTCTATGTACATCAATCTTTAGGTCTCTACATAAAATGTTGTATAATATAATGAAAATAATTTTTATGAATAGTAACTTTTGATTATTATTTACCACGACTAAAAGTAAATATGGTAATTAAAGGAAAAAATGAAATTATAATTACCCTAACACATGTCTTAATTATATTGGATATGTGTATTTTGACCAAAATAACCCTTTGGAATAAAAAATGATCCTTTCTATCCACTTGTTTTAGAATAAGACATTAATTATTATTATATTTTAAAAAAAAAGTAAAAAGTGTTAAAATCAAATTGTAATAACTAAACAATTTTTAATATCTGGTCATGCTTAAGATAAATTTGACTATAAAAATTCATTATAATTGTAAAAATATTTCATAAATCGTGATATTTTATTTATAATTTTTAGACAATAAATAATTAAATTTAATTATGACACAATGATGATGCAGTAATTGCATTATTAATTAATGATTAAAATAATTAATATTATAAATATTAAAATAAATGTCAATTGAGACATTTTATTCATTCCACGTACTTTTATAGGTTAATATAAAATTTTAGGTTTGATTAAATATGTTTCGTTCAAGTGAAAAAGTTGTGAGGGATTTCACAAAAACCAAATACTAAATATTATCAAAATTGACATAAATGAGTTTTCAAACCTAATGCAATATTATTACATGATATAATGTTGATAAAATATAAGGATTAGCCAAAATTCCTAGACAAGGTTAGATAAATAAATAATAAACCACTTGGGGTTCTCTTTTATTTTTATAGATTGATTTTTAACCATTTACTACTATTATACAAAAAGACCTGGTAACAGATAAACTATGTAACTAAGAGTTAAAACTAAAAGATAATGTTATCATGGTAAACTAAACATATCTAAAACATATTTGTAGAGAAGTATTCGACCCATCTCCAACAAATCCATTAATTAAATTTTTTTGGAACCATTCAATAACAAAAATAATTTTTTAATTAAATAATATTTCATGGTTTTCCTCAAGTGTCCCTCACCTCTCTTATAAAACGGTAATCCCCCTTCTCTTGATTTCACACATCCAAATCCATTTGGATTGGCCAATACCCACACAAATATCCTCCCAACTACACTCACTAAATCCTTGAGGGCATAATTTTATTAGAAATACAATCGATGGAGCCCTTTTGATCAAATAAAAAAGAATCACCCGAAGAAGAGGTAATAATTTAATCATCTCTTCAAAAGTTATTTTCTTCTTACACATCCTCTTTCATTGTTTTTTTCATTCCAAAAATAATAACTGAATACCTTCTACATACTGTGATGTTATTTTAAATATGGTACACCCATATTCATTATACTATCTATATTATGTATTACGATGTCATTATATGTGCATACATACGGCTTACCATCTCAACGTCATGGTGTAGTTTGTTATTAAACACATATTATATGGATGTGTATAAAAATGAGTATAATTGATGTAAATAATAAATATTTCATGTTAATGATTCATTATATATGATATACCATCCAATTACATATGATTTAACCATCAATGGAATGGTATTGTCACTCGTGAGTACATATGGAATACCATCTCCCGAAACACGATGAGATTCATTCCCCATCAGAACCATTCAAGTATAATTTTCATTTTTTTATTAAAAATAATGTTTACTAACTGTATATAATTCTTGATATGAATCAAATACATCATAAATATAACAAACATGACTTACGTAGGAAAAATTATAATAAAAAATGAGCTAGTTAACACCTGAAACAATGATACTGCAAACATATTATTAAAAATGGAATACTAGAAGATCATATATGATGCCATATTTAGCTATTTATTTCTTGAATAATTTAATAAAAATTATTTAAATATTTTAAAGGATGTAAAATTACCCTCGACTAAGGAAAATTATAAGGTAAGGGTTATTTTTACAGTCTCTTTATTTATCCGATGTTTTTTATACATAAGTATCTTCTAGGAGTTCTTTATCATCCACATCTATGTTTCTTAAAAATGTATTTCATAGAATTCTTACTATTTACTAGAATGCAGTTTAAATCCATTTATACCCTTGGTTTAATTTTTATAAATTTTTTTAATGTAATCTTTCCTTTTTTATCCAAACAATTTTTTTTATAACCATTTCCACAAATTAATTTAAGAATGTTTTTTTAACTTATACAGCGCGTGCAGTTATTTTCCACCATTATAACACATTTGAAGCAACCCTTAAAATATTATAAGAATATTTTGAAAATAAATATTTTACCATATAATTACATGACTTTTTAAGTATTTCAATATTTAAAGAGATATTAATCTCTAAGAGTTTTGATTTCATAAACGTCATCAGACATTGATCGATTTAACACTTCTTTGAAGTTGATTTATTATGATACAATATTCCATATTATATTGAAGGTTTTGTGATACGTTTGATTGTGGATGTGTTATATTTATACCATTCATGGTTTATGGTTCAATTATAAACATTTTGTATGCTAGTTTTAATAAAAATGTTTATGTTCTGTTTCATCGTTTTCATACAAGGAAGGCATTGGACATAGTAAGTTAAGGGTGGAGCCCGCTATTGCTCCTCAATGCTTTTAAAATGTCTCATGAGACAGACTATTATATTGGATTAAGGCCTTGGAAAAAACTTATTTATAAATTTGGTACAAGGCCTTTACAATGTGGTTATGATATCTGGAATTATGAATTCCATCGTAATGAAATTAGCTATTGATATTACATGTGATTATTCTACAAGTACAATATCCATGTAAGTAAGTAAATTATTTTTTTTATTTTTGTTACCCATATTATACTGATTTTTATGTTGAAAAGTCTTATGTTTTATTCATATACATTGCCATAAATATTTATGCTTATTTATGAATGTTTCCTTAATATTGTTATCCTTACTTAGCATCTAAGCTCACCCCATACTTATGTTTTATTTTCCTCAGGATGTTAAGAAGTATATTATGACTAGCCTATAGGTATTTTCTATGGGGTATGAGTGTGTTCTACGAATACACAATGTTACTTTTATAATACATAATGTAATGTGACACTTATTTATGTATCTCGTACTTCCAAAGCTACTAAACTTATCTATCTTATGAGACATTATCACTTGTGATAGTTCCAACGTTATGTAATAATGCACCTAATCTAGGTAACTAGGGTCAGGGCGTTACATCTTTCGTGTGAAAACATCCAACCACATTTAGTGGGTACCCTTACCCTTTAAATTCCATTAAATGGATCAATATAATAGAGAAGTTATTTTATGTAATCCATTTCACAATTGATGAACATAATCTTTTAACATTTTGTATTTTAAATTGTGGATCTGACCAACAGTGGACTCTCTTAATGAATATTTTCATAAAACCCTTAAATCTATAATGGAATGTCGAATAATGGAGCATAAATAAAATGAAGAATAATCTATCGGAAACTTATGATTTTCCCTTTATAAATTTCCAAAAATAAAAAATGAATATATTATTCAGAAGATTAATACCATGTCTCCAACGTCAATTTTTATTTGGTAATTTGGTGTATGTGAAAACAATACGTCTCCTAAGATGAAAATTGGAATAATATAATATCAATACTCTAATAGTATTGTGGATAAGAAGGGAAAATATGAGTTTCATGGAAACTAAAATTATAAAATATGTGGATAAATAAAAATTAATAACCTTTTAGAATATAATAGTGGTAGGATTCATTGAAGGTATCATCTCAATGAATAGGTAATGATTCATGTTTAAAAGAGATATCAATTAATAACATGAATTCAAAATTAATATAAAGAGTGAATCCAATAAAACATATAAAAGGAATACTCAACCACATTCACTACCCACACTTAAATTTTTTAAACCTAAGGGTATTGAAAATTGAAACAACAAATAAAATGACCTAGATTGAAATAATGATAATTGATGTCAACAAAATTTAGTGTTAACGAAGAAAGGGAAATCCAATTTATTTCCAATTATTGATGTGGTCCATAGGATATGATGTTATAAATGGTAAACATATCAACAAAATTATAAAGTTAATTTTATTATTTAATTTTGGATGTACCCAGTCATTCATGTATGTGGAGTATACTATGAGTATAAAATAATAGAACAAATTAAATGATATTTAATTATTAATTAAAACTCTTAATGGTAGGATCATTGAAACTCAAGTTTTCAAATCTCCTATGATATAAATTTTCTTCCAGAAAAAATTATTAGTATACCTTTAGTGTAATTTTATGGTACCCAGGGAATGTAATATCCCTCTCACGTAGTAAGCATATTAATTTTAGTGATAATGATGTATCATTTCATATCCCAAAACCTTAAATGTCAGTTTATCAATGTAATTATATTCATGAACTCCTTATAACAATTTCATCCATTATATGGGTATTAATACAAAATAATGAGATTTATTTATCTCAAATGGTTGTCGAGAAGCTTGATTTTCAATAAATACCTATTTTTTTAGAATATTTTAATGTATTTCAAGAATAATTTTTCAATATTCCCTAAAATAATATTGTAATTTTTTCTATAAAAATCTTATTCAATTATAATCCAATATCTTCGATTGTATAGAATAGAACAAATTGAATTTGGTGAATTAATAAATCCTCTAGGAAAATATGGTTAAGTATTTTATACACCAAATTTTTTTACCATAGGGTTATCAGGTCCTACATGTTAGGAATATATATATATATAAAGGTGTATCTTCATTAATTTTCATGAACATAACATCATCATGATCATAAAAATATATCCAATATCATGTATTTATGACATGTTTTAATATCTATTATGGGATCAACACATTGATAAATTATAACTTCAACCACGATATTTTTAATTCTAGGGAAATTGAGGGGATGTATATAAGAAAACGTTCAACACCTTATATGAAAAATATGAATTTAAAATGTTTTGATTTAAAAATAAAAAATTCACTTATTATATTAATAGATCAAATGTATATAATTTTTTGGGATTATCATTATCATTTTATGATGCTCATTTTATATTATATTTTCATTCATTCTAATAGAATGCAAGAGAATTAAGATAATTATAGTATAGTGATTAAGAAGATGGGAAATGACATGTTTTATGTAAAATTGATAATGTGTTAATTCATACTACATAAATTATAATTCCCCATTCATGTAACCACAATCGAGGGTAAATATATATATCCTTTAAATATAGTGGTTGTAATAACCCAAAAATTTATAAATTAAATTCCATTTTATATTTAATTAAATGATTTATTATACATTTTGGATATAGAAAACACATGCACTTAATTAGGTTTATTATAACATATAAGATATAAATGAACATTATGGGTCATTAGCATTTATAATATTTTCATTTAATAGTGTTTATAGGAGTAATAAAATTATTGGATTTTTATAAATCTAAATGATATAAAAAATTATGTGATGACTAGAACTAGTAATATTGTACCCTTGGAATCCCATTTATTGGTGCTTCCCAGGGAGATATAATCTATGGGATTTATCCATTATAAATCCAAATATGGGATGCAATAACTTAATCATGAGAAAAACCATTTGTGTGGGATGTTCAAGCTCATTGATATCATGACCTATACCATTTACGTTGAACCACTCCACGAATGTTTCATCATCATGCACCTTACTCCTTTGGTGTTTTGGGTGTATCAAAGAACAATGTATCAAGACAATAAAAATATCAATCTGTATATATTATTTTCAATATGATAATAGTCATATGTAAATCTTACTATTGTATTAAAAATGATATTGACATTGATATAATAATTCAATTTTTTTTGGTAATATTAATATTAAATTAATGAATTTATTTTGTCAAAATAATACATTATTTGTAAATTATTTTTATTGAAAATAAATGTTAATATAAAATTTATGAAGTTATATGTGATTTTTTATAAAGGTTCAACAACTGTTATATTGAAAATGTAAAATCTTATTTTAAAAGTGAAATACAATATACTTAAAAAAAATTTTATAAAATTAATATTATATTTGGAATCAGAATGTCAAAATTATAAAAAGGGTTAATTTTTTATAATTTTCCTGGACATTTGAATTTTCATGTAGAAATTACAAACCATATAAAAATATGGTTTTTATTATTACATCGTAATGACTCAAACATGTGTAATTATAATGAACTAGTACTGAAAAACATTAATATTACATAACTTTTGTGACATAAATAAAACATTTCACAGAGGGATGCTTGAAAATTGTAATTTTATTGTGCCTTTGGAATCATAGAAACACAAACACATGTACATAAGTGAGCTGCATTATCATTCACTAGGTTTCTCTTGATATTAACAATACATATCCACGTTAAACATTATGCATATCTCAAAACCATGGGAGGGAAACATAAAAAGAGGGAGAAAAAAATTGCAATAATGGTAAACAATAGATTCATGTAGTCATAATCCTGGGCATTAGGGTATGAGAACTTGATAATGAAAAGATAAGATCATACCATACATATCAATGATCATATACATGAATCATGGCATAAAGCAGGGAAGTTCATAAAACATAAATAAAAGGGAAATAAATAATACATAAAATCATAACTTAGTAAAGAAACATAGAATTGTAGATGTCACATAAGCATATTATAGGATTTTTATAGTATCCAAGGCATCACTTACAAGATCGTCTTGGTAGTATATGTTCACACCATATACCATCTCCATTGTTATAATTCAATCCATTGGACATATTGGTAACATTATTTCACTCCTCATACAATCATGGTAGTCATGGTTCACTCCCATAGCCATATTAGTAGTCAAGGTTCATTTCTATGACCATATTAGTCTATCTCATGAGATGTAAATCATTATCAAATTCATTGGAGATTGATATAGTTCTCACTTATCTCATACTAAAATCTTACAAATATGTTCCACAAGATAATAAATAATCATATCAGATCCCACGATATGGAATAGTTACATAAAAATTTAATTATATAATAACCCGTGGAATATATAAGTTTCACAATCCTTTCAGTGTAAACATAACATTCAAAAATTAGTGGATTCCAAAAGCGTATAACCCATGAATGTGAAATGGGTTTTATAAACATCATTCCATCAAAATGTAATCTGTTAATAAAAATAATATGAATGAAAAAATTGAATAAATTCTCAAAAATCCATGAGTAAAATCAATGGATGTTATCTTAAAAGGGAAATATTTTTTTAAATATCATTTAAAACATTTATTGAAGAAAATATCCTTTCATTTTTGAAATAATTATTTTTATTACAAAAAAACTTTTGAAAAATTTTACATTTAAAATATATTTTAAAACAAATAAAGGAATATTTGAAAATAATAAAACATTTTTTAGAATCATATTTCCAATAAAATTATTTTCAAGGATCTTTTGAAAACATTTTTTTTGTAATTTTTGAAATGATGGTTTTTGAATATACTATATTTCTGAACAAAGAGAGAGACTGTCATATTTTACATTGAAATATTATCATATGTAACAAAGTGTGGAAAACATTATAACAACACATGAGTATATATATAATAATCATAGGAGAAGTAATCTCTTATGTATTCTGGAGATATGGATAAAAATATTTCATCAAAGGACCCATAAACGTAAACAATCACAAGAAACAATGAGATTGTCTTAAAAAACTCTTATAATAACGTAACATGGGATCATAGTCCATGTATGAAAATTAATTTACAATAATTATAAAATATCACAAAATATAAATTCATGATATAAATATTAAAATGGTTTTATATAATTCTTAATAAAGTATGTAGGTGAATAATAAAACATGATTCTCAAAGAAAAAAAATTGAGACAAAACACTATTACTGATTTGATAACTTTTGAAACACGAACACCATGAATGAAACATCATTAAATGAGTATTTTAATACCCAAAAATATATTTATAATATAAATATAATAAAATAATAGTATTTACATACACCATTTAATAGGAAATATTTACGAGAATTGTGTGTATCTCATGAAAAAAAGTGAGATGAAATCAACATACCTTGTATTTGACTCTAATCATACTCATTCAATCGTAAAGAATAATAATTATAACATTATTATAAATATTTTAAATAACCATATCAGTATATCTAGTACTGTATCTCCTTTTATTATAACCATATATTACACAATTTTTAACAATCTTATGTTAAGTTTTCACTTGGGGTAATATTCTCTTTTTTCATATATGACATTATTTGTTATATCACTGGTCTATATACATATAGCATGATTAGAAAATGTGAACCATGATATAAATGAATATTTATATTAAATATATTATTATTATTATAATATCTAATATATAGAATATTTTAATGGATACACCATTAATGGAGATGGTAAGCCGTAAATACGCATGAACATTGTTTCGGGTTTCATTATCATATTGAAAGAATATATGTAAATGAAATATGTATATATATATATATATATTTCATGATTCCAAAATAATTATTATATCATATATAACCTTTAATTCCACAATACCCATCCTTAATATATTTCATGTTGTGCGTGAATGAATCTCATAATTTCGAGGGGCGGTAGTCCACACTTTCTGAAAAGAGATTATCATATTAATACCAAATAAAATGAAAAAGGCATATGTTTTAAAAATTTATAATAAAAAATATTAAATATTTAAAAACATATTATGTAACATATATAAATATAGTTTCAATTTTAATTTCTACAATGAAATGTGGTATACAAAATTTTACAACCATTGTTTAGTGAGGAGGTAGTTCACTGTACAAATAAATTGTATGTTTGTTATCCATTAGATGGAGTTAGGTGGAATTTTAGTTTAAATAAATAGAATAACAATGTTCTAGTATATTTATTATACATTTTTTATGAAAACCAAGGAAAATATGTATAGGGGTGGGGATGGAAAAAGAAATAAAGGACTTGAGAAAAGACATTACCTCTTGATCGGGTAACTACATCTGGTTTGGGACAAGGGGCTTCCATTATTTCCTTATTTATAAGGGAATTATAACAATAGAAATATAGGTTTGTTTTTAAGTTAATTTGGATGTTATTGGACGAAATTTTTTAGTTTTATAGGTGTGAGGAAGTAGGAGAGGTGGTGGATAGTTATAGGGAAGGGAAAAAGGACACACATGGAATTTTTAGAAACAATTTAGGTTTATTTATTTTAAAATATAAATAATTCTTAAAAAACTAAATAGTAGAAGGTTTATTTATAGACTACTGAAATTAAATTGGTGTCAGACAAGTTCTTAGGCCATTTGGCCTCTTATGTTTGTGGTTTAGTGTCCAATTAAGATTTATTTTGCCTTAATCACTGTTATTTATTTTTATCAGTTATAATTATCATCTTGGTCAAGAAATTAAAATTATTATTTATATATTATACGGAGTGTAATGGTTAATGTTGTATTTTCTAAATTCAAATCCAATACGAAGATAAATTAAGATTAATTATAATCCTACCGACCGAACGAAATAAGGGGGTTTTAAATTAGAAAAAAATTCTATAATTTAATAAGATAGTATATTCAATTTCAATGTGAAGTGGATTATAGTTAATTACATTGTATTAATAGATTTCATATTTACCTAATTTTACCTGGAAAAATTATAATATCATTTAAAATTAATAATTAACTTAACTAAAAGATAGGTTTTAACTAATAATTTGTATTTTTCCTTATTCATCAAAAAATTATGTATCTCAAGAAAAATAATAAAAATCACACTAAGCTAATTTTGACATTATGAATTGAAAAATTATGTTCACTTTATCAAGTTAAATTTATCAACATGTTTAATTTTAATTTTAATATCAAAATTGATTGATTCTAGAATACTGTATTTCATAACATATAAGAACATTACCAAAAATCATATCTTTCATTATCATTATGTTGTATTGATATAAAAAATTATATACAATATTTGAAAATTAGTTGTTACTACTCATATTACTATGTTTAATAGATACGTTATAATTATCTCATTTAAATAAATATATCATTAAAATAATGTTTCATAGAAATATTGTGTTTCATGTGATGTATTCCCTGTCGGAGTTGTGGGTATCATACACCAAGCCAGTGTTACATGTAATGTATGACATGTTGGTGTTCCATGTACTATAATCCTATTTAGGGTCATGTGAAATTAATGTTTGGATTAATTCAATTCAAGACACAAATGAATATTTAATTTATTAAAATATGGTCCTTAAAAACATAGGGTGTTACATTCTACCCCATGTAAAATGAATTTAATCCTTTAAATTTGTCAATAGGGTAAAAAAATGAGGATAATTATACTTAATCATATCCTTAGGTTCCCACGAAGGATCCTCTAACTAGGGATTTCTCAACAAAAATGTTACCAAGAGAGTGGTCTTGTTTTTTTATAAATTTCTCTAATAATTCCTCAATTTCAACTAGTTATTAATCGTATGAAAAATCCTACTCTAGCAGTTTTACATTTCAGTTCAGTACATATGATTGTCTGCTGTGTACATCCTATACAGAGATACATGAAACACATCATAGAACTGAGAGATATTTGAAGGATGTTCTATGGGATAAGGATTTTTCCTCATTAAATCAAGAATCTCAAATGGACAGATATACCTAGGACTTAGTTTTCCTCTCTTCCTGAATCTTATAACATTATTCTATGGTGATATTCATGAAAACACATTTTCCCCAAATTCAAATTTTAGATCACCTTGATGATTATCATCAGATCTTTAATGATGTTTTTGAGATGTCTTGATATGATATCGAATGTTTCTAACCATCTCAACCATATCAACAACTGTCTCAAGTCCCAAAAGATTTTTTTCTCTAACAAAATCCACGCATGTTAGAAATCCAAACATCATCCCATATAGGTCTTCATAAGGTGCCATCTAAATTATTCAGTGAAATCTATGGTTGTATGAAAACTCAACTCGAGTATGTTGTTGATCCCAAACACGCTTAAAATCTATATAATAAGATCTAAAAATATTTTCTTGGGTTTTAATCATTCTATCAGATTGAAAATCTATCTGTGGAAAATTAGAAATTGAGAAAATAAATTATATATCAAGTGCTTGCAGAATACATTTTTTGAAAATTGAGATTAATCTTACATCCAAATTAAATATAATGGAATGTGGTACTCTATGAAACCTTACTAATTATTTAATGAATATCCTGTCAAGCAGATCAAGATTATATTTTTCTCTATTAGTGATTTCGTTTTCTATGTTAGTATGAAATTCAACTACCACCTATATAAAATTAACCCCTTTAGAGTTTTTTGGTTGTCCCATAAGAAAATACATAGTGTTGTTCTCCCAGTTTCATTATGGTATGTGTAATTGATGAGAAATACCCATTGATGTTTATCTTCAAGCTATAACTTATTTGCATGCCAAGAACTAAAATACAAACTCTGAAATATCTCTCTTCATTCCATCACACTATAATTATTATTTCAAATACATCTGGGATGAATAGAGAATACATAACTACGATATTCCTCAAATAGATCCTTCTAAAAATATGGTATGGAAGGGAGACATACACAGTTCCTAAATCTTATCATTTTATCCTAGTCAAAATTTATATCCTGAAATTTTTTATCATTATTTTGATTCTCTTTATCTTCCTTCAACACCACCTTATTTTTTACTAGGATAGGCGATTGAACATTAATTAGATAAATATATGATTTCCCCTCCCTTTAGGATTTCTAGATCCATCCTTTTCAAATCCAAAAATATTGGTTATTTTATGATCCCCATCATGGATAATCTAGCACGATCCATTATAGTCAAAGCATTAGCCACATTGTTCTCTACACCATGGTGGTAATGTATTGAGAATTCATAATCCCTTATCTAATCTAACCAAATTATCTGGCGAATGTTTAACACTTTCTGTGTGAATATATATTTCATTATTCCATGATTGTTATATATATCACAATTTTCTCCATAAACATAATTCCTCAATGATGATAATGTAAAAATTACTACTACTAAATCTAACTCAGGATTTGGGTAATTTTTCTCATATAAAATCATTTTTTTGAGACATAGGATATAACCATGTTATTCTACATGAGAACACATTCCAATACCTTCATGGATGGATCACTGTAGTTCACAAACCATTCTACAATATATTGTAATGTAAGAACATTTTCAGTGACAAACATTATCTTTATTTCCTTGAAATTTTTATCACATTAATATATTTATAGGAACATGACACCATCCAGAGGCAATTATTTCTTATGATTAGATTGTTCTGGGTAATTATACATAAAGGGTTGATGATATCTACATAAACCAATAAATCTACTGATCATAGTCAATGTGGTTGGTCTTTCCTATCATTCTATTTCCACCGTATTTGATGGATCTACTACTATAAAGTCTTTTGGGATAATGTTTCACAAAAATGAAAAAAATTACCCAATATTAACACATGGTAAATTATTTATATATATTCTCTTTACATAGTGTCTTATGGACAATTATAAAGTGATCTTCATGTTCTTCCTTGATCTTTGAATATATATCAATATCATCTATAGAGACTACTAAAAACATATCAAGGTAATATATGAATACCCTTTTTGTTAATTCAAGGAATATAATAGTGGGATTATTATGACCATAGGGAATCACTATATATTAAATGTGTAAAAAAAATGTACAGAGTCTATCTTGGGTATATCCTCTTTCTTGACCATAAATTGATGTAATACCATACGAAGGTCAAAATTGGAAATGTAATGATCTCCACATAGTTGATCAAATAAGTTATCTATATTGGGAAGAGGACAGAATTTATTGATATTGGTTTTATTCCAATCATAATAATCAATGCATGGTGCATTGAGCTATAATTATTTTTCAAAATAACAACAGGTGCACACCAATGTGATACACATACCTAAATGAATCCCTTATTAATATTTTCTCAATGTTTATTCATTAATTCACGCAACTCAATTAAGGAAATTATATAAGGATTCCTTGAAAATTTTATGGAACCAGGTATAAGTTCTATTGATACCTCAACATCATTTTCTGGTAGAAATTTAGGAAACAATCCCTAAAATACATCCACAAAATCCAGAATAATTAGTATATCATTAATGTCGATTATCTCCAAAAAAATTAGGTAAAACCCCTTTTTGAATGGGAATTAATACCCATTAACTAGATGTAATCTCTAGAGGATGTTCATAATAATCATTACATGGATGGATGATCATATGATGGTGTGAAATATCAAATGAAACTTACCTTACATGACAATTGATGTGTGATATATATAGAGACATCCAATCCATTCCTAAGATGACATAAAATTCAACCAAAGAAAATATGAAAATATTTATAGGAAGAAAATTACAAAAAACCTCCACGGGAGAGAAATCAAATACTTGAGAGGAAATCATAGTACTATTTGGGGTTTTCACAGCTAATTTTATATCTAATTTTATTGGTGGAAGAATAACATCCATATAATATTAAATAGATATGAAATAGTGGGTATATCTAGAATCAAATATCAAATTATCAGTTCTAGCTTTGATGGTAAGTGTACCTTTCATCACGTAATTAATGAAAACCTCGTCAAAAATAGTGTTTCCGTGACATTTCCCCTTGTACCTCTGCTTAAGAGGTTGGTGACATCATTCATCAGGACCAACCATAGGGTTTGGGTAGTGGTTTTCATAATTCCCATTGTCCTTACACTTATATGTGAAAATCATGTGAGGTTCATTTTTTTACCTCTTCTCCCCATTCAAAATCGTAGATAAATTATTCATATCACAATGGAAATAAAATTTCGGATGACCTTCTCTTTTAAACTAAAAACATTTATTGGACACCTTGAGGTAATTTCCTCCAGGCTGATTCCCACACGTAGATCATAAATGAAATTTTATTTTCTTTTCATCATGTTTTTTAAATTTTATATTAAACTTCATCTTCATAATTTTTTTTCAAAACCATTATATTGATACATTACCCAAACCTATTTTTTAACCTTTATTGTACAATGAACAATACCATTATATCTATTAAATGCTATTATGGACACTACACTTATGAGACATAGATTTAGTCCACTGAATAAGCAATCAACATTACATTTAGGTAGGATGATAATTCCTGAATAATACCTCACGAGTCTCATGAAATTGTCCTTTTATGTACCCATAGATTCATCATCCCTTTTCATCAACTCAAGGAAGACATTCTCTATATTGGTATGAAGAATACATGTAATATACATATTGAAAAAAATTCTTGATCTCATCCCTGTTCATGGATTAAACATCATCATGCTTCCTCATAATCTTGATTAGAGTCCAATATTGATCTTCTTCACATACTCACTGATAAAAAACCACAATCACATTCTCATGCTCTAAACACTGAATAATGGATAATATCCTTTCATTGGTACTGATCTATTGTTTAGCAACCAGTGGGGCATAAGGGCCTTTGAACATAAGTGTTTGTTTCCTAATGAAAGACATAATACAATGTTGTTTCCTTATTTTTTTATTTGGGTTTCCACCATTATTCATAACTTTAGAAAGCTATGTGAGCATAGTGACATGTTTTTTCATTCCATCTCCCATAGAATTTGGTTTCTCATAATGAAAATAATTTCATTGTCCATCACAATCACCATTAACGTGGTTTCTTCATGTTCCAACCATTGACTAAAATAAAATTCATAAAGAAATAAATAGTTATCATAACGAGGTACCACGTAATCATGAAAAATCACTTATAAGATTTCTTACTTATGGATATATAGGTTTATCCTAGGTTACTAATATACAACTTATATATAAATCCTTCATCATGGTTTGTGAAGAGTTTTTTAATTTTAAAATAATTTCTCAGGGGAGTGTCAAACCAAGTGTACATCAAGGCTCCTTATAATGTAACACATTACATGAGTCGGGCACAAAAAAATCGTGTATGAGTTTTTACCCCTAGGTACATCTATTCCAGAGCTATATCCATTATTAGTTTACATACATGGATGTATTTTAGAGAAACCAATCACTATATCCTTATCAATAAATCCATGATATTTTCCTAAATATTGGTTCAACCATACAGTAATCCTTATATATTTCATTAGGGTTCTAACTAAGATATTGTCATATTTTTTGCAAAAGGTTAACTAAAATTTTCCACTCAAACGAAATATAAGGTCCCAGTATTGAAATAAATTATCATTACAAAAATTGTGCAGAATATGTAATTTATTACAAAAACATTTCCTTGAAGACCGCACTACTCTACTACGTTGGAAAACATGGAAACATAAACATAGATTCATTAGTGAGCTAAATTATCTCTAAAAAGGTTATTATTTACTATAATTCTTATCAGACACATCATACATAATAAATGACTTCATAACCTTTGGATGGGAACATAGAAATGGGTGAGATCAAAAGCTAATTATGGGTAAACAAGGGAGACATGTAATCCTAAAATGTAGAATAACAGTACAATAACATGATCGTGAAAATATAATATTATACATTACATATCATGTAGAGACGCGAAGCTTGTTGTACATGGAAGTTATATTACTTTTGCAGAATACTTAGTACATAAAAAACAGACACAAAAGGACAGTAATAGTTTAGTGTCTTTGGAAACTCGGAATAAAATATTCTAATCGTGGTGAAAGATCTTCAACATCTCCCGATAAAGATATTCCACCTTTTTTTCTTACCTAAAACCATTCTTTATATCTTGGGGAAATAAAAACATAAAAGGGGTGAGCTCAAATGCCCAGTAAGGGTAAACAAAGAGAACATAATACAATCCATAAACATTAGAATGCAAAAACATGAAAATAAAATCTAAACATCAAGATTGTGAGAAAAGACATGAATCTGGGAAGTACGTAAGGCATATATCATAAGGGAACATCAATCATGATAAAATATAATGGTAATAAAACATGTAATTGTGGCATCCATTAAGCACATGTAATGATTTCTATAGTTGCCAAGGTATTGCTGCGAAGACCATCTTAGTGGACAAAGTCCCTTTTTGAATCGAGTTCACTCCTCGTTCCAGTCCTGTAATACTGAACCAGATTAACATACCGTTCCAGCTATGTCTATCTCATGAGATATAAATCTTTATCCAATTCATTGGAGGGAGATATAGGTCCCACCCATATGATAATGAAATCATTCTTACTTCTACCACAAAATAAACATACATCATTCATAACAACCCAATAAATAAAATGGGTTTCATAAACATCATCCCATCAACACATAATCCATATAAAAGAAATGGATATCATTTCCTAATATGAAAATTGAAACCATTTAAATCATAGAGACATTATACTTGAAACATACACATGTGAAATAATTTCATCTTAGATGAAAATGGTTTTGATAAAACACTTGAAATGAATTCTTGAGGAAAATATGATTTTTTTTCTTCAAAATAATTTCCTTTTATCAAAATGTCATGAAATTTTAAAATAAAAGGATTTTGTTGAAAATATTCATGAAATATTTTGAAGGAAGGTTCATGAAAATAAGTCTTTATAAAACCGTAAAAATCCTTTCATGCCGTATACATTAAAAAAACATTCCTCTCGTACTTTTGTCGGAAAAGTCAAAAAGTACCTTGTTGGGTAAATAAAAGAAAGATTCCTTCCATACCATGGGGTAAAAGTAAAATTGGTAAAAAATACTTTAAACGTACATTAAGAAACTTTTATAAAACATGGACATGGATGATAGCAATAAACCCAGTAAATACTTACGAATAAACAATCTCGGATGAGAACGAGATTGGATTAGTTATCCCTTACCTTAGGTATAATATGCTTTGTACGTATCTGAACCTCCTGTATAATGATTTAAATAATGTCATTGACTAATTATAGAATCATATTCATTGTCATTATATCATATATGGTTCACTTATGACTTTATATTACCCGTACTTTTGTAAATTCATGTTAAAGTAGCGTTTTGGGTAAAATCGTTTCATTTGTCGTTCATGTTTTAACATGAAATTATTCATATGATTACTTAGATCATGATTACTTACATCCAGAATGTAAAAAATAATTTTTATATAATATATATTCTGAATATATATATATAATATATCGATAAATGGAAAGAAATACACCGTTCATGGAGACGGTAGACCGTTCATACGCATGAACGTTGTTTTCGTTTCCTTATTGAATTGAATGGAATTAAGTAGATGACATAAATATATATATACATAAATCTATTAGCATTATTATGTCATATATTTCATGATTACTTATTATATATACATTATAGTCATTCTTGAATGGTTATCATGGAGAGTGAATCTCATCGTGTCGTGGAGGCAGTAATCCGTACGTACGCACAAGAGATGATATCATTCCCATGGAATTTTCTACTATTTCAGAATCAATATCACTTTAAAATAATCATATATAGTCATTATTTACACCATTATACCCATCCAAGTAATGTGGTGGTGGATAATAGATTACACCACGGTGTGGGGATGGTATTCCGTACGTACGCACGCGCGATGATTTCTTTTTCCGTAGGATGGATAGATGGTGAAATAAGGTTGTTTCATACTTATAATAACATATCAGAATATTATTGATACTCATGTTATTAATTCATAATGAAAAAAACTAAACAAGAAGAAGTGGAAGGAGAAATAAAGTTGAAATAATCGGTAACAGACATTACCTCTTCTTTGAAGCACCTCTTCGAGACATCCTCTTAGGGCACTAAAATTAGTCATTGAAGAAGACCAGGACCTCTAGGATGTTTCTAGGGAAGTGGGGAAGTGAAATGGTCAGGGTTTGGCCAACCATGAAGTCTCAAATTGGTGGGAGGAGGAGAGGGAGGAGGTGCCCTTTTATAAGGGAGGAGAGGGGCACCTTTGGAAATCGTAAAAATATTAATTTATAATAAATCTAACCCCACATACAAACCTCCAAAAATTACTCATATTCGAATATTAGATGATATATGGTTGTAATATCATCAACAAATAAAATTTAGAAATGTTATAAAATTATTTTAACCATTGTGAACTTGATTTATCAATTTAATTTTATTTGTGGTAATAACATTCTAAATTTTAAATTATAACTAATAATTACTTATTTGTTGGTAATTGTCCATAATTGGATAATTTATTACATTTTAGACAATATAAATATAAATTTATAATTTTTATATATTTTTGTGATTTTTATTCAATTTTATAATATTTTATTTTTATAAAATAACAATAGTGTCAATTTTGACACTATTCGTTTATTTGAATATAAATAAAATATATACAGAAGATATGTTCGAACTAAAAGCTTTAATAGATTCATAAAAGGTCATATGTACCTAGAACATTAGTTTAGTATGTTAAATAGTTCATATAATATTTATTTTATTATTTTTATAACTATTTATTTGGTTTATCTCTTAATAAAATAATTACTACAACATTTATGTATAATTATTTAATATACTTATTTGTTGAATGAAAATTAAAAATAAAATATTATAATGAAGATAAATCTATTAAATTTCACAATAATACTTTTTCTCTAATTTATCATCTTAAAATAACAATATTTAAATTTTTATATTTATTAAATTATGAAGGTGACAAATTTGGAATCATTTAAAATTAAATAATATAAGGGTCATAATCACTTTTATAAGACTCAAAATGGTTATATATTAGGTAATTGGATTATTATGGTGTAGAAATACACTACCAATAAGTTTTTTTCAGTTTTTTGGGTCTTTTAATGGGTATTATTATTTCAATAAAAACTATACTACTGATTTTTCACTTAATAAATAATTTCTGCATCATTAATGTATCACCATTAAAGACAATTATTTAATCCATGAAAATTCTAAATAAATTATCATGATGTAGATGATTTCATTATATTTCTAGAGACGATTCAGGTTCGACGTTTTATGATGTTTATTACAAAATTAAAATTATTATACTTATAATATTAAAGAGAGTGACATGTTGTCACTTTCTTTGGTCTTAATAATAATTAAATTATTTTCATGGTCACAAGTCCATAAAATGAATCTAATCCAACCCTTAGTTTATATGGGTATATGTTTATCCATAAAATATAATTTTTCCATATGTTAGGGTAATTTTATAATATTATATTTACCCTTAATTACCCTATTTACCTTTAACTATGGTAAATAAAATTTACCGTAGTTACTATTCATAATTCTCAAAAAATAAAAAGTAGCCTATTAACATAATTTGTACCCACTGATCCCAAATATGGAATCCATTTTTTCAAATTCAATACACATAAGTTTCAAGAATTAAATTAAAATTAATCCTGTTGTCGAATGAAAACGGGTTTTTGTTTAAAACATTGCAAAAGATTGAATTGATTTAACATACAAATTCGATGTAAAATCATTGCTAATAACATAAATTATATTAAATGGTAAAAATGTATTCTATTTATACTTTAAAACCATTCAATATTAGAATATAAAAATATAAATTATTACGATGAAAAAAGTTTTTTTAATTAAAATATAGCGTGTTTTTACTATTCAATAAAATATGAAAGTTATCAGAAAAATATCAAAACATTATCCAGTTAAATTATTATATCCTGATTCAAAAGAAGATTTTTATATTTGTCAAATTAATCTTATAAACATGTCAACAACTAGATTTAATGTGGGTGCGCCATCAAAAGGCTGCAAAACTGTATTTTTTTAAAAATACATATTTTACCCAAAAACTTTATTTTGTTCTTATACCATGTTCTAGAAAATTTGTAAGATGAATAATAATGTTATAAAATTCAAAATTTAGTTAATACTATTCATAAAAGCTAGTTCATAATAATATTATAATAATATATCATTGTTTAGTAAAACATGGTATTGCGTACAACGCACGCTGTCGAGGAAGGTCGCAATTGCGTGTAATGCAAGCCAAGTCAGGGTTGTGTGTTGTCCAAGACTCCTTTTTTGTTTAGTTATAAAATAATCCAACCATTTTTCATTTATACATTGAATATATATATATATATACTCAATGTTGCGTAGAATGACTATTATCAAACGAACATGGAATTGTGTATAACATAATCTAAGAATAGTGTTGCGTATACTGCAAGCTAATACCGTGTTGCGTATACCACAATATAATCTTTTTATAGCATAAAAAACATGACATAAAAAAAATTAAAAATAATACTTATCATAAAATATTGGGTTGTTACATTCTACCCCCCTTAAAATGAATTTCGCCCTCGAAATTTGTCGGGGTTATACATGGTTTTCTACTTGAATGTTTTTTTAATTGAAACCCACATAGTAAAATGAAATTCCAAAACATAACATTAAAAACTAAAGTATGAAATGTAATAGTTAGCAAAATTAACTCATCACTAGGTTTCCACGTAGGAGAACATAGGTGAAAATATGGATATGGAAGAAAAGTCTAACCATCATGTTCTTGATGGAGAGTGGTAGAGAACATGGCTATGAAAACACCAACAATCACAAAGCCATAAATTTGTGATGATCTAAGGTAGAATCTGATTCATCAGATATAAGAACACTAGGACATCATTTTTGGTTTTCAAGATCATTTCCCTAAAGTTGATGAAATTCGAATTTGAAGAAATACTTTCGTGATTTTGGTACAGTCTCACCGTTGGTCGTTCTGTGGACAATTTACACTTCATCTCTTAAAGAAATGAAGTTGAATTTGTCATTCGTGAAGTGTTAGTAGATCATGTGATGGAATTATGGGCCATTACATCTATTTAAAACAAAAGGTTTACAAAAGTTTTCAAATATACATAAGTCCATCTATAGTGAGGTTATTCATATACGATTCCAAGACTGAACTTATACTTCATATATCATACCGCGTAATAAAATAAAACTAGTTTCTACTAACCAAGGACTTCATGTAAGCCAGTGGCAGGCAATAAAGTCCAGTCACACTTTGGTTGTGGGTTCGATTCCTAGAGCCTTGTCTGACGCGATGGGATGTTTCCTATCCGGCAGGTTGACCATTTTCTAAAACTACATTACTATAACATCCCATCAACAATATTGAAAAAACCTTCCATCCTTAAACAATACTATCTTATGTCCTACATAATCCATTCCAATCATTAGGATTATCTAAAATACTTTGGTCAAATCCCATAGTATAAAGAAAACAATTACTTGAAATGTCATCAACCAACCATCATTATCCCCCATTATCTTGATGGTCACATTCCAATCTTTTGAATACCTTAATCATGTATTCTCTTGAAGAATGAATACCCATTGAACCTTAGTAAAAAAATTAATGTAGTTAAAAGTTAACACTTTCCACATATCAAAATCATAAAAATTCTATATACTCAAACCATGATATCACTTAGTCCTTATATCAATCATGAGCTCATGAATACAATCAAACATCTCATTATCTTCTTATCCCTTCATTATGCGCATATGATCTTCTTTCCAAAATATTTGAATCACTTTTCGTGGTTACCGGTACTATAAAATTATTAAAAACCACAATAGACTAACACAAAAATATTCTAATAAACCATAAAAGTACCTCAACAACATTATTCTTGAATACCAATACATAAACACTTCAATCCATCCTCTCCAACTATTGTCCTGGAATAATTCCTTCTTTGATTTAAAAGTAACTTTTTAGGTCAGGGCATTGAGTTGGGTAATGCCCATGTTCTCCACAAATAAGACATTAAACTCCATAACAGCCTATCACTCTATGACCCTTTTCTCCACACAGAAAACATGTGTCCCTCCATTTTAGGTATTCCTCAAGGTTATTCTTTCCTTCTTTAGAAATCTCAATCTTCCTTTCTTTATGCTCCTCCACATGCGAACATGCATAAAAGTCTATCTTCCTCTTACTTGAGGAATTAGGCATACCACTAAATTTCACCATGTTAATCATATATCACGATGACTGATTCAGCATCATCACAATATCTTTCTCTCTAGTCATTACACAATTTTGTTGCGCATAGTCACTAATTTGTCCATTGGATTCAATGTTAACCTAATTCCTTCTGGTTCCCTCCATTAACTAAAACACAAAAAGAATTCTGTGAGAGGAAAAAATCATGCTAGAGAAAACAACATAGTAAAGGGGGAGTAACCTAATATCTAACATCGTAGGTTAAATTCTATGATTGTTACCATAGTTTTAGGACTATATCCTATACATATACTTATCCTTAGTGACATATCTAGACATACCATAGAAATATCTCTAGGGATCTCACTATCATTTTCACATCCTAGTTTCCAAAGGTTGACTAAACCTTTCCTCTGATACCAACCGTAGAGACCCGATGCTTGACGTACATAGACATTACATTACATTGGCGGAATACTTAGTATATAAAAAAACTGACACACAAGGACCGTAATAGTTTAGTGTCTTTGGAAACTCGGAATAAAATCTTCTAATCGTGGTGAATGATCTTCAACATCTCCCGATAAAGATCTTCCCCTTTTTTCATACCTAAAACATTTCTTTATATCTTGGTGAAATAAAAACATAAAAGGGGTGAGCTCAAATTCCCTGTAAGGGTAAACATATAGAACATAAAACAATCCATAAACATTTGAATGGAAAAACATGAACATAAAATCTAAACATCAAAATCTTGAGCAAATACATGAATCTTGGAAGTATGTAAGGAATATATCATAAGGGAACATCAAGCATGATAAAATATCATGGTAATAAAACATTTAATTGTGGCATCCCTTAAGCACATGTAATGATTTCTATAGTATCCAAGGCATTGCTTCCAAGACCATCATAGTAGACAAAGTCCCTTTCTGAATCGAGTTAACTCTTCATTCCAGTCCTGTAATACTGAACTGGATTAACTTACCATTCCATCCATGTCTATCTAATGAGAATTAAATCATTACCCAATGAATTGGAGGGATATATAGGTCCCACCCATCTCATAATGAAATCATTCTTACTTGTGCCACAAAATAACCATACATCATTCATAATAACCCAATAAATAAAATGGGTTTCATAAACATCATCCCATCATCACATAATCCATATAAAAGAAATGGATATCATTTCCTAATAAGAAAAGTGAAACCATGTAAATCATAGAGACATTATACTTAAAACATACACATGTGAAATAATGTCATCTTAGATGAGAATGGTTTTGATAAAACACTTGAAATTAATTCTTGAGGAAAATATCATTTTTTTTCTTCAAAATAATTTCCTTTTAACAAAATGTCATGCAATTTTAAAAGAAAATGATTTTGTTGAAAATATTCATGAAATGTTTTGAAGGAAGCTTCATGAAAATAAGGCTTTATAAAACCGTAAAAATAATTTCATGCCGTATACATTAAAAAATCATTCTTCTCGTACTTTTTTCAGAAAAGTCAAAAAGTACCTTGTAGGGTAAATAAAAGAAAGATTCCTTCCATACCATGGGGTAAAAGTCAAATTGGTAAAAAGTAATTTAGACATACATGAATACACTTTTATAAAACATGGTCATGGATGATAGAAATAACCTCAGTAAATACTTACGAATAAACAATCTTGGATGAGAACGAGATTGGAATAGTTATCCCTCACCTTAGGTCTAATATTCTTTGTACGTATCCAAACCTCCTGTATAATGATTTAAATAATGTCATTGACTTATTGAAGAATCATATTCATTGTTATTATATCATATATGGTTCACTTATGACTTTATATTACCCGTACTTTTGTAAATTCATGTTAAAGTAGCATTTTGGGTAAAATCGTTTCATTTGTCATTCATGTTTTAACTTGAAATTATTCATATAATTACTTAGATCATTATTACTTACATCCATAATGTAAAACATGATTTATATATAATATATATTCAGAATATATATATAATTTATCAATAAATGGAATGAAATACACCGTTCATGGAGACGGTATGTCGTTCGTACGCATGAACGTTATTTTCGTTTCCTTATTGAATTGAATGGAATTAAGTAGATGACATAAATATATATATACCTAAATCCAGTAGCATTATAATGTCATATATTTCATCATTAATTATTATATATGCTTTATAATCATTCTTGAATGGTTATCATGGAGAGTGAATCTCATCGCGCTGTGGAGACAGTAATCCGTACGTACGCACGAGCGATGATATCATTCCCATGGAATTGTATACTATTTCAGAATCAATATCATTTTAATATAATCATATATAGTCATTATGTACACCTTTATACCCATCCAAGTAATGTGGTGGTGGAAAATAGATTACACCACGGTGTGGAGATGGTATTCCGTACGTACGCACGCGCGGTGATTTCTTTATCCGTAGGATGGATAGATGGTGAAATATGGTTGTTTCATACATATAATAACATATCCGAATATTAGTGATACTGATGTTATTAATTCATAATAAAACAATTAAATAAGAAGAAGTGGAAGGAGAAATAAAGTCGAAAGAATTGGTAACGGACATTACCTCTTCTTTGAAGCGCCTCTTTGAGACCTCTTCTTTGGGCACTAAAATTGGTCATTGAAGAAGACCAGGACTTCTAGGTTGTTTCTAGGGAAGTGGGGAAGTGAAATTGAAAGGGGTTGGCCGAGCAGGAAGTCTCAAATTGGTGGGAGGAGGAGAGGGAGGAGGTGCCCTTTTATAAGGGAGGAGAGGGGCACCTTTTGAAATCTTAAAAATATTAATTTATAATAAATCTAACCCCACTTAAAAACCTCCAAAAATGACTCATATTCGAATATTAGATGATATAGGGTTTTAATCTCATAAAAAAATAAAATTTAAACATTTTATAAAATTATTTAAACATTGTCAACTTGATTTATCAATTTAATTTTATTTGTGGTAATAACATTCTAAATTTTAAATTATAACTAATAATTACTTATTTGTTGTGAATTGTCCATAATTGGATAATTTATAACATTTTAGACCATATAAATATAAATTTATAATTTTTATATATTTTTTTGATTTTTATTCAATTTTATAATATGTTATTTTTATAAAATAACAATAGTGTCAATGTTGACACTATTCATTTATTTGAATTTAAATAAAATATATACAAGAAGATATGTTCGAACTAAAAGCATTAATAGATTCATAAAAGGTCATATGTACCTATAACATTAGTGGATTATATTAAATAGTTCATATATTATTTATTTTATTATTTTTATAACTGTTTATTTGCTATATCTCTTAATAAAATAATTACTACATCATTTATGTATAATTATTTAATATACTTATTTGTTGAATAAAAATTAAAAATAAAATCCTATGATGAAGATAAATCTATTAAATTTCCCAATAATACTTTTACTCGAATTTAACATCTTAAAATAACAATATTTAATTTTTTATATTTATTAAATTTTGAAGGTGACAACTTTGGAATCATTTAAAATAAAATAATTCAAGGGTCATAATCACTTTTATAAGAGTCCATACGGTTATATATTATGTAATTGGATGATTATGGTGTAGCTATACACTACCAATAAGTTTAATCCAGGTTTTTGGGTCTTTTAATGGGTATTAGTATTTCAATAAAAACTATATTACTGATTTTTCACTTAATAAATAATATCTGCATCATTAATGTATCACCATTAATGACAATTATTTAATCCCTAAAAATTCTAAATAAATTATCATGATGTAGATAATTTTATTATATTTCTTTATATGATTCATTTTTTATATTTTACAATGTTTATCAGTAAATTAAAGTTATTATACTTATAAGATTTAAGAGAGTGACATGTTGTCACTTTCTTTGGTTTTAATAATAAATAAATTATTTTCATGGTAAAAAGTCCATAAAATGAATCTAATCAGACCCTTAGGTGATATGTGTATACTTTTATCCATCCAATATAATTTGGTCATGTGTTAGGGTAAATTTATAATATTATATTTACCCTTAATTACCCGATTTACCTTTAACTATGGTAAATAAAATTTACCGTAGTTACTATTCATAGTTCCCAAAAAAAGCCTATTAACATAATTTGGACCCACTGATCCTAAATATGGAATACATTTTTTCAAATTCAATACACAGAAGTTTCAGGAATTAAATTAAAATTAAACTCGTTGTCGAATGAAAACGGGTTTTTGTTTAAAACATTGCAAAAGATTGAATTGATTTAACCTACGAATTAAATGTAAAATCAATTCTAATGACATAAATTATATTAAATGGTAAAAATATATTCTATTTATAATTTAAAACCATTCAGTATTATAATTTAACCATATAAATTATTATGATGAAAAAAGTTGTTTTTAATTAAAATATAGCGTGTTTTTATTTTTCATTAAAATATGAAAGTTATCAGAAAAATATCACAACTTTATCCAATGTAAATTTTTATATCCTGATTCAAAAGAATAATTTTATTTTTTCAAATTGAACTTATAAAAGTGTCAACAAATAGATTTAAAGTGGCTTCTCCATCAAAATGTGGCAAAACTACATTTTTTGAAAAATACATATTTTACCCGAAATATTTATTTTGTTCTTATACCATGTTCTAGAAAATGTGTAAGATGAATAAAAATGTTATAAAATTAAAAATTTAGTTAATTCTATTTATAACGGCTAGTTAATAATAATATTATAACAATATAATGTTGATTAGTAAAACCCGGTGTTTCGTACAACACACGCTATCGAGGAAGGTCGTGATTGCGTGTAATGCATGCCAAGTCAGGGTTGCGTGTTGTGCAAGACTCCTTTGTTGTTTCATTAAAACATAATCCAACCATTTTTATTTTATACATTGAATATATATATATATATACTCAATGTTTCATAGAATGACTATTATCTAACGAACATGGAATTGTGTGTAACACAATCTAAGAATAGTGTTGCGTATACTACAAGCTAATATGGTGTTGCATATAGCACAAGATAATCTTGTTGTAGCATAAAACACATGACATCAAATAAACTAAAAATAATACTTATCATAAAATATTGGTTTGTTACATATCAACTATCATATACATGAATCATGGAATAAAGCATTACAGTTTGTAAGACATAAATGATTATGAAATAAAACTAACCAATAAAACATAACATATGAATGAAATAAAAAATTGTGGGAGACATATTATAATATAATTTTATTTCAATAATACCTAAGGAATCACTTCCAAGACCATATTGGTAGTATAAGCTCACTCCTAATACCTTCTTGGTAGTCATGGTTGACTCTGATGGCCTTCATAGTAGCATGAGTTAACTCCTCAAACCATCATGGTAGTCATATTTCACCACCATGGTAAAATTAGTATTCATGGTTCATTACTAATACAATATTTGTCAATCTCATGAGATACAAGCCTTTACCCAAGTATTTGAAGGGAAATTTAGATCCCATCTATCTCATACTGAAATCAAACATACATGTTCCATGGTATCATAAATAATTATATCATAAACTATGAAATGAAATTGGAATACTAACAAGTAATTATATCATAGCATTTGTAAAACAAAGGATTCATAATCGTTCCATCATAAACAAACCCCTTGAAAACAAGTAGTTGTCAAAAGCATATAACCCAAAAATATGGAATGGGTTACATAAATATTATTCCATCAAAAAATAATACATTCATAGAAATAATATTATTGAAAACATTGAATAAATTCCCCCTAAAGTCAAGAGTAACACCAATTGATGTTATGTTTGATGTGAAATAATTTTTAAAGAACCTTTTAAAAAATTTCTAAAGGAAAATATTATTTATTTTTTGAACGAATTATTTTTAAAACTGAAATATTTTGAATTACTATTCCTTTAAAAATATCAATGAAAATTTACAATGGATATTTTAAGAAAATTAATTTTTAAGATCAGATTTTCGTGAAAATTATCTTCATGTATCATTCGAAAACGTTTCTGGAAATGTTCTTGAAAACATTGTTTTTGAATGCATCAAATTTCCAACCAAAGAAAGAGATAGTTATATTTCTCTTAAAAATAATATCTTATGTACCAAATAGGGGAAATTATTTTCTATCACGTGAGGATATCTAAAATAAAAACATGATAGGGATACTCTGGAATATTATTTAGGTATAGATCAATTGATTTCATCAAAAGATGAAAAAACATAAAGAGTCTAAGAAAATGATGAGATTGTCTAAAGAAAATCTTATAGCTTGGTTAGTTAGGATCAAACTCTAAATTATAAAATGAAATTACAATATTTTTAATATATTCTATAATAATAAATTCAAGATATAACATGTAAAATTAATTTAAATTCACTTCGATAATGATTTTAGGTTCATTACAAAACCAGAGTATCATGGAAGGAGAATTTAGACCAAGCCTTTTTACTAATTTGATAATGTTGGAATCTTATACCCCATGAATAAATGATCATAGAGTGGATATTTCAATAACCCTAAATTTAATTACAATATGCATAGAATACAATCATATTCAGTGCATACATCACATAAAAGGAAAGAGTGGCTAACATAGCGTGTATCTCTTGAAAATAAAATGTGATAAGAAATCTCATTACCTTGTTTCTTGACTCATCATACTCATTGAAGCCAACTATATAATAAATATAAATTTATCAAAAATCATTTAAATAATAATAAAACTATATATAATACCATATATGTTCTTTTTATAACCTTATATTACCTACTTGTTAGAGATATTTTGTTAAGTATTCACTTCTTGTAATATTTATTTGGTTCCACGCATATGCCTTAATTTGTTATATCATCGGTCCTTATAAATGCATCATGATTCCAATATGTGATTAATGTTTCAAAAATAATTTATATTCATTATATTTATAATATAATAATCTATAGAATATATATGTATCAAATGGAATAAACCGTTCATGGAGACGTTAAGCTGTACATACGCAAGAATGATGTTACGTTCTTTATTATCATATTGGAAGCATGTAATTAAATAAAATATGTAAATATATATATATATATCAATATTATATTATCATTTTTATATCTTATATATCATATAATTTCCCAAAATTAATCATCAATACATTCTCTAGGGTGTGTGAATGAATCACATCGCTTTGAGGGGGAGTAGTCCACACTTCCTCAAACAAGATTTTCATATTAAAGACAATGGAATTTAAAAGTAATGTTTTGTGAAAAACAATAAATAAGATTAATAATGTAAAATATATCATATATATCATATATAAATAGATTTTCCATCATAATGGCCTCTCGGATTTGTGGTATGTAAAATTGAAAAATCATCATTTAGTGAGGCGATTGTTCGCCGTATGAATAAACAATATATTCATTATCCATTAGCTGAAAGTGTGTGTATGTATAAGTTAACTAAATATCACAAAAACATCCTAGTATATTATAGATTCAATTTTTGGGTTATACAATAATGGTAAAAGGTATAGGGTTGGGGAACTAAAATAAAAGAATTGAGTTAAGGGAAGACGTTACATCATAATCTAGTAATTCCTTTTGGTTTGTGCCAAAATGATTACTTGGAATGTATTATGGACCATATAAGGATTATATGATTAATATAGGGATATTTTTAAGTGTATTGGGAATGTATTTTCTGATCATAATAGGTTTTAGAGGTGTGAGGAAGTGGGAGAGTTAGTAGCTTTTTATATGGAAGGAAAATGAGTCACATGGAATTTTTATAAAGTTTGGTCCACACATTTTATTATATAAAAAATTCATAAAAACCTAATATATAAATAAAGTAATGATTATGGAAGAACTATGGACATTAAGTCAATGTTTTACAAGTTTCTAGGTCATTTTAGCACTTAAGGTGGATGCCATTAATGAAGTGGTGAAAGATATTCTCTTAATTAATTCAAGAATATAAAATGTAAAAATTTATTATGGTTACGTGAATTTATTTATATAATGAAATTGTTGCAAAACTATTGAAACACTGCCACAAATCATCATAGTATATTTTTTGGTATGAATGAAAAATGGGAAAATTATTGTATCCCAACTATATAAATCTTTATTTTTCAAAATTTGTGGTCTGAAATTCCTATGGATCCTTGTGATACCCCCTATTTTTTAATTTTATGAATTTATAGGTATGTATATCAATTCCCTATATGGATCCATCAAAAATTTCCATGGGATGGAAATTTTTCAATGTTTCGTGAATGGTCTCCTGAATCTTTACAAATTTAAAGAGATGGATGAAACTTCATTAGAACCAATATATTTTGAATTGATATTATATAACTATGAAAATGATTTTATATCTCAAAAGATTGAGTCTGTGGAATGTATTATCCTTGAATAAATTCGGATTTTAAGGGAATATATTGAAGTGATTCTCAATGAATTTTACGATCTTCCACCTTTCTATGAAGTTGAATTTTAAATCGAGCTTATACATGGCTAAATTCCATTGTCCAAGACTCAATATATAATGGATTTTGGGGAACATAATAATATTAAGATAAAATTATAGGATAATGTG
This sequence comes from Viscum album, assembly GCA_963277665.1. Classification (NCBI taxonomy): domain Eukaryota; kingdom Viridiplantae; phylum Streptophyta; class Magnoliopsida; order Santalales; family Viscaceae; genus Viscum; species Viscum album. The sequence goes on from OY728136.1 coordinate 616,297,074, forward strand.
GATAAAGGGTTTATATAACCATGTGCTTCACCAGGGGGTGCACCAGTCCTCTTCATCGACAAGAATGATTGTTCAATGCACCATTGCATTGATTATTATGAGCTTAAAATACAATGATAAAGAAAAAGTAACATATTAAATAGATTTATGACTCAATAGATAAAATAAATGTAAAAAAATACTTCTCTATGTCGGATCTGTGGCAGAGGTATTACAATATGTGGGTCAAGAGGGTGGATATCCCCATGTATACTTTTCATAAAACACATGAGAATTATGAGCTCATTGTAATTCTATTTGGACTCACTAGTGCTTCAAAAATATTCATGGATGTGATGAATATGGTATTTATATATTACCTTGAATGTTTTTTTGGTATTATTTATATATGATATTATAATATACTACAATGGGATGGAGGAGAACAAAGACAATCTGAGTGGTATGCTAAACACCTTTTGACAGGATAAGCTTTATGTGAAGTACAACAATTGTGATTTATGTTTTAAGGAATAATAATTCTAGGGTAATATTATGAAATCAAGTGGTATATATATGGACCATTAAATAGTATAATAAAATTAATGATGACCTATGACAAAATTTAGGATAGATCTCAATTGTTTTCTGGATTTATCTCAATGTTATCATCAATTTTTGAGAAATTTCATGTGTCTTTAAAATCCACTAAAAAATAAAAAAAACATAAGGGGGTAATGTTAGTTTATAATTATGAATGTGAAAAGATATTCAAGGATTTGATAAAGTGTATTATCAATATAGCTACATTTATACTACCCAGTAGTGTGGAACTTTTCATTTAATTCAGTGATTTTTTGAAGAAGGGATTGAGGTGTGTGTTAATATAGAATGAAATAGTTATAGAATATTCTTATATAAAGTTGATTTTTCATGAATAGAAATACCCAGCTCATGATATTTAGTTGGTTGTAGTTATCTTAACTTGGAAAATACATTAATAATATCTCTTTTCAAATAAGTGTGAAATATATACATATAATAAAAGTCACATGTATATATTTACCCAAAATGATGTGATTATACATTTAAAATGATGATTATATTTGATCAGGGACTATGAATGCTCAATCCCCTACGATCCAGGAAGACAGAATAAATTTTAATATACTATATGTAAAAAGAATATAATAATTTTGTAAATGATGACAATTGATAATGATACAAAATTCTTATACATAAAAAGGATGGACAAGGGAATCATAATGAAAGGAAAATCATCAATACATTCACAAATGATTGATCAACCATCCCTTTTAAAGAATTTAAATGATACTCAGAGAGATGATTTGTTAATTTTGAACAAACAAATTATGCTATAAAAATCGATAAATCAAATGAGTACAATCCTAATTATGAAGGATTTGTGAGATTTTGGTCAATACTATGTATACCACCAAATCATTAGATAAATAAGGAACTGTTGGATGATGAATATGGTTTAACCTTCTCCATCCATCAGAGAATGAAAAGAGAAATATCCAGATTAGTTAGAGCACTATTGGAGGGACAACATAAAGTAAGAGTTTATAGAATATACCTAAATTTGTCTTCTATGTCCTCAAGTGGGGGATGAATGGAAAAATACAAGGGGATTATGAAACCCTTACCCATACCTATATAGAAATAGAAGAACCTATCTATTTAACTTTTTACTCATCTTCTGAAGTTATCAAGTGTAAAATTTCTATATGGCTTGTGGTGGATCATATTACAATGAATACCCCATTTATTGTGATATATGAAGACTTATAACTCGATCAACTTTTAAGGATATAAATTAGAGATTTTTTTTTTGTTGCATGCAACACCACTTTCGATTATATCTGATCATGATCCATGATTTAACTCTATATTTTGGTAGAGTCTTCAAAATACCCTAAATAAAAATACAAAATATATCATGGCTTATCTCCCTCAAACTTATGTCCAAATCCAAGTGGACTATCCAGATAATCAAGGACATGTTTCTATCATATTCTATTGACATAAAATAATGATTATATTAATATCTTTCTCTATTCGAGTTCTCATAAAAATTAATTTCAACTCAATTATCCAAATTAATCCCTATGAATCTCCTTATGAAAAGTGGTTTCAAATACCTTCATGTTGGGATGATGTTGGGGAATGAAAATTTTCTAGGACTAGAAATTGTTGAGGAAATGGTAAAAGTGGTTAAGACCATTCAGAAGCACGTCATAGATACTTGAAGAAAATATAAGATATATGATTACAATCATTGATGAGTCCTAGTGTATGGGGGTGGAGACATGGTATTCCATATAATATCTCCCTAGTTTAAATTTATATGATTTTGGAAATACCATTCAATGATACATATATTCTTTTTAGATCCCTGAATGCATTAGAGTTGTGGAATATCAAATAGCACTCCCACATGACCTATATATTATACATGTTGTATTCCATGTGTAACTCATGAGGAAGTAGATACCAAACCCCTTAAATGTACTCAATAAAAATTTGATAACATAGGAAAATGATATCATTTATTAGGACAATCCATTGGATATTTTAGATCATAGAGGCAATGTTCTATGGGATAAGATAATGGACTTGGTAACCCTATTGGGAATAAAACACATGTTCGAAGAAGCTATGTGGAAGCTAAGGAAGTGATGAAATAGAATTACCCTCATCAATTTTATGATGTTAAATGACTATTTAAACTGATATAAGTTTAAAGGGGGGGATTATAATTTCTCAAAATGTTATAAATAAACCTCCACTTACAATTAAATTAAACGCATTATTATTTATTATGAACATAGAAATCACATGAAATTTACCGGTTCTATTATATCCTATTGGATTTAGAAGATGGCTAATTATCATTTCAATTTATAATATAGCCATTGAATAGTGATCATATGATTATTATAAATATAGGGTTTTGAAAAATCCAATTGACGCATAAAAATGTATTTAAAACCTCAATAAGTATGATTATAACCTATGATTCTAATTTATCAGAGCTTCTAATAGATATGGAATATTTACGCTTTTCCCTTAATCAATCCAAATCTATGATCCAAAAAATTAAGAAAGAGATAAATTGTTAATAGAATAATTCTAAGGTCCTCAATATAAAAAACCAAAACATGATCCATGCTCATTTATACCTCCTCATCGTAAAAAAAAGATGTCATGTCTTTATATCTCCTCAAAAATTGGATTGAATCGCCATTATTTTGTGTCAACTAAAGAATGTGAATTCAATAATCATCTTACATTTTATTCACATCATCTACATCATTGTTCCTCTATCATGCTATTCTAATCCCATATCAATAATATCATATTATTGGGCCATGAAATAGGTTTTCCACAATCGGTTGATCTGGAATAGTCAAAAATTGGTCCAATGAAGAAAGCATGCAGTTAATCGAAGAATTGGGTGTTAAAAACAAAATCAATAAAAAGGAATGAACCTTGATCAATGTTTATGTCAATCTTAATTCATTACTGTTATTATGAAAACAATATCAATAAACAATTTAATCAAAAGAAATTCACTCCTAAAATCCCTGCAAAATAAATCACATACCATGAGAAGATCGATCTCCAAATTAGTTCATTCATCGATTAATTCGAATTCGTCATATAATTTAAGAACAATATAGAATCCAAATAAAATAACATCATTCCAAAATTCCATGTGATCTTTGATGAAGAATGTTGAATCATCACATTCGTTGGAAGATCCTTCAAATCTAAGGTTGACTGATCGACCGATCCACAATCTATCACCACTCACTATAGAGAATTATCTAAGGAATTATCGAGAAATACATTGTAATATCTAGGGTTATGTAGGTATCCCTGGATTTCTAACAAAATAATTATTGATTGAAAAATCAATATATCAATGATAAAAAATAAAATAATTTTATTCAATTATTTTCATCATTTATATGCCCGCTATGAATTTTCCACAAATGATCCAGGATGAAAAATGATAAGTCACACCTAGGGTAAAACCACTATTTTGAACTCAATGGTGACATCATAATTTTTTTTCAGATACCCATTTAGGAGTTATTATAAATTTTTAGAAAATATATGCATGTGTGTTATTAAATATATTTAATATATTTCAAACATATATTATGGGCACCCTGATACTCTATGTTTCAAACCATCTCAGCGCCTGGTCTCAAAAGTAATCTATATAATACTTAAAATTAATAAGTATAAAATTCGAGTCTGTTCAACCTTCCCAGCATAGGATTTTATATCCCACAAACATGAAACAAGAGATACATAATGAGATGTGGGTACTGAGCCTGAATATGAGCCAAGAACTCTCATGTGATATCGTAGAGATTTATGTAATGCAGCCCAAAATAGAAAAATGGAATTTTCCACCATCAAATGATCCTCTACTACTAATCCTTGATCCCTCCAAGGTACGCACCAAGGGTTTCTCCATCCTTGAGGTCCAGATCACCCCAGTTTATAATGTGTGGTGCATCATGCATGAACCTCTTTATCTGTGAGACTTGGAATACATTGTGGTCCCAATTCATCTATAGTTGTAGAGATTAACAGTATACCACAAAACCAAATCTAAATAGTATATAAAAATTACTAATGACCCTTGGAGATAACATGACACTATGACCAAATATCATTAATAAATGTCAATGTCGGACCCTTAGGAATACATGTTCACCTTTCTAGAACTCCATATTTATCATTCAACTATCCTCATTATACTTATGAACACTCTGCATAGCCTTCTTTCACTTCTAGTTGATTTTCATATTCTCTAATATTGCTCACACCAACCATGGGATCTTGAGTGAATACTAACCTAGATCAGTCAAACAAAGTGGTGATCTTCATAGTCACCCATACAAATACTCTAATTGTTCCATACCAAATGTGGAGTGATATATATTGTTTTACTCAAATTCCACCATGGGTTGGTGTTTCTCCCAACCACAACAAATATCAAACATGCAAGCTTATAATGTGTCCTCAAAGGCTTGGATGGTCCACTCTATAAAGATATCATTTTTAGGGAGGAATGTTGGGGTCAAGTGTAACTAGGTCCCAAATTCCTCTAGCAATCACTTCTACAACTAGGATAAAATGATATAATACCTATTAGAAACAATATGTGATGGAACTCTATGGGGTTTAACTACGATCGGCAGGTAGAGGTGTCCAAATCTCACTACTGAACATTTATCTAGTATAGCTAAAAGTGGGCCGACTTGGTTAGTCTTTCTATGATGATAGATATTTATTCATGTCCCCTAGAAACACTTGTAATTACCATCATTAATTCCCAAGATTTAAAATCCCACATCCATTCTATAACCTCAAGGTGTTTAGATAGACCCTCTAGAACATGGTTATCAACCTTCACTTTCCAACATGTACGACATTAAGACACCAGCACTGAAACTATTTTCATCAAACAAGGGAAAAAACAAACATCAGTGGTCCTAGTACATCTTATCCACATCTAGTTGTACCTCTAAACAGGATGTGTGAAACTCTCTCAGAACACCATCTAGAAATTCCACATGTACTATCATATGTCCTCTAAAAAAGTAAATGCTCCCCACCACCAGAAAACGCATCAAAATCATGTCTTATGGATATACTTTTATCTACGATATTTTATTCGGTTTCCCAATTTTGTTCCTCCCGGACTAAATGTATGAGTTGAGGGGAGGCCACCATCTATTGGAGGTAGGATTCTTCATCTCTATCCACGAAAGACAACATCAATGAGGCTGACACATCAGTCTCGACATAATTAATGTGGGAACTACAACTACTAACTCAAGACCATGGGTTACATAGTTTTAATCAGTTTTTTGAAAATTGAACAACCCTTACATAATAATTTAATGCCTCTTCATGAGAACCCATACAATTCAAGTCCAATATGCATCAAAAAACACTACATACTCGAAACCCTTTTCCAGAAACCTCCATATGGGAGGCTAATAAAACTCTTCAATAGCTACTAAAATCACTACTAGAAAATTTCTATCCACATTAAAGGACTCTATTTCATGTTATATTCTTTCATGGTTTCCTCCACTCTAGAGACGTAGGGTGAAAACCTCTGATAGTACCCATCTAATCCAAGGAAACTCGAAACCATGGTGAAACACTTGGGTGATCCCACGAAATAACTGCCTCAATCATTTCTAGATCCATTATAACCCCAACCTATGATATTATGTGTCCTAGGAAATCAATCTTAGAAATCCAAAACTAATTCATTTATAGGATCTAAAAAATCTGGTTCCCTCGGAGTTGTCCTAGGACAATCCAAAATTTTATCACATTCTCCTACTCATATTCCAGGAAAACAGGGATGGAATTGATGAAAACTACCATGAACCAGTCTATAAAAGGCAAAAAAATCTTGTTTGGGAGTCCCATGACCATTTATGGGGTGTTTATTTCTCCAAAAAAACATTATCATGTACTCATAGTGACTGTTACAACATTTTATGATCATCTTTAGTATATCCTCATTTTGAACTTCCAACTGATAATAGCATGATCTAAGGTCAATAATTGAGAACCATCACACCCCTTCAACTACTCAAAGAGGTAAATTATCCATGGTAGTGGATACTTGTTCTTTAAGGTCACTTGATTCAAGCACTGGTAATCCACACATATCCTCAATATTTTTTCCTTCTTGGAAAGAAGAACTGGTCCAAACTAGGGGAAACACTTGGTCTCACGAAGCCCCTATCTTGTATATCCACTATTAACTTCTTCATCATTCAAAGCTCTATGGGTGCCATGCAATATTCTAATACATAAATTTTTTACATCATGGAATTCAAGTTGATGCAAAAATCTACCACTCATCATACTGCTTGAACTTGTATATCCTTATGAAATATTTCCTCATACCATGGCACACCTGCATGAAGCAGAAAACTCAAAATATTTAATGCACTGTAGGTAATGATATCCAAATGAAATGTAATCAGCTTCACCCTCTTTTGCATGATCTTGTCCTATTCTTCCATGATTTACTATTCACCGATAAAGGAAAACATGGTCCCATCACTAAGAAAACAACACATCATCTTCCTAAAAAATTGAATATAGGCATGAATTGCAGATATCCAGTACATACCTAATAATAAGTCATAACAACTCATTATTACATAAACTAAATCCCATAGAAAAGTATTTCTTTTAATAATCATTTCACACTATCGGAACAAGTGACAAATCAGTGAGTCACCACCCTTTGGAGTCTCCAAACATAATGGTCATGTTAAAAGGTCTATTAGAATCTCTACATTTCTAACCAGTGAAGTTGTATAGAAGGAATTAATAGAACCTATGTATTTAAATAATACAATTATAGTGGTGAAGACACATATCATACCTCGTATCATCCCTATAACATTGGTGTTATAGGCCTCTATAGCCAATAACTGGCATCATCCCTTCCCAACAGCTCCCTGAGCCAAGCTTGGACCACCTAGTGGTGGAAGTGTTAATAGTTCAGACCTACAAACCCATCATAAAATCCTTTTAAAACCATTTCCAAATCCTCAACCTTCTATAAAACCCTTTTCTTATATCCTTCTCAAACTAGATGGTCCTTCAACCATATCCCGATCAGTAGACTGATTGCTTAAGAAATCTCATGTCAGATGTTTCAACCAACATAGAAGAAACATCATGTGTCCCTTAGCGGGTTTGATCCACCCTATGATCCCTTCACCAATAACACTAATTCATAGTGTTGCATCCTCAAGTGATTATCCCATTTGGACCACTATGACTGTCATGGGCTACTTGTTATCTATGTGTCAACTTCTATCTCCAATTACGTGTGTGAAATATACAAGAAAACCTTTTACCAGCAATAACATTTAAATCACCCCAGAATAGGTGGAAATAGAAAATCATGCCACTGATGTCATTATTTACTCAATAAATACTTTCTGAAAATCCCATGCACTAAAGAACTTGTCTGGCACCATATCTTAAGAGTGACGTGATAGATAAGTGAACCTCACTGAGTACTCTATGATGGTTATAATGCCTAGCTCCACATGCAGATGATCTTTAATGTGTACCTATGAAAAAATGTCTAGATAGAACACCTATATAAATAGATGATCAAAGTCTATCTAGGATTTAGTGGTCTCATCATGTGACTATGTAACCAGGCTCCACCATCACCTGGCAGAGCCCTATAGAAGGCTCCTTGTGGGAACATTCACCTATTCAATAGAAATCCTCACTAGGGGTAAAATGTGAATGAAAAATTCTATCCAGTCATCACCTACCTGGTGTTTTGTCTCACTCTAAAACCCAGAAGTTTGATACCTCTGAAAATCATGATAGTCACTCAGCCAATATGTATCATTAGCTAGAAGTGCTGGGGATACATGTTTCTTAATGGGTTGTTTTATATATGGTAAACCATACATATGTGTTATCTCTCATACAATCCCCTATATTGATGTGTCATAAAAAGGAGGATCATTCTCATGATCACATAGATGAATTCATGCTCGATATCTATGTAGAGGAATCCTAAAATAAAACAATATATTCACTAGTCACAAACGATAAATCTGGGGATATTACTCATTAAAGACATGGAACACAAAACACTTCTAATATGATGAAAATACAATTTAATTCATGTAAATCATTGTTCTCATGCACTGAGTCAAAAAGTGGGTGATCAGAGTCATGGTGTTTGGATTTGTCGACATCCACAATGACATTGGAGTCCCTGGCCTATTGGATGAACTCAAAACACTTAACACTATTCATAAAACCAAACTCATGGAATATATGTTTTAATATAGAATCGGTCATTGTATGATACCACTATTTTGTGTCTCATTCAAGAGGGGTATGTTCCACAACAACCAAAATCCATCATCCAATGGGGTATGGGATGGTGACCAGTGCTCAGTAGTAATATCCTATAAATTGGAGACATTTTTCTAATGTACGTATACACATGAACACATCTCCATGCCCAAAAAATTTTGAAATGTAAAATTAATGAAGGGACAGATGCATAAATTGAAGATTCCCCAACAAAGTATCATATTTATAATAACAAAAAATTAAAAGGGGAAAACATCCCTTATTAAAAACATTAAAGAGTCCAATGTGATACAAGGGCATGCAATAATTCAAATTATATCTCCCATTAAATAAATTTATCTTAGAAGATCTAGCTATACTCCACCCACTCTCAGCCCACTAAGGGCATAATCAAAAGGTTCTTCATATACACAATACATAACATATCTGGGAAAATCCAATAGAGAGGTGAATATATCAATCCACAATCAGACACCCAAAAAACACTATACACCCAGAAACATGTATATTTAACTATGTACGAGATTTCGAATTCAATGTGTGATAGAAGCAAAGAAGAAGAACCAAGATATACTCATGAGATCACCATGCCATAAAAAAGTCATAACCAAATGGAAACCATAAAAATCTACTCAAAGAAATTATTTTTCAAGGAGAACCCACTCAATGAGCAATGATACCATTAGATACATGTTTGGAATAGGACTAAGTCATTAGGCCATGTCTTGGGAAGCTCAATAGTTTAAGGGGACCATCATTAAAATATAAGGGTCACTCCTTGACCCACTAGGGACACCATGAACCTAGTATAGATCAACCACCTATGTACATGATAGAATGTTAATGATTTTTGAAACCCTAACAATATGTCATCCTAGATAGAGGATGGGAACCTTACATAGGGAGGTCATGATGATTCCAAAAACATATTCTAGGTATGATAGAGGATCTCCCTACAGTCTCATGGAGGGGAAACACAACTCTATCTAAGACATGGTCACTAGAGGGGATCAAAATCCTCTGATATGGATATAATTCCACAATGTTCCCTTGAGGAAAAGTACCAATGGACTGAACATAACCAATAATAATCCTAACAATGAAAACAAATATTATTAAGCACTCTTTAAGGGACTACAAGGCATGACCCATTTGGTACCAAAGGTGACTAGTTATCCCAAGATCATCCCTTGTGGAAGATCCACACACATCATGTTATCTCTATATACATGGAATTTAATAGGATATACATGGTGTTTTGAAACACGCAATATCCTACTAGTGTCATCAGGATGTGTCTGTGTACCGACGTTGTGACCATGTTTGTTAAGCCATGTTTGTGTGGGAGTACATGTGGTGTCCATTCCCATGTACTCCAAACCATGATTGTATACTTCCAATTCACATTCCAAGTTAGCTAAGGATGGTCACAGAACGTGTGATTTTAAAATTGGTGAAACCCTAATGGCACAACAAATGGGCCACTCATTCCATGTACTCTAGGATTACATGTCATGTTATTATGGATTTTTGAGAAGCCAAATTGATCATCTCGGTTAGATCTGGTTCCTCTAGAAATCAATCTGGTGATCTATTCAACATGGAATTGTGGATCCATGGTTTTTAATCCTAATTGTCATCGTAAAATGTGTCATATCATCAGATTTTTTCAAACAATGTAATGAATCTCCATTCATAGTTATGTTCAATAAAATGATGAATAATGAGAAATGTATATTCTTCTATAATTAAAATCATGTTGTCTCCATCATCTCACCTTTTTCATACCATGTCGATCCCAGGTCAAGGATATTAGGTTGTTTCACCAAGAAATGGTGTGAAAATATTGGTTGATCAAGAATAGTTTAATAGAGGGCCAATGAAGAATGGATGTGGTTAATCAAATAATTGTGATTGAAAAAACAATCAATCAAGAAGAATGAACCTTGATTGAAGTTCATGTCTATATTGGATCATTTCAAGTAGAACAATAAGCTAAATCAAAAACATTTTAATTAAAATAAATTCTCTAGTTAAATCTATTGAAAATAAATCCTATAAAATGATCTGATCAATCCAAAAATCAATACATTCATTGATTCATATTCATTTAATTCATATTTAATGAATGATGAAGAATACACATGAAGCAAATAATGTATCTCGATTTGGTTCGATTTTTATTGAAAAAAATGTTTCATAATGTTCATTAGCAAGATCCTTCAAATCAAAGTTTGTGTTGATCGATCAATCTATGTTCTATCCTCGTTCACATTAGAAGATTATCCAAGGATCTATCAATTGGTACTCTAGAATCTCCAACGTAATGCTGCTAACCCATGATTTCTAAAAAATCAATAAATTTAAATTTTTAAAAATTGATGTGTTAGTAGAATGAAATAAGATAATTTTATTTTAATTATTTTATTAATTTCCACACGCATGATGACTTTTCCACAAATTACCCATGTTTAATAATGTTAATTTTATCCATTGGTAAAACAACCATTTAAAAATCAATGGTTCACTCATATTTCTAATCTGGGCACCAATTTATGATTTATTCAACTTTTTAGTAAAAACCTGTGAGCATGGTATTAAATTTATTTCAAACAATTCATTCGGGCCCACCATGTATTGAAATTTTACACTATCTCTGCACCTGATCTCGAAAATAATTAATATAGTATATAACAACTAAAACATAGAAAATACGAGAAGTTACAGGGTAATAGAATGGAATGGAAGTTGTAATTTGACAAACCATCATACGAAAATTTTTATGTGTCTCTTGGGTTTGGATGATACGAAATATACACTACTAACTCTTCTTGGGGTTATTAACCATAGAAAAATTTCCTCCAAAACCATGTCCACCAATAGTATTCAAAAATGAATTTGTTTATAGGAAAAATACTAATCTTTTCCTCACCAAAAAAATTATGATTTTAATATATATTTGGACCAATCATTAATTCTTATTATGGGGTTTTGTTCTAGAATATATTTTTTCATAAATTTGGTACTGATGTTTTCTACTAAACTTTTTTTGATACAAAAAATAAACACCCCAACCCTATATGGCCTTCATTCACTACCCGATAATGTTAAATGAATGCCCTTTTCGTCTCTGGGTGGTTAAAGGTGATTAAATTGTAGAGATGTCTGACACCATCCTCTTGTAGTACCATGATAATTCAAGAATTATTCTCACTGGTAACATGCTCTTGGGTGGAACCTAAGAAATACATTTATCCTTATTCACAAGTTCCATAGTTAAACCATTCTTTTAAATGCTATTCCCAAGAAAGTGAAACTCCTAAATACCATATAACAATGCCAATAATTTTCATTACATATGGATCTCTTGACGAATATATATAAACATCCTCAAGAGTTATTCATTCACCTCATATGATATGGAGAATATGAGTATGTAGTTGACGAAGATAACAAAAAACTTGTTCATATATGACTAGATGATCCATTTCATAAAATCTATAAACACAATAGTGTCATTCCTCACACCAAAGGGAATGATTGGGAACTAACAGTCTATGTGGAGACATGGGAATGTAATATTTTGAATATAACCTTCATGAACATTCAACTGGTGGTGGGTGTAAATATGATAAATCATTGAGAACAATATAGTTTCAAAAAACATGTTATAGAGGACATCAATTGTCTTTAATTGTACATGTTGTTAATCATGGTCAGTTTCAAGTGATGATAATCTACACAAATCCCCAATCCCCCATATTCCATTTTCATGAACCACATTGGAACTATCTAGGGGGAATCAATGGTTATGATAAATCCCTTCTTTCAAAGGCCTTCAAACTATAATCGAAGCCCCTAGACCATGGTAGGGTCCATATTATATGCCACAATATATATTGGAGTGGCCTAGGGATGCATGTCAATAAAAAACATAATCTCCCACCTCAGTGGTAGTCTCAAATCATCCTCGGTGAAGGCATAAATAAAATCCTCTACAGCTGAAGGAATAAAAAATCTTAAAGATTATTCTACACCATGGAATATCCCCACATTTTAATTGAGGATGGGTTGCAGCCTCCTGCCCTCAAATTCCAATCATTATTCAATGAGATCTCCCTCACCTGTATGGGTGAATATTGTCCCATCAGGGTGAAGTAATCTAACTTTGTCGTGGTGATAGTCTATATGGGATTAGAAAATGGAAAGCCAATCCATACCAATGATGAAATCATAGGGAATTATCATGATGAAAAAAGGACCCACATGAAACTATCTTTATAAATTGATAGATCAAACTCATGAAGGATAAGATATATAGAAGAATTGTTCCCTGTATGAACCTCAAGATGAAGCTATTGGGATTGGGCATCAACTAGGTCCTCCATCTATCACAAAAAAAGTATAGAGATGATGGAATAATTGGATCTTGTGTATACTTATACTTCTGTTTTATTAGAATAAACACATATTGTACCTCTAATCATCTCGTGCACTATGAGGACACAAGACTCCAAATCATGTAGTCGTCCATGGCCATGGCCTCAAAATCCCTCAGTATGATGTGGGATAGATGGTGGTGGAATGATCTCATCGAAACATCTACCAATAAAATATTACAATGCTAATGTACTAGATTCACCTGCCTAGGGAACACAATACCTAATCTTGGGAGATCACTTTTTACAGTGATGCAGATTCCATTGTAGTTCATTAGTTATCACCATGTGCTACTCGTCTCATTTGGTAGTCAGTATCATGCTATTTCAACCTTCTCAACCAATGAAAAGAACTTACCCTCTCTAGGAAACACTTTACATGTGCGACGCCCCTATCCATGTGCATGTGGCTGATCAGAGGATGGTCTCTTTTTCCAATATCCTAGTTCCTAAAGTCTACTAGATTCTCTATAAAACACAACTCTATGGATCCCACTACCAACTCCTACTATTAGTAATCCCTTTGGAAAAAATATCTCTATCATGAGTGCTTTCTCCAACACTCTATCATAGGTGTGTATGCACAAGGGCAACACACTAGAACAGATCTTTCTATGGCGTCTGTAATAAAACTTCTTAACTCAAATGTATCTATCCAAGATCATATCATTAGATTACCAGTTATGGTTTATAAATATTTCTGTGTAATTTTACATTATCTTCCCACCTTATTGAAGATTCAAAATCTCCATAATCATAATATATCACAAGATATATGGGTATAACCTCTCATTGAATAGCTACTGGAAGTCAGACCCTGAGAGTTTCAACTAATCAAGAATTTCTATAATATCTTTTCACATATGATGAGCCTCTCCCAGGAAAAGTATTGTTTCTAGTGAAAACACATTAACCATCAGGGTCCGAATAAACATAAATATATGGGCCACCATATCTATCCAATCATATAATTCCCTAGGATCTTGCCCAACTGAGAACCTCAGCGGTCTCTAGTACTAAAACTCACATAGTGTGATAATCCTTCACACATCCTCATCATGCTTCAGTTGGGGGATTTACAAGTTGAAAAATTGAGGTGATTCTCCCCTCACACTAGGGGGGATAGAATCTCGTGGGATAGACCTTACATTGATTCCATGTCACTCATCAGTTCATCATCATGATCTCGAACTAAATTCAGATTTTTCAGTCATTATGGAGGAATTCTGATGTTTATAAAGTCAAAAGAAATTAATTTGATTATTATATATATATATGTGGATCATGATCAAGTAGAATTTTAAAATACTCCATCCCGTATGTTGCATGTTCCATGTATCACTAAATCTAATGTATCAGTACGCTGAGTCTGCAAGAAGTTAGTTAATGTCCTCGAGAATGGATAATCTAGTTTTCATCACCATCACTCGACTCCATAGTTGGATCGTCAGACTTGATACGAATTGACACTATTTTAGAGATCCAAATATTTATTATAAGGGGAATAATCTAAAAGGCATCTCATGGAATGGGCTTCTCTGATATAAAAATGATATAAATCAACCTAGTCCTGGTCTCAAGCCACAATTACCCCAAGCCCGCCTCTATAGATGATGGGGTGGAAATAATCATTGAATGTAATTTCCAAAATTGGAGGCCTTTGTATGGTAATTTTTACTCACACACCTGACCTTCTAAGGGTAGATTTGTAATGGAATACTACTAAAAAGTTTTATTATCAAGATAGTAAACCAATAATTACGGACCTCTAGTGTGTATAATAGTACAAATGTGATAAATGTAAGGTAAATGGAAAGGATACTTTCCCAATTAGAAATGTGTCCCTAACTGGAAAAACTAGAATAGTAATCAACTGAGAGGACCAGATCTTGATCTCTATGATATGACCACTGTATGCAGTAGGTGGCACCCATTATCTCTAAGCTCCATTGAATTCAACACAAACCTTTCCATATTCTTCATAAGAAATAACACATTCATGATATGCCAATAAAATGGTGATTATATTCATACTAAGTAGAATTCCTCAAATGTTGAAGGGGTAGCAGTAAGAGATTCGATATGAATAGATTGTTAATATATAATATAGAGTATGCAAAATACATTGAATGGAAACATCTAAATTCATATCATGATAGATAAACATCATCCATGAAAAGGGAGATCAACATGTTGAGTAGATTAACTACACATCGAGTATTTTAAAACCATAGCAAGAGTGTTGAATTATTCAATTAGGAGAATCCTATAACAGAAAGCACATGTTATATCTTTAGTGTCCTTGAATCTCATGGAATGTGAGAAAACAAATCCAAATAAATGAAGAAAAAGAATATATATATATATATAAACATTTAAAGAAATCCAAACAATAGAGAAAGGGGAAATCTATCCCAAATCATAGCCTAAGAAGAAGAGTTTCCAACAGTTCCAAAATTTCATCTATGAAGACTAGAATCTCAGGAATCTTCTCATATGTAACCATTAAAGTCAAACCATTCATCAAAAATTTTCTCCATTGTTAGGGGGACTCGATGTAGAGGACCAAAACCCCATTACGTCAGTGGGGTTCACCTTTGTAAGTCTCTGTAGAGGACATGTTCCCATGAAGACGGTGGGGTGGGGGGGGGGGTGTTCACTCTAGTGTCATGAGGACCCTGATACTATATGATAGGCAGTTCTGTAATTCCCTGACCCCAATTACCTAGAGTTGGTGCAAAATTACATAACATTGGCATGATCACAAGAAAGATCAAGTCTCAAAAGACCGATTAGTTTAGTATCCTTGGAAACAG
Source organism: Viscum album (assembly GCA_963277665.1). Lineage (NCBI taxonomy): Eukaryota > Viridiplantae > Streptophyta > Magnoliopsida > Santalales > Viscaceae > Viscum > Viscum album. The sequence goes on from OY728136.1 coordinate 616,313,248, forward strand.
TGGATATATTCATGAAGTTTACATTACATCATAAAGTGAAAAACTACAACAACAACATATTGTCTCCATAGTCCACACTATTATCCCCTCATAATATCCCTACAGGTCATTCATAATTTACTTCTTCACATCATGGTAAAAATAAAACATAGAAAATGGGTGATCTCAAATGCCCAGTAAGGATAACAATATAGCGGAAACATTCATAAATAAGAATAAAAATTTAAGGCAATGTATAACTAAAACATAAATCTTTTAAACTTGAACTTCAACATAGTATGGAAAAAATAAAATGAAACAATTCCATTTACTTATTCACATGGATATTCTACTAATCTAATAATCACATGCAATATCAATAACCACTTTCATAATGGTGGAATGCATAATGCTAGACTATCCTAACCACATAGCCAAGGCCTCGTGCCAAGACTAAAAATAAGATTTTGTCAAGGCCTTGTGCCAAGACACTAGTTTGTCACATGAGACCTAACGATGCATCGAGGAGCTATAGCGCGCTTCACCTGTCACATATTAAGTCCAATGCATTCCTCATATGAACATGTTTAAACATAACATAAATATTCGTATTAAAACTAGCATACGAAATGTCAATACATTAACCATAAACCATGAATGGTATAAAAATAACACATCCACAATCAAACATATCACAAAAACTTCAATACAATATAAATGATTTGTATCATAATAAATCAACCTCAAATAAGCGTAAAATCCATCAAAGGATGTTGAAATAGATGAAATCAAATCTCTTTTTAGAGAAATATCTCTTTCTATTTTTGAAATCATTTAACAGTCATATATTTATAAAATAAAACATTTTCTTTTAAAATATTCTTCTAATATTGTAAAGGAAGCTTCAACGATTTTATAATGGCAGAAAATAGCCGCACCCGCCATAAAAGTTAAAAAAACATTCTTACCTTAATTCTTTCGACAAGGTTAAAAAGCACCTTGTTTGGAAAACAACAGAAAGATTCCTTTATAAACCACTTATAAAAAGTGAAACAAGGGTATAAATGACTTTAACCCATATTATTGTAAATAGTAAAAATGTCTTGAAATACATTTTTAAGAAACATGGATGTGGATGATAAAGAGATCCCAGTAGATTATTACGTATAAACCACATCGGATAATGAAGAGATTGCGAAATTAACCCTTACCTTGTACTTTTCCTTGGTTGGGGTAGGTTAACCTCCTATATAATGGTGAAATAATTTTTATTAAATTATACAATAATCATATATATTATTATGTTATCATATATGATCTTTTAACATTTCTTTGTTAATAATATCTTTGTATTATTGTCGTTTTGGGTGTTAACTTACTCGTTTTCTTTTATATGTTTTGTTTTGTATTCCATGTTTGTCATGGATAGGTTGTATATTATTCATATCCATAATGATATCAATTCCTTAAAACTTATTTTTAAAAATCAAGTGATAATTATACTTGAATGGATACGATTGAGAATGAATCTCATCGCGTTCATGGAGACGGTAGTCCGTACGTACGCACGAGCGACAATATCATTCTTTTGATATTAAAATAATATATAATTGGATGGTATATCATATATAAATAATAATTATCATGTTATATTTATTATTGAAATGAATTAAAAATCATTATTATACACATCCAAATAATAATATATTGAATTGCAATTACACCACGACGTGGAGACGGTAAGTCGTACGTACGCAGGTATGGTGACATGTCATTACAAGGATGGATATAATAAGGAATATGTTTGTACCATATTTATTATAATATTACAGTATATAGGAGATACTGGATTCATTATTTTAGAATGGGAATAACAAAGAAAGAAGTAGTGGAAGACGAAAGGAAGTTGAAAAAGGGTGGTGAAATCATTACCTCTTCTTCTGGTTCTTCATTTTGATTTGATCAAAAGGGATAGATAGGTTGGATTTCTGACTAAAGAAAGGCCTATATGATGAATTGAGGTAAGTTGAGAGAGTATTTGGGTAGGGTTTGTCCGATCCAAAAGGCTTTTATGGTGTTAATTAATGAGAAGGAGGAGTGCTCTTTTATAAGAGGGATGAGGGGCACCTTTGGAAAAGCTAAAAATATTATTTTATAATAAATTAATATTCGGTTTCTAATGGATCCAAAGTGGATTATTCAATTTTTAAGGTGGGGATAGGTCTAAAAACACTAATCTAATAGGATTTATACAGGTTTGGGTTATTATATTAACCTTATATTTAAGTATTAACTCTTAGTTAATTAGATTCAATTTTACAATGTCTCTTTGTATTTTTATGTTATATTGTTAATAAACATACTATATACATCCAAGAGACCCCCAAGTGGTTCATTATTGATACAAAAATCATTATATAAGTCTATTGGCCTAACCTTAAATTTTTAGGAATTTAATATAAATTAATAATATAATATTTTTTTTAAAACCTCTTTTATGTCGATTTTGACACTATTCAATAGTTGATTTCTGTAAGAATCATAATAGAATGATTACTTCGAAAAAATTTAATTAAATCATTACTAAAATATCATATTAACCTATAAAATTATTTTAATTCATAAAAATTCTCAAATTATATTTATTTGGCTATTTATAATATCAATTATTTTAATTTTTCACTATTATGGTAATTACTTCATCATCATTATGTCATAAATTAATTATATTATATAATGTTTAAAAGTTATAAATAAAATATAATTATGTAGGAAATATTTTTATCTTTCTAATGGATATTTATAGTCTAAAATCAAATATATATTACCCTATTTTAAAAATTGTTTTGCTAAAAGATATATACTTATGTCATTTTTGTATTTATTTTAACTTAATTAAAATAATGTGTCCCTATCACCTACAAGTGGCTCCATGGGGTCCCAAAATAGACCCAAAGATTCCCATGGTCGGACATGTATCCACCAATAAGGTTATTACACGTTTTAGAGTAATTTAGTATTATTATAATATTATTTTTTAACCCTTATTTACCGGATTTACCCTTTAAACATTGTAAATAAAATATTTACCGAACTAATTATTCAAAATGTCTAAAAATAAAAGTTACCTATTTACAGAATTTGGAAATCATGATTCCAAATATGGAATCCTTTTTTCCAAATTCAAAACAAAGAAGTGACAGAAATTAATTGAAAATTAATTCCCGCTGTCAAACAAAAAGCGTGTTTTTAAGATATAATAGCTATCAAAAGATTGATACTTGTTTATGTCCAGTTTAATTTTGAAAATATGTCCAATGAACAACATTGTATTAAATGGTAAAAATATATTCGAAATATACTTTAAAACCACTCAAATTCATAATCTATCACTATTAATTATTTTGATTAAAAAAGAAGTTTTTAATTTAAATTTATTAATTTTCACTATTCATGAAAATATTAAAGTTATCCGAAAAGTACCACAGTTTTACCGTAGGATAAATTCGATACTCCAAATCCAAAAATGAAGTCCATTTTGAGAGATAAAATTTCTAAAATTTTAAAAAGTATGTATTACTATTCATAACGGCTAGTTTGACCGGTTTTGGTGTGTGTTTGAACTCGATGTTGCGTACAACCCACGCTATTGCATTATTCAAAGAGAAGCCTATCGTAGAAGCTTGGGGTGTTACATTCTCACATCCTTAAAATAATTTCGTCCTCGAAATTTCTAGAATACTACTGCATGAAAAGGCTCAGGTGGGTCTTCATCATAAGTTCCTCTGTTTCCCATGTTGCCTCTTCCATCTTATGGTTTCTCCACAAGACTTTTACCAGGCAAGTTGTCCGGTTTCTCAGTACTTGTTCTCTCATATCAAGAACCTTGACGGGCTCTTCCAATAAGACTGATCGGGTTCCAGTTCTAATTCCTCATAGGTTAGTACATGTCTTGGGTCATGTATGTATTTCCTCAACCGAGATACGTGGAACACATCGTGAACTTTGGAGTGACTTGGCAGCATTGCCAATCGGTAAGCTACCGCCCCAATTCGTTCTAGAATTTTGAAAGGTCCAATGTACCTGGGACTCAATTTACCTTTCATACCAAAACTTACGACTCCCTTCCATGGAGATACCTTTAAGAAAACATGATCACTGACATGAAATTCCAAATCCTTCCTTCGATTATCAACATAGCTCTTCTTCCTACTTTGAGCTTCTTTGATATGGTTTTGGATTACCTTCACCTTTTCCCTCATTTCCTTCACCAGTTCTGGGCCTAAAAGTTTTCATTCACCAACATCATCCCAACAGGTTGGTTTGTGACATATCTTTCCGTATAATGCTTCATATGGTGACATATGAATACTCGAATGTAAGATATTGTTATAAGAAAATTCTACCAGAGGTAAATATTGATCCCACATACCCTGAATGTAATGTGAGAAGGATCTCAACATGTATTCTATGGTTTGAATAGTTCGTTCTAATTGTCCATCGGTTTGAGGGTGGTAGGCAGTGCTCAAATGAAGTTCAGTATCCAAGGCTTTCTGAAGACTTTTCCAGAATCTTGAAGTAAAACGAGGATCATGATCAGAAAACATCGATAGGGGTACTCCATGAAGTCTCAAAAATTCATTAATATATAGTATTTCTAGTCGTTCAAGTGGTAAATCATCTCTTATAGCAATAAAATATGCTGACATGGTAAAACTATCAACAATTACCCATATTGCATCGTTCCTTCTAGGAGTCTTTGGTAGCCCCATGACAAAGACCATCGTAATATTGTCCCATTTCCACTCCGGTATGGGAAGAGGTTGCATGAATCTTCCAGGATGTTGCCTTCCACATTTCATTTGTTGAAAAACCATACAAATTGACACAAAATTATAAATATCCCTCTTCATGTTTCCCCACGAAAAATGTTCCTTCAAATCTCTATACATTTTGGTGCTCCCGGGGTGTATGGAGAAATTGGAACTATGAGCATCATCCAGCAAATCCCTTTTTAGATCTGGTATATCGGGAACACAAAGCCTCTTCTCGAATTTCAAAATTCCTTCTTTATACACAAATTCTCTCAATATCCCATCATTCACAACTTTAATCTTCTTTTGAAATTCTTCATCATCGGTATGAGAACTATTAATCCATTATAGTAAAGATGGTTTGGCAACCATTTGAAAAAGTATTGATGTTTCACCTTCCCTGGTTATTCCCATGTCCATCTTTACAAGATCCATGAAAATTGGATCGCTTTCAATTCTCATATTGTTCATAACTCCATGGTCTTTTCTACTCAAAGCATCTTCCACCTTGTTTGCTTTCCCTGAGTGGTAGTGTATCATGCAATCATTATCCTTGAGTAATTCATGCCATCTCCTTTGCCTCATGTTGAGTTGTTTTTGTTAGAAAATATACATCAAACTCTTGTGATCAGTATAAATCTCACATTTTTCACCATAGAGGTAATGCCTCCATATCTTCAAAGCAAAGATCACCGCTGCCAACTTGAGATCATGAGTAGGTTTTTTTTGTTCATGAATTTTCAACTATCGTGATGCATAGGCAATATCCCAATCATTCTGCATAAGAACACAACCAAGTCATTTCTTCGATGCATCACTATAAATAACAAACCCATCATTCCCCGATTGTAGAGTCAATATATGAGCATTGACTAATCTTCTCTTCAGTTCTTCGAAAAATTATTCATACTCTTTTGTCCAAACAAATTTTTCCCCTTTACGTGTGAGCTTCGTTAATGGGTTAGCCAATCAGGCAAAATTCTGGATGAAACGTCGATAATAACCTGCCAAACCAATAAAACTATGTAACTCAGTTATACTCGTAGGTGGTGGCCATTCATGGATTGCCTTGGTCATAGAAGGATAAACAGATATTCCATATTTAGAGACAATATGGGCAAGAAAAGAAATCCCCTGAAGCCAGAATTCACACTTGCTAAACTTCCCATATAATTCATGTCTTCTCTGATTCTTTAGGATAATGCACAAGTGATTTTCATGATCTTCATATCTTTTAGAGTATACCAAGATATCATTAATAAATACCACAAAAAATTCATCAAGATATTCCTTGAAAACTTTATTCATTAGATCCATGAATACAAAGGGTGCATTATTCAATCCAAAAGGCATTACTGTAAACTCGTATAGCCCGTACCTTGTTCGAAATGCTGTCTTCAAAATGTCTTCCTTCTTCACACACAACTAATGGTATCCAGATCGAAGGTCAATCTTTGAAAAGAATTGAGCTCCATACAGTTGGTCAAATAAATCATCAATGAGAGGTAGGGGATACTTGGTCTTTATTGTTATTGCATTGAACTCCCTGTAGTTGATACATAACCTCATAGATCCATCTTTATTTTTAACAAAAAGAACAAAGGCTCACCATGGAGAAACACTAGGGTGAATAAATCCCTTATTACTCAATTCATCTAGTTGTTTCTTTAGTTTAAATAATTCTACAGTGGATATTCTATAAGGGTTCATCGATATAGAACTTGATCCAGGAACTAAATCAATGGAAAACTCAACCTCTCATTCTGGAGGATGTCTAGGTAAATCATCCAGAAACACATCTAAAAATTCTTTCAGAATAGGTACATCCTCTATTTGATCATTCCTTTCCTCACCCACAGTCATTTCATCCTCTTCCTCCCCAATAATTGAATTTAGTTGAGCTACTGGGGGTGGATGACGATAAGAATTAGGTGGTGAAGATTCTCCTCTAATGATAAGGTGTTCCTTATCATCATTATCAAAAACCATAACCTCCTTATTCTTACAATAAATCTTCGCATCATGGTCCTAGAGCCAATCCATACCGAGGATTATATCAAACTCAATCATATGTATGATGATGAGATCAGTGGATTAATAACATCTATGTCCTCTAATGGGGACTGATTCACAAAAAATTATTGCAATGATACTTCCCTTAGGAGTTTTAACTGATAACTCCCTTGTTAAATCAAATTGGAAATATCTAATTTTCATAGCAAACTGGGATGATATGAAACAATGCGATGATCCATAATCAAATAATTCATTTGCTAAAGTTGAGGAAACCATTCAATTATGTGCCACTACGTCTTTCGGAGCTTCTACCTCAGCAGAAGTGATAACATAAGCTTGGTCATGATCCCTTGGCCTTTTCTGAGGTAAGTTCCCATGACACCTAGGACATTAATTTGAATAATGTCGCATCTCCCTGCAATTGTAGCACTGAACATTGGTATCTTCCTTCTTCCCTTTGCAATCACGAGCTTGGTGGCCTTTTTCACCACACTTGTAAAAGACAACCATTCCCTTCAAGCAAGTATCGGGGTGTTTCTTCCCACATTTACCATAGGTTGGATATTCAACCTTTCCCTTCTTCCACTTATTTCCATTACCAGATTGATCAGTTGATCTCTTCATCTCTTTCTTTGCATTAAAGTCATAAGACATAGAGAATTCCTTTTCTGTCTTGATATCACATTAGACAATGTCTTCGTACGATGAGAAGGATTATGAGACTAATGCTCGACGGAGAAATTGTTTTAACCCATAAAAGAAACGATCAATCTTAATTCTTGGGTTACCTATATAATCTCCACCATACCTTTCTATCCTTGTAAAGTTATCCTAATACTTTGAACCATTCTCATCCTCCTTTTGTCTCAAACTCTGAAATTGTCTTTCCATATCTTCTTGATGGTCACGAGGAAAGTATTTTTCTAAAAATAGATCTTTGAAATCCTTCTATTCAATATTTGATACTTCATCATCTTCATTCATGTTTTGAATCAATGACCACCATTGATTAGCATCTTCAGTGAGGTGGTAAACTACCATGATAACCTTTCCCCATTCACTACTCCCCAAAGCCTGAAATATTTTCTCTAGGTAATTTATCCATTGCTCAGCTACTAAGGGATTTGTACTCCCATTGAACGTTGGTGTTTGTTGCCTCATAAAGCGATCTAACATTGATCTTCCCCACTGTGGATTAGGGTGCTCCATACGGGTAAGGTTATTATTCATAACCTGAGTGAGTTGTCCTAGAATGGTGATTAGTTGATCGAAATCAGTTGCATCACCAGCTCCACAATAATTATCTTGAGCAAGAGGGCAATTATTACATGGAGTTTGTGCAATTATATAGTTTCCAATTCTTCCACTAGGCACCATTTCTAAACAATGTCATAAACTAGATCATTTTATGAATCAAAATACATAATTCCATACTTATAAAACACTTAACATAAATTGAACTATTTATGGATATAATCCATAATCATAAAAATGTTACCATTGAAGAAGTATATAGTCATAAACACTTCATAATTATTTGTAATGAAAATGAGAGTTATCCTAAGCATATCCCCCGGGAGTGTCGTAACCAAGAGTGCAGCAGGGCCCATTGTCGTGCACTAGTTCCCATATGAGTCTAGCTCAAAGCGGTGATTTCGGGTTTTACCCCTAGCTACATCTGTGACAGAGCCACCTCTTCCTGCCCGTATCTAGATAGGGATGTATTGCTCGGAAAAGTCACAAAATCTCTACAATACCAAAATTCTAGGAAGTTCTTCTATACTAATCATCAAAGTCCATATTAAATCTATGTGCTCTAATCAGTGATTATCTAAATCTAGCTTCCATGGTTTGTACTAACCTTCCTCTCATACCAACTGTAACGCCCCGACCCCAGTTACCTAGTGTCGGTGCATTATTACATAACATTTTCATGATCACATGAATGATTATGTCTCAAAAGACCAATTAGTTTTGTAGCCTTGGAAACACTAGATTCATTCTTGATGTTTACATTACATCATAAAGTGAAAAACTACTACAACAACATATTTTATCCATATTCCATGCTATTATCCCCTCATAATATCCCTGCAGGTCATTCATAATTTACTTCGTTATATCTAGGGAAAAATAAAACATAGAAAAGGGGTGAGCTCAAATGCCCAGTAAGGATAACAATATAGTAGAAACTTTTATAAATAAGAATAAATATTTAAGGCAGTGTATAACTAAAACAAAATCCTTTTAAACATGAACTTCAACATAGTCTGGAAAAAATAAAATTAAATAATTCCATTTACTTATTCACATTGATATTCTACTAATCGAATAATCATATGCAACATCAACAACCACCTTCATAACGATGGAATGCATAATTCCAAACTATCATAACCACATAGCCAAGGCCTCGTGCCAAGACTACAAATATGATTTTTTCAAGGCCCTGTGAAAAGAATGTAGTCTGTCTCATGAGACCTACTGATGCATCGAGGAGCTATAGCGGGCTCCACCCATCACATATTAAGTCCAATGCATTCCTCATATGAACAGGTTTCAACATAACATAAACATTCGTATTAAAACTACCATACGAAATGTCGATACTTTCTACATAAACCATGAATTGTATAAAAATAAAACATCCACAGTCAAAAATATCAAAAAACCTTCAATACAATATAGAAGTTTTGTATCATAATAAATCAACTTCAAATAAGCGTAAAATCCATCAAAGGATGTTGAAATAGATGAAATCAAATCTATTTTTAATGAAATATCTCTTCTTATTTTTGAAATAATTTAAGAGTCATATATTTATAAAATAATACATATTCTTTGAATATATTCTTATATTCTTGTTAGGGAATATTCGATGATTTTATAACTACGGAAAATAGCCGCACCCGTCGTATAAGTTAAAAAAACATTCTTACCTTAATTCTGTCGAAAAGGTTAAAAACACCTTGTTTGGAAAACGACGAAAATATTCCTTTATAAACCTCTTATAAAAAGTCAAAAAATGGTATAAATGACTTTACCCCATATTCTTGTAAATAGTAAAAATGTTTTGAAATACATTTTTAAGAAACATGGATGTGGATGATAAAGAGGTCCCAGTAGATTATTACGTAAAACAACCTCGGATAATAAAGAGATTGCGAAATAAACCCCTAACTTGTAATTTTCCTTGGTTGGGGTAGGTTAAGCTCCTGTAAAATGGTGAAATAATTGTTATTAAATTATACAAGAATCATATATATTATTATGTTATCATATTTGATCTTTTAACATTTCATTGTTAATAATATCTTAGTATTATCGTTGTTTCGGGTGTAAGCTTACTCGTTTTCTTTTGTATGTTTTTTTACGTAAGCCATGATTTTCATGGATAGGTTGTATATTATTCATATCCATAATGATATCAAGTCCTTAAAATTATTTTTAAAATATCAAGTGATAATTATACTTGAATGGATACGATATAGATTGAATCTCATCGCGTCCGTGGATACGGTAGTCCGTACGTACGCACGAGCGAAAATATCATTATTTTGATATTAAAATAATATATAATTGGATGTTATATCATATATATATAATCATTATCATGTTATATTTATTATTTACAATAATTAAAAAATCATTATTATACCCATACAAATAATAATATGTTGAATTACAACTACACCACGACGTGGAGACTGTAAGCCGTACGTACACACATATGGTGACATGTCATTAAAAGGATGGACAAAATACTGAATATGTTTGTACCATATTTATAATAATATTACAGTATATATTAGATAATGGATTCATTATTTTAGAATGGGAATAACAATGAATGAAGGGTTGGAAGACAAAAGGAACTTGAAAAAGGTTGGTGAAATCATTACCTCTTCTTCGGGTTCTTCCTTTTTATTTGATCAAAATGGCTACATAGGTTTGCTTTCTGACTAGAGTAAGTCCTCTAGGATTAATTGAGTGATGTTTAGAGAGTATTTGGTCAGGGTTTGGCTGAACGACAAGGCTTTGAAGGTGTTAATTAATGAGAAGGAGGAGTGTCCTTTTATAAGAGGGGTGAGGGGCACCTTTGGAAAAGCTAGAAATATTATTTTATAATTAATTCATATTCGGTTTCTAATGGCTCCAAAGTGGATTATTTAAAGTTTAAGGTGGGGATAGGTTAAAAAGCACTCAAAAAATAGGATTTATACAGGTTTGTGTCACCATATTAACCTTATCATTAAGTATTAACTATTTGTTAATTAGTTTCACTTTTTCAATGTCTCTTTGTATTTTTATATTATATGGTTAATAAACTTACTATATACATCAAAGAGACCCTAAATTGGTTCATTGATGATAAAACAATCATGATATAAGTCTCTTGACCGATCCTTAGATTTTTAGAAATTTAATATCAATTAATAATGTAGTATTTGTTTTAAAAACTCTTTTATGTCAATTTTGACACGATTCAATAGTTCATTTTTGTAAAAATCATAACATAATTATTACTTCTAAAAACTTTAATTACATAATTACTAACATATAATATTAACCTATAAAATTAGTTTAATTCTTAAAAAGTCTCAAATTATATTTATTTGGGTATTTATAATATCAATTGTTTTAATTTTTCACTATTATGGGAATTACTGTATCATCATTGTGTCATAAATAAATTATATTATTTAATGTCTAAAATTTATAAATAAAATATAATTATGTAGTAAATAATTTTATATTTATAATAGATATTTATAGTCGAAAATAAAACATATATAACTCTATGTAAAAATTGTTTTTCTAAAAGATATATACTTATGTCATTTTTGTATTTATTTTAACTTAATTAAAATAATGTGTACCTATCACCTACAAGTGGCTCCATGGGGTCACAAAATCGACCCAAAGATGCCCATGATCGGACATGTATCCACCAATAATGTTAGGACACGTATTAGGATAATTTAGTATTATTATAATATTATTTTTTAACCCTTATTGACCGGATTTACCCTTTAACCATGGTAAATAAAATATTTACCAAAGTAATTATTCCAAATGGCTAAAAATATAAGTTAACTATTTAAACAATTTGGACATCATGATTCTAAATATGGAAACCTTTTTTACAAATTCAAAACACAGAAGTGACAGAAATTAATTTAGAATTAATTCCCGCTGTCAAACAAAAAGAGTGTTTTTAAGATATAATAGATACCAAAAGATTGATAATAGCTTATGTCCGTTTTAATTGTGTAATTATGTCCAATGACAAACATTGTATTTAATGGTAAACATATATTCTAAATATACTTCAAAACCACTCAAATTCCAAATTTATCACTATTAATTATTTTGATTAAAAAAGTTGTTTTTATTTAAAATTTAGTAATTTTCATTATTAATCAAAATATTAAAGTTATATGAAAAGTACCAAAATTTCACCTTAGGCTATATTCGATACTCCGAATCCAAAAATGGAGTCCGTTTTGGGAGATAAATTTTCTAAAATTTTAAAAAGTAGGTATTACTATTCATAACAGATAGTTTGATCGGTTGTGGTGTGTGTTAGAACTCGATTTTGCGTACAAGACACGCTATTGCATTATTCAAAGAGAAGCGTACAGTAGAAATTTGGGGTGTTACAACTTCCACATAGAATATAGAGTAACTATTCCAATGTGGAAGTGGTGTTGAAGTATAATGGTTGAGGAAATGAATTTTGGGGTGGAAGGGTGTTTCATTATGGTCATCGAGGACCTACACCCATAATGATGGGGGTTTCTAGTTAGAAGTTGAACACCCACACCCTGGTGTGACAAGATGGTTCCACACCAATCATCAAGGACCTACACCCATTATAATTTTCGGTTTCAATTGACATAAAGTGTTAGATGACTCGCTTATATGTTGATGGGGATTCTACTCAATAAGAATCCTCTGGTGATCTTTCCAGATCACTACCATTTTCGAGCACCGCCTTAGTAACATTAATTATTGAAACATTTCATACTATATCTTGAGAACCACTATAGATGAAACCATCTCATTATACATGAAAAAACACTCATGATATGATAGATACAATGTAACACCCGAGACTTTTATGTTATATAAATCATCAAAGGAATCTTTTTCTACACAACACTTTCTTGGCTTGCTTTACACGCAATCGCGACCTTCCTCGATAGCTTGCGTCGTACGCAATACCGAGTTTCACTAAACAACAATATGCTATTAAAACTAGCCGTTATGAATAGTAATAACCACTTTTTGAAATTTTATAAATTTTATTTTTCAAAATGGACTTCATTTTTGGACTCAGAATATCGAAATTATCCTAGGGTGAAATATTGGTATTTTTATGAAAACTTTCAATTTTTGATTAATAGTGAAACCACTAAGTGGTAGGTTAAAAACTGAATTTTGCATAAAACTTAATTTTGCCGCTTCTGTGAATGGAATTTCAAAAATCTGAGAGACACGGTTAATATCAAGGACTAAAATGTGGTTCAATGAGATGAAAATAATTTTTTGGTGAATAGTAACTTTTTACTTTTTTTACCGCGGTTAATAGTAAATAGGGTAACTATGGGTAAATATGATATCAATATTACCCTAACACATGTCCTAATTCTATTGGACAAGTGTAATTCGACCAAAAACAAACTTAGAAATAAAATATGACCATTTAGGCCCACTTGGATTAGATTAGGACATTTATTATTAATTTATTTAAAGAAGGGTTAAAATAGTTAAAATCAAAGTTTAATAAGTAAATCATTTTTAATATAAGGTTATACATAAGATAAATTCGATTGTAAATACTCATTAGAAAGCTAAAACGATTTCCTACATGATGGTATTTTATTTGTAATTTTTAGAAATCAAATAATTTAATTTATTTATGACACAAAGATGATGCAGTAATTATCTTATTAATGAAATATTGACAAAATTGATAATATAAATACCAAAATAAATGTAATTTGAGACTTTTTATGAATTCCACTAATTTTCTAGGTTACTATGATATATTAGTATTGATTTAATCAACTTGGTTCGAACATATAATTCTGTTATGACTTTCACAAAAATCATATATCAAATAGTGTCAAAATTGACACAAAATAGTTTTTAAATCAAATATTATATTATTAATTGTTATTTTGTTCCTAAAAATCTAAGGTTCGGCCAAATGACTTAGATAAGGATATACATATTAATAATAAACAATTTGGGGTTCGTTTGGCATGTTATAGTAAGTGTATTAACCATATAGTGAAAGAAAACAAAAAGACACGGTAAAAGTTAAATTAATTAACTTAGAGTTAAATCTAATTGATAAGGTTAAAATAATACCCTAAACATTTCTAAATCCTATTGGTTGATAGGATTTCGACCCATCCCCACTTTATCTTCGAAATAAGACCCTTTGGAACCATTATAAACCGATTTTGACTTTAATATAAAATAATATTTTGAGATATTCCTAAGGTGCCCCTCTCCTCCCTTATAAAAGGGCACCTCCTCCCCCTCCTCCTCACACCAATTTGAGCACTCAAGCTCGGCCAACCCCTGCCATTTTCCCTTCTCCACTTCCCTAGAATAATCCTAGAGGTCCTGGTCTTCTCCAAAGACCAATCTTAGTTCCTTAAGTGGAGGATTCAAAAAGGCGTTCCAAAGAAGAGGTAATATCCATTACCGATCTTTTCAATTTCTTTCTTCTTCAACTTCTTCTTCTTTAGTTGTTTCATGATAAATTAATAACATCAGTATTACTTACATACTGATATGTTATTATAAATATGAAACAACCCTAATTCACCTTCTATCCATCCTACGGAAAAATGAAATCACCGCGCATGCGTACGTACGGAATACCGTCTCCACGCCGTGGTGTAATCTATTTTCCACCATCACCTTACAAGGATGGGTATAATGGTGTAATCAGTAACTATATATGATTATTATTAAGTAATATTGATACTGAAATAATATATATATATACTCCAATACAATTCCACGATCATAGGAATGATATCATCACTCGTGCGTACGTACAGAATACCGTCTCCACGATGTGATGCGACTCGTTCTACATGATCTTCATTTCATAATGATTATATAAATGAATTGAATGAATGAATATGGTATATACTACACTAATACCATTCTTGAAATGAATTATCTATAACCTAAAGATAAGAATAAGAATTTATTCGACAAAACACGCATAAGAACAAAAAGTTATAAAGACCCGAGTAACAAGTAACAATGAAATATTACTAAAAAGAAGCTAATAATATGACCATATATGATCTCATATCAATATGTATGATTCTGGAATAAGTCAATAACAGTATTTAAACCATTATACAAGAGCTTCGGACACGAACAAATCAAATCGGACCTAAGGTAAGGGAAATATCACAATCTCATTTTTATCCGAGATTGTTTATTCGTAAGTATTTACTAGGTTGTATTTTATCATCCACATCTATGTTTTATCAATATGTAATATTATTTCCATCCACCTAAAATTGTTTAAATCCATTTTTACCCTTCGGTGAGTTTTTAGTAGTACGTATGAAAGGAATCTTTTGTCGTTTTTCGTACGAGGTACTTTTTGACTTTTCCGACAAAAGTACGAAGAATGTTTTTTTTAACTTATACGGCACGAACGGATTTCTACTGTTTTATAAAGCCTTATTTTCATGAAGCTTCCTCTAAAAGATTTCATGACTATTTTCAATAAAATCTCTTTCTTTTAAAATTGCATGATGTTTTGTGAAAAGAAATTGATTTTGAAGAAGAAAGGATATTTTCCTCAAGAATTCAATTCAAGTGTTTTATCAAAATTATTTTCCATCTAAGATAATAAAGAGTTCTGTTTCTATCCATATTTTTACATTGATTTGACTATGTTGTGATGGAATTATGTTTATGAATTGCTTTATCTTATATGAATTGATTTATGATGTCATGATGTTTCAAGAATCCCATTTTTGTTACATGTGTTATGCGATTATGTATGTTTTATGATTATGTGGCACACATAAGAAAGGATTCATTATAAGATGGGTGGGACCTATATCTCCCTCCAATGCATTGGGTAATGATTTTATATCTCATGATATAGACATGGCTGGAACGGAAGGTTATTTCGGTTCAGTGATACAGGACTGAAACGAGGAGTGAACTCGGTTCAGAAAGGGACTTTGTCCACTAAGATAGTCTTGGCAATGAGTCATGACTAACAAGAAATGATTTTCCATGATTATGTGTACATGCCACAAAGATTCAAGTTTTATTTTATGATTATGGGGATCTCATTTTCACTTCTATGATTTATTCCATGTTAAGATATTATGATCTCTTTTGCAGGTTTTGATTTTCATAAAGATATGATATGATTTTTATTTCCTTTATTTGCCCTTGCTGAGCATTTGAGCTCACCCTTTTATGTTTTCTTTTCCCCAGGTCAGGAAGATGGATATTAAGTAGAATATGCTAAAAGGGACCCTAGATATGATGAAATAAATGGGAGACACTGTAGAAGATTTATGAACCAGTTGTTTATGTTTCCCCAGTTTCTAAAGACACTATACCTATACGGTCCTTTGTGGTTTTGTCATATGTTGTAATAAGAGTGCTTCAATTTTGAAGTATTAACAATGTATGTAAAGTGTGGGTCGTTATAGTTGGTATCAGAGGAAAGGTATAGTCAACCTTTGGAAACTAGGATGTGAAAGCCTTAGTAAGAACCCTAAGGATAAGTCTAAGTATAGAACACAATCTTAGAAATGGCCATGAATAACCTAGGATAAGACCATAAGCATGAAAATTTTATTCTTGAATTATGTGGTTTCCTATTATAATTAGTGTTGCTCACACTATTCTTCTTGGTTTTAGTCAATGGCTGGAACCCGAAGGAACCGTGTTAATGCGGAATGCAATGGGAAATGCAATGATTGTCCCCCTGAGCAACCAAACGATATGGGAGTTGGAATGCAAAATCTTGTAGCCATGCTCACACAACTTTCTCAAACTATGAATCATGCAGGATTTCCAAACGAACAAAGAAGGGAGCAACATTCTGTTGAATCCTTCATGAGGCAGCGTCCACCATCTTTCAGCGGGTCTACTGATCCATTAGTTGCTGAACAATGGATTAGTACTACTGAAAAGATATTTTCAGTTCTTCAATGTTCTGAGCATGATAAAGTCATCCTAGCAGTGTATCGTTTGGAAGGAGATGATGATCAATGGTGGAATCTTGTTAAGAATACAAGGCAAAGGGATGAAATTGAGTCTATGGAATGGGACGAGTTCAAGAACTTATTTTTCAATAAGTACTTCCCTCGTATTCTCCGAACAAAGATGGAGAAAGAGTTCCTTGAACTGAAGCAAAGGGATGATGAATCTGTTGGTACCTATGAAGCAAATTTTACCAGACTTGCAAGGTACGCTTCTGGTATTATTATCCAACCTGAGAGTAAGATCGATCGATTCTTTAGTGGCTTAAAACCAAGTCTTCGAAGGGCGTTAGCCATAAGGGACTTCAATAGCTACGAGGAAATCGTTCGATGTGCTCTCAAAGTCGAGATGGAGATTGGAGTAACCCATCAGTCACATGGGTTTGATAAGAAGAGGAAGATGGAATTCAAAGAAAAATCTAAAGAGCACACGGAAAAGAAGATGAACTTTCCCTTATGCTCAAAGTGTGGAAAGAAACATGGAGGGAGTTGTCTTAAAGGGACAAGTAAATGTTTTAAATGTGGAAAGGAAGGTCATCGGGCATTTGAATGCCGTGATAATGGGAAGAAGATGTCTAATGATGCAAACAAAGGAAGGGATACACAGAATGAACCTGCTACACTTCAATGTTTCAAGTGCAAGGAGATGGGGCATTATGCCAATCAATGCCCAAATCCAAGGGTTGATGATGATGGTCGACGTCAACAAACTCTTAAGGCTAAAGAAAAAGGAAAGTCACATGCAATTTCTATCAGCGATGTGGAGTACGATAACGAAGTGGTGAAAGGTACACTTACCATCCACTCTAAAGTAGCAAATGTTTTATTTGATTCTGGATCCACCCACTCTTTTATTTCTGAAGACTTTTCTAAGGGTATCACCTTATTACCTCAACAATTAGATGTTGAGTTAGCTGTGACAACACCTAATGGCACATCAATCGCATCAAAAGTTTATAATTCTTCTCCGATCGAAGTTTGTGGGAAAGTGCTTCCTGCAAATCTTGTGATCCTTCCTTTAGTGGAATTTGATGTGATTCTTGGCATGGATTGGCTTTCTCTACATGGAGCTCATATCGATTGCCAAAGAAGGGAAGTCACATTTCATATTCCAGATCAATCTACGATCGTCTATCAATGCAAGGATGAACATAACCTTCCAGTGGAAATTTCTTCCATCTTATGGGTATTGATTCCACTAAATGAAGGTTATTTATCTCAAATGGTTGGTGAGAAACTCACGATTAAGAATATGCCCATTGTACGGGAGTTTGATGATGTCTTTCCGGAGGAATTACCGGGTCTTCCACCAAATCCTGAAGTTGAGTTTTCAATAGAACTCGTACCAGGTGCTTTGCCTATTTCAAAGACACCTTATAGAATGGCCCCAATTGAGTTGCAGGAATTGAAGAAGCAACTCCAAGAGAATCTTGATAAGGGATTCATACGCCCTAGTGCGTCACCTTGGGGAGCACCTGTTCTATTTGTTAAGAAGAAAGATGGATCAATGAGACTCTGCATTGATTATAGAGAACTTAACAAGATCACTATCAAGAACAAATATCCTCTCCCACGCATTGATGACTTATTTGACCAACTACGCGGAGCTCAATACTTTTCCAAGATTGATCTTCGTTCAGGGTATCATCAATTAAGGGTCAAAAGGGAGGATATACCAAAGACGGCTTTCCGTACAAGGTATGGACACTATGAATTTATAGTGATTCCATTTGGTCTTACTAATGCCCCTGCTATCTTCATGGATCTAATGAATAGAGTCTTTAGAGACTATCTTGATCAATTTGTGGTAGTCTTTATAGACGATATTCTTGTCTATTCAAAGAGCAAGGAAGAGCATGAAGATCACTTGAGAATTATATTGAAGACCCTGAGAAAGGAGAAGATTTATGCCAAATTTACCAAGTGTGAATTTTGGCTTCAAAAAGTTGCATTTTTGGGTCATATAATCTCAAAAGAGGGGATATCTGTGGATCCAGCAAAAACAGAGGTTATCGAAAGATGGTCAAGACCAACAACAGTAACTGAGATCCGAAGTTTTCTTGGTTTGGCTGGATATTATCGACGTTTTGTAAAAGATTTTTCACGATTATCTAATCCACTCACCAAGTTGACTCGGAAAGGAGTTAAGTTTGTCTGGACAGAGGAATGTGAAGAGAATTTCAAGGAGTTGAAAAGAAGGTTATCCAGTGCACATGTGCTCACACTGCCTTGTAGTGGAGAAAGGTTTGTGATCTACAGTGATGCATCCAAGAAGGGATTGGGGTGTGTTCTTATGCAAAATGATATGGTGATAGCTTATGCCTCACGACAGTTGAAAATCCATGAGCAAAATTACCCAACACATGATTTGGAGTTGGCTGCGGTAATCTTTGCATTAATGATTTGGAGGCATTACCTTTATGGTGAAAGGTGTGATATTTATACTGATCATAAAAGTTTAAAGTATATTTTCACACAAAAGGAGCTGAATATGCGCCAAAGAAGATGGTTGGAGCTGATTAAGGATTATGACTGCTCAATCCATTACCACCCTGGGAAAGCAAACAAGGTGGCAGATGCATTAAGTCGACAAGACCATGCTAGTTTATCCATGATGAGGATCACAAAAGATCCAATATTTATGGATTTACAAATGATGGATCTTGGAATTATAATGGAAGGGGAAAAATCTTATCTTTCTCAAATGAATGTTCAACCATCTATACATGTGAAGATTAAAGAGGCACAGAAATAAGATGTCGAGTTACAAAAGAAGGTGAGAAATGTTCCTGAATTCAACCTTGATTGTGATGGGATAATAAAGTTCAGGAATCGGGTTTGTGTTCCTCCCATCCCCGAATTAAAGAAAGAGCTGCTGGATGAGGCTCATAGTTCTTCATTCTCTATTCATCCTGGAAGCACGAAGATGTATAGGGACCTGAAAGAGTACTTCTGGTGGGATGGCATGAAAAGGGATGTTGCTGAATATGTCTCTCGATGCTTGGTTTGTCAACAAGTTAAAGCTGAGAGACAGAAGTCTAAGGGGATGTTACAACCATTACCCATACCCGAATGTAAATGGGAAAACATCACTATGGACTTTGTCACAGGACTTCCTAAAACATCCAAAGGCAATAATGCTATCTGGGTCATAGTTGATCGACTTACAAAGTCTGCACACTTCATTGCTATTAGAGAGGATTTCTCTCTAGATCAACTTGCCAGGATATATGTAAAGGAAGTGGTAAGATTGCATGGAGTACCACTTTCTATTATATCTGATCGAGATCCGAGATTTACCTCGAAGTTTTGGCGAAGTCTTCAGCATACTCTGGATACAGAGTTGAGTTTCAGCACTGCTTATCATCCCCAGACAGACGGTCAGTCTGAGAGAACAATTCAAACCCTAGAAGATATGTTGAGAGCTTGCTCTATGGATTTCAAAGGAGGTTGGGATCAACACCTACCTTTGGTGGAATTTTCTTATAATAATAGCTTTAACTCCAGTATTCAGATGGCTCCTTATGAAGCTCTCTATGGAAAGAAATGCAGGACTCCAACTTGCTGGGATGAAGTTGGGGAAAGAAAGCTATTAGGACCTGATCTCGTTGATGAAATGGCAGAAATGGTCAGATCTATTCAACAACACATAAGAGCAGCTCAGAGTCGACAGAAAAGTTATGCCGACAACCGAAGAAAAGACCTAGAGTTTGAAGTGGGTGATAAAGTGTTCTTACGAATATCTCCCTGGAAGAGGGTTATGAGATTTAGAAAGAAGGGGAAGTTGAGCCCTAGATATATCGGTCCTTTTGAAATACTGGATCGTGTTGGGAAGGTAGCTTACCGATTGGCGCTTCCACCGAATCTCTCTCAAGTTCACGATGTGTTCCATGTATCTCTCCTGAGAAAGTACATACCAGATCCTTCACATGTACTCAGCTCAGAATTTGTACCGCTGGAGCAAGATCTTTCTTATGAAGAACAGCCGATAGAGATTCTGGATCGTAGCGAAAAAGTCCTACGAAACAAGACCACTCGCTTGGTGAAAGTTTTATGGAGAAACCACCAACTTGAAGAAGCTACATGGGAGCTTGAGGATATGATGAGGGAGAAGTATCCTCATTTGTTTGTTGCAAAGTGACGAATTTCGAGGGCGAAATTCTTTTTAAGGGGGGTAGAATGTAACACCCGAGACTTTTATGTTATATAAATCATCAAAGGAATCTTTTTCTACACAACACTTTCTTGGCTTGCTTTACACGCAATCGCGACCTTCCTCGATAGCTTGCGTCGTACGCAATACCGAGTTTCACTAAACAACAATATGCTATTAAAACTAGCCGTTATGAATAGTAATAACCACTTTTTGAAATTTTATGAATTTTATTTTTCAAAATGGACTTCATTTTTGGACTCAGAATATCGAAATTATCCTAGGGTGAAATTTTGGTATTTTTATGAAAACTTTCAATTTTTGATGAATAGTGAAACCACTAAGTGGTAGGTTAAAAACTGAATTTTGCATAAAACTTAATTTTACCGCTTCTGTGAATGGAATTTCAAAAATCCGAGAGACACGGTTAATATCAAGGACTAAAATGTGGTTCAATGAGATGAAAATAATTTTTTGGTGAATAGTAACTTTTTACTTTTTTTACCGCGGTTAATAGTAAATAGGGTAACTATGGGTAAATATGATATCAATATTACCCTAACACATGTCCTAATTCTATTGGACAAGTGTAATTCGACCAAAAACAAACTTAGGAATAAAATATGACCATTTAGGCCCACTTGGATTAGATTAGGACATTTATTATTAATTTATTTAAAGAAGGGTTAAAATAGTTAAAATCAATGTTTAATAAGTAAATCATTTTTAATATAAGGTTATACATAAGATAAATTCGATTGTAAATATTCATTAGAAAGATAAAACGATTTACTACATTATTGTATTTTATTTGTAATTTTTAGACATCAAATAATGTAATTTATTTATGACACAAAGATGATGCAGTAATTATCTTATTAATGAAATATTGACAAAATTGATAATATAAATACCAAAATAAATGTAATTTGAGACTTTTTATGAATTCCACTAATTTTCTAGGTTACTATGATATATTAGTATTGATTTAATCAACTTGGTTCGAACATATAATTCTGTTATGACTTTCAAAAAAATCATATATCAAATAGTGTCAAAATTGACACAAAATAGTTTTTAAATCAAATATTATATTATTAATTGTTATTTTATTCCTAAAAATCTATGGTTCGGCCAAATGACTTAGATAAGGATATATATATTAATAATAAACAATTTGGGGTTCGTTTGGCATGTTATAGTAAGTGTATTAACCATATAGTGAAAGAAAACAAAAAGACACGGTAAAAGTTAAATTAATTAACTTAGAGTTAAATCTAATTGATAAGGTTAAAATAATACTTTAAACTTGTCTAAATCCTATTGGTTGATAGGATTTCGACCCATCCCCACTTTATCTTCGAAATAAGACCCTTTGGAACCATTATAAACCGATTTTGACTTTAATATAAAATAATATTTTGAGATATTCCTAAGGTGCCCCTCCCCTCCCTTATAAAAGGGCACCTCCTCCCCCTCCTCCTCACACCAATTTGAGCACTCAAGCTCGGCCAACCCCTGCCATTTTCCCTTCTCCACTTCCCTAGAATAATCCTAGAGGTCCTGGTCTTCTCCAAAGACCAATCTTAGTTCCTTAAGTGGAGGATTCAAAAAGGCGTTCCAAAGAAGAGGTAATATCCATTACCGATCTTTTCAATTTATTTCTTCTTCAACTTCTTCTTCTTTAGTTGTTTCATGATAAAGTAATAACATCAGTATTACTTACATACTGATATGTTATTATAAATATGAAACAACCCTAATTCACCTTCTATCCATCCTACGGAAAAATGAAATCACCGTGCGTGCGTACGTACGGAATACCGTCTCCACGCCGTGGTGTAATCTATTTTCCACCATCACCTTACAAGGATGGGTATAATGGTGTAATCAGTAACTATATGTGATTATTATTAAGTAATATTGATACTGAAATAATATATATATATATACTCCAATACAATTCCACGATCATAGGAACGATATCATCACTCGTGCGTACGTACAGAATACCGTCTCCACGATGTGATGCGACTCGTTCTACATGATCTTCATTTCATAATGATTATATAAATGAATTGAATGAATGAATATGGTATATACTACACTAATACCATTCTGGAAATGAATTATCTATAACCTAAAGATAAGAATAAGAATTTATTCGACAAAACACGCATAAGAACAAAAAGTTATAATGACCCGAGTAACAAGTAACAATGAAATATTACTAAAAAGAAGCTAATAATATGACCATATATGATCTCATATCAATATGTATGATTCTGGAATAAGTCAATAACAGTATTTAAACCATTATACAGGATCTTCGGACACGAACAAAGCAAATCGGACCTAAGGTAAGGGAAATATCACAATCTCATTTTTATCCGAGATTGTTTATTCGTAAGTATTTACTGGGGTGTATTTTATCATCAACATCTATGTTTTATCAATATGTAATATTATTTCCATCCACCTAAAATTGTTTAAATCCATTTTTACCCTTCGGTGAGTTTTTAGTAATACGTATGAAAGGAATCTTTTGTCGTTTTTCGTACGAGGTACTTTTTGACTTTTCCGACAAAAGTACGAAGAATGTTTTTTTTAACTTATACGGCACGAACGGATTTCTACTGTTTTATAAAGCCTTATTTTCATGAAGCTTCCTCTAAAAGATTTCATGACGATTTTCAATAAAATCTCTTTCTTTAAAATTGCATGATGTTTTGTGAAAAGAAATTGATTTTGAAGAAGAAAGGATATTTTCCTCAAGAATTCAATTCAAGTGTTTTATCAAAATTATTTTCCATCTAAGATAATAAAGAGTTCTGTTTCTATCCATATTTTTACACTGATTTGACTATGTTGTGATGGAATTATGTTTATGAATTCCTTTATCTTATATGAATTGATTTATGATGTCATGATGTTTCAAGAATCCCATTTTTGTTACATGTGTTATGCGATTATGTATGTTTTATGATTATGTGGCACACATAAGAAAGGATTCATTATAAGATGGGTGGGACCTATATCTCCATCCAATGCATTGGGTAATGATTTTATATCTCATGAGATAGACATGGCTGGAACGGAAGGTTATTTCGGTTCAGTGATACAGGACTGAAACGAGGAGTGAACTCGGTTCAGAAAGGGACTTTGTCCACTAAGATAGTCTTGGCAATGAGTCATGACTAACAAGAAATGATTTTCCATGATTATGTGTACATGCCACAAAGATTCAAGTTTTATGTTATGATTATGGGGATCTCATTTTCACTTCTATGATTTATTCCATGTTAAGATATTATGACCTCTTTTGCAGGTTTTGATTTTCATAAAGATATGATATGATTTTTATTTCCTTTATTTGCCCTTGCTGAGCATTTGAGCTCACCCTTTTATGTTTTCTTTTCCCCAGGTCAGGAAGATGGATATTAAGTAGAATATGCTAAAAGGGACCCTAGATATGATGAAATAAATGGGAGACACTGTAGAAGATTTATGAACCAGTTGTTTATGTTTCCCCAGTTTCTAAAGACACTATACCTATACGGTCCTTTGTGGTTTTTTCATATGTTGTAATAAGAGTGCTTCAATTTTGAAGTATTAACAATGTATGTAAAGTGTGGGTCATTATATACAAGCCACAATCTGAGTAAAAAAGGAAGCATTTACCAAACATTGATCTTTCATAAAGATGAACCATGGGGTACACATAATGTGAGTAGACCTTTATGAAGTGTGGTCTGGATCCATAGCTTGGTCGTGTCCCTATTCATTAGACATATATTTTTCCACGTTTCAGTTCAAAAATCATGGTGTACTAAACTTAGTGTCCATGCTACCTAGGACGAAGATAATTCCTTTGAGTATTGTCTCCATACATGGATATCAGGCCATGTCCATACCCATGTACTCTCAAAGGGGGGTCTTTCTTGTGAAAGACATTACATAGATCACCCACTAGTGGATGAGGTACACATAGTGAAAGAGGGATACACGTCGTATAATCCTTATATATTTACAAAACGCTAGCCACCCAACTAAATTGGTTTCTTGTAGAGTGATCACCTTTGTGCACGGTGGGTTTCCAGTGTTTTCACAGAATTCCAATTCAATGATCTGGACAATGTATCATGTTATTCAATCATTGATCCGACCATGATTCTACCTAAAACAAAGAAATCGTCCCATATATATTGGTTTTTGGTTTTCTTTCACCGTAAATCAAATCTCACAAACCCATGGGAGGTTCCATCATTAATTCCACACACCTCCAATCCATCTACCAACATTGAATTACTCATAATTCATCATAATTGTCTTCTACAACTGCAAAAAAACTCAGATCTGGTTTTTTATTCTATCCATTAATCATTCATCAATGTATTCTTTTCCCATTGATCTATCATGATTGTTGAGTTCTGGATGATCCTTGTTGAACCTGACAAAGTCGAATTGGGACAAAAAAGTCCTTCTAGTGAAGAATATGAAGAAAATTATGTAGAATGAGACAAAAACAAAGGTTTATCTTTCCTTTACCAATAGTTAATGTCCAATTATGCAATTAATAATGTACATGGGCACATGAAAAGGATTCAATTGGCATAGATAAATAGAAAGGATTTATTAACTCATTCAATTTAATGAATGATGGATTAAACCACAAATTAGGTAGTTTATCTAGATAATGGATCATCCGTACCCAAATAATATACTATCCAATGACTATAGGAATTCATTGTGTCTATTGTGTCCATTGTATCCTATTCTTTTCTAATAAATTTTCTCTTCATCATCTGAAGTGGTTCACTAACAAAGGAGGAAAGATAAAATCTCAGCATATCCTGGGAATATGAGGTTAGCTTTGAGATAATCACCATTATAGTATATTTATAAACATTATATTTATAATAACTTGATTTTTTAAATTAGTTATTTTAATTTATTTACCCACTCAATGTACCGCCTCTGATAGATATGTGTGATGTTCCTCTAATGATCTAATTTAGGAAATTCGTATGGTAAACACCACGTTCTAGGCTTAAACATGGTCTCAAATTTCATATCCGAGCTCCCTGTTTAGATTTATCCCCTTTTTAAAAAAACTATGATCTAAAATTATAAAATATATTTAATATTTTCATAAAATTAATTATCAGTACACCCAGCCTCATAATAACATGTTATCTTAGTTCCTAGATCTGGAAATATATAAAAAAAATTTAATGTATTACTCGAGAAAAATAAGGTCTCTATTATCCAATTACTAATTTATTATTCCTTTAATAACTGCTAGTACAAATAATGTCAGGTAATTTGGTAATTCCTTGTTCTACATGACCTTATTAATTTATTTACTTTTATACTACACACTTCTATTCCTTATACTCATTGAATTGAAATTAATTAGGAACTATTGGTTGTAGCATACTAGGATTTTTCTCCCAAAGCTTATGGTATGCCACATAAAACATAGTAGGATATCATGCATGCATGTTAGGACTTTGATGATTATTTTTTGTTACCATTATAGTTCTATGATTGGAATTAGATATTTGAGCCTAGTATGTACTTAGAATGAATATAAGAGTTGGGTCTTTCTATTTTTTATTTTTTTCCTTGACATGTACATGAGTTATCTACAATATTTTCATTAATTTATATTTATATATCTTAATGGGTTTTATGGGTAATTATTATTATATTTTGTTTCATGTAAATTATTATTGATCTATAGATTATTAATTTTATTTATTCCAATTTATATTTAATAAAGTCCCAAAAGGTATTATTTCCTCATAATAGTATCATAAGAACCTCACTTTTAGTAAGAAGCCTTTAGAATATTAGGAGGCATGGGGGAGGTAGTGTTGGCCACCATCTTAGTAACTTATGACTAAATTAGGTCAGGTACAACAAAAAATAGTATCAGAGGTTATTTTTTTCATGAATATTTCTATTTTGGGATAGTTAATAGGAGGCTAAGTATTTGTTGGAGTCTAATGAGTACTAATATATGGAAATAGCCAACCCAAACAAGGGGTAAAGGCCACATTACCTAGTTTGGGACTATCCATAATAAATTATACTATTATAGTTGATTTTTATTTCATCTTGACTGAATTTTCATCTTTCCTATTGTTATTGATTTTTTGGATTTCTACATTAGGGATAACACGTCATGAGGGATTTTGTTCTTGAAATATTATTAGTATGATGGGATTTATATATCTTCTAGATTACATTATATGCGTGTCTTATTTTCTTCATTCATTTTTCATTTTTCATATTCAGTTTTTATATTATTTTTAATTACTATGTTACCTGTAGAAAATAAATTGGTTTCATAATATGTTTTAATTAAACTAATATGTGTTTTCCATTATCGATTGATTAAAAAAATTCATTTTCAAACTTTATTACGATATAATACTTATTATCGTAGATACATAACATTAGTTTTAACAAATTTTTGATAAATGGATTTCTAGTTTTTAAATTATAACTTTTTGTACCATCAGAACACATGAATTAAAATCATCTTAATTGAAAAACTAATTTTAAAAAATGAAAATTTAAGAAAATTTATGGAAAAATAAAATAAAATAAGGTTTCAATTAAGTGGTGTGTAAATTAAAATTTATATAACACTTCTTCTTTATTTTAGTAATTGATACCTATATAACTGAACCATTATATCTCAACCTACTGAATTGAACTTAAAGAAAAAAGTGGTTACATTAAAATTAGATTCTAATTACAATTTATTTAGTGTTTCATCAATAAATTTAGAATAGTTATCTATATAATAAAACCATGGATGACGTGACACCTCCCTTATAGGTTGAAAACAAATTTTCATGCCTTGGGTATTAGCCCCATTGGGAGATAATGATGTAAAATTATAGGAAAATTAAATGTTTCCAAAACCAATCATATGATATTTTATATAATTGTATAGTATATTCACACTTAACTAGTCCACATGATATTATAAAAGAAGATTTTGTTTTTTTGGGCCCCAATTATATGAGGTTTTAGTTAATTATTAATACTATTTTAACCTATATAGTTTTTCCCACAATTTTTTATGATTGTTTTTTTATAACATAGCCTAGTTTTGAGATCTAATTGATATCTAATTGTTCAGAATATTATAATATAATTTTTAATAAATTACATTATGAAGGTACATGGATAATGTTATATGTATATTTCATAAAATGTTTTTATATATAACTTGTTCATGAAATTTCATGTCATTGTGCCCTGAAATTTTTATGTGTAATGAGAGTTGATGTAATTCATTATATAAAAAACATATTTTTGTAGATAGTAAAGAAACACGTGTGGTTTTTTTATAATTTCATTATAAATACAATGTATTTTAATGTGGATGTCTCACATGAGCCTCAATTTTTAATTTTCTTTTTCTAGGAGTAGTAGTGTGCCTAATGAACTTTTTGGAATGACATTAATTTTGATTCTATTACTTCTTCAATGTGGAAGGATAACCTATTTTTTCTAGAACTCCTTGAGATAGGAAACATCATTGGATGCTTATGCTAAAATATATGCATGAATTTTTTTCATATATCTTTTTGGGTCATGCTGAACTATTAGAATGTGGAATAATTTTGTAGGTAGGTAGGTAGTGGGTTGAAAATTTAATCTTTATTAGAGATGTTAGATTCATGTATTCTTAATTTTAACGAGGATGACCTGAACATGTAATGGTTTTACTTCTAAAGAGTCATGGGAACCTACTTTTCAAATGAAGCTGAACTCATAAATTCTATTATATGATACTAGTTTTTCAAGACACCATGGCATATAGATTTAATTTCTGAGTTGGAAAGCATATAATGAGATGTGTAGTGTCATTGGGAATATGAATCAAATTAAACTGGTGATACCATAATGATAATGAAATATAAATTATGTCTCTGTTTCTGTATGTAATGTTCCTCATGTTAAGGTTTGGTGGTATGAGTTTTTATAGTTTGATATTAAAAATTCATGTTTTGAGGTTATGTGTGAGGTCATTATGTAACACATAAAGATATATTAGTTCACAAAATATTTGAAATGGGTCATGGCTACTTGTTAAATATTATTTTGGGCAATTACCAATGTAGTGGGAATTGTACATTAATATTTTCATCATTACATATGTATCCATGAAATTTTAATACAAAATTTAACTTCTTTGAATGATCAGGATAACTTTTTAAAAAATATTTGGATTTGTAACATTGTCTATCTGGGATAGAGTAATAGATTTAGTTTACAACATTATCAATGTAAATGAACATAAACTAGGAGAGAAATAGGCATACTTTTATAAATGGATATGTTCATATTTCCCTTATAAGAGGATGTAGTAAATATAAGTGGTGGTATTTTCACTACTAGGAATTTAGGGAGGGAATCTTCATCAGAAATAGAGTTCTAGTGCAAGTCAGAGGTGGTGAATCGTTTCAGATCTACATAGAAGCATGTTGGGCATATCTAAAATTTGTATTCAATAGAGGATAGAGTGTGTTCTGTGGTAACTAGTTTTATAATTTTTCTGATGTGAATATTAGGACACTCTTATGGAGGGAAGTATCCAATCATTATAGGAAATTTTTTTTCAAAACCTTGACAGAGCACAATTGTAGAATACTAGTCAATAATGGAATGACTGTATTTTGGAATCCAATGAGAAAATAATACTAAGGTTATAAGTAATGTATAATGTTTTAAATTTAAAAATTATGTTGAAAGATTGGATCACTTTTGGATGATTTATTTATAATTTGGGTGATTTTTTGACCTTGGGGACGTGAAGTATTGGTGGAAAATTGGTCCATAAAAAGAATCATGAATATGAGATGGATAGTTGAATTCAAAAATGTTTAAGAATTTCATGATTCTTAATTGAACATAGGTGGGTATATATGAATGTACATGGTTACCACATCGATTTGAGGTAATGAGATCATGTTCTTAAATAAGGTATCATCTTATATGTTTCACATTTTAATGCAATTCATCCTATGGTTATTCAACTATAATTTATGTACCCAAGATCAAATGAGTACAAATGATGACATGTTTTCATATTATTGAGTATGTTGGGTTTATTTTAGTGTGTAATACCTATGTATAATCCATTAAAATTGGGAGAAGAATATCAGTTGGGTTGTTAGGTTATGTAATGAATTTCATATCACTGTAAATTTAATGGTTGTTTTATGTGTGCATGGATGAATGATATTTTGTATTAAATAAGGGGAGATCGATCGTGTTAATGTTCATAAGGACTGGATATCCAGTTGTGAAATTATTTTGGGATGATTTCTGGAACATTGGTGCTCATGATATGGAAATGGATGAAGTGGTTTTATGAAGGTTTATCATGAAATATTTCATGTTGTCCAGAGTTAGATGACAATGGGTGCTTTTGATAATCACGAGATACCTCAGGATATAAGTGTATCATTTTTGGGTATTTAATGGCATATAGACATCAGAAAATTTATATTAAAAACTCAGGTTGACCAAAGGTAGTATGACTCCATGTTTATTAGGGGATTCTATGTGGTGGGTTGAAAACTTCATTTAGATTATCTATTCAATGGCAGTAGACCTTGTTCAAGGGATGGTTAGGTTTTCCCAGGACAACTTGATATGTCCAGTTATTGTCTAGGCAGTTATAGAAGGACGTTGACTTATAAAATCAATCTTCTTGTGAATTTTCCCAAGAATACCATATCCTAAACTCTCAAATACCTTTCAGTTTTAATGTATTCGAGAGTTAAGTCATAAATATTAAATAGAAACACCATATATTACAAACAGTACACATAAACATTATTACCAGTTTTTCATACAACAAAACATTTAATATTCAATGGGTTATATTTTTATTATATATCACCACACATTTTATCATGGCCTCATCCTTCTCCATACTCAACTATAAAACTTGTAGAAAGCATTTTAAAATGTGTTATTAGAGAAAAATGATTTGTAAGGGATGTAAAAAGAATGAAAGAAACTATTAGTCCATGATTACGTATAAAAATATTACTTTTTCAAAATAATCATTGGGCTTAAAATAAAAATTTTCATACCCAATAAATCAAATTCTCTACCAAAAAATTTAAATTACAATTTTTATACGAAATATTAAATGTAAAATAGAACTCAGAATTGTTTCAATGGAATCATAAAAAAACTATCATGAAATTATTACATAGTAGCGATTTTCAACATTAAAATGTATATTACACATTTATTTAATTGTGAAATCGTATGATTTATATAATATCCTATATAAGTTAAATAAATCATATAGGTGACCCATGGAATAATTTTTATATCACTTTTACATACAAATTGAATTACCACCACAGTTATAGTTGGAGTAACCATTAATGATACACATTAAAATTGATTAAACTGACTAGTATAAAATATAATAGAAGTATTACAAGAATGAAATTATAAAATAATTTTTTAAGTGTTAATCACATTTTCATCAAAATATTTTTTGAACACTCATTATCATTTTCCGCACTTACACGGATTACAAGGTTTTTTTTATTAATAATGGGTTGAGACTGTTCTCATAAAAAAATTAAATCAAAGGGATCATGGTCAAAATTTTAAATCTGATATAATTCCCTTGTATTAATATATGAATTTTAGTAATTTTATGTAGTTTGATAAAATAATATTTTTTATAAAATATCAATAATATATATTTTCAAACTAATAAATTATTTTGACATCAACAACAACATAAAAACCATTAAAAGTGAATAAAATCTTCTCAAATTACAATAAAATGTTATTAATGTCTATAAAAGAAATATAAATTATTAATTATTTTAAATTATACTAAATTTAATATTTTTTGTTACATTTATTCTTTTTCTCCCTTTAATGAATAATTACCCTCTCCATGTTGTGTAAGTATTTAGTCTAATTATTTATTAACTGTAAATTTATAATAAATTACCATTATTCATATAAATGATTTATATTTACAAAAACTATTTTCATCCAAAAAAATCATTGTTTATTATTAATATTAGAAATATTATATTAATTAAGTACACTAGTGTGTCAATTTTTCGTTTATTTATCTATAATATTATAAAGGTTATAATCTCTTTTGAATTATATAGAAGGATATATATTAGAAATATGAATTAATATATATTATATATACTAAAAATATAATATTTATCCATGTTTTATGGTCATTTAAAAGTAATTATCAATTTATTTTCAACTTTAATTATATGATTTATCCATTGTCATGGTATAAAAAGTTTCTAAAGTTATTATTAATTTAGATGAAAATTAATTTAGAACTATCTACCAAATTTTTAATGATTGATTTTGGATATGAAATTCAATTTTAAATATTAAAGACACAAAATTTTCAAAATTTATTTTAAAATTATATCTAAATACTCAATGAAAATTTGTTTCTCTGAAACATGAACTTTTTAAGAATAAAATGTTTCGTACTAATTTTATGTATAATATTAATTATAAAAATCATAATTTGATTTTTTTTATAAAATACATAAGTATTTATATTTTACAAAATTATAATTATAATTTTTATTTACTGTTAATGAAAGTCTGTTTTCAAAGAAAATCATTATTTATTCACTTCTCATTGAAAATTAAAACTTTTGATTAAAATTTAATTTCATTATAAGTTAATATTTATATAATTATATTTTAAATTATGTTAATTTTTTAAAATAAATTTTATAAATTTTAAAGATATGAAATATAATAATTTCTCAAAAAATATAACAAAAATATTTTGTAAGGAAAGAGTTTTTTGAATCGTAAAATCAATTTTGTAACTATTGAGTTCTAATTTATAAATAATTAATAAATAAAATTATTTGATTATTAACATTAAATATATCTCATTTTGTGGTTATAATTATTCATACCCATCAATTAAATGTTAGGTTTATAATAGTCACATTTAAATTTTAGTATTTTGTGGTTTTCTAATGCTCATGAACTCATACTTTGTATGCTATCGAGCATAGTCATTATTTTAAAATATATAGATAATATAGGTGATATCATACCACTTAAGACTCAGAAGATAAATATATATCTAGTTTTGGGTTCATTTTAATCTCATGTGTGTTTATAAATTTTATGTTGTTAATAGTGTCGAGCGGGATGGTGAACTGTTGAGATCGTTATTTAACAAGAAATTATATCACTGAGAGGCAATATGGTTAAGAATATTCCTCGTATGTTGTTATCTCTGACGGAGAAGAATATTGGTTAGTGAATCCAATTGGATGAATAAATAAATCACTCATGTTAGATGATAGACCTATAGAATTGACCTGGTTTTCATGAGAACATGAGCTTCAACTCAGGTTTTACAGGTCCCATGTCTTGTGCTTGGTGATACACTTTGGGGGCATGTTATGCGAATGAAAATGAAACATTGTAATTTGAAAATTATTTGGTTGCTATTATAGTATGAGTGTTTTTAATTGATATGACTATGTCTTATCAAGGTCATTAAGTACAAAATTGTATATATTATAAGATCATATGTTAATACCGGTTATGAATTCCGAAGGGGTTTTGTTTTCTAAATGTATTAGGTAGGTTTCTTGTAGAAATGAGAATCTGAATCAAATGTAGATATTTTTAATTCCTTAATAGTGATTATTATTATATGGTTCCCAAAAGATATTTATGTCAGGTTATTGTGGAAGAATCATGAGCTTCATGCCTAAATTTCATTGTCTATAAATTTTCACCCTTTGCTGCATGGTTATTGAATATTTTGGGCTATATGTGCTGCCCAAAAGTGTGGCCTATTTTCAATGGTCTAATATTTGGAGAGAAAAAATATCATTAAATATTCACTAATCATGCACCCAAGGTTTCACTTAAGAAAACCACGAATATATATAAAAATGTTATGGTTCCATTAAGGCTACAATCATGAGTCACTTTTGGAGTAGATTATCCTAGATGTTAGTAGTTTTGATGTGACTATCATTTTCCTCTGATTTTAATAGAAATGGTTAGTTATCCTTATTCTCAGGACGACCATATAAAATGGATTGGGTGCTCTAACACAACGAATATGAGTTAGAGTGTGGTATTTAGTGTTCAACCCTAATGATGTTCATGAGTGAGGCTTTAGAAATTCATGTACATAATACTATGAAGAAAACTATTAGGGATATGATTATAAGAGGTTGGAGTAAACCCTAGTGGTGGTAAGTAAACCACTATCTTTAAAAATATTGAACACTCTTCATAAATAGAGTTCCATTGTTTGTCACAGCTATAGTTTTGTTTTGGAACTATATATTAGAATATTGTCTAAAACCAAAAACCATGTTTTGTGGATGATATATCATGTACCATTGGAAATATTTTTCTATTATATGTGTAGAAATTCATTTGAAAATCATATTCCAATTGTAATTTTGTCATTCCAAGAAATAATTTCCTATATGATAACGAGAACATGGTTTTAAAAACCTATTTGGAATTGTCTGAATAGCATTTAGAAGAAGAAGAACAGATATGTTAGAGTATTATAGTCATAGAGAATTTTCTAAATTTAAATATTCAGCTGTAATTTTTTACAGAGTATAAACAATATATTCCAATGTAGGGTGCATGGGTAACATAAGATAAATGAATGATCATTGGAGCATAAATACATATAATGTAGTATCACAATGAGATGTTTGGTGTAATTAACAACCTTTTAAACACACTTTGGATTATTTCTAGGCTTTAGTGGGTTTTTATGAATGATTATGGGTTCATGCGGGATTTAGTTTATCCGAGTCAGGTCAATATATATGGTTTTTTATGTTATGATAGAAATTAATAATATTGGTCAACATGAAGTTGTATGAATGATTTTCTCATATATAAATACACAAAGTTAGATACAAAATCATTTTCTGTGCCATATTAATATGATGAGTGAGTTTGGTGTATGATCCTTATGTTCGAATTGCTGGGACATAGGTAGTGGTAAAATATTAGTTATAAGTGGAGGTATTGCTTTCAATATGGAATCTTTGTATAATGAGGATTCTAGTAATATTTGGTGAGAGTTATTTAAAATAGAATTAGAGGACGTTGTAGTTATTGGTGTTCGACTGATAGGGATATCTAGTTGTATAATTCTATCAGGATGATCAATGGAACATCGGTTCACATTACCTAGATATGGTAGAGATGGATGGATTATGGTTTAATATGAAATTGTACCAAATACCGTGTTTTGACCTCAATGAATTCTTCGAGTGAC
Organism: Viscum album; assembly: GCA_963277665.1. NCBI lineage: Eukaryota > Viridiplantae > Streptophyta > Magnoliopsida > Santalales > Viscaceae > Viscum > Viscum album. The sequence goes on from OY728136.1 coordinate 616,348,831, forward strand.
CATGGGATACCTTAATAGATGAGTGTATCATAGTCTGATGTTTTAAGAGTAGAATCCAAGACTTATTATTATTGGTCTAATATAAGAATAAAAAACTTCTATATTTTGTGGGATTGAATACAGAAGGATTGTAACCTCATAAAAATCATCCTTAAAAAGGTAGTATATGTTTTCAAGGTTTTTAAAAACACTACAAGTAAGAATATACATATTCTATTTATTCCATGGTGGTGAAGGAACATCTATTTTTATTTGGTTTTGTAAATTAGTGTTGGTAGTGGTTAGATGGTTATCTCATGTTTTTTGAGGTTCAGTATGATGGGAATCATACTCATTGGGATAGAGAATTGTTGTGTTTATTCTTTGTAGGAAATTCTGATGACGATAAGCACTAAAGTATTGAATTGGCCTTAAGGGTTTGGATTCAAGGTGGGGATAAACATGGGTTTTGAAATCCAATAACATGATTGTGTATTTATCTTGAAATAGATAAGATCCACATAGAATCATCTCGTTGTTTGGTTAGTATTATGTCTTATGCATGGTGTTGTGTTTTGGGATCACATCAGGATTATAAATATATCATAGTTATATTTGAAATGGTTTTGATGACTGCAATATGTCAGGGAATATTTTGGTATGATCATGGGGGATTCTCGAGGTTGATAATTGAAAAGGCATGTAGGTTAAAATAACCCTTATATATAATGGTTGAGAAATAAAAATGATTTTTAATATCAATCTGGTGGATTTGTTGGCTATAATACCAAAACTCATAATGAAATTTGGTCAGTTTTAAGGCCATAAATGGCATATTTTTTATAATTTTTGGTATGAAATAGGTGTGAGATATGCTAAGTAAATCCTTAGTATCATTTTTCATGGATATTATTATTTGTATAGTAATATAAATGGGTCTATAGTTTGTGATAACTATGCACCCCGATTATCCAAACATATTGGTATGGGAACACACATTGTTTCTTCAGTATGTGGGGCTTAGAAAACTATATATACTTCTATAGAAATAATGGGGGATCTGAAAAGATTGATTATAGTTTTGTAAACCATGGATTTTAACCATGAGAAGTCGGGGTGATTAAAATAATGATATTGTATGGTTGTCTCGTGGTTTGAGAAATCAGGATTCCAAACCATGTGGCTGATTAAAAATATAATTTTTTTTATTTTACCATCCACCTATAAATGGTTTGGAAACCATTATCCAACTTGTTATCCACCTCAACAGTATCTCATCTTCTTCTCTCTTATTACATCCTCTATAAAACATTGTCTCTATTTCTTGGAAAAATATAATTTCATTTCCTATAACAACGATGCATCAGATATTCTTTACATCCTATAGATCTCTTCCATAGATTCTTTTTCATCCATGTTTCCTTGAACCGTTTATGTTGGTTATGTCTAAATTTCAAAGATGTTTTTTTCCAAATTATAGTTTCCTCCCTTTTAGGATAATTTTTCTGAAGATAAATAGTGAGTAAAGAATCATAATCATATTATAGAAAGCATGTGTTTTTTTAGATAATATTATTTTCATTGGTAAAATATTATTCTTTTCCAAAAGCCAATACATAGAATTTTGGATATAAAATTTATGATTAATTTATTTTTTTCATCCAAATACTAATGTATATGTAGTATTGTCCTCAATTTAATTTTATTATTTTGAAAATCTCAAATCATTCCACACCTTAGGGTGAGAATGAATTAAGTCTCATATCAAATTTATATTTCATTAAAATAAATTTTCTACTATGGTGTGTTTTTTTACTCATAGTAAAGATCCATTATATTATTCCACTCGATAACGAATGAACCCAGTTGGTTCATATATATTTTAATTCACTATAAACCATACCTAATTATTAACCAAAACACTCACTAATGATATATTTGAATAGGAAATTATGAAAAATCCAAAATTATTTTTAGTTCCAATAACCACTTAGGTTGTGTCTGGTGGGTCACTTAAACGATGAAACACTTATATGAACCATGTGAATGTCTTAGGATACTAAAACAATTTATGAACTACAGATTTGAAGGATAAATTATGGATCCCTTGTTCATTTCATTATATATACTTGTAAAAAATAGAAAAATTTAATTGTTAGTTTATATAAATACATTGTGGTAAACCTTGGGAGAAACCTCTAATGTTGTGAATTACTTTAATAAAATCATTTAAATTATTATTTTACATGATATTATGACTTATATCATTAATATCATAGAATACATATATATATTTTTGTGACACATATGAATTTATTTCTAGGGGTTCTTAGGGTATATATATTATGGAAATGCTTTTCATATGTTGAGATACGTGTAATGAAATGTAATAACATCATCATTATATTATAGAACTGCATATTTTTTTAATTAATGAAATTATTTGGTCAATTTTTAACAAAATTTATCTGATCCATAATGAATAAAATCCTTATTTAATTTTCCATTTCTTTCGTAATGAAATTATAATTACATCCCCTATCATTATACAAGGATTGGTTATGGTTTAAAAGACGGACAACCCATGGTAATGTCCTGGATTTTACTATTGAATTGAAAGCATCCACACAATTTATGTCATATGATTCATTGATGAGATTTCCTTATGTTATTCAGGTATTGGATCATGTCAATTGTATATATTAATGAATTCCTTAGCATGGAATGGAAAGTTCACCTAAAAACACTAGAAGCACAAAAATGTCTCAGATTAGCTCCTGGAAGCAGCTGAAATTCCACACACATGGAATGCCTTGTTTTATCACCATATATTACAATACAAAATCTATTAGTATTTATTTTGACAATGTCTTAATACGTGAATAATGACCTTTCATATATTGTAATGTTGAGGGTTCATCAGTAAATTTATATATATATTTATAAACGATGGATTGATCACCATAAGTGGGAACACCAATTCTATAAATAGAATTACATAGAGTATTCCTTAAATTATTATGGATCTAATATGTGGGAATAACCCATACCATTTCATGAATTAACCTTGATTCTTTTTGTTGGAATCCTAGGCTTCTATCCATGGGGTCTATTTCAATATTTTATTGTTATGATCATAGATAGTCCAACATTGACCAACATTGGTGGTATTCCCTAGGTCACATCCATCTACAACATTCCATGTTTATTACTACACACAACTATATTTTGTATTCATGGACTTTAGTTTCTTTTGATACCACTGGTTATAGCATACTGAATTTTACTCACACCATGTTCAAGCAACCACTTGGTACCCAAGTAGATCTAAAAGAAAAAATATAGGATTTTGATGTTTCTTTTTTTGTTACATTTCCTAGGCTGGAAAATTGAATTAGAGTTATGCGTTGGGTATATACTTAGTATTCATACAGTATTTGGGACTCTAAATTAATTCATTTATTTTCATCTTTCCATGTTGTTTTTTCTATAATAAGTACTTTTTTAGATATTTTTGGATCATAACATTTTTCTAGATAAAGAATATTTTTCTCTAGTTATCATAATTTCTAATATATAAGAAACTTTTTCATTTTATTTATTCCTATTTTATATTTTTTATTTACAAATATGGTATAGTTTTCCCATTGGACCATCAATATTCTATTAAATCTATTTGGAAACCTCTAAAATTTGGTGATGTTCAGGTGATTCCTTGCAGCCATTTCACTTTGTTATTTATTTACGAACCAGTTAAGGGATGAAACGGTTTCCTTAAGTTGGATAAATTTAATGTGATTTTGGAGAACTAATTTTTCCCTATTGAAGGAGAAAAAATATTATTTACTATAAAAATGGAAATAGATTTCATATAAACATATTATAGTATATATATTCAAGGATGGAAAAGGGGTACCATGAAAAAATATTATATAAGAGATATGATATATAATAATGGGGGATGTTTTGCAAAATTGGTTAGGTAGAAATTGTATATTATGATATATATTTTTTTATGAAATAAATGTGTTTTATAGACATACGATAGATAATAAAGAAGATTCAAATATATAAATCAAACCCCAAATTATGACTATCGTTAGAAAATTAATTACTATTTATTTAGTGAGATGTAATTAAAATTTTTAAGATGAAATTTATTTAATGGGGAGGAATATAACGACCCATTTTTTAGGAATCATATTCATTCCATTTAACTATGTTTATTTAATTCAACATATGTTTTCAAAAGAATTTAAATATAATGGTTATTAAGTTAAAAATATAGGCATTGAACTAATAAACATTATTCATTCTAATTCGAAATCTAAAATTAAAAAACATGAAATTTTGTATTACTCACCCTAGATTATTAAACAATTTAAACATGCATAAATAAAATTGGGGTAATAAATAGAAATTAATAAATTCACAAACACTAGGTGATCTTTTGGATTACCTTCACCTATGGGGATAAATAATTTCAAATAAAAACCCATAATGAGGACGAAATTAATGAAGGATAAATAATGTAATCATATCGGAGATGAAAACTACGTAATGTACAAGCCTAACTTTAGAAGTGAGAATGGAATGGATAATATTTTATTCAATATAGAGAATTAAAATTTATCTAATATAAATATGGTAAATAGAAATATTTTCATCAGATATATGGTTGTTTGATATACATGATTTTAATAGGTATAATTAATTTCTGTATTATTAGTACAAACATTAAATTGAAAAAAGTCACTAATAGTAAAAAAAGAAACAAAAACATAATATTATTATATATATATATATATATATTTGTTTTTATTATGTATTATTCTTAATGGTATTTTTATTAAAATATGATATTATGTAATCATAAAATTAAATGAAATATATTGATATAACAAGATTATTAAGATTAAATTTCATAAAAATAATTAGTTTTTATAAAGTATCTAGTGATGATTATTTAAGAAAATAGTCATTCATTTCAATGAATTTTTTAGTGCTATATAATTTTTTACAAATAATTTATATTGAATAATTTTAAAATATTATAGAAGAAATAATATATTAAAAATAATCTAATTGGATATTGTTTTTTTTATTTTTTAAAGGATGTGGAAAAAACATCAATTTATTATTAAAAAAAATACCTCTTATTGTACATATATATAGAGAACAATTACATATCCCAAAGGCCCAAGGCCAAGTGACCCAAATACCAAGCTTAAAGCATATGTTTCGGCAAAAAGCGCCTTTCAGTGAATATTTATGCTAAAAATTTATATATTTTTTATAATTTTTATTTGAATAAATTAATAAATTTTTAGATTAATCATGTAAATATTATATTTGGATGAATCTTTTTTATTTTTCAAAATAAATAAAATTTTTTGAATAGTAAAATATTCAATTGTTTTCTAAATTCATAGCATTTATGACTACAACAATAAGTATGTATAGCATAAAATCTTATAAAAATTTTTAATTGATAAAATAATTATTTAAAGGTAAAAAATACTCATTTCAAAATACTATTTTTAATTTAAAATAACATTGTTTATCTTTTTATTAAATTAAGTATTATTCTCCAATAATACATTCTATTTTTTTGTATTCTATTTTAATTAAATATTATTTTTGGTAAAATTCAGTTTTGGGTTACTTTGAAATCAAAATAATTTTTTTTTAAATATAAACTCATTTAAATCATTAAAATATATGAAATTTATAATTTTAACCAAAAAATAAATTTATGTGTTAATAATACACTATTGTCTAATAATTAGTTTTTTCATGTACATAATCTAATATTAGAAATAAATTTTATTACACATACATATTTTGTATGATGAAATTAATTTTATTTTTAATATAATTAGTTCCGAATTATTTATTTTGGTTCATATTTCTTCTATGAATTAAAATAAAATTAATAATGTATATCATATTCATATCATTTTAATCAAAATGGTTAAACTAAAAATTCTAAAAATAATGGGTATAAAAATAGTATTAGAAATATGAGGATGTGAATTTATAAGTGATTTGAAAACTTATAAAATCCCCAAAAACATTAGTTGAATTTTTTTGGAACCAAAGGATATTGGAAACATGTGCTCTAATTATATTAATTTGAAATATTTAAAAAAATTCATTTTGACCAATTTTAAAAGGTGTCTCTCACTAACCATTCAAAAAGGATTAAATAATTGTTTTTAAATATTATAATTTGAAAATTATATTTTCTTTATAATTATATTCAATTTCCCAGAGTTTACTATCCCATTATATTGTCTTAAGACCTCCATTTCTGAGAAGTCCTCTATGGAAAACACAAATATTTCTACGTGGGTAATCATTTTTTCAGTCATATTTTACATTACATATTAATTTCTCTATTATAATTTATTCATTATTATATAATATCAGTAGTATTTTTAAATAATTAATAATATTATCCTAATTTATAAATTATTAATCACCTTCACCTCTTTTTGTTAGAAAATGAAACATTTAATAGTGTATTGTGCAGACTACTGCCTCTATTAGGCGATGACTTATATATTTCACTACAAACAATAGTCACATATTATAAGGGTGAAATTGGTTAATTAATATGAAATACTTAATATAATAATTATAATTAATATAAAAATTATTATCCATTTTCTTTTCCACTCATTTTTCATTAAGTTGAATTGTTAAGCTTGTGTCTTGCTGGCTACCACCTCTATGATGTAACGTATGTCATATTCCATTTAGATTATTTATTTTTTACTAAAATAAATTATAATATGATTCAAAACCTTAAAAATTTTCTAAATATTATAATTATTATTCATTAATAAAGATTTAATGACCAAATTAACAACTTTCATTATCATAATCAAGCATTAATTATTTTATGTTCTTCTTTAGGCTAATTTAACCACCTACATGAACAATTCCATATAATAATATTGAGGAAGAATATGAAATATTAATTGGTAATAATATATCTTATAAATAATAATAAATAATATTTTATTTTGGATCTCTGAATATAATACTGAAATTAATCTCATTCACTAAAATTTAATCGCAAATTTATTTAAAATCATAAACACATGATCATCACCAAGTTCATCTTCATTGCTCATTAAAAAATCCCATATAATAAAAATTATATCATTATAAGTAATTTTAAATAATCAATTATAATACCTGGTATTATTTTATAATGATGAGATTTATAATAACAATGAATACTGACAATGTTATTGAGAATCTAGTTCAAAATGTGTAGGATTACCCAAGCCCAATAATTAAAATACATAAATCCTATTTTATAAACACATAACAAGTTATTATAAATTAGGAGTATATATTTTTAAGTTCTTTAAGGTGGTTATAAAATAAATTATTAATATATATATATATATATATTTGTAAATTTGTTTATAGAATGTTCATGAAGTCCATAAAAGAGTTCATGTGTTCTTTGTCAAAATATTATTTTCTTCAAACATGTTTCCTAAAATGAATTGTGATATCATTAATATGGTATAATTTATACCTAATAAATGAATTCATAAATATTCATGGGGTTATGAATATCTATTTCATTTTCTCTTTTTTAGGGTCCTCTTATTCAAATGATACAAAAGTTGTCAGGGTTTTTGTTAGCTCAACTCCCTCTGTTGTGTTATATTGCTTCCTCCAGAAATTATTTCGTCCAAAATTGGTTTCTTCGTTCTCTATAGTTTATTTAATGGTACCTTATCTTCCTATACGGTTTAAAATGTCATTTTAATTCAATTCATTTACCTTTATAAAATATCTTCCACAAAAGTATATAATTATTGAAAATAATTTCAATCTTCTTTAGTAATGGTTTCCACTCCATGGTCAGAGTTCTGTTCCCATCCAATATTCCCATTTTATTTATGGAAAAACAATTGTGTGGTACCCAAAATGAACCTATAACCATTATTTTAATATTTTTAAAATGATGTCTTAGTATATCTTGTTGGTGAGGTAAATTTTAAAAAGTTATTTCAAAATATTAAAAAAATTTCATTCTTTATTAATAAATTGTTTTTTCATCCTCTCAAAATTCCTTTTCAATAAAATATATTTAATTTCAAAAAAAATTGATAATATTTATTATACAATATTTTTCCAAAATAAATAAATTACCTTATAGAAAAATATATTTTTTGATGAGATATAAAACTACTTCTTTTATTTCAATATTATTAATTTTTTCACAATGATGTATCAAATTATTATTAGGATGTACATACTGAGTGAAATTATCACCACATTCCTAAAGATAATAAATAATCTATGATATATAGAAATTATACTTAACACCTTCAAAAATTTGACATATCATTAAGGATCCCTTGTATACATCCTATAAAAAATAAATTAGATAGAATTAAGCAGTAAATAATAACATATATTCTATGATACAACTTCATGAGACCATTTTGTTTTGATATTAGTTAGAGGAATCTAGAAATAGGGGGAAAATAGGGTGCTTCACAAATAATTTTCTTTTTCAAAAAACATAACAAAAAAATTGATCTTTTATACTTTTGAGAAGAAATATATTCAATATAATAATCCATCTTCTTATATCATATAAATATCAAACGAAAATATTGAATTTAAATAAAACAATGAAAATAGTATTTCAATTTTTTCAATAACACTAAACTATATATGTGGAGTCAAAAAATGTTATTTTTGTGTACAAAGTCCCAAAAATATGAACAATTTCAATGGATACAATTTTTGGAGATAGTATGTAGATAAAAAGGATCACTTCGATTACAATGGGTTTTGGGGTGTCATAATACCTCCCACATACCACTCTTTTTAATTATATCAATTTTGAAAACATTTATGAATGATATATGTTTATATTCATAAAGAAATGTTTCATATTAGTATCTGATACTGATTATTCATTCATAAAAAAGCTTCATATATGATATGATGTTGATATCCAATTTATTATGCTTCATCTTTAAGGTTGAATATGGAAAAAATATCAACAATAGGGTTTACGTATTAGATATAAATAAATCATTATAATAGTAAAAACCCCTATTATATTGAGAATATTTATTTTATGGAGGTTGGTCAATTTTACATCACTATATTTTCTAGTTAGTTGAGTATAAAAAATATAGTTCCATAAAATTCAATCCTTTTACAATGGAACATTATAATTAGTGATGCCTTTATTTTAAGATCTCGTTATTTTTTCACCAAAGAACATGATATCTAAATAACTTTATTCTAGTCTCAGATCTTTCGGGATCAATCATATAAGAATTTATAAATCCATTGAAATCTATATGTGAACCAATAATTTATTTAGATCAATTTATGCTCACTCCATGTTCTAATATCATATAAGGTGTAAAACATTTTTGATGTTGTAAAATATATCCACATAAATTATTTCATACTATAGAAACCTTATCCATATCTTTTGAATTTAAATTCAGAAAATGATTTTTTATTTTTATATAATAATATCCATCACAACATAAACATCCAATACATATATAACTTTCATGTCCATCTCATCTATTCTGTTTAGGAATTATGGAATTCAAATATCCACATCCGGATATTTATGGAAATTTTTATATGTAATCACTCATCATCATTAACCATTATAGAATATTAATTACCATACTATGGCCTAAAATGTAATAGATCAAATTTCCCTATATTATGGATTACAAAATGTCTCTATTTTCCATTTGAAAATTATTAATGAAAAAATGATACCCCACAATAGTGTCAACTATGACATGGATGAATTATATCTCCAAAATTTATTTTAACTATTTAAACTTCCTAAGGACCATAAGAACCATTTTAGGCTACCATGTGTCTTACAAGGATAATATAAATCACCACATCATGTACTATTTTTTGGGGTAAACATGTTTCTTTTTATTATTAATACCTTACATCCCTAATAAAATTTCTCGTTATACAATGGAAAACACACCATTTCTCACAAACAAAATCTTGAGGACAGGACACCACCCTTTTTTATATCTTAGTCAAAATCTAGTTTCTCATCATCCTTCCACAAACAATACTACTATCACAAATCTTATATTATAATAGATAACTAACAATTTTTAGTTACCCCAGTTTCATTATAGAACCAAAATCAACCTTACTCTTAAAACAGATAAATTTATAAGTTATTTATTTTTTTGAAATTTGAAATTTATTGCCTTAGAATATTGGATATTCTAGGAATAGAGTTTAAATTTCAATTTTGGAAGTTAGAACATCTTAGAGTAATGTTTTCAGATGTATTCAGTGTTTATATGTTATTTAGAGTATTCAATTGCGTGTTGGAATATTTTCATTTGGACGTATTTATAATTTCAACATCGGGGATCACGTCAAATCATGAATAGAGGGTGTTCTACATTAAATATTTTTCTGTGATAATTAAAGTGTTAGGTTTGATAATTTTTTGCAAGTATTTATATTTAAATGTAGGTATAATTGATTTCGGAGAATTATTGACTAGGTAATTAGAGTTTTTTAATTTTTTTATGCATAGGGAATGATTAGTGTATGAATTAGGATATGAATGTTTAATGACCAGACCAACCAGAGACTACTTTGACAACAAAAAGTCCACCCATCAAAACCAAAAGCCTACCTCCAATAGGTTAATAGATAAAAAAATCTCTATATGTAATAATATAATACTAATGGACTTATCATATTATACCAATGAATATGTACCAAAAAATATATATAAATTAGCATGGAGGAATAATAAATGAAGCAATAACTATAGCAAATAATACATGAAATAATATCTATGGAATACAATAGATCCTGAAAACATAATCCAAAACATAAATTTGAAAAAATATATTCCCGACATATAATTAATTCTGAACTAGAAAATGAATGGAAAATAAAATTTTTATGATATCTCGTCTACCCATATCCATGTTCATCCACCATAAACAGTCAATGCACCCAATTATCAAATTTCATAATTAAACACTAATCTCTTAGGGGGTTTCACTGTATAATCTAGGGAACTACACCCTAGTACCATTTTGTGGTGTCACTCAGTTAGTAGAGGACATAAACCTTATTCCATCATGTTGTACCATTCGTTATATAGAAAAATGGATGGTGGAACCTTGTCTTGTAGAAACATAGGTATTTCCAACCCCGATATCTCTCACATGATCCTTCCTTGATCACACTCATCCTCCATCATTTCCGGAAGAAGAATAATGCATAGAAGACTTCATAAAATAAATTTTATTCTAGAAAAGGTAAAATATTTTTTTAAATTAAAAAAACTCATGATATGGTACTTATGGGAAAAAACCAGTGTCCCAAAGAATGAGGTACAAGAGGAATAAGATTCAAGGAGAACTATATTGCATATATGTGGGTCAACATAGTGTGTGGCCTTACATATCTTCAATTTTATGTTCTTATATTGCCATGGTTTGTAATTCCTTTCCCTACTACATAGAATATAATAGTTTTGCAGGTTGTGTTTCAACCACCTGGGCTATATCCTTTCTCTTTTGCTTATTCCTATGTACTTTGGGAAGTTCTACTAAACATGTTCATATACAGGCGTAATGGTCTTTTTTGAGTACATGGGCATGCCCTTATACTCTCTTTTTTTCCCAATTGATCTGCCATTATCATGCTAATGTACTCTAAGAGGACACTCTTAGCATCCATGACAACATTACATAATGTGTGGTGGATCTAAACAATGATTGATATTTTTCCTCTCCCAAAATCCTAGCCACTATGTCTAAGGGCTATATGACATGTGTTGTTCTAAGAAAACACTATATATATCGGTTTTTGTGTGAAAATATGTTTCATTACACGGATTATTTATATTATACATATCCACTTATTTCACATTTTCAATACATGAAATATTCTAAAACTAAAGGTAAATTCATTTTTCATTGATCTCTAGCCTCAGATGGACAGTAATATTGAATTTGATCTATAGAAGATGAGAAAATCCATGTCCTATGTGACACCAATTAATATCTACATGTCATCAATAAAAAGAGTAATAACTTTTATCCCACAATAAATTTTATTCATTCCAAAGTCTATGTTTTATTATTTTCACATCCTCCCTGAATCAGGGAGTTCTATCACACTCAAACCCACCTAGAGATTTTCGTACTAATACCCCATAATTTTATAGTGAAGAACATGATGAAACATGTTAAAAATTACATAATTAGTGTGAAAATATCATTAAAAATTATTTTCCAGACAGCAATAAAATAATAGAACGAGTAAAGGGGTGATGGAAAGGTCGAAAAAGTTATATCAAATAAATTTATCTAATATATATTGTGGATATCATGCGAAGAATAATATATCCTAGATTGAGAGAGGAGGAAAATAATATATGGTAAATATTTTAAAAATTGGGGAAGAAACCAAGAAATATGAGTCCTACATCAATTTAGGATTTATCAATGGTGAAGAATGTGTTCACCAGCAAAGAAGATGATCTTTTTTGTTCACTGCCACTCCTTCCAGTATGATATTAACTCCATTCGTCATCTAATTACCATCCAACAATGAAGAACCCTTAATAATCCTATAAAATTGTCTTAGGGTTATGAAGACAAGCTTTTTTATTTCATATTAATGTTTATTTATAGAGAAATTTTTGTTATATACATTTTAAAAATAATGTAAATAATTAATTAACCAAATTAAATGTGCCTTCCAACAACTACTTCATCAAGATTCATAATACTGAATTACCTTAGGTTGCATCAAGTCTACCACAAGTGCTGGAATTAACCATGTCCTCATATTTCTTATATGAGTTCATCAACAATAATAATCCAAAAACACTAAAATTATGCATGAACATCAATCAAAGTATATCAATATTTCTAATATTTTTTATCCCAAGACACCCAAACAAAACATTGACTCTTATGATATGTCTAGATATATATATATGAAAATATCCAAAGGAATAAATCCACAACACTATAGTTGTTATATTCTAATATATATGAATTATTTCATCCCACCAAAAGATTAATATACAAAATATGGTTACTGTACGGAGTTTGCATTTAATTCTATCACTACAAAGAGGACTCCTACACGCTCACATGCTAACAAAGAACACAAACCAATGGAATGGTTTATACTATCATGTTTATATCACGATAATCATCAATCTCCACCATGTAATCTACAAATGTGGATCCATCCATGATGTCCCTATAGCCCCAATTGATATCATATGTTGGGTGGTGCACATAACTCCTCAAATAAGACATAGGGAATAAATGTTGCACCCTATCCAACTATATTGGAAGGGATATGTGGTTTGTAACATCACCAACCATACATTAGATCCTGAACATCCCAATGAACATCTAGGATATCTGGATCCCATTCCCCAATCTGTACAATCCTCATCATGTGGAGACTCTTAGGAAAACAATGCTTTCATTCTCGAATTTCAAGGGCATATGATGTCGATTGATATAAGATTTTTGGATTTCTGTAGGTTTTCCTTATATGTATGTGGATCAAATTTACCATCTTTCTCGCAACCTATACCATCTTTATCCTAGAAAGAGATTCATAATTAATCTCATTTAAGTAGAAGGGTTCCCTTTAAGGTCTCCCATATAGATCCTTAGTCAATTTCCAGATGATATTAAAGTGAAAGATGTTATTATTTAAAACAATAACAAATTAAATTGATAAAGAAATCAAAAATTATTAACAAAATAGGCCCTAAGCATATTATAAAACATTTAGATAGTTCTCTCATTCTTTACATCTTTTTGGGGGTGAAACATTGTACTTATCCAAGACCGGGTCTAGAATTCTTCCTTTAGGACTCTTTATAGATGTGACATAAATTGAGTGTCATTATCATATATAATCACCAATGGAACCCCATGAATCTAGATGGTCTCCCCCACATACAACAACCCTTGGACATTAAATGAACTTTTATCTCTGAAGGAATTGAAGTTTAACGACATTATATGTAAATAAATAATCCCACAAATGTTGTCATGGCCTATGAATACTGGTGGAAACTCTATCATGAAGTCTACGGATAAACATTTCCATTTTCAAAAAAGAAATATCAAGAGTTTGTGTCAACTTAGAAGTACCTAGTGCCCAGCCTTTACTTAATGACATGCGAGATACTAAAAAATAAAAATACTCCAACTCATGTAAGTCCACTAAAACTTAATATCATTATACTACATTTACACATGAGGACATAAAACCAAGGGTTCTGTGTGAAACTCTCTAATAGCCTCCTCAATAATCATTAATAGAACCACTATTCATCCATATAAATGAATGATTTTCTCCCCTCCTTTGGAAATTACATATGTTGTATCTTTTGGGGATATTTGGGCACATAGAACCACATAAAACAAATCTCCCAATATGGCCTATCTCATATGTTGAAGTAATTGAGTAGTACCCATCATCGATTGAATAAAAAATGTTTCCCTATCCTCCATTAAGGTCATTTTTATATAAAGAAACTACTAATATTCCTCATCCGCCAAGCAATACATATACTTCCTAATAAGGGAATATATAATCAAATTTCAATTTCCATTAGTATAAAATAACTCGAAAACATAGTAATGTAGGAATTCTAACCAATTATTCAATATCATTTAAAGATATCTCTATTTGAAGACTAAAACTGCTAAATAAAGTTCATTATTAGAATATTTCTACAAATGGTGATCAAAAACCTCAACCTATATGTGATCAAATCAAACATCTAAACCAATATTTAGATGATCCCATATCCAGAGGCCTAAAAAACTCCATGTAATACTTTGCCTCCATTTGATGTCTCAATACAGGTCACTATATATCCTGATCCTCATTTCTTAGTATTCCCTCTAGCACTACTCAATCCATATAAAATTTTATCCTTTATACATCCATGTTGTAAAAGGGTCCATAACACTATATAATTATTCCACAAAACACATTTAGTACCACACAAAGATAAGTAAACTCCACACCTCCAAGACACTCTTGGGAGGCTCCCAAGATTGAACTGCAACAATATTTTCTAGGTCCAAAACTAAACAGTGCTCAGATATGTCAATCCCTAAAATTTGAACATTTCATATACCAAACTAACACATAGATTGCATACCAAGAATCAATTATATCATGAGTAACTGTAAGATAAATATCAAATTCAATACATTATCCTCCTCAAACCTGGGTTAAATGAGTATGAAATCAATGAACACAACGACTAATTAGTCCAAGAATAGATTAAAGGTAATGTTAATTATGTCTATAAACACTATAAGTGTATTCATTGGGAGGATTGGAATCAATAATAACTCATACTACCTATAGAAACATTTTAATTTCATCTTCAGAATATCAACCTTATAAAATATAATATATTTATATCATGACCGTGTATCGATCTTCATGAATCATCTTATACCGGTCAACTTATCAAATATAACATCAATCCTCCACAAATGATTATATTTCTTTATAATTTTATTGTTTAGTTAGTGATAATCAATATAGAGCCTCAATCTCTCATCTTATCTTTTTATAAAAAATAAGGGTTACATATAGTGATACACTTAGTCAGATTAATAACTTCTCTTGATGGTCCACCAATGGTACACAAAACTCCTATAACAATACATGTTAATTATTATAAGAATTCATTGATATGGGTGATTTCTCAGAGTGAAATTCAATGAAATCATTTATCTCCCACATCAAAGGTGGTCTAAAAGTTTCCTTAGTGAAGACATCCATAATATCCTAAAATTGTAAAGTAATATATATTTCTACATATCTTGTTGTACCAATTTCAATGCACGAAAATTGTTTGTGGTGTGTTTAATATTTTTTCCCACAATGCCCACAGTCTCATTCATGATATATGTCTTCCTGCAAAACCGAAAATCTTATCATCCACCCAAATGAACATAACATACCTATGATGATAGGAAATATAATTTTGAATTTTGTAAAACTATTATATAGGTAATATGTTGTCAGTAGGATTCATCATGAGTACCAAGAGGCCCTATAAAATACTCTATCCACCAGGAAGAAACTCCCACATCTAGTAGATAAGAAATAATGAATAAGTGTTCCCTATATTAACATTTATCCAATCCTTTTTTGATAATTACTAAATAAGAATCTATATCTCTGACACATGGTATTTGGATATAAAGGAATGACTCACATTGTTGTAAACATATATTGTATAAATTATAGAATAAAAATATCATACCTTTGGCCACCTTATGTATAGATTGGTTACCACCTTCCATAACTATTTTTTTCCCATTCCCCAACCACATGCTACCTAAGCCTATTATTGACCACATAGTGGTTGTGGTGGAGCAATTTGTATCACTATCCCCCATAAATATATCAATATTCCATAGATAAACCTATTATTCATCTCGAACCACCTTATTGGGGGTCTCCCTAGCCAGGATTGGGAGATCGCTGATCTCGACGTTGCCTCTATCATGATAGTTCATTTCCGTCCATCCATCCCAAATCATATCAACAAGTTGTGAAATCACATTCCAAATGATCTCACTCATTAAAAGCTTATCATCACCACACTCTGAGTTGAATGGAACCCATGCACAAACTATGTTCTTCATTTCCTTGTGTATATGTGTTTCCCTGATAAGGTCTCTAATGCTGAGACCCTACTGACTATCTCTTTCTAGGTACTACTAAAGACAAATACCCATCATTAACAATGTTTTAAATAGAAACTTGGATTCACTAAAATAATAAGCCCATTGTCATTAGATACCATTTTAGAAATCAAACCTAAATGGTAATTCATTAAGAGATGAAATTAATATGGATTTCTCTCTAAATACCGTACAATATGTTATGAACCACGAAAAAACATCATGAAACATGTTTAAGGACTATCTTATATGGTCAGTGAACAATGAATCACACTCCAAATACATCGTACTATCCTACTATAGATCATAAGGATCGTATATCAATGATGAGTACAACCATGTGGGTAATACACCTCATGAAATATCTACTGGGCGTTGGACTATGAGAGCATTTTTTCATCAATGTTTTTTTGGAAACAAATCCTCCATTTTCCTACTACTCTATGGAAAATGCTAGATGCCATCACAAATATCTAATTAGTTAGGTTTCACATGATAATAATTTCTTAGATCAATTAATCAATCCAATAATATGATTCTTTGAGATCAATCTCTTAGGGGAACCTAAATGGTCCTTAATATATGTACTCATATTGTGCATTGTGACAATGTTCATCATTTTACAAAATTTATGGTACTATGTCCTACTTGATAGGTGGGGATGCTTCTCCCTACCCTCGAAGAAGGAACACGTCATTGGATTCCCATAAAAAGAGGGCTCATCATGCATCATATTATCATCACAATCCAGAATATGTAAACAGAGTAGCTATCATCACATAGGCATCATAAAATTGATCATGATGTGACGTGATTAGATAAAAATATATATGGAGTGATTACTCTGGAAGTAAATTCAATGTGTTTAATCATATAAGATACATGATCCATTTTTTTCATGCAACCAATTTTATGGTATGATATGACAAAAAAAGGTATTCAATGTCTAGGTGAATGGACACATTGGCCAGTACACCGATACTAGTTCCCATGTCCTAAAGGAAACACTCTAGACACTTATAAATTGTTACCCTAAGTATAAAACATTTCATTATAAGGGGAAAGATCTATAAAACATCATATTGAATGATCTTCTTGGGTAAGAAATTTTTAATGGCCTTCCCTATCTTTGGTTTCCTAGAAAATGGATGGACTAGTCATCACAGAACAAAGTCTTCCACAAATAGGATACAAGCTAGAGACATTAACTGGTATTATATAATATAATGTGGCAGGCCATTACCTAATTTCCTTTTACAGACCCACCATACCATATTTATTCAATAGTGAAATGGAATAATAAATGACATTAGTGTCTTTAATAAACCAACAATGTAATAAATTCTAGGGAAAAAATAGTATTTGAAAATTTAATCCAAAATATAAAATGGATAAATACAAAACACAATATAAATTATGTTCCATAATAAAAATATATGAATAACATAGATTTCAGAGAGCCTGACTTCTAATCTCCATATTCGACCAACATACGTGGTGAATGAACCCAACTGTCACTATGCACCACCTATGTACCCACCAAACTATTTTTCATACACATAAGACATGACATGTGTGTCCCGTCTAGGGTTGGGAAGAAGTAATCGAAGTGTGATACCATAAATAAAAAAATGGGGGAAATAAATAGGTACATTACAGGTCATATAAACCCACAACAATTGAAAAAATGAATGTTATCATAGTGATATGCTCAAAATAACCACATGAGAGAGAAAAATGGGATCTATATCTCCACATGCTAGTATAGGTTGAAGAATATTATTAAAACATGATTTTTCCATCGATTATGATTAGTATAAACATTTCCCACTCTTGAAATCTAGGTAGAGCACCAGCACCTCGCCACTACACCACATCAAAGGATGTATAATCTTTAATATAGGGCCTACAATTTCGGAAAATTACAGTGTTTCAATAAATAAATGGAGAACCTGTACCCTAGTGCAACATGGGGCACAACATAGAGAATATATGACTATAGCATTAGTGTGATAAGGTTGGAAACCCCTACCCATTTTACTTTAAGGTTTGAGTTCATGTTCATTACCATATATTTCATGTAGGGGTCCCATTATCATGAATCACATGAAGAAGATTAATTCTCAGAATACCTCATATCATATCACTTATTCCATAAGGAAGTCTGTTATCATTTTATAAAATTAAAAAACCCAATAAAGTACAAACACAATCCAAATATTAATTCCTAAAGAAAGAGATAAGAATGTAATACTATTATAGGGAAAATATATGTCATGTATGGGGTTCCACACTACATGTGACCATTCCTCACTAGTATAAAAATAAATTCCATGGAAATGGCTTATAAATTCAATCCACACTATGTAGAATATTCTACTTTTACATGGAATGTATCAACCACTTAGGGCCTACACATGCTAATTCTACTATGCCCATGTACGTTATCCCATAGTTATGTAAATGGTCATGTCTAGGTTTCCTATATATGATTGATTTCACGTTCATTCCTATATACTCTAGTGATGATCATTTACCTATACTTGTTTGTGTATGTGCACTTGAAAAATAAACATGGAGCTAACAGAAAACTTTATCATTGATATGGGAGGGTTTTCAATGAATGTGTTATTTTTCTTCAACTGAAATCATTACAACTATAAATAGGGGAAAAACACCATGTCTTCCATATAGCACAAAATTTATGGTCAAATTTGTTTTATAGAAACTTATTTTTCTTCAAACGAATCCTAAATCTATAATTTTCTCCACAGATTCTGCCTTTTCATCACATTAAATCTAATAAAACTGAAGGTTTGGTCACTGACCATTGATCTCCATCCTCTAATTGATAGAGATCTAGAATTTTATCTACCACCTTTTATCTACCACTCATTCATCCTGCAACTCATCACTAATTGAGGTCCATAATTCACATATATTTTTTCAATTCCCTAAAATTAATATTGATTCGTACATAAAACACAATTCCACTCATTATTTAAATTATCCCCATGAATTTGGAGGTCCAATAATGCAATAATCCACCCTAAAAATGGAACCATAACCTGAAGGACCAATTAAAAATAACATTAATAACGAAGGGTCAAAAAACATATAAAACATGTTACTACATTATTGGACTAGAATTATCCATGAAGGAAACATAATTAGGGGTGTGTAGGGGGTCATTTCAATCACAAAAAAATGGAATTAAATACAATCAAAATAATAAATAAATAAATAAAGGCTATTGTGAAGAGTGATAAATCATAAATCTAGATATATTTATATATAATAATATGTAGACGACATTTTAAACTAAGTGTAACAAACCACAAATTAAAAGTCATAAGCTACTTTAGGATCAATAAATAATGAAGAATTTGTTATCCATTGATGGGGATGGCCTCTTGCATTTTGAACCTATCGATCCACCTCGATTTGATCTTTATTCATCATCAGATCCTAATCCTCTAATGAATAAAAAATATTCTTCCTAACAAATTCTCTTATGGTTCTTTTTCTAACCATGATGTTTTTTATAAAAGGGTATTTATATAGTAATTTAGGTTCTGGGAAATTAAAATGAAATAAATTATTTATTTATATATTTTAATAATAAAAACCCACCAATAACTTCCACATATAGATATTCATCATTGACCAAACATAGGACACTCCTAGGGTAATCCCTAAATTTCATAATCAACCATAGTCTCAGATTTCCCATATGAGGTCGTAAAAAATGGTAAAACCAAAAACAATAAAAGGACGCATGCATGATCCATAAAACCTATTGATATTTTTAAAATATTATTTTTGGGGTCTGAATACATACAATGGTTGCATCAAAATTGATTATAAATCTATTTATATAAATAAAAATATTCATTATTGTAAATCTATAAAACCCTAGTATTTACATATGGATATAGAGGTTGATAAATTTTATGTTAAAATTTGTTTGAGTCCCCAAAAAAATATTCCTGATGATAAAATAATACTCATACGTATGGTCAGACCTTCACAAAATGTTCATTATATTTTCAAAAAAGTGTTAATGTCAAGTATTGTGAGGAGAAAATATTTTATATGGTTGAACTATTATATAATGGACGTCCTCGGTTCCAAAATTGGTTATTTATTGGATTAACATTTAATACATATGTTTACCAAGGGGTCACACTATGATATGTAAAAGGATATATTATATTATGTGAGGGTTAAATATTCAGTGAGTAATGGTTTCTAGAGTCGGTTGGGAAATTTTGTTATGTTTGTGAGTCCACTTTATGTATGTAAGTGTTTGTTTGGTTGAAGAATATTGCTTATCCTCTTTGTAAAATGTCTATAATTTTAGGATTACATGTGATATGAATAGGTAAATTCATTAATATATAAGGTTCAAATCATACTAATTTATATATATATAAGGGTCCTAAACAATTTGAATTTCGATGAATGGTATGAAACGATTAGTCATACATAAGTTTAAGTGGGATATGTTAATGGGACCCAACATATATATGGGTTAACAAATAAGGGTCTAAGTGTTTTCTAAAAAATTACTTTAATGATTTTTGTAAAATTTTTATAAATTGTTCTATAAATTGTTAGATGAAATTTAAATACGGGTTTCTTCCATTTTCATCCAAAATAATGTGAAAACACTATTGGTCACTTTTTAATTTCTCTCTCTATTTACATTGGAGATCATCAATGATTGATGTTTTTGTTCTATGATTTTAATTCTAGAGAGTTAGAATTGGTTTATCAATCTGTCCAATAAATATTATTTTTTTTACGTCCATTTTTTTTAACTATTTACATATTTTAAACTTAATTATTCATTTTTTTGAATGAGGTATTTATTCTTCTTTGATATGGACTTGCCAGAGATTTTTGAAATGTAGAGTATTCTTAACTCTAAATGAGGCAGGTGGCCTTTAAATTATCTAGTGTCCTAACATATTGGTGATTTTATATTCACATGTGACCATCATATTTATTTTTTGAATGTATCATTCTTTGTGTGGTATTTCCCCTTAAATTCGGATGGGAATTCATCACATGAAATGTCAATGAGGAACTAATATCCTGATAAACTATTAATTCGTTGTTTCATGGTCGAATAATTGTCAGTTTCCCTCTTTCTGGTTTTTTATCATGAAAGTTTATTTTTAAATGAAAATGTTATTTACTTTTTTATAAATAAATGTAATTTGTGATTGATATAAAATGGAAACCTTGTTGGTTGACGTAATTAACACCTTAGTGTTTATATAGGGGTAAATGTATTGGTTTAAATGGAACCATTTCTAATAAAATTTGATGATGTTAATCATTCCACTAGTTTCAATTGGTCTATGAGTGAGATTTTCATCCAAAATTAGGGAATGGGTGACCTACTAGTTTTTAATATAGTGTTCGGTGAACATTAAATTAGTTTTAAGAGTTTTGTATTAATAGACATGGTAAATTTGAGTAACCCTGATATGTATGAAAGGTATATTCCAAGGGTTTCCCTTGTAGTGAATTTTTTATCAAAATTTCTAATTGAGATAATGTTTCATTTGTTAGACTACATGATTATTTTTTCATGTTATATGACATATAATGTGCATGATACCCAATGTTGAGTGAGAGGGTCTAATCAGGGATTTTATGTGACAAAATATTTTCCCCTCCCTTTTATGGTGTGGTTCATATTATGAATTTGAACCTACATCAAGGGGTGTTCTAGATTGTGTAAGTGGTTGACTATTTTGGTTCCCTATTTGGACTTTTTTTAGTTAACTATGTATGATTAGTAAAGGCATGACCTAGAAATTATGTGGATCAGCTTATTCTATTGGATCTAGCCTGAGTGTATCAATTTGGTTGTGATAATGGTATGATAATGAGACACCCTACACATATCACTTCATATGATGTTAGAATATATTATTATCTACAAGACTTACCTCATGAATGTGTGTTTTGGATCCATTTTTAGGATTTATATTGATATAATATCCTCATGTAGTTTTATATATATTCACCAGTGTATATGATTAATTTTTATCGTACCTTGTTATAATTGGATGCATCATCATTTTCAGTTTGTAAAATTATGTGATACCCACATAATGGCACTTGTTATATGTGATGCATTTCTTATAGAAACAGTGCTGGATATTGAGATAAATTTTCTATTTGTCCCTTTTGTATTGTTAACACGTGGAAACAATTACTAAAATAAGCTGGTGTATGTGAGTTTAGGTATTGTGGGGTCTTAGAAAGATTATAATTAATTGAAACTTGTAATATTGTCTGAATTTTTTATTTTTCACTAGGGGTGTGTGTTGTAGAAGAATTAGTTTAAATCAATATATGTTTTTTATACACAACCATTTTATTAAAAAATAGTTTAGAGTATTAAGGTGATAATGAATCATAATGGATAAATAGAAAAATTCAAAGCCACATATATGACATGGGTTTCAATGTAAATGGGCAGAACATCATATTTCCTTATAGGACGTAGTATCACTTAGACATAGACATGTGGTTAAGGTCTAGAAGGATGTTTAGGATGATGATACAATAGGTATTATAATGTGAGTTGTCCTACAGAACATGAAGGTTTAACATCATGTTATTGTTCCAGAAGTGTATCGGTCAGTGTTTCATTCATATATGTTAAATATGATCCATAATATACTTGTGCACTTTTTATTATAGAAATATTTTGTTTGATACATCATGTAGATTACCAGATTTCAATTATTGATTGCGGGGGGACTCTTAGATCCTAGTATTTTATCTATTAGTTTCTAGAATTTTCAATATATGAACTATTCATACTAAATTTTTTGAGGACATAAACATAACCCTGGTTCATAATTTTCTAAGGGAATAGTTACTATATGAATTTTTATCCCATTTCTTTTATTGACAAAACTCTAGTATATGGGGAGGTGAGCATGAATTCTTACAGTTCCTTTCTCAAACCTCGTTCTGGTGGTCTATATGAAGTCTTACAATTATGTTACAGTGAAAATGAAATATTTGATTTTTGCCTAGGAAAAGAAGATATGACCACAAAAACCTCCAAATAATGTTCTCTAACCCACCATCCCTTCTCACCAGTACCACTAAAAATGGATGAATTCAAAATCTCAAAAACTATAGTTCTTTCAAATAATACATTATTAAACCATGAGCTCTAAAATATTAACTACCATACTGAACTCAACATTTTAAATTTACCTATAGAATTTTAATCTATTTATTAATGAATATTTATGATCATATTACACAAAAATATTATATACATCTATAAATTTAATTATGATGGATCATAATCTCTATGAGTCCAAAATAAGTTAAAATATACTCCACTACCTCATTAATTATTTTATTACCATGTTTAACTAAAATGAATGATAGCCATATTCTTCTTTATTTGTATCTCGATAAGCTGAAATTTTATGATTACGACATTCTGAATTTTCCGAGGACTTCTAATAGTTCAACCATTAGGATTGTATTTTATCATCCTTTATATTTATATCCAATTACCACCATGATCAAATGAAAATTCAAACCCACAAACTTTGGTTAACATATATTTTCATCTACATCATCCTCATTTCGCATTCGTCATTATTATAAAATGTAAAATCCATTTACATAAAATAAATCATAAAAACTTTTTTATAAAAATGACTATCAAATCTATATGTCACATCATTTCACCTCCAATTTTTTAAATTCATAGAGGATCTCATCATTAAAGAAACTTTTATATATTTGGTGAATATTTCGTCCTATACTGAGACTGGAATAAATTTTAGTCTATGATTTACATAAGGCTCATCAATGATCTTCAAGGAATATGCCTACATAGTTCTACAATAAATACTAACAAAACAATTATGAAATGTTCTCACAAATCTGAAACCCTTAAAATTACCAAACCAAATTTATCATGGAAAAATCAATGGGATTTTATAAATTTAATATAAAATTAGTAAAATTTAAGCCAAATAATAATTTATTTTATGAGAATCAATTAATATAATATTTTCCACACAATATAGTGATTGATTAAATGATGATTATTATCCATGGGATCTTAAACCCATGAATACCAAAGGGTGAAATCAAATTTTTTATATTATTGGAGATTCAAAATATAAGTGATCTGAATAAAATAGAAAATATATTTTGAAAATACTATAAAAAATAATTAATAAAATAAAATAATAATATATATAAAAATATATATACTTCGTCACATAAAGATCAAAATTATGGGGTAGAACTATATTAAAATAATTTCAAGACTCAAGAATTTTATGGGGCCTTAAAACCTTTAATATTATAAAATATAAATATCCACACTATGGGAATCAAAATATAGATAATAATTCTAATCATCATATATGGGTATCACATTGATGATATAAAAATTATATTTCTATTTTTATTTAAACATATATAACATGGAATAAAAATAATAAGTCGTATTATAAATTTCAAAAATAATAATTTAATTGAAAATAATGGATTAATTATTTAATGTAATTTTTAATGTTATTGTGAATTTATTTTAATTTAATAATATTATTCATCATATCCAAATCCATCATTATTATTGTTTTCATCTTCTTCTCTATCTCAATAAATATTCATGACACCTTTAAATTTATCATTTTTCATAACTAAATGTTCAATAAAATATATTTCATCAATATTTACTCACCATAAACTCATAATTATAAATTATTATTAATGATAAAGGCATTTTTTGAGAATGATATGTATTTTGGTCTTCAAGTTAAAAAATGTTATTATTTACAATCTGTAAAATATAAAATTTATTTTAAATGTCCTAACTTGATATTAAACACTCTATCAAGATAAAAGCATTAACTCTTAAACAATGAAATAATGTATTTTGATGTTATACTAACTCTATTATTTCATCCATTATTCTGTAAAATTAAAATTCATATTATCCCTGATTAATTTGTTTCCAACAACCACCATCATATATTGATTTCATTCTATCTCCATTAATGCATGTATTAATTAGATATTTATTGACCAA
Source organism: Viscum album (assembly GCA_963277665.1). Lineage (NCBI taxonomy): Eukaryota > Viridiplantae > Streptophyta > Magnoliopsida > Santalales > Viscaceae > Viscum > Viscum album. The sequence continues at coordinate 616,374,688 of OY728136.1, forward strand.
ATTCTTAAAATTTTATTTAAAAAATATATATTTTTGTATTATATGTTTATATAATTATGAGTTTGTAACACTCAAAAATTTAAAAAATAATTTTCTTCTAAAATAATTAATTTGAATAATACATTGCTTCACATGAAACATTGAAGTAAAAAAATTGATACATTAAATTAATTTAATTAAAATTTTCTATATATATTAAATTAAAGAGTATAAATAGATATAAAAACATAATGACATCTAAAATAAATGACATCAAGTAGGAAAATATTCCTTTTGTGTCTCATTTTTCTATGACAAGAATATAGGATACCTATCTAGGGTTATATTTTGTCAATGCCAAAGTAAAAATCCAATAATTATGGAATGATATAAATCATTTGTGAGACAAGTTATAGCTTGTGGAGATTTCCAAATGTTTCATTCTAGGTTAACTATCGTGCAAGAATGTCACTTGAGTTAACCATTAGTTTGGGTATTACACATAGTCATTCAGGGTTAATGTAAGTGAAAATTACAATTTTATTAACATGTAATAATAAATGTAATAAAATACTCTAGGTTTCATATTTTTTATATTCAAATAAAAATAATTTAATTTATACTACAAATTAATTGCTATAATTCAATTATTTTTTCAAAATAACCTACAAGGGGTTTTTAAGCATAAAATTTTATTATTTTAAAAATTATATATTCAAATGATTTATTTTTTGAAGCAAGTAATTTTATTGTTAAAATATATTTTTGATAAAAATAAAAAAATAACAAAATTTTAACTGATTAATTGATGGAAAACAATAATAAGATCATTTATTGTTTCAAAAAGTCTTTTTTCTATAAAATCTGTTTTTATTTATATTTTTTATTTCATTTGATGGATGAATTTAATAATTTCTTAGTTTTAATTTATTTAAATAAAAATTTCCATTTTTAATTCACTATTTAAAAATAATTTTTGGATAAAATTTTTTCAGGAATAGTTGATTTTTTGGTAAATAGTTAAAAATAAAATTTTCACCAAAACAATAACTCATAGGACATTATCAATATATAAGGAAACAAATTAATTTGATAAAAAATTTATCTCATCAATGACTAATTTGGGGAGAAAATACATATAAATTTTTTATATTGGATTTATAAAACTCTTGTTTAAAAATTATGAACGCACAAAATATTTTAATGTAATAAAATCTATTATAGAAATATCATTAATATTATTATAGTGAAATTAGGTTTTGGATTACATTAAAATCCACAGAAATTATATTTATTGAAAAATAAATCTATTATTTTCAAATAATTCAACAAAATTGAATTCTTTACAACCATTATAAATTATTTCATAAATTTAACTTTTTCTAAAATTAATTTTTTTTCATTATAGACACTATTACTAAAATTAATGTTTATTAACAATATGAATTTTATTATGTAAAATTAATTTATCATTTTAAATCAAAATTATTAAATTTAATTCGTACGTTCCTTTTAATTTTCACTCGTAAAATTTAGTTAACGAATTTAGAAATGTAGTTATAACAGTAAATTTAAATTATGGAAAAAAGTTTTCAACCCAATATAAAATACATAAAATATGATAAAAATTTCTAATCAGTCGGTTCTTGAGGTGGATAATAACCAAAAAATATCCCCCCTTCGTAATTATTAACTTTGGCTTCCACTTTCAATGGGGATCATGTTCACTTTTTATATTATAAGTTTATATTTATTGAAATTGCATTCCCTTAGCATATAAAATAGGCCTTCATCCACCACTTTAAGCCCACTGTAAAAATATATTTCTCATTGAACCTCTATAAATTATACATAAAATATATCCCAATCCAAAAATTGCAATCCTTTATATCCATGCAAAATTCAAAAATCCTCCATTTTCAATCAGTTCCCATAACAAGATGTCCAAACTATCAACATGAGTTCCCATCACTCCCTAATCTATTTTATTTTCTATCTTATACATAAAAAATATAATTTTTTAATTTTTATATTCAATAAAAATTAATTTTTTATAGTAAATTTTATTATGATGATCGAATAATCATTATCCACCTTTCCCCATTCACTTAAATAACTAAAAAGTAGATTTTCATCGCATTTGAATGACAGCCTCTAAAAAGACATGTGTTTGATTTTTATTAATTGTGATAAATATATCCTTAAAATATGTATCAAATTAATTAGAATTTTATTTTTTAATCATTTAACATAATTAATTTATAATCCATGTTTAACCCTAATCACATTATATGGAAAATAAAAACATCATCTGATTGAATGTGTCAAAGATCACCTCCACGAACTAACATAATTAATTTTCCATCTCTATGATATTTTCTTCTTTCAATAACTCACTTATAAACTAATTCAACAAGTTTATAATATAATTTATATAATTATTCTTATGTAATAATGATAATATTGTATAATAATCCATTTCTCAACAATAATCATCCACTAATTATAGAATGTTCTTGGTTGGATTGGTTTACACATCCATATGAACAATGAGGAAAATATATACAATTGATTAATATAAAACCACAATGAATTGTGTTATTATACATTAAGGATAAAATCATTTATGTATCATAGTGAGGGAAATGTTATATTAAAACCTAATGTATTATTAATCCCACAATTTATTTGTTAATGAATTACCCAGACAAGCTTTTCATCGATTCCATTGTAATTATTAAAAACTAAAAAAAATTATGAAATAAAATCATTTAATTATAGATAAATATAAATCATCTGTTATATATCCCTTCATAATGGTGAAAATATAGTTAATCATGGATGATTGTAGTTGACCATAAAATAATCTAAAATACTACTAAATGTACTAATAAAAATGGGAAAAATATAAAATAATTGACTCTCATATATGTAAAAATTTATTATCAATGAATTATATAAAAGTAAATATATATTATTAGGGTTTTGTATCAAATTATTAATATATATTTGTTTTTTATACTAGAGGATAAGGTGTGTTCAACTATTTTAAAATATAATGTATACTTTTCAATAATAATTTTCATTCATTGAGTCATGTTTTTCAATTATAAACAAATTATTCTTTTATATGTTTCACATAATACCCTATTTTATATTATTCTCATTTTTAATTTTTAATTAACATGATTTATATTTATAATCTGGAATTCCATCATTATATATTTTTAAATCAATTGTTACTAAATTTATATGTAGTTCTTCCATACTCAACTTATTTTCTACATTCTGAAATTTTCTTCTTTAAATATTATTTTATAAGATGGTTTTCCATTAAATGATGATAATATAATGCCTTTCCTTTTTTATTTTATGTATAATAATGTACATTTATTTCAATCTATATAGAATTTAAGGATATTATTAATAATTTACATCCTCTCCAGATATTCTTTTTTCATTCCATGTCTTTAAAAATTTCATCCAATAATATAACCCTTTCTTATTTTAAAATCTATATATGAATTATTTCTAATGATATAAAAAAATTTCATTACGTCATTTCAAATTAAATAATTATTACTATTTTATAATGGGTCTTTCAATAACATTACTCTTGAAATTATTTGAAACGATTTCCTTAGATGGTCTTACATCTTATCATCCACACCACATTTCCTCAAGATAACCATTATATTATTTTCAAGTATATATTATCGATTATTATTTTAAAATGTATCTATTTGAAAATATATCTCCTTTACATTTCAATATTTTCTTTGAAGGTGTCATAGAACATTATACTTTATAAAAATGTAGACAATATTTTCAAAAAACCTATTTTAGGTTTTATAATAATTTTTTTCATCATTATAGAAGGAATTATCGTCTTATAATGTTACTTTTTATGAATCATGATTTCTCTATTTTATATCTATATTTTTTTATTTTCATAAAAAAAATTATGTGGAGAATTAATTTACTTTATATGAGATGCTATTTTAATTTTTAGTTTTTGTGTATTGTTATAAGGAATGTAATTTAGAGCATAGAATGAAAAACAAGGGAACTTGTCAGCAAAGTGGAACTTTATATTATGTTGTGATGCTGATAAGTATGAAAATAAAAATAGGAAATTGATTCATGTCAAGATAACCCAATACAGACTAACAAATACACTATATGACGGTTCCCATGATGTATGATGATCATAGGAGGTTTTAGGGGCTTGAATTTGATGAATAAGAGAAAATTGAGATTTATAAAATCCAAATACACTTTACACACTATATAATCATTACCCAATGTGAAATATAATATTTTTTAAACCATATACATATAGTGAAAATGAATTAATTAATCCCTGTGAAATTAAATTCATCTAATAACAATATCATATGCATAAAGGTCAGAAAGGCTTGAGAAATGGGTATTTTATATATCTTTCCATGTGGGATTTATGTGTATGACAAAACACAACCATTTACCACCTTGTTTTGATCTAAAATCCCCTATGAAAACCCTCAATGCTTACAAAAATAGGTTATTTCTAAAAGAAAAAGAATTATATTCAATGCATGGAGAGGATTGACTACTGAGTGGCTTTCATTGTTCTTTGATCGAGAGTTATTTTTAGATTAGATTTTTACATTCATTCCTTTTTCCAGATTTTATACAACATATTATTATTATTATTTTCTATGTGTTTTTTTATTTTTTTTATTTTTTAGTATTTATATTCTAATATCTAATCTATGTGTTATTTTTTATTAATCATTTTTTATCACCAAATGATGATCAGATAAGTAAACATGGGTCGAGAGTAGGGTTGATTTGAACATAATTAGTATTTAATATCTAACATGTTAACCCAATTTATAATAACCAAGATTAAATCAATTGTTATTATCATTCCACTTCAAATACCATGACCACTAGAGGTGTACATTAATAAACATGAACTAATTTGATTTTACCAGGCTAGGACTAAAAACTTGTGAGTATTTATTCCTAGAATACAAGATCCTTATTCTCAGTCTTTCAATTAATCTGAAAAAAGGATTAACATCCAAATTGTTTTTATCCAATTTAATGGACCATGATCAATTGGTGACTGTTCACTTATGTTCATCTTATGCTATCAGTTTTCCAAAAATTAGATTTAGGATCAACCTTTTCACAAATATTGAAATTTATGATTTCCTTTTTTAGTATAAATATAAACATAATATTTATAGATTTTTTAATAAAACATCAAAATCGATAAGACCAAACCATTAGTCCTTAATTGACATTAGTTCTTTTCTTTCTCTCTTTGGGATCGACCTCATACTTTAACATAACTTTTCCACTGTATTTATTTCTATTAAGGTTTAATATAACTATATAATTTTATTCTTTTATAATATTTCATAACATCATTTTCGGCATAAAATCTCCATATACTTAACATATGAAATCTTCTATTAAGTGATTATAATTTTTTTGTACCAAATAAAATAATTCTTGCAGAAAATTTATGTGATATAATTTCGGAAATGTTTTGTAACAAATTTTATTTCCCTTAGTTATTTATGGTATGATAAATTATAGTTTTAAAGAGTTTCACACAAGTTTGTATGATTTGTTGTTGGAATCCTATATCAACCTTCAATTCCTTGTATTACTGTTTAAATATATAGAAACATGTACAAAGGTTTAATTATATTTTCCCACGAAATGTGGGTATGAGTGAGTGACTCATATGTGGGATGTTAAATTTTATTATATATTTTCAATATTTTTCATTTATGATATGATTCCATCATAAGAAACATATCATTGTCTCAATCATTCGATTAATCACCCTGGATCACATATATTACTCATTCTATTATTCCAAGATATATATATAAATCTTTCATATTATAATACATTCCATCATTACATATTCACAAATCATATTACTCAAGGTTTTTTTTGAAAATATTTTTTTTTCATTCTCATGTTACGCCATATTACAATTATATAACCCTTGATGATTTTATTATGAGTTTCTACATTCAATGTAATGTTTTCTCTCCCCTTTTTTATTTTTCCATTCCCCTAGTTATGATGATTAGAATAAAACATGTTAAGAGTATATGGGATTATTATGAGCCATTGTTTTATATAAATGATCAATATAATTATAATATAAGTTACTTATATAGGTATTCCACAAAACACTAAACATTTGGTTCTTATGATTGTGTTTTTATAATGTGATATAATTTTTAAATTACTGATATTATTTAAAATAATGATATATTCTAATTGATTCACCTCATATGGTTCAATGTGGGTATGTAATTTCTGTATTTTATTACGGGATAATTGAGAGTATGGTGGTGAAATATTAGTGGGTATCAGCATAGTGCTTAGAGATTTGTAAGGATTGGTTTGGTTATTTTTGAGGACTAGAATGTAGAAACCATCATTAAATTCATACTAAAAATAATATATATAGTTTTATATCAATATGTTTTGATAAATTAGAGATTGTGTGCTTACCATTAAATCGAATTAGTTTCATGATAGTATAATTAAATTTAAGCTCAGACCTAAATTCACAAACCGGCAATATCCTTGAAAGGGTCATATTTTGTAATATGTAAATTTTCACTCAGTACACAAAAAATATTCCATACTACACACATGGATTTATACTTCCAAAGGATATGTTTTAGTTAATCACATTTTCCATATTAGACATTTCCAAGGATTTTTTATTTTAAGAAATTAGGATGAAAAGTATAATACAACCCAACAAAATGAAGCCTAGATTGAACATAGAATGATTAAGGTGTAACTGGAATCTAAAGTGGTGGTTTAAATCGTAATGAATTTAAAGAACTATTTTCCATGAGATTACTAATTATAATTGTCTTCTGATGTTAATTTTTTTCAATTATATTATCCTCTTCTAGTTTTAGTACGGTAGTAATCTTGATGGAACAATATTAATGATGGGTTCCAAAGAAAATGTTGATATTTTCTAGACGAAAATACTTATATCATAAGAGATTATGGGGAAAATTTTATGATTATTCCTAACTAGGTATATTGAATTATTATTAAGAACTGAAACATTGTTTTCCCTCCAAACACACCAAATCCAATATGGATGATGTCTTATGGATGTTTTTGGCGATAATGATAATGAGTTAAATAGGATCTAATTTCTTTCATGTAAAAAATGTGGGATGAGTCACCCTGTGGACTGTTCCAAATAAATTATTAGATGTTTTATCAATGGTAGAGGAAGGTATCAAGTCTCATTCTGGATCCCCAGATACTGGCAATAAGCACCATATAATAATGTAATATGGTTGGGAATCATTTTTCTCAAAAAAATGAAAACAAACAAAATAAAAATTTTCATATTAAAAAAATATATACACAAATAAATCATTAGATAGTGGGACACATATATTGAAGGAAAATATAGGTTTCATTCCCAAAAGATAACCAATTTATGTGAGACAAATGAAAACCTATAACACCCATTATTTCTATAAGTATTACATTATTAATCTGTTTTTATGTTTATAATTTTTTTGGGTGATGTTTGGGATAGCATGAAAGATGTTTCGATTAGTTTTTGGAAATTTTAAAAGGTTCTCAGTTAGTTAATGGTATTTGAAACCATAAAACATATCTATTTAAGTATTCATATTGACATGGAGTGAACTAGGTAGGCACGCGACTAATGAGAATAGTTTGGTCAAGCCCTGAGACAACCTATTAAAAATTGATTAAACAATACTATGGGATTTGGAATGGTAGGAACACGTTTTATTTACTCTATGATCAAACCATGAGAGGTTCCTTCTAAAGATAATAGGTGGTACACTATTAGCACACAAACATTGAGACTAATTGTGCATTGTTTAAAACCTGTATCCATAAAAAGTTTATTTTTTTAGTTTTATGATTTAAACAAGAATGTGTTCCCCAAAATGACCTTAAATCATTATTAACTCCTTTATAGGGCTAATGATTCCTCTTTCATTGATCCAGAGGTTGTCAAAATACTTCCTTTGGTGTGTTGATGCTAGATTCTCATGGCCTAATCTTTATTTTTTGTTGTTTTTTGTAGTCATATTTATATATACTCCTCCCTCTATATTAGTTTCTCATAACAACCTAAAATGAATATATATATAATTTATTCGATGAGAGATAATATTATATAGGCCTTTTGGAGCATTGAGAAATATATATAAGATGGTATTTTTGATATAATAATCATTTCCATGGACGTTTTTGTGGTGTTTTCTATTTTAAACATGTTTTCCATGGTATGTGGATTCACTCTTAACTTACCTATTTATAATACAAATTAATGATTCAAATTTCATTATTTTTATTATTATTTAATGTAAGTATTTTTTTAATGTTTAATAAAACCATTCTTGAGTGATTATTTGTAGAATTTTCAAAATTTGGACTTTTTCTAGAAATAGAATTTGGAATTATGATTTTCAAATGATGACATCAATGAATCGTATTGGCATGGTTTTGCACATACTTGGTGGTGTGTTTTCATATTTCATATGAGACCTCAATGAAATTTGACATTCTACTCAGTTCTAAAGTTGTAATAGAACATGGAATATCTATTATCTAATAAAAAATTAGAAGATCAACGAGTCACTTATACAAAGTATGTATCTTTACCCTAGTTATTTATGGGTGCATGTCTAGAATTTTGGAATATAATTGAATGTGAAAATTTGATTATGAAATGGTTGGGAATAAATTATTGGTTCAATGAAAAATGGTGTTTTCTTAGAAAACTGTTCTTATTAAAATTATTTTGTATTTTTTGATTATCTTTTTTAATGTTTTTTATATAATTTTTTTTATAAATATGAAAACATGTTCTATAATGGTGTCTTGAATAGAGAATTCATTTGGGAATATCCTACTATGTTTGAATACTCACCCCTACATTGGATCATTTTTTATTTTTTAGATTTCGTTTATTGCGACATTGGATAAGGTAAAGTATCAAAAAACTCCAGTGGTGCTTAGTTATACTTGGAATGGTCTTTGGAGTAGATCATACATCATTTTGGATATTTGGAGTTATGGTTTTTATTGAGTTTTTATGGTCTTGTAATCTTCCACTATGTAGTTAGTTGTTTTGTAGTCTTCCACTGTGGATCTTTTTGGAGTTAGTTTTGTTATAAATAGTATAAATGGAATTTTCTTATTTGATATCATGCATCATGTTGTGGTCTATTTCATTATTTATTTTTGGGTGGTTTTTTTATTTTAAAATTGTAAATTATCCCCCATTTATAAATGAATCAATTGGAATTTATTTACTACATTTGGTATCATGGGGATGTCTCTTAAGAAAAAGTAACATCCTCCTACCCTCTCAATCCAATAGGGAGTGGGGAGATGTTACAAGTATTATAATATTGGCCCTTCAAAATATCTTGTGTAATAAGTGGTATTAGTCTTGGATGGTATTTTACATTATATTGGATATCATCCTTAGTTCTAAAATCCATTCGGGTATATTCCTTGTTTATAGATCGTAGAAAAGAGTATAATTTTTTAGAGCTGAAATATAGAGAATAAATTTTTTTTCTACCCTTTTTATGTTGAACATATATATACAAGGTAGTTGGTTATATAAGTCCATTGGGTATATATATAGGAATTGGAATCAAATTATCATTGGTCTAGCCAGTGAGATGAGCATGACATGCATTATAGAAATGGATTCCTTCTAGAACTGCATACCAGATTCTAAATATCGACTTGATTCAATTTATTTATTTTATAAAAATGTTAATGATTTTTTAAAATACATGTTTTTTATAAGAATAACCATTTTATAATTATGAAAATGGTATAATTTACAAATTAAAGTGGATTTTTTAAAAAATATTCAGCATGGAAATGGATAAATTTGTAAATTACTATTGTGGTGGTATAATGTGTTATAATTTGAAATTTTAAGACTTAAATTGATATAATGAGAGACTGTTTTATTGGGTTGTGTTTCAATAAAATGGTACCTAGTAGGTGCCATAGTAATGAGTCGTGAGAGGCCATTGAGAATGTATTTTCACCTGAGCCATCGGTGAACCAACAGTTTGTCCAAAGCATCGGTAATCATTTTCAATAAATTGATCCATGATTGAAACCAAATACTCTTTTTTTGTCAACTATAAGTGCTGAAAATATATGTGGATGGTGAATGGTTCGCTTCACAAGATGAGGTGAAATATCTAAGAAAATGATAAATAGGAAAATGGATACCGTTTCATACGGTAGTGGAATACATCAAAATATCACCAAAATATCAATTAACATTACCCCAAAACCCATGAATCATCTTAGATGTTTTAGTGAGGTTCACATAGACACATTGAGAGAAATTGTACCACACCATCAAGATAAATCTATAATTTCAACATGATGGGGCTTCATCAGTGCTATTGTTACAGTAATCCATGTTCACGTGTTCAGTATACTCCTCATGTTTCCCTGATGTTTTATTTTTTGATGGAATGAGGGTAGCAAAATTTTCATTTTTATGGGAACATATCTAGCCATGATGATTCTAGAAATACAATGACTCCTCATCAATGGATATATTAATACTGCAATAGATTCCATAGTGTAGCGAGTAAGAAATTATATAGAGCAGATATGGTCATTGTGAATGCTCAGTCTGGACCAACTACAATGTGAGCTACATTTCATTTCATTTCTACACATATATAAGATTTGTTTGAAATTTTTTCAACCCATTTATTAATTTCTTCACATGTTAATTGTTTTATTAGTTTAAAAGTTTTGATGATACCTTCTGTATAAACACATAAAAATACTCTGGGTCAATGATTATGTTATGCTTTTAGGGGTAGATCATGTAAAATAACAATTTGTGGAGTATATACGGCATGAGATTTCTCAATTCTTGATATGAATGTCTATTAGAAAATCCACAGTATGGATTAGTTCAAAATTTTCATGTTTCACATCTAATATTAAATAGTAATGGATAGTTTCACAACTAAATATGTATTTGAGCATTTCATTCAAGGAGAATAGAAAAAAGATATAGGTGAAATATACTAATTGTCACAAGAAGATGGACCGATCTCAGAATAGTTGGTAGCATTGTGACTGGAATCTTTGTAAGGGTCCTTGATTAATAGTTTCCACTAGTTTTTGATCAATATTCAATTGTGTTTCCCAAAAATATATCAAGGTTACCTCTAATGAGAGAAGTGGAGTTTATGATTTATCTCCTTCCACGGAAGAGTATTATTTCCCTTCTGTCTTATCAGATTGAATCAATAGAATTTAGGGAATTTAATGATTAGTTAGAGGAGTTGTCTAGAAAATGGTAAATTAATATGAGAACTTTTTTTGGAAACACCAGTCTTTTTGTCAAAATAGATGATGGAACACTTCTCGTATATATGTATTATCATAAAATAAACCATGTTTCAAATAAAAATAGGCATCCAATTACACACAATGATGATCTGCTTAATCAATTTAGAGGATCTCAATAGTTCCATAAGTCTTACATGTAATCAAGATATTACCAATTGTAGTTTGGGAACAAATATTTTCTAAAGATAGATTTGAGGAGAAGATATGGACCTTATGAGTAAATGGTAATTTCTTTTGATCTTCTGAATTCTCTAGAGTTCTTTATGGTATTGATGAATAAGTTATTTCATATATTTTAGGATTTTATTGTGGTTGTGTTTGTGGATGAAATCTTAGTGTATTTAAGGGAAATGGCTGATAATGAGTAAAACATGGAGACAGTGTTCGAAATCATGAGGTATTATCATAATTATTAAAAAAATATCATTTTTTGATTTTTTGATATAAGTGGTATGATTTATTTTATATGATGTATGTGAAATAGGTGTTTTCTGTATCTAGAAATTATAGAGGTCGTTATCTCTTCAAAACCTCTAAATAATGTCTTCATGATACAAAGCACCCTTGGTAAATCTAGTTAATATTGATAATTTTTTCATGAATTCTAATAATGAGATTCTCCTATGATAGATTTGAAAATAGAAAATGATCCATTATAATGAAACGAGGAATTCCAAAAAAATCAAGAGATCAATGTTGAAAATATATCAACACCAATATTTATTTTTCTAGAGTAATGACAAGGGTTTATGTTAAATTATGATGCTTTGAGATAAGGGTTAGGATGTGTTCTCAAATAGAGATATCATATTTTTTCTTATGGATCAGGAAATTAATAGTAAATGAAAATAACTACCTGACATAAGATTTAGAGTTAATTTTCATAGATCATGATATAAATACATGGAATCATTATCTCTTGGATGAGGAATTAATTACGTTCAAAGATCATAAGATCTTGAAATATATTTTCTCACGATGGGATTTAAACATGAGAAAAATAATATGGATGGAGTATATCCAAATTCATTACATTGATTGGATATATAAATCAGGAAAATGTAATTCAGTTATAGATTCATTAAAAAGAAATTCATATGCTCATATGGAAAAAATAATCTTCATATGAGTGGCATTTGATGTTGATCCTATCCAACATGCACTTGTAATGTGAAGATTGATGTGATTTTGTTCCCTTATTTCCTGTTTAGTTTGTTTCTTCATTGTGATCATGGTTAAATATGCACATATATTTGATAAAAAATATGTTTCTGTGTTGTTAGAACTAAATGGTGGGGAGACCATTGAGGGAGGGAAACTGTATGGGAGTTCAGTTATGTTGTTCAAAATTCATAATGAAATACCTATGGATTTCCAGTAAAAACATCATCATGTTTATGAACATTCGATATGGGATGATCAACCTAGAAAACACAAGATGTATACGGAATTGAAAGAATAGGTTTTGTTGATCAGTATAAAATGCAAGGTGTATGAGTTGGTTTTAAGATGCTTAATTTGAAAAAAAAAACTCAAAGAAAAAGCAACAGTGATCAGTAAGTATGATTCAGTATTTACATATTCTAGAGTGGAAATGTGAAAAATAACTATGGAATTTTCAATAAGTCTCCCATGAATGGTTCAAACGCATGATTCCATATGGGTGATAATGTATCCGCTCAAAAAGTTGGCTCATATCATTATTATTTGGGAATATAATATGGTGTAAGACATAAAAAGATATATATATATATATATATATGTGATAAGTAGTATAGAGGCATGCCATACCAGTTTCAATTATGTCAGACATGGAACTAAGGTTTACATCTTGTTTCTATAAATCCATATAGAAATCCATTGGGACTTAACTATCAATGAGTATTTTGTATATTCCACAAATCGATGTGAAATCAAAAAGGACGATATAAATATTAGAAGAAATGTTGAGGGATTGTGTAATAGATTGTGTTGGCCCATGAGAAGATCATGTACTATTAGAAAAGTTCTATCATAAAATGTTATCACGACTCAATAAATATGACTCGTTTTGTTATATTTTATGTACATAGTTGTCGTTCTACATTTTATTGGTTGTAAATATTTGATACATTAGTAGTTGGACAGAGCCCTGTCCTAGATGTGATAAAGAAGGTTCATATGATGAAAACTTTGATGGAGATAGCTCAGAGTTGTCATAAATCTTATGTAGATCATTTTTTATTTGAATTTCCATTCATAGCGAGTGAAAATGCGTTCTTGTGGATATATCATAGCTTGGACATCAAAATTTTTAGATGTAGGGAATGTTTTATCTTTAATACATAGATTCGTTTGGGATACTTGAATTGGATGGTGAGGTGGAACATCGGTTGGTATTGCAACCATGATTCGGTGCAGTACATAATGTATTTCATGTATCTTATTTGAAAATGTAACTACCTGATCCTAACAATGTGATTTGATGAGATCATGTTGAACTATATTCAGATTACTCATTGGTACATATTTTCATTTGGATTTTTGATATGCATGGGAAAGTCTTGTATGGAAAAAAAACATCGTCCTAGTAAAGGTTGTGTGAAAACATGGTTAGGTTAAAGAAGAGTCTTAGGTTTGCTAGAATTAAATGAAATGTAATTATCCAAAAATATTTCAGATTAATGATTAATTTCTACTTTTCTAGGATGGAAATAGTAATTGTGGGGTGAATGTAAACCACACAATTTCATGTATGTAATAGTTTATTTCTACATTGTATTTATATAATGTGTTTAGGTGATGTTTGGGAGAGTTTAGAAGAAAGTTGGATTGTTTGGGGGGTATTTAAAAAGGTTCATGGTCTGTGAATTGTTAGTTTAAACTATGTAGCTTACCCATCCAATAATTCATAGTGAGGCAGTGGGCTCTGGGTAGGTTCACAGTTAACGAGCATAATATGGCCAAACCGCGTGATAACCATGTATATTTAGAGTTAACTTGGACAGTGGTATTTGGCATGCTTGGTGCATGGTTGGATATTTTATGATCTAATTATGTGACAATATCCATGGAGATAGTTTATAGTGCATGAATTGGGCATGGTTTTCTTACCCATGAAACTAACCATGCCAAGTTTAATATTCGATCCATAAAAAATTAATATTGGTTGGTTTTGTGTTTTAACCCCTCATTTTCGCCCCAAAATGACCAAAACATATTATTTTTCTTCTATATGGATAAGTGGGCCTCTCTCATTGATCTAATGTTGAACTAATGATTCTGTTAGTGAGTTGAAGCATGACTCTTGTAGTACTCCTTTATTCTTTCTTATTTTTTTAGTTTTCCTTAGATATTCTCCTACCTATATATTGGTTCATTAGATATATGTATTATATGGATATATATATATATATAATTTATTTTATGAAAAATATTATAATATTTGACCTTGATGATGGTAGGGTAAGAGATTAACAGAATGTTTGTGGAGAGTGGACCTATAACCATGGACATTTTTATATAGTGTTCATTTTTCAAAATGATTTCCAAGGTAGGTGGCTTAACCCTAGAATATTATATTTACAATATGAATGATTTATTTCTTCTTCATGTATTTTTTATATATTTATTGGGAATCCTTTTTAAAATGTTTAATAAAAACCTTATTCAGTGATTATTTAAGGAAATTTGGAAATTTGGTGTAAGTTTTGAAATAGAAATTGGTAACATGACTTTAAAATGTTGATTATTACATTATTATTGGTTTTGATGCATGGAAAATGGTTTTTTTAAGTGTTTTGTTTAAATGTGTTAGGAACACATGTCATTGTAATGGTTTTTTATTCTATTGTGCATTCATCATCGTGTGTGTTCATATTACATGCATGAGTTGGTTGAAATATGTTATTGTGATTTGTACCAAATGTGTAATGGAATATGGGATATTGGATACATTGTGATGAATTAATAGATTGAAGAGAGACCTCTCATATGTTATGAAGATTCAATTAAGTATGTATGGGCGGCTGTGTTAGTTTTTTATTTGGAATGGGTTATAATAATTAAATTGGGAAATCGTTTCGAAAACATTCTTTGTTTCTATCCATTGAAAATGGATTTGTCTTGGAAATTTTTTTTAGAGAAATATTTTTAATTTTGTGATCACATGTTATAATGGGGATTATTTAAA
Source organism: Viscum album (assembly GCA_963277665.1). Lineage (NCBI taxonomy): Eukaryota > Viridiplantae > Streptophyta > Magnoliopsida > Santalales > Viscaceae > Viscum > Viscum album. The sequence continues at coordinate 616,390,289 of OY728136.1, forward strand.
TTTTAATATTAATGTTCTAACATTTTCTATCCTAGTGGCCTCAGTAGAGAATTTACTTGGGGAATTTTTATCGAGTTTCATTACTCACCCATACTTTAGCAGAATAATGATTTTTTATATTTAGTTTATTAGGATATAAAAAACTGTTAAATTATCACACTTATTTAGTGGTTCTTAGTGATAAATTTGATATATTTTTCTGTGGAAAATAGAGCAGGTTGGAGCTGTGGAGTTATGGTTGTATTTTATTTTTTTTAGATTTGTAGTTTTCTAAGGTGTACTGGGTTGCCTCATAATAAACTATTTTAGAAACTCTGTAGAGTTGGTTTTCATATAAAAAGTATAAATGATTTGTATTTATTTTTTATCACTCATCTTATAGTGGTTTATTTGGTTATGTAATATTTAGATATATGTTTTATTTTCAAAGAGAAAATTGTTCCCCAATTGTAAATGAATCTGATGGTATTTATTTCCTGCCGTTGGTGTCTTGGGGATGTCTCCTAAGGCTATGTAATGTCATCTCGCCTTCTCAAGACAATTAGGAGTGGAAATATTTTAGACAACCCATCTTAATTTGAGATATATTCCAACATCCCACAATGTCACAACTGAAATCCCACAATATATTGACATAGACACCAATTACCACCATACAGTTCCTTGCCATTACCTTAGTCAGATGAAATAAGATCTAGACACACCTAAATGTATGTAAGTGTCAGAAAAAAATTGGTCTAGTGGGATCCCACCATGTGTGTCATAAAAAATAATTAACAACTAATTTAATTATTATTATTTTTATAAAATAAAGTCATGAAATATTGATTTTCATAGTTTAAAAAACATGTTAATTCTCACATTCATACAAATTTAGAAAACATTACCAAGTTTTTTAAAATAATGAATAAATATCTAATTCAATATATGGAAACATGAAAACCAAATCATATGATACATTATGTCTTGGTTAGATAGTTTTTTCAAAGCTTAATTATTATATAATGTTGTGTTGATTATGCCATAGAACTATTTTTCTAGGGATAATAGAACACCATAATTTGTAAACCCCTTATCATAACATATTATAGTTAGAGTTTTGGTATAAATAATATCTATATATACAGAATTAATCATATATGGATTTTCCCAAATCTATCCCCTTTATATGTATCCAGGTTTTCATGTTCAATATCCCACACATGGAGACTTCACATTCATAGTTCACACCATTCCATGTGTCTGCCACACATTAATATTCAAACATATTAAAATTCACAATACAATATGCTTTGGAAAATATCTTCATCAATAATATCAAATGGGATATCGACTTTATAAATTAATCCCCAACTTTAACATTTCATGAATAATAAATATTTATATTCAATAACGTATAAAACCAATTAAAAATGAGAAATAAATAATGGTTCATGAAACAATGAGTTCTCCTAAACCAATTACCTCTTACCCTCATAATTTACAATAATATACATTGATAACGAATCCAGAGAGAAATAGAAATCATAGGTTGATTTATAAGACATAATCCCATGAAACCCACATCAAGAAACTCATATTCAAAAATCATTAGATCATTAGAGAAGAAGAAAATCAACACAAAAAAGACAATTCCCAAATAAATATAAAAATATATTTATAGATATGGTATAAATATTCCATTATAACAATATATTTATAAAAATAACCCATTAGATCATTAAATAACACAAATATATACACATTATATCACTAATTTTTGGTTACTTTTAAGAATAATAAATGACATCTTGAATAATAGTAAAAGGCAATGATGAGTGGGCACTTACCTTGTATTTCCAATATCCAATGGATATATATCTTTCTAAATAACTCTATATATAGGAAATAATGTCCAAAATATATTATAATAATTATTAATGTCAAAAGAATAAGTTTTAAGATAAAAAATAATTTTAACAGGACGCATTTCAGGTTTTGAAAATATTATTTTTTATTAAATGATTTCTATTTCATGGTGTCACTACATAGTTTATCAAACTATGTGTCAATTTGTTCTTTTTCTTGTAATATGGATAAGACACATGGTTTGGTCACACAATTATACTGACCATGGGCCTACCATGTGAATTTCCAATGTACAATTCTTCAAAAGGAACAATGTTTCATAGAAATGTCACATAGTTTCGCCTAACCAAGTAAAAACCACACATTTCCCATGAAATCAAAATAATATTAAAAAAAAATTACCCAAATACTAGAATGGATTAAAAAATAAGATAAAAAAGAATGTATATACCTATAAGTGACATCAATATGTGTCACTAATTGTCTATAAATGAACTGTGATTGTTTTATCTATATATTCTATATACCACTCTTTTAGACAAAGAACGCACTATAAGAACATTAAATGTCCTTGTTTATGACTATATCCTTAACTATTAATATGAATTTCTATTGGTATTATTATTGAATCCAATTCATATGTTTATGGGAATGTACATCGTACATAACATATAATTCTTCCGTAATATAAATTTGATATGATTTTTGAAATGGATTTCCTTTTTTAACATAAAAAGTATTTTTATTACACTAATATGGAAATAAAATCTCATATTATAATTCAACCTATGACCATAAATAAGTAAAAGGATTCCTAAGAACATTCAAGAAAAAATAATTCCATTAAATAAGCTTTAACTCTATGTCATAGGTGGTGTTTATCTCAAATGATTTGATTGAAACTAAATTTTGGGGAATTTATCCAATATGTATCAAAGTCATACCTTAGATAGTATGGTATAAATCACATCATAAATTATAAAATTATTCAATTACTATTCTTTTTTTATTATTGAGTGATAATGAGAGTAAATATGGCATGATTTATTCTTGGGGAGAATTTAGTGCCATAATATTCTAGTATCAATTTCCCTTGAAATAAATACTATGAATAATTGATTGATTAAAGAATATCATGGGAATGAAATGAAATAGTGAAAAATTAAAATAATGCCATTAAATTTTCTCATTATAATATTATAATTAAATTATAACATACTAATATATCTGACCACATAATGTAATTTATGAAATTAACATCAATTATTTTATGTATTCCTTATGTGGTTCATTTATCTGACCATTGGAAGAAGGTATCTTTAATGTCATTTTAAATTGATAATTTTGAAGACTAGCTCCAAAAATTATGGTATGAATGATATCTTCTAAATATAATTTTAGGCTCATATAAACAACAAAAATATCGATTCTAGCTAAACAACCACCCATGACAACAAATAGATAATTATTTATTATTAAATATTATATTTATATTTTGAGGGGTTATGTACGGCATAAAAACCTAATTCATGATGTAAGAATTTTTTTATTTTGAAAATATTTTTTAAATGAAATAGATTTTTTCATTTTTAATTCAAATGAACTGATAAAATTAAATTGTGTAGTTAAATATCAAATTAGATGATTTTTTTCATAAAAATAGTCTTATAAAAAATTTATTCTTATAAAATTGATTTCAAGAATCCAGATATAATTTTTGTTAAAAAATAAAATGAATATAAATAATATACTACTATTACTTAAAATTTATTATTCATGTAGACAATATATATTGGTTTTATAACTAGATCAATGAGCATGAGATTGGGGCGATTTATTATGTATCATGGAAATTTTTTTGACAGAATTATAGAATATGATGTTGTGGATAATTTATGAGTTATGAATTCTCTTATCAAATATGATTTGATTAAATTTTATTTTATAATTATAATTTGAATACATGGGATCTTAGAGATAATATTATTGAATTTACAGGGGTTTAGTGTCATAGATCAATGATTCATTATATTTATATTTAGACAGAAAAATTTTATTATATTAATAACATATAATATTTCTACGAATTTTTCTTAAAAAAACATCTAGTCATAATGTGAAAAACATATTTATTTATTTTCTACCTAATATGAATATTAAATTTATCATAAATAGTTGAAATTGTGTGGATAAATTTATTTATGCATTGGGAATGTAATGACCATGTTTTTAATATAATTTTTTATGTTTTAATCTATAAAACAGATTAATGATATCATTAAATGATTTTTGTGACCAATTTATATTTTTATAATATTAGTATTTATATAATATTTTTTAATTAATTAGATGTGTATACATAATGTAATAATAAAATTTAATATTTATGATTATTTAGTTATAAATGTTATTATATGTGAATTTCATTAATAATGAAAAATGTAAGAATTACACTATATTAATTTGAAATAAATTTATATAAGATAATGAAAAATATAAAATAATTAAATGTATATATTATAAATTGTAAAGAAATATATACTAAAATGTAACATTTATTGTGAGGGTAACCTAAATAAATAACGTATTATTAATTTCTTAAAAAACATATATGTATACATATATATATATATATATATATATTTAAAAAAAATATGGATTATACTAAATTTCATATTATGTAATATTACAAGTTCAAATTGATGATACATTGTTGTATGATGATGAAAATACACACGCACACACACTCATATACATGTATATATATAATTGGAAGGTAGCATGTTTCACTATGGGATTTAAAAAATAAACACATACGATAATGGTAGATGAAGTACATTATATATATATAATTACAAAATGAAATAGTAAAATATTATTTTATATTTTGAAATATAATTTTATTAACTTATTTGAAAATTTAAATATTAAGATACATACACATATATGAATATGGAATAAATTTATAAGATTGTTAAACGTAAATATTATTATATAGCAATGAATAAAAGTATTTTATAGTAATATAACAATAATATTGAAATGGATTTTAAATTAAAACAAAAAAAAGATTATATAAGAAGTGCTTTGATACAAAAAAGATCAATGATTGAAGTTAGTAATTTTAATAGAATAATGAAAATATTAATATGAATAATGATTCTATATAATATTAGAAGTGAGAGTATATGTAACATATTAGGTATTTATATAATAATATATTTTCATATGTATTAATGCTTATGAATAATATATTAATTTTATATTAAATGGGATTATTTTTCTTATAGTGTACTTGACACTAGACAATGGGTTTTTTCTCAAATCTTATGTTGCACAATACATTGAGTTATACTGAAAAATAATACAATAATATTATTATTATATTAAAAGGTATTTAACTAGTAGATATTGTAATTTTAGAAAAAACAAAATTACTAAACAAAATATTATTACATTTTTATTTTATTTTATTACATTTATACAGAAAATTTAGAGGACAAATGAGAATGAATACAATTTTAAGCATGAAATACATTATTATTTTTAAAATCTCATTTTACCTCTTTTTGAAGGAGAATCCTTTTAAAATCTTATTGTTTTCACATTTATAAGTTATATTTGATAAAATAAACTTTTAATTTTATAGTGGAACACATATGTTTACTTTCTATTAAATTTAGGCATTTTTCTGATAAAATTTATATTTTAATTAGTAGTGAAAAATACTATATTTTAATTCAAAAATGTTGTTAGATCTATTTATCTATATATTTAGATTAACCTTTAAATTTGTTTAAAAGTTTAAATGGATAATTGTTTTTATCATTTTATCTAATTTTGGTCATTGTAATTAATTTCACATTGAATATATACATAAGAACATGCCAATAGTTTGATAGTTTTTTACTTCATAAAATCCTACTTTCTAGATTGAACAACCAGAAATAATTTTAATTAATTTCTTCTAATTATAAATTTTAAACTTATTAAAATTGATTCCATATTTGGAATAAAAATATCACAATTTTTTAAATAGATACATTTTATTTTGGGACATTATGAATAGTAACTTCAGTGATTATTTTAATTTACCATGGATAAAGGGTAAATTATGTAAATTAGGGTAAAAAATAACATTATAATAATATAAATGTACACTATCACATGTACTAATCCTATATTATGATATATTGACGAAATTGAGAATTCTTTTGTTGATTTTATGACCCAAATGATCCACAGGGGTTTGACAATAACATGTTATAATAATTAATTTAAAATATAGGGAAATATAACACATATATGTATCATTTTACTAAAATGGTTTTAAGGAATGTTTATATAACGTGTAACGTTAACTATAAATATTCATTAGAAATATAACATGATTTATATATTAATGTATTTTCTTTCTAATTTTTTGACATTATAAAAATACATTTATTTATGAAACAATGATGATGCAGTGATTACCTTATTAATGTATAATTCAAATAAATGATATTATAAATCTTAAAAGATATGTAATTTGAATTTTTTTACTCCTTAAACTAATGTTATGGATGATTATGAAATGGTAATTTTTAGTTAATACAGTTTTATTTAGTTAATATTTTTTTTGGACTTTGGGAAAATTCGATTACTAAATAGTGTCAAAATTGACATAATTGTGTTTTCAGAAAATACAATTTTATTAAATGATATAATAATAATAATCATCATAGATTTGTAAAAATGCGTTACATCATATTAAAAATATCATTAATTATCCACATTACATTCTCATGGAATTTAATAGTAACAATATATTGTAAAATACAAGAACACATTGTAAGTGTTAATTTTTATAACTAAGGGTTAAAGACAAATGATAAGGATACATTTTTCACCGAACTTGTCAAAAACCTGTTATTTGAGAGTATTTATACCCATACTCATATTATACTATAAATATATAACTTTTAAACTATTTTTATTCAAAAATATATTTATAATCAAATAATATTTCAAGTAATTCCTATAGTTCCCATCCTCTCTCTTATAAAAGGCCACCACCTTTTCCCACTTAATGACACTTCTAAATCACCATGGATCATCCAAATTATAATACAGAGGCTCAAAACATCCCTTTATTCCACCTATAATATTCCAAATTGTCATAAAAAAATCATGGATGCCTTTTGACTCAAATCAAAAGGATTTACCCGGTATAGAGGTTACATTTTCTCTCAATCTATTTTCCTTTATTTTCTTTATCCAAACAACTCACCCAAATAAATTTCATTATTCAATAAAAACACGAGTATATTAAATGAATTGGTATGTTTTTAATATATTTATTTTATTTTATCTGACAAAAAACTCCATCTAAAGGATATAAAAAATAAATTTTCTATTTATGATGAACTATTGTATCACGAAACGATGATTGTTAAATTTTTTCCTACCACCCCTCATGGTGGAAATTAGGATGGAACTATATTTATATAGGATATTTATTGTATTTATTATATTTATATTTTATCTATTCTTATTTAATTTTTATTTATAATATACCTTTATTATTTCCTTATTGTGTAAATACTATAATTTTGTTGGAGTATGTATGGTCTACCACCCCTAAAAGGGATGTGCCTCATTCCCACAATACATGGAATGTATAAATGAAGGTTTTATTAAACCACTGAGACATTAATGAAATTAATATGATAATATTTTTATATTATTCATTTATATCATTTTAAAATTAATCATTTAATATGAAAAAGTAATGAAAGTAGCTTTAATGAGTACATACAACTTACCATATCAATGGATGGTGAATTTAATTTCTTATCTTAAAAGATTATAGGTATTGTATATACATATATATTTTATATGTATGATACTTAAATCAAAAATAATATTCTATTTATGAGGGAATTTTTACTACATGGAAAATTTACATCAAAACAAGTTCAATTTCTGCACAATTACCAAATATTGACCAACTGATAAATATAAACTTAAATAATTTTGTAATTTTTATAACATATTAAAAAGTGATATAAAAATAATAATAAACTTGAATATGGTTCTCATAAATGTAATACATAACCTACATATATTATTCTGGAACATAACGATTGTACATGTTGATTCAGACACAAGGTAAGGGACGTTATCTCAATCGCTTTTCAATGAGGCTGATTTCCATGAATACATGACATTATTTATATAATGTATAATAAACCCCTTTAAATATGAATTTCATTTCAATAAAATATTTTCTATGAACTATTTTACTAAATGAAAAAAGTAATTTTTTCAATGTACGTGGCGACAATGACCTTTCTGCCATCATGACCATTATTTGGAATATGGATCTCTCTACAAGTCTTAATGTTTTTAAAAAAGAATCATAAATACCATATTAATTTTTTAGGTATTTTGGTATTGAAAATGTTTTTCAAAAAGGTTTTATTATGTCATTGTCTCGAAATGATCTCCTATGATTGAAATGTGTAAATTTTATTTTTCTGTTATGTTTGTATTACATGTTTTGAATATATAATGGTAATTGGACATTTGAGTGGTGTTTACACTATTAACCAATGAAATGGGGTTACGTGATAAACCAAATATGGTAGGATCAATGGTAAACCAAGGATTGGTTTTTACATTATATCCTATAATGCATTGGGTTTGGAAGGCAGTAGTTTTACTATTCTATATAGTGATATGTATGGAAGTCGACCATATGGTTATTTCATTTAATTATTTTTTTTGTCCCAAGTTACCTTTACATGTTATATGTTTATTTCTATGAAATTTAAAGTAATATTTTGGATAAAAAAGTGTAATAAATGAGCTTATTTATAGTGAAGTTTTTTTACTACTTCATAAAGGTGAAAATAATTACTTTATGATAAAGTATTCCCAGTTTTTAGGTTTTCCCAAGACTAATAGTTTTCCTTAATTGTGTATACCTTACAGATATTTTTATACATATCCCAAGTATTGAATTGTTTTTAACATGACTTAAAGAATAGTAGGGTGAATGATGGTATCATGTAAAGGTTATGTTGTTAAAACATGAAATGTTACATTGCTTCTTTTTAAAGGGTTTTTGTTTTATGAAAAATATTTATATAGTGAGTAGTAGTGTATAATTATAATATTTACGTTTCTATATATGAGTTATGATCAAATTTTCTAAATCTCTAAACCTAAAATGATCATCGAATTGAAGTAACATCAATTGTTATCTGATCAAAAGATTAAGTAATATTTATGGTTAAGGTATTATAGCTTGTATTAGTGGCATGTTTATATAACTTTAGGAGTTATAATTTTGTTAATAGAATGACCATTAATGATTTTTTAATTTATGGTCTAATTGAAATGATATATAATTTTAATAATAACACTTTTCTTCATCTATGATATGTTTTTTCATAATGGTTTTCTACAGAGGAAATAATGCAGCTGTTATTTGGATGAATATAGAATTAAATTTCCATCCAAATCAACATCCTGAGATGGTCGGAATCATATATGAATGGTTTGTTGCAGTGATGGATCAGTTAAAATAGGAGACAGATTGTGGTGGTGTCCTTCCTTGAGATCAACCTATTCAACCATAGAGTAATATTTCGATCATGGAGTATTTCATGAGGGAATGTCCCCCATCATTCAATGGATCACCTGGCCTTGTGCAATCATAAGGGTGGATAAAATCACATGAAAATATTTTTGATGTATTGGTGTTCATAAAATCAAAAGGTTAATTTTGATGTTCTTTTTTTTAAGGTGAAGCTGTTCAGTGGTGGATATTGATTAAAAAATATTAGAGGAAGTGAAGATATTGATGCCATGTAATGGGATGAATTTAAAAATACATTCCTTGAGAAATATATACCTAAGTAGGTTCAAAATAGGATATACAAGGAATTTATGGAATTGAGACAAAAGGGGGAAGATTCTATAGCTTCATATGAAAAACAATTCACTTGTTTGTCAAGGTATGTCTCGGATATTATATTGGATATTGATATTAAGATAAAACAATTTTACTCAAGATTATATACTAAATATTTAGGGGTGATAGCTTCTCATCATTTTAAATGATATGAGAAACCTTTCTGATGTGCAGAGACAGTAAAAATGAGTTTTTTTGATTTTCATGTGTTCTATGAGAAAAATAAAAATAAGCTATCAAATTGGTAGTAAATGGGAAATAGTTCATCAAAGTATCATTGAGGTAAGAAAAACGAATTTAATAATTATGTGAATTGTGGTAAAAAAGAATCCTAGAGAATACCTCTAAAATTATGGGAAGTGATTTTGATGTGGTAATACTAGTAATATTTCTCATAATTATGAGGAATATGATCAGGGATGTAATGAAAACCCAAGGATAATATGATTTAGTTTCAATGAGATAGTTCATTATGCCAATTTTTGTCCAAAGTTGATAACCCATGGTGGAAGCATAATTTAATAAAAATAGAAGGGGATAGGAAAATAATTTTCTACAACTACTATTGATGTGGGGCCATCAAATTAAGTGATGATGGGTATGTTATTGTTTTTATAAAAATATGAAAATACCCAATTTGACTCTATATATTGACATTTATTTCATTTTTGAGCACTTTGAATGTAAATTGAAAATATCACCTAATGAATGTTATATGGAATATTTGGTAAAGACTTCAAGTGGAAGTACGAAAGAAACCAATATTTATTGGAATCTTCCTTTTATCATTAATGAGATAGTATTTCCAGCAAATCATGTTGAACATATTATATTTGAATTTGATATCATTTTGGGTATGGATTGGATTTCAATTTATCTTGATGAAATTAATTTTAAAGATAATAATTATTGATTCAATTATTTCATACCATTGATAACATACCAATAAGTTGATTTTTTTTTAAATATGGTATTTAATGTAACCTGGATCATGTGGTTGAAATGAATGATATAGTTTTAATTACTAACAATGATGTAATTAAAGAATTCACATAATTTTTTCTAATGAATTTTCTACCACTGTTCCTAATTGGGAGGTTAAATTTACTATTGATTTATTTCTTGATGAAAAGATTATTTCTAAACCCCCTTATCGAATAGCCAAAGTAAATTTTGTGGAATTAAAAAAACTATTGCAAAAATTACTTGATAAAGTTTTCACTCTAAATATCACATTACTATGGGGTGATCTTGTTTTATTTGTAAATAAGTTAGATGGTTCTTATAGACTTTATGGATTATATTTCGTTGAATAGCATCACTATTAAGAAAAGTTATTTGATTCCTCATATCAATTATTTGTTTGTTTAGCTCTAGGGAGCTCAATAGTTTTTAAAGATTTATTTGAGGTCAGGGTACCCTCACCTGATGGTGAAAATAGATGACATTCCACAGAAAAATGTCTGAATAAGATATCATTGTTATGATTTTTTTGGTTATGCCTATTGGGTATTGTAATGAATGATTTTTATTTTTGAAGCTAATGAATTTTTTTTTCTTGTATTTCTGTATCAGTTTTTGGTTGAGTCTGTAGATAACATATTAGTATATTTTAAAAGTCAGGAGAAACCAAACAGTCACTAAATACCTTTTTTGCAAACCCTAAAATAAAATAAAATATATGGAATGTTTATTAAGATTGAAATTTTATAAAAAAATTAATTCCATTGACATATGTTTTTTAAGGATAGAATAACTATTGACCCTTCTAAAACTAATGTTTTTGCAGAGTGGGAAAGACCTACCAATATCAAAAAGTATAATAGTTTTCTTGGATTAGTCAGTTATTAACAAAGGTTCGTTCAAAAAATTTCCCAGTTATCTACTCCCAATAACTAAGGAGAAGTGTAGTAGATATAACTACATTTGAACAACATAATGTGATCATTATTTTCAAGAACTAAAATGAAGATTGGTAAATTCTTTAGTTTGGTACCTATATTCTAGGATTGGTATAAAATTTCCTATAGTGATGAATTATTGAAAGGTCATGGTTGTTTACAATGGTAGAATGATCATGTAATTATTTATGCTTCATGTTTTTTTGAAACAACATTTGTTAAATTATCCTACACATGATTTGAATTTAGCTGTAGTAGTTTCTGGATAAAAGATTTGGAGGCATCATTTTTACGGTATAATGTGGGAAATATATAAATCCAATGAATGTTTGAATTATATATTCACTCAAAAACAAATAAACATGAGACAAATGAGATGGATGAAATTAATCAAGGATTAAGATTTCACCATTCATTACCTTCAAGGATAGGTAAATAAAGTGGATAAAACATTGAGTTGAATGAGTAACAGTAGATTAACCATGGTAGAATTTAAACATGATACTTTTTCATTGATTAGATGAATTTTCGACAGAAAGTTGTTGTTGTTGTGAATTTTTCTATTTTGTTTTAGGAGGCAGCGAAATAATCACTATCATAAAAAATTTATCCAACGTAGAAAATATACAATAAGAAGTAGGAAAGGAAGAATTTGTTCAGAAGGGAAAGTTAACTAAAATTAATATTGATAAAAAATGCTTTTTGCGGTTTGTAAAGAAAATATGTGTACATGTAATTCACAGTTCAAGAAATAGATGTCATGTGAAGATCAGTGTTATCCTTTTTCAGTTTGTCTTGGTAGTACTGATCTAAACAAAGATATTCAAGAGTATTACTAGTGGAATGGAATAAAAATACATGTTTCTATATTTACCCTAAAATTCATGATTTATCACATGGTTAAATTAGAGCGGCATTTGCTAAATGTCATAATTCTACCTTTTGCTGTGCCAAATATAAAACTAGAAAAATGTGTCCATGGATTTCACCATGATATTACCAAATACTTCACTATGTAACAATGCAATATGGTTTATTATTTATTTATTTACTAAATATAATCATTTTCTTCCTATTCGAGATACTCTGTCTCTAGATCAACCTTCTCAATTATATATTATATAGAATGTCAGGATACATGGAGTTCCACTCTACATTATATCTAATCATGATCCCAAGTTCACTTATAAATTTTGTAATGGCCTTCAAAAGTCAACGGGAACTGAATTAAATTTCAGTAGATCTTTTCATCCTTAATCATATGGGAAGTAAGAACAAATAATTCCGACCATAGAGGATACACTACATGATTTTTCAATGGATTACTATGTAATTTTGGGATCAAAATCACTCTTTGATTGAGTTTTATTATTAAATGGTTTTTATTCTAGTATACAACAGGATTTATTTGAAAAATTATATGGAATATATGGTCAAACACTATCTTTTTGGAAGAAAGTAGGTTAAAGGACGTTTATGGGGCCATAATTGGTAGAACAGATGGAAGGAAAAATTTAAATGATTTTTAGGCACATGAGGATAGCTCAAAGCATAATGAAAAGTTATATAGATATCCAGTGGAAGGATCAATCTTTCATGGTATTTGAACATGTATTTCTCAATGTTTATCAATGGAAAAGTCTGATGTGTTTTTGAAAGAAGGGAATGTTGTGTTCGAGGTTCATTACATCCTATAAAATCCTAAATAATGTTGGATCAGTTTCCTGTAGGGTTTCTTTACCTCCATTTTTCCAAGGTACACAATGTTTTTAATGTTTCAATGTTGAGAAAGTTTATACCAGACCCCTCTCATGTTTTTGAGTCTTGAGATAGATCACTTGTATGAGAATATTTCTTAAGAGGAATATTCAGTATAGATTTCTGACCCCATAGAGAATGGGATGTGGAATAAGGTGATTTTTAAGTAAATGTTTTGTGAGAAAAAAAACCATATAGTTGAAAAGGAAACATGCATATCTAAAAATTTTATAAGGAATATATACCACAAGTTATTTGAGAAGTACATAAAATTGTGGCAACGTAATTTCAAAATGGGGAAGGATGTAGCATCCGAGGTTTTTGTAGAATAATTTATTTTTATATCTATTATTAATTACGAAATAGATATTAATATTACATAAAAGGGGCTCATTGATTGATAACCTACTCGATAGGCTACAATGGGTTTCTCCAAAATCTTACATTTCACATAACATTAAGTAATACTGAAAAATAATACAATAATATTATCATTATTTTATATGGTGGTCAACACGTAGTTGTTGTATTAGGGTGAATGAATAGAACAAACTACCATATGATTTCTCATGTTTTTTAAATGCATTTAAATTAATCCAATATATAATAGAGGATTAAATTCAGAATTATTAAATTTTAATCATAAAATACTCTAATATTTTTAAAAGATCATTTCACAAACATTTGACAGAGAACCGTTTTGGAATATTGTTTTTGTAACTTTTATATGTTCTATTTGAAAAAATAAACTTTTTCATTGAAATAAGAACATCAAAATTTACATCGGTTGAAATTTTGATATTTTTTTGATAAAATTCATATTTTAATGAATCGTTAAAAATACAACATTTTAATCCAGAACTACGATTTCATATAATTTATTTTTATAGTTACATATCCCATTTAATTGTTTTTAATGTTTATTTAGATTAATTTTATATCTATTAATCCAATTTTCTTTGTTTGGCTGTAATTTCACATTAATATTCGACATAAATATTGTCAATATTTTGATAGTTTTTTATATCATAAAAACCTACTTTTTGGAGTTCACAGTGAGAATTAATTTTAAATTAATTTCTTCCAATTTGTTTTTTTTTTGAATTTTAAAAAATGGATCCAATATTTGGAATCAAAAGTTCCAAACTAGTATTTGGGTAACTTTTGTTGGACATTATGAATAGTAACATTAGTAATTAATTTTATTTAACGTGGTTACAGGTTAAATAAAGTAAATAATGGTAAAAAATAATATTATAATAATATAGAACACTCTAAAACGTTTAATAATCATATTTGATGAGATATGACCGAAATTGATCATCCTTGGGTCAATTTTAGGATGCAATGGAGCCACATGTGTTTGATAATGACATTTTATAATAATTAAAATAATGTTAATAGAAATATAACGTAAACATGTATTGTTGTACTGAAATGATTTTATGGTGGGGTTATATATCTGATCTATTCAACAATAAATAGTTATTATATTTATAACATTATTTCCTACATCTTGGTATTTTATTTGAAATTTTTTGACATTAAATAAATATATTTATTTATGACACAATAATGGTGTACTGATTACCTTATTAATTAATGATTCTAATGAGTGATATTATAAATTTTTAAATAAATGTATTATGAAAATTTTTATGCCATACATGAATGTTAGAGATAATTATGACATGTTATATTTTAGTTAATTTAGTTTTTTTTCTAATAAATCAAATTTGTAGTACATTCACAAATATCAATTTCAAATTAGATTCAAAATTGACATAAATGAGTTCTTAGATTATACTATTTTATTAAATGATATAATAGTCATAAAATTTTTTGATTCTGCCAAATTACTTAGATTATATTATAAATTTCATTAATGATCCACTTTATATTATATTGTCATTTTATAGTAACTGTAACACCCTTAGTTTTAATAAAAAGAAAAGTTTATTTTTAGTATTTATTATTAACCATAAAATCCATGTTAAAAAAATTATAAAAAAATTAAATTTAATAATTGAAAAATAAATAATTAAAAAGATATAATTTATTAAATAATGTTTAATTAGGTAATTAAGAAACGTGATACGTTAACTACAAATATATGTTTAGTATCAGTAATTATTATGTTAATTATATGAAATATTAATTTTTTATAGAACATTTTAAAAAATATAGATTAAATGAATTGAAATTAAATACATAAAATAAAATGTTAAATAATTTTTTGTTCTCAAGATTATATATGTCGTATTTTATAAAGTAACTTTAATAGATAGTTTAATAAAACATTTAAAATTTTAATTAATATTTTATACCTATTGATAATGTTATGTTTAAAACATATAAAAATAATTATTGTATAAGACTAATTACAGGGTATCTTCATTTAAGTAAATGATTTTAAGATAATTATAAAAAATTTATATGTGAGTTCATAGTAAAATATATATATAATTTCACAAAAGAAAAATTTATAACTCATTGAAATATTTTACATTATAAATTTTAAAATGAAAATAATATAAAATAGAATTACAAATGAATTTATAATATGATTATAATAATAATAATATATGATTAGATATATATATATAACAAACATTTTGTAAATTTTAATATTTGATAAATATAATGATAAATTGATAATAAGAAGGTAAAAAACAATTGAAACACGATGTTGAAATAAAAGAAAATGAAATAAAAAAATTTGGGTTTGAAGGTCCCATAGTTGGGGTTTCTGCCAAACTCCATATCAAAAGGTCGAGAGGTTGTGGAGGACCAAAAAATCAGTCTAATGGAAGATGAAGGTCGATGGTTTACCTTTGGATGTAATATCGATTCTGTTTTGGGATTCGATTTTGAGAGAGATCAGTTATAGACCAATCGAAGATGAGGCCTTTAAATCGTGTCTGAGTATTCAATTTGGAAGACAGAACTCAGTTTGAAGGATTACCAAATCTAATTTATGTTTAGGGTCTTGATCTATTTAAGGTAAGAATATATTATTTCTATTGTCTAATTTAGCCAATATGTATATGTTTAATGGCCAAATCCACCAGAAACCGGTTCTTTAGTACCATGTTTGTCGATTAGATCATTTTTTCTCTAGTAGTTAACATTTTCACTAAGTTCTTCTTATTTGATGATGACACCCCCTATGAGTTTCAATGATTTTAATTGGTTTAATTACCCAAAAAATATAATTATTATTGTATAGATTCCATTTTTATGTAACTTTTTCTTTAATATGTCTTCAAATATTTTAAAAGATCAATCAATATTCCCTATATCTAAATTTTCTTAATTTTTTGATACTCTATTCTTCTTCACATATTATTCTTTGGTTTTGTATTTACAAATAAATTAAATTTATTAATCATTTTTAGTGGTAGTATATATATATATATATATATTATATCACTTGTCCATGAAGCATGCAATCAAAACCACATGTTCTGATTTTTCATGCTGAGATGTTGCACCTGTAAAAAGCCTTGGCAGGGAGAAATAACCAGCATAGCCTTTTATTTTATTTCCACTTTTATTTCTATTTCTCAGTGTCTGATAGATATATTGAGAGAGAAAACTGTATGAAGATATTTGTTCAATAAGGGGTCTCATGCACAAGAATGGTATAATGGATATACTATATTTTTCCTTTTAACATACAATCTATAATTATTCATTTTGAATAAGGGATGAAAACCCTATATTATTTGAATTATAATTTTGTGATTTGTTTAGAACATTAATAATTCCATTATTAAGGGAAAATATTATTTAAATATTTATGTTCAATGTTTATGAAATCTGATTAAAGGGAATTTTATTTTTATTTGGACAATTTATTTATTTTTGATAATTTTATTTATGGTTTTCTTCAAAACAAAATTTACACGACTTTGAGAACATTGATAAACATTAGTAATGGGATTAATAGTATAACTATCTCACTATATTTTTGGTATGTTCGTCTTGTTGTAAATTGTTTAAATGTGTTTTAAGGGATATTTTTCTATTATGGTGTTATTATATTTATTATTAAAATTTTCTCCTCGAAGTTTTTATTCTATGTTTGATTCTAAATGATATATAGATGAAGAAGTAAAATTAAATTGGAACTAATGACATAACGGTGTATATATACATTGTAAAAAATTAATTTATTTTTTCAATTTATGTCTGATTATAAAATGATTGGTGCACATATGTATATGTATTTAATGACATTTATGTTTTAATCTAATTCCATATCAATCAATCTGAGTGATATTTTCATTTATCATAGTTTTTTATTTATAATTATAGATTACTTGTCGTATATATATATATATATTATAGATGTTTATAATCAAGTCTAAAATTATTTTTTCATTGCACAAGGATAATTAGGAAATTTATTATTTTATATTAAGGACATCATAATATCATTTCTCCATGACCATGCATTACACATAATATATACATTTCTTGTTTTTTATTTCATTCTTGCAATTTTATTTAATTTCATGGTTTACTATATGACATTATTATAAAAATTTAATTCATCAATATTTAATATTGTTTAAAATGTTATACGAAATATATAAATATTTGTTATGATAAATCATCTATAAGAATAATAAATTTATTTCGTGAAAGGAAAGTTTTAACACCTTGCATGAAAATTATTATGGCATGAGCTTTGGTTGTAACCAAGATCACATGAATGTATATATATATATATATATTCTTATATATAAATGTATGTGTATCTTAATACATTGATATTTTTTCAAGAATAAAAAACTCTAGTAAAAGTATATATAATTAAATCAAGTCTAAAATAATTTCAAAAAATACAGAAACATAGACGTTGTAAATATGGTAGGTTAATGAGGAGTGAACCCATCCATTTATAAGTGGGTATTCCTAGAAATCATTTAATGTTTAAGTAGCCCAGTCATTTTGTTTTCATTGACTTGAATATTATTTTCTGAAGATGCAATGGTTTATTTTAATGTACTCTCAAGCGTAATTATTTTCAAAATCATATCTACATTCACATGATTTATAGTACATTAAAATGAATAAATTTCGTCAGTAAATTTTATTTATATTTTTTCAATTAGTATGTATTTAGAAAAGGTATTTTCAAAAATATTTACCAAAAATATATTTCAATGGTATTTCTATAATATTTCTTTTGAAATGTTCAATGTAATTTTAAAAAATATTTTTCACTATCCCTATTTAGGGAAAATAAATTCTCATTTATTTATTTTTATATTTTTTTCATAGGAATATTATACATTCTATCTCAGACGTACTTGTTTTCATGTTAGCGCATGTGGAAGCATAATATGAAATTGTTTTATTATTATTCATTTTGGTAAATGTAATGTGTTGTCTAATCATCCAGAATATAGACTGGTAAAAAGTCTTCTTCTCTGTAATCATTTAAATAATTGATCAGTTTATTTTATAAGAAAAACATTACACATCATTTTTAAGAACTATGTCAAGAAAGAGTGGGCTTAGGGTGGTATAATTGGTATCAGTGGTGCAGTGTAGACATCTTTGGAGATTAGATGTTTTCTTGGGAGGATTCAAAATATACACAGTATAGTTTTCATTAAATTGTTAATCCCTCTTAAGAATTATTTAATTGCAAATATGAAATTCATAATTTCCGGATCTTTGAAGAAATAAATTTCTGAGGGATCGATTCATTTAATGGGGGGGGGAATAACACCTTGAGTTTTAATAATAATAATTGTTCTTTTATAATTTATAATTAAAAAATAAATCAAAGTTAAACAAATTTATTAAATAAATATTAAATTTAATAATTAAGATAATAAATATTTAATTAAAATTTTATTATTTATTAAATAATTTTTTATTAGTTAATTAAGATACTCAACGTGTAAACATCTATGATATCTTCTGTATCAATACTTATTAAGTTAATAAATTGAAATAATATTTTGTTTATAAAACATTTTCATTAATAAATTTATTAAATGAATTTATATTCATTAATTAAATTTTTTTGAAGAATTATAATACTCATATTTATATGTGTCACATTTTATTAACTAACATTAACATATAGTTAAATACAACATTTATAATTTTTTTAATATTTTATACCTATTTGTAAAAATATGTTTAAAACATGTATAAATAATTGTAGTATAAGATTAATTATAGGAAAACTTATTTGATGTAAATGATATTACGATAACTATAAAATATATATGTATATATATGAGTATGTTATAAAAAATATATATAATTTTCTTAAAAAATTATAATTCATAGAAATAGTTTACATTTAAAATTCAAACATGAAAATATTAATTAATAGAATTATAAATTAATTTATATTGTGATAATAAAAATAATAATACATGATTAGATAAATATATATAATAATTATTTTTAATATTTTTAATATATGATAATAATAACGATAAATCAGAAATTAAAATGAACAAATTGATTGAAAACATGATGAAGAATTACAAGAAATTGAAATATAGACATTTTGGGTTGAAGGTCCAGATGTTGGGGTTTCTACTAAACACCATATAATGAGCTGAGAGGTTGAGGAGGACCAGGAGCTAAAGCTGATGGAATGAAAAAGTCGATGGTTCGTCTTTAAATGTGGGATTAATTATGTTTTTAGATTCAAGCTCGAGGGATATTAGTTGCAGACCAATCGAAGCTGAGGCTTTGAAATCGAGTCTAAGAATTCAATTCATAAGACATAACATAGACCAAATGAATAAAAAATGTAAATCACTTTTAGTGTTTATATCTCTATGTGGTAGTTATGTATTGTTTATTTTTTCTTGATTACCCAATATGTATGAGGTTAATGACTGAATCTACTAGAAATAGAATCTTTATTTCCATGTTTGTCAATTTCTTCATTTTTTTTCTATAGAATATTACATATGCACTAAGTTTTTCTTATCCAATGATGATGTCCCCTACAAGTTTCAGTGATTTTAATTGATTTAATTATCTGAAAAATATTATTAGTATCATTTGGAGTCATATTGAATATATCTTTTCTTTAATATGTTTTCAAATATAATAAAAACACAATCAATATTCCATGTATCTGGCTTTAGTTATACTTTGTCATTATTCATTTCTCCATCCCATCATTTTCTATGGTTTTTTCTTATGAAATAAATTAAATTTTCCAATCATTGATAATAGTAGTATATATAAATTATCAATATAACTTCTCCATGAAGCATGTAATCAAAATAAAATATTTCCATTTTTCATTCAGTGATGCGGCACCTATAAAAATACATGGTTGGGAGAAATAACAAATTTATACTTTTATTTAATTTCCTCTTTATTTCCTATTATGAGAGTTTGAGAGTTATAGGTGAGTAAGAACCGTAGGAAGATGATTTTTCAAGAAGAGGTATCCTACACAAGAATTATGTTAGGGATATAATATCTTTTTTTCAACTTACAATCTGTAAATAATTTTATTGAATAAGGGATGAAAATCATATATTAATATAATTATAATTTTTTGATTTAATTTGAACATTAATAATTTAATTAGCAAGATATAGATTTATTTAAATAATTTAAATTCTATGTTTATGAAATCTGATGTTGGGTATTTTTATTTCTATTTTGATAATTTATTTGTTTATGATAAGATTATTTATAGTTTTCTTCAAGACAAAATTTACATGTTTTTCAGAACATTGATAAACTTTAGTAATTGTTTTAATACTATAATTATTTCAGTGTGTGTTGTGTCAGGAATTCTTGTTGGAAATAGATTAAATTGGTTTTTGAAAGGGATATTTTTCTATTGCGGTGTTATTAAATTTATTTTTCAAATCCGATTCGTGAATTTTTTATTCCATGTTATTATTCTATATTTTATTCTAAATGTTATATACATGTATGAGTAAAATTACATTGGAAGTCATGATATAATGTTATATATTTACTTTTTAAAAACATAATATATTTTATAAAATTAAATTTGATTATAATACTATTTTTTCACCAGCGTATATGTATTTAATAATGATTATATATTTATATAATTCCATATCAATCCTGCCAAGTGACATTTACATTTATCAATTTTTTTATTTAAAATTATCGATTAAATTCCATATAGATATATTACATATTTTTATCTACATGTCTATAATTTTATTTTCATTTCGTAGATATAATTAAGCATGTTTTTATGTTGTTAAGGACGTTGCAATTTCAATTAGCCCTTGCCATGCATTATGCATAATATCAACATTTCTTATTTTTTATTTAATTCTTGTTTTTGAATTAAATTTTATGGTTTACTATATGAGGATATTATAAAAATGGAATTCATCATGGTTTAAAATGATTTAAAACATTATGTGAAAGATATAAAAATTTTTTGTGATAAATTATCTATAAAAACATTAAATGTATTCCATGAAACAAATTTTTGAATTCATTACATTAAAATTATTTTGGCATGGTATTTCATTGTAACTAGGATCCCATAAATGTTTATATATATATATATATATATTCTTATATATAAATGTAAGTGTATCTTAAAAAACCGATATGTTTACAAAAATCAAAAACTTCATCAAGTTTATATATAAGTAAGGAAATCCATAAATGATTTCTTAAAATATGGAAACTAAAAAGTTGTAAATATGGTTGGTTAAGGGGGAGTTAACCCGTCCATCGCTAAGTGGGTATTCCTAGAAATAATTCAATGTTTATGTTTCCGAAACATTTAGTTTTCTAAGGATTTCATAGTATTATCTGAAGAAGTACTGGTTTTTTTAAAGTACTCACAAGCGTAAGTATTTTCCAAATCATAACAACTTTCATAGGATTTATAGAATATTTAAAAGCTTAGATAAATTTAAAAGACTTTATTTATATGATTTCAAGTAGTAAGTATTTAGGGAATAAATTTTCATAACTATTTACAGAAATATATTTCAATGGTATTTCCATAAGAGTTCGTTCCAAAATGTAAAAGTAATTTAAAAAATTATTTTTCACTAACCCCTAATTGGGTAATTTAAAACTCACCATTTATTTTTAAATGTTTTTCAAAGGTATCTTTGATGTTCTAACTCAAAAATCATTGTTTTAATTCAAGCGCATGCGGAAGCGTAGTAGAAAATTGTTTTATTTTTGTTCAACTCAAATTAATGTATGGTTTTTTGTAATCATACATAACCTAGACTGGTTAATGGTTTTCATCTATGTAATATATTATTTAATTCTTAAGTTTGTTTTATAATAAAAAATTTACACAACATTTTATGGACTAAATCTAGATGATCATACTCAGGGCGTTATAATTAGTATTAGAGGTACCATCTAGACAAATGGGAGGGTCTAGTAAACACACAAATGGGAGGCATTATGCTCTAAGAGAACAGATGCAGAAGAGAGATATAAGATAGACACCAATAAACTCCAACTCAGAACACGAATATAAAAGAAAACCAATTTCATATATGAAATGTCATGCGAAAGTTCTACAACTGGATGGGAACAACTACAAGTACCCAAGAGATAGAAAAACAATAGCAACCACAAGCTCGAACAACTCCTGCAACCACAAGCTCGTAGTAACCAGCTTGATCTCCAACCTGCTCCAAGTGACCTGAAAATAGTTTATATAAACATAGTGTGAGCATAACTGTATACCCATTACGATTCTCCTCGAAGCCTCTTGTACAAATGTAAATAAATCATACTCAAGCACAGTGAACAACAGGTGAAACTAACTTCTCACCTAAACAGGAATATTATGTTCTTAACCTCAACATGGATATTCTCACCATGTAATGCATACAATAATATAGCATATAATAAGGAATATCAAGGGTACCCCACTACTAGTTCCCCACTAGTTTTTCACTTTTCCCCAATGGCGCACGTCCAAAGCATCTCTCTCCAAAAGGCTTTCTCGCAGACACCTGGGCGAAGCACCACAATCCGCACCTCGTGCACCACAAAGGCTTACCTGCAGACCCCTGGGCGAAGCACCACACCATCCTGACAACCAAATGTAACCATTTTGTTTCCGGGAGCCACCATAGCACGCATAACATGTATCATACGTCACCTATTTTAACTCAAGCCATTACAGCCCATGCACTGAGTAAGAATCCTCAATCAATCATAGCCAATACAGGTTACACCTATAGTAGTCCATAAGATACTATATCTAGAATATATGTGTGTGAATAACCAAAATCCATTACAACCCTCTACCCACATAAATGAGGAAAACTTACTACTGTGCCTAACGGAAAAAGTATCTACCAAGAGAAGAGAGCAGGGCCAAAGGGTGTAGTCAGCCATTCATCCTCCCACCTGAATGTCAAGGGAAACAACCCCTAGGACTCTGAATCCCCGAGGTGTCAGTTGAACTTACTGACATGGTGGAGTAGCGTATAGAAATATAAAAAGTATAGGATATATTATAACTTGCAACCACACTATGGGCATTACCTATTCTTAGACACAACTGTAGCTAACGTCTCTCAGACTCCGAGATTCTACTTCTAAGACTAGGTATCCAATATGTACATAACCATTTAAAGAGACTCATTAGATTACATCATTATATTTTTATCAGTTCCACAGTACATTAATTAATTCTTTAAACATTAATTAACCATGATCAAATCAACATTAAATTTTATTATCATCACACCCAAAAACCATTGTTCCTTCAAAAGTTTTCAACCTCATCAATATGTTAGAGTGAACACATGCCCCATGGGTTAACACCATTTACTCAAATATTCATTACAAAATTACTTTCCCACATTCCCAGAAATTATAAAGAAACATTCTATGCTACTAAACACAAGGGGGCTCAACCCGTTGAGTAGAGGTACTACTCGCCGAGTATTTTTCGCCTATAGTAAGTGTGTAGACCCATTCCCCCTTGAGATTCTAAACACGGAAATCACGCGGCATACCCCGCGTGTCTTCTCCTCTTTCAGGAGAAGGGTAAGCAAGACCATTTACCTTGAGTAGTGGGGAAAAGTAAAGAAGATAAACAACCAAAGAAACAACAAGCATCCAACAACCACATCCATCCCATTCAATCATCCACGGTGTCCTCCTCGACACCCTCATGCAAAAACTGATGCATCTTTGCACTCTAGGCATCATCCGCTGCCACAAAAAAAAGGCACATATGCCCCCACATATCACAACAACCATTTAAGATTACATCACATCACAAGCAGCAGGAAGCAAAAAACACATCAATTGGTCTCTTGGCCCTTTAACAATCAAGAGGGTAACTTAGAACCCTTTAAGGACTTATCAAACTACCAAATATGTAATCCATCTTGAATTAACATATTTAATATATGTTGCTTCCAACGTCAGGAAACAGAACTAGTATGCTATCACAAATTATTATACTTGCTTACTATCCCAATTTGATTAACATAAATTTAAAACATGAACCAGATTTGTTCACATTCCTCTTCATCATTAGCCAAAAAAATATCAATTAGTCCCGGTTTACATTCTTTACCGATTTCCATCAAGTATAACAGCTAAAAAAAGAAAGAATAGATATCACAACATCTAGAAAAAACAAGAGGCAACAACACATGATCGATACAATTTCATTATCCAGTTCAAAATATTTATTATATCAATTCCATTTTAGTCCATTGCGATTAAACATGCAAACAATATAGTTGCACATAAAATAAAGAGAAGCAACGAGTCCCCTAACTCATAGGTTTTTCATGAAAACCACAATAGTCGATGAAAGCTCAAGAAGATCGGGTTGATTCTCAAAAACCCCGCCTTTCTTCTCTCATCCTAGAAAGATAAAGTCCAAACATCATGATATTTGAAATCCAAAAACTGATATCTACCCATAATGAGTGTGGATATATGAAACTGAGAGAGGAGGAGGAGTAGATCTAAGTATATTGAAGAAACCAAACAAGGACAATCACATAACTCAAGAAACTGGCTTCGATTCACCAAGAGAAGCCTTCAAATTTCCTCCAAAATGCTTGGAAGAGGTTCTCCTACCTTCAAGGGAGGGTAATATCGAGTTATGGAAGCTTAAGGGATTAAATGAGCAAGTTAGAGGGAAAATTGTTGAGATCTAGAATTTTAGGATCTAGATTAAGTGGCTTCAAGGTTAGTTTGCACGGTTTAATAAACCGTGCGCTAACCATGCTTTAGCTAATACCTTGTCCACCCTTCTCGAACGGTTTGGCCACATGGTTAGACAAACCATGCACCTCTCATGTGAGATATACAACCTCCATCATTGACTACGCATGGTTTGGCCTCATGGTTTATCCAAATCGTGCGGCTCCTCTATGAAAGCTACTTTTCATTAGTTTCCATTAAATGTCCACCAAAACGCACGTCAAGTCACCTTAACCTCCCAGAACACCTCCAACACCACATTTTAACAAAGTATTAGGCTAGAGAGGTTCGGGCCATTACATCAGATACCTCTCAAAACATTCCCATCCTCGGGAATCCAAAACCCACCTAAAGTGAAAACAAAATAGGTCTGAACAACCTCTCCTAGAGATACTTCTCAAAGAGATAAAGCCACAAAAGCAACAATGGGAGCCATCTCATAAACATGAATGTTTCATAACCACATCAGGTACAGTGATAGATGAAAAGAGTTAAACATCAAACAACTCTAGGTAATAAACATGTATCTATGACTCATGTTCCCATGTACTCTCCTCCAAGCCATCGTGTTGACACAACACATGAACTAAAGGAATAGAACGCATGAGCAACACATTCTCATTGTAGTCTTAGATCTCCATAGGTCGCTTTTCAATGGTTGAATCACCATCAACATTGATCTCTCCCCTATTGATGATGTGAGAGTCATCATGAAGATAACGATGGAGCTGTGAGACATGGAAAACATCATGTATCTAACTCATATGAGGGGGAAGTACTACTTAATATGCAACAACTCCAACATGAGAAAACACCTAGAAAGGCCCATCAAACCGGGGAGATAGCTTACTTCCACGTCCAAACCATTGCTTCCCATGATGGGGAGTCACCTCCAGAAACACATGATCCCCAACAATAAGCTCTAAGAGTCTCTTTATTTGATCGACATATGCTTTATGACGATCTTGTGATGTCTTTATCCTCTCACAAATCACTTGAACCATCTCTGTTGTATTTGAAAGTAGTTCTAGTTTTCAAATTTCTGAATCTTCGACCCTAGTCAAGCACTCTGGAGAACGGAATGTCCGGCCATACAAGGCTTCAAAGAGTGCCATGACGATGGTGGAGTGAAAATATTATTGTAAGAAAACTCCCCCAAGGGTAAGTGCCGTATCCATGAGCCTCCAAAATCCCGAACACAAGAGCGTAACATGTCTTCAAGAGTTTTGATCATTCGCTCTATCTGAACATCCATTTGTGGATGAAAATCGTGTTAAGGTATAATTGAGAACCGAATGTATATTGGAGACCTCTCCACACCCTGGAGGTAAAATGAGGATCTCGACTATAATTTATTTTCATATGGACTCTATAAAGTCTCACTATCTCCTCTAGATACTTCCTCTATAAAACTTCCACTGAGCATGACTCCTTGATCGCAATAAAGTGGGACAATTTTGTTAAACGATCTACTACCACCCAAATGGCATCATGTTTTCCCAGAGCTTGAGGTAAAACAGTAAAAAAGTCCATTGAAATTTCCTCCCACTTCCACTGAGGAATCTCTAATGGGTGAAGAAGACCACCTGGAACACTGTGTTCGACCTTCACCTTCTGGAAGACGAATCATCGAGACACAAACTCAGCAACCGCATGCTTCAGCTGAGGTCACCAAAACTATCTCCTTAAGGATCAGTATGTATTTGTCACAATAGGATGTACTGCTAATGGTGAACTATGGAAATCTCTGAGAACCGTATTGTGCATCATCATACGAACAAAAATCCTCCTATGATGCTACACTCTGTGTTGTTCATCCTCAGACCAACCATCAGGGGCCTCACCATAGAAAACTCAGTCTCTCCAGAATTCCACCTCTAGATCCCCCAACTGGTACTCTTCTACCTTCAACATCAGGGATGATTGTACCATATTTTGAGAAAGATAGCCTCTTCCACCAACTTCTCCCATATCAGGATGTAATGCTGATAGTTATTCCATTACACTCCAAGAATCACCGGATTCATGCACAGCATCACTACATGACTTTCTGCTCAGATCATTAGCTACAACAATCCCTTTTCTAGGTGTATATGATATTTCAAAGTTTTATTCCTATAATAACTCCATACACCGACACTGTAGTAAGTTCAAGTCATGTTGGGAGCAAAAATACCTCAAACTCTTATGATCGGTGAAAACCACAAAGCGTTCACTGATGAGGTAATGTCTCCAAAACTTCAGATCAAACTCCACGACTGCAAACTCATGATCATGGGTGACATAGTTGCGTTCATGGGGACACAACTTCTGAGACCCATATGAAACAACCGACCTCTGCTGTATTACAAGACAACCAAACTCTAGATGTGAAGCTTCACAGAAAACATCAAACTGGACTCCCACACCTTGATGTCAAAGGACTAGGACACTTACTAATTTCTTCTTTAGATACTGGAATGCAGCCTGACCCTGATCAGTCCATATGAATGCCTGATCCTTCATGGTAAAAGCTTCCAGTGGAGGTACAACTCATAAAAAATAGGATACAAACCTCCTATAGTATCCCACGAGACCAAGGAAACTTTTCACCTCTGACACTCTCTTGGGGACTACCCAAGACACAACTGATTCTATCTTCGATATACCCACAACAATTCCTTCTTGGGAAAAAACATGCCACAATAAATGGACTTCTAGAGCCCAAAACTCACACATCGACATCTTCCCAAATAGAAGATGTTTTTGAAGACTCCCAAAACAGCTTGTAGATGCTCTGCATGCTCCTCTTCAGATGTAGACTACACAAGGATGTTGTCGATGAAGACCACCAAAAACATACCCAAGAACTCACAAAACACAACATTCATTAATCCCATGAACATAGGTGGAGCGTTCTTCATGCCGAACGAAATTAAAATGAACTCATAATGCCCATGACGATAACCGAAGGTAGTTTTTGGAATATCATCATCCTTTACACGCATTTTATGATATCCTAACACTAAGTAGATCTTTAAGAACCAACTTGAACCCATCAGTTGATCGAATAAATCATCAATCCACGAAAGAGAATAGTGATTCTTTATTGTCAATTTGATTAAGCGATGATACTAGACACACAAACACAAACTGCTGTTAGTCTTCTTCACGAAAATAACTAGTGCACCCCACAGTGACACTCTTGGACGAACAAAACCACATTGTAACATACCATCAAGTTGTATATGTAGCTATCGCAACTTTGAAGGGGGCATCCAAAATGGAGACATAGAAATAGGAGATTCTTCTGGTAGTTGCTTGATCCCATACTCGATCCCTTTTCGAGGGGGTAATGCTACAACCTATTCTAGAAAGACGTCTTGGTACTCCTCTACGACCCAAGGAAATGCCAACTACTAAACCTCTGAAGAGCTCTGCAACATCTCAGCCATCATTGATGATAAGGATGGGGTGCTCCTATGACCCATCCGAGGATCTCACTCACCAAAAATCCCCACTTGTTCTCCATCTGCACCAAGGAAAACAACTTTCTTCTTGAAGAAATCCACGATAGACTGAATTGAATACAACCAATCCATTTTGAGGATGACATCATATAGTTGTATTCGTAAACATAAGAAATATCCCCAAGAGCAGTGTTGCCCCAACACTGGATCACAGTCTCTACATAATTTAAGCAAGTCAACTCGACCTCCAACTAGTGTAGTCAATACCAAGGGCAATGGAAGCCTCTCTACCTCAAGTCCCAAATCATGGACAAGGGTAAGAGGTATGATGGAGCGTGTCTCTCCTGAATCAAACAAGGCATACACCAAGGAAGAAAACAAGAAAATGTTACCTCGAAAGACATCTAGATCACCTGGGGTTGGAAATGCTAGAGCTTGATGTTGACCACGACCTTATCCACGACCTCTCTGACCCTGATGAGAACCACTACCATGGCCGCACTCTGCTCTATGAGTACGGGGAGCCTCATGGGGATGTCCTCAACATGTCCCATCTACCCATTACTGATCTAAAGCTGTTGCAATAGGATGATGTGACCTCGTCTAGAACTACCTCAATGGAGGAACCTGGAGCGTAGCACGCAGTGCACAATGGCAGCTCTGAAAGATCGAGCACTGCCGCTGCTGATGGCCATGACCACCACAAGAAAAACAAGCGCCCGATCCCTTGGGATAAGTCTGAGAGTTACTGAATCTGGGAAAACAAGATGTGAAGGGCTGGGACCTACCCCTGGCTGAATAGAATCTATTCTGCCCTAAAAACTGGGAACCCTGGACCATAGATTTACTTCTAGAGGGATCATGACTATCCACCTCTCATGATGATTCGGTCCTGCCCAATGTCCTCTCAACAACCTCTGCCCTTTTCAGCACACCAAGATATGTTTTTAACATAAATGGGGTGACCAGGAACTGGATCTCTGGATGCAAAGCCTCCTCAAAATGCCTCACCCTAGCCTTCTAATCTGCTAATAGGTCTGATGCATATCATAAAATGTTCCTAAAATGGATTCCAAACTCTCGAACACTAGTGATCGCCTGTCGAAGAGTAAGAAGCTCTTGAAAACTACACGCATTTGTATTCAAAGAAAGAAACTCCACTCTAAACCTGTCTCGGAACGCCTCCCAAGAGATCGATGACACCTCACGATCCCCGTGGAACTATAACCACCAGTACCTCGCTGCTCCACACATCATTGTAACATCTAAGGAAACCCAGTGCTCCTTCTTGGCACGGGTCGAACTGAATCCTATCTCGACCTCCTACAAACAGTATTCTGTGACTGCATCTGAAACGGAGCCCTCGTACTTCTACAGAATCTGGCACTGAAACTCTCAGAGTGTCTCCATCCAAGTGTCATCGTCGTCAACCTCTACCCTGCGGCGACCTACTGGAACATCTTGCTACACATTTTTTGCGCAAACCTGATGAGGACGTCGACTTGTAGCCATACTTGTAAAATAACAAACCATTAGATCTCCTAAACCGGGAATATGGAAGAGTCAATAATAATTAATTAATTATTTTCTTTTATTCATTTTAGGTTAACCTATCCCATGGTATACTCATTCAATCAAAGGAACAAAGAAGAATGATGAATGATCATTTCCTAGTTTATTACCCTGAAACTACTATCTTCCTATTTAGTAGCCATTCTAAACTTTAAGGTCTGTACATCAGATCGTAGGGGTCCCTAAACGCCGATGTCGCAGCCGGTCTCTAGTGTTTACCTCACTGTCTAATCATGAATGACATTGTTTCCCTACCAACCCATGAAACCTCACATGTGACTAACTCCCAACTCCATATTCTCCCTCAACCAGACCTCGGATACCACTCTGTCATGACCCCCTCCCCATAATGTGTTCCACTCCTGGGCCAGCAATGTGATAAGGGAGATAATGACCCCCTAAGTCCCACCTCCAGCAGGCCCCGGGTTGGCGACTAGCACTGAGGGAATAGTAATAATACAAATGGGAGGCATTACCCTCTAAGAGAACACATGCAGAAGGGAGAGATAATGTAGAAACCAATCAACTCAAACTCAAAACTGGAATATAAAATAAACCCAAGTGAATATAGGAAATTTAATGCAAATGTGATACTACTAGAATGGAAAAACTACAAATAACCAAAAGAAAGAAAAACAATAGAAACCACAAGCCCGAACAGCTCTTGTAACCACAAGCAAGTAGTAACCAGCCTGATCTCCAACCTGCTCCATGTGACCTAAAAATAGTGTATATAAATGTAGGGTGAGTATAACAGTATACTCAGTAGGATCCTCCCTGAAGCCTCTCGTGAAAAAGTGTTGATAGCATGCTAAAGCATAGTGAACAACATGTGAAACTAACTCGTCACCTAAACAGTTATACTGTGTTCCCAACCTTACCATGGCTACTGTCACCAAGTAACACATACAAGAATATATCATATAATAATTAATATCAGGGGTACCCCACTACTACTTCCACACTGGTTTTCTGCTTTTCCCAAACATCACACGTCCTATGAAACTCTCTCAAAAAAGGCTTACATGCAGACACCTGGGCGGATCACCACAATATACACCTCGTGCACCATAAAGGCTTTCCCACAAACACTTGGGAGAAGTGCCAGAATATCATCACAACCAAAAGTAACCAGGTAGTTTTCGAGATCCACCGCAGCTTAGATAACCTGTATCACACATCAGGTATTTTACCGCAAGCCATTACAGCCCATACATCGAGTAAGGATCCTCATGCCATCACAGCCTATACATGTTACCCCTATAGTAGTCCAAAGGATACTATATCCAAAATATGTGTGTGTGAATAACCACAAGCCATTACATCCCTCTACACACATATATCGGGAAAACTAACCGTTGTGCCTAATATCACAAGTTTCTACCAAGAGAAGAGAGAGGTGCCAAAGGGGGTAGTCATCCATTCATCTGCCCACCAGAATGTTTGGGAAAACACCCCCGGGGCTCAGAATCCCCAGGGTATCAGTTTCCCTTACTGACAGGGTGGATTAGTGTATAGAAACACAAAAAATACAGGATATATTATAACTCACAACCACACTATGGGCATTACCTAGTCTTAGACACAATTGCAGCTAACGTCTTTCAAAATCAGGGCTGCTACCTCTATGACTTGGTATTCTATAAGCACACAACCATTTGAAGAGCTTTGTTATATTTCATAATTCCCTTTTTCTATGTTCCACAGTATGTTAATTAATTATTTAAAAATAAATTAACCATGAACAAATCCACATTAAATTTTATTATCATCACACCCATGTACCACTGTTCCATCAATGTTTTTCAACCTCATAAATATGATTAAGAAAACAACAACCCCATAGGTTAACACCATGTATTCAAATATTCATTACAGAATTACTTTCCCATATTCCGAGGAATTCTAGAAAAATATTCTATGCTACTAAACACAAGGGGGCTCAACCCGATGAGTAGATGTACTACATGTTCAGTATTTTTCACCTATATCAAAAGCATAGACCCATTCCCCCTTGATAAGCTAAAAATAGAAACCACATGGTATACCCCGTGTGTCTTCGCCTCTTTCAGGAGAAGGGTAAGCAAGACCAGCTGCCTTGAGCAGTGGGGAAAAGTAAATTAGATAAACATCCAAAGAAACTACAAGCATCCAACAACCACATCCATCACATTCCACCATCCCTAGTGTCCTCCCTGACACCCTCATACATAACCAGATGCATATCTCCACTCTATGAGTTATCCACTACCACAACCAAAAGGCCTATATGCCCCGGTATATCATAACAACCATTTAGGATCACATCACAACACAAGCAGTAGGAATCAAACATCACATCAATTGGGATCATGGCACTTTAACAATCAAGAGGGTAACTCAGAACCCTTTACGGACATATGAAACAACCAATTCATTAATCCATCTTGAATTAACATATTTAATTTCTGTTGGTTCCATCATCGGGAAACCAAAATAGAAATCCATCACATATGATTCCACATGATTACTATGCCATTTTGATTAACATAAATTTATAACATGAACCAGAATAGTTCACATGCATCTTTATCATTAGCCAAACAAATATCAATGAGTCTCGTTTTATGTTCTTTACTGATTTCCATCAAGGAAAACAGCTAAACAAATCATGCATAGATATCACAACATCTAGAAAAAACAAGAGGCAACATCACACGATCGATATAATTTCCTTATCTTGTTCAAAATATTTATTAGGTAAATTTCATTATCATACAGTGGGATTAAACATTCTTACAATATAGTTTCATTTAAGATAAAGAGAAGAAACGAATCCCCTACCTCAATGGTTTTTGACGAGAACTACAATGGTCGAAGAAAGCTCAAGAAACCCAGGTCGATTCTCCAAAACCACACCTTAGATCTCTCATCCTAGAAAGATCAAGACCAAAGCTCATCATATTTGACATCCACACACTTATATCTACCCATAACATGTGTAGATATAAGAAACCATGAGAATAGGAAGAGTAGATCTAATTAGATCTATGAAACCAAATAATAAAGATCACATACCTCAAGAAACCAGCTTCGATTCGCCCAGAGAAGCCTTCAGGTCACCTCCAAAACGCATGGGAGAGGTTCTCATACCTTCAAGGGAGGGTAATCCCAAGTTATGGCTACTTAAGGGCTTAAACGAGCATGTTAGAGGCAAAACGGTTGAGATCCACAAATTTTGGATCTAGATTACGTAGTCGCATGGTTAGTTCGCATAGTTTAACAAACTGTACACTAACCGTGTGTTAGCTACTACCTTGGCCACCCTTCTCGCACGGTTTGGACACATGAATAGTCAAATAGTGCACCGCCCATGCCTGATCTACTACCTCCGACATTGAATATGCACGGTTTGGTCGCACGGTTTAGATAAACGGCGCACCTCACATGAGAAACCTAAAATGCTTCTGTTTCCCTTAAAAGTCCACCCAAACACACCTCAAGTCACTTTAACCTCCCAAAACACCTCCAACACCACATGTTTTTAATCTAATGGGATGGAGAGTGATGGGCCATTACATAATACCTCTTAATAGTTATTTAATTTTGATTATGGAAATTGTGATGTTTATCAAGTCTGACGAAGAAAATTTTGAGGGTGCAATTCTATAAGGCCCCGACCTTAAACCTTACTTAATATTGAATTAAATGAATAATTCCCATTGAGGATCTTTTCAAGTTTAGAGTTTTATAGAATTAGGATATGTCTATTATATCTCAAAAGATTACGAAGTATACACTTCTACTAAATTTCCATAAAAAAACTCTTAAAAGAAACATGTCTAGTTCCGTGTTTTAGATAGCATGTCTTTCCTTGATCCCATCCTTGACCCTATTCCTCATTAAGTCCTGTGTAAAACATTTCAAAAACATGGGATGAGCACAAAAAGATCATTAATGGATATAAAAATATGGAATGTAAACATGAGTACATGTATACATATGAATCAATGAAATCATACTTTACTCATAAAACATAAGCACTTTAACATACCTCATCAAATCATGAATAAAACATAGAAATCATAAGGCATAAAGTTAACTTGATGCATTCATAACATTATTACGTTGGGAGTAACCCTCTTGGTTACGTTTGGATTACCCACCATAGTATATTGCCTATATCTCTTCGGAGAAACCTTAACGTTTAACCCCTTCGTGTTACCCAATGCATTGGAGAGCTATATCGGGCTCACCTGCCCTTAGTGTGTCACGGAACCACATGTTTTCAAAACAATGCCCAAGAACCATAACATAAACATATCATATAATACATGAATAAAGGAAACATAACATTTCCACATTTCAATCACAATGTAACATTTTAGGATATTGAAATAATGAATCCTTTCAAAAAACTATTTTCAAAACCATTTAAAACATTTAATAAAGAGAATTTTGAATCAAAGTGTCCCATACCGCCTTGAAGATTTTAGCATTTTAAACCATTAATATCCATATAAATGAATCCTTAAAACCATTTTAAAAACATGGATATTAATAAGAACAAATCATTAAAACATTTAAAGTGATATTTTGGTTAAAGGGTTTTTACCAAAATTAGAGACACTTGAATATAATAATTGAGGAATAACATTTAATGAGAACTTTATAATATCATGATTATAATTGGATTTATGATATAATATTCCAAAGGACAGTATATACACTATATAAGAGTGAATTGTTTCATAACAACAATGAAGTCTCCATAGAAATGTAAAATGTGATGAAATCCCTTATAAAGAAGGTATCATTAAATTAAGGATAAATAAATCTCAAAATTATGTGTGAAAAATATAATTACACCCAATATAAGTGGATATTAATTGTAAAACAATAAAAGCACATTCACACATATTCAAAGGATGACATATTAAATAACTACATGTTGAACCCAAAGAAATTGAAGTTGGGTTAAAAAGTTCCCTTGGTAAAATTCGACAGCCTAACGGCGTCACTTCAAAATTCCGAAAATGAGTTGATGAGAGATAAAAAGGGTATCTCATCACTTGGACATAAAATTTACATCAATAGGGATATATAATAACATATCCCAACATAATATTATGTGTATTAAAAGGCATAACAAAAGAAGTCTTTTAAAAAGAGGAGGGTGAAAGGTTCCCTTACCGACTTGGGTAACTTTCGAAATGTACAACCCATTAAAGAAGTGTCATTCAATGAAAATTTAAATAACCATAAAAGAAATTTTATTAAAAAAGTATTATAATAATGTGCAGTACATACACCACTCAAGAGAAATAGTGGCAAATGTAGCATAAATCTCACGGGAATAAAAGTGAGATGAAAAATCCCTTATGAAAACTCGGCAGCCTAACGACGCCACTTAAAACATCCAAAAATGGATTGATGAGATCAAATAGAGTCTCTCATCATATTAAAATAATATTTACAGAAAGAGGAATATAAAATAGCATCACACAACATAACAAAGAGGTGCTTAAAAGAAGTGACATAAAGGAGAGTACTTAAAAAGAAAGGTAGGGGTAAGATCCCATACCTCATGTCCGACATGACTCGATCGTTCATTAATCTCCTGAATAATAAAATTTGGTCAATTTATAATTTCCTAAGGAAATCCTTTAAAAATTATTATTCAGTTCATATCAAATATTATATTGTTATAATAATTGTTTAATAAAGTGAGTTCATATCAGACATTTTTGTCGATGTTCAGTACATGAGTAAAAATTGAACTTGTTGGAAAAGAATTTTCCATGTAGTTATAGGTAAATCATATCCAGAATAGTATTGATGTTTTAAATATCATATATATCCCATATATATTCATTTTATACTATTCCATAACATTGGGATATAAAAATTTAAAAGCACCGTTCATAAAGACGGTAGGCCGTACGTATGCATGAACGCTACTTTTTTTGTCATATTAATGGAATTAAAAAAAATGAGAGATATATATATTATAATTCCAGAATTATATCCACCATTTAGATGTAATATATTACATATATATCCCTTATATATATATATGTACTTATAATAGTACATAACATTTAGAGATAAGAAATGAAATGTACCGTTCATAGAGACGGTAAGCCGTACGTACGCATGAATGCTACATTCATTTTTTTATTCAATGGAATGAAATAATAATGATATAAAGGTATATTATAATTCCAGTCAGATATGATATGTAATAACATTAATTCCATACTTTATATGTCGCACATATGGCTTTAACGAATAAAATCACTTTGAGGGGGCGGTAGTCCGCACTTCCTAAAATGAAGATATCACATTTACCCATAATGGAAACCATAAAGATATGACATAAATGAAAAATACAAAAGCTTAAGGAAAACAAATACATATTATATATCATATATAACTATAGTGACGTCTTAATGGCCTCCTTTGAAGTTGTTAAAAGAATATTGAACAATTATCGTTTCGTGAGGCAGTAATTCGCCATCCACAGAAACAATATGTTCTTTAACAATTAGACGATGGTGTGTGTAATTGTAACTCGAGTACTTCACATAAAAACATCCTAGTATATTTAAGATACTGGTTTTGTTACAAAATAAAGGAATAAAAAGATTTTATAGGATTGGAGAAAAAAAATAAAACATTAGAACACAAGATAGGACACTACCTTTAAATCGGTTAACTCTATTTGATTTGAGTTCAAAAGCATCCTTGGAAAGGATTATTCCCAAATTGTGGCCTCAATGATGAAGATAGGGATGTGGAGAGATGAAATGGGCAGGTTTTGGCCGAGACAAAGGCTTGAGAGGTGTGGGTAAGGTGGTAGAGGTGGGGGCCTTTTTTAAGAGGAGAGGAGGGGAACTCTTGGAAAGTTATAAAATATTACTTTATTATATAATGATTGTCGGATTTTAAAGGTCCCAAAAGGATATATTTCGAGGATAAGGTGATAATTTTTATAAATCCACCCATAAAATAGGTTTTTGAAACGTGTAGGTCATTTATTTTACATTATAATTTCATTTTATTTAAATCGTTATATAATGAGGTAATCGCTGCATCATCGTGGTGTCATAAATAATTTAATTTATTTAGTGTATAAAAATTATAAAAAAAATTATAATTATGTTGGAAATATTTTTAGCTTTATAATTAATA
The DNA here is from genome assembly GCA_963277665.1 of Viscum album. NCBI lineage: Eukaryota > Viridiplantae > Streptophyta > Magnoliopsida > Santalales > Viscaceae > Viscum > Viscum album. The sequence continues at coordinate 616,428,166 of OY728136.1, forward strand.
TTTATAGTAAAAAATATGACTGTTATAACCCCATGTAATATTTTTTTAGTAAAACTACACATGTTTGTGGCATTTTAATTTTAACTTTAAATAAAAAGTTATTTATGTCATTTTCCTACCAAAGTGGCTCCATGGGGTCCCCAAGTTGACCCATGGATTGTCTTGGTCGGCCATGACACATCCAATGAGGGTAGGAGATGTTTCTAGGTCATTTAATATTATTAAAAAATTATTTTTACCTTAAATTACACTAATTACATTTAATCGCGATTAATAAAACTTAGAAATTACTTTTCACCAAAAATTATTTTAATGTCATTGAACCAAATTTTACTTATTAATGACAACAATGTATGTCGGATTTTTGAAAATAAAATCACAGATGTGGTAAAGTTTCATTTAAATGAAAAAATCAGTTTCTTTAACTACCACTTAGTAGTTTCACTATTCATCAAAAATTGAAGTTTTTCAAAAAAAATATCAAAAATTCACCCTATGATATATTTGATATTCCGAATTCCAAAATGATGTCTATTTTAAAAAATTAAAAACATATATTTTTCATTAATTAATTTAATAATTAATTCCAACTGTGAAAACAAATAGCGTGCTTTTAAAAAACAATATCTATTAAAATATTGACACTAGTTTAAGTCCAATTTCAAAGTGAAATAAATTCCAATGACCACTATTGGATTAAATGGTAAAAGTATATTATAATTGAACTTTAAAACAAATTAAAAAGATAATACAATAATATAAATAAATTTGATTAAAAAGAGGTTTTGAATTAAAATACAATATTTTTCAATATTCATTAAAAAACAAACATTATCGGAAAAATACCAAAAATTTACACAATTAAATTTTGTTTTCCCGATTCTAATGAATAATTTTATTTTTTCCAATATAACATATGAAAATGTCAAAAAGTGGATTTAAAAAGTGTTCGCCAACAAAAGGTGGTTAATCGACCATTTAAAGAATATTAGAATATTTACACTTAAAATTGGATTCCTTCACATTTTAAGCCACTAACATTTATTGGATAAAAGTAAAAATATTTTACAAAAATATATAATCATTTTTTAGTTAGTTCCATTCATTACCGCCATTACAATTTATATGCGTTAACTGCATTTAAAATAATATTATATTATTAATAGAGTGCAACACAAGATTCCCAACAAACTTGTTGTTGTGTTTTGGGTATGCCATCGAGCGTAGCGTCCCCTTTAAAGTAATATTAATATTTTATTCACAAATATGGATAAATATAAAAATGTCCTATTCTTTATTTACTTGGGGCATTACATCTTTCCCCCCTTTCTGGGAATTGCGTCCTTGCTATTTTTAAAATCGGGCTTGGAAACTTCATTGAAAATTCCATATCGGAACAAGAGTAAGTAAAACTATCACATTAAAATAAAGAAAGATAATTACAAAGGTCACCCGAGTTAACCCATACTAGGATTCCATGTAGGAAAACATGGACATGGAAGAAAAAACAAAGGGTCATGTTCTAAGGGAGAGTGATAGTAAACATGTCTAGGAGAAAGTTAACCATAAGAAAATCGCAAACTTGTGGGGGGTTAAACGGTATTCGATTCCCCAGTAGACTCTCATCTCCTACTAGATTTCACACAAAAACTCATATTTTCTCCAAAAGATGAGTATTTAGGATGACTTGCTAATATTAAGAGAGCTATAATCCACTTATATAGAATCACCTAATCCACAAAGTGAATTATATAATTCCCATGTCATTAGACCTTACCCAAAACCAAAATTGTTATAACAAGATCAGATAATGCACAAATGGATAATCCTTTATAAAAAAGAAAATTTATTCTTAATCTCCAAAATTTGTCCAAAAAAACCCATTGTTCAACGAAGACCATTAAATAAACAATTTTCCATAATATTCTTCAAAGTAAAACAAACTAATATTGAAACCCAAATATTTGAAGGATTTAATCACATAGTCTTCCAAGGTACAAATTCACATTTATCTCTAAATAACATCAGTCAATCTTAAAGCCTCATATTGAAAAGTAATTAACCTAATCACATATCTTCCATGATAGGTTAATAAATCCCATAGATAACCCAAAATCAACTTACTCTTAATTCATTGAATCATCTAACTAAAAACAATATTTCATACTAACCAGGGACTTCACATAGTCCAGTGATAGGCAAGAAATATCAGTCTCACTTTGGTTATGTGTTCGATTCCCACAGCATTGTCTGATGCGACAAGTTTTCACATGGTGTGCATGTTTTCCGTTTTCCAAAACTATTTAATTCTTAAAACATTCCCCAAAACGAGATAACATCTTCAAAAATAATCATAACATATTTTAACCTCAAGTTTATCTCATGCCTTTCATTTTCCATCATATAATAGAGTAACCCATAATTTCCTAAAAATTAAGGATCATATAAACCCTAATGGTTACGTTTATAATTATTACCAGAACATCCACATTGATTAGTCATCTCATACATGATGCATTACATAACATACCAAGGTTTAAGTAGTTGATCATGACTCCATGATAGTTGGTTTAGAACAACCACGAGATTCCTCATTGAATCCCCTATTTCATCCAGTCTCTTAATCAGAAAAACATCATAGTTTCCTTCAAACCCATTGTCAATTTGGTGCCTACTAGATCCATCCATTTACTAAAAACAAAAATGTCAGTGTGAGTATATCAACAAGACCATCATGTACTAATGAGGAAGATAAACACTAAGATATATTTACTCATTCAGTTTATATAAAACTAGGACTCTTTCTGAAATACTAGACATTATGTTAATGTCACTTATTCTTATAGAATACACTAACCTCTAAAGTTATCTAAACCGACCTTTGATACCAACTATATGGCCACGAATGTAAACCGTACTTAATATTAAATTAAATGAATAATTCACATTGAGGATCTTTTCAGGTTTAGTGTTTTAGAGAATTGGGACATAACTGTTACATCTCAAAAGATTACAAAGTAGACACTTCTACTAAGTTTCTATAATAAAACTCTTAAAAGAAACATATCTAGTTCCATGTTTTAGATTTCATGTCTCTCCTTGATCCCATCCTAGACCCTATTGAACTTTAAGTCCTGTGTAAAACATTTAAAAAACATGGGATGAGCAAAAAATGCTCAGTAAGTGATATAATAATATGGAAAGGAAACATGAGTACATTTATACATAAGAATCAATGATATCATACTTTACTCATAAACCATAAGCACTTTAACATACCTCATCAAATCATGAATAAAACATAGAAATCATAAGTCATAAAGGTAACTTGAGGCATTCATAACATTATTACATAGGGAGTAACCCTCTTGGTTACATTTGGAATACCTATCATAGTATATTCCCTAATTTTCTTCAGAGAAACCTTAACGTTTAACCCCTTCACATTACCCAATGCATTAGAGAGCTATATCGGGCTCACCCGCCCTTAGTTTTTCACAGAACCACCCATTTTCATAACAATTCACAAGAACCATAACATAAACGTATCATATAAAACATGCATAAAGGAAACATAAAATTTCCACATTTCAATCACAATATAACATTTTAGGATATTGAAATAATGAATCCATTCAAAAAAAACCAAACCTTTTCAAAAACCATTTAAAACATTTAATAAAGAGATTTTTTAATCAATGTGTCCCATACCACCTTGATGGTTTTAACATTTTAAAACATTAAGATCCATATAAATAAATCCTTAAAAACATTTTTTAAAACATGGATATTAATAAGAACAAATCATTAAAACAATTAAAGCGATATTTTGGTTAAAGGGTATTTAACAAATTTTAAGACACTTGAATACAATAATTGAGGAATAAAATTTATTCAAAACATTATAATGTAATGAGAATAAACGGATTCATGATATAATATTTCAAAGGAATGTATATATACAATATAATAGTGAATTGGTTCATAACAACAACGGAGTCTCAATAGAAATGTAAAATGTGATGAAATCCCTTATAAAGAAGGTATCCTTAAATTAAGGATAAATCAATCTCAAAATTATGTGTGACAAATATAAATACACCCAAGACAAGTGGATATTAAATTTAAAACAATAAAATCTCATTCACACATATTCAAAGGATGACATATTCAATAACTACATGTTGAACCCAAAGAAATCTAAATTTGGATAAATAGTTCCCTTGGTAAAATTCGACAACCTAACGACGTCACTTCAAAATTAAGAAAATGAGTTGATGAGGGATAAAAATGGTATCTCATCACTTGGAAGAAAAATTTAGATCAATAATTATATATAAAAACATATCCCAACATAATATTATGTGAATTAAATGACATAACAAAAGAAGTCTTTTAAAAAGAGGAGGGTGAAAGGTTCCCTTACCGACTTGGGTAACTTTCGAAATGTACACCCCATTGAATAAGTGTCATAAAATGAATATGTAAATATCTATAAATGGAATTATATTAAAAAATGAGTATAATAATGGTCAGTACATACACCAATCAAAATAAATCTTGGCAAATGTAGCATAAATCTCACGGAAATAAAAGTGAGATGAAAAATCCCTTATGAAAACTCGGCAGGCTAACGACGCCACATAAAACTTCCAAAAATGGATTTATGAGATAAAATAGGGTCTCTCATTATATTAAAATAAAATTTAAATCTATAGTAATATAAAATACCATTCCCCAACATAACAAAGAGGTGCTTAAAAGAAGTGACATAAAGGAGAGTACTTAAAAAGAATGGGAGGGGTAAGATCCCTTACCTTGTGTACAACATGAATCGATCGTTCTTCAATTTCCTGAATAATAGAATTTGGTCAATTAATAATTTAATAAGGACCTCATTTAAAGATTATTATTCAGGTCATATCATAGATTATAATGTTATAATAATTGGCTAATAAAGTGAGTTCATATTAGACATTTTTGTCGATGTTCGGTACATGAGAAACAATTGAACTTGTTGGATAAAACATTTCCATGTAGTTATAGGTAAATCATATCCAGAATAGTATTTATGTAATAAATATCATATATATCCTGTATATATTCATTTTATAGTATTCCATTACATTTGGAGATAAAAAATTAAAAGCGTCATTCATGGAGACGGTGGGCCGCACGTACGCATGAACGCTATTTTTTTGTCCTATTAATGGAATTAAAACAAAATGAGAGAGATATATATTATAATTACAGAATTATATCCATCATTTAGATGTAATATATTACAGATATATCCATTATATATATGTACTTATAATAGTACATAACATTTGGAGATAAGAAATGAAATATACCGTTCATAGAGACGGTAAGTCGTACGTACGCATGAATGCTACATTAATTTCTTTTTTTTTTGTATTCAATGGAATGAAATAATATTGATATTAAGGTATATTATAATTAAAGTAGGATATCATATGTAATACCATTAATTCCATCCTTCGTACATCCCACATATGGCATTAACGAATCAAATCACTTTGAGGGGGCTGTAGTCCGCACTTCCAAAAATGAAGATATCTCATTTACCCAAAATGGAAACCATAAAGGTATGACATAAATGAAAAATACATAAGAATAAGGAAAAAATTAACATATTATATATCATATCTAAATATGAAGGACCCCGGGACACCCTGAGAGGGGAGGGGTGAATCAGGGTGACCACTTTTTCTTTTAATGTGATGGATCTTGTTCCCACGTTGGAAGGAACTTGTTGAACCTGTATGATGATTATGATCATAAAGCAAACATTCACATGCACAGAGAAGAAACAGCCCTTTTTACTTGGTTCACCACTAAGGGCTACGTCCAAGGAGCATATGCTGACAGGTTGTCGGTCGTACCAAAATCCACTATGCTTCACTAGCAGTAGATTAAAAAAGTTCGGGTACAGTTACTCTGTCCCAGGCTCACTGCCTTTACAAAGTTTCAGGGATAGCCCACTGCTCCCCTCGGGTCACTCCCGTTGACTCCCCATGGCTCACTGCCCTTGGTGAAGTCCCACTCAATTTATAGACGTGAAGGTCTCTTCATCATTTTCATAAGAGTGAATCCTTTGTTGTATGTAGGTGCTCTATTGAAGTCTGATTCTCACCAGAAGAAGAATATCACTTTACTTGAATGTACCGAGTAGTCTCTCGGCTTTCGTGCCGCTCCAAACACACCGGTGGGCTTCAGCAAAACCAGGCACGCTTCTCCAAGACAGTCGTGCAAGTCCCACTACAGTGGGTAAGTCCAAACTGGCGCGCAAGTGTCATCAACACACATGCGCGACTCTTCCTTCCCCAACTACAAACTTGCGTGGTCCACTTCCATTCTCTTCCAAACCACCTTGGGCGCACAGCCAAAAACCGGCGCGCAATCTCTACTTGCGCGACAAAACTACCACCTGCGCGACTCAACCACCTCCGCGACGAGAGCTCGAACAATCTATCGGCCTTGAACTTCGTGAGAAATGAGGAGGGGTGGTCCAGTATTTATAGGCAAACTGGACCCCCTGCGCAGCGGCGCGCAAGTCCCTCGACGGCGCGCAAGTCTTGTCTTCAATAAACTCTGTCGCGCAACTCACTTGCGCGACCCAACCAACACTTGCGCGACCTTCTTTCCTTAGCCATATTTTGATGTTCTGATCCTCAAAAACATATGGCGTGCAAGTCTTTTATCCTCCAAGAGCACGGCGCGCAAGTACCTTTTACAAAAACACTTTACTTTATTGGCCGATTTTTAGGCCCAAAAATTTGGCAAACACTAGGAAACAGCGCCACCGTCACTACTGTTTTCTGCTTAAACGGTATGATCGCTTTGTTGGTACACACCCTGAACTTCCACTGAGGATTGACAACAAACACAAACCATACACCAAAACATGCTTTAAAGAACCTGGTTCCAACAATCTCCCCCTTTGGGTTTGTTGGCAATCAGAATAAATTCAATAGATCTCCAACCATGAGCAAATCCAAAACGCAAGAATCAACTCATCCAACACTCTAAGTCTACGTGAGCAATGCTCGATGTAGAAAACAAGAGAGGAAGATTGAATTGGGTCTTAGTGTTTTGAAATTCTCCATGACGCCCGATGTTATCCTTATTAAACTTCTCATCACAATCTTACACTTCGCATCACAGAAGAATTTCTTGTCTTGAATTTATTCCTTTCTCCCCCATTGACAATAAAACCAAAGACCGAAAAATTTGTTCAACGTTCAGCTCAAGCCATACTCCCCCTGGATAGTATCTCTCCCATAAACCTGCATCACAGCCATAAGCAGATAGAAACAGTTAAAACAAATGGGGAGAGGGGATTTTCGGAGCCTCCTTATGCAGTAGGAGGTGGTCGAACACCGAGGTTCAACCGATGCTTCTCGAACACAGCCGCGGACAATGGCTTGGTTAGGATATCAGCCACTTTCTCATTAGTTCCAACATGATCCATTTTAATCAAGCCTTGTTCAACATTTTCTTTGATAAAATGATACTGTATTTCAATATGTTTTGTACGAAAATGCTGAACCAGATTCTTCGTAAGATCAATTTCACTTTTGTTATCACAATAAATCACCATTGGTTGCTGCACCTTATCACCAATATCTATTAGTTTCTGCTTCATCCAAAGAAGTTGAGTGCATGCTTTTTTGGCGGAGATATATTCAGCTTCAGCAGCACTAAGAGAAGTACTTTCTTGTTTCTTGCTCAACCAGCCAACACACTTCTGCCCAATATAGAAAGCTCCACCACTAGTGGACTTTCTGTATATCACATCACCAGCCCAGTCAGCATCTGAAAATGCGGATAATTCACTATCCCTGCCTGCAGCAAAAAATAACCCAAAGTTATGTGTACCGTGAATGTATCTCATGATTCTTTTTACTGCCTCCATATGTTCCCCTTTTGGATTACTCTGAAAGCGGGCCGCAAGGCATGTTGTAAATACAATATCTGGCCTTGTCGCCGTCAGGTACAGTAGGCTTCCAATGATCCTCCTATACATGGTGGGATCAACAGAGTTCCCATCCTCATTCTTTCCAAGTTTAGTTCCAACTGCAATCGGAGTTGACATTGGTTTGGAGTCTTGTATATTGAACTTTTTCAGCAGATCTCTTGCATATTTTTCTTGAGAAATGAATGTTTATTCCTTCTTTTGAATCACTTGCAGCCCCAAGAAGTATGTGAGCTCCCCAATCATAGACATTTCAAATTCTGATTTCATGTGGTTGGCAAATTCATCCACTGATTTCTGCCTGCTGCCACCAAATATGATATCATCAACGTAGACAAGAACCATGAATTGATCTTTTGGATAATTATTCACATAAATATTGTGATAAACTTCGCCTCTTTTGAATTCCAACTTCTTGAGATATGAATCTAGCCGTGAGTACCAAGCCTGTGGTGCCTTCCTCAAACCATATAGAGCTTTCTTTAGTTTTCAGACCTTTGTTTCATCGGTACCCAGGACAAACCCCACCAGTTGTTCAATGTAGACTTCATCTTCGAGTACACCATTCAAGAATGTTGTCTTAACATCTATTTGATATAATTTATATTCTATTTGGAGTGCCATGGCAAGGAAAATCCTGATTGATTCCAGTCTAGCAACTGGAGCAAAGGTTTCTTCAACATCAATACCTTCAATCTGGGAGTATCCTTTACATACCAGTCGTGCCTTGTTTCTGATAACACTTCCATGCTTATCAAACTTATTTTTGAAGATCCATTTGGTACCAATCACATTGTGACCTTCGGGTCTCTGGACAAGATCCCATGTCTGATTCTTGTCAATCTGATCTAATTCATCATTCATGGCATTCACCCAAGATTTATGTTTTGCAGTTTCTTCGAATGAGGATGGCTCTACAACTGATAGAAATGCAGATTGTGTGGTATTCCTCATCCTTCTGGTTTGAGTGGGTGCGCTCCTATCCCCAATTATGTTGCATGGATCAATCTCAGCTCTTCGATTTCTCCTGCGAGGTTCAGTAGTATTCTTTTTAGCCATAGTTTCTTCATCAGATTCTTCTTCTGAGTCAACATCATTATGTGATTGATGAGTGTTTTGAACGGCTTCCTCTATTTCTGCATTTGTATTTTTTTCACGTTCACATTCTTCATGACTTTCTATCACATCAGCATATGACGTCTGTGAAGCATTTGTGGTTTTCTCTTCAATTATGTTAACATCATTGCTTTCCACAATCTTTCCCAAATGCTTGTTGAAACATTTGTAGGCTTTGCTGTTCATTGAGTAACCGAGGAATATTCCTTCATCTGCATTGTCTCCATATTTCCCCTGATTTCCTTCTTTGTTCCTGATGAAGCACTTACTTCCAAAGACACGAAATTATTTTAGAGAAGGCTTCTGTCCATGCCACAATTCATATGGTGTCTTTGTCTCAACCATATAAAGTCCTATTCTATTCTAAATGTACACTGCAGCTTGAACATCCTCTTTCCAGTAATGTCATGGAATACGACTCTCAATTAGCATAGTTTGTGCCATGTTGTTCACCTATCGATTCCTTCGTTCAACAACTCCATTTTGTTGTGGAGTTCTCACAGCAGCTACCTCATGTTGTATCCCATGCTTCTCCAGATAATTTCCAAATTCAATGGACGTGTATTCTCCTCCATTGTCAGATCGCAACACTTTGATTGTTCGTCCTGTATCATTCTCGGCGATTCGCCGATATGTTTTCATGCAGTCGAGGACTTGTCGTTTCCGGTGAATGACCATCACGCATGCCATTCGACTGTAATCATCTATGAAAAGGACAAAGTACCTTTCTCCATGAGTTCCAGCAACATTTATTGGACCACAAACATCTGTATGAATCAGATCAAGAAGGTGAGATGCCTTTTTCATCTTTGGACGATATGAACTGTAGACCAGCTTCCCACGAATACAAGCATCACAAGATTTTTCACGCTCATGCTTCAGGTTGGGGATGTCCATGACAATTCTCAATTTTGATATTTTCTCCATGTCTTGTTGATTGATGTGTCCCAATCTCCGATGCCACAAATTTTTTTCTTCTTCAACAGTCATGTAACATACATTTTCTTCACTATCAACCTGATACATGTTGCCTTCTGTTCTGCATCCTTTCATAAGTGAATTGCCGGTTTTTCCCTTGATGGTGCAGCCTTTCGGATTAAAAGAAACTATTAGTCCTGAGTAATAGAGTTGACTCACGCTAAGGAGATTATGGCGTAGGCCATCTACGTAAAGGACTTCACACTTCTTTAGTTCTCCATTAGCTAATTGGGTACTTTCACTCCCTTTGATTTTCAGAGCCCCATCATTACCAAATCTTATTGTACCATCAACATTCTTTATGATATTCGTTAGTAGGTCGGCATTACCCGTCATATGAGATGAACAACCACTATCCAAAATCCAGGTACTGTTGTTCTTTGTAGCTTTGAGGGCTACCTCTACAAGGTTCGATTTTTCAATCTTCTTCATTTCCTTCCATGAGACATTAGATTGAGTATATAGGACTGATGGCCTTTCAACTATCTCTTACGCATACCCAGGTTCTTCATAGTCAAAGTCTTCTGTGAGAGGTGAGAATCTGTTTAAAAGAGAAACACTGTCTTGCTGACGAGACTTGACTTGTCTTGAACTTCGGTATGAGGTGTCTATGTCTCTTCTCTGCCTACAATTAACGGCCTTATGACCAAAGTTAGAACAACAAAAACAATATCCATAGAAATTATTTCTTCTACGAGAATAAGGATATGAGATTGTTCTCCTTTATTGAGCATCTATATCTTCTCCATTCAGATAGCCTCTTGCCTCTTCACAATAAGACATGGTATGGCCCAGATAGCCACAGAACTGACACTTCATGAGAGGAAATGTCTTCTCAGTTGAATTTCTCCTTATACCTTCTTCCTTGGGAGTATAGTAAGACTTTCTTTCATTTTTGAATGTTTGAGTATAATTTTCAGGTCTCCTTTTAGTTTGGATTGAGGGTTCCTTTTTCAGCACTCTAGGTAACATTTCATCATGTTCAACTTTCATCTTGTCTTTCTTTTGGATATTTTCACTTCCAGCAGTTGATGACTCAGCCTCACAGCCAATTCCACTCTTTCCCATGCAAGCAGGTCTTTGATCACTCAAGACTTTTCCGACCCCATCTGAACCACACTTGGCTCTTGCAAGTAATTCTGCATCTGAGAATCTTCCGAACTGTATTTTGTTCCTTGATTCTTTTGGAACTGATTCTGTCTCCAGTTTACTCCTTAGAGTAACTACTTCCTCCTTAAGACCCTCAGCAGTCTTGGATTTTTCATCAATTCTGGATGTGAGGTCATTGATGACCTTTCCCTGCTATTCAATTCTCAGCTTCAGATCAATTGCATCATCATTGCTTTCAATTATTTTAGACTGTACCTTCACAAATTCTTCCAGTCGTTTAATTTCAGCTTCATGTTGATCAACATATTCAGGTGATTCTTCTACAATTGATTTCCACTTATTGCAGCTATTACATTTAATCTTAATCTTACTAACTGCATCCTTAAGTTGCACCTCAGGATCTACACAAGTTCTCAGTTGTTTTTCTCCATCATTATCTTCTGACTTTTCAACAGTGGCCATCATAGAAGCATGGATCCCTGTTTTGAATTCTGGTTCTTCTTCATCACAGAATTCATTGTCATCTTCTTCCTCTTCACAGACAAAGCTCTTCCTTTGCATTTTCTTACCATATTTGAAGTCTCCCTTTTTTAAGAACCTTCTTTGAGGCTTCTTGAAGTTTTCATCTTCACTGTCATCATCATTGATATTCTTCAAGCACTGAGAGGCAATATGCCCAACTTTTCCCCAACGGAAACATGCGAGAGGTAACTTCCCTTTGAATTTCCCTTTCCCCTTCTAGAACTTCTTTGCAATGAGAGAAATAATTTCTTTCTCTTCGTCATCATCACCGTTACTATCATTTGAGATTTTCAATTTATCCATGGCCTTGAATTCCATTTCCTTGCTCACCCGAGTCGTAGCATCTTCTGGTTTGACTCTCATTTCATATGCTACCAAACTGCTCTATAAGTCATCTAGAGAATGTTTGGAAAGATCTCTTTCCTCAAGAGCTGACACCTTCGCATTATACAGAGGTGGAAGTCTTCTTAATATTTTCTTTACAATATCAATGTCTTTTATTTCTTCGCCTAGACCCCGAAATTCTCCAACCACTTCAGTAATTCGATTGAAGAAAGAGTCTGCATTCTCGTCAGGATGCATCTTCAGATCCTCAAACCGATTATGTAGCACTTGTAGTTTCGACTCCTTCACTTTGCTATCACCTTCATAGTTATTCTCATGTTTATCCCACATAGATTTTGCAGATATTCAATTCATCACCTTCAGGTAGATCTGATCAGAAAGGGCTGCAGTGAGAGCATTCTATGCTTTAGCATTTGCATCAAGAAGTTTCCTGTCTGTTTCAGTCATAGCCATACCTGTTGGATCAGTGACTTGTATTCCTTGCACAGTAGAAAAAAGAACTTCCATTCCAAGAGATCTTAAATGAGATCTCATTCTGTTCTTCCAGATATGGAAATTTCTTCCATCGAAGTGAGGGACTCCCCTGACATTGACCGCATTTTCCATGACGAAGAAGGTTAGATTCAACACCAACAACCTTTACCCTCTGATACCACTTGAAGGACCCCGGGACACCCTGAGAGGGGAGGGGTGAATCAGGGTGACCACTTTTTCTTTTAATGTGATGGATCTTGTTCCCACGTTGGAAGGAACTTGTTGAACCTGTATGATGATTATGATCAGAAAGCAAACATTCACACGCACAGAGAAGACACAGCCCTTTTTACTTGGTTCACCACTAAGGGCTACGTCCAAGGAGCATACACCGACAGGTTGTCGGTCGTACCAAAATCCACTATGCTTCACTAGCAGTAGATTACAAAATTTCGGGTACAGTTACTCTGTCCCAGGCTCACTGCCTTTACAAAGTTTCAGGGATAGCCCACTACTCCCCTCAGGTCACTCCCGTTGACTCCCCCTGGCTCACTGCCGTTGGTGAAGTCCCACTCAGTTTATAGACATGAAGGTATCTTCATCATTTGCATAAGAGTGCATCCTTTGTTGTATGTAGGTGCTCTATTGAAGTCTGATTCTCACCAGAAGAAGAATATCACTTTTCCTCAAATGTACCGAGTGGTCTCTCGACTTTCGTGCCGCTCCAAACACGCCGGCGGGCTTCAGCAAAACCAGGCGCGCTTCTCCAAGACAGTCGCGCAAGTCCCACTACGGCGTGCAAGTCCAAACTGGCGCGCAAGTGTCATCAACACAAATGCACGACTCTTCCTTCCCCAACTACAAACTTGCGCGGTCCACTTCCTTTCTCTTCCAAACCACCTTGGGCGCACAACCAAAAACCGGCGCGCAAGCTCTACTTGTGCGACAAAACTACCACCTGCGCGACTCAACCACCTGCGCGATGAGAGCTCGAACAATCTATCGGCCTTGAAATTCGTGAGAAATGAGGAGGGGTGGTCCAGTATTTATAGGCAAACTGGACCCCCTGCGCGGCGGCGCACAAGTCCCTCGACGGCGCGCAAGTCTTGTCTTCAATAAACTCTGTCGCGCAACTCACTTGCGCGACCCAACCAACACTTACGCGACCTTCTTTCGTTAACCAAATTTTGATGTTCTGATCCTAAAAAACATATGGCGCGCAAGTCTTTTATCCTCCACGAGCACGGCGCGCAAGTACATTTTCCAAAAACACTTTACTTTATTGGCCGATTTTTAGGCCCAAAAATTTGGCAAACACTAGGAAACAGCGCCACCATCACTACTGTTTTCTGTTTGAACGGTATGATCGCTTTGTTGATACACACCCTGAACTTCCACTGAGGATTGACAACAAACACAAACCATACACCAAAACATGCTTTGAAGAACCTGGTTCCAACAAAATATAGTGTCATCTTAATGGTCACCTTTGAAGGTGTTAAAAGAATATTGAACAATCATCATTTCATGAGGCAGTAATTCGCCATTCACCGAACAGTATGTTCTTTAACCATTAGACGAAGTTTTGTGTAAGTGTAGATCTAATATTTCACATAAAAACATCCTAGTATATTGAATATACTGGTGTTGTTAAAAAATAATAGAATAAAAATATTTTAGAGGGTTGGAGAAACAAAATAAAACATAAGAACACAAGAGAAGACACTACCTTTAAATCGGGTAATTCTCATTGATTTGAGCTCAAAGGCTTCCTTGGAAATGATTATGCCCAAAGTGAGGCTTCAATGATGAAGATAGGGATTTGGAGAGATTCAGTGGGAAGGGGTTTCCTGATCCAACGTCTTGAGAGGTGTGGGTAAGGTGGTAGAGGTGGGGGCATTTTATAAGAGGAGAGGAGGGTCACTCTTGTAATGTTATAAAATATTACATTATTATATAATGTTTTTCAGATTTTAAAGGTCCCAAAAGGATATATTTCGAGGATAAGGTGATAAGGATTCTAAATCCACCCATACAATAGGTTTGTGATAGGTTTAGGTCTTAGATGTTACATTATCATAGCATTTTATTTAAATCGTTAAATAATGAGGTAATCACTGCATCATCATGGTGTCATAAATAATTTAATTTATTTAGTGTCTAAAAATTATAAAACAAATATCATGATGTAGGAAATATTTTTATATTTCTAATGAATATTTATAATAAAAATATGACTTGTATAACCCTATATAATTTTTTTTTTAGTAAAACAACACATGTTTGTGACATTTTAATTTTATCTTTAAGTAAAAAGTGATTTATGTCTTTTTCCTACCAAAGTGGCTTTATGGGGTCCCCAAGTTGACCCATTAATTTTGATGGGCGGACATGAAACATACAATGAGTGTAGGACATGTGTCTAGGAAATTTCATATTATTAAAACATTATTTTTACCTTAAATTACACTAATTACCTATAATCGCGATTAATAAAGCTTAAAAAATACTATTCACCCAAAATTATTTTAATCTCATTGAACAACATTTTACTACTTAATGACAACCCTGTATGTCGGATTTTTGAAAATTGAATCACATAAGTGGAAAAGTTTCATTTAAATGAAAAAAGAAGTTTCTTTAACTACCACTTAGTGGTTTCACTATTCATCAAAAATTGACGTTTTTCAGAAAAATACCAAAAATTCACCCTAAGCTATATTGGATATTCCTAATTAAAAAATGATGTCTATTTTAAGAAATTAAAAACATATAATTTGCATTAATTAATGTAATAATTATTTCTCGATGTCAAAACAAATAGCGTGTTTTTAAGTAATAATATCTATTAAAATATTTACACTAGTTTAAGTCCAATATCAAAGTGAAATTATTTCCAATAACCACTATTGGATTAAATGGTAAAAATATATTATAATTGGACATTAAAGGAAATTTAAAAGATAATATAATCATAAAAATAAATTAGATTAAAAAGAGGTTTTGAATTAAAATACAACATTTTTCACTATTCATTAAAAAATGAACATTATAGGAAAAATACCAAAAATTTACACAATGTAAATTTTGATGTCCTGATACTAAAGAAGAATTTTATTTGGTTGAATATAACATATGAAAATGTAAAAAAGTGTATTTAAAAAGCATTTGCCATCAAAAGGTGGTTAATCGACCTTTTAAAGAATACTTTAACATTTACGCTTAAAATTGGATTCATTCAAATTTTAAGCCTCTAACATTTATTGGATAAAAGTAAAAATATTTTACAAACATTTATAATCATTTTGTAGTTAGTTCCGTTCATTCCCGCCAATACAATGGCTAGGCGTTAACTACCATTTAAAATAATATTATCTTATTATTACAGTGCAGTGCAAGATTCCCAAGAAACTCGTTGTTGCGTATTGGGTACGCCATCGAGCATAGATCCCTCTTTAAAGTAATATTAATATTTTATTCACAAATATAGATAAATATGAAGATGCCATATTATTTATTTACCTAGGGTGTTACAAATTCATTAGGGGGGAAGAATATAACACCATGAGTTTTAATAAAAATATTAGTTTATTTTCATCATTTATAATAAAAAATTAAATCAATGTAAAACAGAAATTGTAAATATAAATTAAATTAACTAATTAGGAAAATAATTAGTTAATTAAAAAGTTATAATTTATTAAATACTATATTATTAGTTAATTAAGACACCCCACTACTTAAAGACTAATATAACTTATGTAACAATAATAATTATGTTAATAACATGAAATAATATATGTTTTATAGAATATTGTTTTTAATAATTTTATTAACGGAATTGATATACCACACTTCAAATAAAATGTTGAAGAATTAGAAGTACTCAAATTTATACATGTCTCATTTTATTATGTAACATTAAATGATAGTTTAATACAACATTTATATTTCTTATTAATATTTTAGACCTACTGATAATGTTATGCTTAAATAATGAAAAAATAATTATTATATTAGATTAATTATGGGGTAACTTCATTATTATATATGAAATTAAGAAAACTATAAAAATATACATGTGGGTTTATTATATAATATATATAATTTCATAAAAAAAAATTTATAATTCATATGAATAGTTTAATTTAAAATTATAACATGAATATAATATATAGTAGAATTAAAAATAAATTTATAATATGATAACAATTAAAATAAAATAAAATATATAATTATATATAATTAATTTTTTGAAATTTTTTAATATATGATAAATATAATGATAAACTGATAATATAAATAAAAAAATGATTGAAAAACGATGAATAATTAAACTAAAATAAAACCAGGAATTGAGGGTTTGAATGTCCAGTGGTAGGGTTTTCTGCCAAACTCTATATCATGAGTTGAGAGGTTGAGCAGGACAAGGAGCTAATGATTATAAAAGACAATGGTTTATGGTTAGTCATTAGATGTGAGATCGATTCTGGTTTTAGATTTATGTTTGAAGGAGATTGGATGCAGGCCAATCGAAGATGAGGTCTTCAAATCGAGTCTGATTATTCAATTCAGAAAATATATCTCAGTATGAAGGAATACCAAATCAAAAGCACGTTTATGGTTTTCATATCTCTGAAGTAGGAATATATTGTTAATTCTCTCTATATTATTCAATATATATATGTTTAATGAATGGATCTACTAGAAATCAGTTCTTTTAGGCCATGTCTGTAAATTTCAATATTTTTAATCAAGAATTCGACATATGTACTATGTTATTCTTAATCGATGATCACAAACCTTCATGTTGTAGTGATTTTAATTGATTTAATTATCCGAAATATCTTAATATTATCAGATGGATTCATTTTTATATTTATCGTTTATTTAATATTAATTAAAATCATTTAAAAATAAATCAATATTTCATGTACCTAGATTTAGATACTCTTTTTAGATATTCAATTCTTCATGCCGTCATTTTCTTATGATTTTTTGTTAATAAATCTATTAAATTTTTCCATAATTGATAACAGTAGTATTTATAAATAATATATATCACTTATCCATGAATCATGCAATCATAACACCATCTTTTGATTTTTCATTCAAAGATTTTGCACCTATAAAAATCCTCGAATCAGAGAAATAACCAGTATTGCCGTGGATTTTATTTTCTCTTTTATTTCCAATTTCGATAGTATGTGTTTTATACTGAGAGCATATATAATATGAAGAATATGGATCTTTAAGAGGTTACATGAACAAGAATTGTTTTTGGGATATACTATATTATATTTTTCATCTTATGATCGATAATTTATAATTTTTAATAAGAGATAAAAATCATATATAAATAACATAGTAAGTTATGGATTTGTTATGAACATTAATAATTCCAATAGTAAGGGATGATTTTATTTAAATAAATCATGAACTACATTTATTAAATCTGATGTACGGGTTTTTTATTTTTATTTTGAAAAGTAATTTGTTTCGATTAAGTTTATTTATGGTTTTGATGAGAAAAAAATTTACATGTTTTTCATAACATTGCTAAACATTTGTAAGGGTATTAATAATATAGTTATTTCACTGTATATTTTTTATTGTACCCTTGTGAGAAATTTTTTAAATGTTTTTTTGTACGGGGTTTTTCTCTATTACGTTGTTATTTAATTTATTTTTCAAATTTAATTCTTGAATTCCTTCTCTTTGTTAATACTCAATGATTTATTCTAAAAGATATATACATATTTGTGTAAAATTGAAATTGAACTAATGATGTAATAGTGTATATTAACATTGTAAAAATTTAATTTAATTTTTTAATTTAATTAGGATTACCAAACAACTTTCTCTTGGGTATATAAAATCTATAATGTTTATGTGTTCATTTAATTCCATATCAATTCTGCCAAGCGATATTTACATTTATCGATGTTTTGATTTAAAATAATATATTCCATGTCATATATATACAATAAGTGTTTATAGACATTTCTATAATTATATTGTAATTGTGAAAAGGTAATTAAGGATGTTTATATGTTATATTAAGGACGTCTCAATTTCATTTAGCCATGGGCATGCATTATTCATAATATTGATTTTTCATTTTTTTTATTTCATTCATGTATTTTAATTTAATTTTATGGTTTAATGTCTGAGATTATTATAAACATAGAATTATTCATTCTTAGAAATGTTTTAGAACTTCATTTTCAAGATATAAGCAATTTTTATGATAAATTATATATAAGAATAATAAATGTATTTGACGAAAAAATGTTTTGAATACATTGCATGAAAAGCCTTATGTAATGATATTTGTTTATAACCAGGGTCACATGATTGTTTATATATATATATATATATTCATATAAAAATTAAAGGGTATCCTAATACATTGAATTTTATCAATAGTAAAAAACAACAGAGAAAGTATATATATCTATTGAAAGCCTAAATAGTTTTCATAAAATCTGAGAAAATAAAAATTGTAAATATGGAAGTTTAATGGGGAGTGAACCCATACATTGCTAAGTGGGAAGGCCCAAATCACCTTCAATGTTTAATTTTCCTGATCTTTTTTTAGAATCCTTCATAGTATTTTCTAAAAATGCCCCGGTTTATTTTAATGTACTCTCAAGCATATGTATTTAAAAGTGCTTAACAACAGTCATAGGCTTTATAGAATATTTAAAATCATTATTATATACAAAATATTTTATTTCTATGTTTTCAAGTTTTGAGTATTTAGAGAAGGTATTTTCAAAACTATTTAAATATATATAATTAAATGGTATATAAAAACCATTAATTTCAAAAAAAAGTAATTTAAAAAAAAGTCTCTAACCCCTTACTGGGAAATTTAATGATCCCCCATTATATTTAAAATTTTTTTACTTATATCTTTGACATTCTACCTTATTTTTACTTTTTTTTATGTCAATATATGCAGAAGCATAATAGATAATTGATTTGTTTTTGTTCAAATCTGGTAAATGTAAGGTGTTGTGTAATCCAAAAGAACCTTGACCTGTAAGAGGTACTCATATGTGTAATATAGTGTGTAGTTGTTCAGTTTTTTAATAATAAAAAAACTAGACATAATTTTTAATCATTGAGTTAGAAAGAGTGGGCATGGGTAGTTATAATAACCATATTAACCGTATTGTGTAAAAATAAACGAAGTCATTGTAAACAATAATTTATTTAACTACTGGTTCTAGCCAAATAATAAGGTTAAATTTGTTACAAAAACTTGTCTAAAACCTACTGGTTGAGCGTATTTTGACTCATCCTCCTCTTATACTCTAAATATATAATGTTTTAATCATTTTAATTTGAAAATAAATTTTTAATAAAAAAATATTTCTATACATTCCTAAAGTTCCCATCATCCCTTTTATAAAAGGACACCACCTCTACTCCCATACTCACACATATCATGACCTGTGGATCATCCATATTCTGATCAAATAATCTACCAACTTCTCAAACTTCCTCCTGGAATCCTTACCCTGGGACGTAGGAAAATAATACAAATTGTTTTGGCTCTAATGAAAAGGAGTTTCCCGATTTACAGGTAACATCTTCTCTCAAGCATCATTCATTTATTTTTTCTCAAACCCCTATCCTGTTTTTATTCCATTAATTAATAATAATACCAGTATCCTCAATATACAAAAAAAATTATGTTAAGAGTTTGACCTTAATTTATAGACCTCAATCTAATTGTCATAGAACAAACTGTTTTAGTGTACAGTGAACCACAACCTCACGAAATGATGATTGTGCAATTTAATCCTACACCCTCTCATGGTGGACATTATGATTTAATAATATTTATATGTGGAATATATTATTTTTATATATTCTAAATGATTTTTTAATAATTATTTACAACTAACTTTTATGTCTTCCATGTTATCTAAATACGATAAATTCATCTGAGGAATTGTGGACTACTCCCAATCAGAGTAATGTGATTCATTACCACTATAAAGAAAAGGTATAATGGATGTTTTTATTATACCTAGGATACATATATGAAATTAATATAGTAATGTTATTATAATATACATTTTTATCATTTTTTTATTTTTCTGTTAATATTACAAAGAAATGAAAGTGGCGTTCATGCGTACGTATGACCTACTGTCTCCTTTAACGATGCATTTAATTTCTCATCATCAAAAATTATGGATGTCATAAATATATATACTTGATATATATGATATTTAAATCACGAATATTATTCATTAGATGATTTATTTTTTATTACATTGAAAATTTACATCAAAATAACTTTTTTTCGACTCTGGTAACGAATATCAACAAAATGCCCAATATGAATGTAAATAATTATATACTTTTTGTAACATTGTTTTAATGAGGCATAGTTTAATGTATACCGAAATTTATTTATATAGTGTATAATAAACTTGTTTTAAATATA
Organism: Viscum album; assembly: GCA_963277665.1. Lineage (NCBI taxonomy): Eukaryota > Viridiplantae > Streptophyta > Magnoliopsida > Santalales > Viscaceae > Viscum > Viscum album. The sequence goes on from OY728136.1 coordinate 616,449,177, forward strand.
ATTTAACTCAGAAGGAATATTTTTATAAGATTCAATTTATTAAACAAAAAAATAATTTTTTAACATACATGGTGACAATGACCATTCCCCCACAGTGACTGTTATTTTATATTTGTCTTCCTCTAGAGAAATATTTTTTTTTTCAACGGAAAATAAAATACCATATTTAATTTTTAAGGTATTTTTGTATTGAATATGCTTTTGATAAAACATTTATTATCTCAATATCTTTATATGATATCTTGGGAATGCAAAGTGTAAATGTTCTTTTTCTATTATGTTTGTTAGAGGTGTTGTGATTATATAATAGTACATGGAAATTTGATGGGTGGCTACATGATATACCAAAGATGATTGGTTATGTGATAAACCAAATACGGGTGATTCCATGATAAAAAAGGGCGGGTGGTTACATTTTAACCTCCAATGCATTGGGTATGTCTGTCGGACATATATCAAGTCCATTTAGTGATATGTGTGGATTTAGACCGAATGGTTATTCCATTTATGTATGTATATGTCCCTGATTAACATTATATGTTATATGTTTATTTCTATGGGATTTATGGTAATCATTTCGATACAAAAAGAGTAAGAAATGATCTTACATTCATTAACATATATTTACAACATCTTAAAGGTGAAGAGTATCACAATATGATAAAGTATTCATGGTTTTAATGTTTTTCCATGATTACCAATTTCCCTTTTTTGTGTATCCCTTACTGAGATTTCTATTCTCATCCTGATTTTTGAAATGTTTATTACAAAACATAAAGCAGAATAGAATCATGTATAGGATTAATAAAATGTTATGCAGTTATAAGTTGAAACAATACCATGCTTCCTTTTAAATATTTTTTGATTTATTATAAAATAGATAGTAATTATAGGTGTATAAATGTAATATTTAAGTTGTTATCTATGTTTTATGACCTAATTCTCTAAAAATCTAAATTTGAAAACTTCATCAAAGTGAATTAAATTAAATTGTTGACTTATCTCACAAGTAAGTAAGCTTTTACTCCAGTCCCTTATAGGATATATATTTAAATTAATATACAAATAAATATAATTATAGAAAAATAGTTATGAAAATTTCATTATAGAAAAAATAAATAGTATATATATATATATATCACAAAGTTGGGTTCATGGGATAATAATATTGAATATATATATATATATATATATATATTGCATAAGAGGAGATGGAAAAAGATAATATGTGTTCATGTGATGAATATGGGAATAGGAAAATAAAAAAAATATGTATATATATATGTTACATATATATATGTATATTTCTGTGTGTGTGGAATAAGGGTAAATTTATTCTAAAAAAATTAAAACAAATAGTGATGTTTTTGTGGGTGTGACATCTAAGGAGACAAGAAACTATTATTACAAAATTAAATATTTTTTTTATTGTGGAACATGAAAAGAAAAAAAAGGGATATAACTATTTCTAAATATATAAATTTATATATATACACAATTTAGACATATAAAGTGATGTATCGGTAAAAAAATGGAAGAGAAATAAATAAATAAAAGATGAATAAAAAATAAATTCAGATAATGGGAATTTAAAGTGGAAAATGCCACTACTATTAGGGGTCCATCCCAAGTAGTTGATAAAGAAATATATCAAATATATATATTAAATAAATAAATACATTTTATAGTAAATAATAAGAATTATATAAATGGTTCCATTCCCTTTGGTATGCATCCAATAACATTCTACCAAATTCAATGATAAAAAATATGATTGTTTCTGTGGTTGTGGTTATCGAGATATATATTGTGAGTGAGTTTATGAGTTCTTCTATGTAAGGTTATATTTACAGTTTAGGGTAATGTGAATACTCATTTTAAAATAATTTTCTATTTAAAATTCTCCCAAACCAAATGTGTAAATTTATTTAAAAATATTATAATTTTTTGCTACAAATTATCCCAAATAAGATCCTTGTCATAATAGAAATTTCTATTTTCAAGGATTTAATGTATCAATTGATTTAATAATAAAAATTTCATTAAATATTTTTTAAATACAATATAGTTTTATGAAGTTGTCAAAAATAAAATTATATTAGGATATTAAAATTTACAATTGATGGTTTTAATCATCTCATCTAATTATCATGGATGTTCCCAATTTCTAATTTTTTTTATGATCATTAATTAATTTTTTCTTTTTTGTGATCCCTGTGTGTAATGAAATCCATTAGTAAAATATAAAAATTTATTTTTGTTGCCTCTATTTTTTACGAAATAATTTATATATTTATTCATTTATTTATTTATTTTTATATATGTAAGTGTTTTATGTAAATATATCATTGGATAATTATTTCCTTAATAAAATATATATTTGAATGAAATACCTAGTGAACAGAGGACAAGATATTTTTTTTTGCAACTCAACTTATTTTTTTATGTGTAGATACTAATGTAACATTATTATATTAATTATTTTTATCCTTATCTAAATCTTATTTTGGAACTTTCTCTTCCTATAAAACATCTTATCTACATAATAAATAAATTAAATTAATTCTTTTTCATGAGTGTCTAACAAATATCCATTCGTATCAATGGGATTTAAAATTCATGTGATTCCACTTTTTTATTATAAAAAATATTCATCTTATTTGGAAGACCAATATTATTTTCTTCTTTATATACCATAATTAATATAATGTAACTTCATCGATCAAAACTAGTAAAGATTTTTTATAAATATGGACTGATGGCCGGAATTCTTTGAAAATATCTCTCGTAAATTATTATAAAAAATAAATTTTTTGTTTACATTGTTTATGATTTGATATATCCCCTAAAATTCACTTCTTTCAAATTTTTTCTCACTTCTATGTAATGGTTCTATATCCCTTGATTTCTAAGACAATCATCAACCAATCTGTTAGTAAACTATATGACATTATTAGTTTAGAAATTCATAATATATAATCCATTTTTCATTTATAATTCCATTTGACAATGTGTTATACAATTTAACACCTCAGACATGTGGGTGATTATCACAATATGTATTATGCTACTGAAATCATCAATTAAATAGCATAACATATACTTCCATCAGTGGCACCATGTGAGATATGGTCATAGATAGAAATATGCCCCAGTTCAACCACTCTTTCCAAATTCTATTATTTAGCCTTGTATGTATTCTGAGTGATCATCCCATATTATAAAGCATTGCATATGTGATTATAATCTTCTAACAACATAGGGAGATCATGTGTTGTACAAAATTTCACTCGATCATGCAATTTTATCATGATAAAATGGAGAAGTGGTTTATTCCAAAACCTATTTTATTTTTCCTTGGATAGAAAGAACATATCTTCTTCTACACTAGCAAAGAAGAGGTTACCCGTAGTTCACATATCCAACATTACCAATGCACTATAATTTTTTTTGATGAACCACATATTCTTGTAAAATATTATTGAATGATCTGAGTCACACAATTGGCTAAAAAATAGAATGTTTTGGTTGAGATTTTAAATGAAAACGAATCCAATAATATCATATATGATACTGCAAGATTGTATTTCCAAGAACGAAAAATAAATATACCACAATAAATTATTAATTGAGTGAAAATTTTCATATCATTCATCATTCATGTTACAATGTTTTTGTTTCACACGATGTGGGAAGTGAATATATTTTAAATTATTCATACGCCATCAAGATCATATTAATTATTGGAAATATATACAACCATTGCATTCTCCGATATTTTCTTCTTAAGGCATTTTTCGGAAAACACCTACTATTGATAGACAATTGCGATCATATTTAAATTATAAAGGTCCGACAACATCAATAAATGATTAGAATTAGTTTATAATTTTTATCTCAATAGATTAATTCTTTAGTTGTCTGTGATTCAAAATTGGGTTTTCATCAACACAACCCTAGGTTTTATTGATGAGTTATACTTATCCATGTTTCTTAATTATAAAAACCATAAAAATATAAAATATAATTTATTCATGGAATATTTGAATTTTGTATATTGTATTCATTTCTCTTTTACCCTTAAATTCATCAAATTATGGAAAATAAATTTTTGGGAATGTCTAATATTCCCCCAACAATATCACCTGTTATGAGGTACACTAGTGGGTGTAATTTTTATAACACCAATTCTCAGTTGGGTTTTCTAAATATTTTTATTATGTGTCATACCCAAATCAACTTTCAATATCAGAGTGGTTTCTTATGGTCTTACATTGACCATAAATTACATTTATTTATGATCAAGCCTTATATTATTCTTTTAATTACGATATGAATTATTATTCTACTATTTTTTTCTATTCTGTTTTAGCCCAGATGTTCGATGATCACATTATCTATTATCTTTTTGATTCTCTTTCTGGATATTATATCGGAAGCCAAAATTTCCTCATAGTTCTCAACCATTCATCACTGACCAACAACTTCTTTATGTACTTAAATATGATTATCCTAATTATTAATTACATTATTCAACACCTCAATAACCATGGTCTATTCTTAAAATTTTATATTATTCTAAACAAACTTCTCCAGGTTTTTTGGATTTGAAAATTTAGACTTTTTAATTTTATCCATCTTCTTAGAGTTCTCTTATACATTCATAATATATAAAGAGTTTAAAATCATAAACCAAATTGTTGTAATTATTTAATTATTTACTATCTTAAAATATATCAAATAATTTTTGACTTCCTATTTATGTCATAGATCAACTCTTCCATTAAATTGAACATCCTCATTATATATCACATACATTTTTTTGGAACTACTCTGAATCACTACCATAACTTATTCACTATGATACATTCAATCATGTATTTGGTATGTCTCACTTTATTATAATTTGTCGATTTCATTTAAAATAATGTTATTATTACAAAATAAGTTGTATTTATTTATATTAATTTTGTTAATATCAGCAAAATAGTTTTTTACAAGAGGGTCATCATCCTCAAAATTTGATTCATATTCCTCGAGTACTTGGTTTTTAGGTTCCTAGAATTTCCTAATAAAAAAAGTGATTGTAAGTTTCCCATTAATAATTCCTCCTTTCCTTCATATAAATTAAGATTGGAATGTAATGGATTCATCTAATTTTTCTTATTTCTAATCATCCTCCCGGGTAGGCTTATTCATGGCCTTGAATGATACCTTTATAGATATCATATTTTCCACATCCTCATTATCATCAATTATTATCTCATAAAAAGAAAGTGTACTTTTCAAACAATCTAAAGTCATATATCTTTAATTTTTTACCTAATGTATAAAATATATCCATATTGAACTGATGTGGAAATTTTCTCAAGATATTCTTGAAAATAATTACATTATCATGGTTCTCTTTTAGAACTCTTATGTTAGACAAAATAACAATAATCAGATCCAAGAATGCACTAAATAAACCCTTTGGGTAAGTCCTCAATTCCCCAAACATGTTCCCAAGAACATTGAACTTATCTTATCAAACATTCACAACTCCGAAATTGGTATTCATTAGATTTTCCCACATAGAATTGGAGGATTTACTCGATATCACTTTCTTGTGTATATTTTTAGACAAAGCTCTCCTGTAGAATTAATTGATCAAACATCAGTGTCTATTTTCTACTCGTAAACATGTGATAAATCCCATATTTATATATTAAAAATTTTTAATGTATACAAATTTAACAAAAATCCATTCATACGGAGAAAAATCTTTGATACATCTAATCATTCTATATTTTAAAATTGTTCCCCATAAATAATGAAATTCCATTATGATTGAATAATCCCATGTGTTCAACTATGTGATATTTAATAAAATTAATCCACAATATTTGATACTTATTAATGGATCCACTATGTTAGATACATTGTTAGTGTGAGGGGGAATAAGTGCATGACAAATTAAAAAATCCACACCTTTTAACAAGTTTTGATGTTACAATAATCACTTATATCTTATTATTATTTAAATATGTATATATAAAAATGAAAGTGTACCAGAACTAAAATCTTTTATTAGGATCAGATAATTAGGATAGTCCATATAGAATATAAATTTCATGTTCTGGTGTACCATAATTAACTATTGTTGGTTTTTTATTATGATTGGAGCAAGGTCATTATCTCCCTAGTTTATAGCCATTAATAATATGAAATCTCACATATCCATATTGAATTGAACACACTAATCCTTCATAATATTCCCATGTTTTTATAAATTAGTCCATATATGGTTCGTACATATGGGAGTGTGTCAAAAATCTATTTTAGGACTTATAGATTACACCCTCGTTTCCATGTGAGATTTGATTCTTTCAAAATTCTTTAGCATAATGTTCTTCTATTTTATGTGTTTCAATATTCACCAGGTGATGTCTACCTCATGATATAAGTACATTATGTCAACTACATATTTCATTATCTATTCATTTATTTTTTATACCTTACGAGATGTACTATATTTCCTCCATCATTCATGGAATCCCTTACATTTTAATTGATCACCCAATCACACCTTATGTGGACTAATTTTGAAAACACCCATATATGATTTCTATCCACTAGGATATAGATTATGACCTAATGTAATTCCTCTAAATGCAAATTCTATTTAATTTTTTTTATTTAAATTTTTTTAATAAATAATAGGTCATTATATTGGAAAGGGGTTTGAAAAATCATTTAATTACATGGTAATATTCACTCATTCATTCCACCACGTGAAATCATCTTTCTCTGCACTGTGAAACATTCCAACTTTCCAACCATTACTAAATATAATTTTATTCTATTTCATAATTCATCTTACACATAATACTCATTTCATAATCTTCTCCACTGTACAAAAATACATTATCACTTCACTAAAATCTACATCCACCCGAGGTAGTTGTGTACTCAATATTTGCAGTCTTTATGAGGCTTACGTGGTTTAGAACGTATTATGTGGTGTTATGATTATCTTAAATGGTTCACCCTGTGTTTTCACCTCACATCCATTAGATCCACCCATCTCACAAAGATCATGTAATTATGTAATGTTTTCTATATGAAGCATATAAATATCGTGCAATCCTTATTTTAGAACCACCCTCTTCCCATCATATTTTTTGTAAAACTAGACACACTCAGAAATGTTTTCAAAATTAAGACCATATTCTTAACAACCAATCAAAATTTTTCAAGCAAAATTTACCAGCAAAGAAAACAACGCAAATACAATACAATTAATATTTGAGGGATTTTATCCCGAAAGATGTTCATCCAATCATTTCATATGACAATATGGAAGATAGGATTGGTACCATCTCATAAAGATCAATATAATTTATTTTAAATATGTTTTAAAATAAAATATTTTATGAGAAAATATATTTTCAATGATATAATCAATGATTTAGATAATAATTCTTAATAGGGGGATTCATGATCCTAATAATGAAATTTTATTATGATTTTTGTAATATGAAAGGCATCCACTACCATGTTTAGTATCAATATATAATATGTGAAGAGATAATGATGTTTCAATCCATTGTACAATTAATGAGGATTCATTTACTTGTTAGAAAAACATATTTTAATCTATTCTAATTCATGATGTTCATTGAAAAAAAAATCAATAACGTTTCCTATAATTATTATAATTGTTGATCCCATCTTAAATATAAAAAATGAAAATTTTTTCTTAGTGAAGGAAAAACATTCAAACACATGTTTCAAGTGAAATTGATGATTTTTGTATTGGAAAAATCTCATGAATGTTATTTAAATGTGACATAACTAGATTGAAGTTGAGTAACCAACCAAAGATATTAAGATTCATGGCTACTATAATCATGAAATCTATTTTTTGATGATATATTAGAGACAATAGAAATAACCATATAAGAATGGAAAATTATCGTAGTTGAATTAAATTAATATTGTGACTATAATTTCAATATGATATTTTGGATAAGTTTGGAATCGTATTTAATGTATTTTTCATTATCGTGAAATTTTGAATTCAAAAATTATTGGGAGATATATCTATAAATAATATTTTTTGGGTATAGAAATTATTATTGCAATAATTCATCCATATATAATTATTCTTTTTCTACAATGAGGAATTGAAAATGGAAATAAAAAAAATCCTTGAGAATATTAAATATATTATGTCTGTATTAGATTTGAAAAATTTTGTAAATGGACATTTATCATCCCTATATATGTAACATTACATCTAAATGATATGTAATAATTTTTTTTATAAAAAAATGTATAATATAAAATAACCCAAATTTATTAGCATTTTCTTTAAAAACAAATGGTAAATAATCATAAGAACTAGTAGCATAACATATTTATATGTAAATAACATATTTTAAAGCATACAATATAATGAATATGTTTTTATAAAATGTATCTATACATTCCAACATAGAGGGAAATATATGACTCAACAAATGGAGATTTATATAATAAATTATTAAAAATAAGGATAATTTAAATAATGTTATGATATGTTCTTCATAGGAAATGATATCATAATAACATATATGTAATATTTATTCATGTGGAGATGATTTAAAAGATGAATTCATTTTCTAGGAAGTGATTATTTTTTTTACTCTGAAATGGATTTTACACTGTAAAAAATCATGGAATAAAAATCAAATTGAATTTTTCAGTGTTATTTGATGTGTATCCTTGTTACATGAAATAAAATACACTATTATTCATTTTTATGTAGTGCGTGGAATGGATCTTCACACACCCCATATAAATCTACATTCATTGAAGACTACATAAATTCAATTTTAAATTCCAATGTGGAATGATTTGAATATACCAAATTATTTCTTAATTTTTTTAAGAAGGAAATATATTGAGTATCTTGGTGGATAGTGTGAAGATTTATGATTATGATTTGAATAGTATTTTAATTATAATTAAACTTGAAATATTGATGATAGTATCAAAATTGGATAAAGAAATGATTCCTCAATTAAAAGATTATTTACATATTGGAATTATTGAAACTACATATTTAAATATATGAATAAGTAGTAGAAAAAGAAGAAAAAGGGGGAGAGGAGTTTTGAAGTTATTATCTAATACGCTAACCAAATAATTATGGGTCCTCAATGCAAAAATGGTAGATGTTGAAAATTGTAAGTAGGTGAACACCATTTTTTGAAGAGGAATATGAGAAACATATATCATTTATGAAGATTATGTAATGTTCCTCAAAGAATATTTAAAATAAGAAATTCCTAGAGATATTTAAATATTATTGGATATTGTAAAAAATAATGGAAATCAACTATGAGAATAACTAGTGATCCTTAAAAATATCTGAATGCATGGACATGATTGAGGATAATGTCAAAACTCAACCAAACAAGAGTGTACAATTTTTATAAGACTTGATCATATAATAATTAGAAGGAACTATTTAATACTATCTTCTTTTTTTTAAAACCCCCATTCATAGATTGTTAGGTATTTTTAAGAGATATATCAAATAGTTTGAACGTAATAAAATGAACAAATATAGGGGTGATTATGGGATTCTTCAAAGATATACCTAAATTGTACACACTTATTTTAATGATTCTTTAGAAATAGATTGAAATATTACACACTCTTGTTTAAGAGTGAAAATATTGGTCTTAGAAAATGAATCGAACCTATAATGGAGTAGGAAGCACATTTATACCAAAACATGTAAACACATTAGTTCTTTTTTTTAGTGATTTCACATATATTAATATATAAAATGGAGAGACATTATCATGAGAAAAAATTGGGCCATTAATATGTTATATTGGTTTAACTAATATAATACTTCATAAAAAATATTATCACTAATTCATGCACTCTCTCTAAATAATATAACTAAACTGGGGTACTTCAGAGAGGTTAGTCCCAAATCATGGAAAATCTATTGAAAGTAATTCAAATTTCATATTATTTTATAGTGAAGTTCCCTATACAGGTACTCTTGGTATCTGGTGTGTTTATAAAACTTCAATAAATATAGTATTGGAAATGAACCAAACAAACCCAATTTTATCAATCAATATTTACAATATCATTAAAAAATATTGAGTCAAATGAGTTTTAAAGAACATTTATCTTTAAATATTTAGAGTGTTAATATGTAATTATTAATATAAAATTATATGTATTTATCAAAAAAATGGAATCATTTTGATCTATAAATGAAAAAATATAATCAATATTAATTCATCCACATCTCCAATGAAATTCTCCACACATTCTACTAATATTTACATATCATGTGTAATATTTTTTAATATAACCTCAGGGATTGGAAAAATAAAAAAGTGATCTAAACAACTCTGTAAGGGTAAAGATAATTGATAGCAAAAAATACTATAAGTGATAATAAGTTGAGAAAAAATAATTCTGAGAGGAATAGAAAATAGAACATACAGCCTTAATAGTATGAAAGTGAAATTATATTTTACCCATGGATAATAATGGAAATGAAAAGATCACATGAATAATAATAAATGGATCCTTTATAATGAAATGTGTAGTTTTATAAAGATAATTATAAACTATTGGACAATATATCATGGTTTTAGACATAATTATATTTCCTTTAAGGAACTATTTCTAATAAATATTTTTTTATGGGTAAGCATACAACAAAATAACCAATCTAATTTGACTCATGACATTATTGATACATAAAGGGGATATCAATATAGGTCCTCACCCATGAAAAATTAAGTATAATGCATTATTTAAATGAAATAACTAATATATTGTACAATATGCAATAAACATGCCCTAATAATAAAAACCAATATTTATATAAAATGTATAAATAATTTTAATATTTCACTAATTAATAAATGTAATATATTTACATGTTACCATCCCTAGAATAACATTAAATTGATTGTGGGAATAATTTTAAGTCATTAATATCCAAAATATAAGTCTATATCTAGTATCTAGGATATAAATATTCAAAAAAGGATATAATATTGGTGTGTTAATAATGTAAAGTAATTAGAAGGAAAATCATACCAATAAATGAGAATGATTTTTAAAGTAAAACAGAGTGAATGCTCTTATATTTGGCAGAAAACAACATTAAATAATTTATCCATAGGAATAAATTGGATAGTAATATTTGAATAATATGCTCAATCAATAATTAGATGCTATAATGGGTAGTTAATAAGATAAAAAAACATATTATAAATTTAAGATAAAATAACATTAGAAATAAGAAACGACCTTGATAATTTGAAACAATATTGAAATTAAATATTTTATTATACAAGGAGATATTAATTTATATTGTAATCTATTAATTAATATATATATAATTTTTCATATAATACATAGATGGTTTTGGAATGTTGTGTTTATATGGAGAATGATATAAACTGATTATTTTCACACTTTAATGAAAAGGTCCCATATAGAAACCAATAAAAAGTTATTAAACCTTGAAAATATGGTAAACTAGTCTAGAATGACATTAACCAAATTATCAATCCTATATAATGACATTCATAAAATTATTCAATGAATATGGATATAGAAAAATGAGGTCCCAAATAGTGTAAAAAAAGTGGGGTCAATTTCATTAAAATGGGTAGTAATGTGCCAAAGGGGAAAATGAAATTTAGAGAAGATAAGAAAATACATAGGAATGACCTAAGGTGAGTAAAATAATAGGGTTATAATAGGTAAAATTATACAAAATCCAAACATGTATTATGTTATAAAATAAATATCTATTTTAAGATGATATTGGAAATGAATCTCTGATGGTATTGGTAAGATAAAAATTAAGGAATCCTGAGTGGTATATCGAAAAATGGACATTAAAAATCTTTAAAATTAAGAAATTTAATATATATATATATATAATCAATTTATTATTAAATACATTATAAAAAGGAATTAAAGAGTTGAATATTAAACATTCCTCATGAAATTAATTTTGAGACAATGAAGCCCCTTGTAGACATAGAAACATTCTAGTCTAAACACAGTGAATAATAGGATTTCAAATGAAATTATCATGAATAATTATAGTAATATCATATAAAATATTAAAGTGGTTTTAGATATACCATTAAAAATAAAACATGGTTTATTATAAGTAATTTTCCATAATGATGTTAGAATTTAAGATAAGAAACCCTTACCTTGGTCATTATTCATTATTTGTATGAAAAAACTTATTTAATAAAACAATTATGTTTTTTAAAAAATGATTATGAAATTTATTTATATATGTTCCATGTTCTAGTATTTATCTGCAATCATATTTCATTTATTTATTATATTTTTTTATGTTGGTAACATGGGATTATTCAGTTAATTTTTCTATAATTATTTCTATATATTATAAATGTTAAAAGAAATTATAAAAAGACTTCATAATATTTGTATTTAAATATTAATTTTATTTTGAATTATTCAAAACTAAAAACATTAAAATAGGTTCCATAAATGAACACAATGTTTGAAAAATAATTTTTACTATTATTTTTGTTGTTAGATTTCCTATTGAAAATTAATTGTTAAAATCAATTATAAAATGTCTATTATTATATTTCTAACGACATAAAAATACTTATTTAGTTATTATTATCAAATATAAAACTAAATTATATTTCCGTATTCACACATGATATATGTCAATTGAACGATCCTAGAATGTGGTTAAACTGACCCAAACTTTATCATGTTACAATTAATTAATAAGTTTGATTATATAGTGATTTAGTTATAACATCCATATTATAGAATTATAATACAATTATTTATATTTTATTAAGGTATTTAATCATATTTAAAAATATTTAAATAAACAGTAACAGAATATATGAAAAAAATAAATACAACACTTTTGTGAAGGAATTAATCAGCATATATGGAATTATAACATTTTAATTTTGTTAAAAAGAAAAAGATTATTGTATGGACATATTTATAATTTCATAACCATAATACATTTATAAATATCATATTAGTTAATTAATTAGAATTCTAATAAAAAATCTATTTGGTGTATATGAAAAATAAGATAGGTCATTCATTGGGGTGGTAGGTTTCTTGTTTGCATGGTGATATATTTATTTTACAAAAGTATTATGATTGAATGTAAATAATAATTTTTCTTTTAAGAATTATAATGATTTTATATATACCATATTTATTCACCATACCCAATATTATAACCATACATGATATAAGATTATGAATATCCAAGATGTCATTCCATTGAGACGATAGTATACACCCACACATAATAGAAGTTCCACTATTTTTCTTAGTTGACGGAATTGAATAAATGTGGACATTTAATTTAGTATAATTAAATTCATCTGAATTTAAATAATTTATTCATATTATACTTTTTATAAAAAAATTAATAGGAATATAAAAAAATTATTTATAAGGAGGTAATTATTACGTCGAAATATTTAGTATTCTATTTGAAGTATTCCTTTGAAATAGAGGCCTTCTGTAAAAAAAATAGCGACTAAATGATTAATTAATTTAAGAAGGGTTCTAGAATGAAACAATTAAATAATTATATAAAATAAATTTTATGATATTGCCATAACATGATATTGTGGAAGGATTTCCTTTCATATGTAAAGAGGAGAGAGATTTTGGAATCACCATTTACATTATGGATAATATTATATTAATATTAATAGATAAAAATATTAAAATAGAAAATTAGGAATTTGGTTGAGTTTATATTAGAATAAACCTAAACCATCAATTTGGAAATATGTTTTGAACATATATTTGGTTATTACCTTTTTTTATTCAGGTTTTAACATCTTTACTTTTACCATGCTCTGTAATTTTGTAACAAGAGTAATTAATTTTATTGAACAAAATTAATATTTATATTTAACAAAAATTGATTCCATTAAAAAAATTAATTTAGTTTTATGAAACCTAATTTTTAGTGGATTGAAATGTTAATTTTAAAATAATCATACATATCCCAAGGAAAATAATTTCAATGAAAAAGTTTTTTTCCATGACTAAAAATAATGTGTAAGAAAAAGTTATCCATATTTTCAAATAAAATAACATAACTAAATTTATTTTTATAGAAAAATTATTATATATCTTTAAATCTCATCAAAACCCTAATTTTACCATAAAAATAATTGAATGAATGATTGAAAATATTTTTCATTATAATGTAAATTTTATTCCTATTATATAAGGAAAAAATATAATTTTAAATTCAAATAATATCTTAAAAAATATTATAATTAAACCTTAAATATGTTTACATATAAATAAGTGTTTTATAAATAAAATACCTAATTATATATAAATAATTTAATATGAGTTTCTAGTTATGAAAAGATAGTATTTTTTTAGAATTCATCATAAAATAACTTATCTCAAGAAAATATAAAAAAATTATTTCAACAAAATACAAAAAATATTGATATAAAAATGAAGATTATTTTTTCAAAATATTTTTTTTAAATTTTATAGATAAATTTTTTAATAAAATTATAATAATATAATGAACTCCTTTTTAATAAATAAATATATTTGTAAAATTATGAACTATTGTTATTCTTATTTTCTATCAGTTACAAATAATCTGGTGTTAATATATAGTTCATATAAATAATATATATTATCTATAATATAGTTTTTACTAAACAACACACTACAAGCTATTTTTCGAAAGCGTATGTATTAAATTTTAAATATGTCTTATTAATTATTAAGTTGTATTAATTTAATTTATCGAAATGGTTGGCACTAAGACTACTTAATATGAAAATAAAAATGATAACACTAATAAGTGAGTGGGGTCAGATATCACATAATATTCTCTTATTAAATAGAAAAAACATGAAAAAGACAGTTATGAGTACCATAGAGGTTGTAATCCAAACTATTATAATCATCATCTTCATTATCCTAGTCTGAATCATCTTCTAAAGGGATAATATAATTGGAATGCGACTTTTCCCCAACAAAACAACTATGAGACTAGTTTATATGGTGGTCTTTAGGTTTTAATAATATATCCTTGGTCATGAAATCGTCATACTAACCAATGAATAACCTTCATTTTCATTCATCTTGTTTAAAGAACTAGCATTCAAGTAAGATGACTTCAATGATGGGGTATTGTGCTCCATATTTTCTCATCTTATCCCAATATTTTTCAACATACATGTCTTGTCCAACTCCTCCATAAGATTAAATTCATATATAAAATGAACACCAACAACCTTTTGATGTTGATTAGTAACCAATCCATGTGGACCATACATAAATAAGTCTTTTTGATCCACCCCTTGAGGGGGTATCCTAATTCAAAACCTGTATTATCACAGCTATCCCCATCCACTAATGTCTTCCATTATCTAATACCACCATCGACATCCTCAATAGTACCTTATGTTAAATACCCACCTCTACGTGTACTATATTATTTCACTTATACAATTCAATCTTCTATAAAAGTTTGTTTAGGAGGACATCCTAGACCCTCCAGATAGTCCCATAAGGCATCAAGTGTAAATCTTATTCCCTAAACAAATTATTCATTAATAGTCATCACTTATTTAGAACCAGAGGCTACAAAAATGGATTCCAATTAATTTCTCAATTAAATAATCTAAATATTCTATGAAAAAACATAGTAAACATGGATAGCATTTTGTCTAAATTTATCATAAGAATGTACATACTCTCTAGCTTTAGCACCTAGACTAAGATTAGATCCACAATCCTCATTATTCATATCAAAGTAACTCTTTTTCCTATAATATTAAACAGTGTGAATAGTTAATGAATAAAAATATCATGTGACACCCTTTAAATATTTTCCCTTTTAATTTTCAATGACCTTTAAATCAAATATGCGATCTGAAAGATTCTCATTGAATATTTTTAGAGATAGATCATCTTTATATATGTCCAATGTATCTTTTCCTATTAGCACTTAATTGAGATCAAAATCAACAAAACCCTAGGAAAAGAGTCCAAATAAACCTTTTTATCTCTATATCAATTTTCATCGAGTCGCCAATTAATTATGCAGGAAATATATAGTTCTTAGATGCCACAATATCTAATTTAATCCAAAATTTTTTCCCAGACATCTGGAAATAGGTTTTTGATTTCGAAAATGCTTAAACAACAATTCCATTCTAAAGTACAAAAAAAAGTTCAACAGAAATTTAATGATTTCTCAGTCCGATTTATTGATATTTCACTTGGGGAAATATAATGAAAACATCTGTGGACTACATGTATGCATCACTGGTTCAAAAATCTGAAAATCAGGGATAAACTACAAATAAGGTTATAATGATTCCATGCGTTCATACCATACGAAATGATAAAACAACCAATGATGGAGTAATTTCTTTGAATTAAATTTTTGAAGATTACATATGATCTCACATGGACCCAAGAAATCAATCCTATTAGATAATCCTTGCTGAATGCACTTCCCGATAGGTTGTAAAAGACATTGATTTAAAAATCGATCACATTGGACACTAATTTATGATCTATTACATACAATTTTAATTTTTTATTTGGAGGGATCAATATCATGTACTTATGCCCCTTAATCTAGTGGCATCCTCCCATGAGGAGGTGTTCGACCCCGGAAGCATTGTCACTCAAAAATCCAACTTGCTCAAAAATCAAGAATCACTCCATGAACTGATATTTTTATAGCTCAAATGTAATTTCAAAATTGAGTTAAAAATTTTTATTTTTCAAATCCTTAAAATTGATGATTTCAATTTATTTTATTTACACATATATTTCATAATTTAGTTTTAACTATTTTTAATCCATAATTCTATAACTACATTTTTAGTGGTAAAATATTATTTTATTTTTCATGGTTCGGAGACCTGTGCATAAATATATATCAAACGCATTAGGTTATATATAAAATAAAACATATACTATTTAATAAATCGGAGTTACAACCACCGCAGTGAATAAATTATGAACTCATATTTTTAAATATATTACCTTAAAGGAAAATAGATTAGTTTATCTACAAGATAAGAAAGATCTATGCTTTTATTTTTAATCACATATGAAACATAAAATTTTAGATACTAATAAATTCCTCATATAATATCAAGACTAATATTATAAAATGAAATTTAATATTAATTTTATTCTCCATACTGATCGATGGCCAGGGGTTGATTTTGGACAAATAGTGAGATTTTCCAATAATAAATCATATGTCCCCATTGAGGAGTTATTTAGCCTTATCCTAATACAAGATAAAATAAATGGGAAAATGTGGTATATACAAAATTACATAACATAGACCGTGTAAATGGTTTAATTATTATCATATCATGACGTGTTATTCTATATAACTCAATATCCAATAGTGGGTGAATACATTCATTTCACGAGACAATGAAAAGTAGAGTGAAGAATTATTATCCCCTTCAATATTATTAATTTTATCAGATTTTCCCTTTTCTAGTTTACATAGATGATCTTGGTAAATTATTTCCTTATTTTCCATTAGATTAGTGCAATGATTTTCAATAGTCACAGTTATCATGCAAATGAATTTATGAGTTCTTGTGACATTTCTCAATTTGTTGTATAGATTATCCTAATAACCTTAATTTTAAAACATATAGTGTTGTACTATTCCATTTATAGAATATATTAGGTGATTCTATACATGTTAATCACATATAGAAAATTTAATTATCTTTTATTCATATTGTTTTCCATAGAATCTTCCATGATAGTCGGCCTTTTTCTTTATTAGTGTATATATTGAGTCATTTATGATCACATTAATTTTTAAAATTCATGATAACATATCTTCTATGAGAATAAAATTTCTAGCTCCATATTTAATCCCATTAGTTTCATTTTTGGTAAAATTTCTAAATTATCCATGGAATCCATTGTTATCTTGGTTTCTTTAGGCTATATCACTTACAAAAACCAATATGAGTAAATGTAATTGATGAAAACCAATAGAAAATTACTAAATAAAAATTAATATAAACCAAATACACCTTACTCCTAGAATTATTACAAGAAATTTATATTCCACCTGTATTAATCCCAAATCATTCTAGGATTCCTTAATTTGGGTTCACTACTATTGTTTAACCAAATTCAATAAAATTGTAACTCATTAATAACAGGTTGTTAAGAATGTTTTATTTATTAATGCATATAACATATGAGTGTCTAGCTATGTGTATGTCCATAGGCCCACTAATCAACAAGAAATGTTGATATTGGGTTAGTTATTATCTAACCCTATTTAGCGTGATTACCCCAGGGCTCATCTATGCGAAAGAAATATTCATATTCTGGTATTTAGAAAGGGATGATTTTGTATTGAGAACCACATAATATTTACTATATCAAATCATAAAGATGTTACAGAACACTTTTAGTTATCCATTAGACTTATCCCTATGTTTTTTTCAAGAGGTAACTTAACTTAATCCCTAATTAAGTCAAATTTTCATCAACTTACTAAGATGGTTATATATCCCATTGGTGTTATTATAAACATTAAAATATCAATAATTAAATTATACACAACTAAAATACTATGATATAGTGTTTTATAATCCTTCCTTTGATACAAATTGTAGCACCCTAGAAAGACAATACAAGATTATTGTATGGATAAACAGATTTTATATATGTGGAAATTGAAATTAACCTAATCAACCCAATTTTCACCAACTAAATATAAAATTTAACAAATAAATATCATCATGCATAAATTTGATGGACCATTTAGGTTTAGTTTTATAGATAGTTATATTAAGACATCAGGATTTTATAAATTTAATATTTTTTGATAAATTAAATTTCATCTATTTTTTATACACAATGTTATTCTGGATCTACATGTAGCACTTAGATAGCCTTCATGAAACATGACATTATGTTTTAACAAAACCATGATATATTTTTAATATTTTTTTGAAAATGTGGCAGTTATAACATATCTATAGAACAATGATATATGAATAGTATTAACAAGTTTTTAAATATTTATTAAAATGTTTTTATATAAATTTAACATATTCATAAAAAGAGTAATTAATTTTTAGTAGAGTCTTTATAGGTTTCGAAATTACTATTTTCTAAATGAAATGTTCATTATATATTTTTTTAAACATTAATAATTTTTTTAATACATTTATAAAATTAATATACAATATTTTTTATTTAATTATACCAAAATTAGGTTTGGTTGAATATTTGATATGTTTCCAAATATTATCATCATATGATGAATTGTTGGAAATATAGACATTTATTTGAATCCATCCTTTCTGATTAATTTATTTATAAAGTTAAATTATTATTTAATTTATTTTAAAGTAAATATTTTTTCTATTGTAAATCCATTAATACAATTTTATTCATTTTAATCAAATTTAAAATTATATTTGATATAAAAATCATATAAATTTCTAAACATTTTCCAGTTTAAAATTTGATTACTCGTCATCTCATCATGAGTAAATTTAATTTAAAAGTTTCAAATTCTCTGAATCAATTTGGAAATATTGATTCCATTTTTGGAATGAAAATAATATATATTTCATAAAAAAATTAAACCTGAAAATTTACATTAATTTACAGTAAAAAAAAACAAATTTATAATAGTTTAGGTAAAAATACGGTTACAAGGGTTGTTAAACTAAAATGATAAGGGTAAAAATTGACCCAAAACTTGTCTAAAGAACAATTTTTTAGAATATTTAGGACTTTATCCCATATATTATCAATAATAATACTTTATTAGAACTTTTGAAATTAAAAAAACATTTTTTGAATTCTTTCTCTAAATAAACATATGGGTCACTCACCACACTTATTAAATAAAACCCCTTTTCCACTCCTCTAAAAACCATATAACCCTTTTGTTTTATCCAATACCTGACATAATACCTTACCAGATTTACTCCACTTGTCTTATAATACATATATTTTAATAAAGACATCTAAAAAAGAATTTTTGTATAATCCTTAGGAGGGCACATGAAGAAGAGGTAACATTCATCAGTGATCTTTTTTATTTTATTTCTTCATCAAAACATTTCATTATTATTAAAAAAAATTGATATAATAACCAATGTAACATAAAAATACATATATTGTGTGGTGTTTAGTTAATTACCTATTGGAATCACCACTTCAATGTAATGGGTTATGAAATCATTAGTTGGTTATACATAAGACTACCACAGTTCGAATCGATGTCATTCATTTTTCCATTTACACCACTCAATGTTAGGAATAATGATATATTTATTTTTTATATATGTTAATTATGATACTATAATTCTTGTTTATTTATTATGTCATTGAAACGATTATGGTTTCATTTTTTTGGAATTATATAACGTCACATGTGTGTGTGGAAGACTATCATCCTGGGAAGTGATGTGATTCATGCATTCCTTAAGTTTCTTGTACTGAGATTGGGATTAGTGAAATTATTTTATATATACGACATTAAAATAATTTTTTAATATATATATATCATTTACATTTATTTTTTTAATCTAACAGTAAAATGGAAATAACATTCATGCATTCATAATACATGCATGCTCCGTGAATGGTGTATTTAATTTTATGTCACTAAATTATATATATTAGTCCAAATTTATTTGTAATGAATATATATGATATATATATATATATATATATATATTCAGATTAAAATTATATATTACGTAGAATAGTCAATTTAATAGCAAATAAATTAAAAAATATATATATACCAAAAAGCAGTTATTACCTGAAACATTACTTTTTCATGTAATTGTTAATAAACAAGTTATAAAAGGTCATAATAAAATCATATAACATATCATGTATATTAATATTTTCCTTAATATATGAAAAATAGTGTTGTAATTATTATACATGCTGTTTTAACATGTACTATTGAGGTCAAGAGTTAAGGTAAGGTATTTCTTATCTCAATTTCCATTCATTTGGTTAAAATTATACCTTACGGTTTATTTAATGCTAACATTTTATGTATACTAGAATATGATTATTTTATGTTTAATCTAAACATTTTTTATCTGGTTGAACATTTTATACACATAATAAATGTAAATATTAATCCCCACATTAGTGGTTTGATATTTGTAATAGATGTTTGCCTCAATTTTTCTTCTTAGATACTTATGTAATGTTAGGAAATTATAATAATTTTCATGTATATAAATCCTCCTTGATAAGAAATTTATTGATTTATCTATCCTCATGTTATTTTATCTTCCAATTTTCTTTATTCCTTCTAGGGGCCTATGATTCATGGTTCTAAAGAGATAATTATTTTATATTGCAATCACATTGTCTGTCAGGATTATTTAGGACTGCTCTGTGGATAATAAAATATTATTATAAATCATTCAATAATATCATTAATTTTCATCGCCTTTTTCTATTCGAGATATTCTCAAGAAATAATGTCATTCAAAAATCTTTGGTAATAAAAAAAATTGATAATTTTTTTTAAAAAATCCTTATTTATATCTCTCCTCGGTTGAAAATATGGTTTCATTAAAAACCTTGTATAAAAAATTGAAATTTTTTTATTATCACCTTATGAATTTGAAAATATTTTTTTACCCGTGTATTACTTTTTTAAAAAAAATTAAAAGGAATCTACATTTCATTTTTCTGAAAAATCCCATTAATAACTTATCAAATATTGTAAAGGATTATTTATTTTAATGTGTATGGAATGACCATAACTTATCACTGTTGTTAAAATTATTTAATATGAAGGTTCATTTATATTTATTCAAGATTATTTTAATTGAATGTTGTTTTTAAAAAGTATTATTTTTTGAAATATATATATATGTAGAAATGATATTTTCATTATTAATGTTTTAAATGATCAATCAAAATAATTTTACATATAAGGCGACATTTATTCATGTAACTTATGACTTAATAAGGATATTATCCTTGATAATGTATATAATAACTTATTTTAAATGTTTATTTGAATGATGGCTTGTGGTTTGTGAAAACTATTTCTCTTAACTGAGTTATACTGTGATAAATTTCATATAAAACTTGTTTCTTTTTCCCATGTGTTATGATATGATGAATTGATGAGATGATTTTGAAACTGGTATATTTTTATTATATTCAAATATAATGATATTCCTATAAAACCCATTTCCTTTCATTCGTTATGATATGATGAATGTTTTATGAACATGTTTCAAATATAATTGTCTTTTCATTATAATATGGTTGCGACCAATATCTCCCTCCCTTAAAATGGGTAATTATTTTTATCTCATGAGATAGGCATGACTATAATATGGTGTGATCCTAGTTAGATAATGGAATTTATCCACTATTATGGTCTTGGTAGTGATCCTTAACTATAATAACCATTTTTGGGAGTCCAACCATTCCACTATTATAGACTTAAGAATGTGGCTTCCTTAATATGGAAATGAATTTCCATTATTTGAATTATACTAATTTTTTTCTCCCATTACATAATATCTCTGATTCCCTTTTGTTTCATTTCTTATAAAAATCCATTCATTATTCCATGACCAAATATTATGATCCTTGATATGTAGGGTATCATCTTCAAATGACATGATAATGTTCTCATTACATAGTGTTCAGGTTATTATTACATATCTACCTAGATTACACTTAATAAGAATCAGAGATCATACTTTCTTATCATTCATTTCACTGGGTTATAATGAAATTAATTAAGTTTTATACAACTAATAAGAATTCATGTTATAAAGATCATTGTGGGATATGATGTTGTTTACCTTAGGAGAAGTTGTTTGACTTTATTTGTTTCCAAAAACACTAAAAAAAATTATTACTCTAGTGTGTGTTTGTGAAATATAATGAATATTCCTAAAAATAAATTATTATCTATGTATGATATGTATGAGTCCCTATAGTTGAGAATAATATTTAATTAAAAATTCATGTTTCATTATCATAATCTTGAATTTTATTCCACTATATAGAAAACTAATTAATCTATAATAATTATTCATCATCTAATAAATTCACAACAAATTTAATTGTTCAAGACATATCATGTGTAGTACACTTCATCAAAACTAGTTGAATTTTGAATACAAGAGGTTAGTTAAATATCTCAGTATGGGTAAACATAACAGAAAATAATCTATGAAAATAATTATTCTAAATATTGTAATATATAATATTTCATGTATATATAACATAAAATAAATCCATAATAGAATGAAATTGGAAAAACATTATACTGATGGATAACAATGGAAATAAAAAACACATGGATAATAATAAATAGTTTTTCAAGGATTATATTCATAATGTTTTATAGAAAATTCCAAAGTCTAATAAAATAAATTATGTTATTAGAGATCATGAGATTTATGTCAAGGACCTTTGTTTAGGAAATATTTTGTTTTTTTAAAGCATAAACCAAAGTACCCATGCTAGTTTGTCTTTGAAGATCTATGTGCATCAACATATACTCGGAACAACACATCAAAAATTATGTCTAATCAATCTATAAAATGAAGGATATAATATTATATATAATACATAAGTTTCGTTACTTATTAATTAATAAAAAAACATGTTGAAATAGAAATTATTTCAATTTTAAATATTTCCTTAATCAATAAATGGAATAGATTTATTTGATAAAATCCTTAAAACTAACATGATATTGAGTAAGTGTATATATTTAATCATTAATATAATGAATCGGTTGATGTATATAATCTACGTGAACAAAATTCAATCAATGGAACAAAACATTTTGTGTTACCATCGAAAATTCATTGGATGAAAAACCATGTATATAAAAGATGATAATTTTTCAAGAAAAATGCCTTGATAAAAAATAATTTTTACCAAAAGGACCCTTATATAATTTATTTTTAGAAATATTTTGGATGGTAAATTTTCAATAATATCCTTGAGAAAGAATAATATTTCTAAAAGGATAATAACTTAGTTGAAAGCACATTTTAAAAAAATTTCATGAAATTAACATTTAAATAAGAAACAACATTGTTATTTTAAAATCATTTATAATAGAAATAGTGGCAGGAACTATGAGAAAATGATTTATCTAAAATTATATGAAATCATAGATAGGATTTATCATATTAATTTACAAATTTATTTTAATGATATGATTACATATAAAACATTAAAAAGTTATTATTTTCAAACATTGTTCAAAATGAACTATGAGAAGCAAATAAAAAAATTATTTATAAATATTAAACAAGATATTATTTTATATATTTTCTTTTATTAATTTTTGAGTCACGTATAAGGAAATTCACAAAAGAATATATTGAATTTTGACATGTAAAAATAATTTCCCCATCCAATGAAAAATATTATAGTTAGATTCCTTAAAATTAGTAAGTATTGTGTTATGGGGAAAATAAAATAATGATAATAAATGAAAAATTAAAAGAATAACGTGAGAGGAATAAATTAAAAATTGTTTTAGATAAGAAAATATACAAATTCTTGAGATGTATTATCTTTCAAAATAATTATCTATTTGAAAATGTGATTGGTAAAAAATATTTCATTATATTTGTAACATAAGAATCAAAAAAACTTGAGAGGAAGGACATTAAATGTATATTAAAATATAATAAAATATAATATATTGATTTTAATTAATAAATAGTGATGTCATAATACAATATGAAATAAATAATTGTGGGAAATTTTGAATAGGAATAATTAAAATAAATTTGACAAAAATAACACCTTACAACCTTAGAATCATTCATAAAAAATCACGTTGAAGGATAATATTTCAATCAAATAATTATACATATTGAATAATTAGGGTATCATGATATCAACTATTAATGTTCCATTACGTTCACTAATCAAAAGACAACTCAGTGTATAATAAGAAATAAGTCACCATGGTTTAATATCTGAGATAAGAAACCCTTAACTTGGTCCGGATTCATTCTTCAAAATAATATAACTTCCTCGACAATAAAATTAATAATTTTTTTAAAAAAAATAATGAAATATATTCACATTAATTTTATATTGAAATGGTTAAATATTATAATATGTTATTTATTTATTATGTACCTTATTCTAATAACATTTATGTTTGATTATTCAATAATAAATAAATATTTATTTATTTATTTATGAATGATGAAAATGATCAATAGAAATATTATATTTCTTCATATGATGAATATTTAAATTGTTTTTGTCATTTATTAACCAATTATTTAAAAAAATATAGATTATTTGGTTTCAAAAATAGACTAATGTGTGAAAGGTAACACGAAATGTCCTTTTTGGTATTTAAATATAACATAATAAATTATTGGTAATATCATGTAAAAATTAATCATTATTATACTTATAGTTACTTAAATAAAGAAATATTTTATTTTTTATCCAATATCACTATTAATTATGTTTCTATAGTCACCTATGATGGAAATTTATATCATCATTCGTGTAGGGTATTAAACTGGCCAAAATAAGAACAAGATATAACTAATGGATAGTGTGATGATTTTAAGATTTAGTTATAATATAAATATAATATAGGTTTAATGAAGTTATTTATATTTTATTTATATTTTTATTAATATTAAAAAAAATCAAAAAAATTATAAGAATGAATACATCACCTTTTTTGAGATGATAATTTCAATGTAAACACATATAACATTTTCATGACTTTTTATATAATAGGTGAAAGTTAAATAATTGTTTATAATATAATAAACACAATAATGTTTTAAAAATACTACTAGTTCATTAATTAAATTTTTAGGACTATCCATTTTGGGATTATAAGAATAAAAGGACACATTTTTCATAGATGAGAAATTTCTTGTGCACACATAATGACCTTTTAATTTTTCAATGAGTTAGTTGTATTGATTATAAAGATAACCATTTGACTTCATAATAGTGAATATATTATATATTAATAAAATTCATCATATTTATCATTATTTGTAACCAAAAGAGTAGGTTATCAAAATTGAAGATGTCGATCTGTGGATTTGGTAGTCTACACATAGAGACTAGAAGTGTTTCTATATTATTCATATAATATGGACATGAATAAATAAGGGTTTTTTCTTGAATAAATTTTTTATTATTAATTATCCTTATTTTATTTTATTAAGGTGTTTAAAAAAGGTTTTGTGTATGAATGTTGAAAATAAATGATTATGAAAGAAGGAATTTTTATCTCAAGAACTTGGTTTTTCTTTTAGAAATATCCTATAAAATGGAAGCCTTTTGATAACTAATGAATAATAAGTGCTTGAAGAATTGAGTAAGACTCTTAGTGGAAAAATGGTATTCTTTTTTAAAAAAACTCACTGGTAAATGTGTAACATGATGGGGTGGATGTATCACCTTTATAAGTGAAGAAAATTGAAATTTGGGAAGCACAAGTTAAATTTTTAAAAATGTAAATTCATAGTTCATGGGTAATGAGATGAAAAATTGTAAAAGATAAAAGGGGAGGAGATGTTTTGTCCATACTCACCTCAACCATCCAATTAGAAACATGTTTTTATAATTTTTTTGGTTATTTTATCTATATAAATCCATTTTTACAATTTTTTATTTAACCTTGGTGATTAATTTTTTATCCTAATTAATTAATTTTAATGAAAAAAATTTCAATATATATTTTCCAATAAATTCGTTATGAATAATTTAAATTTTAAAATCAATTTATTAACTACAATTTATAGTGGTTTTAAAGGCTTATTTTAAAATAAACATACATATCATGTAAAAAGGGGTTTTTGAAACAATTGTATTCCATGATTAAAACATATGTGTAAGATATAGTTATTAATATAATAAATATTAAGGAGATTAATTTATTTGTTATAAAATAAATATGAAATTATTTTTTATTTCAAATATAGATTAAAATAAATTTTCCTATTACAATTCAAAATAATCTGAAAATATTAAAAACCATTAATATTAGAATTAAAATATTTCATTTTTATAAGATCGATAAAATGATTTATAAAAAAAATAATGATTAAAATTCATATATTTATTATTTAAAAACATATTTTTCCAATTATGTTATTTTAAAAAATTATATATGTTTCTAATATACTGGTAAATTAATAAAAATACATTGATTTGGTACAGAAGAGGATTTTCTACTATTAACCTAAAAAAAAATTTACTAAAAAAATTTAATTAATTATTACATTATATTGACATGATGAATCTCATAATTATTTTTTATAAAATTCAAATTCTAATAGTTTAAAATTTTAATTATTAATAAAAAAACTCAAAATAAATAAATGGGAAAATTATTCATATGAAAATGAATCTTAAAAAATATTATGTACTATTATTCATATTTATTATTAATTTATAATACTATTTGTAACAAAAAAAACATTGTTCGATAAAAAATATCTCACTAGACAGATCACCACAAGGTGGAGATCACTACAAAAGTATCATGTATAATAGAATAGATATACACAATCAGTGTACATTGGGAAACAATAGGTAGAAAACTATAAGAAATACATAATACGACAAAATTAATAAAATGGAATAAAATATTCCAATTCCAAAACCAAAATAATATATCAATGTGAAGATTCATAAATATCATCCCAAACCACTTCAAAGGAAACTCTTTCAAAACTTTATATGTATACACCGAGAGGCTTATGTAAGTTCCAAGAATTAATCATATTTAAATGACATAATAAATCAATACAATGATAATCAATAATCATTCATTAAATATATATTTAAATCAACTCATGTTTTAATCAATTTCATTTGAAAAAATAATTCATGAAATAACCCCAGGTTTTTTGGAAATAGTGAATATTTAAAGCCATAAGAATATGAGTATTAACATGTATAATAAAAGGAGGTAATTAATCCATACCATCCGTGATATTGAAATTTGAGTTATCAAACATAAATCAATACTATCATTTATAAAATCTACAAAAAATTGGGCTTTATCATATGAGAATATATACTATGACTCACAAAGGAACATTAATCCGAAATAACATGAGTCCTAATGTTATTTATGACATCCATGTTCTATAAATATCCAATCATAAACCTTGTGGTTTTACCATCACTTTAGAATACATTTTTTTCGTAACAAGTTTAATGCAATGGTCCCATGTGACTTGTTCTCACAAGAAACCAAAGAAAAACATTATCACAATTTTATAAAAAAAATTCACAAGTGAATCACTTCATATCCCATGATTTAAAATCCTTATTAAGGTCATGACCTTCACTGAGTATTTTCATAGAACACATGTCATAAAACCCATTTTAAACCACATTTTGAATCCAAAAGAGATCCAATTTCTTATATACATCCATCTCAGATGTCATGTCAATAATTGTCATAAATGGAACCAAATTGATTTACAAAAAATATAATGTAAAAAATATATTGTACCATTTAATAAAGGATCATACATTTTCAGTTGATAAAACCACGTTACCCTATAAAACAGATATTAGAATTGAAGATATTTAGCCCTATCATTCCATGACTTATAAAAGCATCCTGAAATTCATGTAAAACCTATAGATAATTTAATTAAAAACCATAAGAGTTTCATAAATTTAAATACAAGATAAATCTAGTTGGAAAAGGATAAAATTGGGTGGAATTCCAAAAATACCTCAATGTGATCAACCGAAAAAATAGAGAAACAACAAAGGGACAAAGGTGTAATGTCAAAAATCCTTCCTATAATAGAGTGGATAAAAAAGTATATAGTGGATGAAAAAAATAACGTAATAGTGTGGAATAAATTTTTATGACTAAATTAATATCCCCTATTAATGATTTGATATCATTTAATTAAGAGTTGAAACTTCCACACAGAATATTTATGGCCAAATATATCATTTCAAATTCTATTATAACAACCACGAAAACATAGTGGTGTCCAACATGGAGAAATTCCATGAACAAAACCAATACAAGGAATCACAAAATTGAAAACCTCTACAACATAATGTAAGAACCATGTCCATTTTGAATCAAACACACCATCCAATATGGATTGTAGTGAAAAATCTGGTAATTTTCTATAAAAAGACACTTAACATTCCATAAAAAAAAGACACCCCTAATGGGAATCTTCTACCTAACTATTTAACACACATAGTCTCTAGTCTTGAAATAGTGTTGGGAACAACATGTTCTAGGATGTGTTTTCTATATATATATCTTTACCCTTTTTAACTAACCAAGAACCTCTATAATTTCACCAACACGAATTTAACCAAATTAAGGTTAAAAATTAAAAATACTACTGACCTGGAGCATTTTAAACTTCTACCAACCATTCAAAATTATATACCTAGAAAATACACATGAGTTTAGACCCATAAAATTATAAAACTGATATAATATCATCAATTATTTCCTCCCCCATGTCTCATGGATATCTTATATGATCTACCATAGCACACAAACGAAGGGAATCATTTTACTATGAAACTCTATAGTCAAATGATCCATACTCTAAACAAGATGGTTAACTCTTCAGTTAGTGGCCATAATATCACTATATTCCCACTCTATCACATGAGGATGGTCCATTTTATACTTCCCTGTTTGGGAAACAATAAACACAACTGCAATCAATATTATGTGAGATGAAAACCCCAATCAATAATTTACTTATCACTGTTGTTTGATAATATAAAAAGGTCCCAAAATCACAAGTGACAAATGACCCTACATTCTCAACCATTAATGTCCTAAAATAAGTGAAACCCTAAGAAAAAACTTAACAACAACCTCAAACTACAATTGATGGGGATGAAATTCTGTGTTGAATTTATGGTGACTCTATGATATCGCTAACCATATCAAAATAGTTTCACCATTTTACATGCCTCTTAAAAAATACACCTCCCACTAAAGACTATTCTCACAAATCCATGTAACATAAAATAAATAAATGTTGTTTCATAGAAGATTCATTAAAGGGTTCCAGTATAATTGAATAGTGATAACTATTTTTATATAAAACTATATCAAAGGTAAATTCTTCTTCCATGAAGTGTCAAAATCAATATCTGACTCAAGAAGAATATCTTACCAAAGCATAAAGGCTCAATCAATATACCCTTCCATGTTAGGATGATATTTCATGATTAACATAAATTAATTACTAATACCCTCTTACATGCCTTTCAAAAACCATGATGTAAATATTGCATCCCTATGTGAAACTATAGAAGACCTAACTACCTGAAGCTTCATGATATCTTAGAATTAAATTCTCTCGATATCTTCCCTATTCTCTTTCTCATAAATAGGACCAAAAATTTCCAATTTAGTTATTCAGTGAATTATCACACAAATATAATCTCACCCACTATGGGTCCCATTTAAATTGACAAATATGTATTTGAATATCTCAACCCACTGACAATATAGAATGGGTAAAGGATTCAAAAAATGGTAAGGTCCTTAATACACTGTCTAAATATTCAGGATGCTAAGGAACTATTACAAGCGGTCTATTATTTGTAATCCTATTCCAAACTTCCAATACTAATGTTTCAAATCATGATACATCTTATTAAACCTAGGTTTCAATGACTAAAAATACTAATGTACAATATATATAACCTCTTTCATCAGTAATATTAGAATTAAAAATCCCCAATGGAAACAGAAAACACCATCAAGATACCGAGAATAGTCACTTACAGTCTCCCCAATGTTTAGGATATTACTAAATTTATGGAAATCACTGTTCTTTATTCTTATTAAAATTTATAAATGAAATGAAAAAATAAGTTCCATAAATTCAAAATATAAATTCTCACTATCCTCTTATACATACAATATATTCCCTATGAAAAGACTCAAAAGAATATCACTCTTCTACTGATTCCTTCACATAATGGGTGAGTAATTTCAGGCCCAATGTGTATTTGGACACATTCAATTTTCCAGGCCTATATACAATAAGAAAATCTACATTATATTGATATTTATTATTATACATCTTCATTAAATTTTGGTAACACTTTTGAATTTATTTATTAATATTCTATAATCTAAAACATAGTTAACCCCTCACCGATGTTGTGGTGGTTCTTTGTCCTGAGAGAATAAATCACTAAATCCTACTCGAAGTCATAGTTGAGATAAATATTCTCCCAATTATATTTATTGAAAGAACCAAAGTTCACCACATGTATTCACAATAAATGAATACATCTTAATCCCACATATGATGTGCCACACAAAACCACAAATCCCAATTATGTTCATGAAGAATCATAACTTCAGACGATTTCGTTATATCTATTATTTCAACAAATAAGCTTTAAAACATATAATTACATTCAAACTGGACACTCTAACAAGTTATTTATATTATATGATTCCAAATCTTAGTGAGATACCTCATGAAACTTTTATAATATCTTGAAAATCCTAAGAATTTTATAATCACATAGCCATTTTTTTCCCGAAGACATATTTTCTTCGATATTTAAATTACTTAATGAATTTCCCCTCTCTGATATACAGAGAAAAAAATAACCACTTTGATCCAAAAAAAACATTTATAAATATTTAGATATAGATGATGTTCCATTAGTGTTTCGAGAATAACATCTTCATCGTCATATTGTTCATACACTCACATAGAATACTCTAAAAATATCATCCATTAAGAAAAACCACCACGATTCCAATAACTAATGAATGACCTGATTCCTAAAATATATAAGCACCATATATGTTTTGGTAAGACTAACTATAATAAATAAATACTCATATTTTCCCCACATTCTCAGAATGGCTGTCGTAAGAATATCTTCCACTTTTACCCTTAAATAATAGTACCCCAAGCAAAGAAATTCAAGGAAAACTAACAGGATACCAAGCTTTTATCCAAAATGTCATCAAAACTATGAAAATGAAATTTTTTTAATAACAATAAACTAGTTAATTCTTTTCTAATAAACAAGATTATAATGAATTTTGTATTTTTTCATTGAAAAATGAACATTCAAAGCTCATGGGGAAACAATGAGATGAAGAAATCCCTTGGCGTCATGATACATAATATGAATTTCAAGATCTTCCAACTCAATGTGTTTTATATAGTAAGATGTAAAACATATGGTAATTTTACCTGGAATTAGTTTAATAGTGAAATTGTCTTCTCTCTATGGCACTAATAAAAAAATCATCATGATGGTCTTGAGGGTATTCATTCACAACAGATGGATGTGGACCACTTAAACACTATTCGATGACATCTAGAATCAACTCTATAAAAAATATTGAGGTAATTTTAGTATTATGATCCACTAGTCTATATCATTCAAATCTAGAATCCCACTCACTGTGAGACACATAATTAATGCTGACATATGATATAAACTTAGCATGAAAATAATAATATTTTATATTTTCATTAATACTGACCAAAAAATTCACTCCAATTATACCTTCTAGAAATTCAATGTCATGAACTATAAAATATTATACAATTACATGGTTAGTGATCATGATTGGGAAAAATAATGGATAAATCCATATTATTTCTTCTGTCCCAATACTGTAGAAAAATCTACCAGAATTCTAATAATATATGAACATAATCTAAAAAAATCAATTGAATTATATGACATAAAAAAATGAGATATTGTTTTGGTGTATAAATGAATGACTACATCTGATAAAATAATAATAGTACCTCTCACAATGGATATCCCAACTAAAAATTGATCCATTGAAAACACCACGACATATAGATGTTAGGTCGCAACTCCCCCTAATATTTATTTTTCAATATAAGTATCACAATATTATGAGAACGATATCAACCACAAAGTTCTATATAATAATGAGACTTATAAATTTTATTAATAATGGATAAAAATATTATTCCCTGATAAATTATTCTACAAATATTCTTAAAGTGACTACATTATACCCAATGATGGAACGTCCTGGGGGATACCCCAAAATCATGATTAGTATATACATATGTCTCTCAATAAAAAATATACCTACTTGTGATCCAAAAAATCCCCTAAAGATTCCATTTATGTAAATCAAGTACCCTAACTACATTTACATTTATTTATATATGATACACTTTTTATAGCCACTATTGCAATTGAAGCTCCACCTAAAACCATGTTCGTAGGTATATATACATCTGAGATAAACTCTATATCTGAAACTTCCCAAAAAGTTATATAGAATTAGATGATAAACCAAAAAATATTATACCTAAATCCCATATGGAAAATCCAAGATTTAAGGTATTTATTAGAAACATTATCAGCGGTTATGTGAGCTGAAATGAAGAAACGAGTTGCATATTCGGTAACATAATTTTCCCCTAAACCAAAGGTCAATGATTCAAGATTTATTTCATTAGGAATATTTCAGGATAAATTTTTTATTGGATTCCATATAAAAATTTGTCCATGTAAGATTCTCTTGCAATATATCTAGTATATTGGAATCCCAACATTTCATTCTCAGCCCTTCAAGGATATAAGTGACGAAAATCACCATTAAGACTTATAAATTAATCAATATAAAGAAAATCATTACAATCAATTTAATCCACTAACTAGTATCTTAGTTCCATTTTCACTATGAAATAATAGTATATTATGATTTTTAAATTAATAACTATAGCCCACCTTCTTTTCCAGGAGTGAAAAACCCTTATAATCGAATTTCTATATTCTCTAGATAACTACATCCACTTAAAATGGGTATTCAAGAACATTCATGTCTTAAAAATATCTCATAAGTTTCACTCATGAATTCATATGATCTCTTCTATGGGATAATATATTTAATGAATAATATATAACTCTTTATTATCATATAAAAATACATCCATATCAAAATAAAACTTCACGAATCTACATTAAATCCCATAAATGATGTGAATTTAAGGAATCAACAGATTTAATGAGTGAGGATATAAGACCATATATGGTTCCTCCAAATAATCCTATAAAATAATGTTCATCGAAATAACAAAATAACATCATAAAAGCATATTGAAAAACTATTTGTCACCGATAGTGACTCAGAGTCTGATTGGAGTGTGTTTTTTCATGGAACCCAGCCATACATTCCACTAATTCTCTCAAATTCCAAACTCATGTATTGCATAAACCCCAAATAAATCCTAGTCAATTCTATCAAACTTCTAATTAGGTATTCCCTATAATACCATTTTATTATTAACCAACCCAGTTAAAAATCGAATATCACCCATGATGGTTATTCATAAGGTTTAGTTCAAAAAAAAATAAACAAAAGTGACATAAATAATAGTAAATTCATAAAAATTTGAGTACATTGTAGAAGAATATGTACAAAACCAATATACATAAAAACTAAAAAAAATAATAAATCCTGAAATTAAACAATCCCTGAAAAAATTGAAAATAATATATCCATGTGACCATCTATCAA
The DNA here is from genome assembly GCA_963277665.1 of Viscum album. Lineage (NCBI taxonomy): Eukaryota > Viridiplantae > Streptophyta > Magnoliopsida > Santalales > Viscaceae > Viscum > Viscum album. The sequence goes on from OY728136.1 coordinate 616,483,825, forward strand.
TATCATCACTACCTACATCAAAGGTATCATTATCTAATAGAATTCATCAGGATCAATGATACCCCTCTATTTACCAGTATACTAAAAAACTAAATATATATACACTAAAAATAATACATGATTGGTGTGAGGAAAATTTTCAATAGTATACCACCATAAATCTATAAAACATATACAAGTATTATTTATAGCTTCAAAACAAAATGGCTATGTAAAGAAATTTCACCTGAAAACACTTTTGATAATAAAAACTATTAGTTATATTTAAAAATTGATAAGAATATAGTTATATAGATGTATGATAAATAAATGTTAGTAATTGAACCATCCATGAGATACGTAATGGAGCTATCAAACATGAATCAACACTATCATGTATAAAACATGAAAAATTAGCATTTTATCCTTTTCAAATATGTACTAGTAATTGATAAAAATATTGAGTCATCATAATGTAATTGATATAGACATTTATTACTAAATCAATTTATCAATAACATAATCTCATTACCAAGTGGGGTCACACTCACTATGTTTTCAATATACCTGTAACTGTATTCAGTCATGGTTCTTATGTCTTAGGATTTTACCAAATGATCAATTAAAATAATATCATAATTTTACAAAACATTTTTCACAAATGATGAATCATTACAACCATTAATGAAAATTAATTTTACATGAAAATCCATATTTGAAGAATTTTATTGAAATGTGTTTCACATATGGATTTTTAAAATAAAAATCTAGAAATCCAATTTTCTATTCCACCCAAATATGAAATTTATTAACGAGAACCCTCTTTAATATGAACGAAATATTTTTCAAGAAACTAAATCAAAACAATTTACAGGAACACAATGTAATCTAATACATATGACCATTGTATAAGGGAACCTACCTTATCAATTGATAAAATATATTTTCCTTCAAAAATGGAAATTATAATTAATGATATTGATACCTCTCTAACCTATATCAAAATAAACATAACAAAATCCCCATCAATACACTATATAAGGACATCACATCACTTAATAGTATTGAATAGAATGTATAGGGTAGGTCATGTAATGTAGAGAGAAACTTGTTAGAAATAAAAAAATTTCTCAAATAGATCCACTAATATGAATGGTAAATGCCAAAATACAAATGAATGAATGTCCAAAATCACTCATGGAATTGGCTCAATCAAAAACCCATAAATGGGTGGAGAATAAATATCTTAATAGAATATAATACTAGTTTAACACTAATTATGAACCCCTTATAATGATATCATAAAGATACCTTGAGAAATAAAACATACCCAAGAATATCATCAACCAAATTGGACTTTTTACATCAAGGAACAATCAACACCATGACCCAATGCCTCCAAGCACAATAATGTTTCTTCAACCACATCATTCATAGGAGTCCCAACACAAAACATTTCATAGAATTGTTATAGGGAACCATGTTAATTTTGGATCCATTATATATTACAACATAATGTTATGGAGGAAACATTGGTCATGTTCAATAAAGAGACACTTAATGTCCCACATATGATACCACACCCTCCGTGTGCATGTTGTACCTACCAATTTATCATAGTAATTTTCCTTGCTCAATACTCTTTGGGTATGGTGTTTTCTAGCACATAATGTACAAAATTATTCCAAAAAAATAAAATAACCATACTATGTCCAAAACATTGAAAAACTAAATTTAACCCTATTAAGGATAAAAAACAAACAAATAGATCGAAGGGCATCCCAATTCTCCGAAAAATTCCAATTTAATTATATAGATGAGAATCATGATTAATGACCCACAAGGGGATATGGTCAATTATTGTTAATTTTCAATTAAAAAATAAATGTGTCAAGGTTAAATAAACTGTACACGAATAATACTATGCCCATGGGAATAATTTTACTAGGGAACAATTTATTTTGAAGATAAGTAATTTCTACAAGTTGTTAACCCACTGAGGTTTTTGGAACAAGATCAACATCTTCAAACTCTATCACATTATAATGTTCTAGTATATAATTCCTGAAATAATTAACATGATCATTTCCTTGAATAACCATTAATACTCTTGGAAAATAAAATTGATAACCCTCCTTTCCAAATCTATTTATATTATTTAAAGTGGTAAGAAAACTTTGTTCCAACTAACCGTACATACCCCAAAGAAAATTTACCAACGAACAATAAATTATAAGAAAAAAATTCTCATAATCTTCAGACTATTATACGTAATTATAAAGTTTCACATTGGATTAATAGTTAAATTTAGATGTTTCTTTCTTCTTTTAGATAAATAATACATTTCCCATCATTATATAATAAAATATCAGTCCTACCAAATATCTTTCTACAAAATCCCCATATAAATTAGAGATCAAAAAGGCTTCCCTTAGAAAATATAAAAGGAAACCATTTTTGTCAATATTTGAAAATTGTTTTTATACTATCACTTGTCCAGAAGATGATTTTTTTCCAAGACCACCAAAATCCAGAACACATTCTTGCATTATATCCGCAGGAATCTAAATGGATCACTCATCCTTTCTATAGAGACAATGATTTTCCTTAAATGGTTATAAAATTATTCTAAAGAGAAAAACATTAATGTTTTACAAATCCAAGATTAATTTGTTTATTTTCTTCTAAAAATTAGTCTTATACATTACTTTTACTAAATAAAACATAAATATTTATTTAGTTCCTTCTTCTCTATCTTATTATTAGCCCTGAAGTTTACCTTACTACAAGTATTAACCTAAGGATATATATAAAAAGAAGGGATGAGATGAAATATCATTGGGATCATGAATAAGAGACATGAAAATGGGTGAGCATAATCATAATAGTAATAATATATAAAAATGATCATAATTTATTTCTGATCTAAATAATTTTGGTTGTACCCGTCACATCATAACATTTACACTATAATTCATCCCATATAGAACGCATATCAATTTTGAAAATAAGATAACAGATGTAAATGAATTGGTTTCATTTCAAAAGTCATAAATTTATAACCATTATATTTACAATGATTAAAAAGGTATAATATTCTTGGTATCAATCTGGATTGAAGAATAAATAATCTCATGAGAAGTAAAAGATATGTTTTTTGAAAGAATAGTTATTTTGAATAAATATTTGAAATTTTTATAAAACCAGATTGGGAACATGTATATCCCAATATATAACATGGAAGGAAAAAATAAATGATATTTAAAGAGAAATGAAGGAACAACCTTTCTGAAAATTGGTTTAATGAAAGAAAATCCAAATGAAGAGAGTTGTGTTTGAGAATTCCCCTAACATTATGTCGGAAAGATTTATTCACATGAATATCCTATATAATAAAAATAAATTTATATATTTTTAATTAAATATCGTTTATAAATCCATTTTATACATTAAATATCTATTATGTTCATTTATTATATTGTTTATGAGTTATAGAGTTCAATTTCCTCATTTTTTATTATTTGTTTTCTGGGTTTTCATAATCAGTTTTCTTATATATTTGTTTGTAAGTTATTTTAAAATCGGAATGATTTAAGAGAATTAAAATTATATATAAATAATGATAATAAATATATTTAATTGGTCTTATATATCATTATTTTATATGCAATGGGTATTAATCATTATAAAAATAAATAACGGTAGTCATTTGGGTTAATATTGGCAGTTTTCAATCACAATTAACACATTTTTTATCTTTTAATATTACGTAAATATTTTAGTTTTATAACATTAGATGGGTTACCAAATTAATTTTACTATTTTATTTAACCATTATAATGTTGTTATGATCTACCTTTAATGTGTTAATGGAAAATGAAAACATGTCGTCCTTGAAGGTGTTAAATCAACACCTCACAGACGACGCTTTCATTTTCAAATAAAAGGGAGAGGTGAGATGAATTGATAGTGAAATATATCATTATCATAGTAAAAATACATTTTATATTTTATAATTTAGTTTTCATTCCATTTATATGAGGTGATTTGATGATAGAATAATAAACGAAAAGAATATGAAATGAAAAAAGAAATAAAGTAAATAGGATTTTCCCTTTTGAAACCTTCTCCTTGAGAACCACTTTAGGGGGATTGGTTTTGGTATTTTGTTGAGATGAAAAATTATAAATGTAGGGTAGGGAATTTGGAATACATTTGAGTATAATTTGGACAAAGATCAAATCATGGAATGTTTCAGGAGAGGTTGTTTTGGGATGTTGTATTTGTAGGGGATGATATGGGTGTTTTCTCATTATTTTATTCATTAGATTATTATTTTGGATAAAAAATTTGAATAGTTATAGAATTATCAATAAATATATTAAAATAATGAGGGTTGTTTGATATTTCAAATCATAAATCAACTATGATGAATGTAATAGTGTTTTTAGCTTATAATGTATAAATACAACAGCGTACCATATTTCATTTTTCACAAAAACGTTATGTATTTTGGAAAAACACAAAATTTTCACCATAAACATTTTTTGATGTGTTAAATTATAAAATTAACTATATATTATGATAATAATTTTTTAAATATGAGAAATTTAATATTTAGTTACAATCATCATTTTCTTGGAAAATACTGATTTTAAAATTATAACTTATTTTATAATTCTTTGAAAAACTTTCTAAGGCCTCATGAATTTATCTTATAATCATAGGGGAAAAAATTAAATTGGGAAAATGGTTTGTGAAAATAATCTTTTTAATTCATTCAATTTATTATAATATTTTTATTAAATATTTATGTTTTATATAAATACCTACAGATAATAATAATTTTGGAAACATTTAATTACCTATTCTATGATATAATTATAGCATATTTCCATTTATAAGATGGATAAATTTTATTTATCAATTTGTAGGTGATGTTAGTATTCTGTTGTTCGTGTTCACATTCTTATGTTTCAAATTACCATTTCAATGGTCAAGTTACTATATCATTTTCTTAGGTTTCTTAACTACTAGAAATACGTATTATTTCATTAATTGTTTATTTATAATAGTTTCCCTCTATATTATTTATGTGATTTATAAAATATTAAATTATTATAATAAGGGTTGTTGCACTGATAAATATTTAGGTCATTAAATTCTTCCCCATTAGGGAATTTCACCCTCGAAATTTCAGTTTAAAAAAATAGGTGATGGTATTTATCATTCATACCTTATTCTGGATCCCATGTTGCCTTTTTATATTTATGGTTCCTCAAAAATAGTTAACTCATGTGAGTGGGATTGTTGTCTATAAAATTATCTCTACATTTGACGATCTTCCCTGGATTCTCCATATAAGAGATATAATTTTCTTGTTATACCAACTCTTGATTAAGTACATGTGAGGGATCCTGTATTTAATTTCTCAATATGGATATCAGGAATAAATTTTGTACTGGAGACAATGATGGTGGAAGTGTTAGTCGATAGGCCATTGTTCTGACCTAATAAAGAATCTCAAAGGGGTTGATGTACGTTGGACTTAACTTTCCCTTCATCCCAAATCTCATGATCCACTTACATAAAGATAAATATAAGAACTCCATGTATCTAGCATTAAATTCAAGGTCTCATCTCTGATTGTATACATTTCCGTTTTATCAACTTTGGGTTTCTTTGATATACTTCTGAAATGTTTTATCATTCTCCATCATTTCTTGGATCATTCTGGTTCTAGCGGCATACATTCATTGACCTCATCCCAGATGTTGTTTTTCTATATTATATCTGTGAAAGTGCTTAATATTGAGCTATTTGGTAGCTTGATTGGAATCAATTGTCATAAGGGAACTCAACCAGAGGAATATGTTGGCTCTATAATCCTATAAAGTGTATATAACATTCCCTCAACATGTATTTTAGTTCCTAAATAGTTTGTTCTTGTTTGCCATAATTTTGAGGATGATAATCATTATTGATGTTAAAAATAGTGTTTATAGAATGTTAGAGACTTGTCATAAGCATATAGGTGAATCTCGAATCTCGTTCAGATATAATGGACAATGATTCTCCTAGAAGCCTTACCACTACTCTTATCTACATCTGTTAAAGATGATCTAGTGAGAATTACTCTTGAATTTTGATAAAGTGGTCTTTATTTGTAAGATGATCCATAGTAACCCATATATCACTATTTCATCAGGTTGTCTTTCGATTTCTAGTGATATTGTAAATTATTACGTTTTCCCATATCCATGTTACTATGGGTGACGGTTGCACCATTCCTTAAATGTTTTTACTTTCATCATTCACATTATAAAATACCAGGAATATTAATGTATATTCAGAAACATGAGCCTTAGCCAAGTTGGTAAGGACTCAGTAAGTGCATCAGAACGACCAGGGATCAAATCCATGTGGAGGCAGAATATCCGGGGTACTGTAGCAGTACTATAGTAGGTACTGTAGCGGAACTGTATCAGGTACTGTAGTGGGATCTGTGCAGTACTGTAGAAGGTACTGTAGCGGGAAGTGTAGTAGGAACTGTTTGGCACTCTTGTAGCCGGGAATATGCCCCTGATTGGGCCTTTGGGTCACAAATTTGGTCCCTGAGTCCTGTAAGGACTTCGGGCCACCCAGTCCTTCGAGTCAGTAAGGCCTTTGGGCCACCTCAAGGCCATTGGGGCACCATAGTGCAGATGAAAACCAGAAAACCTACAAGGAACAAGCTCTACAATGAGGATGAGAAAGGAGCTTTCACCACACCAGCAGCTAAATGGATTGCAAGAATGAGAGGGTATGGCATCTTCCATCAGGACAAGCCTGTGAATGCATAGGAATGCCTAGCCGAACAACCATGCGAAGGTGGAGAGCTTATTTCATGATGAAGATGCTGGGGAGGAGCAGTTCCATGTAGTTAGTCTGGGTTGTATGTAATGTTTCAAGCCTACGGGAATGAATTATTCTAAGGCCTATGAGCCACGTAATACTTACGCCTACGGGACTTGTAAAGGATCCACCTCACCCCTTGAGAGGTGGATTATTACAAATCAATAAAAATGAAGGCCCTCAAGCCATTAGAGGATATCAATGTATATTCAGTGATATTCTTCTTCATATTGTCCTGACAATAGGTCTCATAGAGATCACAATACATCATTATGCTCTATGGGTTAATTGAGTATGTTGAGATATGTGAATCATTTAGAAGATCCCTCTTTATCTCTATATATAATAGTTCAAATAGTAATGACCCAGGTCTTACAGCTCCTTCCACTTCAATATTTAATGTTTAGTATTTCCCATTTATCATTGCTTCCATTTTATTTTGAATTTATTAGTCAATTCATTTAGAATCCATTTCATTCTCCATAAGGTATGGTCGAGAAATAATTTATGAAATAATTGAAGATAGTCCTCCATTAATAATTCCCATGTCTTCCCTCTATGATTCTAAGAATATTTTATACTTAACAACAATAATTAATGGTGATGTTACAGGATCTATTCTATATAGAGAATCAATCACTTTATTATCTTTTCCAAGGTGGTAGTGGATTGCGAAATCATATTCCTTCATGAGCTCTTCTAATATTTTCATGATAATATTAAGGTCCTTATCAGTGAATATATATGTGAGAATCTTATAATCAATATATATTTCACAATTCTCCCCATTGAGGTAATTCCACTAGATTATCAATGAAATGATCATTGAATCGAAATAAAAATACTACATATGATAGTTTAGATCATGAATTATCAATCACCTTGAGGCATAAGATGACACCTTATCATTTTGCATTAGTAGACGACATAATATCTTATTTGATTCATTATTTTTACCACAAATAGTTCCCCACCTTTTGATAGTGTGAGTACTAAGGTAGTGATAAGACCCATTTTCAACTCTTTAAAGACATCTTCATATTAACTGATCCAGAAAAAAATTCTCCCTTCTGAGTTTTCGTGGTTTTTTTGGTTTTAAAATCAATAGATATTTTTCACAAATCAATTTTAACACCCATCTAGACCAAGGAAACTATGGATATATATTATGTATGTTTTCCTATGACACTCCCCAATTGTCTTTGTCATAGAATGGTCTATATATATTCTTTTTCTAGAGATAACATGCCCAAAGAATGATACATTCTTTATATAGAACGAATATTTACTATACATTGCATAAATTGTCTCCCTTCTCAATGTCCTTTGCACAGTATTCAAATACACCTCTTGATCCTTTTTTCTCATCGAGCATATCAAAATATCATCAATAATGACTACCAAAACCTTTTCAATATAATATATAAATAATATATTTATTTAGTCCATGAATAATACTAGAGCATTGGTGAGTCCTAAAGGCATCACTATGAACTCATAGTGTCAATTCCTTGTTCAAAAGGTAGACTTAGGAATATATTCCTTCCTAAAATTTAAATATTGACATCATGACCAATGTTCCAACATAGAAAAATAAATTTCCACTCACTGTTGATCGAATTTTTCATATATACATGGAATGGTATAATTTTTTTTTCATTTTTTTTATTTTTATAATAAATGCAGTGGTGCATTGATTCATCATTCATCTTGATGAAGAGGAACGGTGAACCACATGGTAAAGCACTCGGGAATATAAAATACTTCTATAGATACTGTTTTAACTACTTATTTAGTTCCTCATTCTCAATGGTTTCCATTCAATAAGGTGTCTTCCATATAGTAATAGATACATTAATAAGTTAATTTGGGAACAAAACTTCTTGATCTGTAGTAACAATAGAAAATTTCATAGGGAATATATCCGTGTATTCAATATCAATAAGAATTTCCTCAATAATGGTTTCATAATTTATCTCAATCATTTCATATATATATGATTTTGATAAGGAAATAATATCCACACTTTAGATGATTAATCTTAAAAAGATTAATTATCCTTATTATATTTGTAATGATTTAGAGGATTCTTTGGGATGTGAAGAGTGATCTCCCTTTCCTGAAAGTCATTGTCGGTATTATATAATGATATCCAATAAACTCCCAAAATAGCCTAAATTTTTTCAAAAGGAATTAAACCAAGACATTCTGGTAGGATTAGTCCACAAGCATTAACTAGGGTGGAGTTTTCTACTTTTGATGGAATAATTCCCCATTTTTTGTTCTAATAGACTACACATCCTTTATTTTTTGTGTTGGATTATGAATTTTTCTACTAAACATGATAGATATAAAAAAATGAGTAGAACTAGAATAAATTAGTATGTTTTTTATTCATGATTGACTAACCATTGTACTTATTACCACATCATTGTCAAGATCTACCTAAATGTATGGATGCCATAATCCATACCTTGATCCTTTTGATTTGCTGGTTATTGATGCTTATTAACATCGATGGCTCTGGGATTAGTGCACTATCTTCAACAGTTCCCTCTCTCCCTAGAGTTGTAGCATTGAACCATTTGTGGTTCTCTAATTTAATCCAATACATATTTTTATTTCTTAATGTCTCTTTAACATTCAAGATCTTGGTGGTCGTCTCTGTCACACTTATAGTATTTACCCTTCCCTACGAGGTAATTCCCATTATGACTCTTACCACATTTTTGAAATGTGTATTTTTGAGCTTTCTTTCCAACATTTTCATTAGATCCTCCATCTTAAGAGCTCTATCATTCCTTTCAACTAAACATAGTTCTAGAACCATTCACCAAACTCTCTCTCCATATTTAGATTACATCAAAACACTTCATCATAACTCCAAAATTATAAAATTCCTATATCCTTTCAAAGGTATAGTTTTATACCACTAAATAATCATTCAATTCTATTATCACTATTGATAAAAACATTAAATAATACCTTGAATTCCATCTGAAAATATCTTCATAGGTTGTGATAGATTCTTCATCCTTTTGCATCGAAATAATGAAATCTATCTTGATATTTGTATAATGATTTTGATGAAAATTCTTCTTAAAAACATTATATTATATTATTCCTACTTCTGGTCTTCAATTTTATCCTTCATATTTGTATTATTAATCAACATCCACCATGGGTCAGACTCTACATCAAAATGATAAATTCCTTTAGTAACCTTCCCCACCTTAGAACAACAAAGAATATAACATATCTTCTCCACTGAGTTGAACCACTATTCTTAGATGAGTGGATTCGACGATCCAGCTATTGTCAGTGGTTTTTGACACATAAAAGGCTTGATATATATATATTCTCCCTCTTAGTTGAATGAAGATGTTCCATATTATTCAGGTTACTATTTATAGTCTGATATAGTTGGGTAATGATCACCATGAAATTTTTAAATCCACCTTCAAATGCAGTGGGAATGTTTTTTTGTAAATTGTTGCATTGTCCCTTGAATGGGTTTTTTGTCTAGTTTCTCATTCTTCCCACAATTTTCTTGAATATAAAAAAAACATAATCCAACAAAGGAATTAATAAATTAGTTACTAATTTCGGAAACTAAAAATAAGGAATATCTTTTGGGATCCTTATGTATAATATTTTCTAGAAAAATCTTCTCTTGATATTATATATACTTAGTCTTACGGTAATGGGTTTATTTAATGTTTTATATTATTAATTCAATGATTACATAAATAGATCATTGATACCAACTATAGTGATCATGTTTTTTATTGATGTCTATTATATAATTTTTATGATGAGAAACATAATCATTTTACAAATCTAGGATCAAGCGGTTCAGTTTCATGGGAATATTATTTCTATACATATCTTTTTCAAATAAAAATTTAATGATTCATTTAATTATTTCTTCATTAACTACTTATTGTCCCTCATGTTCTCTTTAGTAAATTTATTTAACTGAATATAATAATTTAAGTAAAGGGTGCGCTAAAATCCAAGTAATAGGATTAATAAAAGACATGAATGATTGTGTGGAATAATCATCATCATTATAATATTATATAAGAATGATAATCATATTAACAAGTGCACACAATTTAAGAAGACATAGAATGAGGAAATGCATAAAATGAAACACCATGTATTAGAGTTTAAATACCTAACTTAGTTGTGAAAACATATATAATCATATTCACATATATGTCTCTTTTTTCAACTACATTCATCACATTACCAAATGCATTGTAGTGCTATATAATTTTGGGGGCACCCATCATGTCATAAAATTTACAGTATCACACATTTCATATAGATCATTTTAAAATAATGGAAAGGAATTCATTTCATTTTTATGAAGCATAAATTCATAATCTCATTAATTACCAAGATAAAAAATAGAATAATATTCTTAGTATTAATCTTGACTGAAGAAGAAAAAATCTAATGATATGTAAAAGATTTGTTTTATATAAATGATACTTCTTCATAAACATTCATTCCATTTTTCTTAAAACCATATTAGAATAATTTATATCAATGAAAATAAATTTTAAGGAAAAAATACATTTCATATATAGAAAAATAAATGGACATCCACACCAGTAATTGAGTAAAAGAGAGAAAACCCAAAGAAAGAGGTTTGGGTTCGAAATTCCCCCTTAACTTATGTCTAAATGATTTATTTACTTAATATAATAGATAATAATATTAAAATATTTAATTTATTAAAAATTAAATTTATGTGCATTAATTTTATTCATTATAGTTTTATTAATATCATTTATATGATTTTTGATACATTATATACATTTGTTTTATCATTGAGGAGTGTTTGTTATCTTGGTTTCCATGATTGTTCTCTTGTATATTTCTATGGAAGTTTGTGTAAAATATAAATGCTTCTATAGAGTTTAAATTATATTTTTAAATGATATTATATAAGTTATATTGGAATTATATATCATTTTTTATATTGCATGAGGATGATTCATTAGATAAAATGTTAATGATAAACATTTGGGTTAATTTTGGTGGTTCTTTATCACATTGAGCTCGTTTTGTTTTATCATGTAATATTATGTAGCTATGTTATTTCCAGAAGAAAAAGTGTAATAAAATACATTTAATAATATTTTTCATCCTTTATAATGGTTTTATGATAATCCTTGAAGTTGTTAATGGAAAATTAAATCCAGTCCTCCTCGAAAGAGATAAATCAAAACATCATAGTTGACACAATCATATTGACTATAAAAGGGAGATAAGAACATTTTTTTGATTGATTATCCCATTTTCATAGTAATATTCTAATATATGATTGATAAATGAGTTATAATACAATTTTTATGAAGGTATTTTACAAGAATATTAAAAAAATAAATGAAAATAAACTAAAATAACAATGATCTTACCAATTGAATCCTTCTCTTTGAGAACATATTTAGGGGGATTGGTTTTAGTGTTTCTTTAGACCAAAGGATTCCTAAAGTGAGAGGTGAGTTGGGAATATATTTCACTAGAAATTGGACAAGGAACATTGCATGGATAGTGTGTAGAAGTGTGATGTTGTGATGTCATATTTATTAGAGAGGAGAGGCGGGTTTTCTCATTATTTTATAATTTTTTTATAATTAAGGATAAAGATATCAAATAGGTTTGTAATTATCACAAAAAATATTTAAATAATTAAGGGATGTTTGATATTATGGTTATTAAAATATTTATGGATCACAGAATTTTGTATTTAAATACCTATTATTTAATTCATTCATCACTTATAATGTTAGTGTTTTTTATATCTATGTGATATTTAGTAATTTATAATGTTTGTAATAATTATAAGAATGAATTTTCCCTTGAAAAAATTTTGGTCCCTCACACATTCCATCTTTTTTAGGATTATATACCATGATTTACATCAATTGGGTAACCATGGCCTCTTTCAAAACTCTGAACACCTAGATATAAATTATTGATCACTTTTTGAATCAAATGAATAAGAAATTTAATGGAGCGTCAAGATCCCTGGGAAATACTAGTCCCAATAACTACAACCTTCATCATTTGATTAATATAATGTAATGTTTTCTACTTATTATGTCAATCAATGATCACCAAAATTACTTCTTCACAACTATGATTCTATGGTAATCCAATAATAGTATACATGGATATATCACCCCACTTACACACTGGAATGGAAAAGGGATGCATCAAACAAGAAGGTTTCTAGTACTCTATCTTAATATTCTAGAATGTAAGGCATCCAAACATGATGTCTTCCATAGACCACCCCATCCAAAGACATAATACCATTGTCTCAAATCACGATACATCTTGGTAATTATATGGTACATATAATAGATATAAATATATACACTATCCCTTAACACTTTCCACAAAGATACCAGAATAATTTTTTTTATCAGAAATAAAATATACCATCAGGATCATAAAAAATTGTTTCATGAGGTCTCCATGTCATTAATGAATTTACTAAAATGTTGAAAATCAGTTTTTATTACTTTACCACACCATATCTAATCATTAAATGAAAAATTAGGATTCAGAAAGGTTCCCCCCAATCATAACATGGCATGTGCCATGTTGTGTTCTAGAATAAGTTCCATATACAAAGGTTAAAACTCTTTGATAAGCCCACAAAAACCACTAATACTTCTCAAAAATTAATTTAACAACATAAGGCTTAAAATATAACATTCTTTTATCCAAGAGGGAGTCAAAAAAAATTCCATATTTTTTTAATATTAAAATAATATTATATCTATAATAATTTTATATTTGTAAAAAATACATAAAAAGAATTCTTTTAAACGATAAATTTTTAAAAATAAATCTTAAAATTTAATTATTTAGCTACATTAGGTTTATTTTTTCATAAATTATAATTAATAATAACATTTATATAATATATTAAAATATAAAAATATTTAATAATTTGGTTACATATATTTTTATAATATATTTCATTGGCTAAATATTAAAGGTCATATGTTGTTCCAATATATATTATTTGGGTGTTTCATGAGCAACAATACATTGAACAAATTAGGTTATAAATTATGTAAAATATATAATCATTAATCTTGGGGTGTTATATATGTATGGTCATTGGATTTTATTTTTATACCAAATAATAAAATTTATTTATTTATATATTCTTTACCTACTATGAGATTGTCATTAACAATTTTTAATTGGGCTAGTATGATATCTAGAAGTTGTATGGGCATAACTATAGTGATTTTGAATTATATTTTGTTCCTTTTATTAGTATAAAAATTAATGATTATTTTTAGACTATTAACCAAATGGACTATAAATAATTTGGGAAGTATGATATGATACAACTACAAATTACCCTCTATTATGATTTAATAGACTAAATTTACCTAGGATATGCTTCATCAACCATTATGGGAGGAAAAATTTCATCTTTATTGAAATATTTTTTTTGGATTATAAAATGGTTTTTCTAATAAATAATATTCAACAAATATTATTTGAGATAATATTTCAACAAACATTGGTTAGTGTACATGGTCAATTATCCAAAAATATGGAAACATTATATATTAACATTGAACATGGAATATTATTCGACACACATAGGGTATTGTGATCGCCCAAACATGGTTTCATTTTAATTGTAAATGGATCCCAATATTTGTATAACTATTTACATTTGTTACAACTCATATTCTTATAAAAATAACTATGCCATATAAATGACAGAATCTTCCTTAAGAAGTTTAATATTTATGGGAAAATAAATTAATCTCTAATAAACTTATATTTATGAAATATCATTTCCATTTAAATAAATATGTCATAATGGTGACACAAACAATAAATTTTAAATGTAGATAATAACATATTATAATTATAATTATATAGTATCACAAATAATTTTTATAATATTGGTTTCATAAAATTTAGAATCAAGAATTATTTAAAATATTCATTTATATTTTGATATTCATTATGAATATTATAGGGTCCATGTTTGAGGATTTTTACAACAATTTCTAATGGGGGAGTTTAATATTATTGTAAAGAGGGAAGTGATATTAATTATTATTATTAAACATGGTGGGAAGTAATTTATATTGACATATGGTATATTTTTGGTGTTGGGAGAATATTATATAACAAAAATGTAGTGTAATAAATTAAAAATTCAACCCAATATCCTAAAAAAGAGGATTAAAATGAGTAATATGATTTAAAATGAAGAATTAATAAAATAATATATAATGAGTCCGATTTACTATGTTTAATGATCTCTATAAGGGAAAAATTACCTAATACATGAATCATTGGGTGATACTAAAATAATTTTGATATCAAATCAAATATAACCTTTTTTTAGTCAACAATTATGGGTTTCAGATAGGCCCAAGAAAAGAATGAGTGGGACTGGGGGTTAATCAGACTGACCAAAATCTTCTCCCTCTGTACACATGATACCATTTTTATGGTTAGTGTATATAATATTCAATCAATTAAATAAAAAATGATGATAATTGATATTGATAGAGATATAATGACATAAGAATCAAAAATGTTTTTACATGTTAATACCCTTTTTTTGGAGTAGTACATCCTTAGTGACCAAAAGTTATTATCCCATATCACATATTCTTATCATATTACCGTCCGTAAAAAATTTATGTATTATGTATATTGTTATTCTTAATTAAAAATATATCTGGTGAAATAAAAGGAAATATATATCAATAATTGTTGAAATTAAGAACAAAAAATAGTCTTTATTCCCCTCAAGTACCTCCGTAAAATAGATGATGTGTTGAGAAATTTATTATATTGAACAAAACCATTTTATTACCAATAATGTATGAAAATATATTTATTATACTGTATATAAGGTTCATAGTTAATCAATAATTTTTATATTGAATCTCAAACCAAATATTAGTGAACAAAACCCTGATATATTTTCATTAAGTAAATGGTACTTCTGAAAATAATAAGGAAGATCATAACCTCTATTTAAATCTATTGGTAGGCTTCATATTATTATTTATTTATATGATTGAAACCATATTCTAGATAACATTGGATAAAAACATTCTTTACTACGCAAGATCTCTGGTAAATTAACCGTGAGTATTTTTCCATCATTTCAAGGGATTGGACACACGAACCATAATATAGTTATTCTGTACATGAAAATTACTCAGTTGAGTAAGTTCCATAATATCAAAATGAACCTTTTTCCTCAATGTGAGATTTTTTATATTCCAATATTAACATTTTTCAATAAACCATGATGTTATTTCTAGTCATTGTAAATAAAGACTCCATAAAACACTTCCAACAAACTCTACTAAGACCTAATAAACAACTATTAACATTTTCAACAAAATATAATGAAATTATAAAATGCTAGAAATTTTTTCCCTCTGAGTGGACACTAATGATTGTTCTAGTTATTCTCCTCGAACCATGTCCCAAAAGCTGTAAATTCTTCTCAACTCTTCAAAAATTATTTTCTTCTATATAAAGTAATACATTTTTTAATCAAGCTGATACATTGTTTAATTTATAAATGAATATATTCCTTCCATTATGAATTGATCAACTCTAATAAATAACAATAAACATTATGAAACATTGATATCAAATGAAACATTAAATCACATTTAAAGTGATTAAATAACCAAAATTGAAAAAAATTAATGGTATAAGAAAAAAAAGAGTGTTCTCTTAGAAATAATTGTATAATAATTTAATATATATGTTATAGTTTAAAATTACAATGTAAAAAAATTATTATGTCATCCAAATATCATTAAAGATATTTAATATTCCTATTTAATTATCTTACATCATGAGAGAACTTTTATCTCCCCATTTTATCAATTATAAACATATATTGGGACACCAAAATAAATATAATAATATCAAAAAATACTCATACCTCACCCACAAGGAAACACAATGTGAAACACTTCCCCATCCTCTTTCACCTATAATGACTAGTATTCCTAATCCTTTCCAAATAAAACTGAAAATATATAATCCCAAATATTCAAAATATTTAAATAAATGAAAGAGGAAATAAAATTAATCAAATGGATTTTGGGAGATAATTCATCCTCTATATCGCTCTCAAATTCTACAAAGAATAAATTCATTTTGGATTTAACCTGATATTTTTGACTTTTTATATTGTTGAAATATAGTCCATGTTGATATCTCCATTTTCTATCTTATCCTTAATGAATAGGTATTTGATTCCAATTATTAATTATCGTAAATATTACATCATGTTCTTTGATAAGTGGACTTCAAATTTGTTTTCACACTTAATAATAAATAATAATATTAGGTTTATAATATGACTATACAAAATATACTAATTTCAATATGATACGTCTGATTGATTTATTATTCATGGAGAAAAAGACACATTATTTAATGTTAAATAATATTTTGTCAAGAATTATTTCAATCTCCAAAACTACCAGATGGTTCTCCATTTAAAAAACTATAAATCAAAATTTATTTAGTTTCTTAATACATAATATTATTCTGAAATCTTCCATTGACATTGCGTATGATATGTTCGACTAAAAATATGTATGGCTCATTTGAATGACTTTATAATTGAGCATAATGTCTAACAACATTCATATTTTTTGATCTTAAAATAATTTGTTAAATTGAAATATTAATAATCCTTGGGAACAACATTTAATTCACACTCTATCATTCTTTAACAATCGGAAATTTAGTCCCCACAAAAATTAGGGTAAATAACTCTCGTGATTAATTCATTACAAATCATTTCCAAATATTTGGAAAATATTTATCTCCTAAAATAAAGATATAATATACTGTAATATCATATTTATAACTGAGTAAAAATTAAATATCAATAATTATTATCATTTTGATGTGTATTTTTCATTTCTGATGAAACGTTTTCACAAAATTTTATTTATTTCTCAAAAAACCATGTCTTCAAAATATTATATTAAAATGTTATAATTATTTTTTATTTGATACAGTGATTATTTAACAAAATGGATATTTTGAGATTTATTCTAATTAATATTTATTTTAGTTTTTATTACTATGTTAGGGGTTACTCATTTAATATAATATGGTTCCTTTTATAACATGATATCTTGAGAACTGTTCTAGTCAAGGAAAAAACCCTCCAGTTTATCAGTACATACCTCACCATCAACATCGCCATTCATGAATAAATTAATGAAATCAATTTGGATCAAATTGTAGTTTATCTATGAACATATTTGAAAAATAATGTTATTTCATTTCATTCCTTGTGAATAGATAAATAATCTAGTCAATTTAAATAAAAAAATTGAGAATGTAAAATTGAAAATAATATGATTTTTATTTGATTCTGTGTTTATTTTCACATTGGTCATATTCTTGGAGAAAAATTTATCATAATTGGATAATTTTTTAGTATAAGACACAAATCACAATGTGTTATTTATATAAATATGATTAAACTCTATATCTATATAATAAATACAATTTATTTTGGATTGAATAGTCAAATCTTCTTGATTCAATTCTAAAAGTAGGATTATGTGACTGGAACTCCCCAAACATCTTATAGTGTATTTTTTTGTTGTCCTTAATGATATTTTTATTATCCATTTGTATAATATTTCGTGAGATCTTAGTTATATGATGTTAAAATCCTTAATTATGATATAAAGTATTTGAATACACTGGTACACAAAGAAACTATTATAAAAATTGAGGACATATATATTTTATCATCATTTTCTCCCTGATCTTTTAAATTTCACCATCAAAGAATATGGATATTTATAAATTGCATTGTTTTTCATCAAAAATTTAATTAACATAATAAATTTAATTGTAAAAATTCATATATTACCAGCAATAGTTTCATCATGTGGTATATAACCATGAAAATAACCCTATAATCTCATTTGGTGAATTTGAATGAATTTAATACATTGATATTGATAAAACATAGACTATAATACACCTTTGAGAAGTTTAATTTTTTTAACTTCAAAACCACTTCTCATAAGTCAGGTCAACAAAATTTGGATAAAGGAAACAATTATTTTGAGTGAAAAAAAAATATTGTAGATTTTATCAACAATTTTTTTATGTTCTACACTCTCCTAGAAAGTGTCTTCCTATTAAAAAATATATTTGGTTAATTAACACCACAAAACTATTTTTTTGATTCATATATGAATTTCTATATCATTTATTTATATTATAATTATTAATAATTTTTATAAAATTTCAATTTGCATGAAAGAAATTATTATCAAATTTAAATATTTTAATAAACTGTATGATTTTATTTTAACCACCTCATTGATAAGATTTAGATTTCATAACACCAATTTATTTACATGAAATATAATAAATATAATTTATATAAGAATGATAATCAAGTAAATTAATGATATAATAATTTTCTTTAATTTATTTAAGGTTCATCATACCACATATATTTTAATATATCAGTGGAATCCTTATTTTAAATAATCATTGAATATCAATATTTCATTCCATATTTATTTATGTTTGAGCACATGTGTAGTGACTAGATACTTCTTAAAATCATTTAACTATACATTAAACTATTATATCTAGAAAAACATTACTTCATTTTTAAGAAACATAATTATTGGGTTTTATAATATTAGGAAACTATAATCAACCATTGACAGTACACATATAATCTACGGAAAATGTGGATATTTAACATTGATATTTCTATCTATCCATCTTCTATCACTATTTTTATTGAAGGATCATAATATATACCCTTATTTATTATTTCAGTCTATAACAATTTAATATTTTTTCTTAAAGATTTATTCATTATAATTTATATATAAATTATATTTTCATAGTGTTTTTAAAAAACTAATTAAATACTCCAAATATTATTCCTTTTATATAGATGATATTAAAACTTAATCTATAAATAACACAAATTTTTTGTCAAGTTAAACTATAAATTATCCAATCATTATGTGCATAAAAAATAAACATGAATTTTTGACCATGAATAAAAATAATATAAACACATAGTGTAAGAATATTTTTTTAAAGATAATATTTTGAATATTAACCAATTTTTATTACAATTGATGACATTGTAATCAAATATATTCCTTTGAGTAGTACTGATCTCTATAAAATTAATTGAATAAATGATAAATTCAAGCAAAAAGAAACTTATTCGTTATTAATGATCTTATTAATCCATTAATAATTAATATATATATGTATAAAAAACATCATTGTACACGAAAAAACATATATTTGGATCTCGATTGTAATATCCTAAGAGGAATAAAACACTTTTATATTTTATATTTTAGTTTCATCTTCAATTCTTATGTATTACTAATGTGTATTTTCAATTTAATATTAAATATATTAGAATATTTATGAATAATTCTATAAACAAATGAACATGCCGATGAAAATGAATACAGTGAATCTTTTAGAAGAATACATCATAACTGGTAATGGGAAGGTATTAAAGGATAATATTTTATTTATTAATAATTTAATTTTGATATTATTTCTTTTTAGGAAATAATATTCATACTTGAGATAGATTTTTTGAATGTGATTCCTAATTCTTGTTGAACATATATTGAATTAAGTGGTTGAATGGTATTTGATAAGTGATTTATCCCTCATATAGTTTGATATTTAATCTATATAAGAATATGAAATCATACTAAATATTTAATAAAATTCCAAAAAAGGAACAACAACCATAATTTTTAGAAGATTATTGTAGAAAATTTAAATAAGATTATTTTTATACTTAATATGAAATTATTATATAACCTAATTTTTAGAATGATAACTCAAACTCCTTGTCTTGAGGTGGAAATTGAATATTTCAATAAACAATTTATGATATAAAATAATTATTAAAATATAATCATATATTATATTTCATACTATTAAATATGTAATAATTTTTCATATAACAACTTTTTTCATGATCTAAGTGAGTAGTAATTATAAAATAATTTCACCCTTAATCCTAAAGATTTAGTGTTTTTTACGTCTATTACCCTTAATGACCCAGGGATTGGGGAATTGAATTACATGGTGTTAATTTACATTAAAATTGAATCATTAAACCATTATTGGATGGTTGAGTGAAACAATAATTTTTTTTTATAATATTAATTTTCATTTTATTATCATTTCATTAAATATTAAATTTATTCCGAAAATTTTCCCAGTGGAAATATTTTTTGAATCCATTGAATGATTTCATGGTTTATCCATCTCTCACATTTAAAAAGATTATAAATAATTTTTTCCTTAAAAAAAATTTTATAATATATTCTAGAATTAATATTCATTATTTTATTCATATCACTAGTCCGATGATACCATTAAGAGTCATCAATATCTATATCTACATTAAGAAATGTCAAAAAATTTACTCAAACTAAAGAATTCATGAGTTCTTAATTTATATGAGGAAATAATTTTAATTTTATAGTGTAATTACTAAAATAACTTTTTTGGGATAAAGAAAAATTAATAGCAATATATATCAAGTAATGTTATGTGTTATTAATATAAACCAATTAATCCTACTTTTTTCATATGTCTATGAAATTACATCTCCATTTTAATAAAGAGAGAATGAGGAAAATATTTATTAATAAAAATTTATATACACCATTCCCTTCCATTTTATTTATAATTTCCTTTAGATTGGTATTCTCAATCATATTTTACCATTGATATGTTATTCCCTATAATATATTAATGTAAAATAACAATTTCCACTAGTAATAAAATATATGGTTGAAAAAAATACATTTCAATAGAATTTCAAAATTGATCCGGGTTTAATTTCTTTGAAAATCGTACCAAAGTGAGTGGTCATTATTTGAACAATGACTTAGGCATATTTTACTCCTTCTTGAGGGATGTATGTAGTAATGTTTTATTAAACCCCCATGATTATGGTGTTGTATTTGTTTAAAATACCTTTTATTACATTTTCATAATTTATAAAATTTATTTGGAGTGTTTTAATATATTTTGATGTCAAATAAATAAATCAATTATTTTAATTATTAATATTTAAATTCAACAGAGAAGAACAAAATTGATATGTATTAATACTTTTATAACACTTTTATTTATTTTTTAATAATTTTATTAAAATTATAATGACATCTAAAACTTCAAGAATCTTATAAATGATTTCATAAGACATGTGATGATTTAAAATTACATGTGGATGATTTCATAAGAACTATTGTCTTATTATAAGAGTCGTATATTAGATAACAATTTGGAAAATACATGTATTGATCAAGACTTTAAATATTTGTTTAAGAGAAAAATATTTTTTTTAATAGTTCATCATTTTTCATATTTCTATTATTATTGGAAATTAATAGAGATGATGACTTTTTTGAAGATATTCATAGATGTTCAATATGGGTATACATTATTATTCTGAATGACATAAAATATCATTGTAATGTGATTACCTCTTGATCGAGTTTATATCATGGATAATTATAGAATAAGAAATTGTTTTGTTCGATGAATAAGAATTATATTCCATGATTATGCATTATATAAAAAAGTGTCCCTTTAATCATTGTATTAAGGGATGGGTTACACTATGTGGTTCATTTTATGTGAACTTTCATGATTATTTGGATAAATTAAACACCCTATCATTTTTGGAATATTTCAGAAAGAAATATTTCAGTCTAATGAATATCTAATATCCATTTTAATAAAATATTTGACTATTATTGAATGATAATTATGGAAGAGATCACACTTACACATTCTAAGGAATATTTTTTTGTTCAAATGTGGATGTATATGAACATGTATTGAAATATAAAAGTGAAGAGAGGATAAATATTTTGGTAATTTCAGAAGTTACATAATACACCATTCCAGGAATATGATAAGAGTATTAATAAAATAACAAGTAATAGATTTTTGAGGATCAATTATTTGTATTTATATATAAATTTAATTCTCAAATGTAAGTATGATTGATGTCATCAATTTCATAGGTTTAATTTCATAACATTAATTTATTTCATTATTCATAAAAATATAACTATTTCTATATGGGATAAAAACCAACAGAATATAAGGACATAGTCATTTATCATAGATATAAACCATGTTAATAGACATGTTTTCATTTTATTTTACTTATAATGGAATTTTGACATTTATGTAGAGTTTCTAAATATGTATCTGAGTGTTATGTATGGAGAATAAAAAGAATTACCATTTATCCCCCCCCCCCACACCCATGTTTATCATATCCCCCGTGATTCTAAAACATACTATCAGAGAAATTTTGAACCTCATTGGTCACTATTAAATTTTTTTAGAGATAAACATAACTCTAAAAAATATAAATATAATAATAACTTTTTTCGGAAATAGATTTTAAAATTAGAAATATAGGATAGTTCCAAATCTACTATCATTAAGAATTTATATTCCAAAATATATTCAATATGGATTTATATTTCCATGTCATACATCAACATCATTTACTATTGATAAAATTAAATTTTAATGTGATGATATTGTATGAAATTTCATATTCCATTATTTATATAAAAACTAACTCAAAAAGGAAATATGTTATATAAGTAAAAATGAAATCTATAAAAAATAACGGATTTTTTAAAGGGAATAACAAGGTGATGTAATGCGAGATAAAAATTAGAAGAAGAAAAATTTAGATCTTTGATTGTTGGAAAATGAATGAATTATTCAATTTTTTACCAAATTTAATGGGATTTTTATCCCCATTTAGGATTTTTCATAAAATATTTAATACAAAAAATTAGTGACGATACATTAACTATATTTTATAAATTTTTGATGCCATGATTTTAATTTCAGAAGATACAAATTTGGATGAATTTATAATATATAAACATAAAAACACTATCATAAATTATGTGATGTGAAGAATATTACTAATCTTGAACGGGGGTAAGAAGTTAAATGTTATTTCCCATAAATCAATTAAAATTTTTAAAGGATTGAGATCATAAAATTGACACTGATAAAGAAAAAAAATATTGAAAACTTTTCTAAAACTTTTTCACTGATGGAAAAAAGTTTCACAAGTAGAAAAGATATGTGTTAAGGAATGATACCTTTAAAATTAATTATCTTGGAATATTTTGAACATGTTTCCAATTTTTCCATTAATATCATAATAGATTATGAATATGATGAAGTGACAAGGAAGGTCACTAATAAAGGACGTTATAATAAAAAAATATAATAACTTTTTTTAAAAAAAATTCAAACCGCATTTTTCAAAAGTATTTTATCTATATAAATACGGTATATCTAATAGTGATGAAAGTAGTGATAAATAAGATATTCCTATGAAATTTTCCCAAAATAATCACACGGTTGTTGAAAAAAATATTATTTAGCAGTTGATAAACAACTAGTCAATTGTGACATTATAGCTATGTAAAGAGAATATATAAAATTATATACAATGATGATGGAGAGAAAAAACAATTTATAATGTGATGACTAATAGATGAAAATTCCCATATATTAAATAACTCAAATACTCAAAATTAAATATAGGTCAAAAATGAAAATACAATCCACAAAATTTAAATTTTAATCATGAAAATTTTGGGGTAATTTAATTTTGATGATATATCTTCCTCAATCATCCATGTTATAAATGAGCAAGATAGGATTATGGAAAAGGGTGTCCAATTTTAGAGTGGGAATTAAAGTTCAACTATGTTTTTTGGAAAAAGGTTGTATTTGTATGAGAATTTTACAAGATAAAATAATAAATTTACTTTAATGATTAAGAAGTTTTAAATTAAATAATGTAATTCTATACGTGTATTTATTCCAAATAAAACTGTCCATATAGAAGGATCTTGTAGTAAACCAAAATCTGGACATACTATAAAGATATAATGTAATGGGCCATTTTCTCAAAATTAGAAGGATTAAAACATAATATAATTATCCTTACCATATTAAGAAACTTAAGAAAGAATTACATAAAATGATATGTTTAGTATAACTCCCTCGAGGTAAGAAAATAAGGATTTAATTTAAGAAATAATGACGTATAATAATTATAAAATGATGAAATTTTAATGCTATTATTGGATATTTTGTATTTTTTCTATAAATAGTGATAATTTAAGCATAATATCTCTTTAATAAACTAATAATGGATTATAAATCAAGAAAATATGATAAAAAGGTGATATTAGATCAAAAAATAAAACACCAGTAGAATAATATTGATGTGAATAATAATTTATCACAAAATATTTCCATAGGACATGTTATCAAGAGGGAAAAATATCAAATAAATATGTAAAATTAATTACATCATAGTCAAATTTTAATTTGAATTCCAAAAAATTATATAATGAAAAGATCCCAAAACAAGTTAAATTGGTCAGAATTAGAAAATCATTGGACATTGGAAAGTGGTTATTCTTACCACATGAATGGAGATTTAAAAAACATAATGAATGTTTAAATATATTAAAGAGAAAATTTTACCTTTTGTATTTATATACCATTAAATATTAATGGATTTGAAAGCGAAAACAAAATTAAAAATCATATCAGTCTCAAAAATTATTCATTTTTATGAGATAAAAGAGAATATGTTATGTGTTTCATGACAATGTGATGATGAAAATAATGTATTTTTTATAAATAATTGGTGATTATTAAAGAGTATAAGAGATAGCGTATAAATAAAAGAATTACTAAGAACCTCATGTAATATATTTGATGTTAGATGATCCCTAAATAAATATTTTTGATGTTCCATGAAAAAAAGATTTTTACATTAAAAATATTTTTAATATTTACTTTTAAAAAATAAGAGAATCTCAATCAGTGGAGAGGCTGTCATAAAATTTTTTTTATAAGAATATATTTTTAATATTTTTAAAACATACACAAAATAGAAAATTGTGAGAAATATTCCTATGGGAGTTGAAAATCATACTACAAAACAATCTTATTTGGTAAAATTTAATGATTATAGACCTTAAAAATCTACAAATGGTGATAAAATTTATCAAATTCAATGATGGAATCTATAAAATAAAATGACTAAAATTATATATCACATGTACGAATCCTTGGATAATATTAAAATCTTTACAGGGATTACAAAAACATTAAAAGGTTTCCCCTTAAATTAATTGAGGGATTATAATTGTATTAAATATTCCAACAAGTAGTTATCAATATTTAATAATATTCATGGAATTATGAATGAGTTTAGGGCTACATATACTCCGTCATAAAAAGGGTTGGATAAAATTAAATATATAAGAAATGATGACATGGACTTGAAAATTCATATTGAGCAAGGAAACTCAATATATATTTGGATACATGAAATTATTACTAATAAATTAATTCATGATAGATTCATTTTTCATACTAACTCAGATATAAATCCCTATAAAAAATCTAGGATTATTTTTAAGGTAAAACAATTTATTATGTTTGGGAGTTTATGCATGATCAAGAGAAAAGGTAGTACTAGTGGTAATTTTGATGAGATGATTGAAGAAATATTTGTAAACAGTTACCAATTGAATATAATCTTATATATATTATAAAAAATAAAATTGGATTATAGACATTGAAAATTTAATGTATTTAAAAATAATGACAACATAGAGGATTCTATTGTTGAAGATTGTGAGGATAATATTGTCTGATCTGAAACTATTAAAGACATTGAAGAGTCAAATAAATGCAGACTGAATATGATGATTATACTTATACCAGATATGATGTAAAAAATGTTAAAAAATAGGAATAAATGAAATTAAAAATACTCAAATGTATGTTTCAAATACTATTAATTATTATAGTAAAAAAATTCTGAAAATAAGAAAAAACTGGAAATGCATCCACTATTAAGGATTGAACCACCAAATATTGAAGAATATTTTCAACACAAATATTGTTTTGAATCTGTTAATTAAGAGTGAGATCAAATAGAAAAATGTGTTATCTTATTTTTAGTCCTTTTATGAAAAGTATTATTGGTTCTAAAAGTTCATTTAGGAAAAAGCTAGATAATAAACATGATTCTATTATAATTATACTAGGATTCTATGTGTAGGTTTCTCATAGATTGATGTCACTTTACAATGATGAAACATTTTATCTAATTTTTTTACATGAAATAATATAAATTTTTATTAATTTTTTCCCATAATCTTTAAATTTTTTTAAAATTGATATACAATCATATTTTAAATATATGTTCTAGAAGAAGAATAAAACATGAAATAACATGAGGGATTTGTAATTGTCCTGGATGGAATACAATTATTGAATCTGAAGATAGAGCTTCGTATACTGAATAATGGTCAATGATATTCACACATCAATTTTGTTGAAAATTTGAGAACCCTAGAATTCATGAAAGAGTAGGTCGATTGAAATTTATAAGTGAGGATGTACATCAGGACATCCCTCTTTATGATTGTGTATATAATATCATTGATCAAGAAATGCATCAAAATTGTGTAATATATTTCTAAAGTATTTGAAAATGAAATTTTTGTTTTCTTTACATGATAACATTATATTTTTATTTTATTTATAGATTAATAAAATAGATTAATGAATTTATTTTTCACAAGAAAATTATTTTAAGTAGCTATAAAGTGGTTCAAAATGGAGGATTAAAATACAATTTTTATATCAATTCATGTGGGGAAAATGATATTAAATAATTCATAACCTAGATTTTATATTTTAAAATAATTCCTAATATTTATTTTGAAATTATTTATAACTAATATATTAAAGACTTCATATAGTATATATAGTTACTCTTTTTCTCAGGTATTAATCATATACTAATGAATCACATCTTCTAGAAGAAAACTTATTTTTTTGATACATCTCAATTACATAGAATTATGGGTTAATGTGTAAGAATAAAATTGATTGGTATATAAAAGGGTTTAAATGTTCAAAATATGGTGGTGTAGATGAAAATTGGCTATATACATATGATGAATAATTTTTCATTGGTAAAATATATGTCACATGTAACTCAAAGAAACAATCATCAATTACCATGATCTAGATTAAAGATTAATTTAACAATATATTAATGTTTGCCACACAAATTTTATTCATGAAGAAACTAATTGATGATGTGAAGGTTATTGATAAATATCCACAAGTCGTTTCTTGTTATAATAAAAGTTCCAAAAATCCATCCAGGGATATTTTACAACATTCAAATCAAAAAATACGGACATTTAATGTCAACATAAAAAAGGAATGGTATCTAAAAGCACTCTAAATCTAAAATTTGTCACATATAAGGAATCAATAGTTAATTTTTTCACCAATAGACAAATATAATCATATTTTGAAAAGATGAGGTTGAAAATATGTGTGAAACCTACTTCCCAACATTTAGGTACACAATTTTTTGAGTTTATTCCCCTCTTTTATGAATATTTTTTAATGGTAGAAGTAATATACAATGGGATAAACCTGTATGCTTATCATATATTTTGATGTTTTTTGAGTGGGTATATGAAGTTAAAAAAAATAATCATTTTCACACTTCCAATCAAAAAATATTGATTATCTATGTCATGGTTAGTTTTAATATGATAACATTGATATTAGATCTAATTAATTTTGATATATATTTTTATTTCACTCAATTATACTTATATTAGATATGTTCATGAGGCATTAATTTTAATAAGAAGATAATAAATAATTATTATTCTATTTTTCTTTATTTTCATGATAGTGTAAGGATATTCAAATTTCAAGTGATTTTTGTTTATTAAAGGGGAGATAATTATAATGCAATGAGATATGAAATCATAAATTTA
This sequence comes from Viscum album, assembly GCA_963277665.1. Classification (NCBI taxonomy): domain Eukaryota; kingdom Viridiplantae; phylum Streptophyta; class Magnoliopsida; order Santalales; family Viscaceae; genus Viscum; species Viscum album. Next base: position 616,512,696 of record OY728136.1, read on the forward strand.
TGATATTCATATTGAGAAACAATTCAAATTGAATGATTGTTGAACACCCTTGAGGAAGATATTGTATTTTTTTCAAAATATTTTTCATGATCGGTTTATAATAATTTAGTGTTGATGTTTTAACAATTTTTCAGAGTTTTATTAGAGTTTTGGTATATTAATTTTGGTGATTTCAAAAAAAACTTTTATTGAATAAATATATTAATTATTTATTTTAAATTAAAATGGATATATTTTGAATACTTTTTAATTCTTGTCATCATTTTATAATACATTTTTTTTATTTTGTAATAATTATTGTGAATTCATAAGACTTTTGGATTATTTATTAATACTTTTGGTTATTTTATAATCCTTATAAGGACCTTGTAGTAATGTGTAATATTTATTAATATATTTGGGGATTTGATATGTATTTTGTAATATATTATAATTTTTTTCCATTTTATAATATTCGTTTTTTGGATAAAAAATATAAAAATGAATGAGTTTTTTATACATATGAGAAATTTTAAAGACTTTTTTATTTTCATCTTATTGCATTAATTAAAAAAATTAATTTCCCTATAAATTATCAAAGATATATATTTTATGGATGACATTTTTATATGTTAAATCAAGTGATTATATTAATTTTAAAGAATTTAAAATATCCTGGTCTTGTGATAAATCCATTATGAATGTTTTATTAATAGAGAATTAATTATTTTGTACATTTTATGTATTATGATGAATAATTTCATTATGGTTATATTCTAACTAATTGGGAAGTGAGGATTCACTGGAATCATGATGTGATAGTGTTCACTATGAGTTTTTATGCATCATAACATTCATGGTAGCATAGTTAAATTAAATTACCATCATTTCATGGCATTATTTTTAAAATTTTAATTTTGAGTCACATTGAGATTTTATAATGCTTTTAATAATATAAGTAACATTGATTGAATGAAAATTATAGGAGGGAACAAGTCTTTATTTTTCAATATGGATTTCCATATTCAAATTTGAAAGGATATTGACATGATTTGAAATATGAAATTGGGGTGAAGATAAATAATGTAACGTATTTTCCCCAGACTTTATATAGTATTCAATAAATATTATAATATTGTCAAAAAATAAAGGCCACATGAGGGATTAATATGACTGTTGAGTCGACACAGATGAAGATCACATCCACTCTGTCCTTTTGATATGTGCTCTTCATGATGATTCTCCTTCAAATGTGTATTCTCGATATTGTTATAGTGAATTGTTTAATTCATTAATGTCTGGTTGATACCATAAATTATTAAATTTTATGATCCAACCCATTCATGATTTCATTCCGGATAATTAATAGAGAACTAGTTTGGGAGGGATAAAAACAATGTAACAACCTTATATTTTAGAATATTTTTTCATTAACAAATTAGATGTGTTCAATAGCATGTGATGCCAAAAAACCGAGCACAAGTGAATAATTATATACCAATATATATAATATAATTCAAAATTAGATATTTAAATTTAATGAAACTGTAAAAATGTGTCAAAATTAATTAATAATATATAATTGATTCAAAACATATCGTTTGGAACTAAATTTAAATAATAAATTTTTGTTGTATTTGAAACATTTTAATATCTATATAATTTATTGATAAAACAATAATAAAGGTAAAAATATAATAATATAAATATAATATATTTATAAAACAATAATAATGATTAGAAAACATAATAATAAAATCATTATAATGATTAAGATACTATATGGTATGGTAATTAAAATAATCATGTCTTGACAAAATTGTTTATTAAAAAAATATGTTTTTTATATATTATATATGTTTTATTAGAATGAAACGTTATTATATATATAGTATTATAATATTTAGTTATTATTTTATATTCATACATAAAAACTTACGATTATTCTTCCCTTGATAATATATTGGTTATAAATAAAGATGAAATCATTTGATGTTAAGAAATAATTTTTCCATAAAAAAATTATAATTGAGAAAATTTTATATAATAAATAATTGAAAAAATCAACACTCAAAAATACATCTGATGAAATTCAGAAAAAATTGTTTGATCAAATTAATTAATAATCATCCCAATGTTGTTACTTGTAATGGAATGTTAATACATTCATTTTAGGCTTCGAGAATAAATTTTGTTCTAAAAACGTTTTTTGCACAATTTGGGAAGGGATACTATAATTATATTATACCAAAATAAAAAATACAATTTTAAAAAATAAACATCTATTCTGGGTTTGTCGGATAAAATTATCTTATAGGGATTTTTTGGGATTTTTTTGGAAATGTTTGATTTTAGGTCAATAGCTAAAAAATTATAAATATCGTACCTTTAATGAAGTCATTATGATATAATTAGGACATAAAATTATATTAAACTTATGGATCATATTAATATGTATGTGAAGAGAAAAATAGATCCAATATAATTATTATGTAGAATTAATAAACCCATCATAGTCATTTTAGAACCTATAGTATATTTTATTCAAAAAAACATATTTCAGCACTTTTCCTTTAATTATGTATTTAAAATGAACCATTTTATTTGGGATTCCTTTTAAATTAAAAAAATATATTACTTATCCATATTTCAAAAAAAAATCATCGATATAAATATGATATATGATTCTGGTGTAAATATATTTCATTTAGGAAAAATAAATTTTCTAAAAAAAGTTTTTAATTATGTTCACTTCTAGAAAAGGAACTTACGACCACCATTATAAATCATGGTAGTATACCAAAACCATGAAAAAAATTTATAGTAAATATTTTATTTCTTATAGCTATTAATGAAATTGAATTATTTATTTACCAATATCTAAAGCTTAAATACTTCTATTAAACTATTTTTACATACTTTTTTATGTCAACAAATTATATTTGTGTATCCACAATTATAATTGTATAATGTTTTATCTACAAACCTATTTTAATCCATGGAAGTATAAAATTTATAATAATGTATTAAAATGTAAAATAATACACGTATATATATGAATTTATCTATGGATATTATGATCTATAACCATTTTTTAAATATTGTAAAATTATAAGCTCGTATCAAAATCAAACTAACATCCAATAATTTTCACCAAATTTATAAACTAAAATAATAATGCAATTTAATTCTAATATAACATCCTGAATATTAAATTTTCATTTTATAACTATTGAAAACAAACAGTATAATAGATATTCATATAAATAAATTATCAATAATTTCCCTCAATAATGTAATTTGAATCCTCTTCAACAACAATATCATCTATTCCAATATCAACATCATTACCACTATCATTGACAAGTGTACCACATGCTCCACAGTCATCACCACCAAAATCATTTCCATAATCTCCACTCCACTATAATCATCTCCATCACATATTCAATCATTTTAATCCACATAATTTGATATTACTTTCAATAAACATTCATCCACTAATATTACACCCTCTAGAGATAGTGAAGATAATATAGCAGATATTAAATTTATTTATAGGCATATCTTCTTCATTTAATATTCTTATTGAACCTTTTAATTATCTTCTTAATGGTCACATTTAACTATTCTCAGATAATAATTATAGTAGAATATATAGAGGATTCAATAATCATATGCCAAAATCTTGATGAAGTGGTTTTCTTCCCAACCTTATAGTGAACTCTTCCAATGATCTCACCATCTATGACCTGATGAAAATATTCATTTGATCCAAATATTTATAGCTTCTTATCTTCTAGATCTTATTGATAATCCCATAAAAGGTTGTTACCATTTTTTTGATAATACAAAAAATATATAATCTAAAATTTTAACTTTTCAAATAAAAGATAAATAATCTGAACGTTCGAAAATAGTATTTTAATTTTCTCTTATTTTTTCAGATTCATGGTTCTTACCACTTTCTTTATTTGAATGGTGTAAGACAATGTTGATCGAGGAATAATCCATAAATATTCAGTTCTTATGTTTAAATTAAAATTCAGAAAAATCCATAAGAAAAATTAATATATATTCAATGTTAAATGATATATTAATTTTGAGTTTCCATGATTTGGAATTGAAATACTCCACAAGGATTGAATATTTTTCATGAAACTTATTTTTTTTATTCCTTTTAGATTATTTTTATTATTAAATAAAAATAAAGTGGCATTTTATCATGTCATAAGGGATAAAACATAACCATTTCAACTAAATAATTCAAAATTTTCAAGAAATTACTAAAATAACTAGGTTTGTGAATTTTTATAAAACCAATTACACTCATAGGCCCGTAATTTAATTAAAATTAATAAAAAACTAATAAATTTTAATTTTCTATAAAATTATGACTTTATATTCCAATCAACCAAAAAATTATAACTATCAGTTTGGATAAAAATTAGAAGACTATATCTTATATCCTAATTTAATCTTAGTTTAACATATATAAGAAAATTATTTAAAAAAGAAAATATGATAAGTGAACTCCAAATAGTTACATTTGACACATTTCTATTAAATTTAGTAAATTTATTTTATATTTGGTTTTTTTCATTGAAAAGTTTGTTTGGATTAATTTAAAAAAAATTTACTAGAATTTTAATGTATTATAATCTCATCTATTTGGTTTTTTCAATATTTTATGTGGTCATTTGATTTAAATAAATGATATTCTAGACTTATGAGTATGTATTTTTTATTTTTACCTATAAGAATTATTTCTTATTTTTATTTTAATTTTTTAAAATTATTTCATATTGTATATGATATAATTTAATTTTCATGATATGTGATATATTCAAAATACATCTTATCATTTTTTAAGATGTTATTTCAATTCATCTTGATTTGATACAAAAAAATTCAATTTTATTTTTAATACATTGTATACACATTTAATTGTATTTGTATCTCTTTGGGAAGGTATCACACATGTATCATAGTGTTTGTAGAATTTACATCACGTATGCTACCATTTAACCAATATATAATGAAATGGGAATAATCATGTTATACAAGAAATATACCACCAAATAATATTTACTAAGTAATATCCAAAAACTAATGGAAATAATGAATGTGTTTTTATTCCTCATCTTATTTTCACAACAATTATGTGTTTTCACCTCTTTTTATGTTTTCACATACTTTTTTCAACATTTCATCAGTCGATATCTCATCGCTAAATAATTGTAACATTTTCAACCCATTTATTTTTCAGAAATAAATTTAGATTTTTTTCACTAAATTTCATAATTCTCACAATAAAAATAATTCCACATTTTAAATATGAAAATTTTTATTAATATCAGAATTATAATCTATAACTCTTAATACTATTTAGAATGATATCCTTGATTTCCTCTTGTTTTTTCTTCATTAATGGAATAAATTATTTACTTCAAAACTCTATAATTATCATAAATAATATTCTCACTATCACCAAATAATTTATCCTCCATTATTTGGACTTTATTTCTTTCAAATTTCCATTAAATTTGTAAATCTATTAAAAGTGTTCATTCTTACATTCATAGTAAAATAATATAGTGGTGATCCTTTTTATATGGTGAAATAACATTTAAAATATATTAAACAATAATACTAAATTTAAATATCACAATAAAATAAATTTTAAATTTAAATATTTTATGAAAACAATCAATTATATGATTTATGACTTATAATTAATCAAAAATATTATTTTAACACTATAAGATCATCATAGGTATACTACTTATACTTTAAAACCACAAGGTTATTCATCTATAAAATTAATGTTGCTCACCTACATGCCTCAAAAAAATATATTAACTCATATTTATCTTGATATTTCTTACATATATAGTTCATAACAATATGTTCATACATACATAGATTTCATATTTTGTAACTTAGTGACCTTATATTTTTGTTTAATTTTATCTATCCTTGGTAACAAAAAAATTAAATGGAATCAAAAATTATTTACTCATATGTATCTTATTATTTGTGTTATAAATTCTATATTAAAGTATTTTTTCATATTTAACAACAATTATTTGACATGTAATCACATGTACATTAATTATTCTCAATTTTTGAGAAATATGAATCTCAAAAACCTCAAAAATTCGTCTATATCCTTCAATGATTCATTATAAACGTCTAAATTCATTAAAATTTGATTCCAAACACTTCAAGAATAATTATATAAGATATTATTTCTCTTTAAAAACTAATCAAAATATTTTATAATGAACATGTAGTATCAAAAATAACAATTAAAATCACAAAAAATCATGTATTTTAAAAAATAATTCTAGATTCAACCATCTGGGCGATTGTAAAGGTGGCCATATTTGTTACCTTTTTTGGGAAAATATAGTGATAGTACTTTTCAGTGTCCTTGATCTCCAAATTGTTAATACAGTTAGTCATGTAGATCCAAAGTCATATTAAATCATCATAGTTTAAACTAATGTATTTTTCATATTATTGGTGATTCCCATTGAGTTTTAAGGCTAGGGGTACAAAAAAATTAATGAATCTTGATGTTTATAATCTATGTTTCTTGGATCTTAAGGAATGTTAATTCCATATTTTTTGGATCAGAAAAAATTATAGAGTTTATCTGGATGGTGGAATATTATAACTCTTAGAGAAAATATTACTTATGTATTACTATATTCTTTCATGTCTCAATTTTAATGATATCATTCGTATATCCAAATCATGTTCTTCATAGAGCTATAGTGGATTTTAATCATGATTGAACATATTTTGATAAACTAGTACCAACTATAGATTACATGAGGATTAATATTCTCCTAGATAGAGTCTAGTTGGATCATAGCATCCCTCAATAGGTGTATTGTTAAAGTGAGTTATGGATAGACTTGTTTACCAAAGAAGATACACCTTGACAAATCTAAATTTAAAAATATGATGTTATGTAGTAAGAATATTGAGCGTTGAAAACAATGTAAGAGAAATAAAAGATTGATTTTTGATTATTGTACACAAATTTAATAATCTATAAATTTAATAAAAAACTAAAACGTATTTTTTTTCAGGAATACAACATACCTCTATTTTTTAACAGATTTATATCTATTCTAGTTATAAGAAAACTCATATATTTTGTATTAGATAAAAAGGATCCAATACAAATACGTAGCTATAAAAACTAACTTTTAGAATAAATAACATCTTATATGTTAAAAAATGTTAATAATTCATAATTAAAAAACTAAATTAAATATATATTTTGCAAAATGACCATATCAAAATAACTTCTCTAGTATGCATTTTGGTAAATAAATTGTGTAACTAGGCATTCATTAGATATTGGTGTATCTCCAAGATTGACTACCCTTATATTTTAAAATTTTATATAAAATTCATGTTTCAGGCCCACGAAATCTCCCCATGTTCTATTAACATTGGTTTGTTTTCATGAAGTCCATTGGTGAAGTTTTATTGAAATTAAATATTAAAATAAACTTTTCATTAATTATGTATAAATAATTGTTAATTAATTTGAAAATATATATTACCCATATTTCTTCAAAATAATGGTCTTTTATTTATTATATAATCTTTCATTGATGGATTAATCTGAATATTATAATATCAGTATGTCTTCAGATTTTCCTCTTGAGAGTTTATAACATTGGACCATTTTTTCAAAATATTCTCACTTTCTCATTATATAGAACAATTATTTTCATGATTCCATTCCACTAGGAATGAATTTTTTAAGCCAAATATTTATTTACAACATTTTCTTAATGAAATAATAAAATATTTAATATATAAGTATAACTAAAATTTAATAATATACAATTTACATCATTGTTTTTTAAAAAATTACACAAAACACTGCTTGTTTTTACTATACCGTATTGTTTATATTGGGGTAAGAAACTATGGTTGCCTAGTGTAATATATTATGGATTCTAAATTTTATTAATATGGTATGATAATAAATGAGGAATACACATTAGATATTTACACTATATGGATAAAGGTGAATACAGGAAATAAGGTTGAGGGGTGGAAGAAGTTGGACTACAATATATGGTAGTATGAGTAAATGGATAAAAAGGATTAATTTTCTTGTATATATAACACTTGTAAAGGGGAGACATGATGGGAAGAAAATTATTCTATTACTATAGAGACATTGGTTGTGAGGCAATATATATAGGGGAAGTACATATAGGGGTACTACCTATAAGGGAAATCATATACTCTAGACTACAAGACCTATCCATAATAAATTCATGTTTCATTCTCAATAATTATTATTAATATTAAATATGATTTATTTAAAGCTCATGTGTAGTCAATAAATATATAAATTACTTCATGGAAAAATAATATTTGTAATCCCTTCTTCTTTAAATATAGGAATATTTTAATCTATTTTGTTTTCTATTAACCTCATCATAATACATATTATCCAAGAAATTCAAAAACTGGTATGAAATATTTGAAAATATAAAAAAACATTAAAAAACAATAAAAATTATAGTTAAAATTATATTATTTTCCTAAACATTAAAACTTATATTATTTTTATTTGTATTTAGTAGATAACAATATTTAGTTCAGTAATATCAAGATTCATACCTTTAATAATCACATAGATAATAACTAATATTCACCAACTAAATATTGGTAAAGCTTCTTCATGGTGTTTTTCCATAAATAATTAATACATCTCATAACCAAACTAGAGAATAATATATTAAAAAAATTAATTTAAATAAAATTTAAAAAATAATAATTATTTATAAATAATTTTCTTATATTTAATATTTAAATTATAGAAAACACCCATTAAAATAAAATACTATTCACTATTATCAAAAGAATCATTTATCATGGTTACCATATAAAAATAATTATAGTAATTTATCATTTACACTGATAATTTTATTAAATAAAATAAATTCTATATGGATTCTTCAAAAATAGAGACAATATAGTAACCCATTCTATATACACCACCTCCCGATATGAGTTTTTATACTATTAGAGGGTGTGGTTTTACTATTCCTTTACTTCATATGATAAGTGGAACCTTCTTTTTCTCTTCATCTTGAAAATTATTTACCTTATAAAATTACCCACACAATGAAAAATAAACTACCAATTAAAACATTTATTTTATTAGGTAAAAAATAATAATTTTTAAAAGTAACATAATATGAAAATTATCAAAAAATGATAGACAAAAAATATAGAAATGACAATCATTGGTGAATAAAATATGACATCTCATATTCTATATCCCACACGAAAATTAATAAATAATAATTGTTTACATAGAGGGTTGTTCAAATTATGTATTTTAGGAAAATAATTTTTATTATCGATAGGGAAAGGTGAGTAAATAACTTGATTATAATTATGAATAGTCTTCATTGAAAAGGAAGAATTGTGATGGTAAATTTATAGTGCACTTGAGAAATTGATTTATTGAGCCTCCAATTTGGTCGATTAATCCAATAGGTAAATTTATGGGATAAATGATATGGGTATGACTATGAGATTATGTGATATTTATGAGAAAAGTGGATGAAAATTCATGGATCCATCAATTTATTTGATTGTTTGAAGTGGAAAATCACTAGGTAGTATATTTGTGGAGGTTGGGTAACACTATAACCCTTTTAGAGTTAATATGGTGATATGTGAAAATTTAATTAGGGAAATTTATTTCCATAATTTTAATAAAACATGGTTTTAAATACACTATTTCCAATGTTATATTAAACCATGGAAACAGATGCCTACCAATAGTATTGATATTTTTTTATTTTATGTGGTAATATTTAAAGTAATTTATACACCACTAGGAAATAAAGCTTGTAAAATATATTCTCGGATTAGAATCATTATAATCAATATTTGATAATAATTAATACTTAATTTAAATCTATAACAAATTGTTACCATGTTAAAATTCTTATCACCATGTTCATGGTTAAAATCATTAAAATGATGTTTTACTATTCCTGAGAGGGTATATAGATGGTTATCCCAAGACAAAAATTGTACATGATTTATTATCACAATCTTAAGATGGAACACGAGTGATTTTCCCAATCCAAAATAAGGTACAAGGGTGGTTAACCAAAGAATGAATTATAATGAATTTTAGGGTTAAAATCATTGTAATTTTGTTATTATACTTTTGATAATATCACACTTCATTACAAAAAACATTTTTCTTTTTAATATGATATGTTCTCATGGAACATAATTAATGATTGATGAATCCACACTATTGTGAATTTCTTTTGTAAAAAAAATCATAATTCCATGGCTCAAATATTATAGTTTATTAATTCTTATGTATGGTATACTCTAATGTTATCATGTTCTCAAACCCTTAAGATTATCTTATACTCACTTTGATCATCAATTGATATATTCTATTTCTACACTTACTAAGAATCTGAGCTCACTCATTCACATGTTTCCATTTACACAGGTTATTAAGAACTGTTTATGGAAGTAAATGTAATATAATTGTACTATATGATAATATATATTTGGGATATTTTAAATATCTCACCGAAAATAAGTTGATTATTCATCTAGTCACTAAAAGCACCAAAATAGTTATTGTTATTGGGAATGTTTTATTATTAGTTATATTGAAAATTAAACTAAAATGATTTAATATTTATATAAGTTATTATTAGTTTTCTTTATTCAATGTTCATGAGATAATTAGAAAAAAACCTATTTCATATCAAAGATGTGGGGTTTTCAACATAAAGGATTTACCCTAATCCAATAAAACTCCAAACATTAAATGGTCATGGGTATATAAATTTCTCATTATATTTATTTTATTTTTAATTATATCATTTATATGTATCATAATCATAAGGTAGTATCAAAGCTACAATGTAGGGAATAATGTATTTGACACCAAATGTGTAATATCTAGTCTCAGGCTTTCTAAAACAACTATAGATAGATTTATGTATTTAGTAATCATATAGGTGGACATAATTAAAAAAACCAATGAGTTTATTTCATTATTGAATCGATTTTCTATTTTGGATGTGATGTATTGAATTATAAACTGATTGGATGAGGTAGAAAACAATGATTATGGATACTAATTCACCCCCACCCCCCAAATTGTTTATCTCTTCCCATGTGATCCTTTAAATTATTTTCCATTATTAGGAGATATTGATGAGTGTTGGAATCTAGAGAATCCCTAAATTAATTAAATTACCAAGTGGGATAAGTGATATTATATCAATCCAAAAATGGATAAAATGGAATTGTTTTTACATCAAGAGGTTTAATATTATCAAAAATTGAAATCTTTAATAGGGTGTGTAAAATAAAAAAACATTACATTGGACTAATGAAATAACTAGTACTTTCTGGAAATTAATTCATGGGGTTTGGAAATTTTCATTAATTATATTAATTCATAGTATGCTCATAGAATAGTTGGAGGCTCATTGGAGTTGAGTAAAGATGTAATGGAATTTAATTTCTTTATTAGATGTTCTTTAGGAAATAAAAGTTACGATTACACGATGTTGGGAGTGTTACTAATTGATATTTTCATTCGGATACATTACCTAACATCATATCTATGTGGGTTACATTTTGAAGGGTTTTTTGTGGAGGATATAAAGTTAGTTTATATAAATAGTATTGTATCAATAGTGTATTTATGGGATTTCAAATAGCTAAATACTCATGGATTCGTGCCCGGGAAATAATTACTATTTCATTGGATTTTGATACAAATTATCATTCAACATAATGTATTGACCCACTACATAATAATTTATATCATTCCATATAGGCTATTTCTTGAGAGTAATTTCTATTAATAGAAATATAAGATGATGTAACAACACTTCAAGAAATATTACAACAAAAGAAAATGTCTTCAATGAATATGATTGATATGAGTATATATATTTCTCACACAATATTAAAAATTTCTATACCACAATTGTGTTCTGGGATCTTTAGTAGAAATTTTATATATAATTAGTATGTATAAATCATTCCACGAATTAGAAATATATTGAAAAAATTAATTCTTATGCTCTAAATAAAAGTTTATCTTTATGGAACCAAATTTTCATTAATTTTAATGAGATTCCACCACACATTCCATGGGTTATTCGATGAGATTTTTCAAGAACAGGGGATCAAATATGATCACAATTTTTGAGGCACTTGAGGTTTATGAAGTGGATATTGGAATATAAATTTTTCTCATCATAATATTTTTTTCAGGTTTTAGTTTCATATTATTACATTCCCCCTTATAATTATTAATAATAAAATAGGAACATGTTTAGACTGTTCACTACCATTTCACACCAGGGATTAACCAAATGCTAATAAAGGGTGATGAATCTTGTATCCTCCTTTGTGTTATGATTCATATTTATAACTCTTTCTCACATAATTATTTCATCATCAATAATTAGATCTATATGCATTAACTAATGATAGGATCTCATTTTTTGAGAGATGGTGTTTTAGTAAAACCACTGATTCACTGACTTCTTAATGATTATATACTCTCTCCTAGACTAATTAGCTAATATCAAAGAATTATTGAAATTATTCCATATATTTCACTAGATTTTAGTTTTATATTCATATTTTATATCTTTGACTGGAATATATATTGAGTTAAACAACATCATCTTCAAAGGATTCGCATTGTTAAATGTCATAGAATCCCTTCAACAGTGAGATAAAGGGGATCGTTCTATATATAATATGGCTTTTTGGATGTTCTATTGATATCTATTAATGGCATTATTATTTATAAACATGGTATATCCAATTATTAATTTTAAAAGAAGAATATAAAATATTATAGGAGATAGGGAAATTATATATTTTTATCTCTATTTAAGAAATAACTGAAACGATTTGTAGGTTGAGAGTGAATATAATATCAATATAACATTAGTATTTCCATGAGGGAAGAAAAAATTTGTAATTATTACAAACATATCAACATCAATTAAATCAAATATGAATGGAAGAAGATAAAAATGTGGGTGGATTCTTCATTATAGTTTCCAAATAATGATCTTAATTCAAATATATGTATATGTTCAAGAATAGAATACAATGGGGAATAATATATTTAAAATCCTTTATGATAAATTCAATTTCTAGGACATGTTTGAGTGGAGAACATATAAAAGCATCAATTACATGATTTCCGATGATATAAGTGTAGGTCGAGCCTTAATTGGAAAAGAAAAATGTGATAAGGATACATATTTTAAATACAATTATGTTATAAAAAATCTCTTATGTGGTATTAAGAGAATTAAATTGAAGATAAAAATTATAAAATGGATGAAAAATAATTCCAAACTATTTTATATAGTGGGAATAAACAATGAAATGATATATAAAAAGGTAAAATTCCATTTAGGTTCTTTGATTATGTAATAATTTAAAAAATTTACACTAATTATTTTTAGTAGAAAAAAATAACATGAGGATGATGCACAGTTTTAAATATCATTAGATAGAACTCAAATGGTTGATAGTGGTAAAAATAGAGGAAATTTCCTTACGAAAAAAGTTACATACTGGTATAATGAAGAAGACATTTTTTCTCTAAAAATGAGGTAACAAATTGTGATTTGTAATGTGAATTAATGAAAAGGGATTCATAGGAAGAAAGTCCATAACCATTATAAGTAAAAAAACATCCTAAAGTTTCTTTAAGATAATATGTTGTGGGGGTATATGGGGAGGAATATTATATTTATTATGAAACACTTAATGAGTTGTAATTAATGATGGAGTTCTAGGTACTCTTAAAAGAAAACTAGAATATTGATTAAGAAAATGAGAACATTTAAATTTTATAATGATTTATTGAGGAATAAAATAACAGTTCCAAATAAAAATACATCGATAATATATAAGAGGGTTTCATGAAAAAATTAGTATATATAATTTAAATTCATGAATATAAGGATATGATTTTTGATATTTCCATATAAAATCACATTCCTATGAATGGAGAATAAAAAGTGCATTACATTATGTTATTTGATGTATAATATTACTTTAAAAGAAATCACAATTAGTTTCAAAATTATAAAAGTAAATTTATTGAAATTTGTAATTAAAGATAGAATCTATATAATACAACCAATTAAATATAAATATATTAAATGTTAATATGAATACTAATTTGAGACGCCAATGCTTCTGTAAAAATGGTGATATTTTTAAAAAAATAGAAGAATAATATTATAGTGTCACCCAAGAATTTTGGAACCCCAAATGAAATATATATTTTATTTAAAAAATTAAAAATAAATTTCATGGGGGATAGTATAATATAAATACTAAGATTAAATGAAAATAAAAAGGAAATGAAAAATATGTCATACTTTAGAAGATTCAAAACAATTAATGGTTTTAAAATCAGAAGGCACAACACAAAATATTTTTTCAATAATCTATCTAATAAACATTGATATTTGAATAAGAAAGAATATGTAGGTATGATAATGTATATGAAAACATGTAATATGAGATTTGGTACAATTTGTTTCTTCCCAAAATAGTGATAAATTATGAATTTAGCGTGAGTAATTATAAAATTTTTGGAGGCCATCCCTGAAATATATAAGAACGGTACAATTGAATAATTATTTTGATTCCCATGAACTAAATTATGGGATATGTGAAAAACACTATAACATATCCGACTTCCATTTATTGTTAATAAATATTACTTGGATTTTTTTTTTGAGATAAGGTGATGATATGGCGTGCTATTTCGAGGCCCAAGGTGTCTAGGACAACATATTGAATTATATTAAAATATTAAATAGAATATGTGACCAATTATTCTAAGGATCTGAAAAACATCTAAATGGGTGTTAATATTAAAAATATTAGGGAACCATTGCATTCAGAGAAACAACATTTTGTTAGGTGAGGCCTAACATTGAGCATCACTTTTCATTTGTGGAAATTAATTATCGAAAATATTAAAGAATAAAATAAATTATGTTTTATTTTATGTAATGTTACCAGATGACATATCTATTTTTCATTTCTAATACTTTATTATTATAAAATTATTGTTTATCACCATATCCCAAGAATTCCTCTAAATCATAGATAATGAATACTCTCCAATGAATGAAGACGTATCGGAGACTAGATCGTGGATCATCGTGCCAATGAATTTGGGGGATCTTTTCAGTTACGAAAATGAAACTAGTCCTCATCAATGACCAATCCATCTTGAGGTAGGGAATATTTTTTCCTTCTTGGTTTTCATTTTCTTAAATTTTACACATAACAAGTTCCATCCCACAAATAGGTAGATTCGTGGTTTGATCGTTTGCGTGATGGATATTTTTTGTGCGTTAATAACAGATAGATCTTTGTGAAAATTATGGATCATAGTTTATCCTTCCAAGGAGAATGAATGGAGGTTGATTTGAACAAAAGATGAGGTATGTAACTTGGGAGTTCTTGGTTCTATTCTTTTCCCTAATTCTGGGAATTCATCACAGTTAGACCCTCTTGGACACGCCATGAATTATATGGAGGCTCCAAACGCAATCATACATCTTGATTGGTGGTAAGATGAAGTGAAGGCCAGATTAGTGTGTCCGAAGACCCATGTGTTGTGGATGTGATCTCACGTCAAATATCATACCACTGAATGAGGTTTGGTGTATTACAGAAGGGGCCACCGGCATTCCAGAACCGGCAATGGGAACTTGTGATGGCATGAAACATCCAGCCAACTTTGGGTAGTAGCACACAAGCCAGGGGAGTTGTATGGATGTTGCGACCTAGCTGTGTGGGAGCTATGTAAGCTGGATAAGGGATGAAGTCACTGTAGAGGGGAGTGTGTCTGTCGGAGACACATATGTGGTGGAACACCATGTGGACCAGACCTAGTAATCAGCCAGGTTGGGTGAGAAGGATGGGATGACCTAGAGAGACAAGGTTGTAAAGTGGATTGGGCCATACTGAAGTGGGCCAGGTCGACCTGGTGAACCAGGATGGACCATGCGTGACATGCCAAACCATGAATGGTGGACTAGGAAATGATAGATTGTGGAAGTAGTCCATGATCCGTGGTCGACGATGCTTCCACACGGCTAGGACATCAAGGTCAATTGTCATGGTGGTCAACTATATGGGTAGTCAGACGGATCGATTGACCATGGGGTTTGATGGACCCACCACCTGATCAGTCCATGAGCAAAAGGACCCCCTTCTGAATTTTCTATTGACCTTAACATTTAAAAATTGTGTTTTTTTGGAGAACTATATAAGGTGTTGTGACCCTTGTGACGGGAAATTCCTTTTGAGATATCCTAACTGAGTTTTTATGGAAGTGTACATACTACCTAATAGAATGAGAAGTATTTTCTACCAGAATGAGAGTCATTTGAGTGGAATCTTTTATAAGGATGTGGCATAGATACTAGGAGTCTCATAGTGACTATTTGACTCATAATGACTATGTGTCTTATAGATACTATGTGTCTCATAGAGACTTATGACTCCTATAGAATATGTGTCTTATAGACATTGTGTGTCTCATGTAGACTATGTCACTCCCAAATATTGTGTGTCTTACTTTGACTATGTGCTTCATGGAGACTATGTGCCTCGTGGTGACTGTATATCTCATGGAGACTATGTGTCTCATTGGAGGGAGTATATATGGATATTCTTGATTTATAAACTGTGGGAATATTAATTTAAAGAGCTATCTATATTATTACTTCATGGTATCTCCTTTGTGTCATTTCAAGGATGGTATTTCCCTCATGGTATTTTCATTATTTTATTTCATGTGAGGTATTTCATTTATTGTATTTTTTATGTGGTATTTAATTTATGGGAATCTTGTGTGGTTCTACGGTTCCTTTCAAATTATTGTTTTACTCAACCCTCTCTAGGATTTTCCTACACGTTTTCTATCTTGTGAAGACGAACATCCTTTTAACAGAGTCCAGGGTTCACCAGGACCAAAAAAAGCCTTGTCAATTTAGGCAGGGCGAGGTGATCCAACAACATTGAGCAGTAGTCCTAGTAAAATTGTCTATAGGATGGACTTTTGGGTTTAATGAATTTTCTTTTGGTGGGATTTTAGTCTAGCCTAATTTACATTACTATATATTATTTTGTTGTCATACTTTATTTCTAGTTATATAGTGTATTTATTCTTATATTTACTTAGTGTTTTTACATTTTCACTTTGTGGCTAGGAGATGTCTGTGTTTTCACAGGTACATAGTAAAATGCCTCCAATTTTTGGGATATGCCTTCTTGGGGCTAGTCACCAACCACATTCCTTTTGAGGTAGTCTTAGAGTAGTCAGAAAATGGGACCCTCTGGGATGGGTCATGACATAGTGGTATCAGTTGTGGTTGGTTCATCCTTAAGACCAAGAGTCTGTGAGTTGGATTTGGGTCAACAGTGTCATGTGTATTGAGTTAATATTTAAGGCCAGAGAATCCATTGTTGGTGTGTCAGGTGACGTATTCGTAAAAAAGGTCTCTGATTTCTACTTTACGACTCAGTATATGAAAACAATATTTATCGGAAAAAATTATGTTACATGCATTATATATGAATGGTTTGTGTTTTCCTTTCCCTTATTGAGTCATCTCTCTAGATATATTCAATTGACTATGATACATCTTGTTTTATTACAGGATGCCTCCATCTAAATATCCATCAAGGATTTCATTGTCTGATCAGGAGGATGATCTATCTAGAGATGAGGTGTCGGTATATGGTCATGAACTACAGATAGAGCCTCTGGGTAGTTTTCCTGCGATACCACCCCCATCAAGCACTATTTACTACAAGAATTAATGGCTTATAATGCAATGAGACTTATTTCATTATGTGATTTCCATATATAGGGACCTCGTATGTTTCAGGATGATTCACACCTCCAGGTAAATGAGGATTGGCTAGAGGCAGTTACTAGTGTCTTCGATTGTTTGAAGACGCCTTCCAACTATATAGTAATACATTATATTGATCTTTTGCAATGTGACGATTGAGATTAGTGACCATACATAGGATGAGATGACTCTATATTGTGATTATGTTGAGAATATCTTTAGATATGAATTATTTATGCATACATTGAGATCATTGCCCTTCCAAGGGCTTTTATATCTATAGTAGTGCTTTCTGACTATGGGAGAGTACCTAGAGAGGTTTTCCAATCATTCATGTTACATCAAAGATATCCAATTAGACTAGTTCATTAGGTATTATACATTCTATTTGGGCATACTCCAGGAGATCTTGAAATACATGATATCCCTCAGAATACCAACTTATGTGGGGGTACTTTATCAACCTCTATTGGTGATGATTTTTCTAACAGTGCAGACACTGGTAGTGGGATATACTATCTAACACTAGGCAAATGAGACCTTGGAATTAGTTATCTAACAGTAATCATTGGGATCCAAGAGGGTTAGGCACATCTTGGGAAGACCCCATCGCATTGGATCTGTGTTGTGGGGTTCCTAGGACACCTCAAATCTGTTTAGGGATACATTATGTTACACGAGTGGAAACCATGGAAATATAGAACAATATTGCCTGACATATAATATGGTCGATTAGAAGTTGGTTAAGTAACCACATAGGTAGTGGTTTATAGTTGAACATGGTGGTCTGTAGAGCAGCCAACATGGTAGATTAGTAGGCACATAAGTAGGTGGTGGATGAGGGATTGATGTACTACCACCTCTACCCATAGATGGTACACTACAGGCTCAAGGAGAAAGTGGACATGAATGAATCTTGATTTATCCATTGGATTCTAATTACCCATGGTCTGTAGGATGATTAGAATAATGATATATTCCATGTACACATTAGATTCAATTTTTATAGATATAGATTCTAGTCATTCTTTTCTTTTCACGAACCATGGCTGAGACATGGAGATTCGAATTGAGATTTTTACTCGACCTATATGCATAGTTACTCTATGGGAGAAGATTCAATGATCACACACTAGTCATGATAGTGGTTCCTTACTCATGTATGTTATATTTTCTGTTGGGATCTATTGGATGCATCGTAGGGGCCTTACAACATCATTCTTGGTATTGACTAGTTATCCATCATCCATCCATAGATTTACTATATTAAGTAATGAGTGTAGTATATCTATATTATTGGTACCATGATTTCCATTATTAGTGAAATGGAAGGAAATACAGTTCATGGTGGTTTCACTCATTGGAGGGTGTAGCTGGTTACTCATCATTTTTCAAGAGTCACCCTCAGTGTAGTGTATGATATGAGTCCTTAGTTTACTGTAGTGGTGGAGGAGTATGAGGGAATATTTTATTAGGATGTTCTAGGATTTCCTCACCTTAGGGGGGTATACATCACCATTGATCTGTTACCCAGGATATAATTGATATTTATACATTTATATCAGATGGATCCCACACATCTTCATGATCTGAGGGTAATGTTGGAGGACTTCTAGAGGAAGAACTTTGTGAGGCCTAGTTTTCACCATGGGCTACCCCGTTTTTGTTTTTCAATGTTCAATACAAGATATTGAGGTTATGTGTAGAATACTGATGCCTAAAACAAGTGAATATGAAGAATAATTATCCACTATTGAGGATCTATGTCCCCTTTGATAAATTTAAATGGGTCTAGTGATTATTTTAGTTTGACCTTAGATATAGTTATCACCATCATAGAGTATGACATGAGGATATACTGAAGACATATTTCTTATTCTGATACACCCACTGAGAGTACACGGTGATTCCATTTTCAATTAATAACTCTTTAACAGAGTTCATGGGGCTTATTAATTTGATCATACAATCTTACATATACCGGTTCATGGTGGACTTCATTGATGGAATCCTATTGTACTCAGAGTCCAAGGAGGTTCATGTGAGATGATATGGGATAGTCCTAGATACACTCTAAGTGAACTAGATTTATGGGAAGCTCTAAAAATGTCAGTTATGGATTAGATAGGTCCATTTTTATGGAAACATCATTTCAATGGTTGGAGTGGTAATGGATCCAGCGAAGATTGAGGTGGTTTTATCTTGGAATCCACCCAAGAGTGTAACTGATATGTGGAGTTTCCTTCATTTGTGTGGGTACTATATGTGTTTTGAACATGAAATTTATAGAGTATCATCATACTTGATAGCTTTGACATGAATTGGAAAACCATTCGTGTTGATGGATAAGTTCCATGAGATCATTAATTTGCAGTGATAGATATTGAAGAGCTCTACCATCTTGAGATTTCTAGATGAGGGTGCTATGTACGTTGTTATTTGTGGTGAATCCAGAAACATGATTTGTTGTGTCCTCATGCAGGGTAAATTTGTGATTTTCTATGGTTCACACATGTTAAGACCATGTGGCCAGAACTATGCAGCCCATGATAATTAGTTATCAGTGGTAGTCTTCGTATTGAAGATGTGGCTACACTACATGATAGGCAAGTAGTTTATCATCTACTCTGACCACACGAGTCTCAATTATATCTTTATCCAAAAGGATATAAACATGAGACAAAGTATATGTCCAAAGTCCCTCTAGTACTATGACTTGGGATTCTCTAAACTCCTAGGAAGGGGAATGTGGTGGATGAAGCTCTCAACCAGATATCCAATTCACAATAGTAGAACGAGTTCTCATTATAGGTATCCTTTCTGGATGGAAATGAAGCATCTTAATTCAATTCCGTGGTTTCAACCCTCCACTATTGCAAAAATTCTGGGAAGCATATATTGAGGATATCGACTGTGAGACTCTATATTCTAAGATGTAACACCCCAAACTTTCATTGTACGGCTTACCGTCTCCATGCTCTAGTGTACAATGTTATTCAACACATCGTTATTTGGATGGGTATAATAATGAGTATAATTGATGTAAATAATAAATATAACATGTTAATGATACTTTAAATATAATATACCATCCAAATTACATACTATTTCACCATCAATAGAATGATATTATCGCTTGTGCTGACATATGGCTTATCGTCTCCACGACACGATGAGATTTAATTCCTCATCATAACCATTCAATAATAATATTAATTTTATGATTAAAAATTAATGTTTAAGAACTTAATATAATTTTTTATATGAATCAAATACATCATCTCAATAAAAAACATGTCATACATAACAAAACATATAAAGGAAAATAAATCAGTTAACACCCGAAAAAATGATAATGCGGAAATATTATTAACAAATCAATTTTAGAGGATCATATATGATATCATATTGATAAATGTGGTTTTTAAATACTTTAATAAATATTATTTAACCTTTATATATGAGGTTAAAGTTCCATCAACTAAGGAAAAATATAATGAATGTTTTAATTTTACAATATCTATTTTATCTGAGGTTGTTCATACGTATGTATCTACTGGGACTTCTTTATCATCCTAATATGTGTTTCTTAAAAATGAATTTCAAATCATTTTTAATATTTAATAAATTTTTGGTTAACTTTATTTATAACTTTGGTTGAATTTTTATTTAATTTTTAAAATAAATCATTCCATTGTTTTACTTACATGGTAATTTACGACCTTTTCAATAAATTATGGAAAGAATTTATTTAAACATATACAACATGAGCTGATATTTTTTTCCATTATAAAACCTTCAATGATTCCCTTAAAATCTTATAATAAAATTATGTGAATAAAATTTTTCTTTACTTTTAAATGATTTCAACGTATAAATATATATTTAACTCTAATCGTTTTTGGATTGATTTCATCTATATAAACATCCTTTAATGGATCTTACATATTTTTTAAGTTGAATTATTGTGATACAATCTTCCATATTGTATGGAAAGTTTTGTGACATGTTGGACAGTGGAGGTGCACTTTTTATACCATTCATTGTTTATAGATAAAGTATTAACATTTGGCATGCTAGTTTTCATACGAATGTTTATTTTATGTTTCAACCATTTCAAGTGAGAAATGAATTGGATGTAGTAAGTGATGGGTGTGGCCATCTATATCCCCTAGATACATCAGTAGGTCTCAAGAGAAATACTTGTTTCTTGTCCCATGTCCTTGAGAAAATTTTTATTTTTAGTCTTGGCATGAGGCCTAGATTATGGGGTTATGATGTCCGATATTATGCATTCTATCATTATGAAATTTTCTATTGATATTACAGGTGATTATTCGACCAGTAGAGTATCCATGTGAATACATAAATGAAATAATTTTATTTATCTTTGACATATTATGCTGAAATTTATGTTTAAAATGTTTGTTTATTAGTCTTATACATTTCCTTAAATGTTTATTCTTATTTTTGATTGTTTTCTCTATATTATTATCTTTACTGAGTATTAGAGCTCATCCATTTGTTTTGTTTTATTTTTTCCCAAATGTGAAAATCATATTATGAAGGACATTTACAGATAGAATAAGGGAGATGATAGTTTTCAGTGGATACAAAATTTATTTTTGTCATTTCTTAATGTAATGTAAAACATATGTATGTATCTAGTACTTCAAAGGATAATATACGGGTCTTTCATTCATTATATTATCTCTTGTCATCATTCCAATAATATGTAATAATGCACTGACTCAGGGTAACTAGGGTTGGGAAATGAAATTTGGTATCAATGGATGTTTAGTACAAACCTTGGAAAATATATTTAGATAAACTTTTATTAGATAACATTACCCTAAGATGGACTTATAAGATTACTATAGAAGAACATCTAAAAAAATTTGTAATAGAGATATTATGTTCGTTTTCACATAAAAACATCATTGTCTATATACTACAAGTGGATGAAGGTCTGGAACAAATGTACCTAGGAGTGAAAGCACTGACAATGTGTTTCAGACATGGCCCGGGGTATCATGTTACATGATAGATGGCCTTACTTCGCA
Source organism: Viscum album (assembly GCA_963277665.1). NCBI lineage: Eukaryota > Viridiplantae > Streptophyta > Magnoliopsida > Santalales > Viscaceae > Viscum > Viscum album. The sequence goes on from OY728136.1 coordinate 616,535,713, forward strand.
ACTGGTTCGACACTCATGATGGATATAGATAGTACATTTCAAATTTTATTTAGAACCCATTATGAAGGATTTATATGTAAATACTTCCACAAATAAAACATTTTTATGATTATGGATTATATTCATTAATTGATCAATTTATGTTTAGTATTTTACATGTTCGGAATTATGCAATGGGATTCATAAACTAATCATGTGTATGTCATTGTTTAGAAATGGAACCTAGTGGAAGTAATGGAAACCATATTAATGCACATAATCAGTGTAGGGATTACTATCCTACTCAATATAATTACACTGGAGCTGGTGATGCAATTGGTTCTGAACATCTTATAACCATACTAGGTTAACTCACTCAGGTTATGAATAATAACCCAGCCAATGTGAAGCTTCCTGATCCACAACATAGAGGATCAGTGTTAGAATACTTCATGAAACAGAAACAACTAAAATTCAATGTGACTAAAAATCTGTGTGTAGTTGAGAAATGGAAAAAGTTTCTTAGAAAATATATTACAAGCTTTAAAAACTACTGAAAGGGTAAAAGATGTCATGGAAGTTTATCACCATAAGTAGATGAAAATCGACGGTGGTGATTAATTAAAAACACAAAAGACGATGAAGAAGTGTCAAATATGGAATATATGGATTTTAAAGATCACTTTATAGAAAAATTCATTCCTCGTAAAGACCGAGTGAGTATTAAATGGAAATTTTAGAGTCTAAGGAAAAAGGAGGCTGAAAATTTCCCAATGTATGAGGAAAACATTACATGGATTGCAAGGAATGACCCAAATTTTATACATAACCTATTTAGTAATATTTATCAATTCCATGATGGGTTAAAACAACTTCTTTGTCAAGCATTAGTCTCTCAATCCATCTCATCATATAAAGTTATACACTCATGTTTTATAAAGAGAGAAAAGGAATTATCTATGTCTTATGACTTTAAAGAGAAGCAATAGAAGAATATATCTACGGAACACTCTAAAAAAAGAAATAACTGGAACAAGGGAAAAGTTGAATTTCCATCCAACAATAATTATGTGAAGAAACTTATTAGTACATAGCTAAAGGGGAAGATAGTTTGTTACATTTGTGGAGAAAAAGGACACCAAACTCGTGATTTCCAAGGGATGAAATAGGATAACAATGTTCAATGATACAATTGTAAATAAGTGGAGAATTATGCATATTAATGTACTAAGCGTCATGGAAACTTATCTCAAAAAATTCTGTTGGAGAATGTCCCATCATATGTGATCACAACTCCAGAGGTTGAAGATCAAAATGATGTTATGGACTGTACCTTAATTATTTCCTCAATATTAGCCAATGTTTTATTTGATTCTAGATCATTTCATTCCTTCATACCTTCATAGTTTTCCAAGAAAATAATATATTTCCTATTTTACTTATTTAGGGTGTTTTCATTTTAAACTCTTAAGGGATATGTTACTGAATTAATGTTTTTTCACTCAGATAACATAATGGAATATAAACATGCATTATCGACTAATCATTTTGTGATACCCATGATTGAATTTGATATAATCCTCGGTATGGATTGGATTTTTAACCTTGATGTGAAAATTTATTATAATAAGAAGTAGGTAAAAAAATTATGATGATAAACAATCCCTTATCTTTAGAGTAGAAACATCAAAATCTGATTCTCATCTAGATCCACCCCTAGTAGCTCTACTATATTCAATTATTAAGGACTAAGGGAGTTAAATAACTATGGGTGTGGAAAGGAATGTACAAATAGAGGTTATACCTATTGTGCAAGAATATGTTGATGTGTTTCCCCGAGATTTACTTGTAAATACTCCAGAATGAGAAATGGTGTTTTCCATTGATGTAATTCCTAGTTCAAGGCCCATATCCAAGACCACTTATATAATGGAGACTGTTTAATTAGTGGAACTATATAAACAACAAGAGGAATTGAGTAATAACGGATTTCTTCACCCGAGTGCTTATCTATGGGGATGCCTTGATCGTTTTGATAAGAAGAAAGATGGATCTATGAGTTGGTGCATTGAATATAGAGAGATGAATGTAACAACAATAAAGTACAAGTATCCCCTAACTCGCATTGAATATTTATTTGATCCACTTCATCAAGATAAATATTTTTCAATGATTGACACTTGATTGGGATACCGTCAGTTGTGCGTAATTATGGAAGACATTCCAAAGACAACACTTTGTACTAGGTATGGGTATTATGTGTATATAGTAATTCCTTTTGGACTAACTAATTAACCTGTTGTTTTCATTGGTCTGATGAATAACTTTTTCATGGAATATCTTGATGAATTTATAGTACTATTTATTTATGATATCTTGGAATACTCCAAAAGCTATGAAGATCATGAAACCCACTTGTGTACTATTATAAATACTCTTAGAAGAAATGAATTACTTGGAAACTTGATAAAGTGTGAATTCTAGCTTCAAGATACTTTTTTTCATGGACATGTTTTTTCTAAGGATGGAATCTCGGTTAATCCTTCAAATATAGTGGAAATCCATGAATAGAAAACACGTACGACTATAACTGAGGTATGGTGTTTTATTGGTTTAGTAGTTTACTATCATAGTTTTGTCCAGAATGTTTCACAATTTTCTAACCCATTAACCATGATCAAACATAAAGGGGTAAAATTTGTTTGGATAAAAGAGGGTGAGGAATGTTTTGATGAATTCAATAGAATAATAGTCATTTATCTTTTCAGGATTATATGATGATGGCGAGAGCACAAGACATCCTCTTTGAAAAGGAAAAGGGCGATACCTCATTTTTTGGGTCTCAATCCTGATATTTTCAATTGATTTATTCAATCCTAAATGGGAACTGGCCTTTCAAGATGATTGAGATCCCTCAACGAATCAATCCAAATCCATGGAATCTCAAGAAACTTTTTCTTTGAAAATAAAGTGTTTCTCATATGTTGAAGCACATTCGAGATCTGCGGATCCATCTAATGAAGAAGTAGTTGCATCCTCTAATGTTGTGTGGCTTGAGGTGTAACATCCCAAGTAAGTAATTAGTAATAGATATTTTTATCTATGTCTATTAATGAATTAGATAGTGTTTTAGAGGCTTAAAATGAAAATAAATCCAATCTTAAGAATGGAATACACTAATATTTTTTAAAGGATTGTTTTACTGCCTTTTGATGGAAAACCATTTTTGAATATATCTTTTGAAAATTTTAAAAGCTATGATTGTCAAAATAAACTTATTCTTTATGATTGGGACATCAAAATTTACTTTGTGTGAATTTTTTGTATTTTTCTGACAGTGTTAATTTTTTAATGAATATTGTAAAATGTTGTATTTTAATTCAAAAACTCTTTTTAATCTAATTTATTAATATGATTATATTAACTTTTTATTTGGTTTCAAAGTTAAATTACAATATATTTTTACCATTTAATCCAATTGTGGTCATTGGAATCAATTTCACTTTGAAATTGGACTTAAACTAGTGTCAATCTTTTCATAGATATTGTTTCAAAAAAACCCGCTATTTGTCATGACAGCAGGAATTAATTATTAAATTAATTAATGTGACTTATATGTTTTGAATTTTGTAAAATAGACTTTATTTATGAATTCGGAGTATCAAATATAGCTTAGGTTGAATTTTCGGAAATTTTCTGAAAAACATCAATTTTTGATGAATAGTGAAACCACTAAGTGGTACTTATAAAAACTGATTTTTCCATTTAAATGAAATTTTTCCATCATTTTGTTTTGAATTTCAAAAATCTGACATACATGGTTGTCATTAAGAAGTAAAATGTGGTTCAATGAGATTAAAATAATTTTTTGGTGAATAGTAACTCTTAGGTTCTTAATCGCGATTAGTGTTAATTAGTGTAGTTTAAGGTAAAAATAATGTTTTAATAATATGAGATGAGCTTGACACATGTCCTACCATCATTGGATGTGTCATGGCCGACCTAGAAAAGCCATGGGTTAACTTGGGGACCCCATGGAACCACTTTGGTTGGGAAATGACATAAATAACTTTTTATTAAATGTTAAAGTAAAAATGACACACACATAAGGTATTTTACTAAAACAATTTTTTCATGGGGTTATAAATGCCAGATTTTTTACTATAAATATTTATTAGAAAGCTACAAATATTTCCTACATCATAGTATTTTTTTTATAATTTTTAGACATTAAATAAATTAAATTATTTATGACATCATGATGATGAAGTGATGACCTCATTATTTAACGATTTAAATAAAATGGAAGGATAATGTAATATATAAGACCTAAACATGTAAAAAACCTATTGGATGAGTGGATTTCGAACCCTTATCACCTTATTCTGGAATTATATCAACGTGGGACCTTTTGAATACGAATCTCATTTTAAAATAGAGTAACTTATCTTTACTTTCCAAGAGTGCCCCTCCTCTCCTCTTATAAAAGGCCCCCACCTCTACCTCCTTAACCACACTCCCAAAGCCTTTTTCTCGGCCAAACCCTGCCCATTTTTTCTCTCCACTTCTCTCTCTTACTCTTTGAAGCCTCACATTGGACAGAAGTCTTCCCAAGGAAGCCTTTGAGCTCAAACCAAAGGGAGTTACCCGATTTTAAGGTAATATCTTCTTTTAAGTCCTTTTGTTTTATTTTTCTTCTCCAACCCCTGAAACTCTTTTTATTATTTTATTTTGTAACAAATCCATTATCCTCAATATACTAGGATGTTGTTATAATATGGATTAGAGCTACACTTACTCACACCTACATCTAATGGTTAACGAACATAATATTTCCGTGGATGGTGACTTTATGCCTCCTGAAACGATGATTGTTCAACATTATTTTAACACCATCAAAGGTAGCCATTAAGATGTCACTATATTTATATATGATATATAATATTTTTATGTCTTCCTTAAGCTTATGGTTTTTTCTTTTTGGTCGTACCTTTATGGTTTCCACTATGGGTAAACGCGATATCTTCATTTAAGGAAGTGTGGACTACCGCCCCTTCAAAATGATTTGATTCGTTAAATACCATATGTGGGACGTATAAAGGATGGAACTATGATATCATATATGATATTATACTGGAAATATAATATACCTTTTTATAATAATGATTCCATTCTATAAAATATGAAATAGAAATGAAAGTAGCGTTCATGCGTACGTACGGCTTACCGTCTCCATGAACGGTGCATTTCATTTCATACCTCTAAATGATTATTTAATATTATAAATTCATGAATTTAATGGATATATATGTCATATATGATATCTTCATCATGAATACAATTCTGGATATAATGGGTACATGAACAACTTGTAATTATAAAGGGCTTATCTTTGACTCAAGTACCAATGATCGTTAAAACGACTGTTATTAACTTAAATAATTACATAGTGTTAATGACATGGTAATATGTGACATAAAAGGATTAATGAACTTGAAAAAGGTTCTTAAACAAGTAGAAACTAACTCAAGTTTATTATTCAGGAGATTAAAGAACGACCAAGTCAAGTCGGACCCGAGTTATGGGACTTCGTCTCAATCTCCTTTCATTGAGGCATATTTTCTTTTATACACAACCTTCTTTTATACGGTGTATAAACCCCTTTGACATTTATGTTTATCCAAAATGAATCTTTTTTATAAGATTCTTTTTACAAAATGAAAAAACGGAATGTTTTTGTCGTACGTATGCGGTGACAACGACTTCTCTACCACCGTGACCGTTATTTGAATTTCGGCTTCCTCTACAAGCCATACCTTCTTTTTAAAAGATAAATAAATACCATGTTTTAATTTTCTTTTATTTTGGTATTGAAAATGGTTTTCATATTTTTTTATATCAATGTGTTGTATTGATATCTTTTGATTGAACTGTGGAAATGTTATGTTTCCGTTATTCATGTTTTATGTGACACGATTATGTTGTGGTTCATGGGAATTATTATGAAGACGGGTGGTTCCCTGATAAACTAAGGGCGGGTGAGCCCGATATAGCTCTACAATGTATTGGGTAACATGAAGGAGTGAAACGTTAAGGTTTCTCCGAAGAGATTTAGGGAATATACTGGGATGGGTATTCCAAATGTAACCAAGAGGGTTACTCCCTACTTAAGGATGTTATGAATGCCTCAAGTTACCTTTATGTATTATGATTTCTATGATTTATTCATGATTTGATGAGGTATGTTAAAGTGCATATGTTTTATGGGTAAAGTATGATTTCATTCTTATGTATATATGTACCCATGATTCCTTTCCATATTTTTAATTCCCTTACTGATCTTTTTATGCTCATCCCAAGTTTTTTGAAATGTTTTTCACAGGTCAAGGGAAAGGTACATGATATGATGATAGTGTCAAGGAAGTGTCAAGAAATAATCCATGTTTTATTTTAAATGTGTTTCCATTGATGGGAATGAAGAATACTATCTTTATTTAACCACTTTGTTTATATTAGGAATGTAATGCAAGTTTTATGATCTAATTCTCTAAAACTATAAACCCGAAAATATCCTCAATGTGTAATCCTGTAATAACTCAAGATTAAGTAAGGTTTAAGGCCGGGGCCTTATAGTTGGTATCAGAGGTCGGTTTAGATAACTTTAGGAGTTATAATTCTATTAAATTATTATCCAAAAATATTTTTTTAAATGATATAGTATTTGAAGATTACCATGTTGCTTCATCTAAGACATGTTTGTTCAGAATGGTTTTCCACAGAGGAAATAGGGAAGCAGTGCTAGGAAGGCATACCGAAGGAAATAACCTTCCGAATCAGCATCCTGAGATGGTCGGAATTGGAACTGAACAGTTTGATGCTGTAATGGAATAGTTGACTCAAGCGATAAATTGCGGTGGTAACCATACACGAGATCAGCCAGATCAACCGCAGAGGAACATGTCAGTGGTGGAACATTTCATGAGTCAACATCCCCCATCATTCAGAGGATCATCTGACCTTGTGCTAGCTGAAGGGTGGATTAAAGCACTGGAGTATATTTTTTATGTCATGGGGTGTTCAGACAATCAAAAGGTTAGTCTTGCTATTTACCGTTTGGAGGGTGAGGCAGATCAGTGGTGGTATATGGTTAAAAATATTAGGGACGCCGATGAGATTGATGCTCTTGACTGGGATGAATTCAAAGGTATGTTACTTGAGATGTATTTTCCTAAGGCTGTTCGACTTAGGATGGAAAATCAATTCTTAGAATTGAGCCAAGAGGAAGACTCAGTGGCTACCTATGAAGAAAGGTTCACTCGATTGGCAAGGTATGCTCCAAATTTTATCCAAGACCTTGATAGTAAAATCAATCGTTTTTACTCTAGATTAAAGACAAAATATTGAAGGGCATTAGCTTCTCGTGAGTTTAAAAGTTATGAAAAGCTTATTCTATGTGCTGAGAAGGTGGAAATGGAGTTTGCCGATGATCAAGTGTTCTATAACAACCAACAGAAGAAGAGACCGAGGTGGCAGGAGAAAGGTAAGAATTCGTCAAAAATGTCTGATGGTAAGAAAACTAAGTTTCCAGTTTGTGATAAATGTGGCAAAAGGCATGCTGGGGAATGTCTTCTGAATTCTGGAAAGTGCTACCGATGTGGTAAGATGGGACATAAGGCTAGTGATTTCACTGAAAAGGATCAAGGTGAAGGTAAGACCAAATTGGATTTACAGTTAGTGAAATGTTATAAGTGCAATGAGATGGGTCACTATGCAAACGAGTGTCCGAAAAATATCTTGAGTGATGGGAAGCAGTTAGACTACAAGCAGAAAGGGGTGGTGAAATCATTTGCAACTACTTCAGCAGATGTCGGGCCGTCAACTGATGTTGTATCAGGTACTATGTTTGTTTTTTCAGATTATGCCAGTGTGTTGTTTGATTAGGGGTCAACACATTCTTTCATCTTTGAAACCTTTTCTAGTAAAATGGTAATACCATCTCAAGAAATGACTCCTGAACTTTTGGTAAAAACACATGGGGGGAATGTTGTGGCAAAAAGAATTTATAAGAGTCTTCCTATCCTTATCTGTGAAAAGAACCTACTTTCAAACCTTATTGTTCTACCTCTAGTAGAGTTTGATGTTATCCTGGGTATGGATTGGCTCTCTATTTACCATGCTAAGATTGACTGTAGAGATAATGAAGTTTCTTTTCAGAAAGACTTTTAGTTTGTGTAAAAGAATGAACCCTTATTGTTGATAACTTATCAAGAGGCCAAGAAACTTGTAAAAGATGGAAATGAATGTTACCTTGCACACATAATTGAAAATAAAGGAACTGTTTAGATTAATGATGTGCCAGTGGTAAATGAATATCCTGATGTTTTTCCTGATGAGTTTCCTGGAATAATACTAGATCGAGAAGTTGAATTTACTGTTGACTTAGTTCCTAATGCTAAGCCAATTTCAAAACCCCCTTATCGAATGGCTCAAATTGAACTTTTATAGTAGAAGGAGCAATTGCATGATTTATTAGATAAAGGTTTCATTCGACCTAGCACATCACCATAGGGTGCTCCTGTATTTTTTGTTAAAAAGAAAGATGGTTCAATGAGACTTTGCATTGATTATAGATCCTTGAATAACATCACTGTTATGAACAAATATCCTTTGCCTCATATCGATGATTTGTTTGATCTGCTCCAGGGAGCTCAGTATTTTTCCAAGATTGACTTGAGATCGGGGTACCGTCTGCTAAAGGTAAAGGAAGCATAAGTTCCGAAGACCGTGTTCCGTACAAGATATGGCCATTATGAATTTGTAGTAATGCCTTTTGGGATAACCAATGCACCTGCTGTATTTATGGACTTAATGAATATAATTTTCCATGAGTTCTTGGATAAGTTTGTGGTGGATTTTATTGATGATATTTTGGTTTTTTCTAATAGTAATGAAGAGCATGAAAGACATTTAAGGGTTATCTTGCAAACCATAAAAGAAAAGAAATTTTATGGGAAATTTAGCATGTGTGAGTTTTGGTTGCAACAAATTTCTTTCCTTGGTCACATTATTTATAAAGATTGGATAACTGTTGATCCTGCAAAAACAAAAGTTGTGGAAGACTGGCCAAGACCCACAAATGTAACTGAAATTCGTATCTTCCTTGGATTGGCAGGCTATTACCGAAGGTTTGTTAGAAATTTTTCACGGTTATCTAGTCCAATGACTAAGCCAGCTCGGAAGGGTGTTAAGTTTATCTGGACAAAAGAATGTGATGATTGTTTTTAGGAATTTAAAAGAAGATTGGTGAATGCTCCAGTTTTGGCACTACATTCCAAGAATGATGAGTTTGTTATCTACAGTGATGCTTCAGTGAAAGGACTTGGTTGCGTCCTAATGTATAATGATCAGGTAATTTCTTATTCTTCACGGAAGTTGAAAACTCATGAGGTAAATTACCCTACACATGATTTGGAATTAGCTGCTGTTGTTTTCACTTTAATAATTTTGAGGCATAATTTTTATGGTGTAAAGTGTGAAATGTATACTGATCACAAAAGTTTAAAGTATATATTCACTCAGAAAGAGTTGAACATGAGACAAAGGAGATGGGTTGAATTAATCAAGGATTATGATTGTACAATTCATTAATATCTGGGAAAAGAAAATAAAGTGGATGATGCTTTGAGTCGAAAAAGTAATGCTTCATTAGTAATATTGTGTTTGGAATGTGATCCTTTGGTTAAGGATTTGATGAACTTTGGCATAGAAGTTGTTCGTGCAGGAAGTTCTTCTATTTTGTTTCAGGTATCAGTGAGATCATCTCTATCAGATAGAATCAAGCAAGCGCAGAAGAAAGACAGTGAGTTGCAGAAAAAGGTAGAGCTAGTTCAGAAAGGTATGTTGCCTGAATTCAACATTGATAATGATTGCGTTTTGAGATTTGGGAAGAGATTGTGTGTGCCATGTGATTCACAGTTGAAGAGAGAGTTGTTATGTGAAGCTCATAGTTCTCTGTTTTCAGTTCATCCTGGTAGTACTAAGATGTAAAGAGATCTGCGGGAGTATTACTGGTGTGATGGAATGAAAAGAGATATTGTTGATTTTACAATGAAGTGTTTGACTTGTCAGTAGGTTAAAGAAGAGCTGCAGTTACTGAAAGGGATGCTTCGGCCTTTACCAGTGCCAGAGTGGGAATGGGAGAATATATCAATGGACTTTGTTGTGGGATTACCGAAGACATCTCGAGGTAATAATGCAATATGGGTTATTGTTGATCGCTTGACCAAATCTTCTCTTTTCCTTGCTATACGAGATACTTTTTACCTAGATCAACTTTCCCGTTTGTATCTTAAAGAGATAGTCAGGTTACATGTATTTCCTCTCTCTATTGTATCTGATCGTGATCCGAGGTTCACTACTATCTTTTGGAAAGGCCTTCAGAAGTCGTTGGGTACTGAATTTAATTTTAGTACAGCTTTTCATCCTCAATCAGATGGGTAGTCAGAACAAAAAATTCAGACATTGGAGGATATGCTACATTCTTGATCTAAGGATTATCAGGGATGTTGGGACCAAAATCTTTCTTTGTTTGAATTTTCATATAATAACAGTTTTCATTTTAGTATACAGATGAGACCATTTCAGGCATTAAATGGGAAGCGGTGTCGAACTCTAGCTTTATGGGAAGAAGTGGGTGAAAGGAAGTTGATGGGGCCAGAATTGGTAGAAGAGATGGAAGAAAAAGTTCAGCTGATTCAGAAACACATGAGAATAGCTCAGAGCAGGCAGAAGAGTTATGCGCACAACAGGAGGAAGGATCTCTCTTTTGAGGTAGGTGATCATGTTTTTCTCAAAGTATCACCATGGAAAAGTGTGATGCGATTTGGTAAGAAAGGAAAGACGAGTCCAAGGTTCATAGGACCATATGAAATTATGGAGAGAGTTGGATCAGTTTCATACAGAGTGGCTTTACCTTCGATTTTATCTGAGGTATACAATGTTTTTCATGTTTCGATGTTGAGGAAGTATATGCCAGATCCATCTCATGTTTTGAGTCTAGAGGTAGTTCAGCTGGAAGAGAACCTATCTTATGAGGAACAACCGGTCTAGATTCTTGACCAAAGGGAGAAAGTGTTACTATATAATGTGATTAATCAGGTAAAGGTTTTGTGAAAAAACCACATGATGGAAGAGGCAACCTGGGAATCTGAAAATGCAATGAGGGATAAGTACCCCCATTTATTTGATAAGTAAATAAATTGCGGGGAAGAAATTTTCTAAAGGGGGGAAGGATGTAACATCCCAAGTAAGTAATGAGTAATAGATATTTTTATCTATGTCTATTAATGAATTAGATAGTGTTTTAGTGGCTTAAAATGAAAATAAATCCAATCTTAAGCATGGAATACACTAATATTTTTTAAAGGATTGTTTTACTGCCTTTTGATGGAAACCCATTTTTAAATATATATTTTGACACTTTTATAAGCTATGTTTGTCAAAATAAACTTATTCTTTATGATTGGGACATCAAAATTTACTGTGTGTGAATATTTGGTATTTTTCTGACAATGTTCATTTTTTAATGAATATTGTAAAATGTTGTATGTTAATTCAAAAACTCTTTTTAATAAAATTTATTAATATGATTAGATTATCATTTGAATTGGTTTTTAAGTGAAATTACAATATATTTTTAGCATTTAATCCAATGGTGGTCATTGGAATCAATTTCACTTAGAAATTGGACTTAAACTAGTGACAATCTTTTCATAGATATTGTTTCAAAAAAACTCGTTATTTGTCATGACAGTGGGAATTAATTATTAAATTAATTAATCTGAATTATATGTTACGAATTTTATAAAATATGCTTCATTTTTGAATTAGGAGTATCAAATATATCTTAGGGTGAATTTTTTGTAATTTTCTGAAAAACTTCAATTTTTGATGAATAGTGAAACCACTACGTGGTACTTATAAAAACAGATTTTTCCATTTAAATGAAATTTTGCCATCATTGTGTTTTGAATTTCAAAAATCCGACATACATGGTTGTCATTAAGATGTAAAATGTAGTTCAATGAGATTAATATAATTTTTTGGTGAATAGTAACTCTTAAGTTCTTAATCGCGATTAGTGGTAATTAGTGTAGTTTAAGGTAAAAATAATGTTTTAATAATATGAGATGAGCTTGAAACATGACCTACCCTCATTGGATGTGTCATGGCCGACCAAGAAAAGCCATTGGTGAACTTGGGGACCCTATGGAGTCACTTTGGTTGGGAAATGACATAAATAACTTTTTATTAAATGTTAAACTAAAAATGACACACACATAAAGTGTTTTACTAAAACAATTTTTACATGGGGTTATAACAGTCAGATATTTGACTATAAATATTTATTAGAAATATAAAAAGATTTCCTACATCATAGTATTTTTTTCTATAATTTTTAGACATTTAATAAATTAAATTATTTATGACATCACGATGATGCAGCGATGACCTCATTATTTAACGATTTAAATAAAATGGAATGATAATGTAATATCTAAGACCTAAACATGTCCAAAACCTATTGAATGAGTGGATTTCTAACCCTTATAACCTTATCCTCTAATTATATCAATGTGGGACCTTTTTGAATCTGATACTCGTTTTAAAATAACGTAACTTATCTTTACTTTCCAAGAGCGCCCCTCCTCTCCTCTTATAAAAGGCCCCCACCTCTACCTCCTTACCCACACTCCCAAAGCCTTTGGCTCGGCCAACCCCTGCCCATTTTGTCTCTCCACTTCCCTCTCTTACTCCTTGAAGCCTAAATTTGGGCTGATGTCTTCCCAAGGAAGCCTTTGATCTCAAACCAAAGGGAGTTACCTGATTTTAAGGTAATGTCTTCTTTTAAGTCCTTTTGTTTTATTTTGCTTCTCCAACCCCCTAAACTCTTTTTATTCTATTATTTTGTAAAAAATACATTATCGTCAATATACTAGGATTTTTTTATAATATGGATTCGAGATACACTTACACACACATACATCTAATGGTAAACGAACATACTGTTTCCGTGGAAGGTGAATTTATGACTCCCGAAACGATGATTGTTCAACATTCTTTTAACACCTTCATAGGTGGCCATTAAGATGTCACTATATTTATATATGATATATAATATGTTTATGTTTTCATTAAGCTTCTTTTTTTTTATTTTTGGTCATACCTTTATGGTTTCCATTATGGGTAAACGCGATATCTTCATTTAAGGAAGTGCGGACTACCGCCCCCACAAAGTGATTTGATTCGTTAAATACCATATGTGGGATGTATAAAGGATGGAACTATGATATTATATATGATATTAAACTGGAATTATGATATACCTTTATATAATTATTATCCCATTCTATAAAATATGAAATATAAATGAAAGTAGCGTTCATGCATACGTACAGCTTACCCTCTCCATGAACGGTGCATTTCATTTCATACCTCTAAATGATTATGTAATATTATAAATGCATGCATGTACGGGATATATATGTCATATATGATATCTACATCATGAATACCATTCTCGATATAATTGGTACATGAACAACTTGTAATTATAAAGGTCTTATTTTTGACTCAAGTACCAATGATCGTTTAAACGACCGTTATTAACTTAAATAATTACATAGTGTTAATGACATGGCAATAAGTGATATAAAATGAATAATGAACATGAAAAAGGTTCTTAAACAAGTAGAAATTAACTCAAGTTTATTATTCAGGAGATTAAATAACGATCTAGTCATGTCGGACCCGAGGTATGGGACTTCGTCTCAATCTCCTTTCATTGAGGCATATTTTGATTTATAGACAACCATCATTTATACGGTGTATAAACCCCTTTGACTTTTACGTTTATCCAAAATGAATCTTTTCTATACGAAGCGTTTTACTAAATGACAAAAGGGAATTTTTTTGTCGTACGTATGCGGTGACAACGACTTCTCCGCCACCATGACCGTTATTTGAGTTTCGGCTTCCTCTACAAGCCATGCCTTCTTTTTAAAAGAAAAATAAATACAATGTTTTAATTTTCTTTTATTTTGGTATTGAAAATGGTTTTCATTATTTTTTTTATATCAATGTGTTGTATTGATATCTTGTGATTGAACGGTGGAAATGTTATGTTTCCTTTATGCATGTTTTATGTGATACGATTATGTTGAGGTTCTTGGGCATTATTATAAAGACGGGTGGTTCCGTGATAAACTAAGGGCGGGTGAGCCCGATATAGCTCTCCAATGCATTGGGTAACGGGAAGGAGTGAAACATTAAGGTTTCTCCAAAGAGATTTAGGGAATATACTGGGATGGGTATTCCAAACGTAACCAAGAGGGTTACTCCCTACGTAAGGATGTTATGAATGACTCAAGTTACCTTTGTGTCTTATGATTTCTATGATTTATTCATGATTTGATGAGGTATGTTAAAGTGCATATGTTTTATGGGTAAAGTATGATTTCCTTCTTATGTATATATGTACCCTTGTTTCCTTTCCATATTTTTATATCCCTTACTGAGCTTTTTATGCTCATCCCATGTTTTTTGAAATGTTTTTCATAGGTCAAGGGAAAGGTACATGATATGATGATAGTGTCAAGGAAGTGTCAAGAAATAATCCATGCTTTATTTTAAATGTGTTTCCATTGATTGGAATGAAGAATACCATCTTTATGTAACCACATTGTTTATATGTGGAATGTAATGCATGTTTTATGATCTAATTCTCAAAAACTATAAACCCGAAAAGATCCTCAATGTGTAATCTTGTAATAACTCAAGATTAAGTAAGGTTTAAGGCTGGGGCCTTATATGAGGACGATGCTTTTATCAATGGAAGAAGATCCATAGTCCCTTCAACAAATCACTACTCTTTACAAATTTTTGATCTTGGGTCGATTAAATTTCTCTAAGGGATACAAACCTTGGCATTATAATGATCTCAAAAAGTCGAATATCTCATTGTTGTTGCACATTATCTTGAAGGTTAATTCTTGTAAGAAGAGTATTTTTTCATATAATCTTTCAATACAAGTAGGTGATGAATTATTCTTAGGGAATTGGAAACATAAAATTGAAACCTGGATTTCTCTGGTTATACGAGTGGGATGTCAATTTTAATCCCTTTAAACTCAAGTAATCTAATTCACATATTTGGGTAATATTGAATGGTTTGAATTGGTTTTATTGGAATCTAATGATCATTAATGATCTTTCCTCTTGCATTGGCCTTTCAATCAAAATGGATCAAAGAATAATGGATAGGGAAGTTTTCAACTTTTCTCAAATGCTAGTGGATATTAAATTTAAATTGAAACACCTTGCTAGCATTATATTTAATTGCAATGGTAACAAATCTGATGTTAAAATTTGTTATGAGAATGTTCCTCTTTTTTTGGAGGTCTACATGATGATTGGACACATGGTATCAAACTGAAAAGCTCTCCAAAAGAAGGTTAGTGATCCTAAATTCTTGGAGTGTATTGATGGAAATAGGAACAAATGGAATAAAAATTTCCCTACTGAGAAAAAGGGAGTCATCAAAAAGATTGCTGGAACATTAGGGGTTCCAATGAAGGATCAAAAGGATACTGTTTCTATTATTTTTGGATTTTCATATCCTGCTTCTTATAAAAGTATCTATGTTGAGAATCCGCCCGGTATGTCTACCAATTTTAAATCATGGGCTGATTTAGTTGAAGAGGATGAGAACACACCTACTATGGGGGAACCTGTGGTGAATTACCCTACGATTTAGGATTTCATTGACAATCACTTGCTTCAATCTAATTTATCATCTAACACTATTAATTTGGTGATAGGCCTTTAAAAGGAAGTAGTGAATGAATTTTTTTTATGGAATTGTATAGTGATTACAGAAAACCGGTTTTGTGGTAGGGTACTATAATACTTTTTGAATCCCATGAAGATACTAATGAATTACCAGTTTCATCTAAAAGACTGCCTCCTAGAAAGAATCCTAAAAATTCTGAATATTAAGATCAGAATAATTTGGTCATTCTTATTGTTCTGTAGGATGTCCAGCTAACTGAATGGTTGGTCAAATCTGGTCCCCCTAGTGACCTGGTGCGCACATACTCAAAAATATTTCAATTTTGCAGCACATGCTAAGAGGGTAGTGAAAATAATGATGATGATTCAAACATCATTCCAATACATGATATTTAGATAGATCTGTTTAGTACATGTCTGAAGTGCAAGAGAAAAGATGTTATTACTATCATTGCCGATATAGATGAATTGTTACCAAGCTCTTCTATTAATAAAAAGAAGGTTGGATGACCATCGAAGAAGACATGAAGAAAAGGGGTCATAACCCCAGTTTCATTTAAAAATGATGTTTTTCATTTTGAGATCCTCAGGTCTGGGAAATCATGAGACCATCAGATCCATCCTGTTATTTATCCAGAAACATAATCCAGTTATCAATGTCCTTTCAAAACATAAAAAAATATCTTCCTCTTGTATCTCTAGATTTGAGAGTTTGGTTTCTCACCTCATTGACACCAACAGGTGTTCAACTGATATCAAAAGTCTATGGATTCTTTCTCACTCCTCTTTAGAAATCATCTACATGATCACTACTAGTAATCAACATGCCAATTATTCTATCATCTACCTTGGTTATCACTTTATATTCTTCTTTATTTATGCCAGTAATAGGTATCAGGACCATAGGAACCTGTGGGTTGACATAGGAGATCTCAATTCTAGTATTACATGCCCATGGATCATTTTGGGGGACATCAATGCAATTTTAACTCTGAATGAGAAAATGGGGCCTGAAAAAACCCCATTTCTTCTAGGGAATTCAGATCATGTGTTGATCAAAATGATTTTTTTGAGGTCAGTCTAATTAGAGATAAATATTCCCAGTACATGAGGCATCTTAACAGTTTTTTGCTAGTAAAATTGACAGATCTTTCATCAATGAGGATTCAGTGGACACTTGGGGATCCATATATTGTTCTACCACATCCTAGCTCAATTTTACCATCATCCAATATTGGTGGATATTGCTGAGAAGGTACCCATGCCTCCTCTTCCATTCTGATTCAATAGGTTCTGGGTTACTCATCATTAATGAAAGTTCATTGTTCAAAGAACATGGAACATGGTGAATTGCAGTAATGTTTCCTTTTCTTATATCACCATGCTCAATATCCTAAAAATAATTATGAGACATTGGAGCAAGAGTTTCTTTAGCTCACTCGATTTTGATATCTCAATCTCGAAGCTTTTGTTAAGACTTTTCAAGAATTCAACATTAAAAATAAATTCGTTGATGGGATTCTGGAGTAATCTAAGTTGCCCCTGAAGCTCAAAAAACTCATTGAATTAAATTATTCCTTTCAAAGGGATCTATTTACGGTAAAATGGATAAAGGATTTTGAAAACAACAAAAATATCATCAATTCCTTACAGATAATTTGGAAAGACTCTAAGACCCTTTCCTTGATCCAAAATAGGGATAGTCCTATTGATAATAGAAGGGATCGCTCTGAACATCTAATATCATTCTTCAAAGATCTATTTAATGGATCGTCTGCCACCACAGACCCAATGGATAGTGTCATTCCATAGATTGTGAATCAAGAGCATAATGAAATAATTATTGAAGTTCCTCTTGATGAATAGATTGAAGAGGCGGTTTTTGATCTCAAGCCTAATAGATCCACTAGTCCGGATGGATTTGGTAACTTCTTCAGTCAATTTTCTTGGGATGTTATTCATTCAGATGTTTGTAGGATATTCACTCACATTTTTAGAGGTGGACCTAATCCTAATGGTCTAAATTCTCAATATCATTCCCTGATCTGGAATATGGTGAATTCCAATGAATTACATTTTTTCTGGCCAGTTTCCTTGGTTAGTACCATCTAAAAAATCATG
Source organism: Viscum album (assembly GCA_963277665.1). Taxonomy (NCBI): domain Eukaryota; kingdom Viridiplantae; phylum Streptophyta; class Magnoliopsida; order Santalales; family Viscaceae; genus Viscum; species Viscum album. The sequence goes on from OY728136.1 coordinate 616,553,662, forward strand.
TACAAAATTATAGCTAATAGTATTTCTCTTTTTTCTTCCATAATTGTGATTTGAAATCAGTTTGGCTTCATTAAAGGGATATTGATTCAAGACTACCTTGTGACTGCTTTGGAGTGTGTTAATCTTCTCAAAATCCCCATTAAAGGTGCAAACATTTCCCTCATGTTGGATGCTAGTAATTCTTTTGATACAATGGATTCAGTATTTATATGCAACATTTTTACTATGTGTAGTTTTGATGATGCTTTCATCAACTGGGTTAACATTATCATGAGTTCTACTGACATATCAGTTCCTATAAATAGATCTCCAATAGGTTACATTGATTGTTCAAGAGGGGTTGGAGAAGGGGATCCTCTATCAGTGGTCATTTTTTCGATTTCTGAGAATTATGTCAGTAGGTTTCTTTCTAGAATGGATGATAAGAGAAAGTTGAAGGTCATTCATGCTATGAGGGGACTTGTTTCCCCTTAACATAATTTATATGTTGAATACATTATCCTTTTCACTCAAGGGGACAAGTGAAATAATAAAAACATCAAGAGATATCTTTTTCGTTATGAGATGGTTTCTAGTCAAGATATTAGTTAGAGAAAGTCATCTGCCTTCTTGGGGAGGGATATTTCTCCTTCTAGGAAAAATAAAATCATGAGAGAGTTGGGAATTAGGGAAGGGGACCTCCCATTCACTTACCTGGGGGAACCCATGTTCTAGGGAAGACAAATGGTTTTTCATTTTTTTGGAATTGTTAGTATGATTAAAATGACACTCTTTTCATGGAAAGGAAAATCATTATCCATGGATGGTATGGTGTTTCTTGTTAAGTCAATAATCTTTTATAAATTAGTTTATTCCTTAATGGTGTTCAAATGGATGATTTATCTACTTAATATCATCAATGTTTCCTTTAGTAACTTCATCTGGAGTGGTAGCATCATTGAAAATCGGCTTTCAATGTTTCCATGGAATTCTGATTGCAAGACTTATAAGAAAGATGGCCTTAGAAAAAAAATAGGATGCTTTAATGATTCATTAGAGGCCGGTAATGTATATATTCTCATTAATATTTATTTTTATGCTCTTGGATTCCATAGAGCTAGATATATATATATATTCAAATCTGGAAATTTCAATTACATTGACTCCTCAGTGTGGCTTTCTCTCAAGAATATGTTCTCCAAAATTGATGCTGATTTGCAGTGGTTGGCCTCCACATAGACTTCTGTTAAATTCTAGAAATGTAATTGGGCTGAACATCACATGGAATACCTTTTTCTAGATGTTCATACAAATATGGATCAGGAATTACCAATTAAGGACCATCATAGAAGCATAGAAATTCTCCCAAATCATATTATCTCCATTATTGAGAAGTATTTATTCACCTCCAAAGAAGATTTCTGGGCCTGGGAGCTGGTTTCCAATGGATTAATCTAATCCAATAAGTTCTATAAGAATTGTATTATTTGTAATTATATCTACAAGTGGATGGGTTGACTGCACAAATGATTACAGAAACCTTCTCGATCCACCTTTGTATGGAGACTGACACATAAGAAAATTCCAACTGATAATTATCTTCAATATTTTGGAATATCTCTACGTTCCAGGGGTGTGTTATGCCATTGTCACAGGGAGTACATTGATCATCTTTTCATAACTTTTTCATTGTCTTTAGAAATGTGGAAAGTAGTATATAACATTTTCAAAGTTCATTTCACATGAGAGAACACAATTTGTAATTTCCTTAGGAGATGGGTAGATCTGAACCTGTTGTGGAAACTCCTAATTCTCATTCAAGATACTGCACATGAACTCATGCATTTCATTTGGACTTAATGAAGCAAGGTTTGTCATGATACTCATCCTTTTAGTGTTGGATCTACTATATCTTGTATTCTCACTGTTGTACATGATGTGAGAGTACCGCGTGGTATGTTCTATGTAAATTCTCTCCATCATCTCTCAATTCACAATTAGGTTGGGGAAAGGGTCTTTTTTACCCTCCACATGGGTTGCATGAGGTATTTTGACATGCCCCATTTCTTCAATGGATTAAAATTAATTCATATGGTGCTTCAAGAGGGAATCTGGGACCTTCGGGTTGTGGTGCGGTTTTCAGTGAACATCTGGGTGGTGTTCATTGGTACCTTTATGGTAAATGTGGTAATTTATATACTCTCAAATATGAAATGCTTGGGGTTATTATCATAATTGATCATTCCAAGTAGAGGGACTGTAATAAGATCTGGTGTGAATATGATTCTATAACTTTTGTCCTTCCTATCCAGACATGTTATTTGAAACTTTTTTGGAAACTCACAAATCGCTGGACCTGATGTTTAGACCTTATCTTCAAGGTAGAATATTTTTACTCATTATTATAGAGAGGAAATATTTTTGGCAGATGGTATTGATAAAAAAGGTGTGAATGATGCTGCATATAATTGGGTTGATCAAGTGTCGGGTGATCTTCTTCATATTCTTAAGAGGGATCAATGTAAAATACTTACTTTCAAACTTGTGTATGTTTTTTATTAATAAAGGGGTCTTGAATTTTTGGGCAAGAAATCAGTCTACTATTAAAGAAACTCAATGCTCTTATATTGAATATACGATCGAGGAATACTAGGTTTGTAATTTATAGTGATGATTTAAATAATGGACATGGTTGTGTCCTTATGCAGAATGAAAGTGTTTTTTTCTATGTGTCATGACTGCTAAACATTCATGAACCAATATATCACACTCATGATCTTTAGTTATCAGATATAATCCTTTCTCTATACATTTGTGGATAAATTATCTATGGTGAAAAATGTGATATATATACTGATCACAAGAGTTTGAAGTATATTTTCTCATAGAAAGAATAGAAAATGAGGCAAAGGCGATGGCTTAAACTACTCAAGGATTACGATTATGAAATACAATATCACCCGAGGAAGAAAAATAAGGTGGAAGACGCTTTGAGAAGAAAGGATCATGGAGTTCTAAACAATATTATAATTGAAAGGGATCATATTTGCGTAAAACAACAAATGATCGATAAGGGAATAACCATAGAAGGTAAAACATAAATAATTTTTCAAATGGTTTCCAAACCATCATTACTAGAAAGGATAAAAATTTCTGGGATTGATGTCAGGGAGTTTTAAAATAAAATCAATGTTATGAATGATGGGAGATTTATTGAAATCGTATATGAAGAGGGAATTTTGAAATTTGGGGAGAGGCTTTGAGTTCCCAATATACCTCATCTAAAAAGAATATTTTTGTATGATTCTCATAGATCCAATTTTTCTATTCACCCCTGGAGCACCATGATGTATAAAGATTTGAAGGAAAATTTTTTGTGGGACAACATGAAGAGAGATATTTCAGATTATGTGTTATGAGGTATGGTTTGTCAAAAGGTTAAGGCAGGAAGAAAAAATATAGAATGAGTCATGAAACATCTTCCCATACCTGAGTGGAAATGGGATGATGTTACGATGGACTTTTTCATGCGGATACCAAATACTTCTTGAAGGAATGATGAACCATGGGTCATTGTTGAACATCTCACCAAGTCCGCACATTTTATTTCAATAGTATAGATTTACCAATTGAACATTTAGAAAGACTTTATATTAATGAATTTTTAAGACTTCATGGTGTACCCATATCGATTGTTTCTGACCATGATCCACATATTACATCAAAATTAGGTAAAAGTATATAGAAATATCTAGATATTGAACTTTAGTTGAGCACTTCCTACCACCCTCATACTGATGGAAAATTATAACGGACTATTAAAACCCTATAAGACATGCTGAGATCTTGATCACTTGACTTTCATGTTATGTGGGGTCTATTTTACCTATAGTAGAATGTTCCTATAACAATAGCTTCCATTCATGTATTTTTATTGCACCATATGAAGTGTTATGTAGAACGAGATGTTGAATTCCAACATGTTGGGATGATATTCCTGAAAGAAAACATGTAGACCCAATTCATGTTGAGGAATCAATAGAAAAGGTGAAGATTATACAATGCAACATCACAACTTATCAAAGTTGGAAAAAGAATTATGTCGATAACCAAAAAAAGGATTGGGAATTTCAAGTAATTTTATCATGTTTTCTTAAAGATATCTCTATATAATGTTGTTATATGATTCAATAATAAGGAAAAATTATGTCCTAGGTACATTGATCATTCTGAAATTATAGAACGAATTGGACTAGCAATTTACCATTTAACAATGATTCCAAGTATCTCTAAAGATCATGATATGTTCCAAGTATCAGTATTAATAAAATACATGCATTACCCAATGCATCTACTCACATATGAAGAAATATAACTAGATCATGATATGTATTATTGTGAGGAGGCTATTAAGATTCTTGATACCACATTACAAGTGTTGAGAAACCGTACAACTCGACAGGTCATTTTTTATAGAGAAACCATAAAATTGAAGAGGCAACTTTTGAACCTATGTAAATTATTATGAATAACTTCCCAAAATTTATTATATCGTATAATTATAGAAATTTCAAGGATGGTATTATTTGAAGGAGGAAAGAATGTAACACCATAAGCTTCCAAAGTACGGCTTACCATCTCCATGTTGTGGTGTAGTTTTTTATACAACACTTCACTAATTTGATGGTTATAATAATGAGTACAATTGATGTAAATAATAAATAGAATATGTTAATGATTCTTTATATATAATATACAATCCAAATTACATATGATTTAACCATCAATAAAATGATATTATCGCTCTTGCTTATGAATAGCCCAACGTCTCCATGATGCGATGGAATTTCATTCCCCATCTTAACCATTCACGAATAATGTTCATTTGATGATTGAAAAATTATGATTAAGAATGTGATATCATTCTGGATATGAATCAAATACATCATATCCATAACAAATATGACTTACATAACAAAACAAACAATTGAAAATGAATGTTTTAACACCTAAAATAATTATACTAATGAAATATTATTGATAAAGAAATATTAGAGGATCATATATGATATCATATTTATGTATGTTCTTATTTTATAATTTTATAACAATTATTTAACCATTATAATATAGGTCAAAAAATCCTTGAATGAGGAATAGTACATGGTAAGGTTTACTTTTACAATATCTTTATTATATTAGGTTATTTATACGTAGATATCTACTAGGAATTCATTATCATCCATATACGTGTTTATTAAAAATATATTTCAAAACAATTTTAATATTTCCTAGATTATGGGTCAAAAACATTTTTACCCATTTTTGACATTTTATAAAATTTTTGGAATGGAATATTTTCATTGTTTATCAAACAAGTTACTTTATAGCCTTTTCATAAAATTAAGGAAAGAATGTTTTTTAAATTATATGGAGGGTGCCGGTATTTTCTTCCCTTACAACACCTTAGAATCATCCCATAAATTATTATGATAACATTTTCAAAATAAATGTTTTCATTACATTTAAATGATTTCAAATTATAATGAAATATTTCACTTAAATAGTTTTTGGATTGACTTCATCTATGTCAACATCCATTGTTAAATATTACATTTGTTTGATGTTGATTTATTATGATACAATCTTCCAAATTGTATTGATTGTTTTGTGATATGTTTGATTGTGGATATGCTATTTTTATACAATTCATGTTTTATGATTAATATATTAACTTTTCCTATTGATGTTTTAATATGAATGTTTATGATATGCTACGACATTTTCATATAAAGATTGCATTGGACGTAATATTTGTTGGGAGGGGCCCAATATAGCCCCTCAATTCATTGGTAGGTCTCATGAGACCAACTAGTGTCTTAGAACAAGGCCTTGTCCAAATTATTATTTGTATTCTTGGAACAATTCATTATCTATGTGGTTATAATGTCCAACATTATGCATTCCATCATTATGAATTTCGTTATTGATATTATATGTGATTATTAGACTATTAGAAAATCATTGTGAATTATTAAATGGAATTACTTTATTTATCTTTTACATATTATTCTGAAGGTTTTTTTTAAAGTCTTGTGTTTTAGCTTTATGCATTACCTTAAATGTTTATTCTTATTAATGATAGTTTCTGCAATATTGTTATCATTACTAAGAATTTGATCTCACCCCATTGTTATGTTTTATTTCTCCTAGGATTTGATAAGTTATATTTTTATTGTCTTACATGGATAGACTAAGTGATATGAGTGTGTTCAAAAAAGACTCAATGTTTTCTTTTTTCAGTCCATTATGTAATGTAAAACATATTTATGCATTTAGTACGTCCAAGGGCACTAAAAAGATCGGCCTTTTGGGACATGATCTCTTGTGATCATTCCAATGTTTTGTAATAATGCACTAACTTTGGGTAGCTACTTTTTCGGAGTTACATCATATGTCCACATGGCATGCCCTTGATGGATATTCAACAGGTGGGGAGCAAATCATTCTTTACAAAGGATGAATAGTAGTACTAGAAGAATTTCAAGAGGAGTTCTTGAGGGAGTCTCATAAATCCACATTGGAAGTACATCTAGGCGTGGAGAATACATAACAGGACCACCATCATTAATTATGGTGGTTGGGATTGAATGAGGATGTTGCTGATTTTTTTCCTTGATGCCTAACATTCCAAAAAGTGAAGGCTGAGCACCAAGTTCTATTGGGTTTAACTGAAACCTTATTAGTGCCAGAATAGAAGTTGGATGGGATATCGATAAGAATAATGGTGGGTTTACCATGTATGTCCTGTGTACATGATACCATCTAGGTGATCATTAACCAACTCCTCCAGTCAGACCACTTCCTATCTATTCGGGAGTAGAGTTTTGTTGAAATCCTAGGATGCCTCTATGTGCATGAGATAGTTCAACCCCATGGAGTTCCATTGAAGATAGTCTCAGACCGTGATGCATGCATTAAATTCCTATTATGAAGGGATTCCATGAGGCATTTGGGACTCAGTTATGCTTAAAAACAATATTTAAATCACAGATGGATGCCCAGACTGAGTGGTCCATTCAGGTTCTGTAGGACATGCTACAAGCATGCATACAAGGTTTTGGTCATAATTGGTAGGATATCCTACCTCTTGATGAGATTTCATACAACAATAGCTACCATTCCACCATCATTATGACACAATTTGAGGCCTTATAAGAAAACCATACAGGTCCTCACTTTGTAGGACTGACATAGGAAATTCAGCACTCATGAGCCCCGAGTTGGTGTAATAGACTATAAAGAAGGTGTTGGATATCTAGTAGAATATGAAGACTACAAAAATCTATCATAAGACTTATACTGAGAGGTTAAATATGCCTTTTGAGTTTGATTAAGGTGAGCACATGTTCCTTTGGGTCTGACCATGATGTGAATTTTGGAGACTTCGTCGGAAAATCAAGCTATCTATGAGGTTTTGTGTCCCTTTATTGGTTCTATATATATTAGGCATGGTGGTGTACCATATAGATCTACATGCATAGTTGGAGAAGGTTTGTGAATTCTTCCATGTATCACTGTTGTGGAGGTACATTCATGACCCATCACACATCATGGATTGGAGATAGATGGACATAGATGATTGGGAAAATTTTGTTGAGTACCCAGTGGAGATCAAGGATTGACAAGACAAGATCTTATATGGGAGTTATATCCCTATATTAAACATTTCGTTCGAGTACGGGAATCTCCAGGAGAGCACGTAGGGGTAGGAGGTTCATATACATGCTTAGTACCCTCATTTGTGTGTGTATCTTTTTTTTTCTGGATTTCAGGGGCACAAATACCAATACCGAGAGAATGTAAAATCCCATATTTTTCATGTATTATTTTTTTACATTATATAGATTGATTTCATGACAATGAAATGATATGATGAGCGATTTCGAGGCCCGAGGTACCTGGAACAATTGTCTAAATAATATTAAAATATTAAATAGTGAGTTCTCACATTTTTCCAGAAAAAATTGGAATAAAAAATAAAAGGATTTATGGATCATAAATATGAGGGAAAAATATTGCTAAAACATGTGACATTATCTTATGAAAATCCTAAAATCAACCAATGTTGGTCAAATGTGAAAAGTAATTTTTGAACATTTTAAAGAATAAAATAAATTTATTTTTCTTCTTTTAACGTTACACAGAAATGGAGCGATGATTATTTTTGAATATTACTTTTTTGAGAAATCTATGATATCATTATAAATTTAGTGTTCTACTGATGCAAGTACAAAGAACCCTCTCCAATGAATGAAGATGGATCAGAGAGCAGATCATGGATCCTCATGCCCGTGGAGTGGAAGGATATTATCAATGATGGAAAATAAACTGGTACTCATCATTGACACATGCAACTCGAGGTTGGGAATATTTTTTTCATTAGGGTTTCCCCATTCATAAATTCTATGATTTATGTCGAAAATCCCTTAAACTAGTTGATATGTGGTTCAATAATTTGTGGTATGGATATTTGTTCAAGGGTTTTAATAGGTGATATATATATATATGTGATAAATAGGGATCATTCCTATCATTCAAATGAAAAAATATCATTTATGATATAAACAATGGTTGAGATTCATTCCTTGGGTGTTCTTAGTGATTTTACTTTCCCCGGTTCTGAGCGTTCTTTACCGTTGGACCCACTTGGTTACGTCATGAAGTATTGAGTGTCTCTGAAAGCAATTAGACCCCAGATTTGTGGAAAGAGAAAGAGAAGGTTGGTTCAGTGTAACTGAAGACCCAATGATTTTGGAAGTGGTTTATTTCACAAATTGGACTACTTGCGGAGCTATGGTGGCCCGTGGAAGGGGCCATTGGTGTGCTGACACCAGCAACCAGTGAAGGTGGTGGCATGCAGTGGTCAAGCGCATGCGGCAGGTGTTGTGCACTACAACAGAGCAACATATACATGGAGGCCAAGATATATGGGAGCTACGACATCCCAGTCATGTGGGAGCCTTGGCGACCTAGCTGCATGGGAGCTTCAGCATCCTACCATGTGACGTGATATCCATCCATGAGATGTGGGAGCCGCCCTTGTGTGATTTTCATGTGCAGTGGTTATGGGATGTAGAGGTCATCATGGAGTGGAGTTCATCCAGTGGGCTACTAATTTGGGAGCGCACTGTGTTGATCGGACATGACATGAGGTCGAGTTAGGAGAGTAAGTTGTGTTGAGCCGGTGAACTAGTTTAGACCCAGTGGGAATGGTCAAACATTGGATGGCTAGCCTAAGCCACGTCCCACTGTAGAAGTGGACTAGGTGCCATGGTTTACCATGCTATTTTGTTGTTGAGGCAAAATGATCATGGTTGACCTCCACGGTATCCCAGGATTCTGCGACACATTCAACCATCATGGTTGACCGCCACAGTTAGTAGAAAAACAACCGATTCGGTCCACGAGCCAGTATACCCCATAGGAATTTTCTTACACCCTTAACATTAAAATTGTGTGTCTATTTGATAAACCATGTGGGGAGTGAGGATGTGTTTGATGATACGAACCTTTTGGGATATCGTGAGTGATTGTTTTTGGGAGTGTTCATATGACATAATGGGTTGAGTAAAAGGTTCTTTCGGAATAGGAAATCATTGAGCGGAATCCTGTTGATGGATTTGACACAGAGATGAGGTGTCTCATGGAGTCTATGTGACTCCCAATGTTTGTGTGTCTTGTAGACACTGTGTGTCTCATGGAGACTTTGTGACTCATAATGACTATATTTCTTATAGATACTATGTGTCACATAGAGACTATATGACTTCCAAAGACTGTATGTCTTACTGATACTGTGTGTCTAATGAAGATTGTGTGTCTCATGGAGACTGTGTGTTTAATAGATACTATGTATATAATTGGATAGATTATATCTATATATTCTAGATTTATATGCCCTGGGAATATATATATCAAAATATAATACTACTCTATTCTTTTGTGGTATTTCTTTTTTGTTATTTTCTGTGTGGTATTTCCTTTATGGTATGTTCTTTGTGATATTTCTAGTATGATATTTCCTTTTAGGAATATCCATTTTTCTATTCCATTATGGTTTTGGGGTGCCTTTAATTGAATTTTTTTACTCACCCATACTTGGTATTTTATAACATGTGGCATTTCGTATATAGATGAGCGACCTTGTGACAGAGTCAAGGGTGGAACATGAATGAATAGTGCCTTGTGAGTATAGGCAGGCCGAGTTGTTCCTATGGCATCGAGCAGGAGTCCAAATACCATTTTCTAAATGTTTTACATTATGGTTTACAGACTTTTGATTTAGTGGGCATGTGTTATGGGCCGGTTTTCCTTACATACCGTTACATTCTTATCATACTCTGCTATTTTCATATAGTATATTTAGGATTTTTTATACTTAGTCTTTTTATATTTTTTATATTTCTTACCTTTTTTATTTTTTCATTTGTACATTTACATAGTAAAATACCTCCCATTTGTTGGCTATTCCTTCTCAGTCATAATCAATAGCCCTTGCCTTATTTGAGGTGGGCTTGGGGTAGTCATGGCATGAGCCCCTTTGGGATGTGTGGGAAAAAATCTAGTCAACTAGATTACATGTATTTCATAATTCTATAAATGCACTTGAAAAAAAATCATATATCCTTGTTTATTAAGAAGAGGAAAAATAAATAACATGAAATAGTGGTTGACATCTCTTCAAAAATATAAAAGGATAGATTACATGGATAATCGATAGTTGTTACTCATCAAACATGATCAAATGACAAGCCTCAGAAAAAATAAATCCAAATGTATTATAGAGGTTATTGTACATTTTTAAATTATAGATCCCCAACTTTAGGGATTGATTCACTAAAATTGGAACAAATAAATCAAGTGGTATTCACTTTTTTGTTGTGTTAAAAAATATTCTATTGAGTGTATCTCATTAAAGTGATAATAGGATTAAGGTGATATTTTATATGTGTGGAGGTAAAAAAATACATTAAATGATTAAGAAATATATATGAATGTTCCAAAAACATGCATAAATCTATATAAAAGTTTTAGTGATAAATGTTTATTTTGATTGAGTGTGAAGAAGGTAAATCATTAATGGAATTATTGGCCTCCAAATGAGGTGGAAAGGTACATTTAAAATATTATGAAGAATTATGTTGTGGGGAATATACAAAATCTTCATCATTAAGTGATCAACATATAAGATACATTTAAAGAAGGAAAAAATTAATGAATTAGAAAAACAAGATGATTGAGATCAAGATAAATATTCCTCTGGAGTTATTTCACTCAGATGAGTTCAGTCCAAGGAGATTAAAGTTGGATAATATATATAAATGTTTTATTAATATTATTACTGATATAAATAATATATATTTATTATATTTTTTTAAATTCACCTCCCAATTCATAGTAGATTCAAACACTTTCATATGAGTGTTAGTAATCAATAAGATTTAATTATGAAAATACATTTATTGGATAATGGTTTTGAATACAAAATTAATATTTTAAGGAGTATCTTGGAAATAATTTTATTAGAAATCAATATTGTTTCTCATAAACACCCAATTAAAATTGATTCCTTAAGTTGAAGAATCATAGTTTAGTGGACATATGAAGAACCATTATTTTTAATCATGGAAATTAAAAATTATTCTATATTAAACTAAAAATTCATATTTATATATTTGTTAATCAATGTATATATTGAATAGATTTGAAAAAGGATTCTTTTTGAGTGATGTTTTGAAATAATAAACTTAACAATATTTAAATTATTCAAAATTAATGGTGAAATCAATAAATAAGGTTAAAATTTGGGAATTATTAATGAGAGATTTGATAAATCTATATTTATTGGACACACACTAGATGGAGGAAATTTTTAGTTATTTAACCACAATATTAGATATCTTCTTAATATCATTGATTTAATTTATTTTGACAATTAAAAATTCATTACAAACATAACTGTATATTAATGTTAATGTTGATGGAGTTTTTATGGAGAAATTTTGATATGGATGTGGCTTTATTTTAATTAATTTTTTTTGAATTTGGTTTATGAAATTATTGTTTTTTGATTTCAATTTATCTTACTAATAATTTCTTTGAATCTTCATCATTTTTTATTTAAAATTGAACTCATTCAATATTTATATGAATTTTTTTTTGTGATTAATATATCAATAATCTATTCATTATTTTCCATATATTAATAAAAAATGTTTTTTTGGTTTTTGAGGAATTTAAATGAAATATTATTTAAGAATTTTTTTTAATTATTTAAGTTTCTCAAGGTCATATTTTTAAATTTACAAGTCTTTATTTTATGAAACAATTTTTGGAATAAGTAATAATGTTGTTTTTTCTAATGTATAGAATCTCATGGTTGATTCTGATTGAAAGATCCAATTAATTTTAAATTATTTTTTTTCAAGGGATTTGTGACAATGTCTTTGTACTATATTGTAATATATGGAAACATAATAGCTATAATCAAGTATACAATTTTCATTTTGACTAATTCATAATTGCCAATTATCTAAGAAGGATATTAGAATTGTCAATTTTTTATGAAATAATACATTTATGAAATTTCATTTTCATCTTGGTGGAGAATAATTTTTAGTTATTATCTTTTTATAGGTGAGAAAATGGAATGATTATAAGTCATTTTTTACAATAGAATAGTGACATTTTGAAAAGAACCATTTCATTACAGATCACTTTCCAATTTACTAAAGGACCATTTTCTCGTTTTCATAAGGATTTGTTTACCAGTTTCATAACAATCATTATTCCAGTTCCATAAGAGTAAAAAGGACCTCTACCACCTGATATTATCTCCTTAAAACCTCAATAAGATAAATAAAATTTCATTAGATAGTGAATATAATCATAACACATTAAGGATGTAGGTTTTATGGGTGATGGTGAGTCGGGCTTCAATCTGTATGAATGATATTTTACTATTCATTGTAATCTAAAACAACGGTCAATGATCTAATAGGATATCCATGTGTAGCTAAAATAGATAGTGGTTATTCTTCGAAACTATTGATCTAGTTTTTAATAAGGATGAAAATTTTGGATGGTGATTATGTCTTGTTATATACATATGGTAAATCCAGTTGAAGTTGTTTCATTCAAAACTAACATAGTGATAATTCATATTTTATTGATTAAAGGAGTTGGACTAGAAAATGAAAAAAATACTAGTTGGAACTATGATATTGAGGATGACATTAGAAAAATACAAATTATGGTCAAATCATTGATAAAATGAATACTACTTATAATTCATGAAGTAGTTCTGTTGATCATTTTGTGGTAAAAAATATTCTTTATAATAATGAAAATCAAATATAAGAGATTGAACTCAAAATTAAATTATAACACAAATAAAACTAATTAAATACTCTTGTGTTTTATTAATCATGTGTTGTGGGTTTTTTAAGGTTAAAATGTGTGTATGTTTATGTTAGAATTGGAGATGGCGGGAAATATTTCATTGGGGTTCATATAAGGTTCCCAATGAAATTAATTTCCTAGAATTCAATGCACAGATGAGAGGTAGTGGTGTCAAAATATGATTTAAACACACCAGAATAGTTATTCATTTATTCATGAAAAAATTATTGGTTATTTCCAAAATATGGTGAACTTCCAATTGATCATTATTTTATTTTGAGTCTTGTGGTAGATCATTCATATAATATATTTGAATTTGTGTCCACTAATTAAAGCTATTGGGTGTTTTACAATCAAAATGGGGGAATACATGTTGACTAATTTTAATTCTATGAAAGCTAATTGTAAAGCATAGTGAATAAATTCCATCTTGGGATAGTTTCTGACTGTTTCAGTGGTTTTAGTATTGATCCAAACATCAAAAATAAGGTAGGTTCATTGATCATGATTATATACAATGTTGAATATAGTTCACGAATACACCAAGACATGATGATTTACATATTAAGGCTGACATAGTTAAAATAATGAGTTTTTTAGGTGTATGTGTAAGTGAAAGTGTTTTTTGTGGAGTTATTTTGACGTTATAAGGGAAATTATAGAGTGTGAATATAGTTTTTCAAATATCTATATATCTATCCTATGAAATAAAAACCTCTTTTATAATTTACTTATATATGTATATTATATAATTCTTACAAAAAATGAACTTTAGGTAGTGTTACCATGTCTATAAAAGAGTAATTTAAATGGGAATGTTTTAAATTTTAGGTGGGTTCAATAATTATTTAGATAGTAAAGATACATATAAATTCAAGAGAGCAGTAGACTAATAGCAAACAATTTGGGTCGAGCAGGAGTTCAAACCTCATGGAGAGAGAAATATAGAGTCTAAATATTTGAGGGAGATATTCCCTCTCAATAGATAAAAATATATACATTTCCATTATTTTTATAAATGTAAAAATTAATTTGGTTGTGCTCATGTGAGATTATTATAATGAAATAACCTGATTTGTGGTTACAGTAATTAGAATACATGATTGTATTAGATTTTGAATTTATTAATGTCCTTATTTTCATGTTAATAAACATAAATTAATTATTATTCCATTTTTCTTAATTTTTTAGTATTTAAGATTAATTTATTGATAAAAATAACATATATACTTTAATAAAATCATTTACCCGTAGAAATATATCATCAGATTGAGTAGATGGAGTTAAAAACTATTATAATTTAACAATAAGAATAACTCTATTAAATGAATGACCCCCAATCACTTTATCTTAACATTTTTTTATGAAAACCAATCACAATAAAGATTGAGTTATGTTAATTGGTATCCTTAAATAAAAATAACAATTTTACTAGTTTTAGTGATTCATTTTTGTAGTTATGTTTAACCCATTGTTAAGATCATCATTTTTTCTCTCAAGGTATTTTAATTTCATTTCCACTAAATCATATTTTTTTTAGGTTTCTTGTATCGTATTTTATGTATCTTACAGTGTTGACACCACACAAATTATCTTTTTTAACACCATTTTATAACAATTCCTTATTTCATACATAATCACTTTTTCAAAAGTTTTTAGCTTTTTTGTGTTTAATAAATCCATTATAACCTTATCCCACCTTAACTTGGGATTAACACTTTCCTTTTATGGTTGTAATTGTTTATATATTTTTAATTTCATGTACATGATAACCTACAACACTTAATATAATTCTAATTTCGATTTCAATTTTTATCATTTGTTTTAATTCATAGGGTGGAAAATACATTCCAAATATCATATTCTATTAATGATGAAGTTGTTAATAATCATATGGAAAAATTCAAGTGAATGAAAGAATTTTTTATACAAATAAATCTTCACAAACTATCCTGAAAATTATAAAAATTATCATAATGAAGAAATCCCCAATAAGTGTAAAAAAATATCATGAATAAGAAAGAATGTAAAATGTAAAAAATAATGGATATAGAATAAAATGTGTTCAACGTACTAAAATTTCATTGAACATCATTCATACCATAATTTATTCAAGGATGATCCAAAATGTGTTAAATAATATTTATGATATGATTATTAGAGAGTAGAAATATAATAACAACTTAATGAAATCATGAAAAATAGAACATGTAATTTAATTTCATATCCGTAAGACAAGGATTTTATGACAACCCATATCTTAAACATTATATTTCATTATTTTGTACATAATGTCACGCATGAGATAATCCCAATAGATTGTGAGACCTAGTGTATTTGGGAAGTTATATACATAATATAATAACTTGAATCAGTTTTAAATAGAATTTATTAATAAATATTAAAAGATTCGCTTATTTCCATTAATCATATAATACAACATAGGACCTCCTACGTATATACGTTTTAAATGGGTTGAGATATAAATAGATTTATGGGAATAATAAAGTCATAATATGATGAACCAAATACATGTTAGACAAGAGGAATATAATAGGTGACATAAAATGAGTTAATGTCATAAAATTTAAGCATTATATAAGGTGATAACATCAAAGAAACATATGAATGTGGAAACAACATAAAACATGACATCAAAAGAACTATATAATGATAGACATAGAGAAATAATAAAATAGGATACTAATATATCCTATTTCTTCACCTCACATGTTATATCATAAGAAAACAATATTACCCATGATATTAAAAAACTATATTATTATGGAACCACTTATCATATCCATATCATGTGCATTCATTTTGGTGTTATGTTGACTATAAAATATAAATAATTCTTTCATAATTTTTAATCCCTAAATTGATGAGCTTGGTTAAAAACATGGATCTTCCAAAAAAATTAAGGATAAGTACATTTGGATGAATATCCTTGAGTTAATATAGGGATGGTTATTATGTACACAAATTTTTTTCAATGAAAAAATTGAAGAATAATGTTAGTAACATTATTCCGGTACATAAAGGATTGTAAAATGGGTAAATAATAATAAAGGTGTTATATAATTAGATGGTAATCATATGGAATGTAAAGTTAGGTAAAAAATCATATTACAATATTTTATAATTACAAATCAATAAGGATTAATAAAAGGGATGTACATTGAATAAAAAAGAAAATGAGAATGTACCTTACAATGAGATGAAGCGTATAAAATCATGGGAGGAGCTTATTAAGAGACTGATAAAACCTCATGAGGTATTTATATAAGGATAGTGATAGAAAAATCATGCTATATTAGAATTAAGTGAAGGGTAGGGGAAGGATGGGTGGGTATTTGTATAAAAAATGGTGAATTTTGAAATATTATTTAAACATAGATTTTGGATTCTATAGGATAAAATAATAAAAACCACAAAGCTTTCCATAGTTTTTCACATGGGTTCATCCATATTTGAGTGTTTCTTAATTTTTTTTAGGTCAAATAACATAAATCCAAAAAAAAATTAACACATAGTGATGTCGAAGTATGTCATCATAATAAAGAATTAAATTTAAATTCTATAAATATAGTATAGGGTTTGAGGATTTATTAAGGGTTTATAATATCATTTAAAACATTATATTAAATTGTAAAAATATTTTCAGAATTATATTCCATTAATATGACTTATTAATTCACTTTTGGTCAATTTGGATTTTATAGTACAAAATGTATATTTATAATGTGATTGATTTTTAATCAATAAATCACTTTCTACAAAAAAATATGAAAATTTTTAAATTGTATAATTTCAAAATGTTTATTTTATAAACAATATTTATTTTACAAAATATTAAAAAATTATAATTTTCTATTTTGATTAAAAAACAATATTTTTGTAAAAATACATGTTTTATGATATTAAACAATTTCATACCATTATAAAAATTATTTTATAATAAATTAAAATATATTATCATTTATAATTAATGAATTATTATATAATAAGAATAATAAAATATTTTGTATTTAAACATTATTAAAATTATCAAAACAGAATCATAATTGAAACTATTTTTTTCCCAGAAATAAAATTAGAATTTCATCATTACATGGTCTAGTATTTAACAAATACATTATATACTCCTTAATAAAGTTATAATAAAAGAAGATAATTAAAATAATTATTTTATTTAAATGAAGATATATGTATCTATGTTACTATTATATAGATAATTATCCCTTAATTACATAATATTATGACCTATGGGTAAGAGGTAAAATAAGCGTTCTTTCTTAGGATGGTTAGGGGAACATAGTTCTTCCATAATCTCAATAATATTAAACTTCTAACCTAAAATATTTCCCTCTGTCATCTATTATTAAATCTTGGTTTGGGATTGTTCAAGGGAAAATCATAGTGATTCCACCTCCTTGGAAAGAACCAATAAATAGGCTTTCTAGGGTACAATCATACAAGTCGTGGTCGTCTCTTAATTAGTTTATATAAATTAGACATTACTGTAACCCTTAAAATATAATAATATCATAGGTCATTTTAAAATGGATATATTATCAATGGTTAATATTATTAATGGTATTCTAAATACAACATGCTATATTATTCCAAATTTACCAAAGTAGTTATTTTCTTTCCAAAATTATATAACATTATAAAAATTATATTCATTGAAAATAGAATTTCTGTTATGAATATTCATGCCATTACATTCCAATACCATTATAAATATATCCATTGAAATTTCATCTCATACTATAAAACTAACTAGGGTAACATTGTTTCATTTCCACTTCATGTTCCCTTGTTTCTTCCTTAAACATGAGGTTCTATTAGAACTGATTAACAAGGTGAGTTGACTTTTTTAATATAATGTTGATAATGACTAACTTCGCCTCATATAAATTAAAAATTCCAAAGGATAACACCTCTACATTCAGTATATGTTAGTGATGTTATGTCCCAATTCTGTAGAAATATTCACTATATAGGGTGAATAGTACTTGTAAAAAATAATCTATCAAGATATATTTATCATAGTAATAAACTATGTAACTTTGTATAGTGGAGTATATAAAAAACACAGGGAGTTTTATATAGAATTTTTTATCCCTAAGATCCTAGGGTTCAATATAATATTCTCTAATCAGTGAGAGGATGGATATTTACTAACTCCTCACTTATTAGGAGTGATAACCCAACTATAAAAATTCAATTTTCTCACCTAGTATTATAACCCTAACTCGCATTTACAGCACTCAAAACCCACCTAAAATTTTTATAGGATTCAAAACTAGTCATTATAATAAATAGATGAAATAAAATAATTATCAATATTTCGTATGGTGAAATAATAAACTAACTGTAGAATAAAAAATATTAGATAGAATAAATATAACAATGAAAACTCGAAGGAATATAAGATAATTAGTGGAGAATATGATGATGAATGTTCATGCATCATGAGAACGATGATCAATTTAGCATTAGATAATCCAATTAATGATTCCTTTCATGATCTCACAAATTTAATCATTTTTTTAGTGGACATTCAATACATTGAAATAATGATATCAATGTTGTATGGTTATCTCTATATCTCTTTTTTCATATTCATCATAGTTATCTATTTGTTGAAAAAGAAATATTTATTTTTTTTGAAAATTTTCTTAATTGATTTTGTTCCAACTATTAATATTTCACCATTAATTCCAATATCAAATTGGATTTAAATATCATATCACAATGTTTCTTGTTTGGAAATAATAACATAAGTAATATTATTAATACCTGTAATTTGAAGTATCCTGCTCATAATCGATAGTTATCTCCCACTTTTGTTCCACTATAAAATACCATAGAAATATGTAAATAATATCATTTATCTAAATTCCATATTTTAAAATAATTTAAAAAAATTTAACTTATGTGACTAACAAAAAGTAACTTTATAATTTAAAATCAATAAAAACATAGTGTGAAATAAATATTATAAAAATTTTATTTCCATAATCCTTTTGGAGATAGTTTCTCTATTAAATAATTTTGACATAGTCATTTTAATATATATTTATATTATAATGAACTATAAAAATTAAATCAGATTAAATAAAATGGAGTTAATTAATATATCGTAATATCCTTAAAATTAAAAATATTAAAAAATATAAATTTTCTCAAAACATCAAAATTGGTTTACGGGCCTTATATATTGTGTGACCAGGAAACATTATTATTTTGTATATTTGGTATATTGACCATATAAGAAAAAATTTCATGTGCCAACTTTTAAAATATCTCATGAAATAAATTATCAATTATTTATATGGTTACTTGAAATACTAAAACAAGGTCAATTTGAAAAAATATTTCTTCGTATCTTGTAAAAATAATTCACTCTAAATAAAAATAATTGCTAATAACAAATATATAATTCATCTTAACATAAAAAAATATTTATTGGAATGTATGAAATATTACCTCCTTTCACTATGAATACACTTATTTTAGGTTATCAAAGTTAGTTGTTGCGAAAAATGGTAACTTGAGAAAACCCAAATCACGGTACCATGCATAAAAATTTATTGTAACTTGTTGGAGAATGTAGTAACATGAAAATATATTTTCAAGTAACATGAATACTCATGATAATATCACTATATGTTCATGGTCAGTAAAAAATTATTCATGTTAGCTTGAATTAATGTGTGATAACAATTACTTAACTATAACATTATATACCCACTGTCAGTTGAATTGAAAATATGGTAATATAAAATATAAAACCATGATTGAGTTTGGTAGGAAGCTCATTGTCATGGTACTACTATGTATGACTGAGAGGAGTGTGTAAAAGATGATTTTCAGATGAATGAATCATGGTAATAGAGGATAACCCAATGTTGTGATGATGGATGGTTGGTTCATTATTCATGTTCAACCTGGTGAATAGAATTACTGACATTGAAGATGGTGGATAGGTGGTATAACCTATCTTGTTTAAGAGTATTAGGAACGATTCTATGGTGATATGGAACTAGAGAAAGATAACTATATAGATGAGGTATTATATAAATTTTTGGAATGGATATAGTGGGATTCATTATGGAAGTTATTGAGGATGTTCCATTCTAGAGGTGATGAATTATGGATATGATATGTTTGCATGTGAATTGTAACTTAGGTATATTGTCATGTCGAGCTAGTCGAGTTGTGGAGGAGTTGAACTATAATGTAGTAGTGGTGGATATGATGCCGCACATGAATTGATGATGATAATTGGATAATCCATATTATATATATATATAATTTTTTTAAAATGTATATTGTATTAAATTTATATATTTATATAATGATATACATGATTATAAACATAATTATGTAATTACAAATGTTTTTTTAAATTATAATATTTAAAAGATATAAAATATTTTTTATAAAAAATAAATACAAATTAAACAAAGATAAATGACAAATGTTAAAGAAATATTAATGTTTATATTTTATATAAGATACAATATATGACATAAAATATATATGCTATAATTATATTAACAAAATTAGTAATCTTATATATTTATAATGAAAAATTAAAAAATTAAAAACAATATCATCTGTAAAATCTATATATAAAATAATAATGAAAATTAAATGATGAAATAAAAATAGAATGATTTTATAATTAAGGGATTGTAGTTTAAAAATACATATAAACTCCTGATACAATAATGTGGTCTAGTATATACATCTTCAAGAGGGATAGATGGAACAAATCACGTACATGAGATATGTTCGGTGGATGGGTAAGTCTACAATATAAAACTACAATGAGATCAAAATTCTCAATGGGGCCGATGTATCTTTGTTGCATCTTTCCCTTCTTACTAAACCTCATGACATTATTCAATTGTAATATATGTAATAAAACAGAATATCTATCCTCACACACTATGTATCAATATTGATTATGTGCAAATATGTTTTATCAACTATTCGAATATATCATATTATGTTGAATGGTTTTATCCTTCCCTTTCATCTCTTGGATCATATTAGGTCCCATCAGCTTCAAATCTCGATATTCATGCCAGAATATTAGAGAATGAATCCACATCCCATACAGAGGCTCAAAATGACCCGTTTGAATGCTAAAACGGAGGATAATGTTATATGATAACTTTGTAATGAAAATCTGTTCATACCAATATACTTGTAAATCCATTCAAGAATATCTCATCTTATCACCAAGAGTTAGGATAGTTCTCCCAGACTGACCATCTAGCTATGGTTGATAAAGAGTACTGAATCTAATATTTGAATCCATTTCATGCTAAAATATTCTCTAGAACCATATTTTATTCAATGGATCCCAAACATATATAATAGATAATGGAACTCCATACAATTATACCACAACCCTTCTGTATATCATGGCGAATTAGTCAGAATAAAAATTTTACATGATATAAAATAAATGCATTAACATTATAACGATGTCAACTACCACCCAAATATATTTGTTCTTATTAGATATCATGGGGTTCCCTTGATGAGAAATCATGTGATGACTTATCATTTTCATCTGTGAATGGGAAGTTGTTTCATTATAACATTAATTATTTTTCATTTTTCCTTGTCTTATTAGATGACTATGAATCAAGATACAAATTCTATAATCAACCTCTTCATATTATCCTACCATAAGTTTTGCATCATGTCACTATACATATTTTTTCTTCCTGGATGAATACAAAAGGATGAGTAATGTGAATAATATATAATTTCACTTTTTTTTGTTTCTTTGGGATAGGTATCAGGGTTCCAGACCTTATAATTCCATTTATAGAAATGTGTAACTTCAAAATATTTTCTACCTTCTTGAATAGTAAATAATCATCACTATTGGACTCCTTGATCCTCTCAATAATAAATGGTTGTAATTTTATTTGAAAATTGTATGATTTACATCATTTTAATAACCATATGTATACACTATTCGTGAATAATAGGACTAGATCCCTTTCAATTCTAATAATGAATAGGGTTGAATGTTTCATTTTTACTCAAAGAATCTGCCACTTGGTTTACATTCCTATGTTGGTAATTTATTGAAAAATAATAATCATAGATTAGATTCGACCTCCATCATTGGCACATATTGACCTCCATTTTTATAAATATATACTTCATACTTTTATAATATAAATATATTTCTCGATTCTACCTATATTGATATTGTCTCTAAATTTTAATCATGAAGATCACAATATCCAATTCTATATCATTCATTGGGAGTTCTACTCACGGGTAATTAATTGATGGATGGAATTGGATATCACTTTGTATTCTTTAATGAGTTAAAAAACCCAATACTTTTTTAGGCGTCATTATAGATTTTAGATCCTTCCCCACATGAGATAATTTGACCATGTCTGTTGTTATAAGACTATTTTTCACATCATTAAATCTCTCCTCGCATTCATAAGCCAAGTTTTACATAACTCGACTTTGGAATATATCGGTTAGAGATCTTGAAAATCTTTTGATGGCTAACACAAATAGAAAATAGTTACCAACATGAACATGGAATTTAAGGATATTTATAATAGATGTTGGTATAGGTCAATCATAATTTTTATCTATTTTTGAAGGATTTAGACATACCCCCTTAGAAGGGATGACATGCCCTAGGAATATTTCTTTCTCCATAAAAACACACAATGTTTTTAATTTTAATATATATTTTCCTTTTTAAGGTCTTCATTATAGGTTCCAAATACTCCCCATGTTACACTTTAATTTTTGAGTGGGTAACAATATCATCTTTTAAGGGTAAGAAATTGTTTTTGAGGTAACCCCTAATGACACCACTCCTTCAGTCTGGGAAAATATTTGGAGAATTAGTTTGACCAATTGTAATCACTATGAACTCATATAAAAAATACCTTATAATAAAATTTTTTAGGGGAATTTATTTATACTTAAAATTGAGGTAATAATATCCTTATTATCACACACCTTAAATAAGCTATGTTCTCTACATAACTAATAGAACAATTCCCAAATACATTGGAGTGGAAACCTTTTCTTTATCATGATCTTTTTTATCTAATTGTAATCAATTAATAGGTTCATTGAACCTTCCTTGTTATTGATAAATAGGAAAAATTCACCCCATGTTGAAGCACATGGGTGTATAAACCCATTATATCTGTTCTCCTATAATTGTTTCTTAATATATTCATGTTCAGCAATGGAAATTGAATATGGATTAATATATATTATAAAATATATGTTCATAATATTTTTTGATAAATTAATCTGATGGTTTGGAAGTAGACAAAGAAATACTTCAGTAATTGCATCAACATATGATATTACAATAGGTATATCACCAAGGATGATCTTTTATTTAGCCTCAATCATTTTATTTTTAAATTATTGTTTATATATAATTCATTTCCATGATTGAGATGATGATATCAGGGGAGATTTATCTTCCTTCTTGAGCATGTATAGAATCATTAGGTGATTCATGAAACAAAGGGTTATTTCTTTCTCTCAACTATTTTTATTCTTGGTATATAAGGAAATATATTCCATACCTATTATTACATAGAAATACACTATAGGGTGTGTCAAATGTGTTGTTGGGTAGTTAATACTAATAATATTGATAAGTGAGAAGATATATACTTTAGTCACAATAATTTTCCACTTTGATCTTTTCACTAATATCTCTACTTCCATGTTTTTAGGTGTCTCTTGAATAGTTCCTCTTAACATTCACGATCACAAAGAACTTTTAGAGCCTAAATAAAAAATTATATTAATTATTTTTGAATGAATAACTAGACTACCTAACACCATAAAACCTTGGGTGTCCACCTCTGCAGTAGTGATGGAATAATCTGAACCATATTCTCTAGGAATATGTTTATTATATTCAACTATCATATGAACCCCTTGGCTTATTTAACTTAGTCATACAGTGTCCTTGTTCATTATTATAGAAAAAATTCATAGTAGGTATAGATTTGACTGTAGTATTACATTATTCTATCACATAGATTGGTTCTCCTATCTATATTTTCTATTTAGGTTCCCATCCATTCTGTACAAATATTTTTCCCCATTTAGTAAATTTCTAGGATGTTTCATACCACACATTCTATAAGTGGTATTTTTTAAATTTTTACCCCCATGAGATTTTCCCATCATACCACCTAAATTAAAATAAATTATCACCTTCTTAACTCCAAAACTATAAGACAATTGATATTAAATAATCTATTATGTTTAATTTCATTTAAAATATGACAATTTCTTTAAGTCATACAAATTCATGAGTTGTAAAGATACAATCATATACTTTGATTCATCCTATAAAATAAATTGTCAAATTTACCTGTTAGGCCTATGACAATAAAGATTGAATATCATGTATGTATTTTTGAAGCATTCCTTGTATACCCCAACAGATTCATCATCACATTTCATGAGCCTATGGAAATCCATCGCCATTTTTTGTTGGATAGTATGTGAAATATATTTATCAGCAAATATTTTCCAGAATTATTTCCACTCAATCACGTAGATATCTTCTACAATATTAAAAAGTTTTAATTACTGTACCTAATTGATTGTCATCATCCTCTATATTATAAAGAGTCATCATCACCTTCTCAAGATCATATCATTTAAGGATGAATAATATCTCTTAAAAGGATTAAATCCATTTTTCTTTGATTAATGGATCATAATATCTAATTAATGTTGTAGTACATTGTCATATAATGGTCTTAATTTAATGTTTCCCTTTTTAGGTGGATGTGGAATTCATTCATGATTCGACATTTTATTATAAAATGGAGTTATTTGAGTTTGGTTTTTCTATAATTTCTCAACTCTTTCTCACATTGGGTTGGATATATCATTTGGTAACTACCCTTCACATTGATTATTTAATTGATTCAAACTATTTATATCCTTTAACTTAAATAATAGGAAAAATACGGGCGACAATTATTAAAATATTAAATACATAAAATGGAAACTATCGAAACTATAAGAAAAATTCAAAATGATATTTATTTCATAAATAATAAATTTATAGTTATAAATGTTTTTTATTCATTTCCTATTTCCTAACATAAAATTTTATATCCATTTTCCATCCTCAAAATTAGAATATTTTTTTTCCCACACTTCTAAGTGGAGAGTGAGAACCCTCACAGAAAAGTAGATAAAACATAAAAGGATACCACTGAATTACTAATCCCATGAATATTGTGATGGCAATCCCGTTCCCTAAACAGTTTACAAAGAAAGGAACTAACTTGATAGTCGGGATCAACCTTCAGAGTTTCTTCATAGTTCCATGCTATATAGTTTAATGATTTCATTGACTCATATTTGTTGTTTTTCTCCATGTTGAATCCTCTATCCAATATGTGCTATTTCTTTTCCATCCACTATGATTTCTCTCTTGTAGCTTCCACCTATATTAACCTTCCCATCATTTGATCATCATCTTCCCTCATAGCTTTGATCACAAAAAGAGACTCTTTCCTTTCTTCACCAGAATACATTAGGAGTCCCATTTGCATTCCAAAATCCAAGTCCTTCGTGAACTCCATGTCGTCAGTAGACCCTACCTCGCATTGTGGAATAGGGGAAGAATCATCCTCCACCACAAGAATCATCTCCTCTATTTTTAAGTGAATCTTCTCATATTGGTCTCTTTCCCGTGAGTTTTCATTCTCTTGCACATGAGACTCAGTTTCCTTGACTAACATACCCTCCTCTCCCACCCCTAGATGGATCTTGAGCTCCTTGAGTTTTGTTGAGGGCCAATAGGGGCCTATATACTAGGAGAGGGGGGGGGGTGAATCAGGGTATGGATATTCTTTTTCAAAATTCTTCCTGCCCCACTGGATCATGACCTTTTTGTTACAAGGGTCACTTTTTTGCACTTGTGTGTATATTATGATTACTTACTTTCTCCTTTATCTGATGATGATTCTTTAAATGCAATGCAGGCAAATTAGCAGGCAGACGTAGAGATTTTTACTTGGTTCCCCACAAAGGGCTACGTCCGAGAAGCATATGTTGACAAGTTGCCGGTCGTACCAATTCCACTAAACTTCACTAGCTGTGGATTACAATGTTTGGGCTAGATCACTTCTATAACCAAGCTCACTGCCTATACAATGTTTAGGGTCAGCTCACTTCTTTCCTAAGGGTCACTCCCTGTTTCTCACTCTCTAGGTCACTGCTGGTGGAGAGGATCACCTTCTTCTTCTTCTTAAGCCGACTACTCTTGGAAGGGAATCCAATCACAGTTTATAGACCTGTAAGTCTCTTCATTTCCATTAAGGAATGCATCTTTCTCTGTATGTGGATGCTCTGTTGAAGTTCAACTTTCATCCACTGATGAATAGCACTTTGCCTCTGACCACGGGGCAAATACCTTTGGAAAGTACCTTTACAAAGCACCCTACTTCGCGAAGCTCCCAATTTCGCGAAGCTCAAACAAGCCTTTGCGAATCTCCAGCCTTTTCGCGAAGCTCTCTCACGAAGCACTCTCATGAATCACTCTCGCGATGCTCAATCCGTCGCAGAGCAACAACCCTCGTGAAGCTTAGTAATCCAACGCGAAGCTCACAGGTTTCGCGGAGCTACAATAGTGGCTGTGAAGCACCTCTTTCGCGAAGCACACTGGCTCTGTGAACCACCTTCGCAAATCGAGAGAGAATGATCTTCTATGAAAAATCTCTCTACATCTCTCAAGGGGGTCGGCCTCTATTTATAGGTGATTCCACCGACCCTCGTCCCTTCCACGTGAATTCAATGCCATGTCATCTCAAATCGCGAAGCTCCAAAGATTCTGCCAGAATTCTGTCCAAATCGCGAAGCACCACGGCACTTTGCCGTTCGCGAAGCATGACGTAGTCGCGAAGAATAACCATCAACATACCTTCGCATCTTCTCCGCGAATCTCCCTCGTGAATCCCAACATTCCTTCGTGCCTTTTCCGCGATGCTCCCTCACAAAGACCTTCACCGCAGCGATGCGCTTCAGCCTCTTCCATTCGCGAAGCTTGACGTAATCGCGAAGACTCACCGCCTCCATTCTTCTGATCTTCACGACAACCAATCAATGCAACCCATTTTCATGAAATTCATGCCATTACCATATTAAATTATGCTCTTCATGGAAATCCACTTTTCGCGATGCTCACCATACTCTAAATTTTGGACCCCAAACATTTGGAAAACACTGGGAAACAGTGCTACCTTGTAATGCTCTTTTGTACCGCCTCCAGATCGTCCTTTCTTTTGTCATCATTCTTTGTCAACAAGGATTGTCAACAAATTCTTGGGAACTCAACAAATATCCATGGAAACCTACTTTCTCAACAAACACAACCAACCCAAAAATACTTCAATGTTACCTTGAGGGATTTTTGCCCAACAATCTCCCCCTTTGGGATTGTTGACAACTCTTCACAACTCTTCTCAGAATGATTTTCTTCACATTGATACCTCACTGAGTCTTCTTCCAGTCGCTACCATCATTCACCTCTTGTGATTCTAATAGCGTTCAAGGATTTACATAACACGTACTCTAAGACCACATGAGCAATGCTCAGCATGATAAACAAGAGTAGTATAAAAAGTTTATCACTGAATCACTTCATGTCAGAACCCAATTGTCAATTCCACCCTGATACCAATTCTTAAATTGATACCAATTGTTAAACCACACTGATCCCAATTGATGATAGCTGGAAACCTTCGCTCACCATTCTAACACCGCCGCTCTGCTTTTATAAGGATCCTCAGCTATCGTGATTTCTATGCTTTGAACGATCACTTCTAGCATCGTCAGATTTAAATACTCTCCCCCTTTCTCATTGCTCCCCCTTTCTGGCTAATCCACCTTTCAGCTTCTCCCCGTATGCGTCATTATCTCTCAAATAGACACATTGTCTCCCAATCACTATTTTCTCCCCCTTTAACAAACACTATTTTCTCCCCCTTTGTCAACGAACCCAAAGGTCACTCCTTTGGAGCCTGTAACATAGTAGAGAACACATATCAGCACATTCGGGAAAAACACATCATACCTCGGGGAGAGGGGGGTGCCACATCCACACTATTTCAATTGCGGGGAATCGACTGAACTCTCAGAGCCAGTCGATGCCTCTCAAAAGATTCCTTGAGTAATGCCTTTGTTAGAATGTCTGCAACCTGTAGCTCTATAGGCATGTAATCCAACTTCACAATTCCCTGCTCAACCTTCTCCTTGATAAAATGATACTTAATCTCAATGTTATTTGTCCTTGAATGATGTACGGGATTTTTTCTATGATTTATAGCACTTGAGTTTCCGCACTGGATTCCGATCGTAGACTTCCCTTCAACTCCCATATCTTCAAGCTGCTGCTTCATCCACAATAACTGTGTGCTTGCTTGAGTGGCCGCAATATACTCAGATTCTTCGGTGCTCAATGAAATGAAATCTTACTTCTTGCTAAGCCAAGAAATACACAATCCACCAAGATAGAAAGCACCACCTGAAGTTGATTTCCTATCATCCGCTGAACCGTCCCGGTCTGCATTAGTATAGCCCAATAACACTGTCTGAGATTTATCAGTATATGTCAAACCGAAATCCACTGTTCCCGGGATATACCGAAGTATTCTTTTCACTGCAAGAATGTGGCTTTCCTTAGGATTGCTCTGATATCTCGATGCTTGGCATGTGGAAAAAACAATATCAGGCCTTATTGCAGTCAAGTAAAGAAAACTTCCAATAATTTGTCTGTATTCTGTGATATTAACTGCCTTTCCATCTTCATATTTCAATAATTTCATCCGGGTGGCAACCAGAGTCTTCATCTCCTTGTAATTTTCCATTCCAAACCTTCTCAGGACCTCCTCGGCATATTTAGATTGAGAAATGAACATTCCATTCCTTCCTTGTGTCACCTGTAGACCAATGAAAAACATAACTCTCTAATCATTGACATCTCAAACTCATTTTTCATGAATTCGGAAAACTGTCTGCACTGAGCTTCATCTGATCCACCAAATATTATGTCAACAACATAAACCAACACCATCATCAATTGATTTTCTCTCGCAGATTTTTGGTATCCTGAAAGCAGTCAGCTGATACCACATTGTTAGAACAAAATAGATAATCATGAAAACCTCTGTGTTGATACTTTTCCACCAATCGTTCTTCATGAGCATAAACATTCATCCTTCATATCATATTGAGATCATTCATCTGATTAGGATATAGAATGATCCCCCTGTGTTATGCAACTCTTCCAGTTTTTAGGCCCAACAGTTTAGACCCATAACTAGTCTTTTCCTCCTATATCATTTTTTCTCATCTTCCACTCAGAGTTGATCCATTAACAAAATCTCGAAGCCTACTGAGTTGAAATTCGTTGTAGGAAAAAAGAGATAATGTTAATAACACAATCACATTCTATTGTGCTCTGTTGCTCCCTTTCTTCTTCAACTCTGGTACCTGATTTGAATAAATTGAAACTCTAGAGTAAATCACTTCTCCACTTCGCATCCTTATATGCCACTACCCCTTGGATTGTATCTCCCAAAAACCTGAAACACACAGATCATCAGTTAATAGCATTTATATACATAGGGAGAGGAGGGATTCCTTCTGGACTCCTCAAGATGAGGATTGTGGTTAATCTTGATGGGTCAACTCTTTGATTCTTTCTTGGAGGGCATCACACTCTTTTCTTGCATCCTCCAGCTGCCTATCCAACTTCAACTGTTCTGGCCATATGACTAGGAATTCATTGCCTACATTCTGAGCATTTTTCTGATATGTAGATTTGGTAGGCTTGTCCATTCTCACCATTTGGGGTTTAAAACCACTAGTACATAGCTCTATCTTTGATGTTCTTCCCAAATTCCAATTTTCATGATTATTTCTCTAAGCAGGAAGCTCCTTTCTTTCCATCATCCCTTTCTTCTTCCACCATTGCAAGGGTCTTCCTCTTTTCTCCACTACTTGTTGTGGCACACGACTTGAAAAATTTTCAATGCATTCTTTGTTTATCTTCCTTTTATCAGATTTATGAGTCGCCACCCTGTTTTTCATTGGTGGTGGGTCCTCCACTGAATGTACTTTCTTCTTACTCACATCTGTAGCGTTTCTTCCCTTTTTCTTCCAGATTTAGTCATGTTCTTTCTTAGAGAGAGGTTGTGAGTGTGACAGAGGAGGTGACTGATGCACCTTTCGTTCAGCTCCATGTGATTCCCCTAAGGCTCTAAGCCTATTTTCCAATTTACCGCCTTGTCTTCCAGTGTAAGATTTCTCATTATACACTACTAGAGTCAGGAATCTCCTTCCACGTTCCTTTTCCTTCCCTGCATTCTTCTTGCTACACTATCTGGCCAGATGCCCATGATCAGAACATATGAAACATCTTCCATCAAAGACATACCTCATTTCATCATTTCCATGTCGAGATGTTGATATAGCCTGAGTTCTTCCTCTGAAATTGAGCTTCTGAGCTTCCTGACACATACTCATGGTGTGTCCCATTCTTCCACAGT
The DNA here is from genome assembly GCA_963277665.1 of Viscum album. Classification (NCBI taxonomy): domain Eukaryota; kingdom Viridiplantae; phylum Streptophyta; class Magnoliopsida; order Santalales; family Viscaceae; genus Viscum; species Viscum album. The sequence goes on from OY728136.1 coordinate 616,584,732, forward strand.
AATAGCATCTAACAAATGCTTTCCTTTGAGAGACTCTTCTTTTTGATTTCTAAGGAAGCTTCATCTTATTCTCAAATTTTTTACATTTTCTATTTTCACAATACGAAATGTATTCCTGAGCCTCTGGACAGAAGCTTGATGTGTGGCCGTGAATCCCACATAAATATCACATGTCGTCACTTCTTTTTGTAACTGACCTCTTAGTCCTATCTCCAGCACCTACAGGTTTTTCTCCACTCCTAAAACTGTTCATAGCTCTCTTCTTATCATGCATGGGAGGTGATTCATCAAATCCAATACCAACTTTTCCGAAACATTCTGGTCTTTGAGGTGAGAAAATATTCTGTTGTTTCTATTCAAAAATTGCATATTTTTTCTTCATTTTATCATCACTTGTTGAAGGATGAATAAATAGTAAATGCAATGCATCCTTTATTTTAGGCTTTCCTCTATCATTGTAACTCTCTAATTAATTCTTAACGGATTCTATCTCTTCTTCCAACTTTTGAATCTATGTCTCCCTGGATTCAAGTTGGACATCAAGTTCCTTCTTGAAAAGCTTCCCTCTACTCATCTCATCTTCCAATTCACATGTTAGCTTTTCCACCATTGCACTTTGCTTCTCTACTTTCAATTTTTCCTCAGAAACAGATTTAGAGACAGATTCATTCTCTTGTTGTAGGCTTCGATTCTTCTGAACTTCTTCAGACAACTGTGCTACTAGATCATCATTTCTAGCATTCAGATTCTGAACATTACTTGACTTTTGATTCTATTCAAAATCATCAGCCCTTTGTTTTCCTTTCATTTTATCCAGCTTTTGTAGTTCCTCACCTTGAGAATCATTCTTCTCCTTTAGGTCAGTTTCCACATCAATATGCCTTTGATTTAAACCTCTTAGATTCTTGAACTCAATCTCTAATACCTTAATCCAGATATCTTTAGATTTGGCTTCTTCGGTGTTTCCAACATCACTTGGAATATTAGGTTCTTCGATGCTCTTGACTTGATACTTCACTTTTCTATTCAATCCATCGATCTCCCTTTTCTGTTCTTCAATCTTAAGATTATACTCACCAACTAATTCTGAGTTCTTTGGTGCTGATAACTTGAGTTTCTCAATTTTATCCATCAACTCAGACTTCTCTTCTTCCTGCTGCTGCCTATAAAGTTTGTCATCACAAACAACTTTGTTATCTTTCTTGGTTTTGGCTCTCCAAATATCTATCTCTTCTAGTGAAGCCTCTAACTCAGCTCGCATATCTATTCTTCCTTCAATTTCTTCTTCTGTTTCAATATCACTCAGATGCTCATGTACTTCACTCATTCCAACATCATGATTGAGTGAATCAATCTTTTCCCTATCAGATTCATCCGGACCTTCCGTCAATAAGATGTTTGGGTATTTTAGTTGAATCAATCTTTTTCCGATAACACTTCCACACTGAGAGAATTTACCTGACTTCTGATTCTTCTTTGATGCTTTTCCTTTTCCCATGGAAAATTGAGAGATAAGAGAAAAATGTATCTTCAACCACACAGATCGACTACACCAAGTCGAAGCAAAAAAATCTGATAAAAGAAACCTATACCTCTGATACCAATTGTTGAGGGCCAATAGAGGCCTATATACCCTGAGAGGGGGGGGGAATCAGGGTGTGGATATTCTTTTTCAAAATTCTTCCTGCCCCACTAGATCTTGACCTTTTTGTTACAAGGGTCACTTTGTTTGCACTTGTGTGTATATTATGATCACATACTTTCTCCTTTATCTGATGATGATGCTTTAAATGCAATGCAGGAAAATTAGCAAGCAGACGCATGGATTTTTACTTGGTTCACCGCAAAGGGCTACGTCCAAGGAGCATACGCCGACAAGTTTCCGGTTGTACCAATTCCACTAGACTTCACTAGCTGTGGATTACAATGTTCGGGCTGGATCACTTCTATGCCCAGGATCACTGCCTATACAATGTTTAGGGTCAGCTCACTGCTTTCCCAAGGGTCACTCCCTGTTTCTCTATCTCTGTCTCACTGCCGGTGGAGAGGATCACCTTCTTCCTCTTCATAAGCTCACTGCTCATGAAAGGGAATCCAATCACAGTTTATAGACCTGTAGGTCACTTCATTTCCATTAAAGAATGCATCTTTCTCTATATTTAGATGCTCTATTGAAGTTCAACCTTCATCCAATGATGAATAGAACTTTGCCTCTGACCACTGGGAAACTACCTTTGGAAAGTACCTTCGCAAAGCACCCTACTTCGCGAAGCTCCCAATTTCGCGAAGCTTAAACAAGCCTTCGCGAAGCTCCTGCCTTTTCGTGAATCTCTCTCGTGAAGAACTCTCGCAAAGCACTCTCACGATGCTCAAGCCGTTACAGAGCAACGTCCCTCGTGAAGCTTAGTAAGCCAACACGGAGCTCGCAGGTTTCGCGGAGCTACAATAGCCGCCGCGAAGCACATCTTTCGCAAAGCACACTGCCTATGCGAACCACCTTCGCAAATCGAGAGCGAATGATCTTCTATCAAAAATCTCTCTACTTCTCTCGAGGGGGTCAGACTCTATTTATAGGCGATTCCACCGACCCTCGTCCCTTCCGTTCGAATTCAACTCCACGTCATCTCAAATCGCGAAGCTCCAAAGATTCCGCCAGAATTCTGTCCAAATTGCGAAGCACCACGACACTTTTCCATTCGCGAAGCTTGACGTAGTCGCGAAGAATAACCGTCAACATACCTTCGCAACTTCACCGCGAAGCTCCCTCGTGAAGCCCAACATTCCTTCGCGCCTTCTCCATGAAGCTCCCTCGCAAATCCCTTCACCGCCACGATGCGCTTCAGCCTCTTCCGTTCGCGAAGCTTGACGTAATCGTGAAGACTCACCACCTCCATTCTTCTGATCTTTGAGAAAACCAATCCACGCATCCCATCTTTGCGAAATTCATTCCATTTCCATATTAAATTATTCTCTTCATGGAAATCTACTTTTCGCGATTCTCACCAAACTCCAAATTTTGGACCCCAATCATTTGGCAAACACTGGGAAACGGCGCCACCTTGTACTTCTCTTTTGTACCGCCTCCAGATCGTCCTTTACTTTGTCATCGTTCGTTGTCAACAAGGATTGTCAACAACTTCTTGGGAACTCGACAAATATACATGGAAACCTGCTTTGTCAAAAAACACAACCAACCCAAAAATACTTCAATGTTACCTTGAGGGATTTTTGCCCAACAAGTTTCCCCAATTTGTTTGGCTAATCGAGTCTACATCGGTCTAGGATGATAGGATAAGTCTTTACAACCATTAGGATTCTGTGTCCTAGAAACAATGAAGCTCGCCTGGTCCATTTTCTCTATGTTCCGTTTCTTTCGTCTTTAGCTATGGATGCCTTTTCCCACCCCTCCCAATCCAATATCCTCAGAGGGATGTCCCTCTCCATTAGACTTGGCCAAATATGGACAATTAAAATATCCATCAAACACTCCCTAATTTCACAAATTTTCAAATTAATTGATTAGGTCAATACAGGACAAAGCCCTCCTTGATTTGGTGTCCTTTTTGATCAAATTTATTTCTTGATATTCCTTTTTAAGGGTGATTGTCCTAAGTTATAACTGTTCTACAGTGACATCCTATTATAGTATCAGAACACATATTTTATTAATGGAATCACATACTTATCACTTTGTTATAATTTAGGGAATTTTCAAATGTTTATTCTTATCCGAGAATCCTAAAATTATTTTTATAAATTATAATCCCAAAAGAACTATACCTTTCTATAATACTAACTATTGTAAATGATATATCTTATAGCCCTTAGATTAAGATTTATTACATAGAGTTACACATGATACAATCTTGAACAATTGTGATTCCCAATTTATTTGTTTAATTTGATACATAACATAGTTGATTGAAACATGGGAATAATGGAATTATTTAAAAACATCAAAACATGTCTTTATTTCCAATGATCCCCTAATACTACATTGGAGAACCTAGGGATGTATATAAGAAAGGGGATATATGTAATGCCATATAATGAAATAATAAAAAGTATAACATGAAGATAGCAATACATATTAGTTAATAGTTATATTATGGTGACATAAAAGGGGTAACATTCATAAAATTGAATCACTAGATAAGGTGATAACATTAAGGCATCATAGGATTTTGGAAACAACATATAATTTTACATAATAAGAATAAGTCAATGATTCCCCTTGAGAAATCAGATCATAGAGTGATAGGTATAACCTCTCATTAAACATTCATGGTATCTAATTAGATAAAAAATTATCTAATGCATTAAAGGAATATACAATTATCGGCATAACCATCATATTCGTATTATGTATCTATATTTGTGTTCCACATATATCATTCAAAATATGGGATCCTTTCAAAAAAAAATCATGTTAATGGAGTTTGGATTATATATATAGGGAAGTACCTAAAAAACAAATCATTTGTACATCTAGGTCAATTACCATGAGTGGAAATCCGGATGGGTATTCACTACAAAAATGAATGTCATAGAAAACCACAATATACATTTGGCAACATAATAGGTGTACATAATGGATTTTGGAAGGGTTGAATGAAAGTGAGAGGTGGTATACCAATACATGGGAATTATAAGTATATTAATAGGATATGTAAAATAACATTACAATATGGAAATTTTGACATAAAAATAGATTATTAAAATGAAAATAATTTTAATAAAAATAATAAGGGGGTGTACATTATATAGAGAGGGAGATTTTAAAAATTGGTATGAGCTTCTTAAGAGAATCGGAATAACATTTTATATATTTTTTGTGGTATAGAACGATTAATTTTTCTATCAATGGTATATTAGTTAAGGGAAATTAAAGTATGGTAGGTATTTTTATAAATATATGGTGTAATTATTTTTTATTTCCAAAACATTGGTTTTGGACTCTGTATAATAAAATCATAAAATACAAAAACCTTCCCACAAATATTACCTATGTTATATACCAAGGAATATTGGTTTTAAATATTTTGTAAGGATAAAAACAGACCTCCGTAAAATAATACCCTTGGTTATCTATAAGTGATTCATGTTCATGGAGAATTGATTTTACAAACATAAAATATAATATTGTTTTTGTAGGATTAATTAAAGGCTTATAATATTAATAATGTAAATTAAAAATATTATTTTTTTGGTAAACGTGTTTTGTTAAATTCTTCTATTTATATTATTAATTAAATAACATTTTTTTATTATGATTTTATAATAAATATCATATATTTATGTTGTATTTAATTTTTACCCAAAAATGGGAAGTCTCTAAAAATATGGAACAATTAACTGTTGCCTAATTTTGACATTTTTATTCTGAAAATAAGATTAAATTTGTCAAAATGATTTTATAAATATAATAATTTTCACTTTTAAATGAAAACCCCATATTTACTAGAAATCATTAGTTTTTAAAATATTACCCACTTTTTATACTTTATAAAATGTATAGTATAATAAATTTAGTTATACTATCATTTATATTTAACGAATAATCAAATAATTATTATATGAAATTGAATCTTATTGAAAAAATTGAATTTTTCAATAAGGTATGTTAATTGATTCTGCATATTTCTCAAAATTCTGTTTTTTATTTCTTTATGTCAAAATTTAATTTTTATAATAAACATTATATAATAATTTATAATTTATTAATAAATAGGGAGAAATATAATCATTATTTTGTTTCAAAAGAGAATATAAAATCAATATTACTTGGATATATACAAATATATTCATAACCCATTATTACACCAACACACACCTTAATGTAATGTTGTCAGATGGTGCTGCTTTCTTAGGGATGTTAGAAAACATGGTTTGGGCCATGATCTTGATATTCAAGAACTTCTCTCTGATAAAATTACTCATGATCATTGGTTGTTGACTATCCATTTTGTATTTTTCATGATAAAATCTCAATGATGAAATAACCCATAGAAAATTCAAAAAATGTGTTGATATGGTATTATCCTTTTTGTCAAGGCAATTTCTTCTTCCGTTTATTTCAATAAGACTATAATAAACCATAATATATATTAATCATAAAAAACACTATAAAATTTCTATATTTTCAATAGTTTTGATGCATAATGTTCATTTAAATCCAAATTGATGTATTGGTCCAACATAATCAAAGGAGTATATGTATTTTATATTATTATATTTCATAATAAACAATTCAATAATTTATTAGGGAATTTCATTTATTAGTGTTTGGCCATAATATTATTGATATGGATTATGTGTATATATCAGAATAAAATCAATGAAATTAGAGATGTATACAAGAAAAAATATAATATGGTTTTTAAAAGATACTCCTGATTTGATGTTATTAATTTGGTTTAGAAATTTACTCTTGTCACAAGGATTGATATGATAACTATGTCTACTAGAACTTGTGTTTGATGTCATGACAAAAAATTTCAAATTTATGTAAGGTATTAATTTCAAAAATTATAACTTCTAGAAGGGGTATTCATTAAAAAATAGAATTATTTATCATTTTTTTTATGGTTCATTGTTTTCCATGTAGAATAAGGCCTTTTATGAACTCAAATTTGTGCATGGAATAAGGTATGAATAGACTGAAAATATAATAAAGATTAAACAATTTATGAAATTAAAGGTGGATTATAATCTTTATAAAATGGACATGAACCATATTCATAAATAGGGATTTTGAATATTTATTACCAAATTATTTATAGAATGAAAGAGCAAACGTATAAGGAACTTTTTACTCAAATGAATAAAATTTGGGAGATGTAAATGGTTGAAGAGATGAAATTTATCTTGGTATTATATTTTATAAACATCATGGATTTTATGTATCTCTCACATGATAATTATCCTCCAGAGTTATTAAATATTTAAATCATATAAGAATAGAAATAATTATCTACTCTTATAGTTATTGAGAATAGTTTTCCCATTTACTAATAATTGAGGTGTGTGGATCAAATAAATTTCCAATAGATTTTTGGTCACCAACATTACTTAATGTAATTGAGAATGGCTATTAAGATTTTTGTTACTATACCAAAATGATTTAAAATAAACCCAATGATTTGATTCTTGAATAGGTGAATGGAATAATAGGATATATCCAATGGAATCTAGATTTACATCTGTTTATTATAATAAATAATATATTTATGTTTTCTGTTTTTTCTAATGTTCATTGGTCAAATAATGTGGAATATTAGAAGTTTATATTCATATGGGCATTATTTATTGGAGATAGATTCATTACATGTTGTTATGAGAAGAAACCTTCTATCACATTGTGAAATAGAGAACCTAAATATTTTATTAAATCTAATTTCATAGAAAAACATTTTTATAACTCCAAATATTGATGAATTTTGTGTGAATATATATTAACCGTTAATGGCATATTTTGATAACTAATGTGAAATAAAATTTTCATTGAATATAGTTAAACCTTTAATGTTACAACAAATTAATATTTTCTATAACGTTTTTAGGAAAAATTTTATTATGGTTGTATTCCATTAGAAATTGATTTGACCAAGGATAATGTCTTGGGAATGTTGATATATAATTTAATGAAAGATACATTCCAGGAGCTAATAGAGTATTTAGGATAAAATTTTCAACCCAAGTCAATGTAATTGTGCCTTATTTTTCAATTTTTTATTCTATTTCCTTTATTAAAAAATGAGGATAATATAAAAGGTTCTATTCTTATAATGGGGGTGATATTTTAGGAATATTATTTATAGGTGGAAATGAAGGGGGATACATGAGTTGTTGGTTCATAAATCCAAAAAATTGAGATTTCATACATTGATTCTCATGTTTCCAAAAATTATAGGGTTTATAATTCAGGGTTATTGTATATTTGGAATTAATTTATGCGTTTTGTTATTTAGAAAAGATCAAAATAAATTGAACTAAAAAATTGGATATGTGAGTTGATCTTAATGGATACATAGACAAAATTTGAATTTTTTTCCCACAAAGATTGGAATGCACTAACAAAAAACATTCTATAATATTAAATGGTTTGTAGATATACATTGTATGGAAGAAATTATTTGACTAGTCTCATGAGAAAATTCATTCTACAGGTTTTTAAGTTCTCTAATATTTTAATAATTGATAGCTCACCCTTGGATGACAGTGAAACTATTTAGAGTTGTGTAAATATGGAATGTAATTGAGTTTTATTTTATAAAATTTCATCATGGTTTAAAGGTTGTGGTTATTCCATGATTTAAGTGATGTAGTTTGAGAGTTTAACTATGATGTAGGACCTCACACCATAAGTGGGCTGGTTTCACTCTAAAGTAATTATGATGGAGGAGTGCCACACCACTTTCCTGAAGATTTATACTATGAAGGACGGATATTATGGTTTTTAGAGAGGTAATTACATCATGATCCCATGATCATTGAATGTTTTTTTGGGATAGTTTTGGAGCCAAATGGTATCATGCTGAAATTCAATAACCCATGTCGTAGTTGGTTGTACAATGATGTAGTGTCTATGTCATGATTTTTTTCTCACTGTAATCAATATCCATTCTTACCATTCCATTAAATCATTTTGATGTCATAACATATATTACAAAGATACATGTAAATCTGAATATATATCGTTCTCATGTCATAATACAATCTTGGAAAATATAATTTTTTTCAAGATACATTATGATTAAATAAACTTATCTTTTGTATCTAGATATCTTGTTAGGAAAATAGATATCAATTTGATATACATGTATTCTCTAAAAATATAAGGGGATATCTCCCAAATCAAAGTGAAAAATATTTTGATCATATTTTTTCATACATTGTGGGGAGTATTATAGGAGGTCCTTATGATTAATTGAGGATGAAAAAGGGTTAAAATGTTATTCATATTTTGGAGAAAAATGAAGTACAAGAGGAAAATATAGATCAACTTGATGGAACATCTCATTCTTCCTTTAATTATGATTTAAGTCTTATACACCTAAATATTTACTTGTTTTATTTATAATAAAATAATAATTTTTTAAGTGAGAGTAAAATTATTTTAAACAAAAACATTCAAATATGACAACAAGAGTTGGTGAACCATGTATTATCTGTTGCACCATGCATGTTCTTTCTCACCTTTTCTCTATTAATTTTATCATCATCTTCATGATACATATGCACTATCCATAAATAGTAATTAAATGTTTTAAAGTAGGTGTTTAGTTTCAATAATTAATTCCCCCTAACATTATTTCATTGTCCAATCATGGTACTAATTATTTTTTTCACAATTATCGACAACATAAATCAATTAATCTAGTACAACCAGGATGTTTTTGACTCCCACTCCCATTATATTAGGTATTTTATTTGAATGATCATTAAATTTATCAGTGCACCAATTATTGAAATGGTTCCCCCTATTTCAAAAACAAATCAGAAACATATCACATTTAGTTATGTGAATACTCAAATTATTAAGAATATAAAAAGAAAATTATGAACATAGAAATAATACACATAAATCCCAACTTTATGAAAGAATATGACTTCATAGGTCTCAATATAAGTTTTTTATTTTGTATTTTTTATAATTTTTTTAACATAATCCTAGAAAATTATTTGACATTTCTTGGATACCAATTTTCTAAGACCTTTATCTAATACACATAATATTTCAAAAAAAATTACATAAAATCAATACAGCACTCAAAAAACCAGGAGTTTTGGTGTCTTTGAGAGATTGGTCACATAATACACCATTCATATATAATATATGAAATATTTTATATTCATATTCATAATGAACTCTTAAATATCATTGGGATATTATAAATTTATAGAATATCGTGGGGATATACATAATAGAATATGTAATATAAACCACTGATAAGGGGATAATCATAATAATCATAATGGTATGATATCACAATCCCCAACCATTATAACTTGTGATCATTAAATAATAGGATAAAGATAATAATATAATATAATAAAGTATAATTAAATAAAAAATATTTTCATTATAATAATTTTCAATGTGGTTAAAATGTGTCATCATAAATATATGTTGAGGCTCTCTACGAAATCAACAGAACAAAAATTTCTAAGAAAACTCCTCATGTTAAAAACATATTATCACATGATATATAATCCTTAATTGATTAATTATGGGGATTTATACTTCAAATACAACTCATCTGATTATAATTCATAATTCATATATAATCCACAAAGAAAATTAATATACATAATGCATAAAAATAACATAATCCCATGGAAAGGAAATGGATTATATAATAATATCATGAAGTATATATTGATTTATAATCATGTTGATACCTAGAATAATTATTAGTATATCATATTGTGTTTAAAAGGGTTATAATAAACAGTTAATATATGATTTATGATGTGAAGAGATGAATAATGTTTAATGAAATAATATAAGAATTACCATGGAGTGGATTAAGCAATAATATTTCCACTAATTTATTTAAAATTGGGTAATGATTTGTATAAATTAAAACAAATAAATATAAATTATTCAAACTCCATTGAAAACCAATAAAATATATATTATAGTATTGATGTTTTGGGGGAATAAAATAAATTTTTTAGGTTAAAAGTTATACATGATAGTAATATATTTATAAATTTTTGACTTACTTACTCTATATGACATGAAAAAAATTAATAATTATTGAAAAATAATTCAATATCCCAAGTAAAATAAATGAAAATGAAATAGAAGAAAATAATATGTGATATAAATTGTAGTTTAATATTAGAGTAATGAAGGAATATGATAGAATGAGAGAGAAATCATAATATTCAAAATAAAGGAGTAATGAGTAAGGGTGCCCTTACCATGTGTTATATATCACATTAGATACTATTTTAGAATATTGAATGATCAAATTATCTTGGTTAATTATATAATATATAAACTAAATAATGTTTATTTTATATATTTTAATACATTTATAATAAAATATTTTTTTTATTATTATACTTACAATGTTTTTTAGATTTTATTTATTGGGTTGATTGACAGTTAATAAAGACAAAACTATTTTTAGAGAATGAAAAGAAAGGATATGGCTTTAAAAGTGGAAGATTCATTGAAAAAAATTTAGAATAAATTTTCTTGGATAATGGATCGATAATTCTCATCATATATGAATAGTTATATAGAAAATATAATGAAATTTGTTAAGTTAAAATTGGGTTCAATTATATCTAATAATTGAGGATAATTATGATGAAATTTGTTTATTCATTAGATATTTGTGGGAGAAGGAAAAAAATCCAAAAAACTATTATTAAGGCTTTGAACCAAAGCTAAAATTTATTTTTTAACACATTTATGAACAAAATTAACTAATAATAAGAATGGATAAATTCATGGTGATTCATTTTCAGTATGATCATGGATAAAATATGAACCCAAAAAAACATGAATAGTATTTTAACTAGAATGTGTTGAAAAAATTTGGTGTTCATGTTTTATGTTATAATTTTATTATTCACATCAAATACTTGTTCAAATATGAATTTTATTTATTTTTTTCCCTTTATAAATGTATATTTATATGCTTATATATTGAGAAGATATTAATATAGGATGTTTACCATCTATACGAATGATAAGATTTTTAATTATTCACTTACAAAATTTTTGATTCAAATGATGTCTCTCATCGAGTTTATTCAATATGATATATGTGGTTCGATAAAAAAGAAATAAACATAGTGAGGCATAATAATATTATATCATTTATTAATGATTATACATTGATCACTTATATTATGTTTATGGTAGATACTTTTGATCATCGAAATTGGTTTTAGATTTTTTAAATGATTGAAAATATGTAAGGTTTTTATTTGTTAAAGAAGATTATATTGAATAATGAGAATGATTATTTGAGTGGGTTTTTTGAATCATAAATAGAAAAATGGCGAAATTAACAAGAGTACAGTTAACCTTAAACCCCATAAAAAATGTTTTTCTTTGATAAAAAATATAATTATATTAAATATGTTTTACAACCTTTTAGTTAAAGATATAACGTCTAGTTAATTTTGGATATATGTAGTTACATTAAAAATTCACATTCAAAATTTTGGGTTATTTAATAAAAATTTGTATATTTCCCTTGTTGAGATGTATTTTTAAGAAGTCCTTCTGTCTTAAAATCTTCATTGTATTTGAACATCCATGGGCAATAAATATGAAAGCACTAGTCATGATAAAATATGATATGCATTGAGTTAATAGAATATTGTTGGGAAATTGATTAAATAGAAGATATTGTCTTTTTCAAAATAATGAAATGTGAAGGATGGTCAAAATTATTTATAAAATGTCTTTTGAAAACAAATTTTATGAGTTTTTAATAATTATAATATAGAGTAAGATGAAGATGAATTATTGATTACGTAAAACCATAATCCATAAATTTAGAAAGATTTAAAATTTCATGTTAATTTCAATGTAAATATATTGATTTGAATGTTTTAAGTGTTAAGGATATACATTCATTAGGTGATACATTTTTGATAAAATAAATAGTGGTATATAGACACATCTCTAATAAAAGTAAATAGATATGAGAAATGATATATTTGAGTATATCATATCAAAACTACTGTATTTATAAAGAGGATCAAAGGTATGTGGAGTTAAGAAAATTTGACAAAAAACACATGGTTGTTAGTATTGAGACAAAGATATAATAATGTAATTAGAATAAAGTGGTGTTCAATATCTCACCCTCCTAGGTGATTTTAATGATCACAATCATCAAATTTTGTTTCTAACTTTTTCATTTAATAGAATTTAGTATTTATATTTAATTAATTTTATAGGAAAGAGACATAGCAATTAGATGGATCAAAGGTTATGGGAGGACATTTTTGGAGCCATATTATTCTAGATACCAAAAAAAAGCCTTTTAGGATCGCACTAGATTGTTTTTTCTACCAACTTACTATTTAGTAGGACTCCTAAAAAACAAAAAAGTAAATTTTGGTGGACCCCAACACATTAATTTTACCCTGAACCAACCATTTCGACCCTTAGATGCTTCATAATAGTCATAACAATATTGGAGGATATTAATATACCTCAATAGTTTTTTATTTATATGGTTACCTTTTCTATCATTTTAAAGATCATTATGACTCAATTTCATCATTATCATTCTCCCTTTTAATCTTTTATTATTTTACCATTATAATGTTTTTTAATTCTTATTAATGGATTTTGAGTTATCTTTAAAGGCATTTCATATAAAAAGTATATTTTTTCTTTCCTAGAGTTCATACTACCATAGACTGTGACAGGTTTTAGAATTATAACCTCATGTGGGGATAGATTGGGTGGTCGCAACCATTGAATGTGAGGGGATTATTTAACACTAGAAAAAAGTGTGGTATATTGGTTTTCTAGTAAATCCCATTAAATTTATATAGTTTTTGTCATGATTAATTCTTATAAAACATGAATTCATGGGTCTTACATCTTTTAAATTTGATTCTAAGATAATGTTGAATCTATTGAGTAATGGGATCCCATAATAAATTGAGTGTATAATGAAAATGATCCCTTTATAGGGTATTATAGAACTAGTTTGCCAAATTCTTGGGGAATTGCCTTCTAATATATATTTCTAATGTTCTAAACACATCCCAATATTGCTTTAATAATTTAAATTTCATCTATATTATCTCTAATTTCAACAAATATTTTTAAATTAAATTCAACCCCAATCCATTCCCTCTTTAAGCAACCCCAAAATTTGTATCGTAGCATACCATGATTTCAAAAACATAACTTATTTCAAGTAACAATCATTTAATGATTGTCTCTACCTCAAATATACCCGGTTCTCTAATGGGACACTGAATGGGTAGAGATCCAGACTTTGATGGATCATAATAATGTTCTTGGGAAACTAGATTTTCAATATTAATTAGAATAATTGTACACATAATTTGGAAAATATTATGAATATATATACCCACATAAAGGAAACATATGAAAAATTGACTCTGGGTGACATAGTGTCTTCTCAGACCAACAAAAAATCAATGAATTCTCTATTTTATTGGTAATATAGGAACTAATTTTAAAGATTTATTTACACAAGCATTCCTATGAAAATTAAAAATTGTTATAAGATATGCATGGTGGTATCAAAAATGTAAAGTATTCTTGGATTGATATATGCCATAATGATTTTTAAAGAATTATTACACATCCTAATGACTTTATAATATAAATTTCAGTTGTTTCACTAATATTTTTAATATAATTAAGTTTATAGGCAACATAATGTTTTTTATAGTCACTTGTGAATAAAAACTATTAGTATTTTATACCTCTTTGAAACCCCATGTGACTATAATAGAGTAATTAAATAAAATTATAATATATAAATTTAATAACTCATAGGTATCTCATAAATTATAAGACAATAATGAACAGATAAATAGAGATTCAAACTAAAGACGTAATGAAAAATGACTATTTAATTTAATTAAAAAAATGATTAATCATCCAATATTTATAATTAGATTTATTATCTTTACAAGAAGATTAAAATTTATTTCATATTATTATTAATAACACTATTGAAATAAAGGGAAGTAAAAACATGAACTGAAGGTAAATTGATATGGGTGAAAAAAAAGTTTCACATAAAACTATATTATCTCACTCTCTAAAATTACACAGAAATAAAATAAGGTATGTAGGAATGTGTTTATGGTGTGAAAATGTAGTGCTAACAGTGAATACCTCTCTTAATTTAAGTCATTTGATAGAATAACCAAATGTATCATGGACGACATTATGGTAAATCATGATGTGATTTCATCCTCTTCTTCTTATTAATCTATCCATTTAAGTTGTTAGGATCAAAACATTTATTGAAATCAATTAACTAAACACTTATGTCAACATAACACAAAATTTAACAATCTTTAAAATAAATAAAATATTATTGCTATCGAAAAATATCATCTTTATTGAAAATGAGATAATATAGGAAAATGAAAACATTAAAGAATTTTTTTCAAAAACTTATAAATATCAAGAAATAATATTCAATTTTTTATTTGAGGAATATGAAATAAAAAAAATATTAATTAAAACAATTTAAAAGTAAAAGGGTTTTTTTAATACCTTTCTAATTTTAGAATGTAATAAAATATTGTATTAGAGTTTAAGGGGTCTCTTTATAGGTTCTCCCAATGTGAGACAAAATTAAAATTTTTATTGGTATCCAAATTGAGTGGGAACATAATTAACAGTCTTGGTTACAAAAGTTGAAGAATCTATACTTGATGTAATAAAAATTCCAAATTCATTAAAGGTATCTATATTATAAATTATTAAACTACATTGGAAAAATAGTGTCCTTTATTTATAAATAAAATTATCAAAATTGATCATTTTAGAAAGCCCAAATACAGTAATATATAATAACATTTATTCTCTAAAAAACCTTTTTAAAAGCAATTATTTGTTCCAATATCTCGTTTTCTAACATTTATGGACCTAAATTTTGGGTATCACTGTATTTAGTCTCTTAATTCTTTTATAGGATAAAATCCTCAAAAGATGTTCATAAAGAGATAAATTGTTCATTGTTAGAGGGTGATCAAGGTATATGTGTGGTGAGACAATTTATTTCAACCACCTTGAGGAGTTTTATGGTTGGCATATCACCTTTAGTGAAAACATGAGGAGTGAGATCATTGTTATAGTTATTACTATCTTTTCAAAATCATCTATTATTAAAATGTAATATTTTTATGGGTTTAAATAAAAATTATCTTAGAATTATTAAATTATATGAATGTGTTTTAAAGTATTCAATGGAAAATAATATTTTTATTATTATTTATTCCCATGTATAGTTTTTTTTACCTCTTCATGGTTTTAAAATGTTTATGATATTTATTTCAAATACCATGAAATAAAAAATGAGAAATTCTAGAGTGAACAATATATTAATTCTTGGTTATGGAATACATTCCTACATCACTGTAAACTACACTTTCACTTGTTAAGCATAACCAGAACCAACTTTCTTAAGTTTTAACAGCATTTAGTTTCCAAAATGACATTTTTTTATTGTTTTGAACATAGTGAATAAAAAGGCACCCTATAAATTTAAAATATTCATTTTGGGCTATAAATATCTATTCATTAAGAATATTAATCTTATAGTGAAAACACAAGTATTAATTACCAGAGTTAAACCTTAAAACATTTTAATTATTGATGATTATAATTTTTTTAGTTGTTTTTATTGTCACCTAAAAAGCTTTTTTGTAATGTATTAATCGAATTTACCAAGAAGATCAATAATAAAAATGGGTATATGGTCATTTACCTTTATAATTATCATGGAAGAGAGTTTGAAAACAATGTTTTTGATGATTTTTTGTTTCAAGAGGTAATCACCATTATATTTTTTCACCAAGAAAACATCAAAAAATGAAAATGTTGAATAATTGAGTAAGGAATTATAATAAATTTCAGGAAATATCTTTAATAAATGTAAACATTTGAAATATTTTGGGGTTAACGTATTCAATACCACATATTATATCATTAACCCTGTTATCATAGAAACCATTCTTAAAAATGATCCCACACGATATTTGTAAATGTAAATTACCAATCATTGGTTATTTTATGTTTTTTAGGTGAAAGTATTTTATTATTAAAACCAAATATAATATGGATAAATATGACACTAAATATAAAGAAATTTTATTTATTAGGTATTTCCAATAAATTTAATATTAAAAGATTTTCAATAAAATTACCATGTCTATAGAAAAATATATATAAATCAAATTTTATGATAATTATCCCAAACATTATCCACATGTGGATGATATTGAGGAATACCTTGAGTATATTCCATTAAATGAACCTCATACTCAAAAAGAGAATAAATTTTAAAATTAACATTTCATTTTTCTTAGGGATAGTGTCAAATCAGATGAACATCCTTTTAAAATTTTATCAATGGTTTTAAAGTTGGTACTCAAACATGGAGTACCATTTTAAATAAAGTATAATATCATTCATTCATGTCAATACTAGAGCCCAAAATTCATCATGATGTCATAAAGGATGAAAATAAGGGTCATATAATTCATATTAAATTGATCCAATTTACTCAAAAAATGTTTTGACTCTCATATACATCTATAATAAATGACCTATTTTTCAAAAAAATGGGTTGTAAAAAATGAATTGAATGATCAAGGTAATATCACCAATAACAATGAAAGACTTTAAGCTAATGGTTATAATCAAGAAGAAATAATTTATTATTGTAAGATATTTTCCCTATTTTTTATTCTATAATCCTTTATAATATTATTTTTAGTGTCTTATCATATAAATTAATCATTTTTTCAAATTGTTAATAAATGTCAATTTTATATTTTTCTTATTTTGGAAAAGGAGTTTGTGGATCATTCAATTGGTTCTTATCATTCTAAATTTAAAAATCTTGTTTTCTGTTTAACCAGATGACATTATATTTTTAAACATGTCCCTCTGCTTGGTATTATATGTTAAGAAGTCTTATTTTCAAAAATAATTTTGAAATTGGAAAGTTCAATTCATATATTTTTAAAATCGTATTTCAATGTATACAATAATTGTTCATATTTATGTTGGTTATTATATTGTTTTTATTAAAAAAAATCAATATAAAATAACTTATTTGGATTAGTAATGAAATAATTTAAAATTATTTTTATTAGATAACTCAAAATATTCATTGGTTTTTAAATTTATAAAAATTTCGATGGAACTTTTCTTATACTATGAATGTACACTAGTGGAATTTTAAAGAGATTTGTCATAGATACTATGGAGGATATTAGTAATCCATTATGTTTTTCTTATAATCATACACTGGATGGATTTGGAATAATGGGGGAAAATTATCTTTACATTGGTATTATTAGGAGTCTCCACAATCGTACCCTGACCAAACAAAACATCATGTTTTTTGTATGCCTTTGTTTCTATTTTCATGATAATCCAAAAAAATCACATTTATATAGTATCTAAATATTTTTTAAGTATTTTAAATGATACAAAAATCCTGTTTTGTTTTATCCCAAATGAATATATAATAAATTCTCATGTTTTTATATTATATATTTTGGTAGATTCTAAATTAATATGAAAAGTAAATGTTTTACTTTACACATTCTTGGAAAATAACATATAATTATGAGTAATCAAAATAAAATATTGGATTCTCATTCTATAAATAATGTTGAATCTATTTTGGGGGGAGTTGTTTCACCCAAATCATATAGATGAAATATAATATTATATATTATGTTTTAAATTATGGTCATATTTCGATTTAGAGTGAAAACAATTGTTGTATTTCAATTTCTAAAAATCCAATTCAGTACTCTCCCATTATGCCCATAGAACAAAAGATATAATTTAATTGATATCATTTAAAAAAATATCGTTATTTATTTTGTATTCATTAATCTTTAATTAGCCAATATCATCACTAAACTATATTCAGTTGATAATTTTGATTTTGTTATGGGTGAGTTTTAAATAAGACACTTTTTTTCATTCGATATAATTTTGGATATAATAGTGTTTTTCATTTAATTTTCAACATTGTATTTATTGAATTATATTATTGTCTTAAATTTTCATTATTTTTTATATAATATATCTATTTAAATATTGATTTTATTGAGATTTATGGTTCCATATATTTACTAATAATTATATATATTTTATATATATATTTCAATATCACTAACACTTTTAAAATTAAAAATCATATAAGGGTAATCCAACCCTTTTAAATTCTGAAATATTCCAAGAGAGGTAATTATATTAAAAAATTTCTATATATTTTTAAATTTTTATGATCCATCGATAAGAGGACACATATGGTGTAATTTTTTTGATATGTTCAAATATTTTAGGTTTTCAATTTTCTCTTCAAAATATAGTATTATAGAAATCTTGGTTTTATAACTTGATAGAAATTATAATTTTGTATATTTTAAATGAACATTAATAATGGTTTTAATAATATTCAAAATATTATCCCATTATCTTGTATAGATCTCATATCATGAGTGAATTATAATATTTTAATAACATGTTCATTATTATAATATTTAAAGAGAAAAAAATTAATGAGATAAAGGTATTTTTTTTCAATTGTTTTGATTTTTATTTTTTATATTTTTTTAATAGGAAAAAAAGAAAGAGATTATTTTGGTGATGTTATTAAATTTAAATATATTTTGTTTTTAAGAAAAATTTTGAATAAATATTTAAAATTAAAAAAATATTTCTTTTTTTTATCTTAAATAATTGTACTCTAGAAAATTGTAAATGTTGTAAATATCATGGAATAATTTCAATACGAAATATTGAAATTATATTATCTTGAGATATGAAACATGTTAATATTTATATTGATAATTTCACTAGTTCTTCTGATCAATAAAAAGGGGAAGATGATTGTGCATCACACTCTATTATGTTTCTTTAAAGATCAAAAAAACTAAATTTTTTTCTAATTTTTTTTTCATTTCATGGATCTCAAAATTTATTTTTTATACATTTTTATATAAAGGTAATATACCAAAAAGAAAAATAAATAGGTGTGTGGGAATAATTTTTTGAGTCTTGCGACTGTGGGTACTAACTTGTTCCCTATTGGGAAAAAACCAAATGTACAGTGTTGTTTAAAAAAACACTAAATCGTTCAAAATCCCCATATTAATCAAATAGGATCCACAAACTAGACATTGTGATATAGATTGAACCATGTAATATTTGTAGTGACCTGACACTAGAATCCTAGATCTAGTGTCATGCTACTATTACATTGGCTTACGATACAAATGTACAATATTCAAATGGTCGTAATAATTTATCATTCTTATTAAATTTGATACATACACATGTCTTGTTTTACAAATGAATACAAAATTTACAATAAATATTTTTTGGAGGATAATAAATCTATCTCATTTAGTGTATCCTTGAATATTTTTTCCAATACACTTCAGGGAATTCTGTGGAAATGATACACAAAATGGGTGATCTCAAATACCATATACGGTTCAGGAATAGGAGGAGAAATAATAAATTCAGGATAATAATCATTATTTTATGTCAAATAATACAACACACATCCCGTATAATAAATAAATTGATAATGAAGTGAATGATAAATATGGTAGGTTAAATAATTAAAAACATGTTCCCTTTAAGTAATAGGATAAGGGAAAAAATATAGAAATGCTAGAGTCTAAAAAAATTTCATTTATTAAATAAACTAAGGATCAAATTTATACAAGGACTTTTTAATAGTGAAAATATATCTGATAATAAATTCTATATCTATTTGAATGAAATGAGTTACTATTGGAATTCCTGTTTGAGGCACATAATAATATATAACATTATGAAATTTCACATTAATGATAATATATAAATATTGAAACATATTTAATTTCAGAAAATAATTATTCTCATGGGAAACCTTTTATTTATCAAGGGGATATATAGAATCTAGTCACCAAAAATCACTACTTTTATAATGAAATCATCATATAGATTTATCGATTCAATTAATAAAAAATATGTCTTATCATATGTCTGTAGTGAATAAATTATATATATTTATCAATATTTTCCCAGATAATCAAAATACTATCAATGTAATAATTGTATATAAACATTTTATATAGTTTAGTCAATAAAAATATCCATGATGAATGATATAAATAATTGTGGAAAATTTAGTGTTCAATGATCATAATAAATTTAATATTTAATGGGAACAAACAATGGAATCAAGAATGTTAATTTCAATTATAACCTTATCCAAATAAATCATAAGCTATCTAATGGAACAATAAAGATGTTAAGAATAAAACATATCCCATTGGGAGTAAGATAAAATTAATTTGTTTCTCGAGAATAAAAATACTTTTATAAGGTCTTATAAAAACATTCATGTTTGTGATAATCATTTCCTTTTGATATTTTTAAATCTATTTATTTGAAATTATATTTTACGACATTTTATATAAAAAATAATAATTTATTCATGTAAAGGAATGTTTGATGAAATGATGATTGGAAAAATTGTACAAGCTATATTAGTTAAAAAGAACATTCATTTTCAATGGTAAAAAGGTTAGAAAAGTGCATTGTTCGGAAAGTGGTAAAAATATTCCATTGAAAAAAATTAAAAAAAATATGAAAATATTTCAATAAAAATTCAGTTTTGTAATGTTATAAACATTTTTAAAAATGTGTTTATAAAACTGGTTTCTTTGTGAAAAGAGGTTCTTCGAATAAAGAGATAAATATTTTCCGATTTTTCTAAAAACTAAAAACATTTAAAGTATAAAAGAGTGAAATAATGTCACTATTAAAAGTAAAGGGTCATGAATAACTAGACGAGATTTAAATGAATTGAATTATTAAATAATTATCTAATTAAATTAATCAAAATTCAAGGGTGAACAATACCAAACAAAATGATATTTTGAAGTAAACCCATAAAAGACCATAATGTTGATGTGAGAGTCAATCACTGAATAGATTAAGTGTGTAAAAAGTAAATACATGTAAAATTTGTAAATAAAAAATAGATAATGAAAATTGATTTCCCACATAATTATAGAATATTAACAATAATGAGAAAGTAATATAAACCAATAAAAAGGAACCAGGTTATGAAATTCTTTAGCACTTGGTAACTTTTAATTCATATCCATACAGAAAAAATATTTAAAATTGTAACTAAAAATAAAATGAAGATAAAATATTTCATGGTATATAATATTAATATGGGAAATAAATACACCACCCAGAAGAAGAATGTTGTTCAAATGAAATTTGACTCAACTATGTAAAAAAGGTGACATGAAAATCCCTTACCTTACGTTTCTTTTCAGTTGAGTATTATTTAACCATATGAATAATGGTTTTAAACATGTCACTAACTTATAGAAGAACCACAATAATTTTTTATAATATAATATATTGTATTTTTATAATATCTATTTTTCACTTTTTTTAGTAATATTACATTTTTCTGTATTATTGTTGTTAATTTCCATCTTTCTCAAGTTGGTTATGACTTGTTATTCGTTGTTATTCTTGTGTCGATCATGATTTCATCATATCCAGGATGTAAACCATGATTTAATTATCATATATATATTTTGTGTATTTATTTATAATAATACATAATATTTTGAAATATGAAATGAAATTCATTGCTAATGGGAGACATTAGGCCACATGTACTCATGAACACTACTTCCATTTCCTTATCATATTTAAAAGAATGAAATGTAAGTGATATATTTTTATATGTATATTATAATTATAGTATCATATTTTTTTCATATTTTTCACATATTTTTTTTAAAGCCATATTTTTTACATTCCATGGATATCATAAATGAATTTCATCACTTTGAGGTGGTTATTATCCACCCTTCTACTAATGTTGTTATTCAATTCCCAAAAATTGAAAATCATGAAGTTATTTATTTACATTAAAATATTATAAGCACAGATAAATAATAAATATAATATATATCCTAAAAAATAATCTTTCTATCATTATTACAATAATCAAATGTGGATAATGGAAGAATGATTGACATCAGGTCACGAGGCAGTAGTTCACCGTACAAACGAACGACACTTTCATATCACTTTCGATCGATGTGTAGAAAGTATAGGAATAAATCATTGGATAAAAATATTTCAATATATTTATGATAAATGATTTATTATATAATCTAGTAATAATAATAATGTAATGGTTTGATAAAGAAATAAAATAAATGTGACCATTTAAGAATGTTACCTCATTTATGTTCAACGCCTTTTGGATTATACAAAAATTCATTTTCTATGGATTTATTAACAATGTGAGGCCTCTATTTTTATTGTAAATATTTGGTGAGATTATTTTGTTTATTTTTGGTTTATCCAAAGGACTTGAGAGGTTTGAATAAGTGGGGTCTTATAATTCCTTCTTATAGTGTATGAGGAGAGGTATTCTTCGAAATTTTGAGAAGAGAAATCCATCTATGCTTATTCAATGTCCATTGGCTACAATAATGGTCACAGTTTGATAAAACTATGTATAAGTTAAAAATATGGATGTTAAATGGATTTATGAAACGTTTCTAGGTAATTTAGATCTTATGTTAATGGTGTTGTCCCTTGTTAAACTAATTTTTCTCTTAATCAATGTTATAATTTTAATGAAATTCACTAATTTTTTTTCTAAAAAATGATTTTAAATATATTAAAAATTAGAATTTATTTTTATTCCAAATTTTGAATAAATTTCTCCAAATTCCAATAATAGATGTTTTATAAATAATTTTACATTTAATATTATAGAGGGGATGAAATGGCTGGTTTATTAAGTAAAAATTTTCAAAATATGAAAATAAATATAAAAATAATTTGTGAATTTGATTCCAATAGACTGATTTTTTTAATTTTTTTTAATTAATCTTATTTATATTTAAAACCTATAAAAATAAAACTTATCATAATAAATAAATTATGTGAAAAATCAGCTTTATAATAAAATTTATTATTTTTCTCTATTTATCAGGAAAATGAAACTTCAAAGAGAAATATATAAATTTCACACTTCTCTAAATTTGAAATTTATATCTAAAAAATAAGGGTTATTTTTATATAATTTTTTTTTAAAATTCCAAAAATAAAAGATATAAAATGGATCTACTACTAAATGGTTGTAAATAGTTTTATAATTATATAGATTTTTTAGTATAATATTTGGTTTTTTAACATATTTTGAATATAAAATATTTTGGATCACCATAAATAATATTTTAATGAAGATATAACATTTATATTTCGATAATATAATTTATTTATAGTTATTAATTTAATTTATTTTGATAAAACTCTTTTGTGAGAAAAAAACATTTCTTTTATATTCATTCAGTTAATATATTCATTTATAATTAATTGGTATCCAATGAATTAATTTTATATTTCTGTAAACTATATATTTTAATTCTTGAGATGATCATTTTCATAACCTCAAATTCAAAATCTATATTGTCCCTTATTATATTAAAAAATAATATTTTAATAATATTTTGTATGGTAAACCATAGCCTAGCATGTAATGCAAGACATCAAAGAAAGTATTCATTTATTATAAAACAAGAGAACTTAGTATTGCATGTATTTAAAGAAATACCATATATTGACCTTATTTAAAATATAAATTACAGTTTAATGTCTCGAGATATTAAAGTCTCGTATGGGATTGGTGTTGTGTTTCATACAAGCTATCAAATACAATGCTCGTTGATTTTAATTTTGTGTCGTTATGTTCTCCCCACATTATATTAATCATGTCCTAGCAATTTAAAATCGTAATTTGAATTATACAATTTGATATTTTCTATCTTGAAATTTTAATCATGTGAATGATTTTTAAGTTATCCTATATAAAATAGGGAATGTGAAAGAAAAGGACACCTATACTAACATATAATTAGGTCTCCAGGTAAGATAAAATTAGTGGAATTTAGACATACACACATGCATTAAAAGTGTAAATATTGGTATGGATTCATTGAGTTCATTGATAAAAAACAAATAAATGATCAAGGGAATTCTAATGACCTCATATCCATAAATTTATAATGATTTAAAAGTCCATCAGTTCAATAAAAATTATTTTATTAGTTCAACATTTTTGGATCAATTTCCTAATATTGAGGACTTATTTTATTCCTTAATAATATGATTAAATATACCTACTATATATATTTCAGTATCAGATAATAAATTCTTTCTTTTTTGTGCTGAGAAAAAATTATAAAACGTCTGTTATTCCAGGAAAAGGATATCCTTAAATGAACATCATTTTTTACACCACTAAAATTATCTATTAGTGGATCCCAATACCCATAGAAAATCATTAAATTTATCTCTAACTATTTTCAAAAAACCAATATTGTTAACGCATTAATATATAAAATAAAAAAACTAAAAGTTCTAGTTCATTATTAATATTTATTCGGAAAATTTGTTAACAAAAACAATGAAAACTTAACCCAGACATCACATAGGCCAGTAGTATTATGAACCCCTTATTGTTTATATATCATGGGTTCAAGCCCTATGGACCTTTCAGACATTATGGGCATCCACATAGCATATAGGATATCCTTTAATAAAACTATATTAATTTAATTTCAAAAATAAACAGGATGGACATCCTTAAAAAACATTTATCACAAAATTTCATTATTACTATGGTTTTCAATACAATCCAAATACAAATATACATCATAAATTTATTTAAATGTAGTTACTTCAATGTTCTTGGTTATAACTTATAGAATATACAATTTACTTGGGTATTCCCTGCTTTACCGCATTTTATAAAAAAAGCATAAATGTATCCTTTGGATGAGATTTATTTCCGTCCATTGTTTCCATCATTTATCCTTAGAAATTATTTTATTTATGTACATGATTCCCACATATAAAAAGTCACCCCAATCAATTGAAACACATTCTAGAGTTCCTCATTCCATATTTCATTCATGATGGAATTTGAGCCTTCTTTTCCGAATGGTCTCCACCACTCAAGATATTAGAAATATATATCCATCTCTTATTTGATTAGTTTTTGAGTTGGTTAAGCTATAAGTTGTTAATCATATTTCAGGAAAACTATTTACGAATAATTACCATATCTTACACTATTATAAACACCTCATTTAGTTTCTCATTTTCACCACATTTTCCATCATGTTCAATGATAACATGATTCATTTGAGTTCTATCCATTAACAAAAACTAGAAAACAAAGTGTGAGTAACAATAGTCATAGTGAGAAAAGAGTGTTATATTTTATAAGATATCTAAATTATAAAACCTTATTTTCAATCTAAAACTCCATAATATTATCCTAGATCATTCATTGTCTTTATCTATTTAAATTTTTTATAATGGTTTTAAAATAAAATTTTAATTATCCTTAAGATATCCCTGATGAGTGTAAAATCAGGTGTGTAGTTAGGCCATTTGTCATGTACTAGGTTTCTATTGAATCAGGTTTCATGAAACTGTTTGGGGTTTTAACCCCATGGTGTATCTCTTCTACAACCATATACACATGTAGTATCCAGGCATTGATGTATTACAAGGAAACCAACATTATCTCTATCTAAGTTAACCATTATGATGTTCTTATTTACTTATCTTAAAATTATATATTATGATTATTTCCCAAATATTTTATTGGATAAATAAAGTATCGAATGATTCTATTAAAAATCATTGATTCAAAATATAGGGACACAATCCCAGAGGCTTGGAGTCGGTGTCATGATACCATTACGTTGGAATAAGATAATAGAAAATAAAATAACAAAGAAACGAATATTTTAGTAGTCTTATTAAACTTGATAAATACATGACTCTTATATTACAAATGATTATAAAACTTAAAATATAATCTTTTTTGTAGTATAACATTATTCTATGTAGAATATCTTTAAATAACATTCTCATTACATTTCAAGGAATTATAGGTAAAGAAAAAAAATAAGGGTGAGCTAAAATTCCTATTAAGGATCACATATAGTAGACGAAATAATGATTCAATGATAATAATCATTATGGAAATGTAAATAACTAGAAACACATTTCATGAAATCAATAAATTATGAAGGAAGTGAATTAGGAATATAGAAAGGTAAATAACTGAAAACACATTCCTTTAGATAAATTATAAAAGATGAATCAATATGTAAAGGTAGGAAAAATAATACAAAATTCATTTAATAAATAAATTGATAAGTAAATGCATCTATATACTTTTTCATGGTGATAATTTCATGGATAATATATAAAAAATTTAAATGAAAGAAATTTGTAATTATTGTATGCCATGTTTAAGAAACATGATAATTTATATCATCGACACCGTTCACAAGATCGTTTAAAACTATAGTCAAAAACATGTTTATTTTTTGGAACTAATATTTCTCACTAAAATAAGTCGATACATCAAGGGGATATATAATTTTCAAATCTCATCCATCACTATATTTCCAAAGCATTCTTTATATTGAGTAATCAATTCAATTAAAAATCAATATGTGATATCAAATATCTAAATCGAATAAGGACTAAGGATTTATCACTATTTAAATATATAATTTAATGACTATCAAAGTAAAAATCATAAGTTATAATGATATAAAGTGTTGGATTTAAACATATCCATGATAAATAATATGGATAATAATGGGAAATTTAATTTTCAATGGTCATAAGAAATTAAATATTTAAAGGGGAAAATAAATCAAAGAAGTGAATATAAATATTATCTTTGAAAAAATCAATAACAACCAATCTAAAAGACGAATAATGTTTGTATCAATACAAAAAATCCCAGGTGAATTATTATATGGGGTGATTTTCTACTATGAATATAAATACTATAATAAGATTTGATAAAAACGTTTTTGAGGAAAATACCCTTTCAATTTTGAATATAATTTTTAAAATCATTTAATTGAAAATAGCATTTAAAAATTTACCTTAAAAAATTTACATTTTCAATATAAAATGGAATACATGAATAAATGAAGACATTTAATTAAATACATGATACATAAGGTGAAAAGAACATTCCTTTTTCATGGAAAAAATTTAGAAAAGTGATTTGTTCAGAAAGAGACAGCGTGATTCATAAGAAAAAAATTATGAAATATAAACATGTAAACATTAATATGTTAAATCAATTTTAAATATTGAAAATAATTTTAAAAACAATTTTCTAAAATAGGTTTTTTGGAAGAAAAAAGGTTCTCCGACTAAAGAGAGAGATAATGTCAAGTTTTCTTAAAAACATTTTATTAAACAATTTGAGTACCAAAGAGTGGGAAAATTTTACTTTTAAATGGAAAAGGACATGAATAAAAATAAGATAATAAAATCAAAAATTTAACTAATTAAGTATCCTAAAAATTCATTCAATGTAAATTCAAGTGAAAAAAATCCCGAAGAAACTTATATTGTGATGTAAGACCTTGAAAATACCATAACACTAAAGTGAGAATGCATAAATTGATATATTATGTGTTTAAAATGTAAATACATATAAAAAATTAGAAATTAAACAATATATAGTAAAAATTTATTACACAAATAATCTTATAATATTAATCATAATGAAAATGTAATATAACCCGATGAAAAGTAATTGGGTTATAAAATTATTCACCACTTTGTAACGTCAAATGAAAATTCCCATAAAGAAATAATTAAAATTTAATATCATAATACCATAGTGATTAAAAATTTCATGATATGATATATTAAAATGGTAATTATTTAAATGAGATAAATGTGGTAATTGATGAATATGACATATATCTCACATATGTAAAAAGTGAGATGAAAATCCCTGACTGAGAATTTCCTTTCATGTGAACATACTTTAAAATCCAATATAATGGTTTTGAGAATGTAAATAACTTATACATGAACCATAATAACATTAATAATGACAATATTATCTTATTATAATATACTATTACCCTTTTATTGGAAATCATTCATTTTTCATTATTTCAGATGATAATTGGCTTATTTCGCCACTATGTTTTGACATTTTATTTTTCATTCTTCTTAAATCAATAAAATATTCATCATCTATAAGATTTAAAAATTTATGTAATTATAATATATATTAATTATATAAAATTTAATAATAATAAATAATATTTGGAGACATCACATGAAATGCACCATTCATGGAGATGGTAGGCCATATGTACGCATTAACAATACATTAATTTCCATGTTGTATTAAATATAATAAAAGGTAAATTATATATACATATATGTATCTTATAGTTCCATTATAATATTTATTTCATATTTTTCACATAGGTTTCTTACATTAAACATTTATAAATTTCAGGAAATCATGAATGAATCTCATCGTTTTGAGGAGGCGGTGTTCTACACTTCCACGAACAATGTTATTATATTCCCAAAAAAAGGAAACAATAATGGAATGATGTTTATAAAAAACAAATGAAGAAAAAATAAAAAATAAATATCATATATATCATATATAAACTATAAAACCATCAGTTTTCTATCCTTAGAGGGTTATAAATGGATGAATGAACGACATCAGTTCAGGAGGAAGTAGGTCGATGTATGCATGAACAATGATTGTTTATCACATTTGATGGATTTGTGTGATAGTTTTTGGTAGGAATCGTATTATAAAAAATATAATTATTTTTAATAAATGTAGGATATTATATAAACACTTCATAAGAACAATTTAATCGGTTTATAACAAAATAAATTGAATGTGACAGTTGAACAATCATACCTCATTTTCTGGTGTCTCATTTTAGTTTATACTAAAAGAAATAATTGCTTGAATTTATTCATTGTTTGAGGATTCTAAATTGAGGTGAGTATTTTGGACTATTTTTTGGTATATTTTTGTATAAGACAATGTTTTCTAGAGGTGTGATAAAGTGGGATGGGTGACTGTCTTTTTATGGTGGGGAAAAAGTTTTATTCTTATGAATTTTATTATATTGGGATTCCACTAATATTTTCAAAATATAATGATTCTGAAATAGAATTAGAATTATATAAAATGGAGTATTTTTTCTAAATATTAATAGAAAATAATTTTTGGAAAAGATTATATATCATTTTCTCCTTCAATATTAAAATTTAGTCCCCTGTTAAGTTACCTCTCCACTTAAATGATTTAGATAATTTTAAATTGTTTAACTAAAATATTTGAAAAAATCTAATTTAGACTTATTAGATATTATAAAATATTCTAATTCGAAATATTGATACAATTTTACCAAATTCAAATCTCACATGAGGCATAATTTAATTTAATTTAATTTAATCTAGAGAATGGATGACAGAGCAGGATTTTTATAGTAAAGATATTCAAATTATTGAAATGTTTTTATATGAAATATCCATGTGAAACTAAAAAAATTACACAAATTGGATTAATTGGTTAATAATTTCCTTAATTAATCTTCAAAACTAATCAAATATATAATTTAAACTTATCAACAAATTAGGGAAAAATTATTTTGATTAAAATATAGTATTTTTTTTATTCATAAAAAAATGATGCATCATATAAAAATAATGAAATATCATTATAAAATAATTTTGACCTTAAAATTTAAAAAATAATGTATTTATAAATGTATTAAATTTATCAAGGTTCCATAAATTGGAATAAAAATATGATCACCACTAATATTCGGTAAAAGTGCCTTTATGAAAATATAACCATTTATTTTTTATATGGGTATATTCATATCTTATTATTATGATATATATATATAGGTTGAATATAAAAAAATTATTTTATAAATAACATATATAATTAATTGATATCATTTACTAATATTTATTAGTTTAATTTTTTATGATAAAACACCTTCTAGGGAATAAAAACATTCCATTTATATTTAATTGATTTTTAAATTCCTTTCTAATTAGTTGGTACCTAATGAATTGAGTTTATATTTGTGTAAACCATATATTTTAATTAGTTCTTTAATCCTATTCATAACCTCTACAATAACATATCTATTATATCTTATTATATTAAATATTTATATTTTAATAAAATATTGTTATTAGGAATAACAAGTATAATGACCCATACATTACATACAATGTTATTACCTCAGAATTGAAGCATACTAATTACAACATATAACAAAATCATGAATGGACCGTATAGGTATATTTTCTTTAGAAACTGGGACACATAAACAACTGGTTCATAATGCATCTACATTGTCTTCCATTTATTTCATCATATTTAGAGTCCCTTTTGTCATAACCTACTTAATAACCTTCTTCCTGACCTGGGGAAATGAAAACATACAAAAGGGTGAGCTCAAATTCTTAGTAAGGGTAAACAAAAGAAATATCAATCATATCATATTCATAAGAACATAACATTTTGAAAATCTTAACCTGAAAAAGAGATCATAATATCATAACATGGGACAAATCATAGTAGTGAAATGTAATCCCAATAATCATAAAATAAAACGAGAAACCTTGTGGAATGCACACATAATAATAGAAAATCATTTCATATTAGTCAGGGCTCATTTCCAAGACCATCATAGCGGACAAAGTCCATTACTGAACCGAGTTCACTCCTCGTTCCAGTCCGGTATCACTTAACCAAATTAACTTGTCATTCTATCCATGTCTATCTCATGAGATATAAATCTTTACCAAATGAATTTTAGGGAGATATTGGTCCCACCCATCTCATTATTAAACCATTCTTATTAGTGCCACAAAATCATAAATCTTACGTCATAGCATAACCCATGTAATAAAAATTGGATTCATAAACATCATGCCATCATAACATAATCTATATAAGATAAAAGGACATCATAAAATTAATTCCATCATGACATAATCATATCAATGTAAAAATAGGGATAGAAATAAAACCCTATATTATCTTAGATGGAAAATAATTTTGATAAAACAGTTGAACTCCATTCTTGAGGAAAATATCCTTTCTACTTCAATTTTTTTCATTTCAAAACATGTCATACAATTACAAACTAAAATATGTTGATTAAAAATAAGCTTGAAAACTTGTAAAGGAAGCTTCATGGAAATAATTTTATATGAAATCATAAAAATCCATTCATTCTGTATAAGTTAAAAAACATTTTTCTCGTACTATGGCGGGAAAAGTCAAAAAATACCTCATACTAAAAAAGACAAAAGATTCCTTTCATATATATTACTAAAAACTCACAAATGGGTAAAATTTGATTTAAAAAATTATAGGAGGATAGAAATAAAATTATATATTGATGAAACATGGATGTTTAAGATAAATATTCCCTAGTAAATTCTAAAGTATAAACAATTTCGGATAAAAATGAGATTGTGATATTTTCCTTTACCTTAGGTCCAATATGCATTGTATGTGTCTAAAATTCCTGTACAATTATTTGAATAATTTCATTAAAATATTCCAAAAACATAATAATTGTTATGATATCATATATGGTCATATTCATAGCTTCTTATTAGTAATATTCCATTTTTACTTGTTATTCGGGTGTTCGTTGCTTTATGTTATTATGCATGTCTTGTCGAATAAATTCATATTCCTCTTTATAGGTTATAGATACATTATTTATAGAATTTTATTACTTTAATATATATCATATTTATTCATTCAATTCATTTATATAATCATTATTCAATGAAGATCATGTAGAATGAGTTGCATCACATTATGGTGACGGTAGGTCGTACGTACGCACGAGCGATGATATAATCCCATAACTATTGAATGGTATTGGAGTGTAAGATGGAATGTCTCTGAATTAGTATCATGTTCTTATAATCATATATATTTATTCTTTACACCATTATACCCATCCAAGTAAGGTGGTGGTGGAAAACAGAATATACCACGGCGTGGAGACAGTATTTCGTACGTTCGCAAGCGTGGTGATTTCATTTTTTGTAGGATGGATAGAATGTGAAATAGGATTGTTTAATATTAATAATTCCATATCAGTATATTATTGATACTGATGTTTTTAATTCATAATTAAACAACTAAAGAATAGTAAGTAGAAGAATAAATAAATTTGAAAGAATGGGTAAGAGATATTACCTCTTCTTCGACACGCCTCTTTGAAACCTCCACTTAGGGCACTAAAATTGTCTTTGAAGAATACAAGGACCTATAGTTTGTTTCTATGGAATTTTATAAGGTAAATTGGCAGGGGATGGCCGATATTAAAGGCTATAAAATGTGTAAATATAAGAGGGAGGAGGTTCCCT
The DNA here is from genome assembly GCA_963277665.1 of Viscum album. Lineage (NCBI taxonomy): Eukaryota > Viridiplantae > Streptophyta > Magnoliopsida > Santalales > Viscaceae > Viscum > Viscum album. Next base: position 616,617,805 of record OY728136.1, read on the forward strand.
TTTAAAAGGGAGGAGAGGGGAACCTTAGGAAAAGCGTAAAATATTATTTTATAATAAAGTAATATTCGGTTTTTAATTGCTAAAAATTGAGTTTTTTAGAATTTGAAGAGGGTATGGGCCTAAATACTCTCAACCAATAGGTTTTAAATAAGTTTAGGTTACTATTGTAACCTTATCATTTAGATTTAACTTTAAGTTCAATAATTTATCTTTTACTGTGTCTTCTTGTTTTTAAACACTATATGGATAATAAGCTTACTATAACAAGAAAAAATAACACCAAGTGGTTTATTATTAATATATATAACCTTATCTAAGTCATTTGGCCGATCCTTATATTTTTAGGAATAAAATAACAATTAATAATATTATATTTGTTTAAAAAATTATTTTATGTCAATTATGACACAATTTGGTAATTGATTTTTGTGAAAATAATAGCAGCAATATTATTTCTAAAAAATGTTAATTAAATCAATAATAACATGTCATATTAACCTATAAAATTAGTGTGATTCATAAAAAGTCTAAAATTACATTTATTTGGGTATTTATAACATCAATTTTGTTAATATTTCATTAATAAGGTAATTATTGCATCATCATTGTTTCAAATATAAATTAAATTATTTTATGTGTAAATTTTTTTAATAAAATCTCATTATGTAGGAAATAATTTTATCTTTATAATGAATATTTATAGTAGAATTTATCTTATGCATAACCTTATATTAAAAATACTTTTATTTATTAAACATTGATTTTAACTATTTTAACTCTTCTTTAAAAATAATAATAATAAGTGTCCTAATCTAATCTAAGAGGATCTAAATGGACATATTTTATTCCTAAGGTTAATTTTGGCCGAATTAAACTTATAAAATAGAATTTGGAAATGTGGTAGGGTAATAATAATATCATTTTTACCCTTAATTACCCTATTTACTTTTAACCTTGGTAAATAAAAGTAAAAAATTAATATTCACCAAAATTTATTTTTATATTATTGAACCAAAGTTTACTCCTTGATATTAACCGTGTCTCTAGGATATTTGAAATTCCACTCATAGAAGTGGTAAAATTAATTTATATGTAAATTTTCAAATTCTCCAAGGAGGTGGGTAAAAACTGTAAAAAGTTCAATGAAATTTTTATATATCTAAATTTTTTATAAAATTACTAAAATGAATTACATTGAACTTAAATAGGTATTATGTATCAATTTTGACCTAAAATAAATTTAAATAAAATAAATAATTATTGAAATAAAAAGTCGGTTTTTAAATAGTAACCCAGTGTTTTCACTATTCATAAAATATTGAATGTTTTCAGAAAAATACCAAAATTTATCCCTAGGATAATTTCAATATTCCGAATCAAAAAAAGAAGTCCATTTTGAAAGATACAATTTATTTCAAAAAGTGGATATTACTATTCATAACATCTACTTTATATAATATTTTAATAGCATATCGTTGTTTAGTGAAACTCGGTATTGTGTACAATGCAAGCTATCGAGGAAGGATGCTCTTGCGTGCAATGAAATCCAAGATAGTGTTGTGTGTAGTGAAAGATTAATTTTGTATTGAGTATAACATAATTCATAAAAAAAATATTTCTTATAAAATCTCAAGTGTTACATTCTACCCCTCTTAAAATGAATTTCTCTCTCAAAATTCGTCACTTTGAAACAAACAGATGAGGATACCTCTCCCTAATCAAATCCTCAAGTTCACATGTAGCTTATTCTAATTGGTGGTTCCTCCATAAAACATTCACCAAGTGAGTGTTCATGTTCCGTAAAACTTTTCTGCTACGATCCAGAATCTCAATCGGATGGTCGTCATATAAAAGATCTTACTCCAGCGGTACAAATTATGAGCATAGTACATGTGAAAGATCGGGTATGTACTTTCTCAGGAGAGATACATGGAACACATCATGAACTTAAGAGAGATTCGGTGGTAGTGCCAATTAGTACGCTACATTCCCAACACGATCCAGTATTTATAAACAACTGATATACCTAGGGCTCAGCTTTCCCTTCTTTCGAAATCTCATTACTCTCTTCCAATGAGATATTCGAATGAACACTTTATCACCCACTTCAAACTCTAGGTCTTCTCTTCAGTTGTAGTAATAACTTTTTTGTCGACTCTGCGCTGCTCTTATGTGTTGTTGAATAGATCTGACCTTTTTTGTCATCTCATCAACAAAATTAGGTCCTACGAGATTTCTTTCCCCAACTTCTTCCCAGCAAGTTGGAGTCCTGCATTTCCTTCCATAGACAGCTTTATAAGAATCCATCTGATTACTATAGTGATAGCTCTTATTATATGATAATTCCACCAAAGTTGGGTGTTCATCCCAACCACCATTGAAATCCATAGAGCAAGCTCATAACATATCATCTAGAGTCTGAATTGTTATCTCTTACTGATCATCTCTCTGAGGATGATAAAGTGTGCTGAAACTCAACTCCGTATCTAGAGTATGCTGAAGACTTTGCCCAAACATCGATGTAAACATAGGATCTCGATCAGATATAATGGAAAGTGGTACTCCATGAAATCTTACCACTTCCTTTACATATATCCTGGCAAGATAATCAATAGAGAATTAATCTCTAATAGAAATGATGTGTGATGACTTCGTAAGACGATCAACAATAACCCAGATATCATTATTGACTTTGGATGTTTTAGGAAGTCCAGTGACAAATAGCATAGTGATGTTTTCACATTTCCATTCAGGTCTGGGTAATGGATGTAACATCCCCGTTTACTTCTATCTCTCATATTTAACTTTCTGAAAAACCAAGCATCGAGAGACTTATTCAACAACACCTCTTTTCATGCCATCCCACTAGAAGTACTCTTTGAGGTCTCTATAAATCTATGTGCTTCCAAGATGAATCGAGAATGAAGAACTTTGAGCCTCATCCAGCAGCTCCTTCATTAATTCTGGTATGGGAGGAACACAAACCCAATTCCTGAATCTTATTATACCATCACAATCAAGGTTGAATTCAGGAATAGTTATCACCTTATTTTGTGACTGTACATATTCGTTTTGTGCCTCTTTAATCTTCACATGTATAGATGGTTGAAAATTCATTTGATAATGATAATATTTTCCCCTTCCATTATAATTCCATGATCCATCCTTGGTAAATCCACAAATATTTGATCTTTTGTGATATTAATCATGTATAAGCTAGCATATTATTATTGTATTAATTCATCTACCACCTTTTTTTCTTTCCCAGGGTGATAATGAATGGAGTAGTCATAATCCTTAATCAACTCCAACCATCTACTTTTGGCACATATTCAGCACCTTTTGTGAGAAAATATATTTTAATCTTTTATGATCAGTATAAATATCACACCTTTCACCATAAATATAATGCCTCCATATTTTTAATGCAAAGATTACAACGGCTAACTCCAAATAATGAGTTGGGAAATTCTGCTCATGGATTTTAAACTGTCGTGAGGCATAAGCTATCACTATATCATTTTTCATGAGAACACACCCCAACCCTCTCTTGGATTCATCATTGTAGATCACAAACCTGTCTCCACTACACGGTAGAGTGAGCACAGGTGCACTAGATAACCTTCATTTTAACTGTTTGAAATTCTCTTAACAATCCTACGTCCACACGAACTTAACTCCTTTTCGAGTCAACCTGGTGAGTGGATTAGATAACCTTCAAAAATAATTCACAAAACGTTGATATTATCCATCCAGACCAAGAAAACATTGGATCTCAGTTACTGTCATTGTTCTCAACCATCTTTCAATATCCTCTATTTTTACTGGATCTACATATATCCTCTCTTTTGAGATTATGTGACCCCAAAATGATACTTTTTGAAGCCAAAATTCACACTTTGTAAATTTGGCATGAAGATTCTCCTTTCATAGAGTCTTTAATATAATTCTCAAGTGATCTTCATTTTCTTCCTTACCATTTGAATAGACAAGAATATCGTGTATATAGACTACGACAAACTGGTCAAGATAGTATCTAAAGACTCTATTCATCATATCCATAAATATCGTAGGGGCATTAGTAAGACCAAATGGAATCACTATAAATTCATATTATCCATACCTTGTATGGAAAGCCGTCTTTGGTATATCCTCCCTTTTGAACCTTAATTGATGATACCCTAAACAAAGATCAATCGTGGAAAAGTATTAAGCTCCATGTAGTTGGTCAAATTAGTCATCAATGCGCGGGAGAGGAAATTTTTTCTTGATAGTGATCTTGTTAAGTTCTCGATAATCAATGTAGTGTCTCATTTACCCATCTTTCTTCTTAACAAACAAAATAGGTGCTCCCCGTGGTGACACACTAGGGTGTATAAATCCTTTATAAATGTTCTCTTGGAGTTGCTTCTTCAATTCCTGTAACTCAATTGGGGCCATTCTAAATGGTGTATTTGGAATAGGCATAGAAACTGGTATGAGTTCAATTGAATACTCAACTTCACAATTTGGTAGAAGACCTCACAATTCCTCGAGAAAGATATCATCAAACTCCAGTAAAATGGGTGTATTCTTAATCGTGAGTTTCTCCCCAACCATTTGAGATAAATAACCTTCATTTATTGGAATCAAGACCCATAAGATGGAAAAAATTTCCACTGGAAGGTTATTTTCAACCTTTCATCGATAGATGATAGTAGATTGATCGGGAATATTAAATATGATTTCCCTTCTTTAGTAATTGCTATGATATCCATATAAAGAAATCTAATCCATGCCAAGAATCACTTAAAATTCCATTATAGGAAGGATCACTGGATTTGCAGGAAGCACTTTCCCGAAAACTTCAATCAGAGAAGAATTGTAAACCATTGATGCGACTCTTGTGCAATTTTGAGTTGTCACAGCTAACTCAACATCTAATTGTTGAGGTAGTACAACAATACCCTTCAAAAAAATTTCATAAATAAATGAGTGGGTGGATCCATAATCAAATAATACATTTTCTACTTCATAGTGGATGGAATGTGTACCTTTCACCACTTCGTTATCGTACTCCACATTGCCGATAGTAATTGCATGTGACTTTCCTTTTTCTTTTTCCTTAAGAGTTTGTTGACGTTGATCATCATCAACAACCCTTTGATTAGGGCATTGATTGGCACAATGACCCATTTCCTTGCACTTGAAAAATTGAAGTGTAGGAGGTGCATTCTGTGTATCCCTTTCTTTGTTCGCATCATTAGACATCTTCTTCCCATTATTTCGACATTCAACTGCCCGATGACCTTCTTTTCCACACATAAAAAATTTCCTTGTCCCATTAAGATAATTCCCTCCACGTTTCATTCCACACATTGAGCATAAGGGAAAACTCATCTTCTTTCCAGTGTGGTCTTTAGGTTTTCCCTTGAATTCCATTTTCCACTTCTTATCAAACCCATATGACTGATATCTTACTCCAATATCCATCTTAACCTTGAGAGTACATTGAACAATTTCATCGTAGCTATTGAAGTCCCTTATGCCAAACACCCTTCGAAGACTTGGTTTTAAGACACTAAAGAATCGATCTATCCAACTCTTAGGTTGGATAATAATATCGGAAGTGCACATTGAAAGTCTTGTAAAATTTTATTCATAGGTACCAACAGATTCATCATTATTTTTCTTCAGATCAAGAAACGCATTCTCTATCTTTTTTCGAAGAATACTAGGTAAGTACTTATTGAAAAATAAGTTCTTGAACTCATACCATTCCATGGACTCAATTTCATCCCTTTTCCTCGTATTCTTAATAATATTTCGCCATTTTTCAGCATCACCTTCCAAACGATATACTGCAATTATGACTTTATCATGTTCAGAACATTGCAGAACTGAAAATATCATTTCAGTTGTACTGATCCATTGTTCAGCAACTAATGGATCAGAAGACCCGCTGAATGAAGGTAGATGCTGCCTCATGAAGGATTCAACAGAATGTTGGTCCTTCCTTTGCTTGTTTGGAAGTCCATCATGATTCATAGCTTGATATATTTGTGCGACCATGGCTACATTATTTTCCATTCGAGCTCCCATAACATTTGGTTTCTCAGTGGGACAATCATTGCATTGCCCATCACATTCATCATTACCACGGCTCTTTCGGGTTCTAGCCATTGACTAAAACCAAGAAGAATGGTGTGAGAAACACTAATCATAATAGGAAAAACACATAATAATGAATAAAATTTCACAGTTAAGGACTTATCATATGTTATTCATAGCCATTTCTAAAACAATAAGATTGTGTTCTATTCTTAGACATGTCTATAGGGTTCTTACTAAGGCTTTCCCATCCTAGTTTCCAATGGTTGACTATACATTTCCTCTGATACCAACTATAACGACTCATACTTTACATACATTATTATTACTTCAGAATTAAACCATACTTATTACACCATATAACAAAACCATGAAAGGACTATATAGTTATAGTTTCTTTAGAAACTGGGAAACATAAAAAAATGGTTCATAAATCATCTACAATTTCTCCCATTTATTTCATCATATTTAGATTCCCTTTTTCCATAACCTACTTAATACCCTTCTACCTAGCATGGGGAAAATAAAACATACAAAAGGGTGGGATAAAATGCTCATTCATGGTTAACAAAAGAAATATCAATCATATCATATTCATAAGAACATAACATTTTGAAAATCTTAACCTACAGAAGAGATCATTATATCATAACATGGGATAAATCATAGTAGTGAAATGTAATCCCAATAATCATAACATAAAACATGAAACATAGTGGCATACACACATAATAATTGAAAATCAATTCATATTAGTCAGGGCTCCTTTCCAAGACCATCATAGTGGACAAAGTCCATCACTGAACTAAGTTCACTCCTCGTTCCAGTCTTGTATCAGTAAATCAGAATAACATTCCATTCCATCCATGCCTATCTCATGAGATAAATCATTACCCAATGCATTGGTGGGAGATATAGGTCCCAACCATCACATATTGAAACCATTATTATTTATGACACAAAATCATAAATCATTTATCATAGCATAACCCATGTCATAAAAATGGAATTCTTAAACATCATGCCATCATAACATAATCCATATAAGATAAAAGGACATCATAAAATTAATTCAATTATATAATAATCAAATGAATGTAAAAATAGGGATAGAAACAGAATAATATAATATCTTATATGGAAAATAAGTTTGTTAAAACACTTGAACTTCATTCTTGAGGAAAATATCCTTTCTACTTCAAAAATGTTTATCCTTTTTAACATGTCATACAATTTTAAAATAAAAGAATTTTATTAAAAATAAACTTAAAAACATGTAAAGGTAGCTTCAAGGAAATAATTTTCTATGAAATCATAAAAATCCATTCATGCCGTATAAGATAAAAAAACATTTTTCTCGTACTTTGGCTGGAAAAGTTAAAAAGTACCTCGTACTAAAAACGAGAAAAGATTCCTTTCATATAATTCACTAAAAACTCAACAATGGGTAAAATTGGAAATAAAAATTTTTAGGAGGATTGAAATAATATTACATATTGAGGAAACCTTTATTTGGATGATAAATATTCCCCAGTAAATTATGAAGTATAAACAATCTCGGATAAAAATGAGATTGCGATATTTTCCCTTACCTTAGGTCTGATATGATTTGTACATGTCTGAACCTCCTGTATAATGATTTAAATATTGTCATTGAATTATTCTAGAATCATAATCATTGTTATTATATCATATATGGTCATATTCATATCTTCTTATAAATAATATTTCATTGTTACTTGTTATTCTGGTGTTCATTGCTTTATGTTATTGTGCATGTCTTGTCGAATAAATTCATATTACTCATTTTAGTTTATAGATAAATTATTTACAGAATGGTATTAGTGTAATATATATCATATTTATTCATTCAATTCATTTACATAATCATTATTCAATGAATATCATGTAGAATGATTCGCATCACATCGTGGAGATGGTAGGTCGTACGTACGCACGAGTGATGATATCATCCCATAACTATTAAATAGAATTGGAGTGTAAGATGGAATGTATCATAATTAGTATCATGTTATAATAATCATATATAGTTATTCTTTACACAATTATACCCATCCAAGTATGGTGGTGGTGGAAAACAGATTACACCACGGTGTGGAGATGGTATTCCGTACATACGCACGCGCAGTGATTTCATTTTCCGAAGGATGGATAGAACGTGAAATAGGGTTGTTTAATATTTATAATAACATATCATTATATGAGTGACACTTATGTTATTACTTCATAATGATACAACTAAATAAGATAAAGTAGAACAATATGTAAATTTGAATGAATTTGTAATGGATATTACCTCTTCTTCAACAAGCCTCTTTGAAACCTCCTCTTAGGGCACTAAAATTGGTCTTTTAAGAAGACCATGACCTATAGTGTGTTTCTAGGGAATTTCAGAAGGTCTATAAGTAGGGTTTTTCTGAGCATTAAGGCTCTAAATTGTGCAAAGAGGAGAGGGATGATGTTCCCTTTTATAAGGGAGGAGAGGGGCACCTTGGGAAAAAATTAAAATATTATTTTACAATAAAGTGATATTCAGTTTTTAATAGCTTCAAATTGATTTATTTAAAAGATGAGGTGGGGATGAGTATAAATACTCTCAAACAATAGGTTTTAGGAAAGTTTAGGTTACTATTGTAACCTTACCATTTACATTTAACTTTAAGTTAAATAATTTAACTATTACAGTGTCTTCTTGTTTTCTTACACTATATGGTTAATAAACATACTATAACAAGACAAAAGAACCCAAAATGGTTTATTATTAATATATATATTATTTACTAAGTCATGTGGCCTAACCTTGGATTTTTAGGAATAAAATAACAATTAATAATATAATATTTGTTTGAAAAACTATTTTATGTCAATTATGACACTATTTGGTAATTCATTTTTGTAAAAATCATAACAACATTATTAGTTAGAAAAATGTTGATTAAATCAATAATAACATGTCATATTAACCTATAAAATTATTTTGGTTCATGGAATGTCTCAAATTATATTTATTTTGGTATTTATAACATCAATTATGTCAATATTTCATTAATAAGGCAATTACTACATCATCATTTTGACAAAAATAAATTAAATTATATAATGTCTAAAAATTATAAATAAAATAACATTATGTAGTAAATATTTTAACTTTCTATGGAATATTTATAGTCGAATTTATCCTATGCATAACCCTATATTAAAAAAAAATTTAGTTATTAAACATTGATTTTAACTCTTTTAACTCTTATTTAAATAAAATAATAATATGTGTCCTAATCTAATCCAAGTGGACCTAAATGGTCATATTTCATTCCTAAGGTTATTTTGGGTCGAATTAAAGTTATTCAATTGAATTAGGACATGTGTTAGGGTAATTATAATATCATTTTTACCCTTAATTAACCTATTTACTTTTAATCGTGGTAAATACAATTTAAAAGTTACTATTAACCAAAAATTATTTTTCTCTTATTGAACCACATTTTACTCCTGGCTATTAACTTGTCTCTCGGATTTTTTAAATTATACTCATAGGAGCGGTAAAATTATGATTTATGAAATTTTTCAAATTCTCCATGAAGGTTGGTAAAAGACGGTAAAAAGTTCAACAAATTTTTTATATATCTAAAATTGTTATAAAATGACTCCAATGAATTAAAATGAACTTATATAGGTATTATGTATCAGTTTTGACCTAAAATAAATTTAAATAAAATAAAAAATTATATAAATAAAATGTCAGTTTTAAATCGTAACGCAGTGTTTTCACTATTCATCATAAATTGAAAGTTTTCAGAAAAATACCAAAATTTCACCCTAGGATAGTTTCGCTATTCCGAATCCAAAAATGATGTCCATTTTGAAAGATAACATCTACTTCAAAATGTGGGTATTACTATTCTTAATGGCTATTTTATATAATATTTTAATAGCATATCGTTGTTTAGTGAAACTCGTTATTACGTACAACGAAACCTATCGAGGAAGGCTCCTCTTGAATGCAATGTAAGCCAAGATAGTTTTGTGTATGTGAAAGATTCCTTTGTTGTTCCATATAACAGAATACATAAAAACAAACTATTTCTCATAAAATCTCGGGTGTTACATTCTACCCCCCTTAAAATGAATTTACCCCTTGAAATTCACCACTTTGTAACAAACTGATGAGGATACCTCTCAATAATCATATCCGCAATTTCCCATTTAGATTCTTATAATTACTGGTTCCTCAATAAAACATTCACCAATTGAGTAGTCTTGTTCCATAGAACATTTTTTCTACGATCCAGAATCCCTATAAGCTATTCTTCATAGGAATGATCTTGCTCCAGCGGTACAAATTTTGAGTTTTGTAAATGTTAAGGATTAGGTATGTACATTATAAGGAGAGATACATGGAACACATCATGAACTTGAGAGAGATTCGGTTGAAGTGACAATCGGTATGCTTCCTTCCAAACACGATCTCATATTTTGAAAGGACTGATATACCTAGGGCTCACCTTTCACTTCTTTCCAAATCCCATTACTCTCTTCGAAAGAGATATTTGTAAGAACACTTTATCAGCTTCTTGAAACTCTAGGTCTTTTATACTGTTTTTGACATAACTTTTCTGTTGACTCTTAGCTGCTCTTATGTGTTGTTGAATAGATCTGGCCGTTTCTTCCATCTCATCATCATAATCAGGTCCAAATAGCATTCTTTCCCCAACTTCTTCCTAGCAAGTTGAATTCCTGCATTTCATTCCATAGAGAGCTTCATAAGGAGCCATCTAGAAACTGGAGTGAAAAATATTATTATAAAAAATTACACCAAAGGTAGGTGTTGATCCCAACCACCTTTGAAATCCATAGAGCAAGCTCTTAACATATCATCTAGAGTCTGAATTGTTATCTCAGATGGACTGTCTGTCTGAGTACGATAAGAAATGCTGAAACTAAACTCTGTATCTAGAGTATGCTGAAGATTTCTCCAGAACATAGAGGTAAACCTAGGATCCTGAACAGATATAATGGAAAGTGGTACTCCATGAAATATTACTACTTCCTTTACATATGTCCTGAGAAGCTGATCAAGAGAGAAATCCTCTCTAATAGTAATGAAATGTGCAGACTTCATAAGACGATCAACTATGACCCAGATAGCATTGTTGCCTTTGGATGTTTTAGGAAGTCTACTAAAAAAGACCATAGTGATGTTTTCCCATTTGTATTCGGGTATGGGTAATGGTTGTGACATCCACTTAGACTTCTGTGTCTCATCTTTAACTTTCTGACAAACAAAGAATTGAGAGACATATTCTGCAACATCCCTTTTCATGCCTTCCCACTAGAAGTACTCTTTCAGGTCCCTATACATCTTCTAACTTCCAGGATGAATCGAGAATGAAGAACTATGAGCCTCATCTAGCATCTCCTTCTTTAATTAAAGGATGGGAGGAACACAAACCCGATTCCTGAACCTTATTATCCCATCACAATCAAGGTTGAATTCAGGAATAGTTCTCACCGTCTATTGTAACTATACATCTTCTTTATGTGCCTCTTTAATCTCCACATGTATTGTTGTTTGAACATTCATTTGAGAAAGATAAGATTGTTCCCCTTCCATTATAACTCAATGATCCATCCTTTTTAAATCCATAAAAATTGGATCTTTTGTGATCCTCATCATGGATAAGCTAGCATGGTCTTGTCGGATTAATGCATTTGCCACCATGTTTGCATGCCAAGGGTGATAATGAATTGAGAAGTCGAAAACCTTAATGATCTCCAACTATCTTCTTTGGTGCATAATCAGCTCCTTTTGTGTAAAAATTTACTTTAAACTTTTAGGATCAGTATAAATATCACTCCTTTCACCATAATGATAATGCCTCAATAATTTTTAATGTAAATATTACCGTGGCTAACTCCAAATCATGAGTTGGGTAATTTTGCTCATGGATTTTTAACTGTCGTGAGGCATAATCTATAACTATATCATTTTGCAAGATAACACACCCCTGCCCCTTCTTTGATGCATCACTGTAGATCGCAAACATTTCTCCACTACACAGAAGAGTGAGCACCGGTGCACTATATAACCTTCATTTTAACTCTTTGAAATTCTCTCCACACACCTCTTTCGACGTGAACATAACTCCTTTTCGAGTCAACCTGGTGAGTGGATTATATAACCTTGAAAACTCCTTCACAAAATGTCGATATTATCCTTCCAGACCAAGAAAACTTTAGTTCTAAGTTACAGTCATTGGTCTTGACCATCTTTCAATAACCACTGTTTTTACTGGATCCACAGATATCCCCACTTTTGAGATTATGTGACCAAAAATGAATCTTTTTGAAGCCAAAATTCACACTGGGTAAATTTGGCATAAAGATTCTCCTTTCTTATAGTCTTTAATACAATTATCAAGTGATCATCAAGTTCTTCCTTTCCCTTTGAATAGACAAGAATATCATCTATAATGACTACCACAAACTGATCAAGACATTCTCTAAAGACTATATTCATCATATCCATGAAGATAGCAGGGGCATTAAAAAGACCAAATGGAATCACTATAAATTCATAGTGTTCATACATTGTACGGAAAGACATATTTGGTTTATCCTCCCTTTTGAACCTTAATTAATGATACCCTGGATGAAGATCAATATTGGAAAAGTATTGAGCTCCATGTAGTTGGTCAAATAAGTCACCAAGGCACAAGAGAGGATATTAGTTCTTGATAGTGATCTTGTTAAGTTCTCCATAATCAATGTAGAGTCTCATTGATCCATCTTTCTTCTCAACAGAAAAATAGGTGCTCCCCAAGGTGACACACTAGGGAATATGAATCCTTTATCAAGGTTCTCTTGGAGTTTCTTATTCAATTCCTACAACTAAATTGGGGCCATTATATATGTGTCCTTGAATTAGGAATAGCACCGATATGAGTTCTATTGAAAACTCAACTTCACGATTTGGTGGAAGTCCGAGAAATTCCTCCTGGAGGACATCATCAAACTCTCTTACAATGGGTATATTTTTAATCGTGTGTTTCTCTCTAACCAATTGAAATAAATAACCTTCAATTATTGGAATCAAGTCCAATAAGATGGAAAAAATTTCCATTGAAAGATTATATTCATCCTTTCATCGATAGATGTTAGTAGATTGATCGAGAATATTAAATGTGATTTTCCTTCTTTGGAAATAGATATGAGCTCCATATAAAGAATTCCAATCCTTGCCATGAATCACATAAAATTCCACTATATGAAGGATCACAAGATTTATAGGAAGCACTTTCCCACAAACTTCAATCGGAGAAGAATTTTAAACTTTTGATGCGACTATTGTGCCATTTGGAGTTGTCACAACTAACTAAACATCTAATTTTTGAGATAGTACGACGATACCCTTATAAAATTCTTCAGAAATAAAAAATTTTGTTGATCTAGAATCAAATAAAACATTTACTACTTTAGAGTGGATCGTAAGTGTACCTTTCACCACTTCGTTAGCGTACTCCACATCGCCGATAGTAATTGCATGTGTCTTTCCTTGGCCTTTGGCCTTAAGAGATTTTTGACATCGATCATCATCAACAACCTTTGGATTAGGGCATTGATTGGCATAATGCCCCATTTCCATTCACTTGAAACATTGAAGTGTAGGAGGTGCAGTCTGTGTATCCCTTTCTTTGTTGGCATCATTAGACATCTTTTTCCCATTATTTTGACATTGAACTGCCCGATGAACTTCTTTTCTACACTTAAAACATTTACTTGTCCCTTTATGACAATTCCCTCGATATTTCTTTCCACACATTGCGCATAAGGTAAAAATAATCTTCTTTTCAGTGTTTTCTTTATATTTTTCCTTGAATTCCATTTTCCTCTTCTTATCAAACCCATATGACTGATGGGTTACTCCAATCTCCTTTTCAACCTTGAGAGCACATCGAAAAATTTCCTCATAGCTATTGAAGTCCCTTATGGATATCTCCCTTCGAAGACTTGGTTTTAATCCACTACAGAATCGATCGATATTACTCTCAGGTTGGATAATAATTCTGGAAGTGTACCTTGATTGTCTTGTAATATTTTCTTTGTAGGTACCAACTGATTCATCATCCTTTTGCATCAGTTCAAGAAACTCTTTCTCCATCTTTGTTCGAAAAATACGAGTGAAGTATTTATTGAAAAATAATTTCTTGAACTCTTCCCATTCCATGGACATAATTTCATCCCTTTACCTTATATTCTTAATAAGATTCCACCATTGATCAGCTTCACCTTCCAAACGATATACTACTAAGATAACCCTATGATTTTTAGAACATTGTATAACTAAAAATATCATTTTAGTGGTACAGATCAATTGTTCAACCACTATTGGATCAGAAGACCCACTGAATGAAAGTGGAAACTACCTCATGAAGGATTCAACAAAAAATTTCTCCTTCCATTAGTGGTTTGGAAGTCTATCATGATTCAAAGCTTGAGAGAGTTTTGTTATCATAGATATAAGATTTATCATTCTTGCTCCTATATCATTTGGTTGCTCAGGGGGAAAATCATTGCATTTCCCACCACATTCCGCATTACCACGGTTCCTTCAGGTTCCAACCATTGAATAAAACCAAGAAGAATAGTGTGAGAACCACTAATCATAATACGAAAACCACATAATCAAGAATAATATTTCACACTTAAGTTCATATCATAGGTTATTCATATACATTTCTAAAAAACATAGATTGTGTTCTACGCTTAGACATATTCTTAGGGTTCTTACTAAGGCTCTCACATCCTAGTTTTCAAAGGTTGACTACACCTTTCCTCTGATACCAACTATAATGATCCATAAATTACATAAATTTTTATTACATCAATATTTAAGCCTACTTATTACAACATATAACAAAAACCATGAAAGGATTTTATAGGTATAGTGTTTTTAAAACCGGGAAACATAAACAACTGGTTCATAAAGCATCTACATTGTCTCCCATTTATGTTAACATATTTAGAGTCCCTTTTGGCATAACCCACTTAATACCCTTCTTCCTGACCTGGGGAAAAGAAAACATACAAAATGGTGATCTCAAATGCTTAGTATGGGTAATCAAAAGAAATATCAATCATATCATATTCATAAGAACATAACATATTGAAAATCTTAACTTGAAAAAGTGATCATAATATCATAACATGGGATAATTCATAGTAGTGAAATTTAATCCCAATAATCCTTACATAAAACATGAGACATTGTGGAATACACACATAATAATAGAAAATCATTTCATATTAGACAAGCATCATTTCCATGAACATCATAGCGGACAAAGTCCATTACTGAACCGAGTTCACTCCTCGTTCCAGTCCTGTATCACTGAACCAGATTAACTTGTCGTTCCATCCATGTCTATCTCATGACATATAAATCTTTACCCAATGAATTGGATGGAGATATAGGTCCCACCCATCTCATAATGAATCCATCCTTATGTGTTCCACAAAATCATATATCATACATCATATCATAACCCGTCAAATAAAAATTGGATTCTTAAACATCATTCCATCATAACATAATCCATATAAGATAAAAGGACATCATTAAATTAATTCCATAATAACATAATCATATCAACATAAAAATAGGAATATAAATAGAACCCAATATTATCTTATATGGAATGTAATTTTTATAAAACACTTGAACTCCATTCTTGAGGAAAATATCCTTTCTACATCCAAAACATTTTTCTTTTCTTAACATGTCTTACAATTTTAAACTAAAATAAGTTGATTAAAAATAAACTAGAAAACTTGTAAAGGAATCTACATGGAAATAAATTTCTATGAAATGGTAAAAACCCATTCATGCCGTATAAGTTAAAAAACATTCTTCTCGTACTTTGGCCGAAAAAGTCAAAAAGTACCTCGTACTAAAAATGACAAAAGATTCCTTTCATATCATTTAATAAAAACTCACCAATGGGTAAAATAGGATTTAAAAAATTATAGGAGGATAGAAATAATATTTCATATTGTGGAAACGTTGATGTGGAGGATAAATATCCCCTAGTAGATTTTGAAGTATAAGCAATCTCAGATAAAAATGAGATTGTGATATTTTCCCTTACCTTAGGACCAATATGCTTTGTACGTGTCTGAACCTCCTGTATAATGATTAAAATAATGTCATTGAATTATTCCAAAATCTTAATCATTGATATTATATCATATATGGTCATACTCTAGGATTCTTATTAGTAATATTTCATTGTTACTTGTTATTCGGGTGTTCATTGCTTTATGTTTTTATGCATGTCATGTCGAATAAATTCATATTCCACTTTTTAGGTTATAGATTCCTTATTTACAGAATGGTATTAGTGTAATATATATCATATTTATTCATTCAATTCATTTATATAATCATTATTCAATTAAGATCATGTTGAACGAGTCGCATCACATCGTGGAGACGGTAGGCCGTACGTACGCACGAGTGATGATATCGTTCCCATAACTATTGAATGGTATTGGAGTGTAAGATGGAATGTCTTAGAATTAGTATCATGTTATAATAATCATATATAGTTATTATTTACCCTATTATACCCATCCATGTAAGGTGGTGGTGGAAAACAGAGTACACCACGGCGTGGAGACGGTATTCAGTAGGTACGCACGCGCAGAGATTCCATTTTCTATAGAATGGATTGAAGGTGAAATAGGTTTGTTTCATATTTATAATAACATATCAGTATATGAGTGATACTGATGTTATTACTTAATAATTAAACAACTACAGAAGAGGAAGTAGAAGAAGAAATAAATTTGAAAGAATCGGTAACGAATATTACCTCTTCTTAGACACGCCTCTTTGAAACCTCCTCTTAGGGCACTAAAATTGGTCCTTGAAGAATACCAAGACCTATAGTGTATTTATAGATAAATTGAGAAGGGAAATGGGCAGGTTTTGGACAATCATTAAGGCTCTAAATTGTGTAAAGATGAGAGGGAGGATGTGCCCTTTTATAAGGGAGGATAGGGGCACCTTGTGAAAAAAATAAAATATTATTTTATATTAAAGTCATATTCGGTTTTTAATAGCTCCAAATTGATTTATATCGAAACTAAGGTTTGGATGGGTCCAAATACACTCAACCAATAGGTTTTAGAGAAGTTTAGGTAACTATTTTAACCTTATCATTTAGATTTAACTTTAAGTTAAATAATTTAACTATTATCGTGTCTTCTTGTTTTCTTAATCAATATGGTTAATAGACTTACTATAACAAGCCAAACGAAACCCAGGTGGTATATTATTAATATAAATAAAATTATCTAAGTCATTTGTCTGAAATGTATATTTTTAGGAATAAAATAACAATTAATAATATTATAGTTGTTTTAAAAACTATTTTATGTCCATTCTGACACTTTTTGGTAATTGATTTTTGTAAAAATCATAACTGCATTATTTGTTCGAAAATAGTTAATTAAATCAATAATAACAAGTCATATTGACCTATAAAATTATTTTTCTTCATAAAAAGTCTCAAATTAAATTTATTTGGGTATTTAGAACATCAATTATATTAATATTTCATTAATAAGTTCATAATTGCATCATCATTTTGTCAAAAATAAATTATATTATTTAATGTCTAAAAATTTGAAATAAAATACCGTTATGTAGGAAATAATTTTAGATTTATAATGAATATTTATAGTCGAATTTATCTTATGTATAACTCTAAATTAAAAATGTTTTTATTTATTAAACATTGATTTTAACTCTTTTAACTCATATTTAAATAAAATAATAATAAGTGTCCAAATCTAATCCAAATGGACCTAAATGGTCATATTTTATTACTAAGGTTATTTTTGGTAGAATTAATCTTATCTAATAGAATTAGTACATGTGTTAGAGTAATAATAATATAATTTTTACCCTTAATTACTCTATTCACTTTTAATCGTGGTAAATAAAAGTAAAAAGTTACTATTTTCAAAAAATTATTTTTATCTTTTTGAATCACATTTTACTCCTTGATATTAATCGTGTCAATTTGATTTTCTAAATTCCACTCACAGAAGTGGTAAAATTAATTTTTATGTAAATTTGAAAATTCTCCTAGGAGGTTGGTAAAAGACGGTGAAAAGTTCAATAAAATTTTTATGTATCTAAAATTTTTATAAAAGGACTCCATTGAAATACATTGAACTTATATAGGTATTATGTATCAATTTTGACCTAAGATAAATTTAAATAAAATAAATAATTATTTAAATTAAAAGTCTGTTTTTCTATAGTAACCCAGTGTTTTCACTATTCATTAAAATTGAAAGTTTTCAGAAAAATACCAAAATTTCACCCTAGGCTAATTTCGATATTCCAAATCCATAAAAGAAGTCCATTTTTAAAGATAAAATTTATTAGAAAAATTGGGTATTACTATTCATAACAGATAGTTTATATAATATTTTAGTAGCATATCATTGTTCAGTGAAACATGGTATTGCGTACAATGCAAGCTATCGAGGAAGGCTGCTCTTGCGTGCAACGCAATCCAAGACAGTGTTGTGTGTATTAAAAGATTCCTTTTGTGTTTTGTATAACATAATACATACGAACAAAATATTTCTCATAAAATCTTGGGTGTTACAAGAAGGTCTTGTGTGTAATGAATGTCATCGAAGAACATATTTTTTGCATGTAACTCAAGAAAGCATAGTATTTCATTAATTTCATGAAATATCATATACTAAATTTGTTAAAAATGGTAATTATATTGTAATTCCTTAGTATATTTTATCCCCTTATGCACATTATTTTTCATGTCGTACAAGTTATTAAAAGAAATGATCTTAATTTATAATTTAAATGTGTTACATTATTCATATACCATTAAATTACTGGTGCAACCTTATCCTAAATAGTGGCAATTTTGTAGAAAAAAATGTGTTTTTTATGGTTACTGATTCCATAATTTGACTTCAATTGACTCATTTTAACATGTAAAGGTTTTACAATAGTATTAATGCTTTTGGATTCTATAAATATAGCCACAACAGTGCATTTGTGTGTATGGTTACCTTTTAGATAATTTTTTAGGAGATTATACTACTTATTCATTGTGTTCTTTCACTTATATACTCTTATATCACTTCCTTCATTAATTTCATATTGTAATTCTATATGGGGTGTTAAAAGTTTCATTCAAAAGGATTTAAAATTTCAATTATATTCATTTTTCTTTTCTTTTTGTTCTCACTACAATTTACTGTGACAAATTTTGTTCTCATGATCATAAGTAATGGATATTGGGTCCTCAAGCCCATTAAGAGTGATGGTATTGGTTCACATTACCATGAAAAGTGTGGTTCAACGGTTTTTGAGCCACAACCACTAAATTCCTTATATTGAAAATTGTTTATTTGTTATAAACACTAAAAATAGTGGTTCATACTTCTAATAAATGGGTTTACTCACTTATATTAATACCAACATGTTATGGTAATTCTCAATATACTGATTGATGTGGATGTATTGATATCTTCTTTAATAATTTTCCAACTACATTATCAAAGATTTATTTCATTCTCTTTCAATTTATTTTTCTATTTCTATTTCACCTATAACTAATATCTTCCTTTATCACATTTTTTTCAAATTTTATCTATACTATGTTTAGTGTCTAAAAATATTTTGAAATGAAATTCACCCCTCCTCCCTTTTCATCATTACTCTTCCCATCATGGGTTTTTTTTTGAAATAAAGTTAATGATTTAGGTAAATTTTAAATAAATATATTGATTCTCATTTTTAAGGGGTACATTAATTTTAAAGGATTTAGTTTTAAAAAATAATTTAAAATATATATATTGGATTCAGTCCATAATAATATTTATTATCTTTAATACTAAAATTAGAGGAAATACATTTCAACCGAATATGAAGTAAATATTTTCAAACATTCGTATTAATAATTTGGAATATATTAAAAAATAGTTGGATTTTTCACCTAGATATAATTCTGGACATATTTGAATGTCCAATAATTATTTATATGGATTAAATGAATCCTTTAGAGATTCTTATTTGATGTCAAGACATTTTATCAAGTCATTATAAATTAGGAAAATAATTTTTGTAAATTCTTTATTATAATTGATGAAAATGTATTAAAGTAATTTTCTTCAATGATGTAAATTTTATTTTAAATTTTCATTGTTTTGAGTGATGATATATTTCTTGGGTCTTCAAATAACTGAACAATGTGTTTTTTCACTCTAAAGAGAATATTTTGTGAAAAATGTTAGAGAAATTTGAGAAAAATATTCAATTGTAATTTCTACTCTAATTTCACTATTAAATAATGTTACAATGATGGTGAAGTTAAATAATTCAACAAAGAATATTTCAAAAAAATCATTAGTAGTTTATTTCTTTTAACTACATTAATAATGATCATCACGTATTATGTCTCATTATGTTCTCGCTATTAAATAACACCAAACAAATATCAACTCATTAAAAAATGATATGATTATATTATTTAAATGTTTTAATTGATTTTGGGTTGATAAAATATAATAGAGGAGAACATTATATTTATTAAATTTTAATTTATATTATAATAGAATACTTGATTATCTGAATTACATAATGGTTTGAGTGTTCTTCTTAGGTGAAAAATGATATTTTGGGTATACTAATTATAATTCAGTTACTGTAATTATATAATAATATGTGGAGGTCAATCAAGAAATAATTAATTTTATGTATATAAGGACTTATTTAGATGATCACATTGGGGAATTAAAATTTAATTTATTTTTATGATATCATAATCATAGTATATTATATGTATCAAATAAGTAGTTTTATCACTATTGATCAAAGAATATTCATATAAACAAAAAATTTATCAAGGAAAAGGTAGATAAAGTAATTTTAAAGTTATAGTTTATTCCAATGGATGAGAAAGTTGTAGATTTTTTAACTAAACCATTATATAAAGATTTCTATAATAAATTTAGTTTTTTGATGTGATTTTGACAATGTTTTATTCAAGGATGATGTATGGATCCATCCCATTCTATATTTTTCTTTGGATTAATGTTCATAATGGTTTATAATCTAACATTAATCATAAGAAATATTTTTTCTATAAACGAGAAAGAATGTATTTTAGCTAAATTATAAACGGAATCAGTTGAATTCAATGCATTCATTTTGTGTGGGTGTATGTGAAGCTTTGAATTTTTGTGTTTGAGTGTGTCTATTGAAGTGAGCTATGCTAATGTGTATGTTATGTATTTTTGTAGGATTTTTGTTAGAATAGATGAATGATCACATGATAACAGACATGTTAATAATTTTGATGAAATCTATATAGAGAATATTTTTTCACAAATATTAGTATAGTGAGTCTATAAGGTAATATTTTATTTATCATTAACATTGAGAATGTTTTTTAATCCTTCTTCTCTAAAAAACATGTTTCCTAACAGACGATTTGATTTGAATAATAAAAATCACATTAAAAATAATTATAGTATTGGATGGTTGTTTCACTAATTTCCAATATTTTTATTAAAGATAATTAATATTTATAACATCTATGATTCATATTTATTATATTTAAATAAAATAAATGATTATATTATCATATAAACAAAGAAACATTTTAAACATTTTATTCCATACTAGATTATTAAATAGATGATGAATATAATCTATAGGATCAAAATAGTAATGATCACATATTAAAAACTCATAGATAATATAACTAAAACATGGCAATTTTATGGGTCATGGTCTCCTAGGAATATCATAGTCGTAAACAAAATTATAAAAATAACAAAATCATAAGAAATAATATTGTAATTTTTTTAAATATAAATAATTATTCTTCATAGAAAATTTAGTGAATGAATAAAAAAGTGAATAAAAGTTATTTTAAGAAGTTTGCTTATTATATGATTTTTGGAGTAGTAACAGACTATTGGATAAGTATCTAACCATTAGAAATTTATTATTCCATTAAATTAGTAACCTACCAATTATAATTAAAACATGGCTATTTTCAATTGTTATTCTTTTAATAATTATGTAATAAATATGTAAATATTAATAATAGAATATGATAAACCATTTCTCAAATTATATATCTTAAAGTGCATAAAATTGCAACCTTTAAATATGGTATTTTTTAACTTATTTAGTAAAAAAATTTCTAAACTAAAATTTAAATATTATAATTACTTACTTATAAATTTAAATTTATAAAATGGTTGTCATTTTATTAATTATGAAATTGAAATTATCTAAGAATTAAATTTTTCTATTTTTTAAATGGATTTAATGTGAATAATTTAAATATGATTTCATCATATATTTTATGTTCTATAACAATGTTATGATTTAAAAATAAATAAAATAATTACAAAACGTTTTTCAGGAATTAAAATATATTTATTCACTAAAATAATTTATTTAAATAGATAAATTAAAATTTTACAAGTATAATTCATTTCTAAATGGATAAATATATTCCTATCAAATAAAATAAAATTTTTTATTTGTAACTTTTAATTAAATATTTCAATGGAACTGTTCTATAATGAATGTTTTTAAATACAAATATATATATATATATATATATTAAATGTTATTTATTGTCATAATAATAAATAATTTTTTATTCGATATGTTATTTTATTTATAACCAACTCTATATTATCAATTGATCTTGGAACATTAATAATACTACAACCACATGATAATTACTTCCGTGAAATATATAGAATATATGGAACCATTAGAAGAAGTACATTTGCCATTTCCATTATATTAATGATTCTTTAGAACTATGGATAAATCAACCCTAGAAAATCGATGTGTGCTAAATTAATTTAATCGATGAATAAGATATGATAATAAATATAATATAATATAAGAAGTAAATATATATATTTTTTTAATATTAAATTATCATATTTGATTTTTCTTTCTGGAGGTTAATGTAGTATAAATATTATATATGGATTTAATGTAAGGGACTCCCACTCATTCACTCAAACTTTGTAGATTATGATTCCTTTATTTTCACGAACTAAATTATATCCCCCTCTTTAATGAATACTATTTTTATCCCTTATTAATCTATTTTATTTTATTTTCAATTTTTCTAGGGATATGTATTTTCTATCAATATTTCTTTTGTTTTTTATGTTAATTCATACAAAATATGTAAGTTAAACATTTATAAAACTTTTTCTATTATGTAACACTTATATGTTTGGATAATTTATTCTATTTCTCTAATAACTATTTTATAATTTTGGTAGTGTGTCATAATCCATTCTTCATACATAGGTAATTGGATAACTATATTGTTCCTTTCATATCCTGAAAGGCATTCATGATCCTCGTAGGTTGGCGACAACCACCTGGTATCAAATTATATAAATTTGAAAATGTGTTTTATACAAACACCACATAAGCAATATTTACAAAGTAAGTATGAAAACAAGAAAAACACCACACGAATAAGTGTATAAGAATCCAAATAAGTATAAATAGCCCAATTTATGAAAATAATAATAATGAGAAAACAGGATTACCACACAATTCCTAGTAATAAAAACTCATTAAACCCATTGATCAATAAGTTGAACTAACTCAATGTGGTGTTTTAATTTTTCTCCAACCTAGAAGGAGAAAATTTATAAATTCCTAAAGGAAAATTTGAGATGTGATATATCTCTTAGTAGGGTCTCACCAAGGGATTCAATAATAATATTTTATAATTAATTAACCAAAGAAAAAACTCAATTTAAAGACAATAGGAATCGTATTTCAATGAATACAAAAAATCATGATTTAGATTTTAGATGATGGAAATGTCTTTAAAATATTTTATATAAAAACACTAATAAAAATTCACATTTCATTTTGAAAATATTTTACAAACAATGGAAAATATTTCCAATATAAACAATGAGCAACATGGTCTTCTTCCAAAAGGTATGATAGTTCCATGATATGGGACTCCCTCATACTCAAATAGATATCATGGAAATATGTGTACACATATTCCATAAACCTTGGTATAAAAGGAACCTGTCACCATCTCATCAGGGATTCGAACTAATACATATGTATTATTAGTGTTGTAAATCATCAATAGAGTGTTGTCCCAAATAACTAACTAAATACATATGATTTCTTATTATTTAGTAAAACATAATTATAAGATATTTATTTCAAAACAATTTAAAATACAATTCATCCCATTCTCCTATTTCAATATTCCAATTTCCTTTTAATAATACAAAATGGGTTTTTAACATGTCATTCCTTTTCCATGGTAAAACCAATCACTTCTAACCAAGCCCATTTTTATAATATTTCTCAAATATAACTTTTAAATCAATTTCATCATATCATTTTCACTATCTAAATTTATCAATCTAAATTTCTCAATTTCCCATCATTTTTATAAATACAACCCAATTCATATGAAATGGAGGGTTTTCCCCAATTTTTTTCCAAATATAATCTAAATCCCACAATTCCCTAGAATTTGTTTTTTGATAAATCAATTTAATAAATTTAGTATGATTTAATATTCTTAATTTAAATCAATCCATTCAAATTTAATCTCGAAATTGAGGGTTAATCAAATTTTCCAGCATAAATCAAACCACTTACCTCAGTGTCATAGGTTCATGAAACACAAATCCCTAATTGGGAAAATATAATGAACAATGTCAATAGGGAGGATATGAGAATTAAACATATATTCAAGATCCAAAACCATAGCTATTATATCCTTTAAAACATGCAGTCTAATAAACCCTATTGGTGATAGAAAGGACAGGTGGAGAAAGAGAACAAAAAGAGGAAACTTATCACTGAAGGATTTAATGGATATATCCTAGATTTTATTCCCCTTGAATTCTGTTCGGACGAACCAAATTTTTTACATGAGAGCCCCCACAACACTATAAATAAATCAAGGTTGATTTAGGCCCAAGAGGGGGTCCAAAAGGGGGTTTTCATATTTTATTGAAAATTTAGAATTTATTAAAATATACATGCACAATTTAATTAGTTGGGCCACATAGTGATACAAACTGTACGCCCTAAATGTGTGACCCATCAGGTGGGGGTATACAGTTTCTCCTTGGTAGGGGTATGGTCTATCAAACCGGGCACCAATTGTGAAACCCTCACTACCTAATATTGCACAGTTTTCACTCGCACGGTTCATGGTTTGAAAAAATCATGAACCTACCATGGACATCCCAAAAGAACATAAATTTATTCATAATTTCCCCTAATGAAAATTTAAATGAAACATTATCAAAGAATGATCATGATAGGGGTTTAATAACACCTACAAATCATTAATGTGATGTTACAACCTCCCCACCATATAAGCCTTTTGTCCATAGAAATGTAGTTAAGAATATTCTATTTCAAAAGATGAGTACACTACTATCTCATTAGTTAGCCACTCTCCCATTTATCCTGAGTATGATAATAATTCTACCCTAGCACTCAAACCAAATTTTTTTAAGCACATGAAGAAAATTCATTTCAGAATAACTCATGAAAAAATTATTAGTTGCAGATAAATCAGGATCAACCACCTGATCGCTCTAGCTTAGAACATTGGATGTATCAGAACTTTATTTCCATAGATGAGATATATGGAACATGTTATGTATCAATGATAGTTATTTTGGAAATTTTAAATGGTAATAAATTATCAAAACCTACTCTGGGACCTCAAAAGTTCCCACAAAATAAGGATCAAGAATCCTTTTCCAATCAAGATATCAACGACATAAATATTGTGAATCATTCAAAAACACCTTGTCACCCACTGAGAATTCTAGATAACAATGAATATAATATTCATAAGACCTATACTTCCTCTTTTCCATCATCATTTTGTAATGAACCTTCTGAATATTTGAGAATTTCTTTGAAAATAATCTATGTACAGTTAAAAAACACTCACCAATCACCAGTCAACCCAATAGAGATACTCAAGGATGACGATACAGGGCTTTAAAAAGATCTATTTTTATTGTGAAAATATAAATAATATTATGAGAATACTCAACCAGACCTAGATGGTCATCCAATTCCCCGATAATGTAGAGCATGTAGATGCAAACCATTTCCTCATGAATTGTTATAGTTTTTCCTATATTTCCATCTGATGGTGGATGGTATGTCATGATCAAATATACCTAAGATCATAGTGAATAATTACGGCCTCTCAAAAAGTGGGAAGTGCACCGTGGATCCCTATAAAAGATTATTTCATATGGAACTCTATTCAGAATAAAAATAAATTTGACATAGATATTTCTCAACCCCTCAAATCTAGTTGTATCACGAATGGGAATACAATGCGGTGATTTAGTCAACTCATCAATAAAAAACCATATTTCATTATCCCTCCTCTTGGTATGTATAATTTTAACCACAATGTCTATTTATATTTCATCACACATGATAGTCTTCAATAGATGTTTCATTTGAAATCCTGAACGTTTATGCTGCTCGGCCTTGAACTATTGGAATTTATAACACCAAGAGACTAAATTATTGATGCCCCACACCACACATGGGAACCAGAATCCATAACCCATATCAATGAACATCCTTATTGTTCATAAGTAAACATCTAACTGGAAGATATTAAAATCCATAATAAAATCCTTCCTCACTGATAAATGCAGAAAAAAATCGTATAACCAATAATTCCATCAGTGGAGAATTTCCACTCAGAAATGGTATCCCCACAAAAAAGTAAATAAATAATTCTAAATTAAATATTAAAAATAGATCCATCATGTTCCACTATTATTAAAAAAAATTATGTCTAGGGTAGTGTGTTCACAGCTGAAAGAATCCATGATCACATTCCATTACCCTGGGGTATAAGTGATGTAGAAATGAAATGAATGTATGTATTCCACCCAATTCCAATGGTAGGGATTTTTATGTTATTGGGATAATATATAAATCAATATATTTTTGTTAAAAAACATGGTAAACCAGTCATAGAAAAGGTAATGTTTTCACCTCTTAAGTGTGTCCATCATAGCTTCAAGTTCAAGGATATTGTTTGGGAAATTCCTCCCATGTGGACCTAGATAAGAAGATCCATAAGTGGTGACATGATCACCATACATAAGAATACATCCCAAATCTGTACCAAATGCAACCCAAAATATCATATTGCTTTTCCCAACCTATAGAATATTCAAAAATAAAAATATTTGTTTAAATATATTTCATTTCAACAAAATAATTCTTCAATTTCTCATCCCAAAAAAACATTACTCCCTTATGAGTTAGAGAAGACATTAGATAATCCAACATTGATAATTCTTTATTGAACCAATTATAATACTCAGAAAATCCTTGGAACCATCGAATATTCAAATCATTTTGAGGTTGTTCCCATGTCTTAAAACCTCTTACCTTTTCAGGATCAAAGAAAATACAGTTTCTTGAATCAAAATTTTCCAAGAACATCACTTCCAGAATCTATAAATCACATTAAGATATCTTTCCATAAAGATAGTGGTTTCTCACCAATTGAAGAATAAATCTCATTTTATGTACGTGATTCTCCTCATATATAGTGTAAACAAGGATTTCATCCAAGAAGAATACCATGAAGGTGTCAAGGTACTCAAGGAAAGTCGTGATCAATGAATCCAAAATGGTTTAAATTTTTTTTTCAATCATATGTCATGAAAGGTTACTTATAATGGTATTAAATGATATGAATTGTAGTTTTTTTAATTTCAGATTCTTTGATTCTGAACAAATAATAACTATATTGAAGAAAATTACTTTAAAAACACATATACTCTTTCAATATATTAAATATATTATCAATCTATGGAATAAATACTTTTTCATTAATATAACATTATTTTGTTTCTTATAATCCACACAAAGGTGAGGTTACCTATCATTCTTCTTAGGTAAGTGGACTATTTCCACCCTAGGTGACACACATAGGTGTATAAGTCCTTTTGTTACAATAACATCCAATGGAGTCTCTAACTCTTTCATTTCATTTTGTTTCATGTGGTAAGAAAAAAAAATTAGATGAGTACCAAGATTTATGTAGATAGAAAAATTAACCTCCCTTATCAGTGGAAAACTACAGAAGTTTGAATGAAAAATGCCAAAATAATCGATGATAATTAGAGGGAGATCACTACTCAAATATTTACACTCAATATTAAAAAACCCAGATATTGATTTCACCAATTGTAGATAATTATCTTAGGCTCTACTCAACCTTGGTTCTCATTCTCCTTGAAAGATAGAATATACCCCATCCGGAGTAGTAATGGATACTCGTCGAAGATAACCATCAGTTCAATATTTATGAGTAGTGAGTTAATACATCATCAACTTGATGTTAGTCAGTTTTATGTCGAGAACTTTAAAACTCCATCAAATCACAATATCTAATAACTCGAAAACTAAATCAATACTACAAACACCCTTCTATTTCATTGTTCCAACAGGTGTAGAGATATCAATCATGTAAGACAAAATATACATAGTAAGATTTAGAAAAGTAACAATATTGGTTGAAATAAATAAATGAGATGCACCATAATCAAATAAATTAGTCGCTATGATTGCAGTAGCATTGTACTGTAACAGTAACATTGAAATAAGTATAGAACTTGTGGAACTTTAACATAATCATCAATGTTGAGGCAGTGGGATCTATATTAGGAACTATAGTGGTGGAAGCATTATAGAAAGTATTGTGTCTGTTATTTATTGTAGTTGAACTATTCACTAGTTGCCCCATTCATAAAAAACATGGGACTTCATATCTATATAATGGGATTTCATATCTACTGGTCATATGGTCCATGTAATGGGCATAATTCCCAAATGAACTCTAGTCTAAGTAGTGAATAAATACATCTTTATGGGTGGTTGATACACTAGGGGATATAGTCTATCTTTATGGTTTGTGTTTGAGGTGAGTGTGTGTATGTGTGTTTAGAAGTAATTTTACCTCAAAGATATTAATATATATATGTGTGTGTGTATATTGTGATGGTACCTATCATAATCCCTAGATTCAAATCTTCTTCCATTGGATGCTCTTTCACAATGTGAAGGATATTATTTCTAGATGCTTATGTTTACAACCCTTTTGATCCTAAAGCATATATTCTCAACATAGTTTTAACAGGTGATGCTAGTCATATTCCACTAAAAGGAGAGGTATAGATATAAAAAACCTCTTCAAGTGTCATGAGTGTCTATTGAAGTTACATATTTTGGGTTCCATTGAGAAACCCCACTATAAGGTCCACTAATTTCTACATTGGTAGAAAATAGAAGGGTCGTTGGAAGGCATTGTAGGAGGTATATAAAAAACCTACAATCGATAAAAACCCTGACAATCATCAAACATAAAATATAATTTAGAGGGATTTAAAGAATCTCCATTGGTATTAAAATTGAATACTAGTAAACCTGAATTGCTATCCAAACATAAAAACATTATTCAGTTCATAATCCGAATGTATAATCCCTGGAAAGAACACCTATGAAAAAATTTCTTACTGAAGTCCCATCATATTCTATTGAGTTTTCATCTTCTCATTCGATACAATCTCAGGTGAAAACAACACAAGATCAGAAAAACTATTTGAATATTCTCTCATGGTCTTGTCAGCAGCTCGTGTTTCAAAATCTTTGTATCCTTGGCCAACACCTTTGACTCTAGAAATAACTGGTCAGATAAAATAGTATTAAATTCATTATAATCTAATAAATCATTCTTCTTCTCAATCACCATTTTTTCCTCCATCTCTTTCTAGGACCCTCTTGAATGAAGGCGACACATATCATAGTGATTTCATTTGGTTTCTCCAAGAACATAAAAAAATTTGAATTTATACACAACCATTCCTTATCCTATTTAGGGTCATTAGATACATTTAACACTAGTGGACTATGGTGAAGTGACTCTTGAACCTGATTTTGTAAAGAATCCATTTTTGGTTCCATAACTGAGGGATGAATCGGGACAGGTTTTGGTTCTTATCCCCGTGAATTTATGGTACGCGCAATCACCTCATCAAGTCTCATGTCCACATGAGGTTTTTTCACACTATGGTTCATCAGAAACATCCTCCTAGATCTGACTTTCATGTCTTCTTAGAGGAATAAAACGACACAACAAAAGTAGACAATAACGAATTCCTGAGATTAGTAGTCAAATAGAGAGACATGGAATATTAATCCAAAAAAATACGTAAAAAATATTTTTATTCTAATCTATCTGAATAAACAGTTTGTAAAATATTAGAACTAATCCATAAGATGACTTTCTGATACATACCATAGAGACTTAATGATCATTTTTGTGATATATAGACAAGAATTCAATCTAAAATACCTTATACATCATAGAAATAATAATCAATTTCATAATAATTTCAAGGCATGTTACATAATATAAACCTTTAATATAACTTTTTCATAAACTGGAATAGATTCCCTGGTAATCGGATAACAGATCTAACATAGACTAAAGGGTGCATTCAATACCAATGGGTTGGTGACAACAAACTAGCATCCTAAAAAATGAAAGCGGGAAGGAATTTTAAAAAAAACAATATAATTTATATAAACAAGTCAATATGAATAAAAGAATAACAACACATGGAAATGTGTAACAAAATCCAAACGTACATAAACGTCCCAAAGTACAACCATAATGTAAATAGATAATACGATAACCATCAATGTCCCAGTGAACACAACTCTCTAATCCCATGGATCAATAAATGGATAAACCTCCAAGTGGTGGTTTTCCCTTTCTCAAACCTAAATAATATTATCTATAAACTCCCAAAGGCATTGGCATAGTGTGAGATAAAATCCAAGTAGGGTATTTCACGGATTCCATAATGAGATTCCAATTTATTAACCCAAAAATATTTTAATTTAAATTAAATTGGCTGCTAATTATGAATCATAGTTAAAAAATATTGATTTATATTGGAGATTATGTAAATTCACTGAATAAATTTCCTAATAAAAAATTATATTAAACACATTATATTTTCTCCCAAGGAAATTAAATATAGTATATAAATAAGAGAATATACATCAAATATAAACAATGAGAAAAATGTTTATTGAAATTTCTTTTGAGTATTTGTAGACTATGGGACGCACTCACACCCAAATAGTTATCATATAAATATGTGTACACACATTCTTTAGATACTAATAAAAATAAACCCATCACTATCCCACTAGGGAAGTAACATGTTTCATATATATTGATAGTGTTGTAAATGATCAATAGAATGAGGTCCTAAATAACTCACTGACTATATAGTCATGCATGTAGGATAATAAAAATTAATGATGTGCAATTTTTTAAATAATTAATTTAATATATAATTCAACCAATTAATCCAGTTTAACATCCCAATTTTCATTTAAAATTGATGTTTTTAATCAATTCATAACTTTTCCATGATGAAAAAATTTTGTTTATACAAAAATCATTTAAATCCATTATCCTCAAATAAAATGTTGATACCAATTTCATAAAATCAATTTCAAAATTATAAATTTAACAATTTCCATCAAATAGTGAAAAACACCCCAATTCATTTCAATTAGATGATTTTCCAAAATTTCATGCCAAATAATATCCAAATCCCAAATTCAATATAATTAGTTCTTTAATAAATAAATTTAATCAATTTAATTGAAATAATTTTTTTAATTTTAAATAATGAAATTAAATTTAAATCCATCAATTTAGGGTTAATCAAATAAAAAATTATAAACTGAACCAAGAACTTCGGGATAACTAGACCACAAAACCTTAATCTATAATTGGAAAGCTAGAATGTAGAAAATAGAAATTTATGATATGAGAATCAAACCATGATTCAAGATTAAAACCAAGGATATTATATCCTCCAACAACATGGAGATCTATTAAACCCTTGTTAGGAGAGAAGGGAGAGCGGGAGAAGGAGAACGAGAAGTAGAAACTTATTAGGGAAAGACCAAATGGAGATCGCATAGATTCGATCCACCATGTCAAGGGTTTAGAGAATCTAAAATAGATTCTTTGAGAGATCTAAAAACCATAGAAATCAATCGAGGTACATTTAGTCTTGATCTTGGGTCCTAATGGGGGTTTCAAATATTTTTTATAAACATTTTTATTAATTAAATGTTGTGTGCACTGTTTTTTGGGGAGGGCCACATGGTAAGAAAAATCTTGTTCCCTAACTATATGCCCCTTATAGCGGGGTTTCATAGTATATACTAATTAATGGAATAGTTCTTGAAACTATGTTCCAACCATTCAAACCCTCACATCATGTTATTGTATGGTCTACATTTTCCAAACATAGATTTTGTGAAAATTTTGCGCCATCCATGCACATCCTAGAAGCCCTTCATAATATCCAAATAATTACTTGGAGCACCCCTAAAAAATCCATAAAAATAATGATCTAAATGGGAATTTTTAAATAACTGAAAATTATATGATGATGTTACATAATATATTTTTTCTCCTAGAGGTTTGGGTAATTCACCTATGTTCATTTTAATTTCTATGAATCCATGCGTGCTTTCAAAGATTCTAGTAGAGTCATTTTTTGGAATCTCTCATCATTTCATATAATGTTTTTCCTTCATCTTTATTATTCACTTCAAGGCCAACAATCTAATGTTACATTCTTAATTTATCAATTTATCATTGAAAATAATTGTTTCCACTATTATTTCAGGTACCAAAATGATTATTAATTTATATAGGCTTTGTAATATTTTTTGGTACCAATTTTATGTACAAATGCTTATTTCATATGTTATGAGTGATGTATATTTTTTACATATGGAAAAAATAGTCATAAAAAATATAATATAGTGGGATGTCATAAATTTATACATCCCCTTAATGGATTTGGATAATTCTCGTTTCTCATGAGATGTTATGATTGCTTCATGGATATATTTCATAGAACAATTTGATTTGATTTAATAGCAATTTTCATTGAATTATATTTTTTTGACAAGTTTTATATTTGTGCCAAATTATTAGGATTTAAAAGTTATTTTGATGTAATTTTTCTTATAATATATTTCTTTATGAATATTATTGATTATATACTTTTATGATTCTATCATCTAAATATCGAATCTTTTGATCTCTCTTCATAATGATTATTTTGATTGTCCTCATATTATATTTATAACCC
Organism: Viscum album; assembly: GCA_963277665.1. NCBI lineage: Eukaryota > Viridiplantae > Streptophyta > Magnoliopsida > Santalales > Viscaceae > Viscum > Viscum album. Next base: position 616,651,264 of record OY728136.1, read on the forward strand.
TAAATTTATTTTGTGTATTCCCCTATGATATCTTATTTAGTGATTGGAATATGATCAGATCTCAAATCATTATTTTAAGATAGGAATAAAATATCATTTACCTTACAAAAAATATGTCATTTGTGGATAGTCCATATGCTTGACCTTTGGATTTATCGGTGTGTTTTAAGGTGTTTATGTAAAATTTGATAAAATATTATATATAGGAGTTTCATACTATAATATCATGGATTTTTAATATCATATATATAAATATATATTTTCTAGAATGAAATTTGGATAAGGGGATGATAATAGAGTATGGAATAAGTTAGCAGAGTTTCCATATCTGTGAAGGGGAAAGAGGGAAGTGTGAAGAAAATTAAATAAAGAGTGAATTTATGTGACCATATCATTAGTAATGAAAAGTATAATTTGATAATTAGCATTTGAATTTTAATTTTTTAAATTTTAGGCTGGTAGTGTAGAAATTATTTGAGTCAGTTTTTTTATAGTTAATAATAATGTTTCATTGTTTTTACCTTTAATGGTTAGTGATTTATGTCTAAAATTGACAAAAAATAAGAATTAAATCATTTTACAGAGTAGAAAAAGTCAAATCATGTAATTTTTCATTTCCTTATCTATTTTAAAGTGTTGGAGAGGATGATATGTTTTAATTTTTTATTTTAAACTAGTATAAGATTATATTTTTAGGTTTTCTGTTACCATATTATTCATGGGGAATTTGAAAAAATAATTTCAAAGTCATTTCTAGGATGTATTTGTTATTTAAAATAGGGATCCTTATAAATCATTAAGTATTTTATATTTTATATATCATACATATGATCACTCAATAAGTCAACAACACAAGTTAGTTAATTTAGTTGTTTACTTAAGGTTAAATGAATATTAGTAAAAAAAATATTAGATAAATTCATTCACTGGTTCACACCTAGTAAATCCCTTTATAATTTTCATCAACTAGGCCACCCTTAATGTATAACAAAATATTTATAATTTTATAACTATAAAAATTCATATTTATTGTCTGTAAATGTGTTTATATTTTATATTATCTCGGAAATGATTCAAAAAATATTTTGCATTAGAATAAAGAACATTGGCCAACTTATCAAGAATTTAATGAAAGGGATTGTATATGTTTATAATTTATAAACCATTCACATATTTCCAAATTCTATAAAGAATTTTCACCAATATTCATTCATTAAAATTGTAAAAAAAAATATTTTCCTTACACTTATAAACATTTTTGGGTTTTCCCAATGACATTGTTTTTTCTAAGATAAGGATATGTCTAAATTATATCAAATTATAAATAGAGTTGTTAAAAGAATGATTAATGATATAGTAGTAAAATATAGTGTTGATAAATTATGAATCATTTAATTAATTTAAAAAATTATATTAAAACCCAAAATGTTAATTTACAGTACAAGTGTTGATAACATATGGGTATATCATATTATAACATATAGGGGATGATTAAATTTTTATACTATAAAAGATATTCATTTATCCATGAGAAAATGTTTTCCTCATTCACTGAGATTCACTTAAATTTATACAAAACATACATCTAAACATGTTTATGTAACTTCTAACTCAATTAACCCCTTTGATGTTATAATCAACTAAGTGGTAATGAAAATAATGTGTAAGAGCCTTCAATTAGTATTAAATAACATCCAATCTTACAAAGATTATTCACTTTTTTTATAGATATTTTTTTCAACTAATGTAAATAATGAAATATTATTATAAAATGAATTTATTATCAAAAATTAAATATTATAATATTATATAGGGTATAAAAATTTCATTAATAATTTTAAAACCATTAATAATTTCATTAAAAATTAAATAAAATAGAATAATAATAATAATGAAATTATTTATATATTAAAGTCAATATGCCCTGAAAATACATTTTTGGAACATGTTAATGTTTAGAAAATAGTCAAAAATCATATTAACAAGAATATGTATATTAACAAGATAAAATTAATGAGTGGTTTTATAATGCACTATGTTATGTGATTATATTAAACTCATAACAAAATATTATATAACATTTAATCTCCAATTTTATTTTTCAATTTAAATTAATTAAATTTCAATATAACTCTCTTATGTGGAACAGTTTTTCATTTTACATTACTGAGTTATCCTTCCTTTAATGTGATTTCTGTTTTCTTCTTCTTTTAATACATAATAAATTTCTGTACTGTAATATGCATGTTAAAAATAGTCCTCAACAAATTAAACAAATATTAAAACTGTAAAATCTATAAAAATTGGCATCTCATATAGATGATTCCTCCTATATCGTTCCACATACCTCACAAAATATAAGTGTCTCTCCATTGTACATATCTAGTGTTAACTTTAATTATTATAATATAAAAAACATATTCTATGAAAAAACACCCCCTATAAACTTTATTATTATTGGGGACAAACATTATACTCTAGATTATCAATAGGAAGTTTTTAAACACCATACCAGCATCCCACCAATCTCATAATAATCCAATCAATGTATAAATTGATCCATTACTCCATTTAATATGATTTACAATACATAGATCAAATTGAAACCCACTATCAACTTAATTAAACATTTATACCATATTAGTGTACACTCGTACTCAATTTTTGATATCTCGATTAAAATATTTGTCCCTCAGTTCACCATAAAATCTCAATGAAACACACATTTACATCTACTTTGGTGGACTAATAATAGAAAACTAATTTTTAATTTTTTTAAGTATCTTGAAATAAACCTAAACATGATATTATGTATGAATGTTGGATGCTTCATCCTTTCTGACATAAACTAAAAATGGATATTTTTTAATCTATATAATTATTGCTTCCTCATTTAGATTTCAAGGAAATTTCATGAAAACCAAATCCTTCCACTTCACTAAAGAAAAAAAATATCTAAAAATCATCACTGACATAAAAGTCACCATTTTTCTCTATTTCAGTTAGGAACCGATGCGAATTAATATAGTTTAATTAAATTTCATATAACTAAACCAATATTGACAACACATAATTAACCATAAAAATCATTTTAGTCATAGTTAAAGGTATTTACCAATATTTTAACTAACTCAAATTCCACACCCAACATTCCTTGTAGTATATATATAAACTTATTGAGGATAAAATGATTCAATAGGATGAACATAAAGAAATTGAATCAATTGAGATTCACTGGACTAGTAACAAGTAGAAGGAAAAACCTGATCTATATGTCTAGAATAATTATTTCACGGTAGTTCAGATAGTTTTAGGACAGTATCCAGTTCTTTGGGATAAACCAAATCAACCAAAAGACACTACACAAACCATAACATTTAGAATACTATATATATGGATGCTTCAACATTGAATCATTAGGTCTTTCAAAAATCATTGAATGAACCTTCGTGGTTTCATTTCACACAAATGGAACTCTAAAAACATATATTGATTGGTATCAGGTCTTCTATAGTATATTTTTTATTTCATATTATTGATCTATCAAATAATACAATAGACATATCAAAAACAAACACATTTCACAAATTCATGATATCAACTTGAACACAAAATCGATGACATAGTTCTGGTTTCTCAAATATCCTCCCTTGATTCTCATCATCTAACAAGTTTAATGATCTATCTCTAAATTATCATGAAAAGTATATTGAATATCCTAAATAATGGTCACCAAATAAATGAACATCCCAAGGTCTGTCCAATTCATATGATGACCTAGACCAACTAATGTTTCCATAAACAGGAATAAAAAACATAGCAAAATAAATTTTCAAATAAAAAAATAATAGTAATAAAGATTCCATTTTTAAAATTTTTCTTTTTAGTATCCACATAAAAATATTGCACATAATAAAACTGTAATAATGTTTTCAATTTTTTAAAAATATATACTTTTTCACAATGTTTTATGACTCAATATAAAATGAATATGTAATTTAAAAAAATATTCTTTTTTGATTCATTCAAATTCGATTTAATTTATTTGGATATCCCCATTACAAAGGAAGTTTTCAATTAATATGTGTTAATGATACTTCAAATTACATATCATAATGAAGAGAAATAATTCTTGACTCATACCATTAAGGTTATTATTGTCTAGTCTCAGAAATTAAAACTAAATTAAGACGTGTTCATGAAAAACACCCCCGTAAAAATAATGGTTAACATTTCCAAGACTGTGATTGATCGACCACATTCATCTATGTTGAAACTGAGCAAGGTAATTATATTTTCAGTCATTTGATTTAATTACTAAATTAAAATACACATTAAATCCACGTAAGAAGGAAAATATGAATGTCATCCCATATACATAGGAATTAAAATCTTGTGAAAGGATGTCATAAGTGTTTTTGTGGAGGCATTGGGTCTATTAAATGGGGTTAATATATAATCATATTAAGGTAATAAAAACACATTTAATTTTATTCCATTTAATTAAGGATTTCATACCTTGTAAGGTCACGTGATAAGAACCCAACTAGTACCATTGAATGTCTTGTATCCAAGGATAATGATGTTCCTTTAAAGGTCGTGGTACAATACCACTTACAACAAGTATAAAATCATTAAGATAAAAATATTAGGTTAATAGTACATATAAACAATTGGTTTGGAACTTATTCACAAGAATCCCTTTTAGGGTTACATTTAAAAATTATCATTGTGAAGGTATTACTGGTAACCCAAGATGGGGATCCTAACATGTAGAATTTCATCAAAATTATAGGTGTTCTTAACTCAATAAATTTTGGGAAACAAATAATAAGTATCTAAACCTAAAATTTTTTTGGGAATCCAAGAATTGGATCTTGACTTATGGTATTTTTTGAAACTAAAATGATAATATCATGTCCATGTATTTTAGGCAACGGTGTGTAGTATCACTATTCAAGGAATTTTTCGAAATGTTGAGGAGGATCTAGACTTAGTAAATTTTAGTAAACCTATATGAGTTTCTCAATTCAATGAATTTAACAATACCATGATCGTAATAAAAAATAAATTAAATTGAAAAAATGAAGACGATGATCTCTAATTAAGACATTTTAGGAAACCTAGTAGAGTATATCAACTCACAAAATTTAGGTACAGATATAGAGGATCATAAATAAGTATTTTTAGATTATAGTTGGATGATATCAACTAATGAAATTTGAGGATACCGTGAGAATTATATTGACTCTTTGAATTTGAAGAAAGAAAAAGGGTAATCTCAAGATATGGAATTTGTGGAAACTAAGAGGGTGCCTTGACTAAAAAAAATTAGAAACTGAGAATTTGATCTCGATTCATGTAATTTTAGGAAACCTAAAGGACTCTCTCAACTCATGGGAGGATTTTCAAAGGGGTTTATATGAGCTTTATCGATGTGAAATATTTCAAAAAAAATTATATAAATAAAATATTATTCATATGTGGGCTTGAATGATTGTGGGACATGTTATAAAAGATTCTATAATCCCAAAAATGATTTAGCTCATGAAAATTAATGGTTTTTGGATATGGATAATATGAACTTCTTTAATCGATTTATCATGAAGAGGGTCAGCCTATTTCAAATATTATCTGGAGATATACTACATTATAAATAGGAAAAAGTAAATTAAGAAGAATATGTTTTCAAATATACTTTTTTTGGTAATGAATGTTGTTCACAAAGTATATGTGGGTTTATGGCCATAAAACTAGTAAATAATATATTTTGAGAATTACCTTATAAATTTATAATGTAGGTTCCATTGAAAATGGTTTTATTCATAATAGTATATAATATATTTTTGTAGTGGACAAATGGTTGTGTGATTTTTACACTCGAGTCATCGTATATCATCAAAACTAGAATTTGATTCAACCAATAGTAGAACATAATTAATGGCATTATCAAAAATGATAATAACAAAATAATTTGATTTAATGAAGTCTGAGCCCCTACAAATTAGATGTTTCTTGAAATTTTCATCGAGGTATATATTTATTGGAATACACCATAATGTTTTTTCTAAAAATATTCATCCAAATAAAATTCCCATAAATTTGTAAGAATCCAACCATTATATCAAATATGATTGGGCACCACAAATAGACCATAAATCTATAAATGATTATCTCTACTTCCCATAAATGACTCCATGCAAAAAATAACTGGTTTCATAAAATCTTATCCTTCCTTTTTCAAATGATGGTGGTACCATAAAGGATTAAAGTGGACATAAGAAGATTTCATGAGGATCAAACAACTTTAGAGCCATATAGAATTTTCATGTTACGAAAATAAGTAATATAAAATATGTATAAGATTTCTATTTTCAATAATATATTCTATAATTAACTACAAATGATATATTTTCAAATTAATTATTTCATTATCCCAATATATTATATCCATTGTTGTGAAAACAATATCCAGGAAATTTATTTCTTTCAGGGAAATAATGGAACACCTCTTCACAACATGAATAATATGTTAACAAATTAGTTTTTTTAATGGACACATACTTTATTAACTATATCCAACCATCACATATGATAAACAGAAACCCAACATAAAATGGATATAAAATTTTCTCATGGATTCTAGATTGGAACCATGAGTAGTAAAATCAATGCTTATGGAAAAATATTCTCCTAATAGTTGGGATTACACATTGTTGGTGTTTTTACTGGAAACCATAACATTAGAGGACCATAATAAATGGGAATTTATGTCTCAATAACATTTTTTTAACAATGGATAAATTTCATGGCCTATACCAAAAAGGTGGGTCCCAACACTACATCACTAGACTATATAATTTCTATGAGGAATTATTATCCATTGATTAGTGAAAAATCATGTGTCCTATAGAATTCCTATTTGTGCCTTATTGATGAAGGGATATTCATTTCTACTCAAGCCCAAATTATTCTATTTGAGTTAGGAACATTTCATGTATTCTTCATCAAACATAATGCAAGTCATTTTCTAGTTTCTATGGAATTATCATAATCATAATTTTAGTATTGGGGAATATAATGAAGGAAATTCTAATTTAAAATGGTGGAATTTTTTATATTATATAAATATATGTCATGTACCTGGGATAAATCCTTAGGACAAGGCTTGTTAATGAGATATTATTTACTGAATGATTTTTTTTTCTATGAAATGAATATCATCTCAACACCTTTGGGTTTCCAATATGAGAATCTAAACTCGTTGATCTTTGGATTCCATGAGGGGTATATTTTCTCAAGTCTTTTGGATTTCCAAGAATACTATCTCAGTTCAAGGATTTTATTGTCAATAGGGTTGTTAGTGTAATATCATATGTGAATTAGTGATTATATATGGTAGGATAGTAGGGATAATTGAATGATCGTATAGTTTTTTTTGTAATATTTGTGATAGTAGATGAAAAAATCTATATTTATCCAATGAAAATATAAATGAAGAAAAAATTGATATATGTTGGTCCATTTTAATTATTTTAAAGGATTCTAAATAAAAGGGGGATATATTGTTTTACCTTGGTTAAGACTTCCATGTCTCATTATATAGTGTGCTAGTGTATTAGTGGTGTATAAAACCATACATAAGTGAGTATATAATGGACTTTGAGACTTTAAATGTTGGTAAAAATTGTAAATGGGTCTAAAATATGAGATATATACATCACTACATACTTGGAAATATCATTAATCATGACATGCAATGTTTTAAGAAGAATGTTCTCCAACAAAATCTTGCTCATATAAAGTACGAAAATTAAATTGTCATATCATAGTGTTAGGATATGGATTGAAATGAATTTAATTTATAACTGAGTCATAGAAAATAAATCGGGATATAACTACATATCCTGAAATAATGTGAATAAATATAGTCACGTTTTTATATAATTCTGTCTTCTTAGATCTTGATCATATGTTGGATTGGAATTAAATGGTTAAATATTCAAATACGTATAATAGAGGATACCAATTGTGAAATTTCCAATCTTATATAAGGAACTCTTATGATGAACTAACTCTTAGGTTATAAGACTATGAAATATCCAAAATACCTATATAAATAGTTTAACATATTACATGATAAACAATTTTTTCAAATAATTAATGTTATGTGATGAGGACTAAGAACACCAAGTGAATTATCCAAGAGTAGAATCATGGTGCATCGATTTTGGGTATCCATGATGAGTATCCCATCAAAACACATTCATGTTTCCAAGAGTATAATTTGAATTCAACTTATTTTAGGTTTTCCAAACGGTGAATATCGACTCAATGGTTTGTGGGTTAGAAACAACATACCTTGATATGAAAATGTAGAAGACTAATTTTTCATAATATTTCATTAACAATTTGTACAAAACATAAATGTGTAACATTTATGGTATTTGAATCTTATTGATAAATTTGGTTATCTGTGTGGAAAGAAAAAAATATACTAATGTCAATTTAATGGTAGATAATGATGTGTGAGAATAGGTTGACTATTCTTAGTCGAGATTCCACCACCACACTATTAATAAAAACCTATGGGTTGGGATGGGGTTTCTTTAATGAAGAGAAATGTTACCAAGTGGTTAATTAGTAGATCATAAGTAGTTATATTACTCATTGTTTACAGGAATTACTTTATATTTGATAATAAATCAGTTAGAAATTTCCATCAAAGAGATAAACCTATGGAGAAACTCATGGTTTTTGCATTTCTATGATAATATTCTTCACTCAATATAATTTTTTTAGGAAAAATCAAGTAACATAGTTATTTTGATTATTTTTGATAAACAAATATTCTGATGAAATGTTCCAGAATACTAAGGTTTACACTCTCATCTATTGAACATATTATCATGAAAAAATGATTTAACCAAACACTTTTTGGTTATATATGACATAATTGTGAGGGATTTCATAATATTAAGTTATCTTATAGTCTAGAATGAATATCTTCCAATGATACGATTTAATATCACATGCATGAAATTATGAGGATTTTATATATATTTTTCTTAGACCAATGGATCATGTGACTATACATTAAATTTTTCGGGGGATATGTTTTATTCGGTAAATATTTTTGTATATTCCTATTTTCCCTAATTTTTTCTCAATCCATGAAATGTAAAGGATTAGTGGTAAGATATAATTATTTTTCATAGGATTCTGTTTGTATATTTTTTTGGCAGAACATAAATTTTCATTTTTCATTTTATTTTTTTACGCTCAATGTTTTTATTATGGTACATAATTGATTGCATTACTAATCAAAATCATTAAAATTTCACAAGCCTCGCTTTATGGTATTTTGACCTATTTATCCATCACGTGTTTTTTATTATATTTGCATTACGCAGTAATTTTATTCAAATATATAAATGGTAATTAATTAGTTATATGATGGTTAAATGTCTTTAAATACATCACATAAAGGATTTCCAGCATGACATATTTTTATATCTATTAAATTTCTATTTAACGAATTTCAATTTGCAGAAAAATAAAAGGACTTGATGTTAGGGTCATCTATATTAAACCATATAATGTGGTGTCTTATCATTACATATGTGAATGTGGAACCCCTTATTGGTGTATATATCCTCAATGGTCATTAATTATACATGTATTTTAGATTCATACTTCTAAGACCATGTATTTACTATACTTTACAATTATTAAACTCAGACCAAGTTCATTTCATGAGAGCAATCTATCTAAATCTAGATTGTCCTGGAATTAAATTTAATGGACTTGAGAGATATCCTAGATAGGGTTAAGAGGCCAAACCATATGTAAATTAGTTATATCCAAACACTTAGGGGATATTCGAAATTAAATGGGAAGGTTGTTTGGGACTTTTATGATAATAGGACATACTTGATTCACTATATATCCTATGATTACTAGAATGGGAAAAAATATTACAGGAAATTAGATAGTCTCACACATATATGGGTAATTTAGAATGAAAAATAAAATGATTTTAAGAACCCAAATACAGTGATTTTGTATAGGATTAATGGTGTATAATTTTTTCATCTGAACCTATGTTATGATATATAAGTATCTCTATATATCATATGTGGAATAGAATGAATCTATACATAATACATTGATAGGGTAATTGTTTTCATTGTTTAGGTGAACCATGAAATTAGGTCATGTATATGTAGTCATGCCCATAATATATCATATATACGATAATTTTTATATCGATCGAGATCATATGTAATGGTAGTTTTTATAATTTTATTCACATAGTATAGAAAAATCTAAGAAGTTTGAGGTCATGGAAGATGGAATACTTTAACCTGTTTGAGGACATGTAGTATGGGCCACTATAATAAATTCATTTCCATGTGGGATAGACCACTCTAATAATTTTTTGTTTATGTGGGAATATCAACTCTAGGAATGTTATGTTTATACTAGATAGAATAGTTAACATAATATCTTATGGTAAGGACCATACACCATATAGTTTCAAGAATCTTTTTAATGATATTCTATCATGTAGTTTAGGGTCTTAGAATGGGGGCCAGTATTTTTTGTAGTTTACAATCATAAATATTTCACAAAAGTGTCAGAATATTTATTCATATATAACATAGAGAAACATCAGTAGTGTGTGTATAAATGGGGGTATAAAATATAGAAATATTATTATTTTCAAAAATATATTGAATTTTTATGGGGTGAATAATGTCTTCAGATGCCTAAATCAATTATAATGGAATGATAATTGGTGGGAATTTGTTGATCATTATTAATGGAGATACCACCAAAAAAACATTGGAAAATAGAACATATAATTAGGTTGAATTTTTTTCGAGACCATGACCATGGCCTAAAGATCAGTATGATTATAAATGGGAAATTTATTTATTCACTAATCCATTTGGATTCTATTTTATTAGATAATTAACCCATAAAATATATATTATATTTGGAACCAATATGAGAATCTAATATCAATGTTTTTTATGATGACCCATTAATCAATGGTATGAAGTAGGTTAGATGGAGAATAATATTTTCCATGTGGTATGGATTAGTATTTGTTTTAAACTCATGTCTAAGGAAGGATATTTGTCTATAATTTATTAGGAATTTTAGTAATATGAAATGTCAACTTCCATAATGAAAGATGACGGAATATTAAACCCCGTAAGAAAAATATTGTGGCATAAATATGTAATGGAAGGAATACTAGTAAATGATTAAATAATACTAACAATTTATGAGAATACAACATGATATCAACATGCCTTTAAACTCCTCCAAATGAAACAAGACCAGATTATAGACATTTGTTTAATTTTAAAATGGGATCACACCAATTATGGACATATGTGATGGATCTTTATAAAGTGTTTAAATTAATAATTTATAGACCATGAATCAAATAGTTTAGGATCATATTGAATGGATCATGTTCCATGTATTCTATGGTAACAGAATAATAACATTATGTTATGCAGTGTATAGTATTTTTATACTGAATTATTCATGTTGATGGGAATTGTCATGCAAGATTCTTTTCTAACAGGGTATTGATAATGCACATACATATTTTATGAATTATATATATCTAAAACTCTATCAATAAACTACCTATATTCTTCAAGAGTAATTCCTTAAGGAAACATGATTATATTATCATATATAAAAAATTTAGTGGTAGGAAAATTAATTATGTGATTTTTCAAAACCACGACCTTCAATATCTTAATAATAATAAACCAAATAAAATTATGACCAAAAGAATATATATTTTATTTGTAATTATTTTTATTAAAAAGTTAAGTTAGATTTTATGTGTATCATTAATATATAGAACACCTTGATTAATTTATATACTATTTGTTTTCTATATAGGGTGCTCATAAAAATTGAGGGATAATTTTTCTATCATTTACTCCATTATCCCCTTCCATATCTACTTCTGAATATCATCTATAAATATGAATCAATTTTGGATTGTCTTCTATAAATTCAATTATAGGGTTGTAATTTTTATGGAATCTCATCTTTTACTTCTCATATATCTCAATCCTTGGCTTCACAAATAAAATATTCTTTAGGAAAAAGGTAAAATTAATGAATAACTGATCTATTTGGAAGTAATTTTTTTAGTTATGGATTCCCCTATTATTTTTACAACTTTATTTCACATAAATGTGATATAAATATAGTTTTGGATTTAAATACTAGGAATATTAAGATGTGGGGGATGATGTCGCAACTAATTTCAATTGCATGTAAGACGTTGAAACTTATGATGTCTGGAAAATGAATTTTGATTTTAAAATCCTAAAGAATATATAATATTTTCAGTATTTATAATTGATAACTATGTCTTTATAGGGTCTAAAAAGAAACTGATTTAGTGGAGAATAATAAGAAAATTTTCACAACACTATGGTCAGGGTTTTTTCAATGAATCGAGTATAATCATAGTAGAAGGATATAATTTCACTATAGAAGAGACTTTCCTAAAAATCCACCTTGGATTTTTTTAGTTGAATGAATAATTTTTTTTATTATAGCTTGATAATGTCATAATATATTGTAAAACCACGGGAAAATAAAGAACGTAAAATTTTCACATTTATCCATATTTGAGAATAAAATATTAATATAACTTAAAAGGGGATGCTATGTTCGATGGCGTTCCCGATACACAACAACGTGTTTCTTGGGAATCTTACGTTGCACTCTATTAATAAAATAATATTATTTTAAATTTTATTTAACGCCTAGACGTTGTAATGGTGGGATTTAACAGAACTAACTACAAACTTATTATATATGTTTGTCAAATATTTTTACTTTTTACAATAAATGTTAGAGGATTAAAAATGCGAATGAATCCAATTTTAAGTGTAAACATTCTAATATTCTTTAAACGGTCGATTAACTGCCTTTTGATGATGAACCTATTTCATATCCACTTTCTAAAAATTTTATGTGTCATATTTGACAAAATAAAATTCTTCTTTATAATTGGGACATCAAAATTTACTTTGTGTAAATATTTGGTATTTTTCCGATAAAGTTCATTTTTAATGAATAACGAAAAATGTTGTATTTTAATTCAAAACCTCTATCTAATCTAATTTATTTATATGAGTATATTATCTTTTTAATTGGTTTTAAAGTGAATTTAGAATATATTTTTACCATTTAATCCAATAGTGGTCGTTGTAATTAATTTCATCTTGAAATTGGACTTAAACTTGTGTCAATCTTTTGATACTTATTGTTTCATAAAAACACGCTATTTGCTCTGACAGCGGGAATTAATTATTATATTTATTAATGTAACTTATATGTTTTGAATTTTTTAAAATAGACATCATTTTTGAATTCGGAATATCAAATATAGCTTAGGGTGAATTGTTGGTATTTTTCTGGAAAGCATCAATTTTTGATGAATAGTGAAACCACTAAGTGGTACTTAAAAAACTGATTTTTCGTTTAAATGAAAATTTACCACCTCTGTGTTTTGAATTTAAAAAATCCAACATTCATGGTTGTCATTAAGACGTAAAATGTGGTTCAATGGGATTTAAATAATTTTTATGGGGAATAGTAACTTTTTTGTTTTAATTGCGATTAGAGGTAATTAGTCTAGTTTAAGGTAAAAATAATGTTTTAATAATACGAAATGACCTAGAAACATGTACTACCCTCATTTTATGAGTCATGTCAGACCATGAAAATCCATGGGTAAACTTGGGGACCCCATGGAGCCACTTTGGTCGGAAAATGACAATAATACCTTTTTATTTAATGTTAAAATTAAAATTTCACAAACATGTGTTGTCATACTAAAACAATTTTTAGATGGGTTTATACAAGTAATAATTTTAACTATAAATATTCACTAGAAAGATAAAATGATTTCCTACATCATGATATTTGTTTTATAATTTTTAGATATTATATAAATTAATTTATTTATAACACCGTGATGATGCAGTGATTACCTCATAAATGAACGATTTAAATAAAATGAGAAGATAGAGTGAAATATAAGTCTTAAACTTGTCAAAAACCTATTGGATGGGTGGATTTAGAAACATTATCACCTTATCCTCGAATGATATCCTTTTGGGACCTTTTAAATCCAAAAATCAATCTATAATAAAGTAATATTTTATAACTTTCCAAGAGTGCCCCTCCTCTCCTCTTATAAAAGGCCCCCACCTCTACCACGTTACACACACCTCTAAAGCCTTTGTCTCAGCCAAACCCTACCCATTTCATCACTCCACATCCCTATCTTCATCATTGAAGCCTCACATAGGGCATAATCCTTTACAAGAAAACCTTTGAGCTCAAATCAAAGAGAGTGACCTGATTTAAAGGTAATGTCTTCCCTTGTGTTCTTTTGTTTTATTTTTCATCTCTGAACCCCTAAACTCTTTTTTTACATTTTTTGTAACAAAAAAAGTATCTAAAATATACTAGAATGTTTTTGTAATAAGGACTCGAGCTACACTTTCACACACCTCCGTCTAGTGGTTAAAGAACACTTAGTTTATGTGGATGGCGAATTACTGCCTCATGAAACGATGATTGTGAAATATTATTTTACCACCATAAATGGTGGCCATTAAGATGACACTATATTTATATATGATATATAATATGTTTATGTTATTTTAAGCTTCTTTATTTTTCATTTATGGCATACCTTTATGGTTCCCATTATGGGTAAATGCGATATCTTCATTTATGGAAGTGCGGACTACTACCCCCTCAAAGTGATTTGATTCATTTATGCCATATGTGGGGCGTATAAAGGATTGAATTAATGGTATTAAATATGATATCCTACTGGAATTATAATATACCTTTATATAATTATTATTTAATTACATTGAATACAAAAAAAAAAGAAATGAAAGTAGTGTTCATGCGTACGTACGACTTACCATCTCCATGAATGGTACATTTCATTTCTTATCTCAAAATGTTATGTACTGTTATAAATACATATATATAATGGATATATATGTAATATATTACATCTGAATGATGGATATCATTCTGGAATTATAATATATATATATCTCATTTTTTTAATACAATTAATATGATAAAAAATGTATGTAGCGTTCATGCATACGTACGGCCTACCATCTCCATGAACGGTTCTTTTAATTTTTTTATCTCCAAATGCTATGGAATAGTATAAAATTAATATATACTAGATATATATGATATGTAAAACATTAATACTATTCTGGATATGATGTACCTATAACTACATGGAAAATTCTTTTCCAACAAATTCGATTTTTACTCATGTACCGAACATCGACAAAAACGTCTTATATGAACCCACTTTATTAACCAATTATTATAACATTATAATATGTGATATTATCTGAATAATATTATTTAAATTAGGTCCTTATGAAATTATAAATTTACAAAATTTTATTATTCAGGAGAATAAAGAACTATCGAGTCATGTCGGACACGAGGTAAGGGATCATACCTCTCTTTTTTTAAGTACACTCTTTTATTTCATTCCTTTTAAGTTCATCTTTCTTATGATTGGGATGATATTTTATATTAATCTTACTTTACATTTTTTGTTCATATGATGAGAGACCATATTTTCTCTCATCAACCCATTTTGGAAGTTTTGATTGGCGCTGTTAGGCTCCCGAATTTTCATAAGAGATCCAACCTCTCTCTTTTTGTTTAAGTACTCCCCTTTATGTCACTTCTTTCAAGCTCCTCTTTGTTATTTTGGGGGATGTTATTTTATATTCCTATTTCTGTGAAATTTATTTTAATATAATGAGAGACCCTATTTGATCTCATCAAACCATTTTGGGACGTTTTATGTAGCGCTGTTAGGCTGCCGAGTTTTCGTAAGGTATTTTTCATCTCACTTTTATTCCTATGACATTTATGCTACGTTTTCCACCATTTCCTTCGAGTGGTGTATGTACATCCCAATATTCTACTATTTGTGTAATATAATTTTGTTTATGGGTATTTATATCTTCATTGTATGACCCTTCTTCCATGGGGTGTATGTTTCGAAAGTTACCCAAGTCGGTAAAGGAACCTTTCACCCTCCTCTTTTTAAAAGACTTATATTGTTATGTCTTTTAATTCACATGCTATTATGTTGGTATATGTTCTTATATATACTTATTGATGTAAATTTTATATACAAGTGATGATATACCCTTTTTATCTCTCATCGACTCATTTTTTAAATTTTGAAGTTATGCCATTAGGCTGTCAAATTTTTGCAAGGGAACTTCTTAACCCAATTTTGATTCTTTGGGATAAACTTGAACTCCTGGAATATGTCGTTCTATGAATATGTGTGAATAACCTCTAATTGTTTGACACTTAATATCCACTTATATTTGATGTATTCTCTTGTCACACATAATTATGTAATTTATTTATCCTTAATCCAAGGATACCGTCTTTGTGAATAAAATATTAATATAACTTTAAAGGGGACGCTATGCTCTATGGCGTACCCAATACACAACAATGTGTTTCTTGGGAATCTTACGTTGCACTCTAATAATAAAATTATATTATTTTAAATTGTAGTTAACGCCTAGCCGTTGTAATAGCGGGAATGAACAGAACTAACTAAAAATGATTATATATGTTTGTCAAATATTTTTACTTTTTACAATAAATGTTAGAAGATTAAAAATGCGAATGAATCCAATTTTAAGAATAAACATTCTAATATTCATTAAAAAGGTCGATTAACCACCTTTTGATGATGAACCTCTTTTAAATCTACTTTCTGACAATTTGATGTGTTATATTTGACAAAATAAAATTCTTCTTTAGAATCGGGACATCAAAATTTACTTTGTGTAAATTTTTGGTATTTTTCCAATAAAGTTCATTTTTTAATGAATAGCGAAAAATGTTGTATTTTAATTCAAAACCACTTTTTAATATATTTACTTTTATGATTAGATTATATTTTGAATTAGTTTTAAAGTGAAATTATAATATATTTTTACCATTTAATTCAATAGTGGTCATTGGAATTAATTTCATCTTGAAATTGGACTTAAAGTAGTGTCAATCTTTTGATACTTATTGTTTCATAAAAACACGCTCTTTTCTCTGACCGCAGGAATTAATTATTAAAGTAATTAATTTAACTTATATGTTTTGAATTTTGTAAAATAGACATCATTTTTTAATTCGGAATATCAAATATAGCTTAGGGTGAATTTTTGGTATTTTTCTAGAAAACTTCTATTTTTGATGAATAGTGAAACCACTAAGTGGTACTTAAAAAACTGATTTTTCATTTAAATGAAATTTTACCACCTTTGTGAATTGAATTTCAAAAATATGACATACATGGTTGTCATTAAGAAGTAAAATGTGGTTCAATGGGATTAAAATAATTTTTTTGGTGAATATTATCTTTTAAGTTTTAATCGCGATTAGAGGTAAGTAGTGTAGTTTAAGGTAAAAATAATGTTTTAATAATATGAAATGACCTATACACATGTCCTAACCTAATTTGATGAGTCATTTACGACCAAGACAATCCATGGGTCATCTTGGGGACCCCATGGAGCCACTTTGGTTGGAAAATGACATTAATACCTTTTTATTTAAAGTTAAAATTAAAATGTCACAAACATGTGTTGTTTTACTAAAACAATTTTTATATGGGGTTATACAAGTCATATTTTTTAATATAAATATTAATTAGAAATCTAAAAATATTTCCTACATCATGATATTTTTTTATAATTTTTAGATATTAAATAAATTATTTTATTTATAACACCGTGATGATGTAGTGATTACCTCATAAATGAACGATTTAAATAAAATGATATGATAGAGTGAAATATAAGTATTACACTTGTCACAATACTATTGGATGGGTGGATTTCAAAACCTTATCACCTTATACTCTAAATATATCCTTTTGGGACATTTTAAATCTGAAAAGCATTTTATAATAAAGGAATATTTTATAACATTCCAAGAGTGCCCCTCCTCTCCTCTTAAAAAAGGCCCCCACCTCTACCACCTTACACACACCTCTCAAGCCTTTGTATCGGCCAACCCCAGCCCATTTCATCTCTCCAAATACCTCTCTTCATCATTGAAGCCTCGCATTGGGCATAATCCTTTCCAAGGAAGCCTTTGAGCTCAAATCAAAGAAAGTTACCCAATTAAAAGGTAATGTCTTCTCTTGTGTTCTTTTGTTTTATTTTTCTTCTCCAAACCCCTAAACTCTTTTTATTAATTATTTTCTTACAAAAAAATAATCTTAAATATACTATTATGTTTTAATAAGAATTATTTGTGCTACACTTTCACACACCTCCATCTAATGGTTATAGAACACACTATTTCGGTGGATGGCGAATTACTGCCTCACGAAACGATGATTGTTCAATATTATTTTAACACCTTAAAAGGTGGACATTAAGATGTCACTATATTTACATATGATATATAATATGATTATGTTTTTCTTAAGCTTCTGTATTTTTCATTTATGGCATACCTTTATGGTTTCCATTATGGGTAAACGCGATATCTTCATTTTAGGAAGTGCGGACTACCGCCCCCACAAAGTGATTTGATTCGTTAATGCCATATGTTGGACATATAAAGGATGAAATTAATCTTCTTAAATATTATATCCTACTGTAATTATAATATACCTTTATATCATTATTTTTTAAATCCATTGAATACAAAATAAAACAAATGAAAGTAGCGTTCATGCGTACGTACGGCTTACCGTCTCCATGAACGGTACATTTCATTTCTTATCTCCAAATGTTATGTACTATTATAAGTAAATATATATAATGGATATATATGTAATATATTACATCTAAAGGATGTATATGATTCTGAAATTATAATATATATCTCTCTCATTTTGTTTACATTCCATTAATATGACAAAAAATGAAAGTAGCGTTCATATGTACGGCCTACCATCTCCATGAAAGGTGATTTTAATTATTTTATCTCAAAATGATATGGAATAGTATAAAATGAATATATACTGGATATATATGATATTTAAAACATAAATACTATTCTGGATATGATGTAGCTATAACTACATGGAAAATTATTTTCCAATAAGTTCTATTTTTACTCATGTACCGAACATCGACAAAAACGTCAGATATGAACTCAATTTATTAACAAATTATTATAACATTATAATATGTGATATTAACTGAATAATAATATTTAAAGTGGGTCCTTAAGAAATTATAAATTTACCAAATTTTATTATTCAGGATATTAAAGAACGATCGAGTCATGTCGGACACGAGGTAAGGGATCCTACCTATCTCTTTTTTCGAGTGCACTCTTTTATGTCATTAATTTTAAGTTCATCATTCATATGATTGGGATGATCTTTTATATTACTCTTACCGTACTTTTTATGGTCATATGATGAGTGACCCTATTTTCTCTCATCAAACCATTTTGGAAGTTTTGATTGGCGCCGTTAGGCTGCCAAATTTTCGTAAGAGATCCAACCTCTCTCTTTTTGTTTAAGTACTTCCCTTTATGTCACTTCTTTCAAGATCATCTTTGTTATGTTTGGGGATGTTCTTTTATATTCCTATTTCTGTAAATTTTATTTTAATATGATGAGAGACCCCATTTTATCTCATCAAACCATTTCTGGAAGTTTTATGTGGCGCCGTTAGGCTGCCGAGATTTCGTAAGGTATTTTTCATCTCACGTTTATTCCCGTGACATTAATGCAACGTTTGCCACCATTTCCTTTGATTGGTGTATGTACTGCCCATTATTCTACTCTTTCTGTAATATAATTTTGTTTATGGGTATTTACATCTTTATTGTATGCCCCTTCTTCCATGGGGTGTACGTTTTTTAAGTTACCCAAGTCGGTAAGGGAACCTTTCACCCTCCACTTTTTAAAAGACTTATTTTGTTATGTCTTTTAATTCACATACTATTATGTTGGGATATGTTATTATATATCCTTATTGATGTAAATTTTATGTCCAAGTGATGAGATACCCTTTTTATCTCTCATCGACTCATTTTCTGAATTTTGAAGTGACGCCGTTAGGCTGTCAAATTTTTGCAAGGGAACTTCTTAACCCAATTTTGATTCTTTGGGATAAACTTGAAATCCTTGAATATGTCATTCTATGATTATGTGTGAATAACCTCTGATTGTTTTACACTTAATATCCACTTATATTTGGTGTATTCTCTTGTCACACCTAATTATGTAATTGATTTATCCTTAATCCAAAGATACCATATTTGTATGGGACTTCATCTCAATCTCCTTTCATTGAGGCATATTTTTCTTTATAGACAACCTTATTTTATACGGTGTATAAACCCCTTTTACTTTTACATTTATCTAAAAGGAATATTTTTTATATGAAGAGTTTTACTAAACGAAAAAAGGGAATGTTTTTTCCGTACGTATGTGGAGACAACGACTTCCCCGCCGTTGTGACAATTATTTGAGTTTTGGCTTCCTATACAAGCCATAACTTTTTTTAAATTAAAAATAAATACCATGTTTTACTTTTATTTTTTTGGTATTTAAAATGGTTGTCATAATGTTATTATATCTATGTTTTGTATTGATATCTTTTGATGGAAAAGTGGAAATGTTATGTTTCATTTATGCATGTTTTATGTGATACGATTATATTATGGTTCTTGGGCATTATTATGAAGACGGGTGGTTCCGTGATAAACTAAGGGTGGGTGAGATCGATATAGCTCTACAACGCATTGGGTAACACGAAGGGGTTAAATGTTACGGTTTTTTCAAAGAGATTTAGGGAATATACTGTGATGGGTATTCAAAACGTAACTAAGAGGGTTACACCCTACGTAAGAATGTTATGAATGCCTCAAGTCACCTTTATGCATTATGATTTCTATGATTTATTCATCATTTTATGAGGTATGTTAAAATGATTATGTTTTTTGAGTAAAGTATGATTTCATACATGGACTAATTTTTTCTTTTCATACTTTTATATCCTTTACCAAGATTTTTATGCTCATCCCATGTTTTTGAAACGTTTTTTACAGGTCAAGGGAAAGGTACATGATATGATGATAGTGTGAAGGATGTTTCAAGAAATAATCCATGCTTTATTTTAAATATGTTTTCGTTGATGGAAAAAAACGAATACTATCTTTTAAGTAACCACTTTGTTTAAATGTGGAATGTAATTCATGTTTTATGATCTAATTCTCTAAAACTCTAAACACGAAAAGATCCTCAATGTGAATTATTCATTTAATTCATTATTAAGTAAGGTTTAAGGTCGGGGCCTTATATATATCCCAAAGAAATCATCATGAATTGGAATTCACTTTAAATGTATCCCTATAATTATTTTTGAGAGATTTTTAATTTTTTCATTATAACATGGTGATATACACTTTAGAATAATTAAATCTAAAAAAAGTTATAAGTTATATATTGAAGAAAAGAAAATTCAATTCACTTTCCCAATTATATGAAGAGACAATAATAATGGGATTCCTAGTGTTGTTTCTAAAGCTAAAACTATTTCTGAAATAAATAAATACACTCATCTTCCATGTATTATAGTGTGAGTTATTTTTTTCAATGATACATCATCACTAACCATCACATTGTAAAATTTTAATTATAGTGCATTGACATAGGTAGAAACACATTATTTCGATGAATGTGGTGTATATCTAAGATCATTCTTTTTTGTTAAATTTATACATTTAATAATTCACTCATTTCAGGAAACACATCATAATGAATTCAGTTTTTCATTAGTCATATAACATTTAGCAATTAACATTGCTTCTCTTAGTACAATGTGGTACTTTCATAATAGGGTGGCTTCAATTCTCTTAATGATGGTTTTACAAATCCTTGATAATTTTAATTGGATTTAGAGTCCTTCAAGACTCTATCTACACATAATATCTCCTATTTAAATTCCATTGGATCATTGGATGTTAGTAAATAAAAGGTGTTATGGTTAATGTTAAATATTGAATTGGTGTCACAACTAGTTTATTGGGTCATTCCCTAATGATTTCAAGCACATGATTCACTATCTTCTAGTTCATCAATTCATTAATAATTATCATATTCCTATAGGAATCCACTTTATATACTTATTTTTTAAGGGATTATTTCCAACACATAGGTTAGGTTGTTCGTATAACTGTTGTTTGTCACATAACCCTTGTTAACCATATTTTTGGGAAAATAATTTAGTATTAAGATTTTATGGATCATGTGACCCAGTATAAAATTGTAATCGTAATAAAAATGATGATTATTTATCTTTGATTCATCAATATTCATAATTTATTTCAATATGAACATGATTTTAATTGAAAACATGAGTTTCTATATAACATGATCATCATCAAAGTAATAGATTCTATTTTTCAATTTTTCAAAGTCACATAACAATGCCTTCAAAAAAAAATTCTATATTGTTATCATATTATGATTGATATATGTTATTAAATATTTTTTAGTCATTCATAGTTGTGATGGGGGTTTTTATGAGGTTTTATGCTAGTTTTCCAAATGGGATATTCTAGATATTATGCTTTGATAGAAAACTCCAAAACCTGATCAGGGTGTTTTTGGGTGATAAAAATGCTCACCTTCTCATCCTAATGGTTCTCAATATATATCTCTAGTAATGTTTCTTACATAACATGTATTTATATAGAGTATTTCAGACCTTTCTATTTAGAAATGAAAACCATGACCATATCATTCTCCTATTTCTTTGAATAAGTAAGGTAAAAAATGTGTATCTTCCCCAACAGATAATGTAATTTATAGAGTATCTATCATGAAAAATATTCCCAGATATTAATGGATAAGACCATGTGATTATTTTATAAAAATAGTAGTGCCTTTTTTGGAAAATAAATTCTTCAAGGTCTCATCTTGGGTTTTTTGTGTGTGATTGTGTTTTTTACAGTGCCAGATGATCGCAAATTAGTTTGGTTAATGTTTCCAAATCTATTTTATAAGGTGGTGTAGTTTACCAATGTTTTTTTGTTAAATAATGTTTTCCACCAAGGGTTTCATGGTTCACGGATCGTGACTGATAGTTCAAGGATTGGGAAGGACAGTTCGCATTTGGAGAAAGGTTGTACCTGGGATGGTGAAGGAAATATGAATATTAAATATTTCCATATTGAAAAAGTTTTCAGACCATGTAGGGAGATTTATTTAGAAGAATTAATGTATTTCATGATAGGATAATGGTTCATATAATGATTGTTGTGTGATGGAGGGCGTGTCATTAGAGAAAATGAGATAGTGATTTGGGTTTCCATGAAGGATAAAAGGCAGTATGCGGACCACATAGGGAAACTTTTTGTGGAATAAGCATTACGCGATGAAGGATGTACCACATAAAAGATTCGGGGAGGTTGTATTAGAGAGATTTTTGTAATTTTTTTCCAATATAAGGAGCGTTAATAACTTCATTATGAATATATATTTTCATAAGAAAACATCTTTTTTATAGGAATGCGGTGAAGTAAAAAAGTGGTTCACAATGGATAATTTCTTGAAGGGTGAAGTTGTTTGAATGGAGAATTACAATAAAGGATATGTGGTATATAGAAGGAGAAGTCAAAAGAATGATGAATTACACAATATCATATGTAGTTTCAAGAGGAGGTACACAGATGTAGTACAATGAGGCAGAAGTGGAGATAAAAGTTGAGATAGTTTGGGGATGAGGGGCGGTTCGTGGAAGTGGTGGTCTGTGAGGCTTATGTGTTATGTGATGCTGTGCAGTTTGTAAGGAATTTTTCATTCGTGAAGGGACTTAAAGGTTTTTTGAAATAAATTTCCACTAAATGATAGTACTCTGAAAATTGGATTTCATATACAGGTTAAAAGGGACATCAATAGAGAATCTACCTATAGTTTTATTACGTGCTTTCATTAAAATGAAGGGACACAAAATTATATAAACATTTAGTGGATACCTTTCAATAGTACTATACAAAGAATGAGGAAGATGTTGATCCTCTCCCCAGGTAGTTTTCAATGTAAAGATACATAGGGAGTGACCTTTTGTAATGTTGTGAAATGACTCAAAATCTTGTAATGGACGTTAGACTGGGCATAGAAGTGGTATGTCCCAAAACATGTAATTAGAATTGAGCGTTAGTGGGTTTTTTAAATTGGTACAACATTGTTGTATGATCATTTGAAGTAGCCTATTTAGGGTGAACCATGTAAAATCTACATTTCCTATGCATGATTTCATTTTTGTTCATATATTTATATGAGAGAAATGGAGAAGATTATTTTTTCTCTCAGCGAAACAAGGTCCTAAGGGGTAGTTGGTTTAATCTGTCATACAAATTCACCCCCCCCCCCAACTCAGGGTATTTGACCTACTAGACCTAGCCATCTTCTAGGGTTTTAACAACAAATTTGATCTTGGGTACCAATTTTTATTTTAGGGTTCTTCACATTGGGCTACATTGGGAATATTAATGTGTGAGATTATTCTTAGGATATCTTATTCTAATAAAAGTTATGAATTTTCCATTTCAAAACTTGTGTAGAACATGAATCAAAACCACCCATCATAAGTATGGACATCCCTTCTATTTTATCAGTACATTTAGAGGTTATATAGCCCCCATTTTATCTATAAGAGAATTAGATAATTCATAGGATACTACTTATTAAGATAAACTTGTGTCAAAATATAATTGTGTTTCTAGATTTTGTGAACTAGTTCTTGGTGAATTACAAAGGTTAACTTTTGATAAATAGTTTAGGACAATGGATGATGTTTCCCAAGTAGAGGAAACTCTTTATAACCAATCAGTCCAATAGTCAAATGAGATAGCTGATGAAAAATTGATTTAATGGTGTGGTTAAACTCTATAATTCGTAGTTGAGAAATATCCTCTCATTGAAGATGTACATGTATAGAAGGTATTTCCATAGTCTTAAAATTAAAACCTGTAGGTATGTTTCCCCTAGAAAATTTTGAATTAATATACTCCTGATGCTCGATTGTATCCTTGAACTAAGTAATACATTCTTCTTTTTTCATGGTATGTCCCTCAGAGTGGTATGTATTGGAATAATATGACGTTATTCAAATTCATTTTATTTACATTGGTAATGGGTATGAAGTCCTAATTCCCATAACTCTTTGGGAGTGTAGTTAACATTAAATTAATCCTTGGTGTTATATTCATTGATTATACCATGTTCCCTACATCATCATTTCATCCAACTATGTTGAAAATTATTAATGTGTAACTTGTGGAAGTAAACAAATGTTTTCTTGGAAGGGGTATATTCTGGTATATATGATATGAGGGAGAACAAAGGGTTTTAAAATTAAAAAAAAAATTGGGTTGGAAATTACCTAGAATGTTGTAGTTATTTTTGCGACACTCCTTGAATCCTATGATTATATTTTTGATATGTTCTGAATGGGATGGGAGACCCTAGGGAGGAGCACCTTGTTTTTTTACAACTTTTGGGTAATACATCTGTAATGGGAGTGTTATTGAGTACCTATAGAGTTTATTGAAATTTCACCATAGAGTAAACCCATGCAATGTTGGATTTTCTCCCATAAAAAATGTGCGGTCAGTTGATATATTAATCAGTTACTGTATCAATTTAGATTGAGGACTCCTTAAAATCGTAAAATGGAATTTCCCATATTCTAACATCAAAATATGATTGTAAGCTATAAGGTTGATATTACTTGTATATATTTGACCCTAATTAAAATATTTAATGGTTTGGTTTCCCTATTAGAGAGTCATTGTGGGTGCCCAATTCTAGATAATTGGGAACGAGAAAGCTTCTTCAATAAATTCCCAAGGAATTGAGGTTGTTTGGTGATAAATAGAATATCTCTAATTTATTAGATCACACTATAGTATATGTAGATTAACTAAAAGATCCTAATATATATCTTCTTTAATCTCATATAGGTATATAAGGTAGGTTTTCTCTTTCATTGAGGAGAGACTGCAGAATTGTTTTCATTATATGGGTCACTTTCCTACTATTTACATTTTAAATTTATGTTGATCCTAATGGTTGAAATGCTTACTAACATTACTATGATATTTTTAATGTTTAATAATCCATTCATGATGTTATTCAAACCAAATTTCATTCACCACTGAGAATTATAATCATTGGGTGCATTATAGTGTAAATCAATTATTTTGAGATAAATAAGTTACAACAATGACATTAAATTGGGGTCAAGGATTCATCATCTTGTGGTTCATGAAACGCTACGTAATTTTCCAATTTCCATCATATTGTCTAATGATCCTAATACAATGTGGTTTGTTCATTGTATATGTAATTGGGATTTTATAAGAGAAATACAAAAACCATTCCTATAGTATCAAAAAACCATGGTCACTATGAATATTTCTTATGTACATATTTTCATTTAAGTTTACTAATATTTTTCAAAATTTAATATTTTATTATATAATTTAATAGACCAAATAGCTAATCGAATGTTTATTTTTTACATGGGTTAACAACACATCTAATTGAATATAAAATTTGAAAAGATGGGAGTTCAACTCATCCCATTAAGGCTCTTATTGTCTAGTCTAACACTCTCTTCTAGAAATAGTAATTTATTTAAATCCTTCATGTTAACCGTATTAGTTAATATTTTAAAAAAATTTGTTAGCCAATATCAAGAATCTAAGAGTAAACTACATACTATGAATATATTTTATCCCAATTGATTCATGTATTAATTTATGATACAATTTAAATATATGTAAGAATAAATATTTTTATTTTATTGAATCTAGTAATTAATTTAACAATAGTAAAAGGATTTATAATTTATTTTGGTGGAGGTATTGGGACTATGAAATAGTCTTCATATTTATCTCGTTAAGTGGAATTATAAGCCAAAAATTTTAGTGACATGTAAAAAGGTATATCAATCCATTTATATTATATAAAAAGTACAAATTTTGTTCCTTTGAAGGGAATTTTTCTTGAAAAAATACATACCTTTTATCATTATGGATGAAAGACCACTTTTATGTAGTTTATAGTCATGTGGAGTGGAACACTAGGTGAAATTTACCTTGAATTAGTTGTTGCGGTACTTACACATGATAATCCCTTTCATGGTTATTCTAGAAGATTGTCCATGTGGATGTATTCATGGGATAATGGAAGGAGGATCTAAAATCAATTTATTTTGTGAAATCATGAGAATGATCTTGTCTGAATTAATTGTTGGAAACTGAGAGAAGAATCATAAAATAATAAATTTTCTAAAAAACCAATATTAGTTTCTCTATTTGTTGATGTTTTGGAAACAATGAGGGAGTATCTAGAGTAATGAAATTTGAGGAAACCTAGAAGAGGGATTTGGACTAATGCATTTAAAGAAACTATGAGGGAAATTTTATCTTGGGGGATTATATGGAACAAAGAGGATTACATTGAATCATGTAGTAGTAGGAAACTAAGAGGCTGATATCAAATCAAGTAATTTTTGGAAACTATAAAAGGGATATCAACTCAAATAGTTTTATTAAACATGGGATAATATTGATTAAAGATAACAATGGAAACAAATAGGAGGATCTCAACTCAACATATTATAGGAATCAAAAAAGAGTATATCAATACAAGACATTTTCTTATAGTGAGAACTAAAGGAATATTTAGAAAACAAGAATCCTATCTCGACATAAGTAATTTATGGGAATTATATCTAAGAATACCTAATGATAAATATTTGAAAATGTTATTTAAATATATAAAATGTTACAAGGAAATTGGATTTTTCATAGGGGAAAATATTCTATTAATTTCTAAAATCCAACATAGGTTTGGATTACCAAAAAAGATGGTTTTCACCAAAGGATAATTTATTTTTATAGGACGTATTATTCATGATATGGGTCATCCAGGGTAATATCTTATATAAAAACATACCAATTGAAAGGGGTAAATATATGTATCTATAGGACCTAATTTCTAATAAGATTTAGTGTTTTCTTAATTGACTAGTTTCCAAAAATGATAAGAGGGTTTATGGAGGGTCATCATGTATGTTTTATGTGAAGGAATACATTCTTTAATGTTTTTAAAGTGATTAATCATAGTTTTATTATTTAATATAGGTTAAAAATTCCTTTATCAAGGATATATTGCATTTACTAATGTCCAAATTTAATTTTTATGATTTCATTATAGTATTGATCATTGAAATATAATTAATAAAGATAATGTTAATTTTAATTTTGGGTTCATTTTTAGGTTAATTGTTTCTTTCAAATATTTATATTTGAATTATGGTGTTTGATGATGTATTTTTATTAGTTTTAAACATGTTCTCAGGCCTGGTCATGTATTGGGAGTTTGGGATACATAAAACTATTTTCTAAAGATACTTTATAACTACATATGAAATCAATAACCTTGAGGTAGTATGATAAGAAAATTTTATACCATATAAAGGATTGTATAAATTTTGGGTGGTGTTAGTCAGCAAAAGGCTGTAGACCATGTACCCATGTAACATTAAATGATTTTTTGTGAGGAATTTACAGGAATTCCCCCTCATTTCAGTTATCTGCCTTTATTACATCCCTTGGAGACTCACATTATAATATTTGTAGGGATATATTCCATTTACCCCTTTGTATTTCCTCATCCATCACCTAATTTCCCCTTTATTTATGGGGATGGGATTTTCTTTCTACTTAAAAAATTTAACGCTCTACTCTTCTACCCTCATCCTACTTCTCCCATTATTTTCTAATTTCCCTTATGATGGTTTGGTATTATAATATTAATTACACTATAGAATGGAATAATTCTTCCTATAACATTATTCTTTTTCTTATTTATCTTCTTGGTGGCACATACTGATTAAGTTCTTATCATTTTTACTATCCTTATTGACTATGACTGAGGTGATTTCCATTTTTTGGATTTAATGTTATTATGGTCAATTAGATGATGTAATCTTTGAGTTATTTGTGGATTTAAACTATTATTATTATGGATAAATTTTATAATAAATCTATATAGGTTAACTATAAGTCTTACCGCTCCCTACTCATGGTGTTTAATTTATTAAATTTTATTGGTTATATATCGGAGTCTAATTTTATTAGGGTATTTTTGTGTCATTATAGTCCTAATCATGTAATTATAGGCATATCACCATTATATGATTTATTATAAGTCAATTCCAATTAAATGACCACCTTTTGTTTTTAAAATTATAATATAATCCTTTATGTATTTTGAAAATATAAATTAATATTTTTAAGTCATATTTTAATCTTATGATTTAAATATTTTTATTGAAATTAATTTGAAACTATTTATTAAAAGAATCATTCATATTGATTGACATTTAGACATTATTAAGCTATTTTATACTATGTGGGTTCCATGAAATATTTAATATTTATTTCTATTTTTCTCTTAACATGTAAGTAGTGTAACCCATATATAATCCATGTCATTAAACCCTATTATCCATATATATTTCACTCATTATATAATAATAATGATGGGATGAAATTGAAATCATTTTTTTCTTACTAAGCATGACCCATATTGATTAATGTCTATTAATGAATAGTATTTCCATAACCTAGAACTTCTTGGGGTTTTTTATTATATGACTAAGTTGTACATCCTTTAGTACCAACAACATTTTATAATGGGAGTAAACACTTTCCACATAAAAATTAATGATATATAAGGCATTAAATTACACATAACTCTATTTTAAAGAGTTATTTGGTGGTGATGTGCTCGTCTGTTTTACCAGGATGTATGAAGTTATTTATCATCAAAATACTAAATTTTTTAATAATTTAATATCCTAAACATTTGAAAACTACCATATATTTTATAAATATAAGATGTATGGGGAATTAGAAAAAATTGACCTTGTAAATGGTTTAATTTTGAAGTAATATTCTTATTTTTTCTCTCTCTTTCTTCCACTCCTTAATCTTTATAATGTTTTTCCAAAATAAGTTCACAGCCTTAAGCATGTATCTTCCTATAAAACATGTCTAATTAGATAAAAACATTGTTATTTCAAGTGTATTTTTAAATGATTTGTTATATGATGGATTGTACAAATATTATTTCAACCTATATAGTTGGATTTGTTAATATTGAGTAATGTGTGCCCAAATTATATTCTATTTATTTCCCATAAGTACACAATACCTTTCACTATTATACCTATTTTATTACTATGTTTATTTTATATACAATATATTAGAGTTAATATAATTAATTTTTATTAAAATTAATTTGAGTCTACCTATAATGTATTTGGAATCATATATTCTATATAATTGTAGTGTAATTGGATTTACTCTATAATTTTAATGTAGTTCATTAATATGTCTTAATACATGGACTAGTTACTGTTTGACACTTTCATTAATTCTGTGTTGTTAATTATCATGTTGAATGATATTATGTTATTTATATCTTGAGTATGGATAAATTTTCTTCTAGATGGTATAAAATTAAATATTTTCAAAATATTGATAAATGATATTGGTAGTAATGATCTAATAAGATTGGATATACATTTATTTTTTGGAAAACAAGTCATTTGTTTTTATATAAAATCATGGTTTTAGTTCCTTATCTTTATTTTGTTATCCATTATAACTAGTATTGTTTATAAACTTTATCTATAAAATTATCCATGGTGTGTGTTTTTATCTAGACATGTATAACATATATATGATCATAGATTTTGCTATTATAAAGTTTTTAAATAGGACTGCTATCGATTTACATGTATGGTTGAATGGGAAACGTTTTGACCCAATCTATTACATAACCATTCCTCTGTTCTATGAGACAAAATTTTTCCGGAAGAAGTATACAACATTCCCATTACACAGGATAAGTTTTGATCTTGATTTAGTGTAATTTAATATACCAATTTTCACTTTTTAGGATTCCATTAGGGAATCCTACAAAATAACAAGTTGGGATATAATCAGTTTTTACAAGTAAGGAAACTCCCAATATTAGGAGTTAATGATTATTGATTCCATTGATTCTTGAATTTACACATTAATAATATGCTTATATTCATTTTTTATGACAACCAAAACTATAATTTCTATATGTATGTAAACTAGTATACATTTTTATGTATTCAATAGATTTTCCCTATTGTGTTGAGACACTCTTAGTGGGGCTCATATAAGTATCTATACCTACACCCTGAATGGACACCTTATTGGAAATGAATCCTCTCATTGATTCATTTTAGATACATATAGCAATAAAATAACTATTCTATCTTCATGGTTGACCACTTTTGTTCTCATGGGAGATATATGGGCTCCCACTATATTGTCAAAACTATTAGAGGTGGTCGGATTACTTATTAACATCATACATTCTTCTTTAGGTACCACCCATATTATAGCATTATTTGACCACACTTTAAATATGAATTTTTTTATAAGTTGTATAGTAGTTTAGTTTTTGAAGTATTCATTTAGTGTTTGATGGAATGTTTTTGTGATGATCTATTTTATTCATAAAATGTTTCAATAACATTTATTTTTTTCAATATCTAACTTATATAAAATAAATGATGGTTTATTAGAGACCATTTATGAATTTTCTATGAAAAAAAGAGGAAACTTATTCTTGAAACACACTTCATGGACTATAGTGGTATTATATGTAACACCCAATGATTTTACCAGATAAATTCTTTTTAATTTATTGGATAGATTTTTTTATTCTAAAACAATATTAGCATGATCTATTTGCAACATCGTATTAGATTTCAGTATACACAATGCTACTCTTGAATTATGTTACATGAAAGAGAAACCTTCTTCAACATCTTTCCATGTATGCAATATCATGTTTTAGTATAGAAATATATATAGGAAAAATTCAATTTTTCAAATATGATAATTATATTTTAGAAAATTTAGTTTCTCCACCTTTTGATGGCGCACCAATTTTATATATTTGTTTGACACTTTTATATATTCTATCTTTAAAAAATAGAAGTCATATTTGGAAGAGGGATATTTAAATTTAACTTGTTTGAAATTTTCGTATCTTTCTAATTGTAACACCCAAAGATCTCATAGTACGTTATCTCATTAAAGAAATTTAATTGCTTACGCTACATGCAACACCGAGTTTGAATGCACCACAAAATTACCAAACTAGCTGTTCAAAAAGATGTTATAAATATTATTAACTTCATTTTGAATCTTATTTACTATATATAATTTTAACATCCATATTATGTGTTTATTAGACATAATATAAGAACAAATTCTTTTTTCAGATAAAAGAACTATTTTTCAAACAAATTGCAATTTTACCGCCTTTTAATGGTGAACCCTTTTTAAATCCGATATTTGACACTTTTATATATTTACATTGAAAAAATAACCATATTTTTATAATTCAGATATAACAATTTAGTTTTGATAAATTTTTTGTGTTTTTCTGATAACTTTCATATTTCGGTGAATACTTAAAATTACTAAATTTTAACTGAAAACAACTTTTTTAATCAAAATAATTTATAGTGTAAAATTATAAATTAGAATGGTTTGGAAGTATAATTAGATTATATTTTTAACATTTAATAAAATTTTGATCTTTATGAGTAATTTAACAATTAAATTTGATATAAACACCTATCAATCTTTTGAATGTTTTTACTTTTTAAAAAACCGTTTTTTGTTTTTGATAATGGGAAATAATTTTAAATTAATAAATGAAACATATAGGTTTTAAATTTGGTATAATGGACTTAATTTTTGAATTTCAAATATCAAAATTAGCTTAGAGTGAATTTTAGGTATTTTTCTGAAAAATTTGTTTTTTTGATGAATTGTGTAAAACACTGAGTTATCGTTTAAAAAGAAAATTTTTAATTAAATAGTTATATATTTTGTTAAATTTATTTTATGTTGAAATATTTACATAATACCTATGTAATCTCAATTTAATTCATTTGAGTCATTTTATAATAAGTTTAGATATATACAAATTTTCTTAAACATTTTACAGTCCTTTACCCACCTCCTATGAGCATTTGTAAATTTGAATAAAACATAATTTTACCACTTCTATAAATTGAATTACAAACATTCGAGAGACACGGTTAATATTATTATGTAAAATTTGGTTCAATGAGATAAAAATAATTTTTGGTGACTAGTAACGTTGGACTTTTATTTACCATGGTTAAATGTAAATAGGGAAATTAAAGGTAAAAATGATATTATTCATTCCCTAACACATGTACTAATTCTGTTGGATAAATCTAATTCGACCAAAATCAACCTTAGGAATAAAATATGACCATTTAGGTCCACTTGGATTAGGTTAGAATTTTTTTTATTATTTAATATTAAGAAGAGTTAAAAGTGTTAAATTAAGTTTTCATAACTAAAAAATTTTAATATAGGTTTATACATAAGATAAAGTCAAAAATGAATATTAATTAGAAAGAAAAAAATATTTCCTACATAATGGTATTTTATTTATAGTTTTTATTCATTATATAATTTAATTTGTTTATGACACAATGATGATGCAACAATTACCTTATTAATGAATGATTAAAATAATTTATATTATAAATATCCAAATAAATGTAATTTGATACTTTTGATATATTATACTAATTTTCTAGGTAAATTTAACATTTTAAGGTTTATAATATAAATTTTTATTGAATTGATAATGTTTTTATGACTTTAACAAAAACAAAATACCAAATAGTATCAAATAGACATAAATTAATTTTTAAAATAAATACTATATTATTTGTTGATGTAATATTCCTAAAATTCTAAGGTTTCTAAAAAGGGAGTAAATAATATTATATATGTCATTAATGAACCACTGGTGGTTCTCTTGGATGTTTATAGTATGTTTATTGACCATATAGTGTAAGAATACAGGAAGACATGATAAAAGATAAATTATTTAACTTAGAGTTAAATCTAAAACATAATGTTTAAATGATAACCTAAACATGTCTAAAACCAATTGGTTGAGAGCTTTTCGACCCATAACCACTTTAGATTCTAAATAAATCAATTTGGAGAAATTATGAACCTAATATGATTTAATTATAAAATAATATTTCAATCTTTTCCTAAGGTTCCCTCACCCCTCTTATAAAAGGGCACTCCCCATTCTCTCAAATTCACACCTTCATAGCCATTTTCCTCAGCCAACCCCTACCAAAATATCCTATAAACTATACTCCCTCCATCATAGAGGCCTTACTTTGGTCGAAAATCTATCCTAAAGAGCCCTTTTGATCAAATTAAAAGTAAGAACCTGAAGAAGAGGTAAATATTTCATCACCTCGTTCATGTTCTTTTCGTCTTCCACTTCCTCTTTCCTCATTGTTTCCATGGTAAAAAAATAACTCTACTATATTCTATATACTGGGATGTTATTATAAATATGGAACAATCATATTCATTATTCAAGTCATATTTTTTAATATAAATATTAATTAGAAATCTAAAAATATTTCCTACATCATGATATTTTTTTATAATTTTTAGATATTAAATAAATTATTTATTTTTAACACCGTGATGATGTACTGATTACCTCATAAATGAACGATTTAAATAAAATGATATGATAGAGTGAAATATAAGTATTACACTTGTCACAATACTATTGGATGGGTGGATTTCAAAACCTTATCACCTTATACTCTAAATATATCCTTTTGGGACATTTTAAATCTGAAAAGCATTCTATAATAAAGGAATATTTTATAACATTCCAAGAGTGCCCCTCCTCTCCTCTTAAAAAAGGCCCCCACCTCTACCACCTTACACACACCTCTCAAGCCTTTGTATCGGCCAACCCCAGCCCATTTCATCTCTCCACATCCTTCTCTTCATCATTGAAGCCTCGCATTGGGCATAATCCTTTCCAAGGAAGCCTTTGAGCTCAAATCAAAGAAAGTTACCCAATTAAAAGGTAATGTCTTCTCTTGTGTTCTTTTGTTTTATTTTTCTTCTCCAAACCCCTAAACTCTTTTTATTAATTATTTTCTTATAAAAAAATAATCTTAAATATACTATTATGTTTTAATAAGAATTATTTGTGCTACACTTTCACACACCTCCATCTAATGGTTATAGAACACACTATTTCGGTGGATGGCGAATTACTGCCTCACGAAACGATGATTGTTCAATATTATTTTAACACCTTAAAAGGTGGACATTAAGATGTCACTATATTTACATATGATATATAATATGATTATGTTTTTCTTAAGCTTCTGTATTTTTCATTTATGGCATACCTTTATGGTTTCCATTATGGGTAAACGCGATATCTTCATTTTAGGAAGTGCGGACTACCGCCCCCACAAAGTGATTTGATTCGTTAATGCCATATGTTGGACATATAAAGGATGAAATTAATCTTCTTAAATATGATATCCTACTATAATTATAATATACCTTTATATCATTATTTTTTAAATCCATTGAATACAAAATAAAACAAATGAAAGTAGCGTTCATGCGTACGTACGGCTTACCGTCTCCATGAACGGTACATTTCATTTCTTATCTCCAAATGTTATGTACTATTATAAGTAAATATATATAATGGATATATATGTAATATATTATATCTAAAGGATGTATATGATTCTGAAATTATAATATATATCTCTCTCATTTTGTTTACATTCCATTAATATGACAAAAAATGAAAGTAGCGTTCATATGTACGGCCTACCATCTCCATGAAAGGTGATTTTAGTTATTTTATCTCAAAATGATATGTAATAGTATAAAATTAATATATACTGGATATATATGATATTTAAAACATCAATACTATTCTGGATATGATGTAGCTATAACTACATGGAAAATTATTTTCCAATAAGTTCTATTTTTACTCATGTACCGAACATCGACAAAAACGTCAGATATGAACTCAATTTATTAACAAATTATTATAACATTATAATATGTGATATTAACTGAATAATAATCTTTAAAGTGGGTCCTTAAGAAATTATAAATTTACCAAATTTTATTATTCAGGATATTAAAGAACGATCGAGTCATGTCGGACACGAGGTAAGGGATCCTACCTATCTCTTTTTTCGAGTGCACTCTTTTATGTCATTAATTTTAAGTTCATCATTCATATGATTGGGATGATCTTTTATATTACTCTTACCGTACTTTTTATGGTCATATGATGAGTGACCCTATTTTCTCTCATCAAACCATTTTGGAAGTTTTGATTGGCGCCGTTAGGCTGCCAAATTTTCGTAAGAGATCCAACCTCTCTCTTTTTGTTTAAGTACTTCCCTTTATGTCACTTCTTTCAAGATCATCTTTGTTATGTTGGGGGATGTTCTTTTATATTCCTATTTCTGTAAATTTTATTTTAATATGATGAGAGACCCCATTTTATCTCATCAAACCATTTCTGGAAGTTTTATGTGGCGCTGTTAGGCTGCCGAGATTTCGTAAGGTATTTTTCATCTCACGTTTATTCTCGTGACATTAATGCAACGTTTGCCACAATTTCCTTTGATTGGTGTATGTACTGCCCATTATTCTACTCTTTCTGTAATATAATTTTGTTTATGGGTATTTACATCTTTATTGTATGCCCCTTCTTCCATGGGGTGTACGTTTTTTAAGTTACCCAAGTCGGTAAGGGAACCTTTCACCCTCCACTTTTTAAAAGACTTATTTTGTTATGTCTTTTAATTCACATACTATTATGTTGGGATATGTTATTATATATCCTTATTGATGTAAATTTTATGTCCAAGTGATGAGATACCCTTTTTATCTCTCATCGACTCATTTTCTGAATTTTGAAGTGACGCCGTTAGGCTGTCAAATTTTTGCAAGGGAACTTCTTAACCCAATTTTGATTATTTGGGATAAACTTGAAATCCTTGAATATGTCATTCTATGATTATGTGTGAATAACCTCTGATTGTTTTACACTTAATATCCACTTATATTTGGTGTATTCTCTTGTCACACCTAATTATGTAATTGATTTATCCTTAATCCAAAGATACCATATTTGTATGGGACTTCATCTCAATCTCCTTTCATTGAGGCATATTTTTCTTTATAGACAACCTTATTTTATACGGTGTATAAACCCCTTTTACTTTTACATTTATCTAAAAGGAATATTTTTTATATGAAGAGTTTTACTAAACGAAAAAAGGGAATGTTTTTTCCGTACGTATGTGGAGACAACGACTTCCCCGCCGTTGTGACAATTATTTGAGTTTTGGCTTCCTATACAAGCCATAACTTTTTTTAAATGAAAAATAAATACCATGTTTTACTTTTATTTTTTTGGTATTTAAAATGGTTGTCATAATGTTATTATATCTATGTTTTGTATTGATATCTTTTGATTGAAAAGTGGAAATGTTATGTTTCATTTATGCATGTTTTATGTGATACGATTATATTATGGTTCTTGGGAATTATTATGAAGACGGGTGGTTCCGTGATAAACTAAGGGTGGGTGAGATCGATATAGCTCTACAACGCATTGGGTAACACGAAGGGGTTAAATGTTACGGTTTTTCCAAAGAGATTTAGGGAATATACTGTGATGGGTATTCAAAACGTAACTAAGAGGGTTACACCCTACGTAAGAATGTTATGAATGCCTCAAGTCACCTTTATGCATTATGATTTCTATGATTTATTCATCATTTTATGAGGTATGTTAAAATGATTATGTTTTTTGAGTAAAGTATGATTTCATACATGGACTAATTTTTTCTTTTCATACTTTTATATCCTTTACCAAGATTTTTATGCTCATCCCATGTTTTTGAAATGTTTTTTACAGGTCAAGGGAAAGGTACATGATATGATGATAGTGTCAAGGATGTTTCAAGAAATAATCCATGCTTTATTTTAAATATTTTTTCGTTCATGGAAAAAAACGAATACTATCTTTTAAGTAACCACTTTGTTTAAATGTGGAATGTAATTCATGTTTTATGATCTAATTCTCTAAAACTCTAAACCCGAAAGGATCCTCAATGTGAATTATTCATTTAATTCATTATTAAGTAAGGTTTAAGGTCGGGGCCTTATATATATCCCAAAGAAATCATCATGAATTGGAATTCACTTTAAATGTATCCCTATAATTATTTTTGAGAGATTTTTAATTTTTTCATTATAACATGGTGATATACACTTTAGAATAATTAAATCTAAAAAAAGTTATAAGTTATATATTGAAGAAAAGAAAATTCAATTCACTTTCCCAATTATATGAAGAGACAGTAATAATGGGATTCCTAGTGTTGTTTCTAAAGCTAAAACTATTTCTGAAATAAATAAATACACTCATTTTCCATGTATTATAGTGTGAGTTATTTTTTTCAATGATACATCATCACTAACCATCGCATTGTAAAATTTTAATTATAGTGCATTGACATAGGTAGAAACACATTATTTCGATGAATGTGGTGTATATCTAAGATCATTCTTTTTTGTTAAATATATACATTTAATAATTCACTCATTTTAGGAAACTCATCATAATGAATTCAGTTTTTCATTAGTCATATAACATTTAGCAATTAACATTGCTTCTCTTAGTACAATGTGGTACTTTCATAATAGGGTGGCTTCAATTCTCTTAATGATGGTTTTACAAATCCTTGATAATTTTAATTGGATTTAGAGTCCTTCAAGACTCTATCTACACATAATATCTCCTATTTAAATTCCATTGGATCATTGGATGTTAGTAAATAAAAGGTGTTATGGTTAATGTTAAATATTGAATTGGGGTCACAACTAGTTTATTGGGTCATTCCCTAATGATTTCAAGCACATGATTCACTATCTTCTAGTTCATCAATTCATTAATAATTATCATATTCCTATAGGAATCCAATTTATATAATTATTTTTTAAGGGATTATTTCCAACACATAGGTTAGGTTGTTCGTATAACTGTTGTTTGTCACATAACCCTTGTTAACCATATTTTTGGGAAAATAATTTAGTATTAAGATTTTATGGATCATGTGACCCAGTATAAAATTGTAATCGTAATAAAAATGATGATTATTTATCTTTGATTCATCAATATTCATAATTTATTTCAATATGAACATGATTTTAATTGAAAACATGAGTTTCTATATAACATGATCATCATCAAAGTAATAGATTCTATTTTTCCATTTTTCAAAGTCACATAACAATGCCTTCAAAAAAAAATCTATATTGTTATCATATTATTATTGATATATGTTATTAAATATTTTTTAGTCATTCGTAGTTGTGATGGGGGTTTTTATGAGGTTTTATGCTAGTTTTCCAAATGGGATATTCTAGATATTATGCTTTGATAGAAAACTCCAAAAACTGATCAGGGTGTTTTTGGGTGATAAAAATGCTCACCTTCTCATCCTAATGGTTCTCAATATATATCTCTAGTAATGTTTCTTACAGAACATGTATTTATATAGAGTATTTCAGACCTTTCTATTTAGAAATGAAATCTATGACCATATCATTCTCCTATTTCTTTGAATAAGTAAGGTAAAAAATGTGTATCTTCCCCAACAGATAATGTAATTTATAGAGTATCTATCATGAAAAATATTCCCAGATATTAATGGATAAGACCATGTGATTATTTTATAAAAATAGTAGTGCCTTTTTTGGAAAATAAATTCTTCAAGGTCTCATCTTGGGT
Organism: Viscum album; assembly: GCA_963277665.1. Taxonomy (NCBI): domain Eukaryota; kingdom Viridiplantae; phylum Streptophyta; class Magnoliopsida; order Santalales; family Viscaceae; genus Viscum; species Viscum album. The sequence goes on from OY728136.1 coordinate 616,691,183, forward strand.
TTTTTGTGTGTGATTGTGTTTTTTACAGTGCCAGATGATCGCAAATTAGTTTGGTTAATGTTTCCAAATCTATTTTATAAGGTGGTGTATTTTACCAATGTTTTTTTGTTAAATAATGTTTTCCACCAAGGGTTTCATGGTTCACGGATCGTGACTGATAGTTCAAGGATTGGGAAGGACAGTTCGCATTTGGAGAAAGGTTGTACCTGGGATGGTGAAGGAAATATGAATATTAAATATTTCCATATTGAAAAAGTTTTCAGACCATGTAGGGAGATTTATTTAGAAGAATTAATGTATTTCATGATAGGAAAATGGTTCATAGAATGATTGTTGTGTGATGGAGGGCGTGTCATTAGAGAAAATGAGATAGTGATTTGGGTTTCCATGAAGGATAAAAGGCAGTATGCGGACCACATAGGGAAACTTTTTGTGGAATAAGCATTACGCGATGAAGGATGTACCACATAAAAGATTCGGGGAGGTTGTATTAGAGAGATTTTTGGAATTTTTTTCCAATATAAGGAGCGTTAATAACTTCATTATGAATATATATTTTCATAAGAAAACATCTTTTTTATAGGAATGCGGTGAAGTAAAAAAGTGGTTCACAATGGATAATTTCTTGAAGGGTGAAGTTGTTTGAATGGAGAATTACAATAAAGGATATGTGGTATATAGAAGGAGAAGTCAAAAGAAGGATGAATTACACAATATCATATGTAGTTTCAAGAGGAGGTACACAGATGTAGTACAATGAGGCAGAAGTGGAGATAAAAGTTGAGATAGTTTGGGGATGAGGGGCGGTTCGTGGAAGTGGTGGTCTGTGAGGCTTATGTGTTATGCGATGCTGTGCAGTTTGTAAGGAATTTGTCATTCGTGAAGGGACTTAAAGGTTTTGTGAAATAAATTTCCACTAAATGATAGTACTCTGAAAATTGGATTTCATATACAGGTTAAAAGGGACATCAATAGAGAATCTACCTATAGTTTTATTACGTGCTTTCATTAAAATGAAGGGACACAAAATTATATAAACATTTAGTGGATACCTTTCAATAGTACTATACAAAGAATGAGGAAGATGTTGATCCTCTCCCCAGGTAGTTTTCAATGTAAAGATACATAGGGAGTGACCTTTTGTAATGTTGTGAAATGACTCAAAATCTTGTAATGGACGTTAGACTGGGCATAGAAGTGGTATGTCCCAAAACATGTAATTAGAATTGAGCGTTAGTGGGTTTTTTAAATTGGCACAACATTGTTGTATGATCATTTGAAGTAGCCTATTTAGGGTGAACCATGTAAAATCTACATTTCCTATGCATGATTTCATTTTTGTTCATATATTTATATGAGAGAAATGGAGAAGATTATTTTTTCTCTTAGCGAAACAAGGTCCTAAGGGGTAGTTGGTTTAATCTGTCATACAAATTCACCCCCCCCCCCCAACTAAGGGTATTTGACCTACTAGACCTAGCAATCTTCTAGGGTTTTAACAACAAATTTGATCTTGGGTACCAATTTTTATTTTAGGGTTCTTCACATTGGGCTACATTGGGAATATTAATGTGTGAGATTATTCTTAGGATATCTTATTCTAATAAAAGTTATGAATTTTCCATTTCAAAACTTGTGTAGAACATGAATCAAAACCACCCATCATAAGTATGGACATCCCTTCTATTTTATCAGTACATTTAGAGGTTATATAGCCCCCATTTTATCTATAAGAGAATTAGATAATTCATAGGATACTACTTATTAAGATAAACTTGTGTCAAAATATAATTGTGTTTCTAGATTTTGTGAACTAGTTCTTGGTGAATTACAAAGGTTAAATTTTGATAAATAGTTTAGGATAATGGATGAAGTTTCCCAAGTAGAGGAAACTCTTTATAACCAATCAGTCCAATAGTCAAATGAGATAGCTGATGAAAAATTGATTTAATGGTGTGGTTAAACTCTATAATTCGTAGTTGAGAAATATCCTCTCATTGAAGATGTACATGTATAGAAGGTATTTCCATAGTCTTAAAATTAAAACCTGTAGGTATGTTTCCCCTTGAAAATTTTGAAGTAATATACTCTTGATGCTCGATTGTATCCTTGAACTAAGTAATACATTCTTCTTTTTTCATGGTATGTCCCTCAGAGTGGTATGTATTGGAATAATATGACGTTATTCAAATTCATTTTATTTACATTGGTAATGGGTATGAAGTCCTAATTCCCATAACTCTTTGGGAGTGTAGTTAACATTAAATTAATCCTTGGTGTTATATTCATTGATTATACCATGTTCCCTACATCATCATTTCATCCAACTATGTTGAAAATTATTAATGTGTAACTTGTGGAAGTAAACAAATGTTTTCTTGGAAGGGGTATATTCTGGTATATATGATATGAGGGAGAACAAAGGGTTTTAAAATTAAAAAAAAATTGGGTTGGAAATTACCTAGAATGTTGTAGTTATTTTTGCGACACTCCTTGAATCCTATGATTATATTTTTGATATGTTCTGAATGGGATGGGAGACCCTAGGGAGGAGCACCTTGTTTTTTTACAACTTTTGGGTAATACATCTGTAATGGGAGTGTTATTGAGTACCTATAGAGTTTATTGAAATTTCACCATAGAGTAAACCCATGCAATGTTGGATTTTCTCCCATAAAAAATGTGCGGTCAGTTGATATATTAATCAGTTACTGTATCAATTTAGATTGAGGACTCCTTAAAATCGTAAAATGGAATTTCCCATATTCTAACATCAAAATATGATTGTAAGCTATAAGGATGATATTACTTGTATATATTTTACCCTAATTAAAATATTTAATGGTTTGGTTTCCCTATTAGAGAGTCATTGTGGGTGCCCAATTCTAGATAATTGGGAACGAGAAAGCTTCTTCAATAAATTCCCAAGGAATTGAGGTTGTTTGGTGATAAATAGAATATCTCTAATTTATTAGATCACACTATAGTATATGTAGATTAACTAAAAAATCCTAATATATATCTTCTTTAATCTCATATAGGTATATAAGGTAGGTTTTCTCTTTCATTGAGGAGAGACTGCAGAATTGTTTTCATTATATGGGTCACTTTCCTACTATTTACATTTTAAATTTATGTTGATCCTAATGGATGAAATGCTTACTAACATTACTATGATATTTTTAATGTTTAATAATCCATTCATGATGTTATTCAAACCAAATTTCATTCACCACTGAGAATTATAATCATTGGGTGCATTATAGTGTAAATCAATTATTTTGAGATAAATAAGTTACAACAATGACATTAAATTGGGATCAAGGATTCATCATCTTGTGGTTCATGAAATGCTACGTAATTTTCCAATTTCAATCATATTGTCTAATGATCCTAATACAATGTGGTTTGTTCATTGTATATGTAATTGGGATTTTATAAGAGAAATACAAAAACCATTCCTATAGTATCAAAAAACCATGGTCACTATGAATATTTCTTATGTACATATTTTCATTTAAGTTTACTAATATTTTTCCAAATTTAATATTTTATTATATAATTTAATAGACCAAATAGCTAATCGAATGTTTATTTTTTACATGGGTTAACAACACATCTAATTGAATATAAAATTTGAAAAGATGGGAGTTCAACTCATCCCATTAAGGCTCTTATTGTCTAGTCTAACACTCTCTTCTAGATATAGTAATTTATTTAAATCCTTCATGTTAACCGTATTAGTTAATATTTTAAAAAAATTTGTTAGCCAATATCAAGAATCTAAGAGTAAACTACATACTATGAATATATTTTATCCCAATTGATTCATGTATTAATTTATGATACAATTTAAATATATGTAAGAATAAATATTTGTATTTTATTGAATCTAGTAATTAATTTAACAATAGTAAAAGGATTTATAATTTATTTTGGTGGAGGTATTGGGACTATGAAATAGTCTTCATATTTATCTCGTTAATTGGAATTATAAGCCAAAAATTTTAGTGACATGTAAAAAGGTATATCAATCCATTTATATTATATAAAAAGTACAAATTTTGTTCCTTTGAAGGGAATTTTTCTTGAAAAAATACATACCTTTTATCATTATGGATGAAAGACCACTTTTATGTAGTTTATAGTCATGTGGAGTGGAACACTAGGTGAAATTTACCTTGAATTAGTTGTTGCGGTACTTACACATGATAATCCCTTTCATGGTTATTCTAGAAGATTGTCCATGTGGATGTATTCATGAGATAATGGAAGGAGGATCTAAAATCAATTTATTTTGTGAAATCATGAGAATGATCTTGTCTGAATTAATTGTTGGAAACTGAGAGAAGAATCATAAAATAATAAATTTTCTAAAAAACCAATATTATTTTCTCTATTTGTTGATGTTTTGGAAACAATGAGGGAGTATCTAGAGTAATGAAATTTGAGGAAACCTAGAAGAGGGCTTTGGACTAATGCATTTAAAGAAACTATGAGGGAAATTTTATCTTGGGGGATTATATGGAACAAAGAGGATTACATTGAATCATGTAGTAGTAGGAAACTAAGAGGCTGATATCAAATCAAGTAATTTTTGGAAACTATAAAAGGGATATCAACTCAAATAGTTTTATTAAACATGGGAAAATATTGATTAAAGATAACAATGGAAACAAATAGGAGGATCTCAACTCAACATATTAGAGGAATCAAAAAAGAGTATATCAATACAAGACATTTTCTTATAGTGAGAACTAAAGGAATATTTAGAAAACAAGAATCCTATCTGGACATAAGTAATTTATGGGAATTTTATCTAAGAATACCTAATGATAAATATTTGAAAATGTTATTTAAATATATAAAATGTTACAAGGAAATTGGATTTTTCATAGGGGAAAATATTCTATTAATTTCTAAAATCCAACATAGGTTTGGATTACCAAAAAAGATGGTTTTCACCAAAGGATAATTTATTTTTATAGGACGTATAATTCATGATATGGGTCATCCAGGGTAATATCTTATATAAAAACATACCAATTGAAAGGGGTAAATATATGTATCTATAGGACCTAATTTCTAATAAGATTTAGTGTTTTCTTAATTGACTAGTTTCCAAAAATGATAAGAGGGTTTATGGAGGGTCATCATGTATGTTTTATGTGAAGGAATACATTCTTTAATGTTTTTAAAGTGATTAATCATAGTTTTTTTATTTAATATAGGTTAAAAATTCCTTTATCAAGGATATATTGCATTTACTAATGTCCAAATTTAATTTTTATGATTTCATTATAGTATTGATCATTGAAATATAATTAATAAAGATAATGTTAATTTTAATTTTGGGTTCATTTTTAGGTTAATTGTTTCTTTCAAATATTTATATTTGAATTATGGTGTTTGACGATGTATTTTTATTAGTTTTAAACATGTTCTCAGGCCTGGTCATGTATTGGGAGTTTGGGATACATAAAACTACTTTCTACAGATAGTTTATAAGTACATATAAAATCAATAACCTTGAGGTAGTATGATAAGAAAATTTTATACCATATAAAGGATTGTATAAATTTTGGGTGGTGTTAGTCAGCAAAAGGCTGTAGACCATGTACCCATGTAACATTGAATGATTTTTTGTGAGGAATTTACAGGAATTCCCCCTCATTTCAGTTATCTGCCTTTATTACATCCCTTGGAGACTCACATTATAATATTTGTAGGGATATATTCCATTTAACCCTTTGTATTTCCTCATCCATCACCTAATTTCCCCTTTATTTATGGGGATGGGATTTTCTTTCTACTTAAAAAATTTAACGCTCTACTCTTCTACCCTCATCCTACTTCTCCCATTATTTTCTAATTTCCCTTATGATGGTTTGGTATTATAATATTAATTACACTATAGAATGGAATAATTCTTCCTATAACATTATTCTTTTTCTTATTTATCTTCTTGGTGGCACGTACTGATTAAGTTCTTATCATTTTTACCATCCTTATTGACTATGACTGAGGTGATTTCCATTTTTTGGATTTTATGTTATTATGGTCAATTAGATGATGTAATCTTTGAGTTATTTGTGGATTTAAACTATTATTATTATGGATAAATTTTATAATAAATCTATATAGGTTAACTATAAGTCTTAACGCTCCCTACTCATGGTGTTTAATTTATTAAATTTTATTGGTTATATATCGGAGTCTAATTTTATTAGGGTATTTTTGTGTCATTATAGTCCTAATCATGTAATTATAGGCATATCACCATTATATGATTTATTATAAGTCAATTCCAATTAAATGACCACCTTTTGTTTTTAAAATTATAATATAATCCTTTATGTATTTTGAAAATATAAATTAATATTTTTAAGTCATATTTTAATCTTATGATTTAAATATTTTTATTGAAATTAATTTGAAACTATTTATTAAAAGAATCATTCATATTGATTGACATTTAGACATTATTAAGCTATTTTATACTATGTGGGTTCCATGAAATATTTAATATTTATTTCTATTTTTCTCTTAACATTTAAGTAGTGTAACCCATATATAATCCATGTCATTAAACCCTATTATCCATATATATTTCACTCATTATATAATAATAATGATGGGATGAAATTGAAATCATTTTTTTCTTATTAAGCATCACCCATATTGATTAATGTCTATTAATGAATAGTATTTCCATAACCTAGAACTTCTTGGGGTTTTTTATTATATGACTAAGTTGTACATCCTTTAGTACCAACAACATTTTATAATGGGAGTAAACACTTTCCACTTAAAAATTAATGATATATAAGGCATTAAATTACACATAACTCTATTTTAAAGAGTTATTTGGTGGTGATGTGCGCGTCTGTTTTACCAGGATGTATGAAGTTATTTATCATCAAAATACTAAAATTTTTAATAATTTAATATCCTAAACATTTGAAAACTACCATATATTTTATAAATATAAGATGTATGGGGAATTAGAAAAAATTGACCTTGTAAATGGTTTAATTTTGAAGTAATATTCTTATTTTTTCTCTCTCTTTCTTCCACTCCTTAATCTTTATAATGTTTTTCCAAAATAAGTTCACAGCCTTAAGCATGTATCTTCCTATAAAACATGTCTAATTAGATAAAAACATTGTTATTTCAAGTGTATTTTTAAATGATTTGTTATATGATGGATTGTACAAATATTATTTCAACCTATATAGTTGGATTTGTTAATATTGAGTAATGTGTTCCCAAATTATATTCTATGTATTTCCCATAAGTACACAATACCTTTCACTATTATACCTATTTTTTTACTATGTTTATTTTATATACAATATATTAGAGTTAATATAATTAATTTTTATTAAAATTAATTTGAGTCTACCTATAATGTATTTGGAATCATATATTCTATATAATTGTAGTGTAATTGGATTTACTCTATAATTTTAATGTAGTTCATTAATATGTCTTAATACATGGACTAGTTACTGTTTGACACTTTCATTAATTCTGTGTTGTTAATTATCATGTTGAATGATATTATGTTATTTATATCTTGAGTATGGATAAATTTTTCTTCTAGATGGTATAAAATTAAATATTTTCAAAATATTGATAAATGATATTGGTAGTAATGATCTAATAAGATTGGATATACATTTATTTTTTGGAAAACAAGTCATTTGTCTTTATATAAAATCATGGTTTTAGTTCCTTATCTTTATTTTGTTATCCATTATAACTAGTATTGTTTATAAACTTTATCTATAAAATTATCCATGGTGTGTGTTTTTATCTAGACATGTATAACATATATATGATCATATATTTGGCTATTATAAAGTTTTTAAATAGGACTGCTATCGATTTACATGTATGGTTGAATGGGAAACGTTTTGACCCAATCTATTACATAACCATTCCTCTGTTCTATGAGACAGAATTTTTCCGGAAGAAGTATACAACATTCCCATTACACAGGATAAGTTTTGATCTTGATTTAGTGTAATTTAATATACCAATTTTCACTTTTTAGGATTCCATTAGGGAATCCTACAAAATAACAAGTTGGGATATAATCAGTTTTTACAAGTAAGTAAACTCCCAATATTAGGAGTTAATGATTATTGATTCCATTGATTCTTGAATTTACACATTAATAATATGCTTATATTCTTTTTTTATGACAACCAAAACTATAATTTCTATATGTATGTAAACTAGTATACATTTTTATGTATTCAATAGATTTTCCCTATTGTGTTGAGACACTCTTAGTGGGGCTCATATAAGTATCTATACCTACACCCTGAATGGACACCTTATTGGAAATGATTCCTCTCATTGATTTATTTTAGATACATATAGCAATAAAATAACTATTCTATCTTCATGGTTGACCACTTTTGTTCTCATGGGAGATATATGGGCTCCCACTATATTGTCAAAACTATTAGAGGTGGTCGGATTACTTATTAACATCATACATTCTTCTTTAGGTACCACCCATATTATAGCATTATTTGACCACACTTTAAATATGAATTTTTTTATAAGTTGTATAGTAGTTTAGTTTTTGAAGTATTCATTTAGTGTTTGATGGAATGTTTTTGTGATGATCTATTTTATTCATAAAATGTTTCAATAACATTTATTTTTTTCAATATCTAACTTATATAAAATAAATGATGGTTTATTAGAGACCATTTATGAATTTTCTATGAAAAAAAGAGGAAACTTATTCTTGAAACACACTTCATGGACTATAGTGGTCTTATATGTAACACCCAATGATTTTACCGGATAAATTCTTTTTAATTTATTGGATAGATTTTTGTATTCTAAAACAATATTAGCATGATCTATTTGCAACACCATATTAGATTTCAGTATACACAATGCTAATCTTGAATTATGTTACATGAAAGAGAAACCTTCTTCAACATCTTTCCATGTATGAAATATCATGTTTTAGTATAGAAATATATATAGGAAAAATTCAATTTTTCAAATATGATAATTATATTTTAGAAAATTTAGTTTCTCCACCTTTTGATGGCGCACCAATTTTATATATTTGTTTGACACTTTTATATATTCTATCTTTAAAAAATAGAAGTCATATTTGGAAGAGGGATATTTAAATTTAACTTGTTTGAAATTTTCGTATCTTTCTAATTGTAACACCCAAAGATCTCATAGTACGTTATCTCATTAAAGAAATTTAATTGCTTACGCTACATGCAACACCGAGTTTGAATGCACCACAAAATTACCAAACTAGCTGTTCAAAAAGATGTTATAAATATTATTAACTTCATTTTGAATCTTATTTACTATATATAATTTTAACATCCATATTATGTGTTTATTAGACATAATATAAGAACAAATTCTTTTTTCAGATAAAAGAACTATTTTTCAAACAAATTGCAATTTTACCGCCTTTTAATGGTGAACCCTTTTTAAATTCGATATTTGACACTTTTATATATTTACATTGAAAAAATAACCATATTTTTATAATTCAGATATAACAAATTAGTTTTGATAAATTTTTTGTGTTTTTCTGATAACTTTCATATTTCGGTGAATACTTAAAATTACTAAATTTTAACTGAAAACAACTTTTTTAATCAAAATAATTTATAGTGTAAAATTATAAATTAGAATGGTTTGGAAGTATAATTAGATTATATTTTTAACATTTAATAAAATTTTGATCTTTATGAGTAATTTAACAATTAAATTTGATATAAACACATATCAATCTTTTGAATGTTTTTACTTTTTTAAAAACCGTTTTTTGTTTTTGATAATGGGAAATAATTTTAAAATAATAAATGAAACATATAGGTTTTAAATTTGGTATAATGGACTTAATTTTTGAATTTCAAATATCAAAATTAGCTTAGAGTGAATTTTAGGTATTTTTCTGAAAATTTTGTTTTTTTGATGAATTGTGTAAAACACTGAGTTATCGTTTAAAAAGAAAATTTTTAATTAAATAGTTATATATTTTGTTAAATTTATTTTATGTTGAAATATTTACATAATACCTATGTAATCTCAATTTAATTCATTTGAGTCATTTTATAATAAGTTTAGATATATACAAATTTTCTTAAACATTTTACAGTCCTTTACCCACCTCCTATGAGCATTTGTAAATTTGAATAAAACATAATTTTACCACTTCTATAAATTGAATTACAAACATTCGAGAGACACGGTTAATATTATTATGTAAAATTTGGTTCAATGAGATAAAAATAATTTTTGGTGACTAGTAACGTTGGACTTTTATTTACCATGGTTAAATGTAAATAGGGAAATTAAAGGTAAAAATGATATTATTCATTCCCTAACACATGTACTAATTCTGTTGGATAAATCTAATTCGACCAAAATCAACCTTAGGAATAAAATATGACCATTTAGGTCCACTTGGATTAGGTTAGAATTTTTTTTATTATTTAATATAAAGAAGAGTTAAAAGTGTTAAATTACGTTTTCATAACTAAAAAATTATAATATAGGTTTATACATAAGATAAAGTCAAAAATGAATATTAATTAGAAAGAAAAAAATATTTCCTACATAATGGTATTTTATTTATAGTTTTTATTCATTATATAATTTAATTTATTTATGACACAATGATGATGCGACAATTACCTTATTAATGAATGATTAAAATAATTTATATTATAAATATCCAAATAAATGTAATTTGAGACTTTTGATATATTATACTAATTTTCTAGGTAAATTTAACATTTTAAGGTTTATAATATAAATTTTTATTGAATTGATAATGTTGTTATGACTTTAACAAAAACAAAATACCAAATAGTATCAAAATAGACATAAATTAATTTTTAAAATAAATACTATATTATTTGTTGATGTAATATTCCTAAAATTCTAAGGTTTCTAAAAAGGGAGTAAATAATATTATATATGTCATTAATGAACCACTGGTGGTTCTCTTGGATGTTTATAGTATGTTTATTGACCATATAGTGTAAGAATACAGGAAGACATGATAAAAGATAAATTATTTAACTTAGAGTTAAATCTAAAACATAATGTTTAAATGATAACCTAAACATGTCTAAAACCAATTGGTTGAGAGCTTTTCGACCCATAACCACTTTAGATTCTAAATAAATCAATTTGGAGAAATTATGAACCTAATATGATTTAATTATAAAATAATATTTCAATCTTTTCCTAAGGTTCCCTCACCCCTCTTATAAAAGGGCACTCCACATTCTCTCAAATTCACACCTTCATAGCCATTTTCCTCAGCCAACCCCTACCAAAATATCCTATAAACTATACTCCCTCCATCATAGAGGCCTTACTTTGGTCGAAAATATATCCTAAAGAGCCCTTTTGATCAAATTAAAAGTAAGAACCTGAAGAAGAGGTAAATATTTCATCACCTCGTTCATGTTCTTTTCTTCTTCCACTTCCTCTTTCCTCATTGTTTCCATGGTAAAAAAATAACTCTACTATATTCTATATACTGGGATGTTATTATAAATATGGAACAATCATATTCATTATTCAATCTATCCTATTAATGAAATGTCACAACAGGCGCATACGTACGAATTACCATCTCCATGTCGTGGTGTAGTTGTAATTAAATACATTATTATTTGGATGGTTATAATAATGATGTATAATTGTGTAAATAGTAAATATAACATATTAATGACTTTTTATGTATTCTATACCATCCAATTATATATGATTTTAATATCAAAACAATGATATTGTCGCTCGTGCGTACGTACATATTACCGTCTCCACGAACGTGATTAGATTCATTCCCCGTCGTAACCATTCAAGACTAATTTTCATTTGATGGTTAATAATAATGTTTAAATACTTGATATCATTATGGATATGAATAAAAGACATCCCATCCATAACAAACATGAATCACGTAATAATGAATTTAAATGAAAAAAATCAGTTAACACCCAAAATGACAATAATACATAAAATATTATTAATAAATCATTATTAGAAGATAATATATGATATAATAATTATGTATATGGTTATTGTATAATTTAATAAAAATGATTTAACTATTATACAGGACATTAATGTACCCTTGACCAAGGAAATGTACAAGTCAAGGGTTAATTCTGCAATCCCTTCATTATCAGAGCTTGTTTACACGTAATTATCTAGTAGGACCTCTTTAGCATCCACATTCGCGTTTCATAAAAAAATTAAAACATTTCTACTATTTACAAGAAAATGGGATTATGTCATTTATACCCTTATTTTACTTTATATATTGTTTAATGGAATCATTCCGTCGTTTTCCAAACAAGCTACTTCATAACCTTCTCATCAAAATTATGGTAAGAATGTATGTTTTCACTTATACAATGGGTGCATCTCTTTTCCACCATTATATCATCGTCAAAGCTTCCCTAACAGGCTTATAAAAATATTTTCTATGTAATTTTTTTCTTTATAATTATGTTACTCTTAAATTATTTCAAAATAGAATGAGGTGTTTCTGTCAAATAGTTTTAATTTCATCTATGTAAATATCCATTGATAAATTTTACACTTGTTTGAAGTTGATTTATTATGATACAAATATTCTATATTGTATTTAAGGATTTGAGATATGTTTAACTATGGATGAGTTATTTTTCTTCCATTCATGGTTTATTGTAGAAGAATTGACATTTTTTATTCTAGTTTTAATAATAATTTTTATGTTATATTTAAACATCTTCTTAAGATGGATGTGTTAGACTAGTATGTTTCGGTTTGGGGACCGGTAAATGTAAGCCATTCTTGTTGGGGTACGGTTACTACAGACCCTCTATGTTTGATTCCAATTACAAAGGCTCTCTGGGTTGGAGTCTGGTTACAAACGCTCTCCAGGTTGGAGTCTCGTTAAAGAGGCTCTCCGGGTTGGGGTCCGGTTACAGTTAGCCCCTTAGTTATGGCATGAGTCCTTGGCATAGAAATTAACTTCTGGTACTATACATTCCCTCATTATGAAATTAGTTATTACATGTGATTATTAGACTAGTATAATATCCATGTAAAATTTTATACGGTAATTCTTGATTTAGTTTTTCCTTATTATGTTGAAGTATATATTTAAAATGCTATTTTTTATTACACATATTTCATTAAATGTTTATAGATTTTGCTAAATTATTTACCCTTATTGAGCTTCTATGCACACCCCCTTCTTATGTTTTATTTTCCCACGATCCCATTAAGTGTTTTCTGTTTGAGATAAAGGGATAAGCTAAGGGAACAATGTCATTCTTGATGGATTTTTTTTTGTATGTTATAAATTGTAATGTAACGCTCATGAATGTAAACTATTTTCCATGACTGCTGAACTGATTGATGTTCCAGAACCTTATTCCTTGTAATCATACTAATGTTTTAAAATAATGCACGAACTTTGGGAATCTATGGTCGGGGTGTTATAGTTGGTTTCAGATGGAGTTTAGCAACAACCATGGAAATAAATTTCAATAAACTCTAATTAGATAGCAATCCCATAAGACAGACTTTAAAATTAGTATTGACGAACTTCCAAGAATTTTTGTAATATAGATATTGTTTGAGTTTTCCATGAAATACATCCTTGTCTGGATACGAGCAGTAGAGGTAGCTCTGGCACAAACTTACCAAGGGGTAAAACAAGAAAACAAAAATTTGATCTAGACTTGAACGGAAATAGGTGCACGACAACAGGCATTGCTGCACTATTGGTTACGACACTCTCGGGGGATATGCTTATGATAATTCACATATTAATTACATGCCATTAGGATTTATTTAGGTGTAAATACTTCTTCAAAGAAAATATTTTTATTGTTATGTATTATATCCATAAAATTTTCAATTTATATTACTTATTATACATGTTTGGAATTATTCATTGTGATTCATAAACTTACATAGTGTATTCTATTGTTTATAAATGGAACACAGTATAAGGAATGATAACTCTAAGAATACGTATGATCCAAGGAGTAAGAAGGATCATATCTGTCTTAGAATTAAAAAAACATTTGGAAGGTAAATAGTATCCCATGTATTCTCAACATATAATGAAATAATATCAAGTGTTAATAAGATAAGTAAAGAGTTCTCTGTGTCATATGGATTTTAAGGGAAGAAAGATAAAAAAGTATGGTAGAGAGAAATATAGATAAAGTGATGAGGGGAAATGAAGGATTTTTTCATATATGATAAATGCAGAAAGAATCACCTTGGTAAATTCATTAAGGGAGTTGGAGTTTGTTATAACTATGGAGAAAAAGGAAACCAAGAACATGATTTCAAGGGTAAGAAAAAGGTTTCAAATGTTAAATGATTCATCTATAAGGCATTGGGATTGTACGTGAATGAATGTCCCAGTCATCAGAGTAAACTACAAATGATGCTATTAGATAATAATCATGTTATGATACTACGTCAGATAAAGAGTAATTACTATTGTTCATATGTTGTTATTATAAAATTATTTCATTTGAGTGTTGTATCAACAGTATACTCGTTATATGAATTATGAAAATAAATAAGGATCATACTACAATACTATTTTATTAAGTATTTGAGATTCGATTGTTCTAAAAATAGTGTCTTAATAGTAAGCTACAATTTTTAGAAAATACATGGTTGAAAGAAAGGTAATCCTTAAAATGGATATGATAATGAGGTAGTGATTTTTGAATAAGTGATGGTTGATTTGGATAAATTATGTTGGATATTCTTGAATTCCAAGGAACTGATTAATAGTTTTTTTCACCATTGATGGAATATTCAAAAATTTTGGATATAAAGAATATATCAAGTATTTCATAAAGAATAAGGGAGAATTAATGTAATCAATAAGGTATTATGGTAATTCTGGGAGATACCATGTTATAAAAGAATACATGATGAAGGCGATAACATGTTATTACGTGGAAAAAAGGATCTTCATTGTGTTTAAATTTCATATAAATTTTGGACTGTGAGTATGGATAGAAGTATTTTTGATAAGTCTAATGGTCGAAATGGATTAAGTTTTAAATTGGATACAACTGTTAAGGTTATTTTTGGATTGTCAAAAAAAGGACAACTCAGAGGTCGGTTGATAACCAGTCACGTCCGATAAGGCCATGAGACTTGATCACGCAACCGAAGGCCGAAAAAGGTGCATCACCAACCACTGGACTATAGGATATCCTGGATTGTATAATTTAGAATATTTTTTAACGGTCTAATAGGTTAATTATAAATTCATTATTTTTGGAACCCTATACAATTATGATAAATAGAATATTTTTTTGAAATATTTTGGAGTAAAATATGAGTTTGTGGTAGGAATTACATAAAGGACGTAACTCTACTTGTCAAGTATATATATATATATATATTACCCTCTTATTCAATGAATAAATTAATTCTTAAACATTAGTTTTGGGACTTCATCTCAATCTCTTGTCATTGAGGAATTCTTCGATTTCTAAACAGCTTTCTTTTATACGGTGTATAAAACACGTTGACTTTTCATTTCAAGGGGAATTTTATTCTATAAAGCGTTTTAATAAACGAAAAAATGAATGTTTTTTAATGTATGTGGTGAAAATGGACATTCCTCCTCCGTGATTTTTATTTGATCTTTGGCTTCCTTAACAAGAGAAAATGTTTTTTAAAGAAAATAAATTCCATATACACATTTTACAAATTTTGGAATTGAAATTAGTTTTGATAATGGATTTGTTATGTCAATATATTTAAATGATATATTGTGATTGATGACCTCAATAACTCCATATAAATATTTCTATTTTCCCTATAATTATATGTCTCTAATTTCCACCAATGTTCTTCTAATAGATATCATAATTTGGTGGTATCTTTTTCATTTCTCTTTCCCTCTTATAAATAATAACTTTTATTAACCCAATTTCCACTGTGGGTTTTCCACAATGGTATTTCCCTATTTTTAACAATTTATTTTTGAAGAACAATTTCAAATTGCGTGGATACAATTTATTAAAGGAGGATAGAATATACCACCCAACGATCTTATAGTACATTATCTCATTTAAGTAATTTAATAACTTGTCCTACACGCAACCTTGAGTTCGAATGCACCAATCAATTACAAAACTAGCTGTTCAAAAACTGGTTATAAATTATATTAAATTCATTTGGAATCTTATATAATATATATAATTTTGAAATCCATACTATGTGTTTCTTAGAAATAATATAAAAAAATTCATTTATTTCAGATAAAAAAAAGTATTTTTCAAAAATGTAATTTTACTGCCTTTTAATGGATAACCCTTTTTATATATGATATATGACATTTTTATATATTAAATTTGACAAAATAAACTGTGTCTTTAGAATTGGAAAATAAAAATTCTGTTTTGATAAATTTTTGGTGTTTTTATGATACGTTTCATATTTGGGTGAATAGTGAAAATTACTAAATTTAAACTGTAAACAAATTTTTTAATCAAATTAATTTATAGTGTTAAATTGTACATTTGAATGGTTAGGAAGTATAAATATATTATATTTCTATCATTAAATACAATTTTGGTCATAATAAATAATTTGACATTTAAATTAGACAAAAACACATGTCAATATTTTGATGGTTTTTACTTTTTTTAAACACCATTTTTTTGGTTTTGACAATGAGAATTAATTTAAAATTAATAGATGAAACTTCAAGGTTTTGAATTTGGTAAAATAGACTTAATTTTTTAATTCTTAATATCAAAATTATCATAGAGTGAATTTTTGGTATTTTTCTTAATACTTTAAATTTTTGATTTATATTGAAAAAAAACTGAGTTATTGTTTAAAAACCTGACTTTTACTTTAAATTTATTTTAGGTAAAAAAAATACATAATACCTATATATGTTCAATGTAATTCATTGGATTCATTTTATAATAATTTAAGATATATAAAAATTTTATTGAACTTTTTACCGTCTTTTACCCACCTCCTATGAGAATTTGCAAATTTCCATAAAACATAATTTTACAACTTCTGTGAATTTAATTTCAAAAATCATAGGGACATGGTTGATTTCATTATGTAAAATCTGGTTCAACAAGATTTTTTTTGAATTATCACTTATGACTTTTATTTACTACGGCTAAAAGAAAATATGGTAATTAAATGTAAAAATAATATTATTATTACCATAACAAGTGTCCTAATTCTATTGGATAAGTGTAATTCAACTACAAACAGCCTTATTACTAAATTATGACCATTTATGTCCACTTAAATTAGATTAGGATATTTATTATTATTTAATTTGAAGAAATGATAAAAGTGTTAAATTCATGTTTTCAGAACTAAAACATTCTAATATTGGTAATACATAAGATAAAGTCGACAATAAATATTAATTAGAAAGATATAAATATTTCAAACATTATGGTATTTTATTTATAATTTTTAGTCATTAAAAAATTTAATTTATCTATGGCACAATGATGATACAATAATTACCTTATTAATGAAAGATTAAAGTAATTGATATTATAAATATCCAAATAAATGTAATTTGATATTTTTGATGAATTCAAATAATTTTATAAGTTAATATGACATTTTAGAGTCGATTGAAATTTTTTTTATTGAAGTGATATGGTTTTTATGACTTTCACAAAAACAAAATACCAAATAGTGTCAAATTTGACAAAAATTAAGTTTAAACAAAATACTCTATTATTGGTTGATATAATATTCCTAAAAATATAAGGTTCAGAAAAATAGAATAAATAATATTTTATATGTAATTAATAAACCACTTGAGGTTCTATTGGATTATTATTGTATGTTTATTAACTATATAGTTTAAGTATACTAGAAGTTATGATAAAAGTCAAATTATTTAACTTAGAGTTAAATCTAAAAGATAAGGTTAAAATGGTATCCAAAACTTTTCTAAAACCTATTGGTTGAGATTATTTTGATCCATACCCACTTTAGATTCGAAATAAATCAATTTTGATTCATTATAAACTGAATATGATTTTAT
Organism: Viscum album; assembly: GCA_963277665.1. Lineage (NCBI taxonomy): Eukaryota > Viridiplantae > Streptophyta > Magnoliopsida > Santalales > Viscaceae > Viscum > Viscum album. The sequence continues at coordinate 616,709,283 of OY728136.1, forward strand.
TATAAAATAATATTTCAATCTTTTCCTAAGGTGCCCCTCACCCCTCTTATAAAAGGGAACTCCCCCTTCTCTCAAATTCACACCATAATTTCCATTGGGCTCGGCCAAAACCTACCCAAGTATCCTCTAAACTATCCACATTAATCCTAGAGGGATTACTTTGTTTAGAAAGTTGTCTTGTGGATCCCTTTTGATCAAATCAATAGGATTAAACTGAAGAAGAGGTAAATATTTCATCACCTCTTTCATGTTCCTTTCTTGATCCTCTTCTTATTTCCTTGGTGTTTCCATTGTAAAACAATAATTCCTGTATCTTCTATATAATTTTATTTTATTATAAATATTTTTCAACAATATTAATTATTTTATCCATCCTATGGATGATATTTCACCATACATGTGTATGTACGGCTTACCGTCTCCACGTCGTGGTGTAGTTGTTCTTCAATACATTATTATTTGGATGGGTATAATAATGATGTATAATTGATGTAAATAATAAATATAACATTTTATTGATTCTTTTTATATGGTATAACATCCATTTATATATTATTTTTATAACAAAATAATGATATTGTCTCGCGTGCGTATGTACATATTACTGTCTCCACGAAAAAGATGAGATTCATTCTCCAACGTAACCAATCAAGACTAATGTTCATTTTGTAATTTAAGATAAAGTGTAAAGACTTGATATAATTATATATATGAATAGGAAACATCCCATCCATAACAAAGATGAATCACATAACACAGAATATGAAGGAAAACGAATTAGTTAACACCTGAAATGATGATATCACTAAAATATTATTAACAATGTATTATTAGAAGATCATATTTGATATCATAATTATGTATTAGGTTCTTGTATAATTTAATAACTATTATTTAAATTTTATAAAAGAGGTTAATGTACCTTCGACCAAGGAAAAGTACATGGTAAGGGTTAATTCTTGAATCTCTTCATTATTCAAGTTTGTTTATACGTAATTATCTACTGGGACCTCTTTATCATCCACATCCATGTTTCTTAAAATGTATTTCAAAACATTTATACTATTTAATAGGAAATGTTTTTAAGACATTTATACTCTAATCTGAATTTATATGTTTTTGAAAGGAATCATTCCTTTGTTTTCCAAACAAGGTACTTTATATCCTTTTTAAAATAATTAAGATAAGAATGTATTTTTTAACTTATACAGTGACTGTGGCTATTTTTTTCCATTATAACATCTTTGAAGCTTCCCTAAAACAATTATTAGAATATTTTAAAAATAAATTTTTTCTTGGTAATTATGTTACTCTTAAATGATTTAAGAATAGAAAGACATATTTCTCTCAAATAGATTTGATTTAATCTATGTAGACATCCTTTGATAAATTTTAGACTTGTTTGAAGTTGATTTATTATGATACAAATCCTCTATATGGAAAATAATTTTTTGTTATATGTTTGAATTTGGATGAGTTATTTTTATTCCATTCATGGTTTGTGGTTAATGTTTTGACATTTCACTTGCTAGTTTTAATATGAATGTTTATGTTATATTTCAACCTCTTCTTAAGATTAATGTGTTGGACTAGTATGTTCCAGATTTGGGATCGGTAAAAGTATTCCCTCTAGGTTGGGTTCTGTTTATAGAAGACCCTCTGGGTAGGATTTTTGTTACAGATGCTCTCTGGGTTAGAGTCCGGTTATAGAGGCTCTTCGTTTTAGATTCCTGTTACAGAGGCTCTCCGGGTTGGGGTCCAGTTTCAGTTAGCCCTTAGGTCCCAGCACCAGGCCTTGACACATAAATTAATGTCTGGTACTATTCATTACCTCATTATGAAATTAGTTATTACCTATGATTATTCAACTATTAGAATATCCATGTGCATTTTTATATTCTAATTATTGATTTATTTTTTCCATATTATGTTCATGTTTAGGTATAAAAGGATATTTTTTATTACACATATTGCCTTAAATGTTTATAGCTTCCCCTAAATTATATACCCTTACTGAGATTCTAAGCCCTCCCCATTCTTATGTTTCATCTTCCCAGGATCCCAAGAAGTTTTTTATGTTTGAGATGTTGGGTTATGCTATAGGAACAATGGCATTCTCAAAGGATTTTTTATATGTTAGAAAGTGTAATGTAACGTTCATGTATATAATCGGTTTTCCAAGATTGCTAAACTAATCGGTCTTAAAGGTCTTGATTCCTTTTAATCATGAAAATTTATTAAAATAATTCACCGACTCTGGGAATCTTGGGTTGGGGCTTTACACTAATGAAATTACTATTTTAATGAATAGTGTAACATAGTGCATTTTAATTCCAAACTACTTTTGTCTAATTTATTTATATAGTTGTATAATATTTTTAACTACATTAAAGTGTATGTGGATTACTTTTTATCATTTAATCCATTTTTTGAAATTTTATGATATTTAAAATTTATATTGGACATAAACACATGATAATCATTTGATATGTATTTTACTTCTTGAAACACTACTTGTTGGTTTTTGAGGATGGGAAATAAATTTAAATTGTTTTCTTCAAATTCCATGACTTGAATTATGAAATATGGATTTCATTTTTTTAATTTTTGGGTAAAAATTATGTTAATATGGTGCTTTTATTTTTTGGGATATTATGAATAGTAACAATGGTAATTTTTATTTATTGAAATCAAAGATACTTCAAGTAAATTAATGAAACAAATATTTTGATAAGGAGAATAAAATGATTCTAAAACCAACCAAAATCTTATTGGATGAATAAAATTATACCCTTGGGTTCTTATTTTTAAAATTTGGTCATTTAAGGGCCACCTAACCCTAAAAATGGTATAGATGCTAATAAAACCAATGAAAGTGACAAAATGTCAAACTCACATTTTTTATAAGTATGAAATTTTTAATATTGGGATAACCAAGAGATATATTTGAACATAAAAGGTCCATGAAAAAATAAAATAATTACCTAAATCATGGTAATTTATTTTTCATATTTAGTAAATTAATAATCACTTTAATGTCCTATATTTTGATGACATAAAAATTAATTAATTGATGAGAAATCCATAAAACCATTTTTATTAATGTACTGATAACCATAAAAAGGCATACATACAAGCCCAAATAATATTTTTCAAATATATCCTGATCATAATCATTAATTTTCCAAGAAAATAACCATTTTGATCTTTATAGAAGTGATTATGACATTTATTTTATTTTATTTAAAGTGATCTTAATGGTGTCACATTCATACTTTAATAAGTATAACATTTTTAATGTTAGATTTTCTAGATGAAAACATTGAGTGAAAAAATTCATATAAAATCAAGTAAATTTATGTTCATCATAGAATTTTATTTGAAGTTTTTATTCTTCAAATAAGTATATTAAAAAATTAACCAATATATATTTACAGAATATTTTAATAATGGAGATATCAAATAAATGTTATTAAAAATATTAAAATAAATAAAATTTCAGATAATTAATTTGTCTAATGAATTTTATAGATGAACTAGACCCATTATATATATAATAAAATATTTGGTTCCAGGATAACGCCTTGTCTGGATATTTTTAAAAATCTGTTAAATTAATAATGTAAAAATTGACACAATTGATATTTTATAAAAATAATGTATTATAAAATTATTAAAAAATTATTAAAAAACAAAAAATATATAATAATTATTATATGTTTTAAATGTTATAAATTATTCATTTATCATATAATTTAAATCAAAAAAGTAAATACTTAACCCATTTAATATTGAAACACTTGTTATATTAATTAAAAATAATAGAATAAATAATATTCAATTAAAATTATAATGTTTAAATTGACCTTAAAACTTGTCTAAAATTTATTGGTAGATGATATATAAATATTATCTTATCTTATCATGAAATATATATCATTTTGGAGGTATTTAGACTGATTTTCCAATTATTATAAATTATAATAGTTTAGGTTTAAAAAGGTACCTCTCACCTCAATTATAAAAGGGCCCATCCTCCCTCAACTCTTGACATAATTTTGAGTCTTAAATATCATACATACTATGCCATTTTTTCTTCTCAACATCATTGTTTTTAATTATAATGTCTGTTTTCATCTTCAAAAACCAACTCTACTGCTCTATGAAGAGATTTAGAGGAAGCACGTCAAGGATGAGGTAATCTCTTCTACTAATTATTTTTAAAATTAATTTATCTTATACATCCACATAAATATTTTTTCATTATAAATTAATATCATCATTATCTCTATTCTTATTATGAGTTTTTATAAATATGAAACAACTATATTTCACCTTCTATCCAACCTACTAAGAAAGAAATCATTGTGTGTGCGTACATATAGCTGACAGTCTTCACGCTGTGGTGTACTCTGTTTTTCACCACCACCTTACTTGGATGTGTATAATGATGGAAATAATGACCATATATTATTATTATAAAAAATATTGATACTGAAATATTATATACCATCCACTTCGAAACCATTTCACAACTATTTTATTTATATCGTTGCTTGTCTACATGTATGACATATCGTCTACATGATGTGATGTGATTCATTCTACATGATCATCATTTAAGAATAATTATATAAATGTAAAGAATAAATAAATATGGTATATAAAATTTTAATATAGTTTTCTAATGGTAAAAAAATGTCTTACGAATGAGAACAAGAATGTATTCGACAAAACATGCATAAGAACATAAAGTAGATAACACTTGAATAACGAGTAAAAATCAAATGTTACTCACAAATGATGATAATATGATAAAATATGATGTCATAAAAATTACTATACTAATATAATAATTCAATAACATTATTTAAATTATTATACCATGGTTTTACATACATATAAATCATATCAAACATAAGGTGTGGGATTATTTTGTCTCACTTTTATATTTGTGTGACATATGTCTTTTATATAATCTAATAATTTTTTTTGGTGTTTATGTTACACATGAATTTTTTTATTGTTATTATAATTATTATGGTTATTATATTTAAATATTCATAAAATTTACTTTCTTTTATGAGACATACAGTTTACCTGATTATATATTGGTAAGGGATAATTTTGAAATCTCATTTTTATCTGAGTTTTTTATACATAAGTATTTACTGTGGATATATTTTTCATCCAGGTCAATGTTTTCTATGAATGTTTTCATAAAATTATCATTATTCATCAATGTATGTTTAAAATCATTTTTAACCATTTTTTACTTTTAATACATGGGATGGAAATATTATCTCTTTGGTTTACCAAACATTGTACTTTTTGACATTTCCTACTAAAGTACGAGTAAAATGTTTTATTAAGTTAAACGAAATGAATGGATTTTTACAGTTTAATGGTGACTTATTTCTATGTAGCTTCCTCTACAATATTTCCACATTATTTTCATCTAAATTATTTTATTTTAAAATTTCAATCAATTTTGAGAAAATAAAACATTTTCAAGAAGAATGGATATTTTCATCATGAATTATGTTCAATTGTTTTATGAAAATTATTTTCAATCTATGATGATTCTCATTAAATAGAGTTATGTGTTTATCCCTATTACAAATATAATTTTATTTTGTTAATTATGGTGTGATATTTTAAAAGGATTATTCAATGATAGAATTATGTTTAAGAAACCTATTTTATTTCTTGTGTTTTTTATGAGGAATGATTTATATTTTTGTGGCACATGTAAGATTGATTTCATTATGAGATCGGTAGGACCTATATCTCACTCAACTGCATTGGGTAAATATTTATATCTCTTGAGATATATCTGACTAGAATGTCATGTAAATCTTGTTCAGTAATATAGGGCATGAAGAGTAAGTAAATATTTTTCAGTAATAGAGGGTTGGAACAGCAAGTAAACCATGATTATTAATGGAATTGTTTCACTATTATTTGCATGGATGAAATGCATTAGATAATATGGTAATCATATTATGTGCCTATTTTTTTAAAAAAAATCCATATTTTATACCAATTCTATTCTATTATGGATAATGTTCTTTTATAATTTATGCCTTACGTACTGCCAGGATTTATTACATGACTCAAGATTTTGGTGTTTAAATATAATGATCATGTTTTTAATTTCATATTTTAATGGTTTATTTTATGTTCTCCATATTTAACCTTATTGAGAATTTTAGTTCACCCTTGTTATTTTTTATTTTCCCAAAGATATAAAAAAGGTTTTAGGTGGGAAAAAAATGGGGAATATCTTTATAAAATAATTTGAAGATATTTCCCCAATTTAGATGACTATGTTCCAAGTTTACAAATATACTAAACTAATATGGTATTTGGGAATATATTTCTATAATGTTTTATGTATTACTCTAAAGAATTGTAATTTCCAAAAACATCAATATTGGGTCATTATATTTGGTATCAGAGAAAATAATTGGTCAACCTTTGGAAACAAGTATTCGAAAACTTTAGTGAGATCCCTAGAGATATTTTTATGATATTTCTAGGGATAGACTAATGATAAGTCAAGTATAGGTTACAATCCAAAAATATTTGTGATAATAACGAATAACATATAGTTGAACTAGATATATGATATATTTAAATATTATATATAAATTACATTACTATTTTGTATCTAATCATTGATATCGATTTCACACATTTTTCTTTCTAGTCATGGTCAATATCTAGATCTACATTGAACATTATTAAACATTGAATACTTTAGATTTGGGAATTATGGGAATTGTGAATATTGATTTCCAAAATGGAAATATAATGAATAGAATCAAAATGATGGTCTAAGAATTGGTCATACTTCTAAGGATGAATAGATTTTAAATGAAATGTTAAAGGAATGGGATGTTATTACATTATTTTTTACATTAAATATATGAATCTTGAGGTTTAGAAACCTTATGACATGATTCATACTCTACAAAAGATGAATATTATGGATCCTAGGTTATAGTTTAAGAATAATGTTGGATGATTGAGGTGTATACATTTTTGAATTCAACGATTATGTTATATGAATCATGAAATATATAAGTTCTTTCAATATAATTATTCAATTAATGAATGGAATGGATATGTAGAATTGTTATAAGAATCCAAAAAAGTAATTTAATGTTAAGGTGATATCTTTGGATGACACATGATTAATGTAAATATAACACTTAATGTGTTTCTTATATTAATATAACGATGTTTGGATAAAGATATGTTGGATTTGAAAACGTAAATGGGATAATGCACGTTTCTTGAGATCTAGTTTTGGATTTGTAGAAAATAGGTTTATGCTATCATGGATGAATAACACAACTTTTTGGAACTTAAGGTATAATCCACTATTATTTTGAATAAGTAAAAATTCATTTTTTCAATAAGGATATATGATAATTCATGTTGTTACTGTGACTCGGTTGAATATATGATAATGGTTTTCACACATTTAGAATGTGACTAACAAGAGATACCTTTATATATATGGTTGATAAATGTTAATCCAAGTAAGTGAACCATTTTATATAGTATGGTATTTACATATTTTATATGGATTTTGAGGTTATAAATTTATGTAATTTTTATGTCAAACATCAGATGACTTTAGTTAGAAAATTTTCTTATATAACTATAGGTGGATTTATGAATACCTGATAGCATGTTCTAACATTTTTGTTGAGATAGATGTAATGTAATATCATATTATTTCATGATCTTCTAATACCTCAAGAATAACAAATTAAACATAATTTCTTTAAATAATATACGAAGTTGAAATTTTTCAAGGCATGAACACCGGTGAGATTGTACCGAAATCGAGTAAGTATTTATTCTCTGAAAAATTTCTTTACCATTAGGGAAAGGATCTAGAAAAACAAAAATGTTATCTTAGTTCCTTCTTATTTTATGAATCATATGGTCCCATAAATCATCAATGATTTATGGATTTATGGTTGTTAAATTTATCCAAATCTTGTTCTCTATCACTCTCCATCAGAACATGATGGTTAGATTTTTTCTTCTATATCCGTGTTTTCAATTTTCACCTATATTTTTCTATTTGGAAACCTAGTGATGAGTTACTTTGGGTAACCATTCTCTTTCAAATACCCCTATTTAAAATAATGTTTTAGTAATTTTTATCTTGGTTTCAGTGAAAGAAACATTCAATTAATACCCTTTTTAACCCTAACGAATATCGGGGTTGTAATTCATTTTAAGGGGGGTGGAATGAAGCACCTAGAAATTTTATAAGATAGATGAATTTTAATTTAATTGATAATTTGGTGTTATACGATACACCAATATTAGCATGAACTATACAGAACACAGTATTATCTTTCAATATATATAATACTAATCATGTCTTGTGTTACAAGCAAGAGAGACCTTCCTCGATATATTGTGTTGTATGCAATACCATGTTTCAATAAAAAATGATATAATATTAAAATATTGTTATTTAATGAGATATAAACTAGCCTTTATGAATATTATTAACAACATTTATAATTTTATATGATATTAAATTTCATCTTATGTATTTTCTAGAACATTATATAAGTACAAATTTAATTTTTTGAAATAAATAAGTATTTTAAAAAAATTGATGTTTTCACCGTTTTATGGCCCACCAATTTTGAATCAAGTTTTGAAACATCTATATATTCCATTTGAAAAATTAAACTTAGTATTTGAAAGTAGGAAATCAAATTTTAACTTTGTTGAAATTTTTGTATTTTTCTGATTTGATTCTTATTTTAATCAATAGTGAAAAATATTGTATTTTAAATCAAAACTAAATTTTATTCTAATTTATATATATATTTAGATTATAATTTTAATTTTTCTTAATGTTTAAGTGGATTTTTAAATCATTTAATCTAATTTTGGTCATTAGAAGTAATTTGACATTTAAATTGTACATAAAAAGGTGACAGTCTTTTGATAAGTATTTATTTCATAAAACCCCTTGAGTTTGTTTTTAACAGTGAAAATTATTTTTAAATTAATTTTTGAAAATATTTTTTAAAAAATTATGAAAAATGAATTCTATATTTGGAATCAATATGTCTATATTATGTTAACATGTTACCTATATTTTTTTATATTATGAATTGTAACTATGTAAATTTTTATTTAATGCTTTTAAAGGTAAATCTGGTAAATTACAGTAACAAACAATATGACAAAGAGAATATAATTATGTTAAATCCTTCCAAAATAATTTTGGATGAATAAAATTATAAACTTGACATCATATGTTTGAAACATATTCATTTATGGCCCCCTGGACAATAATTAGGACAATGATATTAATTAAACCAATGAAAGTGATGAAATCTCAAACTCAAATTTCTTAAATGTATAATAATTTTAACATAGGGATAACCAAATGATATAATTCAAAAAAATATTCCATTGGAAGATAACATAATTACCTAAATCATGGTAGTTTTTTTTACAAATTTAATAATTACCGTAATTTCATACACATTGATGATGTAAAAAATGTTTAGTTGATGAGAAATCCATAAAATAATTTTTATTCAAAATATAATGACAAGAAAATGCCTAAACTCATTCCCAAGTCATATTGGATGAATATATATCGACCATAAGCATCCATGTTCTCAGTAGGTGACCATTTGAATAATTATAGAATAGATCATGGCATTTATTTGATTTTATTTAAAGTGATGTTAAAGTTGCCACACTCATAATTTAATAAGAATAACATTTCTAATGATACATTTTCCAGAAGTTAAATTTGACTACATATATTCTTATCAAATATAGTAAATTTATGTCCATAATAATATATTATTTAAAAAAATTATTATAAAAATAAGTATATTAGAAAATTACACAATTTGATGTGGTGATTATTTTAAAATGGAGATATTCAATAAATGTTATTAAAAATAATAAAATAAATATAATTTAGACTAATTAATTTTTCCATTGAATTTTATAGATTACCTTGACCTATTAAGGATATAATAATATATTTTTTGGAATATAACACCTTATCTTGATAAATCAAGAAATCTATGAAATGAATTGTGTAAAAATTGACACAATTGATATTATATTAGAATGATGTTATAAGACATTTAAAAATAAAAAAAATTAAAAATATATAATAATAGTTATAAATGTCAAAAATATTCTAAAATATTCATTTATAGTATAATTGAATTCAAATAAATAAATATTTCTCCATTTTAATATTGAAATATTTCATCCAACATTATTAGGGTGTGATTAAGATTCAAGTTTGTAAACATTTAAAAACTGTCATCACCAATGAGGTTCTCCATCATGCTCTAAAGGCCCAATTTCTCACCTTGATCCCAAAAGTGGATAATTCCTCTAAAATTCAACGGTTTATGTAACATCCTAGGTATGTAAAGAATAAGACATTTTTCATATTTATTAATATTTTTGAATTAAAAATTAATATTACTTTAAAGGGGACTCTATGTTCGATGGCTTACCAGATACGCAACAACGAGTTTCTTTGAATTCTTATGTTGCCCACTAATAATATAATATTATTATTTTAAATTGTAGATAACGCCTAGCTGTTGTATTGAAGGGAATGAATAGAACTAACTAAAATATGATTATACATTTTTGTCAAATGTTTTTACATTTATCCAATAAAATTTAGGGGCTAAAAATATGAATGAATCTAATTTAAGCATAAATAATCTAATATTCACTAAAATGTCAATTTATCACCTTTTAATGGAAATAAATCATTAAATATAGTTTTTGTCACTTTTATATGTTCAATTTGACAAAATAAAATTCTCCTTTAGATTTGAGACATCAAAATTTACGTTGGGTAAATTTGTGTTATTTTTTTGTTAAAGTTCATTTTTTATGAATACTGAAAAATTCTGTATTTTTATTCCAAAGTGCTTTCTAATATAATTTATTTTTATGGTTATATTGTATTTTTAATTCGTTTTATAGTATAATTATATTATATTCTTTCCAATTAATCCAATGTTAGTCATCAAAATTAATTTCACTTTGAAATTGGACATAAACAAGGGTCGATCTTTTGATAGTTATGGTTTTTTAAAAACACGCTATTTGGTTTAAACATGAAAATTAATATTAAATAAATTAATGAAACTTATATCTTTTGAATTTTGTAAATTTGGCATCATTTTTGAATTTGGAATATCAAATATATCATAGTCTAAATTTTTTATAGTTTTCTGAAAAACATCAATTTTTGATGAATAGTGATTCCACTAAGTAGTAGTTAAAAACTGACATTCTCATTTCAATGAAATTTTACCACTACTATGGATTAAATTTCAAAAATCTGACATACATTTTTGTTATTAGTCAGTAAAATTTTGTTCTAATAAGATGAAATTTGTTTGGTGAATAGAAACTACTGACTTTTGTTTACCGCAGATAAAGGTAAATAGAGTAATTTAAGGTAAAAAGAAAATTATAATAATACAAAATTACCTTTACCATTTTCCAAACCTTACTGTTTGAGTCTTTAACGACCACGGGCATATCTCAGTTCATTTGGGCACCCCATTGAGCTACATGGGAGTGATAATTACACTTTAGATTAATTAACTTAAAGTAATGATAAAAATGACACAAACAAATATATTTTAGTAAATTAAATTTACATGGGGTTATAAAATCTATGTTTTAGACTATAAATAATCATTGTACAGATAAAAATATTTCCTACATCATGGTAATTTTTTATAATTTTTATTCATCAAATAATTAAAATTATTTATGACACAATGATGATGCAGTATTTACCTCATTAATAAATGATATAAATAAATAAGATTATAAATATTAAAAAAATAGCCAAAAACTGTCCATTTCTTATTGGATGATTTTATTTCGACCATGAGTCATATTATATTTTTCTTTAATTATTTTTTGTCCTTTTGAAACCAAATATAATTTTATAATAAAATGATTGTTTCAAACATTCCAAAAGAGACCATCCTTCCCCTTAAAAATACCCTCACTTCTTACACATTAATCACACCTCTCAATACCTTTGGATCATCCAACCCATGACCAAATAATCTCTAAGTATCCATCTCCTCCACTTATAAGCCTAAACATAGGTATAAGGCACTTCAAGAAGTCATTTTGGTTCAAAATGAAAAAAGTTACCCAAATTAATGGAAACAGATTCTCTTAAATTATTTTCATTTATTTTACTTATCCAACCCCTAAAATATTTATATTACATTATTTTCGAAAAAAAATAATCCTCAATATACTAGGATGTTTCATGATAAGGATTCGAACTAAACTTACACACACCTCCATATAATGGGTGAAGAACATATAGTTTCTGTAAACGGTAAACTAACACCTCACAAAACTATGATTGTTCGATTATATCCTACTAAATTTCATGGTGGACATTAATATGACACTATATTTTTATATGATATATATTATGTTTATGTTTTCTTTATGATTCGGTATTTTTCTTTTATATCATACCTTTATGTTTTTCATTATGGGTAAACATGATAATTTCATTTGAGGACGTGTGGACTACCACCCCCTCAAAGTGACATGACTCATTAATGCCATATATGGGACATATAAAGGACAGTGTAAATGATATTATATGTTATATTATACTTGAATTATAATATAACTATTTATCATTATGTTTTAATTACAGTAAATTAATATATAGAAATGATATTTGCGTTCAATCGTACGTACGGCTTACCGTATCCATGAACTGTGCATTTCATTTCTTACCTCCAAATGTTATGTACTATTATAAATACATGTATACACTAGGTATATATGATATATATGATATCTAAATCATGAATATCATTCTGGATATAATGAACTTTTTACCGTGTGAACAACTTGTAATTATAAGAAGTCCATTTTTGACACATGTACAAAATATCAACAAAATAGATGTTATTAACATTAATGATTACAAAATGTTTATAACATGGGAATATATGATATTAAAGAAATAATAAACTTGAAAAGTGTTATTAAGAAATTATAAATTATCTTTAGTTTATTATTTAGGATATTAAAGAATGAACGAGTCATGTCGGACAGGAGGTAAGGGACTTCATCTCTATCCCATTTTATTGAGGCATATTTCAATAATATATACCATATTATTTTACATGGCGTGTAATAAAACCCTTGGACTTTTCATTTCATTCAATTGGAATATTTTTCTATGAAGATTTTTACTAAACAACAAAAAGATTGTTTTTTAACATAACTGGTGACAATGAGCTTTCCGCCATTGCGGGTATTATTTGATATTTGGATTCCTTAATGAGCTGTAACTTTTTTAAAAGGAAAATAAATACCATATACTCTTTTTTGTATTTTGGTATTGAAAATGGGTTTTAAAATGGTTTTTATGGAAATATATTTAAGTGATATATTGTTATTGAAATGTTGAAATGTTTTCTTTCCTTTATATCTATTGTATGTGTTATGATTTTATAATGTAACATGGACATTTGATGGGTGGTTACATGATAAACCAAATGAAAGGTGGTTCCATGATAAACCAAGATGGGTTGTTAACTTATAACCTCTAATTCATTGGGTATGGATGTCTGTCGTATGGCTATTCCATTAAGTGATATGTGTGGAAGTAGACCGTATTTTTATTCCACTTAAGAATGATTATGTCCCAGGTTACCTTTATATGTATTGTATTATTTATATGGGTTTTATGGGAATAATTTGGTTACAAAATTTTAACAAATGATAATTTATTAAGTGAAGATTATTTATTACTTCATAAAGGTGAAATATATTACTTATGATAGAATAGTAATGGTTTACTTGTTGTTTTGAAAAACTAACAGTTTTCCTTGTTAGTGTATCCCTTACTGAGATTTTTATGCTCATCCAATGTTTGTGAATTCTTTTTCACATGACATAAATTTGAATAGGGTCAAGGATGGGATCACGGAAATGTCATGCTGTCTAAAACCTAGAACTAGACATGACACTTTTTTTCAAGAGTTTTTTTGGGGAAAAAGGGAAACTAAGTAGATGTTTCTACATGTATTATTCAAGTATTCATGTATATCATATGGATTAATTCTCTAAAACTCTAAACCTAAAAATATACTCAATGTGAATTATTCATTTAATTCAAGATTATGTAATGTTTAATCCCGATGCCAAATAGTTGGTATCAGAGGTTGTTTTAGACATCTTTTGGAGTTAGAATATATTTAAATTAATATCCATGAATTTTTTTATCTTAAATTATGTTTGAAATGATATTTAATTTATAGATTAACATATGGCTTCACCAATGTTATTTCTATGTTCACAATGGATTTCTGAATTGGAAACATGGTAGCTATGTTGGGACGACATCGGGAGGAAGACCACCTTCCAAATCGGCAACCTGAGATGGTCAGAATCGGAACTGAATAGTTTGTTGTAGTGATGGCACAGTTGAAATAAGCTATAAATGGTGGTGGTATCCATGCATGAGATAAGCCAGATCAACTACAAATGAGCATGTTAGTAGTGGATCATTTCATGAGGCAACATCCCCCATCATTTAGAGGATCATCTTACCTTGTTCTTGCAGAAGGGTGGATTAAATTACTGGGGGAAATTTTTGATGTAATGGGTTGTTCAGAACATTAAAAGGTTAGTCTCCCTATTTGTCATTTTGATACTGAATCTGATAAGTGGTGGTCTATGGTGAAAAATATCAAGGATAGTGAGGAGATTTATGATCTTGTTTGGGATGAATTCAAAGGTATGTTATTTGAGAAATATTTTCCTAATGTTGTTTGACTTTGAATGGAAAAATCATTCCTATAATTGAGGTAGAAGGATGAATCCATGACTGTTTAAAAAGGAACGTTCACTCGACTTTCAAGGTATATTTCATCAGAGATCATGATAGTAATATAAATCGATTTTACTCAAGATTGAAACTATGATATCAAAGAGCAGTAGCCTCTCGTGAGTTCAAAATTTATGAAAAAACATGTTCGATGTGCGGAGAAGGTGAAAATGGATATTGTCGATGATCATGTGTTCTTTGAAAAACACAGAATAAGAGTTATAGTCTGCAGGAAAAGTGAAATAATTCATCAAAAAATCCTGGAGGTAAGAGAACTAAATATCCATCTTGTGAGAAGTGTGGTAAAAAGAATCCTATGGAATGTTTATCAAAGTCTGGGAAGTGCTTTTGGTGTTGTAAGTCTGGTCATATTGCACATAAATATAAGGAAAATGATCAAGCATGTAATGAAAAGCCCGTGGAAAGAAGTTTTAAGTTCAATGAAAAGGGTTATTAGGAAAATGAGTGTCTAGAGAAGAACTCAACTAAGGGAGAGAAACCAGAATACAACCAGAATGGGGTGGTGAAATCCTTTGAAACTACTTTAGGAGATGTTGGGTCATCAAATTAAGTAGTATCATGTACACTATTTGTTTTTTCAGAATATGCCAATGTGTTGTTTGATTCAGGGTCTACACATTCATTCATTTCTGAGAAGTTTTCTAGTAAATTGGGAATTCCATTTCAAGATATAAATCTTGAACTTTTGGTAAAAAAACTAGAGGAAATGTTGAGACAAAAAGAAATTATAATAACTTTATTGTCCTTGTGTGCGGAAAGAATCTACCTATAAACATTATTTTTTTTCCTCTAGTAGAGCATGATGTTATTTTGGGAATGGATTGGCTGTCTGTTTATCATACTAAGATTGATTGTAGAGCAAAAGAGGATTCTTTTTAGAAAAATTTTCATTTTGTGTACAAGAATGAACCCTTACTTTTGATAACGTATCAGGAATCTAAGAAACTAGTAAAATATGGAAATGAATGTTACCTTGCACATATTGTTCAAAATAAAAGAACTATTGAGATTAATGATGTGATAGTGGTAAATGAGTACCTTGATGTTTTTCCAGATGAGTTTCCTGGTATTATACCTGATCGAGAGGTTGAATTTACTATTTACTTAGTCCTTGATGTTAATCCAATTTCAAAACCCCCTTATCGACAGGCTAAAATTGAACATTAAGCGTCAAAGAAGCAATTGCAGGAGTTATTAGATAAAGGTTCCATTCATCCAAACATATCACCATGGGGTGCTCTTGTCTTGATTGTTAAAAATAAATATGGTTCAATAAGAATTTTCATTGATTATAGAGAATCGAATAACATCACTATTAAGAACAAGTATCCTTTGCCTCATATCGATGATTTGTTCTTTCAGATCCAGGGAACTCAGTATTTTTCAATTTTGACTTGAGGTCAGGGCACCATCAGTTGAATGTAAGGGAGTCATATATTCCAAAGACTGCCATTCCTACTAGATATGGAAATTATGAATTGATAATTATGGCTTTTGGTTTGACCAATCCACCTTCTGTATTCATCAATCTTATGAATATAATTTTTTGTGTATTCGTAAATAAGATTGTGGTTGTATTCAGTGATGAGATTTTGGTTTATTCTGAAAGTAAATAGGAACATGAAAGTCATTTAATGGTTTTCTTGCAAACCGTAAATGAAAATAAAATGTTTGGGAAATTTGGAATGTGCGAGTGTTGGTTACTACAAATTTCTTCTATTAGTCACAATGTATCAAAAAATGGACTAACTATTGATCATTCTAAAACAATGGTTGTTGAAGATTGGCCAAGACTGAAAAACTATAATCGAGATCTGTAATTTTCTTGGTTTAGTAGGTTATTAAGGTAGTTTTGTTGAGAATTGTTTATGGTTATATAGCCCACTAACTAAGTTAACTCGAAAAGATGTTAAGTTCATTTGTACAAAAGAATCTGATGATAGTTTTCAGGAATTGAAATGATGATTAGTGAATGATCTAGTTTTGGCACTACTTTCCAGAAATATAGAGGTTGTTATTTATAGTGATGCTTAGTTGAAATTACTTGGATGTGTCCTTATGAAAAATGTTCAAGTAATTGCTTACGCTTCACGTTAGTTAAAAACTAATGAGTTAAATTAACCTGCACATGATTCGTAATTAGATGCTATTGTTTTTTTCATTAAAATTTTGGAGGACTCATTCGTATGGAGGAAAATATGAAATATATATTGACCACAATAGTTTTAAGAATATATTCACTCCAAAAGAATTGAACATGAGATAGAGGAGATGGTTGGAATTAACCAAGGATTATGATTGCATGATTCATTACCATCCATGAAAGGCAAATAACATGGCTGATGCTTTTAGTCAAATAAGTAATGCTTCATTAACCATGATATGTTTGGAACGAGATCTATTGGTTTTTTGATTTGATGAATTTTGTCATAGAATTTTTTGGTGCATTAAATTCTTCTATTTTGTTTCAGGTGTCAAGGAAATTGTCTTTATCAGATAGAATAATGAAAGTAAAAAAGAATATAGGGAGTTGTAGAAAAAGGTAGAGTTCATTCAGAAGGGTACATTTCATGATTTTAACATTTATAATGATTGTGTTTTAAGGATTGGAAAAGGATTATATCTGCCTTGTGATTTAAGTTGAAGAATGATTTGTTATGTGAATCTCATAGTTCTCCGTTTTCAGTTCGTCCTGGTAGTACTACGATGTATAGAGATCTTCGGGAGTATTACTGGTGGGAAGGAATGAAAAGAGATATTGATGATTTTATTATAAAGTGTTTGAATTTTCTGCATGTTAATGCACAGTGGTAGTTAACAAAAGGGATGCTTTAGTCTTTACCGATGATAGAGTGGAAAGGGGAAAATATATCCATGGACATCGTTGCGGGATTACAAAAAACATCTCGATGTAATAATGCAATTTGGGTTATTATTGATCAGTTGACTGAATATTCTAATTACTTTCCTATTCGAGATACTGTGTATCTTGATCAACTTTCTTGGTTGTTTGTTAAAGAGATAGTCAGGTTGCTTAGAGTTCCCCTCTCAATTGTATCTGATCGTGATCCCAGATTTACTTCTATCATTGGGAAAGGACTTCAGATGTTGTTATGAAATGAATTAAATTTTACTACAGCTTTTCATCCGCAATCAAATGGGAAGTCGGAATAAACAATTTCGACCCTAGAGGTTATTCTATGTGCTTGTTCACTAGATTACTAGGGAAGTTGGCACCAACATCATTCTTTGGATTAATTTTCTTATCATAACTGTTTTCATTCTAGTATACAGATGGCTCTATTTGAGGAATTATTTGTAATGTGTTGTCGAACACCAACATTTTTGGATGAAGTTGGTGAAAGGAAGCTAATGGGACAAGAATTGGAGGAAGATATGGTAGAAAAAGTTCAATTGATTCAGAAAAACATCAGAACATATTAGAGCAGATAGAAAAGTTTTGCCGATAATTCGAGGAAGGATATTTCTTTTGAGGTTGTTGATCATGTATTTTTCAAGGCTTCTCCATGG
The DNA here is from genome assembly GCA_963277665.1 of Viscum album. Classification (NCBI taxonomy): domain Eukaryota; kingdom Viridiplantae; phylum Streptophyta; class Magnoliopsida; order Santalales; family Viscaceae; genus Viscum; species Viscum album. Next base: position 616,727,773 of record OY728136.1, read on the forward strand.
AAACGTGTGACGCTTTTTGGTAAGAAGTGAATGTTGAGTCCGAGGTTCGTCGAACGTTATGAATTCCTAGAGAAAGTTGTATCAGTTCCGTACAGAGTCTCTTCACCTCCAAGTTTATTGTAGGTAGACAATGTTTTTCGTGTTTCAATGTTGCGAAAGTATATGCCCAATCCATTTCATGTTTTGAGTCCATAGGTAGTTCAGTTGGAAGAGAATCTCTCTTATGAGGAATAGCTAGTCCAGGTTCTTGACCATATAAAGCAAGTGTTGCAAAATAAGGTAATTTACCAGGTAAAAGTTTTGTGGAAAAACCATATTGTTAAAGAGGCAACGTGGGAATCTGAAAATGCCATGATGGATAAATACCCCTATTTATAAGACAAGTGAATAAAATTGCGAGGATAAAATTCCCAAAAGGGGGGAAGAATGTAACTGTTGGAGTTGGTGGCCTAGAACCAACTACTTTTTAAATTATTCATTATATAACCCCCTTATCACATCTTTATTGTTCTTCTGCGTGACAATGCATGTGATAATGTTCCAAGGATAACTGTTTCTTTAAAAGGTCATAGCAGATCCCTAGTATGATGAGAACCTGAAGGTTCCCTAACAATTTTCATTAATATATTTTATATGGATGGATGATGTCATTTGAGGGACACATATAATATAGGACATTAGGGGTGAGGACTAATAAAACATTGTGGCACCTTTTCATGGTGTGCTCTCTTGGTAATATCCAGGAGGATATTATGAGAACAAGACCTGCCAGTAGGAAATCCACATTTCATTGTGTCATTGGATGTTGTTATCTGCAGGCGTGTGTATTGGTCCTTGTACTTTAGGATTATTATTAATGGGTATTATAACTCGTGTACTTATATGTATTGATGAAAACTGTGGTGACGCACTGTTTTCAGTGAGGTAGGATATGTCTAGTGTGTCACGTGTATTACTACATAAATTGATAATGTGAGAAATGATTTTCCTTTTCTCCTTCATAACAGAAGTTGATATGTCAAACCCTTTGATGGAACTGATATAGCCTAAATAAACCCATGTCCATACTGATGAATGGGCGAGTTAAATTTTGGAAAGTCAAAGAAAGTATAATTGAGCACATGGGTCGATGCCACTAGCATGCAACCCACTAGATTCGAGATATCGTGACAAAGGGATTATAATACACGGTAAGAGTTCTTATGAGGTTACATGTCATTGTGGAATTAACTTCTTTTTCTATGTGTTCCTTGGTGTATTGTGAGATTCTAACCTTGGACATTAGGCATGCTTCACCCAATGCCACTGAGAAAGAGGCCTAGAGGGTCACAAAATAAGTGTGTCCAAGTATCTGAGTTAAATATTAATTTAAAAAATTAAATAAAGATTATTCCTGGCTATGGTTTAATAATTATTCAAGGATGTATGATCGAATATATTTCAACACTAGTTATTTGAGAGAATATATTGTGGGTGAAATAATATATATTAATTAGTGAGTAATGAAGTTTCATTTATTTAAGAAATAAATAGCCATTAATCAAGGTCTAATAAATGTAGTGGAGGAAATAAAGTAAAATGGAAACAAGATAAAAATGTCGTGTATATTGAATGTACACACTATGTTGTTTTCAAGGAAAATTAGCACACACCATGTATTAATGATTACATGCCATGTAGTTTTTCCAGTAAATATTTTGAGGAAATAATATTGTTTTATTAAATGATATTTTGTTATAATCAGTGAGGGTTAATGTTAAGGAATAGTTCATTCGACATGAGGGTTCTCAATATGATATAATTAAATAAATAAAATGTGTAACATATTTATTTATTGTTGGAACTCTATAACCTCAAACCCGATTATTAATATCCTCACAACCCCAAAACATTCCAAAAATAATCATTTTGCACAAAAATTCTAGAAAATTATCTCAAGGCCAGGAGAACTCCATCTTCCATGAATGTTATCAAGCCTGGGATAGATCCGCCTCCATCGGATCAAGGCGAGCTAAGGTGTACAATGCATGCAAAAACATCTCCATGCTAGAACCCATAGATTCCTTTGGCGACGTCCAGAGATACGTGGTGCATGTGTGGATCACAGCTAGAGGATGTCTATACTTGGCTTCTACGAGGTAATGACAAATCACATCAAAACATGAATGGAAAATGATAACAAAGAAATAATTCCATCAATGTAATTCTTTTCAATTAACTAAATTAATTATAACCAGCATATGATGATCTTCACGATGGTTCTACGACCCTTCTCATTATTTTAATTCTTCATTCTATTCTGATGATCTGAAGTTTTTTTATCGTGATAAATCTCAGATTAAACGTTGTTAAACGTTATAATTAATGTCGGGAAAACCCACCAACGTGATTTTTCTGCGCCCTGAACCTACAAGTGGTATCAAAGGGGTAATATCATCGATTATAATTATATAGTTTTTTCATTAGTGATTTATGAATTTTATAATTAAGTTGTTTTAATTCATGTTAATCATTCTTTAAAATCTGAATCTCCAGATCTGATCCTCCACTCTCATTTCTCATTCACTTTTCAGAAACAATTTTTTTCATTTTGATTTAAATAAAATAGAGGAACTCATCTGTAAATTCCAAATTCTCTTCTCCGTACAACACCAGAATACCCAGCGTGTATCTAGAAGTACATACCGTGTAGTCTAGGTTCAATGCATTGACTGATCTTCTAAATCAGTCCTTATATTAGATCCTATATATGTCATTTATGACACTATGTGTTGACCATGAACAAGTGGCATACAGTTTCCAGATTACATGTCGTGTGTTCCAACTGAACACGATGTGTAGTCCCTTCGGGTTAGGGGTGGACTATGTACCCCTACATGGATTGCTCGGCTAGAAACCATGTAACGTGGATACTACATGCAGTGTGTCCAATTGAACACGTCGTGTTCTCCAAAAAATTTCCAAAGTACATCTACATGCTATGTCAACGGGCACATACTTCAGATGGAAAGTGAACAAAAGTACACGTCATGTAGTCGGAACAACATGTCGTGTACTCATACAAATTACACAGATTTATTAAAATGTATTATTATATTATACAAACCCTTGAGATGTGTGCCATGGAGTAGGCGTGAAGCTGAGACACAACAGGTGATAGTTAGTTTATATATATGTGTTTAATTTAACTTCTGCGTAATGAATGGGAATTTAGTGGGTTGCCTCAAAGGTACAAGTTAGGTACAAAGATAATTTTAAATGAATATATTTGTTTAAAATTATGATGCATGAGAATCTTTGGGATATTCTGAGAAAGGGTTTAAGATAAAAGGATTGATTAAATAAAGATAATTAATTAATTTATGAATGATTTATCTTAAACAAGAACGATTAATGAATTGAATAATAGTTTTATTAATGCGTAATATCGTTGCATGCATGGATGATCATGAGCTTGACCAAGACCATGATATTTGAATGGTTAATTTTAATTTTTTTATTTAAATTAAATTTTTTGGTCTACCAACCTTATCCTCATTAATATGTAGGGTATGCACACCCAAAAATTATTTTTATGTAAAAACCCCTTTTACCCCTCACCTGCATGTCAGATAAATGCATATGTAATATATGGAGCTCCCAAGCTAGTGGAGACGACTCAAGTCAGGATACATAGTGAAACCAATCCAAGGAGATACAAAGGTGGATAGGTGGAATGCTATAACCACGAACCTAAAAGGTTCAAGGTGTTTATCCCCTTTGTCTTGGGTTAGTTTATCAACCGCTAGATAAACTAACCAATAGATAAAGATCATGATCATAAAATTTATTTTATTTCTGTCAGTTTCATGGTTTATTTATTATGGGTGTGTTGTCACGATCACACAATTGATGAATTAAACAAGGATGCAAGATGGAACTAAAATTAGATCGGCTTATGCATAAATATTATCTTTGAGAGGGTAAATCACTTATGTATATCTCACTTAATATTAACAAACATGTAATCAAAGGAAAAAAATAGAAATTTACGTAAATGTACAAAATCCCAAAAAGAAATATTAAGTCGGTATAGCCTTCCATAATTTTGGTTAGAATCGAACCATAGTTTAAACGGCTTGACCAACCCTAGTTGGGGTGCTTTCAATTATTAGGGAATTTTAATTTAGGGTTTTGGGTTGACTTGACTTGGTTCACATCAAGTGTTGACATAAATAGTAGTACATGGTGGGAACTATAGGAAAAGGTTGAGGAAATCCAAAATAAAATTATTTCAGGATTGGGGAGTCCACTTAGCTGATCAAGGAGCTGCGAGTTAATGCAGTTGGAATTTGGAATGCCTAACTAAAACCCTTAAAGGTGATTTACCAACCCTAGTGGGGGGTGAAGGGAAATATGGATCCTTTCCAATATAATAATCGTTCAATAGAATATTATGATGTTAATGGTGAGGGATATTGGATTTCTATAACATAGTGGGAGACTAATAAGTATTAATTTATTTATTTTTCTTAGTTTTATAAGGTACTAAAACCTTTTATCAACTTAATTTGTAGAAACTTCAAGAAAAATGACTTCAGACATATCATTGTGAACCATAATCAAGATTGAAATCATTATTACTGGCACCAATTTCCTATACTTGTAATGGCATTTAGACGTCATCCTTCACCATGACAGGAAATTGTATGTGTTGGAAGATCCTATTCCAATTTCACCTGAGAAAGAGGCCAGTGATAAATAAATATTTATCTATGAAAAACATAGGAGTGATTCCATAGATGTCTAGTGTTTCATGCTATCGGCCATGTCTAAGAAGCTCTTGAAGAAATATCAAAACACGGACGCGTATAGCCTGATGTCTCATATTAAGGATCTCTACCAAGAAAGGCAAGCCAAGAGAGATATGGGATCTCCAATTATATGTTTACAACCAATCTTTGAGGGACTATATTAGCTGAGACTCATGTAGTCAAGATTATTGGTTATATTGAACGTCTGGACATCTTAGGGATTAAATTCTCGGATGGGTTGCGTATAGATCTAATACTGTCATCACTGCCCAAGAACTTATCTTGTTTCATTGTCCATAATAACATGAGAAACTATTAGATGATTCTATCAGAACATCTGACCTTGATTCTCTAGATAGATAAGGACATGGGGGGGGGGTGACAAACCTGTAGTACTTATGGTGAATAATAAAAGAATGGAAAAGGAAAATGGGAAAAAGACTTATAAACAGTTAGAATCCCTCGAGCACCGTCCTTCCAAGAAGGGGAAGATCTAGAGGCAGGGAAAGGAATTAGAGGTAGTATGTTTTACATGTGGAAAGCAAGTCCACTAGAAGAAGAACTTCACCTAGAAGCATGAGGATTATAAAGGTACGTTCGTTATCGAGTGTAACAATTCCATTTCTAGACATTGGGTATTAGATACATCTTGTGGGGCTCACATTTGTTTAAAAATGTAGGAACATAGTTGATTTAGAATTATTTCCAGAGGAAAGGTGGATCATTGAGCTGCCAATGGCGTGAGGCTGGCTACGTTGGCCATTGGTGACTACCACCTCTCATTTTCGACTAGGATGATTTTGGTTTGACATAACTATTATTATGTTCCTAGTGTTACCAAGAATAGAATTTATGTATCTTGTTTGTATATATATGGATTTATTTTCGTGTTTGAAAATAATGGTTGTCTCTTTTATAAGAACAATGTATGTTATTGTATGGAGCAATTAAATAATGGTTTGTTTGTATTAAATTACGAAAACCATGTGTTGGAAGTCGATAATGAAACAAACTTACATGACAAATACATCACCAAGTTGTGGAATCACTGTCTCGGACATGTAAACGAGAAATACTTGAAAAATATCTACTAAGATGGATATTTTGACTCTATGGAGGTAAAACAACTTGATAGATGTCATGCATGTTTACAAGGTTAAATGAACAAGCCGCCTTTCAGTGGACAATGTGAAAGGGCCACAGAGCATATAGGATTGGTGCACATGGACCTGTGTGGACCGCTTCTAGTAGAAGAAAGAGGTGGATATTCTTACTTCATTACTTTCACTGATGATTTGAGTATATATGGCTATGTCATCTTAATGAGCTATAAGTCAGAAGCCTTAGTGAAATTTATGGAATTCAAGAATTAAGTAGAGAATCAACATGATAAGAAGATATTGAAACATTGATCAGATTGAGTTGGAGAATATCTTAACCAAGAGTTCATCGATCTTTTATGGGAGTCTGTGATGCTATCTCAGCTCACAGATCTTTATACACTATATCATAATAGAGTTAGGGAAAGGAGGAACCACGCCTTGTTGGACAAGGTGAGGCCAATGATGTGTCATATAGATCATTCATTGTCCTTTTGTGGATATTCATTAAGAACTGCCACATAAATATTCAAATGAGTAATAACTAAGGTGGGAAATGGACTTCTATCTGAGTTATGTAATGGAAAGAAGCCCATTTTGTCTCACACATGTGTATGGGGATGTGAGGCATTAGTTAATGCCTTTTCAGGCAACAAACCAGCACCCCAAGGAATGATTTGTATCTTTATAGGGTATCCCAAGGAAACGAAATGATATTACCTATATAACCCTTCAGACAAGAAGGTGATTGTTGCAAAAAAATCCATCTTTATTGAGAGGTATCACATCCTAAAAAATTATTGTTCGATCAAGATTGATTTTGATGAAGTTGATGATCATGATGCATAGGAGTTGGTACAAGAAAAAATTCCACAGGACGTCGTGGAAGTGGTTCTAGAAAAACATGTACTGCGTAGGAGATCAAGAGATGTAAGGGAACCAGAGAGATTTGGTTTCCTAGTGGCCAAGGATGGTGAATCCTTATTGCTGGACAAATGATGAACCTCTCTCCTAAAAGGAAGCAAAAGAATTCTCATAAGCTGCAAGACGGCTGGAAGCTATGAATTCTGATATGGATTCCATGTATCAGAACCATGTCTGAGTTCTGGTTGATGAGAAATTTGAGGTAAAGCCAGTTGGATGAGAATGGGTATTCAAGAGAAAAATGGACCTAGAAGGTCAAGTTTTCACCTATAAAGAAAGGATAGTGGCTAAAGGATTTAGACAATGTCAAGGAATTGTCTATGATTAACTATTGTCTCCAGTTTCCATGTTTAAATCCCTAATAATCTTACATGCCATAAAATATTACCATGACTATGATATTTGAATAATGTATGTCAAAACTGCATTCCTTACCAGGAACCTTCACGAAGATGTCTATATGACACAACCGGAAGGGTTTGTTACACCAGTTGAATCGAAATGGGATTTCATGTTGTATAAATCCATTTATGGCTTAAAGAACCCTTCTAGGTCCTAGAACATTTGATTTAATGAATCTATAAAGAATTTGGTTTCTTTAAGAATGAATGTGTGCCATTTGTTTATAAGCAGTTTAATGGGAATGAGATTGTTATCCTATTAGTATATGTAGAAGACATATTACTTATTGGAAATGATGTACTGGTATTATAGTTAGTTAAGGAATTGTTGAACAAGTGTTTCTCCATGAAGGAATTTGCTGAATCATCCTACATTCTAGGGATCAAGATCATTCGTGATAGATCAAAGAGGCTTCTTGGACTATGTCAGAATACATACATTGACAAGATACTAAATCGATTTAGTATGGAACAATCTAAGAGAAGATTAGTTCCAGTGTCACATGGCCTATATCTTTCTTATAAAATGTTTCCACATAAACAACAAGAGAAACATAGAATGAGTAAGATCTCATACGCTTCGGCTATAAGATCCATCATGTATGCCTCGTTATGTACCAGGCTTGATGTTTCCTATGCACTGTGCATGGTAGGCAAATATCAAGAAGATCCAGAAGAACAACATTGGACTGCTGTTAAGACCATCCTTAAGTGTCTGAGAAGAACTAAGGATATGTTCCTGGTGTATGGATGAGATGAGGAGTTTGTAATCAGACGGTATGCTAATGCTGGTTTTCAGACATATGAGAATGATCTGATGTCGCAATATGCATATGTGTTTTGTCTATATGGAGGAGTTGTGAGCTGGAAGATTTCAAAACATCTAGTTATCACCGATTCTACAGTAGAGTCTGAATATATATCCACTTTTGATGCAGCCAAAGAAGCTATCTGGATTCAGAACATTTTCCAGGAGCATGATGTGGTGCCTAGCATTAAAGATCATATCACGTTGTATTGTGATAATATTGTAACAGTGTCTCTTGCAAAAGAACCAAGGTCACATCAACGGATAAAGAAGATACATTGAATGTATCACCTCTTGAGGGATTTATATCAATGGGGTGAATTTTAGTGAGAAGAGTGTCCACATAATAGAACATTGCAGAGCCCGTGACTAAAGGTCTATCTCCTCGGAAGCATGAATATCATGTGAGGGCTAGCGGGTTAAAATTTGTTAGCTATGGGATCTTGACCAAGTGGGAGTCTATTGGATTTTGTGTCCTAGAACAAACTACTTTGTAATTTATTCGATAAATAAACACCTTATCATATCTTGATTGTTCTTATACGGGACAATGCATGTGATAATTTCCCAAGGATAGCTGTTGCATTAAAGGGTTATAGTGGATCCCTATTATGATGAGAACCCGAAAGTGACATAACACTGTTCATGAATATATGTTCTATAGTCAGATGATATTATTTGAGGGACAATAATAACACATTCCATTAGTGTTGAGGACTCATAAAACATTGAGGCACATTCTCATGGAGTGAACCCTTGGTAATATCCATGAGGATATTATGAGAACAAGACCCACCAGTAGGAAATCCACATTTCATAGTGTCATTGGAAGTTCCTATCTGCTGACATGTGTATTGGTGCTTGGACATTAAGATTATTATTAATGGGTATTACAAATTGCACACTTAGATGTATTGACAAAAACTGTGATGATACACAGTTCACAGTGAGGTAGGATACATTGGATGCATCGCGAGTAAAACTACATTAATAGGAAATCTGTTAAAGGATTTGTCTCTTCTATTACCTAACGAAAGTTTATATCTCATTCCCATTGATGGAATTGATATAGCCTAAATAAATCCATGGCCATGGAAAGGAATGAGTGACTTCCATTCTGGAAAGTCAAAAAAGAATAATCAATCACATGGGTTGATGGCACTATAATTAAATTAGCCTAATTCGAGATATCATGAAAAAGGGATTATATTACACGGTATGCATTTATATGAGGTGAATCATCATTTTGGCATTAACATCTTTCACTATGGGTGCCTTAGGGTGTTTCTAGATGATAATGTTGGATTTTAGGTAGGGTCCGCCTAATGCCACTAAGAAATAGGCTTAGAGGGTCACACACCAAGTGTGTCCATCTAACTCAGTTAAATATTAATTTAACAAGTTAAATAAATATTATTCCCAACTATGGTTTAATAATAAGATAAGGATGCCTGATCTCATTTATTTCGACACTAGTTATTCCAGAAAATATATAGTTGGTGAAATAATATAAATTTATTAGTGAGTGATGAAGTTACATTTATTTAAGAAATAAATAGCCATTACCCAAAGTCTAATAAATTTGGAGGAGGAAAAAAAGAAAACTAAAAACAATATAAACACGTTGTGTACATTGAACGCACATGCCATGTTGTGTTCATGGAAAATGATTTCACACTGTGTATTACTGATTACACGCCGTGTATTTTTTCCAATAGGGATTTTTAGGAAATAATATCAATTTTATTAAATGATATTTATTATAATCATCGTGGGAACATGTCAAGGAATTAAAAATTCGATATGGGGGTATTCAATAAGTATTAATGATATAAATAAAATCTGTAACACATTAATTTGTTGTCATAACTCTATATCCTAAATCCAGATTATAAATATCCACACAACCCAAACACTTTTCCAAAAAGAATCATTGTGCACAAAAATTCTGTAGAATTCTCTCAAAGCCGAGAGAACTCCAACCTCCATGAATTCTCTAAAGACCGATAGATACTCCTCCATTCGATCGAGGTGATATAAGGTGGAAAACACGAGGAAAGGCTTCCCGATGCTAGGACCTGGAGATTCCTTTGGCAATGTCTTGATATATGTTGTGCATGTTTGGATCATTTCTAGAGGAAGTCTACACTTGGCTTCTGTGACGCAATAATTAATCTCATAGAAACATGACCGAAAAACATAAACGTAGAAATAATTCCAACAAGGAAATTATTTTCAATTAATTAAATTAATTATAACCAATATATGATGATCCTCTCGATGGTACCAAGGACCTTCTCTTTCTTTTTTTTATCATTCTAATCTGAAGATTTCATGATTTATTATCTGGATGGATTTCCAATTGAACGTTGTTTAATGCTAAAATTAATGTTGGGCTAACCCGCCAACGTGCCTCCGCTGTGCTCAGAACCTACAGTAACATCCCAGGTAAATAAAGAATACGGAATTTTTCATATTTATTTTTATTTGTGAATTTAATATTAATTTTACTGTAAAGGGGATGCTATTTTTTATGGCTTACATGATATGCAATAATGGGTTTCTTTTAAATATTACATTGCACACTAACAACATAATATCATTATTTAAAATGGTAGTTAATTCCTTGTTGTTTTACTGGTGGGAATGAATAGAACTAACTACAATATGATTATAAATGTTTTAAATGATTTTACAATTATCCAATAAAAGATATGAGTTTAAAATATGAATGAATCTAATTTTAATCATAAATACCCTAATATTCACTAAAAGGTCATTTTACCGAAATTAAATTTGGAACTTTATTTTAATCTAGTTTTGTTCCTTTTTATATGTTTAATTTGACAAAATAAAATCCTGCTTTAGTTTTGAGACATCAAAATTTACTGTGGGTAAATTTTTGGTATTTTTCTGGGAATGTTTATTTTATATAAATAGTGAAAAATACATTATTTTTATTCAAAAGTACTTTTTAATCTAAGTTATTTATGTGTATATATTATCTTTTTAATTAGTTTTAAAATTTAATTTTAATATATTTTTACCAATTAATCCAATGTTGGTCATTGGAATTAATTTCACTTTGAAATTGGAAGTAAACAAGTGTTGATCTTTTGATTGTTATTGTTTTTTAAAAACACTCTATTTGTTTTGAAAAACGGAATTAAATTTAAATTAATTAATGAAACTTCAAAGTTTTTAATTTGTTAAAATAGAAATAATTTTTGAATTTAGAATATCACATATAGTTTAGGGTTGATTTGTTTTTTGAAAAACATCTATTTTTAATGAATAGTGAAACCACTAAGTAGTAGTTAAAAATAGACATTTTCATTTAAATGAATTTTTACCGCTTATGTGGATTATAATTTCGAAAATACAAAATATATGTTTATTATTCGTAAGTAAAATGTTTTTCAATAAGTTGATAATAATTTTTTGTGAATAGTAATTTTTGACTTTTTTTTACCGGGGTTTAAGGTAAATAGTGTAATTCAAAGTAAAAAAAATATATTATAATAATACAAATTACTTTAACACATGTTCTACCTTTTTGGTTGAGACATTTATAATCATGGAAATTTTTGGGCCGATATTGGGACCCCACGGAGCCACATGGGAGTGATAATGACACTTTAGATTAATTAACATAAAGTGATGATAAAAATGACATGAAAAAATATCTTTTTGACTGTTTATTTGTACATGGTGTTATATAATAAATATTTTTGACTATAATTATTCTGTGGAAATATAAAAAAAACAATAAATCATGGAAATTTTTTTATAATTTTTAGACATCAAATAAATATAATTAGGTATGACACTATGACGATGTAGTATTTACCTCATTAATAAATGATTTAAATAATTGAGATTATAAATATTTAAAAAATATTCAAAACCTGTCCAATTCATATTGGATGATTTTATTTCGACCATGAGTCAACTTCTGTTTGAATTTAATGATTTGTGGACCTTTTGAAACAAAATATATGTTTATAATAAAATAATTGTTTCAAACATTCCTAAAGATCCCCTCCTCCCCCTTATAAAAATCCATCACTTATTATTCATTACTCACACCTCTCATGCCATTTGGATCGTCCAATCCCTAACCAAATAATCTATCATGATTCATATCCTCCTCTTAGAAGCCTTAACTTTGGTAGAAGTAACTTCAAGAATTCATTTTAGTTCAATCCAAAGAAATTTACCCATATTAAAGGTAACCGTTTTTCTTATATTCTTTCCATTTATTTTACTTATCCAACACCTAAAATCTTTTTATTACTTTTTTTAACAACACCAGTATCCTCAATATACTAGGATGCTTTTATGAGAATGATTCTAACTACACTAACACACAAATCCATCTAATGGGTGAAAAACGTACTATTTTTGTAAATGCAAAACTAAAGCCTCACGAAACGATGATTGTTCGATTATCTCTTTATGCCACTCATGGTGGCCATTAAGATGACACTATATTAATATATGATATATATTATTTTTATGTTTTCTTTATGATTATGTATTTTTCTTTTATATTGTACCTCTATGGTTTCCATTATGGGTAAACATGATAACTTCATGTGAGGAAGTGCGGACTACTGCCCCATCAAAGTGACATGACTCGTTAATGCAATATGTGGGATGTATAAAGGATAGTGTTAATGATATTATATATTATCTTATACTAGAATTATAATATACATATTTATCATTATGTTTTAATTAAATTAAAATAATATATAGAAGTGAAAGTAGCGTTCATTTGTACGTACGACTTACCATCTCCACGAACGGCGCATTTAATTTCTTACCTCCAATTGTTATGTATTATTATAAATACATGCATATAATAGATATATATTATATATATGATATCTAAATCATGAATATCATTCTGGATATAATGAAATTTTTCCCATGTGAAAAACTTGTAATTATAAGAAGTCCAATTTTGAATCAAGTACCAAATATCTACTAAACGAATGTTATTATCATAAATGAATACATAATGTTTATAACATATAAATAAATGATATAAAAGAAATGATAAACGTGAAAATGGTTCTTAGTAAATTATAAATTAACTTTACATTAATATTTAGGAGATTAAACAATGAACGAGTATAGTCAGACACGAGGTAAGGGTCTTCTTCTCAATCTCCTTTCATTGATGCAGATTTTGATAATATATACCTTCTTCTTTTGCACGGTGTGTAATAAAATCCTTTGACTATTCATTTCATTCAAATGGGAGGCTTTTTCTATGAATCATTTTACTACAAGACAATAAACAATTAACGTAAGCAGTGAAAATGACCTTTCCATCGCTATGAGTATTATATGATCTTTGGATTTTTTAAGAAGCCGTAATGTATTTAAAAGGAAAATAAATACCATATACTATTTTATGTATTTTTTAATTGAAAATTGTTTTCATAATGGAATTTTTATGGCAATATATTTCTGTGATATATTGTGATTGAAATGTGGAAATTGTTTCTTTCCTTTATATTTGTTTTCTGTGTTGTGATTTTATAATGGTACTTGGACAAATTACAGGTGGTTAGGTGATAAACCCAATGATGGGTGGTGCTGTTATAAACGAGGATGGGTGGTTACATTATAACATCCAATTCACTGGGTATGGAAGTCAGTTGTATGGCTATTCCATTTAGTGATATGTGTGGAAGATGACCGTATGGTTATTCCGCTTAAGAATGTTTATGTCCCATGTAACCTTTATATGTTATGTGTTCTTTATATAAGTTTTATGGTAATATTTTGGTTAAAAAAGGTTAATAAATGATATTTTATTCAGTGAAGAGTATTTATTACTTCACAATGGTGAAATGTATTACATAGTATAAAATATTTGTGGTTTACTTGTTGTTTTTAAAAACTAACTGCTTTCCTTCTTTATGTATCCCTTACTAAGCTTTTTATGCTCATCCCATGTTTTTGAAATGTTTTTCATAGGACATAATGTAGAAAAGGGTCAATGATGGGATCAAGGAAATGTCATGCTATCGAAAACATGGAACTAGACATGACTCTTTTTTTCATGAGTTTTTTTGAAAATAAATGAAACTGAGTTGATGTGTCTACATGGATTATTCAACTCTTCATGTATATTTTATGGCCTAATTCTCAAAAACTCTAAACCTGAAAATATTATCAATGAGAAATATTCATTTAATTTAATATTATGTAATGCTTAAGGTTGGGTCCTTATAGTGTAGACCTATATCTCTTATCAAAACTTTTTTTTAAATCATTTAAAACATACATTCTATTATCACGGATAAAATTGTCTCCTCTAACCAATTTTGTTTTATAATGGGTAGATCCATTCAAGACTGTATATTCCATGCCTCTAAGTGTGCTAATAATTTCAATAAAACTGATAGAGGTGGAAAAATAGTGATTAAACATGACATCAGAAAATCTTTCGGCACCATGGAATTGATTTTTATATTCAGAGTCCTTCATTGGTATGGTTTTAACTCCTCATTTATCACTATAATCAGAACTCTCTTCCACTCGGTTTATATCTCCATTAGAATCAATTTTTCACCTAATGGATTCTTTAAATGCACCAAAGGGGTCAATAAAGGTGACCCCATGTCATCCATTCTCTTCTTGATAGTCAAAGACTACCTCAGTCATCTGGTCAACCAGAACAAGCTAAAGCACATACATGTCTCTAGGAATGTGAATGCTCCTCCTCATAAATTTTATGATAATGAGATCATAATTTTCCTTCAAGGGGATAAAATAAACATTATTAATCTAAAAAATGTTCTCTCACACTATGAAGAAGTTTTTGGTCAAACCCTTAGTTAGAACAAATTGTGAATTTTCTTTTGGAAGAATTTCCCTCCCAGTAGAAAATAAAACATCATCAGTGATCTAGGCCTTAATGAAGGTATGATCCCTTTCACTTATCTTGTTGTTCCTATTTTTTTGGGCAGGCCCAAATGTTGTCACATTGCGTCTATTGTTGACCATGTTCAAACTAAGCTGACTTCTTGGAAATTTAAATCTCTCTCTATGGCAGGTAGGACTTGATTTTTTAAATCCACTATTATCTCAAAGATGGTTTAATCCATTGTGGTTTATAAATGGCCAGTTTTTCTCATTTAAAAAATTAACACCACAAAAAATAACTTCATTCAGACTGGTAATATTCTGGAATGAATATTTGTGATTGTTCCTTGGTCAACTTGTTTCATGTCAATTCAAAATAGGGGTATGGGGATAAAAATATCAAATACTTTAATGAAGCCCTTCAAGCTAGATTCAAATTCAATCCTTTTCAAAATACTTATAAATTCATTACCTTTCTCAATATTTGGTTTCATGATAAAATTAAAATGAGAAATACCACTATCAATAATTCATCAAGATGGCCTTCCATTAAATCCTCCTTAACAAATATTATGAATAATTCCAGATGGATGGTATCTAGAGACTCCTTTTTGAAATTTTGGTTGGATAGCTGGACTGGAATACCTTTAATTACAATGATATATTTTGATTAAACACTTGATATGATCAATAGATACATCCAAGAATTTAATAATTCTCAACATGATCACCTTCATGACACATTTTTGAATTTCATTGAATATTTACCTTTCACTCACACCATTAATTTCTTAACTTGGGAACCTGCACACAATGGTATGCTTAACTCAAAAGATTCTACAATCACTATTTAAATAACTATAAAAGTGATGATGTCAGGTTAGAACACCTCAAAAAATATTAGATAAAACCTTTGAGATTCAACCTCATAGGGCGTCATTCTCACAACAGAGTTCCCAATAAAAATTTCCCCTAATCTTTTGGCATTCTTCTCTGCTCTAATTGAAAAATCAATAATTTACTGGGAGAAAATGCTAATCATCACTTTCTCTCATGTGTTACTATTTCTACTATTTGGAAATACATTCTTGACATATTCGATTACAAATCACTGATTTTTGATACCATCAAACCTCACCATAAAAAATGTTTAGAAATGGATGGCTCTCAGTAAATTAAGAACATATTCCTTATTACGGTTGCTGAGCTACACCATGTGATCTGGTATGATCAAAATATTATTATTCATAACAATTAATCATTTAAAAAAAATGAAGGTTAGATGAGGATCCTCATAGCAATACAATTAGATTCCTTGATTCGAAAGGGGCATTGTCACAACATTGTGTATGACTTTGGGATTCTGAAGCATCTAATGATTAAAGGAAATTCCTTTCAGTCGTATTGCACACTAGAGGTGTCCTGAAGAGACCCACTACCTGGATTGTTCATGATCAATATTGATGGCACCTACAGGGGAAATCTGGGGCCGGTAGGGTATGGGGTTGTCTTCAAGAATCACCTCAGTCAGGTACTTGGATGCTTCATGGGTAAATGTGGGATTTCCACCTCCATCGAAGTTGAGGTGTTGGGTTTGATACCTATTATTTCCTTTTCCAAGATCATCCGATGGAACAATCATTGGATTGGAAGTGACTAGATTACTATTATCTAGGATATTTTGAATGGAATAACTCATCTTTCTTGGTCGATTACTACCAGATGGATGGAATCCATCCATTCACATATCAATTTTACTATATAGTCACACATGCTTCTCAAGAAGCAAACATGGTTGCAGATGGTCTGGCCAACATGGGAGTAAATCAGGACATTACCTGGTGTGAATACCTTCCTGCTGCTATTATTTTCATTCATTAAAAATATTGTAATATTTTCCTGTTTTTTAGACTCTTGTGACCATTCTTTTTTAAGATAATATTTGTGACTTTCTCGTTTTTGGCCAAGGCATCACCTTTCAAAAAAAATCCAATTAAAATGATATTTTTAAAATTTATATGAAAACATCTCTAAATTTTATTGGATGATGAGATTTAAATATTATGAAATATTAACATTGAATATATCACATTTTTATGGTATTTGGATTTATTTTACAATTATTATACATTAATATTTTTGAGATTTCCAAAAGAGCCGCTCACCAAAATTATAAAAGGGAACTTCTTTCATCAACACTTCATTTAATTTTGAGACATAAACCACGACCGTACCCTTTCTTTTTTTCCTTTTAACACCAATTTCTTATTTAAGAGGTTTTGGTTATCTTCAAAGACTAACTCCAGTGCTCTATGAATATATTTATAGGAAGTACGCCATGTAAGAGGTAATCTCTTCTACTGATTGTTTCAAACTGATTTCTTTTCTACTTCAACTTATTTATTTGTGTGATTATAAATATATGATATTTGAATCAATAATATACATATCTGTTATTATAAATATGAAACAACCATATTTATTCTTCAATACATCCTATGAAAAATTAAATCACTGCGCGTGCGTACGTATGGTTTACCGTCTCCACACCATCGTGTACTCTATTTTTCGTCACCGCCTTATTTGGATGGGTATAACGACAAATGTAATAACTATATATGATTTTTATAAAATGGTTTTAATTTTGAATTTTTTTAATCCATCCCCTTAAAAATCATTCAAAAACAATTCCAATGATATCATCTCTCATGCGTATGTTTAGCTTATTATCTTCACAATGTGATGAGATTCATTCTACATGATGTTCATTAAAGAATGATTATATTATTGTAATTAATGAATAAATATGGTATCTATTATGTTAATATCATTTTATATTTGTATTACTATGACCTAATTAGGATAGTTGATACTTATTCGACATAACATACATAAGAACAAAAGGCAGTTAACACCCGAATAATGAGTAACACAGAAATGTTACTATCAAATGAGGAAAATATAATCATATATGAAATCATAAAAATGAATATTCTTCATAAATAATTCAATAAAAATATTCAAATTATAATATAGGATGTTGGACTATATAGTATCATATCAGACCTATGTTAATGGATTATTTTGTCTCACTTTTATTTTAGTGGGACAAATGCTTTATACACCATTTATTTATTTTGTGTGGTGTTTATATTACCCAAGAATGTAATTATTATTATTATTATGAAGGTAATGATATTTAAATGTTCATATAAGTTTCTTTATTTATTGATTCATATTATTTTACTGATTATTAATTTGTATGGGATAATTTTTCAATCTCATTTTTATCCATGATTATTTATAAGTAAGTATTTAATATGGATATATTTATCATTCTTTTCCATGTTTTCTGAAATAATATCCAAAAATGTTTACTATTGTGCTATGTTTTTTAAACTCATTTTTACCAATTTATTTACTTTTACTACATGCGATGGATGGAATCTTTATTGTGTTTAACATATGAGGTACTTTTTGACATTTACAGCACATGTATGTGGATAATTTTTTTACTTGATAATACATGGGTATATTTTTACAGTTTCATTAAATTTTATTTACATGGAGATTCCTCTAAACAATTTCAAGTTTATTTAAAAAAATATTTAATTTTAAAATTTAATTTCATTCTGAGAGAAGAAAAATATATTTAGGAAGAAATGATATTTTTCAAATGAATTATGTTCAAGTGTTTTATCAAAATTATAATTTTTCTAAGATGATGCTATTTAAATACAGTTATGTTTCTATCCCTATTAGAAATATAATTTGACTGTGTTAATGATGGAATGATATTTTATTTTTATTATGGTATGATAGAATGGTCTTTAAGAAACTTGTTTTATTTCTTAGGTTTTGGTATGATGAATGATTTATTTTTTCGGGAATAAGTGTGAATTATTTCATTATAAGATAGGTGGGACCTATATCTTCATCCAATGCATTGGGTAAATAATTATATATCATTATATTGTAATGATTATAATGGAAAGTAAATATAGTTTATTAATATAGGGATAGAATGGCATGTAAATCTGGTTCAATAATACAGGCTGTAATGACAAGTAAATCCGATTCCATACTCGACTTTTTCCACAACAATGGTCTTGGCAGAAATTCCTTGGATAATATGGAAATCATATTATGTGCATATTTTTACAAAAATTAGATGTTTTATTACAATTTTATTTTATCTTATTTAATGTTGATTTATGACCTATTCCATACATACTACTAGGATTTAATTCATGACTCATGGTTTTGATTTTTAAATGTTATGGTCATGTCTTTACATTCAGCTTTTTATGGTTTGTTTTTTTTGTTCTACATGATTACCTTCACAAGGTATTTGAGGTCACCCATTTTATGTTTTCTTTTCCTAATGATATAAAGAATGTTTTTTTGGAAGAAAATAAATGGTTAAGATCCTTATAAGTGATGATGATGATCTGTCACCATGTTATAATATTATGTTTTGAGTGTCCAAAGACAATAAAATAACATGGTATTTGAGAAAATATTTGTGTAATGTATTATGTATTTGTTTAAAGAAATTTAATTTTGATATATGTCAAGCCTGGATCGTTATAGTCACTATCCTTTAGTGATTGGGGAGTTCCCCTTTGGTAGAAAAAAATGACTTTAGATATTAAATTTGTATTCTGGTCACCAATGTAATAGAAATGATTGTGACATTCTTCTAGAGGGATCCCAATACCTCTTATGACTTGGATTTTTAGTGTTCCTAATTAATAATAGTATTTAAGGCTCTCTCATTTGATGATTAGTCATAAACTAATTGATATTTTAAATTTTAGGGCATTGAAAATTCATTGTCTTAAAATATGTACCGAGTGGTCTATTTATATAAAAACCCAAAAGAAATCTCCCTTATACTTTTGACCAAATTAAATTCCAGTTTCAATATAATAACCCTTCATCTTAATATTATATTATGATGCATTAAAAAGGATTCATGTTATTTAAAATATCAATTCAGTTTCCCATGAATTTATTTATTTTTATATAAATTTATCATGGTCACGTAAAACCCCCTCTATTTTTTTGTAAATAACTAGGGTACTACAAAAAATTCATGTGGTTGAAAAAATATTAAAGACAAAATAATCAACTCTATAACCACAAGTAATTTTCTCCTTCATAGGTAAATTGACTAAAACCCATATTAACATCCCATGATCGTATACATTCTATACATTTGAATCAAAAATGATTCCCAGGTATCATAAATCCTTCATTAGTAAAGAAAGAATTTTTCCTAGGAACAAAAATGGTGTCCCATGTACATAACACATTCATGAACATAATCTGATCCCACCTTCTCATCATAAATTTTATATTGGAAAAATAATTCTTTCATAGTCATTTAATTTATTCCGGATCATAAACTGTTATTTATAATTAGAAAATTCAAATTTAAAAGGACCAAAACTTTTGATCTAGGATATTTTTCAGCTATATGAGTACTCAAATAAAATCCAATGAAATGAAAATCACCCCTAAATAACATATTGAGCAATTATTTATCATTTAAAAGGATATTAAATATTTTTAATACCATAAAATGGGACTTTAGGTTTTTTATCCTTCAAACAATAATGGATTAAATAATCCCCACTAAAAAAATATATTGTTGTGATTAGTCAGTTTCAACGGGACCCCATCGCAAATGACCCATTGAAAAAAATGGGGTCTCAATTATTATTTTTTCGATAGACCATCAAAAAAACATTGTATTCATGATGATTAGTAGCTTTGTCACAAAAAACATTTATTAATTTTTTAATAAACTTTTTGCGACACCCTTTAAACCGTCACATATAGTTTCCTAGTTTTTACACTTTTGTGGTGGACCATTGCAATTACTTATGAGAATATAAAAAATAAACCTTATATTGACAGACCATCGCAATTAGTGTTTTCGATGGATAGTCAAAATTAGTATTCAAGACAGATCGTCACAATAAGTTAAAAAATTAAAAAAAAATTAAAAAATTACATAATATAAATTATAATTTAATATTAATATAGATAAAATCCTAATATTTATATTAATAAAATAATATTATTTATAAAATATTAATATAATATATTATTAATGTAAATAAAATAAACATATTATTATTTTAAAATAAAAATAATTATTAAATAATTCATTAATATAGTATTATTATTATTAATATTACAAAAATAACAATATTATTAATAGAATAAAAATGTGAGTATTCAGAAACATATAATAATTTTTTAATTATTAAAAAAATACAATAAAAAATTAAATAAAAAATAAAATACTATAATTTTTGAGATAATATAAAACTCACACTATTTAAAACATAAAATAGTTTATATTATAAGAAAAATACATTCAAATGTTTCATCATAAAACAAAATATCATCATTGATCAAGGGGTGGGTCATCTGGTGGAGTGGGAGGAGATTTTGAATAGAACTTCAGCCCTAAAATACAAGTCATACATCACATGTACTCTATCTGCTACTACTCTTGCTCCTACCTCCATCAACTCATCTCATCCTGCATTTGTTGTTGTTGTTGCTGCTATTGTAGGAACTCTTCCTGCTACTATTGCTTCCACTAACACAACTCCTCCAACTCCCAATGCATTGTCTGTATATGCTCACTCTGAGCTTGTAGATGCACCTAATACTATGCATGAGATAATGATAACTCTCTATATGATCCTTTCGAACTAGACACTAACATCCCAGGGTTCCATAAAACACCTCCTGGATTACTCGATAGTCGATACCAACAAATTGGTCCTTTTAGAAGACATACAGGGTCATCTGCATCCATGCTCCCTCATCAAATCGGGGGGGGGGGGCACTAGTTTAACCATCGGTATTGGTCTAACTCTCAACATATGTTTTAGACATTGTGGCCTCATATAACTCCTTCAATTGGAATTTTAAATTAAAATAGTTAAAATATTATTTGTAGTAAAATTTAAAGCTCAAAAAAGTATACTAACCACAGTCTCATGCTGTAGAGCACCTTTAATCTTTCCAGTGACTGGATCCCTATGAATCACCCTATAAATGTTGTACTCTATGATATCGGGTTGTGAAACTAGCTATAAGAATATAAAATAAACCTTTTACATTTAAATTTATATACAATGTTTAATAAATTTTCTTACCAAATTCTCCCTATGAGTACTAAATGTACAACTAGTAGCTCGATGTTCCACCTTTTATCTCCCTTGATCTTGCCGACCTACTGATGATCTACTCTGAAACCGTATACTCAACCAATTTTTTCATAATCCATCCTAAACCTGAGATTAAATATTATCTGGTCAGTGGATCCGGCATGTCTTTTCAAACTCCTTCACTCTTTCTTTCTCAATTGAATTCATTTTCAAATTGTGCAAAAAATTATTCCAAAAAAGACACATAGCTCCATTTCATGTCTTCCAAATATCCTCATGCTTTCTCTCTGCAATGGGATACCATAAACCCTAAAAATAATTTATTTCATCTGGTTATTAATTAATTAATTTGAAAATGAATATTATTTATTTATTTACCATCTAATTATCTAACATGTACAGTTGAACATCAATAAGAATTTGATCCCATGACAGGCATGCATCTGAAAAATAATTATGCAATATAGCGATCCCCTGTCCAACAACTATGTGCATAATGGTATGATAAAATGAAAATTTAATCAAACAATTAGAATATAAATAAATTGATAAAAATTAACTAAATTTATAGGTAAACATACCTATGTGTGCATGGATCGAAACCGTGGTGTGGAAATCACTTGGGGATAGGGTCGGGAATCATCAGTTGGGCAAGACCACACCCCCTCCAAGTTCCCCATGAATGGTCAATAGTCTAAGGGTTAGCTGATCATACCTCCTGCTCGTCTTAAGGTATATCAGCCTTCAGTGACATACGATACAGATCCTCATCCATATGAAACATGAAATGATTATTCCTTCCAAAAAATTGAAAATAACTATTATATATAGATATATATTATATATGAATATAACTAGAATTTTACTCTTTCAATGTCCATCTTCATCCTCAACATCATATCTATTGATTTCAATGTCATTGACTTCCTCCACATCATCATCAACTATCATATATGTTCTCGGTTCATCATCTCTTGTCATTTTGAATTTCGTTGTAACATCATCCACATCATCATCACTATCCACTCTTAACTATGGGGTTTCATCAATGATTTTTGTGTCTCTTCTAAAAAAAATGTATTCCGAGTAGCCTTTTGATAAATTTCAATTATATGCACTTCAACAGAACCACATTCAGTTTCAGTAAATTGATTCTCCTGAAATTTAATTTTTATTATGCTCCACCAATCACCCAACTCCTTGAAATAAAACAGTAATTTGAATAATAAATTTTATGTTCCTAATAATACATTAAAAATGGTACATTTACTACAAGAAGGCTTCTATTTTTAATATCAATGATTCCATGGATAAGATGAACACGAAATCCTCTCTCAGTATCCAACCACATAAATTTAAACATCGTTATGTAATGTTGTCCCAAATAACACAGTTCAATGAATTCTTCCAACATGTCGTGAAAGGTATCTTTAACATCTTTATGATGTGATCCTCTCAAAAAAACAAATGAATTCATTGATTTTTTTTGATACCCCATAAGCACGTGTATGAAATCTAAAACCATTAACCACATAAAACTTATAATATTTAACAATTTTTGATGGTGGGTTACTCAATGGAGACAATCGATTATCAATTTTATCAACAAGTTAAGATACCCGAAATGTTGTAAAATGGTTATCCATATAACCAGTAATAAATTTAATTTTTATGTGAAATGAAAAATAATTTTTGTTACAAGATTTGTAAACCAGTTGAAAAAACATTTGATGTCATTCTTCAAGAGATTTTTATATAATTTGTGGAAACTATTTCTTAATATGATTATAATATAACCAAAAAATTATATAAGATTAACGTATTGTTATAAAATTTATAGAATAATTGATAGAATCACTCATAGTAAAAAAAGTGTAAATTATTCATAGTTGAGCAGAATATATGTATGAGCTCTGTGATGTTAATCTTTTGAAAGCCTCCCTTCATGAACTCCATCGAATCCATGTTATTTCTAATTGAAAATAGATAATTTATTTCTAATTTCATCATCAACATTTCCCTCAATACTGATCATGCGGTTTTTAGGAGAGCCCTAGTATTATTACACACTTAAACCTGATTTATTACATGAACTTAACTTGATACAACATAGAAGATTGAATTTTCTAGTGTATTTTTGGATTGGTATCATTACATAACATCTTTATCCATGAAATACAACATCTTATTGAAAAATTCCTTTGCATGACTACTACATTCACTCGTACTTTTCATTTACGTGGGATAACCTGAGGACATGCATAAGAAAAGAGAGAGTTATAAAGCCCAGTAAGGGAATTAAAATGGAATAATAGGTGGAATATAATACATGTTAGAAAATAGGCATGTCAATGGAGTACAAGAGAAACATGAACATAAAGGCATTATAAATCATGATAATCATAACATGGAATTGTGGTAACAACACTTAACATGGAATTAGCATGAACCAAGGATCATTGCACATGGAGCATGAGTAAAAAATCATTTCACATGAAGAATGAGTAAACCCTCATTGAACTTGAATTAACATGAGTCAAAACCCATTTCACATGATGTATCATGATATAATACATTACCCAATGCATTTGTGCACTATCAGGGTGCACCCTTCTTAAACATTTCAGTTCATGCATAAGTGAGCTACATGT
The DNA here is from genome assembly GCA_963277665.1 of Viscum album. Lineage (NCBI taxonomy): Eukaryota > Viridiplantae > Streptophyta > Magnoliopsida > Santalales > Viscaceae > Viscum > Viscum album. Next base: position 616,752,531 of record OY728136.1, read on the forward strand.
ATTATATAGAATGGAATCAATCAAAAATCATATTTCATTCCATGATTAAGAAACTTGGAATAAATTCATGAAAGTACCCTGAAAAATGTTTATGTGAATAATGTTTAATACCCTTGACTGATACTAGGGTATGGTATTCACTACAGAATGATATTGGCTTCAAAAAAACGGTGCAATTTTGGAAGCATAATGACATGACAAAAAGATTAATGAAAATGGTTGATGAAAGATAAATGGTTGTATCATCATATATACATGAAATTTACAGTAAGGGGTCATATAGATACATGTCCCAAAAAATGTACTAGAATTTATATGCATAACACAAAGGAATTACAAGTATGTAAATGAGGAGAGAGAAATCCCTCACGGAATTTAGGCATGCTAACGCGTGTACATGGGAGTCATTAATGAGAGATGAATGTGTATCCCATAATAAAAACATAAATAGGGAAGTATGGGGGGGGGAGAAAAATCATACCCCTATACTTTTAATTGAAAACAAAAGGGCATAACATCTTAAAGAATATTGGACAAAATAGAGAAAGGAATAAATCCCTTTCTTGGATGTGTGATCCCAAAGGCTTGGGAGGAGCTTGGGAGATACTTATTAAGACCTTGGGGAACCTTGGGAGGATTATAAAGACAGGATATCCAGTTCGGGTCAAAATCCAACATCTTTGAATGAAGAGGGAGAAGGATCTGGGGTGGGTTTATATGGGAAAGGAGAGTGAATTCATTATTATTTAGGTTTGGGACACCTCACATTAAACTAATCAAAATCACAAACCATCCAATGGTTTTTTTCCATGTTTTTCCCAAATGAGAGTGGAAAAAAATATTTATAAATCCAATTTCTGAATGTCTTAAAATAATAGTGTGGCTCAAGTGGGTGTGAGTCACATTTCATGAAAAACAATTTAAAAAGAAAAAATATTTTATAATCATTGAAGCGTCCACTAAATCATTGTAAAATAATTCAAACAATCCCAAAATCACATTATTTTAATGTTAAATCCTATATTGTCTGATCATAATGTTTATAGTATTTTATTAGATCACTATTGGGTCCTTATGATTTCATAAAACACTTTATATTTTTAAACGGTATATAATTTTTTACACAAAAATTCGACACTGTCAAAAAATAATTAAACATTCATCGTTGGATAATTTTAATGTCCTGATTCCAAAAATGGTATTCATTTTATATAAAAAAATATCTAAATATGTGAATTTTATTTTTTTAAAATAAAAACTAGTATTTATCAAAAATTCATGTGTTTTTACAAAAACAGCTTTCAAACCTTAATAAAAATTACAACTGTATTCATAAAATAATACGATAAATTATAATTAATAATATTTAATTTAATAATAATAATAATGTTTAATTAAAATATTAATTAATTCAAATATATTTTAATTCATAAAAATGTATTTCTTAGTTGAATATTTACTAGAAATACTATTTTTTCATTAAAAACTATTTACAAAGTAACAATAATAAAAATAATGTGTATTCTCTATTCAAGAATAATTTACACAATCGTAGTACTAGGTTTTTGTAACATAACCCTTTAAAAAACCCTCATAAGACATTAGGGTAAGGTGTGTGACGGAGAAAGACTCTTAGGGTGGCTCAGATAACATTGCTCTGGTGGTAATCTATATCTACATCCACTTCTCTCATAGTAGGTTCCGCTCGATCATAAAATATTCAAGATTTTCTTGGGATTGGTCAATATTTCTGCCCAATGATGCCACCTCCTTTCTGAGCTCTGACAAATGGGCTTCGTATGGGGCAAGTCTACTTGATAAGGCCATCTCTTCCTTTTTCAGAGTAAATTTGATTTGTTAAATCCATATATTAATACTAATCATGTGATCATTATTAAACGGCTATATAAGAAATGATAAAAATTCGTAACGGTATTTAAAAAACAAAAAATAGTACCAAATAAGTGAATTCATTTAACATAACCATAAGGAGGAATTTATGTAGGCAAAGAGGAATTTTAATTTATAAATTTTTTGGTAGTTAAAATCGTCCCCCCTTAAGAAATTTTATCCTTGAAATTTCATTTTCCCACTATAAAACAAATGTGGGTAACTACACTTCATCACATCCTCTGATTCCCATGTCGCTTCTTCAAACTTTTGGTTTTTCCACAACACCTTGATGAGTAGCATTGTCATATTTTTTAGAACTTTTTCTCAATTATCTAAGATCATCTTTAGTTTCTCCTCATAAGAAAGATCATCCTCTAGCTATTCTACCTATTAAGGGAGTACATGTGAAGGGTCTAGTATGTACTTCCTTAAGAGGGATACATGAAAGGCATCATGTACTTTGGGCATGGTTGGTGGAAGTGTTAGTCGATAGGCCACAATCCCATCACGATCAATAATCTCAAAGATGCAGATGTACCTAGGACATAACTTCCCTTTTGTTCCAAACTCCTTGACCTTCTTCTAGGGAGATATGCATAGGAATACCATGTCTCCAACATTAAACACAATTTCTTATCAACTATTATTTTCATAACTCTTCTATCGACTCTGGGCTTCCTTGATATTCTACTTAATAGTTTTCACCTTTTCCACCATTTCTTCAACCATTTCGGGTCCTAGAAGCTTACACTCACCAACATCATCCAAACATGTTAGTGATCTACCCCTCTTCCCATATAGTTCTTCATAAGGTTTCATTCAGATGCTCGAGTGGAAACTATTATTACAGTAGAATTAAATCAGAGTATGATATTGATCCAAATATTAAATTCCATTGAACATGATCTTTACATATCTTCTAGTGTTTGAATAGTTCGCCCAGATTTTTGATCAGTTTAGGGATGATAGGTCGTAATGAAATTCAGTTCAGTATCTATACAATGTTAATGACTCTTCAAAAACATAGATCTCAATCATGGATCTCAATCAGATGCAATAGATAGTGGTACTCTATACATCCTTACCACTTTATTGATGTATATCTGTGTCAGTTTATCCAATGAGGAATCATCCCGAATTCCAATGAAGTGTGCAGAATTTGTAAGAAGATCCACAATAACTCAGATTGCATTGTTTCCATTGAATGTATTCGGATGTTAGGTGACAAAGTCCATGGTGATGTTCTCTCATTTCCATTATGGTATTGGGAATGATTGCATCATCCCCTTAGACTTCTGCCTCTCTGCCTTCACATGCAGACACACCAGGAACATTGATGTATACACAATGATCTACTTCTTCAAATTATCACACCAATAATTCTCTCGGAGATCAAGATACATCTTTGTGTTTCCTGGGTGAATAGATAAATTTAAACTATGTCAATCATTCAAAAGATCATTCTTTAGCCCCAGACATGATGGAAGATGTTGTATTTTCCAAAATCTCAAAATTCCTTCTTTATTACAACTGAAAAACGATGATTTCCCTCTCTATATAGATCCCTCTTTCTTCAAAATTCATACATTATCCATTTGAGAATCCATCAAATTTTCCAAAATAGATGGTTGAGCAATCATTTTCGAGAATATTGATGATGTTCTCTTCTTTATAATTCCCATGTCCATCTTCATAAAATATAAGAAGATTGGATTCATCTCAATTCTCATTAATGATAGAATCCCAAGTTCCATTCTACTTAGAGTATCTTCCACATTGTTCTCTTTCCAATGGTGGTAATGGATTGAGTAGTCATAGTCCTTGATCAGTTCTAACCATATTTATTAGATCAAGTTCAACTCTTTCTGGTGGAATATATAATTGAGGATTTTTGGTATGTATATATTTCACATTCCTCCCCAAAGATATAATTCAAAAAAAATTTAAAGTGAAGATAATTTCAGCCAACACCAGATCAAGTGTGGGATTTTTCTGCTCATGAACATTCAATTTCCATAAGCATTGGTAATGACATTGTCATTTTGCATCAACACATATCCCAAGCCCTTCATTAAAGCATCACTGAATACCACCAAAAGTTATCAACTTGTGGGTAAAGTGAGAACGAGTGTAGTGATAAGACTCCTTTTAAACTCCTAGTAGATTTATTCATTCTCATCACTCCAGATATGCATTACTCCCTTCTATGTTATCTTTGTAAGAAGTTTGTACAATGGTGAGAAATTTCTCACAAATCTTCGATAATATCCATCTAACCCCAAGATGCTACAGATATCCTTTACAGATGATTCCTCAACCAGTACTCTATTGCATTTGTCTTGGAGAGATCACTAGATATTACATTCCCTATGATGATATGGGCCATGTATTTGTCCTCATTCAACCAAAAATCACTCTTGTTGTAATTTTTCTAGAGCCTCACTTTTCTCAAGGTCTCGGGTATAGTTCATAGATGCTGCTCATGATCCTCGATGGTTTTGGAGTATATTAGAATAACATCTATAAAGACTACCAAAAATCTATCGAGGTAATCTCTGAAAATTTTATTCATCGTGTCCCTTATGATTGCTGAGGAATTAGTGATTCTGAAAGGCATTAAAATTAATTCATAGTGCATGTACCTTGTAAGAAACGTAGTCTTGTGGATATCTTCATTATTCACCCTTACTTGATAATATCCCAACTGAAAATCCACCTTGGAAAATTATTGTGCTCCATGTAGATGATCGAACAAGTCATCAATTCATGGATGTAGATACATGTTCTTTCTCATGATTTTGTTAATCTCCTGATAATCGATGCAAAGGTGAATTGACTCATCCTTCTTCTTGATGAAGAGGACTGGTGCACCCCATGGTGAAGCACTTGGGCATATAAAAAATTTATCTAGATTCTCATATAGTTGTTTCTTTAACTCCTCAAGCTTCAAAATAGCTGTTATATATTGAGTCTTTGATATTGAAAACTTCCTAGGTATAAGGTCAATTAAGAATTCAACATCTATTCTAAGAGGAAGAGGGGGGGATTCCTCAGGAAACACTTCAATGATTCCCTCACAATAGGCATGTATTCCATGATAGTTGCATCCTTAGACTCAATCATTTGTGCCAGATACGCATTGTTATAGGGCAGTAATATCCACAATTGAGATGATGGATCTATATAAGATTAATAATCTTCCTTTCACTCGTACAGAATCGGGGGTCGACTCTCCACATGGAGAGTGATTTCCCTCTTAGAGCAATTTCTATTGGCTCCATATATGGAAATCCAATCCATGCCAAGAATTGAATCAAATTACATTAGAGGGAGTATGATGAGGTTCTATAGAATGTTCAATCCATATATTATGACAGGGGATGAGTTATATTCATAGGATGCAATGATTTTCCAATTTTTCATACTTAACGACATCTTTAATTCCATGATTTGTGGTGATTTTGGGATTATTATACTAAACATTCTAGAAATAAAAGAATACGTAGAATCTATATCATAAATTATGTTTTTTATTCTTGAATTAATAAATAGTGTACCTATCAACACATCATTTTCGGGGTTCACTTTCGTAGTAGTGATGGAGAAATCTCTCTCTTCTGGCCTTATAGGTTGTTTGTGGCCTCTGAAATCCCTTGGATTAGGGCACTGATTTTCAAGTTGGCTGGGTTATTTACAGTTGATGTAATGAACAATGAGTTGATAGTAAAATGGTGGGTTCCTCTACTCTGTCACAGCAGTGGGTTTTTCTTTCTGATAGATAATAGCAAGGTGCCCTTCTCTTCTACTCCTAAATCATTTCCTTGTCCCCTTTAGGCAATTTCTGAGGTTCTTTGTTCCCACTGTTGTCAATTAGGGTATTGGATTTTCATAGCACCATTGTATTTATCCCTCAGTCCCCCAAAATTGAAGTCCACCTTACACTTCTTATCCCCATGATACCCCTGAGATTTTCTGATCTCCATTTCAACCTAGTGGGCACAATGGAAAATGTCATCATAGCAGTTGATGTCACTGATCGTCGGGACATTCTGTAGGCTATGTTTTAACCCACCAAAGAAGTGGTCAACCATGCATTCAAGGGTAACGACAAAGCCGAAAGCCTATCAAACAATCCATGTGAAGACTACCTTTTACACTCTGATGGATTGGTCATATATTTTCTTGAGATCCAGGATGTCCCTTTCCATCTTAAGCTAGAGGGTGTGGGAAAATATTTATCAAAAAACATTTTTGAGAAATACTTCCATTCCAACACCTCGATCTCCTTCTCAGAATTCATATTTTTGATCAATGCCCCCAATTGATCATCTTCACCAACCAAAAGATAAGTATCTAAGATAACCTTACCTTGTACATAATAGTGAAGGACGGAGAATATCTTTTCAATGGAGTTGATCCATTGTTCGTCGGTTGAGGGATCAGATGATCTATAAAAAGTTGGATGCCATTTACTCATAAAGCTTTCGATGGTGACTTGTTCTTTCTTAGGGGGGTGGAATGTTCTTTTTAACCCATGTTTCTAGCCAAATCTAGAGTTAACTAAGAGGGTATCGTGATAAATTTTGTTATTCATTCTCCAATCAGATTAGGCACCTCATTATCATAGTCATCACATTAATATTAACATCGATTGTCAGCCCGATTCCTCCTGTTACCGACAATTGGCTGGAATAAAAGGAATGTTAAGGGAAATACATAAAGGGTAATCCAATCACAAAACAGATGACTAATAAAATGATTTTTTTCATTAACTTATGAATCTATAGGCTTCAATCTATGTTATCCAACATATATTCTTAGGGGATTTTCCTAATTCCCTTAATAGTGGCTCATACTAATCTTGTGAATTAACCAATGAATATCCCCCAAAAGTGTGGTAACCAATAGTGTATCAAGTCCCGTTGTTATGTCCCAGGATACCCTAGGTCAAAATCAAAACTCCTTGTCGGGGTTTTCACCCCTAGGTACATCTGTGCCAAAGCCGCCTCTACCTGCTCCTATCAAGACATGGATGTATTTTATTGATAAACCACTTACTCAATACCCAAAAAAACATATGTATATTTTAATTATACATATTCTTGTCTCTAAGGCTATATTGGGGTTTTATAATCATAATCCCAAAAATAACTCAACCTATCCTCTCATACAAACAATGACAACCCCGCTTTGGTCACACACTTATACATGGTTTATTAAAATAACTTCACTTGATACAACATAGAAGATCGAAAGGTCTAGTGTATTTGGTTCTTAGAAGCATTACATAACAATATAAAACATGAAATAAAACATCTTATTGAAAAATTATTTTACATGACCACATCATTCCCGCGTACATAGAGTTGCATGGGATAACATGAGGAAATGTATAAGAAAAGGGTGAGCTATAAAGCCCAGTAAGGGAATAAACATGGAGTAACATGAAGAATAAAATACATGTAAGTCAATAGTAATGTCAATGGAGCACCAGAGAAACATGAACATAAATTCATTATACAGCTTGATAATAATAAAAAGGAAATGTGGAGACAACACTTAACATGGAATTAGCATGAGCCAAGGCACATTTTACATGGAGCATGAATAAACCTGCATTGCACATGAAACATGATTAGACCCTCATTTCACATGATTTGGCATGATTAAACACCCATTGCACATGATTTACCATTATACTATACATTACCCAATGCCTTGATGTGCTATCAGGGCGCACCCTTCTTAAACCATTCATTTCTTGCATAAGTGTGCCACAAGGATCATATAACGTGGAACCAATCAACATCATAAGTTATTCCAAGATTTAGTAATGTGGAATAAATACATTAAAGTACAATTCAATTTGAATATATGAAAAAAGTTAAATACCCTTGATAGAGACATGGGTATGGTATTCACTACACAATGATCTTTTCCTGGAAAAACGCGGTCCAATTTCAACAACATAACAACGCGACATAAGGATTCATGAAAGTGGTTGCTGAAAGAGAAGTGGTTGTGTCATCATATTTACATGACATGTATGTAAGGGGTTCATATAGATTCATGTCCCAACAAATGTACTAGAATTTATATTCATAATACAAAAGCATTTCTCGGATGTAAAAGAGGAGAGAGAAATCCCTCATAGAATTTCACCATTGTAATGGGTGTAAAGGGGAGGCATTAATGAGATTGAAAGGGGTATCACATAATCCAAAAATAAATAGGTATAATGGTGGAGGTTTGAAATCATACCCCGACATTTCATATTGAAAACAATATGGAATAAAAACATAAGGAAAATTGGACAAAAATGAGAATGGAATAAATCCCATACATGGAAGTGTGATCCCAAATGCTTGGGAGGATCTTGAGAGAGACTTCTTGGGAACATGGGGCACCTTGGGAGGAATATAGAGAGAAGTGTTCTAGGGTTGGTCTAACTCTAAATTATTTGACTGAAGCGGATGTTGGAGCTTGGGTGGGTTTATTTAATAAAGGAGAGGGAATTCTTTATTATTTTTGTGTGGGACACTATACATTAAACTAATAAAAAACACAAACAAGCCCCTGGTTTTTTCCAATGGGTTTTTCCGAAGGAGATTGGAAACCAATATTTTATAAATCCAATGTCCTAACTTCTTAAAATAATTGTGTTTCTTATGTGGAGGTGTGTCACACTCCCAAGGAAATCAATTTAAAAACACAAAATGTTTTATAATCCTCGAAGGGTCGACTAATGCATTGTAAAATAAAACAAAAAGACCCAAAATCAAATTATTTTAATGTTAAAACAAATATTTTCCGAAAATAATTTTTATAGTATTTTATTACATCTCTATCGAGTCATTAGGATTTCATAAAACACATTATATATTTAAATGGTATGTAATTGTTTACCCAAAAATTCGACTGTCTCATAAAATTCAGAAAAATTCAATGTTGGATAATTTTGATGTCCCAATTTAAAAAATAATATTAATTTTATCTGAATAGTTTTCTAAATATGTGAATTTTTACTTTTAAAATAAAAAATTATATTTATTGAAAATTCATAGGTTTTGAAAATAATAGGTTTTAAACCTTAATAAAAATTACAATTTCATTCATAAAATTATAAGATAATTTATATTTAATACAGAGTAATTTAAGAATAATAATAATATTTTATTAAAATATTATTTAATTCAAATAACCATTAATTCATCAAAATAGATTTCTTACTTGAATATTACCTAAAAATATTATTTTTGATTAAAAAACTATTTACTAAGTAAGAATAATAAAATGAATGTATATTCTATATACCAGAATAGTGTACATAATCATAGTACTAGGTCCTTTTTAAATAACCCCTTAAAACACCCATATAAGACCTTAGGGTAAGGTGTGCGATGATGACATACTCTTGGGGTGGCTCGGATAACATTCGTCAAGTTGTAATCTCTATCAACATCCAATTCTCTCATAGTCGGTTCTACTTGAGCTTAACGTATTCAATCTCAGCTTGGGAATGGTCATAAGTGAAGCCCAATGATGAATCCTCCTTACCAAGATCTAAAAAAAGGTCTTTGTATTGGTCAATCCTATTATATGAGCCCATCACTTCCTTTTTCTGGGTATATTGGATTTGTTAAAGCCCTATATTTATACTATTCAGGTGATCACTGTTCAATGACTATATTAGCAACAGTCAAAATTATTAATGGTATTTGAAAAAAACTATAAAACCAAATAAGTTCATACATTTTACATAACCATTATGAGATATTTAAATAGACCAAAGGTAATTTTAATTAATAAATTTTTGGGTCATTAGAGTTCAATTTTTGAATGATATTCAGATTGAAAGTAATGAGAGAAGAAAAAATAAACTTTTTCTTGAAAATAAGCTTCTGTAATTGAGCATTCAATTGATGCTTTGTTACGCACATTTTTTTTAATTTCTGTGTGAATCTCTCAAATGGTTACATCCATCGAAACTGTACCTATACCCTACATTTTGTTTCATGAGAAAAATGTAATATCAAATGATCCATTCTGTCAAAAAACATGCAATATTATTTTATCTAGTTTACATAAAATTAAAATGACATCTTCAAACAATTTTATTACAGAATCATAGTATTTTGTTGATGCACGAATGTCTTGAAAAATATATGATATATCAATATGTGAAACCAAATTCATATGATTAAACAAACCTCATAATCAAATTTTTAGAAGTATTTCCCTTCAAACATGGCAGGGATGATTTTTCAATCTGGTAATATGACCATTTCTGACACATCTACCCAAATTGGAAGCATAACCATATCGAAGTGTCAAATATAAAACCCACTGAAAAAATAAAAAGTGAATCTATTTTTAGATTTTATAGTTTTTTTTGGCTTCATTCACTTTTTTGATCTCACATTTTCCAAGAGTTCATGTTCTGGTATGTTGTAAACTTGGGAAAGATCCAATTGTGTTTTTATATTACCATTGTTCTTACCTATTGTATCCAAACTGTATGAAATAAATTATTGAAATAGTTCTCTTCAATATGAATCACATCCAATATGTTACAAACCAAAAAATCAGACCAACATGGAAAATCCAAAAAAAATATTTATTTTATCCAATTGTGCTCTTTTCCAAACACATCAATTTTCAGTTGGATTATTATTCATCCAAATGTGATTTGATTTAATGAAGATACAATTAATTTCAAATTTTTACCTATGATCATTGTTTTAGGACCATCTTTTTCATATTTTCCATTTCATAAATGATAATTTTTTCTTCAAAAATTATGATCAAATGGATGAAATTTGTGATGATAGAAAAAAACATCAGTTTCATTCATCAATGAGAATAAACTCTATGTTGTCTCCAATACATTAAGGATATAATTTTATACCATGTGTACTCCCTCACGGGAACAAGTCATATTTGGGTAATTCACTAATTTTCAATATCAATGGATCTTTTAATAGAATGTATTGTTTCACATCAATATCAAATGTAATGAAACCATTAATCCACAGTGAATTCAACTTATCAATCAATGGTTTAAAATAACATTGATATTCATTTTTGGATGACCTAGAATCAATTATTTTAAAATTATATATGGATAATTCATAAACATCTATGGATATAAATTATGCAGAGTTATATAGATAGACCAACATGAATACTAACTACTGTAAGAACCAAATAGATAGAAACCCTCTGTAGAAAGACCCAATCTCACTTTTCTGGATTCTAAAGATGACGAAAAATGAACATGGTCAAAAATTATCCATGAATCAATAATAGATATATGATTTAATCTTTTACTGGTTGAAATGTTGGTTTTGTTCCATGACATCAATGTTACTATGTTTATAGACATAAATAAACACTTTAATATTGGTGTGGGTGATAAATATCTCACTTTTTTATTGTAAAAAATTCATACATCCTTGGTTGAGCTTCTTTATTCTTTGATTTTCCACATGTAGGAAAACAATCCAAAAACTCACTTTCACCATAATATAAGATGCCATAATTTTAACAGTCATAAATCTTCTGATAATAAAGACCCATATTATGAACCTTCCACTTTCACATAAAATAATTTGATGGAGACAAATTTATTTCTTGTATTAGTGTTTTTAGCAAAGAGAATATCCTATTAAAACAATTATTTGATATTCGATTATCAAATTTAATGGTCATGAATTTAGAAACTACTTAAAACGTACTTATCTTTCAAATAAAATATAAGCCATCCATAGTTGTGCTCAATACTCATATAAATGATATGGTTACAACTTAGGAGTTAAATCAATATCATCTTGAGTTTCAGTTTGTTGAACAGACAAACCTACCACATCATGTACTAAATTTTTAAACCATACCGGATCTGGAATACAATTAATAATATCTTCTCTCGAATTGCATTTATCATATTGATTCCAAAAAACATAATCAGGTTGAAAACCAAAATCCAATAAATGACTTCCATTGTTTTCAAATGTGTAATTCATCCTTAGAGAATAATTTTTATAAGGACCATTAATTTTCCCTTTTGAAAAAAATTGTTTCGATGATGCAAATGTTATGAAAGCTAGAACACCCGTTAATATATAAAATATTTAAACAAGAACCATTTGAATTCCTATGCTGAGTTTTTCTAGCACATTCATGTAATAATTACTATTGTAAACTTCCTCATTTCATATTTTTAAAAAAATATGAAATAATTAGTTATGTTGTACAATTAAAAATAATATAAACACTATCCAAAAAAAGTAGACATTTATATTATATTTTCTAGTAATTTATAATAATTTGTTTTATTTTATAGTTATTTATTCTATTTTTATAGGTTTCATACTATTCTATACTCATTTATAAAAAAATTTATACTAATTACAACTAATAATAATTAATTTCATGTATTTTGTACTAATTATTGTTAATTAGAGATAACAAAATTTCCAACGGATTGGCAGCAGCTCTTTTTCCCAACGACTCATCACCTTGAAACTCTCTACGATTAAATTACTATAAAAATCCTTCTTCAATGTTTGAATATCAATTTTCATATGCACAAGGATGGGGAATAGGGAGGCATCACCACACTTCTCTCTAAACTCTAGCGAATACAAAAATGAATATCCGTACATGAGAGTAGACTATTCATAGCAATTTCAGTCCCATAAAGTGGCATGAGGATGATTTGTTGGAAAAAAAGAGCCTCTTTTGTCCGAAAACTCACCTCCCTGCTACTTTCTCTGACTTAAATCAATAAGAAAAATATTCTCTGACGTATGTCATAGCATATTGATCTTATTAATTTTACTAGGATAAACATGCATGGTTTAGAGGAATCAATCAAATGGAATTCCGCCAATCCACTTGAAAGTGTATCATTTTATCATTGTACTCAAATTTTTATAGATTTATTATCATTTATTACTAATTTTTCATCATTTTTTCTAATATTTAATCATTATTACTAAATATTACTTACTACAACTAATTAGTACTAACTATTACAAATAATTACTATCAATTAAAAATTATTACTAACTGTAACTAACTATTACTAACTATTCCAAATTATTAGTAATCATTATGATTTATTATTAATTATTACTAATAATTACTAATAATTAATCATTATTAATAATTATTACTAATTATAAGTTCGTAAATATTACTATTTAATCCAAATTATTTTAAATTATTGCAAATTATTTGAAATTAATCCTAATTATAACTATTTAATTCTTATTATTAGTAATTAATCTTCATTATTCATAATTAATCATAATTATTCTTAATTATTTCTAATTATTACAAATTAATCATAATTATTAGTAATTATTCTAAATTATTCTAAATTATTCTTTTTTATTCCTTTCTGTTCTTAATTATTTGTAATTAATCTTAATTATTACAACTAAATCCTAATTATTACTTATTAATACAGATTATATCAAATTAATCCTTATTATTTTCAATTAATTCTGATTATTGATAATTATAACTAATTATTTCTAATTAATCATAATTATTACTAATTATTCCTAATTATTGCTACATAATCCTAATTATTGAAAACTATTACTAATTATTTATAAATACTACTAATAATTAATAATTACTTCTAATTATTACTAATTATTATAAATTACCACTAATTATTACTAATTATTACTGACTATGACTAATTATTACTAATTATTACTAATTATTACTATTTTTTGACAATCTATTACTATTTATAACTATTTATAACTATTTATAACTATTTATAACTAATTATTACTAATTATTAATTATTATTACTAATTATTAGTAATTATTACTAATTTTGATTATTTGTTGCTATTTGTTACTATTTATTATTATTTATTACTATTTATTACTATTTATTAATATTTATTACTAATTATTACTTATTATTAATATTTATTTCTTATTATTACTAATTATTACTTACTATTACTAATTATTACACAAAATTAATATTTATTACTATTTATTACTATTTATTATTATTTATAACTTTTAATCATTATTCAATACTAATTAATACTAATTATTTCAAATTATTAATTATTATTACAAATTTTCACTAATTATTACTAATTTGTACCAATTTATTACTAATTGATGCAATTTATTATTATTTATTACTAATTATTACAGTTTATTTTTAATTATTACATTTTATTTCTAATTATTACAATTTATTTCTAATTATTACAATTTATTTCTAATTATTGATAATTATTAATAATTGTTACTAATTATTACTAATTATTACTAATTATTTTTAATTATTAATAATTATTACTTATTATTAATAATTATTACTAATTATTACTAATTATTCCTAATTAATAATATTATTACTAATTATTCCTAATTAATAATTTTATTACTAATTAATCATAATTTTTATTAGTTAATCCTAATTATTGCTAATTATTTCTAATTAACCGTAATTATTAGTAATTATTACTAATTATTAGTAATTATTCTTAATTATTACTAATTAATTATAATTCTTTCTAATTAATCATAATTAATACATATTAATCAAACTTATTACTAATTATTAATATTTATTACTAATTGTTAGTAATTATTGATAATTATTGCAAATAATTGATAATTATTACTAATTATTGTTAATTGTTACAAATTGTTGATAAATATAACTAATTATTACTAATTAATCATAATTATTAGTAATTATTACTAATTATTGCTAATTATTACTAATTATTACTAATTGTTAATAATTATTCATAATTATTACAAATTATTCCTAATTATTACAAATTATTCCTAATTATTACTTAATAATCCTAATTATTACTAATTATTACTAAGTATTACTAATTTTAGTTAATTATTACAGATTTTTACAAATAATTACTATTCATTCCAATTTATTACTAATTATTCATAATTATGGATAATTATTATGAATTTTTTCTAATTTTTTCTAATTGTTACAAATTATTACAAATTACTACTGTTTTTTTCTAATTATTACAAATTTTTCACTTTACTAATTATTCTTTCTAATTATTACAAATTAATATAATTTGTTGCTAATTAATACAAGTTATTACTAATTAATACTTGTTATAACTTATTAATACTAGTTATTATTAAGTGATAATAATTATTAATACTTATTACAAATTATTTAAAATTATTACTAATTATTACAATTTTTTGCCAGTTAACACATTGATATAAATGTCTATTAAAATAAATATGGAAAAACTGATATCTAATTCTAATATATTTAATTTGTATCTATTTTAAAAAAAATTAAATAATGTAAAATAAAATAAGTAGACTAAACAATTAAAAAAAAGATAAATACCTTGAAACTAATGCTTTGGGAGTAATAAAGTCGCAAAAATTCTTTAATTTAAAAGTTTAAATTATGAAAACTTTTAGGAGAAATTTTTTCTGAATAGATAGAGAGAGAAGTTGAGTAAAGAGTGAAATGAGAGGAAAATAGATGAGGGTATATATATATATATATTAGATTAGTTGTGATGGGGGTATTAGCAACGGGTTACCCATCACAAATAATTATTCCCTCATTAAATACAGTGGGCTGTTAAAATGTTATTTGTGACATGGCCCATCACAAATGGTACATGCCGACAAAGTATTTGCGACGAGGCAAGTACCCCGTCAAAAAACTAAAAAATTATCACCGGTTATTTGCGACAGGAATAAGAACCTGTCACAAATATTATTGCCTTTGTTTTTCCACATATTTCGTGTCAAACCTTTTCCAATGGTCACTTACCACCTATTGAAAATATTGGTTATTTGTGACGAGGTAACTTGCCCATCGTAAATAACACCTTTTGAAGGGTTATTTGTGATGGGCCCTTGACCAGTGGAAAATAGCCATGTTCCCGTAGTTACTTAACATTCTCCCAGTAGAAGGTTCTCACCACCAAACCATTATATTAGATAATTTTTTAGGAGTATTCCTCTCTTGGTGAGTGATAAATCACAACTAACATAGAAATCCAATTTTTTTATTCTTCATGCATGAATATACATTTCATCAAAAATGTGACTTGTGTTATCTATGTGACGACCACATCCTGGCTTCCAAGGTAAAGTGGGTGGCACACAATTTTCTATACTAATAGAAATTATTTTATTACCTTGCTAAAAGCATAATTTATAATTACATAAAATATCTTACTCCCATATTAACCATAGATTAACTGTACATCAATGAATTATTATAAAATCTTCAAAACATTATTAGTACTTGAAAAATCATATACGAAGAACCAAATAGATTTTTTGAGGTATTGTATTATTTATAACCCATGATAAATAATCATTGGAATTTATTGAGGATGTATGAAAAGAAGTTGAGAATTTTTATGAGCTAAATGAAGATTCATTGACCGATAATGAGGTGGTTTTGAGATTTTTTGAAAATATGATGGAATTAAATATTTGATTATGGAATTGATTAGGTATTTTGATTCTTTGAATATATAAAGAATTTAGATTATGTGTAATATATTTGAGCTTATCAAGATATAATTAGATAACTCGTGCCATGAATATGTGTTTCTTTGACATGCATAATTTTTTTTACTTGTATTCAAAATATTATTTAAGGATGGGACTTCTTTGTATAAATAAAATTTTCTCAAAAAGATGTGTAAGATATTTATTTGATTAGTGTGTTGGAAATTTTAATGTAAAAGTAATGTTTAATTGATTTTTATCTATAAGAAATTGTTTAACACTCCTGTATAAAAATCGATAAGTCTAAAAAAATAAAAGAATTTTTATGAAATAATATATCATGTGTAACATTTTTTCCTAATACATTATTTTTTCACCACATTTCTCAATACATTATTACATTAACACCACATTCGATTCATGACATTATTTTAAATTATTTTCATGACATAAATATTGAATCTCAAAAACTAATCTCACAATCCATCTAATAGAAGGATTTCTTTCCTTGAGAACTATATACAAAAAAATCTTATTCTACAAAAATTGTGAACCTTCTTCCATACATGAGCCTCATTGTAGTGACCTGATATTATAAAATATATTCCTTATCTTTTATAGCTAATTTCTCAAGAAAAATCAAAATAAAATGAGTCAAGATATGTTAGGTAAATACAATTCAAAATTTTATTATAATAACAAAAAACTCCGGTAAGTATAATTACATTATCCACCTAAAAATTTATACATTTACATAATAAATAATAAATGAGATTTAATATTAAAATTATTGTTTCTTTCACAAATACACATTTCAAAAATAATTATTTTAAATTATATCAAAATAATTAAATAAATTTATATTAAGAACTAATATATAATATTTCAGTTTATGAACTAATATATTCACATTCCATTGTTATAAATTTATACTAAATAATTCTAAGATCAACAAATTTTTTAAAAAAACATTTTTAAATAAATAGAATTTGTCTTTATATTTTTTGTTTTCATTTAGACACTAAATTAAATAAATTTATAATTCAAATTAGATAATTTTGAATTCAATTTCAAATTTACAATTCCAAAATTATCTTTCCATGTTTTTTTGTGTATTTTCATAAAAAATTGATTTCTAGGTCAACAGACCAATATATCGATTCTCTAACATTTATGTTATAAGAATATAACCATGACATAGAGAATTATAAGATCAATTATGGAATATTTATAGTTTATCGTTGAAATTATATTTATTATAGTTTACTAGGTCATATATTATATTTTAAAACGCAGGTAATATTTTTTCCAAAAAATAGTTATAATATATTATACATATTTTTTATTAAAATAAATTTTGAAAAATTATTATAAATTGAATCATAAAAATTGGATTTACATTTTTAATCAATATATATGAGTTTTCTAATAAATGAGAACATTATTGTTTACTATATATTAATATATATTTGGTAAAAACTAATTACCAATGTAAAATCATAAATTAAAATATTAATAACTCCATGGATAAATGTATTGAAAGACGTTAAAACATGATTTTAATTGAGTGGCTGATAGATTACTGACCTTATTGCATTATATAAATTATTATTGTTAATTTTTAGTGCCAATGTACATGTTTAACATTTTCTCATGATATATTATGTATAAATATTTACAAAAATATCATTTTTACCGCTTATTAAAAGGGACACTCGCTACCCTTTCTAGGCACTCATAAAAATTTTCTTTCCTCCTAGAAATATCCCCACATTCCTTCTAATAGAATACTACTTCTCTCTCATAAAATTCTAAACACAATGTATTATACTATTACCTTTCATTATATGGAATCTTCCAAGGGAAACCCATTGTTATCAATGAGGTTAGTGAACTTTCGACTATATGGGAATTAATCTAAGGAGTTTTCTTCTATCAATTATTTCTCTTCAGTCATAGTAAAACTAAAAAAAATTTAATCATTCAAGGTTAATTTTTACTAAAAAAATATAATTTTATATTTTATTCACATCGTCATTTGAAGTGAAATAATTTTTCACAATAATTTTTTCTTCATTGGTGAATCTATTAGTAAATACAATGTAATACTATTAAGAATATATCACATTTCTTTTAATGAATTTCTTTTAATATCCATGTTTTTTCATCTGTCTGATGTTCTCCTTTCAATAATGGAAACTAAAATTTAATTCATCTCTAAAGATCCTCATATTTTTTATTATTACTATTAAAATAATGGTTTCAATTATACATTTCATCGGATTTTCCTAAACATAATTTTGTATTCATCCCTTCTACATTACTTTTTGACACAGGTTTTATTTCAAATCAAGGTCATATTATTGGATTCCTTTCATGAAATGTTTATAGAATTTCACTCTTTGTATTAAAAGAAATGTGTTTGGAATGTGAACTGAAAATCAAATATTTTTAAGGTGATATTAAGAATCATTTTTTAATAAAAAAAAATTTTTTATAGTACATTTTCAAAGGATTTCTCTCCAATAGAGTTAGGGTTCATAAATTATCCATTATGTGATCATTTAAATAGTAATTTCTGCAATATTATTCTCTTTTATTAAATGATCATATTTATGTGAAACCATTTGGAAATGTTTTGAAATATATTTTTTATCATGGTTTATTTCTGATATGGTTAATGACTTAATTATCACAACTAGAAAAAATGGATATTGCTCTGGTTCAAAATCATTGCAATAGGCCCCAAAACCGTGGCTATAGGCTATGGCCATAGTTCTGGCCAACTGTTCTCGCGATCACTGTGGCAGTCAGTCCTAGACTATTTTCATTGTTAAAACTGTGGCAATAGGCCTCATAATTTGACATTGTGGTAGTTGACCTAGATCCAATGTTTAAACAATGGAAACAACCCTGATAAACCAGGGAAACAACATAAATCAAAAATTTCCCCAATGAGATTTGATCCCTACACCACCACTTTGGAATCCAGCACACTTACCATTACACCATGACAAAATTTAGGTATATATATATTTTATGATATATATATATTAATAAAATCTATTGGAATAGACTAAAAACTGTTGTGATAGGTCTTCCCACCAAATTGTTTGCGGTAATTTTCATCCCCGTCGAAGCGCAGGAAATCTATAGCCACATTTTTGGAAAACCATGGCTATAGGGGGTCCAAAAAATAGGCTTATGGCTACAGTTCAGAAAACCATGTCCATAGGCCAGGGAAAATAGGCATATAGCCACAGTTTTAAAACCCTGACTATAGGCCACATAATCGTGGTTATAGACACATATAGCCATGGTTTGAAACCCATGGCTATAGGTCCGTGGTAGTTTCTCCATTTTCTAGTTATGTATATGTGGGACTTGCATATATGGGTGATGATGGATAGGGTATGATATGTCCCTCATGTTCATTTGTTTAGGTTTTATATCTCTGGATACAATTATTTTATGTGAGGTTATAATTACATTTTACTTATGCTCACACGGTTTGATATCATAATATATTATCACTCTTAGAAAGAAAATAAGGTGGTTGATAACCTAAGAAAGAACTATCATTCTTTCTTATCTAAGATGTGGATTGAAATATAAATAATTCTATTTGATTTTAAATGGAGAAAGCATATAATCATGATGTAATTAGATATATATATGATCTTTCTATAATTATTTAACAAACATACATTAATGTGAGGATCAATTAATCCTAGATAAATGATGCACAATTTGAAAAAAGGTAGATAGTATTCTATAGTTCATCATTGATAATTATTGAGTTAGAAGGTTTGGAACACAAATATGATTCCCATGAAAACCAGATCTGATGAATGAAATTTTTGAATATATTCATCTATCATCCTTATTTATTCATTTAGTAATCATAAATATGTATATATATCTAAATCAAAACATTTCGTTGGATAACATGAAGAGTAAAATCATGTAATACACAACTCAATTCTTGTTATGAAATATTGTTTGGTTGAATGATAAATATATAAGGGTATGTTGCAACTATAACCCATAATAGTATGTAAATGAGAAATCATTTCCATGGATTTTATTGAGGGAATATCTTGGAAATAAAAATTCCATAATTATATTTTTATTGTACTCAATCACCTAAAAAATCTGTGAATTTTATTTCTATTTAAGATGATTTATCTCTAAAAAAACTCTACCTAATGTAAATAATTAATGTGGTAATAATTCATGTGGTACCACTCTCTATTGTATTGGATCAAGATCTGAGGTTTACCGTGATGTTATAAAGAATTCTTCAAAATGAATTGGAGATTGAGTAAATTTTAAACACAAAGGATTACCACGAATCCATATTTCCAGTGTGAGAGGACTATATAAACTGAGGAGGATATGTCAAGATCTTATTTGATGGAATTGAAATGATTTTGGGATTAAAACCTCTCCATGGTAGACTCATTATATACCAGTAGTTATAATTATAGAATATATGTTGAACTTTATGAATCTATATATGTTAATAGATGTATAAATTTTTCATATTGGGAAGATGTTAAAGAGAGGTACATGATAGTTTCTAACCTTGTCCATGAAATGTTAGATATGGTTTGAAACAATCAGGTGGATAATAAGGTATCACAAATCTATAGAATATGTATTTAAATAATAATTGGTTTGTTCTAGATTTTGAATATGGTGATAAGGTATTCTTATATATATCTCCACGGAATAAATTTTTAAGACTTACATTAAATGGATGGTTTATCCCTTGTATCATCAATCCCATAGATATTATCAGTCATTTTCAAGAGGTACCTTATTTATTAGGACTCCCTGTGAGCCTATCCTATATTCATGATGTATTTTATCTATCAAATTTTAAGAAGTACATTAATAACCATTACAATTAATAAACATGGAATCATTAAAATTTTAATATGATCTCATATATGAGGGAGAAACATGTGATGTCAGGGATTGATAAGATAATGTGTTGTGAAAAAAGGAAACTCACCTTTTAAAAAATATTGTGGAGGAATCATAATATGGATGAAGCTATATGGTAACATAATGATGTGTTGAGGAAATAGTTCTGTTAATTTTATCCTTCCCAGTAAGAGAAAATTTTGTAGAGAAAATTTGGATTGAATGTAATGAACCACAATTTTGGAATTTTCTTTTATCTTCATAAGATTGTTTCGTGTTAAAAATTAAACTAAAATGATCCAAGATATGTTAGATGAATATTATTAAGAATGATAAAATAAAAATAGACATATCTAGTAAGAAAATTATGTTAATCAACAAAAAATCCTTACATATAGAGGATAAAGAACATATGGGATTTAATATTAAAATGAAATTTTCTTTATCAAATTGTTTTTACTGAAAATTATTGTGTATTTTTTCAATATAAATAAATAAAACCACATTAAATTATAATATATAATATTTCAGTTTTTCAACTAATATTTTATCATTTTCTAATTATAAACTAAAATAATATAATATTAAAAACATGTATTGTTTAAAAATATCAATTCCAAATAAAATAAGTGTATCTTTATGTAATTTATATTAATTTAAAAAATAAATTTAAAAATGTTATAGTATAAATTAGATACAACTAACATCAATTTTCATTAATAATGTCAAAACAATCTTGGAATCATCTTAAAAAAATTTCTAAAAAATGATTATTCAGTGAATAGTGCAATAAGTCGATACTACAACTTTTATGTCAACAATAGTACATAATTATGACTACGATATATTTCTATCCACTTTATTCAAAATTATTATTATAATTTAAATTATTTTTATAAAATTTTACATGCATACATTTTATATTTTAAAGCTCATGTATTATTTTTCTCTAAATTTTTTTAATACATTTTACATTGTAATATTAAAATTAAATTTTAACACTTTTAAGAACTCAATTAGATAAAATAGATTTCAAATTATTAATAAATATGTTAAAATTTATAAAATAGGAATAATTTTTTTAGAATTAAATATTTAGTTACCTTGGGTAAAAACAAATTAATACAATAAAACATTAAATGGTAAAAGTAATAATTTAGTGGATTAAGTGATTAAAACATGTAAAAAATAGGTTTTCGATTAATTTTTTGGTATTTTATCAACCTTATATCCCCATAAACAAAATTATAATATAATATGGTTTCAAAATAACATGATTAGCAATTTCACCCTTTTTATTAAGACAAAATATTTACAAATATGACATTATCATCACTTATTAAAAAATTCCTCTCTCTACTCCTTCAAGAAACTCCTAAAAATTCAGTTTCATCATAAAACTCTACCCTATTTTATCGATTTATCATATTATTTAACTCAAAAGAATATTATTTTTAAATTTTATTATCCCAAACATTTCCTTAATTGGAAATCCTCTAAGAGAAACCCAATGTTGTCAATGTGGTCAGAGCACTTTTGACAAGTCAGTAATAAAGGTAATGGGTTTTCTTAACTCAAATATTTTTCTTATGTAATAATAAATTCTATTAACTTATATTATTTTACAATTGATTTATTATACCCTATGATGATATTATAATTTATTTACATATTCTTGTATAGTGAAATCATGTTTCACACTAATGCCATCTTCCTCTATAAATCTATTATTTCATAAAAATATAATTTTCTGAAGTATAATTATCATAACTTTTATAGGATTTTTATCCATATCTATGTTTTAACTTTACTCTAATATTATCATTACCCTTTTAAAAATCAAATTATTTTTATCTCCAATGATACTTATATTCCACTTTATTCATTTTAAAATAAATTCTTCTTTAACCTTTTAACGCATTGTGGTTTCAATAGACTTATTAAAATATTATAAAGGATTTTCCATACAATTATCATATATTATTCATATATATTTCATATTTTTAAATATTTATTTTCATATAAAGTTACCATTATTTTAAATTTTTTTTATTCAAATTTGAAATTTTTTTCTCATCGTCCCTCAAAAATGGTCTTTGGATGTTGACTTAAATGTCACATATTTTAAGGTGATTTTTGGAAACACATTTTATGAAAAATATTTTTTTATATTTTTCTTCCATTTTCAATATAATCATATCAAATAGATTAACTTTTCACAAATCACCTTATATGTTCTCTTCTTAAATACTTTTTTGTGTGATTATGTTTTTGTTATACAATAATCATTTTTTGGTGATACCATTTGGAAAACATATCAAGAACATTTTATTGTCATTAGTTTATTATGATTATATGAGTTGTTTAATTTTATGTGGAACTCATCTGTATAGAAGATGATGGGTGGGGTCCTAAAAAACCCTATAATTCATTATTTATTGTTAAATGACTCACGGGATAACGATTTATAGGGTTGTCATAATTCTGGTTTATTTATGATCACAATGTTTGTGTATGGGTAAAATGTCAGTTTATTTATTATCATAAGGTTTGTCATGTGTGTAGTTACGGTTTATATATACTGATAAGGTTTTTTATGGGTATAATTTTTTTTATAAATGCTAACAACGTTTTGTGTGTTTGTAATTTTATTTTACCTCCGATCACAATTTTTGTAAGGATATAATATTAGTTATTATAGGCTGAAAGGTTTTGATGGGTATAAATGCGGTTTAGCTATGCTCATGAGGTTGTTCTTGAGTAGAAATATAGTTACTATATTCCCATATATTTATGTTTGATAAATATCAATGTTAATCTATATTTATAATTACATATTTTCTTATTTATATTATATTTACACTTATCTAAAATGTTCCTTATTTCCATGTTATGCCAATTTATTAACGTATTCCATGTTTTAAAGATGTTATATTTTCATATGTTATGATTTATTGGTTTTTGTGATTCAATTTCCTAGACAAGTTTAAATGATATTTATTTGATTTTATCTTTAAATTCCATGATAATTAATTCTAAAATAGGTTTTATCCTTTTAAAATTATTGAGTACAATAAGAGTTGAGGTGTTGTTTTTAGAAGAAGTATGTTGTGAAGAAAGATTAATTTATTAAGATTTATATTTTTTTTAAAAACTATAATGTCCTCAAATTGTTGATTATTCTTTAAAATGATAGTCGAATGATGTCTAAAGAATTGAGGTGGTAGGTAAGAGGATGGAAAAAGTTTTTAATTGATTTTATTTAAAGTTATACTATATAGTGATTTTTTAGGAAACTAAATCAGGTGACGCCTTGATTTTCTTCATTATAACGAAAATCATGCACATTATAATGAACTCAGTATTCTAGATAATATTTTTTGAAGTAATATAGTGGTGCATATTGCAAGAAATACAGTTTAAGAACAAAGATAGTTTTTTTGAAGTTGTATTAGATCAATATCTATAATAATTATACTAGACTAACTTGTACAAATATCAATATGTTTATTGGTATTGTTTTAGTGAATGGGTAAAATTTGAATTTCATCAGATAAATTTGTTTTCACAATAAAATAGTGGTTTTAAAAAAATCTTTGGATTTAGTAAACATGTGATGATCATTTGATTAATAAGTTGTTCTAGATGATCAGGATGAAATGGAGATTGAATAAGTATATAGAATAGATATTTTTTATAATAAATATATGAACATGATTATGAATTAGACAAATAGACATATTACACTAGATGAAGATACTATATGGTGGCATCAAAAAGGTCTTGCAATAATACTCATTAATTAGAGTAACTCGTAGATAACTTATTAGTAGAAAAATGTAACAGTTTTTTGACAGTCAAATATGAATTCTACCAAACCTAGTGGGACTGGAAAAAGAAAAACCTAAAATATTTTACCTGATATATAGTTTCTTTAGAATATTAACCGAATGAATATTTCTGAATATCTAAGATATTATAAATTCATTAAATTTGATCATGTATATCTAGTTTTTCAATGATTAAATAATAAAAAGGTAACATCATGATTCTAATAAAAAATTTGGGGATGATTGAACAAAATTTATGCGTATATAATAAGAAAGTATATTTAGTGAATTTGGACTCCTATTTACTCATTGGTTTAAAGGTGATCAAATATGGAATGATTTTCGTAGGATGTTCAATTTTTTACATATAAATTATTATTTTATGTTTACTTTAATCTGTATGTTTTCTGAGAATAAGGTTCTATATAAATTGTATAATGTGTGGCGATAAAAGGTTTATTATTTTGGTTTATTTAAGGATAATTACTAATGAATTTATGTGATGACTACATATTTGAAGGGAACTATTATCGAATAATTAAACATAATAGCACCATATGATGATGTATTAGATGGAGATTATTTATCAATTTTTATTAAATCAAACTGGTGAAGAAGAAATCAAATGGATAGGTTACTATGATGAGCATATAAAAGTGAAAAAATATTTATTACCCAGGATGGATAATATAAGAAGAATTACATTTAAATGATGAACATTCCCAATATTATATGATAATGTAATGAGGAGGTAGAGAACTTCTGACAACACATGTTTTAAGAGCACTCGTCTAATGCAATGACAATGTTGAACCTATTGTTGAAGGTTGTTTTTATATTGAAAATTTTTATATATCAGATTACCTATGATATGATGACATGAACTATTGATGTACAATAGTTTTCGGAAAGTTATGTGTATTCCCTTTTTTAACAACTAATTTTTTTCTAGTACTTAGGTCATCTTGAATCATTTCCAAACCAATCGGAGGCCTATATACACTTGTTGAGTAGTGAACCATGTAAATACTTATATTTCTCTTGGTATACTTGTTTCTTTTTTTTTCTAGAAGATTCATCTAACACTAGATAGAGGATAAGTTTTTTTTCAATGTACGAAAACATAGAGAGATAATATTTCTAATTTTCCTCTCCCCCTCTCTGTTTTCAGACAATTCACAATTAGCCCTTTCAATTTGTATTGAAGGTAGATTCCTTCATTGAATCATTATATGTCAATTTGGAATAAAATAAAGGTTTTAATAAATTTTTGTAAATTTATTAATAAAAATATTATTCTTGTCATTGATGTAATGAAATATCATATAAGGAAGGAAAAAATGTAAAATTATTATATATCCCATAACAATAAAGTTCGTTAATCTAATATTTATGTTTCATTTATTCCAATATAAAATTATACATTAATATATTTGAATGAAAAATTTTCAGAATGATTATAGGGCAAGAATTGTTATACTATCATCCATCTTTGTAACTGAAATTCTAAGGGTCAAAGGAATTGATATATACAATGGAATCTGGAACATGAAGAAGAATAATTATAAAAGAAAATGAAAGTGAAGATTATAATATCATAGATCTAGAGAATAAATCACGATTATTTTAGAATGGTAGATGATGAGTCATCTAGTGACTTATTTAACTTATTTAATGACATTATAAGAACCATGAGATGTTTCTCTAAGAAGTGGTAAGAGTAAAAAATTTCTAAAAATATTATAAGAATTATTCCTATTATATATCATATTTAAGAATCATATTAGACGATATATAACTTGAACTTATCTCAATCTAGATGATTTATATAGAAATATAATAACATATTAAAGGATAATTAAAAATGGCGATAAGAATAAAAAAAGTTTGATCGATTAAATTTTTTGAAAGATGATATATAAGGAATGTCTGGAAATGTCACTAAGGATGAATTAAGTAACTATTACACCTAATATGAGGTAAGTATCTTTTTATGAATTCATGTTTTGTTTTCTAGAAAACAAAGTATCTTCTAAAAGTGGAATGTAATGTTACTGTTGATGTTCATTAAATGTAGAGCTATTAGACTGGTTTTTTCAAATTCACCAAGTAAAATATAATGTTAAGATAGTTATTAAATAGATATAAGTTCAGGAAAATAAATTAACATTAATATATATAAATAATATACTTTGTGAAAATTAAAGGATTATAAATTTAAAAAATAAAAAATATAATCAGTTTTTTTCCAAATGTGAGGAAGATGATGAATGTGATGTTGATGTTGAAAATTCTAATAATAATTCTAAAGAAAATATTTTATCTAAAAAGTGTGTAATTAGAATTTTATGTATAATGATATTAATATATTTAAATAATAATAATAGGAGACATTTATGTAGTTCATACTTAAAATAGAGTTGTGAGAATGTCCCTCAAATGTTTTTAAAAATTATGAAAATTGAATTCATAAAAGTGATGACATATAATCTAAACAAGATGAAGATTCCAAATAATCTATTTCAAGTGTTGAGGGAGAATCAGTTTCATCTCAACCAAGGATAATAAAATATGTGGGCATCCAAAATATCATTTGTAATTAATGAAAATATGTTTAAATAAGAAAACAATAGAGGATAGTATCATAAGCCAAATGGTATTCACAACATGATCCATAGTTTGATGATAAATATTAAAATAAACAAGATTGGATTAAATAAATTAATAAATAATTGATATAGATTAAAAATAATGAGACATGGGAACATTTACCGAAACCAGATAAAATGTGATTGCAATAAATAATGTCCTATGAAACAAGTTAAATGAATAGGATGAAGTTCTATGAAAAAAGTCATGACTAGTTTGTAAAGGCACTCATGTATAGAAAGAATTGATTTTGAGGAGAAATTTTCCCAGAATAAGGAATTGGAATAATAATAATTTTTTTTACTATTTCTTAAAAATTAATATAAAAAATATTCTAGATATAATTCAACTCAAATATTTTAAATCGAGTACTCAATGATGATGTTTATATTGAAACAAATTTGTGGATTGACTGTTGTTCAAGCCAAATACTAAGTGTATTATATGAAGAAGTATTTTCACGGGTTAAATAAAGCTTGAAATAATGGTATTATAAACTTTATTCTTTGTGAAATAATTTTTGATTTTGATAAATTAATATTTTATTATGATCTCTATATAAAAATATTAAGAGGTTTCCTTAATTTAAATTTATTTATCATTATGATATCATATTAATATTTAGTGATGAAGATATGTGTGAAAGGTTATTTTAGGATAAGAAGAAGTTATTTGAAATTTTTGTTCTATGAGAAATTAATTAATTATTTGGCATATAAATCTCTCAATGAAAAGATATATTATCCATTCATAAGAGATATAAACTAAGGAACTCTAGAAGTTGTTTTTATAGAATATTATATGATATATTCCAACACCATTTATGTTTGAATGAATTTCTAAATATATGGAAAATGGAAGTATATTGGTCATAATGAAATTGGGAATCTAATTGGAAACCTAATATATTGAATGGATTCAATAAAAAATATAGTGTATATTGTTATACATTTTTTCAAATACAAAATTTAACCAAAATTATCATATCTTATGTATGGAAAAAATAGTTGTCAAATAAATTAAATGAGAAATTGAATTCAGAGAAATATGATAATATAAGAAATATATACCTATTTGGTTATATATATATTAATTGTGAAGATTATCTCTATGATAGAAGATCCATATTTGGTGGATTCTTTTTAGTAGGATATATACTTTTTATTTTTTGTATAAAGAATAAAAATTTGTGGATACTCACCATTGTATAAGTTTAGAGTATAGCTGACACTCATGAAACAATATATTTAATGAGGATGATGAAATGGAAAGTATGTTGGTTAGTTGACGTGATTTTTACACTTACCATAGGTTATGATAACCATATTTATATAAACAACACTAATAATCTAGTGCAATATTCCGTATCTATGTACATTAATATTTAATATATCTTTATAAAATAGAATGTGAAAATAAACGAACTAAATTTGGAGTTTGTTCATATAATGATAAAAGTTGATAATATCTTCACGAAACCAATTTTGAGGGAAAAATTTCTGAAGATGAGGTTCCTTATTAGACTATAACCTCACTCTTTTACAATATATTCTACATGATATATTTTACCAATATCATATTTTCTATCAATAATAATATCAAATGGTTATAAAATATGTATCAAAAATCAATCTATTAGAATATTCCTGACATATCAAGGGAGAGAATTTATTTTGGGGTTTTTTTAAATGGGATAAGTTGTAATTTTAGAATATTTGACATGAATAACAATTTTTTGAAGTGTTTAGAGGATGTATTTATTACTGAAAGAAATCCAGTTTGTGGTATGAAGATATGGAAATGAAGGAATTCAATAAATGATTGTGAATCACTTCATTATGGACAACATGGTTCCATTTTGGAATGATTACTATTTTTTAAACAAGGTTAAAAAATGTAGGCTTATAATTTTTTCATAGTAATCCATTTTTTAGATTAATTTCTTAGTGATATATATTCATTGGTTTAAAAATATTCAAAGGGAGAGATAGTTAAGACCAATAACCTTTGAGGTGTTTTTTTATAAAAATTTGGTTTTTATAGAATAATAAATTTTAAAGTGTTGTATATTTTAATATAAAATATATCACATTAAAATATTTATAATTACTCATAAATTATACAAGATTAGGTTCAATTGGTTGAGGGGATCATATAGAAGATTGATCAAATTTTAATATGATTATTTTGACCATTCCATAAGATATAAATTTTTCAAAAAATTAAATAAGAATATACATTATTGTTATCTAGATTACACAAAATAAATATCATTATAATAAACTAATGATTCTAGAAAAATTAGGTTGAATAAATAAGTTGGTGCAACTTGGTGGAATTATGGTTACAAAACAATGATAAATGTTCTTGAAGCTATGTCAGATGAAGATCTGAAAACATTTTATCAGATGGAATTATACAAATATCAACATATAAAGTGGTTAATTTTTGGGGATTTCGAATAAAATATAATTTCATTAGAAAATTGTTTTTGAATGATCAAATAGTTGTTTCCCAAAAAATTGATTGGACATTGAAAAATTGTGGGGATATTTAAATGTATCATTATTTGTGGCTTATTATGATAAAAAGAAGTTTTAAGAAGTTTATTAGATGTATATTTCCAATAAAATTTGTTTCACGCATGATTCTTAATGACTCCACCATGTGGAAGATTCAAAACAAATTACTTTGGATCGGGTATGTATGTGGACGTAATGACCAAATTATTATAAGAAAACACCTTAATCATGGTAACTTCAAGAGAATAGAGAAGAAAAAACATGTAAGGGTTCATAGATAGAACAATATAAAGTATATTAGATAGAGGATGACTATAATAAGAAGTCACATAAAAGGTGATCAGATGTATAAATTCTATAAAGATGAAACAAATTAATATTTATAAATTATTACAATGTTTTTATGAATTCATTAATTGATTCCTTAATCAAGAAGGGAATATCATTGTTATTGGAAATGTTTCATGAAGGATTGATGAATAATGAAATCATGATATTAAGAAAGTATTTTCACTAAATTTTGAATCATGTTTACTTAGAGGTATTATGTTATAAAAATAAAAAACATATTTGAGAGAAATGTTCAATTTTTTTGTGGGAAAATTGAATTTTAAGTTCACACTGCTACTTATTTTTTTGAATAATTTTTCTATACATAAAGAAGATAAATTTTAT
This sequence comes from Viscum album, assembly GCA_963277665.1. Lineage (NCBI taxonomy): Eukaryota > Viridiplantae > Streptophyta > Magnoliopsida > Santalales > Viscaceae > Viscum > Viscum album. The sequence goes on from OY728136.1 coordinate 616,783,552, forward strand.
TGAGATATGGTTGATTTTATTATTGTTATTGGGATATTTATTGATGATTTTAGGCACTAACTTATGAAATTTATAGATACCTTACCAAATAATAAGATATAGTATAATTAGATGTTGTGATACTAGGAATACATTTATATCAATTCATGTCGAACAAAAAAAAATTAATAATAAATCATAAAAAATATGTTATTGGATAAAGGATATCAAATATTGGAGGATAGGATTTAGTTTAAGGGAAAATTTTTACTAGATAAAGTATTATCAGGTTTATATTCTCTTACTCACTGATGTGTGAGGAAGATAATAGGATGAAAGAGAACATATAATAAGTTTCGCATGAAGAAACTACAATAAACATGATGATATCAATGTAAACTATAGTAAAGGTTTATTTTTTTTATTCAATTTTTTTATATCATATTATATATATGAGTAGAACATGAATTTTCAAGTAAATATAGTTCTATGTTGGTGATGAATATTCTCTACATTTTTAACCATTAAAGGATTGTTTTATAGTGTTTTTGTGGTCTTGTGTATTTTCTAAACAATACCCAGGATTAGAAAATCATATGGAGTGGTAAACCTTGTATATTAATAGGATCTTATGGGTGATTCATATAGTTATCCCTCTGATTTAATTCTATTTAATTGGATGTGAAGGTTGTTTCTAATGAAATATATGGTAAAAATATTAGATCATCTGTTCACTCATCCACCTCTCAATGATCACACAAATCCTGGTTGGTCCTTTCAATTAATCCCAATATCATTTTATGTAATATTTTTTCCCTTTATCGAGTTTTCCCTCATGTTTATGCTGTATTGATTTTGTCTAATTGATAAGTTGATCCTATTTTTATTATTAGATATCACCCTATTCCAAAAATTACGTTCATAGTGTTATAAAGATGATAATATAATATATTATATCTCAAAGAGGGTATATAAAAGCATAGTAAAGAATAAATTTTAACTCGTGTTTTAAAATTAGATGTTTTTGTGTCTAACCCATATAACACTGATTCTTTCAGTACGTAGGCTTTGTGATTTTGTGTGATATGTATTATCTAAAACATCAATTTCTCTGGCCTTTGATACTCTTAAATGGAGTTTTCTATTCAACACCCTCAAGAGAAATGGCTTCTCAAACACTTTTGTTAAATTATTCATATCGATTTTATCACATAATTGGTTTTTAAAATTAATTAATGATACTCCAAGAAGATACATTTAGTGAACTAGAGGTGTACAAAAAGTACAACCACTCTTAGGGATTCTCATTTCAATTATTAATGATTATCTCAATAGGAGTATCAATGATCTCTCTCAAGTGCGTCTCTATAAACAAATTAATATTAGGAAAATGATCTTTTCCAATCAAACGTATTATATGAAGAAGATATTTCATTAATTGGGAAAGTATCAAGGAAACCCATTTCATCAATTAAATAAACTTTAAATCATTATGAGAAAGTTGAAGGGCATTCCATTAGTTAGGGAAAATCCCGTAATTTTTCAGTAATAGATTATCTTCGGGTAAACAGAATTGGATTACTAGAATGTTCAGGATGGAAAGAGAATCTCTTCAATTTATCTAACTCAGTGTTCCATTATTATCGGGCATGGAGAAAATGTAGTTCCTTAGAGAGATGATCATTGGAATCATATAACCACTTTCCAAATAGAAGGGGAAATAAGTGTCTCATATAGGGATGGTCTTCCTGGTAAACTCAGTTATCACGTATAATTTGTTTACTCTTTCTCTATTTATAGGTGGCCCAGATCACTCATTAATTTGATTTAATGGATAATTTTAAACATCATGTAGACTAGATATATTAATGAAAGGATACATGTAACTATTTCATGGAATTAATTTATCAAACCCATTGAAACTGGGGGTCATGGTTTTGAGGAACTCAAGATATTCAAACATTGTCTTATTGGTAAGTTCACATGGAACTTATTCACTAGTAATGACCTATCCTATGAATTCTTAATCTACTTTTATACAAAGAGGATACTATATGTTTATCTATACTACCTTTTACTATTATTTTGTCCCTCAATTACGTTATCCTTCTATAACATCATGTAAAGCACTAAGAGGATGGTCGATAAAAACTATGATCTCAATTATTAGGGTTCTTGTTGGCCTAATCGACAACTTAAGTGGATTCTAACTATCCCCACTAACTTGATATCAATGAAAATAATTAATTCCAACACACATTATAATATACTTGACTTTTTCCTCATGTATTTTTTAACATATATACAGAACTACACATTTATTGATGATGACACACTGGTGAAAAAGCCCAACCAAAATGGTAAATTCAATGATAATGATATATATAAGAATAAATTTGATAATTCATTAATGGTTCCAATGTGTCTATCTAAATATAATTTCTATTTTATCAATACCTAGATGTTCTCTCATATATGAAGATTCTAGAAAAACAAGCTACCAACTCACGACCAACTAAGGAATGTCTGGAAATATATTATCTCGACCTATCACCTAGGCCATAAGAAATAAAAAAATTCATAGAAACTTTTCAATGGTTTTCCCTATGATACGTATCTCCATAAATACATATGTAACATATTTTTTCCTGAATTTAATGTGGGTGTGTAGTTGGGGGTGCACATGGAGCATTTCAGCACCATTAGAAGCAGTAAACTGGAATGGAATCTCTTTTTGGATGTTATAACATCTATTATTGCATGGATATTGGAATAATGAAATGCATAACTATTTGAGGAAAAAGGGAGATCAAAATATGTTTCTTTGGTTGAGATTCACAGGTTGGTTCATAAAGAATAAAAAAATCAATGTGGTGAAATGAAGAACAATGTGGATGACCTGAAAATCCTTAGAATCTTAGGTCTTGTAGGTAGAAAAAAAACTATTAAGTGTTCATAAATATATAATTTGGATACCCACAATTGGAATGATCATTAAATTCAATGTTGATGGTGTTGCCTCTATCATTAAAGGACCTTTGGTATGAGGAGGTATTTTTCAAACTCACCATGGCTTTTTCAAAGGTTCTTTTATGACTATATAGTTATTAGGAGTACCTCAGAAAAATGTTGTTAAGGAATTAAAAGGGATTAACCATAATTTTCCATAAAGGATCCAACCACAATGGATTAGTTTTATTACATATGATATCCATTTGAATATGATCGATTCTCATGATTTTAAGGAGGTGAATTATACAATATAAATTCTCTCAGAGACGAAAATCATGGAAACATGCACAATGTGAACTTTCAGAACTCCTGACTACTATATTTCACTGGTTAATGATGATATGTGAGGTTTGATTCACCATAACCTTTTCAAACTCCCTTTTAAACCCTAACTTTATATGTTAATTTTATTAATATTTACTAGGATCGTATTTATTCAGATCCTATATTATCATGGTATTATCGAAAACATATAATCCAAATATTATTTATTTATGTTTAACATGGGAAAGAGTATACACTAGACTCTCCTCTATATTTATCATACATATTAATCATCTATATAACATGGAAAATGAAACATAAGAAATGGGTTGTTTGAAACGAATAGTAACAGAGATCTTATAGGTAATTATTCATGGTTTATATCATTATCTTAAGATAAAACATTAGGATGGATTTGTATCTTATTAAAATGACATGGTGTTAGTGTTAATATATTTGGAATTTTCATAGAAAATATATATTGAAAATCCTATTATTTAATTCATTTTCGACAATAATTTGTACATGTACCTTGAATTTATTATTATTATAGGTGATAAATAAATATTGTTTCACATGACAATTTTTTTTATTTTTAGGTGTCATGATCATGTTTTATTTTACATATTATAGTTTTTATTTTAAATAAATATTTTTTTAATAAATATTTAATGGATATATATATATATATATATTAATTTAACATATGAACTATATACGTATTTACCTTCTTCTTGGAACTTCTCCATATTCGTCAACAATATCACCACACAATCTATCAATGGAAGTACCTAGTTCACTCTTCTTCCTCAAACACATGCCTCATCCCTTACATAAGTTCACATGGATGTATATAGCTTATTAGTGATGGAAATATTAGTATACTATATGATGGTATCCAACTCTATACCCTCTATATATCATCATCTCACCTTCTTCATGGCAACATTTCATTAGCCCATATGACAAAATGTTTCTCTGACCATGCAAGACATTTTTTTGACCATGTGGCTTCATTGGTCCACAAATTATTATTTTATATACATAACAAGGTAACTAAATCAGAATCTAGTAGTATCATGACCTTCAAAACCAGTACAAGAGTACAATTTCTATCTAATGGTATCATTGTCATCCATGGTCGCCAATGGTAGAAGTCTCTTTGTCTGTTTCCATAGTACATTATTTCCTCAAATAGATGTGGATCCATATATATTGCAAAAAGGATGTAACAATTGTTATAATATATGGTATAAACACATATGTAACAGATATAAAATTTAGATTAATATAATAATAATCTCAATAGATTTTTTAGTAGGCATTACTAATCATTTGGAGAATTCAGATATAATATAAAAATATTATTAATTAAATGTGGCCTCTAAAACGTATCAATTCAATTGGTGGGTAAACTCATTTTGATATATATATATATAAATAATTATTCTACTTAACATACATTTATTTTTTAAAAAATTTGTAAATAAGAACTTAATTTTAAGTTAAGTCATTTTATGCTTCAAAATGCAATTTCTTGAAAAGGATTCACTTAAATTTTGTGAATAGAAATTATAAATATATTGTTAAAATTTAATAAACTATAATTTATAAATTAAAATTATTTTTGAATTCATAATATCATAATTAAAATAGTGTGAAATTTTTATATTTTATTGAATTAACAAGGTTTTTAATGAATAGTGAAAATTGTTCATCATTCCTATACTATCATTATTTTAACAAAATAATGTAACATATAACTATCATTATATTTGGTATTTTTTAATAAAGGGACATATGATAAATTTTATTTCTAATAATATATTTAATTAAATTTAAATCATCATTATTTTTTATTTTTATATGATATTATTTTTATTTTTAAGGACATATTTTTTCGAATTTTTTTTTTTAATTGTGTTTTACACATTTATTTTATAATTTGTTTATGGAAATTTTATATGTTGAATCCTGAAAAATTTACACCATTTATGGAATCATACGGTTTAGATTTGGTAAATATTTTTATTTTTATTTTTTATCATTGTGAATAGTAACTGCGGTAAAACATATCATCTCGGTAAAAGGAAAATCTAATAATTAAGGTTACAAATAATGTAATAAGTCATAAAAATGATATCCAATACATAAATTAATTTAATTAGATGAGATTAAATCCCCCATATGAATCCTCACTACGAATATATGGGATTTGAATGCCATTTTCATTTTATAAAGACATTTATATTATTTTATGTAATGAAGATTCAAATATATCACTCTCTTGACATTATTATCTCTAAAATATTTACATGAGCATAAAAGGAGTATAATATTTGTTTTATATGAAGATTTAAAATTTCTGTTAATTATTTTATCATTTTAATTTCTATTATGGTTTTATTGATAAAATAATTATATTAAATTCTTACACATTTTTGATTCGATTCTTAGGCAAGCAGTAGAAAAATTGGGTAGATGATTTTAAAAAAAGATCTAAAAGAAAAATTATTTGGGTAATTTATACTTACCCATTATTTTATTATATAGATATTATATATTAGGGATTTTTTAAATGTTTACCATCAAATTCCACATTTTCCATGATATTTATGGCCATTTTAAATGAATAGTGTGAAAAATGACATTAACTATATTTTATTAAAATAATATACTATAAAATAATTTAACAAATGTAAAAATATTGAAATAGGAGAAGTTAAATAATATATGTTTAAAATATCATAACTTTTTAATTTATGAACTGAATTTAATAATATAAGTAAAATTATAACCGTTTAATTTAGAAAAAGTAATTACTATGGCTAAAGTTAATAAATTTTAATGAAGGGGTAAAAAAATTAATTTTTAAAATGATCCCAAAACCCATCTAAATTTTATTGGATGAAAATATTAGGTCCATATAATCATTTTAATTTAATATTTGTGATTTTGGAACCACTATTAACTACATTTGAATATATTATAATTTATCATTTTAAATAATTATAGAGTGCCCCTCCCCTCACATTTAAAAGGACCCTCCTTCTCCATTTTATTTACACCACATTGATCTATATATATCAAAAACAACCCTACCCAATTATCTTTTACAATTACATTTATAGTAAATTTAGATTAATATGTTATTAAAAGTCTATTTTGAGGGTCTTAAGAATGTATCTAAATGATGTCTACCAAATAATCGATAATTGTTGGTATCGAATCATTCAAATTTAATAATTCTAATACTTCATATAACACATTATTAACCATAAAAAAATATTAACTAAATTATTTTAAATAAACTAATATTTCATTATTATTATGAGATAACCATTTTCCACATGTTTTTCTACACATGAAAAGTGAAAATATTACTAGTTTGTACGTACATCTTACACTCTCTATATTGATGTTTAATTTGTTTTTTTCACCAATTTACATGGATGGACATAAAGGTGTAAATAATGGTTATATATGATATTTATTAAATAATTATTTTTCTATAATTATCGAATCATATCTACCATATTTCCTTCAATTTTGTTGGAATATCATAACATCGCCCATGCCTATGTGTGGACTATATCCTCTATGAAGTGATGTGATCGCTTTTTTATTTTCACATTAATTGGTGTTAATAAGGTTATATTTAATAAATATATATGATAATATGATATAATTATAATTATACAAAGGTAAATTATTTTTTAAAATTTTTTCATTCTGTTAATAAGTTATAATAGTGTTCATATATTCGTACGATCTACCATCTCCATTAATGGTGTAATTAAATTTCTTATTTGTACCTTTAATAGATGAAAATTTGTATTTATATATATATATATAATAAATATATATGCAATTTTTATCATTTTTAAAATTATAGATATGATGTAATTATAATCAATGTATAAGGACTTGAACTACCGATCCAAAATTCTCATGAAAATTGAAGCAGTTAACACCCAAAACAATGATAATATTAAACGATTGTTAATAAAATTATGATAATATTTTACAAATAGATCATATATAATAATATATATAGGTATAAAGTAATAATATTTATTTAAAATAAAAAAAAATTTATTATACATGAGGTTAAATCATGTTTAAAAATGTAGAAATGTGAGGGCGGGGGGGGGGGGGGTTCCAAACTCAATCTTCATTTGTTAGGTTATACTTATTCTTTGTTGACTATGTTGTACTATGATTTTTTATGTAATTTACATGGATTTTTTTTATATTTTATTTCCAAAATTTAATGAAATTTTACATTTGTTTTCATAATAAGTTCATTGATTAGTTCTTAATTAAATGATATGATCTATGTAAGGGAACATGTCTCAATTTCAACTCCCTTCAAGAATATTTTTTATTATTTAGCTATTTATATTTATGTAGTGAATATACTACACATTTGATGAATTATACATGAATAAATATTTAATCAGTATGATTAATGTTTTAATCCATGTTTAATCTCTCAAGGGTAACAAATTAACTATTATCAAATATGTAAGATTTAATTTTACAATATCATTTTATCCATATTACGGGATTTTTTGAATGAAGGAATCATAAAATTTATTCATTGTAAAATATGATTTTTTCCTTTTCCTATAAAATTTCTTGGAGATTCTATGTTTTCTTACAAATTTACCTCTTCTTTTAATTGGATTCATTGAAATAAATGATTAAAATAAAAGTGGATTTTATTTCACTTTTGGTTGGGTCTATAATTATATATCTTTATATTTTTCAAACATATTTTACAAAAGACCATTATATTTAAAAAAAGTATTTTTATGTACATTTTATGTTATCAATGAATTTTTTAAATTCTTTTAAATGAATATTTATAGTGTTCTTTGAAAGGATTGTTTTAAACATTCTTTAAAAAAAATTAATATAATGTTTCTTTTTAATATATATGGCTGCAAAGGTATTCCTTACCACCATAAGGATTTTATGATATTTATATTCTTATATAGATTTTCAATGGTTTTATAAAGAAAATTATTTTATAAAATCTTATTTTAATATTTGTCTTCAGTCATCTTTTATTCTACAAAATACATTTATTTATCACTGTCAATGCGTTTTAATAAATTTATCTCTTCTTAATTTTATTGTTATTGAATTTATCTTGAAAAATATATTTATTATTATAATATTTAATTTTACATTTTATTTAACATAAATATTCATATTATTTTTATGATTGATTTACTTATTTCCTAAATCATTCATTATTTATTCATATGGTGTTTTACTATTAATGTTCATTGGTTGACTAGAGAAATGCTGACATTCCATATTCCTTACTCAATTCATATATTGATGATAAGAAATATTATTTATGAATTACATTTACCACTAAATATGTGTGGAATGAATTGAACATGATATAATGGGTGAGGCCAAGTTATATATAGACCCTTGATTCATCTACAGTTCCGTTAGACAAAATAGTTGGCTATCCTTGTTAAATGGATTATTGGTGTATACTAACCAATAAATTAAAATGATTTGGTGTCATGATTTGATATTAAAGAGATCATGATTTTTGATATCATGATGTTTAATGTTATAAATTTCCTTCCATGATAATTATTTTGTTAGTATCCATGAGATTACTACACTAAAATTATCCATGAATTCATTTCATGATCAGGTTATTGATTAAATATATTATGATTTAAGTTATTTACATATCCATGTAAATTATTCCTTATTCAGTCATAAAGGATTCCACTATACATAACCATAATGGGATTTTTAGCTTTCCATTTATTTTATTTCCTTTCCCCATGTTATGAAGAATGAATCCTTAAATGGTTTCAAGGAAACAAAAAATTACTCTCAATATGTTTTCTATTTAATTTCCAATATGAAATAGAATGAATTAATATATCTAGTATCTCAAGACAACTAAAATATTTGATCCATTAGGACAAAATCACTTATATCTTATGATGATATCATAAATAACCACGGGGTCTAAGATGCAATAGTAGGGGTCTTTATAGTTGGTAATATAGAATGTTTAGTACAAAACCTATGAAAATAATTTAGAAAAACATACATTTTGACATATAAAACAATGAAAAATAATTAGGATATTTATATTTATATAATACCATCCTAATGTTTTGTTAAGGTATATATTTTTTCGTTTTCATAGAAAAAAATCTATCTAGATTATACAAGTGGAAATGGGTTTGGAAAACGTATATCTAGGTTTAATAACCTCAAAAGGAGTTGGTTGAATATATCTCAACCATAATTTTGTATAATAGTGACTGTTAGATTACTACACAGCAAGTTTTACACTCCTGGGGAATATTTTAGGGTTATTTCAAATTTTTTATGAACCATTATGATGAATGGGAGAATATAGCCAATGGAAAACTATGATATTCCAACGAAATATAGAGTAAACATAAAGTTTCTTGGTTTGATGTTTATATGTTTAATAATTAGATAAAAATAATATCTACCCCTTTTAAAGTTCAATGTGATTAATGATTTAATATTAGTAAGGGTATTTGAGAAGAATTTTTTTTAATATAACCCTTTGTTTTAGTATATATTTTAGTGTAAATATTTTTTGAGGGATAATTAGTTTATATATTGTGGACATAATTTTGAAGTCATTGATGACATTTAGGGTTAAAATAATCAATTATATTGAGGTAATTATGAATTAATGTGATAAAATAGATAGTATAATTTTAAAAAATATTTTTATCATATAGATAACTTTGAGATAGAAAAGAAATTTTGTTACTAAGTGATTATTTTTATTTGTGAAAAATTTCACTATATTTTTTATAATATTATAGGATTAGTGAAGCCATAAATTTTTGAATAAATATTGATTCAATTTGAAGAATCATATATAGATTTATTGAGAATTTATGGTGAATTAGACAATTTATGAAAATAAATACAATATTTTGGTGTGTATATGATTAGGGTATATACATTTTTTAGTTAATAATCATATGAGATGTTGATATTATTTTCATATAATAGTTAGTTTTAGCTTAAAAAATATTTTAATAAATATTTCATATCTTTTGTTTTATAATTTTTTCAAAAATGTTTTGGAGGAGTCTTAATGTTAACTACTTATGTAAGGTATTAAATTGGACTGAATGTGTTATTATTGATTTCATAGTGATTAATTGATTATATTTATAATTATTAGATTAATAATTCTAAATATTTTTATTTTGTTAAATATTTAGAGAAATAATGAATTAATTTTCATTATTTTATGGATCTAATAATTTTTGAAATGTGTATTTTATTACTTCAAGTATATATTATTCATATTTAATATTAATTTATTAGACTAATAAATTAAATGAACATGTATAAAATTAAAACCAAAGTATAAAATTTTTCTTATAATAGAATACTAAAATCATGGGAATTTGATTTCCAATAATCATTATCTAGATATAAAAAGTGTTCCTTACCTTTATCAAACATATATTGAAATAAAACTGGAATACTTTTACTTTCATTTAAGAAAAATTGATAATCCTTTCACTTATAAATGATTTTTTGTTTTTTTGTAATTAACATTAAAATTAACATGTTCTATATAACTCTATATTCGTCATTTGATGTTATTTTACTCCTCCATACACAAATTTTTACTTCCCAATTTTGTATCCTTATCTAAGAACATGAAAAGGTGAATTTTTTTGAAACCCTTTATATTTCTTACATTCTAATTTCAAAATTAGATTTATTGTCCCTATGTACCATATGATATTTCAATAAAGGTTAAAACCTCTAATGGCCATGATAAAACTATAAGAGAACTATTTATTTATTCTAGGAGAAAGCATAATCTCAAAAAAAAAACTATTTAAAATAATAATAATCATGATATCTTGATTAACACACCCCACTGAGCTTTAAATAAAATGAGGTATAATATAAAAATATTATTAATTTAATGAGGCTGTTATAAACAATCCATTGAATTTTTAGGAAACTAAAAAATCATATAGTTCTATAATAGTACTACTCAATAAAAATATATTTATTAATCACTATAAAATAAGCACTTCATTTGAAATAAAGTCATTTTATACTTCAAAAATTATTTTATTGAATATTGTGCTTGTAAATTAAAATTAATATATGAATGTTTTATAAATTTGATTTTTAAAATGAACATTATATTTTATATCATCATAAAAAAATTAACTTCGTGCGACATTTTTTTATTTTTAGGAAATGGTTTATTTTCTAGTGAAGAGTAAAAATACCAATTTTCCCAATACTATAATTTATTTTGACTAAATAAAATATTTTAAATTTATTATTATATTATTTATTTTGTATTAAGGTAAAACATTATGAATTTTATTTAAAATAATATAATTAAATCTATTTTAATCATCAATATTCATGATTTTGATATATGTCGATTTTTAGGCGTAAAACATGTTTTTTTTAAAACAATATTTCATTGTGTGTTATGAATTTATATTAAAAACTTTTGATAACACTTATTATAAAGACCATGATTTAAAACATTACATAATATTTAGTTAAATCAAGAATTAACATTGATGATCTTTTAAGGTTTAGAGTTTTAGAGAATTAGGACTTAACTATTACATTAGATCTCAAATATTACCGTGTAGAAGTATTTACTCAGTATACATTTTTTCATAAAAGAAACAATTCATGAATAAAAAAATAATTATTTTCAAAATATAAATTTTCCGAAATTATTCATTTCTCTCACCATTCCTTATACCATGTTAAAAAAATTTCAAAAATTTGGGATGAGTATAAAAATTTCAGTAAGGGTTATAAAATATAGAAGGAAATTATTATCCATCAGTACATACAAAACATATGCTCATTAACATACCTCGTGAAATGATAATAATTATGAATAAAACATTGAAATAATAAATCATAATGTTAACTTGTGTAATACATAACATACTTACATTTTAGCTATCACACCAACGTAGGGACTTATGTTTGGAATACCCATAATAGTATATTCCATAAATCTCTTAGGATAAACCTTAAATTATACCACTGTCACATTACCCAATGCAATAGAGAGATATCTCGGGCTCACCCGCCCTAAGTTTATCATGGAACAACTTATATCAGTAAAACATTACTATGAACCATAACATAATCATAACACATAATAAAACAATAGAGGAAAGATAACATTACCACATTTCAATCATAATAATACATTTCAATACAATGACATAATCAATTCATTTAAAATATTAAAAATTAAGAGTTTTGAATAAAAGTGTCACATACCACATTGAAAATTTTAAAATAATTAACATTTTATTACATTAATTCCAACATAATTAATTCCTAATAACCATTTTACAAAACATGGACATTTATGATAAATATTTATAAAAATAAATCTTTAAAACATTTTAAACAATATTTTAATTAAATTGGCCCTTACCAATTAAAAAATAATTAAATAAAAATAATTATCGAATAACATTAGAAAATATATAATATCATGATAATGGGGAGATTCATGATATAATATGTCAAAGGGCAATATATACACCTTATTGGATAATAAAGCTGCACAATATCATGTTATGCAACAATGAATGAAGATTTAGACGTAGTCCCGTACAAAGATCTTGTAAATGACATAAACATTTATTAATGGGGTTATTATATGTATCAATAGTATATCCCCACGATGGGAAGTGGATGTTAAAAAAAATAAATAGTGATTCCACTCATAATATTGGCATAATATATTCAACGACGTATGTGTTAGACCCAACGGGAAGAAATTTAGTTTAGAAATTCCCTTATGAACATTCAGTAGCCTAACAACGTCACATAAAATTCATAAAATTAGTTGATGATAGTGAAAAGGGATTCTCATAAAATGGACATAAAATCTATATAAATTATTATATTTTATAAAATATTCCAATATAAGAAAATTGAAATTAAAATACATAACATAAAAAAGTCTTTGACTAAAAAAGGAGGGTGAAAACTTCCCTTACAGATTTGATAACATACGAAACATACACCCCACGAAAGAAGAATCATGCACTAAAGAATTAAATTCCCATAAATTGAATTATGTTAAAAAATTAATACAATAATGGTAAGTACATATACCATAAAAATGAAAATAAAGACAACTATATAATGAATCTCACAGAAATGAAAAGTGAGATGAAAACCCCTTACCTCATGTCTAACTTGTCTTGAATGTTACTTTTTATTCTTTAAAAATAAACATAAGTAAATTTATACTTGATTAATAACATTTTTAAATTTTATTATTCCATTTATATCAATTATTATCTTTCTTTAAAAATTATTTAATTGTTTGAGTTCATATCAGACATTTTGTTGATGTTCAGAACATGATTCAAAAACTAACTTTTTATAATTACAAATTTTACATGTCGTCAAAATTTTTTATCTTTAGAATGATATTCATGATTTAAATATAATATATATCATATATGTCTTGTGATTATTTAATTATAATAGTTCATATCATTTGGATATATGAAAATGAAATGCACCATTCATGGAGAAGGTAAGTCGTTCGTACGCATGAACACTACTTTATTTCATTTTTTTCATTTTGAAAAAATTAAAAGAAAATGATACGTAGGTATATTATTATTCCATTATGATATAATATTTTATATATGTTACATAAGTTCATTAACACCATCCATTATTCTTTACTTGTATGGTATGAACAAGTCATATCACATTAAAAGGGGTGGTAGTCCACACTTCCTCGAACAAAATTATCATATTTATACAACATGAAAATCATAAAGGTATGTTATAAATGAGTATTATTGAATAATATTGATTAAATAATTATAATAAATATCATATAAAATTAAATATCTATCATAATAGCCTCCATAAGAGGTGGTATTGGAAAATCAAACAATCATCATTTTGTGGGGCAGCAGTTCGTCATAAACAGAAACAGTATGTTCGTATCCATTAGAAGGAGGTGTGATTAATTATTGTTAGAATAATTGTTATAAAAAATCATAGTATATTTAAGATATATCATTTGTTATAAAATAATGTTATAATGATAGTTATGTTGTTGGAGAAGGAAAATAAAAGAAAATAACTAGAGAGAAGATGTTACCTTTAAATCGGGTAACTCCCATTGGTTTGAACCAAAAGGCTTTTTTGAATTGTCATCTGCCCAAATTAAGGTTTCAAGGTGGAATATATGGATTTTAGGATATTATTTTGGTAGACTTAAGATAATCAATGGGGATTTGGTTGTGTGAGTAATGGGTTAGAGTTGGTGTCCTTTTATAAGAGGGAGGAGGGGCTCTTTAGGAATGTTTGAATGTATTATTTTATTATAAAATGATATTGATTTTTAAAAGGTCAAAAACACATTAAATTTTAATATAATATAAAATATAATTATATATAAAATCATCCAATAATAATTGGACATGTTATGGATATTTATAAACCCTTGTCTTTATTATTTAACCCTTTGTTAACTTATTTAACTTTTACCATCTCTTCCTATATATTCATACTATATGTTTAATATATTTACACTAAAATACCATGTGACCCAATATGGATATTTTGAGACATTTTTAACATCATATATTTCATTTGGAACAATCATATATTTTTTGGACTATTTTATCGTTTAATAAAATATTAATTGATTTAAAAAGTCATTTATGTCAATTTTTATACTATTTATACCATGACTTTTTAAAAATCCTTAACTACATGATCAATTAAAAAAAACATCATTAATTTAAATATTAAAATTCATAATAATCCATAAAATTACTGGGTGGCATAAAAAGTTTCAAAATAAATTTATTTTAATATTTATTATCTCATTTAATTAAAACATTAATTAATGATGTAATCATTACATCATCATTGAGTCATAAATAAATTTATGTATTTGTTGTGTAATAATTATAAATAGAATAAAAATATATATGAAATGTATTTATATTTCTAATTACTATTTATAGTCAAAGATATCAATTATATAACCCCAACATTAAAATTGTTTTAGAAGTACAATACATGTTTATGATATTTTTATTTTTACATTAAATAAAAAGTTATTAATTTAGTTATCTTACCCAAGTGGATTGAAAAGGCCTAAAATTATACCCCAAGTATTTTATTGGTCCTCCATGACTAATACAATAATGATTGGACATGTTTTAAGGTAATTTCATATTATTATAATGTTCTTTCTACCTTGAATTTCCATATTTGCCTTTAACCGTGGTAAATGAAAATCAAAACTTACTATTAAATAAAAATAATTTTCATCCTATTGAACCAAATTTTACATAATTATGATAACCATGCATGTTATATTTTTAAAATTCAATATAGATAAGCGGTAAAATTTCATTTATATGAAAAATTCAATTTTTTAACTACTAAGTAGTGCTTTCGCTATTCATCAAAAATTGAACATTTTTAGAAAATTTTCAAAAATTCACTAAAAGATAATTTTTAAATTCAGTACTTAAAAATTATATCTATTTAAACATATTCAAAACATAGAAGCTTTATTAATTAATTTTAAATTATTTTCTGTTGTCAAAACTATAAAGCGTGTTTTTAAGAAGTAAAAACTACAAAAAGATTGCCGTGTTTTTATGTCCAATTTCAAAGTTGGATTACTTAAAATGAAAAAAAATTGGATTAAATGGTAAAAATATAATCCAATTAAACTCTAAATCCATTTAAAAATATAATCTTTTCAAATAAATAAATCAGATAGAAAGACAGTTTTGACTTAAAATGAAGTGTTTTTACTCTTCATTAAAAATGAACTTTAAACAAGGTTCCACATCAAAATGTATTAAATGGAAATATTAAATCATATTAGATTATTTAATGCTTAAAATCAGATTCAATCATTTTTTATGCTTTTAAATTTTATTGGATAAATTTAAAAACATTTAAAAAACATGTGAAATCATATTTTAGTTAGTTTAATTCATTCATACTAATACAATTTTCCAAAATTAACTACTATTTAAAATAATAATGTGTTTATATTATTTTTTGGTATAACTCAAAGTTGTGTGCAACGTATGATTTCAAATAAATCCTTTGTTGCATGTTGAGTATGATATCAGACATAATATCCCCTTGAAAGTAAATTTTTTATTTAATTCACAAACATTAATAAATATGAAAATGTCATATTCTTTATTTATGTGGGATTTTACATCCTTCCCCACTTTTGGGAATTGTGTCCTCACAATTTTAAAATCAAGCTCTGAAATTTCATTAAAAGTCCCATATTGGAGAAATATTCAACAAAACAATCACATTAAAATAATGGAAGGGAAGTACAAAGGTCACCCAAGATAACATATACTAGGGTTTCATGTAGGAAAACATGAATAAAGAAGACAAACTAACTCTCATGGGTTAATAGATAGTGACAGATATTTTGACCACGGAATGTTAAACATGAAAATACTATAAATTTATTGTTGGTTAAAATTATGATGATAAAAGAAAGCGTATAAAATTTTTCTTCAAGATCCATTCCATATAGTTCATGAATTTTATTTCTACATATACTATGATCATACAGAAATATTCTTACTTGAAATGTAGAGTTTCATTCTTTAATAACGTTCTACAAAATACCCATCTTTTCTCTAAACTATGAGTATTCAAGATGACATGTTCACATCAAATGAACTAGAATCAACTTTTAGAGAATCACATAATCCAAAAAGATGAAATATATATTTCACTTTTTTTAGACATTATGCCAAACCAAAATGGTATGTATGAGATTAGATAATCCCCAAAGGGGAAATACATTATAAAAGAAAATACTACTCTTAATATCCTAAATTGAACAAACAATACCAAAATTTCAACAAGGATCTTTTAATAAAAAATTATCCTTAAAATACTTCAAATATAATATATTCTAATATTGAAACCTAAAATTCAGAAGTATTTAATGACATCGTCTTCCATAGTAAATCTTAGTAATTCTAAACATTTATCTCCAAATAACATCGACTACTTTAATGTCTCATACTAAAGTATAATTAACCAAATCTCATATTCTCTATGATAGGTTCATCATTTCCATAAATAACCAAAATCTCAATATGTCTACAATGAAAACATAGATTCTTCCAAAATAAAATTTCCACCATTACTTCACAAATGAAATTCCATAGTATTATATTTACCTTAGGTATATAGTGTTCCCAAAATAGAAAAAGTCTTCTAAAATAACCTTTATCACTAGATCTCCAAACCACTCTCTTATACTAAGGATATCTATTTGATAAATACCATGATCCCAAATCAACTTATTCTTGATCAATAAAATCACATATCTAAAAGTTATAACATATACTAACCAGAGGCTACATGCAGGCCAGTGGTAGATGGTGCACCCTTGTCGCCCTTCAGTTGTGGGTTTGATTTCTGTGTCTTTGTTAGATGTGACATGTTTTCACCCATCATGCATGTTGTCCATTTTTTTAAAACA
The DNA here is from genome assembly GCA_963277665.1 of Viscum album. Classification (NCBI taxonomy): domain Eukaryota; kingdom Viridiplantae; phylum Streptophyta; class Magnoliopsida; order Santalales; family Viscaceae; genus Viscum; species Viscum album. The sequence goes on from OY728136.1 coordinate 616,801,400, forward strand.
TAGAAAACGCCTCTCAGGATTTAACCTCAATGGTTTTATTATAACTCTCATTTTCATCCCTACATATAATGACATCAATATCTCCATTCATGGAGTCTTATATATATTGATTTTTTTACTTCTATAAAATAACATTATTCCCAAAGAAGGAATGTCGTACCTTTGTCATGGTGTCCACCTGGTTTCATCTTCATCTTGTTTATAGAGATAGATGGTCCATGCAATGCAACAATGAATTAGAGGTCCTTCAAAATCATCTTCTTTCATTATCCAAATACAGATCATAAAACTAGGGTTATATTGGTGTTCATAGAAAAATAGATTCGAAAAATAATCATGTATGGCATATAATTTCAAAACATCTGATAAAACATTCTTTTTATAAAATAGTCAAACCAAGTTTGATTTGGAAAATTCAATAAATGGTTCTTTTGAAATACCATATGTATATGCTGAAAGACTATTTTTTAAAAAGGAAATATGAATATTTTTCTCAAGCGTCCCCTTCTTCAACAACTTTTTCAAAATCATAATATGCTTCAAAATATTGTTATAAGGTTATGTATTTGAAAATCCCTTGATAATATTTACCTTTCATGAAAATATGATAATATTGATAAAGTAGGATTTGATTAAATACGACCCATGATCTAAGATGGTATCAAGGTATAGCGAAGGTGTTTGATATCTCAACAAATTTCTTCCAAGTGATTTTTAGGTTAAAAAATAATTTAGAGTCATCTAGACATGAATTTTCAATAATTATTTCATGAAAGTCATCATGAAGAGATAGGAATGACGTTTGAGATCCTCCTCCTTATATTTTTTACAAACATTCCTTGAAAGAAAACTATTTTAAAATAATTATTTAACTTAAATAGTAGAAATAGATACTAACCATGTGTCTAACAAAAACTCATAATCCCTAAAGTATTCTAAATCAAACTCTGACACCAACTGTAATTCCATAGCCTTAAAAAATTAAAGGATATTTAATTAAATCAAGAATTACAATGGGGATCTTTTTAGGTTTATAGTTTTAGATAATTAGACTTTAAATATTACATTACATATCAAATGTTACAATGTAGACACTTCTTCTAAATATCCATTTTTTCAAAAAATAAAAACTCCATAAATAAAATAAGAATTATTTTCATGATATAAATATTCTTGAATTTTTCCTTTCTCTTACACTTCCTTATACCCTATGAAAAAATTCAAAAACATGGTATGTGCATAAAAATCACAGTACTGGTTGTAAAATAAACAAATAAAACATTTTAACATCAATACATACAAAACATATGCTCTTTAACATACCTCATCAAATCATGAGTTTTATGAATAACACATAGAAATCATAAATCATAAAGGTTAATAGTGGAATCCAAAACATACTTATGTTGTAGCTTTTACATCTATGTAGGGAGTTACGTTTGGAAAACCTATCATAGTATATTCCTTAAATTTGTTAGGAGAAACATTAACATTTACCTCCATCACGTTACCAAGTGCATTTGAGAGCTATCTTAGGGTCACCCACACTAGGTTTATCAAAAAACCACCCGTATACAAAAACAATTCCCAATAACCATAACATAATAATAACACATAACTCAATAATTAAGGAAAGATAACATTTCCACCTTTTAATCACAATATATCATTTTAAGATATTCACATAATCAATTCATTTAAAACATTCAAAAAATAATAGTTTTGAATGAATGTGTCCAATACAACATTGAAACATTTAAATAAATAAACATTTTATAACATTATTTTCAATACAAATAAATTCTAAAAACAATTTATAAAACCTTGAAATTAATGAGAACAATTTATAATAATAAACATTCAAAACATTTAAAACAATGTTTTAGTTAAAGAGTCCCTTACTACTTGAAAAGTAATTGAAAAAATAATTACCCAAGAATATTAAAAAATATTTAATATTTTGTGAATAAATATATTCATGAAACAAATTGTATAAGGTCAGTATATAAACCTTTTATGATAATAATGTTTCACAATATCATGATATGCCTCAATGAAAAAATATTGAGACATAGTCCATTAAAAAGATCATATAAATGATGTAAAATTTTATCAATGGGGTGATTATGTGTAGAAATAGCATAACCACACAAAGGGAAGTTTAAATTATAACATAAAAAAATAGTGATTTAACATGTAATATTGGCATAATATAATTAACAATGTTTGTGTAAACCACAAAGAGAGGAATGTTTGAAAGTATTATTTTATTATAAAATTAATTTTTGTTTCAAAAGGTCCAAAACCCATTAAATTTGAATATAAGGGGAATATAATTATAACTAAATTCATCGAATAATAATTGGACTGGTTTTGGATATTTTTTAATCCTTATGTTTTTTATTTTATCATTTGTTATCTTTTTTAACTTGTGTTATTTCTTCTTGTAAATTCATTCTATATGGTTAATATATTCACTATGAAATTCAAAGCTACCCAAAATGGATAAGTAATGACATTTTTAACAAAATATATATCATTTTGTAGAATATTATATTTTTTGGAAAAAATTATCATTTAATAATATATTAATTGATTTAAAAACTCATTTTCTTTAATTTTTAAACTATTCATATCATGACTTCTTAAAAAATCCATAACAACTTGATCAATTTGAAAAAACATCACCAATTAAAATATAAGAAGTCATATTCATCCATAAAATTCGTGTATGGTATAAAAAATTTCAAAATAAAGTTATTTTAATATTTATAATCTCATTTATTTAAAACATTCATTAATGAGTTAATCATTACATCATCATCGTATCATAAATAAATATATTTATTTTATGTCTAAAAACTATAAATAAAATTCCATGTTGTATTAAAAAAATTTATATTTCTAATTTCTATTTATATTCAATGATATAAATTATATAACCATGCAAAGAAATTGCATTATAATTACAATACATTTTTATGATATTTTTATTTTTACATTAAATATAAAGTTAGTAACGTAGTTATCTTACCCAAGTGGCTTACAAAGGAAAAAAGTTCTACCCAGAGATTTTATAATTCGTAAAAGACTCATCCAATAAGGATATGACATGTTTTAAGGTAATTTTATATTATTATAATATATTTTTTACATTGAACTACCCTATTTACCTTTAACCACAGTAAATAAATATCAAAAGTTATTATTCAATGAATATTATTTTCATCCTATTGAACCACATTTTACATAAGGATGATAAACATGTATGTTATATTCTTAAAATTGAATTCAAAAAAGCAATAAAATTTCATTTAAATGATTAATTCGACTTTTTAACTACTTTGCATTGTTTTCACTATTCATCAAAAATTAAATGTTTACAGAAAAATACCAAAAAATTATCCAATGTAAAATTTTAAATTCAGAATTAAAAAAATGATGTATATTTTATCAAATTAAAAAAAATATAAGCTTCATAAATTAATTTAAAATTAATTTTTGTTGCCAAAAATAGAATGTGTGTTGTTATGATGTAAAAACAACACAAATATTGACAGGTGTTTATGTTGAATTTGAATGTGAGATTACATCCAGTGTAAAAAATTTAATTTACTGATAAAAATATAATCCAATTAAACTTTAAACACATTTAAATGGATAATCTAACCATATAAATAAATTCGGTTAGAAGGCATTTTTGACTTAAAATGCAGTATTTTTACCTATCCAATAAAAATGAACATTATTAGAAAAATACCAAAAAAAATCCCAAAGTAAATTATGATATACTAATTATAAATAAAATGTTTATTTTGTAAAATATAATATAAAAAAGTGACAAAAAAATATATTTAAAAATGGTTCTCCATCAAAAGGCGGTAAATCAACCTTTTAAAGAATATTAGAGCATTCAACGCTGAAAATCGAATTCATTATTATTTTATGCCTCCAAATTTTATTGGATAAATGTAAAAACATTTGACAAAAATGTTTAATAATATTATAGTTAGTTATATTAATTCATATTTATACAATGGCTAGGCGTTGACTAAAATTTAAAATAATAATATTATTATATTATTTTTCGGTATAACCCAATGTTGTGTACAACGTAAGATTTCAAAGAAACCCATTGTTGCGTGTCGAGTATTCTATCAGATATAGCATCCCCTTGAATGTAAAATTAATATTTAATTCACAAATATTAATAAATTTAAAAATGTCATATTCTTTATTTACCTAGGATGTTACACTTATATATATTGAAAAATTTAAAATTTATACCATATTTTGAATAATCATATTAATATTTTTAATTAATACTCATTTATAATTTTCATTATGAATAGTAAACATGGTAAACATTACCATCCTAGTTAAGGAAAAACCAAGTAATTACAGCTAAATTTTTTGAAATGAAGCATTATAAATTTATCCAAAACATAAATTTATTTCATTATCGGGTATTAATTTTACCATATACATCCTAATATAAATTATATAGAATTTCTATTCTATTTTCCTTTGATTATTATATTTATATTACTTTAAGTAGAGAAAATTCCAAAATGTAACTCTCATGACGTTAATATCTATAAATGTTTTACCAAAGTGAAAGAATATGATATGTTTATATATAAATATTTATTTAAAATATTAATATTTTTTAATGTTTATTTATTTTTAAATTTTAGGGATGATATAATTATAATAAATGCTAACAGAACGCCGACATAGTGATAATGCAAGAAGTAGAAAAATAATGTAATTATTTTCTAAAACATAAAAAGTATTTTTATTGTGGTTAGATATAGTTATATTTTATTTTTACCGATAAATAAAACAAAATATTGATATTTTAATATTTTCTATTCTAATTACATATTTTTCATGGTGCCTTTAAAGATAATTTAAATGAATACTGTGAAAAGTAATATTACAGATATTTTATGAAAATCATTTTTTATTAAATTATTAAAAATTAAAAAATATTTAAATAGGACTTGGGGATAATATATGGTATAAAATATCATTATTAATCCATTTGTGATCCAATTTTAACATTATATGTACAATTATAACCATTTAATATTGGGATAGTTCAACTATAGTTAATGATAAAAATGGTTAATGAAGGTATTAACTGAAAAGGTATGGTTTTAATTGATACCAAAACCTATTTAAATTTTTATAAAGACTATTTTATGTCCATATACTCAATATATTATAATATATGTATTTTTGGTAAGACTTTTATAAGAATTTGACATTATAATATTTTAATATTTACAAAAATTACAAGAGTGACCCTCCCATCACATATAAATTGACATCCCTTCTCTATTTTTGGTACACCACATTGATCCATATATCTTGACCAAACCATGTACAATTCTATTATACACATTCATATCTTTGAATTAGAGGATAATTTATTCTATAATACCATTTTAAGGGTCTATAAGTAGGTATCTAATAAATGTCTACCCCAGAAGAGATATTTATCTTTACTAAACATTAAAATTTTATTATTCTTCTACAAAATATAAATATATTATTCCCATAGTAAAATAAAAACTCATGTGTTGTATAAATTAATATATGTTATTATTATTATTGGAAAACCATTCTCTATATCTTTTACATCCTATGAATAGACAAAAGGTCACCGTTTCTTAAGTATGACATACAGTCTTCATGAAGCGGTGTAATTAGTTTTTCATTACCACATTGCATGGGTGGTAATAAATAAGGAACTAATTAATATATATGTTATTTATAAAATAATTATTTTTACAATATTATAATTTCATATCTACCTTCTTACAATCCAATCATCTTAAAAATGATAATGTCCCTTGTGTGTACATGTGGACTGCAACCTCCACGAAGCGAAGTGATCTGTTTTTCATTTTTTATTTACATGTATGGTAATATGGAATGATTTAATGAATATATATGTGTGTGTGTGTGTCTATGTCTGTGTGGGTGGGTGGGTGTTTGTGTGTGTGTTTTGTATACATGATATAATAATTATTATGTAAAGATGATTTATTATTTACATTTCACTTTTCTATCACCGAAAAGTGAAAACATCGTTCATGCATACATACAGCCTACTGTCTCTAAGAATGGTGTACTTTATTTTGATATCCGTACAATTTATGGATGAATCTATATATATATAATTAATATATATTATATTTATATCAAAATTAATATTATGGATTTGATATAACCATAATAAAAGTATTTGGATCACAACTACCAAACCAAAATTCTAATAAAATTTAATGTATTAAATACTTGAAACAATGATAATGATAAAAGGAAATTAAAAAATAAGTGATAAGATGTTATAAATCGATAATATATGATATAATATAAATTTATTTGGTTATTTTATAGAATTTAAAGAAATATATATTTTTTATAAAAGATGATAAATCACATTCGACAATGTTGAATCCTATGGTATGGGGTTTCTAAACCCAATTTGCATTCATTGGGTTACACTTATAATGTATTGAATATTTTACATCAAGAATAAGTTTATAGTTACCATCTATTTTTTAAATTTCTTATTGTTTTATATGGATTTATACTTTTTCACTTAATCACTTCATTGATTAATTCTCACTTCAATTATATGATATTTGTAAGGGATTTCTCTTTTATTTCCACTCCTTTGAGAAATATTTACTATTATGCCCCTATTAATTATTATTTTGATTATGTATTACCAATATGATCTATTTAACATGAATAAAAATTTATTCCCGGTTATTAAAGTTTCAATTAATGTTTATTCTCATAATATTTTATAATTTTAATGTTAACATTGATGTAAGAATTTTGTTCCTGAAGTAATTTTTTTAAGATTTTTACTATTTTCTTTGAAAGAATATAAAAATTTATCTTTCATAATGTGCATTTATTATCTTATCCACTATATATTTAGGTATTTCCTATGTTTACAAATAACATTTATGCAATTGGTAATTCAAATAATGAAATGATATTTTCAAAAGAAAATCTTATCTTCTGTTTCTTCTTATCGGATATATTTTTATTCAATATCCATATTTTTCAAAAAAAACAAATTATATTTTTCTTTAATAAAATAATTTATTAATAAAATTTTATTTCATTTAATACTTTATAAATTTTTTGAATGGTGCTTTTCTAATTTTTCATAAATTTTTCATTTTATACTTTCTCCAAATAAATTCAAAATGATTATTTCTTTTTAATGTATACGATATTAATGAACATTCCCACCCCCATAACTATTTTACAATATTTAACTTCATATATTAGTTCTTAATGGTTATAAAAATAATAATAAATAATAAAATAAATTCAAAATATTTTTCCCCAAATTTCTTTTATTCACTAAAATACATGAATTTTTGAAAAAACATGTATTTCTAATGAATTTATCTCTTATTAATTGTGTTTTCATTAGAATTTGTCTCAGAACATTCACTTCATTGTAAAAATCCTTCTTTTTACATTACATATCTCTTAAATGTATATATTTATTGTATCATGGATATTTTTATTGACTAAACTATATTCGATTTATAAATATGTTGTTTTATTATGAAATATATTTGATTGGTACAGGAAATATTGACATTCTGTATTCTTTTCTCAATAAAGATATTTATTGATAAAGTTTATTGTTTATGAATTAAATTTATAATAAAATATATGTGTAATTCATTGGACATAGAGTGATGGATGGTTTTACGTAATACAAATCTCCTTGATGCATCAACGAGTCTCTTCAGACAAGCTATTTGACTAACCTTTTTAAAATTGTTTTTGGGTATATTCATGCCCCTAAAATAAAATATATTAGCATAAGGACTTGATATTAAATATATCATGATGTCTTAGATCATAACATAAAATATTATTTATTTACTTTTTTAGAATTAAAATAATATTATTCATCATATTACTCAATTCATAATATCCATGGATTTATTCCATCCTAATGTTATTAATTAAAATGGAAATTTGTTTTAGTTATTTACGTTTACAAGTTAATTATTCAATATATACTTATAATAGTTTACTTTATATGTAACCATAGATAAGCTTCATAGATCACCATTTATTTTTTTCTCCTTTCCCTAGGATATTTTGAACGAATATTTGAATGAGTTAATGGATACATAATAATTACGCTCATTATGTATTTTTTTCTATTTCCTATATAAAATTAAAGATTGTTTGTATCTTGTACATAAATACTACTAAAATATTCATTCATTTTGGATTTCATCACATTCATCTTATGAAAATATAATAAATTAACCAAAGGATATTGGCTACTAGATTTGGGTTATTTACACTAACCCTCTTCATCCTCCAATAGTTGTAGGTTTTCATTACTTCAGACCTTCCATATCACTCATGTGGTGGCAATATCCGAATTCAATAATTCTAGTAAGTGTTTTCATGGATATTAGTAGAAATTTTTAATCCATTGTGTTGGTTCTTTTAACACTGATGACAGTAAAGATGTGTTACTATTGCATAGAAGAACTCTTTTCACAGTAGCAATTAATTTAATTTTTGTGACCCTACATAACGATTATATAAAATTATCTTTCTATAAAAATATGCATGATCTATATTCTCTGTTTTTAATTATTTCATATACTATAAGACAAGACAACATGTTTTTAATTTTTTATTAGTTTCATAATTAATTATTAATTATTTTTAATCTATGAAATTTTACTTTAAAATGTTACTCAATATATTATAATTGTATTAATTTTTTTTAATGTCAATAGAAATATATAGCATGTGTTAAATTTTTATTTGAATAATTATATTCTTCTTGTTTTGATTTTTTTATTTATTATATATTTAATTAAAATTTTAATGAATATGATGAATAGTTGCTTCAATATCTTAAATGAAAATTTATATTCTTTCATTGTATGAATCATGAATAAAAAATGTTAATTTTTAATGTATACAAACATTTAGGGAAATTATTATTCGTAACCCAAGAAATATTCAAAATACTATTAAATAGTGTATGTTCATATTTCATTGTTCTAACTATTAAAATTTATATTTTCCCTATATTAATAAAATAAGATACATTAATGTGATAAATACCCATGAACATTAAGAATTTAGAAACTCCTATATAGAGAATATTAATGGGATTTATTTTGAATATTAGATGATAATTGTCTTTTTACAAAAAATAATGGCTATGAATGTAAATTAGATAAAACAAGTAAGAAAATTTATTGAGTAATTGAATCATTAATACAAAACATTATACAATTTCACTATTCTGAATTTCTATAAAATTACTGGTGTCCTAAAGATTCATTTTTTATATCAATTATTGAACGGGAAAAGATCACTAATATAAACATGAATCCTTTGATGAACTATTGCAGTAGTCTAGTGAGTTTTATTATTCTTAAAAAATGCATGTAATTTATTTTTGACACATAATTATACCTTTATTCCAAAGTTAGTGTTTTGTTTTGAAAAAAAAAATATTAAAAGTTAGCCATATAGGTTTTTTTTCATTTATATTAGATTGGGTTATGTCATAACCCTAAAAAATGATGAGTGTTTGGTTCCGGGATCTCATTTGAAAAACTTGGGTTATTTTTTAACCCAGAAAATGAATGTTTTTGTTCTATAATATAGTGTACTATTTTTAACCTTTACCTATAAAATCCATCATTCTTTGATTTTGTTGTTACCAATCCTCTCACTATGATTGAGGGTATTAAAGATTACATATATATCCTCTATGAACTACACAACTATAAAAAACATGGTGTTCATGTTTTTAAATTTCACTGCATTACTTATCCCATTGAACATTTCACTCACATTCATTTATTATATAATTTAAATAAATCATAATCTTATAATTCTACGATTGTGACTAAAAATGTTAAAAGTAAAATTAACCCCCCCCCCTCAAGCCCATATTTTAATCGATAAAATGGGGAAAAAATTGGGTTCAGAGTAAGGTTCAATTAGATAGTAAGATCAAGATCCCTCTTTTTTAAGTAACCTGATACAATAATAATTGGTTTTATAGTTGATTTTTCAATGTATAGTATTTACTATGTTGTTTATTCATACATGATCAGTTTTCTATACATATGTTATGTTTTGATTTTATATTTTTAATTTTCCTAAAACTATCTTAAACCTAACAATAAGGAATGGTTATTTTTGTTTTTTATGGAATTTCATGAAATCGATGCCGTATATCCACTCACAAAACCTCACTAAAATAGAAATTTTTATTCATATTGGATGACAATATTGTATAATTTTTTTAGAATATTGGAATTGAAAATAGGAATTTCATTATTAATCATAATAAATTTCTAGAATTTGATTTTGATACACTATCTAGATATGATGCTACCATGTATATGGTGAATTATAATTTCTTGACTTTACATTATTGTAAACAAATTAGAAACATGTGTAGTTATATTCTATCATGATAAACTGCATATGCCCAGTAGAGGACATTAAATGTCACTCATCATCATACTAATAATCTATAGGGAACAAAAATTGGAATACCTAATAATGAGTTTTAGGTATTTGTAATAAATGTTCATGATAACATTAGTGAGACGCACAAAATGTGTACTAATATTTGTAATGGTGTTGTTGTTTTTGAAGATACTATGATAAATGATGTAATTTTGGGAGAATACTTCAATCATTACATAATAGATCACACTAAAATAGGGGTTTAATCATAGAATGCAATGGTTTCACTCGATATACTACAGATTGAATTTTTGGAACTCTTCTAGAATACATCTTGTAGTTTAATATAAATGATAGAGAAGTTTTTTAAAAAGTTTAGGGGGTATAATATAAATCTTCTATGTATATTTCTTATGAGTCATTTATGAATGTGTAAGAACCTGGAGTATTGAAAAGGAAATTTTTTGAGTTATGTTTTTATATATTTGAAATCTCATTTGAGAAATGAAAAAATTTCTATGAAAGGATGTTTTATAAGTATAATAAGCATTTCAAAAGGGTAGTTAAGTCATGCAAACAAAAAAATGATACAAAGTAAACATTTAATAATTTTGGAAGGTTGGAAACATCAATTCCAATTTTTATACAGGGATATATAAAATATATAAGAAGGAGTTGAAGTAATATTACCATACTAGTGGGATATGTACCAATGAGTTTAATTTAATTTGTAATGAATTTTAAAGTGACTCTAAAACATGTGATCTTTCATTTATTTCTACACATGTTTAGGTACTGCAATCAGTCTTGAATCTATTTTCAAAGGTGACTTCTGTTACATAATATTATGATTATGGAACAAATTTTGATTCAGATTCAAGTCCTTGAGATGAAACAAACACTAAAATAATTAGTTATAAATAATTAAAAAATGATAATAAAATATTACAATAAGATGATTTCAATGTTCTAAGGTTGTTTCAAAAACATAATGAGAAATATTTTATGTTAAAAAGGGGAAATGAATGTTTTCCAAAATATAAAACATATTATAATTTTTTTTATTCGTGTTCAAATTGTAATGAGTTAGAATTCCATTGAAAATAAAATGATAATTTAATAAATGATAATGATTTATATATTGATTTTATATCTAAAAATGATAATGGTCGACAAAGGATATTCATATTGGTTTTATGTTACATGTATAAAGTTGAGATAGAATTAATGATGTTAAAGGAGGAAGATAATAAACAATGGGATTCATTTTTATTCACAAATGATAATTTTTGGACAAATTTATGGAATTATCAAAATAAGAATGAAAACATTAAAAATGTGGTAGTTGGTTTGAAATGAAAATTTCATATATTTCTTAATGAGAAATAATGGTTTCATAATATGTTGTCTACAAATAAACTGAATGATGTTAAATCTGGATTTTAATATAATAAAAATTATCTATGATTTGTATAATAATATCAAAGTTAAGTGTACTAATGGAAATGGTTTAAATTTTACTTACTTTATGTGAAGAAAATTTAAAAATATGCTTTATATTTTCTACTAAAACATTTTGAATCATTAGTGAAAAAAATTTATTTCTTTAAATTTCTATTATTAATGATAAAAGGACTAACACATGTACAAAATGGGTACCCAAATTACCATATTAAATTCCTACAGGACCTAAGATCTTTAAATTAATAGGTTTCTATTTTACTCCATGACAATAATTTTTTTTATAAATCTAATATAATATGGTATGTTTTCATACATGAACATGTAATTTTTTTCTAGTGATCATGTTTTTATAATTATTATTTATTTCATGGTTTTTAATCATATCTTGAAATTTATTATTCATTGAAATTATTATCAAATTCCTTGAAAATTTTTCTCAGAGAGGCCTCAATTTACAGTGCCACAAATATTCTTAAAATTATTTTATGATTACAATAATTTATTATGGTAAATTTCATTAAATTAGGGTTGTTTCACATAGGTGTAAAATTATTAAAATGATGAATTTGTTTGAAAAATATTTTTATAAAAAATGTTATAATTTTAGTAATGTAAAAGGATTTGAAGAATTATACCTCTAATTTATTTTTTGTGGGGTTTTTTTAATGTAGAGTGTTGATCCACAATTCATGTTTAAATAATTTTTTTACCCAATTTTACAGAATAATTTTCATATATATTAATTTTTTTGTACCATTTAGAAATTTTTGTATATCTTAAGAATCAGTGTTTTATTAAGATAAATAGTGTGAATAATTTTATTATAAATTCAATATTCAATATTTATTTATTCTATCCATTTCTAAAGGGGGTAATTTTTGGAATTATTTTTTGGTTTTTTTTAAATTTTAAAATATGGGAGAATGTTTTGATGCCTTTTAATTAAATGTTCTGTTTTAAAATTCACAAAATGGGTAGATTTTACATTTTGGGAGATACATAATATTAGTAAAAAATTGTTTTAAATTTTTTTAAATTTTATTATTTAATTAATTATTTAAAATATTTATATATTTAATTTAAATACTTCATTATTTCATGAGTAAAAAATTTCGGTTCATATAAAACATATTCATGAATTTTTTTTCATGTGTCATGGTAATGAGTTTTTAAATTCTTTATAGTTTTATTTTTACATAACTATTTGTTTTTCATCCATTTTTTGTGAGAAACCTATATATATATATTGGAAATTTGTATTTGTATAATATTTAAAAATAAATATTATATATATTTATATTCGTCATGACACTTATCCATAAATAGATAAAACATATCTATGCCTATTATCAATGAAATAAGTCTTTTCAAAATGCGTGTTTGGTTTACTCTTCTTCATGTAATGCAAACCAAATCCATTGAATTAGATTACATAGAATAAAACATCACAGAAACACATTATTTCTTGGAAATCTACATGATGGTATCATAATTCATTCCCTCTACTTTACTTCATATCATCTTCTTTATTTTAGTATTCTATCATCATGTATAATAGAAAACATTCTATTTCTGTTTGAAACCTCTTTTCAACATATGGATTCATTGATTTTCAAGGTTGAAACTTCTTTATTTTTCATAGTAGTGGAATCACACTATAATGGTAGAATGTACTTTAGAATTGGTAGCATAGTTATGACACATTCAAACGATAGAACTACCATCCTGACCCGCCAATGGTAGTTGCATCTCATTCTATTTACATGATACCACTAGTAGTGGTAGTCTGTTTCATTCCACTATAGTAGTTATTGGTCAAATGATAATAGTAGAAACATTTTTCCATCACATGATAGAACGACTTTCAGGGAAATAAGTTAATTTATTTCTATGACCTTTCATTATTTTTTCTAACTGTAAAATTATACATCATATTTTTAATATTTTATATGATCATAAATTCATTATTAATTTTATTATATCCATGAAATTTTAATTTAAATGTTAAAATAATGTAATAGTTTTACTATCATTATTAATTTAACTTTTATAAAAATATACATAATTTGTTATATGTTTTTTTTACAAAACTAATGCTTCTTGTTTTGTTATTTTAAATAACTGTAGGATTAGTATTAAATTTCATTAATCATGTTCAATATTTACTTGTATATCCTAAATGAAAATGTATATTCGTCCCATATATGTTCCATGAATATAGAGAGGATTATTTTTAATTTAAATAAACATTAAGTGGAATTGTTTTAAGTAACACATTCAATATTCAAAAAACAGTTCATCGATATATTTAAATATTTATTTTCTCCAAAAATTAAATAAAAATAATTGTTATGTTAATAAACTGGGAAACCTATATGTGAAAAATAACACTAATGATGAATAATTAAGAATAACCCATATATATATTATTCATGTGAATTATTTTGAAAAATAGTACCTATTAAAGATTTGTATATAAATAAAGTACATAGAAAGTAGTGTGAGAAAAAATTATAATGAATTACTAAATCAATGAATCATTGAGACAAAAAATTATATTTTTTCTATTTTCAATATTACTAAGGAATTAGTAGTTTCTCAAGTGTCATAATTTAGAATTAATTATTGATGGCTTAAAGAACACTAATCTACATCATCTTTCTTAGATGACATTATTTGGTAGTCTAGAGATTTTTGATATTCAATGGATGTGTATATAAATTAAACATCACATTAGGTTACACATCCATTAATAATGTAGAATTTGGTTATGTTTACTAGAACAAAAAGTTTCCACATAGGTTTGTTTTTATTTTTAGAGGTCAGATAGTTCTGTTTACACACGTAAAAGGATGATTGTTAGGTTAAAGCTACTCCTTAGAAAATATTTGGTTCATTCATGACCCTGAAAAGGTTGAAAGGTATGGTTTTTCTTATAATAGACTATGTTGATTCTACACTTATAGAAGATTTCATTCTTCATTTTAGGGAGTACCAGTTCAGTCACTAAGTAGGATGGGATTAAAGAGTACTCACAGGTTAACTATGAACTAAAATACTTCAAAAGTATTGGTGTTAATTATTTTAATTTATGATATACTACATATCTATTTGAACACAATGGGAATATTCATATGTTATAGTTGTTCACTAAATATTTTTATGATAATTCATTGATTAATTCTAAGAATATTAGTAGTTCTATTTATCCCCCCAATAGTCTATCTTTCTATCAATAACATGGGCCATCACATGAAACACATTATAGTTTTCTAGGATTTATGACATATGAACATATATAACCAAACACATACCATGGAAAATAGGATCCATGGAGTATAATCCTATCAATATGGAATATAAATTCAACATACCATTATGACATATCGTAATAGTGATTATTTAAAAAAAAATATAAGCTTATGGTATCATTATAATGTGGTTATATCCAAGAAGACCCACCATTTTTTATTTGAAATTTTACCAGAAGGGAAAACCATTAGTCTGTGAGAATATCCTAGTTGTAGCACCATTTAGTTTTCCATAATATTCTTAAATGGTCACCCTTATGTTTATAAGAATAATAATGAAGGCACACCCTTTTGTTTTTGAGTATATCTATAAATTCTCATGACATATTATCTCATGATATAGATAACATTAGTTAATCCATTATAAATAGATATTAGACCCCCATCGGTGATTCATCAATATTTTCATTACACTGGTCACCATGAGTTGTGAAAAATAGAAGGAAATTTTATTTTTTTCTCTCGGTGAACTGTTTCAAGTGAAAAATGGTAATTTATCCCATAATAGGATTGTGATTAATTTTTATGACCACCCTGTTTGTCTTGAAATATAGCATTTACCCATGTCAAATAGTTTTCTAGAAATTCGATCCATTTGAATATTCACATAATATTTAATATTTTGTTAATTAAATATTAATTTATTCATTTTGGTTCATTAATGATATCTTCTAAATTTTTAATTTGATTGGGATTTCCTCACTCTTTTTGTGTACTAAATGGGGGTTTTTATTAGGTGAGGTTTATTTATATCTGGTATTTCATGCATTTCTCTTTCATTTCTTCGTATGGTAATCGTTGGCAATTATTTTATTCAACAGTTTGATGAATACCCATTATTTGATCATAGGGTGACCATTATTCAGCATAATAGATCAATACCAAAGGTAATATTTATGATTGAGGATGTGATTTAAGTGTCATGATGATGGAGAATGATCAATCATGGATCAAATCAATCAGGTGATTTTCATTATTCAGGATTTTACACATGGTAATTGTGAAAAGTTCTAGTGGTCATTTTCTTATCATTTTTAAGGCTAGAGTCAGGTGATATGTGAAGGAAAGGTCGATCAACACCTTATCATATGTCCATATGTGTGACTGAAATTTCTATTGGTGGAAGAATTAGGTGATTACATGAATGACCCAATGATTTTGGAAGATCCCATATTACCCATCAGGTAATCTAGAGAAACACACTTTGTGGGACCACTAGTTGTAGCTCTCATGTTTCTATGAAATGTTAAGGATAAAAATATATTTTACTTGTGTCACATAATATTTTTCATGTCGTTTTCGGACCTGTGTATAATTAGGGAGTACATGAGTATGGACATGACCAAGAATAAGGGTATAGGTGGATTACAAGGGCTTGATCTAGAACCCGGACATGGCTTGGTACACGAGCACGACCATATTACATGGGCACAACCAGGTTTACATCATTATAGAAAAACTAACATAGTAATGTACACTGGAATGTCCGGGATAATAGTTACACTTTGTGTCCCCTATACAAAAACATTTTACTTCATTTGAGATATCTTAGAAATCATCATTTCCCCAATATAGAACCAGTTGAATTTAGTGTGGTTACTTGGTCCATCTCTAGGTGGGTGAAACTTGTAATTACTCCCCCATCATAGGATTGTAATCCTTTCTATAGACATTGAATTTAATAGAGTTCATAGTATCCCGCCATGATTTCTTTTATGGGATCCTATATCATATCCTTCCTATGAGGGGTTTTTGTATTGAAATGATCACTATGCATAGGAATTTTATCCCCTCTCTAGAATGTTGATCCAGTAGGGTTAGTAGAATCCCCAAAGGGTCCTGGGTGGGATCCTCTATTTTGAAAATGTGATCCTCTGATGTCCATTGAGAACATTCATGTAAATTCGATTAGAGAAAGACCTATCAGGTATATTTCATCAGTTTCCATATAGCTCATGGAGTGTGTTATCCCAAAATAGGTGTTACCTATAATCCCATAGAAAAATAATATAGGTGGAAGTGGCCATTGGGACCCCTTCAGGTCTATTATCTACAATGAGAATATATGGTTTTATTGTTGATTATCGTTATGTCTCATATACTAATTGATATACTTGTTTATTGATATAACTAAACGGGATGATTTATTCATTGTTATTTTTTGGTGTATTTTTGGGAATTAATATACCCACCCCTTCATGGGATTTACACATACCTTTCTTATCTAATTAAGAAGATGGATCTTTTGACAGAGTCCTGGGAGGAATATAAGTATTTGTATAATATATTAGGGTATACATTCCAAGGTGTTTATTGGTTGTTACATTATATAGTATTCCCATCTCTCTAAGTATGTTAGACTCCTTTTATGTTTTGGTTGGGCATGTATTTGGCCATATTATCACATTAAGTATCTTTTTACTTTTTCGGATTCAGGATAGATATTGTAAAATAATTATGGTATCATTTTTCATTACTTTATCATAATTTCATGTGGTTGGACATGTGTTTTTTATAGATTTACATTGGGATAATTCCTTTCTTGTCTGTGATATGACTACTCTAGCCTAGTATCCTTCACCTAGACTATACAAGGGAGACATGAGTCGGTCACACTATTCTTATCCTTAGCTACGCAGGAACTGGTGAATCGGGTCATGAAATATCCCCCCTTGGGTCTTATGATGAGTGATACAGAGGAAGATAATATGGATAATTAGTAGGATTCACTTCTTATGAAGCTATTGTGAAGGTAAATCAGGGGAATTTCAGTATAATTGTGTGGATATGGAGTGGAGAAACAGTGATTTACACCCATAGGTAGAAATATTTTTTGTTTTTCACTACAAATCATAAAAACATATTTCTTTTTAGATTCTAAAGACTTTTATAAGTTTTGGGGGAACACCATGGAGATTATATATGGATTTTTAGAAGAAATCAAGGGTTTCAGGGTGATTCATAGGTTTTACAATTGTGAAAACCCATGTACTCACCATCTAGTTAAGACAATACATACTTTGTGTTCTTCCTATTTGGGTAATATTTAGTTTTTTGGACTATGAACCATTTTAATTGGTATAATCATAGTGTATAGATGACTCTCATTTTTTAGGGGAATATGGTCATGTAGGGTACACGTCTAAACCTATCTGGGGTACATGAATAGTTACCACGTACTATGCTTGTCCTCGCCCCATGTGGGTGTATATGGCCTGGTACATGACAAGGGACCCCCTATGGGGTATATAATATTATGGGTGGTACATGTTGTGTGTTTTGATAGTATACACGTCAAGTGGGTCTGAGGTATAGGGGATAATTCACTTATAGGGTTACATGGTAAGTATTGAGAGGTACACACCATGTAATTATGCAAAGTTCACACCATGTGTCCTTGGTCATACCATTAGGGGTTCCTCCTTTCATACCCACCATATATTTTTTCTTAGCATGGTCTATTTTGTTAGTACTCCACCTAGATATAGAGTATAACTTGTGAGGAATCCATTATAATCATTTTTATTCATAGATAATGATTGTGGAATCATTTTGGCATCTATATTCAATCTGGATGGTGTTCTAGACTAGACAATCATCTTCATAGGGATTCAATTGAGGTTTGGTATCATAATCTTTCTGGAGGTTGGGTTGTGAGCTGCGCAGTTTGAGTGACGGTTTTAATATCTTTGATCAGACTGGATCGATTGTTCCTTGGAGATCTATTTGAGGCTCTTTAGATAGAATCTATAATATCGTATTGGGTGAAATATTTTAGGAGATCTTGGTTGTCCCTATGTGTTAGGACTAGAATCTCATGGTAAGATTTCTGAGTTTTACCTCGTGTGGTTGAAGACTATATTTCATTCAGTCTTCGGGATGATTCGATGTTGTGGGATGGAAGTTATGTCCAGGTTTCATTGAGTCATTGAGATGTGTCTAAATTACCCTTATGGATTCCATTTTTTTTGGTTGTAGATAATGTGGTCAGTGGTTCTCATAGTTGGTTTTATAGATTTTCTTAAATGCTTGTTTTGGATTGTGATAAGGATCCATATTTGGTCCTATTTTTATGGTGGTTAGAGTGACCATTTTGAAGTCCCTTATAGGGTTACTTTTATTTTGGATTCCCATTTGGCTGAGTTTTCTAATCAAGGATCACATGGAGGCCATTGTTAATGGTGTGGGATGTTCTACCATGGAAATGGCCCCAGATTTTGGATAAGAAAGATGAACACATCATCAGGTTTCCTACTATCATGGAGTTTATGTTCCAATAGATTATCTTTTGGATGGTTGTGGCCTAAGAGTTTTGATAGAGTACAAGAGTCCCTATTTGGGAGAAATGTTTGGTTTTGACCTCAATGACCTTGGAACCATGAGTTTTTTTAACTTTAGGTGGGTCATTGATATAATTTGGTAGATGTTTTATTAGATAATGAGGGTCAAGGTGATAAGAGATGCCCTGTGTTTTGTTAGTTAAAAAAATATCAATAATACTTTGATCACTATTTTGATGTTGTATTTATGGTTGCACAATCCCATGTTTGGATACCATGTTGACTTAATGTTTGAGCCATTTTATTCCTCATACAATGGCTAGAGCTCGATTTGTTTTGGATATCTTAGAATTGATGTGTCCCATTGTTATGACCAAGTTCACTCCTCCACTAGCGTAATATTATTAAATAGTCTTATTAATCTAATAGGTAATATGGATTTGATTGCTACCCCTAGTTTTAGTGTGTACCCTAGATAGGGTTGGTATCATTTCTTATGGATGTATTTTTAAACCCGAACATATATATGGAATGTATTGGGAAGTGTTACCATCAGGTCCATGTGGATGGTTCCCATATGGTAGTGTATCTATCATGTCCATAATTTTTTTGATCCTAATTTTTTTTGTATGTCTTTCAGGACATGAAATATCTTACAAGTGTGAAGGGGAGATTTTTCCACCCATTCAGATCATTTAGTTGGAGTACAGGATCCAAGTAGTTGTGAATTAGGACCATGGATTCCTATGGTTATTTCCTAGGGACATAATTTCATGGAATTTTGTTTTTTCTTCTATGGGATAGTATGTAGTTCTGGATGACATTCATGTTTTCAAGTGTCTACGATAGACACTTAAAAAAATCCTTTTGAATGGGAAAGAAGGAGGACATATTTACCTTCATCTTCTAACTATAACCTATGGTTGGATTTTTTTCCTTTTTTTTACACATTCTTTTATGAATTTTTTCTATTATTAAATCTATTATTCACTCTCATGTATTTTGGTTATTTCATATGTTCATGCACATCATGTGATATATGATTATTGATTCACTACCGGTGGTTTCCTATGGAGATTCGGTTCTCACCCCATGTGTGTCGGTGTGTGTCAAGACCTGATGTCCTATTTTAGGCTGAAGTATAGGTTTCCTAATGGATGCATCCAAGGACCCATGTTTATTTATTTAGTGGATCCACTTGTGTGATGTCCAGGTATTAGGCTTGTGTATCTTAGTTTTCATTGAGACTAGGCATGTGGTTTGGCTCGTTGTTAGTTGTAGTTCCAGTTGTATTTTCTTTTCATTTTTGTTATTTTATATATGATTTCAAACATGGTGGAAACATTTTATTTTATTTTTGAAATATTTATAGTTTGTATGATTGTATACTAAAATTCATTATTTATAGAATGATTGTACATAGATTTTTTGTTATAAATACTCATATATTTATCTAAAAATATGATTTATTTATTTTTAATTTTTTTATTTTACATATACTAAATGTTATAGTCTCCTATATATTTTACACACTCTCTACGGATCAACAACATCCAACATTCAAGGTCTCCCACCTGAGGACTTCTGTGAAGCCATATTGGGTGACATTCAAGGTCAACCTGGGAAATTTTGTTATAATAGTGTATCATATATTTTGGGTTTTTTTATATGGAGTTGGTAAATATTATGACTATGAATATTTCTAAAATTGTGATTAAATTCATACCAGTGTGTCATAATCACAATTACTAATAGAAATTTATAGTTTCAATTTAATGGAAATATTTTCTTGGTTTTCATTTTTACAGTTGTGTGATTTCATCAACTGTTATTCACATGTGTTTGTGTATTTATTATATATTATAGTTTTATTCATATAACTTTGGAAATAGGCAAGTGTTCATGCATCATTATAGGTACATATTATCCATAGGACATATGCATGTATGTTGTGTTTTGCAGATGATGTTAGGATCTATTTTTTAATGTGATAGCAACTGATCATATGATGTTTTATCAAATAGGTATGGGGTATAATTATACTCAATTGAACTGTATTTTTATATTAAATTCTGAGGGAATTTCATGTGGATATTGTGGTTATATATATTTTGGTGATTGTTATATATCCCATTCGTTGATTGATTGATTAAAACCCTTGTGGGTTGTTGTGGGATTTAAGTTCCCTATTGGTGGATAGACTAGGGTAAAGATGTACGATAAATCCTTGTTTTTTGGTAAAAACTTCCCTAAGGTGGTGGTTAACCTAATGTCTTGGGATTTTTTTTCCTGGGAGGGAATCATTCATATCATGTGTTGTCTGTTGGGTATTACAGTGGGGATTTTATTCTTATTACCATTAGTGTATTGGGTGGGAATGGATGTTATTCCATGAAGGGGTTATTTTTGTTTTATTTTATCTATGTGTGTTTAGGAATGAGTATTTATAGTGATTTATAATTGGAATACTGGGAGTGATCTTTATCTCATTGATGGATGGAGAATCTAGGGCTGGTTGTTTTTTCAGGGCCTCCATATTTTTTGGGGTGCCTTGGGTAGTGTGTTGAGAGTGAGGATTGATGCTTATGGTTTTAGATCGACTCCCAAGAGGAGGGTGGTCTGGTAATTGATTGTGTCACATGGGACATGCCTCTATTTTAAGGATGATTATTGAGGGGGAACTAGTTTGTTGTAACTGACTTTCATTAGGATCATTGTCAGTAATTTAGGGCTTCTTGGCCAATTTTCATTACGAATTATCCCATGTAATGATGGTTCTCTTTTCTTATTTGAGAGTATTTAATGTAATTAATTATGGTTGGGGTTTCACTATCTGTTTTTCAAGGTCATGAGACTTGTTTGGGTGGATTTTTATCATATTTTTTGAATGGTTTCGTGATGGATTTCAGGTGAGGGAATTTTTCCCATTTCAACAAATTGTGTTCTATCATTTATGTAGCATGGCCTTTATAGTTTCATGTTTGGTTAGTGGGGTGATGATAAGTACTCCACTTTAAGGGGTATAATCATATGAGTCATGATATAATTTCCATAGTGTTAGGTGAGAGATGTAAATATTGTACGACTTGTCATTAGACTGTCACAATAGTGTTGGTTTTGGAGTTAATGGGGAGTGCATGGAAGCATGTTGGCCACTGAGGATTATCAAAGGTGATAAAAATTGGTTTTGGGGAGTTTTAATTGAAAAAAAAATACTATAAGTAATATTTCTATACAAATTTTATTAAATGTATTATTGTGTAATATGCTTATAGAAAAACAAAAATAAACATATTTTTTTGTCCATTTCAATATAAATGAACATTAAGTATTATAATTATGGATATTATATCCTTTTAATAGTGACAACATGATTAGTTTAAATAAAGTGTTTTAATAAATCAAATTGACACAAATAAAAAAGAATTGATAGCCTCAACCTGTAGGATTTTACCATATGAAGCCCATTTATTAGAGCATCCGAGGGAGATATAATAACATAGGTTATTCCTTTACCATGCCCAATATGACATAAAACAACGTAAGCATGGTTTATGTCGTTTATAGGAGAATTTCAATCTCAGCAAGATCACTACCCAAACATGTATACAGAACCACCACTTGAAATTCTCGTAATCGTGCACTAAACTCTTAGGGAATTCAATGGTGTATTAAATGGATATATATCAAGACCCTAATAATATTATTATGTATATTTATTAGAATAATGAATATATTTTTATTTTTTTGTTATAAATTTATAAATTAATTTGATTCATATTCAATACAGCAAAAATTGTATTTTCAAGTAATATAAAAAATCAATTAAGGCATTTAATATTTTGGAATTATTGGATTTTTGAAATAACTAATCATTAATAAATTATTATTATTAAATAATTTTATTTAAATATAAATTATAATATAATTCTTTAAATGTCAAATGAAATTTTCATAAGGGTTCGAAAACTGTTATTTGTAAAAAAAACTAGACCTTTATCCATAAATGTCGATTCATATTAATAAAGTCAAAATTCAAATATTTAGAAAATTATACTGATAGAATTAATTTTATTTTTGGAATTAGAAAATTGGTATTAAACAATACTGAATTATTCATAATTTTCTTAGATATTCGAATTTTTTGGTAAAAAATAAATACCGTAAAAATATAGTGTTTTATGACATCATAATGACCCAAAATTCATGTAATGAATAAAATAAAGCATTTCTATGAAAAAATAATATCCGTTTAAAATTATTTTATTTTAATATCATTTGATTACATTTATAAATCCTTTATGAATCCTCCAAAACCATAAATATATTTAATAGTTTTGAAGTCATTTCTTTAATAGTTTAAATCACTTCCACATCAGCAAAGGTATTATGTTATTATATTTGTCATTTTAACTTATAAAATAATAAAAAATAATCCCATTTTTTAGAAACCATGGGAAAACCCCATTGTAATGTTTTTTTAGTTATTTTCTTATATGGATTCTAAAACCTATGTTTGAGAAATAATAAAGAAATATAGACTATGTTCACAAATAAGATTACCCGGGATCCCACATATCATTAATAAAAATCCTTGTTGAACCTCCTTACTATTCCCATCATTATATAGGGTCCCCAAGGTACCCACAATATCTCAAGATTGTCCTCCTGGGAAATTTAAGTCAAACTCTAAAGGTAAGGTATTTACCTCTTCTTATTTCCATTCAATAACCTATTTTATGTAATGCTTCTTATTTTAAATGTTCTTTTTTGGGTATGTTTTTACATAACCCCCATTCTGTCCATATTATTTCTAAATGATAAGAGACCCTTTTACTCTCATTAATCTCTATCGTGAACCTTTATGTACAACTATTAACATGCTAAATTTTAGTAAGGGATATTTTTATTTCTCCTATTTATTAATATTTCTTCATTATCTTATACCATATATTTCAAATTCCAATTTTTGGGATTTGTATTTACATTCATTTTTAGTATAAATTTCCTTTCCAAGTAATTATAGACCCCTTTCCCTCTCAATAATTCATTTTATCAATTTTTATGTGATTTTATTATGCTGTCAAAATTCCACCATAATTTTCCATTCCAAAAATAGTTTATTGTGCAAACCATAACCATTTCATATCAGGGGTATTCAACTTTTTAACCTTTTCATTGATTGATTGGGAACATAAATGTATTTATATTACAATCCATGATCATGGAATAAAATATGATGATTAATTTATCCATGTTGTATGATTCATGTGTCACAATTAAGCATGAAAATGAAATGATTGTGGAAGATGTGCCAAAAATTATATAGCTCTCTAATGTATTAGGAAATTTTTAGTCACATGGGACATATTGTTGGGATAGGGAGTGAGCCTGATTTCTTTATGTGATATTTTCCAATATTATGTCTTGGCAGTTATCCATTACCTATGTTTATGATGCATTGAATTATGTTGTATACATGTTTCCCATGATACCTTTATGTTATCATGTTATATTAGACCTCATTATGTATGTTTTTTATTCTCAGTCCTTTTATACAAAACTTATATTTTTATTTTCTAAAATATTTGACATTACTCATGGAATTATAGGTTTATTCTATTACTGTTATGTATATCTCACCTCCTTCTTATGTTTCTCCCATGTTATGCTATGTAGTTTTAAATACGATCATGTTTAAGGATGTTTTCAATAAAGATGATTTTTCCTATTTTAAACATTTATTTAATGTTCTTAATTCCCAAATACAGTTGAATTTATGATATTCAATGTTTTATTATATTTAATGTTTTGTAATAAATCATGAATTAATGTGTAATAAAGATATGTGTTATCATAGTTTGTGTCAATGTAAATAATAGTTATTTTGGGTTTAGGATTATAAAATCATTGAGAAATACTAAAGTATAAAACTAAATATAACAAAACAACCATAAAATTTTGATTATATATATTAATTTTATTATATAGAAAAAAATTCGTATCTATATAACACAAGTGGATGTCGATCAGGAATAGATGTACATATGTGTAAAACCTAAAAAAACCATGTTGAGCTAGACTTCACCTGGAACTTGTGCCTGAAAACATGCCTTACTTTTAAAGCCCTAAACTCACACATCCAAATTCAGTACAAAAACATGTTAGGTATTATTTTTTGAAAAAATGATAAAAAATACACAGTACATTATATTATTTAGGACCTTTTCTAGTCAAGGTACTAGAGGATTAGACAAACCGTACAAAAATATTTACAACACAAAACACTTGTATTTATTTAATTTCTTCTTCTCTATCTTCTTATTTTCCTGTAAAAAAACTTTAGTACCCATATTCACATGAGGATATAAATCAAAAAGGGGTGTGCTAAAATACCACTAAGAATATAGATATGAACAATATAATACTGGTTGAGCATAATCCTAACATAGACAAAGGATCATGAATATGAGAGGAATCATTAATAAAATAATTTAAATGTGGAAATGCACAAAAAATGAAACATCATGTCCTAGTGGTTAACTACCACATATATTTGTGAAAAATTATTGCATCATGTTCACACATAATTTTTATTTTACTCAAGATATTCATCACTTTACCTCATTCATTGGGGAGCTCTATAATTCTGGGTGTACCCATCACATTTAAACATTCATATTGAACTATATAATTCGGGGCACACCTGTCACATCATAAAATTTTCATTATCATGCATGCCACATATAAAATATATCAAAAATGAATATAACTAACCCATGTAAAGTAATGTTTTTAATCACATAAGAACACATTCTTAAAATTGGGTTTCCCAAATGATATGTGAATAACATACATGATATAATAACCATTAACCATTTGTGTGAAGTAAAAGGTTTGTTTTAGAAAGAAGAGTTATTTTCAAAAACATTTAATTTGAGATAATATCTAGTGAAGAACATGTATATCATTGAAAAGGATTGATAATGATGTCACAACCCGTCCCTTGGGACCCATGTCGTGACTACCCTAATCCCAACTTCTATATGCCAGGGGTTGGCGACTAGCACTGAAAAGGAATATCCTTATAATGGGAAGCCATTGCCCTTAAACCTTTACAACACACAATCCATGAAGACAACAAGAAGAAACTAAGATTTAAACTGCTTTAGTAAAATGTCTACTGAATGTAAAGGGGCCAACATACAAGCCCAACTAAAAATTACATGTATAACTGAAAAGAGAAGACATATCCAAGATCTTCCACCAAGGATTCTACCTGAAGGGTAGGAATAGATCATACCCACTACACTCCACGTCATCATTTTTCCTCCATATACCATTTGATCCTGGCTCCCTCATGTCTCAACCTAACTGCTCATCGTCAGCACAAGACACAACATGGTTCAGGTGAAGCCCATGTTGGGGTGAGTATAACAATACTCAGTATGGAACTCGATACCCTCGAAGGTCACCTAGAGTTCCACAATGGAAAAACCACAAATCAATACCTCAATCACAAAGCACGAAGTAATAGTCAGCTCACACCAGGTATACAACTCAGGGTCCAGGATTATAGATGATTCGTAAAAGTATATATCATTTTATTCCATTCTGAAGATCCAAAACTGATCCAAAACAATGTTGTTCTATTATTAATTCACTCTTGGATGTAATTTTTTGTTCCACAATGGGATACTAGAAGCAGGGTCTCCCTCGGTCTATGCTACAGTTGATCCACACAAGGTCGCTAGAATGATGATCCACACAAGTTCGCTGGAATGCAGATCCACACAGGGTCGCTGGAAGGCTGATCAACATAGGGTCACTCAACGTTTATCCACACAAGGTCTCTAGATGCTGATCCTTGACAGGCCGCTCAAAAATAGATCCTCGTCAGGTACATATGATGTTGATCCACACAGGGTCGCTATGATGCATATCCACACAGGATCGCTATGAATGTGATCCACACATAGTCGTTAGACACTGATCCACCTAGGGTTGCAAGAAGATAATCCACCTAGGGCCGCTAAACATTGATCCACATAGTGTCTGTAGATACTAATCCACAGAGGGTCATTATGATGATGCCCCACACATGGTTACTAATTCAAAGAATGTTGGTCATAGGATTCCTACTCAAAGGACGCTTGATTCTAGGAGAACCACTCCTCATGCCATTGTTCATAATTCAACTAGTACAATGTCCAAAAAATGATCATACCCATGGGACTGTCCCATCATAGGGGTCCCAATGTGATAGACGGCGCATCGATCGGATTCCCGGTCTGTGAGATATGGGCACTTTTGTAAAAATATCCCATTTGGATTCAAGTTTGATCAACCCATGTTGCATTTAAAACTCCATAAAAACACATATAGAGTATCTTCAAAGGACCACACAATCTCAATGGTCTTTATTACACATACATCGAATCGTTCGGACTCCCGGTCTGTTAGTTACATCCCATTCAGTGAAATCGGGGTGATCACACCTCGGTTTGGATCGGCTCGGTCAGGCCTTCCGAAATATGCCAAAGGTACCACATCCCAAAAGGGGTACCAAATCCTCTAACAACGTTTCAAACGGACACTCGGTTCATCATTTATAGGCGTTTATTTATTCGGAGGATGATTGGGTATGGGCCCATTCCGACTTAGTCTTACCAGCCCAACGTAACGGCTCCCAGGGACTACATGACCTCGCTCAGGTCTAGTTCTTATGGTTGGCATGGTTCACTGGGTCCAGCACATCGGGGTCGGCCAATTGGTTTGCGGGATTGGGCTGCGGTTGGCCTGACCAACTGCTGGGTTTGGCCTGTTGGTGGGTTCATCCCACTGGGTAGGTCCAGCCCATCCCACTAGTGGGTCTTTTCCACTATGCATGACAAGATAGCTTGGTCGGCCTGCGATCGACTCGGTCCACTAGAAGGAGAACCATTGTTTCCTACTGGTCCTGCAGTTTCAAGGCCGTTTCGCAAGCTAGTGTGGCGCCACCCCACTGCACGAATGGTCGCCCATTTGGACAAACTTGTTCTACCCAAGTGGCATGATGCAGGGCCATGCTACTCCTTCCTATTGTGGCTCAATGGTCATAGCTCCTCTGCACCGCCTCCTTCTACCATGGCCCACAGGTCGTGGCTGCTTCGCGCCACCTGCGACTGTCGCCCTTGTCTTGCATGGCAGGCTTCAGTCGGCCGTCTTAGCCCACAATGGTTCACCATCGTGCACTATCATCCACCGCCCAAAGTCGATTGCCGTGGGACTCCTATAGCCACCACTGGCTACCGTAGACATGGTGCATGGGAAGTTTCATCCACGGGCCACAGAACATGCTTTGGTGGTCTGTTTGGGGTCTTTTCTATGCCTATCTCTCTCCCATGTTGTCGTCATCATAGTTTGACCTGCTATTTTGTGTTTTCATCAATCTGAGGAAACTATCCATGATAAATAGAGCATGAGAGAAGTAGTAGATTGTATGGCCTTGATTTTTTGGCTCGTGCCTTCTACGTAAATGTGTTATCAAGTGGGATCATGGTAAAACATAAATGATAACCTTTAAACCACCCCCCTATATAGAGGTGACCTTCGCTAACGACGATCTACGAAACCACCTTCATTGTTGTCATCAATTCATGATTCGGTAGCGCTCGTCACTGATCACTAAAACTGATATCATCCTCCATGTGGTTGGAATCGTGGTACTTTAACAGAGCTTCATCACTTGGTGAATCAGTGCCAATACACAACCCCCAAGCTCTATATAAATAGAAGAGGGTAAGGGTGAGAAACACACTTGAAATTAATGGGGTTATTTGGATTAATGAACCATTGAAATTCCAATGGTGCAGTTACAAAAAATAATGGGGAGTTAAGCAATTTGATGGCTTGAAATGTTGGTGGTCCTACCATCACCACTCATTCATTGAAGAAAAATAAAAAAAGAGACACAAAATAACATTGTTATTTTATTATTCATTTAAATTTAAAAAAACTATATTTTTCTCTAGACCTCATATGGTCGAATTGAAGAATCCCATTAGAGAATTCCAGCGCTGTAGATTTGAATGTTCCCTTGAATTTTTAATCTGAGCTACGGTTCACGAGATAGAAAAATCCACCCCCTCATTTACAGAACATTCCATAAAAAGAGTATAGAAATTCATTCTGGGAACACCGAGCCTCGGAATCATGCATCACCAACTTTCAAAAACTCATAATAATTTCCTATAAAAAATATTACATGGAAAATCTAGTTCATTACATTCTCCCCACCTTACGGATTTTCTTCCTTGAAATCCACAACATCGACTAAGAAACAAATTGGGGTAATAAGCTCAAATCATAGCCTCCAACTGCCATGTTATCACAAAGAGTTTCCCATTCTATTTGTGAACTCATACTAGAGGAATAAACCACCAAAAATGGAGCCGCTCCTATCGATCCTCTATCTCCACCGGGATCTCCGCAGACGTCACCCCATCGTCAATGTCTAGATCGCCCCCATCAAAAAAATGTGATGGATCATGGACGTACCTCCTCAGTTGTGGCATGTGGAATACATCATGCACCCAATGCATCTTTTGGGGAAGATCTAGGTGATATGTCACCTAGACAACTCTTCTGGGAACCCAAAAGGGTCTGATGAACCTCAGAGATAGCTTGTCGCCTAGGCCAAATATCCACAAACCACGTCATGGTGAAACCCATTGGAAGACATGGTCTACCTTCTTGAACTCCAAAGGTCATTGTATCCTATCATCATAAGACTACTATTATCTATTTGACGTATTCATGCACTCCTGGATGATTTTCACCTTTTTTGTGGTAGCTCATACCAACGTTGGACCCATAAGTACAGACTCCCCTATGTTTTTCTATCATAGAGGTGATCTTCATGGTCAATAGTATAAGGCCTCAAATGGTTCCATATCAATGGTGGACTGATAACTGTTGTTGTATGTGAACTCCTCCAAGGGAATGTTTTCCTCCCAACTATAGCCAAAATCTATGATGCTAGCATGAAACATGTCATCCAAGGTCTGAATGGTCTGCTCTATCTAACCATCCATATGTGGATGAAAGGTGGTGCTCAAACATAGTTAATTCTCAAATGATTCCAACAATCCCTTCCACAATTAGGACATAAAACATGTGTCACGGTCAAGGATGATTCTTGATGGCACCCCATGGAGCTATACAATCTCCGGTATATAGAGGCATTCCAAGCCCTCTGCTGATCCCTACTCTTGGATGGATAGGAAGTGGGCCAACATGATGATTCGTTCATTGATAACCCATATGGAATTTTGGACCCTAGATGTACGTGGTAGACCTGTCGCAACATCAATTGAAATACCATCCCACTACCACTCTGGTACCTCTAATGGTTGCGCAAAGCCTACTAAAACCTGATGCACATCCTTCACTTACTGAAAAGTGAGGCATCGTGAAACAAACTCGGATAGTAATTTCTTCATCCATGGACACCAGTGCTGACGCCAAGGTCCTGGTACATCTTCAGCACACAATGATTTGCCTCTATAGAGGATGTATCAAACTCCCTCAAAACCACCTATCATAGAACAAATCATACCATGTTGTGTCCTCTAAAGTGGATGATGTGCTCCCTACCATTATAAAATCCATCAGGTACCTATCTAGAAGATATATAAGCACATCAGGCCTCATAGTCAATTTCC
Source organism: Viscum album (assembly GCA_963277665.1). Classification (NCBI taxonomy): domain Eukaryota; kingdom Viridiplantae; phylum Streptophyta; class Magnoliopsida; order Santalales; family Viscaceae; genus Viscum; species Viscum album. The sequence goes on from OY728136.1 coordinate 616,832,678, forward strand.
CTAGGATGTGCCTCCCGAAATCACTGAAAAAGTGGGGGTGGGATAGTCATAGATGGAAGGTAAGCTGATTTATCCCTATCCGCAAAGTATACCTTCTACAATGCTAGCTTCTCAATAACCTCACCCAACTATGGTAGACTAGACCTATTGCTTTGTGTTTCTCGTACTATGTTCCCCATTCCATGAGTGTGGACTATCTCAATGTCATAGTCCTGGAGGAACTCTAGACATCGTCAATTACTCTGGTTCAGGTCCATCTTGGAGAAGATAGATATGAGACACTTGTGATCGGTGTAAATATTAAATCATTCACCCATCAGGTAGTGTTTCCATATCATCAAGGTGAAGACCACTATTGCTAAATCCAGTTCATGGGTAGTGTAGTTCTCCTCATGTTGTCTTGGCTGCCGTAAACCATAAGCGGTAACCATTCGATCCTACACCAAGAAACATCCATATCTATTCATTGATGCGTCATAGTAATCTACGTACCCAACAACCTCATTTCGTAGCCTCAAGATGAGGGCACTCTTCAGTCTCTGCATCTGCTCCTGAAAACTCTACTCGCATCGCTCCATCCGCACGAAGGGTTTTTCTTTGTTCATCAACGCTGAAAAGGGTTCCACAACTCTAGAGAAGTAAGGTGTGATTCTCTAGTAGTACCCAGGCAACCACAAGAAACTATGCACCTCGATCACACTCTTGAGTGGCATCCATGATAGCACAACCTCTATCTTTTCAAGATCAACTACAACTCCAACCTCTAAGATAACGTGTCCCATGATGTGGACCTACCGTATCCAGAATTGGAACATTGAGACCATACTATAAAGCTGGTGCACTCGGAGTGTATTCAAAAATATCCCTAGATGATAGGTCTTTTCCTCCACGGATGCTGAGTATATCAATATGTCCTCTATTAATTCCACCACAATGTGATCGAGGTATTGCTGAATGATTATGTTCATGATTCCCATGAACCCCGCAGGGGCGTTGGTCACACGAAATGGAATAACCAAGAACTCATATTGTCTATACCAACATCTGAATGTCATCTTTTTCACATCCTCAGCTCGTACCCTGAGCGGATGATAGCCTAATCTACGATATATCATCGAAAACAAATGAACTCCCATCAACTAATAGAAGAGATCATAAATCATTGGAAGTGGATATCTATTCTTCATGGTCACCTGATTCATGCACCAATAATCATCACAGAGCCTCAATCTCCCATCTTTCTTATTGGTGAACAAAATCAGGGCTTCCCATTGAGAAACACTGGAACTTATGAACTCCTTCCTCTTTAAGCCCTCCAGCTATACCCATAACACATGAAGCTCCATGGGAGATATTCAAAATTATGGTGTAGGTATCTGGATCATCCTGGGGTATAGGTCAATGTAGAATTCCACATATCTATGAGAAGGTAGTCCCAGAATATCATCTGGGAATAAATGGGCATACTGGTCCACCATTACCAGATCGTTCGGACTCTCAAAATCAACTTTTCTGAGGGTAAGGCAAGCCAACTAATGTGGGGTCAGTTATACCATCCTATGTGTAAGTCCATCTTATGCTACAAAGGTTCCTTTCTCGCCACTGAATGAAAATCCGGTCCCATCCACATGGACACACCACACTTTTCACCTAATTCAGTCAATCTGAGCATGGACTGTGGATAACCAGTCTATACACAAGATAACGTCGTAAGGCCATGACGCTTCTACTTGAAGATCCCAGCCTAAGATATCATCTCCTAGAGTAATCTCACACTGTCAGCACTAGTTTCTAATCATCGAAACTTCTACCATATGAGTCTATAATCGCAATGATCGAGCTAGTGGATCCACCAGAATCTCCAAGCTCTAAATGAGAGCTGTGGAAATGGAAGAGTTAATGGTACTTGTGTCTATAAGTACTACATCTGATTTAGAATATACATATATCGTACCTCATATCATCTATAGAGCTTTATTGTCATAGGAATCAACTTCCTAGAGCTAATATCGTCCGTATTCATCTTCTCCCTGTGGTCGGGGTGGACCACCTAGAGGTGGTGATGGTAGAACCTCGAACCGCCACCCATCTCCTACTGCATGACCAGCTCCACTGCCACACCTACTACCCTGCGGACCTCCTCTCTTGAATCTTGGCCTCTACCTCAGCGTTCCATCAACTGTCTACCAGTCATTAATGCAGCAAGTTGGTTAGTTGCGGGCCATGTGACCATGCCCGCTGCACATGAAAACTAGACTTCTCCCCTGCTCTCCTAATATACCTCGTGATAATCACACCTCCAACACTACGTCCACGGGTCATCAACTAGAAGTTATGAACTTCTTGGACCTTTGTGTCATCTTCCTGTAACAAACCGTAGATGAATCCACTATGTTTCACCCAGTGGTGGGTCTTTGAGTTGGCCCCTACTCGTCAAGGTATCTCTACCCTAAGAGTTCTCTCTACAGCACTCCAACATGGGTCGGGATGCCGAGTGATACCATCAAAGATCTAATATCCTTTTAGCGACCCCTCCCGAAGTTCAGGGAACTAAAGAAATTGTTCCACACAATATCGTTGGAGTAGCGTGAGAGTTCGGTGAACCTCACCGAGTACTGGGCCTTGGTGAGGTTTCCCTTCTGCAAGTGCAGTATCTCTTATATACACACATAGCATAAAGTAACTGGAACGAACTTTCCCTTGAAGAGGCCCTCAAAAGTTTCCAATGTTAGGGTCACCGCTTCAAGTATCTAGAGAATTAGGATTTACCATCTCTCTAATGCTCCCAGGGAAAGACTAGCAGATAGGTTTACAATTTTGTCGACCAGTGCCCCAATCTAGAAAAAAAACTCTTGCCACAACATCAAGCTAGTCTTTATCCGCCTCCAGATCTGTCTAAATTCGGATCCATGGAGGCCTCATCCACTAGAACTCGTGAAACTCACTTAGTCAGTGATCTCTATCTACTAGTGGGGCTAGTAGAAATGACTACCCAATGGGTAGTGGTGCTGCTGGTTCACCAACCAATGGTATTATCACCGTAAGAGGGTCCTACATTGAATCCTCATCGCTCGATGGGCTGTCATCGTGTACTCTCAGGAATCCTGGATGGCTGTCGATGTGTTAGAATCCTAAAATAAAAGAGGAGAACCACGGTCAAGAAGTTATACCTGGTTAGCTGAATCAAATAGGTCAAAAATAAAATAGTTCCCAATAACATGCAATTAGTGTTTTTGTGTACTGAGTCGAAAATCAGAATTCAGGGTCTTGGTGTACATATACATCGGCCACCACACCAACACTAGACACCCAAACTAAAACCCACAAGAAAAACACCTTAAACTATTTCTCTATTAAAGGATCAGAGTCCTAGTTCTTTGGTTGAACCGACTCCTCTGATACCACATTGTTACGACCCGTCCCATAGGGCTCGTTCCATGACTACCGCAAGCTCTCCTTACATAGGCTACTGGTTTGAGACTAGCACCAAAAAGGTTTATCCTAAAAATGAGAATACATTTCCATTAAACCTATACAAACACACAATCCAAGAACACAAAAAGAAGAAACTACAAAGTAAACACCTGTAATAAAAAGTGTACTGAAAGTAAAGGTGATGAAATTATTGACCAACTGAAAAGTACTAGTACAACTGAAAAGATAAAAAAGCTCCTAGATCATCAACCAAGGATCCTACATAAATGGTAGGTACATGTCATCCCCACAACACTCCACGTCATCCTATCTCCTCCACGTACTGCCTGGTCTTGGCACTCTCAAGTCTCAACCCAACTGATCCTCATCTGCACAAGACACAACAAGGTGTGGGAAAATCCCTTGAAGTGGTCAGTATAAAATTAGTCATTATGGAACCCAAGACACCCTGAGGTCTCCCAGAGATCCAAAAAGGAAAAACCACCAAGAAAGACCTCAATCACAATGCACAAACCAATAGGTAGCTCACAATTGGTATACAAATCGGAGATCGGGAATATAGATGATTAGTCATAAGATATATCATCTTATTCTATTTTAAAGTTTCAAAAATAATCCACAATGAAGTTATTATATTATGAATCCACTCTGGGAAGTATGTCGTCGTTCCATGATAGGTCACTGTAAGGCAGGCCCTCATCAGGTCATGCTACTATAGATTAACAAAGGGTCGCTAGAATGTGGTTCCACAAAGGGTTACTAGAATGCTGATCCAAAAATGGTTGCTGGAAGGCTATTCCACATAGGTTCACTTGACACTGATCCACAAAAGGGGAATAGATACTGATCCTCGAAGAGCCTCTCAAAAATTGGTACTTGTTGGGTAGTTACGATGTTGATCCACACATGGTCTCTATGAGACTAATCCACACAGGTTCGCTATGACGTTGATCCACACAGGGTTACTAAATGTTGATCCAAAAAGGGTTTCAAGATGTTTATCCACATAGACTCTCTAGATTCTTATCCACATATGGTTTCTAGAGGCTGATCCACATATGGTTGCTATGATACTGACCAGACAGGGTCTTTACTTCAAAGACAGCAGGTTACAAGATCCCCGCTCATAGCATTCCTGATTCTAGGAGATCCGCACCTCAAGACATTATTCATTTTTCAAACTACAAAATGCCCCCCCAAAAAAACATTCCCAAGTGACCTTCCCATTATAAGGGTTCCAACATGACAGACGGCGTGTCGATCATACGTCCGGTCTGGGAGATATGGGAACTTTTGTAAAAAGGCCCCCATTGGATTCAAATCTGATCTAAAGCATGTTTCAAGTCAAAATCTATCAAAACTCGCTTAATGTATCCTCAAAGGGCCTCTTTTTCTCATTGGTCCTTATTCCATAGACAACACATCATTCAGACGCCTTGTTTGTTAGTTACATCCCTTTTCGTGAAGTGGGGGTGATCTCACCTTGGTCCTGCCTAACTCGGTCGGGCCTTCCGAAATATGACAAAGGCACAAATGCTCAAAGTGGTCCTAAATCCACTGAGGGTGTGTCAAAATGACACATGGTTTGTCAGTTATGGGCGTTTATTTATTAAGGGGCCGGTTGGGTCTGGGTCCGATCCGACTCGGTCTGACAGGCCCAACGCAACGGTTCCTGAGGCTTACCAGACCCTGCCTGGATTCGACTCGTTCAATGTCGGCTCGGTTCACTGGGTCCGGCGCATCGGGGCAGGCCCATTGGATCGTGGGCCCGGGTCGTAGTATTCCCGGACCACATGGTGGGTCTCGGCCAACCCACACTGGCCTTCTAGTAGGTCTGGACCGCTGAGCGTTTTTGGCCCGGCCCCCTTGCAAGAACGGTCTGCTTGGAAGGTCTAGCTCGGTTGGCCATCTCGCATCATGCTCGGTCCCCCCGAAGGCGGACCATTATGTCCCGCTAGCCTCGCGGTTGCAGATTCATTTTTCCAGCTAGTGTGGATCCGCCCCACTGTACGAATCGTCAGCTGCATGGCTGGTTGGTTTCTGCCAACGCGGCATGGCGTGGGGCCGCACTGTTCCTTCCAATCATGGCCCACCGGCTGTGGCTACTCCGCATTGCCCCTTTCTACAGTGGGTCGAGGGCTGCAGCTTCTTCGCCTAGCTGAATGTGCCTACGAGCGTTTCCCTTATCCCCCATGGTCTGATCAAGTCTGCCGCCTTCATCCACCATAGCACGCTATCATGCACCACCTTCCACTGCCTATGGCCAGTTGTTGCGGGTCTTATATAGCCACTGTCGGCTGCCACTAACATGGCCAGCTGACGGTTTCTACACCGGGCCACCTGATGTGCTCTAGTAGTCTGTTCTTGGTGTCGTCTACGCATACAGCTCTCATACGCTATGGTCATCATTGCGTGACACACTATTTTGTGTTTCCATCAATTTGTGGAAACCTTCACTAAATAATAGTGCTTGAGAGATGCATCGGAGGCTCCATCGTTGTTAATTCGGCCTGTGCGCTCTGCGTTAATCTAATAGCATGTGGGAACATGGTAAAATATAAATTATAACCTTTAACAAACTCCCTACATGGAAGAGACGTTCACTGACGATGTTCGGTGAAACCTACTTCGTCGTTTTCATCGGTTTGTGATTTAGTGGTTCTCATACCCACTCACTAAAACTAGACTCATCTTCCAAGTGGTTGGCATCGTGGTATTTTTCTAGAGTTTCATCACTTGGTGATGATGTGTAAACACTCCACCCCAATCTCCATATAAATAGAAGAGGGGAAGGGAGAGTAGCACATGTGGAATTAATACGGTTCATTTAATTAATGAATCATACAAATTCCAATGGTATGGTTACCAAAAATAAAGGGGATTCAAGGCATGTAATGAATTGACATGTCATTGGTCCCACCACTATCACTCGTCTGTTGGAGGAAAATAAAAAAAGAGAATTAAAATAACATTGTTATTTTATTATTCTTTTAAATGTCTAAAAACTATATTTTTCTCCCAACCAACTATAGTTGATGTGAATCCTCCATTAAGCGAATCTTGTCACTATGGATTGAATGATTCCCTCCTATTTTTAATCTGAGCATTGGATCAAGAGATAGAAAATGTCACTCGTGCATTTACTGAACATACTTTCAAAAAATTCCGAAATTAATTCTGGGCACACCGAGCCTCGGAATCACCCACCATAAATTTTTGTAGACTCATAATAAATCAATATAAATAAATTACATATAAAATCATGTTATTTTAAAAATATGAATAAATTTTTTATAAGGATTTACCATACTAAAAATAGATTGAAAGAGCGATATCCTGAAGAAAAAATGTTAGGTTTGATATTTTCCCATTACCTTGTATCAAAATACTTTCTTAAATTTAATGATCTATATAACCACATTAGATTAATTAATTATCAATTCCAGAACCATGTGTACATGAATATGGGTCACTATGGTTTCATGAAGTTATTTAATGGGATTTTGGATAAGTTATAGTGTTTTAAAAACATTGTTCGGGAATGTCCGATTTTATGGTTTTCTTGAGTGGTTCACTTGTATTCTTAAGTAAAAGTTCTTATAGGACAAGGATAAATATCAAGAGCTGATATTTCATGTTATTAATTATATTACATAATTTTTAAATGATCTTATAATGAATTATATTATTTACCATGTGGATAAATCATTAGATAATAATTAAATGATGATTGCTTGGGTTAATTTGGGCGATTTTTCGACCACAACAAACTTGTTTTGATTAATCCTTTAGTGATATGTAACAAAGTTAGTTCTGGAACTTTAAATAAGAAATAATACATATAAAATATTCTATTTCAACCATAAAATGATTTCATGACTATATTTGAAGGTAGAAATGGAGAAAGAAAACATGTCGTTCTTGAAGGTGATATATTAACACCTCACGAACAACATTTTATTTTATAAAACAAATGGAAGAGTGGAAGGGGGTTGGATGGTATAATATCCCATTATTATCATGAAATTGTATTATATTTACGAAAATCAAGTAACCATACCATGTGGATGAATATAGGTGGTGAGAGAATAAGAAAAGTACTTGAAATTGAATGGAAATTAAAGGAAATAAGAGAGAGAAGAATTTACCTCTAGAATCCTCCTCTGGGGATCCACCATAAAGAAGCTGGGATTGGTCTTCTGATGAGACCAGGAGATCATGGACGTAGGGAATGGGCTTGGGAAGATGTTTGGGCAGAGTATTGACATGGCTTGAAGCTTGAGAGGTGTGAGGAAATGACGGTGGGAAGGGTTGTATTTATAGTGGAGGGGAGAGGGGATTTCTTAATATAAAATTCATTAATTTTTCATTTCCCCACAAGACATGGAAGAGTTACTGTTCCATGACCAATAATTTTAATTTTATCATCTGAATCCCATCCAATTGGTCATACATTAGCAAAACATCATCCATGATGCTATAATTAGCTTATTTAGCTTATTTTGTAAATTATGGTATTTCACTATTCATAAGAAATTCAAGCATTTCAAAAAAAATCCCAAAAAAATCTCCCAAACCGTTTTTCAATGTGTAGAATCCAAAAATGTAGTCCATTTTTGAAAAAAAAAATTAAAATATGATTATTTTAATATTTAATTAAAATCAAATTATACTCGAAAAACAAAAATGCTAAAACACTTATTTTCTTATTCCATGATATAGGTACATCGTACTTTTACTTGAATATTATTTTTATACTATCATATGTAAGGTTACAATTCATCAGGGGTTATCACTACTCATAAGGGTGTGTTACTATTCATAACGGTTGGCTACTATTCACCAAAAATTAATTTTTTCTTATCAGACTCCAAAAATATATATTGATTGCAACTCTGCATGTAATATTTCCAAATTTCAATACACAGAAGTGATAAACATAAGTTTAAAATATTTGTTATAAATTTTACACAGTCAGTGGTTCATTTAAACACATAGTGTTTCCTATGAAAACTTTGGGATGTTACATTCTTCCCCCTTGAAGTAATTGTGCAATCATAATTCATTCATTGTACATATAATTCTGAATTTATATATTAATAATAAAGAAAAAATATGTTCTTCTGTGTTCCTAATTAACCATAATATTAAAAGATAATTTTAAAATTTCAACATCTAATATCCAATGTTTTCTAGACAGTTCCTCAGATACCAGTTGTAAAGACCTGAATCCTCTCTTCTGAATTCAGTACTAAAACATGATATGTATTTTTTTTATATAAAGGATAATAGAAAAATACAAAATATATTATAATATTGTTGAACATTTTCAGTCTTGGTTCTGGAGGATTAGATAAACAATACATTAGCATTTACAACACAAAACATTTACATTGATTTAATTCCTTCTTCTCTAGCTTCTAATTGTCCCTTGAAAACTCATTAGTACACATATTCACAAGAGGATATACATGAAAAATTGGTGAGATAAAATACTATTAAGAAGATTTATATGAACAATATAACAATGGGAGAGCATAATAATAACAAAGGCAAAGGATCATGAATATGAGATTAATCATTAATAAAAGACATTAAATGTGCAATGCATAAAAAATGAAACATCATGTATTAGTGGATAACTTCCACACATAGTTTTAAAAAATTAAAGAATCCTGTTAAAAGATAATTTCTCTTTTACTCAATAGATTAATTACATTACCCAATGCATTGTATGACGGTAAAATTCTGGGCACACCGGACACATTTAAACATTCAAATTGCACTATATAATTCTGGTCACACCAGTCCCATCATAACATTGTCAATATCATGCATTCCACAAAGAAAATATATCAAAAATACACATAACTAACAAATTTAAATTTATGGGTTTCATCTCGTAATAAAAAATTCATAAGCCTTGGGTTCCCAAAAGGAAGTGAGAATGACATACTTGGTACAATAACTATCATTCTTGAGTGAGATGTAAAAGGTGTGTTTTTGAAAGAATTGTTCTTTTAGAAAACATTGTGTTTGACATAAAATATGTTGAGGAAATTATATATCCATGAAAAGGCATGATAATGATAAAAAATGATTTATATGGGGGGACCATACAAAAAATAGAGTGAAAGTGGGAGATCCTGAAGAATGAATGTTGTGTTTGAGATTTTCTCTTTACCTTGTATCTAAACACTTTCTTCGCTTTGATGTTCTCTATAACCACATTAGAATCATTAATGATCAATTCCAGATACTTTTGTACATTAACATGTTTCATTATGGTTTTATTAGGTTAATTTATTTTCATTTTTATGAGTTATATAGTTTAAAAAACATTGTTTGGGAATGTCCATTTGTATGGTTTTCTTGAGTGGTTCACTTGTATTCATAAATGAATGTTTGTGTAGAACATGTAAAAACATCCAGAACTGATCTTTCATGTTATTAATGATAATATGAAATTATAAATGATCTTATAATGATCTTATATTATATTCTATGTGGATAAATCAATAGATAATAATTAAATGATGATTGCTTGGGTTAATTTGGGTGGATTTTCGACCACAACGAACTTGTTTTGTTTAATAATTTAGTAATATGTACATAAGATAGTTTCATAAAATTATATAGGAAATAATAAATATAATATATTCTTGTTCAACCATTAAAGTTGTTTAATGACTAGATCTTAAGGTAGAAATGAAAAAAATAAAACATGTCATTCTAGAAGGTGATAGATTAACACCTTACAAACAACAATTTCATTTATAAAATAAATGGAAGAGGGGAAGGGGTTGGAGGGTATAAAAACCCATTAGTATCATAATCTTCTATTATATGTATTATAATGGAGTTATTATACAGTGTGGATAAAAATAGGTGGGGATAAAATAAGAAAATAAATGTAAATAGAAAGGAAATTAAATGAAAGATAGAGAGAGGTATTACCACTTAAATCCTCCTCTTGGGATCCTCATAATAGATAAGATTTGTCTTTTGATGAGACCATATGCTCTTGGATGTGGGGAATGGGCTAGTGAAGATGTTTGGGTAGAGTTTATGCAAGTCTTGAAGCTTGATAGGTGTGAGAAAATGTGGGTGTGAAGGCATGTATTTATAGTGGATGGGAGAGAGGATTTCTAAATATAAAATTTAGTAATTTATTATTTCCCTAGAAAAAAAGGAATAATGAGTCTCCCATGACCAAGAATAGTAATTTTATCATGTGAATCTGATCTCATTGGGATTACATCATCATTACATCAGCATAAATCTATAATTAATTTATTGAGCTTATTTTTTAAATTAAGGAATTTCACTATTCATAAAAAATTCTAGTATTTCAGAAAAAATCCGAAACAATCACCCAAACCATTGTTCGATGTGTATAATCCAAAAATGATATAAATTTTTTAAAAACAATTATATAATTATTAATAATTCAATATTTAATTATAATCACAATTTATTCAAAAAAACAACAATTTTAAAACACTTATTTTCTTATTCCAAGATATTGGTATATCTTACTTTTTCTGGAATATTATTTTTGTACTATCATAGTTAAAGTTAATATTCATTAGGGTATATCACTATTCATTATGGTATTTCACTATTCATAAGGGTAGTATACTATTCTCCAAAAATTATGTTTTCCTTAACAGACTCCAAAAAACATACTGATCGTAACCGTGTATATCTGATTTTTGAAATTCAAAACACAGAAGTGACAAACTTCAGTTAAACGGATTGGGTATAAATTTCACATAGTACTAAGTAGTTGATTTAATGAAAAAGTGATTGATATTAATATCTTTGTATGTTACATTACCTCTGACCTATTTTGAAACTCCTAGGGGATAGGCTTCATAAAATTCAAAATCCTATTACGGAATATTATTAAAGGAAAAAATATCATAAGATCTTATGTTAGAAAATAGATCATGAATGACATATGTTGAATCCTAGATATTCATAATTTATGAAAATAAATAAAATTTATAAGTTACCCATTGTGTATCATTATATTTCCTTCTATGAATTTAATAGTTTAGAAATATCCATCCCTAGTTTTCCCTTTATTCTAAACAATGGCTAGAAATATAAGCAATGTGGTAAACATTCAATGTGACTGGTTATGTGATGACTTCCCCCAATGAGATTCCCAAACTGATGGGAGTTGGAATCATGACCTTTGTGATGATACTCTCTCAGTGAACTCATGTTTTGAATAGAAACCTACATCAGAAGGATCTCCCAAATCCCCCTAAGAAAGAACATTCAGAAATTGATAGATTTATGAGACATAGGGCTCTAACTAACAATGGGTCATCTGATCCCGTAATTGTGGAACAAAAGATCAACTTCATTAAGAATAAATTTTCAATAACACCCCGATATTTTATTGTGTGTGTCCTTTTAATAAAATTTAATTAACTCTATTGCTTCCATTACACATAAAATTATTTCATATCGTGTAAATAATATAGAACCTGATGGATAACAAAAATCTAACTCTATAAATGATGAATGAAATAACTAAGTTTCCTTTTCTATAAATTAATGATCATATACCATTGAAATAGTAATGATGGATTTGGAATTGAATTGTGACCCTTATGAATAGTAATTCATGTAATATAATAGTAACCTCTCCTAAGAAATTATAAAAAAAATTAGGCATCTTATAATGAAATTTTTAAATAATTATGTAATAGTATAAGTAAATAAATATTTTGAAAATTATAAATAATGTGTTGGTATTTTTACAACATTGAAATGTTCATTTAAAAATTTATAATTAATATAACTATTTAAAATAACATTTATTTCTATAAAATATAATAATAAACTATTTTTTTCTTATTAGTATAAATTAATTTAATTATACCTTAGTATATTTTTTGAAGTGTTAAAAAATCAGATATATTTTTAAAATGGGAATTTTTCAGGTGAATGAAAAATTTAATTATATTTTAAAAATATAATATTTAGATATTTAATTTCAAAAAAAATATTTATTTTTTTAATTAAACACATCCAAGAATTGGGTAGGGTGAATTTTTGGTATTTTTATATTATAATTGAATTTTATATAATATGAAAAGACCGTAATTTATGGTATATATACATTATAAGGTAAATAAACTATTCCATTAGTCATTACTGGTGTAAGAACCATAATGTAGAACTATCATTTTTATGTACTTTATTTATTAATGGAATCGTCACTATTTTGTTTCTTTAACAAAAATATTAAACTACTAAATAAAATAATCAAAAAATACCCCTCTCCTGCATTATAAATACCACCCCTCACCACCTCTTCTCATTACACCACCAAATCCTTGAAGATTGTACAGTTTCTGATCAATCCCCTTCCACAGTATCTTTCCCATGTCCAAGATCCATTATAATTCATAAAGTAAAAACCCTAGTACCATAAGGATGTCATCAAGGAGAAGAATTCAAGAGGTAAAACCCTTATTCCTTCCCTTTCATTTTCTTTTATTCTATTTTATATTATTATCCGTCCCTCACCACCACCATACAAACATGCATGGTAAATATAGTAAAATATATTGTCTATAATGGTATTTTTTCAATGTAAAATCCAACATCACTTCGCTTCTCCTCTTCCTTTTATTATAAAAATGAAAGCACCGTATGTTAGGTGATGATTTACCGCTTTCGTGGCTGAAGTGTTTGCTTTTTAAATTGCACCTTCATGAATGGTAATAAAAACATTATTATGATTAAAAAATTATAATAATTTTATTATACATTATTTAAATTTCTAGAACCAATATATTTATATAATATTAATTATTAAAATAAAACTTGTTTCCCATGATTGAGAAAACCAAAAAAATGAATCTAAATGATTATAACTAACATTATATCTAATGATTCATCCTCATATCATATAAAAAAATTTAATATCTTAAAATGTAATATCCAATAATTTATTAATATAATATAATTTCAATTTTTTATAGATATTATAATTTCACATGATTTACAATACATGTATAAAAGTAAATCGATGATTATAACCAAGGAAATGAATGCCCCTAAATAGTAAAATTGTATATTATTACTAACAAAAAAGTCCAAAATTCAACTTATTAAAGTAAAATTAAATAAAATTGTTTTCAATTAATTAACTAATGGATTTAATATGATTATCAAATACATTATGTTCAAGTGCAGAACACATTTGGACATAAGCTATGTGACTTTACCTCAATTCCAATTTCATTGGCAGTTACACAGTATTGTGAACCTAATTTTTTTATATGGTTTATCTACTACTGATTTGGGATAATTTTTCATTTGATATTATATTCCTCTTAAATATCTATATTTTTCCTATATCCTTGATATAAGTATTATATATGTTATACAACATTTTTTTCATATGATGTTTACTTTAAACATTGAAATGTTGAAAAATATTTATTCTCTCCTCAATTTTAATATTTTTTAAAATTCAAGTTTTTCATGAATTGAATATATATATATATGAATAATTATTTGGACATTCTGTGATGGGGGGCGTTATAGCCCCTCGATGCATCGACAGTTCTCATAAGATAAAACAGTTGGAAATAAAATCTTTTTATTTGTTTCAAAGCAGAATCAGATGGGATTCTACCCAAAATCATAATCCATCGTGACAGTATAATGGTTCATGTTTTAGATACATGATGCCCAATTGTTATTAATTTTCTTCATTTTTTATTTATTTATTACATTCCATTATATTTTCACTATTAAAAAAACTATAGATACATTTTTATTAATATTTTATTGATGGAATATGTTTTTTAGTCATTTACCCTTCCATTACGCATTATTGAATTTTATTCACTTATGGACTCACACAAACCTTAATGGGGGTTTGTTCTTAACCCTATCATTTTTTCCATCCCCAGGTTATAAAGTAGAAACCATTGAATAAGTTTCGAGGAAGTGGTTTATTTTCTTTTGTTATGTTATATGTTTAATTACAAATGTAAAAAGTGAACCGAGTATATATCTATTATCTTAAATAATACTAAAATTATTGATCATTATTTATTCAATCTCTTGTATCAATTACAATATTTTAAAATGACCATAGACTCTACACTACCGCAGTTATTGTTTTTATATTTTATATCAAAGAAATTTGTTGAAGTAGATTCAGAAAAAATATTTTAGGGAATATAACCCTGAGATATGCATTGAGGAGAAGCATAGAATAAAATCATAGAATTTGGGTATGTTATATATTATATTGTCATTCGTAGAAATACATCCTTGTGTTGATACTACAGGAGGATGTGGTTATGGAATATATGTACCTAGGGGTAAGAACTCCAACAAGGTGCATCAAGCCTGACTCAGTATAACCTAGTACACAACAATGAGATTCACTACACACCAAGTTTGACAAACTCTAAGGATATGATCAGGATAATTCACATTCTCTTTAAAATTCAATGTGAATGATTTAAAAGTAAATATATCCCTAATTAAACCATGTTTATGATTATGATATTTTCTATGCATAAATTTTCAATTTCTGTTATGGGTCTCTCTAAAATTATGTGTTATCATTCGTAACCTAATTTAGTGTATTCCACTATTTATAAATGGAGCTTAAGTGAATGAAATGAATCAAAACCTGTGGAAAATGTAGGAATTTTCCACTATGAAATTCCACATAGTTAGTGTTGAAGCTGACCAGATAATGATTATATTTTGATTAATTACACAGGTTATGATGAATAACAATACTACACCTTTTTTGGATCGCTTCATGTGATTCAATAGACAATATTGATCATTTTTTATTGTATTAAGACATGTATCTGAATGAAAATGTATTCTAGAACATTTTCATCATATGATGAAATAATAATAATTCCATAAAATGGTAAAAGAATTTCCTATTTCATATTGGTTAAGGGAAATCAAGAGAATACTAGGTCTTCTGATAACCATGTAAATTGTCAACAATCAAAGAAGAATAATGTAATGAATAAATTTACATTATGTGAAAATTGTGGAAATAATCATCATTGTAAATGCTTGAAAGGCATGGGAGTTTGTTATAAGTGCTGAGAAAAGGGTCACCAATAAAATTATTAGAATGGGGAGAAAAAAATAAATGAATCTCAATGCTTCAACTATAATTAAATTGGAAATTATTCAAATCAATTTCCCCTACATCAAGGGAATTTACCATAAAAGAGTCCAAGGGGAGATTTCAATGCTTATTAAATCACTACAACTGAAGTAGAAGTAAACAATGATGTGGTGGATGGTACATTATTCCAATATTCAAATTTATCCGTTGATTTATTTGATTATATTTCTTCAAACTCTTTTATATCTTCCCTATATTTCAAGAAAATTGGATGTTTTCATTTTGATTTAAGGTGGGAGATGATGGTCAAAACTCATATGGAAAGTCTCATTACTACACAAATGTGTTGTTCAATCCCCTCTATAACAGAAAAATATTCTTTAATTGATGACCTTGTCATCATACCCATGGTTTACATAAATATAATCATTGGTTTTGAATAGATTTCAAATTATGATGCAAGAATTTATATCACGAAGAAATAAATTCTGATTTGTGAGGAAGATATTGAATCTCTTATCTTTATATTGGAACATTCATTATCTAATTTGTATCTATATCTGCCCCTAGTTTCTCATCTAAATGAAATTATATGGTATAATAAGTAAAATAATATCTATTTATGAGGAAATTCATCATCCAATTGAGAATGTAGCAATTTTACCAGAATACATTGATGTATTTCCTAAGGAATTACCATGATGCACCCCATTGCATGAAGTTGAGATTATAAATAATTTAAAACCAGATGCAATACCAAAATCTAATACTCACATAATGTCCGTTGTGGAATTAGTTCAGATGAATAAAAAACTATAGTAGTTGTGTATTGAGGGATTTATTATCCCGTTTGTTTCTCCATGGGGAGCCAATATTATTTTTATTGAGAAGAAAAAATTGATCATTTGTCTTTTTCATTTACTATAGAGAAATACATTCTATTACAATAAAGAAGAAGTATATTCTTACAATAATTGATGATTTATGTTATTAAAACCATAGGGATCAATATTATTCCAATATTCACCCTTGTTTTGTATATCATCAAATGAGTTTGAGGATGGAAGATATTCCCACAACATAAATCCAAACCAGGTACTGTCATTAAAAGTTTACAGTAATGTCATATGGACAAACTAATGAACCCCCTACTTTTATGTTTCTAATGAATAGATTTGTCAAGTAATATCTTGATAATTTTTTTGGTATTTATTAATGATATCATGGTGTACTCCAAAAGATTTTAGGACTATTAGAACAACATGTGGATTATCCTAAACACTCTAAGATGAAATGTGTTATATTGGAGGTGTAGTAAGTGTGAATTATACTTTCAAACCGTTTTTATTGGCCATATTATCTTTAGGGGTGTAATATCCATTAATTCTATAGAGAAAAATGAAATCTAATAAAGGCCTAGTCCAACAAAAAAGACTGAGGAATGCGGTTTTAATAGTTTAGAAGGTTACTATCTATGAATCATTCAAAAAAATTCATGATTGGTTAACATGTTATCCAAGATGACACGTAAAGGGTTTATATTTATATGGAAAAAATAATGTACATATTATTTTGAATAATTGAATAGAATATTGGTCAATTCTTCAATTTTGAATCTTCTATCAGGAAATGATGGGTTAGTGACATACAGGGATGCATCTAAGAATGGACCGGGTTGAGTCCTTTTGAAAAATGATAATATTATTACATGTCAGTCAAGTAATTTTATGAATCATTAAAAAACATATCAAACTCAATATCTTTAGTTAAAATCCTTAATATTTGCTATAAAAATATAGAGGAACTATCCGTGTGGTGAAATATGACCGATATATTTGGATCAAAAGAGGTTAAAATACATATTTACATAGAAATAACTCAACATGAGGAAAAGGTGACGGGTGAAGTTAATAAAATATTATGTTTTCATTGTAAACTAACACAAAATAAAGGGAAATAAGGTATAAAATTCATTATGTATGAAAGATCATAGTCTTATAAACCAAATGAGGATTGAGAAATACCTTATGTTTGTCGATCATGTAATGAATGAAAAGGTAATTTTTAAGGAAGAGGAAACATGTCCCCTTTTAAAATGATTTTTAATACATGTTTACATGAGAAGATACAAATATCCCATTCTAAAAATATTATTTTTCGGAAGAAAATAAAATATGTTAAGGATGGAATAATGAAAGGCATCATTAAGGAGGATGGAGTTATGAAATTTGGAAAGTGGCTATCTGTTCCATCAATACCGGGCTTAAAAAAGAGAACTATAAGCTGATGCTCATAGATCAAATTTCTGTATAGACATAGTTAGTACTAATACGTATAGAGATCTAAAGTAACATTTATATTAGGATAACATGAAAAATAAAACTGATGACAACGTGTCAAGATGTCTGGTTTTTAAAAAAGTGGAGGTTGAGTGATAACATCCTAGAGGATCTATGCAACCTATACAATTTCTTATGTGGATGTGGGATGAAATTATGATGTAATTTATAATAGGACTAGCAAGAGAACGTAGATAGAATGATGAAATATGGGTAATTATTGACCAATATATAAAATCTTCATATTTCCTCTCTATAAGGGGGAATTTTCTACTAGAGTTCCTAGAAAGAGTCTATATTAATGAAGTTTTATGGTTTCATGGGGTAGTTTTATAAATTTTTTCTGACTGACATCCCTATGTTTCATCAAAATTTCTCTAGTTTCTTCAAAATTATATTGATAATGAGCTTCATATGAGTAATTCTTATCACCCTTAGACCAAAGGATATTTTGAAAGAACAATTTTATCATTGTAATACATGTTTTGATCATTCTCACATGACTTTAATGGTATGTTTGATTATTATTTATATATGGTGTAATTTAATTAGATTAATAGTATCCATTATTTTATTCATATGGTTCCATATGAAGCATTATATGTAAATAGATGTTGAAATCCATGTTTTTAGGATGATGTTTGTGACATAAAACTTATAGGCCCACAACATTTTGAAGAGACTACAAAAAGGTAAATACTATTTAGGGCCATATTAAATGATACCAAAGTAAGAAAAAGAGTTATTCTTACAATTAGAGACTTATTTTTGTAATTTAAAGTGTGTGATCATGTATTTCTAAAAGTATCATTATTTAAGGGTTTATTATGGTTTGGTAAAAAAGGGAAACTTATCCCTAGGTACTTCGAACCATTTTAAATTTAGGAAATAATTGGATTTATAGAATACTGATTTTCATTATTGCCATGTCACTAAAAACTTCATGATGTTCTCCACATATCATTAATACATAATTAAATTCCAAAACCATCCAATTTAAAGAAATCATTTAGAACTTGTTTTTTCTTACAGTGATTATTCTATCGACATTCTGGACAGAAGAGAGAAAGTATTGAGAAATCAGACGAATCGAATGGTAAAGATTCATTGAAAAAACATAATATCGAATATTAAACATTTGAACCAAAGAATGTTTTGAATAACAACCCTTTTATGTTTTAAAGTAAATATTCGTGAAAAATTTCAAGGATAAAATTTCTAAAGATGAGAAGAATAAGACCCCCTAATAGTTTACTATATGTGACTATTAAATAAATTCAATTCACTCGATAGCATAAATTTTACAAAATATTGTTTAATGTAGTATACATTATATAAAATCACCTATAGAATACAAAACAATATCTATTAATCAATAATGACTGAAATAAGAGGCATTTCTCTAGTAATTAAGGAAAATATACCAATAAAAATAGTGACTTAAACATTAGAATAATAATGTGACTGTAATGTATAGTAATTCAACCAATAGAATAGTAATCTTACCTGTGAATGAATAAATAAAATTTAGGCATGTTATAAATGAAAATAAGATATAATTATATGATAATATAAGTAAATAAATATTTTTAAAATGACAAATTAAGTGTTGGTATTTTTATAAAACATAATTTTTTATTAATAATTTTATAATTAATTTAATTATTTAATAGAAAACATACTTTCATAAAATAGAATCATAAATTAATATTTTTTTTCTTATGAATTGAAGTTAATTTTATGTGACATTAGTTAATTTTTTAAGTGTTATAAAATTTGTTATAATTTTAAAATGTTTATTTTTAATAAAATTATGAATTTAATTAAATATTAAATTTATTATATTTTAAAAATGAATTTTTTGAAATATAATTAATTTTTGAATTCAAAATGTCTTAAAATTGTTGGAGTGAATACATTTAATTTTTCTAAAATATATGAATTGTCGGCGAATAGTAAAATATGGTAATTTATAGTATAAGTTAATTACTTTATTCCTAGATTCATATATAATTTAAGAACAATATTATTGAAAAAAAAAATTTTATTGACTGTATTTAGTAATTAAGTCATCCTGATTGGGTGTCCTGAACCGAACTCATGAAAAAAATAATAAAAAAACTCTTGTTCTCCACTATAAATACCACCTCTTCTCCTCACACCGCTAAAGCCATCATATTTTTAAATTTCTACCTAATTCACTTTCTTAGTCTCTCCCCCATGTTCACAAGCCTGTGGTATAATAAAAATACCAATACCATTTCCTTAAGGTGGTTCTCAAGGAGAAGAATTCAATATCTAAAACCATTAATCCTTCCCTTCCATTGTGTTTTAGTTTATATTCTTTTATTATCCCTACCTCACATAATCTATAAAAACATGAATGATACTAAACTATCTTATATATATTAATGTTATTATTTAAATGGAAAATCCACTATGATGTCTCTTCTCCACTTCTTTTTATTTTAAAAATGAAAATATCGTTTGTGAGGTGCTGATTTATTACCTTCATAGACGTCGTGTTTTCATTTTTTTAATTCCTCCTTCAAGACTAGTCATAAAACAAATTTTGTGAATAAAAAATTATAATATATTTATTATAGATTATTTAATATTCTGGAACCATTATAAATAAATAATATTAATCAAAAAAACAAAAATACTTCGTAATTATCGAAAAAATTGCAAAATAACCTAAATGATTATCGCTAACATTTTATCTAATGATTCATCCTCATATCATATAACCTAATTTAATATATAAAAATTTGATATTATGGAAGTTAATTAACAATATATAATTTCAATTTTAGACCACTATTTTTATTTTACATTATTTTTCATTCATGTATACAGGTAAACTAACCATGGAAACCAAGGGAACGAACACCCCCAAACAATAAAATTGTATCTTATAACTCACAAAAAATTCCAAAAATGAACATTAAAATTTTGAATTAAAATAAAATATTATGAATTAATAAATTAATAGATTTAATCTAATTATCAATGACATTAAGATCAATTTCATAACACATTCAGATATATGGTTATCAAATTTGTCTAAATTAAAATTTTGTTGAGACATACATAGTAGTGTGCACCTAGTCCAATTTATTCCATCTATCCACTACCCCTTTGGGAGTATTTAACATTTGAAATTATATTCCTCTTTATTATCCATATTTATATATATTATATATTAGATTGTTTTCTAAGTCGTGGAATATTTTTATATATGGTGTTTACATTGAATGGTGAAATATTGATAAATTTGTATCATATACTCAATATGAATTTTTTTAAAATTAATTTTTTTTCATGAATTGATTATATTTATGAATAATGTTTTGGAAATTCAGTTATGTGTTGGTCCCATTATAGACCCTTTATTCATTAATGGGTCTCTGGAAAAAAAATTGGTGTAAAACATTTCTTGTTTGGTTCAAAGAAGAATCAGAAAGATATATACCCAAAGACATAAACTATATTGATGGTATAATGGTTCATGTGCCAGATATATGACCTCAAATTATAAATTATTTTCTTTATTTAGTATTATGTTATTAATTTCCATTTTATTTTCACTATTACAATATATATGGATGCATTTTCATTTTTCTTTTATTTAAAACATAGGTTTTCCAGTTATTTTACTTCCCATTAATTCTTATTGACTTTTTATCAATTAGTATTGATTCAAAAATCCCTTACTGATCATTTCAGCTAACCCCATTCATTTTTTTTCATTTTCTTTCTTCTAAATAAGAAACCATTGTATAATTATCAAGGAAGTAGTTTATATTATTTTTTATGTTCTATGTTTAATTTCAAATGGAATATTGGATCCATTTATTATCTAGTTTATTTAATGATAATTAATTTATCAATCCTTGGGGATTTGATTTCGTCTATATATTTCATTGTAGTAAAACAACAGCAGACTCTAGGCTTCTAAGTTTGTGGTCAATACATTATCCATCTTTCAGTTTTCAAAAATAAAATTCTACTATATGTTCTTTGTATGGAGGTAGAATTTGATCAATAGTGGAAATTATCACGATTAAGATGACTGCAGAAAATATTTAAGCAATGGGTATGAGAAAATATGGAAGCTATTTTTTGATAAATACCTTCCTCTCACTCACCAACCTAAAATGGAAATGGATTAAATTTTACTCTTGAAATAAAGACCATGAATCTAGCGGGGCAAGAAAGGAATACTTCACAAGATTTGCATTATACACCATTGACTTTTTTGGTAAATCCAAATTGGGGTTTATCGCTTTTTTGGTTGGCTAAAATCTAGTCTACAAGATTCCCTATCGATTCTATACATCGATAGCTATGGGAAAATTGTCTTATATTACTTACATGTCAAAGTGGATATTGGTGGATCTCAAGTGTATCATGTGAATAAGAAGAAGAAAGTGTATTTTAATTCAAATGGTCCACTATAAAAATATAATGGTGTTAATAAATTTAAAAATCACTCTTTTCAAAAGTTTTGAATGAATATCACTAAAAAAATTCTAAGGGGAATAAGGAAATACTTTAGGTGTAGGAAGGAAGGTAACCTAGATAGCGATTTATGCAAGAATAATCCCACCAATGAGATAGAGGAATGGAATGATCAAGTCAAGCAAAAAAAAATTTCATTAAATTATCTAAAAAAACAGGGCACCTTGAAAACATATTCACTATGATAATGGTTTTCATATAAAACCAACAACCTAAAAGGTAAAAAGGGTTAGTTTTTTCAATAACAACAACTATGGTGGATCCTGGTAGCGATGTGGTAATAGTTATTATATTTAATCATTCATTAATGAAGAATTTAATTTTCTATTCTTCTTCCATGCATTCCTTCATATCATGACTGTTTTCTAGAACTATTCAAACACCACCACAAATAAAGGAAGTTGAGCTTTCAGTTATAACAGAAAATGGGATAATTATTAGATCCCAAGTATATAACTAATCACCAATAAATTTTTTTTCTTAACTTTCTAGAAAACATATTCATACTTTCTTTGGTGTAATTTTATTAAATTATGGGTATGAATTGGCGTTCTCTATATATATCCAAAATATATTTTTTGAGAAGGAGATTACTCTTCGTGTAGTAAAATGTCCCACAATTATATGCAAGTTCAATGAGGAGGATAAATATTATTTACCACTAACATCTCAAGAATCAATATTATTTCTCTATGACAATTTTTATCTCTCATAAATGATTGATTTTTTGGAAAATATCATCCTTGAAGGCATGCCAATTGTGTGGGAATACAGTGATGTCTTTCCTAAGGAATTTTCTGGTCCTCCAACTATATGAAAGGTTGAATATTAAATAGAGATTATAACTTGGGAATTACCATTGTCCAAGAATCCATATAGAATATAGGATTTATAGGTATATAAACTTTAGAAACAAATATAGTAGAATGTGGATAAAAGGTTCATAGGCCCAAGTGATTCACTATGGGGTGCACTAGTCCTCTTCAACAAAGAAAAGGACGGGTCAATCTTACTTTTCATTGATTGTTGTGAGACAATAAAGATCATGAAGAATTAAAAAATCCCATTCCACATATGGGGGACATGTTTGATCAAATTTTTGGAGAACATTACTTCTCTTATGTGGGTCTTTTCATAGGGAATTACCATGTTATTGTGAAGAAGGAGGATATACCCTAAACTGCTATTCATACAAGGAGTGGGAACTATAAGTTCGTATTAAATCCATTGGGACTAAATAATACTCTATCAATATTCATGTAATTGATGAATAGATTATTTTAATATTTCCTCAAAAATTTGTGGTAGTATTTATAGATGTTATTCTAATATACTCCAAATTAAAGGTGGATTATGAGGACCTTCAAAACACTATGATAATGACCTTATGAAAGGATAATCATTATTACAAGTATTGAAAATGTGAATTTTATTTGCAATAAGTATATTTCTTGTTGAAAACTATCACAAGAAATGGGAAACCTGTGGAACCTTAAATGAAAGATAAAATTTATAGATGGTCAAGGACAAAATAATTTACAGATATCCATAGTTTCCTTGGTCTACTACATTACTATCATAGATTTGTGTGAAATTTATCATGATTTTGAAACACTCTAACGTATTTAACTCATAAGGGGGTCAATTTTTTAAAAAAAATTATGAATTCGAATAAATATTAAATTATTTTAAATATATTATTATCACTACACTTGTACTCAAACAACCAGTAAGTTAAGAACTTTTTGTTGTGTTCAGTGATTCTTTGAAGAAGGTCTTGGGATGTGTGTTAATATAGAATGAAACATTAATATCCTATAATTCATGGTAATTTAAAGTTCATGAATATAACTAGCCAATGAATAATTTGATGTCAGCAACATTGATCATCACGTTTAAAATCTAGTTTCATTATCCCATTCCGGAGAAGTGTGAAATATATATGTTAAAAAATATTCATGTATATATTCACAAAAAATAGATTTTAATATGATATAGTGATGATAGTTAGAGATGATCAATGACTATGAAAGCACAATCCACTACAATAATAGGAATGTGAACAATGTTCTAGATTCTCTAAGTATAAATAATTCAACAATTCTATCATTGATGAGGATTGTGAAGGATATTATCTTCTTAGATTTTGAAAGGATGGCCATGGGAATCATAATGTATGTAACTTAATCAATCCTTTCACAAAAGATTTCTCAAATGTGCCTTATATATAAAGTAAATGATTTTCATAGAGATTAAATGTGAACATAGAAGAAACTAGAGACTATAAGAAAAGAAAAATCATTGCAGTTCAATATTTAGGATGAATGAGTTGTAATATTTGGGTCATGTAAATGTTTACCACCAAATATCGAGATAAATTATGAGTTGTTGGATGAAGCACATAGTTATGACTTATCTATCCACCTTTGAAGAAAAAATATGTATTAAGATATCTGATTGAACTATTTTTGGGACAATATAAAGGAGGATATAACTGAATATACATCAAAATTACTTTTATTTGATCGAGTGAAATCATAAATGAAAAAATCAAATGGGATGATGAAACAATTACCTATACCTACATGGAAATAGAAAAATTTCACCATTCACTTTGTCACTAGACTTCTAAAGACGTCAAGAGGGACTAATTTTATCTATATTGTGGTTTATCGTCTCAAAAGAACTTCTTACTTCATTTAAATTTAATAAAATTTCTCACTCGGTCAACTTACAAACGATATACATTATAGATTTGGTGAGGTTTCATGTAACACCAATATTGATTATATTCAATTGAGATCGATGATTTTACTCCATGTTCTAAAAGAATCTCAAACATGTTATAAATACTGAGTTGATATTTATCATGGGTTATTACCCAAAACCATTGTCCAATATGAGAGGACAATAGAAACCCATAAAAAATTGTGATAGAATGCGTGATTTAATTCAAAGGAGGTTGGGACCCACATCTTTCTCTGGTCAAGTTCTCATAAAATATTAGTTTCTAATGAAAAATCCGAATGGTTCTCTATGGATACCATTATGGTAAGAGGAGTATAACACTTTCATATTGGGACGAACATGCAGAATTAAAACTGAGAGGTCCAAAAATTGTCAAGGAAATGGGGGAAAAGGTTAAGACCATTCAACAATACATTAAGGTTCCTTTGATTTGAAAAAATTGATAAGTTGAAAAAAATTGATGAGACCTAATGTTTGATTATAAAGAAATGGAATTTCTCCGCATACCTCTAATATATAATGTGATGATATTTTTTACGAATGGAAAGCTTAATCAAAGATAAATCGGTCACTTTGATATGATTTCTTGCTTCAGAGTGGTGGCCTAATGACTATAACTCCCACCATAAATATCTCAGGTACATGATTTATTCTATGTATCCTTATTTAGGAAGTATATACTAGAACCATCACTCAATACAGAGTACGTACCACTGGAAAATGATCTCTCATATTAGGAGGAACTGGTAAATATCATAGATCATAGAGAAAATATCCTATGAAATAAGATAATGAACTTGGTCAAAGTGTTGGGGAGAAACCACATGTTTGAAGAAGTGAAATGGGAACTGGGGGGTGATGGAACAGAGTTACATCATTGGGTTTATTTTTGTAAATGAAAATTTCTATCGTGAAATTTTTGATGGGGATATTATAAAAATCCAAAATGTTATAAATAAAATTTCCATTGTGATTTAATTAAATGTCTTATTATGTTATATGGTTATAGAAAAGACATTAACAATTACAATATCTAATTGGACATAAAATAGATTTATTTTTCACTATTTTTGATAATATAGTTCTCCATTAGAGTCTAAATGATTAAGAAAAATATAGGGTTTTAATAGACCCAATTGATAAAGACAAAAGAAGTGATGGAATCAACCATTAGAATAGTACCCTATGAAACCCATTTATCAGAGCTTCTCATAGAGATAGAATGAATAATATTATCCCTTGACCGATACCATGATGGTATCCAACAACATAAGCATGAGTGAAACTGTTTATGGGATAATTTTATGCTATTTGAGAATACATCCCAAACCAAGTATGATGAACCACCCCATAAATGTCTCACAATCAGGAACATTACTCTTAGGGTGTTCCCTGGTATATTAAAGGGATATGTATCAAGACCCTAATAATATTAATATGAATATTTTTTGAATAATTAATATATATTCATCAAATTATTATTACTTTATAAATTATTTATAATTTTATTCAATAAAATAAAAAATTGTATTTTCAGGTAATATTAAAATTCAATTAAGGCATTTATTTTCATGAATTAAAGAATTTCATAAATTTATAATATTTTAATGAATTTTTATTGTTAAATATTTTTTATTAAATATAAATTATAATATAATTTTTATGAAGACATATTTATTATTAGTAAGGGTTCAAAAACAATTATTGTCTAAAAACACAACATTTCTCAGTAAATGTAGATTTTCATTTTAAAAGTGAAAATTACCATATTTAGAAATTTAAATTGATAAAAAAAATATTTTTATTGGAATCATCATTTTATATTATACAATGTTTAATGTTACATAATTTTCTGAGACAATCAAATTTTCATGTAAAAATTAAATACCATATAATTATACGATGTATATTATGACATCACAATGACCTAAACAAGAATTAAATGTAAGATCCCAGAAATCATGGAGGTAAAAAAAATAATCTATTCAATTTTCTTAATTAAATTTTTAATGGTGTATAAGGAAGCTCAGGGGTGTTCCGGGGGTTTGGGACTTGAATGAAAGAGAAATCGAGCCATCCAGTGCATGTTGCACGGTTGGAAAGCTATTCTTGTAAGAAATAGAAGGGGGAATTCCAAACTATGAGACCTTGGATAGAGGAATATCACATGGTTGGTTCATGATTTATCAAACCATGAAACATCCCCATGTAACCGTACAACTTACACCCCCTTGGATATAGGTTTCCACATGGATTGGAAAACAATACTTACAAAATGGGAGCCTCACTTAACATGGGATTTTACGTTTCTTTCCGCTATGTATTTAAATTATTCTACCATATTCCATCCACTTTTTCTTATCCAACATCCCTATTGATGATCCTACGCTCAGAAATCTTCACAAGTTTTTATTTCCTCCATTTCAAGGCTCTTTGGAGCACAATTGGGTGATGATAAATGCTCCATGTGAGTCTAATGCTTCTATTTATTTTATTTTTTTAGGTCTTGTGTTTTTGTTCTTATTATTATAAATTACTAAATCCCTTTTTTATAGTATATTAGGTTGTGCCATAAAATTATTCTTGAATTCATATATAAGGTTATATTAAATAAAGTGATTGTCTGTGGATTCGATGTAGGAGGTCTACATGTTATACCCCATAGTATTTTTGTTGATTATAGTTGTGTGGTTCTGAAATTTTTTCACTCATTATCTGAATTTTATTCCTATAATAAGAACTAGTAAAATGGTTTGCTAAATAATTATTTGAATTAATCAATATCCCCTTGGGATGCATTTAGGTTGATTAGACTGAATTAGGTCCACTCGTGGGGCGAGACAATATTCCTAAACATTGAAAACTGTAAAGTTAAGAATGGAAATAAATTGTAATAAGGAATATGAAATGATAATTTTTTACATGTTAGTTTTGAATATATACAGTAATTAATGGTTGGTGAATCTAATTTCTGGTAGTGACGTAATGAATTTTTTGGGAAATGTCAAAAAGGGATAAATGGAATAAATTGAATGTTTCAAATGATTAATGAATTTTTAATTGAATTATGAAAGTGGGTTAATTCGTGTCAATTTATAGATTATGTGAAATAGGTTGATGTATGAGAGTTGGTGATATTGTTAAATGGGATAAGGAATGAAAAGTGAAAATGGTTAAATGGGTTATTCATTGTCATTTGAAAATGTATTAATGGGTTAAGGATTGATGTAAATTCACATGTTGAATAATTATAAGATGAATTTGTTATGATTATTTATTATGTATGGTATTTGATATTGTATTTCGGTCAATTGATAAATAATCATGTGCATATGGCTTGGTAGTTGTGGGTTATTAGACTTGAGGATCTATTCCCTTGGGAAGGGTTAGACCGAGTCCTTAAACACCATCCCTATAATGCATGGGATAAGTAAGGGTATTGAGGCTCTATTCCCACTATTGTTCCATTTCATGATACTACCTTGACGGAGGCACAATGGTAAGTGTAATGTATTTTTTTGGGAAGGGATTCTCCCTAGTTTGATATAGAACATAACTTATTTACATATTCATATTAATTAACCTATCTAGGATATTGTGTAAATGATGAAAAATACCTAATCTATAGAACATGTAATGAAAGTTTTAATAGTAATGAAGGCAGTATAAGTGATGATAATCAAAATAATGATAGGAATCGTTAAAGTGAAATTTTTTAACTAATGGATGTGGAGATTTCTTTTGTTTACCAAGTAATTTATTTAGTTTTTTCATGCACTATCTATTTAGAATGGATATTTTATACACAGCACTAGTGGTGGTCTACTATTTTGTATTCACACTGTTCTTGGTTCATCATTGGGTACCCAAGAAGATTTCATGGTTGCGGGTCATGATAAGGGAAAAGACCATATAATAGGGAGTTGAATTGGGCTTGGGATTGGTATGGATGAGGATTCATACATAGATTCTAGACCCATTTTATGATTTTTTTTATTTGTATTTATTTTGTGTTTTCATCAATTTTTTAACTATTATAATGACATGGAAGATTTATCATATGGTTGAATCTTATAACATGTGTGGGAAATGGTTTGTAATGCATGTTTCATCATTATTACAATTTCTTCCTTCATATAATATGTTATATATTATAGATTACTTTGTTAATAAGTATATAGTCTCCCTATATGACCTATTATACCAAAACTATTTGTCTACAAGCTCTGGAATACTAAAAGATGTGCTTGAGGTCATTTGAAGACTCGTCTTGGAGCTCTGGATTAGTGGATTCTGGGTTTTGGACCTTACAAAGTGGTATCAGGTCCTTTCTTTTCTATGCTTTTACTATTTGTGGATGATATATGGGATATTATGATATATCAGGCCTTGTAAATAATCTCATTCATGAGAAAATCAAACCTAGATAGGAGGGTAAACACATGTACCTAAGGTGGGAATTGTTGTTCATGATATGTTTTATTACATATAACTGATATTTCACCGTTGGGTGATACACATATTGTGTGGTGTGACTAATTTATGATATTTTTCTCATGGGTACAATGGAATGAGGTTATTCATTATTACATCATTATAGGAACCTAGGGTAAAAACATAGCATCCATCATGGTATGAATATATAGGATAGGTGTGTGGGACCTGATAGGTTGGATATATTTCTCTTTCTGGAAAATTTAAAGAAAAATATGTCAAAAATAGATGATCAAAATTTGAATGTGGATATACATTGAAAAAAAAATTAGGTAATTTTTCTTAATTAAAGGTTTTAAATGAGTTAAAATATAAATTGTAATAAGTTTTAAATTGGGAAAGGTGCATAAGAAGCAAGATTAATGTTGTGAATGTGGAAATGATTTTAAAAAGGCGTCTCATGAACGAATTATAACTATGTATTATGGATGCCACATATTATCCATGACACAAGTTAGGGATGATCAAAGGTATTGTTCTAGATATGATGATGTTTTTTGTGATAGTCTATGAAAAATGGGTTATTTTGGGCTATTATAGAGCACTCATTTATTTAAAAGGTGGGTGATTTTTTCCAACTGTTCATAAAAAATTATTTGGTTTTATATAAAATTTTCACTGTGACATTATGTTCTAGTTGGGAGGAAAGAGATATAACCATGAGTGATCCACCAGTTGGGGAGTAAGAAATACCATTGGTCCATGATAATAGAAGAGATCTGAAGTTTCATTAGAACCTTGACCATTTTATGTAGATTATGGAATGAGACCTAGTGTGGGTTATTCCATTAATGTTTGATCTGACCAGTGAGTTTCATTTTCCCTACAATCTAACAATTTCTATATAGGGTAGACATGAGGATTAAAATTTCAGGATAGAGTCTATCAAAAATAATATTGGATTAGTTAGAGTCTCTTACAGAGAAGATTGTTATGTTGAAATCATATGTGTTGTTGGGACCAACAAATCCCTCAAAGGATAATTTGGATTAGACTCTATAGGTCGATGGTATGGTTTGGAAGGAATTTTGGGAAAAGTTTTAAGAACAATTCTATCTAGATATATTGAGATTAGAGAGTTTTGTATACTTTATGAGTTTGGTGAAGGGAACATTATTATTGAAATATTATGGGGTCCACTTCATAAAATTTTAACACATAATATCATCATTATAAGGGGATTAGTCCACTATTGAAATAATATTCCATGATAGACATACAAATTAGATTGTGTGCCTACTGAATATCCTCCTTTTAAAAATTATTTTTGAATTGGTGGATCGTGATGTTTTTTTAGAAGGGGACCTGGGAGAGGCTTTAGTTTTCAGAAAGGTGGTTTCACTTGGGAGGACCAGTGCCACAACTTCTGATGTCTAGATTCTTAATTTCAAAAAATCTTTACTAATGTGGTAGCATGAAAAGTAGTAATAATAGATGATCATCCTCCCATGGGGGAGACCAGGTCTTTTTCTACTAGTGTGGAAGGTCGTGACACATGTAGAATCGATTCCACTATCCACTGTCTGAGTGTTCAGTTTGCGGTTGAATGTGTCATGTGAAGAGGTTCTGTAAGAACCCGCGACACCTCGATATAGATGAGGGAACAACTCAAATGATGAGTGTATTCAGGGGGTTGGTTACCGCAAATCAAGAATGCAATTGGAACTCAACTAGTTGTACTAGTTTAGGTGGTGGAAGTGGTAATTTGGAAGAAGTTCATCCATATAATCTGGGTATTGTAGCACCATGAACTCAAAATGGGGTCTAGGGTATTCGGTTAAGACATCTTCATGCATTTCAATATACACCAAGCGGTTTAGGGATAGACCATTGATTTTTCAAGGTATAACCCATGTAGCTTATACTAATACTAGTTATTTGTTTGATACAGGTTTCCTGTACTCTCTTTTATCTTCTCAGTTTGTGGATGTTTTGGGTTTAGTAGTTGAAAATATGTGTGAGGTAATGTTTATTGACACACCATTAAGGGTCAGATATGAATATATCAATAAATGTAAGGGGTGTGTGCTTGAGGTTGGTGGGTACCATTTCCTCTGAGACATGTTCATGCATGACATGTCATGTTTTCATCAAATTTTAGGTATGAACTAGAAAGTTTTTTACCAATTCCATTTTGACAGTTACTATCTTAAGGTAACATTTATGTCTCTTGAGGTAGATATGTATTTCCATCATGGTGAATGGGATTTCTAGGAAGCTCATCCATGGACTATTTGTTAGCAGTTGGGTAAACTCATGGACCATGTGGCATGTATCATTCTTGATGATGGGGGAATATAGCAACTTATCTTTCCTCTTATAGTGGATCAGTTTCATGATCTGTTTCCTGAGGAAATTGTTAGGCT
The DNA here is from genome assembly GCA_963277665.1 of Viscum album. Taxonomy (NCBI): domain Eukaryota; kingdom Viridiplantae; phylum Streptophyta; class Magnoliopsida; order Santalales; family Viscaceae; genus Viscum; species Viscum album. The sequence goes on from OY728136.1 coordinate 616,864,729, forward strand.
TCCACTCGAAAAGGATGTTGATTTCAATATAGTGTTTCTTCTAGGAGGAGAACTAGTTTCCATTCCTCCATACAGAATTGTGCTAGTAGGGCTCCATGATCTTAAAACATATTTTTAGGAAATGGATGAAAGTATTTTATTCATATGAGTACATCACCTTGATTGTATCTTGAGTTTTTTTCAATGATATTATATGGATCATTGAGAATTTCTATGGATTATTGGAAGCTAAATCAGAATGATAGTTAAGAAATGATACCCTCTACCTTGAATTGGTGATCTTTTTGACCAGCTTAGAAGTGAAATAATTTTCATCAATAACAATTTGAGATCTGGGTATCATCAGCTAAGGGTGATACCTTTTGATACACTACGAATTTCCTTTAGTAAGAGTATGGGTAGTAGGTGTTTATTGGAATTCCACTTGGTTTTATTGATTAACTAGCATTGTTTCTGGATTATATAAACTGAATTATTCACCCTTACTGAGATTATTTTGTATCTTTTCTGTTAATGACATCTTGGTGTAATTGAAGACTCATGAGGATCGTTCCTAGAATTGTGACACCATCTTGAGTACAGTAATAGATCATCGTCTATAATCCATTATTTCTAAATTTCAATTCAATATTGACAAGGTACAATTATTTGGGAACATCATCGCCAAGGATAGTTTATCTGTATACCTAGAGAAAGTGTAGGAAATTTTGTTTTGGGACAAGCCCGATATTGATTCACATGTTTGATATTTTATGGGTTTTCAAGCTACTAAAAAAGTTTCATTAAATATATTTCTCTTTTAGATGAACTTATATTAGGCCTTAAATAGAAGGGAATCATGTTTGAGTGGTTAGGGAATATGAGAATTCCCTTTTAGTAATTAAAGATGCAGTAGAAAACCACACTGATCTTGATCTTACTTGATATAGGTACGAAATATACATTGTTTTTTGACATGTATAATGTTTGGATTACGTTACTATTGACGTATAATGATCTCGTTGTAATGTATGGGTCACTAAAATTGGTTCCTCATGAATGAAACTACACAATTAATGATCTTGAGTTATCCATATTAATTATTTCATTAATGTTTTGGAATCAATACATATTGGGGGAACAATCCATGTTTTACAACAATCATAAAATCATAATTTATTTCTTCTATTAGAATAATTGGAATCTTAGATAGTGAATATCGGTTGAACTCATATAGTCCGTTGAAATTTATCTAGTTTACATATCGAGAAATGAAAAAGTTTTGTATATTTATTGATCTTTAATTCTCAAAACCATGAATTTTGGGAATCTATTTCTGAGTGAAGGATAATGGAATTGTTTTTTAGATGCATCTAGATGTGAATAATTTTCCTGAGAATATGACCCTTGTATCCTTGGATGTCGGGTCCACGCTTCTGGTCCAGATTAATGATTGTTAGTGTGAGGAACCCAAATATTTATCTTTAAGGGTAGGTATTAAAGGTGGAGAGTTACCTTCAGGTTCGACCATTGGTGGTAATGGGGTTATTTATATTTTTTTTCATATTGTCGTCCAAACATGTCTTTAAGAATATTTAATGAGTGTGTTTCATGAATCATAATGACTGGTTTATCCTAGTTTAACAAAAACAATTGTGATCTCTATAGGAAACATCGATGGAAAGGGATGAATAAAGAGGTTATATGTTTCGTGGAACGATGCCTTACTTGTTACCAGATGAATGTAGAGCCTCGGAAATTAGGTGGTTATTATATCTATATCTCATTATATAATGGAAATGGTGTGACATGATGATGAATATCATGGTGGGTCTCTAGAGGATTCCTAAAAAGAAAAATTTGATCTTCGTAGTTGTTGATATGTTGACTATGCTGGACCATTTATATCCAATCTCAGAGACACTCACTATTCACCTGTTGGGTGAGTTATATGTTCAGGATATAGTGTGGTTTCACGGTATACCATGGACTATAGTATTAGGTCATGATCCACCATTCGAATTTCTCTTCTGGTAGAGAGTACAAAGGGTTCAAGGTACTGAAGAGTTTCTTATTATGAACTCTCACCCACAAACATATATGAAATCATAGTGTACTATCTTAGTATTTTAGGAAATGTTGAGGGCATGTGTCCTAGATTTTGGTGGATAATGGAAAAAGAACATATCTATTATTGTGTTTTCCTATAAAAAAATGTTACCTGGATATGATCCAGATGGAACCATATGTGGTGCTTTATAGTAGATTGTGTAGATCTCTATTGTGTTCGATAGATTCTTTGGAATATGATTTGTTGTGAATGAGTCTAATACAGAAGACAAGAGAATAGATTTTCTTGATTTGTAAATTTATGTATTTGTATCCTAGTAGGTAGAAGTCATATGAGGATATACTTTATGGGCTTATTGAGTTTATGGTGGGTTGTCATGTGTTTCTTCATGTGTCTCTGTGTTGGGTCATCGTCCGATTCAAACACAAGGAAAGGTTTTTCCTTTTTATTTGGTGTTATTTTAGATTATGGTGAGGATCATACAAAGGGCATACATATTTCCAATTTCATAGTGGTGTGGTGTTTTTTAGAAGGTTTTTTATGTGTCACACTTTTGGAAGTATAACCCTAACCTGTCTCATGTGATTGATTTTCACGATGTGGAGCTTGAGGTAGAAGCATCCATTGAAGAAAATTTCGTTCGTATTTTGGATCATAGTGAGAAAGTCATGCAAGAAATGTAGTGACATTGAATTGAGTTTTTTGGAATCATGTTAATGATTGGGAATAAAAATAGGAAATTTATTTAGATATAAGAGATTAGTGTCCAAATTCATTACATCGGAAGCTAAATGATTATTGGGAGTGAGGCTCAATGATGTGTCATTATATGGTGTGAAGGTTGTCTGATCCCGAACATCAGGGAGGTATGATCTTGTTTAAATTTCGATATTAATTCTAAAAATTTGGACAATTAAATTTTTAGAATGTGTGTGAGAAACCTTCAGGTTGTTTCGGGGGTTTGGAACACAACAGAAAGGAAAATCGGTCCATCTTGTTCATGTTTTACAGTTGGATCATAATTAGAGTAAGTCGTGAAAGGGGTAAATTCAAACTATGAGACGTTATAAATATTCATTTCACATATTTGGAGCATGATTTTTATAAAATTAAAGTATCCCTAGGGAACCATGAAGATTGGACCCTCTTGGAATGTGTCTGGCGCAAGGTTTTTTCACAATTTGGAAAACCATGCAGATAAACCATGTTGCTCATTAAAAGTGGGATTTTGTCTCCCCCCCTTGGATTTTATGTATTCTACCCAATTTATTTTCCCATTTCATATTTATTAGACTTTGTAAAGAACCTAAGCTTACACATATTTCCATGGATCAATTTCCTCTATTTGTAGGCTATTTAGAGTTTCTTTTGGTGTAAATCAAATTTCCTGGTGAGAAAATATCTTCTCGTTCTTCTCCTTTTCATATTAAGGATTGTGGTTTCTTTCATATTCTTCTTCTGGAGACCTAAAACCCTATTTCTTTAGTGTTTCATTGGTGGGGGCTTAAAAAGGTCCTTTATTTTGGATCTATGTCTGTGTTTATGTGAGAATTCATCAAACAATTTGAGCTAGGTGGTCTACAGGTTATATCTTATAGTCTTGTTATTTATTATTCATGTTTAATTATGATATTTATTCCCACTATATGTGTATAATATTACTCTAGTAATAACTGGTAATATTTTGTGATAAATTATAAAATTAAACCCCTAATAATCCTTGTAGGATGAGTTGAGGTTGGTAAGACCAGATTAGGGCCACCCATGGGGTGCACCAATTTTCTCGAACAAGGAAAATTTTAATTTCAAGCATGGAAATGACTTATAATAAGTTATATTCCATGATAAATATGTTGATATTAATGTTTGGATTATATAGTGTAATTATTCATAGTTGTTCTTAATTGTTTGAATTAGAATAAGGGGTTTTTTGAAAAATGTGAAAGCCTATTATTTGAATAAAGTGAATCTTCCAAATGACTTGTGAGTTTGTAAGGGAATTTTGAAAATTGGATAATGCATGTTGATTCATGGATTATGTGAAATGGATTAATATTTGAGAAATGTTGTATATGTAAAATTGGTTATGTGGGCAATGAAATGTTATTTTTAAATGTGATAATGAATTAACGCATGATATTAATCCACATGTTGATTAATTGTGAGATGTGAATTTTATGTACAATGATTGTGTCTAGTTATTGGTATTGTATGGGTGGTAAATTGATAAATAATCATGTGCACGTTGCATGGTGGTTTTGGGGTATTAAACATGAGGATCTACACCCACTGGTCGTGTCACGACCCGCCCTCGGGGCCCGTGCCGTGACTAATTGGTATCAGAGCGTAAATCCCAACAAAAAGGGAAGGCATTTCCTTTGAAAAGTAAACAACCACCACAGAGTAAGCAAGAGGAAAAGTAAACACTAAGTAAAAACAGAGTACAACTGAAAGTGCGGAAAAGTAAATGGTCCAGTATACAAACCAAAACTGAAAGTAATGTACGACTCGAAAGGGAAAACAACAACTGTAAAGTAAAAGCCGCTACACCGAGCTGTCCAATGGAAATCCCATCTGAAGGGTGGGTACAGATAGCTCCACTATTCCTCGGGTCCCGCCGTCCGCTCCGGGTACGTCCCGCCCAGTAGTCCACCTCCAGGTACCATTCTGCTCTGCAAGCCTCAGCCACGATCAACGATGTCCGTCGTCTGCAACCAACATAACGTAGTGTGGGCATAGCCCGTGCAGGGGTGAGTATAAGCTACTCAGTAGGGACCCCAAGACCCCTGAAGGTCTCCCAAAATCCACAAAAGATAAACCACAAAGGAAGATACAAACACGAAGTAACAACCGACACTTCTTAGGTATATGCCCATACATATACCTAAGTCATCAATTCCAATATGCTCCAACCTCCGAGCCCGAGTACAACTCAGTCCACAAAGGAAAGTATATGTATTCCACACAGGAAAGAAAAACGAAATCCACACAGGATAGCACAACACAATCCACACAGGAAAGTAACAAGATTCAGCTCACACAGGTATACTCCTTCAAAGGATGTTAAAGATGATCTCTGAACCATCTAAGTCGTCGGACCCACGAAGGATCGATAGGTAACTAACCCCCACAAAAGACCCACACAGGATCGGGCCCACACAAGACCTGTAGGCGCTGGTTCACACAGGACCACTGAGCGCAAAGACCCACACAGGATCGGACCCACACAGGATCGGGCCCACATAAGACCTGTAGCACTGATCCACGTAGGATCGCTGAGGGCTGTAGTCATCGTCGAATCCACATAGGATCTCTGTACTGTCCTCGTCGTAGTCAGAGTAGCAGTAGCAGTAGCAGTAGCAGTCACAGTCGCAGCCAGCACTAGGGTTCCCGCACATAGCAAGCTCGGAATACTTTGAGCTAAGGACCTCTGATGGACGAACCGTCAGCGGCGATGCGATCCTTAGATCGAGACAGTCGATTCGGTATATCGCACTCAATGTTTCGAAATACTTTGAGTTCGGCCGGGTTGGTTCGTACACGAAACCAACCGGGGCCTCGGAGCAGAAACACTCATATCTTGAGCTACGGACGTCCGATTGACGTGCCTTCAGCTTTGTTGTGTTCCTCTTAGTGAGAAGGATCTTTTGGCATACTCAGCCCGAGGTTTGGATGCAGTTGGAGTACGGTCGAGATGGTTTTTCCTTAAAAACCAACCGGGCCCCTAGGATGAAAAAGCCAATAACTCTCAGACCGGGCGTCCGATCGACGCGTCGTCTGTTGCGTTGAGTTCCTGTTGACGATACGGAACATTTGGATACATCAACTCTGGACTTTGTGTAATGTGACAACCGGGTCCCGGTGATAGCACATCCACCCCGCCTTAACATGGTCGTCAGGTCCTAGCTCACCAGGTACCACAAGTTGCCCCTGCAGACACGTGGGGCCCACCCCAGGGTCCACCCACATGCCTGAACGGGTCATCTGACTAATGATAGTCCCCACATGCCAACACATGTCCTTTCCAGTGTTCTTTGTCCTCACTCACACACACCCTGGGAGACTTCCTAGGAGGTCACCCATCATGATCACTACTCCAGGCCAAGCACGCTTAACTGTGGAGTTCTAATCAGACATGCTCTCGAAAAGGAAGGTGCACCTTGTTGACATGAGTCATAACATTTAGTCATTTAACCCTTTACCATTTGGGGATGTTACAATCACCCCCCCCCCCCTTAGAGCATAATGCCCTCGTTGTGGGCCCTACATCTCAACCCAGGCAGTGCACCGCACTTAAGGCTGGGTACCACCTCTGATACCAAATGTGACAACCGGTTCCCGGTGATAGCACATCCACCCCGCCTTAGCATGTCCGTCTGGTCCTGGCTCACCAGGTACCACAAGTTGCCCCTGCAGACACGTGGGGCCCACCCCAGGGTCCACCCACATGTCTGAATGGGTCATCTGACTAATGATAGTCCCCATAGGCCAACACATTTCCTTTCTAGTGTTCTTTGTCCTCACACACACACACACCCTGGGAGACTTCCCAGGAGGTCACCCATCCTGATCACTACTCCAGGCCAAGCACGCTTAACTGTGGAGTTCTAATCAGACAGGCTCCCGAAAAGGAAGGTGCACCTTGTTGACATGAGTCATAACATTTAGTCATTTAACCCTTTACCATTTGGGGATGTTACAGGTCGGGTGAGACTTAGGCTATAAACTCCACCCCTATAATGCACTTTTTAAGGAAGGATATTGAGGCTCTATGACCCAATTGGTTGCATTTGATGAGAATACATGAGTTGAGCTTCCATGTAAGTGTAATTAAATTTTTTGTGATATTTTTATCCCCAGTGAGATATGAATCTTTAATTATTCCATTTTTCATATTAATTAACTATCTTAGGTGTTTTTGTAAATTATGTAAATTCCTAACATATGAAACATGTGATGAAAATGGAATTATTAATGAAGATTCTATAAGTGATGAAAATGGATATAATCAATAAAATTGTTAAAATAAATATTGTTAACTAATGGAACCCATGTTTTATTTTTTCACTTTGTTATTTATTTAGTATTTTCATGAATAATTAATTTAGACTGGATATTTTCTAAGCATTGTTGGGGGGTAGCCAACTGAGTTGCACTCACACCCTGCTCAATCCGCTATTTGTTTCTTGAGCAGATTTCATGGATCAATGTTAGTACAATGGAAAAAGTCCATATGCTATGGATTTTAGTTTTCATGGTATGTACACAAATGGGGATATGGAAATAAAATTATATCCCATTTTGGGGATTGGATTATTTTCTTTATTTTTGGATTTCTTCCCTTTTCACCCAGATATCATAACATGGAATATTTATCATTTGGATGAGTATTTTAAACTATTTTTGAAATGGTTAGTAATGTATGTTTTTGGATTATAGCATATTATTTCCTTAATATCATGTGTTATCTTATATGGATACTATGGTAAATATGGTATAGTCTCCCCATGTGATTTATTTGACCTTTATTGCTAGTAAGAAACCTCTGGCATATAGGGAGGTGTGCTTGAGGTCATGTGTAGACTAGGATATATGAAAATATTTAGTGTCTTCTGTGTGGGGGGCATTACAAAAATAAATACTATAAATGGTTTCCCTGAAAAAATATATTTTTTCCTAAAAACTAATGTTATTCTATGTTAATTTGTTTAATTTTATACAGCCTTTATGAATCCTCCAAAACCATTAATATATTTTAATGTTTAAAAACATTTTATCAAGTCTATGACTATCTTCTATATCCATAAGGGTGTTATTTTATTAATTTTATCCCTTTACCGTAAAAAAATGAAAAATTCTCCCCTTTTAAGAAACCATTGAAAAAGACAATGGTAAGGTTTTTGGTTTTGGATATTTTTTTTGCATAGAGTCGAAAATCAATGTTTGATAAATAATAAAGAAATCCTAACACTTTCCTTATATAAACCCATCAAATCTGACACATCTATTTAATTATAATCCTTGGAGATCATTATTAATCATTACCCCCTACTGTTATATATTCTTCCTAACATTCCCCAATTCTCTCAACATGCTCCTCCCAAACATTTTATGTCACACTCTTATGTTAATAAATTAATCTACTGTAATTTTTATTCAAGAACATATTTAATGCTTTGCATCTTAGATTAAATTTTTTGTTTTTAGGACTTTTTTCCTAAAACCCATTACTTTCCATTTTATGTATAAATGATTATATACACCTTTTAATGTCATTAAAATATCCCAAGAACATTTATGTACAACTATTACCATACTGAATTTTAGTGGGAGATGTTTTCCACAACAACTTAATTCATGTTTTTTTCATTATATTATGCTTTATATTTCCAATTCCAATTGTTTGAATGTGTTCTTCCATGTCCCTATTATTTTCAATAATTTTGTTCAAATTATTAGAGACCAATTTTTCTCTATTCAATCCATTTTATGAAATTTCTAGTGAAGTCATTATTCTTCCCCAATTCCACCGCTATTTTTTATTCCAAAAAATTTGTATAGTGAATACCATACCAATTTCCTACCAACATTGTTCACCTTTATAAAAATATACATATTTTATTGCAGACATAAATGTATATATTATACAATACTTTATCATAGAATAAAATATAATGGTGAATTATTACATGTTGTATGATAAATGTATCACACATAATCATCAGAATGAAATGAAAGTGAGGGGTGAAAACAGAATTATACAACACTCCCATGCATTTGGTAATGGTTAGACTCATTATAAATCATGTTGGAAATGGTAGTTGACATGGTTTCTTTATGGGAAATTTTTTATTATTATTTATTGGTATTTATCCTTATACTATGTTAATAATGCTTTATTTTATATTGTTTCCATAATTCCCAAGTTTCTATTATGTTATCATGGTATATCATTCTTCGTTATTCATGTTTTTTATTGTAACTCCTTTTATGTACTAATGATATGAATATTTTATGAAATGTTTTAATTTTTTCATTTTATGCCGTATTTATTCCCTTATAAATATGTACAAATCATTCCATTATTATTTATGATCCTAGGATATCCCATGTAGTTTAAAGTGTGAAGATGTTAAAGAAGATTTCAATAAAGGTGTTTTTTTATTTAATTTATTTTATAATTTTCCTATTTCATAAATAAACTGGAAATTTAATTCTTTTGGGTTGTTTTATGTGTAAATTTATGTAATAAATTATTAACTAATGTGTAATAATGATATCAGTTTTCATAGTAATGAACCACATTGTCACGGGTTGTGAACTAATAGAAAAGAAATTTATTTTTTCTCCTATATATTATTTTCAAAGGAAATAATGAAAATCTATCCAATAACATGATCTTCAATAATATTTTATAACACTTTAATGGTCCTCTAATCGGACTTTTTTTCTAGGATAAGAGTTTGGTTGAAATCCAAGTCCTTCCAATTTTCACCGAATATTTAATATTTAATTAATTAAATTTTAATTTCTTTGTGTGTGTTTGTTTATGATATATTTTTTTAATAAATTACATTGATATTCTGTCTCCATTTTTGAGTCTATATCTATGTGTTTTTTCAGTGAGGCTTAACCTTAAATTGGTTGTTAGAGTTTGAGATGACCGCCATATCATTTAATTTTCCATTTCATTTACATTTTATTTATCCTTATTTTTTAGAAAATGTCCTTCCTTTACACTCCTTTTTATTCTCTTAAAATTAATTGGTGGATACCCCTTTATGTTATTCAGCTGACAATGGGAGAGAAAGAGAAGAGGGAAAGAGATGAGGAGGTGTTGTTCTGGGAGTTGTTGTAGAGGTAAACAGGGTCTCAGCGGGTGCATGGTATGGATATGGTGTGAATATTCTATGGTTTCTTCCTAGAGGTAGTATTATTTTATGATTTTCAGAATAAATACATATAAATTTTTTTTAAAAAAATTAAATACTTTATGGGTTATTTTAGACCCGTAGGTGGTTGAATTTGTTGATTTTAGGGAGAAATTATGGATTTCGAGGTGATTTGGGGGGGGGGGATTCAAGGAAATCCATGTACAAAATATGTAGTTCATATAACACACCGTATCTGTTCTCCCTTTTGAGGAAATACGTATTTTTTGGGACTACTTGTTGTTTACCGTAGGTACACACTGTATAGTGGTGAATCCAGTTGTGTCAGGGGAACATGGTCGTGTAGGGTGTACAACCAGTACTTGTGTGAGGTACATTACCAAAGGATATGTATTATGATTTCCCAAACATCATATTGGGGTATAAATATAGTTACACGTCTAGATATCCAATGTTCAGTACACTCCATGTATAGAAGATACACAACGTGCAGTTCAGTGGTGTGTATACCGAGTGGGGCTAAGGTACACGAGAAGGTGCCCCTGTGGAGTTATAAACTGTGTACATTGGAAAATTATATACCATTTTTCCTAAGGAAAATATCCAGTGAGAAACTCTATAGGTACACTACATATAAAATAGTATACATTGTGTACCTTAAATACACACGATGAAATTTTTCCTACCTTGGTTTATTGTTCATGTTTTTTGCATTGAATTTAGAATTAGACTTTTGACTAGTCCATTATAAGAATTGTTACACATAGATCATGATGGTATAAAATTTTAACATTTAGAGGATGTATATATAAATTTTAGACTAGTTGAGTGTTTACATGAAGAATTCATCATGTTTCGGTTTCATAATCCTTCTTGTTGTCTGGTTATGAACTGTAAAGACCTATTAAGGGTTGTGAGATCAGTGATTAGCTTGGCTTGACAGTTCCACGGACATATATTTGATTTTTATAGGTAGATTAGGGATGATTGGAAAAATTAGTATCTCTAATGAGAAATTGCATGTCCCTAAGTAATGGGATTAATTTCTTTAGGTTATAATAGTAGAATTTTTTCTCTTGTGGTTGAGAAACACTGCAATTAGAGTTTTGGGTTGGGTTGATAACATGAAATAATGGTTATAACTGGGTGTTGTTGAACAGATGAGATGAATTCAAAGGGATCTTGAGGATGTCTTTATGATTTATTTGTTGATCATGTGATTAGTGTTTTTCATATTTGGATATATATAATGCATGTGTGGTATGGTTTGGATGGTGATGGTAAGCCTTATTGGGTCCTATGTTATTTATGGTGAATAGAAAATTTTTAAATTCCATTATTGTATTTCATTAATTTTGGATTCCCAATTTGGTTTATTTTTATTTTGGATCTTTTGGTGGTCTCTGAGGTCTATATGGGATGATATATACTAAGCATGTCACATGCTTTTATATGAGCTATTGGATCCCCTTTTTGGATGTTCATATCTTGTTGTGTCATATGGGTCGTTTGAGGGTCATTTGGAAGGGGTGGGCCAAGATCATTGGTGAGTATTGCAGTCCCTATTAGGACATTGCTTTATGATATGATCGTACGGATCATTGGAGCACTGAGTTTTTTTTTTACCAAAGGTGGGTCATTTAGAGCCTATGGTGGATATTTTTTGGATAATTGCATATATAAAGACCCATAATTTCTATGTAATTTGTTTATATGGGAATTTTAAGAGTCCGAGAAATTTTTCAATGCATGACTCCGGGGCCCGTTGTTCCCGAAATGAATATCTGATCATTTTCCCTGAAAGTTCAGTAAATGTTCGAGTAGGATTTTCTAACTTCTGAACCAGTGCTCAGAATTGAAATCTGAGTGCACGATTGAACTTGAAATGCCAGTATTCTTTTAAGGAGACCTTCACCTCGATGGCAGTAGGTCGATGGTGAAAGTTAGTTTAACAATTTTCATGGGAAAATAAAAATAAAATTATTTTAACATTTTATTTTTATTCTCGAATCCCCTCAACATGGGTTATGGAGGTGGGGACCATCGAGACCAAACCTCCCAATTGGAATTTAAGGGTGTGGACCACCCGAACCCCTTTAATGAGAGAAAACATTTCAACTCCTCTAACATTAATTATGCCAACTTTGTTGTTCCAACTTAATTTATTTGGATAAACATAAATTAACAAGTTGGCTATTTCACATTTTGGTGGAATTGGAAGAGGAAAACTATTTGAGGATTATTCTCTCCAATGAATAACATGTTATCCAACGAAGAAAAAACTCCCCAATGAAGAACACTCTCACCAACGAGGAATGTCTCAAACAAAAATGAACCAACGATCGAGGAAACGCTGATGTCACCAATGTCCATCTATCAACATTGACATCGTCTCCTTCCTCACGACCTCCGCCAACAAATTTCTGAGGTATGGTTTTTATTATGTGTGATTATGGATTCCCATGTTCTTACATTCTAAACAAAGAACACAGATAAAATCTCTAACCAGTTGATCTGCTGATGATTTCTTTTTCTGCGGGTTTGGAAACAATCATTGTTGTGTGTTGTAGAGTTTGACGTTCTTCATTTTAGGTTTATTTTGAGTCACTTGCTACCGTTCTAACACAGAGACTGTTCTCCAAAAAAACATGGCTAGACCCCTCAATCATTATTCATTTTTTGGTGTGTTCTTCACGATGGAAGAAGATGGATTTTTGCCACAGCGACGAACAAAGAGCAGTCAGCCAAACATGTCGCCGGTGAAGGCACAGTGCCCCGCCAAATCGTGGCCACCCTACCGCACCGCGGACCCCGCCGCACCGCAACCCCTCCGCTGCCTACGCCGCTCCGCGTCCGCGCGCTGCCCACATCCTCCACTGCTCTGCAGCCCCGCGCCACCTGTGACCTCTGTGGCCCCCACAGCCTCCACCTCCCTCGCGGCCCTGCGTAGCCTGCAGCCGTCGCGGCCGCCCCACCGCCCCATGGCCCGCTGCCTTGTATGGGACGCACAGTAGGCTAGACCGGCCAGCATGGGTCGGGCCAGACCCAGCGGGTGGGGCCGGGTCGACCCGAACCGGGTCGACCTAGGCTGGGTCGATATGGGTCGGATAGGACCAGGACCAGTTTCAACCCTATACTCTCTTTTTCCCAAAACTTCGGCAACATGTATCCATTTGAAAAACTGACTGCGGGACAGAAAACCATTGAACGAGACGGTCCCTCAGGTATACCACACTGATGATTCTGATAACTTTGGGTTATGGTCAGATTGGATTGAACAAGAATCCAACGGGGCCCTTGAAACTAAAATGCTGATAACATACAGTCTGGGCGTCCGATTGACATGTCGTCTATTGCGTTGAGACACCTATTACATGGCAGAACATTGGGAAACTTCTTCTTGGGACATCGTGATAGTTGGAGTATCGACCAGTGCTTGAGGAGCGGACCCTCTCGGACTCATGAAATCATAGTAAAGGAATCCAGTAGCAGGCTGTGATGTGAAGAATGAAAAATCATCATGTGTGGGAAAACACCGAGTTATCCTGTGTGGGTCACCACCGCAGGATCATGTGTGGTACAGCACTAAGCAATCCTATACGGGTCAACACTGAGTGATCCTGTGTGGGTCAGCATCGAGCGATCCTTTGTGGGTCAGCACAAAGACATCCTATGTGGGTCAGCACTGAGCCATCCTCTGTAGGTCCACACCAGAAAATCATGTGTGGATCAGCACCTAGAGATCCTATGTGGGTCTGACAATGTACTAGCGATGTACTATGATTTAGTGTGGGTCTAACGACTTACTAACAAGGTTCTAGGATCATGTTTGGGTCTGATGATATATTATGATCATCCATGGGTCTGATAATTATTAGGGATCCTTCATGGGCCTGCCTCCTAATAGAGTAATATGATTCAGTAGTTACATCTAATAATCTCTAATATTTTACCTATGAAATACCTGGTGTGAGCTGAGTATGTACCATGTGGTAAATTCCTTTTTGGTAATACATTGGTGTTATTCTTCTTTGTGGCGTACCTGTATGGTACTTACCTTCGTGGTAATCCTGCCTTTGTAGAACAGTTGAGCATTGGGCAAATGAGTTGGGCCCTATGATTCCCCATGTTTGAGATGGGTATACTTGATAACTTGTGTATATGTTTATGCATATACCTAAGTAGGGTTTTTAGTTGATTTCGTGCCTTCTGATTTATCCTTGGTAGATTTTTTGAGACCTTGAGGGTCACGGGGTCCCTACTGAGTAATATTATACTCACCCCTGCACTGGTTATGCTCTCACCTTGTCGTGTTTGGTGTAGATGACAGAAAGCGTTGATCGAGGATGAGGGTACAAGGGCAAGACGGGGCTTGAAGGTGGACTATACAGCATGACAGCACACAAAGGAGACGGTCGGATGTGGATTTCTAAGGATACGATCTGTACCTACCCTACAGGTAGGAACCTAGGAGGATGACCTAGTTGCTTCCTTTCTTTCTCTTCAGTTGTATTGTATTTCAGTTTTACTTGTACCATTACTGTGGGGCTTGTATTCCGGCCCCTTTTTACTTTCATCATTCTTTATTCTATACATTTGACTTGTGTTCATATCTTGTTGTGTGCATGGTTGTGCGTGTTTATAGGTTATAATGGAAATGCCTTCCCAGTTTTAGGGAATATGCTTTTTGGTGATAGTCACCGGCCCCTGGCCTATGGAATGTGGGCTTGGGGTGGTCACGATAAGAGCCCCAAGGGATGGGTCATGACAAATTGGTATAAGAGGAGTCATATCTACTATAGAACACATGACTCTGTTATTTATTTTTAATTATAATAGTGTTATGTGTAGTGAGTGTGGTTATCAGTTTAGGGAATCAAGTGTTGGTGCGGCGACCTATGTATCCATACATTGGGACCCAGACTTATGATTTCTGACTGAGTACACAAAAACATTGATTGCGAGTGTGTTGTAAAGAGTTTTATTTGGGATATCTTTGATTCAGCTCACCAAGTATAACATATTGACCATGGCGCACCTGTTTCTTTTCATGATGCCTCCACGCAGACAACAAGTTAGGGTTCAGGATATAGTACACACGGATAGCCCACCGAGCGATGAGCCCTTGGTGTAGGGCCCTCATCCAGCGAAGGCACTAGCAGTACCATTACCCGTTGGTCCACGGATTCCAGCAACCCTTGCAGCAGAGGGTGAATACCACTTGAGCGTGTTGCACGAGTTCTAGTGCCAGAGGCCACCCAGGTTTAGGGAAGAGATGAACCCACAGGCAGCTAAGGATTGGATGGAGGATTTGGTGAGAGTTTTCTGACTGGTATAAACACTAGACGACCAGATGGTGACCCTTGTTGCCAATATTCTACAAGAATAAGTAGGTAGATGGTGGAGCCTAATTCTCTAGATTCACAACGAGGTGACGCTTCACTAGGCAGATTTTGATATCCTGTTTTAGGCAGAGTTTGTTCCAGCAACTCTTCACGTGGTGCGCATACTACAACCTGTTCATCTGCAGCAGGGAAGCTTAACTGTGGCTCATTACTCAGCGAGGTTCACTTACCTCTCACGCTACTCCACAGATATGGTGCGGGACCAATTCCAGAGGGCTCGTACCTTTGAGTATGGACACAGGTAGGAGATCAGGGATTTGATGATTTCTCTTATCATCCTGATGTAGTCAGGGGTGTTAAAGCGAGCCCTATTCGTGGAGAGTCTCCTTTCTGAGCAGTCACCAGTAGCGTGACCCACCACAAGACGTCACGTAGAAGATTCTTCTATAGATGGTAGTAGACATATGTCACAAAGGTCCAAAAGGACCAGAACTACAGGTAGACAACCATAGGATTCAAGGTCGGTTGTGTGGGGCACCCAAGGCAGAGCCAGTCATTATAGGAGTGGGCAGTGTTACGCATGCTGCAGGCCAGGTCACATGGCTTTTTATGGTCTGACTCGCCGTACGGATGATTAGAAGACGGTCAAAGGACCGCCCAGGCAGAGACAGAGGTTCGACTAAGGAAGTATATAGGGACTAGGCGGACATGGCGGAGCAGCTGGCTGTGTAGTTGGTGGTGGATGACAATTCGAGAAGTTACCTCCATCACAACCAGTCGGTCCACCCCAACCACGGGGAGTAGGAGGAAAGGGGAGATCTCTACTCGAGGAAGCTAAGCCCTATGATCACGACTCTCCAGATATGATACGAGGTACGATCTGTGTCTGCTCTACCTTAGCAGCATTACTTATAGACACAGGTGTTAGTCATTCTTTTATTAACATTTCCCTCGTTCGATGCTCAGAGATTCTGATAGAGTCTCTGGCTCTATCCTTACGCTAGAGACACATACAGGAGAGGATTTGATGATTACTCACTTGTACCGGCAGTGATATCTTACTCTAGGAGGTGAGAGCTTCATCTAGGATCTCCTATTAGTGGCATCGAGGCCTTATGAAATCATCTTGGGTATGGACTGGTAATCTATAGTCCAAGATCAGATTGACTGTATTAGGAACAAAGTACGATTTTTCTGCATGGATGGGACCTGGTTTACCATCACTGATGAGAAGGGAGCCTTTGCAGCATACGATGGACTTACCCGGAGGAGAGTGCATCCGATCACACATCAATTAGCTAGCCTTACTCTCAGAGTGGTTGATGTGGGGATTTCGAGTTATCCTGTAGTGATGGACCAGTAGGTTGATGTATTCCTGGATTATTTTCACAGTATACCTCCTTGAAGAGAGGTGGAATTTTACATTGACTTGTACCCTAAGACGGCACCGATATTTACACTAGTGTACCGGATGGAACCCGCGGAGCTTCATGAGATGCGGGTATAGCTGGAGGACTTATAGGGGAAAGGGTTCATTCAGCCCAGTGTTTCTCCTTGGACATCCTTGATTTTGTTCACCAAGAAGGTGGATGGGAGATTGAGGCTTTATGTTGACTACCAACACTTGAACCAGGTTACTATGAAGTACAAGTACCCACTCCTAAGGATTAATGATTTCTTTGATCAGCTGAAGGGAGCAGGATGGTTCTCGAAGATAGACCTCAGATCTATCTATCACCAGCTCAGAGTGCGAGAAGAGGATGTGCAGAAGATAGCTTTCAGATGTCGGTATGACCATTATGAGTTCTTGGTTATGTCATTCAGTGTAACCAATTCTCCAACAGTGTTCATGGGACTCATGTACAGGATCTTTAAGCCATACCATGATCCCTTTATAGTAATATTCATCGATGACATTCGGATCTACTCGACTATTGAGGAGGAGCATGTTTATCACTTACAGGTAGTTCTGGACACACTCTGAGAGCACCATATTTATCGTAAGCTCTCGAAGTGCCAGTTCTGGATCCAAGAGGTGCACTTTCTAGGACATGTTATCTTAGATGTTGGATTTGTATTAGATCCAGCTAATATTGAGGTGGTACTTTCTTGGAATCCCCCCAAGAGTGTGATGGAGGTACAGAGATTCCTGGTTTTGGCCAGATACTAAAAAATAATTGTTTCATATTTCTCTAGAGTTGGAGCACCACTGTCAGTGTTGACGAAGAAGTGGAAACCCTTTGTGTGGTCAGAGAGATGCTGGCAGAGTTTTCAGGAGCTGAGGTAGAGTGTGACTAGTGCCCCAATATTGAGGCTTCTGGAGGAGGATGTATGGTACGTAGTCTACTAAGACACATCAGGGACCAGGCTCAAATGTCTCCTAGTTCAAGAGATAGCAGTGATCGCATATGGTTATCGACAGTTGATACAACACGAGTAGAACTACGCTACCCATGACCTAGAGTTAGCAGTAGTATTCATTGGCTTGAAGATGTTGCGACATTACTTGTTGGGCGAGCATTTTATAGTCCACTCAGATCACAAGAGTCTCATGTATATCTTCTCATATAAGGACTTGAACATGAGACATCGATGTTTTCTAGAATTCATCCAGGACTATGCATTTGATATTTTTTGTACTCCTGGGAAGGGGAACGTTGTAGCAGATGCACTCTGTAGAAGATCTGGTATACAACTGATAGCTGAGGAAACAGAGCAGCTAGCCGCTTTGAAGATATCCTTTGTGTACTGGGATGGAGCACCATTTCTTCACTCACTTACATTAACTCCCCCAATTCTTCATTGAATCAGGGAGGCGCATCATGGGGACACTGACTGCGAGACTCTACATGATCATATATCTATAGGACAGGCACCTGATGGATTTTTTGAAGGTGGGGAGTACGTAATCCTCTTTATAATATGTACCATGGTACCCATGTCACTTTGGGAGGAAGTGTTGAGGGATTTCCACACATCCCCTCTAGCGGTACATCTTGGAGTGGCAAAGATGTAGCAGGATATCTAACGATTTCACTGGTGGTAGGGAATGAAGAAAGCAGTAGTAGAGTTTGTCTCTCGGTGCCTCACTTGTCAGCAAGTGAAGGTGGGGAATCAGGTACCCACAGGCTTGGTTCAGCCATTAGAGGTCCCAGAGAGGAAGTGTAATGTAATACCCATGGACTTTGTGACAGGACATCCACATACATATAAACGTCATGTTTCTACCTAGGTGGTCGTCGACCGACTCATCAAGTCGGCTCATTTCCTTCAGATCATAGAGTTGGGTTTAGTTGAGATCTTAGTATGCCTATATGTGCAATAGATTTTGTGGCTACATGGAGTACCCTCGATGATTGTCTCTAATCATGGTACACATTTTACTTCCCTACTATGGAAGGGGTTGCAGGAGGCTTTCGGGATGCAGCTTTGTTTGAGCACTACCTTCTGTTCTCATACAGATGGCCAGGCTAAGCGGATCACTCAAACCCTTGAGGACAAGTTGCGTGCTTGTGTCCTCAACTTCAGTCGTAGATGGGAGGATCAATTTCCTTTGTTTGAGTTCTCATACAACAATAGTTATCACTTCACCATTGCGATGAAACCTTTTGAGGCATAGTATGGGCGACCTTGCAGATCACTTTTGTGCTGGACTGACACTGGAGCGTCAGCACAAGTGGTACAAGAGATGGTATGGGCTACTATAGAGAAAGTGTAGATCATCCAAGAATGGATGAAGACCGCAAAGAGTAGGTAGAAGACTTATGCCGACATGAGATGGAGATCTCAAGAGTTTGAGGATAGTGACCAAGTCTTTCTACGTGTCTCACCCCGACGAGGTTTGCGAAGATTTGGTTGCGGCAGAAAGTTATCTCTGAGGTTCATCGGACTCTTCCAGTACTTAGAAGAGTTGGAAATGTGGATTACCACCTAGAACTTCCCCCTTAGTTGCTTCAGGTGCAAGACGTCATCCAAGTATCCCAGGTGAGGAGATACGTTCATGACCCTTCTCACATCATCGACCACGGCGAGATGGACGTCCACGATGGGGTGACCATTAAAAGGGTTCTAGTAGAGATTGTGGATCAACAAGAGTGATTCCTTCTTTGGAAGTCAATACCTCTGGTGTGCATTCGATGGTAGCACATGAACCTCCATGAGAGAACATGGGAGCAGGAGGCTCAGATTCATTCTCGATACCCCCACTTGTTTTCCTAGTTTGGTGATGTGGATTCCGTGGATGCAAAGCCCTAAGGTGGATAAAATGTAAATACCCAGAATTTCCATTTAATCTTTTTTATTATATGGGAATATTAAGAGTCTTTGTATATTTATGGCGCCTGATTCCAAAGCCCTGTGTGACTAGAATTAATTTCTAAACTTTATTTCAGGTAGGTTTAGTTAACATACGAGCGAGCTTCTATAACATTTGAATCAGTGCCCAGAATTGAAACATGAGGGCACCATTGAACTTGAAGCGCCGATGTTAACATAAGAGGACCTTTACCTCGACTGCAGTAGGTTGAGGGTAAAAATTAGTGTTACACTTTTTGTGGTAAAATAAAAAAAATTATTTTAAAAAATTAATTTTTTTCTTGAAACCCCTCAACATGGGTTATGGAGGTGGGGACCCCCAATCCCAAAACCTCCCAATTTAAATTTAAGGGTGGGGACCACCCGAACCCCTTTAATGATAGAAAAATTCTCAACTCCTCCATTTTTAATTGTTCCAACATTGTTGTGCCAAGTTAATTTATTTTACAAACTTAAATTAACAGGTTGGCAATTTCTCATTTTGATGGAATTGGGAGAGGAGAAATATTGGAGGATTATTCTATCCAATGAAGAATGCATTCACCAATGAAGAACGTCCTACCTAATGAAGAACGCTATCACCAATGAGGAATTTATTCAATGAAAATGCACCGACGATCAAGGAAACTCCAACATCACTAACGTCCGTTTATCCCAAACGACATAGTCTCCTTCCTTGTGACCTCCTTCAACAAATCATCGAGGTAGGGTTTTTATTATGTCTGATTATGGATTCACATGTTCTTCCTTTCTAAACAAAGAATGCAGATCAACTCTCTAACTACTTGATCCATAGATGATTTATTTTTCTATAGGTTCAGGAATAATCATTATCGGGGTTTGTATAATTTTACGTTCTTCATTAAATTTTTATGTTGATCCTCTTGCAACCGCTCTAAAGTTGAAGGTGTGGGACAAATAAACATGGTCTGACCCCTCTGTTGTTCTCCATTTTTTGTGTGTGTTATTCATGATGGAAGAAGACGGCTCTGTGCCACAACGACGAATGAAGAGCGGCCAGTCGAATTGTCCAGCAACATAGGCGTGGCGCCCCACCGTACCATGGCCCCCGGCACTCCGTGTCCCCCACCGTTGTGCGAACTCGCACCTCTCTGAAGCCCCTTAGTGGCCACCACCGCTCTACAAGCCCACACCGTACATAGCCTTTGTGGCCTCCGCCGCTCAGTGGCCCCATACTGCCCATGGCCTCCACTGCTCCGCGACCCCCTCGGCCACCACCAACCCATTGTTTCTATGGCCTCGGGCGTCCCATGGCTCCTGTGGCCTCCACCGCTCCGCCTCCCTTGTGGCCTCTACTGCCCCGCGGCATCCCTGGTCGTCCCGCTTCCCCGAGGGACACTACCCAAGGCAGGCCACCCAGTGCAGGCCTGGCCGACCCGAACCGGGTCAACATCGGCAGGGTCGGGCCAAGTCAGAGTAGACCTGGACATGTTTCAACCCTATACTCCCGTTTGGCAATAACATTGGAACCGAGAATCCACTTGATGAACCGTATGTAGCACCGGAAACCTTGGAGCGAGATTTTCCTTTTGGTATACCCCATTGGAGATTCTAATAAAGATGGTTTATAGTTTGTTTAGATTGAACACGAATCCAACAACTCCCTCGAAACTAAAAGGATAATAACTTACAGACTGGGTTTCGGATTGACACACCGTCTATTGTGTTGAGACCCCTATTTCCTGGTAGACCTTTGGGATTCTTATTCACAGGACTTTGTGACAGCTGGAGTATCGATCAGTGCTTAAGGAGGGGACCCTCCTAGAAACGATCCATCTTAGTGCGGGAACCTAGTAGTTTTCTGTGAGGTGAAGAATGAATAGCAATCATGTGTGGGTCAGCACCGTGTTATCCTGTGTGGGTCAACACCATGCAATCCTATGTGGTTTATCACCTAGCGTTCTTTTGTGGGTCGGCACCAAGAGATCATGTGTGTCTTAGCACCTAGAGATCATATGTGGGTCTGAAGACGTACTAGTGATGTACTAGGATACTATGTTAGTCCGACGACATATAGACAAGGTACTAGGATCATGTGTGGGTCTGCCGATGTAATAAGTTCCTTCATGGGTCTGATAATGATTAGGGATCCATCATGGGTCTTCCTCTTAATAGAGTTAGATGATTTGGTAGTTACATTTAATCATCTCTATTACTGTACCTAAGAAATACCTGGTGTGACTGGAGTCTATACCTTGTGGTACTTTCCTTAGTGGTAATACATTGGTGGTATTCTTCTATGTCAATTACATGTGTGCCGCTTACCTTCATGGTATTCATTCCTATGTGGAACAGTTGAGATTTGACCTAATGAGTTGGCCCTTAGGATTCATCATGTTTGAGATGGGTATACTTGATAACTTAGGTATATGTATGTGAATATACCTATGTAGGGTTATCAGTTGATTTCATGCCTTGTGGTTTATATTTGGTGGATTTTGTGGGACCCTGAGGGTCTTGGTGTCCCTACTGAGTATCGTTATAATCACCCTTGCACGGGCTATGCCCAAACCTTGTTGTGTTTGATGGAGATGACAGAAAATGCTGATCGAGGCTGAGGGTTCCAGGGCTTGACGGGGCCCAGAGGTGGACCATACAGCGTGATGGTACTTAGAGGAGACAGGCGGACGTGGAGTGTGGAGGAGCTGATTTGTACCTACCCATGAGGTAGGAACCTCATTAAATGACCCATTATATGCCTTTATTTTCCTTCAGTTGTACTTGTACCATGACTTTGGGTCTTGTTTTCCATCCCCTTTTTACTTTCAACACATTTTTTTCCTGCACAATTGACTTTTGATTGTATCTTTCTGTGTGCATGGTTGCGTGTGTTTACAGGTTATATAGGCAATGCCTTCCCAGTTTTAGGGAATACGCCTTTTGGTGCTAGTGGCCAACCCCTAGCCTATGGAAGGCGGGCTTGCAGTGGTCACGGCATGGGCCCCGGGGGACATGTCGTAACAATATCCAATATAATGAGAGATGATATGTTATTTATTTTAAAAGAGTAGATCAGTTCTTCATGTTTATCTATTTGGATAGTGGATTAAATGTTGGATCTTAACACATTTATTAGTCCATTAGAATTAATATTTGAGGTTGTTTTGTCTTAGGACATTGGACTGGGGAGGTTACCTTTTTATATCGTTGATTTAGAATGGCCCAATGTTTTGATATAATTCTCTTATCTATTGTTAGGAAATTTTTAGGTAATCTTAGAGATATAATAGACAATATAGATGAGTTTAATACAATTATAATTAGTTTATTCTGTATATACTGGTTGGATTTATATTTTTTGATGTTGTTGTGATCTCGACCAACTATATGGATCCAATAGGGTAGTTCAACGATCAATTCCATCAGGATGGATCCCCTAGGGTGTTGTATCTATTGGTTCCATTTTATTGTATCCTAGTCTGTTATGTGGGTCTTTTTGGACATGAAATATCTCGAACTTATGGAGGGAATATTTTTTTCACATGTTCAAATTATGCCATTGGAGTCCTAAAGACTAGTAGTTTTAGAGTCAGATCATGGATGCATATGGTTATACCTTGGGGTACAACATTCATTCCCTTTCATTTAAACATATTGGTTATCCAACATTGATCTATAGAACATGTATGTTTTCGTGTGGTTGTGTGAGCCCCATGTTATGAATCCTCTATCATGGTCTAGAGTGGGGATAGATTTTCCACAGGTTTGAATCTAGAACCCATGTTTGAATGAATTATTATTTTCCCAATATTTTGTATGTTTTTATCTTATTCAAGGTTATATTAGTTATCTAATAGGCCGATAATATCATGTGCTCATGCACTTTTAATGATAGCATATTATAGGATCACTATCTAGGCCAGCATACTATGATTTATTTCACTCCCTGTATATGTGAATCTTAGTGTTTATGTGTATGTGTGTACACGTAATGTCTAATTTTTTGTTACAGTATATTTTTATTGATGTATGGGGTTGAGTCCTAGTGTTTCATGTTTGATTAGAGTTCTTTTGTGGACTCTCATGATGAGACTAGTGTAGATTAATCATTAGGGAGTCAGAGCACATGGTTTGAAAACGTGTTTCTAGTATAGTTATACATATTTTATTTCTAGTTTTTTTTTTATTTGTGGTCGGTGATGTGGGAGACCATCAGTTGTATTTTTCTTCATGCTTAAAAATCATTATTACTTTAATCAACATTTCATTTATTATGGTTTTTCTAACTTTAGTTTATATATTATACATATTCATAGGTTTATTCTTGTGTCTTTTTAAATTATTTCCACATCTTATTACACTTGAACCATAGGGAATAGTCTCCACACTGTATCATCTATAACCTCACTACTGCTTGAATGCCTCATGAATTTGGGGTGGCACAACTAAGGCTCTAGGGAGATCCCGATCTGTTTATATATTAAGTCAATTTGGGAGGCTTCGTTATAAAAGGGTATTAAGAATATTTTGTTTTTTTGGTTTGGGGAGTTATTATAGTGGTGGTTTATGAATTTTTATGAACATGTGATGAATATAGGATTGGGGATTCATAAACACATTTTTTGATAGGAAGTGAATGTTCCCAAGTAGGGGATTGATGTTCTTGGTTTCCATTTTTAAAATTCTTTTATTTCACCCAATTTGATTCATTAGGGTTTGTGGATTTATGGTTTATTATTGTTATTGGATATTATATTTTGGGAATGATATTTAGGTTTAGGCATCATTCAATGGATATAGGGTTCACATGACATGTACTTTTTTGTGGTTTTTTACTAATTATAGAGTTTTAGTTGTTTAATGTGTTAGAAACCTCTCATAGGATGTTGTATCATATAAGTGTTTGATGTAAGTCTAATCAGTTCAACTACATGTATATATTTTCTTCTAATGGTATGTCATGTGGATCTTGTGGAGATAGTTTCATCAGTGGTGGAGATATAGTCCCTTGGTTTTTGGATTCATAGAAACCCTTATGGGTTAGAGCAGGCTATGAGTGCCCTACTAGTGGCTCGACAATGGAAAGGATATTAGAGGGATATTTAGTTTGTCCTGAAGATTCTCTGTGTTTGTGGTAACCCAAAAATCCAAGGATCATGTTTAATGGGATGGAGCCATTTACTGTTATCACTAATGGTTCAGGTGTCATTATTTGATCATACTTATAGGGGTGCTTCAAGTATACATTTATCTAAGATTGGATTGGAATGATGATGCCGAGTGTTTGAGAAGTGGAGTGCTGGGAGTTATCCTGGTATATTTTCAAGACTAGAGGGTAGGTCTGGTTTTTTTGCCATCACTTCAACTTTTTTGTAACCTTTGGTATCAATTTGAGACTGTGGTTGGACACATTTGGTTTTGTATTAATGCTAGAAATCATGGTGGGAATACGGTTGATCTTGGCATAGGAGAGAAGCCACCATTTTGAATAGCATTGTAAAGGGTTCACTAGTTTTTTAAAATAACCTACTTAAAGAGAATGGTCAGTGGTTTTATGCATATTATCCTAGTTTCATAGCGTTTTCCCATGTGAGAGTGGGTAATTTTCTATGTATTATAGTGGTATAAGGAATTAATTATGGTGGAGAAGTCAGTTTGAGGTCATCAGCCTCTTTTAAGAGGTTTCATGCATGTTGTTTTTTGTGTGATTTGGTGTTTCCACTCTAGTTTGAGTGGTTTGGGTATGTCTATGCATCACATTAAATTATGGATATATAATCAGTCATTTGTTTTTTCATTTGGGTAGTGAGGTGATGATATAGTTACTCTTGTGGTGTGAAGAATCAAATAAGTCGTGGTAGAAAGATTCTTGTGTTGCGAAAAGGATATGGACACTGTAAAAATGTTTATTGGATGGTCGAGATAGTGTTGTTTGTTCCTATTATTTTAGGATATATTGTATATTGGTTTCCACCAAGGATTCATGGTGGGTGGCATTTGTGATGGATGTTTTTGATGACCTGTATCATCATGGGTTATGAAAAATCAAGGGACAATTGAGTTTTTCCTCCCAAAAATGTTTTAGGGTAAAATGGTAATTTATCCAATAATATGATATTTCAAAACTCTTAAACCCACTTTATTTGTTTAAAAATAGGCTGATCACCCTATAAGAGGAGTTTGGTGTTAATCTAAGTCAATAAAATTTTCAGGGAATATTTGTTTTTTAATTAATTATATATTAATTTATTAGCTCATGTTTAGTTGAAGATATCTTTTTAAAATAGTATTGTATTGAGATTCCTACTCTATAGTTGTAACCCTAATAGGTTATTTTTTCAAGGTGAGGCATAACCATACGTCAGGCACCGGGATCGGTCCTAATCCAATTTTCATTTCTTTTTTCTTTTTTCATTTTTATCTTATACCTTATTTCCTTTTTATTTTATCCCATCAAATTTATATTTTCATGCATGCCCATAGTGTCTACCCATTTGGGTTCTTTAGATGAAAGAGGTAGAGGGATAGTAGAGGGGGTCGGGGAGGAGGCACTATTCGGGGAGCTACTATTTAGGTAGATTGGGGATCATGTGTGTGTGTTATAGATCTGGTATGATGCTTTGACAGTTCCAGCCAAGTTATAAAACCATTTTATTTTTTTCACTTTAAATCCTTGTTTAATGTTTATTTTTAATTTTTAAATCATTTCATGGGATTTTTTGTACCACTAGGGGGTAAATCTATATCTGCTCAGGTGAAATCGGGAAATTTAAGGCAATTTGTGGGGTTTTCATTTCCGGGAAGCCCATATACATGGAATAAAGTTCGTATAATAGAATCTAAATGTTCTTTTGGTGGGTTGAGGAAGGTTTTGGGAGTACATTCTTTGTACTGGGGGTACACACCATGTTGCAATGACTTGAGGTGTTCCAGGGTAACATGGTCATGTAAAGTACAAGGACAGAGAAAATGTAAGGTACATGAATAGTGGTCTTGTGCTATGATTGTCCTGGCCCCATGTGGGTGTACATATCCAGGTACATAGATGGAGACCCCATTTGGGATAGACATTGTGTATATCTGGTGCATAGTGTTTTTTTCAACAGTATACAGACTGAGATGATGTGAGGTACCAGAGCAGGTACCCTAGTGGGGTTACCCAAAATATAAATTTGAAAATTACATGTGGAGTGTCCTGATGTACATGGCCTTGGTGGAAAATTGGGGTTAAATTATGTGTACTCCAAGTACACATCATGTACCCAAATTACTAAATATAAAATCATTCCTACCAAGGTCTATATTTAATATTTTCTTATTTAGACATATAATTAGATTGTGTGTAGTCCATTAATTTCATTTTTCAATGTAGATCTTGATGGTGGAATCCTTTCAGCATTTATAATTCATATGATTTTTTTGGATGGTAAAATGTTTTCTAGAGTACTTCTTTGAGTTTTTGTTTCAAAATCCTCCTAGGGGATGGGTTGTGAGCTGAAAGGAATGGGTGATAGTTGTGAAATTAGTGATAGTCTTGGATTGAGGATCCATGGTGGTCAATTTAACATTCATTGGACATATCTGAAAAATGGGATCTATTGCAATATATGAGGAGGTATTGGTTTTTCCTATGTGTTGGGTTAGGTTTCATGAGGTTGGAGTTGTCCAAGATATGATCATGTTGTTAAGGACCAATGTTGTTGGAGTATTTGGATGAGGTTCACATCATTTGATGGTGGTAATGGTTGGTGTTGTTGAGCTACTAAGATGAGTCTCTAGAACACTTGAGTATGACCTTGTGGGATGGTTACTGATCTGGTTATTAGTGATTGTCGTTGTTGTCCATATAGAATATATGCGTGGTATGGTTCAGATTTTGTTAAGGATATGAATTGGTACCTTCTTTTTAAGGGTCCATGTAATTTATTGTGTGTTAATTTATAGGAATGCATTACTTTTGGATTCCACTATGAATTTGTTATTGGTTGAGGATCAGTTGGAGGTCACTAAAGGTCATTTGGTTTTTCTTCAATGGGTGTTCCCTATGCCTTTGGATTACCTAAAGGAACCCCATTTCAGTTTTCCAACTCTTTCTATTTCCAATGGTCCATTTGAGGATATTTTATATGGGAATGGACCATGATATTAGGTGTTCTTGGGGAGTTCCTCATAGGATGTTACTTTTTTAATATGACCCAAGAGACCATGTTAGTAATTAGTTAGGGTTTTTTATATGGTGGGTCAAATAGACCTCATGGTGGGTGTTTGATTTCCTGATTAGATCCATGGTTCTAAGAGAGGATTCATTCTTTTTTATTCATGAGTAGATGAATGTTAATTGTTTATCTTTTCAAGTGGTGGGTTCATGGATGGATTATCACATGGTTTCTTGTCCTTTGTTCATGAGTTTTGAGTTTCTTACGGCTCAAAAATTTCGTTTGAGGAAGTGTCATTTTGGATATCATGGATTGGGCATAGACTTATGATTGATCTAGTTCTCTCCTCCACCATAAGGTCATTATTAGATAGGCATAGGGTGTTAATACATATTATGGATTAGTACACTAACCCAATATTGATCATGTTCCCTCAAAATGGGTAGATTTAATTTTCATGGACAATATTGTGCTCCCATACACTTCTACAGATCTCATGTGAGAGTGCATTGGTCATATCTATTTTGATGGAGCTGATAGGGTGGTGTATCTATTTTTTTCATGTTTTTTGGAGCTCTGTTTTCTATACAAGTCATTTGGGCCTTAAAAACATTTTTACATGTAGAGGGAGGATTTTTTTCTAGTTGATATCATTCCATTATTGTCCAAGATCCCATTATTTTAATTTTTTATCATGTAATCATACGGTTACTCCTTGAGATCAAGAATTTGTGACCACTGATTTAGATTTCTTGGATATCAAATGTATATCAAAGAGATGCAGGGATATTAATGTGTCATGGTGAGCCAAGAGTTATAAATCATCTAGTATGGGCCAAATCACGGATAGATTTATCTCAAGTGTTAAAATAGAACACATATTTGGATGAATTCATTCCATCCCTCATTCTTTTATACAATTTTCTCTAATTCTAATTCCTATTATTTATCATCTAGTTTGGGAATATCACATGTGAATGCACTTTTTATTAAAGAATATTATAGGTTCACCATCCTGGGTGTACTGTATGGACTTATTTATCGCCCACTGTATATGAAACTCAACGTACATGGAAAAATGATATCAAAATTTAGGATAGAAAACAAGTTGTATGATGGATGGGTTGAGGCACAATGTTTTCTGATCGACCATAGCCACTTATGTGGAGTTTCAGGATCCGAAAGGTGCTTCTTAGACATTGTAGTGACCTAATTTTTTTATGGATCAGTATTTGTAGTAGATACAAGTGTATTTTATTTTATATATTTTAATTTTTTATATGAGGTCAGCCTAGTGTGTGACAATATATTTTTTTCATGCTTTTGAGACCGATATATTGTATGATGTATTTCATTTATTATGATTTTTTTCTTTTCTTAGTATATTATTATTAATCAAATGTTTATCATTTTGGATTATTTAGTTTTTCTTATCACACTCTGATGAGTGAAAACTCTACTTTTTATCCTTTTCTTTCATGGATTTGATATGTTTAGTAATAGTTTTACACTCTTGGATCTTCGTTCTTAATGAATTTTATATCTTATCACATTCCAATTCCAACTATGAGTTTTCTTTCAATAATCATTCATAAATTCGTGTATATATGTGAAAACTTCAATAGAGTAACATTTCATGTAATATTTTATTTTTAATATATAGTCATCTACTGAATCAACAAGAACATACTTACCAATGCTAGAATAGTTCACTTCACATATATAAATTGTATCATATTTACAAGAATTATTACGACAAAATTTATCTTCTGATAGTGATGGTTTCTTCTTATATTTCATTATAGAAGATAATTTCCCCTATTTCTGAGCTTCCTTATTCTTTCAGCTAATTATTATTTTGGCCTAAACCTTTATATTGTTACAATTAGTGATAATTCCTATTTCCTTTAACATAGCCTCAACTTTCTTATCTTGTAAAGGTGAACATTCATCAAATTATAGATATATTAACATTATGTAAAATAGTTAAACACAATTGGTAATATTCTTGTATATCCAAATTGAGGTTACCTTCCCTTAGTACCAATTGATATTCCCAGGTGAACATGTCATCACCAAGATAGGGGTGAATCTGTGGTGAAAATAATTTACCAATTACGTTCAACAATAATTATTTATTCCATTATTTTTATCAAACAACAATTTTTGGTTAAAATGTATAGATATTTATATATTCTCCCTCATAAATTATTCCTTATATTATCAAAATTATGTAATGTATATTGCACATGGGTATTATTACATGGTTCAGCCTCAATGTGAGTAACTACTCCTTCCTGTGTGAACTTCAATTTGGTCACAAATTTTATATTAATGTATCAATCATATATTAAAATTATTACAAGAAGAAGTGGAAATTTATTCATAGTGTGTATCAGATATGCTTCTTATGCCATCATACTGGAAATTTCGATGAGTCAACTCTCATAATCTTCGCATACTTATGTGGAAGGAATGATGTAATTGTTTATACTGGAACTACCTATCTTTAGAAAATTTCTTCAATCTTCTTCATGGAGGATTATTTGACTAACTTATGTCTTTAAGGGTTCTAAAATTGGACGAGGACCCTATCCTTATACTTCTAAAAGGCCATTCCTATAGATTTCTCAATAACCTGATATTTAATTTTTAAAACTCCATAGGTTACAAATTTCTATTGGTCAGGCTCTATCCCACATGGTCCTTTGGATATTTGTAACTCACTCAATATATATAAACATCAAGTACTGATATTCTTTAATTTGACCCATATGAGCTTTTAATGGAATGAATCATCTTCTACTTCCACTCTGTGATAATCAAATTATCCCTCAATTTATCCTATTTTTTCTCCGCAATGCACTCACGTGATGTTCCCCCCAATATATATCATTTCATTTTGTGATATATTTTGGGAAGATAGGGTATTTTCTTTTTAAATTCCCACATTCTTATCTCTTCAACTGATAACCCCTATTTTCTTCAAAAGATAATGATATTTTGAATTTTTCTTGTTTCAATAAAATAATGGGGCCAAAAATAATCATCTCAACCATAAATATTTTCATGAATCATATATTTTCCTGACATGAATATTCCACTACAAATTTCTTTCTCAACATCCTAAAAATATATGACATTACAAAATTTTAAATTCCTTTTAGAAACTTATATTAAATGATCTTTTAATAGAAATTCAATGCTTCTATTGGAAGTTCCATTACATTAACTCAATATTCTACAAAATTTAGTACATAAAAGAGTCTCTAGAATAATTCAAGTAATTACAATGGTCTTTATATGATACATTGTAATTTAATTTGAACTGTTCTTACGGTACCATCTTCTAATTTGTTAATATTTTGATTGAAATATTTGGTATAAAAAATTATCTTCCATAAATATTATGTTCTTCCTGTAAATGAAATATTTTAAATCATCTCACTCTATTATTCAGAAACAATTAATGTATTATGTTTCTTAACCTATTATTATGAAAAATTTCATCTTTTTGTTAAAAATTTGATATTTTTTATCTTTTAGGAATATGATGACAATATTTCTAGAATATCCCTCTAGAATCACAATATAGACTTCTGAACACATTACTTGTTTAGGTTTCTAATCACACTCTGCAGCATAATCCTCTAAAGATCATTCTGTATATTATGTTCAACAAATCTTCCAATGGTGTTTCAACACATTACATTTACATGATTGAATTAGTAACCCAATTTATATTCCTTAGTAATTAATTATAGTATTTATTTATTGTTCAATGTAATTTTTCATGAACCAACCCAGGTTGACCTTGAACCAATCACCTAAAATGATCCATGGTAAGGGAATTCTAGACCCCATGGGATGTAAACTTGTGTCGGGCATTATCATATGAACCAAGGGAATAATTTATCCAAATATAAATAAGCAAAACTACATAGAAGAAAGATAAACAGAACAAACCAATATATATCAATAACCAAATAGAATATATTTTATACAATGGGAGAAACTACGACAAACTACACATCCCAAACCAAAATAAGAACATGACGACCAAATAATCTCCCTATGACCCTGAGGATCACACTTCAATACCGAAACCAATAACAATCCCAAGAGATTGAAACCAACCTAGGAAATTCACCACAATGATCTATATGCGTGAGTATTAAAACTCAATAGGCAGGTGAGAGAAATTTATTCCTAGTAAAATTCCATTAAAATAAAAGAAACATCAATTTCAGGTTTGAAATAAAATATAAAATGTAAGCTCTAACACATTTTTCAATTTAGTAATAATTTCGATCCATTTCATTTTTTCATTTCAAATTTAGTTTCTCTTCCTACATACTCACATTAACATTTTCAAATTAAAAGTGATGTTTTTAGTTCAAAGTAGGAAGAGGACTGTATAAAATATATTCACATTAAAATGTTATTATATAAAACATTGAAATCCAGCTCATCGATTTTCAAATTGATAAAACACACATGGAAACATCCCAATGATCACATAGTAAGGGAAATTTAAAATAAGCACATAGGGTTAATTATCCAGGAATACATATCAATCATCACTATAAAGAACTATGTACCAATAGACATAGTTAGATCATAGGAGCTCATGAATAATCTATAACACACTATAACTCTTTACTCGACCAAAAAGCATGCCTCACTTGATGATATCAAATATGACCTCACACATAGCGACACCCTAATGAATACAAACTAAGGAGAACTATCCAATTTTAATAAAATACCACAAAATATATAATTCATACCTATGGGTCCCTAGTCATAGTATAATCCTAACTTGTTATGTTAGTTTTCTTTGAAAATTAAACAGTTATCCCAAGTTTCCCTTTCCATGAGTAATGAAGAGGGTAACCCGACTGATTCTAACTAACAATAAAATCAAATGAACATACATTATTATAATTCAATGAATAGGACTCACCTGAGTCAACCCAAGGATAAATCTCTTTCTATACAAATATATATCTATGGATTCTACATTGAGGATCTCCCATTCCGCTAGATGTAAATAGTTCATGAGGATTCCATATTGAGTAAGTCCCACCCATTCACATAAATGGATCACCAGGATTCCACCGCAAGGTCATCCCATCCATATAACAAATAACAAGTCAAGAGAATTATGGAAATATGGTTTTCACGGAAGAAATTTTCATGATCTTTAAAAAGTTCCAAATGGGCCTCAAGCATTCATTTTGAAAGAACCAAAACTACCTTTCCAAAAAGGTGAAAATACATCATTCTCATTTCAAAATCATTTATAAGAATCCAATTTATGATCTCACACTGTGTGTAGAACCAAAAACCATTTTCATTAAAATTGAAAACTAGCCACAATACACCGTCACAATACACATCATTTATAATGGAAACGTACAATCTTTCATTAAATACTATGTAACTTGGGGAACCCATTTGAGGAACCCAATTGATCATTTCACATGACACAAATAAATATCCAATGCCAAACATGCATTAGATATCACAAAACACTCACAAATCACAATCAAGTATTTTATCAAACACATTGTTTGTATAATATAAAAAACAATGTCATTTAACAGCAACCAGGTTATAAATCACAACTTTACGCACAAAAAATTTAATCAAAAAAACAAATATTAAAATTTAATATTCATGTAATGTTTAAAAATCCTGAAACCAATCATTCTTTAATTAAACAAAAATTTCCAAAGGTAAAACTACCTCATTCTCACGATGCTTCAACAACGCACACCTAAAATTACACCATGATGGTTCCAAGAGACAAGATTTACCTAGAGTAACCCCAAACACAGAAAACACCCAACATAAATCAAGGAAAACACAAACCATAGAGCCAAAATTCCATGCGAGAATGATATCTCAAGCGAAATTTGAAAGAAGAAGGAAGAGGTAGAAGAAAAAAATAGATTACCTTGAATATGTAGCCTTAAATATTGATCAAATCAACATAGAATCATTATATACAAGGGTGGGAGCATAAGGAATGAGGGAAGAGCCTCCCAGGGTTTAATAAAACTAATGGGGGAAGAATAAGGTGACTTAGGGTAGAATACTAATTTGAGTATAATGGTAAAATTATAATGTTTATGATCTTGGAAGCTTGCACAATTTGGCCACATGTTTTACCAAACCGTGTGTTACTAATTCAACCCTCACTAGACACACCCGAGAACTCACATTGTTTGGAAAAATTGTTTCAATCATACAAAATGTTACTTCCTCAAGATAGAACCTCACTGTAGACTTACTGTATGGGATTTCTAACTATGTGGGGGTCGTTAACATAGAACTAAAAGCATCCCAAGGCCTACATAGTCTCTTAGAGCATGTTTTATGGTTTTTTCAAGCCATGTGTAAACTATGTTCCAACTTCAGTCAAGAATAAAAACCTTATTTCCACAAAAACATATATAGAAACTAAATAACAAACATGGGATCAATGATACACTAAAGTTTACCTCCAAATTCAAAACCCATCACACCTAAAACTCAAGAGAAAACCCAATATCCAAAAATTAACTAGAAAAAATGATGAAAATAAAAAAAACCAAGTGTGACATTGTTTTTCCATGTGATCAGTTTTTTTTATTCAACTTCACTGTTTTTATTATAATGTTTTTACTTCTTTGCTTACATAATTCAGCAGATCCCCTTATTACTATGGAATATTGATCTCCAATTACACTATTATTTTAGTATAAATATCACCAAAATATTCTTTAGGGTCATCAATTTTACCGTATAATCACACTTAAATGATCATTTCTAGTATGATGTTGAAATTTCATTGTCAAACATCATCACTAGTCATGAATGTAGTAAAGAACAGTTATACAATCATATATATTAAATATTTTCTTCTGAGTATAATTATATCCATATATTTATCCATCTGCTATAAGCATACAAAAAATATCTTCATTACTTTTAGTAATACTCACTAAGTAGAACTTATATCTATGTTATTCCATCAACTAATAATTCATCTATACATAGTTTTCTTATTCCATTAGCCTTTCTTCCAAAAACATCCATAAGAATATTTTCCATTAACCTAATCATTAACATCACTATAAAATATTGAAAACAATTAAAATATATCATCATTGTCATCACATGGTCACTTCAGAATGCATCATTATTTATTATGAACCCTCTTATATCATAGAGTAATGTTAATACAAGAGAATTTAATAACATATTTTTTAGTTCCTTGATACTCTTTGGAAATTAATTTGTCAAAAGTAACATCTCTCCCTTCCATGTTAACATTGTTATTGGATTTTATTTATATCAGAAATTTCTCAAAAACATCGATAGTACAATGATATACCATAAAAACTATGGATCTCTATTATGTTAGTCATTTTGGGACATTTCTTGATTACATCCATATTTGAAGAATATATAAAAACTCATTCACATGTGATAGCATCAACCAATAATTATATTTTCATAAACTATAATTTATAATTACTAAAAATGGAATACAATTTCACCTTTATTATGTTCTCTAACCCAATACAAAAAATGAGCATCATGATCTTATTTTCTCTTTCAATATATAATAATGTTTTCTATATTTACAACCACAAATTTTTCAAGGTAGTGATTAAATATTTCATTCATTGGATTCTTAAATATTATGGGAGAATTTATAATTTTAAATGGAATTAGTATAAATTAACAGTGTCCAAAGTAAGTATGAAATGTTTTCATGGAAATACCCTCCATTTTGTCACATAACTAATGATATCCAAATTGATGTTCTATATTGGAGAAATATTTACCACCTCTGAGTTGATCAAATAGATCGTCATCATGGGATTGATGATAAATATTCTTGATCATGATTTTATTAGGATCATGATAATAAATGAATATATGAAATGATATATATTTATTTCTAAAAAAAGTGTTATTTCACTCCATGGTGATGCCCTTGGAAATATGAAACCGTTTCCAATATTTTCTTGTAGTTTCTTATTTAATTTCTCTAATTCAATGAGATATATTATATATATTCTCTTTGATATGGGAATAGATCTTGGTATGACTTTTATTGAAATCTACATATCATGCTCTAGGGGAATATTGGGTAGTTTTTCATGAAATACATTAGTATACTTTGTATAATTGTCTTGTTATCAATATTGACTTCATCCTGATCATTTGATTCCAGACACCTCATTATTTGTCATTATAAATCATTTTATAAAATATTCTTCCATATATATTTCATGATAATTTCTACATTGACATTTTATAACATGGCGATTCTAGAATATTCTATCGAATTTCTTTATCCCAAAAATTATTTTGTTACTTATTTAGGGAAATAATATCAATAACCAATATTATTTAAAATTCAACTAGTGAAATATGAACCTGATTCATATGAAGTATATTACCATAAATTCTATTGGAGTTGAGTAATATATCTTAGATGTGAAAATTATTGCAACATGTGTTTTTGTAAATAGTCCAATATCCAACACTTGTGGTAGTGAATCAATATTCCTAGAAAACATGAATAATATAAAGTAATGTGGTGAAATATAATCACATAAATCATACTCATCTCCATAGAGGAGAATGTGTATGCCTTTCATCATTTAATTATTATGATGAATCCTAACGGTGGTTATAGTGTACACGCATCATTTGTCCCATATTTTGGGAGGTTTTTGTGATCTATTATGTTCATTAAATCTGAGGTTGGGGAATTGATGTACATAATTCCAAAAATCCTTTAATTTTAAGGATTTAAGAGTAATGGAAAATTTTTTGGTATATTCGGTTCCATTTTTACATAGAATGGTCTCTCAATCCCTTATGACAATAATATTATTTATGTCCAAAATTTCACCACATGAGACACTTCCTTGTAACATGGATTCAGTGAACTAGGTGCTTTCGGCCTAATTTTTACATGTTGGTGGTTGAAGTTTCTTTCTCCTATGTAAATTATCAATGAAAATACCATCACATTCTAGTTTACATTTTTCATCCCTGAATAATAAGAGTATCTAGATTATATATACACTTTCATAACACAATGAACAATCTATTAATAGCTTATAAATTCTATATTGGTAAATTCCATTCTAAGACTTGGTTTTAATCCATTAAATAATTGATTGATTTTACTCTAGGGATTAAATATAATAAAATAAGAATAATTTCTGATCCAAATGAATTTTTCATCAAATGTAAAAATAGATTCATAATTATTTTGTTTTATCTTCATGAATTCATGCACCATATTCTTGTAAAGAGTATGAGGAAAATAAATATTGGATTATACTTCTTTTAAATCCTCACATTATGTAGAGTCTATATCCTAATTTTCTATAATATTCATAATTAGAGTCTATATTTTCTTAGACATTCTTTAAAACGATAACTGGTTAGAAAAACCATCTCATGTTATAATAACTAGATAATAGAAAACAAATTTATCAAGGAATTGGTCTATTTCTAATAAAAAAGTGGATTTTAGTAAAAATAAATTTGAGGTGTATGTAGTTATATAAAAGTATTTAATTAAGCTAATGATTCCCTATTTCATTTGGCATACCAAAATGGATTGAATTATAATTGATCACTTGAAAGTGTTGAGTGGGAATCTTTAAAATATTATTTACTTGTTCTCCTATCCTTTTCAGTTTCCAATTGATACAATCATCATGTTCCCAAGCACACCATTTTTAACTTATTTATTATTTTATCTGTCTATTTCATAAATAATGAATATTTAAAGATAATAATACATAATCTAAAATAGAAAAACATTTATCCTAAATGAAATAATTTTTTAGGTTTTCATCTAGTTTATTCTCTGCTTATTTCCAAATTAGGTACTCTAATAGTATCATAAATATATTTTCTAATCCATCATAATAGTTCATAAAGACCAGGTCAATTCTTAAACTACAAAATTATCGTGTTTCAAACAAGTTTCACAGTTAGAACTCTTTTTGTTTCACATATTAATTATTGATTTAATATCCAGTATTTCATTTAATATGTTATTACCCCTAGGTACAACTATTTCAAATCCTACATACAATTTTATCAAAAACACATAGGTTTAATTTCATGTAAAACTACATATTCTCAACATTACCAAAACATCAATATGTTATCCGATAATTAGACTTATCAGATAGACTTACCCCTAGGGTTTTTACTATGTTTTTCTAATATCAATCCCTAAAATAACTAATCTAATATTAAAACATAATATAAATCATTAGTTGATATTGACTAAAATATCCCAAATGAAACATGAAATTATTTTATAACATTTTCATGATATAAAAATTACATCTCAAAAAATAATCTCTCAATTTCATGAAATGAAGTTTTAGTGCCTTTTAAAACAAGATACATAAAAAACCTATTATAGAATAATTTTGAACAATCCTCTACACTTGATCCATAGTTGAATCCATTATAGATCTGTCATAATCTATAGTCATCTTCCTTACCTTGGGAATAGAAATATTAGAAATGGATGATTATTAATCCACATTAAGGGGAAATATATCATCAATACATAAAGGTTAAAATAATAAGAATCATAGAATATGAGATATGTTGAGAAATATCTTATTAAAAGAATTTATAATCAATGAGTCATGATATAAGAACATATAAGAGAAAACATATACTATGGAAAAATATTGTGGAATGATGAGATGATAAATATGATCCATAGAGTATAATCATTAGAATTTGGCATTAAAATGTAACATTCCATTGAGACATACAATTATAATTATTCTTTGTAAAAAACATATGCATAGGATTAATCATATTATGAGAATATCTATAAATGAGGGACCTTTAGTTTTTTAAGTATATCTCAGAAGGATCAAGCAATAATTTGTGATCATATATTATCATGTTAACCCATTCGTTGGTGAGAATATCTAATTCGGATCACCCATTATTTTGTGATCATATCTAAGAATTATCACCCTTTAGTTTTTGAGAATATCTAATAAGTCCCATGTTATATTATCTCATGTAATATAAAACATTGACCAATTCATTTATAAAAAATATAGGACCCCACTCATATTTCATCCACACATACATGTACCAGTTGAAAATCATCATCTTATCACAATATAAAGAACAAGTGGAAATAAATAATAGTTTCATGATACATTAAAAGTAAAATCAATCAATTTTAATAAATAATCCAATGAAATTAGAATTAGTTTCATAATACTTCCAATTGGAATTTATTCAGATTTCATAGCCTAAATAAAATGTAGGAATAAAAATCGATATTATAATATCTCCAAATGGTATCACCGACATTTACATTAATAGAGAAATTAATACCCAAAATTAAATCCCTCAAAAATAGTATTTCATATGAAAATTAATGAATGATTCATGAAAAATTATTTCTAATTAAATATATCATTTTAATATAAATATTAAAGTTGATGTAAAAACATGGTATATTTTTTTGATAACATTCTTAACATTAATATGAAAGAATACGTTTTATATCTCATTAAAAAGTAATTACTGAAAATATGAAGGGAAAAAATGGGAAATAGTTATTTAAATACATTATTTAATAAATGATCCTTGAATTTATATAATGGATAATCAAAATAATTTGGATTTGTAGATAAAATATTTTATTATGAAAGGATGGAAAATGATTTTACTATTTTGAGAAGCTGTATTTCAAACCACATCATAAAATATATATAAAATATTTTTCAAAAAAGGATAATAAAAATATTATGGTTTAAGAATATTTCATATATTTGTGTCTCTGTAAAAATGGTGAACATGGGTGGGAATGGAAAATGTAGACAAGTAGGGGAAACCCATGTTAAATGGGAGTTAAATTATTCTCAATAATGATATACTTTTGAGAAATAAATCCATTATGGTAAATGTTTTAATTAAAAATGTCAATTTATAAATAGAGATGAGTAATTATATTATCAGATTTTAATATAATAAATCCATCTTATAAAACCATATTAAAAAGGTATCATTATGACTCAAGAAATGAATTTGATCCATTAAAAAAATTTACCATGTACTCAAGTTTTCATTAACATGCACTAAACTCCTATATAATTAATAAAAGTTTCTTAGTAAACCAATCCATAACCTTATTCATATAAATATTATTTTATAAACCATATTTATAATTATTATCTGCAATTATAATTAGTATTAGTTATCTTTTTTTTATTATTGGTTGTGACTAATATTGATCGTTTGAAAATGATTTCAATGTACTGATATCGGTATTTATTATTCTCCCAAATTTCACCCTTAAGTAATAATAAAGTGTGTTGGAATACAGTTTTTATGGTAATTTGGAATTTTATAATTTAATAATATTGGATTTTTAGTTATGGTTATTATTGATTAAATTGGTTATAATCATTTTTCAGTGGTTTTTTACATATAAAAGTGGTATCTTAATTAATAAATATAATATTAATTTTAACAATAGAAAAACAAAAGAGAATCATTATTTACTTTATTTATAAGATATATTTAGTAATTTAGTTCACAAATTCATTCATAATATTAATTTATAGCACCATTCATGTATATGGTTAAAACTTCTCAATCACAAACAAACCATAGATAATGGATGATTATAATTACGAAACAAGTTTATTTTGGAAAAATATAATTATAAATGTATAATAATTCTGTTATTTAAATATTGTTTAGGAATTTAATAATATTTTGTGTGTTTTTTTAAAATAATAAATAATCTATATGAAAATTCGGATATATTTCTCTATGGAGGCGGTAATCCACAAAGAACAAAAATGATAGTTCCATTTTTCTTAACAGAAATGGGGAATGGTTTTTAATATTTATTAACATAAAAAATAAAATTAATTATAAAAATATTATTTATTTAATTATATTGGAATTTTATATACATGTTTGGAATATAAGAAATAAAATAATGATGTTTTAGAAAGGAATGTTTGCACGTTCAGAAATTTGTCTTTATATTGAAAAACTCCTTAGAAATGGTGATCTTAAGACAATTTCATATGGACATAGGATGAAGGAAAATAAAAAGGTTTATAAATAAATCAAAATGTGGTGATTTTTTGGAGGAAAATGAAATCATTTTGTGGTCTTGGACTAGTGGTTAGAGGCCTCTTTGTATGTTGTGGGAATCATATCTTTGTAAATATTTTCATTTAGTGTAAACAGAGCACATGTTTATCATGTCAAGATTCTACAAAAAAGGGAAATA
Source organism: Viscum album (assembly GCA_963277665.1). NCBI lineage: Eukaryota > Viridiplantae > Streptophyta > Magnoliopsida > Santalales > Viscaceae > Viscum > Viscum album. Next base: position 616,905,774 of record OY728136.1, read on the forward strand.
ATGGAGGGGATTATGTGATAGGAATTATAATTTCACTAACAATCAATTATGAATAAATTTTCCATATTTTTCAAGTGCTTTAACCCTTTTTTATTACTTTTAAAATTTTATATTTTAATACGGTAAATGGTTATTACCAACATAATTTATTATCAATGTTAAAAAATTGATCTCATTAAATAATTTCTACCAACTAACAAAAAATATGAAATCCATATTGTTATATCCAATTTATATTTTTCAGAAAAATTAATTTTAATGTAAGCACATGTAAAGTGTAAAAAATATTTTTTTAGAAAATATGTATTTTTAAGAAAAACAAATTATGAGTAGGGTAATATTATCCATGTTTTTATTATCATTATTTATATTATATAATAATTTAAATAATTAATTTTATGTCTGTTTTAATATAATCAAAAAACCAATTTTTCCAAAATACTATTTAATCAAATGGAAATCCCCAAAAACCTTTTCTTTTATTGGGAAATATTACTTATATTTATAAGAGGATAGATATAGGTATTAAAAATTAATAATAGTATTTTAAAATTTTATATTTTTACTCCTTAGTTACATATTAGTTCCTTTCAAAGGATTTAAATACTTTTAGGATTTTTTTATCAAAATATCATGAAATTTACAATTTTTGTAAAAATAGTACTTTCACTATTTAACTAAAAATATTATATTTCATATATATTAAAAAACAATCTAATTTTTTTGACATTATAAATTTAAAAAATACAATATTTTAATCTAATTAAAATAATAGGATATTTATATTTAGTTATTAAATTTTAAAAAAGAAAACTCCTTTAATTGAAAATGGTGAATTTTTAGGGCTTTGACTGTATGAGATTCTAATTCAGTATAATATTTTATAGTCTATAGGTTTTATTCTTAATATATGTTTTTATATAAAATAACATATGTTTTATAAGTTTATTTTTTGTGAAATACATGTGAATCACATGGTAATAATGATAGGAAATTTAATAACTAAAATGATGTGTCATTATAGTGAGAATTTTAAAAACCATATGAAATGTTTAATATACTTATTAGCATGTATATGATACTTGTAAAAATTAATAATTTATATTTCTTATATATACTCCCAAAGATTGAAAAAATATCAATGTCATATGAATTAAGAATGAATGTGCTGAAGTTGTTCTATAGTGAGTTAAATACCACAGTGATTTAATGAGGATTCTAATTCAAGATGAGAAAAATATCATCCTTCCATGGAGATGTGTAACATCACAAATAGGGTTCCATATACCAGTGAACCAATCTGGCACATTACATGTCCTCAGGATTATCCTCATGTAATCTAGAGGGTGAGGACAAGAAGTGAGGGTCTAATATGTAATTTATGGAGACTATACACCCTTTATAAAAGTGGAATAATTTTGAAAAAAATCAATATAAAAATGTTTAAAAACAATAAACACTAAGGACAAAATTTTCTTGTTGAACAAAAATTGGGGAAATTTACCATAAACCAAAGAAGTTAATATGCCCTCTCATAAAATTTTCATGTGTTTAATAAAAAAATAAAGACACGCTAACATCTTCCTAGAGAGTATCAATTTTAGGTTCAGTTACATCATCCATTCTCCAACCTAAATTCCAAATCGTCCACCTATAATATGGATTTTACCTTTTCTTGTCCATAAAAAAGGATCTCCATTCAGATACCAATTAGAAATCTCAAGTAGAGTGTGGGTACAACTATATAAGCTACCATCAACATCATCTAAATAAATATCCAATCAATAACAATTTATTATTTGGTATATAGATATAACATACAATCCAACATAATTAAACAAGCTTCACATTTATTATCCTTAAACTAATCACATTTCCCCCAAGTTCATGACGATAACCAATAAAATAATACATAATTAGACCCATATCATATTCTAAACCATATATTATAGGGATATCCCAGGTCATTCTTTCAGGGTATTTCATTATTAATTTAATTCCAATTTCATTTTTTGATTCCTTATAGAAACATTCCATGTACCAGTATCTTTGGATCTAGGAACATTAGTACAATATTAATATCTAGGGGGCATAGAGCATCATTCTAGCACCCCATGGGTATTTGGTGCATAAATCACTCACATAATCATTATTGGTATTTGAAGAACAATTGCCTAACGCAAACCTCATTGTACATTTTCATGCATCGGGGGGTCAGCACATCATCCTGGGACCCCCTAGTTTGTTGGAGAATTAGTCCCAAACCTACACCTAATTATTCATTCATTCAAAATTATCACATATATCATATACATATTAATGTTTAACATCATTAAATTTCTTATAATTCATTCAAATCATGGTGAAAAAAATTATTTATCAATAAAAAACATGGTTCATTACTATAATCAAATGAAATAACATGAATTATCCCCCATTAACACATTTATCACCATTTTTTTCACAACTCATTATCTGATCAATGTTAATCAAAATAAACCCTTTAAATTCCATCATCAACCATGAGATATGTATTTAGTTCAATTATTTTATCCTATTATTTCCATTTTGACAATTTATAAAACATTATTTCAAGGGTATTGGCACAACCCATGACTTTCCTTCAAATACAATATAATAATCTCTAATGATCCAATTGTATATGTGAATGGATTCAAAATCACAATAGATCCAATTCATTAATTCAATATAAATTTTAATTTCCAAATATGTAAAATAATTATTTCAAAAACAAATATGGAGTTATAATCAAGACTACGGGAATTAGAAATTATACCACCTACCAGAAGATCTTTGATGAACATGAACCAGCCCATAGTCTTTAATTCGATATATAACAATTGAATTCAAAATAATGATAATGATTTATAATAAAATCATAGTATAATGATACAATTGAAAATTATAAATATAAACTAGATCTAAAAAATACAACATAGGAAATAACCCCTCTCAAATGAAGGTGAATTTTCAAGGAGAGATTAAACCAAATTATGATGAGATTACATACTATATAGTGATTGATCCAATTCATAAGATCATTGATTTTACTTAGATGTTGTTTGAGGATACAAGATATATTGTTAAAATACATAAATGAAATGGTTATTCATTTTAGGTATAAACATGGTTATTATGGATATAAAATTGGATTTTGGGAAATTAAAAATAAATTTATATGCTTTTATTTCCAATGATCATTGTTTCATGGACAAGGTTGCATGGTTTAACAAACCATTCACCCTAACCATGTGCTCCTACTATCTAGGTTTCAGGATTTTTCCTTTTTGGATGCAAAAATTTCCAAACTATGCATAATCCATAAAAACCCATCTATTTGAGAATTCATGGTTTGGTGATAGAGGATGTATGGTTTGGTCATACTGTGTGGGACCTGCTAAGACTCAAAAAGGGGCACATGTTTTCTAGGGAACACTAAATAATTATTCCTAACCATGCATCAACTATAAATAGCCCCATGGGCTTCTATAATTCTATAAATTTTCTCTAAACAACACTTAGGAGAAACCCAACCATGTTATGATCCTAAAAATGATAAAATAATAAAGGAAATGGGTACAAGACATCTCTAGAAACGTTGGGATCTTTAAATATCCCCACCTTATTATGGCCCATCCTCAAGATCTACTACCAAGATTCACTAATCCTCTAAGGTGAAAATTAATGGAAACTAGTATCACATATCTTCTTAAATCACTCATGTGACTTATGGAACTGATCCGTGCTTCCATAAAACTTTCACAATCGGTAAAATATTTCCTCACAACACATTATCACTTTTATCCAAAACAAAAATAGGATGCTCTTAAATAGACTCATCTGCCTCAAGATCAACATCGGTCACATGATAAGTGTCAGGGTGATTCTATAGAAGCTATGACACATGAAAAACATCATACATAGAGCTAATCCTATATTGATGATAAAATCTATACTCCACTAATATAATTCTCTCCACAATATCATGTTGTCCCAAAAACATGGGCTCTAACATTCTCTTCCACTGAATCCTATGCTAAACTAATATTAGGCACACTCGAAAGAATATAAGATCTAACACTATAATCCAATGAGATCAACATCATCAATAATCATTTGAGTTTAGTATAATCTTTGTTATAGAAATTCATTTCATAATAAAGTTAATCTTCTCAAATGTCTCCTTCATTAGACATGATCACAATAACTCAGACTCGCCTTCCTCCAACCAATATATATGTGATCTGCATGGCCAACCATAATGTTAATCATCATATGGTTCAATATGAATAGTCAATTGATAGGTTTTTTTTTGGTGAAATAAAAAATACATTAGTTCTTCTCCCAAGCCTCAAGAAATTATATGAAACATTCCCTCAGTATGTCCCCTAGTGATTGAATAGTACCATTTGATTTCACATCTATCATTGGTTGAATAGTCATACTCAGAAACACATATTTACCCAATTACTTCAATAATAATTTCATGGATTGAGAATTAATGAAATAATATGGATATGAAACTGTTCTCCATGGAACCCTATTTAATATTTTCATCTCCCGAACATAGATATCATACAACTTATCAGATTTGAATGTTTCTCATATATGAAAGAAATATGATTCTTTTCTAAGACAGTACAGAATCACCAATATACAATCATTCTTATATGGAGTTCCTAGAAGAACCACCAAAATGTTCATGGTAATATCAACACATTTCTATTCTGTAATGGTAAATTGTTGTAAAAATCCATTAGTTCATTGATCAACTAATTCATCATATCACAAGATCTACTATACACTTCTTCAAAATCTAGCACCAATTCTATCGACATTGGTCTATGTACATTTTTGTTAAACCATGACACATCACCCACTTCAATGACTGATATTCATGCATCTACTCCTCATGTATACACATATGCATAATAAAAAAATTCTAGACATAGATGATCTTATCCTCATATATAGTCTAATCGGATTTTCACACCCCACCTTTCATGATTTACCTAAATTAAAAACACCCTGGATCATCATACTACCTCTCCCTAACAAGGTTCAGATGTGTGGGATCAGATGATAAGTATATGAAGGTTATCTACTCATGACCCTCTAAATCTAAATCTGCATATCATCCAACACGTTCAATATATTCCACCCAAAACTAGACTCCTTGACAACCTTTTCTAGTGTCCTCTAGATCGAAAAATCTATAATATTGATTCAATTTCCCATGTATAGGGAAGAAAAAAAATCAATCTACTGCATATATTCTACCCATCTCCACTTCTAGAGAATCAAATCTCATTTATTAAAAATGTATTTCAATTTTTTTATCATTATAAACCATAAACATTTCACCCAACCTATAATACTACCAAGAGTAAAGTAATAAACCACTAAAGAAAACCAATGATCATGTGTTGGGTAATTATGTTCTTGTGGAATCAACTTTAGATACCCATACACTATAACTAGATCCCCTTTCATCAAAAAATCTCTAAGATAGACTCAGTATGTATCAAAAACAATGGAATACTTCTCACCCAACTTGGGTAGGATCAAAATTGCGACATTAGTCTAAACCCTCTTTAACTCTTGGAGAGAATTATTACATTCTAAAAACCACTCAAACATGATACCCTTATTGTTCAGGCCTAAAATTGATGCTTCTAAATGGGAAAAGTCCTAGATAAACCCTAGATAATAACTGACTAATCTAATAAATATTCATATATAAGATACAATTTTGGGCTTCTCCCAATATTCCACTACCAATCATTCTCAAGGTATACTGATGAAAATTTGTAAAAGTTGATTTGGCCTAATAAATTTACCCTATAGATCCATTATTCACCCTTATATATTTTATTGTAGAGATTATTCAATCTCAATGTAATGAATACAATCTCAACATATTGGGAATGATATCAGGATTTTTTGAGTAAACTCATATGTTATCCAAAAAAACAACACAAAATAGATCCATTTACAAGTGAATGATCCATTTCATCAAGTCCATAAACATAGTCAGAGAATTCATCAACCTAAAGACCATCATGATGAACTCATATAGGTCATACCTACCTCTAAAAGAAGAATATGAATTATCAAACATATAACTTTTAACTAATTATAACCCGGCATCACGTTAATCATGGAGAATACATAAGATCCTCTCAACTAGTCCACTAGTTCATGAATTCTTGGAATTGGATATTGGTCCTGAATAATAACTCAGTTCAACTTCCAGTAATCAACACAAAAACAAAATGTCCCACCAACCTTTATAGCAAACAATCCCAGTGAACCCCATTATGGCATACGTTGACAAATAAATCACATATCCATAAATCCATCCATAGGAGCATTAAACTATTTAATATCTGTTGGATCCATTCTATAAGGTGAATTTTAAAATTGATCATCTCCCAATATCATCCCAACTATAATATTGGGAACTATCTCAGGTGGAAGCCTTGATAATTCCTTAAGAAATACATACTTAATTTTATTTATTGAATGTGGAATGATTATTTTCTTTATAAACTCGTCATCATACAAAAGACTTGAAAAACGTTTGGTGAGATTTCCCAGTTGCTGGTTAGCTGGTCTTGTATAGACCTTTTAGATTTCCCATTATCCATAATGAACATAACTGATACCCTTTGGATATGTAAAGGATACTCTCCTACTATAACAATTGATATGGTCTTGGTACAATAAAACCCAACTCTTAACCTAAATTAAATAACAAACAGACTTATAAAGTATGTAAATATCAATAAATAATGTGATATTAATCATCCTTGACCTCATAAACACTTCATAGAAAGATGTATTTTGATTTTACATCCAACAATGTGTCAATTGTCATAACCCTTCTCACAAACTCCACCGTCAGGCTCAATCCATTCACATGTCATGAAGATATGAAATAATTATAGGCTTATATATCGAATAAAATTCTTGAAAGTGTAGAAGATATAAGTACAATACCTATTTCCGTTGATGGACCATCCCTTTTATCCTCAATTTTAATCTGAACTGTTTGTAACTGACTAGTACATTTACCCTATTCTCCATCCTGAGTCCCCTAAGCTAGAATACATTACTAATATGGATTCCCTTTCCTAGAAGTGACACATCAATTGAATCAATTTCCATGACCGGTAGAACTCTAAATACCAGAATGTTACACTGCATCAGTCCACCTTCTCATACTCTCATTTGGTCTAGCTCCTCTATCACTACCAATCTATCATGGGTTCCTATAGAACCACTATAGATTAACAATATTTACAAAAGCATAATACTCTCCCACTTATTGGTAACACTACATAAATAAGTGAACTATCCCACCACATGTACAAAAAATAACATGATTATTTACCTAGGTAAATGATCCTTTTCCCATGCTTCTCTATTTGCTACTTCCTTTGTTAATTTTATCATATTTATTCATCCTAATATCAAAGGAATTCATATTTATCATCCATATATAATTTATTTTACTTCAATTGAATCATATTTCCGGATCCCTTTATGAAATGATATCACGATTCACCACCTCATAAAACATCTTTAAATTGATGTTATTTAACTCAAACATAATCTCACATTTAGTTCTATCTCGAAATCGTATCATCGCAGTTACTTCATCCCCTACCAACATCGGAACAAATCATTTCAACTAGGTAAATAAATTGGTATAGACATCATTGTCATGATTACCTGATTCTTCCACATATAATCTTCCTCCCTCTCATGCTTGAGAATATCTGGGTAAATCTGTTTTATGAATTTATCCTAAACATCATTCCATACATGTTCTATGATACCTCATCTTGAGTATGAATGTCCCACCAAAAGTTTTCATGAAATTGTAACATATAATTACTCAATATTACTATTTCATCAGCATGAGTCTCTAAATGTTCATGAAATTTCAGGATTCATTCAATCTGGAATATAGTTGCATCATGTCCACCATCTCTAATGAAGGTCAGTGGGTGCTGTAATAGGAACTCCCATGTAAGTTCAGATATATTTTGTACACCTCATCTTTAGTATCTCTCCATAAACTATATAATGAGAGAGAATTTATCATGGAACATCCCTCTCTCACCCACCCATAGAACCCCCTGATACACTAGTTATGCTACAAGAGGATCATTTCTAGCAATGTCTAATTGTAGTCCTAAAAACAAATATTTTCATTGAGGCATATCTCTAAAATTATAAAGACCCATATTATGAAACAAAACACATTATTAACACATTTACAGTATAGTTTCACATATATAAACGTTAATTCATCCCTCATACATTGTCCCATGGTCAAAACCAAGGCATTATCACTACTCTCAACTATCCATAACCAAGGTTTTGTTAAACATGGGGTATTAATCATTCCATATTTCATGTTTCTCTTTAGACACCCATTTTATGCATATCAAATTATCATTTTTAGCATCTATTAATCCATTTAAATTCATCATTAAGGGAAATTTATGTTAAATTACACTATTAACGTAATGGATTTTCATTTCAACGACTCACCCAAGACTAGTTTATCCATGCATGCCTAAAATGATGCATGTCAGATAGAATCCTGAGTTACTAGAATTATTATTATAAACTCAACACCCATTTTATATTAATATGTGTGTAAAATAATAGAAAAATAATTACATCCAAAATAATTGCATCACCCATGGTCAAATGACATTCAATTGTAACAACATACATCAACAACAATAATCCTAGACTTGGTTTATGGGTTCTCCCTTGAACATAGGTTAGATACTCCCATTAATAGTATAATGACCAAGTCTTTACTCATCCTTTTCTCCATTCTATCTTTCCAAAAATATAATATTACATAGTTGAAAGTAAAACCTACCTCTAATACAACTTTATAATTCCATGACCCAAGAGTGACATGAGGTTCCTGGACCGAGCACATTATATATCCTTAGGTGCACCTCCATGTATGTTAGAGACTGCCGACTAGAACCAAGGGTATAATATGTAATGTGGTTAGACTATACCAGATTTATCAAAGGGGTAAAATAATGGAATTAACTAAACAATATCCAAATTATTATAAACAATAACTAAAAAATAGCATCATCTCATGATGAACCAAAACATGGGAAAATTACTATATATCAAAGAAGTAAATATTGCATTCCATAAAAGAGTAACTTGCATAATGATAACCCAAAATAAAGACACAATAAAACCCCTATATAATTTCCTGACACCATGTATGGATTCTTCATCCATGCTCTATCTAGAATCATAACTCATCAGTCTATCATTGGGGACTTTTTATTATCTGGTCCCTCAAACATGATACCTATTTAGTTACCCATTAGGTATCCCAGGAAGTGTGTGAGTACAAATCAGTAATCCCCATCCAAAAAAAACTAAAGAAATATCATGTCTATTATAGTTTTTGTAGTTGTATAAATAAATAAATAAAATCCAAAAATTGTAATCAGGTTTTACATTTACTATTATTTAATTATCCAAATAAAACTTTTGTTTTACGGTAAAACTTGAATCAATCGTACCTACTTCAGTCTATTCCAATGTCTCAACATTACATCGTAGTGATATCACAATTCATTCATTCCTTTTGTTAAATTATTCATTTATTTCTAATTTCATTTATGGTTCTTTGGAGTAATCGTCCATTTAGCAATATCTCAGGAACATGGAACCATAGTCCAATTAAAATATATTAGGGGCCAAGTCCATTATGTTGGTACACCATCAGTATTAGTATAATTCATCCCTTACCCACACCTCATAGTTATTTTTACCATCTGTACTAGTACCACACCTAATTATTAATATGCATGCATCATAATCCTACAACATCAGCTTAGCACCCCATGGGTATTTGGATAATGAGTTCTTATCCCTCACCTTGTTGTTAAATCACTCACAATTATCACATATATACAATTAATATCAAGTTTCACCATCATTATAATTCTTTTAAATCAATTTCATCATGGTGAATCACTTCATTTATCAATCATAATAATGGTTCTATACTTTAATCACGTATAATAACATGACCAATTCCCCATTGACCCATTTAACAAAATTTATTTCATAACTCATTAACGAAAAATATTATGTAAAATAAACAATTTAAATCCAATTATCATCTAATATATTGAAATTTTTTTCAATTCCATTAACTCATTATTCCCCTTTTAACAATTCATAAAAAATCATTCTAATGGTATTGGAACAACCCATGGGTTTCCATCAACCCAGGTCTCATAACATCAAACAGTCCTACACGATCCATGATGGGTTACACAATCACTTGGGAATTAATTCAATATTTAAATGTAAAATTCAATTTCTCAATGTGAAATATAAATGGAATAACTACAAACACTAGATCATAATCAATACTATATGAATTATAAATTTTTCCACCAACCTCAAGATCATTGATGAACACTTTACAATAAGTAGCCCTTAATTCGATGTGGATTTATTGAATACACAATGATGAGGAAAATATAGGACCAAAACCAAGGATCAAGATCCTACTAAACTATATCAATCAAAAAAAATATCTATAAAATATTCCAATATAGGAAATCATCCCTCTCCAAGGATAAAGAAATACGGGAAAGAGAGGAATCCAATATAGGAAGAGGATACATACTATAGAGGGTACAATATCATTCAATGGTACTTTTATTCTAATTAGGAGGGGTTTTAAGATTCTATGAATCCTCATAGAATCCTCCAAGAGTTAGGGAATTCATGTTAGTTAAAAAATATGGTGATTAGGGATATAAATTGAGATTTTGGAAATCCTAAATAAATTTTCATGGAATTTAATTCTTACGCTTATGGGTTCTTGGGTGGGGAATCACAATTTGACAACACATAAATCCTTATTTTATATAGTGAATGGATTTTCCTACTTGGGTGAATTTTTATCCAAACCTTGGAACATCCAATTAAACCCCTCTATCCAAGGGGGTATAGTTTAGGGTGGTATGTTGTAGGGTATTTTCAAACTATGATCCACCTCCTATGATATAAAAAGGGTTACATAATTTCTTGGGGAAAACAACAATGTTTTCTCTAACCCGACACGAACCATGAAAAATTACATGGCCTTCCAAAATTCCATTAACTCACTTGATACCTCGCAAAATAAAAACTCAACCATGGTATGATAAAAAAAATGGTATAAGAATGTCTAAAAATGGGTACAAGGCATTTCCAGAATGTTTGAGATCTTATAGTAAGAATATCATGTCATGTATTTGATTTGGTAAATAAATATCCTATAATATTAATTCTATACTTTTATGTGTCCCCATACGATAAAAATCCCAAATCATATTGTATGTTAAATATAATTTCACAGGGTATATTTCTGTAACCCCTAGGGATTCTATGATTTTTTCACTGTATATTCTCATAAAGACTAGTAGGTAAAAGTAATGGTGATTATGGAGGATTTTTTAGGAAAACATTTCATGATTATCTGGGTGATCATTATGAGTAAATGAAAAAAAAATTCAAGGAGGTTATCAAAAAAGAATCTTGGTTTGGTATTTGTTATTTTATTTATGGATAATTATTTTTGATAGGAAAGACCCATAATTAATTGGATTAAAAGAGATATAGATAAATGGTTTTCATTTTATAAAATGTAATAACTAATATCCAGGAATATATAGAATGTATAATAATTATATAAGGATAAGAAGCTATATTGTGAAAATATTATATAGTGAGAAACCTAATGTGATGATAATTCTGAAGATCCTATCTGTAGAAGGTGGTAATTCTTGATAAGGAACAAGACAAAATTATATATAATTTATGTATTATTTTGAATATGTTCTAGAAGTTGATGTCTTATAAGAGGAATAATATAAAACATTTTAATATTGTGACCGTCAGAAGTTCATCTAATAATCGCTTACACTATGTTAGAATTTTTCTTATCTACAGATGGAAACTATTAAAATCTACTTTAGGGTAAAAAGTATTGTGAAACTCTATTGGGTTCCAGATAATATCTTCCATTTTCCATATTAATTTTATTTTATTTTTAATATAAAATATATGACTCATACTCAAACTGGATATATCAAGTATATACTCACCCACAATTGGAGAAATCCTTATATAACTCTTATGTGCCTTGTTTTATTACTTTTATTAAATTTGTGTAAGGATTTGAACTAATATTATATTGGTTCATACTCTAACGAGTAATAAAGGTATATTCATGAAATAGAATTGTAAAAAAATTATGGATGACCCCACCAACCCTCTCAATGAGAAATATTATTCTTTGTCACTTCATCTTTTCTCTAAGAAATATAATTCCCAATATTAAATCCACATTCAGTTGGTGATGCAGAATTCAAATTCTATTAACAATTGAGGTGTTCCAAATGTTAATAGAAAAAAATCATGGATGGAAGAGTGAGAAAATTTACAATCTTATTTTACAAATCCTATAAGATATAAATTTTTCTACTATTGGATTACAAAAAATTATAAAACATGTCCCCATTACATTTTTTGATAAAAAACGTACATGTGGATGGATAGGTAAGAAATAACATTATTTTTTCACTATAAAAAAATTATAATAAATTAATGGGATTTCAAATATAAAATTGAATTTTGGGGAAACAATAAAGAACATTTAAAGGGAACGTGAAGGTTAAATAAATAATTATTCAAATATATAAAATGATGAGGGTGTGAGGATGAAAGATGATAAAACCATTTATGGTTACTTTATAAGAGTTAATCAAATATTCAGATATTTCAAATATTTTGGAGAAAAAAATATAAGACTCTACTAGGGCTGTGAATTTGATTGAGAACTTTCCAGTCTTGTTTGATCTTAAAATTTATGTAGTAAAAGACATAGATTACTTTCCACTTTATGAATTTCATAATATTATTTTTTCTTATGGTATAAGGAAATATATATTTTTCATGAATAATATCCAGGAGGAAAGAGGGTTTCAATCCATGATAAACTCATCCTCAATTAGAAAGAATATGATTAATCAAGTGATTTATAAGATTAAAAGAAGAAGAAATTGATAATGATTATAATATAATTACATAAATATTATCTCAAGGAAAATCATTAATTGAATCCTCAAAGGTACACTCTAATTAAAATTATTCAAATTTTATTAAGTTGGAAATCTTAGAATTAATTTTCAAATGGCTAAATGTGATAAGTATGGGTTTGATGAGAAATAAGAGAGATCATAGAAAATAATTTGAGGTTTTAAAATCAAGGGATGTTTTAAAATATCAAAATAGACTAAAAAAGTTTCCTAGAAGTAATATAAACAATAGTGGGAAAAAACATAGAAAAATTATACACATTATACATCCAACTATAAAAATAGGCTTTCTAAGTATTTATAACATTATATATCATATTAGAAGACAATAAGAAACCATAATTAGTAAATAATTAGTTGGTAGTGAAAAATATATAGAGAATATGTTTAAGGAAAAAAATGAAGCATGTATTGGAAAGAAAAAAACACAATAAGGAAATTAGGCTTTTATAAAAACATAAGGAAAATAATAATTAAGAAAATAAAGATCCCTGCAAGAATCAATAAGGATAATTTAAGGAAATTGGAAATTTCAAAATAAAGTATACAGAGGAATAGAAAATTGTAACTTAACTTGATGAAAATTACCTATAATATAATAATAGATAAATAATAATAACTCAAAGTGTCTTGTAGCAGATGATACTCTAAAGATGAAAAATGAGGCTGTCATCAAAGTATTTAAAGTTAAGGATGAAACTTATAACGTTAGTGAAAAATAATTAATTGATTTGGTATCTTATATCCAACTTAATTTTTACATTTTATTATATATATGTTCAAACACAAGAATATTAGTAAATCTATATTAATATGGTGAACATTTTTTAGTGAAAAATAAAAGGGACAGTTTTTATAGAGTATTTATCGCATATAATTATCCAAGTAAATCCCCACTATGATGATAATTTTGAAGTATTATGAAAATATTATAAAATATTTGTTTTATGGTAAGATGACATCTATTTAATAAAACCAAATGAAAAATACTATTAGGTTCCAACGTTTAAAAATAAATTAATACATATTCTCAGGAATTTAACACTTGGTAATCTCCAAAGAGGGGGATATTAGAACAAACCCTAAAGTAAAAAATTTCACATGTTATACGAGTCATTGTATATAATTATATGGGGATATGTCTACTAGTCTATAGGGTTGAGAATAATATTAATATATATCATGAATCATGAAATTAAATTTATTTTATTAACAATAAGACATTATAAGATCATGGTGAAATAGATTATGTTCGGCACATAAAAAACGATATAAAATTGATTGAATATGTTAAGAAAGTATTTTTCTATTATAAGACCAAAAAATGATATCTATATCTCTTAGATTTGAATGGAAAACTCTGATTAAGTTTATGGTAATTGTGGTATATCAATGATTTTATTTTATAGGGTAAGATAAATTTGTATCAAGTATATATGTTGATAACACAACTATGCAACCTTCTGTTTGAGCTATCCAGAAAAAGGGATTTTATTATACAGTGAGTATTTGTATGAGATCATTGTAATTATAATACTGAAATATTTAACCAGTGGTTCCTCAAATTTTTTTTTATATGATAATATTGGTATTTAAGTAATTTCTCCTAATTTCGTTAAGAAAAATTCCTAGAGAGACACATAATAAGAGTATCTATAATTCCAGTTAAAATATAATTTATTTCAATATCATGACAAATTATATTATCTAAACTAAGAAATATTAATTATTCTATTTATATTGATCCAAAAGAATCAATCTGAAGTTTCTCTAGCTCGATTACATGTGTGTTGAATATTAAAAAATATTTTTTCTCTGATTCTTGAATAATAAATATTTTTTTTATTCAATTAATAATATGTTGATGTTTACTATTTTATATAAATATTTATTAATTAAGACTTAATATATTCCTTCGAGTTTCGGGCTGAGTAAATTGTCAATGTGAAATGACATTAAAATATCTATGATTTAATACATGTTAAGAAATAATAATAATAATATTATTATTATTCTATTATTTATTTATTAATTTTTATTATTACATTTATACGTCAAGATTACTTAAAAATAATAAATTAGTAAAGTTTAACTTTTTAATATCAAATTCGCAAACCTAAGTTTATGACCCTTCATATATAATTTTATAGAATATAGTGGTTGTGCACAACACATTTTCCCAATATAATGAAAGAAGATAACCCTCTTAATAATAATCTCATGAATGAGAAAGGATAATCCACATCTTCCCTCTCAATATCAAGATGAATAGAAATAATCCAGAAATACTGAATGGATAATTGTTTTGATCATCCGAGAATGACATTAATTTTTTTGGGTCATTCGTTCTAGCACCTAGAGTTCTGAGAGTGGCAGTCCATTGTTCATAGAAAATTTATGGATAATTCTAGGGTAGTTGTTCTTTAGATCCTTCATTACAACAATGGTATGAAAATAATTTCAATCATGATCATTAATAATAAACTAATTCAATGTTATGGTAAATATTTCTTATAAATAAATTATAATTTATTTGTGAAAATGTTCCTTTGAATATTTTTGGGGATCTGGTCATCTAGTTCAATGGATTAATCAAAATAAACTGATGTAATCAATTATTTTTTCACTACCTCAATAACGTACATTTTTCCCATAAACATTCTTGTGGATTCAAAGAAGTAAAATAATAATATTATATTTATTTTTCAATCATTCAAAAATTTCTACTTTGATTTTTATTTCACCATTTCTAGTTTCCCATTCTTAATCCAAAATTCATCCATTATTTCATTTTATTTCATTTGACTTAGAACATTATAAGAACATATGAAAAACAAATGAGGGTCTCATTAAAATTTAATAAGTATTTTGGATATGTGATAGGGATACCAGATTTGTAATGAAAATATACATGTTATGTACCCATGGTCAAGCACACCAATAGGTAGCGTGAATATTTTTTCATTTCATGTGGGGGTTTGGTATGCAGCATCATTGCACACTATGTATTGACAATATATTAGAAAATGGTTTTATAGGATTTACATGGTATGTAGCTAGTGAATATTTTTTAATAATACATTTTTTTTCTTCATTGGAATCATGGAAACTGAGTCGTTAATGTATGTGGCATGTAATTAATACATTTCTTCTAGTTACTACCAGTCGAAACAACTATCAATATTCAATATTCATGGAAGTTGGTAGTTTTTTCACATAACTTATCATGTTAAAAACCGAGTCCCTATGTGTGTAGTGTGGTTAAGCATATTGAAAATATAACTAATGAAAACTCAACTATATGGTGTGGGTTGGCTATACACATAGGGTGATAAGATTTTTTTCATTGAAAATGTGCCATGTTTGACAAGGGATATGTTATAATAAGTATTGTATTAATAAATTATTCATCATGTAATTCTATAGGTAATTGAAATGTTTTATTTTATTACACAATGTATACTTGATGGGAATTACCAACGGTACACATCATGTATATTTAATGAATATTGTGTATGAATAAATTCTATGAAAACAAAATGTCTTGACTCTTGAAAAAATATGATGTGTCTTTTAATAAAATATTTATATGTGTACATTCCATTCATGCACATTATACATGAAAAATAAAAAATAAAACATTAGTCACACTCTATTTTGTGTGACAGAACACATTATGTAACAATTGAACTTCATAAATAGATTTTGGAATTAGCGTATGGGTTAAACTCATTGCACTTATAGAATAAACCATATACATAATTAGTTTTAAATTAAATGAAATATTATTTAATTTATTTAAAATTACATATGAACAATTTAGATAAAACAATTAAACAATTAATATGATGGTTAGTTTATTAATTTGAAAATTTTCTCTAGATAAATAACATATTTACATTTATACTAGATTGTTCTAAATTTAATGAATATGTATGTGAATAAGATCATGGTATTCAATTAAATATGCATTGTTGTGTTAGTATTTAATTTAATTAATTTTTAATCATGTTTTTGTCATAAATTAATTATTATATTAATTATGATTATACGTGATTCATACCTTCTTCATTATGTATGAGACTATGTGTCCATTATTTGTTTTGTATAATCCAGCACCTATATTTCCACTCACTTATGTGTGAGTAAAGATATTCATATGAAGGATCTCTTAGGAGAAAGGAGATGGTTGTAAACTAGTTTGAGGTGAAACTAGCCAATGCAGATACACTGGTTAAGAGATGGAATATTTTAACTGGAGCCCGTCCAGACGAATGGAGTTATTCCCCTATGGGAAATGACTAATTTAACACCTTCATGGTAAACCAACCAATATTAGAAGATCATTTCCACCCCACATGTTAATTTTATTTATCCATTTTTTGTAATTTATTAATGTGATGTATATTTATTTTGAATTTAAATGTCAAAACATGTAGTAAGAATATATAATTCTTGCTAAGATAAAATAAAATAAACTGATTTATCATAAATTATTTTTTAAGGGCATGGTATATTAATTATGTAAAATTCTCCAAATATTAATAAGAATTTACATGAATAAAATAAGGAAAAAATATACAAAAGAAAAAATCTATCCGGAAAATATTAATACATATATTTCTTCCATTAACTGATTTAGAATGAATCTAAATATTTGTGTTTTGTTCTTTCCCTCATAGAGACACTTTAATTTATTATAAAATTATTATGGATTTTTTGGTTTGAATTAACCAATTTTACATCAATATTAGTTTCCCACACATGAAATTTAATAATTTTGATTCCACTAATAAGTAACTCCATGTTATGATTTCTGTACAAAGGATTCCACTCAATATATCAATAAAATACTAATTATGGTATCTAGAAAGACTTCATACCTAAATACCATCATGCAATTTTTCTAATCCCAATTCTAGGATATGATAAGAGGAATATAAAAAATTTCCAATCTAATATACACATGACATTATATTATGAATCTAATGTTAAGGGCTATTGGTATTTTTTGAAATAGTTGGAGACTAATAATATAATATTTATCACAAAACAACTTTTCATAATCAAAATAAAGTACTAAAATATTTTTTAAATTTTTATTAGGAAATAAGAAGTAATATCAACATGACGTTTTCCTTATGATCAATATTTGAAAAATACAATCACCTAACCAAAATAAACTTACATGAGTGTTCTAATAAATTGTGCGTCATATTATTCCAAGTTCAGAAGTTCTATGTGCTAAAGTAGTTTGTTTTAGAAAAATATTTCTTTAAGAAGAATTGTGATGACGACCAACAACTATTTTAGAAACAAATAGATTATTCTTTTGACTAAAATTAAATCATTATATAATATATGTCTAGTTTGCTTCATACTCATTGTGATAACAGGATTTTATAAACCATATTGTTTTATCTCTTTGATATTTAACATAATATGTCTATACCAAGGAGGTATGAGATATAAAAATTAATTTTTACATTCAAACGTAGAGAAGTTTTTCCATATGATCATCATGTAGTCATGATGATTGGATATATTTAGTATTAGATATTATAGGTTTCATTCTAATAAACATGTTATGCATTAAACTTTTACATGACCTTCTACCTGGTAGCTTCTCTAGTTTTATTGAAAATTTTATTAGATAAATATTTAGAATTCCCTCCATATTCTATTTACATTGATTCACCGGAGAATAAGTATATGCAGTAATAAATTTTTTTTATATTTATGGTGAATAATCCAAACAAAAAATGAGATATCTCCCAAGAAAAGAACCATGTATAAGGCATTATTGAAACGCCATACCAAGAGGAAGAAGATGAAGGTTTATGATAAATAACAATATGTAGTATGTTTTTTGTCTTTAATAAATGTAGAAGGAAAAATGAACTTAAACATAGTGAATCATTACATTGAAAATCCGAGTGTATTTTTTATCAAATATAATATTTAAATTTCTATGAATTTGTAATTATATATAGCTTATCATGCTCTCATTTATATATAAATTCAACAATGAAGTATTTAAATAAAGGTTGATATAGGTGAGGTGGATCTTAAATATTCCATAGTAAAAAAATAATATTGGAATCAATTGAAATAAGAGGCTACCAAATTACTTTATTGATGGGTTTAAATCTATATTTAAATAACCATAATTATGTTCCAAGTGTAAGAAAAAATATATATCTAGGTATAGATTAGATGTACATGGATTTATTTTTATGTTTATAAATAATAGATTATAATTTTATAAAGATAAAATATGTTATGGTATTTAAACTCTTAATAATGGAATTTTATGTATGAGAATTTAATAACCATGTGTTTAAAATCAATAAAATAAAAGAACATATAACTCAAATATCATATAGTTGTGGAATCATTATTTTTGTCACGTAAATAAGAATAATTTGATCAATCGATTTCAATAGGGGTATTTGGATTCTTTTTAAATAAAACAACTTGATGTATTTCGCACCCATTTTGATGGCAAAATGACCAAATTATATTTATTTGAATGGGTTAAAAGGGTACATAGTTTATTGAATAAGTTAATATAGACATGTGCGGACATTTTATAGTTTAATCTAGAGGTGTATATTCTTACATCAAAAATTTTACTGATGACATAGGTAGATATATATTCGTCTACATAATGAGGTATATGTTTGAATCTATTGAGAAATTTTATGGTGTTAAATAACGAAGTAGATAATAATATTGTTATGAAGATAATGAATATCTAGTTAGGTTTTGGATAATAGTATCTTATACAAGATTTTATTGATTATCTATGGGATTTTGGGATTTTATCTCAATTCAATCCTTGGTATTCATCACAATGGAATAGTGTTAGTGAAATTAGGAACAATACCATGTTATATATGATGAGATATATGATGATTAATGTTAGTCTTTCAATACCCATGTAGGGATATATATTATAAACATCAAAATAATCATAGAAAAATGTTCCAACTAGAGTGTAAAATGATATTCCATATAATATTATTCATTGGTGGAAATCAATATTATCATACAAAAATGTGTGGGGATGTAATGTGTTTGTTATGGAATATTCAGGAAACACAATATACCACATGGTATAAATTGTATATTTTTAGGATATTCAATGGAAACAATATGTAATTTTATATAAAAACATTCAAATATAAAGGTAATAGTGTTCATGAATTCCATGTTCCTTCAGTGGGATCACATCTAAAAAACATATAATGGGATAATATTTAACATTCATGAATTTGAGGATAAAAAAACAAGAGTTGAAATGGGTGAACATCAAAAAATCCTCAAGAATGAATTTGAATTAAGGAAACATGTTTTGTCTTGGAGAACTAGATATGTTATAGAACTAGACAGGTGAAGTTTTCTTCTTACTAAGGATTGTGACTCATTATTTTTTAATAATGATGATCCCACATCTTATAAGTAAGGAGTTTGAACTGATGTTACCTTGTCAGCCGAATCCCTGAATTATGAAATTTGTTATATTTACAGAAACTAAGGATGGATTTTGGTATATCTTATTTTTCATTTAAATCATGTTCATTAAAAATATATATTATGGATGAAACTAAACATGTAATATAAATTCAATACATTTTGACCACGAATAGTGGATGAATGGTTTAAAATCTTCAAGGTATAAACTATTATGAAGCCTTTCCACCACTCTATATTCTAAAATACATTATAATAATTGATTATATAATAGATTATAATGGTTATGAGATTTGGAAAATGTATTTAGAAATATGTTTCCTTAATGGGGTCCTCATATAAGATATTTATATGACACAACTTATGGGGTTTGGGAATAAAAAAGATTCTTATAAGTTATAAAAGTTTTAAAAACTTGTTTATGGGTTAGAGAAATAATACATGTCTTTAAAAATTCATTTTAATAAAGATATTAGACAAATTGGATTAAAAACAATGAATTCTAGGCATTTTTATAATATTATTAGTCTGAGTAGATTTATATTCATAGTAGTATATGATGATGATATGTTAACAAGTGGAAATGAAACACTATTTTTCCAGTATATTATGGAATGGTAAAATATATTCTTATCGATGAAATATTTTAGTGAAGTTGCCCATACACAAGAGATCAAGATTATTTTTAACAAATCTATGAGGCAACTTGTGTTAACATATTTTAAATTCCTTGAAAAGGTATTAATGATATATATTATACAACAATCCAAGAGGGGATTTATAATAATCTCACATTAAATAAATCACTCCATGAAAATGTTACCTTATAAACATGATGATATAATTAGTATGAGTATGATTCCTTACACATCAGTAATAGGATATTTTGTGTATGTCATGAAATATATAGGTCTTGACGTTGTCAACGTATTGATTGTGGTAAAAATATTTCAATCAGACATAAGCGAATATACTTGTATAATTTTTAAGAATATCATAATGTATCTAAAGTGTATAAAGGATACATTTTCGGTTTATAGATGATATCAGGAGTTAGATATCAAGGGATATAGGGATTATAATTTTCGTATAAACCAAAATTATATAAAATATAAATTGGGAAATTTCATCTACCTTAATAGGGGATCTTTGAGCCCAAATAGCTCAATATAGCTAGTGGTTAATGATTCTATATTAAATTATTAGTCAATTTAGGAATGTAATGAAACTAAAGGATCAATATTGATACCAAAATCTATCTAGAAGCATGATGTGGTACTTAATAGTAAAGATGATATCAGAATGTATTTCCATAATACTATAGAAAGGGTCTTTTCTAATGATCCAAGGTTGTATCAACAGATTATGTATGTAACTTAGTAGTACAATACATTGAGTGATTTATATCAAATAGGTTTTTTATAATATCTCAACCAAAATGACCATTAAAATGGTAGGTGGACCCATAACCACATGGCCTCAGGCATGCCTCCCCATATGCAAGAGGATTCCATATATCTGTGGGAGACTAAAGAGGTGGCGGGGGGAAATATACCCTAATTATTATATTATCACAGGGTTTATGGGGTTATAGTTATTAGAAAATAAAAGAATCCTAAATAAAAGAAATACATAGCAGCTGAGGAATTATATAATCTGAATATAAATGGCCAACAACAATATACAACAATGCATAAATGTATATATGATGATACATAACTAAACATTAGACATATAGCAGGTCACAAGATACATTAAAGTACATGAATAATGAAAATTGTAAAAATACATGAGGGTGAACTCCATGAGAATTCTAATATCTATCTCAATCCCTTTATATTAACTCCCAAGAAAAATCATAACAACATAAAAAATAATACTTGGTCATGAAAACATGAGATCTGATCAGGTTCCCCATAATAATGGAATCCTAAGAAAGGTGTGAGATAAAATCCCAGTAGGCCACAACAAATGGTGTCTCTATATATATCCAGTCCTTGAATAATTTGTTAATGTAGTGTATATGTATAAAGAATTATAAACAAGCTGAATAAACAAATATCAGTCGACTCATGTTCCAACAGGAAACTGGGATAACACTACCTACATCGTCTCATGGTTGGAATTCATGACTGATAAGTGACTATATATATAGTAATAGAAGATTTTGTTTAGTTATATATTTTATAAACCTATATATAGTAAGTATGTACAGATGTAAGTAGCCATATATCTAGAATACTAGGTGTTTGCCAGACCAAGGTGTAATGTCACGACCAATCCCTTAGTGCCCGTGTCTTGACTACCCCAATCCCACCATCCATAGGTTAGGGGCTAGCAACTAGCAATGAAGGCATATTCCCTAAAACGGGGTAGGCATTGCCTTTATAACCTGTAACTCACGCAACCAATCACACAACATGATACAAACACAAGTAAACTGAATAGTAAAAAATTGTTTGTACAGTAAGTAACAGGGGCTAGAATACAATCCCAACTGGAGAATACAAGAAAACTGGAAAGTACAAGTAAACTGAATAGATCATGTGATCATCTGCCAAGGATCCAACCTGAAGGGTAGGTAATGCTCTCAAATGGTCGTCTATGTGGTACTCCTTTCCTATGGTCCACCCCCGATCTACCTCTAGTCCGTGTAACATTGTCCTTAGCCAGTGATGTCCCTTTTCTACCCCAAACACAACAACATACAGGCATAGCCCATGCATGGGAGAGGATAACGATACTAAGTAGGGACCCCAAGACCACCCAAAGTTCTCTCAAAATTCAAAAAGGATATACCAAAAAGCTTGAAAACAATTTTCATCCCTACTTAGGTATATGACCATACATATACATAAGTTATCAAGTATATTCATCTCATTAATGAGGAAACACAAGGCCCAAATCCACATACCATGGCTCAACTGTTCCACAGAGGAAGGGATAACATGAAGGTAACACCATAAAGGTAAGTACCACAAAGGTAATACCACACAGAAGAATGCTGCAATGGATTCACCGTGAAGGAAAGTACCACACAGGTACTCCACACAGAAGAATACCACAAAGGTATAACCATGAAGGTAAGTACCACATAGGTATGCCACACAGAAGAATACCACGATGGTATCACCACGAAGGAAAGTACCACATGGGTACATCACACAGAAGAATACCACAAAGGTGTCACCACGAAGGTATGTACCACACAGGTAAGGCAAATAGAAGAATACCACCAAGGTATCACCCGGAATGAAAGTACCACACAGGTACGCCACAAAGAAGAATACCCCAATGGTATCTCCACGACGGTAAAGACGCAACTCACACCAGGTATAACTTATGTATATAAGTACAGATGGTTATTTGAAGGGTAGATCATATTATTCTATTATGTACCACTTCTTATGACCCAAACAGGATTGATAGGTAACTAACCCCCACTGACCCACATAGGACCTAACCCACATAATATCAATATGCGTTGTCCCACACAGGATCGATGAGAACTAACCCACATAGGACCTGACCCACACAATATCGGTATGCACTGACCCACACCGGGTCACTGAGCGCTAACCCAGAATGGATCTAACTCACATAGGATCGGTATGCGCTGACCCACATAGGATTGATGTTCTTTCTTCACGCACAACCAGACACAGGGTTCCCGCACTAAGATTGCTTGATTCTGGGAGGTTATTCTCCTCAAGTAACAGGTCAATACTCCAAATTCCACAAAATCCCGTGAAGAAGTGTTCCAAAGGTCGTTTACTTCATAAGAGACTCAATGAAACTTACGATGTGTCAATCATATGCCTGATATATAAATTATTAACGTTTTTGCTTTGAGGGCCCAGTTGGATTCAGGGTTTTATCCAACCCCACCGTACTCCAACTTTATGAAAAACTCAAGTGCACTATACCAAAAAGACTATCCTGATCCATGTTTTATATCACCAAATATGGTTCGTCAAACGAACTTTCGTAGCTCAAGATATGGCAGAAATAGCGGAAAAGGTCGAAGATGGTCAAGGTCTGGTCCAACCCAATTAGACTGACCCAGCCCGAACCGATCCGGTTTGGGCTGACCAGGACTAATCTGGGGTCCGGACCTTGTTTGGACCCTACTCTCAGGATCCAAACCGGCCCAATGGGTCCAGCCCGGACCACCGGAGTGGCCTGTACATTGTTGCTACCCTGGCTGGCCGGATGGCCAGCCTCTCCTCCGCACGGCACGGGCATGATCCGCGCCCTCTCCGGCAGTCGGAAGCTAGCCGGACACCCTCCCTCGCTGTTTTGGC
The DNA here is from genome assembly GCA_963277665.1 of Viscum album. Lineage (NCBI taxonomy): Eukaryota > Viridiplantae > Streptophyta > Magnoliopsida > Santalales > Viscaceae > Viscum > Viscum album. Next base: position 616,930,738 of record OY728136.1, read on the forward strand.
ATCGTGATGCAGCTCTTGAACACCGGGAGGTGCTGACACATGCCACTGACCCTTCATGCGGCTGGCCGATGACGGCCGCCGCCCTAGCTCCATCATGGCTGATGGGTCGCGACCCTTCTTCAGGGCGTAGTATTGCAACCACCATCTTCGCGGCCAACAGTGGTGTCGTCCACCACTCCAGAGTCCCACTAGTACCCATCTTCGGCACTGGCTTTCATCATCCTCTATCACAAAGAACACATCAAAACCATAAAGGTTGTGGAGTGATCGGGCCATGTTTGTTTCCGTTGCACCCTCCAAGTTAGAGTGGTAGCAAGCAGCATAGACATTATTAATTCGAGAGGGATGTCGAGAACATGATAAGGGGGTATAAATCAAATAAAAACCCTACATGATACACCACAATAACCTCCCACAAAGATGGAAGAATCGTGGGATGAACCGTTAGTCGGTTAACCCGCGTTCTTCGTATAAATTCGTGAACAGGGAAGAGGAAATCCAAATGATGAAATGAAATAACCCCTACCTTGAACATTAGAGAATCATCCACGCTTGATGGTGGACAGTTTTCATAGTTCCTGTGACCGGTTCCTAAAGATTTAATCGCACATCAGCTATTGGTAGTTCGATGTCGTATGTCACCTCACGCCGGGTCGGCTTCGTCTTCTAAATGTTTGGCGTCGCGGCATTCCATCAGCAATTCACTTCTTGGTGAACCTCCCCAATACCCTTTCCCAAGATTCATATTTACAGGAGTGGGAAGGGTATGTAACGATGCCTAGAGTTAATGGGGCTCAATAATAAGGAATCGTACTAATTTCTCCCAACGTTGTGGTTACTCAGATTAGAGGGTGATTCCATTTATTGGCTTGACACATCGCAGTTCCCACCGTATTTCTTGTTTTTTGGAGCAATAGAATAAAATAAATAATAATGTTATTTTATTTATTCTATTAAAAATTTCCAAAAACACACCTTTTCTCTGGAGCTACTATTGTCGAAGTGAATGTCTACTTAAGCAAATATCGGCACACCGAGTTTAACAGTGCCCTCGGATTGCAATTCCAAGAGCCGGTTCAAAATTTATAGAACTACTCTTGCAATTTTACTGAACATACCCTAAAAAATTTTCGGAAAATTATTAATAGTCACACTAGACCCGTGCTAGTCATGGTTAGCTCTGCCCAAGTTAAAACGCCCCAACGAACCCAATGGTACTCTCAAATTCCCAATCTGAGTTACTATTTTAATGTTATGAATTTTAAAATAAAATAATTTTCACTTAATTATTTTATTTACTCCGAAAAACTAACTTTCACTAGTGGCCCGTGTCATCCAATGTTAGTATCTGTGTAAATAATCTGTTCCCTAATGAGTTCAATTGTTGTCTCAGATATTAAATCCAAACAACCATTGGTCAGTTATAAGCATTTGAAAAATAAAATAATTTATTTAATTACTTTTTTTATGGTTATTCCATTTTTGGGTTTTCTTACAGGATTCCCACGCCAACTAAACATAAATCGTGCCTAGGGTAAACCTGCCATCTTCAGACCAACAGTGCCCTTTGATTTCTGACCAGAGTAACTATTTAAGATTTATTCCACATTTTAGGAAAACTGCTTACACGCACTAATTAAAGCATAAAAAACATTGATGGATCCTTTTGGGCACTCAGGGCCTCAGAATCGCTCGTCGTCAGATTTTGCAGTCTAAAAAAATTTACATATAATTAAAAAAAATTACATGGAATTTCTGTGTCTTTACATTCTCCCCTCCTCAGGGATTTGCATCCCCGAAATCCCCATTACAAAATATTAGAAAACAAGTGGGGGTACTGAGCATGAATCTGAGCCTCCCGCTCCCATGTGCTCTCTTGGAGGCTCCGATGCTGCCAACACACATGCACCAAAGGTATTGATCGCCCACGAAGGACTCCCTCAAATCGATCCTCAATCTCTACTGGAACCTCTGAAAACATCGCCCCATCATCGATGTCCAGCTCACCATGATCGATGACGTGAGATAGATCGTCCATATATCTCCTCAGCTGGAATACGTAGAAGATGTCGTGCACCTAGTGAAACTGAGGGGGAAGTTCTATGCGGTAAGCCACCTCTCCAACTCTACTGTGGACCCGGAATGGTCCAGTGAACCTCGGAGATAACTTGCCTCCCCGACTAAATCTCCACAAACCTCATTGATGTGAGACCCATGGAAAAATTTTGTCACCATCCTCGAACTAAAGAAGTCTTTGTCTCCTGTCTGAAAAAGAATTCTTCCAGCTCTGAGAAGTTTCTACTTTCTAAGAAGTGAGTCACCGTGATACAAAATATGCTTCTGCTTTCTTCCTCCCTGGCAACCAGTATTGATGCTAAAGGTCGTGATACCATTGTACGTCCTCGGAAGAGGTCGACTTGCTCCACACTATCAGAAAATACATCAGGTGCCTGCCATGAAAATATCTAAAAATGTCGTGCCTCGCAGTCAGTGCCCCCAAACTGCGCCTCCTTGACTCACTGAAGAAGCGGGGGAGTGACTGTGAGAGACTGAAGAAAAACTACTCCATATCGGTCCACAATGTATATCCTTAAAGCACCCAACTTCTCCATCACCTCACCTAGTAGTTGTATACCATATCTCTTACTGAGTGCATCTACTAAAATATTCCCCTACACAGAATTATAGACTATCTCGATGTTGTAGTCCTGGAGGAAGTCAAGCCAACATAGTTGTCGCAGGTTCAGATCCCACTAAGAGAAGATATACCTGAGACTCTTGTGGTCAGAGTAGACTATATAACATTCTCCCATCATTTAATTCCACCACACCTTCAGCGCAAAGACCAATGTTGTGAAATCTATGTCAAAGGTAGCATAGTTCTACTTATCAGTCTCTGTCTCTTCTCCTAAATGTTATGCAGACACTTCTCCGTCCACATGAAAGGATCCCCATTTTTTGTCAAAGCTGACAAGGGTGCTGATACCTTGGGGATATTAGGTAAAAATCTCTAATAGTACCTAGAAAAAGAATATTTTCATCTTCATTTAGGGAGGTAATCCTAGAAACATATTTTGAAAAGATGTCCCCATGCTCTTCCACTCTTATTTGGAACTAAAAACTGAAAACTCCTGCTGCCTCAAGGGTAAGTCTGGCCAACTCATGAGTGACCATCTAGACCCCTCTATGCATGAGTTCATCATGTGCTACCTGGGTTTACTTTTCGATTACCATAGAAAACCACATTCCAACATTGTAGAGATACCAAAAACTTTTTCCTAATACCATCAATCTGAGTATGAACTTTGGATGCCCAATCCATACCCAAACTAACGTTGTAAGGCCTTGACGCTACCACCAAGAGGTTCCAACAAAAACTCTATCCTCAAGGGTCAGATCACACCATCAACATAAGTGTGATTATCGAGTCCTATCCCAAAGTTATCTCCAGACGTCAGGGTCAACTCAACGATTTATCTGGAAACTCGATGTCTTGGACAAGATTCGTGGAAGGAATGAATGATTGGTACCTGTGTCTTTTGACACGACAGCTAGTAGTAGACCCAGACCGTACCTATAACCTTCCGGGAGTCCTTGGGCCACACTCCTTGACTGCATGAAGCTACTCCCTTCCCCTTCCCTCAAGCTCTCTGAGCCTTGTTGGGACCACAAAGGGGCGTGGTTGTAATATGTCGAAATTTACACCACCTCATGATACTCCCCTATCTCTAATTTCATGTCTCTTGTCCTGAAGATTAATCTACTCTTAACACATCTTCTTTTAGAAATATTTATTCCCACCCATGTCTCTAAGACTGGATTGAGTTTCTTGTTTTCCCACTACTATCATTCACTGGTTGTATCTGCTCATCCAAAGAACATTCAACCACAAAGATACTCTCTTGCACCCCAACATAAGTAGGAATGCAAAGAGGAATTGTGCTAGCTTGGAAATCTTTATAAAGACTATGCTGGAATGTTTGAGCCCTAAAGAATGGATCATATCGAATTCATCGAGTACCAGGAATGATCGGTACACCTCGATGAATACTCTACTACCAGCGTGTCATCATGTTGAGTTATAGAAGCTCTAGAGAACTATCAGCCACCTCTTCAAGCCAGTCCTTAGCTGCTTGTGAATCTGGATCACCTCAAAACTAGGTGGATATCTGATATTGATGCATGCGTAAGGTACAAAGCCTATATATTTCCTCTACTGGTACCACCAGTTGTAACTACTGACCAACGTGCATTGATATAGCTGACACACTACCCGAATGTACTATCTCGGGTAATGGACCATGTACCAAAGCCTCATCACATTGTGTACCATCCTCATGGCCACTCACTGTAAATGTATAGTAGCTAAGATCACAATATTCTCTACTGGTGTCTCAACTAGGTGGAAAACTCTAGCAACCACTTCCCACCTACCCTTAGCTGTGTGGGAAATTGTCTCGCATCAAAACCTCGGAGGCCTCTATTGCTGAAACTCATGCAATGCACTCAGTTGGTGTGCACTATCCATCAGTGCAGTTGGTGGTATTTGATACCCAATGGGTGTTGGTGCGGTTGGTACACCACCCAAAGGTGCCAACATTGTTAGAGGGCCCTACACCATATCCTCATCACTCTGTGGGCCATCATCCCGTACTCTCTCATGAATCCTAGTTGGCTGTCTACGCAACGACATCCTGATAAGGAACATGTGCGACATGGTCATTTTGTTATACCTAGTGATCTGACTCAACAAAACAGAAAAAAAATTCAAACTGCACACATAATCAGTTTTTTTATGCACGAAGTCATAAATAAGAAGTCTAGGTCCTAGTGTATGGATACGTCGACCGCCGCACTAACACTGGATTCCCTAAACTGATAACCACACTCACTACACATAACACTATTTCTACTAAAAATATCCGAGTACAATTTTCTACAGTAGAGACGACTCCTCTGATAGAAATTTTTCATGACCCATCCCCCAGGGCTTGTGCCATGACTACCCCAAGCCCGCCTTCCATAGGCCAGGTGCTGGCGACTAGCACCGAAGGTGTATTCCCTAAAACCAGGAATGCATTGCCTTTATAAGCTATAACACACACAAAAAAGAACACAAAACGATATGAACACAAGTAAACTTAATAGTAAAAAGAGTGTGTACAGTATGTAAAATGGGCCAAAATACAATACTAATTGGAAAGTACATGAAAACTGGAATGTACAAGTAAACAGAACAACTCTTGTGAACATCCACCAAGGATCTTACTTGAAGGGTAGGTACATCACTTGAGTGGTCATCTCTACAGTATGCCTCATCTATAGTCCACCTTTGAGCTCCTTCTAGTCTTGGTACCCTCTTCCTTAGTCAGTGATGTCCATTGTCTACACCAAACACAACAAGGTATGGGCATAGCCCCTGTAGGGGTGAGTATAACGATACTCAGTAGGGACCCCAATACCCCCAACGGTCTCTCAAAATCAACAATGGATAAACCAAAAAGCATTAAAACAAATATTAGCCCAACTTAGGTATATTCCCATACATAATCCTATGTTATCAAGTATACCCATCTCATTCATGAGGAAACACAAGGCCCAAATCTATAGCCCAAGGCTCAACTGTTACACAAAGGAAGGAATACCATGAACATAACACCACAAAGGTAAGTACCACCAAGGTAACGCCATATAGAAGAATACCACAAAGGTTTCACCACAAAGTAATACACTAGAACACCAAACAATATAATACCACCAAGGTATCACCATTAAGGTTAGTACCACATAGGTATGCCACATAGAAGAATAACACGAAGGTATCACCATGAAGGAAATTACAAAACATATATGTCAAAAAGCATAATACAACAAAGTTATTACCATGAAGGTAAGTACCACACATGTACACCACATAGAATAATACCAACAAGGTATCACCACGAAGAAACGTTCCACACAGGTACACCACAGAGATGAATACCCCAAAGGTATCACCACAAAGGCAAGGACTCAGCTCACACCAGGTATAACTTATGTTTAGAAGTATGTATGATTAGTTGAAGGCTAGATCATCTTAATATATTAAGTAAACCTGCTTCTGATTCACATCGGATCGATAGGTAACTGACCCCCACTAACCCATATAGGATCTGACCCACACATGATTGATATGCGCTGACCCACACAGGATCACTGAGCGTTGACCCACATAGGATCTAACCCACGAAGGATCGGTATGTGCTAACTCAAACAGGATTCTTGAGTGCTGACCCACATAGTACATGACCCATATATGATCGGAATGTGCTGACACACACAGGATCGATGTTCTTTATTCATGTACAGCCATCCATAGTGTTCTTGCACTAAGCTCGCTTGATTCTGATAGAGTCTGCTCCTCAAGCCATAGGTCGATACTCCAACTTCCATGAAGTCCCCTGAAGAAGTATTCCAAAGGTCATCCATGTCAAAATAGACCCAGTACAATGGATGGTGCATTAATAGGATGCCCTTTCATTAAGTTAGTAGTGTTTCTACTCCGAGGGCTTGGTTGGATTCGGGGTTCGATCAAACCCGGCCCTACTGAACTTTATCCAAAACTCAAGTGGAGTATACCAAAAGGACCGTCCTGATCCAAGGTTTTCGGCTCCATAGATGGTTCTTCAAACGGACAATCGTAGATCAAGATATGGGTGAAAGAGTGAAAAGGGTCGAAGTTGGTCAGGGTCCGGTCTGACCCGGTCAGACCGACCCGGCCTCGGCTAACCCAATCCGATTCAGGTCAACCCGGCTCGACCAGAGGTCTAGACCTGGGTTGGACCTAGCCTGATGGATCCAACCTGGTCTGCTAGGTCTACCCCAGCCCGTGGAGCGGCCAACAGTGTGGTGGCCCACTGGTGGCCCGCAGTGGGGCAGCCCGCGGTTCGGCGGACCGTGGTGCGGCGTCCACTGGGAGGCCTTGGCTGGCCGGATGGCCAGCCTCTCTTTTGCATGGCATAGTCGCGCACTGTAGCCTCTTTGCAGCCACCAGCGAGGCGACCACCTTCCCTCACTACCGCGGCCTCGTGTCGTGGCTCTTATAAAATGGGCGGTGTGGACGCGCACCGCCGCCCCTTCGTGCAGCCCACTTATGCCAGTCGTCGCCCTTGCTCTGCCACTGCCGACGGGTTGAGTCCCTTCTCCAGCAGTGCAATCACGTCGCCGCCATCTTCGCGGCCAGCCATGGTGTAGGCTGCCGCTTTTCGAGACCCACTACTGCCAATCTCCAGCACCGATCATCGTCCTCCTCCGTCGTAAAGAACACATCAAAACCATAAAGGATTTGGAGTGGTTGGGCAATGTTCGTTTGGCCCACACACACCATGTTAGAGTGGTAGAAAGCGGCATAGACATTCCTAATTTAAGAAAGCTGTCACGAATGGGATAAGGGGGTATATATCAACAAAAAACCTACAATATACCTCTTAGAAACATCCCACAAAGACAGAAGAATCACGGGACAACCCGTTAGTCGGTTGACCCGTGTTCTTCATATAAATTTAAAAATGGGTAAGAGTAAATCAAAAATGCTCAAAATAAATAACCCCTACCTTGAACATCAGAGAATAATTTACTCTTTATGGGGGACCATGTTCTTAGTTCCCACAAAATACTCCCAAAGACTCCACTCACACGTCGCCCATTGGTGATTCGATGTCGTTTGTCACCTCCCTCTAGGTCATCTTTGTCTTCTAAGGTTCTGGTGTCATGTCATTCCTTCAGAAATTCGCTACTTGGTGAAGCTCCCTGATACGCTTTCCCTAGATCCATATTTATATGAGTGGGAAGGGTATGTAATGAAGCAGAGTGTTAATGGGGGTCATTAATTTGGAATCTTCCTAATTTCCCCCAACGTTGATGTTACTCATATTGGAGGGTCAAGACATTTATTGGCATGACACGTCACCATTCCCACCTTACCGCATGTCCGTTGGATGAATAGAATAAAAATAAAATAATAATGTTATTTTATTTATTCTATTAAAAATCTCTAAAAACTAAATTTTCTCTGAACCTACTGTGGTCGAAGTGAAGGACTCCCTAAGCAAATATTAGTGCTACGAATTCAACAGTGTCCTCAAATTTCAATTCCAAGAAGCGGTTCAAATGTTACAAAAAGCTGCTTGAGCATTTATTGAACGTACCCGTAAACAAGTTTGGAAAATTATTAAGAGTCACCCTCGACCAATGTCGGTAGAGGTTAGGATCTGTCTAAGTGAAAAATTCCCCAAAAAACCCAACAATACTCTCGGATTTTAAATCCAAGTTATCTTTTAAAATTTATGGATTTTAAAATAAAATAACTGTCACTTAATTATTTTAATTATAGTTAAAAACTAACTTTTACTAGTGGCTCGTGCCAACCGAAGTCAGCATCTTCTTAAATAAATCATTCCCTCACGAGTTCAGCAGTGGACTCATATTTTCAATCTAATCTACCGATTTTGAGTAATAAGCATATGAAAAATAAAATAATTTATATAATTATTTTATTTATTGTTATTCCATTTCTGGTTTTCTCACAGGAGGTATGTTCCGACTAAACTTATGTCGCACCTAGGGTAAACCCGCCATCCTGGGTGTAACTATGCCCTCAGATTTCTGATCCGAGTAAAAATTTAAGATTTATTTCACTTTTTTAGTAAAACGACTTACGCGCTCTAATTAAATCTTAACAAAACATCGATGGATAATTATGGGTACTCCGGGCCTCAGAATCACATTCTGTCAGATTTCATAGTCTCACAAAATTATTATATAATTAAAAAAAATACATGGAATTTCCAGGTCCAAACACGTAACTCAAACATCTGTAACTAGTCTAAATGAGCTGATAAGATTAAGAAAAAGGGTACATGTTTTACATCTGATAATGTGTGGGATACTTAATTCACTTTAATAGATATGTTGAGTATCTCATTATTCTAATACTCAATATTGTGGGTGTGTCATCATGCAAACACGTGAAATAAGGGATAGGGTGCCCCATGCCCACCATCTAAATAGTGTAAATGGTGTGATATGTCTTTATCAACACCTAATGTAAGGGAGAATGAATCCTAATTCTCCACAGAACCCATACCATAATTCCACATAATATATCAAAGGTTTTATCATGTTTAAAATAATATTCATAAGGCATTACTTCAATGATTTATATTCATTAATCCCATATATAACCAATGAAATTACATTCATTATAATTTCTATAAGCTTTTCTTATCTGGTATAGAAAATTTCCGGATCATACCATGAAATTAATTTCTATTTAATTTAAACTCTTACGCATAGAAAAATACATTTCATTTATCTTGGAGCATAAATTTATAACCAAGTCATGAAAACCTGCAAATAAGGTTGTTTTTGTTTAAAATAATTATATCATAAAGAAAAAAAGTTCCTTTTTTGTTCAATCCATTTAAGAATATAATTTGTGGCTATGTTCTAAGATTTCCACATATATATAAATAATGTAAAAACAATTCCAATCCCTATTTTCATATAGCCAAACAAGGTTGAAATCATTATTCAGAAATTTTTAGTTTAGAAGAGAGTGTATGTCATCTGAGGGTTTTTATAATGAAACATGACATTACATAACAAAGAATTCATTTAAAACATTTATCTCATTTAATGTAAATAAATCCATCAAGAATAATCCATTAAATTTTATACATATCATTTAAAGAAGAAAGACATGGAAATCCATCATAAAAGGTTCAATATGACACTTAGAAGTTGTCATTTTCAAAAATGTAATACAATTTATAAGTTTATCCCATAACATTGGAGGTTCCTTGGGTTCAATCAACATTTATATAAACATTTAAAATCAATTTACCACTCTTGTATAATGACTATACAGTGATTTAGGTGTTTAATTGATTAAATATAAAGTGGAATGGTTTAGTTGAGACACCAATGGGGTGTTTTTGATTTAGGTTGGAATCCTGTATTTATGTAGAAAGGTTCAATGGGAGTAATATGACATGCATATGAAAATTCTAAAATGAATAACTCAATTTGGGTGATGTGTGGTAAATTCTGGTGCACGATGCAAATGAAATAATTATAAATTGATGGAAATTTAGGTAAAGAGCTATATGCCACCATACATATGATTAAGAAACTCTACTATTCTAATATCATGGGCTGATTTTTTCTTGTATAGAATAAATTGAATAAATGTACATATTCCGTCAAAATAGGGTGATTTAGCTTGCACCAAAATAGCACAACATATCCTAAGAGAAACTAAGAAAATAAGAAAGAGTAGTCGAGGGCTTATCGATGTGGATCCAACATGGATGATGGAATTCGAATCGGATACCGATGCATGAGATATCATGATCCCATGATTAAGGATGAGGAGGAGAAGAAGGAACCAATTGTGAAAAGCAGAAGGATCACACAGTTGGAGAAGAACCATTATGTCGTATGGTTATGAACTATTACATCGTATTGTTTTCTCACATTGTTTTCCCAACCCAACTCCAATAATCCACCTAAATTTTCAAAAACACTGCCTATGTGTAACTGATCATGTTGTATGGGAACAAAATTTGGGAAACCATGCACATCCAAGGTGGATCACTTCTTCTTGCCTATAAATTTCATAAGGTTTTCACTAGTGGGACCAATGTTTTCATAACCCCATGAACCATTAATAATCTTCCAAAAACATGATATTTTTGGTCTCGACACTCCCAAAACTCATCAACCTACTTGATACACCTCTCATGATTCTAAAAACGTCTAAAAATAACACATTAGAGTGTTCTAAATCTTATAAAATCAATCTATGTCTTGGTTTTAAGAATGGATCAACCACAAAATACCAAAAATTCCAATTACTGTGGAATTATAAATTGGATCGAAACATTGGTCATTAAAACCTCCCCACCTTAGAAAATATCGTCCTCGAGAATCCATTGGGAAATAACACAAACATAACCTGAACTACCATGTTCACAAATTCTCTCTCAAAAAGTAATGTTTCATTTCCCAAAATCCCAATGAATCCCCATGCATTACATAAGTGTACCACACTTATTCCATAAAAAAATTGATCCAATACCCATCTTCTGACTAGGAATCAAAAAACGGCACTTACTTAAGCCCTTTTAACAAGAAACATGAGAATGTCTCTACATTTTTAATCATCTAACTGGTTGTGATCCCAACTATTAGGTTTAACATCAAAAAGTATAAAATTTTCCTCCATGGTACCTCCAACATCATAATTTTCTAAAAAACATTACGTATTAATTCTAGTGATTCTCTTCGAGTTATTTGAATTGGTCGAAACGTTGATTTCCCATAAAAACATTAAACCAGGTTGAGTTGTATTTTACTAAAAATACCCAACATAAAAATACTACACTCATCTCCACCTTAAAATATTCTAGAAACAGTTATTCATCAACTAGGTTCCTTAATAAAATAGAAAAAAAGTCAATCCATCTCCATCTGACCATTCCCAAAATGCTTGACTTAGATGGTTGGTGTAAAACCACATAAACTATAATTTATTCTTCCAATGAATCTTGCATTTATCATTATCAGGTTCTCCAAATCCCAAAACTAACTTCTAGTGATATTCCATGATGAAACTAACACCTCAAAATTTATCTATCATGCCTTAGTATGAGAAAGGGAATAACCCAGATCCATCCCTCTAGATTCATCACCCATTAAAAATCGCTTCCATGGCCAACTAAATGTTTGTGTAAACCGTGGATTCATTAAAATGCAGTTTAATGAACTAACCCGGGATAGTCCAAACTCCATTCTTACAAGTTAGATGTTGGTGCAAGGCCAAGACATCCATATCAGAACATCATGTGTGCCGAGAGGAGCATCCATCTAGTGGTCAGGTCATAATGAAATGTTTGGTGTCCAAGAGTATGTCTAAGGCATTTCTTCACGGTAACCCAGGTATCACTCAGTACTAACCAGGCTTTGATAAAAATTATTCGTACAACATGAAACTCTGATAAATAATGATTATTGAAATAGAAGAACATTTGGAACTTTTTTTCTTGGTGTAAAACTGATGCTCTCTTAGTGATTCAAGGATAACGTCGAGATAGGAAAGATTCTTGTCACATATAAATAATACAATAAGAGGACCTATGGACTACTAAGAAGACATGAGGAATCACCTCTATATAAAGATGATGTTCCATGTAAGATTTCCAACCAACCATACCCAAATTTTGAAAAAAAATGATGAACCACTACTAGTCCACATCATGGAAGAAACTCGACTTCACTTGCCAATGCATCATCATTGATTAATCATAAGGCTTTACCATATGAGGTATAATGATATTCTTCAAGATTTAGCACTGAAATCCATCCATAGCCAACAAAATTTCTGAAGGGTTGCACATAGAGCTAACCATATCAACTTCATCAAGTTGACTAGGCACTGATATGTTACATGACTAGTTAGCCTCTAAGTAGTCATCAATGTCTGACCATTTCTAATGGTCCTCCTTGGTTGTGTTCCTTCTACCTAGAAGTTGTAGAGTCAATATGGTTTTCCTAATGACTTTTCCATTCCTTCTTGATTTGAAAATCACAAACACCTTATCTTTAAGGAAAATCACTTTTATAAGGAAAATCGATTTTATAAGTAAAATCACTTTTATAAGGAAAATCGCTTTTATAAGGAAAATCGCTTTTGTAATAAAAATTATCCTTATCATATTTTCATTCATATATTTCTTTAGTATAAGATTCGGATTCATTTATATATTCTCAGAATCATTTGAAACTTTAATATGAAGCATTCTTTTTTAGGTTCCGAATTCTGAATGAGAACCGTAATGAAGGTTCACTCTGAATTCCAGATGAAAACTATAATGAAGTTTAACTCTGAATTCTGGATGAGAACTGTAATGAAGTTTCATTCTGAAATCTGGATATGAACTCTGATAAAGTTCTACTCCGAATTCTGGATATGAATTCTCATTACGAATTCTTATTCTGAATTCTCAGTACGAGTTCTTATGACGAATTCTCATTATGAATTCTCATTCCGAATTCTAATTCTGAATTCACCTATTAAACAGAATCTGATCATCTTTGTTTTATTCACTCCAAATTTATTTAGACCCCGAAAATTATTTTTGGTTTGACTCCGAACTTTCATTTTTCTTACGCTTTTATAATTTGTCTACTCTTTAATATTTTTCTTACACTCCGAATCTTCACTCTGATCTTTTTAGTTAAGACATAAAAAGATGTCGTACATTATGTTTCACTTATTTTGTTATAAAACGATGTCGTCTATTCTGTTATAAAATAACCGTTGGTTAAGTTAAATGTGTACAGGTCCCTCCAATTTTTATGGAAAATATGACTGTTGGAAAGGAGGTCGACCTTGCCTATAAATAGGAGCTCATTTGAAAGAGCTCGATGATGACTGATGACTAATGACTGATGAATGACTTCTTCGACATTGTGCATACATGCTGTTGAAGTGATTTCTAGAGATAGAGGATCTTATTAACTCTCAAAGCTTCGTGCGAATCTGAATGTTGGTGATTACATTCCAGGACTTCCGGGGATAGGAAGAAAGAGGTTTCCAACACCTCGAAGTTGAGGGCTTCCTTGCTGAAGAAGACAGAGGTGGACAACTACCTTGAAGTTGAGGGCTTGCGGGGATAGCAAGACAGAGACTCCGATCATCATATATAGGTCTTACCCTAGTGTGGGTAAGACAAACATTCTTGGAAGTATAAATCAAGGGACCTTTATCCATGGTTGATGGATACCCTTCTCTTTGGGTTAAAGACTTTTATCTTTTTTACTTGTAGTTTTACTACTTGTTGGTTTCCGTTGCATTTTGTATTATAAGGAAAGTATAGCTTTATTATACTTCCTTACATGTACTCTGTTTCATTTATATTCTATACACTTTAAGGTAGAATCTCATATTGTAATCTTTTATTAAGTTTCAATTTCCGGAACCATACTTCTGGAACCTACTTTCGGAATCTCTTTCCAAGTTTTCTTTTTGTGTTAGAGGTGTTGTGAATTTGCTTAATTTAACATCGTCAAACTTAGCCCTTTCCTTTGCTTAAGGAAAACATAGTTATTCATAAGTAATATTAAAGGTTAAAAATAAATTTTTAAAGTATACAATTCACCCCCCCCCTTGTATATTGAGAATCTAATATACATTAAACACATGTTAAGAATGATAACCGTAAGGTAATTTATCTTAATTAACTTTCTGTTGAAAAAATATCCTTACAGTAATAAACTCCTTTTCATATGGGGAGTACATTTAATTGTTAGAGTAACTAAGTTTTTCAAAATTTGTTTTCAAACTTTTCGGAACTAAAATTCCGGAATGGAAATATCTGGAACTGAAATTTTCAGAATGAATATTTTCGTAAAAAAAAATTCTGGAATGGAAATTTTCGTATTGAAAACTTTTGGAATGGAAAGTTTCATACTGGTATTTCCATAACGAGATTTTCGTATTGAGACTTTCATAATGAGAATTTTGTTTTAAAAATTTTTTAGTGAAATTTTCATACTGAAATCCTTATAATGTTTTTCGTACTGAGTTTTCCGTACTAAACTTGTTTTTCGTAGTGAGTTTTGTGTTGTTTTTTTTCGTAGTTATTTTTATTAAGTTACCCATTACGAATAATCCTCCTAAGCCAATCCGAAAGGTATGATTTCCATACTCAAGTTTTCGTAGTCATACTTTACTTACTGGAATTTTCTTATATTTTGTTTTCGGATTATAATTTTCTTAAATCATTGTTTTAATAAAAAACCTCAAAAGATTGGATTCAAGTTTTCTAGAGAATTGGTTTTCAACCGTCAGATCTGATCTCAGCTTATCAAAACCGTTCGATCAACTGTGGAAGTTGAACTGTCTTCTTGTTGCCTATATAAAGGGGACCCCAAATGGTTGTCCCACATCAGTTTTCAAGCTCCAGCGTCCCGAAGCTCTGCCTCTCTGTTTTAAGACCGTTCGGAACTTCAGATTTCTCCATTCCAAACTTCTCAGAGGTCTTCAGATCCGAATGTCTGTGGAAGTAGCTTCTCAAGACATGTCTTCCTCTAAGACGATTTCAAAATGGTTAGTATATAGAAAGGTTGGTTCATCCTGATTTCTTCATCAAGTATGATTCTCTAATATCCATGAATATTAAGCTCAACGAATGGGAAGATATTGATGTGTCCAAGCTAGGAAATCAAGATGATGTTTATTCATATTTTCTTATAGAGTTCTATGAGATAGTTTCCTTTATTAAGGAAGATGGTAGGGAAAGGTTGTCATTTAAGTCTTATTGAAAGACTTATAATCTTTCTTATGCCAAGGCAGCCATCTTGGTAGGGCTGAACAATGAAGGATAATCTGAGTTTATTTCTCATGTTTTTCTAGATTCAAAGGGAAGATTCGACATGGAAAAGACTTTGGAGACTCTTGGATTGTTAGATGATAAGGCTCCGAAGATTTCTTCTCTATCTACAAATTTCCGGATTCCAAAATTATGGGTACAAGGTCTTATTGTGCCGAGAAAGGGTGACAAAGATAGTTTGAAGAAGTGTGAGATCTACATCCTAGATTTTCTGATAAATCTGAGGAAGTTTAACTTGATGAATCACATTCTCATTACTCTTGAGAATGTTAAGAAAGGGAATATGAGAGCTCAGATCATAATGTATCCATAAATCCTTTCAAAGTTGATAGTTCGGTTCCTTGAGTCTTTCAAGGAGGTGTGCAAGTCTAAGCCAGAGTTTGCAAAATTATGCTGGTGAGTGATTGTACACTCAAAAGGATGGATGCAGCCTTCGACAAGAAGACTGGTCAGTTTATTGATTTACCTGCTCATGAAGAAATGGTTCCGAATGTTGCTGATCCGGAATCCTCTAAGCCAATGAGGAAGAGAAAGTTGAAAGAAGTTGAAGTTGATGCAAAGAATCCCAAGGATAAGGAAGTTCATTCCACACCTCCAAAATCGAAGAAGAAGAAAGCTTACCCAGATGCGGTAGTTGCTAATTGGAGGGAAATAAAAGAGAAGAGAGTGCAAGGGGAGCCTCAGTTTGGCTTGAATCCTGTGGAGGCTAAGGCCTTGAAGGAAAGAACTACGGATGATCTAGAAAACCAAGTGAAAGAATATAAGCTTAAGAAGAAGTTGTCTGAAGCTGAGGTAGCTCAGGCATTGTTGAAGTTTAATGAGATGGTTTCTGCATACATTCCTGTTCCGAGATCTTTTTCATTAGAAACTCTACCTGTGACTCCAGGAATAAACTTTGTTGCTCTGGAAGAGGCAGTAGCTAAGCCTGTTGAGTAAGTAGAGCAGATTGAGCAAGTGGAAGAAGATGAAGCTGTTGCTGAAGGAAGTGGTGAAACCGGAGATGTTTTAAAGAAAGTAGATGATTATAACGGGACTCCTTCAGAACATTTGTCGCTCCAAACCTCAGAAGCTGAGTCTTCTATGTTAGTCACTCCAGCGATGGAAGAGGATAAAGGATAAGAAGAAGTAGCTTATCATGTAGAGGAATAACAACTTCTACATGATATTACTCAAATGGAGAATGTAGAGGGTGGTGATCAGAAAGTTGTTAATGAAGAAGAAAATATTGTTCAAGTGTTTGACAGTGAAAAGAGAACTCCAGAACAGGAATCCATTCCGAAAAAGGACAAGGGAGAACAACTTATTGTTGATACCCTGAGCTCAGTGGTTGTTAAGAGAAGGGAAGTTGGGGATTCTTCTAAGAAGAAGGTTGAGAATTTTGAAGAATAATATTCTCCAAGAAAAGTCTCGGATTTAGAGTCATCTTCGTTGGAGAATGACTTTGTTGTTCAGTCGTGAAAGAAGTTGGTAAGTACAATTCCTACCTTCTCAAGTATTGATTCAAGATTCCAGATGCTCCAACATGCTTTGAATCAGAAAACAGATTCTGTATCCATGGTTATGGACAAGTGTGTTGAAATAGATGCTCAGTTCAAAACTTTCTTTGTCGGCTATTAAGCCCACAAAAGATCATGCAAGAGGATGACTAGCTGGTCGAGGAAAACTGTAGAAGAGATGTGGCTCTTTGATGAATTCCAATACAATGTGAAGGATGCCTTTGAGACAGAAGACATGAAGATAAATGAGCTTACTTCATCCTTTGAAGAAAAGTTAATAGATGAAAAGAATTTCCGGATTCAAGAAGTCAGAGATCTGAATGGGAAGTTGAATTCTATTTATCAAAAATGGATGTATGAAAGGGATCATCGGATTGAGTTTGAAGAGAAATTGAAGGCTCAGGAAGAAAATCTTAAAGCTCAGGAAGAAAATCTTAAATCCTAGGAAGAAATGATTGAAGCTCAAAGTGAAAGAATTGTTGTGTTGGAGAAGCAAGTCGAGGAATACCATAAAGACTTGAAGAAGATAAAGACTATTCTTAAGAGTCTCATGGTGAAGGAAAAAGATCCAAAATAGACAGATCCGATCTTTTGTTGTATCTAATCTTCCTTGTTGTTGAGCTTTCCAACTTAATGAAAACTGGGGTTGCTCATTTCTTTTGTTGTTGCTACTAATTTTTTTCCGGTACTTTGTTATATTTTCCATTCCCTTTAATTCTTTTTGAAAATCACAAGGGGGGAGAATGAAAAGAACTCTAATAAAGGGAAAAATAATCATATCAAAGGGGTGAAAGAAAACTAACTCTAACAAGAGTTTATCTAAGGGGGAGTTTCTCATTAAAGACGACTTTCTTATTCATAATGAAATGTCATTCTGGAAATCATGAATACGATCCTTAGAGTTTCAAAGCCTAAGGGGGAGTTAGTCTTAGTCATCAATACCCTTAAAGCAAAGGGAGATAAGCCTTAATGTTTTCATTCTTCTTAGAATTTCTTTTTTGTAAGGATGTTTGTGCTTTCCAAAAAGGGGGAGATTGTTGAGTCAATAAGGTTTTCCTTATGACTTTTCCATTCCTTCTTTTTTTGAAAATCACAAACACCTTATCTTTAAGGAAAATCGCTTTTATAAGGAAAATCGCTTTTATAAGAAAAATCGCTTTTATAAGGAAAATTTCTTTTGTAAGAAAAATTATCCTTATCATATTTTCATTCATATATTTCTTAAGTATAAGATTCAGATTCATTTCTATATTCTCAGAATCGTTTGAAACTTTGATATGAAGCATTCAGTTTTAGTTTCTGAATTCTGAATGAGAACCGTAATGAAGTTTCACTCTGAATTCTAGATGAGAACTATAATGAAGTTTCACTCTGAATTCTGGATGAGAACTATAATGAAGTTTCATTCCGAATTCCGGATACGAACTCTGATAATCTTCTACTCCGAATTCTGGATATGAATTCTCATTACGAATTCTTATTCTAAATTCTCATTACGAGTTCTTTTGATGAATTCTCATTACGAATTCTCATTCTGAATTCTCATTCCGAATTCACCTATTAAACAGAATCTGATCATCTTTGTTTTATTCACTCCGAATTTATTTAGACTCCGAAAATTATTTTTGGTTTGACTCCGAACTTTCATTTTTCTTACGCTTTTATAATTTTTCTACTCTTTAATATTTTTCTTACACTCCAAACATTCACCCCGAATCTTCACTCCGAACTACTTAGTTAAGACATAAAAAGATGTCGTACATTTTGTTTCACTTATTTTTTTATAAAATGATCTCATATATGCTGATATAAACTAACCATTGGTTATGTTACACGTGTACAGGTCCCTCTGATTTTTAAGGAAAATATGACCGTTGGAAAGGAGGCCGACCTTGGCTATAAATAGGGGCTTATTTGAAAGTGCTTGATGATGACTGATGACTGATGAATGACATCTTCGACATTGTGCATACATGCTGTTGAAGTGATTTCTAGAGAGAGTGGCTTTTATTAACTCTAAAAGCTTCGTGCGAGTCCGAATGATGGTGATTACATTCTAGGACTTCCGGGGATAGGAAGACAGAGGTTTCCAACACCTTGAAGTTGAGGGCTTCCTTGCTGAGGAAGACAGAGGTAGCCAACTAGATTGAAGGTCAGGGCTTATGGGGATAGTGAGACAGAGACTCCGATCTTCGTATCGAGGGATTACCCTGGTGTGGGTAAGAAAGACTTGCTTGAAAGTATAAATCAAGGGACCTTTATCCAAGGTTGTTGTATACCCTTCTCTTTCGGTTAAAAGACTTTTATCTTGTTACTTGTAGTTTTACTACTTGTTGGTTTCCGCTGCATTTTGTATTATAAGGAAAGTATAACTTTCTTATACTTCTTTACTTGTACTATGTTTCATTTATATTCTATACGCTTTAAGGTAGAATCTCATATTGTAATCTTTTATTAAGTTTCAATTTCTGGAACAATACTTCTGGAACCTACTTTCGGAATCTTTTTCCATGTTTTTTTTGTTGTTAGAGGTGTTGTGAATTTTCTTAGTTTAACTTTGTTAAACATAGACCTTTCCTTTTCTTAATGAAATCATAGTTATTCATAACTATCATTAACAGTTCCAAAGGAATTTTTAAAGTATACAATTCACCCCCCCTCTTGTATATTGAGCATCTACATCATTATTTCAATCCTACAGAAGTAATCTTATATAGTAGAAGTTATGTGATATTTCTTACCTTTGGCGTGCCCTAGCCATTGAAGAAAAGATAGAAAAGTTGTAAATAAGAACACTATATCATATTCCCCTTACACAGATGTGTAACACTTCCATGTGTAACGATCCCAACCATCATAACATTTGGCATAAAATCTAAAACCAGCCTGACCAGCATGTCAAAACACACAATCCTTATGAAATTCCATACTGATTACTAAATTGATTCGTTAATTACCAGGACACTATACTTCAGAGATGACAAAATAATATACCACAAAACTCATGGCTCAATTATTCCACCAAACTCATCTGGTTTATTATATAATTTACCAATATGATAGGTACTACGTATATGAATGCTCTCAACCCCAATATTGTTAAGAAAGATGATATACCCTCGATAATTTTCATAGGCTATCCCCCATATCAAACCAAGTATATAGTGGTCTATAATAGATATTTAACACATAGTTATATTTCCCCATATGATCATTAAATTTGATGACAACATACTTATTCATCCATCCCTATTGGAGGAGAAAGGGTCGCATGACCTAGGAAGTGGTGAAACATGTATTATTATTGTTTTACCTACTAAAACAAATAATTAATTGATGTAAATACATATAAAAAGGGTTTTGGATTCCATGACCACCCGTCCAATTAATGGTGTAATTCAGAATATAAGTCCTACTAGGAACAATGGTACACAAAAAGTACCATATGTTATTAAACTAACAACATTTAGAAATGGATTTTAGTTTAAGGGTTCTATATACCTCATTCCACCCCCCTAAGAAAATAATATGCGTCAACCCTATAACTAGGTAATGATAAACATATTTTATTATAACCTACTCCTATATTTTAATCACATTCTAAAAAGAAAAACATCTATAGAAAACTCTCACATTTCTATTCCAAGGAAACTCAAAAGGGCATTTGAACTACCCTTATCCAAGGGGCTAAACTAAGGATACCACCTAAGGATCCATTTTAAGTCATTAAATTGTTTCACATTTAATATTAACTAATTTAAAAGATTTAACTCAGAATATCAACTGTCACCTATAATATATAAGCATTTGGTATCTGATTTGAGTGAAATATCAAGGGAAAACAAGTATGTTTTATCAAACTTCCTTTTTAAAAAAATTAAACATTTGTGGGAATCCCATTATAATTAGATAATTTATCATATAAATTTATTTTGATATGTAAGGTGGCCTATTATGGTCTCATTAATCCAACACTGGTTCATTAGAAAGCAACCCAATGGCAGTTATTTAATTATTTATGTTGTAAACACCTATAGTGGTTTGTCTCATAAGAAATATACCCCAACAGACCAACATGGGGAATTTGTGTGTTTATGATATAATTTATATATATATATTTATGGTTGTGTGATATATTCACAAATTCTTATTGAGGAAACCAATTTATATCATATCAAAATTATTTAACCTTCACATTTATAAGTATTTCAAAATACATCATGGTTATATATAATGGTCCGGTTACAATGTTTTCCATCTCTGAATATATAAAACACCCTTAAAAATCATAGACCACATACTGGATCCCATTTAATCGAAATAAACTAACTTAAAAATTTCAACTGTATCACCCTTTTTATTTTTGCATCAGTCTATATATATAATACTCAAAGATGGTTCGAATAGAAATCTTATATATTTGCCAAAATTATAAGTCACACCTAAAACTTATAACTAAAAAAATATTCTGTTTAATTCCAATAAATATATCCATCCCATGAAAACATTAATATATTTAGAACATAACTATGAAAGTAATCATGAGATGTAAATAGAAAGTAATATGATAATAATCATAGAAGCATGATACATTGGCTGGATGGAATGTAATAATCTAACCATGGATGTAGATTAACATGAAAAATAAATCACCAAATCATGTTATATAAATAAAAATTCTAAATAACTACTTAAAAATTTCATAGCTAAGAATGTCCCTAATATACCAAACATGTTATATAACTGCTAGACTAATAAACACCCAATTCACACCATCATGATCAATAGGATGACTACAAATGAAACTATATGGAATGACATATTCATGAAAAGTGTATATCTATGTTATTATAAATAGGCATACAATTTTTCTTCCTTTACATATTCTTCTAATGGGAAAGGCCATAAATTTCATAAATAAATAAGCATCAGAATGTACACTAATCACTCAAGGTGAAATCATAAATAACTTTAATAACAAATAGCAGGAACCTCAATCCAATCCCTATACATATGGGATTTTCACTATATGTGTGTGGATCACTCCTAGGAATAGTCATTTCCCAAGTTTCAACGTGTTCCTAGTCTCTTATCTACCAACCCCAAATAGTAATAGTACAGAAAAAAAAGTCTCTCATAAAACGTTGTAATGTCCCTACACTACTGACCATTTAAAATGGTAGTTGGATCAGTTTCCACCTAGATTCAAGCATGTCTCTCTGTATTCCATCAACTATAGACTATTAGTGAGTGTATAAGGATTTGACATTGGGGATACTATACAATCATTATCATATTAGAAGAGTGTTGAATCAATGTATAAATATCATACAATAGTAAAAACAAAAATAACAGAAATATATACTAGAAGAATAATAATATAAACTGAATATAAATGGTCAGTGCAAATATAAAACAATGAATGTATGTCCTGGTTATGATACATCAAAAAACTGTAGACATACAATAGAAAACATGATATAGTGTAGTACACGAATAGAGAAAAGAGAGAAAATCCATGAGGAAGAACTCCATGAGCATCCTGGGTTTTATCTCAGTCCCTTGATTTAAACTCTCAGGTACATGCATAACAGAACAAGCAATAATCCATGGTCTAGTGAACATGATGTCGACTCACGTACCTAGTGTAATGGTGTCCCAAGTAGAGTGTGAGATAAAATACAATTAGAAAACCACAAATAGTGTCTACAGAAGAATCCATTCCTTGAATAATAAGGTAAAGAAGTTTTCATGTTTGATGAATTTTAAACAAGATGAATCAATAAATACCATTTGGCTCAGGTTCAAACAGGACACATAAATGACTATACCTACATGATCTCATGGCTTGAATGTGTGTCTGATCTGTGACAATATATATCGTAATAATATATATAGTTTATTTATATATTTCATCCACATATTTGTACTATGTACATTCAGACATAAGTTTCTATGTACCTGTAATACATGGTGTTGGATGGACCATGGTGTAACTCATACATCCATAATAAATCTAATGGAGATTATAATATCATGAAAAAGGGTATATTTCCAATACATCATGATTAGTGGGTTACATCATACTCTTCACTTGAGTAGGTGAGTGTATCATACTCTCGACAATCAAGATAGAGGGTCTACCATCATTCTAACACCTAAAATAAGGGACATAGTGCATCATGCCCACCAAAAAAATAGTGTCAATGTTGTGAGATTTCATGCTCAACAACCGATATAAGGTACCTCGAATAGTGATTAAGAAAAGAAAACATGCAATAATTCCACTTCCAATATCAATAGAAAAATAATATTTATAATAATATTCATGAATAATTACCACTCATTATTTATATTAATTAATGCCATGTATATCCAAGGTCATTACGCTCACTACAATTCACATAATACATTCTTATTTAGTATAGAAAGTGTCATGGTATTAAAACTCAATTTCATTCCATTTACATTAATATATTAAACTATATAAATACGTTTCATTTATTAAGGTTGGGAAATACATAACCAAGTAATGATGACCGATGTAGAAGGTGGCTCATCTTTATAACAAAGAGATCACAAGTAGGTCTATGATAATTTTATTCAATCAATTTATGATTATCATTTTTGTCCATGTACTAAGAAAACTACATATATGAAAATAATGTAATGTTATAATCAAGAACCAAGTCCATAAGGATAAACAAGTTTAGAAAAAATATTCACTTCATTTTAGTTCAGAATATAGCACACCTCATCTGAGTAGTTATATAATAAACAAGAAATTTTTTAGTACAAAATTCATTGGAAACATTCCTCGCATTTGAGGAAAAGTGTAACAACCCAGGTAAATAAAGAGTATGAAATTTTTATATTTATCCATATTTGTGAATAAAATATTAATATTACTTTAAAGGGGATGATATGCTCGATGGCGTACCCAATACGCAACAACGAGTTTCTTGGGAATTTTACGTTGCACTCTAATAATAAAATAATATTATTTTAAATGGTAGTCAATGCCTAGCCGTTGTAATGGAGGGAATGAACAGAACTAACTTAAAAATTATTTTATATGTTTTTCAAATATTTTTACTCTTTACAATAAATTCTGAGGATTAAAAATGAAAATGAATCCAATTTTAAGCATAGACAGTCTAATATTCATTAAAAGATCGATTAACCGCCTTTTGATGGAGAACCTCTTTTAAATCCACTTTTTGACAATTTTATGTGTTATATTTGAAAAAATAAAATTCTTCTTTATAATCGGAACATCAAAATTTACTTTGTGTAAATTTTTGGTATTTTTCAGAAAAAGTTCAATTTTTAATGAATAGTGAAAAATGTTGTATTTTAATTCAAAACCTTTTTTTAATCTAATTTATTTATATGATTCGATTATCTTTTTAATTGGTTTTAAAGTTTAAATAGAATATATTTTTACCATTTAATCCAATGGTGGTCATTGTAATTAATATCACTTTAAGATTGGACATAAACGAGTGTCAATCTTTTGAAAGATATTGTTTCATAAAAACACGCTATCTATTTTAACAGAGGGATTTAATTATAAAATTAATTAATGAAACTTATTTGTTATGAATTTGGTAAAATAGATATCATTTTTGAATTCATAATATCAAATATATCTTAGGGTGAATTTTTGGTAATTTTCTGAAAAACATCAATTTTTGATGAATAGTGAAACCACAAAGTGGTGGTTACAAAATTTGATTTTTCGTTTAAATGGGACTTTACCACTTCTGTGATTTGAATTTAAAAATTCCAATTTTAATGATTTTAATTGTTATGTAAAATGTGGTTCAATGGGATGAAAATAATTTTTGATAAAAAGTAACTTTTAAGTTTTATTAATCGCGATTAAAGGTAATTAGTGTGATTTAAGGTAGAAATTATATTATAATAAAATGAAAATACATTGAAACTTGTCCTAGACATATTTGATGAGTTATGGCCGACCAAGAAAACCCATTGGTCGATTTTTGGTACCCCATGGATCCACTTGTGTTTGAAAATGGCATTTATGCCTTTTATTTAAAGTTAAAATAAAAATGTCACAAAAATGATTTGTTTTACTAAAACAATTTTTACATGTGGTTATACAAGTCATAATTATGACTATAAATAGTAATTGGAAATATAAAAATATTTCCTACATCATAGTATTTTTTTATAATTTTTATACATTAAATAAATTAAATTCATTATGACATCATGATGATGCAGCAATGACCACATTATTTAACGATTTAAATAAAATGGAAAGAAAATGAAAAATCTAGTACCTAAATATGTCTAAAACCTATTGGATGGGAGGATTTCTAACCATTCTCACCTTATCCCAGAAACACATCAACGTGGGACCATTAAAATCTGAAAACCATTTGAAAATAAAGTAACATTTTATACTTTTCCAAGAATGCCCCTCCTCTCCTCTTATAAAAGGCCCCCACCTCTACCACCTTACCCACACCTCCCAAAACATTGGTTAGTCCATTATATGATCATTATGTCTCTCCACATCCCTCTCCTAATCCTAGAAGCCTTAACTTAGGGATGAAGCTCTTCAAGACACCCTTTTGGTTCAAACCAAAGGGAGTTACCCGATTTTCAGGTAACGTCTTCACTTGTGCTCTTTTGTTTTATTTTGCTTCTCCAACCACCTAAACTCTTTTTATTCATTTCTTTAATAACAACTCCAGTATCTTCCATATACTATGATGTTGTTATAATAATTATTAGATCTACACTTACACACACCTTCATCTAATGGTTAAAGAACATACAGTTTCTGTGGATGGCGAATTTCTGCCTCACGAAACGATGATTGTTCAACACTCATATAACACCTTCAAAGTTGGCCATTATGATGTCACTATGTTTATATATGATATATAATATTTTTATGTTTTACTTAAGCTTCTGTATTTTTCATTTGTGGCATAACTTTATGGCTTCCATTATGGGTATACGCGATATCTTCATTTTAGGAAGTGCGGACTACCGCTTCCTCAAAGTGATTTGATTCGTTAATGACATATGTGGGATGTATAAAGGATGGATTTAAAGTTATTATATATGATGTTATACTGTAATTATAATATACCTTTATATAATTATTGTTTTCCTTCCATTAAAGTATGAGATAGAAATGAATGTACCGTTCATGCGTACGTACGGCTTACCGTCTCCATGAACGGTGCATTTCATTTATTATCCTCAAATGTAATGTACTATTATATGTACATATAATGGATATATATGATGTATTATACATATAAAGGATTAATATAATTCTGGAATTAAAAATATACATATCTCTCATTTAGTTTTAATTCCATTAATATGACATAGAAATGAAAGTAGCGTTCATGTGTACGTACGTCTTACCGTCTCCATGAACGGTGCATTTCATTTCTTACCTCTAAATGATTATGTAATATTATAAATACATGTATATGCTGGAAATATATGATATATATGATATCCAAATCAGGAATTTCATTCTGGATATAAAGAACCTTTGACCGCATGAACAACATGTAATTGGAAGAAGTCCACTTTTGACTTAAGAACCAAATATCGACAAAACAAACATTATTAACTTAAATGATTAAATAATGTTTATAACATTTCAATAATTGATATAAAAGGAATAATGAACTTGAAAAAGGTTCTTAAGCAAGTAGAAATTAACTCATGTTTATTATTCAGGACGTTACAGAATGACCGAGTCAAGTCGGACCCGAGGTAAGGGATCCTACTCCTCTCTTTTTAAATACGCTCTTTTATGTCATTCCTTTTAAAGATCATCTTTATTTTTATTGGGATGTTATTTAATATTACTCTTACTGTAATTTTTTATTTTCATATGATGAGAGACCCTATTCTCTCTCATCAATCCATTTTGGATGTTTTCAGTGGCGCCGTTAGGCTGCCGAATTTTCGTAAGAGATCTAACCTCTCTCTTTCTTTTTATGTACTCTCCTTTATGTCACTTCTTTTTCAAATCCTCTTTGTTATGTTGGGGTATGGTCTTTTATATTCCTCTTTCTATAAACTTTATGTTAATATAATGAGATATCCTATTTGATCTCATCAATCCATTTTTGTAAGTTCTATGTGGCGTTGTTAGGCTGCCGAGTTTTCTTAAGGGATTTTTCATCTCACTTTTATTCCCGTGAGATTTATGCTACATTTTCAACAATTTCCTTTTATTGGTGTATGTTCTACCCATTAGTTTACTCATTGTGTAATATACTTTCATTTATGAGTATTTATATCAATGTTGTATTGTCCTTCTTTCACGGGGTGTATGTTTCGAAAGATATCCATGTCGGTAAGGGAACATTTCACCCTCCTCTTTTTAAAAGACTTCTTTTGTTATGTCTTTTAATTCACATAAAATTATGTTGGGATATGTTCTTCTATATCCTTATTGATTTAAATTTTATTTCTATGTGATGATATACCCTTTTTATCTCTCATCAACTCATTTTCTGACTTTTGTAGTGACACCATTAGGCTGTCAAATTTTTGTAAGGGAACTTCTTAACCCAAATTTGATTCTTTGGTATAAACTTATACTCCTTGAATATGTCATTTTATGAATATGTTTGAATAACCTCTGATTTTTTTACACTTAATATCCACTTATATTTGTTGTATTCATTTGTCACAAATAATGATGTAATTGATTTATCCTTAAACCAAGGATACCGTCTTTGTAAGGGACTTCGTCTCAATCTCCTTTCATTGAGGCATATTTCGTTTTATACACAACTTTCTTTTATACGGTGTATAAAACCCTTTTACTTTTACTTTTATACAAAAGGAATCTTTTTCTACGAATCATTTTATTAAACGACAAAAAGGAATGTTTCTTTTAACGTACGTGTTGACAACGCCCTTTTCCGCCGCCGCGAGTATTATTTGATCTTTGGCTTCCTCAACAAGTTGTAATGTTTTTAAAATAAAATAAATACCATATACTATTTTAGGTATTTTGGTATTGAAAATTGTTTTTATAATGGATTTGTTATGTCAATATATTTTAGTGATGTATTGTGATCAAAGTGTGGAAATGTTTTCTTTCCATTATATTTGTTTTAAGTCTTATGATTTTATAATGGTACTAGGACATTATGATGGGTGGTGTCGTGAATAATAGGACGAGTGGTTACGTTATAACCTCCAATGCATTGGGTATGGAAGTCGGCCGTATGGATATTCCATTAAGTATGTATGGAAGTTGGCCGAATGGCTATTCCATTAAGTGATATGTGTGGACGTCGACCTTATGGTTATTCCACTTAAGTATGTTTATGTCCCAAGTTACCTTTATATGTTTTGTGATCTTTATATGGGTTTTATGGAAATATTTTGGTTACAGAAGGGTAAGTAATGAACTTTTATTCATTGAAGAGTTTTTACTACATCGAAAAGGTGAAAAGTATTACTTTGATAAAGTATACATGGTTTACTTGTTGTTTTAAAAACTAACAGTTTTCATTCTTTGTGTATCCCTTACTGAGCTTTTTATGCTCATCCCAAGTTTTTGAAATGTTTTACACAGGACTTAACATGGAATAGGGTCAAGTATGGGATCAAGGGAAAGTCATGCAACCTAAAACATGGAACTATACTTGTTTTTTTAAGAGTTTTTTATTTTATGGAACTTAGTAGAAGTGTCTACTTTGTAATCGTTTGAGATGTAATAGTTATGTCCTAATTCTCTAAAACTCTATACCTGAAAAGATCCTAAATGTGAATTATTCATTTAATTCAATATTAAGTAAGGTTTAAGGTCGAGGCCTTATAGTTGGTATCAAATGTCGGTTTAGATAACTTTAGAGGTTATGGTATTATTTAAGCATAAGTGACATGACCATAATGGTTAGGATTTCATAAAAAGTCCTAGTTTTAGATAAAGTGAATGAGTAAGTATATCTTAGTGTTTATCTTCCTCTATAGTACATGATGGTTTTGTTGATATACTCACACTGTCCTTTTTGGTTTTAGTAAATGGATGGATCTAACAGGCACCAAAGTAACGATGGATGTGAAGGAAACTGTGACAGTTTTCTGAGCGAGTAACTGAATGATATGGGAGCTCCAATGAGAACTCTTGTGTTTATCCTCAACCAAATATATGGAGTCATGATTGACCACCTAAACCTTGGGGATTCCTATAAGGAATCATATATGCGAGAAACAAATACCTACAGAACTAGAGGTAATAATCATAAAGGTAAGTGTGTTCAAAAACCTATGTGTCATAGATGTGGAAACAAACGCCTAGGAAAATGTTTCAAAGGGACAGAAAGATGCTATAGATGTGGAAATTAAGGTCATAAAGCAAGAACCTGCCATGGAAAATGGAAGCATCCAGTTGACTCGAGGAAAGGGAAAGAAGTTATTTCTGAGGGAACAATTGAATGTTTTAAATGTGGTGTGCATGTTCATTATGCAAACACATGTCCTATGAAGAAGTTTCAGGAATGGGATCACCAAGATCATACAAATATTCGTTTACCAATACCTAATGCCATTCCGATTGAGGATGAAGAAACTAAAAATGACCAATCAAAGGTATGGATTATTTCTTAAATTTAGTTTTCTATTTTAGAATCGTAGGATATGATTCATGATTTTGTTTGTAGGAATGAAGTATTTCAGAATAAGTTGGAAAGGAATGGTTAATGGATCACGAAGAATGTTGAATGAGTAATAAGTCCACATATAAGGTCTTTAAGAGTTATGGTGAAATTATTAAGAGTATTTAGTGTCTTCTGATGACGGGGTACATTAGAAGACTTTTTATAGTATGTGTAACACTGATGATTGGTATATGAAAATTTTATTCAAAGAATAGTAATCTGTTCTTTTGTGGACATTGTTATAAAGAACCATTTGGGTTTATATGATCCTTACTTTCGAGGTAATTATGGTTTACTATATGTAATGATGAAAAGTGAATGTCATGAGATAAAATTGAGGTTAAATTACATTATGGTTATTTTTGAAGATTTTATCTCATTTGGGGAATGATTTAATAATTATGTAGTTTTGGAAAAAGGACAACATGCAGACCGTTTGACAACCCGACATGTCGGACAAGGCTGCAGGAATCGAACCCACAACCAAAGTGCAATGGGTATTTATCGCCGACCACTGGACTATGTGAAGTCCCTGGTTAGTTTGACTAATTCTTTTTAGTTAAATGATTTTATGAATTAAGAGTATGTTGATTTTGGGATATCTATAGAAATTTATTAACTTATCATGGAGGATATGTGATTAGGTTAATTACTTTTCAATGCGAGACTTTAAGAGCAACTGATGTTTTTTTGGAGATAAATGTTACGACTTAACTTGGAAGACTATGTGACTAAATCATTCAAATATTTGGGATTCAATCTTATTTTGGTTTACATTGAAGAATTTTATGGACAAATTGTTTATCGAATGGTCCTCGTTGAACATTGGGTTTTTTTGGGAAAATTTTGGAAATTAAGAATATATTTTCTTTTTATAAAGGGTTATCCTTTTCTGGATTATCTGATCTTCTACTAACCTTTTTGGTTTTGGTTTTGGTTAGAGTATAAAGACATGGGAAGTATATAGTTCTCTTTTGTGGATTAGGTGATTCTCTAGAAATTTATTATAGTACTCTTAATGCAAACAAGTCTTCCTAAATACTCGTCTTTTGGAGAAAATATGAGTTTGATTAAGGAATCTAGTAAAAGTTGAAAGTCTACATGACAAGTAAGTATGTTTCATTATGATTTAGTTAAGCTCAAAAATAAATTCCTCAATGAAAAGTAACTTAAATCAAAATTTTTGTCTGTTAACGTTTCCTACTGGGGAATTGAATACCGTTTAACCCATCACAAGTTTGTGATTTTCATATGGTTAACTTTCCCCTAGACATGTTTACTATCACTCTCCATCAGAACATGACCCTTTGTTTTTTCCTCCATGTCCATATATTCATACTTGGAATCCTAGTATGGGTTAACTCAGGTGACCTCTGTCCTTATCTTTCCTTATTATAAAGTGATTGTTTTACTGACTCTTGTTCCTATGTGGGACATTCAAGGATATTTACAAGCCCAATTTTAAAATTGTGAGGACGCAATTCCCAAAAGGGGGAAAGGATGTAACACCCCAGGTAAATAAAGAGTATGCAATTTTTATATTTATCCATATTTGTGAATAAAATATTAATATTACTTTAAAGGGGATGATATGCTCGATGGCGTACCCAATACGCAACAACGAGTTTCATGGGAATTTTACGTTGCACTCTAATAATAAAATAATATTATTTTAAATGGTAGTTAATGCCTAGCCGTTGTAATGGCGGGAATGAACAGAACTAACTACAAAATTATTATATTTGTTTGTCAAATATTTTTACTCTTTACAATAAATGTTAGAGGATTAAAAATGCGAATGAATCCAATTTTAAGCATAGACAGTCTAATATTCTTTAAAAGGTCGATTAACCGCCTTTTGATGTCGAACCTCTTTTAAATCCACTTTTTGACAATTTTATGTGTTATATTTGACAAAATAAAATTCTTCTTTATAATCGGAACATCAAAATTTACTTTATGTAAATTTTTGGTATTTTTTCGAAAAAGTTCAATTTTTAATGAATAGTTAAAAATGTTGTATTTTAATTTAAAACCTCTTCTTAATATAATTTATTTATATGATTAGATTATCTTTTTAATTGGTTTTAAAATGTAAATATAATATGATTTTACCGTTTAATCCAATTTTGTTCATTGTAATTAATATCACTTTATGATTGGACATAAACGAGTGTCAATCTTTTGAAAGATATTGATTCATAAAAACACGATATTTGTTTTAACAGCAGGATTTAATTATAAAATAAATTAATGTAACTTATATGTTATGAATTTGGTAAAATAGACATCATTTTATATATGATATATAATATTTTTATGTTTTACTTAAGCTTCATTATTTTTCATTTCTGGCATTCCTTTATGGCTTCGAGTATGGGTATACGCGATATCTTCATTTTAGGAAGTGGGGACTACCGCCCCCTCAAAGTGATTTGATTCGTTAATGCCATATGTTGGATGTATAAAGGATGGATTTAAAGTTATTTTATATGATGTTATACTGGAATTATAATATACCTTTATATCATTATTGTTTTCTTTCCATTAAAGTATGAGATAGAAATGAAAGTAGCGTTCATGCGTACGTACGGCTTACCGTCTCCATGAACGGTGCATTTCATTTCTTATCCTCAAATGTAATGTACTATTATAAGTACATATAATGGATATATATTATGTATGATACATATAAAGGATTAATATAATTATGTAATTAAAAATATACACATCTCTCATTTAGTTTTAATTCCATTAATATGACATAGAAATGAAAGTAGCGTTCATGCGTACGTACGGCTTACTGTATCAATGAATTGTGCATTTCATTTCTTACCTCTAAATGATTATGTAATATTATAAATACATTTATATGGTGGAAATATATGATATATATGATATCCAAATCAGGAATGTCATTCTGGATATAAAGAACCTTTGACCACATGAACAACATGTAATTGTAAGAAGTCCACTTTTGACTTAAGAACCAAATATCAACAAAACAAACATTATTAACATAAATGATTAAATAATGTTTATAACAAGTCAATAATTGATATAAAAGGAATAATGAACATGAAAAAGGTTCTTAAGAATGTATAAATTAACTCAAGTTTATTATTCAGGACGTTAAAGAACGATCGAGTCAAGTCGGACCCGAGGTAAGGGATCCTACTCCTCTCTTTCTTTTTAAATACGATCTTTTATGTAATTCCTTTTAAAGATCATCTTTCTTGTTATTGGGATGTTATTTTATATTACTATTACTGTAAATTTTATGTTCATATGATGATAGACCATATTATCTCTCATTAATCCGTTTTTGAAGTTTTGAGTGGCGCCGTTAGGCTGCCGAATTTTCGTAAGAGATCTAACCTCTCTCTTTCTTTTTAAGTACTCTCCTTTGTGTCACTTCTTTTTCAGATCCTCTTTGTTATGTTGGGGGATGTTATTTTATATTCCTATTTCTATAAACTTTATGTTAATATGATGAGATATCCTATTTGATATCATCAGTCCATTTTTGTACGTTTTAGGTGGCGCTGTTAGGCTGCCGAGTTTTCATAAGGGATGTTTTATCTCACTTTTATTCTCGTGAGATTTATGCTACATTTGCCACAATTTCATTTGAGTGGTATATATACTTCTCATTAGTTTACTCACTGTTTAATATATGTTCATTTATGAGTATTTACATCAATGTTGTATTGTCCTTCTTTCACGGGGTGTATGTTTCGAATGATACCCATGTCGGTAAGGGAACCTTTCACCCTCCTCTTTTTAAAATACTTCTTTTGTTATGTCTTTTAATTCACATAAAATTATGTTGGGATATGTTCTTATATATCCTTATTTATTTAAATTTTATTTCCATGTGATGAGATACCCTTTTTATCTCTCATCAACTCATTTTCTGAATTTTGTAATGACGCCATTAGGCTGTCAAATTTTTGCAAGGGAACTTCTTAACCCAAATTTGATTCTTTGGGATAAACTTATACTCCTTGAATATGTCGTTCTATGAATATGTGTGAATAACCTCTAATTTTTTTACCCTTAATATCCACTTATATTTGGTGTATTCGTTTGTCACACATAATTATGTAATTGATTTATCCTTAAACCAAGGATACCGTCTTTGTAAGGGACTTCGTCTCAATCTCCTTTCATTGAGGCATATTTCGTTTTATACAATACTTTCTTTTATATGGTGTATAAACCCCTTTGACTTTTACTTTTATACAAAAGGAATATTTTTCAACGAAGCATTTTACTAAATGACAAAAAGGAATGTTTCTTTTAATTTACGCGGTGACAACGACCTTTTCCGTCGCCGCGAGTATTATTTGATCTTTGGCTTCCTCAACACGCCGTGATGTTTTTAAAATAAAATAAATTCCATATACTCTTTTATGTATTTTGGTATTGAAAATGGTTTTTATAATGGATTTGTTATGTCAATATATTTAAGTGATATATTGTGATCAAAGGGTGGAAATGTTTTCTTTCCATTATATTTGTTTTAAGTCTTATGATTTTATAATGTTACTTGGACATTTTGACGGGTGGTTCCATTAATACCAGGACGGGTGGTTACGTTATAACCACCAATGCATTGGGTATGGAATTCGGTCGTATGACTATTCCATTAAGTATGTATGGAAGTTGGTCGAATGGCTATTCCATTAAGTGATATGTGTGGAAGTCGACCTTATGGTTATTCCACTTAAGTATGTTTATGTCCCAAGTTACCTTTATATGTTATGAGATATTTATATGGGTTTTATGGTAATCTTTTGGTTACAGAAGGGTAAGTAATGGAATTTTATTCGGTGAAGAGTTTTTACCACTTCGAAAAGGTGAAAAGTATTACTTTGATAAAGTATACATGGTTTACTTGTTGTTTGAAAAACTAACAGTTTTCCTTCTTTATGTATCCCTTACTGAGCTTTTTATGCTCATCCCATGTCTTTGAAATGTTTTTAACAGGACTTAACTTGGAATATGGTTAAGGATGGGATCAAGGTAAAGTCATGCATCCTAAAACATGGAACTAGACATATTTCTTTTTAAGAGATTTTTATTTTATGGAACTTATTAGAAGTGTCTACATTGTAATATTTTGAGATGTAATAGTTATGTTCTAATTCTCTAAAACTCTAAACCTGAAAAGATCCTCAATGTGAATTATTAATTTAATTCAATATTAGGTAAGGTTTAAGTTCGGGACCTTATATAAAGAAACCCATAATGAATAAGGTAGTAAATTTAATAAATTTACTTTAATGAATCATGATGTGGAACACAAATTTAAAATTTTCAATCAGTCAAATAGAATGTTTCTTTTTCAAATATTAAATACAATTTATAATCTGATACAAACACTTTGAAGGTATCTTAGGTTCAATAAATATTTATATAAACAAATAAAATCAATTTAATACCCAATTATAATTCAAAATAGGTTCTCCGAGTATATAATCAATTAAATACAAATGGGTAAAGTTAATTTGACACACTAAAGTGGTGTCCCTAATCTTGTTTGGTATCCTCTATTTATGTTGAAAGGCTCAAGGGTAGTAAAACACAATTCATATAATAGTTTGTAAATGAATAGCTAATTTTTTGTGAGGAAAAAAAGATAGTTCACGAAACAATGACTATATTTATAAACCAAATGAAAATTAGGGAAAAAGATATAGACAACTTACATTTTGAAAAGGAAGTTGTATTCATCGAATATCAATGATTGATTTGGTCCGTTTAGGATGAAATCAAGGAAATAAAAATCCTCTATAAAAATTGGGTGAATGATATAACAATAAAATACCATAATATATTGCAATAGATACATAGAAAATAATGAATTTAAATTTGAGATAATATCAATGTAGATAAAATGTGATTGACAGAGTTTGAATCAGATTATGTATCCATGAGATATCATGATCCCTAGTTTCCGGAAGAGGAGGAACCCATGGTTAAAAAGATAATCCTCACATGGATTGAGAAGAATAAATAATAATAAAAATGATGATTTGACCTCATTAAGGTAAAAGGTTAATTTCACCCTCAAATCTGGGTCGCAGGTTTTGGATAACCCATATGCCCACAATATTGCTCCCACTGCTTAAGAACTATTACCTGCATGGTTTTACCGCTCAGTTTTTCCAACCATGCACCAACCATGATCCAAAAACTGAACACACACTTCCTAAGTTGAAATAATAAATTGGTCCAAGAACATGTTTTTTAAAACCATGAAAATCCCATGTTGATTACTTCTACTCACCTATAGATGGAACGCAATTTTAACTAGTGGGATGCATGCCACTAGACAAACAACTTTTCTTTAAAATTATATGAAATAATTTTAGATTTTAGGCACAATGATCATG
Source organism: Viscum album (assembly GCA_963277665.1). Classification (NCBI taxonomy): domain Eukaryota; kingdom Viridiplantae; phylum Streptophyta; class Magnoliopsida; order Santalales; family Viscaceae; genus Viscum; species Viscum album. Next base: position 616,966,752 of record OY728136.1, read on the forward strand.
AAAATCATTGAACCACCTAATACGCATCTTGGGCCTCCTACCACGACTAAAAAAACAACACATTAGAGTGTTCAACTCTCTGACAGTCATTTCAAAGCTTGGTTTTAAAAACAATCCCTCCACCAAATGCTAAAAAATCAAATTCTAATAGAAGTAAACCTTGGCTCAAAACATACGTCATTATAAGTTCACTATAAGAGGAGTTTCCAAAAAATATAATTTTAACGAATTGTTACCTAAATCCATATCTGATTAGATGCATGAATATAATGTGATAGATTGAGGACTCAACATAATTTGCAGTTGGATCTACTACAACTGGTAGTCTATTGAAGTTATTTCCATAAAACCAAATTGTTTTTTACATTAAATTCCATATATATGAAATACATTAATATTAAAAATTTCATATCATGTGATTATTTTTTTATATGTAAAATTAATGTTATAATTTATTTACAGTATGTTTCATATCTTAGGGTCCAAGAATTTATCCTCTATGATTTGAACCATAACATGTTTTGATAAAACTATAAATCATATTTTCTATGGACTAATGAAATATGTATGATAAGAAACCCTTTAATTGGGCTATTATTTGTTGAAGGTTGAAGAGACATTGAGACTTCTTATCATAATTGTTTCACTTTGTAATCTCCAAGAGAGGAGGTTATGAGAATATACATACCAATATGAATTAAAAATTTATATATTTAATTGGATATTTTGATATATGGAATTTTGTATTTATCTTTATACATATGATTATTATTAATTCATATCATGAATCACAATCTTTTATGAGTTATTGAAAACCATGATGACATATTTTCGCTTAAAATTAGGATATGTGAGGTGCATCATAAGTGATATGATATTGATTGAATAAAATAAGAAATGATTTTTTATGTCTCAAGACAAATGGTGTTATCTTAATACATTTGATATAAATATAAGTTTATGATTAAGTTGATGTCTATGGTAGTTTATCAATGAATTCATTTAAAAAGGACAATGAAAATATATTGAGCATATATTTTTATGACATAATTAGGAAATATGAATAATGAAATATTTATAAAATGGTAATATTTTAAATAATGAATGTTTATATGAGTTTTTTTCATTACGACATCGAATTATTTCTCTAGGGGTGACTAAACTTATTTCTATATCTAAATATTGGACATTAGGAAAGACCACCTGATTTCATTGTGGAAGACGACAAGTGGGTCACTGAGTAAGTGTATCCATAATCGCAGTAAAATTCTATTTGAATTTAATATAAGATCAATATTATTCTCTAAATTGAGGGATAGTAATTATCCGAGTTATATTGATTGTACAAATTAAACCACATGTTATTTTAGTTGGAATATATGGGAGTTGATTATTAACGAATTTTTTTTTCGTATGTAAGTGAATGTAATATTAATTTATTTATTAAATCGATAATATAGTGATATTTTATTATTTGAATTAATATTAATCATTCAATGTTAGATAAATGCTTTTGTGGATTGTCATGACTAGTTAAGGGATCTGAAGAAATGATATTTAAATATCTATAAGTCAGTACATGTTATGAAAAAAATACAGTTGTTCTTGTTGTTTTGTTGGTGTTATTGTTAGATATGTGGTTTACATAGAATTAAGTAATTATTTAATGCCTCTATGAAATAACTAATTTCTTGACATATTTATATAACCCAAATTATATCTTTTCTAGAATATAGTCGTTGCAAAAAACACATTATCCCAAGATAATTCTCTCAATTACAAGGTGAACTGTCTCAATAATGGCATAAATAAATATAATTTCTAATCCTTATAGAACCCTAAGATTTTAGATTTATTTTTCTATAAATAAATTATATGTGTTTGATAGCTTGCCTTACACATAACACTGAGTCTTTATGAGCCATGAGATAGTAAATTGTTATTATTTATTCATTAAATTGACTTGTTTGAATAGAAATGAACACATGACAAAAAATATGTATAAATTTTATAAATAAAGAAATTTTATGGATTAATTTGTAACAAATATGAACTGAATTTTCATAAATGTAATTTTATTTTTTAAATATATTTTTTCATCAAAAATGGATTTTATCACATTTTTTCAAAAAAAAATTATAATTAATTTATTCCATTTTTAGATATTTTATTTAATCAAATTAATACAACTTTTAAATCCTAATTTAAATATTATATTAGGTTTAATTGTTTGGATTTTTTTAATAAATATCTAGTTTTAGTGAATATTGAAAATGTCCATTTTTATAAAAAACAATCATTTATTTTCAATTAAAACTCCAAATATATTATGAAATTGATCTTAAATTAATATGAAGATAATTTAATTAAAAATAATTTAATTAATACATATTAATAATCATTAAACTTTATTTCGGTATAAAAAAATGTTTTTGCATAAAAACACATTTTTCTAAAATCAAATTATGCGCACAATGTGTTTTTATCTTAATAAATAAAATTAATGTCTATTTATTAATAATTTTAAGGAAATTTAAATATTATATATTAAATAATATATTTTAGAACTCATTTTTTTGGTATTTATATGGAATTTAATGGATGTAAATTATGTTTTATACTTAAAAATTCATTTAAAAAAAATGTGTTTTCATTTCGGTATGCGCACCAAATTACAAGTAAATTGTTTCAATTAAAAAATTAAATCTTGTAATATGTATTAAATATATTTATTCATGTTAATAATTATAAATTAATATGTTAAAATTAATTTTTTATCATATGGAATTGTAAAAATTGTTAAATTCTTGTTACCCCCATTAAGAATAAAATAGTTTTACCTTGTGGGTTAAAACAATAGATAAGGGTATGATTTCCACACACATATAAATAGACATTATTTATTGAAGATATTTAAAAAATATATTATGCTCAAATAAAATTACTATTAATTTGTATTGACATTACCATGAAGGTAAATTTATATAATTGAAATCTTTTAATAAGTATCATGTGTGTCCCTTTCCTCACTTATAAAATAATACCTCTTCGCATCACTAATTGACATAATTTTAGCCTTCTATCTCATAAAATTACAACCCAAAAAATATTACATAGTCCATGCCTCCTTCTTAGATCTAGTGTTCTTGTACAAATACAAATTAATTAATGTAACACCGGAAGATTTTAAAATAATACAATGATCGATGTTTTATTCGATACTCAACATTGCGTCTAAACGTACATTGTTATAATATTAAAACATTATTATTTTAATGTGTCCAAAATAAATGAGCCATTAATTGGTGGGTATAAAAATTATTAACAGATTTATTAAATATATATATATATATGTATATATATTAACAACTCAATATAAATTCACTAATAAATTCTTAATTAATAATCACTCATCTTTTAAAAAATATATTTTATTTTTCTATAATTATATTTTATCTTCCAAGATGTTTTTTATTTATTCTTCAAAAACATATTCTATATATTTTCTAAAAAAATTATAAATTTTATTATATAAAATTAAAATAATTTTTTAAATTACCATATCTATATTTACATTAATAGAATGTTTTGTATTTTTCTTGAAAATATTGATTTCGTAGTGAATAGAGAAAATATATAGATTTTGTTTGTTAAAAGTGTTCTTTCATTTAATAAATTAGGTAATTACAGAGTATCCTTGTTATTTTAGTTAGATTTAAATATAAAATAACTATCATTTTTAAATATAATTTCCAATTAATTTCATTTAAATCACCTTTATAATCTATTTTATTATAAGTTTATTTTTATGATTAAAAATGATTTTTTTTGAAAACATCATTAATGTGTATAATGTACCTCCATTTTAACTAATTAAAATAACCCCTTTTTTAGAATTATTTAAATTATTTTTATATTATATTAGATATATTTGTGAATTTCAAATCATATATTTTGTATTTCTATTCATACTATTAATATAAGATTATCGTTTCCTTTAAAAAATCGTTTCTCTTGAAACCACATTTCATCACACTTTCAAGTTTTATATTAAATTAACAATTATGAATTATATGAAATTAATTTGAAAAAATAAATTCCATATTTTTAATCCACATAATTTATGTTTTATAATAGGTTCAACTTAATTTTTGTTCATAGTGAATAGTAAAAAACTAAAACAAATAGTTATTGTGGTTAAAAAAATTAAAATTATAAATGTGATTAACATTTAAGGTTAATAGGGTAGCTTGTTTAAAATAAGATTAATTTTAGAGGTATTTGTGTTAATCAGTATTGTATATACTATATTCTATTTTTCAAATTTTTAGGGAAATGGATTCACAGTGACTTCCAATTTTGGAATATTTTGTGTATTTTCATAAATGTCACTCCTAAAAAATTTTAAAAGGGAACCCACTAACTTAAATTATTCAAACCTATAAATCCATTGGAATCAAATAAAACCTAAATAAATATCTCCGAACCATCATTATAAAAATTATGGATCTTCTATTTTTATCAAAATACAAATCCTATGTTCCTTAATAAGATATCTAAATGTGGTTCTTTTTAGAGAAGGAAATCACATTCACTGAGCACCTTATTCATTACTTCATTTTCCACATTGAATTATTTATTAGTAATTATATTATAATTATAGCTTTATATACTATATAATTATATTTTATCATATTTATGTAATAATATTCATTCATATACACTTCTATCAAATGGAAAAATAAACCTTCGATCATGTGTAAGATAGAATACCACCTAGTGAACCGATGTAATTATTTATCTGTCATCACCTATAACAGATGTTCAAGATGATGAATTTAAGGACAATATATCATATTAATAACATTTTAATAATTATATAAAAGTAAAACATCCTTTACCTTATTACATTAATATACATTGAAAATTAATAACATCATTCGTGTGTTTGACAGACTACAGTCTCATGAGGTGACGTAATTCATTTTTATATTAGCACATCACATGGATGGTATACGTAAGTGTATTTAAATAAATAATACTATAAAACGCTATATTATTATTAATTTTATTTATAAATTAAATTTCATTGTTAGCTTTCAATATATGAATCACTGAGTTTAGCATTCATTACTTGATACAATGAGTTTTAAAAAACCACTATATATTATTAATATTTTTATTCATACCTGATTGTTGTATCCTATCCATTAATAAATGTAAAATTAATAGTAAATAATATTTTTAAAATATTAATTATAAATTCCAATATAATATAAAAATATTTATTAAAAAATAAATAATTATTATGAAATGTTTATATGTTTCTAAAATTTTAATTTCTCAAAAAAGATGCATTTCATTTATTCCTATGAACAATAATAAAACTAATTTATAGCAATTTTAGAAAAAATATTTTATAAAATAAACTTAAATATTTAAATCATCATGTTAAATTTTTATTCGGTTGAATTTTTGCAATATTTCTCAAAGGGAAATTATTTTGTTGAATAGTGTAAAATTCTTTTTTTCATTGAAAATGACATACCTTTAAAGATTTCATTGGGATAAACTTTTTAAATGGGATTAAAAATAAAATATTTTTTATTATAAACCAATTATTACAATTAAGGTTATTTAAATCTATTTCATGTTAACTTTTTATATAAATAATTTTAGTACTTTTAAATTTTTTCTCTTTGAATCCCTACATTTCAGTCGCATCAGCAGGATTTATTATAAATTAAATTTATAGGTTTTTGGATGTAATTTAGAAATATGTATTACATATTTTTACTAATAATAAATTATATTATCTAATAAAGTCAACATAATTTATGAACAAAATTGAATAGTAAAAACTGTAAATACAATCTACAATGATCAAGGTAAAAATGGGTTTACTAGTGATTAAACTCAAATGATAAGTCATAAAAATTACCCAAAACATTTTATACATCAATTTTATGGACATATTTGGACCTTGATTCTTATAGGAACTATAATGGTACATTTTTAATCCTTATGAAATGTTAAAAAATTTGAAGAAGCTTTTACTTTTCAAAATATTGTATGTGTGCCACATAACCCACTAATAAAAGGAAACCCTTTCTCCTATTGTCTTAAAACATCAGAACACATTTTTTCACCCAATAACTAAAAAATATAACATTTTTAATTACCACCCATAATTCTAGAATCATTATTTAGGTCATAAATCCTTCTTAAATTTTTTTTTGACAAAAACCAAAGAAGTTGTACGAAGAAGATGCAACACCCCTAACCGAGCATTTAATTTTATTTCTTACTCCACATTTTTAAATTATTATTAACTATTTTTATATAATAACAATATTATATTACATATACATATATTTTTTGTTAACAATGTCACTTTAAAGCATCTCATCTTCCATCAAATGGGATACAAAATCATTATTTCTATGTATGGTAGACTACCGCCTCTCGAACTGATGTTAGTTGTTTTCCATAAGCACCTCTCACTAATAGTTAAAATGATGAATTAAAAGTTTAGATAGCATATTTATGATATTATTCTTAATCTATATTTATTATATCATATATATCACCATTGTTTACATTCTATCAGAATATGAAACCATCACTCTTTTGTACAAAGGACTACCGCCTTGTGATGCGATGATATTTGTTTATACCTTGGTGGAAGGAAATAAAGATGGTTCAAAGAAAAATATATGATATAGAGGAAATAAATATTATTATTCAAAATTAATATATTATTTTCTTTTCATTCTTTCAATCAATAAAGAAAATTTAAATAGTATTGTTATGTATATACAATCAACTATCTCTAGGAATGGTGTATTTAATTTTCTATATCTAACTATTATGGATTACTTTAAAAATAGATATAATTAATATATATGATATTTATATAATATTACACATTAATTATATTATCTAGAAAATATCAAATTAATAGTACCAAAATAAAAAATTCAAAATATACTAAAAAAACAAAGCAGTTATTTCTTAAAGAGTGACTTTAACATGGAATTATTAATAAATGGTTAACCAAAGGTCAGAATAAAGTGGTATATGGTATTAGATATATAATTATTATAATTCAATATATATTTAATAATATTATATTTAATAATAAATATCTTTTAATTTTTATGAATGAATTCAAGACTTATGGGAATGGATTTATGGTCTCTCTGTTATTTTTGAGAGATGAATAAATTTACCACAATTTTCTTTTATGTGGTGTATATACTTACCATATGACATTTTATTTTATTAATTATTTATTTTTAATAATATTTAATGTTTCATTTGATGTAATGGTGAGTTGGGGACTACGGCTCAAAATATTACTAAAGAGGTAAGAGATTTTTCATCTCACTTTTATATATCTGATATACATGACATATTCACGACATGTTTCTTTTTTTAAAGGATGGGGCTGAAGCCTCATTATTATTATAGAAACAAAGCAAAGACCAGTTTAACTCGGTAGATGGAGACCCATTACATAGCAAGAAGGCCCAGGGGGGTTTAGCTCAATACATAGCCTGTAGGCCCAATATTTTGGCCCAATCCCCATTATGTGAATAGTACTACTAAAGTCACCACACTGCTACAGTTCCCACTATTGCTACAGTGCCCCTACCACCACTACAGTACCTCTGCCACCGCTACAGTTCTTCTATTACAACAGTATCTTGACTGCTACATATTTTTGTCTCAGTAATCCTTCTTTGAGACATATATATTGTTAAGCACATATGTTCTTTTATGAGGTGCATGTACAAACCCATTGAAATTTAATATTATTAATATATTTATTTTCCTGATATTCTAAGTTTAATTTTTTTTATTATTCATGGGGATTATGATTTAATGTTACCAATGTTGTAAATATTATATGTTATAATCAAATTATTCATAGGTATTGCTTATGATTTTGATTCTAAAAATGATTTATTATGACATACATATAAATAAACTCATCTATATTATTCTCCTTGTGTTATTTATATGGAATATATATTTTACCATAATTTTCCTCACTTTATATTCTCAACAGTTCAGAATAATATTAATAAAAAATTGTTATTTATTTATCTATTTTATTGAAAATCCCATTTTCTTCGAAAACAATAATGTATAAAAATGTATTCAAAAAAGGGTTTAATATTCTTTAGATGATTTATTAATTATTATTTTTCCTATGTTTTAATTTTTTAAAATTTAAAGGAATCTTCATACAATATTCCAAATATTTATCATTTGTATTTTACCAAAGATGTGAGATAAATATTTTCGTTAATGCGTACGACATAAACATAATTTCCCAGTTTCATGAATATCATTTTAATTAAAAGATAATTTATATGTTTCCAAGATTTTTTTAAAATAATACGATCCAAAAAAGTTTTTTATTTTAAAAAATGAAACCTATATGTATATTTGACACAAGAAATGATTTAAATGATTTTAAGACATCCTTTATAATTTCAATTTTTATTTTCATGAAATGGATTTTCAAAATGTATTTTGAATGATTATATTTAAAAATTTATTTTCAAAGAAAACTTATTCTCCTCATGAATTTTTTTAAATGATCGTTCAAATTCATTTTACCATAAAATATGGAATCTGTTGATGTTACTTATTCCATTATTGGAATATAATCCAAGTAGACCTTTCATATTTTTTTTATGATTTCCTTATGTTTATAAAACAGATATCACTTCCATAGGTTTAAAAAATATAAAATTGTTATGAAGCCCTCTTATTTTCATGGGTTATTCTATGATGGAATGATGAAATGATTTTGGAACCTATATCTTTTCAATATTTTATTACATGACGAAAATTTTATGTAAACCATTTAATTTCATGGGTTATGATAGGATGAATGTTTTATAGTCTTATGGTATACATACGTATGATATTCTTTGTGTGATGGTTGGGACCTATATATCTGTCTAAATAAGTTGGTTAAGACTTGTATCTCATGAGATACATAATACTTATATTGGCAGTGAACCAAGATCATTAATGGAAATTTTCCACCATGATGGCAATGAGAGTTAGCCATGACTAATATAATGGTTTAGAATGTGAACCCATTTAACCAAGATAGTCTTGGATGTGATCCTTGACTACTTTGGAATTTATTTTGTATGCTTATGTGTATGATATAATACCATGTATTTAATCAATATTATGATCTTATGGCTCATGTAATGATTTTTTTATGATAAATATATTATAAACATCCTATATTTATGCCATGACTCAAAATTTTGATAATTGAAATGAATAGTATGGTTTTTATATTTATGCATGCATTATCAAACACTTATTCTCCCATTATGATTATATATTTTCCCTTTTTACCCCAACATAGAATCTAAGCTCATCATTATTTATGCTTCTATTCACCAGGTTTTGACGAAAGGTTTTAAGTAGGGTATGTATCTTAGAGTTAGAAAGGGGAAGATATTTTTTAGTAAAAATGAAATATTTTCCCAAAATAAGAATATTATGTACTCAGTTTCCAAAGGAACTAAACCATTATGATCTTTAAGTCTGTGTTTTTGTAATTTAATTAAAATTCATCTAGAAATATATAATATCTACCTAAAAGAGGCCTTGGTTTCTAACTTTGGTGTCATATCATAGTTTTGTTAACTATTGGAAACTATAATGTGAAAACATTAGTTTTATCCAAAATTACATGTCTAAGGATAATTATTAGTATTATTTAATGTATATAAAAATGTCTTATAATTTTGGTAATGTATAAAGAGATTGGATTTTAAGAAATTAAATCCATGTCTAGATAAGAAATGTGGATTTGAATCAAGTGCAGATGAACATATGGGTAATAACTCTGAAAACAATGAATTGAGCTAGTCTCTATCATCACCTAATAAATGATAATGATCCTTACTGTACACCATGATTGATACTCTTGGGGGATTTGATATGGAAATTAAAAAACTCTTCAATAACCACTATAATAGATTTAAATAGATGATTACTACAAATTTCCTCAGATATACCTGATGTGTCACAGATTAAAAATAAGTTTCCATAAATTATACATCAAATAAGTAATTTGTTATGATTATTTTGTTCCCCCACTGTGGTTATTGTTATTTATACTATGATTTTTTATTTTTGTAAATGGACGGAACAGGAAGGAACCCTGTATTTGTGGATAGTGATAGGAAATAAAATGATTTTCCTCTTGAGAAGTTAATCATTATGCAAGCTGGGAAAAAAATATAGTTGTTATTCGCATAAAAATTCCCAAACCATGAATCGTGTTGAACATACAAATGATCAAATGAGGGAACAACATTTTGTTAGTTTATTTATGAGGAAACATCCACATTTCTTCAGTGGATCCTCTAATACACTAGTTTCAAATAAATATATTCATACCATTGAAAATATATTTTCTTTTCTCTAATGTTAGGAACATAAAAAATTCATTTCTCTTTTCTATCATTTGGAAGGAGAAATGGATCAATAGTAGAATGTCATTGATAATATAAGGAAAAATGAAAAAAAATTATCTCCATGGATTGGGAAAAGTTAAAGAACAAATTTTTACACAAGAAGTTTCTTTTTTATTCTTCATATAAATATAGATATGGAGTTATGTGAGATAAAACAAAAGGACAATGAATCTATAGGCACCTATGGGGAAATTTTACAAGACTTTTGAGGTAAAATTCTGATATTATAATCCAACCATAATGTATGGTTAATCAATTAATCAGTGGATTAAAAACATGTATCTGAAAGGTGTTTTCTATAAGAGACATCCGAACATAGAAATATATTTTTCAACATGATATCAAGGTGGAAATGGAGGTTTTATTTACATATTAATATTATGATTTCAATAAGAATATGAAATTGGAATTAATGGAACATATAATACCATATAGAGAAGAATATGATATTTTCTTTACTCCCAATGTGTAGTAATAAACATGGAGTAAATTTTCATGAGGGAACTAGTAATTATTTTTGTAAACAAGAGAAGTTCATGGGGTAATATAAAACTAAATTGATTGGATGAAGAAATACATGGATAAAAAATATTGAAAAATCTCTACATAATGCACCACCCACACTCGTGTGATTAAAATTCAAGGATTATGTCCATTATTCTAACTTGATACCATATGTAATGGTTACATAAGATGATAGTTTTTAGTAACCTTTTCAGAAAATAAGAAAATAGAAATTTCAAATGATAAATGTTTTTGAAGTGGGGAGAAATAACAACATGCTTAAATATAAACATATCATCCACTCTAAAACAGATAATGCATTATTTGACTATAGATCTACCCATTCTTTAATATATGAATAATTTAAAAAGGGTTTTAAGATTCCACCAATATTATTAGATATATAAGTATCAGTCACTCCCCATAATGTTAAGATGATCACATCTCAGGTATATGATCTCCATATAGTTCATGTTTGTTGGAATTTTCTTCATAAAAATATTTTATTTTCTCTCTAGTTTAATTTTATGTTATATTAGGCAAGGATAATCTTTGTCTAAAATAATTACACATCAATTTATAAGTAAGTGAAGTAAAATTTGATATTATAAGACAACATGTGATCTTCTATCAGAGTGATGATAAAAATAAAAATTTAATGGAAATAAAATAGAATTATGCGTTTTGATTCCTATTAAAGCAAGTCTATTATCTAATATTATTTGGGGAAAACTCAAAATTGATGATTCAACTATTGTGAAAGCTATTTTATATTTCTTTCTAGAAGATTTGTCAAACCTTATACTATAACAAGAAATTGATTTCTCAATACAACTCATATGTAATGATACACCAGTTTCATTGAATCCCTATAGAATTCTCACTATTAAGTATCATAAATTAAAAATTAAACTCCAAGAGAACCATAACAAGGGGTTAATTTGGGCATCTTTTCATATTAGGTTCCAAAAATTATTTTTTAAAATAAAAAGGGATTGATGTGAATCTAAATTGATTATCATCAGATGAACAACATCACTATCAATAAAAAGTATCCACCACCTCATATTGATGACCAATTTGATCAACTATACAAAGGTCATTACTTTTCCGTGATTGAACTTTATTCGGTATATCATAAATTAAGGGTTAATAAAGAGGATATAACCAAGATAGAATTATGTATAAGGTAAGGACACTATGAATATATAGTGATATCTTTAGATCATACTAATTGCCCCATTATGTTCATAGATTTAATATGGTACCTTGAGAGATTACATTGATATGTTTGTGGAAGTATTTATTGATGATATTATTATCTATTCTAAATGAAAGTAATAACATTAAGATAATTTTATAATTGTAATAATGGCTATAAGGAAGGAAAAAACTATATAAAAGTTTTACAATGTGTGAAACATGGATATAAAAGGATTCATTTTATGGAGATATAACCTCAAGAGAGGGTATATAGGAAGATCAATAGAAGATGTAGGCTATTGATTGTTGGCCTAGAAAAACCATGGTGACAGATATCCACTATTTTATTGGTTTATCAAGTTATTTATGATGATTTTTAGATAATTAATCTTGACTATATAATCCACTCACTATGATTACATATAAGAGATCCATGTTCCACGAGACAGATGAGGGTGAGAGAAATTTCAGTCAACCAAAGAGAATATTAGTTAGTGCATTTATGATTACATTACCCTATAGTGGATAAGGGTTTTTAGTCCTTAATGGTAAATACAATAAGTGATTGTGATTATATCTTATTTATAATAATATCATTATATCTTATCCCTCATAAAAATTAAAGTTTCATGAGGAAAATAATCCAACCCATGATTAGGAGATACCAATAGTAATTTTTTCTTAAAATATATGGAGGGATTATATTTATAGAGAAAAGTTTGATTTATATATATATACTGATCACAAAATATTAAAGTACATATTCACATAGAAAGACATGAAAATGTGATAGAGAATATTGTTATATGTGATTAATGATTATGATTGTTGAATATATTACCAACCTATGAAGGTGAAAAAGGTGGTTGATGCTTTGAGTTGAAAGAATATTACTATATTATTAATGGTGAGGATACAAAATGATACAATATTTATATATTTTAAAATTATGGATCTGGATATTCTAATAGAATGGGAGAAATATTATCTTGGTAAACAAAATTTCCAACCATCTATCCAAGTAAATATTAAAGTGTTGTAGAAGTAATATGTTGAGATAAGAAAGAATGATAGAAATGTTCATGTGTTTAACCTTGATAGTGATGGAATGATAAGGTTAAGAACATGTTTGTGTTCTATAAATTTAATATTTGATTAAAGAGTTGTTATAGGAAACTCATAATTCTTCATTATTTACTGATCCATGTAGAATGAACATGTAAATAGTTTCAATGATTTTTTCAGGTGGTATGTCATGTAGTGAGATATTGATGAATTTGTATCTTGATTCTTTGAATTTTAGTAAGTTAAGGATATGATAAATAATTATAATTTTTTTTATATCCAATACCTATAGAAAATTTTAAATGTAAAAACATCACCACGTATTTTTTCATTGGACCCCCCCCCCAAACCTCTAAAGGGAATAATGTTATATGGGTTGTAGTTGATTTCCATAAAATTTATCATATTTAATTACTATTATAGATGACTACTCTATGGATCATCAATCCATTACATACATTAATTAAGTGGTATTATTCCATGGATAAAAATATTCAATTGTATCTGATAGGGTTCTGATGTTGACCTTAAATTTATAGAGTAGTCTTCCACAATCTATTAATTCATAGTTATGTTTTTTCACTACATATCATCCAAAGAAAGATCATCAGTTTGAGAGAAAAATTAAAACCCTATAGGATATATTGATATCTTTCTATGTGGCTTTGAAAGATGGTTTTGATAAATACCTCCATCTAGTTGAGCTTTCATGCAACAATATATTTCACTCAAGAATTCAAATGCATATTTATGAATCCCTCTATGTAGAGATACACCTAGATGAAATAATGTTTTTGAAAAAAATATATTGGAACCTGATATAGCTGAATAAATGGTAGAAAAGATTATATTCATTCAAAAACTCACCATGGCAGCTCAGATTCAGTGTAATATTTATGCTGAAAATCTCCACAGTGATCAAGAATCTATAGTTGGTGAAATGGTATTTCAAATAATTTCTCTATAGATGATGGTAATGATGTTTTTAATGATGGTAAAACTAATCCATAGGTATATCAATCCCTTTTAAATTCTTATTTATATTGGGAAAACAGCCTATCGTTTGGATCTTTGACCAATCCTCCCTCAAGTTCATGATGTGTTCCATGTTTCTCTCCTGATGAAGTATGTATCTAATCAATTACATGTTCATAAATTTGTTTTCATACTTCTATAGAAGTATAATTCTAATGAGGAACATAATTTGAAGATTCTAGATTACAGAGATAATTTTCAAAAACAAATACTACATTCTTGATTAAAATATTATAGTGAAACATCCCATTTGAGGAAGCTATATAGGATCCTATGAAATTGATGCACTAAAATTATCATCATTTTTTCTATTATAGTTGATCATTTTATTGGTTAAATTAATTTTATTAGGGTAGAATGTAAAAAATTATTTTTTTTATTAATTATTATTTTTAAGATAATGTACATTTATTTTATATCATTTGATAAATGCAATGCCGAGTTTAGCTTACGTTATACACACCACTAAGTTTTAACAAACCATGATATATTATTAATATTATTATTTAAATGTGAACAGTATAACCTAGCATTTAAAATAATTGTTTTATAAATTAATAAATAATTTTCAAATATTATTTATTTTGTCTATATATAAAGGAAACATATATATAAAAAATTACATAATTATTAGTGAAGTTGTTATATTTGTCTCAAATTCTATTTTCTCTTAAAAATATATTTTTTATTTATTGTTGTGACAAAAAAAAAATTATCTTTTGAAACTTTTGGAAAATTAATTTGATAAAATAAACTTCTGTTTTTAATTATCAATTTCAAAATTATCATAGGATGACTCTTCAGGATTTCTAATAAAAGAAGTGTTTTGATAAATAATGAAAATTTTGTTTATATTAAAAACTAAATTTTCATTTAAATAATTTATAACGAAAATTATTATTCTAAAATGTATTTAAATGTAAAATTACATCAATTATACATCAATTAATCCAATTTAGTTAATTTTAATAATTTTTATCTTGAATTTTTATATAATGTCTTTTGAAACATTGAATCCTTTTCTTTTTGAAGACATATTTCCGGTCCTATTTATGGGATCAATTTTGAATTAATATTTCTCAATTAATTGAATGAAATTTTCAAAAAAAAATATTACATATTTTGATTTAAAATAATGTAAAATATATAATATGTTAATATTAATTTTTTAATACAATGAATCGTAAAAAGAGTAAAACTTATTTACTATTTTTAAGGTAAAATGGGTTTACTGGGGGTTAATCTAAAATGATAACGGCTAAAACTGACCCAAATAATTTCCAAAACTCATTTTCTAGTTATATTTATACCTTATATATTTTATTTACTATTATTATTTTTTTCCTTTTTCATTTGAAAAATATTGGAACACTTTTTTCTTTTAAATTAATTACAAGTGTTCCACTCAACCCACTTAAAAATTCCCACCAATTATCCTCTCTTATTCAAACTCCCAAAACCATTTATTTAGGAAAATACCTTCCCAAATAAATTCTTTAATTTCCTAATCCATTACTATAAGCCTTATTTTGGCCATAAATTCATCCTAGGAATCCTTTTGCATAAAACCAAATGATGTTTTCAGAAGAAGAGGTAACACCCCTAACCATGCATTTTATTTTATTTCTTACTCCAACTCCTTATATTATTATTAATCAATGGTGACAAAATTAAATTATTATATTAAATATACATATATTTTTTTATTTTATGTTCATTAATTAAACCCATATCATCTCCCATCAAATAGGATAAGAAATCATTATTCGTGTGTACTATGAACTACCGCCAGACAAATAGATTTTTTTCATAACCACCTCTCACAGAAGTATATAATTTTTTATAAAATTTTTATATATTTTATATTTATATTATTATAATTTTATAATTATTATATCACATATAACTTCATACTTTCCATTCCTTTGGAATATGATAATGTTGCTCCTGTGTATGGTGGATTACCACATTGCGAAGCAATGTGATTCCTTCAAACATTATATGGAATGTAATAAGGATGTGTTTAGTAAAAATATTTTATATATGTGACATAATAATTATAATTTAAGTGTTATATATTAATTAACTTTATTTTTTCAATCCATGATGAAAATAAATATAGCGTTCATGCCTACATACGCCATACCATATCTATGAATGATATATTTATTTTCTATATATAACAATTATGAGTTGCACTAAAAACATATATAATTAATAAATTTGTTATTTATCTGATGTAATAAAATTATGTAGATTATTTAACCATGATCAAAGTAAGAAGAGAAAAAAATGATATATCAAAACATCCACGAAAAGAAAAGAAGTTATTGCCTGAAACGTTACATTGACAAGGACTTATTAATAAATAGTGAATAAAATTTCATAAGAAAATAAAATATGGTATGATATATAATATTTTTGGTTAATTAAAAGATGAATAATGAACATATATTTATTTTACATGATATTTTAACATGTATAATAGAATTAGTGACATATGGTAATGAATTTCTAATCTCTCTTTTATTTCTTGGAAACATGTAAATTCACCACTTGTTTGTTTTGTTTGATGTATATAATCACCAATTGATATGTAGTTTCATGAATATAATTATCAAATTTTTTAAATGTTTATTTTAATTTATTATTTATTGTGGATTATGATTCAAAATATTACAAAAGCATTAATGAGTTTTTCGTAAAAGTTTTATATCTATGAGATACATTTCATATTCACCAATAATATCTATTTTATGGTATATAAACTCCATTAATAGAAATTTTATATATTACCATTAAAATTATGGGTATTTAAATATACTTATTAGTAAACCTCTTCACATGTTGTATGGTTCAAAACATACCAATGAAGTAAGATATTTTCAACTGAATTTTCTTTCTTTGAGACATATGCTATGTTATGAACCTATCATCTAAAATGCGGATTATATACATACCATTTGACATGTAATACCATGAATTTTTTATTATAATTATATTCAATGTTTTATTTAACATTATTATTTCATGTGGCTTATAATTCAAAGAGACCAGTGTCTTGTGGGTTGAATGTTATAATTTGCTTATTTATTGGGATATCTCATGATTATGCTGCCAATGACTAACAATTATTCTATATATGTCTATAAAATCATCAATTTTCATAACATATGATTTTTTTATATAATCCTTGTTTTCCTTTTATTTCCTATCTTTATGTACTCAATATTTTATAATAATATTTTTTTAGAAAAAAATTTATTTTTCTCTCTTCAGTCAAAAACCATTTTTCTTACAAAACCATTTTTTCTACAAAAATAATTTTAAAGAAGGTTTTCATAATTCCATAAATTATTTAATAAATAAATGTGTACACATTTGGTTTTTTATAAAAAATCAATGGAATATTCATTCTTTTTCTAAATAAATTATGTTTATATTTTACCAAAAATATGAAATGAATCTTCGGCTTCAAATGTACAACATGAATGGAATACCCCTCAATCTTGATTATTACTTTATTTGAAGCTTAATTTATAATTTTTCAAGGATATATAAAATGAAAATTATTTTTTTAATGTTTTATATTTCAAAATAAAATTAATATGGAAAGGTTATTTTCCCCAATAAATATTTTAATTGATTATTAATGCTTCTTTTATATTTTTAAAAGGTTAATTTCATTGAAAATGGTTTAAATATTTTTTTATGAATTTATATTTCTTAAAAATAATTTTAAAAGAAATTTTATTTTTCTCATGAAATGTTCTAAATTATCTTTAAATATAATTTTCCATCAAAGATAAAATCCTTGTTGTTACATATGCATTACATGGGACATGAAATAAGGATAACATTATTATGATTTCTCTGATTGGTTTTTTTTTATGATTGAATGATTTTTATGATGCCTATTTATCACACATTGTTTACACCATGGGGAAATTATTATGAAACACACTTCTTTAGACAGGTTAATATGTGATGAAATTATAAAATGATTGTCAAACCTATCTATTTTTATCATGTTATGATATAATGAAATGTTTACAAATACCATTTCATTTCATGGGTTATGATATGATTAATTTTTTAATATATTATACTACACAAACATATTATTTTTATTAATTTATTGGTGGGACATATATCTCCCTGCAATTCATTTGGTAATTATTTATATCTAATGAGATAGATAAGACTGGAATGGGGATCTAACTCTGTTCATTAAGGGACATTGTCCACTATTTTGGTCTTGGGAGTGAACATTAACTACAATGATGGTCTAGGGAGTGAAACAATTCAACTATGATAAACATGTAAGTGATCCTTGACTACTATTTAAATTATTATATATGATTATTTGTATGAAATAGTTCCATGTATTATGTCAATGTTATTCTCTCAGGGCTCATGTTCATGGATTTTATTTTGACTTATATCATTTTACTACCAATATTTATTCCATTACTCAATATTTTGATTCATTAAATGATGTTTTTTATTTTCAGATTTTAGGACCACATTCTCTTTCAGTTGTGCTTTAGTTATGTTTTTGTATTTTCCCTTATTTACCATTAATGAGAATTTGATGTCACCATTTCTTATATTTCCTTCCCACAAGTTTTGAAGTAAATAATTAAGTAGGGTATTTATGTAAATAGTGAAAAATTTAAATATAATTTTTTAAAATGAGGAAAATCGTTCACTAAATAAGAATTTTGTGTACCTAGACTCTAATGGCACTAAATCATTACAATCATTTAGTGTGTGATTATTTAATGTAATTAAAATTCATTTAAAAATAATTAATTTATTAGTACGTGAATATTTTTTCAATGAAAATTTTATATTTATGATATAATTATCATTATATAAAGATAAAATAACACTTATCATATTTCCATCATGATCAATAGAAAATAAAAATATTACTCATGTGTATGTATGACCAAACATCTCCAAGATTGTAATGTAGTTCATTTTACATTACCATGTTTCATGGTTACTTTTAAGAGTATAATTTATTTATAAAATTTTAATTATTTAATTTCTTTATTATACATCTGACGGGACAATGAACCCTTTGAGAAAAGTCAAAACACTGATGTTTCTTTGAAATTATTAAACCATCTCTCACGACCTATCCCCCAGGGCTTATGTCATGACACCCCCAATAACGCCCTAAAAGGCCAAGGGTAGGCGTCTACGCCGACAGAATGAACCAGCAAATGGAAGGCATTTTTCTAAGTACCGGTGTCCATAGACACACAACCACATCCCAAAAATAGGAAATGTAAAACATGCATTCCACTAAACAACCATTGAATGAATGTACATGTTGTAGGTCAAGTGGTCCAGAATACAAACCCAACAAAAGACAACTGAAAAATAGGGATGTACATATGATCTTTGAAAATCCATATACTAAATACCCCACCATATTTTAATTGTAGAGTGGTTATTTGAAGTTGTAGATGTATTCCCCGCCAGCCTAAATGTACTAGACTCCACCTGGTCCTAGGACACCACGTCCTCCATCTAAGCGTCGGTCATCTGCACAAGACATGACACTTGTGCGTAAATATCATGCATGGGTGAGTAACAAAATAATTATTAGGGACCCAAAAAACATAAATGAAATTCCAAGAAGGAAAGTATACACATGGTACTCTCAGCTCACACATGTATAATCTAATGTATGGAAAGTAAGACCATCAGTCGTATCATCGAACACATTGGGATGTTGGGGTATTCCTCCCTGATGGGTATTGTGGTTATGGTGGTTCAAATAGATTCGTTCCCCACTATGGGCCTCTCGTGTCACATAGAGCCACTTACCACTAACCCTAGACTATTGTGGTACTCATCCCTGAGGACTACTGTGGGTATGCAAGGTTACACAACACCCCTCCACACCATGGGTATGCAGGTTCACATAGAGTTGTTTCCCACTTTTTCAATCATAATTAGGTACTCATCTCAGATGAGTACCAAGGGTATGTTGGGTCACGCATAGCCTATCCCAAACATGGGCCTACAAGATCAAACAGAGTTACTTCCCACTAAGCTATCATAGCTAATCCAAATAGGGTCGTTTGTGAGAAGTCTTCAAATCTCGATCAAAAACAATGTTCCCACATGTATTTCACTTGACTCCTGTAGAAACTCTTCCAAAATACATTAGTTGTATTCTAACTTCCACTAAATCATTCTAAGAATATTATAAAAGATTCGCCTAGCTGCGAGGGTTCCAACACTGCAAATAGATCGTCAATCGGATGCCCGATTTTAATGATATTGGAATTTTACTAAACAGGGGATGGTTGCATAAGCGCCTAGTCTGACCAAGTCAGACAGACCCAACCAACCCGACCAGGGGGCCCCACATGCCTCAGTTTGGTTTGAATGACCTGACCTGAACCATTTCTGGTCTGGGCTAGCTCAGTTCGGTCGAGGGGCCAGCCTGTTGTGTTGCTTTGCAACCATATCCTATCTGGCCCAACCGTCAACCGGCGGGCCAGTTTATTTCATGCTGAGGCCACCAAGTAGCTTGGTAATATATTTTTGGCATGAACCAAAGAAGTGGGCCAGCGTTGATTGTAGCCCGAGCCGCATAGCAGCCAGGCTTACAAACCCCAGTCTGGCTTGCAACTGACGAGCTGGTTCTCCTCCAACCAGCCGATACTAGCTACCCATGTAATCCTCACAAGTGATATTTGGATTGTGTTCCTATGGTATCCATGACCCACATGGCGTGGGATTATATGATGATGCGGCCGGATGTTCGGGTCCCTCCGCCAGCTGTCGACCCACTATCGGCTTCTTCTACCACACTGGCGTGTCTCGAGCTGGCCAGGACACCTCCTTCGATGTGCCATTGTGTCCTACCTCTACCTTCTCATGGCCACAACTGCAAGCCACTGCTGTAAGTCACCACCAATTCCACCAGTGCCTATGTGCCAATGGGTTCTTTATTGGACCATCGGGTCTTCTCTGGTAGACTGTTCTTTATTCCATTTGCACCTCTCATCTCCATGGGGTGCCTCTATACCATCTATGGCCTTGAAATCGCTTCGACATCAACGATGTGTTTTGGACATGATGAATGCCTAAGGTTGATGGGTTTGAGCCTTTTTCTTGTTTTCCTATTCCCTCCACATTAGTTTTTAAATTTCAGGGAGGATTAGGATGAATGTTTTGTCAATTATAAAATTAATTTCAATATAAAACCCCCACGAAAAGAAAACCTCCCATAGAAACAAGTCATCCGAGGATCAACCTATTTGTTGGTTGATCTGTATTTATTGTTTTAGAATGAAGAACCGGAAAAGGAATTCAAATCAAAGAAACCATGACCTAGATGAGGTTCATCATAGTAGAGATCTGTTCGTGGGGATTTTGTTTTCATTTCTCGCCCTCCAGTCCCATTCATCGGGGTGTGATAATATCAATGGAGATTCTATAGAGTTCATTATTCATTGTTGTAGAGGATTATTGTAATAGATTCATCAAAGGAGTACCATATTTTTTCCCCATCTCTCCAATCGTTAACCCATTAAAAGAAAAACACATTGCATAATTTTTGTTAAGCTGCATCATCACGTCGTTATGTTGTTTCATTTATGAAACAACATATCTATTATGCTTCATTTAATGGGTCATTACACTTTTAATTAATATCCATTAAAGGTATATACTTAATAATACTATTATGCACCTCGTCGTCGCGCTGTAGTGAGGGTGTGTTGCCGATCCACAGTGAAGGAATAAAAAATGATCTTTTATGTTCTTTTTTATTTTTCTCCTGAAAAGTATGAATACTAACATTAATGGTCAGCCCTCTGCAGTAAATGTTAGGTCCTTTCAATGTGGATCTCGGTGTTCTATGTTAAATGTTTCCCTATAATTTTTTATTCAGGCACTAGTTTAAAAGATTGAATAACCAGGTCGCACGATTATTTAAATTTTCTATAAAAATATCAAAAATCTATTCCGAGATCACCAAGACATGGAATCATGTGTTGTCTGAGCATATGTCTTCAAAATAATCCCATAGAATTTAAAAAAATACATGTAACTTCATAGACAACAAATTACCCCCACATTTAATGATTCACGTCCCTATAATCCAAAACAATGCTAAACTAACATATGAGGGTATTGATCGTGAATCTGGGCCTTCTGCTCCCATGATCTCTCATGGAGATTCTGATTCTGCCACTTAATGCACACAAGAGGATTTGAACATCCATGAATTAACTTCTCCAGTTGATCCTCTTTCTCCACAACCAACACTGCAAATGTCTCCCCATAGTCAATGTCCGCCTCACCATAGTGGATGACGTGCGATGGATCATGCATGCAATTCCTCTACGACGAAACATGGAAATATCATTCACTCAATGTATTAGTGGGGGAGATCTTGGTTGTATTCTACCTTGAAAAATATTATCAGAATCTAGAATGTTTTGATGAACCATAGAGATAACTTGCCACACTAGAAAAATCACAACAATCCCTGGCAGGGTGATACTTGAAAGAACACATGGTCTCCCTCCTTGAACACCAAAATCCCTTGAATCATGAAAGCATAAAATTTTTTCCTACTCTATGCAGTCCTCACCCACTAAAATGGTTGTTCTAAGCTTACTGGAACCTAATGCTCAGCCTTCACTTGCGGACAACTGAGGCACCATGAAACGAACTCGGCCATCATTTTCTTCATTCCAAAACCATAATATTGATGTTGGGGATCCTAGTACATCTTCAGATCTCCAAGATGAACCACCAAGTTGAAGGTATGGAACTCCCCCAAAATCTCCTCTTTCCACACCACTGGTACAACTTTGTGTCCTCTAAATAGGATGATGTTCTCCCTATCGGTTTTGGTCACAACAAAAGCATGTTGATCGGTGTACCCAACATTAATTTTATCCTTAAAAATAGCCCTCTAAGATCCATCATGATGATAAAATATTGGATCGTCAGATTATAATGAATAAAAAATGGAAAGATGGAATTCCAAAAACCATAGTGTGGATCATCATATGTCAGTTATAATAAATTTAATTTAAAATCCATGAATTACCATGATGTAATTTTCTATATCTATTAATGTTTTTGGTCACAATCCAATTTGATCCATTGTTGCATCTTATAATCCAAGTGTAGGATTCATCTAGCGATGATCCACACACGCTCCACATATCTCTATACATTTCCAAAGGGTTCTCTGGATGTAAGCATGGAAGATATTTCACATGAGATCTCCACCATCGATCACTTTGAGAGCCTCTTCAAAAGCGCTCTCCTTGATCTGGAGGAGAAGGATCCAAATCGTTACATGAGATAGTTCATGGAGGAATGGTATTCTCTCTTGGCATGAGATATTTCTCCATATCAGTTGTGAACAACTACAAATAATGGCTAGTTGTAAATGAGAATAAGCTAATTGGGATTTATATAATGTATAATAGTTAAATTAATTAATTACCCAAAGTTATTTATTTGATTTATTTAATTCATAGCAATACCCCATATCTTATAATATCATTTGTTTATTCTTATTATCACTTAACATGTGCCTAATGAATTTCCCCAAATATTATTTAATTAAAGAATTAATATTATTTATCACAAACCCAAAGATAAACTACACGGCATGTATATTAATATACACCGTGTGTACTTTTGTTTTTCCTTTTTCTTTATTTCCTCCTCCACATTTATTAGACCGTGAATAATGACTATTTATTTCATAAATAAATATCACTTCTTTACATTCTATTAAATATACTATTATTCCAAAAGTACAATCTCTCAAATAACTAGTTTAGAAATAAATACGATCAGGCATACTTGAATAATTATTAAACCACAATCGAGAATAATATTTATTCAATTTTTATATGAATATTTGACTGAGATACTAGTATACACATATATTTTGATGATCCATACCTCTTTCATAGTGGAATTAGGCATTTCATAACTCTTTTCCAAGGTAAGTGTGTAACAACACACCCTGGAACCCATAGAGAAAGAAGTCAATGTTGTAGTGATGTGTCACCTCCGATGAATACTTACCTTGTAATGTAATCCATTAATCTCGATATCTCAAATCAAGTGGGTTTCATGCTAGTTTTATTAACCCATGTGCTTTATTATTCTTTCTTTGACTTCCTAGGATTGAACTCGCCCATTCCTCGCCATGGACATAGATTTATTTAGGCTATATAAATTCCATCATAGGGTCTAGGATATCGACAACAGTTATGGAACAGAAGGGAAAATCTACTCTCACATTATCTATTAATGCAGTATTACACGTGATGCACCCAATATATCCTACCTAACTATGAATAGTGTGTCATCACAGTTTTAATTAATACATCTAAGTGCATGATTTTTAATATCAATTAATAATAATATTAAAGTATATGGCCCAATACACACATCTGTAGATAATAACATCCCATGAAACTATAAATTGTGGATTTTATACTGGTGGGCCTCATTCTCATAATAACCTCATGGATATTACAAAGGGTACACATCATAAAACATTACTTCAATGTTTTATGGGTCCTCACCGGTAATGGACTTTATTGTTTGTGTCCCTCAAATAACATCATCCGCGAATAGAACATATATTTAATAATAGTGTTATGGATCATCCAGGTTCACATCATAGCAAGGATACACTATGAAACTTTAGTGCAATAGTTATCCTTTGTAAATTATCACAAACATTATCTTGCAGAAGAACAATATAGATGTGATTATGTATTTATTAATATTCAAATTGATTAATAAAAATTTATCATAAAGTGAAAAGTAGTTGGTTCTAAGCCACCAACTCCAATAGAATACCACATGGACTATAGACAACTTCTAACAACCATTAACCTGGTAGCTATCACATGATATTCATGATTTTTTTGAGATAGGACATTAGTCATGGGGTCCACAATGTTCTCTTCCATGGAAACTCTACTCACTGCAACTTCACCCCATTGATATAATTCCCAAAAGATGTGATACTTTCGTAGAATGTGTTTGGTCTCTTGATGTGACCATGGATATTTTCCAAGATCTACCACTATGGTATTATCATAATAAAATATTATAGGATCTTTACATCTAGTCACCATGTCAAGATCATAGACAAATTTCTAAATCTAGATGGTTTCCTTGGCTATATCAGAAGCCTCTATATATTTAGACTCCACTATAGAATCAGCGACAACTAGCTTCTTTGAACTCTTCCAGCTCATGGCTCCTCAATTTTGACAGAACACTTATCCTGATTGAAAATTTTGATCATTTTTAAAGGTATGGAAACCAGAATCATCATACCCTCTGATGACAAGCTCATCATCTCCTCCATATACCATGAACATATCCATAGTTCTTATCAGATACTTAAGGATTGTTTTAACATTCGTCCAATGCTATTCTCCTAGATCTTCTTGATATCTTCCTACCATGCTTAGTGAATATTCAACATCATTACTAGTACATAACATGGCATACATGATTTATCATGTTGCCGAAGCATATGGGATCTTACTCATCTTATCTTTATCATGTTGTGTCTGAGGACACATTCTCTTAGAATGTTGTAGGCCATGTGATATTATAACCATTCCCCGCTTGGATTGTTGAATAAAAAATATCTTTAGTATCTGGTCAATTTATGCACCCTAACATAGTCCATGTAGCCTCTTGGATCAATAATGAATGATCCTGATCCCTAGAATTTATGTTGTTTCACCTATGTCCATCATGGAAGAAAAATTTTTCAACCAGTCCTTTACAAACTGTAAGACCGGTATATCATTTCCAATGATTAATATGTCGTCAAATCATACTACTAGGATAATTACCGCATTCCCATTAAACTATTTATAAACACATGGATCAAGTTTATTCTTAATGAAACCAAGTTACTTTATGGATTAATCAAATTTAATGTTCCATGATCGGGATGCTTTCTTTAATCCATAAATGGATTTCTACAACTTGTAAACTTGTTTGACTTCACATGGTGTCACAAACATTTTTTTGTGTAATATACAAATATTCCTAAATTTTCCCATTAAGGAATGTTTTTTTGACATCCATTTTCCCAATATTTTAGTCATGGTATGATTTAATGTCAAGTATGATTCATATGGATTTAAACATGGTAACTGGTGAGAAGGATTCATCATAGTTAATTCAATGATGTTTTCTGAATCCTTTAGCCACTCACCTTTCATTATAGGTGACAAATTGATCTTCTATGCCATGTATTATCTTGAATACCAATTTTCATCCAACATGATTTATATTAACTGGATCATTAACCAAAAAACCAAACCCAGTTCTGATACATGGAATCCATCTGAGAATTCATAACTACTTGCCAAAATGCATCTTCTGATCTCTATACTACTTCCATGTAGTATAGAGGTTCGTCATTGTCCAATAATAATAATTCACCATCCTCAGTGTCTAGGAACCCAAATCTCACAGGTTCCCTTTCCTCTCTTGATCTTCAACGTAGTACTTGTGTTTATGGAGCCTCTTAAAAAGGGGCCTATGGACCTTTTTCCAGTACCAACTCAAATGTATCTTAAGCATAAACTTCATCAAAGTCATTCTTGCTCCCCTAAACTCTTTTGAGGATGTGATCCCTCAAAATAATGGCAGCTTGCCTGGTGAAAATAACTTTCTTTTCTAAAGGTTTGTACAAGTAATATTTTTTCCCCTTGGGATATCATATAAAGGTAAACCTCGTGAACCAAGGTTCTTGTTTGTTGCCTTAAAATGACTTAACAAATTCCCCGCATCCCCATACACGTGTGTGCAACAAATTTTATTTCGTTCTATTCTGTAACTCATAGGGGATTACGTTTTCCTCTATAGTTGGTACTCAGATTAATGTTTATGCTACAGTTTGTAATGTATATCCCCAAATAGATAAATGATCATTTACATGACTCATCATAATCCTCACCATTTCCAACAAAGTGTTCTTCCTCCTTTTACTAACACCATTCCACTATGATGTATATGGAGCAGTGAGTTGAGATACAGTCTCAGAATCTGTTAAAAGTTCGAAGAAATCTTGGTTCCGATATTCTCTACCTCAATCCGATTGAAGCATATTTATCTTCTTACAAAAATTATTATCTACTTCATTCTTTAATTCCTTAAAATTATCTAAGGATAATGAATTATTCCTCATTAACTAGATATAACCATATCTACTCAAATAACAAGTAAAAGTAACGAATTAAGAATATCCACCTCTTGCTTCTACTGGAAATAGTCCACACACATCTTTGTGTACTAATCCTAGAAGCTCTAGGGCCCTTTTACAATATCCACCAAAAGAGGGATTTCTCATTTTATCTTGTAAACAAGCATGACATATATCAATTGGTTTTATCATATTGGCATAACTTTGTCAATCTCTTCTCACTTACATGACTGAGAAGGTTATGCCATAATTGAGTGTAGTATGAGTCATGTGAGTTTGTTTCATGATCGATTTCCAATACATGGTTTTCTAAATTTAATACATATAAACCTTTATTTAAATTTTCCATACCCTTAAATAATTTGTTCTTATAAAATATAAAAACCCTATTTTCATACTTGAAAATAACTCCATCCATATCGAAACATGATACAGAAATTTTTTTTTTTTGGTAACACTATGTACATAATAATAGTTATATGAAACCAAAAACTTCCCAATTGGTAATGATAGATGGAAATCACCAATGGACAATGAAACTAGCCTCGTTCCATTATTAGCTCGAAGATCCACCTCTCTTATTGAAAATCTTTCTAAATTTACTTGGTTCCTACATTTGAATACAATTGTGATCCCCACAAGCTGTAACTAATACCCAATGTGTATAAATGAAAACATTTCACTGTATAACCAACACACCATTAGCTTCCCCAATCTTTTAGGTAATGTTACTCTTCTAGTGGTATGGATTTCAGCATGAAAAACTTACCACCAATCATTTCATTCCATATCTATAGATCTTTCTCTTCATAGAAGGGCAATGCTCAGGGGATTTAGACCATTTTAAAACCCTTGGACCCTTTTCCTTATCCTTCCTCTTCTCATTAACTACAATGAATGCAGGTTTTTCATTCCCCATGTCTATATCTAGTTGGAAAATCACAGTCATAATTTTTGATAGATAATTGTCATTATAGCTCATGTTGTAGTTACAATAAAGCTAGAGAATGTCATGGGAAGTGACTATAGGATGAGACATGTACCCAAATCATCTGGGAATTTAATCCTTAATATGTTCAGGCATTCAATGTAGCCCATAAGATAGAATACATAAGCCCTAGATGGCGCAGACTCTCCAAGAATAGTTTTAAACAAAGTGTTGGAGATCACATATCTCTCTTGTCTCACTTTATCCTGACAGAGATACTTAAGGTGAAATATCATGCTATACAATTCCATGTTTTCATGTTGCTTCAAGATATCATTGGAAATGGATGATAGCATGAAAAATTCGACATATATGGTATCACCCAATTATTTTATATAGATAGATATTTCCTCATCACTTGCCTCATTTCTAGGCACAACGGAATTGGCTCCTCCAGCACTTTCAATTTTCTCTTGTGGTGAAGGATGATTCATAAACGCCACTTCCACTCCTATAAATTGATGTTGGTGAGTATGTTTTCTTTATAGTGTACGGTTCCCAATGATATGTTTGATGTTATTTTTCTTTATGATTCTTGAAATTCAGATGAACAATGATTTGATAATTTAGCCTTATAAAACTAAGGAAAATAACTAAATTAATACTTATTAGTCTCCCACTATTTTATTAAAATACAATATACCTCACCATTGACATTATAATATTCTATTTCCTAAATATTCTATAGTAAAAGATCCATATTTATATTATTAATACCCCAACTAGGGTTGGTCAAGAAACTTGAAAGGTTTCAGGTAGGCATTCCAAATGTCAACTCCATTAACTTGCAGCTCCTTGATCCACTTAGTGGACTCCCAAATCCTAACATATTTTTAATTTGTATTTCCTCAACCTTTCCCTCTTGGAAACACCAATTCCTATTGTGGTAGTCAATCCATGATTTGAAATAATTCAAGTAAACCAAAAAGCACAAATCTGAATTCCACAATAATTGAAATCAACCAAACTACGATTGGCCAAGCACTTTAAGAAATGGTTCCATTCTATAATGATTTTTTGGAAGCCTATACTGACATAATATTTCCATGAGGGGTTTTATCCTTATACATAAATTGGAATTATATTATCTTTATTACATTCTTTTTTGGATTAAGTTGGATATACTTTTGTGATTAACCATGTGTAGAATAATATTTATTCATAATGCATTATTATTTTTGTTTCATCTTGAGTGCTTTATTAATTAATTAATATTTTGATCATGATAACACACCCATAATAATTAAACCACGCAACTTATAGAAATAAAAAAATGGCACGATTAATAGCTTGTTCTATTGGTTAATTTTTCTAGCGATTGATAAACTAAGTGAATACCTAAGAGAGAAACAACTTGAACATGTTGGGTTTGTGTATAAAACATTCCACATATCCACCTTTTTATCTCCTTGGGTTGGTTTCACCTCAACTTATAACATATACCACCTCCACTAGCTTAGGAGATACATCCATTATATATGCTTTTATGTCACACGCAGGTGAGGGTTAAAAGGGGTTTTACATAAAAGAAACCATAGGCATACATTCCCTACATATTAAAGAGGAGATGGATCATAGGCTAACAAATTTAATTAAAATTAATTAATTAAAAGAAAGAATCCACTTATAAAGGGATTGGTCAAGCACTTGATCATCTATACATGGAATGATATTTGCACCTAAATAAAACTAGGATTCATATTTATTAATCAAACTTTTTAATGATAAATCCTACTAAAATCAATTAGTTATCTTTAATTAATAAATCTTTTTCTATTAATACTTTTTTTGAATTGTCTTGAGATTATCATCCATCATAATTTAAAAAATATTTTAAAATTATCCCCTTATGCAACTTGTACCTTGGAGGAAACCTGGTGAATTATTGTTCATAACTACCCAATGAGTATAAATGAACATTACATAGATGTTAAATTATTCACATATTCATAAAACACCTATCATGTGTTGTACCTCAGCTTTATGCCCCCACCATGGTACACCCCTCAAGGGTTTTTATAATATAATAAAAAATAAAAAAAATCTGTGTAATTTGGAAGAGTACACTATGTGTAGTTCCAAATACATAGTGTGTATCATCATTCACTATCCATCCGAAGTACACACCTAGGTATACATAGTGTAAATGTACTTCATAATTTTTTTGAGAAAATAGTTTGTCTAATGGGCCACAAACCATGTTGTATCCATGTTACAAAATCTTCAATAGGGAAATTCGTGTATGGGGTACACGGTCCAAAACTAACCCAAAAGGACTACAATCCATGTCTATTAAACCACAAAAAATGTAATCTGGATACCACATTCCTCATGTTCATGGTCAACACACGGGGTCAATAATACTTAGAAAAAACTCCAATGGCACGACATGGCTTGGCGGACCAATACCTATGAATTTTACCTTGACACATAGTTTGTACAGCCGAATACATACAATTTTTTCTGGTGTTGTATGGACTGGAACCTTTGGAACCTCCGAATGATATACTATTTTTTATTTTAATCAAAATTAAAAGAAATGATCATTTCTGTATGGTGAATGAAAAATTAAATTTGAGGAACATATATCAATATTTGGATTTACAGAACTATTATCTTGATTTGAAACAACTAAGTTACTAAATTCATAAATCATCAATGAAAAAGTATATAACTATAATCAACGATATGATCCCATTGATACCACTTGTTGGTTTCATACATAGTGGAAGTGCATGGTTGGGTGTACCAAACATTAATTTTACCATTAAAAACAATCAATTCAAGATCCATTGCGATGATAGAACACCAAATCTTTAAAATAGAATGAATTTCAAAAAGGAAAGAGAGATGTCCCAGAACCATAGAGAGGATCACTATATTTTGGTAATAATTAATTTAATTAAAAATTCAAGAATAACCATGATGAAATTATCTCTCTCTATTGATGTTTCCGGTCACAATCCAATGTGATCCATCGTTACATCATAGAATCTCAGTGTAGGCATCCTCTAGCATTGATTCACACATGATCCGCGTATCCTTGGAGGTCACTGAAGGGATATCTGGGTGATATTACATAATATTCTTCACTTGCGGTGTCCGCATTCAATTGTCTTGAGGGATGCTTCAAAAGTTCTCTCCTTGATCCAATGGATGAGGATCTCTCTTGTATCTTGGGAAGATTTTTGAGGAAAGGAATTCTCTCCCAGCTTGAGATACTTATCTAGATTTATTGTTCACAACCACAAAAAAAATCTACTTGTAAATGAGAATAATTTAATTGGGATTTATATTCATTAGAATAATAAAATGAATTAATTACCCAATATTTTTTTTGTTTCATTTATTTCTTTGTAATAACCTATGTCTAATAATAAAATTTGACTATTATTATTATCACATGGCATGCATGCAGATAATTACACCTAATATTATTGAATTTAATAAATTATATTATTTCTCAAAAATCTCCAGAAAAACTTATGGGTGTGTATAATAGCATACAAGTTGTTTACTTTTTCCCCCTTTTTCATTATTTCCTACACTAAATTTATTATACCTTGAATAATGAATATTTATTTCTCAAATAAATATCACTTTATTACTCGCAAATAAATATATTATTTTACCCACAATATATTCTATTAAATAATTAGTCTCAAAATAAATGGGATCGGGCATCCTTTAATAATTATTATACCACAATTGAGAATAATCCTTATTCAACTTGTTAAATGAATATTTAACTGATATACTCAGACACACTTAGTGTGTGACCCTATAGGCCTCTTTCTCAATAGGATTAGGTAGAGCCTCCCTAAAGTCCAAGGTTATCATCTAGTAACATGCCAAGGCACCCATTAAAGAATGATGTTAATGCCATAATGATGTGTCACCTCCTACGAATGCTTACTGTGTAATCTAATTTCTTTTTCTTGATATCTGGAATTAAGAAGGCTTCATGCTAGTGCCATCAATCCATGTTATCAATTATTCTTTCTTTGACTTCCCAGAATTGAACTCTCCCATTCCTCACCATGGCCATGGATTTATTTAATCTCTATAAATTCCATAAAAGGGCCTCAGATAAAAACCTATTTTATGGAACATAATGGAAAAATCCTTTCTCGTTTTATCTATTAATGCAGTATTACTCGTGATACACCAAATACAACCTACCTCACTACGAACAATGTGTCATCATATTTTTCACCAATACAACTATGTGTGCGAGTTGTAATACCCCTTAATAATAATTTTATTATCTATGGACCAATTCACACATCTGAATATTGGAAAATCCAAGGACACTATGAAATGTGGATGCCCTACTGGACGGTCACATTCTCATAAAATCCCCCTGGGTATTACCAAGGGTTCACACCATGAGAAGGTTCCTCAATGTTTTATGTGTCCTCATGCCTAATGGTCTTTATTATTTGTGTCCCTCAAATATCATCATATTTTCATAGAATATATATTCTATAAGAGTGTTGTGGCACTTCCAGGTTCTCATTATAGTCGGGAACTGCTATGACCCTTTAGTGAAACAGTTATCCTTAAGGCATTATCACATACATTTTCATACAAAAGAACAATCAAGATGTGATAAGGTATTTATTAATATTAAAATTGATGAATACAAATTTATCATAGGGTAAAATGTAGTTGGTTTAAGGACACCAACTCCAACACTCCACACCTATCAAATATCCATCTGGAGCCTCTATTGAGGATAACTGAGCACC
Organism: Viscum album; assembly: GCA_963277665.1. Taxonomy (NCBI): domain Eukaryota; kingdom Viridiplantae; phylum Streptophyta; class Magnoliopsida; order Santalales; family Viscaceae; genus Viscum; species Viscum album. Next base: position 617,000,076 of record OY728136.1, read on the forward strand.
TTGGGCCTCACAGTCAACATCCACAAGTTGTTCTTCCCTAACATGCTATAAGAGAGGGGGAGTGATAGTCATCGACTGAAGGTAAGATACACCATCACCATCCCTGAAGGATATCTAAATCCCAACTAGCTACTCAGTCGCCTAACTGATCTGCAGGAAACCATATCTCCTGTTGAGGATTCCTACCACCATGTTTCCATTCCTAGGAGTATATACAATCTCGAAGTTGTAGTCCTATAGGAACAATAGATATTGAAACTTCCCCAGGTTCAGGTCCTTATGGTAGAAGATATACCTCTGATAAATATGGTTAGAGTAGAAGATAAATCATTCACCAATCGTATAGTGTGAACACAACTACAGAGAAAATACCATAGCGGATAACTCCATGTCATAGGTCGCATAGTTCTGCTCATATTTCCTTAATTTTATGAACCTTAGGTGATCACTACTCTATATTGTAGTAGTACACAGCCCAGTCTAGTCACCAATGCATCGCAAAAATCTACATACCTAATGCCTTACTCTGGTAGTCTCGAGTTGGGGGAACTTTTCGGTATCTGCCTCAGTTCTGGGAAACTCTTCCGACACTTCTCAGTCCACATGAAGGGTTTTCCCTTCCATTTCAATGTTGATATGGGTGATTATACTTATGAAAAGTCAATTACAGTCCTCCGGTAGTATCCAGCAAACCCTAAGAAAAATCTGACCTCAGTCACGCTCCTTGGTAACTCCCAAGAAAGCACTGTCTATAACTTTGATTGATCAAATAAAACTCCATCACCCGAGATGATGTTTCCTATAAATTGGACCTATAAGAACCCAAACTATCACTTCGAGTGCTTCACATAAAGATGGTGCTCCCAGAGTGTATCCAGGAAAATATGCAAGTGTGTAGTGTGGTCCTCTTTTAATTTTGAGTACACCAAGATGTCATTAATTAAGACCACAACAAAACAATCATGGTAAGGTTGGAAGATACTATTCATGATTCCCATGAACACTTTTGAGAAATTGGTCATGCCAAAGGGAATCACCATAAATTCTTAATGTCCATACTGAAATATGAAGTTTCTCTTCTGTACATCCTCATCCCTTACCTAAAGATGGTGATAGCTCGATCTGAGGCCTATCTTTGAGAAACACATCGATCCCTCCATCTGGTCGAAGAGCCCATCAATTCATAGAAATGTATATTTATTATTCACGGTCACTTGGTTTAGGTGTACGTAGTCTACACATAGCCTAATGATTATGTACACCTTCTTGGAAAAAAACATTGGTGCTACCCATAGTGAAACTTTGGGCCTCATGAAGCCCTTCTCCTACAAGTCCTCCAACTGTACCCTTAACTCAAGATGATCTGTGGGAGCCATATGATATTCCAGTGTGGATATCGGTTCCATCCTGGGGTACAGATCAATGAATAATTCTACCTCCCTACAAGGAGGTAGTTACGGAATGTCCCCAATAAAAAAGTATTTATACTCATCCCCCGCTATTGGAAAACTCGAACTCAACTCATCTATAACACTGAGGGTGAGGCTAGCCAACTAGTGAGTGATCAATTTCAAAATCATTCAAGAATTTTTTTCATGTGCTACAAGAGTTCCCTTCTCACAAGTGAAGGAAAACATTTCCCTATATTCATGGACACACCACACTCTACTCAAAATATAGTCGATCGGAGCATGAATTGTGGATAACCATTCCATACCCATGATGATGTTGTAAGCCCTTGACATTGCCACTATGTGATCCAAGTCAATGCAATCACCTCCCAGAGTAATCTCACATAGCCAGAACTAGTGCGTAATCATCGAATCACCTCCCATAATTGCCTCGAATTGTAAAAATCGAGCCAACGGCTCCACCATAATCTCTGAGCTCCGAACAAAATCCATTGAATTGAAAGAGTTTATTACACCTATATCTATAATAACTATAGCTAATGTAAAACCCCCAAATGATAAAGGGTAAAATGATAAAATGATATGACTCTTTTCAATAAGGTGAACCTTCCGTTTTAGGAGCCTATCTGATTAGAACTCTACAGTTAAGAATTTTTGCCCTAGAGTAGTGATCAGGATGGGTGACCTTCTAGAATGTTTCCCAAGGTGTGTGTGAGTAAGGAAAAAGCACACTGGAATGGACATGTGTTGTCCTATTGGGATAGTCATTAGTCATATGACCCGTATAGGCACATGGGTGGGCCGCAGGGTGGGGACCATGTGTCTGCGGGGAAACTGGTGGTACCTAGCGAGCCAGGACTCGACACCTTGGGGTATGGCAGGGTGTCTGTGCTATCCTCAAGACGTAGTTGTTACATTTGGTATCAGATCTGGTACCCAAACTTAAGTGTGGTGCACTGCCTGGGTTTAGATATAGGTCCCACAATGAGGAAATTGTGCTCTAAAGGGGGGGTGTGATTGTAACACCCCCAAATGATAAAGGGTTAAATGAATAAATGATATGACTCATGTCAATAAGGTGCACCTTCCATTTTGGGATACATTCCGATTAGAACTCTATAGTTATGCGTGCTTGGCCTGGATTAGTGATCAGGATGGGTGACCTTCTCAGAAGTTTCTCAGGGTGTGTGTCAGTGAGGAAAAAGTACACTAGAAAGGACATGTGTTGGTCTTTGGGGATATTCATTAGTCAGATGAACTATGCAGGCACGTGGGTGGGCCTCAGGGTAAGGACCATGTGTATACGGGGCAACTGGTGGTACCAGGCAGGCTTGGACCCGACAGCTTTGTTATGGGGGGGGGGGTGCATGTGCTATCATTGGGACCCAGTTGTTATAGACAATGTGGAGAAGACACCAATCGTTCCTCTATTCATCTTTGTAGCACCGGGTTCATAGGCCTCCGCTGTCTGAAGCTGAGCTCCCCCTGACTTCTATCCCCTTAAGGTAGTGGGGGACAACCTTGGTGTGGTGGTGGTATTACCTCGAACAATCTCCCACCACCTATTACTCAACCTTCTCCTCTACTATATCTACCACCCCACAAACCTCCTCGATCAAACCTCTACCTCTGCCCCAACGGTCCCTCAACCATCAGCTCATTGTTTGTGGGGATTTTTTGGTAGTCTCGTACCATGTTTCTCTTCCCTTTACATGTGAAGCACAACCTGGCTCCCTGCTAATACTCTCTGATCTGGGATCCCCACACTACCGACTCAGAGTTCAAGGTTCTTCCCTCTGAAAGACCTGGATCACTTGGGTCCCCAAGCTGTTTCCTACTTATCAACATTGAAGACTGTGTCATCTGGTATCTAATTGTGGTACTATATATCGATGTGGATTCTTCTAGGAATCTCTCCATAATAAGGGCTCGCTCCATCACTCAAGCCTGAGTGGGGATGCTAAGGGACATCCTCGATGCCTTGATCTACCGTCAAAGTCCCTGCTCAACGGTTTGGGCCCAAAATAAAGGGTCATGTACCATATCTATAGTGTATTGGGAGAGGTCTCTAAACTTCACAGAGTACTTAGCCATTGACATGTTGCCTGACTGTAGGTGAAGCATCTCATATATGCACAATGATCCCAAAGTCACGTGGAAGATATATTCCCAAAAAAACTAATCAAAGTCATCCCAGGAGAGGGTCTCCTCATCATGAGTCTGAATGGTCAAACTCTACCACCACCCTACCGATATCTGAAGAAGGATCATAGTTAAGAGCCCCAATTATTCATGTGGTGTCCTCACTATGCTAAAGACCTGCATTACCACCTCCAGCCAGTCCACGACGACCTGAGGGTCTATCTCCCCCAGAACATATGATGTCTATGTCTGTGAAACATGTGTAAGGTACTTAATCTATGCATTTACTCTACTGGTAACGCTATCAGTAACTGAAGATCAACTGGTGGTGGTAACATTGGTTCACCACCCGAAGAGTCCATCTCTATCACTGGTCCCTAAACCGACACCTCATTTCTTGGTGGTTTGTTCTCATGACCATGTATTGGCACTATAGCTAGGTAACTGCATGGAGAAATTCTGAAATTGATCATGATGTACCATAGTCAATAGATTATACCTTGTGATCTAACTCTAATTAAAGAAAACGTGACAAAACAATATATTCCTATATAATGCATGAAACCAGTGTTTTTATGTATAGATCTAATCAACACAATTCAAGGTCCTATTGTATGGATATGCTGGTCGTCGCACTAACACTGGACTCCTCGAATCTTAAATCTGAACTTGAAACATCGAACATTATTTCCCAAAAAATGAAATGACAGACTTCTGGTATTTGAAGTAGAATTGAACACCTATGATACCACCTTGTCACAAACCATCCCCTAGGGCCAGTTATGTGAATTCTCCAAGATCGCCTCTCGATCACTAAGGGTTGTTGACTTGTGCCGAAGGAGTAATCCCAAAAATGGGAGTAATTTTACTTAGTACTTGTACACACGAACACTCAACCACATCGAAAAAAACTAGAAATGTAAAACATGAATGCCACTAAACAAACACTAAGTGAAAGTAAAATATGTTGTTCAAATGAGCCAGAATACAAACCCAAGAAAAGAAAACTGAAAAAAAGGTAAGTACATAAGATCTCTTAAAAGTAATCCACTGAAAACCCCACCTGATGGTATGTATAGATTTGCTTCTAGAAGACGTAGAATTATGCCTCGCTTTTTAGAACTCATTGGACCCCACCTAGTCCGAGGCCACCTATTCCTCCATCAAGAAACAAATTTCTGATGATTTTGTTGGGGTGCACGTGTCCATAAATGGAGGGCACACAGCTGTTGCCCCACATTCCTACTTTCCAAATGCGGGTGACATCAGTCTCTTATTCAGGGATGTTTTCTCCTTGATCTAAATGGGATGATGGGATGTCTGTTCTTCCTTCCGTGGATTCCTCCACAGAACTCATCACCTATCTAAGTATCCCTTAAAGATTAATACTTTGTTTCTGAAAATCTTCCCAGTGACATGTCTTTATGGACACCGGTTAATTACACTACATCTATCGGGACATTCTAAGGGGTTCAGTTAGGACAGCAACCTTAGGTCATGGGAGAAGTCACATTGGACATCAATGTCGTGTCTGGATGTTGGAACATTAGCTTGTCTATTTTTCCTCCCCTTATTATAGGGCTTCTCGAGGGCGCGGTAGCCCAATTTATCCCACGTTGAACGTAGAGAATTATATTCCACAGGCAGGTATATGTGGTTTTCCTCTGATCCCCATGTTTAACACAGGGTATGCAATGATTTTAAAGTCTAGCAGAGATAAATTGGATAGATCAAAACACTAACTAGACTGGATCGGATGGGTTCAACCCCTGGAGGGCACACTGATGGTAAGAGATGAATTGAAATGATTCCACTGGGATGTGGTGGCCTGGGTAAGAGTCAGGATGGATGATGGAGAGTTGAATGAAGGGGAGAGGGAATGGGATGGAACCGACATGAGGACAACGTTGATATTGGAAATGATCCTCGTAGTGACTTCATATGTATCCCTATGGTAGGGAATTAAAGTCTCCACTATTCGGTGGGACAATGGGACACCTAAGGAAGAGGCCTATTAGAATGGACACATGGATGGGATTTGAAGGAAATAGAACATTCGGGTTGGGGTATGACCTTCCTAAAACACATATGCTCAAGGTAGATATCATGTTGAGACATGAGAAATGGTATAGAACCTCAAGGAGGCTTCCTACATATCCCCATTATTGGGAATCAATGTCCACATTGTTCATCTTAAGATGACTTACTGCTGAATGGGGTCACCACAGCTTATTGCATGATGGGGTCTACAACTGATTGCCGTTGGATGGTGTCACAATGGCTTACCACTGGATGATGTCACAACAGCTTACCGCCAGATGGGGTTGACAACGGCTTACTGCCAGATGGGGTCACAAAGGCTTACTGCCGGATGGTTTTGACAACCAATTACCACTAGATGGGGTCACAATAGCTTACCATTGGATGGGGTCACAATGGATTACCATTGGATGGGATAGACAATGGCTTACCACTGAATGGGGCTAAACCTCGGGGAGGCTTCCTATGTAAATTGTCTAGGAGATAGGTATCAAAGCTCACATAGTTCAAATGGTTATAGATTAACGTCATACAACACAAAAAGGGGTTGTACAGTTTAACGTCTTTCAGGATAGGGGTGGACCGACATGAAGTGGTCCAGACCGATGGGTGTTGGTATTGAACCTCAGATAGGCTTCCTATGTACCTTGCGTAGGCAAAGATCAATGTCCTCTTAGCTTGGGAGCGGTTTGGTGAATCATTGTGAAGATAGTCGAGACCAACGGATGGTGGGCTTGAACCTCAAGGAGGCTTCCTACATACCTTGCCTTGGCAGGGATCAATATCCACGTAGTTCAAGAGGAGTGGGAACTGACGTGAAGGGGGGTCGAAACCAATGGATTGTGGGATTGAACCTCCAAGAGGCTTCCTACGTACCTCACCATGGCAAGGATCAAATACCGCATGGTTATGGATGGAGGTTGGGGCATACACTATAGGCTTCCTAGAGATGATGTCATGGTCAGTTCTTGCTCTAGGACCACGTGAGTCATGCATAGTGTGAGAAACAAGTGGCTGGAAAGACCTGAAAATCACGTCACGGAAGGTGCATATGTGGGAAGTGGAACATGGGCTTACATGTGGTTAGTGGCCCAAATAGGAAATAGGGGATTATGCGTGGTTATCATCCCAGGGAGATGGATATTGGGACTTACTCCAGGGTGGAGGCCTAGGTGGTGACAAAGCCTTAGGGATTTGGCATAGAAGAGAGGAGGGTTCCAGTGCGCGTTCCTCTATTTGGTCTTTGGCCAGTAATAAGATAGGAGGAGAAGGGATGTTTCCACCCACAATAAAGGCTATAGGGATTTCACCATGGTGGTTTCCCTATCCTCGTGGACAAGCACCACTCCAATAAAGTGGATCTCAATCCATTATAGGAATAATTTCACTCCTGTAGAGAGTAGTTGGCGTGCAGAATGTTCGCGGTGGGGGAACCCCGCATACATCTCATGGGGTGAGGTCACAGTTTAACGTATTGTGCTGAGAATGATGATTCTTGGAAATTTAACATCCTGTAGCTCGGACGAGGTGCGGTCACTCTACAACCCTTAGGACTTACATAATTGATACCTGCCCGCCATTGTGGAAGGGAAGTCATCGGCAATTCTGTGGTGAAGGGGTGTTGTGAAGTGATCCACTGAGGGGCACACATTAGCGTGGCTATGAGAAGAAGCAATAGCCATTAGTGTGCCTAAGATAAGAATAATAAGAAAAGAAATGCAACAGGAAGTGCCACCCAAGGGACATTGAAATCACTTCGTGCCAACTTGAAATGCCACATGGAAACAGAGAGTGTGACACAAGTGTGTTGTGCATGAGAGGGGCTCATATATGATACCCTGAGGAGAGGATGACACATGGAGTGTATGTAAGAGAATAGGCTGGGTGCATGATGGAAGGTCAACACACAAGACATAAGGATTGTGCACAAGAGGGAAGGTATACATGCAAGATGGTAGGGTTGCGTGCAAAAGGGGAGGGTTGCACACATGATGTAAGGGTTATATGAAAACTGGAAGGTCTTGCACCCAGGATAGAAGGGATGCATGCAAACCGAAAGGGGATGCACACAAGAGAGGCCAGAGGTAGAAGTAACATGCATTGAAATTGGATCTCTTATGCACAGAAGAATTAGTGTGAATGGATTTTAATGAAGATCATTCCCAAGAGGGCCCACCCAAAGGAGGACCTTTGGGTGACCGGCCGTGAAAAATCAAATACCTGAAGGGCATGGTGTTTTATATGTAGTTGTGGAAGAGGTAGTTTTCACGCAATAGGGCGTCACTTCGTCTTCTTCCCCGGTCCCCAATAGTATTAGGAATGTTCTGTTTTATTGTTAAAGTCCTGGAGGGCGCACACAAACCCTTGATTGATGCTATGTGGGTGAACAAATGAGCATTGTGTGGAAGCATGCCCTTGATGTCAGGTTGCGTGTGCAAAGGGGTGCTGCACACAATCCCACCATTGATGTCATCGTTGGCATGTACTGGGGCGCAGCGTGCAACTAAACAATTGACGTCACAATGGGCACACAAACGGGAGTTGCACGCAAGCACTCCCTCGACCTCTTCTTTGGCGCGTAAAGGGGAGTTGCACGCAACCTCATTCTTGACGTCGCATTGGGCTTTCAAGTGGGAGTGGTGCAGAATCTCACCAAAAGGTCATATTTTTTGTGCATGATTTTTCACGTTGGGGTCCATTTGCCCACAAACATTGAAACATGCATGCAGCTACCTCTTGTTTCCCAGAATATTCTTTTTCTCCCCTGGGTTCCTATTTTTTATTTTTATTATCTAGATGTTGGATTTCTCTGAATTTTGGTGTCAAATAAATCCCCCCTTAGAATCGATGCTAATGGGGAACCTGAAAGTCAGATTCTATGGGCACTTAAAAAAAGAGAAGCGGTTCTTTTGTATGCACAAAATGGTAATTTTCACACGTAAACATGTTTCACGCTTAAAGAAGATGATTCCACGCCTATAAATGTGCTAATAACCCCCCCCCCCCCATAGGCCCATACTTTTGACTTTTTCCGCACAACAGGATCTTTTCTCTCATGTGTGAAAATGGTCCCGATCAACACGTAAGTTTCTACGGCCGACCCCCGGGTTTTGTGCACCGTGACACATTTTTCACATAGGCCAACATTCTTGAATGATGCTTGATATTTTGCATGCCACCTGATATTTTGCGTGCTACCTGATATTTTGCACACTGAATTTCATTATGTTGTTCCAACCCCTTAGGATTTATGAAATGGCCGCTCAATAGACTGATTCCAAGAGGGAAACTGTTGCTGCTATGAGAAGGACTCAGATAATCATGAACACTCAGATTCTTCATGCGAGGAAGGTCGTGTTTGATAAGCATATGCTTTTTTTCACGCTTATTCATGCTCAAAAAGATGATGTTCTGAGTGATAGTCTACGACTATGGAACTTTAGCCTTCTACAATAGGTTTTGATGCCCAATTTCATGGCAGAAACACCACGATCATTGGTGACATGTGAAGATAGTCTTCCACAATTCCATATTACAATCAATGGCCACCCTTCTAGGGAAATTCAGAACACAACCACCTATGTACAAAATCTGAAGACCAAGATAGTTGGAGGAAGTGATCTGATTCCTGAGGAATCTCCCACTATTTATGAAATTACCTTCAAAAGAAGCATCACCGACGAGATGAAGGGTTGGTAGGAATGGGATTTTAGATCTGAGGGAAACATTTCCAATGAATGGGTATGGGCGTTCTGGGTATGTCAGACTTGTGATGAATTTGCGTCGAAGCTATGGTCTATCAGGATTTTTGAGGCCGTCTGGAAGTCCTAATTTCATTTCGGCTGACATCAGGATTATTAGTAGAGGTATTCAGTCATTGGTCCCTTGATACCATCACCTTCCACCTCCACCATGGAGAGGTGGGCATCAGTATGTGGGACATCCACTGTATCGAGGTAATCCCCTTAGAGGGGTAGTAGTATGACGTGTTCCTCCTGACGAGGAATGTATGGGAGGATAAGACACACACCCCAATCCAGTCATGGAACCTACTAAAGCTGGATAAGGAAGAGTTAAAAATAAAATATATCCTAATGTAAATACCCTATTCAGGGTGGTTTAGCCTTTTCCTGATGCAAGACCCGACAGTGAAGATGCCAGGCTGAGGGAAAAAATGATCGAACACATCTCAGAGAGGGAAAGAAGGATCATACTTGAGGGTTCTAGAAACTGGAGAGTATCGGTCATTGGGATTTTAAGTTAATTAATGTTGAGACCCAAATGTGTGATATTCCAGGTTTCATTCCGCATTCATGAGAGGTTGGTTATTAGTAGTGAGGGACACAAGGATGGGTGTCCGCCCAGGGAAGATTGTGATGACCGAGATCGTGGCATAGAATAATAAGGTCAACTTGGGTGTACCATTGTTTGCCAGGATGTACAGCATTTTGGGGCATATATGAAGGGGAAGTACGCCTAGGAGGATATGCGGACCATTCCAAATTCTTCATGGATGGGTTGCAGCCCACTATGGTGGGTTTGGCTTCCATAATGTCATTCGACTTCCTAGTAATGGTTTGCAGCCATCTCTCTTTAACATTTTCGGAATTCACCCACTAATGCTAATGGATGAGGGGATCATGGTCAAGATCGGCAGCCAAAATCAATTTGACTTTGACACATTATGAACCATAGTCGGTTAGATCGTTGTTGATGGGCTGGGTCCATTAGAGCAGAGGGAGTACCTGCAAAGCATTAGAGGTGGGGTGCTTGTGGACCAAATTTATGGTAAAATCTTTTACAAACTGTATGTGCTGACAAGGTTCTCCAAGTAGTTCTGGTGCATGAAATGGATGCTGGAGAAATTATATACAATGGTTTGTGAAGAACAACATCCCTATGTTCTCCATCAGTTGTGGATTGTGTTCACGATGGCCAGCTTCGGCAAAGTCCTCGCTCACCCCCCCCCCCACTGACGTCAGTACAGGACATTCAATAGAGTATTCCATGCACTCTACGAAAACATATACCAAGGTGATTCTTTGGAAGAACATCCAGAAAATCAAGGTGGCCAGCACAGAGCCCAAAGAGTAGGGTGGTGGATGAGGTTTCACAGGAGATGTGAGTCAAACAATGGGTTAGGTGGCTAGCATGGAATAGTCCAACCCTTCATTGGAAGGAGGAATGAAAGAAGAGGATGTGCCTCCCCCTTCCGTGGAATGGTGTTCCCACATGCAGCCTCATGGGCCTTCTAGGGAACTTCTTGGAAAGAAACTTCGGTACATCATGAATCCGTCTGCCAATTACAACATCCCCTCCCTAGGGTCATCTTTTAGAACATTGCAGTAGTATATGTCCACTAAATAATTTTTCTGACAGTTGGTACGCACCAGGATTGACCTTCCAGTCATTGGACGCATCCAGATGAAGTATTGGGTAAACTTTAATCGTTGGCAGGCAAACTTGACAGCCATGGATATGCACGCATGCCAGTAGGGGTGGTATGATGAACTGCATCACCTGGTTAAAGTTATTCTTGACTAGGAACATGTCACAGAAAGCTTCCATCGAAGGATGAGAGTATTGGAGAAGAATAATATGATGATGATGATGATGATGATGATGAATAAGGTGAAAAAGATGGAGGCAAAGAGGAAGAGGATGACCAAATTGATGGTCTTGGTGGTGATGGGGCTACAGATGCTTTCACTCACCAGCGGAGATCCCTGGAGAGTGGGGAAATCATATGTTCCAACACAGAACTGGCAGAGCAACTTGAGGTAAGTTAAACCTTATTTCTACTGGACTTTATCTTTTCACAATCTTGATCCATCAGAAAAATTTTGTCTTGTTTAGGAACAGATGGGCAAGGGTTCCCAAGAATCATTCCCAATAAGGGGCGAAGGTGTGTCTATGGAGGATGGGGAGCACTCTCGAAAGCCTTTCCTTGGGATCGAACATAATGGGGTGCCGATTTTGGAAGGAGTAGGTGATAATGATCTAGAATGAGTGTCCCCCATTATCACCATTTTTTAGGAGGAGCTAGCACCGTTGATTGAGTTGACAAGCGCTGAAGGCTCTCCTATGGCGGCGACCCCTTCCATGACACTGACATTGGACAATGTCACGCTTGGCTCCCATATGTCCTTTTTCATTGGTTCTCCCCTTTGTCAGGGAATTAATCTCACCATAATATAGATTATTGATGCACTGATAGCAATGTTAGAGCCCAGACAAACCATCGAGTCCAGGACATCTGTAGGTGTCCTGCCAGTGGGTACATCGGCTTTTACAAAATCAACCATTCTAGGTGTCCCTTACCTAGTACTCAACAAGCCGTAGATTGTAATGATGGGTGGTAATTATATTTGGGTGGATCTACATCTCAATGGTAGTGAAGTCATGGATGAGGAGGAAGTTTCTAAAGAAGACTCTTCCACTGAACTCCTTGCTGATTTCCCCAAATACAGGCCCACATACTCCGACGAAATCAACAATTCTAACTCGGATGCATCTAAGGAGATCCATATCACACGGTTCAAGGTGTGGAAGTGCATTAGATGCTTTCTCGGTCAGCCACAGGCAGAATGGCTATTCCAGATGGGATCAATCCACACATGTCTATGCTTTCTCTATGCTGGAGGGGTAGATGCTCACCATTCTCATGTAATTATTTTTGATTACATGGCATAGAGGGTACAGGAGAATAGCTGACTTTCAGACATTTCCTGGCACCAAGAGGGTTCAAAGAATACACAGGCCTACCTAGAGGTGGATCAGGAGGTCCAACGCCTTGAGGAATAAGCTAAGGAAAGGGATGCATTCATTGTGGCCCAATTTAATCTCATTGAGTGACTAAAGGACCAGCTCACAGGTGCTCAGGAGTAGATAGCACAGGTGATTCACCAAATTAATGAGCTCCAAATTGAACAATCATATGTTCAATCTAGGGCAAATGAATTGCACCCCGACGCTGATACTGAATAGAATGATCTCAGGGGATGGAATGTGATGCTAGATGTTACAAGTTGAAAGGTTGTTTAATCGGAACAGTCCATCAAAAATGTTGATCCTTAAGGGCTATATTTTGGACAACCCTGTAAACATATCATTATTTATTACTTCCAACTATGAATTATATGCATGAATTGACTATTTTCATTTTTATTATAATGCACTTTGACCATAATCCCAAAATAAACAGCCGTCCATTCCTCAGCTCATGTGGGTCATGCCCAGTATGAGAAACTAGGGATGATCGCTCTATTACTCCATTTTAATGTTGGAGTGAAAATAATTATTTGGAATCCTGGGGTAGAAACGACCCTTATGGTCTTTCAAAAAGAAATGGGAAAACCATATTCGAGAACAATGTCCTTAGAATAGTCGAACTACCACTTCCCTAATATACTCTAGTGCACGTGCGGGGTAATGCCAGAGGCATTGGAATCGATTCAAACATATGGAAGTGGGAAGTGTGAATCACAATACCCAAAATTCAGAACACTGCAGGGATGGCACGAAAATAAAGGATATCTATTGACTATGTTCAAAACACAATATCCTTATTGTGTTATATGGGAAATGGGATATCAAATGGGGGGTGAACATTGATCATTATCGAAACATGGGGCCTAACTCAAAATGTCCTCCATTTTTCTTCAAGAACGTTATCCCAGGACACTAGATGAGCCATAGACCGAGCACCCATACTAGTCGGGGGTCACCTTATACATGAAAGTGGACGAGGTACCAAATAATGGGCATGAAAAGCGTGGAGTATGGAGTGATGGGTTGTTCAAATGGAGTCCAACACTCTTGAAATCACACCGCCGTGATGAAAACACATTAGCTGGGCACAATGGTCTGATCAAGGATCATACCTACTTCTGAACAGGACCTCATGGGTAAGGACCTCAAATTCTCTATAGTTTTACGTCATATATAGAGGACGTTGCACATAGTTTAATGGTCATACTTCTTATACCAGGATTGGGGCTGAGGGGCCAGAAGGGTTAATGACCATGGGGGTGGGCCCAAGGTGAAATGTCGGGGAGAATCTATGTATCCTATAAGGATGATAATCAGGACAAACATAGTTCATCAATCACAGTGTGGTCAGAGACCAACCTGGATAGGGGAAATACTCCCTGGAAAGGTATGTGGTGCATCCCATGAATTACATGGGGCATCCTGAATTTGTTCACGGTAGAACCGCAGTTTAGTGTCATGCATCACAAAATTGTGGGATCATGCAGTTTAATGTCATACGATAGGACGAAAAGTGAAATAGAAGATCCCATGAATTGAGCATGTGGTGTGGTAGCTGTAGACCCATTGTGAATGAGAACATAAGGAGTCTACACCACACCAAGTATTCCCGGATGAAGTTCTTTAGGTCAATGGAACAAAAGGTAATGATTGGCTGGGCCCAAGGCAAAGTGCCCTAACATTCCTACATACCCCATGAGGATGAGAATCAATCAAAATTTAGTTCAATGAGTGCATTTTAATGTCATGCAGGATGAAGAAGTGCATGTGTGGCATGATTGTGCCAGTACATGTCCATCCAGAACTACTAACCCCACGTTAGTCATGCTCGATGTGGGAAAAGAGGACTAGTGATGAGACCTTCCTAGCACAATGAGACTCGTGGAGTGGTGATGGGATGATAGGTGAATGACATCCCACTGATGATGACCCACCTATACAACGCACCTAGATGTGTGAAGGAGTAAAGCTGAGTATGTTAGAATTCACGTGAACATAACAAAGTGGAAATATGGGAATCATGATGCTAGAGATCTATCCCTCAATGACGGTGGCATGATGATAGGGGATAACTATTGACCATGTTCAAAACACAGTATCTATTTCGAGTTAGCTTGAAATGATTATAGACAAATGAGGGTCGATCACTGACCTTGTTCGAAAGATGGGAGTTGTCGCAACTGTCGTCTAAGGTCCTCTGGGATTTTGGCCCAAGATGGTAGGTAAGCAAGTGTGGAATGAGACCAGGCCGTAAAGGGGGTCCCTTTAGACATGAAAGAGGATGAGGATCCAAATGAAGGTCTCACAAATCTTGTACATGGAATGAGGGATTGTCCCTATGTAAATTCTACAAATCGGGCACTACAACAATGCATCTGAGTACGAAAATAAGACATATCAGACCGAGGGAGTTGAGTCCCCCTCCAAGCACAAGGGTCCTGAGGTTTCACGCCTCCCAAATTAATGGCTGAAGGATGGGCCATTAATGGGAGATTTATTTAATGGACTGGGCATAGGGCAGAAAAATAGCCTAATACATTGCATAGTTTTCATAGGGAGATCTTAGTTTAGGGTCATAGAACTTATACCATGTTGGGAAAATACATAAAGGGGGCACATGGTGCGGCTGTTGAAAAACCCAATGTGGAAGAGGACCCATGGGTTACTTACCACATTACATGCTCTCTACATTATTCAGACCTAGGGGAAAAAATAGAGGACATGATTTCATATTTTGGGGATGGACCCAAGGACAATATGTCTGGGAATTTCTATGTATCCCATGATGATGGGAATCAAGACATACGTAGTTCTGATCGAATTCATGCAGTTTAACATCTTTAGGGAAGGACACAGAGTGATCGTATTTTATGGTCATAGAACTCATTCCAGAGATGGTAGGGAATGCGGTAGACACACAATGAGTTAATTACAGAACCTGACATGAATGAGGACCTGAATTCGAGATCACCATATGTTCATGGGGATGCATTCAGTCAGGGGACTGAAAACGAAAGTTAAGTAGGACCCGAAGCAAAGTGATCGGGAATTCCTACATACCCCATAAGGATAAGAATCAATCCATTTGCAATGACCAAACATTTTGAATAAATATGTTTCCCTAACTTTGTGTGTTATTTTATTTTATACTCAACAAAACTATTTCATTTAATATAATGAGTATTATTAAAATAAAATAGTTGGGTTTTGACAGTTATATGATCGTTGGTCAATATGACATTTGGAAACTAAATGTTGCGCTTATTGTATATAAATACAAGTGACCTTGATTAATTAATATATAAATAAGATTCTATGGCCCCATATAGTAGTGTCGGTATGATCGTAACCCTTCTGACAGATCTCGGGAAAGAGGTACCACCTTTGGACATTGCTCAAGACCAATTCCAAGCCGAACTTCATCGTGTGAAGCTAGAACGGAATCACCTTCACAAGTAGTTCAAGCTGATTGAAATCACTACTCGGGCAATGTTGGCCGAGATGCCCCAATATTCTATCACCCTATAACACCTTACTCTTAATTCATATGATGTTGTTATAAGGGTCTATGTAACGAGATCTTAACTACCTTGGGTAATCCTTTGTATTAAATTAAAATTGTGAATTCTACTTATGGTGAAGTTTGTGAATTTTCAAATGTCCGGATAAATACAGTATGCATATTATTGATGAATTTTAGAAAACGTATATTTTAAAAATATTTATGTAATCCTTAAAAAATTATTAATGTGTAATTATTTTCAAAAAATGGTCTTCTACAGTTATGTTAAGTAAGAAATTTAGAGTCTAATAAGACTAACTTAACTTTTGGTGAATAGTAAATTATGAATTTTGATTTTATACTTATGATTAGTAATGTGATCAAATGGAATAAGTAAACTAACTTAAGAAAGTATTAATATAATTCAGGCACCTTTATTAATTAATGTGATTTAATAAAATAGGTAAATAAATGTTTCATAAATTATTAGTTAAGTATTAGTTTTTTTGGTGAATAGTGTTTTTTATTTAAAAAATAAAATAATTTTTTTGTAAAAATAATTTTTTTTAATGGAGTTAATTTTGGAATTCCTAAAATTGATATTATGTTAAGATGAATTTTTGGGATTTTTCTGAAAAAGTGGAAGTTTTGGTGAATAGTTAATTTCCAGTTTAGAATTTCGGGTGTTTAATGACATCATTAATGATGTAAAAATTATGTAATTATTCTGGTATAATTATGAATAGTAATATAAGTTATGAGGTGTCCCATGTGGAAAATACCATGGGAAAATACCATGGACATGCCCATGGTTTTTCCAATACCACCAATGAGGTGTCCCTTGGCCATCAATGCCTTGTCCCCTCACTTCCCCTATAAATACCAAGCCATTCTCTCAACCTTTCCATTCCAAAATACTCTTAAACGAAGTTCTGGCCCCCTAACCTCCCAAGAAGTCCTCTCAAGGTGCTCTCAAGCCTCCCAAGGTTCCGACCTTCACTCTTTTGAAGTTACTCTTCATGGTAAGGGATCCTACCTCTTTCTTTCATTTCAAGTGTTCTCTTATATGTCATTAATTTTAAGCACCACGTTTATGACGCCCCGACCCCGGTAGCCCGGTGCCGGTGCTTCGGTTATGGTGTGAAATTTATTTCGTACAAATGAAACAATTAAGCCACACATCATAACCCATCAGGAGGAACTTTCTGGTTTAGATCCTGGAGAATCAGAGACAACAGCTTTGCTTCTTTATTTCTGAGCTAAGAACAAACATCCATGTCTTGGAAAGGCTCTATCAACCTGTAAAAAAATTTAACATAAAACATAGGGTGAGCATTGAAATACTCAGTAAAGGGTTTTTGAAAATACATAAGTACAGCCTTAGAAAACCATTTTTTGAAAACACTTTTCCATTCTTAAATTGTTTTCTTAAAGGAAAGACTTTAAGACATAATAAAAGTCGATGTATCACAGTTAAAGAACTTCATACTTACTCACCAGAACACTTCGCTGAAGCCCACTCAATAGAAAAGATAAGAATGCTAGTAAAAAGACATGGGTTATACTAATTAAAGTGACCATAAACAAGAAAGGTGTGTATGAACAACAAGGAGTAAACATCATCAGAGTCGCGCACAAGCGCATTTTCTAAAAAAAAGAACACACCACGACATGATAAATGTAATGCAACATTTGTAATAAAATTCTGGAAAAGAAAACTGGACATGCATCAATATTGCCATATCATATGTCTTGTGTTTCTTTTTTTCATCTGATACTCATAGGTAAGGTTCTATAACCAAGGTTATTCCTCTAATCACAATAATCACTAGGTTGGTCATAATCAAAGAAATGTATGCTGAAGGACTCATGATCTCTGTGTCAAGGCCTTGTGCCATGACCTAAGGGTAAAAACCGAATCTGACTGTCTCGAGAACTATCGATGCATCGAGGAGATTACTTTTACCGGTCTCCAACCCGGAGGGCTTACTTTAACCAGTCCCCAACATGGAGGG
Source organism: Viscum album (assembly GCA_963277665.1). Classification (NCBI taxonomy): domain Eukaryota; kingdom Viridiplantae; phylum Streptophyta; class Magnoliopsida; order Santalales; family Viscaceae; genus Viscum; species Viscum album. Next base: position 617,017,958 of record OY728136.1, read on the forward strand.
TTTTCTTCTTACCGGACCCCATTCCGGGTAGTCCCATACATTTCTCACATGTTTATAGGGTCATATATTCAAAGTGTCCCATACCACTTTGAATATTTACTTTTCATTTCATATTACCCAAGGTGTCACATACCACTTTGGGTAATGCCATTTTCATTTCTCATTACCCAAGGTGTCCCATACCACTTTGGGTAATTTTAGTTCTTAGTTCATTATCATGTTGAGTCATATGCATGAACAATATGAATAAGGAAACAATTATATAATTGGTTTACAAATATATGTTACGGCAGATAAAATGGAATGTATGGAATAAAAGCAGGCACGGTTAAGCAAGCATGCTATGTGCATAGAACAATTATTTAAGCACAAAAAAAATGATGAATGTGTGAGACTTGCTCCCAAGGGTTATTAAATGATGAGTATATAAAATTCCAGTGCATGGAAAAGAACTACTTGGCATTAACTATCGTACTTCACAGGTCATAGTACTTGCATCAAATCTCCATCCGCTAATAATTACTGCGGCATGCTTGGTATAAAAATAATAAACACTTGCAATCTTTAAAATTCCGACACTTGGAAATAAACCACTTTAAAAATAATATCTTTCATTAATTATCATTCTTCTCTGGTCATAGAATTTGATGTTACACTCTGCCCACTAAAAATCATTGCAACGAGTTTGGTATAAAAATAATAGAGTATTTCTACACATTAACACAACCCTTAAATCCATATCCTTTTAATGCAAGTTTAAAACAGGGATAAGCATATCCTTAAAAAAATCATAAATCATTTCAAAGGTGACAATAATCAAGTTCATTGGTGTACCCTTAGATACAGAAATATAAAGCAGCATAGGCATGCACTAAAATCCTATACGCATAAAAATATTAATAGCAATTTCTTGAAACTAGGATTCCAGATATTAATCTTAAAAACACATACATAAATAGGGATATATATATACAAAGTATATATATATATATGGGGTTTCTCATAAATTAAACATGGTTCACTTGAAATCTAAAACCTCTGACAATCTATAATCTATTCAGTTTAAAAATAAACAAAACCTTATGGGTTTTAAATGTTCATGAAACTATAAATATATAAAACTTCAATTTCAACTATAACATGTTTTCTCCCAAACCAAAAACCTAGTTCTCATTAAAAAATATTTTTCAAGAATAATTATTCATCTCCTAAACATCAAAACTGACTTTCATCCCGATACATTACCTTACATAAAACTATAGTTATATAAATATATACGGGTTACATAAAATCCAACCTGTTAGGAATTGATTTTAGGAAAACCCTTTTCAAAAGCATAATTCTTGGTATAAAAATACTGAATAATCTTGGATACCCTAAAAAATGGGTTTGAGTGATGTATATACATATGTATATACTTATATATATATATTCAAAACCATAAAAACACCATACAGTTGAGTTTTAGGTTTGTAAAAATAGGGTCATTAAAACAATCTTAAAAGTGATATCCCTTTTTATATCACGAAAGAAACACCCCTTGAAAAATTGTTCAAAACCGAAGAGTATGAGTTGTATATAAATATATATATATATATATATATATATCGTATATATTGTGGGTATTATAGTATAGGTTTCCATAAAACATGAAAACATTCTTAGAGTAGAGTACTCTTCTAAAACCAAGAGGTTTTCATGTTGAATATATTTGTATAACAATAAATCGGATATGTATATACATATATATATATATATAAACTGAGTATATATAACGTTTTATCTTAAACCGAAAAATAACACTAAAACACCCCTACCTCGCCTGAGGATGAAGCTAGAGACATGGGTATGCTCGTTGGAGGGAGGCTTGCCGGGTGGCCGGAGAACCAGGAGAAGCTTGGTGGCCGGTGGTGGTCTGGTTGGCTCCGGAGGTCCCGTTTTCACTGGGGTTTCTCAGTTCTTAAAGGATGATGATCCGGGGGAGGTTAGGCCGAGCCTACGGAGGTGGGTGCGCAAGGTCAACGTGAGCAGTGGAGAGGGTAGCGTCTCGTGAAATCCAGGCTTCGGTTCGCGGGACCCCGGCTTGAGGTTGAAGACGACGGGGTTAGCAGTAAAAAAACGCGCGACGGCTGGGATCTGGCCTGAGAGATCGGACGGCTACGGTTGGGGCGCGAGATGGCCTGGGTTGCGTGTTGTATTTAAAAAAAACCAGTTTAATAAATGCTAAAATTAATCTACTTTGCAATATATATATAACCTGTAAATTTGGAATATGTATAAAATTTAATAAGTACTTTTTAACTCATAAAACTAAAATCCCATTTTAGTTTATGTAAACAAATGATACTATTTGATATTAGTTTTTTTTAAGATATATTTTAATACCACACTTTTATAACTACTAGGATATTATAACCATCAACATCCAATTTATAACTTACTTCAATTTTTTTGATTTATAAAATTATGTTTAAAAGACTCGTAGTTTTTTTCTAATTTAAAACACATAGTTTTAGAGATTCGAAAAGATACATTTTTCAATTATTGCTGATACCCCGTTCGACACATTTTAAAATATCATGTTTTCCACCACATAAATACCGTCATAAAAATAGATTCATTTTCAAGAATAATATTTTATTTTAATAATTGAAGATATAATTCTAATATTTTATACTTATTAAAATATCGAAATACAATAATATTATAAAAGCGTAATAAAGACCAAATTTTATAAAAATATGCACTTTATCCCTTGGAACCCAACGGTCAAAAAAACGGTCATATTCCTTTTAGAGGTCCATTATAAAAGCAAGGGGGTAGGATGTTTTAAATTTTTCAAAACACCGGACCCTTGGCGGATGGCTCTTCTCATACCTCTGGTGCTGAGTGCGTGCGCGGTGATTCTGGCGGTTATACTTTTCACACTGATGGACCCTGAAGACGACGACTATCCGATTTCCCGTGTTGTGGTTCTTTGTAGTCTTGTTGTGGCTGTGTTAGGTCTTGTGCAGGGTACTTTCAATTAGATGGGTCTTGTTGTAATGTATCTTTTAAATATATAACAGTTTATCGTATTCTTCATGTTTGATTTCTACTCGAATTCTTTATCAGCACACAAACCTTAACAAAGAATAAACAAAAGACAACATTAACAAGCACAACATTGTTTACTTGAACCAGTTTATAAAACCTGGGGCATTACATTATCCCCCTCTTAAAAGAATTGCGTCCCCGCAATTCGATCGGCGTACAAACACTGACTTACTCACACAGCTTCTCTGACACCCTTGGTGATGTCCCTTTACCTCCAAGGCCCATGGAAGAAGTTACAATTCAACTCAATCCCCAGGGCTGAACAGAGCTTGTGGGTCTCCTCTTCCCAAATACATTTTTGGCAAAGTGGATTGTGATTGAAGCCAAGCTCCCGTTTGATACCGGTAGTTTTCCAGAGATGGGAACGAGTGACATCAAGCTTCAAGACATCTTCTTGGATTTGGTTTCTAAATATCTCTCGAACCATTTCATAATTGAAGGATTCTAGGAAAGATCCAAAATCACAGAGCTCCCCAAGCACGCTGAAGCACAAGATTTGGTACATAAAGACTGTGCAGAAGTCCAACTGCTTTGCAGCTTCTCCAAATGTCGGGAAGGCCAACCATTTATTGTTCATGGTGAAACACAGGAAGAGTCCCTCATAGTACTTCCCTTTCTTTTTATAATTCTCAAACATCGCACTATCCATTAGGTTATACACAACTTCTGACCCTCGGAAGATTCTAAGGACATTCGAGCTTTTCGATATTTCGTAGAGGGTTTTGCACGTGATTCACAAGTTAACAAAAGGTTGATAAATTGTTGAGCAGGATTTTGCTACAATAGTCTCTATGATTTCTGTAGGGAGAGTCAAGAGTCTAAGCGTGGTTCGCTGTCTTGCCATCTGAGAAGTTTAAGAACAAACCCTACTTAGTAAAACATTATTAATGTTTTTGTGTTGTCCTAATTTTCCAAGGTTGACTAAATCATTCCTCTGATACCAACTATGACGCCCCGACCCCGGTAGCCCGGTGCCGGTGCTTCGGTTATGGTGTGCAATTTATTTCGTACAAATGAAACAATTAAGCCACACATCATAACCCATCAGGAGGAACTTTCTGGTTTAGATCCTGGAGAATCAGAGACAACAGCTTTGCTTTTTATTTCTGAGCTAAGAACAAACATCCAAGTCTTGGAAAGGCTCTATCAACCTGTAAAAAAATTTAACATAAAACATAGGGTGAGCATTGAAATACTCAGTAAGGGGTTTTTGAAAATACATAAGTACAGCCTTAGAAAACCATTTTTTGAAAACACTTTTCCTTTCTTAAATTGTTTTCTTAAAGGAAAGACTTTAAGACAAAACAAAAGTCGATGTATCACAGTTAAAGAACTTCATACTTACTCACTAGAACACTTCGCTGAAGCCCACTCAATAGAAAAGATAAGCATGCTAGTAAAAAGACATGGGTGATACTAATTAAAGTGACCATAAACAAGAAAGGTGTGTATGAACAACAAGGAGTAAACATCATCAGAGTTGCGCACAAGTGCATTTTCTAAAAAAAAGTACACATCATGACATGATAAATGTAATGCAACATTTGTAATAAAATTCTGGAAAAGAAAACTGGACATGCATCAATATTACCATATCATATGTCTTGTGTTTCTTTTTTTTTCATCTAATACTCATAGGTAAGGTTCTATAACCAAGGTTATTCCTATAATCGGAATAATCACTAGGTTGGTCATAATCAAAGAAATGTATGCTGATGGACTCATGATCTCTGTGTCAAGGCCTTGTGCCATGACCTAAGGGTAAAAACCGAATCTGACCGTCTTGAGAACTATCGATGCATCGAGGAGCTTACTTTTACCGGTCTCCAACCCGGAGGGCTTACTTTAACCAGTCCCCAACCTGGAGGGTTTTCTTCTTACCGGACCCCATTCCGGGTAGTCCCATACATTTCTCACATGTTGATAGGGTCAGATATTCAATGTTTCCCATACCACTTTGAATATTTCATTTTCATTTCATATTACCCAAGGTGTCCCATACCACTTTGGGTAATGCCATTTTCATTTCTCATTACCCAAGGTATCCCATACCACTTTGGGTAATTTTAGTTCTTAGTTCATTATCATGTTAAGTCATATGCATGAACAATATGAATAAGGGAACAATTATATAATTGGTTTACAAATATATGTTATGGCAGATAAAATGGAAAGTATGGAATAAAAGCAGGAACGGTTAAGCAAGCATGCTATGTGCATAGAACAATTATTTAAGCACAAAAAAATGATGAATGTGTGAGACTTGCTCCCAAGGGTTATTAAATGATGAGATTCTAAAATTCCAGTGCATGGAAAAGAACTACTTGGCATTAACTATCGTACTTCACAGGTCATAGTACTTGCATCAAATCCCCATCCGCTAATAATTACTGCGGCATGCTTGGTATAAAAATAATAAACACTTGCAATCTTTAAAATTCCGACACTTGGAAATAAACCACTTTAAAAATTATATCTTTCATTAATTATTATTCTTCTCTGGTCATAGAATTTGATGTTACACTCTGCCCACTAAAAATCATTGCAACGAGTTTGGTATAAAAATAATAGAGGATTTCTACACATTAACACAACCCTTAAATCCATATCCTTTTAAAGCAAGTTTAAAACAGGGATAAGCATATCCTTAAAAAAAATCATAAATCATTTCAAAGGTGACATTAATCAAGTTCATTGGTGTACCCTTAGATACAGAAATATAAAGCAGTAGAGGCATGCACTAAAATCCTACATACATAAAAATATTAATAGCAATTTCTTGAAACTAGGATTCCAGATATTAATCTTAAAAACACATACATACATAGGGATATATATACACAAAGTATATATATATATATGGGGTTTCTCATAAATTAAACATGGTTCACTTGAAATCTAATACCTCTGACAATCTATAATCTATTCAGTTTAAAAATAAACAAAACCTTATGGGTTTTAAATGTTCATGAAACTATAAATATATAAAACTTCAATTTCAACTATAACATGTTTTCTCCCAAACCAAAAACCTAGTTCGCATTAAAAAATATTTTTCAAGAATAATTATTCATCTCCTAAAAATCACAACTGATTTCCATCCCGATAAATTACCTTACATAAAAATATAGTTATATAAATATATACGGCTTACATAAAATCCAACCTGTTAGGAATGGATTTTAGGAAAACCCTTTTCAAAAGCATAATTCTTGGTATAAAAATACTGAATAATCTTGGATACCCTAAAAAATGGGTTTGAGTGATGTATATACATATGTATATACTTATATATATATATTCAAAACCATAAAAACACCATACACTTAAGTTTTAGGTTTGTAAAAATAGGGTCATTAAAACAAACTTAAAAGTGATATCCCTTTTTATATCACGAAGGAAACACCCCTTGAAAAATTGTTCAAAACCGAAGAGTATGAGTTGTATATACATATATATATATATATATCGTATATATTGTGGGTATAATAGTATAGGTTTCCATAAAACATGAAAACACCCTTAGATTAGAGTACTCTTCTTAAACCAAGAGGTTTACATGTTGAATATATTCGTATAACAATAAATCGGATATGTATATACATATATATATATATATAAACCGAGTATATATAACGTTTTATCTTAAACTGAAAACAAACACTAAAACACCCTTACCTCGCTTGAGGATGAAGCTCGAGACATGGGTATGCTCGTTGGAGGGAGGCTTGCCGGGTGGCCGGAGAACCAGGAGAAGCTTAGTGGCCAGTGGTGGTCCGGTTGGCTCCGGAGGTCTTGTTTTCACCGGGGTTTCTCAGCTCTTAAAGGATGATGATCCGGGGGAGGTTAGGCCGAGACTATGGAGGTGGGTGTGCAAGTTCAATGTGAGCAGTGCAGAGGGTTTCGTCTCGTGAAATCCAGGCTTCGGTTCGCGGGACCCTGGCTTGAGGTTGAAGACGACAGGGTTAGCAGTAAAAAAAAACGTGCGACGGCTGGGATCTGGCCTGAGAGATCGGACGGCTGCGGTTGGGGCGCGAGATGGCCTGGGTTGTGTGTTGTATTTAAAAAAAAACCAGTTTAATAAATGCTAAAATTATTCTACTTCGCAATATATATATATAACCGGTAAATTTGGAATTTGTATAAAATTTAATAAGTACTTTTTAACTCATAAAACTAAAATCCCATTTTAGTTTATGTAAAAAAATGATACTATTTGATATTAGTTTTTTTTAAGATATATTTTAATACCACACTTTTATAACTACTAGGATATTATAACCATTAACATCCAATTTATAACTAACTTCACTTTTTTTGATTTATAAAATTATGTTTAAAAGACCCGTAGTTTTTTTCTAATTTAAAACACATAGTTTTAGAGATTCGAAAAGATACATTTTTCAATTATTGCTGATACCCCATTCGACACATTTTAAAATATCATGTTTTCCACCACATAAATACCGTCATAAAAATAGATTCATTTTCAAGAATAATATTTTATTTTAATAATTGAAGATATAATTCTAATATTTTGTACTTATTAAAATATTGAAATACCATAATATTATAAAAGCGTAATAAAGACCAAATTTTATAAAAATATGCACTTTATCCCTTGGAACCCAACGGTAAAAAAAACGGTCATATTCCTTTTAGAGGTCCATTATAAAAGCAAGGGGATAAGATGTTTTATATTTTTCAAAACAACGGACCCTTGGCGGATGGCTCTTCTCATACCTCTGGTGCTGAGTGCGTGCGCGGTGATTCTGGCGGTTATACTTTTCACACTGATGGACCCTGAAGACGACGACTATCTGATTGCCCGTGTTGTGGTTCTTTGTAGTCTTGTTGTGGCCGTGTTAGGTCTTGTGCAGGGTACTTTCAATTAGATGGGTCTTGTTGTAATGTATCTTTTAAATATATAACAGTTTATCGTATTCTTCATGTTTGATTTCTACTCGAATTATTTATCAGCACACAAACCATAACAAAGAATAAACAAAAGACATCATTAACAAACACAACATTGTTTACTTGAACCAGTTTATAAAACCTGTGGCGTTACAACGTTCTTATGCTGTGGGATATTATTTTATATTAATAATACTATAATATTAATGTTCATTTGATGAGAGAATCCATATTTATCTCATCAATTCATTTTAAGAATGTTTAACTAGCGCCATTAGGCTGGCAGATTTTTGTAAGGGATTCTTTCACCCTTCTCATTTTCAAATTCTATTTTCTTGTCATGCCTTTCAAGTTCCTGTTCTTATATTGGGTTATGATCTTATACATTCATAATACATTCCTTTTTATGATCATATTATTAGAGACCCTACTTGATCTCATCGACTCTTTTTTTGATGTTCTAAGTAACACCGTTAGGTAGCCAAATTTTCATAAGAGAAATCTTATTTTTGTCTTCCTTTAATGTTTTTCATTTCTTATGGTATGTCTTTAATATTTCATTACCATGTTCTAATATACATTATTTTCAATCCCCATAATTTTTTATGGATCATTTATGAGTGGGTGACCCATGTCTACTCTCTTTTCAATGTTTCCTAAAACCCTGCAACAAAGCCGTTATGCTGCCGAATTTTTGTCTCAAAATGTCTCTCTTTTTCTCAAATTCTTTTATTTTATAAAGTTAATACTAAATACTCTTTATTTTATAGGGGAATTCAAATATATATCAAAATGTTATATTTTAAATTATGTTATTTACATTATAAGGCCCCAGCCTTAAACCTTACTTAATCTTGAGTTATTACAAGATTACACATTGAGGATCTTTTCGGGTTTAGAGTTTTAGAGAATTAGATCATAAAACTTGCATTACATTCCACATATGAAAAAAGTGGTTACATAAAGATAGTATTCTTCATTCTCATCAATGGAAACACATTTAAAATAAAACATGGACTATTTCTTGACACATCCTTGACTCTATCATCTTATCATGTACCTTTCCCTTGACCTGTGAAAAACATTTCAAAAACTTGGGATGAGCATAAAAACTCAGTATGGGTTATCAAAAGAAACATGGAAAGGAAACATGATTTCATATATACATAAGAATGAAATCATACTTTACCCATAAAACATAGGCACTTTAACATACCTTATAAAATCATGAATAAATCATAGAAATCATAAGACATAAAGGTAAATTGAGGCATTCATAACATTCTTACGTATGGAGTAACCCTCTTGGTTACGTTTGGAATACCCACCACAGTATATTCCCTAAAATATCTTCGGAGAAACCTTAATGTTTCACTCCTTCATGTTACCCAATTCATTGGAGAGCTATAACGGGCTCACCCGCCCATAGTTTATCACGGAACCGCCCGTCTTCATAATAATGCCCAAGAACCATAATCATATCACATAAAACATGCATAAAGGTAACATAACATTTCCAAATTTCAATCACAAGATATCAATACAACACAAAAACATTGTGAAAACCATTTTCCATACCAAAATAAAAGAAAAGTAAAACATGGTATTTATTTTTCTTTTAAAAAGAAGGTATGGCTTGTAGAGGAAGCCGAAACTCAAATAACGGTCACGACGGCGGAGAAGTCGTTGTCGCCGCATACGTACGACAAAAACATTCCCTTTTGTCGTTTAGTAAACGCTTCGTATAAAAAAGATTCCTTTTGAATAAACGTAAAAGTAAAAGGGGTTTATACACCGTATAAAAGAAAGTTGTGTATAAAATAAAATATGCCTCAACAAAAGGAGATTGAGACGAAGCCCCATACCTCGTATCCGACTTGACCCGACCGTTCTTTAATCTCCTGAATAATAAACTTGAGTTAATATCTACTTTCTTATGAATCTTTTCAAGTTCATTATTCCTTTTATACCATGTTGTGAACATCATGTAATCAGTTAAGTTAATAATGTTCATTTTGTCGGTATTTGGTTCTTAATTCAAAAATAGACTTCTTACACTTACATGTTGTTAATTTGGTCAAAGGTTCATTATATCCAGAATGGTATTCATGATTTAGATATCATATATGTCATATATATCCAGTACATACATCATTTATAATATTACATAATCATTTAGAGGTAAGAAATGAAATGCACCGTTCATGGAGACGGTAAGCCGTACGTACGCATGAACGCTACTTTCATTTCTATTTCGTATTTTATAGAATGGAATCATAATGATATAAAGGTATATTATAATTCCAGTATAATAACATATATAATATCATTAACTTTATCCTTTACACATCCCACATATGGTATTAACGAATCAAATCACTTTTAGGGGGCGGTAGTCCGCACTTCCTAAAATGAAGATATCGTGTTTACCCATAATGGAAACCATAAAGGTATGACCAAAATGAAAAAAATAGAAGCTTAAGGAAAACATAAACATATTATATATCATATATAAAAATAGTGACATCATAATGGCCACCTTTGAAGGTGTTAAATGAGTATTGAACAATCATCGTTTCGGGAGGCAGAATTTCGCCATCCACGGAAACCGTATGTTCTTTAACCATTTGATGAAGTTGTGTGAGAGTGTAGCTCAAATAAATCATATAACAACATCCTTGTATATTGAAGATACTGGTGTTGTTACAAAATAAGTAAATAAAAAGAGTTTAGGGGGTTGGAGAAGCAAAATAAATCAAATGAACGTGAGAGAATGAATTACCTTTAAAAGTGTAACTCCTTTTGATTTGAGCCTAAAGGCTTCTTTTGAAAGGATTCTGCCCAAAGGGAATCCTCTAGGATGAGGATAGGGATGTGGAGAGAGTAAATGGGCAGGGGTTGGCCGAGCCAAAGGCTTGAGAAGTGTGTGAAATGAGGTAGAGGTGGGGGCCTTTTATAAGAGGAGAGGAGGGGCACTTTTGGAAAGTAAAGAAATATTACTTTATTTGATAATGTGTTTCGGTTTCAAAAGGTCCCACATTGATATAATTCGTGGATAAGGTGATAAGGGTTCTAAATCCACTTATCCAATTAGTTTCTAACATGTGTAGTTCATAGATGTTACATTATCTTTCTATTTTATTTAAATCGTCAAATAATGATGTCATCGCTGCATCATTATTATGTCATAACTAATTTAATTTATTTAATGTCTAAAAATTATAAAAAATATACTATGATATAGGAAATCTTTTTATCTTTCCAATGACTATTTATAATCAAAATTTTGACTTGTATAACCCCTCTTAAAAATTGTTTTTGTAAAACATATTATGTTTATGTCATTTTCACTTTAACATTAAATAAAAAGTAATTTATGTCATTTCCCAACAAAAGTGGATCCATGGGGTCCCCAAGTTGACCCATGGTATGTAATGGTAGGCCATGACACAACCAATGAGTTTGGTACATGTGTCTAGGTAATTTCATTTTATTAAATTATTATTTATACCTTAAACTACCCTAATTACCACTAATCGCGATTAAAACTTAATAAGTTACTATTCACCAAAAAAATTATTTTAATCTCATTGAACCACATTTTACTTCTTAATGACAACCATGTATGTCGGATTTTCAAAATTCAATACACATTAGTGGTAAACTTTCATTTAACTGAAAAATCAGTTTTCTTGATTACCACTTAGTGGTTTCACTATTCATCAAAAATTGAAGTTTTTCTGAAAATTACCAATAATTCACCCTAAGCTATATTTGATATTCCGAATTCAAAAATGAAGTCCGTTTTAAAAAATTCAAAACATATAAGCCAAATTAATTAATTTAATAATTAAATCCTGCTGTCATGACAAATAGCGTGTTTTTGTGAAACAATAAGTATCAAAAGATTGACACCAGTTTAAGTCCAATTTCAAAGTGAAATTGTTTCCAATGACCACCATTGGATTAACTGGTAAAAATATTTTCTAATTTCACTTTAAAACCAATTAAAATAATAATCTAATCATATAAATAATTTAGATTAAAAAGAGGTTTTGAATTAAAATACAACATTTTACACTATTCATAAAAAAATGAACTTTAACAGAAAGGTACCAAAAATTTACACAAAGTAAATTTTGATGTCCCGATTCTAGAGAAGAGTTATATTTGGTCCAAAATAAAGTATAAGAGTGATCAAAACTATATTTAATGACGGTTCACCATTAAAAGGTGATAAGTGAACCTTTAGTGAAAATTAGAGTATATATGCCCTAAAATTGAACTCTTTCCGTATTTTAAGCCTTTATCTTTTATTGGGTAAATGTATAAACATTTAAAAACATATCTAATCATATTTTAGTTATTTCTATCCATTCCCTTCAGTACAATGGCTACTTGTTAACTAACATTTAAAATAATATTGTTTTATTACTAGTGTGCTCCGTAAGTTTCAAAGAAACTCATCGTTGCGTATCAGGTACGCTATCGAACATAGCAACCCCTTTAAAATAAAATTAATATTTAATTCGTAAATATTAATAAATATGAAAATTCTTTATTCTTTATTTACCTGGGATGTTACATCCTTCCCCCCTTTTGGGAATTGCATCCTCGCAATTTTATTCACTTATCGAAATAAGTGGAGGTATTTATCCCTGATAGAATTTTCAGATTCCCATGTTGCCTCTTAAATCACATGGGTTTTCCAAAAAACCTTTACCTGATGAATCACCTTATTCCGTAACACTTGCTCCCTGTGGTCAAGAATCTGGACCGGTTGTTCCTCATAAGATAGGTTCTCTTCCAGCTGAACTACCTCTGGGCTCAAAACATGATATGGATCTGGAATATACTTTCTCAACATCGAAACGTGAAAAACATTGTGTACATGAGATAAAATCGGAGGTAAAGCCACTCGGTATGCAACTGATCCAACTCTCTCCAGAATTTCGTATGGTCCAATGAACCTCGGACTCTACTTTCCTTTCTTACCAAATCTCATCACACTTTTCCAAGGAGAAACATTGAGAAAAACATGATCACCTACCTCGAAAGATAGATCCTTCCTCTGGTTATCCGCATAACTCTTCTGCCTGCTCTGAGCTGTTCTCATGTGTTTCTGAATCAGCTGAACTTTTTCTGCCATCTCTTCTACCAATTCTGGTCCAATCAACTTCCTTTCACCCACTTCATCCCAGAAAGCTGGAGTTCGACACCGCTTCCCATATAATGCCTGAAATGGTGCCATCTGTATACTGGAATGAAAACTGTTATTATATGAAAATTAAACTAAAGAAAGATGTTGGTCCCAACTTCCCTGATAATCCATAGAACAAGCTCGTAGCATATCCTCCAATGTCTGAATTGTTCGTTCTGACTGCCCATCTGATTGAGGATGAAAAGCTGTACTAAAATTTAATTCAGTACCCAACGACTTCTGAAGGCCTTTCCAAAAGTTAGAAGTAAACCTGGGATCACGATCTGATACAATGGGGAGGGGAACTCCATGTAACCGGACAATCTCTTTAAGATACAAACCGGAAAGTTGATCAAGAGAGAAAGTATCTCGTATAGAAAAGAAATGAGTAGATTTGGTCAAGCGATCAACAATAACCCAGATTTCATTATTACCTCAAGATGTCCTCGGTAATCGCACAACAAAGTCCATGGATATGTTTTCCCATTTCCACTCTGGCTCTGGTAAAGGCTGAAGCATCCCTGCCGCTCTGCTTTAACCTGTTGACATGTCAAACACTTCATAGTAAAATCAGCAATGTCTCTTTTCATTCCATCCCACCAGTAATACTCCCACTGATCTCTATACATATTAGTACTGCCCGGATGAACTGAAAACGGAGAACTATGAGCTTCACATAACCACTCTCTCTTCAACTGTGAATCACAAGGCACACATAACCTCTTCCCAAACCTCCAAACACAAACTTATCCAAGAACTCATGGAAAATTTTATTCATAAGGTCCATGAATACAACAGGTGCATTGGTTAACCCAAAAGGCATAACTACAAATTCATAATGGCCATATCTAGTACGGAACGCAGTCTTCGGAACGTCTGCTTCTTTTACTTTCAACTGATGGTACCCCGACCTCAAGTAAATCTTCAAAAAATACTGAGCTCCCTGGAGCTGATACCACTTCATTCGATGGCCCAACATCTGCTGAAGTTGTTGCAAAGGATTTCGCCACCCCTTTCTGCTTGTAGTCTGGTTTCATTCCCCCAGTTGAGTTCTTCGTTGGACACTCGTTTGCATAATGACCCATTTCATTACACTTAAAACATCTTACCGTTGGCTTTTCATTTCCTGCTTGATCATCTTCCTTACAGTTATGAGCAATATGACCAGACTTACCACACCGAAAGCACTTACCAGACTTGGATAAACATTCTCCAGGATTCATTTTACCACACTTCTCACAGGATGGATATTTGGTTTTCTTACCTCCTTGCTTCTTTGATGAATTCTTCCCCTTTGCCTGCCAACTAGTCCTCTTATTCTGTTGTTTGTCATAGAACAACTGATCATCGGCAAACTCCATTTCCACCTTCTCCGTACATCGAACAAGTTTTTCATAACTTTTGAACTCACGAGAAGCTAAAGCCCTTCGATACTTTGGCTTTAACCCTGAGTAAAAACGGTTTATTTTACTATCAAGATCTCGTATGAAGTTTGGAGCATACCTTTCCAATCGAGTGAACTTTTCTTCATAAGCTGCCACTGAATCATCCTCCTGACTCAATTCTAGGAACTATTTTTCCATCCTAAGACGAACCACCTTAAGAAAATTTTTCTCAAGAAACATACCTTTGAATTCGTCCCAGTGAAGATCCTCAATCTCATCACTATCCCTTATATTTTTCACCATCGACCACCACTGATCAGCTTCACCTTCAAAACGGTAAACAGCAAGACTAAACTTTTGTTGTTCTGAACACCCCATGACATCAAAAATCTTCTCCAGTGCTTTAATCCACCCTTCAGCTTGCACAAGGTCAGATGATCCTCTGAATGATGGGGGATGTTGCCTCATGAAGTGTTCCAACACTGACATGTTCCTCTGTGGTTGATCTGGATGATCTCGTGCATGGATACCACCACTATTTATAGCCTGAGTCAATTGTGCCATCACTGCAACAAACTATTCAGTTCCGATTCCAACCATCTCAGGTTGCTGATTTGGAAGGTTATCTTCCCCCTGATGTCGTCCCAACATAGCTGCTTTGTTTCCTCTGCGGAAAACCATTATGGACACTGAAATATCTTAGGCGAAGCAACATGGTAATCTGTAAATGCTATATCATTTCAATCATATTATAATTTAACACTTTTCTAACTCCTAAAGTTGTCTAAACCGACCTTTGATACCAACTATAAGGCCCCAGCCTTAAACCTTACTTAATCTTGAGTTATTACAAGATTACACATTGAGGATCTTTTCGGGTTTAGATTTTTAGAGAATTAGATCATAAAACTTGCATTACATTCCACATATGAACAAAGTGGTTACATAAAGATATTATTCTTCATTCCCATCAATGGAAACACATTTAAAATAAAACATGGATTATTTCTTGACACATCCTTGACTCTATCATCTTATCATGTACCTTTCCCTTGACCTGTGAAAAACATTTCAAAAACTTGGGATGAGCATAAAAACTCAGTATGGGTTATCAAAAGAAACATGGAAAGGAAACATGAGTTCATATATACATAAGAATGAAATCATACTTTACCCTTAAAACATAGGCACTTTAACATACCTCATAAAATCATGAATAAATCATAGAAATCATAAGACATAAAGGTAACTTGAGGCATTCATAACATTCTTACGTAGGGAGTAACCCTCTTGGTTACGTTTGGAATACCCATCACAGTATATTCCCTAAAATCTCTTCAGAGAAACCTTAACGTTTCACTCCTTCTCGTTACCCAATGCATTGGAGAGCTATAATGGGCTCACCCGCCCTTAGTTTATCACGGAACCACCCGTCTTCATAATAATGCCCAAGAACCATAATCATATCACATAAAACATGCATAAAGGAAACATAACATTTCCACATTTCAATTACAAGATATCAATACAACACAAAAACATTGTGAAAACCATTTTCCATACCAAAATAAAAGAAAAGTAAAACATGGTATTTATTTTTCTTTTAAAAAGAAGGTATGGCTTGTAGAGGAAGCCGAAACTCAAATAACGGTCACGACGGCGGAGAAGTCGTTGTCGCCGCATACGTACGACAAAAACATTCCCTTTTGTCGTTTAGTAAATGCTTCGTATAAAAAATATTCCTTTTGAATAAACGTAAAAGTCAAAGGGGTTTATACAGCGTATAAAAGAAAGTTGTGTATAAAATAAAATATGCCTCAACGAAAGGAGATTGAGACGAAGTCCCATACCTCGTATCCGACTTGACCCGACCGTTCTTTAATCTCCTGAATAATAAACATGAGTTAATCTCTACTTTCTTATGAATCTTTTCAAGTTCATTATTCCTTTTATACCATGTTGTGAACATCATGTAATCAATTAAGTTAATAATGTTCATTTTGTCGGTATTTGGTTCTTAAGTCAAAAATAGTCTTCTTACACTTACATGTTGTTAATTTGGTCAAAGGTTCATTATATCCAGAATGGTATTCATGATGTAGATATCATATATTTCATATATATCCAGTACATACATGCATTTATAATATTACATAATCATTTAGAGGTAAGAAATGAAATGCACCATTCATGGAGACGGTAAGCCGTACGTACGCATGAACGCTACTTTCATTTCTATTTCGTATTTTATAGAATGGAATCATAATGATATAAGGGTATATTATAATTCCAGTATAATAACATATATAATATCATTAACTTTATCCTTTACACATCCAACATATGGTATTAACGAATCAAATCACTTTTAGGGGGCGGTAGTCCGCACTTCCTAAAATGAAGATATCGTGTTTACCCATAATGGAAACCATAAAGGTATGCCCAAAATGAAAAAAACAGAAGCTTAAGGAAAACATAAACATATTATATATCATATATAAAAATAGTGACATCATAATGGCCACCTTTGAGGGTGTTAAATAAGTATTGAACAATCATCGTTTCGGGAGGCAGAATTTCGCCATCCACGGAAACCGTATGTTCTTTAACCATTTGATGAAGTTGTGTGAGAGTGTAGCTCAAATAAATCTTATAACAAAATCCTTGTATATTGAAGATACTGGTTTTGTTACAATATAAGTAAATAAAAAGAGTTTAGGGGGTTGGAGAAGCAAAATAAAACAAATGAACGTGAGAGAATGAATTACCTTTAAAAGTGTAACTCCTTTTGATTTGATCCTAAAGGCTTCTTTTGAAAGGATTCTGCCCAAAGGGAATCCTCTAGGATGAGGATAGGGATTTGGAGAGATTAAATGGGCAGGGGTTGGCCGATCCAAAGGCTTGAGAAGTGTGTGAAATGAGGTAGAAGTGGAGGCCTTTTATAAGAGGAGAGGAGGGGCACTTTTGGAAAGTAAAGAAATATTACTTTATTTGATAATGTGTTTCGGTATAAAAAGGTCCCACATTGATATAATTCGTGGATACGGTGATAAGGGTTCTAAATCAACTCATCCAATTGGTTTTGGACATGTGTAGTTCATAGATTTTACATTATCTTTCTATTTTATTTAAATCGTCAAATAATGATGTCATCACTGCATCATTATTATGTCATAAATAATTTAATTTATTTAATGTCTAAAAATTATAAAACATATACTATGATATAGTAAATCTTTTTATCTTTCCAATTACTATTTATAATCAAAATTTGGACTTGTATAACCCCTCTTAAAAATTGTTTCTGTAAAACATATTATGTTTATGTCATTTTCACTTTAACATTAAATAAAAAGTAATTTATGTCATTTCCCAACAAAAGTGGATCCATGGGGTCCCCAAGTTGACCCATGGTATGTCATGGTCGGCCATGACACAACCAATGAGGTTGGGACATGTGTCTAGGTCATTTAATTTTATTAAAGTATTATTTCTACCTTAAACTACCCTAATTACCACTAATCGCGATTAAAACTTAATAAGTTACTATTCACCAAAAAAATTATTTTAATCTCATTGAACCACATTTTACTTCTTAATGACAACCATGTATGTCGGATTTTCAAAATTCAATACACATTAGTGGTAAACTTTCATTTAACTGAAAAATCAGTTTGCTTGATTACCACTTAGTGGTTTCACTATTCATCAAAAATTGAAGTTTTTCAGAAAATTACCAAAAATTCACCCTATGCTATATTTGATATTCTGAATTCAAAAATTAAGTCCATTTTACAAAATTCAAAACATATAAGTCAAATTAATTAATTTAATAATTAATTCCCGATGTCATAACAAATAGCGTGTTTTTGTGAAACAATAAGTATCAAAAGATTGACACCAGTTTAAGTCCAATTTCAAAGTGAAATTGATTCCAATGACCACCATTGGATTAAATGGTAAAAATATTTTCTAATTTCACTTTAAAACCAATTAAAATAATAATCTAATCATATAAATAATTTAGATTAAAAAGAGGTTTTGAATTAAAATACAACATTTTACACTATTCATAAAAAAATGAACTTTAACAGAAAGGTACCAGAAATTTACACAAAGTATATTTTGATGTCCCGATTCTAGAGAAGAGTTATATTTGGTCCAAAATAAAGTATAAGAGTGATCAAAACTATATTTAATGACGGTTCACCATTAAAAGGTGATAAGTGAACCTTTAGTGAAAATTAGAGTATATATGCCCTAAAATTGAACTCTTTCCATATTTTAAGCCTTGATCTTTTATTGGGTAAATGTATAAACATTTAAAAACATATCTAATCATATTTTAGTAATTTCTATCCATTCCTGCCAGTACAACAGCTACATGTTAACTAACATTTAAAATAATATTATTTTATTACTAGTGTGCTACGTAAGTTTCAAAGAAACTCATCGTTGCGTATCAGGTACGCTATCGAACATAGAAACCCCTTTAAAATAAAATTAATATTTAATTCATAAATATTAATAAATATTAAAATTCTTTATTCTTTATTTACCTGGGATGTTACATCCTTCCCCCCTTTTGGGAATTGCGTCCTCGCCATTTTATTCACTTATCAAAATAATTGGAGGTATTTATCCCTGATAGCAGTTTCAGATTCCCACGTTTCCTCTTAAATCACATGGGTTTTCCACAAAACCTTTACCTGATGAATCACCTTATTCCGTAACACTTTCTCCCTGTGGTCAAGAATCTGGACCGGTTGTTCCTCATAAGATAGGTTCTCTTCCAGCTGAACTACCTCTGGGCTCAAAACATGAGATGGATCTGGCATATACTTTCTCAACATCGAAACGTGAAAAACATTGTGTACATGAGATAAACTCGGAGGTAAAGCCACTCGGTATGCAACTGATCCAACTCTCTCCAGAATTTCGTATGGTCCAATGAACCTCGGACTCAAATTTCCTTTCTTACCAAATCTCATCACACTTTTCCAAGGAGAAACCTTGAGAAAAACATGATCACCTACCTCGAAAGATAGATCCTTCCTCTGGTTATCCGCATAACTCTTCTGCCTGCTCTGAGTTGTTCTCATGTGTTTCTGAATCAGCTGAACTTTTTCTGCCATCTCTTCTACCAATTCTGGTCCAATCAACTTCCTTTCACCCACTTCATCCCAGAAAGCTGGAGTTCGACACCGCTTCCCATATAATGCCTGAAATGGTGCCATCTGTATACTGGAATGAAAACTGTTATTATATGAAAATTCAACTAAAGAAAGATGTTGGTCCCAACTTCCCTGATAATCCATAGAACAAGCTCGTAGCATATCCTCCAATGTCTGAATTGTTCGTTCTGACTGCCCATCTGATTGAGGATGAAAAGCTGTACTAAAATTTAATTCAGTACCCAACGACTTCTAAAGGCCTTTCCAAAAGTTAGAAGTAAACCTGGGATCACGATCTGATACAATGGAGAGGGGAACTCCATGTAACCTGACTATCTCTTTAAGATAAAAACAGGAAAGTTGATCAAGAGAGAAAGTATCTCGTATAGAAAAGAAATGAGCAGATTTGGTCAAGCGATCAACAATAACCCAGATTGAATTATTACCTCAAGATGTCCTCGGTAATCGCACAACAAAGTCCATGGATATGTTTTCCCATTTCCACTCTGGCACTGGTAAAGGCTGAAGCATCCCTGCCGCTCTACTTTAACCTATTGACATGTCAAACACTTCATAGTAAAATCAGCAATGTCTCTTTTCATTTCATCCCTCCAGTAATACTCCCACTGATCTCTATACATCTTAGTACTTCCCGGATGAACTGAAAACGGAGAACTATGAGCTTCACATAACCACTCTCTCTTCAACTGTGAATCACAAGGCACACATAACCTCTTCCCAAACCTCCAAACACAAACATATCCAAGTACTCATGAAAAATTTTATTCATAAGGTCCATGAATACAGCAGGTGCATTGGTTAACCCAAAAGGCATAACTACAAATTCATAATGGCCATATCTAGTACGGAACACAGTCTTCGGAACGTCTGCTTCTTTTACTTTCAACTGATGGTACCCTGACCTCAAGTAAATCTTCGAAAAATACTGAGCTCCCTGGAGCTGATACCACTTCATTCGATGGCCCAACATCTACTGAAGTTGTTGCAAAGGATTTCGCCACCCCTTTCTGCTTGTAGTCTGGTTTCATTCCCCCAGTTGAGTTCTTCGTTGGACACTCGTTTGCATAATGACCCATTTCATTACACTTAACACAACTTACCGTTGGCTTTTCATTTCCTGATTGATCATCTTCCTTACAGTTACGAGCAATATGACCAGACTTACCACACCGAAAGCACTTACCAGACTTGGATAAACATTCTCCAGGATGCATTTTACCACACTTCTCACAGGATGGATATTTGGTTTTCTTACCTCCTTGCTTCTTTGATGAATTCTTCCCCTTTGCCTGCCAACTAGACCTCCTATTCTGTTGTTTTTCATAGAACAACTGATCATCAGCAAACTCCATTTCCACCTTCTCAGTACATCGAACAAGTTGTTCATAACTTTTGAACTCACGAGAAGCTAAAGCTCTTCGATACTTTGGCTTTAACCCTGAGTAAAAACGGTTTATTTTACTATCAAGATCTCGTATAAAGTTTGGATCATACCTTGCCAATTGAGTGAACTTTTCTTCATAAGCTGCCACTGAATAATCCTCCTGCCTCAATTCTAGGAACTGTTTTTCCATCCTAAGACGAACCACCTTATGAAATTTTTTCTCAAGAAACATACCTTTGAATTCGTCCTAGTGAAGATCCTCAATCTCATCACTATCCCTTATATTATTCACCATCGACCACCACTGATCAGCTTCACCTTCAAAACGGTAAACAGCAAGACTAACCTTTTGTTGTTCTGAACACCCCATGACATCAAAAATCTTATCCAGTGCTTTAATCCACCCTTCATCTTGCACAGGGTCAGATGATCCTCTGAATGATGGGGGATGTTGCCTCATGAAGTGTTCCAACACTAACATGTTCCTCTGTGGTTGATCTGGATGATCTCGTGCATGGATACCACCAATATTTATAGCCTGAGTCAACTGTGCCATCACTGCAACAAACTGTTCAGTTCCGATTCCGACCATCTCAGGTTGCTGATTTGGAAGGTTATCTTCCTCCTGATGTCGTCCCAACATAGCTGCTTTGTTTCCTCTACGGAAAACCATTCTGAACACTGAAATATCTTAGGCGAAGCAACATGGTAATCTGTAAATGCTATATCATTTCAATCATATTATAATTTAACACTTTTCTAACTCCTAAAGTTGTCTAAACCGACCTTTGATACCAACTATAAGGCCCCAGCCTTAAACCTTACTTAATCTTGAGTTATTACAAGATTACACATTGAGGATCTTTTCGGGTTTAGATTTTTAGAGAATTAGATCATAAAACTTGCATTACATTCCACATATGAACAAAGTGGTTACATAAAGATAGTATTCTTCATTCCCATCAATGGAAACACATTTAAAATAAAATATGGATTATTTCTTGACACATCCTTGACTCTATCATCTTATCATGTACCTTTCCCTTGACCTGTGAAAAACATTTCAAAAACTTGGGATGAGCATAAAAACTCAGTATGGGTTATCAAAAGAAACATGGAAAGGAAACATGAGTTCATATATACATAATAATGAAATCATACTTTACCCATAAAACATAGGCACTTTAACATACCTCATAAAATCATGAATAAATCATAGAAATCATAAGACATAAAGGTAACTTGAGGCATTCATAACATTCTTACGTAGGGAGTAGCCCTCTTGGTTACGTTTGGAATACCCATCACAGTATATTCCCTAAAATCTCTTCGGAGAAACCTTAACGTTTCACTCCTTCTCGTTACCCAATGCATTGGAGAGCTATAATGGGCTCACCCGCCCTTAGTTTATCACGGAACCACCAGTTTTCATAATAATGCCCAAGAACCATAATCATATCACATAAAACATGCATAAAGGAAACATAACATTTCCACATTTCAATCACAAGATATCAATACAACACAAAAACATTGTGAAAACCATTTTCCATATCAAAATAAAAGAAAAGTAAAACATGGTATTTATTTTTCTTTTAAAAAGAAGGTATGGCTTGTAGAGGAAGCCGAAACTCAAATAACGGTCACGACGGCGGAGAAGTCATTGTCGCCGCATACGTACGACAAAAACATTCCCTTTTGTCGTTTAGTAAATGCTTCGTATAAAAAAAATTCCTTTTGAATAAACGTAAAAGTCAAAGGGGTTTATACAGCGTATAAAAGAAAGTTGTGTATAAAATAAAATATGCCTCAACGAAAGGAGATTGAGACAAAGTCCCATACCTCGTGTCCGACTTGACCCGACCGTTCTTTAATCTCCTGAATAATAAACTTGAGTTAATCTCTACTTGCTTATGAATCTTTTCAAGTTCATTATTCCTTTTATACCATGTTGTGAACATCATGTAATCAGTTAAGTTAATAATGTTCATTTTGTCGGTATTTGGTTCTTAAGTCAAAAATAGACTTCTTACACTTACATGTTGTTAATTTGGTCAAAGGTTCATTATATCCAGAATGGTATTCATGATGTAGATATCATATATGTCATATATATCCAGTACATACATGCATTTATAATATTACATAATCATTTAGAGGTAAGAAATGAAATGCACCGTTCATGGAGACGGTAAGCCGTACGTACGCATGAACGCTACTTTCATTTCTATTTCGTATTTTATAGAATGGAATCATAATGATATAAAGGTATATTATAATTCCAGTATAATAACATATATAATATCATTAACTTTATCCTTTACACATCCCACATATGGTATTAACGAATCAAATCACTTTTAGGGGGCGGTAGTCCGCACTTCCTAAAATGAAGATATCGTGTTTACCCATAATGGAAACCATAATGGTATGCCCAAAATGAAAAAAACAGAAGCTTAAGGAAAACATAAACATATTATATATCATATATAAAAATAGTGACATCATAATGGCCACCTTTGAAGGTGTTAAATGAGTATTGAACAATCATTATTTCGGGAGGCAGAATTTCTCCATCCACGGAAACCGTATGTTCTTTAACCATTTGATGAAGTTGTGTGAGAGTGTAGCTCAAATAAATCTTATAACAAAATCCTTGTATATTGAAGATACTGGTGTTGTTACAAAATAATTAAATAAAAAGAGTTTAGGGGGTTGGAGAAGCAAAATAAAACAAATGAACGTGAGAGAATGAATTACCTTTAAAAGTGTAACTCCTTTTGATTTGAGCCTAAAGGCTTCTTTTGAAAGGATTCTGCCCAAAGGGAATCCTCTAGGATGAGGAGAGGGATGTGGAGAGTGTAAATGGGCAGGGTTTGGCCGAGCCAAAGGCTTGAGAAGTGTGTGAAATGTGGTAGAGGTGGGGGCCTTTTATAAGAGGAGAGGAGGGGCACTTTTGAAAAGTAAAGAAATATTACTTTATTTGATAATGTGTTTCGGTTTCAAAAGGTCCCACATTGATATAATTCCTGGATAAGGTGATAAGGGTTCTAAATCCACTCATCCAATTGGTTTTGGACATGTGTAGTTCATAGATTTTACATTATCTTTCTATTTTATTTAAATCGTCAAATAATGATGTCATCGCTGCATCATTATTATGTCATAAATAATTTAATTTATTTAATGTCTAAAAATTATAAAAAATATACTATGATATAGGAAATATTTTTATCTTTCCAATGACTATTTATAACCAAAATTTGGACTTGTATAACCCCTCTTAAAAATTGTTTTTGTAAAACATATTATGTTTATGTCATTTTCACTTTAACATTAAATAAAAAGTAATTTATGTCATTTCCCAACAAAAGTGGATCCATGGGGTCCCCAAGTTGACCCATGGTATGTCATGGTCGGCCATGACACAACCAATGAGGTTGGGACATGTGTCTAGGTCATTTCATTTTATTAAAGTTTTATTTATACCTTAAACTACCCTAATTACCACTAATCGCGATTAAAACTTAATAAGTTACTATTCACCAAAAAAATTATTTTAATCTCATTGAACCACATTTTACTTCTTAATGATAACCATGTATGTCGGATTTTCAAAATTCAATACACATTAGTGGTAAACTTTCATTTAACTGGAAAATCAGTTTGCTTGATTACCACTTAGTGGTTTCACTATTCATCAAAAATTGAAGTTTTTCAGAAAATTACCAAAAATTCACCCTAAGCTATATTTGATATTCCGAATTCAAAAATGAAGTCCATTTTACAAAATTCAAAACATATAAGTCAAATTAATTAATTTAATAATTAACTCCCGTTGTCATGACAAATAGCGTGTTTTTGTGAAACAATAAGTATCAAAAGATTGACACCAGTTTAAGTCCAATTTCAAAGTGAAATTGATTCCAATGACCACCATTGGATTAACTGGTAAAAATATTTTCTAATTTCACTTTAAAACCAATTAAAATAATAATCTAATCATATAAATAATTTAGATTAAAAAGAGGTTTTGAATTAAAATACAACATTTTACACTATTCATAAAAAATGAACTTTAACAGAAAGCTACCAAAAATTTACACAAAGTAAATTTTGATGTCCTGATTCTAGATAAGAGTTATATTTGGTCCAAAATAAAGTATAAGAGTGATCAAAACTATATTTAATGACGGTTCACCATTAAAAGGTCATAAGTGAACCTTTAGTGAAAATTAGAGTATATATGCCCTAAAATTGAACTCTTTCTGTATTTAAAGCCTTGATCTTTTATTGGGTAAATGTATAAACATTTAAAAACATATCTAATCATATTTTAGTTATTTCTATCCATTCCCTCCAGTACAACGGCTACTTGTTAACTAACATTTAAAATAATATTATTTTATTACTAGTTTGCTACGTAAGTTTCAAAGAAACTCATCGTTGCGTATCAGGTACGCTATCGAACATAGCAACCCCTTTAAAATAAAATTAATATTTAATTCGTAAATATTAATAAATATGAAAATTCTTTATTCTTTATTTACCTGGGATGTTACATCCTTCCCCCCTTTTGGGAATTGCATCCTCACAATTTTATTCACTTATCAAAATAATTGGAGGTATTTATCCCTGATAGCAGTTTCAGATTCCCACGTTGCCTCTTAAATCACATGGGTTTTCCACAAAACCTTTACCAGATGAATCACCTTATTCCATAACACTTGCTCCCTGTGGTCAAGAATCTGGACCGGTTGTTCCTCATAAGATAGGTTCTCTTCCAGCTGAACTACCTCCGGGCTCAAAACATGAGATGGATCTGGCATATACTTTCTCAACATCGAAACGTGAAAAACATTGTGTACCTGAGATAAACTCGGAGGTAAAGCCACTCGGTATGCAACTGATCCAACTCTCTCCAGAATTTCGTATGGTCCAATGAACCTCGGACTCAACTATCATTTCTTACCAAATCTCATCACACTTTTCCAAGGAGAAACCTTGAGAAAAACATGATCACCTACCTCGAAAGATAGATCCTTCCTCTGGTTATCCGCATAACTCTTCTGCCTGCTCTGAGCTGTTCTCATGTGTTTCTGAATCAGCTGAACTTTTTCTGCCATCTCTTCTACCAATTCTGGTCCAATCAACTTCCTTTCACCCACTTCATCCCAGAAAGCTGGAGTTCGACACCACTTCCCATATAATGCCTGAAATGGTGCCATCTGTATACTGGAATGAAAACTCTTTTTATATGAAAATTCAACTAAAGAAAGATGTTGGTCAAAACTTCCCTGATAATCCATAGAACAAGCTCGTAGCATATCCTCCAATGTCTGAATTGTTCGTTCTGACTGCCCATCTGATTGAGGATGAAAATCTGAACTAAAATTTAATTCAGTACCCAACGACTTCTGAAGGCCTTTCCAAAAGTTAGAAGTAAACCTGGGATCACGATCTGATACAATGGAGTGGGGAACTCCATGTAACCTGACTATCTCTTTAAGATACAAACAGGAAAGTTGATCCAGAGAGAAAGTATCTCGTATAGAAAAGAAATGAGCAGATTTGGTCAAGCGATCAACAATAACCCAGATTGCATTATTACCTCAAGATGTCCTCGGTAATCGCACAACAAAGTCCATGGATATGTTTTCCCATTTCCACTCTAGCACTGGTAAAGGCTGAAGCATCCCTGCCGCTCTGCTTTAACCTGTTGACATGTCAAACACTTCATAGTAAAATCAGAAATGTCTCTTTTCATTCCATCCCACCAGTAATACTCCCACTGATCTCTATACATCTTAGTACTTCCCGGATGAACTGAAAACGGAGAACTATGAGCTTCACATAACCACTCTCTCTTCAACTGTGAATCACAAGGCACACATAACCTCTTCCCAGACCTCCAAACACAAACTTATCCAAGAACTCATGGAAAATTTTATTCATACGGTCCATGAATACAGCAGGTGCATTGGTTAACCCAAAAGGCATAACTACAAATTCATAATGGCCATATCTAGTACGGAACGCAGTCTTCGGAACGTCTGCTTCTTTTACTTTCAACTGATGGTACCCCGACCTCAAGTAAATATTCGAAAAATACTGAGCTCCCTGGAGCTCATACCACTTCATTCGATGGCCCAACATCTGCTGAAGTTGTTGCAAAGGATTTCGCCACCCCTTTCTGCTTGTAGTCTGGTTTCATTCCCACAGTTGAGTTCTTAGTTGTACACTCGTTTGCATAATGACCCATTTCATTACACTTAAAACATCTTACCGTTGGCTTTTCATTTCCTGCTTGATTATCTTCCTTACAGTTACGAGCAATATGACCAGACTTACCACACCGAAAGCACTTACCAGACTTGGATAAACATTCTCCAGGATGCATTTTACCACACTTCTCACAGGATGGATATTTGGTTTTCTTACCCCCTTGCTTCTTTGATGAATTCTTCCCCTTTGCCTGCCAACTAGACCTCTTATTCTGTTGTTTGTCATAGAACACCTGATCATCGGAAAACTCTATTTCCACCTTCTCCGTACATCGAACAAGTTTTTCATAACTTTTGAACTCACGAGAAGCTAAATCCCTTCGATACTTTGGCTTTAACCCTGAGTAAAAACGGTTTATTTTACTATCAAGATCTCGTATGAAGTTTGGAGCATACCTTGCCAATCGAGTGAACTTTTCTTCATAAGCTGCCACTGAATCATCCTCCTGCCTCAATTCTAGGAACTGTTTTTCCATCCTAAGACGAACCACCTTAGGAAAATTTTCTCAAGAAACATACCTTTGAATTCGTCCCAGTGAAGATCCTCAATCTCATCACTATCCCTTATATTTTTCACCATCGACCACCACTGATCAGCTTCACCTTCAAAACGGTAAACAGCAAGACTAACCTTTTGTTGTTCTGAACACCCCATGACATCAAAAATCTTCTCCGGTGCTTTAATCCACCCTTCAGCTTGCACAGGGTCAGATGATCCTCTGAATGATGGGGGATGTTGCCTCATGAAGTGTTCCACCACTGACATGTTCCTCTGTGGTTGATCTGGATGATCTCGTGCATGGATACCACCACCATTTATAGCCTGAGTCAACTGTGCCATCACTGCAACAAACTGTTCAGTTCCGATTCCGACCATCTCAGGTTGCTGATTTGGAAGGTTATCTTCCTCCTGATGTCGTCCCAACATAGCTGCTTTGTTTCCTCTGCGGAAAACCATTATGAACACTGAAATATCTTAGGCGAAGCAACATGGTAATCTGTAAATTCTATATCATTTCAATCATATTATAATTTAACACTTTTCTAACTCCTAAAGTTGTCTAAACCGACCTTTGATACCAACTATAAGGCCCCAGCCTTAAACCTTACTTAATCTTGAGTTATTACAAGATTACACATTGAGGATCTTTTCAGGTTTAGATTTTTAGAGAATTAGATCATAAAACTTGCATTACATTCCACATATGAATAAAGTGGTTACATAAAGATATTATTCTTCATTCCCATCAATGGAAACACATTTAAAATAAAACATGGATTATTTCTTGACACATCCTTGACTCTATCATCTTATCATGTACCTTTCCCTTGACCTGTGAAAAACATTTCAAAAACTTGGGATGAGCATAAAAACTCAGTATGGGTTATCAAAAGAAACATGGAAAGGAAACATGAGTTCATATGTACATAAGAATGAAATCATACTTTACCCATAAAACATAGGCACTTTAACATACCTCATAAAATCATGAATAAATCATAGAAATCATAAGACATAAAGGTAACTTGAGGCATTCATAACATTCTTACATAGGGAGTAACCCTCTTGGTTACGTTTGGAATACCCATCACAGTATATTCCCTAAAATCTCTTCGGAGAAACCTTAACGTTTCACTCCTTCGCGTTACCCAATGCATTGGAGAGCTATAACGGGCTCACCCGCCCTTAGTTTATCACGGAACCACCCGTCTTCATAATAATGCCCAAGAACCATAATCATATCACATAAAACATGCATAAAGGAAACATAACATTTCCACATTTCAATCACAATATATCAATATAACACAAAAAAATTGTGAAAACCATTTTCCATACCAAAATAAAAGAAAAGTAAAACATGGTATTTATTTTTCTTTTAAAAAGAAGGTATGGCTTGTAGAGGAAGCCGAAACTCAAATAACGGTCACGACGGCGGAGAAGTCGTTGTCGCCGCATACGTACGACAAAAACATTCCCTTTTGTCGTTTAGTAAATGCTTCGTATAAAAAATATTCCTTTTGAATAAACGTAAAAGTCAAACGGGTTTATACAGCGTATAAAAGAAAGTTGTGTATAAAATAAAATATGCCTCAACGAAAGGAGATTGAGACGAAGTCCCATACCTCGTATCCGACATGAACCGACCGTTCTTTAATCTCATGAATAATAAACTTGAGTTAATCTCTACTTGCTTATGAATCTTTTCAAGTTCATTATTCCTTTTATACCATGTTGTGAACATCATGTAATCAGTTAAGTTAATAATGTTCATTTTGTCGGTATTTGGTTCTTAAGTCAAAAATAGACTTCTTACACTTACATGTTGTTAATTTGGTCAAAGGTTCATTATATCCAGAATGGTATTCATGATGTAGATATCATATATGTCATATATATCCAGTACATACATGCATTTATAATATTACATAATCATTTAGAGGTAAGAAATGAAATGCACCGTTCATGGAGACGGTAAGCCGTACGTACGCATGAACGCTACTTTCATTTATATTTCGTATTTTATAGAATGGAATCATAATGATATAAAGTTATATTATAATTCCAGTATAATAACATATATAATATAATTAACTTTATCCTTTACACATCCCACATATGGTATTAACGAATCAAATCACTTTTAGGGGGCGGTAGTCCGCACTTCCTAAAATGAAGATATCGTGTTTACCCATAATGGAAACCATAAAGGTATGCCCAAAATTAAAAAAACAGAAGCTTAAGGAAAAAATAAACATATTATATATCATATATAAAAATAGTGACATCATAATGTCCACCTTTGAAGGTGTTAAATGAGTATTGAACAATCATCGTTTCGGGAGGCAGAATTTCGCCATCCACGGAAACCGTATGTTCTTTAACCATTTGATGAAGTTGTGTGAGAGTGTCGCTCAAATAAATCTTATAACAACATCCTTGTATATTGAAGATACTGGTGTTGTTACAAAATAAGTAAATAAAAAGAGTTTAGGGGGTTGGAGAAGCATAATAAAACAAATGAACGTGAGAGAATGAATTACCTTTAAAAGTGTAACTCCTTTTGATTGGAGCCTAAAGGCTTCTTTTGAAAAGATTATGCCCAAAGGGAATCCTCTAGGATGAGGAGAGGGATGTGGAGAGAGTAAATGGGCAGGGTTTGGCCGAGCCAAAGGCTTGAGAAGTGTGTGAAATGAGGTAGATGTGGGGACCTTTTATAAGAGGAGAGGAGGGGCACTTTTGGAAAGTAAAGAAATATTATTTTATTTGATAATGTGTTTCGGTTTCAAAAGGTCCCACATTGATATAATTCGTGTATAAGGTGTAAGGGTTCGAAATACACTCATCCAATTGGTTTTGGACATGTGTAGTTCATAGATTTTACATTATCTTTCTATTTTATTTAAATCGTCAAATAATGATGTCATTGCTGCATCATTATTATGTCATAAATAATTTAATTTATTTAATGTCTAAAAATTATAAAAAATATACTATGATATAGGAAATCTTTTTATATTTCCAATGACTATTTATAATCAAAATTTGGACTTGTATAACCCCTATTAAAAATTGTTTTTGTAAAACATATTATGTTTATGTCATTTTCACTTTAACATTAAATAAAAAGTAATTTATGTCATTTCCCAACAAAAGTGGATCCATGGGGTCCCCAAGTTGACCCATGGTATGTCATGGTCGGCCATGACACAACCAATGAGGTTGGGACATGTGTCTAGGTCATTTTATTTTATTAAAGTATTATTTATACCTTAAACTACCCTAATTACCACTAATCGCGATTAAAACTTAATAAGTTACTATTCACCAAAAAAATTATTTTAATCTCATTGAACCACATTTTACTTCTTAATGACAACCATGTATGTCGGATTTTCAAAATTCAATACACATTAGTGGTAAACTTTCATTTAACTGAAAAATCATTTTGCTTGATTACCACTTAGTGGTTTCACTATTCATCAAAAATTGAAGTTTTTCAGAAAATTACCAAAAATTCCCCCTAAGCTATATTTGATATTCCGAATTCAAAAATGAAGTCCATTTTACAAAATTCATAACATATAAGTCAAATTAATTAATTTAATAATTAATTCCCGCTGTCATGACAAATAGCGTGTTTTTGTGAAACAATAAGTATCAAAAGATTGACACCAGTTTAAGTCCAATTTCAAAGTGAAATTGATTCCAATGACCACCATTGGATTAACTGGTAAAAATATTTTCTAATTTAACTTTAAAACCAATTAAAATAATAATCTAATCATATAAATAATTTAGATTAAAAAGAGGTTTTGAATTAAAATACAACATTTTACACTATTCATAAAAAAATGAACTTTAATAGAAAGGTACCAAAAATTTACACAAAGTAAATTTTGATGTCCCGATTCTAGAGAGGAGTTATATTTGGTCCAAAATAAAGTATAAGAGTGATCAAAACTATATTTAATTACGGTTCACCATTAAAAGGTGATAAGTGAACCTTTAGTGAAAATTTGAGTATATATGCCCTAAAATTGAACTCTTTCCGTATTTTAAGCCTTTATCTTTTATTGGGTAAATGTATAAACATTTAAAAACATATCTAATCATATTTTAGTTATTTCTATCCATTCCCTCCAGTACAACGGCTACTTGTTAACTAACATTTAAAATAATATTATTTTATTACTAGTGTGCTACGTAAGTTTCAAAGAAACTCATCGTTGCGTATCAGGTACGCTATCGAACATAGCAACCCCTTTAAAATAAAATTAATATTTAATTAGTAAATATTAATAAATATTAAAATTATTTATTCTTTATTTACCTGCGATGTTACATACATACATGATACCTTCTTCCCTTTTTTGTGGGTTTAAAGTGACATAAAGATCACGTCTTTAAAGCAGTTTTTAAAATGTTATGACTATGAAATGAAACCAATTTCTTTTATGATATATGGGTTATTTATGAAATTATTGATGATGATATACAAGTCTCACATATTAATAAATAAAAATTAAGGGTTCACCCTGATAGTGCTTCAATGCATTGGGTAAAGACTTAATCTTTAGAGATGACCTTTTTAATGATATATTGGTGAATAACATTGGTAATATTTTTTATGAAACCTTGGGAAGGACCTTGGTGATACGGAAATGGTTTTCTATGTTAAATGTTGTAGCCACATATTAATGTTATGAAACACGTTATTTTTATTATGATGTGCCTCATGATCTATTTCTCATGCATTAAAGTTATTTATCATTACTTTATTGATGTATCTCACGTTCACAAGTTAAATGTTTCTCTTGTTTCCCTTATTGGGCCTTCTTCTCATCCTTTCCTTTGATGTATGTTCCCAGGTTATGAGATGCTATAATTAACTTATGTTGAACAATGAAGATGCCTTACAAGTGGTTTAGAAGAATGTTTTATGTTGTTCACATGTTTTATGTTCCTGATTTCCAATACACTAAAAATTAAAGATCCTATATTTGTAAAAGGTAATGAAATATTATGTAATAAAAAGGAGGGAGTCCATAGTTGGCATCAAAGGATAGTTTAGTTGTTTCTGTAAATTAGGATATGAAAAATTTATGAAGAAACCTATTGAAAAGTTTAAATATAGAAAATATTCTTACTATTTTGGTGATTATTGAGTAAGTGGTTTATCAAGAAAATACATCCCTGTCTAGATACGAGCAGGTAGAGGTGGATCTCGCACAGATGTACATAGGGGAAAAACACGAAAACACTGCTTTGAGATAGAATCGAATGGGAACCGGTACATGACAACGGCCCTTGCTGCACTCTTGGTTACGACACTCTCGAGAGATATGTTTGGTTAATTAGACGATTATAATGAATCATTATGAAGGAATTATAGAAAAATGAAATTTGTCTAAGAATTAAGTTTTAAGGAATAAAACCCTTTTAGTTAAAAGATTCATAAATGAAATATTTTTCTCACGAAGGATTCATTCATTTATAAAATTTTCCCCATCATCTATGAATACGTTGACATATTTCCTAAGGAGTTACACGGACCTCCCCCAGAAATAGAGGTAGAGTTCTATATTGTACTCATACCTGGAACTCATCTGATGTCAAAGACCCCCTATAGGATGGAAAATGTGGAGCTAGAAGAATTAAAGTAACAACTTCAAGATCTTTTGGGGAATGGGTTTATCCAACAAAGTGTGTCTCCATAGAGAGCACAAGTTCTCTTTGTGAAGAAGAAGGATATATCGATGCAGTTATGCATTGATTATAGAGAACTGAAAGGGATCACATTGAAGAACAAATAATCTATTCCAAGAATTGATGACTTATTTGACCAACTTCGTGGGACTCAATTCTTATCTAAGATTGATCTTCATTCTGGTTATCATCAATTGAGGGTGAAGAATGATGATATTCCTCAAACTTCCTTCCAATGAAGATATGGGCATTATGAGTTTGTTGTTATGCCCTTTGGACTGACTAATACACTTTCTATTTATATGGATCAAGAATATTTATATTTGGGAAACTTATGTTTTATCAAATGGATATCCTTTGTATAGGAAAATGATTTTGTGATTAAATGATAAACGTTATTTTGGATGATGTTTTCTCGTTTGGAGTACTATATACCTAAGGGAAATAAAATTCTATAGGATTTAATTTGAGGAGGAATGGTTGAATTTTATTTAGGAATTTATGTATTTATTGTGTACATATGGTGATTTGGGTTATTTCTGGAAAATGATGAACCTAGCATAGAGAATGTGTGAATAGGATAATTACACTTTAGTAGGAGAATTTAATAGTAGACAATGTTATTTGGAGATAAATGTTAAGATTTATTGGGGAAGAATATGTAACTAAATCCTTTTGAGTTTTGGATTCCAATTTTAGTTTGGATTACTCTGAATAATTTTAAGGATGGTTGTGTATTGAATGGTCTTTATGGAACATTGGTTACTTTTGTTGAATTTTGGAGATTAATAGTCATATTTCTTTTTATATAATATTATCCTTTTTGGGGATTATATGATCTCGTACTAACATTTTTAGTTTTAGTTAATGAATAAAGACTTGGGAATAATATAATAATTCTTTCATGGATTATGTAATTCTCTAGAAGATGATTCTTGTGCTTTTGATGAGACCAAGTCTTTTTGAATGCTCATTGATTGGAGAAATGATTAGCCTTCGTGGAAACTTATTAAGGGATGAAACTCTACATGATGGTAAATATATTTCCTTATGTTTTTATTCTATTTAGTAAATGAATTCCTCAAAATTATGAAAAGGAAAGTAAAACAAAAACATTGTTGGTTTACTTTACTAGTAGGTAATCAAAGACCATTTAACACATCATAAGTTTGTGAACTTCTTGGGGTTAATTTTCTCCTAATAATGTTTTCTATCACTGTCCCTCAGAACTTGAACCTTTGTTTTTTCTTCCATATCCATGTTTTCCAACATGGAATCCTATTCTGGGTTAACTCGAGTGACCTTTATACTTCCCTTTCATTCTTTTAAAGTAATAGTTTTACTAACTCCTTTTTTATGTGATACATTCAACAAAATATCCAAGCCCAATTTTAAAATTGCGAGGATATAATTTCTTAAGGGGGGAAGATTGTAATGACCCAAAATTTTGAATAAATTTTTTTTTTCGTAACATTGTGTGATATTTTATTTTATACTCAACAAAACTATATCATTTAATAAAATGAGTATAATTAAAATAAGACTGCTGGGTTTTGACCGTTATATAAAAATTGGTCAATATGACCATTGGAAACTAAATGTTGTTATTATTGTCTATAAATACAAGTGATATTGATTAATTAATATAGAAAGAA
Organism: Viscum album; assembly: GCA_963277665.1. Classification (NCBI taxonomy): domain Eukaryota; kingdom Viridiplantae; phylum Streptophyta; class Magnoliopsida; order Santalales; family Viscaceae; genus Viscum; species Viscum album. The sequence continues at coordinate 617,053,285 of OY728136.1, forward strand.
GATTTGATGGCTCTATACAGTAGTCTTGGGCTGATCGAAACCCATCTGACAGAACTTGGGAAGGATGTAGCCCCTTTGGGATTTGCTCTGGAAAAAACTCAAGCCGAACTTCATTGTGTGAAGCTAGAACGAAATTGTCTTCACAAGAAGATCAAGCCAATAGAAATTACTACTCAAGAAATATTGGCTGAGCTGCCCCAAGATTCTATCACCCTAGTACACCTTACTCTTAAGTCCTATGCTGGTGTTATAAGTGTCTATGTAACGAGATCGTAACAACCTTGAGTAATCCTTTGTTTTAAGTAAAAATTGTGATTTCTTCTTATGTTGAAGTTTGTGAATTTCTAAATGTCCAGATAAATATAGTATGCATATTATTGATTAATTTTAGAAAAGTGATATTTTAAAAATATTTATATAAACCTTAAATAATAAATAATGTGTAATGATTTTCAAAAAATGGTCTTCTACAGTTATGTTCAGTAATAAATTTAGAGTCAAATAAGAACAAATTAATTTTTGATGAATAGTAAATTATGAATAGTGATTTTACACTTATGATTAGTAATGTGATCAATTGGATTATGTAACCTCACTTAAGAAAGTATTAACATAATTTAAGAACCTTGATTAAGTAATATGATTCAATAAAATAGGTAAATAACCGTTTCAGAAATTATTAATTATGTATTAGTTTTTTTGTGAATATTGTTTTTATTTAAAAATAAAATTAAAAATAATTATAAAATTATTTTTATAAAATGTATCTCATTTTGGATCTAAGATCTTTGATATTATGTAAAGGTGAATTTTTGGTATTTTTCTGAAAAAGTTGAATTTTCTGTGTATAGTGAATTTTTCATTTAGAGTTTCAGGTGTTTAATGACATCATTAAGGATTTAACAATTATATAATAATTTTGGTCGACTTATGAATATTAAGATAAGGTATGTGGTGTACCAATTGGCTAATACCAAGTGATAATACCATGGGCAAGCCCATGGTTTTTCCAATACCACCAATGAGGTGTCCCTTGGCCATTAATGCCTTGTCCCCTCACTTACCCTATAAATACCAAGCCATTCCCTCATACTTTCCACTAAAAAATACTCCTCAACAAATTTCTGGTCCCCTTACCTCCCAAGAATTCCTCCCAAGGTTCCCTCAAGCCTCCCAAGGTCCCGAACATCATGCTTTTCAAGTCACTCTTCAAGGTAAGGGATCCTACCTCTTTATTTCCTTTCAAGTATTCCATTTTATGTTATTTATTTTAAGCTCCATGTTCTTATGTTGTGGGGTTTTCTTTTATATTAATCCTACTATCCTTTTTTATTTTCATATGATGAGAGACCCCCTCTTGTTGTCATCAATTCATTATAAGAATGTTTAAGTGGCACTGTTAGGCTGCCAGATTTTTGTAAGTTATTCTTTCACCCTTCTCATTTTCATGTTCTATTTTCTTTTCATGCCTTTCAAGTTACTTTTATTATTTTTGGGTATGATATAATTAATTCATCATACTTTCATTTTTATTTTCATATTTGAGAGACCTTATTTTACCTCATCGATTATTTTTTGAAGTTTTAAATAATGTCGTTAGGCTGCCAAATTTTCATAAGAGAAATCGTATTTTTGTCTTCCTTTCATGTTTTTAATTTAATATATTATTTCATTAAAATTTCAATACCATGTCCACATATTCTTTACATTATATCCCAATACTATTTTATGTATCATTTATGAGTGGGTGACCCATGTCCCTTCTCTTTTAAATGTTTTCTAAAACCCCGCAACATAGCCATTATGCTGCGGATTTTTCGTCTCAAAATGTCTCTCTCATTTTCTCAAATTATTTTATTTTAATAATTAAATACTCAAAAATCATTATTCTATATGGTTATTCACACATATATCAAAATTTTATATTTTAAATTATTGGATTTACATACACGAGACCTTCTTCCTTTTTCTGTGGGTTTAAAGTGACATAAAGATCACGTCTTTAAAACATTTTTTAAAATGTTACAACTATGAAATGAAACCCATTTATTTTATGATATATAGGTTTTTTATGAAATTATTGATGATGATATACATGGATCACATGGTAGTAAAGGAAAATTAAGGGTGTGTCCTGAGAGCACTCCAATTCATTGGGTAAAGACTTAATCTCTCGAGATGACCATCTTAACGATATATTGGTGAATAACCTTGGTAATTTTTTTATGACACCTAGTGATGGGACCTGGGTGATACAGAAATGATTGTCTATCTTAATTTTTTTAGCCACATCTTCCTATTATTAAACACTTTATTTTTATTATGATATGCCTCATGATATCTTTCTCATGCCTTAATGTTATTTAGCATGACTTTATAGATGTATCTCAAGTTCACATGTAAAATGTTTCTCTTGTTTCCCTTATTGGGCCTTCTAATCACCCTTTGCATTGATGTATGCTCCCAGGTTTTGAGATGTTGTAATGAACTTGCGATTAACAATTATGAAGCAAAGTGTTTTAGGAGAATTTTTTATGTTGTTCTCATGTTTTATGTTCTGGATTTCCAACACACTAGACTTTACAGATCCTCTATTTGTAAAATGTAATGAAATGTTATGTGCTTAAAAGGAGGGATGATATACCATATGTAGTTCATGGGGCGGCGTGGTGAGGTACTATGTCCAGGGATGATTAGTTCATGTGGGTCTAGCCCTTTCACCTAAGGAAGCATCATTTGATAGATCTTGTTTTTCCTTTAGGATGAATATGTTTTTTTGTGAAGCGATGGGTCTTGGATTGAAAGTCGAGGTATCCCCCCAAGAATCATACCTTATGAATGTGTTGAAAAATGGTATGGTGCGGGACCGATACCAAACATGATGTACCCTCGAATGAGGACACCATGATGAGGTGCTGCTTTTCATCGTGCTGCCAGGACAATAATGTAACAGCGTAGGGTCATGTGATTGGACTAGCCATGCATTTTAACGTCGTGCAGTATAGACGCAATAGTTTACAGTCATATGAGACTAGGAGGCATAGTTTAAAGTCATCTGGCTCAGACATATAGATGAGAGGCTAGGTTCATGATGGAATGTGCATGGTAGGAAAAAGTATACCCATCATGAATAAGAACATTTCCCATATCACACCGCACACAAATCCTAGAAAGAAACCTCAGGCTGAGGGGCCCAGAATAGTTTAGGGAATATGGGGCAGCAGAGACTATATCTCAGTCAAGTTAGACCCAAATATGAGATGTTGGAGCATTCCTACATATCCCATGAGGATGGTAATCATGCAATATGTAGTTCTAAAGGTGATGTTTAACATCATGCAAGACAAGGGAAGGAGGTAGGAGGGAATAGCTCCTGGAAGGGGAGAACATGATGTGACAATTGTAATCTTGAAGGGAATGAATTCATAATCCCACACATTCCACATCACGTGGCCCTAAAAGAGATGGGGCATAAAAGGTATAAAAAAAGAGATAAATTAATGGGACTCAAACTGGACTGAAATATGAGATGTTTGGGCATTCCTACATATCCCATGAATATTGGAATTGAGCTACGCATAGTTCTAGGAGAGATCATAGTTTAAGGTCTTAGAGCATGAACCACTATATAAGTGGAACTCTTCCAAGAAAGTGTGTGCCTTGATCATGTCACTAAGCCCATGTGAGTCAATCATGGTGTGGTAAACAATGGTTAAAGAGGTCCTTCAAATACCTTCAATACACGCCAAGGGGAAGTCGTTGTGGTGCCCCGAATGATGCCTTACCGTGGATTTGTCCTCCTAACGTGCAAATGTGCACTGAGGGATAGTACCGAGAGTGTGGAAATTCCACCTAGACACAATGGGGTGGGAAATGATGTGAGTTGTGTGACCGACATTTAAAGCTTAAAGGGGTTGGAATGACAATGGAGGATAACTATTGACCATGTTTGAAACACAGTATCCATATCATGTGACTTGAAATGGGAAGAATAAATGATTGTTGGCTGCTAACCATATTCACAATGTTGGAATTGTATCGATTTTTTGTCAGAGATCCTCAAGGACATTGGCCCGTAATGGTATGAGATCCCTTAGGCCTAGAATTCATTCCATTTGGGGGTCCCTTCGGATGTGATAAATAATGGAAACCAAAATGAAGGGGAACACGAAGCCTGAAAAATTGGTGAAAGCATGTTGAGGTCGGACCTAACACTCTAGGCTCTAAACAAGTGTAATCTTGGGCACATTGGTGAATCATTAAAGAGGGTCAAGGGAACTGACATAGGGGAAGAACACTCAATGATATGAGTGAAGACCAATCTATATAGAGAGGTATGTGGAGTGGTTTTTATAATCCTGATGTGAATGAGGACCATGTATATACCACATCGTATACCCCTCTCTTATAAGAACGCATGCCAATTGGCCAAGATGATTGGGTGGTTTCGAAGAGATGGGTCTGGATAAGAAGAATAGATATTCAAGTAGTCCTATGTATCCCATAAGGATGAGAATCCAGCCAAACGTAGTTCTAGAAGAGCCATGCAGTTTAACATCATGTAGTAAGGACGTAAATAAGGGAAAGATACCCAAACGAGGGATGTGTACAACACGACGAGTAACCCGACATGAATGGGGACATAACCCCATACCACACCACACAATCCATAGTTAGAAATTGGGCTAGGGTCCCGAGAAGGCCGAGGGACCTAGGGCTGGGCCAATGACTGAATTTCATGGCCAGCATGTATTTTAATGTCGTATAGTGAGGAAAATAGTTATCTCAGTTTAAGGTCATAGAGCTCGTACTAGGTAGGCATAGTGTAATTTCATATTCTTGAGACTGATAGGGAGAATCATCATGTCTTTGGAAGACCACAAAGTGACAACAATGATAGAGGATAACTATTGACCAGGTCACAACACAGTATCCACCCTTTTGTAACTGATGTTCAGGGAAAACAATTGAGCATCAGCCGTTGAACATATTCGCAACACGGGAATTGTATAAATTTTCTTGCCACAATCCTTAAGGATGTTAGCCTGTAATGGTAGGAGAAACCTTGGGTCGAGCATCCATGTCATCCGGGGGTCCTTTTCGATATCAGAAGTGATGAAAACATAGATGATGGGGCTTGTGAAGCATGGACGGTCCAGTTCTCAAAGGACTTATGATAAATGAAGAGAGTGATATATCAAGGGGATATGTGTGTCATGGAGAAATATACGGACATGAATAAGGACGCGATTATGTACCACACCGCACAATCTAAAATAATAACTCGAGCTAGGTGGCTAAAGGGGTCGAAGGCCCTGAGGCTGGGTATCCTGAACAACTGTATCCACATGACCTCTCATGCGAGCATTACCTCATCATAGTTCCTAAGCCCATGTGAGAAATTTTTAGTGTGGGAATCAAGGAGTTGTACAGGGATCTCCCCATCACATAAGGGTCTGACAAATGGAATTACACCCCTGCTCAAGGTAGAGTGAGGTTTGGAAAGACGGTGGGGCAGAATAAACCACTATACTCTATGTTTGATACATATGGGGGTGGTGACAATGACATATGATGGTTGTTGACCAAATTATATACACAACATCTATAACAGGTGACCTGAAATGGGAACAAAAAATGAGTGTCGACCGCTGAACTTATTCACAATGCAGGGATTATATCAATTTGTTGTTAGAAATCCTCGAGGGCGTTGGCCGGAACTGATAGGAGAGACCTTAAGCTAAGAATACATATCATTCGGGGGGCCCTTTTGGATGTGAAAGATAATGGAAACCCCAAAATGGATGGGATGGATAGAGAATTAATATGCCAGGGCTGGACGAGACTCAAGGGAAGATCTCAAAGATTGGGGCTGGCCCTATGGACGAAATGTTCGGGCGGTCCTACATATCCAATAAGGATGGAAATAAATCTAGACATAGTTTTGAAAGATCCATCCAGTTTAATGTCTTTCGGTAAGGAAGTGTGATTAGAGAAGAATGAGGGAGGGCACATGGTGAACTCATCATAACCCTAACATGATTGGGGCCAAAGAAGATGATAAGACACCATTTGGGACCCTCCAAAAAAACTATGCCCTGGAGGGGATAGACAAAGAGGAAACTGGGGGGATGAACTCAAGACAAAGCATCTTAGTGTTCCTATATATCCCATGAGGATGGGTATCAATCCATACATAGTTCATGAGTTACAGTTTAATGCCTTCCTGGATGATGCACATTTTAAATTCATGTTGGACTGGGCAGTTTAAGGTTATGGAGGACCCTATTGTTTAGGGTCACGCATGACTAGATATTTTGAGGTTTGGAAGGATAAAATAGTTTAATGTCATTCTAGACCATATGTCTCAGAAAATGTAATAATTTAGGAACATGGAATTGGTGGGAGGATTTATACATTCACCATCCATTTTAACTAGAGAGTATGGTCCATTGGGGTAAACATTGTGAACAATATAAGGCCCTTCCCATTTGGGCTCCAACTTAGGTGGTTTCCTAATGGGTATCATTGGTTCCCTCAGGGTGATTACAAAGTCTCCTTGAAAGGAGGAACAGAGGTGAACTTTTTTCTAAAATGATCTGCTATCTTATTTTGATGCCTTTCCATATTCTTCAGGGCATGAAGCCTATTCTCGTCGAGCGTTTCTAACTCAACCAGATGGATTTCAGCTACTTTATCTAGCGCTTAAAAATCATAGATAGTTGCGTGAAATGAGGGAATTTGAATATAGATTGGATGGATGTCCTCCATCCCATATACCAGGGAATATGGTGTCACCCGGGTGGAATAATGAGATGTCATTAGAAAGATCCATAGGCGTTGGGGAGTTTGTCCTACCAACTCTTCGTATTCTGGCAAACAATTTTCTGCAGAATGTTAGAGAGCATTTTGTTGAACACCTCGATCTGTCCATTTTCTTGAGCATGATATCGGGATGTATGGTTAGAGTAGATATTGTACATAGAGTACAATTTCATTAGCTCGGTTTCCTGGAAGTTTGTGTCATTATCGGTGAGGATGGCGTGAGGGACTCCAAATCAGTAGATGATGTTGGAGCTCACAAAATCAATGATGGAATGGGCCTTGACCACTTTGAGTGGAACACCCTCTACCCACATGGAGAAGAAATCTGTAGTAGTCAGGTTAAATCTACATTGGCGAGCTGTCGCTGGTGGATATGGTCCCATGATATCGAGTCCCAATACCACAAATGGCCAAGAGTACTTGGTGGATTAGAGAGGTTCTGGTGGTCAATGCGTGAAGTTAGCATGCATGTAACCTCTTGGTGAACTCAATGTTGTCATGGATCATAGAGGGTCAAAAGTACCCCAGTCTCTAGATCTGGTGAGATAGTTTTGGCCCGGTCTGATGAGCCCCATAGGAACTGGCATGAACCTCTTATATGTCTTGGGAAATCTTGACCCCTTGAATTCAACGAAGGAGAACCCCATAAAACCCACTCTTGTAGAGGATCTGGTGAAGACTTAGACCATGTTGGAGGGTAAAAAGTAATGCACAACATCGAATTTTCTCGCGCTCGGCCTGACCTGCTGAGATATTACCATTCTTGAGATACTCAAAAAAGGGGGCTCTCTAGTCAGAAGGCACATCAATAACTACATCCAAGGGACCTGGGGGTCCCGACGTGGAGGTGCTGATGGTAAGGTGTCCCACCTGCATGTCGTCATCATCATCTAGAGTGATAGGAGAAATGACTCTCTGATGTGCCACGTGGATAATCAGATCATCCTTCTTGGGCTTCGTAAGTAAAGTAGATAGGCTAGACGAGGCGGTATCTCGACCATTCTGAGATCGAGTGACATGAGTAACTTAGGGATAAGATGGGAACAGGGCCATTAGCTGTAGAGTGCACTCCAACAATGGTATTAGCTCTAGCTTTCTGATGATATCGTCACCATTGATCTACTTGATAACTTGTTCAGAGTCGCTTTTCACATGAAAAAGGGGCACATAAATCTCAAGGGATAGCTCGAGGCCCGTGTTGAGATCCTAATACTCTATCTCATTGTTGGTGAATCCTTATGAAAATAGTAATTATTTGGGAAGAATGGATTGTGCTGGGTTAATGACGAAGACACCCAAGCCTACACTTTTGAGTCTGGGGTCATTGAGCCTCATTCCGATGGGGCTCTGATAAGCGCCATTGAAGTGAATTTTCCTACACGGCATAGCTTTTTCCACTAATAGAATCACTTCATTGGGAAAATTGTTGTCAAGGGACTGGTCCGCAGAAGCTATATGGGTGGAAAGGATGTCTCTCCATGCTTTCCCTTTGATAGCCTTCTAAGGGACGAACCTGCTATCGAACTGCTGGGGGATTACCGCACACCGAGCTTGTTGGACTGTCAAAACGGGGAGGTTAACGGTGTACTTCATGGGATTACCGAGGACACCATATGCACATCATGATGATGCATGGAATTCCAAAACATATTTTCTATAAATAAGAGTGCAATGAATATCTTCTTGATAGGGAAGTATCTAGTCTCCCTATTGAGAAGATTGTGGGTGAGGTAGTAGAGGCTATTCTATGTCCCCTAACAGTTCTTCTAGGAGAGAAGGGCACCGGGAGATCTTTCCAGGGCAGTCATATAAAATACCATCATCTTTACAGTGATCGGTAGCATTAAAAATGAAGGCTGGAGCAGATACATCTTGATTTCTTCGAAAGCAGTCTGAAACTCTTTATCCCACTCATATACAGTCCCTTTCTTCATGATACGGGAAAAGATATTTCACTTGCTAGCCAAATTCACGATGAATCAGAGTTTTTAGGGTATGTGGACTTGGAAACCTCAATGCTTTCGAATGTTTCTTGGAGGAAAAATCTAGATAATGTCCTTAATCTTCTCTGGGTCGATCTCAATGCACATGTATCTGACAACGAAGCTGTGAAAATTTCCAGAGGTGACACCGAATCACACTTCAATGGGTTCATCTTCGGGTGATGGGAATGGAAGAAGCTGAAAACTTTCTCATGGTGTTTGAGATGGTTCTAATGCTAGAGAGATTTTAATACCAGAACATCCATGTAACATTCCACCTATGTTCCGAGGATCTGATTAAACATGTGATGCATAGCCCGCAGATAGGTGGCACCTGCATTCTTTAAACCGAAGGGCATGACTTGGTAAGAGAAAGTACCTTGTGATGACCTGAAGGTTGTATACTACTCATCCTCGGGGGGGGGGGGCATTCAGATATGGTTATACATGGAGTACCCATACATGAAGGAGAGGGGTTTGAACCTTGCTATATAGTGGTTGAAAAAATATTGTCACTGGAAGTGGAATATCATCCTTCGAACATTGACATTTGAGATCCGAGAAGTCGATGTAGGCTCTAACCAGTCTGTTCTTCTTCCTTACTACCACGATGCTGTCCAGACACATGGGGTACTGACCCTCCTTAATGAAATTGTCATTGATGAGATTATCAACTTCTTCCTCAACCCTGGCATTGTGAGAAGGGTGCATCTTCCTGTGAGGCTTCTTGAAACCGCGATGATTTTTCGGGAGACTGACGTGGTTGAAAACTACCTAAAGATATAATCCTCGAATCTCATCATAACTCTAGTAGAATACATCATGGTGTTGTTTTAGGAATTCTATGTATTGTTTTTCTCTTCTAGGGGCATAACAACACTGATCAATGTGGGTTTTGGGTCTGCCTCGCTATCGAGGTTCACCTGTACCAACTCATCACAGGTGGCAGAGACACCCTCTTCAAATGTGGGGGTATAATCCTTTAGATACACTTCTACACTTATGGATTGTGGATCCTCAATGGGAAGATATTCTTCTGAGTTGGAAGCTCTCGATTAGAGGTTGGTACCAGCCTGAGTAGTAGTGGACACTGTATTAGGGAACTCCTGTGCTATGGCGACCATAGCGATGAAGGTTGTTGATCCAATCCCATATGGTCTTTGGACCTAGGGGCCGTTCTTGATGATATCGAAGAAATAGTGTCACATCATCTTGAGATAGTTCATTCCGGCCTGGAAACACAAGAATGTGTGACTTATTAGCGTTGCCATGGGGTAGACATACCGATACCTTATGGGAGTTGGAGGCTCTGGGATCACCTGAGCCTAGTTTGTGTAGGTGTATGAAGTGATTGTTCAGCATCTCTTAGACTTGGGAATGTCCTCCCCCCTCGTTCTAGAAATAATGAATCATTTCCCCATGTTTGTTGTTGAAGACTCCAATCGGTGGAATGGATAGATATAGGTTCCATCTAGATCTGTCCTGAGGTCGGTTGTAGCCATGGAATGCTCAACCTCATTAGCCTGAATCTACTTGTCTTTGCTCTTGTAGTATTCAGCATCCAGATTTCGGGCTTCACAAGAAGTAATTGGGGACATCTCACCTTGAAGCATGCCCACATGACCATTAATGGCTTACTTTAGGCACTGGTGGTATGATGAGGGAACCACCGCATGAAGGTGGTGCCATGTCCATCCCATCAATACATTGTAGGTGGTGTACTGGGAGACAACCCTAAATTCGGTGCTGGAAAGTAGGCCACTGAACTGGGTATTCAAGCCGATATTTTTGATCGGTGTCTATTATGTCCTATCATAACCTTGGATTCATAGGTCAGAGGGACTTGGATCATCCTCAGATAATTTCAGTTTTTGTAGTGTCCGAGTCGGGATTAGGTTGATTCCAGAGCTTGTGTTGAGAAGACAGTGATGAAACTCCAGGTCATTGAACCGACAGGTGATATATAGTGGGCGAATGTGTCCCTATATTGGATATCCTTCATCTTCTCTAGGTAAAGATTTGATGGAATGGAATTCAATATTCTCAACCACCTCAAAATGAAAGGCATCTGCCGCTGCTACCTCTGACTCATACTGGAGGGGGCTTTTTAAAGGCTTAGCGAGGCCCTCAAACAGATCTGATGACAAGAGAAGGGCCTATAGGATGGAGAGATCTGCTGGAAAGCTAACAAAATGTTTGAGAACATCAAACTTCGATGACAGGAATGAACTTATGATTACATGAGATCACTCTATGATAGGAGGTTTGGTGGGTCCTACCGGTAGGACCAGCGGCTGACTAGTACTGGGAATATCATGATTCTCACTAGTTGAAGTCTACGGAGTGACTACCAGATGAGGGATAAATGACTACGACCGACTTTTAGCAGAGAATGATTGGCCATGGCATGGTCAAGGTCACTCTTCTTGGTCCAACAACATGAAAGGTGGAAAAGGTGGGCCTGATGTAACCAGATTAGAAGGTTGTGCATGCTGAGATCAATGCTAAGCCTATTTCCTGGTTTCGATAACATGAACAGCCTAGTTATATGTGATGACCTTGGCCACTGACAGCCCACATAGTCGCATCTCCGTCGGTGTTAATGATGATTGGGGATGATGGGAGGATCCACCTGACGCTCCTCATCGTCGGGAATCATGTATGGATTTACCATCTCTATGGTATTAACTGAGGCATACACTTGACCATCACTCAAAGAGTCATCCAATAATGGGGAGATTTTGGGAGGGATCACCATATCCGGGTGCATGAAGGTTCCAAGAGTACGAGATGATGATGGCATCGATGGGGGAATTTTCTTTCCCTTACTCCAGTAGTGTTTGCTTTTTTGGGAAGACGGAGGCTGAGACGACAATACAGAAGTAGTAGATATAGATTCTAGAGGCTTTGGCCAATTAAGGTATGCATGGATAACACCATGGGTGCGGGATACTGTTTTATGAACTATCTAGTCCTCATACTTCTAGGAACCACAGCTTGAAACCTGAAGCCACTAACCTTCATTGTGGATGCTGCTGTCTGACCTTACGAAGACGAATTCCACATGTTCCAGAGCTGGTCCAAACTAGAATATGTTTTTATCCACCTGTTCTTGAATCTAATCTTTGAATACATAGCATTCTTTGAGTGTGGTCCCCATAATCTGGTGGTAGGGGCTGCAATTGAGGTGATCTGTGAGGTTCGCCTCTTCTGGCCACTTGCACTCGGTAAAACGTAGAATCCCCTACTCTAGGGAAGTTTAGAAATAAACATGAACTTTTTCCTCATTGAATGAGTACGTCTGGTTCCTTTTGTCCGAGAAGGGGGACCTCAGAGCCTGACCCAGAAATGGGGCAGGAGGAACATGTCGAAGAGGTGGAGGTTGGTTATGTGGGGATTGTAGGAGGAAATGGATGTGCCTTCATAGCCTCCTAAAGGGATTCCTCTAAGAATTATGCCTTATCAAAGAAGTATCAGAATCCCCCAAGGTAGTTCTAGGTGATTAGGGAGGGGACTAGTTTCGTCTTGTTGTTCTCTGCACACATCATCAGTAATTTTTCCTGATTTTGCAGCTTGACAAGACAGTATGTGAGTCCTTTCCATCGGGCAAAAAAGCCTGCAAAATGCCCATCATGCTTATGCTTGCACTTAAATAGGTCTGTGATTCTTGTCTTCTAAGTGGTGGAACTGAACTGGAATTGAAATTGACAACGGTGGTCTCCCCATTTTGCTACTAATTCGATGGGGTGGTGGTTTTACCAGACGAATGCTGGCCCTATCAATTTCTGTATGAAAAACTAAATTTTGGTGGTTTCATACTATGATGGAGTCCCTAACATTGGGACACACTTTTAGTTAATGTGGGCCAGGTGATGTGGCGAGTCTCTTGTTCCGTTAAATGGGGATAATGTGGGATTCTTGAAACCCAGTGGTGCTAGCATATCATCCACCCATGTCAGGTATGTATTTCCATCATGTGGGATTTCCAGCTATCAAGACTCTAAGGATTCTAGGCGAGCGATGAGTTCGTTCATTGGATCATTTGGGTGGAAATTCCTATCTTTATGGGGATCCCTGACCATCAGTGCGTTGGCTGGTTCTTCAACAAGATAAGCATCCCTAGCGGCTCATGGATTGGCTAGTGTAATGAACTATAGCGGGGCTGGGAAAACCTGAGCTGGGTCCCGAGTATTGACAATCCATTTAAGAGGATTTTATGAGTCATTTCATGCCTTCTTTCTGTATGTTCGTGCTTCAACCATGACTGCATGGGCAGGATGGTTAGGGTCACCTAGAGGTAGTTTTCCTAGTGGAAGATGTACCTGCCCCTACTTCCTTGGCTGAAGATCACCATAGTATGGTTGTCTCTCTATTGCACATTCAACAAGGTCATTGACCATCTCTTCTTTTTGGCGAGTTACTGACACAACATGACTTTTTTAGGGTCGTCTTACGCCTTCTACATTGATATATATGGGTCAGAGGGTTTGACAGATCTGAGGAGTTCCTAACCCTTGTTGGAATTCTGATTGAGGACTAGTGCCTCAGTGGTCATGAGAAGACCTAGTAGATTTCATTGATGATGATTAATCATTCCTGAAGGATCCCTGAAGTGTGAAACTCCCTTGGGGGGGTAGGTTCTCTCCAATAATATCAAGATCATTCTCACCCTCCGGCATGTTTACCATGTTAATCGCGACCCTGCATGGAGTCATATCCTCTATCTCCCCCGAAAAATCAGGATGATGTAGGATAGGAATGAAGAAGAGGGTATCATACTACCCCCAACCACAGATCTATGCATAGGAAGAAGCCTCTTTGATAACATTATGGAGTTCCTTGAAAATATGAACAAACCATTGCTGGAGGGCCCTATGGAGACCTGGTGACTTAGGGTGCTGGGCTGAATGGAGTTCATCCAAATAAACCAGATCGTATAGTTCTCCAATGTCCTCGAAATGCTCTTGGATATTAGGGTAAGCCAACCACTGATGAAGAAGATAGAAATGAGTCACCCCGAGGGTCCAGAAAAAACACTCATCTTCCTCTTGGGTGAGGGATTATGGCACAAAAAAGTTTGGCACTACAATAGGCCAAATCATCTCAGGGATGTTGTATGCTGTGATGATATCCCATAAGCTCTTGGGATGGGATTCAGGGTTTTCCCCTTCATTGCCCCACTCATCTACTGGAGGCTGCTGGGGAACCAGTAGTGGTACCAAATCAGACTACTAGGACGATAGGATTTCCGGTGGAGAATAAGACAAGAATGCTGACAAATCGCCGCATCATGAGCAATCCTCTGAAGAATGTAGTGAATTAGCCAAAAAATCACAGTAACATGGGTTGATGACCACTATTTTCGGCATGGGGACCATGGCTTCTGGTGGTGGACCTCATTGTTGCTCATCCAAAATTGGTCCCCAAAATATCTCTCTATGATCTCTAGTTGAGGTATTAAGTGATTCTGTTGAGGATGGTGGTGATTGCACAGTCGTAACATGTGGAGTTTCCAAATTTTTTTCCTCCTGGATATACCTACAGATGGATGTGGGAATATAATGGACCTTGTATTCTGGAAGTTTTAGGTTGATGTGCCTTGTCCCCACCTTGTCCCTTGACATGGAAGATCTATGATGAGTTTTATTCTCTTTCATAATCTGAGAAGAAAACCAGATTGATTTCAGACTATGTCTTCTCAGCATTCTTTTTATAGCATAGATGATCTGGTCCTCCTGCCCCATGATGGTTCTTTAGGATATGGTAGACATTTGGCACGAGGAGGACCTTCAACAATACTAGTGTTTGGGTTGAGAGGATTCTCGCCTGAGTAAGCTGGGGTGTGAGAAGCACCAAGACATATATCAAAAAGTATATGGGGAGGACCTCCATGAAAAGTGCTGGAGTGGCTAGGACCTCTACTGGATCCGATAATAGCATGGGTAGGACCTGCATTGTTGTTTCCCCTGGCGAAATCAGTGTGAGGAGGGTCCTCGTACTGGTCCATCCAAAAATGGGTAGGACCTCCGTGATGGGTAATGGTGATAATAAGATTTCATTCACTCCTATTATTACTAGGGTAAGGAGGAACTTCACTAGCTTCTCTAAGAACATGGGGAGGGCCCCCATACTGGAGACTGACAGAACATGTAACATCCCCACACTGGATAACTTCAGCAGGGGGAGCAACTCCATACCCAATGTAGTGAGTGTGGGAGAGACTCTTGTACTGATTGTTTCTTTCATGAGGAGGACCCTCATTTGAATTATAGGCGGCATGGGGTGGACCACCATGCCAATAATGGAAGCGGTTAGGGTCTGCGTTCTTCATGGTGGCAGTACGGGGATGACCCCCATACTGACGGTGGCCACTATCTAAACTAGTCGCCGAGAGAGTCGACCCAGCCTACCCATGGGGTGGTTAGGGCATTGATCTGGGAAGGGTATACAAGTCACCCTGCTCAGCATACATAGGGGGTTGATGATATATGTCAGTAGTGGCCCAAGCCATAGTAGTTGTTGATGTTGACAACTCTTGAAGGGCATCCTCCTATGCTCATTCCTGACGCTGGAATTGGGTCAACCGGACTGGGGTTAGTGGTGAAAGAGCCTGACTTACCTACTCCTCGACTCACAGGACCAGATGGTGGAACTTGCACAACCTAGTGGGAGCCCTCCTTGGGGCCCCCTGAAATAGGATCCCAACCAGGCTGGCCCAAAAATCCTCTACCTTATCGACGTAGGGGGGAGAGTCGTCGAGCCATTCCGAGTAGAGGATCCTGAAACAATTTTATGTTGGAGTGGGGAGTAGTGGCTCCATGCACGGCCCTTGGGCATTATGTTAGTGATGAGGCATAGACGCCTCTCGGCCCGGGTGAGCATATCCCGAGTCGGATAATCCCATCATCCTTGTATCAGCGCACGAGCTCATTGATCACCCCCTGCTAAATGAATTCAGAAAGGTAGAAAGTGCATTGGAACTTGTTGTTTTAAGATGTGTATATTGTCACCAATGAGGTAGAGCCACCTGAGACTTATGCCTTGGCATTGCCCTTGAATGTGCATCGGCGGATGTGTGGTGGTCAAATTCCTAGAGTAGTCTAGTTCTTGAAAGCAAAGTGATTAACCCGTTAGTGCTGAAACGAAAGGAATCAACCACCAGTCCCCCAACTCCATTCCATCTTCCATGGATGGTAATATGGATCCATGTTGACAACGTCATAGACTGAATTGTCCAACGTTTTGACTGCCCCAACTTCTAGTGAGTTTCACACCAGGAACACTATTTTCTTGGTAGGACCCGGAACCGGATAACTGGATCCATTGACATACTGATCTACTAAGGCCTATAATTCTACTAATCTCTACATTGAGGAGAATCGGTTCACATAAGGTTCACCATTTCTATTTCGGATGATTTTGGTGGGGTGTGTGCGTCCGTCCATGGAGGGCGCATACCTGTTACCCCACATTCCCCCATTCCAAATGCAGGTGACATCCATCACTTACACGGGGATGTTTTCTCGTTTATTAAAATTGGATGATGGGATTTCAGTACTTTTTTCCATGGATTTGTCCTCAGAACTCGACAACTAGTTTGGGTCTCCCTTAAAGATTGAGACGTTGTACGTGAAACTCTTCCCAGTACCATGTTTTCATGGAACTAGGATAATTACACTAATTCTATCGGGATATTCCAAGGGGTTTGTTTATGGAAGAAAACATTGGTCAGGGGAGTAGTCATGTGGGAAATCACTAGAATGTTTGGATGCTGTAACATTAGCACGTCTATTTTTCCTCCCCTTATTATAAGGCTTCTCAAGGGCGTGGAAGCCTGAGGCATCCCACATAGAATATAGGCAATTATATTCCATAAGAATGTATTAGATTTTTTCTTCAACTTCACATGTTTAAAATAGGGTATTCCATGAGTTTAACCTCTAGTGAAGAGGGATCATACTAATCAAAACACTGACTAGATTAGATCAATTGGGTTCAACCCCTAGAGGGAACAATGATGCTAGGAGATGAACTGGCATGATCTCATCGGGATGTGGTGGCCCAGGTAAGTGTTAGGAAATATGATGGAGAGTTGAATGAAGTGGAGAGATAATGGTATGGAATATATGTGAAGAAGAGAGTGACTTTGGGCTTGAGCCTCGAAGAGACTTCCTAGGTATCCTTGTGGCAGGGAATCAATGTCCATGTCTTTCGGTGGGATGATGGGACACCTGAAGAGGCAGACTCTGAGAATGGACTCATGGATGGGATTGAAGGAAATATAACATCTGAGTTGCGGCATGACCTTCCCGAAACATATAGGCTTGATGGAGAGTTCTTGATGATACAAGAGCGATGGGCTTGAACCTCATGGAGGCTTCCAACATATCCTCATGGCATGGAAACAATGTAGAGACCCAAAGCATGACGTACATAGACAATTCATTACTTTTTCGGAATATCTAATACATAAAAAAAATAGACACCAAATAACCGTAATAGTTTAGTGTCTTTGGAAACATGGAACATAATCTTCTAATCATGGTGACAGATCTTCAACATCTCCCATACCGATCTTCCCCTTTTTTTCTTACCTAAAACCTTTATTTATATCCTGGGGAAAAGAAAACATAAAAAGGGTGAGCTCAAATGCTCAGTAAGGGTAAACATAAAGAATATAAAACAATCCATAAACATTTGAAAGCAAAAACTTGAACATAAAATCTAAACATCAAAATCTTGAGCAAAGAAAGAAATTATGGATGTATGTAAGGAATATATCATAAAGGAACATCGATAATGATAAAATAGATTGGGAATAATACATGTAATTTTGGAAAACCATTAGGAACATGATATGATTTCCATAGTAGCCAAGGCATTGATGCCAAGACTATCTTAGTGGACAAAGTCCCTTTCTGAATCGAGTTCACTCCTCGTTCCAGTCTTGTATCACTAAAACGGATTAACTTACCGTACCATCCATGTCTATCTCATGAGATATAAATCATTAACCAATTCATTAGAAGGATATATAGGTCCAACCCATCTCATAATGAAATAATTATTAAGTGTGCCACAAGATAAACATAAATCATTCATCATATCCCAATAATAAAATAGGATTCATAAACATCATCCCATCATAACATAATCCATATAAAACAAATGGATATTATTTCATCATAAGAAAAGTGAAACCATGTAAATCCTAGAGACATTATACATTAAACATACACATATTAAATAATGACATCTTAGATGGAAAATGGTTTTGATAAAACACTTGAAATGAATTTTTGAGGAAAATATTCTTTCTTTTTCAAAATCATTTTCTTTTCACAAAAATCATTGAAATTTAAAAGAAAAGGATTTTTTTGGAAAAGAGTCATGAAATCTTGTAGAGTAAGCTTCATGAAAATAAGGTGTTATGAAACCGTAAAATCCATTCATGCCATATAAGTTAAGAAAAACATTCTCCTCGTACTTTGGTCGGAAAAGTCAAAAAGTGCCGCGTACTAAAAACGAAAAAATATTCCATTCATATGTTTTATTAAAAACTCAAAAATGGGTTAAATTGGATTTAAATAATTATATGTGGATAGAAATAATATTAAATATTGAGTAAACATGGATGTGGATGATAAATATGCCCCCGTAAATTCCGAGGTATAAACAATCTCGAATAAAAATGAGATTACGAGATTTTCCTTTACCTTAGATCTGATATGCTTCGTATGTATCTGAACCTCCTATATAATGATCTAAATAACGACATTGAATTATTACAGAATCATATTAACTTTTATGATATCATTTATGGTTCACATATGACTTTATATTACCCGTTCTTTTGTAAGTTCTATGATAAAGCAGCGTTTTGGGTAAAATCCTCTTATTTATCGTACGTGTTTGGACTTGTTGTTCATGATATTATAATTACCCATATATTGATTTAATTACTTCTAGAATGTAAATCATGATTTATATATCATATATATATTTAGTATATATATATATATAATAGATATATAAATGAAATGAAATGCACTGTTCATGGAGATGGTAGGCCGTACGTACTCATGAACACTGTTTTCCTTTCTTTATTGACTTGAATGGAAGTATGTAGATGACATATATATATATATAAATCCATTTGATTTATCATGTCATATATTTCATTAATATTCATTATATATTCTTTATAATCATTCTTGAATGGTCAACATGGAGAATTAATCTCATCAAGTCGTGGAGACGGTAATCCGTACATATGCACGAGCGATGATATCGTTCCCATAATTACTGAATTGCATTTTAGTGGATGATATAATATCACAGAATTAGTATGATTATATAATAAATGTATATATTTATTCTTTACACCATTATACCCTTCCAAGTAAGGTGGTGGTGGAAAAACCGATTACATCACTACATGGAGACAGTATTCTGTATGTACGCACGTGCTGTGATTTCATTTTCTATAGGATGGATAGAAGGTGAAATGGGGTTGTTTCACATTTATAATAACATATCAGTATATTATTTATACTTATGTTATTACTTTATAATGAAAAAACTAATGAATAAGAAGTTGAGGAAGAAAGAAAACCTGAAAGAATTGGTAGACGATATTATCTCTTCTTCGACGCACCTCTTTTAAACATCTTCTTAGGGAACTAGAGATAGTCTTTTGAGAAGAACATAACCTCTATGATATAAAAATATAGGTTTATAAGAGTAATTTTCAGGGGTTTTTTTAGCATGAAGGCTCAAAAGGGTGTAACAAGAAGAGGGAACAGGTGCCCTTTTTATAAAGGAGGAGAGGGGCACCTTAGGAAAAACTTAAAATACTATTTTATAATAAAGGCATATTCGGTTTTTAATAGCTCCAAATTGATTTATTTAGAAGATAATATGGTAATGGGTCTATATCCTCTCAAAAAATAGGTTTTAGGGAAGTTCGGGTTACTATTGTAACCTTATCATTTAGATTTAACTCTAAGTTAAATAATTTAACTTTTACCGTGTCTTTTTGTTTTCATACACTATATGGTTAATAAACTTACTATAAAAAGAAAAACGAACACCAATGGGTTCATTATTAATATATATGACCTAATCTCAGTCATTATTCTGATCCTTAGATTTTTAAGAATAGAATAACAATTAATAATAAAATATTTGTTTTAAAAACAATTTTATGTCAATTTTGAAACTATTTTGTACTTGATTTTTGTGAAAATCATTACAGCACGAGTAGTTCAAAAAACGTTAATTAAATCCATACTAACATGTCATAGTAACCTATAAAATTAGTGTAATTCATAAAAAGTCTCATATTACATTTATTTTGGTATTTATAACATCAATTATGTTAATATTTCATTAATGAGGTAATTACTGCATCATCATTGTGTCATAAATAAATTAATTTATTTAATGACTAAAAATTATAAATAAAATACCATTATTTAGGAAATATTTTTAAATTTCTAATGAATATTTATAGTTTAAATTATATTTTGTATAACACTATATTAAAAATGTTTTAGTTATTCAACTTTGATTTTAACCATTTTAACTCTTCTTTAAATAAAATAATAATAAATGTAAAAATATTATCCAAGTGGACCTAAAGGGTAATATTTTACTCCTTAGGTTTTTTTTGGTCTCAGTAAACTTATCCAATAGAATTAGTACGTGTTTTAGGGTAATATTAATATCATTTTTTACCCTTAATGACCATATTTACTTTTAACTGTGGAAAATAAAATTAAAAAGTTACTATTCAAAAAAAATTATTTTTATCTTATTGAACAAAATTTTACTCCTTGATATTAACCGTGTCTCTCGGATTTTTTAAATTCCACTCACAAGGGTGGTAAAATTATGTTTTATGTAAATTTTCAAGTTCTCCTAGGAGGTCGGTAAAAGACGGTGAAAAGTTCAATAAAATTTTTATATATCTAAAATTATTATAAGATGACTCCAATGAATTACATTGAACTAATATAGGTATTAGGTAACAATTTTGACATAAAATAAATTTAAATAAAATAAATAATTATTTAAATAAAAAGTCAGTTTTTAAATAGTAACCTAGTGTTTTCACTATTCATCAAAAATTGAAAGTTTTCAGAAAAGTACGAAAAATTCCCCCTAGGCTAATTTCGATATTCTGAATCCGAAAATGATGTTAATTTTGAATGATTAATTTTATAAAATTTCAAAAAGTTGTTATTACTATTCATAACGGCTAGTTTATATAACATATCCTTGTTTAGTGAAACTCTGTATTGTGTACAACACACGCTATCATGGAAGGTCTCGATTGCGTGTAATGCAGGCCAAGTTAGGGATGCATGTAGTGAAAGATCTTTTGGGTGTAGCGTACAACACAAGACATCAATGAAATTAAAAAGAATATTTTTCATAAAATCACGGGGTGTTACATTCTACCCCCCATAAAATGAATTTCTCCCTCGAAATTCGTCGGGTTTTCAAATGGTTTACTACTTGAAAGTTTCTTTAATAGAAACCCACCTTGTAAAAAGTAATACCAAAAATTATCTTTAAAAACTAAAATATAAAACATAACGGTTATCAAAATTAACTAATCATTGGGTTTCCACATAGGAGAACATAGGTGAAAATATGGATATGGAAGAGAAATCTAACCATCATGTTCTGATGGATAGTGGTAGGGAACATGGCTTTGAAAAAGACAAAAATAACAAAGCCATAAATTTGTGATGATCTAAGGTACCATCTGATTCATCAGATATAAGGGCACTATGACAACATTTTTGGTTTTCAAGATCATTTCCCTAAAGTTGAAAAAATTTGACTCAGAAGAATTACATACTTTATTTCAGTATAATATCACCATTGTTCGTGCCTTGAACAATTTCTACATCATCTCTCAATGAAATTAAGTTTAATTTGTCTTTCGTGAAGCATTAGCAGATCATGCGATAGAATGACAGGTCATTCCATCTGTCTCAAACATAACTTTGCAAAAGTTACATACATAAGTCTATCTATGGTGAGATTAATCAGATATGGTTTACAAATGGACTTATACTTTATATATCATCCTTAATAATAAATAAAACTAGTTCCTACTAACCAATGACTTCATGTAGGCCAGTGGTAGGCGATAAAGGCAAGTCACACTTCGGTTTTGGGTTCGATTCCCACAGCCTTGTTCGATACGACGGGTTGTCATCCATCCTACAGGTTGTCCTTTTTCTAAAACTACATTATTATAACATCCAATAAATAATATTAAAAAACGTTCTATCCTTAAAAAATACTAACTTATTTCCAACATAATTCATTCCAATCTTTAGGCTTATCTAACATACTTCTGTCCGATTACTAGAATCATCATCTACCGAGCACGTGAATTCCTTCATGTGTCCCCCATATATCATAAAATATATCATGTTGTTGGAAACATTCTAAACATTTGAATATCTTAATCATGTATTCTCTTGAAACATAAATTACCATAGAACCTTAGTGAAAACATGAATTCTATCAAAAGTTAACTCTTTCCACATACCAAAATCCCAAAAATTCTATATACTCAAAACATGATATCACATTGTTCTTACATAAGTCATGAGCTCAATAATACTATCAAACATCTCATTATCTCCTTATCCCTTCATTTTGTGCATATCATCTACTTTTCAAAAATATTACAATCACCTTTTATGGTTTCTGGTAACATATAATTATTTAAAACCAATACATAGATATCCCCAAATTCCACGATACCATAAATGAGATTCCATGATACAATTTTAAAATCTCATTACATAAACACTTAATCATTCTATAAAATCATTATCAAACTCAACATCACAAATAGTGATCACATGTGACTTCCCTTTATCCTTTTCCTTAAGAGGTTGCTCACGTTGATCATCATTAACCCTTGGATTAGTGTATTGATTAGCATAATTCCCCATTTCCTTGCACTTGAAGCATTGAAGTGTTGGTGGAGCGTTCTTTATGGTCTTTTATATATTCATGTCATTAGAAATCTTTTTCCCATTAATTCGGCACTCAACTTCTTGATGACCTTCTTTTCCAAAACTGAATCATTTTCTAGTACATTTTAGACAATTTCCACCATGCTTCTTTCCACACTTTGCGCATAACGAAACATTCCCCTTCTTTTCACCATTGTTTTGAGTTTTTTCCCTGAACTCTATCTTTCATTTCTTGTCAAAACCAAGATATGGATATATTACAACAACTTCTAGTTCTACATTGATAGCACAACGCACAATTTGTTCATAGCTACAGAAGTCTCTCATAGATAATGCCCTTCTAAGACGTGGTTTTAAGACACTGAAGAATCAGTCAAATTTACTTTTAGGTTGGATGATAAAGCCAGATGCATACCTTGCAAGTCTTGTAATATTTTCTTCATATATACCAACAGATTCATCATCCTTCTTCTTAAGCTCAAGGAACTCCTTTTCCATCTTTTTTCGAAGAATATGAGGCAAGTAATTACTGAAAAACATGTTCTTGAACTCATCCCATTCCATGGATTCAATTTCAACTTGGGGACTTGTATTCTTAATTAGAGTCCACCACTGGTGTACTTCAACTTCTAAATAGTAAACAACTAAAATGACTTTTTCATGTTCTGAACAGCGAAGTATGAAAAATATCTTTTCAATGGTACTGATCCATTGTTCAGCAACTAGTGGATCAAAAGACCTATTAAAACAAGGTGGATGTTTCCTGATGAAGGGCTCAATAGAATATTGTTCCCTTCTGTGATCATTTGGAAGTCCAGAATGATTCATATCTTGTGTAAGTATAGCAATAATATTTTTTAATCCATCTCCCATAACACTGGTTTGTTCAGGAGGACAATCATTTCATCATCCATTACACTGAATGACAGAGTTCTTTCGGGTTCCAGTCATCGTCTAAAACCGAAACAGAATAGTGTGAGAGGAAAAATCATGCTAGGAAAACAACATAATAAAGGTGGATTACCTTAAATATCTAAAATCATAGGTTTAATTCTAATATCATTACCATAATTCTAGGAATATAACCTAGACTTATACTTAATCATAGGGAAATCTGTAGACATATCATAAAAATATATCTAGGGATCTCACTAAAGATTTCACATACATGGTTCCAAAGGTTAACTAAACCTTTCCTATGATACCAACTATAGAGACCCATAACTTTACATACATAGACATTACATTACTTTTGCGGAATATCTAATACATAACAAAAATAGACACCAAAAGACTGTAATAGTTTAGTGTCTTTGGATACTTAGAACATAATCTTCTATTCATGGTGAAAGATCTTCAACATCTCCCATAAATATCTTCCCCTTTATTTCATACCTAAAACCTTTATTTATATCATGGGGAAAAGAAAACATAAAAAGGGTGAGCTCAAATTCTCATTAAGGACAAACATAGTGAACATAAATCAATAAAAAAATATATGAATGAAAAAACTTGAACATAAAATCTAAACATCAAAATCTTGAGCAAAGACATAAATCTTGGAAGTATGTATGGAATATATCATAAAGAAACGTCAATCATTATAAAATAGCATGGGAATAAAACATGTAATTGTGGAAAACAATTAAGCACATGATATTATTTCCATAGTAGCCAAGGCATGGCTGCCAAGACAATCTTAGTGGACAATGTCCCTTTCTGAATCGAGTTCAGTCCTAGTTCCAGTCCTGTATCACTGAAACGGATTAACTTACCGTTCCAACCATGTCTATCTCATGAGATATAAATCATTAACCAATTCATTTGAGGGATAAATAGGTCCCAACCATATCATAATGAAATCATTCTTAGGTGTGCCATAACATAAACATAATCATTCATCATAACCCAAGAATAAAATGGGTTTTATAAACCTCATCCCATCATAACATAATCCATATAAAACAAATGGATATAATTTAGTCATAAGAAAAGTGAAACAATGTAAATACTAGAGACATTATACTTTAAAAATACACATATGAAATAATGTCATCTTAGATGGGAAATGGTTTTGATAAAACAATTGAAATGAATTTTTGAGGAAAATATCCTTTCCTTTTCAAAATCATTTTCTTTTCACAGAATACCATGGAAATTTAAAAGAAAATGATTTTGTTGAAAATATTCATGAAATATTCTATAGTAAGATTCATGAAAATTAGGCTTTATGAAACTGTAAAATCCATTCATTCTGTATATGTTAAAAAAACATTTTTCTCATATTTTGGCCGGAAAAGTCAAAAAGTACCTCTTACTAAAAATGAAAAAAGATTCCATTCATATCTTTTACTAAAAACACACCAATGGGTAAAATTGGATTTAAACAATTGTAAGAGGATAGAAATAATATTACATATTGAGGAAACAAGGATGTGGATGATAAATATTCCCCAGTAAATTCTGAAGTATAAACAATCTTGGATAAAAATGAGATTGCGAGATTTTCACTTACCTTAGGTCCGATATGCTTCGTACGTATCTGGACATCCTGTATAATGATTTAAATAATGAAATTGACTTATTAAAAAATCATATTCATTGTTATAATATCATATATGGTTCACTTTTGACTTTGTATTACCCGTTATTTTGTAAGTTCTATGTTAAAGCATCGTTTTGGGTAAAATCGTGTAATTTATCATACGTGTTTGGACTTGTTGTTCTTGATATTATTATTACTTATATCTTTATTTAAATACTTCTAGAATTTAAATCATTATTTATATATCATATATATATTCCATATATATATATATATATAATAGTTATATAAATGAAATACACCGTTCATGGAGACAGTAGGTCGTACGTACGCATGAACGATGTTTTCCGTTACTTATTGACTTGAATGGATGTAAGTAGATGATATATATATATATACATAAATCCAGTAGCTTTATCATGTCATATATTTCATTAATATTCATTATATATACTTTATAATCATTCTTGAATGGTTAACATGGTGAATGAATCTCATCACATCGTGGAGACAGTAATCCGTACGTACGCACGATCGATGATATCATTCCCATAACTATTTAATTGAGTTGGTGGGGATGATATAATATAACAGAATAAGTATGATGTTATAATAAATTTATATAGTTATTCTTTACACCATTATACCGATCCAAGTAAGGTGTTGGTGGAAAAACAGATTACACCACGGCGTGGAGACGGTATTTTGTACGTACGCACGCACGGTGATTTAATTTTCTGTAGGATCGATAGAAGGTGAAATGGGGTTGTTTCATATTTATAATAACATATCAGTATATTAGTAATAATGATTTATTACTTTATAATGAAACAACTATAGAAGAATATGATTAAGAAGAACGAAAACTTGAATGAATCGGTAGAAAAAATTACCTCTTCTTCGACGCACCTCTTTTAAACTTCTTCATAGGGCACTAGAGTTGGACTTTTTAGAAGACCAGAACCTCTATAATATAACTATAGAGGTTTAGAAGAGTAATTTGAAGTATTTGGCCGAGCTTCATGGCTCAAAAGGGTGTAAAGATAAGATGGAAGGGGTGCCCTTTTTATAAGGGAGGAGAGGGGAACCTTTGGGAAAACATAAAATATTATTTTATAATAAAGACATATTCAGTTTTTAATAGCAAAAAATTAATTTATTTAGAAGTTATGGTTGGGATGGGTCTAAATCCTCTCAACCAATAGGTTTTAAAAAATTTGAGGTTACTATTGTAACCTTATCATTTTGATTTAACTCTAAGTTAAATAATTAAACTTTTACCGTGTCTTTTTGTTTTCTTACACTATATGGTTAATAAACATACTATAACAATCCAAAAAACCCCCAAGTGGTTCATTATTAATATATATAATCTTATCTATGCCATTTGGACAATCCTTATATTTTTAGGAATAGAATAACAATTAATAATATAATATTTGTTTTAAAACTATCTTATGTCAATTTTGACACTATTTGGTACATGATTTTTTTGAAAATCATAACAGCATGATTAGTTAGAAAAAAGTTATTTAAATAAATTATAACATGTCATATTGACCTTGAAAATTAGTTTAATTCATAAAAAGTCTAATATAACATTTATTTGTGTATTTATAACATCAATTATGTCAATATTTCATTAATAATGTAATTACTCTATCATCATTGTGTTATAAATAAATTAAATTATGTAATGTCTAATTTTTTTGAATAAAATACCATTATGAAGTAAATATTTTTAACTATATAATGAATATTTATAGTAGAATTTATCTTATTTATAACCCTATATTAAAAATTTTTAGTTATTGAATTTTGATTTTAATCATTTTAACTCTTCTTTAAATAAAATAATAATAAATGTCCTAATCTAATCCAAGTAGACCTAAAGGGTAATATTTTATTCCTAAGGTAATTTTTGGTTGAATTACACTTATCCAATAGAATTACTACATGTGTTAGGGTAATATTAATATCATTTTCTACCCTTAATTATCTTATTTACTTTTTACCATGGTAAATAAAAGCAAAAAGTTACTATTCACAAAAAACAATTTTTATCTTATTGAACCACATTTTACTCCTTAATATTAACCGCCTCTCTCGTATTTTTGAAATTACACTCACATATGTGGTAAAATTATGTTTTATGTAAATTTTCAAATTCTCCTAGGAGGTGGGTAAAAGACGATGAAAAGTTCAATAAAATTTTTATATATCTACAATTATTATAAAATAAATCCAATGAATTACATTGAACTTATATAGGTATTGTGTATCTATTTTGACCTAAAATAAATTTAAATAAAATAAATAATTATTTAAATAAAAACTCGGTTTCTAAATAGTAACATAATGTTTTCACTATTCATCAAAAATTGAATGTTTTTAGAAAAATACCAAAACTTCACCCTAAGATAATTTTAATATTCCAAATCAAAAAATGAAGTCCATTTCTAAATATAAAATTTATAAAATTTCAAAAAGTGGGTATTACTATTCATAATAGCTAGTTTATATAACATTTCGTTGTTTAGTGAAACTCTGTATTGCGTACAATACACGCTATCGTGGAAGGTTGCGATTGCCTGTAATGGAATCCAAGTCAGGGATGCGTCTAGTGCAAGATCATTTTGATGTAGCATACAACATAAGACATCAAAGAAATGAAAAATAATATTTTTCATAAAATCTCGGGGTGTTACAATCAAAGTCCAAATAGTTTATCTGAAGATGGCTTACCACCAAATGGGGTCAAAATGGATTACCGTTGGATGGGGTCACAATGGCTTACCACCGGATGAGGTTGAGAATGGCTTACTTCTGGATGTGGTCATAATGACTTACCACCAGATGGGGTTGAAAACAGCTTACTGCTGGATGGGGTCACAACGACTTACCGCTGGATGGGGTCACAACGGCTTACCGCTGGATGGGGTAACAACATCATACCACTAGATGGGGTTGAAAATGAATTACTTCTAAATGGGAATCAACCTCATAAAGGCTTCCTATGTACCTTATCTAGGATATAGGGATAAAATCTCATGTAGTTCGAATGGGTACAGTTTAACGTATTACATGACAAAAAGTGGGCGTACAGTTTAACGTCAAGCAGGACAAGTGTGGACCAATGTGAAGTGGTCGAGACTGATGGGTGTCAGTCTTGAACAATAAGGAGGATTCCTACAATCCTATCCCTAGAAAGGATCAAAGTCCACATAGTTCGGGAGAGGTTTTGTGAACCATTGTGAAGATGGTAAGGACCAACAAATGGCGGGCTTGAACCTCAGTGAGGCTTCCAATATAACTAGCCATGGCGAGGATCAAAGTACACATAGTTTAAGAGGAGTGGGAACCGATGTGAATGGGGTTAGAACCAATGGATAGTAGGCTTGAAACTCCAAGAGGCTTCGAACATACATTACCTTGGTAATGATCAAAGACCTCATAGTTCAGGATGGTGGTAAGTGCTTACACTTTAGGCTGCCTAGAGATGATGTCATGGTCGGTGCTTTCTCCAATCACACATGAGTCATGACCAGTATTAGAAAGAAGAGGCAATAGATACCTGATGATAACATTGTGGAAGGTGATTTCGTGGGAAGTGGAATGGGGGCTTACACGTGTTTATCAGCCCAGAGAGGAAATATGGGATTACGCATGGTTAGCAGCCCAGGGAGATGGAGATTGGGACTTAATCTAGGGTGGAGGCTCATGTGGCGGCAAAGCCTAGAGGTATTTGGCATAGAAGAGGGTAGATTTACGGTTCCCATCCTTCTCTCTTGCCATGGGCCCGGAAGAAGATAGGAGGGGCAAGGAAGCTGTCTCCCGCAACAAAGGCTAGGGGCTCACACCAAGGTGGTTTTCCTATCCCCGCGGACATATGCTACTCTAATAATGAAGATCTCATTCCATATAAGGATTGATTTCACTCCCGTAGAGACCAGTGGGTGTGTAGGATGTCCATGGAGGGGGACCCTGCATATGGCGCTCGAGGCGAGGTCACATTTTAACATCAAGTGCTGAGGACGATGGGGCTTGGTAGTTTAATATCCTACAACTTGGACGATCTGGGTTCACTCCGCACCCCATAGGACTTACATAACTGATACCTACCCACCCTTGAGGAAGGAAAAGAATTAACAATGCCACGATAAAGGGCTGTTGTGGAGTGATCCATTGAATGTCCCACATTAGCGTGGCTATGAACATAAGAAATATCCATTAGGATGCCTATGTGAAGAAGCATAAGGTGAAGCAATGAAATAGGAACTACCACCCAAGGGGCTTAAAAATTGCATCATGAAAACATGAAAATCCACACGGAAAGAGAGTGTGTCATGCAGGTGTGGTGCGCATGAGATTGGCTTGGACATGATACCCTGCGGAGAGGTTGACACAGAGAGCATGCACATGAGAATAGGGTGGGTGTAATATGAAAGGTCTGCGTGCAACATGGAAGGATTGTGCGCAAGGGGGAAGGTATGCGCGCAAGAGGGAAGGGTGGCATTAAAAAGTAGATGGTTTCACACAAGATGGAAGGGCTACTCGCAAACCGGAAGGTGATGCTTGCAAGATGGAAGGAATTCGCAAAAACCGGAAGGGGATGAATGCAAGAGAGGATGGAGGTATAAGTAACGTGCATGGAAACAGGATCACTTGTGCGCAAATGACTTAGGGAGAAAGGATTTTAATGAAGATCACGCCTAAGAGGGCCCACACAAAAGAGGACCCTTTGGGGACCGATTTCCCAAAATTAAATAACTGAAGGGCATGGTGTCTTTCGTGCGGTCGCAAAATAGGTAGTTTTCACATAGTAGAGAATCACATCGTCTTCTGTCCCTATCCCACAAGGGAATGTGGAACGTTTCATTTTATTGCTGATGTCTCCAAGGAATTGTGAAATCCTTCTCTTGACGCCATGTTGGGCGCGCAAAAGAGCACTGTGTGAAAGATCTCCCTTGATGTTAGGTTGAGCGCGCAAAGGGGCGTTGTGTGCAACCCGCCCATGAAATCATTGTTGGAATGCAAAGGGGAACAATGCACAACCATGTGGTTGATGTCGATTTGGGCACTCAAATGGGAGTTGCGTGAAATGGCGCCCTTGACCCCATCTTTGGGGTGTAAAGGGGCACTACGTGCAACCCCGCACTTGACATCACATTGGGTGCGCGAATGGGTGTGGCACGAATGCTTTCCATTGACGTCATCTTTGGTGCATTTGATTTTGCGTGCCAGGGTCTGTTTATGTGCAAACATTCAAACTTGCACATAGTTGCCTCCTAGGTCCCAGAATCTTCTCTTCCACCCCTAGGTTTCTTTGATTTCCAGTTATCCACCCGATGCAAGCCTTCTCTGATTTTCGGCATCAACTATGTTGGTCTTCTGAACAATACACAACACATGCGGGTGAAACCCGTGTATGGGTGAGTGACACAACACTCATTAGGGACCCTAAAACACAACGGAAAGTCCAAAACAGAATGTTTACACAAGGTACTATCAGCTCAGGAAGTTATAATCTAATGTATGGAAATTATGACCATCATTCCTATCATCAAACACCATGGGATACTAGGGTATTCCTCCCTGATGAGTACCATTGGTATGCTGGGTCTCATAGAGCCGCTCCTCACCATGGGCATGATAGGTCACACAGTGTTGCTTCCCACTAGCTTTGGACTACTTTGGTACTCATCCCTGATGACTACCGTGGGTATTTTGGGAAAATCACAGTCACTCCTCCCATGGGCATGTTTGGTCACACAGACCTGCTTCCCACTTTTGTCATTCTACTAAGTTACTCATCCCTAACGAGTACCATGGGTCTATTGGGTCATATAGAGCTACTCCCCACCCTGGGACTCACAAGTCATATAGTGCCGCAATTGGGTTCTTCATTCAAATGTGTAAAATTAACCTTCACTAGATTTTTTTCACACTATTGTGAGTTTAAACGAACTGTGATATACCCTTATTTTAAAATTTTGGTTATAGCCTAGTCATTAGGTTAGCGGGAATAATTATACCTAACATATGAAAATGCTTTATGAATTAATTAACTATCAATTATTTATGAAAATTTTAAATCAATTTGATATTTGTATTTTAGAGTGAATTACATTTTTTAATTAAATTGATGAGATATATATGTTTTATATACTTAATGAAATATTTTTCATAATCATCTAATGTATATTTTAGTCATAGGATAAGAATAAAACCCTATTTGATATTTTTTAAAAAGGTTAATTTTACACCTTTGAATGGGGAACCAAATTTGAATTAATATTTTGGTACATTAATAATTTTTATATGATAAAATGAACATGTTATTTTGAATTGGGATATATAAATTTATTTTGGATACATTTTTGATATTTTTCTAATAACTTTCATATTTTGATGAATAGTATAAATACACTAAATTTTAATTAAAATCAACTTTTTTCATCAAGATAATTTATATGGTTAAATTATAATATTGAATGGTTTAAAAGTATAAATAGAATATATTTTTTAACAGTTAATATAATTTATGTCATTAGCATTTATTTTACATTAAATTCATAGGTAAAAACATTTCAATCTTGTCCAATGTTATAACTTTTAACACTCATTTTCTCAACAACGATATTAATTTTAAATCAATTACTGCAAAATATAGGTTATGAATTTCAAAAAATGGATTCCATATTTAGAATCAGTAGGTCCAAATTATTTTAATAGGATACTTTTATTTTTGGGCCTTATGAATAGTAACTTGGGTAATTATTTTTATTAGCATGGTTAAAGTTAAACAGGGTAATTAAGGGTAAAATAATATTATAAAATTACCTTAACCCCTGTAAAAATAATCTTGGATGATTAAATTAGACCCTTAACATTTATGTTTTTAATTGGAATCACTTTATGGCTACTTACCTATGATAATTACAAGAATGTAATAAAAACTAATGAAATGGACAAAATGTCACAATCTCATTTTATATAATTATATTAATTTTAATATAATGATAACTAAGAGATAAAATAAAAAATGGATAGTCTATATAAAAATAAAAAAAAAATCCTACGTCATATAAATTTTTTTATAATTTTTATACATTAAATAATTACCATTAATGATGACACAAAATTGATGTAGAAATTATTTTATTAATAGAAATAATAAATAAATGGTTTTAAAAATATTATAGAAATATCATATAAACAAATTAATGTGCTCCATGAATTTTATATGAGAATATTAAATGATATTATTGTATTAAATATTTTTACCAAATTTATCTTATCTATGAATTTTATTTAATATTTAATTAATGAATAGTGTCAAAATTGATACTATTGACATTTTATAAACATAAAATTTTATTAATTTTTTATAAAAATCATAAAAATATTTAAAAATTATAAAGTGATAATAATAATGTTTAATATGGAATAAAGTATCAATTTATGGTTAATTAACACCACATAAGTGAATATTATTTACCATTAAATATATATAATGTTATTACAAATATTAAAATTTAATAGAATAATTAAGTTTCAATTAAAATGATAACATTTAAATTGAAAAAATTAGTTGTCCAAAATTTATTAGTTGATGATATTACAACCCTATCTCATATCATCTTATAATTTGGGTCACTTTTTTGGTTTTTGGGTAGGGGTGATTTAATAATAAAGTAATATTTTAAAGAGTTTCCTAAAGTGACCATCACCTCTCTTGTAAAATAGAACCTCCTCCCTCTTCTCTTCACGCCATTTTGAGCATTCATTCCCATACTAACCCTTCCCATTTCTCTTATAAACATTCCTAGTCACATTCTATAGGTTATGATTTTCTCGAAAGGCCAACTCTAGTGCCCAATGAGGAAATTTAATGGTGGCACAATGAGGTAGAGGTAATCTCTTCTACCGATTCATTCAATTTTTTTCTTCTTCTACTTCCTATTATTTAGTTGTTTAATTATTATGTCATTACATCAGTATGACTTATATACTAATATGTTAATATAAATATGAAACAAAAATATTTTACCTTCTATCCATCCTACTAAAAACTAAATCACACCGCCTATGAATGTATGACTTATCGTCTCCATGCCGTGGTGTAATCTGTTTTTCACCATCACCTTTCGTGGATGGGTATAATGGTGGAAATAACAACAATATATGATTAATATAACATGATATTAATTCTGAGATACTATAAACCATCTAATTAAATACCATTCAACAATTATGGAAACAATTTCATCACTCGAGCGTACGTACGGCTTACCATCTCCACGGTGCGATGTGATTCGTTCTACATCATCTTCATTAAACCATGATTATATAAATGAATTAAATTTATAAATATGATATATATTATAACGAAACTATGTTTTTAATGATATAAATAGAACCTAAAATTGGGAAAAATAAATTATTTGACAAAACATACATACGAACATAAACCCATTAATACCTGAATAATGAGTAACAATGAAATGTTACTAATAAACAGATGAAAATATAATCACAAATATCATCATAACAATGATTAGGATTATAGAATAAATTATTTAATTCATTTAAATCATTATAGAGGATATTTTGATACATACCAAGAAAATCGGACATAAGGTAAGGGATAACTTTTCAAATCTCAATTTTATCTGAGATTGTTTATTCGTAATTATTTACTAGTGTATATTTATCATCCACATAAATGTTTCCTAAATATGAATTTTAACCTATTATTCATATACATATATAATTTTTTAATGTATATTTTACCCATTGGTGAATTTTTACTAAACGGAATGAATGGAATCTTTTGTCATTCTCGGTACGAGGTACTTTATGACTTTTCCTGAAAAAGTAAAAGAAGAATGTTTTTTAACTTATAAGGTGTGTATGGATTTTTTATAGTTTCATGACTCCATATTTCCATGAATATTCATCTACATTTTTTAAATTTGATTTTCATAGAAATTATTTTCTTTTAAAATTTCAAGACATTTTGGAAAAAACAATATGATTTGTAAGAAAAAAAGATATTTTCCTAGATAATTAAGTTCAAGTGTTTTACCAAATTTATTTTCCATATAATATGACCCTCTTAAATAGGGTAATGTTTTTATCCATATTATTAATATGATTTTATCATGTTAACTATGGAATGATATTTTATATGGATCTTTTATGATGGAATTAGGTTTAAGAAACCCATTTTATTTTGTGGGATATGATATAGTGAAAGTTTTAATGTTTTTGTGGAAAATGTAAGAATGGTTTCATTATGAGATGTGTGGGACCTATATCTCCCACAAATCCATTTCTTAATGAATTCATATCTTATTAGATATATATTAATACAATGAAAAATGAATCTGGTTTAGTAAAACAAGGCATAAAAGAGGTGTGAACGCAGTTCAGTAATGTACTTTGTCCACTATGATGGTCTTGGAAATGAGACTTGAATAATATGAAATGATTTTCTATGCTTCTATGTGTATGCCAAAAAATTTAATGTCTTATGTTATGACTATTTGGATTTCATTTCACTTCTATTATTTATCACATGACATGATATTTGGGTCTTTTAGATGCAGGATATGATTTTAAAATGTAATGATCTTATGAATATGATTGGATTGATATTTATTTTGTTTACCCTTAATGAGAATTTTATCCCACACATTTTTTTGTTTCTTTTTCCCAGGTCATGAAAAATGTTATTAAGTAAGATATTCCAAAAGGATTCTAGTTATGTAGAAATAAATGGGAAACAATGAAGATGTTTTATGAACCATTTGTTTATGTTTCCCAGTTTGTAAAGGAATTATACACATATGGTACTATCATGGTTTTGTTATAAGTTTTAATGAATTTAATTCAATTCAGAAGTAATATCAATGTATGTAAATTATGGGTCGTTATAGTCGGTTTCGGGGCGCAGACAAGTTCTTCTACGGACAACCAGGTGCGATCTGGATGTCAGTTCTTCGCATCCTTTGTGACTTCAGTCTCCATGGGGTGTTGAATTCCTTACCAACACCATGAAATTGCTTCACCATCAATATGGATGGTTTTCCAAGAAGAACACACAAGGTTTAGGGATACAGTCCTTGCTCATGTGGGCATGTGCCCTCCATCATAGAGTTTAAATCCAGGGGAGGTTTAGGATTAATGTTCAACCAACAAATATATTTATTCTCAATATAAAAACTCCAAGAAAAGGCACCGTCCCACAAGAACAAGTGTTCTATGGATCAACATATTCATGGGTTTATCTGTGTTCTTTGTATTAGAATGAAGAACGAGAAATGATTTCAAATCAATAAAACCCCTAGCTGGAGGAGGTTCGCCATTAGAGTAATTTGTTTGTGGGGATTCTATTGGCATTCATCGCTGTCTAGTACCATTCTTCGGGGTGCGTCGATATCACTATAGTTCTCTAGCATTCGTCATTCTTCGTTGAACTGGACTCTCATTGAATATTCATTAGAGGAGTTCCACATTTTATCCCAATTTCTCCATCATGTTAACCCATTAAAATAAAAACATCTTCCAATGTTTCTATTATGTTGGGTTGTCACATTATTACATTCTTTCATTAATTATACAACATATCGGTTACAATTTATTTAATGATTCATTACATTGTGAATTAAAATCCATTAAATGCCTCTATTTAATCCGACTCTTCGTCACCTCATCGCCACACTGTAGTGGGGGTGTGTCACTGCACAATAGTGAAGGAAAAAAAATTTAATTTATATTTTTTTTTCTCCCAAAACATCTGAAAACTAACCATTCTGTTTTTCCCTCACTGATTGAATGTAGTCCCTTTCTTCGAGAATCTCAATGTTCTGAGTTTAACGATGCCCTGAGATTTTTTATTTGGGAACTAATTTAAAATTTAGATAAACCCACTTGAATTTTTATTTTAAATGAACTAATAAAAGTTCAAAAATATATTCCAAGCTCACTGGGACTTGGAATTTGGTGTTGTTTGAGAGTCGAGCCTCGCATAAATCCCGTATAATTTAAACAAAATTACATGAAATTTCTGGGACATTACACAAACGTCCTCAAAACTCGAAAAGTCAAAACTATTTATTTTTTAAATAAATAAAAAATTAAAATAAATTAAGCAAATGGTTTAATCATAAGGGTTTAAACATATACGTGTTTCATAATAATAAAAAAAATATAGTAGTTTATTATAAATGGTATAAATAAATAGATGACAGTTTCTAGACTTAGGGTAAGGGTTTTAATCTCATATCTTCCTTCATTGAGAAACTTGTTCTTTTATGAACATAATTTATTGTATATGGTTTACATACTTCCAATTTAAATACTATATCATGAATAATTCATACATCATTTTATTTGATGTTTCAATTCAATTACTTCATTTAGAGGGTTAAAATTAAAATGTTACCAGGGCAACAAGGGTTTGTGCTTCATCCTCATTTTAATCAGGATTCTGTTTTAATTTACATTAAAGGAAATTATTCAAACATTTTCTATTAACCAAATTTGATATTCATGTAAACTTTTTATTAAATAAATTTTCAATTATTAATTCCCCTTTCCTCTCTCTTATACATTAAATGATCGAGTAAATATGTTTTAGGAAAATCAAAAAAAAATCTCTCTTCATTCCTAAACACTTTCCTTTCCATGTCCATGATATTATTAAAATGTTTTCAAGAAATATTTTAATAAAATTATATGATAAACAAAACTCATTTTTACCATGTTTATTATTTTTCAAAATCATTTAAGATAATTCATTCTTTTATTTTCTGAGCGAGGTACTTTTTGAATTTTTTCCAATGTGTTAAAAAAATGTTTTTTAATTCAAATGGAATACATGGTTATACCTTCCTTTAGTCTAATTATTTTATTTCATGAGTCTTATATATATTTACAAATTTATTTTCAACGAATAAAATCTCCACAATATTTTATGATTTCATTATTTTATAATGGAGAATTTCAAATTGGAAAGGTTATTTTTCTTATGATTTTTTACATTTTTAAAATTATTTTTATTCATCACTGGAAAAAATTTAATATTAAAGAGTTATTTTAAATAATTTTTATATTAATATTACATATATACCTAGCTTACTCTACCTTCCATTAATAGGGTTATCCAATCATTATAATCATTTTCCAAATGACATATTTAAGTAATTTCTTTTGATTATTACATTATAAATGATTATGAAACCCATATTCATTCTATGGAAAATTAGTATTTTTAATCCTTATGATTTATTTCATTACGTGTAAAAAATATTCATTTACATGAAATGAATGTGATGATTGTTCCATGATTTCTATTTCCCTATCATGCATTGTGTAGTGTTTTATACTCATGATACATCATATATGGGACTAGGAAGTGAACATAATCGATTATGGTACACATTTCACCATGTGATTTTTCCTCAGTGGGATGAATTGACATAACATTATGTAATTTTTTATAAAATCATTTATTATATTACTATCATATTTGGATATCATGCTATTTAGGTTATTATATCTTGTGATTACTCTTGAGCTGTCCATTTTATGATATCATGTATTATTTTTTGATTTCAAATCTATAATTTCTTATCATTTTTAATCCAATAATTTTATTTTTATCTCACCCCTTTTGTCTATGTATTCCCTAGGTTATTCATGTCATTTTTTGATCTCAAATAGTGGTTTAGGATTTCATTTTTTGAAATAAAAAATTGTTTATTTTTGTCTCACTTTGAAGTATTATGAACCTTGTCTTCTAGAGAGACATGGCCTCCCAATATTTGGGGTTATACTTATGGATGTTTATGTGAAAATTCAAGTGAGAATACGTGTAAAAGGCTGGGGTCACTATATTTAAAACATAAGGTGTAAGCCAAATGAAGTCTCTCAATGAAGAGGTATGTATCTTAACCATGGACTTTTTAATTTTATTTCTTCTTTCACAATCTCTAAACATTTTTTTGACAAAAAAAATCATTAATATTGTATAATAAATATACCAATATGTTATTATGACAATTGAAAACTGACATAACACATATTCTCTATCAAAGGGAGGATAAATGTATCACTCATGTGTAAGTGAGGACTATCGCCTCCACATAGCGATAACACTCATTTTACATAACATACGTTCAAGGATAGTTATTATGAATGATTTCAGATTTATATATATTTTGTTTTTGATATATTAATAATTTTGTAATAGAGAATTAAAATTTACAATCTTTTATTCCATCTATCGAAAATGGAAACACCATGCTTGAGTTGGTACAAAATACTATCTCCACTCAGTAATGTAGTTAATTTTTCATCACCAAATTATATTAACAATTATATACATATATATAATAGATTAATATGATATCTATATCATTATATACATTTTGGATACAAGGAAATATTTATAAATGTATAAGGACTATAACTGAATAAATAAAACATACATGAAAAATGAAGAAGTTAACACCTAAAATAATGGTGATAATGAAATATTATTAATGAATAGAATAGAAGATGTTATGAGAAAAAACATTATGGTATTAAAGGTATTATTATAGACCTATTATATATGTATAAAAAAATTTAAATTTACTATAATTAAGTTTAGAAATCTTATAAAGAAATGTAGACTTGAGTATAGGTGTTTGGGTTATAGTTTAATTTTATCAGAAATTCTATTTATTAAATATTATGATAAATACATTTAATTATATATATCTCCCAAATATTATATATTTTATTATTCTATTTTAATTTATAGATATTTAATTTTTCCTTTTATTTTCATCTCTTTAAGTACTCAAGATATGGATAGAAGTTTGTAAGGAAATCTAACCTTGTTTTTCCCTTGGTCAGGAAATCTTTTATTCCATGTATTTCATTAAAATGATTTTATGAATATTTTACTGTTATATAAATTTTTTTTAAATTCGTTTACAAATTTTTAAAAATGAAATTTCTTGTAGTTCTCTATGCATGATACTTTTCACTTTTAACAAAAAATGTGAAAGGAAAGATTGTTCAACTTATACATCTTGAATGACTTTATCTGCCACCATGAATACCCTTTTCATTATTTATTACATTATAAGTCTCCATTTTAATTTTAAAATAAATTTTTTCCCTAAATATTTTAGAAAACATTAAATTATAATAAGTGATTTTAAATAAAAGGTGTACTTTCTTCACGAAATGTTCTAGTGATATTTTAAATTTATTTTATCTATAATAAAATCATTTGATATTTCTTTTGATATTCTGTGGATATTTACAAAACCTTGATATTTTATGATTTTTTTTAAATATGTTTCTCTTCTTTGATAGCAAGTGATGCACAAAACCCTATGTCTAAATGGACCATAATATAGTATATCATTATTACCTAGATAAAAAATTAGTGGTATTAATATAAATAATTTTTTTTAATATATCTACTATTTCATTAGATAAAAAAATATATTTTTCAGAAACTCTATAAATGCAATAAAAAAATCCTCAAAATGGTTTAAATATGTTTTCTAAGAAAATAATATAATTAATTTTGAAGATTCTAGAAATTTTATTTGGAAAATTTAACTTAATTTTAGAAATTAAAAATTCATAACTATATTATAGTGATTTTTTGATAATTTTAGGATTATATTTACTATTCGATGAATAGATTTACTATTCGATGAATAGTAAATATATATTTTTATATAGAAATTTTTTTTTTGTTAAAAAAAAGACAAAGATACATTTTATTTCAAAATATTTTTATAATGAAATTTTTTAATTTATATTTTAAATAATCATCTTATGGTACTATGATTTCATTTTATGTATATTTTATATAAAAACATTGTATACTTATGAAAACATTTTTTCCATGAAAAAAAATTTCAATCTTGTTTTGCGAGGTCATTTAAAAGATATTATAGAATTATTTAGATATAGAATTTAATAAAAAGATTTATATATTTGGAATCAGTATATCAAAATTTGGTAATGAGGAAATTTTCATTTTGGGTCATAATGAATAAAGAATTGTTAAAAAATCCCTATAGTGATGGATAAGATTGGTTTAGTGGGGGTTAAACAAATAGATAAGGGTAAATTTTAAAATTTAAATTTTCTAAATATTATTGGATGAAAATATTTAGACCTCTTCATATCAAAACATTTAATATATTTTGATGTGGATGAATTTAGGTTTAAATGACTTTATTGTATTTTAATCTCTAAATACATTTCATGTCTAACCCATTCCCCCTTTATAAAAGTAAATCCATCCATTCTATTATTTAGAACACATTGAGCCATTTAACTAGGCCAAAAACTACAGATTTATCCTCCTATATTACCTATAAATTATTTATAGTTTTACATCTTTACAAAACACTTTTCTGGGGTCTTTAGGAAAGGATCTCAATGAGATCATCCAATAGAGAGGTAATCATCTTACTTAACCTCTTAAAATTTATTTCTTCTTTTACCTCTTCTCAATATAAGGTAGTGATCATAAAATAATAAATTCTGTATCCTATATATACTTAAATTTTATTTATATTAGATAACTACCATTTTTCACCCTCTATTACATCAAATTGAATGTGAAAGTATCGTGCGTGTGTACATGTGGACTAACTCCTCCTTGTAGAGATGCAATTCATATTCCATCGCCATATTTCAAGGATGGTTATTATGATGGTTTAAAATATTATATATATTATATTTATGAAATCTTTTTTATTTGGTTTTCTAATATCATAAATACCTTGTTACCTTCAAATCCATTAGAATATGGTAATATCACTCAAGTTTACATGTGGACTACCACCTCGACGAAGTGATGTGATTCGTTTTCCACTTCCTCTTTAAATGGGTGGTAATAAGGATATATTTAATGAATATATGTGATATATATTATATAATAATTAATATTTTATTTTGAACTGTTATTTACCATTCATTCTTTCTATCCATTGAAAAGGTAAAATAACAATAATTCGTACGTAAGGCCTACCTTGTCAATGAATGGTGAAATTCATTTTTTACTCTACATTTTATATATATATATATATATATATATATATATATTGAATACATATTAAATTTATATAAATTTTAAAATTATGGAATGTATGAAACCATGATCAATGTAAAAGTATTGGAACTACTGAACTAAAATTCTGATGAAAAACAAAACAACAAATACTTTGAAAAATGCTGATTTTAATAAAGAATATTTAATAAATAGGTATTAAAATTTTGTAACATTGTCAAAGATGATATTATAAGTATTTAAATAATTATTTTATAAAATAATAATAAATATAAATTTAATATATTGTATTTTATATACATTTTAAAGAAAATAAAACTTGAAGTAATGTTTTTTCGACACACTTTTATTCCTATGAGACACATGCCGTATTCAACTCTTGTTTATCTTATGTGGTGTATATAATTACAATTAATGTATTTTATAATATTTCTCATTAAATATATGGGGATATACAAATAAATCTATGTTTCTCACTTTTATTAGTTTTTAATTTGATAGTTACAAGATTTGTAAAGAGATTTGTGTTAC
Organism: Viscum album; assembly: GCA_963277665.1. Lineage (NCBI taxonomy): Eukaryota > Viridiplantae > Streptophyta > Magnoliopsida > Santalales > Viscaceae > Viscum > Viscum album. Next base: position 617,095,276 of record OY728136.1, read on the forward strand.
AATCTCATTATTTATCGATCTTATTTATGATAAATTTTTTGATGATGAATTTTTTTTATATCTAACAATTTCAATTAATTTATTTGACCATGAGGCTCTTTCAAGTGTTTAAATGTTTTTATTTAATTTTCTTCTCTTTAATAACTCAAGAGGTGGAAATAAGTTTTTATGGAAAACTGATATTATTTCTCTCTTCAGTCAAAATGTTCTAAAAATAATATTCTTTAAATTTTTAAAATCTTGTACTTATGAATTTTTATAAAAATAAATGAATATTTATATATATATATATATATTCATGACATGGATGGAATTTAGATTCATCATGACCACCCAACTCCTCGAAAATTCATTTAGAATTTTTGAAGATTCTTTTCAAAAAAATATCATTCCTTAATTTTTACATATTTATAGATATAAAATAAGTGACTATAACGTGAAAAGGTAAATTTTTTGTAGAAATGTTCCAAGTGATATTTTCAAAGAATTTGCATCTAATATTAACTTATTTTATATTACATATTCTTTACTAGGGATATAATCCAATGATATCGCCTTTAGTATTTATCAGCATGGTTTTTGATTGTGATGTTTATAAAATATGTTAATGTAAAATGGGAAATATTATAAAAAAACGTTTAAATGTTTATGAAAACAATTTGTTTTCTAATGGTTAATATATATGATGAATGATTTATAAACAAATGGAGTACATAGTAATGATTTATGAGTATGTGATGGGTGAGCTCAGAATTATATTTTCCTACAATGCACTGGGAAAAGAAGAATATATCATGAGATAATAAGGACTATAATGGGGAGTGAACCAAGTTCAGTAAGGGACTTTGTCCACTATGATTATCTTCAGAGTTAACCTTGAGATATTATATTATGGAATGGGGATTGAACCCAATCCACTTTGATAATATTTTCAGTCAATATTCAATAAGGATCTAATTTTCTAATATTATATGTATACGAAAAACATTTTTAGTATGACAATGTAATGCTCTCATAAATCAAGTTATTTGATTCCTTTATAATTCAATTCTTGTGAACTCTCATGATTTATTACCAAACTCTTGGTCATGGTCTATAAAATTGGGGATATCTTTTTCAAGTGTTATGCTCATGTTCTCATACCCATATAATCATGTTATGTTTAATTTATCATTGAAGTCTCCCTTGATTATCCTTAATAGGAATTACAGCTCGTTGTTTATTATATTTTCATTCCCTATGTTACGAATAATTTTTTAAGTATCAGTGCTAATTATAAAGAAAATAGTGACAGATTATAAAGATATCTGATAAAAAATATGTATATGTATCCATGTAAACAAATATAATAGACCCACATTATTCTAGAATCGACTTCAATGTTATGTATTGAATGAAAATATAAAAAGATGTTATATTTTTTATGAAATTTTTGGGTTTGTAAATTTGGTCTTAGAGCACAGTTTCCATAACGTTTGAAACAATGATGAGAAAACATTATCAATAACCCTTTGGATAATCTTATATATTGGATAACGTCCTATGTTATGGTATTGAATAGAGTGAGGAATTCAAAAAAAACCCTTTATTAATATTATAAGTGTTTATGGTTTTAGAATAGAGTTATCTAGGTGGTGAAACACTGATAAGATATAGTCGAGTGTATCTCAGCTACAATTATGGTCCACCTGAAATGTGCCCTTATTGTGAAGCTGTTTAGACACTATATTGGGATATTATTTTTTTAAATAACATTTTCATTACAAACCATTATGCTTGTTCTGAATAAAATAAAACCATGAATGTTAAATATTAAACATACTTTTTTGAGATGAAAATGTGGATTTATAATTAATGACAAGTTAAGAATGATTTTATATTATTTTTTTACTATAAGGATAAGAATATATTTCCAATGGAAACTAACTCCATTTAATGGATCATGCTTCCTATTAAATTGGGGAGTTTATGTTATATTTTTGGAGATAAAATAAACATATAATATATTCCTATTGTATGAGAGTTTGTTAAGGTTTTCCAAAATAGTCACATAGTCATCCATTAAATAATGAAGTAGATTTTTCAATGGAACTCATATATTATACTACACCAATTTTAAATACTCTATATAGTATGACCTCAATTGAGTTGCACGAATTGAGGAACCCAGTCTAGACTAATAATTATATGGGAGTTATTTTTCTAATTGTTTCACTATAAGATGACCTTTTTTATCAATAACGTTGGATTAATGAATGTATACATTGATTATTAGTAATTTAACAATATTTCAATCAAGAAAATTTATATTTACCATGTATTTTTTATTTTTTACCAACTATGTATAGATTAATACTTTTCCAGGATTATACTTTATTAAGGATATCATTAAGCAAGGTTCATGAAGGAGGATATATTACAGATTTATTTTCATATACTGTATAGACACTATGAATTTATAGTAATTACATTTTTTCTTACTAATTCCCATGAAAAAATCAGGGTTTTAATAAAAAGTGTCTTTAGATATTACCTTGATAAATTTTCATTTGTTGGTATATATTATATTATTATATATTCAAATTGGATGTATGTGAATAAAGATAACATAGAGATTGTGTGGAAGGCCCAAAGGAAGGATATGATTTAAAAAAATTACAAAGTGTGAATTTCAGATAAGAAAATATTTACATAGTGGTAATATAATCCTAGGAAATGGTATATCAAGGGTTCCATTGATGATATAAGTTTCTAAATGTTTTCCTAGACCACAAATGGTGACACTGATATTTATAGTTAACTTATATTAGAAGGGTATTACTGTTTCTATTTTAAGAATGCCTCCCTAATATCTAATTCACTCACTATGTTAACTCAAAAGGAAGATACGTTTCTTTAGATATATAAATGTGAGTAATGTTTCAAGGAAATGAAGATGTGATTAGTGAGGACACATGTTCTTAAACTTCCCTACATGGGAGAACTATTTTTTAGGTAAATCGTTTTGTTGAATAAGTATATGGTATGATTCCTCTTTATTAATTATATTTTGATTTCTTGGGACTCATAATTAATGATTTTTCATTGAGAAAATTACACACCTCATGATTTGGAGTTAGCTATGGATAGTTCATCATTAAATCAATAGAGGAATTATCTTTATAGAGATAGGTGGGGTATAAATACTAATCATACAAATTTTAAGAAAATATTCACCCATATGGAGATGAATATGATTGAGAGATGATAGTTAGAATTGATTAAAGATTATGATTTCTCCATACATTACCGCACTGTAAAAGTGAAAATGGGGGGATATGATCATATTTTATATGATCAAGAAATATTTTATATGATGAGTATCAGAAAAGATCCAATATTTTTGAATTTAAAATAAATAGATTTATAAATCAAGAGGGCTGGGTATAAATAATAATATTGTAAAATGATTGATCAATAATCTATTAAAGGGATTATTAAAGAGTGACGGAAGAAAGACGTGGAAAAGTATGTGAAAGTTAGAAATTTTCTTCAATTTATCCTTAATTATGATGAAATGATAATGTTAAAGAACCTTGAATTTTTTTCATTCCATAATATATTAAAACAAAGAGGCATTGGATGAATCTCATATTTCATCATTCTCAATTAATAATTAACGTGTAATGATTTATAGAGATCTTAATGACTATTTCAGGTTATAAAACATGAAGAGAGATAGTAAAGAGTATGTTTCTCTATGCATGGTATGTTTGAAAAATAATGCAGAGAGATAGAAGTCAAATGTGTTTTTACAAAAAATTACCCATACCATAAGGTAAATTGAAAAAATCACCATGGATTTTTTCTATCAAACTCCCAAAAATATCTTAGGAACATACTGCCATTTTGGTTGTAGTCAATCACCTTATGAATTGAACACACAATTATTATTAGAGAATATTACCATCTTGATCAAATTTCTATAATATAAATTACCATATAGGTACGAATTCTTGTTGTTAGACATTCTATTTTTTATGATAAGGATCAATGATTATACATGATGTTATGAAAAAGTATTCAGTGATATTTGGATATATAGTCGAGTTTTAGTACCTCTTATCATCCTCAAACAATTGGTTATTTTGAGATAACTATTCAACCAATGAGGATATAGTAAAAAATTATTCTATATAAGGAGGCATATAACTTCATTGAACTTGGATGAAGTTGGAGAACAAAATCTACTGTGACTTGAGCAGTAGGACACTGTAGAGAAATTCCTAGTGATTCCACAACATATTAAGACATCTAAGTGTGGACATAAAATTTATGCTGGAAATATTAAGTGAAATATATAAAAAAATTTAAGTGAGAAGGTATTACTATGAATTTATACTTGTAATAAGGTTAGTAAAATTTTACTGAAGGTAAAGATGAGTCGTACGTATATTACACACACCAAGATTATTTTTCGAGTATGGATGGTAGTTTATCACATGGAACTTCCACGAAAACTCTATCAATATCATGATGAGTTATATATATATATCTCCAAATTGAGTAAATACTAGATACATCATATATACTAAAATAATAGGTGGTACCATTGGTGCGTGATCATTCTTATAAAGAACAACCATTTGAAATGTTTGATTGTATAGATAATGTGCTATGGAACCAGACTATCAACCTCGTTAAAGTTATCTAGAAGAATCATAAAATTGAAGAAGTTATATAGGAACCCATGGATATTGAAAAACTAATATGTCTTAATTTTTATTGTTTTTATGGAATTTCAAGGAATAAATTCATTTTATGGGTGTAAAATTTAACACATTGATATTTTACAATTTAAAAAAAAATAATTTCATCACTAGCTTTCAATACATGAAACCCAAAGTCTAAATGGACAAAAATAAATATATCAATATAAACTAGCCATTAAATATGATGTAAGAATAGGAATAATCAAATTTTACAATATGATTAATGTTTTTATATTATGAAAATATATTTTTAGTGAAGTCTTTATATGATTAAAAAATACTTTTTATAAAAAACATTTAATTGATTTCTTTTGAAATAATAACGTAATTAATTTTTGAATATCTTATAAAATTAGTTCGAAGAAATTTAGAAAAAAAATTAAAATTAACCTATCAAAATTATCTTAGAGTGGGTTTTTAGAATATTATGAATATATTAACTTTTCAGTAAATAGAAGAAAATGCTTATTTTATTTAATAATTATATTTTGTATAAATTATATACAAAGATCCATTTTATTTTAATTTTTTTTAAATGTATATTCTGTTCATTAATATTATTAATAATACATGTATTGAAATTATAATTAATTTTATATGTATTTTTTTAAGAAAAATTTATACTTAAAAAAATCATGAAAATAAATTTTCCTCACGTTTTCGGATATTATATTAAAATTAGTTTCTCAAAATTTAGTGATTGAATTTGATATAATTTATTTCATATTTTTAATAATAATATTAACAATTTTTAATGAAACCACATTTATTTTTTATCGTAAATATTAAAAGAAGTAAAAAATAAATGGAGTTATGGTTAAATGTGGTTTACTGGAGTTGTTAAACTAAAAGGTGTGGGTAAATTTTAAAATTGAACAATGTATAAATCAAATTTTATTTAAATATTTCTAACTTATATTACTAAAACATCAAATAACTTTCCATCACAGATCATTTCTATTGATAATTGCTTTATTATATCTTATTCTTTTAATAAATTCAATTTCTTCCTCTCCCTACTTATAAAATTATACCCCACTATTATCTTATTTACACAACTTTTAGCCTTATAAATTAAAAATACACTACTGATATATCTTTTTAAAATTTCTATACATGATTTAGAGGTTCTGATATTCTTAATATTATATTCCAGGGGTTCTTAATAAAGGATCTAATGGAGGCTAACCGAAGTATTGGTAATCATCTCACCAGACCTACTTAATTTGATTTCTTCTTATAAATATTATAAATCTATGTTATTTTTTATAAAATATTAAATTAATTATCCTAAATATATTTTTTATTATGTATCCCCCATTATTCACCCTCTATTCCATCAAATGGGAAGTGTAAGTATCGCTCATGTGTACGTGTGGACTCTCGCCTCTATGCATTGTTACATTCCATTTTCCATAACCATATTTCATAGATGGTTATTGTAATAATTTTAATGATTATATATACAATATTAAATAAATAATTATTCTTATTTAAATGTATTATCATTTAAATATTCCTAACTATAAATCCATTAGATGATTGTAATGTGTCTCATGTGTACGTGTATACTACCACCACCATGAAGCAATGTGATTCATTTTTAATTTCATCTTGACATGGAATGTAATGAGGATACATTTAATGAATATAAATTATATATATCATATAATAATAACTCATTAATGGAGAATTATTATTTATCTTCCAATCATCACATCCTTCAAATTTTGAAAATTGTGTCCATGTGTACACACGACCTACCATATCCCTGAATGATGAAATTAAATTTCCTATTACTATATTATATTGATGACTATAAGTATATATATATATATATAATATTATAATTAAATAAGGATTAAAATATTATAAATTTTTGAACCATGATAAAAAAAGAAGTACCAAAACTACTAAGACAAAATTCTCATGAATAATGAAATAGTTAATACTCATAAATGATGATTTTAATAAATAACTATTAATAAATAGGTGTTTAAATGTTATAAGTAAATCATATATGATATTTTAGGCCTATAAATAATTCTATTATATTATTATAATAAATTTAAATTTATTATAATTGAAGTTATATCACTATATAAGAATTTCAACCTTGAGGTAAGGGATTTTTATCTCAATATTATCTCATTTTTATCTCCATGGGACTCATCCCATAATCAACACATTTTTATATTAAGTGGTTTATATATTTCCAATGAATTAATTTTATGGATATTATTATGAAATTTATTCATATAAACATATACTTCTATGATTTTCTATTTTATGACTTTTTTTGGAGTTACCAAAGTGGTATAGCGATTTATGTTACACTTTTATTTTTTATTGAGATTATTTAGGATCATGTTTACAATGATGAAATTTTATGACCAATATTAATAATTCTATGAATTTTATTTTAATATTATTATTTTTTATGATTAATATTTTTATGTTCCTCTCTTAGATAACTCAATTCACTGAAATAATGTTTTCAAAGAAAATCCCACATTATTTATCTCTTATGTAGAGAAACATTTTTCTTATGTATCTATGTTTTCTTTTTAAAATATTAAAATTAATATTTTATATATTCTCCTAGGATCATTAAAATTCAATTTTACCCAATATTTAATTTTTACATAATATTTTAAAATTAATATTCTTGTCATTTTCAGAATCTGTTTTTTTTTTGGATTTTTTACTAAATATATAAAAGGAACCTTTGATTTAATGTACATAATATGGATGAAATTTCCCAATTTAATTAATTCTCAATTATATTAATATTTCTTAAAAATTATAAAATTATATTTTCAATGAAATGTTTTCTTTAGTGATTTTGAATTTATGAATTTTAAATAAGTTATTTCAATGATAATAGGGTGTTTTCCTAGAGAAATATTCCATGTGAACTTTTAATGGAATTTTCATCTAAGATAGAATCCTTTTATTTTAATTATACTTTAATAGGGATATGATTCAATTATATCGTACTTATTATTTCTTTGTATGGTATATTATTATTACATTTATTAAGCCTATTTATTTCCCATGGGTTATCTTTGGATGAAATGTTGATATGTTCAAGAAATGTGATTCTTTTACATGGATTATCTTATATGATAAATGAGTTATGTTCATGTGGAACACATATGAATATGATTAATTTATGGATTTTACTAGGATTATACATCCCTTTAATTTATTGGGTAAAGTATATTTCTCATGAGATAATAAGAACTAGAATCAAGAGTGAACCAAGTTAAACAAGGGAATTTTTCCACTATGATTGTGTTGGTATCAAACATTAAAAAAAATAATATAATGGAATGAAGAGTGAAACCAGTCCAATATGATGGTCTGGGAAGTGACCATTAACTATGGAAATTATTTTTTAGGATTATTTATATTCCAAAAATTTGTGCCTTATTCCAATGTTACTCTCTCATGAATCATGTTCTCTATGTCCATTATGATTCATGTCTTACGAACTACCATGAATTATAACATGACTCAATATTATGATCTATAATCTGTAAGGTATGGTTTTATAGTGTTATTATCATGTTATGTTACCCTTAATCTTAGGTTATTTGAGTGACCACTTATATCACCCTTGTTTACCTTTACTAGGAGCCAGAGATCGCCTTTTCTTAGGTTTCCATTCCCCGGATTATGAAGAATAACTTTAACTATGATTTCTCTAATAATTTTTCTAGTTATAAAAGAAATTGTTAGTGTTTAGTGACTATGGTTTTTCCTTGTAAGTGTGTGAAATATTTATATGAATATTTTTGAATCTAGATGATGAGCCACCATGGGATTCAAGTACTACGAGAGACTCAACAGAGTGATGTTAAAAATATTAAATATATTTTATTACATGCATGAAGATTCATGGAATAACTCCCAAGAAGAGTATCTGATAGGAGATACGAGACTAAGGTTGAGTTCTGATCATGGTGTTTACCCCAAGAGAAACATAAATATTTTTAGTGTTGGGATTTTAGTTGCGGGGGGGTTGGTGAGGTGTCAAATATTTTTTTCGATTTAATAAATATTAAATCAATAAACACTCACCCTCTACCTTGTTTGGGTTACAGAGATGGAATGAGAGGGGGACCCACACTAAATAAAATTGACACATGGAAAGTCCTAGGATAGGAGGCTCTATTGATCCCCTTTTTTGATGTCAAATGTCATTGGATATTGCTAAAATAGATCCCGTGCAATATTTTGAACATTAAACCTTGTAATTTCACCAAAAGTAATGTATATTATATTTTTTTTACTTCTTAATACACATTTTATTGTGTTTTTTATGGTATTATATGAATTGGATTACTATTAATGACCCTATGGATGTCGATTGTGGGTTTCATTGGAAACTATGGTGTTTTAGGTGGCAGGCAGGGATTACCAATATTAATTACCTATCACATGGAATGTAGTGTTGGATTACACACCATGTGTTATTCTCATTTCCATAAATATGAAATTTGAGAAAAAAACACTTTGTATTGGGTGTACATGCTATATAATTATCCTAGTTCAGTGGCTGAAAGACATGGATATGCATTCCATGTTAAGGAACATGTAAATTTAGATATACACGAGCAGAGAAAAAAACATGAGGTTCTATAAACAAGCATGATTTTTTCACACATCCAAGACTTATGTTAGGTAATAGATGTCATGTACACCATGTTCACATTGTGTAAGAAAACATTTCTCGCCATTCCACATAGAGGAACAAATTGATAGGTGTCTAGGTGGGATCACACAACATGTGGACCACAGTACACATCATGTCTAGCTTATAGTAACTTCTTCCAAGTAAATATCCCTCTTTGGGGACTGTATACTAGCCCGCGAGTTTCATATTTTGTGTAGTTTTCCATGTGGAAGAAGATGCTATCTTTAGTGAAGGCTTCTCAGAAACTACTAGTTCTGATTTGGTCGCAATGCTACAATAGTTATTCTTGTTCATGGGTAATGATAAAGGTTGATCAGTAGAGATATGTTGGGTTTGGTATTATTATTTATCATTTTAGGATGTGGGTCCCCTTAGACTATTTAGTCTAACAGAGTGGTTCACCTATACTATCAAGGTTGGGTACCCAACTCATAGTAGTGTTATGATCTGATGTGTGATGAGAATGAATCTTTGTCTAGGGATGCATGATATATGTTGGAGGTCAGATTGGTTAATTAGAGAGACGTTGAGATAGTTACTCCCCTATTTTACAGGGGTGGTGGTTTTTCGTACCTCCCATATTGGAAAACATTCAACCACAGCCCCCACCCCATAGAGGGAATGGGTCCTCAACCCATAGTGTAAGTTCTCCTAGATTCATTACTCCCCTATTGGTCTAGGTTGTGGATCTCTCATATCATTCATGTAGTATGAGATTGATCTCCCAGTCATATCAGGGTGTCGAACCTTTATAAACAGTATACAAATTTAGTAGGTACTCACCTATCATACCACATTTTGGGTCCTCTATCCATGGATTTGATAATCTCGTTTTGTAACAGGGTGTGGGTCCTCCATATATGATGTACAAATAGAGTGGGTACTCCCCTATCATACTAAGGTGTGATTCCTATATTTGTAGAGTCGATACTCTCATATCTAATTAGGGAGAGGGACATCCACACACAAAATTTAACTATAATATGTAATCCCCTATGAAACCATGGTGTGGGTCCTCTATCCTGGTGTCAGTAATCCCCTATCCAATCTCGGTGTGGGTTCCCTATAGTGATCGTTCAAGTACAGACAGAACTACCCAATGCATAGGGTATGGGTCCTCTATCTAAAGAGTTATACTACCCTTTCTTCAAGTAGCAGAAAGGATCCAGTCCTCTAAAGAAGATGAATCTCCCTTGGTAGTGGAGTGCAGTTATGGGGAGTAGTCCCCTCTACATGTTATCTGTGATAACTGGTACGTACATAGTTTTCCCTCAATGTAGTGTTGTTTAGGCTTCTCAATAAGAGGACTACATAGGTTTTATATAATGGTTAGGAGTAAGTATTCTCTCAGATATGGGGAAGTGGAGGGGTGCAGGTCCTTATTTTCCCTCTCTAAAGAGAGGATGTGCGCGGTTCAGGGTATAGATCTTTTATCCCGTTGTTGTTTACAGTGGCGAGAGGTGGGACTCTCTACTTGGGTTCCTCTGTGTTTGTAAAGGGTTCACAATAGTAGTGATGATACCTATGGTTATTGGAATTAAATTTGTTTCTAGAGAGTTATTTAATGGATAATGTTATCTCTACTGTTCCATCAAGGATTGTTGGTTTGTTTATAATAGATCTTATCTCTCAAATGAGTTCAATATGAGATATCAGATTTCTTGGAGTGTGTTCTCTTGGATGATCATTACATTTGAGACTTGAGTAGAATCCTTTGGATGGTAGTTAGTTGAGGACCTCATAGGACATGGAGTTTTAGAATAGTTTATATGGGGGATTTTGGGATGCATTATAATGATTTGACATGTACTGATTGACTCACCATGATGATTAATATGATTATTTGTTTATAGATAGTGAGTGTTTGAGATGGAATTTCCCTCTCTCGTTTGGTTTTCCCTCTCTCACTGGGTCGAGTATATCATTTTATTTCAGATAATACCTTTAATGATGGGATGTTAGGGTGCCTAATATGTATTGTTATACTCACACCTTTGTGGGATATTCTCACACATTTTATTTCTTGTGAAAATGACATTCTTTTTGACATATTCCAAGGTATACCAATAATAGGAAAAGTATAGTCAGCTTGATAGGTCGAGGAATTTCCTATGGTTTATTTGATATTTATCATCTCCTTCTAAGAAGGTTGGAATCTATTAGTGATTTTGGTGGGCTTGTATTATTTTTTTAATTATTTATGTACTCTTTTTGTACTGTAGTCATTGGATATATGTATTTTTCAATTTCTATTTCAATATTGATTATATCTATGTTGTTCCATGGAGATGTATTTGGGTGTGTGCATATCAGAATCATTGGATAAGGCCTCCCATATGTTGGATATACCTAATCAATACTAGGCATATTCCCCTAAAATATTGAAGGTGGGATTGAGGTAGTAAAGGATTGGTCTCTAGTTGGTTAGGTCAAGAGAGAGCAGTATTAGAGTGGGTTCTACATTGGTACCATAGTGTAGAGGTTTCCTAGCTGTTATTTTGGATTATAATTTATAGTGATGGATTTGATGTTTTTAAAGTCTATATTTTTTTCTACACAATACGTTATTATTATGGTGATCGATGTATCCATTCACCAGGCCTTTGAAACCAATTTTGTCAACTCAAGACATTTAGGCACTATTCATAGGGAAATGTTTCTACATTTATATAATATGAATGAGTCATGGTTTCTATGTAATTCTTGAGTCTACTTCTAATATATACTATTAGACCATGTATCATCTTGATTTTATTTTATAATGCCACCTAGAAAACATGAAGATATGATTCTTTGATCATATCATAGTGAAGATCAACCTTGTGGTGGGGCTTTAGTGTATGGAACTGGTCTTGAGGAAGTACCTTTGGGTCGCCTTCAAGTTAATCCACTAATTTTTTACAACTAGGTTAGGACAGAAATTTAAGATGAGGATGCATATAGGATGAGTGTGATACATGAGTGTGAGAGGCAGAGATATCCTAGGTTTTGTGGTGAGATAAACCCCTAAGTATCTGATGATTTTCTGGAGGCATTCATGCATGTTTTCCACCTTATGAGGATACCTCAGAATTATATGGTGGTCCACGAGTAAAGCCTTATACATATCATGACCCCGAGATGGTGGAGGTTGGTGATGCAGACCCATAATGTCATGACTCTAACTTTGAAAAAGTTCTAGCAGCCCTTCATGGAAGAGTATTATCCCTCCATGTTTAGATTGGTGCATATACATGAGTTTTTGAAACATTGGAAGGGTATGATGTTTGTGTTAGAGAACTTAGTGAGGTTCAAAAACCTTCCATGATAATACCTAAATATCTATCAAGATTCATTCTTCCAAGAACGGACCATTGAAAAAGGACTATATGAAGATATATGGGATGGTGTGGTATCTGGGTACTGTATATCTAATACGAGGGTACTGGAGTGACGTCTAGTGATATCAATCTTCCTGGAAGAGGGTCCGGTTAATAGACCCAACAATAGTGATCATGAGGATGAGATGTTTGCAGCCTATGGCAGATAGTAGTCGACATGATTGCATTGTAAGAGGTATACCAATTCCCAAACTCAGGCACTTGATCTTGTAGCATAAGATTTTATCAGTGATTTGGTTATCCATTAGAGAGGGGATTTACAATTTTGATAGAAAAATACATCTTTCATGATATTTTCTAACCTATCATGATTCTAAGTGGGAGGCAATTGATAGACCACCATAGAAGAGGAATATTTTGGATTAAAGAGATAAATATAATAAAGGATGTGAAAGAGGAGTGGGGAGATAAAAAGGAGATGGAAAATGGTTTGATATGTTTCCACCACCCCTATGTGGTTCTTTCTAGGCTCAGGGAGCTACAGGACATGTTTGAGGTCAACTGTAGTCTATAGAGGCTTATGAAATAGAGGATTAGAGGTTGATTATATGTATTCTATGTTTCCATTATACTTATTCAATATTATTCTTAGACATTTTAGTGAGGTAATATATTATTTCTTCTTTGTCTAGGAGTATCCAAGATGATTAAGGACATCTATAGAACCCTGTGATGGTGTTGTTTGAAAAATCTTCATATGCATGAAAAAGAGTGATGCTTCCACCACTGGGATGTGTTCTTGAGATATGATATAAAACTATGTGGGAGAGTTATCTATACTAGATAATATAATATAGATGTGTGGTGAATGAGTTCCTATGAATTGTGTATGTTTCAGTAGTGGTATTGTGTTGGAGTTATACAGATGGAGGGCCAGGTATGACCAATTTTTTCACTTGGGTTTTCATGTGTTGTTCATTCGTACCCTCATGTGATCGGTGTCTGAGTTTTACATTTGATGAAACAGGGTGGTGTAGTGAAGTTCATCCTAGGGAGGATGTGAAATATTGAGTTCCAATACTATCTACATTATGTTAGTGATGTGGTTTTCCGAAAACCCCATGGCTAAAGATAGACTAGGTTGTTGGTGTTTTCCACCCATCACAGGTGATGAGACATGCTCCTTATTTTTTCAATATGTCCACCTAGATTAAGCTAGGCTATGGGCATGGATTTTTATGTGTGTGTCTCCTATGTGAATTAATGTAGGAATAATGGTATCTCTTAGTGATATCACTAGCATGGTTGTCCCATTATATATCTCATTTTTCTATTTTCTCAAGATATTCACATTTTGAGGATGGAAATCCTTAAGGTGGAGATTGTGTATTGAGACTTATTTTTTCTTATAAGTCTTATTTTTAGGAATATTGCCATATTCAATCTGTAAGTTAGTATGGGATTCCTTGTCCCAAAGGCCCATAGCATGGTGATATAAATATATTGAATATATTTAATCACACTCATGATGTTTCTTTGTAAACATTTAATAACAATAGAGCCGATTCTCAGATCAGAACTCTAATGAAGTGATCAAGTACAATAAATGGTTTTTATATTAGTAGTGACATTAAATTTTTCATCATTTGGATCTTCTTTGAGCGAATATTTGTGGGATGTTAAATAGAGTTCATTTATTAAATAAATGATAAATCAATAACCCCCACCTGCACCCCATTTGGGTCTCACATGTGATATGATAGGATGAGAACACCTTGCACGATGGATAACCTAGGCTTATCTAGGGGGAAGAGGCATAGTTTTGACCTATTTTTTATTTCAATCATCCCAAGATTATGTTATAGTAACTCTCAGGAATTATTTTGATCCCAAATATTCATAATTTCTTCATGTGGAATTAGTACTTAGGTTAAAAGTCCCAATACACATTTTGATACAGTTTTTGGGTTTTATAGCCCATTGAAAACAATGAAGGACCATTGGGGGTTGCTCTATGGGTTTTAGTGGAAACTATGGTATTTTGGGATGCTCCCATGGATTCTTGTTTGGAATTCCCTTTCACATGACATATAGTAAAGGATCACATTACACGTGTTTAAAAATGTGAATATAGGGAACTACATACCACGTATCAGGCTTACGTGATTTGTAATGAGCCCATGTCTTATGGCCCTGGGACATGGATAGACATGTTGTGCTAAGGTACTTTATTGTATTGAATTAAATGGATAGAGGTACCATATGGGTTGCCAAACAGATACATGAGTTGAGGACATGAACAAGCCTTGAGTGAAGAAAGAATTTTCATGAACACCATATACATGAAATGTATGACCATGTGCCTATCCGATCTATGAATCATACCACCTGTCTATGTATCCTTGTGGGGTCACACAATATATGGACCATAGAACATGTCGTGTACCATTCTTGGGAACTTCTTCCTATAATATATCATTCTTTATGGCTTAGATTTAGACCTACGAGTAGCATGTCCTAAGAATATTTCCACAGATAATGTGATGGTATCAATCATGATGTATTTTCAAAAAAGATGTTCATTGAGTCATGCATGACCCAAGTATAATGGTTCTTGATCGTGGGAAGTGATCAAGGTAAATCACTGTTGATATTTCAGGGTCAGTAACACTCCCTATCATCCTAGTATTTAGGACTAGATAGGTTCTTTAGCCTGGTAGAGAGGTGCCCCCATACTATCAGGGTGTGGGTCCCATACTCCAAATTTTTTTATGATGTGAGGTGTGATGAGCCTCACTCCCCATTCATAAATTCTTGACTGATGATGGAAGTCATAGTACATTATCAAAGAGATATTCATATTTCTACTCACATTTTTTACCAGGGAACTAGTATACCTTACCTTCCAGATTTGAAGAGATGGATCCCAACTTAGAGGCATGGGTCCTCTACCCACAAATTAGTTCTTCTATTGTTAGTACTCACCTATTGGAAAATGGTGTGGGTCCAAAATATCATTCATGCAGAAGAGGACATATATCCCATTCAGTATCAGGGCACATGCCATCCATACTCGTTGTAAATATAATGTAGGTACACCCGTATCAATATGGGTGAGGGTCCCCTATCCATGGAGTTTTTATTCCCATATAATAATTGGTTGTGGGTCCTCCATATGTGATGTATAGATTGAGTGGGTACTCCACAAACATTCAAGGGTGTGACTCTTCTATATGTGGAGTTGGCACTCCCCAGCTGTATTGAAGTGTGGTTCCTCCATACATGATGTTTAAGCAGAGTTTGGTACTCCCCTATCACACCAGAGTGTCAGTCCTATAGCTTAGGGTCATTACTTTCCGATTGATTTATGGTGCAGGTCCCCCATAGAGTGTCATGACCCGTCCTCAGGGCCAGTGCCATGAATACCCCAAGCCCTCCTTCTATAGGCCAGGGGCTGTTGACTGGCCCCAAAGGAGAATCCCTGATAAAAAGGGAAGGCATTTCCTTTAAACCTGTAACACACATAGTCCGAACACAAGAAGTAGAAGAAAAAAGTACTTGTACAAGTAAAAATGTGTGCATAAAGTAAGTGGGCCCGTATACAAACCCAAATAAACAACAAGTACAAGTACAAGTAAAAAAGGGAAAATAGATCCTGAATCATCCACCTCGGATCGTACCTAAAGGGTAGGTACAAATATTGAACGACTCTTCCCTGAGGTACATCCCGTCTAGTCCATCTCTGAGCAGCCTCCCGTCCGTCACCCTCATCCTTGATCACTGCTGTCTGTTTTTTGCACATAATACAACAAGGTGACGGTGAATCCCATGCAGTGGTAAGTACAACAATACTCAATAGGGGACTTCAAGATCCCTGAAGGTCTCTCAAAATACACTATGGATAAACCCTAGTATTAAGCTAGAATCACGAATTATCAACCCTCCCTAATTAGGTATATGCCCATACATAGACCAATGTTAGAAATCACAGTCCGGCTCCAACTCTTGAGCCCAAGCATAACTCATTCCACAAAGTAAATAAGTCAATCATCTCGATGATAACAACTGAATGACAAGACTCAGCTCATACAGGTACACAACTCATGAAGATTGTTAGAGGTGATTAGATATAGCCACATAATCATCTCCTCTATCGAACCCACGTAGGATCCAGGAAAAGTATTAGTGATGTCGTACCCACAGAGGATCCCAGTACAGAAGTCATCAGTGTCGAACCCACGGAGGATCCCGGTCTAGTACCATAATTTTCGAACCCATGGAGGATCCTGGTACAGTATCATCACTGTTGAACACATAGAGGATCCTAGTACAGTAATAGGTCCATGTAAGATCCTATCATCTCAATCACAGCCATCCATAGGGTTTCCTTACACAGCACGATCAATTCTGGGAGGGTCCTCTCCTAGAGCAAAGTTCCAATACATCAACTACCAAAAAGTATCGAGTAGCTGTATCTCGTAGTTTCATCTCATCATATGGAAGAAAATGTGTTAGACGACGCATCAATCAGACACTCGGTCTGTGAAATATTGGCATTCCAGTTCCAGGGGCCAAGATGGTTTTTAGGTTCAAGCCAACCCGTACGTACCCCAACTGCGTCCAAACCTCAAGTGGAGTATTTAAAACCAATCTTCCTTCTCTAAGATTTCCGTTTCCATAGATGGTTCGTCGATCGGACACTCGTAACCCATGATATAAAAGAAAATGTGATTTCGGGTTAAATAGGTTCGGACATGGGTCCGACCCGGTCCGCAGGTCCGACCTGACTCAACGGGGTGGCCCGTACCAAGGGGGGCGGCTCAGCCCAGATGGCCACCCCACGTGGCCTGGCGGGCAGGCCTGCGTGGCCTGGCGGGCTAGCCCACCTCGCCTCGCAGGTCAGCCCGAATGGCTTGGCTGGCCATGGTGGGTAGGGGGTGTCGTCCCCCCCCCCCCCCCCCCGACATTCGATGGAATTGGCGCTAGGTGCTTGTTTAGTGAACCACGAGACCCGAAGGGTCCTGCCTTGTGCAGTGCCCTCCAGCGACCGGCTCAACCGGTCCCACTCCTCAGTCCGATGCGGCGCGATGGCGCCGCACCCATCCCATCCGACCACTACAGCCTTCATGGCTGTAGCTTCTTCCTCCAGCATGGTGTGTCAGAACCGCGCCCCTCCGGCTTCGCCGTGGCCCACCTAGCCGCGGCCCAATCCTCCACACTGCGCGACGACTCCATGATCCTCCAGTGGCCCTTGCGCCACCAATTCTTCTTGCGGCAGGCTCGTTGTCAGTCGCCACTCATATCGCCACGGCCCGTCGGCCGTAGCCCATTCCTCTGGTGGTGTCGTTCCATTTCCATCGTCACCATCAAGAGAAGATAAATGGAGGGGGGTGGGTTGGGCCGTGTTTTTGTGGCCCCCACCCTCGGGGTTATGATTATAAATGAAAGGAAAATATCATTCTGCATTAGGAACAACGAAGGATGGAGAGTATAACTCAAACCCCTACCTCGTTTCGATGAACGCTGATGAAGGCATGGGAAAAGGCAGGCGTTGATTCGTCACATTCGTCACACACTCTCAATACTCAAGCTCATGTGTTTGAAAGTGTTTGGAGGTGATGAAGTTGAAGATGACGTTCTTCGCATTCTTCATCAGAGAGGATGATGTTCTCCAAGGTTTCTCCAACGCTCCACCGAAAAAGAATGTGCCAACAAAAATAATGGGTTGAGCTAACCCATTATTTTATTATTGTCCAAAAAAATTCAAAAAATATCAAAACAATTAATTAAATGAGATATATATCAATTAAATAATTAACTAGAATGTCATATTTAATTAGTGGGGGGGAGTTGAAGGGTTTCCCCCACTTTACGGAGAGTTACAAGGGGGTTGAAGCTGTTGTGGTCCCCACATAATAATATCCTCCCCAAGGATGTTATGTATGGGTGGTCCCCACCTCCAACCTCAACTTTGTGGTTTTAACAACCAATAAATAAA
This sequence comes from Viscum album, assembly GCA_963277665.1. Taxonomy (NCBI): domain Eukaryota; kingdom Viridiplantae; phylum Streptophyta; class Magnoliopsida; order Santalales; family Viscaceae; genus Viscum; species Viscum album. The sequence continues at coordinate 617,114,047 of OY728136.1, forward strand.
AATAATCACACCTTATTTTTATTTAATTTTTTTAAAACCCCCAAAACTATCTTCCAACCTCAACAGAACTCAACTGCGGTGAAGGCCTCTCTAGGAAATCACTGACTCTGTGAATTCAATGGTGCCCTCTGATTTCAATTCCGATCAGTGGTTCAAAAGTTATAAAATTCTATACATATGTTTACTAAATGTACCTGAACAAAACTTCCGAAATTGATTCTGGGCACACCGGGCCTCAGAATCAATCAACATTAGAAACTACAGACTCGAAAACATCCCATGTATTTAACAAAAAAATTTACATTGAATTTATGGGTCTTTACATTCTCCACACCTTAGGGCTCTACGTCCCCATAAACTAAAACTCACACTAAGGGAACAAATGGGGGTACTGAGCATGCATCTGAGCCTCCCACTCCCATGTTCTCTCCTAGATGTTCCTGTGCTGCCTGCGAACACGCACAAGAGGTATTGACCATCCACGAAGGACTTACTCCTGTCGATCCTCAATATCTACTAGAACCTCCATGAATGTCGTTCCATCATCGATATCTAGATCTCCAGGGTCGATAATGTGGGAAGGGTCGTGCACGTACCTTCTCAAATGAGATACGTGGAAGACGTTGTTCACCCGGTGAAACTAAGGTGGAAGGGTTAAAAGGTATTCCACCACACCTACTCTTATGAGGACCTAGAAATGTCCGATGAATCGCGGATATAACTTGTCGCATCAGCCAAATCTCGGTAAGCCTCGTCGAGGTGAGACATGTAGGATGACGTGGTCTCCATCCTCAAACTCCAAAGGTCTCTAACTCCTGTCAGCATATGACTTTTGCATGCTCTGTACAGTTTTCATCTTCTCTTGGATGATCTGTACCTTCTTCGTGGTAGCACGTACCATCTTCGGTCCCACTATTGCTGACTATCTTGGGTCTTTCCAGCACAGTGATGATATGCAAGGTCGACCATAAAAGGCCTCAAAAAGTTTCCTACCAATGGGGGAGTGATAGCTGTTGTTGTAGGAAAACTACACCCATGGTAAATGATCCTCCCAGCTATGACCGAAGTCTAGGACACATGCACATAGCATATCCTCGAGGGTCTGAATGGGGAACTTGGTTTGACCATCCATCTAAGGATGGAAGGTGGTACTCAAATTATGTTCTGTCCCAAAAGCCTCATGCAACCCTTTCCATAGCCGGAAGTAAAACGTGTGTCATGATCGGAGACAATAGAAGAAGGTACTCCATGTAAATTCACAATCTTCTGCACATAGAGGCATCCCAATCTCTCTACTGATCCTTGCTCTCTGATCAGTACAAAGTGGGCAGACATGGTGAGTCGGTCAACAGTTACCCATATAGAGGCGTGTCCTCTAGATGTACGTGGATGTATATTTTTGAAATCCATGGATATCCCATCCATGTTCCACTTTGGGACCTCTAAGGGATGAACTAAACCTGCGGGAACCTGGTGCTCTGCATTCACTTGCTGACAAATGAGGCATCATGAGACAAACTCGGCTACTGCCTTCTTCATACCTGGCCACCAGTGTTGTCGTCAGAGTTCCAAGTACATATTCTCCACTCCTAGATGTAACGCTAATGGGGAAGCGTGGAACTCCCTTAAAAATTATTCTCAAAGTGCTACTGGTACCATGGTACATCCTCTGAAGAGGATGACATGCTCCCCATATTCAAAAAATCCATCAGGTGGATGCCCTGTGGATATTTGAGCACGTCGAGCCTCATTGTCATCATCACCACACTGCTCCTCCCTAAATCCATGAAGAAGTGGAGGTGAGTCTATAAGAGACGTTATAAAAGATACTCCTCTATCCACGAGGGATATCTGCAATGCGGCCAGCAGCTCTATTGCCTCTCCTAGAAGTATAATTCCTGATCTCCTGTTAAGAGAACCTACTAAAATTTTCCCCTTTCTAGGAGTATAGACTATCTCGATGTTATAGTTTAGGAAGAACTCAATCCAAAGACGTTGTCTCGTGTTCAGGTCCTTATGCGAGAATATGTACCTGAGACTCTGGTGGTCAGAGTAAACTGTAAAACGCTCACCCATCAGGTACTGCTGCCACATCTACAAGGAGAAGACCACAGTTGCTAATTCCAGGTCATGGGTAGCGTAGATCTTCTTGTGTTTTCTCAACTGATGAGAACCATAAGTGATCATAGCTTGCTCCTACATCAAGACACACCCATGTTTGGTCCCTGATGAATCATAGAAAACTACTTACCATACGCCCTCCTCTGGAAGCCCCAAGATGGGGGTACTAGTCAAACATTGCCTTACCTCCTAAAAACTCTGATGGCATCTCTCCGACCACATGAAGGATTTCCCCTTCTTTGTCAAAGATGAAAGTGGTGCTGCAGCTCTGGAGAAGACTGGCATAAATCTCCGACAGTACCCAGCCAGTACCAGAAAACTTTGAACCTTCGTCACGCTCCTGAGTGTCTCTCAAACATGTACTGCCTCAATCTTCACTGGATCTACTGCAACTCCAACCTCGGAGATGACATGTCCCAGAATGTGTACCTCTCGGATACTGAACTGACACTTTGAGATCTTACCATAATGATGGTGCTCTCGAAGTGTGTCCAGTACTACCCGTGGTAGCCGTCCTCCTCCTTGGTAACTAAGTAGATCCGAATGAAATTGATGAAGATTACCACAAAGCGATCAAGTTATGGCTGAAATATCCTATTCATGAGTCCCATGAATACTACTTGTTTTTCGGTTACACTGAATGCCATAACCAAGAACTCGTAGTGTCCATACGGGCATTTTAAGGCCATCTTCTGCACATCCTCATCTTGTACTCTGAGCTGGTGATAACCTGATCGAAGATCTATCTACAAGAACCAACGTTCTCCGTTCAGCAGAGCAAACAGGACATAAATACTCGAGAGTGGGTACTTTTTCATCAAGGTCACCTGGTTCAGGAAATAATAATCCACACACTGACGCAAGCTCCCATATGACTTCTTGGCGAAGAATACTAGGGATGCCTAGGGTAAAACATTGGGTTGGATAAATCCCTTCCCCTACAAGTTCTCCAGCTATACCTGAAGCTCACGAAGCTCCGTGTGATCCATCCGATATGCTGGAGTGGATATTTGTGTTGTCTCAAGGTACAAGTCAATGTAAAAGTCTACCTCTCTATGAGGAGGTAGTCCTGGAATATCATTAGGGAAGATATCCGCGTACTGATCCACCACAACATGATAACTCAGACTCCGCAAATCAACTGCTTCGAGAATGAGGCTAGCCAACTGATGTGTGATCGGTTTCCCCCTCCTCTGGGTAAGTCCATCCTATGCTACAAAGGCTCCATTCTCGCCAGTGAAGGTAAACCCCATCCCATCCTTGCAGACAAACTACACATTCCGCCTAATGCATTCAATATGAGCATGAATTGTGGATAACCACTCCATACACAAGATGACGTCGTAAGACCTCGATGCTGCTACGAGGATATCCCTGACAAAGCTCCCACCTCCTAGAGTAATCTCACACTTCCGGAGCCAATGCGTAATCGTCATGTCTTCTCTTGTAGGAGTCTCTATCAATAAGAATCGAGCCAAAAGCTCCGTCGGAATCTCTGATCTCCACACAAGGGCATCGACAGTAAAAGAATAACTCGCACCTATTCCTATAAGTACAATAGGATGGGTGGTGTAGACATAGATCATACCTCGAATCAACTCTAGTGCATCGTGGTCAAAGGCATCGACTGCCTAGAGCTGAGCCCACCCATGTCTGCTAGCTCCCTGAGGTTGGGGTGAACCTCCTGGTGGTGGTGGCGGGAGGACCTCGAAACGTCATCCACCACCTGCTGCTCGGCCAGCTCCTCTGCCATGTCCTCCTTCTCCCAGTGGACCACCACGGTCGAACCTCTGCCTCTGCCTGGGAGGTTCATATACTGTCGGATGCTCATCTGCATGGTTGTTCATGCATTCACAATCCATGTGACCCTGACTGCCACTTGCATAGCACTGCCTGCTCCGCATATGGCTGGCTCTGTCTCGTGTTCCCTACACAACCGAACATGTATCCTGGAGCCACCCACCTGATGGCCTGGTTCGGTTGGACCTCTGCAACATCTGTCTACAACCGAATACAGAAGACTCCACTACGTGTCACCCTATGGTGGGTCTCACTGTTGTTGTCTACTTAGCAAAAAAACTCTCTACAAGAAGGGCTCTCTCCAACACCCCCACCTGCATCAAAATGATGAGGGATATCATTGAATCCCTGATCTCATGCCCGAGTCCCTGATCGATGGTCCATGTCCTGAAGAATGGGTCATATACAATATCCATGGAGTAATGTGAGAGGCCGGTGAACCTCGCTGAGTACTATGACACCGTCATGCTTCCTTGTTGTAGATGATACAGCTCATGAATATACACCACACGAAGGGTGGTTGGAATAAACTCGGACATGAAGAGAATCTTGAAGTCTTCCCAAAGTAGTGATGCCTTGTCCTACACATGGACCATTAGGCTCCACCATATTCTTGCAGCTTCATGCAAAAGACACATGACAAGGATCACCATGAGGTTGGTTGGTGTCCCTACCAATCTAAAAATTCTCACAACAGCCTCCATCCAATCCTCAGATGCCCGTGGGTTCGTCTCTCCCCTAAACCTAGGCGGCCTTTCGCACTGGAACTCATGCAACGCACTTAGACGGTGTGCACACTCTACTGCTAGAGCTGGTGGTATCGATGGACCAGCGAGTAGTGGTACCGCTAGTACCTCTGTTGTGATGGGGCCCTACACTGAGGCCTCGTCGCTCGGTGGACTACCATCTCATACTAAACTCGTAGCCCTGGATGGATGCCTACGTGGGGCCATCCTAAAAAGAAACAAGTGTTCCACGGTCAAAACGATATACCTGGTGAGTTGACACAATGTAATCACGAAGAAAACATTTCAATGGAAACACAAACGCAATCAGTCTTTTCATGCACTGAGTTGGAAGTCAGAAGACAGAGTCCTAGTGTATAGACACATCGGCTTCCGCCCCAACACCAGTTTCCCCTAAACTACTAACCACACCCAAACCACTTAATATTATTCATGTTAAAAGAATCAGAGTCCAAGTTATATGGTAGAACCGACTCCTCTGATACCAATTGGTCCTAACCCATCCTCGGGGCCCGTACTGTGACTACCCTAAGCCCACCATCCATACGCTAGGGGATGGCGACTAGCACCAAAGGTGAATCCCTAATAAAAAGGGAAGGAATTTTCTTGAAACATGTAACACTTCTTATCCTAACACAAGAAGTAGAAGCAAGAATTACATGTACAAGTAAAAAGTTCTGTTGAAATTAAGTGGTCCAGTATACATATGCAACTAAACAATAAGTACAAGTACGAGTAAAAAGGAAAAAAAACTCATGGATCGTCAACTGGGGATCCTATGTGAAGGGTAGGTACAGATCTCGAACAACTCATCCCTGAGGTACGTCCTGTCTAGTCCAGCATAGAGAAGCCTCACGTCTGTCACCCTCATCCTCGATCACCGATGTCTGTCGTCTGCACAGAACACAACAAGGTCGGGCGAAGCCCGTGAATGGGTGATTATAACAATAGTTAGTAGGGGACCCTGAGACCCCGAAAGGTCTCCCAGAATCCACTAAGGATAAACCATGGTAGTAAGATAAAATAAAGAAGTATCAACCATCCCTACTTAGGTATATGCCCATACATATACCTATGTTACCAATCACAGTCCTGCTACAACTCTTGATCCCATGCACAACCCATTCAAAAAAGGAAGTAGAGTCAATCATCTCAATGAAAAAAAATGAAAGACAGGACTCAAAACACACAATTATAAAACTCATGAAGAGGGGTAGAGATGATTATATGTAGCCACTGAATCATCTCCTCTGTCAAACCCTTGTAGGATCCTGGAACAGTATTAGCGCTGTGAAACCCACAAAGGATCCCGGTACAGAAGTCATCACTGTCGATCCAACAGAGGATCCTTGTCCAGTACCATCACTGTCGAATCCACGGTGGATCCTGGTACAGTATCGTCGCTATTGAACCCACATAATATCTGGGTACAGTAGTAGGTCTACATAGGATCCTAACATCACAGTCACAGCCAGCCATAGGGTTTCCGTACACAACACGCTCAATTCTGGGAGGGTCCTCTCCTCATGAAAATTTTAGATACATCCACTACCATGAAGTATCAAGTGGATATATCCCATAGTTATTTCTCATCATAAGGAACCAAATGCGATAGACGGTGCGTAAATCGGACACCCAGTCTGTGAGTTATTGGCATTTCTATTCTAGGGGCCCAGTTGGTTTTTAGGTTCAATCCAACCTGGTCGTATCCCAACTGCATCCAAACCTCATTTTGAGTATTCAAAAAGTTTCTTCATGCCTTAAGATCTCTGTTGTCGTAAACAGTTCGTCGATCGGACACCTGTATCCCATGATACAGAAGAAAATGCGATTTACAGTTAAACGGGTCTGGACAGGGGTCTGACTCGACTCGATGGGGTAGCCCAACCCTGTGGCAGCCCGACCCGAGGGGGGGGGGGGCAGCCCGACCTAGTGGCGGCCTGGCCCGAATGAGCGGCCCAACCTGGCTGGCAGGCCCGCGTGGCCTGGTTGGCAGGCGTACGTGGCCTGGCTGGATGACCCGTGTGGCCAGGCGTGGCACTGTGTGGGGGGGGGGGGGGGTGCTACCCCCCTGGCATCCGATGGAATAGGCTCTAGGTAACAATTCAATAAACTACAGGACTCGAAGGGTCCCTCCTTGTGCGGTACCCACTGATGACTGGCTTAGCCGGCCGCCCTCTTCTTTCCGCTGAGGCATTTGGTCGTGGCTCCTCTCTGGCGCGGCGCAATGGCGGGGAGCCCATCCCATCTGACCACCATGACCTTCGTGGTCACTAATTCTTCGTCCGGCATGGTGTGATGGAACCGTGCCCCTCCGGCTCCACCGTGGCCTACCTGGCCATGACCAAATCCTTCATGCTGCTTAACAGCGCTGCGCTCCTCTGGCAACCCGGCGGACCTTGCATCACCGGTTCTTCTCGCGGCCGACTCGTTTCTGGTCGCCACACATATCGTTGTGGCCCGTTCCTCCGATGGTGCCTTTGCGCCGCCACCGTTTCCATCAAGAGAAGATAAAAATATTGGGAGTCGGGCTGTGTTCATGCGGCCCGCACCCTCCGCATTATGATGATAAACAAATGGAAAATCTCATTCCACATCATGAACAATGAAGTACGGAGAGTAATACTCAAACACCTACCTTGTTTTGATGAACGTTGACGAAGGAACAAGAAAAGGTGGGCATCAATTCGTCACGTTCGTCATGCACTCCCAATATTCAAGCTCGTGTGTTCGAAAGTGTTCGGAGGTGTCAAACTCAAAGATTATGTTCTTCGCGTTCTTCATCATAGAGGATGAAGTTCTCCAAGTTTTTTCCAACGTTCCACCCAAAAAGAATGTTCCCAAAAAAATATTGGGTTATGAAAACACATTATTTTATTGTTGTCCAAAATACTTCAAAGTAATTCAAAATAATTAATTTAATTAGAGAGATATCAATTAATTAATTAAGTGGATTGGTACATTTAATTATTGGGGAAGTTCAAGGGTTTCCCCCACTTTGTGGAGAGTTTCAAGTGGGTTAAAGATTGTGTGGGCCCCACCTAATAATATCCTCCCAAGGGAGGTTATGTGTGGGTGGGCCCCACATCCAACCTTTTCTTGGTGATTTTAACCACCAAAAAATAAAAACAAGAACACCTTTTATTTATTTAATTTTATTTTAAAACCCGAAAAACTATCTTCCATCCTCGATAGAATGCAACTGCGGTGAAGGTCTCACTAAGAAATCACCGATGCTACGAATTCTACGGTTCCCTCAGATTTCAATTCTAAGAACCGGTTGAAACGTTATAAAATTTCGTATGAACATTTTTTTAACGTACCTGAAGAAAACTTCAGAAATTAATTCTGGGCACACGGGGCCTCATAATCAAGTGCCGTAAGAAACTGCAGACTCGTAAAATTCCCATGTATTTATGAAAAACAATTTACAAAGAATTTATCGGCCTTTACATAGAGATCCTACATGTAGATATGGAACTCCCCTATGAGTACGGTGTATGTGATATATCGATGGAGTTCTAATCCCAATTTATTCGAGTAGCGGTGCGGAGTAATTCCTCTATGGGAGTTGGAGATCCCTTATCTTTGGAGCACAATTACATAGAACGTGACCCTCCACATGTTATGTGTGATAAATGGCACATAGGTAGTGATCCCATGATGTAGTGAGGGATGAGTCTCTCTATATGGGTACTATAGAGTTTTCGCAGGGTGGTTAGGAGTTAGTAATTCCTCGACTATGGGGAAAATTCTAGGTGTGGGCCCCTCATTTCTATTTACAGAGGATGCATGTATTGAATTGTCTGGGTAAGTGATCCCTTAACTATGTATAGTGAATAGGGGATGTCCGCTCCTCTTTTAAATCTATGTGATTATGTGGGGTTAATGGAAGTAGTCAGAGGACCTATAGTGATGGGCATTATAGTTTGACCTCCAGAGTTGTTCCTATGTGATCATGTTCTCTCAGATGTCTCCAACATGGATGGTAAGGATGTTTCCAATGGATTATCACTCTTAGAAAATTTCCACTTGATATGGTAGATATCATCGAGTTTGTTATCCAGGATGAGTGTTACCTTTGAGCCTCATGTAGGATATTATGGATAGTATTGAGGTCGAGACCTCATAATAATTGGGGTCTGAAACAATTATATGTGGGTTTTAACTTGGTATTCCATGAAGTGATGCTACATATCTTGATTGCCAAACCATGGGGATTGAGATTATTAGACATGTATAGCTTAGGATTCATTGAAATGGATTTTCTCTTTCATGTTTGGTTTTCCTTCAATGTTTTGGTTGAAAATATAAGTTCCTTTCAGTTTCTCCCTTTTATTTTGGGTTTCCTGGTTACCTAATGGGTATTGTAATACTCAACCCTAAAAGGAATTTTCGCAGACATGTGGTGTCCTGTTCAAATAGAAGGCCTTTTTATTGAGTCCCTAGATGACCTGGAGCACATGGAGCTTAGCATACTAGAAAAATGAGTTGTTCATTGGAGGTTACATTTGGAATTGATCCCCTCCTTTTGATTAGTTTTGAAACTTTTACAGCTTTTGGTTGTCTTGTATTCTTTTGTTTTATGATTTCATTATTCTTATAGTACAAACTTTGTGTGATAAATATATGCATGTATTTTTGTATCAATTTTATTTTTTTCACTATTTCGTGGAGATGTATGTGGGTGTAGGTGTGAAGGTAAAAAATGATAGGCTCTCCCATATGTGTGATATGCCTATGTGGGGCGGGATTCCACCCCATGGATAATAAGAGGTCAGTTAGGGGTAGTCATGTCTTGGGCATTGGTGGTTCAGTTCGTTATAGGTAGATGATGTAGATCCGTTATGAAAACGTTTTATGTGTATCCATGTTTCCAAATACACTAGACCTTTATTATTCTTATGTGGATTTTTATTTTATGTAATGAATGTTTATCTAATAAGATGTGATGTTTATATATGAAAATTATGGTTCCCTATAATATGATCAAATGTTACCATCCAACTAATTTCTGTAGATGGTTTATGATTAGGATGATGAAATGTTTATGAAACCTATATCCTTTCTATAGGTCGTGTTTTGATGACATGATGAATGTTATATGATCTTATAGAACACATATTTATGTTTTTTATTATGTAATTTGTTAACATGGAAATAGATAATTTTTTAATGCATTGGGTGAAGATATATAAATCATGTGGTAATAAGTACTCGAATAGTGAGAGAACCTAGTACATTATTCGATTTTTTTATAATAAGTTAGTCTTGGGAGTGATCCTTGAGTAAGGAATGAAACAAATGTGAGTGAACCCAATCAATAATAATAGTCTTAATTGTGATCCTTTAATATGGAAATGATTTTCTATCCTTTTGTGTATGCCAAAAACTGAGGTATTATTCTTAATATATGTTATCAAGTCTTATCACTAATTATTGATGATTTCTCACTCTTATGTCATATGAATTTTGATTGAATTTTTTTTTTCATGTTCTAGGATTATGATATATGAATTGGTTGGTGTGATTTTATGTTGTTAGGATCTTGTTATCATACTGCTATTATTATCTTATGATCATTGATTAATATCTTTTTTTTACCATTACAGAGCATCTAAACTCACAATTTATTATGTTCCCTTCCCAATGTTATTAATAAATTTTTAAGTATGATATGTATTATAAGTCTAATAATTACGAATAAATAAATGATAATTGATAAATATATAAATATTACATAACAATTGTGTATGTATTTATGTTTTTAAGGATACCAATACATTATGGTTCAATCATGGATCATATAGATATGTAATTATTATTCTTTTAATGTGATATAATATTTATTAACGAAAATTTGATGTTTGTATAATTTGTATCAGATAAAGGATTATTTAAACAAAAAAAATTGAATAATACCAATTACAATTTAATAACTAATAATATATCTTTTGGTAAAAATCATTTATTCTAATAGATACTATGTTTTATTTGTATTAATTTTTAATACCAACACTTTTATACCAATAGTTATATCTGTTGATATTGATGGTTCCATACTAATGAATCTTTTACTAATAGTTATATTTGCTTCATTATCATAGTAATAACAATATTACTTTTACTAAAAAATGAATCTATTATTAATAATAACTATTACCAGAAAACCTATTTCCATCAATAGTTTTTTTACGACAACCCATTAAGTAAAAAAATATCTTATCAATAACCAATTAAGGGTAACCAAATTTTCTATACAAGTTATTATTTTTTTGACCAAAGTCAATATCTATTTATAGCCATTATTTTAGAAATGTCTCAATAACAGATTTCAATTATAAATTATATAAAAATATTTATAGTGTTTATATTTTTCAATGTTGTTCAATTACTAATAATTAAAATATAATTTATGAAAAATAAATTAAATAATTATGATTTTTGATATATTTACATGTATCATCGATATTCCCTCAAGGTGAACCACCCTGGTAGCTACCCATGTGGGTCTCGAAGAGTTCTCGAGTTTAAGTCTCACTGAGTACATCCCTACATTGTATATTTTATATTTTTCTATTTAATTTATTCCTTTTCTTAGAATAAAATGAGGCATCTAACTAATTAATAATATCCTTCATACCATATTAATACATGATAATTTAAAGTTTATATTTAAATTTAGTAAATATGATTAAATCCAATCAAAATAAATTAAAAAAACAAATTTTTAAATTTAATAAATAAAGCCTTAAATATCAATTAACTAATATTATTATATTGATAATTATATTTTATATATTGGAATTATTCATAAAAATACTGAATATATTTTTAATTTAAAATATTAAATGAAATATTTTAGTTTATATTTTATTTATTTCATTTAATTGTTTTTAATGTTAAAAATTTTATTCATTACCATTCGACCAGAGAGCCCAATGTATCCCTAGACCTAATCAGTTCATCCAATGTCATACAGGATTCATAGATCACCTCCATTCCATTCCATCACCCCTTAAATATCCTCATGTTCTAAAATATTCATCATGTACAATCATATGAAAAAAAATATAATATATTTTGGTTCCGTACAATGTACCATGGAAACCCTAGATGCTCTAATTTCTATTACATGGTTTTCAGTTTTCATTACATTGTTTCTCATCGACACATAGCATTTTTCATTTGGTCCATATTATATCCTCTTAAATATTTCAATAAATATTTCTTAATTGTAGAACTCTCCCTCCCCATATTCTACAGCTCTATTGATAATTTTTATATAACCTATTAATTTCTTCTTTTTCACTAAAAAATAATGAAACAATTGATAATTTATTATACAGTTATTCATTATTTTCTTTTAAAATATAAATTTCTAGTTTTAGTTTCAATGATAATTATTTTTATAAGGACTATTATGTTGCAATCAGAAATAATAATAATTTTTTTTATTTACTATGTTATATTGGTTGAAAATAGAATAATACATAGGCTAATTCTTAAATAATTTATTTAATTATAACAGTTGGCTGAAGTTAAGAAGAACATGTCATGTCGGTTAAATAGCAGTTTATTTATTCGTCGTTATTTCCCCTGCATCTTCATTAAGGGGTATCATGATTTCATGACTATTTTGAATTTATGCATATAAAAAAATCATCAAGATGTTGGGATATCTAATATCATTATTAAATAAATTGATATTGATTATCAAATATGTATTTGTAATTTGCACAATGAGTTCATAGTCAGTGATTATAATCACTATTTTTGAGCTAAATATGGAAATTATTTTTGAAGAATATATACATGACATGTTGGTGGATTCCTTATAATTTTAGTAACCATAATACACCCCATCATGTCCTTCATATTGAGCATTAACATTTTTTAAATTAGTTAGAGATGTTGGGAAGCTTCTTTAATCAATATTTGATGAATTTTCTAAATAATTTTATATTACTAAAATGTATCATATGACCTATTGATATGGGATCAGTGAGGTCAAAATTGATTCACATATAAACTATTTGATAAAACTCTTCCAACTGATTCTATTTTACCTTAATCATTAATGAAGGTCAAAGGGATTATTGAGAAACATGTTCATTTTTATTACAACATTATCGCATGCCCGAATGGTTTTTAATTTTTTCATAGGGAAATTTGTTTCCATGATACTTTCAAAAATTATGGTGCATTGAGGTGAAAAAATAATAATAATGGGAGAATTATTAAATAAAAAATTGGTAAATAAAATTCCATTAAAGGGTTTTTATCACATCCCATTGAAACCTTAGCCCATCACATTTTACATTGATCAGTTCATGCTATCGTACCTAATATAGATCATTGAGGTGGTAAATAGACATATCCTCACCTTTTGGTCAACAATATAAGGCATCAAGCCCCTTGTGTTAAAAAAAGTATTTTTTCATGTTTATTCATTTTCATTTTGTTCTATTATGTATGGTAACACTTATTTATTGTGGTTATTTATGGTGGAGTTCTAGTGTTAAGGATATATTTTTCATTTTAGGGGGTTTTTATTTGGTAGGTAAAGAATAGATAAGTGGATAAGGGTCGCATGATGTTGATGATGTTAGTGTATTGATGTAGATGAATATTGGTTGGGTGTTATTGAACATCAATGGAAACACTAAACCCATCGCCAAAATCAATATATGTGTCATGTAGTAGGATGTAGATATTATATATCAGATTCACTTTTTGGTACGACTATTACTTTTAGAATCCTATGACTTGAACAATCATTTGATTGCTATATTTATCTTTTATGTTCATGTATTCCTCTCATAACTTGTTATACTAATTGAAAATTTTATTTTTAATATCATAGTATTATGAGGAACCTTAATAGTCATGATGAATGTGGAAAATATAGATTATCATTGTAGACTATTCTATAGTAATATCATAGAATAAGTTTCTGCATTTTCAATGTCATAGAATACTTTTATAAGTATTCCTAAGGGGGTGTGTGATTAAATCTACATGTGACCCATGGTAACCATTAATGGTTCGGGAGTAATTCATCTTTTTCTTTGTTACATATTTATCCCTTGAGTAATCCATAAAATTTGATCTCAAATTTCATCTTATTCATTTTATATTGCATCGCTAGAATCCACTGATGCTCTAAAATAGTTTCTCCAATTCATGTTACTCTCCCATAAGAATAAGGGATTGATATACCATCACTTTGTATTTATTTAATCTTTAAAAATTATTATCAATCCTCTTTTAATGTTTGGACTAATTTCCATCATCTGAATAGTTTTTCAAGTTACCATTAGAGTGAAGACCTAAACTATCGATCAACTAATTCTAGATTTTCATGAAATAGTTGAATGATGCAAAAAACTAATAAAGAACCTCTTGTATTGGTTCTTATCACATTAGATTTTTGTGAATTTTTTGAATATATTAAACAAAAGCCCCAAGAAGATCGTCTTTTGGAATATAAAGGTCCGAAAAATGAATTCCATATTTTTCAAGGTGATTTTGAAACAATCATTAAACTATAGAGAATAATTTTCTTTAATGAAATTCATGATGGTTTGATCCACTATATGTATTACATCATTTTAATTTTATATATTCTATTTGGGAAATTATACATGAATTCCATATACTCTACACACATATAAAACTAAAATTCAATCAATTGCTTAGTCATTTAGTTTATATTATTGTAAAACGTTCTTTGATTGTCCAAAAATCTATCCTATGTTTTATATTGAAATGGACCAAAAATTCAGAAACATTATACATATTTTACTATTATATATTTTTAATATCATAATCGATTGTTCAGCGTTAATATCATATTGATACACTTCTGCATTAGTAGTCATGTATTTGTGGTGTAAATTATCAATAGCTTTTATTTGTATTTATGTGTGTTTTATGAGGTGTATGAATCAAAGTGAAACTCTATTAGTAGTATACATTGGAATCTACCTATCAAAATAATCTTTTATTTTCAAGGTCTCACCTCAAAGAACTTTTACTGCAATGTTCTTGTTATTCACTAGTTGGATTTTTATTTTTTCTCTATCATTGATGATAATTTATTTTCAACTGTAAATTTATATATGAATTAACTGTTACAAGTCCTTAAAAATATTTTTTAAAAAGTTTTTTAAATTTATTTTTTCTATTGGATACAATTTATTTTTTCAAATATAATACTCAATAATATACCCCTCCATCAAGTTAAGATGTGTATTGGATGAATCTATTTCGAAAACTGATGACACTGAGGTAATCCCATTTCCATTGTGATGGAAAATCATGTCATGTGTTAATATAACATGAATTGGAAAGGTGTATAGTTAGATAATGAATCAATTGTTGTTGATATCGTTATTAGTGGCATCATTTTCTTATATGGACATTCTATATTATAACTATGAAGAGGATCCACATTTACACATGAATTTTTAGTTGAATGTATTTAAATATTTTTATGGTTTCAACTTCTCATGATGAGAAAATTTACCAAATTAAGTTATTCCTTGGAACACTATCACTGCTATTTTATGATATGAAATTACAATAGGCTCCCCTCCTTCATGAAATGGTCCTTCCTAGATGTCATTATTGTGTCTTGATTATAGATCTTAGTGGAGGAAAATGGGGATATTATAAATTTTAGACCCATACATGCATGGTTAGAAACTCATAATTTTGATCCCCACATGATTCCCAAAATGAAGACCATTTGTATCAAGAAAAAATCATTGAAATTGATTAAAATATGGCAATACAATGAAAATATGAAAGTGGAAGGGGACCCCAATCACGGTTATGGTTTCAAAAATTATCAGAAAAAGATATAAGTAATATATTAAGTTAAGGTTCTACCATATATAACTATGATATTTTTTCTCTAATTGGTAGTGTTGATGTAAGTGATTTGGCATGTTGGTCATTTAATTTTAACATATATTCTCCCCATTTTTCCATTTTTGATCATGTATAAAAAAGTTATATGTTGAAAAGTTGATATCGAATATAGACATATAAGGGGCTTATATTTTTTTAACAAGATTACTAGAACATAAAAATATACATTGTAGAAATTACTAGTTACCATAATAATTTTAAACAAATTTCTTCTACCTCATAGATTGCTATATATGGAGCTTCCATAACTCTGAGGAAGAAATTGAAAGTGTGGGGTTATTCATTATCACAACAATTTGAGGATGGATGCTCAAATTTTCTTACCAATGGGAATGTTCACTAAATAATTATATTTTATTGTTTTTACATCAGTTAGGGTAGGGTATATACAAATGAAATCCTATATCTACTCATCAGGATGCTCAAAACTGATACCTCCCTAAACCCCACCATTGGTCACAATCACTTGGATGTTCCCTTGGAGATTAAATTTTTATTTTTTTCATGTTAAAACGTGGAAAATTAGTTCTCAATTATTTTGAATATGATTGGTGTGTTCATGGATTAGGTATGATGATTTAATCTATTCTTGGAAATTTTATTATGCATCATTTTCATTGTCCATCTTCTTCAAGTTTATATATTTTTATTAATAATAATGGGGTGTTTCAATTTGATTTGGTGTTCTTAAATTTTTCATGTAAAGAGATATTCTAGAATCTATTAAATATTTGAACACTTTTTATACTAAATGCTATCCATAACCATTTTATAGTGAACAGTTTTATTATATTGATAATTGAAATTATTTTTTAGTGTAGGCTCTTTATAATTTCATTTTAATTATATAATAGAACAATAATAAAAATACTCTAAAACAACTTTTATTGGAGAGTTTTTCAAGTATGTTTGTACTAGGGAGATCAATGGAATCTTCATTTCACGGATTTAGAATTTCGTATTTTTTAGCACTCATGAACACCTTAAGAAACCCTTTCCATAAAATGAGCTTCTTGATAGTTGGTTTTCCCAATTTAATATTTTAAATCATGGATAATACAAATGAAATTGTTTTTGTAATAATTATACTCTTGAGGGGATTACTCTTCCATATATGTTATTCTTATTGAGATAGTCCTTGAGTAATCACTACATTTTTTTGAGATCCTCTATTGAATATTATTTTCTATTTCACAAATAATAATAGGTGTGTGGTTCAATTTTTAATGGTTTTTTATAAATTTATTCAACTACCTTAAGATTTCTGTTTGGTATTGGACCATGGAATGAGATCACTGTTCCACCATATAAACTTGTTTATGAAGCGCATGTAGAAAACCTTGGGTGTATTATCTTACCAAAATTCTTTATATACATTTTTTCCCTAGAATTTCATATATTTTACATTTGAAATTTAGTTCCTTGATTTTGTGGTAAGTGAACCATTATACATGAAGGAACGAGAAGTAATTCTTATGCTTATTCTTTCATCAATAAACATAACATAACATGGGTCAGGGCGCTTTGAGGGTTTACTCACGATGGGTTCTTCCTTCTGGTGATGATGGAAGCCTCCGCATCGGCCCCTCCCCCCTCAGTGGGGGAGGGGGAATCGTCGTCTCATGGGAGATCTAAGCCTTTTCGCCCCTTTTCTAACCTGGAGTTTCTTCCCCCGTTTCCTCAATATTCTTTAAACCCTAAAGTTCCGGATTTGATTGATGGATTTCCGAATCTTCAAATTTCCCCTACTGAGTTCTCGGATGCATCAGCCTTGCTGAACCTCACCTTGGTGTATCAGTTCAAGACAAAGAGGCCTTCAGTGGACGATTTTGACCATTTTGTCTTCTGAGATTGGGATCTTCGTGATAGAGTCGTGGTTGGTTTATTGAACAGCAATAAAATCATGATTAGGATCGATTCAGAGGAAGAACTGATTCGAGCTTGGTCGATGGCTCCTCAAAGCTTCAATGGATCCCGTTTTCTTCTTTTGAATTTGTCTTTTGATCTTTATATGAACCGCCACTCATCGTCCATTGCTATTTGGGAATGTTTTTCATTACTTCCTTTACCGTTTCAAAAGTATTCAATTATATGCATTTTGGGCAATTTTCATGGTAGATATCTTTGCTCTGATAGCCGTACCGATGTGTTTCGCCATCCAGTAAACCCCCAGGTGTGCGTTGAAATGGACAATTCTTGCACCCCTTCTGATTTTGATTGGATCACAATTGTTGAGGAATACCGATGAAAACAGAGAGTTTTTTATGAGAATTGGACTGGGTTTTGCGACTCTTGCAAGAGATTGGGGCATTCAGTTGAGATTTGCCGACTTGAATATCTTTCAAGGTTGTTTAAGGATAGTTTTAATGGGACTACTATTGCTACGGGTGCGGAGGATGGTGCAAAAAGTGTTGCTAAGGTGGTTCTGGTTTCGACAACTATTGAAACAGTTGACGAAGAAAGGGTTTCTCGCTGGTTTGGTGATACGGGTGCTGTCAATCCAGCTAGGCCTCATAAGGTGTCCTTTGAGGAATCCTGGGTCACTGAACCCTCAGGTCCTAAGGTGAACCAGGTTAATCCGATGGTGTCTGAGGTTTTCCAAAGGCTAAGGCGGTACTTGGGAGTTCCTGCGGCTAACACGGTCGGTCTAGGGCCTCAGCAGAGTGGGGAAGGGAAATTCGCCAGTACTGCGTAGGAAACCACCACGTCCAGTGTTAAGGTTTCTAAAAACCTTGACCCTTTGGATTAGACATTTATTGCGTTGATTAACAGGTTCTAAGGGAATTCTGAAGAAATGTTGAGTGCAGAGACTTTGGAAGGACAACATTCCGAATTTAGGGCGCTTGACCCAGCTTCAGTTGGCGAGGAAGCCATGGGGGAGCACCGGGATGGATGTTTGGGCTATGAAGAAGGGATCATGATGGTGGGAAACAATCACAATGGGGAAAGGCGTGGCCCTTTGGTGGAGAGTAAAAACCTAAGGCTGTGGGATAATGTTGAATCAGTTATTAAATGTGCCACTGCTGAAGTTAGGTCCCCCCCTTTAATGGACAGTCAAACTCCAATCCAGAGTCTCGGGAACAACTCAAAGTTTGCTGATGCTGCATTGAGGATGAAAGCTAGATTTAGAAGGGAGAATTATGGGGTAGAGAAAGAGAATGAGAGTGGTCCATTCGTCCGATCATTTAGTAACGTTGTTAAACGTGGGAATTTGATTTTGGATTCATATATCGTCCCTTTGTCTGCTACTCAAAGAAGAAGACCAATAAAGGACTACTCATTTCTTCTGAGGCCGATGTGAACTATATCTTAATCAAAGTGGAACAACGAGGTGTCTTTGGATTTTAAAAAGGGGGCATGGTCAGGAAGGCTTACCCATATCATTCGGTTCTTGATCAGCTCAGGAGTTGGGTTCAAAGTGGATGTTTTTGGAGGCATCTAGAATGGGAATCGTCTACTGGTGACGAAGAATCCATCTTGGGATGTGGAGATGAATCTGGTTATTATTACATGTAAGTCTTTTTGTATTGATTTGTTTGTGCTTTTGTGGTTGTAGGTTGGGGTACCGGGAACCAATAATTCGGCTTCTTAAATAGGAAAAAAATGATTTTCAAGCATCAATAAACATATATAAACTTCCATTTCTATAAAAACATTGTTTAAATTGGTGGACTCTTAATAGATTCAATACGCAACCTCTACAATTTCAATATATCAAATGATCATATGGAGTCTCACAACTATTTGAGATAGATTCTTTCATAGATTTCATAGAAAGGCACCACAATTTATATGTATTTAATTCTCTCATGGAGTATCAACAAGGAAAATTTAATAAATTACTAGAATTTGATTACTGGATTAAAAATGTTGCTGTTGATGGACTCATACAAAAAAATTATTAGGTACTCACTGTGCATCATCACATATTAGAATATGAAAACATTAATTGTTTTAATTAATTTTGAATTTGACAATAGAGACCATAATTGTTTTAGATTTTAGATTTATATATTTATATATTTATGAAACATTATTATACTAATGATAAGATGATTCCAGGATCCTGTATCTATGATTCCGGATGACCTGATTCCTAGTTCCATTCTAAGCTCTAGATTATTTCCCCTATCATGGTCATGTCATTACTGAGTGAGAGAATTGAATTCTTAGACCATGCTACTACTGTTAACCATGACAGTGACTACTTATGTGAGGGATACAATTGTGGATGATATTTTATGGAGTTTTATGTGAAGTCTCTTAGAGATTTAACATGCTTAAACATACTTGTAATGTATTTTCGTGAATTTTTAACTAGTTTTTTTCACATAAAGACTCCATTTTTTAGAGTTTACTATAATCTTATTTTGAAATTAACATATAATAATATCATAAATAATATACTATATATAATTATATTAATAAAAATAATATGAACGGTTAGAAACAAATATTAGAATATATCATCATACTCTTTCAATTAGAATATAATTTACAAATGGATATCAATTGTTGGTATTGTTTATAAAAAATAATAAAATTATATTATTAATGGTGTTAATGAAAAAAGGATAAATGCTTTTAATATTAACATCAATGGATAAATATTTTTATGAATCTTTATCTAGAAATTTGGACCATGATATATATTATCTATTAGTATTATTATAATTGTAATATAACTATTTTTTCTGTTAGAATAATGTTTACTGATAGAGGATTTCTAATTAATTTTGAGAAAAGGTAATATTTTTGGGTAAAACATTTTACCAACATAAAATGTAACATTACCAACAGATATGCCAATGTTCAAAAAATTCAAATATTTTGTAGTGTTACTTTGGGAAACTACGAATTGGAAACCTTAGAGAGAACCCTTAGGATTAGAAAATATATATTATAACATCCTATGTTAGGATAAATAATGAAGTGTGGTTCCCCTTTGAAAATACATCTCATTTTAGACACTAAAAGTGGACATGGTTTTTTGCATAGATACATATAGGGTTAGTAACCCTGAAAATATATATTTTTAGTATGTCTCAACCATTATTCTAGTGCATGTTGAATGGGACCTTACTTCACACCTATTATAATACACATTGGTGATATTATTAAGTTAATTAAAATTTTCATTGAGTTTCATTATGAATTGTTTGAATAGATAATGGTTGTGGAAAACCTAAGTGAATCTTATGGGATTATATATTGAAAATAAAGTGACTATATTTTGATATACTATAAATTATTATAATGATTATATGGTTTCCCACTATGATTTTTGCTTCTCACACTTTGTTTTTTGGTTCACATCAATGGAATAAACCTGATAGAACCATGTTAAATCTCAATTTGAATGACAATGTAATGATATTCTTACTAAGAAGTAGATTAAGATAGTATTTGGAAGATAAATCTTTTTGATTATATATATTTAGATATTAATAAATATAATTGACAACATATAAATAGGTGAGTTTAATAAAATATAAAATATAATGAAAATGTAATTTTATAGAAGTCCATATTGAAATGAACTTGGGGGAAAGAAATTTAAATTTCTTTTATGTCAAGAATGTGGGATTAAGAACCCTAGATAATGTCTCAATTAAATTGTAGGGTTTTTTTCATTATGGAAATAAGGGGTATTAATTAATATATTTCTAAGTAGTTACATGACTTATTTTTAGGGAATATGTGAATTATCCATGTCAATTCCTTATACAAAGGGTTTACTCGTAGGACAAGGAAGGGTTTATACATTGTAAATTGACGATGTAGACCATGAATGTTAAGTAACAATTATCCTTCAATAATGTTATAGGGATTTCATGTCAAATTTTATAAGAATTCTCCCTATATAAATTTTACTATTCTTCTTCAAAGATATTTGATATGTTTATTAGTATTTATATTTCTCCCAACATATATGACATGTACATTTTTGGAATAAGAAAGTCATATTTCATATCATGAATGAACATATGATTGTATATAAGAGTGAGAATTAATATTACCAATTAATGAAAATTATTTCCATCATATGGGTCATGAATCCTATTCAAAGTGGTTATATATCTGATATAATTCTGGAGAAACTAAAAATCTAAGATATTCCAATTTTAATGATATTTTCTTTATTTCATTCTAAAATAATTAAAAAATATTAAATTACATCATGTATCCATGTTTAAAATATTAATACTAGCATGTATTACCCCTATTTCAAAGAATTCATATATAATGGACCCGATTGAGTTGAAAGAATTGAATAAGACCCCCTAAGAGAATAATGATAAAGGATTCATTCAACAAAGTACATCATCATGTGGTGCACTTGTTCCTATTCTTAATATGAAAATTTGATCAATTGGACTCTGCATTGATTATGGGTAACATGACAAGATACCAATCGAGAATTCATGTCCTTTATCCCATATTGATTATTATTTCAATAAATTTTGAGGAGCTCAATATTTTACCATGTTTGATATTATATTTGGATACTATCAGTTATGGTAGAAAATAAATAAATACTAAATATATAATTCCATTCATGATATGAAAATTATGAATTTATAGTTATATCATTTGGATCTATTAATTCCAAAATTATATTTATGTATTTAATGAAGGATGTCTTCAGAGATTATGTTGATCATTTGGGGTTATCTTTATAGATGATAATGTTATGTTTCCCCTTATAAAGGAATACTAACAAGATCACATGGGGATTGTTTTGAATACCCTAAGGAATGATAATTTTTTGTAATATTTTCCAACTGTGAATTATGGATATATTTTGTTTCATTTTTTGGGCATATAATATCAAGAAAGGATATATCATTGGAACCATCAAAGAAATAAATTCTTTATGATTTTACCAAACCAAAAGCATAGATTGAAATATATATTTTTTATTTCATTTTCGTGATATTATTGATCAATTATTAAGTATTTTTCACGACTATTTATTCCACTCACCCTGTTGACCCATAAGGTAGTTAAGTTCCTTTGGACAGATAAATGTGAATAAAATTGAATGGTACTGATGAAAAGGTTGGTTAGTGAAACTATTCTCACACTACCATATAATGAAGTATGTATGGTTATTCATAGTAATGTTGGAAAAAAATGTGAATGGGATAATTATTTTTTGGCATGATATAGTGATGGATTATTCCTCATGCCAATCGATGTTTCATGTGAAAAATTACTCAACTAATGATTTGAAGTTTGCAGTGGTAAATTTCTCATTAAATATTTGGTTGCATTATCTTTAAATATAAAGTTCTGACATATATACTAGTAATTATATTTAAGAATATATATTCACCAAAAATACTTGAATTTGAGCCAAAGAATATGGTTGGAGTTGATCGAATATTAGGTCTCCTCTACACATTACCACCCTTAATAAGCGAACTAGGTGGATGATGTATTCTGATAGAAGGATCATGATATATTATTGTGATGAGAATAAACAAAGATCAAATTTTTATAGATTTAAAAAAAAAATTAAATCATAACAGAATGGGAGAAATATTATCTTAATCAAATGAGTTTTTAACCATCTATCCATGTTGATAAAAAATATGTGCATAAGGAGGATGGGAATATATAAAAGAAAGTGGGAAATGTTTTTGAGTTCTTACCTCATTATAATGGAATGATCTAGGTATAGAATTGAGCATGTGTCCCATAGTTACCATACTTAAATAAGTAAATATTTGTATAATCTCGTAGCTCATCATTCTCTATTCATCATGGATGTATAAATATGTATAATGATCTAAAAGAGTATTTCTGGTGAAAAACATGAAGAAATTTATTTCAAAATATTTATCTCGGTTATTGATTTTTTATAATGTTATAGTCATGATAATTCTAAGAGTATGTTACATCCATTACCCATAATAGAATAGAAATTGGAAAACATCACCATGAATTTCATCACCAGACTCCCCAAAACATCTGAAAGACAAAATGTTATTTTTATTTTAGTCGATCACATACCAAATTAATCACAATTAATTTCTATCAAATAATATTTAAATCATGATACTATTTCCATCATATACATTAATAATGTTATAATATTTCATGGGGTACGACATTCTATTATATCTTTCAGGGTCTATGGTCTACCTTTATATTCTAGAGAAGTCTTTAACTAGCTCAATATAGAAATATTTGTTTCATCACTTCTTATCATCTATAAAAAATTGGTTAGTCATTGGGGACAAATCAAACCCTAGAGTATATGTTGAGATATTATTCTCTAGATTTTAAAATTGGTTGTGATAAACATCTTCCTGTTGTCATGATTTCAATCAACAATAGTTTTTACTGAAGCATTGAGGTTGGTCCTCCTAATGACCTTTATAGAAATAAGTATATAACTCTAATATGGTGTAATAAATATTGAGAAATAAATCTATCAATACTTGTGAAATATAAGGAAGTGGAAGGGAATTTAAGACTCATTCCACATCATATCAAGGAAACTAAGAGTCGACACAAGATTAATTGTGAAAATCATCATTGATATTTGGAATTCCATGTTAGTGAGAAAGTATTATAACAAGTTTCTCCATATAATAAAGTTATGAGATTCATAAATAATATAGAAATAATAAGTAGGTATATTTTTCCCTTAATATTATTTATTTCTTAGAGACTGTAGCATATCCCTTAACACTCCCACTAAAACTCCATAAATTTCTTGATGTGTATCATGTATCAATCGAGAAGAATTATATACATGATCATTCACATATACTGAACTCAAATATTTTTTCAATGTAGCATAATATTTACTATGAATAATGACATGTATTAATCTTAGATTGTTGAGATAATGTACCAGATCACAAGACTACTCAACTGGTTAAAGTCATCTACATGAAATATAAATTTGGGCATGTTTCATTCAAACACAAGGATATGAATAAGTATAGATATCCCCTTTTTAAGTCAGAGTGATGGGATTTCAAGGGAGAAATTTATTTTAATGGGATAAAGTAACACTGTGAGTTTTTGCAACATATTTAATTTCTTTTAATAAATTGTATGTTTTTTATAACTTGTCTTACATGAAACCCTGAGTCTATATGAACTAGGATTTAGTAAATCATCTTATGATTGCCAATAAATTAAAAAATATGAATACTAATAACAAATTTCTAAAAAATATTAATAATATTTTTAAAAAATTATAATGTATTTATTGATTATAATAATAAATTCATAGTTTTTATTTATTTCTTTTTATACCTTAAAATTATGTTTTCTTTGAAAAATGATTTTTATCAAAATCATTCATATAAAAAATTAATAATTATTTAAAAAAATTTATAAATGTTACATTAGTTAACTGATATAATATTTTAAATTATAATATCTATATTATCATTGATTTAATTTTTGTTATTTTTTCAAAAGATTTATTTTTCAGTGAATAGTGAAAAACTCATACTTTTATAAAAACAGTTATTTTTTCTGGTAAAATTCGATTTATATTGTTAATTTGATCTCAAACTAATATAATTATAATTTTATTATAATTATTTTATTTAAGTACATATAGATTATAATTGTACTTGATTTGGGTCAAACATAATATTTTTTCCTAAAAAACATTTCGTTCAAAAAATAACAGTTTTTGTGAGCGTAATATGATTTTATCATAATAAAATGAAGTAATATCTATTTATTTGTTTTTTAATAAAATTTAAATATAATATAGTAATCAATATATTAAAATATGTATTTTATGGTTTTTACAAGGAATGTAATGGATGTAAATTGAGTTTTATGCTTAGATTACATTTTTCTGAAAATGGGTTTTCATTCTGGTTTTCACGCTAAATTAAAATCTAATTCAGAAACTAATATAAATTGAATAGGATAAAATTTATTCCATACTTTTAATAATAATAATTAATATAATTTAATATTTTCAACATTATTTTTCATCATATTGTATAGTAAAAATAGTAAAAACAATACCACGTTTATGGTCAAATCATGTTTAGTGACGGTTAAACCAAGAGATCCATGTAGGATTACAACCCACACATATATAGTTCTAAATTGGTTTATCACGTTTAAATCTTTTATTATCCTAACATATAATACCTATCAATTTGTAACCACATTCCAAAGAAATTGATCATATATAATTGAAATCTTTTAAGAAATTCCATGTGTGTTTGTCCCCCACATATAAAAGGAAACGTCTCCACCTCCCTTATTAACACCATTTAATCATTATATATCATAAAATATCATCCCAAAAAACATTTATATAGTCATATCCATAATACCAGTTCTTATTTTCTTCCCTTAATACCAATCTTTCAAGGCTTAAGGTATAACCTAATGGAGGTATCTCAAAAAACACAATGATCTTAACCAAACCTTTCAATTTTATTTCTTCACACGCCTTCTATAAACATGTAATAACTATAAAAACATGATTAATCCAATATCATAAATATATTTAGATGTTATTATTATGATGTTACACCATTTACCACTACTTCTATAATAAATTGGAGATGAAGGTACAACATGTGGGTATGTGTTGACTTCCTCCTCCACATAGTCATTAAATTAATTTTATATCACCATATTTCATGGATAGTTATTATAATAAAATTATTTTTAATATATGATATTTATTTTTTTAAAATTATTTTATAAATTTTATTTTACATTTCACTTTTTTCACTACTTCCATCAAAGAATTGAAACATCATTTGTGTGTATGTATGGACTCTCATCACTACAAAGCGATGTAATTAGTTTTTCATCACCAATTTATAAGAAATGTTATAAATATATATAAAATAAATATATATGAAATATTAATCAATATTTTCTTTCTTCAGCTAAAACATCCATGATAAATGTGCAAGGAGCATAACTTTCTAACCATAACATACAAGATTAATGAATCATTTAACACCCAAAAATGATTTTGAAAATGAAATAATATTAATGAATGGGTGATAAGTTGTTATAAGTAAACAATTAATGTAATTATATATATAAGTTATTTGGTATATAAATATAATAAAATTTATTTTATTTTATACAGTATTTTATGGTGGTTATGAAGAATGAGGGACATGATGTAAGGGTTTCATGTTACATCCTCATTTTTCTAGGAGTTCTAATGTATAAATTTTTTTGATGAAATTGTATTATTTGTCTCTATTAAATGTTATAAATTTTATTATAATATGGTCATTATTAGAGGATTATTTTTTCCTTTTATTTTCCTTATTTAAGTACTCAAGATACTATAATAATGAATTTATGGAAAACTGACTTTTTTCTATCAGACAGGAATCATTCCTCCCATTCACATGTTTTCATTAATTTTTTTTCAATAAATTTAATAATATTTACAAAAATACAGTTATTTAAATACATATACGAATATTTAAAAATGAAACTTCTTTTTTCCAATTATGGTGGTTTTTATTTTTTTTAAATATGAGAGGAATTGTTTTTACTTAGACTGCAGGAATAGATTTGTCCACTATTTTGAATATAATTTTATTTTAATATTAATTTATTTCTATCAATTTTTAATTTCAAATAAAATTCATTCTATTATATTTTAATGTTTTTAGATTCTAATAAGGTTATTTAAAATAAAAAGTGGTATTGTCTTCAAGAAATATTCTAATGATATTTCAATGGTATTTTAATCCTTAACTAGATCCTTTGATGTTTCATATGATTTATTGAGGATATCATATAATGGTACCATATTTATCATTTCTCTTTATTATTTATAATTATGATGCTGAAATTCTTATGAATCTAATATCTATTCCATGTTTTAGGCTTTGATGACATGGCCAATGTTTTAAGATCTTGTGGAACACATATATATGGTTTTTATTATGTAATGGGTGGTCCCAAAATAATATGACCTCAAATGAATTGGGTAATGTTGGATATGTAATGAAATAATATGAACTATAATGGGGATTTAACCCACTCAAGTAAGGGATTATTTCCAGGAATATTTTCTTGGGAGTGAACCATTACTAAAGAAATGTTGGAAAGATGAGTAATCCCAATCCCCTGTGATAGTCTTTTAAGTGATTCTTGGATAAGGATATTATTTTCTATGCTTTTTTGTTTGAAATAGACTTATGTTTTATGGTTATGATATATTGTCATATATCTGGGGATATTTTTGATGATTTCTCAGTCTTATGGCATATTTATTTTTATTGTTAAATCCTTATTCCATATTTCATAATTATAATATTTTAATTAGTGGTTATGATTTTATATTTTTAAGATCATTTTCTCATACACTTATAATTATATTATGATAAATTAATGATATCTATTTTGTTTACCCATAGTGAGCATATGATCTCACACATTCATATGTTGTCCTTCCCTATGTAATTAAGAATGTTTTTATGTATTACATGTATATGAAGGGTTCTCATTGTGACGAACTAAATGGGAAATGATGTATATATTTTATATACAAATTTTTATGTATCCATGTTTATAATAAAAATAAACCTTTTTGATTTTTTATGGATCATATTGATATGTAATGAATATTATGCTAATAAAATATAGGGATTATGTATAAGAATTTGGGTTTTATATAATCCTCTTATTCCCTTCCAAAACCAAGGAAACAAGAAATATTCCACTAATACCAAAGGGATTCTGTATGTAATCAACAAAAACTGTCATAAGTTGTTTTGATCATCCATTCTAGTTCCTATAGTTATGATGGTGTTGTTCTAAGTTTTTTATTTCATTTTTAGATGCCGCCAGAGTGATTCTTCTTTGGATCCTTCATCATAGTGATGTTATTACAAGAATATTAATTGATACCATCAATGAAGAAAGAAGTCCAAGTGAAGGTAAATACATCTTATAAATAAATTATAAATTATATTTTAAAATGATCCAATCTTGAAATAATCTAGGGTTTTTATCATCCAGTTTTGAATATTTATGTAAATAAAAATATTATTTTATTTGTTTTTCTCGGGATTAACCACTTCCATTTAACCCATGAAGCTCACAGATGTCTCCGAAGGATATTTTAAATATTCCCTTACTAAATCTCAAAATGGATTTGTATTTTTGAAAATCACATTTAGCTATTAAAAGACTAAATGTTTTGGATATAAGGGTTAATTGTGAACACTATTATTATTCAACAAAATATGAAGTAATCTCAATAAAAAATATTTCCCCTAGAAATAAATAATCATAAAATCTTTATTACAACCAAAATAGGTTTTTGGACCGAAGTCTCATGAATATATAATAAAAACATTTAACCACAATTTTAATAATTGTGAAATTTTTTGGCAAAAATCCTATTACATGTTGGTTACCATGTCACTTCCATGGAGAATGGATGAGTTTGAGAGGGATAAACTACGAAAAAAATTATCAAAATATGAAGAATAATTTCATGAATAAAAAAAAAATTGAACAAAATTCCGTAAAATATTTCCACTAAGAAAAAAATTTCATAGATAGAAGAGATATATAGAATATATAGCTGAAATGGTCATTTTTATAAAGAGTATATGACTACTCATCATGCAAAGATTCTATATAGTGAAATATGAAATGGAATTAAAAAAATATTGAAGTAATAAAAGGTATTCATTATGGATGTTATTTTAAAAATTTATTGGAAATGTAAAGCATGGATTATTAAAATTGGTTGTTTCCCTCATAAGATTAGTGATAAATTCTCTAAAATAATATTAAATATTTTGATAGTAGTGCAGAGAATTGATTAAATAACTACTCTCTAAAAATAATATGATTTGGTACTACTGATATTGATGCTCAAAGGCTAAAATACAATTATTTTCTTTTTATTAATGGTCTTAGCCACAGCTTATTAAGTATGATCCAACTCTATAGTAATGTAAAAGAAATTATTTTAAAAAAAATTCAATGCATCATTGGGTGATAAAAATATTTTAGAATTTTCAAAAATATTGAAATAACCAATGTAAATTTGTTTCTAAATAGTAATCCTTGTAATTATTTTCTTCATAGTAATAAAGATGAAATATAATTTTGGAAAATGGGACATTTAAAAATATTCTATAGATGATTGTCAAAAATATCAAATAATGATTTGGTGATAGATCTACCCTTATTGAAGAAATACATATAAAGAGAGAGGTTATTTTTGAAATGATTTATAAAGGGAACATGGTTTTAGGAACTCAAAAAATTACTGAAATTCACCCCACTAAATCACTAGAACTAATATCTTCTTATTCTTATAGGCCCATAATATAACGGTATTCTAGAGGTGATATTTGATGTATCACATTTATCGATGATTTCACCTGTATTACCAAAGTTATATTTATGAAGCATATCTCATATATATTGGAAATGTTAAACGAATTTAGAAGATCGATTAAGAAAGTGATGAGTGTCTATATCAAGTAGTTCAGAAAATATAATTGAAAATTTGTTTTATTGTATGTATTCTGAATCCAATATTTCAAAAAATGGGATAAAACATCAATAAATTTCTACTTATACTCCCTATTAAAATAATGTTATATTGAGAAATAATTGAAGTTCATCTGAAATAAGAAGATCAATACTTCCTAATCAAAAACTGATAAATTTATTTTGGAGGGAAGTATTGGGTATAATTGTACATATATAAAATATATTCTTACCAAGACCAATTTATATAATGACTCCATATGAAATATGTTATGAAATAAATACTATAGTAAATTAGTCAATGTTTTTTAGAATTATTGGCTTCATGAATATCAAATACTCAAATCTCAGAAAAATCAAGGAGAAATATTATAAAGGTGTACTTATGAGATATCTATCTATTGAAAGAGTCTATATTTTCTATAATAAAGGGTTAAAAAATTTGTTGTATAACTTTTATGTGATTAATTTTTTAAATAAAATACACATAGTAATAAAAAATGAAGAATATTTTAAAATAACTAAATAGGGTAGAATGAAAATTTATGGTAGAAAAAATAAAGAATATGCTAAAAATGAACCAGATTCCATTGATATTGACTAAAAAAACCACTGATAAGGAATAAACCACTATAGATAATAAAATAAAACGTCATGTATATACACAAAATATAATTATCCATCAGTATGCTCTATTATATAAAAGAATAATACTGGGAATGGAATATCTTAAAAAAATCATTTCAATAATTAAACCAAACAATTTTTATTTGAGGTTATAGAAAATAATTAAAGTGTAAATTACAAAAATGAAGAGTTGGATTATATACGTAATAATGAAAAAAAATATCTTTTTCCCATACTATAAGTGATAAATGTCATTGGTGAAAAATCGATGATCTGATATATGTTTAATGAAAAATGAAATTAGTTAAAGAAGATGGTTGTATTGAAATTAAAATTTTATTCTCAAGTGTAAGGGAAATTATTTTTATAAATTTTTTCACTTTTGTCAATACAGAAGCCTAAGATAATATTTTGTGATGTATTTGTGTAATGGATCTAAAAAATTATGAATTTGATTTAAAAACTACCCTTTGAAATGAGTCTTACAATAATTATTCTTTATTGAGAAACATAAGGGATACATACTTGAAATTTTTGGAACCATGGTATGTATGTTAAATAAATCCTAATATGGGTTAAAATATGACCATATAGCCTAGTGAGAAAAAACTGAATGTGAACTATCGAGTTTAAAATTTTCTAAAATCATTACAAAATAGAACTTCTATGTGAATTTTATGGGTATAGATACTCTTAATTTCCTATTTTATTTTTGATATTATACATTATATTAGTAATGAAAAGTATTCATGTTAAAATTTTAAAAATAAAACGAAGATTTATTTTTAAATTCTAATGTTGGGTGAGATTATCAACTTTCTAGGATTATAATTTATAAAAATACATAACTATATATTCTTATCTTAATAAAAGTATATAATTTTTTGAAGAGTTTTGGAATTTTGGGTTATCAATAAGTATAAACACCAATAGTTTTATGTATGAAATTGAGAAAAATAAAGTAAAAAATAGTATAAATTAAATGTAATTTAGAAGGATCACTAGAATCGTGATTTATTTTATAGCCTTATGAATCAAAATTTTTTATATTTAATCTTATAATGAAATATAGAAGATTAATCCAAAGGACTCACATATTATTTATAAAAAAACTATATATTGGTATATAAAAATTAATATTGATCTATGATATAATGTATAGAAGAACTAGATATATTAATCTATTAATGTTCACTAATATTGATTATGCTGGTGATTATAAGGATATAAAATATATATCAATTGTAACAATCATTTTATGTGAAAAAATATATGAGATAGAATAGAGAGTAGTAGTGTAAAATTACTATGAATATATCTGAGGATAAATTTATTGTTTCAACACATGCATGTACACAAATTTTATAGATTATTGTTTAGTTGGATGACTTTCATGAATAATTTGAAAAGCCATTAAAGATTTATTATGAAAATAATTATATCATTAATCTATCTTTCCTTATAGATTGAGTAATAATAGTTTCAAATATAATATCATTAATGGTAATGTAGTTAATGGGTATATTATGTTTGAGTGTGTATCAAAAAAGTATCGTATTGTTTATTCTCTTAAAAAAGCTATATCTAGTGAGATATTTTTTGAGTTCAGGATCAAACCTTAGAGTTACCCTTCCCATTTCACTTGAGGTTGTGTAGGAACATATCAACAACACATTGGATTATATTTTCAATGTATTAAAGTGATAAGAAAACATTTATTTTAATTTAAAAATCATAATATGTAGTTATTACAAAAAGAGATACAGAATCTGAATGTGTTTAGGGATTTTATGGGGGCTCTATGGCACCCAGCCAAAAAATAATTTATCATCCAAAAAAGGAATTATCTCAAAAAAAATTAGTATATGGAATTGTGGTGTTAGGACACTTATCATGGTTAAAGGATATGATTTAATTAATCTTGTTGTTAGTTTTGTGTTTTCAAATAAAATCCAAAGGGGGGATTGAATACAAAATAGAATTAACATTTTTATATATTTTAGACCTTTTAATAGACTCAATGGAATTCATTGTTTTTGTATTTGAAGCTATTGAAATTTTTATTGAATTTATTATATATATAAAAAGGGGAATTGAAGTGGTTATTATATTTTTTTCACAAGTTTTAGAATTATATACTGGAGGATGACATTGAAAAAGTTCTTAGTTTCCTTATATATGGAATTTAGATGTTGTGTAATATATTTGAGTGTCATAGAGTATTATTGTATAATTAATTTAATGTGTATGTTTATACATAACATATGTAACATTTTTCTTATAAAAATGAATTGTTTATGGGATAGACTTCCATGCATACATGATATTCTCTCAGAATGATATATAACATATTATCTAACATTTGGGCTGAGTATTTACAAAGACAAGAAATGTGTATGATATTTCCCTTGTGTAAGATATTTGTTATGGATAATTTTAGACAAATGGAACATTATAATATATCACCTAGATAAATTATTACATATTTACTTTTAAATAAATTCAATCTCTTTGATACATTGTGATGAACATCACAATGGGTTTAAAAGAAAATACCCTATTAAAATATTATTTAAACATGAACATCATAACATATCTATTAAGTTGGAAAGTATGAATAATACTAAATAAATTATGAAACTACAAGGTTTATACATTTATAAAATAAATTACATATATATATATCTATTTATTAGAAATAAAATAAGAATCATTTTATGTAAAAAAATGTTTTTTTAAAAAACTATTTATTTAAGAAGACGGTTTTCTCTCTTCTTGTACAATTATAATAAAATTAATTTTTGAAAATTTTAGAAAATTTACTTCATAAATGTATCTTAATTTTTGAAATAATCACATCAAAATTACCTCTTATTAATGTTTTGGTAATTTTTTTTGAAAAGTTTCATTTATCAATGAATAGAAAAAAATACTGATTTATTTTTAGAACATATTTTAATTTAAATTATATCAAGAATTAAAATATCATTAAATTTTTTTTTAAAATTAATATTAGATAAATTATATTTTAATAAATATAGTTTATTTCATTGGAATCAATTTAATATTTAATTTTGTAATTATAACATTCTAGACTTTTGAGAAATCTCTCTTTAAAAACAAGCTTTTTCATCGCTTCTGCTGGTATAATTTGTAATTGGATTTCTAAACATCTATATATGAAAGTTGGATAAATGGAAAACATATTATTAATAAAAATATCATATATTTTTAATAATTTTAAATTAATTTTTTACCATTTTTTAAAATTAAAATATATATAAATAAATTTTGACTGTAAAGATAAAAACGGATTTACATGAGTGTTAAACTAAGAAGATAAATTTTAAAAATAGAATAAGAACTTTTAAAACCCCATTTTATGTACATATAGTTTCATTAAATCCTGTAAGGTAACACTAAGGACTCATTTTTAGGATTTTTACATGATATAAATGAGGTTTTAATCTATTCATTTCATATATTCCATGTGTGCCAACTCCCCCACATATATAGGGCCACCCCCTCTCCACCCTTCCCCACACATCCAAAGACATTTTTCGTAGTAAATACCAACACAAATAAAATATTTACTTCCATAAAATAATTATAGATCCCTAGTGTGATCATATATCCTACCAAATAAGGTTTTTTTTATCCAAAACATGTTCACCGAAGAAGATGTAACGTTCCTACACAAGCATTTTTAACTTTTTATTCCAACAACTCTTTAAAATATTTTTAAAACATGATCATATAAAAAAATAAGTATCTTATATATACTAATATGTCATTAGGATAAATTAATTATCAATATAATTCCCATATTCCATCAAATGGGAAATTAAATGGTTGATCATGTGTACGATGAACTAATGCCTCGTGAATCAATATAATTTGTTCCCCATTAGAAAAATTCATGGTTAGATATAATGATGGATTTAAAAAATTTATATGATATATATGATAGTAATATACTTATTTAATTATAATATCACATCTACCTTTTTTTCTATTCATGAATTTTAATGTAAGATAACGTCACTTGTGTGTACGGGGGACAACCGCCTAGGAATGAAATGTGATTCATTTTTACCGTACACTTTACATGGAAGGATATAAGGATAAATTTAATGAATATATGTATTATATATGAAATTATATCAATTATGTAATATTAATATATT
Organism: Viscum album; assembly: GCA_963277665.1. Taxonomy (NCBI): domain Eukaryota; kingdom Viridiplantae; phylum Streptophyta; class Magnoliopsida; order Santalales; family Viscaceae; genus Viscum; species Viscum album. The sequence continues at coordinate 617,148,962 of OY728136.1, forward strand.
ACCCAATTATTTACCCTTTCCCTCCTTAAGGGAATGATATTGTCGCTTGTGAGTACATATGTCCTACCTTCTCCACGAAGTGATACAATTCATCTTCCATGTCAAAACATCAAGAATGATTATAAAAAATTATATAATAATGAAATATTATATTTATAACATTATTATTATTCTAGATATTTTATAATTGTGTAATATTTGAAACAATCAAAACATTCATGATAAAACATTCTTGAAAAAACAAGGCATTTAACATCTGAAAAAATGAAAATAATGCAATATTATTAACTAATAGGTGGTGCAATTTTATATGTGCATAATATATGATATTATAAATATGAATACATATATTTTATAAATTAATAATATGGTTAAAATCATCATACATGATATTATCGAACATTCATCCAAAATTAAGTTTCAGTTGAGGGACTTTACCTCAACTTTTCTTCATTGAGGCATATTGTAAAGTTATTCAAATAATTTATTTTATATGGTGTAAATAAATACTCTTTAATATGTAATATCATTATTACATAATAATTCATGGTATTTTAATTATAAATTTAAATTATTTCATCCATGGGGATTTGACTTGATAATTTCCAAGTTTTAATGAATTTTATTACTCAATTTCATTTTATTGTTTTATATTACTTCATAATTTACCTATGAAATTATTGGATTATTTTTATATTGAATTATTCTTATATTATGTTGTATTTATACATTTAATATGTTAATTTACATTTAGAACACATAATATATTAATTTATTACTTCTCAATTCAATGTTATGATCATTATAAAAGATTTTATCTCAGTTTCTCATTATTGAGGCATATTGTAATGTTATGAACTTAATTTATTATATATTGTGTATATAATAACTGTTTTTCTATAATATTTTGATTACATAACAATACATTGTATTTTAGTTTTATGTTCTACTAATTTTATCCAAGGGTATTTGAATTGAAAATTTACCAAGTGGTAATGAATGTCATAACACAATTTGTTTCAATTGGGTTATATTACTTAATCATATTTTCCGTTGATATTTTTAGCTTCCATTTACAATATTTTTATTATATATTTACTATTTACACTAATTATAGGTTAATTAACATTTTATTCACATAATCTATTAATTTACTAATTATCACTTCATGGTTTTTATCATTATAAGGGATTTTATCTCAATTTACATTTCATTAAGACATATTTGTTAGTATCTGACTATTAACTTTATGTGGAATATATACATCCACATAGAAATATTTAACATGAATAACTATATTTTAATTATTTATAGTATTTTTTCATTTTTTTCAATGATTTTCAATTTAAAATTTACCAAAGAGGTAAATAATTTTTTGACTAGTCTCACATTATTTTGTGATTATTTTGTTTCTCATGAAACAATTACATTCTTATGATAGTTTTTAATTGAAAATTACAGTTCTCATAAATATATATATTATTATATGATGTATATTATTATCTCCAAAACCATTACCATTTTTACATATGGTGTTTATATGGAATGTTATTTAATCAATTGGGGTAATATTTATAAATATTTGTTCTTTACTCAATGAGCACATTTCTTTATATGGAATATTATTCATGAATTAGATAAATTATTCTATATATGAGGAATTATTCAAACAAATATGGTCATGGTGGGGTCTAGTTATATATATATCCCCTTAATTCATTGAAATTTGTCATAAGACAAATCAATTTTCCAAATTTGATAGATTTTTAATAGTAGTTTTAAAAATCCTTATGAAAGAACATAATGGAAGAGGTATCAGGATTCATGAGATCATGATGTCAAATCATTAAGTACTTCATTCATTTAGAATTCATTTATTGTTATTATCTATTAAATTTTCCTTGTGATATCATCAATTAATTCTTTTCATTCTTAATTTCTTAATTAAATGAAATGTGTTTTTTATTATTAACCTTACCATCTTTTTTTTTATAAATTATCAAACTATGATAATAAATTAATTTATTAAATGTGATGTGTATTAAATTATTTAAAATCCTATAATAACAATGAATTATTTATTCATAATACCCTTAATTGTATGTAATCCTTACTAAGACTTTGATCTCACCCTTATTTTGTTTACTTTACCCATGCTATGATGAATAATTATTTAAATGGGTATCAAGGATGCTAAAAATTTTCTTATGTTAAGTTTTATTTTATATTCACAATTTAAAATGGGTACCATGTATATAACTAGTTATCCAATGCTACAGAACTCATCTGTTCTTTGGAATTTGACCCCTTTTATCTAATCTAATGTAATAAGGTAGGCATCATCTCTGAGTTACTAAAGTAATGGTCATTACAGTTAATACCACCTGGAGTTTTAATAGAGTCAATGAGAACATTATTAATTAAAACATATATTAGGGACCATAACCCTATAATATACTCTAATCATATTCTTAGAAGAACATTTTAATTTTTTTTATTATGGAAGCGATTATTATTTTTCTCAACAAACAAATCCTTGTATAGATACTACAAGTAAACATTGTTTTGGGACATAGGTACATGGGGTAAGAAATATTAAAATAGAACATTGGTTTTGACCTAATCATCTCTAGGTACCTAATATCAGACCATACTATGAACCTATTTTTGACACACTCAGGGTAAATTTTTGGATTATTCAAATTTTAATTACAACCCATTATAAAATAGTTGATCGTAAATATATCCACAAAGAAACCCTGTTTATGATTTTGAGATTTACAATGAATTGTTTTCAATTTTTGTTAATTGTTACACCACATTTAAAATTAAACATTATGATTTCAAATTCATAATTTTATGTGAAAATCTAGTGTATGCATATATTTATAAATGACGGCTGAAAAAATATGGGTATCAATACTCATAGATAATTTATAGAGTTTCCTATAAATAATTACAATATAGCTATTATTGGAACTGAAAAAAATTAAGGATATATTTGGTAAGCATAAATAGGTTATGATTAATAACCTTTCTCAAAAGTATAAACATGTTTTATATTGAGATTCATCTATGTTGGATTGCTTAATGCAATAGAAGCACCCATCATTTGGAAGGAATAAAAATCCAATGGTAGATAATAATTTTTTTAACATATCTTTACTTATTTTTTGGCAATCCTTTACCCATGTTTTGACCCCTTTTAGTCCATCCTTCCTTTGGGGTCGATTCCAGAAATTATGGGATATTTTGGATTCTTTTGGGGATTTTCATGGTTGCTAAATTATTTTACCAAACTATTATCCCTCCCAATTTCAAAACACCCCCCTAGAAAATGGATAATATATGGTTCAATAATGGTTTTTCAAATCATCTTCCCACCTAGGGGAAACCATGTACCCCAGATAAAAGGGGAACATGTATAGATCATCGTTTCTCAGAACCATATACCCCTTCATCTAACCATGTGAACATTTTTTAATTACTCCAAAAATAAATTTAATATAAAAAACCCTCTTATTTATGTTTATTAATACTATAATTCTTCCCAAATATGAATTTCCTTCCTTAAAGGACCTCAATAATAAATTTTGGCTCCCCCAACAACCTCCTTTTTCAAAACAGTGTTTCAGTGGAAGATATGATCCCTCTCTAGTTAATAGATCTCCACATGGGCATTCTATTTTGATATTTATTATTCTAATCCATTGATAGTATTAGATCATCATTGTATTTTTGGATCTAAACTAAATTTCATTAGATATAATCCATGTCTTGATAGAACATTATTCATGATCTGATTCATATATCTTCTACTCCTTCGATTAGTGTTGGAGTTTCCATTGTGGGTATTTATCATTTGATTACAACTATTATAGGTTGGCAGTTCCATTTGAGATTTTCCGTGGAATAGAAAACCTTAATTGATTATTTTTTTGAAAAACCTTTAAATTAATTTATAAATACCCAATTTTATATGATTTGAAATTTTAATTTGAAATGGAATGGATTCTAAGAAAAAATCCCAATTTTAACGGAATTGGATTTGTGTGATGAATTTTGAGAATAATATAATTAATGTAATGATTTAATAATTTTTTTCAAAAATGGATTAAATTTAAATGATGAAAACCCATGTTGAATTTTGGATTGAAAATGTATTAAATGTTGAAAATTAAATGTCTTCATTTTGGAAATATTTTTAGCATATATAATATTTTAAGTCATTTTAATTGTGAATGATGATTGATTAAAATAAGTTAAATTTCGGATTATTTATTGATTTATTGAGAACATGTTAACTATATTAGTTATTAAATTATTTGGGAAAATCATGTTTGGATCATAATCCTCTAGAAATGTATTAATAATGAATAATCTGAAAAAATCGTAGTTTAGCCAAATTATCCCTAATAGGATATCGATGATCCATATTCGTCCTGAGCCTGAGGGATATGTGAACACTTGTTTATCCATTATCACTAATTTTAGAATTGTCAGGATTATATAAAAAGAAACAAATGTACTTTAGGGGAAATGATCATGGTGCTTGTTGTGTGTGATTTTATTATATATAAATTTTTTGACAGAACATAGTTTCTCATACAAAATTATTTATATAAATTCATTTATATAAAATTTTAATTTAATCCATATTTGAAATTTTTACGATGACTTAAAAGAAATCACATTTTGTTTTAAATATGAAATTGATACATTATTCCATTCCTTGTTTTAGTTAAATTCAAATCAGTATTGGTTCATTATTATGGAATCTATTATGGAACACATGGTGACACCCCATTGATATTATTTATCAAACCCTATCTTTCCCTTTAGGATTTTTTAGATTATATTAAACTATATCCTAAAAAAGGTAAATCTCTACCTGATGGTGGTGGATGTTCATGATCCTTTATATTGTGGTATGTTGATGGTGACCAATGGAGTTGTATAATTATTACACATTGTTTTTTGTGACTATATTCTGATAGAAATTATGGTTTTCATTTTTTTGTTTATCTTTATTCATGGGTACTGTTTTACATTTTAAACATATAGTACTTTTTCTTTTAAGAGTATTAACATAATGACTTGTATTTTATTTTTCTTCCACACTTTTTAGCCAATATAATTCCCACTATATTATTTTATGATGGAAAGTTATTGTCACTAACCTATGGGGATCATTAATTCCCTTCGGGCTATGTCAGAACCATCTTGGGTATTTGTGTACCATGTTATTTGGGTTTTTTGTGACAAATTATGTGCAAGTTGAGAAACGTTTCTCAATGTTTTCATGTGGTTTGAGATGTTGTGGTATACATCAGGTAAGATTGATCGGACTTGGGAAGTAGTTATGTGAATTATCCTATAAATATCTTTTCATAATGAGACCTATGTAACTAATGGTGGTGGGGGGAACTGTTTATAATAAGAATTTTGTTATAAGTTTTATATTTTTATAGTTTTATTTTATTTTTCTACAAAATTCATGACTTTTGAACTCTATTTAACTGAATTGAAAAATCTACAATTATACTTAAATTGTGGAACTGATTACATTGTTAACATTTTATTAATATATATTGATGGGGTGTAGAATAATTCCTCTAATAATTCCATTAAACCAGTATGATGAGATAGATGTCGTTGAATTATAGAAAAATAAATATTTGTTAACGAAAATCTCCCCAAGTTACTGTTGTGTTCTATCCAAGCTCTGGGACAGGCAGCCACACCACTTCTCATTTAAGATCCAGATATTAAACTTCTAATCGGTGACACAAAATATTGTACACAAGAGATTGTTTTCATGAAAAAAAACATCTTTCCAATGATCTAAAGATCTTCAAGGGGCTAAGGATTGGTTGAATATAATTGAGTGACTTTTTGAGTTCTTTGGAACGAATGATTCAATTAAATAGAAGTGTTCTACCTTCAAGATTGTGGGGCTTGGTTTAAGGTAGTGGGATTGGATGATGAAGATTTAGAAGCATGAATTCATGTAGTGTAATGACATAAAGGTAATTTTTATTTATCATTTCAATCAAGAGTCCATTGTTTTATAAAATTCTATGGGGTTTATAATATTTGGTAATGTGACAAGACCTTGACTCAGTATGAAACCCACTTTATTGAACTAGTATTCTTTTCTCCTATGATTATGACTAATAAGAAGATTATGGAATGCATATTTGAGATGGGAATTTAAGATGATATTTGATCCCAGGATTTCATGATAAATATGACTTCTTATGATGATGTAATCATTAGAGCATCAATGGATGATACTAAACTATTCAGTATTTTAGGGTTGATGAGAGTTCCTTTTTTATTCTAGAGGTATATTTGTGAGTTCCATTATCGAAATTAGGATATTTGATGAGTCTCATGGATGCTCTCATCATTTGCGTTCTTCTATACACCATGTATTAATGAAAGAGTCCCTATGAATTACTTCTGTTGTGGAAAGGTTGGAAATTCAAAATAGGTTTTCACTAAGGCTCCAATGATCTATAGTTTCTATAGATTCTTAAGTGATAGTGTAAAATTATATTATATATTTTATTCCTACAGTAGTGAAATTGGTTTATCAGTACCTAAAAATACAAAGGTTCAATAATATTATTCAACAAAAAATATATCCATCCACAAGAATCCAAAACAAAGCTGCCTCGTAGAGTGGAAGATTCTATAGAGAATTTTGATAAGGGTACAATATCTATCATAAGTACCATCACCATAATTTCATCCATAATGATAGATTTATTTGATACTAGTGAAATTCACTCATAGATATCAGCCCATGATGTTGATTTTATAACAATACCTATATAGATTTTATATTCTATGATGGATATTACTACCCTTATCAAAATGATAATTGAGAAAGGTCTTCAGGGTACTGTTTGTGTTTTGTTTTTATAAGATATTAATCCAACATGTAATTTTCATAAACATGGTATTAAGTCTCATGAATTCACTATCTTATTGGATTGGATTTTATATCATTAGGCTTGGATTGAATATTATCATATGTGGGACACCATTATCGTGCAAGGTTTGGTTAGACATGTCTTTTATAGAGAATGAGACCTGATATTGATTAGATCATAGAGATGATTTTGTATTTTGGTAAGTTAATATTAGTGTTTTATTTTTTTTACATTGTGAAAGATTCATTGTGGGGTGATATCAATCTATTTTTCATCGAGTTTCATGATGTATTTCCTTATCATTTCACTAATCTTACACTAATAAAAGAGGTTATGTTTTTTATTTATTTACTACTGATTACTAAAAATTCAACTTTTAATTCTTATAATATTGAAATAGATTAATTGATATAGTTGAAGAACCAATTAGGTGATTTTATTGGGAACAGTTTTTTATTCCCAAGTGAGTCACCTTGGGTAACACATACTCCCTTTTCTAAGAAAACAGATTGTTTTGTTCACCTATGAATTTATTATCTAAATATAAATTGAGTTATCGTAAAGAAAAGGTATCTATGGAATTAGATATATGATCATTTTGGAATGATAAATGGTTTTATGTGGTTCTCTGAGATAAATCTTCGGTCTGGCTACCACTAGTTGCGAATTAAACAATCTGAATTGCAAAAAACATCCATCCGGAGAAGGAATGAATATTAAAAAAAATTATTACTTTTATATTTTCTAACCCATGATCTTTTAGTATTTATGAAATTTAAGAATATTATTTTCCATTAGTACCTCCCTACGTTCATTGTAAAATTTTTTTGACGATGACTTGGTTTACTCAAAATTCAAAGATGGTCATGTGTGTCATCAAAGGATAGTACTGTAGATTTTTAGATATCACTACCTTTATGAAAATACCATGAAATTTTGTTTCTAGATTTTTGACGTAGAGTTCTTAGGACACGTGGTCTAATAAAATTTTATTTTATTTGATCCTGGGAAGGTGAAAACTATTATGACATGGGAATAATAACAAAATGTTTTCGAGATTCAGAGCATCTGGGGTTTAGTAAGTTATTACAACTAGTTTTTCAAATATTTCTCATCGTTGGAATACCTAATGACCACCATCACATAGGAGGGAGTGATGTTCTTATGTAATGATAAATTTTAGACTTATTTTGTTGAGTTGAATCACATTTTGACTACTTCATAGTGTTTTCTCTTCTATAGGTCGTGCAAGGATATGTGGCCTTTAATGACACAATATGTTTGGGTTTGGGATATTTTATTATTTAGGGTGATCAACTCATTTTCTATTGCCCTAAACAGCATAGGACATAAAATAATAATTATCTAACCCATGATCTCACACTCTCAACTGTGAAACATACTCATAAACGATAGTGGTATTACTATTATGGATAAATATTTTCAAACTAGTCTATTCAAATAACCCGGAGTTATATCTTTTATCAAAAGGATTTGAATATCTATTAGAGTTATTGGGAGAATCATTAGTAGTTGTTGGATTTAGGCATTTCATATACCCTAAGAAAGTCTAAATTCACCTATGTTACATTGATCATAAAACTTCTAACTCAATAAGTCATATAATCTTTAAAAGTGTGGAATTTTATGGATCCATTTGAACAATTTCATTTAAGAGTCTATAAAAATTATTAGAAGGCAATTTTAAAAAATGTTCACTTTACCTCCTCTCTTATTGCGATGACACTTTAGGAAACATAATAATAGGATTATTTCTATGGAATTAGAGACTCGCTTCATGGTAGGGAAACCATTATTAAGTTTTCATTCTCCATGAAGGGTATTATATGTCTCCAAAAATGGTATGTTTTTCCGTTTTTCATGAGGAAGGTTGTGATGGGGGGCTGTCATGGTTCTTAGTAGTTAGTGCACCTGGGTACCATGAATATGATCTATGATATATGGTGATGATTATGGTGGCTAATTATGAGATGGTACATCACTACATTTTTTTCATGTTATTATACATTCCAACAAGTTAAGGCATAAACCAAAAACCTTCAAGTTTGTTTTATACCCTTCCAATTACAACTTGGAATTTGGAAGCGATTTTTACATACATAATTTTTGGACTCCCACATAAAATTAGGAACAATAATGTGATATGGTTTGAGATTGATCAGTAGAACAAATCTCTAAATTTAAACCCATTAACGATACATCCAATGCAGAGTATTTAGGAATCCTTTACATTCAAGGGTTTTTTTGGTTGTATGGTGTTCTAATTTTGATATTCTAAGAAAGAGATCCTAGGTTCACTAATTGTTTATTGAGAGGACACTTGAAGGAAATGGGATCTCATGTGAGCATGATCATGGTATATCATTTTTAGATGGCTATACAGATTAAATTTTCTCTACATATTTATAAGTACTTTCTCTATACATTTTTCCATTATTTTGGTAGATTTTGGGACAACCACTTTAGAATGGTTGAGTTTTCCCATAATAGTAGTTACCATTAATCCATTCCTATGGATCACTTAGAGGCATTGTGTGGACGATATTTTAAAACTTGGTTGTGTTTGTTGGATATTAGTTGATGTTTGTAGGTTGGAACAATTTTGGTTTAAGATATTATAGAAAAGATTATATTGATTTTTCATATAATGGTGATGGAATAGATCAGGTAAAAAAATTATTTTTATTTCATTCAATAATTGTTGGAGTTTATTCATTGTGATTTGGTATTCTTAACTGTTTCAACATGGTTGGGTCACCAACGTCTTAGGAAACAAGGAATACTTTCACCAAAATTTATATAGACCCTTCGAGGTTGTTGAGAAGGTGGGTAAAGTTGATTACCTTTTAAAACATGAACTACAGTTGATTTTGATATATAATTTCTTTTGTGCATCATAGTTTCTAATGCTTATGTCAACACTTATATGATCTTGTGCTTCGAGGATCATGATGTTGATCCTGAATTATCCATTTCTGAGTATGAATTTATAATTTTTTATTATATGGGAAATTTAGTTCATGGGAGGAAGAAAATTTGGTCCATGTCCTATGGAATCTGAGTTATGATTCACATGATATATGTGAGTGTGACACAATGATGATAAATAAATCGACTCATTTTTAATACAATGCTTTCTTGGTAGTCTTTATGTGTATAAATATATTTTATGTTGGGGGAGTTATGACATATCATTTATTTGTTTTTGGATATACTAAACCATTTTTTACCCCCTTATAATTGGTTCTTTTTATGGAACTTTTTCGTACATTTTGAGAAATTTTAGAGGATTTTGTATTGTGCATGGTTGGTAGACTGTTTAAGAAAAACCTATCTCCATAGAAAAATGGGACCCCATGTATAGTTTGGAATACAATATTGGAACAAGGATTCATTATTGTGCACCCACCCAGGTGAAACTGTGCACTGTAAATATTAGGGGTGAATGGATGGTCCATGGTTTCCCAAAACAATGTTACCCACTCTAGCTAACCATACATGCATTTATTAATTAATTAGAGAATTAATTTAACATTCCCAAAACCCTTTTTTAAGTTTCTTAATCCTCCCATTATACCCCCAAATTATTTACCTTAATTATAGTTTGTCAGAATTCTTTTTTCGATCCTCGAACATCATCCTTTCGTTAATCAATGTGTCATTGGATGATATGATCCATCTATATTAAGTCGATATCCTCTTGGATGTTATCTTAAAATATTACATATTATCCTCCATACAGATTATTAGATCAAAATGTTTTTGATGGATCTAAACTCTATTTGATTTTATATAATCTTTTTCTAGATATATCTTGAAACCTGGTCCTATTTATAGATCTTCATCACCTTCGATCTTTGTTAGTGTTTTTGTTATGAGTGTTGATCATTTCTTTCTATTATTAAAGGTTCCATATGATATTTTCCATGAAATTGAAACTTTCAATTTCATGACTTGTTTTGAAATATCAATCTATTAATTCATAAAACATGATAAGATATGATTAGAAATTTGAATTTTAAATGGATGGTATTTTTATAAAAACATGTAAATTCCGATGGAATTAGAATTGTATGATGAATTTTTAGAATAAGGTAATTGATTAAATGATATGATATTTGTTTTGAGAGAATAGATTCAATTTATATGACGAAAAATCGTGTTTAATTTTGGATTGAAAAGTCATGAAATGTTGAAAACCCTATTTTGTATTTTGGAATTTTTTCCATAATTAAGATATGTTTTCTCCAATTTTACATTGAATAATTATTGATTTCAAATGATTTTATTTTTTCATTAGTTTTTTATTGATTTAGTACATACTAGTCTAGGTAGTTAGTGAGTTATTTTGGAAAATAATGCTTCTATCTTGATCCCCTAGAAATGGAATATTGATGAAAAATCCTACAAAAACCTAGTTAGGTATGATTGTCCTTGATGGGATGTTGATGAGTCATATTTCACCTAAAACTAAGGGACATGTCTACACATGTTTAGACAAGATCCATGATTTTAGAAGTGTGAGGATCCTATAGAAAAAAACTTACTTACATTAGGGAAGATGATCATAGAGCTTATTGTGTGTGTTTTTATTATATATTAAATTTTTAATAGAACTATTTTATGCATGCCCAATTATTTATATAAATTATTTTTAATAAATGTTTTATTTATTCAGTATTAGAAAATTTTCCTTTAATTGAAATCAAATCATGTTTCCTTTTAAATATTAATATGATATATTATTCCATGGCCTACATTTTTTAAATTGAAGGAATGATAGTTTTATTATTATGGAATCTATTACTAAAGACATAGTGAGAACCTAATAGCATTTATAGATCAAACTATATCGTTTCCATTAGACTTTTTTAAATTTTATTATCTGAGGTCTGAGAAAATGTAAATCACCACTAGGAGGTGAGGATGTTATTAGTCCATTAGACAATATAGTGGTGATGATGACAAATTAATCTACTATCCACTGAAAACAAAGGGATTTATGATACTGTTGGTTGGTTAATATTATGGTTTCCTTTGAGTTTTTTATCTATATATTTGGGTACTATATTAAATTTTTGACTTTTTCTATATTATCCTTTAGGAGATTCTATATACTTGCATGTAGCTTATTTGTATTCCAATTTTTTGTCAAAAAACAATTCCCTCTTTATTCATGTCTGATTCTAGAAACTTATCACCAACCTGTGTGGATAAGGAATTTCCTTGAAGCTATTACATAGTTGTCTCAGATATTTTGGTACCAAGGTGTCTAGGATGGATTTTAAAAAATGGATTATGTTTCTCAAGAAGATATTTATGGAAATGGGATGTGATAAATAGGAAAATGTTTCAATTAAAGAGTATTTTCACAAAAATGATGTTGATCAATGGTATTCATTGATCTAGAATACTATATAGGAAGAGAATAAAAATCACAGTATAGAAATCTTTTAAGGATCTATTCTTCAATAAATATATCCATCATCATGAAAAAACAAACCTAAATAGAAAATTTATTATCTTAAATAAAAATTAATAATAAGATATTACTTAGTATAAGGATACATTTACAAGGTTATACAGTTCTACTATAGATTACATATGCAACACAAAGTAAAAAAATAGACTATTTCATTGAAGGTATTAATCCAATTATCCAAATGGTATTTATCTACAAAATTGTTTCAACATATGATGAAATGGTTTTTTTGTTTCATCAAATTTTATTATTAATTTTCTTGATCCTAAATGTCTTAGTGAATTCAAGAAAAAAGAGGATGAATGAGCACTAATAAAAAGGGAATTCATCAGTGAAGAAGAATAGAATGAAGAAATTTCCACCTTATGAGAACCGTGGAAACAATAATCCTACAAAATGCTTTAAGGGAATGGTAGTTTTTTGTAATTGTGGAGATAAGTTTCATCATTATAGATAAATACATGTTAATAAATAAAAAAATATTATTCATTGTGTCTAATTGAGTGATATCAAGCACTATGAAAAGGAATTCGCCATGTGTGAAGAGAATCAACCATAGAAAAGTCCAAGGGTAGAAGTATAATCTTATGTGATAAATATAGACTAAGAGGAAGTACCAAATGATTTGGTGAAAGGTATTTTTACTATAAATTCTAATTTATCTAATTTTATATTTGATTATAAATACTTGAACTATTTTATATCTTTCATGTTTTTAGATGAATTTATATATTTCTCTACACCATTAAGAAATTGAGTATCAGTTAGGAATCCTAGTGTAAGTATCACTGTAATTTGGATTTCTCTAAATATCCCCACTATGAAACGTAAATGTGATTTGTTTTCTCCCCGTATTATTATATTTATGGATGACTTTGATATAATCCTCGGTATGGAATGTGTTTCAAAATATGATTAAAACTTTTCTTCCATGAATAATTAAATTAACATTTATGATGAATATTTATATTTCCTTATAATTAAAGAGGAGAAATACTAATCTAATATATTTATAGATCAACCCCCAATAACATTAATGAATGAGATTCTTAAGGATGAGGAGAAAATAAAATCTAGAGATAGAGAAGGTAATATTAAAATTGGGGATGCAACTATTTTATCAGAATACATTGTTAGATTTCCTAAAGAATTACATATACATCCCTGAGATCATGATGTTGAGTCTTCCAAATATTTAATCCCTCATGAAGTACCAATATCAAATAATCTCGATAGAATTGCCACTATAGAATTATTGGATTTGAAGAAACAACTAGAAGAGTTGGGTGATAAGGGATTTATTTTCCCCAGTGGTTTTACATTGGGATCCAATGTTTTCTTTGTTAATAAGATAAAATAGATCAATGAGACATTGAATTGTTTATAAGGAAATAAATTTTATTATGATAAATACAAAGTATATGTTTCTTCTCATTGATGACCTGCTAGATGAACTTGAAGGAGCCCAATTTTTTTTAAATATTAAACTTCATTATTGGTATCATAAAATTTGAGTAATGAAGTATGAAATCCCAAAGATATATTTCCAAATAAGGTATGTAAATTATCATTTTATAGGTAATTCCATTTAGATTTAATAACCCAAACTCTGTTTTTTGGATCTATTGAACTGAATTTTTAAATATTATCAGGTTGTTTTTTGGTTTACATTTATGATATTTTGGTGTATTATATAAGTTTTGAGGACCATGAGAATCACTTTAGAATAAATCTTGAGGCTCTTAATAGGAAATAATTTAATTTTAAATTTAGTTAGTTTAATTTCTGTTTTCAATAATTTTATTTTCTTCTCTATATTATCATTATGGATGGAATCACTATCCATATTATGAATAAAAAGGAAACCATAGAATGGACTACCTAAACCATCTTAACTGTGGTATGTAGTTTCATTTTTTTTTCTAAGGTTACAATTGGTAATTCATTTATAATTTTTCGTGATTTTCTAATCTATTAACCAAGATTATAAAAAAGGGATAAGTTTATTTAGACATAGGAATGTGATGAATGTTTTGAGGAACTATTGAGGAGATTGGTTAGTGATCCAATTTTAACAATACCATCAATAAATGATCAGTTTGTAATATATGGCGATGCTTCAAAGAATGGTATTAGTTGTGTACAAATTTTAATGATAATCATATTTCATATGCATTAAGTATATTAAATAATCATGAAGACAACTAACCAACCCATGATCTTAAGTTTGCATCTGTAATATTTCCTTAGATGATATAGACATATTATCTCTATGATAAAAAATTAGTAATATACATGGATCATAAAAGAATAAAATACATATTTTCATTAAATTTTATCAATATGATACAAAGGTGATGGCTTGAGCTACTCAAGGATTATTATTTCTCTATACACTAGCACCTAGGGAAAGAAAATTACCTAGAAGATGAATTGAGTGGGAATGATCATGGATTATTAACCAAATGTGGATATTAAGAGATAACATGTCAATATATAATGGGAATATGTAAATGGGAATTATTAAGGAATAATATACATCGATCATTTTCAAATGATTTCGAGACTATATTTAATAAAAAATATAAAAATTTCTCAGCCTGATAATGATAACATTCAAAAAAAATTAAATCTATGAATGATGGGAAATTATTAAAATTTATTTGTGAATATTGTGTTCTAAAATTTTTAATAGATTATTTTTTTCATCTACACATGAGCTCAAAAATTAATATTTGGATGATTCTAAAAGGTCTAATTCATATATACTCCATAGCATAAAAAATATTAATAGGGACTTGGGTGAGAATTTCTGTGGGATAACATGAAGAAGGAAATTGGGGATTATCTATCAAAATGTTAGTTTTTTTCTTGAAGTTTAAGCCATGAGACAGCATCAAATGGGATTTCTACAATATCTTCTTCTTCCTGTGTGGAAATATAATGAAATTACTATACACATTTTCACTAGACTACCAATGACACCTATAACGAATAATGTAATATGGTTTATCATTGACATACTATCCAAAAATTTATATTTACATAATATTAGAGAATATGTAAATATTTAGTGCTTCATAATTCTCTACATTATTGATGTTTTGAGACTTTGTGGGACACTTATTTTGATCATTTGTAATTTTGATTGGTGTTTTACATTAAAATTTGTGAAGGGACTTCATAAGTCACTTGAGGATTAGCCTCATTTGAGCACTGTCTACCATCCTAAAACTGATAGACAATATTAAAAACTATTCAAAAATGTAAGAAAACATGTTTTCTTATGAGGTATGGATATTTTTCATTTTAAGTTATTTTTTATGGCCTATTTTGAGTACCCATTATTTCTTAATGGAGTATTAGGGGTGTTTTGGGTTGTTCTGAGCTCAGAGACTATATTTTTTGAAAAATGGACATGCTTCATAGTTTTGAGAAATTGTATAAGTTAAGAAATATAGATACTTATACCTGTGAAAACCGGTCCATGCCTCTATCAGAAGGCACATGGTTTAAGGGAATTGTGTGGATGGGGGTCCTTGACCATTTGAGGGGATCTATATTTTACAATATTTATTGAGACATGGTTCACACATTATTTCCAAAATATTGTGTATGAAACCATTCAAGGGTCCCATTAACATAAAAAAGTGTGTATTATTGGTGTATAGATTGTCCAATAAAGTATCCAAATTATATTGAACATTATTTCTTGGGAGAATTGAAAAACATATCTAAATATGTTTTAAATTTTTTACCTATTTAATTACATTCTCTATTTGATATAACATTACTCTTTTGACATCCTTTGAAGTCCATTTCATATATTTGTCTCCCAATTATCCCCCCAAAATAGAAATTGAATGTCATCAGTCTTGTTGGATTTCCACTGGTAAGTTCATCTAGGATGTTGTTTCACTCTTCATATGACTATGTATCGATAAATTGGTTTAGGTTCAAGATAATATTACCTATTTCTAGGTTAGTTTTTGTAGCGACCCCCAAAACCGGGGTGCTTAATGAGACATGATATACTTAACATTACATCATTTCAAGATTAAATATCTTGTCTCATCACAATAGAGGATCGCGAGGCTCGGGATTCTGGGAAACCAGCTGCTTCTCATTAGCTTCATTAATATCAACCGTGCCTGAAAAATTTTAAACAAAACGTAGGGTGAGCAAAAATGCCCAGTAAGGGGTTTTAAAAACACATTTTTTTAAAAAAAAAATTCCTTTCTTAAGTCCTTTTGAAATGAATAAAAATACTACCCTAAAACAAAACATTGTCATTTCCTAAAAACATGAAATCCATCTCTGTTTGAAAACCACTTTCATAAAGAAACACGTACTTGAAATGAACATGATCAGAGTGAGCAAAATAAACAATGCATAACGTTAAAACAGGGTTACTTCAATTCTAAAAGATTTCTATGACTTAAGCAGGGAAAGACATGCATATCATGGTTCATGAGTAGAAAGCAGACCATCTAACAATTTACCATACGAAAAACAGTTCTTGTCACATAAAGTGCATTTTCATAATCTTAGGAGCTTTCAACTAGGGGTTGTCCTGTTAGTTGAACTAACCCCTGGTAACCTTTATCATTACATGCAGAGGGGATGTATAATCCTGGACTTTGTCATGACTTTTCATCATGACCGTATAACATACTTAATAGGTCGAGGCTCACCGCCCACCCTGTTTCTTTAGCACTAGTCAAGGCTAACTTGCCAAGACCGTCGTACATGTTCGTCTCATGAGACTCTTGCTTTACCCAATGCATTGGAGCGCTGTATAATTCTGGGCGCACCCGTCACATCATTCTTATTGTGCTATATAATTCCGGGCGCACCCGTCACATGTAAGTCCTATACTTCCCTCACATATCTTGACATGGTCATACATTCATGGGGTTTCATGCATTCTTACTTTAACCCCATTTTCACATATGCATAACATGAAAACAGTTCTTTCATTAAAAACATTAAGACATGCATGCTCATGCTTTTTGCATATAAAAGTTAACATGGGTTTTAAGAAAGTAAACATAACACTTAACATTCCATACATCAAAAATTTCCAATTAAAGCATGGTCACTCATTAATTACACATGTGATGATGAATGGATATACTAGGCGTTTAATACAGGCAGCTGGGGTTACAAAGTGCATAATCAGTTCATTATGTATGTTTGTGTAAACTTTTCCATTATCACATGGGAACACACCTACCAATACATGAATGCATTTATAAAAGTTCAAGAAGCCCATACTATCCATTTTTAGGAAAAATCCTGATTATCTGAAGCAGTGATAAATGAAAATTCTCAGTTTCGAGAGTGATTCTGAAATCCAACCAACCCATAAATTCATCATGTTATACCGAAATACATTACAAAAGGGATAATAAGACCAAGTACACGTTGGTTTACATACACATCGATATAATCGCATGTATGTATTTACCAATATACTTCGTATACTTGCATGATTTTGCATGTTCGTACAATTACCCAAAACCTCCATGTTTATAGGCGAAATAAAAACCAGTGTTATAGACACGAAAGAAGAATTGTATATTTGTATATGTCCTCTTATTCTTATGTGTATAACATTAAAATTGAGATAAAAAGAACTCTAAAAGAAAACTGCCTTTAACCAAATCGAATTCTGGATGAAGAAAGCAGTGGTAACCGGTTCTTAAGGCCATGATGCAAATTCATATACACATATATATTTATGTAAGGTGTGTATAAATTATAGTGTACCAAGGCCGGAGGAAACTAAACATAAGAGGGGATTTTTTTCCTTTTACCCACTATTCGATTTGTCAAGGGAGAGAGATCTCAAATTCTGGGTTCTCACCCGGTTCACACATACCTGGAATATATACATACATAACATGTATATATATATATACTCCAAAACTTCAACACAATAAAATAAACATGCCTCTTACCTTCGGAGAGGAGGAAAAGAAATGATGAATGAGGCAAGGGGAACCAGGGGTATAAACATAGAAGTTGGAGATACATATATATACATACTTATAATCCGAATATACACATGTTTATAAGAAAACCGAAGTTTAAAAATCAAACTTTATAAATAGGGTACGATCCTTACAAACTGGAGATGAGGAGAAGAGAAGGCGATACAACAAGTGAGAATCAGGTGTATAACCATTAGGATGTATATATGTATATACATAACAC
Organism: Viscum album; assembly: GCA_963277665.1. Taxonomy (NCBI): domain Eukaryota; kingdom Viridiplantae; phylum Streptophyta; class Magnoliopsida; order Santalales; family Viscaceae; genus Viscum; species Viscum album. The sequence continues at coordinate 617,167,625 of OY728136.1, forward strand.
ATATATATATGTATATATATATATAAACGAAACCCAAACGGAAACCATGGCAAAAACCTCTCCCTTACCTTAGCTCGACGAGGAGGAGGAGGAGTGAACGAGGCAGCAACGACGTCTGGAGGTCGGAGGGGTCAAGGAGTTCGGTGCAGGCCCTTCGGCCTTTGATGCAACAAGGGGTTAAAAAAACAGAAGGAGAAGAGGGCTTTGGGGGAAGAGAAGTCGTCGGCCGAAACATCCGGGGTCGGTTTGTGGAAATATGGGAGGGGCTCGGGTCCACTCGCCGGCCTACATGAAGAAAGCGGAGCCCTACACTACTGGTTCGATGAGGCAACGTGGGAGAAGACTCCGTGGCGCGAGGAAGAAGAGAAGCGCGACGTGGAGAAAAAAAAAGAAAGTCGACGGCCGAGATTAGATGCGATGCGATCGACGGCTCAGGATGTAGCGCGATAAAAAGAATCGGATAGCCGTGATCCGGGGGAGAGAGGATCGGACGGCTGGAAACTCACCGCGGTTTAAACACGGTTTTTCTACAGTTTTTTTTTAAAAAAAGAAACGCTTTATTAATAAAGTTATTATTAATTTAACACAACATTATTAAACTCAAATATTAAATTAACATTCATTATTTTAATAAAGGTCATTTGTCAATTGATTTAATCAAAACTAATTTATATTATCATTATTAAACCACTCTTATTAAAAAAATATATATTGATTTCATCAAAACGTTTTATTATAAGTATATACATATATATATATATAAAACATCAAAAAATTAATATTATATTGTCATTATTATTAATCCTTAATTATTAACTACATAATTTTTCGTTATGAAAAAATAAATATTAAGAACATTGAGTAGTAAAAACATAACACAAGTATATATATTTTAATTTCCCTTGCTAGCTATCTACCCTAATTTTCTTAATTAGAAGATATCATTTAATGCAACTATATTTTATCACACATACAAGTGTGTTGATTATTACCATGAAACACGCAAGTGAAAGAAACCATAATTTGACGTAGTTTCTAAAATAGTTAATAAAAGGTTAAATCATACGAGAAATAAGGTATCTATTTTGATGCAAACTCATAAATGAAATCCAACAGGTTTGATATAACTAGAAAAACAAATGTTTAATTGTTCAAATAAAAAGTATAGTGGAAGAGGACAATAATATTAATTTTTCTCCATTTGAAACATAAAATAAAATTCGTATTTTGGAAAACAAAAGGTAATTAACATTGGTGTCATTTTAAAACAATTAAAGAAAAACTGCCCACTTATCATTCCGATCATTTTACCCCCAATGGTCAAAATGAACATGGGATTCGTTGGGAACCAACGGTCGGATTTATGGCTGTTTGAGGTCCAACGGTCATCTTTGGTGCTTATAAAAGGGTTTGGTCTCGGGTGTCCCTTACTCCAAGTGACCGAAGAAGAACAGAAGATGGTTCGTGTGATCCCCTTGGTGTTGAGCACGGTCGCGGTGGCGTCAGCCATTCTTATGTTCCTTATAATGGATGCTCGAAATCCCTACCGCATACTCGGGATCCTAGTAGTTCTAAGCAGTCTTCCTATCGTTGTAATCGGATTCTTGGTTGGAATCTTTGGTTAGTGATGTTTTGATCGTGGGGAGTTGTAATCGTCATGTTTCTTAGTAAAGGAGTGTTTCATTCATGCTTGTTGCTATGGATTTTCATTTATTTTCATTTTCTTTTTATAGAAAGATGGTTCAATTAAAAGGGGAAACATATCATTACACAAAACATGAATTCTCGGGTTGTTACATTATCTCCCCCTTAAAAGAATTGCGTCCTCGCAATTCTATTCGTAAAAGACAAGAAAAAGACTTCGGTCGCACAACATTACCAAAACTGAAGGCCTGGCTCAGTTAACGGAACCCCTAAACTGGTACACAGCTCCTCTGTTTCCCTGACCCAGATACACTTTGAGCAATAAGACTTGTACTCCTGCTCAGGGGCACTACACGCAGGCTTCCACAGGGAGGCCCATGCAATAAACAACTATGAGACGTCCGAGCGGACGAATCCCCTAGTAACCCTTCGAACTTCATCACGATCGAGGTAGTTGAGGGGGATGGCGCGATTGAGAAGGCTGACGTTCAGGATCTGGAACATGTAGGCGGCTCTGAGGTGGCCATCCTGGGCTGCTACGAGAAAGCAAGCTCGGGCGGAGAAGTTTCATGCCATAGAGAAACACTGAAAAATCCCTTCATGGTATCTCCCCCTTCGCCTATAGTAGGGGAGATGGGTGGTGGCAAGGAGGTGGATCACATGTTCATTCTCCTGACATGCACGGAGAATTTCCAGACTATTCGCTATATCCAGAAAACATTGGCAGGACCCTCGTAGGTGAAGAAAAGAGGGAAAGTCCACCATACAAGTTCTGATCAAGACAACCTCTACTAACTCGTCAGGTAGAGACGAGAGGTTCATCTGACTTGCCATCTAGAAGAAAAGGTAAATAATAAAGGTCACTTAACAACACTAAGAGGAAAGAGATCATAAACTTTTTAATTAAGAAAGTTTACACATTAATGTCTGAGTTTTCCAGACGAACACCACAAAGAGAGGCGAAACTCTCTAACTCCACAAACCATACACAGGATGAACATACAGAACTAAACTCATGGGAACATTTATATCGCCTCTTGAGTTTAGCGTGAGGGGTGTGAAGTTGGGAAACGTCGGTGTACACTTCTTGCCTAAGAGACACATGTGTGGACTCATTCTCCAATGCTCCGAAGTCCATTAACAGGCCCCAGAAGCCATAGTGCAGGACCTGGCATAGATAAGCTGCTCGAAGATCTCCGGCAGCAGCCGCTTCTTGGAAAGGGTTATCTAGCATTGTTCCAAATTCCTCTCCAGCCGTAAACACTCGGAAGAGTCCTTCGTGATACCATCCTCGACGTGAATACGAGGGAAACTGAGTCATCATCATTAGGAGATAGTCCATCCCTATTCCCTGGTGGAGACTAAGCACCCTAGATGAGTTCGACACATCGTACAAGCGCTTACACGTCATGCGAATGTGAGCATAGTTCAGGAAGTTTTCACAGCTGACTAGAGATATAATGTTCTCTAGAGCCTCGGTGGGGAGTGACAGAAGGTCAGTAGGTACATCAGCCATCTGAAAATTATTTTTACTTAGTTAGTCTTAGCAATATATTTATATCACCTGGTTTTCCAGAGTTTCCCGAACCCATCCTCTGATACCAACGGTAGCGACCCCCAAAACCGGGGTGCTTAATGAGACATGATATACTTAACATTATATCATTTCAAGATTAAATATCTTGTCTCATCACAACAGAGGATCGCGAGGCTCGGGATTCTGGGAAACCAGCTGCTTCTCATTAGCTTCATTAATATCAACCGTGCCTGAAAATTTTTAAACAAAACATAGGGTGAGAAAAAATGCCCAGTAAGGGGTTTTAAAAACATATTTTTTTTTTAAAAAAATTCCTTTCTTAAGTCCTTTTGAAATGAATAAAAATACTACCCTAAAACAAAACATTGTCATTTCTTAAAAACATGAAATCCATCTCTGTTTGAAAACCACTTTCATAAAGAAACACGTACTTGAAATGAACATGATCAGAGTGCGCAAAATAAACAATGCATAACGTTAAAACAGGGTTACTTCAATTCTAAAAGATTTCTATGACTTAAGCAGGGAAAGACATGCATATCATGGTTCATGAGTAGAAAGCAGATCATCTAACAATTTACCATATGAAAAACAGTTCTTGTCACATAATGTGCATTTTCATAATCTTAGGAGCTTTCAACTAGGGGTTGTCCTGTTAGTTGAACTAACCCCTGGTATCCTTTATCATTACATGCAGAGGGGATGTATAATCCTGGACTTTGTCATGACTTTTCATCATGACCGTATAACATACTTAACAGGTCGAGGTTCACCGCCCGCCCTGTTTCTTTAGCACAAGTCAAGGCTAACTTGCCAAGATCGTCGCACATGTTCGTCTCATGAGACTCTTGCTTTACCCAATGCATTGGAGCGCTGTATAATTCCGGGTGCACCCGTCACATCATTCTTATTGTGCTATATAATTCCGGGCGCACCCGTCACATGTAAGTCCTATACATCCCTCACATATCTTGACATGGTCATACATTCATGGGGTTTCATGCAATCTTACTTTAACCCCATTTTCACATATGCATAACATGAAAACAGTTCTTTAATTAAAAACATTAAGACATGCATGCTCATGCTTTGTGCATATAAAAGTTAACATGGGTTTCAAGAATGTAAACATAACACTTAACATTCCATAAATAAAAAATTTCCAATTAAAGCATGGTCACTCATTAATTACACATGTGATGATGAATGGATATACTAGGCGTTTAATACAGGCGGCTGGGGTTACAAAGTGCATAATCAGTTCATTATGTATGTTTGTGTAAACTTTTCCATTATCACATGGGAACACACCTACCAATACATGAATGCATTTATAAAAGATCAAGAAGCCCATACTATCCATTTTAAGGAAAAATCCTGATTATCCGAAGCAGTGATAAATGAAAATTCTCAGTTTCGAGAGTGATTCTGAAATCCAACCAACCCATAAATTCATCATGTTATACCGAAATACATTACAAAAGGGATAAGAAGACCAAGTACACGTTGGTGTACATACACATCGATATAATCGCATGTATGTATTTACCAATATACTTCGTATACTTGCATGATTTTGCATGTTCGTACAATTACCCAAAAACCTCCATGTTTATAGGCGAAATAAAAACCAGTGTTATAGACACGAAAGAAGAATTGTATATTTGTAGATGTCCTCTTATTCTTATGTGTATAACATTAAAACTGAGATAAAAAGAACTCTAAAAGAAAACTGCCTTTAACCAAATCGAATTCTGGATGAAGAAAGCAGTGGTAAACGGTTCTTAAGGCCATGATGCAAATTCATATATACATATATATTTATGTAAGGTGTGTATAAATTATAGTGTACCAAGGCCGGAGGAAACTAAACATAAGAGGGGATTTTTTTCCTTTTACCCACTATTCGATTTGTCTAGGGAGAGAGATCTCAAATTCTGGGTTCTCACCCGGTTCACACATACCTGGAATATATACATACATAACATGTATATATATATATATATACTCCAAAACTTCAACACAACAAAATAAACATGCCTCTTACCTTCGGAGAGGATGAAAAGAAATGATGAATGAGGCAAGGGGAACCAGGGGTATAAACATAAAAGTTGGAGATACATATATATACATACCTATAATCCGAATATACACATGTTTATAAGAAAACCGAAGTTTAAAAATCAAATTTTATAAATAGGGTACGATCCTTACAAAATGGAGATGAGGAGAAGAGAAGGCGATACAACAAGTGAGAATCAGGTGTATAACCATTAGGATGTATATATGTATATACATAACACATATATATATGTATATATATATAAACAAAACCCAAACGGAAACCACGGCAAAAAACTCTCACTTACCTTAGCTCGACGAGGAGGAGGAGGAGTGAACGAGGCAGCAACGACGTCTTGAGGTAGGAGGGGTCAAGGTGTTCGGTGCAGGCCCTTCGTCCTTTGATGCAACAAGGGGTTAAAAAAACAGAAGGAGAAGAGGGCTTCGGGGGAAGAGAAGTCATCGGCCGAAACATCCGGGGTCGGCTCGTGGAAAGAAGGGAGGGGCTCGGGTCCACTCGCCGGCCTACATGAAGAAAGCGGAGCCCTATGCTACTAGTTCGATGAGGAAATGTGGGAGAAGACTCCGCGGCGTGAGGAAGAAGAGAAGCGCGACGTGGAGAAAAAAAAAAGAAAGTCGACGGCCGAGATTAGATGCGGTGCGATCGACGGCTCAGGATGCAGCGCGATAAAAAGAATCAGACAGCCGTGATCCGGGGGAGAGAGGATCGGACGGCTGGAAACTCACTGCGGTTTAAACATGGTTTTTCTACAGGTTTTTTTTAAAAAAAAGAATCGCTTTATTAATAAAGTTATTATTAATTTAACACAACATTATTAAACTCAAATATTAAATTAACATTCATTATTTTAATAAAGGTCATTTGTCAATTGATTTAATCAAAACTAATTTATATTATCATTATTAAACCTGTCTTATTAAAAAAAATATATTGATTTCATCAAAACGTTTTATTATAAGTATATATATATATATATATATTTAAAACATCAAAAAATTAATATTTTATTGTCATTATTATTAATCCTTAATTATTAACTACATAATTTTTCGTTATGAAAAAATAAATATTAAGAACGTTGAGTAGTAAAAACATAACACAAGTATATATATTTTAATTTCCCTTGCGAGCTATCTACCCTAATTTTCTTAATTAGAAGATATCATTTAATGCAACTATATTTTATCACACATACAAGTGTGTTGATTATTACCACGAAACACGCAAGTGAAAGAAACCATAATTTGACGTAGTTTCCAAAATAGTTAATAAAAGGTTAAATCATACAAGAAATAAGGTATCTATTTTGATGCAAACTCATAAATGAAATCCAACAGGTTTGATATAACTAGAAAAACAAATGTATAATTTTTCAAATAAAAAGTATAGTGGAAGAAGACAATAATATTAATTTTCTCCATTTGAAACATAAAATAAAATTCTTATTTTGGAAAACAAAAGGTAATTAACGTTGGTGTCATTTTAAAAAAATTAAAGAAAAACTTCCCCCTTATCATTCCGATCATTTTACCCCCAACGGTCAAAATGAACATGGGATTCGTTGGGAACCAACGGTCGGATTTATGGCCGTTTGAGGTCCAACGGTCATCTTTGGTGCTTATAAAAGGGTTTGGTCTCGGGTGTCCCTTACTCCAAGTGACCGAAGAAGAACGGAAGATGGTTCGTGTGATCCCCTTGGTGTTGAGCACGGTCGCGGTGGCGTCAGCCATTCTTATGTTCCTTATGATGGATGCCTGAAATCCCTACCGCATACTCGGGCTCCTAGTAGTTCTAAGCAGTCTTCCGATCGTTGTAATCGGATTCTTGGTTGGAATCTTTGGTTAGTGATTTTTTGATCGTGGGGAGTTGTAATCGTCATGTTTCTTAATAAAGGAGTGTTTCATTCATGCTTGTTGCTACGGATTTTCATTTATTTTCATTTTCTTTTTATAGCAAGATGGTCCAATTAAAAGGGGAAACATATCATTACACAAAACATGAATTCTCGGGTTGTTACAGTTTTTTTCCTAAATTTTCTCCCAATATTAACTTAATCAGCAATCAATACTTGATAATTTATCTAATATACACATATGGCCTCAGATTTATACCTTTACCTTATGGTTTGGGGTTTTAGGGAGATAGGTATCATTGAGCCACAAATTTTAATTTCCCTAGGTTCCCCTAAAATGAATTGGATTCTATGATTGAATTAATTTAAACTTTTTTAGGTTTCCCATGAATACCATAGAGATTGTGGGAAGCTTTTTTGAAAAACTAGGCCACCCATGGAATGTGTATTTTTAACTTCCCTATTGTTACACCACCTTTGGGATACATGTAATCATTCTTAGTTAGAGGAATTCCATAAATTAATTTAAACAAATTAAATTAATATTTTTAGTAGGTGGTGATGCCTCTGTTTCCATGATAGGTTATAATGTGATTTTATTTATTGTTTAAATGAAAATTTTAAATAACTTGAATGAACTCATAGAATGTGATGGATTAAATCGATTATTGAAATTTGAAGATGATATGAAAATGGTAGTGGATTCCTTGGTTGGTATACCATGGATATAAATTCCATTAGATGCCCTAGAAATTTCTCCCATGGATCTGGATAGTGGCAGTGGATTCCTTAGAGTTATTTCATTATTGGGTCTTGATTCTATAAGAATACTTGGGTCTTTCTACCTCTTTGATATGGTTTTCTTTGGATCACGGTGGATATGATCATTGGATCCCACCCAAGACATTAAGACGTTTCTATCAATATTCTTCTTTGACTCCAAGAGGATGCCTTGTTCTTTTATACCTTAGATCTAGTCCCTTATGATCTCACACTTTTGTATACAGGGAAAGGCTATTATGGATGACTTGGTTATACATAGTGGCTATGAAAAATGTCATACACAATGTTGTACATCATATTTGTGGTGTATATTTTTATATTATTTTACAATATCCTTGTGATGGGTATCATGTGATAGTGGTTAGTCTATAATTTTATATACATGATCATTTATATTTTACATCTTCCCATGATATGGGAGGCTGGTTGTTATTTGTAGTGAGCCCTGTTTAGCTAGGAAATTTCACTTTACTTGTATCACATATTCCTTGGGAACTTTGTTTAATTTATTTTATGATGTGATATGTATTACACACTGCTTTAAGTTTTTATACACAACCTACATTTGTTATATACCCCATTAGTAGAGGCCAATAAAGGGATACCTCACACCTTGTTTGGGTCCTCATTGGGTACCCAGAAAAACATCATGGATGTAGGTAGGGACAGAGTAATGAACTCATAGTATGATGCTTAATTGATGATATTATTATAATATAGGGATCCTGGGATAGATCCATGCTCTTATTATTAGTTGGGATAGTTATTTTGGTCTTCTTTGTATCTTAATTCATGTATTTTATTGGATATATGTATACATGTTTTATAGCTTTTTAGAGACATGACATGGTCATCATATGAATAATACATTACTTTTTCATTTTTTATATATTTGTGTCTTGGATAATAATATTTTCTGTCATTTATTTATAATCTTTCTCTACTGACTGATATGTTTACTACTGATAGTTTACACTCAGACATAAGGGCATAGACTCCCAATGGGCACACCATATTCTTTCTCTGCTAGTAGAAAGCCTTTGGCATTCCGGGAGGTGCATTTGAGGCCATATCACCAACAATTTCAAAGAACCATTTAGTGTAATCTAATTAGATGTGTTAGAAAACAATAGATGACATTTTGAGTTCATTCTCACTTTACCTTTTAGGTTTGTGTGATTAAAATTTACATTTGGTAGTGTTTTCCTATAATAATAGTTTCCATTCAAATATTTAAATGGTGTTGTGTGAAGAATTATATGGAAAAAATGACAAAATCTAACTTTTTAGGATAAAATTGGGGAATTGAAACACATTTTCCAAAAAAAATTGAACATAAAACTACAAAGTAATGTCTATGAAAGCTCATATTAAAGTAGGTCAAACAAATAAGCAAATATATACTGGTAATCATAGGAATTTTTAGTAATTCCATGTGATAGATCATGTTTTTATGAATGCATCACCATGTAAATCTATTTTAATGATTGTTCAAAAGATAAATTTGAGCCCTAGAATCATCAGAACCATTGAAATCAATGAAATAACAAGATTTATTGCTTAACATTTTGAAATTCCACTAAGACTCTGAAAAGTTCAAGATGTCTTCCATATATCATTGTTAAGGAAGTAAATTCCAAACCCAACATATACACTCACCAATAATGAAATATAATTGGAACCTAATCTATCTTACTATGAATAACCCATACATCTTATTTATACTATAGAGAATTTATTGAGGAATTGGTTAACTCATTTTTATATGTACTTTGGAGAAATCACATAACTGTGGAAGCAACAAAGGAGGTAGAAGATGTTATGAATAATAACTACACTAATCTATTTAAAATTTAATATACACAAAAATGGAAATTAATGTTTTATTGGAGGGTGTAATGTAATACCCAGAGACTTTAATACTTTTTTCCTCTTAATTAAATTCAATCTCTTTGATATCGTTTGTTTCCCACAATACTGGGTTAAAGAAAAATATTATTTTAAAATATTATTTAAACATGATCATTATAACATAGTCATTAAGTGGAAGGTTAAGAATAATAATAAAGAAATTATAAAAATTATATGGTTTATAAATACATAAAATAAAATAAATGGATATCTATTGATTAGAAAAAAAGAATCATTTGATAGAAAAATAAATGTTTTTTGGAAAACATTTTTTTTAATAAAATAATTTCATCTTTTCCTAAAAAATTATGATAAATTTAATTTTTCAGACTATTAGGAACTATATTTGACGAAATTAACTTCATTTTTTAAAATTCTTATATATAAAATTACAATATGGTAAATTTCAAAGATTATTCAAAAAAGTTTTATTTTTCAATAAATAGTGAAAAATACAGATTTTTGTTGGAAAACTATATTTTCATTTAAACTATTTCAGAAGTTCAAATTTATTTTAAATTGGTTGTAAAAAAATTATTTCAATTAAATTTTAACAAAAACAATTAATTTCATTGGAATGACTTTCATATTAAATTATTATCAGAAAACCTTTCATACTTATATTAATTTTCTCTTGAAACCCCACTTTTTGTCTCTCTTATAGGTATAATTTGAAATTTTATTCCACAAATTATGTGGATTTAATTTGAAAAAATGGATTCCATATTTGAAATAATAAAATTTTATATTATAATTTATTTTTACCTAAATTGTTTACCATTATTTATGGTAAATGAAGTATAATTTAATTATCATGGTTTGAGTAAAAACTGATTTACTAGGGATTAATAAAGAATACAAGTGTTATAATATCCCCCCAAATTATACAATCCACATTGTATGGACATTCTATAACCGTGTCACCAATAAGGGTTGATAACGACTCATTTTTTTGCCTTTTTATATTATAAAAACATTACTCTAATTGATTCATTCTTGAAAATTAATATGTGTCATCTCCCACACTTATAAAAGACAACCCCTCTCCCCACTTATTCAAACATATAAAGCCACTTTTATGGAAAATAAAAAAAAATCATTATTCCACTTTAATGTCCTATATCAATTATTTTTTATCATAAATCCATCCTATTATGTTTTTTTTGTAAACCAAAAGAAGTTCTCTAAAGATGATATGATGTTATTTAATGAGAATATTTATATTTTTTGTCCTACCAACTATTTAAATTATTATTAAAACACGATTATATAATTAAATCAGTATATTTAAAATAAATTTAATTTCTTATGTTAAGGTCAAATGATATATCCATCCCCTCTTTTATCAAATGGGAAATGAAATTGTCAATTGTGAATATGGCAGTCTATTGCCTCACGAATGAATATAATATTTTATCCATCACCATCATTAAAGGATGGATATAACAATGTATTTAAAATTTTTATATGATATTATTATTGTTCTATAATTATAATATCCCATATACCTTCTTAATTTTAACTTTTTTTAAAATATTATATTGTCGCTCTTGTGTACGATGAACTACCGCCTCACAAAGAAAAGTGATTAAATTTTCACTACCACTTCATATAGAAGGTAATATGTATAAATTTAATTAATATACATGATATATATATGAAATAATATAAATTATTTAACATTAATATATCACCCACTTCCTTTCCCTTTCACTTGTTAAGGGAATGATATCGTCACTTGTGTGTACAAACGACATACCATCTTTATAATGAAATGTGATTAGTTTTTCATGTCCAACCTTAATTAGTGATTATAAAAATGTATATAATTATTAAATATTATATTAATATCACTAATATATTTTGTATATTATGGATCATTATATAATGTGAAACAAATATATCATTCATGAAAAAAGATGCTTGTGAAAACAATGATATAAACACAGGAAGCACTAAAAATAAAGAAATATTATTAACAAATGGGTGGAATATTTTATAATAGGATTATATGTGATATTATAAATATTAATATAATTATGTAATTTACTAATAACATGACTGAATCAATTATATATGTGGTAAAAAAATTATCTAAAAGGAAGTGTGAGGTAAGGGACATTATCTCCATTTCTCAACATTGTTGTATATTATAATGTTATACTACTAGTTAATTTTATATGCTCTATATGATGACCCATTAACATGTAATACCATTACTCCTAATAATTATTTTTATTTTAATTATAAATTTGAATTATTTAATTTAATGGTATTTAAACTGAAAATTACAATTTGGTAATGAATTTCATAACTCAAATTTTCACATTGGGTTATATGAATTCTCCATTTCCTTTCATATTATAAGATTATGAGTATAATTTTTATTATTATCTTATGTTGAATTAAAACATATTATATGTGTATTTTAATTTGATAAACATGATATATTAGTTAATTAATTGTCACTTTAGTTTTATGATCATTGTAAGTGACTTCTTCTCAATTTCTCTTCATTAAGGCAGATTATAATGTTATACACATAATTTCTTGTACATAGTGTATATAGAACCCCATTAAAAAATAATATAATGATTCATTAATAATTCATTTTTTATGTTTCAATTTGAATTATTTCACTAAAGGGGATTTGACTTTAAATTTAACAAATGTTGATGAAATAGATCATCTCATTGTCGCCCAATCATCTTTTATAACCCATCTCTTTATTATTCCCTTCTTTTGTATAGTAATGGACTAATCATATATTTATGAATTGTATATAATAAAATAATATATTACCATACAATTGAATTATAATTTCACTAATTCTTTCTTAATTATCAATGAATTATCACCAGACATCCCATGTATCTATGTGGATGGATTTATTATTGACTATCTTAACCAATATGACATGAGAAAAACTAGCAAAAGATAATACACTCCCTCATGTTCATTGGATTTAGTTCTATCAAATCTATACCCATAAGTAATATCATATTGATTTATTCTTCAAAAGCATCATTATTAATCAAAAAAATCAAAATATTCCCATGATCTGAACATCCTTAGGATTTCGTTCCTTTTATTTAATTTTCAGTAGTGAGTAAATTGTGTTCCCTGTGTATTTTTACATAAAAATACACATACCTAGAAAAAAAATATTTGAAATTATAAAATATTTCCTAGATGATCTTACCCATATGTTCAATTAAAATACTCTTATAAAATGGAATTCTATAAATATAGTGATCTATGGGACTCCTATGAAGATTCATTTTACTAACACAAACTAATAATAAACGCTTGTGAAAGTCAGGGGTTTACTAATTTTCTATCAATGTGAGAGAAATAGAATTTATAAAAGCCGAGAAGACTCATGCGAATTTATGTAGTTGTTAAAATTTAACAAAAAAATACTCTAAATTGTTTTAATAACTAATTTTTGACATCAAAAAATCAAATTATAAATTTTTAAAAAATTATCACCATAATAAAAATTAATACATTAAAAATATAAATTCCAAAAAATAATCCCACTACAAACATTCTTACATACTATTTAAATTAAAATTCTCCAAAAATAAACTAAATAATTGTTCCAAAAATATATGGACATAAAGAACATTAAAACTATTATTTATTACTGAAAACACCAATTATAAAAAAACATAAAATAACAAAAGTTTTATCAAATTATCAAAAAGAATCAATAATTTTCTATTTAAATTACATTTTAAAACCAAAATAGCTAGAAATTTAATAATTATATTTGGAAATTATGTATCTATTTAAATATATAAAAAAATCTTCCACACATAAGACATTTATTATCCTTAATAAATCAATTCAACATATTTAGCGAATTCCAATTAATCTCAAAAATGAAAAATGAATGCATTCAATTAATTGATTTTCAAAGGTGTATTCACCCAAGGAAACAATCAAGTAAAGAATAAATGATTTCCTAATTTAAAAAATTATTCAAAATATAGTTTCTAGTTTTGAAAATAGTGATGAAGTTTTGAAAATATGAAATTAATTTAACCCACTTTTTATTTTATTCAAGTGTTCTTCAAAATAATACTTTTTATCTATATCGTATATTCACTAAACCAATATTATTCCCATAACATAGAAATTCAACATAATTAGGCACAACATTATGAATTAGTGAGTAGAAATAATATTTAATATTTTAGAATAAATAGGTTGACCAAGTTATTTTAATTCACAAATGTCAACTAGGATTAAGATATCATTTTATGACTGTTTGAATATAAAAACATATCAATTTCAATCCAATGAAGAATTTAAAATTGAATTACTAAATAAAAATATAATCCTAATATTTTACCAATAAAATTTATTTTCAAGGGAATAATGATAATATATTTCTGGTTTCAATCCGTTAGGAAATTAAAAATTATTGAACACCTCAATGAAGACAAAAAATCTAAATTTATTTTGAAAACATTACTCTCTATAAATAGAAAAAATGAAACACATAAATAGTAAGCATTGAAAACATTTAATGGGTATTTTGATGTGTGTTATATGAAATAAAATTCATAATATATGAATAAATTTCCCTATCACAAAAAACCCAAAAATTTCCATTTTTTTAAACACATGGGGAAATAAAAAATAAAAATAGTTTAATATTAAAAATATTTCAAAATCAATAGTTCATAGCATGTACAGGGTTACTATAATGTTGGAAAAAATAAATTTTCTACATAACCAAACATAAATATAATTCAAAACGTGAAAAATGTTTTTATACATCTACATAAAATTTTCAATGAACATGAAATATTGGTCAAGGTAAAGTTCATGTTCGAACTTGATGTTCAAAATTAAATAAATTTATTAAATGATAGAAAATAGGAAAAAAATAAATAAAAATTTCTTTCATGTGGAAGTCGTAATCATTTATGTTCATACCCAAAGAATTTTCATCTTTTCCACATGATAGAAGTATGAAGTTACCTAATTCCATATCTATATATTGAATTTAAAGGGATATAGATTCAAAATTTATCAATCTATCATCTTCTCATAGCCTTGAAAACCAATTGAGTTAATGCTAAATTTTTTTATATATTCTTATCATTAGGGAAATGAACAGTATGTTCACACTCTTCATGAACACCTGGGAGGATCAGAATTGAAGTAAAAAGTTATCTTAATCACAAAAAGGCACAAAAAATTATTATGATGATTGTAAAAGATTTTTTCTCTAATAAATAAGTAATAATTGTACTTAAATAACCATAATAACTTCATAAAATGTATACCTATTTCCAAAATAAACAAAAAAATATTATATGTTTACTTTCATGAAGAAATCAATTTAAAGAATCTAGTTAGAGTCATAAAATGTTCAAATTTCAAGGTAAACCCCAATATTTATGGAATTTATCAACCAATAAAATAAATTTTGTACTCTCTATACATTAACCGAAATATAATATTCACCCATAAATGGAATTCAATGTTTCAATTTATTAAAACTCTAATCATAGTGAATAGACCAGGCTATTTTGATTTAATTTTTCTAAGTAAAATCTCATTCCCTAAATCGAAATCCATAACACTTTTACCAACATTAAAATGCTTTCTTTGAAATAAAAAATCATGAAAATGTATTTTTTTTATATCTAAAATCCTAGAATTTTCATATGATTATATTTTAATCACAACCAAATCATTTTTCACTCAAAATATCTTCCCTCTAGTTGTCTTAATGTCATAATTAAAAACCATTAATTCTCAAAAATATTTTTACAATAATTCCATAGGTATCTTTCATGTTTTTCTAAAAAAGTTATATAATGATACATTCCTATAAGATTTTATAAGGAATTTATATAATCCAACTCAAATGAATCACATTTAAATAAACAATATTTCTTCGAACTCCAAAACTTATTTTCAAAAATATTATTTGATTATTTATTTTAAATATCATGTTGTCCGAAAGACTGTGGATTATGAGTGGATCTAGTATTATTCAAATTACCATCCTTATCGGTAAAATATTGTAATTTCTATTTATTAAAGTGAATTTATTTTTAAGTGGTAAAGTATATAGGAAGATTAAACCCTAAGAAAATATTTTTCATAATGAATTTGATACTACAAACAATTTCATATTTTAGAAGTATTTATTCCTTAATCATTATGGAAACATAATAAAAAACCACTAAAATATATTTTTCCCAAGATATATGATAATTTTCCTATAAAATTCAATCCCAATACAAAAAAATATTATTTGCCTATAAAATTAATTTTTGAGTATCTCTTACCAACTTCAAACATTTTTCAATTATTTGCATCTATCATAGAAAACCTCTAAGCTCTTAAAATCATTGAACAGTGTTAGACATAATAAGGAGAACTATAGAAAATTTTGATTTTCCCAATCTCTTGAATGGTATCCTCCCCATAGAGAATAGTTAATGCTATCTAAAATAGAAATAATTTCTTCTTTATGCACATAATGCCTCAATGACCCATTATCACAACACCTAAAAATTTATAATAAAAAAAATAGTATTTATTATCAGAAATAGATTTTTTCATTAGTTTTCAGAGATTTGACTATGATCTATTACTAAAGGTAAAAAATTAAAAATACCAAAAAAATACTAGTTTGTAGAATATTGATAATTCTTTCATATAAAATTTATGTTTTTATTTCCCTTGGACCACTCTTATATGGGTTATAAATCCTAGAATGAATATCTGAATCTATATTTTTTTAATATTCCTTTTCCCTAACCTCTTTGTAAAAATCCTATAATAAATGTATCCTCTTAATTAGTTTATTATCATCCTTTTTGTTGGTTAAATGATACTTCATGTTTTAATGATAAATGAAAATAATAACTCTCTACTTAATTATATTATTACTAAACATAACATGAGAATTAACTACATCCAACATCTCTTTCTTAGTTGTGGTGTAGTTCATTTTATCATTATCTAGTAGCCTACAAGAATAATTCACCATATGCATCCTCAAATAATTTATCTATTTTAAAATAGACACTTTATCTAGGTTACTATCATCTCATATAATCTAAAATTTTAATTTTTAATTAGGGGTATTTATTGTGGGTAAAGAATTAAATTCTTACACAACAATATTCAATGACTCGATGAATTTCCCATCTAATAAATAGGGTGTATCCTTGACCGGTAGTGGAAACAAAGTATTTGTAATCTTTGAAAAGTATTTTATGAACCTCTAGTAAATATTTAAATGACATATGAATATCTAAACACCATTAACATTTTGAAGGAGAGGTAACTTTTTATTAACCTCAATTTTGGTAGTTTCTACTTCAATTCCCTACATTGAAACCTTATAGACAAGACAAATTCTCTCAGTGATATTAAACAAACATTATTCTCTATTCTATAAATGGTTTGTCTCTTGGAAACAATGAAATATCAAAAATATATTCTCTAAATAGAACTCAGAATTATTTCCACCAATATAGAAATCATCTGTGAAAACATTAATTTTCCTACCAATTAAATATGAATATATTTCCATCATTCATCTTTTAAAAATTTATAGAACAACCATAAAACCAAAGGATGTTTCCAGGTTGGAAAAAAATATATAGGGACATGTAAATATGGTTTTTTCTTGATCCCCATTAGATATTTAAATCTATTTACAATAAAAAAAATAAGAAGAAGAAAATAATAAATCTCATTACTGACTAACCTCTCAAGAATTTTGTCTAGTAATAAAATGGGGAAATGATCATTCCTAGTGTACAAATTTTTTTCTCAATAATATATATATAATAATTATTTATAATATTTTATAGACTGAATTTTTTCACACTTTTCACTAGTAACAATAATGAAATCCCTTTTTTGAATAACTTGAACAATGATATATTAAGGGTTGTTTTTGATTGGGTAGATTATTCTTACATGTGAATACCAGATGACATCCTCCCTAAAAATATAATTTTAGTTAAGATTATTTACTTTTTCCTTCTACTACTGGATTGTTCTTGGGCTCTATAGAGATCCTATGCATGATTTATTAAGGATTAATCCCATTTATATTAGAAATGGTATAATCAATACTATACGTGAACACTCTAAAGATAACTAACAAACATTTCTATTGACTTTGATTTAACTCAGCTATGATGATGAGAAGAAGTGTAGTATAGACATCTATAATTGAATATTTCAGATGACATATAAATTTTTTAATCAATAATTTTAGTTTTCATTGGATAGAGGGTATAATTTTGGGTTGAGGTGGCCCAATGTCCTCAATGAGTCTCTTAAAGACAATGGAGGTATTCCCAAAATCATTATATATATATATGATATAAATATACCATAAATATTATGACTTTCATTCATATAGAGTATATTATTGCATTCAATATGTGACTTTAGTAAAATGGTAATGAATTATAATTTTTTCACCCATGAAAGTTGTCATTAGATAAAATCCTTTGATACTTATATTAAATGTATTGGTAGAAAATGAAAATCATCTATGATCTATACATGAAATTTATACATGTATTTTAACACATGATTAATTTAGGATTCCTCCCAGGAGTTTCCTTAGGATCTATAAAAACCATATAGCCATATGGTGGCATGTGCTATAGATACCTAGCCAATGACTCTTAGGAACCTGAATATCTCTTTCATCTTCATTCATTCCGTGTGAGATTCTAGAATATTATGGATGGAATATTATTCTAATTCAAACACCAGATGACATAGTGTATCCCATGGATACCTATGGAGGTGGGATGATTTTTTACACTTTTTTATCTTTTTATAACTCTTTAAATTAATATAAATTTTTTTACAAAGGGTCTTCAATGTAATGAACTCACATTTATAGATGTTTGTCATATCAGTTTTATTTTAAGATTTAATTACATCTCATGGAATATTATTTGATTTATTTTCTAATTTCTTATGTGGTGTATAATAATTGATGTTAGATTCATATAAAACCTACTAGTGGTATTCGTGTGATCCATGTATAATTTGCTGAAACATGCGACGAAATGAAGAAGAAACCCAAAAATCCATGTTAAATTTTTATTTTTTGAAATTTAGTTTTTACCTCTATTTAAATGGGATACATAAAGGTATACTATTCATTAACATTATGAAAATACATTTCATAAGGGTAAAAGAGAATTTTCTTTATATGATGGCGATAATATAAGGATTGTGTTGTCTATCAATTATGTAGATCAGTCTATGTAAGGGTCACTATAGCTTAACCTTATGAATATTGTTATCTTCTAGATACCATTACGTGAATAGGATTTATGTAAAGGATTAACATAGTTTCCATTTTTCAATTTATCATGCATATGGATTATCCCATATTTCCATGTGGTTTAAATAAGGGTTATATGAGACTTACCTTTACATGTTGTGTTTTGGAAAAGATAACATGTTGTTTTAGAATATATATGTAATGGTGTATTTGTACATACCCTTATATGAAGAGTTCATATATATATAATACCTTATATACCCTTTCACAATGAATGATATATAAGATCCACAAATATCAACCCTTATGCATTGGCTCTAGAACAATATTTCCATTACATTGAGAGACTTCGAATTGATAAAGGGTGGATACCCTTATACAAGAATGGGTTCTTATATAAGGGTAAAAAAATATTTTTTTTATCATATATTTTTTTAATAATTTATAGAAATTTTATAAATCATTGTATTTTTTGGGAATATTTAATTTACAAAATTAATATTTATTTAATATTTATTGATTTTTATAATTAAAAAAAAATTTATGAAACATTTTACCGAAATATTAAATTTTAATATTTGATATAACTTTATACCAAATTGTATATCATGTATTCTATTTTATAAATTAATGTGTTCATTTAGGAATACTAAGTAATAATTTATAAATGGTTATAAATTATTAAATAATGGCAAAATATAAAATATTTATATTGAAATTATGACCTCTTCATAATAAATTATTTTTAATTATTAAAAATAAAATGGGTCCTTATTTGGATATTAATGAATCCATGTATGAAATGTTTTGAATATTTATATGATAATGGATTAATTAAAAATTATGTTTGTAATATTTATATTATGTAAAATGTTTATATAATAGAAATTTAATTATAAATGGTTTATAAGTCATATAATATTGTATATTTAAAATGTAAATGTTTTATAATGTTGAATATTAAATATTACTTATTTAAATGAATATAAAATGTCTATAATTTTAATAATTCAATATTCATAACATTAAAACAATAATTATAAAGTTTTTATATTTAAATTTTATTAATGAATTGTTCATAAATTTTTATCTCATGTTTAAATATATAAATTTATTATTTATCTAAAATTTAATTCAAGGTTTAATTCATATTTGTAAAAACATGTATGATGATTGGTGTATGATTTAGTTTATTTGTAAAACAATTTCAAAATAGATCCTTCGATTACATGCTAGGAATGATACTAAATTTAGTTTTTCACTTACCTAGACCTCAATCTGTAATTGAAGATGTTAAATTATATTTAGATGTCAAATATATTTTTTAAATATTACATGTTATAGTTATGATGAATTCAATTTTATCATGAGTAATGTATTCCGAGGTTGAGGGACTTTTGGTCAGAATACCTACCTTCCTATAGGATTATTTTTTGTCTAAGCTAGTGAATGGGGTAGCCTATCTATCACATTGGTATTACTCATATGGATATTGTTAATAACATATAATTCTATGCCTATACATAAATTTTCCATGTACAGTATGTATATTATGTATCTTGATATGTATGAATATATTTGAGATTTATTTTTTGTTAAGCTAGATAATCTTTTGGGTTGTCTAATGAGTTAGAAATCAATGTATTTTGAAAATATTGATTAGGAAAAAGGGAATATGATTACAAATAAATATAAATACATGAATATATAAAAGGTAATAACATTAGATAAGATAGTGAGATAAGTTCCCTTTCAAATACTAAGTGTATTATTCCTTCCAAATCTACTCATGTAAATACCTTAATCATTCAAATGGGTAGGTTCTACCATATGAGGGTTCCCTTGAACTATCTTGTGTAAATCAAGAATGTAATTGGTTACATTGGATCATATATAAATAGGTTATACCACAACATATTTCCCATGGGTTTTATTTTGTTAATTTCTTTTTTATGTTTGTTTTTTTGTTTCACTTTACTAAGATCCCCTTGGGAATGATTCTAAGGGAATATAGTTTAGTTTATCCATATTGTGGATTAGAAAACAGGTAGTACACTCACCTATTCATGAATCATATATGATATTATTATGAGGATTATAACGATAAATAATTATTTGATTATAGTAATTCCTATGAATTTTCATTTTTTAGTGAAATCTAAATCATATCCCATTAATGGTTATGATGAATTTTAAATGGTTTTACAGTTTTCGTAAGATCTTGTATAATAAAATCAATTATTTCATGGTTATGAAAACTGATAATCATAAGATAAAATCAATATTATAAATAATATTATCATCATCATAAAGAAAAAATTTCTGGTCAACTCTTAAATAAGTAGAAGAATAATATAAGTTATTACTTATATTGGTAACTTAAGAAAGTTTTGTTAAGGAAGATTGGTGATCTAAGAAAAATTTCATCTGTTCGAATAATTCCTCCCCAAAAACAGAGTGTAGAAATTTTTCATTAAGTGCATCTAGATGATTTTTTAAGAATAAAGTGATTAATTCATGGATTCAAAGGAATTATTTTAGAAATTGAATATTCTGGTTAATGAATTTATCTAATAGTTATCTATGAAATTTTTTTGATGATATGATTGAATAAAAAAACATTTACCCAATATTCTCAAAGTTGTGTGAATATATGAACTGGTATTATGATTTCTATATTTCGATACTATATGAATTAAACAAGTTGGTAAAAGTTTGAATAGGAAGAATAAAAGTTAGTTGAAAAGTTCAACAATCCTTCTTCAAGAATCATATCATTGTCATTGAAACCATGGTTTTTCAGGAAAGAAGAATAATAACTCCATATTATTGTGATATCTAGAATTCATTAATGAGTATTTGAACCTCCATGAAATTTCCATGTCACATATTTATGAAAATAATTTTTCTATTTTAATGGTATAGGATTCAAAATATATATTTTAAAAGAGATTTCAATATACATGAGTTCAAAATCAATGGAATAATTTTCTGATCTTATTTTTTTATAATCATGAAGCATAGATTTGTTACATATCAATGTAAATGATTTGATCATTAATAAATTAATATAACTAATTTTTTTTAATAATCATATCACATTTAATATCTGGTAAGAGAATATGTTTTTAAATATTGAGGTTTTCCGAAATAGTTTATGATTCATCAATTTCTATACCTTATTTTAAGAGGAAGATATAGATAAAAAATTATCGATGATAAAAGTATTTATCCAAATATTTTCTAAATACATGTGGGAATTTATTCTTACCACCCATTGGTGGTATATTTTAATAATGTTATTTATATCAAATTAAAATTTCACAAAAACATAGAAACCATATATGATATGGAAACAATAGTAGATTTTTCAAATTTTCATGATAAAATGAAATAAATTTTATTTTCTAACAAAAAAGTGATTGTGTATATTAGAATGCTATTATGAAAAAAAATATTCTATGAGGATAGCATGATTATGTTTTAAATTAGAGAATTACAAAATAAAAAAAATAAAGAAAAACACCAATACTATTTTATTGTGATTCCCACATAAAATCATATAATTTTAAAGAGGTGTTATGGAAATGAAATATGTAATTTTTAACATTTAGTTACCATTTCTAAATTGAAAATAACTATTTAATGAAAGATTATATCAATATAATATTTAAAAGTTACTCAATATATTAGTAGTGTTCTAGATATATGATTATAAAGAAAAACATTTATAGAGTTATTTTTAGTTATTGTTAAAAATCAAAGACACTGTTTCTTTAAGGATTATATATATTATAATGAAATTTGAATTACAACTAATATATTGATATAATTTATGGAATGGTGGTAATGATAATTGTAAGAGTTTCAATTAGTTACCATATTAAAGTGATTTACACTTTATCCCAAAAGTGTTTAGGATGATTGGTAAACAATTATGGATGTAGTTACATTATTTCAAGAAACCAATTTTATGGAATTGTGTTCTAAGGAATATGATGATGAACATAGAATGAAATCTACTTAGATGATAGAATTAGACATCATATTATTTGATGTTGTGAATTTTTGAATTTTATATATGTTAAAGATGTTAAAGAGTAATGAATATGATTCCTAAATCACACATTATTCAAATTGGTTTTCTTTATAATTGTTTTTTACTAATGGGTTAGTGGGATTTTGTTAAATGATCACATATTTATGTGAAAAAGATTACATATTATGTAATTTTTCTATACAATTCATAATCTATAAGAAATATAAGGTTGATCTGATTGTGCATCTTATATTAAATGTTAGACCAGTGATTATGTCAGGTTTGTTAAATATTCATTAAGTAGTTACAAATAATAAAATGTATCATATTAAAGCCAATCCCTATTTTATCATTCATTAATGTTATATATAGAAATTTATATATAGATATACACATTATAAAGTGAAATGTTAATTGAACTATATAGTTATGACTTTGAGCTTATCCATAATTGATGTTCTTCAAAGTGTATTATAGGTTATGTAGAATTTATAAGGTTATCATGAGTTGGATTCTTATATAGAGATATAGAATATTCTTAAGAGGTATAAGAGAAATATTATGGTTCTTTATGTGCATTGGATGGCCCAATTATTAAACATCAAGGAGTGATATAAACAATTTTTATTATAATAGGGGTATAAGGATCAAATTTGAGTTCACAATACTTTAGGTTTCCAATATAACTGATGTGAGAGAATTCATAATTTGATATCCTTCTTACACAAGTGTACATTTGGACATAGCTAATAATGTGGTGGTTAGGTATGTGGTTGATTTTGTTTTTAGTTAAAAAATCACCAACATTTTATTTGTCCTCTCATATGATGAGTATGACGTCAATGTCCTCAATTGATATAAATTTTGGTAGTGTGCAGGGACACCTAGATATTGTATATCTATATAAATGAAGTTAATGTGATGGGATTATCTATAACGATGAATAACTGGTTATGTATTCATTAATAATGTTTTTCTATAATCATTGAATCAAGAATAGATCTATTAGTTATATGGGATTAACTTGATTTGTGTCCCATGGTCACTTGATGTCTTGTACAAGGGTAAAATATTTGAATTCATGTTTTTATATGATATATACATGCTAAAATTGGTACATAGATACATGTATTTGATAGATGACATACTATATCTCTTTATATCTTGAGTAAAATAGATCCTTTAATAGAGAATTCTATTTTCATACACATACGCATCTAGAAATTTTTATCAGTTGTAAATTTAATAAAGGTCTTGGGGTCACATGTCTTATTTAACTATATTGGGATTGATTTTTACATGAAAAGATACTCTAAGATTGTTTTGGATGCATGTCTCCATGGTATTTCAAATTATTTTATACAAGTTGAAGTTAATTATATCATTACAAAAAAATTTGTAATATATCCAAAAAAATTATGGATATGGTTTCACTATTTATTATAGGTGAAATGTAACAAAATATTTTAGGCCTTAGTGTATGTGGGAGTTTGATGGAGATATTACATAAATCCTAATATTTATATTATATATATATATTTCATGAAAATTATGATTTCAATGAACAGATGGTAATATTATTTAATAAAATATATGATTGAAATAAAATTATAAATAGTTGTCATTTTATCTTTCACGCACATAAGAAATAATTAAATGAAATCATTTTATATTTATATAATGTTTATATAGTGAGGAGGAATATGATGCATGAACCATAAATGGAATTTTTAAATGAATTTTAACTCATAATTTATTACAGAAACCACACAATAGTGTCCTAAAGTTCTATATAAACCCTATATCTATATGATGGCATAAATTATGGATAGTTTTCCCATGACTCCTAGAAACATAAAGTCATATCACATATTTATTTCTGGAATTTGATATTATATTACATCATGAATGGAATATTAATCTCATATAAGCATAGATTGATTCATCGCATCCTATTGATTCTAAATATGTGGGATGTTTTTATTTTCCACTTTGGTTATCTTTATAATACTCATCAGGTGAAAATAAAAATGGTTTTGGTGTCTCTTTAGTGTAAGTTAAACATATTTAAAGTAGTTCTTCATTTATTTTTATCACATGTTTCTTTTATATTTCAGGTTAGATACTTGATTCTGGTTTGTAATTACATTCCCCATGTCTAATAAGTGTTATTAGATTCATATGAAACCTAAAAAATTAATATTGGACGATAAAAATTAATTATTCCTCATTGTAGTATATATTAAAAAATCCCTCATTCTCATATTTTAGAAATATTTTTTGTGTTTTTACTTTATAAAAATCGTCAATATATTTCAATAACTACCTATCATAAAAATATGAACAATTATTCTCTACACTACAAAAAATTACCATGTGAGTTTCAACCTAAGAGTGTTAATTATTAATATTTTCAATAATTCCAAATAATCCTTCATCAAATACATTAAAAATCCTTAAATTCTAGTAACATGCCTCTTGAGTTTTTTCCTCATATGTTCATTCATTATTTTTCTTAAATACAACAAACTATTTTCTTTTTTCACCATAGTTGAATATTAACTTCAATTTTGAAACATCAAACAAGTATCCTATAGTAGTTATGAAAGACCTACCAAGATTGTATTGGATTACCTTACCACATTTCATATTTATTATAATGAAATCATGGGATAAAATTAGCTTATGGAATCCAATAAAAATGTTATCCACCCTCCATGTGGTGTGATTAATGGAACAGTTATACAAATATAAAAAAATTATTTTAGGTTGTAATTATGTTAATATTAATTATTAGAATAATGACAAAGGATTTGTATTTATTCTCACTCTAAGTTCACATAAATAAGTGTATTGGACAATATTTTAAAATGATAAAGGGGTACAAAAACTACCCAAGTCATGGATTATTGTACACTACTGGAAAAATATCCTTTACCAACGGTTTGGAACCGTTGGTATAGGCCTCCAAACCGTTGGTATAGCCTATACCAATGGTTTGGAGAATCGTAGCCAAGTAAGCCATTGGTATAGGTCTATACCAACGGTTTTTGGAAAACCGTTGGTATAGACCTATACCAACGGTTTTGGAAACCGTTGGTATAGGTAATATGAAATCTATACCAACGGTAATTGAACCGTTGGTATATAAATTCCAAAAATAAAAAATCTGCTTGGATTTGATCCGATGACCCCTCGTTTATAATCGAACGACTTAACCACTAAGCTAACATCAATTTTGTAAACATAATTTCATAAATATATATATGTATTATCATAATTATTTAAAATGTTGATTTATATAATGTTCTCGGTTATTAGATCTGGAAAAAAAATAAAGAACCTATCCCAACGGTTTTCAAAACTGTTGGGATATGTTAGTGGTGGGTTGAATTGTTTTTGGTCGAATGTTGAATTCTTGGATGGTTTTTCCCAATGGTTCACCAAAACTGTTGGGAAAGAGGCTCAAAAGACAGCCTTTCCCAACGGTTTTGGTGAACCGTTGGGAAAGTGTCCCTCTTTCCCAACGGTTCACCAAAACCGTTGGGAAAGAGGATCAAAATACAGCCTTTCCCAACGGTTTTGGTGAACCGTTGGGAACGGTGGGGAAATATATGGATTTCCCAACGGTTTTGGTGAACCGTTGGGAAATGGTAGCTATACCAACGGGTTTTACAAACCGTTGGTATAGAAGTGTTGGGAAAGATCCTCTTTCCAGTAGTGGTAGGAATCTTATTTTAATGGATAAAAATTTGTTGTCCAAGTAAAATTTATGAAGAAAATAGTTCAAAAGTATTTTTATTTAAAATAAAAATTTTAAATATTGTAATAGTCGTGGGTTGTAAACCAAATCATGAATAATTGTAATGTTTTATTTAATATTCTTCAAGACACCAAGGAATTCGAGAATTTCAGGTTCAGTTTTATTGTTTCTTAGATCATTAAATAAATGGAGTGTGTGGGATATTATTTAATAAATAAAATTTTCATTCCATCAGGATATTCCAAAAGATATTTCATTCCCTTTATTATTTTTTAAATTTCATGAATTATTCTATTTATTTTTAATGGGGGATAAATTAATTTATCTCAATATCATCCTTTGTGTCCACACTTATAGATTTAGTATTCTCATGTTTTTAAATTCCATATTTTTTCGAAATGTCAATTTAATATTTTCTAGGCTCTAATCTAACATTCTATTGAGTTTTCAAACCACTCCTTCTGGTAATAGCGATGATAATTTCCATGTGGTTGATCTTAATGTATGTTGGGAACTTTACCATATCCCTAGAATTTTTTTCTCCTTCTAATTGAAAGATTTTCCATTATAGGTTATGAATCTATGAATTTTCATTATATTTTTATGAGTCACACTTAGCCTTTTGGGAATTTTACTTGCGTAAAATTTTCAATATAATCTATCTTAGTAACCCAAGAGAATTAAAGGGATCAGACCTATTTTTATTTTGAAACTAATTTCTTGGTTTACTTTAGAAACTACGTTTTCCATGTTGTATAATCATTCCTTTCTCCTTAAAATATATATTTGGATGTTTTTTATAGTAATGTTTATAATTATTTGAAAAATGGTAGTGTTTACCTTGGACCATATCTTTAAAATTTATCATTTTATTGCGACTAGGATGAAATTTAAAATTTTTCATAGTTCCAATTCAAATGCCTAATCATCAAATAGTGTGGTTGTTTCTCTATAATATTTTGATTCTAATTTTGACAACTAATATTATTTTCACAGTGATTTGTATTCTAATTCATTTTATATAAAAAAGGGTACATTATTTCAGATAACTATAATCCCATTTAGAGACATTTTCCAATTATTTTATCACTTTAATAGACTCTTATTCTCCAATATCACATTTGTTGAATATTAAGATCATGACTATTTTATATTTTCCATAACCTATCACCAGTTTTAACTATTTCATTACCTCTAATTAACTTATTAACTACATTTTGACCTAATGGTAATACTCCATCAAAAAAGGCATCTATAAATTGATTATATGGGGGTTAGTGATTATGTTACTTATTGGGTATGTCCCTACACCTATACCTAGATTTAAAAAAATCTCCCCTTTATCCTTTGAGAAATTTGTTATATTTATGGCCAGATATCCTTGTAACCTTTTAGAATACAATTTCACTATAAGTTAATTTCATGATCATTCCCATGTTTCAAATATATTCAAATCTAATGGGATCAATAAATTTCTTATATTCTTATTCAAATTAAATAGAAACACCCTTATATTAATAACATTCTTGATTAACCGATGTAGTTGTAGTAACGGCACTACATTATATAAATCACTAAAAAAGGTTAGAGAGTAATCAATGGGTATTCCTTTACAGAAATGTGGTAGTGACCTATATAAATATTTAATCTCATAGGTTAGCCAAATGTATGAAGGTTTACCCAATACCAAAGGGAAGTTTATACTCCATAATTCTAGGCCATTTCATATTTTCTTAATTAATTTTTTCATTATTATCGACCACACTCTCGTCTGAGTATTTACTTCCATTTCATTTACTTTTTTTATTGGGAATCATTTCCTAAATATTTCATTATGGGCTCTAATTTCTCATATTTTTATCTTGCTCACATATACAATGTTCATTTTTTGAAATTTTTGAAACAAATTCATTATTTTTTTAGTTTCTTTTTTTAACACATGTTCCCTAGAAAATTCCACATGGAATTATTGATGGATTTTTTTTTTGTTTTTAAGGTTTTCTTTTAACTTAATTAATGATGTATTTTTGAGGTGATTTTTACTATTTAATATGTTTGTGTAGTAATTTGAAAATTCTCTATGATTAGTTGTACAAAGTCTTCAATCCTATGAAGTTCTAATATTTAAAATAAAAACTATTTATTTGTCATTGGAAATATATGTATGTGAATCTAGAAAGTGAATAAAAGGTATTCTATATTTGCATGAGTGTTTACGGTTTTTTCTGTGAGTCAAATTGATCAGTGTAAGAGTCCTTCATAATTTAATATGAGTAATTTAGACATTACAAGTGTTTAATATATACAGTGCATATAAAAAACCATAAATATTCTAGATGAATCATTTTAGTAAAACAAATTCAATCTAAAAAATTCCAAAAATTAAATTTTAGAAGATCATAAATCGTTCTTTAACCAATAAAAATATAGATCCCATGATTCCTAATCATTAATAATATAATATTTTAAAAGATCAACCAAATTAGATTGAACTAAAAAATGTATTTATTTTATTTTAAAAATTAATAAATATTTCATAGAGTGATGATTATTTGTGATTTATAAGTTCATAAAACCACTTTAAAATAGTGCAGTGGATCCATCTAAGTTCATTATGAGATATTCAATATTGTTATGCCAAAACAATTTCATTCACACCCCAATCAGGTAAAAGAAGTTGTTAACGAATTTAGAAAAAACAAGCTAAATTATAAGGTTATTTGCATTGTTACTATTTGGATATCAAGATGTTGAGAATAATAGGATGTTTACTTATTGAGAATAAGTTGACTAAATTTTTCATTTTGGTGTGAGAACATTGGTGGCTGATTCTCTTGTCAGGTTGGTAAGATTTTTATGACTTTCACAGTTGAAAAAATGGATTTAATTTCCTGATAAATTATTTTGGAAAGATCAATAAATCTTATTATATACAATTTTCGGTATATGAAAAATATATGATAAATTAATGAGCTTGTTTTTCATTAAAATTTCCTCATTGAATAAAAATAAAATTTGATTCATGGGGATATTGATGATATAAAGAAATATTATGAGACATTATTTTATATAAAGTTTGAGTTAGATACTAAGATCAATAAATAAAAATAAAAATAATATGTATCTTAATATGAGGATTTTTAAATCTGATTTTTTTATCATATCATACTAGGTTATGTCTAGGAGAAGAAAAATAAGAAAACTCATCGAAGGATTTACATGAAATGGGCAAGAAATTAATGGAACAATCATTACTATTATCCAGACTTGTATTTATAATGTAATGTGAGAATAATTATTAATATCTATCCAATTATATAAATATACTAATCTTGATCATTTTCTAAAGAAACTCTATGTTTCATGTAATCTTTCTCATTTTTTTGAAAAATTTATAACTAGTAGGATGTTCTTTTTTAATAGTGTAATGTCATGTGATCATAATAGTGGTATGCTATAAAATTTAAGGTTATGGGTGATTCATTCCTTCCCATTTTAGGTTTTTTATTAACATATAATGAAAAATATAGATTCAGTATGGCCATAAGTCCTGTCAAGGAGTAAGCCCACGCATTACGGTCTAACCATGTAAAAATTAATTTCTGCCTTTTTCTCGTTATTTTATATAATTTTACGAAATAACGAGAGTAAGGAATACATGGGATATAATTATATTTTTATAAGTTACATCTATTATCTTATATTGGAAAATTAAATTTTAGAAAGGAAGGATATATAGATCCCTCCCCCCTCAGTTTATCTATAAAACAAATCGACACCAAAATTTGTTATTAGTGTGAGGTCACCTACAATATATATTAATGTATTTAATGATAAAAAAATCAACTGTATTTATTGTATAGGATCCCTAACATTTGATGGAAAAAATTTCATGGATCTCAAGAAAATATCTTGCCATATTTTTTCTCATGATCTTAAAGTTATTAAAATAGAAATAGTTGGTTTTCCAACTACTAAAATAGTTGATCACATGACCTTATCTAACAATTGAAATCATGAAGTTGATATAAAAATAAGAATTCCATTCTTATGTCTCTTTCAGAGAATGTTTTTACCAATTTTATTTATCTATAAACATCCATGAAAGTATAAAATAAGTTTGATAAAATATTTTAAGGTAATTATAAATTCAAATTAGAATAGATATAAATTTAAATAATTACAATATAGGATATAAATATGACTATATTGGATTCCATTAATTATTAATTCATTTATGTTATTGAAATATTGTGTATCATTAGATGATTTGATGAAAAAATGGATTATTTTATTATTATAAAGAAATATATGGGAAATTTCCCAAATAGATCTTATCCAAATGTTTCTAATCTTGATGATAAAGAATAACTTTCACTTTATTATTTATATAATATCCTTATAGCCTTTGAAATGAGAAATTCACTATCTATTGGGAAAATGTTTAAGAGTATATGGCTTATGATACCCTATGAAAACTAAATCAAAAAGAAGAAGAACTTAAACCTTATAGTTAATAAAATGGTGAAGATGAGAACGATACAGATAAAATGATAATAATGTGTCTTACCTCTAAAAATATCATATAATTTAATGTAAATATCAATGGTAAACTACCCTTAATGCAATTCAACAGTGGTAGTGATATGAATTTTTTGTAATTTCTAAAAACAAAAAAGAATAATAATTATGAGATCATTAATAATCATATAAAGCACAATAAAAAGAAATATTTGAGGAGATATAAAGTAAGAAATTAATATATTTTCTTCATAAATATTTTTTAAAAATGAAAAGGAAAATGTTTATTAATAAATTATGAAGATGAGGAAAAAATTTCTGGTAACCAATCAGTGAATTAAGACCCTAAAATGTTAATAAAATTAATTTCATGTGTGTATAAGTAAGAAACTTCCACATGTAGTGAATAATACTATGGTGAAGATATATACATTCAAAACATTCTCAAATATGAGTTAGAATCATATCTCGAAAAAAACACAAATCTTAAGAAAGAAGTTAAAACTCTGGAGAAGGCATATGTTAAGAAGGTTGAATAATGAATAATATAAATAATTTATTAAGAAAAAATAAAATCATGAAATAAAACAAGAAAATAATTTTTCAACTAGATATGGATGAAAATGTTGTGAGAGATATTAAAGAAATCTATTCTATAGGGAAGAAGAGATAAGTAAGAAGGAATCAAAATATCTTGGAATAGAAAATGTGATGAAAATAGTCAAATAATACTTTAATAAATCTATTTTATTCAATTCTATTACATTTAAAATATATATTAATTACATTACACCATTATAGGTTAAATATATACTTTTTTCTATAAATATTGAATCTACTTTACCTAGAATTTTTTGTTCCAATTCCAAATATGTACAAGTTTGGGCCAACATATATAATGAAAAATTCTATTATGTATCTATATAGTATATTATAATTCAAAGAAATACAATTCCTTAAATGAATCGGAAATTTTATGTCACATCAGGATAGAAAAAATATAATTATGGAATGTAGTAATCAAAACATGACAACAGTTGTAAAAAGATATTCACATTCTGTGTTTATTGTTAATGATGTGGGATTTTTAGTGACAAGGCCTACACATGATGGTATAACATGTCTCTGTATTGAAATATTAATTAAGCAAGGGGGAGTAAATCTGAGATGCAAATAAGTGAGTCCCCTTCTAATAATGTAATAAAAAATGTGATCTTAAAACATTCTATTCAAAATTGGTGTTAAATTTTGAAAAAATCATATAGTAGAAGTGATAATTTAGATCTTTATGATACAAATTGTATGAAAATTTAACCTAAACATTTACCCAACCATTAAAATGGAAAATTTGTTGAAAATAAGAATCAAGATAAAGAGCAATTATTTGTTGAGGTTTCTCTGAAGGATATAAAGTAAGGGAGACATTGGATACATGATAGTGGGTTCTCCTCATAGATTAATTTCAATACTAAAATTTTGAAATACATTTAACCACACAAATAAGGAGAACATCCATTTTGTAATTATTTATTAATAATGATTAAATTAATTTTCACAATCTATTTTTTTCTAAAAGAATCAACTATAAATATATTTTTCTTTTGAAAGGTTTAAAAAATCACTTGATAAGTGTTATCCATCTATTTGATCACTAAAATAAGTTTGTTTCTCGAAATTACTCATTCATTGTAAGAAATTACATATAACTAATATTTATGAATAGAGGTGACAAAACAATTGAAAACTTGTTTTAGGTTAGGGATCCATCAAACTCATGTACCATAAATTATAAACATTGTAATGGTCTATGTAATAAGAGACTTGATCTAATTTTCTAATGGAATATGATGAATATATCCAAGAACGAAATTTTGAGAAACCTTCCCTAAAACAAGGGAGAAATATATGTTTTTTGTGAAGAATATAAAATGGTTTATACGAATCAAAATACATATGATAAGTTTCACATTAAATTCAGTATACCATTAAGACTAATATATTATGATGTATATAGTCCTATGAGGAACCTGTCAACCAAGGAAGATATATACATCATTACATTCATATAAAAATTCTAGTTTAAGAAAAAATTCATCTTTATAAAGCATGTCTTATAGGTTATTTATATTTTCAACACATATTGAATACTAGTAGACAAGGACCGTTGTGTTTACATAATTAATTTTAACTAAGATAATGTAAAATAGTAAACAAGAAATACTATTTTGGTCAATATAAAAATAATGGGATAATATATATATATATATACCTTATATCCCTCAAAAAATGTGTTTGTTTTAGTAAAAATAGTTCTATTATATAAATTGGAAGAAAGCTTATTAGTAAAAATAAATAGTAGATGTTAATTTATGGGTGAATACTTTTCCCCTAATTTTATATTCAAAATAGGTATTTATTTTGACGTATAAAACATAAGGCATCATCTTGTATGTGTAATACTAATGATCTAACTATATAAAACATCATAGTGTTTGGAAGCCTGTGATATGTGAAAATCACTAATAAAAATATAGATGTATTTGAATAAAGAGGTGAAGAGGGAATATTTTTGGAATATATATCTAATTTAAGTGGTTAGAAATTTAGGATTAAAAACCAAAATAATGTGTTGGAATATTCACAAATTAATATAGTTGAATATAAACACAAAATAAAAGTCTTTTTCGATCCTGAATATGAATTATCTACGACCATAAACAATCAAAATTCTAAAAAATGGAATGGTGAGTATATTGTAACTATGATGGATATGGTTCCTGCTGAAAAACATGTAACTAGTGATAAATAAGGGACTAATAATAAATTTTATATTCATAAAATCATAAGAAATAATTTTAATTTTGAGAATACTATTTTTCAACAAAATGAACATATCTAAACCTGAAAAAGAATTATGTTACAACACCAAAACGCACTCATTTAAAAGTTTAGCCCTCGTACTGTTTTTGAGGAAATTGAATATGTATATTGTATAAATATAATAAATTAATATTTTATTAAAATAGAGATTAATGATACCTATTATCATATACCTGGGCCTAATAAAAAAATTCATTGGCCCCAAGTGGTTTTTCAAAAGAAAGATAAAATTTAGGAGGATAAGTGATAATAAATAATTTAGGACTAGTGTTCAAGGGTTATTAACAGGTGGGATGATTTTTATTGGATGAAATCTTTTCAGGAATGGAAATACATGATACCATATGTATTTTCATAGTAGGGTAAGTTCGCGAAAAATTAAAAAATCTATTAAATTAATATGAAGTTTTCATTCCAAAATATTGATGTTGACGAAGAGGATTTATTTTAACAAAAAGAAGAATTTATTTTTTAAAAGGATTGAAGCATGGTGTATTGTATTAAAAAATAATTAAATATAAACATAATATTTTACTATATATACCATACTGGTATAGTATTATTTGTGTTCCAAATAATAAAAAAATAATTAAAAATTAAAAAAATAATGTAGAAAGAATTAAAGTATCAGGTAGTTTTGTAATGTGCAATAGAGATTTATAAAAATATAGTGTGAGTGGATTTTTAATTGGTTTCAAGTTAAAGGATATTATAAATATATTATAAAATAATTATGCCAACTATGGGGAATTTGATTGAAGAATATTGTATAAAACTTTATTCA
This sequence comes from Viscum album, assembly GCA_963277665.1. NCBI lineage: Eukaryota > Viridiplantae > Streptophyta > Magnoliopsida > Santalales > Viscaceae > Viscum > Viscum album. The sequence goes on from OY728136.1 coordinate 617,202,723, forward strand.
TAAAATTCTAAATTATAATTGTTGATATGGATAAACAACCATTGAAATGTAGTCAAAAAAATCTAACAAGAAGTGATCTAGTAGTGAACATAATTCTGGTATTTTCAACTATATATCTAATTCAACAATGGAATAAAATAGTGGTATTCTTAAAAAATTATATTTTTCAACCAATCATGGAATTCCACACTACTTGAAAAAATTTACTTTTTATTAATATAATTTACTTTGAAAATGTAAGCATAGAAAATTTGAAAGTGAATGTGGATTAAATTTTTTGATTCATGATCATTAGAAAAAAAATTAAAATCAACAAAATAAAAAGATTTATAAACCAATATAGTGTTAAAAAATTTAATAATGTAGTATAAATATAAAATAGAAAACAATCCTATGACCCTAAAAATGTTTAGCTAAAAATCATATTAAATTCAATATAGATAAATAGAAACTTCATATCAAAATTAGTATAAAAAAGAATAAATATTAAAAGTAAAATAATATAATCTATTAATATATATCATACCTATATTTCTTTTTACTCCTATATAAACCAACTCATGAAAGCTACATTCTCTAGTCTATTACTTCATTTTTCATTTTAATATTAATTGATCCTTCCTATATTGTAGTCACTCCACCATACCAAATTAGAAGGTCCAAACTGAATTCCTCATTTTCGTTATATCAACTCCTTTAATCACAAAAATACATGTGAAACCCTTCTTTAATCATTGTCTTCCCTACTGTGACTGTAGTAAAACAACTTGAATGTAATACACTCCACCACATGCTTCAGCTTCATCTCTATATATTAACAACGTATAAGTAATTATAGTTCTATTTATTCTTATCAAGCTACATCCGTAATTAAATAATCAATAAAATATTCCTATAAACATTACCCTATTTTTTTCCCTCCTTCACATTAATATGTTGTTTTGAATAGATAATGTTCCATGACTTTTTTTATTTATAACTATGAAACTCGAGTTGAAACTCAAAATTTGGAAGATTTTAAAATACAATATGAGAGAAGTTACCATTACACACAAGGTAGTTAGTAATATGAAATGGGATTCTGTAGGTTCAGAAATATTTTAGACTCCTATGAACCTTCCTTTTATTAATATGCACCAACAATTAGCTCTTATAAAAGTGAGGATGTTTCCATTTTTCTATCAATCTAAGCATAATTGTACTTAAAATTATATAACGAACACTTCAAAAATATCCCTTTTGTAAAAATTCAATAAAAATAATTTACAAGGATATTAAAATTTTAATGTTATCGCTAAGATATTCAAATTAAAAAATTTCTGAAATATAATCCATAGTAAAAACATTGAACACAAAAAATATAAATTCTAAAAACTAAAAAAAATTAAACTCTTTGAAAAAACATTATAATTAAATTTCACTAAAAATAGACAAAATTATGTTTCTAAAAAATATCTAAAAATCATTGACTAAATAAAACATCAATTAGCATAAAAAACACTTATTCTCAAGTGAAACTTCAAAGAACAACACTTCCATCCATGTATTAGTAAGAATCAATAATTTTTTATTTAAAGAAAATTTTAACACATAGAAAATTACAGTACAATAAAATAGATGTATTTTAATTGTTGAAGAGAAAATATTCTTCCTTCCTTGATAAATAGATAATGCCATGAAATTGATTTGATAATGAAATGTCAGATGAACGTGGTTCTGTATTGTGTGATGTTTCCCTATCATATGAATAAATCCATATCGTGATGTGTGGTGAAGTGAACGTCAAAGCTATAGTGAAAGATTCCATTATATTTTAACTATATATTCTAATATATATATGTGTGTGTTAATGTATAGGTGGTGAATGTTTAATCAATTGTTTCCATGATTATTAAGGGATATCATCTGGATTAAAATACCTAAAATCAAAGAGTTTCTCAAGGATGCATTTTTGTTCAGATATTCAGGATTCTATTTATGATGTGTTATAACTGATAGCCTAGACTATGAATTTTATGAATTTTATGTTCATTAAATGAATAATTATCATAAAATATAATATTTTAACTTATATATAATAATATGAGAAATATATAAAAACTATTAAAGGGGAATAAGATGTTTAAAAAAAGAAGAGATATAGATATGATGTTGTGATGATTTTTATGATTTTATCAGTCAATGGTTAAAATATTATATGAAAAATAATATGTATATATATATATATATATTAGGTTCTTGGTGGTACAATTATAATTAAACACACACACACACACACACCTCACACATAGGCCATAAAGGCCGTCCATAGACCCCCTATGGGATACCCTCCCATCAAGCCGTATTTATTATGTACAAAGACAAAAGGTGTAGATGGAATGAACCTCATAATATGGATCATGTTGGATTGAAATCCTTTTACTTGTCCCTTAAGACCATATTTTTTTACACAAAGTCCCACAAGTGAATATTTCTTCTCTAGTACCAATATTTCAACAATAATTACTACAATGATGCAACCGCTATAGTTTCAGATATTGTTCCAATAACCACTACAGTTAATCCAATGACATAGTTATACAACTACTATAGTACCACTATAGTGATTATACAATACTTGTGCTCCATGAGTTATGAACCTTCATCCTTGATGTTGTGTTACAGGGTGAACATCACTAATCCAAACCCCAAGTAAATGGGGAAAAATATAGTGTTTTCATTATTTCATGCATGAATTAATTATTATGAGAAAAGAAGAAGGAAAATTTTTAGTGAAGTTATTTTGGATATAATCTATCATTTAAATCTCTATAGGTAGAATAAGAAGATATCATATTGTGATGTTGTGTCATTCAAAAGTTTATCTAAAGATATTCTTCACTTTTGGATTATTTTTTATTAATCGGAGGGACCCTATATAATAATTTTTAAAAGAAAAAGTGTTGGGAAACATTATGGGGTTCAAAATGATATCTCCATAAAACCACTTGTACTCATATTTAATTTTTAGAGGCAATTATGTGTTATAGACTCAAATCGATCATATAAACGACTCAGTCACCCACCATATGTGTGAACCTTATATTAACATTTCATACATTGTGGTGTTTTTTAATTATGTATCATTTAGTTAAGGTTGAGGATGAATATTTTAAAGGATCATACCCAAAAATATAACTACTCTTTTATTTCGAGAAAATAAATTTTAAAACACGTACCACTGATACCACACCCCAACCCTTTCTCACTAGTGTAGAACAGTCTTAAAAATTTCAAGATTAATTTTTTTAGGCATAAAATTATATTTTGATAAAATATGTATTGTTTTAATGAATAAAAATTAACCGTGTAATCACACAATAACAATTTATTCAATGTTTTTCCAATGAAATTCCTTTTTTTCTATCAATTACCCAAAACTCCTAAATATATATAAAAATGGTCCTCACAATTCAAAATTTATCTAATAGAATATAAAACTATATATGAAAAACATTTCAAATACATCTACTACAAGTTCTATGCCACATATCTTATATTCTTTATAAAAAATAAATTATATTATTGGTAAATTCATATAATAAAGCCCGTAATTACGTTTTATAAAATTAAAATTAACTGTTTTTCAAATATTTTCCCCTCTATGAAAATAAATTAGGTAAAAAAAATTATGACTTATTCTAATAATTGGTTTTAATAAGTGCTTAGTTCCTATTTTAAAATTTTAATTTAATTTAAATCTATAAAAAACTGAAAAAATTTATTCTATTTTCGATTCCCCTTTAACAAATTACATTTTTCAACGTTAAACACAGACACACACACACATAACATCTTAACCCATAAATTATTCAATGAATTTAAATTAATTAAATTAAAAAATTTACATATATGGGTGATATTGAACAAAAAAATAAAAAACATTTTATGAAATTAAAATACCATAACTCTAATTAAACAAAAAATATAGATAACTCATATAGTTCACATGAGAGATAATATCTCATTTTCGAGAAAAAATTTAGAAATGAAAACGAAAAATTCCATTTCCTTTAAAAATTTATAGATTTAAAAAACGTAATAGGAAAAAAATATCTGAAGAAATAAAAAATTTACTGGAGATTGGTAAAAAAATATTTAGAAAAAATAACCATTAAGGAAATGAAATGATTCACCACCCATTAGTATGAAAAATAACTTTGATTTCAAGAAATTAGAACACTCTATTGAGGATGTATAAAATTGTTGGTGAAAAGAATTATTTAAAAAAATTAAGAAAAAAATTAATGATACTACATAAAGTCAATTTTTTCACATGTCAAAGGAAATTCCTTTATACATAAAACCAACATTGTCCCTAAATATTATTTATAAGGAGGAAGATGCAATTAGATAATTTAATTTCCATTGAATGTTCATTTTAAGCAGATAAAATAATATAGAAGGATCATAATATGCCTCAAAAATAGAAAATAATTTTCAAAACCCATTAGTTGTTAGAAACCAAAGATCACATAGATTTTTAATATCCTTCATATAGTATTTTACATGTAAATTCTTGGGTTTTTGAGAAAATGCATCAAAATATTTACATTTCACAAAAAAATTTAGTTATATACAAAAAATATGTTTTTGTTCACCCATTTTAAAATATAAAATAAAATACAAAATATGTTATAAGTAGTTGAATCTAGTACCTAATTCCTAAAAATGTCATTATGTAAAAAAGTTAACAAATAGAATGATATTAGAAAAAATAAAAAAACCAAGATAATAACAACAATGGTAACTAGACATTTCTATGAAGCATAAACAAACTCCTAAATTTATATATTATCCCTCATTAGCTATAATACAAATCAATATAAATAACAAGAAGTAGATAATAAAACTCTGTAACAAATTAATATAGTATTCAATATGAGATGGAAATAATACACCCCCTAGTAAATCAATAAGTCCTTTAAAACCTAAAATAGAAAATCCACCATTAATTTAACAAGAATCACAACCTTGGTTGATGAAATTTTACTATTTTTTAGCATTTAGAAAATTGAAAACATCATAATAAATAATTAATGTGCATTAATAATACAATCAATGTATGAAAATCATGTATTAATGAACTTTTTAGGTCCCGGGATCTTTTTCCTAGTGTGGTGAACAACATGAAAAATTCTTTTCTATAACACTAGTGATTATAAATTATCTAATTTACTAGTTCAATATTTCATAAAAAATTCCATAAGGTATTCAATCAATATGATCAAAAACAATCTCTAAAAAAGGTAAAACATCACCACTATAAGTTATAGAACAAAGAATGATTTTATTTTAAACATATAAAAGCTATATAAAATGATAAATAACATAGGAAAAATGAGTTTAATCACATAAAGAACTAGACATAATGTCTCTAGTAATACTTGATTATTCAATCACCAAGAATGTATATTATAGCCACCCTAAAAGTAAAACCTTCAAATTGTTTCATAACCCTTTGAACATCGACCCAAAATTGTTTATTCAACTCTTGAACCATTGCAATATCCCCATTAATGAAGACCCTAGTAATGGAAAATATACTAAACAACAACATTACTGTAGAAATATTCATCCATGAATTAAAGAATAGTACCCTCTATATGACATTAAATTCCTTATTACATATTTAAAAATCATGAAATACCATTAAAATTTCATTTTAAATTTTATATTTTTTATATGAATCCCTAAAATCATCATCTAACACGCTCACCTCTAATATCTCCCTCTTAATGGCATCCTTTAGTTAAAAATTAAGTGATTTGATATCCTATAAGTACTTTTTTAGAATCTCCCAAACCAGGTAGAATTATTTTACTTAAACAATATTAAATGAGGACATCTATAATTCTATTTAAAATGAATTTATATATTCACCATAATCAATAACTAGTTAATTGAAAATACCATGGTATTATTCTCCATAGTTTTCTATAAAATTAGCTTTATTTACTAGTGGTAAATTTTATCCTTTCCATGTAATTTTGGGAGGTATGTGGTACAATTATTATGAAAACAAATGTATTACTATATAAAATATTTGTACTTAATATTCTTAAATTATACTCCATTATCAATAATTAAATAATTATGATCCCCAAAACCAATAAATATTTTCTTTTTGATGAATCTGATCACATTATAAACATAGATATTATGTAAATACACTACCTTCACTTATTTTAGTTGATAATCCATATCCACTATGAGGTACTCATTCTTATAAGAATATAGAAATGGTCACATGAAATAAATCCCCCAAAAATAAGTTATTTTTACATGGTGAATTCATTTTCAAGGAATCACTTGGATCTTACCTATTTTTTCAGTTGTTAATAATACTCACTAACCAAAATTTTTCCATTTAATTTATTAATTTATAAATTCATATCTATTTTCTTTTATTTTCGACATTTGTTTCTACAATTTTCATGTTTTGGTATAATAGATTCCTCTTTTTCATGTTCAGTTCACATGTTTTAGTTTAAATTTCATGTATACCTTTACATAGGGTTCCTTTAGTTTTTATTCTTCCACAATTTGGTCTACATGTGTAAGTCATGGTTTTTCCAAAACATGAAAATCCTTAGGTAAATCGTGTAAGATTTTAGTGTGTAAGGTTACTAGAAAATGGATTGTGTAAGGTTAGTAGAGACCACATGAAAACAATTTTAATGATTGTAGTTTATAGTAGATCTGTTAAAAATGGTTAATATATGGATTCCTAAACTATAAATCCAACTAATGTAGGGTTCCAGGTGAGTCAATGTGATACGTCGAACCCACACTCCGAGGCATGGTTTCATAATCACACACTTTACATACCAGCTTCGATGAAAACTCTATATTGTCTGAAATTACTATCATATAAATTAAATGAAATAAATAAACACTGCATAAAATATATTTTATGAAAATTTCAGGTTTATAGATTTATAACATTTGTATAAAACACAAACTAAAAAAACTATGTATTTCTAAACTAAGGGATATTTTATCACTATTTAAGAAAATACATAATCTATATTAAGACTTAAATGTATAGAAAATATTCTATACATGGGTTATAATATAATAAATATCATGTTAAATAGTTTTATTCATGACCTGGTGAAATTGAAACATAATAAGGGGTGGGACAAATGCTTAGTAAGTGAAAACATACAACTAAGGAAATAATAAAAGAAACATGGAATAAAAAATTGGAAATTATGATAATAAAAAATTTCATAATAACAAAACATAAATAATAATATATACATGGATAATAGGGGAATTAATATATCACCTGGATATCAAAAACAAGTTCATTAGTTATGTAATGCATAATTTTAGATAGCTAATTTCCTATCGTAATCCATGACATCATAATCTTAAAAAACATGATCCTACCATCATGTAAATTTATTATTATGTAATTTTATACACCAAAATAACCAAAAACGTTTATGTTATGAGGCCTAATGATTTATTAAGGGGCTATATAATTTTAGAACCCACCCACTACTTATTTAAGTCAAATGCATTCGTCATATTAGAAAATGAATAAACAACATATAATCACTTTTTTAATAATAATCCATGTTAGAATATTAATATAAGGAACACAAATACTTTTTTCTATCTAAATAAAAGTAATTAAATGATCATAACATATATGGAGGAAAATATTTGGATACTTTAACAATAAAAATCAACCTAGAAATAACCATCTGTATTGGAATAAAAATATATATAATTCCAACTCTTTTCCCCAAGTAAATGAAAGGGATAACATGATAATAACTCCTTGAGTGGGATAACTTATATTTTCAAAAAAAATATTCTCAACATTCCTAAGTAATCAATACACATCCATATCAAAATAAAAAACATATGAATCTTCAATAGTTCCCCAATCAATAAATGAAATAGTTTCCAATGTAAGAATCCCTAAATAAATAATATTATGGAGTGGTAGGGTAGAATTAATTCAATACTAGAAAACAATATACACAATCCATATATATTGATATTTTTTATGGTTACAAAATAATATATCCCAAAATTATAAAAAAAGTATAAGGATATGCACAAAGAAGAAAAAAACCATGAAAAATAATGTTTGAACAAGACTAGCTGAGAAAGGATTATAAATTGTTCTATTTATTATCATGAGTTCATTAAATCAAAATACAAATATATATTAGATTATATATATAGAAACAAAAATCCTATTAGTGAAAATATCTTCAAAATTAAAAGGGGAATATATTTGAAAATATGAAAAATATTTTTGAAAACATTTTAAATATTGATATAAACGATGGTGTAATGGGCCACGTCAAAAATAATTCATCAAAAGGTGATGTTAAAATTCATTGAAAACAATATTTTTTAAAATTAATATTCTATAATAGTCCCTCAAAACAATATAATTTATATCTTTGAGAAATTTGTTGAGGAACGCAGAAAAAATGAAACTGAAATGGAAACACCTTTTTAATATCTTGAGAAATATCGATGTTAAAAATTCTCATTATAAAAAGAGGTAAAAATTATTCCATTTTATCAAAATATATTCTTACCTAAAAAGTTATATAAATATACATACAATAAAATATATATGTGGTAGAAACCAAGCTTGATAGAAAAAGGTTCATGATGAAACAATACAAAACAAATAAATGTGATTTTAGTTATCAATATTATTTATTAGAATCATACTCCATCTAGTTAGGAAAATATCAAAAAAACTTATTTTGTGGTATAAATATTAATTGATAACAAAAATATAGAATTCCTTGTAATAAAATCAATTGGTATAATGTGATAAACCTTTAGGTCCAAGTGGATAATAATTACTCAGTGAATGAAAATTAGTATACTAAAACTATTGCAACTGGGGTTAAAATTTATAAAGTAAGTTTAATTAAAGGGAACATATTTGGATTATTATTTAATATCATTATTAAAAATATATATATGATAATTATATATCCTTTTGTAGTGAATAAACAATTCAAATTTAAAATATTGGGCTTTTAAGGAATAGAACCATATGGCTTGAGTTTGATTTTAATGAAAATCACTTGAAAGAGTGGGCTTGTAATTGAAATTATAATTCCATGATTCAAATATAATTAATGATATGATTTCTCAAGTAAATTTTATCTTCAAAAAATTAACGGTTTTATGTGTGTATTACCAAACATGTCTCAAAGAGACTAATTTGTAATGAGGACCCTTACATTGTCATAGATTTATTTTTCACATGGGACATACATCCAAAATAATTTAACTAATTTTATTATATAAATTCATAGGAATATTATTCTTATATATTAAATTATATATATTATTTATTATCATATTCAATTTCTTTATTATATATATTTATTTCCAATATTGGTTACTTGAGGTTGTTTGGTTAATTGTTTTATTACTCCTTAGGTATGCTAACCACGAAAAAAAGAATAAAAAATAAATTATTATTATCCATAATATTAATACTTTTATCGAAGTTATTTTTATAAATTAAATATATTTTTTAAGTCATCCATTATGGTTTTTGATGAAAAATGAAACTCAATGCTCATGAGGTGGTAGTCTATACATACCCATGATTAGGGTTCCCATTTCCTAATGAATGAGAAATAAATAAATCATATACAAATATTACATGTTAGTATTATATTTTTATTTTATATATATTGTTTATTTATCAATAACATCCTTAAAACCAACCATTAAAGGCCGTTATGAACAAATAAATACACCACTTCGTGGAGGTGATAGTCGGTGCACATGCACTAACGAGGATTTTGTTTTCCTTAGTTCAAAGATACAAATAAATAATGGTTATTATATTAATATAATAATATATAAATAAAATAATGATACTGATGTATTTAAATTTTTAGGCATATATTTAACATTTGAAATTAATATTAATAATAAAATATTAAAAATTTGGTAATACTTAAGTTGGAAACTTGATCTTATCTTAGAAATATCCTTGGAAATAAATACACTAGGATAAATTTTAGGGTAAAAGGGATTAAAGACGAGATAATGAATTCAATTATATTTTTATATAGATAAAATTGTAGATAAATTAAAATGTTATGTGTAATGTTGTAGGGGTAGAAGTGATACCCTTTTATAAGTGAAGAAAAAGGTACTTTTGCGAATAACCTTTAATTTTAGATGATATAATCAAACAAATAAAGGGTAAAATATTACAAAAGTTATAAATTATGGATATTAGGGTGATATTTGTTCAATAAAACCTCAACCTTGTATTTATAAAATTGTTTTAAATATTTTTTAATTCATTTTCACATATCTTTTTTACCTTTATCTGTTTTTAAATTGATAACTAGTTTTTGACAACGTTATTTATGTCTTACTAAAAATAAAAAAGAACCAATTTTACCAATTTTTTTGTGATGAACCTAAATTTGATATATATTGATTCTATTTAAATTTATAAATAATATTTAATTAACTTCTAAATAAAACGAAATTATATATAGAAAAATATTTTTTATAAAAATTGTATTTTAGCATTTATGTATTATTAATATTATTCAAAATTGGTTAAAATTTAAATTTGTGTAAATGTAACTAAATATGTATTAAAACATCACATTAAATACTTAAATTAAAGTATATTAATTTAATTTATTAGATAAATATTACCTCAAATTAATAAAACGATTCATCGAAAATAAAAATTTTACCATTATCATAGTTATTAACATAAATCACAAAAATAAAACTTCATTTCCCAAAATATAAATTGAAGATATTATATAAAATTATATTGTTTATATATAATATGAAATTAATTTTTTTATATTTAATTTCAATAATTTATTTTTATTATAAGGGATTAAAAAATAAATTTTATTATAAAATATTACTTAAGATTCCAAAACAATATACATAGGTTTTATAAAAACAAATTAGTAATTTTAAATGAATTATTTTACTAATATATATAAATATATTATAAAAAATTAATGAATTATTCATTTATTCTACTATTTAGAGAATTTCATAAGAGTGATAGTTATTTAGTAATATCTTTATTTTTCTGATTTCCACCAAAAACAATTATTTTACAAAAACAAAAACAAATTATCTTATTCTAATAATGTTATTTTTAATACGAAATTATTTTCATTTTTAAAAATTCAAATTATAAAATATATAAATTAAATTTGTGAATAATATCTTAAAATATAATAAAAACAATTTTTTTGGAAAATTAATTTTTTTAATATTAACTATTATTATTATTTAATATCACATACCAAATTTATTTATGATGAATAATTTTTAATATAAAAAATAATCTAACAATATTAATAATGAATATCATTATGTAGAAATTGATATCACATTTTATGGAAACTCTTACAAATATATTTTTATAAATAATTAATGTCAATTTTTGAAATTTTAGTTAAACTAATTTAATTTAATTTATATTAAAAGTATTATTTATTTTATTTATACATATATTTTGAAAAGTGAAAAAACTAAATAATTCCCACTAATTCAACATCTTAGTTTTAATGTTCATAATTTAATATTTATAATTTATCTAAATATATCACGGTTTCATTTAAGTTCATTATTTCCTGTAAAGAAAGATATCTATCACATTTAAAACATTTAATGGAAATAATATTTTAAAATCATGAGGTTTGATAGTCCATTTATGCATTCATTGTCAGTACATGGTTTGGTAAATTGTGTTTTCTTCCTATGTTTTAAATTCCTTAAAATAACTCTTTTTTATTAACTCGATTTTAACTCTTAAGAGACACTTTCTTCTCTCCTGTGGCTCATACAACACCGAGGACCCTACTCTATTTCTTTTATCGTCTTCTATAATATTTACATGATGGTTATTTTTGAATTATGTTTGGTTCTTTAAGGTGAGGTATCATTTTCCATTCTCCTATTCATTTCTTGTTTTCCTCTTATTCCATGGTGGCATCACTCTTTGGTTGAACCCTAAGTGGGTATTTTGACCAAATTCATTGTGTATATTCTTGGATAGGGTGGTTGGATACTCATCCAAGTTCCATTCATCTTGTGTTTTATTTTTTATGGAGCTTATCTTTTGTTTTACGTTTTCTTCCTCATGTATAAGCCTTTAAATACACAGACCATGATTTATTATATTTCAAATTAAATGTTACAAATATATTATGGTAGTATTTTTTCAGAATAAATTGTTTTTTCTTATTGATTTACAATAAAAATTAAGGTTTTAACTCTTATTGAAATGATGAAAAGTATGATTTACATGGCGTATTAGACCTAGAGTTTGAGAAATATCCTGAATGAAATTCATAAATGAAATTTAACATTTCAAAATGTGTTTTGGTTTTAGAATGGATATTTAAATTTTTCTTTAGGTTCCAAAAAAAATTGTTCTTAAGAAAGAGGTTTTTTTATATTGTTTTTTAAGATTCTTGGTGTGGATCAATTATAAATTCAAAAGGAGATTATTTTTTGAAAATGACTTTTGAATATGATACTAGAATTGACTATTATGAAATTTTCTAGAGTGTCACTGGTATTAAAGATATTTTTCATAATGCTAATTTTGAATGTAAGGGGATATTACTAAAAGACTTTTTGGGGGTGAGTCATGGTAATTATTTCCGCCTAGTGAATTTATTTTTTATATTGTTGTTTTACAATTATTATTGTATCTCCACAATTTATATATACATAATGGGAACCAAGTGTAACTTGTGTAACTTATATGGAAGAATGTTTTACTGTATTATGATATTTCATTGGCTTGTTTTTTATATTATGAATATATATTATTGGATAGTTTCCCCTCATTTTTTATCGGTAGGGTATGACTAGGCATTAGGGATGTTATATTGCATCAGGTGTGCCTATATTGTTGAACATGTTTAGTATATTATATAATTGTATCTAAACTATTAGGTTATCCCATGATCATTTAGACTTTGTTGTTTCTATTTTATAATTTACTTTTATTATTATAATAATGGAATTGTTATTATTTCTCATTGCCGTTGATTTATTATGGTTTCTATTATTATTATTTCATCTGATAATTATTCCCATTTTACAACATTTTTTTAAATAAAATTCTTAATTACTTTTTTTAAAATAATTTCAGAACCCCCATTGGAGGCTGGGTCGCAAGAGGATGGGGTGTGGGGTTTCAATCGCAAGGTCGAGTCCCCATGCTATTTTTCTTGTATCATTTGTGCAAAGGGTAATATACCCTTATTTTTTTAAACTAAGTAAAAAACTGATGTTTATAAAATTTATTCAAACGTATATGAAATGGAACATTCTTTTAATGTTAATAAATGATATTTTTAATTGGAATGACTACTAAACATGTTCCTTGTGCCTATATATATAATTTTAGTTTTAGGTCCTAGTTTCGATGTTGTTCTCCTTAGAGAAATTTAATTATTTTGGATAGGGAGTGAGCAACTAGTTCACATAGAAATTTGGATGGATATTAATTTTTCTAGGTTTATGTGTAGTTGTATTAGCATCATCCCAGATGAACATAAATATATCTTTGATTCTATTTTTTAATGTGTAATTCTTAGATGATATAATTGTTTCAATTTTTTGATATGATTCGATTGATTATTTTTATTCATATTTTATATTTATTTTACATGGTTTGGATGTAAAACATCTAGATAGGTAATTCCATAATTCTAATAAAATTATGGTACATCTTAAATTACATCTATTGGGTAAAATAGTGTCCACTAGTTCTCATCTAATAACATGATACTTGTTTCTAACTTGGGGTGATTGGGAACGTGGCCTGGGTATGTCATAGGGAAACTCAGGGTTCCAGCTTTGGGGTGACCCGGAGGTGGTCTATGAATATAATAGTATCAAATAATATGTTTTTAAAATGTCTATGGATCTTGAGTGCCCATTTGTTTGGGTGTTTCTAGTAAATCAGAGTAAGATTTTCCAAACATGATGGGTAAGTGTAGGAAGAGTATAGAAATATCTTGCTCATCCTAAGTATCAATGTTCCATGGTATGTAAGGTTTCGATTCATTGATAATGAGTCTGATTTTTATTTATTTTATAGGGTAATTAAATATATTCTTATGATGTTTTACTTTCCAAAAAATATATATGAGTTACTGAGTAGACCAATCAGGATTTATGTGATCACTGATATGGGGGAGGGGTGAATATTCTCTTTTTACATCTCCTTGATTAAGAAACATCCTCCACATTCTGTTAGTGAGAATTGAAAATGTTGGAAAAACAATCTCATGGGAACAAAAGTTTTAGAATGCTTCACTTCTCAATAAGATTGTCTAGTCTGTGGTGTGGTTTTCAAGTAATCCAATAACATGAATCCAATAGGAAGAAATCCTTTTAGTGGTTACGGAATGTAGGGAATATCAATCACATTCAAATCACTACATCCTCTCATAGAGTTCATATGCTCCTTACATCGATAAAATGATTTAATAACATTTTACAAAATCAATAAGAATCATCACTAGTATAGGCGTTAACATTATCACTATATTTATTCACCTTTAATTATACTTTCCTAGTTAAAAATTATTCTTCTTTCTCTTCACTTTCAAAGAAACGGTTAGCAAGATCTTATGGATGATATTACTTCTAGGAATATTCATCTTATCATCTATATATAGTATGATCAGTCCCTTGACCTTAGTACAATAACCATTGATCAATACCTTATTCGATTGAGACCAATTTATTCCATGATAATCCAATTAACTTTTCACTTTGTTCACCTGATAACAATTTTTGGGAAGACACTATATAGTATCAAGCCATCTGATTTATATGTTTCTCATATATTAACAATTGATTAACACCTTACATCATCAATAACACATGTGGCGGTAACGTAAATACTATCAGCACACCTAAAGGAGGTAATCAAAACTAAATTTTAATTTCCTACTTCCAAATTTTGATATCCCAATCCAACCATTCATTAATTGATCACCTAAAATTATTCTAATATACAAGTGTAAACAAAGCATCACTTGAATTTTCCTTAAAACATGTTGTCAATGAATTATTGAAACTTACTCAAATTGTTGATATGATCAAAATTTCTCATTCATGATGATTGAATCATTGAACGACCTACTCAACATCATCATATCTAATTTCTCCACAAAATATTTTTATAAAGATCCCAAAACATCATCCAATTAATCATTATTAGAATTTTTCTATCAAGTATCCTTGTATGGTGCATATTCTTACAGTCACCTCTTTTCCATTAGCATAATATTTCATGGAAAGATCTGTTCGATTGGACGGCTTATAAATCTATAATGGATATTCCATTTTAAAAACCATTTTCCAATGTCTTCACAAACATTCATCTGTATGATGAAGTAATATAAGTCCATGCATATTCCATTAATCAAAAACAACCACAAAAAATTATAATTGATATTATAGAAATTCTTTTTCTAATGGAATTCATAAAAATATATATAATTGACATATAATTTTTGATATATGGTCTTCAAACATCATTCTTTCTAATTCAAATTCTTCCGTAGCTTCTACAAATCCTCTGTCGTCTTATCATACAAAAAAACCTTCATCAAAAACCATAATATATACTAATGAATATAATTAAATGACCCTGATTCCTAGTAACTTTAAATTCCATAAAAGCATCAGTTGATTTAATTTTACCAAATACCTCAATATTTTAGAACAACCGGGAATTTGCCTTTTCACATTAGTCTGATCACCTCTATTTGTTGGAAGTTTTCTTTTAAAATTGATTCATTCACCATGGATATTTTGTTGGGAAGGTATGTCTGAGTATGATATACTCTATTATACCTAGCATAGGATTGAATATGTATTGAGATACTCAAATTCAACAGGGGGATAATTGTATACATTAAAAGTTCCTTAAGGAAATTTTTCATAACCAAAATTCACAACACCTCTAAGTTCTATTATCATGCTTGATACCGGAAAAGTGATTCGGAAATGAAAAATAACAAAAGATTAAAACAGATAAGTTTCTACCTTAAATCATATAGAATGTAACTAAAACAGAGTACATGTATGAAGAAGTATAAGAAAGTTATACTTTCCTCAACAATAAAAATGCTGCTGAAAAACTATGTAGTAAAACTACAAGTAACAAGTATAAACACTTTTAACCCAAAGAGGAGGGTATCCGACAACCCGGTATAAGAGGTCCCTTGATTTATACTTCCAAATTCTATCTTACCCAAACCCAGGTAAGCCCTAAATTACAAGATTGGTGTCTATCTTTCTATCCCCGCAAGCCCTCGATTTGTTGGAAATTGACACCTCTAACTTTACAACCCAAAGTCTTTGATTTTTAATGTAATCGAACCACTACACTAAGAAAATCTACATGAAGCAATGTTTGAACAAGAAGTTCAGAACATTTTACACGAATATTGAGAGTTTATAAGAGCCTCCCTCTCTAGAAATCACTTCAACTGCATGTAAGAATAGATGTCAAAGTTATCTCGTTATTTTCAAATGAGCCCCTATTTATAGGGGTTGCTCCAACGGTCGGCTCCCTCCTCCAACGTTCATATTCTTCCTTGAATTTCAGAGGGACCTGTACACATGTCACTTAAACAACGGTTAGTGTGTAACTGAATGCATGTCATCATTTTGTATGTAATCAGGTGTAAGTATAACTAAAATCTGATATTCGTAATGAAGGTAAATGAATGTTCGGAATGGAAAAAGTTAACGTTCAGAGTGTATGAACAAATGAATTCGGAGTCTGTAGTACTAAGATATTCAGATTCTGTTTTCTAGAAATTCAGAACCTAAATTCTGAAGAAATCCGGGGTCTAAATTTCAAGGAAATTTGTAGTCTGGATTCCCCAAAATTAGGAACATGAACTTACAATGTTCGGAGTCAGATTTCATGATAATTCAGAGTCAAAATGCATTGGATTTCAGATTCTGTATTCATAGAACTTGGATTCAGAACTTTAGAAAAGTTCGTAATCAGAATTTGTAATTAAAATTCATAATTAGATTTCGTAATCAGAATTCATTATCAGAATTCGTAATGAGGATTCGTAATCAAAATTCATAATCAGAATTCATAATGGGGATTCGTACCCAGAATTCCTCATTAGAATTATTAATTAGAATTCGTAATTAGAATTCATCATCATAATTCGTAATTAGAATTCGTAATCAGAATTCATGATCAGAATTCATAATGAGAATTTGTAATTAGAATTCATCATCAGAATCCATTATGAGATTTTGTAATCAGAATTCATCATCAGAACTCGTAATGTGAATTCGTCTTTAGAATTCATCATCAGAATTCATAGTTAGAACTTTATATATGTTCATAATCAGAATTCAGAGTTGAACATCATAAAAGTTCGTAATAGAGAATTCGGAGTAGAGCTTCATAAAAGTACGTAATAAGAATTCAGAGTCTTAAACAGAATACCTCATATCTAAGTATTATATGATTCAGAGGACTCTGTCCAAATTATACACTTAGAAGAATTTTGATATGAGCAAAAAAAATGAGTTAAGGATAAATTTCTTTAGGGAAGGAAATTTTCTTTATAGGGGTAAAATAAAATTTTCTTTAAGATGATGTGTTTGTGATTTTAAAAACAAGAGGAAAGATTAATTCATAAGCAAACCTTGATGACTTATCAATATCCCCTTTATATGAAGGAATGTAAGAGTCATAAGGAAAAACTTATTGACTCAACAATCTCCCCCTTTTTGGAAAGCAGAATCATCCATAAGAAAAACAATTTAAAGACATAGAATAAATTTTTAGACTTGAAATTAAAACTTATCTCCCTTTGTTTATGGACAATGGTGAATACGACTAACTCCCGCATAGGCTTTGTAACTCTAAGGATCTTATTCTAGATTTCTAGAATGAGGAAATATTCATTATTTATATGTAAGTCTTCATAATAAGTGCTCCCCCTTAAATAAACTCCCCTTTACTTAGGGATAGTTCTTCTCATACTTAGAAATTTTTCCCTTTTTGCATTCTTTTTCATTCTCCCTTTTGAGTTCTTTTTTCCTTTCTCCCCCGTTGTGATTTTCAAAAAGAGTTTGAGGGAATGGAAAAGAAATATGGTACTTGAAACATTAATAAATATATACAAACAAGAAAAGCATCAACAATTTCATTAACATTGGAAATATTAGAATAAGGAAAAAAATAAAACAAAATATTGGAGTGGTCTATTTTGTTTCTATTTTCCTTGGGAATTAGAATTTTTACATTTGTATTCAGCTTCTTCATCTCTTTGTTGTCCGCATCTACTTGCTTCTCGGAGGTTGTGATCATTTCTTATTAAGCCTTCAAGACCTCTACCAGAGCCTTCATGGCCTCTTCATGATCCTTTAGCAAATCGTCTTTCTTCATAAGTTTTTCATGCATCTCACTCCAGTGATCCTTTTCTATTTCAAACTTTGAACAATAGTGCTCAGCTTTCCATTCAAATATTTTACCTCCTGAATCCGATTATTTTTCTCAAAGGTTATCTTTTTTTGAAAACTGGCTGAAAGATTTTTCATTTTTGCATACTCAGTACCAAGGGCCTCGTTAACTTCTTCTTGGAACTGATCAAGCACCTCCACATCTTAAACAATATTTTTATAACATTTGGTCATTTTCGTGCAATAAATTTAGTGAGATTCATAATTGATCATGAAATTTTTGAAATATGCCTCAATTTTCACACATCTGTCCATTATCATTGATACAAAGTCTAACATCTGATTCATACTATGAGGAAGAATCTGGAATCTGGATTCAAAAGTTGTAAAGATCGGAATGGAATCCACAAGCTTTTTCAGGGACTGGACAAAAAAGTCATGTCCTAGGGCAGATGACTCTGAATCAGGTAGCTTGATTTGGGATGGTTCGTCCTCTATCTCTACCAAATTTCTCTTATAAGTTACTCCAGCTAATTTATTTATGATAAAATCTTTTCTTGGGATGTCAACAAGAACTTGCTTAACTTTTCTGATTTTCAGTTAGGCTTCCTCATCTGGGGATTTAGTCTCACTTCCAGAAAGTTGAAAAATCTTATCTCCATCCACATTCACTTTTCCAGCTCCAGCTTCGACATACTCAGGAAGGATAAAGTCATGATTATTACTTTCTTATTCAGATAGCTTGTTTACCTCTTCTTCATTTTTTCATTAACTTCTGGAGTAAAATTTTTTTAGGACCCGACTTGAGAATTCCTGATTGAAAACTTTTCCGATAGGGTTCCCTTATCTTGATATTATTCAACTTGTTTAATTACATCATCAGAGCATCCACTCGACTCAGCTTTATGAGCTTCCTCCATAGCTTCCTGAATTTCCTCCACCACTTCTTTCTCAAGTTCCTTCTCTTTTAATTTTCCAGAGTCTTCTTACCTAGGGTCTTAGGCAGTTGATCCCCCAAAAACGTTTTGGCAACAGGAATATTCTCCGAAGAAATTTCAGCATCCCTCAGAAGGGATTGCAAATTTTTATCCTCTGTAATTTCCTTCTTAAGCATCTTCTCTTTAGCCTACTTCTGTAGCTCATCAGTGGCTTTTTGTTTTAAGGCCTTAGCCTCAGCAGGGTCCAAGCCAAACATTAGCTCCCCTTCTTTTCTTTCTTCCTTTTCTTCCCTCCATTTTTCAACTACTTCATCCAGATAAGAGTTTTCTTTCTCGGGTTTAGGTGGCACGGATTTGACTTCCTTTGATTATGGGGTTTTATCTTTATCTTTTACTTCCTTCAATATCCTTTTCTTACCTTCCTTCTTTGAGGGTTCGGCCTTTTCTACATTTTCCAAATTGGATTCTGCCTCCCCCTCTAGGAGATCAAAGAATTCACCTGACGCCTTTGAAAAACTTACTTTCATTCCCTTCAGGGTGTCATCACTGATCAGCATCACATTGCATTTTCTTGGCTTGGAGATCCATGGGATCTTGAAGGAATCAAGACACCGAACTATAAACATTAAAAGAAATTCCAGATACATAATGATCTGGGCTCTATGATTTCCATTCCTGATGTTTTCAATAGTAATGAGGATGTGTCCCATGAGATTCAACTTCCTTAGATTAACCATGAAATCTTTGATATACATATCACTCTTCTTGAGTGTATCCTTATCTCCCTTCCATGGAATAATGAATCCATGTACCCTGAGCTATAGAATTTGATTGTTTGTTGAAAGATGGGAAATATTCTTTACAGTTTCAATATCAGTGAGTTTGAGAGTTTTCATAGCCTCCACTTTCACAATGCTTCCCTAAACCTCTAGTAACTTGTGGGAGCAAAACTCAGCTTCTCCTTCGTAAGGTATGCCTACCATGCTGGCTTCCTTGTTATAAGATAAAGAATATGTCTTCCCATATCTCTTGAAAGATAACTTCTCCCTTCCATTTTCCTTGAAGAAACATACTGACTCATAGAACTCTATGAGTAGATCCAGATAAACCACATCTTCAGATTGAGTCTTAGAAATGGATACTTATACCCATCCATTTAGATTGATGTTCTTGGAAATTATAGAGTCATACTTGTTGATGAAATTTGGGTAAACCAGCCTCTCCCTAGACATTTTCCACTCTGAAATTGGCTTAACTGAAGACATTTCTTGAGAGGTCATTTCTGCAGACATTCGGACTAAGGAGCTTTAACAGATTCGGATCCGTCTTAAGAACTGAGGCAGATCTTGGAGACACAAAATCATTGAATCCAATTTGGCACACCATTGGGGGTCCCCTTTATATAATCGATGGTGGAGACCTTTCAACTTCCATAACCAATATAATGGTTTAAAAACTATTTGATCTGATCTAACGGTTGAAAACATTCCCGCAAGGAAATCTTGAATCCAATCTTTTGAGGTTTTAAAAAAAACATTCGGATTTAAGGAAAAATGAATCTGAAAAATTAAAATACAAGAAAAAAATACCAACAAGTAAAAATGATTATGAAAACATGAGTAAAGAAACCATACCTTTCAGATTGGCTAGGGAGATTATTCGTAATAGGTGATATTCTTCTTAAATAAAATTTGACTGTGAAAAACTCAATACGAAAAATTCACTACGAAAAAACTTAAGATCTGAATGTTTTTCTGCAAATATTTTGACTAGAAAAACCCAATTATGAAAATTATGAGTATGAAAATTCCTATTATGAAAATTTTTATTACAAAAACTCCCTTTACAAATACTTTCATTATGAAAACTTCCATTACAAAAATTTCCATTACGAAAATTTCAAGTACTAAAAATTCTAGTACGAAAATTTTTATTAGGAGAATTTTGAAAAACTTCATCAATATATGTACTCCCCCTATGAAAAGGATTTTATTACTATAAGGAGATTGGTTCGATAGAAATTTAATAGAGGAAGATTACCTCATGGTTATTATTCCTAACTTCTGTTTAATGTATTCAAATCTATCTGTTGGTAAATATTTTTTGAAAATATCAGCATGTTGATCTTGAATTCTGATGAATTGAATAATGATATCTCCTTTTTGTGTGTGATCCCTAAGAAAGTAATGCCTAATATCTATTTTCTTTTCATGATAGTGATGTGTAGTGTTTTTACTAAGGGTAATGGCACTTGTGTTATCACACAAAATGTGAGCCTGAGTAAAAATCAAGCCATAGTCTGTGAGTGTGTGTTACATCCAAAACACTTGAGTACAACAACTTCCAGCTGCTATATATTCAGCTACAACAGTAGAGAGTTCTACTGAGTGTTTCATCTTGCAAGAACAAGAAACTAAAGAATCTCATAAGAAATGATAAGTTACGGATGTGATTTTTCTATCCATTCTACATCCACCCAAGTCAGCATCTGAAAAACGTCTTTAAAACAAAATCATTTCCCGAAGTGAAAAATAATCCTAAATCCATGGTTCCCTTTAAGAAGAGAAAAATCATTTTCACTAGTTTTAAATGAGATTCCATAGGATTGGATTGATATCTTGCACATAAGCATACTGAAAACATTATGTTTGGTCGACTAGCTATCACGTAAAGTAGACTTCCTATCATTCAACTAAAAGATGTTTGATCTACTTGTTTCCTAGCTTCATCAAGATCAAGTGTGTTTAAGGTATGGATGGGAGTAATTATACTCTTAGTGTTGTCATATCCATACTTTTTAAGAAGATATTTAATATACTTACGTTGGGATATGTAGATTTCTTCTAGTTTTTGGGATATTTGAAAACCAAGGGAAAATGTTAACTCACATATCATACTCATTTTAAACACAGATTTGATTAGATCTGCAAAGGAATCAGTTAAGGATTACTGATTCAAACCCAATATAATTTCATCAACATAAATTTGAACAATAAAAATATTTTTCTTATCTTTATATATAAAAAGGGTTGGATCTGCATTTCCCTTAACATAGTTATTTTGATGCAAAAATCATGTAAGTCTATCATACCAGGATTAAGGGTCTTGTTTAAGGCCATAAAAATCTTTGGTAAGTCTAAAAAATGATCACGATGTTTTGTACCTTCAAATATTGGAGGATGTTCAACAAAAACTTCCTCTTGAACATAACCATTAAGGAAACCACATTTCACATCCATTTGAAAAACATTGAATTTGAAGAATGATGCAAAGGCAAGTAAAATACGAATAGATTCAAGTCTAGATGCTGGAGAATAGGTTTCTTTATAGTCTATTTCTTCTTGTTGATTATAGCCTTTAGCAACTAATTTAGCGTAATTTCTTACTAGGATTCCATTTTCATCACACTTATTTCTAAACACCCATTTTACTCCAATTACAGAACTATCCATAGGTCATTCAACCAAGGTCTAGACATTAGTCCTTTCAAATAAATTTTTTTCGTCTTACATGGCTTTAATCCAATCATCATCCCTTAAAGCTTTATCAGTGCTTTTTGCTCCCAACAGGGAATGAAATGATATGTTCTCTACATAATTTCATAAGGAACCTCTAGTCCTTACGAGTTGATTGACATCACCAATGATACTATCACTAGGATGATTCTTCAGAAACAACTGATTTGGTTTTTGTAAAACCTATTCATCAACATTGTGTAAGAAATATCCTAGGGTAAATGTTTTAGGGGTATCTTCTTATACATTTTCCTTATCAAAAGGATATACTATCATAAGATGATAATCAGTTTTTGAAAACACATCCGAGGATATAGGATGCGGTTGTTTAAAAACAAAAGGATCAATTTCATCAAATTTAACTTGTATTGTCTCTTCAACAGTACAAGGGGTTTTAGTGAAAACTCTATATTCCTTAGATGTTGTGGAGTAGCCTAAGAAAATTCCTTCATCATATTTTGGTGAGAATTTATGAATATTATCTTTAGTATTCAGAATTAATACCTTGAAACCAAAAGACTTAAAGTAGGAATGTCTAGGTTTTCTACTATTCCATAACTCATAAAGAGTTTAATTATGAAAAGGTCTAATCAAAACAAAATTTATTGCATAACAAGAAGTATTTACAACTTCATCCCAAAAATGTTTGGCTATATAATAGTCACTAAACATGGTTCTAGTTATCTCTTGCGGAATTCTATTTCATCTTTCAATAACATGATTTTGTTGAGGTGTTCTGGTGCTTAAACGTTATGAGTAATGCCTTTTCTATGATAAAAAGTTTCAAAATTGCAATTTTTAAATTCTCCTCCATGATCACTATTAATGGTTATTAATGGAAGGTTTTTCTCATTTTTAACTTGGGCTCTAAAACTTTTAAAATAAGAAAAATCTTCAGACATCTTTGTTAGAAAATATACCCACATAAATCTAGTGTAATGATCATCTAAGAAAAATAGATAATACTTTCCCCCCAATTCATCTAGTTTCTATTGGTCCAAAAAGATCCATATGCCCTATCTGTAATGAATCAGTAGTTGAGACTTCACCGACTGATTTAAAACATGATTTATGTTTCTTTCCATATTGACAAGGGTCACAGACTTTTGAAGAATCGAATATAAGCTCCAATATATCCTTAACTAGTCTCTTCTTAGAATGTTTTCATATGTTCCTATGGTTACAATGTCCTAACCTTCTATGATATAACCAAGAATGATCTTCTATTTTACTAAGGAAAGTAAAGTCTTGTCTCCCATGGTATTCTATGTTTAGTGTGTAAAGATTTTCTTGCCTATGGGCAGAAAGAATATATTCTTCCATGGAATTGTGTACTAAACACTTATCATTCATAAAATTCATAAGGTAGCCTTCATCACATCATTGGATTATTCTAATGAGGATGTGCTTAAGACCCTTAACAAATAAAACATTGGAAATCAATGTTTTTCCAAGAAGAACGATGTTACCTATACCAATAATTTCTCCCTGAGCATTGTCTCTGAAAGTTACTTTTCCTCCTTTCATTTTGATAATCTTTTCAAAATAATTTTTGTTACCAGTCATATGCCTAGAAGATCCACTATCCATGTACCACATAAGAGTTAATATTTCAAAATCCAGACATTATTGGATCCAGAATTGTTAGATAACAAAATTTTGGGTATCCTCATTTGTTTAGAAAAATAAGCTTTATGAACCTGAAGATATTTAACTCTATTCAAAGAGAAATTTTTCTTCCAATGCCCACCACTTTGACATTTAGTGAAAAAAGGGTCTTTAGAAGGAACAAAATAGTTGTTTTTGAAAACCGGTTTTTGGTGAGTATACCCTACTCTAGTAGTGTTTCCATGAGGTTCAATTTGAGAACACATGTTGTCAAAATTTTCCATTCTAGAGTTAAATTTTGCAAGAATCGTCTTAAGAGAAAATATTTTCGATTTTAGTCTGATGACTAAATCCATATCCTCAGGAATCATTTCTATAGAGTTAGGTTTTTTCTCAAAACCTTTTATATTTAAAATAGCCTTCCTATGATCTTTAGAAAGTTCATCCTTGACAAAATTTACTTCCTCAGGGTCATTAGAATTTTTTTCTAAATGTTATTCTTTAACTCTAAGATTTCAAGAAAGATATGAAATATCCTTTGTAAAAATTTCTTCCCTAGTATTTTCCTTGTCTAATTTCATAAAAATGTTACAATTTTTTGCTTTGAGTAAATTGGAAAACTTAGATACTTTTTCATGTAATGGTTCTTCATTTTCTGAAAATGATTTATCTTCATTAGATGTATTATTTTCAGAATAGTAATTCTTATCAAGGGATAAATTGGTTAAAGCCTCAACAGAGCATACCTTGGCCATAAGACATGTGTTGGGGAAAGAAGTAGTAGGAATGAATCCCATATTCTTCTGTGCTGATGAATCATATTTAGAAGAATCACTTTCTGAAGAATCTCCACAACTAGCATTCCAAGTATCATTAGATTTAAGACTTTTCATGTTCTTTGTTCGATAGAATTTCTTCTTGTTCTTTTCATAATTCCTTTCCTTCTTTTCCTTTTTCTTCATCAAGGGACAGTCAGGTCTAATATGACATGTTCTTATATATTCATAACACATAACTTCACCATATTTCTTTTCTCTGTAGTCTTTCTTCTTGTACTTATTCTGATGATTCTTCTGAGCTACAATCTTGTTCATCCTCTGAGCAAGATTAGCTAATTCATTCTCTTACTTTTCTGTATCACTAGATTCGGACTGAATAATGAATTTCTTTGACTGTGATCTAGTTACCATTTCTGGGGTCTTGGATTTCATATGATTAGAAGTTGTTGTAAAAGAAAATCCTCCATTCCCATTCTTCTTCCTAAAATTTTCAGCGTCTCTCTTCAGTCTAGTTTCATACTGAATAAGAATTCCAAACAACTCATCTAAGGAAATCTGTGTGACATTCCTGTTCTAATCTATAGCTGTCCTCTTGGACTCCCAATCATTTGGCATGATATCTATGATCTTATCAACAAGTTCCTCATCATCCAAACATTTTTCTCCCATAGATTTTAGGCTATTTACGATAGTCAAAAATATTTGTTGTACTTTACTTACAGGTTTTCCATAAGTAAAATTGAAACTATGGTATTCAGATCTCAACATAGCTCTTCAGGTCACTATGACATTGGATGTACCAAAGTGTGTAACTTAAAGTATCTTCCAGATACTATTTGCAGTTTCACATGATGATATTTGACTATAGATGATCCTAGTCATGGAACACAACAACGTATTTCTGACTCTGAAGTTTGATTGCCATTCTGATTTCTCCTGATTTGTAAAGGTTCTCAATTACTTATCATGAATATTATAATCTCCAGTTATAATTAGATAGTTATAAACTCTAGTGTTGATAAAGAAAGTATTCATCCTATCTCTCCAGTATTCATAATCATTTCCATCAAAAAAAGGAGGTCTGGTAGGATTTAGATTGTCTATGGAACCAACATTTAATCCTGCCATTCTTAAGCAAATCTTTGGCACAAAAACTTGTTACAAGTAAGATTTCATAAAGAAGGAAAAAAATAGAGCAATAGTTTCTCTAATAAAAACTAAATCTGAAAAATTTGAGTCTTAATATATGCATATGAAAAATATGAATCCAGAAAATATGTTTCCGAAAAATCAATTTTGAGAATTATCTTTTGAATTTAATCTTGAGATTAATTCAGATTGAACCAAACCCTCTGATACCAATTGTTAGGATGGTATGTCTGAGTATGATATAGTCTATTATACCAAACGTATGATCGAATATGTAATGAGATACTCAAATATAAGAGGGGGTGAATTGTATACTTTAAAAATTCCTTAAAGAAATTTTGTGTAACAAAAATTCACAACACCTCTAAGTTCTATTATCATTCTTCATACAGGAAAAGTGATTCCAGAAATGAAACTTAAAAAAAGTTTACAACAGATAAGATTCTACCTTAATGTGTATAGAATCTAACTAAAACATTGTACAAGTATGAGGAATTTTATGAACGTTATACATTCCTCAACAATACAAATGTTTCAGAAAAACATTGTAAAACTATAAGTAATAAGAATAAACCATTTTAACCCAAATAGGAGGGTATCCAAAAACCTTGGATAAGAGGGATATTGATTTATGCTTTCATGAAATTCTGTCTTACCCAATCCCAGGTAATCCCTCAATCCGAAGATCAGTATCTGTCTTGCTGTCTCCGCATTTCTCAATTTGTAAGAAATCGGCACCTCTGACTACACAACCCAAATTCTCTTATTTTTATTGTAATCTACCCTCTCCACTAAGAAAATTTGCATAACAAAATGTTTGAAAGAGCATTTGAAAACATTCTACATGAAGCTTGAGAGTTTATAGGATCCTCTCTCTCTATAAATCACTTCAACAGCATGTAAGAATAGATGTCAAAGTTGTCTCATTCTTTTCAAATGAGCTCTTATTTATAGGTGTTACTCCAACGGTCGGCTCCCTCTTCCAGTATTCATATTCTTCCTTGAATTTTGGAGGGACCTGTACATATGTCACTCAAACAACGGTTAGTGAGTTACTGAATGCACGACATCGTTTTGTAAGTAAAAAAGTGAAAGTATAACTAAAACTTATATTTGGAATAAAGGTAAATGAATGTTCAGAATGGAAAAAGTTAATGTTCGGAGTGTAGGAAAAATGAATTCGGAGTCTGTAGTACTAAGATATTGAGATTCTATTTTGTAGAAATTCAGAACATAAATTCTGTAGAAATCTGAGGTCAGAATTTCATTGAAATTCTTAGTCTGGATTCACCAAAATTTAGAACATGAACCTACATTGTTAAGAGTCAGAGTTTATGAGAATTCAGAGTCAAAACCCATAAGAGTTCAGAGTATATATTCAAAGAACTTGGAGTCAGAACTTTAGACAAGTTCGTAATCAGAATTTGTAATTATAATTCATATTTTGAATTCAGAATTAGAATTCATTATCAGAATTCGTAATGAGGATTCAAAATCAGAATTCATCATCAGAATTCGTAATGAGGATTCGTAATCTGAATTCATCATCAGAATCCGTAATGAGAATTTAGAATCAGAATTCATCATCATAATTCGTAATGAGTATTTGTAATCATAATTCATCATCAAAATTCATAATGGGAAATCATAATCATAATTATTCATTAGAATCCGTAATGATAATTTGTAATCAGAATTCATCATCAGAATTCTTAATGGGAATTCTTAATCTGAATTCATCACCACAATTTGTAGTAAGTACTTTATATAAGTTTGTAAAAAGAATTCAGACTTGAACTTCATAAAAGTTTGTAATAGAAAATTTGGAGTAGAACTTTATAAAGGTTCATAACAGGAATTCAGAGTCTTAATCAGAATACCTCATATCTAAGTATTATTTGATTCAAAGGACTCTATCTGAATTATACACTTAGAAGAATTTTTATTTGAGAAAACAAAATAAGGTAAGGATAAATTTCCATAGGGAAGTAAATTATCTTTATAAGGGTAAAATAAAATTTTCTTTAATATGAGGTGTTTGTGATTTTCAAAACAAGAGGAACGATTAATTCATAAGGAAACCTTGAGGACTTATCAATCTCCCCCTTAAATGAAGGAATGGAAAAGTCATAAAGAAACCCTTATTGACTCAACATATTTATCTCCAAAAAATTCTATCTATAAATCTTATAAGAATGGTATATATATTTTCATGTTATTTTTTACTATAAAAATACAATTCGTAAGAAATCCATAATTCTTCTCAAACACCATTTTATGGTAACAAAGCCTCAAAACCTATTTGTTTCAAGAATCTCCACCTTTTATTTTCACCACAAACCAAAGAACATAAATCCATGAAACTATAAAATTCAATTAATGTAGTTATAAAACCATTTTTATATAGGTAAGTTAGGATAAAAATAGAAAAATAAAAACAGATCTTGAAATGAATGGAAAAGAAACAAAAAATAGAATTTACCTCCGGAATTTATCCTCCATGAGAGCCTCCTTAGGGAAGATGTTTTTCACTTTTAATGATACCATGATCTCCGGATCATGGGGAGAGACTTGGGAATATACTTGAGAAATTTTTTTAAAATACACATGGCTTGAGACGTGTGAGTACAAGAAGTGGTTAGGGGTGGTTTTTATTATGGATGAGTGGGGAGTTTTCTTAATAATAAATTTATTACATTATTATTTTACTCAATAAAAGCAATGGTTATTATTATTGGGACTAAAAATAGTAATTAGATCAGTTGAGTTCGAACCTAATGTGCGTTCATCATCTATGACTCAATAAATAGAGTATTTATCTTGAAATGTATATGTACTGTAAATTACTGTATTTTACTATTCACCAAAAATTCATGAATTTCAAAAAATACAAAAAAATCACAATAACAATTTATCAATATTTATAATATACAAATTAATTCCATTTTGTGAGAATAATTTTCTAAATATGAGAAATTTAATTTTTAATTAAAAGCCTAATTTTTATGAAAAATAAAAATTTCAAATTTCATACTACTATTCTAATACTTTGAAATTTTAATTAAGGTCTCATAAAATTATCTTATAATCATATGATATAAAAATAATATTTTCTGAATACATCTTATGAAAATAGATTTTCAATTAATTTATTAAACTAATTATAATTTGTAATTAAATATACATGACTTACAAAACATTCAACACTTAGTTAATATTTTTTATAATATTTATTACTTATAAAATGATTTAATTATATTGTATTATCACTTATTTGATGGATAAATTTTATTTATACTTTTATTAATGTGTTTACCATTAAATTATCCAATTACTATTCATAAAGGTCATGTTATTATTCTAAAGTTGAAGTTACAATTTATTTGTTATATATTCCTTAACGTCTAAAAAACCTTTTATTTCATTGATTATTCATTTATAAAATTTGTATTGTTATCTATATATAATATTTTGTGACTATACAGTAATTCATAATTATAAGAAGGTAATTTCTTCGATAAAACATTGCATCGTTACAAGTTCCAATTCCTTTAACCCTTAGAAATTAACATTAAAAGTGTAAGGAAAGAGTAACGTTTATAACTCCCTAATCATTCACCAAATTATTCTTATTAGAATATGTATAGGGTAACCCTCAATAAGAAGAGGGAAACCATCTATAGCAGCTTCAATAATTTCATTTCTGATGAATATAAGGTAATGGAAGAATTTATCCTTCCATAGATGATAGTTTATTACCTCAAATAATATAATCACCTTACTATAAAAAATGTTATGAACATCCATAGAGACATTCCTTTTCATTAAACATCAGAAAACATTTAATGAAGAAAAATTTTCTCTAATACTAATTACAATAACCTACCAAGATCTATGTGATCACTAAGAGGGTTATAGGGGAATTAGTTATTTTCCCTTCAATGCATTATTTCTAAAGAAACAATCTTTACATTTAGTTAGATGTATTTTACCCCATTGGAAAACAAAAAAAGCAATAAAACCAATATTAACACAGATATTTATAAAGTTCACTACTAAATAAGTTTATTTACACCTTGTAATTGTTTGAAGGTAGTTCAAGACCAAAAAACCACTGGAAAAATCATTTTTATAGTAATAAATGATTATCCACTACTTCCATATCACTATATCCCTTCTAATAGAGCATGTGCTCCTTATATAGATAAAAATATTTAACAATATTTTGAAACAATAATAGGAACATTCACCAATGGGGTTCAACATTTTCATTTTTCTTCTTTGACATTCCTCACAATTTACTTACTATAACCTATTTTTCTTCCCCATTAAATTCTTTCATAGAAGTGAACAAGAAGTTTTGTATAATCTTTTCCCATTACTTTTTGTCCAATAAACTCTATCCATTATGATTGATCCATTCAGCTCAATCCAATACCCACTGGTTGGTACCACATTCCACTAATACCAACAACTTCCTTATTGATTTGTTCATCTCTGCACCTTTTTCATCTGGTTACACTTGATGGGAAGACTATGCATTGTACCACTCTCCCTAATATTTCTATGTTCGATACCTCAAAAATTTGTGGACACATCACTTATTCAATAGCATTCATAGAAGAAAAATAAATATTCACAGTGTACATGCACCTTATTTTTATTATAATTGAATCTTCGAAAAAATTAGGAGTTGAAAAATCTCAAATATATATTCCCAACTTCTAAATTTGAATGTCCCACTCAATCCTTCCTTTGATTTACCGACATTGATCTTTCTAAAATATAGGAGTCAATAAAAATTCATAGGAATATTTACTTGAAACATTACATCTAATAACTCATTAAACATTCTCAAAATATATCTATAATTGTGATTTTTCCTTTTTATTGTAAAATCATTGAAGAAAAAACTCAACATCATTGCATTTAATGTATTCTATAACGACACTAAAAAGATCCAAAAAACATCATCTGTTTAATCTTCATGAAACCTTCTTTTTTTGGAAACCTCGTAAGGTTATTTTTGGCCTAGTCAACCCTTATCTATTGGCTTAGCATAGAATGATCTATCTGATTTCTCATAAAGTAAATCTCTTTCAAATTCCCCATTTAAAACTGTTGTCTGTTATCTTCAAAAGCATATTATCTGATGAACTCATGAATGTTCATGTGGATTTCTTCTATCCAAAACATCCATAACACTTTCTTAATGATAAAATAGAAATTATTTGTCTAGTGGACATCATAAAGTAATATCTTATAGATTTTTAATGTTTAATCTGTATACCTCATACTCGTTTCCATATAATCTAACTTCATTATTAGAGTCTTTAAATCCTATGTACAATTTTGAAACAATAATCCTTACATTAAATATTGAATATATAACCATACATAACTTTATATAAAAAATGTTTTATTACGTTGAATATTAGAATAATATCATCTGATTTCCCTTACCCAATATATATTTTGGATATAAAAAAAGGAATCTATCCATTCACATCAAACCAATCACTATAGTCTATAAGACTTGGTACAATGGATGTGTTCTATTTACCTAAATAATCATTGTCTAGATCATTATATATTGAAATATTGTAAAGAGGGAACAAATATTTTCATGATATTTATATATAAAAATAAAATAAAAAAATTAACAAATCCATCATTCTTCTAAAACTGGATTCTTATTAACATAAAAATCCATTAGAACAAAATTGTCTGAATAATTATTATTTTTTGTTTCCTATTTTAGAGGGTGGTAATGGGAATTATTCAGTGGTATATAGTGAGAAAACGCCTAATAAGTCAACATAGATCCAAATTTTCATGGTAAGATGAGACTCTAAGTCATGGTTTTGTGGTTGGAGCATAGTTCACCAAGACATGTTGCCATGTTGCGTACTTACACCATTCCCCTAGTTTTATGTCTGATTTTATTTTATTATTATTTTATTGAATATGTTATTTTCAATTTATTTTGGTAATTATATGCTTAAATACCATTAATCTTTATTTTCAAAATATTAAATCATGTTTTTAAATTGTAATTTTTGTTTTCTAAAAATAACGAATGATTTTTACAATGTATGTTGAAAAATATACTAGGTACTTAAATATTTAATGAAATGGTTTTCATAAAATAGATATATAAACTTACTTATTGGGGTGAAAATAAATTAAAAAAAATTGTTTTAAAGGTTTCTTTAAATTATTTTTAAATTAAATGGGTGTTTCTAATAATAATGTTGGGCTTGGAAAGAAAATTCATGGGTTCCATTATATGAGACAAAATTAATTTTATATTGGAATGATGTTAGGATTTGAATTTTTTTTTGAAATTATTTTAAGATTTAAATGAGAGGGATTATTTGATGATTTAGAATTGATTTTTTAGGATTTTCTGATATTTTAGTATTTGGTTTTTTGGGATTGTTTTTGGGGGGTTTAATTCTGTCTTTTTAAGGTTTGAATTTTGGTTATTTTTTGTTGATTTTTTATTTTCTTGTAATTTAGGGTATTACCCCATCAACCATTCAAGGTCATTTAAGGGAAATTTATGAGAGGGTCTCCATTAGTGATCTCATTATTCGATCGACACAGATATTTCCTCATAGATTCCCAAAAGCTAATTCCCTCTCTCATTTATGTTCAGTTCGATCCTCATCAAGAAAAAGATATATTGTGGATTATTGAGTGGATTATTAGACATCTTGAGTTTCCCAAATTCATATTTATTATGTTTTTTATTTTTATTCTTAAAGATATTATTTGGAATTCGTGGAAGTCTAGTTTTTGGTCTAAATTGTAAGAGGAAATTTCTTGGGATAATAAAAAATATTTTCTCATCCTATAGTATTTCTCTAAGTATGTGAAGGTAAAGAAGGTGATGGAGTTGTACTATCTTCAAGAGGGTGATGAAATTGGGTTTTAATTGTTTCTTCAATTCATTAATCACCTCCACTATATTTTGGAGTTGATCATGGATGAATTATTAATATAATGGTACTTTAAAAAAGGTATCCATCCCAATCTTTAGTCGAAGGTGTTGGAGTATAGACAAACTTCTTATATGGATGTGGTGATGTAGGCAGTTTGTTTATACCATATTTGAAAGATGTGTTTGTGGAAAATATAACCCAAATATTCCAATGAGCTATTAAAAGAGATGTATAAAATGAATGGGGAAGCAATTTCAGTCTGAGGAGGAATATAGTGTCATCCTGAAGCATCCTAGTATCTTATTGGATACTTTTCAGGGTAGACTCAATTGTGTCATCAATGAAACAAGTTGGATCATACAAATAACACATATCTAAAATCTCATATGACCTATCATTCATTATGTCAATTTGGTCCATATTCAATTGTTTTGGATGGTACACTCTCAAAAAAATGAGTATAACTAATTTAATTCCTTCATGGGAATCTCAAGATGAACATTTGAAGCCTTTTTCTTGCCCGTCACCTATTTGAGGAATTCCTGTTTCACTATTTAGTTTTTTATACATGACTAATATGTGTCATTCAAACACAGGCCTCACATTTTCTCTTTTCCATTTTTTTTATTTGTTAGAAGGATTGATGTTTTTACATCCCAAGTTTTTAAGAATCATATTTTTCTATAAACTATGTTCTTATAATTATAAACTATTGTTTTATATTTGTTTCATATATTTCAAATGCATTATGAAGTAAGTCATACAAGATAGAAATTAAACTGACAACACGTTATTAATTCATTATAAAATATTAAAACAAATCACATGATAATAAGTATTACACATAATGGATTATTACTCACCACTGATTACTAAAATAATTAAAATTTCACAGATTAAAAGGGGATAATAAATATAAAAGAAGAAAAAAAACACTATGTGGTATCTGGGAACATCTTCACCATTCAGGATCACTAATAGCCCTAGAAAACTTATACAGGGGAAGAACATCATGAAAGGATAAATTTTATTATGATATCTAAAATAAAAACTATATAAATGAGGAGTGTGACTAAATAATTTTGAATAAATTAAATGATTTTAGTAAAGCTGTATTAATGAATGAAATAGGGTCATTATAATTAAGGTCATTTTAAATATGGTTATTAAAAATATTTTTCCTAGATATACATATTTCTAATATGTATAATGTAGTTGTATATTATTAGTAGAAAATTTCAAATATTATGATTCAAGAATAATAAATAATTGAATAAAAATATAATGTTAAAATATTATAAATATATATTTATGTATAAATTATTATTATAAATATTATTATTAGATAATGATATGATTATTTTGTACAATTAAACTAAAAATATTAAAATAAACTTATTAGTAAATTAAAATTTATAGATTATAATTAATTAATTATAATGGTATTTGGTAAATATTATTTAATATATATTTAATATTTTTCAAAGAACTATTTTTCTAAGTATTTAATACTATATCGTAATAAATTAAATTGATTAGTTAAAGAATAATATTAAGTATTAAATAATTTATTTACATTCTATAAATAATTAATATACATAAAATAATATTAAGAACACTTATAAATTTCAATTTTTCAATGTAAATGATTTTCCATTACAATTTTCATTTAAAATTTAAAATTTTCATTTTCTAAATTTTAAAATTTGAATTTTTCAAAATGTAAATAATTTTCGAATAAATCACTTCAAAATAATTTTATTCTTGGTTTTTTTATTTTTCAATAAAGATTGACTTTTTTGTAAATGAGTAAAAATACATATTTTCTAAACATTATTTGTTTTATGACATTATTATAATACAATAATTACTTGAAAGAATATGGTTTCATTTTATATAAGATATATATATTTATAAATTAAAATAAATTATTTCTAAATACTGTTTTGAATTTTTAAAACCCATGTTTAACATTTTGGAAATGTAAGTAATATTTTTCCACTAATAAAAACAATATTTGGTCTATTTATTTTATTTTATTTTATAGAATTTTGAATTTTGTTTTTATTATTTTTATATCCAAATATATATTATTTTTTTATTAACGCACCAATTAATTCCATTTAAATTTACAATATTTATAACTTCATTATATAAAACATTTTTTTTCAAAAATACACCTTTTCTTAAATCATTTTTTTTCTTTACCTCTGTTAATGTTAAAATTAATTTTTTTACAAATAGGAATTTTATAGGATTAAATATATTTGTATTTGTAATAATGAGTTCTAAATTATTTAATATGGAATATTTTTTTAGGTATTAAAGAAATACATTTTTAAACATTAGTTATCACGATAGAAACAAAAATATGAAAACTGAAAAATATAAAATTAATTGACCTAAAAAATGAAAAAATATTTTAAAATGATTTTTGAAGGTATAAAAAACCATAAATCATCCTCATTATAAAATTTTTCACTTTACCTATAAATTCCCTGTGAAACAAGTTCTCTCTTTATATTAAGAAGTTATATTTACAAAAATGGCAATCCCTTCACCTATAAGAGAATAACATATACATCTCATTTCTCAAATCATTATAAATAATTATATTGAACAAAAATTCCACCCTACTATCTCAACCACTCTTAAGCCATGTCATATAATCACTGTTCTTTCCAAAAGATTAATCTAAGGATACTAAAAGTGTTACCTGATTGAAGGTATCCAAAGTGATAAGTAAGGATCTAATATAATATCTCTTAATTATATTATTCTTCTAAAACATATAACCTCTTATATGCTTGAAAGTATTATAAAAAGTATAAATAATTTTATTAAATGTTATTATACTAACTGAATATCAAATTTCAACCTTCCTCTAAAACCATTTGAAAAATAAAGACACCGTCATGAATACGAGAATACTTCTACCTCAATGAATGGAATGCTTGATTTATTATCTTATCTATACTTGTATTTTTATGAAAGTATAATTATTATATTAATATGATATTTATAAAATTATTAATATTCTTAAATTATAAACCATTCCCTATCTTCCTCTCAGTCTTTATAAATTGGAAGCATCGCTTGTGCATTTTTGTAGATTACCTTCTATAAAAAACTAACGTATTTCATTTCTAACTCTATACTTTTATTGTTCAGAAATATAAAAAAAATATTCAAACATATAGAAAAATATAAATAGTATCATTATTATATAATAATAATGTTATTCTGATAAATTAATTAGTTTCTTAACTGTACTCATCCATAGATTAAACCTGTTTTTGTTTGGGTTGATTTAACTGCATGTATGAACGATGCAATAAACATCCATTATGGGAAACTAAATAATAATAGTTATTGGTAACATTGAAAAGAATAAGTAAATAATGTTTTATTTTATTTTATAATATAAATGTTAATATCTAACTTAAATTTTAGATTCCACACCTAGTTTGTAAAAATAATCAAAACATGATCATCATCGACTTCATCATTGTGAATCACAACTGAAATGAATTTGAGATGAAATTAAAAGAATATAAAACATTATAAAACATATATTTTAGTACATATGATAATCATATAATGTTGAAATTTTTATTTATAAACATGAATCAACACCACAATTATTTTACAAGTCTTAAACAAAAAATCGATGATAATAAAATATGATAATGACAATAAAATAAAACTAATGAATTTATTGGTAATAAATTATTATAAAATAATATTATAAATTTTTATAGGTATAAATTATATTCTAAAATAGGTATTTAATATAGTTTTTTATATGGGAACATTGAGAATGTTCAATAAACTATGATCAAAATTTAAGGGCATTTTTTAACTCAATTTTCATTCATTGAGTTGTGATTGATATGTTTTAACATTATTCTTATAAGTCTGGTATATTCATCCCTATGATTTTATTATGTTAAATTTCATCAATATTTTTTAACGAATAAAATTTATATCATATAAATCTATTTTTAATTGTTACCTACATTAATAATTTTGATTTTTTTATGGGATTTTATTAACCGAATTTATTTCCTTGAGCCACAATGATTCCTCTTTTAATATAGATATTCAACATGGTTTTATTCTATTTTATGATGATATTGTAGTCCATTTAAACATTCATTTATATGAAATTTCTTTTGTTGATTTCTTCCTTTACAAAAATTGGTGATGTTAAGAATAATTTACATTCTATTAAAATGATCATTTTCTTCCATATCTATATTTACAATTCACACTAATGTTCTCCATTATCATTTTGAAATCCAAGTAATATATTTTTGTTGTGGTATAAAAAAATTTTGATACCCATTTTTAATATAAGGGTTTATCAACCATATTATAATATAGGTTTTCAGTATAGGTATTTTAAAAAATATTGAAAAGGTTTATCCTTTCTCTATTATGAATTTTATCATCCACTATATATTTTTGAAAAACAATTATTGTATTTTCCAAGGTTGAATTATTCACTAATTTTTAAAATTTCAAATATCTCAAAAGTTTTCAATTTACATTTTTGAAAATCATATTTCAATGGTTCCCATAAATTCAACTTTTACAATAAGGGGAGAATAATTATTTAAAATCTTATTTGTTTTATTTCACCATTATAATCATTCTACTTCGATAGTATTCCATAAAATTTTTTATAATGGTATTTAAATTATTTTAGTTCGTAATAATTTTTCAATGAAAAGAAAATTAACTATATTTTTTCAAATCAATAGTATAAATTTATAAAATGAATTCATGATTTAAAAAGTGATGTTATAGGAATGTGATTTTAAAAAAGAATTATAATTTATTATTATAACTTATTAAATAATTTATTTTAAATAATTTTTAATTTATAATTTTTTTAAACCTATTTTGTATTTAAATGGTAATTAAAAAAATTCACTCTCAAAGAATTTCATAAAAAATAAAATTTTTTAAATGAGTTCTCAAGAATTCAAAAAAGGGATATTTCTTATTTTTTATTTTATTTATTCAATAATTTTGAAAAGCAGTTTTATATATATTTCATCACACTTTTTCATTCCTTGTGCAACACTTAAGATATATTCTTATGATACTACCTTTCTTCTTTCTTTGGATGGCTTATAAAATGTACTATGAATATCATTATTAAAAACATCTATTTTCCTTGTGATAATTTATTGATGTTTGTAATATTAATGATTTATTTAAATTGTAAAACATATTTATGGAGTATTTATTGGTAGTATAGCACCCACAACCCCAATTTTAAAAGAACACAATGTTTGATAGAGTATACAACATGCTACATCGAGCATAAATAAATCACGAAAGATTTTTATTTAAATATGACTATCATAACTTAGATATTGAATTGGGGGAAATGAATATGATCAACCAAATTATAAATATATATATATATAATTTATTTTGTAGTAATAAGTAAGAACATAATTTTTAGTAAATTCATTTCATACATCAAAAATACATTGTCTTGAAAATGGGTTTTTTTAAATTTCATGCACATGAATTTTAATTAATTTAAAAAACACTCAAAAATTTAATTTTATAAAAATATTATCATTTTAAAATAATTATATAATATTTAACGTAGAGTGATCACTTGGAATCTTTCTAAAAAATTGATTTTCCAGTGAATAGTAAAAAACTGATTTTTCAAATATTATCATTTCATTTCATTAAAAAACCCATAATATTTAAAATTTGATCATAAATTAAGATAATTATTATTTAGTTATAAATAAAATAATTAATTTTA
This sequence comes from Viscum album, assembly GCA_963277665.1. Lineage (NCBI taxonomy): Eukaryota > Viridiplantae > Streptophyta > Magnoliopsida > Santalales > Viscaceae > Viscum > Viscum album. The sequence goes on from OY728136.1 coordinate 617,241,975, forward strand.
TATGAATAAAAATTATAATTGATATAACTATAATTATAATTTCATAAATAAAGTGGAAATTATTTATAGAAAACCAATTGTTTATCACGTTTTACATAAAAATTATAAAATGGATTTCAACAGATTATAGATGATTAATTTGTTAAATATGATTCCATATTTGAAATAAAAATAATTTATATTATTTAATAAGGTTCACTAAATTTTTGGTTGTAATTAATGGTTAAAATAGAAAAAAAATTATCACTATTGTAAATGGGTAAATATGGTAATAATGGTTAAAAATAATTTGATAAGAGCAGAACGTTGACCCTTACACTTGAACATATATAATAGGATGGGTTTATTTTATACATTTCTCTTTAATAATCTAATATATGGCCATTTGGTGTCATATCACTTTGATTTTCACCATTATAATATTTAAGTAAAATATAAAGACAAAAATGTCACTTCTTGCATTTAAAGAATATAATATTCTGTAACATGGATAAAAACAACTTATTATCAATTATAAATAGTAATTTTTTATAAATATTATTTTTTATAATGGTAATATATTTTTTTAAAAACCTGTTTTTGCTGATAAATACTTTGGAATATTCTTGATAATATTCCAGAGTAGTGCCTTCAGAAGGCGTGCGATTTTGAGCCCCGGAGTGGCTGGAATTAAATTTTCAGTGTGTTTACACTGGAATCAAAAAATAAGTGGGATAAATCCTTAACGGTGCTTTAGATCAGAGATCCGAGTGTACGGATGGGTCCGGAATGGGGTGTTTACCCCAGTAACGACATAAAACTTGTCGTCACGGGACGTTTGGACCCCTCGCTCGCATTCGGAAGGATAAACGGATAAAATTAATTAATTAATTTATTAGTTTAATGTTGAAACTCTAGTATCATCTAAACGGTGGCTCGAATGGGAAAACCGAGGGCACCGTTGAGTTCAGAATGTTCATTTTACCCTAGGAGGGGTGTAAGTTTTGCGGGCGCGGGCTGTCTGTGAAAAATGGCCCCAGGGGCATTTTTGTAATTTGGCGGCCTCGAGAGCTAAGTTTTATAACTTCTGAACGAGGTCTTGGATTAAATTTCTTAGACTGTCGTTGTGCTCAGGAGGTCGTTTTCACCCCAGGGGCACCCTCATTTTTGTCTTCATCGGCAGCGTAGTTGGGGGCGTGCCGGGCGGGGGTTTTAAGTGTTTTCTACTTGAACGCACCCCCCAACATCTTCTTCTTCTTCTCCTTCTAACTCAAACCCTCCCCCTCTCCTCCAGCTCTGGTGAAGAATTCCGGCAAGGCAGCGGGGCGTCAGCAGACTCCCCGTAAGGCTCCGGGCATCGCCCAAGAGGTAGTAGTCATTTTTGTTTCGTTTTTAATTTCCCGCAATCTTTGAGCTTAATTTATAGAATCAAATTGTTATCCGATCGTCGATCGATGCACACGATCGCATTGTACGATCTCTTATATTCCCAATTCTTATTTAGGATTCGAAATCCGACCTCTGAAGCCTCCGCAGCGGCCTGGAAAAGATCCACGGGTTTTTGGGTTTTTCTGGCCGGCACGGTGGTCCGGGGGGTTCCAGCGGTGGCGGCGCGGTGGTCCGGTGACCTCCTGGCGGCGGCATGGCTACGGGTTCCAGTGAGGGGAGCCGGTCAGTAGGGCGGTGAGGGGGATCATCCAGGCGAGGCCAGGGCGTGCGGCCTGGCCGGTTTATTGGGCGCCGGCGCGGGGCAGCGCTCACAAGAGCTCGACGGGAACCGGGGTTGCGGCGCGCGACCCCGAGGAGGAGGCACGACCCACATCATGCGGGTCATCACGCGGTGACCGGCCTCAGCCGGTCGGCCGGACGGTCGACCGGGTCCACCGCCGGCCCGCGTGGCCAAGCCGAGGGCTGGCCCAGGCCGGGCGGACCAGCCGGTCCAGCCCCAAGGGCATTTCCCCCTCGGTGTTCGGAAACCCGTATTTTCCGCTACGGGTGTCCGTTCTGAATGCCGTCTGCGGCAGAGCCTTCCTGGCATCGAGGAGATGTTTTTGAGATAGTTTTGGGAATTTTTAATACCCAAAACGAGTGGCTGCGGAGGCACGGCGCGTTTTTAAGTGGACGAGCGTTTTCCCGAGACTCGTGTTTTGGGCGGCGTGGACGCATCAGACGTCCGTTTTGAGCGCCGTCAGTTGCGTTGGGACCCTAGTGTCGGGGCTGAGGTTTCCAGGGTATTTTCAGATGTTGAGGTCGAAGTTGAGGTGCGGGCCCCATGGCCCGTCTTTTGAGTTCCGTGCAGCTTTTAGCAACTTTTTCCTCGGACGTCGGTTCGGGGCGTGCGCACAGTCGATGTTGGGTGTTTTCCCTAGGGCATCGCGTTTGCGCAGTCTTCCCGATGTAATTCCGCACGATGGTGTGGGCCCCACGAGGGTCGTTTCGGGAGTTGACGGTGATTTCCAGCTTTATCACCGGGTGACCGTTTTGGACAAGTGAATAGTCCATTTCGTGTACTTTTTTGAGAGGATCGCAATGGTGCGATCCATTCGTTGAGTTTCAGGACTGGGATGGGGGTCCCACGTGGCACCGCTCGTGCCCGGTGCGCCAGGATGCACCTTTTTCTCCGGATATCCGTTGCACTCAAGTGAGTAGTGCTTTTGACGTGTTTTCCCGAGGGGATCGCAATGGTGCGATGCACCCGATTGTTTTTGGGGCCGAGGCTCGGGATCACGGGACGTCGTTCGGGCGTGAGGCGGTGTTGGTGACTTTTTCTTCGGATATCTTTTGGAGGTGAGTAAGTAGACGATCTCATGTGTTTTTCCTCGAGGATTACAACGGTGCAATCCGTTTGGTTGTGCGGAGCCTCTTGCGTGATATTGTTAAATGAGGAAACATGGAAGGTGCTCCAGTGGTGGTTTGCCCTACCCTGTTTGTAGCGGACCCTTGGCATGTGATCGCGCACTCTTGGGAGAGTGATATAAATGGTTTATGAGATGTGGTTGGTTGTGCCTCAGCCGATGAGTTGGCAGGTTGTAGTTGTTATGTCACGTCTCCGCATTGACGTTGGGTGTCGTGTGCACAATAGCCTATGGGCTGGAACAAGGTATACTCTGGGAGTATACGGGAGCACCTGGAGGTACGTGTGGTTTGTACCTGAGATGTTTGTGCGCTTGGTTGGGGTTGAATTGGGGCCACATGTCGTGTGGGACCCACGTGTGTGCCGTTTTCTGATTTGCATACTTGGAAATCCATCGGAAGTGTAGAGGGTCCCTTTGTGCTCGTTTGTTTGACTAGAAGGGTGGAGTTTAATTCCCGTAGCTTTGTGCTCGTTTGTTTGACCAGTAGGGTTGAGTGGTCTCCCCTTGGTTTCATTCTCAATGTATTGGCAAGTAGCGGTGCTAGTGACACCCAGTGCTGGAGCAGACGCTGCACCTCTTTTCGGTGAGTTGTTCTGGAGTTGGGAGGTTTCGCGATACCCACTCCGTGTTCGGTTGGCCAGTGTGGTGCCCTTTAGTGGACATGGCCAGAGTAGTTCTGAGTTTGACCCTCCAGCGAGGCTGGGAAGTGGGTTACTCATCAGCTTTTAGGGTCTACCCTCCAGAAGAGACTAGGCAGTGGATCACCCGATGCTCTTAGGGTCTACCCTCCATCAGAGACTTGGCAGTGGGACACCCGATGCTATTAGGGTCTACCCTCCAGCAGAGACTGGGTAGTGGGCCACCCGACGCTATTAGGGTCTACCCTCCAGCAGAGTCTGGGCAGTGGGTCACCCGACGACCTCTTAGGGGCTACCCTCCAGCAGGGCTGGGCAGTGGGTCGCCCGTCATCTAGTTCCAGGTCTACCCTCTAGAAAGGCTGGTCAGTGGGTCTCCTGTCGACTTCTTCCAGGTCTACCCTCCAGTTGGGATGGGTAGTGGGTCTCCTGATGATGTATTAATTTCTACCCTCCAGCGGGGCTGAGAAGTGGGTCGCCTGATGATGTATTAGGGTTTACCCTTCAACAGGGCTGGGCAGTGGGTCACACAATATTTTGTTATGAGTTACCCTCTAGCGGGGCTGGGCAGCGGGACACCTGTTGGCATTCCAGTCTCAGTCCTTTCATCTAGGCTAGTCTGAGGCTTTCCTCTGTGATTACCAGAGTAGGACCCTTGGTTATACGGGTCATTGTTGTGACGACTTGACCTCGAGGAGACCTATCGACTGTGGTGTAGTGACGAGTTGTGGTTGACGTTCCCCCAGAACTCTCAAGTACGAGGAGCGTTTTCCCCCACTGAGAAGCGTCCTTGTGACGCGATCTAAAACCATGCGGGTGAATCAGTTCCACCCAAAGTGTATAGTTTCAAGGTGTGGTGATTGAGCCCCTTGGCTTGCGGTTCGGGGCAGACGTGCGGGATGCTAGGCCTCGATGGTGTTTTCTTCTGGGACTGTTGGCTACTCTTTTCTTAGGCTGAGCTACGGGACGGAGATCCGCTTATGAGTTTGTTCGGGATTCTGGGTAGAGAATTTATATGTATATACCTTGTACGAGTACCGACTCCTTGGATTTTGGCTACTATCCTTCCAGGAGAGGCAAAGACGTGTGGGGTATGCAACGTGCTTTCCATGTCTAGCTTCTCGTGGTTGGATGAGTCTACTCTACTGCTAGAGGTAGCGAAGACTCGAGGAGAAGTTCATCTTCTCACCGTTTCCAGCTCCTTGTGTCTGGACGAGTCTACCCTCTTTCCTTTAGTTGGGTTGAGCTGGACTCTATGCTGTGCTGTTACTCTTTACTGCACCCTCGGTTGTACTCCTTTACTTCTCCCTTTTCGCTCTACTTCTTACCATTCGGTACCTTCTTTGTTCCTCCTTCGAGCCTTCGGGGTATCCTACTGAGTATTTTTATACTCACCCCTACTTGGTCTTTTCCCGCACTTGGTGTGCCCTTGCAGACGACAGACAGGTTGGTCGTGACCTTAGTAGAGCATAGGAGTTTGGGAGCTTGGACTGCGTGCAGTGGTCGTGGCCAGATTCCATGTGGGAGACCCGTCAGCTATTTCTTTTGTTTACCTGTTGCCAGGTTGTGGAACTTTTTGGGGGGGCATGTGTTCTTCCCTTTTCCGTTAAGCTTGTCCTTTGTACTGTTTAGAGGTCGATGCACATTTGTGGTTTTTATATAGCAGTTTTCCTTTTACTCTGCTTGTCTTTTCTTTTACTCTGCGCTTTTGCATTGAGTGAACTACATGTGTGTGTACAGGTTCTTAGGGAAAGGCCTCCTCAAGTTATTGTGCCTTTGGCGCTGGTCGCCAGCCCCTGGCCTATGGAGGCGGGCTTGGGGTTGTTGCAGCTCGTGCTCGAGTAGGGTCGGGTCGTGACAAAGTGGTATCAGAGGTGGTTCGTTCCTTGGGGCGTTGTGCGGACGTCCCTAAAAGAGTAATTGGTTGGGATTTAGGGAAACAGTGTTAATGTGTCTCGAGAGCGGCTCTCCGGCCAGGGATTCTAGTGATGGTGTGGCGGTCGACGTATCCATTCACCCGGACCTTGATAACCCACTTGTCGACTCGGCATGCTGAGACACTTTTTTGCAGGGAAAATTTTTCTGTGCATCACGTAGGACTGAGTCTTGACTGTACTTCTTCAGTCAGCTCCCCACCGTTGTTGTTGTTGGTATATACATATGCTCATCTGACCGCGACACTCCTTGATAATATTCAGGATGTCTCCGCGAGGACAGCCAGCCATGATACCAGCTTTGGTTCGTGACGATGACCCTGTGAGCTACGAGGCCGCAGTCCAGGACCCATCATGTGAGCCCCTTTCTCCGGGTGGGCCGATAGCAGCACCCCCACCTGTTGAGCATCAGGCAGTTTCAGCAGAGCAGGCTGAGCTTCAGCGCAGTTTGAACGCGCTCTATGAATTCCAGCGGCAGAGACTGCTGAGGTTCAGCGGTGAGCCAGACCCTCAGGTAGCAGAGGGTTGGATAGAGATAGTGGTTCACCTTTTTAGGCTGGTGCAGACGTCGACAGATCAGAGAGTGGCTTTGGAAGCCACCCTTTTTCGTGGAGCAGCTCAGCGTTGGTGGAGTCTAGTGACTCAGTTTCTTGAAGAGTGGTCACTTTCATGGGAATACTTTCAGTTGTTGTTTCGTGAGTAGTTTTTCCCCTCCTACTTGCGCTCCATTCGGATTCAGGATCTTCTGCAGTTTTAGTAGGGAGGGATGACGGTGTCCGAGTACACGGCTAGTTTGCAGACCGTGCACGCTTTTACCCGGACTTGGTCCAGGATGACAACCTCCGAGCGCGGATGTTTGAGCAGGGTCTCTACCGAGAGATTCGTTCTATCATAGTACCCTTGGGAATTTTTACATATGCCGGGGTGCTAGAGCATGCGCTGGTGACAGAGGGATTCCTGTCATGTATTGCGGTTGGTAGTGGCAGTGGGCGCGACGGAGCCGGGACGTCTGTCGTAGCTAGCAGGCGCCGGAGGACAGGACCTTGATGCAGGTGTCCTTCCCACTGCCGGTTTCGGATATGTGGTCTTATACCATTGTGGAGAAAAGGCGCATGGCCTTAGCCGAGGATTCCCTTCCGTGAGTGGATCCCGGGCCGTGGTCGTACACCACAGTGGCACCGGAGGGCACTAGGGATGCCCAGAGAGCGCCAGTGCTATGCTTGTGACAGGCGAGGTCACTTGGCATGAGACTGCCTGACCCGAGTTGCTGAGAGCTTCTGGCAGGCAGTAGGTGCACCACCACGACAGAGGCAGCGCCGTGATCGGAGTAGTACCCAGAGAGGTGGTGCTAGGAGAGGAGAGGGAGGAGCTGGTAGTGGGGGATGACGTTACGAGGTCTTCCCATCACCATTAGGTGGTCCATGTCAGGCTCCGGGAGCTGACAGTTGGGACCGAGGACAGCCCCGAGCTTTGGATGTCTACGACCCTGCAGAGCATTGGATGGTGAGAGGTACCCCTTGAGACTCTTCTACTTTTTGTAGTAGAATTATTAGAATCTGCGTGTGGTAGGATTTTCTCCCTGCTCCTTGTTTGAGGTATTACCAGGGTGACGCAGGGCGTCGGGTGTAACCCTGTGTTTGTAAGGAAAAAGGCGTGAGACCTTTTCCTTTAGTCGATGGTGTTGGATTTTTCGCCTGTTGAGCATGTAAGAGATCATCGAATTTGGAACCTTGTGTGACCAGATATCCTTGGGTGTTTCACCATATAGATATTCTGAAGGAGGAAATCACCGGGCCTTGTTTCAGGTGCGAGCGGTGATTCCAGTCGCGGCGTGCGACGTAGAGGTTTGGCCGGGGAGGTGAGCTACCCCCGAGGGCCTTCGGGCCGTTTAAGACCGTGCAAAGGGATGGCGAGGTACCCTACCACCTTGCCCTAACCCCAAAGTCTAGAGTGGGAGCACGTTGTCGAAAAGGGCCAACCTAGAATGGACAGATCAATCCTTTGGTCTGTGTGCGGTGGCGCAGAGCTGTGCATGGGTTCTTCTGGGTATGAGAAAGCAAGGTGTGGGCTTAGTATCCTGTGTTGCTCCCTAGTTTTGATTTTCGGGGACGGAAATCTTGAAGGAGGTAATGATTTAAGAACCCGGTTTTTGCTGATAAAGACTTTGGAATATACTTGATAATATTCCAGAGCACTGCCGTCAGAAGGCGTGCGATTCTGAGCCCCGGAGTAGTTGGAATTAAATTTTCAGTGCGTTTACACTGGAAACGCCAAATAAGTGGTATAACTCCTAAATGGTGTTTCAGATCATAGATCCGAGTGTATGGATGGGTCTAGAATGGGGTGTTTATCCCATTAACGACATAAAACTTGTCGGTGCGGGAGGTTTGGACCCCTCGCTCGCTTTAAAAAGGATAAACGGATAAAATTAATTAATTAATTAATTCTTTTAATGTTGAAACTCTATTATATTCTAAACGGTGGATCATATGGGAAAACTGAGGGCACCGTTGAGTTTTTAATGTTCTGTTTACCCTAGGAGGGGTGTTTGTTTTGCGGGCGCGGGCCGTCTGTGAACAATGGCCCCAGGGGCATTTTCGTAATTTGGCGGACTCGAGCGCAAAGTTTTATAACTTTTGAACGGGGGATTGGATTAAAATTCAGAGACCACTGTTGTGCTTGGGAGGTCATTTTCACCCCAGGGGAACCTTCATTTTTGTCTGCATCGGCAGCGTAGTTGGGGGCGTGTCGGGCGGGGGGTTCAAGTGTTTTCTACTTAAATGCACCCCACCCTCTTTTTCTTCTCCTCCTAACTCAAACCCTCCCCCTCTCCTCCAGCTCCGGTGAAGCATTCCGGAAAGGCAGCGGAGCGGCGGCGGACTCCCCGTGAAGCTCCAGGCATCGCCCAAGAGGTAGGAGTCGTTTTTGTCTCATTTTTATTTTCCCAAAATCTTTGAGCTTAATTTATCGCATCAAATTTTTATCCGATTATCGATTTATGACCAAGATCGCGTAGTAAAATATCCAATCTTTCCAATGCTTATTTCGGATTCGAAATCCGACCTCTGAAGCCTCCGCAACGGCCCGGCGAAGATTCGCAGGTTTGGGGGGTTTTCTGGCCGGCACAGTGGTCCGGCGGGGTTCCAGCGGTGGCGACGTGGTGGTCCGGCGACCTCTAGGTGGCGGCACGGCTGCGGGTTCCGACGAGGGGAGCTGTTCAGCAGGGCGGCGAGGGGGATTGTCTAGGCGAGGCCAGGGCGTGCGGCCTGGCCGGTTTGCTGGGCGCCGGCACGGGTCAGCGCTCACCTGTGCGCGACGGGAACCAGGGTCGCGGCGCGCAACCCCGTGGAGGAGGCACGACTTGCGTCATGTAGGTCATCGCGCGGCGACCAGCCTCAGCCGGTCGGCCGGGCAGTCGACCGGGTCCACCGCCGACCCGCGCAGCCAAGTCGAGGGTCCCATTGTGTTCGTTTGTTTGACTAGCAGGGTGGAGTTTAATTCCCCTGGCGATGTGCTTGTTTGTTTGACTAGTATGGTAGAGTGGTCTCCCCCTGGTTTCGTTCTCGATAGATTGGCCAGTAGCAGTGATAGTGACACCTAGTGCTGGAGCAGACGCTGCAACTCTTTGGGGTGAGTTGTTCTGGAGTTGGGAGGTTGCGTGATACCCAATCCGTGTTCGGTTGTCCAGTGTGGTGCCCTCCAATGGAGATGGCCAGAGCAGTTCTGAGTTTGACCCTCCAGTGAGGCTAGGGAGTGGGTTACTCATCAGCTATTAGGCTCTACCCTCTAGCAGAGACTGGGCAGTGGGTCACCCGATGCTCTTAGGGTCTACCCATCAGCAGAGACTGGACAGTGTGTCCCCCGACGCTATTAGGTTCTACCCTCCAGCAGAGACTGGGAAGTGGGTCACCCGACGCTATTAGGGTCTACCCTCCAGCAGCATCTGGGCAGTGGGTCACTCGACGACATCTTAGGGTCTACCCTCCAGCAGGGCTGGGCAGTGGGTCGCCCGTCGTCTAGTTCCAGGTCTACCCTCCAGTAAGGCTGGGCAGTGGGTCGTCTGTCGACTTATTCCAGGTCTACCCTCTAGTGGGGCTGGGCAGTGGGTCGCCTGATGATGTACTAATTCTACCCTCCGGCGGGGCTCGGCAGTGGGTCGCCTGATGATGTATTAGGGTTTACCCTTCAGTAGGGCTGGGCAGTGGGTCACCAAATATTTGGCTATGAATTACCCTCCAGCGGGGCTGGGCAGTGGGACACCTGTTCGCATTCTAGAATTAGTCCTTTCTTCTAGACTAGTCTGAGGCTTTCCTCCGTGATTACCAGAGTCGGACCCTTGGTTATACGGGTCAGTGTTGTGATGGCTTGACCTTGAGGAGACCTCTTGACTGTGGGGCAGTGATGAGTTATGTTTGACGTTCCCCCTAACTCTCAAGTACGATGAGTGATTTCCCCCACTGAGACGCGTCCTTTTGATGCGACCTAAAACCGTGCGGGCGAGTCAGTGCCGCCCAAATAGGATAGTGTCGAGGTGTGGTGATTGAGCCCCTTGGCTTGCAGTTCGGGGCAGACGTGCGGGATGCTGGGCATCGATGGAGTTTTCTTCTGGGACTGTTGGCTACTCTTTTCTTGGGCTGAGCTATGGGACGGAGATCCACTTACGATATTGTTCGGGCTTCTTGGCAGAGAATATATATGTATATACATCATACGAGTACCCACTCCTTGGGTTTTGGCTACTCTCCTTCCAGGAGAGGCGAAGACGCACAGGGTATGCCACGTGCTTTCCGTGTCTAGATTCTCATGGTTGGATGAGTCTACTCTCCTGCAAGAGGTAGAGATGACTAGACGAGAAGTTCATCTTCTCACCATTTCCAGCTCCTTGTGTCTGGACGAGTCTACCTTCTTTCCTTTTGTTGGGTTGAGCTGGACTCTCTGTTGTGCAGTTACTCTTTACTGCACCCTCGGTTGTACTCCATTACTTCTCCATGTTCGCTCTATTGCTCACCCTTCGGTACCTTCTTTGTTTCTCCCTCAAGCCTTCGGGGTATCCTGCTGAGTATTTTTATACTCACCCCTGCATGGGCTTTTCCCGCACTTGGTGTGACCTTTCAGACGACGAATAGGTTGGTCGTGACCTCAGTGGAGCATAGGAGTTCGAGAGCTTGGACCGCGTGCGGTGGTCGTGGCTGGGTTCCAGGTGGGAGACCCATCAGCTGTTTCTTTTGTTTACCTGTTTCCGGGTTGTGGAACTTTTTGGTTGGGCACGTGTTTTGCCCTTTTCTTATCATCTTGTACTTTGTACTTTTTAGAGGTCGATGCACATTTGTGGTTTTTATATAGTAGTTTTCCTTTTACTCTGCTTGTTTTTTCTTTTACTCTGCACTTTTGCATTGAGTGCACTGCGTGTGTGTGTGTACAGGTACTTAGGCAAAGGCCTCCCTGAGTTATTGTGCCTTCGGTGCTGGTCGCCAGCCCCTAGCCTATGGAGGCGGGCTTGGGGTAGTTTCAGCTCGAGCCCGGGTAGGTTCGGGTCGTGACAATATTTCCAATTTAGTTTATTTAAAGAATTAACTTAAATTCTTACGTAACGTTGAGTCGGTATTTATTCAGTTTGTAGAGAAATAAAATAAATAATTTCAAAAACATTAAAAGTAATATAATTTGAGTAAAATATTATATTCCATGATTTTTTTTAGATAAACATAAAATTTTAGAAATTATTTAATTAAATATATTATAAATAATTTTCTATCATATTGTTTTTAAAGTAAAATTGAATGAATTGTTTCAGAAATTAAAATAACTGTAATTTTATAATACATAATATTTTATGAAATTATTTGAAATTAATTAAAATTACATATTTGGAAACTTTATTAATTTATGATTAATAATATAAACTATTTAACATTCATGGACCATGTATCCTTTTATAGTAAATATATTGATCCCAAAAAAGTTACAAAACAATGTTATTAGGGTAGTGGTCCAAAAGGGTTAACAATGTTTAAAACCAAAAATATAAGGGTGAAAACATCACATAAAAATATCCTTTTTATGCTATTTATACCCATACAAACAATATATTCAAATTATATTATTTTTACTTCATTTTAAAATAAAAAATATGTAATATTTTAATACTCTATAAATTCCAAAATTTCCCCCTAACATATAAAAGGGAACATCCTCTCATCCATTATTAACACATAAAAATCCTTTTGGTTCTTATTATCACTACTCAAATCCATTCCATAATTCCCATACCACATCCTAGAGTCCGTGTTTTTCTTATAAAATCCACATAGGAAGGATTTTTGTGTAAACCTAAAGTTATTATCTAATGAAGAGTAATCGTTTTTAACCATGAATTTTCATTTTATTTATTATTATACCTCCATAATATCCTATTAAAACAAGTTTATATAATACACCTAGTATCTCTCATATACTAATATTTTATGATGTTTATTTCATAACCTATATTCATCATAACTTTCATCAAATTGGATAAGAAACCATCATTCGTGTGTTTGGTGAACTACTGCATCACAAACCAATCTAATTTATTTTTCATCACCATTTATCAATGTTTTTTATTATTATGGATTTAATATATATATATATATATATATTATTCATAACCTATTTATAATTCTTGAAAATTATATATCATATATTTTTTACATATATATTTATTTTAGATTTATCTAAAAACATTATACATATTTTTCATAATGTGGTAATTCATATTCATACCAACAATTCTATAGCTTTGTTGTAATGGTGTATGATATTATAATTCATTTAGACTCCAGGATTCATGTATTCCAATCTTTTTAAAAAACTAAATTTATTTTAAAAATATATATATAATAAAATATCGAGTTGTTACAAGGAAAGTATGTAATATATTTCCTCTATTTTTTATTAGTTTAACATTAATAATACCCAAAAATATCTTGATAATTTTTTCCCTAGTATGGGATGAGCCCTTCATATAAATATTATAGAAATAAGTGTGAAGGGAATTAGGAATGGTGATATTTACATTGTATTTCCTGTAATGTATAAAGTACTACATTAAACATCAATCCCCAATCTTTAATAAACTCAATTATCTTTTCCTTAAGTTTCCTTGTGGGATTTTTTGTATAATAAATTCTTATTAATAAATTTTAGATTATATCCCATGTATAAAAAATGATCACATTAATTTAGAGAAAAGAAATTCTATAATTTTTATTCAAACAGAAGGAAAATAACCTTATTTTATTCTAATCCTCACTCAAACCTTACAAATATAGTTTTTATCACATTAATATAAGTGTTCCAAATAAGTTAAATGAAATATTTATTAAGTAAACCATTAAAATATGGATACGGAGATAAATAATGCTATTTTAGATCATAATTAATTGATTTTTTAAATAATAAAATTTATGAATGGTTTCCTAAGAGAATGTATATTTTTTACACCCTCAATCTTTGTCTCTTAATGATATATTACCTAAGAATATGTTACTCAAGGTTTCCAAGATTTATATCTACCCTCTCAACCATATTCTCAATTTATTGTTCTTTTTATTTTATAAGATAGTGATATTGTTTTTTATCTCTTGAAGGAATAGATATAATCTTTATATCTTTTTCTTTGTTTGCACACAATCTAAACTAAGACAACCCTATCAAAAAATACATCAATTTTTATTTATTTCAATCAAACCAAAATAGTTAATTAATCTATTTAATGAAAATTTAATCTCATGCTCTGATTTTACCAACACGTTTGTAATTTTAATAAAATTCTAGTCTCAAGACAATCTATATAATTTTTAATAGCATTAAAAATAGCTATATAGGTTCATAAGGAAGTTTAAACATGAATTTATCAACTATTTCTTCACTATTAACAATTAAAAATAACTATAGATAGATTTTAAGATGAAAACATTGAAAGAACTAAAAATTTCATGATTAAATTTTAAATTTATAAAATATTTCAGACAAAAAATTAGATTTAAACAACTATAATAATTTCCAAAACCATTCGTAAATAGTAAAGAAACTCTCATTTTTTGGTTCAAAATATTCAATAATTTCACATAAAATTAACTGAAAGTTAATTTTTAAGTGAAAAGAGATAATAGTATTTTACAACAACAAACTATATTTTCAATGAAAAAATTTCCATATTTAATAAAAATTAATTCTTTTTTGTACACAAACAATATTAGATTTCGTAGATATTTTTTATGTATTTTTTATAACATAAATAGTTTTATTTTTCCATTTTAATGGTAAAAAGAAAATAATTTTTTTATGTGTGTTTTATCCGATATTTTTTTATATTTAATTTTTTATTGAATTTTTTTATATTCATCAAGTGGGTGTTTCCCTCCTTGATAACTATGACATATTTTTACAATTCATTATCCTTTATATCAATGAAAAAAATATTTCTTATTCTAGTAAAGAAGTATGTTTTTATTGCATATTGAATGATTTATATAGCCTAATGGTTATTTTAAATTCTCCTAAAAATTATCCACAGTTATTATCAATTTGAATAATATCATAGTGGTGATATGTGGTCCTTATAGTTGATAAAAATATGATGGATTTGACAAAAATATATCTTCTTATTAACAATTTCAGTTCAAACCATATGTGATGCAAAAAAACAGAAGTTATATCAAATTATAATAGTTATAGGATTATTTAAGTTTCATACTATAAAATATATTCTCTTATCCTTGTAAAAAGTGTTCATAAGTTACTGAGATTCAATTAAAAATGTTTTGATCTATATATATTAATAAAATCAACAAACTATTGAGTTTATTTATCTCATATAAAGTAGTAATCAACATAGAAGTGATAAAAATAAGTAATACGGACTATAATTAGGTTGAAAAATCATCCAACATGAAAAAATATCATTCTCATTTTTTATTTCAATTTTCAAGTACAAAATGAATGATTTCAGGGAAAAATTATTTTTTCAAATATATTAAACAATTTAATGAATAATTGAGTATGATAATTATTTTGATAAAGATGAAAACCAAAAATTATTTAATTGGATGCATCATGGAAAATTAAATAATAACATAGAATGAAATTGTTTTCCCTTATTGTCAATATCCCCTAACAAAATTTTATCCAGGATTCATCTTTTTATTTAAAAACTATAACATAATAAGATTAACCAAAAGTAGTATATTAATAAGAGGAAATGAATAAGATAAAATTGAGAATTATCCTACTAAAGTGATATTTTAAATCTCTTGTCGATGATTCAGGGAAGTATCTCTCTCGTGTTCTCTTTCTCTATTAATATTTAGTGGAAGGAAACTAAATATTGATATGTCTCTTATAGGCCACTCCATTTCTGGTTTTATATTTCTATGTCAGATTTATTTTTGTTTGATTCTAGTTATCAAATTATAATTCACCTTCACAAATATCAAAAATATATAAAACATATAACCAAACAGTCCCCAACCAATTAAAAAAATATTAAGAATAATAAACTCATGACACATTAGCTTTTCATATAAAATATTTCTACTTTCTATATCCACGTACCTCAAAATTTTAATTTTTCCTCTACATCTATATCTAGTGTTAAAATTAATTATTATATAATAATCAAATATAATTTCAGAAACAAATACTCCTAAATCACTTTGGTAACATAAGGGACTACTTTAATACTTCATATTATATACAGATTCATACTAATCACTAAAGATGTATACCTAAAATCTCACCATTATTATTTATCATTTTATATTAAACGATATATACTCTAAACCAAATTTAAGAAAACATGTATGAATAAAGGGAAATAATATCAATGTAGTTCTTCATCGTTACTACAGTAGTGAACCATCAAGAATAATTATAAGTACCTCAATTCCCTGATTGTACCATCGATTGACCAAAAAATATAAACTAATAACTCATGATATATGACATTGATTAAAAATAAATAGTTCATTCATTAAGAAATTCCATTAAAACATCAATTAAATATCAAATTTATCATCATTATAATATTAGGATGTTTTTAACTCTGTCAAAAAACAAAAAATAATGAAATATTACATTAAAACAGAATATAATCCTCATCTTGGATTTGAAAACTATATCAAACCACCATCATCCTACTTATTCTTATAAGAAAGTACTCTTCAAAAAATTATTATACTTACAAAAGTAAATCTTATTATTGATTTAATTTTTTCACAAAAACATAAAAATGTAGTTATCTCTTACTTCATCTTACTTAATAAATATATATAGTATAACACCCACACAAATTGGTAACTTGAATCATGTTATTGTTCCTACTATGTAATTTAACAACCCAAGATCCACTAAGTAATATTTAATGAAGAAAAAATGAACCTATATGATGTAACATGAAGAAAAAATAAGAACATAGATTGGGGATATCACAATATCCACACTATACTAGAAACCTATATCAGAGAACACTCTGAATCCATTTTTTTAAATTTCTTCACCCCATAGAAAATAGATTCATCATAGTTGTATATTATTTATGATAAAATATCTCAACCATAAAACACTACATGAAATGTCCCATTTAAAAAATCAATCTATAGTTACCCCAATATGGAATCTCCAAGACTTGCAGCAACCCTGTGATCAACCTCCCAATATTTTCATCATTAAAATGTAATTTCAACCACATATATTGGTAAATCTTCAAATAAATATGTTAAATTTTAAAATATAATCTATGTATTTTATAAATAATAGTTCAGAGAGATCATTTGAAAACACTAATTTCCACTACTTTAACTCTACTTTAAAAAAATGGTGAAATTACCTGCGGTTTCTCAGAAAACGTATATTTGTTTACTTAATTTAACAAGATTAATGATACACATTTATAGTCCCTTGTAGATTTTATTGAACAATATGAAAAAAGGTACTGATCTAATAAAAATTATAAGGTCTGGCCGAACCAATATGTTGATCTAACCCAAATAATGTTCAATAACAATATAACAAAAAATATTAAAATAAATATTCTAGATAAAATTATTTAGAATTTAGAATATTATTTTTCAAAAATTATATTCAATTTCAATATTGAAACCCTATACACAATTTTATATTGAAAATATTTTCAGTTTAAAATATATCTAAACAAAGTTCATAAGTAATATGATTCCATGAAAAATATTCATGTTATTTTAAAACATATTTCATTAATTTACATTCTCAAATCATTATTTAAAAATATATAAATCATTGTATTCTAATATTAACCTGAATTTAAGATTAAATCATATAATTTTTTACAAATATTAAATAATTTTTAATATTTTTAATCTTAGAAAAATTTTCAATTTAAATACAATAAAATATTCTTATAAAATATTTATTGATTAAAATCATAAACAAAATTATTAAAAATTCATAAAAATAACCCTCTATTTAAATGAATTTATAATGTAATTTAAATTTCCCCTCATGTTTCACGAAAAATATTGAATATATTAATAAAAGTTCCTCATCATGTTTAATTTATCCAAAAATGATATAAAAATATACATGAAAACATATCCAAAATAACCGTATCATGTTTCATTCATATATATATAGAATAAAAATTATTTTTAATCATGAATGATATATATTTCCTATAAATATAAGATATTTAAATGAAATTTATATTTATCAATAGAATGTAGTAAAAATTTTCTAATTAAAAGAACAATAAACATGATATATATATATCATATATTCCTACCTCTAATGACTAACTCTTTCCCAATTTCTGAAACATAGATATTGATATCATTTTATCAATTAATTAGAATATCTAACTTTACATACACTCGATATCCAATACCAATGATTATTAGTTAATGAAATTTAATTCAATAATCTTCAAAACCAAATGTTCATAATTCTTCTCCTTACTAAACTTATCAGAATTAGATATGAATCTATTAAATTATAGGTCAATCGAACAATATATTTCCAAATTATTTTAAATATGCATGCCATAATCTATGAAAAAACATATTTATATGGTGAATGTCATTCTAGGTATTAATTCAGTGAAAACTATTGTTGAATTTATTTTCAACAAAAAAAATGACCACAAACATAATATATATTAGTATTAAAATATCCATATTTCGTAATGAATTAACTCCAAAAAACCCATATATTAAGGTATGACTATAAAAGAAGGAGAATAATTTATATCATATCAAATATGAATCTAAGATATTAAGGGGTAAATTCCCTTTCCCAATTTATAATAATAATTATACTTGTATCATTCATCTAGGAACCTATTAATTAGGGTCACCAGCAAAATTTTAACATAAAGGTTGTACTTCGTATAGGTTTCTAATAGTTAGGTTCATATATAATATTTTTTCCTTACATGTGATAATAAGAAAATGTTAAATATATAGGGTCACCCATACTTAATGGTCTAAATATTTACATGTGTTCAGTTTTGAAATAATCTCACACATAGTATTTTGAGAGGTTTTCAATTTCTCTCCATTCCCTTATACATCTAATGAATATGTAGAATCTCACAAAATATTTTTTATACATGTTTATAATGATTTAATTGTTTATATAATCCTTTTTAAAATCCATAATATATTCTAAACATATTAATGTATGATGTCTTCTATAAATAATTATTTATACTACTTACACAAAATAAAATCTAATTACATCAACACATATCTAAATACATCTCATGCATAAATTATATGAAACAATTTCATGTATGTGTTATGACTAATATATATAACTAAAATATTACTCAAGTTAATGTATAGTGTGACTAGTTTCTATTTAATCTCCATTCAATGAGAACTATAGTTCCTAAGCAAAGATAGCCCAACCCAAAGTCTTGTTATTCATAGATAAATACATAATGTGAATCTAAATTCCCAATAATCCTCACATCGAATATGTATAACAAAAAAAATATTAATTATTATGATTGTAATAAAAGAAATCATGATCTTGGTTAAATAACGTTAAATCTTATTTCATGCCTTTCATTTTACACTTTCAATACATGGTATGATATTTATATGAAAAAATTTAAACACATTAAATTAAAACATGAAAACATTCATAATATAAACAGATTATAATAAGGAATATTAAATAGGTATTAAATAAATTAATTAATAGTTCATACACTTATTATATAATATAAACACTTCAGACAATAATTATTTTTATCAAAAAAATCATGTGGTCTAAATTTACATGGAAGGATAAATTTTTTGAAGATTCTATAGAAAATTAATATATTTTAATATTAACATAAGTATAGTTACATTCATAACATCTTCCATGATATAGTATAAAATGTTTTTACTCAATAGTGTTATCAATTTGACACTTCTCACAATATATAACATTACTATGTCACAATCCAAGGGATATTTTCCCTGATAACGTTCTTTCTCCTTACACAAGTAGTGAAATGGGAAAGGTGTGATGTGTTTAGAGACTTTATTTTAGTATAATTTTTTTAAATTGCCATTAATATACTTATATTTCACTACAATAATGCACATCTAATATGAAAAGAAATATTTTTAATTGAATTTTTCTTATATTTATCTCATTTTCTTGTTTTCCTTTGTATAATTTCAATGAAATGTGTATTTGAAACATAATTAATTATTCACTAGTGATGAATATCATATGACTAATAGGATTTAATGATATATATTATATCATAATTAATGGAATACAAAACCATGATATATAGAACAACAATAGACTAATTAATAACAATATATTGAACATATATATTTCATACCATATTATCTATATAACTCTTTTCCAAATTAATTAATTAGTATCATCATGAATCATCTAATAGACTTATACCACTAAAACATGACCACTTGATAATAAATCACCAAAATCAATTGGTAAGACTTTATTTTTACATAGGTATTCTACTATATTGAGTATAAAATTAGTTTAGAGGAAGAATAAAACATCATAAATTATGTTCCTAAAATTTATTCTACAAATAACGAAATTATGGACTCTATTTATCAACCATTAGTCATAAATGAAGGATCCACCATAATTTTTTTTATTTCATAAATTCATGATTAATTATAAACCATTTACATTATTCTTTATAAAAATAACTTCATTTCTTAAAAACTATCATTAATATCTTTAATATGACATTTAAATATTACAAAATATAAATATATCAATGAATTATGTATAAATAAAACCAAATATGATAGTTAGAATATGAGATATATATTCATAACATAAATATATATCCAATAATGCTTCCACAAAATGGGTGGTTTAACCTAATAGGGTTCTTCTATTAATGGATATATTGTATAAATATGTATGACCTTCATAAATAACATAGGATTTTTGGAGTTTTAAGGTGTACTTTATTTGATTATAGATATTTTGGATACTTTAGCATACATATAATTATTATTAATAAAAAGTATATACTGAATGTATAATTTTACTGTAAAATTTAATATATATTTTATAGTAATTGTTTTATAAGAATTTATTACTCTTTTAAGTTTATTTTTTATAAAATTATGTCGATGAATCAAGTTTGAGAAACCTATCTTGGGTATTATTGGATTAAGTGTTTTATACGAAACACACATGAGAAAATGAGACAATTTTTTTCAACCATGGAATATTCAATCAGGAAATATATTCAAGGATGTTTCAAACATGGTGATAGGAATATATTTAAGAAATTTAAAATAGAATGGTTCATTCATTGTGGTAATTATGAAATTATTCTATAAAGGTACCCTAATAGTGATCAAATGAGGATACACCATTGTTTGGAATGGAAATTGTATGATTGGGGATTATGATAATTAAATTTTAAAAAATATAATTTAACCAAAGGTAACTAAAATTGTCATGGTTTTTTATGAAACTTGTTGAAAATAAGGGATTGACTGAATATCACAATAGTGGAAAATAAATCTGTATCATTGGTTATAATTTAATTTAAAATGAGATAACACAATATATTTTATAATAAATTATATAAATTCATTAACATTAAATATGTTTAATTTTATTACTCATAGTGCTCAAAGTCATCCATTTTTGGAGAATATTGAATATTTCTTTGACTGCCATTATCTATTGTTTATTTTCAAACTCTGACATGATAAATCTATTATAATAATATGTTTGTTTGATCATAGTGCATAATATAAATTACAGTTTTGTTTATTTAATAATTAATGTCAGGTGTACAAGTCAGACTCTTAATCAATGGTATTTTAGATGTGTTTATATGTTTTTTTCTTGTTTAATAGATATTGTTTACCAACTTTAGTAAAATTATAACAACTATATTTTTCCATTCAATGTTTCTAACATGACTCTGAGAGTTAAACTCTTATTTTTTAGTAATTGTTTAAATTTTCATTTAATTTTATTTGAAATTATTTCTTATCTTTTTACATGGTTCTTATACATATGTAGAGTCTTATTTTTTCTTTTTCTTTCCTTGGTGTTTACATTTTTTTATTGATATGTTTCTGTGGAGTCTCAATTAATAATATGTCAGTTTTTTAGGGTGGTAGAGTCATGATATTTTCCACATCAATTTTTTTTATACCATCAATTTGATTATATCTTGACAATATTTCAGGTTATATTCCTTTATCTTATTTCCTTTTCTTAATAACCATACACTTCCTCCTAAGTGATTACTCCATTATCTTATTTACTCTAACAATGTTCCATATCCTCAACCAGAAATCGGGTTACTCACTTATTTTCATTACTGATTATCACTTCTTTTTTCTCCTCATTAGATATTGTAGTTCCTCATATTCACACCTCCTCATTAATATATGATCATACTCGTCTTAAATAATTTATCCCTTAGCATATTTACTCATTCGAACTCTATATACTATAATAACAAATCATTTTAACACATTTCATTATGTTGATATAAGTTGAGTTTATTGTTTTCCATTTCAGATTTTATTTATATTTTATTATTGTTACAAAAAATCACTAAATTCTTTAATTTTATCTCATTATATAAATTTTCCGTCAAAACATTCTAGTGTCCTTCTCAACTTAACATTTTCATCTTCATGTGATTTTAAATTATATCTTTTATTATTGTTATCATAACTATCTTCAAAACTATATTCATCGGATGACTCTATCTACCTTCGTGAGTCAAATGGTATTATGTTTAGTTTTTTGGACGAACTATTTAAAATAAATATTATATCGAAAATTATCTCACATTTCAAATAATTAAAATTTTATAAAATTTATTTGATGTGAAATGATTAATTGGTATTGGATCCACTTATTATTTGAAATATTAAACATTTTTAGGTTCGTTTGTTTAACTAGTATATTATCATAATTTTTATTCTTGGGAAGAATTCACTTAAATCATAATATCAATTAAATAAATTTTATAATTAAGTAACTATGTTTTTTTAAATAATATAATAATTTAGACACTATAAATTAGACTAAAATTATTTAAACTATCCCTGAGTCCTTTATAGTATTATTATAAAATTAATTTATTTATTCGATCAACTAATGTTTTTTGCATGAGAACGGTATTATGTATGCATTTCTACCAAAATATGGATTCAATAAATTAATCCCCAACCCATGTATGAATCATCCATAATATAAAATCATTCAATTTTAATATAAATGTAGTAGTGAAGTTTGTTTTTTCATCGTCTTTATGATTATCACACCAAAATATATATATATATAATTTTAATATATATTTTTTATATAAATTTCTATACATTGTGATATCTCTTTACAAAAAATGGTGAATTCCTAGACTTATAAATTTATGAACCCTTTATCATAGTTTATTAATCTTTTAAAATAAATATTTTTATAATCAAATTTTATTAATGTCTTTATTTATTCCCAAAAAAGTGGATTGTATCTGTTAATTCCCTATAATTACTTATCCCACACAAAACTAATCTATCACATTTTTATGATTTGATATAAATAATTTGTTATATATTTGTTCACTAAACATATTCTATGATAATTTTTCATTATGAAATATTTACTACCATCTCTTTAATGGTTTATTATTTCATTTATGAGTCATCATAAAGTAGTTATCTATGATATAAATTGAGTAAAATTCTTAGTTTTTTGGTATATACCTCATTTATACTATCAATTAATAATTAAATATAATTTAAGAAGCTAATGTAATATTATATATCTCAATGATAATTCTTACATGGGAGAAGATAATGTTAAAAATTACCCTATATAGTTGTAAATTTACAATTAACTTGTACGATTTATATACCAATCAAAGGTAAATTGCATTTTATATGATTACTTAGAAAATAAAATAATTGAACTTGTTAGAGTTGGTTAAATAGAATAAACTTTATCATATAATTCAGATTACCAATTCATATTATTATACCATAACAGTTTTTCCTTTCCCTAATTTGTTTGATAATGTCCTCATAGTTTTCATCACATTAATAGGTTAGAACAATTCCATACTATAATGAGAACCTATAGATTCCATGAAGTTATTCTAAAATTTATGACCTTTTTTCTAGACACATAATACCAAGAAAACATAAGGGATATAAGAATATCAAGTATTGGGATCTCATAGTCATTTATAATTCTTCTTATAAAGTTCATTGTTTTTATACTTAAGAATATAGGTTATTAGGAATTACCCACCACTTGGAATTTAGTTTAATATATATTCCATTGGAATTAAAATCTAATTTTTTATGTGTTTATGTTATTCCATAAAAATTATATAATTGTTAATATATATCATAAATCATGTGATTTTTGATATGGAATAAAACATTAATGACATATACTCTTGGAAAGATAAAATGTGTTCTATATATCATAAGTGATGTGAAATTAATTGAATAGTCAATGGTTGATTTGTACCTTATGAGTTATATAAGAATATTCCACTATTCAATGGATTTAGATATAAGTTTCTAACTAAAATAAATGGTTATTGTAGTTTATAAACTGGTTAACTTCAAATATTAAATGAATGATTGGTCAAATATATATGATGATAACATACATTTCTATTATATTTGATAATATATATATTGATAAATGGATTATATTACAGAGTATCATTTATAAGAGATTTTTTTGGCCCATACTTATAGATTTCTAAGTAGCCAAGACGGGAGTGAATAGACAAGATTATAAAAATATAAAGATAATATTAGATTTAAAAATAATTAAGTGATAAAAATTAAAAATAAAATATATAATATATTTTTATAGTTGTTTAGATCAAATTGATCATATGTGTACACTTCACGCTCATAATGTGAGAGTATATAACCTATATTAAGTGACCAAAGTTTTGAAGGGAAGTCACAACCTAATTCAAACTACCTTTTCAATTGTAGGTAAAACCAACACAACATGACTTTTAATGGATCGTCACAAACTGTCACAACTCACTTCTGTACACTAGGAGTCACATCACATATCCACCCTTTTAAAACCTAAGAAGAAAACCCAAATAGTATTTCATTGTTCTTCCTATAGTAATTACATAGTATACTTTTCAATGGGTATTGTAACCCAATATCCTATTTTTAAATGAAAAGGTGCATACCGTCTATAATGAACATTGAATTATGATATGAAATTATGTTACCATAAAACCATATTTAAAAAAATGAATAATATATATGTTGAGGATGACTAGATCATGATATGAATATTATAGTGTAGTTTGATGAATCTAATAAAGGAAAATCATTACATTAATGATAAAAAATATTTTTTCTTCATTGCATCACTCACCTTGTGTTCTTCATGTTTTACAGTTCATGTTTCAATTTCCACTTTCCACTAGTTCTGTGAAACTCTATTTAATGTGTTTATTCGTTATAAAAAACATAAAAAATGATATAATAAGTCATAGAAACATTAAATATTCAATCCATTGTAGTTCTAAATTATTTAAGTAGTGTTAGTGAGTATTAAGTCAAAAAACACTTTAAATATTTTCACAATCATCAAATTGGATAATCATTAGATACTTCACAATATTTTCCCTATTTACTGCACTTGTAAAACTAATTTATAGTTCTTGAAACTCATTCCTATATTACTTTAAAAGTATATTTACATGATAAATTTATTTTCATTCATTAATAATATTTATTAACAGAATAATTATATAATTAATTATAATAATAATAAATAATCGCACTCATCGAGATTCAATAATTATATAATTTTCTAATAATCCATGTGAAAAAAACATTTATCTTACAAATAATATTTGAATTTTAAATACGGAATACCAAAAAGTATAAATTATAATAAATAAATGAATAGATCAAATATTAAATTAATAAAAGTCTATAAGAATAAAAAAATAAGTTATTCTTATGTATGAGTACACATATATATATATATATGATTCATTTAATTTTTAATGCATGATCAGTTTTAGACATAGTGTATGATTCATATTATCATGGGTTATTAATTCTATCTTATGAGTCATTTAGTATAATGTACGTGTTAGTTTGTCTTATGTGTTCTCTATTTAATTCTGTGTAGGGGTCATTTAACATGCATATAAGCAATTCATCTATGAATGTGTTATAGTATGAATCATAAAAACTATGAATTAGAAATATTTCGGTACTAATATATGTTTTTAGATATCCTGAAAATTTAAAGATAAATCTTTTAGGGTATGAGTCATTCCACAATTCATACTAATTTAAATTTTCTCCAAATTCATATCATCAAACATATGAGAAATGTAAAACATTATAAAAAATGTACTGATAACAATAATAATATGAATAAATAAATAATAAATGAATAAATATTTAACCCTCAGACTCAACATCATTTATTTTATCTATAAGCAGTGTGATCCTCAAACACAGAAAATCCTTTAGTTATTTTCAAAACTCATATTCAATGGAATATATTGAGTATTTGTAATTATCAAGATACAAACAAATACATTTAAAGGATATACATTGACATATACCTTTTTTTAATAATTACAAAACTATGGAAATACGGACAAAAATTAAAAATAAATTTCATTTTTTGAATAAATAAGAAGGTTTAAATAATGATGTTTCAAAATACTCCCCTTTTATATAAATAAACCTAATTTTTTAAAAAAAATAGAAAAAATTATTTAAGATATTTGTAAAAATATAACATTTTAAAATAATATGTGGATATATAAATATAACTCCATTTATGTTAAATAATATTAAATTGATAGTAAAATCCAGAAACCTAGACCAAAATAAAAACTTTAATCAACTAAATGTAAAACATAACATCCTTTAAAACTAATTTAAAACTGATTATAAACATTATAGTAGAATATTTCATAGATCCTTATAAATGTATGAATTTTTTTAAAAAAATTCAAATGAATAATTAAATAAAAGTAGTAAATTAAGTAGATAGATAATAAAATTAGTATGACTCTCCCATAATATTATCTGCACTTCCTTCTTTAAAAAAATAAATCTTCAAAATTTTGTAATCTGAGTACAAAATTGATATATGAGGATTTAGAAATATATTTTTATAAAATTGGTATAACTCCTCATATGAATCAATTTAAAAGATACTAGGATCCATAAAAATAATTATGATATTCCTGGAATCGTAAAATGAATTGGAAGGAATAAAATAGTATTAAACAATGATTAGATATGGTGTTAAACCAAAGAATAAAAATATATTTCATGATTACTAGAAAAAAAATATAATATAGAATATAAATATTCTTTTCAAAATTCCATCATAGCAAGTTCATTTCAAATGTTATCCAACATAGATGAGTCCAGAGGTTTGGTAAACATTTATTCAAAATTATCATCAGTAGAATCATATTCCTAATATATTTTACAATTTTTACATGATCTATAATAAAATGATATCTAAATTTAATATATTAAGTTATTAAATTATATAAAAGGTACTTAGAATTAGATATATAAAATGAGTTATCACAAAAAATAATTGTATTTGCAAATTATATATCAAAATAAGAAAAATATCCATTAATCTATATTCATTCACCATAAAAATATAAACTAGTAATATATTCTACATTATCTATGGATAAGGAAATTGAACTTTTTTTCTTTGAACACATATAAACTAATGTTACACCAAAATATTGAGGCATTTTAATTGTACTACATCAATGATAATTGTAAGCTCTAAAATTAAAATCATAAAATATTTTTAATTCCAAATGTGTTTTTTATAAGATAAAATACGACATGTATTAAATAAAATATAACATATTTAATGATTATTTTAACCATCGTCTAGTGACTTCCTGTAGTGTCAGATTTAAATCACGCACAAATAAAAAAACTAAATATCAAATCGAATGTGTATTCTGTTAATGAATTATACTTTCAATAATTCCTATAAAAAAATTATTATCCACTGATTTTCATCTTTAACAACATCGATTTTTAATGATATACTCATAAGAGAACTTGAGATTTTAGAATAATCAATTTTGATATATTTACTAATTACTTATCATATTTATATTACTTAATAAAAATTCTATCAATACTTGGAAATATTGAAAGTCCTAGAAATAATTTTATTTCTATGTAGTATCCCAGAAATTTATAAATAAAATTCCATTATTAATGAATAAATTCTTTATTAATTAATATATTCATATAATACACATGCATGATAATTTATTCCCTATTTTGTACTATTAAAAAATATAACAATATTTCTAAATAGAGGTCAAAAGGAAATTAATCACCATAACAATTATTAATATAATCATTCTAAAGTGACCATTAATATTAATATATTTTAATTTTTATAAAATAATTTAATCGATACAGAAGGAATATGAGATGGCCTCGACCAATATAATAGTTCTCTTGGTATCCCATTTATCGGAGCTTCCAAGATAGATGGAATCCTTGGTATTTTCCATTGACCAAGCCGAATTTGAGATTGGGATATTAAAACTAAATCTAAATAATTTAATGAATTATTTCACGATTATGGAAATCGCCACCCAAACCATGTTTGTCGAACCACCCTACGTGCTACCATCACACACCTTACCCTTAGGAAGAATGTTGATATAATAAGGGGTTATGTATCTAGCCCTTAGTAGTATAAATTTTTATGTTTCTCTTTTTTATAAAATAATTAATATATATTAATACCTTTCCATTATTAATTTCTATAATAGTTTATTCATATGATGAAAAAAAATTATTTTTGGTAAATATATATTTTCAATTATAACACTATTTTTATAAATCCAAGATGTTAAAAAAACCAATTTTCATGATATATTCTTATTAAATAATATTTATTTATATATAAATGGACATATAATTTAATGAAACACCAAGTAATTTTTTTAATTGGTCGAAAAGACTTTTGTGTCATAAAAACTACTATTTTCAATAAATAAATATTTTTAATAAAATTATAAATTACTTTATTTTGAACATTATTTAGGTAAAAATATATCATCTTTGAAATTAAGAGGCCAAAATTATGCAAAGGATAATTTTCTTAATTTTCTGTGACTATTGAAATTTTTATTTTAAATTAAATTTAGTATAAATATAAGGTATGTATTTGGAAATTGAAATAATAAAAGTGATGTAATAAATACTATAAAGTTAATACATGTCCAAAATTTGGTTTTACCATTAAAAAATTGGTTTTTGAATTTATTTTACTAATTTAAACCTATAATAAATCCTCCAACCCCTATATTATATTTTATAGTTTGAAAAAATTATTTATTAACATGACTCACTTCTACGTCATTATGGGTATTATATTAAGAATTCTGGTTCTTAACCTAACAAATTATTGGAAACCACTCCCTTCTATTTGGAATGTACCATGGTTATGTTTATGGTTTTTATTATATTATTACTTACACTCCAAAATCTATATTTAGAAATTATTAAATAATTTCCCTCTATTTTTCTATAAATACCCACCCAACCTATCATTCATCTTTCTTAAAACACCATTGATAGTAAATTTTAGATCCATCACCCTCTCTAAAGCCCTCTTAAGGTCTTCTCAATCTATTTTTAACATCCTCCCAATCTTTTAGATGAAATCCCTTTGGTAATGGATTTTCTTACTCTTTCTCTTTATTCAACTTATTTCTTTTTATTAGCTATTTTGATTTTCAAGTTTTCATTTTAACATGATTTTTCATAAAAACATTTTATCCTTAAGATACCCAAGTAATTAGAGACCACATTTCACAATTATTAATTCTTTCCATGACCCATTATGTACATCTATAATGTTGTCGAAACATTTCATGATTTTCAATGCCAAACATTCTTATTGTGAATACCCATTCACATTTACACTCAACGGTATTTACCTAGTCATAAAAATCCATCATTTATTAGGTAATTCCTTGTATATAAATTGTACTCTTTATTCATGGGAATAAATGAAATTGAACTCATTCTTATGTCCTATGACCAATGTGGAGAACAAATTCATATAAAAAATATTAATGTTAATGGTAAGACAATAAGTATACAGTCCTCTATTGCATTGGGTAATATTTGTATCCCATGAGATACCATGTATGATTCGTAAATGATTTGACTAATAACAACATGTTAAAATGACTTATTGGTTCACCTTGAAAAATTCTTATGATGTCATGTTTTATGTTGTTTCCATATTCCTTGATTCATTGATGTAATCATCTTATGTCATGATTTTATAATAATGTTTTTGGATTCTCACACATTTATGTCACCAATATATGCCTCTTGACTCACATGTATTACTTTAATCATGTTATTTTTTTATTATTACCTTACATGGATTTGTAGCTCACCCCTTTCTTATATACATCATCAGATTGTGAAGTGTGGTAACAATAGATCAATGGAAATTATAATAACTTTATAGAGTTTAAAATAAATATTTTGTATCTTATTATAAAGTTAATGTCTTATATTTTTAATTTATTAAACAAACTAGTCATATCAATGTCTCATATTTTATTATGTGTATATTTTTGTATTACATCATGAAATAAATTTTATAAAATAATTGGGTTTTTATAATTGGTATCATAGTAAATTCTAGTTAATTTGGGGTATTAAGATTATAAACACTAGTAAAATCCATATGTATAAGAATAAAAATATAAAAACATCCCTAAATTTGGATAAAGTATATATTTCTTGTTTGTATGAGTAAATACATCCATGTCATGATATTAGCAAGTGTATTCCATTATAGAACATATATACCTTGGGGTAATTACTCTAAATGTGCTTTTAGGTATTAATTTGACTTGTTCCTTGTGGACGAAATAGAGTCCTAAAATTGCACACCTAGTTAGATAGTCTCAGGGGATATGATTTGGTTAATCATGTGCCTTTTAAAAACAATTATGAAGGGAACAAAAATAGAAATGATATTTAATGTTAGGAAATCAACAATGGACAACAAAGATTGAAACCTATAAATTTATAAGTTAAGGAATATATGTTATTTATGTGTAATCCCATTAATTTTCATAGTTTTAATTTCATATGATTAATTGTTTGAAAATTATCATCCATGTGTCTATTTTAGAAAAAGTGATTAATTAGAACTAGAATAAAATAGTGAAATGTGGTATTCTCATATATTCATGAAATTCAAATTCCCAATATGATTATATTTATGCATATTATTTTATATCATTAATGGTTAGTAGAACTATTCAAACACCACCACAAAATATGAAGGATAAGTTGTTCGCTAAAATGTAAAATTGTAAAATTATTTCATCCCAACCATATAAATTATCCGATATCAATATTTGAAGGATTAATTTTCCAATGAACCTTGTGAGACCCCCTTTAGATAAATTCATCGATATTCCCGGTATGGATATGTTCTTTTGAGTGGGTATCACAAGAGTGGTATGAATTGAGTGCCCAATAAAATAATTCCAAAAAGTTTAAATAAAATCCACCATTTTTATTAAAGGTGACCAATTAATCAAAATAGCATATTTATATAAGTTTTAGTCTTTTAAAATATTTATCTAAGAGTTATTAGGTCCTAGTTAAAATAATATATGTAAAATAAATTAACTTTTGAAATCAATTTACTTAATAAAAACCATATATAAACACTAGTTAATACTAACTATCAAAGTAGAGGTTTTGTTTAAATTTTTAAAAAGATTTAGTTTAATGGTATGAAATGAAACAAAAGGAAACAGATTGTGTAATTATAAAAGAGATTCAGTCTCAAGTTGGGACCTAATTCTATCCACATGTAAATAACCTATTTTTAATAAGATTATATAAATATAATACTGACCCACAACCTAAATCAATTATACACATAACTTCAAAACGTAGTTTAGGCCATAAAGATACATCTTCTATAATAATCGTGGGAATAAAACCATTCCAATTTACATTGGCACCACTTCCACAACACCATCGATAAAAAATTGTAAAGAGAGTGAATAAGATATATTTTATATTCAAGTAATCATGATGGAGATACAGTGTATTAATAAAAAAATAAAACACGCTGATCAAAATTAAATGAAACAAAAATAATGAGTATGTATAACGATTTAGAAATTATAGAGTTACAGTGTCTGATGCACTCTATATCATGAGACTCTTCGAGTATAGATTGGATAAGATCTCCATTTATTTCCCTAAAAAATTCAGTATAATGGTGTTTTGAAATCTCTCTTTGTTCTGGCTATTTGATGGGAATCATTTTTTTGATATGATCCACTTTACCATAGTTAGTTGAAAGTATAATACTTCATATGAAGTTATTTTTTAAATAGAACACCCAATCATGTTTTCTCACTTATATGGAATTTATGCATTCATTGTTTTCACATGGGGGTGTCTCCATTGAAAATATAGCATTGTGGGATGGAATGACCCTTCATGGAATAGTCATCCTGGTATTTTTCCTGCTCATACTTTATTCAGACATCTTTTAACATTCCCTATAAAAGTTTAAGAATAATAATTAAAATAATACATATTATTTAATTTTATAATAGAGTCATTTGAAATATTTAATTAAAATATCTTTGAATAGTAATGATGGGTCATTTTGGTAGTGACTCATATTTGGTGGTGAGTCTGACAAACAATGTGTCATGTTGATGGGTGTTTAACTGGCGGTAGGTCACCCTCAGTGGTGAATCATGTCAATGATGATCTATATCAATAGTGAATCATCTTAATGGTTACCCATCTCAATAGTTACTCATCTAAATTTGGACTCATATAATGGTTGTTCATCCTCATTATTGACTTCTTTTTGATGTTATGTGAAGTCTGATGTTGATATATTCTTATTGGTATATCATCTTTGTCGGAGAGTCATTTCTAGTGGTGACTCATCTTCAATGGTGACTCAAGTTCAATGGTGACTCAAGAATGATGTTGGGTCCTTTCAACACTTATCCAAACATTCATAGAATGACTTATATTATTAAATTCTACCATAATTTTTTGAAACCATTAATCACATAATTAATATGACTTTGTGATCCCTAAAATAATGAGGTCACACAATCTCTCCCTTTTGGATGATCATAACCCATAGAATTTTATTAACCATGTATGATATAAATTTTGGAATAAAATAGATCGAGACACCCTAGCCTTTTACATATAACATTACACGATTTAATGAATAATTATACATCAGATTACAAGTTAAAGATCGTAATGTCTATTGTCTTGGAATACTAGTTACATGATCAAACATTATAAGAACAACTTTTTATTTAAACTCCATAATGATCTCCTAGAATCCATTATTCCCATACATCTTCATAGGATAACCTAGTAATAAGATGAACAATTGGATGAGATAAAATCTCATTAAGAGGATAACCATAATTACCAAGCCTTAGCACATATGATATAAGGCATGACATGATGATATAAAAAAAGGCATCTAACATATGGAATCATAACATACAAACATGGAATCATATAAACACGGGTTCATAGTATTGTGGTATAGAAATAAAACATTATTTTAGTATCAATCAAGGCAAATCTCCAAGACCGTTTCCCGTAGTAGTAAAATCCAAGGCTAACCACCCAGACCGTTGCATATAGTAGCATAAGCCAAGGATAACCACCAAGACTGTCACGCATAACGTCTCACCAGACGTAACTTAACCAAATTCATTAAATAACTATCCAGATGCACCCATATGAACATTCCAAGAATATTTTTTCCACATCATTAATCATATATAATCAATCAAAAAACATATGGGTTACCCAAGGAAGGGATTGTGTACCATAATCATGACATAAAGCATAAAAAATGGGTGAATCATAAAATTGTCCATGAAAGAATGGAATTCAAATATACATGAATATTCATAAGTTAAAATAGGCATTTATCATTAGAGGTGAGTTCAATTAGAATTGACATCATGTATGAAATGTATATAATAAATTTTAGAATTAAAACATTTTTGAGAGGTTTTAATGAAAATACTAAAGAGAATTTAAAATTGAAAAGGGAAGAATGCATTATAATAAATAATAAATGAAACAAGAAGGTTTTCATAATAAAATTACTGATTTTAAAATTAAAATTGTTTATTAAAACAAAATATAGAGTGCACATGAAAGAAGGTAAGAAATCACGAAGTTACCTTAAAACCAGTTTTCTTATTGGGATATATTGAGGAGGGTATCAGTTAAAAACTTGTATATCCCAAAAAGAGAATGGTGTAAGGGTATTTATAAATAAATTTTTTACATGTACACATCATTTATAATATTCACATAAATAGATAATATAACATCATTTTTGTAGAAATAAATTTAAGGCAACTAGAAGAAATAAAAGAGATTCAGGTAGAATTCCATACGAATTATCGGAACGGTATCAGGTGTACTGAAGAGGAATTAATGAGATAGAATGGGGTTTCCCATAACTTATAAATAATAAGGGATTTATGTTTGACCTAGAAATAAAACCCAATAATTATGGATTACACATAAAATGTCATAGCATAGAGGACATTCTTGAGTAATAGTGTAGTGGAGATGATCCCTTACCATAAGTCTGATGGTGTTCTCCACCTGTTTTTAATGACATAAATATACAAATTTGGTTTATTAATTTGTAATTAAATAACCAATTCTATATGTAATGGATTTAGTATACCCTTTTTATGTTCATTCATGGGATATTTAATGGGTTATTTTGTTCAATTTTTTTGTTCGGGTCTGTTCATTTTCTTGGTTTTCACAATCGGTTTACTTATGTTCATGAATGTAAGAACATTTAAAATGAGAATTTTTTCAAGAATTGAAGTTATTTGTTGTTATTGAATATAAATAATATTAAATTCTTATAAAATTCATTGGGTTATTTGGATTTAAGGTGCAATATTATAAAAAACATTAAAGATAAATGGTTGAATTAATTTTAGCAATTTTTCCAACAATAAATTTTTTTTGTATTATTATTTGAAATTGTGGGTTAATAAGGATTAAAAAACATTAAATAATATAATATATTCATATAATAGTCTCTTTACACCATTTAAAAGGTTTTATGACTATAATTGAAGATATAAATATAAATTGATAACATGGCATCCATGAATGTGCTAAATGAACACATCTCAACCGGTGTTTTCATTTCATTCAAATATAAGGTTGGAATAAGAGAGGTGATAATGAATTCTCCCATTAGAATAAAAAAATTCCATTATATTTATGTTACTTGATTTGTAATACCATTTTCATGAGTAGAGGTTAGGAAAGAAAAGAGAACAATGGAACTAAAAATTGACAGAAAAGAAAAGAGGAATTTTACCACATGAATCAACCTTCCTTGAGAGCCTCTTAAGGGAAATAATTTTCTATTTTGAAATGAATAAGGGATTCAGTATGTGGGGGAGGAGCATGAGTAGATATTTGGTAAGAATATAGTCAAGAAACAAGTCTTGGGAGGAGTGAAGAGAAGAGGTAAGGAGCGGTGGTATTTATAGTGGAGGAGAAGAGGGTTTTCATAATATTTAATTCCATAGTTTATTAGTATCCATCAAGACCAGAAATAGAAATGATTTCATGACCAAAAATTGTAATAAGTTTATATTAGTGAGAACCAATTGGTCTTACATCATCATATAATCATAAATGACTCCATTAATCCATTATTTAGCATTTATCATAAATTATCTTATTTTACTATTCATCAAAAATTTAGGTACTTTAGAAAAATCCAAAAAATTCACTCTAACCATTTTTTGACATTTATAATCCAAAATGTAAATTTATTTTTTGAAAAAAATTCTAAATGTGATTAATTTAATTTTTTATTAAAATCACAATTTAGTCAAATAACAACAATTTTAAAACATTTATTTTCTTATTCTCAGAAATTGGTATATCGTACTTCCACTAAGAAGGATATTTCCAATGAAAATGTTGGGTTGTTACATTAACCCCCCCACCCTTTATGAAATTTCTCCCTCGAATTTTTTTTACATTCTAAGGTCAAAATAGGTGAAGGTACCTTTCCTTCATTGCATCCTCCAGTTTCCATGATTCCTCTTCTTACTTATGGTTCCACTGCAATACATTGACAAGGTGAGTAGTATTGTTACATAGAACATTATCTCTATGATCCAAGATATTCACTACTTTATCCTCATCAGAAAGATCATTCTTTAACTATACCACCTATGAATAGAGTACATGTGTAGTATATGATATGTACTTCTTTAATTGTAATACATGGAAGACATATAGTGTTATGGACAAGGTAGTTGGAAGATTTAGTAGATAGGCCAAAACCCCTCCATGATCAAAATTTTCAAAGGGGCCGATGCACGTAGGACTTAACATTCCTTTCAGCCTAAACTTCATGACCTTCTTCCATAGAGATATTCATAGGAATACCATGTCTCCAACTTCAAACTCAAGGTCATGTCTATGATTTTCTTGATAACTCTTCTATCTACTTTGGGCTTCTTTAATGTGTTTCTAAACCTTTTTCCCCCTCTCTACCATTTCATCAACCATTTCATGTCCCAGCAACTTACGCTCACCAACATCATCCTAACATGCTAGTTTTAGGCACCATTTCCTATAATAGGATTCATATGGTGTCTTTTAGATGCTTGAGTGGAAATAGTTATTGTAGGAGAATTAAACCAGTTGGAGACATTGGTCCCATACTTCTTTAAAGTCCATATAACATGATCTCAAATTATCTTCTAGTGAGTGAATAGTTCCCTCAGATTGGCCATCAGTTTGAGGATGATAGGTCGTACTGATATTTAGTTCAGTGCTTAGAGAAGGCTGGAGACTTTTCCAAAACATTGAGGTTAATCTCATATCTCAATTAGATACAATAGAGAGTGTTACTTCATGAATACTTACAACTTATTTGAGGTATATCTGTGAAATTTGATCCAATTGGAAGTCCTCTCGAATTTTGATAAAGTGAGTTGTCTTTGTAAGATGATCCACAATGACCCATATAGAATTGTTTTTTATGGATTTCCAGTGACAAAGTCCATGGTAATGTTCTCCCACTTCTATGTTGGAATGTTTTGTCATTGTATCATCCTCTTTGGATTTTTCCCCTCATCCTTCACTTTCAAACGTACCAGTCACATTGATGTATATTTAGTAATATACCATTTCATTTATTCCACACAAAAATTTCTTGTAGATCTCGATAAATTATTGTGATACAGGGGTTAATAGAGAAGGTCGAGAAATGTACACCATTAAAAATATACTTCATTATCTCTGAATTATATGGTATACATAATCATGACCAAAATCATTCAACTCCTTCCTTATCAATCATGAACTCAAATAAATTCCCATTTTTAATGACTCCCACCGTTTTCTGAACATCCACATATTTTCTTTGAGCATCCTTTATTTTCTCCATGAGGGATAGTTGAGAAATCATTTGTGAAAGGATTGGTGATGTTCCTCCCTTAATTATTCCCAAGTCTATTCTCTACAAATCTAAAAATATTAGATCGTTTTCAATTCTCATCAATGATAAAGATGAATGATCCTTTCAACATAGAGCATCTACAACATTATTTTCCTTATTGGGATGATACAGGATTGAGAAGTCAAAATACTTGATGATCTCTATCCACATTCATTGGCACATATTAATATATTTCTATGTGAATATATATTTGAGACTCTTGTGATTAGCATATATCTCACATGTCTTCCCAAAGAGATTATTTCGCTAGATTTTCAACACAGAGATCATATCCCCCAACACTAGATCATATGTGGGATAGTTTTTATCATGTATTTTCAGGTGCCTTGAGGTGTAGGCAATCACTTTATCATTTTTCATCAACACACAACCTAAGCCCTTCTTTGAAGCATCATTGTACACCAAAAAGAGTTCTCAAATTTTTTGGAGTGTGTGTTCTGGTGTAGTTTTAAGCCTCTTTTTCAACTCTTTATAATAGTCTTCATATTCTTGAGTACAGACAATATTCACTCCCTTCTGTGTCATCTTGGTCATTGGGTTTTTAAATCGTGAAATGTTCTTCAGAAATCCTCAGTAATACCTGGCTAGACACAGAAATTTGCAGATCTCCATTACAGATGTTGTCTTTGGCTGCTCTTCAATATTCTTTTTCATCGAAGGGTCTATAGATATCCCTTTGTTGGTGATAAAATTCCCTAAGAGTGGTACTTACTCCATCTAGAACTCACATTTAATGTAATTTTCAAATATCTTCTTTTCTTCCTAATATCTTTAATGTATTCTCTAACGACACTAAAAAGATCCAAAAACATCATCTGTTTAATCAACTTGAAACCTTCTTTTTTTGGAAAATTTGTAAGGTTATTTTTGGCCTAGTCAACCCTTATCTATTGGCTTATCATAGAATGATCTATCTGATTTCTCATAAAGTAAATCTCTTTCAAATTCCCCATTCAAAACTGTTGTCTGATATCTTCAAAAGCATATTATTTGATGAACTCATAAATATTCATGTGGATTTCCTCTATCCAAAACATCCATAACACTTTATTAATGATAAAATAGAAATTATTTGTCCAGTGGAAATCATAAAATAATATCTTATAGATTTTTAATGTTTGATCTGTATACTTTATACTCTTTTCCATATAATCTAACTTCATTATTAGAGTCTTTAAATCCTATGTACAATTTTCAAACAATAATCCTTACATTAAATATTGAATATATAACCATGTATAACATTATATAAAAAATGATTTATTACGTTGAATATTATTATAGTATCATCTGATTTATCATTACCCAATATATCTTTCGGATATAAAAAAAAGGAATATATCCATTCACATCAAACCAATCACTATTGTCTATTAGACTTTGTACAATGGATGTGTTCTATTTACCTAAAAAAATCATTATCTAGATCCTTCTATATTGAAATATTGTAAAGAGGGAACAAATATTTTCAATTTATTTATGTATAAAAATAAAATAAAATAATTAACAAGTCCTTCATTCGTCTAAAACTGGATTCTTATTAAAATAAAAATCTATAGGAACAAAATTGTATGAATAATTATAATTTTTTGTTTCCTATTTTAGACGGGTGGTAATGGGAAGGATTTGGTGGTATATAGTGGGAAAAATCCTAATAAGTCCACATAGATCCAAATTTTCATGGTAAGATGAGACTCTATATCATGGTTTTGTGGTTGGAGCATAGTCCACCGAGACATGTTTCCATGTTGCATACTAACACCATTCCCCTAGTTTTATGTTTGATTTTCATTGATTAATATATTATTGAATATTTTATTAACAATTTATTTTTGTAATTATATGTTAAATACCATTAATTTTGATTTTTGAAATATTAAATCATGTTTTAAAATTGTAATTTTCGGTTTTTAAAATTAATAAATGATTTTTACAATGTTTGTTGAAAAATATACTAGGTACTTAAATATTTAATGAAATGGTTTTCATAAAATAGTTATATAAACTAACTTATTGGGGTGAAATTAAATTAAAAAAATTGTTTTAAAGGTTTCTTTAAAATATTTTTAAATTAAATGGGTGTTTACAATAATAATGTTGGGCTTGGAAAGAAAATTCTTGGGTTCCATTATATGAGAAAAAATTATTTTTATATTGGAATGATTTTAGGATTTGAATTATTTATTTGAAATTATTTTAATATTGAAGTGAAAGGGATAATTTTATGATTTAGAATTTATTTTTTCGGATTTTCTGATATTTTAGTATTTGGTTTTTTGGGGTATTTTTTGGGGGTGTTAATTATGTCTTATTAAGGTTTGAATTTTGGTTATTTTTTGTTGAATTTTTATTTTCATGTTATTTAGGGTATTACCTCATAAACCATTCATAGACATTAAAGGGAAATTTATGAGAGGGTCTCCATAAGTGATCCCATTATTTGATCAACAGATATATTTCCTCATAGATTCCCAAAAGCTAATTCCCTCTCTCGTTTATGTTCAGTTAGATCCTCTTCAAGAAGAAGAGAGATTGTGAATTATTTAGTGGATCGTTAGACATCATGAGTTTCCCAAATTCATATTTATTATGTTTTTTATTTTTTATTCTTAAAGATATGATTTGTAATTCTGGGAAGTCTAGTTTTTGGTCTAAATCGTAAGAGGAAATTTCTTGGGATAATATAAAATAATTTTTCATCCTATAGTATTTCTCTAAGTATGTGAATGTGACGAAGGTGATGGAGTTATACTATCTTGTATAGGGTGATGAAATTGGGTTTTAATTGTTTCTTCATTTCATTAATCTACTCCACTATATTTTGGAGTTGATAATGGATAATTTATTAATGTTATGGTACTTTAAAAAAGGTATTCATCCCAATCTTCAGTAAAAGGTGTTGGAGTATAGACCAACCTCTTATATAGATGTGGTGAGGTAGGCAGTTTGTTTATACCATATTTGGAAGATGTGTTTGTGTAAAATATACCCCGAATATTCCAATGAGCTATTAAAGGAGATGTAGAAAATGAATTGGGAAGAAATTTCAGTCTGAGGAGGAATATAGTCGCATCCTAAAGCGGCCTGGTATCTTATTGGATACTTTTTAGGGTAAGACTCATTTGTGTCATCAATGAAACAAGTTGGATCATAAAAATAAAACATATCTCAATGCTCATATTACTTATCATTCATTATGTCAATTGGGTCTATATTCAATGGTTTTGGATGGTACATTCTCAAAAAATGAGTGTAACTAATTAAATTCCATCGTGGGAATCTCAAGTTGAACATTTGAACCCTTTTTTCTTGCCCGTCACCTATTTTAGGAATTCCTGTTTCACTCTTTAGTATTTCTTACATGACTGATATGTGTTTTTGAAACATAGGCCTCACATTTTCTCTTTTCCAGTTTTTTTAGTTCATAGAAGGATTGATGTTTTTATATCCCAGGTTTTTAAGATTCATATTTTTCTATAAACTATATTCTTATAATTCTAAAATATTGTTTAATATTTGTTTCATCTATTTCAAAGGGATTATGAAGTAATTCATACAAGATAGAAATTAAACGAACAACACATTATTAATTCATTGTAAAAAATTAAAACAAATCATATGATAATATGTATTACATACAATGGATTATTACTCACCACTGATTACTACATTAATTAAAATTTCATAGATTAAAAGGGGATTATAAATAGAAAATAAGAAAACAACACTATGTGGTATCTGGGATCATCTACACCATTCAGGATCACTAATAGCCCTAGAAAACTTATATAGGGGAAGAAAATCATGAAATGATAAATTTTATTATGAGATCTAAAATGAAAACTATATTAATAAGGAGTGTGACTAAATAATTTTGAATAAAATGAATTATTTTAGAAAAGCTATATTAATGGATAAAATAGGGTCATTATAATTATGGTCATCAGAAATATGGTCATTAGAAATATTTTTCCTAGGTATACCTATTTCTAATATGTATAATGTAGTTGTATATTATTAGTAAAAAAATTCAAATATTATGATTCAAGAATAATAAATAATGGAATAAAAATGTAATGTTAAAATATTATAAATATATATTTATGTATAAAGTATTATTATATAAATTATTATTAGATAATGATATGATTATTTTGTACAATTAAACTAAAAATATTAAAATAATGTTATTTTTAAAATAAAATTTATAGATTATAATTAATTAATTATAATGGTATTTGGTAAGGATTATTTATTATAAATGTAATATTTTTCAATGAACAATTTTTCTATGTATTTAATACTATATCGTAATAAATTAAATTGATTAGTTTCAAAATAATATTAAGTATGAAATAATTTATTCACATTCCATAAATTATTAATTTACATAAAATAATATTAATAACAATTATAAATGTCAATTTTTCAATGTAAACAATATTTAATTATAATTTTTATTTAAAATTTAAAATTTTCATTTTCTAAATTTTAAAATTTTAATTTTTCAAAATGTAAATAATTTTTGAATAAATAACTTCAAAATAATTTTATTCTTGGTTTTTTTATTTTTCAATAAAGATTGCCTTTTTTGTAAATGATTAAAAATACATATTTTCTAAATATTATTTGCTTTTTGACATTATTATAATACAATAAATATTCGAAAGAATATGGATTCTTTTTATATAAGATATATAAATTTATAAATTAAAATAAATTATTTTAAAATACTATTTTGAAATTTTAAAACCCATTTTTAACATTTTGGAAATGTAAGTAATATTTTTCCACTAATAAAAACGATCTTTGGTCTATTTATTTTATTTTATTTTATAGAATTTTGAATTTTGTTTTTATTATTTTTATATCCACATATATATTGTTTTTTTAATAATGCAAAAATTCATTTCATTTAAATTAACAATATTTATAACTTCATTATATAAAACATTTTTTCTTAAAAATACACTTTTTTCTTAAATCATTGGTTTTTCTTTACATCTGTTAATGTTAAAATTAATTTTTTTTAAACATAAGAATTTATTGGATAAAACATATTTGTATTTGTAATAATGAGTTATAAATTATTTAATATGGAGTATTTTTTAGGTATTAAAGAAATACATTTTTAAACATTAGTTATCACGATAGAAACAAAAATATGAAAATTGAAAAATATAAAATTAATTGACTTCAAAAATAAAAAAATATTTTAAAATGATTTTTGAAGGTATCAACAACCATAAATCATACCCCATTATATAATTTCCCACTTTATCTATAAATTCCCTGTGAAACAAGTTCTATCATTATATTAAGAAGTTATATTTACAAAAATGGAATTCCCTTCACCTATAAGAGAATAACATATACATCTCATTTATCAAATCATTATAAATAATTATATTGAAAAAAAATTCCACCCTACTATCTCAACCACTCTTACCCCATGTCATATAATCATTGGTCTTTCCAAAAGATTAATCTAAGGATACTTAAAGTGTTACCTAATGGAAGGTATCCAAAGTGATAAGTAAGGATCTAATATAATATCTCTTAATTATATTATTCTTCTAAATCATATAACCTCTTATATCCTTGAAAGTATTATAAAACAAGTATAAAAATATTTATTCAATGTTATTATACTAATTGAATATCAAATTTCAACCTTCCTCTAAAACCATTTGAAAAATGAAGACATCATCATGCATACGAGAAGACTTCTACCTCAATGAATGGAATGCTTGATTATCTATCTTATCTATACTTGTATTTTTATAAAAGTATAATTATTATATTAATATGATAATTATAAAATTATTAATATTCTTAAATTATAAACCATTCCCTATCTTCCTCACAGTCTTTGTAAATTGGAAGCATCTCTTGTGCATTTGTGTAGATCACAGCCTATACAAAAATTACGTATTTCATTTCTAACTCTATACTTTTATTGTTGAGAAATATAAAATAAAAAATTATTCAAAAAATATAGAAAAATAGAAATAGTATCATTATTATATAAGAATAATGTTATTCTGATAAATTAATTAGTTTCTAAACTGTACTCATCCATAGATTAAACTTTCTCTTGTTTGGGTTGATTTAACCGCATGTATGAACGATGCAATAAACTTATATTATGGGAAACTAAATAATAATAATTATTGGTAACATTGAAAAGAATAAGTAAATAATGTTTTATTTTATTTTATAATGTAAATGTTAATATCTAACCTAATTTTTAGATTCCACACCTAGTTTGTAAAAATTATCAAAACCGGATCATCGTCGACTTCATCATTTTGAATCACAACTGAAAAGAATTTGAAATGAAATTAAAAGAATATAAAACATTATAAAAAATATATTTTAGTACATATGATAATCATATAATGTCGAATATTTTATTTATAAACATGAATCAACACCACCATTTTTATACAAGTCTTAAACAAAAAATCGAAGATAATAAAATATGACGATGAAAATAAAATAAAACTAATGAATTTAATGGTAATAAATTTTTATAAAAGAATATTATAAATTTTTATAGGTATAAATTATATTCTAAAATAGGAATTTAATATAGTTTTTTTTATATAGGAACATTGAGAATGTTCAATAAACTATGAACAAAATTTAAGGGCATTTTTTAACTCAATTTTCATTCATTGAGTTTTGATTGATATGTTTTAACATTATTCTTATAAGTCCGGTATATTCAACCCTATGATTTAATTATGTTAAATTTCTTCAATATTTTTTAAGGATTAAAATTTATATCATATAAATCTATTTTCAAATGTTACCTACTTTAATAATTTTGATGTTTTTATAGTATTTTGTTAACCCAACTTATTTCTTTGATCCACAATGATTCCTATTTTAATATAGATTTTCAACGTGGTTTTATTCAATTATATGATGATATTATAGTCCATTTAAACATTATTTTATATGAATTTTCTTTTATTGATTTCTTCCTTTACAAAAATTGGTGATGTTAAGAATAATTTACATTCTATTAAAATGATCATTTTCTTCCATATCTATTTGTACTATTCACACTAATGTTCTCCATTATCATTTCGAAATCCAAGTAATATATTTTTTTCGGTATAAAAAAATTTTGATACTCATTTTTAATATAAGGTTTTACCAACCATATTATGATGTAGGTTTTCAGTATAGGTATTTTAAAAAATATTGAAAATGTTTATCCTTTATCTATTATGCATTTTATCTTCCACTGTATATTTTTGAAAAAAATTATTGTATTTTCCAAGGTTTCATTATTCAGTAATTTTTAAAAATTAAAATTTCTCAAAAGTTTTCATTTTACATTTTTGAAAGCCACATTTCAATGTTTCCCATAAATTCAACTTTTACAATAATGGGAGAAAAATTATTTAAAATCTCATATGGTTTCTTTCAACATTACAATCATTCTTCTTCGAAAGTATTCCATAAAATGTTATATAATGGTATTAAAATTATTTTAGTTCGTAATAATTTTTCAATAAAAAGAAAATTATCTATATTTTTTAAAATCAATAGTTTAAATTTAAAAAATGAATTCATGATTTAAAAAAGTGATGTTATGGGAATGTGTTTTTAATAAAGAATTATAATTTATTATTATATCTTATTATATAAATTATTTTAAATAATATTTCATTTATAATTTTTTAAACCTATTTTTTATTTAAATGGTAATTAAAAAAATTCAATCTCAAAGAATTTCATTAAAAATAAAATATTTTAAATGAGTTCTCAAGAATTCAATAAAAGGATATTTATTATTTATTATTTTATTTATTCAATAATTTTGAAAAGTTGTTTTATGTATATTTCATAATTCATTTTCATTCCTTGTGTAACTCATAAGATATGTTCTTATGATACCATCTTTCTTCTTTCTTTGGATGGCTTATAAAATGTACTATGAATATCATTATTAAAAACATCAATTTTCCATGGGATAATTTAGTGATGTTTCTAATATGAATGATTTATTTAAATTTTAAAACATATTTATGGAGTATTTATGGGTATTATAGCACCCACCACCCCAATTTTAAAAGAACACAATGTTTGATAGAGTATACAACGTGCTACACCGATCATAAATAAATCATCAAAGATTATTATTTAAATATGACTATTATATCCTAGATATTGAATTGGGGGAAATTAATATGATCAACCAAATTATAAAAAGAATATATAATTTATTTTCTAAAAATAAATAAGAACTTAATTTTTAGTAAAATCATTTTATACATCAAAAATACATTTTCTTGAAAATGGATTTTTTTTTAAATTTCATGGACACTAATTTTAATTAATTTTAAAAACACTCAAAAATTTAATTTTATAAAAATATTATCATTTTAAAATATTAA
The DNA here is from genome assembly GCA_963277665.1 of Viscum album. Taxonomy (NCBI): domain Eukaryota; kingdom Viridiplantae; phylum Streptophyta; class Magnoliopsida; order Santalales; family Viscaceae; genus Viscum; species Viscum album. Next base: position 617,286,944 of record OY728136.1, read on the forward strand.
TATAATATTTAACATAGAGTAATCCCTTGGAATTTTTCTAAAAAAATTTATTTTCTAGTGAATAGTAAAAAAAACTGATTTTTCAAATATTATCATTCCATTTCATTAAAAAAACCCATAATATTTAAAACATGATCATAAATTAATATAATTATTATTTAGTTATAAATAAAATAATTAATTTGATAAGAATAAAAAATTATAATTGATATAACTATAATTATAATTTCATACATAAAGTGGAAATTCTTTACAGAAAACCCATTTTTTATCACGTTTTGCATAAAAATAATAAAATGGATTTCAACAGATTATAGATGATTAATTTGTTAAATATGATTCCATATTTGAAATAAAAATAATTTATATTATTTAATAAGGTCAACTTAATTTTTGGTTGTAATTAATGGTTAATATAGTAAAAAATTATCACTATTGTAAATGGGTAAATATGGTAATAACGGTTAAAAATAATATGATAAGATCAGAACGTTGACCCTTACACTTGATCATATATAATAGGATGTGTTTATTTTATACATTTCTCTTTAATAATCAAATATATTGCCATTTGGTGTCATATCACTTTGATTTTTACCATTATAAAATTTAAGTGAAATATAAAGACAAAAATGTCACTTCTTGCATTTAAAGAATATAATATTTTGTAACATCGATAAAAACAACTTATTATCAATTATAAATAGTCATTTTATATAAATATTATTTTTTATAATGGTAACATATTTCTAATTTTGTTTATTTAAATAATTAACTTAAATTCTTATGTAACGTTGAGTCGGTATTTATTCAGTTTTTAGAAAAATAACAAAAATAATTTCAAAAACATTAAAAGTAATATAATTTGAGTAAAATATTATATTCCATGAATTTTTTATATAAACATAAAATTTTAGAAATTATTAAAGGTAATATATTATAAATCATTTTATATCATATTGCTTTTTAAGTAAAATTGAATGAACGGTTTCAGAAATTAAAATAACAGTTATTTTATAATACATAATATTTTATGAAAAGATTTGAAATTAATAAAAATTACATATTTGGAAACATTATTAATTTATGATTAATAATATAAACTATTTAACATTCATGGACCCTGTATCCTTTTATAGTAAATATATTGATCCCAAAGAAGTTACAAAAAAATGTTATTAGGGTTGGGGTCCAAAAGGGTTTACAATGGTTAAAACCAAAAATATAAGGGTGAAAACATCACCTAAAAATATCTTTTTTATATTATTTAGACCCATACACACCATATATTCAAATTATATTATTTTTACATCATTTTACAATAAAAAATATGTAATATTTTAATACTCAATAAATTCCAAAATTTCCCCCTAACTTATAAAAGAGAACATCCTCTCTTCTTTTATTCACACATCAAAATCCTTTTGGTTCTTATTATCACTACTCAAATCCATTCCAAAATTCCCATACCATATCCTAGAGTCCTTGTTTTTATTATAAAAACCTCATAGGAAGGATTTTTGTGTAAACCTAAAGTTATTTTCTAATGAAGAGTAATCGTTTTTAACCATGAATTTTCATTTTATTTCATATTCTACCTCCATAATATCCTATTAAAACAATTTTATATAATACCCCTAGTATCTCTCATATACTAATATTTTATGATGTTTATTTCATAACCAATATTCATCATATCTTTCATCAAATTGGATAAGAAACCATCATGTTGAGTCAAAAGTCCTCTTTTGACTTCTATGTTTTGTTTTGGAAGTCACAAATGTCTTGTTAATTGTACTAACCTTCTCTATCGTATCGTACTGATCATGCTGATCGTTCTGACCATATTGATCATACTGATCATGCTGATCGTACTGACCATAATGATCATACTAATCATGCTGATCGTACTGATTATGCTGATCGTACTGACCATGCGTATCGTACTGATCATACTAATCGTACTAACCATGCCAATCGTACAATGTTGATCATACTGAATATGGAAAATAGATTGAATCTTCTTATCTTATCTATTATTACATACTTGTTTTGGTACTGTGTCAAAAAAATGTTTCATATAAATCGTACTCATGATTATCTTGTTCATATATCTTGTTTTAACCAATACGATGTCGTTGAGTTAGTTACAAACTAATCAAAACAATGATGGGATTTCTGTTTCAATATGACCGTTATGATGCCAGGTGTCCAAGTCCCTCTGAGATTTTCAGAAAAGTATGACCGTTTGAGGAGATGTGACCATTGGAACCCGAGTCCTATAAATAGGAGGTCCATTGAAGCTGAGAGTACAACAGACAACTGAGATGCTTTTGGAACAATTGTGATACTCTAGTTCGAGAGAGAGATGTTGTGACTTCTCTCATGATTTGTGTGTCCGATCATCATATCGAGGGATTTCAAGTGATTGAAAGACAGAGGTGCTGATTACCTACAAAATCGAGGGCTGCCGGGGATAGGCAGACGGAAGATCCGATCATCGTATCGAGGGCTGCCAGGGATAGGCAGATAGACGGTCCGATCATCGTATCGAGGGCTGCTGGGGATAGGCAGACGGACGAACTGATCATCGTATTGAGGGCTCAATAAGGTGTTGGTGAGACAGACCTTTTATCATAGGTGAAAGGATAACACTTCTATTTGGGTCAAAAAAATTGTAATACATTTACTTTTCCGATGCTGCTTGTATTAGAAAGGAAGTTGTATGGTTTCCTTTATTCTTTATATATTCAATTGTAATTGTTTCAATTATAATAATTCTATTACATATTGTATTGATTTATTCTATAATCATAAAGGAAGAATCATTCATCTTTATATTACTCTGATTATTGTGTTCATCTTGAATACAATTGTATTACATTTCATTAGTATTACATTACATCATACATTTTATATTCAATACAATTGTGGGTGTTTGTATTTGTACTAGTTTAATACCTTTTAAACTAATCTATTAAGTTTTTAAATACAAAGTTTTTAAACCTAAAATTCACCCCCTCTTGTATTGTTCCATCTAATATACATATATATCTACATATTCGATCCAAAAAATTGGTATCAGAGGAGGTTTCCCACCGATTTGTATTTCTTGTTCTATTTTTACTGACTACACTAACGTGTGGAGTGGAAAAGATTTTTGTTTTATCAGATGGAAGGAATGAATATTGGGTCAATAGACAATCTGGATCCTTCTAGACCACTTATCTTTGATGGAAATGATTATTAGTATTGGAGAGATCGTATGAAGACGTCCGTTATCAATAATGGTGTAGAAACTTTTATTATGCTTACTGGAGGTTACAAAATTCCTGACAAAGAAGTCAGTACATTCACTAACTAAGAGAAGCAAGAGTATCAACTGAATTACAAGGTACGCAATACGTTATTATGCTCTATGACAAGAAATATATATAGTCAGATATCTTCATGTGAAGCAGCCAACTGTATTTGGAAGAAATTGGAAGTCACTCACTTTGGAACATCCAAGGTTATAGACATAAGAAGAGAAATGCTTTGAGTAGAGTATCATGGATTTGTATTTCCTTATGGAGAGCCACTATGTAAAGTGAAACAAAGATTTATGAAAATTGTAAACAACATACAATCAATGGGTGAAAAAGGCCTTGATGATGAAGCTCTAGTAGAAAAGATTATAGATATAATGCCAAATGAATGGGAGTCAAAAAGGATAGCTATTAATGAAAATAGAAATGTTTCCTAGATTTCTCTAGATGAACATTTTGGAACTCTTCTATAGCACGAAACAAGAATGAAGAGAGATGCTGATTTCAACAAGAAGAAGAATGGGAATGGAAGTATAGCCTTTGCATCTAAAGCTAAAACACCTCAAAGGCTTACAAGATCCAAATCCATGAAAGTTATATCTGATTCAAGTGAGTGTGATCTTTCAGATAATGAGTTAGCCAATATTGATCGAAGGATGAACAAGATTTTGGGAAATAAATACTTCCAATATAGATTCAAAAAGAAAGATAGGAAGGATAAGAAAGATTCAGAGGTAACATGTTATGAATGTAAGAAATCAGAACATATAAGGCGTGATTTTCCTTTACTGAAGAGGAAAGATAGAAAGGAGAAACACTCTCAAAGAAACAAGAAAAGGTTTTATATGAAAAAGAAAGTATTGAAGGAAAATGATACCTGGAGTGCAAATGATAGTGATACTTCAGATGATTCTTCAGAATATGAGTCTTCAGGACAGAGGAATATTGGACTTTTAGCCAGATTACCAATTGAACATCATTGTCTCATGGCTAAGGTACATAATGTGGAAGCTATTACAAATGTATCTTTGATTGCAAATTATACTGATAATAGATATTATGAATCTTCAAATGATGAATCTTCATCATCAGAAGATGATATATTACCTTTTTTGAAGAAGTATCTAGAATTTCTAAATTACTTGAAAATGAAAATTCCAAACTCAAGAAGAAGCTTGAGAAAGAAAATTCTAGAATTTCAATCTTGACTAAAGAAGTATCGGATCATTCTAAGGATCTTGATGTGAAAACTTCTAATTTTGAAAGTATTTGAAAAACCCTTATGAAAGTCAAATCTGAAAAGGATAAAATTTATAAAGATCTTGAAACTGTGTCTTCAAAGAAATTTTTTTTAGAGCCTAACTCTAGTTCAAATTCAAATGTTTGGAAAATAAAAATATAGTTTTAAAATTAAAGTCAGAAATTTTTTTCTTTAAAAATCGTTTTTCAATCTTTACTAATGGAAAGGAAAACTTTGACAAGATTTATTCTCAAATTAGACCTTTGAGAAATCGTTCTGGTCTTGGTTATACTCATTCCAAACCTGTTTTTAGTAATAACTATTTTGTTCCTCAAAAAAACTCTTTTAGTTCTAAGTGTCAATGTTGAGGACACTAGAGAAGAGATTGTTCTCTTAACAGAACTCAATGTTTAGGATTTCATAAAGCTCATATTGCAAAACAAATATGGATTCCAAAAATTCTTTTATATAAACCTTCACGATCAAAACAATATTGGATTTTAAAAAACTAATTGTTTCTTTTTTAGGAAAATGAGAAGTGTACCAATAAGAATATTTGGTACATGGATAGTGGTTGTTCTCGACACATGACCGGAAACAATTATCTCTTTGAAAAGGTTATCAAAACAAAAGGTGGAAAAGTTGCCTTCGGAGATATTGCTCAAGGAAATATTGTTGGTATAGGTAATATCATTTTTCTTGGAAAACTACTTATCTCAAATGTTTCGTTTGTTAAAGGTCTTAGGCACAATCTCATCAGCATAAGTCAATTATGTGATGAAGGATACCTTGTGAATTATAGAAATGATAATTGTCTAGTTCACAATTCCAAGGATGAATTCATTCTATCTACCCATAGGAAAGAGAATGTTTACACTATTAACTTAGAAGACCTTAGGATCCAAAACATACCCTGCTTAAGTGAAATAGAAGACCAATCATGGCTATGGAAAAGAAGATTAGGACACTGTAATATGAGAAACCTTAGTAAACTCTCAAAGAAATGACTTTTGAAGGGACTACCGGATCTTAGATATGATTCTTCAAAAGTCTGTGATCCTTGTCAATTTGGAAAGAAACATAAAACTAGATTTAAATCAATTAGTGAAGCTTTAACTTCTAATGCATTACAGTTAGTGCACATGGATCTTTTTGGTCCTTCACAATCTGGAAGCATTGGAGGCAAATACAATGAATTTGTTTTAGTTGATGACTTTACAAGATTTACATGGGTCTACTTTATCACAAATAAATCTGAAGCCTTTTCCTATTTCAAAACTTTTAGAGCCCAAGTTAAAAATGAGAAAAACCTACAATTGATAACTATTCATAGTGATCATGGTGGTGAATTTCAAAATTCAGATTTTGAATTTTTTTTAGTAAGAAAGGTATTACTCACTATTTCTCAGCTCCAAGAACTCCTCAGAAAAATGGTGTTGTTGAAAGAAGAAATCGTATTCTTCAGGAAATGACTCGAACCATGTTGAGTGAATACTCAATTGCTAAGCACTTCTGGGCTGAAGCTGTTAGTACTGCAAGTTATACTATAAATTGTGTTTTAACTAGACCATTTCATAATAAAACCCCTTATGAGTTATGGACTGGCCGAAAACCTAATGTTTCATACTTCAAATTTTTTGGATGCAAAGTATTCATTCTGAATACAAAATTTAATCTACACAAATTTGCACCAAAACCTGATGAAGGAATATTTCTAGGTTACTCAACAACTTCTAAGGCTTATAGAGTTTTCAATAAAAATACTTATACTGTTGAGGAAACGGTAAATGTGAAATTTGATGAATCTGATCCATTTGTTTTCAAATTATCCCATCCTATATCCTCAGATTTGTTTTCGAAAACTGATTATCAACCTTTGATAGAAGATCCTTCTGATAAGGAAAATATTCAAGAAGATAATTCTGAAACATTTACCATGAAAGATTTTCTAACATATGTTGATGAATAGGCTTTACAAAAACCAAATCAATTGTTTCTTAGGAATCATCCCAGTGATAACATCATTGGTGACATAAATCAACCTATAAGGACCAGAAATTCCTTAAGAAATGAAATAGAACATCTTGTTATTCTTTACCAATTTGAACCTAAAAGTCCAAGTGAGTCCTTAGGTGATGATGATTGGATCAAAGCAATACAAGATGAACTAAATGAATTTGAGAGGAATCAAGTCTGGACCTTAGTTGATAGACCTAAAGAAACAACTGTAATTGGAGTAAAATGGGTTTTCATAAACAAATGTGATGAAAATGGAATCATTGTAAGAAATAAAGAAAGATTGGTTGTTAAGGGCTATAATCAACAAGAGGGAATAGACTATGAAGAAACATAAGCTCTTGTAGATAGACATGAATCTATTCGTATTCTATTAGCCTTTACAACATACTTTAATTTCAAACTATTTCAAATGGGTGTAAATTTTGCTTTTCTAAATGTTTTTGTTCAAGAAGAAGTTTTTCTCGAACAACCTCCTAGTTTTCTAGACCCAAAACATCATGATCACGTTTTTAAACTTACCAAGGCTCTATATGGTCTTAAACAAGCCCCTAGAGAATGGTATGATAGACTTATATGATTTATTTTACAAAACAATTATACAAAAGGTACATCAGATCCAACCCTTTTTATGAAAATGGAAAATAAAGATGTCTTGATTGTTCCAATCTATATTGATGACATCATATTGGGATCAAATCAGAAATCTTGAATTGATTCTTTTGCTAATTTAATGAAATCAGATTTTGAAATGAGTATGATGGGTGAGTTAACATTCTTTTTAGGTTTTCAAATTTCTCAAACACTAGAAGGAACATATATATCTCAACATAAGTATATAAAATATTTACTCAAAAAGTATGGATATGAAAAATCTAAAAGTATTAGCACTCCAATTGGTACCTAAAATACACATGATCTTGATGAAACTGGGAAATCAGTAGATCAAGAAATCTTTAGTGGTATGATAGGAAGTTTTCTATACTTGACAACTAGTCGACCAGACATAATGTTTCTTGTATGCTTATGTGCAAGATATCAATCTAATCCAAAAGAGTCTCACATAAAATTCGTAAAGAGAATCTTTCGGTATTTAAAAGGCACTAAGGATTTTGGTCTTTTTTACTCTTCTGGGAATGATTTTGTTTTAAAAAGTTTTTCAGATGCTGAATTTGGCGGTTGTATAATGGATAGAAAAAATACATCTGGAACATGTCATTTCTTAGGAGATTCTCTGGTTTCTTGGTCCTGTAAGAAACAACACTGAGTAGCACTATCCACTTCTGAAGCTGAATATATAGCAGCTGGAAGTTGATGTGCTCAAGTATTGTGGATGCAGCACACACTCACGGACTATGGATTGAGTTTCTCCAAAACTCAAATTCTTTGGGATAATACTAGTGTCATATCTCTCAATAAGAACCCACCACACCACTCTCGTGCAAAACACATAGATCTTAGGCATCACTTTCTTAGGGATCACACACAAAAAAGAGATAATATTCTACAATTTATCATAACGCAAAAACAATTTGCTGATATTTTTACAAAACCTTTATCTTCCGATAGGTTTGAGTTTATAAAACAGAAGCTAGGAATGATTACATTAAAATAATCATTCATATCTACTTCAGGTTTTACAATTCTCCTAATATTAAATAATTCCCTTTGAAAGGGGGAGGACATTTCTTACTATGTTTTTTTTCTTACTATGTTTCTTTTTTATCTTATGATCATTAATTATTTACTCTCCTAGTATGTGTTTTTGTTTTTATATTTATCGTATTGACAGTTTTATCGTAATATATACCTATTTGTTTATCGAATTGACAATTTTATTGTATTATTTACTTCATCGTATCGAACGATAATGGTAACGAATTTATTTTCCATCGTACTGACTGATGATGGTAATGAATTTCTTTTCCATCGTATCGACCGATGATGGTAATGATTTTCTTTTCCATCGTACTGACCGATGATGGTAATTATTTTCTTTTCCATCGTACTGAATGATGATGGTAATGAATTTCCTTTCCATCGTATCGACCGATGATGGTAATGATTTTCTTTTCCATTGTACTATCTGATGATGGTCATGAATTTATTTTCCATCGTATTGACCGATCATAGTAATGAATTTCTTTTCCATCATATCGACTGATCATGGTAATGAATTTTTGTTTTCTATCGTATTGTCAGTTCATGGTTACAAGATTGTTTTCCATCAGCTTGTCAGTTCATGGTAACAAGATTGTTTTCCATCGGCTTCTCAGTTCATGGTTACAAGATTGTTTTCCATCGGCTTTTCAGTTCACAGTATCGAGATTGTTTTCCATCGTATTGTCAGTTCATGGTAACGAGATTGTTTTCCATCGTATTGTCAGTTCATGGTAACAAGATTGTTTTCCATCAGCTTGTCCGTTAATGGCAACGACTTTGTTTTCCATCGGTATGAAGTTTTTTTCCCTGTACGATTGTGGTTCCTTCTTAGCTCTACTAAAACCAACAATTACCTTACATTCTCCGGAAGATACTTTCCTTTTTTTGTAAATATTGTTTCGTTTTAATCCTATCCATTGGTTTTTTTCTCTAATCTGGACCGTAGAAGATCAACGGTCACTCCTATGTCGCCTATAAATAGCCCCTCCCTCCCCAAACCCACATTGTTTTTTCAGGTTTTGAGGCGAAGCTCTACTCCAATGTTTTTAAATCATCGTAAGATCTTTCTTCAGCCGCACCCCTATGTCTCAGTCTTCTGCCAACACTCCTGTCGATATGTCTTCAAAGGCTTTCTCAGAAAAAGACCTTTTAAGGGAATGGTTAGTTTCCCACGACTTCTATGATTCATATGATTCTACTATCAAGAGGATTATTCTGTTTCAAGGATGGGAACATTTGAGTGTTGAAAGGCCTGTTTCTCAAGATCCGGATCTCTTTGATGAAGTCTGTCAGTTTTATAAAACCGTATCCTTCGACAAAGACATGACTATTAATTTTTCTGTGTATTATAGAAAGCTATCTATGTATGTGAAACAAGCGGCACATTTTCTTAATGTCCCAACAAAAGGGTATTCTTTCTATCCATCTCATAAACTACTAGAGGAAGTCGGTACATTTAATAGAGAAAGTGTTGAAAAGTCTTTTTTTGTTATAAATTAAGAGAAGAGGAAAGTGGCTCATCTTTCTCCAGAAAATAGATTTGTGGCTTTATGGATGTAAGGTTTTCTTATTCTAAGAAAAGGGGATATAGAAACTTTGAAAGTTTATGATGTCTTCATGTTGGAATATCATGTCAACATGAGAAAAGTGAATCGCATGGGATATGTTTTTGAAACAATTAAGAATGTAATGTCGGGGGCAATCAAATCTCATTCGATTCTGTATCCAGCCATCCTTACAAAGTTTATTCATGAGAGCATGATGTTTTTCAACATTCCTTTGAAAGGAAAGATGATAGATCTGAAGCCATCTTGAATTAGTAAGAGTACTTTGAAAAAGCTTAATGTTTGTTTTGATCCAAATTCAAAACTTTTGGTTAAGGATGTAGAAGTTGAATCTCCTTGGAATCAATCGTCACATATACCAGCCAAATACTTTCAATCTGTTGGTATTACTCAAAAGTCTGATCTGAAAACCAGCTCAAAGCCTAAGAAGAATCCCAAGTACAATAATGAAGTAGTATCCAAATGGAGAAAGGATAAGCAACAAAGAAAGGAAGGTGATCCAAAGTTCGGACTTGACCCAGCTGAGGGTTTTGCAGAAAGACTAAGGGTTGAGGATACCCTTCAGGCTGAAAAGAAGAAGAAGGTTCTTTTTGAAAGAAAATCATAGGAATTTGATGTCTCTAATGTCTTGAAAATGGTTGAGGATGCAAGTGCACAACTAACGGAAGAAGTGCATCAAGAACCCATCGTACAGAGTCTTCCTAAAAAAGGAAAATAAATTTTAGAAGAGATAGAAGAAGTGGAAGATGAGAAAGGAGATTTTCTTTTAGAATTCCTTCAGACTTCGAAGAATAGTAGGGAGGAATTGGTTCAAAATCAGAGTGAAGGTGTTCAACAAGTTCCTCATGCCGATCAAGCACTTTTTCAATCTTCTGAAACTCCAGATAGAATTTTGTCTCAAGTAAAGCAAGGTGCTCAATCCTCTCACAATGATAAATTTATTGTCATTAGTGATAAAGTGGAAGAAGAAAGAACGCAGAAAGAAAATGCAAAAGGAAAACATCCAGTTGTTGACTCAAGCCGATCGAATGAACTGGCTTTATATGATGAAGCTACTAATTCAGAACACACAATCTCTCTCAAGAAGAGTGATTACATTTTCCATGTTTTGAGAAGAGTTCAGAAGACCATTACATATTTTCCTAGGCTGGAAGGGAAGATTGATTTTATTACTGACAATCAGAAGAAAAAAAGTTTGGTTCTGTTAATGAATTAAGAACGAACGTTTTGTCAGTCGAAGCCGATTTTGAAGTTCTTTCAGAAATTTTGGTTGCCCTTAAGAAAGCCTGCAACAAGATGACCAAGTGGTCGTACAAAACAGAGATCTCAGTCAATGATCATGAGATAGCAATTGAAGATATAAGAAGGTTGTTAGATGAGCTTTCAATTGATTTCAATAATCTTGACAGATAAACGGTTGAAAGGTTGAATCTTTTGTCTTCCCAACGAGCCGATGTTCCTTCAGTAAAAGCCTTGCAGGTGAGAATGAATGCCTTTCAGGCTGAGTTTTCAGAGGTTTCATCTTTCAAAGATGAAATAGTTCTCTTGAATAAACAAAACTCTAGTTTATCCAATGATAACATGAATTTTCATGATAGAATTGATACTATTGAAGAAGTAATCAGAGTTCAGGAAGAGATAATCAGAAATCAAGATCAACTATTTTCCGATGAACAAGACCTTCTCATATCTCAAGGTGATGCTATTTCTGAAGATAAGAAGGAGATCAAAATGATGATGGCAGTTCTTCATGATTTGACCAAAAAGGAGAAGGAAATAGAAAACAAGTGACTTGTATTTGTTCTCATGTTTGGTGTTGATTATTATCCAAATGAAATTTCTTTTATCCATTATCTTGTGTTTATTTTCTAACTCCTTCAGACAATTCATGTTTACCCCTTTCTTTTTGTAAATCACAAAGGGGGAGAACTATTATAATGGGGGAGAATGTTTTATAAAGGGGGATAATGTTTTATAAAGGGGGAGAATGCTTTACAACACTCTTAAAGAAAATCTACGAATACAATCCTTAGGAAAGTCCATACCTAAGGGGGAGTTAGTTGTATTCCATTTCTTATTCAGAAGAGTTTCCAAAACGTCTGGGGGAGATAAGTATTTTTTTTAGTTTTTATTTTGTGAATTGTGCTTTCCAAAAAGGGGGGAGATTGTTGAGTCAAATGTCCTCTTTTGACTTCTATGTTTTTTTTGGAAATCACAAATTTCTTGTTAATCATACTAACCATGTCTATCGTATTGTACAGATCATTCTGATTGTACTGACCATATTGATCATACTGATCGTGCTGATCGTACTGACCATAATGATCATACTGATCATGCTGATCCTACTGACCATGCTGATCGTACTGATCATGCTTATCATACGGACCATGCGTATCGTACTGATCATACTGATCGTACTGACCATGCCAATCGTACAATGCTGATCGTACTGAATTTGGAAATTTCATTGACTCTGCTTATCATATCATTCATTACATACTTGTTTTGGTACTGTGTCAAAAAACACATGTTTCATATTAATCGTACTGATGATTATCTTGTTTATATATCTTGTTTTAACAAATACGATGTCATTGAGTTAGTTACAAACTAATCAAAACGATGTCGTGCTTTCATTTTCAATATGACCTTTATGATGCCAGGTGTCCAAGTCCCTCTGAGTTTTTCAGAAAAATATGACTGTTGGAGGAGATGTGACCATTGGAACCTGTAGAGACCAGAAGCCTGACGTTCATTGACATTACATTACTTTTTCGGAATACTTAGTACATAACAAAAACACACACACAAGGATCGTAATAGTTTATTGTCTTTGGAAACTCGGAATATAATCTTCTAATCGTGGTGAAAGATCTTCAACATCTCCCATAAAGATCTTTCCTTTTTTTACCTAAACCCTTTCTTTATATCCTAGGGAAAAAAACATAAAAGGGTGAGCTCAAATGCTCAGTAAGGGTAAACAAAAGAAATATCAATCACATCGTATATACAAGCACAAAACTTTTGGAAATATTAACCTACAAAAGAGATCATAATTTCATAACATGGAATAAATCATGGTAGTGAAATGTAATCACAATAATCATAACATAAAACATGAAACTTTGTGGCATTCACACATAATCATAGAGAATCATTTCTTTTTAGTCAAGACTCATTGCCAAGACTATCTTAGTTGACAAAGTCCCTTTCTGAACCGAGTCACCCTCGTTTCAGTCCTGTTTCACTGAACCGGTATAACCTACCGTTCCAGCCATGTCTATCTCATGAGATATAAAATCTTTACCCAATTCATTGGAGGGAGATATAGGTCCCACCCATCTCATAATGATACCATTCTTATGTGTGCCACAAAATCATAAATCATACATCATTACATAACCCATGTAATAAAAATGGGAATCTTAAACATCATGACATCATAAAACAATTCATATACGATAAAGGAATTCATAAAAATAATTCCATCACAACATAATCAAATCAATTTAATAATAGGGATAAAAACAGAACCCTTTATTATCTTAGATGGAAAATAATTTTGATAAAACACTTCAACTTCATTCTTGAGGAAAATATCCTTTCTACTTCAAAAACACTTTTCCTTTCTTAACATGTCATACAATTTTAAACTAAAAGAAGTTTATTAAAAATAAACTTGAAAACTTGTAAAGGAATCTTCTTGGAAATAATTTTTAAAAAATCCATTCATGCCATATAAGTTAAAAAACATTCTTCTCGTACTTTTGTCAGAAAAGTCAAAAAGTACCTCTTACGAAAAACGACAAAAGATTCCTTTCATATATTTTACTAAAAACTCACCAAAGGGTAAAATTGGATTTAAACAGTTGTACATGGATGGAAATAATATTACATATTGAGGAAACTTGGATGTGGATGATAAAATTCACCCTATTAAATTCCAAAGTATAAACAATCTCGGTTAAAAATGAGATTGTGATATTTCCCTTACCTTAGGTCCGACTTGCTTTGTAAGTGTCTGAACCTCCTGTATAATGATTTAAATAATGTTATTGACTTATTCCATAATCATGCTTATTATTATGATATCATATATGGTCATATTCTTAGATTCTTAGTAGTAATATTTCATTGTTACTTGTTATTCGGGTGTTTATAACTTTTGGTTCTTATGCGTGTTTTGTCGAATAAATTCTTATTCTTTTCTTTAGGTTATAGATACCTAATTTACAGAATGGTATTAGTGTAATATATATCATATTCATTCATTCATTTCATTTATATAATCATTATGAAATGAATATCATGTAGAACGAGTCGCATCACATCGTGGAGACGGTATTCCGTACGTACGCACGAGTGATGATGTCGTTCCTATGATCGTGGAATTGTATTGGAGTACATGTATACTATTTAATAATCAATATCACTTTATAATAGTCATATATAGTAATTATTTACACCATTATACCCATCCAAGTAAGGTGGTGGTGGAAAATAGATTACACCACGACGTGGAGACGGTATTCCGTACGTACGCACGCGCGATGACTTCTTTTTCTGTAGGATGAATAGATGGTGAAATAGGGTTGTTTCATACTTATAATAACATATCAGTATACGAGTGATACTGATGTTATAACCTCATAATGAAACAACTAAAGAAGAAGAAGTGGAAGAAGAAATAAAGATGAAAGAATCGGTAACGGACATTACCTCTTCTTTGAAGTGCTTCTTTGAGACCTTCTTTTAGGGAACTAAAATTGGTCTTTGAGGAAGACCAGAACCTCTAGGATGTTTCTAGGGAATTGGAGAGGAGAATTTGGCAGGTTTTGGCCGATCTTGAAGGCTCAATGTTGTGTGAGAAAGAGAGGGAGGAGGTTCCCTTTTATAAGGGAGGAGTGGGGCATCTTTGGAATAACAAAATATATTATTTTATTATAAAGTCAAGTTCTGTTATAAATAGCTCCAAATTGATTTATTTCGTGGATAAGGTGGGTATGGGTCGAAATCATATCATCCAATAGAATTTAGACAAGTTTAGGTTCCTATTTTAACCTTATCATTTAGATTTAACATTAAGTTAAATAATTTTACTTTTACCGTGTCTTCTTGTGTTCTTACACTATAAGGTTAATAAACATACTATAAGAAGCCAAACGAACCCCAAGTTGTTTATTATTAATATATATAACCTTATCTAAGTCATTTGGATGAACCTTAGATTTTTAGGAATAAAATAACAATTAATAATATAATATTTGTTTTAAAAACTATTTTATGTCAATTTTGACACTATTTAGTAATTGATTTTTCTGAAAATCATAACAGAATGATAAGTTCAAAAAAAGTTAATTAAATAAATAATAACATGTCATATTAACCTATAAAATTAGTGTAATTCATAAAAAGTCTCAAATTATATTTATTTGGGTATTTATAACATCAATTATGTCAATATTTCATTAATAAGATAATTACTGCATCATCGTTGTGTCATAAATAAATTAACTTATATAATGTCTAAAAATTACAAATAAAATACCATTATGTAGGAAATCTTTGTATCTTTCTAATTAATATTTATAGTAGAATACATCTTAGGTATAACCCAGTATTAAAAATGTTTTAGTAAATAAACATTGATTTTAACTCTTTTAACCCTTCTTTAAATAAATTAATAATAAATGCCCTAATCTAATCCATGTGGGCCTAAATGGTCATATTTTATTCCTAAGTTTGTTTTCGGTCGAATTACACTTTTAAAATAGAATTAGGACATGTGTTAGGGTAATAATAATATCATTTCTACCCTTAATTACCCTATTTACTTGTAACCATGGTAAAAAAAAGTAAAAAGTTACTATTCACCAAAAAATTATTTTTATCTCATTGAACCACATTTTACTTACTGACATCAACCGTGTCTCTCGGATTTTTGAAATTCTACTCACAGAAGCGGTAAAATTAAGTTTTATGAATAATTTAGTTTTTTTTAACTACCACTTAGTGGTTTCACTATTCATCAAAAATTGAAAGTTTTCAGAAAAATACCAAAAAATTAGGCCTAAGATATATTTGATATTATGAACTCAAAATGATGTCTATTTTACCAAATTCAAAACATATCAGTTGCATTAACTAATTTTAAAATTAATTCTCGTCGTCAAAACAAATAGCGTGTTTTTAAAAGATAATAACTATCATAAGATTGAAACTTGTTTATAACTGGTTTAAATGTGAAATTACATCCAATGACAATCATTGTATTAAATTGTAAAAATATATTCTAAATATACTTTAAAACCACTAAAATTAATAATTTATCACTATTAATTATTTCGATTGAAAAAGTTGTTTTTATTTAAAATTTAGTAATTTCCACTATTCATCAAAATATGAAAGTTATCCGAAAATTTCCAAAATTTCACCCTAAGCTAATTTCGATATTACGAATCAAAAAATGAATTCCATTTTGAAAATAAAATTTACAAAATTTCAAAAAGTGGTTATTACTATTCATAATGGCTGGTTTTAATAATATTTTAATAGCATATTGTTGTTTAGTGAAACTCGTTATTGCGTACTACACACGCTATCGAGGAAGGTCGTGATTGCGTGTAATGCAAGGCAAGTCAAGGATGCGTGTTGTGCAAGCTCCTTTTGGTGTAGCATACAACACAAGACATTAATGAAATTAAAAGGAATATTTTTCATAAAATCTCGGGCTGTTACATTCTACCCCCCTTAAAATGAATTTCGCACTCGAAATTCGTCGGGGTTATAAATGGTTTACTATTCGAATGTTTCTCTAATAGAAACCCACATCGTAAAAAAGAATAACAAAACCAATCTTTAAAAACGAAAGTATGAAACGTAACGGTTACCCAAATAAACTAATCACTGGGTTTCCACATTGGTGAAAATATGGATATGGAAGAAAAATCTAACCATCATGTTCTGATGGAGAGTAGTAGAGAACATGGCTATGGAAATGCCAATAATCACAAATCCATAAATTTGTGATGATCTAAGGTACCATCTAATTAATCAGATATAAGAGCACTAGGACAATATTTTTGGTTTTTAAGATCGTTTCCCTAAAGTTGAAGAATTTGAATTAGAATAAATACTTACTTTATTTTGGTACAATCTCACTGTTGTTTGTGCCTTGAACAATTTCCACTTCATCTCTTAAATAAATGAAGATGAATTTGTTATTCGTGAAGTGTTAGCAGATCATGTGATATAATGACAGGTCATTCCATCTGTCTCAAAAAAAAGGTTAGCAAAAGTTATTAAATATAAATAAGTCATTCTATAGTGAGATTAATCATATATGGCTCCTAAAATGGACTTATACTTCATATATCATACTGCTTAATATAATAAAACTAGTTTCTACTAAACAGGGACTTCCTGTAGGCCAGTGGTAGGCGATAAAGGCCAGTCGCACTTCGGTTGTGGGTTCGATTCCCACAGCCTTGTCTGACGTGATGGGTTGTCGCTCGTCCTGCAGGTTGTCCTTTTTCTAAAGCTATATTACTATAACATCCCATAAATTATATCAAAAAACATTTTATCCTAACTTATGTCCAACATAATCCATTCTAATCTTTAGGCTTATCTAAAATACTTCGGTCCAAGCTCATAGTATAAAGAAAATGATAACATGAAATGTCACAGAATAATCACGTGAATGCCATCATTTATCCCCCATATATCATAAGATATATCTTGTTGGTAAAATTACAAACATGTGAATACCTTAATCATGTATTCTCTTGAAGAATGAAAACCCATTGAACCTTAGTGAAAACATGAATGCAGTTAAAAGTTAACACTTACCACATACCAAAATCCTCAAAATTCTATATACTAAAACCATGATATCACTTAGTCCTTATATCAATCATGAGCTCATGAATACAATCAAACATCTCATTGTCTCCTTATCCCTTCATTATACTCATATAATCTGTTTACCAAAAATGTCTCAATCACTTTTCATGGTTACCGGTACCATAAAATTATTGAAAACCACAATAGACCAAAACATAAATATTCCAATATTCCACGATACTATATACAACATTATTTTGGAATCCCATTACATAAACACTTAATCATTCCACCACATCGTTGTCCTATTAAACATCGCCAATAGTGATCGCATGTGACTTCCCTTTGTCCTTTGCCTTAATTGGTTGCTCATGGTGATCATCACTAATCCTTGGATTAGGGAATTTATTAGCATAATGCCCCATTTCCTTGCACTTGAAGCATTGAAGTGTTGGTGGTGCGTTCTCTACAGTGTTTGCTTTATTCAGATCATTAGAAACCCTTTTTCCATTACCTCGACACTCAGCTGCTCGATGACCTTCTTTTCCACACTTAAACATTTTCTAGTCCCTTTAAGACAATCTCCACCATGCTTCTTTCCACACATTGAGCATAAAGAAACATTCATGTTCTTTTCACCATTATTCTGAGATTTCTCCTTGAACTCCATCTTTCGTTTCTTGTCAAAACCATGAGATGGATATGTAACACCTACTTCCATTTCTACCTTGATAGCACAACGCACAATTTCTTTATAGCTACTGAAGTCTCTTATAGCTAATGCCCTCCAAAGACTTGGATTTAAGCCACTGAAAAATCGATCAACTTTACATTCAGGTTGGATGATAATGACAGATGAATATCTTGCAAGTCTTGTAAAATTCGATTCGTATATACCAACAGATTCATCATCCTTTTTCTTTAGTTCAAGAAACTCCTTCTCCATATTTGTTCAAAGAATACGAGGGAAGTACTTATTGAAAAATAAGTTCTTAAACTCATCCCATTCCATGGACTCAATTTCATCCCTTTGCCTCGTATTCTTAATAAGATTCCACCATTGATCAGCATCACCTTCCAAACGATACACTGGTAAGATGATTTTATCATGTTTAGAACATTGAAGAACTGAAAATATCTTTTCAGTGGTACTGATCCATTGTTCAGCAACAACTGGATCATAAGACCCACTGAAAGAAGGTGGACGTTGCCTCATGAAGGACTCAATATAATATTGTTCCCTTCTCTACTGATTTGGAAGTCCAGAATGATTCATATCTTTTGTAAGTATAGCAATAAGATTTTTCACTCCATCTCCCATAACATTTGTTTGTTCAAGAGGACAATCATTTCATTTTCCATTACAGCGATCAACACGATTCCTTCGGGTTCAAGCCATCGTCTAAAACCCAAAGAGAATAGTGTGAGAGGCAAAAATATTGCTAGGGAAAACAACATAGTAAAGGGGGAGTACCCTTAATATCTAACATCTTAGGTTAAATTCTAATATCATTACCGTAGTTCTAGGACTATATCCTATACGTATACTTATCCTTAGGGACATCCCTAGACATACCTTAGTAATATCTCTAGGGATCTCACTAACATTTTCGCATCCTAGTTTCCAAAGGTTGACTAAACCTTTCCTCTAATACAAACTGTAGCGACCCGAAGCCTGAAATACATTGACATTACATTACTTTTGCAGAATACTTAGTACATAACAAAAACACACACACAAGGATCATAATAGTTTAGTGTCTTTGGAAACTCAGAATATAATCTTCTAATCGTGGTGAATGATCTTCAACATCTCCCATAAAGATCTTCCCTTTTTTTTACCTAAACCCTTTCCTTATATCCTGGGGAAAAGAAAACATAAAAGGGTGAGCTCAAATGCTCAGTAAGGGTAAACAAAAGAAATATCAATCACATCGTATACACAAGCAGATAACTTTTGGAAATCTAAACCTGCCAAAGAGATCATAATTTCATAACATGGAATAAATCATGGTAGTTAAATGTAATCACAATAATCATAACTTAAAACATGAAACTTTCTGGCATTCACACATAATCATAGAGAATCATTTCTTGTTAGTCAAGAATCATTGCCAAGACTATCTTAGTGGACAAAGTCCCTTTCTGAACCGATTCACCTTCATTTCAGTCCTGTTTCACTGAACTGGTATAACCTACCGTTCCATCCATGTCTATCTCATGAGATATAAAATCTTTACCCAATGCATTGGAGGGAGATATAGGTCCCACCCATCTCATAATTATACCATTCTTATGTGTGCCACAAAAACATAAATCATACATCATTACATAACCCATGTAATAAAAATGGGAATCTTAAACATCATGACATCATAAAACAATTCATATAAGATAAAGGAATTCATAAAAACAATTCCATCACAATATAATCAAATCAATGTAATAATAGGGATAAAAACATAACCCTTTATTATCTTTGATGGAAAATAATTTTGATAAAACACTTGAACTTCATTCTTGAGGAAAATATCCTTTCTACTTCAAAAACACTTTTCCTTTCTTAAAATGTCATACAATTTTAAACTAAAACAAGTTGATTAAAAATAAACTTGAAAACTTGTAATGGAATCTTCTTGGAAATAATGTTTTAAAAATCCATTCATGCCGTATAAGTTAAAAAAACATTCTTCTCGTACTTTTGTCGGAAAAGTCAAAAAGTACCTCGTATGAAAAATGATAAAAGATTCCTTTCATATCTTTTACTAAAAACTCACCAAAGGGTAAAATTTGATTTAAAAAATTGTACGTGGATGGAAATAATATTACATATTGAGGAAACATGGATGTGGATGATAAAATTCACCCCAGTAAATTCCAAAGTATAAACAATCTCAGATAAAAATGAGATTGTGATATTTCCCTTACCATAGGTCCGACTTGCTCTATAAGTGTCCAAACCTCCTGTATAATGATTTAAATAATGTTTTTGACTTATTCCAGAATCATAATTATTTTTATGATATCATATATGGTCATATTCTTAGCTTCTTAGTAGTAATATTTCATTGCTACTTATTATTCGGGTGTTTATAACTTTTTGTTCTTATGCGGGTTTTGTCGAATAAATTCTTATTCTTATCTTTAGGTTATAGATACCTCATTTCCAGAATGGTATTATTGTAATATATATCATATTTATTCATTTAATTCATTTATATAATCATTATGAAATGAAGATCATGTAGAACGAGTCGCATCACATTGTGGAGACGGTATTCCGTACGTACGCACGAGTGATGATATCATTCCTATGATCATGGAATTGTATTGGAGTATATGTAAACTATTTCAGAATCAATATCACATTATAATAATCATATATAGTCATTATTTACACCATTATACCCATCCCAGTAAGGTGGTGGTGGAGAATAGATTACACCACGGCGTGGAGACGGTATTCCGTACGTACGCACGCGCGGTGATTTCTTTTTCCGTAGGATGGATAGATAGTGAAATAGGGTTGTTTAATACTTATAATAACATATCAGTATATGAGTGATACTAATGTTATTACTTCATAATGAAACTACTAATGAAAAATAAGTGGAAGAAGAAATAAAGATGAAAGAATCGGTAACGGACATTACCTCTTCTTTGAAGTGCTTCTTTGAGACCTTCTTTTAGGGAACTAAAATTGGTCTTTGAGGAAGACCAGAACCTCTAGGATGTTTTTAGGGAAGTGGAGAGGAGAATTTTTCAGGGGTTGGCCGAGGTTGAAGGCTCAAAGTTGTGTGAGGAAGAGAGGGAGGAGGTGCCCTTTTATAAGGGAGGAGAGGGGCACCTTTGGAATAACTAAAAATATTATTTTATTATAAAGTCAAGTTCGGTTATAAATAGCTCCAAATTGATTTATTTCGTTGCTAAGGTGGGTATGGGTCTAAATCCTCTCATCCAATAGAATTTATACAGGTTTAGTTTCCTATTTTAACCTTATCATTTAGATTTAACATTAAGTTAAATAATTTTACTTTTACTGTGTCTTCTTGTGTTCTTACACTATAAGGTTAATAAACATACTATAAAAAGACAAACGAACCCCAAGTTGTTTATTATTAATATATATAACCTTATCTAAGTCATTTGGACGAACCTTAGATTTTTAGTAATAAAATAACAATTAATAATATAATATTTGTTTTAAAAACTATTTTATGTCAATTTTGACACCATTTTGTAATTGATTTTTGTGAAAATCATAAAAAAATGATAAGTTAGAAAAAATTTAATTAAATCCATACTAACATGTCAAATTAACCTAGAAAATTAGTTTAATTTATAAAAAGTCTCAAATTATATTTATTTGGGTATTTATAACATCAATTATGTCAATGTTTCATTAATAAGATAATTACTCCATCATTGTTGTGTCATAAATTAATTAAATTATTTAACGTCTAAAAATTATAAATAAAATACCATTATGTATTAAATCCTATTATCTTTCTAATGAATATTTATAGTCGAATTTTTCTTATGTATAACCCCATATTAAAAATGATTTATTAAATAAACATTGATTTTAACTCTTTTAACCCTTCTTTAAATAAATTAATAATACATGTCCTAATCTAATCCAAGTGGGCCTAAATGGTCATATTTTATTCCTAAGTTTGTTTTTGGTCGAATTACCCTTGTCCAATAGAATTAGGACTTGGGTTAGGGTAATAATAATATCATTTCTACCCTTAATTACCCTATTTACTTTTAACCGTGGTAAAAAAAGTAAAAAGTTACTATTCACAAAAAAAATTATTTTTATCTCATTGAACCACATTTTACTTACTGACATCAATCGTGTCTCTCAGGTTTTTGATATTCCACTCACAGAAGTGGTAAAATTAAGTTTTGTGAACAATTCAGTTTTTTTTAACTACCACTTAGTGGATTCACTATTCATCAAAAATTGAAAGTTTTCAAAAAAAATACAAAAAATTAGGCCTAAGCTATATTTGATATTATGAACTCAAAGATGATGTCTATTTTACCAAATTCAAAACATATCAGTTGCATTAACTAATTTAAAAATTAATTCCCGTCATCAAAACAAATAGCGTGTTTTTAAGAGATAATAACTATCAAAAGATTGAAACTTGTTTATAACTGGTTTAAATGGGAAATTACATCCAATGACCATCATTGTATTAAATTGTAAAAATATATTCTAAATATACTTTAAAACCACTAAAATTAATAATTTATCACTATTAATTATTTCGATTGAGAAAGTTGTTTTTAATTAAAATTTAGTAATTTCCACTATTTATCAAAATATGAAAGTTATCCGAAAATTACCAAAATTGCACCCTAAGCTAATTTCGATATTACGAATCCAAAAATGAATTCTTTTTTGAAAAATAAAATTTACAAAATTTCAAAAAGTGGTTGTTACTATTCATAACGGTTAGTTTTAATAATATTTTAATAGCATATTGTTGTTTAGTGAAACTCGTTATTGTGTACTACACACGCTATCAAGGAAGGTCGCGATTGCGTGTAATGCAAGGCAAGTCAAGGATGCGTTTTGTGAAACCTCCTTTTGGTGTAGCGTACAACACAAGACATTAATGAAATTAAAAAGAATATTTTTCATAAAATCTCGGGCTGTTACAGAACCTGAATCCTATAAATAGGAGGTCATTTGAAGCTGAGAGTACAACAGACATCTGAGAGACTTTTAGAACAACTGCGATACTATAGTTCTAGAGAGAGATGTTGTGATTCTCTCATGCTTTTTGCTTTGTGTGTCCGATCATCGTATCAAGGGATTTTAAGTGATTGAATGACAGAGGTGCCGATTACCTACAAAATCAAGGGCTTCCGGGGATAGGCAGACAGATGATCCGATCATCGTATCGAGTGCTACCGGGGATAGGCAGACAGACGGTCCAATCATCGTATCGAGGGCTACCTGGGATAGGCAGATGGACGAACCAATCATCGTATTGAGGTCTCACCAAGGTTTTGGTGAGACAGACCTTTTATCCTAGGTGAAAGGATAACCCTTCTCTTTTGGTCAAAAGAATTGTAATACTTTTACTTTTCCGCTGCTGCTTGTATTAGAAAGGAAGTTGTATGGTTTCCTTTCTTCTTTACATATTCAATTGTAATTGTTTCAATTACAATCATTCTATTACATATTTTATTGATTGATTCTATATTCTTTAAGTTAGAATCATTCATCTTTATATTACTCTGATTATTGTGTTCATCTTGAATACAATTGTTTTACATTTCATTAGTATTACATTACATCAATCCTTTTATATTCAATACAATTGTGGGTGTTTGTATTTGTATTAGTTTAAGACCTTTTAAACTAATCTCTTAAGTGTTTAAATACTAAGTTTTTAAACCTACAATTCACCCCCCCCCCTCTAGTATTGTTCCATCTAATATATATATACATCTACATATTCAATCCAACACATCATTCATGTGTTTGGTGAACTACTACATCACAAACCAATGTAATTTAGTTTTCATCACCATATCTCAATGTTTTTTATTATTATGGATTTAATATATATATATATATATATTATTCATAACCTATTTATAATTCTTGAAATTTTATATATCATATATTTTCTTACATATATATTTATTTTAGATTTATCTAAAAACATTATACATATTATTCATAATGTGGTAATTCATATTCATGCCATCAATTTTATAGCTATGTTGTAATGGTGTATGATATTATAATCCGTTTAGACTCTAGGATGCATGTATTTAAATCTTTTGAGAAAACTAAATTTATTTTAAATATATATATATCATAAAATATCGAGTTGTTACAAGGAATGTCTGTAATAGATTTCCACTATTTGTTATCAGTTTAACATTAATAGTACCCAAAAATATCTTGATAATTTTTCCCTAGTATGGGATGAGCCCTTCATAGAAATATTATAGAAATAAGTGTGAATGGAATTAGTAATGGTGATATTTACATTGTATTTCCTATAATGTATAAAGTACTATATTAAACATGAATCCCTCATCTTTAATAAACTCAATTATATTTTCCTTATGTTTTGTTGTGGGATTTTTTGTATAATAATTTCTTATTAATAAATTTTAGTTCTTCTCCCATGTCTAAAAAATGATCTCATTAATTTAGAGAAATGAAATTCTATACTTTTTACTCAAAAAAAAAAGAAAATAACCTCATTTTATTCTAAACCTCACTCAAACCTTACAAATATAATTTGTTTCACATTTATATAAGTGTTCCAAATAAATTAAAAGGAATATTTATTAAGTAAACCATTAAAATATGGATATGGAGATAAATAATACTATTTTGGATCATAATTATTAGATTTTTGAAATAACAATATTTATGAATGGTTTCCTAAAAGAATGCATATTTTTTACACCCTCAATCTTTGTCTCTTAATGATATACTACCTAAGAATATGTTACTCAAGGTTTCCTATATTTATAGCTACCCTCTTAACCATATTTTCAATTTATTGTTCTTTTTATTTTATAAGAGAATGATATTGTTTTTTATCTCAAAAAGAAATAGATATAATCTTTATATCTTTTTCTTAGTGTGCACACAAACTGAACTAAGACAACCATATCAAAAAATACATCAATTTTTATTTATTTCAAACAAACCAAAATAGTTAATCATCTATTTATGGAAAATGTCATCTCATGCTCTGATTTTAGCAACAAGTTTGTAATTTTAATAAAAATATAGTCTCAAGACAATCTATATAATTTCTAATAGCACTAAAAATAGCTATATAAGTTCATAAGGAAGTTTAAACAAGAATTTATCAACTATTTCTTCACTATTAACAATTAAAAATAACTATAGATAGATTTTAAGATGAAAAAACTGAAATAACTAAAAATTTCATGATTAAATTTTAAATTTTTAAAATAATTTAGACAAAAAATTAGATTTAAAAAACTATAATAATATCCAGAACCATTCGTAAATAGCAATGAAACTTTCATTTTCTGGTTCAAAAAATTCAATAATTTTACTTAAAATTAACTGAAAGATAATTTTTAAGTGAAAAGCGATAATAGTATTTTACAACTACAATCCATATTTTCAATGAAAAAATTTCCATATTTAATAAAAATTAATTCTTTTTTGTACACAAACAAAATCATATTTCGTAGATATTTTTTATGTATTTTTTATAACATAAATATTTTTTTTCCATTTTAATGATAAAAAGAAAAAAAGTATTTTTTATGTGTGTTTTTATCCGATATTTTTTTCTATTTATTTTTTTATTGATTTTTTTGATATTCATCATGTGGGTGTTTCCCTCCTTGATAACTATGCCATATTTTTAAAATTCATTATCCTTTATATCAATGAAAAAAATATTTTCCTCTTCTAGTAAAGAAGTATGGGCTGATTGCATATTCAATGATTTATATAACATAATGGTTATTTTAAATTCTCCTAAAAATTATCCACAGTTATTATCAATTTGAATAATATCATAGTGGTGATATGTGTACTTTATAGTTGATGAAAATATGACGGATTTGACAAAAATATATCATCTTATTAATGATTTCAGTTCAAAACATATGTGATGCAAAAAAAAAAGAAGTTATATAATATTTTAATAGTTATAGGATGATTTAATTTTCATACTATAAAATATATTCTTCTTTCCTTGTAAAAAGTGTTCATAAGTTACTAAGATTTAATTAAATATGTTTTGATCTATATATATTAATAAAATCAACCAACTATTGAGTTTATTTATCTCATGTAAAGTAGTAATCAACATTAAAGTGATAAAAATTAGTAAGATGGACTATAATTAGGTTGAAAAATCATCCAACAAGAAAAAATATCATTCTTATTTTTTATTTCATTTTTTAAGTACAAAACGAATGATTTCAGGAAAAATAATTTTTTCACATAGATTATAATATTTAAAGAATTATTGAGTATGAATATTATTTTGATAAAGATGAAAACCAAAAATTATTTAATTGGAAACATCATAGAAAAGTGAATAATAATACAGAATGATTTTTTTCCCTTATTGACAAAATCCCATAACAAAATTTTATCCAGGATTCATCTTTTTATTTAAAAACTATAACATAATAAGATTAACCAAAAGTAGTATATTAATAAGAGGAAATGAATAAGATAAAATTGAGAATTATCCCACTAAAGTGATATTTTAAATCTCTTGTTGAATATTCATGGAAGTATCTCTCTCTATTAATATTTAGTGGAAGGAAACTAAATATTGATATGTCTCTTAGAGGCCACTCCATTTCTGGTTTTATATTTCTATGTCAGATTTATTTTTGTTTGATTCTAGTTATCAACTTATAATTAACCTTCACAAATAGAAAAAATATATAAAACATATAACCAAACAGTCCCAAACCAATTAATAAAATATTAAGAATAATAAACTCATGAGACCTTAGCTTTTCATATAAAATATTTCTTCATTCTTTATCCACATACCTCAAAAATTTATTTTTTCCTCTACATCGATATCTAGTGTTAAAATTAATTATTATATAATAATCAAATATAATTTCAGAAACAAACACTCCTAAATAACTTTGGTAACATAAGGGGCTACTTTAATACTTTATATTATATATAGATTCAAACTAATCACTAAAGATGTATCCCTAAAATCTCACTATTATTATTTATAAATTTATATTAAATGATATATACTCTAAACCAAATTTAAAAAACATGTATGAATATAGGGAAAAAATATCAATGTAGATCATCATCTTTACTACAGTAGTGAACCCTGAAGAATAATTATCAGTACCTTAATTCCCCGATTGTACCATCGATTCACCAAAAAATATAAACTAAGAACCCATTGTATTTGACATTGATTAAAAATAAATAGTTCATTCATTAATAAATTCCATTAAAACATCAAGGAAATATCAACTTTATCATCATTATTATATTAGGATGTTTTTAACTCCGTCAAAAAACAAAAAATAATGAAATATTCCATTAAAACAGAATATAAACCTCATCTTGGATTTGGAAACTATATCAAACCACCATCATCCTACTATTATTATAGAAAAATACTCTTCTAAAACTTATTATACTTTCAAAAGGAAATATTATTATTGATTTTATTTTTTCACAAAAACATAAAAAGGTAGTTATCTCTTACTTCATCTAACTTAATAAATATATATAGTATAACACCCACCCAAATTGGTAACTTGGATCATGTTAGTGGTCCTACTATGTAATTTAACAACCTAAGATCCACCAAGTGATATTTAATGAAGAAAAAATGAACCTATATGATGTAACATGAGGAAAAAATAAGAACATAAATAGGGGATATCACAAGATCCCCACTATACTGGAAACCTATATCAGAGAACACTCCGAATCCATTTTTTTCAATTGTTTCACCCCATAGAAAATAGATTCATCATAGTTGTATATTATTTATAATAAACTATCTCAACCATAAAACACTACATGAACTGTCTGATTTAATAAATCAATCTATAGTTACTCCAATATGGAATCTCCAAGTCCTACAGTAACCTTGTGATGAACCTCCCAATATTTTCATCATTAAAATGTAATTTCAACCACATATATTGGTAAATATTCGAATAAATATGATAAATTTTAAAATAAAATCTATGTATTTTATAAATAATAGTATAGAGAGGTCATATGAAAACACTAATTTCCACTACATTAACTCTACATCAAAAAAAATTGTAAAATTTAATCTGGTTTCTCAGAAAACATATATTAGTTCACTTAATTTATCAAGATTAATGATCCACATTTATAGTACCATGAAGATTTGATAGAAAAATATGAAAAAAAGGTACTGATCTAATAAAAATTATAAGTTCTGGAAGAACCAATATATTGATCTAACCCAAATAATGTTCAATAACAATACAAAAAAAATATTAAACTAAATATTCTAGATAAAAATATTTATAAATTAGAATAATATTTTTCAAAAATTATATTCAATTTCAATATTGAAACCATATATAAAATTTTATATTGAAAATATTTTTAGTTTTAAATATATCTAAACAACGTTCATAAGTAATATGATTCCATAAAAAATAAACATGTTATTTTAAAACATATTTCTTTAATTTCCATTCTCAAATCATTATTTAAAAATATATAAATAATTGTATTCTAATATTAACCCTAATTTAAGATTAAATCATATAATTTTTGTAAAATATTAAAATAATTTTTAATATTTTGAATCTTAGATAAATTTTCAATTTATATACAAAACAATATTCTTATAAAATATTTATTGATTAAATCATAAACAAAATTATTTAAAATTCATAAAAATAACCCTCTATTTAAATGAAATTATAATGGAATTTAAATTTCCCCTCAAGTTTCAAGAATTATATTGAATATATTAATAAAATTTTTTCATCATGTTTAATTTATCCAAAAATGATATAAAAATATACATGAAATCATATCCAAAAGAACCATATCATGTTTCATTCATATATATAATGAATAAAAAAATTTAATCATGAATGAAATATATTTCCTATAAATATAAGATATTTAAATGAAATTTATATTTATCAATAGAATGTATTAAAAAATTTCTAATTAAAATAATAATCAACATGATATATATAGATCATATATTCTTACCACTAATGACTAACTCTTTCCCAATTTCTGAAACATAGATCTTGTTATCATTTTATCAATTAATTCATATATCTAACTTTATATACACTCGATATCCAATACCAATGATTATTTTTTAATGAAAAATAATTCAATAAACTGCAAAACCAAGTGTTCATAATTCTTCTCCTTACTAAACTTCTCATAATTAGATATGAATCTATTAAACTATAGGTCTATCGAATAATATATTTCCAAATTATTTTCAATATGCATGCCATAATCTATAAAAAAAACATATTTATATGGTGAATTTCATTCTAGGTATTAATTCAGTGAAAACTATTCATGAATTTATTTTCAACAAAAAAAATGACCACAAACATAATATCTATTAGTATTACAATAACCATATTTCATAATGAATTAACTCCGGAAAACCCATATATTAAGGTATGGCTATAAATGAAGGAGAATAATTTATATCATATCAAATATGATTCTAATATATTTAGGTGTAAATTCCCTTTCCCAATTTATAATATTAATTATACTGGTATCATTCATCTAGGAACCTAATGATTAAGGTCACCTGCAAAATTTAAACCTAAAGGTTGTACTTCGTATAGGTTTCTAATAGTTAGGTTCATATATAATATTTTTTCCATACAAGTGATAATATTAAAATGTTAAATATGTAGGGTCACCCATACTTAATGGTCTAAATCTTTACATGTGTTCACTTTTGAAATAATCTCACACATAGTATTTTGATAGGTTCTCATTGTCTCTCAATTTCCTTATACATCTCATGAATATGTAGAATCTCACAAAATATTTTTTTTGTATACATGTTTATAAAGATTTAATTTTTTATATAATCCTTTTTAAAATCCATAATATATTCTAAACATATTAATGTACGATGTCTTCTATAAATAATTATTTATACTACTTACACAAAATAAAATCTAATTATATCAACACATATCTAAATGCATCTCATGCATAAATTATATGAAACCATTTAATGTATGGGTTCTGAATAATATATAACTAAAATATTACTCAAGTTAAAGTATAGTGTCTATAGTTTCTAGTTAATCTCCATTCAAAGAGAGCTATAGTTCCTAAGCCAGGATAGCCCAACCCAAAGTCTTGTTATTCATCGATAAATACAGAATGTGAATCTAAATTCCTAATAATCCTCACATCGAATATGTATAAAAAAATAAATATTAATTATTATGATTGTAATAAAATAAATCATGATCTTGGTTAAATAACCTTAAATCTTATTCTATGCCTTTCATTTTACACTTTCAATACATGGTATGATATTTATATGAAAAATTTTAAACACATTAAATTAAAACATGAAAACATTCATAATATAAACATATTATAATTAGGAATATTAAATAGGTATTAAATAAATTAATTAATAGTTCATATATTTATTATATCATATAAACACTTTAGACAATAATTATTTTTAACAAAAAAATTCATGTGGTCTAAATTCACATGGAAGGATCAATTTTTTGAATATTCTATAGAAAATTAATATATTTTAATATTAACATAAGTATAGTTACATTCATAACATTGTCCATGATATAGTATAAAATGTTTTTACTCAATATTGTTATCAATTTGACACTTCTCAACAATATATAATATTACTATGTCACAATCTAAGGGATATTTTTCCTGATAACGCTGTTTCTCCTTAGACAAGTAGTGAAATGGGAAAAGTGTGATGTGTTTAGAGACTTTATTTTAGTATAATTTTTTAAATTACCAATAATATACTTATATTTCACTACAATATTGCACATCTAATATGAAAAGAAATATTTTTAATTGAGTTTTTCTTATATTTATCTCCATTTCATGTTGTCCTTTATATAATTTCAATGAAATGTGTATTTGAAACATAATTAATTATTCACTAGTGATGAATATCATATGACTAATAGGATTTAATGATATATATTGTATCATAATTAATGGAATACCAACCCATAATATATGGAACATACAATATAATAATCAATAACATTATATTGAACATATATATTTCATACCATACTATCTATATAACACTTTTCCAAATTATTTAATTAATATCATCATGAATCATCTAATATACTTATACCACCAAAACATGACCACTTGATATGAAATCACTAAAATCCATTGGTAATACTCTATGTTTACATAGGTATTCTACTATATTGAGTATAAAATTAGTTGAGAAGAAGAATAAAACATCAGAAATCATGTACCTAAAATTTATTCTATAAACAATGAAATTATGGACTCTATTTATTAACCTTTAGTCATAAATGAAGGATCCACCATAATATTTGTAATTTCATAAATTCATGATTAATTATAAACCATTTACGTTTTTAATTATAAAAATAAATTCATTTATTAAAAACTATCATTACGCTCTTTAATATGTCATTTAAATAATACCGAATATAAATATATCAATGAATTATGTATAAATTAAACCAAATATGATAGTTAGCATATGAGATATATATTCATAACATAAATATATATCTAATAATGCTTCCACAAAATGGGTGGTTTAACCTAATAGGGTTCTTGTATTTATGGATATATTGTATAAATATGTATGACCTTCATAAATAACAGAGGATTTTTGGAGTTTTGAGGTGTAGTTTATTTGATTATAGATATTTTTGATATATTAGCATACATATGATTTTTATTAATAAAAATTATATACTTAATTTATAATTTGACTATAAAATTAAATATATATTTTATAGTAATTGTTTTATTAGAATTTATTACCATTTTTAGTTTATTTTTTATAAAATTATGTCGATAAATAATGTTTGAGAAACCATTAATGGGTAATATTGGATTAAGTGTTTTATACAAACCACACATGAGAAAATGAGACACTTTTTTTCAACACTGGAATATTAAATCAGAAAATATATTCAAGGATGATTCAAACATGGTGACAAGAGTATATTTATGAAATTTAAAATAGCATGGTTCATTCATTGTGGTAATTGGGAAATTGTTCTATAAAGGTACCCTAATAGTGATCAAATGAGGATATGCCATTGTTAGGTATGGAAATTTTATGATTTGGGATTATGATAATTAAATTTTAAAAAGTGGAATTTAACCAAGGTAACAAAAAATGTCATTGTTTTTTATGAAACTTATTGAAAATAAGGGATTGACTGAATATCACAATAGTGGAAAATAAGTCTGTATCATTGGTTATAATTTAATTTAAAATGATATAACCCAATATATTTTATAATAACTTATATAAATTCATTAACATTAAATATGTTTAATTTTATTACTCATAGTGCTCAAAGTCATCCATTTTTGGAGAATATTGAAAATTTCTTTGACTGCCACTATCTATTGTTTATTTTCAAACTCCCACATGATGAAACTATTAGAATAATATGTTTGTTTGATCATAGTGCATAATATAAATTATAGTTTTGTTTATTTAATAATTAATGTTAGTTATACAAGTCAGACTCTTAATCAATGGTATTTAGGATATGTTTATAGGTTTTTTCTTGTATAATAGATATTTTTACCCACTTTAGTAAAATTATAACAACTATATTTTTCCATTCAATGTTTCTAAAATGAATCTGAAACTTAAACTCTTATTTTTTAGTAATTGTTTAAATTTTCATTTAATTTTATTTGAAATTATTTCTTATCTTTTTACATTGTTCTTATACATATGTAGAGTCTTATTTTTTCTTTTTCTTTACTTGGTGTTTACATTTTTTTATTGATATGTTTTTGTGGAGTCTCAGTTAATAATAGGACAGTTTTTTAGGTTAGTAGAGTCGTGATATTTTCCACATCAAATTTTTTTATACCATCAATTTGTTTATATCGTGACAATAGTTGAGGTCATATTCCTTTATCTTATTTCCTTTTCTTAAAAACCATACAATTCCTCCTATGTGCTTAGTCCTTTATCTTATTTACTCTAACATTGTTCCTTATCCTCAACCTGAAATGGGGTTACTCCCTTATTTTCATTACTTATTCTCACTTCTTTTTTTCTCCTCATTAGATATATTAGTTCCTTATATTCACACCTACTCATTACTATATGATCATAAACATCTTAACGAATTTATCCCTTAGCATATTTACTCATTCCAACTCTATATCCTGTAATAACAAATAGTTTTAACACATTTCATTATGTGGAAATAAGTTGAGTTTATTGTTTTCCATTTCAGATTTTATTTATATTTTATTATTGTAACAAAAAATCACTAAATTCTTTAATTTTATCTCATTATATAAATTTTCTGTCAAAACATTCTAGTTTCCTTCTCAACTTCACATTTTCATCTTCATGTGATTTTAAATTATATTTTTATCATTGTGATCATAACTATCTTCAAAACTATATTCATCGGATGACTCTATCTACCTTCGTGAGTAAAATGGCATTAAGTTCAGTTTTTTGGACAAACTATTTAAAATAAATATTATATCGAAAATTATCTCACATTTCAAATAATTTAAATTTTATAAAATTTATTTGATATGACATGATTAATTGGTATTGGATCCACTTATTATTTGAAATATTAAACATTTTTAGGTTCCTTTGTTTAACTAATATATTCTCATAATTTTTATTCCTGAGAATACTTTACATAAATCATAATATCAATTAAATAAATTTTATAATTAAGTAACTATGTTTTTTTTGAAATAATAAAATAATTTAGACACTATAAATTAAAATAAAATTATTTAAACTATCCTTGAATCCTTTATAGTATTATTATAAAATTTATTTATTTTTTCGATCAAATATTGTTTGATGCATGAGAACGGTATTATGTATGCATTTCTACCAAAATATGGATAAAATAAATTAATCCCCAACCCAAGTATGAATCATCCATAATGGAAAAAAATTCAATTTTAATATAGATGTAGTAGTGAAGTTTGTTTTTCATCATCTTTATGATTATCAAACCAAAAAATATGTATATATTATTTTAATATATTTCTGTTATATAAATTTTTATACATTGTGATATCTCTTTAAAAAATGGTGAATTCCTAGGCTTATTCATATATGAACCCTTTATCATAGTTTATTAATCTTTTAAAATAAATATTTTTATAATCATATCTTATTAATGTCTTTATTTTTTCCAAAAAAAAAGTGGATTTTATCTGTTAATTCCCCATAATTACTTATCCCACACAATAATAAGCTACCACATTTTTATGATTTGATATGAATAATTTGTTATATATTTGTTCACTAAAAATATTCTATGATAATGTTTCTTTATAAAATATTTACTACCATCTCTTTAATGGATTCTTATCTCATTTATGAGTCATCATAAAGTAGTTATCTATGATATAAAATGAGTAAAATTCCTAGTTTTTTGGTATGTACCTCATTTATACTGTCAGTTAATAATTAAATATAATTTAAGAAGCTAATGTAATATTATATATCTCAATGATAATTCTTACATGGGAGAGGATAATGTTAAAAATTACCCTATATAGTTGTAAATTTACAATTAAATTGTATGATTTATATACCAATCAAAGGTAAATTCCATTTTATATGATGACTTATAAAATAAAATAATCAAACTTGTTAGAGTTGGATAAATAGAATCAACTTTATCATGTAATTCAGATTACCAATTCATATTACTATACCATAATAGCTTTTCCTTTCCCTAATTTTTGTGATAATGTCCTCATAGTTTTCATCACATTAATTGGTTATAACAATTCTATACTATAATGAGAACCTGTAGATTCCATGAAGTTATTCTTAAATTTATGACCTTTTGTCTAGAGACATAATACCAAGAAAACATAAGGGATATAAGAATATCAAGTATTGGGATCTCATAGTCATTTATACTTCTTCTTATAATGTTCATTGTTTTTTATACTTAAGAATATATGTTATTAGGAATTACCCGCCACTTGGAGTTTCATTTAATATATATTCCATTGGAATTAAAATCTAATTTTTTGTGTGTTTATGTTATTCCATAAACATTATATAATTTTTAATATATATCATAAATCATGTGATTTATGATATGGAATAAAAATTTAATGACATATACTCTTGGAAAGAAAAAATTTGTTCTATACATCATAAGTGATGTGAAATTAATTGAATAGTCAATTGTTGATTTGTCCCTTTTGAGTTATATAAGAATATGTCTCTATAAAATGGATTTAGAAAGAATTTTTTGACTAAAATAAATGGTCATTGTAGTTTATAAACTGGTTGACTTCATAAATTAAATGAATGATTGGTCAAATTTATATGATGATAACATAAATTTCTATTTTTTTGATAATATATATATTGATAAATGGATTATATTACAGAGTATCATTTATAAGAGATTTGTTTGGCCCATATTTTTTGATTTCTGAGTAGCCAAGATGGGAGTGAATATACAATATTAAAAAAATATAAAGATAATATTAGATATAGAAATAATTAAGTGATAAAAAATTAAAAATATATATACAATATATTTTTATAGTAGTTTAGATCAAATTGATCATATGTGTACACTTCACGCTCATAATGTGAGAGTATAGAACCAATATTAAGTGACCAAAATTTTGAAGGGAAGTCACAACCTAATTCAATATACCTTTTCTATTGTAGGTAAAACCAACACAACCTGACTTTTAATGGATGGTCACAAACTGTCACAAGTCACTTCTGTACACTAGGAGTCACATCACATATCCACCCTTTTAAACCTAAGAAGATAACCCAAATAGTATTTCATTTTTCTTCCTATAGGAATTACATAGTATACTTTTTAATGGGTATTATAACCCAATATCCAATTTTTAAATGAAAAGGTACATACTATCTCTAATGAACATAGAATTATGATATGAAATTATGGTACCATAAAACCATATTTAAAAAAATGAATAATATATATGTTGAGGAATCCTGGATAATGATATGAATATTAGAGTGTAGTTTGATGAATCTAATAAAAGAAAATCATACCATTAATGATAAAAAAATATTTTTTCTTCATTGCATCACTCACCTTGTGTTCTTCATGTTTTACAGTTCATGTTTCAATTTCCACTTTGCACTGGTTCTATGAATCTCTATTTAATGTGTTTATTCATTATAAAAGACATAAAAAATGATATAGTAAGTCATAGAAACATTAAATATTCAATCCATTGCAGTTCTAAATTCTTTAAGTAGTGGTAGTGAGTATTAAGTCAAAAAACACTTTAAATATTTTCACAATCATCAAATTGGATTACCATTAGATACTTCACAATATTTTCCCAATTTACTACACTTCTAAAACTAATTTATAGTTCTTGAAACTCATTACTATATTACTGTAAAAGTATATTTTCATGATAAATTTATTTTGATTCATTAATAATATTAATTAACAGATTAATTATATAATTAATTATAATAATAATAAATAATCACACTCATCAAGATTCAATCATTATATGATTTTCCAATAATCCCTGTGAAAAAAACATTTATCTTACAAATAATAATTGAATTTTATATACAAAATACCAAAAAGTATAAATTATAATAAATAAATGAATAAATAAAATATTTAATTAATAAAAGTCTATAAGAATAAAAAAATAAGTTAATATTATGTATGAGTACATATATATATATATATGATTCGTTTAATTTTTAATGAATGATGTATTTTAGACATAGTGTATGATTCATTTTATCATGGGTTATTAATTCTATCTTATGAGTCATTTAATATCATGTGCATGTTAGTTTGTCTTATGTGTTCTCCATTTAATTCTGTGTAGGGGTCATTTGACATGAATATAAGCCATTCATCTATGAATGTGTTATATTATGAACCATAAAAACTATGAATGTGAAATATTTTAGTATTAATATATGTTTTTAGATAGCCTGAAATTTTACAGTTAATTCGTTTAGGGAATGAGTCATTCCACGATTCATACTAATTTAAATTTTCTCCAAATTCATGTCATAAAACATATGGTAAATGTAAAACATTATGAAAAATGTATAGATAACAATAATAATACCAATAGATCAATAATAAATGAATAAACATTCAACCCTCATACTCAACATCATTTATTTCATCTATAAGAATTGTGATCCTCAAATATAGAAAATCCTTTAGTTATTTTCAAAACTCATATTTAATGGAATATATTGACTATTTTTAATTATCAAGATACAAACAAAAAAATGTAAAGGATCTGCATTTAAATATACCTCTTTTTAAAAATTACAAAACTATGTAAATATGGAGAAAAATTAAAAATAAATTGTATTTTTTGAATAATTAGAATGTTTAGATAATGTTGTTTCAAAATACCCCCCTTATATATAAATAAACCTAATTTTTTTAAAAAAAATAGAAAAATTAATTTAAGATATTTGTAAAATAAAAACATTTTAAAATAATATGTGGATATATAAATATAACTCCATTTATGTTAAATAATATTAAATTGATAGTAAAACCCAGAATCCTAGACCAAAATAAAAACTTGCATCAACTAAATGTAACACATAACATCCTTCAAAACTAATTTAAAACTGATTATAAACATTATAGTAGAATATTTCATAGATCCTTATAAATTTATGAATTTTTAAGATAAATATCAAATGAATAATTAAATAAAAATAGTAAATTAAGTAGATAGATCATAAAATTAGTATGACTCTCCCATAATATTATCTGCAATTCCTTCTTTAAAAAAAATAAATCTTCAAAATTTTGTAATCTGAGTACAAAATTGACATATGAGGATTTAAAAATATATTTTTATAAAATTGGTATAACTCCTAATATGAATCAATTTAAAAGATACTAGGATCCATAAAAATTATAATGATATTCCTAGAATCATAAAATGAATCGGAAGGAATAAAATAGTATTATACAATGGTTAGATATGCTAATAAACCAAAGAATAAAAATATATTAAATGATTACTAGAAAAAAATAAATATAATATAGAATATAAATAGTCTTTTCCAACTTCCATCATACCAAGTTCATTTCTAATGGTATCCAACTTAGATGAGTCCAAAGGTTTGGTAAACATTTATACTAAATTTTCATCAGTAGAAATATATTCCTAATATATTTAACAATTTTTACAAAATCTATAATAAAATTATATATAACTTTAATATATTTAGTTATTAAATTATATAAAAGGTACTTAGAGTTAGATATATAAAATGAGTTATTACAAAAAATAGTTTTATTTGCAAATTATATGTCAAAATAAGAAAAATATCCATTAATCTATATTCATTCTGCATAAAAATATAAAGTAGTAATATATTCTACATTAACTATGGATAAGGAAATTGATCTTTTTTTCTTTGAACACGTAGAAACTAATTTTACACCAAAATATTGACACATTTTAATTGTACTATTTCAAGGATAATTGTAAGCTGTAAAATTAAACGCATAAAATATTTTTAATTCCAAATTTGTTTTTATAAGATAAAATAAGCCATGTATTAAATAAAATATAACATATTTAATGATTCTTTTAACCATCGTCAAGTGACTTCCTGTAGTGTCAGATTTAAATCATGCACAAATAAAAAACTAAATATAAAATCTAATGTGTATTCATCTAATTAAGTATACTTCCAATAATTCCTATAAAAACATTATTATCCACTGATTTTCATCTTTAACAAAATCGATTTTTCCTGATATACTCATAGGGGAACATGAGATTTTATAATTATCAATTTTAATATATTAACTAATTACTTATCATATTTATATTACTTAATAAAAATTATATTAATACTTGGAAATATTGAAAGTCCTAGAAATAATTTTAATTCTATGTAATATCCTAGACATTTATAAATAAAATTCCATTCTTAATGAATAAATTCTTTATTAAATAATAAATTCATAGAATACACATGCACGATAATTTATACTCTATTTTGGACTATTAAAAATATAACAATATTTCTAAATAGAGGTCAAAAGGAAATTAATCACCGTAACCATTATTAATATAATCATTCTAAAGTGAGAATTAATATTAATATATACTAATTTTTATAAAATAATCTAATCGACACAGAAGGAATATGAGATGGCCTCGACCAATAAAATAGTTTTCCTGGTATCCCATTTATCGTAGCTTCCAAGGGAGATGGAATCCTTGGTATTTTCCATTGACCAAGCCCAATTTGAGATTGGGAAATTAAAACTGAATCAAAATAATTTAAAGAATAATTTCACAATTATGGAAATCATCACCCAAACCATGTTTGTCGAACCACCCTACGTGCTACCATCACACAGCTTACCCTTAGGAAGAATGTTGATATAATAAGGTGTTATGTGTCTAGCCCTTAGTAGTATAAATTTTTATGTTTTTATTTTTAATAAAATAATTAATATATATTAATCCCTTTCAATTATTAATTTCTATAATAGTTTATTCATATGATGATAAAAATTATTTTTGGTAAATATATATTTTCAAATATAACACTATTTTTTTAAATCAAAGATTTTAAAAAAATCTATTTTAATAATAAATTCTTATTAAATAATATTTATTTAAATATAAATGGACATATAATTTAATGAAACCCCAAGTAATTTTTTTAATTGGTCTAAAAGACGTTTGTGTCATAATAACTATTATTTTCAATAAATAAATATTTTTAATAAAATTATAAATTACTATATTTAGAAAATTATTTAGGTAAAAATATATCATCTTTGAAATTAAGAAGCCAAAATTGTCCAAAGGATAATTTTCTAAATTTCCTGTGAATATTGAAATTT
This sequence comes from Viscum album, assembly GCA_963277665.1. NCBI lineage: Eukaryota > Viridiplantae > Streptophyta > Magnoliopsida > Santalales > Viscaceae > Viscum > Viscum album. Next base: position 617,327,230 of record OY728136.1, read on the forward strand.
TTATTTTAAATTAAATTTATTATAAATATAAGTTATGTATTTGGAAATTGAAATACAAAAGTGATGTAATAAATACTATAAATTTAATACATGACCAAAATTTGGTTTTACCATTAAAAAATTTGTTTTTAAATTTATTTTACTAATTTAAACCTATAAGAAATCCTCCAAACCCTATATTATATTTTATAGTTTGAAAAAATTATTTATGAACATGACTCACTTCTACGTCATTATGGGTATTATATTAATAATTATGATTCTTAACCTAACAAATTATTGGAAACCACTCCCTTTTATTGTGAATGTATCATGGTTAGGTTTACGGTTTTTATTATATTATTACTTACACTCCAAAATCTATATTTAGATATTATTAAATAATTTCCCTCTATTTTTCTATAAATACCCACCCAACCTATCATTCATCTTTCTTAAAACCCCATTGATAATAAATTTTAGATCCATCACCCTCTATAAATCCCTCTTAAGGTCTTCTCAATCTCTTTTTAAAATCCTCCCAATCTTTTAGATGAAATCCCTCTTGTAATGGATTGTCTTACTCTTTCTCTTTATTCAACTGATTTCTTTTTATTAGCTATTTTGATTTCCAATTTTTCATTTTTACAAGATTTTTCATAAATACATTTTATCCATAAGATACCCAAGTAATTAGAGACCACATTTAACACTTATTAATTCCTTCCATGACCCATTATGTACAACTATAATGTTGTCAAAACATTTCATTATTTTCAATGCCAAACATTCTTATTGTGAATACCCATTCCCATTTACACTCAACGGTATTCACCTAGTCATAAAAATACATCATAGATTAGGTAGTTCCATGTATATAAATTGTACTCTTTATTCATGGGAATAAATGCAATTGAATTCATTCTTATGTCCTAGGACCAATGTGGAGCACAAATTCAAATAAAAAATATTAATGTTAATGGTAGGACAATAATTAAACAGTCCTCTATTGCATTGGGTAATATTTGCTTCCCATGAGATACCATGTATTCTTCATAAATGATTTTACTAATAACAACATGTTAAAATGACTTATTGGTTCACCTTTACATATTCTTATGATGTCATGTTTTATGTTGTTTCCACATTCCTAGATTCATTGATGTAATCATTTTATGTCATGATTTTATAATCATTTTTTTGATTCTCACACATTTATGTCACCAATATATGCCTCTTTAATCACATGTATTACTTTAATCATGTTATTTATTCATTATTACCTTACATGGATTTGTAGATCACCCCTTTCTTATATACATCATCAGATTGTGAAATGTGGTAACAATAGATCAATGGAAATTATAATAACGTTATAGAGTATAAAATAAATATTTCGTATCTTATTATAAAGTTAATGTCTTATATTTTTAATTTATTAAACAAACTATTCATATCAATGTTCTCATATTTTATTATGTGTATATTTATGTATTACATCATGAAATAAATTTTATAAAATAATTGGGTTTTTATAATTGGTATCATAGTTAATTCTAGTTAATTTGGGGTATTATGATTAAAAACATTAGTAAAATCCTTATGTATAAGACTAAAAATAGGAAAAAAAACATCCCTAAATTTGGATAAAGTATATATTTCTTGTTTTTATGAGTAAATACATCCATTTCATCATATTAGCAAGTGGATTGCATTGTAAAACATATATACCTTAGGGTAATTACTCTAAATGTGCTTTTAGGTATTAATTTGACTTGTGCCTTGTGGACGAAATAGAGTCCTAAAATTCCACACCTAGTTATATAGTCTCAGGGGATATTATTTGGTTAATCATGTGCCTTTTAAAAACAATTATGAAGGGAATAAAAATTGAAATGATATTTAATGTTAGGAAATCAACAATGGACAACAAAGATTGAAACCTAAAAATTTATAAGTTAAGGAATATATGTTATTTATGTGTAATCCCATTAATGTTCATAGTTTTAATTTCATATGATTAGTTTTTTGAAAATTATCATCCATGTGTCTATTTTAGATAATGAGATTAATTAGAACTAGAATAAAATAGTGAAATTTGGTATTCTCATATATTCATGAACTTCAAATTCCCAATATGATTATATTTATACACATTATTTTATATCATTAATGGTTAGTAGAACTATTCAAACACCACCACAAAAAATGAAGGATGCGTTGTTCGCTAAAATGTGAAATTGTAATATTATTTCATCCCAACCATATAAATTATCTGATATCAATATTTCAAGGATGAATTTTTCAAAGAACCATGTGAGACCCCCTTTAGACAAATTCATCGATATTCCTGGTATGGATATGTTTTTTTGAGTGAGTATCACAAGAGTGGTATGAATTGAGTACCCAATAAAAAAAATCAAAAACGTTTAAATAAAATCCACCATTTTAATTAAAGGTGACTAGTTAATCAAAATAGCATATTTATATAAGTTTTAGTCTTTTAAAAGATTTATCAAAGAGTTATTAAGTCCTAGTTATAACAATATATGTAAAATACATTAACTTTTGATATCAATTTACTTAATAAAAACCTTATATAAACACTAGTTAATACTAACTATCAAAGTAGTTGTTATGTTTAAATTTTTAAAAAGACTTAGTTTAATGGTATGAAATGAAACAAAACGAAACAGATTGTGTAATTATAAAATAGATTCAGTCTCAAGTTGGGACCTAATTCTATCCACATGGAAATAACTTATTTTCAATAATATTATATAAATATAATCTTGACCCACAACCTAAATCAATTATACACATAACTTCAAAAAGTATCTTAGGCCATAAAGATACCTCTTCCATAATAATCGTGGGAATAAAACGATTCCAATTTACATTGGCACCACTTCCACAACACCATCGATAAAAAATTGTAAAGAGAGTGAATAAGATATATTTTATATTAAAGTTATCATGATGGAGATACAGTGTATTAATAAAAAATAAAACATGCTGATCAAAATTAAATGCAACAAAAATAATGAGTAAGTATAAAGATTTAGAAAATATAGAGTTTCAAGTTCTGATACACTCTATATCATGAGACTCTTCGAGTGTAGCTTGGAGAAGATCTCCAGTTATTTCCCTAAAAAATTCAGTATAATGGTGTTTTGAAATCTCTTTTTGTTCTGGCTATTTGATGGGAATCATTTTTTGATATGATCCACTCTACCACAGTTGGTTGAAAGTAATAATACATCATGTGAAGTTATTTTTTAAATATAACACTCAATCATGTTTTCTCACTTAGATGGAATTCATGCATTCATTGTTTTCACATGGGGGTGTCTCCATTGAATATATAGCCTTGTGGGATGGAAAGACCATTCATGGAATAGTCATCTGGGTATTTTTCCTGCTCATACATTGTTCAGACATCTTTTAACATTCCCTATAAAAGTTTAAGAATAATAATTAAAGTAATACATAATATTTAATTTTACAATAGAGTCATTTGAAATATTTAATTAAAATATATTTTAATAGTAATGATGGGTCATATTGGTAGTGACTCATTTTTGGTGGTGAGTCTAACCAACAATGTGTCGTGTTGATGGGTGTTTTACTAGCGGTACGTCACCCTTAGTGGTGAATCATGTCAATGATGATCTATATAAATAGTGAATCATCTTAATGGTTACACATCTCAACAGTTTCTAATCTCAATTCTTACTCATATAATGGTTGTTCATCCTCATTAGTGACTCTTTTTTTTATTAAGTGGACTCTGATGTTGATATATTCTTAGTGGTGAATCATCTTTGTCGGAGAGTCTTTTCTAGTGGTGAATCATCTTCAATGGTGACTCAAGTTCAATGGTGACTCAAGTATGATGTTGGGTCCTTTAAACACGTATCCAAACATTCCTAGAATGACTTATATTATTAAATTCTACCATAATGTTGTGAAACCATTAATCACATAATTAATGTGACTTTGTGATCCCTAAAATAATGAGGTAACACAATCTCCCCCTTTTTGATGATCATAACCCATAGAATTTTATTAACCATGTATGATATAAATTTTGGAATAAAATAGATAGAGAGACCCTAGCCTTTTATATATAACATTACATGATTTAATGAATAATTATACATCAGATTACAAGGTATAGATCGTAATGTCTATTGTCTTGGAATACTAGTTACATGATAAAACATTATAAGAACACCTTTTTATTTAAACTCCATAATGATCTCCTAGAATCCATTGTTCCTATACATCTTCATAGGATAACCTAGTAATAACATGAACAATTGGATGAGACAAAATATCATTAAGAGGATAACCATAATTACCAAGCCTTAGCACATATGATAGAAGGCATGACATGATGATATAAAAAAAGGCATCTAACATATAGAATCTTAACATAAAAACATGGAATCATATAAACATGGGTTCAGTGTAATGTGGTATATAAATAAAACGTTATTTTAGAATGATTCAAGGCAAATATCCAAGACCGTTTCCCATAGTAGTAAAATCCAAGGCTAACCACCCAGACCGTTGCATATAGTAGCACAAGCCAAGGATAACTGCAAAGAATGTCACGCATAACGTCTCACCAGACTCAACATAACCAAATTAATTGGAGAACTATATAGATGCACCCATATTAACATTCCCAGAATATGTTTTCCACATAATTAATCATATATAATCAATCATAAAACATATGGGTTACCCAAGGAAGGGATTGTGTACCATAATCATGACATAAATCATAAACAATGGGTGAATCATAAAATTGTCCATGAAAGAATGGAATTAAAATATACATGAATATTCATAAGGTAAAATAGTCATGTATCATAAGAGGTGAGTTCAATTAGAAGTGACATTATGCATGAAAAGTATATAACAAATTTTAGCAATAAAACATTTTTGAGGGGTTTTAATGAAAATACTAAAGAGAATTTAAAATTGAAAAGGGAACAATACATTATAATAAATAATAAGTGAAACAATAAGGTTTTCATAATAAAATTACTCATTTTAAATTTAAAAATGTTTCTTAAAACAAAATATAGAGTGCACATGAAATAATGTAAGAAATCATGAAGTTACCTTAAAACAGGTTTTCTTATCGGGATATATTGAGGAGGGAATCACATAAAAACTTGTATATCACAAAAAGAGAATGATGTAAGGGTATTTATAAATAAATTTTTTACATGTACACAACATTTATAATATTCACATAAATAGATAATATAACATCATTTTGGTCGAAATAAAGTTAAGGCTACCTGAAGAAATAATGGAGATTCAGGTAGAATTCCTTACGAATTATCGGCACGGTATCAGGTGTATTGAAGAGGGATTCATGAGATAGAATGGGGTTTCCAATCACTTATAAATAATAAGGGATTTATGGTTGACCTGAAAAATAAAACCCAATCATTATGGATTACACATAAAATGGCATAGCATATAGGACATTCTTGAATGATAGTGTGGTGGAGATGATCCCTTACCATAAGTTTGATGGTGTTCTCCACCTGTTTTTAATGACATAAATATAAAAATTTGGTTTATTAATTTTTAATTAAATAACCTATTCTATATGTAATGGATTTAATATACCCTTTTATGTTCATTCATGGGATATTTAATGGGTTATGTTGTTCAATTTTTTTGGTTCGGGTCTGTTCATTTTCATGGTTTTTACAATCGGTTTACTTATGTTCATGAATGTATAATCATGTAAAATTAGACTTTTTTCAAGAATTTAAGTTATTTGTTGTTATTGAATATAAATAATATTAAAAGGTTATGAAATTCATTGGGTTATTTGGAGTGAAGGTGAATTATTATAAAAAAACATTAAAGATAAACGGTTGAATTAGTTTTAGAAATTTTTCATACTATTAAATTTTTTTGTATTATTATTTTATATCGTGAGTTAATAAGGATTAAAAAACATTAAATAATATAATATATTCATATAATAGTCTATTTACACCATTTAAAATGTTTTATGACTAGAATTGAAGACAGAAATAGAAATTGATAACTTTTCATCCATGAATGTGCTAAATGAACACATCTCAACCGGTATTTTCATTTCATTAAAATAAAAGGTGGGAAAAGGAGAGGTGATAATGAATTGTCCCATTAGAATAAAAAAATTCCATTATATTTATGTTACTAGATTTTTAATACTATTTCGATTAGTAGAGGTTAGGAAATAAAAGAGAACAATGGAACTAAAAATTGACAGAAAAGAAAAGAGGAATTTTACCACATGAATCATCCTTCCATGAGAGCCTCTTAAGGGAAATAATTTTCTATTTTGAAGTGAATGAGGGATTTTGGACGTGGGTAGTAGCATGTGGATATATTTGGGAGTAATATAGTCAAGAAACTAGTGTTGGGAGGAGTGAAGAGAAGAGGTAAGGAAGGGTGGTATTTATAGTGGAGGAGAAGAGGGTTTTCATAATATTTAATTCCACAGTTTATTAGTTTCCATAAAGACCAGAAATAGAAATTATTCCATGACCAAAAATTGTAATAAGTTGATATTAGTTAGAAGCAATTGTCCTTACATCATCATATCATCATAAATGACTCCATAAATCTATTATTTAGCATTTATCATAAATTATCTTATTTTACTATTCATAAAAAAATTAGGTACTTTAGAAAAATCCAAAAAATTCACTCTAACCATTTTATGACGTGTATAATCCAAAATTTAAATTTATTTTTTGAAAAAAATTCGCAATGTGATTAATTTAATTTTTTATTAAAATCAAAATTTTGTCAAATAACAACAATTTTAAAACATTTATTTTCTTATTCCCAGAAATTGGTATATCATACATCCAGTTGAATCTTATTTATATAATATCATATGTAATGTTACTATTCATTAGTGTATGTCACTATTCATAAGGGTGTCATTACTATTCATAAGGTATGTTGATATTCACCAAAAAATATGTTGGTTATATTTTACTCCATATAACTTACTGATCGCTACTGTGTATTTTAGATTTTAGAAATTTAAATCATAGAAGTGAAAAACATATTATTAAATGTCACATAGTACTTAGTAGTTCATTATGTTGTTATTTTCTATGATTATTTGAAATAATTAGAAGAAGGATATTTCCAATGAAAACTTTGGGTTGTTACATTATCCCCCCCTTATGAAATTTCACCCTCAAAATTTTGTTTTACATTCTAATGTAAAAAATAGGTGAATGTACCTTTCCATCATTGCATCCTCTAGTTTCCATTTTTCCTCTTCTTACATATGGTTCCACTACAATACATTGAAAAGGTGAGTAGTCTTGTTACATAGAACACTATCTCTACGATCCAAGATATTCACTAGTTTCTCCTCATCAGAAAGACCATTCTTTAACTATACCACCTCTGAATAGAGTACACGTAAAGTATATGATGTGTACTTATTTAATTGTAATACATGGAAGACATCTTGTACTATGGACAAGGTAGTTGGATGTTTTAGTAGATAGGCCACAACCCCTCCATTATCAAGAATTTCAAAGGGGCCGATGCACCTAGGACTTAACATTCCTTTCATCCTAAACTTCATGACCTTCTTCCATAGAGATATTCGTAGAAATTCCATGTCTCCAACTTCAAACTCAAGGTGATGTCGATGATTTTCTTCATAAATCTTCTATCGAATTTTTTCTTCTTTAATGTGTTTCTAAATGGTTTTCACCTTCTCTACCATTTCATCGGCCATTTAATGTCCTAGCAGCTTACGCTCACCGACATCATCCTAACATGCTAGTTTTAGGAACCATTTCCAATAATAGGATTCATATGGTGTCTTTCAGATGCTTGAGTGGAAATAGTTATTGTAGAAGAATTAAACATGTGGGATAAATTGGTCCCATACCCCTTTAAAGTCCATAGAACATGATCTCAAAATATTTTTTAGTGTGTAAATAGTTCACTAAAATTGGCCATCAATTTGAGGATGATAAGTCGTACTGATATTCAGTTCAGTGCTTAGATAAGGCTGGAGACTTTTCCAGAACATCAAGGATAATCTCAGATCTCGATTAGATACTATAGAGAGTGTTACTCCATTAATCCTTACAACTTATTTGAGGTATATCTGTGAAACTTGATCTAATGAGAAGTCCTCTTGAATTTTGATAAAGTGAATTGTCCTTATAAGATGATCCACAATGACCCATATATAATTTTTTTTTTGGATTTCCAGTGACCAAGTCCATGGTAATGTTCTCCCACTTTTATGTTGGTATGGGTTGTCATTGTATCATCCTCTTTGGATTTTCCCTATAAGGCCCAGCCTTAAAACTTACTTAATCTTGAGTTATTACAAGATTACACATTGAGGATCTTTTCAAGTTTAGAGTTTTATAGAATTAGATCATAAAACATGCATTACATTCCACATATAAACAATGTGGTTACATAAAAGATAGTATTCATTTTTCCCATCAATAGAATCATATTTAAAATAAAACATGGACTCTTTATTAAAACTTCCTTGACACTATCATCATATCATGTACCCTTCCATTAACCTATGAAATACATTTCAAAAACATGGGATGAGTATAAAAAGCTCAGTAAGGGATATAAAAATATGGAAAGGAAACATGAGTACATATATTCATAAGAATGAAATCATACATTACCCATAAAACAAAATCACTTTAACATACCTCATAAAATCATGAATAAATCATAGAAATCATAAGACATAAAGGTAACTTGAGGCATTCATAACATTCTTACGTAGGGAGTAACCCTCTTGGTTACGTTTGGACTACCCATCACATTATATTCCTTAAATGTCTTCGGAGAAACCATAACGTTTAACTCCTTCGCGTTACCCAATGCATTGGAGAGAAATATCGGGCTCACCCGCCCTTAGTTTATCACGGAACCACCCATCTTCATAACAATGCCCAAGAACCGTAACATAATCGTATCACATAAAACATGCATAAATGAAACATAACATTTCCACATTTCAATCACAAGATATCAATACAACACATTGATATAATAAAAAAATTGTGAAAACAATTTTCAATACCAAAATAAAAGAAAATTAAAACAAGGTATTTATATTTCTTTTTTTAAAAAAAGTATTGCTTGTAGAGGAAGCCGAAACTCAAATAATGGTCACGGCGGCAGAGAAGTCGTTGTCGCCGCATACGTACGACAAAAAAATTCTCTTTTTTCGTTTATTAAAATTCTTCGTATAAAAAAATATTCCTTTTGGACAAACGTAAATGTCAAAGGGGTTTATACACCATATAAAAGAAGGTTGTGTATAAAAGAAAATATGCCTCAATGAAAGGAGATTGAGACGAAGTCCCATACCTCGGGTCCAACTTGACTCCATCATTCATTAATGTCCTGAATAATAAACCTGAGTTAATTTCTACTTTCTTAAGAACCTCCCTCATGTTAATTATTCCTTTTATATCAATTATTACCATGTCAGGAACACTATCTAATTATTTAAGTTAATAACGGTCGTTTTAACGATCATTGGTACTTGAGTCAAAAATAAACTCTTTATAATTACAAGTTGTTCATGTATCCATTATATCCAGAGTTATAATCATGATTTAGATATCATATATATCATATATATCTAGTATATACATGGATTTATAATATTACATAATAATTTATAGGTAAGAAATGAAATGCATCGTTCATGGAGACGGTAAGCCGAAGGTACGCATGAATGCTACTTTCATTTCTATTTCATATTTTATGGAATGGAATCATAATGATATAAAGGTATATTATAATTCCATTATAATATCATATATTAAATCATTAATTACATCCTTTATACATCCCATATATGGCATTAACGAATCAAATCACTTTGAGGGGGCAGTAGTCCGCACATCATAAAATGAAGATATCGCGTTTACCTATAATGGAAACCACAAAGGTATGACATAAATGAAAAATAAAGAAGATTAAGTAAAAAATTAACATATTATATATCATATATAAAAATATTTTCATCTTAATGGCCACCTTTGAAGGTGTTAAAAGAATATTTAACAATCATTGTTTCATGATGCAGAAATTCGTCATCCACAGAAACAGTATGTTCTTTAACCATTAGATGTAGGTGTGTGTAAGTGTAGCTCGAATAATTATAATAACAATATCCTAGTATATTTAAGATATTGTTGTTGTTATAAAAGAAATGAATAAAAAGCGTTTAGGGGGTTGGAGAAGCAAAATAAAACATAAGAACACAAGAGAAGACACTACCTTTAAATCGGGTAACACTTTTTGATTTGATCTCAAAGGCTTCCTTGGGAAGACTTCTGACCAAAGTGTGGCTTCTAAGAGTTATATAGGGATGTGGAGAGACAAAATGGTCAGGGTTTGGCCAAGCTAAAGTCTTTGGAAGTGTGGGTAAGGTGGTAGAGGTGGGGGCCTTTTATAAGAGGAGAGAAGGGGAATTCTTAGAATGTTATGAAAATATACTTTGTTATAAAATGATTTTCGGATACAAAAGGACCCAAAATTATAAATTATGAGGATAAGGTGATAAGGGTTCTAAATCCAGCCATACAATAGGTTTTTGACAAGTGTAGGTCTTAAATTTTACATTGTATTTTCATTTTATTTAAATCGTTAAATAATGAGGTAATCGCTGCATCATCATGGTGTCATATATAATTTAATTTATTTAATGTCTAAAAATTAGAAACAAAATATCATGATGTATGTAATCTTTTTAGATTTCTAATGACTATTTATAGACAAAAATATGACTTGTATAACACCATGTAAAAATTGTTTTTGTAAAACAACTCATGTTTGTGACATTTTTATTTTTACTTTAAATAAAAGGCATTAATGTCTTTGTCATACCCAAGTGGCTCCATGGGGTCCCAAAAATCGACCCATGGGTTGTTTTTGTCGGCCATGACACATCCAATAAGGGTAGGACATGTGTCATGTTCATTTCATATTATTAAAACATTATTCTTACCTTAAATTACACTAATTACCTCTAATCGCGATTAAAAACATAAAAGTTACTATTCACCAAAAAATTATTTTAATCCCATTGAAACAAATTTTACTTCTTAATGACAACCATGTATGTCAGTTTTTTTAAATTAAAAACACATAGGTTGTAAAATTTAATTTAAACGAAAAATTAGTTTTTTTATGTACCACTTAGTGGTTTCACTATTCATCAAAAATTGATGTTTTTCAGAAAAATACCAAAACTTCACCCTAAGATATATTTGACATTATGAATTCAAGAAAGATGTCTATTTTACAAAATTCAAAACATATAATTTACATTAATTAATTTAATAATTAATTCCCACTTTCAGAGCAAATAGCGTGTTTTTATGAAACAATAAGTATCAAAAGATTGACACTAGTTTAAGTCCAAATTCAAAGTGAAATTAATTCCAATGACCAGAATTGGATTAAATTGTAAAAATATATTCTAATTTCACTTTAAAACCAACTAAAAAGATAATATAATCATATAATCAAATTAGATTAAAAAGTGTTTTTGAATTAAAATACAACATTTTTCACTATTTATTAAAAAAAGAACATAATCAGAAAAATACAAGAAATTTATCCAAAGTAAATTTCAATGTCCCAATAATAAAGAATAAGTTTATTTTGAAAAAAATAGCTTATTAAATTGTAAAAACATAGATTTAAAAATGGTTTTCCATCAAAAGGGATTAAAACAATCTTTTAAAAATATTAGTGTATTCCATGCTTAAGATTGGATTTATTCTCCTTTTAAGCCTCTAAAACACTATCAAATTCATTAATAGACATAGATAAAAATATTAATTATTCATTACATACTTGGGATGTTACATCCTTCCCCCCGTTAAAAAATTGTGTCCCCGCAATTTATTTACTTATCGAATAAGTGGGGGTATTTAGCCCTCATTGCATTTTCATATTCCCATGTTGCCTCTTCAATGATGTAGGTTTTACAAAAAAAACCTTTACCTGATGAATCGCCTTATTCCGTAAAACCTGCTCCCTATGGTCAAGAGTCTGGACCAGTTTTTCCTCATAAGATAGGTTCTCTTCCAGCTGAACTACCTCTGGACTCAAAACATGAGATAGATCTGACATACACTTTCTCAAAATTGAAACATGAAAAACATTGTGTACCTGAGATAAACTCGGAGGTAAAGCCACTCGGTAAGAAGCTGATCCAACTCTCTACAGAATTTCATATGGTCCAATGAACCTTTGACTCAGCTTTCCTTTCTTACCAAATCGCATAACACTTTTCCATGGTGAGAATTTCAGAAAAACATGATCACCTACCTGAAAAGATAGATCCTTTGTTCTGTTGTCCGCATAACTCTTCTGCCTACTCTGAGCTATTCTCATGTGTTTCTGTATCAGCTGAACTTTTTCTGCCAACTCTTCTACCAATTCTGGTCCCATCATCTTCCTTTCACCCACTTCATCCCAGAAAGTTAGAGTTCGACACCGCTTCCCATATAACGCCTCAAATGGTGCCATCTGTATACTAGAATGAAAACTATTATTATATGAAAACTCAACCAAAGAAATATATTGGTCCCAACTTCCCTGATAATCCATCGAACAAGCATGTAGAATATCCTCCAAAGTCTGAATTGTTCGTTCTGACTGCCCATCTAATTGAGGATGAAAAGCTGTACTAAAATTTAATTCAGTACCCAATGAATTCTGAAGGCCTTTTCAAAAGTTAGAAGTAAACCTGGGATCACGGTCAGATACAATGGAGAGGGGAAATCCATGCAACCTGACTATGTCTTTAAGATACAATCGATAAAGTTGATCTAGGGAAAAAGTATCTCGTATAGGAAGTAAATGAGCAGATTTAGTCAAGAGATCAACAATAACATAGATTGCATTATTACCTCAAGGTGTCTTCGGCAATCCCACAACTAAGTCCATTGATATATTTTCGAATTTCCACTCTAGTACTGGTAAAGGCTGAAGCATCCCTTTCGGTAACTGTCGCTCTAATTTAACATGTTGACAATTCAAACACTTCACTGTAAAATCAGCAATATCTCTTTTCATTCCATCCCACCAATAATACTCCTGAAGATCTCTATACATCTTAGTACTGCAAGGATTAATTGAAAATGGAGAACTATGAGCTTCACATAACAACTCTCTCTTAAACTGTGAATCACAGGGCACACACAATATCTTCCCAAATCTCAAAACACAATCATTATCAATGTTGAATTCAGGAAACATACCTTTCTAAACTAGCTCTACCATTTTCTATAACTCACTGTCTTGATTCTGTGCTTTCTTGATTATGTCTGATATAGAAGATTTCACTAATACCTAAAACAAAACAGAAAGACATCCTGCACCAAAAACTTCTATTCCAAATTTCATCAAATTCTTAACCAAAGGATCACATTCCAAACGTAACATTGTTAATGAAGTATTACTTTTTCAACTCAAAGCATCAGCCACTTTATTTGCTTTTCCCGAATGGTAATGAATTGTACAATCATAATCCTTGATTAATTCTAGCCATCTCCTCTGTCTCATGTTCAATTATTTCTGAGTGAATATATACTTTAAACTTTTGTGATCAGTATATATTTCACACTTTATTCCATACAAATGATGCCTCCAAATTATTAAAGCGAAAACAACAGCAGCTAATTCCAAATCATGTGTCGGGTAATTTACCTTATGAGTTTTCAACTGTCGTGAAGCATAAGAAATTACCTGATCATTCTGCATTAGGACACAACCAAGTCCTTTCAATAAAGCATCACTGTAGATAAAAAAACTCCCCATTCCTGGAAGGTAGTGCCAAAACTGGATCATTCATCAATCTTCTTTTCAATTCCTGAAAACAATCATCACATTCTTTTGTCCAGATAAACTTAACACCATTCCGAGTTAGCTTAGTCATTGGACTAGATAACCAAGAAAAATTTCTAACAAATCTTCGGTAATATCCTGACAAATCAAGGAAGCTACGAATCTTTGTTACATTTTTGGGTCTTGGCCATTCTTCAACAACCTTTGTTTTTGCAGGATCAACAGTTATCCCATCTTTAGAAACAATGTGACCAAGGAAAGAAATTTGTTGCAACAAAAACTCACACTTTCTGAATTTCCCATACAATTTATTTTCTTCTAAGGTTTTCAAAATAACCCTTAAATTTCTTTCATGCTCCTCTTTACTTTTAGAAAACACCAAAATATCATCAATGAAAACAACCACAAACTTATCCAAGAACTCAAGAGAAATTCTATTCATTAATTCCAGGAATACAGCAGGTGCATTGGTTAGCCCAAAAGGCACTACTAAAAATTCATAATGGACATATCTTGTATGAAACACAGTCTTCGGAACATCTTCTTCCTTTACCGTCAGCTGATGGTACCCCAATCTAAGGTCAATCTTTGAAAAATACTGAGCTCCCTGGAGCTGATCAAACAAATCATTGATATGAGGCAAAGGATATTTGTTCTTAACAGTGATGTTATTCAAGGCTCTATAATCAATGCAAAGTCTCATTGAACCATCTTTCATTTTAACAAATAAAACAAGAGCACCCCATGGTGATGTGATAGGTCGAATGAAACCTTTCCCTAAAAAATCTTTTAATTTCTCCTTCAACTCTAAAAGTTCAATTTGAGCCATTCGATAAGGGGGTTTTGAAATTGGCTTAGCATCCGGAACTAAGTCTACAGTAAACTCTACTTCCCGATCTGGTATTATTCTAGGAAACTCATCAGGAAAAACATCAGGATACTCATTTACCACTGGAACATCATAAATATGAACAGTTCCTTTGTTTTCAATGATGTGTGAAAGGTAACATTAATTTCCATCTTTAACAAGTTCCTCAGCCTCTTGATAAGTTATCAATAGTAAGGGTTCATTCTTGTACACAATCTGAAAGTCTTTCCAAAAAGAAACTTCTTAAGCTCTATAGTCAATCTTAGTATGGTAAATAGAGATCCAATCCATACCCAGGATAAAATAAAACTCTACTAGAGGTAAAACAATAAGGTTCGCAAGTAGGTTCTTTCCACGGATAAGGATAAGAAGATTCTTATAAATTTGTTTTGCCTCAAAATTTCCCCTAGGTTTTTTTACAACAAGTTCAGGAGTCATTTCATGATATGGTATTCCCATTTTACTAGAAATGTTTTCAGAGATGAAAGAATGTGTAGACACCGAATCAAACAACACACTGGCATAATCTGGAAAAACAATCAAAGTACCTGATACAACTTCATTTGATGGCCCGACATCTGCTTAAGTAGTAGAAAATTATTTCACCACCCCTTTCTGCATGTAGCCTAACTGCTTACCATCACTCGAGCTCTTTGTTGGACACTCATTTGCATAGTGACCCATCTCATTGCACTTAAAACATTTCACTAACTGCAAATCAAATTTGGTCTTACCATCACCTTGAGCTTTTTCAGTGCAATCACGAGCCTTATGTCCCATCTTACCACATCGGTAGTACTTTACAGAATTCAAAAGACATTCCCCTGCATGCCTTTTCCCACATTTATCACAAACTGGAAACATAGTTTTCTTACCATCAGACCTTTTTAAAGAATTCTTCCCTTTCTCCTACCACCTCGGTCTCTTCTTTTGTTGGTTGTTATAGAACACTTGATCATCGGAAAACTCCATTTCCACCTTCTCAGCACATCGAACAAGATTTTCATAACTTTTGAACTCACGAGAAGCTAAAGCCCTTCAATATTTTGGCTTTAATCCTGAGTAAAAATGACTGATTTAACTATAAAGGTCTTAGATAAAATTTGGAGCACACCTTTCCAATCGAGTGATCCTTTCTTCCTTGGTAGCAACTGAGTCTTCCTCTTTCCTCAATTGCAAGAATTTTTTTTCCATCCTAAGTCGAACAGCCTTAGGAAAATACTTCTCAAGAAACCTACCTTTGAATTCATCCCAGTCGAGAGCATCAATCTCATCAACGTCCCTGATATTTTTAACCATTGACCACCACTGATCTTCCTCACCCTCCAAACGGTAAATAGAAAGACTAACCTTTTGATTGTCTGAACACCCCATGACATCGAAAATCTTATCCAATTCTGTAATCCACCTTTCAGCTAGCACAGGGTCAGATGATACTCTGAATGATGGTGGATGTTGCCTCATGAAATTTTCCACCACTGACATGTTCCTCTGAGGTTGATCTGGCTGATCTCGTGCATGGATACCACCACCATTTATCGCTTGAGTCAACTGCACCATTACTACAACAAACTATTCAGTTCCAATTCCGACCATCTCATGATGCTGATTCGGAAGGTTATTTCCTTCTGTATGCCTTCCTAGTGCTTCTTCCCTATTTCCTCTGTAGAAAACCATTCTGAACAAACATGTCTTAGATGAAGCAACATGGTAATCTTAAAATACTATATCATTCAATTTGACCATAAAAAAAATATTTTTGGATAATCATTTAATAGAATTATAACTCCTAAAGTTATTTAAACCGACCTCTGATACCAACTATAAGGTCCCAGCCTTAAACCTTAAATAATCTTGAGTTATTACAAGATTAAAAATTGAGGATCTTTTCAGGTTTAGAGTTTTAGAGAATTAGATCATAAAACAACCATTACATTCCACATTTAAACAAAGTGGTTACATGAAAGATAGTATTCATTTTTCCCATTAACGGAAACATATTTAAAATAAAACATGGATTCTTTCTTGAAACTTCCTTGACACTATCATCATATCATGTACCCTTCCCTTGACCTGTGAAAAACATTTCAAAAAATTGGGATGAGCATAAAAAGCTCATTAAGGGATATAAAATTATGGAAAGGAAACATGAGTACATATATACATAAGAATGAAATAATACATTATCCATAAAAAATAATCACTTTAACATACCTCATCAAATCATGAATAAATCATACAAATCATAAGACAAAAAGGTAACTTGAGGCATTCATAACAGTCTTACATAGGAAGTAGCCCTCTTGGTTACGTTTGGAATACCCATCACAGTATATTCCCAAAATCTCTTCGGAGAAACCTTAAAGATTAACTCCTTCACGTTACCCAATTCATTGGAAAGATATATCGGGCTCACCCTCCCTTTGTTTATCATGGAACCACCTGTCTTCATAACAATGCCCAAGAACCATAACATAATCGTATCACATAAAACATGCATAAAGGAAACATAACATTTCAACATTTCAATCACAAGATATCAATACAACACATTGATATAATAAAAACATTATGAAAACCATTTTAAATACAAAAATAAATGAAAAGTAAAATAGGGTATTTATTTTTCTTCTAAAAAAAGTATGTCTTGTAGAGGAAGCTGAACCTCAAATAATGGTCACAGTGTCGAAGAAGTTGTTGTCGCCGCATACGTAAGACAAAAACATTCCCTTTTTTTGTTTAGTAAAACGATTCGTATAAAAAATTATTCCTTTTGAAAAAAACGTAAAATTAAAAGGGGTTTATACACCGTATAAAAGAATGCTGTGTATAAAACAAAATATGCCTTAATGAAAGGAGATTGAGACGAATTCCCATACCTCAGATCCGACTTGACTCGATCGTTCTTTAATGTCCTGAATAATAAACTTGAGTTAATTTCTACATGATTAAGAACCTTTTTCAAGTTCATTATTCCTTTTATATCAATTATTACCATGTCATGAACACTATGTAATTATTTATGTTAATAACGGACGTTTTAACGATCATTGGTACTTGAGTCAAAAACAAACTCTTTATAATTAAAATTTGTTCATGTATCTATTATATCCTGAGTTATACTCATGATTTAGATATCATATATATAATATATATCTAGTATATACATGCATTTATAATATTACATAATCATTTAGAGGTAAGAAATGAAATGCATCGTTCATGGAGATGGTAAGTCGTACGTACGCATGAACGCTACTTTCATTTCTATTTCGTATTTTATGGAATGGAATCATAATGATATAAAGGTATATAATAATTCCATTATAATATCATATATAAAATCATTAATTACATCCTTTATACATCCCACATATGGAATTAACGAATCAAATCACTTTGAGGGGGCGGTAGTCCGCACTTTCTAAAATGAAGATATCGCATTTACCCATAATGGAAACCATAAAGGTATGCCATAAATGAAAAATACAGAAGCTTAAGTAAAACATAAACATATTATATATCATATATAAATATTGTTTCATCTTAATAGCCACCTTTGAAGGTGTTAAAAGAATATTGAACGATCATCGTTTCGCGAGCCAGGAATTCGCCATCCACAGAAACAGTATGTTCTTTAACCATTAGATGTAGGTGTGTGTAAGTGTAGCTAGAATAATTCTTATAACAACATCCTATTATACGGAAGATACTGTTGTTGTTACAAAAGAAATGAATAAAATAGTTTAGGGGTTGGAGAAGCAAAATAAAACATAATAACACAAGAGAAGACACTACCTTTAAATCGGGCAACTCTTTTTGATTTGAGATCAAAGGCTTCCTTGGGAAGACTTCTACCCAATGTGAGGCTTCTAAGAGTTATAGAGGGATGTGGAGAGACAAAATGGGCAGGTTTTATCCAAGCCAAAAGCTTTGGATTTGTGGGTAAGGTGGTAGAGGTGAGGGCCTTTTATAAGAGGAGTGGAGGGGCACTCTTGGAAAGTTAAGAAAAGATTCTATGTTATAAAATGATTTTCAGATAAAAAAGGAACCAGAAAAATAAATTTAGAGGATAAGGTGATAAGGGTTATAAATCCACACATCCAATAGGTTTTTGACAAGTTTAGGTCTTATATTTTACATTATATTTTCATTTTATTTAAATCGTTACATAATGAGGTAATTGCTGCATCATCATGGTGTCATAAATAATTTAATTTATTTAATGTCTAAAAATTAGAAACAAAATAACATGATGTATTAAATCAATTTATCATTCCAATGACTATTTATATTAAAAAATATTACTTTGATAACCCCATGTAAAAATTGTTGTAGTAAAACAACTCATGTTTGTGACATTTTTATTTTTACTTTAAATAAAAGGCATTAATGTCTTTATCTTACCCAAGTGGCTCCATGTGGTCCCAAAAATCGACCCATGGGTTTTCTTGGTCGTCCATGACCCATCCAATAAGGTTAGAACATGTTTCAAGTTCATTTCATATTATTAAATCATTATTCTTACCTTAAATTACACTAATTACCTCTAATCGCAATTAAAAACATAAAAGTTACTATTCACCAAAAAAATTATTTTAATCCCATTGAACAACAATTTACTTATTAATGAAAACCATGTATTTCAGATTTTTTAAATTAAAAAAACAGAGGTGGTGAAATTTTATTTAAACGAAAAATCAGTTTTTTTAAGTACCACTTAGTGGTTTCACTGTTCATCAAAAATTGATGTTTTCCAAAAAAATATCGGAAACTTCACCCTAATCTATATTTGATATTATGAATTAAAAATTGATGTCTATTTTACAAAATTCAAAACATATAAGTTACATTAATTAATTTAATAATTAATTCCCGTTATCAGATCAAATAGCATGTTTTTATGAAACAATATGTATCAAAAGATTGACACTAGTTTAAGTCCAATTTCAAAGTGAAAATAATTCCAATGACAACCATTGGATTAAATGGTAAAAATATATTCTAATTTCACTTTAAAACGAATTAAAAAGATAATATTATCATATAATCCAATTATACTAAAAAGATGTTTTGAATTAAAATACAACATTTTTCACTATTCATTAAAAAAAGAACATCATCAAAAAAATACCAGAAATTTATCCAAAGTAAGTTTCAATGTCCCAATAATAAAGAATAAGTTTATTTTGACAAATATACCTTATAAAATTGTAAAAATAATTATTTAAAAATGTTTTTCCATCAAAAGGCAGTAAAACAATCTTTTAAAGATATTAGTGTATTCCATGCTTAAGATTGGATTTATTCTCATTTTAAGCCACTAAAACACTATATAATTAATTAATAGACATATATAAAAATATCTATTATTAATTACTTACTTGGGATGTTACATCTCCCCTCAGCCTTCACTTTCAAATGTACCAGTCACTTTGATGTATATTCAGTAATATCCCATTTCATTTATTCCACCAAAACTTTTCTTGTAGATCTCGATAAATTATTGTGATACATGGGTTAATAAAGAAGGTTGAGAAATGTATACCATTAAAAATATACTTCATTGTCTCTGGATTATATATTACACATAATCATGACCCAAATCATAAAACTCATTCCTTGTCAATCAAGAACTCAGAGAAATTCCCATTTTTAATGACTCCCACCCTTTTCTGAACATCCACATATTTTATTTGAGCATCCTTTATTTTATACATGAGGGATGGTTGAGAAATCATTTGTGAAAGGATTGATTATGTTCCTCCCTTAATTATTCCCATGTCTATTCTCTACCAATCTAAAAAAATTAGATCCTTTTCAATTCTCATCATTGATAAAGATGAATGATCCATTCAACTTAGAGCATCTACAACATTATTTTCCTTAATGGAATGATAGGGGATTGAGAAGTCAAAATACTTGATGATATCTATCCATATTCATTGGCACATATTATTATATTTCTATGTGAATATATATTTGAGACTCTTGTGATTAGCATGTATCTCACACTTCTCCCCAAAGAGATAATGTCGCTAGATTTTCAACACAAAGATCATATCCCCCAAATCTAGATCATATGTGGGATAGTTTTCCTCATGTATTTTCAACTGCCTTGAGGTGTAGGCTATCACTTTATCATTTTTCATCATCACAAAACCTAAGCCCTTCTTTGAAGCATCATTGTACACCACAAAGAGTTCTTCACTTTTTGGGAGTGTGTGTTATGGTGTAGTTTTAAGCCTCTTTTTCAACTCCTAATAATTGTCTTCATATTCTTGAGTACAAACAATCTTCACTCCCTTCTGTGTCAGGTTGGTCATTGGGTTTTTAAATTGTGAAATGTTCTTCAGAAATTATCAGTAATACCTGGCTAGACAAAGAAATTTGCAGATCTCTATTACAGATGTTGTCCTTGGCCACTCTTCAATATCCTTTTTCATCGAAGGGTCTATAGATATCCCTTTACTGGTGATAAAATTTCCTAAGAGTGACACTTCCTCCATCCAAAACTCACATTTAATGTAATTTTCATATATATTATTTCTTCCTATTGTCTTTAAAATAGTAACCAAATTCCCCTCTTGTTCCTCTTTTCTCTTAGATTATAACTGAATATCATCAATAAATATTACCCAAAATTTTTCAAGGTAGTCTCTAAATAATCTATTAATTATATATGTGAAAATTGTATGATAATTAGTGAGTCTGAAGGGCACCAATATGAACTCATAGTGTCCATACCACATTCGAATGATAGTTTTGGGAATATCTTCCTTCCTCTCATTTAATTTTTGATATCTTGGATGAAGGTCCACCTTAGTAAAATAACTCTTTCCACTAAGCTTATTGAACAAGTCATATATTCATGGAAGAGGATACTTTTTATTTGTCATGATTTTATGGCACTCAGGATAATCAATATAGAAGAGCATTTATCTATCCCTCTTCTTGATGAATAGGACTATCGAACCCCATGGTGAACCACTCGGGCATATAAAATCCTTGTCAATATCCTCTTGTAACAGATTTTTTAGCTCTTCTAGATCAATAGTCGCCATTATATAAAGATTCTTTGATATATGAAAAGATCCAAGAATAAGTTTAATTATTAACTCAAACTATCGATTGGGGGGAATTCTGGAAAATTAATTGGGGAATACATATGTTAAGTCTATCACGATGTGCTCAACTTCGAGCATGACCTTCTCCTTTGTCTCAATCATCTCAGACAGATATGCTTTCCCATAAGGAATTAATATCGAAATTTAGTACACTGATTCTAAATGTGGTTCCTCATTGTCCTTTCACTTGTAATGAATTGGATGATGCTTCGGGATGTAAAGAGTGATTTCCATTTCCCAACAGTTGATGTTGTCTTTGTAAAAGGATAGCCAATCCATTCCCAAAATTGCATCGAAATCCCCTAAGGTAAGTATGACAAGATTTTATAGTAGGTTCAATCCACAAACATTAACTTGGGAGGATTTCTAATCCATTGATTCAATAATTGTCCCATTCACCATTCTCACAAATATCTTGTCCTCCAAATTTTGATTTGGTGCTTTAATACTTCTACCAAACTTTTATGATATGAATGAATGAATGAATATAAACCAAATCAAATATCATATTTACCATTATTGAATGAATTAATAGTGTACTTTTCATCAAATCATTGTCTGGATCCACCTCATAATTAGTGATAGCATAATACCTTCCTTGTTTCCTTGGAATTTATTCTTGATTTTCTCTAAAAACCCTTGGCGTAGGTAAATTTTCATAATGCATATGCTCCTGGCAGTTGTAACACTACACTACAGGCTACGTGCTAATCTGAACCTTCCTTTATTCTTCCACATTAGTGGGATTATTCATATCATTTTGGCAGTTCTTGTCCAAATGTCCCATTCTTCTATCTTTGAAGTAATTCTTGGTTCCGTTTAGAAATATACCAAGATGCTTCTTCACACAACTTTTACCCGTGGGATATTTGGACATATTCCATCATAGGATTTGTTTACTTAGCCACCCATTTTTTCTCCATTTTGTTCTTTTTATCACCAGGCCCACAAGACCACGTAGAGTCTCCAATATCCATCTCAATCTTGGGGGGAACAACGAACAATCACTTCATAACTATCAAAGTGTCAAATCGCCCACACCTTCATTAGACTCTGCTTTATCCAGAAAAATAAGTGATCGATCATGATTAAGGTGTTCATGAAAAATCTAGAGGAATTCTTGGGATCCTTGTAATTATTTCTTTATACACCATGATGGACTCTTCATCCATCTGCTTGAGACTGAGGAACGCTCTTTTTATCTTGATATGGATGATTTTAGTAAAATGTTTATTGAAAAACAACCTCTTGAATTCCTCTCAATCCATGGAATCAATTTCCTCTTGGTACATTGTATTCTTGATTAGTGTCCACCACTGATCATTTTCCCCATCAATATGATATACTTCAAATACAACTTTCACTTCTTCCGAGCACTGGAGGATAGAGAATGTCTTTTCAATGGATTTAATACACTTTTCTATGAGGATTAGATTAGAAGATCCACTAAACGTGTGAGGATTTTTCCGTATGAAGTATTCTATGGAAACGTGATATTACCTTTGAGGTGGAGGGAGTTTCACATGATTCAAGTTATTATTCATAACTTAAGCCATCTGAGCATGTAATATCATGATATTTGGAGCACTAGCTCCAATCATATCAAGCATACCATTAAGGAAATCTTCACATTTCCTATCACATTGGTTTTTGGAATCTGTTCTTCAATTTCCTGCCATTAACATAGAAAAATAACATTCATTTATAGTGCTTGAATACTTTTCCATTGAATATAAAAAGGAAACCTTTAAAAATATAAGGATAAACTTGTAAAGGATAAGTATATCCAAACATGTGATTTCATAGGTTTAAATATTGGTTATCCTAAATCTATTTTTTAACTTATATTCTTATGGGATTTTCATATTCCCTGAATAATGGTTTGTACTAATCTCGTGAATTTACAATACCATATCCCCCTGTGAGTCTCAAAGAAAGGGTGTTGTAAGGATCTTTTTCGTATACCAGGATTACCCTAGTCAGGCCTGAAACACTTTTTCAGAGTTTTCATTCCAAGGTACACCTGTTCCAGACCACATCTACCAATTTTTATCTAGAAATGGGTTTATTTTCATAATAAACCACTTACTCTATACTTACCAAAATTTTGGTATGTTTTATTATATTCAGTCTCAACCTTAAGGATCTCACTAAGGTTCTCTATTCCTAATATCAAAAAATAACTAGACCATTCTCTAAAAACAACTATAGCAACCCTATACATTTACATATAATATTACATGATTTTAAGAATAATTATACATCTAATTACAAGACATGGATTTTAAAGACTAGTGCATGGGAAAACTAGGTACATAATCAAACATTATAAAAATAACGTTTTATTTAATCTCCATAATGGGCCCCTATATTCCATTTTTTGCATACATCTACTTAGGATTACCCGGGGATAACATGAACAAAGGGATAAACTAAATGCCTAGTAAGGGAATAACCATATAAAAATGGGATAGAAGGCATGACATGAGGATATAAAAAAAAGGCATGTAACATATGGAATCATATCATATAAACAAGGAATCACATAAACATGGAGTCATAGTATTCAGTTAGAAACATAAATCATGAATTTTGTAAAATTCAAGGATAACCACTAAGGCAGTTTCCCAATGTACCACAAACCATGTTTAACCGCCAATACTATTGCATATAGTGGCACAAGCCATGACTAACCCCCAAGTCCGCCACACATAACATCTCATTAGACTCAACATTACCCAATGCAATGGAGCTTTTTTTGGGTAAACCCATCTTACCTTTCCATGAATATATTTTACACATAATGAATCATACATAATCAGTCATATAAAAACATATGGGTTAACCATGGTAATGATTGGGTACCATAATTAAGACATAAAGCACAAAAAATGGGTGTATCCTAAAAGTGTCCATGAAAGAAAAGAACTAAAATATACATGGAAATTTATAAGGTAAAATAGTCATGTATCATTGTAATGGTATCAAATAATATCAAAAATGTAATAAAAAGCCTCATAAATAAGTGTTTCAAAAAATTCCAAATCTATTATCCCCTTTATGGGATTATAAAAAATAAAGTAAATAAATATCCTATAAAAAAAGATGAAGGAATAATAAAAAAGAGATATATAATTAATGAAAAAGGGAATCATGGTACATATAAAACTATATAAAACAATCCATATCAAAAAAATTGTAATCTCAATCACTTCCCACCCTGGTCTGTTCGAACAAAGGGTTCTTTACCCTTTCCTATGTCAAAGGAAGAGGGAACAGTGCTAGAAGATGAGGAAACTATGGTGGAGAATGTAGGTACAATAGGTTGAGAATGAGGTTCTCAAATGATAATTGTCTTGACAAGCAAAACTACTTTTTTGGGTTTCAAGCTCGAGGACTAGAACCAAGTATGTAAAGGTTCTTGAAGATCTTAGGTAACAGATTCTATAAATATATCTAGGGTAGTTTCTGGTGGAGTGATATGAGAAGTCATTGGAATATCATCTTGAGATACCACTATTGTACGAGACACATGGAGAAAAGGCTTCATCAAATTGATGAAGTCCCTGATGATATTTCCTCCACACTTCATGGAACTGTAATGTTTTGTTTCTCCCCCATAAACTACTTAATAATAAGGGTAATAAAATTTAGATGATTATATTTCTCCTTGATGACTTCTGTACCTAAAGGCATCTTGATAATCTATAAAAGGAACTTAAAGTGTGATATGATATCATTCTTAGTGTGGATACATGAAAAGTAATACAGAATTTCCTTTGTAATATTATTTTTATCAACAATGAATTTGTTGAGGCATTCACTGACCATCTTCTACACATGATCACTGTTATGATTAATATTCCTCAAAATCCCTTGAGGGGTTGTTGGAAAATCATCTGAAGCAGCATGAGGTTCCACCTTGATAGCTGGCATAATTAGCTAAATAACCGAGGATAGTGGTGAAGCACTAGAAGTAAAAGGAACTAAAGATAATAAATCCACACTCTCTATAAAATAAAACATACTAGCAATAAAAAATTAGGCATCCCTTCTATTAGTTCTCTCAAAGAGTCTAGATCACCAACTATTTTTTTGTTCATTATCTCCACCTCCTGAATATAATCCATCATCTTAGGATAGATATTGTGTATCACAAGATCAAAAAAGTAAATTTTATCTTTATCACTAATATTAGTGAAATTAGGTGCCTAATTTATAAAAAAATATACGAAAATCATAGATAATTTCTTATCTAATGGATCCATGTCATCTCAAGATACACTATCAATGGGAAAAAAAGCAATTGATGGTGGCACAATAACCTCTGCTGGCTTGGACATCATAAAAATATCTAAAGGGAAACTCTATAAATCTCCTGAATAATATATATTTTCCACCATTGATCCATTAGGATCCATCTCTTCACAAACTGGGATAGTAGTTCCACAATTATTTTGTGGACTATTATCATCATCTGAGTCATGGTAGTCCAGGCCAAGCCTCTCATATGATGGATATCATTCCCATTCATCAAGAGGTCCCCCAACCTGAGAGAAGTTACAACAACATGATCAAAAACAATATTATCAACAAAATTTGATTAAACAAAAATATCCTCATAAATTATCTTCTCATTGTATTTTGTTTCTCATCAAATATAATGTCAACCGATTCACTATCAGCATGCTCAGGAAGATCTCCATCATGAGGGTCAATATAGTGAATAAAAATTCTTGGGGATTCCTCCCTCTTAAAAGACGACCCCAAATCAAATCTATAATATCTATATATATCTCCAAAAAATCTTTTTATATCTTTATATATTGGAGAAATATAAAATACTAGAGAAGACACATGTGTTTGATACATCTCCTGACCATCATGCTGATCATTATTAGAACCACCATCATCTTCATTGTCATCTCCATCACCATTTAATTCATCTTATAAATCTTCTTTATAATATCCTTCGTATCCCTTATATTCTTCTTCTTCTTCACAGTTCTCACCATTTTTCTTATCATTTCCATTTTATTCATTTTCATCATTAGAAAATCTAGAAGATGTTTATTTCTATTCTTCAACTGATTCTTCTTTTTCTTCATCTACGCTTCCATCGATTAAAAGAGTCTATCTAATGTATAGGGATCTAGGAGGACTGGCCAAACCTAAAGTTGAATCAGGAGGTCTCTAAGGTAATTTATGATCAATACCTTCATCAAATGAATATTCTTCTTCCTTACCAGAAATAGAGGCCTCCTCTTCTTTCTACTCCTTATTAGAATAAACTACAACATCATCTGGCTCTATGCTAAGATACACTATATTTTTTAGCCTTGTTGGATGATTAAAGGTATTAAAATCCTCATAAATATTTCAAAATCATCAACCCATTACATCATACTAGGGTTAAAAATTATCTTCATTCTCTAAGAAATGACTTGGTAAGGAAAAAACCTCCACATTTCACCTTTGTTTCTTCTACCCCATCAACCAAATCGGTGACCTTTAGCATGGATGAAATGAACTTGGGATAATATATGATGTTTTAACTGGAATATTTCTTACACATCTCTATTATATGAACCCTAAAATACCTACATAAGTTTTTTTTTATTTCCAATTTTACAAATATAAATGATATATAAATCTTGATTTTTCATTGTTCTAAAATCAGCATTCCTCAGACACAATATATGTTATATATACATGAATAGAAAATGGTCTTCACCATCTAGCTCGATTGCATCTAGTATTCTCAATGTCCCATATCTAGTCAGTTTATCCATGGAATCCTCGTATTTAAAAGAATCATTATCATATGAATCGATCCCTAATAATCACTTAAAATTCCTTTTTGAGTTACTTTAGGTCATTTATCCCATTGACATGAATAAAAAACAACCTTATACCCATTTATCATTCTTTCAATCTAGTCTATTCCTTCCCCAAATAAAAACACATCATTATAAAATAACTGATGCAATAACATTTCATATAATGGCCTCTCATTATTCAAGAACCACTCTACCCATCACTGGTATTAGATAAATCTAAGAACCAAGGATTTTCATGAAATCAACCACTCATCTTTCATTTCTTTCTCATGAACTAATGTATGAATATCAAGATGAGGGTATTAAGGCTGTACATGTGGTTGGATTGACTATCCTCTGTTTTTCTTTGAAGGAAGCAACTCATCAAAAGAAGAAATTGTTGCACACATCACTCTAACAATTGTGACCAATGTGGATGGTTAGAACAAGTTCAATGAAAGGTGACAGGTTGTGAGAGAAGTTTAATGGAAACACATGTGGGAGAGAGCATCGAAATTAGAAAAAGTTTCTAATTTATATCATTTAGAGATATCAAATTCCAAAAAATAAATCACATTTAAAACCTAAATAAATTAAATATATAACCTATAAATAAAAATTATCATTGGTGACATAAATAACAATGGTGGTTTCTTTTCAATTGTGGGTTGTTCCGACAGTTTATTATTCCAATGTTGGTTTAACTCTGATGGTGTATAAATTCCAATGGTGGGTAAACTCCAATGGTGGGAAAAATCGTGTGGTGGGTAAACACCAACAGTGGGTAAATCCCAATGTTAGGTCACTATAAAATTAAGTGTTAACCAAAATTAATCATTCCTAATTCATATTTGATCTAATTTCATCTCTCAGAATTTTATGGCTTTGTTAAAATATTATAAAGATAATTTTTAGTTCCAATGTATTCAAGAGTTATATCACCCTTTTGAAAATAGTCTCTCAAAAAGTGATATCTTATATAAATTTTTTTTATTTGATTGTTACATACATGATTCTTATAAATATTTATTAAAATTTTGTTGTCAAATTTTTTTGTGATATGTCAAAACTAATTTCCATTATCTAGTAGCATGTTTTATCCAAAATATTTGAGAACAATAGTTACCTATAGATTTCAATTCATCTATACCAGTAGGCAATGCAATAAAATTTTGTGTCTTACTAAACCATGATAGAAAATAAAATCACAAAATATGACATGTTCTATATGTTTTTTCCTATCTAAATTACAACCGCCAAAATCTTCATCTGAATAACTTACTAGGTCAAAAACATTTCCTCTATGGTAGAATAATTATATATTGTTTGTATACATTATTTATTCAAAAATAATTTATCATAAAGTTATTGGGACTCTTTTGGGTTTTATTGAAATGGATCACACATACACAAACTAAAAAAAATGTTAGTTTGGCTTATAGATTTTTAAAGAAGATTTCCAATCAAAAATTTGTATCTAGTTTGATCGACTTATTTCCCAGTGTTATAAATAACTAGCATACATGTGGTAATAATTAGAGTTCCACTAATCTTATTTCTATCCAAAATAGTATTTTTTAAAATATATTTGGTGTTTTTACATTTATTTAAATTAATTTTTTATTTATTTTGAAAAAACTAAAAACCAAGATGGAATATTATTTTATCCATTAAACTCATTTTAAATTAATTTTGCGTAATTTTGGAAATAACTGTACAAAAAAAGATCTAAAAATAATATCATTTATAAATATTTTAAAAACTAATACATATTTTGAAATTATTTTTATAAAAATGTTTGGATCAACTACAACTTTTAAAAAACCCATTAGAAATCAAAAACTAGCTGATCTTATCGTACCAATCTCTAAGAGCTTTTTTTAAACCATAAACAGATTTTGATAGTCTGAGAACAAGATTCAATAAATGTGGATTTTTAAATCTAGGTCATTCCATAAAAAAACTTCCTCAACTATATACCTATTAAATATTTCACTCTTGAAATCAAATTTATATATTTTTAAGTATACTAGTTATTCATAAGACAATAGTAATTTAATGGATTTAATACTGTATAGAGGTGTAAAATATTCTTCATAGTCCACACCATCTTCTAGATTACACCCTTATGCAACTAGTCTAGCCTTATTTCTTACAATTATGTCTGATTCATCAAACATGTTTCTAAATACACATTTAGTTCTTATAGTTAATCTGTCCATAGTTCTATCAACATGTTCCTAAATATTATTTCTTTCAAATTGGTTATGTTCTTCATGCATGTCCATTACCCAGAGTTCATCATTTATTACATCAGAGAAGATCATCGGTTCAATCTATGATAATAAATCATGATTTTCATTGTGGTTTCTTAGATAATATCTAGTATGTATAAATATATCTAATTCTCTATCTAAAGAATCTAGAGAGTGGTATTTAATAGTCCTAACAGTTCTCAAAAAAGGGTTGATCACATCATGATCTTTAACATGTTTATGTTTGAGTATTAAACTTTTCTCAGGACTGGATGATTTTTATTTATTTTTTATAGTTATATCATAAGGGTTTTCATTTATTTTTAATTTGAATTAGTAATATTTAAGGTTTTCTAAAGGAGTTGTAGGATCATTTGTTCTTGTCTCATCAAACCTGACATGAACAAACTCTTCCCCAGTCTTAGTTCTTTTTTTAAGCACTATATAGGATTATATATATGTTGAATAAATAAGGAAACTTCTTTCATCACATTTAGTGTTAAACATGTCAATATTATCCATCCTATTAAAAATAATGACTTTTTATCAAAATATACTAAAATAATTTACTTTAGAATTCATATTATTACAAATTTCATAATGTTTTTTGTTCAATATTAGTGTAATTAAAACTCTATTAATTATATAATATAATTTTATCAAAACAATTTAACAAAGGTAGATTGATATGTCATATTTATTAACCATTTTACATGCTATCTCTTGAAGTTTTATATTTCTTCATAAAAAAATCCATTTTTCTTAGGGGTACTAGGATTAGAGAAGTTGTGGTTATAGAAATTTTTTAAGAAAATGGATTCGAAGTCTTCAGTTTCAAACTCTCAGTCACGGTCACTTCTTAAGGTCTTAATCCTAAGTCTAATAAGATTTTATATTAATTTAGAATACTTTATAAATTAAAATGAGGATTCACTTTTGTGAGATAAAAAAGAATACCCAATTATAACTAAAAAATTTCATATAAAAAGACATAAACATTATTCATACCATTTAAACTAAAAACTATTAATGGTTCAAACAATTCTATGTGATCCAACTCAAGAGGTTTAGAAGTTGAATCATATTTATTTAATTTAAAGTATATTTGTATTTTTACCCTTTTTACAGGGGTTATATACTTTAACATTTGGGAATTCATGTTTGGGTATATCTATAACTAACACTTTCTTATAAATCTTTCTATATGAGTAACTATTTTAGTGGAATAGTCTCTTAAACCAAAGAAAATAATCCTTAAAAATGTAACTTAAACAAGAATTTTTTTTGAAATTAATCAATTAATATTAACAACATACACATTTTTATTTATTAAAGAAGTAAATACAAAAAAAATTAGAATAAAAAATATTACAAGGATTCTTTTTTAATTTCACGTGAATTCCATCATCATATATTTCTAAGATTATTATAATATTATATTTTAATCCATATATAAAATTTAATTTTGAAATATAAACTACGATAGTGTTACGGATTTTGAGAAAGCCAATTATTTTTTCATTGACATTGTCACCAAAGGTGACAATACCATCAATTACCTTTATTGGGTTTTTGAACCCTGGGTAATTTCATGCCTAATGTATAGAATAGTAGTTTTCCATGAACCATAGAATTTTATAGGATCAATTCAATTAGTTCCCCTACAAAACAAAATTTATACCAAGAATGATTTTGAAAATAATATTTTCTTTGGCCCATATATTTTAGTGACTAGAAAATTTTAAGACCAGATCATCTTAATGGGTTTCTTATAAGTAGATTGTAAAATCTTGGAAATAAATAATTTATTTTGTTTGATTGAATATTAACTAGTATTAAAATTTATAGTATTCAATTTAGGAATAAAATATCTCTTAACTAATTTCATCTTAACTGATTTATAAACTAAGTTGTTAATATAATTTGGTGTATTTGTTTCTTATATTTTAGTGAGAGATTATCAATAATTATTAAACCTCTAAAATTATTTTTTAATATATAATTTGATAAATTATGTTTTGTATTTATTTTTAAAAATTGAGAATTAGTATATTTCTCTACAGTATGGTAAGATTTAACACGATTAAATAGAGCATGATGTTTATTCAAGGTTTTGTATTTACTTTAAATCTCATTGAAGGTAACATCAAGAATTTCAAAATATTTAATAATTTCCTAATTTTTAAATATTATCATCATTACATTCATATTATGAATTATTTAAATTATGAAATATAGATATATTAGGTGTATCATATATGTTTTTCATGAAGAACATATTTTCTCTATCATCATTTTCTTCATGTGTTGAGTCTTAGTCACTTGAGATATCCTTAAAGGATCCCTAGTTGTATTTCATTGATCTATTATATCTTCAATATGGATCCTCAAACTTTTTTTATTTTAACATGGGATCTTCATCCATGAAATTTCCTTTTCTTTTACACTCATAACATGTAATCTCATATAAATTATTATCTATTTTATGGTCTTAATTACAATTCTATCAATTGTCATAGTATCCCCTATAACTTGGTTTCCATAAGAGTTTTTACTTTTTATATAATTTATTAAACCATCTATATAGATGGGACATCTCCTCATCACTATCACCTAGTGATTCCCAATCACTAGGGATTTCAGCATGTACTTTTTGTTTCTATTTTGAATTAGTAGCCTTCAATTCTACATATTTCCTCTTTGGATCATCATACCCTTATCTTTTCCTTTAATCTCTTCTTTTTAAATCATTATATTTCCAATAAATTACTTAACATTTAGTTTACTAAGGTTACATGATTCTCTTATTGAAACTCGTATTCTTCATCTGATCTCTAGAAGACATATCTGCTGTCGCATGATTTGATCTATGTCATACACCAAATTTCCTAACAAACTCATTGTACTCCCTATCTCAATAATCCTGAAATACATATTTGAATCATCGCATTAGGTTTAATCTTGATGGTAAAATATTTTATTTCATAAGTATTTAGACTCATTTTTTAACAATAGTTATTCCCTCTTGTAAAATAGCTAATGTCTCCCAAATTTCATGTGATGTTTTACAAATAGAAATTCTATTAAACTCATCATCTCTTAATGAAAATTAAATATCTTTCCTGGATTTAAAATTATTATTATATTATGGTTTATTAATATCAAACCATGTATCTCTATATTTTGCAGATAATTTATAGTTAACCTCTATATCAGTCCATATTTCAAAACCCATAATTTCAATGAGCATTTCAACTTTATTTAACCTTTAAATAATTATTTTTGTTATAGAAAGTTGGTTTATTGGTAGTAAAACCTTCTGTTAATTATCTATTTAATGAACTAAATTTAAAATTGATAGAAATTTTGGATTTTGAAATCATAACTAAAAACATAGATGAAAAGATTTTAAAAAAACTTTGATACCAAATGTTGGTCGTAGTGAGTTTCTCAAGAGAGGGTTAATGGAGTACAAAATAAATATGTCTATGAAAAATTGATAAATAAATTCTTTGAGTTGGATTAAAAGTGACCCGTTAATCAAAATAGAAATATGTTATAAGTTATGATTTTTTAAAATATTTCTCATTGAGTGATTATGTCTTAGTTAAAATAATATATATAAATTAATTTTTTATTTTAAATAAATTTACTTAGTAAAAACATTATATAAACACTACTTAATAAGAACTGGCAAAGTAGTGGTTTTTTTATAATTTTCCAAAAAATATTTTAATTCTTTGAATTGAAACAATACAAAAAAACAGTGGAATTAAAATAAGATGTTTAGTCTCAAGTTCAGACCTAATATTTTTCACTTTATAATCACCTACTTCCATGAAAGTTGTAAAAATATATTCTTGATCCAAAACATGTATTTCTTATATACAAAATATTTATAAGATTTTTAAGCCATATAGGGGCCTCCTCTAGAATAACTGTGGGAATAAAACAATCATAGGGCTAATATGGACCTCTTCCAAAACACTATGAGTAAAAAATGTTGATATGGTGAAGAAGAAAACTTGTATATTCTAGTTGTCGTGTAGGAGATAGTGTGTGTTGATATGAAATAAAAAACAAAACATTTCTCAAAATTAAATGTAATTAATATAAATAATAGTATAAAGATATATAAAATATATATTTACTCCGTATGATGTTCATTGTAGTCTGAGAGTCCTCCAGTTTATTTTGGAGAGGAGCTCAAGTCATGTCTCTGATAAATTTAGTACAATAGAGCATCATTATCTCTCTTGGTTCAATCTATTTGAAGGAAATTTTATGTTCGATGTAATACACACTTCCATATATGGAAGTATGTAAGAATACATCATGTAATGTTCTTCAGTAAATAGAACACTCAATCAAGTGTTCACGCTTGGCTAACATGAAAGAATTCATTATATTTCACATAAGGGTGATTTGTTTAAATATATACAACTACTGGATTGAGAAACCTCCCAAGGAACAATCATAAAAGTATTATATATCCTTGAACTTAGGTGTAACATCATTTAATGTTATCTAAAATATATTATGAATAACCATTAAAATAATATTCAACACTAAATTTGATAATATAATTGTTATTAGTATTTTGTTAAAACATATCTGAATATGGATGGTGGGTCAGACAAGAAGTGAATCATTTATAGTGATGAGTCAGGATAATTGTGATTCAAAAAAATATTAGGTCCTCAATAGGTAGGCCATCCTCAATGGTGACTCATGTCAATGGTCACTCGTCTCAATGGTGAATCATCTCAACAGTGACTCATCTTAATGGTGACTCATCTCAAATGTTACTTATCTCAATGATTACTCATCTCAACTATGACTCTTATGATGGTAGGTCATCCTCAGTGGTAACTCATTTCTGGTAGTAGGTGATGTATGATGATGATATACTCTTACTGATGAATCATTCTGGGTCATTAATCGTCCAGAATAGTGAGGCTTTTTTAATGGTGACTCATCTTCAATGGTGATTCAATTTCAACGGTGACTCAAGTTTGACGTGGATCTTTTCAACACTTATCCAAACTTTCCTATACGGTGTTATATTATAAAAATATAACATAAAATAGTGAAAAAAATAATTTCCTAATTTACGTATGTTTTCCATCATTAAAAAAAGAGGCACTGATATTATCTGTTGTCTATGTAAAAAGACAACATAAATTGTCGGGGGAAGAAAATCATCCCCCCATATCAAAAAAATCCCTCCAATTATATTCAATTTTAAGGATGAGTATGGATATCATTTTTAATCATCTCAATCATGGATATTATTTTCTTAAGAGTAGTATTATATAGCTCAAATGATTTAAACAAAGAAAAAACTCATCTTAAATGACATTCCCATTATAAACCAATATGTTGCTGTGTTCCCAAAAAAATTAATGGTATTCCTCCAAGATGAGAGATGAAGTTCCCAATAAAACTTATACTCTGAGATTTTCTAATATCCAATACTTTATATTTAATGGACTCTTTCAAACATAATGAGCTCGAGAATAAATTGTAAGATAATTTGGATAAAGGGTTTACATGTAACAACCATGACCCTAGTATCCCAAATTTGGTAACTTACAATATTACATTAGAAAAGATAAAAGATAAAAATACAAATGTAGTGAATATTTTATAATTTTTTGAAAACAATATTTTTTACATGTTTCCCAATTTACAAGGGGAATAGAAAATAAAACATTATACATAATAAAATCTAAAAAATTCATCCTTAAGAAATCATTCAATGATCTATCCTCCATAGCATGGGTAAAGGAAGAATAATTAAGACTGAGAATAATTGATCAATAAAGGATAAGTTTAATTAAACATAACTTGAATAAATAATTCATAATCAATATAAAAGTATAAAATAACTAAACCCGCATTCCATTTAATCAATAAAATTTTCACAATCTGAATCATCGGATAATATGATTGTAAAAATATCATTGATAAAAATAACTAAATTATTAACTAAATGATTAATTTTTAGATTTCATGTTTCCTTAGAATATAATACATTTACCATCAAGACATTTCCTAACCTATTTTAATAATTATGTGTTAAAACACATTTAATTTTCCAATTTATTCACCTTAGGAGACAACCAATATATCAAGGGGATCGTATTAACCAATAACCAACCCATGTATTTCATGTCCAAATAATTCATCATATATCAAATAAAAAATTTAATTCACAAAAAAATATTCATCATAATATATTCATATAGAGAAAAAGGTATTGATTTCTTTTTATTTCTCCAGTTATTCAGATAACATTCCAAGTAAACATAATATGTTAAAATGGTATAAGGTTTAAGAATTAATCAAATGAATAAACTATGTGTATAAACTATAAATCTAAATAAAAAATAAATAAAACATAAGATAATAAAAATTATTTTCATACATAACCTTAGTATGACATAATCAATAAAATAGGTGTTTAACCCAATTAATGAAAAATAAGTTAGGAATTCCCTTAACACTTTATCATCAGTCAAATCATATGCCCCATAAAATGTAAAATTATCAAATGAAAAATTTGATACTATTAAGATAATTAGATTAATTACATTATATATGAAATAAAATTATACATACACCACATATAAGATATAAGTGGTGAATAAAGTATATATCCCCCAAAAGTGAAAGTGATATGAGAAACCATTACCTCATACTTCCCTTTAGTGGTGCAAACATTGAACCCTATACAGTTGTTTAAAGAGTATTTTTAATTAATTCTAGAACCATATTCATATTTATAATATGTTCTATGATCATTTTGTAATATATCATTACTCATTAATTAATAATATATCATTTTCATTGTTTTGAGTGTTAATCCCCTTATTTTATCATAAATATTTTTTGATGAATGTCGTAATTATTTTGAATTGGATATAGATTAATAATTTATATATTTATATTAATGTTACAAATAACATAGTTAATAATTTAATATAGTTTTATAACTATTATTGAATATTGAACATAGGAAATGAATCGCATCATATTGTGGAGATGGTAGGATGTACCTACGCACGAGAAAAGATATCATTACATTAATGGATAAAAATGTAAGTAAATGAGTGATATATTAGTTATATATATTCTGTATCATTTCATAAGAACCATATCTAACCACTATAACCATCATTATAACCATCCATATAATGTGGTTTGGAAAAACAAATTTCCTCATGAAGTGGAGATGGTAAGTCATATATATTCATGGGAAATGAATTTTTTGTATGATGGATAAAAAGTGTGTTATGGTTTTTCCATTATCATAACAACATATAAGAATATATTTGATACTGTAGTTATTAATTTATCCTATAAACAATAAATGAAGATGAAGTAGAAGATGAAGTAAATGTTAAATAGTTTGTAAAGTTGATTACCTCTTCTTCGAATGACATACTTTATAATTTCTATTAACGGACCTACGGTATGTACTAGTTAAAAAACTATTTTTTATAGTGTACTTTTCACATTAGTTTTTTGTAACCCACATGAATATCTGTCTTTATTAACTTTTCACATCATTTTTTATAAAACTAACATCAAAAAGTGAGTATTTTCTTCTCTTTAATGTCGGTTCTATAATTTAACCAATGTGAAAATTGGGTTTTTTACATTGGGTATTGTATAAAAGATGTGAAATCCGTTTTTAACATCAGTTATAATATAGCTGCTGTTAGAAATAATTTAAAAATTTATTTATCTCCAGATGGTTTAATTACTCGTCCTTCCATTATCGTGACTGAGCTCTCATTTAATGCTCACTAAATCCCCAACCTTCTAGTTTATTCAATATGGTGGTATTAATATCAACTTATGATCTAAATTGATCCATAGGGTTTCTTCTTCCATGGTTTATGCATCGAAAATAGATATGAAGTAAACTAAAATATTTTCACATCTCTCTTTCCATACATTATTTCGCTACAAATATCTAACTGATGATTGTTCGACCAAGTGTTCTTCATTCTCACATTACCATCATCATAAATTTGGGTTTTTTAAGGATAATCATTTATTGTTTATCTAGGTTTTATTTTGGTCATTCATTTATTGATAGTTTACATTTTTTGATTTTTTTTTTTTTTTGAATTTATCCCAATCTTATAACATTAAACTAGGAAACCTAAACAACCCTCTACATAAAAGTTCATTTTAGTAGTAATAATGGGTTTTCTAACTTGATGATGGTTTGTTCATGGTGATTGTTGAAAAATAAGATAGTTTTCATTGTTTAACATTCGATTCTATTCATTGTTTTTCCTAGTGAACTTGCAATTCCGTGGATCTTCTTTTTGTTAAATATAAATGAGTTAATACCTTCAACATCGGTGCATTATGTAAAATTTATTTTTGGATATTCTATTTTATGAACTAAATATAATAAAAAATTCCTTCTTTGTTATTATAAAATAGTTACCAAATTTTTACTCTTTAATTTTTTGAATCAAACATGATAATAAATTATAAAGAAATCTAGGAGTCAAATTACTATCATGGTTAAATATTAGAAGATTTTGATTTCTGATGGCTTCAATATTTCAATATAACAGTGTGTTCCCTAAATTTTTAACCATGGAATATAAATTATATTTTAATTTTTAATTTCCTTTTTGGTTTTCCAAGTCAAATTATTCAATTATTAGAAAGTAGCATAATAAGAAAAATCTACTGTCCTAGATATTTTTTTGGTCTGCAACTTTTTGGAACATGTTAATGTTGAATTCTCATTGCACACCAAACATGATTAGGATGGTATATTCAACTATAATTTTATAATTTGTTTATTCATTCATGATTTTATTTAATGTGATAGTTTTTAAAACTAAGACTCAATTTATGATTAGGTTATATTGTTAATTATAATATAGAATAATTTTTTTATTTTTTTAAATAATCCACTATGAATTAATTGTTCTAATTATATATATATATTTTTTTTGGATATTGATTTATGGATATCATTGTATTTATTTTTTAATAATTTCATGAGGTTATATTCATTTATTTTTTACTTATTACATTTTTTAAAGGAAACTATTATGTAATTGTTTTTCCAAATGATTGAATTTTCTCATCAAAACTTTCTACATTCCATCAAATGTTTCTATTTTGGGTTTTCTATATTTTTCGATGTCATTTAAAATATAAATATTTTATAAATTACTACCATTTTTTATTTTATTTTTTTGATATTTTTTTATATATAATTAATCGATGTTGGATTAATACACCCTGAATAGGTGTAGAATATAAGGGAGGTGTAGATACTTTTTTAGAATTCACTAAATGAAGTATTCCAAACAATGACATGTTATTATGTCGATGCTCAAAATTATTAAATTTGAAGAAGTTGAAAAGCAGTGAGATCAAAGATCATTTAATTTTTTCGGATTTTAAAATGAGTTAGAACCCTTAGACTAGTAATAGTGAAACCGGGCAGAATTCTAGATCTATTGATGATAGTGCTTTTCAAGAGGATAAATATGATATACTTGATCAAATGATTCATGATATTGATTTATTGGTAATTGAGAAACAATTTAAAATTAATAATTTATATGGTGAAGTTGAAAATACATTGTATTCGAGCTGTACAATATATACAGTTTTAACAACATGGTTATTATTGATAAAATTGAAGGAGAAACATGGATTGAGTGGTAAGAGTTTTACTGAGATACTATAATTTTTGAAATACATTCTTCCAAAAGACAAGATTCTTTTATATTAACATTTTATGGCCAAGGAAATATTATGCCTGAGGGGATCGTGGTATTAGAAAATGCATGTCTTCTTAAATTGTTGTGTCCTATATATGAAAGAACACGAATTTATGTCAGTGTTTCCTAAATTTGATTCATAAAATATAAGTTGAAGAAAAAATAACAGGTTGATTTGTAAGTTTTAGAGACCCCTGACAAATAATTTAGGAATTCTCGTATAATTCTTCATTTTTAACATTTATTTGATAAATCACATGATGAAAAAAGGTAAATATTTAATGTTGATGAGTAGATATGTTATGGAAAATGTTTTCATCCAGCTGATTGTCCACAGTGGAAGAAAATTGATCACTAGTTTTGTACATTTGGAAATGACGTTATACATTTTAGACTTGAATTTTTCATAGATAGAATGAATCCATTTCAAATACTTAATAGCCCACAGAGTTCATGTCTTGTTTTATTGGTAATTTAAAACTTATCTTCAACATTTTTTATATGAAAAATATTCCATTTGGATTTTAATGCTCTATGGACCAAAAAAATCCATAAATGATATTTATTTTTACTTTTCACCATTAATTCATGATTTAAATGTGTAATAGAATGAAGATATATGGGTGTATGATCCTTATAAAATTGATTTCTGTTCAATTTCATGCCATGATTATGTTCACTATAAATGACTTCCATGAATAAGGAAATTTTTTAAGATAATGTTTTCAGGGGAATAAATCATTTCCTATTTTTCTAATAACTGTCTTCTTATTTTCAACTACATCATGGGTGAATAATAGTATACAGGGTTCATCAAAAGTTTTTGAGTATGGATCAGTCCTATAGAATATTGAAAATGGATTTCAATGGCTCGTAGGAATTTTATATTTCTTCAAAACCATTATCCATAAATCTTTACATTGAGAGGGTGAAAAGCATTGATGTGAAATTTGTAAATACACATAAATATAGTTATCATAGAAATATTTAGAAGAAACAATCAATATTTTTGGTGCTACCATATTAGAGATAAAATGAGGTGAACCATAACGTTGATGTCATGTACGTGGAGAATAATATCTATAAATGTATTGTAGGGACATTTTTATATATTAAAGGAAATAATAAATAATATTTAAATGAAATAATTGATTTTCTCTCAAGGGGAAAACATTTATAATTGGCTCTCACTACGGATAGAAGGCAAAAATTCCCACCCTAGGGTTTTTATACCTTATCAAAGTGGGGAAAAACTATCATTTTTCAAAAGATTCATGATAAAAAAATTTACATTGTTATTCTTAAAAGTGTAAAACAATTGTGTCTTTATGGGATTTGAAGTTGATAAGTATTAAATATCATGATTGTCACGTCATCATGCAAGAACTTCTACAAGTTTCATTATGTGGATTATTTCCCACCCATGTAA
The DNA here is from genome assembly GCA_963277665.1 of Viscum album. Lineage (NCBI taxonomy): Eukaryota > Viridiplantae > Streptophyta > Magnoliopsida > Santalales > Viscaceae > Viscum > Viscum album. The sequence goes on from OY728136.1 coordinate 617,368,397, forward strand.
GAATGACTATCTTGAAGGTGTGTTTTTTAATTCAATTTGTAATAAGTTGATCGATTTGAATTATTTAACAGTTTTTGGAAAATGAAGTTGTTTCTCCACTTTTTCAATTGGAAATTTATTTTCCTCCATCTTTAGTGATATCAGGGTGAATTTAATGGATCATTTAGTGGGAGAAATAATGATTTTAGGACCTTTATATCTATGTTGGATGTATCTTTTTGAATGTTATATAATGATATTGAAGGGTTTTTTTATGAATCCATATTAACATAAACTATCCATTATTGATAAGTATATTTCTAAGGAGGTTATAGAGGTTTGTACAAGCTATTTTTCTAATGTGGGGAACATTTGTATGCCTATATCCCTCCATAAACTATTTAATTTTGCGGCAAAGGGGACTTGTGGCATGATAGTCAAATCATTGACCTGTTAATAGATAAATAACATATCATTATACATTTTGAAAAATAATATATGATATTCAACCTTATATAACATTTCATAATATTGATTGGAAAAAAATTTATTCAAAGAAGAAAGATGTGTGCATTTTGAATGAGCGTAACAACACTTTATTCCATGGATTAAAGAGAACGTGAAAATAGATACATTAGAAACATTGATATGGTTATTGGGTGGTCCAAGATTAAATTTGATAACATGGTCTGGTAATGACATTAATGGCTATACTTTTCATATGAAATATCAGGATAGTATATTTGTGGTTCGGAATAACAGTGTGAATGTGTTCATAGTACCAATGCATTTTTCAAGTGTTAAAGACAAAAACCCAATCTCCACATCAACCGCATATTAAGGTTTTACTAAATAAATATGGTAGGTTTATTAAATTAAATTTCAAGTTGTGGTGCTTAAGAGTAAATTGTTTATTGGTAACAATAGTTTCTGATGCGATGAATTTGGAATGACAGTAGTTAATTTGAATAAACTGGAATAAAAAATATATTTTTTTAACAGGGAAACTCATGGAAAAAAATTCTATATTCTTGATAAATCCAATATGAAGTGGGTTATTGTTTTACAATGAAAAAAATAGAATTTTGGTGATGATACACTTGATGAAGATGCTAATTCATGTGATATCCCTAAATCCATGGAATGATTAACAAATAATATTGATGATCATGACAACGACATGTTTTGGGTAATACTGAATGATCATGATGATGGAATTTTGGAAAACAATCTTTAGTACATTCTTAATATTATAGGTTACATAAATTTTATTAAATTTTACTTTTCTAAATTTCATAAGTTAAATATTTTAATTTTATTTTCCTTATTAAAACATGTATTCTAACTAATAAGTAAACTTTTTTGTTTATATTAGTTTATTTTTGTATTGTTTCCCATGATCACCCTTGGGTTACTTATCTATTAATTTATTTTTTTGAAAACCAATTATGTTAAATTTATCATTTTAAATGAAAAAACATATATTGTATAAGATTACATTATAAAAAAAATCATTCTGTTTGTAAAAATGATTTATCAGGTTGTAAAATTATTACTATCATTTCATCTCTTATTAATATTATGTTGTTTTTATTCATTTATGTTATTTCATCTCTCATTGATATTGTTATAATTTTATTTGACTGTAAATTTTTGTAATAAAAATGTATTATTCTCAGTTTACTTTTCTTTTGGTTTGATAATTGTTACTTTTTTATTTATATTTGTATGTAATTGTTGGATTTGTATATTTTTTTGATAATTGATGTTTCTTTAATTGGTATGGAAATTACATATCAATCCTCTAATCAACCATATATTTTTGGATATGATCATACTCTTTTTTATGGGGAGGAATGTACACATGCTCATGTTGATGAACTTCCTCATCCTTCATTAAACGGTAAATTTACTTCCATGGGGGTGAAAAATAGATCTATGGTTGGTAAACATGGCACCACTAATTTACTAAAATTATCAGTTTCCTGTACCCAGGAACAAAGTATACATTTGTAGTTTGATGAAAATGATATTCTAATAGGTCAAAAATCAAAACACTTCTAGAGTTTTGTATCAATACTAGCTTGAAGAATATTTTTTTTATTTCAATATTGGTGAAGTGTTAACAAAGAGCCATTATCACTATTATAGGATACCATATTGGTAAGCTTATTTTTTATTATTTTAATTATCTAGAAATGTTTCTAGTAATATATGTTTGTCCCCTACTCATCATATGATATTTGATATACCTAAAACTAGAGGAATCGGGACGAAATATTTATCATTGGCAGCTAGAAGATAGATGGGTTTTAAATCATCCCTCACATCTCAGTTCATTTTTATGAAAAGACAGCCTAGAAATCGATGTGATATATATCCATTTATAGTTAAATATACATGGAAACAATTTTATGAAATTAGATTAAGAGAATAGTTTTTATTAATTGTAATGTTACATTTTTATAATATTTTTTATATTAATGAACCTATCAATGATTTATTTATTATTAATTCTTAATTAACAAAAATCAAGGAGATGTCATCAAGAGATTCAAGATAGAAAATTGTTCCCTCATACGTTATCTCAATGAGGGAATACGTTATTAGAAGAACACATGCTAGAAGAAAAACCTCAAAATATGAGAGCTAGGTCATCTAGATCTAGAGAGGTTTCTCAAATTCCCCCTGCGAGAGATGAAAAATGAAAGAGGGGTTAAATGGGGAAAAAGGAACAATATATTAGGTAAGCGTCAAGAGTTGTAGATGATAAGATTATAAGAAGTTTATTTATTTATTGAAGTTAAATCAACTATTTATATATTTTGATTCAATATATATATATTTAAATATTTAAATATTATATATAGGATTCTCATTTGGAGAAGAGCACATAGGGAGTATTGGGAAAGCTCGAACACCCAAGTCATGTATGAGGATACCCGATAAGTGTATTGGTAAGAAAGGTGTTCCCATATTTGGAAGCTTATTCAAATAAAAATGTTTATAAAAATATATATAATCTTAGGAATAAATATTTCAGGATATTCATGTGACAATGGATGAAAACATTAGAGATTCAGTATATGAGATGTTTGCAAACATGCAAGGAGTATTCCGGCCTGCTGATCCGACTACTCCACCTATACTAGTAGATCTCACTCCTCCTATTTATCCTACTGACACATCTATTTTTCTAGACCCCACTCCAACATATCCTACCCCAACACCCATTTTTCCATGGTTTCCTTGTTTCTATGAGTTTTATATTAATGATCCTTATAATATTGTTCCATATGAGATGATATATTATATCAATGATACCATTCATTATTTCCAGATTAAGATAGAGCATTATCGGGTCACTACACAATATATTATATATATGTGTGTGAATATCAACAAAAAATTAATATCCTACATATAAAGTAAGTATAGTAGGCCAAAGTATCGATCATTTTTTAGTTTTTTCTTTTAGACTACTTTGACATATTACCGTAGAGGTATGCATATAGGTTATATTTTATTTCATTTTGTTAGTATTTTTTCTAATTTTAAATTTAATATATTTATCTAATTTTTTATAAGAATAAATTAATGGTAAATAAATATTTTATAGACAATAAAAAATTATGTGTTCCATGACTTCAGATGTAGATTCTTCTGGTGTTCATTGATTGTCAACATACTAAATATTTTTATAAGAAGTATATGTCATTAAAATTGATGCTTATATTTGTGCATGTGAAATGAATGAGTGGATTTAGAAAAATTATTTCATGGATCTTGTAGCTAGAGATCAATTGGGCATCAAAACGATGCATGTTTTCCCATGTATGTCGACAAAAAATATCATTCCATTAATTTATTGACAATTTATAATTATGTTTTATTTGTATTAGGTATCTATATAAAATGTATAGAAATCATGATAAGAAAAATTTATGTGGATTTATGGACCATAAAGTTAATCCACCTTTAGCTTTGACAATGACCAATGCTGAAAGAATAGTTTATATAGGTAAAATATTTCAGAAGAATGTCATTAGTCAGTGTTGGATGTTTTCATATCTTGAAAGGAATGAAATATTTTTTTTTCAAAATGAGTTATATATCACTTAAAATATTAAAAAATCATATTAAATTTTATTTTATAATAGTGTTATTTGGATTTTGGGAGTTTTTTGTCCAAGAGAGAAGATATTGAATTAGCTATGCTCTATTCGTAATGAAGTGAGAGAAAATATTAAAAATGTATTTAACACATATGTTTGATTATTTTAATATTTTTTTATATTATAGTGAATAAAATTTATCATATTAATATTAATTTCAAACAGTTCAAGAAATTTATATAGATTTATGAAATATAAAAAGTGTACCAGGATCAATTTGGTAAAAGCTAAGGTGAATTTTCATTTCCCATTACTAAATTGCGGATATATTAATTAAAAATGTTATTCAAAATTAAAAAATATTTGATATAGTTCCTGTAAAAACAAGGTGTAATTTATTGTAGAGATTATGTTTTATGATTAATGTATGAAATAATTTCAATAGGTATAGTTACAAAGTTTCATAAGGTTAGATTCCTTTATAAATCTTTCCATAATATTTAATATTTTTCAATGAAAATACAAGTTGAATTATTTATTTAATATATTTGTATATTTTTTTATGAATAACGGAAATATTCCTTATAGGATTTGATACATTTAAAAGTTAAATTGGGAAATCATTTTACAGGTTTGATTGTATTTTTGTTTATTTTAAATTTCAATAGTGTGTGTCTTTTTCTGGTTTTTCTGCTTCCTTTTCTATTGCCTTTTTTCTCCTTTTTTGGCTTCTATTGGGCTTTATGTGGAATGAATGTATTGTTTTTTTTAAAAAAATCATGTCATTTATTAGATAATAGATGTGGAAAACAAATTACACATTGTTATCATGTCATATATCCAATAATCGACATGAAAACCCATTTATCATGTCGGATATTTTAAATAACCAACGTGTCAGATGGAACATATGTTTTTCATTCTGGTTATTGAATAAATGACGTGAAAAAAAATTATGCACTATTTCTAGGTCATTTATTCAATAACCGACATGAAAACTAATTTATCAGGTTGGTTACTTTAAGTAAGCAACATGATAAAGGGTGCGTAATTTTTTTACATCGGTTATCCAATAACTGATGTCAAAAATAAATGATGCACTATTTTTTACATCGGGTTTCCAATAACCTATGTGAAACCCCAATTCTAGATATTATTTATAATTTTGGTTGTTATTAACTGACATGGAAACTTTATTTACTTGGTCCCCTATAATAAATTCCTTAAAACTGACCTGAAAAATCATAAATATGATGTAACAAATCGTTTAGGAACTAGTGAAGTCTTTTAGAAGTACCAGAACATATATAAATTAAATAACGATGTTTATAATAGAATTTGTTTATGTTTTTTCAATAGATATGGCTCAACGTTGTGTAAATAAGTGATGGATGGAGTTCCCTTTTATAATTGAGGGAAAGGGGACTTTTGAAAACATTCAAAATATTAAATTAATATAAATTAATTTTTAATAAAAAATGGTTCTAGAGTGATTAATTTAAAATATAAGATTGTTATGGGTCTAAATATTCTCATCCAATAATTTTAAGACATTTTTAGATCACATTGTTACCCTTATCTATTAGTTTGAACCATTATTTAATCACAATAACTCTTACTATGACAACAAGGATTTTTTCTCTTAGTGGGTTAATGTTGTAAAACTAAAACACCAAACGACCCATAAATGCATAATTTGTGAAATATGAGAACAAATCCTTGTTTTTGTGAAATATTGAATATTTTTAATAATTATATATCATTTAATAAATTATTATTTATTTTAAAATATTGTTAATGTCAATGTTGACACTATTCATTACTTTGATTTTTAAAAATCTAATTTGAAAAATATAGCTTAAAAAATTATAATACAACCATAGCATGTTAATATCATCTATAAAATTATTTTATTACATTAATTATGTAAATTATATTTAATTTAATTTTTAAAAAAAAATTAATTCAGATTTCTATTAGAAAAAGAACTACTAAATCATAGTTGTGAAAGGATTTAAGGTAATTGTTTCTTCTCAAAAAAGTAAAACGAAATTACAATAATAAATATAATTATTTTATATTTATAATTAATATTTATAGTATAACATATCCTCCTTATAAACCCATATTAAAAATGAAAAATGCATTAATCCTCTGAGTATTACATCCTTGACTTTTCTATAAAAATTATATTATAATTATCATCATCTCATCTAAGTGACAACTAAAGTTTATAATTTCAATAATTATATGATTATGGTCAAATATAAGTCATAAATTAATATTTTGACAATATTTAAGAAGAATTTTTAGTGCTTATTATATTATTTTATCATAAATTACTCAATTAACCCTTTATCGTGGTACCAAATATTACCAAGGATGGTATTCATATTGGTAAAACATAAAGGGGACCAATTTAAAAAATAAAGAAATCATGAATCCAAATATGGAATCCATTTTTCATAATTTCAAATATTTAACTTTAATAATTTAATATTAATTAAACAATAAAGTGAAATGAACAAAAAATTTAGAAATAATCCCAATTAAATACGAAAATGGTTTTATAAATGATTCACTAATGAAATTGATTCTAATGAAATTAATTAAATTATTCATAATATACTATATCTAATTTCACTTTGAAACACTCATAAAATATAACTTAAAAATGGTTGAAAATAAAAAATAGTTTTCAATAAAATCTATATTTGTCATTATTCATTGGTAAATAAATATTTTATGAGTGATGAAAAAACACCCTAAGTAATTTTTAAATTATGATTTTAAAAATTATGTTTATTTTTTAAAATATAATTTATAATACTTTCAATATTAATTTTTAAAAAAATATCTCCATTAAAAGGTGATAAAATTTAATTTAGAAAGCTATTTTTTTATACATAAAATTGGACTTATTATTTCCTTATTCCAATAAAAATATTGGGTAAATGTCTAAACATTTGATAAAATATATAATATATAAATTTTCTAATTCTTTTAATACTATTAACTCCCACCAATTTAACTACTAAGTTAAAATAATATTTCATTGTTCATATGAACCAGGTGTTGCATCCAAAATAAGCTATCAAAGTGATTAAATTTAAAAAAAGACATACCATATAATATTATGGTTTCAGATTAACAATTGATTTAATAAATTGCATCCTATAAATTTGAAATTTCACATTAAAAATAAAAAATTTCTACCTGTAATTTTTTTGGGAAACATATACTTTAAATAGGGTTACTTGAAAATACTCTTAATAAGAGGGAATGGTAATTTCAAAGGCCACCAAAAAAATTGGATTTAGTATAGTAGAACATAATAAGTGAAAACGTGGTCACAGAAGAAAAATATAACTATCATTATCATATAGAGAGTGATATATAATATATTTACTAGAAATGTGACCATCAAAACCCCATAAATTTGTGATAGTTTAAAAGACTATTGATTCATCAATAAGAAATTTAAATTAATAACATTTTACTTTCAAACTACCTTTCCTTGAATTGATATATTATTTTACTATCTATATAAGCACTTTAGAAAATAAACTAAAATGATTTCATTCTAGTTCATAAGATTAATGTGATGTTTTAGTTATTCCTTGAACTATTTCTACTTCATCTCTCAGCATATGATTTATCATATGGTGAAGTATTTATTAATTTATAAAACCTCTTACAAAGGTCAACAATAACAATTTTATAACTGGTTAAATTTTCCAAAATATTTCGATCAGACACTTTAGAAATAATGCCATTTATTTTTAAAAATGAACATTTCATTTCTTCAAACAGCACGATCTATCTCTAAATCATCCCATTCTAAACATGTGAATTCCTTTACCAATAATTCTCTTGAAACATGGTAATAATATTAATTTCCATAAAACCTTATTTAAGAAAAATAGTTTGTTATTAATTATTTAAAACACATGTTATCGGATATATTCAATAAATATAAAAGTGTTTTGAACTCCATTAATGAGAGTAAACCCCACTTTTTCAACAAGTCGATAATCATATCCCAGATATTATGCACTATGTTATTTACATTATCCATATAAATAATCTATTTATTCCACCACAATTATCACAACATCTGGATCAATATATGGGTTATATTTTCCTCTATCATATATTTTCCAAGAATTCAAACTTCCCACTGAATCAATTTTCTTGGTAAAATTCAACACATGTTTTCAAATCCTTAAATAAATGTAATCTGGTACAATCCTTGTATATTTTATAATTCAAATAAATAATACATCATTCATAAAATAATCAAATAAAATATTTCTTCAATCCATAAAAAATAACATTAATAATTCCTCTCCATCTCTTCTAATATAATAATCTTGACCAAGATACATTAACTTCTTTTGTGGTGTATTCCATTGAATCATGGTACATTCTTTTACTTAGTGTCTTATATCTATATAGTTGAATCATTGTACATTTCAAACATTTTTTCCATTGAAATAAAAAAACAAGGTGTCATTTCTCTCTAAACATGTATAAGCTATTAATACTTTTAAGATTTTACCAGGTTGATCCCTCCCAAAATTTTCACATGTGGAAAAATATTTCTTTCCCTTCCTCCCTTTATACATATTTTTCCTTATTTTCCAATTCTTCTCTTGCTTCCATTTGAATCCATATGATTTGTATAATTCATTAGTTTCTTTGTTCTAGTATGATATTATGTCACCATATGATTAGCATTTTTGGTAGGCTAATTACCTTTGAAATATTGGATTATGTTTATAAAATATTATATCATCCTTACTCTTCATATCACATCCATCGGCGATCTTCAAATTATTTCTATTACGTACCATTTAAAAATGACTACATGAACTATATTAGATAATCATTATGGAATATAATGTATAATCCCAAAACAAGTCAAATACTAAATATAAATTAATAAATTATATATAGTTGATCTCTTAATCATAAACATGGGTCTTTGGGATGTTATTCTCTTCTAATCCTCAAAGTAAATCTTAAGGATATTTTCCCAAATATATGATTTCAAAAATCCAGTTCCCAATTTTTTCTACTAAACACCCTCTAATACAAACTATACTGACCTTGACCATAGTATCCCAGAGATTATTCCTTAATTTATTAAATTGTCATAGTTAAAATATTTAAATCCAAAAGGGCGGAATAGTTTATCATTTTTAAATCTAGATTACATAAATGGTACGCATTTTACATTATTAATAGAAAATAAACCATAATAAATAATAAAATATAATAAAATTAATCCTTGAAAGCTCATTCAATGATATCGTCATTGTAACCTAGGGAATGGTAACAAAATAAAGATGATATAAAATTATCATTAAGGGATTAGTAAAGAAGAATATGACTTGGATTAATAACTAATAATCAATATGGAAACGTAATATTATTAAACACACTACCATTTAATCAATTACATTTTCACAATAATAATCCTTTGATAATATCATAGTGAGAATATCATGGATACAAATAACTGTGTTCTTAATGAAATGCATAATTATTTGATGTCTTTCTTCCCAATAACCTAATAAATTTACCGCCATAACCTATTATAAGAAAATTTAATTTTAATGGGTAAAACCCATTTAATTTGTCCAATTTATTTATCTCATGAGAGAATTGATTCATCAAGGGGATTGAATTAAATAGTCCTCAACCGATTTATATCATGTGCTAATAATTCCACATATATATAATAATAAATTTAATTCAAAAAAATTTATCTTATAATAAAAAATATTTATTGAGTAAAATATATGGATTTAATATTTTTCCCCAATTATTCAAATAACTTTCTAAGTAAACACTATATCGAAAATGGTAACCGGATTAAGAAATAATTAAATTAATCAATTATATTTATATTTTCTAAATACACATAAAACAAGTAGGAATAAAACATAAGATAATCATATTTATTTTCATATATAACCTTATCATCATATAATAATTGAAATATATGTTTAACCTAATGAATAAAAATTTAATTTGGAAATCCTTTACTACATTGAAAACATTCATAATGTATTCCCCATAAAAGTAATAATTATGAAATAAAAAATTTAATATGAATAATATAATTATATAAATTATATAATATATCTAAAGGTATTTTATATACACAACACACACTAAATAAGTGGGGAAGAAGTCATATATCTCATAGAAGTAAAATTGAGGTGACAAACCCTTTCCTTGTGCTTCTCATTAGTGATGCATACTTTTTCCACATGTATAATGGTTTAAATAATATTATAAATTTTTTACATAACCATAATAATATTTATAATTTATTATATGATCCTTTTATGACATCCCATCACTGGTTCTTAATATTAGTTCCACATTTTATTTGTTTCGAGTGTTAATTGCCTTTATTTCTATTGCAAATTTTGTCCTGAATGTCCCAGTTATTTTGCATTATATATAGATACATAATTTCTAGGATTATATTAGTCTTATAAATATCATAATTAAAAATTTAAGGTAGTATTATTAGCATTCTTTAATTTTTACCATTGGAAATGAATAGCATCGCATCGTATAGACGGTAGGTCGTATGTACGCACGAGCGATGATGACATTCCATTAATGTATAAACAGTAAATAATCAGGTGACAAATTAGTTATCCAGAATAAATATCATGTCATATGTTCAATTTATATCCACTATATAAGTCATTATAATTATCCTTTTTAATGTGGCCATTAAAAACAAATTATACCAAGATCTGGAGATTGTAAGTCTTATGTATGCACATGTGGTGATTTTGTTTTTATTCAGATGGATAAATGGTGGAATATTGTTATCATGTACCAATAAAAAGATTTAATAATATATATAATTCAATATTTTTTAAATTTATAATGGAAACAACATATGAGGAGGAAGTATAAGAATAAATAAACCTGAAATATTCCGTAAAGACGATTACCTATTCTTCAGAATGCTTATTTTAGAACTTATCGTAAAAGACCTAGGGTAGGTATTTGGGAAATAAAATAGAATCTATTACATAAATAAGGATTTTAAGAAGAGAAATGGTTATGGATTTGTAGATCTATATGGTTCAATGTGGTTTAAGTAAGTGAAGGATGTAGTTCTCTATTATAATTGAGGTGAGGGGCACTTTTAGAAACTCTCATAATATTACATTAATAAAAATCAAGCTTTAATAAAAAATGGTAAAATTGATTTATTTTAAATGTAATAAGGTTTTAGGTCAAAATAATCTCATCTAATAATTATTATACATATTTAAATCAAATTATTATGTTTATCTTTTGGTTTTAACCCTTATTTAGCCACTTAAACTCTAACCAAGGTAACATGGATTTATACACATGGAGTGTTAATATTATTACAATGAAATGATAAATGATTAAAAAGTGTATAATTTATTGAATTTTAAGCCTTATTCCATAAATTTAGGTGAATTTAATATTTTTAATAATTTTATATCATTTAAAAATTATTATTTATTTTGAAATATCATTAATGTCAATTTTGTTACTATTCATTACTTTGACAATTAGAAATATAAATTAAAATATATATCTTCAAAAATCTTTTTTAAAACATCCCTAACATATAAATTCCATCAATAGAAATTATTTTAGTACATTAAATATCCCAAATTATATTTATTTTAATATTTTTAATAAAATTTATTTGATATTTCCAGTAGTAAAATAACTAATGCATCACTTTTTCAAAATCCATTAAAGTAATTATTTCTTCACTAAATAAAAAAATGAACTTCCATGATGACAATAAATCTTTCATATTTCTAATTACAATTTATATTAGAACAAATCCTCTTAATAACCTAATATTAAAATTGAAATAGTTTTTAAAATTACAAGTATAAAATCATTGATTTTTCGTTAAATACAATATTATAAATGTCGTAATCTCATCTAAATAACTCCCAAAGTGTATAATTGAGATAAATTGAGGGTTATAATCGAACAAATTCCATAGAATAAATTTTTGGCAATTTTTATGGTCATTTTCAAGTACTTATCATTTTATTTTTGACATAAATTATCCAATTTACCTGTCATCATGGTAGAAAAAAATACTAAGTTTTCTATTCATTTTTGTAAAAAATAAAATGGGAATATTTAAAAATATTAAAACCATTTTCTTTTACATATTCCATCTATTTTATAAATTCAAAAAACATAAGTATGAGAATTTAATTTATAATTAAACTGAACAAATAAAATGAAAAATAGCTTTTTTAGAAAAATGCCACATTAAATAAAAAAATGGTTTCTTGCCAAATTAAACCATGAAATAGATTCCAATGAAATTAAAAAGATTTTCAATAATATAATATAACTAATATTAGATTTAAAAAAATATAAAATAAATATTTTAAATGGTTGAAATTCAAATACAATTTTAAATAAAAATAGGAATTTGTCACTATTCATTATAAAATATATATTCATTGAAAAATATCAAAAATTCATCCTAAGATAATTTTTGCATTATAATTTTAAAAATAAAATTTATTTTTTCAAATAGAATTTAAAAAGTATGAAAATTTCTGTTTTTAAATATGTTCTCCACTGAATATATAATATATAAATTTCATAATTTGGTTATTACTATTCATTCCCTCCAATTTAATGGTCATGTTATAATATTATTTTTTTGTTTTTTTAGTTGGGTGTTATATGAAATATAATCTATCAAATAGATTATATTTTAAAATATACATAGAATAACATCTTAGGATGTTACATTATATCCTCTAGTGATTCTCCTTGGGTTGCACCAATAATTGTTTTCAAGAATTAGAATGGGTCAATGTTCGTCTACATTGATTATTGTGAACTAAACAAGATCAGAATAAAGAATGAGTATCCTATCACATGAATTTCTAACATGTTTGATTAAATGAATTAATCCTTGTACTAATCTATGGTGGATATTCATTTACAATATAATCACATAAAGTTGAAGAAGAAGAATACACAAACTATTTCATTTCATATGAGGTACGGGAAGTACATGTTCATGGTGATTTTATTTGGTCTTTTTAATACTATAGATATATTCACACACTTTATGACTAGAGTATTTGTGTATTACCATCCAAAATATGTGGTACACTTTATAGAAGATATTATTGTCTAGATCAAAATTAATGAGGTACATGAGGAGAAATATAATGTTCTACTAAGGACCTTTGGAAATGAAAATTTATATAAGAGGTATAGTTAATGAGAGTTCTAGATGCAACAATAAACATTATTGGGGTTTTTTATCACCATAAAAGGGATATCTTGGATCTTTTAAAGATAGAATAAATTAAAGGATTTCACATACCTACATCTATGATGGAGATCAATAGTTTTCATAGATTATCTAGGAATTATCAGTGATTTTTGAAAAACATCACTCAACATTCAAACCCACTAATAGATCAAACTCTGAAGGGAGTAAAGTTAGTCTGGAATAATAAATGCGAGGATATCTTTAAAGTTTCAAATAATATTCTAATCAATGCCCCTATGTTGAAATTACCCATATATAGTGAACGATTTGTTATCTATAATGATGCATCCAACGAATTATTGGTTTGTGTAATTATAAAAAATGAAAAATTGATATCATATGCCTCCCTATAATTAAATATCAATGAGCATGACAGCCTAATTCATGATCTGGAATTGGTTGTATTTTTCCTGGCATTGAATATTTGGTAAAGGTATCTCTATAGGGGAATTGTGACATATATGTGCATCATAAGGTCATCAAGTATATATTCAGAAAAAAAAAAGACCAATATGAACCAATGAAGGTGGTTAAATATAATCAGTAATTATGACTATACAATTCATTATTATCCTAGGAAAGTGTATAAAGTTGTAGATGCTTGGATTAGAAATGATCTTGATACACTCTACATGATGAGGATTGAAATTTATCCAATATTACATGACATAAAAAGGATATACATGGGGGTCATAAAAGGAACATCATCTTACCTTTCTCAAATAAACTCTCAACTATCCATTCTTGAGAGAATCAAGGATGACCAAAAAGACAATGAGATTCTACAGAGCATGGTATGAAATAATCTAGAGTTCATGTTTTACAAATATAGATATATATATTTTGGAATCCATATATGTGTCCCATTAAAAACTATAACTAAATAGGTAGATTTGGGATGATTCACATAGCTCATTATTTTCAATTCATCCTAGAAGAACTAATATGTATAATGATCTAAAGAAAAAATTATGGTAGGATATCATGAATAGGTACATTGAAGAATTTTTATTTCAATTATTGGTATTCCACTATGTCAATGATGAATGTTATAAGTATAATTATATAATTCATCCATTTACCATACTACTATAGAAATGGGGAAAACATAGTCATGTATTTTGTTATAGGACTCCCTAGGACATCTAGAAGCCATATTTCCACTTGGGTGGTAGTTGATCTCCTTAAAATGTTAGTTCATTTCATTGATATAAAGGAATATTTCTATCTTTACCAACTCACTAATATATATAATATAAGATATAAAAATAAATGTTTTCTAACTCTCCGTTATATATGATCGAGATATGAGGTTTACATCATGGTTCTAAATAAGCCTTTAGTAAATGGTGGATGCATTGTGGAGTTTGAGCATTGCTTATCACCCCTACATGAATGGTTAGTCTAAGATAACAAGTAAAACTCTATAGTATATGTTGAGACCATGTTCAATGGATTTAAAAGGATTTTGGTATCAACACCTTTTATTAGTGTCGTAAAAATATAAAAATATTTTCTATTATAGAAATAAAATGGCACCTTATGAGGTTTTGTATGAGAGTATGATTCAAAATATAGAATATTGAGATTTTTTCGAAGAGAAGAAGTCTTATTTTATCAAATATATGGTATAATTTGTTCAAAATATTAAATATAATATGAGATTTTTGAAAATTAAATTGAATAGTTACATATACAATCATTGATGTGTCAAAGAGTTTGATGTTAGAGAAAACATATTAATATGTATATCATTATAGAATGAATTAAGGAGGTTTGGGAAGAAGAGAAACCATATTCCAAGAAACGTCGGACCATTCTAGATTGTTGATCACATTGGATGTATTGCTTATTTATGGACACTATCTCTCACCTTTCTCAAGTACAACATGTGTTTCATGTGTCTCTCTTAAGGAAAAACATACTAGAACCCTCACATGTACACATCCAAAGATGATACCTATATAGAAAAAGCATTTATATGAAGTGTTTTTGTTGAAGATCCTAGATCATAGACAAAACATTCTATTAAACAAAATAACTCAAATAGTCAATATAATGTTGTGGAACCAAAATTTTGAGGTGGTAATAAGTGAACAATAATAGGTGATGTAATACAAGTACAGTCATATGTTTTAGTGTACAAAATGAAATTCCAAGGGTGAAATTTCTAAAGGGGGGGAATTTTAATGACCAGGACTTTTGTAAATGAAATTTAACTATGAATGAATAAATTACTTATTAATTACTATAGTAATAAAAAAAATTGTGTTATATTTCATTTATTATTTGGGACATTTTTTAAATATAACCTTAATTTTTCTATTGATCTTAAGATATATTTATCCATAATAACTATTGTTAATGCTTTCAATCTATAGTGACTATTCAGATTTTTTTTATATTAAGGGTTAGGATTAAATATAATTAACACAAAAAGGTTATGTGATGGCCTTGACTAGTGGAATCATACCCTATGAATCCAATTTTGGAAATCTTTTGAGGGAGATAAGATCACTGAGCTTTATCATAGTTTATGCCCAAGATGATATTCACCAATTAAAATATAGGAGAAAGGTTAATTTTAGTCTTATATAGATCACCACCCAAACAGTATTCAATGAACCACCCTATGAAAGTACTACCATCACACACCATACCATTGAGAAATATGATGATTTAATTAGAGGTCATGTTTATAGACAGTAATAGTATGAATTATTATATTTTAGTTTTTTAATAAATTAATGATTATATTGATCCATTTTCATTATTACATTCTATAATATGATTTTGATACAAAAACCCAAAAAATATATTTTGTGGATATATAAATTTCCAATTAAAACACACTTTTTAATAAACCCAAGTGTTTTAAAAAAAGGTTTTTTTCTACAAATATTATTTTAAATAATATTTATTTAAATATAAATTTTAATATAATTTAATGAAGTCCCATATAAATTTTTAAAGGGTAGAAAATATGTTTGTGTCTTAAAAAATATTATATTTTAATGAATAAGGAATTATATTTAAATGTTTAAATTATTATATTTATAAAATAATGTTTATAATATAATTATTATTTTTTAAATCACCATATAAAAATTATCAAATTGTTGATTTTTTAAAATATCTGAGATAGTCTAATTTTTTTGTAAAAGTTAGATAAAGTATAAATAAATAGTATATTTTAGGAAATCAAAATAGAACAAAAATAATTTAATAAATACTATATGAGGAACCAAAAACAAAAAAAATACATTATCCCTTAAAAATATTATGTTTTTAAATTTATTTTTTAAATTTTAAAAACCTATAATTAATCCCCCAAAACCTATATTATATTTTAAGGTTTTGAAAATAATTATTTATTAGCATGAATCACATCCACAACATGAATGATATCATTTAGTGATTTATTTTATTAAATTAATAAAATTTTGGAAACTAGTCCTATTAGGTAGAAAACATGGGAAAAACAATGTTACGGTTTTTGGTTTTTATTATTTAATTACATAGAGTCCAAAACCTATGTTTATAAATAAATAAATAATTTCCTTAACATTTGTTATAAATTCCCACCCAACTACGCATTCCTCTTTACTAGAAAAATTAATTTTATGTCACTATATCTCTCTAAATATCTCCCAATGTGTTTCCTATATCTTAAGAAACACCTCCTAATCTTTTAGAGGAAACCCCTCATGTAAAGGATTCATTATCCCTTCCTCTTTATTCAAGTAATTTATTTATATTACCCCTTTTGATTTCAAATTTTTCATGTTGATGTGTGTTTATACAATATCTTTTTTATCATTATGATGAACAAGTAGTGATATACAAACATTCACTCTTATTAATCCCTTCCAAGTAAAATTTTATCCCCATGTTACTCTCTCAAAAAATTTCATGGTTTTCTATGCCAAACTTTTGTAATAGGAATACTCATTCCCATATCCACTCAGGGATATTACCTTGTTGTAAATATCCTTCATTGATTAGTTATTTAAGATCCTGGGTTTTTATATCTGATATGGATCCATTATTTTTTGGTTTTAATGTTTACATATGGCCTTATGTGAGTACCCAACATGATCACAGGTGTTTAAGGGTTGATCAGGACTTGTTCAGATATTAGAGCATGAGGTTGTGGTGTTTTTGTATTGGTGCATTGTTTTACTAAATGGGGTGAGGTTGGCCATATAGTTTGAATAAACCATGTGAATATGGATAGAGGTTTGGTATAGTCTACACTATTAGGAAAACCATGAGAAATGGGATACACAAATGTACGAGAATGTCTGCAGTTTTTACAGACTTTGACAGAGGCTTACCAGACGCTTTTTCCAAGTTAGTGAAACTGTGTGAGGAAATTGTATGGGTGCCCCATTGGACTAGAAGAACTATGCATGTTTGGGGAACAGTTTTTCAAAGAGGCACCTAAAATGTGCATCCCCTACAACTTTTAATTTTATAATTTTTCAAAAAATTAGAAATTATATTTTAAAACCTATGTTATATTATTTATACACACATAAAAAAAGATCCTATATGAGCTCTAAAATGATACTAATATTGGAATTAATATCTACTCTCCATACAAACTCTGATTCAGGAGTAGTTAATCTCCTTAGATCTGAAACTGTGAGACCTATATTCCATTTTATCCTTTCTCAACTCTTCTAGATATTGATTACACTATATGGAGTTAGGCTCATTTTTACTAATTTATTGTTCTTCGTTCATTCTTTATAATTACCCTAAACTAATTTTAATCAGGACAAAATATTGGATGAGCACTACACTACCGAGCTAAGGTAGGTGGTCTATAATTTTTTTTCATCATTTGGTGCTTTTTAGAGCTATCAATTGTTATGATGCCCACCAAACATTCTAGCGTGACCCCAAACTTGAACCAACTAATTGAATTAATTAAAATAGAACCAATTTTGGATTATTCTAGGTTTCTTATGAGTAATTGGTGGTTTTTCCCCAAACTGAGGCCACCCATGGGGTGTTCCTTACCTTTTCTTGGGTTTGGACCCTGATGAACCACCTAAAGAGTGAGTCCTTGAGTGTAACTTGTTTAAGGGAGCTCAGTTAATGATAAATGGGATGGAATTACAATATAAGAGATATACTAATTTCTTTCCATGTTATAAAATGTTATTCCAATCTTCACATGGTTCAATGTCTTAAATGAAGTTAATTGAATGGGTGGGATATACCCATGTGTTATTCCTGATTTTAAATGGTATTAAATGGGTGGGTATACCTGTGTGATATGTTCCAATTGAATTGATGATGAATTGGCGGGTATTCCCATGAGTTTTGTTAAATTTTGATTTCTGATTAATGGGTGGGTATACCTATGTGATGTGTTTATGGGAAAAATAGTGATAAATTGGTGGGTATACCCATATGACTTGATTAAATAGAAATGGAATGCATGATTAGGTAAACTCATGGGATGTAAATAATTAAATGTGTGGGTATAATCATTTTTTTTAATTGAATATAATTGGATATATGGGTGGGTAGACCCATATAGAATTAAATTATTAAATGGTGTGAATTTATTTTTAAAATTGATTCCATGGATGGATCCCAATGGATGTAGAATGTGGTGGTGGATGACTTGGATATAGTATGCTTCTAGGGTCTTGATTATGTGGGTCGCCTCTGGCTTTGTTTACCATTGGATCCAGATTTCATAGACTTTCATAGGACGTGATGGTACCCATGATCGTAGGGCTCTAACTAGTACCTAATACATTTTTACATGAAGATGTTCCTGGGACTCTATGAGGATTCCTTGGTTCTTGACACCTTGAATCTTTCCCTTAATGGTCTACACATCATTATATGGAATGAATATGAGTTATATAACACTTTTTTATTAATCTGTGGCTGTGGAAAACATCGTACATTTATTTATATATAAAATATGTGGGTTTTTATATGGATTTTTTTTATATATTATGGTCATTGGATTTTTATAATTATTCTTTATATGAAAAGTTTGTGTGGACAGGAAATGGATAGATGTACATTAAAGACATGTTACTTGTTTATATTGATTAAAGATAACTTCTTAGGAGCTAACACTTGTTGGAGGGATCCTAGAGAGGTTTTTTGGTATAACATGTTTATAGTGGTCATATTAAATGGGAATTCACACCTACATTACTGATTATTCTTGTTTATAATATTGCATTGAGTTGCTTAGAACTATATAGACTTTTAGGTGGTTAGAAACTGGGCTGTTTATCTCACACCCTGTTTGGGACTCCATGGGGAACCAAAAAGATTATATTTTTTAAGTGATGGTAGTGGAATGTTACTTAACACATTTTTTTACCTTTTTATGATGTATGAAATCATGAGACTAAGATGAGCCGTGTGATGCTGCTAGGAAATTTTGTCTTTTTTTGTCTTTTTAGGGGCTTGTATTGTACTATATTTCTATTTACCTATTTTGGATGATCTCTAGATACATATATCATCAGTATAATTATATATGATACACTTCTAGTTTTTTTATACATCCATTCCTTTTTTACTTTTCATTTGTTTTCTTGCATATCTGCTTCTCCTATTTGTATGCAACTGACTTCTATTGTGACTTACTCTATTAATGAGGTAATAGTTTCCCTACAGACACACATAGTCCCCCACTAATGGTCAGTAGATTTTGGTATTTGGGGATATGTTCTTGAGAACATGTATCCAATTGGCCTAGGGGCACTATTGAGTGGCATCTGGGTTTGCGACATTGCAAAGTAGTATCAGGGATAATTTTCTGGATTGATTTTATATTTGATGAAAATAGATGGGGATCGAAAGAAAATGGAATTTGGTAATAAGTTATGTCTGGGAGTAGCAACCCTATGTATTGGGAAAATCCAAATTTCTTCAAATGGAATTGTTATTTAAGTGATTTTGGCTATTATAGTTGTTTTGATTTCACCATTGGGTGACATGCATGATTTATGCTAATAATTTTGATGCAACTGTGTGTTCTAGTTGTGTCATAACCTAGTGGGATGAGGGTATTCCATCTCATGCATCATATAGGAGCTTATTATAAATCACATGACATGCATTATGACATGCTATTTTGAATGAATTACCCATTACATGCTATTGTGATAGCTGTTGTGATAGTTATATCTTCTGTTGTGATAGAATTTGTGCAATGGATAGAGAGGTGACATCATCTATTAATTCATAAGGTTTATAGGCATTTATGGACTGGGGAATGATGCAACATTTGACACTTATTTAATGTGAAATGAATTAGATATGGTGTAATTTATATGGGAATCAAATTTTGGTTCATGAGGTGTTATGGGACCTCCTGGATTGGATCTTGGTGGACCATTGGTTAAAACAATTTAAAAAATGACTATTAAATGAAAATGGAATGAAATTAATAGAAACTTGACCTAGACCTAGCTTTTGAGTGTGCAAAAGGTAGTGTTTGTAGTTGTTTTCGGACTATTCCTTTTTAGTGTCCTAGATTTTTGAGAAGGATACTGAATATATATTTATTTTAGGAAGGTCTTGAACTTTCTTATTCTTTTGAGTGTGCTATTTGATTTTGTTCCTATCTGAGGTGTGTGTTTTTCACTGTAGATAAATGTCACTATAACAACCTCAAGTCGTACGCCTCACGGGAGGTGATGAACACACTAAAAATGTGATGGGTCATGGGATACCATTTGATACTAACTTTGATCTAGCTAAAGAACCCGAGTATATTCTGAAGATAGGTGTTGAGGCACAGTTCTAAGTGGCTTTATATCATTATATGCATAATTTTTCAAGCGCATCGTTTTTTTCCTTATACATTGCTGATATAAAGCAAGTGTTCCAGCAGTATCATCCTCCCACATTTTTTGGGGATGGAAGTCCATATGTTTTAGATCTATGAATAGAGACCACATTAGAGATTTTTGAGAATCTTGAGATTCCTTCTAAGAAGAGGGTAAATCTTGTGGTGTATATATTATTTAGAAAAGCAAAGCATAGGTGAGATGTTCGGAACCAGGTTGTTGGGCTACAATATAGGGGCTTGGTTTATGTCTAAACCCTCTTCTATGACTACTTTTCCCCCAAAACTCTACAGGAAGAGTGGGATAGTTATCTAATGTGTCTAGAGCAGGGAGTGTTGCAGTTATGGAGTAATCAATATGCATTATAGAGATATAGAATTTTTTGTTGATGTACCATGATGATGTGATTTTTAGAGTGAGATGCTTCATGTAAGGTCTTGGAAATTCTATAAAATATCATGTCAATCTGTAAATATTGACTTCTATCACTAAATTTTGGAATTTTGTTCTAATTATATAGAGTAACCTAAGGGAAGATGGGGGGTGCAGAGCCGAAAAATGTTGTTTCTCAACCACATGGTTTTACATCTTCAGGACGAAAGTGATTTTTTGAGGGTTCCAATGAAAGAGTTATAGTGAGGTTGTGATTATTGTTATCCTAGTGCTTTTTCACTATGGTGGAAGGTGAGGCCACGTGAGTAATAAGTTTAATCATGACCTAGTTGTGTATATATCTTATAACATGGTGGTCCACGTGTGGCATTTTTTCATGTTCTTCCCTCCAGCTTTGAATGGCAGGGGGACAAATCCGACATCCAGAGCAGGAGAAGGTTCCTTAACTCTATTTTCAGTTAGGATATACTGTAGTTATGTTCAGTTATGATGAGGTAGTGGTGGTTGTGAAAGAGGCATCTAGACAACAATTACATAGAGATTTCAAATTGGGTGTACTTCGGGTGGTGAGCTTGTGTCATAGGGTCATGGTGCAGGCCAGTTTTATTCTGTATAGACTATCCCTAAGGATTAGGGTGTTGGACCATCTATATTGAGAGGAACGGTCTTAATAGCCTATATTACTGAATCTACTCTCTTTGATATGGGTGCATCACATAGTTTTATATCTCCACTAGTGTTAAAAATCCTTGGGTTGTTGTTTTGATTTATGGGGGAGTTATGATGGTCGATAGACCATTTGGAATAACTATGGAAGATGTATGAAAATGTAGAGAGCACCCCCTTGAGTTTTGTGGGTTTTAGTTCTTTTGGAGTATGTACGTCCTGGAAATCAAAGGTTTTGATGTCATTCTTGGGATTCAAAGGTAGTATCTTTTCATGTGTACGTGTACTAATATAACTAGATAGATTTTTTTACATCACCATAGGGTGTAGTGTATACTAAAAATGGTTAATGGAATGTGTATGCTTGCTGAGCAGGATCCAAGCATCATGGACTGGGGAGAATGACATCCTAGTTAACTAGTTTCTATCTAGATGATTAAGGAGTGATCCAGATAGACATTCCACTAGTGGTTGAGAACTTCAAGGAAATATTTTCTAATTAATGCTCTCGTTTACCTCCTAAGAGATATGTGGAATTACCTATTGAGTCAGTTTTATGAGATTCATTGGTTTCTATTCCTCATTAGAAGATGGCTACGATGGAGTTGCAGGAGATCAAGAGGTGGCTAGTTGATTTAGAGGTAAAGGGGTTTATTCAACCTAGTACTTTATCATGGGGTTCTCCAATCATTTTTTAAAAAAGGTTGATAGAAATATTAGGATATGAATGGATTATTGTAAATTAAAGTATCTTATAGATAAGAACCGATGTCCCTTTCCACTAATTGATGATCTATGAGGTGACCTTTACGGATTCCAAGTGTTCTTCACAATCAAATTTATGTTAGGATATCACCAGGTGTGTTTTGAGCTATCGACATTCCTCGTACAACCATTCATAGTAGGAATGTTCTATATGAGTATCTGGTTAGGTTTCTCGATCTCAAAAATGTTCCAGTAGTTTTAAGATCATTATGAATACACGTAGAGAGAATTAGTTATATGATAATCTCACAAAGTGCCACTTCTGGATGGATCAGATTCACTTTTTCGGTCATATCATCTCAGATACAAGAGTATCAGTGGACTCCAAGAAGGCGATATATTTATTTTTTTAATAATAGACCATGAACATTTTTGATATATAGATTTTCTTAGGTCTAGTTGGTTACTAGATGCATTTCATATAGTAATTTTTAGGATTATCAGCATTATTATAAAGCTTGGCTAAGAAGGGTGTCAAATTTTTATTTTCATATGCTTGTGAGATGTCTTTTAAGGAGACGAATAGAAGGTTGACATCCAAATAATTCTTGATAATTATAGAATAGTGAAAGAGATGCACTATGTATGGTGAAAAATCGGGTATTGTTCTTGGAGAAATGATGATGTATGGGGTAGAATCATGGCATAGTGATATTGGTAGTTGATGCTAAATGAGAGGAATTACCTGATGCACAATCTTGATTTAGATGCTTTTTTCATGATTTACTCTATTGAAGACACTATATGTTGGGATATCATTTTTTGTGTACATGGACCACAAAAGCCTCATGTATATTTTTACACAGTGTGATTAGAATCTTAGGAAACAAAGGTGGGTGGAGTACCTTATAAGCATCAACATTGAGCTTTCATACATGCCTAGTAAAGGAATTGTAGTGGATGATGTAATGAGTAGGAAGAATCAGATGCAGGCAGTGCAATAGGCCCATAGACAGTGACAACTTATTTTTCTGTTCATTAAGATGCATCTAGAGTTTCATGACATTTAGAGAAAGAAATATCTATCATTCTTAGATATGACTTCAACCCTACTAGATGAAGTATGGATAAGGCATATTCTGGATTATGAGCACCTAGTCTGATGGGAGTGAGTGGAAAGGGAGGATCCACCTCTTGATTGGATGGTAGGTCAAGAAATGATCTGATATATCCATGGATGTGTCTAGGGTATAGTGGATATACATTACGAGTTGATGTGGAAATTTTATTCTACAACTTGGGTCGCACACTTCGAAGTCAACAATATGTACCATAACTTACACAGTCAGTACTGCTGTCCAAATATGAAGTAAGGGGTAGTAGGTTTTGTTACAAGGTGGTCCACCTGTCAACAGGTGAAGCAGAATTGTCAATGAATATTTGGGATTTTATTGAAATTACCTATTCTATAATGGAATTGGGATGATGTTGTAATGGATTTCGTGACTGGTTTACCAAGGTCACCTTGATGTAACGATGATGTGTGGATTATTGTTGATAGGCTCATGTAGGTTTCTCACTTATTTCTGATCAAAGAGACCTTCAGTGTTAGTGATCTTAAGAGTTTTTACATCCTTGATATAGTATGATTCATGGGGTCCTATGCACTATAATTTCAGATGGGGATGTCCAATATTCATCTATTTTCCCGAATAATTTTCAGAGGGTTATAGGTACATAAGTTCTTCTAAGCATGACATACAACACTCAAACTGATGGACAATCAGAGTGTATGATATAGGTGCTAGAGTACATACTATGAGCATTCATCCCAGATTTTGGGGGCTCTTGGGAGAGGTATCTTTCCCTGGTTGAGTTCTCCTACAACAATAGTTATCATGAAACTATTTAGATGGACCCTTATTTGGATTTATATGGTAGGACATATCGATCACCGATTATTTGGTTATAGGCTAGTGATGCTTCTTTACTGGGATTCTGTCTCATTTAGAAGACTTATGAGAAGGTCTAATTGATTCAGAAGAGGATGGATACTACACAGCATCAACAGAAATCATACACTAATCATAGGAGGCGACCTCTAGATTTCAAGGTCGAGGATCAGTTTTCATATGTGTTTCACCGAGGTGTGACAATAGACGGATTAGAAGATATGGTAATATTACACTGTGATATTTTAGGCTGTTTGAGATTATGGAGAGAGTAAGGATTGTAGCCTATCAGTTGCAATTACCTCAGATGTACCAATCCATTCATGACATCTTTCATTTATTTTAGTTGTTCCATTATCATTCAGACCTGTCTCAAATTTTTCATCATGTGGAGGTTGAGTTACAATTTGATGCACCATTTTTAGACCATATTATTTTTATCATTGATATGAGTAAGAAGTTTTTTCATGGATAGTCAGTTACTCTATTATGGGTGTTATGGAAGCACATTTGTTTATAGGATGAGACTCGGGATATGGGGGCCACCATACGTGCTCAGTGGCCAAATTTGTTCTCAGAATAATATTAACTACCCATAAAAGAGGAATTTAGGGATTAATTGTTTTAATGGGGAAGATTATAAGAAAATAGGCTTTCTTATTAGGTACAGATCTCTTCTTTTTATGTTTTAATGTCTAAATATGACCTTGTGGGAGTTCCTAACTTGATCACGGGTGTTTGGGGTTGAATGGGGATTATTAATATCCCAGAGCCTGAGTTTGTGGTGTTTTTGGTTTTTTCATGTTCTGAATAAATTTTGCAAGGTGAGATATAGGGGTCGTATAGGATTCACTGTTATACCAAACTATACAGAATGGGTCACATGTCCATGCGCCAATGTTTGCAATTTTTTAGGCCTTGAAAGAGGCATAGTGCAGGGTAAGTGAAACTGTGAGAGGAAACCATTTGGGATCCCCTTTGGCCTACATGAACCATGCATGGTTTTCAAATGGTTTATCAAACAGTGTACCTAAATAGTTAATCCCCTTCATTTTTGGAATTATATAATTTTTTTTAAAATTAAAATTCTATTTTAGAACGTATGTTATATTATTTTTACACATAGCAAGGAGAGCCTTTAGAATCCCTCAAATTTATATCTACTCTATGTATGTGTTCTAATTCATGTTTTGTATGTCTACTTATATTTGTAATGGGAAGACCTGTATTACTTTTTATCATTTCTCAATTCTTACAAAAATTGATTACGCTATTTGGATTTAGGCTCATATGCCCTTATTTCTCGTTCTTCATCGGTTCTTTAGATTTCTCCTAAACTGAGTTGAATCTGAACTTTATACTTGGTGTTAAATCCACTACCAAGCTATGGTTGGTATTATAAGCTTTTCTTTATGTAAAAGGTACTTTTTAGAGCAATCAACCATTATGCTACCCACCAAACTTTCTTCCATAGCAATAAATTTGAACTAGCTAATTGAATTAAGTGATATATGGCTTAGTAGGGATTCCCATTGGTTCCTTGATATGCACTGGTGGTCATTTCCCCAACCCGAGACCACCTATGGGGTGTTCCATGCATTTTCTTAGGTTTTAACATTGATGAACCACCCATGGGGTGAGTCCTTGAGTGTGACTCATTTATGGGGGCTCAATTAATGTTAACTGGGACAGAATTACATTACAGGAGATGTACTACCTCTTAAACATATACTAATATGTTATTCCATTCATGAGATGATTCAATGGATTAAATGGATATAATTGAAAGGTTGGGAATCCCCATGGGTTATGCTTAATTGTGAATGGTATTAAATGGGTGGGTATACTCATGTAATATGTTTTAATTGGATTTATGATGAATGGGTGGGTATGCCCTTGATATTTGTTAAATAGTGAGTTGTGATTAAATGGTGGGTATACATATATAATGCATTTATAGGAAAATGGTGATAAATGTGTAGGTATACCCATGGGACTTGATTAAATGGGAATGGAATGCATGAGTGGGTATACTCATGGGATGTAAATAATTAAAGGACTGGGTATACTCATTGTTTATAATTGAACAAAATTGGTTATATGGGTTAGTAGACCCATATGGAACTAAATTGTGAAATGGTATGAATGTATGTTTTATATAGATTCCATGTACAAAACTTTATGGATATAGAACACAACTGTGGAAACCATGGATAGATTATGCTCTGAGGGTCTTTATTCCATGTGATGCCTCATGCTTTGCTAACACTTGGATCCATCTTTGTTAGACATACATAAGACATGTTGGTACAGAAGGTACTTGGACTCCAACCATTTCATATATAGAATATCCATTGATATTATCCTAGTACATGATGAGGATTCCTCGGTTCTTGATGCCTTGGAGCTGACCCTTCATGGTCTACACTTCATTATATGGCACATTTAGAGTTCTATGAAACTTTTTTTGTTACAGCATGGTTATGAAAAAAGTGATCCACTTATTTAAATAAAAAGGATTTTGGTATTAGATATATCATCTTTATATGGTATGTTAGTGGGTTTTTGATATGTCTTCTTTATATGGAATGGTCATGTGGATATGATATGGATAGATATACGACAAGGAAATGTTTCATGTTTATACTGCTTATAGATTTATTATTTGGAGATAAATATTTTTTAGGGAGCCTTGAGAGGATATTTGGTGTTAATTGTTTATAGTAGTCATATGCCATGGGCATTCACACTTAAATTACCACTTTCACTTGTTTATCATATTTCATTGAGCTTTTTAAAACTGTATAGACTTCTGGGTGGTTACCTTCTAGGATATTTATCTCACACCCTTTTTGGTCCTCCTTGGGGATCCAAATAGATTATATGGATGCAGGTGATGGTAGTTTCATGTTCCCAAACATAGTTTTTTGATCATTTTAATTGTGAAAGAGATCATGGGACCAAGATGAGGCTTGTGGTGCTATTGTGAAATTTTGTTATTTTGTTCTTTTTGGAGACTTTTATTGTAATTTATTTCCACGCAACTATTTTGGTTTATTTATAGATAAATATATTATTATAATCATTATATATGAGACCCTTCTAGTTTTTTTACACATCCTTGTCTTGTTAACCTTCCAGTTTTTTCCGGTTTATATATCTCCTCTATTTGTATGCTACTAACTTCTACTATGATATAATCTAGTAATGAGGGAAAAGTATTCCCACTAATTTTATTCAACTGGGATCGGAGCACTATGTAGTGGCATTCTGGTCTAGGCCATTAAAGGTTAATTCATTGTATTAAACCCACAATCCTTAACAATGGTATTAAAAGTGGCTAAATACTTTATTATGTTTTATGACCTATATAGAAAAAAAATCTTGTATATGACTTGAATTTGAGGAGTGGTCCTAGAATTATATATCCCTTTAATGCATTGGGTAATGTATTTATCTCATGAGATACTAAGTATGGTGCATGAGTAGTCAGCCTAATAATACTATGTTATAAATTCTCAATGGGTAGCCTTTACTTATGCTTATTATTACATTTCTTATGTTGTTTCCAAACTTCTATGTTTCCTTGATATTATCATATTTTGTAAGGATTTGATTTTCATGTTTATGATTCTCGTGATTTTATGTCACCATGATATGCCTCTTGAATCACATGTATTACATTCATTATGTTATGATTTTATTATTCCATTTATAGAATTTATATACCACGCCTTTCTTATTCATTTTCCATGAGTTATAATGTGTAGTAATAAAATTTAAAGGGAAAGAGTGCTTTATAGTGTTTTTAATTAATATGTTATATATTATTATCAAGCTAATGTCTTATTTATCTAATTTCTCAAAGACTATATGTCTCTTAATCTTTTGTGGTTTTATTATTTTTATATATTTTTTAATAAATCAAGAAATAAAGTGTATAAAAGATATGGGTTTTAATATTATCCCATAAGTCTCATCTCAAATTACTATGTTATTAAATATAATTTTTTTTTAAAATGTATTTTACCAGAATATCAAAATTTGACTTCATCAACATAAATTTGATCATTCAAAATATCATTAGAATTACTCTCAATAAATAAATTAGAATCTATTTTTTCTTTCATAAGACCATTTTTCTATGTATATTGTTAAAATATTTCCTACCGAGCTCTTGGAGATTCCTTAAGTCCATAAAGATCCTTTGAAAGTTTAAATACATGTTCAAGTTTTATTTTAGGTACCAAACTCAAGGGTTTTCTTACATATATTAGTTATAAATTTAACTACTTAGAAAATTGATTTAAACATTATTTTATAAATTTTAAAACCATGATAAAAATCATAAGATAATTAAATTATAATATATTCTAGTCTAGTAATAGGTGAAAAATTATCATGGTAATGAAGGACTACTTCTTCAAAATAACATTCAGTATCTAATATAGATTTATTACTAACAATATGACCATATTCATTAAGCTTTTTTCTAATTTACTATTTAGTATATGTAATTTTTTATCTTTAGCTTGTTCTAATAAAGTCTATACCTTTCCTTTATAAAACAGATTTAGTTCATGTTTTATAGAAAAAAACTATTTTGGATATTTCAAAGCTTATGAAATATGTTTTTAAACATGATTAGAAGTAAAATCATTGTGAGAAAGAAAATTATTAATGTTGTTCTAAACATAATATTAAAAATATCTAATAACTATTTTTATATGATGATCGTTTTATGTTTTTTATGATCTTCCATAAAGGTGATTCTCACACTCAATATGTTAATTTTCATTTTGAGGTTCATTTTCTCCAAAATTAAAATATCTAATATATTATTCAATCTGATTTTCAATATGTGATTTATAATTTAAATAATTTTCATTAGACTTACAATGAATATATTATATAAAAACCATGGTTATTTTATTATATACTCTATAGTATTTACTAGAATTTGAATATCTTAAAATAATTTCATCTTCAGAATTGGAATCAAATATTTCAAAATAATATTTACTGTTAAGGGTAAAAACACTGCAATGAGAAACTGTAAAATATCATGTTTTAGGCATATTTCACTTTTATAGTTCTTACAGTATTTTCCTAAAAATAATCCTTAAAATAATTCTATTAGAAACATACCCATCTATATTCACAAATTTTTATTGAAAATATTTATGTATTTGGAATTCATTTAACATTTTTTAGTCATTTTATAAAAACTATTAATTTTTCATTTCTTCTGCACCATATTATTTGGGTATTCTTGGGGTTGAAAAATTATAAAAAACAACAATTTTCCACATAATAATTTTTAAAATCTATATTTATAATTTCTTTGTCGTTATCACTTTTGATAGATATAATTAAATAACCTTTATAATTGTAAACTATTTTACAATATATAATAAATTAAGATAAATTATCACTTTTATGTGAAAGAAAATAAACTCATGTGAATATACTAAAGAATCTAAAATAATAAAAACACATCTCTTACCACCTGTAACTGTTGTTTGTATAGGACAAAGTAATTCTAGATGAATAATTTTTAAATGTATTATAATATTTATATCATTTATAGATTGAAAACATTCTTTATGATTTTTTCCATCATACAAGAATCAAACATGTGATCGTTGTCTAATTTTAATGCAGGAAGATACAAAAAAACATAATTTGTTCACATCTTGTGTAGTATAATGAAACTTTAATGATCAATCATTATATTCCATAGTATATTTTCTGAAAACATAATATTCAAACACTTAACATTTTCATCCTTCAATTTAATAAAATTAATTTGATAAAATTTTTTTAGTTTTTATAAAACAATATTTATTAATATTTATAAATAAAAAACCATTTTGAAATATAACAAACATGACATAATTGCATTATTTTAAAAAAAATCAGAATATGTTTCAAACATTCAATATATAAAACTTTTTGAGTAATAACATATTTAAAAATACATAATTTAACAAAAAAATTAATCATTACTTTTTACGTATCTCTAAAAGTAGCTTTTTCTCTATCACGTCTATTTTAATATAAAATATTTTATAGATCCCTTTTCATGATTCTAGAGAATTAAAAATACATGTACCATGATTTTTCTTGAGACTTCCATATCTTATTTCCTAAAAATTAATTTTTAAGATAGTTTGGGTAATTATTTAAATTTAGATCCAATCATGTTTTGAAAACATTTCTTATAAACCCAACCATGTTTTAAACAAGTATTCATGGGTTATCTTGAGGATAATTTTTATAAATAAAATCTTTAATGTAGCTAATCGATTCTGGTAATCTAAATGAACATTCATGTGGATAATGATCTTTCATTACACATCTAAAACATATAATTGTAAAAAACTTCCTTTGTAACTTATAAAAAATAATTTTATGTAAATTTAATGTAATTGAATTTCAAATCTAATCCCTCCTAATATTTATCCATTTTTTCATGTACATCATATTTTTATAGCTTTATCTACATTGAATAGATATAGAAAAATTATTCATTAAAAATTTAATTCTCAATTTGATCCTATTATCTTTTGGGGGGGTATGTCTAAATCATCATATAAAACCTTGAACTTTCATTCATCAAATTCATTTTTTCTTAAAAACAGAATTATTTTACTTATCATTCTCCTATTTGTGTTTTTTGAACACTTGAGAAAGAATCATATTTTCTTATAAATTATTCATATTTATTTTTTTAAGTTCCACATATATATCCCAAATTTTAATAAAATATTTCTTTTAAGCTTTTAATCTCATCAAATAAACCATAAATAGTATGTTTTTAATAATCAGATTCATTCGAATCACAATTGGAATCACTAACCTAATTCATTAAATCCATAAGACACAATTTGAATAATTATTTTCAATTACAGATTCATCACTGGAATATAAATATACTTTTGAACTCCAACCATCTATTAAAGAACTCTTCTAGTTTTTTTAGACTTATTTATCATCCTTTACTTCATTAATTTTAGGAATTCATGATTTATATTATTTATATTCTATATTCACAATATGTTTTTTTTCTATATAATCATTAGAAATGATAATAAATTTACTTAATCATTTTTAGTCATAATTTGAATAATTCATTATATTCATTCTTGAATATCATTTCTTTCTTTTTTACACTCATAATTAAATGTGATAGACTTCATCACATGTATTTCTTTCAAACTAATAATTATATGAGTGGGAAAAACATTTAGACTTTATTTAAAATCAACTCATTTACTCTTCGTAGAGTCATCCTTGTCAATGTTTTTAATTTCCAATTATTATTGAAATAATAAACCAATAATTTCATTAAGGAAATATTGTTTGAAATTTTTTTATCATAAATTGAAACTGTCTTAATATGATTTTTTTGTAATGATATAAGTACTAAATAAACAAGAATAGTATTATCCAAGGCTTATCCTAAATAAATCATTCCATTTACAAGACTCTTTAACTGATGATGCATTTTGATAATAGTTTCATTCTCATCTATTTTGAAATCATGATATTCATACCTTAACATTTTATGTTTTTTCTAATCAAGTTATTATATCCATAATAAGTTGTTTATAAAATTCTCCATATACCTGGAGTAGTTTTATAAATAGAAATATGATTGAAAATTTTCTTATATCATTATAAATAATCTTCATGGTTTTATAGTTATGCACAAATTTTAAAATATCAATTCAAGTACAATAATAAGGATTAGTTTCTTGAATTTTGTAGGGGTTTACCATTGTATTCTAAGGATCTGTACTTGGATATTTAAGATAAGTTTCCACCAAAGTAAGTCAATAGCCATAATAAAATCCACCAAAGAAATTATTCCTTTGATAAATCCATCCATCATTAGAAATGGATCCTACAATCTCAAATTGATATGTTCCCTATATTGTTAAGTCTAATAAGTAGTTAGCAGTAACAATATATAGGTATATACTAGAGAAATTGTTGTGCTTTGATAAAAAAATCCCAGGTTTTAAAAAATCGATTAAATAATTGAGAAACATCCCACCATGAAAACCCACCCCACAACAATCAGTTGAAGCATCATTAGGTTTTGAACACTACTTCTCCAATCATGGACACACAAGTACCTTCCCTCAAGGAATCTTAAACAAGTGAATCAGGGAATATGGTGCACCTTGATAATATCCAATCATCAAAGGCTATAGCTTACATAATTTTCATTAATATTTGTCTATTTCCATGACCCACCCCCCAGGGCTCGTGTCATGACTACCCCAAGCCCACCTTCCACATGCTAGGGGATGGCGACTAGCATCATGTAGGCATATCCCAAAAAGGTAAGGCATTTCCTTTAACCATGTACACATGAAAAAATATCATACTATGGAAATTAAACACTAAATAAACCACAACTGTCACTAAGACAACTACTGAGAGTAAAATTCGCACAGAATTCACAAAGGGTCTATAATACAATCCCAAAACAACAAAGGAAAGTAAAAGCTCCATAGTATGTCAACTCAAGACCCTACCTAAAGGATAGGTGAATGGTAGCTTCATGTATCCATAGTAGTATGCTTGTATGTCTCGTCTCACTGATCACCACATAGTCCTATGCCACTAAGATCTCCATCGAAGCATCAATCACCAACACAATAAAGGACATGTGCAAGAGATGCTCGTGTAGGGAAATGTAACACAATACACAATGGGGACCCAAAACCACAAAGGAATGTCTATAAAGAAAAGGCAACTCAAACAAGTTATAACTCAAAGTATATAAAGTAATATTTTCATTCAAAAAGATAAAACATATTGTACTACTAAGGAAACCATCCTTGATGAGCCACTATTGTCTGGTTGACTAATGGACCATTGAGGTCCGCTTAACTTTTGGACCTTAGAGGTTCCCTCGTCTGTTAAACCTCTGAGGTTCGGTTGGGTGATGTACTATGACAACCCTGATCCTTATTACACACATAAACATGATTTATTACAAACACTCTTCAATTGATATCACATAGAAGACCAAGGTGTATAGTGTCTTTGGGGATTAGGAACATTACATAACAACATAAAACATGATGCAAAACATCTTTATTTAAAACTTCCTTTACGTGACCACTACATTCCCACATCCTTAACATTGCGTGGGATAACTTGAGGACATGAATAAGAAAAGGGTGAGGTATAAATCCCAATAAGGGAATAAACTTCGAAAAACATGAGGAATACAATACATGTTATACAATAGTCATATCAACAAAGCACAAGAGAAACATGAACATAAAGGCATCATAAATCATGATAATCATAACATGGAAGTGTGACAACAACACTTAACATGGAATTAGCATGAGCCAAGGCTAATTGCATATGGAGCATGAGTAAAACCTCATTGCACATGAAGAATACATATACCCTTGTTTAACTTGAATTATAATGAGTCCACACTAATTTCACATGATGTATCAGGATAAAATACTTTACCCAATTCATTGGAGCACTATTAAGGTGCACCCTTCTTAAACATTTGATTTCATGCATAAGTGTGCCACATGGATCATATAACATGGAATCAATCAACATCATAAGTTATTCCAGGATTATGTAATTTGGAATAAATACATGGAAGTACCACTCAATATGTATATATTCATAAAGATGAAAACCTTTTATAGAGACATGGGTATGGAATTCACTACACAATGATCTTGGCTTGGAAAAATACGGTGCCATTTTGGCAGCATAACAGCATGACATAAGAATTCATAAAAATGGTGGATGAGAGAGATAGGGGTATCTCCTAATATGTACATGAAATGTATAGTAAGGGGGTAATATAGATACATTTCCCAACAAAATTAATGAAATTTAGATGCATAATAAGAAATAATTACCTTTATGTAAAAGAGGAAATAGAAATACCAGACAGATTTTCAGCATAGTAACGGTTGTACATGGAGGCATTTAATGAGAGAGAAAGGGGTATCTCATTATTTAAAGATAAAGAGTGAAGTATGGGGGAGGTGCAAAATCGTACCCTAAAATTTATAATTGAAAATGGGGAATAAAAATATTAAGAAACTTGGATAAAAATATAAAGGTAGGAATACCTTACTTGGAAGTGTGATCGCAAATGCTTGGGAGAGGCTTTAGAGATGCTTTTTGGGCGCTTAAGGCACCTTGGGAGGATTCTAGAGAGAGGAGGGGAGCGGTTGGACGAATTAAAAATAATTTGAGTGAAGAGTTAGTGGGAGCTTGGGTGGGTTTATATAGGAAAGGATATGGAATTAATTATTATTTATGTTTGGGTCACCACACATTAAACTAATCCATACCACAAACCAGCCCATGGTTTTTTTCCCATGGTTTCTTCCGAAGTGGAGTGGAAAACAATATTTTATAAGGAAAATTGTAATTCCACGACCCTAGTTACCCAATTTCAGTGCATTATTACATTACATTGGCATGATCATAAGGAAATTATGTCTCAAAAGACCGAACAGTTTAGTATTATTGGAAACAATATTCATACATAAGTTTAACTTTACAGCTTGATGAGAAATACAACACAAAAATATTTCATTAGAAACATCCAAGCCTCCTAGATTATGCCTGTAGGTCAATCATAACTAACTTTTTCATATCTTGGGAAAATGAAACATCAGAAAAGGGTGAGCTCAAATACTCAATAAGGGTATGTAATACAACGGAAAATGACATAAATATTAAGCATGGTAAATAATTGAAACCACATGCCTTTTCCAATAATAAACAAGAATAATTTTATGGAAAGAATATGATCTGAGTAAATAATTCCATAATAAACCATAATCATGGGTATTCTACTAATCGAATGACCACATGAACCATCAATATTATTTCCATAATGAGGGAATGTATAATGTCAGACATTCTGAAACATTTTTTCAAGGCCTCAGCCAAGCCGTCTAAAAATGATTAAGGCCTTGGCCAAAACCATAAATCAAATTGGGAAAGGGCCTCAGCCAATTACATGTCTATTTGTCTCATGAGTCCTACCGATGCATCGAGGAGCTATAGCGGGCTCTACCTGTCACTTACTATGTCCAATACATTCCTCATATTAAAAGGTTTAAACATATCATAAACATTCGTATTAAAACTATCATATGAAATGTCAATACTTTAACCATAAATCATGAATGGTTTAAAAATATCACATCCATAGTAAAACATATCACAAAACCTTCAATACAATATTGATGTTTTGTATCATAATAAATCAACTCCAAATAAACATAAAATCCATCAAAGGATGTTGACATAGATGAAATCAAAACTCTTTTTTGAGAAATATCTCTTTCTATTTTGAAGTCATTTAAGAGTCACATAATTATAAAATAAAACATTTACATTGAAATATTCTTATAATATTGTAAGGGAAGCTTCGATGAATTTATAATTGTAGAAAATAGCCACACCTGACGTATATGTTAAAAAATACATTCTTACCTTAATTTTTTTAAAAAGGTTAAAACGGGCCTTGTTAGGAAAACGATGGAAATATTTTTTTATTAACATCTTATAAAAATTCAAAAAATTGAATAAATGACTTTCACCCATATTATGTAAAATATTAATAATGTCTTAAAATACATTTTTAATAAACATGGATGTGGATGATAAAGAGGACCAATTAGATAATTATGTATAAAAAACCTTGGATAATGAAGATATTGTGAAATAAACCCTTTACTTGTACTTTTCCTTTGATGGGGGTAGTTTAACCTCTTGTATAATGGTGAAATAATTGTTATTTAATTATACAAGAATTAAATACATTAATATGATATCATATATGATCTTTTAACATTAATTTGTTAATAATATATTTGTAATATCATCATTTCGGTTGTTAACTTACTAGTTTTTGTTTACATATTTTGTTACATAATCCTTGTTTTTTATAGATAGTTTGTATCTTATTCATATACAGAATCACATCAAATACTTAAACATTATTTTCAATCATCAAATGAGAATTATAATTGCATGGATATGATGGGGAATTAATCTCATCGTGTTCGTGGAGACGGTAGTCCGTACCTACGAATGAGCGACAATATCATTCTTTTGATATTAAAATAAAATATAATTAGATGTTATATCATATATAAAGAATAATTATCATGATATATTTATTATTAAAATAAGTTATATATCATTATCATTCCCATCCAAATAATAATGTTTTTGAATAACAATTACACCACGACGTGGAGACAGTAAGTTGTACGTACGCACGTATGGTGACATGTCATTCAAAGGATGGATAAAATAATGAATATGGTTGTAACATATTTATAATAATATAAAAGTATATAGAATATTCTAGATATATACTTTTAGAAAGGAAATAACAAAGAAAGAAGAAGTTGAAGAAGAAAGGAACTTGAAAAAGGGTGGTGAAAACATTACCTCTTCTTCGGGTTCTTCTTATTGATTTGATCAAAAGGGCTCATTAGGATGTATTTCTGATAAAAATAAATCCTCTAGGATAAAATGAGTGAAGTTGAGAGAGTATTTGGGCAGTTTTTGGCCGAACCAAAAGGCTTTGAAGGTGTGAAGAATTGGTTAGAAGTGGTGTCCTTTTATAAGGGGGAGGAGGGGCTCTTTAGGAAAAACATAAAGTATTAATTTATAATAAATTTATATTCAGTTTCTAATGGATCCAAAGTGTATTATTAAAATTATAAGGTGGTTATGGGTCTACATACTTTCAACCAATAGATTTTATACATGTTTGCGTCATTATATTAACCTTATCATTTAGTTTTAACTCTTAGTTAATTTCATTGACATTTACCATGTCACTATGTATTTTTATATTATATAGTTAATAAACATACTATATACTTATAATAGACCCCCAAGTGGTACATTAATAATACACCAATCATGATATTAGTACTTTTTCCGAACCTTAGATTTTTAGGAATAGAATATCAATTAATAATATGATATTTGTTTTAAAAACTCATTTATGTCAATTTTGACACTATTCAATAATTGATTTTTGATAAATTCTTAATTTCATTATTAATTCGAATAAAATTCATTTAATAAATAATAAAATGTAATATTAACCAATAAAATTCTTGGATGGCATCATAACTTTCAAATTATATTTATTTTATCTTTTATTATACCAATTATTTGATTCGTTCATTAATAAAGAAAATGTTGCATCATTATTATGTCATAAATAAATTTAATTATTAAATGTATAAAAATTATATCTAAAATATAATTATGTTTGAAATCTATTTAAAATTATAATGAATATTTATAGCTTAAAATATAACATATATAACCCTATGTAAAAATTGTTTTTCTAAAAGATATATGCTTATGTCATTTTTGTATTTACTTTAACGTAATTAATATAAAGTGTCCTTATCACCTACAAGTGGCTCCATGGGGTCCCAAAATCGACCCAAAGATGCCAATTGTCAGACATGTATTGACCAATAAGGTTAGGACACATTTTTGGGTAATATATTATTATTAAAATTTTAGTTTTTACCCTTATTTACCGGATTTACCCTTTAAGCATGATAAATAAAATATTTACCAAAGTAATTATTCAAAATGTCTAAAAATAAAAGTTAACTATTTACAATATTTGGACATCATGATTCCAAATATGGAATACATTTTTTCCTATTCAAAACACAGAATTTGCAGAAATTAATTTAAAATTAATTCTCGTTGTTAAAACAAAAATCGTGTTTTTAAGAGATAATAACTATCAAAAGATTGACACTTGTTTACGTCCGGTTTAATTGTGAAATTATGTCCAATTATCAAAAATGTATTAAATGGTAAAAATATATTCTAAATGTACTTTAAAACAACTCAAATTAATAATATATCACTATTAATTATTTAGATTAAAAAAGTTTTTTAAAATTAATATTTACTAATTTTCACTATTCATCAAAATAAAAGAGTTATTAGAAAAGTACCAAAATTTCACACTAAGAAAATTTTGATATTATGAATCCAAAAATGAAGTCTATTTTACCATATTAAAAACATAAAATTTTCATTTTTTAATTTAAAATTAATTCCCGCTATTAAAACCAAAAGGCATATTATAAAAAAATAATAATTATCAAACGTTTAACACTTGATTATGTCCAATATCAAAGTTAAATTACTTACAATAACCATAATTGGATTAAATGGTAAAAAGATAATATATTTATACTTCCATACCATTAAAATTTATAATTTATCAATATAAATTATTTTGATTACAAAAGTTGTTTTCAGTTAAAATATAGTATTTTTCACTATTCACCCAAAAATGAAAGTTATCAGAAAAACACCATAACATTATTGAAACTAAATTCTCATGTCCTGATTCTAAAGAAGAAGTTTATTTTGTCAAATTTAATATATAAAAGTTAAAAATATTGGATTTAGAAATGCTTCGCCATTAAAAGGCAGTAAAATTTCATTTATTGAAAAATACTTCTTTTATATGAAAAAAATGTTTTTCTTCTTACATTATATCTAAGAATATCATATTATGGATTCTAAAATTATAAGTATTATATAAAGTTCAAAATTTAGTTAATATTATTCATACCCTCTTTTGAACGGTTTGTTTGGTAAGCCATGGTGCGTTAGAACTCGGTGTTGTGTGTAGTGAAAGTTATTGAATTACTTTGAAGAAATAAGGTACTATGAAATCATGGGGTGTTACATTCATCTGCCCTTAAATAAATTGTTTCCTCGCAATTTGAAATTATTTTTTTAAAGTAAAAGGTGGAAAA
Organism: Viscum album; assembly: GCA_963277665.1. Classification (NCBI taxonomy): domain Eukaryota; kingdom Viridiplantae; phylum Streptophyta; class Magnoliopsida; order Santalales; family Viscaceae; genus Viscum; species Viscum album. The sequence continues at coordinate 617,408,237 of OY728136.1, forward strand.
TAGAAAATACCTTTGGGAAAACCCACATCGGAAACTAGGTTGATAAAATTTCGTCTTAATAAGAGGAAAAGGGAAATGAAAGGGTCACCACCAAATTATGATCTCGATTAGGAGAACATTGGTGTAAATTAGAGACATATAATTAGAGGGAAAACATAAATATTTATAGGTATTTATTGAGGTCATCAATCACAAGCAAGTGTAAAATTGAGGGCCTTAAATTTGTCAATCTATGATGATTTAAAATACCATCAGTTTAATAAAACATATGGTATTAGGATAACACATTTTTTGTATTAATATCCCTTCACTAAATTATAATAATTAATTTCTTCTTTTAATAAAATATGAATAAAAATATATACTTGACAATTAGAGTCTCATCCTTTAACTAATTTCTACCACTAACTCATCTTTCACTCTAAAAGATAATAGAACGTAAAAATAATATTCTATTTATCCTATTTGTATAGGGTTCAAAAAAATGAATTTATAATTCATATAGAAGAACCATTAAAAACTACCTTATTCAATCCAGTACATCACGTGGGTCAGTGGTAGGAGATACACCCTTGTCTCCCTTCAGTTGTGGGTTTAAGTCACGTGGCCTTGCCAGATGCGACGGGTTGCTGCCCGGCCTCCAAGTTGTCCTTTTTATTGAAATCCAAAAATAATCTCAAACTAGACTTATCCAAAATACTCATTTCCAAACTCAGAGTCGAAAATTTATAAGGTAGGTAAACACAATGAAGATCCTTTTTTCCACGTAATATCATGTGAACACCTTAATCATGTATTCTTTTAAAATAATGCAACATCCTGAAATACCATAAAACCTTATTGAATAAATTCATGATCCCTTATTACATATAGAATACTGGATATACTCCTTCTATCCAAAAATGTTGTAAACTCCAACAATGATGGAATATACAAATCATTAATCAGTTTCAAGGTAGTCAAGAATATCCAATATAATCTATCCAAATCAATCATGTATTATTCCAAAATCACTACCTCGGTATCAGAACCATATTATGGTTTATCTTTCTCTCAACCATATATTTTCAAAACAATTAACCTGCCATTGAGTCACTTTTCATTGTTCCACACAATCTCAAGTCCTTAATGAAATAGTACGGCAATACAATCCTTATATACTCCATAATTATTATAACTAGTACATTGTTGATACAACACTTAGATGACATAATTCTCTAATAAAAACATAAGAACTCTAATCATTCCTCCTCATCTGTGGCAATATCATAACTTGAATATTATCCAATAGCATCATTTGGGGCATACTCTGATGATTTTGACATTTGTACACATGGTGTCCCAACTTCTTGCAGATGAATCATTGTACATTGGAAACCTTTTTCTTACCCTTTCAGTTACGTACATGGCGTAATTTTTCTCTACACTTATAAAAAAATCCCATTCCTTTCAGTAAAGTTCCAGGGGGTTTCTTCCCATAGTTATGACATATGGGAAAATTCTTCTTTTCCCTCTTCCCTTGATCTATCTTTCTCTCTTCCATCCCTTTCTTCTCTTACTTCCCTTCAAATCCATAGGAATCAGAGAATTATTTAATTATCTTATTAACACATGATATTATTTCATCATATGTTGAGAATAAATGGGAGACTATTTCCCTTCTAAATGTTGGCTTAATACCATGAAAGATATGATCCTTCTTACTCTTTGGATCAGACATATTGCAGGGGTTCACATTATTTCTATTGGGCTTCATTTATATACAATAGCATAAACTAGGTCAGTTTATGAATTGCAATGAATAATTCAAAACATGTAAAATACCTAATGTAAATGGAACAGTTTATGGATATAATCCATAATCATCAAAATGTTTTCTTTGAAGAAGTATATATTCATAAACCCTTCATAATGGTCTATAAATAAAATGAGAATTATCATAACCATATCCCCCAGGAGTGCCGTAACCAAGAGTGCAGCAAGGCCTGTTGTCGTGCACTAGTTCATGTTCGAGTCTAGCTCAAAGTGGTGTTTTCGGGTTTTACCCCTAGGTACATCTGTGCCAGAGATGCCTCTACCTGCTCATATCCAGACCGGGATGTATTTCTTGGAAAACGAATAAAAATTCTTACAATACCAAAATTCATGGAAGTTCTTCTATACTAATCCTCAAAGACCATCTTAGGTCTATGTTCTCCAATCAGAGTTTATCTAAATCTTGTTTCAAAGTTTTGTATTAAACTTCCACTGATACCAATTGTAATACCCCGAACCTAGATACCCAAAGTCGGTGCATTATTACATAACATTGGCATGATCATAAGGAAATAATGTTTCCAATGACTGATCATTTTCATATTATTGCACACAAGATTCATACATAAGTTCAACTTTACAACTTGAAAGGAAATACAAAAAATATATATTTCATTGTAAACATCCAAGCCTCCTAGATTATGCATGCAGGTTGCTCATAACTAACTACTTCATATCCTAGGAAAATGAATCATAAGAAAGGTGTGAGATCAAACACTCAGTAAAGGTAAGTAATATAGTGGAGAATGACATAAATATTAAGCATGGTAAATAATTGAAACCACAAGCCTTTACCAATAATAAACAAGAATAATTTTAGGGAAAGAATATGTGCTGAGTAAATAATTCCATAATAAAACATAATCATGGATATTCTACTAATCTAATGACCACATGAACCATCAATATTATTTCCATAAAGAGGGAATGTATAATTACAGACATTCTGAAACATTTTGTCAAGGCCTCATCCAAGACGTCTAAAAATGATTAAGGTCTCAGCCAAAACCATAAATCAAATTGGGAAAGGGCCTCGGCCAATTCCACATCTAGTTGTCTCATTAGACCTACTGATGCAGCGAGGAGCTGTAGAGGGCTCCACCCATCACTTACTAAGTCCAATATATTCATCCTATGAAAAGGTTTAAACATATTATAAACATTCGTATTAAAAATAGCATACAAAATGCCAATACTTTAACCATAAATAATGAATGGTATAAAAATAGCACATCCACAGTGAAAAATATCACAAAACCTTCAATACAATATTGAATTTTTGTACAATAATAAATCAACTCCAAATAAACTTATAATCCAACAAAGGATGTTGACATAGATGAAATCAAAACTCTTCTTAGGGAAATATCTCTTTCTATTTTAAAATAATTTAAGAGTCACATAATTATACAATAAAACATTTACATTGAAAATATTCTTATAATATTTTAAGGGAAGCTTCGATGATTTTATAATGGTAGAAAATAGTTGCACCCTCCGAATAAGTAAAAAAAGACATTCTTACCTTAATTTTGTCGAAAAGGTTAAAAGGGACCTTGTTTGGTAAACAGTGGAAAGATTCCTTTATAAAAATCTTATAAAAAGTAAAACAAGGGTATACATGACTTTAACCCATATTCTATAAAATATTTTTAATGTTTTAAAATACAATTTTAAGAAACATGGATGTGGATGATAAAGAGGTCTGAGTAGATAATTATGTATAAACAACCTTGGATAATGAAGAGATTGTGAAATAAACCCTTACCTTGTACTTTTCCTTGGTTTGGGGTAGGTTAACCTCCTTTATAATGGTGAAATAATTGTTATTAAATTATAAAATAATCATATACATCAATATGATATCATATATGATCTTTTAACATTGATTTGTTAATAATATCTTAGTATTATCATCATTTCAGGTGTTAACTTACTCGTTTTGTTTTATATATTTTGTTACATAATCCATGTTTTTATGGATAGGTTGTATATTATTCATATCCAGAATTATATCATGTCCTTAAACATTATTTTTAATCATCAAATGATAATTATAATTGCATGGATACGATGGGAATGAATCTCATCGCGTTAGTGGAGAAGGTAGTCCGTACGTACGAACGAGCGAAAATATCATTCTTTTGATATTAAAATAATGTATAATTGGATGGAATATCATATATACAGAATCATTATCATGTTATATTTATTATTTACATAAATTACATATCATTATCATACCCAACCAAATAATAATGTTTTTGAATAACAATTACACCACAATGTGGAGATGGTAAACCGTACGTACGCACGTATGGTGACATATCATTCAAAGGATGGATATAATACTGAATAGTATTGTAAAATATTTATAATAATATCACAGAATATAGAAGAGATTGTAGATATTATTTTAAAAATTAAATAACAAATAAAGAAGAAGCTGAAGAATAAAGTAACTTGAAAAAAGGCGGGGAAAACAGTACCTATTCTTCGGGTTCTTCCATTTGAATTGATCAAAATGGATCATTAGGTTGGAATTACGATCAAACTAAGGCCTCTAGGATTAAGTTAGGGAAGTTGAGAGAGTATTTTGGTAGTTTGTGGCCGAACAAAAAGGCATTGAAGGTGTGAATAATTTGATATAAGTGGTGTCCTTTTATAAGGGGGAGGTGAGGCTCTTTAGGAAAAACATAAATTATAAATTTATAATAAATTAATATTCGGTTTATAATGGCTCCAAAGTAGAATATTCAAATTATAAGGTGGTTATGGGTAGAAATACTTTCAAACAATAGATTTTAGATAGGTTTGGGTCATTATATTAACCTTATCTTTTAGTTTTAACTCTTAGTTAATTAGATTGACATTTACCATGTCACTTTGTATTTTTATATTATATAGTCAATAAACCTACAATATACAACCAAGAGACCCCCAAGTGGTCCATTAATGATACACCTATCATGGTATAAGTATTTTGGCTGAACATTATATTTTTAGTAATAGAATATTAATTAATAATATAATATTTTTTTTAAAAACTCATTTATGTCAATTTTGACACTATTGAATAATTGACTTTTTTTAAAGTCTTAATAAATTATTAATTCGAATAAAATTCATTTAAGCAATACTAACATGTAATATTAACCAATAAAATTCGTTTAGGGCTTTAAAACTTTCAAATTATATTTATTTTAACTTTTATAATACCTATTATTTAATTCGTTCATTATTAAGGAAAATACTACATCATTATTGTGTCATAAATAAATTTAATTATTAAATGTCTAAAAATTATAAATAAAATATAATTATGTAGTAAATCTTTTTATAATTCTAATTAATATTTATAGTTGAAAATATAACATATATTACACTATGTAAAAATTGTTTTTCTAAAAGATATATGCTTATGTCATTTTTGTATTTACTTTTACTTAATTAATATAAAGTGTCCTTATCACCTACAAGTGGCTCCATGGGGTCCCAAATTCGACCCAAATATGCACAGTGTCGGACATGTATCAACCAATAAGTTTAGGACACGTTTTAGGGTAATTTATTATTATAATAATATATTTTTGTACCCTTATTTACCGTATTTACCCTTTAACCATGGTAAATAAAATATTTACCGAAGTAATTATTCAAAATGTCTAAAAATAAAAGATACCTATTTACACTATTTGAAAATCCTAATTCCAAATATTGAATCCATTTTTCCAAATTCAAAACAAATAAGTGGCAGAAATTAATTTATAATTCATTTCTGTAGTTAAAACAAAAATCGTATTTTTTAAGAGATAATAACTATCAAAAGATTGACACTTGTTTATGTCCCGTTTAGTTGTGAAATTATGTCCAATGACCAAAATTGTATTAAATTGTAAAAATATATTAAAAATGTACTTTAAAACCACTCAAATTAATAATTTATTGATATTAATTATTTGGATTAAAATAGTTGTTTTTAATTAAAATTTATTAATTTTCACTATTCATCAAAATATAAAAGTTATCAGAAAAGTACAAAAATTTTACCCTAAGATAATTTCGATATTAAGAATCCAAAAATGAAGACTATTTTACCAAATTCAATGCATAAATGTTGAATATTTTAATTTAAAATTAATTCCCGCTATTAAAACCAAGAGGCGTATTTTTAAGAAATAATAACTATCAAAAGTTTGACACTTGATTATGTCTAATTTCATAGTGAAATTACTTACAATAACCATAATTTGATTAAATGGTAAAAATATAATCTATTTATAATTCTATACCATTAAATTTTATAGTTTAACAATTTAAATTATTTTTTAAAAAATGTTGTTTTCAGTTAAAATATAGTATTTTTCACTGTTCACCCAAATATGAAAGTTATCAGAAAAACACCAAAACTTTATTGAAACTAAATTATTATGTCCGGATTCTAAAGAAGAAGTTTATTTTGTAAAATTGAATATATAAAAGTTTCAAATATTGGATTTAAAAAGGCTTCTCCATTAAAAGGCGGTAAAATTGCTTTTTTAGAAAAATACATCTTTTATCTGAAAAAATGTATTTGTTCTTAAATTATGTCTCAGAAACTCATAATATGGATTCTAAAATTATAAGGATTACATAATGTTCAAAATTCAGTAAATATTATTCATACCCGGTTTTGAACGGTTTGTTTGGTAAGTCATGGTGCGTTAGAACTCGGTGTTGCGTGTAGTGAAAGTTATTGAATTACTTTGAAGAAATAACGTACTATGAAATCTTCGGGTGTTATAAAAATGTACGAACATCTTAAAATAATAGGGTTGCTTATGTGAAGGCGAGTCACACTCTGAAATAAATTCATTTAAAAAGTGAAAATGCTTTATAACTTTTGGAGGGTTCACTAATGTTTTGTAAAATAAATCATAAAATCCTTAAATAACATTAAATTAATGTTAAAACTTATATTGTCTGAACATATCATCTATAATATTTTATTACATAATTATTGGGTCATTATGATGTCATAAAACACATTATATATTTAAACGTTATTTAATTTTTACCCAAAAATTCGACAATCAGAAAATTTTGAAAAATTCATCATTGGATAATTTCGACATTAAAATTCCAAAAATAATATTCTTTTTATCTAAATAATTTTTTAAATATGTGAATTTTTACTTTTAAAATAAAAAACAGATATTTATCGAAAAATCATGGGTTTTGATAAAAATATCTTTCAAAACTTAATAAAAATTACCATTGCATTCATAAAAATTATATAACCATTTATATTTAATAAAAATTAATTTAATAATATTTTATTAAAATATTAAAATAACCATTATTTCATCAAAATAGATTTCTTAGTTAAATATTAATATAAAATACTATGTGTGCTTTAAAAAATATTTACGAAGTAACAATAATAAAATTAATGTATATTCCTTATTATATAAAAAGTAATGCACATAATCATAGTGTTGTGGTCTTGTTACATAACCCCTTATAACACCCGCAAAAGACAGTAGAGTAAGGTGTGCGATGGTGACAGACACTTGGGGTGGCTCGAATAACATCATTCGGGTGGTAATCTCTATTAACTTCCACTTCTCCCATAGTTGGTTCGGCTCTAGCTTAACATGTTCAAGCTCAGCTTGGGCTTGTTCAAGAGTAAATCCCAATGACACCACCTATTTTCCGACCTCCAGCAAATGGGATTCGTTTTGAACAAGTCTACTGGTTGAGATCATCACTTCCTCTGTCTGAGTAAATTGGATTTATTAAATCTGTATATTTATACTAATCATGTGATCACTGTTCAATGACTATATTATCAATAGTCACAATTCGTAACGTTATTTTAAAAACAAAAACATAGAACAAAATAAGTTCATATGTTTAACATTACCATAAGGAGACATTTAAATAGACCAAGAATAATTTTCATTCATAAATTTTTAGTTTGTTATAATCTTCCCCCATTAAGATATTTCACCATCAAAATTTCATTTTCCCTCACTAAAATAGATATGGGTAACTCTGGTTCATCACTTCTTCTTATTCCCACCTTACTTCTTCAAACTTGTGGTTTTTTCATAACACCTTGATGAGGGGAATTATCTTATTTCGTAGAACTTTTTCTCTATGATACAAGATATTCACCGGTTTATCCTCATAAGAAAGATCATCCTCTAGTTGTACTACCTTTGAAGAGAGTAAATGTGAAGGGTCCGGTATGTACCTCCTTAAGAGAGATACATGAAAGACATCATGTACTTTGGATATGGTAGGTGGAAGTTCTAGTCGATTGGCCACAGCCCTGATACGATCAAGAATATCTAAGAGGCCGATGTTCCTATAACTTAACTTCTCCTTCTTTCCAAACCACATAACCTTCTTCCACGAAGATATGTATAGAAATACCATGTCTCCAATTTTAAACTCAATGTCTTGTCGACGGTTATCAGCATAATGCTTTTATCAACTCGGGGCTGCCTTGATATGATGTTGAATGGATTTCACCCTCTCCACCATTTATTCTACTATTTATGGTCCTAGAATATTATGTTCAACGACTTCATCACAACATGTTGGTATTCTAAACCTCTTCCCATACAGGGCTTCATAAGGTTCCATTCAGATGCTTGAGTGTAAGCTGTTTTTATAAGAGAACTCAACCAGAGGAAGATGTCGATCCCATTCTACTTTTAATTCCATTGAGCATGCTTTCAACATGTTCTCAAGTGTTTGGATAGTCCACTCAGATTGAACATTAGTTTGAGGATGATAAGCTATACTAAAGTTCAGCTCAGTAAAAATCGCATGTTGAAGACTCTTCCAAAACATAGAGGTGAATCTTGGATCTTGGTCGGATACAATAGAGTGTGGTACTCCATACAGCCTTACCACTTCACTGATGTATATCCATTCCAGTGCCTAAATGAGAAATCCTACTAAATTGCAATGAAGTGTGCAGACATTGTAAGATGATCCACAACAACCCAGATTGCATAGTTTCCTTTAGATGTCTTCATAAGTCTAGTGACAAAGTCCATGGTGATGTTCTCCCATTTCCATGATGGTATTGGCAATGGTTGCATCATCCCCTTAAACTTCGGCCTCTCTTCCTTTACTTACTGACACACCAGGAACATTGATGTATACTCAGTGATCTCCTTCATTATATTTTCCCACCAATAATGATCTCATAGATCTCGATACATATTTCTGTTTCCTGAGAGAATAGAGAAATTTGAACTGTGTGCATCATCCAAAAGATCCTTCTTCAGTTCTGGACATGATGGAACACAAAGTATTTTCCCAAATCCCACAATTCCTTCTTCAATAACATTAAACATCAAGGATTTCCCTTTTTTGATAGCTTCCACTTTCTTGTGAATTCCTACATCATCCTTTTGAGCGTCCTTTAACATTTCCAAAAGTGACTTTTGAGAAATCATTTGTGAAATTATTGATGTTCTTTCCTTCTTTATTATTCCCACATCCATATTAATCAAATCTAAAAATATTGCAACATTCTCAATTCTCTTCAATGATAGAATCATTGGGTCCTTCTTACTTAGAGCATCTCGCACATTATTCTCTTTCCCAGGGAGGTAATTGATATTGTTGTCATAGTCTTTGATCATCTCTAACCATCTTCATTGGTGCATGTTCAACTATTTTTGTGTGAATATATACTTCAAGCTTTTGTGGTCCATATATATTTCTCACTTCTCCATAAAGAGATAATGGTGTCAAATTTTTAAGGTGAAGATCACTACAGCCAACTCCAGATCATTTTTTAGATAATTATTCTCATGAACCTTTGATTTCCTTGAAGCATAGGTAATGACATTTTCATTTTTCATCAATACACAACACAATCCCATCATCAAACCATCGCTGAATGCCTTAAAAAGTTCTCCACTTGTGGGTAAAGTGAGAACAAGCGTAGTGATAAGCCTCCTTTTCAACTCCTTGAAAATTTATTCACATTCATCACTCTATGAAAACTTTACGACCTTTCGAGTTTGCTTGGTAAGTGGGTTGGACAGTCGTGATAAATTTCTCACAAATCATCAATAATATCCCGCTAATCCCAAGAAGCTATGGATATCCACTACTGATGTTAGCCTCATCCACCCCTCAATTGCAGCTTTCATGGAGGGATCCATATATATCCCATTTCTTGTGATGATATGGCCCAAGAATGAAACCTCCTTCAACTAAAACTCACACATATTTTACTTTACATAAAGCTTCTCCTTTCGTGTGGTCTATAGTATAGTTCTTAGATGCTCCTTATGATCCTCCATGGTTTTTGAGTATATGAAAATATCATCTATAAAGACTACCAAAAATTTGTCAAGGTAATATCTAAAGACTCTATTCATCAAGTCCATGATAATTTCTAGAGAATTAGTGAGTCCAAAAGGAATTACTATGAATTCATGGTGCCCATATCTTGAACAAAAAGCTGTCTTGGGGACATATTCCTTCTTCACCCATACTTGATAATATCCTGAACACAAATCTACCTCGGAGTAGTATTGTGTTCCACGCAGGTGATTGAACAAGTCATCAATTCGTGGGATAGGATACTTGTTCTTTATCATGATTTTTTTTCATCTCCTAATAATCTATGAAAAGGTGCATTGACCCATCCTTCTTCTTGATGAAGAGGACTCATGCACCCCATGGTTAAGCACTTGGGTGTATAATCCCTTTATCCAGATTTGCCTGTAGTTTTTTCTTCAGCTCCTCAAGCTCCAAAAATATCATTCTATATGGACTCCTGGATATTGACAATGCCCCGGGTATAAGGTCAATTGAAAATTTGACATCTATTCGATTAGGAAGACCATAAAATTCCTTAGGAAACACTTCTGTGGATTCCATTATTATAGGCATGTCTTCAAGGATGGTTTCTTCCTTGGACTCAATCATCTGAGCCAGATATGCATTCTCATAGGGTAGTAATATCCATGCTTGAGATAGTGGAACTAAATAAGATTCGTCCTCTTCCTTGCACTTGTACGGATTTGGGGGTCGATTATCTACATAGAGAGTGATTTCCCTCTCATAGCAATTTATGTTGGCTATATATAAGAAAATCCAATCCATGCCGAGATTTGCATCATATTCCACTAGAGGGAGTATGATAAGGTTCTCTGGGAATTTCAATCTATAAATTATGATATGGGAGGGGTTATATTCATGGGATGCCATGATTTTCCCATTTCTGTACTCACCAACATCTTTACTTCCACAATTTATAGTGGTGTTGGGATTGTTCAACTAAACTTTCAGGATATAAAAGAAAGTGTATAACCATGTAAGTTAACCCTAACATTAACTTTTTGATTCAAGTTCTGCTTCATTGAATATAGACTTGGGGATGAGAACTTTTAGACTACTCAACATGTAAAGGAGAATCCAGAGGAAAAAATGGACGACTTATAAATTACGTTTATTTCCTTAACTCATGAATCTATAAGCTTCAATCTATGTTATCCATGATCTACATTCTAACAAGTATTCTTAAAGGCATTTTTATTTAAATTACCTTAATAATGGTTCATACTAATCATGTTAATTTACCAAACCATATCCCCTGGCAGAGTCGTAACCAAGAGTGCAGCAAGGCCCGTTGTCATGTACCAGGATACCCCGAGTCAAGCCTAAAACTCTTTGTCAGGGTTTTCACCCCTAGGTATGTATGTGCCAGTGCCATATCTACCTACTCGTATCCATAAAGGGATGTATTTTATCGATAAACCACTTACTCAATACCCACCAAAATATAGGGATGTTTTTATTATACATAGTCTTGTCTCTAAGGCTTCACTTTGGTTTTCTAATCCAAATTCCAAAAATAACTAAACCTATCCTCTGATACCAACTATAAAAATCACGCTCTTTATTACACACTTAAACATGATTTATTACCTAAACTCTTCACTTGATACAACATTGAAGATAAAGAGGTCTAGTGTATTTGGGGATTAGGAACATTTCATATCAGCTTAAAACTTGAAACAAAAAATCTTTATGGAAAACATCCTTTACATGACCACTACATTCCATCGTACTTATCATTGCATGGGATAACCTGAGGACATGTATAAGAAAAAGGTGAGATATAAATACCAGTAAGGAAATAAACATGGAATGACATGAAAAATATAATACATGTTAGAAAATAGGCATATCAATGGATTAGAATAGAAACATGAACATAAAGTCTTGATAAATCATGATAATCATAACATATAAATGTGGAAACAAAACTTAACATGGAATTAGCATGTGCCAAGGCTCATTGCACATGGATCATGAGTAAACCCTCATTGCACATGAATCATGAGTAAACCCTCATTTCACGTTAATTTTTATGAGTAAACACTCATTGTACAGGAGGTATCATAATACTATACTTTACCCAATTCATTGGAGCACTATTAGGGAACACCCTTATTAAACATTTCATTTCATGCATAACCGTGGCACATGGATCATATAACATGGAATCAATCAACATCATAAGTTATTACATGTTTATGTAATGTGGAATAAATAAATTAAAGTACAATTAAACATGTATATGTTCGTAAATATGAATTCCCTTGATAGAGACATGGGTATGGTATTCACTACACAATGATATTGGCTTGGAAAAAACGCGGTGCAATTTTGACAGCATAACAGTGTGACATAAGAATTCATAAAAATGGTTGATGAGATAGATAGGGGTGTCTCATTATATGTACATGAAATGGAAAGTAAGGGGGTCATATTGATACAAGTCTCAATTAACGTAATGGAATTTAGATACATAATACAAAATAAATACTTGGATGTAAAAAAGAAGAGAAAAATCCCTCACGGAATTTCGGCATAGAGAGTAGGTAAGTAGTTTGACGAATTAAAAAGGATTTGAGTGAAGAGGAAGTGGGAGGTTGGGTGAGTTTATTTTGGAAAGGAGAGGGAATTCTTTATTATTTAGGTTTGGGTCACCACACATTAAACTAATCAATACCAAAAATCAGCCCATGGTTTTTGCCCATGGTTTTTTCCAAATTTGAGTGGAAATCAATATTTTAGAAGTCCAATGTCAGAAAATATTAAAATAATAGGGTTTCTTATGAGGAGGTGAGTCACACTCTCAAGGAAATTCATTTAAAAAGTGAAACTTCATTATTACTCTTGGAGGGTCCACTAATGTTTTGTAAAATAAATCAAACAAACCTTAAAACACATTATTTTAATGTTAAAACATATATTGTCTAAACATACCATTTATAGTATTTTATTACATCACTATTGGTTCATTATGATGTCATAAAACACATTATATATTTCAACGGTATTTAACTTTTATCAAAAAATTTGACTACCTGAGAAAAATATGAAAAATTCACCGTTGGATAATTTCAATGTTCTGATTCCAAAAATAATATTTATTTTATCTAAATTATTTTATAAATATGTGAATTTTTACATTTAAAATAAAAAATCCACTTATCTAAAAATCATTGGTTTTAATAAAAATAGCTTTCAAACCTTAATAAAAAATAAAATTGCATTCATAAAAATTAAACGACCATTTATATTTAATAAAAAAATTAATAATATTTTATTAAAATAAAAAAAATCCCTTAATTCATCAAAATGGATTTCTTAGTTGAATTTTAAATAAAAATACTATCTTCGCATTAAAGACTATTTATGAAGTAACTATAATAATATGAATTTATATTCATTATTATATATAAAAATAATTCACATAATCATAGTGTTATGGTCTTGTTACATAACCCCTTATAACACTCACATAAGACCAAAGGGTAAGTTGTGTGATGGTGGTAGACTCTTAGGGTGGATCGGATAACATCCCTCAGGTGGTAATCTCTATTAACTTCCACTTCTCTCATAGTCAGTTCCACTCAAGATTAACATGTTCAATCTTGGATTGGGATTGGTCAAGAGTGAAGCCCAATGACACCACCTCTTTTTTGAGCTCCGACAAATAGGATTAATATGGAGAAAGCCTACTAGATGAGGCAATTGATTCCTTTGTCTGAGTAAATTGGATTTGTGAAATACCTATATTTATACTAATCATGTGAAAATTGTTCAACGACTATATTAGCAATGATCATAGTTCATAATAGTATTTTAAAAACCAAAACATAGAACCAAATAAGTGCATAAATTTAACATAAACATAAGAATACATTTTAATAGACCAAGAGGAATTTTCATTAATAAATTTTTGGGTTGTAATATTTACCACTAAGGTCTGCTCATCTGCTGGACCACCGAGGTCTTATCTTCTACTGGCCCACTGAGTTTCACTCATATAATGGACCATTGAGGTCCCCTCTTTTTCTGGACCACGGATGTCTAATTTTTTGTAGGACCACTCAGGTCTATTGGTCTTCTAGACTGCTAAGGCCATCTTCTCCACTGGATCACTGAGGTCTGCTCGTCTTCTGGATGACTCAGGTCCACTCATTATATCACTTGTGTCATAGCCAGTTATAGGATTCCTACACTCTAGTGTGCTTGATTACATGAGAATACACTCATCACAGAATCGTTTATATCTCAACTTCCACAAAAACTCACTTAGAGTATACGCAAAGGACTGTCTAATCAAAATGGTCCCAAATCCGTAGACGTTTTGTCAATCAGACACCTGGTCTAAAATTTATTTCTGTTTGGGTAAATAGGGGTCAGTTTTGTCCGAGCCTGGTCTTACTTGGTCAGGCTGACCCAACAAACTCAGCTCGGGGGTCCTGCATGACCCAAACCATTTTGTCCAACCTGACTCAACCTGGTTGGGTCTGGGCTGACCCTATCTGGTCTCGACCATTGGGCCTTGTTTGACTCGGCCCGGTTCGGCTGTGGATCCAGCCCACAATGTCGTCCCATGACCAGGTCCGCATTTTTCAGCCCAAACCACATCCGCTGGCCGACTCTTCTCAAGCCTGGCCTGCATCATCAGGACATCTTGGGTCCAGACCGGATGTTTTTATGGCATCTGTTTCGTGCATCACATGGTCAGAAGAGGCTAACTACCTTCCTCTGCATGCGGTCCTCATTAGACCACATGACAGTGCACACCGCGACCCATGATGCAGCCCACCCCATGGGCTTCTACCCATGACGTGGCTCCTAACTGGGGCCACCCCCTGTGCTCATTCCCCTCTAATGTGGTTAGGTGTCCGGGTTCGCCTGTCGTAGTCCTCTGTGAGAACTACCCTTATTGCTGCTGCAGCACACCTTCGTCTGCCTGCCACCGCAGTTTGGGTGTCATGGTCTGGTGCCACCGCCATGGTTAGGTGTCATGTCCTTGTGCTGCTGTCATGGATGGGTGCCAATATCATATCATCCTTTCATCTTTTTGGCCTCACTTCGTGGCCCCTTTCCAATGTCTCACCCCAACTGGCTGCGGCCCTTCCTTTTGGAGCCTTTTCAGCCGATGTGCCTCTGACAGTTGCACCAAGAAGAATGGGGAGAATGCGAGAAGAAAAATTGGGGAAGGAGTTGCAATACAAGAACACCCAATTAACGATCCATGCCTTTGTTCATGTTGACCCAGATGTTTCCTTGTTAGTGGGATCATGAAGAACCAAAATAAGGTGTAACAATCACTAATACTAATATCTCACTTATCCTAATTCATTAACCATCCTTCATGAATGATCGAATCGCGGATCAACCTAGTCGTGGGTTTATCTTTTTCATTGTTAGAAATTAATAATGGGGAAAAGAAACTTTCTAAATAAAACACCACTACTTAGGTAAGGATTTTTGGTCGAGGAAGAATGGGATTGTGCACCTTCGTTCTTCATTTTCTATCCACAGCCCACCGTTGCTAGCGATTCTTCGAAGGGCAGAATGTATTTCATTCATCATTCTTTGTTCATCATTTCCACTCACCAAAGCCTCAGAGAAATCCCATGATCGTGACAACAATCCTTCATTTATTGTAAGTCTATTAATTTAGATAATATGAATCATCATTTTAGTTATGATATGTTACAGCATTGTTACATTGATTCATTAATGTGGTTGAATAATTGGATTTCGTGTCACCTTGTCATTGCACCATAGCGCTAATGAGTCACTGCATAACAAAGAAGAAAAATATAATAAAATATCTTTTTATCTAATTTTATTTTTATTCTAAAAATGTATAAAAAATATCTTTTTTTTACCCATGATGGTCAATGTTAGGAAAATTCTATGAAAATATTGATGTTCTGAGTTCAACGGTGTCCTTGGATTTTTGATTCAGGCACCTGTTTAAAAGTCAGAAAAACAAACTCATAGGTTTATTTATTGAACATTAAAAATAGTTCAAAAATATGTTCTGACCACTCCTGGATTCGAAATTACATGTCATTCCAGATCCTGCTCTAGAAAGAATCCCATTTAATTTTTTTTATATATATTACATGGAATTATGTTTAATTATATTACACCCCCATTGGTTCTTCACTTCCTCGTAAGCCAAAAAAATGGCCAATGAAACAAATGGGGGGTACTGAGAACGAATATGATCCCCCCACTCACACATTATCTCCTTGAGATTCATGCGCTACCAATGAACATGCACTGGAGGAATCGACCATCCATTAAGGATCCTGTCTAGTTAATCCTCTATATCTACTGGGTACCCTATGAATTTAACCCCATCGTCAATCTCTAGATCACTATGGTCGATGATGCGAGAATGGTCGTGCATGTATCTCCTTATCTTGGATACATAAAAGATGTCATTAACCCTCTCTAACTACGGCGGTAGATCCATGTGGTACACAACCTTTCCCACTCAATGTAGTATCAGGAAAGGTCTGATGAACCACAGAGATAACTTGCCGCTCTGGCCAAATATATGTTTCCCTCGTTGTGGAGAGACCTATATAAATACATAGTTCAACTTTTAGAACTCCAAGGGTCTCCAATAACTATCAATATAGGACTTATGTCATCTCTATGTAGTCTTCATCCACTCTCATATGACCATCACCTTATTAGTAGTAGCATGTACCATCTCCGGACCCATGAGTGCTAACTCCCCTAGGTGAGTCCAGCATAATGGTGACCTACAGGGTCTATCAAATAATTCCTCGAATGGTTCCATACCAATGATGGAGTGGTATTTTTTTTGTACACAAACTCCACCAGTGCTAGGTGGTCCTCCCAAATGTGACAAAAATCAAGAACGCCAGAATGAAGAAAGTCCTCCATGGTCAGTATGGTCTGCTCCATCTGACCGTTTTCTTGTGGGTGAAAGGATGTGCTCAAGCACAGGTAAGTCCCAAAAACCGCTTGTAATTCCTTATATGATTGGAATATTAATCATGCATCATGATCTGATACTATCATAAATTAGAATCCATTGAGTTGAACTATATCCATCATGTAGAGGCTTACCAAGATCTCTATGGAACCCTGTTCTCAAAAGGGCCGGATGTGGGCCAACATGGTGAGTTAGTATATGATAAAATAGATGGTATTGTTACCCCTATATGTACATTGTAATCTTGTCATGAAGTCCATCGATATCCCATCCCACTTCAACATTGATACCTCAGGGTGTTGTGTCAAACCTGCTGGAACCTTGTGCTCATCCTTAACTTACTGACAAAGGTGTAATCTTAAAAAACAATTACACTTCCTTCTTCTACCCTTGGCCACCAATACTAATGTCAGAGGTCCTGGTACATCTTCTCCACACCTAAATATACCTCCAAATGAGATTTATGGATCTCCCACAACACTTCCTCCAGTAACGCCACTAGTACAATGGTGTATCCTTTGAAAAGAATGAAATTCTTCCCACCTTCCGAAAATCTATCTCGGGAAAACCCTATAGACATCTGGGCATGTGTGGTCTTGTATCTAGAATATCTATGATTCACCTCTCTAACTCATTGAAATAATGGAGGGACTACTTCCCTCGATTGAAGATAAGCTTCCTCATCTTTATCCACTAAGTATATCTAAAATGAGGACAACTACTTGGTGGCACCGTTCATTAGTTGTGAACTCGATCTCTTATTGAGAGAATCTTCCACCATGTTCCCCTTCCCAAGAGGATAGACTATCTCAAATTCATATCCATATATGAACTCTCTCCAACATTGTAATCTCAGATTCAGATCCATTGGATAAAAGATATACATGAGACTGTTTTGTTCAGAGTAGATAATTAATCATTTGCCCATAATATAGTATCACTGCTTCTTTAGTGTGAAGATCAGAGCTTCCAAATCAGGGTCATGATTTACATAGTTCTTCTCATGCAGCCTCAATTTCTGTGAACCATAATCAACCACTATTTTCCCCATCATTAGGACACAACCAAGAACGGTTCCTGATGATTCATGGTACACCACGTTGTTTGTGCCCTCCTCTTCCAACCTCAACATAGGATCACTCATCAAGATTTGACTTAGCTGCTGAAATCTTTGCTATAAATATTCTTTCTGCATGAAAGGGTTTTCCCTTCTTCATAAATGATGACATGGGTGCTTCCAATCTAGATAATTCGTGTAAAAACCTCTTATAGTACTCATCCAACCTAATGAAACTTCACACCTCATTAACGCTCTTGGGTGGCTCCCAAGAAAGCACCGCCTCATTTTTCACTGGATCCACCACAACTATAGCCTCTGAGTTGAAATGTCCTAGGAAGTGGACAATTTATATCTAGAAATCACACTTTTAGAGATTTTTATAAATCTAGTTCTTTTGGAGTGTGTCCAAAACCATTATCATGTGTATCGCATGCTCCTCCACGAAATCTGAACACACTAAGAGTTTATCAATGAATACCACTATAAATCAATCTATGTATGGTTGTAAGATCATATTCATGAGTTCCATGAACCCTACTGAGGAATTAATCATGAAAACAGAATCAATAAGTACTCGTAGTGGATGTAACGACATCTGGAAGATGTCTTAGAGATGTCTTTGTCTCGTACTTGAAGCTGGTGATAGCATGATCTGAGGTTTATCATCGAGAACCATCTAGCACCCTTAAGATGATCGAAGAGGTCATTAATACTATGTGGAGGTTACTTGCTCTTCACGGTCACCTGATTCAGGTGCCGGAAGTCCACACATAACCTCAAGGTTTTTTCTTCCATCTTAGAAAACAACATTGGGGCTGCCAATGGTGAAACACCTAACCTTATGAACTGCTTCCTCTACAAGTCCTCCAACTGTACCATCAACTCCTAGTGCTCCGCAGAAGCCATGTGATATAAAATTGTAGATATTAGTGTCATCCTAGAGTAAAGATCAATGAAAAAGTCTAACTCTTTGTCGGGAGGTAGTCTTGAAATAACCTCTGGAAATACGTCCTCGAAATCATCCACCACTGTATGAAACTGTGGACACATCTCATCCACTACACTAATGGTCATGCTATCCAACTAATCTGTGATCGGTTGCACCCACATAATTAAGAGTCCATCATTCACTACTCCAGTTTCCTTTTCTCTAATAAAAGAAAACATGTTCCCATATCTGCGGACAAACCGCACTGTGTGCCTAAAACAGTCGATCTGGGAATGGAATTTTGATAGCCATCCCATAACCAGAATGACATTATAAGGTCTCAACACCTTTATTAGGAGATATTTGCTGAACAATCACCTCCAAGAGTAAGATCACACCACCAACACCGGTTTTTGATCATCAAATCCCTTCCCCTAGGGGTATATAATCATAAATATTGATCCCAAGGCTCGATTAGAATCTCCATGCTCCGAACAATGTTCTTCGAAAGGAAAGAGTTACTAGAACCTATGTTTGTAAGAACTATAGAAAAAGTAGACAAGACCTAGATCACACCTCGTATCATCTCTAGAAGGTCTGGACCTCAGGCCTTAACTGCCTGAAGTTGAGATTTCCCCTATCCACCTAATCCTAGTTCCCATGGAAGACCCTCTAGGTTGGTGGTGGTAGTACCTCGTACCTACGCCCACTTCCTTCTGCTCATCCTAATCCACTGCCACATCTGCCACCTGGAGGACCACCTTGTTTCTGTCTCTACCACTACCTCGGTGATCGAACCTATATCTATTGGTCCTCTACATAGAGTGTTGGGAAATACCGAGCCATGTGCCTCTGTCCATTGCTTGTGTAGCATTCTCTACTCTCCCAATGACACCTTCTACCCTAGGATCCTTGTAAATCCAACCAGGATTCCTTGAGGCATCCTACGAATGGTCTGGCCTATTTGGGCCTCTACCTCATCTTTCGGCTACCTTCCTTGGATCACTCAACATCCCGTATCCCAGTGGTATCCTCCACCATAATTTCCTACACAATGAGGAAGCTCTCTAATATTTGAGATTGCTCTAGTACCCCAGCCCGTAAAGGGATGACGAGGGAGATCATCGATGCCCGGATCTCCCATCATAGTCCCTGCTCAATGGTTCAGGACCTGAAGAAAGGGTCTCATACCATATCAGTAGAGTAACTAGAGAGGTCTCTGAACCTCATAGAGTACTCAATAATTATCGGGCTTTCCTACTATAGGTGAATAATCTCTTGTATGCACACTGAGAGAAAAGTCACAGGGAAGAACTCCTCACTCAAAAGTCACTCAATGTCATACTCGGTGAGGGTCTCCTCCTCAGATGTCTATATAGTAAAACTTCACCATCCCCCCACTAATCCCTGCATAAGGATCGTGGCTATAATTACCATCTAGTCAGGTGGCATCCTCTCTAAGCTGAAGACTCTCGTCACTACCTCCATCCAATCCTCATCATCCTAAGGATCTATCTATACCTTGATCCTAGGAGGTCTCTACCGTTGGACCTCATGTAAGGCAATGAGCCTACCAATATCATCTACCGGTAGTGACTTTATTAACTACTGAAAAATGGGTGATGGTATCCTTGGGATATCGTCTGATGATGCCATCATTGGAAACAGTCCCTGTACCACAGTGTCATCGCTCTAGGCACCATCCTCAATGTCATACTAGGGGAGGGTCTCCTCCTCAGATGTATATATGGTAAAACTTCACCATCTCCCCACTAATCGTTACATAAGGTTTGCGGATAGAATTACCATATAGTCCAGTGGCATCCTCACTAAGCCAAAGGCTCTCATCACTACATCCAGCCAATTCACATTGACCTACAGATCTGTCTTTCCCTTGAACCTAGGTGGTCTCTCTCGCTGGAACTCATGTAAGGCACTAAGCCTGCCTACATGATTTACTAGTAGTGACTTTATTAACTACTGAAAAACGGGTGATGGTATCCTTGGGATATCGTCTGAAGGTGTCGTCCATGGAAACGGTCCTGGTACTACTGTGTCATCGCTCTATAGACCATCCTCATGATCACGCACTGAAATCCTGGATGGTTATCAGTGTGGAGGCATCCTGAAGGAGATCAAAATGAACCAATCTCAATTTATTATACTTGTTGAGATAACTCTATCACAAAAAGATCATAAAAACACACAAAGACGCATGTAACTAATGTTATCATGTACCAGGTCAAAAATTTAATTCATGGTTCTATTGTATGGATATGTCGGCCGCTGCACCAACATTGGACTCCCTGGCCTAATATCTGGATGCAAAACACTTTACACTATTTCTACAAAAAAAATCAGAGACTCTTAGTTCATCTAGTAGAACTGACCTTCATTGATACCAATTTTTCACAACTCGTCCCCTTGGTCATGTGTATGGATTACACAAATCCCACCTTACATAGGCCAGGGGCTGGAAACTAGCACCAAGTAAGCATGTCCCAAAAAGTGAAGGAATTTCCTTTAAACCTGTGCACACACACAATTATCAAAGTACAGAAAGTAAACACAGTGTGAAACATAACTATCACTAAGACAACAACTGAGAGTAAAACACAAACTGAAAGTACAATGGGGCTAGAATACATTCCCAAACCCACAAAGGAAATTAAAACTTCCATGGTATGTCTGCTTGAGAACCTACCTAAAGTGTAGGTGAATGGTAGATACCTGTCTCCATAATAGTTTGTCCATTCATCCCATCCCACTGAGCACCACCTAGTCCAAGACCACTGAGGTCTTCATCGAAGTTTTGATCACCTTCATGAGACATGACACCTTCGAGTGAAGCCCATGCCAGGGTGAGTAACACAATACTCAGTAAGGACTCCAAAACACAAAGGAATGACCATAAAGAAAAGAAATCTCACAATAGGTATAACTCAAAGTAAAAAAGTTATATTTTTAGTGGTAAAGCTAAAACGTCTTGTATAGTTGAGGGACTCATCCCTGATGAGCCCCTGAGTTCTGCTCGGCCACTAGACCACTGAAGTCCACTAGGTTGCTAGACCACCATGGTCTGCTCGTCTGTTGGACCACTGAGGTCCTATCCTCTGTTAGATGACTGAGGTCCAGTCATCTGGTGGACCACCGAGGTCCACCTATCTATAGGACCACCGAGGTCTTCTCGTCTATTGATCCATTGAGGGCCACTAATCTGATGGACCACTATGGTCGGCTCATCGGCTGGACCACTGAGGTATGCTCATTTGTTGGACCACCAAGGTTCGCTAGTCTGGTGGACCACCGAGATCCACTTGTCTGCTAGACTACCAAGGTCTGATCCTCTTCTAGACCACCGAGGTCCACTCATCTAATAGAACACTGAAGTATGCTCATCTTCTGGACCACTGAGGGCCTCTCGTCTGTTTCACCACTGAGGTCTGCTCGTCTGCTAGACCAGTGAGGTCTACTCATCTGCTTGACCACTGAGGACTGATCATCTGCAAGACCACTCAGGTATTCTCCTCTTTTAGAACACTTAGTTTTGCTCATCTTTGGTACTAATGTGGTCTGATCATCTTCTAGAGTACAGAGGTCTGGTCATCATGTATCTCATGTACAATATAACTATAGATTTCCCAAACCCCAGTGAACTATATTCCAGAAGAATCTAATCCTCCTGCCATCAGTTGTATCATTACTGCCATTAAAACTCTTTTAGATTATTCCCAATGGATTTTCTCATTGCAAGGATCCCAACGCTGTAGACAGCACGTCAATCAGTTCTCTAGTATGAAAGTTATTGGCCTTTTTGTAAACTGTGGTTGGTTGCATTTAGGCCCGGTATGACTTGCTTAGACTGACCCGATCAACCTGGAATGGGGGGGCCCACATGACCTAACCCATTTCAACTGACCCAAATAATCCTAGTTCAGTCTATGCCGACTCGGTCTGGTCTGGCCGAGTGGTCAATCCCATTGGGCTTTATTTGACCTGGCTCAGTTCGACCGTGCATCCATCCCACCGGGTCACCCTATGACCCAGTCTGACTAAGTCAGACTGATTAATTTCTAGCTACACTGCACATTGGCCCAGTTACCTATCCAGACCATCCCACATCAGTGGGTTGACTTTTCTCTAGCATGGGCTGCTCGACAGCCCAGTTTACTGTATTTCCTCGACGTGCATAAGTAGGAGGGATTGGGTCCAGACCGAACATCGTGATGGAATCCAGTTTTCGTAGCATAATGTCGAATGAGGTTGGTATCCTTCCTCTACATGTACCCACTACTAGACCATGTGGCACTTCACACTGTGGCCTTCTCTATGGGCCACTTCCCTTGACACAGT
The DNA here is from genome assembly GCA_963277665.1 of Viscum album. Taxonomy (NCBI): domain Eukaryota; kingdom Viridiplantae; phylum Streptophyta; class Magnoliopsida; order Santalales; family Viscaceae; genus Viscum; species Viscum album. The sequence continues at coordinate 617,431,706 of OY728136.1, forward strand.
GCCCGACCAGTGCCACTCCCCTATACTGGTTTTCCACTGATGTGGCTGAGTGGCCACGTCTACCTACCGCTAGCTGCCAGCATCCTCTATCACTGTCATGGAATTCTGCAAATACACCCACCTCTTCCTATAGCCATGGCCTTATGTCACCTCTACAGCTGGGTTTCATGGCCTATTTCTACAGCTATTTCCTCCTACCCTCATCGTGGCCTCACTCTACAACCTCTTGTTGATGCCAACGCCTTCTTGGTCGTGAACCTTCCACCTAGAGCCTCCTTGACTAATGTGTCACTAACCATTTCACCCCAAATAATGGAGAGAATGCTATAAGTAAAATTGGGGAAGGATTCTAAACATTAGAACACCCAAATAATGGTCCTAGTCTTCATTCTTGTTGGCCAAGATGTGTTCTTGTTAGAAGGATCTCAAAGAACTGAAATATTGTAGAATAATCACAAAGATAGATGTCCCCTTTATCCCGAATCATTAAAAATCCATCATGAATGATTGATCCTTGGATCAACCTATTCATGGGTTGGTTGGCATTTGTCGTTAATCTCTAATAACAGGGAAAGGTAATTCACTCATAAAACCCCATGTCCTGGATAGGGTTTTTGGTCAAGGAAAAACAGGATCACACACCTCAGTTCTTTGTGTTTTATTCGTATCCCACCATTTCTAGAGATTCTTAAAAGGGTGGAAGAAAGTTAAATCATCATTCATCATTCGTCGTTGCCACTCAACAAAGCCTCAGTGCAATCCTAGGATTGTGCCAACAATCCTGCATTGCTGGTTAGGCATCTAATTTACAAAACACAAATCAGCATTTTTGTTATGCTATATTGCAGTGTCGTTATCTGATTCATTAATGAGTTTCATTAATGGGATTCTGTGACACCTCGTCATTGCACTAATGCACTGAGGAGTCGCTACGTAATTATAACTTCCTGACTTGGAAGCCACTAAACGGGTGCCCCGAGCCTGTTTCCCACAATTCCTCAAGAACGCCTCCCCATACGCCAGAGTCTGCTGACTAGCAGTGAAGGACTAGGGTGTGATAGTGGGGACACTATACCCTCATACGAGAGTAAGAAAATAGTATAAATAAATAATTATCATACCAAGTGGAAGGTAAATAGAGTGCGGAAGTAATAATAACTTATATAGAACAAGTTTTAATAGTAAAATATTATAATAACCTAAATAACTATGGAATAAAATACATCACTGATCAGCCACTAGGGCAACGATATTAATTAAAGTAGAAAAGAAACTAAAATTAAAAGTACAAGGTTCCACTACTAAATCTGATCCAACCCACATACCTGATCTCCAGACACTTTCAAACTGTACCAGCCCGATAAGAAGAACCACTCGAGTAGCTCTGATCGATCATGCAACACAGGGGCTTAGCCCTATCCATTATGCAACTCGTTCTCAACCTAAAAAATCAAACATAAGGTCTACACGTACACTAAGGTGCATGTGTAGGGGTGAGAAAAAATATCAGTGGGCCACCCCAACAAGAAACCTCTAACTATGAAACTAAAATTGCATGCAACAACTACTTTCGCTCTTAGTTAGAACACAACAAAAGAAAGTAAAACAAACGTGAAACCACTATTAAAACCAAGGTATGTAATCCATGTCTACTGGTAATGTTCCACCATTTATGTCTATATCTATATACGTACATATTTATAGCCACAAACTTATACACATATACATAAATATGAATATTCATGAGTATGTGAATCAACTAACAAGAAACCACATCAAAAATTAATCCTTGGGTCTATAATCCCGATCACCTAGACATCTTGTGCAAGGGTATTTAGCTAAACATCATGATACTCAAGCTGTGTACAATTAAGTTGATCTCTAGGCTTGTAATCCCATCAACATGTACCTACTTTGGCCAATGCAGAAAATGACTCTGAGAAAGCTATGTCACAATATGGGGATGCTCGTCCTACACCTGGGTTCATCCATAGTTTCCTCCAATCACTGGAACAACAATACAATATACCAATAGCAAATCCTATAATGAAGGATACTTTATACCGATAGTCAATCTTGTAAAGAAGTATTCCATATATCGATGGTCATTCCATAGAGATCCAGAATAGCATAATCATTCTGATCATAGGTTGAGGAGAGCATAATCGTCCCCACATGAAAAAGAAAGATTATAGGAAGCACTTATAGATATAATGTAAAAGGTTATTGAGTCAGACTTAATTTTTCCTAGGCTTGTAAATCCAGTCCAATGTTTGGTCCCTAGGTATCATTATATAGGTGGTCGTGACATTTGGAACTCGAATAATCCCTAAGGGGCATACACTTATGCAATCTTTAATGAGTTAACTCCTCAGTGGGATTCCCTCCTACACCCCGTAAGTCTCTTAATTGATCTGGAAGAGTGGAATCATTCTGATCATAGGCCAAGGAGACCGTAATCATCCCCAATATTCGGGAGTGCATAATCTACCACAAGTATTAGGTAATCATGCCCAAATCAAGGAGAGTGTATTCATCCTCATCATTTGTCATCCATCCTATGTGTCAATCCAAGGAATTCCTATAGTGGGAATCCATATATCACTCATGCAGTACAATAATCATCAAGTAAGGCTAAATAGATAGATACTAGGAAGCACCTCTAATAATCCTAGAAAAATATATACCACAATATATATATATATATATGCTCAACATCCAAGTCATGGGAAGTACCTCTAGGTGTCAGTAGAATATCATAAATAAAATGGCTTAGAAGCTGGATCCCAAGAGAGCATATTCAGGCATCCCAACAAATAAGAAAGACGCATATCACCAAGATCAATAGCTACCAACCAGGAAGTAGCTCTGGTGAACATCACTACATCATCAATAAATAAGTGTAACATAACAAAGAGTTAGGGGTTCCAAAATGTGAAACCCATAACTATAGTCATAGCACCATGGGATTACTATTTTGGCATGGGTTCAAGGTAACACCCAGACACCATATCTAACCAAACCTAATGTACAACTCATGGTTGGTCAAACCATAGGCACCCACAGGGTTCCTCAAGTAAAAACCTGAGGAGGAATCCTACATAGGATCCTCCAGGTAAAAACAACTGAAGGAATTCTACATATAATCCTTAGTGATGAGTAAGGGATGAATCTAATATGGGATCCTCTAATGAATAACAATATAGGCATCCTATTATAGGGATCCTGTCAATGGAAAATGGAAGAGATACCATAAAAGGGACTCCCTGGGTAAGCACATAAGAAAAGGAATCCCTCTTGGGATCCTTGGAAGCATCTGTACACACTACCATTGGCCAAAAGGGGACATCTCACAAGATTGAGATCCTAGAAAACATAGGTAATGAGAAATATCTCTTAGCTCATCTCAAATAAAAGGTCTTAACTAAGTTGGTCTAAAATCCCAACCTATCATCCATGCCATGTATCGCTCTTAGGTGACAACTAAACTCGATAATTAGGCGAAGAACCTTTGTATTTAGGTAGAAACTCCCAAAAATCCATTTAGATTGCCTCTAAATGTCCAAAGGATTTCACCATTATGATCTATGTGGAAAGTGATCAGAATGGACTACTCACTCCCCAAAACCGATCACCAGTGAAAAAGGTACTATTCTATATAATGATGTCAAGTGGGGCCCACACCGGATTTCAATTTTAGATCCTAAAATTAGTCTCCAAATTTCCACCTTTAATTCAGGGTCACAATGCCAAATATAGTGCATCAAACGGGCATTAGACGTAGAAGATACATCTGATTCAATAATCATCCAATAATAATAATTAAATTATTATTATTATTATTTTTGGGCGTTTCATACTACTGAGCATCATGACTAACACAAAAGGATCTCCAACTAGCCTCAAAAGGTTCGGCTCAAATCATGGGTCCTAAAACTATATATGGCACACGAAATGGACCCCTGGATTGCAATTTACATGGGGTTTAAAGAAACCCTTGACAAAAACAGGTTGGAAAACGTACATGGGGTTTGGCCATGTAACATTACATGGAATGTATTATTCAAAAAAAACATCCCATGTGCATTTTTACCCAGATAGATGTCCATGTGCCACTACATGGCATGTACTCCCAGTACACGGTGAGTACTGTTCAAAACACATTATTCTACATTCTTTCTCACACAGTTGGACATAGGAACATCCCACAACATAAAGTGTATTAATAGTACACCGTGTGTAGTTATGAAAACTTCTTCATCATCTAATTGGAAGAAAACATGATGTGTTCCATGGAAACACGCGTCTTGTAACCTAGGGTTTCCAAAGGGAAATACCTCAAAACTCATGAAACACTCGTTTTCACCCATGAAATAAGAGATCTGGAATTTAAGGGCCTCATGCAAGAATAAAAATTCTTTAAAAACTCAAAACATCAAGTTTAAAGAAGATCAATGAAAAAAATAAATGTCCCTACCTTTGAGTGGAAACTGCCAAAGCTTCGGTTGATTTCACCATCTACGGATACGGCATGCCGACTCAGCATGTCGAGAGCTTCGATACAGTACCCATCTTCCCTTCCCTCACTTAATATTTATCCCTCTCTAAATTCTCCCTTAGGTCACTATGGAAGAGGTGAAAACAAGGAGAATCCTCAAGAAGGATGATGGAAGAGAAAAGAATGAAAAAAGAAAAGGAATGAATATAGAAAAAGAAGTTTGGGTCGGCCCCAGAGCCCGACCAAAGTTTATACCTTTCCTAGGCCAAACTACCCAATCCAAAATAAATGTAAAAGAAGGAATCCCAATCTGACACTCCGTTTAAAATTTATCACTAAATGAACCTATATGAATAAATTAATATTTAATTTAATAATATTATTTATTAATTATTCCTCGAAAATTCAAACAATATAGATTTCCACCAAACTTTTATCCTATGGTAAACACCCTTTTCTGTGACCAACAGAGTGGTCATAAACATTATCTGAGGTCATATAGTAGGGTAAAAATTCCTTTGTATTCCTCATGGGAATCCAACAAAAAAAATTCAAATTTCTACACAAAATGACATTCTAAAAAAACACAGTACTTATAGTAATGAAGAAAAAATATAATAAAATATATTTTTAAGTTATTTTATTTTATTTTCGAAATTTCTAAAAACTACATTTTCTAGTCAACCCAAACCAGTCAATGTTCGGCCCTTTCATGGTGAATCCTGACACTGTAAGATCAATGGTATACTCATATTTTTGATCCAAGAACCATTTTAAAAGTTAGAAAAACCTACTTTCACTTTTATTTAATAAACTATAAAAATATTTCGAAAATACATTCTAGCCACTCCGGGCCTCAAAAATTGTGTGCAACCTCAGATCCTGATCTTCAAACAATCCCATTTAATTTTAAAAATAAATACAAGGAATTCTAGGCTATTACATCTATATTAATTTTTCAATCCTAAAACAAAATCTCTTAAGGATGTAATTGTACTTTTTCACGAGATTATGATGCATTTCAATTTGAATGATCACATTGTAATTCTTAGACACATGAAGAGTTACATTGTTACAAAGTTTACCTGCCAATTCAGTGATCCCATATTGGATTTACCACTTAATGTTTTGTCAACAGTTGGCATGTACCTTCATCAATGTTTTTAAGAGCTTTAAATTTTGTACATAAAGGTTAAAACATATATTCATACCAATTATAGTATTCAAATGTTTATAAATGTGAAAAGATCATCAAATACTTTTTTCTCTCAAAAAAATGAGAAAAACGGCTATGAACCCCTACATCATTCTTCTTGATTTCCTATAGAGTACAAGAATTTTTATAACCAAAAAAATATATATTTGGTTATAGAAGATTCTTGGGGAGTACAAAAATGATATATACATTGATAATCTTTAAATACAGAACCAAATGTTCAAACATGATTTGGCTATAATCGAGAGAGGGATGAGTGATTTGGCTCGCCATTACGTCAGCAAATATGGAGTCATTTTCTTCATATGGTTGATAAAAAAAATATGATGAGGTAGTGAAGACTTGTGGAAATGTGTTTTCTAAATAGACCCTATTAATAGTAATCCTATTTGGGAATAAAATATTAGACTATTAGGCCATGTGAATCAGTTTCCAGTTTTTATCTTTTATCATTGAGCATTCAGAGACAAAATCTTACACCTTTCTTCCAACGGGTTCTATAAAGGATATTATAAATAATGTGAAATAAATTTACATATTTGTATACCCTAGTAAGAATCATTCTGAACAGTCCAAAGTCCATACCCGGTGGTACTTCTACTAAGATTTCCATGTATTCTACATTGATGTAGAAGAGATTGTCTATTGAAGGAGTTGAGAAGTGTCCTTATGAAGCTGATGTTATTACTTTTGAGGTATTACTCATACCCCTCAGAGAAAAAAGTTGTGTTAACCTGACTCAGACTATGACTTCCCTATATGTAAAACCTACATAATGTGAAAATTCGTGGATTATAAAATACAAGCATATGGGTGTCATTGCTAACATGAAAGAACACAAGATATGGGATGATGATAACCTGAAGGAGAAAAAGTTATGGGATTATTGAAAGGAAAATGATATTAAAAATTTGAAGGCAATAAACAATTATATCACAGACATGAATAAGGTAGTTCTTACCTGGATTGTACAGTGACTAGAATCCTTAATTTTTCTAATTTTGTGAAACCATAACACTAAGAATCATAAAAAAACCCCATGAAGAACATAATTTAGGAAATATTGTATCATACATTCATTCCAATCATCAAAAGGGAATCAAAATAACTCTCTTGCGGTATCTACATCACATTAATGTCAACCTATGATGAAATTTTCATACAACCTCGAATTCCTAAAATCACACTCTCATTGAGATAAAAATATCCAATAGAAAATAATTAAATAAAATAAAATTGAACTATTTAAGACTTGTATTACCATGTTGATCTTCCCATTAAATGGAATAGAGAAAGTGATCATCAAATCCTACCGACATTTAATCTGAGATGATAGGGAAGAAACCATTAAAATAAAACACTAAAAGAATACTAAACAACAATAAACTCACCATACAAGACTGACCCTGAACAAAATCACATTCAAGAAGAAGAATGCATCACCGAACACAAGTGTAGAGAGAACCAAGAAATAAGTGGAAACCCATGAGAGGGAGATCATTTCCTAGGTAGGATAGAAATGTACTAGGTTTGTGTGTTTTGGAAGAGATCATTGATGTGAAGGCGGTAGGTGATAAAAAAGTGAGGAGAACAAAGGTCCATGGAGGATATGAGGATTGGGAGATGTGAGGGTGATAGGAGGTGGGGTCGGGGTGGGATATGAGGTAGGGTGGTAGGAGGAAAGGTAGGGTAGTGGGACAAATGCGTGGGATGCAATTTCAATGAGGAAGATTTAATTAGGGTATTTTTTATTTATAAAAATTATTTAATTGTTTAACAAATAAATAATTTTGATAAATATAAAAACAGTTAATATTTTGAGAAAATTTAATAAACAATTTTGAAAAATATATACACATATATTATTTCGAGAAAGTAGAAAACTAATTTCAATTATGATATCATTTTAATAAAACCATGGGAATAATTTTACTTTCGTCTTATAATTTAAATATATATATATATATATTATGTTTATCTTAATTTGTTATTCAGAAAATCTTTTTTAATTGTATGGTTTATTTAACCTTTTTTATTGGTAGAAAATGATTTTTTGGTAACATTTATTATTAATAATAGGTTCACATGTTAGTAATAAAATTCGGGCATTAGTATGATAAATAAATAGATTCAACTATTGGTAAATGATATGTTGGTATTGAACAACCAATGCCAATAGATATATATGTTGGAAAAAATAGGTGTCAGTCTTAAAAATTAATAACAATAAAACGTAATATATGTTGGAAATGTTCCTTTTTACCAACCGATATATTATCTCTTAATAAATTTATGTTGTTATAATCCATTTTTTGTAGTGTTCCTTTTCAACCATGAGGCATAACCCAACATTCCTTTTAATGGGTTGTGTAAACAAATAGTCCTTTTTAATGAAAATTCGTAATCTAACACTATCCCACATAGAAATAATATTGGGAAATAAAGAACCACAAACCCATATTTAAGATGAAGAAAACATTGGATTTCAAGGTACCCTGTATCACACATTAAGTAGTGGATTTTTTCATGATGAATCTTAGTAATGAAAATCACATAAATAATAATTACATATATTTTTGTTTCATTATATCACACACCTAATTTTCTTCATTCTATAGATATATCAGTTATGAATCTACACTTAGCATTGGTTTTTTTTTAATTATAGAATATAATCATGCACAAAATAAATAAAGATGATAGCAACATTCATGAAAACATAAAATATTCTATTTATTGTAGTTCTTAATTCTAAAAGTAGTGTTCATGAAAATAAATATAATGAATTGTTCATATTTGTTCACAATATTCATGTTGATTTCAAAATCAATACTTACAATTATTTTTCTATTTAATACAAGTGTAAAAATCATTTGAAATCTTGTAAAATATTTCCTTAATTTTTGAAAAAATATATCTTCATGTAAAACACACAATGAGTCATTAATATTTATTAATAAATTAAAAATTATTTATAATAACAAATACTCCCACTAATTAATATGTAATTTCATTATGATTATTTAATAATCCAAGTGAAAAAAACATTTGATATTCCAAATAATAATTGACTTTAAAATATAGAATCCCAAAAATATATATCATAATAAAAAAATAAATTATTCAATTATTTAATGTCCGTAAGAATCAGAATTATTTCAAACTAATTTTCCCATATGAGACAATATTTTTATGAATCATATTTATATGGGTCATTCATTGTGACATTGGAGTCATTTAGTATAACATATAAGTCAATATGGCCTTTGTATGAGTCATTTTAACTCTGTGTATGAGCCATTTGACTTGTGCATGAGTCATTTTGACTTGTGTATGAGTCACTAATCAATATATGTGTCATCATATGAGAAATCTTAGTTATGAATTCATCATTTGGAAGCCTGTGTATGTGTCATTAAACACTTAAAAAATGTCATTCAATTCTTCCAGTGTATGATTCATTCATCAATTCATAATGATGAAAATATTTCTACAAAATTAGTTCATAAAAAAACATGAAAAACACAAATAAATTATGGAAAATATAATAATAACCTAAATAAAAATATTAATAATTAATTAGTATATGAATAATGATTTAACATTTTGAGTCACCATTATTATTTATTACGTAATAATTTTAAACATAGTATAAGTAAAATCATTTGTTTATTTTCAAAACTCATGTTATAGGGAGTAAAATAAATAATTATCAATTATCAAAATGAAAAAAATGATTTAATATAATAATAAGTTATTTTAATTTCATTTTTAATTTATTCCAAATAAAATTAAATATAATATTAATTCATAATATGAGTTATTATAATATTTATTACTTTATTAGTTAAGTGGATAAAATAAATATTTCTTCCAAATTTATGTGAATATAATATTTATTAATCTAATGTGAATAATTTTATTATTCATGGTCCAATAATACTTTCGGGAGGACTCGGATCAAGATAATAATTTAATATATGAAGGTCCCTGGAACTCCCTGATAGGGGAGGGGTGAATCAGGGTGTATATTTTTTCTTTTAAGACAATGGATCTTTTTCCCACATTAGTAGGAACTTGTTAAACCTATAATATAATCACACTTAAGGAGAAAACACATAAATATTACATAGTTCACCACAAAGGGCTAGTACAAAGAGTATACAATGACAATGTGTCATTCATACAAAAATATACTAATCTTTAATAATTGTGAAGTTGAAAATTTTATACATAGACACTCTTTGCCATCTATACCACCTTTAAAATATTTTAGGGATAACTCACTGTGTCCCTATGAATAGTTCTGTCAACTCCCCCAAGATCACTGCTATGAGGGAAGTCTAACTCAGTTTATCAACACATAGTTGGCATCATTTATTTGAATTTAATATATTTTTTCCTATATGGAATGAGACTCCTCGTTCACTAAAAACTATAATTGATGCACACTGTAATCATTTTTCACTTAGAAACAGATGTTCAAAACATCATTTCAAGAAGCTCCATTATGAAGCTCAAAACCTTCCCAAAGCTCCCAAACATTACAAAACAAACTCCCTTCACGAAGCTCACTACCTTCATGAAACAAAATTCCATAACAAAGATAATTGATTCAACATGGAATACATCATCATCATGAAACACTGATTAATCAAATTCATTGGCATCTTTCCAGACTCAACAAGTCTTTTCTCAATGCCCAGGCAGGCATGGAATGTTAGTTTTGCGGAGTTCCCATGGATTCACAAAATCATAGGGATTTTGAATTTTCCTTCAAAATAATCATTATATTTGAATAAGGTTTGCCTTGTATTTATAGGCTCAGCTGTTCATGATGATCTACCACATATTTTAGTATTTTTTGGGTCTTTTAAAAACATATTTGTGATGCTCCTATTGCGAAGCTCCATGGAAATTTCTCATTTGCGATGCTCATCGTAATCATGGTGATTTCTTTCAAAACCTTCAAAATACCATGAAGCTCCAATTATCATAATCATAGAGATCACTATCCCCATTTTCAATTCTCTAAATCTTCATCATTTATGATTCTCATCGATGTATTGTAGATAACTATTAGCAATATTTTATCCTTTAAGAAACACCACTCACAAATACCATATTCTAAAAACACATGACTTTTCCATATTTTCATAATCCCCTAATAGAAATAAAATTTTCTAAACGTAATCCATCCTCAAAATTTTGGACACCAAAAATTTAGAAAACACTACGAAATGAAGTCACCTGCATTAGCATTTTAGCTTGAACTATAAGATCCCTTTCCATGTATACTCCCTGATCTTCTATGTGAGGATTTACAACAAAAAAATCACACTCCATTTCCAAAAAAAACAACATCATTGGTTCCAAAAATATCACCTTTGGGTTTTTTGGAAATCTATAGAAAAATTGAATAGAGCACCAGCCACTATCAAGACCAGATATGTGAGAAACTACTAATCCAACATTCTAAGTGTATCTGAATAATGCACATTGTAGGAAAAAAATAGAGTAATCATGAATTGGGATCTCATTATTTTTAATTCTTAAAGATATATAAGATAAGCTCTAATCACATCACAGTAGAATTTCATGCCCTAAAATATTTCTTCACATCACCGAATTTTTTTCTCTATTATCATTTCCCCCTTTGTAACTCATTTTATTTCTCCATTCTTCATTATACATTAACCATTCCATTGAAACCAGAAAAAAAAAATTTCATTCTACTCATTTGTAACATTGAATTTATTCATTCTCCCCTATTTCCAATAACCGCAAAGAACCTAACTTTGACTTCTAGATCTCAAAAAAACCCCTTGGATCGTATATCCCCTATAAACCTACATCACTTTCATAGAAAGATTAAAACAGTTAATACTACTATGGAAAGGGGAACCCTTGTAACCTCCTCCTACACTAGGAAGTGGTTGAACACTAAGGTTCAACTGATGCTTCTCGAACACATGTGATGACAGTGGATTTGTTAGTATGTCAGACACTTGATCATCAGTTCCAACATGATCCATTTTAATCATTCCTTGTTCAAATTTTCCATTGAGGATGTGATATCTGGGTACAATATATTTCTTATGAGATTTATGAATAGGATTCATTATAATATCAATTGTTCACTTGTTTTCACAGGAATCACCATTGCCTATTTCACCTCATATCCAATATAAGTTAGTTGTTTCTTCATCCATAATAGATGAGTGCAATCCTTTTATGTAATGATATTCTCAGATTCATCACTCATAATAGAAGTACATTCCCATTTTTCAATCAACCAAGCTACACATGTATTTCCAATAAATAATGCTCCACCACTTTTGGACTTTATATCAAAAACATCTCTATCCTAGTCGACATCAGATAACGCTGATAGTTCGCCATATCTTCCTATAGTAAAGTATAATCCATAATTGTGAGTAACTTGAATGTAACTCATGATTATTTTCACTATCACAATATGATATTTATTAAGATTAATTTGAAATTTGGATAATAATAATAATATTGTGAAGACAATATTTGTTCATGTCATAGGAAAGTAGAATAGGCTTCCAATGATTCCCATTTACATTATAGGATCTACAGATGACCCCTCTCCTTGCATTCCCAGTTTTGTCCCAACCACAATCAGAGTCGACATTGGTTTAGAATCAAGCATATTGTATTTCTTCAGAAACTATCTTGCCTAATTTTATTTAGAAATAAAAGTATATTATTTCATATAAATCACTTATAACCCTAAGAAGTATGTGAGTTCACCAATTATTGACATTTAAAATTCTTAATTCTTGTGATTGGGAAATTCATTCCTTGATCCTTGCCTGCTTCCACAAAATATAATATCATATACTTACACTAATACCATGAACTAATATTTCTAATATTTCCTCATGTATAAATTGTGATCCACTCCTCCCCTTTTAAATTCGAGCTTCTTTAGGTAAGAATAAAGCTAACAGTACCTTTCCCATGGTTCCTGTTTCAGACCATATAGTGCCTTCTTCAATCTTCAAACCTTAATTTCATCATTACCAAGAAGAGTAATGATTGGTTTTTTATTATATAATTATTTTTCAAGAACACCATTCATGATAGATGTGTTTATATCCGTTTCATAAACTTTGTATCCTCCTTTAATTTCCATGGGAAGAAAAATCAAGATTGACTCTAGTCTCACCATTAGGGAAAATGTTTCTTCAATATGAACACCTTCAATATGTGAATATCCATTACAAACCAATAATGCCTTATTTTTTATCACATTAATGTTCTCTTCAAATTCATTCTTAAACATCCACATAATAAAAATAACACTGGTAATTTCAAGTCTCATAACAAGATCCCATGTATGGTTCTTGTCTATCTGATCTAACTCTTTATTCATGGATTTAAACCATAAGTAATCATTTGAAACTTCATTAAATTAGGATGGTTCCATAACTGATAGGAAGGAATATTGTGAATTATTACTCATTTTCATTATCCATGTTATTGTTTTCCAATCCCCAATGATGTTAGATTGATCAATATCCACTCTTTGATTTCTCCTATTATTTTCTGCAGAATTTACATCATAAATGGTTTCCTTTTTTGATTCTTCTTCAAAATAAATATCATTTTGTGACACCTACATGTTTTGAACATATTTCTCTACTTCTATATTTGGATCTATTTCATGTCAACATTCTTCCTTATCTTCTATTATATCAATATAGAAATTCCTTGAGGCATTTTTGTTCTTATATTCAATGATATTTACACAAATATTGTCCAAAAATTTTCCATGATGATTATTTATACATTTTCAGTCTTTTCTCATCATTAAATATTTGATGAATATTCCTTCATCTACAACATCACCATACATCCCTTGAGTTAATTCTTTTTTTTAGATGAAACATATACTTTTAAAAAAAATAGAGATGATAAAAAAGAGGGATTACTTTCATTCCATAACTCATATGGTGCCTTTGTTCTCCCATATAAATCTATTTCAAATTTTGAGTATTCACTCCATCTTGAGAAACCTATTTCTAATAATGGTGAGGGATATGACTCTTAATCATCATATTTCTAGCCATATTTTTAACCTATCTATTCTTGTACACAACTTCTTCATTTTTTTGTGTAGTTCTCACAACAACAACCTCATATTTTATTCAATGTGTTTCCATGTAATTTTAAAATTCAATGGATGTTTATTTTACTCCATTGTCAGATCGAAGAACATTGGTTTTCCATACAGTATCATTCTAAATTATTCAAAGGTATATTTTCATGAAATCAATCACTTGTCATTTACTGAGTATAATCATCACACAATCCATTCTACTATAATCATCAATAAAATATGAAGTACCTCTCTCTATATGTTCAAGACACATCTATAGGTATACATAAATCTGTGTGGATGAGATCAAGAATATTTTATTCCCTTTTCTTCTTTAGACAATATGAACTATAGACCAACCTCCATCATATACAAGAATCACAATTATTTTTCCATTCACACCTCAGAATGGGGATATCCATTACTATCTTCAGCTAATATATATTTTCCATGTCTTTTTTATTATTGTGACCCAACATTCGATTCCACGAGTTGTTTTAATCTCTAACTGGAATATAGAAACTTTTCTTTTTAACATCAACATAATATAACATTACATCTATTTTTCACTCTTTCATAAGATAATTTAATTTATATCCTTTTGTAGTGAACCCTTTTGATTGAATTCCACTTGAATCCCTAATTCATATAATTGACTAACACTCCGGAGATAGTGACATAAACTGTCCACATAAAGAACATTAGTCTACTTAATCTCACCATTTTCTAGCTCTATACTCCCACTTACATTTATCATTAGAGCACCATCATTGCTTGGCCATACTATTATGGAAACTTTTTTCTTAAGATTATTCAATAAGTATTCATTTACCATTATATGGGATGAGCACCTCCTATCTAGAATCCATGTGCTACTATTCTTTTTAGATTAGAGATCGACTTCAGTAAGATTTGATTTCTCAGTCTTTTTCTTTTCCTTCAATGAAATATATGATTGATTGATGTATGAAGATAGACTATTAAATATATTTTCCATGTTCATGGGTTCATCATACTCATAATATTCTTCTATAGGTGAAAATATATTCTTAAGAGAAACATCATTTGGTTGAAGAGAATTGGATTTCCTATGATTTATGTATGAATTTTTCATGCCTTTCTTATGCATACAATGAACATATTTAGGTCCAAAGATAGAACAATGAAAACAATATCCATAGAAATTATTACTAAAATGATAAGTAGGATATGAATTCATTCTCTTTTGTTGAATTCCTAGAACTTTTTCATTCAAATAACTCCTTTCCTCTTCATAGTATGACATGGTATGGACCAGATAAGAATAGAATTGAAATTTTATAAGAGGAAATGTCTTCCCTCTTATGTTTCTCCCCATGACACTTTTTTTAAGAAAAGAGTATGACTGATGATCATTTAGAGAATCTTTTGGATAGTTTTCAGTTATCCTTTCAGTTTGATTTGGGGATTTATTTGTTAAGACTTCAGGAATCTTTATGATATGTCTAATATTCAACATCCCGTTATTTTGGTTCATCTTATTTCCAACCTTCGATGCTTCATCATCACAACCAATTCCAATTTTTCCTATACGTGTGGATATTTGATCATCCAAAGTCTTCTATAGCCCTTCAGAAACGTGCTTGGCTCTCTCTATTAGTGCAACATCAAAAAACTCTTCCTAACTATATTTTACTCATTGTTTCCATTGATTTTGATTCACTTTAAAGGTCACTTTTATGATTAACTACTTCTTCTTGAGAACCCTCAATAGTCTTGGACTTATCATCTAGTCTTGATGCATGTTAATTAATAAACATTTCATGTTCTTCAATTATGAGCTTCATTTCCACTATAACATCTTTACTTTCAATAGTTATTTACTATTCTTTCACTACTTCTTCTGATTGTATAATTTCAGCTGCAAACTGATCAACATATTCTGATGATTCTTCTACAACTTCTCTCCACTTTTTTCATTTTTTAGTTTGATTCTAAAGCTTTCCAATAGAATCCTTAAGTTGGAACCTGATATCATTATCAGTAATAAATTTATTATCATTATATTTACCTTTTGATGATTCTAAATTTTCAATTGTACCCATCATAGATGTGTTGGTTCCATATTTAAACTCTAATGCCTCTTCCTCAATGAATTCATTTTAATCGACTTCTTCTTTATCAAACCACATATTTACAATTTTACAAGAAAACACAAAATCTAAGGACAAGGGATATCACTTCATATAGAAAGAGAAATGATAATAATTGTACTAGTGTCAAAGGAACATGATAAATACTAGGAACTCAGAGGAAAACTAGAATTTACTAATACATGTGAATCATCCAGAAAAAATTTCCAACTCAATGACTTCATAACACCATAACGCCCAACTGTCGCCCTACCTGGCCTACTTGAGGGGCCCAATCCCATATAAATAATAAAAAAACATCCCTACACTATGGGCCACTAGACAGTGTGTAAACTAAACTAGTGCAGCAATCGTTCTCGATAAACCTCTTTGATATTCTAGGTTGTCATGTATAGTTCTCAAGGGGGTGTGCCATATCATTCAAGAAAAAAGTCACATATATATAACCACACACACCACACAAACTGGAACCACCCAGGCCACCTAAAGGTGATTCTGCTACCGTATAAAATAATTACTCAAAGGAGGTCCCATACTGAGGACTCTCGCATCCCATGATCAGTTCATAAGGCAAGGTACATAACCCAAGAGGGGTTTTCCAAAAACCATTTTAAAATGAAATATTATCCACTAGATTCACAATGTTCAACCATTTACTAAAACACATAGAAACCATTTTCAACACATTACCAAAACATCATCCATATAATAACGTGTCCAAATAGGCTTTTAGACTGAGCACTCACCAAAAATGTACCTAAGTACATTTTAAGGCTATACAAAAACTCAAACAACAAATAAAGGTGCCAAATGGTCTTTCATTCATTCTCACAAAAATAATTCATTTCATAAAATACCATACACCAACCAATTTTTCAACCAAATTTGAAACCCATTTCAATGATCCAACCCATCATTAAAATCATGAACACATTTACATGGGATAAAAGGGCATATATCATTAACGACTTATTATAAAAGCCCATTTAAAGGCATAAATATCCTCTTTTAATTCAGAATATGTTTATAATAGACAACTGGAATTTAATAAACACTTAGTATGCATACCAAAACTAAATGTCATAGAAAGTACCAAATCGGCCTCAAACAATTTTCATGAAACAATAAGTATCATAAAAATTATACACAACCCCTTTTTATAATCCAAGATACCATTTTAAAACCCAACACTTTTAGAAATCCAATGGTCCTTAATCATCATGATTTTCTTGAACAAACTCCATTTTAAATACCAATTCATAGGTTTAAGGTCAAAACATGCCTACAAAAACTAAACCATGCCATTATGAATCACTTGTCACCTTAAAGGGATAACCGAGCAATTTTCCCAAACATGAAGCAAGCTAAACCTCTCCAACAATTTCAAAACAAGATATAATCATGGGGAAACCAACCAATTTCACAGGATATAATTAATTTACTAATAGTAATTTCCTAATTAACAATTAATAATGGTGAGAAAAAACAAGAAATCAAAGTAAAATTAATTTAAAATCACATGTAATGGGGTTCCTACCTTAAAAGAGAATCAAGATGAACATTTCACCACTTAATGCTTTGTAGCTAGAAGATGCTGCTACCCGCTTTTACACACATACATTCACATATATATATATATATATCCTCAATACAATTCATATATTCACTACTCCATGAGGGAATATTTATATTGATGAAATATAAATATATAATATACTTATATATATATATACATACCTAAGCATATGTGTACATGCCCTAGAAGACATTCAAAACCAACTACGATAAAAAACGGGGACTCAAAATTAATTGACAGGGAATTTAAAATTTAAAACCCTTAATTATAAATTGAGAAATGAATAACAAAAAACGGAAAAACTAATGAATCAGAATGATAAAGGTCCAACACACTAAAGACCCTATTTAAAGGCTGTGAAACAATTTAGCGAAATAAAACCGCACCTCAAATCGATGATAACATACCAAAACCGATGTGAAATATCATATGAACCTCCACCGCACCTTTTCCAGTCAAGAAAAACCCCTAATAATCTAATTACATCCACTATTTTAGTGATTCAACCATAAAAATTAAACAATAACCAATAAGGAAACCCAAACTAAGAGGAATATGACGATACTGAAGAGATGTGCACCGGAACAGGAGGCACCAGTGAGGGTAGTGTGTTTCAGAAGGAGAGTGATGTCAGTAAGGAAATGCGTCGGAAATGGGGCCATCGTTGAAGGCCATGGGTGGAGTCGTTGCTCACTGAATACGAGAGTAGTGATGTCTTGCATCAGCTGAAGTAGCTGCTGGTCAGAGGGGGTGTGTTGGCTAGGGGGAGTCGGCCAGAGGATTTGTGCACGGTAAGGGGGTCGGCTAGAAGAGAGGGAATCTCTAGGGATAGGTTGTTCCCCTAGGGGTTGTGCACCACACAAGCAATAGAGGAGGATGATGATACATAGAGGGGAAAATTGGGGGAGAAAGGAAAAGGAAAACAAAATAAAAAATAAAATAGAAGGAAACCCAAACCTAAAATAAAATAAAAAAACCTAATAAATTAACTATAATAAAACTATCCTAGTAAAAAAATTAATTATAATAACCTAATTCTATAATTAATAAATACATTCACTTCATAAAAAAAATAATATTAATAACAATAGTGATGAAAATAATAATAATAATATAACAACAATAACAATAATAATAATAAAAGAATGATAATTAAATTCTATAAAATGATAATATTATTATCTGTGAAAAAATAATATTATCATTATTATAGTTAAATAATGTATTTAACTAAATTTTAATATTTTCAATCATTCATTATATTTTATTTTATTGATTTAAATACTGAAACTTTGGTGTCCCCACACATCTCAACCGACCGAGTGCAGATCGTGTGGTATCTTCTATCTAAACCCAAAGCTACTGCACAGGTACCTGGACTAACTGCATGAATTTTTCTAAACGTGTGGTTCCCATGCACAGATCTAAATAATAAAAATAATATTAAACCACAACTTTATGATAATAATAATAATAACAATTTCAATAATATTATTTGTCAAAACTAATAACGATAAAAATAATAATATTCCAATGAATGGTTTTATCAATACTTGTAATCCTACTTCACATTTTATTATTTTATTTTAACTCTCATTTGATTATCCTTTTTAAATGTTTAGTTTACTTGGAGTAATAGACAGGATACATGGTCTTTGAACCGTGCCATGTCTGCATGCCCAATAACGCCAAGCCTGATGCATTTATTAGTTATTTATTTATTTCTATGAATATTAAAAAATTAAAACAAGGATGTCTCCTGAACCCCAACCCAAACCAGAACAAATGAAAAAATTAAACCATAGGTGTGACAGGAATAAACCCCTTGTCACCCTATGGTTGTGGGATGAACCCCCATGGCCTTATCAGATGTAATGAGTTGTCACCCGACATGTAGTTTTCCCTTTTTTAAAATCCTTATGTATACGATTCTTATAGTGGTCCCAAAATATAATGAATGTCCTCAAAAATAGAATTAATCATTAAATATTGTTTTAACCACTAATGATTTCAATATAGATTGTTTTATCCAAAAAATCAATTAATTTTAATTGACTGTTATTAATTTAATATCATTGATAAAATTAAACATAAAGGTTTTAAATAACCTTGAACTTATGTCCATAAAATTTAAAATAATTGTTCCCCAAATAACCATTTCACTAAAATATATACCAAATAAAAGGGGTGTATTCCCGTAATTGTTACCCAAAATATCTTTAATCATCTTAAAATCACGTCACATAAAACCTAAAAATGGGTATTTATGTTATTAAACTTATGATAAAACTAATACTTATAAAACAATGAAACATTAGGTTTAACCAAGTTCATTCCTGGTCTCCATCTATTCAAATCCTTCATAATAGTTTGTAAAGAAAATATTAATTATCTAAATCATATCCCCTAGGTGCGTAGTAAGACCCATTATTGTGCACCAGGTGATGATCGATTCACATCCTAAGATACACTTTTATGATTTATTACCCATAGATACAACTATTCTTGAACAACATCCACTACTAGTATCCAAACAATGATGTATCCTTTAAAAAACCAAATAATCTCTTCCTAAACAAAACTTTTGGCTATTTTTACATAACTATCAAAAAAGTATATCATAGGTTAATGTTATCTAATCTATTTTTTCCTCAATCTTTATCCCAAGGTTTATACTAAAATTCCTATGATACAAAAACTAAATACCCATACCATAGAATCCAAGTTCTTGTAGTTTAATTATATCATTGGTCCAAGATATAAGTGATCGCATACCAATGGAATAAATAGTTTAATTGATATGGTAAACTAGATATTTACATGATTAAAATTTTATGAAAGCGTACAAAAATTAAAAAATATTTTTTTTAGAATATATTTATTCTTTCTTGAATATCCTTCAATATACTTCATTGTACACTTACTAGATTTCTGTGGAAATAAATAAAATAATGGTGATCTCATATGATCAATAAGAGTTACATAAAGATAAATCTTTTATGAGTAAATATATCATAATAAATAGGTCATAATAAATATTGAAATGTAAATATATGAACACACCTTTATTATATCCAATAAATTGAATATCATGATTAGATAATCCATGGTAAATATGTCAAGGAGAATAATTTAAAACTAATTCCATTTAATCAATAACTTGGGCACAAAATTCATCCATTGATAATATCAACATAATAATATCATGGGTTTTAATGACTGAAATATTAATGAAATAAATGATGAATATTGGACATCATGATCTCATGAATCATGATAAATTTACCGTCAAGAACTTCTTCCTAGACAGTTTAACCGATGTGTGGGTATACACAAAAAAATGATTTAAATAATTTTATCTAACTAATTTGTCCCATGATACTACTGATGAATTCATGGGCTATCTATAACTGAACTCTCTCATAATTGTATGTCGAATGCATCCCTTAAATATCAAATGATCCAATTAATTCATGACCAATATTCCTTATTAAAGAATTTTGTATTGAATAAAAAATGTGTATTTTTAATATTTTCCCCAGTCAATCATATAACTTTAAAAGTAAAATAACCTATTTAAAAATGATATAAAATATAATTAACCCTAAAATCCATGATAAATATTATAGATATTTTTGGAAAACTTATTGTTCAATGATCATAAGAAAGTAAATATTTCAATGGAAAGTTAGTGTTTACAAAAAACAATCAGGAAAGAGAATGTAAATACTTCCACAGGTCAAAGTGAACAAAAACCATCAAGATAAAGAATAAGTATGGTATCATTATAACATATCTAAATTTTAATTTATATAAAATAATGGTTCGTTGTTTTTTAATAGCATAAATACCATAAAAAATATATTTAAAACATTATTGATGAAAATGACATTTTTCACTTTGAAAATCACTTTTATAAACTAAAAATTTCCAAAAAATTAATAAATAATTTTTCTTTACAAATAACTATTAAGCACGTAAAATTTAGCTTCAAATCAATGAGTGGTCATAATTTTAGAAGTTTTCATTCATTTAAAGTATGTTAAAAATAAAAATTCATTTCACATGTTTGAAAGAAAAGTCAAAAAGTAACTTTCTTAGAAAATTATATGTATATTACCTTTAAAAAATTTAAAAATAAATTTTTTTAATAAATGAATCCAAAAAATCACAGTAAAAAATTGAAAACATTTTTAAAAAATATGCATTTGAAAAAAAAAGATTTTCGACTAAAGAGATAAATTAAGTTACATTTTATTAAAATCATTATATCAATCATTTTAAGAACAATTAGAGGAACATGATAATATTATATTAAAAATTCATGAATAAACTTATGATAATAATTTGAAATGGTTTTATTATACAATGATCAAATAATTTCCTTCAATGTTAATTTAAGTATAAATAATCTCGATTAGAATGATATTGAAACATAAATATCTTAAAACTTTGGTAACTTTTAAATAATAAACCCCATGAAATGAATATCATCAAATGAAACATTAAAAACCATAAATATAAATATTTTAGTGATATAACATATCAAAGGGAAATTATATAAACTTTATAAAAGAATATAGGGGTATAAAATGACATGTGTCCCAAATAATACAATTTGAGAAGATAAACTCTTACCATAATAATAACATTTATGTGAGAATTAATTAATGAATCAATTATGTGTATCAAATTTAAATCCTCAAAAAAATGAAAATAAAAAATAATATAATCAAAATTCAATACACACATAATCTATTAATATAAAATAAAAACAAGGAGTAATATAACCAAAGGAAAAGAAATTGAGTTATGAAATTATTTACCACTTGGTAGTTTTCAATTCAAATACACTTCAATGAAATAATTAAAACTGAAACGAAAAATCCCATGAATTTTTAAGGATTAGTTATGTTAAAATGGGTATTATATACACCATATAAAACAAATTATGGTATAACATTTCAATATGCCTTAATGAAACAAAATTGAGACAAAATCCCTTACCTCACACTTCCATTTGATTGAATGCACCTTAACCTCATTTATAGTGGTTTTAAACATGTTATTAAATTATACCTTAACTATATTAATATTTATAATAACATATATTATCCTTTTATATAATATTATCACTCATTCGTTAATAATAAATCTTTGTTACTATTGTTTTGGGTGTTAACTTCCTTGTCTTCTCAAGTATGTTTTGTCTTAAAAGTTTTAGTTCTTGTGTATTGGATATAGTAACATAATATAAATAATTATATTAATTATATAATTATCATTTCTTATTAGGAATATTTTTTGAATCATCATTTGAATTTTAACATGAATAATTGATCACATCAGTTCGTGGAGATGGTAGGTCGTACGTATGCATGAGAAATGTAATCATTTCCTTAACAGGTGACCGGGTAAAGAAGTGGGTGATATATTAATTTATATAATCGTTATCATGTCATATATATTTTATATTTATTAAATGTAATCTTATTACCTACCATGTAAAGCATAATAAAAAAATAATTGCATCGATTCATGAGGGGGTAGTCCTCCATACACACAAGCGACATTATAATTTTATAAAGAGAATTGAAAGTAATAAGGTATTTGTGATATTAAAATTAAATAATTATAATTATATCATAAATATTATATATATATATAAATAAATTAAATCCATCAATATATCCAACCATTAAAGGTGTTGATGGAAAAAAAGTCACATCGGTCTGTGAGGTGGTACTCTATAGTACACATGATCGATGATTTTGTTTCCCATTTTATAGAAGAAGAGATGAATATTGGTTATAAAATTAAAATAATATCATTTCATTATATGGTATATAATTTTTTTATTATATTATAATTTTTAATACATAATTTAAATATGTAAAATAATAATGAAAAATAAAGAGATTTGTTAATATGATTACCTTCTCTTAGTAAATCTCAATTGGATATCTTCTTATGGACACTAGGATTGGTATTTTTTGGAGAAAAAAAAATAAAAAGAGTGTGGATAATGTTTTTTTGGATAGATTTGTTCAGTCATTGGGTGATCCAAATGGATTTAGAGGTGCGAATAAGTGAGGGCGGGGAGTTTCTTTTTTTAATTGACGAGTGTCATTTTAAATACCCAAAACTATTCAATAATGAGAAATCACTCTCACCCCATGTGCCTAAAAAGTTGAAAAATAATGGGGTTTATAAATTATTATTTCAATAAAAATCTCCACAACATATAAAGGAACATTTTTTAAACATGTTATTCCCTTATTCTCTATGTTTTTCTGACTTTTATTATTTGAGTTTTCACCAAGGTAACTAGTTTTTCTTACCTAGGTAATTTATCCATTACATACAAAATAAAATGATCATTATTAGATAATTTATATGAAATGAATAAAAATATTAAATCCAATTTAACAATTAAAAATTACATGTCTTTTTAAAATTAATTTTAACTCTAGAACATGTAATATGAAAAACCTCATTTTAACTTTAACTGTGATAAATAATTTTTACCTTATTTTCTAATCATTATGAACAAAAATTAATTTTAAAAATTAATTTAATATTATTTATTATTATTCAAAATATTTAATACATTTTTAAAAATTAAACTCACATAATTTTTATAATTAAATTTAAAATAAAACTCACAATTCACGTAAAAAATGGTTTTTTCAAGAAATGTATTTTCCCCTCATAAGATGATCTTATATTAACTCTATGAAAATAAATCATAATAATATAAAATTAAATTAATCTAATAATATATATATTCTATAAATATTTTTTAAATATTTATTTCTCATTGGTTATTTTAATTAATTAAAATAGAGGAACATTATGCATTTATAAAATGTTTTCAGAAAAATGTTTTTCGAATCCTAAATATAAAATTCTACATAAATTGGGTATAAAGACGATTTTAATGTAATTAATTATTTTAAATATATCTAAAAAATAATTATTTTAATTTGAAATTAAATTAAAATAATAATTGTACTTCAAGTTACTTAATTTAGTGAAAATTCGTGTCATTTTGACAAAAAAACTATATCTTTCACAATTCACTAAAAAACAACATTTTTTTAAAAAACCTAAAATTTAACCCAAAGATAACATTGATGAGAATTTTTAAAAAATTATTTAACTTTTATAAAATACAATTTTTATAAGTGGAATAAATTAATTACAATTTCCAAACATAAAATGAAAAATAAATCCATTTTTGAAGAAAATGTATTTTTGAAACATAAAATTACTTTACTACAAATTTGAGTAATCATTAACTAATAATTTATCAATAAATTTTTAATCATTAGGACCTATGTATATATTTTAATTTGGATAATATTATTCACACCATCCCATCAATGGATATGTTATAACGTCAATATTTAAATAATATATTTCAGGAGTCATTTAAGCTTGGTTTTTATTATCGAATATGCTATCTTACAAAATGTTATTCTATTAAAATATAAATATTTCATGTACTTCAAAATATAAAAGTTATTAATTTAATTTAAAATAAAAATACTGTAAAATATTTTTTGTTACATTCTCCCCTTCTTTAATGAATTTTTTCCTCTCAATTTGAACTTTCACTCAGAAGTCAAGGGATTAAAATTTGAAAATTACTTTATTGAAAACTCAAATCCTAAAAATATTTATTAAAACTAAATCTTAAAATATAGAAAGGTAAATATTAGGTTCATTCGTAATAACAAATATCTAGGTTTCCAAGTAGGAGAACATTGGTTGTATGTGAAAATATAGAAATTCAAGAAAATAATAAGTAATTAGGGAGAGTGACAGTGATCATTAATCATAAGAAACTGAGTGATCAGTAGAAAGTAAACAACCAATAAACAATAAATATATGATGAGTAAAAATACCATTTATTAATTATATATGAAGTTAATATGATAACATTTTTATTTAAATATTATTTTCCTTGAGTTAAGGGATTATTTTACTATTAAGATAGAGAACACCAGAAAATATACTTATGTGATATCATTTAAGTAAAATTTTATCATTTTTTGTATTGAGATAAATTCCCACTTCATTTATTACTCAACGAAATTAATATCCAATATTAAGTTTTTATACATAAGAAATAAAATTAACATTTAACTAGTCGTAATATCCATAAATAATGATAATTTATTCCTGGTTTATTTAATTGTAAACCAAAAATAAAATAGCTACCAAAAGGTATATCAATAACAAAAATGTATAACCCATCATATAGAGAAATAATTCATTTTAATTCAAAATCAACACAAAAGGTTCATCTTAGATTATTCCGGAAAATAATTACTCTATATCCTAATAACCTCAATATTCTCAACATTAGAGAATTTTTTTCACTATAATGGTGATCTCATACCTTTTAATATAAAACCCCAAAAATTTAATTGAAATCTTCCTTTATAATCATTTATGATAAACCTAATGGTTATATATACATCAATAGAATAAAATTTCTCTTGAAATGTCATTAATTACCTCAAAATCAAAATGATTTGATCCTATAATATGGTTCCTAAAATTAACATAGTATTTAACCATCAAAATATTGAATTAAAAAAATGCATACTAACCAATACATCACATAGGATAGTGGAAGTCACAACACCATTTTCACCCTTTAGTTGTGGTTTCAAGGCCCATGGCCATTTCTGATTCAAAGGGTTTTCACTTGGTACACATGTCATCATTTTTTCATAACTGTATTAATATAATTCCTATAATTTTCCAAAAAATATGATGAACATTCTCAAAATAGGATTAGTAATTAAATAACTTTTTAGACACTAAGGGTTTAAATATAGATTATTTTTTACAAAAAAAATATAATAATTTTAATTAACTATTATTACTTTAATATCAATGACAGGATTTCCCCAAAATATTGTCAACAACCTTAAACATATGACCAATAAATATAAAATAATTATTACTCAAATAACCTTTTCACTAAAACATATACTAAATAAAAGGGTTACATTACCATAAATGTTTACCAAAATATTCTTAAGCATATTAAAATCATGTCACATAAAACAAAAACATTGGTATTTATTCCATTAATATTAGGATAAAACATAAACTTATCAACCTAATAAACATTCAGGTTGACCATGTTCATTCATGGTAATCATCATTTCAAATCCTTTATAATGGTTTATAAAGAAAATACAAATTATCTGAAGAATATCCCTTGGGAGTTTCAAACAATGTGTGCATTAAGGAATTTTTTTATGCACCAGGTGAAGATCTAGTCAAAGACAAATACTCCATTTTAATTGTTATTACCCCCATGTCTTTTATTTAAAACCACATCCACTTATGGTATCTAGAGAGGAATGTATTTCTTGGGAAAACCACATAATACCTTCCTTAATAAAACATTAAGATTTTATTCGGTACTTATTAAAACATTTTATCATACAGTTATATTCCCTAATCAATGTTTTCTTAAGTCAGTTCCCAAGGATTCTATAAAAATTATATTGATAAAAACTATAAAAACCCTAACACTAGTAGCCCAGATTTGGTGGTTAATTTATTACATTAGTTTTAGATACAAGAGATGACATCCTAGAGGGACAAATATTATAGTATTCTTGGAAAAATTCATACATACAAGATTACCATATTATATATCAATAAAAAATAAAAAATAATTTTTTTTATGATTACAATTATTCCCTCTAGTATATCCTTTCATATCAATTATATTACACTTCCAAGATTTCTAATAAAGAAAAATAATAAGGGTGATATTAGATACTAAGTAAGACTTACGTAAAGAAAAATATTTCATGAATAAATAAATAATAATCAATAAGTCATAGCCAATATTTCAAGGTAAATATTTGAACACACTTTCCATTTAATAAATAACTTGACTATAAAATTTAGATGAGGAATAATTAATATGGAAAGGTAAATAAAAAAACCCCATTTCATTTAATCAATAATTTGATCACAAAATACATCCATGGATAATATCATAATAATAATATCATGGATTACAATGACTGAAGTCTTAATAAAGGAAATTATTAATATTGTATGTCATGATCTCAGTCATCAAGATACCTTTACCGAAAAGACCTTATTACAATATGGTTTAACTAATGGGTATGTATGATTCATCTCATGAGATAGAAAATGTATCTAGAGGCTATCAATAACCAGTACCAACCAATAACTTCATGTCCAATGCATTCCTCATATATCAAATGATCGATTTAATTCATGAACAATATGGTTTATCATCAAAATTTTGTATCGAGTAAGTAATAGAGATTAAAAAAATTCCCTGGTTAATCATGTAACCTTCAAATTAAAATATTTTATTTTTAAATTATATAACATCTAAGTAATAAGCATATCCATGAAAAATAATATGTTTATTTTAGTTAAATATAATTTTCAATGATCATAATAAAGTTAATATTCCATTGGAAAGTTATTAATTACACCAATTAATCAAGAAAGAGAATGTTAATAATCTACTATCTCAAACTAATCAAAAACCATCAATATAATGAATAAAAATTGTATAATTATAAATTATATCTAGTTTATAATATATAAAATAAAGGTTAATTATTTTTGACGAATAGAAATACCATAAAAATATCTTTAAAAATATTTTCCAAGAAAATAAACTTTTCACTTTGAAAATCACTTTTGAATACTTGAAATTTACATAATATTAAGAAAATAATTTTCCATAAAAATATCTTTTAAACATGTATAGGAATATTCAAATCAATAATTTTTCATGATGGTGGAAGGTCTCATTCATATCAAATCTGTTAAGAACAAATATTTCTTTCACATTTTTGTAAGAATAGTCAAAATGTACATTCTTCAGAAAACTACAGGAATATTCCTTTTTAAAAAATTTAAAAAATCCAATTATTGGAAAAAATGACATTAGAAAAAAAAAATAGTACAATAAATTTTGAAACCTTTTTTATAAAAAATGTATTTGGAATAAAAGGGATTTTCCACCAAAGAGACAAATAATGATGGATTCAATTAAAAATATTATCTCATTAATTTTATGTACCAAATAGAGGAAAATGGTAATATTAATTTAAAAATTAATTAATAGTCATAGGAGAAGAAAATAATAAAATTTAGTTATACAATGATAAAATTATTTACTTAAATGTAAATTCAAGTAATAAAAAACCACGATATGTTGAGATTGAAACATAAAGCTCTTACCAGTTTGGTAAATTTTGAATCATAAACACCATGAAAGGAATAACAAAAAATGGAACATTAAATATTGTAAATAAAAATATATTCATGATATAACATATCTAATGGTTTAATTACTCATATTTTCTATATATTATATTTGTATATTATATGGATTATTTTTTATACATGTAACTTATATGGCATGCGATTCAGAGGCCTGATGTGCTTGGAATTAATGTTTTAAATATATTAAATAACACGTACCTATATTTTTCCTAAAAAAAGTGTAATAAATTCTAAGCAGGTTCCCATATTAGAAATCAATGGTCACTATTGAGTTCATAATATAGGTTCTACCCTAGGCTTGACATAACATTTTTCGGCACGAGGTGTTTAGGGAAAAGTCATTACGGGCATAAAATGAATTAAATAATAATTTATATTATTTTATTTCATCCATTAATGAAGAAAAATAAGTTATTATATAAGTATATGGATATTAAAAATCCTCCAGGTTAGCCCCATAACCCTGGAATCATTAGAGAGATTTTTGGAATATCTCTCTCAGATGAATGACAATTAGACTATAGATTGGTGATTGGTGTGTAGTGGGATTCAGAGATCTCCCCAAAAGCTATGATGTAGGATCTTTATTCATCAATGATTGAACCATATTGAAGTTGGAAGTCATTTTATTTGTATTCTTTCCATGTTTTTTATTTTTATAATTAACATGAATCAATTGACCAATGGATTGATTTGTGGATCGGTTGTTTTTTGGTATGGGGTCATTATAGGGATTTATTACGAGAATTTATTTGAGATTATTTAATTATCTCCTCGTAAATGATTATAATAATAATGAATAGAGGTTTACATGAACATCAACCGATGTTAATTACTCATGATTTATCCTTGTACTTTTCTCCAATTTTCACCATTCATCGTATAAATTTTTCATTGGCCCATGGTTTGACATCAACCAAGAAATTGATAGTTGTTCACCCATTTATGGGTACAACAATACAATATTGAGAATTCATGCTCTGTATTATGTGATAGAGGGGTAACGATGGTAATGGAAAATAGATCAAATTTTATTGGAGACCAATGATTTCATATGGTGTGTATGAGCACATGAGAATTATCCCAGTTGGTAAGGACTATGTAAGTACATCTGGGAGACCTAGGATCAAATCCAGGTGGAGACATTATTTTAGGGGGGTACTGTAGTAGGTACTATAGCAGGGACTATGTAGTACTGTAGCATGTATTATAGCAGTACTGTTTGAAACTGTAGCAGCTGGGAATATGCCCCTATTTGGGCCTTTGGGCCACCGATTTGGTCCCCAAGTCTTTTAAGACCTTCGGGCCACCCAGGCCTTCATGTTAGTAAGGCCTTCGGGCCTCCTCAATGCCTTCGGGTCACCTTAAGTGCAGATTCAAACTAGATGACCTACAAAGAACAAGCTCTACAAGGAGGATGAGAACGAGGTTTCACCACAGCAAAGCTAAATGGATTTCAAGAATAAGAGGGTATGGAACCTTCCATATTCACAAGCATGTGCATGAATGGGAATGCCTAGCCGAATAGCCATGTGAAGGTAGAGAGTTTATTTCACAATGAAGATTCTGGGGAGGAGCAAGTTCCAAGAAGTTAGTCTGAGTTGTATGTAATGTTTTAAGCCTACAGGCAAATGAATTTCTCTAAGGCCTATGGGCCATGTAATAATTATGCCTACATGCCTTTTAAGGGTTCCACCTCACCCCTTGAAAGGTGGATTATTAAAATCAATAAAAAATGAAGGCCTTCAGACCATTGGAGATGGTGTGTCTGACGCCAATAGGATGAAAAAACCCTATTTATGAATGGATTTGAAGGCTTGATTTAGATGAATTTCC
The DNA here is from genome assembly GCA_963277665.1 of Viscum album. Taxonomy (NCBI): domain Eukaryota; kingdom Viridiplantae; phylum Streptophyta; class Magnoliopsida; order Santalales; family Viscaceae; genus Viscum; species Viscum album. The sequence goes on from OY728136.1 coordinate 617,462,409, forward strand.
ATAGAAAGTATTAGTTAGAATAGATCAATTATTTTTAGAAATAAAAATGTAAAAGTTAGTAGTACTATTAGTGGTGGTGGAAAAAGTGAATGTGGAATATATAACTAGGGTATATTTGAAAACTATATTTACATGGCATGCACTTCGGAGCTACACATTGTGTGAACCCCCTTAGAAAAAGTTAGGGTTTCATGAATAATTTAAGGATCACATAGTGTGTGACCATATCACATGGGTTGTGACCCATCCCAGATAGCTCTGGGTGCGCCATAGAGGGTACATTAACACGGGCTAGTGCACATTGTGTACTCTCACACATACATGGCCTAATAAATTGTAAAAGGGATAATCCATGTACTGGAACATAGGAATAAGTATATAAGAATCCATACACAATGTACTATTTCATATACATGGACACAGACATAGGCCATTTTCATAATAAGGAAATGGGATTGAAGGGACATGAGGTGTACCCCAACTACACGTCATGTACTCTTTAAATGTTGGATTGGAGACTTTGTACTATATATCACGGAAAAGTTTTGTTAGGGTGTTCTCCCCATATCCATTCGCTAAGGGTTAGTACAGAATCGCCTCCTACACATGGGATAGTGACCCCTTCAGTAGGACTAATTGGTTGGAGTTGTCAGAATCCTTCTATGAGGCCTGGAGTGATGTCCTATATTCATATTCTTTCCCGAGTTGGAGTTCTTTTTATCATAATGACAAACATTATACAGGTGTTGATTATAAACATAGAGAGTTAATCTATATAGTCATATTGGTACACCCCATGGACTTGGGAGTGATCCTCATATGTGTATCATATATCTTCAGACTTCTATCATATACTTCAAATGGTGATACCTGAAGAGAACTACCTATCATATGGACGTTATCAATGCTATTAGACCCATGGAGTGTGTTCTCTCAGATGATTTCTATGTGGAACCTTTGAGATTTAATTCTAGGTGGTAATTATGGTCGTGACTTTACCGTTGAGGTTGTGTGTCTTTGTTGAGTATATATAGATATTCTTATTATATTAATTTTAGACATATAACTATGTATAGATGACTATTATTTTGTGTGATTTTTAGTTTCAGGATGTCCTAATGGGTATTTTATACTCACCCATGCATGAGTTTTTCCTTCAAGTTTCACGTCTTGTGAAGATGATTGGCATTCTGATATATTCCATAAGGGACCAGGACCAGTTGGTTCTTAGTGATACCTGATAGACTGAGGTGTTTTCCTGAGGTATTCTCATAGTAGTCCCTAGTTTTCTTTTAAGTTTAATTTTTTTTTAAATCTTATGGTGGGATTTTATTTGGCCATGTTTACTTTCCCTTACGTCATGTTGTACTCTGGTTGTGGGATTTATATGTATTCATTCAGGTTTTTTCAGTTGTTTTTACATTTCATATTTTTAGGGATTGGAGATGTGTTCATGTGTATGAGTTCTTAGGATAAGGCCTACCATGTTAGTAAAATTCCTACTTAGTTCTAATCCCCATCCCCTAGACTATAGAAGGCTGGATTGGAGAGTCGTGGCACATTCCCCACTAGGACAGTTCATGGAAGAGTGTCGTCAAAGGATTCATTTCAACCTAAGGACCAGTGTCTATGATATTTGTTTGGTGAAAAGGTGTTAGGTGTTTCAGGTTTGGATATCAAGCAAGGGGATCTAGAGTTGGTTCGACGACCAAAATATCCTGACACTAGGACTCTGATCATCTACTTTTTTACTTGCTACATGAGAACACAGGTTTCATGGAAAACTATATTATGTGCATCATATAGGAATAGTTTTTGGTTTCTATGTCCTTATTTATTCAACAATCCAAATATACTCATTGATCAAGGTATATATTGTTTAATTTTAGGATGACTTTGTGATATATTCCAGCTAGGATTCAGAACCAAGATCGTGAAGATAATACTCTTGGTGATGAGGTGTCGATACTGAGACCATTTCTAGAGTTTTTACTTCCAAGTGGTGCACTAACTATACTGTTAACTACTGAGAAACATATGGTACCCATGGTATTGGCGGATGGGGTTTGCAGGCTGAGTACACTTCATGAGCTTCAATCGTAGAGACCTCTCAGGTTCCGAGGTGAGCCTAACCAATAGGTGGTTGTGGACTAGCTTGAGGTGGTGACTTGATTTTTCTATATAGTCAGGATGCCAGCATATTAGATGGTGGTCCTAGCGGCAATCCTTCTCTATATCTCAGTAGAACGATGATGGGGGATAGTGATCGAGCCTTACAATGAGGCGACTCTAGAATGGTCAAATTTTGAGCACCTTTTCATAGAGAATTTCTCTCAGGCTATGTTGAGGGTTGTTTGTATCCAATAGATTATATATATTTTGAATTATAATATGGTAGTAATTGATTATTCATCAATTTTTACCAACCTTTCTAGGAACTCAGTGGTTATGGTTCGAGATCAGTTCTTCTGAGAGTATACCCTCATCTGAGGAAAAAATAGAGAAAACAAATCCAGTGTTATGCCACTAGGAATTAATACCTATTCCAGGACGATAGAGTGAGCATTGGTGTTTGAGAGTTTCTAGGATGAGTAGAGGCAACTAGTGGTTGTTGGAAGTGGGAACACTACAGAATAGACCTCGGTAGCAGGGAGATGATATTAGTATTAGGGACCTAGACATGATAGGTGTTTTAGTAGGATGTATCAGTACATCAATTAATGATTTAGGGATCTTGGGGTGGGTCCAATGTGTTTAGGGAGAGGCGTTGTTACTCATGTAATGTCAGGGGATATCTTATCTGATATTGTTTGTCCTATCGTATGGCTGACAGGGAGACCATGGATATACTATTGAGGAAGAGTTTGTGGAATGACCAAGTAGGATCGGAGGTTAGTGGTAGAGGATATGGGAGAGTATAAGGATATGGTATACTCTTTTACTTATTATAATGACCACCCCCATGTGGTCCACAGTAGGCTTAGGGAGATGAAGGACAGGGTAGGGGATAGCTACAGGCAGTCAAGGATTATAAAACAGAGTCTTTGGGAATGATATAATTCACTATATATGTATTTTATACCTTAGTTTAATTAATTATAGACATGTTTTCTAGTTACTCCTTTATCACCTCATATCTTTTTTGAGAAATAGAGATTTTGGTTGATCCATTGTCTTAACCTTTTTACGTGGATAATCATACTTGTGATAACTAAATGATCATGCACTTGTGATGAAACTGTGGAATTACTATAGAGGATATATTTTAGCTAAGATGTGGCCTTACAACTTCATTTTAGGTATAAACTGGTTATCCAAACTTCATGACTAGATTGAATGATTATGGTGGAGGATGCATTGTGTTAATAGCGATGGGACCATGTTTTCCTTAATGGGTGAAAAGGAAATACAAGAAGTTTATAATAGACTCATTCATAGGAGGGTAAATCCAAATATTCTTCATTTGGATATTTTGACCCATGATACAATGGATTTAATGTGTTTTTAGTTTCCTGCAATGGTGGCTGAATATGAGGACATCTTCCCAAAAGTTGTTCGTGGATTACCACCCTAATGAGATATAGACTTAGTCATTCATCTACACCCTGGTATGGCTCTTATATCTACACCAACGTATAAGATATATCCTTTAGAGATTTACAAGATAGCGGTGTAGTTTGTGGAGTTTTATAGAAAGGTATTTGTTATACCTAGTGTTTCACCCTAGGCAGCCCCTGTTTTGTTCACCAAGAAGGTAGACGGAAGCTGAAGGTTGTTTTTGGACAACTGACACTTGAACAATAAGACTATAAAACATAAACAAAAACAAGTACCGATGACCTCTTGTTCATTTTAGAGGGGAACGATGGTTCTCAAAGTTGAACCTTGGATTACGCTATCACAAGTTGTGAGTACGGGATGAGGATATACCAAATAAGGCATTCAGATGTAGGTATGGTCACAATGAGTACTTGGTCATTCCCTTTGGCAGGAAAAACTCCCCATCAATGTTCATGGGACTCATGAAGCTGACCATTTAGTCTTTCATAAATTGGTCAATGGTAGTCTTCATCGATAATATCTTAGTGTACATAGAATCTGAGAAGGACCACATGAGAACCCTTATGATGGTTCCGCATATACTCTGAGAGTGAAATATTTTTGGGAAGATCTCATATTATTAGTTTTATATTCAGGATGTATTATTTCTAGGATATCTTATCTCATTGGATAGAGTGATAGTGTACCCAACCAAGGTTGAGGTAGTGTTAGCTTTGGATCTGTCCAAGAGCATGATGGAGGTGTAATGTTTCTGTGGGATATAAGGATATTAATAGATATTTGTACCTAATTTATCTAGTATATCAACGCCCATGAGTGTTTCAAACCAAAAGAGATAGTCTTTCATGTGGATAGAGACGTTCTAGTAATATTTTCAACAGCTTAGGGAGAGATTTGTAAGTGCTCCCTCTTGATATTTCCATCGGAGGGTGTCGAGTACGTGGTGTTTTATGATACATTGGGAGTTAGTCTTGGATTTGTTTTGCTGTAGTGTCAGATGATGATTGATTGTGTTTCATTTCAATTGAGACCATGTGAGTAGGATTACCTAACCCATGATCTTGAGTTAGAAGCGGTAGTCTTCACACTAAATATGTGGTGACACTACTGGATGGTTGAGCAGTTTATTATCTATTTTGATCACAAGAGTCTCAGTTATGTCTTCTTTTATAAGGATATTAACTTGATATAGATACAAAGGCAAGATTTTTTATAGGATTATGAATTCAAGATTACCTATACTCTATATAAGGGGATTTTAGTTTCATATTCTCTTAGTGGAAGATCTTTTCCTCAGTTTCTAAATGAGGTGTCAGAGCATTTGGTCTCAATTCAGTTATCCTTCGTAGATGGAAATGTAGTAGCTTACCTCCAGTAAATTATTACTACCCCTATTCTTCTATAGTTATTTAGGGATTCATATATTGGGATTACTAACTATGAGACCATACTTACTAAGATATATATTGTACATGATCCTGATGAATTTTATTAAGGTGGGGAGAATGTCATTATTTTCAGCGGATGCATGATGGTACCAGTGATGTTGTGGGAGGAGGTTCTATGATAGTTTCATAAATCTCATTTGGTGGTACGTCCAGACATGTAAAAGAGGTACCGGGACCTCCGATATCATTTTTGTGGCTAGGGATGAAGAAGGGAGTTGTAGAGTTTGTCTCTTTATGCCTTGGTTATCACCAAGTGAAGGCTAAGAACCATGTTCCTGTGAGATTATCTCAAGCCCTTGAGGTTCTAGATTAGTATTGTGGTAGTATTTACATGGACATTGTGATGTGATAACCACATATGTATAGGGTACATGATTCCATCTAGTTGATTGTATACAAACCCCCCAAGTCGTCTCACTTCTTAGCTATTCGTGAGTAATGTTCAGTATAGATATTGGGATAAATAAACATGTAAGAGATAGTTCAACTCTATGTGGTTCCATTGAAGATTGTTTCTATCTATGATTCCCACGTAATATCACGGGTTTGGAAGGTATTTCATGAGGTGTTTGGGACTCATTTATGCTTGATCAGAGCATTTCACCCCCATAATGATGGCCAAACTAAGTAGACTGTTCATGTATTGGAGGAAATGTTGTGGGATTTCATCTTGGACTTTGGTCATATCTAGGAGGATTATCTGCCACTAGTGGTGTTTGCATACAAAAATGGCTATAATTACACCATCAATATGGAACCATTCAAGGATTTTTATGGGATACCATGTAGGTTACCACTTTTCTAGACTAACTCAGGAGATTTATCACTTATGGTATCATAGTTGGTGTAATTTACTATAGATAAAGTTTATATCATATAAGACTGGATGAGGTCTACATAGATCCATCATAATTATTATGTTTATTTATTATGGGTGGCCTTTGATGTTTAAGGAGTATACAATTTGTTTCAATGGGTTTCACCTTATTGTGAATTACATAGATTTTTTTGGGGAGACAAGTTATCTTTTAAATTCATTAGATCTATCTAGTTACCGTGTATTGTGATTAGGGTGGAGTACCAATTATATCTACCACTATATTAAGACCAATTGTATTCCATCTGCCACATTTCATAGCTAATGAGGTACGTGTATGATCCATCACATTATATCAATTGGGGTGACATAGACATAGAGGATGGAGATACATTTTCTGATTACCTAGTAGGTATTGAGGATTTGTGGGAGAGGATCCTTCATGGGTGAATGATTCCTTTAGTGAGTGTCTGGTGGCGGCATGAGAATCTACAAGAGATTACTTATGAGTGGGAGGCTGAGATTCATTCTCAATACCCACATCTCTTTTTTATCCCTTATTTTGGATTTTTGGGATGTAAAACCCCAAGTTTGGGAGACTATAACGACTCATATTTACCATGTATTGTTCTTGAATATTGTATGGATTATTTTTTTAGACCAACCATTATGACGTCATGAAATTCTATGTCCTGGTATTCTTGAAATAAATGTTTCAATTATATTAAATATCATGTATGCACATATTTCTTTAAAAAGTTGAATAACTTCTGAATAGGGGACCATATCAAAGATTCGAGGGTAACATTGAGTTCAAAACATGGGTTTTACCATTGGCACGACATAACAATTTTCAACGCAAGGTGTTTGTGGAAAATTCATTTTGAATATAAAATGAATAAAATAATTAATTATTTTATTTTATTTCAACCATTTACATAGTGAACTAAGTTCATCAATAAGTATATGGTTATTCAAAATCCTCAAGATTATCCATATAACCCTGGAACCGTTAGAGAGATTGATGTAGGAACTCTCTCAGTTGAACACCAATCAAATCATAGGTTAATGATTGATGTCTGGTGGGAGTCATAGATCTCACCAATGACAATGATACGGCCTATTTCTTCATCATTGATTGATTCTTCGTGTGTTAGGGTGTAATTTTATTGGGATTATTTCCCCATTTCAAGATTTCTATGAAGAATGTGAATCAGTAAACCAATAGATTGATTCAAATATCATGTGTTTTGTAGGATGGTAATGTTGTGGTGATTATTGAGACAATTTGTTGTGATTGTTAGATCATTTCATCATTTTTTATTATAATTAAAATGAATTTAAGTTGACATGAACAACGAACATAGTCCTCTTTTTATGATTGTTCCTTGTGATTTTATCTACCATTTTCATTGTTCATAGTGAGCATTCTTCATTGGCCCATGTTTCAACATTTATCGAGGAATCGATCATTGCACAACAATTTCTTGGTGCAATGATCTAATATTACCTAATTTGGAATGGAATGATGTGACATTGGTTCAACAATGATAGTGGGGAATGGATTAGATCAGATTTGAAACCTCTAGTTTTGGATGTTGTGTGTGATGGTGATGGGATGAATGTAAATTGATTTCTGAATGGACAAGATTCCGCTGAACAGCCACGATGAGTCTTGTCGAGAATATATATGTGATTTTCAACAAGATTGAGGTCGAAATCCAAGGTGGAAGCAATGTTAGAACACATCGAAGGAATAAAAATGGTTTCTAGAAAAATCCAATCCACATGGAATGTACTTTGGAGTTATATATCATGTTAGAACCCTTTCATGGTGGCTAGGGTTTTGGGAGAAAGTTAAGGATCATATGGCTTGTGACCCTATCACACAGCATGTGACATATCCCTGATGGCATGGAATATACAATATAGGGTACATGGAAATGGGCACGAGTACATGGTCTGGAGCACGTCGGGTATTCTCACATGGGAAAGTCCTAGGAAAAATGTAAATGAACTAAGAAATACACTTGAAAATGGGAAGAAGTACATGGGAATCCACATGTCATGTATTGTTAGACATGGACATGGTCTATTTAAATTGGTAAGACCCAAAGCTGATGGGACATGGTGTGTATCCCTACTGCAAGTAGTTCACTCCTTAAATGTTGTCCTGGAGAACTTTTTCTCTATATCTTGGACATCTTTCATTAGGGTGTGTTCCTCATATTCATTTCATACGGGTTAGTATAAAATCACCTCCTACACATAGGACAGTGGTCCATTCAGCAAGACTTATTAGGTAGAGTTGTTGGAATTATTCTGTGAGGCCTGAAGTAAGATCCTCTATTCATCTTCTTTCCCTAGGTTGAGTTCTTGGTGTCTTCATGACCAAAACTACATGGGTGTCTATCCTCTACATATAAGGTTAATCTAGATGGAATTGTCCACATACTCCATGGCTTTTGGAGTGATCCTCATCAATGTATTTTATCTACTAAGACTATTGGTCGGAGTGGACACTCAAGAGGGGGGTGAATTGAGTTCCAATTAAAATTTCTGTTTAAAAACATTGTCTTAAAATCCCCCAAATAAAACACAGAATTAAACTGTAGTGAATTTATATCAAAATAAAGGTTCTGTTGGGTTCTCAAAGGATTTATTATTTCCTAGTTAATCAAATCAGAAGAATTGATTAACTTTTGAAACTAACATACTAATTTACCACTAATATAAACACTTGCGAGTTTAATTATCAAAGTGACTTTAAAACAGTTTTGGTTTTAAAGTAGTTTGCAGTGGAATAAAAAAATAACTTTGAAAATAAATAAGCACGGCAGGTTTAACCAAGAGGTTCAGTCTCAAGCTCAGACATAGTCCTCTCAAAACATTATATAAAAGTGATCCACACCCTGGATCGGGGTTCACAACAGTTTACAACTGTTCAAGTCCAAGACCTCTACCACTGTTATCCATGGGAATAGAAACAACAGCAAACCAGCTGTCCAGGTCAATCGTGACCTCTACCACTATCCCAGTGGGAAATAAAAGATGCAGAAGTTTGAGTGAGGATTTACAGATCCTCCAGTTAAAGTACTGGAGACAGTGTGTGTGTAAAATATAGCAGATAACACACACTGCTCAAAATGTAAAAAGTAAATCACAGAGACAATAATTTAGAGTTTAGGAATGGATCTAGTGATTACTGTGCAGCTCTGGAATCCTTTGGATTGATCAGAATTGGTTCTAAGTCCTCTTATGGTTTGTGTCTGGAAAACTGAGTGTCGTCTGCTTCCTTGACTTCCAGGTGTAGAGACAGAGGAGATAGTAGTCGATGAAGTTCTTGTGTTATGTTCTCGTTCTCAACTCTTTACTGGTATGCAGTTCATTCGTCTCTTTGAATTCACACTCAGTTGTTCTTCCAGCACACCTCATGGTATGTATGTCTCTGTGTATTCATCTATTCATTCCACATTTTGCAGTAGCACATCCTTCCTTTATATAAAGCACGAGCTCCGGAAAAAGATGATTTACTTTTTGCAGGTACGAGGTACGGTTCCATGACATCCAACAACACACATTAAATAAATGTCAGTGTATTAAAATATACCTGATATGACCGTTGGTTAGATTAAATAATGATAAAGAAATTAAAGCATCATCGAGTTCTATTTTTGGAACGGTAGCTTTGGATATCGGTAGGTAGATGTCACGGTAGGCCTGAGTAACGGTAGCTTCTTGTATAACGGTAGACTTGAGTAATGGTAGCCTTTCTATCGGTAACCTGTTTATATCGGTAGGCTTATTATATCGATAACCTTCCACGTATCGGTAGACTTGCATATCGGTGACCTTCGAGTATCGGTAGGCTTTGATGTAACGGTAACATTTTTATATCGGTAGCGGTAGCTCTGTCTTGTATCGGTAGATCTATGTAAGTCTGTATTGTATCGGTAGCTGTAGGTTTGTCTTGTATCGGTGGACTTTGATGTAATGGTATAATTCCTTTGATAATAGTAGCTTCAACATATTGGTGGACTTGTGTGTATTGGTAGCTTTGTTCTATAACGGTGGCTATTATCTGTAACGGTGGACTTTAATGTAACGGTGACTAGTCTGTATCGGTAGCTCTCACATAGTGGTAGACTTAACTGTATCGGTAGCTCGGTTCTGTTTAAGCATTCTATTGGCAGAATAGGTTAATTCAGAGTGTACAAACATCCAGTAACTGAAAGACTAATATTTAAACATAGAACAATAGAACAATACTTAAAGAAACTAAATAGCTAGATTCCTAAATAAGTATTTAACCATTTTTCAACTAGGGATTTACAAAATAAAAGTAATCATAATTGGGATTATCACAATATAATAAAGAAACTAGATTCCCATAGGGTTTAACAATCTCCCCCTTTTTGATAATCACAACTTATGCCAAGAAAATTGAAATAGTATCAGAGGAAAAGGTGGAAATGAAATTAGCATCATAGGAAAAGGTTCTTTTGTGTGTTCCTCTGAGTGATCATCGGTGTCAAGCTTCTGATGGCTCGAACTGGAGTCAATTGAGGAGTACTCCCAGAGGCAGAAGCAGGAAGGACAGTAGGTATAATCACTAGTCTGGCATCCACATGCAGGAACGGCAGCAACAGGTTTCTAAAATCCATTATAATGCTTCCTCCTCTCTCCATTGCAGACACAAAATCATCCCTATTTTCAATGAATTTGTCCAAAGAAGGAGTAAGCTCTATGAGCTTACTAACCTGTTCTCTGACGGGTTGGGTAACTGGAGTCCACTTCATATTTTCTATTAAGAGCTTGAAATGGTTGGTCATCTGATTCTTTGTCACGAACCGGATCTGGTCGCCACCATTAATGGCACCAAACCCGGCCCGTGGCAAGACCCGAAGGGCATTCCCTATCCCCACGGGCTGGCACAAGTGCCCGGGTATAAAAAAATATGATTTGGGAACGATTTACCCGAGTATGAAAGCATAAAACAAATAAAACAATCAATAATAAGAATCTGAAATTTCCATACTAAACCATTATTAACAAAACCAGATCTGAATACATATGTTTAAAGACACTACAAGTGGTCCAAATACAAATAATGACAACATCAAGACATCCCCAATCACTTCACGCAACAAGGGTGTCATCACCCGCAAGCCTTCTCCACAACTCTGCCCCAACGATGGGGACTAACACCCTGAAGCGCCATCACCCTTAGCCTTCCCTTTACCTGAGTCAAGCATAAGAAGTTCTACTTACACCCAAGGGGTGTAAGTAGGGTGTGAGCCTAAGCCCAATAGGATACCACCAGAATATTCCAAAGAGGATGCAATACAATGGGAACAAAACTAGCAATTTTAACACACAAGGTGAAACAATGTTAAAAATTTCAAGAAAAGAAACATTCAAATGAGAACAGTTTTCAATCCAAGAATTTCAGAATGATAACACATTAAATAAACATGTGAGCTACTGTAAAGTACTGCCAAAAGAACCCACAACAAGGGTAAATACTACAATTCTAATGAGCACAAAAATTGGGAACACCCCTAGGCAACTAGATACTCTCGGGCCCTATGTACCTCGTACCTCGGTGTAAAGTATCTAAGTCACAATCCTTTCCCGTGCATGAGCCACTAGTAGGGAACAAACCCATAACCTAGTGGTCCCCAAATAACATCCACATAGTTCAGTTAGTGTTGTCGTTATCCATTTGCTCAGTGAAACAGGGACACAACCCATCCGGTCCACTAGCCGTACTAGTACATATCCGCCCACCTAAGTACCCGGGATTCCCCCTTTTGTGCTCAAACAATTTCAGCAAACAACACACATACTTTTTCATGTAATGTATCTCTACTGGTCACAAACAAATAGTACAGTAGCTACAAAAAATTTATATCATTTGAAACAGTCAATAAAATATTTTGATCTTCAATAAAACAACCTCTCAAAACATCACATTGTTTTGCACCCAAAACTCTTTAAAATATCCACTTTTCACAGTATGTGAACACTTGTAAGTCATCAAAACAAAATTTCAGTTCAACACAATTTAATAAAACAAAAAATTCAGTTATGGGGCAGCCCAATGTGAACCAAGAAATTATATATTTTAAAAACCACCATTTTCACACCAACATGACACTTAATGCCCATTTGCTTCTCAAACACAATTTAAACAAACTTTTGCAGCCACAACAAAAAAGAATAAATATTTAAAACATTATTTTAATTCCTAATACAGTTCAATAAAATCAACTATGTAATTAGAGTTCATCCCAAAATGAACCAATAAAAGACTTGCATGAAAAACCCTCAATTTCAACAAAAATTGTAACATAAAATTCATTTGCATTGTAAATGAAACTAAAACAAATTTTTACAGAAACATTAAAATTCAATAACCATTAATTCACCCTCAACACAGCAAGAAAATTCCCAAAGAATTGCACACACAATGGAATCACCTACCAAAAGATTCAAGAACCGCAAATCCTAGTGCGGAACTTCAACCGCACGACCACCGCGCCACAAGGAAGTGATATCAAACCTAAAACCAGAGGATTGAACCATGAAACCCAAAATGAAACCCTAGGCACGAAGCCCTAGCTTCTGGAAATTTGGGGATTCAAGAAAAAAAAGATAAATCTCAAGGAAAAGGAGAGAACTAGAAGGATAGTCACTTACTTGAGAAAACTGGACGTTTTTAGAAACCAGAGAAATTAGGCCCTAATTCGCGACAGATGCGATCTCCAAATAGGGGGAAACGAAGCTGGGGGTGCGTCCAGGTACAGTGGGAGAAGGTGAGAGGTGGAATCACCGAAAAAGAATAAAAATTTATATTTTATGAAATAATTACAAAACAATTTTAAAACTGGAAATGGGCTTTCGGGTTGGCCCAATACCTAACTTGATCACCCAAATCCAAGATGCAAATGAATTTTTAAGGGGGCCAAAATTCATTGTTGGTTTTAATAGTTAAATTAAGGTCATTTTGGAAGTTGAATGAGTTAAAAATGTTGAAAAACGAGGGAGTTATTAAACAAACAAAATTTATTGTCAAAACTGGAAATGGGCTCTCGAGTTGACCCAAATTATGGAAACCCACCATTTCCTTCAAAAATGCATTGAAAACCCCCAAAAAAGCAATAATGTAAATTAAATACAAAAATACCTTTAAAATATGTCATGTATGTGACAATTCTCCCCACCATGAAGGACTTTCCTCCCCGGAAAGTCAACATGATTCTTGGTTGGTAAACAAGAATGGGTACTCTTCCTCGACCCATGACTTTCGCTCCCAAGTCTCATGTGTATCATTCCCATGCTTCCATAAAACCCGGACTAAAGGAATAGACTTTCCTCTAAGTATCTTCTCCTGGGAGTCCACTATTTTCACCGGCCTCTCAACGATAGACAAGTCAGGCTCTATCTCTAGTTCTTCCCAACTCAACACATGGGATGGATCTGGATTGTATTTCTTCAACTGGGAGACGTGGAAAACATCATGGATAGATGTCAACTGAGAAGGTAAGGCCAACCTGTATGCCACCTTACCAATACGCTCGGTGATCTCAAAGGGTCCGACATACCGTGGCATCAGCTTACCTTGCTTCCCCAATCGACGATGGCCCAGACGAGGGGCCACTTTTAAGAATACCATATCACCCACAGTAAACTCTAGGTCTTGACGCCTCCGATCAGCATAAGATTTATGAAGACTCTGAGCTGTCAATAAGCGCTTCCTGATCAATTTGACCTTCTCAGAAGTCTCCTGCACAAGGCTCGGCCCCAATAGTGATGTCTCTCCTACCTCAGCCCAACATAGGGGGGACCGACATGGCCGACCATAGAGCGCCTCAAAAGGGGCCATTCGAATTGAGGATTGGTAACTATTATTATAAGAAAACTCAACCAATCCCAAATGGCTATCCCAAGAACCTCCAAAGTCCAAGACACATCCACGAAGCATGTCCTCCAAAATCTGATTCGCCCGCTCTGTCTGACCATCCGTCTGAGGGTGGTACGACGTGCTCATCTTAATCTGAGAGCCCAAGGCCTTTTGAAGGCCTTCCCAAAATCGAGAAGTGAAGCGGGGGTCTCTATCCGAGACAATAGCTGATGGTACACCATGGAGTCTCACCACCTCCTGAAGATACAAATGGCCCAACTCATCCAATTTAGATGTGTCTCTGATCGGAATGAAGTGGGTTGATTTGGTCAGACGATCAATCACCACCCAACTGGAATTCTTACCCCGAGGTGTACGAGGTAAGCCAACAATGAAGTCCATGGCAACCTCGTCCCACTTCCAGGTAGGAATGGGTAATGGCTGGAGCAAACCGGAGGGCCTTTGGTGCTCTGCCTTCACCTGCTGGCATGTGTAGCATCTCGAAACAAAGTCTGCCATGTCTCGTCTCATACCAGGCCACCAAAAATGCTGACGGACATCATAATACATCTTAGTGGCACCTGGATGGACAGCCCACTGAGACTGGTGGCTATCGTGCATCACTGCCTTCCGTAGAGATAACGGTACTACTGAACGGCCCTTGAAGCACAAGATGCCCTCGGGAGACGACGACCAATCAGAGGATGTCTCCCCACCATGAAGAAACTGCCTAGATCGCTGACAAAGCTCATCACTAGGTTGTTCCCGCTGAATCAACTCCAACAGAGAAGGAGTCAACTGGACACTCGCCAAGAATTCCCCTCCACTGTGTTCCCTAGCATCCACATGCATTTGAGAAAAGAGCCCCATAAATGTCCACTCATCACTAGACTTCCTCAAAGCCTGCACTGGAACTCTTCTGCTCAAAGCGTCGGCCACCACATTACCCTTGCCTGGGGTATAGACAATGTCAAAGTCGAACCCCTGCAAGTACTCGATCCAGCGGCGTTGCCTCAAGTTGAGGTCCTTCTGCGAGAAGATATAAGCCAAGATTTTGTGATCAGAGTAGACTAAAAACTTCTCGCCAAAGAGGTAGTGACGCCATGTCTTCAAAGCATGAATCACCGCTGCCAACTCCAAGTCATGGGTAGGGTAGTTCTTTTCATGTGGTCGGAGTTGGCGAGAGCCATAAGCCACCACGTGATCATCCTGCATAAGCACGCACCCAAGACCCATACCTGAAGCATCACAATAAACCACATAACCCTTCCCGGCCTCAGGCAAAATCAGCACAGGGGCGGTAGTCAACCATCTCTTCAGCTCCTCGAATGATGCTTGACATTCTGGACCCCATACAAACTTCACCCCTTTCCGGGTGAGCGCAGTCATTGGTGATGCAAGCCGAGAGAAATCCCGAACGAATCGCCTGTAGTAACCAGCCAGGCCAAGGAAACTCCTGATCTCGAACACATTCTTCGGCTGCTCCCATGACATAACCGCACTAATTTTCTCAGGGTCCACTGAAACTCCGTGCTCTAAGATCACATGCCCTAGAAATCTCACCTCTCTGATCCAGAAGGTGCACTTTGACAACTTTTCATAGAGGCGGTGATCCCGTAATGTACCTAAAACGATCCTCAAGTGATGTTCGTGTTCCTCCTCAGAGCTAGAGTATACCAGAATATCATCCACGAACACCACAACAAAGGAATCGAGATACTGATGGAACACCCTATTCATTAGTGCCATAAATACCGCTGGAGCATTGGTCAATCCGAAGGGCATGACCAAATACTCAAAGTGGCCATACCTGCTTCGGAAGGCTGTCTTGGGGATATCTGACTCCTTCACCCTGAGTTGATGATACCCTGAACGCAGGTCTATCTTTGAGAACCACTTTGCCCCCTTCAACTGATCAAACAAATCATCTATTCTGGGCAAAGGGTATTTGTTTTTAATTGTTACCTTATTCAGCTTCCGGTAGTCAACGCACAACCGGAGGGATCCATCAGCCTTTTTTGCAAACAACACAGGAGCGGCCCAAGGAGAGACGCTCGGGCGAATGAATCCTTTGGATTCTAAGTCGTCCAGCTGTATCTTTAATTCCCTCAACTCGGTGGGGGCCATGCGATAGGAGGGAAGAGATATTGGCTGTGTTCCCGGCGCCAGATCAATCGAAAACTCCACATCCCGCTCTGGGGGCAAACCAGAAAAATCATCAGGGAATACCTCGGGAAACTCATTCACTACATGAGGTAGTGCACCTTCAGGGGAAAGACCATCCTCTAGCACAATCGAAGATAACTGGAAGATAACACTTCCCAACTCTGGGAGTGGAGGCCCTGCGCGACTTGATCGTGGATCCCATTCTCCATGAAAAACCTGACGACTCCCATCAGGTGCCGTGAAACTCACACGCCTTCTGTAGCAGTCGATGTGTGCCTGGAAGTGAACTAGCCAATCCATCCCGAGTATGACATCAAAAAGGTCCATATCTAAGACCATAAGGTCCCACTCCATCTCGACCCCTGATACAGAAAGTGCACATGAGGGGCACCTCAGGCCCTGCTCCTTCTTCTTTCCCAATGGTGTCACCAACTCCATCGCAAAATACATCAACTCAGTTGGCAAATTCAGCATGTCCACGAAATGTCCAGAAATGAATGAAACAGAGGCACCAGTATCAAAAAGAGCAGTAGCTATAGAAGATGCGATCAGAATGGTACCTCGAACTGTCGACGGTCCTGCCTCTGATCCTGCTGGTGACTGATCCACTGCATGGAGATGTCCAGTATCTGCCTGAGGACGACCGCTAGTATGTGGTTGTGCCCTGAACTGGCTCTGCCCAGAATATGATCCAGCCCTACCACCATGACCACCAAATCGAGATCCCCCAGTCCTCGACGGCTCGGACTGTGCTGGCACTCCTTTTGAAGCCACTGAACCAACCCCACTCGGAAGTGGACGTGCCACACCACAAAAACGCTGCAAATGCCCCATACCTCCACACTGGAAACAAGGCTTCGGAGGAAGTGGACATGCTGGTCGGATATGCCCAGGCCTCCCACATTGGTGGCACACGACCGATCTTGCATCAGAAGCAGCAGAAGAAAACTTCCTGGAAGAGTGGCCTGAACTGTCCCCTCCTTTCTTCACATGATCCTCCCGCTTCCTTTTCTTCTCTGAGGAGATACCACTTCCCACTGCTGATACTGAACCATAGAAACCAGCCCTGCCTTTCCTATCAATCTCCACCATGCACGCTCGATCAACAACCTCAGCATAGGTCCTCAGCTTAAACAAGAACACCTGGGAGTATATCTCTGGTCGCAAGCCTTTCTCAAACCTCTGGGCCTTCACTTGTTCATTAGAGACAATTTCTGGAGCATACCGAACCAATTCAGCGAAACGGTTGGCATACTCCATCACAGATAGATTCCCCTGAACAAGTTCCATGAACTCTCTAGACCTGGCATAAGCCAACACCTCAGGGCAATACTGTTCATTGAAGACAGCCTTGAAATCTCCCCAGTGCATCTGATCATTCTTCCCAGCCTGAAGCACTGACTCCCACCATTTACGACTGGGACCCTCCAATAGGAAGGAGGCACACTTCAGCCTGAGCTCCTTGGGTGTTTCTAGGAACTCAAACATACGCTCGATCTTCTCGAGCCATTCTTCTGCTTCCTGGGGTTCTGAGCTGCCTTGGAAGGTTGGAGGCTTATTTTTCAGGAACCCCTGGGCCTTGTCCTTTCTAGGACCAGTATAATCCTCTCTAACAGGAGCTGGAGCTGGAGCTGGTCCATATCCTAGAGCCTGGACAGCCCGGACCACGGCCTCGACTAGCCTCTGATCAATCGGCGTGGGAGAACTCTCTCCAGCTTCCTCCTATGGGTGCGTGGGAACTTTCCGGGGAGGCATGTTGCTACAAAATGCAACAGTCACAAAACAATGGTCAATACCACAATTCTGAAAATTGTAATCAAATACATCAAATATAAGCAAACTAAACACATTCTTGTAATAAAAGAAACAACTACTCCACATCTGCCTGATGTCCACATGTGGTCTGCATCCCACACGTCTCACCTGGAAGTGAAGTAAATCAGTAAATTCCAACATCCTCTGGTGACTCAAGGTCTGCCATGAGAGGTGCGGGCCAGGCACCCTACTCACAACCAATACCCCGAGCCCCGACAGTCCTAGCTCCTGTCTATCCCGACTCATGTCAAAATAACAATATAACCCAAAAACATTAACCTCCTCTGATACCATTTTGTCACGAACCGGATCTGGTCGCCACCATTAATGGCACCAAACCCGGCCCGTGGCAAGACCCGAAGGGCATTCCCTATCCCCACGGGCTGGCACAAGTGCCCGGGTATAAAACAATATGATTTGGGAACGATTTACCCGAGTATGAAAGCATAAAACAAATAAAACAATCAATAATAAGAATCTGAAATTTCCATACTAAACCATTCTTAACAAAACCAGATCTGAATACATATGTTTAAAGACACTACAAGTGGTCCAAATACAAATAATGACAACATCAAGACATCCCCAATCACTTCACGCAACAAGGGTGTCATCACCCGCAAGCCTTCTCCACAACTCTACCCCAACGATGGGGACTAACACCCTGAAGCACCATCACCCTTAGCCTTCCCTTTACCTGAGTCAAGCATAAGAAGTTCTACTTACACCCAAGGGGTGTAAGTAGGGTGTGAGCCTAAGCCCAATAGGATACCACCAGAAGATTCCAAAGAGAATGCAATACAATGGGAACAAAACTAGCAATTTTAACACACAAGGTGAAACAATGTTAAAAATTTCAAGAAAAGAAACATTCAAATGAGAACAGTTTTCAATCCAAGAATTTCAGAATGATAACACATTAAATAAACATGTGAGCTACTGTAAAGTACTGCCAAAAGATCCCACAATAAGGGTAAATACTACAATTCTAATGAGCACAAAAATTGGGAACACCCCTAGGCAACTAGATAGTCTCGGGCCCTATGTACCTCGTACCTCGGTGTAAAGTATCCAAGTCACAATCCTTTCCCGTGCACGAGACACTAGTAGGGAACAAACCCATAACCTAGTGGTCCCCAAATAACATCCACATAGTTCAGTTAGTGTTGTCTTTATCCATTTGCTCAGTGAAACAGGGACACAACCCATCCGGTCCACTAGCCGTACTAGTACATATCCACCCACCTAAGTACCCGGGATTCCCCCTTTTGTGCTCAAACAATTTCAGAAAACAACACACATACTTTTTCATGTAAAGTATCTCTACTGGTCACAAACAAATAGTACAGTAGCTACAAAAATTTTATATCATTTGAAACAGTCAATAAAATATTTTGATCTTCAATAAAACAACCTCTCAAAACATCACATTGTTTTGCACCCAAAACTCTTTAAAATATCCACTTTTCACAGTATGTGAACACTTGTAAGTCATCAAAACAAAATTTCACTTCAACACAATTTAATAAAACCAAAAATTCAGTTATGGGGCAGCCCAATGTGAACCAAGAAATTATATATTTTAAAAACCACCATTTTCACACCAACATGACACTTAATGCCCATTTGCTTCTCAAACACAATTTAAACAAACTTTTGCAGCCACAACCAAAAAGAATAAATATTTAAAACATTATTTTAATTCCTAATACAGTTCAATAAAATCAACTATGTAATTAGAGTTCATCCCAAAATGAACCAATAAAAGACTTGCATGAAAAACCCTCAATTTCAACAAAAAATGTAACATAAAATTCATTTGCATTGTAAATGAAACTAAAACAAATTTTTACAGAAACATTAAAATTCAATAACCATTAATTCACCCTCAACACAGCAAGAAAATTCCCAAAGAATTGCACACACAATGGAATCACCTACCAAAAGATTCAAGAACCGCAAATCCTAGTGCGGAACTTCAACCGCACGACCACCGCGCCACAAGGAAGTGATATCAAACCTAAAACCAGAGGATTGAACCATGAAACCCAAAATGAAACCCTAGGCACGAAGCCCTAGCTTCTAGAAATTTGGGGATTCAAGAAAAAAAAAGATAAATCTCAAGGAAAAGGAGAGAACTAGAAGGATAGTCACTTACTTGAGAAAACTGGACGTTTTTAGAAACCAGAGAAGTTAGGCCCTAATTCGCGACATATGCGATCTCCAAAGAGGGGGAAACGAAGCTGGGGGTGCGGCCAGGTACAGTGGGAGAAGGTGAGAGGTGGAATCACCGAAAAAGAATAAAAATTGAATATTTTATGAAATAATTACAAAACAATTTTAGAACTGGAAATGGGCTTTCGGGTTGGCCCAATACCTAACTTGATCACCCAAATCCAAGATGCATATGAATTTTTAAGGGGGCCAAAATTCATTGGTGGTTTTAATAGTTAAATTAAGGTCATTTTGGAAGTTGAATGAGTTAAAAATGTTGAAAAACGGTGGAGTTATTAAACAAACAAAATGTATTGTCAAAACTGGAAATGGGCTCTCGAGTTGACCCAAATTATAGAAACCCACCATTTCCTTCAAAAATGCATTGAAAACCCCCAAAAAAGCAATAATGTAAATTAAATACAAAAATACCTTTAAAATATGTCATGTATGTGACATTCTTGGTATAAACCTTTTAAAAATAAGCATCCACCTTATTCTTGATTGCCTCTTGAGAAGTAGTAGCTGCCCGCAGGTGATCACGAACAGAACTACTAACTTCCCTAGTGGTAGCATGAATCTGAGTATCTGATGCACCACTGTGACTAGCCTTAGCCAATTCTTCTTTAATAATAGTGTGGATCAAGTCAAGGTTCATACATGTGATAGATAAGGGGAGAGGTTTCATTGAGAAGGCCACTGTCTCCATGAAATATTGAGTCAGACTACTAATTACCTTCTGAACAAGGGTATCCTGACTATTCAGATGTTCTTTAACTGACTTTTTAAAGGCCTAAAAAACTTCCACAAATTGTTTGACTAACTTTTTGATATATCGAATGTCAGAGTTTACTTGATTTTGAGATCTATGCATGGTAGTCAAGGAAGCAATCAATTGTCTCAAGGCAACTACAGCTCCTGTCCAACTCTCAATCTCAGTGTGGCACACCTTAAGTTCATCCATCATTTCTTTCACAGGACTGGACACACCACATCCAATGGATAACTCAAGGGATTTCTCCACGCTTTTCATCTCTTCAACCATACTTTTCTTCATATCTGCCACTGATTCCCTTATTGCTTCTTTCAATTCAGCTTTTAAGGACTCAAGGTCCTCCTTGGTTGCCACATTTTTAGACAGAGTGGGTAAGGTAACTGATTCCGTTTTGGGTTGGTCTTCCTCATCTGAATCTCCACAAGAATGTCCAAGAATCATATATCCCGGATCTGATGTCCAACCTTCAATGTCATATAGCACTGATACTGAGCCAAGATTCTCCCCCTCACTTGGAACATTCTCCTGAGGTATCTCTTCCAACTGTTCTTCCTGAGGTAATTCTGTAATTTCCTCTACAAATGCATCAGATTCAATAGCCATTTGTTCTGAGTCATTAATGACTCTCTCATCAACAGGTGTTGCTGGTACGTCTTCCTGATCAGGCACTGTCCAGACTGTACTGACTATTAGAGGACTCAAACTGAGCTCTTTTTCAACATTTTCCTCATCATCTCCTTCACCATCAATCTCCTTTTCTCCATTAACATCATGATCAGATTCGGTTGCCTCATCCTCCTCAGAGGTGTCCTTGACAACATACTGGCATGCTTCTTATCCTTCTTCTGTATTCTATGTATCATTGTCCTTCAAGACAGTTTCTCTCTTTGGTAGTTCTTTTGGAGGGCTAGCTGCTCCATAAGAAATAACTTGATGCACAGGACTAGGGGATAAGTCTGGGTCTCCTCCTTCCTCTACTGATGTCTCTTCCTCCTCAGCTTCATCATCACTGTAGACCGGTTCTAGCTCATCTGGTCCAAGACTAGGATCTCTCACATCCTTTGGTCTAGACGGATGATCCAGAGGAGTGAATTTGTCATAAATTTTTCCATCATCATTCACCCATGATTTTCTCCAAGGATTCCAACTGACCTTCATGTATTTACAGACAGTCCTGGTGATGCAGAAGTTATCCTTAACTACTATCATTTCATCCTGAGGTCCAGCAACCTCCTTTGGTTTCAACATAGTAGAAACCAATTTAGAAAATAAAAGTGCATTGGACTTAGACTTCGGTCTAGTCATCTCTTCAATCTGAATCATAATCAATCTACACAGATTTACCTTAACTCCATGCTTCAATAGATGTAGAAAATAAATGTCCTGGAATCTTAGTGTAGCAAAATCTCATCTTCTAGGACTAATTACATGTTGAATAAAATTAAACAACAGCTTATCTTCTCCTGCCATCTCTGCAGCAATCACCTTTCTAGGGGTACCATTTCCTATAAGCTCCAGAAAAGCATCTTCATATTGAAACACATCACTGGTCAAAGGTACATAATTTGAGTAGAATGCACAATCTCTTTCATGTGGAACACTTAAGTTTCCATCCCATTCCGCTGAATTAAAAGAAACTTCTTGTCCATTCACATAAGAAAAAATTTTTCTTTCTTCCTCAGTCTTCTCAAAACGAATGAATTCATAGAATTGTTTCACCAGTCTTGGATAATAAGGTCCATTGTTGCTCACGAAGCACTCAGTCCAACCTTGTTCTTCTAAAACTTTATGAACCAAGGACTTTCTCTCCATGATCCATTCTACACACACCTCTTTCTCAACAGCAATTTCTCACTTTGAGAGATGCAGGTTTATTGGATTCCTTCGAGCCATACTTCCACTTCCACTTCCACTGGTACTAGCATTTGTTACTTTATGTCTTTTCAATTGTGGCTCATCACCCCCATCTGTGAATTGGGGTCTCTTGATGCGGGCCATTAAAGATTCGAGGTTTAGGGTTTTGCGGCTTGAGAGGGTTAGGTTGGAGGGATTCGAATAGACGAGTTTGCGGTGAGATTGAGTGAAATCTAGACTCAGTCTAATATCATTTAGGACCCACAAATAAAATAAATCATATATAAATAAACTCGATGTCTAGGCTTTAAAGAAGTTTAAAACAGCGCGAGATGTACCATTAAAGTCTCATAACGGTGAGGTCTTCTAATGGTGAGGATTCTCTAACGGTGAGGATTCTCTAACAATGAGGTTTCTAACGATGAGGTTTCTAACGGTGAGGTTTCTCTAATAGTGAGTATTCTCTAACGGTGAGGTTTCTAAAGGTGAGGTTTCTCTAACAGTGAGGATTCTCTAACGGTGAGGTTTCTAACTGTGAGGTTTCTAACGGTGAGGTTTCTCTAACGGTGAGGATTCTCTAACGGTGAGGTTTCTAACGGTGAGGTTTCTCTAATGGTGAGGATTCTCAAACGGTGAGATTTTTAACGGTGAGGTTTCTCTAACGGTGAGGATTCTCTAACGGTGAGGTTTTCTAACGGTTTAAGGGTAAGTTATCATTCCTAATTCGTGTCTAATGAAACTTAATCTTTCTGAACATAAAGTCTTAGTGATAATGTCAGCTAATTGAAGTTTAGTGCTAATAAATTCAAGTGTTATATCACCTCTTTGATAATGATCTCTTAAAAAGTTGTGTCTAACATCAATGTGTTTGGTTCTAGAGTGAGGCATAGGATTCTTAGAGATGTTGATCGCACTAGTGTTGTCACAGTTGATTGAAACATGTTTAAAATTAAATCCATAGTCCAGTAATGTGTCTTTCATCCACAGAATCTATGCACAACAACTACCAGCAGCAATATACTCTGCTTCAGCAGTAGACAATGCAACTGAGTTTTGTTTCTTACTAACCCATGATACTAGGGACTTTCCAAGTAAATGACATGTTCCAGAAGTGCTTTTTCTATCTAACTTGCATCCAGAAAAGTCAGCATCCAAATAACATATTAAATCAAATGATTGTCCTTTTTGGTAAAAAAATCCCAAATTAGCAGTATTTTTAAGATATTTGAAATTCTTTTTAACAGCAAGTAATTGTGACTCTTCAGGGTTAGCTTAAAATCTAGCACACATACATACACTAAACATAATATCAGGTCGACTAGCAGTAAAATAAAGTAAACTCCCAATCATGCCTATATAATTAGTTTGATCAACTGGTTTTCCAGTTTCATCAATATCCAATTTATAGGTGGTACTCATAGGTGTATCACTTCTCTTAATACTATCCAAACCAAAACATTTTAATAAATCCTTAGTATATTTACTCTGATTTAAAATAATACCATCTTTAGTTTGAAAGATTTGAAATCCAAGAAAGTACTTAAGCTCTCCCATTAAGCTCATTTCAAACTCATTTTGCATAACCTTTGAAAAATCAATACATAAAGAATTTTTAGAAGATCCAAAAATAATATAATCAACGTAGATATCTACTATTAAAACATCATTTGAAATCCTTTTTATAAAAAGAGTGGGATCAGCAATTCCTTTTGAAAATCCTTTTAAAATAAGATAATTTGAAAGTCATTCATACCAAGCTCTTGGAGCTTGTTTTAAACCATATAAATCTTTAGAAAGTTTAAAAACATGATTTTGGATGTGAGGATTTGAAAAACCAGGTGGTTGTTATACAAAAAAAATTTCAACAATAAAAGCATTTAGAAAAGCACTTTTCACATCCATTTGATATAACTTGAAATTCAGATGTGATGCAAAAGCATGTAAGATCCTAATAGCCTCTAATCTAGCTATAGGAGCAAAGGTTTCCTCATAGTCAATTCCTTCTTCTTGATTGTAACCTTGTGCAACTAGCCTAGCTTTGTTTCTAATAATGTTTCCAGATTCATCAACTTTGTTTCTAAACACCCATTTTGGGCCTATGGTTATAGTGTCATTAGGTCTTTCTACTAATTTCCAGACTGTGTTTCTTTAAAATTGATTTAGTCTTTCTTGCATAGCCATTACCCAAAATTCATCATTGATAGAATCATTGATATTTTTAGGTTCTAACTGTGAAAGAAAAGATGGATGTTCAACTTGATTTCTTAGAGAAGCTCGAGTCTATTTTCCTCTATCTAAATTACCTACAACAGCATCTAAAGGATGGTTCTTTAGAGTCCTAGTTGGTCTTGAAAAGGTAGGACTAGAGATTTCAGGTTCATCTACAGGTTGGGGTTCAACAGAAGCAGGTTCTGGGAAATTTCCAGAACTGGGTGTTTTAACTATTGGTCCACTGTCTTTATCATTAAGGTTCAAAACAGATAGATCATCTTCAAGATTTTCAAGAGAGGTCTTAGGTTCATATGGATCAGTTTCATCAAATTTAATGTGGACAGATTCCTCCACACATTTGGTTCTCTTATTGAAAACTCTATATGCTTTACTAGAAATATAGTAACCTAGGAAAATTACTTCATCACTCTTTGGTGCAAACTTGTCAAGATTATCTTTAGTATTAAGAATAAAGACTTTGCAACCAAAAACTCTGAAGTAGTTAACCTTAGGTTTCCTATGGTTTGACAACTCATAAGGGGTTTTCATAAGAACAGGTCTAATTAAGACTCTATTGATAACATAACAAGCCGTATTTACAGCTTCAACCCAAAAATAAACAGGTAGGTTATACTCATTTAGCATGGTTATGGAAATTTCCTGAAGGGTTCTATTCCTCCTTTCTACTACACCATTCTGTTGGGGTGTCCTAGGGGCAGAAAAATTATGACTATAGCCACTATGTGAGCAGTAGGATTCAAACTCATGATTTTCAAACTCACGACCATGATCACTTCTCAAAGTTTTGATCTTAAGTCCACTAATGTTCTCTACAAACTTGGAATATTAAACAAAGTAAGAACAAGCTTCACTTTTGTGAGCTAGAAAATATACCCAAGTATACCTAGAATAATCATCTACAAGAACATAGACATAGTGCATCCCATTCAAACTAGAAACTCTATAAGGTCCAAATAAATCCATGTGAACCAACTCAAGAGGTTGAGAAGTTGACACTTCTTTCTTTGATTTAAAAGAAACTTTGTGTTGCTTTCCCTTTTGACAGGGATTACAAACTTTGTCTGCTAGAAATTCAGGTTTGGGTAGGTCTCTAAATAAGTTCTTCCTAGAAAGTTTTCTAAGTGAATGCACATTGCAGTGTCCTAATCTTTTGTGCCAAAGCCAAGACTCTTTATGAAAAGCATTTAAACAAGTAATATTCTTCTTAGCTAAAGAATTTAAATCAATAGCATAAACATTTTCATTTCTTAAAGCAAGAAAACACTAAAACATTTTTAGAATTAAAAACATTGCAAGAATCATTTTAAAATTTAACATAAAAACCATCATCACATAGCTGAGAAATACTTAACAAATTATATTTAAGTCCATCAACAAATAAAACATTAGAAATTAATACTGAGTCAGTGTTACCAATCTTTCCTAAGATGATGATTTTTCCTTTTGAGTTATCACCAAAAGTGACAAAACCTCCATCAACTCTGAATAAGCTTTTAAAGCATAAGAAGTCTCCTGACATATGTCTTGAACATCCACTTTCCAAATACCAAGTCTTTCTACAGGAGATCTTTAAGCAGATTCCCTACAAAACAAATTTAGATAGGAAATGATTTTGGTACCCAGATCTTCTTGGGTCCAGACAGGTTAGCCAATAAAACTTTAGGTACCCAAATTTGTCTTATGGGTCTCATAAACATTGTAGAATCAATATATTTTGAAAGGTAAACCTTATTAGATCTTTAAATATGAATATAACTAGTTGAATCATATAAATGTCCAGAACTAGAACTAGCAGTATTCTGTCCTGATTTAGGAATGAATTTAGTTTTGGTAAATTTTCTCTGTCCTGGTTGGTATCCTATACCAGTGGTGTATCTAGGTGTCATTTTCTTACCTAGAATTTGAGTAAGAGTATCTTTACCATTTGTATTCTTTTATAAGTCTTTCTTAAGTTTCTCATTAGATAATTTCAGTTCAGTGTTTTCTTTAAGAAACTGAGCATTCTTTTCAATTTCAATATCAAGATCAGATTTATGTTTAATAGTTAAAGCATACTGTTTCTTTAAACCTTTGTATTTGTCTTTAAAATCATTACAAGTTTCTTATAACATATCACAATATTCAAACAGTTCAGATTTTGACTTGTTTTCTGAGTCAGAATCATCTCCAGAATAATATGAATTTAAAGCACGAGTTTCAGTTGTTACCTCAGATGTGTTTGTCATAAAACACATGTTTGCCTTATGTATGTTTTCAGTTTCAGAAATTTCAGATTCACTAGAGCTATCCTTAGAAGCACTCCTAGTAGCCTTCATGGATTTCTTATACTTATTGTCCTTGTATTCATACTTCTTCTTGTACTTTAGATTTGGACATTCTGCTTTTATATGTCCTTTTCTTTTTCACTCATAGCAGACAACCTCATCTGTTTTGTCAGATTTCTTCTAATCCTTTTTCCAATGAACCTTGCTATCATACATACTTTTGTAATTTGATTTTAGGAAAAACTTCTACTTCTTATAGAACTTCTTAAACCTTCTGGCAATGTGAGCCATCTCAGAATGACTATCAGAAGCACTTTCACTGTCTTCACAGCTTGAACTCTCGTTTATAGCTTGATGTTTCTCCTTATCCTTGTTCTTTTAAGTTGAAGAATTGAAAGAAATAGACTTCCTTCTTGGTTCATCATCTTCTTCTTTGTTCACCTTAAGTTCTTCTTCATACTTCATCAACTTTCCAATTAATTCCTTGACTGGCAGTTCTCCTATATCACACGATTCTCTAATTGAGACAGAAGTTCCTCTCCATCTTTCAGGTAGACATCTCAGAATTCTAATAATTTGTTCCTTTGATGGAACATCCTTTCCCAGAGAGATCATTGTGTTGACAATTTCTTTGAACCTGAGATACATGTCAGAAATGGGTTCATCATGCTTCATCTTAAAATTATCATACTTAATAGTATAAGTGTTCAATCTCATTTCCTTAACATTATTTGTTCCTTCATGAGAAACAGCTAAGGTATCCCAAATTTCATAATCATTTTTACAAGAAGATATTCTATTAAATTTCTCATATCCTAAAGCACAGTACAGATAATTCATGGCTTTACACTTATTATTGTTGGCTTTATTAGTAGCTTCATTCCTAGTAGATCTAACAGTAATAGGTATTTTATATTCTGATTCTATAGCAGTCCAAATATCAAAACCCATGATCTCTAAATGAATTTTCATCTTGATTTTTCACTGAGCATAGTTTGTGCAACTTAAAAATGGTGGTCTATTGGTAGAAACACCTTCAAGTCTGTTATCCATGATAACTTACTTAAAGAAAAGATTTTAAAGAGATAAAAATTTAGAAATAACAGAAATTTTAAGAACTTTAAAATACAACTCAAATCACAGTTGAAAAACAGAGTACACAATATTTTAACCAACCCTTTGATACCAAATGTTGGTCGGAGTGGACACTCAAGAGGGGGTGAATTGAGTTCCAATTAAAATTTCTGTTTAAGAACATTGTCTTAAAATCCCCCAAATAAAACAGAGAATTAAATTTTAGTGAATTTATATCAAAATAAAGGTTCTGTTAGGTTCTCAAAGGATTGATTATTTCCCAGTTAATCAAATCAGAAGAATTGATTAACTTTTGAAACTAACTTACTGATTTACCACTAATATTAACACTTGCAAGTTTAATTATCAAAGTGACTTTAAAATAGTTTTGGTTTTAAAGTAGTTTGCAACAGAATAAAAAAATTATCATGGAAAATAAATAAGCACAACAGGTTTAACCAAGAGGTTTAGTCTCAAGATGAGACTTAGTCCTCTCAAAACATTATATAAAAGTGATCCACACCATGGATCGGGGTTCACAACAGTTTATAAATGTTTAGGTCTAAGACCTCTACCACTATTATCTGTGGGAATAGAAACAACAGCAAACCAGCTGTCCAGGTCACGCATGACCTCTACCACTATCCCAGTGGGAAATAAAAGATGCATAAGTTTGAGTGAGGATTTACAGATCCTCCAGTTAAAGTATAGGAGACAGTGTGTGTGTAAAATGCAGCAGATAACACACACTGCTCAAAATGTAAAAAGTAAATCACAGAGACAAAGATTTAGAGTTTAGAAATAGGTCTAGTGATTGTTGTGCAGCTCTGGACTCCTTTGGATTGATCATAATTGGTTCTGAGTCCTCTTCTGGTTTGTGTCTGGAAAACAGAGTGTCGTCTGCTTCCTGGACTTCCAGGTGTAGAGACAGAGGAGATAGTAGTCAATGAAGTTCTTGTGTTATGTTCTCGTTCTCAGATCTTTACTGGTATGCAGTTCAGTCTTCTCTTTGAATTCACACTCAGTTGTTCTTCCAGCACACCTCGTGGTATGTATGTCTCTGTGTATCCGTCTATTCATTCCACATTTTGCAGTAGCACATCCTTCCTTTATATAAAGAACGAGCTCCGGCAAAAGATGATTTACTTTTTGCAGGTATGAGGTACGGTTCCCTGACATACAACAACACACATTAAATAAATGTCAGTATATTAAAATATACCGGATATGGTCGTTGGTTAGATTAAATAATGATAAAGAAATTTAAGCAGCATCAGGTTCTCTTTCTAGAACGGTAGGTTTGGATATCAGTAGGTAGATGTCACGGTAGGCCTGAGTAATGGTAGCTTCTTGTATAACGGTAGACTTGAGTAATGGTAGCCTTTCTATCGGTAACCTTTTTATATCGGTAGGCTTAGTATATCGATAACCTTCCGCGTATCGGTAGACTTGCATATCGGTGACCTTCGAGTATCGGTAGGATTTGATGTAACGGTAACCTTTTTATATCGGTGGCGGTAGCTCTGTCTTGTATCGGTAGATCTATGTACGTCTGTCTCGTATCGGTAGTTGTAGGTCTGTCTTATATCGGTAGACTTTGATGTATCGGTAGACTTCCTTTGATAACAATAGCTTCAATATATTGGTGGACTTGTGTGTATCGGTATCTCTGTTCTGTAATGGTAGATATTATCTGTAACGGTGTACTTTAATGTAACGGTGGCTAGTTTGTATCAGTAGCTCTCACATAGCGGTAGACTTAACTGTATCGGTAGCTCTGTTCTGTTTAAGCATTCTATTGGGGGAATACGTTAAGTCAGAGTGTACAAACATCCAGTAACCAAAAGACTAATATTTAAACATAAAAACAATAGAACAATACTTAAGGTAGCTAAATAGCTAGATTCCTAAATAAGTATTTAACCATTTATCAACTAGGGATTAATAAAATACAAATAATCATAATTGGGATTATCAAAATATAATAAATCAACTAGATTCCCAGAGGGTTCAACAAATACTTTCATCGTATACTTATAATGGTGACACCCAATCAGCATTACCTCTTAGATAGATGTCATTAGTGTTATCAGACTGATAGAGTGTGTTCTCCCTGAACGAGTGTTTTGTGGAACTTTTGAGTTGGAATCCTAGGCTTGCATTACAGTTGTGACTTTAACTTTGAGATTGTGTTACATTGTTGAGTACATATAGATATTCATGTTATATGAATTGTTAACATATTCCTGTATAGACTTTAATATTGTTCTTTTTTTGTATTCATTTTAGTTTCCCGGTTTCCTACTAGGTATTTTTATACCCACCCCTAAACAAGTTTTTCTTACCTATGTCATGTCTTGTACATACAATAAACCTTTCGATAGAGTCCTTGAGGGACTATGACCATGAGTCTCTTAGTGACACTAGACGGATCATGGTGTGTTCTTACAATATTTTGAAAAGAGTATTGTTTCACTTTTTTTCAAACTCTTATGGTGGGATTTTATTTAGCCCAATTTACATTACTTTAATTTCTATCATACTCTATTTAGGGTATCAAGATGAATATGTGCATTTTAAAAAAAAATCATCATTTTTTGGCTTATTGATGTGTGTGTGTGTGTGTGTGTACTGGTACATAGGGTAACGTCTCCCATGTTAGTAATACACATACTCGGTGCTTGTCGTCATCTCCTATCCAAATGGAGGTGGTCTTGGTCAGTCGTAGAATGGGCCTCACTAGGTTAGGTCATGTAAAAGGGTAATTATATACACCTCATAACATAATATGTGTGTATAACAAGACATATGTCCCGAAGAAGATAATTTAAGATGATTAACCCATTCAATTTTCATAATATTTATGTGAGAATTAATAAATTAATAGATTATGTGTTTAAAAAGTAAATAGACATAAAAAGTGATAATACAACATAATATAATGAAAATTAATTACACACATAATCTATGTATACAAAATACAATTAATAAGTAATATAACTCATTGAATAGAAATTGAGTTATAAAGTTCTTTACCACTTGGAAATTTTCAAGGCTAATCCCCTTGGATGAAATAATTAAATTTGATAAATAAAATACCATAAAGTATGACTTATTCAGGAAATTACATGTAAAATGGCAATTATATATACCATTTAAAATAAATTAGGTGCATAAATTTACAATATGCCTCAATGAAAGAAAATTGTGACAAAACCCCTTTATTCATGATTTCTTTTTATTTAATGCACCTTAAACTCATTTATAATGGTTTTAAACATGTGATTAACTAATAATTGAACCATATAAATATTTATAATATAATATATGATTATTTTATAACATATTATCCACTATTCATTAATAATCATTTATTATTACTATTGTTTTGGGTGTTAACTGCCATGTTTTCTCATGCATGTTTTTTCATGAATGTTCTGGTTTTTTCTATAGGATATAGTTCCATAATATCTTGAATGTTATTAATTATATAAATATAATTTTTTATAATATAAAATTTTAGAATCATTTTTGAAACTTGAATATGGTTATTGTATAACAACACTTCCTAGAGATGGTAGGTCGTACGTATGCACGAGCGACATTATCATTTCATTAACAACTAAAAGGGTAATAAAGTGGTTGATATATTAATTTTATAGAATCAATATAATTTCATATATCACATATATTCATTATTTATATCCTTATTACCTTTCATGTAAACCTTAAGTGAAAAGTGAATCACATCGCATAATGAGGGGGTGGTTCTTCATAACCACAAGCAATGTTATCATATTTTAAACAGGATGGAAGGTAATAAGGTATATGTGATATAAAAACTATAAAAGTATAGTTATATAATAAATATTATATATATTTATATAATTTATATATCATTATATCCAACTGTAATAGGTGTTGATGGAAAATGAGTCACATCGGTTCGTGAGGCGATATTCCACTGTAAACACGGTCGATGATTTGGTTTCCCATTTGATGGAAGAGGATAATGATATAGGCTATAACATTAACATAATCTAATTCCATTATATATTATATAAATATGTTTTTATATTTTAATTTTTTATACAAAATTTAATGTTGTAAAATAATATATAAAAATAAAGAGCTTCGTTAAGATGATTACCTTCTCTTAGACAAACCTCCTTTGGATATCTTCTTAAGGATAACAGGGTTGGTATTTTTGGGAGTCCAATAGCTATATAATATGGATAAGGGTCTTAAGGATATATATTTTTAGGTTTCAATCCGTAAAAAATTACTGATATTTTTGAATGAGTGACGGGAGGTAGTTCCCTATAATAATTGAGGAGTGGTATTTTTGTAAATACACAAAGTTATTAAATAATGGTAAATCACTCTCACCAATAGTTCCATAAAAATAGAAATATAATGGATAATTTAGAAGGTAATTTTGTTCTACATCTCCAAAGTATAGAAAGAAACGTTTTTTAAACATTTTCTTCCCTTATCCTCTATTTTCACATACTTTTTTCATTTTATTTTTCACCACGATAACTATTTTTTAACCTATGTAATTTATTAATTATGTCTAAAATAAAATGATACATATTTGATAATTTATAATAAATTATTCTAAATATTAGATCCAATTTGTCAAATAAAAATTATATGTGTGTGGAGAATTAATTTTAACACAAGTACATGTAATGTGAAAGACTTCATTTAAACCATTAAGGTGGAAAATAAATTTTACATCTTTTATAAAAAGTATAAAAAAATTTATTTTGAAAATTTTATATAATATTAATTATTATAATTCCAAATATTTATTCCATTTTACCAATATAACTTACATAATGGTAATAATTTAATTTAAAATAAATCTAACTATTCTTGTTGAAAAACGGCATTTTCAAGAAATGCATTTTCAAGCTTAAGATGATCTTATATTAACTAAATGAAAAGTAATAATAATTAGTTGGATTTAAATTAATATAGTTATATATATAATATATTAATATAATTTAAATATTTTCTAATGAGTGGTTATTTTAATTTATTAAAATAGAAGAACATTACGCATTTAAAAATAGTTTATAGAAAAATTGGTTCTTAAGCTTAAAAATTAAAATTTATTGCAATTGGGTTTAAAGATGATAAAAATGTAATTAATTATTATAATTATTTCTAAATAATACTTATTTTAACTTTAATATGTATTAAAAGAATGTTTTCAGTTTTAAATTAAGTAATTTAGTGTAATGAAATTAGAGTATTACAAAAAGCGGTATTTCTACTATTCACTAAAAAATTAACCTTTTTCCAAAAAAATCCAAGAATATCACCTAGATATAATGTTTATATGATGATTTAAAAAATTATATTATTTTAAAAAATATTATTTCTAAAATTGGTATAAATTAATTATAATTTATAAATAATAAAGGAAAATTTAAATCATTTTTGAAGAAAATGTATTTTGAAGCCTAAAATGACATTACTAAAAATTTGGGTGATTATTTAAAAATAATTTATTAATAAATTTCTATTTATTAAGGCATATATATATATATCATAATTAGGTTAATCAAATTCATTCTCACTAATTCAATGGCTAGGTTATAATATTCATATTTAAGTAATATATTTTACGGGTCATTTAAGCTCGATATTTCATGTCATATATGCTATTGAACATAATTTTCTTCTATTAAAATATCAGGGTTTCATATACCAAAAGATATTGAAGTGATTAAATTTTTTTAAAATAATTATACTATAAAATATTTGGGAGTTACACTACCATCGCTACAATATGATTACTTTGCTTTAATGTTTAGTGCCACCTTGAGACCACACAACCAACCACATGTAACCACATAATAAATAGACATATTTATTCCTTTTCATATTAATTTACATAAATTTACCAACCAAATTACATTCATTAACAGATTTTATTTCTAGACACAAAAAATTTTCATAACCACATCCACTATCACTTTTATAATTTCACATTCATCATATCAATTATCTACTACTTATTTTAATATTTCCATATTTCCATTTATATTATCATAAATAATTTACATTATGTTTTTAATTTATTTCAATATTATTTCAAATTCCTAGGAAAAGCCACACAACACCACATTATCTTTCCAACACCACAGTTTAATAACCACAAAACCTCCTCATCTTCCTCTTCTACAACAATTCAATATTCACAAGTCTACCACCACTGCCATAATAAAAAATCCTTGTAAAATAAAAAAATCATAGAATAAACCATGACATCTCCAAAAAAAGTATTATCTTCCTTGTATACCCTTACCAAGATTAAGAAACATGACTATGAAACAATAATTCCATATTTTATATTAATTCATCTCATTTTCATTTTTACATTATTTACCTAGTTGAATTATTTCCAAAAGTCCATAAACTACAAAGAATAATGAAAACAAAAAGAATCACAAAAATAATAAATAATCCTTTAAAATATTGATATTAGGAACAATCATTAATTATCTTATTTTATCTTATTACTTTACTGACTTTGAGTTACCTTCTAGTTATAAAAAATATACAAAACGATAACAATAACAAGACTAAAACATCATTCTAATTATAATAACATAATAAAAATTTAAATACCATCCTAGAAATCATGTAAAATTGTGTGATTCACATTAAACTTTTATTTTTCTTTAATCCAGTTCATTATCTTTAATAAGTCAATTTTTATTCTACATCCATGAAAAACAAAATAACAGTAATTCTGCATTTAACATAAACATAAAGAATGAAATACTTTTGATCCCCTTCCTAAACCGAAGCTTCCATAACCACATGACTAATACTAATGAAAAACCAATTATAAAGTATTAATAATCACATGAGAAGCCTTCAACAGCCTGTATAATATCCCTTGTCCTCAAGACCATGACTAAACTCTTCCAAAACTAGAAAAACTATAATATTATTACCTTTTAGAAGATAAAACAAAAATTAATATGGGAAGAAAATGAGAGAAAGAGCACCTTGGATCAAGTATGATTGATCAGAAAAGAAAAAAGGATAAGTCATACATGTCTACTATTTTTAAGAATTTCTCCCACAATCTTATAGGGTTATAGAAACAATAATGTAATCAAAATATTGAATGAAACACCATGAACATATAATAAAAAAATTCAAGTTATGCCACCATGGCATGGAGGGAGCCTCACCATGACATAGAGAACCTTGGTCAACAAAGATCAGAGATACTCAACCTTCAAAATAAAATATCACCACATTTTTAATTTTTTGTTTTGTTATTTTAAAACATAATTAACTACTAACTTGATATATTGGCATTAACCATAGTTTTTGGACCGCAAACCCCAACTTGGTATCCATAACACTACGATATAGTTCTATAGACTATTGATATTTTTCTATATCCCCACAATACCCCCCACGACATAGTCTTTACTAGTGTTAGGTCTGATAGGAATATGTTGGATGGTCTAGAGGGGGGTGAACATATCAAATTTAAATTTTCATAAATTAATTGATTAAAATTTTAAATTAATTATAAAAGTTAATGGATATAGTTAACTAGTAGCATAATTAAATAAAGAATACAATGATGTATTTTATACTAGTTTGGTACAAAGTGAACCTAGTAAACTCTTATACTTCCTTATTTGGTGAGGGATATGTTGTAAACTATACTTATTTTTTAAGGTTAATCATAACCCAATTACAACCTATATTTTCTATTGGAAGTATAACCAGAAAGAAAACTGACTTTTGTATGGGGAGTGACATTACAATTACAACCCTAACATTAGATATCGGGTGTTACAACCCAAATTTTTTTGACTATATACTCCAAGAGTCATAACCGGAATATATTAAATGATTTTTATGAAAAATCATTAGATAATGTGAAATCACATGATAGAATGGAAGAAATGTTACAGACTTAAGCTACCATAATGAAATAGATAGAATAATAACAAAACATAGATATTGGTTCTTCAGTGATTGATCATAAATAATGTCTACTAAATGTAGTAGAATAATTCATAGATGTTTATTTCAGCATGTGATAGATCATCCATTAGTAGTGAGAAATGTTTTGCACATGAATAATGTACAACACTTTAGAGTATCAACACCACCACACTCTTTGATTTGTATTACTTGAAAATATGAAATCTCTCATCGAAGAAGTATCATATTAGACTATTTCATAGTTCCTTGAAACATGTGTTCTGGTTTTAAGAATCACTATTTCCAAGGGGTTTCCATTGGATTTATTTCTGGAACAGGAAACTCCCAATAGTTCTTTATCCAAAGGGGACCTACTTTCCAAAGGTAGGTGTTTGTTAATTTTGAACATTATGATACTTAAGAATGTGAATTGGTCGATAGGATGAGAGGTCGAACTCATAACACCCTTTTTGGGTAGAATTATTGTCTACTCTGGGGCTCTCTTAGAAAATGTAAGATATTTTCATGAATTCTTATTAATTCACCAATTATATCGTAAGTATCCCTTGGAATTTACAATCACTTATTAACATGTGTAAAATTTTGGATAATTTGTATTCATTAAATTTTCTTCATCAATGGAAACATCTATATGTATTCGATGTCTTCCATCAATTTTGTCCTCTAATATACTTATTAGAGATTCTTTTACTCATAGTTGTGATGATACTGGTGTTTAAGCCACTCAGTGGGGCACTCTAGAAATTATTGTCATACAAGGAGATGAAGGTTTGTTTTGATCTTGGGATCATTCTCATAAAATGAGCTACCTATATATCCTTGTGAAAGGAATCATAACCCTCATAGTTCAGTGCCACTTAATTGAGAAGATTATACCTTTTAAGGTCATGTGATAAGGACCTCTAAGCGAAAGGTGCTGAGTCAAAACTTAGTGTGGGACATTGACTAAAGAGGCCCAAGGAACATTGGAAAGGATATAAGTTTCCAAGTAGGATCAGACCCTATTGGGAATATGGACCAAGGAGAACAGGGTTGATTTGAAGTGTTGGGTTTGAACCTCAAGGAGGCTTCCTACGTATCCCATATTAATGGGAATCAAAGACCACGTAGTTCGATAAATCTCCTAGGAGAATATAGTCTTCTAAGAGAGATCAGTTTGGGATTACTTTTTGAAAATGATTCCTTGATGATTTGAGGATTTAATTTGGGGCTTATTTCCTAAGGAGTATTCCCAATTGGGAGGAATTAGGGTTGGATTCGTAAGGAGGATATCCAGTGAGCTCGAGCCCTGAAAGAGCTTCTTACATATCCTTATTTGAATAGGAATCAGAGTTCTCATAGTTCCTTCCAATGAGTGTATGTGCAAATTTTGTAACCATCACATATCACTAAGACCATTTGAGTCATGCTCGGTGTGAGAAATAAGAGGATGTGAAAGATTCAACAATGATACTTCACACTTTTCCTCCTCCGCTGATGAAAGAGGGTGCGTCGACCATTGAAGAGGGCGAGGCGATGAGCTTGCCCTCTGTTCTCTTCA
Organism: Viscum album; assembly: GCA_963277665.1. Lineage (NCBI taxonomy): Eukaryota > Viridiplantae > Streptophyta > Magnoliopsida > Santalales > Viscaceae > Viscum > Viscum album. Next base: position 617,500,070 of record OY728136.1, read on the forward strand.
CATTGGACAAGGTTCCAAATGGAAGAAGGAAGGAGTGAAGGTGAGGGGCTTATACTAGGATGGATGCCTAGAAATTGGATCTGGTAGGGGACGGAGAATTCTTTTATGATTTCATAGAACAGAAAGTGTGAAGAGTACCTTTTCTTCTAGGGACTTGAGGTTTAGGGTCTCCTCTTTGAGAAGGGTGAGGCCGTTAGCCAACCCTTCTCCAAACCGGGAACTTTCCAATGTTGTTTTTTGGAGAAAGGTCTATGGGAATGTGGATATACAAACCCATAGACACTTCATGATTCCTAACCCCACTGTGAAACAAATGTGGGAAACCTCCGATTGCAGAAATACAAACCCAAATATGAGACACACTGATGTGACTTTACCAAAGATTTGATAACTCATGAGTTATTGGTGGAGGCTTCAACTTAGTCCCTTTTAGATAAGGGAACCAAAGAAATAGATACCCTTCCCTGAATGGATTTTAAGAAGGGTACTTGAGTTGGTCTTGTAGGTCCCTCGCGTAGGTGTACTGAGCAGGTTTGGCATGGTGGTATGCCATGTAGGTATGGTGCATAGGTATGCTATGCAGTTATGGCATGCAGCTTTGTTGCACAGGTATGGTGCGTATCTATACCACGTAGGTATAAATCATGATAGAAGAATTTGAATAATTTCAATACATGATTATCTCATTTAATTATCTCTTATCTTGTGGTTTAGAGAGCTACATAAGACAATTTGAGAGATCTAGGTGAAAGAGCTATGAAATGGGAGCTTCAACGAGTCTTTCTATTTTTTTTAGTCTTGAAATGGGGAGCTCAATGGATCTTACTTTAGGCCCGGATAGGCCAAGTTGATGATATGTTTCCCGCACAGGTACTTTGCGTAGTCCCGCCAAGCAGGTGCTCTACGTGGGGGCATAAAACATCTTCTGGGGCAGAGATCTGCCGCATAGGTCGGCCATGTTTTTCAGCCGCATAGGTCAGCCACATAGGTCGGGCGCGTAGGTCGGCTGCATAGGTCAGCCATGTAGCTCGGCCATATAGATCCATGAAGCTACTCTGTCGCAAAGCTCTTTGGGAGTATTTTTTATTTTCCTTTGTACTCTTTAAATCTTGCTTTGGTATTTGAAATATCTGGAGTTTGTCTTCATAATCTTATGGTTACATTATCAAGTAGTGTCAAAAAAATCCCCCCTCATGATTGGATCTAAAATCTACAAAGAGGGTCAATTCCTAAGGTAAAAGTTTTCGAACAACACAGGTTTACCACACAGGTGTACCGCATAGGTGTACCATGCAACTGCTTCATGGAGGTACGACACGAAGAGGTTGTGCACTGTCTGTATGCGCATGTCTTCAGTTTTCTATAAATAGGTCTCACCTTTCACAATTTTTTTCTTCATCTGTGCTTTCGTTGATATTTTTTAACTCTCATTGCGTAGCTTGTTCACTCGGCTCTTTGCTTTCTGCTCTCACCTAATTTCTTTGAAACTTTTTCAAGGTAAAATTAATTACACGATGGAGCTATGCGAAATGACTTTACCGATGGGGTTGTGCTAAGATCCTTGGTTAATGATCTACGCGACGGACCTCATCAAAGGACCTATGCGACAGGCCAAGTAAAAGGACCTACGCAACAGGCCTCATCGAAGGACCTACGCAAACAGTTTCCTTTTCCAATTTTGTTTTGTTTTCCTCTTTAAAATTATGACCTGGAAGTTTGGTAATTCTTTTACAGGAAATAATGACTCATTTTATGACTCATACTGAAGAAGTTGAGGCTCGCCAAAATAAAATTATAAAAATTGTCGGACCATATTATAATGATATTGTTGAGAGTACTCTTCATGGGCTATAGAAGGGTCTAATTCCAAACCAATGTGACTAGGCGCAAAGTCTTTATTTACCCTTGTATAACAATGGGCTTTTTCAAGATTCCCATGTTCCATCTGTTAAAAAGTACTTTCAAAAGAATTGGTTTCATCAATATTCCAACTGTAAATCTATGAATATTAATGCAAGGGGGTTCCAGTACAAGAAGGAATTTTCCCTATTAGTTGCTCCCTTCATCATAGTGGTTTCACTCCTGATATGAAGGATCAGGTTGTAGATCCAAGACCACATTGTTATGATTCCACTTTTCCGGCTTCTCAAACAGATCAATCTGATGGTTGTAATGGAGATTGGGAACTTCATTCTGGATTTGGTGTAAAACCCAAGTGGATGTAGGCATTCTGCGTACATCAGGCTTGTGCAGAATTCCAAAAAGAGTTATCAGATGTTCATATATACGAAGCTATTTAGATGGGGAAAAATTATATTTAAAAAAATGAATTCATTCCTAAATTCTTGAGTCGATGGAGTCCATAAACGAATTACTCTCATTTGATGCATGGTGAAGTTGGTATTAGTCTCTGGGATATTTACCAAATAGCTGGAATTTCCATTCTTGGGGAAATGAATTATGAATTTATTCTGCCTACTACTACATGGGGTGATTCTTCAAGAACACCACTATTGGGTCGTAAATCATTTAAGATAGCAAATAATTTACCTAAGGATAATAAGGATATCTGTGCTAAAGTGTGGATGGAAGCTTTATTAGAACCCACAATAGAGGAAGGTCCAAAATGTGGATGTCCTACTGTTTTTCCTTCTGTAGATAACCGAGGTAGTTAAGGAACATATTGGCCTACGCTGGAAAGAGTTGATTATAGGCACTGGGGATATAAAGTCAACTCAATATAGATGCAAAAGTACGCTTAGCTTCCTTCCTTGCTATATGGCTAAGCATTTATTTTCTTCTAGTCCGTGAATCCAAGGGTGGTGTCAGATCATGGACATTCATCAATATATATAAATTGGTAGAAGAGAAGTATATTAGGCTAGAAACAATTGTATTAGAAATAATTTACCATCTCCTACAGAATTTATACAATGGGAAGGCTCCATTTAGTATTTCAGGGCCATTTCAAGTGTTGTGGGGCTGAATTGCTGCATGTTTTTCTTCATACTCGGTGTTAAATTTAGTAAGAGTTACCAATGGTCGATTCACCGCATTTTTATAGAAGGTTTCTGGTATTAAGCCTATGAACATGACTCATGACAAGGTGCTAAAGGTATTAAATGTCTCGAGAGAATTCGGCTTCTTTCCTTTTGGTAACCCACCAGTTGGAACATTTATTGATGATGGTAAAGAAAATAATTATGAGCTGAGTGATTATATGATAGAATTCAGGGAGGGGAAATTATAAACCAGGATTAATGGTGAAATTATCTGGGAGGTCAATGTCCAATATAGGTTTCCTCTTCAGTTCATATGCCTTCAATAATCAAACACTTTTCCACCCATGCATGTCTGTCATAAAAAACACCCAATGGTAGTGCAACAATTATGGATTCTAACGTCTTTAGAGGTATCCAAATTGTCGATTAAAATACCTCCCTCATATGCATCGATTGGGTTGGATGCTGGGTATGCCAAAGCTTGGGAATCTTCATATCCTCCAGGGGCTTTGACAAAATAAATATATCGAGTGGTGGCTATAACGACTATTGCACATGGAAATCGTGGTATGAAATCCAAGACTAGATATGACATTGAAGTTTCAGAGGTTTTAGATCCCTAAAAACACCTTTCCATGAGGTATACCAGGAAGACCAGAGCTAGAGAAGCAAAACCTCCAATTCCAATGTGATCCAGTCACCACCATCATACATAGATTCCTATTCCTTCTATTAAACTTTCTGATGAAAGGAGACCTGAAGAAGTTCCCCAATGAGAAGGTGCTGAATATCCTCCATAGTAAACCATACCAAGATTGACTTATGTGTGACCTTCATCCATTCATAATACGGAGAGTGTAACATGTGATCTTAGGGGTGCATGGGCATTTCTCCAGCATGGAATACAAATAAAATATATTGGTGACATCAAGGAATCTTCTGATTGAAATCTAGAAGATAACTTGGATTAAGTACAGAAGTATATTGCGGAGCTGGATGTTTTTATATGTGCAACTGATGAACAAATCCCAGCCTCTAAACGAGATCTCTTTCGCCAGACATAGGATTTCGTGAAGGGTTAATTTTTGACTCTGGGGAGGATTGCAATGTTTATGTTAATACTGAGAATTTATTTACCTTTTTCTTTTGTATCAACTTTTCTTTTCCATTTATCATCATTAATCTTGATGAAAAATGTATTTGTGCAGCTTGAATATAGAGAAGGAAGCGCTGGACCAATTCTCAAATCACCTAAGTATGGTCATGCGGGATCTCTTATTGACGCAACAAATGATCTTCCCAGGTCACCAGAACATTCTCTAGGAGAAAGAATCATGATTGTGGTAATGGTGACAGATAATCCTCAACCATTACCTCAAGTTTCCCCTACTAAGAGGAGTGTTTCAAACTCTCCCCAAGCTTTTGAACAAAAATTCAAGGGAGCAATGAGATTGATTCGAAGTGTTTTCCATATTATTAAGTAATTATATGATCCTTAGGGCATGCAAATTGCTCAATTTATTCAGGTAACCACGTTTTATCCTCTTATAGGATCTATGTATCTTGTCTCTCTCAAGGGATTAAGAGTTGATTCTTTAAGACTGGAAAAAGAATCCCTAGGGGAAACCCAGTTTCATGTTGATGAATATGCAATTTTAGTAGATAAATCCTCAAAATATTCAGCTATAGCTACTCTTGGATCTACTAAGGGAGCTAAAAGACACGGTAAGATTAAATACATTCCTCGTTTTCTTTTTTAAAGGATCCTATAATAGTCAACACTGATATTCCTATTGCTTCAGACGAAAGGAATGAAAATCCAGGGAAATATAAGACAAATACTGATGTTGACCCAAACATGGAAAGACCTGATTCTGTCATATAAATTGAAGATCCAACGGAAAAAAATATCAGGGGATCCAATTTGGTCATCAACCAATGTTTTTTGGATACCTTAAATGGTGAGGATGTTGTAACATTTCAGGTCGTACACACTAAAACGGTGGACACCCATAATCAAAATATTGATATTCCAGGTTCCATCAAGGTGTTTGGGGATTTTCAAGAGGAATTTCAAGGGTGTAAGTCCCTATTCTTGTATTTTCCATACATAATTTGTTCTTTCACTTGATTATTTACATCAAAGTTTACATTATGCAACTTTATCTGCAGAAAATGTTGCAAAGGAACTTCAGGAATAGGGTGTTCCACTTTATCCTTCCACTGGGGCTAGAGAAATACCTACAGAGAGCCCTTCATCAAGAGATGTTTCAAAGCCATAAAATGTTATAACTAAGAAAATTCAAGGAAATTACCCTTCTCAAGAAACATATACTCAAAACACTAAGGCTGAGAATATGGTGAATGAATCCAATCAAGTAGATGATTTATTATTAGGTAAATATATTCAGCTATTTATTCATATTGGTTTTCTCTATTTGAAACAAATAATGACTTTGATTTATCATTTAGGGTTGTCAGTTACTAGAACAGAAGGTTAATCTTCTACTCTCCCAAGATAAGTAGAACAAGGCAATTCTTCAAGCGACCTGTTTACAGAGTACATTTTACCTCATGGTAGCTTCTCAGATTTAAACTCAAAGATGCAATATGCACTTGGAATGGAATGTAAGAAGACATGGCGGCATATCTGGATCATAATTACTGCAAATACTTTAGATGAATTTTTGTCCCATTTTTCAAAACTCCCAGCATTATTCTGTGTATTGGGATTTGGTGGATTTAATTATCGGCCAATCTACGATGCCATGAAAGAGATTATTTGGCAACAAGAGTAGGAGAATAAGCTGCGACAAGATTTTGAAGAGGATAAAGAACTCATAAATATTTAGGGATTTCAAGAATCAGTAGTTGAGGCAGAGGAAAATCATAACAATAAATTGCTCTAAATTATCCAACAAATCTAAGAGACCATGAATGGGTTTTATATCTTTAACGACAATTGGATGTTGCTCATAACAAGCTTGAGCAGTTGAAATAAACATTGGGAGAAACCCAATTAGAGGGAATAACTGCCATTTCAACTACTGAGGAAGCACATCATAAGGCTGAGGAGACTAGAGTTTCCCAACTATCTCAACTTCAACAGGAAACTGATAGATCTTATGAAGTGGTCCAACAAATTAATATTCATGTTGAGAGTTTATTCTAAAATAGGTTAGAGAGGCTCTATTTTGTGGATGTACCTCTATTTTCATATGAATGAAAGAAATTTTGTTTTCATTCATATAAATCTTCATTCAAGCTTTTCATGATTTCAATATAAAAGGTAAATAATGATAATTATTCATTTATGTTAAACAATCATTATTATAATAACAAGAATGAAGTGGTCAAAAGTTTCTTCTTAAGTTGAGGGACCTAATAAGCATAATTTTATTGTTTCTAGGGTTATATAGATAAACCCACAAATTTTGTTTCTTTTGACCACTTTTTTTTTTATTGCTCAATATTACCTAAGTCATACAAAAAAATGTATCTCTAGTGAGCTGGGACTTGACTTTTTTTTAGAGTTCCCTTCACGGGTTCTCAATCTAATGAGTACCAAGTCTTTTGTTGTTTCGCAGTTTAGAGTCATGCATGTTGGAATATAAAGAGATAATATTTAGGGTCGAATAGCGTTGACCATATACTTTGAATTAAATCTTGAACAAAACATTGTGGCTAAGAATTACTTTAATATTCAATAAACATTTACAAGGCGAATCTTGCGCCATGATTTTTTATGGATACCAAATTTGAAGCATGTATCAACATAATGGGTGTCTTTTCTAGGAATGAAATTTCCATTATTTGACACACCCATTATAGGGGCTGTATTTTTCAGGGCCAACTAGGGCATATGTTTCATAGCCAAATAATGGAATCTTTTGACTGACCGGCCTGTTATGTAGGAAACATAATAAAGGCTTCCTAAGAGAACATATTGCATAGTCATATAAAATAATCTATTAGGAATTTAAAATTTTACTATTGATAGATAGGAAAAAATAAAATTTGGGTGACTCAAGATGATAGTGGGTGGTTTTTCCAAAAAAATGAATTTTAAGAATGAAAAAGGGCTATTTTAGACTGACATATATCATGAATAGGAAAACCATTTCAAAACAAATTTGGTCTATGAGAAATCATTGAAATTCATTAGAAATGGGGAATTTATAACATCATATTGTGCAGTTTTATGTCATGAAGTGAGGACATTGTACTGTACAGTTTTAAGTCATGCAGTGAGGACACTGTACTGTGCAGTTTTAAGTCATGCATTGAGGACATTGTGTGGCTTTAATTTAAGGTCTTTAGCTCTGACCAAAATTATGTGAAAACTCTCCCAATTTCTTGATAATTTGTTTGAAAAAATACAATCATATTTTCGTATGGAAGGGAAAATTGTAAACTATGATTTGGTAATTTTTTAAACTGAGGAATGGTGTAGGAAAATGGATAAAGGCATTAGAGGAAGTCTTTTCTGAGAACAAATTTATCATTACCTAAAAAACCCGTTATGGGGGCTGTATTATGAAGTGACAATTGGGGCATATGATGCATAGCCAAATAGTGGCATCTTTTGACTGACAATCCTGTTATGTAGGAAACTTATTCCAGGCCGCCTAAGGGAATGTGTTGCATAGTCAGGAAAAATATCCCTCAGAAGTTTGACGTTCTATTGCTAAAATTAAATGAATGTTAATGTAGATTAAGATTTTCCAAAGCATAGAGTTTGGTTTATGGATAACGGTACCTGAATATAGAGAAGGTATTTCCAATCAAGATATCCAATGAATTGGAGGAATATGACTTTTATGATGGTCTGACCCAAATGTAAAAGATATGGTGTTTGTAGTTTTTGGTCATACAATTGGGACCAGAAGTAGAAACAATATATAACATGTGTCCAAATGATTTTAAGGTGATTACCTAGTGCATTGACCACATGGTGAAGGAAATCTATAAACCATGGCCTTAAAGATATTCAGATTATGATAAAGATAATGGTACAAATATACATGACTAATTGTTTTAAAATACAGATTCTTATATATTTTCATCGAAGATTAAATGGGACAAAGATACGATAACTAAGAATTAAGTTACCATTACTTGACAAACCTGTTATGGGGTTTTTATTATGCAGGTCCAACTGGGGCATATGTTGCATAACCAAATAAGGGAATCTTTTGGCTGATAGGCCTATTTTGTAGGCAACTTATGCCAGGCCGCCTAAGGGAATGCACTACATAGTTATGAAAAAGAACTCTCAGGTATTAGAAATCCTATCACCAAGAAACTATAAGAAAGATTATGAGGATATGACAATATTCAAGATTAAGAGTGTGAAATAAGGATGAGGTTTTATATTCAGTGTTTATGAGAAATATTTGAATCAATATTGACCATGAGTTTGATGTCCTTTACATAGATCTGCTTCATATGTAAAATGGAGACTTTCTTTGTTTTTCATCTGAATTAATATAGTGATGTGCAGTTTAAAATCATGTACTGAGGAAATTATACTATTTAGTTTTAAGTAATGCAGTGAGGGCATTTTACTATGCAGTTTTAAGACATGTAGTGAGGAAATTCTACTATGCAGTTTTAAGTCAAGAAGTGAGGACATTATTAACCCCATATGAAATTAAAACACCTTATATAAAGAATCCATTTACCCAAATCCAAATCTCACGTGAACTATGCTTAGTGTGAGAAAAAAATAGGAGTAAGGGTTTCTTTTATAAAGAAAATGTGATGCAAATGAAGAATAAGGGTTTTAGATTTAAATGCAGTTTAACATCGTGTGATAAGGACGATGATGAACTGATGTGAAAGGAAAAGGCATTTTGTAACTATGTTAAGGAATAACACCCTAGTGTCCTTATATGTCTTGTTGGGGAAAGAATAATGTCATAAATAATTCTTAATACATTTCTTATGCATATTTGATTCTTATACAAGAAATAAAGGGGGGTTTTATCGTAGATGAGCCCAATATTGGAGATCTAGGCGTCTCTATATATCTCAAAATAAATGAGAATCAAGCCGTGTGTAGTTATTTAAACAATCATTCCTCATGCTAAGTTTGACATGAAGAATGGGGGCTTTTACCATGTACTGAGAGAAAGATAAATATTTAATATATAAAATGGTATATAGACCAAATCATATATCATAAGGAAACACTCTGTACAGATCTGATTCATACACAGGATGAGAAAATAAAATAAGAAGATTTTGTGATTGTGGTTGGGCCCAAAATTGGAGATTTGGGAATCTCTATATATCTCATTGAAAATGAGAATCAAGCCATATGTAGTTCTTGAAACATGTTCTCTATGAAGATCTGACTCTGGCATAGGAAAGAGATGGACTCATGTACCAATAAGGAGTAGTGATGACGTCAATGAAGTTTTCTTATGGAAACTTCTAACATCTTATATAGAAAAAGTTAGTTATAAAAATGATGTGATACAGTTTAACGTCATGTGACAAGGAAGAAGATGCTATGAACTTTAATGTCATGTAGCATGGATGCTTATGGTTTTGATGTAATTTAATTTCTTGCAACTTGAACATGGGGGTGTGCAGTTTTTAGTCTTGTAACAAGGGCATTGTACTGTGCCGTTTAAATTCTTGTAGTGAGAATGATTGTGCTATACAGTTTAAAGTCTTGTAGTGAGGACGATGATATATAATTAAACAATGTATTTCTTCAAGAATATCACATCGGTTAGAGTTTTAATGAACTCTCTATCCATTGAGATTAATGAATAGGCTCCATTTGAATAGACCTTATGTATGGAATAAGGTCCTTCCCACTTTGGTTTAAGTTTTGGAGGTTTTTTCCGTAGTATCATTGTATTGATAAGGACTAATACCAATTCTCCTTGAATGAATGAATGAATGAATGAGAACTTTCTTATTAAAAACTAATACTATTTTATTCTGATAGACTTCTAAATCATGCAAAATATGTAGTCTTTTCTCATATAATCATTCCAACTCATTGAACAATTTCTGAGACCTCACATCTATAGACAATTGATCAAATATTTCAACTATAAGTCAGGGAAATTGTATTTCAATTAGAAAAATCACTTCAGTTCCATATACTAATGAATAAGGAGTTTCTTGGGTAGCAGTACGGGTTGTTGTCTGATAAGCCCACAAAGCATTCAAAATTTTATCTTGCCATGACTTCTTATCATTATCCACCATCTTCTAGAGTATATTTGATAGGGTTTTTTTAAAGCCTCTATCTGTCCATTGGCCGCTTCATGATAGTGATATGAATAGTTGGATTTGATTTTATATTCCTGATAAAATTTTTAACTTTCGAAGAACAAAAATTGGTGCCATTTTCCATCAAAATAGTATGAGGGATCCCAAATCTGGTGATGATATTAATTTTTACAAAACTAACAATGATTTTACCTCTGACTTCCTTGATAGGTATTTCCTCGACCCATTTAGACAAGAAGTTATTAGCGGTGAGAATATACTTGAACTTCTTAGACGTGGCTGGAGGATAAGGCCCTACTACATCCATTCCCAATGTGGAAAATGGCCACGAGTATTTAGTTGTATGTAGAAACTCTTGGGGTTGATGAATGAAGTTGGAATGCACTTTATATAGATGACATATTTTAGTGAAATCTGTACAATCTTGTGTCTTTGAAGGCTAAACATATCCACGATTTCGGGTCTGATCAGAGAGTTTGTGCCCAGATTGATGGGCACCATAAGCTCCTAAATGTACTTCTTTCATGTTAGATGTGGTCTCTTATCCATCGATACATCTGAAGATAATTCCATCAAAGCCTCACTTGTAAAGAATCTCTTGGTGTTTTGGGCTATCATAAAGAGTAAAATTGGCTTCTCATTGCCAGATCTACTCTTTCTCAGCCCTATTTGGTGGAATTATCCCATTTTGAAGATATTCCATGATGGATGATCTCCATCCCGTGGTATGACCACACAGTTCATAAATAGAGCTAATTTTATTAATTTCCTCCCTTGTAGTTTGAACAAAAGGTGAAACCACACAGCGATGGGTTATGTTGATAACTGTCTCATCCCAATTTTGATCTTCCAAGGTTGTATATGCATTATCCAGTGCATCTGCTTGGGCATTTTGTGATCGCAGGACAAAGGAAAATATCGGATCTGAGGGAAATTCAGCCATAAACTCTCGGATGTAATCACACAAAGGTATTAACTCTTATTTTCTGATATATTATTCCCCATTGATTTGTTTTATTACAAATTCTGAATCACTTTTTACCCTTAAATGATCCATTTTCACCTAAAGGGCCAATTCCAAACCAGCGATGAGAGCTTGATACTCTGCTTCATTGTTGGTACCACCATCCAATAATTGGAAAGAGTATAGAAATTCTACCTTTTCAGGGGAAATATGGACAATTCCTAATCCAACCTTGTTGAGTTTAGTGTTTTCCTGTATTTTCCCTATTGGACTTCTGGACGCACCATCAAAATACATTTCCCATGTTTGGGAATTATCTTGAATAGAGAAGACCAATTCATCTAGAAGTTTAGTATTAAACGATGTTTATTCCATATATGGATGCTCAGTAAGGGAATCAGTGAGAGCATGGCCTTTTATTTCCTTTTGAGGCACAAACTAGATACCAAACTATTGCAAAATAACCACCCACCATGCCATATGTCTTGTAAACATAGGACGACTGAGGGTAAATTTTAGCGGGTTATTACGAGACACCAATTGGACCTCATGATGTGGAAAATAGTGCCTCAATTTCTGAACTAAAAATATTAATGTCAGGAATCACTTTTCAATACTTGAATACTGAGTTTTCACATCAAGCGTAGTTCGACTAAGATATTAAATGCTATTTTCATTCCCAACATCATTCTTTTGGTGAGGAAGGCACCTAGTGATCAATCTAAAGTTGTCACATAGAGAATAAGTGGTCTTCCTTCAATGGGAAGCATCAATACTGGTGGACTCAAGAGATATTTCAAGAGGGTATTAAATGCTTCATGGAAATCTTTAGTCCATTGGTAAGTAACTCCCTTCTTCATTAATCTGGTGAAGGGTAAACACTTCCCTGCCAAATTGGCAATAAAGCGCCGAATATAGGCCAAATTTCATTGGAGCCCTCTTAATTATTATAAATTTTGAGGAGGTGACATACCTATAATTGATTTTTTTTTCTCAGGATAAAATTCAATACCACGATGGAATACAACGAAGCCAAGTAATTTTCCTAAGGTTACCCCGAAATCACATTTCAAGGGGTTCATCTTCAGACAGTGTTTCTGAAGTTTATTGAATATGGTTTCAAAATCATCCAATTGATCGGAATGTTGTTTGGATTTTTCTAACATATCATCCACATAAAATTCAAAAAAATTTCCTAAGAAGGGTTTTCAAATATGGTGCATGGCATGTTTGTATGTTGTGCCTGCATTCCTTAAGCCAAAGGGCATTACCTAATAGAAAAACACACCTTGAGGGGCTCTAAAGGCTTTAGATTCTTCATCCTCTCGGCCATTCGGATTTGATAATACTCTGAGTATCCGTCCATTAAGGAAGGATCATCATAGCCATCCATCACATCAATTAGAAGTTCTGTAATTGGGACTGGAAATTCATCTTTAGGACAATGCTGGTTATGATCCCTAAAATCAATGCAGACCATAATTTTCCCATTCTTCTTTTTCACTGGGAAAATATTTGCTATCCATTTAAGATACTGAACTTCCCTGAAAAAGTTTGCTATTATAAGCTTATCAACTTCAGCTTCAATTTTAGAGGCATGAGTTGGGTGTGTCATTCTTGTTTCTTGCTTGAATCCATGATGTTCTTCTGGAAAACGCAAATGATGGGTGTCTACATCAGGATTAAGACCTGGAATTTCTATATAATTCCAAACAAATATATCTTGATGTTTCTTTAGAAAGGAAGTATACGCCTCTTTCTCTTTAGAGATCACAGACACATTGATTAGAGTGGGGATTGGATCTTATTTTTTACCCAGATTTATTTCTCTGAGTTCATCCATAGTGGTAGAGACACCTTCTTAAAATTTTGGATGAGAATCCCTGAGATCTTCCTCTTCTTCTTCATTATGTGTTACCACTTCTGTTTCCATTTTCATGGTAGATGACAAGGAAAAACTCTCAGAGTCAGGGGATAAGTCAGTATCTAAACATTTCGAAGAAGAGGACACCATATCTGACCCTACTGATGACAAAGGGTCTTCCTATAGTTTTAAATAGGGATTGATGGATTGTGAATAAACATCTTTTTCTTCCCCTATCATTGCTACAATTTATTCTACTCTGAATGAAAAAGTAGAGGCTTGTTGTAGTTCAGCAGATGAAATGAAAACATCTCCATTCAGGCTTCCAACATTTCTTGGTGTATCAATAATTTCTCTCATGTTGTCATGATCAATTACCACAATTGAAATTGTGGAAATTACTAGATAAGTGCATGGATTTGGTTTTACTCTTTCAATTTGATTTATGGGTAGCACATAATCTGTACGCAAATGCATGAATGGATTTTCTGGAATCTTTTCTAGCCCATTTGGAAAATTAACACTGGTTATTTCCTTCATCATGGGCTTCGTTCCTTTTGTGTTATAAAACTCTGCCTCAATGTATTGAGATTCACATGTTCTTAATGGATCCTTATCACTATACAATGTTCCAATTTGACCATTAAAATAGTATTTCAGAAGTTGGTGGTATGATGAAGGTATGGCAGGATGTTGATGAAACCAAGGACTTCCTATTAGAATATTTAAGGCTGTGTCTTAATGAACAACCGTGAAATATGAATTAGACACAAGATCTCCAAACTGAGTTCTGAGTGTAATTCCACCCCGAGGTTTATGTTCATTATTTTTATATCCTTGCAACATTAAAATTGAACAAGATAAGTTAGATTCAATCAGGTCCAATCGACGAAGTGTACGAACATGAATGAGGTTGACCCCAGAGCTATTATCAATGAAGGATCATATGATATCTATGTCATTGACCTTGCCAGACAGATACAAAGGTCTAATATACCCATATACCACATGGTCTTCATCTTAGTCCAAAAAAGATATGACTGTGTGACATTCTGTAGGATCATTCTCTATATGGTAAATCTCAGTAGTATAAAGTTCAGTTTCAAACTCTTGATAACATGACAAAGCCTCAATGAGTGCCTTTGGAAGATATTTTGATAGATTTAACGCATCCATAATTGAAAACATATCTGGTACTGGGCCTAATTATATCAAGACATCATAATTTTGGTCCAAATGTAAGTTTTTTCCTGTAAAGAAATATGGGTTTTCAGGTGCTTTAGAAGTTGATGTGTCTGGTGTAGTCATATTCTGTGTTGAAACAGAAGTAGGGGGTATTCCCGACTTTGGAAGATTAGACTGACTAGGTCTATTCACTTGGTGGTAGGAAGATGGTGTTACTTCTAATCATTCCACCAAAATAATAATTTCAGAACTGAGCATGTATTTCATAGAAGAAACTCCATGTTCTTGTTGAGCCTGTTAAAGGGATCTTCCACAAGTTTCTTCCACATATATGGTTCGATAAGGTGTATAATTAAAATGGTAGTTTCTAGAATTCCCATGTCTTCCCCTGTATGCTAGACCTTGGCCCCTTCCTCTTGTTCCCCAATTAGGCACAAGGAATTTTATCTAACTACAATCAAAATCACCATTTGTATAAGGATCCATTAAATGGATAGCATTAATATAACCAAAGATTAATTATTCATCTAAAGAATATTCTTCAAGACATGTTAGTTTTGGTTGTACCATTTGGCTGGGTGGTTCCCATGCTTTTGAAATAGATGGCATAAAATCTTCCAGGGTTAAGTACAACTTTGGCCTTGAGAAAATCTCATCTTCTTCTGACTACTCTTTGGCTTTATCATCACTCTGCTTCGTTGAGGAATGGCCTTTTGATGAAGATGGTTTTTTATGGAAGGAGTGGTAGAAGACACAATTGGTTGTTTCAATTATGTTTGTAAAATAGAATGAGTTTGGTTGATCATTTTTTTGATCATCCAATAATCATATTTTTCACACTTTTACTTTTAACCTCTTGTCATTCTCCCTCTTCCTCTGGATTGGTAGCAGTAACACATGCTGAGCTGAAGAACTTTTTAATTTCACTTGTCCAAAGTCTACCATCTTTTGCAGAAGGTCTTTGAAAACAAATTACTCCAGAATGGGGTGTCTCAACATCTGATGAAAGGGACAATAATTCAGAGGATCTTCATCTCCATCTTTATTTGGATTCTCCGGCCATGGAAACTGAACCAAATTGTTTTCTAAGCCTGAGATGAAATAACCATGAACTTTCTCATTTTTGAAAGAATAAACTTTGTTCTATAATTCCTAATATTGTTTCTGCTTTTGATCTCTTTGATCATCTTAATGAGGTGGTCATTGTTGCTAATGCTCATGAAGCAGAGCCCTTCCGTATGATGAAGGTCTTGAAGTAAAAGTAGGTACAGGTGCATGTTTTAGTGTGATTGTATCAACTTCTACCTTTCCTATTCTTCTTCCTAGAACTAATGGAATTACAAGAGTTTTAGACCTATTTTCTATAATAGAGTCTTCTATCTACTCAGAGGTTTAAGTAAGGTCTCAAAACCCTCCTTTGTATTTCATAGGGATCAATGGTGTGCCTAATTAATCACACATATTTTCCACACAGATTTCCAGTAACTCCTCTTAAGGGAGTGCTAAACTTAAGAAAATTGTTCATCCCTTCCATCGAGGAATGAAATATGAAACTCTTTCATTATCCCTTTGTTTACAATTGGTAAGATCAAAAATTGTTGTCTTTGGTAGTGTTGAGATAAATTAAAGAAGGAAATATTGTAGGAGATGTTCCCAACCAGTAATTGATCGAGATTTCAAACTTGTATACCAGAAAAAAGGTGGTCCTTGTAATGATCACACAAAATAACTAAGCTTAACTGCTTCTTGTTGTTGAGAAGTTCTCATCCTAGAATCACATAGAGAAACAAAATGTTTTATGTAAGAACCCGTTTTTGCTATGAAAGACTTTGGAATATTCTTGATGATATTCCAGAGCAGCGCCTTCAGAGGGCGTGCGATTCCGAGCCCCGGAGTGGCAGGAATTAAATTTTCAGTGCGTTCACACTGGAAATGCCAAATAAATGGGATAACTCCTAAACGGTGATCCAGATCAGAGATCAAAGTGTACATATGGGTCCAAAATGGGGTGTTTACCCTAGAAATGACATAAAACTTCTTGGCGTGGGATGTTCGGACCCCTCGCCCGCTTCTGGAACTTTAAACGGATTAAATAAATTAATTAATTCGTTTAATGTTAAAACATAGATATCTCTTAAATGGTGTCTCAGATTGGAAAATCGAGGGCACCATTGAGTTCGTAGCATGTTGTCTACCCTAGGAGGTGTATAAGTTTCGCGGGCACGGGCCATTTGTGAAAAATAGCCCCAGGGGTGTTTTCGTAATTTGGTGGTCTCGGGCTCTATGTTTAATAACTTTTTAACGGGGTCACGGAATAAAATTCTGAGACCTCCGTTGCACTCAGAGAGTGTTTTTTAGCCTAGGGGAGGCTTATCCCCGACCCTGCCGAAATTTTGGGTTCGGGGCTATCGGGCGGGCGTTTAAGTGATTTGTACTTAAACACCCCCCCCCCTTCTTCTTCTTCTTCTTCTTCTTCTTCCTCAAACCCTCCCCCTCTCCTCCAGCTCCGGAGAAGCACTCCGACGAGACACCTCTGGCGAGCCAATTCCGTCAAGGCAGCGGAGCGGCGGCGGACTCCCTGGGAAGCTCCGGGCATCGCCCAAGAGGTAGGAGTCGTTTTTGTTTCGTTTTTAAATTTCCCGCAATATTTGAGATTAATTTATAGCATCAAATTTGTATCTGATCGTTCATCAATGCCCAAGATCGCGTAGTAGGATCTCCAAGCTTTCCAACGCTAATTTCGGATTCGAAATTCGACCTCTGAAGCCTCCGCAGCGGCCTGACGAAGATCCACTGATTTTTTTGGGTTTTTCTGGCCGGCACGGTGGTCCGGCGACCTCCTGGCGGCGGCGCGGATGCGGGTTCCGGCGAGGGGAGCCGGTCAGCAGGGCGGGGTGGGGGATCGTCTAGGTGAGGCTGGCGTGCAGCGCTGGCTGGTTTGCTGGGTGCCGGCGCGGGGCAGCGCTCACCGGAGCGCGACGGGGAACCGGGGTCACGGAGCGTGACCCCGCGGAGGAGGCACGACCCGCATCATGCGGGTCGTCGCACAGCGACCGGCCCCAGCCGGTCGGCCGGGTGGTGGACCGGGTCCATCGCCGGCCCAGGCCAGGCAGACCGGCCGGTCCAGGCCGGTCCAGCCCCAGGGGCCTTGCCCCCTCGGTGTTCGGACACCCGTATTTTCCCCTACGGGTGTCCGTTTTGAATGTCGTCTATGGTAGAGCCTTCCTGGAGTCGATGCGATGTTTTTGAGATAGTTTCGGGAATTTTTAATTCCCAAAACGAGGGGCCGCGGAGGCACGATGCGTCTTTAAGTGGACGAGCATTTTTTCCCGAGATTCGTGTTTTGGACGGAGCGGACGCATCCGACGTCCGTTTTGAGCGCCGTCAGCGGCGTTGCGACCCTAGCACTGAAGCGAAGATTTCCAGGGTTGTTTCGGGCATTGAAGTCGGAGTTGAGGCATGGGCCCCACGGCCCATCTTTTGAGCTGCGTGCAGCGTTTCACGACTTTTTCATCGGACGTCCGTTCAGGGCATGAAAGCAGTCGATGTTGGGTGTTTTTCTGAGGGTATTGCAATGGTGCAATCTGACCGTCTTAATTCGGCATGATGGTGTGGGGTCCATGAGGGTCGTTTGGGCGTCGACGGTGATTTTCCATCTTTATCACCAGGCGACCTTTTTGGACAAGTGAGTAGTCCATCTTGTGTGCTTTTTCGAGAGGATCGCAATGGTGTGATCCGTTCGCTGAGTTCCGGGACCAGAATGCGGGTCCCACGTGGCACCGCTCGTGTGCGGTGCGCCGGAATGCATCTTTTTCTCCGAATATCTATTTCACTCAAGTGAGTAGTGCTTTTGGCGTGTATTTCCGAGGGGATCGCAATGGTGCGATGCGCCTGACTTTTTTCGGGGCCAAGGCTCGGGATCACTGGACGCGGTTCGGGCGTGAGGCGGTGTTGGTGACTTTTTCGTCGGATATCGTTTGGAGGAGAGTAAGTAGTCGATCTCACGTGTTTTTCCATGAGGATTACAACGGTACGATACATTTGGTTGTGCGGAGCCTATTGCGCGATATTGTTAAATATGGAAGCATGGAAGGTGCTCTAGTGGTGGTTCGCCCTTCCTTGTTTGTAGCGGACCCTTGGCGTGTGATCGCGCACTCTTGGGAGAGTGATATAAATGGTTTATGATATGTGGTTGGTTGTGCCTTAGTCGATGAGGTGGCAGGTTGTAGTTGTTATGTCATGCCTTCGTGTTGACGTTGGGTGTCGTGTGCATGATAGCCAATGGGTTGGAACGAGGTATACTCTGGGAGTATACGGGAGCACTTGGAGGTACGTATGGTTTGTACCTGAGATGTTTGTGCGCTCAGTTGCGGTTGATGCGGGGCCACAGGTCGTGTGGGCCCCATGTGTGTGGCGTGTTCTGCCTGGCATACTTTGACCTCTTGTGATGTAGAGGGTCCCTTTGTGCTCGTTTGTTTGACCAGCAGGGTTGAGTGGCCTCCCCCTGGTTTTGTTCTCAATGGATCGGCCGGTAGCGGTGCTAGTGACACCTAGTGATGGAATAGGCACTGAGCCTCTTTTAGGGTATGTTTTTCTGGAGTTGGGTGGTTGTGCGTTACCCACTCCGTGTTCGGTTGGCTAGTGTTTTACCCTCCATTGGAGATGGCCAGAGCAGTTCTGAGTTCTACCCTCCAGCGGGGCTGGGCAGTGGGTTATCGACATCCTAGGGTTTACCCTCCAGCAGAGACTGGGCAGTGGGTCACCCGACGCTATTAGGGTCTACCCTCCAGCAGAGACTAGGAAGTGGGTCACCCGACGCACTTAGGGTCTACCCTCCAGCAGAGACTGGGAAGTGGGTCACTCGACACTATTAGGTTATACCCTCCAGCAGAGACTGGGCAGTGGGTCACCTGACGCACTTAGGGTCTACCCTCCAGCAGAGAATGGGTAGTGGGTCGCCCGACGCACTTAGGGTCTACCCTCCAGTAGAGACTGAGCAGTGGGTCACCCGACAACCTCTTAGTGTCTACCCTCTAGCAGGGTTGGGCAGTGGGTTGCCCGTCATCTAGTTCCAGGTCTACCCTCCAGTAAGGCTGGGCAGTGGGTCGCCTGTCGACTTATTCCAGGTCTACCCTCCAGCGGGGCTGGGGCAGTGGGTCTCCTGATGATGTATTAAGGTCTACCCTCTAGCAAGGCTGGGCAGTGGGTCTCCTGATGATATATTATGGTTTACCCTCCTGCGGGGCTGGGCAGTGGGTCTCTTGATGATGTATTAGGGTTTACCCTCCAGCAGGGCTAGGTAGTGGGTTACCCGATATCTGGTTATGAATTACCCTCCAGTAGGGCTGGGCAGTGGGACACCCGTTGACATACCAGGCTCAGTCCTTTCTACTAGGCTAGCATGTGGATTTCCTTCGTGGTTACTAGAACGGGACCCTTGGTTATGGGTCAGTGTTGTGATGGTTTGACTTTGAGAAGACCTCTCAATTGCAGGGCAGTGATGAGGTGTGGTTTGACATTCCCCCAGAACTCTCATGTACGAGGAGCGCTTTCCCCACCGAGACGCGTTCTTGGGACGCGATCTAAAACTGTGCGGGCGAGTCAGTGCCTCCCAAAGCGGATAATGTCGAGGTGTGGTGATTGAGCCCCTTGGCTTGCGGTTCAGGGCAGACATGCGGGATGCTGGGCATCGATGGTGTTACTTCTGGGACTATTGGATACTCTTTCCTTGGGCTGAGCTACGGGACAGAGATCCCCTTACGAGTTTGTTCGGGCTTCTTGACAGAGCATACATATGTATATACCTCGTACGAGTAACCACTCCTTGGGTTTTGGTTACTCTTCTTCCAGGAGAGGCGAAGACGCGCGGGGTATGCCATGTGCTTTCCGTGTCTAGCTTCTCGTGGTTGGACGAGTCTACTCTCCGGCTATAAGTAGCGAATAATCGACGAGAAGTTCATCTTCTCACCGTTTCCATCTCCTTTTGCCTGGACAAGTCTACCTCCTTTCTTTGGTTGGGTTGAGCTGGACACTTTACTGCACTCTCTGTTGTACTTCGGTTCTATTCCCTGTTCTTTGTACTGCTCACCCTTCGGTACCTCCTTTGTTTCTCTCTCGAGCCTTCAGGGTATCCTACTGAGTATTTTTATACTCACCTCTGCTTGGTCTTAGCCCGCACTTGGTGTGGCCTTGCTGACGACGGACAGGTGGAGCGTGAATTTAGTGGAGCATAGGAGCTTGGGAGCTTGCACCGCGTGCGGTGGTCGTAGCCGGGTTCCAGGTGGGAGACCCGTTAGTTGTTTCTTTTTGTTTACCTGTTGCCGGGTTGTGGAACTTTTTGGTTGGGCGCGTGTTTTTTCCCATTTCTTTTCACCTTGTACCTTGTACTGTTTAGAGGTCGCTGCACATTTGTGGTATTTATATAGCAGTTTCCCTTTTCTTTTCTTGTCTTTTCTTTTTACTCTGCACTTTTGCATTGAGTTTTCTGTGTGTGGGTGTGTATAGGTGCTTAGGCAATGGCCTCCCCGAGTTGTTGTGCCTTCGGCGCTGGTCGCCAGCCCCTGGCCTATGGAGGCGGGCTTGGGGTAGTTGCGGCTCGAGCCCTGGTAGGGTCGGGTCGTGACAAAGTGGTATCAGAGGTGGTTCGTTCCTTGGGACGTTGTGCGGACGTCCCTAAAATAGTAATTGGTGGGGATATAGGGCAATAGTGTTAATGTGTCTCGAGAGAGGATCTTAGGCCAGGGAGTCTAGTGATGGTGCGGCGGCCGACGTATCCATTCACCAGGACCTTGATAACCCGCTTTTCGACACTGCATGATGAGACACTTATTGCAGGGAAATTTGTTTTTGCATCACATAGGACTGAGTCTTGACTGTCCTTCTTGAGTCAGCTCCCCTTCGTTGTTGTTGTTGTTGGTATATACATTATGCTCATCTAACCGCGGCACTCCTTGATAATATTCAGGATGTCTCCGCGAAGACAGCCAGCCAGGATATCATCTTTGGTTCATGATGACGACCCTGTGAGCTACGATGCCACAGTACAGGACCCATCATGCATGCCCCTTTCTCCAGGTGGGCCGGTAGCAGCACCCCCACCTGTTGAGCAGTAAGCAGTTTCAGCAGAGCATGCTGAGCTTGAGCGCAGGTTGAGTGCACTCCGTTAGTTCCAACGGCAGAGACCGCTGAGGTTCAGTGGTGAGACAGACCCTCAGGCAGCATAGGTTTGGCTTGAGGTAGTGGTTCGCCTTTTCAGGCTTCTGCAGACACCGACAGATCAGAGAGTGGCTTTGGCAGCCACCCTTTTTCCTAGAGCAGCTCAGCGTTGGTGGAGTCTGGTGACTTAGTTTCTTGATGAGTCGTCACTTTCGTGGGACGACTTTCAGTTGTTGTTTCATGAGGTGTTTTGCCCCTCCTTCTTGCTCTCCATTCGGATTCAGGAGCTCCTGCAGTTTTAGAAGGGAGGGATGATGTTGGCCGAGTACGCGGCTAGTTTTGCAGACTGTGCACGCTTTTACCCAGACTTGGTCCGTAACGACAACATCCGAGCGCAGAAGTATGAGCAGGGTATCCGCTGAGAGATTATTCCTATCATAGTACCCTTGGGCATTTCCACATATTCTGGGGTGCTAGAGAAGGTGCTGGTGACAGAGAGCTTCCTGTCACGTTTTGGAGTTGGTGGTGGTAGCAGGCACGTCGGAGCCGAGACGTCTGCCACAACTAGTGGGCATCGGCAAGCAGAACCTCGAGGCAGGTGTCTTTATGACAACTGGACTCAAGTGCGTGGTCATACACTACAGTGGCACCGGAGGGCACCAGTGTAGCCCAGAGAGATTGGGTGTTATGCTTGTGATGGGCGAGGTCACTTGGCAAGAGACTGCCCGACCCGAGTTGCTGAGATCTTCGGGCAGGCAGCAGGCGCACCACCACGGCAGAGGCAACATCGTGATCGAATTAGTACCCAGAGAGGTGGTTCTAGTAGAAGAGCGGGAGGAGCTGGAGGAGGGGGACGACGTTACGAGATCTCCCCATCACCACTAGGCAGTCCACTTCAGGCTCCGAGAGCTTACGGTTGGGACCACCGACAGCCGCGAGCTTTGGATGTCTTCGATCCTGCATAGCATGGGATGGAGAGAGGTACCCCTTGTGACTCATCTACTTTTTGCAGTAGAATTGTTAGGCTCTGCGGGTGAAAGTATTTTCTCCCTGCTCCTTGTTTGAGGTGTTACTAGGGTGATGCAGGGCGTCGGGTGTGACTCTGTGTTGGTAAGGAAAAATGCGTGAGACCTTTTCCTTTAGTCGATAGTGTTGGCTCCTTCGCTTCCGAGTGTGTAAGAGAGTCTTGGTTGAGAGACATCGACTGTGGAACCTAGCGTGACCAGATGTCCTTGGGGGTTTCACCATATGGATATTCTGAAGGAGGGAATCACCAGGCCTTGTTCCAGGTGCGGGCGGTGATTCCAGTCATGGCGTGAAACGCAGAGGTTTGACCGGGGAGGTGAGCTTCCCCCGAGGTCCTTCGGGCCGTTCGAGACCGTGCAAAGGGATAGCGAGGTACTCTACCACCTTTCCCTAACCCCAAAGTCTGGAGTGGGTTCCCTACATCGGCAAGGGACGACCTCGTGTGAACGGATCAATCCTTTGGTCTGTGTGCGGTGACACAGAGCTGTGCGTGGGTTCTTCTGGGTATGGGAAAGCCAGGTGTGGGCTTATTACCCTATGTTGCTCCCTAGTTTTGCTTTTCGGAGACGAAAAGATTGAAGGAGGTAATGATGTAAGAACCTGGTTTTTTCTGTGAAAGACTTTGGAATATTCTTGATGATATTCCAGAGCAGTGCCTTCAGATGGCGTGCGATTCGGAGCCCCGGAGTGGCCGGAATTAAATTTTCAGTGCGTTCACACTAGAAACGCCAAATAAATGGGATAACTCATAAAAGGTGATCCGGATCGGAGATCCGAGTGTACGGATGGGTCCTGAATGGGGTGTTTACCCTAGGAATGACATAAAACTTGTCGGCACGGGATGTTCGGACCCCTCGCCCGCTTCTAGAACGTTAAATAGATTAAATTAATTAATTAATTCGTTAAATGTTAAAATGTAGGTATCTCGTAAACAGTGGCTCGGATTGGAAACCCGAGGGCACTGTTGAGTTCGTAGCGTGCTGTTTACCCTAGGAGGGGTATAAGTTTCGCGGGTGTGGGCCGTTTGTGAAAAATGGCCCCAGGGGCGTTTTCATAATTTGGCGATCTCAGGCGCTAAGTTTAATAACATTTGAACGGGGTCTTTGAATAAAATTATGAGACCGCCGTTGCGCTCTGAGAGTGGTTTTTAGCCTAGGGGAGGCTTAACCCCGACCCTGCCGAAATTTTGGGTTCGGGGCTATCGGGCGGGCGTTTAAGTGATTTGTACTTAAACACCCCCACCCCCCATTCTTCTTCTTCTTCTTCTTCTTCCTCAAACCCTCCCCCTCTCCTCCAACTCCGTCGAAGCACTCCAGTGAGACACCTTCAGCGAGCCAATTCCGGCAAGGCAGCGGAGCGGCGGCGGACTCCCCGTGAATCTTCGGGCATCGCCCAAGAGGTAGGAGTCGTTTTTGTTTCGTTTTTAAATTTCCTGAAATCTTTGAGCTTAATTTATAGAATCAAATTTTTATCTGATCGTCGATCGATGCCCATGATCGCTTAGTACGATCTCCGAGCTTTCCAACGCTAATTTCGGATTCAAAATCTGACCTCCGAAGCCTCCGCAGTGGCCAGGCGAATATCCGTGGGTTTTTTTGGATTTTTCTGGCCGGCATGGTGGTCCGGCGGGTTTCCAGCGGTGGTGGCGCAGTAGTCCAGCGACCTCCAGGCGGTGGCATGGCTGCGGGTTCTGGGGAGGGGAGCCGGTCAGCAGGGCGGCGAGGGGGATCGTCCAGGCGAGGCGGGCGTGCGGCGCTGGCCGGTTTTCTGGGCGCCGGCACGGGGCAGCGCTCACCGGAGCGCGACGGGGAACCGGGGTCGAGGCACGCCACCCCGCGGAGGAGGTACGACTCGCGTCATGTTTGTCGTCGCGCGGCGACCACCCTCAGCCGGTCGGCCGGGCGGTGGACCGGGTCCACCGCCAGCCCAGGCCTGTCCAGCCCCAGGGCCCTTGCCCCCTCGGTGTTCGGACACCCGTATTTTCAGCTATGGGTGTCTGTTTTGAATGCGGTCTGCGGAAGATCCTTCCTGGCGTCGAGGCGATGTTTTTGAGATAGTTTGGGGAATTTTTAATTCCCAAAATGAGGGGCCACGGAGGCACGACGCGTCTTTTAGTGGACGAGCGTTTTTTCCCAAGAATCTTGTTTTGGACGGCGCGAACGCATCCGACATCTATTTTGATCGCCGTCAGCGGTGTTGCGACCCTGGCACCGAAGCGGAGGTTTCTAGGGCGGTTTCAGGCATTAAAGCCGGAGTTGATCCATGGGCCCCGCAGCCCGTCCATTTAGCTACGTGCAGCATTTCGCGACTTTTTTATCGGACGTCCGTTCAGGGCGTGCGAGCAGTCGATGTTGGGTGTTTTTTCGAGGGGATTGCAATGGTGCAATCCGCCCGCCTTAATTCGACACGATGGTGCAGGGCCCATGAGGGTCGTTTGGGCGTCGACGGTGATATTCTATCTTTATCACCGGGTGACCGTTTTGGACAATTGAGTAGCCCATCTTGTGTGCTTTTTCGAGAGGATCGTAACGGTGCGATCCGTTCGTTGAGTTCCAGGACCGGGATGTGGGTCCCACGTGGCACCGCTCGTGTGAGGTGCGCCGGAATGCATCTTTTTCTCTGGATATCCGTTGCACTCAAGTGAGTAGTGATTTTGACGTGTTTTCCTGAGGGGATCACAATGGTGCGATGCGCCCGACTATTTTCGGGGCCGAGGCTCGGGATCACGGGACACCATTCGGGCGTGAGGCGGTGTTGGTGACTTTTCCGTCGGATATTCGTTGGTGGCGAGTAAGTAGTCGATCTCGTGTGTTTTTCCACGAGGAATACAACGATACGATCCGTTTTGTTATGCGGAGCCTCTTGCGTGATTTTGTTAAATGTGGAAGCATGGAAGGTGCTCCAGTGGTGGTTCGCCCTACCTTGTTTTTAGTGGACCCTTGGCGTGTGATCGCACACTCTTGGGAGAGTGATATAAATGGTTTATGAGATTTGGTTGGTTGTACCTCAACCGATGGGGTGGCAGGTTGGAGTTTTTATGTCATGCCTTCGTGTTGACGTTGGGTGTCGTGTGCAAAATAGCCTATGGGCTGGAACGAGGTATACTCTGGGAGTATACGGGAGTGCTTGGAGGTACGTATGGTTTGTACCTAAGACGTTTGTGCGCTCAGTTGGGGTTGACGTGGGGCCACGCGTCGTGTGGGACCCATGTGTGTGACGTGTTCTGCCTTGCGTACTTTGACCTCTCACAACGTAGAGGGTCCCTCTGTGCTCGTTTGTTTGACCAGCAAGGTTGAGTGGCCTCCCCCTGGTTTCATTCTCGATTGATCGGCCGGTAGCGGTGCTAGTGACACCTAGTGATGGAATAGGCACTGACCCTCTTTTGGGGTGAGTTGTTCTGGAGTTGGGTGGTTGCACATTACCCACTCCATGTTCAGTTGGCCAGTGTTGTACCCTCCAGTGGAGATATCCAGAGCAGTTCTGAGTTCTACCCTCCAGCGGGGCTGGGCAGTGGGTTATCGACTACCTAGGGTTTACCCTCCAGCAGAGACTAGGCAGTGGGTCACCTGACGCTATTAGGGTCTACCCTCTAGCAGAGACTGGGCAGTGGGTCACCCAACACACTTAGGGTCTACCCTCCAGTAGAGACTGGGAAGTAGGTCACCCGACGCTATTAGGGTCTACCCTCCAGTAGAGACTGGGCAGTGGGTCACCTGACGCACTTAGGGTCTACCCTCCAACAGAGACTGGGCAGTGTGTCACCCGACGCACTTAGGGTCTACCCTCCAACAGATATTGGGCAGTGGGTCACCCGCCGACCTCTTAGGGTCTACCCTCTAGCAGGGTTGGGCAGTGGGTCGCCCGTCGTCTAGTTCCAGGTCTACCCTCCAGCAAGGCTGGGCAGTGGGTCGCCTGTCGACTTATTCCAGGTCTACACTCCAGCGGGGCTGGGCAGTGGGTCGCCTGATGATTTATTACGGTCTACCCTCCTGTGGGGCTAGACATAGGGTCACCTGATGATATATTATGGTTTACCCTCCAGCGGGGCTGGGTAGTGGGTCGTCTGACGATGTATTAGGGTTTACCCTCCAGAAGGGCTAGGCAGTTGGTCACCCGATATCTGGTTATGAATTACCCTCTAGTAGGGGTGGGAATGGGACACCCGTTGACATTCCAGGCTCAGTCCATTCTACTAGGCTAGCCTGTGGCTTTCCACCATGGTTACCGGAGCGGGACCTTTGGTTATGGGTCAGTGTTGTGATGGTTTGACTTTGAGGAGACCTCTCGACTGCTGGGCAGTGACGAGGTGTGGTTTGACGTTCCCCTAGAACTCTCAAGTACGAGGAGCGCTTTCCCCACAGAGATGCGTTCTTGGGACGCGATCTAAAACCATGCGGGTGAGTCAGTGCCGCCCAAAGCAGATAGTGTCAAGGTGCGGTGATTGATCCCCTTGGCTTGCGGTTCGGGGCAGACATGCAGGATGTTGGGCATCGATGGTGTTACATCTGGGACTGTTGGCTACTGTTTCCATGGGCTGAGATACGGGACAGAGATCCCCTTACGAGTTTGTTCGGGCTTCTTGACAGAGCATACATATGTATATACCACGTACGAGTACCCACTCCTTGGGTTTTGGTTACTCTCCTTCCAGGATAGGTGAAGACACGCGGGGTATTCCACGTGCTTTTCGTGTCTAGCTTCTCATGGTTGGACGAGTCTAATCTCCTACTATAGGTAGCAATGACTCGACGAGAAGTTCATCTTCTCACAGTTTCCAGCTCCTTGTACCTGGACAAGTCTACCTCCTTTCTTTTATTGGGTTGAGCTGGACTCTTTACTGCACTCTCTGTTGTACTTCTGTTCTACTCCCTATTCTCTCTACTTCTCACCCTTCGGTAACTCCTTTGTTTCTCCCTCGAGCCTTCAGGGTATCCTACTGAGTATTTTTATACTCACCCTTGCTTGGGCTTTGCCCGAACATGGTGTGCCCTTTCAAACTACGGACATGTGGAGCGTGATTTCAATGGAGCGTAGGAGCTTGGGAGCTTGGACCACGTGTGGTGGTCGTAGCCAGGTTCCAGGTGGGAGACCCGTTAGTTGTTTCTTTTTGTTTACCTATTTCCGGGTTGTGGAAATTTTATGTTGGGCGCGTGTTTTTTCCCTTTTCTTTTCATCTTGTACCTTGTACTATTTAGAGGTCGATGCACATTTGTGGTATTTATATTGTAGTTACCCTTTTCTTTTCATGTTTTTTCTTTTTTACTCTGCACTTTTGCATTGATTTTGTTGCGTGTGGGTGTGTACATGTGCTTAAGAAAAGGCCTCTCCGAGTTGTTGTGCCTTCGGCGCTAGTCGTCAGCCCCTGGCCTATGGAGGCGGGCTTGGGGAAGTTGGGGCTCGAGCCCTGGTAGGGACGGGTCGTGACATGTTAAATGTTGTTCTGGATCTCCCTAACCATTAAAAATTAGAAATATGGTATTCATAAAATTTGTTGGGGGAGGAATTACATCAACCCATTCAGGTTAAGCTCTCTCTTCTGACTGAACTAGTGCACGTCATTACTCTATAGATTCCAACCAAGTCATTAATGCATCAATTGTGTTCATAAACATTTGGGGAATATCTGGATGAGTTGGATTCTGTGAAGGTGTAGAAACTAAAACGTGATCTGGTGCAATGACCAGTAAAACCACTGATGGTGGTGTTGATACTTGCCTTGGTTTTATACCCAATTGAAGGAATTCATTATCTGCAACTGTAGTTACTAAAAATACTTTTTTTGAGGTTCTCTTACAGGATTTTCAAGTTGAGTAGTTGCCTGGGGAAACCATCTAGCAGAAATGCGGTTTTGAAGTAACTATGTGTTGATTCCTTTTAACTCCTTCATTTCCTCTACTTGTTGTGCAAATCTATATTCAAGTGAAAGAGATTGACCTTATCCGGTGGAAAAGTGAGATTCAATTTGACTTTTTTTCCTTTCCCCTTGTTAGATGCCTTTCGGAGTGGGGGAGTTGGTTATTTAAAGGCATACCTAAATTCTGGGTAAGCCTCTGATTTCAGGAACGCACACCTTCTTCATTTTCCTCAGTTTGTACTGTATTATGGACAAGAACTTCATATTTTGATTCCCCTGAACTGGAATTATTTTATAGAGGATCTTCTACAATGGTGTCAATAACATTCTCTGACGCATAACACATTGATGGAAATATGTCATTAGTTTTGCTAAATCATCACCCTTTTCGTCCTTCAAGAGACTTCATTCTTCTATATGATGAATTCCCTAGAACTGTTTGGTGGATAGTAACTTGAAAGGAATCATTGGATAGTTTAGTTGAACACTTTCCTTGTGTATTCTTCCCTAATCGGGAGAAAAATGACTTCTATTTAGGAGGGGATTGTAGATTTGAAAAATCCCCCAGCCTTACAGGCTTGGGTTGATCATGTTCTTCTTCTTCAAATCTTTGAACATTGTTTAATGAATTTGAAGGTTGAATTAAATTGTCCCCATGCCTAGCAAGCTGGGGTCATTCTTGAACAGGTATAGATGAAATTCGTGCAACTGATCATCTGATTTTGTGGATTTTGGTTCGGACATTAGCTAGGTGCATCACCCAATAATCACTAAAATCATCTTTTTTAGAAGATCATTGTGATATTCAAACAATTTCATCCTTTACCACCTGAAATCCTCTAAACAGGATGTCTGCTCAAGATTCTTATAATCTTGATGTAAAAATATCTCAACAACTTCTTTTCTTTGGGCCTGATTCTGATGAGAACTGGTTGAGGCCTATTCTTGAGTGTACATTTGATTACATACAAACCCTATTGATTGGGGTCAGTTGTGGGCAATAACATTGCATGAGAACACTTTTGGTAGACTTTTTTAATTTTGGAGTGTAGTGAAATGCAATGCTCCAAATGCACCCCATCCTCTGATGAGAACACTAGATGGGGAATCATAAATTGATTAGTATAGCCTCTTTATATCATTTAGACATGTGTGTTGAAGGGTTCTCTATTGTTTTTCAACCATTGGATGTTGGTAAACTAAATGACATTCCATGTCAATTTGTCACTGTAACCCTTCTATTACCTTTACATGATTTTGATATTCATCATATGGTAAGACTTTTGTCTTCAAATGATGAAGAGTTTTCCATAAATTGAGACGAATTTCATGAATGTAATTTTCATTCATCAATTCTGGAATATAAAACTGAGAATTTTCTGAAGGCCAGAACATGACTGGGTTTTCCCCTTTATCTAATTTTTTCCTCGTGTTTAACACATCTTCATCATCTTTCACAAGAGGTTTCCCCAATTGATCTGACCAGAGTGGATGCTTTCTATTAGAAGATAAATGACCTAAAGGAGGTTCAGATAATGATTGTTCCCTTAAGATTTCTTTGGGTTGAGAAAGTGTTTCACCTGTCAATGACAAGGCATCAGACATGACTGGCCTTCTACTTTAAAGTGCCTCGAGATAGGAGGGCTTTCTCATCACTACATTGTCAATTATATAATCATTTTGACAATGTGAAATAATACTACAGATAGGACTTTCGCAGTGAATGCCATCATGGGGAGGATCACCATGGTGGATTACAGTAAGGGATAAATTTTCTTTCTCCTTGGTCTTCTGGCCACACTGAGAGTTTTTTTGGCTCTCATATGGAGATAGACACTTTGGATTGACCGAATTTTCATGAAGAAAGCCTCCATGATGAAGTGTCTGATGAGGAACTTCAGACTTATAACTACCACTCCCAAAATTTGGTAATGAGAGGAAAGGATCTTGAGCTGCAATAGATAAATGTCTGAGGGATTTAAGAACTCCATCATTAAGAGGATCTAAATCACATCTTGAATCTTGATTTTCCAACGGTGTTTGGTGAGTCTTCTTTTTTTTATGTTCTCTAATACTTAGTTGGGCCACTTGCTAGGAGAAGTGGTTATAATGGGCAGGTGTATGTGCCTTCCTTAGAGTAGTTACCAGAATGGACAAATTAACTCCAAATGGAAAGGGTGTATATTCTAGATCATGTTGTTTGTATGATATGGGGGAATATGCCCCATGACCCTCCTGGGCTGGAATTGAGTTGTGTATCTACTATGGGATGTCATGTCGATGTGTTATCCCATGTGTGGGGATAAATTTATATGTATGTTCCCCTGATAATGCTGAAGTAGTTGTTAAGATATCCTAGAATTCTTCCAGAATATGGGCACGAATATGAGTATTCCCTTTCATCATTGATAAGATGTGTTTGGTAACTTTACCAGCCAGAACATGAATATACATCCATTCTGTATCTAGATTAGGTGTATGTACCTTCTCCTATCCTCCTTTTTCTATCAATGGATATTGGCAGTACTCATGCATGGGGGAAAACAGTTGGGTTTGCCCCAAATTTGTCATCGGGGCTTTTCGAATGACTTCTCTGGGTGCTACCAAATGAGAATTTTGGTAGGATTGATGAACATTGGAAGGTGTATGTTCGTGTTGGCTGTTTTATGTCAGGTATGGTTGACAGACTTCCTTCAACACTTACAGACAAGATTGCTAATAGAATTGGTGTGTGTAAACATGTGTATGTTCCTATTTACCATTTTCCACCATATTAGATTGGTGGGTTTCTTTAAATGTTGTAAAATGATCCTGATGGCTGGTTGATAACTTATGAGTAGGTGTATGTACCTGTTCACGGTACTCTACTAGGTTTATCTGGTGTGATTGGTGGGTTTCTGTCAGACGATACTGTTGTGCAATAAAATTAGTACACACGTGTGTATGTTCCCGCTCATTGTTTTCCATCAAGTTTGGTAGATGGACTTCTCCGGAAGAGGCAGAGGTGAGAACCTACTCCATGTTGACCAGGCTTTTTCCTTGGCGGTTCGTCTTACATGCCTAATTCTGAGAGACCTGATCCGAACGTCCATAGGAAGCACCCCCATCATGTTGGGGGTGCAGTATCGTGTGATTCTATAGGAGGTGATTGATGATAGGAGTTCCCAAGAAAGACTCATGTAATATTGAATTAAGGCCTTAAGTTACCTCTTCATCCATCTCCCTATAGTACGAGAGGGACTGGTTATTTCATTCTGGGGATAAGGACCCGAAACGGTTGGAGACGGTGGTTTTCACAATCATCTTCTTGATCATTGGTCATCGTTGTCCAGATGATCGAGGATTATTAGTGACCTAGAGGGGCTATCGAGCTGCCTCCAATGTCGGTATTGTACATTGCTAGCTATATTCCTTCACCATCACTTAAGAGACCTAGTGTTGAAGACACTGGGTTGGTGATGACGTCCTTCCCGTAGATGAAAATCCAACTTGGGTAGTGTTCAGGATGTTCATAGATGTTTTCTTAGAGAAATCCATTATTTGGATTAAAGAGATTTTTGTGAAGAAAAACCGAGACAAAAAAAATACATTAAAGCAACATCTTTTTAGATGGATACATGCATGATTGATTCCTTTTTTTGGCCTTATTTTATTAATTTAAAGGGGCCTAATATGTGGGTAACATTATTAACTTGGTAATGGATTCATGTCGGGTTCACCATTTTTTTTCTTAGTTCCTTGAAACACGTGTTCTAGTTTTAAGAATCACTATTTCCAGGAATTTTCCATTGGGTTTATTTATGGAACCGGGAACTCCCAACAGTTCTTTATCCAAAAGGGACCTTCTTTTAAAAGGTAGGAATTAATTAAGTTTGAACTTTATGATACTTAAGAACGTGCATTGGTCGAAAGGATGAGAGGTCGGACTCATCACACCCTTTTTAGGGGGAAATATTTTCTTCTCCGGGACTCTTTGAAAATTTAAGATATTTTCATGAATACTTATTAATTCACCAAGTATATCAAAAGTATCCCTTGGAATTTACAATCACTTATTAACATGTGTAATATTTAGAATCATCAGTATGCATTCAAGGTTCTTCATCAATGGAAACATCTGTATGTATTTGAGGTTTTCCATCAATGGTATCCTCTAATATACTGATTAAATATTCTTTTAATCATTTTTGTGGTGATACTGGTTTTTAGGCCACTCAGTGGGGCACTCTATAATTTATTTCCATCCCGAGAGACGAAGGTTTGTTTTGATCTTTGGATCGTGCTCATAAAATGAGCTACTGATGTATCCTTGTGAAAGAAATCAGAACCCTCATAGTTCAGTGTTTCTTAATAGGAAACATCATACCTTTTATGGTCATGTGATAAGGACTTCGAAGAGAAAGGTGCTTAGTCAAAACTTAGTGTGGGACTTATACTGAAGAATCATAAGGAAGTTTGGAAGGGATATATGTTTCCATGTAGGATCAGACCCTATTGGGATTATGGCCCAAGGAGAACAGGGTTGATTTGAAGTGTTGGGTTTGAACCTCAAGGAGGCTTCATACGTATCCAATATTAATGGGATTTAAAGCCCATGTAGTTCGATAAATCTCATAGAAGAATATAGTCCTCTGAGAGAGATGAGTTTGGGCTTACTTCTAGAAAATGATTTCTTGATGATTTAAGGATTGATTTTGGGGATTATTTCTTAAGAAGGATGACCAAATGGGGAGAATTGGGGTTGGATTCCTGAGGAGGATATCCAGTGATCTCAAGACCTGAAAGAGATTCCTACGTATCCTGGTTTGAATAGGAATCAGAGTTCTCATAGTTCCTTCCAATGAGTGTTTGTGCACATGTTGTGTCTATCACATATCTCTAAGCCTATATAAGACATGATCGTTATGAGAAACAATAGAATGTGAAAGATTCAACAATGACACTTCCCACTTTTCCTCCTCCACAGAGGTAAGAGGGTGCATCGACTGTGGAAGAGGGTGAGGTGATGAGCTTTCCCTCTATTCTCTTCGCATTGGACAAGGGTCCAATTGGAAGGAGGAAGGGGTGAAGGTGAGAGGCTTATACCAGGATGGATGGCCTGAAATTGGTTCTGGTAGGGGAGGGAGACTTATCCTATGCTTGCATGGAACAGTAAGTGTGAATTTTACCTTCACTACCATAGACCTGAGGTTCTGGGTCGCCTCTTTTATAAGGGCGAGGCTGATAGCCAACCCTCCTCCAAACCGAGAACTTCCCAACACTATTTATGGGAGAAAGGTTCATGTGACTATAGATATAAAAACCCAAAAACACTTCATGAATCCTAACCCATTGTGAATAAAATGTGGGAAAACTCTTACTACAGAGATACATGCCCAAATAGTAGACACCCTGATGTACCTTTCCCAAAGGTTTGATAAGTCATGAGGTTTTGGTGGAGGCTTCAACTTAGTCCCTTTCTATTAAGAGAACCATGGAAGAAGATACCCTTCCAAGAATGGATTTTAAGAAGGGTACTTGAGTGGGTCACGTAGGTCCCTCACTCTGTTATACCATGCAGGTATGGCGCGCAGGTATGCCGTGCAGGTATGGCGCGCAGGTATGCCACACAGGTATGGCGTGCAGCTATACTGCGTAGGAATAAATGACAACTGAATAATGTGAAGACTTTCAAAGCATGATTATCCCATTTAATTATCTCTTCCCTCGTGGTTTATAAAGCTACCTGAGACAATTTGAGAGATCTAGGTGAAAGAGATACGCATTGCGATCTTCATAGAGTCTTTCAATTTATTTCCGTCCTGAAATGGGGATCCCAAGAGCCATATTTATAGGCGCGGAAGGGCCTGGTTGAAGAGATGTGGCCCGCGCAGGTACTTTGTGTAGCCCCACCGCACAGGAGCTATGCATAGGGGCATATAACATATTTTTGTGCGGAGATATACCACGTAGCTTCGTCCGTTTAGCTCGACCGCATAGGTCAGCTATGTAGCTCGCCACATAGATTTTTGAAGCTACTCCATCACGAAGCACTTTTGGAGTATTTTCTATTTTCCTTTGTACTCTTTGAATCTTTCTTTGGGATTTGAAATATCCGGATCTCGTCTTCATAATATTTTTTGGTTACTTTCTCAAGTAGCGTCAACATAGACCTAAACACACCAAAAAGTATCAAAATATTTTTTTAAAAAAATAAACACAACACAGTGGTTCAATAATTTAAAATTCAAAATTGATAAAACTATATTATCAGAAAGAGAGAGATAAAGGGAGAAATTACCATTGCATAAATATTGTTAAACCCATGACCAAAATTAAAAACAATTAAGAATAATTAAATACAAGTTGAAATTTTCATTAAATAATTTAAATAGTATCCATAATAATATTTCAATTAAATATCCCATGAAAATAGAAAGTTTGAATTTGAAATATGAAATTTAAAAAAATTATGTTCAAAACAAGTAGTAAACATGTGAAGAAATTAAAAACTTAATAAGACCACATTAAAAATATTAAAAAGAGTTTTAATGAGTTTAATATTGACAGAGATTAATTTATATAGAAACATATCAAATAAAACAACATAAATTAATTAAAAATATTTTTTGGGTTTTAAGTTGTAAGTCTCATGTGTGAAAATAAAACACACTTTGATCTTCACAAAAACATGTTCAAAACAATGGAGACAACTTCAAATTGATTCTACATAATTAATATGAATTTTTAAAGTAATTACAACATTTTAAATATTGGAAATAAACATGAAGAAAATAAAAATATGATATATTACGTAAAATAGATAATTTTTTCATATTTTTGAATAACTTGTATAATTTCATAGAACTACATAGGAAAATTCACTTAAGGGTTTTCCATGTAATTTTTTCTCTATGTAAGAAAATTAATCACATAAGATAATAAAAATACCTTATACACATAAAAATCCATATAATTGAATTCAACATGTAGGTAATTTGACATAGGCAAATTGTTCATGCATATGAAATTCTCATATATCCAAAATTCCAAAATCAATTAACAAACTGACTTCTCTAATTTTAGACCTAAAACATAAATAATAAATATAATAATTATATTTGGTTCTATTTGAATTATATTTATAAAATTTCTTTTTATTTCCAATGAATCAATAATCACTTTAATTAGACATTTATATCACATGTTATGATTTAAAAATAGAAGAAAAACCTTTCTAAAAAAACAAACTGAAAACCTAAAATAACAGCTAAGAAAATATCATACATGATAGATAAGGTTTCAAAATATTTTTTATTCTAAATAAATTTAGATAATTCACTTATATTTTTATAAAAAATTAATCAATTTTGAGTTTCTTAAATCAATATATGGTAAAAATACATTGGGAATCTATTCTTTTAAAATCAGCTAGGTGGATTTCAAGATGACTATGTGAATTAACAATCGATTTTTGGGATTACGATTTGGATAAGTCTTGAATAGTATATTTTCTATGTGGGAACAGTATAAGACTTTTACAAATGATATTTTATGGTCCCAAATGACTTATTTATCCTAGTAACACTTCAGGACACTTGTAGATCATGTCATGACCAATCAAAATATTAAATCTAAAGATATTCAAAAAATAAATATTTTAAAATACTCAAAGTTAAATATAATTTAATCATTAAAAAATAACAGTATTGAGAAATTTAAAGTAAATAAAACAAATTAATATTTGTAATTATCAAAAAATAAATTTTTTAAAGGAACCACTCAATATTATCCCCCTTTTGATAAATAAAAAATCAAGTATCATTAAAAAAACTTCTCCCCAATTTTGAAATTACCAAAAATATAATTATTCAATAGAAAATTGGTTTATGAGTTATATGTTAATGAAATAATGAAAAAAATAAAAATTATATAATTTTTTTCCTAAACATAAATTTTTTGAAACATGTATCACAGAGAGGCTACAAATCCCTCAACTGTAAAAATTTATAATTAAATGTAGTGAGTAGAATTTTTCAATGTTGTTTAAAAAAAATAATGAGAAATATTTTACGAAAAAACTATTTTATGAAAAAATATGGTTTAAATAGATATTTAACATCATCTAGGATGCATGAGAGGTTTTAAAATATGTATATAATAAAAAAATATGCACAGGATTTAAACATAATTTATCTAAAAAACAGATTCCATATTTTAATGATTTCAGTTAAATCTAAAAAATCCTCAATATAAATACATTCAAACTCTTTCTAAAAACATGTGATCATAAAAATAATTAGATTCCAACATTCCAATATCAAATTTAATTTTTTTTCGAACAAATTAAAGACAAAAGGATTAGTAAATGTATCAGCAAGTTGAGTTTTAGTAGGGATAAATTATAAAACAATATCTCCCTTATTCACATGGTCTCTAATAAAATGAAATATAACATCAATATGATTTGATCTATAATATTTTAAATTTTTTTTAGAAATTGATATTTTAGGTGTATTATAAAAATAAATATGTAATTTATCAAGATAAATATCAAAATCACAAAAATTATTCTCAATTTATAATCTTTGAGCAGTGAAAATACCATTAGAGATACACTCAAATTCTGTAGTAGATAAAGAAATAGATAGTTACTTATTATAAGACCAATAAATTATAATTTATCCAAAAAATGAGACATACTTGATGTGATTTTTTCCAAATATAAATCCTCAACAAATTTATTCAAAATAATATATTAAATCAATACACTTATACATAGAATAAAGAAAACCTGAGTTAATAATTCCTTTAACATATCTAATTATTCTTTTCAATGATTTAATATTACTCTCATTAGAATCATCTGGAAATATTTAAAATAAACAAACACTAAACATTATATCAATTCTAGATGTAGTTAAAAAATCAAGCTATTTATGATGCCTCTATAAACATTTCTATCAATAGATTTAACAAAAGAATCAACATCTAATTTATAACTAGTACCAATATGATTTTTCATATACTTAAAAAAATCATTACCAAACCTTACAAACAACTATTTAACATAATTATTTTGATTAATAAAGATCCCATATTTTCTCTGAAAAACTAAAATTATAATAAAGAACTTCTATTCTCTAGTTAAGCTAATTTCAAACTTAGATCACATTAAAGTAGAAAAATCATTACAAAGAAATTCACTGGAAGAACCAAAAACTACATCATACACATAAATTTTAAAAATCAAAATATCCCTAGAATTTATTTTAATAAAAATATTAGGATCAATATTTCCCTTTTAGAAACCATTATTAAATAGTAATAAACAATTCCCTTTATAACAAGAATAATGTTCTTGTTTGAGATAATACAAAGCTTTAAATAATTCAAAATCATGATTAGGAAATTTATTCATTATGAAAAAAGGGGTTTGATTAATAAAAAACTTCTTCATATATAAAACCATTTAATAAATCACTTTTAACATCCATTTTAATTAACTTAAAACGTTGAAAAATAAAGAAAAATCTAACCACAAACCTAGAAATAGGTAAAAATAAATCTTTAATATCTACACCTTATTCTTGAGAGTATCCTTCGGAAACAAGTCTAGATTTATTTTTAACAATCTATCCAAATTAATCCATTTCTTCTCTAAATATCCCTTGAGTCCTAATTAACTAATTACCCTCAATAAATTTAACTAAACCCCAAATTTTATCTTTAGAAAATTAATTATGATCATACTGCTTAAAAATAATCCAATTGGAATCATGTAATGCTTCAATACCATTAGTATGAATATGATCAGAAACAAAAGTAGGGTTATAAAATAATTTTAAAGTATAGATACTAGTTTTTATACCAAAACCAAAATTACCAATCAAATTTTCAATAGAATTGTCTTTATGAATCCTCCATGATATAGTATCAAATTGAGAATTATTTTTCTCCTCCTCAAAAAATATATTATCTAGATGATTTTCTTCATTGAAATTAAAATCCAAAAAATCATCTTCAATACTTTCAAAAATAAATTTATTAACATCACAATATTCATCAAACATTATATACATAGCTTCTTCAATAGTCATCAAATTCTTATTATAAACTCTATAAGCTTTACAGTTATAAAAATAACCAATAATGATACATATAACACATTTAACATAGAACTTAACTAAAATGTCATTCGTATTAAAGGTTGAAACATTACAAAAAAACATTAAATTAAAAATACTTTAGTTTTCTACAATTAAACAGTTCACAATATATTTTCATTAACAATGGTATAACATAAACTCTATTAAAAACATAGAAATTAGTGTTAATATATTCAACCCAAATATATTTTGGTAGACTATATTCATTAAGAATAGTTTAATCCATTTCTTAAATGGTTTTATTTTCCAATTATACAGCACCAATTATTGTTCTATGATAATAGCATAAAAATTGTGAGCATTGATATTCTATTTGAAAAAATATTCATAATTAAAATTAAACAATTCATCTCCAATAACAATTATTATGGAAATAATTAAACAACCACTTTTATTTTCAACTATCTTACAAAAATAAATTAATCTAGCTATGTTTTAATGATTATGATACATGAAATCAGCTCATATAAATCTACTAAAATCATCAAAAATAATAAAAACATATTTCATAGCACTTTAACTAGTAGTTTTAATTAGACCAAATAAATAAATATCCAATAATTTAGGATGTATAGAAGTATAAATATTATTTATATATATAAAATTTTCCATGTGTTTATTACCTTTTAAGTATGAATCGTAAAAAATATATTTTATTACCTTTAACATGGGAAAATCTAGAACATGTCTGTGCTGGGATAAAATGTGTATCATTTGAAAATGAGTAAGTACAAGAATTCTATGCAAGATAACATCACCGGTTTCAATATATTTGAGAAAAATTGACATTTTTGTTAGATAAATTAGAGAAATTGATAGAATGGATATTATATTTTCTACCTGAATAAAATAAAAAACATTTTAAAAAAACAACCATTTATTATCATCAAATTTAATAAGCATACCATAATCACATAATTGTGAATTAAGAATTTAAGTTATCTTTCAAACCATAAACTTATAAAACATTATAAATTAAAACAATATTAGAAATACCTACTTCACTATAACCTTCAACCATGCTTTTATAGATATCTCCTAAAGTAATAGATCATTCTTCACATTAGGTGTAATATAGTAAATTTTATAGGTCACTAGTCATGTGTCGCGAATATTCACTATCTATAAACAAGGTTTTTTTATTTTTCCGTTTAATTTTTAATAAAAAAATCAAGTAACTGACATTTTTTTACCCACTATATTTTGGGACCAACTAGGTTAAAAGTAGAATTCTTAGGTTCCTAAACATATTAATATCATTTATCATAAGTTACTATAGAATATAAATCTTTGGAAAGGAAAATCATGGAATGAAAAAGATATTGAGAATATATAAGTGACCATTCATTAATGTAATTTCCTTACATACCACATTTGAAGTATGTAATAGATGAAACCCTCAAAAGAAAAACATTTAATAAAATTTGTTTTGTATAGCCTGAAAATTTTTATACTGTAAAAAAATAGTTTTTTCTTTATTTGGTTTCATCATAGAAACCATTTTATTATATTTTACTTTTACTTTAAAAATAGAAGATAATGATTGTTTTATGCTTACAATTTTCCATCGAAGATTGTCATTTTACTTCTGAATATACTGAAAACAATCATAGATATTATTTTTGTAACGTTAGGCATAATTTATTACTTCTTCTTTAAGAGAATTATTCTTGTTTTTAACATTATTTCTATCCTTGATTAGCCACTTATTTTATTCACTCATTTTTTATACAATTTAGTAACTCTGAAAACATATTTTTGAAGTTTTTCATATTCTCCATACAACTAATCAAATATATAACCATCACAATCATAGTAATAGATAGAATCATAATCATTACATACCTAATTTATATTTATTATCATAAAGTATAGTTTGGCTGACTATTTTTCACTTCTAGATTCATCATGTGAATTAAATTATTTAGTGAAACTATATCTATCATGAAAAGAACATTTCAATTATTTATTTTATTTTCTATCTCTCCATTTTTACTTCAAATTTGGATAATAAGGTCTGATATATCTATTCATTCTACATTCAAAATAGGATACATATGGTACATACGTAGTGACCATCTTTTGTTTTCGATCATTCCTTTTATCATTACTTGGTCGCTTCTTATCCTTTTTCTTTCATTATATACAATTATAAATACATTTTCTTATATTCATGGTTTCACTTTTATCACATTTTTGTGCCTTAGATTCAAAATATTTAGAAATAACATTTATATGTGATTTGAAAGAAATAAATTTCTTATTTGATGTCTCTTATTATGAAATATTATTCAACTCAATTTCTTACTAAATAAGTGATCCAATGAGTTCATACAATGTGTATTCTTTAAAATTCTTACTTTCATCAATTATAAAATCATTTTCATTCCACTTATTTGGTAGATCTATTAGAAATATTTTAACAAGTATGTGTTCTCCAAATATTTATGAGGTATTTCAATTCATTCAAAATTATTTTGAATCCCTAGAATATTTGTTTTACAATTTCATCATCACCCATCATAAATATTTGTACCCTACACAAAACATTTTTAGTTTTTTTCTAGTCAACTTTTCATATCTAAGGTGATTAACTTGTAAAATCTTCTCAATATCATGAGTTGTCTTACATGTTGGCACATGAATAAAAAAACTATTGTTAATAGCACAATATAATATCTTTACTACTTTCAAATTTAAAACATATGTAGTTTCATTTTTCCAATAATATTATCCATGTAATCTTATAGTAGCCTATAGATTTTTCTAGGGTAACTAGTGTTTTGTGTTTAACTACTTGAGGTAAGCCTCCATTATAGATTATCAGCAACCATAATCATTTTCATCAAATTGAGGTGGATTACAAGGAATCCATCTATCATTTTCATTTATTCTTATCATATTATAGATATTTTCCTTATATTGTGATTTCAAGGAAAACATTAGCACAATAAAATACAAACGACAACCCCTATATATGGATTAGATAAATTTAAAAATGAACTAGCTCTAATATCAATTGTTAGGTTTAATAAGAAGATGACATATGGTCTAAAGGGGGGTGAATAGACCATATTAAATTTTTATTCAAAGAATCTATTATTGATTCAAATTTATTATAAACATTAATTAATAGAGTTAATTGTAAGCATAGTAAAAGAAAGAATGAACTGATGTTTTTTATAGTAGTTTAGTCTAAAGTAAACTAGGAATAATCTTATAACTCTCTACATGGAAGGAGATACATTGTGCACCATACTAATTTTTTATGGGGATTCATAACCCAATTACATCCAACTTTTTCTTGTGTAATTATAACCAAAAAGACACATAACTTTTCTATAGGGAGTCACAACCCAATTATAACCCTAAATTTATATATTGGGAGTTACGACCCATGTAAAATTAGCATTAGAATATCGGTTTCCTAACATGAAGATAAATAATGATTTCTTATAAAAATTTATAAATACAAAGTGGAAGAATGTGAAAGAAGGGAATAAGTGTAACATAATCAAGAAACCAAAATGAAATAGAAAAAAAGAAGAAAAAAACACAGGTACTGGTTCTTGAGTGCTTTGTCATCCTGATTGTCTCATTAATATATTAGAATAATTGATAAGAGTTTTTTATCTACTATATGGAGTTATTTCAGCACTAGTGAGAGATTTTCCACATAGGAATAATTTATGACACTTTATAGTGTCAACACCACCACACACTTCACGTGGTATTACTTGGAAATATGAAATCTGTCATCGAATAAGTGTCATATTAGACCCAAAAATAGTAGAAATTCTAAAACTGATTTTAAAAAAATAAACTAAAAACATAAAAATTAATTCAAAATCTAAAATGATAAAACTAGGTTTTCAAAAATAGAGAGAGAAAGGGAGAAAATTTCATTGCATAAATATCACCAAACCCACAATTGGAATTTTAAACCACAAAGACTAATTCAAACCAATTTAAAATTATCCATTAAATAATTTAAATAGTATATATAATAAAATTTCAATGAAATATCCAATGAAAATAGAAATTTTAAATTTGAAATACAAAATTCACAAATATTTAGTTCAAAACAACGAGTAAACATATAGAGAAATTCAAAACATAATAACAACACATTAGAAAAATTTAAAAAAGTTTGAATAATCTTAATATACACTAAAATTAATTTAGAAATAATAAAATCAAATGAAACAAAAAAATAATTATTTTTTGGGTTTCAAGTTGTATGTTTAATGCTCGAAAATAAAATACTCTTTGATCTTAAGAAAAAACATGTTTAAAACAATAGAAAAATCATTTCATCGGTTCTACATAATTAATATGAATTTATAAATTCATCAGAATATTTTAAATATGTGAAATAAACATTAAGAAAATAAAAATATGAAATATTACTTAAAATATTGAATTTTTTAGATTTTGGAATAACTTGTATAATTTCACTGAACTGTGTAGGAAAATTCTCCTAGGAGTTTTTGACACAAGTGGTTTTATCTATGTAAGAGAATTTACCATGTAGGTGAATCGGCATAGGTGAAATGACATAGATGAATTATGTAAGAGATCTACATAATGTAATTTATCACATGGGTGATTCGATGTCGACGAATTGAGCACATCTATGAATTTCTTACATACCAGAAATTACGAAATATGTAAATAGATTTAATTCTATAATTCTATAACTAAAACAAACATAGTAAATAAAATAATTGTATTTGGATCTAGTTAAATTATATTTATGAAATTTCATTATATTTCCAAATAATTAATAATTTCCTAAATCAAATTTTTATATCTCATGTTATTATTAAACAAATATAAGAAAAATAGTTTAGGAAAATTGTAGAAAATATATTGAAAACATAAAATAAATTATAACCTAATTTCAAACATTATAGAGTTTGATTCAGAAGTTTATTTATTCTAATAAAATATAGAAAATTTTATAAGCATTCAAAAAATATCATCACTAAATTTTGAATTATGTACCTCAAGATATGGTTAAAATACAGAGAGTAACTGATTCTATAAAATCAGGTATGTGGATTATAAAATGGATACATTTATTTAAAATCAGCTACTTGGATAATGATTTTTCTATAAGGTGAATGGTATATTTTCAATGTAGGAATAATGGAAAACATGTATAAATGATTTTTTAAGGTTTAAAATGACTTATTTATCCTAGAAACACTTAAATACACTTATATAACATGTTATGATCAATAAAAAACATGAAATATAAAGATATTTTAAGCAAAGAAATATTATGATATACTTAAAGTTAAAAATATTTTAATAAATAAAAAAGTAAAAGACTGAAGATATTTAATGGAAATAAAAAAATTAATCATTTAAATTTTCAAAACATAAAGTTATTCAAGGGACCACTTAATAATAAAAAAATCAATAATGCACTAAAATGACCATAATGTATAATTCAACCTTCCTCATAGCAACCTAACAATCTAAAAATAACCATGCATACTAAAAAATCCAACTCTACATTATATATTACAACTATGGAATAAACACTCACTAAAAAAACATATGTCTACAAACTAAGAAAAATAACTTGGCCACTACACATAAATCTAGACTATTACATCCCCTTATAACTCAACATGTTGTACTGAAGAAATTGCATGCCAGTTTTTTCATAAAATTTCATTTTCTCTTCCATCCATCTACTAACCTCTAAAATTCCTCCAAAACCTAGGAGAGAAAAAAATGAGATATATAAAGAAAATTTATTCTTCTACATTATATACCTATCAAAAAA
Organism: Viscum album; assembly: GCA_963277665.1. Classification (NCBI taxonomy): domain Eukaryota; kingdom Viridiplantae; phylum Streptophyta; class Magnoliopsida; order Santalales; family Viscaceae; genus Viscum; species Viscum album. Next base: position 617,544,322 of record OY728136.1, read on the forward strand.
TTATCATCCCAAAGTACCAAAATTGAACCTAGAAGAAAATATAACTCTAAATCCAAAAACCCCTTCATATACCTATCAAATATAAATATGACCATCACATGGTTACAACTCGGACAAAAAGAAGGTATAACCTCAAATAATATCAAAAAAATAATAAAAAAATCAATATCATAACAATATAATATTCAAACAACTTGAGATATTTGTCAAAACTTTTTGAAACACATTTAAAATTTAACTCCACTAAGGCACCATGTCTCCATATTACATGAACTAAAGTAATGAAAATCTCATGGAATACATTCTACTAATGATCCTATATCTCAATAGGTCACTCCATGAATGTCACATCCCCCTAAATATCCAACTCTCCCTATTCAATTATATGGGATTCATTTTCAATATATCATTAAAGGTGTGATATGTGGAAGATATCATGAACCATATCCATTGTAGAGGAAGTGATAATTGTTATTCCACCTCAATAATATGATCCAACACCTCAAAAGGTCTGATAAACTGAAGATAAATAATACTGCCATGATCAAACCCTTATAATACATGATAAGGAGAAACCATTAGAAACACATAATCACCATACTTAAACTCTATATGTCTCCTCGTACAATCAACACAATACTTGTTATAGTCTTTAGAATCCTTCATATTCTCATGAATCACCTACACTTTCTCTATGGTAATCAAGACCAAATATTTTCAGAGAATCACTAACTCTCTAACCCTAGTCGTTTATAATGGAAATATGGAAGTATTCTTATACAAACCCTCAAATGTATCAACACTAATGGAAGTTTAATAAATTTTATTATAGTAAAACGCAACTAACGGAAAGTGGTTTTCCCACAAACCTCCAAAATCGTGAACTGATGCACACAATATGTCCTCTAATTTATAGATCATCTTCTCAGTATGACTATCCATATGTGGATGAATAGAAGTTTTAAGGAATAACTATGGACCAAAATTACACAAAAAATATTCAATACTATCAAGGTAAAACAGGGATATTGATCAGAGATGATCATCTTCATCACCCATGTGGTTTCACTGCATTATCCATAGGAATACTTATAGAATCATCTACCACACTTGACCCTTTGATCATTAAGAAATTGGATTATTTCATCAATTGATCCAAAATAACATAGATTTCATCACCTAATCCTTGATTTTTATATGTAACTATCATGAGATCAATTGATATGTTCTCTAATTTCCATTGGGAAATTCTATTGGGTATATAAAACCTATAGGAGCATAATTCTTGGCCATCACCATCAGTTATACTTAACACCATTACGCAAACTCTTCCATTGACCTCTTCAATACTAGCCACTAAAAATAAATCCTCAATGAATGGTACATAACACATATACCTAGATTCACATTAAAAGGTGGGATATGAGGATCCTGAAGAAAAATATCTTATATCACTAATAGAACAAACAACTTCCCCTTAAATAACACTCTATGATGATCATCCTTTAACCAACCCTCAAGAACGTATCTAAAAACAACATGATCTCTTTGCACTTACTTATAAGGACTTCCTAGTTGTGTCTCTTCCACCCACTAAAACAAATAATCATTCATTTCATCTGATATGGGAAAACTCAATTGATGAATTCCTTTCTATCCAAATAAAAATATGTTAGCTCTCCCACCATCCACCATGAATTCCGAGACTCTTGAGAAATATCTCCCTGATACTTATTATTTTGAGAATTATCTATAACATTTCCTTTCCCCAGAGTGTAAGAGATCTCATATTTATAGTCCTATTAGAACTTTATCCACTACTATTATCATATATTCAAATCTTATTGAGATAAGATTTATCAAAAACCATTGTGATGCATGGGGATAAAAAACCACTCACCAATGAGGTAATAATGTAATGGATTCAAAATGAAAATGACCTATATAAGCTCGAGATCATGGGTAGTGTAGTTACAATCAAGGGGACATAACTTTTGAGACTCATATGAGATCACTTCCCTCTATTATATCAAAACATAACCTAAAATGAGACAAAAAATCACAAAAGACCGTGAACATGACACCTTCCTCTAGAAAGTAAAAATCATCAGAAATGGTCATATTCCACTTCATATACTATAATTACACCTAAAATTGTTATTTCTTTATAAAGGAATGGGATTTCATAACAAAATATGTTTAAGGTGGCATAATACATGATACCTTATACATGATTATTCTACAATATCTTATAAGACTATGGAAATATAAAATTATACAACATTAATAAGATTCCCCCAAGAAAAAATGGTCTCAATATTCAATGGATCAACTGCTACTTACTACTAAGGCATGGAATAACCAAGTAAATATACCTAGAAAATATAGAAATTTTACTTTGATAGATTTATATGAAATTGATTTCATTAAATAACTTCAAGAAAAATCCTAAAATCCCCACCATGGTCCTCCCCAGATCTTGAATACATAAGGATATCATTAATGAACACAATCATAAACTGATCCATAAAGCAATGAAATACTTGGTGCATAAATCCAATGAAAAGGCTAGATTTTTTATGATATAAAATGGTGTAACTATGAAGTCAATGTATCCTAGTTATACAAGAATGTAGTATTTCAAATATCTACATAATTCACCCACATCTGATGATATCCAAACCATATACTGATATTTGAGAACCAGCTAAATTCCTTTAAAAGATAAAATAAATCATCCATACTTATAAGGGAATATTGGTTCTTCACCGTCACTTGATTTAACCAATGGTAATCAATATATAAGCACAAAATACAATCATCCTTCTTTATAAACAACATTAGATCCCCCTAAGGTGACACACAAAGCCAAATGAAAACCTTCTATAGTATTTTATCAATATAAATACTCATATACCACAAGTAAAAGGGTTTTATTAGATAGGAATATATAGAGATTGAAGAGGCAACAATTTTAAACTCAATCCCAAAATCAATGTTACATCAAGGTAGTTTTATCATAACCACTTCAAATAAAACAACATGTAAATCATCCAACACTCTTGGAAGCAACACTACCTAAAATTCCATGGAATTAATCATTAAACCTTATATCAAATACAAAAGGTTTTCTAGCATCCTATGATCTATCCAATGATCCTACCCACTAGTAAACATTACACACTTATAATCTATATCAAAGAAAACAACATTACTTTAGAAAAAATCAATAATAATGCATACAGTATATAACCATTTCATTTCAAGGATGAAGTCAAATGGTTTTATATGAAATTTTAATAAATCACCATATTAATAATGTTTCCCCATCATAATCCCAAAATAATAACACACCTCAAGAAATTTATAATGGCCTTATATTGGTGTGGTCAATAAAAATAGCACTAGATATATCCTCACCTTGAATCCTAGAGCTTGGACTAAGGCAAGTACATTGAAGCATTATGAAATCCTAAATTAAATAAAGTATAAAATAATGTAGAATATATATATATTGTCACTCAAACAATGTCCAGTCCACCTAACGCTGGAAACTCTATAGTGGTATTTTACTACACCCAGCTCGTCTTCCTCAATACCTCTGATAATGACCACCTTCAAAGACATGCTCATCCATATGTCCCAGATGATGAGGAATATCATGCGGAAATATTATATATACTCAATATTCTATCTATTTACTAAATTCCAGATGTCCCTTTTTCTTCTGATGAAGCCTTGAAATCAATAACTACTAATGCTACACCTAAAACTAACAAAATTCCCCATATTAGAAACTAATAGTGTTCTAACACTATAACTAACAATTTTTATATACTCTAAAAGAAATTTAAACAACACCAAAGCTCTTAGTATAGGATTGAAAATTGATAGATTTGGGGAAATAAAAAAGAATAATGTTGATATTGACTCCTTAATATCCAAAACCACAATGTCCTAGATAGATGAGATCCTTCAGGTATAGTAATTTAACTTGAAATTTAATTATATTTATGTTGTAATTCAATTATTATATCACCATCATTTAAATTTTTCACTATTTTAAGAAATTTTAGTGATTAATGTTAAATGAGATTAAATTCATTTTTAGAATTACTAAATTAATATTTCATATAATATTTTCATGTCTAGGCCATAAATTGTTTATTTTAATAATGTGGGGGTGAAAATTATTAAAGAGGCTAATATGAGATTGGTACCATATGGGTTGCGGAGAATAATTATGATCAACCTAGAATCAGTATATAGGACAATGAATGTTGCATCAAACCCTATGCTTATGTACGCCTCTTAATGTAATCTTACAAAAAATCCTAAGAATGTGTTATCGCACCAATGATACCTCAGGAAGACCCCTCTAATAGCATCAAGACTCTTACATATCCCTATGATGGAGATTACAATTATTCAAGCATATAAAATATGTTGTTTCTACTATTTGGTATAAGAATGTACACCCAAAAAAATCCTCTCAATGTTCTCTTATAATCTATCATTGTCCAATAAATTCTCATTCTATAATACAAAATGTCCCTTTATCCCAATGTGACCTCAAGTCCAAATGAATTATACAAACTCTATGAAATGTAATGAGAATTGTTATCCCCTTAACTAAGGAAATTATAGCATAATATGAAGCATTAATTTCTAACCAAAGTAACTTAAACATCCCCAAAACAACATCTTTCAGTGACACAATTCATTTCCAACTCTTGAATCATTTTCCAATAGATAAGAAATGTTTTCTCATAATAAAATACATATTATGTTGAGAATCCATGGTTGTTCCATCACCAAAACCTCCAAAATCCTTCCCATTAGATCTAATGGGAGATGAATCCAAAACAAAAGTTTGATATTTCTAATGAAGGGGAGTCACAAGGAAAATATACATGGCAAGAGGGGGAAAACTAGTATTTTTTATACTCAATTTGAAAACTAAATTTAATAAAGGAGAAACAAAAAAACCATATGAATAATGATATTGGATATAGGTGGATCATGATTCTAGGCACTCAATTCTATTTTTCCTTGATTATTTGTGAAGAAGTTAAGAATGATATATTTATATAAATGGTAGAGGGGTATGTTGTAACAAGGTTTACCTATTTTGGATTAGACAGTTGTATTATTTACTATATTTTTTGAATTTTTATTCTTTTTAAATATATATTTCATATTTTACTTCTTTACCTCCTTATTTTGTTATTCATTAAGAACTATACCTCTGTGATCATATAGAGTTAACATGAAGGCTGTATAAGGAAAATTTATGAGTTTCCAAAGTTCTTATTCATTTAGTTTCATTTTAAATTGAAATATGTTATGATGCAATAATTTTAAATTATGATAGGTTTTTTATGATTATTATCAACCTCATTTTATATATGTTTTCTTTTTTATTATATTATCAATTTCCCATCATCCATATCACTAGTATATGATTGAACCAGTCGATTAAAAGGAGAGTGGTGAATGATTTACTACCAAGGGAGTAAGGAGTATGATCTCTTAATTTATAAATATTTTATTTTCTTCCCAAGATGTATTTTTATTAACTATACACTTTAGGATCCTTAGGTGGGTTGGTCATTCACTATAACACATGAGACTCTACTATAGTAGGTAAAGACAATATCCTAAATTATCATGAATTAAACTATTTATAGAGTATTTATTCATGAATTTATTTAATAGATTAATTTATTAATTTTAAATTTACCAATGTAAATTTATTTTTTAATTCATAATATTTTAAATATCATAGTATAATATTTTTATTTTTTAAAACAATTGTCGGTTTTTAGTCAAGAAATCATTTTTCAAGAAACTTGTAATTATTTGGACTTTTCTATTATATAAGAATGACCTAAAAGTTTATAAAACCTTTTAAGTAATAAAATATAAATTTAGGGATACAAATATATATTTAAAAATAGAATTTTAATTTTTAAATCATATTCTTAGTGTTTTTGAATAAATTAAAATGTTTCTTTAATAAAAAAGAAACATTAAATTTTTTTAAATCAATTATTTACAAGGGACAACCAAAATTATCTTTACCTAAAATCCTCATAACTTATATTTTTTTATAATAAATCATTTTATGTCATTAAAATTAGTATGTGAGATAATTTTATCTTATATATAAATTTAAATCATAAAAATTTTATTTCTCTAAAATTTGTTTTCATTGAATTAAGTGTATTTATTTTAAAAATAACTTTTCAAAAAAAATAAAAATACTATATAATAAAGTTGATATTTAAATTTTAAATTATAATTATAAAATTGGGGAAAATTTTAAATCTTAATATTTTTCATTAAAATTAATTACTAAGTTTAAAAATTAATTTTTTTGATAAAAGTTGAAGGGGTAAATTGAGTTAAAGCATGTGCAAAAATAATAAAACATTTTAAAAATTGACTTATATTTAATTTTTTATATTTTTATCAAATAATAAAATTTCACCTTATAGTTTTTTCTTTTTTTTCCTTTGACACTTGAATATAATCCTTATATTACTGAATATTTTATGGTTACTCCCAAAACCACACTTCCCTTCACTTATAAAAGGGAAACATCTTCACCAATTTAAAACTCACATATAATTCCAATTATCCCTTGTAACTATAAAAATATAATCTCCCTACATCAATATTAGAATAAAAATACTCTTTTGGATCAAATTTATCCTAAGACCTTCAAATTCAAGGAGACTTCTACGGAACATTCGAGTCCCCAATGTGAGTTTTATCAACTACTTAGTTTTATTCTTAATTATATTATATCAATTTCATTATAGAAACACTAGTTTAATGATATTATTATAATTTTTATATTGTAATATTACTATATTAGTTGTATTATTATTATTATATATTAATATAACCCATCCATTAAGAAAAAAACAAAATTGTTGTTTATGTGTTGTGTGGACAACCACCCCCACAACATAATGTGTTTAATTTTCCTCCACAACATTACAATGATAGATATAAGGATAGAATTAAAGGTTAAATATAATTTTTTTGATATAATTAAGGTTTTGGTATGTAAAATTATAAAACCTAGAAATTATATGATCATCAAAATATCATCGTTAATTTAGTCATTTAAAATAATCCCGAAAAAAATATAATCTTTAATTAAAAAAATTTAAGATATTAATATCCATTAATTCTTCTTAAAACTACATAAAACTATAAAATATAATGATAATGAATGGTAAAAAATATCATTATGCCTCAATTATAATGATATTATAAAAAACATCCTCATAATCATTAATTAAATCATGGTATCTTCATGTTTGTGTCAGTTTGACCACCTAATTAAACAATACAATGCATTTATTTCATTTAATACTATGAAAATTTATTTAATAGTATAATAATATATAATTTTTAAATAATTTTTTCATTTTTGATATATTATATCATTATATAATTCAACAATTAAGGAAATACCCTTCATTTGTCAAAAAACACAAAAACATGTTTATTATCCACTTCATCATCATGGACAAGGTCTAAAACACTCCTGAAAAGAATTTAGAACATCATAAATTATTATAAATAATTACTAAAATTAAATTTCATTACCTTTGAATAATGGAATTTTTAAGAATAATGAATAAGAACAATGCTATTGTGAAACTAGTACAAGCGATCAAAAATATGACCGCTGATATGGAAAATATAAAGAATTCATATATAGAATGAATATTTTTTAATTGTATTTATAAAAATAGATATCAGTAAGGTTATTAATTATTTGATTAAGATATATATTTTTATGATACAAAAATTTGAAGTATATTAGTGGAAGTTAGGACAATAGATAAGGGTTTTCCATCTCAAATTACTATCTTTGAGACAAAATTTTTATTATGCACCTAATTTTGTTTATGTGGTTAATAAACTACATATTTGAGGTATTATATCATGAAATAATTTTATTTATGATATTTTAAGATCTTTTTTTAAGCCCTATATTTAAAGAGTTTGTGATTGAATTTCTACCCAAGACCTAAGTGGGGTTTTCCTATCTCAATTTTCATTCTTTGGGACTCAAATTATAATCACCACCTATTTTATTTTTGGTGGTGTGTAAAATTATATGGAATAATTTTTTGAATATTACTCATTAAATTTAAGGTATTTACACGTAGATATTTTTATCCCTCTCTCATATTCTTTTGATTCCATAGTTACCTTGTAATGACCCAAAGCATTATAAATGAAATTCTCTTTTTGAATGAATAAATGCCTTATTAAGAGAATTAGTTATAGAAAACGCATGCAATAATTTTTTTTAGACCATTGTATAATAAGATTGGTCATATTTAAAATAATAGTTATAATATATTCATTTTATAGTGATCAGTAAGATTGTTTTATATTGAGGATTGCGCTAATGTTCAATTCACATAAATGGATGGAGTGATGTTCTCAACCAGTAGGATCATACCTTATGAATTCCAATTATCAGAGCTTTCAAAAAATATGGTGTCACTAGTATATTACCTTAAATAATACCAATATGATGTTTAATAAGTAAAAAAATTAACAAAATAATATTTAGTATAAGTTCAAGATTATCGAGATCACAACCCAAACCATGTTCCTCAAACCACCCCAAGAAAGTAAAACCATCTGGCACCTTACACTTAAAGAGTACATTGGTTTAATAACGGTTTGTTTATGTATACCCTATTAGTATGATTTTTTTTTTATTTTTTAAAAAAATAATTATTATTTTTATAGATTTTCATTAGTAATTAATATATACAATTATATATGAATTTATGGAAATCATATTTTAATACAAGGAAACCAAAATTGTATTTTGGTAAAATATGTGGTTTTAACACTATTTTTGAAAAATTAATGAATTTTGAAATAAATATTAATTATATATAATATTTTTATTAAATATTATTGGTAACCAAATGGTAATGTAATTTAACGAAGTCCAATGTAATATTTATAAGGGTTAGAGAATTGTTATTATAATAAAACAAGTATATTTCGATAAATATGAATATTTATTTTTAAGTGTAAATTTTCATATATATATATAGAATTATTTCTATAAAATAGTTTTTTTAAAAAAAATTTCTCATCATAATTAGGCAATTTTGAATTTTTCAAAATTCAATGAGATAATCGATTTTTTGAGTAAAAATTAAATACGATATATATATGACATGTATTACGCCATCATAATGGCCCAACAGTGATATAATAAATGATAAAAATGGAATAAAATGACAAATACATATTTAAACTATAAAATAATGTTTTTTATTCTATTTTATTAATTTTATAAACCCTTAATGAATCCTCTAAAACCTATATTATATTTTACGGTTTTAAAAATCAATTTTTTATGAACATGACTCGATTCCACATCACCAATGGTATTATTTTAATATTTTAGGTTACTTGATTAATAAAATATTGAAAATTAATCCTATTTGTTTGAAACAATGGTCAAAACCCATAGTAAATTGTGTGGTTTTTAATATTTTATTATATAGAATCCAAAACTATGTTTAGAAATTAATAAAGAATTAACCTCTATTTTTCTATAAATACCCACCAAAACTCTTGATTCCCTTAACTAAAAACACATTTATCATAACTTTAATCTAACTATAACTCTCTATATGAATATAAATTCGTTTCACCTTTCTTAATAAAATTCTCCAATGCTTTTAGAACCACCCTCTCATGGTATGTGATTCTCTCCTCCTCTTTATTCACACACTTTCTTAGTGTCATGCCATTTGATTTTCAATATTACATGTTGGAATATGTTTTCAAAAATACCTTTTACTATAATTAAGATTTAAAAGTAATGATATACCACATTTCTATCACATTAAATTCTTATATTAATATGTATGTGCACCCATTATGATGATGAAATTACCCTTTGATTTTCCATGAAAAACATTTGTGTAGTGGTTACCCATCCAAATTTATACTCAAGGGTATTCACCTACATTTTCCTATAGTTAATTTATTTTCTATTTACATCTATATAACTCATAATCCTTACTTTTGGTCTTAAAAAAATTATGAAATTTTTTCTTATGTTGAATGATCTATGTGGAACACTAATGCATTTCAACTATGTTATGATGTCTTGGTGGTTATTCTTGACTTATGATTATAATATAATATTTATTTTGTTTCCACATAATTATATTTCCTTGATGTTATCATCTTATATATTTATTATATATTTGTGTTTATGATTCTCTAACTTTTATATCAACTTGGTTTTCCTCTTGATATGCATGTATTTCTTTTCTCATGTTATACTTTGATTAATCCCTTATCGAGCATTATAGATAACCTATTTCTTATATATTTCATCAGGTTTTAATTTTTAGAATTATAAGGTTGATGGAATATAAGGGAATTTTTGGGAGTTTTTAAATAATGTTTTTATAACTAAGTTTTATTCCCTTTTGTTGTTTATCTAAGCACCAAAAGACATCAGGCCACATAATCTTTTGTGATTGTATAAAGTGTATCTTTATGTAATAAATCATGAATTAAGTGTATTAAATATATGGGTTGTCATAGTTTTTATCATAGAAAGGTCTAGTTATTTTGGGTATTAGGATTAGTAAACATTAGTGAAATCCTTAAGGATAAGAATAATAATATGAAAACATCCATAAATTTTGGTAGAGTTTTGAGTAAATGGATTCCATGAAATAAAACCATTGTTTAGATACTACAAGTGTATGTGGATCTCACATAATTATACATAGGGGTAATAACTCCAAAAGGGTGTATTGGGTATAAAATATAATGTCACCAAAATATGATTTATTGGGAACCTGGTTTGAAACTCCGGGGGGATATTATTTAGTAAATGCACAAGCACCTTAAGAACCAAAAAAAAGGAATAAGAATGCCCATAAATTTTTATTCTAGGAAATATTTCGTTGATAACATAGATTGAAACCCAGAAGTTCATAGGTTAAAAAATGTATGATATTTATGATTTATCACTTAAATGTTCATAGTTTCCCTTTTATATGGTTAATTGTTTAAAAAATTTCATCCCTAATATTCCTTTAATTTTGTTCAACATCAGGGTATATAACTGAATAAAAATTAATTTTTTATTATCATAAACCCCCTTTTAAGTCTTTAAGGGGAACCAAACATGACATAAATGACATAAAAACAAGCAAACCACCATGATAAAAATATTCAAGGCCAAAAAACTCATCCAAGCCTATACAGAATAGCCCCTACCCAGCATCAAAATCATGAAGATTAGCTTCCTTCTACTCATTGTTTCTTGGCTAGTTGTCTCATTCATGAATGCACGGGCCCGGTACAAAGGTAAATTCCAAACCCTCACAAAAATCCAATTCTAGATATCAATAACCATGATAAAAATCTCTGCTCTGAACCTCATCTGGATAAAAACATTGTAAGAGAAATAGTATCGTCATTCCTCAAAATGTGAACTGTAGGGCCACAAGAAAATCAGCCCAACAAAAATCATATCACAAAGAAAAAAAATATCACATATCAAACCTTAACAAAACACCTTCACCATTAATATTCACAAGTCAACCTACACTAAGACAACAACTCAGATGAACCTAGTCGTGATCCTCCAGACTCCCACCAACACTACAGTTCTTAGAGAAACCGAAAGATGATCCAAGAAACTTGAAGTTAATCCTTTGTCACCCGGGATTGTATACCCAACACTACACCAAGGGAACATTGATAATGAGGGGTCTAAGCTGATCTAAATCTGAAACGCTACTTTGGGCATGGATCTATTTAGATCTGGACCCCACATGCACCCTCAATGGAGTCCAATGTTAGCAGACCATATAAAATGGGGGAGAAAAGCCATGGGAAGTGACAGAGATGAACCAAACCCCACAAAACAGATCCACCATTTCAATTGATACATTTATCCAACAAATTCCTATGAATTTATGTTAATCTTGTAATCCTTTAATCATGAAACAAATGATAAAAGCCATTGAAAGGATATTCTTTATAATTCAATAGTCTGATCAAGGGATAGTAATTCCTCAATTTATAATAAGAAGGGAGAATCAAATCAATGGTTTATGTTGATAAAAAATACAAATCTATAAGAGGATATCAAAGTGATTGAATGGAAAGAATTATAGAAAATGTTTTTTGATAATTTTACTCAAACATTCTATCTTAAAATGGATACATATTTCTTAATCCTTAAGAAAAAGGATGATGAATCCATCATGGTATGTGAGGAAAGCTTCACAATACTTGTATGATACACCTTCATCTCTATTATTGACCATAAAGGTAAAGTTGAATACTTATTTGGTGGTCCAAATCCATGTTATTCAAAATATTTGGTGATTTTATACTATGGTAGCTATGAGAAAATTGTTTAATGGTCCCTAAAAGTTGAAATGTTGATCATTGAATATGAAGGGTCTCATGGGTATAGATATAGGAAGTGTAGAATAGACTTTAATTCTAGGGGAGTAATGGAAAAATATCATGATGAAAAAAAATTCAACATCCCACTTGTAAAAATTATTGGAATAATAATATCAAAAATTACCTAAAGGGGAAAAAGAAATTACTTAGATATGGGAAGGAAGAGCACCAAGATATTGAATGCTAGCTAGAGAATCCCACCAATGTGATAAAATAAAGTAATTCTTATATAAACCCTCATCCTATTGACCAATGTTTCAACTTAAAGTAATAAGGACACTATGAAATCAATGTACAAATTCAAGGTTTATCAAAGATAACTAAACAATAATTTATAAGTCTTAGAGATAAAGGGAGAAATTATTCCATTAGAACTACTAGGGTAGATCCTAAAAATTACAAGGTGATGAGTATTCTAGTTAATCATTCATGGATAGTGAACTTTCTAATTAATTATAGTTATATTCATTCTTTCATATCATTCTATTTTAGTTGAACTATTAAAAAACCACCTCAAAATAGTGAAGTGGAGCTATATATGAAAATGGAAAATGTGGAAATTTTCATCCCAAGTACATAAATTATTCCTTGTCCATATTTGTGTGTTTATTTTCCTAGAAACCCATTAGATAGCCCCTTTAGATGAAATTGATACAATTATGGGTATAGATTAAATTTCCTTATATAGTTCCAACATAAATTGCTGAGAGAAGGAAATCAACCTCTATATCCCAAATCATTATATGATTCTATAAAATTGAAAGGGTGGGATGAATATCCTTTTTAATCATCATATAAATCATGGATATTCTTGCCTCATGAAAAGGAATATATATCTAAAATTATTGATACTAATGAAAAGGTAATCCTTGATAATAGTCTCATTATAATAGAATATAGTGATGTGCTTCCCAAAGAATTTTTTCAACTTCTTCCAAGTCATTTGGTTAATTTATCAATCAAACATATACCAAAATATTTACCAATATCCAAGACTCCATATAGAATAGAAATTTTTGAACTTCAATATATAAAGAATATACTATAGAAAAATATAGATAAAGTGTTATATATGACTAACTGTTTCACAATGCGGTGCATTTATCCTCTTTATTAATAAAAAGTATGGGTCAATGTGCCTCTGTGTTAATTATAATGAAATCAAAAAGGTCATGATACAGAAAAATTATCCTCTATCATGAATAAATTAATTTATCGATCAGATGTAAGGAGATCAGTAATTATCTAAGGTGGATCTTCAGTTCAGATATTATGAATTAAAGGTAAAGGAGGAGGATATCCCCAAGGATGATTTTCTTATAAGGTATGGGCACATTGAGTTTATAATGATTACATATGGACTAACTAATTATCTATCTATCATTATGTTATTAATTAATATAATCATTAGGGGTTAATTTAAAAAAATTATTAGCCTTTATAGATGGTATTCTTATCTACTCTAAAAGTAAGAAGGAACATGGGGAACATTTTAATGTTGTACTGAAGACCTTGCTAATGGAAAATTTATATTCAACTTTAGTAAATGAGTGTTTTTTAGGGAGTATGTAACATTCCTAAGGAATTTAATCACTATAAAATGAATATATATGGATCCTTTTAAGAAAGAGGCAATTGATGGATGGTCTAGAAAAACATTTATGATAGATATTCATAGTTTCCATGGATTATCTAGGTACTATCATCAATTTATGAGAAACGTTTCATGATTTTCAGGACCACTAACTAAGTTAACTTAAAAGGCAGGGATGTTTTTCTTTACTAATGAATTCAAGGAGATAATTAAAGAGTTAAATAAGAGGCAAATCGAAGAACCTATTCTCACATTACCAACCATTGGTGAAGGATTTTTATATATAGTGGTGCATCCAAAAAAGGATTAGGTTGTGTACTCGTTCATTATGAAAAATTAATAACTTGTTCCTCTAACCAATTATATATTTATGAGTAAAAAAATCCAACCCATGACCTAAAATTAAGTGCAATTATCTTCACATTAATGATTTGGATACATTATCTCAATGGGGAGACTTGAGACATATATACGGATCATAAAATATTTAATTATATATTCAAAAAAAAGTAGATCAATGTGTTCGAACAAAAGTGGTTTGATATGATCAAGGATTATGATTGTTGAATCCATTACCATCCTGGGAGGGCAAAAAATGTGGGGGGATACTCTGAGTAAAAAGGATCATGTAACCCTGTACATGATGAGGATTTAAATGGATCCAATATTCCTTAACATTAAAAGGATATTCATGGGAATAATAAAAGGATATTTATCCTAAATTTTATAAATAAATTCTCAACCATCCATTCTTAAGAGGACAAATGAGGCCTAAAAATATGATGAAGAGATAAACTGAATATTCCAAGGTTTTAACTTTCCTAAAGATTGAGTTATAAGATTTAGAACCTAGATATGTATCCCATAAAAACCATAACAGAAAGAATTACTTATGGATGATGAATATAGATTTTCATTCTCAATTCATCTAAGATGCACTAATATTTGAAGAGATCTAATGCAAACATTCTAGTAGGATCACATGTAGAGTGATATTTCTGAATTTATAGCTTGATACTTGGTATTCCAATAAGTCAAGGAAGGGAAACAGAAATATAAGGGTATGATGAAACCATTTACCATACTAATATGAAAATGAGAAAACATAGACATGAATTACATTATAGGACTCCCTAAGACATCTAAATGAAATAACACTACCTATGTCATACTTGATAGTATAAAAAAGTCAATGTATTTCATTACTATCAAGGAATATTTCTCTGTTGAAAAAATTTCTATGAGATACATAAGGGAAGTGGTAAGACTGCATGGACTGACACTCTCCATTATATCTAATCAAGATCTGAGGTTTACCTCAAGGTTCTCGAGAAGCCTTCAGAAAGCGTTGCATACATACCTAAGTTTCAGTACTTCATTTCACCCTTAAACAGACTGTAAAACCCCAATAGTTTAGAGAATAATATTCTTTTCAATATTTTTTGTGACATGGAACACTTATCTTAAAAAAACCATGAAATATATTTCTTTAAATTTATTCTATTTGTTAGATTATGATACACAAAACCCCGAATCCTTTTGAACCATAATATAGTATATCATAATAACCTAGTCATTAAAATGGTGGGTATGAATAGGAATAACTAATTAGAAACAATATATGGTTTTCACATTCATAAAATTAATTCAATGGTTATCTATTGATTATAAACAAAATAGTAATCATTTTAAGTAAAATGGAATGTTTTCTAAAAAATTATAATTTTCTAAAAAGTTTTCTCATCGTGCTTTGCATTAATACTTTAAATTTAATTTTTAACAATTTTAAATTATTTATTTTAAAAAATTAAATTCATTTTTTAAATCCACAAGTAAAAATTATCTTAGTGTTATTTTAATATAATTTCTATAAAATATTAATATTCAATGAATAGTGAAAAAAACTTGTTTTTATTGAAAACAATCATTCATTTAATGAATTTAAATGATGTATTTTAAAATAAAATAGTTTTAAAACATAAATTTGTGAAATTATATTATAATAAATACAATTTAGGTTATTTTAATCAAATTTATTTTGATTTATGACATTAACTTTTTCAACATGTATGAAAATTCTCTCTATAGAAAACCTTTTTTCATCACGTCTGTAGAATTAATTTTAAATTAAATTCATCCAATTATATGAAATAAATTTTTAAAAATGGATCAAATATATTTAATCAACCTAATTAATATTAAATAATAAGTTAAACTTAATTTTTTTCATAATAAATAGTAAAAATTAATAATAACGGTTACATTTAAAACAGGTTTACATGAGGGTTAAAGTAACAAAGATAATGGTTAAAATGACATATAAACTTTTAATAGTTATATTTTATGGACATATTTTAACATTATATAATATATTTGTTTTATAATAAACCATTTTAATCCATTAATAAACTAAAAAACCTGGGTCGTATCACTTTTTCTTTTCAAAAATTTCAAGTGTGTCTTTTCCCCACTTATAAAAGTTCAACCCATCTCTTCATATATTCACACATCCAAATCCTTTTAGTTCATCCATGACCTTCCAAAGTATTTTCCTTAAATCCATACTCAAATAATATATTCATTAGTTTTATTATTAAACACTTTTACGAAGGCCTTAGGTATAACCCTACAAAGGCTCTCTGAAGAAGCAGTAAAATTCTGAAACTTGTGTTTTTATTTTATTACTTGTTCCACCTCATTTAAATATTATAAAAATATACAAAAATAATAATATAATATAAAATAATATATACTTGTATTATATTATGTTAATTCAATAACATATATCTGTCTTCACTTCTATCAAATAGGAAACAAAATCGTAAATCGTGTGTACGGTGGACTACTGCCTAACGAACCAATATAACTCATTTTCCATCACCACCCTCACGGATGGATATAATGATGTAATTAACATATATATATGATATTTGTTACATTTATATACTTTTTTATTAATTATAACAACAATACATACTTACCTTACACCCATTTAAAAAACAATAATGTCGCTCGTGCGTATGTGTGGACTCCAACCACCACATTGCGATTTGAAATTTTTTTATTTTATTTCCCAATTCATGGTAATAAGGATATATTTAATGAATATATATGATATATTTTATATAATATTATCTCTTTAATTTTGAAATATTATTTACCCTTCTTATTTTACATCTACTGGAAAAATAGAAATAGTATTCATGTGTACGTATGACCTGATGTTTCCATGTACGGTTTAACGCATTTTTTCATATATAAATTTTATGGACTATTATAAATACTCATATAATGATTATATATTATTTTTATATCATTATTAACATTATATATATTATTTAACCAGGATAAATGTAAAATTATATAATTTACCAAACCAAAACATACATGAAAAATGAAGCAATTATCACCTAAAACATTGATTTTGACAAAAAAATTGAAACAAAACAAGTCATATAACACTATAATTAAATAGTATATGGTATAAAATATATTATTATATTAATTTAATATACTTATAATAAATATATTTGTATTATAAAGTATTTAAGGATGCGTATGAAGGAAATCATACAAGAGGTTAGGGTTTTTCATCACACTTTTACTTCTATCAGACATATGACAAATTCACCAATTAGTTATTTTATTTGGTGTATATACTTACTCTTAGATATTTTATATCAATAATTATTTCATCATCATATTATTTTAAGTTTCATTAATATTTATTTCTTTCAGAAACTTATAATTCCTAAATTACCAAAGTTGTAATGGTTTATGTTACAATCTCATTGTTTATCGAGATTTTTAATGATTAATTTTCAGATGACACAATATTATAATACATATTTCAATAAACTAATTAAGTTTATTTTAATATGGTTATTCATATAGAATACATTTCCCCCCTCATTTTCCTCTCTTTAAGAATAAGATACCAAAAAAACATTTTTAAATAAAATCAACTTCATTTCTCTCTTTGGTCATAAACACTTTTTCTCCTATATCCATATTTTCTAAAAAAAGTTTTAAAGAATGTTTTAACATTCTAAGAATTATTTTTACAATAATATTTTACCCATTTTTTAATTTTAACAAAATTGTTTTAAAGTAATCTTCTATTCATTTCTTGAGTGCAGAAATTTTAACCTTTTTAGAATAGTGTGAATGGAATGCTTTTTTAAATTGTATGGTGTATATGTAATTACCCTCCATCATAACCACTCGTAAATTTTAAACTTACTTTAAAATTTTATAAGGATACATTGAAATAATTTATTTTAATATTATGGAATTTTTTCAGTTTTTGGAAGTGATTTTAGAATTGAAAATGATATTTTATTCAAGAATATATTTAATGCCATTTTTAAATTATTTCTATTATTAGATGAAAAAAACCATTTCTCACTTATTAAACATTTGGAATATGTTGTAATTATACCATATTTATTATTTCTATTTATATTTTATGATTATTTTGAATGGGTATGTATTATTTCGATAAAATTCTCCATGTTAATTTAAATGGTTTAGGATCTTGTTTATTAATTCGGGAAAGTATTAACATTTCATATGCTCATTTTTAAAAATGAAAATTTATGTTGATTTTGTTTCACCCCTTTTATATGAGAAATTAATTGGACTTTTTAAATGATGGTAAGGTCCTGATATATCCCCTTGGATCATCATTAGGTCTCATGAGACAAACTAGATTGGGTTTTGGAGAGGAATTACCTAGTTATATATATGTACTAACAAAAACACTTAATGGTATTTTAGATATATTGGAAGTATTCAATGATGGTATGTTTTAGATGTTCCTAATTATTCATTCAATCATTATGAATTTATTTCATGTGATTATTTTATTTGTTAAGATGTTCATGGATGAGTTTCTAGATCATGATATTATTTATGTGGAATTATTTCATCAACATTTTTTCAAGCCATATTATTATTCATGTTAAAGTTATTGATTAAATGACATGTGTTTCAGTTATTTTTCTTTCCATATTGACTATGACTTATTCATTCATGATAACTTTTGAAATAAATATACCCTTTTGAGTAACTAATCTCACCCCTTTATTATATTTCCTTTCCCCAAGATTCCATGAAATGTTTTATGGTTTATATGTAGGGACATTCTAGAGGAAATAAAGATGATCTCAACGAAAATAGTTTGTTTTAATTTATTTTTTCAAATGTATATCAAATTCAAGTATGTATCTAGTTTATCAAGACTACTAAACTATTCATTTAATTGGTATTTGATTACTTTCATATAATTCCAATGTAATAAAGTAACCACTAACTCTGGGTTACTAGGGTCGGGGTATTTACGATTGATGTCAGATCTTGTTTATTAGAAACCATAGGAACTAGATTTAGGAAAATATATAGTATGAAATATAACTCTATGATATTCTTTGAAGATAAATATTTAAGAACATTATAATGTTTGGTTGGAAAATATATTATGTGTTTTCATAGAAATACATCCTTGTCAGGATACTAAAAGTGTAAATGGTTCTAGAATAGTAGTACTTAGGGTTGATAACTCGGAAATGGGTACATTGGTCTTTACTCGATCAACTATTAGTGCATGAAAATGGTACATACTGTATACTTGGTTATACACTCGTGTGTTATATGATTGGAATTATTAAGATTTTCTTTACCAACCAATATGAAGGATTTAAAAATATTTTTATTATTTGAAAAAATTCCCAATGAAACCATGATTATGATTATAGGATTATCTACGCACAAATTTTTCAATTTATGTACTGTATTTCACTTATTTTGGGACTATAAATAATTTTTCATAATTTTATGATCTAGTCTCGTTTATTTCATTTTTAATAAATATATCCTTGTGAAAGGAATGTGAACAATATCAATACATGTACTCCATATATGGATTTCCTTCATGGTCAATATAATTAATCTAGAATTGGTAAATATATTTCCATATTCATGTAGATGAATTAGGTTATGATCAAGAACAATGACCATATGGAGAAACTAGTTGATCCACCATGTAGTGTAATAATTATATACTTCTTCATGCATTAGAAACTTCCATCATTAAATGGATCTAAAAATTGATTTGCATTTGATCAAAGGATAGGTTCCTTAGATAATATATTTCTCACTCTGAGAAGTAATTAAAGGTATAAGGAAGTCATGGTAGATTATTATCTCTTGGTAGATGTGGATCAATGGTGTTCATTAATGAAAAACACTAAGGATAAAGAAGAAATAAAAAAACATGGAGTGGAAGGATTTAAGGTACCCTTATTGGAAAAATATTTTCCTTATGAAAAAAACAAGATATATAGAGATAATTTAAAATTTTAATACAAAAGGAAGATGAAAATTTGGCTATGAA
Organism: Viscum album; assembly: GCA_963277665.1. Lineage (NCBI taxonomy): Eukaryota > Viridiplantae > Streptophyta > Magnoliopsida > Santalales > Viscaceae > Viscum > Viscum album. The sequence continues at coordinate 617,564,820 of OY728136.1, forward strand.
TAAATTGAACTTTAAAAGGATAGCAAGGAATGAAATGGAAAAAGTCAATAAACCAAAGAGAAATGTTGATTATTTTGTTGATGGTATTAATCCAATACTTCAAAGGGTACTAGTCTCCCAAACTTTCTCAATATATGAGGATATAGTATCAGGTTTTATCAAGATAGATAAATAATTATTTAACTCCTATTTATTTTAAGAGAAGCAAGAGAATATGAGGATAAAAGGGAAAAACATTTATGGGGAAGAAGGGAAATTGGGATTTTTCCGCTTGTGATAATTATGGAAAGAATCATTGTGGTACTTTATTTAAGGTAATTGAAGTTTAATTCAAGGGTAGATATAAATTCCATCAAGCACTTGAACGAAAGGGTTATAAAGAAACCTTGAATTTATAGTGTTTCAACTCTAAGGATATGAAGCACTATGCAAACGAATTATGCAAACGTCAAGGGAATATACCTTAGAAAAATCTATGAGATCTAGGTAATAATTATGTTATTAATAAAACCAAAATGAAATGATTAAATTTATTATGTATTTTTATTCAATAATTATGTTGTAAGATTATTTTCGACAATGCTATTTTGGTTATAAGAATCACTCAATGCATAAGGATTGTACTGTAGTATTTTTTCCATAAGGATTTGAAACCATATATTGAATGGTACCAATGGCCTAGAAAATTCATTTGAGGACCAATTTTATTTTTGAGTATTTTAATAATTATTTTGGGAAAATAATTGGATTTATATTAATATGGTTTTAGAAAAAGGAAAAAATGCATACCTGGTGACAACCCACCACATCTGGTAAAGATGTGGGGCTTGAACCCACAACCGAAGGTTGATAAGGGTACAATGCCTTCCACTGACCAACATAATGTTCTAGTTAAAATGAAATTAATTTTACTTAAATTATTTGATGTTTAAATACTTATGGAATGTATTAAGTTGAACTTTGTGGTTCACTATTGAGTTTTATATATTTATGTATTATATTGGATCACTCGTGCTAACCAGATTGGTTTTAGTAAAGATTTATAGCTATAGAAAAGGAATTTTAACTCTTCTAAGGATATTATGATTAACTAAAAGTTAATTTTATTTTTTTTATATATGATGAATTAATCTTGGATATTTATTTTTTAGAGTAATAAATCAAATATGAATTGATCAAATTACAACCAAAAGAAGAAATTGTGCCGATGAAATATAAATATATCAAGCAATTATATTTCCATATGTTCTAAGTCTAGATGGTAATTAAATTAATTAAATGTAGTAAAAGAATTTTAAAAATATAATTTTATCCTATTACCTTCATTTCAATCAATGATTTAATGTTTTTTGGTTATTAACTTTCTCTTGACCATTCACTTTCTTTTGACTAATGATCACTATCACTCTTTATATGTATTTATTATTTTCCTTTTTTCTATATTTTCAATTCCCAATAATATTTTTCTACTAGAAACCTAGTTATGTGTCATAATATATAACATTCATACTTTTATTGCCCTCTTATCAAGTGAATGTTTTATTAACCCTTTCATGATATGGGTTTTCATTAAATTTTATACCAATGATGACCAAAATAAAGTTGTTAGGGTGAAATTTATTTAAGGGGGGTAGAATGTAAAACCCCAATATTTTAAAAGAATAAAATTATGTTCAATAGAATATTTTACCTACAACACTAAGATTAAACAACCCAAAAAATATATTTTTTAAATTTAATCTATTAAATATCTTATGATACATGCAACCCCGAGTCTAAATTTATTGTAATATAGAATACCATTATAACCTAGACATTATATTAGTAGGTATGAATAAAAATAAATAAATTATAAAAATTATACGTTTTACACATGTATAAAATAAATTCAATGGTTATATATTTATTAGAAATAAAATAGGAATCATTTTAAAGAAAATGAAATGTTTTCTGAAAATCTTTATTTTTCTAAAAGATAATTGCACTTTACGAACAAACTATAAAATTTATTTTTATCACTTTTAAAAATTTTATTTTTGAAAACATAATTAAAATTTTTAAATAATAATTTTATAATTATCTTAGAGTGATATTTTGATAATTTTCTGAAAATATCAATTGTAACATTCCCCGATTAGGCACTCTCTCATGTGGCTAAAAAGGGTTGTCTATGAGACATCAAGCGCACCTCCCTCTATGAAAGAGTTTATTGACTAGTAGAAAAGGTGTTAAATTTATAGTGGGGAGACTATACCCCCCTAGTATGAAGTGTAACAGTAGTAGAAATAATCTATATAAACAAAATAAATCATAGTATAGAAATAACATAAACCAATAATAAAGGTCAACTAAATAATCTAGTAAATAATAAAAGAATAATGTAATGATGTGATGAAATGTAACAAAATGTCATTATAGGAAAAAAATTAATTAAAATGCTAGAACAATCATGTAAAGACTCAAAATTCCCTATTCTCAAACCCCATATCGGTCTCACCTCAAACTCCAGCTCATCCAATAAGAAAAAATCAACTGGAAGTTAATTTTCCCTTATCTAATCCTACATCCACATAATCTTCTCAGTTACCAAATGGTTGAACAAATTGGGTGTGATTATAACTCAATAGGTCGACACCACCATTTTTAAAATAACCATTCTAACAAGAATTGTATGCAATAATGAAGATAAACAGGTGTATTAATTAACTAAAAAATTAATAAAATACAATAATAACTAAATTTGGATTCAATATGAAATATCTCTAACCATGTATCATGACCATTCCAACCATAACCATATAACCATGGTACAAACAACTTTCTTTGACATCATGTCACAATATCTTTGAGTGTGTCTCACAACCATTCCAACCACAACCATATAACCATGATATAAAAACAACAATCCAATTCAAATATCTATAAGAATTACAGCATCTGGTTCAAACCCTATAATCATTATAGCATGGGATTGGGTTGAGCCCCCTAACTATAAGAATTATATTATGGGACTAGTTTAATCCCACTCAATATCCGCATTATAGCATATATGTGTTTAAGTTCAATGGTTATACCTAATATATAATAATTTCAACAAGGAACACATGATTTGTATTAATAGCATAGATATAGCAATATAAAATCATAAGATACCATGGTTAATTATGTGAATTACCATTTTTCTTTTAATTACCACTTTCATTTATATCACAAAGGATCAATAGTTAAAACAATAAGCAATAAGCCAAAACTTAGGGACTCTATGTCAAGCAATCCCTTAAGGTTCCATTTCATTATAAACACACTTTAATATATTAACCAGTTAAATTATATTAATGGTTACCTAGACCTAAAGGTATTCATAATCTAGGTCTATAACTAATTGAAACCAATGAACTCTAAGGAATAATCTCATTCATTATTATTAAAATTAACGAATACGTTGCGTTGGAACAATCACAATATTGCATATACTTGGAAAATATAAAAAATAGGGTTAAAATTATAACCCCTAAACATTAACTAAATATCCAAAAATGATTCCAATGGGAGACACCCAAGGAAAAGAAATTGAAGATGATCGTAAAGTGGTTCATAGTTCAAAAATAATCAATATCAAAACCAACAATTCACACAGTCAAAGGATTTCAACGTAATGGTTGGTGGACCAAGGGAGATAAGGGAAAATATAACCAAAAATACTTAACAATGTATTTAATATGTTATTGGGATGTCTGTAAGGTAGGTTTTCACTCCAAATTTTCATGGATGATTCCCTAGGGTCGATAGGAGAAGACTATAGTGAGATTAAACAAAAAAAACCTCATGGAATACATTAAAATAGTGGGTTGTGTAATTAAATATAATGTAATCAAATTACCAATAATCTAATTATTTTTAATGGAATACACCAAAAAACTCATTACCTAAGATTATTTTACTAAAAACACCCAAACAATACAAGATGTGTAATCCATTTACATAGTGTGTAGATGTTTTGCAGATGGTTTTTCAGACCATATTTCTTATAAGTAGCCAAAACCCCATTTAAATCTTCTCAACATACCAATAACCCATTGTAGAACAAGAATTATTTATACTCAAACTCCATTAAATAAAAAAATTAAATCCCTAAACTTTAAGATGTTTTCACCAACAAAGGCTCTCCACATGGATCCCCTCTGGTTTTTCTCAAGTATCCTCAAAACCCAAGGTTTTTTTATTAAAATAAGAGACATACATGATGTAAACAACACTATGGTGTTAAGATAATGAAAACTAAAATAGAATAAGTTTAACAAAAAACTTAGAGATAGATGTACCTGAAAGAAGATAGGATATTACAACCTCCCCTCTATATAACATCTTTTCTCGAGCTGATCCCAGCATCACTGTATGGTCTCGGCAAAAAATTATGGAAATTGTATTCTCATGTTAGACTCCCTCTCCCATGTCGCCTATAAAATTCACCCATGCTGCCACTGTACTCAAACCAACTATATATTCCTACACCAATGATATTTCTCATTTTGATCCCTGACCCATATATGATACCCCTCAATGAAAGCATCAGTAGAATGCTCAATTTATTCTATGTCTATTAAATGGCAAGGGTTTGGATGATATCAACAAATATGTGATATGTTAAAAATGTCATTCATGGAACTGTATCTTGGTGTAATGGCTAAATGTTATTCCATGGGAATAACCCTTGAAAATATCTCAAATGGCCAGAAAAACCTGGGGGTTACCTTTCCCAGTTTCCTAATATAGTGTTTCCTGAATCTAGGTGACACCTGAACGAAAACGTGACAACCAACCTAAAATTACATAGGCCATATTTTATGGAAACTATATGAATTATTCCTTCTCTGTGCAGTCACCAATCAATGTCTGATCATCTGAACCAGCTCGGATGTCTCTTATGTGATACTAAGCCAATAAAGTGTTGAATCACCTACCTCTAACTTAAAAAGAGTCCAATATCACGACCTTCTATATAAATCCTCAAAATTATCCATTTGTATTGATTGTTGTAAGCTATTATTATATAAAAATTCCATGAGTGTCATATGCTTCTCCCACGAATCACTAAAATCCAAAACACTATCCCATAACATATCATCTAGAACCTGAATAGTCCACCTAGATTAACCATTAATCTATGGAAGATAGTATGTTCTAAAAATATCATGTGATCCCAAATCCTTCTGAAGACCCTATTAGAAACGCAATGTGAAATGGGGATCTATGTCAAAAATGATACTCCTCAAAAAATTATTCAACTGAACTACCTCACTCATGTAAATACTACCCAGATCATCAACTATGAAGGTCTATTAAATAAGTAAGAATTGGGATAAATTTTTCAATCAATCCAAAATCACCCATAAATAATCATTATTATTTGTTTTTCAGTAATCTTGTAACAAAATTCATTGTAACATCATCCCATTTCCACTCAATAATGGGTAATGAATTTAAAATTTTAGTTGGCATCTAATGCTAGGGATTCACTAACTAAAAAGTAAATAATCCATCCATGAATATTTATAAATCCCTATTCATTACTGACCACTAATACTATATACATATATCATGATATATATTTTTCGAAACGTGATACACCTCCCATCTACAAGCATAAAACCCCCTCATCATCTCCTCGTGTAAGCCCATAAAAAGATTTATTCATCCATAGAAAAGAATATAATTTTCCCTTTCAAGATACTGTCCTAATGTTTTCTGACCACCATATAATTTTTCTCTCATAACTAAGCCCTCAAAATTAGAAAAAATCTTGGTCTTAATCTAACCCAAAATCATGGGTATAAGAGATGCTGATGTCAGAGCTACCCATCCTTGAGACTTCTGAACCTCCCAAGGCATGTCTGCAAAGAGAGAAATTATCTACCACTCATCGTAAGACTCTCATACTTTCTATGCCTGTGTAATTTTTTCTCAAGGTGTTGGAAATTAAGTTGACCTTTTTTAGTGTATAATCAATCTTTAATTATAAATAATACAGATACTCAACCTACCTTCCTCTACTGAAGGTTCATGTCTCTCTGAGAAAAGATGTACCTGAGGCTCTTGTGTTCCATGTATAACACAAATCTATAACCCATGAGATGGTGTATCCAACATCTCTGGAAATATACCATTGTTGCTAACTCCAAATCATTAGTAGAGTAATTCCTTTTATGTGGTCTTTGTAATATATATCCCTAAGGAACCGCTTGACCATCCTACATCAGAACTACTTCAATTCCAACTCTAGATGTGTCAGAGTACATGGTGTATGATTTACCCAGAATAGGTAAAGTGAGGACACATGATGACATAATTATATCCTTATGATCCTCAAAATATCTCTCATGAACATCACACCAAACAAAATTCACCCCTTTCTTGGTTATCCCAAACATTGGTGCTACCAAATTGATTAAATTCTAGATAAAAAACTAATAATAACCTGATAAAACAAGAAATATCTAAATATCGAATACATTATTTGGATTTTTTCAAGATACCATGGATACAACCTTCTCTGGGTCCACTGAAACTCCTATATCTATGATGAAATGTACTAATAAGTGCACATTATTAATCTAAAAACCTACATTTAGTTATCTTGATGTAAATTTGATACTCTCTCAATGTACTCAGGATGATGTTAATATATTTTGACTAATATTTTACAGATATGGAGTAATCTAATATGTCATTAAAAACCCACAAATTTATCCATAAAAGGATGAAATATCCTCTTCATCAAGCCCATAAATTCTGCTTATGTGTTAGTTAACCCAAAAAATATTATTAAAAATTCACACAAGTCATATCTACTCCTAAAATCAGTCTAAGGTATGTCTGATGGTATAACCCTTAATTGGTGTTAACTTGATCTCATATAAATCTTGGAGAAGATATTATCACCTCTCAACTGATAAAAAATATTATCAATTACTGGAAGAGGATACCGATTCTTGACTATCATCTGGTTCAATCTTCTATAATCCATACATAAGTGTAAAAACCCATAAAACTTCTTGAAAAATAGAACTACAGAACCTCAAGAAGTTGTACTTGGCCACATGAAACCTTTAGATTATAGATCTTCCTAATTAAATTTCATCTTATGAAGCTCTATTGGTGCCATTCTATTACGTGGGATAGAAACTGGCTCTACTCTCAATACCAAATCAATTGTGAACTCGATCTCTCACTCAGGAATTAGTCTATAGAACTCATCCAAAAAAACATTTTGAAAATGGTACTGGAGGAAAATAATCCTATTTAATTACACAACTACATAAAGAAATACTATATATATAATCTGTGATACAATCCAATTAGCACTGAATTGTCCATGTATAACCTGCCTGAAGATCTCACTCACCCTGGTGAAAAGAGTCTTCCTCCTTCTGGAGATATAAAGGTAACTCTTCTCTTGTAATAGTTGATATGATCTTTGTAAGGAACTAACCAATCCATACCAAGAATCAAGTTGAAGACTATCATTTTCATCATGAACGGTTCCCAAAAGAAATTATAACCAACAATATCTAGAGAACACTCCTTGTAACATTTGATATTCTTTGATCGCACTCCCAATGGTGTGTCTATGGTCAAATAAACGACCAATATATCCAAAACCATTCACAAACCATTCACAACAATAGAATATAGAAAATAATAAGATGTTATTCTATCAAGAAAACAAGATAATGTAGATGATACAATAATCATACCTCTAAAGGTAGATGGTCCTATATCCACGATAGCTAGAGTAGTCTACCTAAAACATAGACAACTTGACCCCATTCTTTGGGATTTAGTCTAACTACCTGAAGCTATTTCCCCTACCTGGTACTGCTTCTCATGCACTGTCATACCACATCCCATGCCTTGACCTAAACAACATGTGGGACTCTAGATACCAGCTTATTGTGGGGTAGTTGAGTCCCTTTTCGACTGAGGTTCCCATCCTGACCCCATGCCACATGTCTTCAATAAAAATTTTGCACATAACCTCTAAAAATGAACTAGTATTCCATAGATAGGACACTAGATTTTGGGGTTAGGACACAACAGGTTATTGTTGAAAAACATGACTCACGGATAGCACTGAAATGAAACATGGCCCAGATACGGTTTTTCAATACCTTGATTGATCCTCTCACTACTTTCTTTGTTGAAACTATCAAAATGTAACCTCTTTCCACTTAAAAAAGAGCTCCTAGTTCACCCTACTGAAATAGAATGGCCACTTCTTAGGGCCTCTCTCAGATTCCCTTCCATGATGAGTGTCTGGTTTATCATGTCCTCAAATCAACTCAAGAGAAAAACATTTTCCGATGACCTGATATCATAGAGAAGACCATCCTAAAAACTTCTCACCCTTGATATCCATTCATCTATCAAACATAGGTCATATCATTGTAGGTTATTGAAATGTCCATCATAGTCTAGCACTAACATTCCCCCTATGTTAGATGCATAAACTCATGAGCTTTTTCATCCATCAAAATCATGGGAAATAAAAGGCTCAATAACTTCTTCTCAAAGTTATTTTATTATAGCTCATCTCATTTCCCAGCTTCCTATAGAATATATCACCAATTCTTGGAAGGCCCATGAGGAATATAGGAATCAAGCTTCAACATCCAATCAACAGGTGTCTAAATATTCTTAAAGATCATCTAGATTGAATTTATTCCATAAATTTACTACCTAGGGACCTCCTTCCCCAATAAACAAAGGCGAATGCTATAAATGAAACTCTCTTATCAAATCAGACATTGAAGTCATGACAAAAAACATTCTCCCTTTCCTTGGATAGCATGACCCTTATGAAGTTGTCACGAAGCTAAAAATATAACTTGTCCTCAAGAACTATAGGAACCTATGATTTAGCTGTGCTAAGAGAGTGCTTATTTCCACTCTCTTGATTCTCATGTTAAAGATTATGAGGACACATTTTCACTACAAGAAAAATTCATACCTTAGAGAAATGTCTATAACAAGGTCAGCCTCAATTGGTGATTGTAACAGAGAACCAATGTCTCATGTTCTCTCTAAATTTAGATTAAAGGTGTTTTATCATGAGATAAAAATTCATTTCATTTATTTTGTATAACAGATATCTCGTATCACATCTCAACAGGAAAATATATATCATATGAAAATAAACATCTCCCTATCATGAACAATTCATGACAATATATCCCTAGGTTCCTATTATGATCCATGCATACTAATCTCCCTCAATACTAAGCCATGAGTAAAAAAATCAATAATCAACAACATAAGAGAACTATAACCTCACCCAACATGTGATCTAACCATGGTGAAATAACATTAAATGATACAAGATCATTGTACCGATTAAAATCCCACCCTTGGGTACTCATATTTTCCCCCATACATGGGTTATATATTCACATGCACAAGCACATTACCATGTCTCGACACACTAAAAGCACGGACGATTGTCTCCTATCGACCATTCAAGGTTTCAGTGCTATGCTAATGTTTATAGTAGTACTCGGGTCTAATCCTTGGTGATGGTACTTTTTAACAGCTGATTGTTTTTAATTGATTATATTTCGATTGGGATGGTTTGTTTTTAGAGCATAAATGAAGTGATTAATGGTTAGTGTTTGACATAAAAATTTTATAAATATTGAGGTGATTTCATTATTATGGAGTTAATATTGTGATATCCTTGACCTTTTCTTTATATTTCATTTAAATTAACACCCAGTCCACAAGCTAAAATTGATTGGAATTCCTAAGTGTTAAGGATTTAATCCAAGCCTTAACATAACTTGGGGTTCTAATCTAAATCATATGTTGTTGATGGTAGTGTATTTATTGTTCCAATAATCCATGGAAACCACACATTAAACAAAATATGTCATTAATCCATGACATGTTAAGTCCAATATACACAATGTTAAATTAAAGAATACTCATCGAGAAAATACCCTCAATCCCTTAACATCCCTAAATTTTATCTCACCCCAATGGTGGATTTACTCATCATTTAATATGATTAGAAATCCAGTTTATTATTTTTATGATGATGAGTTAATAAGAGAAGAAATACAATGGGATAATAAAAGAGTTGTGCACCAAACTCTCACACACAAACAATGGTGAGAATTAAAAATAGAATTCCAATTAAATAAGGAAGCAAAAGAAGGGAAAGGGTTTCAAATTGATTTCAAATATTTTAAGAGAATTAATATTTAAGAACATATGGTGGATTATTAAAATAGAATATGAAGAAGAAACTTTCCATAAAACAAAATTAAAAAACAAATACTTACAAGATTACAAAAATTAAGAACACAAAAGTAAATGAAAATAAAGCGAGGGTGAAGGGTCTTTCAAGTGAAAAATTGAGTATGGAAGGTCCTTACAAGCCATTAGAAAATATTTGGTTGTCCAAATGTATTCACCTATATTTTGAAATTCTCATCCTTTTGAATGGATTGGAATGGATGCATTTATAGCCCAAGGTGGTGGACTCTTTTCATTTCAAAACTACCCCTCCACTTGGATAGACGATTTGGACATCTAAATAGTAGAATATAGAGGTATCTCCTTCTTAAAAGTTGTATATAATAATGTTTTCCATCTACTTTCAAAAAATTTAGGCATTTATACTTATTGAGAAAAGGTTATGTTAGCTTTAGTAAACATTTATAATTTGTACATTTCAATCCATACTTTTTAGAAGGTAGAAATGTGAATGGGTTTATCAATAGGAAGATGCCTTCAAATCCGAAAACTTTCTTCAACAAAGTAGGTCGCCCATATCTTGTATTTGATACCAAAAAATATTAGGTATATTTTATTTCTAAGTCAAGATAAAAATCATTAATAATTTGCTGACTATAATTCCCATCCAGAATGGTGGGATGAGTTTAAATGAATCGGTTGGGCCCCTTGATTTTTAGATTGTGCATTGAAATTGTTATCCAAGATTACTTTGTATAATCACAAAAAAAAATTTGAGTATCATAAAATATGGTCTTATGGATGGAGCCCAGTAATTCCATTATCATGTCTGATATAGTTTCTTCATAGACTCTGTGGGCCTTCTTGTGTGGACCATATGGCCCTTCAAATTGAAGAATTGGCCCAATATCTCTTCTATTGAAATGTTTTATATTGAAACATGAATCCTAAAAAATAATAAACATGAAAGTTGGTTATGTAGGGTGAGAGTTATAAAAAATATAGTAAACAAATATCGATTGTATTAATTCAAATAATGCTCTAAAATTACATTTTACATTTAAACATTAATATTTTACAAAAATGATACAAATTTAATATAAAATCAGTAAAGGGAGTATATAAAATGTTGTGATAATTTAAATAACATCACACACCCTATTCTATTTTATACCTTTCCAATCATTAATGAAAAATAAAACAAAACCTTTGATCCACTTTATAATGTCCCCTGACCAGGCACTCTCTAATGTGGCCAAAAGGGGTTGGTTATGAGACCTCGAGTGTGCCTCCCCGTACACCAGAGGCTTTAGACTATCATTGGGGGTGTGAAATGTATAGTGTAGAGACTATAACCCCTAGTATGAAGTGTCATAGCAATATAAATAATCCATATAAATGAAACTATTCAAATTATAGACATAGTGGAAACCAACAATAAAAGCCAACTGAATAATACAATAAATAATAAAGGAATAATGTAATGATGTGATGAAATGTTACTGAATTTCATGTCAAAAAATACAATTAAAAGACTAGTAGATTCAAATAAAGACTCAAAATCATCTGGTCCTGAACCCCAAATCATCCTCACCTCAAAAATCTACCTCTTACAATAAGAAACAATCAACAACAAGGTCATTTTCCCTTGTCCAAACCTACATCAATGTAATCTACTCAGGTTCCAAATGGAGGCCCAAATATGGTGAGATTATAACTCAGCAGCTCAACACCACCATGTCTAAACTAACTAGTATGATAATAAATGTACTCATTAAAGTGACAAACATGTGTATTAATTAATTAAAAATTAATAAAATACAACAACAACCTGCCTTGGATCCATTATGGAATATCTCTAAGCAGTCCCACAACCATGATAACCACAACTATATAACCATGGTATAAACAACCTTTCTTTGATGTCATACCATAATATCTCTGAGCATGTATCTGGACCATGACAACAACAGCCATATAACCATGATATAAACACAACAATCCCTTTCAAATCCCTATAATCATTATAGAAATTTAGTCCAATCCCTATAAATATTATAGTATGGGACTACGTCGAGCTTGCTTACTATAAGAATTATAGAATGGGACTAAACTGGACCTACTAAATATCATTATTATAGTATATATGTGTGAAATTTCTAGGTCCATGCCCAGTATACAATAATTTCATAAAGGAACATGAGATTTTTTCTAATAGAATGGATATCACAATATCACATAACAAGACTCAATGGTTAATTATATGAATTACCATTTGTCTTTAAATTACCACTTTCATTTATATCACAAAGTATAAATAGTAAAAATAACAATGATTAATCCATAACTTAGAGATTTTATATCCATAAATCACCTTATGTTCCATGTCATGCTTAAAAAACATTAATCCATTATCCAATTCAATTATATTAAAGGTTCTCTCACTAAACAGGAATCTATAATCTAGTCACAAAACCAATGTAAGCCAACAGGCTCTAAGGAATAATCCCATCCATTATCTATTCCATTCATGTACATGTTGCACCAGTACAACCATAATTCTGCATATACATTGAAAATATAAAACCAAAGGATTATATTTAGAACCCCTAACTTTATATAAAGATCCAAAAAATCTTAAAATGATAAATTCTCAAGAAGAAGAATGTTTAGATGATCACAAATAGGTTCCTAGATCAAAACTGGTCAAGATCAAAATCGACAATGCATACGGTCAATGGATATCACCACAATGGTTGGTCAACAAATGGAGAGAAGGGAAAACCTTAAAAATATTTAATTGGGATTTACATCATTATCAGGACATTTTTAAGGTAGGTCGGCACTCTAAATTCTTCTAAAATATGACATAGGGTCGATAGTAGAAGACTACAATGGGATGAAATGAAAAATTTACCGCACAACATACATTAAAATTATAGTTAGAGTAATTACATGACATGTAATTAAATTACAAGTCATGTAATTATTTTCAATGGAATACTCTAAAAGACCCATTTCCTCAGGTTATTTTGTTAAAAACACCCAAACATTACATGGCCTTTAATTCATTTACATGGTGTGTAAATGTTCTGCAGATGGTTTTACTGCCCATTTTTCAAATAAGCATCCCACCCCCCAAAAGATTCTCAAAATACAAAGAACCCATGGTAACACTTTACCCATTTATAACTAAAATCAATCAATTCAAACAACAATACATCCTTGAACATTAAGTCATTTTCCCCAACAAAGGCTCTCTATGTGGATCCCCTCCAGTTTTTACCAAGTTTCCTCGCAAACCAACACTGTGTTTATTAAAATGATAAAATTTCACAATGGAAACACAACTTAAAATGTTTTAAGGTGATGAAAAAGTAAAAAAAAAATCACGAAAAAATAAAAGATATTTATACATAATAAAATAGGGGATCTTACATTAATTTTTCAATGAATTGTAAAAAATACTGGTTTTTATTGAAAACTTCCATTTGGTTAAAATCATTTGAAAGTTAAATTTGATATAAAATTATTTTAAAATAAAAAATATTTCAATTTTATTATAATAAATAGAATTTAGATCATTTAAATCCAGTTAATATTTATTTATTAAATTAAAACATTCTATACTTATGAGAATCGTCACTTCAGAAAGTTGTTCTTTCATTACATCTATAGGATTAATTTGAAATTAAATTCTTCCATTTCCCTTAATTGAAATTGGAAAATTGAATTTAATATTTGGAATGTGAATAATTAATATTTTATAATAATTTCAACTTAATTTTTTTTCATAATGAATAGTAAAAATAGTAAAAATTAATTACCATAGTTATGGTTAAACAGGTTCATCAGGGTTTAAATTAAAAAGATCAGGTTTAAAATGACCTATAAACTTGTATAATTCTATTTTTATGGATATATTTGTACCTTATCTCATCCATGGTTTCATAATGAGACATTATGGATCCTTGTGTTAGTTGAAAAACATGGGTATCCATTTCTCTTTTCAAAAATTCCAAGTGTGCCCTCACCTTCACTTATAAAAGGCCACCCCCTCTCCAACCATATTCACACATAAAAAACCTTTTTTTCAATATCTAACAAAATATATTTATAAAATACCACTCCACATCCTAGAGGTATTATTTTTCTTGGTGAACCTCTTAATAATTCTTTATATATAAAACTGAAGAAGCTCTCTGAAGAAAATGTAAAATTCATAAACATCTATTTTTTTATTTCATATTCCAACCCCATAAAATATTTTCCATCTCTGATAAAATAAAAACACCAGTAACACATATATATGTAGATTTTATTAAGTTAATTTAATAACCTATATCCATATCCACTTTCATCATATGGTTAACAAAACTATGGATTATGTTTATGACAGACCATAGCAACACAAACTGATGTAACTCGTTTTTTGATCACAACATCGCACATATGAATATAATGATTGGGGTAAAATATTTAAATTATATTTATGAAATTTTTATACTTTTTAATTTATAATATCACATATACTTTCTTACCTTCCAACCTATTGGAAAAAAATAACATCACTCATGTGTACGTGTTGACTAATGCCTCCACGTAGCAATGTGAATTTTTTTCATTTTATTTTGATATGGATGGTAATGAAGAAAAATTAAATGAATATATATGATATATTTGATATAATAATATTTATAAAAATTTGAAATATTATTTACCTTTCTTATATTCTATATGTTGGAAAAATAGAGACAATGTTCATGTGTACGTATGGCATACCATCTCCTTCAACGGTGTAACTCATTTTTCCAATATATAACTTTTTGGGAATGTTATAAATACTTATAAAATGATTATATATCATATTTATATCCTTATTAAAATTATATAAATTATTGATCAGTAAAAAAGGTAAAATCACCAAAATTACTGAACCAAAACATACATGAAAACCAAGTAATTATCTCCTAAAATATTTATTTTGAAAAATATTTATTAAAAAGAGGGTCATAAAATACTATAAGTAATCAATATATGTTATTAAATATATTATTATGGTTCTTTAATATATTTAAAATAAATTTATATTTATTATACATGAGTTATGGACTTGTATGAAAGAAATCGTACATAAGGTAATGGTTTCTCATCTCACTTTTACTTATGTGAGATGTATTCCATATTCACCACATAGTTATTTATTTTAGTGTATATACTCACCATTTAATATTTTATATAATTAATCCCTTTATATTAATGATATTTAATGGTTCATTTGAATTTATTATATTCTTGGGGCTTATAATTAAGAAGTTACCAAATTGATAAAATTTTATGTTACAATCTCATTGTTTCTTAGGATTGTTCGTGATTAAGTTTCTAATGATGACATATTATGATATATATTTAAAGAAACTCATTAATTTAATTTTACTATATATTTTCATGTATAATACATGTTTTACTCGCATTTTTATCTCTTTAAGAAAAAAATAGACGAAAAATTTGTTTTTAAAGAAAATTGACTTCATTTCTCTTTTCGATCGAAAACATTTTTTCTTCCATCACTACTGGAATTTGGGTTTTTCCCCACACTTACATACCAACGGTTCTATGAAACCGTTGGGGTAGGATTGTTTAGGAAGGCTTTACCAACGGTTATAGTAAACCGTTGGTATTGAGGTGAATAGTGGAGGCTTTTCCCAACGGTTCATTAGAACCGTTGGGAAAGCTTTGTTTTTGGGAGTTTTTCCCAATGGTTCTAAGGAACTGTTGGGATAGATTGGTTTGGGGGAGTTTATCCCAACGGTTCTATAGAACCGTTGGAAAAAACATACATATGCCAACGGTTTTAAAAAACCGTTGGCAAAGGTTTTCCCCAAAAAACCCAGCCGCCCGTTCTCTCCCCCATTCGCGTTACAGAGCCCTAACGGGAGCAGCAGCAGCCGATTTTGGAGATACTGCCGGTCGGATTCCAGCTCTTCTTCAGGTTCTTATTCTTCTTTATCTCAAAAGGTATTCAAATGTTTGTATCTCAATGAGTAAAACCTCCATCTAGTTGAGTGTTATCCCTAACTAGTGTGGCATCCGGCTTGTGGGGTGTTGAGAGAACTTTCAAAGTTGTTTTTTTGTGCCTTGGATTGTCATATATAGTTTTATAATTTCTATGGATTGTATAAGAATTATGTGAAGTTTTAAATAATCCTATTTTTTACATTTCTGATCATGAATTTATGTATGTAATCTTACAAAGATGTGATTCCTCTAGATCCTTGGATTTTATTATTGGGAATGTATTTTATGGATCATGAAATAAATTATGTCTTAGTCCTTCATATTTATACATTGATTAACTTGAAAATAAATTTACAAAAATAAAAAATCATTATCATTCTCAAACTCAGATCACTTTGGTTCTAACATCCTACCAATTTGATTTTTTAACAATTCAAAGTGAAATTCACACCACCAAAAGGTATTCAAATGTTTGGATAGTATTTAAACTTATTTTTATTTTTCCCTTCAATTTAGACGATTTTGGAGCTACTGCCGGCGCCTAAGGGTGAGTTTTCTTGAAAATTCCTTTTTGGATTTTACCCCTTGAACCTGGGATGTCATTTGTGAAAGGTTATATAAATCGAATTGATTGTTCGATTTCTGAATTGAATTGTAAATTAAATTAATTAAGGGTATTTTATGGTTTGCATTCCCCTTTAACACATGAATGCCAATTATTTTTTAACACATGTTTTAATTGTATTGCCTTGCCAATGTGAGTAAAGTAGAGACTATGATATGAATCTATGAAATTGGATTGAATTTATCTTATATTTTATGCTACCATGTTAGATATATTATAACTAATGCATGTGATATCTTTATAGTCTTGTTAGGAGTGTTATATTAAAAATTCCCATGTGAGTGCTTGAATTTTCATTGAATTTCTAGCCATTATGAGTTATGTTGAGACCATGATATGGAATTGATTGATTAAGCAAGATAATCTCATTATCTTGTCATTACAACATGAGTAAATGAAGCTTCATTGTTTTCAGGTTATTATTTGATTGAGTCGCCATTTTGAGGTGAGTTGTATTAAATACCTTTGTTTTTTACCTTGGTATGTTTAATGAATTGTTTAAATGAAATGAAATTCATTAAATGATTAATAGTAAATAGTGATACATGGATTCTATTAGGATGTCAGGTATATAATCTTGTTTCTATTAACTTATATGCTTTATGTGATAAATGGATTCACAGTGGAATTCCACGGATAGACTCATTTCATTGAATATTGATTAAGCCATTGGTGATACATGGATCCAAGGGAGGGATTCCATAGATAGACTTATTGAATGTAGAATTATATTCCAATTGATACATGGATTCTTATGATAATTCCATAGATAGACTTATTGAATGTAGAATTATATTCCAATGATATGCGTCTTGTGTGGTGGTGGTGTGGTTTATGTGTTTTATGGTAGTAGTGAAGTGTGTGATTATGTAGTTAATGTGAACCCATAGGTTGAGTATTTTGTGCTATCTATATATCATGTATTTTTATGTTATTTCTACACATTCCCAACCAGAGTTGGATAAACTTACCAACGATCAGAGGTTTTGAGTTATGGGTATTTTTTCTAATATCTAGGATGGTGGTTATATGTTTGGATAGCTACCATGTCTTCCCTACTCTTCCTTCAAAAGTGATTGACCATGTGTTTTTAGGCAAGATGTGATGTGATTGTCCATGTGTCTTCAGGTGAGATGTACTATGATTTCCCTAGTGTTTTTCGATGAGGTGTGATGTGATAAGGCTATAATAAGATGTGGCATGTGGTTGGGGTCATGTAGGGTAGGAGGATGGCACAAGGTTGATGTTATTCATGTTCATGATACCCTACTAATATGGTTATGGGATGAGTCATGCTGTTATGTGATATAACACATTAAGTTCTTGTTGGTTTTACATTTTTTCAATAACACATTTGTATGTTTTTTTGACATGTGTAGTTGATACCTTGATTATTTTCTTCCTTTATCGTTTACTTAAATGTATATTCTATTATAGTTAATGCCTATTGAATTGTTTATGACAAAATGACTTATATAAATTATTTTTACAGAATGGACAGAAGTTGGATGTATGAAACCGATCGGATCTCAGATGATTTTCAAAACAATTTGGAGATCTTTATAGATTTTTCATTTCACAATGCTTCAGATAGTGGTCGCATACACTGCCCATGTTCCAATTGTGTTGGTAGACCTTGGTTGAGCCGTGAAGAAGTCAGCTACCACATAACCAAAAATGGGTTTCAAGCAAACTACTTTCTGTGGTATCACAATGGGGAGAAAACGAAATCTCAAATTGGTGATGATCGAAATGAAAAGACTGGAATGGAGAATTTGTTAGATGATCAGTTTCCGTTTATTCGTCATCATGAAAAAGAAAGGATTTCGACTCAAGAAGACTTCGATATGAGGACAGCTGATGCATCTAGTGAAAATGATGATATTGATAGGGTGAAAAAATTGAATGATGCTGCCACGACTCCAGTATATCGGAAATGCGATAAAATAAAAAAGCTGGAATTTTTAATCTGATTATTTCATGGGAAAACTATGTATGGGATTTCTAATACAGCAATCGATTACATTCTTACCCTCTTGAAGGATTTACTTCCAGATGATGCAGATATTCCCTCAAACCACTATATGGAATGGAAGTTAGTTGAGGAACTTGGATTTTCAAGAAACAAAATTCATGCTTGCCCGAAAGATTGCAGTTTATTCTGGGAGGAAACCGCTGAACGAAATGATTGTATAAAATGTGGCACATCCCGCTGGAAGTCAAAATCTGATGGAACACCATCCCGTGTTCCACAGAAAGTAATGTGGCACTTTCCATTGATCCCCAGACTCCGGAATCTTTTTATGTCTGATGAAATATCAATATAAATGAGATGGCATGATACCGAGAGAAAGAAGACTGATGATGAGTTGGTTCATCCTGTAGATGGATTTGCATGGAAGAGATTTGATGCTCGACATCCTGATTTTGCAGCTGACGTGCGTAATGTGAGGCTGGGTCTTTCATGCGACGGTTTTAATCCGTTTGGGCAGATGCTTACTTCGCACAGCACATGGCCAGTTTTTATACACATTTATAATCTTCCCCCATGGTTGTGTATGAAAAAACCTTTCACTTTCATGAGTATACTCATATCTGGTCCTTCTGATCCTGGCATTGATATTGATGTATACATGCAACCTTTAATAAAAGAGTTGAAGCTTCTTTGGGATGTGGGTGTGCGCACATACGATGCATGTTCGAAAGACATATTTCAGATGCGCGCTGCGCTTATGTGGACAATCAATGATTTTCCGGCTTATGCAATGATGTCTAGATGGAGCACGAATGGGAAACTGTCATGTCCAGTTTGTATGAAGAATACACGATCCAGAAGACTGAAACATCGTTGTAGTTTCAGTTTTATGGGACATCGACGATTTTTGCCAAAGGATCATCCATATAGAATGAATCGTCGAAGATTTGATAATACTATAGAGACCGATGATCCACCTCAGCGTATGTCTGGAACTGATGTGCTTAATGAATTGAAAGATTTCAATTTTTCGTTCGGGAAGGGTCAAATGAAATCTGGAAAGAGAAATAATGTTTCCACAGAAACCTGTTACAATTGGAGGAAGAGGAGTATCTTTTTTGATTTGCCTTATTGGTCAACCAATTTGCTACGTCATTGCTTAGACGTAATGCATATTGAAAAGAATATATGTGAAATGTTGCTTTCAGTTCTTCTAAATGTCAAGGGGAAGACAAAAGATGATTTACGATCTCGACGTGACTTGGTGGATTGGGGCATCAGACCAGAATTGCATCCTATGCGTATCAGTGAAAATAAATGGCAACTTCCATGTGCTTCTTATGTGATGACACCTACTGAAAAAAAACAATTTTTGGAAGTATTAGAGACTATTAGAGTTCCTGATGGCTATTCAAGCAACATATCTAAACGGGTCAACAGAAGAGAGTTGAAGCTAAAATCTTTGAAGACTCATGATTATCACGTTCTACTGCATGAGTTGCTTCCAATAGCAATCCGTCATCTTTTGTCCAATAATGTAAGGGTGGGTGTTATTCGGTTGTGCCATTTGTTTAGAGATCTTTGTGCTAAGAAGTTGTCCAAGTATTTCTTGCAAAAAATGTTGACAGATGCCCCATTAATTTTGTGTGAGTTGGAGAAAATATTTCCCCCATCATTTTTCACATGCATGCTGCATCTGACTGTCCATATTCCAACTGAAATACTTCTCGGAGGACTTGTTTCTTTTCGTTGGATGTATCCAACTGAAAGAAATATGTTCACATTAAAGTCTTATGTTCGAAACAAGAATCATCCCGAAGGTTCTATCGTGAACGGTTACTTAGCTCAAGAATGTATGGATTTCTGTTCAATGTATTTGTCTGATCTTACTACAAGAATGAACAGACCAATGAGAAATGAAGAAGAACAATATGAGAAAATTGAACCCAGTTTTCCATCACTTCCTCAAACAGGAGGAATTCATTGATCATATACATTGAAGACATTAAGCCATGAAGAGCGGGAGATGGCACATCGCACAGTTTTGTTCAACTGTGATTTGTTCGATGACTATATCAGGTAACAAAATTGAATATGTATATCTTACATATATATCTGTTAAACTATTCATATTTTTTTATCTACAGGGAACATAAAACAATGATAAATAGGAAGCATCGTTCTTTATCTTTGAGAAGGAGAGAGACTTTGCATAGCAAAGAGTTTTCTGCTTGGGTAAAATTGAAGGTAAAAATATTACTGTTTAAATTAATTATTTCAATATTTACTTAAGTTTAACTGTCATTTATATTGCAGGTATTGAGTTTGTCTGGTGACTCTGTCTCTGAGGAAATAAGAGCTTTGGCTTTTGGTCCTAATACCGTGGTTCGTGACTGTAAATCAATTGTTATCAATGGGTACATATTTATTGTCACTGAACGAGCCAAAAACATGAGAACACAACATGATGGTATTATGGTTACTGCCACAACAGATTGTTATGCCAGCGCATCAGATAGTAGACCGCGACTTGAAAATGTGGGTTATTATGGAGTCGTTGAGAAAATAATAATATTGGATTATTACTCTCATGGACGAGTCACAATGATGAAATGCCATTGGTTTGATTCGATGACGAGACATGGCACATTTGTTGATGATTGTGGATTTCGAGTAATTAATATGACCCGCACTCTTGCAACCGAAGAACCATATGTGTTGGCATCAATGGCTAAACAAATTTTTTATGTCAAAGATCAACTTCAACCTGAATTTGGTGTCGTAGTTGAAGTAATTCCAAGACATATTTTTGATGATGCTAATGATGGAATTGACACTGTCCCTATTGCCATTGGAACCAATCCATTTATTTCTTTTGATGACTCCAACAGCTCAATTGTCAGAGTTGATTGTGAACCTGAAGTTGTGGTTGGAAATATATAGAATCATTCATCCATGTTCTCAATTCTTTTGGTTTACCTCGAGTTGGGTTTTTAAGGTTGGTAATATTCATATTTATTTAGTATTGATCACAAATATGTTTTAGCTGACTTGACCGTTATGTGAATTTTCAATGTTTATTGGTTGCTGTTTTATTTGAATTGCATTTTCTAATTTGGAATTGAACTGTATTCAAACCAAATCAAACAATATTTCTAACTTGGTGAACATTACAACTTGTATGTTTTATTAAATTCATTCAAGCTCTTCTAAAACAATTGATAGCTAAATTACCAATGAATCCCCTCATTCCCTCATATATTTAGTTTTTTGGTTTACACATTAATTTTCTTTTTCTAATTAATTACATATTTGTTTTCCAATGCAGGAAATGAAGCCAATTGAAGAGAGACGAAGAAAAAAAATGGCGGAGAACAATCGTCGGATGGAGGAGATGGGAATTCCACCATTAGTGCCTACAGTGAGTACTTTATTTCAAATATATATATATATTTACAGAATATATAATGTCATGTGATTAATTTTTTTTGTAAACTTTTTTGTAGGATCCACCATTACGTCGACAGTTATTCGACGAGGAGCCTAGTACTGGTCCTAGTACTCAGGCCAGTGGTACGAGGAGGGTTCGTACCAGAGGTGGACATAGAGCTGCGCGTGCCCGACTAGACCCTGCCCCTCCCACTGACATTTCAGCCTTCCCACATTCTGATCCCGGTGTGTCGTTAGGGACACACAGGATATTTAGACCTCCCATGTTTTCGCTACCTTCTGCATCTTCTGCCCCATCATCTTCACATCCCATGATGATTCCCACTCCCCAGTCAGCATCAGGTCATACAGTTGTTCCATCTTCTTTTCCTTCTACTTCTGTCTCTTCGAGCTTTTATATTCCATCGTCTTCGACTCCTGTTCCACCAGAGGGTGTTCCATCAGGTTCTGTGGATCCGGTGCCACTCATTGATCAGACTAGCACAGGTATATTTATAAAACCCTATCAAATTTTTATAGCAATATTTATTTTCATTATAACATGTTTTGATAAAATATTTGTTTTTCATTCATGACAGATACATATACTGAAAGGAGGTGGGGGCGGGGCCGTACACGCATGCGTTCGGTGTGGAACCGTCACACACAGGTTATGGTGGAATATAATGAAGACAATCAGATGGTTGAGAAAACAGGGCAGCAATGTCGGAGTTTTATGGCGACGCTTGCCAAATACTCCGACATCATTCCCGTCAGCCCGCTGTCGTGGAGACATTTGCCACATGAGGTCAAAGATAGAGCTTGGTCAGAGATATGGGTAAAAAAATCTGTTGTATTTAATGCCATGAATTTTTTTTGTATTTATATAAATTAATATTTTCATTTCAACTTCGATTTAATTTTCCTGATGGTGAGGGTGCACGAATGGAACATCTAAAGGATTTAGGCGAGATTTGGAGAGCCTACAAGCATGAGCTTTATATTGGCTGGCGTGCTAGAGTTGGCACTGAGTTAGAGGCGGTACCAGTCGTGGATGATTGTCCTATAGAGCAGTATCGTCAGATGATTACTCATTGGACGAGTACCCAGTTTAAGGTATGAATTACATTTGAGGTATTTAAATAATAACATTCAAGTTTTGCATTAATATTATCCTTTGCATTATCGAATTTTATTTAGGAATCATCTGGAAAAAATAAAAAAAACATTGATGCAAAAAAATACCTCCATACACTAGGACGCACGACGATGCCGGATCATGAGAGGCAGCAGGTATGACAGTTGTTTATAAGTTTTCTTTACGACTTACATTTTCTTTTGTTTCCTCAATTATTTAATTATTTGCTGATGTCTTTATATAAATTTTGTTTTCAATGTCATTGTAGAGGCAAGTACAAAATATTGAAGGACGTGTGCCTCGAGCAAAACTATTTTGCTCGAGTAGACGAAAAAAGGATGGACGTGCTGTCAACGAAGCGACTCAGCAGCAGATTGTAAGTTTTAATCTGTTGATTTTATATTTTAATATCTATTTCGTAACTTAACAATATATTTATATTTGTAACAGGATTCTTTAGAGGCCCTCGATGCCCAAGAAGCAGACAATTTTGGGCCATCTGATCACTTACATCAGGTGTTGGGAGATGATCATTCTGGCAGAGTACGCTGCCGACCTAGGATAGCCCCGACGAGGTATTGGCCTGCCTCAGGTACGAGTTGTAGTGCCACCGAGCTGCAGCAAGTTAGGGCACAGGCAGAACAGGCTGAGAAAAGGGCCACAGAGACGGAAGAACAGTCTGCAAGGGCAAACAGTGCATTTATGAAATTTATTGAAGTTCTACATCCAACACTTCCAGCAGAGGCCAGCCCAGCGATTGATGAATACATGTCGTCGATACATTCTATATATGGTGCACCAGGTGGCAGTTCCAGTGGTGGTCAGGCCGATGTCGAGCTTGAAGATGATGATGGCGAACAGTCTGATGCGGAAGAGGAGGGAGATGAGGAGGGCGAGGAGGAGGGCGAAGGCGAGGAGGAAGGCGTTGTGGAGGGTGAGGACGATGAGGAGGACGATGACGAGGGCGATGATGATGATGATGATGATGGAGATGGTGATGCTGATGTGGGACATATTGATCCGTTACATTTTTGACTCGAGATTTGATGTTTAATCTATTCTAGTTGTTGGTTTTATCTAGACTCTTAGTATAGTATTGGAGTTGAGTTATTTTTATATATTGTCTGTTTTTATGGATGTTGTTGTCTTTTAGTGGTTGTGTGTTTGAGAACTCCCTGGACAACCCCCCTCATTCTTGGACCCTGGACAACCCCCCCTCCCCCTTGGACCCCGAACACCCACCAAACACCCCCCGGACAGCCCCGTGGACAGCCCCCTGGACAGCCCCCTGGACAGCCCCCCGTACAGCCCCCAACCCTCCACCCTGGACCCCAGATAGCCCCCCGGACAGCCCCCCGGACAACCCCCCCACCCTCCCCCTTGGACCCCGGACAACCCCCCAAACACCCCCCGGACAACCCCCTGAACAACCCTGGACAACCTCTTGAACAACCACCGGACAGCCCCCTAAACAACCCCGGACAACCCCCTGAAGAACCCTCAAACACCCTCCGGACAGACCCCGCACAGCCCCCCCACCCTCATCCTTGGTCCCCGGACAGCCCCCCGGACACCCACCGGACAGCCCCCCCCGGACAGCCCCCGCGGACAGCCCCCTGGACAGCCCCCCGTACAGCCCCCAACCCTCCACCCTGGACCCCGGATAGCCCCCCGGACAGCCCCCCCACCCCCCCCCCCCCTTGGACCCCGGACAACCCCCCAAACACCCCCTGGACAGCCCCCTGAACACCCCCGGACAACCCCCTGAACAACCCCCTGAACAACCCCTGGACAGCCCCCTGAACAACCCCAGACAACCCCCTAAACAACCCCCAAAAACCCCCCGGACAGACCCCGCACAGCCCCCCCACCCTCCTCCTTGGTCCCCGGACAGCCCCCCGGACACCCACCGGACAGCCCCCCCGGACAGCCCCCCGGACATCCCCTCCACCTTCCTTAATTTCATTAGCTCTGAAATGTTTCATAGCACGATCAACTAAAATCTAATCCATACTAAATATGATAGAAAAATATTCTATATGAATTTCCATAAGATTTTAAGTGAAAACAAAAAGTGACATACGAAAAACTGACCAAACGCATTCGAAATGTGTTGATGCTTTAGGACAACGATCCATGGGTCATATGTGACGTGTACGAGTCATCCCCGCCTCAATCCGAGGCGCGGTGTGGTCGGAACAACTCAAAGTGTATGTCTTTTGTTTCAAAAGGACATCATTTTAAGTGAAAAACATCAACTGGCATCGTTCGGCCCGTTTGGACCCCCCTCACGCACGTTTACGAAGCGCGCGCCTCACTTAAAACACGAATATTGAGCCGTACCGCACAAACCGCACGTCCGATTGACGTTCCGTCTGCGCGTAGACGTCACGAATAATAATTAGAATGTTCCACAGTGGTTTCAGCTCAATCCGAGGTTGTCCGCTATGAATTTGACCGTTGGACGCCCGTTCTGGCCGTTTATGACACCACAACTGCGTTGTCGGTCACCGCGGGCACACGGCACGTCCGATTGACGTGCCGTCTGCTCGAACACTTCAGAAATCACTCACCCGTATTTGTCGTCTGATTTCAGGCCATTCCGACATCGTTCGGCCTGTTTGGACCCCCCTCACGCGCGTTTACGAAGCGCGCCCATCACTTAAAACACGAATATTGAGCCGTACCGCGCAAACCGCACGTCCGATTGACGTGCCGTCTGCGCGTACACGTCACGAATAATAATTAGAATGTTCCACGGTGGTTTCAGCTCAATCCGAGGCCGTCCGCTATGAATTTGACCGTTGGACGCCCGTTCTGGCCGTTTATGACACCAGAACTGCGTTGTCGGTCACCGCGGGCACACGGCACGTCCGATTGACGTGTCGTCTGCTCGACCACTTCAGAAATCACTCACCCGTATTTTTCGTCTGATTTCAGGCCATTCCGACATCGTTCGGCCCGTTTGGACCCCCCTCACGCGCGTTTACGAAGCGCGCGCATCACTTAAAACACGAATATTGAGCCGTACCGCGCAAACCGCACGTCCGATTGAGGTGCCGTCTGCGCGTACACGTCACGAATAATAATTAGAATATTCCACGGTGGTTTCAGCTCAATATGAGGCCGTCCGCTATGAATTTGACCGTTGGACGCCCGTTTTGGCCGTTTATGACACCACAACTGCGTTGTCGGTCACCGCGGGCACACGACATGTCCGATTGACGTGCCGTCTGCTCGAACACTTCAGAAATCACTCACCCGTATTTGTCGTCTGATTTCAGGCCATTCCGACATCGTTCGGCCAGTTTGGACCCCCCTCACGCGCGTTTACGAAGCGCGCGCATCACTTAAAACACGAATATTGAGCCGTACCGCGCAAACCGCACGTCCGATTGACGTGCCGTCTGCGCGTACACGTCACGAATAATAATTAGAATGTTCCACGGTGGTTTCAGCTCAATCCGAGGCCGTCCACTATGAATTTGACCGTTGGACGCCCGTTCTGGCCGTTTATGACACCAGAACTGCGTTGTCGGTCACCGCGGGCACACGGCACGTCCGATTGACGTGCCGTCTGCTCGACCACTTCAGAAATCACTCACCCGTATTTTTCGTCCGATTTCAGGCCATTCCGACATCGTTCGGCCCGTTTGGACCCCCCTCACGCGCGTTTACGAAGCGCGCGCATCACTTAAAACACGAATATTGAGCCGTACCGCGCAAACCGCACGTCTGATTGAGGTTCCGTCTGCGCGTACACGTCACGAATAATAATTATAATGTTCCACGGTGGTTTCAGCTCAATCGGAGGCCGTCCGCTATGAATTTGACCGTTGGACGCCCGTTCTGGCCGTTTATGACACCAGAACTGCGTTGTCGGTCACCGCGGGCACATGGCACGTCCGATTGACGTGCCGTCTGCTCGAACACTTCAGAAATCAGTCACCCGTATTTGTCGTCTGATTTCAGGCCATTCCGACATCGTTCGGCCCGTTTGGACCCCCCTCACGCGCGTTTACGAAGCGCGCGCATCACTTAAAACACGAATATTGAGCCGTACCGCGCAAACCGCACGTCCGATTGACGTGCCGTCTGCGCGTACACATCACGAATAATAATTAGAATGTTCCACGGTGGTTTCAGCTCAATCCGAGGCCGTCCGCTATGAATTTGACCATTGGACGCCCGTTCTGGCCGTTTATGACACCAGAACTGCGTTGTCGGTCACCGCGGGCACACGGCACATCCGATTGACGTGCCGTCTGCTCGAACACTTCAAAAATCAGTCACCCGTATTTGTCGTCTGATTTCAGGCCATTCCGACATCGTTCGGCCCGTTTGGACCCCCCTCACGCGCGTTTACGAAGCGCGCGCATCACTTAAAACGCGAATATTGAGCCGTACCGCGCAAACCGCACGTCCGATTGAGGTGCCGTCTGCGCGTACACGTCACGAATAATAATTAGAATGTTCCACGGTGGTTTCAGCTCAATCCGAGGCCGTCCGCTATGAATTTGACCGTTGGACGCCCGTTCTGGCCGTTTATGACACCAGAACTGCGTTGTCGGTCACCACGGGCACACGGCACGTCCGATTAACGTGCCGTCTGCTCGACCACTTAAGAAATCACTCACCCGTATTTGTCGTCTGATTTCAGGCCATTCCGACATCGTTCGGCCCGTTTGGACCCCCCTCACGCGCGTTTACGAAGCGCGCGCATCACTTAAAACACGAATATTGAGCCGTACCGCGCAAACCGCACGTCCGATTGAGGTGTCGTCTGCGCGTACACGTCACGAATAATAATTAGAATGTTCCACGGTGGTTTCAGCTCAATCTGAGGCCGTCGGCTATGATTTTGACCGTTGGACGCCCGTTCTGGCCGTTTATGACACCAGAACTGCGTTGTCGGTCACCGCGGGCACACGGCACGTCCGATTGACGTTCCGTCTGCTCGAACACTTCAGAAATCACTCACCCGTATTTGTCGTCTGATTTCAGGCCATTCCGACATCGTTCGGCCCGTTTGGACCCCCCTCACGCGCGTTTACGAAGCGCGCGCATCACTTAAAACACGAATATTGAGTCGTACCGCGCAAACCGCACGTCCGATTGAGGTGCCGTCTGCGCGTACACGTCACGAATAATAATTAGAATGTTCCACGGTGGGTTCAGCTCAATCTGAGGCCGTCCGCTATGAATTTGACCGTTGGACGCCTGTTCTGGCCGTTTATGACACCAGAACTGCGTTGTCGGTCACCGCGGGCACACGACACGTCCGATTGACGTTCCGTCTGCTCGACACTTCAGAAATCAGTCACCCGTATTTGTCGTCTGATTTCAGGCCATTCCGACATCGTTCGGCCCGTTTGGACCCCCCTCACGCGCGTTTACGAAGCGCGCGCATCACTTGAAACACGAATATTGAGCCGTACCGCGCAAACCGCACGTCCGATTGACATGCCGTCTGCGCGTACACGTCACGAATAATAATTAGAATGTTCCACGGTAGTTTCAGCTCAATCCGAGGTCGTCCGCTATGAATTTGACCATTGGACGCCCGTCCTGGCCGTTTATGACACCAGAACTGCGTTGTCGGTCACCGCGGGCACACGGCACGTCCGATTGACGTGCCGTCTGCTCGACCACTTCAGAAATCACTCACCCGTATTTTTCGTCTGATTTCAGGCCATTCTGACATCGTTCGACCCGTTTGGACCCCCCTCACGCGCGTTTACGAAGCGCGCGCATCACTTAAAACACGAATATTGAGCCGTACCGCGCAAACCGCACGTCCGATTGACGTTTCGTCTACGCGTACACGTCACGAATAATAATTAGAATGTTCCATGGTGGTTTCATCTCAATCTGAGGCCGTCCGCTATGAATTTGACCGTTGGACGCCCGTTCTGGCCGTTTATGACACCAGAACTGCATTGTCGGTCACCGCGGGAACACGGCACGTCCGATTGACGTGCCGTCTGCTCGACCACTTCATAAATCACTCACCCGTATTTGTCGTCTGATTTCAGGCCATTCCGACATCGTTCGGCCCGTTTGGACCCCCCTCACGCGCGTTTACGAAGCGCGCGCATCACTTAAAACAAGAATATTGAGCCGTACCGCGCAAACTGCACGTCCGATTGACGTGTCGTCTGCGCGTACACGTCACGAATAATAATTAGAATGTTCCACGGTGGTTTCAGCTCAATCCGAGGTCGTCCGCTATGAATTTGACCGTTGGACGCCCGTTCTGGCCGTTTATGACACCAGAACTGCGTTGTCGGTCACCGCGGGCACACGGCACGTCCGATTGACGTTCCGTCTGCTCGACCACTTCAGAAATCACTCACCCGTATTTGTCGTATGATTTCAGGCCATTCCGACATCGTTCGGCCCGTTTGGACCCCCCTCACGCGCGTTTACGAAGCGCGCGCATCACTTAAAACACGAATATTGAGCTGTACCGCGCAAACCGCACGTCCGATTGACGTACCGTCTGCGCGTACACGTCACGAATAATAATTAGAATGTTCCACGGTGGTTTCAGCTCAATCCGAGGTCGTCCGCTATGAATTTGACCGTTGGACGCCCGTTCTGGCCGTTTATGACACCATAACTGCGTTGTCGGTCACCGCGGGCACACGACAAGTCCGATTGACGTGCCGTCTGCTCGACCACTTCAGAAATCACTCACCCGTATTTGTCGTCTGATTTTAGGCCATTCCGACATCGTTCGGCCCGTTTGGACCCCCCTCACGCGCGTTTACGAAGCGCGCGCATCACTTAAAACACTAATATTGAGCCGTACCGCGCAAACCGCACGTCCGATTGACGTTCCATCTGCGCGTACACGTCACGAATAATAATTAGAATGTTTCACGGTGGTTTCAGCTCAATCCGAGGTCGTACGCTATGAATTTGACCGTTGGACGCCCGTTCTGGCCGTTTATGACACCATAACTGCGTTCTCGGTCACCGCGGGCACACGACAAGTCCGATTGACGTGCCGTCTGCTCGACCACTTCATAAATAACTCACCCATATTTGTCGTCTGATTTCAGGCCATTCTGACATCGTTCGGCCCATTTGGACCCCCCTCACACGCGTTTACGAAGCGCGCGCATCACTTAAAACACCAATATTGAGCCGTACCGCGCAAACCGCACGTCCGATTGACGTGCCCTCTGCGCGTACACGTCAAGAATAATAATTAGAATGTTTCACGGTGGTTTCGGGTGAATCCGTGGTCGTCCGCTATGAATTTGACCGTTGGACGCCCGTTTTGGCCGTTTATGACACCATAACTGCGTTGTCGGTCACCGCGGGCACACGGCACGTCCGATTGATGTGCCGTCTGCTCGACCACTTCATAAATCACTCACCCGTATTTATCGTCTGATTTCAGGCCATTCCGACATCGTTCGGCCCGTTTGGACCCCCTCACGCGCGTTTCGAAGCGCCCGCATCACTTAAAACATGAATATTGATCCGTACCGGGCAAACCGCACGTCCGATTGACGTGCCGCCTGCGCATACACGTCACGAATAATAATTAGAATGTTTCACGGTGGTTTTAGCTCAATCAGGAGATGCGGTGTGGCCGACACCACTCAAAGTGTCCGTCTTTTGTTTCAAAAGGACGTCATTTTAAGTGAAAAGCATCAACTGGCTTACGGAAAACCGACCAAACGCATTCCGAATCTGTTGATAATTTATTCCAACAATCCATGGGTCATATGTGATGTGTACGAGACAACCCGGGATGAATCCGAGTCGCGGTGTGGCCGGGATAAGTTTAAGTGGCTCTCTTTTGTTTAAAATGAACACCATTTTAAGTACATACGGAAAAACGACCAAACGGATTCGGTTTCCGTTGAAACTTTAGGAGAACGATCCATGGGTCATATGTGACGTGTACAAATCAACCCCGCCACAATCGGAGACGCGGTGTGGCCGACACCACTCAAAAAGTGTCGGTCTTTTGTTTCAAAAAGACGTCATTTTAAGTGAAAATCATCAAGTGACATACGAAAAACCGACCAAAGGCATTCGGACTGTGTCGACACTTTAGCACAAGGATCCATGGGTCGTATGTGACGTGTACGAGTCAATCCTGCCTCAATCCGAGGTGCGGTGTGACCGACACCGTTCTAACTGTCTATCTTTTGTTTAAAATGGACAGGATACGCAAAACCGACCAAATGCAAAACTGACCAAACGCATTCTGAATCTGTTGATAATTTATCACAACGATCCATCAGTCATATGTGACATGTACGAGCCCACTCGGGCTCAATCCGAGTCGCGGTGTGGCCGGGATCAGTCTAAGTGGCTCTCTTTTGTTTAAAATGGACATCATTTTAAGTACATATGGAAAACCGACCAAACGCATTCGGTTTCCATTGAAACTTTAGGAGAACGATTCATGGGTCATATGTGAGGTGTACGAATCATCCCCGCCACAATCCGAGGCGCGGTGTGGTCAACACTGCTCTAACTGTGTCTGTTTTGTTTAAAATGGGTAGGATTATAAGTGAAAAGAACTGGCATACGCAAAACCGACCAAACGCATTCGGTTTTCATTGAAACTTTAGGAGAACGATCCATGGGTCATATGTGACGTGTACCAATCATCCCCGTCTCAATCTGAGACGCGGTGTGGCCGACACCGCTCTAACTATGTCTCTTCTGTTTAAAATGGACATGATTATAAGTGAAAAAGAACAACTGGCATACGCAAAACCGACCAAACGCATTCCGAATCTTTTGATCATTTATCACAACAATCCATGGGTCATATGTGACCTGTACGAGGCAACCCAGGTTCAATCCGAGTCACGGTGTGGCCGAGATCAGTCTAAGTGGCTCTCTTTTGTTTAAAATGGACACCATTTTAAGTACATACGGAAAACCGACCAAACGCATTCGTTTTCCATTGAAACTTTAGGAGAACGATCCATGAGTCATATGTGACGTGTACGAATCATCCCCGCCTAAATCCGAGGCGCGGTGTGGCCGACACCGCTCTAACTATGTCTGTTTTGTTTAAAATGGACAGGATTATAAGTGAAAAGAACAACTGGCATACGCAAAACCGACCAAACGCATTCAGAATCTTTTGATAATTTATCACAACGATCCATGGGTCATATGTGACGTGTACGAGCCAACCCGGGTCAATCCGAGTCGCGGTGTGACCGGGATCAGTCTAAATGGCTCTCTTTTGTTTAAAATGTACACCATTTTAAGTACATACGGAAAACCGACCAAACGCATTCGGTTTCCATTGTAACTTTAGGAGAACGATCCATGGGTCCTATGTGACGTGTACGAATCATCCCGCCTGAATCCGACATGCGGTACGGCTGACACCACTCAAAGTGTCCGTCTTTTGTTTCAAAAGGACGTCATTTTAAGTGAAAAACATCAACTGACATACGGAAGACCGACCAAACGCATTCGGATTCTATCGATAATTTAGCACAACGATCCATGGGTCATATGTGACGTGTACAAGTCAACCCCGTCTTAATATGAGATGTGGTGTGGCCGACACCGCTCTAACTATGTCTCTTTTGTTTAAAATGGACATGATTATAAATGAAAAGAACAACTGGCATACGCAAAACCGACCAAACGCATTCGGAATCTTTTGATAATTTATCACAATGATCCATGGGTCATATGTGACATGTACGAGCCAACCCGGGATGAATCTGAGTCGCGGTGTGGTCGGGATGAGTCTAAGTGTCACTCTTTTGTTTAAAATGGACAACATTTTAAGTACATACGGAAAACCGACCAAACGCATTTGGTTTCCATTTAAACTTTAGGAGAATGATCCATGAGTCATATGTGACGTGTACGAATCAACCCCGCCTCAATTGGGGATGCGGTGTGGTCGGTACCACTCATAGTGTCCGTCTTTTGTTTCAAAAGGACACCGTTTTAAGTGAAAAACATCAACTGGCATACGGAAAACCGACCAAACGCATTAGGATTCTGTCGATACTTTAGCACAACGATCCATGAGTCAAATGTGACGTGTACGAGTTAACCCCGCCTCAATATGAGGTGCGGTGTGGCCGGTATCACTTCAGGTGTATGTATTTTGTTTAAAATGGACATCATTTGAGGTAAAAATATATGGTATAGAAAAAACCGATCATATTATGAATTGAATTTCAGATTCCACGTATAATTGTCATCTAAATTTTAAATTGAATTCTATATGAATTATGTATGTTTATGAATTGTAATTTAATTATGGATTTGTATAGTTTCAGGATCCATTATATGTTAAATGTGTATTAATTTGTTCGTAATTGAATATGTATGTTTTATTTTATTACTGGTACAATAGTTGGATCGAAAATGAGGTGAAAATGAGGTGAAAATGAGGTGAAAATGAGGCCTGATGACTGGTGGTGATGGACAGGGGACAGGGGCTGTGCAAATTGCAGGGTGCTGCAATTTGCAGCATAGGGTATGCCAACGGTTTCAAACCGTTGGCATATAAGTTTTTAGCATGTCTTTTCCCAACGGTTCTAAACCGTTGGGAAAGACTTCACCAATTCCCAACGGTTTGGAACCGTTGGGAAAATGTTCCACATGGTATATCCCAACGGTTTGGAACCGTTGGGAAAATGTTCCCACATGGTATATCTTGGTTTTCCCAACGGTTCACCCAAACCGTTGGGATAGGGTAACTTCTATGGGCCTATTGCAACGGTTTCCAGTAAACCGTTGGGAAAACCTTTCCCAACGGCTTACTTCCCTACGGTTATCAGAACCGTTGGTATATGATATACCAACGGTTTGAGGGGATTTCCCAACGGTTGTGAACCGTTGGGAAATAGTGTATTTCTAGTAGTGCATATCTAGGTTTTATAAAAACATTATTGAATAAAAATGATTTATTAAATAAATTTTTACCCATGTTTTAATTTTTTTCATGTTTTTCTAAAAATAATCTTCATGCCCTTTTCTAAACAAGGAACTTTAAACCATTTTACAATAGTGTGAAAGGAATGTTCTTTTAACTTATACAATGTGTGTATAAGTAATCACCATCATTAACACTCATTAATTTGAATATTCCTTTACAAGTTTACAAGGATATTTTTATAGAAATTTTTTTCTTAATATTTGGTAAATTTAAAATTTTTTAAAATGATTTTCATAGTGAAACTTATATTTTTCCGAGTAATTTTTTAATGGAATTTTTATTGTATTTCTATTATTCGATAAAAACCCCATTATTTCATATATTCCCCAATAGGAATATGTTATAATTATATCATCTTTATTATTTCTTTAGATCGTTTAGGATCACTTAGACTATGGATATACTATTTTGATATCATTCTTTATATTACCCAGATTGGTTTATGATTATGTTTATTGATTATAGAAAGTATTAAAATTTAATATTCTAGTTATTAAATATTAATATTTATGTTTATTATGTTTCACCCCTTACATATGAATAAACTATCAAACATAGTAAGTGATGGGTGGGGCACACTATATCCCCCTAATGCATCGGTAGGTCTCATGAGACAAACTATATTGGGTTTTGGATGAGTCCTTAACTATTTATATAGATTTATTAGCATAAGACCTCTAGAGTATTTATGATGTATTCTAATAAGGGCTCAATATTATATTTCAGATATCAAATATTATGCATTTTATCATTATTAATTCAATTATTGACATCCATGTTATTATTTTATTCGTTATGATATCCATGTATGATTTTTTATCACATGAGATTAGTTATATGGTATTAGTTTATAATCATTTATTCTTTTTATTTTATTATTCATGTTCATGTTATTGTTTAAATGGAATGTTTTTTGGTTATTTTTTTTTGAAATATTTATTATGTTTTACGTATTCATGATAGATTTTATAGTACGCATACCTTTACTGAGCATCTGAGCTCACCCATTTATTATGTTTCCTTTCCCTAGGATGATAGGAAATGTTTCATGGTTGATATATAGGGGCATGCTAGAGGTAATAAAGATAATATAAAATAAAACACTTTTTTATTTTATGTTTTCAAATGTATGTGAATTTCAAGTATGTGTATATTTTACCAAGACTAACTAACTATTAATTTCTTTAAGGTAAGACATATGAAATTTAGTACCAATGTAATAAAGTTACCAGTGACTCTATATTGATAGATTTGGATTCATTAAATTGATGATAAGTCTAAGAAAACCATTCAAACTCTTATTATATGATGATATCATGTTCAATGGACTTCTATAGATGTTGTGATGAGTACCTTATCCTTGTGGTGTTCTCATATAACAACATATTCAAATATAGAATTAAAATAACAAATTATAAGGATCTATATGGGAATAGGTTTCAGACTCCAACATGTTATAATGATGTTGGAGAGTGAAATATTATGGGACCATGTCTTATACAATATATGATATAGAAGGTCCAATCCATAAAAATTATATGAAATCTGTACAAAGTCTATATAATTCTATGCATAAAATCATCAATGATAAATATAGTTTGATTTCAGAGATAAAGTGTTCCTATATATATCCCAATAGAAGAATGTTATGAGGTTTTTGTATGAAGGAAAAGCTTAGTCCAATATACATCATCCCCTTTGATATCCTTGATTCATTGAAGTTATAGCCTATTGACTAACACTATCACTAACCTATCCCAAGTACATGATGTGTTCCTTGTAATCCTCTTGGGGAAGTACATATTGGACCCCTCACATGTACTGATTCCATAGGTCGTACCCTTGTAAAATTATATTTTGTACGGGGAGCTTCCACTGAAGATCTTATAACGTAGACATAAAGTTATGTGAAAAAATAAAACTCATCTGGTCAAAGTGATGTGGAGGAACCAAAAGTTTGAGAAGAAACATGGGAACTAGAAGAGGAAAAAGAACTACCCTCATCTGTTTTAGTGTATTAAATGAAATTTCAATGGAAAAATATCTAGAGGGAAGAATGTAATGACCAAAACTTTTATTAATGAAATTCCCTTTTTGAATGACAAAATTTCTTATTAAGTAATGTAGTTATAGAAAACACATTACCTACTTTATTTATTTTGGATTATTGTACAATTTTAGCAAGCCATATTTAAAATAATATTAAGAATCTTATCCATTGATAGTATTGTAAATATTTAGTGACTATTAATAGTATTATAAATTAAGGTTTATGATAAAGTATATTTGATAAGGATAGAATAATTGATGGCCTCGACTAGTAGGATCATACCCTATGAAGTAAACTTATTAGAACTTTTGAGGTAGATAGTTTCATTGTGCTTTAACCTTGACTAAGACCATTCAAAAATTCAATAAAGGAAAAAAAAACCATTAATGGGAGAAGTTCAAGCTTATCATGATCATGGACCAAACCATGTTCATCAAACCACCCCAATAAAATACCATAATCACACACCTTACCCTTAGGGGTTATGCTGGTGTAATAAAGGGTTATATATCTTCACCCTAGTTCTATTAATTTTTATTATTTTGTTTTAATTAAAAAATTATTATGATTACCCCTTTTCATTATAACTTTTTTTATAAAATTTTATATTTGTTAATGAAAATTAGAATTTAATAAAAATAAACCATAATTGTATTTTTGAAAAATATATGTTTTTAAAACTATTTTTGATAAATTAATAAATTTGAAATTAAATATTACTTTCATATAATATTATTATTAAACAATATTTTTATACAACTGATAATTTAATTTGAGTAAGTTTAGTGTAATCTTTATAAGTGTTAGAAATTTATTATTTTCATAAAAAAATATTTAATAATAAATAAGGATTTTTTATTAAAACTGTAAATTATTGTAGATATTGAATTATTTTAATTAAATAAGTATATTATTTAAAAATAAGCTTGTAAAAAAACATAATTTTTTTTTATTTTTCATAATTTTTTGAGACAGTTGAATTTTTGCATAAAACTTGAATAGGGTATAAATATATGGTCAGTATTATGACAACATATTGGCCCAAAAAATATGTAATAAATTATATATAAGTAATATAAGAAAACATATATATTTCAACTTTAAAATAATGTATTTTTGAGCTAATTAATTAATTTTATAAGACTTTAATGAATCCTCCAACCCCTATATTATATTTTAATGTTTTAAAATTGATTCTTCATGAACATGATTCACATCCACATTACTAATGGTATTATTTTAATTTGTTAGGTTATTTTCATTATATAATATTTAAATCAGATCCTGTTTGGTAGAAACCATGAGAAATAACCATGGTAAGTTTGGTTATTTTGATTATTTTATTATATAGGGTCCAAAACCTATGTTTAGAAATAAATAAATAATTCCCCTCTCTTTTGCTATAAATAACCACCCAACCTCCTACTAATCTTCTTTAAAACTCATTGGTCAAAATTTTAATTGCCCTTTCCCTCTCTATATCCATCACAAGGTGTTACCAAGCACTTAAGAAGTTCCTCCCAAGCTTTTATAATCTCTCTATCAAGGTAAGGTATTCTCTCCTCCTCATCTTTATTTAAGAACATTCTTTGTCTCATGCCATTTGATTTCCATTTTTTCAAGTTGGAATATATTTTTAGACCTACCTTATACTATTCTTTTGATTTCAAAGTAAGTATATATCACTTTTAACTCATATTATGCCCTCCTGGAATCTTTATGTTGACCCGTTATGCATCCAAAATTATCCTTTGATTTTCATTGTCAAACATTTATATAGTGAATACCCATACACATTTATACTAAATAATATAAACATTTATGTACATATACTTCATTTATTGAGTACTTCCATATATTTTGTTCAAACTACTTGATCTTGGGATTAAAATTGATAAAATATATTCATATGTTTTATGATCTATGTTTCACACTAATGCATTTATATGATATGAATGTGATGGTTAGTCCTAGAATTATATATCCCTCCAATGAATTGGGTAATGTTTTTTATCTCATGAGATACCATGTATGGTAAATGAGATGTTATCGTAAGAACACTATGTTATTATTTATCTATGGTTAGCCTTTACTAATACTTATGATGTCATGTTTTATATTGTTTCTATATTATTATGTTTCCTTGATGTTATTATCTTATATCATGATTTTATATTAATGTTTATGATTCCCAAAATTTTATTTCACCTTTATTTTCCTTTTTTCTCATAGGTATTACTTTTATCATGTTATTATTTGATTATTAATTTACCAAGATTTGTAGCTCACCACTTTCTTATCTATTTCCCCATGTTATCTCATTTAGTATTAGAAGATTTATTGAATATAAGGAAATATTTTGGAGTATTTAAATAATTTTGTTATATGAATGTTTCAAGTTATTGTTCTATATATCTATTCACCCAAATAAACTAGACCTCGTGATCTTTTGGTATTGTATTAAGTGTATCATAATGTAATAAATTTTTAATTAAGGTGTATTAAAGATATCTCTTGTCATATACATTTTCCATGGAATAAAACTCATACTATGTTTTGGAAAAGTTGAAGTGTATGTAATTTCCTAGAAAATACATCCCTTTCTTGATATTGGATTTCGGATATAGCTGTAGAAAAGATTCACATATAGGTAATCACCTTGAAAAGGGTTGGTTGATAATTAACTAAATCATCACCCTGATACATGATGAGTAGACATAAGACTACACACCTAGTGTGACACTCTTGGGGGATTTTCTTTGGAATATTCACACACTCTCAATCAACCCTAATGAAGAATTTGTTTTACCATTTCCCCTTATAATACCAATAAACACTATTGAACATGTGTATTATCTTCTATAGAAAACCCATCAAATTAAAGGTACCCTCACCCCTATATTTATATTATAAGGTTAACCCGTTACTTTGATGATAACCCATGCCTTCTAAGTTTATTAAGGGATGTTATCCTAGACATGCATATTATTTTATTGAATGTGTAATTATTTGATGTATATATTTCACATTTTATAGATAAATATGTTTTATTCAGTTAGAGGTTTCTCAAGGAATGGTATAAAAGATATTGATGACTCTTATGGTGAATTTATTAGACTTAATTAGGTGATGTGTAGGGTCCATAATTATATATTCTTTTGATGAATCGACATGCCTCATGTAAAAACAATAGGTTGGGTTTTGATGTATACTTCCTCCCATGATAGTAAAGTGTCTTTTAAAAAGTCTTTAACAACATGTTGTGATTTTGGGAATTATACATTACATTAGTATAGGGTAAATTATTATTGTTATCGATGTGTTCATTTATTATCATAGATATAGCATGGCCTCAGTTTTAGTTGATTATGGATTCATATTATTCATTAATTATTTCAATATCACATAGTATATGTTTATATTATGTAAAATTCTTATGTATTCAGGAAACCCATAGGAAGACTATGTTTAATTTTTAGGGATATGATGGAAGGGTTATAATAACCGTATATTTTAGATCATTTAAAATAAATACTAGGTTTTATAACTTGTGTCACATAATACACCCAATGTAAACAAATCACAATATATTAAGAATAAAATATCATTAAATGTATTACAAACACTAAAATGGTAGACCAATAATAGTTATTTCCCTTAGAAGATAAATAATTAATATGAACTAATATTGAAAAAGATTGTAATAAAAGTCATCTTATTTATATTGTAAATTATTTATAAATTGAATTTAGAAATTTTAAAATTTATATTTGATAAAATAAAATTCATTTTTGAACTCCACTCATGAAAATATAATTATTTTGAATTTTTCATTTTTTTCTAAAAAGAATTATTTTTAATCGAAGATACAATTTTTACAGAAACTATAATTTTTATGATTTTTCACAATGTAAAAAAATCCTAGAAGTTTGGAAAAAATAACATATTAAAATATGTATTTAATGAATAAAATTAATCATTTTAATATATTATTTGAGCTTATAAATTCTATTTAATAAATTTTTAGAACTAAATAACAATGTGTATTTAATAAAAACTATTTTCAATCTTCTCTTTGAATAAAGTATTTTCAAGGTGTTATTTGGTTTTTTATATCCTTTAAAGTATCATAAATTTCATAAAATTTATAATAAATCAATTTTTTCTATAAAATCAGTTTTAATGGTAATTTTATCTTATATAAAAAAATTAAGATACGAAAACCTCATTTTTTTAAAAAACTATTTTATGTGATTATGTGGGTTTATTTTAAAAAAAATTTCAAACATTTATCATTTTTATATGATAAAATTATATTAAAATTTAAAATACTATGTTTCAAATTATGTGATAAGCTAAATTTTAATTTTATTTATCTAAATTCATCACTATGGTTAAAAAAATAGTTACCTCTATAAAAAGTAAAAATGGGAAAAAGATATTTAGTTAAGGGAAAATTCCAAAAAAAATATTAAAATAATATTTCCCAATAAGTGTTTAATATTATCTTAAACATTATCTTGTCCCTAAATCAATTTTTTTCCAGTTTTTATCTGTTTAAACATCAATGTTATCATGTAATTGTTGAAAAAATGGTGACTATTTCAAAAAAAGTGCCATTTTATCCTCTTATAATTTGAAATCACCTCCACCCAATCAATAAAACACTTAACCTTTAAGTTAATCCTTAAAATTTTCCATTTTAATATCCCTATAACCAAATAACACTATAATAATCTCTTTTTCAATCATATTTATGATAATCCCATCAATTTTAAGGGAACTTCCAAAGAAAAATCAAGTCTCCACCATAAGTATTATCCCCTTATTAAGATTTTATTTTTAATATTATTCTTACAAATATAAAATCAACATTATTATATTGGTACTTGGGAATAATTATCCTAATTATTGTTTTTTATATTAATTTTATTTCCCTTATTTATTCACTTCTATCCAATTATAAAAAAAGAACATTTTTAGTGTGTTGTGCAGACTACCACCTCCATAAAGCAGTGTCATTTTTTTCATTAACACCTTTAATGGATGATCTTATTATTAGTAATTGTGAGTAAATGTTATTTGTCTAACATAATTATGATTCTTAAATTTTTAATTAATATCCACCTTCACCCCTTATCACACTTTTAGAAACATGAATTCTAATCTTGTGTATATGAGGATTACCACTTCCACGATAAATTTTTTTTCATTTTTTTTATATTTTCATAAATTATATTAAAATATTAAAATATGGTCAAATTTTTTTAAAAAAACTAAATATCATTATGATACTTTTATAGTGAAATTATGTCAAAATAAACACTTTCTTAACCGTACACGCGAATTGAGTTAAATCGAGTGCATGTTTGAGTCGGTTTAACCACCTATATGAACAATTATTTAAAATATGTTTATGGATAACCATGGGAACATGAAAGAAGATATTATTATAATATTAAAATAAAATAATTATTTTTATAGGGTTATAGAAATATTTTATTAAATATTATTATTATTATTAAAGTATCTTTTTCATTCGCTAAAATCACTAAAAGAAGCCAACCCCAATTCCATTTTAACACAGCATAACTAAAACACTAATGGAATGAAATAAGATATTTATAAATCAATGTATATCTATATATATATATTAAATTATGTTAAATTATATATTAATGATAAAATTGGTATAAAATTATGGGTAATGATATTAGTTTCATCAAATATTCACAAAGCAATTAAAATTATTAACACTCGATAGTCAAAATATGTTATAATATATTAATGTACTCATGATAACTAATTTTGAATAAGGATTGTAGAAAAGGTAATATTTTACTTATTTATCTATGTTATTTTATAATATATCACATTTTCATTAACTATGCGGGGAAATAAGGTAAGGGTTTCATCTCAAAACTAACTTCTTTGAGACACATATTTTTTTACGCACCTAGTATCTTTTAAATGAATTATCTACTAAAAATTGGATATATAATGTCATTTATTATTATTATTCATGGTATTTTAACATCATCTTAAATCTATATACCTTTCAATGGGTTTTTATTAGAATGTTTCTTAAGCCGTAAGTATTTTTCATCTCAACTTCTCTTTATTGTGGCATGTTTTAATGTTATACACCAATTTATTATTTCTATGGAGTATATACTTCCCAATATTGTATTTTGAAAAAATATATGGTTTAATAAATTTTCTCTATATAACTGTATTATTTTAAATATTTCAATGACTTTTTATT
Organism: Viscum album; assembly: GCA_963277665.1. Taxonomy (NCBI): domain Eukaryota; kingdom Viridiplantae; phylum Streptophyta; class Magnoliopsida; order Santalales; family Viscaceae; genus Viscum; species Viscum album. The sequence goes on from OY728136.1 coordinate 617,607,525, forward strand.
CAAAAAATACTTAAGTCGTAAGTGTGTCTTTATCTCAAGTTTAAATCCCTTATGGGAAGTTTAATTTATACACATGGTTTTTTCATCAATGGTTTAAATACTTTTTTATTTTAATATTATATAATTACCTGATTACACTTAATGATAATAAATTTTCTATTTAAAATTTATATCAATAATGGGGTGTTATTCAAAAGTTACAAAGGTTATAAGGGGTTTTCATGACTCGATTCTCTTCATGGGGTCATAATCACTCATCCTTGCCAATTATATTTCATGATTGATATATTATAACCTATTATTATTTTAGGATTTATTTCTAATTTATTTACTATAGAAATAATGTTCCAAACCAAATAATTCTTTTTTAATGATTTTAATGTTTTGTTAAAATTCATTTTCATAAGAATAATTCCCATTACATTTAATGGATTTTTTTACTTATCAATATTTTTACTTCTAACCAATTTCCTCCTCTCCAAATTAAAAATAAACATTTTTTTTATCCTCAATGATGATTTTATTAACCTTATTACATTTTAAATCAACGGTTTATTTATTATTTTAAACTATGTGGGTTTTCAAATAAAGTCGATTTAAAATTGTTCAAAAGGATTTTCCATCCTTTCAAAATAAATAGGTTTCATCATCAAGTACAAATTTTATTTTGATAAACATTATCTTTTTTCAAGGTTCCTATATTAAAGATTATTTTTAAAAGTAAATGATTTCAAAGTATTCCCACACCCATTTTTGGAAAACTTTATGACTTTTTCATGTTTCCATTGTAAATGTTTTTTAAGTAAAAGTTTTCAAAGTATTTACAATTAATTTTTTATTTATGGGAAATATTAGTTTTAAACCAAATAAATTTTAATGAAATGTTTTCCATTAATTTTATTTAGAAAAGGGATAATTTTTTAAAAGATACTCGGAACAATTATTTTTACAATTTTGAATAAAATAATTAGTAAATATTATTTAATTAATTGGGCTTTTTTTGTGATATATCTCTAATAGAGTAATATTGCATGTTTCACAATGTATTATTATTTTATTATGTGATTATATTTTGTGATCATTTTTTTAGTATCAAATTATTTAGTTAATGATGCAATTTCATAAATATTTGATGTTTTATATAGACTATTTTCTTCCCATGATTTCTTAATAAATTTTAATGATTTATATTTTGTTTCTTTTGATACCCTATTTATTTCTAGGGGTTATTTATCATGTGAAAAATGAATTATTTTTATGCTTCACATAAATGTATACATTATGATATGGGTGGGACCTATATATCTCTCAAATTACTAAGGTAAATGATTATACCTCATGAGATAAAAATGTTATGTGAATAGTTTTTTGATTTTCTAAGTTCAAAAAGGGTGAGTGTGATGGCATTCAGCTCTAGTCACAATTTAATGACTTAATGAATTAATTGGTATCCTAGTTTGCAATAATAAGAAGTATTATATTTTTGTTTTTACACATTATTTATTATGTTCCATGGCTTATGTTATATGATTACTATTTTATTTTCTCATAATATAGTAAACTTTATATCAGTTGAAATGTTATGCTTATCTTTATCACTTAATGATTTATGTCATTTTAAATCAAATATTTTCCTTATTAATTATGATGGACTCCTCTTGTTTTAATGCTCACAAATCAAGTTTAAATCTTGTATATAATATTTAATATTTTTTTATAATGTTTCATTATGCTCATATTTAATCTTAATTAATTCTTTGAGTATTACTTCTTATGAAAGATTACAGATATTTGGTAATGCATGAGTCACCATTAAGTTTCACTCACAGTCACTGTTGTTGTGACCAAACTGTCTCACCAATTGGTATGCGAATTGGTAAACTATGAGACACAGTTCAAATGGCATCATTATATTATTCAACCAGTTCCATAATCCACAAAGGAACAAACACTACTTCAATGACACCATTATATCATGCTACCAGTTCTAGAATTTACAATGGACCAGACACTACTTCAATGACACGGATTCCAGTGACACTGTTTCTCACAAAGGACCAGAAACTTTTTCTACAACCCTGTTGCATCGCCTAACTGATTTATGATTTTCACAAAGTGTGAGACATTGGTATAGAGGAAACTCTTAGAAGAAAAGGACAAGTAACTAATGACAATGGAACTACTCTTGACTCACCATTTCTATGACATTATTCATATGTCACCGCTGACAGTGACACCGTTCCATACTTAGCCATTTATGTCTTTTTAAATTAAATAAAAAATATATAATTGTAATTTTTGAGTTATTAAATTACACTCATATTATTTATGATTATTTCATACATTTCAGAAAATAGAATGAGGTATGAGGGGTGAAAATCATGCTATTTCAGCTGAAGATACAAACTCCCAAGGATTAATATTTTTGGCTCACAAGATGAAGAATATATACAGAGAGAGAGACACACCATACCATGTAGAAAACCCACGATAATCTATCTTGCTTTCTATGAGAAAAATAATAACTCGCTATGACCCATCATAAAAGCATCCTTGTGGTATAAGAAAATCCAGGAAGAAAAGGAGCTATAAAGAACATCTCATTGAACTAGAACCCATAATAAAAAACTCACGACACTCTGTTTCTAAGTTTATTTCCATAAGGGGACCTGAGCTTCAAATCTTCTACATTCAAAGAGTCTAGATCTGCATTGTAACGACCCGAACTTTTCAATAATATTTGTTTCCTTAATTGTGTATTATTTTATTTTATAAACAAAAAACTATATCCTTTAATTAATGAAGTGAGTATAATTAAAATAATACCACTGGGTTTTTTACTATTATATGACCATTGGTCAATATGACCTTTGGAAACTAAACTCATAATGTTATTATTATTGTTTATAAATACAGGTGATCGTGGTTAATTAATAAATAAAGAATATTTTATGGTGTCATCCAGTAGACTCATGCCTTATGGAGCCCATATTTCAGAGCTTGGAAATGAGGTTGCATCACTGGGCTTTACTCTGGACCAAGCCCAAGTTGAACTCCAACAAGTAAAGATTTAATGGAATCACTTAAGATAGAATTTAAATCTGATAGAAATCACCACTTCGGAAATGTTGTCTGAGTCGCCTCATGATTCTATCACCATAGGACACCTTACACTTAGGTCCTATGAAGGTGTTATAAGGGGATATGTAACAAAACCATAGTTATGTTGTTGTAATCCTTTTGTATAATTTTTTTTTATTTCTTATTATGTTAAATTTGTTGATTTCAAATGTTAAAATAAATATAGGATGAATTTAAAGAAGTTTTATATTATCGATGAAATTTTGGAAAAAGGTTATTTTAAAATATTTTTGTATACTTTATATAATTAATAATGTAAAATGTGCTTCGAAAAATAGGCTTCTACAGTTGTGATCAGTATGAAATTTAGATTCTAAAAAGATCAACTTATTTTTTTAGTGAATAGTAAAGTATGAATAGTAATATTACCCTTATGAATAGTAATGTGACCAATGGAATATTAACCCCACTTAAGAAAGTATAAATATAATTTAGGCATATTTAATGGTGAAGTGATATAATTGCATTAGCAAATAACTATTTCGGAAATTATTAGTTAAGTATTAGTATTTTTTCGGGTAAATAGTGTTTTTACCAAAAAAATTAAATATCTAATAATTAAAAAATTAATTTCATAAAATGGAGTTCATTTTTGAATTCAGAGCATTGATATTAGGTTAGGGTGAATTTATGATATTTTTATTAAATGTTTTGTCTTTCGGTGAATAGTAGAAATATAGTTTTGAGTTTCCATGTGATTAATGATAACATTAATGGTGTAATAATGATTTAATAATTCTGGTTGAATTTTGAATATTAATATATGTTATTAGGAATCCCAAGTGGCCAATACCATGGGAAAATGGGAAAGACCATTTTTTGAAAATACCATCGATGAGGTGTCCCTTGGAAATTAATAAAATATTCCATCACTTTTTCTATAAATACCAACCCATTCCTTCATTAATTTCATTAAAAATTAATCCTCAAAAAATATATAGTCTTTTTACTTCCCAAGGAGTCCTCCTAAGGTTCCATAAATCCACCACAAGGTCCCAACATTTGATCTTTTGAAGTTACTCTTCAAGGTAAGGGAACCTTTCACCCTCTTCTTTTAAGTCATGACTTCCATTATGTTATGTCTTCTAGTTTCCATCTTATTATTTTGGGGTATATTATTATATGTCCTTATTTTTTCCAATTTTATTTCCAAATTATGAGAGACCCTTTCCACTCTCGTCATCTTATTTTTCATAATTTTAAGCAACATTGTTAGGCTACCGAATGTTTCGTAAAAGAAGTTACATCTTCTCTTTTCGTTCATGTTTTATTTTCATGAGGTATGTAAATAAAATATCCATACCATGTTCTTATTTATATTTTATTATATCTTTATACTGTATTATGAGTTATTTATGAGTGTTTTATCTTTGTCCCCTCTCTTTTTAATGCTTTCTAAAAACATGTTATGTAGTCGTTATGGTGCAGAATTTTCGTCTCAAAATCTCTTTTTTTCTCAAGAAATTCTCTTGTTTTATGTATGTGAATACCCAAATATATTTTCATTTACAGGGTTATTCATATAGAAATAAAATTGATATATTTTATTCTATAATTTACATACATATAACCCCCACCCCCTTTCCAGGGGTTATAAATGACATAGTGATCTTATTTTTAAGCACTTTTAAAATGTCACGATTTTGAAGCGAAACCCATTTCTTTTACTCAATTTTGTTTATTTATAAATGTTTGATTATTATGTATGTGTCTGACATGAAAATAAATACATATTAAGGTTTTATCATTATATTTATCCAATGCATTGGGTAAATATTTTAATCTCTAGAGATGGTAAGTTTCACGATACCATGGTGAATCACCTTCGTAATTTGGGATGAACCATGGTGATATGTTCATGAATGTATAAATTAAATTTTGTGTCCATATATTCATGTTATTATTTGTGTTTTTTTATTATGATATGCCTCTTCTTCCATTTATCATGTCTCTATGTTTTTCATCAAGTTTTTTTCTGATATCACAAGTAAACAGATTCCCTTGCTTTCCTTACTAGGCCTTCTGCTCACCCTTTCATTTGATGTATGTTTTTAGGTTATGAGGTACTATAATTATACATAGGATAAACCTCTGATTAATCCTTATAACTATATTAGAATAATTTTTACTTTTTTCATTTATATTGTTTCTAATTTCCAAGACACTAGACTTTAAAGATCATTTGTTTGTAAAATGTAATGATAAGTTATGTAATAAAAGGTGGGATGTCATATGCATTAAACAACACTCAAAGCATGTATAATACCTTATTATTATATTATTATATGTTGTATAATTTTTATTATTCCTTTGAGTAGTGTGTGTATCTCTATTAAAAACACACATTGTATCATGTGCTAAACTAGAGGATACAAGATATCCTCTCACTACTAATCTCTTACACAGTTTTACACCCACGTATAGTTATAGAAGAGGTTTCTATGTGACCTTGTTATATTATATCCCCATGTACAACTGTTGTAGAGGTCTGGTTGACCTGGACAGCTTGTATGATGTTGTAAACCCTAATCCAGGGTGTGGATAAATATTATTTATATATTTTTTACTTGGCGGTGGGTGATCATCAAGTGGAGATAACTAATTCTCTTCCTGATTGTGAACCTCTTGTTTTATCCAATATGTTAAAAATTAGGTTTTCTTTCCTATTTTGGTTTCTTCAAATGATAAAACTTTCCTTTTATTTAATATTTAATATTAGATAGTTTTTGAATTAGAATTTTTTTTAGTTGAATAATTTGAAAAGTTAATGTAATCTCATAAATTTCTTTAACTAATAATTAATAAATATTTGATAAATCATTCAAACAAGAATTTTTTTTAAAAATATTCCACTTTGGTTAACTAACTATTCGATTTTAAATTGGGGACTTTAAAATAAATAAATTTTAACAAAAAAATTTATACGAACTCAATTCACCCCCCCCCCTCTTGAGTTTTCTACTCCAACCGACATTAAATATTAGGGTATTGTTTTTAATCTTCTATTATTAATGTTTTTAATGATTTTTAAAATATGTTAAACAGTTATTTTAGTTGTTTTTTAAATATCTCCAAATTTCTATTGGTTATAAATTTTTATCTCATTAAAAATACATTCCTTATTCTTTATTATGTATAATAGAGAGGAAGGTTATTCTACCAATAGACATATTTTTTCAAATGGAACAAATTTTTCTAAGTGAAATGTTAAGATGAAAAATAGTTTAGAATGTATGGGTTTAGAAATTTGGTCTTCCATTTTGGATGAATATAGGATTCATGTTACAACTATAAATATTTGGGATGACCCAACTAACATTTATTATAATAATAACTAAAAATATATTAATGCCTTATACTTTTCTTTAAAAGATAAAGAATTAAATATGATTTATGCATGTAAAACAACCCATGAAATTTGGGATACTCTAGTTATTTCACAAAAAGGAACCACTAATGTTAAGGATATGAGACTTAACACATATACTATTAAATATGATAACCTTAATATAAAGCATGATGAACCTATTTCTGAAATGTCCCTCAGGATCAATGAAATTTTAAATACTATTATCTCTCTAGGAATGGAAGTTTCTGATAAGGAATAAATAATGTGAATTCTCAATTGTCTACTATAAAAATGGAGGGGAACTTCAGTGTCAATAATACAATCCTATTATATCAGTAAGTTTCTAGTCAAGGTGATAATAGAAAATATGATTATTTATGAGGAATAATTAAAGTTCAAAAATGAAGAATAAGATGAACCAAAGAGAAAGTTAGTGTCTTTCAAAACTACTACTTCCACAAATAAAGAAAATGATAGGGTATAAACTCATTCTAATAGTATAAGTAATGATAATGTATCCTATTAAAGTGATAAAGAAATGACTCAGATATCCAAAAGGAAAAAGATGTTTCATAGAAAGAAGATGTTTCTTAGGAATCCCAATTATAAAGGAAAATATGAAAATAAGGGAAACTAGAAATAAGGACTGGAAGAAAAATGAAAATTCAAATGAGATAGTCTGCTATGAATGTAAATGAATAAGACATGTAAATGCTGACTTTCCTAAGTTTATGTATAAGAATAAATATGAGGATAAATATAAAAGGTATAAGAAATCAATGAAGGCAACCTATAGTGCTTAATAGGATATCTCAAGTGAGTTAGAATCCTCACATTAAAAAATGTACAATAAGGCCAACATTTGTTTTATGAAAAACACATCTAAGGTAACACTAGAATCTCTTACACATAATTATCATTATTATGGAGATGAATTTGATTATGAAAATATGCCTAATTAAGAAATTTTTAAATACTTTCTACGGTCTTAAAGATAAATGAAATGTGTTAAAAGAAAAATATAGGCTTTTAAAGAAACAGTGTACTCGTACATCTATTGTTAAATCCGAACTAACTGTGGAAAAAAGAGGAAAATTCTAAATTTATTAAAGAGAAAAATGAACTTAAACTATAAAGTGATCAATTGAAAAAGTACATAGAAAAGTTTAAAAATGGAAACAATACTATTACAAAAATTATTGGTAAACAAGTTGCACAAAAATACACCTCTGGTATAGGATACAAATCAGTGAAAATGAATCTTGTCAAAAAAGTTGTGCCAAAATCTAGAAAATCTATTTTCATGCCTAGAATTGAAAAAATATACTATAATTTTCAACATTGGATAGTAATTTACTGTCTCTAGTTTCTCTATACCAAATAGAGTTTATTTTTACCATACTTTACAAACATGTTATAGGAAACCCATGAAACAAATGTGGGTTCCCAGAGATTTTATTACTAATATTATTGGACCCATGAAATTCTAGTTACCAAAGTCATTTCTTGGTTAAATTACTTTTTTAGGAAAGATGTTTGAAGATCTCCTGTAAGATCATATGGTTCATGGATAGTGGATGTTAAAGAAACATGATAGGGGCTACTCAAGTTTCAAAAATCTTGTCAATATTTATGGTGTACATATCACTTTTGGTGACAATGCAAATAGAGAAATAATTGGACTTCTATATATTGGTAACTCTAATTCAGTTTTAATTTCCAAAGTACTTTTTGTTGGTTGATTAAAGTACAACCTTCTTTGTATCTCTCAGTTGAGTGGTGACTGTTTTAATGTTAAATATGAAAATAATTCATGAAATATTTTTAATTCTAAAAATGAATAAGTATTTACTGCCTTTAGAAATGAAAACGTCTATGTTGTCAATTTAGATTTTTAATTTCTCAAAAATTTTCTTTTTTTAGTGATTTTTAAAAAGATTATTGGCTCTATGAAATGGGACTAGAACATTGTAATATTTATTCACTTAAAAAGGATACTAGGAAAGGACTATTCAATGACCTATCCAAAATATAATTTTCAAATGACAAAGTTTCTAATCCTTGTCAAAATGTTAAGAAACACAAAATACATTTCAAAAAAAATAATTAAGTTTCAACTTCTCAACCTCTTGAGTTGGTTTACAGGTATTTGTTTGGACCTTCATGAGTTTCAAGTCTTAATGGGAAGAAATAGGTATATATTCCTATAGATGACTTTTCTAGATATAATTGGACCTTTTTATTAGCTCACAAAAGTTAAGCTTGTTCTCACTTCATCAAGTATGCTAAAATAGTAGAAAACCTAAGTGTTCATAGGATTAAATCCTTAAGAAGTGACCATGGTTGAGAGTTTGAAAATCAAGAGTTAGAATGTTTTTCCTCAAAAAATGGATATATTCATTACTTCTCTACTCATAGAACAACCCAGAAAAATGGATTTGTAGAAAGAACAAACGGAACCTTACGAGAAATATCTCAGACTATGCTTAATGAATATGACTTACCTATTTAATTTTGGGCTGAAGCAATCAATACAGCTTATTGTATAATTAATAGATTTCTGATTAGTCCTATCATTAAGAAAACCCATTATGAGTTGTAAAACAATAGGAAACACAAAGTTAATTACTTTAAAGTTTTTGGTTTCAAATTCTATATTTTTAATACTAAGGATAATATTGATAAATTTACATCCAAAAGTAATGAAGGAATCCTTATAGGTTATTCAACCTCTAGTAAAGCCTGTATAGTTTTTAATAAAATAACCAAGTGTGTGGAAGAATCTATACATGTAAAACTTGATGAAACATATCCACATGAACCCAAGACCACCCAAGAAAATATTAAGGATGGTCTTTCTAATCTGTACATAGCTACAAAATCCTACGATCCTACTATTAAGCAACCTATTAAATCATCTAATTCTATAAATTATCCAGAATCTAGTCATGATGAACCCAATCCTATTGAAGAATCTGAAATTACCAGCCCTTCTTTTTCAAGACCTACAAGAACTCATAAGAACCATTCTTTAGATGTTGTAGTTGGAGACATATACAAAGGAACTCAAACTAGATCTTCTCTTAGAAACCAGGTTAAACATCAAGCCTTTTTGTCAAAACATGAACCTAGTAACATTAATTATGTAATCAATATTGAATTTTGGGTAATGGAAATTCAAGAAGAACTAAATCAGTTTGAAAAGAAATAATGTTTTGAAATTAGTGGATAGATCTAAAGACACCTTGACTATTGGCACTAAGTGGGTGTTAAGAAATAAAGTAGATGAAGTTGTTGCTATTATAAGAAAAAAATCTAGATTGGTTGAAAATGGATATAGTTAAGAAGAAGGTATTGAGTATGAAGAAATGTTTTCATCAGTTGTGAGATATGAAGACATTAGAATCCTACTAGCATATACAGAACATCTAAATTTCAAGCTATATCAAATTGAAGTCAAGAGTGCATTTCTAAATGGGTATATAGTTGAGGATATTTTTGTGGAACAACCACCTGGTTTTACAAACCCTCATTTTGAAAATAATTTTTTCAATTTATCAATGGATTTATATGGTCTAAAATAAGCTCTAAGATCTTGGTATGATATACTAAGTACTTTTCTTATTTCTAAAGGTTTTACAAAAGGTATAGTTCATCCTCGTCTTTTTATAAAAAATAATATCTAAAGTTGTTTTAGTTGTTCAAATCTATGCTTATGATATTATATTTGGATCTTTGAGAAATTATTTATTTGTTGATTTTTCATAAATGATGGAAGATGCCTTTGAAATGATTTTCATGGGTGAACTCAAATATTTTTTGGGATTTCAAAATTTTCAAAATAAAGAAGTTATTGTTTTGAATCAGAGTAAATATACCAAAGATCATCCAAAACATTTTGGTTCGGATAGAATTAAAATTAGTGATACTCCTATGAGTTCCACCTATAAATTGGATCTTGATGAGAATGAAAAATCAATTGATCAAACCAATTAGAGAGGTATGATTGGAAGACTTCTATACATGACTGTTAGCCGGCCTGATATTACATTTAATATATGTATGTGTGATCATTTTCAGGAAAATAATAATGAATCTCATTTTACTATTGTTAATATAATTTCGAACTACCAAAAACATACTACCAACTTAGTACTTTTTTATCCTAGAGGACTATCATTTGACTTAGTTAGTTATCCAGATGCTGACTTTGGTGGTTTTGCATTAGATATAAAAAGAACCACTAGAACATGTCACTTGTTAGGAAATTCACTAGTATCATGGTGTAGTAAAAATAATAATTTTGTTTAATTATCCACTGCTAAAGCTAAATACATATCTACTGGTAGTTTTTGTGATAATATTTTGTGGATGAAACACACCTTTATAGATATTGGATATAAATTTATGCATTTCTCTAAAAACTATGATAACACAAGAGTTATTAACATCTCCAAGAATCCAGTTTCTCACTCAAGAACAAAAAAATATTGATGTAAGACATCACTTTTGAAGATATCATTATCAAAAAGGTGATATTACTTTCTAATTCCTTGGCACAGTGCATCATCTTGCTAATATTTTTAATAATCCATTAAATTATGAAAGAATGGTACAAATTATAAAATAATTGGGAATTATCAACCTTGACTGACCATTTATTGTCTCCGAGTTTACTGTCTCACAGTTTACTATCTCATTGTTTGTTTTCTCACAGATCAAAGTCACACCATTGTGATGCCATCGTAATTACACATTTTGGTCTCACCGTTATGACTCATCTTTCTATTTTTAGTAATATTTACCCGAATCACAATTTTAATAGTGTTATTTCACTTTTATATTATTATTATTTTATATTTCAAATTTTTAAATCCCTAAATGATAAAAACACATCACTCCACTTCTCTCCTCACTCATGCTCTCTACTCCTGAAATCAAAAACCTTCTCTCCCGAACTCCTTTCTCTCCTTCAAATCTTGTCTACATGTCAGAAATTCCAAGGATGAAGCATACATCTTTCTCGACTCCAAAAAGTGTAAATCATCAAAGAATGTTAAATGAGCTCTAATCACAAATCCTGAGGAACCACAGAACCCCAGCCTTGCAAATCATGTAGTCATTCCAGAAAAGGAAGTGTGTGAAAAAATAGATTCTCAAGAGTAAGTAACTTGTTCTTATATTTTTGGATGAATAGGTATGGTTATAATGATTTTAAAAAGATAAGATACCCATATACCACAAACTAGTTTTTGAGTTTTATCAGTTTGTCCAGTTTGCCTTCAGTAAAAAGGATGACTTTGTGGTTAGAAGTTGGGTAAATAAACAAAGGTGTTATTTTTCTTCAATGTTGTGGGTTTTTTTCTAGGATTACCTAATAAAGGTATCTTCACAGATCATAAAAGGAATAATCCACCTCTAAGTTACATATTTATCTAAGAATATGTTTTGGGTGAATTGACTAGTGATGGATAAAGGAGAAGACATGTAGCTGCTGAATTAGATGGAGAGACTAAATTGTTGTTAAAATTTATTCATAATTTGATATTTCTAAGGAAAGGTGACTTTTATACTCTAAAATATCTAGATATATTCTTTTTTCATCTCTTGAAAAATGTTCAAAATAAAAATCTGTGCAAGTACCTTGTCCTTCACATGTGTGATATGATCAAGAAAACTTCAAAGTCAACCTCCTATTTTATTTAAGATTCATTTCTACTATGCTTCAAGACAAGGGTTTAGTAGGGTATAATGAATAATTTTTTGAGGATTATGAGTTTTTTCTATCTAATGATATATTTTGGCGAATTAAAATTAATTGGAATCCATGGAAGAGACTATGTGTTGAAGACAATGAAAGGTTGTATGAGGATTTAAATCCTATTGGGAAGCCTTAAAGACCTAAGGATATCACTGATCCTAGCTTGTAGCTAGATGATTTGGTGGAATATTCAGATGAAGTAATTAAATTTGATGTTTATAGAGATAAAATTGGAGTTTTTTCTGAAATTAGTTATCCAAATATTTCCAAAAGGACTGAAGAGCCTCCTCACGTATCTCTTGAACCATATCATGTTATTCCCTTTAGAGATTCTCTTCTATCTAAAGGTGGTGAAGGTTAAAGTGAATCAAATATAGCCAATGATAAGGATTATAATAGGGGTAAATCATTTGTGGAAGCACATTTTGCTTATGAACAATAGATAGAAGAAGAATCTATAGAGACATAAGTCATGTTACCTACTGATGTAAGGATAGAACAAGATTTTTAGTTAGAAAGAAGTGGGGCTAAGGATGAGAGGTACCAAAATATAATAGAAGATGTGGAAATAGTTCATGAAATTGATTCACTTAACCCTAAAAGGGTAGCATAGGTTGAGGGGGATACATACTTTAGTTTGGAATGGATTGATGTATATATTCTTGTGGATTCAAGTATAATGGATGACTGGTACAGGTTTCCCAGCTACTTTGATATTGATGATTATAGAAAGTCCGTTGTGAACTAAATTGACCTCTTAGTTGAGTTTCAACTAATATCAATCACAAATAATGAATTTATATCTTCTAAATATCCATAACCTATATCTATTCCTGAATCTCCTTAAGAAATCCAAAGTTTTGTAAGCCATGATGATCTAAAAATGTTTTTAAGATAATTTATTATCTAGATTTAGAAATCTTATGAAGTTACAGCCTCCTCCTATGACAAACCTTAGTGAAAGGGATGTTGGAATGCTTCTAAAAAAGTTAATTTGTAAATATAAACCCAAAATGTTTCATGAGATTCAAGAAGCAAAGATTGATAATAAAATCCTAAGTGATTAAGTGAAATCCTTAAGATCTTTAGTTGAGGAGATAAGGAATGATTTTCCATCTTATACAACTCCAGTTTTTATTTCTATCCTAAGTGAGTATGGTGGTGTCAAGATCTCATTAAAGGATTTATCCCAGAATCAAACAAATTTGGATTCAGTGGTTGAAAAAGTAGTCAGGAACAACACCAAAGTAGCAAATAAAGTACATGGACTTGTGGATGCAATCATCGACTAGTAGATGAGTTTAAATGATTTTACTCCTACTCTTGAGAATTTTATGGAAAATAAGGATGACTTTGAGAAATACATGGAGTATGGTAGTGAAGTCATCATGGATTTCATCAATATGTTGAATACTTATTTAAATGTTCAAAGCACATCCATAGTTTCCCTTGCAGCTACTCCTCCTAGACCTGGACAACTTTCTTCTACCACTCCTTTTTCCTCTACATCCTTTGCTCTAATTCCATGACCCATGCTCAGGATCTGATCCAGATTAGACCAGTCATTACTGAGAAACCAATACCTCATTCTTCATCTAGACTAAGCCTTTACCCTTCTATTATTGAATGAGTGACCCTATCTTCAACCTTTATACCAACCCCATCTACTACTTCTTCACCTGGTGCTCCTACTCCTGTTGTCTCAAACAAGAATAAAGGGAAGGTTGCACAATGTGAAGAGAAGTGAATGATGATTTTTGATAGGTCCATGCTGTATTTTCTTTTTAGGATTGTAATGTAATATGTCAGTATATTCAATGAAATGTGTTATCTCTTTTATTCAATTGTTGATATCATTTAGTTCTTGTTTTTATTTTTCTTACATTCATTTGGATAATTCCAAAAGGGGGTGAAGAAATGGCATTTATTCTATTTTTATATATATGATATAATACTATATTGGACTGCCTTGATTTTATGTATTAATCTCATATAATCTATTTTATATATTAATCAAACTATTTATTCCTTTCTAAAGTGTATGGTCTGTAAATTCCATGATTTGTGATCCTCAAAACGGGGGAGATTGTTGGACTCCTCTTATTTTAATGCTCACAAATCATGTTTAAATCATATAAATCATGTTTAATATTGTTCAATAATTTTTCATTATGCTCATGTTTAATATTAAATAATTCTATGAGTATTACATCTTAAGATAGACTTCAAATATTCGGTAAAGTATGAGTCACAATTAAGGTGCACTCACAGTCTCCATTATTGTGACCATATGATCCAACTGTTTGGTTTGCAAAATGGTTAAGTGTGAGATGTTGTTTCAATGACTTTGTTGTATCATGATACTAGTTCCAAAACTCACAAAATACTATGAACCTCTTCAATGATACCATTTTATCATGCTACCGGTTCTGTAACTAACAAAGGACCAAATATCACTTCAATGAAATTGTTATCAATGACACTATTTCTCACAAATGACCAACCACCACTTCCACAACACCATTTCATCTATTAACCATTTCATAATTGTCAAAAAGTGTGAGACACTGGTCTGGAGGCACTGCTTAGAAGAAAAGGGCAAGTTAGTACTGACTCTGGCACTGCTCCTGACTCACCGTTTCTAGGAAAATTTTCCTATGTCACCACTGACTGTGACATCATTCCATATTTATACATTTTTGCCTTTTCCAGTTAAATTGAAAATTATATCTAACAATAATATTTGAGTTAATAAATGACACTGATATTATTAACGATTCTTTCACACATGTCAGTAGACAGTAGGAGGTATGAGGGGTGGAAATCATGCTTCTTGTCGGCCAAAAACAGAAACACTCGAGGATTAATATATTCTGTCACATGAGTTGAAGAAGATATAGAGACAGTGGAACACACCATACCATGAAGAAAAAACACAATAATCTATCTTTATTATTTTGAGAAAAATAAGAACTCACTCTGAACCATCCTGAAAACATTCTTGATGCATCAGCAAATCAAAGAAGGAGAACTATGAAGAACATCACATTGAACTATAAACCAGAACATAGAAATCACAGCACTCTGTTTCTGAGTCTATTTCCCAAATGGGACCCGAGCTTCAAATTTTCTACATTCAATGAGTCTAGATCTGCATAGAACAATACTCATATCAATTTTAATCCCTTATTATTATATTCTACTCTATTTTGTATTGTTTTATTATTCCTTTGAGTAGTGTGTGTATATATATAAAAAACACACACTGTATCCTATCTTAAACTGGCTGGATACAAGATATCCTCTCACTACTACTCTCTTACACCATTTTACTCCCATGTATAACTATAGAAGAGTAATTTGTGTGACCTGGTTATATTTTTTTTACATGTATAATTGTGGTAGAGGTTTAGTCTACCTAGACAACTTTTTTTGTTGTAAAACCAAATCCAAGGTGTGAATAAATCTTGTTTATATATATTTTTCTATGTGGAATGTGATCACCAAGTGAGTAGGACTAAGTATCTTCTTGAGACTGAACCTCTTGTTTTGTCTATCGGGTTTAAAGTTCTTTTTTCTTGATTATATTGGTTTACTCAAATCCTAAAACATTACTTTTCTTTGATAGTTAATTTTAAATCATGTTTTCATTAAAATTTGTTTTAGTGGACTAATTTAAAAAGCTAAAATAATCTCATAATTTGATTTAACTAAGAATTAATTAATCTTTTAGAATTATTTGAAATAGACAAAGATTTTACAAATATTCTACTTTGTTTAATTGTCCTGATTGATTTTAAATTGGGGGACATTGAATTAAAAAAATTAATAAATTTATTTATAGGAACTCAATTAACCCCTCTCTTGAATGTCTTACTCTGACCAAAAAATTATTTTCTATAAGATTATGATCTAACCATCACTGCATTTGTTATATTATCCCTTACTAGGAATTTGACCTCACCCCATTCTTTTTTTTACAACCCCAGGTTATGAAGATGATTTTATCATGTCAGATGTTTGGAAAGGGTATATAGGAGCGTGATTATGAAGATTTTTTTCTCAATTGTAGTAAAGTAATATGTTTATATAGCTAATATCCAAGACACTAAAACTTTTGATCTTTTTGTTCTAGGATTTTTTTTATATATACTATTTAGTTCATGAGATTAATTTATTATTTTCTTCATGTTTATCTTGGGTTACTTTAGTTGGTATCAAAGTAAGGTTTAGTTATTTTATATATTTGTTTAGTTAACCATGGTTATAGGGTTAGTTAACCTTAGTCAAACCCCTAGAGTTGAGGCTAATAATAGGATGATATCCAAAAATATTTGTAAAGACTTGAGTAGATGGTCTTCCTTATCAATACATCACTATTTATATACTAAAAGTAGATATAGTTGTGGAAAAAGTCCACCTATGGGTATTCACCCCAAAATGAGTTGGTCAGGCATTGACTCAATCATCACACTTATGCACAAGGATTGGGCCTACTACGACACACCTGGTTTGACACTCTTAGAGGTTATGATTTAGTTTATCATATACTCTTTAAAAACCACTATTAAGGATTTAGTAATATGTTACGTTGAGGGATTAGGTTGAGAAGTATTAGATAAAACAACATAAGGTAAAATAGATTAGAGAAATATGGTTATAGGATGAACCAATTATGACATAATAGAAGTGATATTATCAAAATTTGAAATGAATATGTCTTTGGAGAAGACTTCACAAGACTGAGTTTTCATATTTATCTGTTATTTTACAATGAATTTTATTATGAAATTTTTTGTTGTAGTATTTGGTTGTAAATAGATTCATGAAAATGAAGTTGTGAAAGGTATATCCCTAGGAACAACTTAGAATCATAATTAGGATACATAGTATCCTATTTTTACCAAGGATAAGTGAGGTAGATATCTTAGTAAAATATATATCATGGTATTCTTATTGATCCCTTAGCTTCATCCATTAGTAAATGATAAATAAAATTTTGAGGTCACAATTTTTTTAGGGCATAAAATCTGGAGACCTAAGATTTTGGATCATTTAAAATACATATTATGTTATATAACTTATTTTACACACAATACCCAATGTAAAAAAACTACAACATTTTAATAACAAATTATTATTATTTTTTTAATAAACACTAATATGGTATACCATTACCACTAGTAGATAAATAATTAATATGAGATAATATTGAAAAATGTTATAATAAAAGAGAATTACTTTCTAATGTAACTTCGTTCAAAAACTAAATTTTAAAATTTTAAAATGTAAATTTAATATAAAAAATAAATTTTTAACTCCTTTTCTGAAAACTTACTTTGTATGAATTTTTTAATTTTTTCTAAAAATATTTATTTTTAATAAAAAATATGATTTTTTCAAATAATATGATTTTTATTATTTTATCACTATGTTTGTGTATCTTAGGAGTTTTAAAATACTTTCAAGTAATAAAATATGTATCTAATTAATATTATTATTCATTTTAATATATTATTTTAGTATATTAATACCATATTTAACATTTTTAGAACTAAATTAAAATGTCAGTTTAAAAGAAACTATTTTCGGTCTTAACATTGAATGAAATATTTTCAAAGTGAGATTTGGTTTTGGATTTTATTTAAATTTTAATAGAATTTATTTGATTAGTAATAAATCAATTTATCAAATTAAAATTAGTAAAAATAATAATTTTATCTTATATATAAATTTAAATCTGAAAAATATCATTTTTTCTAATAAATTCTTTATGTGATTAAGTGTGTGTTTTTTAAAATAATCTCTTCATAATTTAATAAATTTGATACGATAAGATTATTTTAAAATTTAAAATCGTATGTTCTAATTATTTAATGAGGTAAATTATAATTTTATTTATCAAAGTTAATTATTAAGGTTAAAAAATATTTACCTTGGTAAAAAGTAAAAATGAAAAAAATAGTTTTTATTAGGGGAAATGGCCAAAGCATGTCAAAAAAATTCTTCCAAATAAGTTTTTGAGGTGAGTTTATACATTATCTTATTCTGAAATCCAATTTTATCCACTTATTATCCATTTACCCTTGAATATTTTCATGACATTTATTAGCGCCAAAAATAAAGAGGGAGAAGGATAATAAGAAAGTCCCCAAAGCTGCCTTGCGAAGCCATTTTGCAGAGCATCATGGCCCTGTGAGCCCACTGCGAAGCACAGGGCGGGATGCTCCATGATACGATTTGACATTTGCGAGACCGCTGTGAAGCACGGAGGCGGGATGCTCCATGAGCCCCCTTGACTTTCACGAGCTTGCTGTGAAGTGAGGAGGTGGGATGCTCCATGCGCCCTCTTGACCTTTGCGAACCCACCATTAAGCCAGGAGGTGGGATGCTCTATGATCCACATTGACGTTTGTGAGCCCGCCGCGAAGCTTGAAGGTGCGATGCTCTGCGATCCCCGTTGACATTTGTGAGCCCGCCGCGAAGCCAAAAGCCAGGATGCTCTACAATCCCCTTTTACATTCGTGAGCCGGAGTGGAATCCATCTTCACGTCGAGTGAGCGCTGCTCTGTGGCGTCTCTTGCCTATAAATATTGGCCTCCCCCCAGGCCCAAAGCATAGATCATCCAACCTTCCCTCTTCGCAGCTCTCAAATCGTAAAGCACTTTCTTCTCTATGAACCATAAGTTGCTCAAGGTACTTTGGCTCTGAAAAGTAACTCCCTTTTGCATTATTTTCACCCCCTCTTTCGAGAGGGATGCCTTTCGTGAAGCCCATGGGCCTTCGCGAAGGAAGGATATCCTCACAGGGACTCGGGTCATCGCGGAGCGTTTATACTTTGTGAAGCACCCCCCATGCACATGTGACTCAAATTCTAAGGCTGAGTCACTGTTCCTCACAAAGCACATTTCTTCATAGGACCTTGCTTCGCGAGGCACCCATGCTTCATAGGGCTTTGCTTCACGAATGTCCATCCACTTCGTGAAGCACCTATTGTATGCACCTATGCCCTATGCCTAAGCTAGTCCACTTCACTTTGTGAAGCCCGCACCTTTAGGAATCCATTCCCTTGCATAGACCACCAGATCTTTATGAGGCCTCTACTCATAAACCCCTTTGCTCTGCAACTCCATCTCCCATGCAACCTCCTAGGTTCGCATGATGTGACTTCAAAGTCCCTTAGACACCACTTCCCATTGCGTTTATTCACCTCATGCTTCTTCGCATAGGCACGCTAACTGCTATTGCTTCTTCGCATAACCATGCTAATGTGGACCCCCCCTCCCCCAATGGTTCTCTCCATAACACCCCCTAGCCACGATATTTCATGTCCCTTATCTTCACCAAGGTGTAGAGGTTTTCGATTATTTATGTCCTAGGGGTTCAGATTGAACCCACCTCATCCGAGCTTCAGGACGTTAAACTGCCAAGCACCATCATCCTCAGCACATGACGTTAAAGTGTGACCTCACCCCATGCATCATACACAGGGTACCTCATATCATAAATTCTCTATGCCCACTGCCCTCTATGGAAGTGAGATCATTCCTCACGATCCTATTTATCGGAGCGGCGTCTATCCATGGGGAAAGGGAAACCATCCTGGTGTAAGCCCCAATACTTTCTTGCAGTAGATAGTTCCCCTACTCCTCCTTCCCATTTCTGTGCAAAAGGCCAGCAATGGGGGTGGTGGGGAATGGTGACCCTCATTTCTTCGGTGCCAAATTCCTCTCCTACTAGGCTTTGTCACCATTGGGCCCCCATCCTAGAGCCAAATCCCTCTCCTACTAGACTTTATCACCACCCGGCCTCCATCTTGGAGTAAGTCCCAACCTCTTCGGGCTGATAACCATGTGTAATCCCATGTTTCCTATTTGAGCTGCTTACTATGTGTAAGCCCCACTCCACATCCCAAAGACACACCTTTCATGATGTGATCGTCAGGTCTCTGCTGCCTCTTGTTTCTCATACCAAGCATGACTCTTGTGGACTTAGAGCAATCACTGACCATGAAAAACACCTTGGGAATTCTAGAGTGTAAGCCCCAACACCATATCGAACAATGAGGTTTTGATCCTTACTAAGTCAAGGTACGTAGCAAGCCTCCATGAGGTTCAATCCCACTATCCATTGGTTGTTCCGACCATCTTCACGTAAGTTCACCAATACTTTGGGTTGCCTCATATGGTAAGCCCCAAATTCCCCCTCCTCAACTATGAGGACTTTAATCCTTATCAAGGCAGGGTACGTAGGAATCCTCCATGAGGTTTAAGCCCACCACCCCGGTCTTTCCAACCTCCTTCATGTCAGTTCACCAACACCTTGGGCAGCCTAGAGTGTAACTCCGACCACCATCCCAAACTATGAGGTCTTTGATCCTTGCTAAGTTAATGTACATAGGAATCCTCCACGAGGTTCAAGCCCACTATCCATGGGTCATTCCGACCATCTTCCCATCAGTTCACCAACATTGTGGGCTGCCTCAGAGCATAAGCCCCAAATTCACCCTCCCGAACTACGATTACATTGATCATTTCCAAGTCATGGTACGTGATTGGATGGATCCCCACTCGCCTGGATGCTCCAGAGATCTTGGCTCCTAGGGTTTCGGTTGTCCACCAATGGTGATGGTTCCTCTACGCTGCTCTTCTGAAGTTATTCTTCTCTATCGCTCGCTCTAAGATATGCTCTATCTTGGATTTTCTTTCTACATCAATCGCCTCCCTACTATACGTTGGAGATCTTTCTTTTTCTCCATCCGTCACTTGGCGCTCTACTCTTGAATTCCCAAACTCCTATCTAGGTCGGATTTGGAGTAAGTGATACGCTAAGGGTTTGGGCAAGATTTTTGGCTGACGACAGATTTCCCGTCATTACCGAAGTTTTCTCTTCTTCCTAGGGTTTCAATCCCAAGATCATTTTCTTGTTTTATCCCACTTTAATTTGTTCATGTTCAGGTTTTTTACTAATTTTAGACCTCCTTCTATGTTCGTATTAGGGTTTCAATCCCGCTTTCCTCTTCCTTGTTTTTTGGTGGTGTGCGGTGCGATTCTGTTTCTGTTGGTGGGTTTGGATGGTGTTGTTGTTTTTGTTCTGCGAGTAATGGTTCGTCAATGTTTTTTTATGGTGATTCAGATGGTGTTTTCTCGGTTTTGGATTGCTTTGGAAGGCCTGGACACTCGTACTCCTCTCTTGTCTCCTGATCCGCTACTCCCTTCTAGGTCAGTAGGCTGCGGTGGTTTCTAAGAGGCTTTGGGCTATCTTGTGCGTTGTGGTGGAGGGTTTCCAGTAGCCCAGACTGCTTTCATGTGGTGGGGGGATCTCAGTTTGGTTGGGCGATGTTCGAACGGCGACAAAGAGGGTGGTTGTGGATTGGAATTTACAACTGTCAAGATGACGGAGGTCCTGTGAAACAACGACGATGGTGTTCGGTACAGGAGGTGGATTCCGGAGAATAGGCTTGCGAAGAAGAGCTGATGAGTTCGGACGAGGACGATGATAGTGGTGTGATGTTTTGTGATTCGATCACAGCGGAGACAATCTTTTTTTTTCATCGGTGATGGCACACACTAGTGGATCTCACTAATGATTTGGTTTGATGCGGAATGGGTGGCTGTAACTTTTGGTGTGTGTCTTGAGGAAAAGTGTGAGACACGAGGCGACGCGTGAATCGAGATGTCTGGATGGTGATTCCTGGTTTTTGAATTTTGAATTTTGAATTTTATGGATTTTGGATGGCTGTAGTAGTGGTAGGGTTTTTTATTTTGAAATTTTTATGCTCTTTATTGATCGTAATGTGTTGGTGATGTGTGTAGTTTTTATGGTTCCCACTTTTCCAAAAAATTGGTTTTTATAAAAAATAAAAAAAATGGCTTATAGCCAAGGAATGGTACGTAGGAAGCCTCCAAGAGGTTCAAACCCACCACCCATTGGTCTCTCTAACCCCCTTCACCTCTGTTCACCAACACCTTGGGCAGCCTAGAGTGTATGCCCCACACCACCTAAACTACATGGTCTTTGATCCGTGCAAAGGCAAGGTATGTAGGAAGCCCCCCCCCCTGATGTTCAGTCCCACCACCCATTGGACCCCAGGTCCTCCTTCACATCGATTCATCAACCAACCCCTCACTACGTGGTCTTTCATCCTTGCCAAGGCGGGGTACGAAGAAGCCTCTCTGAGGTTCAAGCCAACCATCCACCAGTAGTCCTGACCTTATTCACATCAATTTGACCCCATCCAGCGGTAAGCCATTGTGATCCTATTCAGTGGTAAGCCGTTGACATTCTTATCTAGCTGTAAGCCATTGCGACCTCATCCAGTGGTAAGCCGTTGAAAACCCCAATTGGCGGTAAGCCTTCATCAGATGAACTATGTGGACTTTGATTCCCTGTCATTGGGATACGTAGGAAGCCCCTTCAAGGCTCAAGCCCAAAACCATCGTCATCCTCATGAGGGTTTATCCCATTCACCATCCACTTCATACAACCGCTCCATCGTCCATCCTGGTTCTTATCTGGGCCGCCAAATCCCGGTGAAATCATGCCATCTCATTCCTCATTCTGCTCAATAGCGACTGGGAAGTGAACCATGCGTTGGCCCCAATATCGGTGTTCCATCTAGGGGTTTCACCCATCTGATCCACTCTAGTCATTTTTTTGATCAGTCTGATCCATCTCTGTTGGACGTTAAACTTATAGCATACCCTGTGTTAAATATGGGAAGCTAAGGAAAACCTCAGATACATTCCCATGGAATATGATTCCCTGCATTCTATGTAGGATGTCTCAGGCTTCCGTGCCCTCGAGAAGCCCTATAATAAGGGACAGAAGACAGACGCGCCAGTGTCCTAGCATCCAGACCCGCCAGTGATGCCCAACATGACTACTCCTCTGACAGAAGGTTGCTTCCCTCACCAGACCCTTTGGAATGTCCTAACAGAAATAGTGTAATTATCTGGTGTCTATGAAGTTATGGCACCAGGAAGAGTTTCACGAACAATTTCTTAAATATATAAGGGAGACCTAGACTAGGTGATGAGTTCGAAGGATGAATCCTTGGGAGGAAGAACTGAATTCCCATCATCCCATTTTAACCAAGGAGAAAATTCCTCTGAAAAAGTGACGAATGCCTCCCACCTTTGGAAAGTGGGAATGCGGGGCAATAGCTGTACATCCTCCATAGATGGATGTGCATGCCCTGGTGAAGCATCAGAAATAGAAATGGTGAAACCCACATGAAGAACTTATCCTCAACATGGAGATGAGTAGCATTCAAGGCATCAATGTATTATCATGTCATCAGATCCAGTTATCGGGCACCGGGTCCCACTAGGAAAATAGTGGTCCTGGCGTGAAACTCACCAGATGTTGGGGTAGTAGAATGTTGGACATCCCATTCTGTGACGTTGTCAGTGTGGATCCCTCTTACCAGTCATGGAAGACAAGATGGGGTTAGGTCATTGGTCGTCGATTCCTTTTTCATTCAATAATGATGAGTTAATCTCCCTACTTCTCAGGAATCAAGTTGCTACACTCAAAACACGATCACCACATGTACACCAACATAGGGGCAGGGGTAGTTCCAACGAGGCACTCCCATGTGGCTCTGCCTTTTCCACAACGACCTCTACACCTGTGGCCTTGGGGCACTCACAATCTATCTCCCCGTCTGAGGTAATCCAACGAAGGGTGATCAACGACCTCGTGAACTGTTATAGAGAGGGAATAATCCCGACCTGGGATATGGCCCACCTGAATCTGGAGGCATCTGCACCTCATCCCTAATGCCACCCTTGAGGTCCGTCCAGGGAGCAGCTGCTCCCCAAGCCAACATATAACCTTTTCGATAGCCTCTTCTTGGAACGCTTTGACGACTCCCTGCCTTACGCTAATAAGGTAGGTGACGACCAGCCCAGCCCGGTCAGATTCCCACTCCAGGGGCTCCCAGTGAGGTCTCCCACCCGGCCGCGTCAGTGCCACTGCCTGGTATTGCAGGATGAGGAGCAGGTAAGCCACATACCTTCCCCACTGGCCCCGGTTCATCCGACCCGATTCCAGCATCAGGCGCAAGCTGAGGAGGATGTCTGCCAAGTGGCATCAACATCGACGACTACTGTTGCCTGAGCCACTGTCGACCCATATCATTAGTTCCCTGCACACACTGAGTAGGGGCACTTAAAATCCAGACCCGGATCGAGGCCCCAACTACCCCACAGGCATGTTGGGTCGACTCTTTTTTTCATCAGCACAAGTAGTGGCCGTCACAAACTAACCTTCAGTGATGCAACCCAGTACGGAGGTCCTCCCCATACCACTACCACGGAGAGCACGGGCATTCCCCGCTTTGAGGATCAGCATGGATGTCTTCCTTGTGCCAGCCTCAGTCCCAATTAGGACCTTCCCCATGGAAGTGATACTCAGTACAGAAGCCTCTCCTGTTCCCATTACACTGGGTATGGAGTCATTCCTCCTGCCCCCGACCGCCGGTGTTAAGACATTTCCCATCTAGTCTCTCTTCAACGTGGGGATCCTCCCTCTTTCCTCATAGAAGCGGATGAAGGTCCTCCAAACCCCAGCAACCAGAGGGGTGAATTCCAGCCTCACCATACTAGCACCCAACACGGAGTTCCTACCCGTGTTTAGATAGAACAGTACAAGGAGCCTCCTCGTACTGAGGTCACTAGGGGAAACAATCATGGAGGTCCCCCCCCTGCACCCGCCAGTTCTAGTGGAGGTCTTTCCCACTCCAAAGTCATCCATTGAGGTCCTCCCCATGTCCCCTTTGACATTTTTCTTAGTGCTCCTCGCACCCCAGCTTACTCAGGTGGAAACCCTCTCTGCCTCAGCACTAGTGCATCCAAAGGGCCTTGTGTCAAAAATCAGCCATGTCCCAAGGGGCCACCCAGGGGAAGGAAGGTGGGTCACTACCGCCATAAGAAAAATTCTGGGAAAGTCGGAATAGAGTTCAAACTAGTCCACTTCTCAGACTCGGAAGCAGAATATGACTCAGTACGGGAACCCTCCTCTCGCTCAGCCGAGTCAAGGGTTGGGGTAGGAACGAGGCGCATCATCCTAGTACTCTCAGAATGCAAGGTCCATAGGATTCCCACCTCCCTCTGCAGGTATATCTAGGAGTATGAAACTCTGGCGACCCTGCATTTTACGGTCATGCAATCACCACCGTCATCACCAGAAGTGCTATGTTACTCGACAAGAGATCACAGAGAACTATTGTGGGGACTGATGGTGGGCGAGTAGCAGCATGTCCTATCACTAGTAGAACTATCCCCGGAGCCAAGAATTTCGGTCATCATCCCGTCTTATTGGGACATAATGGCCAGGTCGCTACACTCTTTGGAGGACAGCCTGAGAATCGGCGGCCAATCAGCCCGCTCGCACGTACTCTCCATCAGCCAACCTATCATCCCAGTGGTCTACCTTAGTACTGCTGCTAGTCCCTCAGCCACCCCCAGTTGAAGAATGGGGAAATCAAGGTCCAGACCCAGAATCTGAGATGAGGATCTTATTGAATATCCTTGTGGAGAACCACTTCCCCGAGATGTTCTGGCCCGTAGCAGTACCAAATTTTCGCGCACCAGAATCTTTCACCCCATAGAAGGTTGAATGTTTCTGCCAAACCCTTTGGGAGATGCAATTTAACCTTAGTCAACAGTGAGTGGTTTATCCCAGGAGACAAGAACATTTCAAAGACATTGGAGAGCAATGTTATCTAGTCGATCTGGCTAAGCTCCATGTGGCTCAGCACCCTGAGTCACCAGGCCGCCGTAAGGTCCTCCATGAGAAATGTGTTCAGAGTTTCTTGATACTCCACAAGATCATCAAGGAGACTTCCCCCCCACACACACACACACAAAAGTTCGTGGATAGGAATAGTATGTTTCCCTTCTCTTCAGTCCTATCAGGCGGTGGCTCGACTTGCTAGGTGATGTCGATGACATGCCCCCAAGAAGGGTCATGGTCAACATGGCTGACATAGTGGACAAGGAGGATTAATTGGATCTTCTTGATGGGGACTTACCCCTTGAGGGTGTTCCACTACTATTGGACCCATCAGGGAGGATTAATCACCAGTAGAGGAACCTACTAGGTCTCCCTGCACCCACATAGGCATTAGTACTCATTCAGAATGCGGGTAAGGGTAATGAGAACATCGGAGCAGCCAACCACTCTAACCTGTTTGCCTTAGTGCAGAAGATGGAGGAAGACCATGAGAAGGCCACATTGTGCCAACAACTTGCTGAGCCAAAGAAGTTAGTCGATGACCTCTTGACTGAATGTGCTACAGAGCTACGGTTAGACTATGGGGATCCGAGGCCAGGGCAGCAGGGGCAGGAACAACTTCCCCTTGGTGAGTTGCCTCTAGGCGACACTGACCATCCTACCCCTACAAACAGGGTTGAGGCCAGAACTTACTACAAGAGGGAAAAATATGTCTAGCCAAACCATCTCGAACGATGCGAAAATCCAAGGGATCCGGCTCGGGCTCCCCCATCCGCCCCGAGGGTCATGCCACCAGCCGCTCCATGAGTTGTTGGTCATGATTATCGTGTTGACGAACCTGAAAACGTTCTCATGGTTAGGGATCCCCATCAAGACAGGGACCCCACCCAGATGATCCAATGGCGGCACTCAATTACTTCCTTAAGGCATTGGAAACATGACAGGTGGAAATCCTGCCTGATGGAAAGCCATATCCAGCATGGGTGGATGATATGCCAGCACCTTCAAGGTTCGGGAATTGCACATTTTCCCCCTTTAATGGGACAGGGGACCTGCCGCAGCACCTAACCCACTTCAAATCAAGGTGTGGGACAATGTTAGGGACTCTAGTGCAGCATGAGGCTTCCAAGCTCCGCTGTTTTGTTCAGACAATGGAGGGTCCTGTATTCATCTAGTACAGCTAGCTGCCTGTTAGATCCATAACCATATGGGAGGACCTTCACAAGCAATTCCTCTACCAGTTCAACTCCACCATGAGGAAAACGAGCATCGCATACCTCTTCAAGTGAAAACAAAGGCCTGATGAGCATGTCATGGAATTTATCACCTGGTGGAAAGGGCTTACAAATTCCCTTGACATGCCACTAACTCAGGAGCAATTTCTGACGATATGTGTTGGAAATGTTAAGACAGAACTGGTTCCCTCTCTGATAACCCAAAACTAACCTGGGGGATTTCGAGACTTCTCTAATAAGGCCCAATGGATAGAAGAATCCCTACAATAGGCCAGACAGACACATTTGTTGCCCCTGTAATTCCCACAAAAAGGGATGCCAGAGCAGAGCCTGCCATAGTGGCCAAAATAGAGGCCCCCAGGCAGCTGGAATTATTATCGGTGGAGACACTTCACTAGCCTTGCAGAGGCCCGCCACCATAGGCGCAGCCTCTATCCCAGCAGTGGCTTCCTCAGAATCGGCAGGTGCCCCCGCAGAATGCACTGCCACTACCTAGGTGGGACAACTAGGCCCCACCTCCTCGATAGGCTCCTCCAGCTCCTCGTTAGGTCCAGGCTCCGAGGCCCCCCTTTCTGGACAGAAGAAATCGGACCTATGGGTTCTATGAGAATCAGGTCCCCGACTATTTCCAAAGTCCCTTGGAATTGGGGATTGTGCATTTTCCTGAATGTAAAAGTCCAGAAGAGGCGAACCTCGCTGATCACCCCAACTAATACCCTATCATTAAATCTTTGGGAACACCCTCAAGTAGTGCTATGTGTTTAAAGACTAGATTCAAGACTAGGTCGATAACAACATAGTCATGCTAGGCCCGTCCCTGTCATAAGTGGCAGGTGTCTTCGTAAAGCAAGACTGCAGCAGCGACAATGAGGCCGAGTGGCAACAGGTTTCTAATCCCGATTCCCAGAAGTATGATGACAGGGCAGCTTGAAAAATGTTTTCTCATTCCCATGGTATCAAACGTGCATGCATGAATCAGTCTAAGCCTTCATAGGCTATAGCTACCACTTCTACATCATTATCTCAGCTGACCTCTTCTCAGAAGAGCAGGCATCTGTGGCGGAAGGGAAAGCAACGCCCCCCCCCCCCCCCCAATTTCATCATTGTCTCGCACTCTCGGTGAATTCATGCCTTTGGAGATGGGGATTCATCACAAAATCTGTCTGTTAATGGATGACTCTTTAAGTGAAAGTCAAGGGTACACTTCAGTTAATACCGTGAAGTTGGTAAATCCCTATATGACTCCCGGTGATAGGGAGCGTCAGGGGAACCTCCCCAATGTCCCCAGTCGACGCCAACGTCGGTGGAGACATGGCAATGTGGGTCGTCAAGGAAAATCAGTTGGAACCTCCAACCAGGCAGTTCATTCCACTAAAACCATACAGTAGGCCCGACATAAAGCTCAGCATGTGCATCCTCTTCATCTGGAGTCATCAGGCTCGCATCCACTGCCGTTTGTGTTTCTGGATCAGGAAGAGCCACTTAGACCATGTCGTGACAAGCTTCACCCCGATATAGGCCAGTCTCAGTCATCCATCCCTCATGCAGTAGCTACTTTGCGGGCTTCCACTAGTGAGTAGTAGGATATTCCCAACACCAGTCAGCCGCTGGCTCGGTGGGCAGGATCTGCCATGCCTCCCGTCACAGAGCGGCCTCCTACAAGCAGAATTTCACGCCGGTCATAGAAGTATGATGTTCTCAAGCACCTTGTCAGCATCCCAGTGAGCCTTTCCATCCTCGAGGCCCTTCTCTTGTCATTAGATATGTGTGAGGCCCTTGTTGAGGCTTTAAGAATCCCCCTCCAGTTTGAGACGGAGGTAGAAACTGTAGAATCCTTTCATGCTAAAGCGGTCGAGAACGCTGAATGTTTGGCCATCATTTCATTATCTAGAGAAGATGAAGGCTCTCTCATATAGGGACACATCTTCCCACTGTACATTACTGTCTAGTTTAACAGCGTGGAAGTTCGTCGATGTCTTATTGACACTAGCTCTGGGATTAATCTTATCCCAACGCGGGCACTACGGAAGTTGGGGTTATCCAAAGATGACATGACTCCCTCTGATTTAAGAATCCATGGATACAACAGGATGGAGTAGACCCTAGTCGGTAAGATCCTTTTGAAGACCCAGTTTGGTGGCTTAGTTTCCAGCATCAAGTTTATGGTTGTATCCCAAGACACCGCGTACAATGCATTGATGGGCAGACCATGGCTCAACCTGCACGTGGCAGTCCCCTCATCATATCACCAATTCCTCAAGTACTCCCTCAATGGTTGAGTAGGCGTACTCCAAGGTGACGTGTCTAATTTTGCCTCTTGTAAAGTTTTCTACCTGGATGTCGACTATT
This sequence comes from Viscum album, assembly GCA_963277665.1. NCBI lineage: Eukaryota > Viridiplantae > Streptophyta > Magnoliopsida > Santalales > Viscaceae > Viscum > Viscum album. The sequence goes on from OY728136.1 coordinate 617,637,100, forward strand.
ACAAGAGCAAGGATAAGCAGGTTCGGGCCAGTGATGTCGAACCCGTCGCGGTTGGAACTGACCCCTAGGCAGGCCTAGATGACGTCTACGTCTTCCTGATCCATCAGTTAGAGGCCATAAACCCCAACATGAGACAATATTTTGTTGTATCTGGTACAAGGGAGAAACATATTCCCAAGTCCACATGATGGCAGAATATCACCTCATACTCCTACAAAAATCAGGCTCAGGTGATCCCAAAGCCTCCTACCCCCATAAGGTATCGGGATGTTCACCCCATGGAAATGGAATTACGTCATACATGCCTATTTCATTGGGCCAGAATTAACTGGCTCAAGCCGACGTGCCACTATTACTTTGATATCATCAAGCCCTGCCCCTTGGGCTGAAGACCAGATGGGATCAGGTCGACAGCCTTCATCGCTATGGTTTCGGCAGTACCGAAATCTTCTGATGCGGTGACCACTACTACTTAGGCTGGTACCAGCCTCCCATTAGAATCTACCGACCTATTGGAAGCATCTCCTACTGAGGATCTCTCCTCTGCAAGCGAAGTAGAGGATTTAGAGGATGCTCCCCCACCTTTGAAGAGGGTGTCCCTGCCATGGTCGATGAACTGGTACAGGTGAACCTTGGTAGTGAGGCAGATTTGAGACCCACATTGATCAGTTCCACCATGTCCCTTGAGGAGCAGTAGCGGTACGTGGACTTTCTTAAACATCATTGTGTCGTGTTTTCCTAGAGTTATGACGAGATTCCAGGACTAGATCCTCATGTAGTCATCCACTGCCTCGGTCTTCAGGAAAATCATCGTGGGTTCAAGAAGCCTCCCAGAAAGATGCACCCTTCTCACGGTGCCATGGTCGAGGATGAAGTTGACAAGCTCATCAGAAACAACTTCGTCAAGGAGGTTCAGAACCCCAAGTGGCTAGCCAACATTGTGCCAGTCACGAAGAAGAATAGACAGATCAAATTCCGCATCGACTTCTAAGATCTCAACCGTCAGTGCCTAAAAGATGATTTTCCCCTTCCAGTGACAAAATTATTGATCGATATTATGGCTGGGTTCCAAGCCCTTTCCTTCATGGATAGGTACTCTGGATATAATTAGACTCGGATGGCCCTCGAGGGTGAAAAGTCCATAGATTTAGGGCGCCACAAGGTTTGTTTTGTTACCAGGTCATGCCCTTCAGATTAAAGAATGCAGGTTCCATCTATCAGCGGGCCATGCATCACATATTTAAGACAATCCTCGGAACATTAGTGGAATTCTATGTGGATGACTTGGTGGTCAAATCCCACCCATACTAGGACCATCTCATGGATTTTGAGAAAGTGTTCGGCTTCCTCCGTTTCTACCACGTGAAGATGAACCCATTGAAATGTGCCTTCGGGGTCACCTCTGGGATGTTTCTTAGCTTTTTTGTCAGGTATTAGGGCATCGATATTGACCCAGAGAAGATCAAGGTCATCAGTTAGATGCCTCCCCCGACCAATATTTGGGAGCTTCGAGGTTTTTAAGGCAATTAGGCTATATACGCTGATTCATTACGAATCTGGCCTGCAAGTGTAACCCCTTTTACCGGATTATGAAGAAAGGCACCGCCTACAAATGGGACAAAGAGTGCCAGACCGCATTCTAGGAAATCAAGCAGTATCTGCTCCAACCTCCAGTCTTGATGCCATCCATCTCTGAAAATTCATTGATCTAGTACATGACTGTCCTCGAATGATCTCTTGGAACCCCCCTTACCCATAAGAACAATGAAGGGACAAAAAATATCATATACTACCTCAGTCGTATGCTCATCGATACGGAGACTAGATACTCCCCCATCTAAAAGAGCTTCCTTGTGCTGGTATTCGCGGTACAAAAATTTTCGCACTACTTGCAGCACCATGAGGTACAGCTGGTGTCTTGGGTAGACCCGCTAAAGTACATTCTGAACCGCGCCATGATGACCTATCATCTAGCACGATGGGTAGTAATCCTCCAATATTTTGACATCAGTTTCATGCCTTATAAGGCTATCAAGTGATAAACATTGGAAGATTTTATTGTTGCCCATCCAAGCCACATAGACCAGTCCCTGCACCTGGATTTTCCCAATGTGGCAATCTACTCAGTAGATCTTGCCATCCCATGTTGGCAGATGCACTTTGATGGCTCCTCTCAGAGCCCCATCGGCAGGAGGTTCAATGATCCCAGACTCAACAGAGTAGGCATGGGTATTTTCTTCATCCCCCCGGTGCAATCCATTCTCCCTTACTCATTCCTATTTTCCGAAGGTTGCACCAACTATGTGGCAGAGTATCAGGCTCTTATCACTGGCCTTGAGCTGGCCCTCGAGATCGATGTGCCCCATTTTCATGTGAAAGGGGATTCTGAACTAGTAATCAAGAAAATAAATAGCGACTACGTCACCAGGGAGTCAATGCTCATACCATTTTTGGAACGCACCCTCCAGCTAATGGCCCAGTTCCCGTCTCGGCTGGAAGTTACTCATGTCCCTCAATCATAGAATGGTCGAGCTGATGCCTAAGCCAGCCTGGCTGTATCACTTGCAGTACCCGAGCAGGACGATTTGATAATACACGTGGCACATCAGATATTCACTGCTTCTGTCACCCCAGATGATAACGACAACCTACGAGTAATCCATCTTACCATCGGAGCCTCCATGTCAGGACCCCCAGGTTCCTCAAATGCAGTGGTTGAAGTGACCCTCGACTTGAGAGCCCCCTTGGTCAAGTATCTCCAAAATGGTTGCCTCCCTACTGATCGGGAGGAGTGTGAGCAGATCTAATGTCGTGCACAGCAGTTTACCCTCCCGAGTTGTCCGAATATTGAGCAGATCTTATACAAGCGCGAGTTTGATGTTTTTATCATCTATTTCATCCTAGGAGTCGAGATTTTTCAGGTCACGTAGGAGGTTCACACTGATTCTTGTGGGGCTCACCTGACTAGGTCGAAGCTATCCCATCAGATCTGGAGACTGAGGCACTTCTGGCCCTCCATGATCTATGATTTAATTGAGTTCTCTAAGATATCTCAAGCATTCCAAATTAATGCTAAAATCATGAATCAGCCACCAGAACCTCTCCATGCCACCATGTACTCTTGGACATTTGTGGTGTGGGGACTCGATGTTGTGGGACCATATCCACTGGTGGCAGCTCGCCAGTGCAGGTTCATTATGACCACCACAGATTTCTTTTCCAGGTGGTCAGAATCCATTCCACTCAAGGAGGTAAAGTCCCATTCTATCGTCAACTTCGTGAGATCCAATATCATCTACCAGTTTGGAGTCCCCCACACCATCCTCACCGATAATGGCACAAACTTTTGAGTAGCTAAGCTGAAGAAATTGTACGCCAAGTACAAATTCCATTCAAACCATACGTCATGCTACCACGCACAGGAAAATGGACAGACTGAGGCATTCAACAAAACCCTCTCTAACATTTTACAGAAAATGGTTGGTCGGAATAAGAAGATTTAGTCGTACAAGCTCCCCAATGCCCTCTGGTCTTATCGGATGATGACTGATAATTCCACCCAGGTGACCCCATATTCCCTAGTGTACGGATATGAGGTCCTCCTAACCATCGAGATCCAGCTGTCTTCATTACGCACAGCATTCTGTGACCAGCAGGTGCCAGATAAGGTATCCAAAATCCTTCTGGATGACTTGGAAGCACTTGATGAGAATAGGATTTGTAACCTGCACAATCTGGTAAGGAGTCAGAATAAGATGGCTAGAGCCTTCAACAAGAAGGTTCACCTTTGCTCTTTCCTACAAGGAGACTTGGTATTGGCCCTCCGGACACTAATGATCCCTGATAGGAAACCACCCAAGTTGAAGCCCAAATGGGAACGACCTTACATAATTCACAGGGTTTACCCTAATGGTGCATACTCCCTGGTGACCATGGATGGTGAGCGTATAAATCCTCCCACCAATGCCAAGTTTCTCAATAAATACATTCCCTAAGCCAGTTGGTCTTGCATGACCTTAAACTACATGATGTTCATACACGACCTTAAACTGCATGATGGTCCCACATGACCCTGAACTAAATGATGGCCCTGCATGATCTTAAACTATTCGGTCCCGCATAACCCTAAACTGCATGATTGTCTCGCATGACCCTAAATAGCTTCATCCCACATGATGATAAATTGTATTTCATCTTGAAAGACATTAAACTGCACCCTTAGAACTATGTGTGGCCTGATTCCCATCCACATGTGATATATAGGAATGCTCAAGTGTTTCGTCTTGAGCCTATACCCAAACTCTTATCTTTTACTATACCCCAGGGTATAGGTCTCTCAGAGGATCCTTGCATGATATGGTTTAGGCTTCCTTAGCCCCACTCATGACAGGATTACAATGGTCGCACCATGTTCCCACTCCCCGTTCTTCTATCCTCCCACATCCTCATCATATGATGCTAAAATGCATGGCCTTCAAGAACTAAGTATGTATTGATTCCCATCCTTATAAGATACATAAGAATTCTTGGAGATTTCATCTATTGGCCCAGCCCAAACCCCAGAATCTTCCCATGGGTTATGACATATGGTGTGGTGTGGGATTTTTCCCCAATTCACATCGAGCTCATATCGATCCTGTCATATGTCCCACTACCAGGAGGTGTCCGCCTCTTTCACAGATGGGTACAGCTATGCTTCACCCACTCCTTTGATTGGGACTCCATCGTCTCTCCCATATACAGGGGCCCCCGAACGAAAGGGATGCTAGGCCCAAGGGATCTCCTACCACTTCGGGCCAATGCCCTCGAGGATGTTGAGAAACAAATTGATACAATTCCCACATTGTGAATATGGTCAGCATTCGATGCTCATTTGTTATTCCCAGTCCAAGTCACTATAGGGATGCTGTGTTTCGAACATGGTCAACAGCTATCCTTTTCCACCCCAAGATGTCCCAAACATTGAGTGTAGTGGTTCATTTTACCCCATTGTATCTTCTAGCGACGAACTCCCTTCGGGCGATGCCAGCTAATAGACCCCTATATGATAGGGAGATCCAAGTATGGCTTATTGTTTCCCACACTGAGAACTTCTCACATGGGTTTAAGAGCTGGGATGAGGCAGTAACCGCACAAGAGGTCATATGGCTACCATTGTCCAGGATGCCTAGCCTTAGGCCCCTTGGCCTTTTCTGTCCCCTAGCTCAAGTTCTCATTTTGGGTTGTGTGGTGTGGAGTAGACTTATGTCCTCATTCACGTGGGGATATTTTTCCCTACTGTATAGATTCCCTTGAGACATTCCTCCCATCATGTATCGTCCATACCACGATCACATGCCTTGTCGCGCTTCATGTGCCCAATATCGGGGCCCCGCCCCAAGTCTTAAACTCTTACGGGATTATATGGTGTGGTATGGGATTATATCATCATTCACTTCAGGTTACTCACAGTGTTGGTCACCACCATTGTTTTGGGTATCTTACCCCTTTCTTTATCTGAACTACAAGACGTTAAACTAAAAAACTGGTCGGGCCTTTCCATCTGAGGCCCAGCCTCAGGCCCCTCAGCCTTTTCAAGCCCCCAACCCAGGTTCTCAATTAGGGTTTTATGGTGTGGTATGGGATTATGTCCCCATTCACATTGGGTTACTCACCACTCCGTACACCTCCAGTGTGTGTGGTATCTTACCCATTTGTGTCCTTACTACATGATGACAAACTGCACATTACTCCCTTTAAGAAATATGTGTGTCTTGATTCCCATCCTCATGGGATACGTAGGACCGCCCGAACATCTAGAATTTGGGTCCAGCCCCATCTCTTGGAAATATCCCTTTCACCTTGGCCCCTTGGCCTACCCTTTCCCATGGAGGGAAGTATATGATGTGGCATGGGACTATGTACTCATTCACGTCGCATTTGTAATGACCACACCATGTAATTATCCCTCCTGAGAGTTATCTATCCCCTTGTTCTATACTCGTCTTTTCAAATCTTCCACCCTCTAGTCCCCCCCCCCGGTCCTCTTCGGCGATTCACCAATGTTCCTAAGGGTACTCTAGTTTAGTACCTAAAATGTCAGACTCTACTTGGACAAGCTTTTACCCATTTCTCAGGCTTCGTATTCCCCTTCATTTAGGCTTCCATCACCTTTAAAATCTAAAGGGACCCCATATGGCATGGATTCTTGGCTCAAGGTCCCTCCTACCATTACGGGACAACGTCCTTAAGGGCTCTTAGCAACAAATTGATACAAGTCCCACGTTGGGAATATGGTCATCGGTTGATGCTCATTTTTTGTTCCCATTCCAGGGTAACATGATATGGATGTTGTGTTTTGAATACGGTCAATAGTTATCCTCCATTGTCATTCCAACCCCATTAATCCCAAAATTTTAGTTACATGATTCACATCCTTCTCCGCCTCATCATGTACAAGTACAACTTCAAGATTCATGGTACTATTCCTCAGTGCGCATCCGCACATTAGGAGGAGAAATCCGCGATAAGTTAATCATTCGGGGCTCCACAGATTTCCCCTTTCCATGTATTCCACATATTGAAAATACCTTACTTTCCATTATTTCCTACACCGATTTTGACTAACTTAGGCTTAGGGATTAGGTTAAGGTTCGTACTTACTTAGAATAGTCCCGCTTCTCCATGGTCCAAGTTCTAAGACCTCAAACTAGGATCTTTTTATATTTCTCCTTTGTAGAACTATGTACAGCTTGATTCCCATTCAATGGGATACATAGGAACACCCAGACACCATATCTATGGGTCAAGCTTAATTGAGATCCAGTCTCTCCTAATTTCTACCCTCTTACCTCTTTTTGGCCCCTTGGCCCGAGGTTTCTTTCTTGGAATCATGCATGGGGTGGTATGGTATTATGTCCTCATTAACGTTGGGTATGATTTATTGCATTGTGAACATTCCCCTTTTAGCCTCGTATCTACTACATTTGTGCTCCATGATGTTAAAATGTGTGGTTGGTCCTGTCACATGACCCTAAACTGTGACAGTATCATCTTGGCCGCATGATGAAAAACGGTGCAACATTGTGGTGCCCTTGCTTAAGGGACATCACGTTTGGTATCGTTCAAACACCATACCATTTTCCAATGCCCTAATTTGGCTTTATTCTTGTTGTGATTCCTAGATTCGCTATTCTAGTCCCATCACCCAACAAAAAAACAACACCTTCATTCACCCTGAAGGACAAACAAGACTAATCAAATGCCTCTTATTTTGGTGAGGGGGCCAGACCCACACACCCTTTTATCCCCGACACTAGTACATTACCATTCCACCTCTCAGAATTACCTATGGATTGATTACCATTCTTGTGGGATATGATGGAACACCCAGGAATCTTGTCTTCGGGTCCAACCAATGGAATCCAAAATCATGTTCCCTCTATTTCGAACCCTCGACCCGAACTCTCTGAGGAACATGTGGTGTAGTGAGTACCTAATGGGTCCTCATTCACATCGGGTTTTTGAAAAGACTACACCATGGGGCTCCGGTATCTTCTTCCCATCATGGTCTGAGCTTTATGACCTTAAACTAAGATCTCCCAATGGGAATTTCATGTCATGTTTGGCTATTTCTCCACCCTATGCACAATTCAATAAATCAATCTCCCTTAATGGATCATATTATGACCATTAAACTAGGAATTGTGCGACCCCAGGACCCTCTTCCTTGGGAAGGGACTCGACTCTCTCTATCTAATGCGTCTCATTGTCGTACTCGAATGTGTCCTAACAAAGAACCCAATGTGTGGAATTTTCATGTGGACATTCCCCTCATTCCATGTCCAAGTTTCATGAGCCCGTTATTTGGATCCTCATCCTCTTTCACATCCGAAGGTACCCTCTTCACGACCTGGTCTCATGCAACCTCATCTCACCTACCATTTTGGGCCAATGTCCCTAAAGACCTCGGACGACATTTGCGACAGGTCCTATGTTTCAAACACGGTCAACAGTCAACCCTCATTTGTCTGTCCCCATTCCTGGATAATGCGATATGGATGTTGTGTTTCGAACACAATCAATAGATATCCCCTATCGTCACCCCACTATCATTTCGGTCTAGGTTTCGAGCATCATGATTCACATGTTTCCACTCCCTTATGTTCAAGTGGAATTCCAGCATACTCAGCTTTACTCTTCAGCGCATCTAGGTGAGTTATATAGGTGTTTCATCATTTGTGGGATGCCAGTCCTCTAATGTCGCATTGTCCCTAACGTGTGCCTTATTGTTCTAGGAAATTACCATCACTACTTCATATTTCCCACATCGAGCGCAACTCATGTGGGGTTAGTAGTTCTAGTTGTACATGTACTGGTGCATCCATTTCCACACATACCTTTCATCGTCCCTCATGATGTTAAATTGGGCTCTCAGAACTACATTCGGCTTAATTCCCATTCTAATGGGACATGCAGGAACCCCTGAAAACCTGCCTCCAGGTTCAGCCTTGGGATCCATAATTCATGTTTCCCCTCTTTTTTTGGTCCCTTGACCTGAGCTCTTTGGGGAGACACGAAATTGCGGCTTTACCCTGAACAAGTTTGGGATGCCCCATGTAACATCTCGGTTCTGGAAGCCACCCAGAGGCACCCCATACCCAGTTGGTCACATGGACTCAAGAGAATTTCCCCAAATGCCAGAGGATGTCGACTAGCAGCGAGGGCCTTGGGTGTGATAGTGAGGAAACTATGCCCTCATTGGTAGAGTACACAGCAGAAGTGAATAACACATGCAATTTCGGAAGCAGAAAATAACCAAGAATAGTAAACAATGGACGAATAAATAGTAAACAGCTAGAGCACACACATATATATATGAAATGATGCATGATACATATATTTCTAGAAAATCAGCCAAAGGAGTCACAATGATGAATACAGTACTAAACCAAAGTACAAAATAAAAGAAAACAGATAACTCCTCAGCATCGTAAGCCATAGATTGGTCCCATGATCTCCAACTATACTGCAAGTTAGGTACCTGAAGTAGAAGGGCGCTTTCCCTTATCTATACCTGCAACAATATAATATGTTTGGGCCCAAAAGAATGACCCAAACAGGGTGTGAGATAAAAATCCTAGTAGGCAACCACCCAAAGATCTGTGCCTAACAGTCAGTGAGTATATGGTAGGTAAAGTACAGTAAGCAGTAAGCAGTAAGCAATAAACAAGATAATACACAACAGTAAACAATCCACAGTCTCTAGAATATAATGTACAAACAAGAAAGTATAACAAACAGGTGACCCTATGGGTAGTTCTCGTAGCCTAACCCTTATGGTTCAACCTACAAATATTATCAACCCTTTGGGAGGCACACATAGTCTCACCCCTCTGGTTGAGATGAAGAATAGACTCTATGGGGAAGCCCTCACCATCAATTCCCCCTATAGTCTCGTATCGTACTAAAGGAACTCTGGGGAAGCACTCAACGTCTCATTCCCCCTGTGGCCCATGCCGAGGAACTACAAACACTCTGAGGAATCACTCAACGTCAATTTCCCCTGTGGTATCGCATCATAAATTATAGACACTCTGGAGAATCCCTTATATCAATTCTCCCTATGGTCTACTACACTAGGTTCTCACAACCCTGACTAAAAAATAGTATGTATTGCATCGCATAACAGCCAAAGTATCCTCAAGAACTACTTGTCTAGCAGCCTACAACATCTCATCATAGAATAAAAACAGTCACACCACCCTACAACTAGGCATGGAGTTGGAAATAACATAATAGGCAAGACTAGACCAAATGGTCATAAACAGGAAAAACATGCATGGGAAAACCATCCAAAGCACAGTAAATTGACCTATTCATAAGAAATATCCTCTAATCAGTCATATAAGAAAATAAGGCAAACAACAAGGGAAAACAGGAAACACGCAATACCCGTTCACATGTATTGGTGGAATTTACACAAATACTAAAGAATTTATACAGAAAGGCACAAACCCCCAACCTGGATGATAGGAGAATGATATACTAGAACCATAAGTCTTGAATCTCCATAGAACATCGTAGATCTACAAAAACACACAAAATTTTCAACCCATGAAAACCCAGAAAAGAGAAGGAATTGGAAAACAAGGTTCCATCAGAAGAGAGAACTCACCGATGCGGTTCCAATGCAATCGACGGAGTTCGATTCGGAGAACAGACGATCGTTCGGGGGTTTGTCAAATATATGTGGCCGTTTGGGTGCTCTCTGATGAACAAGACCTAAAAGGAGGTGTTTCTAGTGATTAAACGTGACCCCGATGCTTTAATGAAAAAAATAAAGTACACGGTGTGTACTTTTGGAGTACCCAGCATGTACTAGGCTTTTCCATACTCCGCTTTAGGCGGCCTCCACATCACCCTTACATGGTCGTGTGCATGTTCAGGACACAGCCAGCACACGGCCTTGAGCGACATCAAGGTACATGGCATGTACTCAGAAAGTACACAGTGTGTACTTCAATATTTTCCAGAAACTCTTATTTTCTTGAAAACTCCAGAAAAAGGAAAAATGTGCCTGGAATGAAGGTCTAGGTTCTTACAGCCCATGATAAACATTGGGAGGAGAGAGTTTCCTTGTTAGAGAGGTCCTATTAAAAAGTATGTTTGATCCCTAATCAGGACAGTGTATCCACTTAATGCATTTCCACCATGGTCATGTAATTTCAAGAGTGTTGGACTCCAGTCGAGCAACCCATCACTCCACTCTCCATACTTTTCATTCCCTTTATTCAGACCCTTGTCCTCTCTCTTGTCTAAAGGAACACCCTAATAGTATGGATTTTCAGCTTATGGATCGCCTAATATCCTGGGCCAATGTTCCGGAAGGCTAATCGATGAAATTCTGAGTTAGGCCCCATTTTTCAAACATGGTCAGAGGTTAGCCCTTATTTTTCATCCCCATTTCAAGCTAACACAATATAGATGATGTGTTTCAAACACGATCAATGGTTATCTTCTATTATCGTGTCATCCCCATAGTGTTCCGAATTTGGGGTATTGTAATTCACACTTTTCATTCCCTCATGTTTGGATTTATTCCAGCACCCCTGGAATTATCCCTCTCGTGCACAAGGGCATGTTGGGAAAATGGTAATTCGGCTATTCTGAGAGCTTCACTCTCTAGTCAGGTATCTCCCTTCTCTTCCCAGGAATCCAGATTGGTTGTTCAAACCCTTGGATACCTGAAGCCTGGTTTTCACTCCAACATTTGAAGAGGACAATAATGTGGTCATCCCTTATTTCTCACATCGGGCCTGACCCACGTGATCATAGGTATTGACCGCTCGACACTCCCCCAATGTCACATGAATTCATTTAACCAACACAAATAACGCGTCTCATGAATGCAGTTGGCATAAAATAATCAAAGCATGAAAGTGCATTAAAAGGTTACAGGCATCAAAACTCCCTAGGATAGACCCCAACCATGGACAGGTTGACCTCTTCAAAAGAGCATAGCAGCTCTGCCACCCTCTGGATGGTGGTGTATAAGATTTTCTTCCACCTGATCAGTTCCCGCTCCTCCTCACTAGCGATGGGGCATAATTCATCAGTCGTAATCTGGGACCTCTCCACGTTGGTCTGGATGATGATCATTTTTTCGGAGGCTCGCTTCAGGCCCCCTTAAGCCTCTACAAGCTGGGCCTTCAGTCACAATATTAACATAGATTTCACATTGAGGGAGGATGAGTGCTCCTCCGCCCAAGTCTGCAGTCACTGGACCTCATCTTTAGCATCCTAAAGCCTCTTAATGTTCACTGCTTACCTCCGCTTCCAACCCACACTGAGGTCATTTTCATGCTCCCAAATCTTCTCCTTCATAAGATCTCGGACGAGCATGGGAGGATTTTGGGAATCCACTCCCCCAGCACATAATTTGCACAGTCATGAGAAAATTATATCCATCTCATCCATCCATAGTTCTTGGAGGTGTCATCAATGAAGCGCTTGATCTATTTCCATGATCGGTGATGGAATATTCTCATGTCCTCTTCATCAGAGGTCATCTCATCCTAGACAACATGATTGGAAGGCTCATATGCAGGGAATGCCCCCAGGAACTCATCAGCTGGATCTGCATCTGGTGTTTGATCAGGCATGGTGGGACTTGGGCTATTCGACTGATCCTCATCATCGAACCCCACCTCGATGACCTCAGGCTCAGCCTCCCTAACAGTCCCATTGGTGATCGGGAGCGCCACTGTTTGATCAATCTAGACCTCCACCTCTACAGTCACTAGAATTCCCTAGGGAAAGGCACTTCCATGGAAACCAAATGACCTCACCAAGGCAACCCATGCCATTTGGAGGATTGTGCGTACCAAAAAGGGAGCATTCACGTCTATTAATAAGATCGATGGATGACAGTCATTAATTTGATATAGGAGAATTACAGAGATCGAATTCTCAGTCTCGTTCTTGGTTCAATTCCATCAGGACCCCGTAGTGTAGCCCTTTATATATTTTTGGAAGGTCTGAAGATTCAGGAGCTACTTTGGGTGTTCTATCCCCGTCAGACATGCTGATCTCCCTGGTAGTAGGCGTGGACACCGAAGGTCCCGATTCTGTATCTCTTTAAGGGTGAGAATGAGCTCTATGCACAAGGCCCTCCTGCACAATTTAGATGTCAGCAAGGAGTCCAGAATGTCCTGAATGTGGGCCCTGAAGAAGGGTTTTGGAATCTTTACCTCAAGGGCCTCGGCAAACTCTTCAAGATCTGAGTCTTGATCCCTGACTTCACACTCCTCCAATGGGCTCCTTATCCCGGCCTCATCTCCCCAGGAGGATTCATTTGATTCTTCCGACAGAGGGAACCATTACCTTAAGTCAGCATCCAAAAACTTTGGGGGAGTGGTGTTGTTAAGAAACACCTTGAACCGATCTGTCATCAGACGTAGGGTACCCCGGGAGTGGAAAAAGTCCTCTAAATTTTTCAGGTATTGCTCCGCCTCCACTTTAGATATCGTAAAGCTGGCCCGGATAGGGCCTATCCCTGGAAAATCCATCTTGAAATGGTTCAGAGGTTTCCACATATCTGACGGGTCAAGGAATTGCAGGTTAACTTCCCATATGTCCAGGCCTCCAGGAAGACAGCATTCTCTGGCATATCAATGGGGCACAGCCGCTTCTTTGGAGCCTGAGTGGATATTCTACATAACCCTTTAGGTGGCCTCCCCTCGAGATGACTCTTCTCTTTTGGGACCACTGGGTCTGTTGCCCCTGCTGCCTCTCCCCCAACTTGTGCGGGCCCCAATGCTACAATAGCCTCGCCAACACAAGATTCCCCCGTCACCTTACGACCTCGACCCCGAGGTTTTGGAGGCCTTCCACCATCATCTAAAATGGTTGGTTTCTTCATCATTTTCCCCGGGTAGGCCGCCTCCCAACTCTGGGCATATTCCTTCACTAACCCGACGACAGCGGTCGGTGGGGGTAGCTCATTCTGCATCTTCCCATATTCCCATGTGAACATAAGCCACATATACCTCATCACACATGGGTGTTCCTTGTATCACACCCCCAAATAGACATGCGGGGTCAGTCGCTGCATGCACCGAAATTGATGAGAAAATCGTTGTAGGGTGTACGGCTCGAAGAGAGGCTCACGGTCCACCTTTGCCACCAAAACTCTACCTTGAAAGGCTAGGAGATAGGCACGGTTCTCCTCCATTCCCCATAAATCATCAGTGAATACCCCCTTCGTCAATGGAAACGGGTGGAAATTGAACTCCTCCACCTTCCACACTCGGTTCAGAACTGAAGGTGTAGTCAGCATGGTTGGAAATCTCCCAGTAGTGTTTAGGATGGATGGGTGGAAGTTTGATCTTGGAGGGTAAATTGGGTTTGGGTAATTGTAAACCCCCTTGACGTGTGCCGTTATCCACCCATACAGGAGGTGTAATGCCCCGCTTATTCTCTGCATCCTCTTTCCCTCGCTGATATCCTACAACATCTTATACATCTTGGTGAGCATCGGTATCCCTAGGTTGACCCTCCCTCTTGTCGCCAACATAGACACCATAATGAATGTGTTTGGATGTACTCTCATGTTGGTATCCCTCACTGGTAGGATCCAACCATAGATGGGAGTCACGATGAACGCTGCCAGCTTGACTATCGATTGTTTTTCGGTGATGAAGCTAAATCCCCACTTCTTCCACTGGATGTCCTCCAAAAGTCTCCAGTATGAGTGCTCCTTACTCCGGGCCCCCTTTGGGCAAGTCCAAGGCCTCGCCGGAAACTGTACGTTCTCCAGGAAGCTCAGAGACTATTTGAACCACCGCTTGAAATTAACGTCCCTCACCACCTCCTTGTCCTCTCCAGGAACAAGCTCCATCAAAGTCATCGCTAGCGACGGAATTTGCTCCGGGTCCTCCCACGCACTCATGACGAGGTGGAATTCATCATACATTGTAGAGACCCAAAGCCTGAAGTACATGGACATTACATTACATTTTCGGAATACTTAGTACATAACAAAAACACACACACAAGGATCGTAATAGTTTAGTGTCTTTGGAAACTCGGAATATAATCTTATAATCCTAGTGAACGATCTTCAACATCTCCCATAAAGATATTCCTTTTTTATGCCTAAAACCTTTCTTTATATCCTGAGGAAAAGAAAACATAAAAGGGTGAGCTCAAATTCTCAGTAAGGGTAAACAAAAGAAATATCAATCACATCATATACATAAGCACATAACTTTTGGAAATCTTAACCTGTAAAAGGGATCATAATTTCATAATCTGGGATAACTCATGGTAGTGAAATGTAATCACAATAATCATAACTTAAAACATTAAACTTTGTGTCATACACAAATAATCATAGAGAATAATTTCTTGTTAGTCAAGACTCATTTCCAAGACTATCTTAGTGGACAATGTCCCTTTCTGAACCGATTCACCCTCGTTTCAGTGCTGTTTCACTGAACCGGTATAACCTACCATTCCAGCCATGTCTATCTCATGAGATATAAAATCTTTACCCAGTGCATTGGAGGGAGATATATGTCCCACCCATCTCATAATGATACCATTCTTATGTGTGCCACAAAATCATAAATCATACATCATTGCATAACCCATGTAATAAAAATGGGAATCTTAAACATCGGGACATCATAAAACAATTATAAGATAAAGGAATTCATAAAAATATTTCCATCACAACATAATCAAATCAATATAATTATAGGGATAGAAACAGAACCCTTTATTATCTTAGATGGAAAATAATTTTGATAAAACACTTGAACTCCATTCTTGAGGAAAATATCCTTTCTACTTCAAAAACAATTTTCCTTTCTTAACATGTCATACAATTTTAAACTAAAAGAAGTTGATTAAAAATAAACTTGAAAACTTATAAAGGAATCTTCTTGGAAATAATGTTTTAAAAATCCATTCATGCCGTATAAGTTAAAAAACATTCTTCTCGTACTTTTGTCGGAAAAGTAAAAAAGTACATCATACGAAAAATGACCAAAGATTCCTTTCATATCTTTTACTATAAACTCAAAAAAGGGTAAAAATAGGATTTAAACAATTGTAGGTGGATGGAAATAATATTACATATTGAGGAAACATGTATGTGGATGATAAAATACACCTCAGTAAATACCAAAGTATAAACAATCTCGGATAAAAATGAGATTGTGATATTTCCCTTACCTTAGGTCCAAATTGCTTTGTAAGTGTCCGAACCTCCTGTATAATGATTTAAATAATGTTATTGACTTATTCCAGAATCATACTTATTTTTATGATATCATATATGGTCATATTCTTAGCTTCTTAGTAGTAATATTTCATTTCTACTTGTTATTCGGGTGTTTATAACTTTTTGTTCTTATGCGTGTTTTGTCGAATCAATTCTTATTATTTTCTTTAGGTTATAGATACCTCATTTACATAATGGTATTAGTGTAATATATATCATATTCATTCATTAAATTCATTTATATAATCATTATGAAATGAAGATCATGTAGAACGAGTCGCATCACATCGTGGAGACGGTATTCCATACGTACGCACGAGTGATGATATCATTCCTATGATCGTGGAATTGTATTGGAGTATATGTATACTATTTCAGAATCAATATCACTTTATAATAGTCATATATAGTCATTATTTACACCATTATACCCATCCAAGTAAGGTGGTGGTGGAAAATAGATTACACCACGGCGTGGAGACGGTATTTCGTACGTACGCACGCGCGGTGATTTCTTTTTCTCTAGGATGGATAGATGGTGAAATAGGGTTGTTTAATACTTATAATAACGTATCATTATATGAGTGATACTGATGTTATTAATTCATAATGAAACAACTAAAGAAGAAGAAGTTGAAGATGAAATAAAGATGAAAGAATTGGTAACGGACATTACCTCTTCTTTGAAGTGCTTCTTTGAGACCTTCTTTTAGGGTACTAAAATTGGTCTTTGAGGAAGACCGGAACCTCTAGGATGTTTCTAGGGAAGTGGAGAGGAGAATTTGTCAGGGGTTGTCTGAGCTTGAAGGCTCAATGTTGTGTGAGGAAGAGAGGGAGGAGGTGCCCTTTTATAAGGGAGGAGAGGGGAACCTTTGGAATAACTAAAAATATTATTTTATTATAAAGTCAAGTTCGGTTTTAAATAGCTCCAAATTGATTTATTTCGTGTATAAGGTGGGTATGGGTCGAAACCCTCTCATCCAATAGAATTTAGACAAGTTTAGGTTCCTATTTTAACCTTATCATTTAGATTTAACATTAAGTTAAATAATTTTACTTTTACCGTGTCTTCTTGTGTTCTTACACTATAAGGTTAATAAACTTACTATAAGAAGCCAAACGAACCCCAAGTTGTTTATTATTAACATATATAACCTTATATAAGTCATTTGGCCGAACCTTAGATTTTTAGGAATAAAATAACAATTAATAATATAATATTTTTTTTAAAAAACTATTTTATGTCAATTTTGACACTATTTAGTAATTGATTTTTTTGAAAATCATAACAGAATAATAAGTTCGAAAAAAGTTAATTAAATCAATAATAACATGTCATATTAACCTATAAAATTATTTTAATTCATAAAAAGTCTCAAATTATATTTATTTTGGTATTTATAACATCAATTATGTAAATATTTCATTAATAAGATAATTACTGCATCATCGTTGTGTCATAAATAAATTAAATTATTTAATGTCTAAAAATTACAAATAAAATACAATTATGTAGGAAATATTTTTATATTTCTAATGAATATTTATAGTCGAAGTGATCTTATGTATAACCCCATATTAAAAATGTTTTAGTAAATAAACTTTGATTTTAACTCTTTTAACCCTTCTTTAAATAAATTAATAATAAATGTCCTAATCTAATCCAAGTGGGCCTAAATGGTCATATTTTATTCCTAAGTTTGCATTTGGTCGAATTACACTTGTCCAATAGAATTAGGACATGTGTTAGGGTAATAATAATATCATTTCTACCCTTAATTACCCTATTTACTTTTAACCGTGGTAAAAAAAGTAAAAAGTTACTATTCACCAAAAATTATTTTCATCTCATTGAACCACATTTTACTTACTGATATCAACCGTGTCTCTCGTATTTTTGAAATTCCACTCACAGAAGCGGTAAAATTAAGTTTTATGAACAATTCAGTTTTTTTTAACTACCACTTAGTG
Organism: Viscum album; assembly: GCA_963277665.1. Lineage (NCBI taxonomy): Eukaryota > Viridiplantae > Streptophyta > Magnoliopsida > Santalales > Viscaceae > Viscum > Viscum album. The sequence continues at coordinate 617,654,840 of OY728136.1, forward strand.
GTTTCACTATTCATCAAAAATTGAAAGTTTTCAGAAAAATACCAAAAATTACGCCTAAGCTATATTTGATATTATGAACTCAAAAATGATTTCTATTTTACCAAATTCAAAACATATCAATTGCATTAATTAATTTAAAAATTAATTTCCATCGTCATAACAAATAGTGTGTTCTTAAGAGATAATAACTATCAAAAGATTGACACTTGTTTATGTCTGGTTTAAATGTGAAATTACATCCAATGACCAACATTGTATTAAATTGTAAAAATATATTCTAAATATACTTTAAAACCACTCAAATTAATAATTTATCACTAATAATTATTTCGATTGAAAAAGTTGTTTTTAATTAAAATTTAGTAATTTTCACTATTCATCAAAATATGAAAGTTATCCGAAAATCACCAAAATTTCACCCTAAGCTAATTTTGATATTACAAATCCAAAAATGAATTCCATTTTGAAAAATGAAATTTACAAAATTTCAAAAGGTGGTTATTACTATTCAGAACGGATAGTTTTAATAATATTTTAACAGCATATTTTTGTTTAGTGAAACTCGTTATTGCGTACTACACATGCTATCGAGGAAGGTCGTGATTGCGTGTAATGCAAGGCAAGTCAAGGATGTGTGTTGTGAAATATCCTTTTGGTGTAGCGTACAACACAAGACATTAGTGAAATTAAAAAGAATATTTTTCATAAAATCTTGGGATGTTACATACATAGCCCCCAGTATCGTGACCCCTGAGATCTGGTGGACGTACCACAAGTGGATGTCGACTTCCCCATGGTGAAAATGGAATGTGATGGTCCTCGATGACCACCTACTCAACAGCTCCAGCATCAGCTACTTCGGCTTGTAGATGTGAAACTCGGAGTCCCAAGATGCCTCGTACAAGCCCACTCTTCTCATCTCCACCCCAAAATCCTCAAACGAGGCACCTACCCAGTAAGACCAGGCCAAATCGTCTATGAATCTGTTGCCCGGTCGCAGTTCCCAGTCCTTAGAGCACCCCTTCTCTGGGTTCCCCAGAGACGCCTTCAATATCGTCGGAACCATGGGGGGAGACATCTCCAGTTGTAACTCCTACTCGTCAACGTTATTCAGGTGGATGTATAAGCAGTCAGAAATGATGGGTGTGATGTCCTCTCGGGCATGGCCGTCAGCCACCCTGAACCATCGGCACTGGTACGGTGTGCTCCTAAACCAATAAGCCGGTTCGTCCCGACTTCCTTCTAGAATGAAGACGTCATTCCTCAGCCCGAAGCCATACAAAGGCAACCTCTTGCATAACAGGTAGTTCCACTAGCTCTCTGATTGCAGATCCACCAAAGAACCATGGTCATAGTGGCTCTGAACCAGCTCTCCTAAGCCCAGGTTGTTTTCCATCTCGTCCCCTTGGGAAGTATCCGCAAGGACCCCCTAGGCGGCTTCCTGACGATCCGTGAAATCTTTTAGGTTTGGGAGATTGTTTTGGATCGGTCACGAAGCTCATTCACAGAGCGTGTTCATAGAGTATGTTCATAGATCCCTACCTTGGCCTCTGAACACGAAGTCACGAAGCGAAAAAATGTAAAATCAAGGACTTGTTATGCGCCGTGAAGCTGAAGGCCCAATTCACGTATAGGAAGTCACAAAGTACGCGGACCTTCGCAAATCAAGAGTGCTAAAAGCCAAAATCATGAAGGAAATAAAGGAAAAAAGATATGCATCCCCTCTATTTATAGTTGACGACCCTCACCGCTTCACGGCACATCTCGACCGCGGCGAGCTTCACAGTGCGCCCAGCTGACCCGTCGCTTTCCCGCTCGGTGATCCTCCTTCGTGAGCGAGCTTCACGAACGGTTGAGGAATTTTGGTGATTGACCCTCAATCTTTGACCATTTATTTCTCCTCAGCTCCACATCTGAGGGGGGACATTTGTTGGTTCCAAAAATAGGTTGGGAGAAGGATAATAAGAAAGTCCCTGAAGCTGCCTTGCGAAGCCCTTTCACGGAGCGTCGTGGGCATGCGATCCCGCTGTGAAGCACAGGGGTGGGATGCACCACGAGATGATTTGAAATTCACGATCACACCATAAATCGTGGAGGTGGGATTCTCCCCAAGACCCCTTGATGTTCGCGAGCCCACCATTAAGCAAGGAGGCGGGATGCTCTGCATGCCCCCTTGACATTCGTGAGTCCACTGCGAATCTAGGAGGTGGGATGCTCTGCGAGCCATGTTGACGTTTGTGAGCCCACCGCAAAGCCAAGAGGGGGATTCTCCACGATCCCCATTGATGTTTGCGAGCCTGCGGCAATGCCAGCAGGTGGGATGCTCTGTGAGCCCCTTTTACATACGTGATCCCACCGCGGAGTGGAATCCATCTTCACACCGAGTGAGCACTGCTCCGTGGTGCCTCTTGCCTATAAATAGAGGCCTCCCCACCAGGACCAAAGCATGAATCATCTGATCTTTTCTCTTCTCGTCTCTCAAATCATGAATCACTTTCTGCTCTGCGAACCATGAGCAGCTCAAGGTACTTTTTCTCTGCAAAGTGCCTCCCCTTTTCCTTGTTTTCACCCCCTCTTTTGAGAGGGATGTCATTCGCGAAGCCCACGGTCCTTCACGAAGGAAGGAGATCCTCATGGGGAATCGGGTCACCATGGAACATTTATGCTTCATGAAGCACCCCCCATGCACACGTGACTCAAATTATAAGGCCAAGTCATTGTGCCTCGTGAAGCACGTTGTTTCACATGAACTTTCTTTGCGAGGCACCCATTCTTCGTAGGGATTTGCTTCACGAATTCCCTTCCACTTCATGAATCACCTCCTGTATTCACCTATGACCTATGCCTAGGCTAGGACACTTCACTTCGAAAAGGCTACACCGTCACGAAGCCCTTCCCTTGCATGGGGCATAAGAGATCTATGAGGCCTTTACTCATAAACCCCTTTGCTCTGTAACTCCATCTCTTGTGCAACCTCCTAGGTTCACACAATGCGACTTTAAAGTCCCTTGGACACCACTTCCTGTTGCGTTTCTTTGCTTCATGCTTCTTCGCATAGGCACACTAACGACTATTTGTTTTTCATATAGCCATGCTAACATGGACCCCCAATGGTTCGCTCCATGACACCCACTAGCCAGAGCGTTTCATATCCCTTCTCTTCACCAAGGTGAAAAGGGTACCGGTTATGTAAGTCCTAGGGGTGTGGAGTGAACCCACCTCGTCCGAGCTATGGGACGTTATACTACTAAGAACCATCGTCCTCAGCACATGATGTAAAATTGTGACCTCTCCCCGTGTTTCATACGAAGGGCGCCCCATCTTGGACATTCTCTATGCCCATTGGCCTCTATGGGAGTGAGATCATTCCTCACATGGAATGATATCCTCTTTATTGGAGCAACATCTATCCGTGGGGAAAGAGAAACCATCTTGGTGTAAGCCCCTAGCCTTTCTTGCAGGTGGTAGTACCCCAACTCCTCCTTCCCATTTTAGTGCCAAAGGCCAGCAAAGGGTGTGGTAGAGAATGGTGACACTCCGTTCTTCAGTGCCAAATCCCTCTCCTACTAGGCTTTTTCACCATTGGGCCTCCATCTTGGAGCCAAATCCCTCTCCTGCAACACTTTTTCGCCACCAGGCCTCCATCCTGGAGTAAGTCACAACCTCTTCGGGCCACTAACCATGTGTAAGACCCTATTTTCTCTTTGGGCTTCTAACTACGTGTAAGCCCCACTCCACTTCCCATGGACACACCTATCGTGACATGATCATCAGGTCTCTACTGCCTCTTGTTTCTCACAACGAGAATGACTCACATGGGCTTAGAGCAAGCACCGACCATGAAAAACACCTTGGCCAGGCTAGAGTGTAAGCCCCACCACCATATCGAACTATGAAGTCTTTGATCCTTACTACGTCAAGGTATGTAGGAAGCCTCCATGTGGTTCAAGACCATTATCCATTGGTCATTCCCACCATATTCACGTTGGTTTACTAACACATTGGGTTTACTCATTGTGTAAGCCCCAAATACCCCCTCCTGAACTACAAGTACTATGATCCTTTCCATGGCAGTGTACGTAGGAAGCCTCCACGAGGTTCAAACCCACCACCCAATTCGTTCCGACCTCCTTCACATAGATTCACCAACACCTTGGGTAGCCTAGAGTGTAAGCCCCACCACCATCTAGAACTACGAGGTCTTTGATCCTTGATAAGGAAAGGTACGTAGGAAGCCTCCATGAGGTTCAAGCCCACTATCCATTGGACATTCTGACCATCTTCATGTCAGTTCACCAACACTTTGGGCTACCTCAAAGCGTAAGCCCCAAATGACCCCTCCCGAACTATGAGGACTTTGATCCTTTACAAGGCAAGGTACATAGGAAGCCTCCATGAGGTTCAATCCCACCACCCATTGGTCACTCTGACCCCCTTCATGTCAGTTCACCAACACCTTGGGAATCCTAGAGTGTAATCCCCACACCACCTAAACTACATGGTCTTTGATCCTAGTGAAGGCGAGGTACGTAGGAAGCCTCCATGTTGTTCAGGCCCACCACCCATTGGACCCTAGGTCCTTCTTCATGTCAGTTCACCGACCCACCCTGAACTATGTGGTCTTTGATCCTTGCCAAGGTAGGGTATGTAGGAAGCCTCCCTGAGGTTCAAGCCCACCATCCACCATTCGTCCCAACCATCTTCACGTTCGTTTGACCCCATCCAATGGTAAGCTGTTGGAACCTCAATTAGTGGTAAGGCATTGTGATCCTATTCAGTTGTAAGCCGTTGACATTCTTATCCTGCGGTAAGCCTTTGCGACCCCATTCGATGGTAAGCTGTTGAAAACCCCAATTGGCGGTAAGTCGTGATCAGATGAACTACGTGTACTTTGATTCCCTACCACGGGGATACATAGGAATACCCTTTGAGGCTCAAGCCCAAAACCATCATCATCCTCATAACGGTTCCATCCCATTCACCATCCACTTCATAAAACCGCTCCATCATCCATTATAATTATTATCTGGGCCACCACATCCCGGTGAAATCATGCCATCTCATTCCCCATTCCCCTCAACAGTGACCGAGAAGTCAACCATACATTGTCCCCAATATCGGTGTTCCCTCCAAGGGTTGAACCCATCTGATTCACTCTAGTCAGTGTTCTGATCAGTCCGATCCATCTCTACTAGACATTAAACTTGCGGCATACCCTATGTTAAATATGAGAAGCTGAGGAAAACCTCAAATATATTCCCCTGGCATGTTACTTCCCATGTTCTATGTGGGATGCCTCGGGCTTCCACGCCCTTTATAAGCCCTATAATAATGGACAGAAGACAGACTTTCCAGTGTCCTAGCGTCCATACATGCCAGTGATGCCTAATGTGACTACTCCCCTGATCGAAGGTTTCTACCCTGATCGGACCCCTTGGAATGTTCTGTTAGAGGTAGTGTAATTAACTCGTGTCCATGAAGATATGGAAATAGGAATTGTTTCAAGAACAACGTCTTAAATCTATATGGGAGACCCGGACTAGGTGACGAGTTTAGAGGACGAATCCATGGAAGGAAGAACCAACATCCCATCATCCTGTTTCGATCAAGGGGAAAACGTCCCTAAAAAAGTGTCAGATGTCGCCCCCTCTGGAAAGCAGGAATATGGGGAAATAGTTGCGCGTCCTCCACAGATGGATGCGCACACCCTGGAGAAATCGTCGAAAACAACATTCTTGGAAAATGATGAGTATTTCTAAATGTTTCCCATTTTCCTCCTATAAAATGATATCTATACCCTTTCAAAGATACACATAAACATTATATTAAACCTTTAAAATATTCCATTTTACTTTCCCTAGAACCATATTAAAATAAAATCATCCCATGGTAACTCATAGTTATCCTAACACCTTCAATTTTAAGGGAAATTCCAAGGAAAAATCAAGTCTCCAACATAAGTTTTATCTGATGCTTATGTTTTTATTCTTAAAATTACTATTAAAAATATAATATCACCATAAAATTTTGATGAATTAAATTTCATTATTATTATTATATTTTTTTATATAAATTTTATAAACATCAGCAATTAATTTACATATACTTATAAAAAACAAAAGAACATTATTAGCGTCTCATGCGGACTATCACCTCCACGAACCAACGTCGTTTGTTTTTCCTTACTGCCATTAACTTATGGTATTAATGATAGTAATTATGAATAAATAAAACATATCTCATACAATTATGATTATGAAATTTCAATTTAATATCAACCTTCACTCCCTCTCATGCATGGAAAAATGGGAACACTAATCATGCATATGTGTGGATTATTACCTCCATGATGATGCGTTTTTTCAATTTAGATTTTAATAAATTATCAAAAAATCATAAAATATAGTTCAAAATCACAAATAATTAAAATAATATCATTAATATATTTTTATAGTAATATTATTTCCATATAAACACCACCTTAACAATACACACTAATTGAGTTAGAGCGAGTTCAGGTTTGGTTCGATTTAACCACCTATATTAATGACACATTATAATCAAATTATGAATAACCATGGCAACCTGAAAAAATTATTATTATAACATAATAATAAAATAATTATTTCTATATTTTTGTTTTAAATATTATATTAATTATTTTACTTAATATTAATGTATCTTTATTTCATTCGATAAAACCATCAAAATAAACCAACACAAATTCCATTTTCATACAGCGTAAGTAAAACACTTATAGATTTATATAATACATTTATAAATAAATATTAGATATATATTATAATATATTAAATAATATATTATTGATAAACTTGGAATAAAATTAAGGGTAATTATATCAACATTATCAAACATTCACAATGTTTTTAATGTTTTTAACACCCGATACTAAAAATAGCTATAACTAATTAATGTAATCCTGATAAATAATTATGAATAAGAATTATAAAAGGTTAATATTTATGATTAATGATCTGAAATAGGTTATTTATTTATCTATTATTGTTTTACATTTGGTTCTAGTGTCATCAACTAATGAAGGAAACAAGATAAGGATTTCATCTCAAAACATCCTTCTTTGAGACACAAGTTATTTTATGCACCTAATTTATTTTAAATGGTGTAGATAATGAAAATTGGATATTTAATGTCATTTATTATTCTTATTCATGTTATTTTAACATAAAAATTAATCCCTCTTTATTTCGAGGGGGTTTTATTATAATTTTTCTAAAGCCGTAAAGGTTTTTCATCCCAACTTCCCTTTATTGAGATGTGTTTTAATGTTATGAACATATTTATTATTTCTATAGTGTATATACATCATAAGAATTTATTTTCAAGTAATACATGATTAAATACATGGTATTTATATAACCATATTATTTTCAATATTTCAATGACTTTTTATTCTAAAATTACTTAAGTCGTATAGGTTTCTTTGTCTCAAATTTGAATCCTTTAAGAAAAGTTTAAGATATACACCATATTTCCTTTTTAGTGGTGAAAATATATCCCTATTTTTATTTTGAATCATTATAATCTTATAATTCATAATGTTCAATGTTTTATTTAAATTTTAAACCTCTCATGGGATTTTGATTTAAATTTTCGAAAGGCCTTAAGGGGTTTTCGTGACTCAATTCTCTTCCTTGGGTCATAATTACTCATTTAATTATTATTATTCATGATTGATATATTATAACCTATAATAATTTTATGATGTATTACACCTTAGATTATAGATAAATCATGTTCCACACCAAATTATTATTTCTTAATGATTTCAATGTTTAATTAAAATAAATTTTGTTCCGAATAATTTCCATTACTTTTAATAGATTGTTCTTCCAAGTCCATATTTTTACATCCCACCAATGTACTCCATTAACTAGTGGAACTCAGATTATTTTTATCTTCAGTTATACTTTTATTCCCATTATTTCGTTTTTAAGAAAATTTTTATATATATTTTTAATTATGCATGTTTTCAAACAAAGTCTATTTCAAAATGTTCAAAAGGCTTTTCCAATCTTTCAAAATAAATAGCTTTTATCATCCAAACCACATTTTCTTTTGATAAAATTTATTTATTTTTAAAGGTTTCATTATTAAATAATTCTTTTAAAATAAAATGTTTTCAAGGTATTCCCACTTCTCCTTTTTAACAACTTTTTGACTTTTTTAAGTTTCCGTTATTAAATATTCTTTTTAAAAGTAAAATTTTTCGAAGGATTTACACTTTATACCTTTATTTTTAGGGAAATAGAGTTTTGAATAAAAATAAATTTCTACTAATGGTTCTCTATTAAATTTCATTAAAAATGATATTTTTTTAAAATATACCTATAACTATGATTTTAAAATGTTTAATGAAATATTTTTTCAAAAATATCTTTTCATGAATTGGTTTTTATTATGATCTATCTTCAATGGAGTTAGGTTTCATGTTTCTCCCAATATTATTGTTTTATTTTGTGATTATTTTGGGTGATCACTTTTTTTGTGTAAAATGATTTAGTTAATGGTGTTATTTCAGAAATTTTAGATTTTTTATGAGACCCATTTTATTTCGAGGGGTTATTTATGAATATTGAAGGATTTTCATTTTAACTATTTATAAAATCCATTTTATTTACATGGGTTCTTTATGATGTGAACAGTGAATAATTTTTATGTATCAAAAAAATGCATGGATTATAAGATGTGTGGGGATAATATCTCCATCCAATGTAGTGGGTAAAGTATTATATCTCATGAGATAAAAATTGTTAAGTGGATAGGTTAGCGAGTTTCTAGGTTAATAAAGGGTGAGTATAATAGAGTTAAACTATACTCAAAATTTTACATGTGAATTTGTTGGAAGGTATCCAGGTTTATAATGATAGTAAATCTAATGTTTATTACTATACCACTTTCCTTCCTATATTCCATGATTCATGTTATATGATTCAAGTTTTATTTTCCCTTTCCATTGAAATTTCTTTTTCATTTGATATATTATGCTTATGGATAATACTTAATTATTTTTATTATTTTGAATAATATATATTTTTATATATTTATTATTTTCCATATGATTATGATTTAACTATAATGGAATTTTTTATGTTATCCCTTACTAAATTTCTGAACTAACCCCATTATTATATTTTCATCACTATGTTATAAAGGTGATTGAATCATGTGATATGTCTAGAAATGGTCTATAGAATCATGATTTTGCAAAAATTTCCATAAGTGTAGTAAACTAAGATATTTATGTAGATAATATCCAAGACAGTAAACATTTTCTTCTTTGGTTTGTGTGACTCTTTCTAAGATTTATTACTTAAATAATGAGATTAACTTATTATTTCTGCCATGTTTAGCTTGGGTCTCTTCAAGAGATATTCATGTTATTTCAATATGTTCATATTGTATCTTATGTTTTTTCAATGTGTTGTATGTATGTATTTTGAATTAAAAGGCTAATAAACTATTTGATCATTAGATAACACCTGTACTTTTTACCCATAATGTAATATAACAACCTGATCTGGGTTTCTAGTGTCTATAATGTTACAATAGGTATTAGAGGAAGTTTAGTAGCAACCTTTGGTATTAGATTTTGAGTAACCAATTTAAATAGAAAAATATCTATGAAATCACCTCAATATTAATAGGGAACTCTCTATAAATTATAATAGGAATTTTATTTTATATTTCAATGTTAAGAGATAATTATGTATAGGATATTATAGAGAGATGGTGACTAATGGAATAAATTGGAACTTTATCAACACTCATGGTTTATACCGGTATATTTCCCCTAAATAAGTTAATGAAGACGTAGTTGTGGGTAATCAGTCAAAAATATATTAGGGAAGTTGAACCATATTATGATAAATAATCTTGCCCATATAGAGAGAACTTATAGTCTATAACATGGTGTAACTTTGTTGGATAACTTCATAAAAAAAACCTCCATGATTCATTTCAACTACTAATATATTGGTATATGAATAATAAATAAAGTCCCTGGAAAGTATCATTCGCTCTTTGGGATATATTAAAAAGGAAAAACTCATCATGGGGGTGTATTATCTGAAGGGATATGTGGACCAATGATGGTCACTAATTTAAAATATTATATAAGAATATGGGAACAATTTCATAGAATTGATAACATTCAAGGAAGTATTCTTTGAAAAATAAATTCATATGAGAAAATATAATAAATGGAATTGTAGTTCCACAATATAAAATAAAAGGAGGAAAATTTTATTGAATATGAGGCTAACTTTACAAGGATAGCTAAGCATGCTGCAAACTATGTACACATACTAGAATTCAAGATTGATCATTTATTTAATGGGATAAAATCGAGCCTTCAAATGGATTTGGTCTCTTATACCCTTTCTTCATTTAAGGATATAGTATCAAGTTCCATTAATATATAAAAGGATTTCTATATGACATATTTATTCAATGTAAATAATGAAAAGATTATCTTGGATGAAAATCATGAGAAGAATAATGTGGGTGAGAGGAAAAAATGAAGGATGGGATTTACCACATGTTATAACTATGGGAAGAAACACTATGGGGATTTTAGGAAGGGAACTAGTCTTTGTTACAAGTGCAAAAAAAGTCATCAATATCACTAATTAAATGGAAAGGTAGAAGTTGTTTATATTAAATTATTTAACTATAGGGAGAATTAACATTATAAAAATCAATGACTTGATCATCAAATACATCTATAGTAGAAAAGTTCAAGGGGGAAGGGAAAGCTTATGCGATTACCACATCTAAATTTGAATTTCCTAATGATGTAATAGTATGTTCTTTAATCATTACCTCAAAGTTGTCTAATGTTTTTTTTATCTTCACACATTCATATCTTCTATGTTTTTCAAAAAATATTAGATAATTATATAGCACCCTAGTATAATAGTTATTAATTAATACACCAAGTGGGAATCTTATAGAAAAAAAATATATGTCAAGAAATTAAAATTATGAAGTATGGGAATACCCTATTTACAAATTTGGTTATTATACATATGGTTGAATTTTATATGATCCTTGGTATAGATCTAATTTCAAAGTATAATGAAATAAATTATTACTAAGAGAATGACATTGTGATTCACAAAGGTGAGGTGTAATTTCTTGTCATTAGAGGTGAAACTTCATCATATAAATGATGTTTAGATCCTACTCAAGTGGTTATACTTAATAAAATTCTAGTTGGATAGGAAGATCAATATAAATATATGGATGAGTACAATATCCTTGAATAGAGGATGTAGTTGTAGTACAAAAAAATCATTGATGTTTTTCTAGAAGAATTACCTTATCATCCACTAGTGAGTGAAGTTGAGTTCTTCATTTAACTCATTCATAATGCATGGAATGTATATAAAACATCGTATAGAATTTAAAAAATGGAGTTGGTGGAGTTGAATAAATAGTAGTTAGAGTTGAGTGATAAAGGATTTATACACTATAGTGTTTCACCAAGGGGAGATCCTATTTTGTTCATGAAAAATAAGGGAGGTCCAAGAGATTGTGTTTCAATTATAGGGATATTAATACCATTAATATAAATAATGGGTATTTTTCCCATACACTCCTAAATTATTTGATAAAATTAAAATATTGATATATTTTTAAAAGATTAAATTTTTATTTGGATATTATCAATTAATGGTGATGAAGGATGATATACTAAAGTTGGCATTTCGAATATGGTATGGACATTATGCGGTTATGGTAATGAATTTTGGATTGAAAAATGCACATTTTTTATTTAAATATTTGGTGAATAGAGTATTCAATGATTATCTTGATAATTTTTTGGTGGTATCCATGGAAAATATACTGATATAATCTAAGAGATATGAAGAGTATTAGAGTCATCTACAAATAATTCTAGAGACCCTCAGAAAAACAGATTATATGATAAGTATAGTAAATGTGAATTTTGTCTCAATGAAGTTTCTTTTCATGGAAATATTTTCTCCAAGGATGAAATATTCCTTTACCCTATAAATACTGTTGAGCATGGTGTTTCATTTGTTGTCAATAATATGTCAATAAGGAGTCAATTGTTAATCAGGTGTCAATATGTGTATGGTGAGGTAGTGATGAAGTGATGATGATGCATAAAGAGGAGAAGTTATTCCAAAGCCTATGTCACTTGTATAATCAATATGAAATGACATTGGATGTTATTCTTGGACATTCTCCATGACAATTCGGATGATTGATTGAGCTAGTCCTAAGTTCCAAAGACTTGTATCAATGTGATACATGTTTACACAATCTTGAAGAACCCCATGAAATACTCTATTACATGATGAAAGTGGAAGATCCATCCAATGGATTCTAATGGGATGAAGGTTTTGAATTATATATGATGACTGTTTTAGCTAGTCCTCAAAGTCCAAGAAATGTGTTAATGGAAAACACATCCCTCAAAACAAGGAGATTCCATGCATTATGCCTTAATGCATGAGGAATAAAGAAATGATCCATATATCATCCATGATTGGATTGAAGGAATGTGTTGACTATTTTTGGGAATAATGATATAAAAATAAAGGAATAAATGATGGTGGATGAAGAAAAATATAAGAGGGAGAGGCCTTGACACATTTAAAGATGGTATATCCTCTTGGTTATACTTTGTTTTTAACAAATTATATTTGTTCCATGCCTTTGCCAAACAAATATGGTCCTACCAAGGCGTCCAGATGAGGGCCTCATCCTTAAGAAAATGTGGGACATGAGGGTCAACCGTGCCTAAGGGAAGCCCTCAAGGATATCCCCACAAGAGGCGGGAGAAATTTCCCATGTATAATCCCACAGGTGAGCATATAGTGATCTACCGATTTGCATGGATGTGTAGTGGTCTCTTGGAGAATTCCCGAGGAGAAGAGTTTTTGAAATAGTACACCCATAGGTTCAAAATGGTATAGGGTAGTACCATAAGAAGAGGAGGAGAATTCTGAGTGTTATCCACCACGAGTTGTTATTTAAAGAAGGTGAAAATCTCAGTGTGCTTCGATGTGGGATGGGTTTTTGAAAACGCAGATGCAATCTTGGTCATCCATTAGATCTCACACAAGATCTCAATTGCACACTCTATCACGCAATCTACAATATAATCTAGGTCTTCCATGATCGATCCAATAGCTAAGGAGAGGCGCTGAGGTTTTCTTCAACCTATGGACACATGGAGACACCCAATGTGAACCAGTACACTGGAGAAGACCTCGTACCTCCTTGATTGAACTCCAACCACCGTTGAAGCTAAAATTTAGTGCATGGTGATTGTCCGGAAGAACCAAAATCATGCATTCATTAAACATTCCATGCATGGATCGAGAGGAAGAGTTTCAATTAGGATGGGCAACACAAAGCTGTCGAGGCTTGGAAGAAATCTCCTCGATTGAGCTTTCATGGCCAAGATGATTTTCATATGTTCAAAAAAGCATGCACATGAGGATAAAACCATATAGAATAAGGCTTGTGTTAAATGGAAACAACTGAGATAAGTGTCATATCTCAATCTTGTTTTTGACTATTTCAAACTTGAAGATCATGGGCTTTCAACGAATTCAACCCCGTGGATTTGAACGCATAGATACATGGTGATTATTTCCTATAAATAAAGAGCCCTCGACTAAGTCTTGGTGGTTGAAAACATTGAGTAATTTATCTTTTCTGAGAAACATAGAACAACACAACATGTTTCCACGCAGCCTAGCTACGTGACAGAGTTCTATGCTTCCCTTTCATGAAGGAGAACCGAGAACCATCTTCGTTCACCAAAGAGGAGATTTGCACCCTCTATGCGAAGCTACCCACAAGCGCGTGATAGGTTCTTTGAACCCTTGCCACATAATAATGGAAGTAATCCCGCTGGTAAACAACCGGTGCTTGACACCCTTGTTGCACCCTTGTGAAGACAGAACCAAGAACCATATTTGGTTCTGTGAAGACTGACCATGCGCACTCTTTTCATGAAAAGGAATACCTCAGGTTCCCTCATATTTGAAGGGAGAAGAATAAAACCCTTATTTTAATATATATATATATATATATATATATATGATTTTTTTGGTTGTATGTGTTCATTCTTCAAAGAAAAGGAGGTCAAATTATGGCAGGAGATTTTGTGTGCATGATTTGAACATAAGCACCCATGTTCTTCATTTAATGAAATCTGAGGACTCATGCTTTCACAAAGAACAGAGGAGAATTCATGCATGATGAACATGCATGCATATGCATTAATTGAGAAACCCAAGTGTGCAATAAAAAGACATATATTGAACACACCCATTCTGATTTGAAAAAGAGCACAAATCAAGAACGGATTGTGTGTGCACATGAGAAGGAGGAAGAAATAAAAATAAAACAAACCCTTTGAACCCTAATTAAAAAGAAAAAGTTTGTGTGTGATAATACCCAAAAGAATAAGATAACAAGAAAAGTATAAAGATAATATATTGTGTGTGTGCTCGAAGTGTTTTACCTATAGTGGTTTTCACACAAAGAAGAACAAAATAACGAGTGCATGAATGCATGCACGCATAAAGAAAGAATCAAAAGTGTGTGTGCATGTTGAGAAAAGAATGGAAGAGAGTGAATGTTCAAAAGAAAGAGACCCATGAATGAAATCTTGGATGAACACTTTCATATGTGTAAATCATAGAGATATCGAAATACAATAGGTATTGGATCCCATGCAATCCATGAATGAAGTAAGAGAGTTTTGAGACTAGATCTAGACATAATTAATGAAATTATTCTATCTAAGTTTTCAGTAATTGAGCATCCAATATGGTATACTGAGATAATATTGAAAAGAATCACTCTATAATTCTTGAAGAGGTTGTGTGCACTATTTCCACACATATAAATGAGGTCAGGTATTCATCATAAGAAAGAATAATTTCCCATGCATTTTTTAGTTGAGAAATGATAAACTTAAGTGAACATAATTATTGAGAAAGGACAATAGACCATACCAAAGGCTGTTGAATAATCTTGAAGAGATACACATGAATGTGTAATTCAGAAATCCTTTGTGGGAAGAGAAAAATATAGTCTACAATTATTCAATAAAGAACAAAGAAGAAAGTTTCTCATGTGACTCGAGATCTAGAAGAAACCTGTCTGATTTAGGGAAGATAATAAGTCTTTAGTGGGATTTTGAAGCAGGCTAGTGGGACTTTGGTAACACTGTGGGAAGTAGTATAAAGAGCCTCTTGTGGTAATCATGAGATATATACTGGGACTCTATATCAACCATTGTAATTACTAATCTGATTATAGTGGAGAATCTGTGTTGGGGATAATAACCAACACAACAAGCGGTAGGTATTTGAACTAAACCTTGTAAATCCTTCTATTGAGGGCCTTTAAATTTATAACATCACTCGAAGTAAGTCTAAGAGACATAAGAAGAGTGGATTGAGTCTTTAACCATCAATAGAGGTTTAATTGAAAATAATCAATTAGTATAAATATTTAAAAAGGAATCACGGATTCTCCCCCTCCCCTAGTGATTCCCACTTATTTGGGCACTTCAATTGGTATCAGAGGGAGGTTACCTCTAAAAGATCCAAGGGAGTCTTTATGATGTGAAAATTTGAGGATATCAGTGGGAAACTTCAAATGGATATTTCTTCCAAGACACGTAAAAATAGAAATAAGAAACATGCAATGAAGACGTAGAAGAAGCTTACTATTAATGGGGAGACACCTTCTACTGAAGGTAATATGAAAGGTACCACATGTGATAATTTTTTATTATTATTATGATTATTCTAATGAATCTTGTTCAATCAGGGATAGTGATAGATCAATTAGTGATCATTATACTACACTGAATATCATCTAAATAAATTCCCAAGAGAAGTGTCAAGATATATTGCTACAAGCATTAGTGCTCTTCAAGATGAAAAAATACAGCTGTAAGAAGAAGATAATTCCATGTAAAAGGAATTTGATAAAAGGGTTAGTCTATCCAACACTTTTACAAAACTTTTTAACGAAAAGGAAGAAAAAATTTCTATTTGAAATGACAGATATGATAAAGTCACTGAAAAATTTTAGGGATGTATTTGTGAAAAATAATTCTTGGAAACTGTATTTGTAGAATGAATTTGAAAACTTGTACAAAGTTTCTATGGTTTTCAAAGTTGCTCAACTAGAAGGAGAATCCAACAAGCTAAAGTATCTTGACATATCTTTTCAACAATTAAGATAGGTGCATGAAGAATAGATAAAAAATCTCAAGGAGAATTTGGAAATTAAGATGAGATTAGTTGAGGATGATAATAACTCTCTCAACATGAAATGTTTAGAATTGGAAGAAGATATGATGCCACTCAAGATTTCATTAAGGAAAATGATTTCAAAAGAAGTACTAGATCATACTCTAATTAAATGGAAACATCCTCGAAGAAGAAGGTATCCCAAAACCCAGTAATTTATGTTTCTAATAATTCAATTTCATCTACAAGTACAGGTTCAAAGACAAAAGCTGGGAAGATGTGGATTGATAAAAATTTAAGTACATCCATAAAAACTTCAAGGGAGGATACTAGAATGATTAAGATTATAAACTCCCAAAAGGATTCTCCAAATAAATAAAGACAATTCCAGAAAAAAAATGTACTAAATATATCCATACTTATACTAACATTAAAAAGAGATTTGTTGGCTATCGTTGATGTTGTTGGAAGTTTGGGAATCAGGCCAATTATTGATTGAATAATATGTCACCATATGAAAATTGTGTAAGGCCTACATTCAGGGAAAGTAGATGTGAAGAAATGAAGAAACCTGCAATTCTAATGATCAATGCATAGTTGATGAATAATTTGTCTACTAAGAACATATTTTAATATCTTGAAGACATTTGTGATGTGTGCAATAGAATTGGTCACATTTCTCATGAATGTTTGTTTAGTCCCACCATACATCATGCATATATTGATAAGAATCATAGCCCACTATAAAGGTAGGATAAAGTAAAAAGAGCTGGAAAGTATTCTATTGGGAATATTCAAAACACTAAAGTCAAGAAAACTGTGAAACAAATAATTCCCAAGAAGAAGTCTAAGCTAGATACCAAGGATTTCATCTCAACAAAGAAAAGATACTTCTACTATGGAAATAAAGTTCATTCCATGGATCACTGCAACAATCCATGGAAATTAATGGAAGAAATCTCTAATTGAAAGGATAATCAATCTAGAAGAAGAAACGATTGATTGAAGACATTCCTGAAGATAATTTTGATAAGTTTCCTAAGAAAGGTAACTTGAAAGCATTAAAGAGGTCATGTGGAAGCTCCAAGCTAGAAAATGATAAGAAGGAGTTTTTAGTAATCTAGACTAATCAATTTCAAGTTACTAGAGAACTACAAAAAGCTGAAAATGAATTAGTAGCTAAAGCTAAGGAAAAAAGGAAAACAGATCATTCCACATGAAGAAGAATTTGAATTTCATGATAGGTTGTCAAAAAATTAAAACCCAAGTATCTCAAAAGTATGGTGTGGGAGGTGAAAAAAGGATGTAAATCATGAAAACAAATGTTTAACTATTTTATCAGGGCAAATAGAGAAAATTGAACAGCATGCGCTAGTAAAAGCTACTTCACTGCTGACATAAGTGAAGACAAACAATCCACACAAGTTGAAGGTGAATGGAACTAAATAATCTATACTGAAAATGAAAAATAAAAATTCTAAATGGAGAGGATACATTAACATGAAGAGTACTAAACCCTTTAGTTCTTAAAGGAAAGGATTTCTTGGGTTTAGAGAAAATTCTCAACCCCAGTACTTTTATTAAGAAGCCCACAAGTGTTCCATCTTATTCCCTAGTATTTTTTCTATATAAATGTGGTTACATTTCAGGGAATTAAATTTTAAGGTCATCCTCAATATGATAATTTGATGAGAAAAGTGGAGAACTACAATTTGGACTCATTATTCATGATTTCATAATTACTTGAAGTGATCCATAGTGGACGATTATCAACATTCACATCTTCATGATTATTTGATGATATTCTCCACCATGGTAATTCAAAGGGAGTGCACCCCTTAAGGGGGAGAAAACATGAAGGAGATGATATAAACTATTATTTTATGAAAAACTTTGAAATTCATATCATTTTTAGAAGTTGAAACATGAGGTATTACAATCACACTTTCATCCATTGTTCTTAATTGTATTTATCATGTCAATTAAGGGGGAGTGATTGATTTATGACAAGATGGTATGAAAGGGGGAGATATATCTTTACAATTGAACATATTAATATGTTTAGTGAAGTATGTATAGGATTTATCATTTCATTGACAAATATAACTATTTTCGACCCCCTAGATAAGATTTGAAACATTTTGAGTATGATTTAACATGTATGGTTGTTTATGGATAGCATTTAAAGCCTTGGTCACATATTTTTTTTTTCTACACTAGGTTATCCCAAGTAGACTTAGAGTTGATTAACTAAATTCTCTTTGCTAAGTGAACCATGTGAAATCATCCCTCTCTCAAAAAAAATTCAAGAATATAAGAGGACATGTTTTTGAAAAAACCCCACTAAACATTTTCATTTGGTTTTCCAATAAGGGGGATAAAAGATTGGAACATGTGTAGAACCTTATAAAAGTGTGCCTAAGGGATATTGAAAACAAAATACAAATTTGGAGATTTTTTATCATGGTGTTGAATTTTTTGTCAACAAGATGTCAATAAGGAGTCAACTATTAATCAGGTTTCAACATGTGTATAGCAAGGTAGTGATGAAGTGATGATGGTGTTTAAAGAAGAGGGTTGTTCCAAAGCCTATGTCACTTGTAGAATCAATATGAAATGAAATTGGACGTCATGATTTGACCTTCTCCATAACAATTCAGATGATTGATTTAGTTAGTCCTAAGTTCCAATTAATTTTATCAATGTGATATATGTTTACACCATCTTGAAGAACCCCATGAAATACTCTATTACAAGATCAAAGTGGAAGATCCATAAAATGGCTTCTAATTGGACGAAGTTTGTGAATCATATCCGATGATTTTTTGAGCTAGTCCTAATATTACAAGATATGTGTTAATGGAAAACATATCCCTCACAACAAAGAGATGCCATGCATTATGACTTAATTCAAGAGGAATAAATAAATGATCCATACATCATCCATGATTGGATTAAAGGGATGTGTTGAAGATTTTTTGGATTCATGATTTAAAAATAAAGGAATAAATGATGGTGGATGAAGAAAAAGAGAAGAGGGAGAGGCCTTGACACATTTAAAGATGGAAGATCAACATTGTTATTCTTTGTTTTTAACAAAGTATATTTGTTCCATGCCTTTACCAAAAAAAATATGGGCCAACCAAGGAAACCAGCTGAGGACCTCATCCACAAGCACATGCGGGGACTGAGGGTCAATTGTGCCCAACAGAAGCCCTCAAGGCCATCCCTGCATGAGGTAAGAGTAGCAGGCCATGTATAAGCCCACAGGTGCACACACAGTGATCAGCCCGTGTGCATGGATGCATAGTGGGTACTAGGAGCACGTCCGAGGAGCAGAGTGGGATCTTGGAGCATGCACGAGGAGCAGAGTGGGTGCAGGAGCAATCCCTCTAGGTGAACATAGTATGGGGAGGTACCTTGAGTGGATGAGGATAATTTTGAGTGTTATCCACCACGAGTTGTCATTTAAAGAAGGTGCTAAACTTGGTGTGTTTCGATGTGTGACGGGTTTTTAAAAACACAGTCGCAGTCTCTGTCATGCATCAGATATCGGGCAAGATCTCAACTAAATTCTCTATCCCACACTCCGTGATATAATCTCCACAATCTATGATTGATCCAACAGTCTAGGAGAGGAACTGAGGTTGTCTTCAACCTCTAGACACCCATGGCCACCCAACGTCAACCAATGCACCGGAGAAGCCCCGACACATCTTTGATCGAACTCTGGACACCGTTGAAGCTCAAATTTAGTGCATGGTGATCATTTGGAATAACCAAACTCATTAATGCATTAATATTTTCATGCATTCATTAACATGAAGATTTCTAATGAGGTCGAGGCAATGTGAAGCTGCCGAGAGGCTAGGAATAAAGCTCATCAATCAAGATTTCATGGTGAAGATGATTTACATGTGTTCTAAAATGGATGCACATAAGGATAAAACTGTGGAGAAGAAGGACCACATTGAATAAAAATAACTAAGATATGTTCCATATATTAATCCCTTGTTTGAATAATTCAAGCCCGAAGATCACAGGCTTTCAAAGAATTCAACCTCACGGATTTGAACATGTAGATACGTGGGGATTCTTGCCTATAAATAAAGATCCCTCAACCGAGTCTCATTTATTGAAAACATTGAGAAAGCTCTAATTTCTGAGAAATAGAGCATTGAACAATTTTTTATCATGCAGCTTAGCTTTGCGAAGGAGTTCTGCACTTCCCTTGTGTGAAGGAAAACCATGGACCATTTTGGTTCATTAAAGAGGATATATGAACACTCTATGCGAATATACCCAAAAGCGTGTGATAGGTTCTTTGAACCCTCCCCACATATTCATGAAAGTAATCCCATAGGTAAAAAAATGGTTCTTGACACTCTTCTTACACCCTTGTCAAGACATAACCAAGAACCATATTTGGTTCTGTGAAGATGCTCCTTGTGCACTCCTTGTGCGAAGAAGAATACCCCATGTGCCCTCATGTTTGCACGAATAAGAAGAACAGTCTTTTGTTAATGTATATTTTTTTATTTTTTTATTGTTTTTAGGGTGTTGTTATTAAAGAATAAGGAGATTTAATGATTGAAGGATCTTGTGTGTGCATTCTTTGAACATAAGAACCCATGTCCTTCATTTAAAGAAATATGAGGACTCATGCTTTAAAAAAGGAGAGAGGAGAATGCATGCATGATGCACATGCATGCATATACATTAATTGAGACACCCAAGTGTGCAAGAACAATCCATGCATTGAACACACCCATTTGAGTTTGCAAATGAGCACAAATCAAGAAAGGATTGTGTGTACCCATGTGAGGAAGGAGGAATAAATAAAAATAAAACACACCCTTTGAACCCTAATTATAAAGAACAAGTGTGTGTTCTTAGACCCAAAAGAAGAAGAGAAATAGAAAAAGAGAAAGAGAAGATATTTTGTGTGTGCTCAAATTGGTTTACCCATAGTGGTTTTCACACAAGGAATAACAAAATAAAGAGTGCATGCATGCATGCATGCACATGCACACATAAAGAAAGAATCAAAAGTGTGTGTGTATATTGAGAAAAGAAGAGAAGGCAGTGCATGTTCAAAATCAAGAGACCCATGCATGAAATCATGCATGAACACTTTCACATGTGAAAATAATTGAGATATACATATACAATAAGTATTATATCCCATGAAATCTAGTAATAAAGTAAGAGAGTTTTGAGACTGGAGCCAAACATAATTAAAGAAATTATTCTATCTGAGTTTTCAGTAATTGAGAGTCCAAGAAGGAAAACTGAGCTTTTATTGTGAAGAATCACTATAGAAATCTTGAAGAGGTTTTGTTCACCATTTTTACACATATATGTGTGGTCGGGTTTTCATTAGAAGAAGGAATAATTTCCCAAGCATTATTGAGTTGAGGACTGATCAACTTAAGTGATCAGAATTATTGAGCAAGGCCAAAAGTCCTTATCAAAGGATGTTGAAGAATACCAAAGAGATACATAGGAATGTGTGATTCAGAATGACTATGTTGGAAGAGTATAATATCATCTATAGTGAATCAAGAAAGAAAAAAAGAAGGAAGCTTCTCGTGTGACTCGAGAGCTAGAAGAACCCTGTGTGATTCAGGGAGTAGGAAGTCTTCACTGGAATTATAAAGAAGGCCAGTGGGACACTGGTAACATTGTGGGATGCAGTATAAAGAACCTCTTGTGGGACTTAGGAGAGATACAGTGGGACTCCATATCTACCATTGTAATTACTAATCTGATTATAGTGGGGATTCTGTGTTGGGGAGAATAACCAACACAACAAGGAGTAGGTCTTTAAAATGAACCTTGTAAATCCTTGTGTCCAGAGCCTTTACATTTACAGCATCACCCAAGGTAAGGCTAAGAGACATAAGAATATAGGATTGAGGATTTAACCGGCCATATAGGTTTAATTGAAAATAATCAATTAGTGAAAATATTTAAAAATGGATCACAGATTCACCCCTACCCCTCTCAGTTATTCACACTAATCTCGGCACTTCAAAGACAATGGTATTAAATTAATGGAATATATTTATGAACATAACAATTATCTAAAGTTTCTTAGGTTTAGTGAGTTATTATTGGTGGTTTATTCAACATTTTTTCCAATTGGACAACCCATTGATCAAGTTAACTTGTAATGGGTTTTTATTCATAAGGTCAAGAGAATTTGAGAAAAATTTTGAAGGGATGAAGAGAAGATTGATTAATGCACCAGTATTATCCTTGCTATCATGTGAGGGAGGATTTGTAATTTATAGTGATGTGTCAAAGAAAAGACTTCAATTTTTCCTTATACAGAATGACGGAGTGATTATCTATGCATCAAGGTAGTTGAAAATATATGAATAGAACTATCCAACTCATGATATTGAGCTGTTCGATGTAATATTTACTTTGATAATATATATAAACTTCCTCTATGATGAAATATGTGATATATATACAAACCACATGATTATGAAGAATATATTTTCACTGAAGGAATTCAACATGTGGTAAAGAATATGGTTTCAACTACTCAAGGATTGTGATTACTTAACACACTACCACCATAGGAAGGCAAACAAGGTGACTGATGCATTAAGTAGGATAAAGCATGGATTTATAACCATTATGAGGATTAATAATTATCACATATATTGAGATATAGTATTGATATATATAGATATTTATAAGAAAGGGTTTCCATCATTCATTTTCTAGGAAATTGTTAAACCAAACTTACTAGAAAGGATAGAGAATTCCTAGAAGAATAATGAGAACTTAAAAAGGAATATATAAGAAATGAATGATGGGAAATTAATATACTTCATCTATAGATATGGATTTTCTAAGTTTAGGAAAATTTTATAGCTAATATCCATACTAGAGTTGAAAAGGTAACTTCTCGATGAAGCACATAGCTTGAATTTCTCTATACGCCTTGATTGCAAAAATATGTAGAGGGGTAAAAGATAAACTTTTTGGTGGGATTATATGAAGTAGGAAATTTAAAACTATGTTTCTAGATGCTTAGTATTCCATCTAGTAAAGGCTGGAAGAAAACATCTTAAGGTATCCATGAAACCATTTCCTATACCTATATAGAAGTGGGAAAATGTTAAAATGGACTTTTTCACTGGAATCTGAAGAACTCCAAGGAAGAACAATGTTATATGGGTTATAGTTGATAATATTACTATGTTGGATCATTTCATAGAAATAAGAGAGGATATACCCATTGATTTCCTTACTCATATATATATATTAATGAATCATAAGGCTTCATGGAGAACCATTATCAATTGTATATGATCATGTCCCTCGATTCACATTAAAATTCTAGAAGAGTCTTCAAAGGTCTCCCAACTTTGAGAGGCATTTTAGAACTTCCTGTCATCCCCATATTGATGGGTAGTCTAAAAGAACTATCTAGACTTTGGAATACTTGTTGAGATCATCTTTTATTGACTTTCAAGGTATGTGGGTTCAGAATCTACCTTTGGTGTAATTTTCATACAATAAATAGCTTCCATTAAAGAATCAAGACGGAACTATATAAAGAATTTTATGGAAAGAGGTTTCTTACTCCATCATATTGGGAATAAGTTGGAGAAAGAAGGCGATTTAGTCTAGATATTATGGAGGAGATGACAGTTAAATAATAGACTAATCAGTATCACATTAAAGAAACACAAAGCAGAAAAAATAGATCGACTAATAATCAAATGAAATAATTTTAATTTAAAGTTGGTGATCATGTATTATTGAAGGTTTCACAATAAAAGAGGTTTTTAATATTTGGTAAAATGTGGGAGTTAATATTTGGGTATAATGAGACTTTTGAAATACTAGAAAGAACTTAGGATATAGATTTTTGGTTGCCTATATTTCCCAACCATTCAAAAGTGCATGAAATATTCCATGTTTGATTACTGGAGAAATAAATGTAAGATCTAGTTCATATGATCACATATGAGGAAATATAGTGGATATTGACTTGTATTATAACAGAGAGTCTCTCAGATTCATGACACTGAAAAACATGTATTGTTTAATCTGATAACTATTTTGGTGAAATCCCTTTGGGGAAATCACTAAATACAAGAGGAAACCTATAATCATGGTGAATCTATAGGGATGGAGTATCCAATTTTGTTTAAAATATTATATATACCCCAATTTCTAGGATGAAATTATTTAATGGGGATAATGTTACACACGAGACTATATTGTAGCCGGTAAACATCATATCTTAAACTATCAAGAAATGTTCCCTTTTAGAGAATTTATTCATGAATTTATTTAAAATATTAATTTAATAATTTTAAATTAACTAAAATAAAATCATTTTTTAATTCACTACATTAAAATTATCTTAGTATTAATTTTTGATTTTTTTCTTAAAAGCTCATTTTTAGGTAAAAATACCATTTTAACAAAACTTTTAATATTTATGACATACCCATTACATAATAATGGAATACATTTTTAGAAAAACTTTTAAGAAAAAAATATAAATCCAAGTTTTAATAATTTTCATTTTAAAATAACGTTTTAATTTATAAATCGTGTGTCTAGTGTTTTTATAACTAATTAAAATGTTACTTTAATAAAAATATTAGTTTTAGTATTTTATTTAAATCAACTATTTTCAATGTATATTTATTTTTGTATTTAATTAAAATATTCATACCTTCAATATTTTTATAAAAAATCAATTTATGTTATTAAAATCAATATGAGAGATAATTTTATCTTATACATAAATTGAAAGATTAAAATGTTATTTCTCTAAAAACTATTTTTACATGATTAGGTGTATTTATTTTAAAATTTAATTTTCAAACCTTTAGAAAATTAATTTGGAAAAATGATATTTAAATTTTGATATTATAATTATCATGTTAGGAAAAAAATCACTCTTTAGAATTTTCATTATATTTAATTACTAAGGTTAAAAATTAATTATTATGGTAAAAGTAAAAATGGTAAAGCGAGTTTAACCTAGTGTAAAAGTCCAAAAACATTCAAAAAAACATGAAATTAAGTGAATTTATGAGCTTTAGATCAACCAATAATTGTGTAACCTATACATTTTTCCCCTTTTTATCCTTTGACACTTGAATAGTAACCTTACATTATTGGAAATGTAAGGGTTTCTACCAAAATTACCCTTCTCATCACTTATATAAGGATAACATTATCATCACTTCAAGACTCATCTATAATTATAATTTATCCTTGAAACTCTTCCATTTTAGTCTACCTATAACCCTATCCCTTGAATATAATCCCCTGGTCACTCCCCAAACCAACCCTAACAGAGAAATTTTATAAATGGTGAATAGATAAACCTAAGGGTTTAAGGGGGAATAAAGTAATGTAACTAGAGGTAATCCTTTCTAATAATGTTCTCACAAGTTGGAGAAGGGATACAATACTAGTAAACGATCTGAAGAGACTATCCAGAGTATCCATCTATGTGATAAAATTAGCTACTTTTTTTCCACCATCCCAAGTGTGGAGTAATTACATCTCCTTATTGATAAGGGGATTGCATCTATGGATTTAGTAATTCATGGACTAAGGGGTTTATATTTGGACTTGGAGGGAATTTTTAATAAAATTATAA
Source organism: Viscum album (assembly GCA_963277665.1). Classification (NCBI taxonomy): domain Eukaryota; kingdom Viridiplantae; phylum Streptophyta; class Magnoliopsida; order Santalales; family Viscaceae; genus Viscum; species Viscum album. Next base: position 617,680,790 of record OY728136.1, read on the forward strand.
TCAAATTTTACTGATTCCAACACAATTTTTTCCTATTAACATAGCTTAATGTTGTTGGGGATGGTTAAATCCTCTCCATGGATAGAATATCATTGTCCATAGAGAGAATGGAATGTGTATACAATTGACCCCCTGGGGTCATGGACAATAACTTTCCATACCCTCATATAACTAGGGCTATATTTCCCATAACCATTTATCTTGAGGTCAATTTTAATAGGGTTCCAATAAATTAATAGGCTCTATAGAAGTGGTCTTCTATTGATGGGTAGAAGCTTCTCCCTTCTATGATCTTCATTAAAGAGAGACTGTCCTCCCACCATTTTAGAAGAAAGTCCAAGTATGCTACAAGACTTCTAGTTCTATCTACCATGGATTATCTTGAGTTATGGAAACCTTCACATTGGGCCTTGTTACTTCCCTACCAAATGCAACATCATCCATCTACTAGAATAAGTACACACACTTTTTTTTTCTTTATTATTGTATCCCACACCATTGAACCATAGTTGGAGTAAATCACTACTTATAGTCTCTTGAGATGAAGGACCATTAAAATATCCAAAATAATTCCACACTATATACATCCACTCACCTTCAAAAAATAGGTGAGAAGAGTATTCCTTAATGGGGTTTCGACAACAGAGAAACTTAGAAGATAGCTTGATCCCCTTACACTTAACAACCACATATGTTTATATTTCATGTTTTATAATTATTCAAACAAAAAAGTTATGCTTTGGAGGTATTTCCTTGAACCAAATAATCCCACCCAAAAATTTGTGTTCCTCGTTTACATGCAGTACTCGACTGTACACCTTGGTAGAGAATACCCCTGGCAAGGAGCCAATTAAAATGTACAAATTCAGTTCATATTTCATTTTAATGTTATAAAAAATTCATTTTTAAATTTTTTTCAATACTTCCTCAATAAAATATGGATAATTACATTCCTATATAATAGATATATCTATAGGACCCTAGAACACCCTTAGAGAGGAAGGGTGATTCATGGTGTTAAATTTTTCTTCTGAAGTGACGAATCTCTTTCCCACAGTAGTACGAACCTTATAAATATTTTTTATGGTAATTTTATGTAATTTAAACATTAACATGTAGATAGAAAACACAAAATTTTTACTTGGTTTACAACTAAGGTCTAGTCCTAGGATAACACACAGAAAGTGTGTTTGTCATACCTAAATCCAATAATCTTCATTGGTTATAAAATACATTGTAACACACCAAGATTTTATGAAAATTATTCTTTTTAATTTCATTAAAGTATTGTGTTGTACGCTACACCAAAAGGAGCTTTCATGACATGCAACCCTGACTTGGCTTGCATTACATGCAATCATGACCTTCCTCGATAGCGTGTGTTGTACGCAATACCGAGTGTTACTAAACGACGATATATTATTATGAACTAGACTTTATGAATAGTATTAACTAAATTTTGAATTTTATAACATTATTATTAATCTTACACATTTTCTATAACATGGTATAAGAACAAAATAAATTTTTTGGGTAAAATAATTATTTTTCAAAAAATGCAGTTTTGCCGCCTTTTGATGGCGCACCAACATTAAATCTAGTTTTTGACATGTTTATAAGTTCAATTTTACAAAATAAAATAATTATTTGGAATCAGGATATAAAATTTTACCTTGGATAAATTTTTCATATTATTCTGATAACTTTCATATTTTAATGAATAGTAAAAACACGCTATATTTTAATTAAAAACAAATTTTTTCATCGTAATAACTTATGTGGTTAAATTATAATATTGAATGGTTTTAAAGTATAAATAGAATATATTTTTTACTATTTAATATAATGTATGTCATTAGCATTGATTTTACCTTGAATTCGTAGGTTAAATCAATTCAATCTTTTGCAATGTTTTACACAAAAACCTGTTTTCTTTCGACAACGGGATTAATTTTAATTTAATTTCTGAAACTTTTGTGTATTGAATTTTGAAAAATGGATTCCATATTTGGAATCATTAGGTCCAAATTATATTAATAGACTACTATTTATTTTTGGGCTTTATGAATAGTAATAACGGTAATTTTTATTTACCATAGTAAAAGGTAAATTGGGTAATTAAGGGTAAATATAATATTATAAAATTATCCTAATATTTGTATTAATACAATTGGATGATTATAATTTGTCTTAATTCATATTTGGGTCGAAATGGAATCCATTAGAACCCACTTGGAGATGATTAAGACCTTTAGTTTATTTTATTTGATGGAAAGTGAAATATGTCTCACTCAACTTTAATAATTAAAGTATTTTTAATATAAGTTTATACAGAATATAAATTAGGTTATAAATACTCATTTGAAAGATAAAATGTTTTTTGTTTTCATGGTAATTTATTTGTAATTTTTAAGAGTTATTTAATTACCTTATTATCTTATACATTAATGATGCAGAAATTATTTATTTAGTGAAAAATCAATAATATAGTGTTTATTTAAATAGTAATACATATCCAAAAGCCCAAAAATCTGCAAAAAACTTATTATTAGTGTATATATAGACCCTAATCATCCACTGGCCTAATTTTGGACGATTTGGATCCTTATTAAGATGATTATGACACTTATATTATTTTATTTTAAATGATTCCAAAGTTGTCACCTTCATAATTTAATAAATATACAAATTTAACTATTGTGATTTTAAGATGATAAATTCGAGTAAAATTATTATTATGAACGGTAATATATTTATCTTCATCATAGGATTTTATTTTGAATTTTATGCAAAAAATAAGTATATTTTGTAATTATACAAAAATGTTGTAGTAATTATTTTTTAAGAGATAAACCAAATAAATGGTTTTAAAAATAATAAAATAAATATTATATAAACTATTTAATTTGCTCCACTAATTTTATAGATACATATGACATTTTATGAATCTATTAAACCATTTATTTAGAACATATCTTCTGTATATAGTTTATTGAAATTCAATTAAATGAATAGTGTCAAAATTGACACTTGTTATTTTATAAAAATAAGATATTATAAAATTGTTTAAAAATCACAAAAATATTTAAAAATTATAAATTTAAATTTATATGGTCTAAAATTTTATAAAGTATCCAATTATGTACAATTCACAACAAATAAGTAATTATTTTTTATAATTTAAAATTTAGAATATTATTACCACAAATAAAATTAAATTGATTAAATAAGGATAAATCAAGTTGATAATGTTTAAAATAAATTACTAACATGTATGAATTTGATTGGTTGAAGATATTACAACCCTATCTCATCTAAGCTTTGGATATGAGTCATTTTTGGAGGTTTTTATGTGGGGTTAGATTTATTATAAATTAATATTTTTAAGAATTCCAAAGGTGCCCCTCTCCTCTCTTATAAAAGGGAACCTCCTCCCTCTCCTACTCACACCACTTTGAGATTTCATGCTCAGACAAACCCTGAAAAATTATCTTATACACTTCCCTATAAACATCCTAGAGGACCTGGTCTTTTTCAAAGACCAATTTTAGTGCCCTAAGAGGAGGTCTCAAAGAGGCGCTTCAAAGAAGAGGTAATGTCTGTTACCGATTATTTCAACTTTATTTCTTCTTCCACTTCTTCTTTTTTAGTTGTTTCATTATGAGGTAATAAATTCAGTATCAATAATATACTGATATGATATTATAAGTATTAAACAACCATATTTCACCATCTATCCATCCAACGGAAAATGAAATCACCGTGCGTGCGTACGTACGAAATATCGTTTCCACACCGTGGTGTAATCTATTTTCCACCACTACCTTACTTGGATGGGTATAAGGGTGAAAGTAATGAATATATATGATTATTGTAAAGTGATATTGATTCTGTAATATTATACATACACTTTAATACAATTCCATGATCTTGGGAATGATATCATCGCTCGTGCGTACGTACGGACTACCATCTCCACGACGCGATGAGATTCACCCTCCATGTTAATCATTCATGAATTATTATAAAGTATATATAATGAATAATAATAAAATATATGACATAATAATGATACTGGATTTATGTATATATATATATGTATGTCATTTACTTAATTTCATTCAATTCAAAGGGGAAACGAAAACAGCGTTCATGCGTACGTACGACCTACCGTCTCCATGAATGGTGTATTTCATTCCTTTTATCGATCCATAATATATATGTATTTGATGAATATATATAATATATAAATCATTTTTTACATTATTTAATTATGTAAATCAGGATATAAGTAATAATATTAAGAACGACAAGTCGAAACACATACGATATATGAAATGATTTTACCCAAAACGCTGCTTTAACATTGAATTTACAAAAGAATGGGTAATATAAAGTCATAAGTAAAACATATATGGTATCATAAAAATGAATATTATTATTTAATAAGTAAATGAAATTATTTATAACATTATACAGTAGGTTCAGATACGTACGAAGCATATCGGACCTAAGGTAAGGGATAATTTAACAAATCTCATTTTTATCCGAGATTGGTTATTCGTAAGTATTTACTGGGGGTTATTGCTATCATCCATGTCCATGTTTTATAAAAGTATATTCATGTATTTTTAAAGTCCTTTTTACCCATTTTGAATTTTACCCCATGGTATGGAAGGAATCTTTCGTTTATTTACCCTATAAGGTACTTTTTGACTTTTCTGACAAAAGTACGAGAAGAATGCTTTTTTTTAACATATACGACATGGAAGGATTTTCACAGTTTTATAAAGCCTTATTTTCATGAAGCTTCCTACAAAATAATTCATGAATATTTTCAACAAAATCCTTTTCTTTTAAAATTGCATGACATTTTGTGAAAAGAAAATGATTTTGAAGATGGATATTTTTCTCAAGAATTCATTTCAAGTGTTTTATCAAGACCATTTTTCATCTAAGATGAAATTATCTCATATGTGTATGTTTCAAGTATAATGTCTCTATTATTTACATGGTTTCACTTTCCTTATTATGAAATGATATCTATTTCATTATATGGATTATATAATGATGGGATGATGTTTATGAAACCCATTTTATTTATTGGGTTATTATGAATGACTTATGTTTATTTTGTGGCACAAGTAAGAATGATTTCATTATGAGATGGTTGGGACCTATATATCCCTCCAATGCATTGGGGAAAGATTTTATATCTCATGAGATAGACATGTCTGGAACGGTAAGTTAATCTGGTTCAGTGTTACAGGACTGAAACGAGGAGTGAACTCGATTCCGAATAGGACTTTGTCCACTAAGATGGTCTTCCTATCAATGCCTTGGCTACTATGGAAATCATTACATGTTCTTAATGGATGCCACAATTACATGTTTTACTCCCATGCTATTTTATCATGCTTAATTTTTCTTTATGATCTATGCCTTACATACTTCCATGTTTTATGTCATTGCTCAAGATTTTTAATGTTCATGTTTTTTTTAAGTTCAAATGTATATGATTTGTTTTATTTTATCCATGCATACCCTTACTGAGCATTTGAGCTCACCCTTTATATGTTTTCTTTTCCCCAGGATATGAAGAAAGGTTTTAGGTAAGAAAACAAAAGGGGAAGATCTTTATGGGAGATGTTGAAGATCTTTTACCATGATTAAAAGATTACGTTCCAAGTTTCCAAAGACACTTAACTATTACAGTCCTTGTGTGTCTGTTTTTGTTATGTATTAAGTATTCCGCAAAAGTAATGTAATTTCCATGTACGTCAAGATTTGGGTCTCTATAGTTGGTATTAGAGGAAAGGTTTAGTCAACCTTTGGAAACTAGGATGCGAAAATGTTAGTGAGATCCCTAGAGATATTTCTAAGGTATGTCTAGGGATGTCCCTAAGGATAAGTATACGTATAGGATATAGTCCTAGAACTATGGTAACAATCTTAGAATTTATCCTAATATGTTAGATATTGAGGGTGCTCCCCCTTTACTATGTTTATTCCCTAGCAAGATTTTTTCCTCTCACAGTATTCTTTTTGGGTTTTAGAAAATGGCTGGAAACAGGAAGATTCATGATAATGGAGGATATGACGGATAATGGAATGATATTCTTCATGAGAAACCAAAAGAAACAGGATCTGGAAGTCCAAACATAGTTATTATGCCTAATCAGTAATCTCATAATATGATCAATAATCTCAACTTTGGTAAGTTTCCCGACTTAGATAATAAGAGAAAGATGGAGTTTCATGATGATCATAGAGGAACGAAAGTTCAATTTCCCTCATGTAAATCATGTGGGAATAGGCATCGGGGAGATTGTTTCAAAGGAACAGGAAGATGCTTTGGGTGTGGAAAAGAAGGAAACAAAGCCAGTAAGTGCAAAGGGAAAGGTTCAGTTAACACCATGGATGAGGATAACGGTATTGCTATTACATAAAAAATGGTTAAATTATTTAAATGTGGAATGTACGGGCATTATGCAAACCAATGCCCTAAGGGAAAGTCTCATGAAGAGAATCAGTACGGTCGTATGGGTAGTATTTATGTTGATGATGACGAAGAGACTACAAATGATATGTGAGATGAAAGAATTGTTGAACCTCGGTCAATGGTTTAAGAAGGTAGTGGAATGATTACATGTTTATCAAGTTTAATGTTGTATAAGTAATCTCATGGTACTATAGAATAAAGAGACATCTAAGGATTGTTACACTGTTGTCTTTCCTTAAGTTTTAAAAGTGTATGATTAATGGTACCAGTAACCATGAAAGGTTATTCAGATATTTTTGGAAAGTAGATGATATGCGCATAATGAAGGGATAAGGAGAAAATTAAATGTTTGATAGTATTCATGAGCTCATGACTGATATAAGGAGAAGTTTATATAAAGGTTTGAGTATATAGAATTTTTGGATTTTGGTATGTGGAAAGAGTTAACTTTTGACAGCATTCATTTTTTCACTAAGGTTTAATGGGTATTCAATTTTCAAGAGGATACATGATTAAGGTATTCACATGATTGAAATGTGACCAACAAGATATATGGGGGATAAATGATGGTATTCACATTCTTGGTTGATGACATTTCAAGTAATAATTTTCTTTATACTATGATCTTGGACCGAAGTATTTTAGATAAGCCTAAAGATTGGAATGTATTATGTTGTAAATAAGTTAGTATTGTTTAAGGATAGAACTTTTTTCGATATTATTGATGGGATGTTATAGTAATGTAGTTTTAGAAAAAGGACAACCTACAGGACGGGCGACATCCCATCATGTCAGACAAGGGTATGGGAATCGAACCCAAAGCCGAAGTGCGACTGGCCTTTATTTCCTACCACTAGCCTACAGGAAGTCCCTGGCTAGTAGAAACTAGTTTTATTTTATTAATAAGTATGATATATGAAGTATAAGTTCATTTTTGGAATTGTATATGATTAACCTCGCCATAGATGGACTTATGTATATTTGATAACTTTTTCTAACCTTTTTCTTGAAACAGATGGAATGACCCATCATTCTATCACATGACTTGTTAACACTTCACGAATAACGAATTAAACATCATTTCTTTAAGAGATGAAGTGGAAAATGTTCAAAGCACGAACAACGGTGAGACTGTACCAAAATCACGAAAGTATTTCTTCTAATTCCAATTTCATCAACTTTAGGGAAATGAACTTGAAAACCAAAAATGTTTTCCTAGTTCCCTTATATCTGATGAATCCGATGGTACCTTAGATCATCACAAATCTATGGATTTGTGATTGATGGCTTTTTCATAGCCATGTTCTCTACCACTCTCCATCAGAACATGATGGTCAGATTTCTCCTCCATATCCATATTTTCACCTATGTTCTCCTATGTGGAAACCCAATGATGAGTTATTTGGGTATCCATTATGTTTCTAACATTTTTTTAAAATGAAGTTTTAGTATTCCTTTTTACGATGTGGGTTTCTATTAAAGAAACTTTTGAGTAGTAAACCATTTATAACCCCCAACGAATTTCGAGGGTGAAATTCATTTTAAGGGGGGTGGAATGTAACACCCCGAGATTTTATGAAAAATATTCTTTTTAATTTAATTAATGTCTTGTGTTTTACTCTACACCAAAAGGATCTTGCACGACACGTAACCCTGACTTGTCTTGCATTACATTCAATCGCGACCTTCCTCGATAGCGTGTGTTGTACGCAATACCGGGTGTTACTAAACAATGATATATTATTATAATATTATTATGAACTAGCCGATATGAATAGTATTAACTAAATTTTGAATTTCATAACATTATTATTCATCTTACACATTTTCTATAATATGGTATAAGAACAAAATAAATTTTTTGGGTAAAATAAGTATTTTTCAAAAAATGCAGTTTTTCCGCCTTTTGATGGCGCACCAACTTTAAATATAGTTTTTTACATGATTATAAGTTCAATTTAACAAAATAACATTATTATTTTGAATCAGGATATAAAATTTTACCTTGGATAAATTTTTCATATTATTCTGATAACTTTCATATTTTAATGAATAGTAAAAACACGCTACATTTTAATTAAAAACAACTTTTTTCATCATAATAAATTATGTGGTTAAATTATAATATTGAATGGTTTTAAAGTATAAATAGAATATATTTCTACTATTTAATATAATTTATTTCATTAACATTGATTTTACCTTGAATTCGTAGGTTAAATCAATTCAATCTTTTGCAATGTTTTAAACAAAAACCTGTTTTCTTTCGACAACGGGATTAATTTTAATTTAATTTCTGCAACTTTTGTGTATTGAATTTGGAAAAATGGATTTCATATTTGGAATCAGTAGGTCCAAATTATATTAATAGACTAATTTTTATTTTTGGGCTTTATGAATAGTAACAACGGTAAATTTTATTTACCATAGTAAAAGGTAAATTGGGTAATTAAGGATAAATATAGTATTATAAAATTATCCTAATACTTGTATTAATACAATTGGATGATTATAATTTGTCCTAAGTCATATTTGGGTCAAAATGGAATCCATTAGAACCCACTTGGAGGTGATTAAGACCTTTAGTTTATTTTATTTGATGGAAAGTGAAATATGTCTCACTCAACTTTAATAATTAAAGTATTTTTAATATAAGTTAATACTGAATATAAATTCGGTTATAAATACTCATTTGAAAGATAAAATGTTTTTATTTTTCATGGTAATTTATTTTTACTTTTTAAGAGTTATTTAATTACCTTATTATCTTATACATTATTGATGCATAAATTATTTATTTAGTGAAAGATCAATAATATAGTTCTTATTGAAATAGTGATACATATCAAAAGTCCCAAAAATATACAAAAAACTTATTATAAGTGTATATATAAACCATAATCACCCACGGGGAAATTTTTTGACCATTTGGATCCTTATTAAGATGATTATGAAACTTATATTATTTTATTTTAAATAATCCCAAAGTTGTCACCTTCATAATTTAATAAATATAACAATTTAACTATTGTGATTTTAAGATGATAAATTCGAGTAAAAGTATTATTGTGAAATCTAATAGATTTATCTTCATCATAGGATTTTATTTTTAATTTTTATGCAAAAATAAGTATATTAAATAATTATACAAAAATGTTGTAGTAATTATTTTATTAAGAGATAAACCAAATAAATGGTTTTAAAAATAATAAAATAAATATTATATAAACTATTTAATGTGCTCCACTAATTTTATAGATACATAATAAATTTTATGAATCTATTAAAACTTTTATTTCTAGCATATCTTCTGTATATATTTTATATAAATTCAATTAAATGAATAGTGTCAAAATTGGCACTATTGTTATTTTATAAAAATAACATATTATAAAATTGTTTAAAAATCATAAAAATATTTAAAAATTATAAATTTATATTTATATGGTCTAAAATGTTATAAAGTATCCAATTATGGACAATTCACAAAAAACAAGTATTTATTTGTTATAATTTAAAATTTAGAATGTTATTACAACAAATAAAATTAAATTGATTAAATAAGGATAAATCAAGTTGATAATGTTTAAAATAAATTCTTAACATGTCTAAATTTGATTGTTTGAATATATTATAACCCTATCTCATCTAATCTTCGTATATGAGTCATTTTTTGTTGTTATTAAGTGGGGTTAGATTTATTATAAATTAATATTTTTAATAATTCCAAAGGTGCCCCTCTCCTCCCTTATAAAAGGGCACCTCATCCCTCTCCTCCTAACACCACTTTGAGAATTCAAGCTTGGAAAACTCCTGCCGAATTCTCTTCTTCACTTCCCTAGAAACATCCTAGAGGTCCTGGTATTTTTCAAAGACCGATTTTAGTGCCCTAAGAGGAGGTCTCAAAGAGGCGCTTCAAAGAAGAGGTAATGTCTGTTACCGATTCTTTCAACTTTATTTCTTCTTCCACTTCTTCTTTTTTAGTTGTTTCATTATCAGGTAATAACATCAGTATCAATCATATACTGATATTTTATTATAAGTATGAAACAACCATATTTCACCATCTATCCATCCAATGAAAAATGAAATCATCACGCGTGCGTACGTATCTCCACGTCGTGGTGTAATCTATTTTCCACCACCACCTTACTTGGATGGGTATAAGGGTGAAAGTAATGAATATATATGATTATTGTAAAGTGATATTGATTCTGTAATATTATACATACACTTTAATTCAATTCCATGATCTTGGGAATGATATCATCGCTCGTGCGTACGTACGGACTACCGTCTCCACGACGCGATGAGATTCACCATCCATGTTAACCATTCATGAATGATTATAAAGTACATATAATGAATAATAGTGAAATATATGACATAATAATGATACTGGATTTATGTATATATATATATGTATTTCATTTACTTAATTCCATTCAATTCAAAAGGGAAACGAAAACAGCGTTCATGCGTACGTACGACCTACCGTCTCCATGAACGGTGTATTTCATTCCTTTTATCGATCTATAATATATATGTATATGATGAATATATATTATATATAAATAATTTTTTACATTCTTGAATTATGTAAATCAGGATATAAGTAATAATATCAAGAACGACAAGTCGAAACACATATGATAAATGAAATGATTTTACCCAAAACGCTGCTTTAACATGGAATTTACAAAAGAACGGGTAAAATAAAGTCATAAGTTAAACTTATATGATATCATAACAATGAATATGATTCTTTAATAAGTCAATGACATTATTTAAATCATTATACAGGAGGTTAGGATACGTACGAAGCATATCGGACCTAAGGTAAGGGATAATTTTTCAAATCTCATTTTTATCCGAGATTGCTTATTCGTAAGTATTTACTGGGGGTTATTGCTATCGTCCATGTCCATGTTTTATAAAAGTGTATTCATTTATTTTTAAATTCCTTTTTACCCATTTTGACTTTTACCCCATGGTATGGAAGGAATCTTTCTTTTATTTACCCTACATGGTACTTTTTGACTTTTCTGACAAAAGTATGAGAAGAATGCTTTTTTTTACATATACGGCATGAAAGGATTTTCACAGTTTTATAAAGCCTTATTTTCATGAAGCTTAATCTAAAATATTTCATGAATATTTTCAACAAAATCCTTTTCTTTTAAAATTGAATGACATTTTGTGAAAATAAAATGATTTTGAAGAAGGATATTTTCCTCAAGAATTCATTTCAAGTGTTTTATCAAAACCATTTTTCATCTAAGATGAAATTATTTCATATGTGTATGTTTCAAGTATAATGTCTCTATGATTTACATGGTTTCACTTTCCTTATTATTAAATGATATCCATTTCTTTATATGGATTATGTAATGATGGGATGATGTTTATGAAACCGATTTTATTTATTGGGTTATTATGAATGACGTATGTTTATTTTGTGGCACAAGTAAGAATGATTTAATTATGAGAAGGGTGGGACCTATATCTCCCTCCAATTCATTGGGTAAAGATTTTATATCTCATGAGATAGACATGGCTGGAACAGTAAGTTAATCTGGTTCAGTGTTATAGGACTGAAATGAGGAGTGAACTCCATTCAGAATGGGACTTCGTCCACTAAGATGGTCTTAGAAGCAATGCCTTGGCTACTATGGAAATCATTACATGTGATTAATGGATGCCACAATTACATGTTTTACTCCCATGATATTTTATCATGCTTAAAGTTTCTTTATGATCTATGCCTTATGTACTTCCATATTTTATGTCGTTTCTCAAGATTTTTAATGTTCATGTTTTTTTTATGTTCAAATGTATATGACTTGTTTTATTTTATCCATGCATACCCTTACTGTGCATTTGAGCTCACCATTTATATGTTTTCTTTTCCCCAGGATATAAAGAAAGGTTTTAGGTAAGAAAACAAAAGGGGAAAATCTTTATGGGAGATGTTGAAGATCTTTCACCACGATTAGAAGATTACGTTCCAAGTTTCCAAAGACACTAAACTATTACGGTCCTTGTGTGTCTATTTTTGTTATATATTAAGTATTTTGCAAAAGTAATGTAATTTCCATGTATGTCAAGATTCGTGTCTCTACATACATACATTTAGATAGAGTCGCTTTATGATAGAAACAATACCTTTAAAATATTTTAGGGAAACCACACTTCATCCCTTGGATAACTACCATCGAATCTCCCAAGATCACAAATTTGGTTGAAGTCTAACTCAGTTTAACAACTTGAAGGTCACTTAAGTAGATTGGCAATTAATTCTTTGTCCCTGACTAGCATGAGACTCTTCTTGAACCATAGCCCTTATTGAATTAAAACAGATGATCAATATTTTAGTTTCAAAAGTTCATTCTCAAATATCACAACCTTTTTGAAGAAAAATTCCTTTATAGAACAAATTACCTTTATGGAGCTCACTCAGTCATCAGGGAATACCCAATCATCACCAAAATCCTTTTTCCCAGATACCTAAGAATTAATCTATACTAGATAAGTCTTTACACAATGATCAAGGTCACTTTGAATACTTGATTAATGAATCTATTGGCCATCATAAATTCAGATTGATTCATCCTTTTCTCTAATTTTCTCCATGTGTTATGAAGTGGAGGTATCCACCTATTAATAGGCTCAAACTTTCATGATTACCCCACACCTCCAGTGGATTTTTCGTCAAACATAAAATTCATGTTTTCGAAGATCCTTAACTCATGATCTTCTAGTTAAATTTAACCCACTTTCATAGCTTCTATTATTCATGGATATTAACAACAACAATTTATGCATTCTTGATGCTCCACTTATCTTAGTCTCATAGATTACCGTTAACCAATTGTGTTCTTCGAAGTGCTTGTTTGTGATGCTCTACATCTTTGAAAATATCATCCTTTTTGAAACCTATCCTAATATAAACCTATAACTTTACCATATTTGTGAATATTCAATCATAGAGAACAATTTATCCTGAAGCTCACTCTATCCTCCTTATTTTGAGACCAAAAAATTTCCAAACACTAGGAAATGACACCACCTTCAATAATGTATTCATCCTGTTTGGTATGATCAATTTCCTTCAAACCTACCAGATCAGCCCAATGTGGAATGAAAAAAAACACAATCTAGAATCTATTTACAATGAATAACATCCTAGGTTCCCAAAATCTCCACATTTGGTTTTGTTGAAAATCTGCAGAAAAATTCAATAAAGCACCAACCACTTTCAACACTTGATACGCAAGAAAAAAATCATTCAACACTTTAAGTTTATTTAAGAAATGATCGGTGTAGAAAATAATAGGGGAATAATGAATTGGGTTCTTGTGTTTTAGAATTCTTAAATATGTAAAATATAATGTCTGAATTATTTATCAAAACACCAAATTCACATCATGTCGTTGAATCGTTGTATGGTTTGTCAAAATATGGTAACCAATAAACCATTATAACATTGAATTCATTAATTCTACCCCTTTTGTAAACAAAACTAAATAACCTGTATTTGTACATCTAGATCTCAAAAAACACTCCCTCTAGATCATACCTCTCCTATAAACCTACATCACTTCAAGAGAAATATTAAAACTGTTAAGATAGATGGGGAGATGGGACCACACATAACCTCTTCATACATAGGGAGGTGGATGAACACTGAGGTTTAACCAATGTTTCTCAAACACATGTAATGCCAATGGCGTAGTCAAAATGTCAACCACTTGGTAATAAGTTCCAACATGCTCCATTTTAATCACAACTTGTTAAACTTTTTCTTTGATGCAGTGATATCTCATTTCAATATGTTTTGTATGAGTGTACTTAATCATATTCTTTGTAAGATCAATTGATATCTTGTTGTCATAGTGAATCACCATCAGTTGTTTCACCTCATCACCAACACTAGTAAATTATTTCCTCATCCACAATAGTTGATTGCAAGACTATGTAGTAGATATATACTCTAATTCATTCATGCTAAGAGAAGGGACTTTCTATTTCTTTCTCAACATTCCCACGCATTTGTTTCCAATAAAAAATGCACCAGCACTAATGTACATTCTGTCAACCTAATCTCCAGCCCAGTCTGCATCATAAAATATTGATCATTTATTATCTATTCCAACAGAAAAATATAAACCCAAATTTATTGTACCTTGAATATACCTCATGATTTATTTAACAGCTTCCAAATGCTCTTCCTTCAGATTACATTGAAAGTGGTATGACATGCAGGTTGCAAAGAAAATATTTGGCTTTGTTCTAGTAAAGTAAAATAATATTCCAATTATTCTCGTGTACATGGTGGGATCCATAGAAGTCTCATCCTCATTCTTTTCAAGTTCTTTCCCAATAGTAATCAGAGTCAACATTGGTTTGGAGTCATGTATATTTAATTTCTTCAGCAACTCCCTTAAATATTTTTCCTGATAAATGAAAGAGTATTCCTTCTTATGAATCACCTGAACCCCAAAAAAATATGTCAGTTCACCGGTCATAGACATTTAAGATTTTGATTTCATGTGATTATAAAATTATTCCACTGACCCCTACGTAATTCCACCAAATATAATATAATCCATGTACACAAGAAACATAAATTGATGTTCCTTTGAGTTCTTCGAATAGAGTTTATAATCCAAACCACCTATTTTTAATTGAAGCTTCTTTGTATAAGAATTTATTCTAGAATACCATGCATGCAGAGCCTATTTTAGATGTTAGAGGGTCTTTTTTAATCTACAAACTTTTATTCATCATTTCCAATTAGAAATTACACTTCTTATTCAATGTAGACTTCTTATTCAAGAATTCCATTTAAGAATACTATTTTGAAATCCATCTCATAAAATTTTAATTCTATTTGAATTTCAATAGAAAAGAAAATCTCAATCCACTACAGTCACACTACTGGCGAAAACTATTCATCAATATCAATTGCTTTATTTTGTGAATAGCCTTTACACACTGAGTGTGCCTTGTTTTAGACCAAATTTTAATTCTCATAATTTTTTTAAAGATCCACTTTGTTCCAATCACATTTTTATTTTATGATATCTTGACAAGATCCCATGTCTGGTTCTTATCAATATAATGTAGTTATTCATTCATGGCTTTAACCCTTGATTCATTCTTTATTTCTTCTTCACACGAGGTTCGTTCTACAATTTATATGAAGGAATCATGTGGATCATTACTCATTACCCTTATCTATGTGGGTGAAGTCCATTCTTCAATGATGTTGGATTGATTAATTTCTAATATTCTATTTCTCCTGTGAGGTTCATATGTAGTTTCTCTAGACATAGTTTCCTCTTTTGGTTATTATTTTGAATCATCATCATTTTGTGACCCCTGAATGTTTCTCATGCCTTCCTATACTTATGTATTACAATGTTTTCCATGTCCACTCTCTTCTATATCTTCTATCATATCATCATATGAGATCCTTAAGGTATTGTTGATTTTATATTCAATGTTCTTGACATCACTGCTTTCCAAAATGCTTCCAAGATTATTATAGAAACATTTATAGGATTTACTCCTCATTTAATATCCATATAATATTCCCTTATTATAGATTCAATGTACTTTCCTATATTGCCTTATTTGTTTTGGATGAAATATTTACTTATGGAAACATGAAAACACATTAGAGAGGGATTATTTCCATACCAAAACACATATTCTATCTTGGTTTCTCCAATATAAATCCCTCTTTGATTTTTAGTCTAAAATGATGCTTGAACATCCTCTTTCTATTAATTACGAGAGATACGACTCTCAATTGGCATAGTTCTATCCATATTGTTCACTTTTCGATTTCTACATTAAATAACTCCATTCTTTTTGTGGGGTTCTCACTACACTATATAATGATTTATTCCATGGTCTTCTAAGTAATTTTCAAATTCAATGGATGTGTATTCCCCTCCACTGTTATATCATATAATTTTGATTGTGTGGCCAGTATCATTCTCATCTATTCGATGATAACTTTTCAAAAAATCAAGAACTTTTTGTTTATTATGTATAATCATTACATAATACATTCTACTATAATCATGAATAAAAAAATAAATTATCACTCTCCATATGTGTCAACCATATTTATTGGTCCACATACATCTGTGTGGATGAGATCAAGATGGTTTAATGTCGTTTTCTTCTTTGGCCAGTATGAACTGCAAACCAACTTTCCTCACATGAAAGCATCACATGTATTTTACTATTTACACTTCAGATTGGAGATATCTATGACTATATTCATCTTAGATATATTTTTCATTCATTTTTTATTAATGTGACCCAAAATCCAGTGATACAAGTTGTTTTCTTCTCCAAATATTAAGTAACAAATGTTCTCTTTACTCTGAACATAGTATAAATTTCCATTTATTATGAATCCTTCCATGATATAATTACATGTCTTTCCTTTAATAGTGTTCCCCTTTTTATTAAAGGTCAAAATCAATCCCAAGTCACATTATTGACTCAAACTCAATATATTGTGATGTAAATCATCCACATAGAGGACTTTAGTTTTCAAAAGATCATTATTTTCTAGTTCTATACTACCACTAATGTTGATCATTAAATCACCATTGTTGAAGAAACTTATTATTCCATCAAAAAATTTCTTAATATTATTCAATAAACCTGAATTTTCCTTCATATGGTATGATCCTCCATTTTCAAGAACATAGGTTCTACTGTTATTTGTAGCTTTTAAAGTTATTTCTATATGGTTGGATTTATCGATTTTCATCTTTTCCTTCCATGAGATATTTTATTGAGTTAAGGATAAAGATGAACTTTCTAATCTCTTTCAATATAAATATGTTAATCATTATCATATTCTTCTTCCATAGGAGAATAAATATTCAAAATAGAAACTCTGCTTGATTAGTGAGTATTGACTTGCCTCTTAGTTATGTAGGTATGGTTACCTCCATTCCTTAGTCTAAAATGAATAACTTGATGTTCATAGTTAGAATAATGAAAACAACATCAATAGAAACTATTTCTAATATATGATTAAGGATATGGTCAGATTATCTATTATTGACTTTCAAGCACTTTCCCATTCAGATGATCCTTGCTTCTTCACAATATGACATGGTATTGCCCAGATAACCACAAAATTGATATTTCATAAGTGGAAATGTCTTCTCACTTACATTCCTCCTCATTCACCCTTCCTTAGGAAAATTAGTTGATTGGAGGTCATTTATGGATACTTGTGGATAGTTTTCAGTTCTTCTTTATGTTTTATTTGAGTCTTTATTTGTTAGTAATTCATGTGGCTTTATGATATTCCCAAATTTCAGCTTCCCTTTATTTTGGCTCATCTTTTTTCTAGCCTTTGATGTTTTATCATCATAAACAATTCCACTTTTTGACATACATGTGGATCATTGATCATTCAATGCCTTTTATACTCCTTCAAAACCACACTAAGCTATCTTTAATAGATCTATATATAAGAATCTTCCAAACTGTATTTTCTTCTTTATTTCCCTTGAATTTGTTTTATCTTCTAGTTTACTTCCTAGAGTAAAACATTCTTCTTCAATCCCATAATATGTCATAGATTTATCTTCTAGTCTGTCAGTAATTTAATTCATGACCTTTTCTTTTAATTTAAGTATGACCATTAATTCCACCACATCTTATGACCCTTCATGAGTTGTTGAATTTTCTTTTTATCCTTCTTACAATCGATCAATTTCTACTTCAATCCTATGAATATACTCTGATTAATCTTCCAGAATGGATTTATTCTTTTTGTTTACTGTCCTTTGGTTTTAAATATTATATTGAGAATCTTAAACTTTCAACTTGGTATCAACAACACCAATCAACTGATTATATTTATATTTATCTTTTGTAGGTTCTGACTTTTAAACTATAGAAATCATGGATTATTGGGTTCCAAATTTAAACTTAGGTTTTTCATCTTCAAAAAAGTAATTATCATCTTGTTCTTATTTATAGAAAAAAACTCTTTCTTTATAATTTCATTATAGATTTGAATTATTACTTTGGTGAAACCTATTCTAAGTATTCCTCATGATTATAGCTTCACTTTGTTCATCATCAAACTTCTTCGAGCAATGAGTCTCAATTTTCCCACCTATACCAAATAAAAAAAATCCAGAGAAATCTTTCATTTATATCTAGTTTATCCTCTCTTTAATTACTCAGTAAAAATAGATATTATTTTATCATCCTCATTATCATTATAAACTCTATCATTAGAAACCTCAAGTTTTTCCATGGATTTGAATGTCATTTCCTTTCGTACTCAAGTAATTGCATCTTCTTGTTTTACTTTAATTTCATAATCCACCAGACTACTTATAAGATCATCAAGTGAAGATTAAATCCCTTTCTTCAAGAGTTGACACTTTTTGAATTATATAGAGGTGGAAGACTTATTAATATTTTAATCATGATGTAAATATCTTTAATTTCATTAAAAAATCCTCTAATTTATAAATCAACTTCATAAATTTGATTAAAAAAGGCTTTTACATTTTCATCAAGATTGATCTTCAAATCATAGAACCTATTATGAAAAAACTTATAGATTCACCCACTTCACTTTCTTGTCCCCTTCATATATATTTTCCAGATTTTTCCAGATATACTTTGTTGAAGTGAAACTCCTCACCTTTAGATATATTTCATGAGATATAGCTTTAGTAATGGAATTTTGTTCTTTGGAATCAACATTAATAATTTTCATGTTAGTTATAGTCATAGAAAGTCATGTTGCATCAGCGACTTGAATCCCCTATACAGTGGAAAAATATCACTTCCATTCCAAGAGATATTAGATGAGATCTCATCATGTTCATAAAAATATGGAACTTTATTCCATCAAAAAAGGTGGCTCTACTAACATTTACTTAATTCTATATGAAAATAAAATTGGAAATATTTAACACCAGTAATTTTATTTCTTTGATACCACTTATAGAACCCCATAATACCCTGAGAGGAAAGGGGTGAATCATGTGTCTAATTTCTCAACTAAAGTGATGGATCTTGTTCCCATGTCAGTAGGAACCTGCTAAACCTATCTGATGGTAATTTGTAGTAATTTAAGTATTTAGATGAAGAGATACAAAACATCGGTTTTACTTGGATCACAACTAATGGATATCCCAAGGAGCATACACTAATAGTATTTTAATCATACCTAAATCCACTTATATTCACTAGTTATGTAATATAAAAATTCAGGCACAATCACTCTATTCCAGGCACAATACCTTTATAAGATTTTAGGGAAATAAAACTTCCTCCCTCAGAAAACATACGTCAACTCCACCTAGATCACTATTTTGGGTGAAGTGTCACTCGATTTAATGACATGAAGGTCACTTCAGTAGATTGGAATTTAACTATTTTCTTACTTGTAGAAGACTCTTCTTGCACTATAGTCCTAAGTTGATTCAATTTAAATTTCTATTCACATAAAACAAATGTTAAATACTCCAATTTGGGAAGCTCCTTCACAAAGCTCACTACCATCGTGAAGCAAACTTCTTTCACGGAACAAACTTGCTTCACAAATCTCATGGAGTCATCTTAGAATACCTCATCATTGTGAACTCCTTTTTCCTAGATAACTAATCATTTTTCAAGAATATAGAAGTATTTTTTAGATTCTTGAGATAACATTGAATACTTTATTCATGAACCACTTGGATACAAAAATTCGGAGTGATTCATCCTTTTCTCCAATTATTTTCATGTGTTATGAGGTGGGGATAGACACCTATTTATAGGCTTGGACTTTTTAGATGCTTTCATGCCTACAAAGTATTTTTCTTCAAACTCTAAGTTAATTTTTTCGAATCTCCTTAACTCGCAAGACTCCATTGAAATTTATCCTCCTCATGAAGCTTCTCATAATTTTGAACATTACTATCAACCCTTTTTTCATTCACAATGCTCCAATTCTAATATTCTCAAACATTACCGTCAACCAATTTCTTTGTTTATTATGCTTTTTCATAGTTCTCTACATCTTTGTAAATATCAACCTTTTTGAAATATATCCTTCACAAAACCCATGACTTTACCATGTTTATAAAGATTCATTCCTATAGAAATACTTTTCATGAATCTCACTCCATCCTCCTGGTTTTGAGCCCAAAAATTTGGAAAACATTGGGAAATCATGTCACCTTAAATACTATAGTCATCTTGTACTAAAATATTACTTTAAGTGTAATTACATGATCATCATAGTGTGGATTTAAAAAAAACACAAACTAGACTCCATTTCTAGAAAATAACATCCTTGGTTCCAACAATATCTAGAGTCGATTATCCTAGGAAATCAAGCACATTACCCACCCATTTTTGGTTCCATAAGTTTATCTCTCCACGTCCAACAATATTGTGTGAATAGAAATGATAATTAGGGATATTCCCTAAAGGTATCAAATTCAAAACCGTCCATGAGATATTTGATCTCCCATGTAATCCATGTGGGATCACCTACTATGAATTCCCAAGTTGATTTCAATCCTTCCAGCATGCCTCATTGAACATTAATTCAAAATGAAAACACTACTCTTCTCATGGTTGATGTGCTAGCTACTCCACAATTCCATGACCTTGTTTAAGACTCAGATGGATTTGTTACTTCTATTAACAAAGAACACTATATCATCTATAAAGAGGATGTGGGAAATGCTATTGCAGTGTGGCCTACATTGAAAGGGAAGTATGTTTCTATTATATAAACATCTTGCAAGATATCTACTAATGGAATCCTGAAAATGAATAAAGACATAGGAGACAATGTTTGCCCTTAACTCAGTCCCTTGACTGGATTAAAGAAACCAAAACTCCTCCCTATTAAGATAACAGAGAGCTAAGAGGAACTATAATATCAAAAGAACAGGTTAATCTCCCACCCATATAAACACATAAAATCCACCGCCATGAGGATAAATATCCACTCCATCATGACATAATATTTAACCATGTAGACTTTAAAGGAAATGTTAGATACTGGTCTCTTATTTTTTATATCACCAATATATTATTGAGTTATTCCTATATCACTTTGTATGGATCTTCCATTGATGAAACCATGTTGCTTCTTAGAGACCCAGTTATAAAGGTGCACTAGGAGTACCCTGTTGATAAATCTAGAAATAGAATTGGTAGGGAAGTTTCACATGATAATCATTCTATACTACCTTAAGAATAATGTATCTTTAACTTTTAGAATGAGAATTAGTGTGGTAGTTAAATCCACCTATGTAAATCCCCCTCAACAAAATAATTCTTGAATAACATCCCTAATATCACATTTAGCAAGGTCCCTATAATCAACATAGAATGATATTGGGAATCCTTTAGGGCTGGGAGATATTTTACGGTTGAGAAAACTAACATATTCCTAGATTTACCTCTAATCAATAATTATTTCAAAGAAATAATTATATTTTCAGTAACCATAGGCGGTATGTTATTTAAGAATTCTAAATGTACCCTCAGGCATCCATCTTGCATACACAGGTTAGTGTCTAAAAGTAAATATTTGAAATGGTCTTCATCCCTACCTCACAACACCTTGAGGTCAGTAGTGAAGGATACATTCTCCATGTGAATTTTTGGGATGCTACTCTTTTTATTATTCATTAATAAAACTTAGAAATAAAGGGGTATTTTTCCAATATTTAATCTATGTATCCCTAAAACTATTCATGAGCCACCCTCTATTACCCTAGAAGAATATCCATTAGCTGGTTATTTTTGTTAACAGTAGTTCCAAATGTTTCATTATCCTAACCTTCATTGATCCCAGCATCATCTTCATCAATTTAAACTTTAATAAAATCTAGATCATGGAAGTAATAGAGTTGGTTATTATTCCATGTCATTAAATCCTCCTTTAGGTTCAAAAGTTTGTAATGGAAACCAAACCATGATCATTCCAACATAGTCTTATTACAATATTTTTTACCAAATATTGTTAATTGTAATCATAAGACCACTAGTTGGAAAAATAAAAAATTCCCACAACCATCTAGGTAATATCAAGGAGACTTTCAAGGAAAATTCAAGTCCCCGATGTGAGTATTGTCAACTACTTAGTTTTTTTCTTAATTAATTTCTTTAAAATTTATTATAGCCATGCTATTATAATGAAATTATAACCACTAATATACTATAATAATACAATATTAATGGTATTATCATTATTTATTCATATACCACATCCATTAAGAAAACAAAACTGATATTTTTGTATTGTGCGGACTACTGCCTCTATGATGTAATGTGTTTCATTTACCTTCACTGATTTGAAAGGATAGTATTAAAAGAAAAAAATTATTTTTATGATATAATTAAGGTCATATTATAGAAAATTATAGAACATATTAATGATATGATCAATAAATGATCGTCGTTGATTAAATATTTTAAAATAAGAGTGATGGGAATATGATCTTTTATTCAAATCATGTAATATTTTCATATTAATTAATTATGCTTATAATTCCATCCAATTATAATATATCACACTAATAAACACTAAATAATATCATTATTCTTATTTTATAATCATATTACTTACAAAACCACATTATTATCATTCATTAAATCGGGTTATGTTTAGGTTTGGGTTGGTTTAACCACCTACATGAAAAATACTATGAATTTTTTTAAAGAAGTCTATCAGAACTTATTTATTGGTATAATATGATAGAAATTTTTAAATAACTTTTTTTTGGAGATATTATATCAACATATAATTCATCAAATAATAAAACACCCTTTTTTCATAAAACAATCATCAAATTTTTTTCTAATTATTGACTCCATCTTCAAGGATAATGTCTAAAACACTCTTAAGAGGAATTTTAAACATAATAGATTATTATAAATCATCCATAAAATTAAATTTAATGACTAAGTAATAATTTAATTTTGAATAAGAATTAATAGGTACACTATTATTATGAATCTAGTACAAATCATCAAAAATATAAACACCAATGTGGAAAATTAGAAGAATTCATGATGTGGAAAATGAGTATTTATAAAGTTATGAATGAAAATGTATATTATTATGGTTATTGATTAAATTATTAACATATATATGTTTATGATTTAAGTGTTTAATTTTTTTTATTTTATTCTGGACAAGATGTAATGGTTTTTTATCTCAAATACCTCTCTTCAAGATATATTTTTTATTATGAACCTAATTTTATTTTTGGTTTAAATACTACCTATTTGAGATTTTATATCATGAAATAAATTTATTAATATTATTTTGATTTTATTTTTAATACCCATTATTTCTATAGTATATGATTTAATTGATACCCAATACATAAGTGAGGTTTTTTCTTCTCAATTTTCATTCTTTAGGACTCATGTTATAATCACCACCTATTTTATTTTGTGTGGTGAATACTTTTCGATTAAATAATTTTTTACATATTAATCATGAAATTTAATAGAATTAAATTTATAAATTTTTATCCCTCTCTCCTTTGATTTTGATTCAATACTTTCCTTTTCCATGGTGGAAAAACTGTTCTATGTTTTGGTAAGGTAAAATTTTGTGTAATTTCCTAGAAAACACATCCCTATTATGAAACTAGGGAGTGGATGTAGTTTTGTCACATTTTCACCTTGGGGTAATCACCCTGAAAAGGGTTCGTTTAGAATTGACACTATCGTCACTCTAATTCACAATGAGTGGGATAAAGAATGAATGCTTGGAGAAAAACTCCTAGGGGATATATTTTTGAATATTCAAATGCTCTTAATGAACCATAATAAAGGATTTTTTCCTACCATTTCATTAGTATACAACCAATGAAAATGACTAAACCCAAATAAAATCTTCCATGGATAACCCATCACATTTAAGGTACCATCATCGCTATATTTGTAACGCCCCGACCCCAGCTACCCAGAGTCGGTGCATTAATTACATAACATTGGCATGATCACAAGAAAGATCAAATCCCGAAAGACCGATTGGTTTAGTAGCCTTGGAAACACTAGATATATTCATAAGTTTTACATTACATCATTAAACGAAAAACTACTACAACAACATATTGTCTCCATAATCCACACTATAAACCCCTCATAATATCCCTGCAAGTCAATCATAATTTACTTCTTCACTACCTGGGAAAAATAAAACATAGAAAAGGGGTGAGCTCAAATGCCCAGTAAGGATAACAATATAGCGGAACATTCAAAATAAGCATAAACATTTAAGGCAATGAATTACTAAAACAAAAGCCTTTTAAAATTGAACTTCAACATAGTATGGCAAAAGTAAAATGAAATAATGCCATTTACTTGTTCACATGGATATTCTATTAATCGAATAATCACATGCAATATCAATAACCACTTTCATAATGTTGGAATGCATAATGCCAAACGTTAATTTCATTGTCTAGGCCTCATCCCAAGACCTAGGGGTTACTTCTAACCGGAACCCAACCCGGAGTGCCTCTAATAACCGGACACCAACCCGGAGTGCCTCTAATAACCGGACACCAACCCGGAGTGCCTCTAATAACCGGACACCAACCCGGAGGGCATACTTTTACCAGTACCTAACCTGGAGGGCTTACTTTAACCAGTCCCCAACCTGGAGGGCTTACTTTTACCAGTCCCCAACCTGGAGGGCTTACTTTTACCGGTCCCCAACCCGGAACATACTTGTTTAGCACATTCATCTGAAGAAAAGTTTGAAATATAACATAAACATTCGGATTAAAACTAGCATACGAAATGTCAATAGTTTCACCATAAACTATGAATGGTATAAAATAGCACATCCACAGTCAAACATATCACAAAACCTTCAATACAATATAGAAGTTTTGTATTATAATAAATCAACTTCAAATAAGCGTAAAATCCATTAAAGGATGTTGACATAGATGAAATCAAAACACTTTTTAGAGAAATATCTCTTTCTATTTTTGAAATCATTTAAGAGCCATATAAAATAAAACATTTTCTTTGAAAATATTCTTATAAGCTTGTAAGTAAAGCTTTGAAGATTTTATAACGGCGTAAAATAACCGCACCCGCCGTATAAGTTAAAAAAAACATTCTTACCTCAATTCTGTCGAAAAGGTTAAAAAGGACCTTGTTTTGAAAACGACGGAAAGATTCCTTTATAAACCTCTTATAAAAAGTCACACAAGGGTATAAATGAATTTAACCCATATTCTTGTAAATAGTAAAAATGTTTTGAAATACATTTTTAAGAAACATGGATGTGGATGATAAAGATATCCCAGTAGATTATTACGTATAAACAACCTCGGATAATGAAGAGATTGTGAAATAACCCTTACCTTGTACTTTTCCTTGTTTGGGGTAGGTTAACCTCCTGTATAATGGTGAAATAATTAAATTATACAAGAATCATATATATTAATATGATATCATATATGATCTTTTAACATTGATTTGTTAATAATATCTTAGAATTATCGTCGTTTCGGGTGTTAACTTACTCATTTTCTTTATATGTTTTGTTACATAAGCCATGGTTGTTGTATCTTATTCATATCCAGAATGATATCTAGTCCTTAACCATCATTTTTAAATCATCAAATGATAATTATACTTGAATGGTTACGATGGAGAATGAATCTCATCGCGTTCGTGGAGACGGTAGTCCGTACGTACGCACGAGCGACAATATCATTCTTTTGATATTAAAATAATATATAAATGAATGGTATATCGTATATACAGAATCATTAACATGTTATATTTATTATTTACATGAGTTACACATCATTATTATACCCATCCAAATAATATTATATTGAATAACAATTACACCACGACGTGGAGACGGTAAGCCGTACGTACGCACGTATGGTGACATGTTATTCAAAGGGTGGATAGAATACTGAATATGGTTGTACCATATTTATAATAACATCACAGTATATGTAAGATACTGGAGTTATTATTTTAGAATGGTAAGAACAAAGAAAGAGGAAGTGGAAGAAGAAATGAACTTAGAAAAGGGTGGTGAAATCATTACCTCTTCTTCGGGTTCTTCCTTTTGATTTGATCAAAAGGGCTCCTTAGGTTGGCTTTCTGATCAAACTAAGGCCTCTAGGTTGTAGTGAGGGATGTTGGGAGAGTATTTGGGCAGAGTTTGGCCGAACCAAAAGGCTTTGAAGGTGTGAAGAAATGAGAAGGAGGAGTTCCCTTTTATAAGAGGGGTGAGGGGCACCTTTGGAAAAGCTAGAAATATTAATTTATAATAAATTCATATTCGGTTTCTAAAGGCTCCAAAGTTGACTATTCAAAGGTTAAGGTGGGGATAGGTCGAACAACACTCAACCAATAGAATTTAGACAGGTTTGGGTACTTATATTAACCTTATCTTTAAGTATTAACTCTAAGTTAATTAGTTTCACTTTTACAATGTCTCTTTGTATTTTTATATAATATGGTTAATAAACTTACTATATACATCCAAGCGACCCCCAAGTGGTCCATTAATGATTAACCTATCATAATATAAGTCTCTTGTCCGAACATTAGATTTTTAGGAATTTAATATCAATTAATAATATAATATTTGTTTTAAGAACTCTTTTATGTCAATTTTGACACTATTCAATAGTTGATTTTTGTGAAACTCATAACAGATTGATTACTTCGAACAAAGTCAATTAAATCAATCCTAATATATCATATTATCCTAGAAAATTAGTTTAATTCATTAAAAGTTTCATATTATATTTATTTGGGTATTTATAATATCAATTATTTTAATTTGTCACTATTATAGTAATTACTGCATCATCATTGTGTCATAAATAAAATAAATTATTTAATGTCTAAAAATTATAAATAAAATATCATTATGTAGGAAATCTTTTTATCTTTCTAATTAATATTTATAATCGAAAAGCCAACATGTATAACCCTATTTAAAAATTGTTCTTCTAAAAGATGTAAGCTTATGTCATTTTTATTTTTATTTTTGCTTTATTAATATAATGTGTCATTATCACTTACAAGTGGATCCATGGGGTCCCAAAATAGACCCAAAGATGCCCATGGTCGACCATGTATCAACCAATAGGGTTAAGACACGTTTTAGGGTAATTTAGTATTATTATAATATTATTTTTTAACCCTTATTTACCGGATTTACCCTTAACCATGGTAAATAAAATATTTACCGCAGTAATTATTCAAAATGTCTAAAAATAAAAGTTGCCTATTTACACAATGTGAACATCCTGATTCCAAATATGGAATCCATTTTTCTAAATTCAAAACACAGAAGTGGCAGAAATTAATTTAAAATTAATTCCCGCTGTCAAAACAAAAAGCGTGTTTTTTAAGAGATAATAACTATCAAAAGATTGACACTTGTTTATGTTCGGTTTAATTGTAAAATTATGTCCAATGACCAAAATTATATTAAATGGTAAAAATATATTCTAAATATACTTTAAAACCACTCAAATTCACAATTTATCACTATTAATTATTTTGATTAAAAAAGTTGTTTTTAATTAAAATTTAGTAATTTTCACTATTCATCAAAATATGAAAGTTATCCGAAAAGTACCAAAATTTCACCTTAGGCTAAATTCGATATTCCGAGTCCAAAAATGAAGTCCATTTTCAAATATAAAATATATATAATTTCAAAAATTAGGTATTACTATATACAACGGCTAGTTTAATTAGTTGTGGTGTGTGTTAGAACTCGAGGTTGCGTACAACACACGCTATCGCATTATTCGAGGAGAAACGTACCGTGGAAGCTTGGGAAGTTTCATTTTAAATTTTTTGATGTCTCCATTTAGTCAAAAAGTTTAAAATATTGTATTTAAAAAGGTTTCACTAAAAGTTGATAATACTGAAAATGAATCTGTTCTTGCATTATGACTAAGAAACTCATAATATGGATTCTAAAATTATAAAGTTTAAAATTTAGTTAATACTATTCATGACCTCTTTTAATGGCTTTTTTTTTGGTAAGTCATGGTGTAATTGAACTCGGTGTTGCGTGTAGTGCAAGTTATTGAATTATTTTGAAGAAATAACACACTATGAAATCTTGGGGTGTTACATTCTCCCCTCCTTCAATAAATTGCGTCCTCGCAATTTTGAAATTGTTCTTCGAAAATAAAAGGTTGAAAGTAGAAAATATATTTGTGGGAAAACCCACATCGGAAATTGGGTTACTAAAATTTAGTCTTAATATGAGGAAAAGAGAAATCAAAGGGTCACCACCAAATTATGATCTTGATTAGGAGAACATTGGTGGCAATTAGAGACATATAATTGGAGGAAAAACGTAAATATTTATAGGTAGTGATTGAGGTCATCAATCACAAAAAAGTATAAAATTGAGGTCCTTAAACTCATCAATCTATGATGATTTGAAGTACCATCGGTTCAACAAAATATAGGGTATTGGGATAACACATTTTTGACGTTTCAAAATATCTTAGTTGAAATCCCACATCGAAAAATGAATTAATGAGGCCTCTATTTAAAATAAAGAGTGGAAAGTATGAAGATTACCGAAAATAACACATACTAGGGTTCCATGTAGGAAAATATGGATATGGAAGAGAAATCTAACCATCAATTATCTGATGGAGAGTGGTAGAGAACATGGCTATGAAAAGGCCAACAATCCCAAAGCCATAAATTAGTGATGATTTAAGGTACCATCTAGGGAAACATTTTTGTTCTAAGTTCCTTTTATTAATGTTGAGGAATTTATTTATGAGATTGGATAAGATCATAAGGAGATATACTTACTTTATAATCAGAGTTTTATCCATTAATAAGTTTCTACCACAAACTCATCTTTCACTCTAAAAGATAATAGAACGTAATTTTTTTTTTCTATTTATACTATTCGTACAGGGTTCCAAAATAAATGAATTATAATTCATCTACCAGATCTTTCAAAAAAACTACATTATTTAATTCAGGACATCTCGTGGGACAGTGCTAGGTGATACACCCTTGTCGCCCTTCGGTTGCGGGTTCAAGTCTCGCAGCCTTGCTGGACGCGACGGGTTGCCGCCTGACCTCCGGGTTGTCCTTTTATGGAAATCCAAAATAATACAAACTAGAACTATCCAAAATACTTCTATCCAAACTCACAGTCCAACATTTATAAGGAAGGTAAACATAATATAGATCCTTTTTACCCCGTAATAGCATATGAATACCTTCATCATGTACTACCATATTCCTTATTGATTACATTCATGTTCCCTTATTCCATATAGAATGCTGGATATACTTCATTAATCCAAAAATGTTTTAAACCCCAACAATGATGGAATATACAAATCATTAATCAGCTTCAAGGTATCCAATATAATTTATCCAAATCAATCATGTATTATTCTAAAATCACCACCTCGGTATCAGAACTATATTATGATTTATCATTCTCTCAACCATATATTTTCCAAAATTTTATCCTGCTACTGAGTCACTTTTCTTTGTTCCACACCATCTCAAGTCCTTAATGAAATAATACTGCAGTACAATCCTTATATACTCCATAATTATTATAACAAGTACATTGTTGATACAACACTCAATTGATATAATCAACATAATAACTCTAATCATTCCTCTTAATCTGTGGTAGTATCATAACTTGATTATTATCCAATAACATCATTTGCGGCATAGTCTGATGACTGGGACATAGGTTCGCGTAATGTCCAAACTCCTTGCAAATGAAGCATTGTACATTTGAAACCATTTTCTTACCCTTGCAGTCATGTACTTTGTGCCCTTTTCCTCCATACTTATAACAAACTCTCATTCCTTTCAGGCAAGTTCCAAGGTGTTTCTTTCCACAGTTACCTCATATGGGAAAATTCTTATTTTCCCTTTTTCCTTTATCCATCTTTCTCTCTTCCATCCTTTTATTCTCTTGATTCCCTTCAAAGCCATAGGACTCAGTAAACTCTTTACTTATCTTATCAACACATGATATTATTTCTTCATATGATGATAATAAATGGGAGACTATTTCTCTTATCAATTCTAGCTTAAGACCATGAAAGATATGATCCTTCCTTCTCTTTGGATCATGTGCATTTCTGGAGTTCTCATTCCTTCTACTGGGTGCCATTTCTAAACAATGACATAAACTAGATCAGTTTATGAATCAAAATACATAATCCCATACTTATAAAACACTTAACATAAATTGAACTATCTATGGATATAATCCATAATCATAAATATTTTTTTTCTTTGAGGAAGTATATACTCATAAACCCTTCATAATGATTTGTAAAGAAAGTGAGAGTTATCCTAAGCATATCCCCCGGGAGTGTCGTAACCAAGAGTGCAACAAGGCCCGTTGTCGTGCACCAGTTCCCGTTCGAGTCTAGCTCAAAGCGGTGTTTTCGGGTTTTACCCCTAGGTACATCTGTGCCAGAGCCGCCTCTACCTGCTCGTATCCAGACAGTGATGTATTGCTTGGAAAACTCACAAAATCTCTACAATACCAAAATTCTAGGAAGTTCTTCTACACTAATCCTCAAAGTTTATCTTAGGTCTGCGTGATCTAATCAGAGTTTATCTAAATCTAGCTTCCAAGGTTTGTACTAAACTTCCTCTGATACCAACTGTAACGCCCCGACCCCAGCTACCCAGAGTCGGTGCATTAATTACATAACATTGGCATGATCACAAGAAAGATCAAATCCCGAAAGACCGATTGGTTTAGTAGCCTTGGAAACACTAGATATATTCATAAGTTTTACATTACATCATTAAACGAAAAACTACTACAACAACATATTGTCTCCATAATCCACACTATAAACCCCTCATAATATCCCTGCAAGTCAATCATAATTTACTTCTTCACTACCTGGGAAAAATAAAACATAGAAAAGGGGTGAGCTCAAATGCCCAGTAAGGATAACAATATAGCGGAACATTCAAAATAAGCATAAACATTTAAGGCAATGAATTACTAAAACAAAAGCCTTTTAAAATTGAACTTCAACATAGTATGGCAAAAGTAAAATGAAATAATGCCATTTACTTGTTCACATGGATATTCTATTAATCGAATAATCACATGCAATATCAATAACCACTTTCATAATGTTGGAATGCATAATGCCAAACGTTAATTTCATTGTCTAGGCCTCATCCCAAGACCTAGGGGTTACTTCTAACCGGAACCCAACCCGGAGTGCCTCTAATAACCGGACACCAACCCGGAGTGCCTCTAATAACCGGACACCAACCCGGAGTGCCTCTAATAACCGGACACCAACCCGGAGGGCATACTTTTACCAGTCCCTAACCTGGAGGGCTTACTTTAACCAGTCCCCAACCTGGAGGGCTTACTTTTACCAGTCCCCAACCTGGAGGGCTTACTTTTACCGGTCCCCAACCCGGAACATACTTGTTTAGCACATTCATCTGAAGAAAAGTTTGAAATATAACATAAACATTCGGATTAAAACTAGCATACGAAATGTCAATAGTTTCACCATAAACTATGAATGGTATAAAATAGCACATCCATAGTCAAACATATCACAAAACCTTCAATACAATATAGAAGTTTTGTATTATAATAAATCAACTTCAAATAAGCGTAAAATCCATTAAAGGATGTTGACATAGATGAAATCAAAACACTTTTTAGAGAAATATCTCTTTCTATTTTTGAAATCATTTAAGAGCCATATAAAATAAAACATTTTCTTTGAAAATATTCTTATAAGCTTGTAAGTAAAGCTTTGAAGATTTTATAATGGCGTAAAATAACCGCACCCGCCGTATAAGTTAAAAAAAACATTCTTACCTCAATTCTGTCGAAAAGGTTAAAAAGGACCTTGTTTTGAAAACGACGGAAAGATTCCTTTATAAACCTCTTATAAAAAGTCACACAAGGGTATAAATGAATTTAACCCATATTCTTGTAAATAGTAAAAATGTTTTGAAATACATTTTTAAGAAACATGGATGTGGATGATAAAGATATCCCAGTAGATTATTACGTATAAACAACCTCGGATAATGAAGAGATTGTGAAATAACCCTTACCTTGTACTTTTCCTTGTTTGGGGTAGTTTAACCTCCTGTATAATGGTGAAATAATTAAATTATACAAGAATCATATATATTAATATGATATCATATATGATCTTTTAACATTGATTTGTTAATAATATCTTAGAATTATCGTCGTTTCGGGTGTTAACTTACTCATTTTCTTTATATGTTTTGTTACATAAGCCATGGTTGTTGTATCTTATTCATATCCAGAATGATATCTAGTCCTTAACCATCATTTTTAAATCATCAAATGATAATTATACTTGAATGGTTACGATGGAGAATGAATCTCATCGCGTTCGTGGAGACGGTAGTCCGTACGTACGCACGAGCGACAATATCATTCTTTTGATATTAAAATAATATATAAATGAATGGTATATCGTATATACAGAATCATTAACATGTTATATTTATTATTTACATGAGTTACACATCATTATTATACCCATCTAAATAATATTATATTGAATAACAATTACACCACGACGTGGAGACGGTAAGCCGTACGTACGCACGTATGGTGACATGTTATTCAAAGGGTGGATAGAATACTGAATATGGTTGTACCATATTTATAATAACATCACAGTATATGTAAGATACTGGAGTTATTATTTTAGAATGGTAAGAACAAAGAAAGAGGAAGTGGAAGAAGAAATGAACTTAGAAAAGGGTGGTGAAATCATTACCTCTTCTTCGGGTTCTTCCTTTTGATTTGATCAAAAGGGCTCCTTAGGTTGGCTTTCTGATCAAACTAAGGCCTCTAGGTTGTAGTGAGGGATGTTGGGAGAGTATTTGGGCAGAGTTTGGCCGAACCAAAAGGCTTTGAAGGTGTGAAGAAATGAGAAGGAGGAGTGCCCTTTTATAAGAGGGGTGAGGGGCACCTTTGGAAAAGCTAGAAATATTAATTTATAATAAATTCATATTCGGTTTCTAAAGGCTCCAAAGTTGACTATTCAAAGGTTAAGGTGGGGATAGGTCGAAAAACACTCAATTAATAGAATTTAGACAGGTTTGGGTACTTATATTAACCTTATCTTTAAGTATTAACTCTAAGTTAATTAGTTTCACTTTTACAATGTCTCTTTGTATTTTTATATAATATGGTTAATAAACTTACTATATACATCCAAGCGACCCCCAAGTGGTCCATTAATGATTAAACTATCATAATATAAGTCTCTTGTCCGAACATTATATTTTTAGGAATTTAATATCAATTAATAATATAATATTTGTTTTAAGAACTCTTTTATGTCAATTTTGACACTATTCAATAGTTGATTTTTGTGAAACTCATAACAGATTGATTACTTCTAAACAAGTAAATTAAATCAATCCTAATATATCATATTATCCTAGAAAATTAGTTTAATTCATTAAAAGTTTCATATTATATTTATTTGGGTATTTATAATATCAATTATTTTAATTTGTCACTATTAT
This sequence comes from Viscum album, assembly GCA_963277665.1. Classification (NCBI taxonomy): domain Eukaryota; kingdom Viridiplantae; phylum Streptophyta; class Magnoliopsida; order Santalales; family Viscaceae; genus Viscum; species Viscum album. Next base: position 617,714,910 of record OY728136.1, read on the forward strand.
AGTAATTACTGCATCATCATTGTGTCATAAATAAAATAAATTATTTAATGTCTAAAAATTATAAATAAAATATCATTATGTAGGAAATCGTTTTATCTTTCTAATGAATATTTATAATCGAAAATCCAACATGTATAACCCTATTTAAAAATTGTTCTTCTAAAAGATGTAAGCTTATGTCATTTTTATTTTTATTTTAGCTTTATTAATATAATGTGTCATTATCACTTACAAGTGGATCCATGGGGTCCCAAAATAGACCCAAAGATGCCCATGGTCGACCATGTATCAACCAATAGGGTTAAGACACGTTTTAGGGTAATTTAGTATTATTATAATATTATTTTTTAACCCTTATTTACCGGATTTACCCTTAACCATGGTAAATAAAATATTTACCGCAGTAATTATTCAAAATGTCTAAAAATAAAAGTTGCCTATTTACACAATTTGAACATCCTGATTCCAAATATGGAATCCATTTTTCTAAATTCAAAACACAGAAGTGGCAGAAATTAATTTAAAATTAATTCCCGCTGTCAAAACAAAAAACGTGTTTTTTAAGAGATAATAACTATCAAAAGATTGACACTTGTTTATGTTCGGTTTAATTGTAAAATTATGTCCAATGACCAACATTATATTAAATGGTAAAAATATATTCTAAATATACTTTAAAACCACTCAAATTCACAATTTATCACTATTAATTATTTTGATTAAAAAAGTTGTTTTTAATTAAAATTTAGTAATTTTCACTATTCATCAAAATATGAAAGTTATCCGAAAAGTACCAAAATTTCACCTTAGGCTAAATTCGATATTCCGAGTCCAAAAATGAAGTCCATTTTCAAATATAAAATATATATAATTTCAAAAATTAGGTATTACTATTCACAACGGCTAGTTTAATTAGTTGTGGTGTGTGTTAGAACTCGAGGTTGCGTACAACACACGCTATCGCATTATTCGAGGAGAAACGTACCGTGGAAGCTTGGGAAGTTTCATTTTAAATTTTTTGATGTCTCCATTTAGTCAAAAAGTTTAAAATATTGTATTTAAAAAGGTTTCACTAAAAGTTGATAATACTGAAAATGAATCTGTTCTTGCATTATGACTAAGAAACTCATAATATGGATTCTAAAATTATAAAGTTTAAAATTTAGTTAATACTATTCATGACCTCTTTTAATGGCTTTTTTTTGGTAAGTCATGGTGTAATTGAACTCGGTGTTGCGTGTAGTGCAAGTTATTGAATTATTTTGAAGAAATAACACACTATGAAATCTTGGGGTGTTACAATATTTCTTTGATAATGTTATTATTTTACATTGATGATACTCCATGGATTCCATGTTGATTAAGGGATGTTCCCCAAGACTTAAACATTATTCTAATTAATAGGGATGTATTTGATGTCTTTATTTATCATTATATGGATATCCATGTTTTATTCATCAATAGGATCATAATTTAATGGTATGAAAGGACTTGAAGAATCTTATGGTAAATACATTGGTCTTAATCAGGTAATGGGTGGGACCCATAATTATATATCCCCTAAATGCATCGATGAGTATTATGAGACAAAACAGGTTGGGTTTTGGTGTATCCCTCTTCCCATAACATGAAAGTTTATTATCATAAGTCCTTGATAATAATTTTTTGTATCCAAATTTATGTTTTCCAATAGTTTGGGATCAATGGTTATTATTGTACATGTATTCATTTATTACCATGGATATATTATTCCATTAGTTTTATTTGATTATGGATTCATGTTGTTCGTTGATTCTTTCTATATCACTTATATAATGTTATATGTTATATAATCTTTCATTGTATGCTAATCCTTACTAAGAATTTGAGATACCCTTATTTTTTTCTATTTACCATGAAATCTAGAGGAGGATTTTGTGTAATTTTCGTGGATATTATAGAATCATGATATTGAAATAATTTCATTTTATATATTATGTTTTTATACATATTATACATATGTATCTGGTCTTTCAAGTCTACTAAACTATTTGATCATCCAAGAACCATTGTTCTTTGAACCAACAATGTAATATAAATACTAGATCTAGTTTTATAGAGTTTTGGATGTTACACTCACCCATTAAAATTATAGTGAGATGTTTTCATGAATATTATAGAGTGTCGACATTGAGTAAGAATGAGATTAATTGTAATGTGACAGTGAAGGTTCTAACTAGTACTAATACTGGGAGTTGATTATTTATTACGAAAAAACTACATTTTATTCTATATAGCCTACTTACTTACTTTCCTTTCATTCTACTATGCCTAACCCCCCCCCCCCCCCTCTCATTTTATTTTTCTCATTTTTTTTGTAAATAATTATAAGTGATATAAGGTACAATAGATAAAAATTGTACCTCGTTGAGAAAAAACCTATGGTTAATACTCCTATTATATTAATAGTATTATAAATTATAATTGACCCCAAAAACTTTTATAAGGTTTAGATAAGTATTTTTTTCATTTCTAGGGAGGAACCACTATTGTTTGTTTCCCTATATTTTCTAGAAAATATAAAATTATATATAAGGAAACCAAAAAAAAATAGAACATATACTTGAATCACTATCTATTCTGAGTGATATAGAGGAAATACTTACTATAAAAATCAAGGGAGTTTGAAGGACCACTTTTAGGGAGGTTGTATTCAAATTTTTCATTAAATAAATCAATGAGGATCAATAATAGTAGTCAAACAGAGCCTTAGTTATGGAATATATTGAGAAAGGTAAATAATTTATAGAATTTAATCATGTGTTAAAAGAATCAATAGATCCATTAAAAATATCTCATACTACTGATGAAGAGTATAGATACCCAAGACTTAAACACTCTTTATTTTATAATATTTCACATACATTTTCAATAATTATAATCTGGGGATATATAGGTCTAATGTCTTTATAATATTAGATATATAAATATAATATCTTAAACATAAATGAAACATAATTATTTAAAACTTCATAGGGTGATCTTACTCCCATAAGTCCTATAAAACTACATGGGATAACCTAAGAAAAAATACATCAAGGGTGGTATAAAATTCCTATTAATGGAATAATCGAAGAAAATCATAAAGTCTTAAATGGGTTAAGAGTCATAACATCATACCATAATGAGGGAAATAATAATTATGGAAACATAGGATAAAGTAGTGACATCATAATATCATGGAATCATAATCATGTGGAAATATCATAAATCATGTAATCATGAGAATATGATTAGTCTAACTACCAAGAAAAATACATAATCTTACTTCCATCATAATCATCATATGCTTAGGGTAACCACCATCATAACATAGTGTACTTATGCTAATTAATCATGCACCATACATGGTATCTTATGACACATTAACATTACCCAATGAATTGTAGGTAAATAATGGACCCACCCATCATATCATAATATTTACATGTATATGTGTGCCACAATATAAAATGAATCCATATATAAATCAAAAGCATGACATAAATCAAAATAAGGAAGTGGGTTTCACAATGTTTTCCTAAAACAAAATAGAAGTCTATATCATATATATTCACAATAAAATAAGAAAATAAATCATTTTATAATTTAATTTTTGAAAAAAAACTGTTTATTTTAACTTGGAGTTTCATTTAAGGAAAAAATCATATGAAAAATGGAGTATTAAGAATAAAAACGTTCCATTTAGGTAAATATTTTCAAAAAAAGGGATATTTAAAGATGTATTGTGTTATTTTAAAACCATAATTTTACCCAAAAAGTGATTCCATAAAATAATAAGTTATTTTATAAAATATACATGACAATAAAAAAATTCTTTATGTAGAGATACTTGGCATGAAATTCGGCATAGGAAGGTTCTCTTAAATTGGCTTCACTTAAAAGAAAAAATATTGAAGGGAAATTAAAAATGTACTTTATTTGATAATTAATGGTAACATAAACTAGTTATATATGTAAATATAAAATATATAAATAATATTTATTATTTAATTGAAAATAAGATATTGTTAAAGAGATAAAAATAAAGGGAATGTTAATCAAAAGGTAATGGGGGTGGTTCGGAGGATCCATTACTTTGTTCTTGAAGGTAATATATACATGAAATTAACATCATAAATAATTAAATTATGTTCATTAAATATATAACCAATAACTATATTCACCAATATTTATTTTTCTAATGTCCATTTTTCATTTTTTATTTTATTTTTTTAATATAGTTTATGATAATGTTGGTTACTCGAGGTTGTTTGGTTAATTTATTCATAACACTTTAGGTTTGTTGATCATGGTCAAAAGTGATTTAAAATAAATTCATGATATATATAACTATGTTAGTTTATTTACTTTACAATTACATTATGAAAATACTTATATAGTTTCAATGGTTATCCCAAAACAATCAAAATTAATAAAGGTTCATTGATAAGTCCATTTAAGGCGGTTAAAGTTAGAATAATTGTTTACTATTTTTATAACATATAGATTTTAGTATATTATCACTATATAATACTTATAGTGTAAAAAATAACATTTTTATATACTAAATAAAATTTTACAGTCATCTGTGTTAGGTGGTCATGAAAAACCAAAGATATCATTCGTGGAGGAAATAGTATTCGCACACGCATGATGACATTTTTATTTTTCTCAATGATTTTAGAGAAAACTATAATATGTTGTTACATTTTTAAAATAATATTTAAGAATATGAAAAATGATTTTTTTTATCTTACCTTCATGTATAGTGAGGACTTTAGGGGTGTATAAGTATAAAATAAATTAGAAAAGTTGGTTTGAGAGTATTACCTTTCACTAGGTTGTTCTCCCCTGGGTAACTCCTTAAAAATAATTAGCTTGGACTTATGGTGAGAAAAGGATTAATATGTATGGTTTTGGTTTAAATAAGATATTATTGGATATTTTTGGGTGACACAAGGCTTTATAGTGGGTGGATAAATGGGGATTAAGTGGTCTCATTTTATAAGTGAAGAAAAGGGAACATTTTTAGAAACAAAATGTTTCTCAATATTGTCACTCAATTATTCAAGGAAAAAAGGATCTAAAAACAATAAGGTTTTTTTGAGGAGATATAATTCCAATAATCCCTCTATAATCCAACATCACACATGTTTTCTACATTTTTTAACCATTTTGACGATGTTAAACCACTTTTCCTTAATTTATCATTACAATGGTAACTCCACTTTCACCCTTGTAAACTAATTTTAATTACCAAAATTTAAATTCAAAGTTTTTAATAATTTTAAAATAATTATTATAAATATTAATTAATTTGATAAAATAAAATTTCTACGGTTTAGAGAAATTATTTTCAGTATTGGCGCACGTAATATGTAAAACCCATTTCTTAGAAAACATTTATTTTATGCTTAAAATTTAATAATGGGATAAAATGTTTTTGGTCTTCAAGAAATAATTTTTTAAATATAAAACAATTAAATTTGATGTGTCTTTAAAATAAATTCAAAACAAAATTTTACCAAAATGGTTTTTAATTAAATGAAAATACCAAAAACAGTTCTTTATTAGAATTAAAATATTAGTTTTATTTTATAAGTTTAATCAAAAGTTATATAAATTTAAATTAACATATTTAACCTATATAAAATTAATCCTTAAATATATAATTTTTCAATTTAAAGATTTTATAAAACTATAAGTCTCATTATATTCTGATAATGTAATAAAATCATCGTTTAGGTAAAAAAACTGTATTTTTTACTATTCATGTAAAAATCAATTATTTTAGAAAAATAAAAAAAATCCTAAGATCATTTCATATTATTAATAAAAAATGAAATTATATTAATCATATTAAAATAATATAATTGATAAAATTTGGTTTTATATATAAGTACTTAAAACGTAATAAAAATAATTTTTTTGAAAATATATTTTAAAGAAAAAAATATATCTATATTCTTACCATACCATAAGTTAGCTTTTTATCTCAATTTAAATATTTTAAACATGTTATATTATTAATTAATGATGAGTTGATGTTTCTTTGGAATTAAACATTCCCTAAAGATGATATATATATACAGACTATATTATCTCCTACATGTAAATTATGATTTGCATACATAGGGTATATTATTTAATGGGTGCTGGACACCCAATCCATTTCACACCTTTTATATAATTAAAGAGTTTGTTTAATAAGATGAAACATGTGATAGTAGATACATTCATATGATGAATTTTTATACTAGCCAAAGCATTAACTCATGTGTTGAAACACATGAGTTAATGCATGCACTGTCAAGGATCTTCCTCAAGGAATTTATAAATCCTATTGTCATATGATGGAAGTGTATGTGATTATTCCATGTTTCTTGGATGAAACATCATGATACCAAAAGAATTATTCTTCATCCTGCTTTTTATACAAGAAACTAGCACATTGTGAATGGAAGAATGCTCTCATCTGAACATCAGATGATTCATCACGGACTATGGATACAAATAAAGAGGTGGGAAGATTTTTTCTTCCACCTTTTGATATTTATAAAATTCATAAAATGAATATATAGGTTTGTATTAGCTTATTTTTTGTAAGGTATGTCAGTACAATATCTATTCATTTCAGCATTTTATATGCAGTTTCAAATTATCTTATATGGTTATCCTCAACAAAGGGCTTTAAAATTCTTCTGTGGCTTCAAATTATTGTTATTAGATTCAAAAAAAACCTTTAGTGGTATTATAGTTATCCATGATTATATTTTATGAAATATTTTAATAAAATTACGAATAAAACAAAAAATATATCATCGTTATTCAGGTTCATTGAAAATCTAGAAAATGTTTTAACATTGCGTCGTAGGGCTATGTAAAGGTAAAATAGGCGTTACCTTTACCTAGATGGGTTGGGTAAAGGTTACCAAGTAATTACCCTTATGTGGATCTATTTTTTAAATGTAACTAGGGAGATACCTATACATGATTGGTTAAGTAAATCTAACCCATGACTTACCTTTACTTGAAGGGGTTTACGTACGGGTCAAAATGGATTAACCTTACCCAAATTTGTTTTTCATAAGGGTCCTACGGACGTACCATTATGCATAGTCATCCATGTAAGGGTAATACCAAGGATCATTTAAGGGTAATCTCCATATTCCCTTCATTTTTTAGGGTTATTGCATCATCATGTTATAGTAAGTAGTGTGAAGGTTGTTATGGGATGTAGTTGTGGTTTTAAATGGGTTACATAAAGGTAACTGATAGATTACCCTTATATGAAATGTGAATACATAAAGGTAACGTATCCATTACCTTTACACACATCGGTTGAGTAAATGTAATCAATAGGTTACCTATACATTAATGCTCTATAATCGAATTAACCTTATGCATAATATAGATTCTGCGTATGGATAAATATATAAGTTTTTTAAAATTCGTTTTTTAATTTTAAATGATTTTAATGGTTTATAAAATGTTTTCAAAACATTATAAAATGTATTTTTGGAATATTTATTTTATAATTAATTTAAAAATTAATTAATTAAGTATAAATGGTTTATAATTAATTAATTAAATGTTTATGAAACATTTTATACCCAAATATTAAATGTTAATATTTGAAATACCTTTTAATCAAATTATATGGAATTAATTTTGATCTAAAAAGAAAAGTATTTATTTATAAATAATAAGTGATAATTTATAAAGGATTATAAATTATAAAATAAGGCCAAAATATAAAATTTTATATTTAAATTATGAATTATTCAAAAGTATTTTATTTTAATTATTCAAATTATAGGGGATTTACTTTGAAACTATTTAAGAAACATCAAAATATTTTTGATTAATAATATCACCATGGTTTAAATAATATTATTTATATTATATTTAGTTTATATAAAATATTTATACAATATAAATTAGATTATAAATTGTTTATAATTCATAAAATATCATATAATTAAATTTTAATTTCCATATGATGATAAACATGAAAGAGTTCATATTGGAATGAATATAAAATGTTATTATAGAAAATTATGGAATATCCATAATGTTAAATCTAGAATAGTATAATTACTTTTAGTTATCTTTTATATCTAAATTTTTCATAAATGGTTATATCATGTTTATATATATAAATTGTTATTTTATTTAAAATGATATTTATTTGTATATTCATATTTTGTAAAAAATTTAAGAAATTTTTAAATTGTTTATGCTTTAGATTAAAATGTTAAACTATATCTTGAATAGAGCCTTTAATTGCATTCTAGGTATGATAAAAAATTAATTTTTTCCAACTATCTTCACCTTAGTTTTTAATAGATGTTATCAACATCAATTTATTTATTGAATATAGTTTATTAATATTAGGTGTTAGAGTTATGATTGTAATATCTTAATTATTTTTAAAGACAACAAAACCCTAAGTGATAATAATTTATGATTATTTTTATTTAAAAATTTATTTTTCAATAAAAAAACTTAATAGATGATTTAAAGTCTTTATTTAAGAGAAAAATCCCAATTAACACCTTATAAATGTATATTAAATATTTTTGGAGTAGGGAGCTAAGATAGCATGAGATTCCAAGGGCCGTAGAGGTTCGGCTCTAAAATAATAATAAAAATATATTATATTACATGGACATGAGTTTTTCAAAAAAACAATATCTCCCAAATGGTGTCATATATGATAAATTTGAAACCACCATTAGATCCGAGATGAGGGGTGTACCCTAGGCGTGATATAAATCTTTTACGCATTGGGCATTTGTTCAGATCACGCATGAGGATAACTTATTTAATATTTTTATGATACTTGTGGGAAATTATTTTACCTATTTTTTATTATATTATTATTAATCTATAAATTTAATTGTTTTTATTTACTTTGTCTTCTTCTATGCATTTTCCTCCATTTTTACACTAGCCTCCATGAAAAAAAAGTATCAGATTCCATCTTTTTTAACCCATTCAAGTTTAAAAATCCTTAAATGGATGAAATTAATGATTTCTTCATCAATTTTATGTTTAATAATAGATTAATATGGATGTTTTAATTTTGGGTTGTGGATTCTGCGATTTTGGGTTCTCAAATAAGCAAATTACCGTAATTTCATTATTGTTTTCTTATGTTGAATCTAGAAATCCCAAAACTCCTTTTGGTGAGATCAGTGAAGCCTCTAATTGGTGTTAAAATTTCTTATCCCAATAATCATTAGCCCTCATTTTCCTCTCTTAGAGTGTTTCACACACCTATATGTGTGAATTTTTAAGTTTTTGTTTTATTTATTTAATTTATATTATTTTTTCTACCTCTATTAATTGTGTAAAAAAATATTGATTAAAATAAAAGATGATAAATCCTTAATTATCTAGTGATAATTCCTAAATTTTTCAAAGATAATTTATAAATTATAAAATAATAAATTACATGAAATTTTTAAAAATATAAAAATAAAAAATGATCCAATGATTAGTAGATTAGATTATCAAGGGATCATCTTTATAAATTATTGAACAAATATTTCTAGATTTTCAAAGGATAAGTTATTAAAAATTTAGCAATAAATAATGATGAAATTATCAAATGATAATTATGAATAATTATCAAAACCTAATTATAAAGATATTTTTAAATTATAGTTTATGATAAATTTTCCAAATATAGTTATAAAGTAAAATTTATAATAAATTACAAAAAATATGATATTGATGGGTAATTTAGAATAAATTATCAATAGATAATTATAATGTATAATTTATAATAAATTATCAAATGATAATTATAATGGGTAATTTATGATAAATTGTAAATATATAATTATAAAGGATAATTTATAATAAATTATCAACAGATAATTATAAAAGTGTAATTTATGATAAATTATCAAGAGATAATATGAAGGGATAATTTATAATAAATTATCAAAAGATAATTATAAAGGATAATTTAGAATAAATTATCAATATATAATTTTTCTTAAGAGTAGTTTTTCGAGTCTGTGTGATGTCCTAGAATGATATTTCAGAAATTATCTAGTAGAGATAAAGTATTATCACATGTCATATTTTATTTCTTTTTGAAATAAAATTGATGGTTTTGGTTCTAATAACCCTTGATAAACCTTGTGACCTGATGTGAAAATGACTACGATAATAAGTTCTACATGGAGGTGTTCTTGGCTATTGAGGTTTTTACTCTAGATATCGAACCACACATGAAGGTTTATTCTTGATATTGATGTCAGTGACTTTGAAGTGAGAAGTTTCTTACCTTATTAGGCTCTCATTGTAGGTTCTGAGAAGAATAGAAGCATTAGATGGGATATGAAAAACAGTTATTTTTGTCATGATCAATGATCAATCTAAGATTTACATGATGATAAACACTATGATCAATAGAATTGAATCAATAAATATAGAAAAATGGATAAATTCAGAACTAAAGTGTAGGATCATCACATCTTATTTATAATTAATTTTTGATATTAAATAATTACCTTGGGAGTAATTATTTCTTCATTGATGGATCTGAAAAAGTATTTATGGTGTATCACCATTGATTTTTATGAATAAATAATAGATTCCCCCTATTAGTGATTCACATGAGTTCCACGAACCTCCATATGTCATTATATAAATCTCTGGTTTCTAGAATGGAAGATCCAAATGCTTTTGTTTTTCAACATTGATCACCCTGGGAACCACTTTGAAAAAGGGTTCTCTTATATCTATCTTGACTTGAGAGTGGTGGTGCATGAAGATCTCGCTTAGTTCTTGAGAGTGTTGTTGGAGAAGGTTCTCTTGAAGAAATGATAGAATTCTCTTTAGATCATATTGTGTACAAAAAAAATGAATTGGATCTCTGTAAAATAATATAATTGGGTTTATATATAGCTAAGATTAGAATATAATAATTGTACATGAGCCCTTTATTGTTTTTTTAATCCCTGTGGAACCCCATTCTTATAATAATAATAATTTTATTATTATTTCATGACATGAACTAAACTAATGAATTAAATTAAATATTATTTATTCAAGTAATATTTAATATATATTATTTCTTATTGTACTATTAAACTCAGTCTTCCATTCCTCTATAATATTTATCAATCCTTGAATAATGACTATTTATTTAATAAATAAATAACATTTCTTTATTTACTTTTAAATAAATAAATATTATATCCAATAAATAGAAAAAAAATATTTATTAAATATTATGCTCATATAATATTTTTTTAAATTAATGGTGATGGAATATACGAGATCAAGAAAACATGAATAATTTTTAAACCATGTGTGGGAATAATAATTATTCAACTTGTTAAATAATAAATAATAATATATTATTTAATTGTGATTCTAGATACACTTACTATGTGACCCTCTAGACCTCTTTGTTGATGGAATTAGGTGAAGGAGCCTAAATTCCAAGGTTAGCATCTGAAAACATACCAAGGCACCCATAGAAAAATAAGTTAATTCCAAAATGAAATAATATCTCGTATATATGCTTACTATGTAATATAATATCATTATAATGGTATCTCTAACCAAAAAGGTTACATACGGGTTTAATCAACCTATGTGCTCGATGTCTCCTTCTTTGAATTTTTGGAAAATGAACTTACCTATAGAACATAATGGAAATGGATTTAATTATACTATATCATTTCCCAAAAATTACCTAACATATCATCGTCTATTAAATATTAGAATGAAAAATCTTTTATTGAATTATTCATTTATGAAATATTACTTAGAATACACCCAATGTATCCTACATCACTGTTAACATATGTCATCCTTATTTTTGTCCATACATCAAAGTACCCAACTTATAATACTCATTAATAATAATATTAAAATCTAAGGATCTATACAAACATTCACAGGTAGGAAAATCCAATGACACATATAAATGTGGATTTCTTACTAGTGGGTCCCATTCTCAAAATATCCTACACTAGATATTACCAAGGGTATAACACCATGAAAAGATGCCTCAAAGTATTAGGAGTCTCCCTGTGGTATCTTATACCATTTGTGTCCCTCAAATGATTTCATCAATCTATATAACATATTTTTAATAATAATATCATAGAAATTCAGGATTCTTATAATACAGGGGAGCGATTATGACCTCTTAGTGTGATAGTTAATCATGGGAAATTATGTAGAATAATAATCATGATTTGATCAGGATTTAATTAATATTAAAAACAATGAATTGATTTTATCATAAAGTACATAGAATTTGGATCTAAGGAACCAAATATAATATACTCACACTTACACTAGAGACAACTTATAACAACCTTTAGTCTTTTAACACTCACATGATACTCATGCTTCTACTAAGATGGGCCTTTAGTCAAGATGTTTGACACGTTTTCTTTTCTCTGAAATTTTCTTACTAAAACTTAATCCATATGTGAAAATCCTCTCGAGATGTAATACTTATAATGTATTTTATTTTTCCATTGGTGTGACATTGGCTCTTTTTCAAGATCCAATATTGTAGTATTATCTCAATACATTATGATTGGGTCATTACTACTAGGTACCACATCAAGATCCTAGAAATTGTTTCATATCCAAATTGCTTCCTTAGTTTCTTTATAAGATGATATATACTTGGACTCTACTATAGAATCAGTGAAAACTGGATGCGTTGAACTCTTGTAACTTAAATTTAGTCTATTGAGACAAAAAACATATCATGAATGCGACTTCATATCATTCTGATATATTTAAAAACTAGAATCAATATGACCCTTGATGGCCAACTCATTGTATCCTCCAAACACCAAGAACATATCTTTAGTTCTTCTCATATACTTAAGGATGGACATAATAGAATACCAATTGTTTTCTCCTCGATCATCTTGAAATCTTCCAACCATGATCAATTCATTTTCAACAGCATTTCTAGTTCATAACATAGAATATAGTATTTATCCTATCATTGAAGTGTATGTGATCATACTAATTCTATATTTCTCCAATTTTGTAAGAGGACACATTTTCCTAGAAAGATGTATACCATATGACACTCTAACTAATATTTTATTGGATATTTCCATACGAAAACTCTTTAATATTTGGTAAAATTATGTACTTTGTCCTAGTCTAATCAAACTCAAGGATTTATCCCGAATGATCGTGATCTCTAGAATATAGGCTGTTTCACCTATGTCCTTCATATAGAAAAAATTATTTCACCGGTCCTTAATAGATTGTAATACATTTATTTGATTTTCAATAAGTTACATTTTATCAACATGTACTACTAGTATAACGACCATATTCCCAATAAACCTTTTGTAACCACGTGGAACATATTTATTCTTAATGAAAAAAAATATTTTATAGATTCATCAAATTGAATGTTACATGACTAGGATGCTTTTTACAATCCATAAATGGATGTCTGTAACTTTAGAATCTTTTCAGCATCACTTGTAGTCACAAACCCTTATGATTATGTATTATATACATCTTCCGGAAGGTTCTCATCAAGGAAAGTAGTTTTGAATTCCATCTACTAAATTTCATTGTCATGGTATGCTATTATTGAAAGTATAATTATGATGAATTTAAACATGTAAACTAGAAAAAAGTTTCATTATTTTAAATTACGTCAAATTGTTTTAACCCTTTATCAAATATCCTTTCTTTATAGGTATTTACCTTACCTTCAATGTTATGTTTCCTCATGAATACCCCTTTTTTCCCTAGCGGATTTACATCAACTGGAACATCAACCAAAAACCAAACATGGTTCTAATACATGGAATCCATTTTAGAATTAATGTATTCTTTCCATTTTTCATCTTATGATATCCTTAATGACTCTTTGTAGGAGATAGGTTCATTATTTTCAACTAATAGTGAGTCTTCATCCTTGGTGACTATAAAACTACATCTCTCGGGTTCTCTTACCTCTCTAGTGCTCCCATGCAGTACTTCTTTTAGGAACTACTTCTTCCATGGGTACTTATGAAATTTTGTCTTATACCAACTCCTTTTTATCTTGATAATCAACTTCATCAAAGTTAATCTTTCTCCCACTATCCCTTTATACGATGTGCTCCCTCTCAAGAAATAGGGCTTGTCTAGTGACGTTCACTTTCTTGTCTGGGGGATTTTATAGGTATTATATCTTTGTTTCTTTAAGATTCCCTATAAAGATATACTTTGTGCCTTGGGTGATAGTTTATTTCCAAAAAAGCCCTTAACAAACACATTTCAACCCTATACACATGTATACGACAAAACAGGTTTATTTCCACTTCAAAACTCTAAGGGGGTTCTATTTTATGCTTTAGTTAATACTTGGTTTAGTGTGTATTCCATAGATTTTAATGAATATCACCAAAAGTATAATGGAATATTTGCATTAATATTCTTTGTCCTTACCATGTATAACAATTTTAGGTTCCTCCTTTCACAAAAAAAATCATTCCACTATTGTGTGTAAGGTGGAGTGTGTTGAAAAAGAATCCTAAACCCCCAAAAAAGTCAATAAACTATTGGTGAAGATATTCACTACCTTGATCTAATATAATATTATTTATATAATCTCCAAGATAATTCTCTACTTAATTCTTGAATTCTTTGAATTTATAAATGTACTAGGACTTATACCTCATTAAGTATAAATATCCATATATACACAAGTAATTAGTAAAAGTTATGAAGTAAGAATACCCACCACTAGCTTCAATTTGAAATGGTCCACACACATTAGCATGTACCAATCCTAGAAGATATGTTTCTCCTTAACCCTTTCCACTGAATGGAGATTTGTTCATTTTCCCTTATAAGCAAGTCTTACATATTTCAAGTGATTTTAACTCAAAAAGATTATAAATAACCATCTTGATAAGTCTTTTTTAAATGATTATTTTTTACATGACCAAGATAGTGATGTCATAACAGGGTGTTATATTAATCATTTGAACATGATTAGTTATCTATTTCCAAAACTTGGTTTTCATAATTTAATACATAAATTCCATTATTTAAATATTCCCTACCATAACATATGTTTTCTTTACAAAAAAATACTTCCAAAATTGGAAATAAAACCATTTTCATCTAGGAAAGATATAAAAATAATGTTCTTGGTAATATCTGGTATATAATAAAAATTCCTTAAAACCACTATCATTCTTATTGGAAATAAAATTTGGTAGTCACCAATGGCTAGAGAAACTAGCCTCACACCATTGGAATATCACAAATCCATCTCTCCTCCCATAATATTTTGGAATCAACTTGGTTCTTATATTTAGATACTAATGTGAGAACCAAAATATATGTCTAATACCCAATGTGTAGATATTGAAAGATTACACTTGATAACGAACACACTTTTAGCTTTCACATCCTTCTGGGTGTAGTTCCTCTTTCAGTTTCCTTTCTTTCTACATGAAAAACATAATGCCTCCTTTTCCTTTCCCTACCTCTGGATCTTCCTTCTTATAAAGATGGTGCTCATGATATTTATAATTTTTATTAGTCTTGGGCCCCTTGCCCTTATTATTTTTTCTCATATTCACCATAATGATCATGGGTTTTTCGCACCCCATGTCCTTATCAATTTGGTGAATCATATTAATAAGTTTTGAAAGAATATTCTCATTATTTCTCATGTTATAATTAATAATAAAACTATGAAAGTTATTGTGATGTGATGAAATTATGAGATATGTGTGAAACTCATCTAGGAATTTAATACCTAATATGTCTAATCATTCAATGTAGCCAATAAGCTGGAATAAATATTGCCCGGCTGGCATCGAATCTCTAATATTAGTTGTAAATAGAGCATTAATGATCTCATATATCTCTTGTATCACCTTATATTGATATATATATACCAAAGGATAGACATCATTATATATTCATTCATGTCCTCCTATTGCTTTAGAAGCTCATTGGTCATGGATGATAGCATGAAACACTAGAAATCTATGGAATAAATATAATTTTTTTCATGTTGATTCATAAGTTCTACTTCTTATGTTTTCATTTCATTAGTTTTGGAAATCACAAACGCATTCTTAAAAACATGTTTACTAAATTTTTATGTCCCAAGTGTTTTATCACGTTTTTTTAGAAAACATCAATTTCTACTTTACATAGAATATGTTATAAAGTATTATAAAAATAAACAATATATTCTTAATTTACATTATAATAAGGAGTATGAGTATGATTATATGAATTTACTTTATCATGATAGAAGTTAGTCTTTACTCATGTCTATCATGCTGGAAAAGTCTTGAAAATTGGACTGATATTAGTACCAATGCAATCAGAATAACCCTCATAAAGATTATCACATTAGAATTGTGAAGAAATTCCATTGGAATGAGTTAGGTTTATACTCAGAATATGGATGAATTATTTCTATCATAAGGAAAACTTTTAACAATGTGATGTTATTAATCAACACAACGTTGAACATTCTTTTATTCCAGATTGTTATGAGTTATCAAGTACAAGGTGACTGAAGTCGTTGCACAAAATGGAGAAAAATATGATTATTGGGATATGAGTATGACCATTAGGAGGATTACTATAAACACCATGTAATTTTAAGACTTTGGATCTGGTCAATTACATTCATTCTCAAGTTTTTATAATAATACTTAGTGAGAACAACTAGTTCTTAATCTTTGTATTTCTTTAGAGAGTTGTCGTTCTGAAGGAAACATTGTCAGGTTATCTCTTTAAGAACTTTTGAAATTATTTCTTTTATATGATAATTGTTACGATCGGGGGCTTATAGGGATAGAGATATGGAGAATCCAAAATTTAGATTAATTCCTTATGGGGATAATAAGATAGATACAATCATCATATTGAGAGCTTATAGGGATAAGAAGACAAATCCATTTTGATCTTCGTATCGAGGGCTTTACGTGGAAAATAAAATAGAGTTTACTATAAGTATAAAATAGTGGATACCATTATTCAAGGTTATTGATTACATTTATTTTAATTTTAAAATATTTATTATTTAAATAATATCTTATAAGTCATTATTACTTTTATATAGATATTCTATAACTTTTTAAGTGTTTTTATTCTACTGCATATAATAGAAAGTGATTAAGCGTATTCATCTTTATATTTTTTTATTTTATCTATACTATTATAATTACAAAAAACTAAGACTTATTAATAAGATCCATAGTGATTTATATCTTTTACACTATGATATAATCAGACATACTATCACTCTAATTCCATAACATTGTTAATCAGACTAAGGGAATAGTATGATAACCTACTTAAAGATGCTTTAGATTTGTTTAGTTTAATTACTTCAACCTTAAATTAACCCCTTGTAAGTATAGTAAAAAAATATCATATCTTTTGATATAATAAATTGTATCATATCTAGGTTAAGAGATTTGTGATACTGTTACCAACAACAGGTATTATAGAAGGATTATACTACTCAAATACTTGCTGTGTTATTTTCATTATTTAATAGTTTAAATTTCATTAAAGTTTTTATATAAACATCCTATTTATAAAATTTGTTACTCTAACATGTATTCTTTGAATAAAAATTATATCGTTTTTAGGATATACTGTCTAAATTTTGGTTCAATAGACAACCTAAATCTTAATAGGCTGCCTATATTTTATAGTGCTGACTATGTGTACTAAAGAGATGGGATGAATAATTTTTTTATCAACATCAAAGTTGATAATTTCATTATGATTTCTGGATATTATAAAATACCTGATAATGAAGTTACTGCCTTTACTCACCAAGAAAAATAGGAATATCAATAGAACTATAGAGTAAAAAATACCTTATTATCTTCTATGATAAGAAGTATTTGTAGTCAGATTTCTTCTTGTGAAGCTGCTAATAGTACCTGGAAAAAACTTAAAGTTACACATTTTGGTACTTCTAAAGTTGTTGAGACTAGGATATCTATGATAATAGAATATTATCTCAAATTTTATTTCTTAACTGGATAATCAGTTGCCAATATGCACCTGAGATTCATGACTATCGTTAATAGTTTACAAGATATTGCTAAAAATGAATTGATGGAAAATTTCTTATGGAGAAGATAATTGATATTATTCCACATGATTAAAATCAAAGAGAACTATTTTTTATGAGAAAGTGATGTTAAATAATATTAATTTAGATTATCTCATTATAACTCTTACGTAGTATAAAAGAAGACTCAAAAGAGATGATGAGAAAGTAAAAAGAAAAATAGAGGTGTTTATTTTTCTATGAATACTATAACTACTAAATTCAAACCCCCTAAAAAGTTTTTAAATACTCAAGAAAGAAAAAAAATTATTATTCAATATAATTCAAGTACTTATGAACATTCTAATAATAAATTATAAAATCTCACCAAGAGGCTGAAGAAGATTGTTGGAAATAAAGATTTTCAATATAATTATAAGAAAAGTCATAAAGATAATGGTGATAAGAAATATGAAGTCACTTTTTACAAATTTAATAAATATAGACACATTTGACAGTACTTTCCAAAGTTGAGGAGAAAATATAGAAAATAACAGAATTTAGAAATGAATGATAAGAAATGTTAAAAATCAAAATCCAAGAAAGTCTAGAAATCCTATAAGACTTGGAGTGCTAGTGGTAGTGATTATTTTAAAGATACTTCTTAGAATGAAAGTTCTTAATAGAGGAACATTGGTCTTTTTACTTGCATATTTCATGTTAAGAAATTTCTAATAGAAAAGTTTCAAATATAAATTTTTTTTACAAATATGTATTTAATTGATAATTACCCCAATAAGAAAAATTATATATCTTTTGATGAAGAATCTTACTCATCTATTGAAGATAATTATTTACCTTCTTATGATTAATTTTCTCATTTTTTTAAACTTTTGGAAAAATATAATTTTAAAATGTTTAAAAAACCAGATAATTCTGAGGAATAACTTGATAACTATGACTCAAGGATAAATATTTAGATAAATGAAATATCATATCTTTCTAAATATCTTGATTAAACTAATTTCAAAATATAATATATTTCAAAATATCTTCAAAATGAAATTTATGATAAATAGATCTTAAAACAAGTTTTTATAAACTTAATTAGAAAAAATATTACAATTGACGATAAGAATTTAGTGATAAAACTAAAGTTTTAAATTTATACTTTGAATAAATTTTTTCAAACTTTACCACTGGTAAAAAAACTTTTATCAAATATACAAACAAATTCTTCATCATGGTACTAGTTTTGGAATAGGGTTTTCTTATAAAAAAATAGATTTTTATTAACAATTATTTTAATCATAAAAGTGCTCATTTTTTCACCATTTATTAAAGAGGTGGACATTGGAAAAAGAATTTTTCATTAAATAAAGATCAATCCCTAGGATTTCATAAAGATTAATTTTCTAAATAAATGTGGACTCTAAAAGTTTTGTGTTCTAAAAATATTGAACCCAAGAAGGTTTGGGTGCCGAAAGTATCATGTTTTTATTTTCAAGGAAACAAAGAAAGTATCGACAATAAGAATACATGGTACATGGATAGTGGATGTTCCAAGAATATGACTGTTAATAAATAATTTTTCCAAAAGATCATTGGGTTAAGATGTGGAAAAGTTGCTTTTGCAGATAATGCTCAATGAGAGATTATCAGAATAGGTAACATTGTTCTTCTTGGTAAAGCTTTAATTTCAAATGTGTTATTTTTAAAAGGTATTAAGTGGAACTTATAATCATGATTAAATAATGTGATGAATCTTACCTGGTGAAATTTAGGGATTATAAGTGTTTAGTATATATTTTCAAGAATGAATTTATTCTTTCTTCCAATTGGAATGAGAATCTTTATAAACTTAAATTAGAAGACCTTAGAAGAAAATAATTATCCTTCCATAGTGAAATGGAATATAAATATTGGTTATGGAATAGAATTTTACGACACTATAACCATATAAACTTATCTAAAGATACTAATAAATGACTTTTTAAGGATCTGCAGGATCATAGTTTTGACTCTTTGAAAATCTATGACCCTTGTCAATACGGTAAGCAATATAATTCGAGTTTTAAATCAATTAGTGAAGTCTCAAATTCTGATTCTTTACAGTTAATACACATGGACGTATTTGGTTCTAGAAAAACTAGAATTATTGGTGGAAAATGCTTTATATATGTATTAGTTGATTATTAGACTAGATATACTTGGGTTTATCATTTCACAAGGAAATTTGAAGAATTTTTTTATTTTAAAACTTTTGTAGCCAAAGTAAAAATGAGAAAAACTTTCCCTTGATAATTATTTGAAGTGATCATGGTGTATAATTTTAAAATTCATCTTTTGAAACTTTTTTTAGTAATAAATGAATTGAACATAACTTTTCATCACATAGAAACCCCCAAGAAAAATTGTGTAGTTGAAAGAAGAAATAGAATTCTTCAAGAAATAAGTAGATCCATGCTTAGTGAATACTCATTTGATAAATATTTTTGGTCTGAAGTAGTTAGTATTTCCTGCTATAATATAAATAAAGTTTTAATTAGAAATTTTGTTAATAAAACACCTTAATAGTTGTATATGGGTATAAATCCAAAAAAAATTACTTCAACGTTTTCAATTGCAAAGTATTCATCCTGAATACAAAAGATAATTGACATAAATTTGCACCCAAACCCAATGAAGTAATATTTTTAGGTTATTACAATACTTATAAGGCTTATATAGTTTTTAATAAAAATTATTATACTCTAGAGAAAACATTTCATGTTAATTTTGATGAAAATGTTCCCTTTTTTCAAACTACCCCAACCTATATCCTTGGATATTATTTCTAAAAATGGTTTTCAAACCATTTTAGAAAATTATTATCACAAAGAAATAACTCAATAAATAGTTTCTAAATGTATTCCTCATTACTATTTTTTATCTATTATTGAATATCAAACTTTATAGAACCCAATAAGTTAGTGTTTTCTAAGGATTCTTCCTTGTGAAAATATTATTGGTAATGTAGACCAAACAGTTATGACTAAAAGTTCATTAAGGAATGAATTTGAACATTTATCTTTCTTATCCCAATTTGATCCTAAGATTTATGATGTGGATTTAGGTGATGGGGATTGGATTAAGTCAATTCAAGATGATATTAATGAGTTTTAGAGGAACAATGTATGGACATTGGTTTAACGACCTAAATAAACTTCTATAATTAGAGTGAAATGGGTTTTTGATAACAAGTTTGATGAAAATGGAATAATATTTAGAAATAAAGAGATAATTATTGATAAGGGTTATAATAAACAAGAGTTTATTTATTATGAAGATACATATTCACTTGTAGCTGGACTTGAAGTTATTCATATACTACTAGCCTTTTTAGTGTTCTTTAATTTCAAACTTTTTGAAATGGATGTTAAGTGTTTTTTTATTAATGGTTATTTTCATGAGGGATTTTATATTGAATAAATTGTGGTTTGGAATATAAAAAACATCCTGAACACATTTAAAAACATACCAAATCATTATATGGACTTAAATAATCCCCTAGAGCTTGATATGATAGGTTAATAGGATTTTTGTAACAAAATAATGTTGTCAAGGGAGTTGCAGATCTGAAACTTTTTATAAAATAAATTTACAAAATTATTATGATTTAAAGAATTTATGTAGATGAAACTATATCCAGATCAACTTAAAATTTTTTAATAGATTCCTTTATATATCTTATGAAATCTATGTTTGAAATGAGTATGATGGGTGAGTTAACATTTTTTCTTAGTTTCCAAATTTCACAAAAAATAGAAGGAACTTTTTTATGTAAACATAATTATTTAAAATATATTCTTAATAAATTTAGATAGGATAATACTATAAGTATTATTACTCCCATTGGTACCTCAAATAATTTAGATCTTAAAGAGTTTGGGAAACTAGTTGATCGAAATATTGTTACAGGGATGATAGAAAGTTTACTATACTTAACAACTAGTCATAAATATTTAATGTTTTCTATATGATTATGTGCAAGATATCAATAAAATAAAAAATAATCCCATTTAAAATATATAAAATAATTTTGTGTTTTCTTAAGGGAACTATGTATTTAGGACTTTCCTTTTCTTCTAGAAATGTTTTTGAACTAAATGTTTTTGGATGCTGAATTTGGTAGATTTAGAATGGATATGAAAAGAACTTCCAAAAATTTTCATTTCTTAGGAGACTCTTTAGTTTCATGGTCTTATAAGAAGCAAAACTTAGTAGCACATTCCACTATTGAAACCGAATATGTGGTAGTTGAAAGTTGTTATGCTCAAGTGTTGTAAATACAACACACACTTAATGACTATGGATTGAGTTTTACTAAAACTCAAATAATTTTTTGTAATATAAGTTCTATATCTGTAAGTAAAATATCATCACATAATTCATTTTCTGGTAAAATAGATATAAGATACCATTTCCTTTTGGATCACACACATAAAGGATATATAATTTTACAATTCATCAGAACACAAGATCAATTTGTCGATAATTTTATAGAACCTCTTAGTTCTGATAGATTTAAATAAATTAAACAAAATCTACGAATAATCAATGTAATGTAGTAATTCATATCTACTTTTTTTACCCATATCCTTACATTAAGTTACTTTTTTACATAGGGGGATAAAAAATGTTTTTTATTTTTTTCTTAAAACTTTTAGTTTTTCAAAAAAAAATTAGTTATTATCAAATCATAATGATTTTTCCTAACTCATATTTCCTAATAAATTCTTTCAAAGTAAGAATCCATAAAATTTTAATTGAACTCAAAAAAGTTTATAAAATTTCTAGACTCAAATTTTCATTAAATTTTTGGATTCAAAAAATATCGTAATTATTTTTCCAATGAAACTATTTTAATTAATTTTCACACTAAAACTAAAATATTATGTATTTACTTTCAATACTTTTGTAATCTTGTTAGTTTAAAAAACCAAAAATAACAAGTTATTCATACTGATGGATGTTTCCACTACAAAAGTTAATTTTTGTTTCTTATAATTTTTACACTATCCAATTACATTTTTTAAATCATTGTTGTTATACTTTTAATTTTGTAAAAATAATGTTTTTCAGGTTTTAAAAAAAGTAGATTCATCCTAAATCTGATAAATGTTTAAAAAAACATAGATGGTTTAAAATATTTTAAAACATTCTTCAGATGATTTTTTATCTTCATATCAGAATCGGTTAAATCTAAAAAATAAATAATCTTATATAAGATGGATCATGAACCCATGTTCCTGTAAAAAGAAGGACCCACATGTGTCCCACATTAGTTCTCCAGTTCTTTTTCTTCTGAGTTGCTAACCCCTTCAAGTTATCCAACCCCAAAAAAATTATTTTCATTGGATTCACTAGATTCAGTCTCAATCTGATTTTGAAAAAGGAATATTATTCTATGTGATATGTTTTTAAGAATAGATTATTTGAAATATTATATTATGAGAAATGTGATTCTTTATTGAAAAAGATAACTTATTTTCAAAGATGGGAATCGGTATGCATGGAGAAGCGTGATAAAGAATTTGACATTTATTATGTTTATCGTTTTAAAAAATTATATGTGTATGTTCAGTTCTTAAAAGAAAAAGGAAAATAAAAATGTTCTTTTTCTATTTATGGAAAGAAATATTCATTTTATTATAAGAAAATTGTGGAGTTAGTTGGAGTACCCACAGAAGGTGAAGCTTATTTTCCTTCACATAAGTTGTTGAATGATCTTGGAACCTTAAACAAAACCAAATTCAAAGACTGTTTGTTTTCAGAATATGAAAAGATGAGAAATTTGTCTCACCTCACTCGAGATAATAGTGTTTCTTCGTTATGGATGAAAGGTTTCCTTATACCAAGAAAGAGAGATAGATACACTCTCAAGGTATCATATGTGTTTGTTTTGGATTTTATTGTAAATGTTATAAAGATAGATTTGATAAATTTTGTCTTTATAACTATTGATAACATCATTTCAGGATAAATTAAGTCAACAAATATTATTTTTCTGACTTTTATTATCAAAATAGTTGTTGATGGTTTGAAAGCTTTCAATGTGGTAAATAAATCATATCTAGTGAGGGTGAAATTTTCATTTATAAGTGGTGATACAATAAATAGGATATTTTTTTATAAAAATACTAAGATTATTTTAGAAAGGTTGATAGCACCATTTTAGAGGTACATCCATCAAGAAAGTTAGATAAGGTTGAAAATAAAAATAAAAGGAAGGTAGAAACCTCTCCACTAAATAAATAAAAGAAACAGAAGAAAATTTCAGATGATGTTTTTGATGAGCTAAGGAAACATTAACCCATAAAGAAACCAGGGGTCTTAAAATTGGACTTGAACTCCTAGAATACAATGTTATAAAAATATGTTCTGCTAAAACTCTTAGATAATAAGCCTAGAAGAAGAAACAAAAGAAAATATTACAAGAAGCTCAGTTGTGTGAATTTTTTTTTGAAATTGGTAGAAAGGGAATCTAATAATGTTGTTCTACAAGTTTTATATACTAATCAAGTGAACCTAGAAGCAAGGTTGTACTTTGAGTAAACCAAATTATTTCATGTCGATGTTCCTTTTATTTTTGATGAAGTAAAATAAAAAGCGGTTGATGAAGAATCGGTGCTAGTAATTTCATGAAAAAAATCAGAGTTGGAACCAGCCAATAAGACATCTTTGTGAGTGGCTGGACTTCTCGAGGATGATCTTAACTAGGAATTTGAAGATCTTGGTAATTAAAAATAAAAATAATAAGATATGGAAGAAAAATAAGGTGATGATGAATAATAATAATAATATGAATAATTTGAAACCTAAGTTGAAGAAGAATAGGTGGATGAATAAGTGGAAGATCAGGATGAGAATGAAGTGGAAAATAATCATGTAAAAATAATTTTGAAAAAATAAGAAAAGTCATCATTATCATCAACATAATTATCATATATACCTTAAATTAATGATAAAGGAGAGAAATCAAAAATTTCTCAATAAGAAGAATCACCATCATAAGAAGAAACAAAATCCTCATCAAAATAAGAAAATGAGCAGAATTCTAAACCAAAATGTGATGATAAAGTTGAATATGGTAAGGATGTTGAGATCCTTGAATTGTATGATGATAAAAAAGATGGTCAAAAATATTCTAAACAATATGATAAGTTATTTTCCAATAAATATAAGGGGAATGGGAAAATATAAATGGAATTTAGTAAGATCCAAACCAAACCTCCTCAGCCTGACCCAGAATAGTTGGATTTGGATGGAACAATTTCTCAAAAAGGATTTGATTATGTTATTCGTTTTTTGGAGAATGTTTGAAGGTATAATTATTTATTTTCCTAGACATGAAGTAAGGGAATAGATGATTCAGTATAGTCTAATTCATAAATTGTAATCGATTAAACTTCTGATATAGTCAATTATTCGTATTTAAGAGGATTCGAAAACTCTTTAAGAAAGATCCCAAACTCATAAGAGATCTTGTGATCAAATGGTGAAGTGGTATCACCTTGATGATATCTATATCAAGATTCACTACGAGCAATTTGATAAAGTTATGAAGTTATTGGTAGAATCAAATGAATCCTTAAATTTTTTATCAAAAGATGTGGTAATATGGTGAATTTTATGGATGATTTAAAAGATACTACGGATGAAAGAACTGAGGAATTAATTATTATGAAAGATAATATTAGATACATGGAGATATAGATGTCCCAACTATGATATTATGAAGACTAAATCTTTAATTTTAAGGAATAAAACAAATAGTAATATAAGAAAGTTCAAACTCAAGAAGAAAGAGTTGAGAATCTAGAGAAAAAAAGAACGGAGTTTGGGAAGATAAAGGCCTTTTTTCAAAATTTTGATGAAGAATGAATAACTTTTTATTTTAAAATATTATTTTATTTTTTAAAAACATCTAAATTATTTTTTTAGGAATGAATTATCATTTTCATCCAAATACAATTTACTTGAATGTTTTCAAATTCATATTGGTTGAATATTTTTTCATACATTTTTTGGATGACTAGTTAGTCGAAAATTGTTTCATATTTTGTTTCTCCAACTTTTCAAGAAATGTTTTACTCATTACCCATTACTTTTCAAAACATGGTGGATAATGTTATAGAAAGTGGGATAATTTTTTTAAAAAATAAAAATTATTAATAAAGGGGGGTTTGTAATATATAGAGGTTAATTTTATATTAAGGGGATAATATGATCATTAGGATAAGATATTATCCTAAGAGGGAGTTAATTATATTCAAAATAATTCTCTTTATTATATTCAAAAGATTTATACATTCATGGGGAGTTAAGTATTAATGAATAACTCTGAATACAATGTTTTTAAAATAAATGGACTATAATTTTTTCAAGTTATTTTTCATTTAAGTTATGGGATCTATAATTTCCATGAAGGGGGATATTGTTGAGTGAAAAGTCCAACTTCTTAATTTTCTATTCCTTTATATTTTGAAATCAAAAACACATTCTTAAATACATGTTTACTAAATTTTTATGTCCCAAGTGTTTTAGCTTTTTTTAGAAAAAATGAATTTATACTTTACATAGAATAAATTCTAAAGTATTATGAAAATAAACAATACACTCTTCATTACAATTATCATAATGAGTATGATTAGGATTATTGGACTCACCATTTTTAGATCAAAAGTTAGTATTTATTTATGTCTATCATACTGAAAAATTCATGGAAATTGGACATATATTGGCACCAATACAGTTGGACTAACACTCATAAAGAGTATCATATTGATATTGTTAAGAAAGTGCATCCTACTGCATTATGTTTATAATTAGAATATAAAAGAATTATTTCTTTCATAAGGAAAACATTTAAAACATTGATGGTTTTAATCAATATGACATTGGGCATTCATTTATTCCAAATCATTATGGGCTATTAGGTTCCAGGTGTCCAAAAATTTTGCATAAAACTCAGAAAAAAAATATGACCGTTGGGGGATCAATATGACTGTTTGGAGGGTGCAAATAAATACGAAGTCATTTGAAGAGTTTGGAAATGGTCGACAACATTTTCCCTCAATTTTTCAGAAGAATACTTAGTGTGAACATATCTTTCTTAATCATTGTATATCTTTAGAGATTTTTCATTCTAATGAAAACCTTGTCAAGTTTTCTCATTAAAAAAATTTTAATTGTTACTTTCGTCTGATCATTATGACAATGAAGGGATTCTTGGTAAAGGAATATAGTGAATCTGATCAGGGGATAGAGGGATTATGAGGATATTAAGAAAGATTCAATCATCATATCGACTGATTTTGGTGGTATGAAGACAGAGCCATTCTAATCTTTGTATGAAGTGATTTCCTTTGTAAGGAAAGACAAACAATTTTATAAGAATAAGAAAGCGGATACCTTTAGTCAAGATTGTTGAATATCTTTATCGTAAGGTTAAAAGAGTTATATTTTTAATAATACCTTGTTAGTCAATATTTATTTTAAAAAGATATTATAATATTGTTTCTAAAAGTGTTTTAATTTCTTTATAAATAATAGAAAGTGGGTAATCATATTCATCTTTCTAATCTATTTTTTTATTTGTAATGTTCTGATTATGAAAAATTAACTCTGATTAATTTGATCCATAGTGATTTTGATCTATTACTCTCTGATATAACCATACATACGATGACTCTGATTCCATAACTTTTTTAATCAGACTATAGGCCGAGCTTGATAACCTACTTAAAAAGACTTTGGGATTTTATAGTTTAATTATTTTAAAATAATTTTTTAATCTAAATTTATCCCCAGTAAGTATAGATATAGGGAGTAGATATTTCGTTCCAAATCTCATAAATAGATGATTCTTCTTCACTAGCCACATTACTAGGTGCAACAAGAATAGTTTATTCCATCACATACAATTTATTTTCATGGATTAGGATAATTTTTAAGTTCCTTTTCCATTATTATAAATTTGTACTGATGAGAATATTATCCTTATCAAGTTTTTATCATAATAATATTTTTGAATTATGTTTTATTTTTTTGTCTACATATAATATTAGTAGAATTTTAGTACTTTATCTGATAAAATTTATACAAATAAATAAATATTTTATATATTAATCTTCCACTATTTTATCAAATCCTAATAGCCATCACCATTATCATCAATATATCATGTTTCTTGGATATTATATTGATAAGGATCCACATTCCCCTTCTAATCACCAAAAATTTGGTCCTTTAATCAATTTTAATGGGTTTAAGTAGGCATTAAAAACTCTAACTTCATTAACCCACGGTTCCTTGATATGTTGAGTGGGCTCCCCGATCCATAAATCTTTAAATTGGATTTACTTAACTTTTTCCTCTTAGTGACACCAATTCATGCTTTGGAATTTAATCCTTGATGTGAACTAAGTTAATTCAACCAAAAATTTCAATTATAATTCCTCAATAATTGAAATCGCCTGAACTTTGGCTGGTCAAGTACTTTCAACTATGGTTCGATTTTAACTAAAGTAGTATAAGTCTATAAAAAATTAATATATATAATTGAGGGATTTTATATTTTATTTGTAAATTTTATATTATTATCATTATTATATTATTTTTAATTTTAAGTGGGTTTACTTAAGTGATTATCCATTTATTAGATAATATTTATTCATAATTCAATTCATTGTAGTTCTATTTTTCATGTTTGTTAATTCATTAATCCATGTGATTATGAAAAAACATCCAAAATGAAATAACCATGTAACTTGATAGAAATAAAATAATAATGTGGTATTAAAATGATATTTTACTAATGGTAATATTATCTAGTGTAGGATAAACTAACCATCTACCTAGGGAGAAAACACATTAAGCAATTTATGGTTCTTGCTTCATCTTTCCACCTGTCTAACTATATATCTCTCTTACATTGGTTTCATCTAGGATCTAAAAATTAACTTCCTCTACTATATTGATATCTCCAACCATTTCATATGATTTTACTCACATGTAGGTGATGGTAAAAAAGGATAATTTAATGAGTTTACACAAAAGAAACCATGGGTAGGCAATACCTTACATAATATGATGTCATAGGATAGATAGACAAATAATATATTTTGATAATAAATTTAATGAATCCAATCATATACAAAGGTCTTGTCTAGGCTCATAATCATCCACATGCATGAAATGAATTATGAATTTAATAAAATTAGAATTCAATTCTAATTATTCTTATTTAAGATAAATCATACTTGAATCAATTAATTATCTTCTTTATGTAATCAATTGTTTTATCTTAATTATCATTTGAATTTTCTTGAGATTCTCATCCATCACAGTTTTTAACAAATTAAATAAAATTATTTAAAACTAACTATGTACAAAATGTACCTTGGAGGAAATTTGGTGAGTGCCTATCTAAACTACCCAACATATATTATACTCATATGATATCTGGCATACATGACTTATCATGTAGTTTCACATAATTTAATATCAACTTAATGAACACACAGAACACTTGGTATTTATGTAGCATGTTAGGCCTCAATTTTCCCAGAGTAATGAATTTAATATGGACTATACATGATACATAGATCCAAACATTATGCTGAAATTAATTAGACATATATATATATATATACGACCCATCACGTGTAATGTACTATCAACTTAATGACCACACATAACACAAGTTGATAAGGTATGTACATCATAATAAATTAATTTTTAATTCTTTGTAATTTGTTAAAATCACATGGCATGTAAATTGCAGTTTACACAGTGTGTATTATTCTCACTATTTATCTATGGAATAATCCTAGGGACTTAGTGTATATCTATGCCACTGAAAAAATGGAGTACATGGAATGTGTTCTCTGAGTTACATGGCCACTATTCATATAGGTCATGTAAGAAGATACATAGCCTGTGTGTTATTTAAAGGACTATATATTCATATATGGACATTACATGGTGTGTAAACTAGTTGATTGTGTTCCAAGTTGGCACAATCAGCATTCAGTGTGTAATTAAATTCATCATGTGTAATAAATTCACATGCCTTGAATTAATTTCAAATTGATTCATTGTGAACTAAACAATTGTACATAGTGTGTAACTCTAGGTTACACGGTGTATACTCTTGTGTTGTCTAGACAGACTCCTTGGCACCTTCAAAGGATATCTTTGAATTTATTTTTCTAATAAAATAAACCAATTTGATTATATTTATGAGAAAAAATGGGAATTAAAGAGATCTAGAAATTAATATTAAAGAAGGATTAAACTTTAATTTAAAACTAATGAAAAATATGTAAATCAATCAATGGTCTTAAAATAATTATAAATAATTATTTCACTCCTCTAATGCCACTTTTATATTCTGAGCACAGTAGAAGTATCAAATAGTACATGCCCAATATTTCTTTTTTCCATGATCGATGATCAATATGATATTTACATGATGATAAACATTGTGATAAATAAAATAGAAATAGAGATTATAGATAATGGATAAATGTCGGTACTAAAGTTTTGGATCATCACATATTATTTATAAATAATTTAATAAGTTATATAATTACCTTGTGATAAATTATTTCTCTGTTGTTGGATATGACAACATATCTATGTCATATCATCATTGTGTTGTAGTAATAAAGAATAAAATCCCTCTAGTGGTGATCCATAAATATTCTATAATCCTCTGAACGTCATTGTAGGAATATTCGTGTGCTAGCATATTAGATCCATAATGCTTGCATCATTCTCTTTTGATCACCCTGAGAACCACTTCTAGGAAGGGTTATCTTTAATCTAGCAGGACTTGAGAGAATTGGTGGAGTCGGATCACTCTTTGTTCTTGAGAGCATTATTGGAGAGGGATCTCTCTAGGGCATGAGATAATTATCTTCGAATCTCATTGTGCACAACACAATAATGAATTGAATCTACATAGAAAATATTATAATTGGGTTTATATTCCAATAGAGTTATAAAATTATATTTTAAAATCTGCCCTTTATTATTTTTGTAATCCATGTTGAACCCCATGACTATAATAATAATAATAATATTATTATTATTATTATTATTATTTCTTTACATGTTCTAAACTTGAGAATTAAATTAAATATTATTTATTCAAATAATATTCAATATATGCTATTTCACATCAGACCATTAAAATCGTTCTATCATTATTATATAATATTTATCATTCCTTGAATAATGATTATTTATTTCATAAATAAATATCATGGCATTATTCACCAACAAATATATAAATATTATACCCACTAAATAGAAAATAATTAATTATTAAATATTAGTCTCACATAATATCACTGGTGTAAGAATATATGTGATCAAGAAAACGTGAATAGCTATTAAATAACATACAGGGATAATATTTATTCAACTTGTTAAATAATAAATAATAATAAATTATTTAATTGATATTTTGGACACACTTAGTGTGTGGCCCTCTAGGCCTCTTTCTAAGTGGAATTAGGGAAAGCAACATAATGTCCAAAATTAGTGTCAACTAAAATGTCAATTCACCCATCGATAAATAATTCAATACAATAACAAAAACATAATACCTGATACATATTCTTACTGTGTAATATAATCCTTTTATCACGATATCTCTATTCAAAAAGGTTGCATGCTCTTTCCATCAACCTATGTGCTTGATGTCTTTTTCTTTGACTTTACATAAATTTAACTTGTCTATAGAACACCATGTCCAAAAATTTATTTAGGATATATCATTTCCATCATAGGTCTTGATATATCAACTTCTTTAGAGAAAAAAGGTACAAATCCTTTCTCACATTATTCATTAAGAAATATTATCCATGACGCACCCAACATATCTTACCTCATCATGAACATATGTCATCATGGTTTTCATCAATACATTAATGTACATGAATTATAATAATCATTAATAATATTATTAAATTATAAGGGTCAATACACATATCCATAGATAGGAACATCCAATGATATATATAAATGTGAATTTCCAACTAGCAGGTCTCGTTCTCATAATATCTTATAGTAGATATTACCAAGGGCGTACACCATGAGAATATTCCTTAAAGTCCTATGAGTCTCCACCCATGATATCATGTATAATGTTTTCCCTCAAATTATTTCATCTGTCTATATAACATATATTTAAGAATATTGTCATGGAACTTTTGGGTTCTCATTATATTAGAGAACTCCTAAGAAATTTCAGTGTGATAGCTACACTTATGACATTATCACATATTGTGTTATGTATTAGAACAATCATGATGTGATAAAAAGTTTATTAATATTTAAAAAATTAATATAGGCTATCATAAAGTACATAGAAGTTGGATCTAAGGAACCAACTCCAACACTCATCACATGTTTTTTGTCACGGTGTGATGATTATGTTG
Source organism: Viscum album (assembly GCA_963277665.1). Taxonomy (NCBI): domain Eukaryota; kingdom Viridiplantae; phylum Streptophyta; class Magnoliopsida; order Santalales; family Viscaceae; genus Viscum; species Viscum album. The sequence continues at coordinate 617,747,481 of OY728136.1, forward strand.
GAATTTTAATATTCATAGTTGACGTGTGCTCACATGTGGGTGTGTGTGTGTATCATATATATGGTATGATTTAATTCCCTGATATTTATGTGAATGATATATTCTAAGATGATTTTTGATTCACATGTTGATGTATAGGATGATTTTGTATTTCTCATGATGCATTATATGATTGTTATCATGCTATGACTCGTCATGTTTCCCTTTTGATGATTGTTATGTATATCCATAAAAGGTGACCATTGTGGTATGATTACTCCTTTTGGGATACATTCCTAGAGTTGTGGTGGTGATGATATTATTACATGATAGCCATGTAACCTGGCCTCTATTTGATTCCTTGTGGATTTTATAGTAGATTTTGATACTCAATGCCTTGTGTATTTCTAATTATTAATTGATGCCTTATGGATTTTGGGTAGGTTACGGATATTAGTTTACTTGTGTGTGTCCAAGTATTACCTATTTCCTTGTGGATTATGGGTAGGTTTGTTTCTAAATTTCTTTTATAGTTCCAAGTAACACACCAACTGCCTTGAGGGTAAATTCTTATTGATAGTTATGACCTCTTACTGACATACTGTGCATATTTTGGTATGGAGAAAAATAAGGTTTGGTTGTGGGTTTGTGGAGGCTTGGTTAGAAAACAACCTATCAATTTTTATTGTGTGTTTATTACTTTTATTCATTTATAATAGTTATTTTCATACACTTGTAATACTTGAAAACACAAGTAAGGACACATTGGCGGTGCCCTTCTAAGTCTAATACTTACATCCTACTCAGTAATTTTGGTGTGCTTTTAGATTTCATGGGAGATCCGAGAAAGGGAAAGGGTCCCATGGTGGACAGCTGATCTTATAGGGATGGATCTTATAGTGGGAGAGAGATGAGTCCAGAGAACCATAGTTTATTTATTAGTTTATTTATCTGTTGTATTACTTTGGATAGGCTTTCCACATTGGGATCTATTTTATTTGTATGAGATATATTCCATTTATTTATTTCCACATGATAACTTTGATGTTTTATTATATTATTTATTGTTGTTATTGATCTTATGACATGATACAGAGGGTACAGTCACCCCATTAGCATCCTAATACCCAAACCACTATTCAGAAACCTATTTCATATAGGGAGATGCGCATGAGGTCATGTGACTTTCAGGTTCAGACCCGATAGTTCAGTTTGAGATGTTACAAAATGGTATCAGTGGATCTTGATTGACTAATTTTTTATAATTTTTTTGTGGGATGGGAAAGGAAAGAAAAGAGATAGGATGATTAGTACTCAGGTCGTAGAATTATGATAGTGCCTTTCCACCACTACATAGTAGACAACTAAGTTTCCATAAAGTGGGGAATATTAGGTTTTTCATTTGATGTTGATTAAATTCACCTTGGGTGATCCAAATTATGTTGATATGTAATTTATGGGATCTCTATTTCATTAAAACATAATAACTTTTCATATAGGTTCACATTCCATATATATACTTGATGTTATTCATCATTATAGTTCTTAATTAAATTCATTGATTTGTGATAACTATTCAGGATAGTTTCTCCTTGTTTGATATATGTGATTCCATGATATTGTGATATTTCATTATTGGCATTGATTACTTTAATTGATCATTCTATTGTGTTAGTATATATATATAAAGAATGTGACTAATTTGTAGGTATAGATACCAGGGATAGTGCTAAAATCGGTATACCTTGGGATAAGGGTAGACTCCTAGTAGAACCTTGTGTGATCCCATATACTGATTAGAGTTTATCCTAATGACACTATTTCTTTTATAAAGTGTTTCCTTCACATTACAAGAGATTTCACCTAGACGTGGTCTTATAGGACTACTTGGGAAGTGGGTTGGAATACTTCTAAAAGGGATTATGTTTCTACTTTACTATTTTATGTGTAAGAGAATGTAGTTGAGCATGCTCCCACACCTTCTATATGGTTTAATAAGCAAGACCGCGTCAACCAAAAGTCTTTTTCTTAGTGTATATCCTAGGAATAGGAATTCATAACTATGGTCAAATATTCCCTTAATTAAACTCCAATGTTCTTCATCTTTCTATGGAACTAGAGTCCCCCAATATATTGAATAATGGGTTAAAATTATTGTGGATCTTTGACCTAGTAGAGACTCTAAAGGATTAGTAAGTTAAGCTAAAAGGGGCTCATGTCGGCTACTCAAACCATTTCAATTCCCTCATATCATATGGATCCAACCGACATGATGGGGACCAAGGTAAAAATTGATGAATTGTAGAGGAAGGGTTTTATTAGACCAAGTACTATATTATGGGGTGCAATAATTTTGTTCACCAAGAAGGAAAACCATAATATTTGTATATGTGTTGATTACTGGAAGCTAAATTAGGTGACAATGAAGAACCAATATTTGTTACCTAGGATCGATGATATTTTTTTATCATCTATAAGGATCCTGGTGGTTCTATATGATTGATCATAGTTCTGGATATTACCAGTAATGAGATAGAGAGAAGTATATTCTTGATATAGTGTTTTCGAGTAGTTATGGATTGTATGAGTAATTGGTAATGTAATTCAGGATAATGAGAACATTGACAGTGTTAATGGACCTCATGAAAAAGATATTAAATCCAAAATTGGAATTATTCATCATAGTTTTTATTGAATATATCCTCATCTACTTATCAAAAAAAGTAAAACATGCTAGGAACCTCGAGATAGTCTTGAGTATGCTTCAAGCATACAAGCTTTACGCTAAGATGTCAAAATGTGAATTTGGGATTAGAGAGGTGAGGTTACTAGGACACGTGGTGTATGAGCCTAGTATATCTATATACCCATATAAATTTTAGGTAATCATGTCTAAGACATATCCTTAGAACATGTTTGAGATTAAGAGATTCCAAGGTTTGGAAGGATATTACCGATGGTTTATCGAGGACTTCTCCAGACTATCAGCACCCAAAAAGACACTTCCAAATAAGGGAGTGGGGTTAAAATGGTTGAATCAATATAAATATTTTTCCATAAGCTAAAGAGAAGGTTAAAAATGGATCCAGTTTTGACACTCCCTAAGCCTTGTATTAGTTATGAAGTATACTGTGATTCATTAGGATTTGGACTGGGAGCAGTGTTGATGTAGAGATAGTGGGTTGAATCCTATGGGTCTCATAATCTATGAAACCAGGAGATAAAATACCTTACACATGGACTATAGCGGGTATCATTATTCCATGCTCTAAATTGTGGTGACACTATCTCTTTGGTGAGAGATTTTTTGTTTATAGGGATCATGAAAGACTTTTCTATATCTTCACACATGTGGAACTAAATCTGAGACAGAGACATTGGGTTGAGTATCTATAGACATTCAATTTTGATATGATGTATATGCCTAGAAAAGGTAATGTCATTGTAGATTCTCTTAGCCGCAAGACATAGGTTGAGAAAGTGCTTGGTGAGAGTTCCTCATGGGAGTAGTGGTTCTTAATGATATTATTGGATGGTTGGAGTATGTATGCCTATGAAGACAAAAATTTATATTTATTTTTATCCCTTGGTAGTAACATCATCATTTGTGGGATAGGTAAAGGCTAAACTGGAGTTGAAATCCTAGTGTGTTGTAATGAGGTAACAACAAGCTGGTGGTGATTCAATGCCTGCATGGTCCATAGACAGTTATTATATGATCATGTTTCATGGGAGAGTAGTATTCCTTGATCCCATAAGAGATTAGATGATGAGTTATTACCATAAATCTTGATGGGTTTTTCATCCTGGTGTAACTAAGATGTATCATAACTCTAGGAAGTAGTTCTAGTGGATAGTATTAAAGAGATATATTATTGGTTTTGTCTCTGAATGCCTTAACTCTCAGAGGGTGAGGTCGAACACTAAAATTATGGTGTGTTGTTTCACATATTCCTAATACCTATGTGGAAGTGGGAGGATGCCATGACAGAATTTATGATGGGGTTACCCAAGACCCTAAGGATTCATGAATCATTCTAGTGATTTTCTATTTTCTAGAAAAATCCTCTCACTTCTTCTCGATCAAAGAGACTCCCTCAGTGGAGGATTTAGGAAAGTTTTATGTCTGAGATATTGTACTCCTACATGGAGTTCCATTTAGAATTATTTTAGATAGATACACACAAGTTTTACATTGCACGTTTGGAAGGGATTGTAAAAATACCTTGGGAATCATATGATATTAAGAATGGTGTACCATCCTTATACTAATGGATTGCCTGATTATAATATACAAATATTGGAGGATATTCTATGATTTTTCATTTTAGACTTTGGTTGATCATGGGATGATCACCAATCTCTTATTGAGTTCTCATATAATAATAGTTACCAAGAATCTATTCAAATGGAACCTTATGAGGCTATTTATAGGAGGATGGGTCACTCATCACTCTATTGGCATGAGGTAATGACCTGACCTAGGTTACCATCAAACCTAGAACCCAACACATTACATCAAATACCTGAATGGAATTCTCGATCCCCATGGGCTGGCAACAACCACTCGTGCATCGAACAACAAACCATAGGGAACAATTTCTCCCAACATGAACAAACATATGTCATACCTATATACAGAGAAATAAAGAATAACAGAAATATAATAATTATATGTCATAACAATAAGAAAATAGAAGAAACAAAACAACTATAAATGTATCCAAAATATCAGAGAGACAAGTCCAACTGGAAAGGAATAAAACCAAATAGGTACACCATGTTATAGTCTAGACGAACTCCCACCATCTCACCGCCAGCTACCCAACTCAGAGGACACAAAGCCTCATCACCTCATTGTAGTTCCATACATTTCCCTACACTAGAAGACATAAAAATGTCTATGCGTAAATGAAGAGGTGCATAGGTTGTAATGTAACAGGATCAATAGGATCCCACCTTGGAGTTCCATAACAAGTCTTTTTATAATAATTCATGTATGCTCATTTTAAATAAAACATGGAATGATAATCAGTAAAGCAGTTTTATAGAAAACATGGTAAAAATTTCCCTTTTTTATAGTTCTAAAAAAAGCAGGTATATCAATTTCAAAGAACAATTTTCCATATCATCTTTCAAAAGAATCAATATGTATATCAAGGATAAAACAAAATAGCTACGAAGTACAAATCAAAAGTAGCATCACAGGTATCACAGCACCAAGGAATAAAATTGGTCAGGCTAAAAGACCACTCATACCACAATCAATCAAGTTCACAATTCGGTTCCTAGAACACAGTCCTAGGAAGTAGAAGAATACCCCATGAATAACCCCCCTAATAATGTTGATATTAGTCCCCCAGAACAATGGGCCTAGAAAATAGAGGAAGTCCCCATTAACAAACCTACCAATAATCACAAACCATTGGATGATGGCCTCAATCCAAACCTTCAACCTAAGTACCCAAGGTAACCCATGTACTCATTTTCATAATTCATTCCAATACATTAAAAACCATTTCAAAAATCCTTTTAAATTCTTGGAAGATACCTCTTTTCCTTCTATTAATCAATAACCAGGGAAAACCTAATTTTTTTTTAAAACCATTTTCAATAAACACAAAATAATCATGCCAATTCCTTTTATAAATCAATTTATAAAGGAAGAACAATGTGGTTCATCAACATAGGCTTAAATAAAAAACCACCTACCTCATAACTCAGGTCTCACACACATGCAATGAAATACACCAATAATGAAAACCCAAAAACATATAAAAAGTCCCTATAATCCAATACACATATCAATATAGATTCAACTTAGATAAAATGGGGTCAGAAAAAAGGAGGAAATCCACATACCTCAACAACGAACACCCGCTGCACCACAACTAACAAAGGAATGACCTTTGGAATAAGATCACACAGCGAATTTGGAAGAACACACGAAGAAATTCCAATTTCATACCAACATATCCGATAATGCTACTCAAGGTTGTTAGGGTGGCCAATGTCAACGAATAAGAGGAAATATCACTCAAATAGAGATATGCACAGTAACTGAAATGAAGATAAAATGTTGAATGGATTGATCATGATGGAACAGTTTCTCCAAAAAATGACAATAGATGAACCTTGGGTCAATAAAAAAGGAGAACTAATGGCTGAAATGGGCACTCAAAACCATACAATTCCCTAAAAATCACTACTTTGTAAATTACACAATGTTTAATTCCATTACACTTTGTGACATCCATAGTGTTCATGTAAACTTAAAAATCAGTAACATATGATTAAAATATGACCTTAAAATAAATTGATATATGAAATGACTTTTCACATCTTATAACCTTTCATAGTGTGAATCATTTTCATGAAATGCACCCAGTGATTGTTACAAGGTGTGTATCCTAGTTACATAACATGAAATTATTCTACATCCAATAGAAAATCCAGAAAACAGCATTTTAAAACCTCATACCAAAATGAAAACTTGGAGAGAGGGAAAACTTACTCGATAAAGGTACTGGGATGTTATAAACTCCCCACAATAAATACTTTCTATCCCCAAGAAGTCATGTGGAACATGTAATCACTGGAAAAAGATGAGGACACTAAAACCTCGTCAAAGACTTGTGTTCCCAAGTCTCATGAGAATCTAATCTATATTTATATAGAACTATGACCACTAGAATTGAATTCTCACACAATACTTTCACTTGAGATTCAATTATCTCAACTGGTTTCTCAAAAACAGAAACATTGAGCTCTAACTCAATTTCTTCCCAAAACAGAATGTGAGTTGGATTAGGATGATACTTCTTGAGCAAATGTATGTGGAAAACATCATGAATACTTGAAAATGTACTAAAACTTCTAACTGGTAAGAAACCTTCTTAAGATGCTCAGTGAACTCAAATGGTCCAACATATCTCAGAGCTAATTTTCTATGTTTTCCAAGCCGACAGTGACTCAACTGAGAGGAAACATTCAATAAAACCCAATCGCAAATAGAAACCTACAAAGGAAGACATTGCCAATCCATATAGATTTTCTATCGACTCGAGGATGTAACTAGAAATTTATGTACATATTGAATCTTCACTGACATCTCCTGAACCAAACTTGTTTCAATGAAAGATACTTTACCCACCTCATCCCAATAAAGAGGTGATCTTCACGGGAAACCATACAACGCCTCAAAGGGATACATTCTAATCGATGATTGATAAATATTGTTATAAACAAACTAAAAAAGTCCCATATTTCTATCCCAAGATCCACTGAAATCCAAGACATAGGAATAAAACATATCCTCCAGGATCTAAATCACCCACTCTGTATGACTGTCTATCTGTGGATGGTAAGTTGTGCCCTACTTGACCTGAGTTATAATGCCCTGGCCCTAGTTACCCAGAGTTGTTGCATTATTACATAACATTGTAATGATCTCAATAGATCATGTCTCGAAAGACCGATTAGTTTAGTAGCCTTGGAAGTACTAGATACATACATAAATTTTACATTACATCATGAAATAAATAAAAATAACATTGTGCCCACTTTTAAACACACTCATATATGTTGTCCTTTCCCTACATGTTAAACATAATATAATTCTTCGCATCCTGGGAAAAGAAAATATAAGAAAGGGGTGATCTCAGATGCTCGGTAGGGATAACAATATAGAGGGAACTATCATAAATAATCATAAAAAATTAAGTCAATGTATAAGACTAAAACACAATCCTTTTAAACATAAAATTAATCATAATATGGAAAAGATAAATCAAATAATTTCATTTACATATTCACATGGATATTATACTAGTCGAATAATTATATGCAATATCAATATCCAATTTTATAATTATGTAATGTATAATGCTGGACATCATAACCACATAGTCAAGGCCTCATGCCAAGACTGCAAATAAGATTTTGTGAAGTCCTTGTGCCAAGACACTAGTTTGTCTCATGAGACCTACTAATGCATCAAGGATCTATATCAAGCTCCATAAGTCACTTACTAAGTCCAATGCATTCCTTATATGAAAAGGTTGAATAATAATCTAAACATTCGTATTAAAACTAGCGTACAAAATGTAAATATTTTAACCACAAACCATGAATGGTATAAAAATATCACATCCACAGTCAATCATAACTCATTCAATAAAATATGGAAGATTGTATTATAATAAATTAACCTCAATCAAGAATAATTATGGATATTTACATAGATTAAAATAATCATCAAAACTATTTGAGAGAAATATACCCCTTTTTCTTGAAAACATTTAAAAGTCTCACTATTTATCAAGAAGCTGTTTAAAATATATTTTTTGAATCAAAGTGTCCCATGCCACTATAAAGAATTTAAAAAGAAATTTTAATTTTAAAACATTAATGTCCATATAAATAAATCCTTAAAACAATTTTTAAAACATGATCATAAATGAGAGAGATATAGAATAAATCTTTAAAACATTTAAAATGATATTTTAGTTAGAGTTCCTAACCAAATGAGAGACACTTGAATACAAATAATTGAGGTCATAAATACATTATAATATCATGAGAATAAAGGGATTCATGATATACTATGTCAATGTATAGTATATACACTATATAAAAGTGAATTGGTGTATAACAACAATGAAGCCTCAATGGAATGTAATTTGAGATGAAATCCATTATAAAGACAGTTTCTTTAGGTTAAGGATAAATAAATGACATAATTTTGTGTGAAAAATATAGATACACTTCATATGATTGGATATTTAGTGTAAATAAATCAAAGTAAATTCACACATATTCTTGTAAAAACAAAACCAATGACTTGGATGTTTATCTCAATGAATAGAAATTGAGTTAAAATTACTCTTATCAAGGTCAAATCGATGACTAGAGAATTTATAAATGGAGTGATTATGTGTATAAAAAGTATATCCACACAAAGGGGAGTATAAATTACTACATAAGTAAATAAATAGTGATTTCACACATAATCTTGGAGTAAAATAATCAATGAAGTTTGTGTAAAACCAAATGAGTGGAAATTGAAATTTGAAATTCCCTTACTGATTTTGTAACTTATGAAAAATACACCCCATGAAATAAGGATCATAAAATAATGATGTAAATACCCCTAAATTAAAGTATATTACTCAAATAATACAATCATGGGTAGTAAATACACCACACAAAAGGTAATAGTGTCAAATATAGAATGAATCTCATGGGAATAAAAGTGAGATGAAAACCCCTTTTTGTAATTTTCCTTAGTATAGGTTAGGTTAACCTCATGTATAATGGTTAAATCATTGTTATTAAATTATATAATAACCAAATACATAAATATTATATCATATATGATCTTATAATATTGCTTTGTTAATGATATTTCAGTAGTATCATTATTTTAGGTGTTAACTGTTTCATTTTCATTTATATGTTTTGTTATGTAAGTCATGTTTGTTATGTATAAGATGTATTTTATTCATATATATAATGATATTATGTTATTAAACATTATTTTTAAATCATCAAATGAAAATTATTCTTGAATGGTTACGATGGAGAATGAATCTTATCACGTTTGTTGAGACGGTAATCTGTACGTACACACGAGCAACAATACCATTCAATTGATGGTAAAATCGTATGTAATTAGAATTTATAACATATATAAATAATCATTAAAATGTTTTATTTATTATTTACAACAATTTTACACATTATTATACCCATCTAAATAATGAAGTGTTAAATAACAAACTACACCATGACGTGGAGACGGTAAATCGTATGTATGCATGTATGGTGACTTTGTCATTCATAGGATGGATAGACTAATTAATATGGTTTTACCATATTTATAATAAAATCATAGTATGTAGAAGTTACTAGAGTTATTATTTTGGTATGGAAACAACAAAGAAAGTGTAAGTGGAAGAAGAAAATAACTTTTAAAGAGGTGGTGAAATTATTACCTCTTCTTCGGGTGCTTCCTTTTGATTTGATCTAAAGGGATCCTTATGTTGGATTTTTTATCAAATTAAGGCCTATAGGTTGAATTTAGGGTATTTTGGAGGATAATTGATCAGGATTAGTCCGGGACAAGTGGCTTTATAGGTGTGAAATTTAGATAAGGGGAGGTACCCTTTTATAAGAGATGTGAGGGACACTTTAGGAAAATCTTGAAATATTATTTTATTATATAATCCTTTTCAGTTTATAATGGCTCAAAATGGATTTATTTTGAGGATAAGGTAGTTATGGGTCTAAATACCTTCAACCAATAGGTTTTAAAAAAGTTTTGGTCACTGTATTAACCTTATCTTTTAAATTTAACTCTTTGTTAATTTGTTTAACTTTTACCATGTCTTCTTATATTATTACACTATATGGTTAATAAACTTACTATAAACAACCATGAGAACCTAATGTGATTAATAAATGATATATCTATAATTATATATGTCCTTTGTCCAAACCTTAGATTTTTATGAATATTATATCTTTTAATAATATAATATTTGTTTTAAAAACTCATTTATGTCAATTTTGACACTATTTAGTATTTGGTTTTTGTGAAAGTCATAAAAACATTATTAATTCAAAAAAATCATTGAATCAACCCCAAAATGTCATATTAATCTAGAAAATTCGTGTAATTCATCAAAAGTTTCAATTTACAATTATTTTGATATTTATAATATCAATTATTTTAATATTTCATTAATAAGATAATTAGTGCATCATAACTGTGTCATAACTAAATTTAATTATATAATGTCTAAAATTTATAAATAAAATACCATGATGTAGGAAATATTTTTATATTTCTAATGAATATTTATAGTCAAACTTATTTTATGTATAAACCTATATTAAAAAAATTTTAGTTATGAAAATTTGAATTTAACACTTTTAACTCTTCTTTAAATAAAATAATAATAAATCTATTAATCTAATCCAAGTGGACCAAAAAGGATCATATTTTATTCCTGAGGTTTATTTTGGTCGAAAACACTTATCCAATAGAATTAGTACATGTTTTAAGGATATTATAATATCATTTTTACCTTTAATTACTCTATTTACTTTTAACCATGGTAAATAAAATTCAAAAGCTATTATTCTCCAAAAATTATTTTCATCTTATTGAACCTCATTTTACTTAATGATTTCAAATATTTCACTATGATTTTTGAAATTCAATTCATAGAAGCGGTAAAATTTCGTTTTATGAAAAGTTCCTAACGTGCCTAGAAGGTGGGTAAAAAATGTTAAACAAATTCAATAAAATTTTATACATATAATTTTATTATAAAATGACTCCAATTAATTACATTGAACTAATATAGGTATTATGTATCTATTTTTAATTCAAATTAATTTAAATGAAATAAATAATTATTTAAATAAAAAGTCAGTTTTTAAACAACAACGTAGTGTTTTTCACTATTCATCAAAAATTGAAAGTTTTCATAAAAATACAAAAAATTCACCCTAAGATAATTTTGATATTATGAATCCAAAAATGATTTCTATTTTACCATATTCAAAACATAGAAGTTGCAATAATTAATTTAAAATTTATTCTCATTGTCAAAACCAGAAAGCGGGTTTTTGAGAAGTAAAGATTATCAAAATATTGATATGTGTTTATATACAATTAAAAATTCAAATTACTTCCAATAACCAACATTGGATTAAATGATAAAAATATAATATAATTATACTTCAAAACCATTCAACTGTATAATTTAACACTATAAATTATTTTGATTAAAAAAGATTTTTCTAATTAAAATTTAGTATCTTTCACTATTAATCAAAATATGAAAGTTATCAGAAAAACACCAAAAAATTATCCAAACTAAATTTCTATATACCACTTCTAAAGAAGAATTTAATTTCATAAAATTAAAAATATAAAAGTGTCAAATATTGGATTAGAAAGGGATCTCCATTAAAAGGCGGAAAAACTGCATTTTTTAAAAAATATTTCTTTTATTTGAAAATTTGAAATTGTCCTTATATTATGTATAAGAAACGCAAAATATTAATGTTAAAATTATATGGGATATATATAAAATTCTAAATTGTTTTATTAATATTCATAACCGCTTTTTAAATGGCTAGTTTGATAGGTTGTGGTGTGCATGAACTCAGTGTTGCGTACATCGCACTCGATTGTATTGTTCAAATAGAAGCATACTAGGGAATCTTGGGGTGTCACATTCTTTACTCCTTCAATAAATTTAATCCTCACAATTTGAAATTTTTATTTGGAAATAAAAGTTAAAAAAATAGAAAATACCATTGTATAAAACCCACATCTGGAATAGGGTTAGTAAATTTTAGTCTTAATAAGAGGGAAATTGAAATGAAAACGCCACCACCAAATTAGGATTTAAAATAGGAGAACATTGGTGGAAATTATAATTAGTGTAAAAACATAAATATTTATAAGGATTTATTGAGGTCATCAATCACAAACAATTGAATGGTAAATTGAGGGCCTCAAAGCCATAAATTTATGGTGAATAACATAAGGTATTAGGATAACACATTTTAGGGTTTAAGAACCTTTCCCTAAAGTTTAATAATTAATTCCTTTATAGAATAAGAAAAAAATAATTTATAAGCAGAATTCCATACTTTAATTAATTTCTACCACAAACTCATCTATCACTCCAAATGATTAGTATTCTAGATGACTTAGTCACACCAGAAGTGCTAGAATCAACTTACAGAGAATCACATAATCCACAAAGGATAGACTATATATTTCTTCTATCTTTAGAGATTAACCAAAACCAAAATGGTTAGTACAAGATTAGATGATTCCCAAAAAGGGAAATACTTTAGAGAAAGAAATACTAATAATAATTTCTAAAATTAAACTAACAATACCCAAAGATCAATAAATACCATTCAATAAACAATTTTCCTTAAAATCCTTCAATATAATCCAAACTAATATTGAAACCCAAAACTCAAAAGAATTTGATTAAGTGGTCTTCCACGTTAAATTGTATCTCCAAATAACATCGACTACTCTTAAAGTTACATACTTAAAAGTAGTTAACCTAATAATATATTCTCTATGATAGGATAATAATTTCCATAAATAACCTAAATCACTATAAGTCCACAATAAAAACATAGATAAAAATCCACCATTACTCCTCAAATGAAATCTCATATTATTCTATTTTCCTTAGGCATATAGTGTTCCCAATAGAGTAAACATATTCCAAAATAACATTTATCACTTAATCACCAAATCATTTTCCTATAATAAGGATATCCATTTGATAAATATAAGATCCCAAATAAAATTATTATTGATCAATAACACCATTTAAATAAAAATAATTTGTCACACTAAAAAGGGACTTCACGTAGTCCAGTGGTAGGTGATAAATCCCAATCGCACTTTGGTTGTTGGTTCGATTCACACAGCTTTATCCGACGTGATGGGTTGTCACACGGTCTGCGTGTTTTCATTTTTCAAAAACAATATTTTAAAAAATTCCCAAAATGGGATAAATTCCTCTAAATAACTATAACATAATTTTACCACAAATTTTATCTCATACCTTGCATTTTCATCCCAAAATTTAATAACTTGTAATTGCCTCAAATTCAAGGATAATATAAACCCAAATGGTTATTTATAACTATATACATAATATAAAAGATAATTGTTCATCAAATAGTATTTTCACATAACAAATTGTAGGGTTACACATACAAGAGAAAATTATTCCAAAGTAATCCCATCAACAAAGAGCACTAATACTTTTTAACATTTCTCTATCCATTTATTTCCACATAGGTTCTTCATTAAACAAGAGGTTATCCTATAGAATAGGGAATTTACTCGGGTAATGCCCAGGTCCCCTACATTTATGGAAAATTAGTGTAAATGAATTCTTGGGATCATTTTTATTTTCATACATAGTACTCTTCATTTTTACCTAGTAATTCTTAACTTTATATCCTTCTTTCCCACACATAAATAATCTCTTTGTTCCATTGAGACACTTTCCTAGGAGTCTCCTTCCACATTTCCCGCATGATAGAAATTGAGATATCTTTTCTCCATGGTCTCTACTACGGGAGCTCTTATCATTCACCTCCTTTCACTTCTTTATTGAGTCTAGGAGTTAATTAATATATATTTTATTGACCATATTTATGGAAAACTGATTCATCATGAATACGATATCCTTTATTCTTATCAACATTCCATTTTGTTGCTCATTTCCACCAACATTCCCACCTTGTACATCATGTTCAATGTTACTATGAATTCATTGGATTCTAGCCATTGACTAAAACCAGAAATCATTGTGTGAGTAAAAATATTCATAAAATAATTTAGAGAATATCATGACACATTATTTTCAATCTAAACACCTTATGATTAGCCAAGGTTATTTAACCTCATTTTATATTAAAATCCTTCTAATCTGTTTGTAAATAAATTGTGAATTATCCTAAAAATATCCTTCAGGAGTTTCATAACCAAGAGTGCAGCAAGGCCCGTTGTCGTGCACCATTTCCCATTCGAGTCTAGCTCAAAGAGGTGTTTTCGGATTTTACCCCTAGGTACATCTATGCCAAAAATAACTCTACCTAATCATATCCAGACAGAGATGTATTGCTTGGAAAACCCACATAATATTTACATTGTCAAAAATTTTGGATGTTCCTCTATACTAATCCCCAAAGTCTATCTTAGGGTAATGTTCTATTATAAGAGATTTTCTAAATCTAGTTTACAAGGTTTGTACAAAAAAATTCTCTGATACCAACTATAATGCCTTGTCCCTGGTTACCCAGAGTCAGTGTATTATTATATAACATTGTCATGATCTTAAGATATTATGTCTCAAAAAAACAATTAGTTTAACATCCTTGGAAGTACTAGATACATACATACATTTTACATTACATCATGAAAAAAATAAAAACAACATTGTGCCACATTTTGAACACAATCATATCTGTTGGACTATCCCTACAGGTTAAACATCATATAATTCTTCACATCCTTGGAAAAGAAAACATAAGAAAGTGGTGAGCTAATATGCTCGGTAGGGATAACAATATAGAGGGAACAATCATAAATAATCATAGGCATTTAAGGCAATGTAGAAGACTAAAACACAATCCTTTTAAACATAAACTTCCGCATAATATAGAAATGATAAATTGAATAATTCCATTTACTTATTCAATGGATATTCTACTAGTCGAATAATCACATGAAATATCAATATCCAATTTCATAATGATGGAATGCATAATGTTGGACATCATAACCACATAGTCAAGGCCTCGTACCAAGACTAAAAATAATATTTTTTCAAGCCCTTGTTCCAACACACTAGTTTGTATCATGAGACTTGCCGACTCATCGAGAAGCTATAACGGGATCCACCCATCACTTACTAAGTCCAATTCATTCTTCATATAAAAAGGTTGAAACATAATCTAAACATTCGTATTAAAACTAGCATATTAAATGTCAATATTTTTACCACCTATTATGAATGGTATAAAAATAGAACATCGACAGTCAGTCATAAATCATTCAACACAATATGGAATATTTTGTTATAATAAATTAACTTAAATCGAGAATAATTAAGGATATTCACATAGATGAAAACAATCATCAAAACTATTTGAGAGAAATATCCCCCTTTTTCTTAAAAACATATAAAAGTCTCACTATTTATCAAGAAGTCCTTTAAAATAGATTTTTGAATTAAAGTACCCCATACTACTTTCAAAATTTTAAAATGAATTTTAATTTTAAAACATTAATTTCCATATAAATAAATCCTTAAAACCATTTTTAAAACATGGACATTAATGAGAAAGATTTAGAATGAATATTTAAAACATTTAAAAAGATATTTTTGTTAGAGTTCCTAACCAAATGAGAGACACTTGAATACAAATAATTTTGGTAATATAAACTTGATAATATCATGATAATAAAGGGATTCATGATATACTGTGTCAAAGTACAGTATACACACCATATAAAAGTGAATTGGTGCATAACAACAAAGAAGTATCAATGGAATGCAAGTTGAGATGAAATCCCTTATAAAAAATGTTTCCTTAAGTTAAGGATAAATCAATAACATAATTATATGTGAAAAATACAAATACACTCAATATTATTGGATATTCAGTGTAAATCAATCAAAGTTAATTCACACATATTCTTGTTAAAACAACACCAATGACTTAGATGTTTAACTCAATGAATTGAAATTGAGTTAAAATTACTATTATCAAGTTCAAATAGATGACTTGAGAATTTATAAATGGAGTGATTATGTGTATAATGATTAAATACACACAAATGGGAGTGTAAATTACTACATAATTAAATAAATAGTGATTTCATACATGATCATGGAGTAAAATAATCAATGAAGTTTGCGTAAAACCGGATGAGTGGAAATTGAAATTTGAAATTCCCTTACCGATTTGGTAACTTATGAAACATTCACCCCATGAAATAAATATCATAAAATTATGATGTAAATATCCATAAATTAAAATATATTACACTAATAATTTAATCATGAGTAGTACATACACCACACAAAATTTAATAGTGGAAAATATAGCATGAATCTCACAGGAATAAAAGTAAGATGAAAACCCCTTACATTGTAATTTTCTTTAGTATAGGGTAGGTTAACCACATTTATAATGGTTAAATTATAAAAGAACCAAACAGATAAATATGATATCATATATGATCTTCGAATATTTCTTTGTTAATGATATTTCAGTAGTATCATTGTTTTGGTTGTTTACTGATTCGTTTTCCTTTATATGTTTTTTTACGTAAGTCATGTTTGTTATGTATAGGATGTATTTGATTCATATCCAGAATTATATTATTTTATTAAACATTATTTTTAAATCATCAAATGATAAATATTCTTGAATGGTTATGATGGGGAATGAATCTTATCGTGTTTGTGGAGACGGTAATTCGTACGTACGTACGAGCAACAATATCATTCAATTGATAGTAAAATTGTATGTAATTGGATGGTATATCATATATACAGAATAATTAAAATGTTTTATTTATTATTTACATCAATTTTATTCATTATTATACCCATTGAAATTATGAAGTGTAGAATAACAAACTACACCACAACGTGGAGACGGTAAGCCGTACGTATGCACGTATAGTGACTTTGTCCTTTGTAGGATGGATAGAATAATGAATATGTTTGTATAATATTTATAATAACATCACAATATGTATAAGGTAATGGATTTATTATTTTTTTATGGAAACAACAAATAAAAATGAATTGGAAGAAGAAACGATCTTTGAAAGAGGTGGTGAAATTATTACCTCTTCTTCAGGTTCTTCCTTTTGATTTGATCAAAAAGGCTCCTTTTGATTACTTTATGATCAAATTAAGGACTCTAGGTTGAATTTAGGGTAGTTATTAGAATATCTGAGTAGGTTTTGGATGATCTAAATGGATTTTGAGGTGTTAAATTAAGAGAATGGGAAGTACCCATTTATAAGAGAGGTGAGGGACACTTTAGGAAAAGATTGAAATGTTATTTTATTATATAATAATTTTCAGTTTATAATGGCTAAAAATGGATCTATTTATAGGATAAGGTGGTTATGGGTCTAAATACCTTCAACCAATAGGTTTTATATAAGTTTAGGTCACCATATTAACCTTGTTATTTAGATTTAACTCTTAGTTAATTAGTTTAACTTTTACCATATCTTCTTTTATTCTTACACCATATGGTTAATAAAGTTACTATAAACTACCCAGAGAACCTAAAGTGGTTAATTAATGATATATTTATCATTATATAAGTCCTTTAACTGAAACTTATATTTTTATGAATATTATACCATTTAATAGTATAATATTTGTTTTAAAAACTCATTTATGTCAAATTTGACGCTATTTAGTATATGGTTTTTGTGAAAGTCATAACAGTATGATTACTTCGAAAAAAATTAATTCAATCAACCATAACATGTCATATTAATTTATAAAATTCGTGGAATTCATCAAAAGTTTCAATTTACATTTATTTTGATATTTATAATATCAATTATTTTAATATTTCATTAATAAGGTAATTATTTATCATCATTGTGTCATAAATAAATTTAATTATTTAATGTCTAAAGATTATAAATAAAATACCATGATGTAGAAAATATTTTTAGTTTTTTAATTAATATTTAATGTCTAATTTATATTATTTATAACCCTATATTAAAAATGTTTTCATTATGAAAATTTGAATTAAACACTTTTAACTCTTCTTTAAATAAAATAATAATAAATGTCATACTCTAATCCTAGTAGACCAAAGAGGATCATATTTTATTCATAAGTTTTATTTTGGTCGAAAATCACTTATCCAATAGAATTAGGACATGTGTTAGGGTAATTATAATACCTTTTTTCCTTTATTTCCATATTTACTTTTAATCGTGGTAAATGAAAGTCAAAAGTAACTATTCTCTAAAAAATTATTTTAATCTTATTGAACCACATTTTACTTAACGATGTATACCATGTATCTTTGATTTTTGAAATTTAATTTAAAGAGATGGTAAAATTATGTTTTATGCAAATTCGCTAATGTGCCTAGAAGGTGGGTAAAAACGTTAAACAAATTCAATAAAATTTTATACATATAATTTTATTATAAAATTACTCCAAAGAATTACATTGAAATAATATAGGTATAATGTGTCTATTTTTACTTAAAATTAATTTAAATTAAATAAATCATTATTTAAAGAAAAAGTCGGTTTTTAAACAATAACGCGATGTTTTTCACTATTATTCAAAAACTGAAAGTTTTCAGAAAAATTACAAAAAAATCACCCTAAGATAATTTTGATATTATTAATCCAAAAATTATGTCTATTTTAAAAAATTAAAAACATATAAGTCAAATTAATTAATTTAAAATTAATTACTGTTTTCAAAACAAGAAAGTGGGTTTTTGAGAAATAAAGACAATCAAAAGATTGATATGTGTTTATGTCCAATTTAAAAGTAAAATTACATCAAATGACCAAAATTGGATTAAATGATAAAAATATAATATAATTATACTTTAAAACCATTCAAATTTATAATTTAACACTATAAATTATTTTAATTAAAAAAACTTTTAATTAAAATATAGTATCTTTCACTATTCATCAAAATATGAAAGTTATCAGAAAAACACCAAAAATTTATCCAAACTAAATTTTTATATCTCACTTATAAAGAATAATTTTATTTCATAAAATTGAATATTAAAAAGTAACAAATATTGGATTATAAATGGTTCTCCATTAAAAGGTGAAAAAACTGCATTTTTTTTAAAAAAAATCTTCTATCTAAAAAATTGAATTTGTCCTTATATTATGTCTAAGAAACTAAAAAATGAATGTTAAAATTATATGGGATATATATAAAATTCTAAATGTGGTTATTATTATTCATAACCTCTTTTTAAACAGCTAGTTTGATAGGTCTTGGTGTGCTTGAACTCGGTGTTGTGAACATCAAACAGTATTATATTATTCAAAGAGAAGCGTATCGTGGAAGATTAGGGTGTTACATGAGTTACCACCACCTCTTGGAGACTCATCTAGAACCTAAATGTAAACCTAGTATCCCTATCCAAAATAATTAAATGAGAACTCCCATGTAACCTCGCAATCTTTTACACATATATCTTACCAAGATCTTCAACATTAGTGGTATCTTTGATTGGAATGGAATAAGATGACAACGTAAAACGATAAACAAATACCCAAATAGCATTCCTCCCTCGAGGAGTTCATGATAATCCAACAAAAAAATCCTTGGATACCTCTTCTCATTTTTAGACCTGCATTGGAAGAGACTAAAGAACCCCAGAGTGTTTCTAGTACCCTTCCTTTTTCTGTTGGAAGGTGTAACAACGAGAAACATAATTTGTAATGTTAGCATTCATACCCAGCCACAAGAATCATTGTCTCATGTCATGATACATCTTCGTGGTTCCTAGATGATTGTCTCGTGAAGACATGTGAAAATTAAAAAATAATAAACTCCTCATATATTTTAGAATGACAGCCATATTTCCAAAGTGGATCATACCATCTGAAGAGAGATACCAAAAAGAAATGGTCTCCCCACCATAAATACTTTCTTAAATTTCACTGAATTTATCATCCTTATACTGAATATAAAAAATAGTCTCCAAGAGAGATGATGGTATCCAAACACTAGTTATAACCATACATAAAATATCCTTCTGAGCATCCAAGTGAAATTGAGTGAAAAGTCCCATAAGGTTCCACTCCTCCTTTGATTCCAGAATAGCCTGAAACGATACTTTCCTACTAAGATAATCTGCAAATATATTCCCCTTTCTTGGGGTGTAGGTTATATCAATGTCAAATTTATGAAGTTAGTCTACCCATAATCTCTGTATAAGATTCAATTATTTCTAAGAAATGATATAACTCAAACTCTTATGATTATAAAATTCTATGAACCTTTCCCCAAAAGGATAGTGCCACCATCATTTAGGTGCATGCATAACTGTAGAAAGCTCTAAATCATGAGTGGGGTAATTCTTCTCATGTATATGAATCTCACGAGAGTCTTAAGCTACCACATAGTCATCCTTCATAAGAATGCATCCTAAACCAACACCAAAATAATCACAAAACACCATGTACCCCTTACCGAGCTCAGGTAAGATCGGAATAGGATCTGATAGAATTCATTTCAGTTCATTGAAAGAAGACTGACACTTCACATCCCTTGTGAATTTCACCAACTTCTTGGTAAGAGTAGTTAAAAGTGATTCTAGTTTATATAAATCCCTAACAAACCATCATTAGTATCTATAAATACCAATAAATATCATTATCTCAAAGACATTTTGTGGTTTATTCCTTGAAAAAACAATCTTCTCCCTTTTAGGATCAACTAATAAGCCATGATCATAAATTTATTTCCCTAAGAACTTCACTTCTTAAATCCAGAAATAAAATTTCAAAATCATTCTATACATATGGTGATTTATTAAAATTTCCAAAACCAAACTTATATGGTTCTCACTCTCATGCTCTAACTCTGAATAAACCATAATATCATCAACAAACACTACCAAAAAATAGTCAACATATTTATTGAATATTCGATTCATCAAGGACATAAAAACTGCATGATCATTTTCAGACCAAAACGCATCATAAGATATTTATAATTTCCAAACCTTCCCATAAAAGCATTATTTATTATATCAAACTCCCTAACTCTAAGATTATGATAACCCAGATAGATATCATTCTTTGAAAACCACTTTTCCCCCTTTTACTGATAAAAAAATCATTCACATGAGGAAAAGGATATTTTGTCTTAACTGTTACCCAATTCAACTTCTGATAGTCCACACACAACTAAAGTGAACCATCTATATTCTTGTAAAAGAGTACAGGAGATGTCAAGGTGAAACACTCGGGTGAAGAAAATATGTTTCCAATAGGTCATTTAACTTAATATTAAGCTATTTCAGCTCCGCTGGTGTCATACGATAAGAGGGTATCAATATTGGTTGCGAACTTATAACCATGTCAATTGTAAACTCAACCTCTCTCTAGAGGAAGACCCAAAAATTCATCTTGGAAAACATCATAAAATTATTTAATGATAATGGGAAGATAAAAAATATAAGAAATTCCATCTGTCTCAAATACAGAAGCCGAAAACAAACCCATGAGATTTGGGTGGGATGGTCGTGTATGACTAGACCTCATGTCCCACTCCCCCTGACACAAATTAGATCTCCCATCAGTAGAAAAAACAAAACACTCTAATGATATTAATAAAATTCATCTCAATGATCAATAGGACAATCCATATAGATGATGAAATCAAAAATATCCATATGAAGAATGAGAACATCTTAGACCAACACTATATCAGCTATTGTTAATGAACAAGGACACTGAAACCCCTACTCTTTCTTCTTAACAATAGGTGTCTCTAACTCCATAAAAATGGAAATAAGTTCCATTGTAAGTTTAATAATATAAAAACAAATGTGTATATATAAATGAGTGGGAGGTATCAGCATCAAATAAAGAAATTTTTACTGAAGATGCAATAAAGATAGTACCTCTCACTATTACTGGACCTACATCGACCTCTATTAGAAACTAATATCTTGTGTGAAATTTCTTCACTCTTTATGAATACGGTTATATCCCTTTAGTATTCAAAAAATCTGACGACCTCATTGTAGCCTTTGGAGCTGATAAACCCTAATCATAATGAGTCGTAGTCATAACTTGACAGAAGCATTGTAACTGACCAATGTGTCCACAAATGCTTCACTTATTTGCGGGTATATGAAAAGAACATCTTGGGTGTTTAAATTTTCCACATTGATAGAAAGTCATAGTTATATTTATAGCTATATAAGACGGTGTAGAGGAGTCTCATTGCTGATACCTATCACCACCACTTCTGTGATGACCCTACCACTTCCTATTTTTACCATGTTTTCAATGGAAACTACCACTGGATGGAAGATAATACGTGAAAATCCATCCTTTCCTACCATATTAATCTCTACCATCATAGATCTATCCACCATATTCACATAAGAAGAAACATTTAACATAAATACCTATAATCTGATATCAGGTCACAAACCCTACATGTACTTATAAGCCTTTAACTAGTCATTTTTTACCACATCCAGACAAAACAGATAGGCACAGCAAACCAATTGGTGTATGCTGAAACCAGACGTTCTCCTTGCTATAAAGACAATAACTCTAGTGATTAATCCAACATCAGTGACTCTGTAAAAAACTATTGGAAGAATAGGGTTTTAAAACCCTTCAAATCCAAGTCCACGTGTCTATCTTCTTGGACTATGGGATCCCACCATAGCTTAATGAAACCCTCAAGCCTGAATTATACACACATTACCTTGATATTATTAGGTGTCTCCAGGAAGTGAAATATTTGATCGACCCTATATAGGTAGTCCTCCACCTATTGAGGTTTATTTATTCCATTAAAGGATGATGGCTTCTCATGAAAGAATTCCCAAGACAGATCTCTCTCTCCTATAGCTCTTGGATATACCTCAAAAATTGTGTTCTGAACTCTTCATATGTTCTAATCAATAAAAAAATATACCATACTATATCCTCAATGGTATTATGATCTATAAATGGATTCCCTTGAGAATCATTAGTTGCACTCTCCTGAAGAACTCATGGAATATGTCTCCGAGTCATACTACTTCACAAAAAAACAGAATAAATTATCAGAAAACAAAATAAATCATACTTAAAACTAGAAAAATCATAAGTAGAAACAGATATTTAAAACAAATCCCAACTCTAGAGACACATATCCCAACTTCTCATGGAAACTTTAGTCTCGTCACAATAAGATATGGACATGAACTTATCACAACATACCTCTCAAGTCCTGGTAATCTTATATCCAATATAATAAAGGTCCCAAGACAAGGAATCTTAAGGACATACCTCCTTTGATACCGAATTGTAATGACCTGAACTGGGTTACCATCAAACCTGGAACCTGAAACATTCTGTCACATACTCAAAGTGCATTCTCGATCCCCATGGGCTGGCAACAAGCACCTAGGCATCGGAAAAAAAACCTAAGGGAATGATTTCACCCAACCTGAACAAACGCATGGCATATATATAAACAAAGAAATAAGAAGTTGTATAAAGATAATAAATATATTCCATAACTATAAAAAATTAGTAGAAAAAACAACTATAAAATTAGCCAAAATATTGAAGATACAAGTCCAACTACAAAGGACTAAAACCAAATATTTACTCCATGGGTTAGTGTGGACGAACTCCCACCATCTCACCACTAGGTACCCAAGTCAACTAACATGAATCCTCACCACCTCAATGTGGTACCTTTCCTTTTTCTTCACTAGAATACATGCAAAGGTCTACGCACCACTGAGTAAGTGCATAGGGTGTGATCTAATATGAATAATAGGATACCACCTAGGTGTTCCATAATGAGTATTTGAATAAAAATTCTTTTATGATAATTTTAAATAAAACATTGCATGATAAGAAGAAAAGTATTTTTATAGAAAACCTGGTAAACATTTCTATTTTTCACAGTTCTAAAACAAAAATATGTATGTCGATTTCAAATAACATTTTTCTATATAGTCTTTTACAAGCATTAACATGCATATCAAGGATAAAACAAAAAAGTCAAGAGGTAAAAAATAATAGTCGCATCATAGGTATCACGTCACCAAGGAATACAACAGGTGAGACTAGTAGACTACTGATACCATAATCAATCAAGTGCACAGTATAGTTTCTAAAATTTAGTCCTAGGAATCAAAGTAATACCCTATGAGTAAACCCCCATAATAATTTCAATATAAGTACCCTGAAACAATGGTCCTAGGAAACAAAGTAAGTCCCCATGAAAAAACCTCTTGATAATCACAAAACAATGGATGATGTCCTCAAGATAAACCTTCCACCTAAGTAACAAAGGTAACACATGTTCTTATTTTTAGTATTCATTCCAATAATTAGAAAATAATTTCAAAAACATTTCAAAAATCCATTTCAATACTTAAAAAAAACCCTTTCTATTCCATTTATAAACAAATAGGAGGAACCCATTTTTCTTTAAAAACTCTTTTTAACACAGAAAAAACAATCATACCAATTCCTATTATAAATTAGTTTATAAATTATGACAAATAAGGTTCATCAATATAGGATTACATATGGAACCACCTACCTAGAAACTCATTTCACACATGCCTGCAATGGAATCCACAAACAATGAAAACCCAATGACATTTATGAAGTCCCTAGAATCCAATATAAATCTAAATATATATTCCATTTAGAAAAAAAAGGTGTTGGAAAAAAGGAGGAAATCCACAAAATCAAGAACAAACAGCCACTAAACCACAACCAACAAAGGAATAGCCTCAAGAATGAAATTACACAATGGAT
The DNA here is from genome assembly GCA_963277665.1 of Viscum album. NCBI lineage: Eukaryota > Viridiplantae > Streptophyta > Magnoliopsida > Santalales > Viscaceae > Viscum > Viscum album. The sequence continues at coordinate 617,772,580 of OY728136.1, forward strand.
TTGGAAGAAGACATGAAGATACACCAATTTTAGACCAACGAATCTGATAATGAATCCCAAGGGAATTATCGTGATCTATGGAAATGAATAAGTAGAAAGATAACTTAGAAAGAGAGACAGATTGCAACTATAATGAAAATAAAACATTGAATGGATTGATTAGGATATAATAGTGTCTCCAAAAATCATTATAGTGGAACCTTGTGTCAAGATAAAAGGAGAACCAACAGAAAAAATGGCCACTCAAACCCGTACAGTTCCCTAAAAATCGCTTCTTGAGAAATTACATGACATGTAAATCCATTACATGTCATGAAATCCATAGTGTCCAAGTACACTGAAAAATCAGTCACCTAAAATTAAAATATGACCTTAAAATAACCCACGATGTGTAATACCTCATCATGTCATTTAACCTTTCATGGCATGAATCCTTTTCATGGCATGCACCCAGTGACCTTTACACAGCATGTAACCTAGTTACATGGTGTGAAATTCTTTTGTAGGATGCAAAAATTCAAAAAACGACATTTTAATACCCCATGACAAAAATTGAACTTGTAGAGAGGGAAAAACTTACCTGGTCATGGTAATGGTATGTTACACATGAGGTGAGTGTGGTAGTTATTGTTAGCCCAATCATCATTCACGATACCTCCAAGAGATTACAATTGATATGGAATAGGTTGACCTCTACTCAAAGTAGATATATATCTTATGCAGACTATAGGTGGAGACCCTTGGATTTCACTGTGGGAGATTATGTTTTCTTGAGAGTGACTCCTTGGTTAGGAATAGACATATGGGGAAGCATGGAATGCTACAACCTCATTTTTTGGATCCTTTGAGACCACCAAGTGGATAAGGGAAGTGGTGTACTATCTCAACCTCCCTTTTTATATGAAGGAATGCATGACTTTTTCCATGTGTCACAGCTCGGAAGATACATACCCGACCCAACGCATGTTTTTTATTGTGGGGATGTTGAGCTGGAGATTGATGCATCTTATGATGAGCATCTAGTGATAATCATATACTAAAGAGAGAAGGTTTTTCAATGAAAGACGACACCTCTATCCTGGATTCAATGGAAGCATAGATGGATCTAAGAGGTGATAAGGGAGAACTAGTCTAATGTTTGAGCTCAGTGGCCTGAGTTTTTTGAGAAAGACCACTAGATATACTTTTCACATATGATAAGTCGATATATGGGTATAATTATAATATTATAATTTTTTAAAATACAATAAAAATGATAAATCATAATAATTTATGATTATTTTTATTTTAAAATATCATTTTTCAATAAAAATAAATTAATAGATGGTTTAAAGGGATTGAGTAATGGTAAAACCCATGTTGACACCTTGGAATACTATATATAATATTTTCAAAGTTAGTCACTGAGATAGTATGGAATTATGAGGCTCGTAGTGCCTTTTCACTGGAAGAATAAAAATATTAAATATATTATATGATAAATTCGAGACCAATGTTAGGTTTGGGATGATGGGCTGACAGTAGGCATGATATAAAATTTTTTTCATCAGGTGTTTGTTTAGATCGCACGTGAGGATAACTTATTAAATATTTTTATTACATATTTTTCCCAAAAAATGAAATATCTCCCAAACAACGTATTATGTGAGAAATATGAGACAATAATTAGGTTCATAATTTGGGTTGTATCTTAGGCACGACATAACTATTGTGTGTTTCAGTTGTTTAATAACATCCCACTTGAGGGTAATTGTTTTACCCATTTTTCATTATATTATAATAAATTTTTAAATTAGACTCTTTTTTATTTATTCCAAATTCTTCCATAGATTTCCCACCATTTTCACATTGGTCACCATGTAAAAAAGCTCTAGATTTCAACCGTTTTGACACATTCAATTTTGAAATGACTTTAATGGATGGAATTAATGATTGCAATATCAATTTTTAGTTTAATCATGGATTAATGGAAGTTTTTTAATGTGGTGTTGTGAATTTTGTGATTTTGGGTTCTAAAATAACTGAACATTTGGATTTTTATCATTGTCTAACACTAATGTGCCTGAGTGATCCCGAAACTCCTTTTCATGTGATCGGCTAAGATTTTAATTAGTGTCAAAACTTTCTATCCATATGAGTGTTGGTCCTCCTCTTCCTCTCTTAAAGCACTATGTACACCTCAAGGTGTGAGTTTTATTTTTATTTTTTTATTTAATTTTTACCATTTTTACCTCTCATAATTTTGAAAAAAAAAATGATCGATTAAAATAAAAGATCATAAACCCTTAATTCTCTAGTGATAATTTCTCAAATTATCAAGGATAGTTTATAAACTATATAAGGATAAATTCTGTGAAATTTTTTAGAAGATAAAAATAATGAATTATCCAATTATAAGTAGATTGGATTATTAAGGGATAATATTTAGAAATTATTGAACAATGATTACTATATTATTAAAGGGTAAATTATTAAAAACTAATCAAGTAATAAATATATGAAATTATTGAATGAAAATTATAAAAATTTATGAAATAATATTTTTATCAAATTATCAAAATATTTTTATAAGTATTATAAAATTATAATTACTTTGAATTATAAAAGGGTGATTTATAATAACTTGTGAAAAGATAATTTTAAAATTGATATTTTATAATAAATTATCAAAACATAATTATAAAGGAGGATTTGTGTTAATTATCAATAGACAATTATAAAAGGGTAATTTTTAAGAAATTATCAAAAGATAATTATAAAAAGGATAATTTATAATAAATTATCAAAAAATATTTATGAAGGATAATTTATAATAATTATCGAAAAATAATAATTATAAAGGATAATAAATAATAAATTATCAAAAGATAATTAAAAATGGTAATTTACGATAAATTATCAAAAGATAATTACTAAGGATAATTTATAATAAATTATAAAAAGATAGTTATAAAGGATATTTCATGTTAAATTATCAAAATATAATTATAATGGACAATTTATAATAAATTTTCAAGAGATAATTATTATAGGATAATTTATAATAAATTATAACGAGGTAGTTATCAAAAGATAATTATAAAGGATGATTTAGGATAAATTATCAGAAGATAATTATTAAGGGAAATTTATGATAAATTATCAATAGATAAATATTCTTAAGGATACTTTTTTGAGTGTATGACTTAAACAATATTTCCAAAAGAGAGAAATTATTATCACATGTGATATTTTATTTATTTTTGAAATAAAATAGATGGATTTGGTTCTAGAAACCCTTGATGAACCTAAAATGTTGACGTGTTAAAGACTATGATAATAAGGAATATGAGGAGTTGTTCTTGACTATTGAGGTTTCCAGTCTAGTTATCAAACCACGCGTAGTGGTTTATTCTTGTTATTGACATCGATGACATTGAGGTAGGAAGTTCCTTACCTTCTTGGGCTCTCTTTACATAGTGTTTTCATGGTATGATGATTGTGTGTGTCACAAAAATGATATATTTTAAATTTATTTTTCATTTAATTTTCATTATTGCTTTGTTTTGGGGTTTTCCCATGTTTTTTTTTTGGAAAGGGTGAGTTTTCAGGATTTGAGCCAAACCCTGAGCCCATTTCTAGATTCAAAAACCAATTTTGTTTCATTTATAACTATTTCGTTTTTTAATATTTTTTACCCATTACACTTTCAAAATGGTATCCCCTGACCTATTAACAGCACCATTTCAATTTCCAGCATTTATTAATCCGTAATAATGGTCGATTAGGATTTTTATTTAAGGAATTGGGCTAGCCCGAAGGCCCATTTACAGTTTAAAAAAATGATTATTTATTAACTTATATGGGTTTATGGTTATTTAGTGATTATAATTGTCACTCAGGCCCACTAAACCTATCCACATTCCCATCCTCTTTCCCTCCTCTTTAGAGCTCGTATTCATCGCAAATTAGCGTAGAAATTCATAGGGTTTCTCAAATCATCCAAATTTGAAGAGGTATCTTATTCCCTTCATAACTCTCTTAATTCTTACTCTTTTTTCTCCATTCCAATTTCTAATTAGACTCTTTGCCATCTTCTAACCTAAAATCCATTTCATCCCTCCAAGTCGCTCAAAACCTCTTTGTAATCCCATTTTAAGGGGGATTCTGTGGAGGAACTTCAAAGAATCTCAAGTATGTGTCTCTTCTCCATAGTTCCTCTCCTTTCCATGAAGTTTATTTCAATTTACTTGAAATCCCAAATGACCATGGGGGTAGATTTTAGAACCTATGGTTTAACCTTGGGTTTTATTCGTCAATTATTGTAGTTTTGAGGTTCTATATAATCCCATATTGGTGCGGCGGTGGTGCGACTTGATTTTCACACAGTGATTTAAGGGTTTCCTTTGAATTGGCAGGTGATTCAAATTTTTATGAAATATTTGTGTATTATAATTCTATATTTATAATATTTTTTGGTTTATCTCACATTATTATTGCTGTAAAAATTAGTTTTAGTGGTGTTTTTATTGCAGTTGAATTTTAAATGCCAATTTGGTGTGAAATTGGGGGTTTTCCAAAGAAATGGTTTATTGGTTTATTTGGGGATTCCCTATAAATACTTAGTTGTTTTATTAAACTTTAATAGGGCTTAAAATAATTTTTATGGTTTATCCCCTTTGGTTTTTTCTTCGAAAATGGGTTTTAATTGTATTTGTGGAACGTGTGAACATTAAGTGCCATGTTGGTATGTAAAATGGGTTTAAAGATTTTACAAAGTTATCATTTATTGGCTCAATTGGAGCTTCCCTAAAATTTATTTTTTGGTTTCATTGAAATTTATTTGTCTGAATTTTCAATTTTGGTAACTTACAAGTGTGCACATAGTGTACAAAGTGGGTTTTTCAAGGAGTTTAGGGTGCAAAACAACATGGGATTTTGAGAAATTGTTTCATTTAAAAATCAAAGTGTTTTGTTGTGTGTTTTAAGTGGTTTAAAATGTGTATAGATACTGTAATATTTTTATGTGACCAGTAGTGTTGGTTTATATGAAAACAGATTTATATAGCATGCTGAATTTTTTTGAGCACAAAGGGGGGAGCCCGGGTACCTAGCTGGGGAGGATATGTACTAGTACGGCTGGTGGACCGGATGGGTTTTGTCTCTATTTCACTTAGAATTTGCATAATTAAAACTCTAACTAAACTATATGGATAATAATTGGGGACCACTAGGTTATATTTATGTTCCCTACTAGTGGCTCGTGCACGAGAATGAATTTTACTATGGTTACTTTACACCGAGGTACGACGTACATGGGGCCCAAAACTATCTAGTGCCTAGGGGTGTTCCTGAATTTTTTGCTCAATGGATTTGGGGTATTTTCTCTTTTATTTGGGTTTGTTTGGAAGTATATTATAGTAGATAAAATTACCATTAAAATTTTTTGACATTATGAATGTTTTATATTGAAAACTATTTTAAATTGAAAGTTGCATTTCTTGGAATTTTTTGCCGCTTTTCAATATGTATTAAAACTGCTTGATTTTTCACATTGAATTGAATGCACTATGGAATAATTGGGTGCTATACTATTGTTCTTAGGCTCACACCCTACTTATACCCCTCGGATGTAAGTAGACTTAATTATGCTTGACTCAGGTAAAGGGAAGGGTATATGTGATGGCAATTCAGGGTGTTAGTTCTCATCCTTGGTGCGGAGTTGTGGAGACAGCTTGTGGGTGATGACCACATGTCGTGTGGAGTACTTGGGTATGTTTTTATGTTGTTTCTTTATGTCTTTTAACCTTTTTTAGTGAATTTGAACTTATATATTCAGTTCTGTATTTTTTGTATAAACCTTGTTTGGTATAAATTTTTGAGATTCAGTTTATCAAATGTTTTTGATGTTTTATGTATACATATTCGGGTAAATCGCTCCCAAACTAAAATAAATTATACCCATGCACTTGTGCTAGCCCATCGGGATAGGGAATGCCCTTTGGGCCTTGCCACAGGTCGGGTTTGGTGCCAATAATAGTGGAGACCATATTCAGTTCGTGACAAAATGGTATTAGAGGGGGTTAATGTTTTTGGGTTACATTGCTATTTTGGGATGAGTCAAGATAGACAAGAGCTAGGAATATTAGGGCTTGGGGTTTTGGTTTCGAGTAGGGTGCCTGGCCCACACAGCTCATGGAAGACCTTGAGTCTCGAGGGGACGTTGGAATTTATGGATTGACTTCACTTCTAGGTGAGACATGTGGGCTGCAGACCACACGTGGACATCGGACATAGGTGGAGTAGTTGTTTCTTTTATTACTAGAATGTTTTTAGATTATTTTTATTTAATGTATTTGATTAAAATTTTCAGAATTGTAATATTGATTATTTTTTTGTCACTGTCACATTTTGTAGCAACGTGCCTCCCTGGAAAGATCCCATGCACTCACAGGAGGAAGTTAGTGAGAGTTCTCTCACACTGATTGATCAGAGGCTAGACAAGGTTATGGTCTAGGCTATCTATTCCTAGGGTCAGGGACTGAATCCTACTCTTATTCCTACTAGGGAACAAGAGACAGGTCCTAGAAAAGTTAAATCACATGAGTTTCTAAAAAACAAGCCTCCTACCTTATGAGGGAGCTCAGAACCCCAGGAAGCAGAGTAATATCTCAAGAAGATCAAGAGTATGTTTGTGTTTCTGGAAATACCTGAGGATATTAGGGTGAAGTGTGCCTCCTTTATGTTGGAGGGTCTCAACCGTAAGTGGTGGGAGTTAGTGCTTCAGACGGAAAGGAATGATTGGATGTGTTGGAGATATTTCAAGGTCATATTCAATGAACAGTATTGAACTAAGGTCTTGGCATATGCCAGGTCCTGAGAGTTCATGGACCTTGTTTAAGGGAATATTTATATGATAGATTAAACCAATAGTTTTATGGAGTTGGTTCGTTATGCCCTGGAAATTGTATCGAATGAACAATTGAAGTCCGAGAGGGTTGAGAAATGCTTGAGACCAGAGATATACTCCAAGGTCTTTCTGTTCTAGATGAGGATCTATGCGGAAATCGTTGACCAGGCATGTATGGTAGAGATCCTCCATAAAAATAGGTATAGTTTTTCTAGGATAGTATTAGTAGTGGGCAGTGGGAGCTCCACATAGAAGAAGAGGAAGTGGGAGGATTATGTCAAAAAGGGAGGTGACAGTTCAGGCCACTCCCCCAGGCAGTTTTTATCTGGGGATTCTGATGTGAGATCAGTCATCTTCCACCATTGTGTGAAACCAGGGCACATCCAACTAGTATGCCCACTTCATCTAAATCCCTATTACCAATGTAAAATTCTGGGTCATTTGAAGCGCTTTTGCAGGGTGGCACATCCACTTTCGAGTGGGGTAGGGTCAATGGCTCCAAGAGGAGTTCCAGTACAGTCCGAGTCATTGAGGACCAGAGAATCTCAATTTGGTGGCCATGGTGGTAGGGGTGGGTCATCTTCTAGGCATAGCCAGTTCATGGCAATCCATAAACTAGCGACCATCCTTAGGCAGATACTGGACATCTCCATGTAGTGGATCAAGCACTACTAGGATCAGGGGCGGGATTGTCGATAGTTTGAGGTACTGTTGTGGTTGCATCTTCTATTTCTGTTATTCTTTTTGATACTGGTGCCTCTGTTTCATTCATTTTTTCCCGTTTTGTGGACACTCTGAACTTGCCAACTAAGTTGTCGTATTTTTCAATGGAGTTGGTTACGCCGCTGGGAAATAAGGAGTAGGGTCTCAAGTGCTCGTCGTGTGTGCATTCTGTGTCAGGGGTCGAGATGGAGTGGGACCTCTGGGTCTTAGATATGGATCTTTTTTATGTCATAATTGGCATGGATTGGTCAGTACAATTCTAAGCACACATTGATTTCTACAGACGACGAGTGAGTTTCACGACACCTGATGCGATTCACTGAGTTTTTTGTGGAGAATGGGATCCTTGATCAGGTCACGCAAGGCCTCCACTCCTAGAGTTGAGAAGTATTATCTTATAGTTATATTTGTTCATGCTAGAGGATGATGATATATCCCTTTAAGGTTCACTTCCTCCTGTAGTGAATGAGTTTATGGTGGTATTCTCGAATGATTTTTCATGTTTTCCCCCTAAGCGGGATGTGGGGTTTTTGATTGATCTGGTTCTAGGAATATAGCTGATATCTCTTCCCTCATATCATTTGGCCCCCACTAAGCTGAGGGAATTAAAGATACAGCTGGACAACTTAGAATCCAAAGGATTCATTTGCCTGAGCATCTCTCCTTAGGTTGCTCCTGTGTTGTTCACGAAAAAGGTTAATGGATCTCTCTGGGTGTGCATAGACTACCGGAAGGTGAATAAGGTAACAATTAAGAATAAATACCCTTTGACCATAATAGATGATTTGTTCAATCAGTTGAAGGGGGAAAAGTGGTTCTCAAAGATATACCTATGTTCGGGGTATCATCAACTTAGGGTGAAGGATTCAGATATCCCAAAGACAGCTTTCTAAAGCAGGTACATCCACATTGAGTATTTAGTCATGCCCTTTGGATTGACCAATACCCCAGCAGTCTTTATAGCACCTGTGAATAGGGTGCTCCATCAATATCTTTATTCCTTCGTTGTGGTGTTCTTGGATGACATTCTAGTATACTCTATATCTAAGAAGGAACACAAACATTGCTTGAGGATCATCTTGGGCAATTTACGGGATCCCCACCTCTATGAAAATTTGTCAAAGTGCACATTCCGGATCATGGAAGTGAGATTTATGGGGCATGTGATCTCTGAATAGGGTATTTTAGTGGACCTAGAGAAGATTATTGCGGTTATGTCATGGGAGAAGCCGAAGAATGTGTTCAAGATCAGGAGTTTCCTTGGCCTGGCTGGTTATTATAGGTGATTTGTTTGGGAGTTCTCTCAGTTTGATTCATCGATGAACGTGCTTACCCGGAAAGGGGTGAAGTTTGTATGGGGCCTAGAATGTCAGGCATCATTCAAGGAGCTGAAGAGGCGGTTGACTACTGCCCCCATGATAATATTTCCAAATGATAGGAAGGGATGTGTGGTTTATTGTGATGCTTCATGTATGGGTCTTGGGTGCGTGCTTATGTAAGATGATCACATGGTGGCTTATGGCTCTCGCCAACTCTGACCACATAAAAAGAACTAACTGACCCATGAATTGGATTTGGCAGTGGTGGTGCATGCTTTGAAGACTTTGTGTCACTACCTCTTTGGCGAGAAGTTTGTGTTCTACTCTAATCACAAAAGCTAGGCCTATATCTTCTCACAGAAGGTCCTCCATTTGAGGTAGCATCGTTGAATCGAGTACTTGCAGAGGTTCAACTTTGACAATTTCTATACCCTAGGAAAGGGTAATGTGGTGGCTGAAGCTTTGAGAAGAAGAGTTCCAGTGCAGGATTTGAGGAAGTCCAGCGATGAGTGGACTTTGATGGGGCTCTTTTCTCAGATGCATGTGGAGACCAGGGAACATAGTGGAGGTGTGTTCTTTGAAAGCATCAAGTTGAATCCTTCTCTGTTGGAGTTGATTTAGTGGGAACAACCTAGTGATGATCTATGTCAGTAGATGAAGCAGTTTCTTCATGGTGGAGAGACATCCTCTAATTGGTCTTTGTCTCTCGAGGGCATCTTGTGCTTCAAGGGTTGTTCAGTAGTGTTGTAATCTCTGTGGAAGATGGTGATGGAGGAAAACCACTAGTATTAGTGGGCTATTCATCCAGGTGCCAGCATGATGTATTATGATTTCTGTTGGAAATTTTGGTGGCCTAGTATGAGGCAAGACATAGAGGACTTTGTGTCGAGATGCTACACATGCCAACAGGTGAAAGCGGAGCATCAAAGGCCCTCCAGTTTTCTCCCGCCATTATCATTCCTACTTAGAAGTGGGATGAGGTAAACATGGACTTCATTATTGTATTAACCCATACACCTTGGGGTAAGAATTTCATTTGGGTGGTGATTGTTCATTTGACCAAATAACCCACTTCATTCCAATCAGAGATACTGCTAAGGTGGATGAGTTGGGTAGTTTGTATCTTCAAGAAGTAGTGAGACTCCATTGTGTTCCATTAGCAGTTGCCTCTGATAGAGACCCCCCATTTTACTTCTCAGTTCTAGGAAGGCCTTCAGAAGGCCATGGGGTCTCAGATTAAGATGAGCATGAAATTCCATCCTTAGATGGATGGTCAAACAGAGCGGGTGAATCAGATATTATAGGACATGATTCGTGCATGTGTCATAGACTTTGGAGGTTCTTGGAGTAGCCATTTGGGGTTGGTTGAGTCTGCTTATAATAACAGTTACCAATCCTCGACTAGAATGGCTCCTTTTGAGGCCCTCTATGGCCGGCCTTGTCGGTCCCCACTATGTTGGGCTGAGGTAGGTGAGGACTCACTACTGGGGCAGAGTCTGGTGTAGGAGATGTCTGAGAATGTCAAATTGATCAGGTAGTGCTTGTTGACAGCTCAGAGTCATCATAAATCTTATGCTGACTAGATGTAACACCCTAACCCCAGTTACCCATAGTCGGTGCATTATTACATAACATTTCCATGAGCACAAAAGATCATGTCTCGAAAGACCGATTAGTTTAGTAGTCTTGGAAACACTAGATATATTCCTAAGTCTTAAATTACATCATAAAGTAAAAAAAACCACAACAACATCTTGTCTTCATATCCCCTCATACTATCCCTACAGGTCATTCATGAATTACTTCTTCACATCCTAGGAAAAATAAAACATTGAAAGGGGTGATCTCAGATGCTCAGTAAGGATAACAATATAGCAGAAACTTTCATAAATAAACATAAACATTTAAGGAAATTTATGACTAAAAAAGCATTTTAGACTTGAACTTCAGCATAATATGGAAAAAATAAAATGAAATAATTCCATTTACTTATTCACATGAATATTATAATATTCGAATAATTACATGAAATATCAATAACCACTTTCATAATGATGGAACGCATAATGCCAGACTATCATAACCACATAGTCAAGGCATTGTGCCAAGACACTAGTTTGTCTCATGAGACCTACCTATGCATCGAGGAGCAATAGCATGCTCCACCCATCACTTATTAAGTCTAATTCATTCCTCATATGAATAGGTTTAAACATAACATAAACATTCGTATTTAAATTAGAATACGAAATTTCAATACTTTCTCCATAAACCGTGAATGGTATGAAAATAAAACATCCACAGTCAAACATATCACAAAACCTTTAATACAATATGGAAGTTTTGTATCATAATAAATCAACTTCAAAAAAGCATAAAATCCATCAAAGGATGTTGACATAGATGAAATCAAAACTATTTGATAGAAATATCTCTTTTTTTAATCATTTAAAAGTCACATAATTATAAAATAAAACATTTACTTTGAAAATATCCTTATAATATTGTAAGAGAAGCTTCAAAGATTTTATAATGGCATAAAATATCCGCACCCTCCGTATAAGTTAAAAAAATACATTCTTACCTTAGTTCTGTCGAAAATGTTAAAAAAGACCTTGTTTGGAAAATGACAGAAATATTCCTTTATAAACATCTTATAAAAAGTCAACAAGGGTATAAATGAATTTAACACATAGTCTATAAAATAGTAAGAATTATTTTAAATAAATTTTTAAGAAACATGGATGTGGATGATAAGGAGGTCCCAGTAGATAATTACGTATAAACAACCTCGAATAATGAAGAGATTGTGAAATAAACCCTTAACAATTTTGTAACTTACGAAACATACACCTCATGAAAGAGGTATCATACAATGAATATGTAAATACACATAAATTAAAGTGTATTACACAAAGAATACAATTTTGGGTATTACATACATCACACAAAAGGTAATAGTGGAAATATGGCATGAATCTCACGGGAATAAGGAGTGAGATGAAAACCCCTTACCTTGTACTTTTCCTTGGTTTAGGGTAGGTTAACCTCCTGTAAAATGGTGAAATAATTTTTATTAAATTATACAATAATCAGATACATTAATATGATATCATATATGATCTTTTAACATTTCTTTGTTAATAATATCTTTGTATTATTGTCATTTCGGGTGATGACTTACTCGTTTTCTTTTATTTGTTTTTTTACATTAGTCTTGTTTGTTATGGATAAGTTGTATCTTATTCATATCCAGAATTATATCAAGTCCTTAAACACTAATTTTAATCATTAAATGATAATTAGACTTGAATGGATACGATGGGGACTGAATCTCATCGCGTTCGGGGAGACGGTAGTCCGTACATACGCAAGAGCGACAATATCATTCTTTTGATAATAAAATAATATATAATTTGATGTTATATCATATATACAGAATCATTATAATGTTTTAATTATTATTTACTTAAATTACACATCATTATCATACCCATCCAAATAATAATGTTTTGAATAACAATTACACCACGACGTGGTGACAGTAAGTCGTACGTACGCACGTATGGTGACATGTCATTCAAAGGATGGATAAAATACTGAATATGGTTGTACTATATTTATAATAACAACATAGTATATAGAAGATATTGGAGTTATTATTTTAGAATGAAAATAACAAAGAAATAAGAAGTTGAAGAAGAAAGGAACTTGAAAGAGGGTGGTGAAAACATTACCTCTTGAGGTTATTCCTTTTGATTTGATCAAAAGGGCTCCTTAGGTTGGCTTTATGATCAAACTAAGGCCTCTAGGTCGAATTGAGGGAAGGTGAGATAATATTTGGGCCAGGTTTTTCCGAGCCAAAAGTCTTTGAAGGTGTAAATTAAAGAGATTGGGGAGTGCCCTTTTATAAGAGGGGTGAGGGGCACCTTAGGAAAAGATAGAAATATTATTTTATAATAAATTCATATTCGGATTATAATGGCTCCAAAGTGGATTATTTAGAGGTTAATGTGGGGATGGGTAAGAATCCTTTCAACCAATATATTTTAGATAGGTTTGGGTCAATATATTAACCTTAGCATTTATATTTAACACTTAGTTAAATAGTTTGACATTTACCATGTCTCTTTGTATTTTTATATTTTATAGTTAATAAAATTACTATATACATCCAAGTGACCACCAAGTGGTCCATTAATGATAAAACTATCATGATATAAGTCCTTTGGCCAGAAATTATATTTTGAGGAATAAAATATCAATTAATAATATAATATTTTTTAAAAAACTCATTTATGTCAATTTTGACACTATTGGGTATTTTGTTTTTGATAAATTCGTAACAGGATTATTACTTCAAACAAAATTAATATAACCAATCCTAATATGTCATATTAACCAGGAAAATTATTTTAATTCAAAAATAGTCTCAAATTACATTTATTTGGATATTTATAATATCAATTATTTTAATATTTCATTAATTAGGTAATTACTGCATCACCATTGTGTCATAAATAAATTAAATTATTTAATGTCTGAAAATTATAAATAAAATAACAATTATGTAGAAAATATTTTTATATTTATAATGAATATTTATAATCAAATTTATCTTATGTATAACCCTATATTAAAAATGTTTTAGTAATTAAACATTGATTTTAACTCTTTTAACTCTTCTTTGAATTAAATAATAATAAATGTCCTAATCTAATCCAAGTGGACCTAAATGATAATATTTTATTCCTAAGGTTGTTTTTGGTCGAGATACACTTGTCGAATAGAATTAGGACATGTGTTAGGGTAATATTAATATCATTTTTACCCTTAATTACCCTATTTACTTTTAACAGTGGTAAATAAAAGTAAAAAGTTACTATTCACCAAAAATTATTTTCATCTCATTGAACCAAATTTTACTTACTGATATCAACTGTGTCTCTCGGATTTTTTAAATTCCACTCACAGAAGCGGTAAAATTAAGTTTTATGTGAATTTGCAAATTCTCCTAGGATGTGGGTAAAAAATGGTGAAAAGTTCAATAAAATTTTTATATATCTCAAATTATTCTAAAATAACTCCAATGAATTACGTTGAATTTATGTAGGTATTATGTATCTGTTTTGACCTTAATTAAATTTAAATAAAATAAATAATTATTTAAATAAAAATTTGGTTTTAAACTATAACTCAGTATTTTAACTATTCATCAAAAATTGAATGTTTTCAGAAAAATACCAAAAATTCACCCTAAGCTAATTTCGATATTCTAAATCCAAAATTGAAGTCCATTTTGAAAGATAAAATTTATAAAATCTCAAAAAGTGGGTTTTAATATTCATAATGGCTAGTTTTATTGGTTGTAGTGTGTGTTAGAACTCGAAGTTGCGTACAACACACGCTACTATATTATTCAAAGAGAAGCGTACCGTGAAACCTTGGGGTGTTACATTCTCCCCTACTTCAAATAATTTCATCCTCAAAATTTCTAGAATACTACTGCATAAAAAGACTCGGTTGATTCTTCATTATATGTTCCTCGGGTTCCCATGTTGCCTCTTCCATTTTATGATTTCTCCATAGAACTTTTACTAGAAGATTCATCTGGTTTCTCAGCACTTGTTCTCTTGTGTCAGGAATCCTGACGGGCTCTTCACAATAAGACAGATCAGGTTCCAGTTCTAATTTCTCGTAAGTGAGTACATGTGTTGGGTCAGGCGTGTATTTTCTCAACAGTGATACGTGGAACACATCGTGAACTTTAGAGAGACTTGACGGCATTTTCAAATAGTAAGCTACAGCCCCAATTCATTCTAGAATTTCGAAGGGTCTGATGTACCTGACACTCAATTTACCTTTCTTACCGAAACATATAACTCCCTTCCATGGAGATACCTTTAAGAAAACATGATCTCCTACCTAAAATTACAAACCCTTCCTTCGGTTGTCAGCATAGCTCTTCTACCTACTTTGAGCTGATTTGATGTGGTTTTGAATTACCTTCACCTTCTCCATTTTTTCCTCCACAAGTTCTGGTCCTACAAGTTTTCTTTCACCAAATTCATCCCAATAGGTTGGTGTGAAACATCTTTTTCTATATAACACTTCATATGGTGCCATCCGAATACTTGAATAGAAGCTATTGTTATAGGAAAATTCTACCAGACGTAAATATTGATCCCACATACCCTGAAAGTCAAGTGAGAAAGATCTCAACATGTCTTCTAAGGTTTGAATAGTCCGTTCTGATTGTCCATCAGTTTGGGGGTAGTAGGCAGTACTTAAATGAAGTTCAGTATCCAAGGCATTCTGAAGACTTTTCCAAAATTTTGAAGTAAAATGGGGATCATGATCCGAAACAATTGATAGGGGTACTCCATGAAGTCTCACAACTTCATTAATATATAGTCTTGCTAAACGTTCAAGTGGTAGATCTTCCCTTATAGCAAGAAAATGTGTTGACTTTGTAAGACGATCAACAATGACCCATATTGCATTGCTCCTTCTAGGAGTCTTTGGTAGTCCCATGAAAATTTCCATTGTAATATTATCCCATTTCCACTCAGGTATGGGAAGAGGTTTCATGACTCCTCCAGGTTGTTGCCTTCCAGCTTTCACTTGTTGAAAAACCATACATCTTGACAAAAAATCAGCAATCTCCCTCTTCTTGTTGTCCCGCCAAAAATGATCCTTCAAATCTCTATACATTTTGGTGCTCCCATGGTGTATATATAATTTGGAAGTATGATCATCATCTAACAATTCCCTTTTTAAATCAGGTATATTGAAAACACAAAATCTCTTCCCAAATTTCAAAATCCCATCTTCATACACAAAGTCACTCAATGTCCCATCATTCACAGCTTTAATCTTCTTTTTAAAATCTTCATCATTGGTCTGAGAACTCTTTATCCTTTCTATTAAAGATGTTTTGGAAACCATTTGAAAAAGTATTGATGTTTCACCTTCCATAGTGATTCCCATATCCATCTTTACTAGATCCATGTATATAGGATCTATTTCAACTCTCATTTTGTTCAAAACTCCATGATCCTTTATGCTCAAAGCATTTTCCACCTTATTTTCATTCCCCGGGTGGTAGTGTATCATGAAATCATAATCCTTGAGTCGTTAAAGCCATCTCCTTTGCCTCATGTTGAGTTCTTTATGTGGGAAAATATACTTCAAACTTTTGTGATCAGTATAAATATCACATTTTTCACCATAGGGATAATGTCTCCAAATCTTCAATGAAAATATTACATCAGCTAACTCAATATCATGAGTAGGATAGTTTTGATCATGAATTTTCAGTTGTCGTGATGCATAGGCAATAACTCTATCATTCTAAATAAGGACACAACCAAGTCCTTTTTTTGAAGCATCACTATAAATAAAAAATCCATTATTCCCTGATGGTAGAGTCAAGATAGAAGAATTGAATAATCTTCTCTTCAGTTCTTCAAAATTTTCTTCACACTCTTTTGTCCAAATAAATTTAACCCCTTTACTTGTGAGCTTCGTTAATGGGTTAGCCAATCGGGTGAAATTCTGGACGAAACATCGATAATAACCTGCTAAACCAATAAAACGGTGTACCTTAGTTATACTCATCGGGGATGGACATTCTTGGATTTCATTGGTATTAGAAGGATCAATATAGATTCCATCCTTAGAGACAATATGGGGAAGAAATAAGATCTCTTGAAGCCAGAATTCACACTTGCTAAACTTCTCATATAATTCATGTCTTCTAAGTTTCTTCAGGATAATGCGCAAGTGATTTTCATGATCTTCATAGCTTTTGGAATATACCAAGATATCATTAATAAATACCACCACAAAATCATAGAGATATTCCTTGAAAACTTTGTTCATTAGATCCCTGAAAATAGAGGGTGCATTAGTCAGCCCAAAACGAATTACTGTAAACTCATAATGCTTATACCTAGTTCGAAAAGCTGTTTTCAGAATGTCTTCCTTCTTCACACACAACTGATGGAATTCATATCGAAGGTCAATCTTTGAAAATTATTGAGCTCCATGAAGTTGGTTAAATAAATCATCAATGCGAGGTAGGGGATACTTGTTCTTCATTGTTATAGCATCGATCTCCATGTAGTCGATACATAACCCATAGATCCATCTTTCTTCTTACAAATAGGACAGGGGATCCCCATAGAGAAACACTAGGGTGAATAAATCCCTTATTACTCAATTCCTCTAGTTTTTTATTTAGTTAAACTAATTCCACAGTGGCCATTCTATAAGGGTTATTCTATATAGTCCTTTAACTAGGAACTAAATCAATGGAAAACTCAATTTATCGTTCTGGAGGATGTCCAGGTAAATCTTCCGGAAACACATCTACATATTCTTTTAAAATAGGTACATCCTCTATTTGAACATTCCTTTCCTTACTCATAGTCATTTAATTCTATTCCTCCCCAATAATTGAATTTATTTGAGCTACTGGGGGTGGATCTAGATAAGAATTAGGCGGTGAAAATTCTGCTCTAAAGATAAGGTGTTCCATATCATCATCATCAAATATCATAACCTCCTTCTTCTTACAATAAATATTCACATCATGGTCCAAAATCCGATCCATACTGAGGATTATATCAAATTTAATCTTGGGTATGATGATGAGATCAGCAGATAAAGAATATTTATGTTCTCTAATGGGGACTGATTCACAAAACTTTATTTCGATGATACTTCCCTTAGAAGTTTTTATTGACAACTCACTTGTTAAATCAAATTGGAAATATCTAATTTTCTTAGCTAACTGGGAAGATATGGAACAATGTGATGATCCAGAATCAAATAAGTCATTTTCTAAACTTGAGGAAACCATTAAATTATCGGCCACTACGTCTTTCGGAGCTTCTACCTCTGCAGTAGTGATAGCATAAGCTTGGCCTTGATCCCTTGGGATTTTCTGAGGTAAGTTCCCCTAACGATTAGTAAATTCATTTGAATAATGTCCCATCTCCCTGTAGTTGTATCATTGAACATCAGTAGCTTATTTCTTCCCCTTTCAATCATGAGCTTGGTGGCCTTTTTCACCACACTTGTAATAGAATCCCATTCCCTTCAAGAAAGTACCAGAGTGTTTCTTCCCACATTTACTACAAGATGGATATTCAACATTTCCCTTATTACCCTTATTTCCATTTCTAGAGTGATCAGTAGATCTCTTCTTCTCTTGCGTTTCTTTAAAGTCATAAGACTTAAAGAATTATTTTTCTATCTTGATAGAACATCAGAAAATGTCTTCGTATGACGAGAAGTATTGTGACACTAATGCTTGACGGAGCAATAGTTTTAACCCATCAAAGAAATGATTAATTTTACTTCTTTGGTTACGTATGTAATCTCCAGCATACCTTGCTAACCTTGTAAAGTTATCCTCATACTTTGCGACATTCTCATCCTCCTTTTGTATCAGACTCAGAAACTGTCTTTCAATATCTGCTCAATGGTCATGAGGAATGTATTTTTCTAAGAAAAGCTCTTTGAACTCCCTCCATTATATATTTTATACTTCATCATCTTCCTTTGTGTTTTGGATCAATGACCACCATTGGTCAGCATCTCCAGTGAGGCGGTAAACTGACATGATAACTTTTTCCATTTCACTACTCCTCAAGGCATGGAATATTTTCCCTAAGGAATTTATCCATTACTCGGATACTAAGGGATTTTTACTCCCATTTAATGTTGGTGGTTGTTTCCTCATGAAGCGATCTAACATTGATCCTCAACGCTGTGGATCAGGGTTCTCCATACGGGTAAGATTATTATTCATAACCTGAGTGAGTTGTCCTAGTATGATGATTAGCTGATCAGCACCAATTGCATCACCAGCTCCACTATAATTATATTGAGCAGGAGGGTAATATCTACATGGAGTGCATGAATTTATACAGTTTCCATTTCTTCCACTAGGCGCCATTTCTAAACCATGGCATACACTATATTAGTTTATGAATCACAATACATAAATCCAAAATTGAAAACACTTAACATAAATTGAACAGTTTATGGATATAATTCATAATCAAAAAAATGTTTTCTTTAAGGGAGTATATACTCATAAACCCTTCATAATGGTTTTTAAAGAAAATGAGAATTATCCTAAGCATATCCCCCAGAAGTGTCGTAACCAAGAGTGGAGCAAGGCCCGTTGTCGTGCACCAGTTCTCGTTCGAGTCTAGATCAAAGTGGGTTTTTCAGGTTTTACCCATAAGTACATCTGTGTCAGATCCACCTCTACCTACTCATATCCAGACAGGGATGTATTTCTCGAAAAAATCACAAAATATCTACAATACCAAAATTCTAGGAAGTTCTTATATAATAATCCTCAAAGTCCATCTTAGGTCTATGTGCTCTAATCAGAGTTTATCTAAATCTAGTTTCCAAGGTTTGTACTAAAATTTCTATGATACCAACTATAATGCCCTGACACCAGTTACCCAGATTCGGTGCATTATTACATAACATTGGCATGATCATAAAAGATCATGTCTCGAAAGACCGATTAGTTTAGTAGTCTTGGAAACACTAGATATATTCATAAGTCTTATATTACATCATAAATTAAAAAATCACAACAATATCTTGTCTTCATATCCCCTCATACTATCCCTGCAGTTCATTCATAAATTACTTCTTCACATCTAGGGAAAAATAAAACATTCAAATGGGTGAGCTCAGATACTCAGTAAGGATAACAATATAGCAGAAACTTTCATAAATAAACATAAACATTTAAGGCAGTGTATAACTAGAAGAAGCCTTTTAAACTTGAACTTCAGCATAATATGGCAGAAATAAAATGAAATAATGTCATTTACTTATTCACATGGATATTCTACTAGTCAAATAATCACATGCAATATCAATAACCACTTTCATAATGATGGAATGCATAATGTCAGACTATCATAACCACAGAGTCAAGGCCTTGTGCCAAGACTACAAATAATATTTTGTCAAGGCCTTGTGCCAAGATACTAGTTTGTCTCATGATACCTACCAATGAATCGAGGAGCTATAGCGGGCTCCACTCGTCACTTATTAAGTCCAATGCATTCCTCATATGAATAGGTTTAAACATAACATAAACATTCGTATTAAAACTATCATACGAAATGTCAATACTTTATCCATAAACCATGAATGTTATAAAAATAAAACATCCACAGTCAAACATATCGCAAAACCTTCACTACAATATAGAAGTTTTGTATCATAATAAATCAACTTCAAATAAGCTTAAAATCTATCAAAGGATGTTGACATAGATGAAATCAAAACTATTTGATAGAAATATCTCTTTTTTTAAATCATTTAAAAGTCACATAATTATAAAATAAAACATTTACTTTGAAAATATCATTATAATCTTGTAAGGGAAGCTTTGAAGATTTTATAATGGTGGAAAATATCCGCACCCGCCATATAAGTTAAAAAAAAGACATTCTTGCCTTAATTCTGTGGAAAAGGTTAAAAAAGGACCTCGTTTGGAAGACGACGAAAAGATTCATTTATAAAAATCTTATAAAAAGTAAACAAGGGTATAAATTACTTTAAACCATAGTCTATAAAATAGTAAGAATTATTTGAAATACATTTTTAAGAAACATAGATGTGGATGATAAAGATGTCCCAATAGATAATTGCGTATAAACAACCTTAGATAATGAAGTGATTGTGAAATAAACCCTTACCAATTTTTTAACTTACAAAACACACACCCCATGAAAGAGGTATCATACAATGAATATGTAAATACACATAAATTAAATTGTATTACACACAGAATACAATTATGGGCAGTACATACACCACACAAAAGGTAATAGTGCCAATATGGCATGAATCTCATGGGAATAAGGAGTGAGATGAAACTAAGGCCTCTAGATCGAAGTGAGGGAAGTTGAGAGAATATTTGGGCCTATTTTAGCCGATCCAAAAGGCTTTGAATGTGTAAATTATAGAGAAAGGGGGAGTGCCCTTTTATAAGAGGGGTGAGGGGCACCTTAGGAAAATCTAGAAATAATATTTTATAATAAATTCATATTTGGATTCTAATGGCTCCAAAGTGGATTATTTAAATTTTAAGGTGGGGATGGGTAGAAATACTTTAATCCAATAGATTTTAGATAGGTTTGGGTCACTATATTAACCTTAACATTTATATTTAACTCTTAGTTAAATAGTTTGATATTTACCATGTCTCTTTGTATTTTTATATTATATATTTAATAAACTTACTGTATACATCAAAGCGACCCCCAAGTAGTCCATTAATGATAAACCTATCATGATATAAGTCCTTTTTATGAACCTTATATTTTCAGGAATATAATATCAATTAATAATATAATATTTGTTTTCAAAACTCTTTTATGTCAATTTTGACACTATAGGGTATTTTGTTTTTGAAAAATTCATAAAAGCATTATTACTTCGAAAATAATTCATATAACCAATCCTAATATGTCATATTAACCTATAAAATTATCATAATTCATAAAAAGTCTCAAATTACATTTATTTGGCTATTTATAATATCAATTGTTTTAATATTTCATTAATTAGGTAATTACTGCATCACCATTGTGTCATAAATAAATTAAATTATTTAATGTCTAAAAATTGTAAATAAAATACCATCATGTATGAAGTATTTTTATATTTATAATGAATATTTATAATCAAATATATCTTAAGTATAACCCTATATTAAAAATGTTTTAGTAATTAAACATTGATTTTAACTCTTTTAACTCTTCTTTGAATTAAATAATAATAAATGTCCTAATCTAATCCAAGTGGACCTAAATGATAATATTTTATTCTTAAGGTTGTTTTTGGTTGAGATAAACTTGTCCAATAGAATTAGAACATGTGTTAGGGTAATATTAATATCATTTTTACCCTTAATTACCCTATTTACTTTTAACAGTGGTAAATAAAAGTAAAAATTTACTATTCACCAAAATTATTCTAAACTAACTCCAATGAATTACATTGAATTTATATTGGTATTATGTATCTTTTTTGACCTTAATTAAATTTAAATATAATAAATAATTACTTAAATAAAAATTCGGTTTTAAACTATAACTCAGTGTTTTTCACTATTCATCAAAAATTGAATGTTTTCAGAAAAATACCAAAAATTCACCCTAAGGTAATTTCGATATTCAGAATCCAAAAATGAAGTCCATTTTTAAAGATAATATTTATAAAATTTCAAAATGTGGGTATAACTATTCATAACGGCTAGTTTTATTGGTTGTGGTGTGTTTTAGAACTCGAAGTTGCATACAACACATGCTAGTGTATTATTCAAAGAGAATCTTATAAAAGAAGCTTGGGGTGTTACACTAGAGGCATCAAGACCTAGAGTTTTCTGTGGGTGATTGGGTATTCTTGAAAGTGGCCCCTCGTCTGGGCCATCGTCAATTGGGGAAGCAATGGAAGCTGACGTCGTGATATGTCGGCCCTTTTGAGATCATCGAGCATATTCTTAAGGTGGCATATAGGTTGGCCTTACCTTATTAGTTGATGTCCATCCATGACATATTCCATGTCTCCCAGTTGAAGAAATACAACCTTGATCTGTCCGATGTGCTGAGTTGGGAAGAACTAGAGATAGAGCCTGACCTATCAGTTTTTGAGCGGCCAGTGCAAATAGTGGACTCCCAAGATAAGGTTCTTCAAGAGAGGTATATTTCATTGGTCTGGGGTCATTGGCAGCATGGTAATGATACACATGAGACATGGGAGTGTAATTAATGGGTTGAGGAAGAGTATATGTTCCTGTTTTTTTATCAAGCTTCAGGTTAACATTCCGGGAAAAAAAAGTTTTCATGGTGGGGATAATTTTCACATACATGATATATTTTAAAGTTATTTTTCATTTAATTTTCATTCTTTCTTTGTTTTTGGGGTTTACGGCTCTTTTTTTGAGAAAAGGGTGAGTTTTCATGATTTGGGCCAAACTGTGAGCTCATTTCCAGATTTAAAAACCAATTTTGTTTCATTTATAACTATTTATTTTTTTAATATTTTTCTCCCATTCTACTTCCAAAATGTCATCCCCTGACCTATTAATGCTTCCATTTCATTTTGGAACCTTTATTAATCCATAATAATGGTGGAATTGGGTTTTTATTTAATGAATTGAGCCATCTTGAAGGCCCATTTCCAGTTTTAAAAAAATTATTTAACAACCTATTCAGTTTTTATGATTATTTGGTGATTCCAAGTTTCACCCAAGCCCACTGAACCTAGAAGCATGTCCATCCTCTTTTCCCCCTCTTTGGAGTTTGTATTCATCTTGAATTAGTGCATAACTTCATAGGGTTTCTCAAATCATCCAGATTTAAAGAGGTAACTTCTTTCCTTCATAATTCTCTCAATTATTACTCTTTTTCCTCCATTACAATTCCTAATTCAACCCTTCCTCCTCCTCTTCCAACCTAAAATACATTTCATCCCTCCAAGTCTCTCAAAACATCGTTGGAATCCCATTTTAAGGGGGATTTGGTGGAGGAACTTCAAAGAATCTCAAGTATGTGTCTCTCCTCTTTAGTTCCTCCCCTTTCCATGAAGTTTATTTCAATTTCCATGAATTCAAAAATTACTAATTGGTAGAGTTTCTAACCTAAGGTTTAACCTTGGGTTTTCTTGGTCAATTATTGTGGTTTTAGGTTCGATCTAAGCCCCTCTTGGTGCGGTGGTGGTGCGACTTGATTTTTTCACGGTGATTCAAGGTTTTCCTTTGATTTGGTAGGTGATTACAATTTTTATGGAATATTAGTGTATTATAATTCTATATTTATCATATTTGTAGGTTTATATCACTTTATTATTGCTGAAAAAATTATTTTTAGCGGTTTTTTAATTGCAATAGAATTTTAAATGCCAATTTGGTGTGAAATTAGGGGTTTTCCAAAGAAATGTTTAATTGGTTTATTTGTGGATGCCCTATAAATACTTATTTTTTTTATTGAACTATAATAGAGATTAAAACACTGTTTTTAATTTTTATCCCTTTTTTTGCTTCAAAAACGGGTTTTAATGGTATTTGTGGAACATGTGAACATTAAGTTCCATGTTTGTGTGTAAATAGAGGTTTTACAAAGTTATCATTTTTTGGTTCACTTGGGGCTTCCCTAAAAATTATTTTTTGGTATAATTGAAATTTATTGGGCTGCCTTTTATGTTTTGGTAACTTAAAAGTGTACACATATTGTACAAAGAGGGGTTTTAAAAGAGTTTAGGGTGCATTACAATGCGGGATTTTGAGAAATTTTTTCATTTAAAAATAAAATTATTTTTTGTGGGTTTTAAGTGGTTTAAAATTTGTATAGATACTTTTCTATTTTTATGTGACCATTGGTGGTGGTTTTTATTAAAATTTATCTTTGTAGCATGCTGAAATTTTTTTAGCACAAAGGGGGAAGCATGGGTACCTAGGTGGGGCGGATATGTACTAGTACGGCTAGTGGACCGGATGGCTTTTGTCCCTCTTTCACTTAGAATTTGGATAAAGACAACTCTAACTAAACTATATGGATGATGATTGGGGACTACATGGTTATGGGTATGTTACATACTAGTGGCTCGTGCACGAGAACATATTTTATTATGGTTATTTTACACCAAGGTTCGAGGTACATGGGGCTTGAGACTATCTAGTGCCTATGGGTGTTCCTGATTTTGTTACTTATTGGATTTGTGGTATTTACACTTGTATTTGGGTGTCTTTGGAATTATATTAAAATATATAAAATTATAATTTAAATGTGTTAACAATATGAATGTTTTTTCTTGAAAACTATTTACAATTGAAAGTTTCATTTCCTGGAATTTGTCACCACTTTTCATTACGTATTAAAACTGCTTGCTTTTTCACATTGTACTGCATTATCTTTGTAATCATTGGGTGGTATCCTATTGGGATAAGGCTCACACCCTACTTACACCCCTTTGGTTTAAGTAGACTTTATTATGCTTGACTCGGGTAAAGGGAAGGTTATGGGTGATGGTGGTTCAGGGTGTTAGTTTCAATCGTTTGTGTGGATTTTTAGAGACGGCTTGTGGGTGATAACCCCATGCCATGTGGAGTCCTTGGGTCTATTTTGTTGTTTTTTCTTTGTGTATTTTGAACATTTTTAGTGAATTTTAACTTATGTATTAAGTTTTGTATTTTTTTATAAATCTTGTTTGTTATGAATTTTTCAGATTCATTTTATCAAATGTTTTTGATGTTTTATGTATACATATTCGGGTAAATCGTTCCCAAACCAAGATAAATGATACCCAGACACTTTTTCCAACCTGTGGGGATAGGTAATGACCTTTGGACCTTGCAACAGGCCGGGTTTTGTGCTGGTAATAGTGGCTACCAGATTCAGTTCATGACAGTGTGGGAATATTTATTTCTACATTTGACTTGTGATCACAAGTGAGAGTATGTGTGTAGTCCATGATATGGTATGATTTGATTCCATGATATTGATATGATAGCTAGTTTCCATGATGATTTTTAATTCACATGTTGATGTATATTTTAATGTTATATTTATCAAGATGTGTGTTATTTTTCTATCATGTTATGGATTTTCATGTTTCCCTTTAGAGGATTGGTATGAATATCCATGACAAGTGACCATCAAGGTATGATTACTTGTTATGGGTTATGTGTATATAGTTGCAAAAGTGATGATGGTGGTGCATTATATCCTTGTACCCTGGAATCTACTTGATGACTTTTGTATTTCTTAGTAGATAGAGATACTTAATGCCTTGTGGATTTCTGAGTATTACCATATACCTTGTAGATTCCAGGAAGGTTATAGATACTCGATGCCTTGTGTATTTTTAAGTATTACCTGATGACCTGTGTATTTTAGGTAAGTTATTCGCTCGATTCCTATTGGATTTTTTAAAAACTCAGTAATATACTTGAGGCTGCAGCTTTGTGGATGCTTATGATCTCTTACTGAAACACTGTACATATTCAAGATTGGATCTTAAGTAGGTACGACTGGGGGTTTTTGGAGTCTTAGTTAGTTCACGACCTCTCTTTTTTGTATTTTTTTTTTATGAATTTTACTTTTTTATTATCATTATTGGAATATACTTGTTATTCTTGAGCATATAAGGTAAGGAATCATTGGTGGTATCCTAATAATTCCTATACTCACACCATACTCAGGTATTTCAGTGCACATGTAGATTTCATAAGATATCTAGAAAAGGGAAAGGGGAATATGTCGGATAGATGAGAAAATAAGTATTGGGATAGGAGTGGGTGAAAAATGAATCTGGTGGACCACAGTTTTTTTATTGGTTTATTTATTTACTTTATTACTCTATCCTGGATTTCCACTTTGGGATCTAATTTATTTTATGACATGTATTCCATTTATTTACTTCTGCATGAATAATCTAATTTTTTATATATCTTTTTTCTTTTATTGATATTATGACTTGATATATAGGGTATAGTCCCCCCATTAGAAGACTTAAACCCTCATTGTTTGTTACTATCCTCTTGTGTATGGGGAGATGTGCATGAGTTCATGTGACCTTTTAGCTTGGACCCAATGGTTTAGGTTGGGATGTTACAATGTTGAATTAGATTCTTTCATTATAAAAGTATCCTCAGGCATAGGGACTTGGGCTCAAACAACCTTCCTACTTGGAGGCTTATGCCTTGTCTAGGCTAGTGAATGGGATTTTCTATTGATCAGTCCATGACTACTCATGTAGATATTTCTAATCTCATATAACTTTATGCCTTTACATGTAGTTTTCATATTAAATATTTATATGATGCATTCAAATACATATGAATATAATTGAATTCTATTTTAGGGTGCATAACACAAACTTGTGCATTGTGTAAAGAGATACAAATCAATATATTCCCCATGTATTTAATAGGAAGAGGGAATATAATGGGTTATTTCCTTTCGTGCATTGTAATAAAAATTTTAAAAAAATATACAAATCAATATGTTTTGAACATATTTATTAAGAAGAGGGAATATGATCCTAAACTAAAATCACTAGAACCATGTATACATAAAATGGAATAACATGTGATAGGATGGTGAGATTAAATTTACCTTTAACTAATAAATCTGTGATTCCTTCCAAATTATCATGTGTTGAGACCTTGATCATTCAATTGGGTATTGTCAGTATTAGGAAAATTATCCTTGGATTATCTTTAGTAAGGCAAGAAAATTATAAGTGACTTTGGATTATATTGACGGTATTGAAAAGCTCAACCGAGTACCCCTTGATTATTTTGTGTCATATTCTTATTTTCAATTTCTTTGGGATGCACTTAGATAGGAAACCCTAATGGTTTGGATACATGAGTAATATAGCTTATTATATCCATATTAAGGATTGGAAAAAGGTTTTTCCACTCAACTAACCAAGATTATTATATTATATGATTGAAAAAAATATATAAAAGATAAATTCATGGTTTATTTACATGATAACCGGTGTAATTAATGGTGAAATATAGATCTTGGACCGCTAAAGTATATGATGTGTTTTTTAGGGATTTATCGTTTTAGTAGTATCCCATTTAATAAACTTCCTTACAAAATAGTTAATAATATTTGATACTCTTATGATAAAATATTATATTGTAGATAAATGGAATCATAGTCAAGATTAACCTTATGATTAGTCCCTAACATATAAAATCATAATTATATAAAAATCCATGATTGGTATAGAAATTTAAGAATAATTAATAAAAAAAGAAGGAAAGTTTTGTGTGTTGGAACAAAAACTTCTTAATAAAACTATCTTGTGAATATATTATACAAAAAGGATTTATATTATTTTGATAAATATAAAAGGATGCACAACATGTATCTACATTCATAATAGTTACTATGGAGTAAAAATTTAAAAATCAACATGAGATCCTTTACTCTTTTCAAATGATAAATCATTTAAAAAATCATCCATTAAGAGAAATCAAGGCATGGACGGTATGAAGGGACTAAATCACTTTTTCCTTATAAGATGATCCAAGAAACAGTAGTATTTACTCATGTACTCAATATAATTGGATATTTAAGTGAATTAGAGATTCAATTTATGTACTTAAATCTTGATTTGGAAATAGATTTTACATTACATTCACTTTCAGAGAGGGTCTGATAGTTTTTTGTGAATTAAAATTTGAACGAACTTTAAAAACCTTTACCTAATCTCTTTAATATGTTGAGTAATATTGAAAAAGTCATGGGCAGTCCAAGATCAAGTACCATTTGGATTCTATAAAAGGATATTCATAAAGGTTCTATCCAAAAAGGAATGAAAATAAATCATGGAAATTCCACAATTCCTATCAAACTATAAAATAAAATGGGCAATGATTTCATTATGCCCAAATTGGATAATGAAGAAGAAATTATCCAGATTACTAGAAGTGCTACAATAATCCATATAAAGTATTTTATTTAGATATTAATGTTATAAAATTCATTTATTTTTCTAAATGGGATGTGATTCCAATCTTATATTTTAAAATTTTTGTAAATATAGAAGATATAATAGGAAAAAACAAAAGAAATAAATGAGTGATCAAGTTTGAAGTAAATTTCCATGTGATAGAGCAGAGGTGTTACTAAATTGTAGACATGGATACTTCAGGCTTAGTTGAATTTATTATAAAGCTGTGTATTTTCTCATTTTTATCATATGAAAATATTTTAAACATATCATTTTGAATAAAATGATATGTATACTAATGCACATGTTTTATGATTCAGCGAGTTATTTTAAAAGTTTTGAGAAGAATATTTGAATAAAATTATTTATCCATGATAAAGTGTTTATATAGATATTTGATAAAATATAACAGAATGTGTTCCCATCCCCCATCCAATATGGTTTGAACATATTTATTAGGAATAGGGAATATGATACAAAACTAAAATCACCAGAACCATGTATACATAAAATGGAATGACATGGGATGGGATGGTGAGATTAAATTTCCCTTTAAATAATAAATGTGTGATTCCTTCCAAAGTATCATGTGTTTAGACCTTGATCATTCAATCGGTTATTGTCAATATTAGAAACATTATCCTTGGATTATATTTAGTAAGGAAATCTAATTATAAGTGACTTGGGATTATATTGACGATGATGACGAGCTCAACCGAGTACCCCTTAATTATTTTGGGTCATCTACTTCTTTTCAATTTCTTTAGTCTACACTTATATAAGAAACCCTAATGGTTTTGATAAAAGAGTAACATAGTTTATTATATCCATATGATGGATTGGGAAAATATTTTTCCACTCAACTAATCAATATTCATATATTCTATGATTGAAAAAAATATATATAAGATAAATTCATGGTTTATTTACAGATAAATGGTGTAATTCATGGTGAAATATAGATCTTGGACCGCTAATGGATATGATTTTTTTTTTATGGATTTATCATTTTAGTAGTATCCCATTTAATAAACTCTCTTACAAAATAATTAATAATATTTTATGCTCTTATGATAAAATATTATATTTTAGATAAATGGAATCATCATCAAGATTAACCTTATGACTAGTCCCTAACATAGAAAAACATAATTATAAAAAAAAAATTTGATTGGTATAGGAATTTAAGAAATATTAATAAAAAAGAAGGAAATTTTTATGTGTTGGAACAACAAATTTTTAAGAAAACTATCTGGTGAATCTATTATAAAAAAAATATTTATATTATTTTGATAAACATCAAATGATGCACAACATGTATCTACACTCATGATAGTTACTATGGAGTAAAAATCTGAAAAGCAACATGAGATCCTTAATTCTTTTCAAATGATAGATAATTTAAAAAATCATCTATTAAGAGAAATCAAGGCATGGATGGTATTAAGGGACTAAATAACTTTTTCCTTTAAATATGACCCAATCAATCTTAGTATTTACTCATGTACTCAATGTAATTGGATATTTCAGTGAATTATAGATTCAATGTTTGTACTTAAATCTTGATTTGGAAATATATTTCACATTACATTCACTTTCATAGAGGCTCTGATAGTTTTTTATGAATTACAATAAGAATGAACTCTAAAAACCTTTACCTAATCTCATTAATATGTTGAGGAATGTTGAACAAGTCATGGGAAGTCCAGGATCGAGTACTATTTTGATTCTATAAAAGATATGCGTAATGGTTATATCCAAAAAGGAATGAAAATAAATCATGGAAATTCCACAATTCTGATCAAACTAAGAAAGAAAAGGGAAAATGTTTTCATTATGGCCAAATTGGCTACTGGAGAATAAATTATCCAGATTAATAGAAGTTATACAAGAATCCATAAAAAAGTATTTTTTTAGATATGAATGTTATAGAATTCATTTATTTTTCTAAATGGAATGTGATTCCAATCATATATTTTAAAAATGTTGTAAATATAAAAGATATCATAAGAAAAAACAAAAGAAAGAAATGAGTGATCAAGTTTGAAGTAAATGTCCATGTGATAGAGCAGAGGTGTTGTTACATTGTAGACATGGATACTTTAGGCTTAGATGAATTTATTATAAAAATGTGTATTTTCTCATTTTTATCTTATGAAAATGTCCATGTGATAGAGAAAAGGTGTTTCTACATTCCCTTTAAATTTCCCTTTGAACATATTTATTAGGAAGAGGGAATATGATCCTAAAATAAAATCACTAGAACCATGTATATATAAAATGGAATAACATGAGATAGGATGGTGAGATTAAATTTCCCTTTAAATAATAAATGTGTGATTCCTTCTAAATTATCTTGTATTGAGACCTTGATCATTCAATCGGGTATTGTCAATACTAGAAAAATTATCCTTGGATTATCTTTAGTAAGGAAAGAAATTTATAAGTGACTTTGTATTATTTTGACGGTATTGACAAGCTCAACCGAGTACCCATTTATTATGTTGTGTCATCTTCTTCTTTTCAATTTCTTTGGGCTACACTTAGATAAGAAACCCTGATGGTTTTGATACAAGAGTAATATAGTTTATTATAACCATATGATGGATTGAAAGAAGGTTTTTCCACTCAACTAATCAATATTAATATATTATATGATTGAAAAAAATATATAAAAGTAAAATTCATGGTTTATTTACATGATAACTGTTGTAATTCATGGTGAAATATATATCTTGTACTGCTAATGGATATGATGTGTTTTTTAGGGATTTATCATTTTAGTAGTATCCCGTTTAATAAACTTCTTTACAAAATAGTTAATAATATTTGATACTCTTATGATGAAATATTATATTGAAGATAAATGGAATAATTATCAAGATTAACCTTATGATTAGTCCCTTACATAGAAAAACATAATTATATAAAATTATTAGATTGGTATATAAATTTAATAATAATTAATAAAAAAGAAGGAAAGTTTTATGTGTTGTAATAAAAACTTCTTAAGAAAACTATCTGGTGAATATATTATTTAAAAAGGATTTATATTATTTTGATAAACATAAAAGTATTCACAACATGTCTCTACACTCATGATAATTACTATGGAGTAAAAATTTAAAAATCAACATGAGATCCTTAATTATTTTCAAATGATAGATAATTTTAAAAATCATCTATTAAGTGAAATCAAGGCATGTACGGTATAAAGGGACTAAATCACTTTTTCCTTACAAGATGATATAAGAAACCTTATTATTTACTCATGTACCCAATATAATTGGATATTTCAGTGAATTAGATATTCAATGTTTGTACTTAAATCATGATTTGGCAATATATTTCACATTACATTCAGTTTCAGAGTGGTTCTGATAGTTTTTTTAATTACAATATGAATGAAATCTAAAAACCATTACCTAATCTCTTTAATATATTGAGGAATGTTGAAAAATTCATGGGAATTCCAAAATCGAGTGCCATTTGGATGCTATAAAAGGATATGCGT
Organism: Viscum album; assembly: GCA_963277665.1. Lineage (NCBI taxonomy): Eukaryota > Viridiplantae > Streptophyta > Magnoliopsida > Santalales > Viscaceae > Viscum > Viscum album. The sequence continues at coordinate 617,804,552 of OY728136.1, forward strand.
AAAAGTTCTATCCAAAAAGGAATGAAAATAAATCATTGAAATTCTACAATTCCTATCAAACTAAGAAAGAAAAGGTACAATGTTTTCATTATGGTCAAATTGGCTACTGGAGGAGAAATTATCCAAATTACTAGAAGTGCTACAATAATCCATATAAAGTATTTTCTTTAGATATTAATGTAATATAATTCATTTATTTTTCTAAATGGAATGTTATTCCAATCGTATATTTTAAAAATGTTGTAAATATACAAGATATCATAAGCAAAAGAAAAAGAAAAAAATGAGTGATCAAGTTTGAAGTAAATGTCCATGTGATAGAGCAGAGGTGTTGCTAAATTGCAGACATGGATACTTCATGCTTAGTTGAATTTATTATAAAGTTGTGTATTTTCTCATTTTTATCCTATGAAAATATTTTAAACAAATTTTTTTGAATAAAATGATATGTATTTTAATACACATGTTTTATGATTCAACGAATTTTTTTAACATGTTTTGGGAAAAAGATTTGGATAAAATTATTTATCCACGATAAAGTATTTATACAGATATTTGTTCAAATATAAGGGAATGTGTTCCCATCTCCCATACAATATATATTTTAGTAAATACTTCTTTTAAAATAGTCCAAACATATCGAATACAATATATGATATGAAATGAATAGTTTTGTATAATATTCCTACTAAAATGAAATAAATGTTATTTATTAATAAAAATGGTTTGTTCTAATTATTAGTAAGAAATTATGAAAATAATATACCATCTAAGAAACTGGTGGGAGTATTTTTATACTTAGAGAAGTTCAAAATTAATAAATAATGGATTAAAACAATCTTATGTTGATGTGTTTTTTGAATTATCCTATCAGATTTTGGATAGAATAGTAAAATAATAATGTAAGTAGTTTCATTATTTCAGGGAAAATTTTAATGGAATGAGGTTCCATATATGATTATTATGAACTTAGAAATAATTTTAACTCTATAACAGAAGTTAATATCCTAAAATTTGATGTTATGAAGTTAAAAAGTTTGAATATGTTTAAGAATTTGAATAGTTAGAAATATGATTCCAAAATCTCACCATTATTTAAATTTTATTAATTTATAAATTTTTCTCACTAAATATTTAGTGGGAATGTTTTATAATATGGTCACATTGATATGTGATAGGGATTACATATGATGTAATGTTTTAACAAATCCCAGAAAACTATAGCTAATATAACACTGTTATGAAAGTTTATCATATATGATATGATAAATCAGTGGTTATTTTGGTTTTTTTAATATTATTAAATAATTTAATAATATTAAAATGTATCATATTAGAGGAAATCTCCACTTTATCATTATTTCATGTTCTACTCATAAATATATATATATACACATTTCATTAAGAAAAATGATAATAGACCTCTCAAAGTATGACTTTGAGTTTATCCCTAAATGAGGTTCATCATGGAGTGTTATAGATTATCATGAAATTTTAAGGTAATCATGAGTATTATTCTTGTATAGAGATAAAAAATATTCTTATGAGGCACAAAAAAATAATAGGATTCTTTGTATACATTGGATGTCCTACTAAGTATACCACATGGAGTGTCGTACAAATTTCTTTGGTATACAAGGGGTACATGGATCATATTTGATCCCCCATTACCTAATATTGGAAAGTTATCTATCATGGAAAACTCCATTCATGGATACCCTACTTATTAAAGTCTATATTATTACTTAGCTAATATAGGAGTGGTTTGGTACGTTGTGGATCATGTCATCGGTTAGAGAATAACTAATATGGGATTTGTCCTCTTGTATAATGATTATGAAACTTTGGTCCTAAATTTAAATAGACTATGGGAGTGTGTGGCCTCACCTAGATATTATTTATCTATATTTATAATGGAAATGTTATGTGAATATACATAAATATGAATGACATGTGATGTATTAATCAATCAGATCAGTGTAAACTCTAAGAATCATGACCAGATGAGTTTTCTATATGGTATTGACATGTAATGTGTCTCATGGTCACTCAATGATTTTGTAAAAATAGAAAATATGAGAATTAATATTTGAATATGATTCATATCGGTGGACACATGTATATAGATACATGTGTTTGATAGAGATCAACCCAGATCACTTTATAGCTAGAGTACCATTGATTCCTTATTAGAGGTTTCCCTTTTCTTATATATATGAATCCAGAGATTCATATTTTTTGTCAATTCTATAATGTCCCATGTGGTCAAACATTGTTTTTTACTGAATAGTTAATGATTTTGGCTTAGAGATATAATCTAAAAGTGTTTTATAGTTAATCTAAATGTTTTTGGATGGGTATTCACAAGGTATTAAAAGTGACGTGATACAAGGTGAAGTTAATAAAAGTTTTCCAAAAGAGTTTTGGAAAATATTCAAAAGGAGTTTTGGATATAGTTTCATATGTTATTTTATATGATACAATATAAGATAAAATGGTACAAAATCTTTTAGTATTTAGCACAAATAGTATACTAAAGAAAATATTCCATAAATATTATATATATATATATATACTATATTATCTCATTCATGAAAATAATGATTTTCATTCATATAGTATATTATCTCATTGGCACTGAACCCAAAATCTATTTCCCAAATTGGTTATAATTAATAAGGTAGTTTACTAAGATGAAACATGTGATAGGATTTACATTCTTATTATGAATTTTTATACCGAATGAATCATCAAATCATTCATCAAAATGTATGAGTTAATACATTCACTGTTGAGGTGTTTCCACAAGGGCTTTGTAAAGCCAACTATGATTTGATGGAAGTGTGGTTGATGCTTCCATATTTCTTAGTTGAAACTTCCTGAGACCCAAAACTCTCTACTTATTCCTTATTTTCATATGATATTCCAGCACATCATGAATGGAATAATAGTCCCATTCTAACTTTGGATGATTTAGCACATCCCAGGGATACACTACAAAGGTGGTAAGCTATTATTTACCACTTTTTGATATTTATAAAATACTTAAGATGAAGATAGAGGTTTTAATTAGTTGATTCAGTGTATGGTATTCTAGTATAGTATCTCTTCATTTCATTATTGCATACACAATTCCATATTATCTTGTATGGTGATCCTCAACAAAGGGTTTTAAGTCACTTCCAAAACTTATGATAATTGTTATTAGACTCTAACAAAACCCTTAATGTTCTTATAATATATATTACATTGTATAACACATGTATATAAACAAAAAAAAATTCTATATATAAATTCAGGATCATTACATTCTTCCTCCTTAAGAGATTTTTCCCTTGGAATTTCATCCCATACATCAAGGTTAAACAAGTGAGGGAACTTTTGTTTCATTTTCTCTTAATGTTCCCATGTTTTCTCTTCAAACATATGGTTTCTCCAAAGTACTTTGATAGGGTGAGTTGTGTTGTTTTTCATAACTTTATCTTTGTATTCTACGATCTTCACTAAATGTTCCTCATAAGAGAGATCATTCTCTAACTATACCACCACTGGATTCAGTACATGTGAGGGGCCTGGTATATACTTCCTTAAGAGGGATAAATAGAACAAATCGTGTACTTGAAATAGGTTAGTTTTAATTTATAGTTGATAGAATACAGTTCCCACATGATCATGGATCTCAAAAAAGTAAATTTACCTAAGAATTACATTTCCGTTCTTTAAAAATCTCATAACTTACTTTCAGGAAGATATGTAAAACACTTTATCACTAACTTCAAACTATAAGTCTCACTGACAATTATCATCACAACCATTATATTAGCTTTGAGTCATTTTAATATATTAATAAATAGTGTTAACCTTTTCTACCATTTCTTTTACCATATCAGTTCATAGGAAATTTCATTCACCAACTTCATCCCAACATATAGGTGTTCCATATCTCTTCCCATATAGGGATTTATATGGGTCCATTTGAATGCTTGAGTGGGAATGATTATTATATGAGAACTTGACTAATGGAAGATGTTAGTCTCAACCTCCCTTAAATTCCATAGATAAATATATAAACATATCATCAAGTGTCTAGATAGTTCTTTCATATTGGCCATCAATCTTGGGATGTTAGGTTGTACTAAAGTTCAACTCTGTGTTTAGACCATACAGAAGCCTCTTCCAAAATTTTGAGGTTAACATCATATCTTGATCATATATAATTGATAGTGGTGTTACAATAATAATTTCCACTTATCTAATGTATATATTTCCAATTTTATCAACTAAGAATTCCTCTAATATATAAATTAAGAGATTGTTTTTTATTATATGTTTTACCACAGCCCACATAGCATTGTTCCCTTTTGATATCTTTAGAAGACCCAAGACAATGTTTATAGTGATGTTTTCCCATTTTCATGTAGGTATGACCATTGGTTGCATCATCACTATATATATTTTCCTCTTATCCTTCACCTACTAATACACTAAGAAATTTTATATATATTCTAAAATATCCTTCTTTATATTGTCCCACCAATAGTGTTCTTAGAGATCTCTATACATCTTTATGTTTTCTGGGTGAAAAGATAATGTTGATCTATGAGAATCATTCAATAACTCCTTCTTTATGTCTATCTAGGATGGAACACAAAGTCATTTCCCAAATATCACAAGTAATTCATAATTTTTACTAAACTCTAAGTATTTTCCCTTTCTCCCCATATCTTCCTTCTTTTGTATCTCCAAATCATTCCTTTGGGCTTTCTTAATTTTCTCCAAAAGAGACAGTTTATAAAACATTTTAAAAATATAGGATGATGATATATAATTTATTACAACCATGTACATCTTTTGAATGTATAATAATATTTAATCCCTCTTTCTTCTCATCATGGATAAGGTTTCAGGATCCTTTCAACTTAGAACATCTGCTAATTTATTCACCTTCCCATGATGGTAATGGATTATGAAATCATAATATTTGATCAGATCCCACTGTCTTCATCGATGAATGTTGAGCTCCTTCTGTGTGAATATATATGTCATGAACCCCTCCCTCAAAAGATTCCCCTCTTAAGATGACAATGAAGGAAGATAGATAATGACCCTGAGTCCCACTTCAAGTAGGCCCTGGGGTGGCGACCAGCACCAAGGGTATAGATTCTCATGAAATGGGATGTATTAACCTTTTTATAAGAAAACAAGAAAGGGATATAATATGGTTCATCCCAAAAAAAACTCCAAGACATAAATATGTAAAATAAATCAAAAACCATCCCACATGCATTTTTAAAATATAACTTTTACAAAACAAGAGTCTCCAAAGTAAATACCAAAAACAAGGAAAAGCAGCGACACAAAAACTATCCCAAAGTCTAAGCTAGTAATGCCTAGAACGGTACATGTAGTCCACCTAGAAATCATAAAGTACTTTTATATTTGTAGGGTGAGTATACGAGCATACTCGATATGGAAAAATAAAAGTCTCTCATGCACAAGTGGGATCATAATACTAATTCCTCTGTGAGAAAATAGCAACCAAAAGCACCTAAAAAGGAATACTAGTCATCCCCATCTCACCACTTCACACTCACCAAGTAACGTATGTCAAGTAAAGTAATATAATAAGCACATCGATGTTTGGGTACCATGCACCACTTACCACTAGTTAACTTCTTATACCCTAATAGCAGACATCTTGGTGCTTCCACGCTCTTCCGCAATCCCCATATCACAACCTTCCCACATGCACCTGGGCCTCAAAGCTAGTCTCGTAACCTGGGCATACAAATCTCACCACATCCCGCCCATACACACCCAGGCTACAACCATACCAAATCCCGCCCACAGACACATGTTCCACAACCATACCTCATCATGAAGACACCTAGTAAGCACACCACATCTTATCCTACAGACACCTAGGAAAGCATACATCACCCGCAAAAACCTAGGCCTCACAACCGCACCACAACCTTCCCAAATAATATTGGGATACCAATGCCTAGAAGAGGAAGCAAGGAAGAAAAAATAACCAGCCATCCATCCCCCCTCCCCCTCATAATTTTGGGAAAAGTCACCCTCCCTATGACAATGGGGGTGTTCGGCACATATTTTTCAACTCGGGTGGGGTTCGTATAGAAAAGATAAGGAAAATACAGTTTTATATTTAGTATCAAACCGTCAATCCCAACCTGTGGGTTCTTCCCAAAAAAACAACCATCCCACAAAACTGCCTTTGCTACTACCTATAAATTCATTTATTATTAATACCAGCAACAATCACTTCAGAAGTTGATAAATGAAATCTGCTTCACAATAATCCACAACTCAAAACATACCCTGGCCAAATTATTTAACCAATTACCATTATTTATTAAGAAACCCATTTATTCATTCTATCCCTACCCAGGCAACTACCAACCACAGCACTCAACAAGACACATAGAATAAACCATGTAGAGGAAAAAGAGCCATAGTAAAGTAACTCACTTTATATTTCCACTCTGTTTAACACTCATACCAACCACTGCCATCATCATTCTTCAAATTCATTTGGCTCAATTCATCCTCTCCAGAAGAAAACCCCCAATGCATAGCCAAACCCTGCAACACATCTCATCACAACCGAACCTGACAGCCCTGTTGTGTAACAACACCACACCCATCACAACCAATAACATAAATATATCACAACCCGAACTTGTAGTCCCACTACTCTAACACTACCCATCCATTCCAAAAAAGTCAATCTCTCAACCGGAGATTCCATTAAACCACTCATACCACCCCATATGACAGTTGTGCTCTGAACTCCATCACCACACAACCACACAAGGCACAAGACAGAACAAAACCACACACATTACATAACTACATCAAACAAAGTGGGGTGTATTCAAATTTAGCAAACACTCATTCTTTAATTCCACTTTGATAATTTTGGGGTTATCACAGAGAAATTTCGATTCTAAGGCATCAATTTATTTAACTACGTATACGTGGTTAGTCAATCTCATATATATAGTCATTCACAGATGATCAAAAACAATCCATCACAATTCATACCGAGTACAAAAAAATACCACCAACCACCATGATTTTCAGTAGGCATACAACCCATACAACTCACAATATCAATAAACAAAAAAATAAAAGTATACATACTTTTTCCTAGCCCCAGTTTATCGGTTTATAGTTGATTCAATTATCTTTATTAAATTCGGATTCAACTGCCTTCACATGTCAAACATTCATACACCCGTCCTGCATGATACACAAATAAAAGTGAGATGAAGGAATCCATACTTCAATAAATAGAAAATCAGCACCTACTCCTTACGCTAAGTATGCAGTGCGTAAGGCTCTAGGGAAATGTGATCCAAGGGTGCAACACAAAATCATTGATCCTCAGGGAAGAAAGGTTCTGGCTACCCTCAATAGTAAGAGTAAAGGGAAACATACAAGGAAGAAATTTTCTTGTCTTTAGAAAGGCCAAAATTTATATCAAAGGAGGAAACGATTTCGAAATCCATTAAAGTCGGATCACAATCAAGACCATTTGTTTTGACTATCTAAGGGCCTCCCGAGCATTAGGAATTTAAAGATATATTTTATATCCTTTAAAATGGTTTCAAAAACACTTAAATATGGTTTTAAACTCATTTTAAATCCACTACGGGAAAAATATTTATTTGCGATGGGAACAAATCTCATCGCAAATAGTCCGTCGAAGAGATTATTTGCGACGAGAATAGGCACCCCGTCGCAAAAACTTACATGCGGATTGGCGCAATTTGGGCTCCAAACCGCACGAAAGGGTATTTGCGATGGGTTGGCACTACCAATCGCAAATGCTGGGAGGTGGTAAGACCTAGTTGCGATGGGGGATCCCTCGTCGCAACTAGTTCGACCCCCGGAGGGTATTTGCCACGGGACCCTTCGCAAATAACTGGCGGTGATAAAAACCTATTTGCGACAGGATGGTGTCCCGTCGCAAATAGTGTGTTGGCAGGTTACTTTGCGATGGGCTCCGTCGCAAATAACCTTTTAACTGTCGACTGTAATTAATGCGGCCGAAGGTATTTACGACAGGACCCGTCGCAAAAAGTACTATTAGCAACGTGATTCTCGTCGCTCATAGTCTCGTTGTAACTAATCTAACCTATATACCCCCCCTCCGTTTTTTCTTCTCTCCTCCTGAATTCCTTCTTCCTCGGCTTCTGTAAACTATAATTTTAGTGTGAAAATTTTTTAGAGTTGTTTTTTTTACGAAGAAGTTGTGAAGCCGCCAACAATTATAAGAGATCAAGTTTAAAGGTATTTATGTTTAATTTAATTTAGTATTTATTTTATTTCTTTGTATTAATTTTAATTATTGTTGATTAGTTGTAATTAAGTTAGATTTAAATTGTTTTGTCATCAGTATTTATTTGTAATAATAAAATAAAATTATTAGTACTAATTCTTAGTAATTAGTAATAATTAATAATTATTAACGATAATTAGTAATGTATATAAATAATTAGCGGTAATTAGTAATTAGTAACTGTATTTTACAGTAATTAATAGTAATAAACACTAATTAGTAATAATTAGAAATAAATAGTAACAATTAGAAAAAAAATAGTAACAAATATTAACAATCAGTAAGAAATAGTATTAATTAGTAATAATTAGTAATAAATACTAATAAATAGTAATAAATACTAATAAATAGTAATAATTAGTAATAAATACCAATAATTTGTAATAAATACTAATAATTAGTAATAAATACTAATAATTAGTGATAAATACAAATAAATAGTAATAAATACTAATAAATAGTAATAAATACTTATAAATAGTAATCAATACTAATAAATAGTAATAAATACTAATAAATACTAATAAATAGTAACAATTAGAAATAAATAGTAATAAACATAAATAAATAAAAATAATTAGTAATAAATAGAAATAAATAGTTATAAATAGAAATAAATACTAATAAATAGAAATAAATACTAATAAATAGTAATAAATATTAATAAATACTAATAAATAGTAATAAATACTAATAAATACCAATAAATAGTAATAAATGCTAATAAATAGTAATAAATAGTAATAATTAGTAATAAATAGTAATAAATTGTAATAAATTGTAATAAATAGTAATAAATAGTAACAATTAGTAATAATTATTAATAATTATTAATAATTAGTAATAAATACTAATAAATACTAATAAATACTAACAAATATAAATAAATACTAAAAAAGAGTAATAAATACTAATAATTAGTAATAATTATTAATAATTAGTAATAATTAGTAATAATTAGTAATAATTAGTAATAATTATTAATAATTAGCAATAATTAGTAATAATTATTAATAATTAGTAATAAATACTAATAAATACTAATAAATACAAACAGATAGTAATAAATAGTAATAAATAGTAATAAATAGAAATAAATAGAAATAGTTTGTAATAATTAGTAATAATTAGTAATAGAAACTAATAAATAATAATAAATACTAATAAATAATAATAAATACCCATAAATACTAATAAACACTAATAAATAGAAATAAATAGTAATAAATTGCAATAAATTGCAATAAATAGTAATAAATAATAATAAATAGTAATAAATAGCAATAATTAGTAACAAGTAGTAACAAGTAGTAATAATTAGTAATAATTAGTAATAATTAGTAATAATTAGTAGTAATTTGTAATAAATATTAATAACTAGTAATTAGTAATAATTAGTAATAAATACTAATAAATACTAACAAATACTAATAAATACTAACAAATACTAATAAATACTAACAAATACTAATAAATACTAATAAATAGTAATAAATAGCAAAAATTAGTAAGAAATGGTAATATATATTAATAAATAACAATAATTAGTAATAATTAGTAATAATTAGTAATAATTAGTAATAATTATTAATAATTAGTAATAATTAGTAATAATTAGTAATTATTAGTAATAATTAGTAATAGATAGTAATAATTAGTAACAATAGTAATAATTAGTACTAATTACTAATAAATAGTAACAAATAATAATAAATACTAATAAATACTAATAAATACTAATAATTAGTAATAATTAGTAATAATTACTAACAATTAGTAATAATTATTAATAATTCGTAATAATTAGTAATAAATACTAATAATTAGTAATAATTACTAATAATTAGTAATAATTACTAATAAATAATAATAAATAGTAATAAATAGTAATAAATAGTAATAATTGGTAATAAATATTAATAAATAGTAATAAATAGTAATAAATAGAAATTAATAGAAATATATTGAAATATATAGTAATAAATAGAAATAAATAGTAATAAATAGAAATAATTAGTATAAAATAGAAATAAATACTAATAAATACTAATGTTTAGTAATAAATAGAAATAAATAGAAATAAATATGAATAAATAGAAATAAATAGTAATAGTTATCAACAAATAGCAATAAATAACAATATATAGCAATAAATAACAATAAAGAGAAATAATTAGCAATAATTTGTAATAATTTGCAATAATTTACCATAAATAGAAATGAATTGTAATAATTAGCAATAAATAGCAATATATAGAAATAAATAGCAATAAATAGAAATAAATACCAATAATTAGCAATAATTTGCAATAATTAGCAATAAATAGCAATAAATAGAAATAAAAAACAATAAATAGTAATAAATAGCAATAATTAGAAATAATTAGCAATAATTAGCAATAATTAGCAATAATTAGCAATAATTATAAATAATTAGTAATAATTAGCAATAATTAGAAATAATTAGCAATAATTAGCAATAATTAGTGACAAATAACAACAAATAACAACAAATAGCAAGAAATTGCAAAAAATTGCAAAAAATTGCAACAAATTGCAAGAAATAGCAAGAAATATAAAAAAGTAGCAATAAATAGCAATAAATATCAGTAAATATTAATAATTAGAAATAATTAGGGATTCAATAATAGGAATATCATATTTTTTTCGAGACATTTGTGTAGTGACAACATACTATGATGCACTATGTAAACTGGAAGAAAATGTTTTTTTCATTATTTGTAAGCTGGAAAAAATATTCTTGTCGGCATTCTTTGACTCAATGGAACATCTGATATTACATTTTCCACATGATGAAAAATGTGGAGGTCCGGTACAGTCTCGATGGATGTACCCATTTAAGATACGCATGTAGAAATTGAATAAATAGTACGTAACAAAGCATCAATTGAAGGCTCAATTGTCAAAGCTTATTTACAATAGGAAATTACATTTTTCTGCCCTCATTATTTTGAATCTGAATATCCCTCAAAACACAACCACATGGGATGGAACGAGGCGAATGCTAATAATGAAATGGAAAATCAATTATCATTTTTTAATCATCCAGATCATGGCTTTAGAGGAGTTCATGAACGATGGCTTTCAGATCATAAACATCATAGAGCTCGTACATATGTTCTGCTCAACTATGAAGAAATGACATCATTTGTACTATTAGTGATTCTATCACTTATTCTATAATTTATGTTATAGTAAGTAAAATTATTTTATTTTTAGGTTATATGATAATCATATCAAGAAACAGCTTCCACAAATTACAACAGCTGCTTTTGAATAACGCCGACAGAAAAAAATTTCTTAATGGTTTCAAAAATTGATAACATAAATTATTGATGGTTTAACATATCAATTCAGTTTATTATTTATTATATTGATAATTGTTTTATAAAATTTCAGTTGTCTCAACATGATCATAAAATTGATAAGTTCCTATGTATATTGAGTAACCCACCATCCAAAATGGTTAAATCTTACAATGCATATGTTGTGAATGGTTTTCAATTTCATACATGTGCATATGGGGAATCAAAAAAAACAATGAACAGTGAAGTTTTCTTGAGAGGATTGCATCATAGAGAAACTAAAGTTGACCTTTACAGCATGCTGGATGAAATTATTAAACCATGTTATCTAGGGAAAAATTACGTAACAATGTTTAAATGTCGGTGGTTGGATACTGAGAGAGGCTTGTGTGTTCATCTGATTCATGGAATCATTGATATTAAATGTTAAAGTCTTATTATAGTAAATGAACCATTTTTACTAGGCCAATAGGCACATAAAATATATTATGAAATGTACTATGCTATTTCAAGTGACCTGAGTGATTGGTGGAGCATAATAAAAATAAAATTTTGAGAAAATAAGTTTACTCAAACTAAATTTGGTTCCGATGAAGTACAAGGAATTTAAATTTTTCAAGAGACTACTCAAAATCCATCCTTTTCACAAAGAGACATGAATACCGATGATGATACCCCACAATTAAGGGTTGATGGTGATGATGATGTTAATGATATTACAAATGAATTTGAAATGGAAAGAGATGATGAAACTGAAACTCATATGGATATTGATGATGCCAATAATTAATATAAATACATTGACATCATTAGATATAAAGATGATGATGAAGGTGAACATTGACACAGTTAAATGCTAGTTATAATCATAACTAATATATATCTATATGTAATAGTTATTTTCAACTATCTTCTAACAATAATCATTTTGTGTTTCAGATGGACCCTGATCTATTTTGTGAGTTGGAGGAGGTAGAGCTACCTTTGTATGAGGGGTATTTGGGATCATCTGACCCTCAGACTACTGGAGATTCAGGAGGTACATAGAGGGGGTGCAGTCTTCTGTGACTGATGATTCCTGACCCTATCCCCGAGTGGTGTCCACATCTTGGTTTTGATCCATGCACGTGTAGGTATGATAACCTATGTATTTTAGTTAGATTTCATTAATTTATTTATATACTAATTGTTTGATTATTTGTTCTTTTTTCACATTTTTGCATATGTAGCTGTTGGACAGGGGAGTTCTATCTTGCAAAATTATTTTTCTCAACTATGGATCATATGGGAACAGATTCTCATTGATGTGTGGATTTAAATGTTCAATCAATGGCTGGTACGTAAATAAATAATATTTATTTATAAATTTATTTCATTAATAACTTGATATTATAAATTATTTGTAGGGTTTATGGTATCCCATCGATGATAACATGTGTGGCACTATCCACGATGTATGGGAGGTGTCAATGCATGAGTGTTTCTGTTAATTTTTGTGTAGATCCAACTAAAAAGAGTACATTTCATCTCACATTTGGGATGGATTATGTTCACACTGGTTGAGTGGTGGATTTCATAGGATATTATCATTGGGTTGGTAGAACCGGGGGGAGACAGGAGGTGACACGTAGAGCTGGTATTTGTATATTCAATACGCATCGAAAGCATATGGTAAGTATCTTTTTTAAATATTTTATATAACATTACATATAAATAGTTTATTTTATATTCATATAGGTAGTTGAGTATCCCAATATTAAGGATTACAATGTTTATTAGAGGATGTACAGTGATCCATCCACTATAGAGATTAGAGGTGATCGCCAGCGTCATATTGTGGTCAATATTTTTTTTAAGTTGAAAATTAACTACATATAATATTTTCACTATTTTAATTTCAAATTGAAACTGAAGGAGTAATTTAAAGCTGTGGTCGCTCAGACATGGGATGAGATTCAGGCCGAGATGGTTAATCAGACTAGTGCCCACCATTTCGATGTGGCGGCATGGATGCAGGAAACCCAGTATGTCTTCGAGAAGGGTCGAGTAGTTGGTATCGGCTCTCATTTGACTCTTGATACTTATTATGGAACTTCTGAAATGTCGGCATCCAACTCGAGAGGATCTCATGGAGAGAGATCATTTTCTGACTCATAGTATCAGGAGCATTTGTGAGCTCAAACTGAGTTTATAGAGAGTTTGCAAAAGCACCAGGAAGAGATGCGTTAGCAGCATCAGCGGCATGAGGAGGACATGTGTTGATGGTAGCAACAGCAGCACAAGGATGATATGTGTCGATGGCAGCATCATCAGCATGAGCAGATGAAGTACATGTGTTGTCTGACTCGTAGTTTAGGGATAGAGTTTCCTACACCATCTCCTTAAGCTCCTCCAACACCTCCAAAAGACTATCCCCCAAGTGATTTTTTTGTTCTGTTAAAAACATTTGAATTGAACATTTATTGTAATATGAACTATTTACAGTTTTTGTCTTTTATATTGGTGGGAATATTGCATAATTTTTTTTAATAATTTAATCTTTTAATATTAAATTATTAGTATTATATTTTTTTAATGTTTGTTTATTTTACTAATAATAATAATCATCATATTTTATGATTTTTTTATATTTTTTTCTTAATATTGAGAATTTTAATATTTTTTTATTTTTTTATTATTTTAATAATATTAATAATATATCTTTTATTAATCATAATTTTATTATTTTTTTATTTTATTAATTATTTTCAAATATTAAGAATTTTTATATTTTTATTTATTTATTATTTTAATAATATTAATATTATTTTTTTCATTAATCATAATTATATTATTTTTTATTTTATTAAGTATTTATGACGGTACCTTTTGTGGTGGGGGCCTGTCGCAAATAGATTATATATATATTTTTTAAAATTTTCTACGGTAGTTTTCTTTACCGTCACAAAAACTTCATTGCGACGGGCCCATCGCAATAGGTTTATAACATATAATCTATTTGCGATGGTTCGGCATCTCGTCGCAAATACTTTTTACAATGGGCCTGTCGCGAAATGTTCTTGTATATATAATGTATTTAATCGGAAATCTATTTGTGATGGGCCCACTTCTTGTCGTGAGTATTATTTTTTGTGATGGGATCATTGCAAAAAATACTAGTTGCGACGCTGTTTTCGGCAATGGGCTATTTGCGACGGGACCTCATCACAAAAGGGTTTTTGCAACGGGCTCCCATCGCAAAAGGATTTTTATGACGGGCTCCCGTTGAAAATAACCCATCGCAAAATGCTAAAATTAAATTAGTGATCAATTAAAATGTTAAAGGAGATAAACTAGAAAAACTAGGAAAAACTAGAAATTTAATGAACTGTTGGAAATGACTCACCATTGGGTGTGTCACTATAGAGAGTCATTAGTGGGTGAGTCGTAGTTCAGTGAGTCCTCATTAGGTAAGTCACCATTTGGTGAGCTACTATTCAGTGATTCACTAATTGGTGAGTCACCATTTAGTGACCTACGGTTCGGTGAGTCATTTTTTGGTGACCTACCATTCGGTGAGTCACCGTTTGGTGAGTCACCATTCAGTGAGTCACTGTTTAGTGATTAACCGTTGGGTGATTCACCACTCCATGAGATATTGCTCAGTGAGTCACTGCTAGATGACTCACCAGTGCAACCCACCATTCGATGACTCATCGGTGTGACCCATCATTGCGATTCACTAGTCATAACTCACCTTCAGTGACCTACCATCACCACCTATTGATGGAAAAATCATCATTAGACAAGATACCATTAGAAAATATGTATTTTGATAGACTCTTGAAATGAGCCAACTTGACCTCCTAGAACACCTCAAACACTGAATTTTCACAAAGGAATGGACTGAGGAGGTTTGGGCCATTACATTTGATACCTCTAAAACTATTGTTGTCCTTGAGAATTCAAAACCAAATTCAAAAGGAAAAGGGGGTCTGAACAACAACCCTGTGAGATAACAAGGAAGAACTCGAAAAAACTCTGGGTACTAGGCACACATTTCTACATCTCTCTCCCAAGTACTCTCTTATAGTACACCATGTCTACACAACACACAAACCAGTGGAATGGTCCACCCATGAAGCACCTTCTCCTGGCGATCCTAGATATCTATTGATTACTCCACATACTTTATGTCATCCTCAACATCCAACTCTCCCCAGTCAATGACATGGGAGTCATTGTGAAGATATCAAAAAATATGGAATAAGTAAATGATGTAGTAGATCCTATCTAACTATGGTGTAAATGCTAACTGGTACGCCACCTCACCAACTCGCCCCAACACCTCAAAGGGTCTGATGAACCTAAGAGAAATATTTCTCCGTCTTCCAAACCTCCACTACCCACATCGAGGGGAAACCTTAAAAAACACATGGCCCCAAACATGTATTAAAAGGGCCTCATCCTATGATCAGCATAAAACTTATTCCTATCCCATGTTGCTTTCATCCTCTCACAGACAAGATGAACATTATCTGTCATGCTCTGCACGACCTTGGGAACAAGAACAGTTATCTCCCCAACCTCTATCTAGAATAAAGGTGAATGACATAGTCTTTTGTACAAATCTTCAAATAAATCCCTACTAATGGAAGAGAGATAGAAATTATTATATTAAAACTATACCAAGGGAATTTTTCACACCCAAGATCCACCAAAGTCCAAGACACATGCCCACAACCTGTCCTCCAGTGTTTGTATAGTCCACTCTATCTGCCTATCCATCTAAGGGTGGAAGGTAGTGATGAGGTGTAACTGAGTTCCAAAAGCATGTTTTAATCCCCTATAGACTCATGAGGTAAAATTTTTATCTCAATCTAAAATAATGGACCTCGTAACTCCATGAATCCACACCACCTCATCTACATACCTCCTTAATAAGGCATACACTATGCCTGACTGCTTGATTGCAAAGAAGTTATCCAATTTTGTCATCATATCCACTACTACCCATATTTCATCATAGCATACTTGATCCCCAGATAATATTATTATGAAATCCATCAATATTTCATCCCATTTCAACTCGAGTACATCTAAGGGATGAAACAAACCATAGGGTACATGGTGCTTATCCTTCACCTACTGGCACACTAAGAACTTCACCACAAACTCTGCCACTTCCCACTTCATCCAGGGCCACCAAAATTTATCCCTCAATTCATGGTACATTTTATAAATTAATGGGTGTACTGCCAAAGGTGATCTATGACACTCATAGAGGACTCTCTCATGCATAGCCACTGGAACAAACAACCTTCCATGGAACTACATCTGATTCTAACCATCCTATGACCATCCGTCTTGAGTATCACCTTGTTCAACGCGATCGTGCATCATCTCTGCCTCCAAGTCTCCCCACTGAGACTCCTCCACCTATTGTTTTAGAGAATAATTCACCGAAATTTTAAACAAGCAATATCTACCACCATCCTCCCTTGCATCTAAGTGTAAGGAAGAAAACTCCCCCATCTCCTTCCAAGCATCCAAAGATTCTTGAACTACATTATTCTGTAACATCCTTCTCAAATCATAAGCTAACACATTTCCCTTTCCTGAGGTCTAATATATTTTGAAGTCGTAGTCCAAGAGAAACACTATCCACCTCCATTGTCACATGTTCAGATCTCGATGGGAAAATATATACCTCAAGATCTAGTGATCTATGAAGGCCAAAAGCACTCCCCAATGAGGTAATGTCGCCACAACTTCAGCATGAACATGACTGCTTCTTGTTCCATATCATGGGTGGCATAGTAACATTTGTGGGAACATAACTTCTAGACCCATAAGAGATAAATACCCACTGCTACATCAGCATGCATCCCAAGACCAGATGGAAAGCATCACAAAACACCTCAAACATCACTCCTTCCTCTGGAAACCAGATCACTGGAGAACTAACCAACTTCCCCTTCAGATAAAAAAATAATGCCTATAATTTCTCAATCCACACCAAATACTAGTTATTTATAGTCATATCTATAAATAGGGATTCTAATTCAGAGAAAGCTGGTAAAAACCTCCATTAATAACCTACAAAAATGAGAAAAATGCAAACCTCTACAACATTCTTGGGTGTTTTTTATGAAACAACTACCTCAACCTTCAACAGTTCCACTACTACACCATGTTGTGACACTACATGTCCAAGTAAATGCACCTCTCACATTGAGAACATACACTTTGATTGATTTTCATAGAGCTAGTGGAATCAATTAACCTCTAAGACAGTATTGATATGCTCGGTATTATCCTTCTATGACTTCAAGTATATTAGGATTTCATAGATGAATACGGAGATGAAATGGTCTAGGAACTCACAAAAAAATGGAGTTCATGAGACACATGAACATGACTAGTGCGTTCATAACACCGAACAGAATAACCATAAACTTGATGTTCCCATACCTGCACCAGAAAGTAGTCTTCAGGATATCACCCTCCCTCACCCTCAGCTGGTGAAATCCAGACCACGTATCGATCTTAGATAACCAACTTTATCCCCTAATATGGTTAAAAATATCATTTATCCATGGGAGAGGGTAACGGTTCTTGACCGTTACCTGGTTCAGCCTTCGATAGTATATGAACAACCTCAAACAACTATATGCCTTTTCAAAAAAAATGACTCAAGTATCCCATAGTGGCACACTAGGATAAATAAAACCCTTCTGCATCAGATCATCTATTTTCATCATCAACTATTTCCATTCTAAAGGCGTCATCTGATAAGGATTCATCGAAATTGAAGAAGCATAGGGCTGTATGTCTATCTCAAAATCAACATCACGTCGAGGGGAGTAGAGTCACAAAATCATTATATAAGATATCCAATAACTCCCCAACAATAAAGGGAGGGTCCTCCATCTCAGAATCCACCGATTCCACTAACAACTCTACCAACAAGGAAAGAAGAGTCTCCACACATCGACTGTCCACCTGAAAACTCTTCTCACTGATGAAGGCCACACGTCGACCATTTATGTCTAAAAACATGACTCTTATCTGAAATTAGTCGATAAAATCATGCAAATAATAACACAAGTTGATTATAAGGATGATATCATATGGTTGCATCTATAGTAATAAAAGATCCCCATGGTATTGATGTGGCCCCATCATCAGTCTACATCACTAACACACATCAAACAAGCTGGTGTGACCTCTAACTAGAGTAATCAAAACCAGGGGAATGATAAGACTCTATAAATTGAGTCCCAAAGTATGTTCTAGACCAGGTGAAACAAATGAGTGATAATCTCTTGAATTAAAAAAAAGTACAGGAAAAAGTACAGAAAAAACTAATCGTACCTCAAATGTTCTCTGGCCCTACTAGAACTACTGCCTTTGCAGTGTGAAACTGGCCATGCTCAGTTCCTCAGCCTCTCTACGGACTAATACCTCCTCAAACATGGCTGGGTTGAGGTCCTATAAGAACACCTTGAGGTTAGCCTCTACCTACTCTTTCTACCCTTGGTGGAGTGTGAGTTTTTTGTCCCTACTACTGGAACTTCCCTACCAGAAACTGCTACTAAGGAAGGTATTAGACCTTCCCACCTTGACCATACTAAACACAAACAACTATTGGGAAGCAACTCTAAAGATTTCCACAGTATCCACAAGACAAAAACCTTGGTCCCAAGTTCATGGGAAAAGGGAAAGACCTGAAGTCCAAAATAGTAACTTCTGAGGTTGATTCCCCATTGGTCTAAACCTAAAATTCCCTGACATGTGATGCCTACTTTTGGTGGACTTACCTCTCGAAGAACCCTTATGGTTCCCCCCTCTTGGTATATCTCCTTGAAAGTGCATCTTCTCAACTACATCCACCTTCTTTTAGACCTCCACGTACATTGGTAAGGAAATGGGTGGAACCGTATACTGGAGAAAAGGATGACGTTCCACTTCTAAGAATATCGCATGAGACTCCCCATATGGAAAGAGATCCAGGGAAAAATGAAGGAGATACTTGAACTTAATCCCTAGACCCCATACTGACATACTCCCTTGCATAAGTGAGAGTAACTTATACCTTTTCTCAGCCTTCATGGTGGAAGAAAGGAATTGTCCTCCGAAATCATTCTCAAAATCGACCCACATAACATCAACCTCCTTCCTATTGCCTAGGTATAACATCCACCACTAATGTGAAGCTCCCCACATCTAGACCACTTCCATAGGAACCCAATACTCCATCAGATTCCCAATCAAGTATAAGTTGATCACAAGCTCTTCAATCCAACTATCCATATTCATGTCCAAAATGTTACCCTCGTACTTTCCCAAAGTCTACCGCTAGAAAGAACACTTAGTCTTCTTCCACTGGCCATACTCCTCCATGGGGTCAACCCTCTTTTGATCAACCAGATCGGGCTAATGAGCCTCAACTACTTAATCCACCCACGGACAATGAATGGGTACCATATATGAAAGGTAAACAAGGAATTCCTAAGCCCAAGTAGTATGAAATTTTATTTAATATTCATTTTTAACTAATTATTTATTTAAATTTAATGAAACATCCAATTAAAATTCAAAAAAAGTCATTCTGATTCATGTACCTTTCCTAGGGTCTCTACCCCGCAAATAGTGTAGCCTCACCAGGTCATTCGGTAGACTCATAGTCCTTGCATCAGATCATGGGGGGCCTAAAATCCCATGTCATAGGTAGTCTTCCCAAGCCTATGTCATGTACCAAGATCACCTTACACTCTTTCCCTACCAACCCATGCAATACTCATTGTTCATAACTCTGAACTCAATCCTATCTCTAAACCATCACCTCTGATACCATTCTATCATGACCCTCTCCCTCCAAAGATTCCCCTCCTGAAATGGCAATGAAGGAAGAGAGATAATGACCCCCAAGTCCTGCCTCCAGTAGACCTCAAGGTGGTGACTAGAACCAAGGGTATAAATTCTCATGAAATGGGAGGTATTACCATTTTTTATAAGAAAACAAGATCAAGAGACAATATGTTTCATCCCAAAACAACTCCAAGACATATATATACATATATATATATATATATATATATATAAGAAACCAAAAAACATACCACATGCATGTTTAAAATATAACTGTTACAAAACAAGAGTCTCCAAAGTCAATACCAAAAACAAGGCTAAGCAATGACACAACAATTGTCCTAAAGTCCAATATAGTAATGCCAAGTATATTCTATATAGTCCTCCTAGAAACCTGAAAGTTTTTTTATATACATAGGGTGAGCATATGAGTATACTCAAAAGGGAAAAACAAAAATCTATCTTACAAAATTGGGAGAATCATACTAATTCCCCTATGAGAAAATAACAATGAACATCAGCTGACAATGAATAATAGTTATCCCCACCTCACCAAGGCATGCTCACCAAGTAGTGCAAGTCAAGTAATGTAATATAATAATCACATCGAAGTTTGGGTACCTCTCACCACTTCCCACTAGTTAACTCCTCACACCCTAATGGTAATCGTTATGGCACTTCCACACTCTTTCACAAGCCCCACATTATAACCCACATGAACGCAACTGTGCCTCAGAGTTGGTCCCACAACCTGGGTATACAAATCTCACCACATCCCACCCACACACACCTATGCCAAAACCATACCACATCCTTACCATAGTTAGATAGGCTACAACGATACCTCATCCCAAAGACACCGGGGAAGCACATCACATCGCATACCATAGACACCTGGGAAATCATACCTCATCCACAAACACCTGGGCCTCACAACTATTCCACAACCTAACCAATGAATCTTGGGATACCAATTCCTAGAAGTGTTAGTAGGGAAGAGACAATAATTATTCATCCATCCTCCCACTAGGATGTTGGGAAAAGTCAACCTCCCCTATGAAAATGGGGGTGTTCTACACATAGTTCTCAACTAGGGTGAGTGCATATAGAAAACACAATCAAAATATAGGTATACATTTAATATCAAACACTCCATCCCAACCAATTTGTTCTTATCAAATAAACAACCAGTCCACAAAACCACCTTTGCTACTACCTCTAAATGCATTTATTATTAAGACTAACAACGATAACTTTAGAAGTTGATAAATGAAATCCACTTCACAACAAGCCATAACTCAAGACATACCCCCAACCAACTCATTTAACCAATTTTCATTCTTTATTAAGAAAACCATTTATTCTTTACATCCCTACTCAAGCAACTACCAACCACAACACTAAACAATCCACACTACATAAACCATGCAGAGGAAAATAACCAAAGGAAAGTATCTTACTTCATATTTTCACTCCATTTAACACCCATACCAACCACCTCCATCATCATTCTTCAAAGTCATTATGTCCAATCCATCCTCTCAACAAGAAAACCCCCAACACACAATCAAACCCTGCCACACATCTCATCACAACAAAACTCGATAGCCCCATTATATAAAAACACCACACCCATCACACCTAGTAACATAAACATAGCACAACTCGATCCTGCAACCCCACTGTTCAAACACTACCCATCCATTCCACAATCAATCTATCTATCAACTTGAGATTACATTACACTACCCGTACCACCCCAGATTACAGTAGTTCTCTCAACCCCAACACCACAAAACCACACAAGGAACAATACAGAACAAAACCACACACAACACACATCCACACCAAACAAAGTGGGGTGTATTAAACTTTAGAAAACACTCATTTTTTAATTCCATTTTGATAATCCAGTGGTTATCACAGAGAAATTTCGATCCTAAGGCATCCATTTATTTAACCGGGTATACATGGTTAATCAATTGAATTTATACAGGAATTCAACACATGATCAATGACAAGCCATCACAATTAATCCCAAGTTCATGAACAAATACCACAAACAGATATTCTTTTCAGTAGGCATACATCCCATACAACTCACAACATCAATAAACAAAAAAATATAAGTATGTGTCACTTTTTTCCAACCCCTTTTTATTAGTTTAAATCTGATTAAATTATCTTTATTAAACTAGGATTTAACTGCCTTCATGTGGGAAAGATTTTTCCACCCACCCCGCATGATACAAAGATAAAATAGAGATGAAGAAATTCTTCAAGAAACAGATGATCAGTACCTTCTCCTAGCACCAACCAAGGGGTGCAAAGGATATAAGGAAAAATGATCCAAGGGTGAAGCACAGACACATGGATCCTTGGGGAATAAATGTTCTGGGGATTCTTGGTAGCAAGATTAAAGTTAAACATATAAGGAATAATAATTTTCAGTTTTATAATGGTCATATCCTATATTAATGGAAGAAATAGTTTTGAAATTCATTAAAGCCGGATCACAATCAATACCATGTGTTTTGAATATCTAAGGACCTCCAAAGAATTGGGAATTTAAATATATAATTTATATCCTTTAAAATGGCTTCAAAGACACTAAAATATGGGTTTAAAATCATTTTACATTAATTAAAATGTTAAAGGGGTGAAACTAGAAAAACTAGAAAAACTGTAAATTTAAAAAATGGTTGAAAATAAATCACTATTGGGTGAGTCACCATCACAAGTCACGGATGGGTGAGTCACTATTTTTTGATTCATCATTTGTTGAGTCACCATTAGGTGATTCTCCATTAGGTGATCTATCATTCGGTGAGTCGCCATTAAGTGAGTCCCCATTCAATTACCTATTATTCAATGAGTGACCATTCGGTGAGTCACTTTTCGGTGACCTACCATTCAGTGAGTCATCGTTTAGTGATCTACCATTCAGTGATTCTCCATTCAGTGAGATACTGTTCGGTGAGTCACCGTTGGATGACTCACCGGTGTGATCCACCGTTGGAAGACTCAATAGTGTGACCCACCGTTGTAAGTCACCGGTCCTGACTCACCATCAGTGACCTATAATTTCCACCTACTAGTGTATGACTCACCACCATACAAACTACCATTGGAAAAGCTGTATTTTAATAAAAAAATCTTGAAATGAGTCACCATAACCTCTCAGAACACCTCAAACACTAGATTTTATCAAAGGAATGGACCAGGGAGGTCCGAGAAATTACAATATATTTTATGATTTTGTGATTAGTATATATTTAACACTTATAACCATATAGTTAATTCCTCCAAATATTAAATACAAATATTATTTTATCCAGTTACTGATTCTAAGTTATATAGTTCTGTTCATGAACCTTCAACTATCTTGGGGAATAATTTATTACTTTATCATTTTACATGAGTACACAACTCAATTCATTACATTAACCACCACTATAATTTAAAAATCCTTCCCCACTTAATAATAGTGAGTATAAGTTTTGTGATTAGGTGGTTCTACAACTCCTTAAATATTTCCTCAAATTCATCATTCCAATTATACTTCACTCTATTATGATTTAACTTGGTTAATGGGTTTGAAAATAATGGTAAATTCCTCACAAATCATTGATAATATATAGCTAATCTAAGGAGTCTATAGATTTTTGAAACTAATGTTTTTCTAGGTCATTAATCAATTACATTCATCTTTCAGGGACCTATAGATATCTCTTCACTTATGATAACATTTCCCAAGAATGATACTTTCTCCATCAAAAACTCATAGTTATTGTAATTTTCATATAACTTCTCCTTTCTTAATGTATTTTGTATGGTATTCAAATCATCCTCATGTTCCTTCCTGGTTTTAGAGTATATAATAATAACATCTATAAATACTACCATAAATTTATCAAAGTAATCTCTAAGGATTATATTCAATAAGTCCATTAAGATTATTGGAGAATTTTTTAGTCTGAATGGAATGACTATGAACTCATAGTGCTCATACCATGTTTGAAATGTGGTCTTGGGAATATATTCTTTCCTCGTCTTTAATTAGTGATACCCAAACTGAATTTTAACTTTAGAGAAGTTTTGATCTCCATGTAATTGATATAATAATTCATCAGTATGTGGTGATGGATACTTGTTCTTGATCAAGATTTTGTTGAGATCATGATAATCGATGCATAGATGCATCAACCCATCCTTATTATAGAAAAATAAAACTAATGCACCCCATGGGGAATCACTTGGGAATATGAATCCCTAGTTTTGATTCTATTATATTTAATTCTTTAATTCTTCTAGTTTAGTAAGGGACATTATATAAGGATTCTTGAATGTCAGTAAGGACCCAGGTATAAGTGAAATTGAGAACTTAGCTTCTTAGTCAAGTGGAAGTCTAGTAAACTCTTTAGAAAATAAATCAGTATATTACCTTATAATGGTATTTTCATCCAAATTAATCCTCTCACTTATTTTAATCATTTGAGTTAGATATTCATCCCTAGAGTGAAACAATATCTATGCTTGTGATAAAAAATTAAAAGGGGATTCAAATTTCTCATATTTATTCTTGTACAGAATTTGAGAATAATTTGGAATAGGAAAAGTTATTTCCTTCTCCTAGTAGTTGATATAGGAACTAAAAAAATACAACCAATCCATACATAGTATAGCATTGAATTATATTATAGGGAGTCTGACTAGGTTTGTTGGTATATTCATCACACATTTATTTACCGGGGAAGACTTGTATACTTGGGATGTAATAATTGCTCCATAATCATTTTTCACTGATAACTTAACCACCATGTTTTATGATGGGGTTTGAATAGTAAAACTAAATATTCATGATATAAAACAATGTGTAGAGAAAAAATCAAGTAATATGTTCATTGTTACTGAATGAATAGTCAGTGTACCTATCACCGTGTCATCTTCTTGATCTACCTTAGCGGTAGTGATTTAATAATCCTACCCTTGATCTCTCAACATTGGAGGTTATTTCTATTGGATACCTTTGACAACCCTTGGATTAGGGTAGTGGTTCTTATAGTTTCCATATTTATTAAAATTTAAACATTAGACCATCCAATGAGGATTTAGTAGAACCTTCCATTAAACTATAGAATTAGAGGGAATATTCATCTAACTTTGGAATTTATTAGCATTATATACTTACATTCCACATTTGAAACACTTTATTATCCCCATGATTTAGTTTCTATAATTCTTATTCCCATAACTACAATATGTGGGTTGTTTGACTTTATTTCCATATTTAGATCTATATGATGATCCTCTAGAGTTAAACTCCATTTTACACTTCTTATCACAAGTCTCTATATAAACTTAGAGGGAACATCTGATAACATCTTCATAACTATTAAATTCTAAAACTATGAAAGATTCATTAAGATTCATCATTAAAACCTTAAATAAGAGATCAATTTTATCTTCACTGTTAACAATGCATCTAGAGGTGTACCTAGTAAGCCTTTTAAATTTTTCCTCATATAAACCCAAATAGTGAAAGGAAAATATTTATTGAAAATATCCTCCTAAATTCTTTATATACTATAGATTTTATTTCTTTCAAGGGATTTTTATTCTTGATCATTTTCCACCACTAGTCGGCTTCTACCTTGAGATTATAGGCTAACAATGTAACTTTTTTCCTTCCCAAAACATTGGAGGATAGTGAATATCTTCTTAATAGAGTTAATCCATTACTTTATGGCTAAGGAATCATAATATCCAGTAAATTTAGGAGGCCCTTTATACATAAATGATTCTGCTACAGCTTTTTCTCTCCTATGAGTAAGATGGAGTTTCACATGATTAAAGTTATTACGTGCTTCATTTTAGATGTTTATTATTTTGAGGATTCTCACCCTTAATATAAACTTAGTAAAGAAAATGGATAGAGATAGGAGGAACCATGTCAAAAACATATGTGATGGGCAGTGTGATGATTATCCTAATGAATTTTCTAACATGATGGGAGTTGGAATTGAGAAATTCATGGATGCACTAGAAATAATTCATAATTAATGTGCATACCCTAACTTATTAATTTCTAATATTCATTATATATTATCAATGGTGACTTTATTATTAGGTTTTCATCATCAATTTCCTTAATAATAGATTCAGATCATTTATAATGTTTTTTAAATAATATTTGAATCATCAAAATCATATCCATTGGGAGGGTCTAGCCAGGTGTGTAGTTTGGCCTATTTATCATATACTTAGTCACGATTGAGTTAATACCTAACATTCCCTATTTGGGGTCATTACACAGAGGTAAAAATGTTCCAAATCCTGTAACCACTTTCCATTATCCAGAGAGGGATGTATTTTCTAGAAGAACCACACAACCTCTACTTTACAAAAACTTTAGGATATTATCATATTCATAGTCTTATCCTTAGGGTTTTCAAAAATATTCTATAATACTAATCTCTAAAAATAACTAGACATTTCTTTTATATCAACTATAGTGACCCAATCCTTAAAAACTATTTATTTCATAAATTTTCACATAAATTTTCAATAATTACTATTCAATGATCTAGAGGTCAAGTGTCATTGGAAGATTTTATATATAAATACAACATCTTAAACATAAATAAACCATCTTTATTTAAAACTTAAAATGGAGATCATACTCCCATAATTCCACAAAAACTATATGGTATATCCTAGAGAATAATATATAAATGAAAGGGTGAAAAAAATCTTATTAAGGGAACAATCAAAGTAAATCACAAAGGCATAAATGGGTTAGTAGGCATAAAATGATACCATAAGGAAGGTCATCATAAGCTGTAAAATATGGAATAAAATAATGAATTTAACACCATGATATTTTTTTTGAAAAAAAAAATTAAATTTAATATTTTAGATATATTACATTACATGTAACACTGACTTTATCTTACATTACATGTAACACTAAGTTTTAATGAAACACTGCATATTATTAAAATAATATTATTTAATATGATATTTATCACCTAACCATTATAATTACATGTGTGTATAGGATTAACTAAATTATGAAAATATATGGTTTACAAATGTATATAAAATGAATTATTTTGTGAAAAAATAATTATAAATGAAAAGAAAAACTATTTAAAAATACTAGAAATCTTTTTCTGAAAAAGATATTTTTATACGTACAAATGCGTTTTACCTCAATAAATTAAAAAAATGACATTTTTTGAATAATTTTAATGAAATTTATATATATTATATATTTAATAAAATTTATAACAATAATATTATGTGTTTTCTAGGTATGAGATAAGAATAAATCCAATTTTATGCATAAAAGTATTTTTTTTTTCTCTAAAAAGCAGTTTTTTCACCATTTGTGCACTTATTTTAAAATTAATTTTTGAAACTTTTAGGAAATTTATTTTAAAAAATGAAACTAATTATTTAAATAATAATTTAAAAATAATCATAGGGTTAATTTTTTATAATTTTCTTAGAAGATAAGTTTTACAATTAATAGTGAAAAATGATGTTTTTATTAGGAATTGTCATTTATTTTAAAGCATTTAAAAACATAAAAATTGTTATAATATGGTTTTAAAATTAATAATAGTTCCCTTATATTTATATTAATCTAATTTAATTCATTTTAATTAATTTCAAATTTAAATTTGATGTATAAACTTAATAAACTGTTGATGATTTTCTGTTTCAAAACCTAATTTCTCATCATGTCTACGGGATTAATCTTAAATTAAAATTTTCCAATTATGTGAATGGAATTTTGAAAATTGCATTAAATATTTTGAATGATAATAATTTATATTATTTAATAACTTTGACTTAATTTTTTACCATAATTAATAGTGAAAATAGGAAAATAAATTACTGTAATTAAGTTGAAATGGGTTAACCAGGTTGTTAAACTAAAAATATAAGGGATAAAAATGACCAAAAACTTATACAAAAACATTTTTAAGGAAATATTGAGACCTTATATTTTCTAGGTTTTATAATTGTTTATTTTTATTTCTTTTTCATGTGAAAAATGTGGGTACACCTTTTTCATTTTAAAATTTACAAGTGTGTCACTCACCTCACTTATAAAAGGATACCCCCTCTCCTCTCCACTTCACACTTTCAAAACCCATTGATTCAAGAAATTCAGAAAAACATAACCTCCTTAATTACGCCCTATAATCCTATAAGCATTATTTCCCTCATAAATACCTCCTATGAATGATTTTTGTCACAAACCAAAAGAATTTTTCCAAAGAAGAGGTAATGTCCCTAACCGAGAGTTTTATTTTATTTCTTCATCCACCTTCTTCAATTATTATTAAAACATTTTGATATAATAAAATTATCATATTATATATAATTTTATTTTTTATGTTAATTCAATGACCTATAACAATATCCTCTCCCATCAAATGGTTTACGAAATCATCATTTGTGTGTACGGCGGACTACCACCTCACGAACCGATGTTTTTCATTTTCCTTCACAACATCTCACTGCAGGATATAATTATAAATTATATACATATATATATATATATTAAACAATAATTATATCACATATTCCATCTTATTTTCCATTTCTTTGGAATACGATAATGTTGTTCATGTGTATGGCGGACTATCGCCTCACAAAGTGATATGATTTGTTCTTTGCATACACTTTACATGGAAGGTAATAAAGATAGGATTAAATAAACATATGTGAAATATATGAAAGAAAAATTATTTTTTAATTTAAAAATATTATTTTTCTTTATTTATTTAAAAATATTTAGAAAATTGAAAAAAAAACATTCTTGCGTGCGTATGGCCAGTTGCCTCTATGAACAATGTATTTAATTTTATATATATAAATTTTATTGGTCAATATAAATACATATATAATTAATATATATTATATTAATATCATTTTTAATATTCTATATATGATGGAACCACTATAAAATTTAGAGGACTGAAATTAAAAAATCAAAACATACATGAAAAACAAAGAAACTATTACCCAAAATGGAATTTTAACAAGGAATTATTAATAAAAGGGTAATAAAAATTCATAAGTAAATAATATATGGAATTATACAAGTAATTATGGTCATATAATATATTTATAATAAACCTATATTTATTATATAGTAGGTTCAAAATTTTATTAAGGAAGTTGATACTTAAGATAAGGGATTTATGTCTCACTTTTTACATCTATGAGACACAACCCATTTTCACCACCAATTTCTTTTATGAATTTTATATACTGGATATGAATTTATTTTATGATTATTATCATGAAAATTATTTTTATTTATATATCCATTTAACGATATCTCCTTCATGGTGTTTACGGTTTAAAAGTTACCAAAGTGGTGAGGGATTTTTGTCTCAAATTTCCTTTTTTGGAGAAAAGTTGTATTATGTTCCTATCTTATTATATAAGGTATTATACTTACCTTTTTACATGTTTTATCATGAAACACCTATTTTTTATGATATTATAATTTTTATTATATATTATTCTAATATGGGGCCTATAATTCAAAATATACCAAAGTGGTAAAGGTTTGATGTCACAGTCTTATTGTTTTCCAGATTGTTTATGATTATACTTTAAACAATAAAATATTATGATATATATCTCAATAAACTCATGTATTTTATTATACTCTGATTAATTAATTATAATTCATGTTTTCCCTTCATTTTCCTCTCTTAAAGTATTAAAGAAACCAAAATAATTTTTTTAATAAAAAATGTCTTTATTTCCCACTTTGGGAAAAAACCCTTTTTATTCCAAAATCATGTTTTTTAAAAGTATTTTTAAAATTATCCAATTGATTTATTTAATAAATTTTTACCCATGTATACATTTAAAAAAATATTTTAAATGATTCTTTATGTTGTTTTCCAAATAAGGAATGTTTGGATTTTATCAAATATGTGAAAGGAATCTTTGTTTTAATGTGTGTGACATGAATGGAATTCACCTTCACCATGAACATTGTTTTCTATGAATATTCATTTATATGTTTTCTAAGTAAGCTTAAAATAAAAGTATTTTTAAATTGTTTTATGTTTTAAAAAAAATTAAGTGGAAAGACTATTTTCTTCAAGAAATGTTCCAAGTGATTTTTCTTTCCAAATCATTTTCCATCTAATATGAAATAATTAAATGTTACTTAATATTTACTAGTGATATGATCCAATGATACCATATTTATTCTTTCTCTATATGGTTCATGTTTATGATGACATGATTATTATAAAACCTGATTCTATTCCACGGGTTATACTATGATAGAATCCTTATAAAGCCTTCTTTTTTTCATGGGTTACTCTATGATGATAAGATTAAATGGTTATGAAACCCATTTGTTTTCATGGGTTTTGATATGATGAATATTTTATGATCTTTTGGTACACATATGTATGATTTTCATAATGTGATAGGTGGGACCTATATCACCCTCCAATGCATTGGATAATGATCAATGTTACATAAGCTCAAAGGGTACGTGGGATGTTATCCCAAATCTGAAATATGGTACATGGGTGGTTATAACAAGCCTAAAAGAGGGTACATAGTATTTTATCCCAAGCCTGAAAGTGGGTGCATAAGAGGTTACCCCAAGCCAAAAATAAGGTGTATGGGAGGTTATCCCAAGTGAGAAGCAGTTACATGGGTGGTTAGTCCAAGCCTAACATGTTATGAATGTATTGGTAAATATCCTTGAAATAATATTTTCTATGATTATGTGTATGCCAAAAATCTTTGCCTTATGACAATGTTATGTTCTGATGGTTCATGTTCTTTTATTCCATTATGATTCATGTCTTATTAACTTCTAAGATATATGGAATGAATAAAGTTCATGATCTATGATATGCAGGGTATACTTTTAAATGTTATCATCATGTTCTCATAACCTTACGCTCATGATATGTTGATATCCCCTTTTTACCCTTATTGGTTATCTGATCTCACCCTTTATTATTTTTACTCTCCCCAGGTTATGATTAATGGTATTATATATAATATGTATAAAAAGGGTGCTAGTTATGAAGAACATAGTGGGAGATTATGTAGCTCTCTTATGGAACAGTTGTTTATGTGTCCAAGTTTCCAAAGATATTATAACTAAATGATTTTGGAATGGATCATTAGTTAATGTGATGAACATTCGTCTATTAATATGTAATATTTATACATGAGAAGTTTGGGTCCTTACAGTTAGTTCCAGAGAAAGGTTTAGTAGGCCTTTGAAAAATAGGATGAAAAATCTTTAGGGATATACCTATGGATATTTATATGGATATGAATACACTAAGGATGAGTCAATGTATAGGAAAATGTCTTGGAATTTTGGAAAAGGATAGAGCTAGTGTTTTCCAAGAAATTTCAACCCTATTTTATTATAACAGGTGGATGTGGATTTGGAATAGAGGTACCTCAGGGTAAAAAATCCAAAAAGGGTGCATTGAGATACACTCTATCATCACCTGGTGGATGAAAACGGTCCATGATGCACACCTAGTTTGACACTCTTAGGGGATATTCTTTGGGAATTCACAAAATCATTATGAACCATCATGAAGGATTTGAAAAATATTATAGGAGAAACCTAAGGTGTCATAAAAGTTACAATGATTTAGACATATTATATGTGATTTTTCATTATTATGTGGTTTCCCTCTATGATTATTATTGTTCACAATATGCTTTTTGGTTTTAGTCAATGGTAGGAACTAGTAGGATCTGGGTTAACATTGAATTTCGTATACAACGCGTTGATGTGAAATAAAAGGTATAATGAATAAATGAATGATATTGTGATTATGACTATTAATTTATCATGATATATGATTAACAACTTACACCTCAACCAAATTTTGGACAAACCAAATAAGATAAGGATAGAGTTCTTTGAGAGCTCTGGGGTGGATAACATGAAGGAATGAAGATTCGATTTCATGTATTTCAAGAATGTGGGGAGAAGCACTCAAGGGAATGTCTCAAAGGAATGGGAAAATATTTTGTCATGAAACTCTTTCATCAAGATGAGGGAAGGGATGGAAAACTGTTGTGTTCTTATTTATTCAAGATGAAAAGGAGATAATGACCCCTAAGTCCTACCTCTAGTAGGCCTTGAGGTGGTGACAAACCCCAAGGGTATACAAATCTCAAAAAATGGGAGGCATTACCCTTTTATAGTAACCAATATCAGGAGATAAAATGTATCAACCTCAAAGAAACTCCAGGAAATATATATAAAAGAATCCAAAATCCATCCCACATTCATCTTTAAAGTAACACTGCTAGAAATACAATGAAAAGTTACAAATTAAATAAAAAAAGAACAAAGCTAAGTGGGAACATTGTAACTATCTCAACGTCCGAGAAATTAGGATCCAAGACAGCCCACACAATCTACTTGGAACCCTAAAATAGTTTTATATACATAGGGTGAGCATACAAGTTTACTCAATAGTGAAAAACCAAAGTTTCTCATGCACAAGTGGAGAAGCATTCTAATTCTAATATGATAAAAAATCAAACCCCAAGATCACAAAACAAATTATACTATCCATACCAAATATCACCAAGGTACACTCACCAAATAACACGAGTCAAGTAATGTAATATAATAAGCACATCGATATTTTGGTAACCTGCACCAATTCTCATTGGTTAACTACTCATCCCTAATAGTGAACATCCAAACACTACCATGATCTTCCACAAGCCCCACTTCCACAACCTTCCCGAACACACCTGGGCCACATAACACAGCCCACCTGCAAACACTTGGGACACAACCACAACACACCCCACCCGCAGTGTAACAGCCCAAGATTTTATGAAAAATATTCTTTTTAATTTCACTAATGTCTTGTGTTGTACGCTACAGCAAACGGAGCTTGCACAACACGAATCCTTGACTTGCCTTGCATTACACGCAATCGCGACCTTCCTCGATAGCGTGTGTAGTACGCAATAACGAGTTTCACTAAACAACAATATGCTATTAAAATATTATTAAAACTAGCCGTTATGAATAGTAATAACCACTTTTTGAAATTTTGTAAATTTTATTTTTCAAAATGGAATTCATTTTTGGATTAGTAATATCGAAATTAGCTTAGGGTGAAATTTTGGTGATTTTCGGATAACTTTCATATTTTGATGAATAGTGAAAATTACTAAATTTTAATTAAAAACAACTTTTTCAATCGAAATAATTAATAGTGATAAATTATTAATTTGAGTGGTTCTAAAGTATATTTAGAATATATTTCCACAATTTAATAAAATTTTGTTCATTGGATGTAATTTCACATTTAAACCAGACATAAACAAGTGTCAATCTTTTGATAGTTATTATCTTTTAAGAACACGCTATTTGTTTTGACGATGGGAATTAATTTTTAAATTAATTAATACAACTGATATGTTTTGAATTTGTTAAAATAGAAATCATTTTTGATTTCATAATATCAAATATAGCTTAGGCCTAATTTTTGGTATTTTTCAGAAAACTTTCAATTTTTGATGAATAGTGAAACCACTAAGTGGTAGTTATAAAAAATAGAATTGTTCATAAAACTTAATTTTACCGCTTCTGTGAGTGGAATTTCAAAAATCCAAGAGACACGGTTGATGTCAGTAAGTAAAATGTGGTTCAATGAGATGAAAATAATTTTTGGTGAATAGTAACTTTTTACTTTTTTTTACCACGGTTAAAAGTAAATAGGGTAATTAAGGGTAAAAATGATATTATTATTACCCTAACACATGTACTAATTCTATTGGACAAGTGTAATTCGACCCAAAACAAACTTAGGAATCAAATATGACCATTTAGGCCCACTTGGATTAGATTAGGACATTTATTATTAATTTATTTAAAGAAGCGTTAAAAGAGTTAAAATCAAAGTTTATTTACTAAAACATTTTTAATATAGGGTTATACATAAGATAAATTCGACTATAAATATTAATTAGAAAGATAAAAAGATTTCCTACATAATTGTATTTTATTTGTAATTTTTAGACATTAAATAATTTAATTTATTTATGACACAAAGATGATGCAGTAATTATCTTATTAATGAAATATTGACATAATTAATGTTATAAATACCCAAATAAATATAATTTGAGACTTTTTATGAATTCCAATAATTTTATAGGTTAATATGACATGTTATTATTGATTTAATTAACTTTTTTCGAACTTATCATTCTGCTATGATTTTCACAAAAATCAATTACTAAATAGTTTCAAAATTGACATAAAATAGTTTTTAAAACAAATATTATATTATTAATTGTTATTTTATTCCTAAAAATCTAAGGTTCGGCCAAATGACTTAGATAAGGTTATATATATTAATAATAAACAACTTGGGGTTCGTTTTACTTCTTATAGTAATTTTATTAACCTTATAGTGTAAGAACACAAGAAGACATGGTAAAAGTAAAATTATTTAACTTAATGTTAAATCTAAATGATAAGGTTAAAATAGGAACCTAAACTTGTCTAAATTCTATTGGATGAGAGGGTTTCGACTCATCCCCACCTTATCCACGACATAAATCATTTTTGATCTATTTAAAACCGAACTTGACTTTATAATAAAATAATATTTTTAGTTATTCCAAAGGTGCCCCTCTCCTCCCTTATAAAAGGGCACCTCCTCCCTCTCTTCCTCACACAACTTTGAGCCTTAAAGCTCAGCCAAACCCTGCCAAATTCTCCTCTCCACTTCCCTAGAAACATCCTATAGGTTCTGGTCTTCCTCAAAGACCAATTTTGGTGCCCTAAAAGAAGTTCTCAAAGAAGCACTTCAAAGAAGAGGTAATGTCTGTTACCGATTCTTTCATCTTTATTTCTTCTTCCACTTCTTCTTCTTTAGTTGTTTCATTATGAAGTAATAAAATCAGTATCACTAATATACTGATATGTTATTATAAGTATGAAACAACCCTATTTCACCATCTATCCATCCTACGGAAAAAGAAATCACCGCGCATGCGTACGTACGGAATACCGTCTCCACGCCGTGGTGTAATCTATTTTCCACCACCACCTTAGTTGGATGGGTATAATGGTGTAAATAATGACTATATATGACTATTATAAAGTGATATTGATTCTGAAATAGTATACATATACTCCAATACAATTCCACGATCATAGGAATGATATCATCACTCGTGCGTACGTACGGAATACCGTCTCCACGATGTGATATGACTCGTTCTACAAGATCTTCATTTCATAATGATTATATAAATGAATTGAATGAATTAATATGATATGTATTACACTAATACCATTCTGGAAATGAGGTATCTATAACCTAAATAAAATAATAAGAATTTATTCGACAAAACACGCATAAGAACAAAAAGTTATAAACACCCGAATAACAAGTAGCAATGAAATATTACTACTAAGAAGATAAGAATATGACCATATATGATATCATAAAAATAATTATGATTCTGGAATAAGTCAATAACATTATTTAAATCATTATATAGGAGGTTCGGACACTTACAAAGCAATTCGGACCTAAGGTAAGGGAAATATCACAATCTCACTTTTATCCGAGATTGTTTTTACTTTGGTAATTACTGGGGTGTATTTTATCATCCACATCCATGTTCCCTCAATATGTAATATTATTTCCATCCTTATACAATAGTTTATATCCAATTTTACCCATCGGTGAGTTTTTTGTAAAATATATGAAAGAAATCTTTTGTTATTTTTCGTACGAGGTACTTTTTGACTTTCCGAAAAAAGTATGAGAAGAATGTTTCTTTTAACTTATACGGCATGAATGGATTTTTAAAACATTATTTCCAAGAAGCTTCCCTTACAAGTTTTCAAGTTTATTTTTAATCAAATTATTTTAGTTTAAAATTGTATGACATGTTAAGAAAGGAAAAGTGTTTTTGAAGTAGAAAGGATATTTTCCTCAAGAATGAAGTTCAAGTGTTTTATCAAAATTATTTTCCATATAATATAATAAAGGGTTCTGTTTTTATCCCTATTATTACGTTGATTTGATTATGTTGTGATGGAATTATTTTTATGAATTCCTTTATCATATATGAATTGTTTTATGATGTCATGATGTTTAAGATTCCCATTTTTATTACATGGGTTATGCAATGATGTATGGTTTATGATTTTGTGGCACACATAAGAATGGTATCATTATGAGATGGGTGTGAATTATATCTCCCTCCAATGCATTGGGTAAAGATTTTATATCTCATGAGATAGACATGGCTGGAATGGTAGGTTATACCGTTTCAGTGAAACAGGACTGAAACGAGGGTGACTCGGTTCAGAAATGGACTTTTTCCACTAAGATAGTCTTGGAAATGAGTCTTGACTAACAAGAAATGATTCTATATGATTATGTGTGTATGCCACAAAGTTTAATGTTTTAAGTTATGATTATTGTGATTACATTTCACTGACATGAGTTATCTGAGGTTATGAAATTGTGATCTCTTTTACAGGTTAAGATTTCCAAAAGTTATGTGCTTATGTATATGATATGATTGATATTTCTTTTGTTTACCCTTACTGAGCATTTGAGCTCACCCTTTTATGTTTTCGTTTCCCCAGGATATAAAGAAAGGTTTTAGGTATAAAAAAAAGGAAGATCTTTATGGGAGATGTTGAAGATCTTTCACCAGGATAAGAAGATTATATTCTGAGTTTCCAAAGACACTAAACTATTACGATCCTTGTGTGTGTGTTTTTGTTATGTACTAAGTATTCCGCAAATGTAATGTAATGTCCATGTACGTCAGGCTTTGGGTCTCTACAGTTGGTATCAGAGGAAAGGTTTAGTTAACCTTTGGAAACTAGGATGCGAAAACATTAGTGAGATCCCTAGAGATATTTCTAAGGTATGTCTAGGGAAGTCCCTAAGGTTAAGTATACGTATAGGTTATAGTACTAGAATTACGCTAACATAGAATTAAACCTAAGATGTTAGATATTGAAGGTACTCCTCCTTTATTATGTTGTTTTCCCTAGCATGATTTTTTCTTCTCACACTATTCTTTTTGGGTTTTAGACAATGGCTGGAACCCGAAGGAACCGTGTTAATCAATGCAATGGACAATGCAATGATTGTCCTCCTGAAAAAACAAATGTTATGGGAGATGGAGTGAAAAATATTATTGCTATACTTACACAAGCTATGAATCATTTTGGACTTCCAAATGAGCAGAGAAGGGAACAATATTCTACTGAGTCCTTCATGAGGCAACGTCCACCTTCTTTCAGTGGGTCTTATGATCCACTTGTTGCTGAACAATGGATCAGTACCACTGAAAAGATATTTTCAGTTCTTCAATGTTCTGAACATGATAAATTCATCTTAGCAGTGTATCGTTTGGAAGGTGATGGTGATCAATGGTGGAATCTTATTAAGAATACGAGGCAAAGGGATGAAATTGAGTCCATGGAATGGGATGAGCTCAAGAACTTATTTTTCAATAAGTACTTCCCTCGTATTCTTCAAACAAAGATAGAGAAGGAGTTTCTTGAAATAAAGCAAAAGGATGATGAATCTGTTGGTATATACGAAGAGAATTTTACAAGACTTGTAAGGTATGCATCTGTCATTATCATCCAACCTGAAAGTAAAGTTGATCGATTTTTCAGTGGCTTAAAACCAAGTCTTCGAAGGGAATTAGCTATAAGAGACTTCAGTAGCTATGAAGAAATTGTGCGTTGTGCTATCAAGGTAGAAATGGAAGTTGGTGTTACATATCCATCTCATGGTTTTGACAAGAAACAAAAGTTGGAGTTCAAGGAGAAATCTCAGAATAATGGTGAAAAGAAGATTAATGTTTCCTTATGCTCAAAGTGTGGAAAGAAGCATGGTGGAGATTGTCTTAAAGGGACTAGAAAATGTTTTAAGTGTGGAAAAGAAGGTCCTCAAGCAGGTGAGTGTCGAGGTAATGGAAAAAGGGTTTCTAATGATGTGAATAAATCAAAAACTGCAGAGAACGCACCACCAACACTTCAATGATTCATGTGCAAGGAAATGGGGCATTATGCTAATAAATGCCCTAATCCAAGGGTTAGTGATGATCAACATGAGCAACCACTTAAGGCAAAGGACAAAGGGAAGTCACATGCGATCACTATTGGCGATGTTGAATATGACAACGATGTGGTGGAATGATTAAGTGTTTATGTAATGGGATTCCAAAATAATGTTGTATATAGTATCGTGGAATATTGGAATATTTATGTTTTGGTCTATTGTGGTTTTCAATAATTTTATGGTACCGGTAACCATGAAAAGTGATTGAGACATTTTTGGTAAACAGATGATATGAGCATAATGAAGGGATAAGAAGATAATGAGATGTTTGATTGTATTCATGAGATCATGATTGATATAAGGACTAAGTGATATCATGGTTTGAGTATATAGAATTTTGAGGATTTTGGTATGTGGAAAGTGTTAACTTTTAACTGCATTCATGTTTTCACTAAGGTTCAATGGGTATTCATTCTTCAAGAGAATACATGATTAAGGTATTCACATGTTTTTAATTTGACCAACAAGATATATCTTATGATATATGGTGGATAAATGATGGCATTCACGTGATTATTTTGTGACATTTAAAGTAATCATTTTCTTTTTACTATGAGCTTGGACCGAAGTATTTTAGATAAGACTAAAGATTAGAATGGATTATGTTGGACATAAGTTAGGATAAAACGTTTTTTGATATTATTGATGGGATGTTATAGTAATATAGCTTTAGAAAAAGGACAACCTGCAGGACGGGCGACAGCCCATCGCGTCGGACAAGGCTGTGGGAATCGAACCCACAACCAAAGTGTGACTGGCCTTTATCACCTACCACTGGCCTACAGGAAGTTCCTGTTTAGTAGAAACTAGTTTTATTATATTAAGCAGTATGATATATGAAGTATAAGTCCATTTTAGGAACCATATATGATTAATCTCACTATAGAATGACTTATGTATATTTAATAACTTTTGCTAACCTTTTGTTTGAGACAGATGGAATGACCCGTCATTCTATCACATGATCTGCTAACACTTCACGAATAACAAATTCAACTTCATTTATTTAAGATATGAAGTGTAAATTGTTCAAGGCACGAACAACAGTGAGATTTTACCAAAATAAAGTAAGTATTTATTCTAATTCAAATTCTTCAACTTCAGGGAAACGATCTTGAAAACCAAAAATGTTGTCCTAGTGATCTTATGTCTGATTAATCAGATGGTACCTTAGATCATCACAAATTTATAGATTTGTGATTGTTGGCTTTTCCATAGCCATGTTCTCTACCACTCTCCATCAGAACATGATGGTTAGATTTTTCTTCCATATCCATATTTTCACCTATGTGGAAACCCAGTGATTAGTTTATTTGGGTAACTGTTACGTTTCATACTTTCGTTTTTAAAGATTGGTTTTGGTATTCCTTTTTATGATGTGGGTTTCTATTAAAGAAACTTTCAAATAGTAAACCATTTATAACCTCGACGAATTTTGAGGGCGAAATTCATTTTAAGGGGGTAGAATGTAACAGCCCAAGATTTTATGAAAAATATTCTTTTTAATTTCACTAATGTCTTGTGTTGTACACTACACCAAAAGGATCTTGCACAACACGCATCCTTGACTTTCCTTGCATTACACGCAATCGCGACCTTCCTCGATAGCGTGTGTAGTACGCAATAACGAGTTTCACTAAACAACAATATGCTATTAAAATATTATTAAAACTAGCCGTTATGAATAGTAATAACCTTTTTTTGAAATTTTGTAAATTTTATTTTTCAAAATGGAATTCATTTTTGGATTCTTAATATCGAAATTAGCTTAGGGTGAAATTTTGGTGATTTTCGGATAACTTTCATATTTTGATGAATAGTGAAAATTACTAAATTTTAATTAAAAACAACTTTTTCAATCGAAGTAATTAATAGTGATAAATTATTAATTTGAGTGGTTTTAAGGTATATTTATAATATATTTTTACAATTTAATACAATGTTGGTCATTGGATGTAATTTCACATTTAAACCAGACATAAACAAGTGTCAATCTTTTGATAGATATTATCTCTTAAGAACACGCTATTTGTTTTGACGACGGGAATTAATTTTTAAATTAATTAATGCAACTGATATGTTTTGAATTTGGTAAAATAGAAATCATTTTTTAGTTCATAATATCAAATATAGCTTAGGCCTAATTTTTGGTATTTTTCTGAAAACTTTCAATTTTTGATGAATAGTGAAACCACTAAGTGGTAGTTAAAAAAACTAAATTGTTCATAAAACTTAATTTTACCGCATCTATGAGTGTAATTTCAAAAATCCGAGAGACACGGTTGATGTCAGTAAGTAAAATTTGGTTTAATGAGATGAAAATATTTTTTGGTAAATAGTAACTTTTTACTTTTTTTACCACGGTTAAAAGTAAATAGGGTAATTAAGGGTAGAAATGATATTATTATTACCCTAACACATTTCCTAATTCTATTGGAAAAGTGTAATTCGACCAAAAACAAACTTAGGAATAAAATATGACCATTTAGGCCCACTTGGATTAGATTAGGACCTTTATTATTAATTTATTTAAAGAAGGGTTAAAAGAATTAAAATCAAAGTTTATTTACTAAACCATTTTTAATATGGGGTTATACATAAGATAAATTCTAATATAAATATTAATTAGAAATATAAAAAGATTTCCTACATAATTTTATTTTATTTGTAATTTTTAGACATAAAATAATTTAATTTATTTATGACACAACGATGATGCAGTAATTATCTTATTAATGAAATATTGACATAATTGATGTTATAAATACCCAAATAAATAAAATTTGAGACTTTTTATGAATTACACTAATTTTCTAGGTTAATATGACATTTTATTATTGATTTAATTAACTTTTTTAGAACTTATCATTCTGCTATGATTTTCACAAAAATCAATTACTAAATAGTGTCAAAATTGACATAAAATAGTTTTTAAAACAAATATTATATTATTAATTGTTATTTTATTCCTAAAAATATAAGGTTCGGCAAAATGACTTAGATAAGGTTATATATATTAATAATAAACAACTTGGGGTTCGTTTGGATTCTTATAGTAAGTTTATTAACATTATAGTGTAAGAACACAAGAAGACACGGTAAAAGTAAAATTATTTAACTTAATGTTAAATCTAAATGATAAGGTTAAAATAGGAACCTAAACTTCTCTAAATTATATTGGATGAGAGGTTTTCGACCCATCCCCACCTTATCCACTAAATAAATCATTTTGGAGCTATTTAAAACCGAACTTGACTTTATAATAAAATAATATTTTTAGTTATTCCCAAGGTGCCCCTCTCCTCCCTTATAAAAGGGCACCTCCTCCCTCTCTTCCTCACACAACTTTGAGCCTTCAATCTCGGCCAACCCCTGCCAAATTCTCCTCTCCACTTCCCTAGAAACATCCTAGAGGTTTTGTTCTTCCTCAAAGACCAATTTTAGTGCCCTAAAATAAGGTCTCAAAGAAGCACTTCAAAGAAGAGGTAATATCCGTTACCGATTCTTTCATCTTTATTTATTCTTCCACTTCTTCTTATTTAGTTGTTTCATTATGAAGTAATAACATAAGTATAACTCATATAATGATATGTTATTATAAGTATGAAACAACCCTATTTCACCATCTATTCATCCTACGGAAAAAGAAATCACAGCGCGTGCGTACGTACGGAATACCGTCTCCACGCCGTGGTGTAATCTATTTTCCACCACCACCTTACTTGGATGGGTATAATGGTGTAAATAATGACTATATATGACTATTATAAAGTGATATTGATTCTGAAATAGTATAAATATACTCCAATACAATTCCACGATCATAGGAACGATATCATCACTCGTGCGTACGTACGGAATATCGTCTCCATGATGTGATGCGACTCGTTCTACATGATCTTCATTTCATAATGATTATATAAATGAATTGAATGAATTAATATGATATATATTACACTAATACCATTCTGGAAATGAGGTATCTATAACCTAAATAAAATAATAAGAATTTATTCGAAAAAACACGCATAAGAACAAAAAGTTATAAACACCCGAATAACAAGTTGCAATGAAATATTACTACTAAGAAGCTAAGAATATGACCATATATGATATCATAAAAATAATTGTGATTCTGGAATAAGTCAATAACATTATTTAAATCATTATACAGGACGTTCAGACACTTACAAAGCAAGTCAGACCTAAGGTAAGGTAAATATCACAATCTCACTTTTATCCGAGATTGTTTTTACTTTGGTAATTACTGGGGTGTATTTTATCATCCACATCCATGTTCCCTCAATATGTAATATTATTTCCATCCTTCTACAATAGTTTATATCCAATTTTACCCTTCGGTGAGTTTTTTGTAAAAGATATGAAAGGAATCTTTTGTCGTTTTTCGTACGAGGTACTTTTTCACTTTCCGACAAAAGTACGAGAAGAATGTTTCTTTTAACTTATACGGCATGAATGGATTTTTAAAACATTATTTCCAAGAAGCTTACCTTAAAAGTTTTCAAGTTTATTTTTAATCAAATTATTTTAGTTTAAAATTGTATGACATGTTAAGAAATG
The DNA here is from genome assembly GCA_963277665.1 of Viscum album. NCBI lineage: Eukaryota > Viridiplantae > Streptophyta > Magnoliopsida > Santalales > Viscaceae > Viscum > Viscum album. The sequence goes on from OY728136.1 coordinate 617,847,859, forward strand.
AAAAGTGTTTTTGAAGTAGAAAGGATATTTTCCTCAAGAATGAAGTTCAAGTGTTTTATCAAAATTATTTTCCATCTAAGATAATAAAGGGTTATATTTTTATCCCTATTATTACGTTGATTTGATTATGTTATGATGGAATTATTTTTATGAATTCCTTTATCGTATATGAATTTTTTTATGATGTCATGATGTTTAAGATTCCCATTTTTATTACATGGGTTATGCAATGATGTATGGTTTATGATTTTGTGGCACACATAAGAATGGTATCATTATGAGAGGGGTGGGACCTATATCTCCCTCCAATGCATTGGGTAAAGATTTTATATCTCATGAGATAGATATGGCTGGAATGGTAGGTTATACCGGTTCAGTGAAACCGGACTGAAATGAGGGTGACTCGGTTCAGAAAGGGACTTTGTCCACTAAGATAGTCTTGGAAATGAGTCTTGACTAACAAGAAATGATTCTCTATGATTATGTGTGTATGCCACAAAGTTTAATGTTTTAAGTTATGATTATTGTGATTACATTTCACTGCCATGAGTTATCCCAGGTTATGAAATTATGATCTCTTTTACAGGTTAAGATTTCCAAAAGTTATGTGATTATGTATATGATGTGATTGATATTTTTTTTGTTTACCCTTACTGAGCATTTGAGCTCACCCTTTTATGTTTTCTTTTCCCCAGGATATAAAGAAAGGTTTTAGGTATAAAAAAAAGGAATATCTTTATGGGAGATGTTGAAGATATTTCACCAGGATTAGAAGATTATATTCCGAGTTTCCAAAGACACTAAACTATTACGATCCTTCTGTGTGTGTTTTTGTTATGTACTAAGTATTCCGCAAATGTAATGTAATGTCCATGTACGTCAGGATTTTGGTCTCTACACGCAGACACCTGGGCCACAAAACCACAACCTTATCCCGAAGACACCCGGTAAAGTAAAACATATCTCATCTCGAAGACACCTGGGAAGAAAACATCGCATGTAGACACCTGGGCCTCTCAAATACACCACAATATTCCTGAAGAGTCTTGGGCTACCAATGCATTGAATTGGGATTAGAGAAGATCCAATAACCAGCCATCCATCCTCCCACTGGGATGTTTGGAACCTCCCCCGTAACAATGGGGGTGTTTGGCATGTAGTTCTCAACACAGGTGGGGTGTATATAGAAATAACAAGGAATTATATGTATATATATATATATAGGTACCAAACATGCAGCCCAACCTATGGGTTTTCAAAACAAACAACCACCCCACACAAAACATCCCTTGCTTCCAGCTCTGATGAATAGCCACCCAACCATCATAGACTTAATTCACAACCCCATCCAATTCATTCAACCAAAAAATCACTCTGTATTAAATGATTCATTTGATTATTCATTCTATCCCTACTCAAGAAAATACCAAACACATCACACCATAAGTAACATTATAACCCACATTCAATTCAAAAAAGTATTTGGAAACTCTGGGAAAAGTCCCACACAAGGTAACACTATCCTTATTCAAAATTATCCCTCCCAAGCCATCCTCAGTAGCCCCACTACATGAAAATTACCACATCAAGAAAAATAATAAAACTCAACCAGATTTTAGTCCCACTACATAACAAGTTCATCCATTCCACAATCAACAAACTCTCAACATGAGTTTCCATTACACCTGTCATACCACCCATATAGGAAACTCGTAGTAACCATCACTAAAGTCACATTCCCACTACACAAACATACAACACCATACCCACAAAGCCATCCCCCTTGTCCTCCCCTGCACCAACATCCATGCTTCCAACCAAATCACCATAAAACCCAAACAAAGAACTAAAACTGAACAGATCCATACACAGCACACAGCCACACCTATCAAACATGGTGTTTTCATATTTGACCAATATTTTTATTTAATTACACTTCCATAATTTATGGTTTATCACAACACAATTTTAATCCTAGGTAATCCATTTATTTAACTGGGTGTACATGATTAACCAGATTCTCATATTTGTAGCCATTCAATAGAGGATCAACAACAAGTGTAAATCATCACTCTTACGCAAGAAAAGACCACAAACGACCATGATTTTAAGAAGGATACTACCCTTATGATTCACAAAAAGGATCAAAGATAACAAATAAAACAAATTATCATTATCAACATCACCCCATCCCTAATTTATCTTTGTTAAATTGGTTTCAATTGTACCCATAAGAAGTCATAATTACACCCACCACGCATGATACACAATTTAAAATAGAGATGAAAGAATTACTACCTCAAAGAACAAAAGATTAGTAATTCCTCCTTGCACCAAAAAAAGGGCCATGCAAGTAGTAGGAGACACCAAGGGTAATTGAATCTGAAGGCCACAACACAACACATGACTCCATGGGGAATAAATACTCTGGGTTCACCAATAGAAAATTGGAAACACATGGGGAAGATAAGATCTCAACTTAGAAGAGCCATATCCAATATCAACAGAAGGAAATAGTTTCAAGGGCTATTAAAGTTGGATCATGGTCAATACCATGTGGTTTGACAATTTAAAAGCCCTAGGAGAATTAGTATATTAAATATATAATTGATATCCTTTGAAATGCCTTTAGAAATTCTCAAACTAGGTTTTAAACACAATTTATGTCGAATAAAACATAATCGGGGTGAAACTAGAAAAACTAGAAAAAGTTATAAATGACTAATTGATGCGTGATTCACTAACACGAGTCACTGAAAGTGAGAGTGAGTCACCGACGCGACTCATCGACGCCACTCACTGATGCCCGACCTACCAATGCACTACCTACTAATGCATTAACCTACTAATTACCTGACCTACTGATGTCCTCACCCACTGACAACCTGACCTACTGACACCCTGACCTACTGACGCCCTAACATACCGATTCCCTGGCCTACTGACAACCTGAACTACCGATAGAAAAACTAAAATTTTGGCCAACTCTTGAAAAGAGTTACTGTTTCCCCACAGAACACCCCAAAAAATAGATTTTGGAAAATTAATGGACCAAGGAGGTCAAGGACATTAAATCAAATACCTCTCAAACTATTCTCAACCTAGAGAATTCAAAACCAAACCCAAAAGAAAGAGGGGCCCAAACAACCACCCAGTAAGATACATCTCTGGGATAAACCACCGTGTTTTGTTCGAAAGTTGGAGTGAAACCTCAAAATCCAAGAACAAATCCTACCACATATAATAAACTAAACATCCAAAAGAAACCCCACACAATCACCAACTGTTTGGACACATGAATTAGGGAATTACTTCCTCCATGTCAAGATATTATCCACTATGGGCGACACTGAATCACCCACATGGGTTTAATTTTATATCAATTAATGTGTCTTGATTTGGAATATGGTCTCCCCCTTTTACCATTTTATGACTTCATCACACACTATGGAACGAGTAAGCAACTCTTCTTATATAAAACAAGGCTCAAGAATTACATCACAAAGAAAAACAGACAATCAAAAATCAAAATAACTCTTGGTATTGGGCATGCATCTGCATATCCCTTCCCCAAGTACTCTTTTCTAGGCCCCCATGACTCCACAACACATAATCCAAAGGAATGTTACATCTATATAGTACCTTATCTTGATGATCTTGGATCTCCACTGGCGGCTCCATGAACATTTCATCATCCTCAATATCCAACTCTCCCCAGTCATTGACATGGGAGTCATCATAAAGATATCGACAAATATGGGAGACATTAAATAGATCATGGATCCTATCCAACTATAGTAGAAACACCAACCAGTACTCCACCCCACTAATTCACCCCAACACCTCTAAAGGTCCAATGAACCTGGTAGAAATCTTTCTCCCTCAACTAAACTTCTATTTCCCACGTCGAGGGGAAACCTTTAAGAACACATGGTCTCTAATATTGAACTCCAAGGGAATCCTCATGCGATCAGAATATGAATTTTGTCGGTCTTGTGCTACCTTCATCTTCTCACGAATGAGCTGAACCTTATTTTTCATGCTCTACACCACATCTGGTCCAAGAATAGTTTCCTTCCCAACTTCTATCCAGCACAAGGGTGAACAAAATGGTATCCCATATGAGGCCTCGAACAGAGACATACTAATGGAAGAGTGATAGATATTATTTTAATAAAACTCTAAGAAGGGAAGGTGTTGCACCCAAGATCCACCAAAATCTAAGACGTATGCCCGCAACATTTCCTCCAATGTTTGGATTATTCATTTCATCTTCCCATCTGTCTGAGGGTGGAAAGAATTGTTGAGGCATAACTAAGTGTCAAGAGCATATTGCAATCCCCTCCAAAATCACTAAGTAAAACATGTATCCCAATTTGAGATGATGGATCTTGAAACCTCATATAGTCACACCACCTCATCCACATACCACTTCATTAAGGCATCCACTATTATTGACTCTTTAATTACTAAGAGGTGAGCTGATTTCATCATCTAATCCACTAATACCGTGATTGCATCGCATCCTCCCTGATCCCTAGGTAATACTATAAAAAATCCATTGAGATTTCATCCCACTTCCACTCAGGGACATCTAAGGGCTACAAAAAATCACTAGGAACACAGTGCTAGGCCTTCACTTATTGGCACACCAAGCACTTAACCACAAACTCCACCACAACCCACTTCATCCCAGGACACCAAAACTAATCTCTCAAACCGCGGTAAATCTTGGGAGATTCTGGTTAGATCGTTAAGGTTGATCTATAAAACTCATGAATTACTCCCTCTCACATCAAAACTGGTTCAAATAGCTTTCCATGGAACAACATCCAATTCTATCCATCCTCTAACTACCCCTCTGGAGCATCACCATGGTCAATGTGATCACGCATCACCTCTACCTTCAAGTCTCCCCACTGAGATTCCTCCAGCTTCTATCTCAAAGATGATTGCACTGTTATCTGAAATAGAAAGCCTATGTCGGCATCCATTCCTGCATCTAAGTGCATGGTAAACAACTCCTTCATTTCCCTCCAAGCATCCGTAGATTCCTGAATGACCTCCTTCTATGATTTATTTTATAAAGAATCGTCCAAAACATTCCCCTTTATTGAGGTGTAAGATATATTGAAGTCATATTCCTAGAGAAACTCCATCCACCTCCACTTCTATAAGTTCAGGTCTCATTGGGAAAAGACATACCTCGAGATCTGGTGATCTGTGAAGACCACAAAGCTTTCCTCAATGAGGTAATGTCTCCACATATTCAATGTGAACATGACTACCGCTAGCTATAAATCATGGGTAGCATATTTACATTCATGTGGATGTAAATTCCTAAACCCATAAGATATCACTACATATTGGTACATCAGAACACACCCCAAGCCTAGATGGTAAGAATCAAAAAACACCTCAAACATTGCCCCTTCCTATAAAAACTAAAGCACTAGAGCACTGACCAACTTCCCCTTCAGGTTGCTAAAAGCTTCCTGACACTACTCAATCCACACAAAGGCCTAGTCCATTCTATTCAGAGCCATCAATGGGGCTTCTAATCAAGAGAAATCAGGTACAAAGATTTGGAAATATCCTTATATACTGAGAAAACTATGAACCTTTAACACATTATTAGTTTCTTACCAAGAAAAAACTACCTCGACCTTTGATGAATCCACTTATACACCCTACCGAGACACCGCATTTCCAAGAAAGTGGACCTCCCGTGTCCAAAAACTTCACTTGGAAAACTTTCTATAGAGCAGGTGGCATTGAAGGACTTCTAGGATAGTCCTGAGATACTCAGTATTATCCTCCTTTGAATTCGAGTAGATCAGAATGTCATCGGTACAAATGATAACTATCCAATCCAGTAACTCATGAAAGATAGATTTTATAAGTCCTATAAACATGGTCAGTGCATTATTAACACCAAACCAAATAACCATGAACTCGAAGTGCCCATACCTGCATCTAAAAGTAGTCTTCGAGATGTCACCCTCCTTAACCCTAAACTGGTGATATCCAGACCACATATAAATCTTAGAAAACCAAATTTCTCCCATCATCTAGTTGAAGAGATCATCTATTCTTGGGAGAGGGTAACGGTTCTTAACTGGCACTTGATTCAACCTCCGGTAGTCTTTGTACTTCCACATACCACCATCTTTCTTCTTCGCAAAAAAGACCAGATCACCCCACAGTGACACATTATGATGAATAAATCCCTTCTTCATTAGATCATCAATCTGGATCCATACCTCTTACATCTTATAATTAATCATCCAATAAAAAGACATCAAAATTGGACTATCATCAAGTTGTAAGTCTATCCATAACTCAATGTCACGTTGAGGGGGTAGAGTGACAAAATCATCAATGATAACATCCATGAACTCCCTAGAAACTCTTGTAACCTCCACCATCTCAGCATACACTAATTTCACTGACATCTCAGCTAACATAGAAAGAAGAGTCTACATGTGCTAGCTCCCACCTAACAACTCCTCTCACTAACGAAAGCTACACACTGGCCATCCATGTCTGAAAAAGTGACTCTACTCTAGAAGAAGTTGATGATATAATACATGGAAAACAACCAGTAAATGAAAAGGATGGAATTGTATGGATGAATATATAGTATAAAGAGATCCCCGCTAGACTGATGTAGTCCCAACATCAGTCTAAAACCCCATAAAAAATAAAACAAGTTGGTCTGACCTCTAACTAGTATACTCAATATTAGGGGAACAAAAAGTGTCTCTATGTCTAGTCTCAAAGAATGGGATAGAGCGGGTGAAATGGAGTATTGTAAATCTCTATAATAAAACAAAGCACAAGAAAGAGTTCTGAACACATTGATCATACCTCGAATGATCTTTGGCCCCATTGAAACTGCTGCCTTTGCAGCATGAAACTGACCGCACCTAGCTCCTCTTTCCCTCTACTTTCGACCACATCTCGGTAGAGGTCCCTAAGGAACACCCTAAGGTCAGCCTCCACCTACTCTGTCTTCCCTTGGTGGAGCAGGAGCTTGTTATCCCTACTACAAAAATGGTCTGGATGACAACTACTATTGAGGTGAGCGCAGAACCTGCCCACCTCCACCATATTGAGCTCGAACTAGGCACTGACTCTGAAGGTTACTTGGTCTCTACAAGAGAAACACATCATTCCTAAGACTATGTTAAAAGCATGAGGACCAGAAGGTCAAAACTGAAACTATTGAGTTCAGCTAACCAATGGTTTAAACCTTTACATCCCTAGTGACTGAGACCTATTGTCGGAATCCTTGCCCTTCGCAGAACCATGTTGGTTCCCTTATTATAGTATACCTCCTCAAGAGTGAATCCTTTCAACCACTTATACCTTCTTCTGTACCTATAGATATGTTGGCAAGGTGAACAGAGTAACTTCGTACTAGAGGGAAGTATGGAGTGCCTCCTATAAACATCTCATTCGAGACTCCTAATTAGGAAAGAGATCTGGAGAAAATAGAAGGAGATACTTTAAATTAATCCCTTTTTATTATACCAACATACTCCCATGTTGTAGGGAGAGTATCTCTTGTCACTTCTCAGTCTTCATGGTCAAATAATGAAATTTTTCCCTGAACTCATTCTCAAAATCTACCCATAGAACATTGGTCTCCTTCCTCTCTCATAGGTAGAGCATCCACCATTGATGTGTACCACACTACATCTGATTAACCTCCAACAGAACCTAGTACTCTGTTAGATCTTGGATCATGCTGAAGGTGATATCAAGCTCTTTAAGACGTCACTCTATCCCCATCTCTAATACACTACCCTCATACTTTCCCAGAGTATTTCACTAGTAGGTATGTAATGTTCTCTGCCAATTTTTTCCTCCTCATCTATATCAAACCTCCACCGATCATCCGTATTGGCCTCCTAATCCTCCAATTCTTGAGCCACTCATGGATGATGATCGGGTTCCATAACTGAAAGGTAAACAAGGAACTCCTAATCTCAAGTAGTTAGAATTTATTTAGGATTCATTTTAACTAATTTTTTATTTTAATTTCTTGAAAACGTCCAAAAAAACAAGAACACAAGTCATCATGATGCATGTACCTTCCCTAGAGTCTCTACCCAGCAAATGGTGTAGCCTCACTTGGTTGTTTGGTAGGATCAGATTCCTTGCATCAGATCACGGGAGGCCCTAAAATCTCATGTCCTAACTAAAATTCCTTGTCTTGTATCATGAACCAAGATTACCTAGCATGGTTTCCCTACCATCCCATACAATCCTCACTATGCCTAACTCCAAACTCAATCCTATCTCTCAACCATTATCCTCTGATACCATTCTATCATGACCCTCCTTCATCAAGATGAAGGAAGGGATGGAAAAGTGTCATGACCTTCCCTATTCAATATGAAAAAGAGATAATGACCCTCGATTCCCACCTCCAATAGGCCCCTCAGTGGAAACCAACACCAAGGGTATACAAATATCACAAAAATGGGAGTCATTACAATTTTTATAGTAACCAAGATCAAGAGATAAGATGTATCAACCTTAAAACAACTCCAATACACATATATAAAAGAATCAAAAATCAATCCCAGATGAATTTTTAAAGTAAAACTACTAGAAATACAATGAAAATATCCAAATTAAATACCAAAAGAACAAATCTATGTATCGACACAGCAACTATCCCGACATCCGAGTTAGTAGGGTCTAGAAAGGTCTATGTAATTTCCCTGGAAACTTAAAAACATATTTATATACATAGGGTGAGAATACAAGTATACTAAGAAGGGAAAAAATAAAGTCTATCATTCTCAAGTGGAGAATCATACTAATTCACCTTTGAGAAAACAACAAAACCCAAAAGAACATAACAAGGTATACTACCCATACCAAATATCACCAATGTACGCTTTCCAAATAACATGAGTCAAGTAATGTAATATAATAAGCACATCGATATTTGGGTACCCTGCACCACTTCCCACTAGTGAACTGCTCATCCCTAATGATGAATGTTCTAAAGCTACCACACTCTTCCATAAGCCCCACTACCACAACCATCCCACACACACCTGGGCCACATACCATATCCTGCCTACAAAACACTTGGTCCACAACCATATCACACCCTACTTGCAAACACCTATGCCACAAAACCACAACCTCATCCCGAAGACACTTGGGAAGCACACCTCGCTTGCAGATACTTGGGCCTCACAACCACAACACAATCTACCTGAAGATTCTTGTGTTAATAATGGCTAGAAGAGGGAGTAGAAAAGACCCAATAACCATCCATCCATCCTCCCATAAGGATGTTGGTAAAGGACACCCTTCCCCATAACAATGGAGGTGTTTGGCACATAGTTCTCAACATGGGTGGAGTGCATATAGAAATCACAAGAAACTATGTATATATATTGGTACCAAACACTCATCCCATCCTATGGGTTTTCAAAACAAATAACCTTACCATACAAAACTAAGCTTTATTCCACCTCTAATGCATATCCACACAACCATCCATGGACTTAATTCATAACCCCATCCAATTCATTCAACCAAAAAATCACTATGCATTAAATGATTCATTTGATTATTCATTCCATCCCTACCTAAGAAACTACCAAATACAGTACACCACAAGTAACATCATAACCCACACATATTTCACAAAAGTCTATAGAAAATTTGGGGAAAAGGCCTATGCAAGGTAAAAAAATTCTTTTTCAAACTTATCACTACCAAACCATCCTTAGTAGCCTCCCTGCATAAAAAAGCACCATGGCCAACAAAATAACAAAACTCAACTTGACTGTAGTCCCACCGCATAACAAGTTCATCCATTCCACAATCAACAACCTCCCAACCTGAGATTCCATTACCCATATCGTACCACCCTATACAAAAACCCCATATCAACCATCACTAAATCCACAACCCCATTGCATAACCATACCACATTATACCCATAGAACCAACCCCTTGTTCTCCCCTGAACCCACAACCATGGTTCCAACTGTAGCACCATACAACCCACACAAGGCACTAAAACTAAACAAAACCATACACAACACATAGCCACACCTATCAAATAGAGTTTATTAAAATTTGAACAATATTGTTATTTAATTCCAATTCCATAATTTAAGGGTTATCACATCACAAGTTTAATCCTGGGTCATCCATTTATTTAACTGAGTGTCTGTGATTAACCAGATTCTCATATTTGTATCCATTCATATGAGGATTAACAAAAAGTATAAATTATCACCTATGATCAAGAAAATCCCACCAATGACCATGATTTTTAGAAATATTATACCCATATGATTCACAATAGGGATCAAATATAACAGCTAAAACAAATGACCATCATCAACATCACCTTGTCCCTTATTTATCTTTGTTAAATTGGTTTTAACCCCACCCACAAGAATAAATTGGTACACCAACCCTACATGATAAAAAATTTAAAATAGAGATGAATGAATCCCTAACTCAAATAACAGATGATTGGTAATTCCTCCTTGCACAAAAAACATAGGGTTTTGCAAGAAGTACGAGACTCCAAGGGTAACTAAATCCGAAGGCCATAGAAAAACACACAACTCCGCAAGGACGAAAGGATCTAGGTGCACCGAGAGAAAATTTTAAACACATGGGGAATAGAAGATCTTGGCATAGATGAGCTAGATCTTATATCAATGGAAATAAATGATTTCAAGGGCAATTAAATTCACATCGTGGGAAGACCATGTGGTTTGACTATTTCAAAGCCCTAGGATAGTTAGGATATTAAAGATATAATTAATATCATTTGAAACACCATTAGAAATGGTCATACTAGGTTTTAAACTCAATTTACATTAAATAAAATTTAATAGGGGTGAAATTAGAAAAACTAGAAAAAGATGGAAATGAATCACCGATGGGTGAGTCACCAACACGAGTCACCGATAGTGAGTTGCTAATTCCTGTCTCAATGACATGAGTCACCAATGCGACTCACTAACATGAGTCACTGACATGACCCACTAATAGTGAGTCACCATCGTGACTCATCGACACCACTCACTGATGTTGACTTACCAATGCATGACCTACTAATGCCCGACCTACCTACCGACAACCCACCTACTGACGCCTTGACCTATCGATGCCCTGACCTACATATGCTTGGACCTAATGATGCCTTAACCTACTGATGCCCTAACCTATCAATTACCTGACCTACCTATTCTCTATCCCACTGAATCCTTAACCCACTGATGACTTCACCTACCGATGCCCTAACCTATCGATAGAAAAACTGTAATTTTAGAAAACTCTTGAAATGAGCTACCATGCCTCCCAAAACACCCCCAAACACTGGATTTTAATAAATTAATAGACTGTGGAGATCTGAGACATTACATAACTTGAGTTTGAAAAATAAATAGACAAAGTAAGTAATTGTTGAGAAAAAAAAATCAGTTTACACAATGGATGAGAATAATGGTTTCCCTAAGGCATCATCAATGGTTGAATGTTATAAATGTGGAAAATATGGGAATTTAACAAATCAATTTACCATGGGTAAATATCATGAAGAGACTTAGTAAGGTGGTATGAGTAATGGTTATATTGATAATTATGAAGAAACCATGAATGACATATAAAAGTTTCTAACAGTATCGTTTATGTTAAATGTGAGAAGAATGATTAAATTGAGGATACTGAATGTTAATAAATGATTCATAATTTATATTTTAGGAAAAAGGTATTAAAGAATAAGATAATGAATCCAAGTTAATGGTTTAATAATTTATTGGAATTATTAAAGTGTATATATATTGGAATTCAAGAATTATGTTACATAAATCATGAAATATATAAGTATTGTTCTGTAGAATTTTTTCATTAAGGATCTGCAGAATATGTTGAATAATACTAATGACCTGGAAAATTTATTTAATGGAAAGGTAATATTTTATGGAAAAAACATTATTAAGGGATGATAACCCTTAATATATTCCAACTGTTGAAAAAATGATGTTTAGTTTGGATAAAGATATTATTGATATAGATAAATTAAATTAGATGGTATTGATGACCTTAGAAATGATAATTGATTTGTTAAAAAGGTGTTTTATGTTATTATTGATGAAGTTTACATAATTATTGGATCTATGGAATAATTTAAATAATATTTGGTTTTATTCAATTAATGAGGAAGAATGTATGTTTTCATTGAGGTTTTATGGTAATTCTTATTATTACCAAGCTTCGGGATAATATATGACCAACATATTTACATATATAGAAAGAAACCATTAAGGTATACTTAATGATATTTAGAGGGTTAATTTTGAGTTAATTTTGGTAAATTTAGTGACATTATTTACAAATTATGAATTTTTTAAGGGTTATAAGGTTAACTATTTATGGAATGGTTTAAGTTGAACATCGAATGAGGTTTTAGAGATTAAGGTTTTACTTAAACATATAAAGATTTATTCATATTGATAACCAATGCTAAAATTTTTTGTTTTGATGATAACTAGAGATAGAAGGAATGAATTATCATTCCATTATAGATATTGTGATTTTTGAGTGATTTAGGAATTAAAATGAGGCGTGGCCCAATCGCTGACGGATCCCTAGACAGGCCATCATTGTCAGGCCGTCACCCTCCAGGATGCTCTCCCATCTCAGCTGGCAATGGCTTCTTCCCCAACTAGGGCGCTACCTCCAGGGAGTGACCTATTCATGGGGGAGGGGGGTTTTATGTGTGGAGGGTTTGAAAAGGCCACACAGGGGAATTCTCTTTCAAAAAGGCATTAAAGAAACATCTTCAATTCTTAGTGTAAGAGGTAAAGTGAAAATTGATTAAAGAAAACCCAAAGGATAAAATTGTTATTACAATATAAAGGAAAGATAATACCTAGGTATATTATTCCCTTTGAAATTTTTTATCATATCAGGACCATATCTTATCACTTGTAACTTCTAACAAACCTCTCTCAAGTTCACGGTCTGTTTTATGTATCTCTCCTAAGGACGTACAGACCTGATCCATCACATGTACTGAACCCTAAGATCGTACCACTAGAGTGTGATCTTTATTATGAGGAATAATTTTTGTAGATTCTAGATTAGATAATTTTATATGAAATAATATCACTCACTTGGTTATTGTTTTGTGGTGAAAACACTAGCTTAAGGAAGTTATGTGGGGACCTGATGATGTAATGAGGCAAAAGTATCCTCATTTTTTGGTTCAAAAGTGATGAATTTTTAGGGTGAAATTAATTTTAATGGGGTAAAATATAACACTCAAAGTTTGTTTCAAAAAAAACAATTAAATTTAATCTTTTCAATATTTTTCAGCATACACAACACTGAGTTTTAATGAAACATGACATACTATAAAAACATTATTATTTAATATGATCATTATTACCTAGACATTATAATTTCTGGAATTAATAGGACTAAATAAATTAAAAAAATATATGATTTAGACATATATATATAATGATTAATTTATTGAAAAATTAATTAGAAATGAAAATAAAAACTATTTTAAAGTAAAGGAAATCTTTTTCTAAAAAACTATTTTTATGTACTCAAACGTGTTTTACCTTAATAAATTAAAAAAGTCACATTTAGTGAATTATTTTAATGAAATATATATATATATATATATATATTCAATAAAATTTTTAACATTCATCTTATGTTTTTCCTAGGCATGAGATAATAATAAATCTAATTTTATGCTTAATTGTTTTTTCTAAAAAGTAGTTTTCTCACCTTTTGTGAACTTACTTTAAAATTGATTTTTGAAAATTTTAAAAAAATTATTTTAAAAAATTAAATTAATTTCTAAAATAATAATTTAAAAACTATCTTAGTGTTAATTTTTGAGACTTTTCTAAGAGGATAAATGTTTGATGAATAGTGAAAATACTGGTTTTTTATTAAGAATTTTCATTTCTTTTAAAGAATTTGAAAACTTACAAATTGATTTAATATGGTTTTAAAAGTAAAATTATTTTAGTTATATATATTAATCTACTTAATTTAATTTTAATCAATTTAATATTAATTTTTTATATAAAAACTTTGTGAACTTTTGAACATTTTCTCTTTGAAAACCAACTTTCTCGTCATGTCTCTAGGGTTAATTTTAAATTTAAATTTTCAAAATTTGTGAATATAATTTAGAAAAATGGATTAAATATTTTTAATAATAATAATTAATATTATCTAATAAGTTTAAATTAATGTTTTACCACAATGAAAATTAAAACATAAAAAATTATTTACTGCGGTTAAGGTAAAAATGGGTTTACCCGGGGTAAACTACAAATATAATGGTTAAAAATGATCTAAAATTATTCCAACACCTATTTTCTAGACATATTTAGATATTATATCTTTTAGGTTCTACAATAAACCATTTTTTATCTTTTTTCCATTTAAAAATTGTGGGTACACCTTTTCCATTTCAAAAATTACATGTGTAACGCTCACCTCACTTATAAAAGGCTGCCCACTCTCCTCTCATATTCACACTTCCAAAACCCATTTTTTCAGAAACTACATGAACAAATATACTCATTAATTCCATAATATCATCCTATAATCCTTATTTTGTCTATAAACCCAAACTATGAAGGCTTTTGGTGTAAAAATAAGAAGTTTTTCGAAGAAGAGGTAACATCCCTAACCGAACGTCATATATTATTTCTTCCTCTACCTCCTTAAATTATTTTTGAACCATGATGATATAGTATGCTCAATGTATTACATATACTGATATGTTCTTAGGTTAAGGTAATTACCTATATCCATCTCCTCTTCTATCAAATGGTTTTTAAAATCATCATTTGTGTGCACGGAGGACTATCACCTCACAAATCGATGTTATTTGTTTTCCATAACCACCTATCAATACTAGATATAATAATGGATTTATTGTTTTAATATGATATTTATTATATTAATATTCTTCTTTAATCATTATATTACATATTCCTTTTTAATTTCTATTCTGTGGGAATATGATAACATCGTTCGTGTATATGGCAGACTATCACCTCACGAAGTGATGTGATTCATTCTTAACATACACTTTCAATTGTAGGTAATAAGAAAAGTTTTAAATACAAATATGTGATATATATGAAATAAAAAATATTTTTGAATGGTAATATATTATTTACCTTTTTTCTTTCAATCCATCGAGAAAATGGAAATAGCATTCATGCGTACGTATGACCTACTATCTCAATGAATGAGGTATTTCATCTTCTACTTCTAACTTGTATGGATTACTATACAGAAATATATACTGAATATATATATTATTTATATAATTTTTTAAAAATTTAATAAGATGGAACCATGATAAAATTAATAGGGCCGAAAATAACTAATCAAAGCATACACAAAAACAAAAGAAGTTATTACCCGAAACGTCCAATGGCCTGAAGGCCTTTAAATTTTTATTTTAAAAATAGCCCCCTTTTAGGGATAAAGGGAATATCCCAAAAATAATTCAAGGAAACAGGAAAAACACAACCCTCAGGTCTAGAGAAACAACCCAACCTGACAACATGGAGTTACCTCTCCACAACATTCGATCAGGAAGTTCCCTCCACCATTGCATGGTTGTACAGCAAGTCAGTGACCTTTGTCAAAGCATAGGCCTGATATGATGTTTGACACCATACCATATCAACTTAAAAGTCCATAAAGCACTTTAAGGATGAAATTCAAGATCGGAACCTTTTTTGGGACCTACCTCATGAGATCGGGCCTGAGTTCATCTCCATTACCCAAAACACGATTTCAACAACGAATTGTTAATAAATAGGTAATGAAAAGTCGTAATTATATCATATATGGTATGATAAAAATGATTATTTTTATATAATATATGTATAATAAACCTATATTAATTATATAAGATGTTTTAATGTGTACGAAATAAGTCAAAACTTATGGTAACGGATTTTTGTCTCACTTTTTACTTTTGTGAGACACATGCCATATTCACCACATATATTTTTATGTGGTGTATATAATCACCATGAATGTATTTTATTATTCTTCTACTAAAAATTATTTGGATTTACATATCCATTTGAGTATCTATCTTTCATGGTGTTTATAGTTTAAAATTTACTAAAGCGGTAAATGATTTTTGTCTCAAATTTCCTTCTTTAGAAAAAAAGTTATATTATACACTAATTTTCATCTATGAGATATATATAATGCCACGTTGACATGTTGTATCATATAAATAATTATTTTATTTATATTATATGTTTCGTTAAATGTTATTATATGATGGTTCTATGATTAAAATGATACCAAAGTGTAGAGGTTTGATGTTATAATCTCATTATTTATCAGGATTTTTTATGATTATGATTTTGATGATAAAATATTATGATCTATTTCTATATAAACTAGGGTATTTTATTATCCAATGGTAATGTAATTAGAATAAATTGTTCCCTTTATTTTCCTATCTTAAAGGATTAAAGAGACTAAAATAATGTTTTTATGAAAAATCTTCTTTATTTCTCTCTTCCATCGAAAACCCTTTTTCTTATAAAACCATGTTTTCTAAAAAAATTCAAAAATGTTTTTAAAAATAAAAAAAAAAAATTTAAGACATTTTTTCCATTTTTATATATTTTTTTTAAAACATTTTAAAGTAATCTTCATGTTTTTTTCCAAACAAGGAATGTTTTCATTTTACTAAAAATGTAAATGGAATATTTGTTTTAACATGTAAACCATGAGTGTAATTTACCATCATCATGAAAATTATTTTATTTGAAGCTTAATTTATATTTTTTAATGTTATTTTCAAATAGAAGTATTTTAAAAATTTGTTATGTTTTAAAAATGGAATTTTAAGTGGAAAGTATATTTTCCTCAAGAAATGTTCCAAGGGATTTTTCTTTCAAAAATATTTTCCATCTAAGATGAAATAATTTCATGAAAATTAATTTTTATAGGGGATATGATCCAATTATTCCATATTTATTACTTCAATATATGATTTGTGTTTACGATGATAAGATTTAACCCAATTCTCTTCCACGGGTTATACCATTATAAAATTATTATGAAACCTACTTCTTTTTTCATTTTTTACACTCTAATGAAATGATGAAATGATTTTGAACCCCATTTATTTTCATGGGTTCTAATATGATTAATGTTTTATGATCTTATGTCACATGTATGAATAATTTTATTTATGTTACATATGGGACCTATATCTCCCTCTAATTAATTGGGTAATGATTAATGTTATATGGGCTCAAATGGTATATGGTAGCTTATCCCAAAACCAAAAAGGGTATATGGGAGGTTGTCTCAAGCATGGAGTTAGGTACATGGGGTTATCCCAAGCTCGAAATAGGGTACATGAGAGGTTATCCCAATCCTAAAAGACTGTACATAGAAGTTTATACTAAGATAAAATAAGATACATTAGTGTTTATCCCAATCCTAACATGTTATGAATGTATTAGTGGGTATCCTTGAAATGATATTTTCAATGATCATTTGTAAACAAAAAATCTATGCCTTATGAAAATGTTATGTTCTCGTGGTTCATGTTCTTTGGTTACATTATTATTTATGTATTATGAACTACAAATATTTATTCCATGAGTCCATTTTATGATATATGACATGAAGGGTATGGATTTCAAATGTTATTATAATGTTTTAATTCCCTTATTCTCATGATATATTGATATCTCTCTTGTTTACCCTTACTGAGCATCTAGGATCACACTTTATTGTGTTTCCTTTCCCTAGGTTATGATAAAAGATATAATTCATGATATGTCTAAGAAGGGTGCTAGTTATTAATAACATAGTGATAGATTATGTAACTCAATTATCGACCAATTGTTTATGTTTCCATGTTTCCAAAGGCACTAGAACTAAATGATTCTGGTGTGGATCATTGTGTTATGTAATGAATATTTATCTATTAAGATGTAATATTTATGTATGAGAATATTGGGTCCTAATAATGACATAATAATATCATGGAATCATAAGTATGTGATAACATAATAAAAAATGAAATCATAAGCATGTGTCATGGATAACTTCCAAGATAATATAATATAGGCTAACTTCCATCATAATCATCGTATTCTTAGGTAAATTGTCATTATAATATGGTGTTCTTGGGTTAAAAACTTGAGAACTATATTTGGTATATCATGATACATTAACATCATATAATAAATTGGAGGTCTATAATAGAACCACATATTGAATCATAACATTTACATGCATATGTGTGCTAAAAGAGAAAACGAGTACATAGATAAATCATAAGCACAACATGACCTAGAATAAGAAAGTGGGTTTCGTAATATTTTCTTAAGACATAACCAAAGGATATATCATATATATTCTCAATAAAAGAAGGAAATAAATCATTTTGGAAGTTAACTTTTTTTTAAAAACATTGGATTTGAACACATATTTTCATTAAAGGAAAAATCATAAGAAAAATGGTGTAATAAGAATAAAAATGTGCCACTTAGGTGAAGCTTTTTAAAATCAAAAAATAATATTTCAAGAAATTTTGTTTTTTTAACCATAATTTTAAAAAAAATGTCTTTTAAAAGATAATTAGTGATTTTATAAAATATACATGATATGAAACAAAACATTTTATGGGGAGATACTTGTCATGAAATTAGGCATAGGGTATTTCCCTTAAATTGGGTTAACTTAAAAGAGAAAATATTGAAGGGAACATAAAAATGTAATTTCCCCAACAAATAAATGAAAATTAAAATTGATATATATGTAAATATAACATATATATAATATGGATTATATAATTGAGATTAATATAAATTAAAATGTAGAAAAGGAAAGAAAACATGTAACCAAAAGGTAATGAGGGTGGTTCGGAGGATCCATTACCTCATGTTTTAAACTGATCTACACTTTCACTTAACATACTAAAGAATTAAATTTTGTTAATTAGATATATACCCAAGAGAAATATTAACCTATATTTAATTTTTCAAGGTCCATTTATTATCTTTTGATATTTATTTATAATATAGTTTCTGCTTATATTGGTTACTCGGGGTTATTTGGTTAATTTATACGCAACACTTTTAGTTTGTTGACCATAGTCAAAAGTGTTGTAAAATAACTTCTTGATCCCCATAATTTTATAGGATTATTTTATTTATTATTAAATTATTAAAATAATTATATAGTTTCATGGGTTATCCCAAAAATTTCCAAATTAAGAATGGTTCCTTGATAAGTCCATTTAATGCAATTAAAGTTACCATAACCATTTATTATTTTTATTACATATAGATTGTCATGTATTGTCATTATAAAATATTAATGGTGTTAAAAATATAATTTTTACATTATAAATAAATTTTTATAATCTTTCATGTTATGTGTTCATGGAAAAAAACATGTTATTCATGGAGGTAGTAGTCTGTACACACACATAATGATGTTTTCATTTTTATCTCAATGATTTCAAAGGAAAGAATACATGGATAGTTCACTATTATAATAAAACTTTAGTATAGTAAAAATTATAGTTTTACAATTCATTCATGGATAGAGGGTACTTATGGGTGTATAAGAAGAAAAGAACTTAGAAAAGTTGGGTTGAGATTATTACCTTTCTCGTGGATGTTCTCCCTTGGATAACTCCTTAAGATTCCTTAGCTCGATATTTTAGTTAGAAAAAGGATTCAACTGAATTGGGAAGTTTTTTAGGAGATACTAGGGTATAGTTTTGGGTGATCCAAGTATTTTTAATTAGTAGATAAATGTAGAGTAAGTAGTCACCTTTTATAAGTGACGAAAATTGAACTTTTGTAAAAACTCCCTATTATTTAAAAATTTCACCCAGTTATTCAACGAAAAATGATCCAAAAAATTTAAATAATGGTGTGGGGGAGATATAAGACTTATCCACCCTCAACCATATAATATAACACATTTTTCACACTTTTTTAAACCACTTTTAATATCTTAAACCACATTTACCCTAATTTACCCTTACCACGGTAACTCAACCTTCACGCTTGGAAACTAATTTTAATGCCCAAAATTTAAAATCACATTATTTAATAATTTGAACATGATAATTTTAAAAATAAAAAATCATTTTATAAAATAATATTTCCAATAATTAGAGAAATTAATTTTAGTATTATCGCACATAATGTGTAAAAACCTTTTCATAGAAAAAAGTTCATTTTAAAATTAGAATTTAAGTGTGGGATAAGATTATTAGTGTTTTTTATTTTCAACACATAAATTGGTTTATTATAAAATAATGATGTTTTTTTTTGTTTTAAAATCAATTAAAAACAAAATTTAAACATAATAATTTTTAATTAAATGAAAATACCAAAAACAGTTTGTTATTATAATTAAAATATTGCTTTTATTTTATAAGGTTAAACATAGATTTTATAAAAAATATTTAAAAAATATTTCACATGAATAAATTTGTTAGTTAAAAAATAATTTAATAAATTAAAATGGTTTATAAAACATTAATTCTTTCTTATATTATGATAAATTAGTAAAATTCATTGTTTGGAAAAAAACTATATTTTTCACTATTCATCTAAAAATCAATTATTTTTGAAAAATCCAAAAAATTCTTCATAAGATCATTTTCTCATGATAAATCCAAAAATGGAATTATATTTATTATATTCAACTTATGTAAGTGATAAAAATTATTTTTAGATATAATTCTTTAAAATGTAATAAAAATATAAATGCATTTTAATAGATGAAATATATCTATATTATGAAAATAGATTCAGATATCCTCACGAACCAATACCTAACTTAACCCACCACATACTCTAAGGTAATTCTTGATCCTCTTGGGATAGAGACTAGCACTTGGGCGTCAACAACAACAAGAGGGAATGATTTCAACCTATCGAAAGCGGATAAAATATCATATATATATACACACATAGTAGCGAGAAATATTAGAAAATAATATAGGAAAAATATATTCCATAACTGAAAAAGGATAGTGGAATTTATACAACTCAAAAATATTCCAACAAAATCCAAGTTATGAGTCCAAAACTAAATAAAAAAATAAAAATGAGAAATAGAAACTCCATGTGACAACATGGGAAAACTCTAACCATCTCACCACCAGCTACCTAGACACTATTAACAAGACCCTAACCACCTCACTGGGGAACCTTGACTTTATCTACTTAAAAAGACATAAAAAAGTCTATGCACCACTGAATGGGTGAACAAGGTGTGAGCTAATAGGCTCAGTAGGATCCCACCCAGGTGTTCCATAACAAGACTCTTTATAACAATCTAAATGTGCTCAACTTTAAAGAAAACAAGGTATGATAATCATTTAAATAGTTTTTGTATTAAAATAATGGTAAAACATTTCACCATTTTCTACAATTTCAAATAATACAATTAAATCAATTTCAAATCATATTACATATATCAAATTAGTTTAAAGGAGGTACCATATATCATATCAAATTCAAAACAGTTGAAACCAAAAGCACATGAAACATTTCACAAAGGATCACTACAGGTCATGCTAGCTATAAAATCACACCCATATAGATACAATCACACACATAAAGTCTCTATAAATATTCATAGAATTTAGATAACATAGTAACACCCCAGTAAGTGATCCTCTCAATAGGTCAAACAAGTCCCTTGAACAATTGTAATAGGGAGTAGAGGAACACCCCATGAGTGAACCCCCGAATATATCAAAAGATGAGGATAATTACTACACCATCTACCTAAGTACCCAAGGTTTCCAATGTGCAAAATTTTAAAAATAATTTCATCAATACCATTATTTGAAAACCATTTTATAAATCCATTTTACAATGATTTAAAAATACCCTTTTATTTTACCAAAATAAGGGGGAAACCATATTTTCTCAAAAACCTATTTCCACACACAAAATTAATCAATAAATAATTAAATTTTATTTATAAAGAAATTGTTAAACTAAAGAAATCAGGGTTCTT
The DNA here is from genome assembly GCA_963277665.1 of Viscum album. Classification (NCBI taxonomy): domain Eukaryota; kingdom Viridiplantae; phylum Streptophyta; class Magnoliopsida; order Santalales; family Viscaceae; genus Viscum; species Viscum album. The sequence goes on from OY728136.1 coordinate 617,869,948, forward strand.
CCAACATAGGATATAGACAGAATCACCTACCTCAACTTAGGTCACACACACCCATAGTGAAAAACATCCAATAAGGAATTCAAGGACAACACCAAAGGCCTAAGAACTTATTCCCATATCATATAATAAATTTAACAATAAAATAAGTCAGTGGAGAAGATAAATGAAACATACCTAAAGGAACTCAGAAGCTACACCACAACCAACACAAGGGTTATCCTTCGAGAGAAGGTCACATAATGGATCTAGAAAGGATTAATAAGAACATAAAAACAAGATCAATGGATCCAAAAAAGAAGCACAACAATGATATTTTGATAAATGGAAATGAAGAATTGTAAATATATATTACCAAAAGAGATGAAAAGAAACCACCAAAAAAATCAAGTGTCGAACGATGTGATCTAGAAGGAGTAGAAGTATCTATAATCACTCGTGAAAAATCCTAGGTTTTGAGAGACAATCCTACAAATAGAATGAAAAAACATGAGACTTTCTCCATGGATTAACCTATTGGGACAAAGATTTATGGTGTAAACAATCATTTTATGGTGTAATAATCCTGTTACTTAAGTGCAATGAAAAACATGTCTCCTCAGGTTAAAATCCTAGTCGATTATTTTATGGTGCAAATGTTTATCTTATAACATAAAATCAATTTATGGCGTAAAAATAAATTTTCAATCTTGTAAGATTATGGTGTTATGAATCGATTTCACAGTTTTTTCGTAGTGAAACATTTACACCATAAATGTGTCTTATGGAATAAGATATCTTATAGGTTGTACCAAACACATATTATGTAGTAACTCTCAAATTAACATCATGATTCCCTAAAAATATTTTGGTCACATTTATACCCATACTTTATTAATTCAAATTAACATATATCCTCTAACTTTAGGTAATTTTCCCTAGAAAAGTTTCTCCATCCTTGAGAGATTTTAAATGATCCCAAACACAAGTAGAGAGACAAGAAGTACCTATAATAGAGTTACGAGCTGTTATAATAATATTACTATTTCATGCATTATATTTTTATCCCAAAGGTAATATTATAAACATCTTATGTTCGGAATTAATGATAAATTTGTGTTAGTTATTATCATCTATATTACCCTATATGACACACGTATATATTTAGAATGAGAATTTATATATATAAATTCAAATTCGTTATAAAGATATCCAAGAACTTGAGGATAAAATTGAATATTATCCCTACTCAACCATTCAAAATACCTAAATAAGGATTAAAATTATAAATACGATATATAAGGCAATTTTTTTAAAAAATCATAATCCATACCTTGATTCCACAAATTCAATAATCCATGAGTTTTCCCTACTATATGAATAATGTGATTCCATATAAGAAGTGGTTTGGTGATGCACACCTATCATAGGGCGTGGAAAAACAATAATTTCTTAAGTTAAAAAGTAGTAATGTGGTTGACCTAGGTTGTCTCCCAAAGAGTAGTGCACACCAAACGGGTTGTCACTTTAAAACGGGGGTAAAAATGTTGTGCTTTTGAAAGCAAATTTGAAATTCAAATGATTGAAAAACTGTTATATTAAAAGGGTAATTAGATCAGGGTTGGTTTCATAATTGTAAAGATATACCTGTTCAATTTAATTCAAACCTCTTATTCTTTGTTGATTAAAGTGAGTTTCCACAATTGTTTCCCCTCACTTCCTTGGTGAAATTATAATGGTGAGAGAAAACCTTACCAAGATATCGGTTCGGTAAACTCTCCTTCCATGTGTAAAATAGTTGTATTGAATATCCTTAATTTAATTAGGAAATACTTTATCGGGTTTTTTTATCCCAAACAATCAATAACATTCACTACACCTTTTACATGTACTGACGATCGTCAAGTACTTCACCACTAATCCATGGTCTATTCCATCGTATATAAACCAGAAATTAGTGGAGGGAGATTATGATTATTTTACCAAGGAAAAAATCAACAAAATAATTAATAGTCAAGAACGATAGCACTTGATAATAAAATATTCTATAATAAATTGAAAACATCTTTGAATAAGAAATAAATTTATACAATTGCGTCTAAGAACTCAAGCATTACAATGTAGAAAATCAACCCTTCCCTAATCACTCCAAATGTTTACCCCACCATGGTAAGGGTAATCAAGATGGATGGGAAATAATAAGGCATTAAAAATATATTAAAAATAAAATAAATAAAAGAGAAATCTGAAAAGTTCTCCTTCTTGGTGTCCCGGAAGGAATGGGATGGAGAATGGGATGCTTTGAGAGGGTGGAGCTCTCCTCCTTTTATAGTCAGAATTTTTCCCTAGAATGTCAACGTGTTTTAGCCCAATTAAATGACATATTCACACATTTATCCCTTCTTTAATGTTGTTTATAATTATCTTGGGCATGTCCCCTAAAAATATTAGTGAATTTTGACATGTATTCCGATAGTTATGGCTGTTTTACTCGGAGAATATATTCTGTCCAGTCAGACTCTCCAAATCAAAAACCTCTGAATTAGGGTGATTTAATGACCCCTTAAACGGCCAATTAATGAAGCCTTGACTTCATTACAGATTATAATAAACTCCTTTAGTGTCCCCCACAACGAAGTTTACAACAATTGGGCCCACTATGAATTATTTATTGAGCCCACACCAAAACTAGGCAGAACTGCAAACAGTTTTTTTGATCCAACTTGTGAGCTTCTTTGGAGCTTCCATATGGTAGATTCAGCTATTGGTCCAACAATATTAAATGAATCCTGGGATGTGTATAATCTTTAAAAGAAATAATTTTTAAATTTTTATTAGTTTAGATAATGTTATGGCCAAACTACAGAAATAATTTAAAACTGTTAAAAATATGAAATGGCCAATTTTTACTATTCAGCTCAAAATAACACCAATATCATAAAAATGTGACAATTACCCATACAATAACACTATGGTGGGATTATAAATAATGAATTATAGTATAAAATATATGAAAATTTGATCTTCATCACTCCCCCACACTTAAACATTGCACTCCTGGGCAATCATCTTACATCCAAATCAAAATCCACACAACAATCAAAAATGAGAAAATATCAATGATCTTATCCAAAAATAGAATTTTATCATGTCTCATATATGAATAATAATTCTCTATTATTTTAATTTCAATCATTAAAATTTTTTCAACCTCATTAATCAATCCATGGCCCAATCAAAACCTAACTCACATTGAATTTTATGTCACTCTTCACTCAAGAGAAATTGATTCTAGAGTTATGCTCATACTTGGAAATCGCATATATCACCATAGTCTTGTGAAAATTCTCATTTATCCATAGCATAAAACATGAAAATGAATTCAATCATGAGATATTTAATTAATGGTTCAAATGATTTTGTGGCTTAGGTTTGGTGGGAAAATGATTGAAAAGGTTTCAAGCTAGAAAGAGGAGGTTGGACTCTTAAGTACAATGCATGATTAATTCAAGTAAAAACCCATGAAATTTCTCTCTCAATTATGCTTGAAAATTTGAAAAACAAAACCACACCCCTTTTATGACATGTTATATGAGCCATGAAGTGATTATAATGAATGATATCATCTATGTTCTTCTTCTTTTTTGCAAATCTCCAGAAAGTCACATCTTTATTTTCTTTTTTTTTATTTTTCTTTTTCATGGAGGATGAGATGAAAATTTGAATACAATTAATGAATGAAAATTCATGCCCTTGATTTTTGAGAGTTACATGATTCATAAAATAATTTAAAATAAGTAATTCAATCTCATCTCTATTTTTTTCAATTTTTTTTGAAGGAGAAATTGATGAAACAAATAAAGCACAATAAAATGACAACACATGCCCAATTCTATTATTGTCCACTGCCCAAAGTATTGAAACACACCTCTCATCACCAATAAATGATACAAATCCCAATGAACACACACTAAATTCACTTCCCCCACACTCAAACTTGATATAACCATGATAAAAATACTAAAAGTGCGGGTAGGTAAGGAAAAAGTGTCTTGTAATGTGGCTTAAACCTATAAGGCAATTCATGATATCTAAGGGATTAAAAAGGATAAATTTAAAGGTCAATCTCAAGATAAAATTTGGCTAGCCAAAGAGATGCCTCAATCATTTCAAATACATTCCATGATATCCAAAGCCTTAAAAGAGAATTATTCACAAATTCTGGTTCTCACACAAAATTCAAGTTTCCCTCAAGAAGTGTGGGTATTAGGAAGAATATATAAAAGTGGTTTAGAATACCTCACAGGATTGAGAAAATATTTTGAGTCAGTTTTTCATGGGCATGGATTTCAAAAATCAGTCGAACTCATAAAAATTCTTGAAAATCCATTTCAAGGGAAAATAATTCATATCAACAATAATTTAAAATTCATTATTTCAAAATAATTTCAACTCTTTCAAAATAAATTGATGTGTGAAAAGTGATAAGAATATTAATTAAGGCTCAAAATATGTTTTGGACCAAAAAAAGAAAGGAGTTTAAATGATAATCATAAAAATCGATCTCCCTTTTGAAATAAATATTTGGTCCTCTTCCTCTAATTCTCAGGGCTTCCTTCTGGCTTCATGATCCTACAAAAGAAAAATTACTAAATTAATCACAAGGGTCATTTCATTTAAGCTAAAAATGAAAAGAGATAGTGGGCCACATGCTAGACTAATTCTTAATACTGAATTAGAAATCTAAATTCCTAATATTAAAAATTAAATTATTATAAATAAAGTAAAGGATAAATATTGGTATGATCCCCCAATTGGGTCTTGGATTCTTTTACTGCCTCCAGCGGGCAGTACCAGCTTTAATCCATAATCATTTGGTGGATGAAGCTTCTCTGATTTGAACCACCACATGTGGCTCTTCCCAGTTTGAAGTTCTTTGTTCTTTTTGAGGAGGACTCCATGGACAGAGTATACAATATCCTCCCGCTTCGCAATTTGGTATAGTTTTCATGGTGGGGGTAGGATAAAGTAGGGAACCTCCTCATATTTTGTTTCTACTTGTGAAACTATCTTGTCTTATAGTTCTAGATTCAAGGAGGCTTTATCCTCTTTTTTGATTTCCTTCTACTCAGTAACATTGATCTTTTTTTTAATTTCGATCCTCCGGTAGATATTCCATGACTTTCGGGAGCTCCAGGTGTTCCTTAACAGGTGCATCTTCTTTTGTCTCTTCATCCTCTAGGGCATAATAGGATTCATCTAATTCTGAAAATTCAAAACAATTGGGATTTATACTCAAATTCGTTTCAACAAAATTAAAAGAATTTGATTTCAAGAATGTATCATCTCCCTGAGTTGGTTCAGCTTGAATATCTTCTTTGATGGAAAGTTCTTCTTGGATTTGATCATCACATGATGGAGGTAGGTAGTTAGGCTCCTCCATTTCAAGTTTGGATTCAACTTCTTGGATTTCTTCAGTGAAATTTGGGAAGACCTCTGGCACTTATTTCTTAGACAGGAATATTTGAATGTCAGTTTTGAGTTCATCAGCCATGGCCATCAAATCTTCAAGCGAGATCCATGTTGCAAGTCCTCTTTCCTCCTGGTTGAACCTTATCATTATAGAATCATCCCTTCATTGGAGGGCCTCATCAGTGTAGTTGTTTTCTTCCTTATGCACCTGTGAGTAATTATTCCATGCATAATAATTTAAATGTGAATGCATCATGGAAAAATAATTTTTTTTATTTTTTTAAAAAAAATAATGAAAACTATCTAAAATTTCAAAATAGAAATAGTAAAGTAAACAGCCAATTATCTCCCCAGCAATGGTTCCAGTTTTTACGCACGCATGTCATAGGGCATGGAAAAAAAATTATTTCTTAAGTTGAAATGTAGTAATGTGGTTGACCTAGAATGTCTCCCTAAGGGGAGTGCACACAAAATGGGTTGTCACTTTAAAACAGGGGTAAAAATGTTGTGCTTTTGAAAGGAAATTTGAAATTCAAATGATTGAAAAACTATGATATTAAAAGGGTGATTAGGTTGGGTCGGTTTCCTAATTTTAATGCTATCCTTGTTCAATTTAATTCAAACCTCTTATTCTTTCTTGATTAAAGTGAGTTTCCACAATCGCTTCCTCTCACTTCTTTGGTGAAATTATGATGGTGAGAGAAAAACTTACCAAGATCTCGATTTGGTGAACTCTCCTTCCATGTGTAAAATAGTTGTATTGACTATCCTTAATTTAATTGGGAAATACTTGATCAGTCTTTGTTTATCCCAAACAATCAAGAACATTCACTACACCTTTTACACATACTGACGATCATCAAGTACTTCACCACTAATCCCTGGTCTATTCCATCGTATATAAACTAGAAATTAGTGGAGGGAGATTATGATTATTTTACCACAGAAAAAATCAATAATGGAATTAATATTCAAGAATGATCTCACTTGATAATAAAATCTACTATAAGAAATTGAAAGAAACATTGAATAAAAAATAAATTCATTCAATTGCGTCCAAGAACTCAAGCATTACAATATAGAAAACCAAACCTTCCCCAATCACTCCAAATATTTATCCCACCATGGTAAGGGTAATCGAGATGAATGGGGAAGAAGAAGAAATTAAAAACTATGAAAAAAAAGAAATAAAAGAGAAATCTGAAAAGTTCTCCTTCTTGATGTCCCGGAAGGAATGGGATGGAGAATGGGATGCTTTGAGAGGGTGGAGCTCTCCTCCTTTTAAATCTAGAATTTGTCCCCTGCATGTCAACGTGTTTTATCCCCATTAAATGACATCTTAAAGCATTGATCCATTATTTAATGTTGTTCATAATTATCTTGGTCGTGTCCCTTAAAAATCTCAAGGAATTTTGACATGTATTCCGAGAGTTTTGGCAATTTTACTCGGGGAATTTATTCCGTCCAGTCAGATCGCAAACCCCTAGATTAGGGTGACTTAATGACCCCTTAAATGGACAATTCACATGGCATTTCCTTCATTAAAGATGCTCCAAAACTCCATTCACTTCCCCCCACTGAATTTCACAACAATTAGGCCCACCATGAATGACTTATGAAGCCCACACCAAAACTAGGTAGAACTGAAAACAGTTTTTTTTATCCAACTTGTGAGCTTCTTTGGAGCTTCCATATGGTCGATTCACCTATTAGTCCAAAAATAGAAAATGAATCCCTGGATGTTTAGAATATTTAAAATAAATAATTTTTAAATTTTGATTAGTGTAGATAATGTTATGGCCAAACTACAGAAATAATTTAAAACTTTTAAAAATCTGAAATGGCCCATTTTTACTATTCAGCTCAAAATTACACAAATATCATAAAAATGTGACAATTACCCATAAAATAACACTGTTGTGAGATTATAAAAAATGATTTAAATTATAAAATATATGAAAATTTGAGAATCACCATTGGGTATGATGAGAAATGGAGGAGCTTGTTGAGTTATACATTAGTGCATATTATAATCGTGGTACCATGATATATATCACTATGGTATGATATTATAAAACAAAATTTAAATATAATCCATAGCTTAGAGTGGAAATATCATAACCATTGTCCACTTATATTAAAAATGAATAAGGTTATCACTCATTAATCATGTTCCCACCACCGAAAGTTCAGAAGAGATATAATTCCAAGGAGAGGAATATGAATCACTGTGTATATGGGGTTTCCCACATCTAGATCAATGTGAATAGAATTGGATAAAAGGTAATGTTGGGGTTTATTACACATAGTCCTCACCCCTTTTAGATTGGGGATAACCTACTGAAATTGTATAGTTATTTTCAGTCAAAACACAGTACCTCATGGGGATGACCTAAGCCTATTTTCCCTTCATTTTTATTTTTATTTTTTTAAATAAATTTAATAGAGGGAATAAATAGTGGAAAATTTTAAGATGAATTAAAGGATATTAAATTTCCAATAATCCAAGTAATATCTCTCTATGACACCTCTTATGAAATTTCCATTATAAACTACATAAAATACACATCATACTAGAATCTAAATAGTAGACAGTGTATAAGACTAGTATGGGGGTGTATAAAACATCCATTTCAGGATATTTTTACTTTTATTTATTTATTTTATTTTTAGACTAGGATTAATCTTAATTAAGTTCCACTACCAAGTTTAAATATGGATTATTTGAGGTTCTAAATTTTATTCTTGTTAGAATATTCATATAATTTTAAATATGATTTAATTACTTGCATATTAATTTGAGAATGAAAGTAATTTTAATTTAATTTGAGTCCCATGTTTAAGAACACTTTTTAATGTAAAATTTCACACATAATAGATTTTAGTGCCCTTTTTACATATTCTTTACAATTCTATTATTTTTATAAACTTGGAATGTAATTTTTAATATAGAACTTTCTTTTGTTTCTTTTTCAAAACTCATAGATATTAGGAGGTGTAAAAATGATAAATTCATTTTTTTGTCGCAAATACCTTTATGAACTCTATTTTGGATTCCATGAAAACTGACCTCATTTAAAGCCTTATCAAATCAAAATATCCTTGATCAGATCCAAATTACATATCGAATACCATCTTAACATTCTATTTTTTGAAATGAATATAAATAGTGTAAGTTATTTTGGTGGAAAAAATCATTTTTCATGTAATTTTTATAAGAAACCTAATGTTGGAAAAAATGAAATGGTGCATATATTTCCATGGTTCATGGAGACACACCAAATATTAAAATAGTTCGTACCCTTAAATTATTCAAAAATACATTTTCAAATAATGTTGAAAGGAATAGAAATAGACTAAAGGAGAGATAATTATATTTTTAAAATACTAGTGTGTTTACTACCACAAATATTGGAGGTACAAAGTGGGTGACATATGAAGGAAGATAGAGGAGCATCTTTAGTATGATATAAATTTTATGTCATTAATTTCTCTTAAATATTATATACTCCTCTTTTAAAACAAATTTTTAAACATTTAAATACCAAACTTAATATTTTGAAAACCCCATAAAAAATACCTTTTGATATTAACACTTTTCTTTACAAGTGAGTAGAGTAATAATAGGTACATCAAACCTATGGGAATTTTACATTTTTTCAAGAAGGGTAAAATGATTACAAATACAATTTCCTTTGAGTGTGAGGGATACTTTTTTGGGAGGTTAGGGGTGAAATACTCATGGGTGGAACATAATATTAAAATGAATGAAATGATAAAAAATAGTAATATGAATGAATTTTATACGAGGTGTCATAGATTATCCAAGAATATTACAATGAATTTTCATTATTGATTTTAATAATTAGACTTGGTTGTAGTGTAAATTTTTCCCAAGTTATAAAATGGATAAGTTTGGGGAAGTGATTAAACATGAAATTTAAATTTTTTTTATGTTTCAATTCAATGATTATATCCCCATCATTTTCACAATATCTAGGTAAATATCATATTTTCATTACATTAGGACATTTTTGAATTCATGTGAAAATTATAAGATTTGGTTTCCTAGAACCAACTTATAAGTACATTATAATAACTTATATTCATATATTATAATATTAATAAAGGTTAGTATCATGTTGTGATCATTATTCTGGATGAAATTGTATTTGATAATGTTCTAAGGTCACTTTTTGCAATAAACGGTCTTAGTGGTTCCCCGCTATGATGATAACTTAGATGTATTATGAAAGTATTATTAAATATATGTTCTATATCTGGATGATATCATTTTATGATACACAAATGATATTAGATATAAGGTCTAGATACTTATAAGACTTTGAGATGATTTCTCATGGTGAAAACCCATAGTATTCTTCAATAAAGAATATTATGAGAACAAGATCCGCCAATAGGAAATCCAAATTTATGTGTCATTAGATATTACTATCTATGAACATTAATAATTCTCTTTAAAATTTATGATTATTATTAATTAATATCATGAACCACGTACTTTGATGTATTGATTAACACTATAATGAGATATAGTTGCAATGAGGTAGGATACATTGGGTGTGTCATGAGTGATGTTGTATTAATAAATAATATAAGAAACAATTTATCCCATTTTTTCTTGAACAGAAGTTGATATCTTAGGAATTTTTATGTAATTGAACTACCTATTCAATTTCATGTCCATAGTGGTGTTGTCAGCAAGTTAATTTCTGGAAACTCCAAGAAATAGACATTGAGAAAATAGGTTTATGACACTAGTATGCAACCTACTTGGTTAGAGATTTTGATATAAAGGGATTATATTACACAATGTATGTTCATAGGAGGTTTCATGCCATTGAGACATTAACTTCATTTTCTATTCAAGGATTGGCATGTTACTAGAAAATAACCTTGGACTCTATGCATTATAGCCTAATTCCACTAAGGGGACTAATGGACCACGCAATAAGTTTATTTGTAACCTTAGTTAATTTCCATATGAATTTAACATGTTGGATAAATATTATATCCATATGTGGTTTATTAATTATTCACTTTAGTTTGATCATAAATATTCAATCATCGGTTATTCAAGATAATATACATATGAGTTGGATATTTAATTAATATTTATTCGGTTAGTAATTATTATTTAATTAAGTGAATATAAAATATTTATTTATTCTTCCTTATTCACAAGGTAACAAAATATTAATATTTTTAGTTTCACAAATATTTACAAAATATTTATTCACTAATTCAATGGATATAATATTTATATATCTATTATAGAATTATGTAGTGATATTTATTTAATTAAATAAATGTTTTTTATTAAAGGCCTGATAAATATTGAGGATGATTGGTGTATTGAGTTTTATGGTCTGAAAAAAAAATTTATATAAAATATTATTTGAATAAATATTAATTTATTTATTCAAGGACATAAAATTTATTTTATCCGTTAGTTTAGGTCATTGCAAGTAAATATTATTATTATTATTATTTATACAAGGTATTCACATGCAATTAAGAAAATAAAGAGGGCCCTTTCACAATTATTACTTTTTAATCCTAGAAATAAATGAACCCAGTAATTACATTTTTCTAAAGGCCTAAATGTATTCCATAATTGTGAACAATTAATTATAGATAATATTATCTCAATCCCTAGAGATAGATATATCTCTCTATAATGTGATGAATAATTTAGAGTAATTTTCCTCCTCTACTCGAATAAATTCTTCTCTCTATGAAGGATTCAATTGTGATCAATGGAGATCATCACAATCATTAGATTAATCTATTATAGAATATGAATAATTATATGGAAAATGTTAGAGGTTTGGAAAGCAAGTGTGGATCATCAATAAAGGTAATCTACCCTAGATTCCTCTATCACAAAAATGGTACAACAAGAGTGGTTTACTGATTCATCAATACTGAAATAATTACAAGATCGAGGTAATTCCAAATATATCTATAAATTATTTATAAATTGAATGTGATAATCCTTATTTTTGGTTTTGGGATTAATAATTCAATTAATATTAAATTTTATTTTTTCACAAAGTTATTCATCATCTAAAACACAGATTTTTCATTGATTATGACTCAAATTTGTGTTATTCATTCCCAAAATGGAACTTATATTCAAACCAAAACCTTAAAAAGTGGCTTAAATCCATGATTTAAATTATTAAATTAATATTATATATTTTATTACCATGGTAAATCCTTAACTAGTGTGTTTTGATGATATAAAAGTGAAAAAGGGTGGAAGAGGCCACAAAGATATCAGGAATCATTTGGGTTGTGAAGAATCTTGTTGATCAATGCAGCATCGGTCTAAAGGATAATGGATATCACTTCAACTAATTAGGATATATCCTCCACCCAATATAATCTCATGAAAGATCATAAGAATTTGTTACCTCACTAATTTGGCCTCATGGAAACCCCCCACATAGCATCAAATCTCTAATTTTACCCCACTTCTAATATTGATGTTACGCCAGCTTCAAAAAGATGTTACATCGACCATCCAAGATTGCATCACACACCCAAAATTGCCTCAAAATGTTCTCTAATGAAACTTCTATATCCAAAAGAATATCAACCCCCAGCGTATAATGCATCTCCACTCCAACACAACCTCAAGTCCCAACACATCTTACAAACTCCATAAATTACAATGATGATGTTAATTCTTGTAAATAGAGAACATGTTAATGTAATATAAATCCCATGTTTCCCCTAAAATAACTTCAACTTCCCTAGTTCAATTACCATTAGAACCACAATTCAGTATCAATCCCTAATGTGTTTTTTTCATAAAACATATTCCCTCAAACCAACACATTTTACATTAGGAAGCTAACACTTCCATGTCCCCATAGACTCTTGAAGCCTCTAAATTGGATATAAAGTGGAGATTAATCTTTAACTAACCTAAAACATTTATGAAGAAATGTATTTGCATTACCAACATTCATGTACCAAGGATACCATCTGGTATTATTCATACTCAATTACCTAACCAAATTAGGTAAATATGCAAGAAACAATCCATATAGAGACTGGTCTAAGATAAAGGGAGATCATGATCATGGGTACCCAATTCTATTATTTTCTGTTTCTTAGAAAATAAGTTGGGAATGAGGGTTGTGTATAAATATTAGAGATATTTGACTATAATAGTTATTCCTAATCATATGATTAGTTAGGTTTATTTTTTACTATATTTCCCACATCTATATTTTTTTCAAAAAAAATATTTTTTACTTCTCTTTATCCTTATCCTATTGGTCACTGTAAAATCTTCCTCTAATATCTTGAAGAGATAGCTAGAGGGTTTATCTGAGAGAGGTGATGTGATTTTATCTAGTCCTTATGCTTTTAGTTTCATTTTCAAGTCCAATATTTCATGAGTTAGTAAGTTATAAGAAAGATATATTGGTGACAGTGCTTATTACCCCTATTTCATATCTTTTTTCTGTTTTCATTATATTATAAATTTCCCTTTATTTATTCGTTACACTATTATAAAAGGGATCCAATAGATTGAGTGAAGAATGGTGAGAAATTTCCCACCTGGGGAGTAAGTTTGATGCTATCCCGATTGATGATTATATTATTTTTTTCTCATACAGAAGGTGGATAAATAGTACACTTAAGTAACCTTGGGTGATTTGGGAATTAACACATCAAAATTATTGTGAGATATGTCCATGAATATGATGTAGTGTAAAGATTGAGTGAGAATGGGAGTAATTATAGTGTTCTAATGAAGGTTTATATTATAACTAACCTAGGAGTATCTTCTTTATTCCTAAAAAATACATTTGATTCCATATAAGCATGTTTACTATCTTACCATTCATTCCACCACATGCACCACCCCCCTTCTCATTTTAGTTTTCACGTTATTTAATAAATAATAATAAGTTGAAAAGGGAGTGGTAGATAAGAAGTGTAACTCCTCAAGAGACAACCTATTTTGATCATCCTCAATGCATTAATAGTATTATAAATTCTAATTGACACTAAAACCCTTCAATTATATTTGGAAAATCACATGACCTTACTCCTTGGTGCAGATGTGGATGGTGACGCGCACATGAGTCTCATCCCAGTTGGTGAGGAGTCGCTAGGTGCATCCAAGAGACCAGAGATCAAATCTGGGTGGAGGCATATTTCCAGGGGGGGACTGTAGCAGCACTATAGCAGCACTGTAGCATGCACTGTTAGGTACTGTAGCAGCCGAAACTATTCATCTATCTGGGCCTTCGGGCCACCGGTTTGGTCCTCAGGTCCTACAAGGCTTTCAGGCCACCCAAGGCCTTCGGTCCAGTTGATTCTCAAGGCCTTTGGACCACCTTAAGGCCTTAGGGCCACCCCAAGGCCTTCGGGCCACATGGATGCAGGCCCCAGACACACTACAAAAAAGGAGCAGCCTCAGAAGAGGATTTAGAGTAGGTGCACTCACTAGAGCAGATCCAAATGGATTGTCAAAATGATAGGGTATGGATATTCCATCAGTACCAACCTATGCTTGCACAGGAAGCCTAGCCAAATGGCTATGAAAAGGTAGAGAGCTACTATCAAGATGTATATGCTGGGGAGGGGCAATTCCATGTAGATAGTCTGGTTGAATTCCCTAAGACCTTCGGGTCATGGTATCTCCTAAGCCTACGGGCCATGTAATCTCTGATCCTACGGGCCTTGTAAGGGTTCCCCCTCATCCCTTGAAATGGGGGTTATCAAAAATCAATAAAAATGAAGGCCTTCGGTCCATCCAGGCATAACCTTACTCCTTGAGGATTTCTTATGACTTCACTCATAAAATTAACTTGTCCACAGAAGCATATTCTCTATCACAATAGCCTATATCAGTGCCTCAAGATATGTTTCCATTATAATTGGGATTTCCTAGTGTGTAATCCTTTTATGAAATTCTTCATTGAAATTTCATTCATTATCCTTCTCATTTGAAAGAAAATTGGGATCATATAGAATGGGATTCATGAACCAAACTCCAAGATCCCACACTAATGATCCTTTACAAAATAGAGAGAATATTCTACTACATCATTAAATTTAGTATTTAAGAGAGAAACATATCTCAAAAATACTTTGAAAATATATCCCATGAGATTATTGAATATTAATTATCACCTATAAATAAGATCCACCACTAATGAGAAGCGCCCATCAAAAAACTAACAAACAATAGAATCCAATGCTCATTCCTCACACATATCAAGTTGAAATCAATCTTGAGCTCCTCCAACAACCATTTTTTATCTTGAACAATATAGTTCCCTTATACTTTGGTAAACTTTGACATTGTAACTCATTTAATGCCTTTATCTGAGAGTCATCTTCATTGGGATTAACCCTCCTTCGACTAAAAAATCCTACTGCACCTCTCCCACTTGAACTGTATGAGGAAACCTTGCACCATCCATCTCAAAAAAAGAAACAATAAATTATAACTTGTATATATATAATACATTCAAATAAATTTTATTTGATTTATTTTAATTTCCAAACATCTCCCCAATTAAAGTAGGTATAGTCAATCATGATGCGTGTACCTCCCTTGTTATCTAACCCACAATCAGCATTATCTTAGTTTAGTATATTTAGTAAGCTTAAGTTCCATGTTTTTTATTAAAGGGGCATGTTATATGTCTTAGATGGTCTCCCTTTCTTATATCAGATAATAATTTTGAATAACACTAATACCATACCAAAGAAAAAGGAAATCCTCACCAGTGAATAACTCTAATCTCCATCCTAACTCCTAAAAAAAGCTCTAATTCAAATTTTTCAAAACTCTACCCCACTAGAACCACTCCTAGGTTGGTAGTGAATAAAATGTAACCATTGAATACTGCCTTAAAAAATTCACAGGTTTGAAACTAAAATTGAGGGTATAAAAAACGTGTAAGAGAGAAATTACCCCCATAAATATCAGTAATGGATGGAAAATCCACCAAGAAAATCAATGTATATGAAACCAAATCCTAAAATGCATGTAATTTCATATAGGAAAAAATTTATCCAAATAAATACCTAAAATATAAAACTCCTATCATGGTGGCTTTACAAAATTAACCTACTTCACATCATGATCTAGTAATGTCTAACCCAATCACTAAATATATCTTAAAAATATGTAAAAAAAAATAGGATATAGAAGATGGGTATGAAAATATAATTATTCTCAATACAATTCCACCTAAACATTTTCATGAAGTACAATAATGCCTCATTGAACAAATAATGAAACCAACTTGTTACCTATACTAGGTCAACTACCACCCAACCTCACCAAGGATCACCCAAAAAAATATACATACAAGGATATTAACATATTAATTGAATAAAATATCGATATAAAGGTACACCCTACCCACATACCTAATGAACTAGTCACCCTCACTCCCCAATGTCACGCATCCCGAAACTCTCATCCCTTCCATATCATGTAACCCCAAGCCTCATAACCACATCTCTTCCATAACCACATAACAATAACCACATATTATATACCATGTCCATATACCACATACCATAGCCCCATACCACATACCATGACCACATATCACATACCTACCATATACCACAACATCACCACACCACTAGCACATACCACATCAACATGTACCATAACCTTAGTCCACCATATTCAATTCAATTTCTAGAAGAGAGAGTGGTGAAAGGGTGTAGTTAAACATCTATATCACCCATATCTTGGATGTTGGGGGTACACCTAGATCCATAAACCTAATATGGACATCGATCATGTTACTCTAATTAGGTGGTGGTTTATAAGAAATAACATAAAATATAATGGGTATAATATAACACATAATCTCACCCTAATGGGTAAATTCATATCACAAAAACTCTATAATTTCAATCATCACCTCACTATCACCACTTCACATCAACATCTAATTCCACCTCTAGAAAACACTACTAGACACAACAACTATATAAAAACACCACATATTTATCCCATTTCATATTCATTTTCTATAACTTACCTACCAAATTACATTAATTTACCACTTTTACTTCCAGCCACTATAATTTCACATAAGAACCTCCACTTTTACATTTATAATTTCATTTACAATATATAAATTATCCACTAATTCATTTACTATTTTCATCCCATCATTTATATACCACAACACATTATTGTAATATATTTAATTTATTATATCGTCATTATGTATTCCTGGAAAATTATTGATGAAACCAGAGTCGAAGAATAAAAATGGAAATAGATATTTTAAAAAAAAATTAATTTATATCCATGTTGAAAAAACTAAATATAACATAATGGTACCCATGTTCGTTGATAGTTTTCATGAAAATAAATTTAAGTATGAATAACAAAAACAAAATCATACCTCATTCATTAAAAAAAGTCGATGAAATATGCACATTATTGGTATCTTTTTTATCTATAGACCCAAAGAAGGATACCACTATATCATACACATGTTCACCACAACCACTTAAACATTTTTCATCAATTGCCTAGTATTATCATGTAAGATCGAAGTGTTGTACGGATCCACTTCAATCATCTAAAGAATAGGTGATCAATTCATGAGATGAAATTGATCCAAGATTGTTCTTACTTTGGATTCTCTCTCTAGAAATTGAGAGAGTACTTAGGGGAGAGAAAAAATCTATGAAAATGGGTTAGGGTACTATTCATGGATCAAAATGAGTTTAAATAATTAGTTTTAACTTTCCAAACATGAAATTAATCCTTTGGATAAGTTAAACCTCTTAAACAAGCCTCTAACAACATGAATAACTGAATAAATGTATCATGAATTTAATAATATTTCACCATTATCTTGTGAAATTATTAAATGGAAAAATGATGAAATAAAATCCTCTAAATCATAATTTTTCTATAATAAATATTTAACGAAACCTAAATGTGTAACTTTCATTTTGAAAAATAAAATTTTCTCATATTCACTTTTATAAATAAATAACTACTTTTCTTTGAAATAGAATTACCATGTGTGCCCTTTTCAAACCATACACATAAGAAAACCCCCTCCCCGTGTAGAGGTCACTCCAAAGATAGACCCATATAATAAAGATTTGTTTCCATCAGAAATAGCAGAGCATCCCGGAGGGTGACATCCCGATTGGTGACATCCCCAAATGTAGGGACCACTTCTTCCTATACTCTAATTCATCTTAATTGGTGAAAATTATTGATACACTTTGTGTGTTACTCTCTATGACCCTATATTTATGATGGTTAATCATATTCATACACCAAGATAGGTATCTAGAAACAAATTATGACCCCTAAATAGATAAGGATAAGTAAAAGTTATGAAATCATCCCAAAAACATGTACCATGTAATATAATCACTTTGTATATTAATATCTTATAAATCATGATGAATATTTTGTATCATCATACTTTAATTATTTATTTGTATTTATTGATTTTATTAGGTGGAGCATTTTTCACCTACCATAGCCATGGATTTAATTAAGGCACTATCATCCTAGTCATGTGGCTAAAGATATCTTATTACTTCTAGAATAAATAAATAATATATTTATCATTCAATCAATTTTATACAATTAAATATGTTTTTAGGATATGACTTAATTGGATCAGTAAAGGGGGAGGTGTTGAATTAGTAGTTCCATTTTTCTTGTATGAGTTACTCCCCTTTTAACTTAACCTCTTAAACTAGTGAAGTTTCTCAATCAACTCAATGGAGTCTATCAACCTTGCCTCATATATATAAACAAAAGAAAACATGGACCAATATATGAAAGGTTCAACACCCATGGATACATCATTCTGTATTGTTTATTCCCCCCAACATGGATTCATCCTCTATGTTAGAAACATATTTACAACAGTGAGTCTACAGTGTTCACACACCACTTATAGAATCCACTACAAGATACAATATATCTACAAAATATGATCCAATAAGGATAGATAACACCTTATAATTACTTCACCTACTGATGATAGTCCACCTCCCTTAAAATATGGATGAATAGATCTGTAGGTGTACTTATTTAAGAACTTTAACTATTTATATCGATTCTTATCCCATTGTTCTCAAAACTACCACCAGAATCTAAGCGATTTTGGTTTCCTTAATTCTTACAGATAAACTTATTTAGAAGCTCTTCATCATGTCTTATCCTATTATAGACATATATTATTCACAAATTATAAAATTGTATCATTAGATTTTGTATTTCCTTCCTCTATTCCTCGATATAGGGTGTATCAGGTTCTCACTCAAGGTTCTCTATCTCTCATGAATGCATAGATTCTCTCACATCAGATATCTATTATTGATATCGCCTCCATTTATTATTGATCCTACTACCTCAAATATAGAGTTCATGTTCCTAGACAAAGGAAACATTTCATTTCCTTAATGGGTTCTATAAACCACCAAAAATTTATTAAATAATTTCTCATGATTTTCAACATAACTACTATAATGTAACTGCTCAGGGGAATTATCTCTATTCACACAGTATGGATTAAATATTTATTTAATCCACCAAAATGAATGTTTTTTGCTCATCAGATTTATGCTTGGATCATGGAACTGAACTAAATCCCATGATTATTGATACGTTGAATAACCATTCAAGTATCATCATAATTAATTCTCTTCAATTTTATGGATCACCTATCATCACACCATTCAATACAGCTTGGTGAATAATTATTGGTTGTTTTCCTTTAGAACTCTAAACATTGTGGTGTGGTCATATCCTTCTTCTAATTTTTCATAGGCACTCCTCTAACGTACCATGGTCACCACTATGGTTGTTTTGGCCTTCCCTATGTCTCATAGGGATACATCTCAATCACTATTCCCACCTCTATGGTGTGGGACTGGTCATGTTTTCTTATAATTTTTCCTACATGGCTTCCATTGGGAAAAACTACACCCTTTTTAGGCCTGAGTTAACCATTTTTAATACCAAGTATTCACAATGGGATCGCTATTATGTAATGCCAAACTATGTTTCTGTTGTTGGGAAATTTTTTAACCATGACCTAAGTTATGGGAGTGTCTTAATTGTGGAATTCTTATCCATTCACAATGCCCACCTCTATGGTGTGTCTTTTCCCATGTTGTGAAACATTAACACATAATTCCTTGTGTTAAGCTATGGTCCTCTTCTTCCTTCTCCAAGATGTATTCAAACCTTATTGTTAACAAATCTAACACATCCAACACAATCCTTTGGGAAACCTAGAGATCTATTACTTTGTATTTTCTTAACAATAATCATCTTCATATTCTTTATATTCCCAAATTATTACTCCCACTTATTTAATATTAAATTCAAAGTTCAAATAATGGGGACTTCTTATATTTCAATTTCACAACTATATTCTCCTTGCTTTCAAAATTTTAAGAATAGGGATGATAATACACAGTTCCTTAGCTAAGAGCCTTTTATTAATCCACTCTAAGTTTGTATGGGATAAGCTGATGTAAAAACAAGAGAGACATAATCAAGGTTATCTAAGATGTCTTTAAAATTTCATTATGTGATAACATGATAAAAAAATATATTTTGCATCATGGGGTAACAATAAACAAATTTAACATGAATATCCTACACAAATCTCAACAAACTATCAAAAATTTTCATGTGCATGAAATATATCTCACCCTTTCTATTATATTTGATCAACCAACAATCCACCATTATAAATACGTTTAACATATTCATAAATGTGGAGTAAAAGTGTGATTATCATACCTTATTTACAAATTTTTCTATATTTTTCAAAAATTATATATTTAATACCTTTATCCTCAAATGATAACCCCCCCAAGGGATTCTATTATATCCTATTTATCATGGAGAAGTACTCCATGTTAACCTCATCATATTTTATTTCCATAAATTACAGCCCCAAACATCTCATCAATTCCCAATATGTTAGCACAAGATATACAAAAGATTAAGAGAATAAGAAGGGACCTATTTGTGTATAAAAGGAAACCCTTAGTTTGAGATATTTCTCTAAACCTAGGCCATCATTTAATTACAATATCAATATATTTATTATATTAAGCATCTTTATTCACCTTAGGAATCAATACATTTTCACTTACTTTCGAATGAAGTGTCATTAAAACATTTATATCTTGATCATACCTTTAAAATTTATTAAACTCATCACTTATTTATGTATTCTCAAAAACATTATCTTATTATTTTAAAACAACTTTATTTCTTTGATTTTTCATCAACATGTTCTCAAAAAAAACTCCCCATATTGTCTTTCCTCTCCCTAGGTAAATACATATTGAACCAACATGAGTAGTATTTGTGCTTATACCATTTACAACAACAACAATATCCCCTAAATTGATATTTCCAAGACTTATTGTTGACTTATACAAAATGGTGTTAAAGTTTTCTTACTTGATAATTTTTTTTAAGGTCTTTTATAGTCTTGGTAAGTTCATTTATTTCTTCTATGTAGAGGTTTTCCTCTCATTATTATTAGATTCAATTTGAGCACCTATACTATTATTAATAAATATTTGTAGTTTTAATAGGTATAGGATTACTTTTTTCCTTTAATCCTCTCTTTTCACCATCATGAGATGACTATCCTCTAATAATAATAGATTTACTAAAATATTCACTAGCCATTATAAAATCAGTTTGACCTACAACATAGATAGATTTTGTCTTGAATAGTTCTGCTTATAAAGTGGTCATTTTCTCCTTAATATCACACCTCATCTTCTTGCTCTTAGATATATTTAACTTTTGTTACTTTAACGATAAAAAATGGTCCAACTCCCTTTTTACTAGATCCTCTTTTTCTGTGTTAAAAAACATTTTCTATTTTTACCAAACTCACTTATTTGAGTATCTATTTCCATATTCTCATTTTCTGTATTTTTCTTATCTTTCTTGATTTTTCAAATATTATCATGAAAATATTCCAACTAACATTTAAGTTTCCATTAAATTATTGTCCTCTCATATCCATCATCTTCATTTATTAAAAAATTCTACCCTTTCAACTCATGAGTAATAAGAGTGAATTTATTATCACAATTAATAAATGATTCTTCATCCTTGCTTAAGAATCTTCTTCTTTTAGTGTTAGAACATTTCTTATTATTCTTATCTTTTTTCTTCCTTCTATGTATTTATTCTTCCTCATGTAATTAAGATTCCTCGGCCTACTTATTTGGGAGAAACGCTTCAATATGACCAATATCACTATAATTAAATCATATAATAAATGTATTACCTTTCCATTCCATTTTACCTTTAAGAATCTCTTTAACAAGAGGGAGAAAATCTAATTGAGATATTTATCATATTTTGAGTCATTAATGTTTTAAACTTCATTACTCTCCCATTTTCTCATATATACAAATGAAATTTCTATTTTCTCTTACATTTGAAATTTGGTTCCTTCCTCATTTCATATGAAATAATAATATTGTGTATCTCATCTAGTGAAATATATTCTTGATCTTATAAAGCTAATACCTTGGGATCAAATTGATCCTGAAAGTTCCTCAAAAGATTATTCACAATAGTGGAGACTTCATGTTTCACACTGAATCCGAAAATATTGAAAAATATTTCATTTACATGTGTAAAATAACTATCAAAATCTTTATATTCATCCTTCCAAATGTACTCAAATATATTATTCCAAATTTGGAGCTTAAATTCATTCATTTCTATATTTTCCTCATAGTTTATCCTAAATTTATCCCATATATCCTTTGATGTTGAAAAACACATCACCTTGGTGTAGACCTTATCTGAAAAAGACATAAAAATAGAATTTTTTCCCTTTATATCCATCTTAATATTTCTTTTATCAGCATGGTTCATATGATAATTATTAAAAATAGGTTGAAAACCAATTTTAGCAGCATAACATACCTAAAGTACAAGAGAAATTATGTAAGGAAGCATATTATTCATCCAACTATGGTTGTTTGTACCATAAAATATAGGAACTGCTCAATTGTTGATAGAGTTGTGATTCTCCATACTCTTTGGATCAAAGATGTATCCTCCCTCAGATACGACTTTTTAGAATCCAACTTGATTGGACCACTGAGAGGGGGAGGGTTGAATTGGTGATCCTATTTTTTAGGAGCTACTCCCATTTAAACATAACCTATTGAACCGATGAAGGTTCTTGATCTAATCAATGGAGCCTCTTAACCATTCCTTATATGCGAGAATAAAATAAAAAACACAACACATGATATTTACAAGGTTCAGAACCCATGAATATTGCTTTCCATGTCGGTTAGTCCCCCCACCCCCAAACATGGGTTCATACACTACTTTTCAAATGTCTTTAAAACACTATGTAAAAATTATTCACACACCAATTATATAATCCACTAAAAGATAAAATATCTCTACAAAATATTATCCCATAATGATACTCGGTGATCTCTTCACCTCTCTATGATGCTCCTCCTTTATGAATAGATAGATAAATGGATATGTACGTGTATGTCTTCAAGAACTTCAATTGCTGATGTCACTACTCATACTATTGGTATCGAAAGTTCCACCATAATCTAAGAAATACAGACTTCCTCAATTCTTATAAATGAACTTCTCCACAATCTCTTCATCACGTGTTCTCCACTTACAGACTTATATGCTTCACGAATAAGTAAATACTCCTTGGATTCTGTCTATTCTTCCTATTCTCCTCGATATAGATTTTATTGGTTTATCACTCAAGGTTCTTTGTCTCTGATAAATGTACAGAGTCTCTCACATTTGATATCTATTCTTGATCTCACTTCCAATAGGTGTTGATCCTACTACCTCAAATTAGAAGGCCATGCGCCCAGGAAAAGGACACCTGTCATCACCTTAATGGGTTCCATAAACCATTGAAAATTCCATAAATAACTTCCCATTAATTTCACCATATCTTGTGTAACATAACTAATCATGGGACAAAGACATGATATTACATGATGTGTGTTCATATGAGGTTGTCATTGATATGAATAAACATTTTCTCTTTAGGGGCCATGATAGTTTGCTAGAATATGCTCTTTTTTTATAAGTAGTAGCCACTAATATCATGATAAGGACCTAGAGTGTCACACACTAATCATATTCAAGAGTCTGGCAAATTCTTAGTGAATAGGATATTAGGATATAGTGGGGCCCAACATGGGGTTCAGGTAATATTTGAGTTTTAATAATTGCTAAAAAATAAATAAATTCAATATTATTAAAGTTTAGAAGAATAATTTTTGAATTTATTTACTCATTTTATTCACTAGTAATTAAGGGAATACAAAATAAATATTTTTTGAATGAATATTATTATTAAAGGTTTGTTACGTATTTAATAGAAGAAGGGAATCAAGTTAATGACTTTATTTTTAGCAAGTAACATATATTTTATGATACACATATGTAAAAAACATTAAATGAAATTTATGACATGGTTAATGAGTCATTTAGTGTCATTAAGGGATTATATTGAAGGTTTAAGTTACTAGGGGGACTAAGTATGATTTTTGGTACTTTAAACCTACCTACATAAGACTTGAGAATCCCAAATTCATGGGACTATTCATTACCAAAATTTTGAGTGACTCTCCCTCTTCTATCCCAAACTCTAGAGTGAGAAAGAATATATTTGAGCACCCCATCCAAGTTCATCATCCAGGATCAAAGGTATGGTGTTTAGGTGATTATAAGGAAATCAAAAGTGACTTCTATTATCCATGATAACACCCAAACACCGAAGATCGATGTACTAAAAAGATCTTAAAGAACATTTATATGATCTAGAGGGTTCTAGTATCAATTACTTTGAGTGACGATCTTAAATAGTGAGATAAACATGATTCCAATCAAAATCAGACGTCGTAAGGTTTTTATTTAATTATTTATTTTTAATTATTCATTCTTAATTAAATTGTACATGATCCATGGATGAATCTAGGATGGGGTATGCTGAATTTGATGTTTGAATTTGATGTTTTAACACATTTTAGGTATTCAAAAATTTAATATAATGTATTTCATGATTTTGTAAAGCCCATATTTCCTTCAATTGGTATCAGAGTGAAATGTGCATTTAGTTAATCAAATTAATAATTAAATTTTCATTTATTCAAGAATTGGATGTTTTTATAGTCTTTTTCAAAAAATAGAACTTTGATAAGAGATAAAATGACCGATTTATTCTCATCTGAAGATCAAAATAATAATTTTTGGGATTAAAAAAGAATTAATTATACATATATTGACAATGTTGTATTATTTTCTAATGATTGATGACATCGGATCGGAACGACGGTCGAGACACTACTCGTATGGGATCTGTCTGACCAAGCTATAATATTAGTAAAGTCCAAATCAATGTGGAATAAATAAAAAATAAATTAATATATATATACATATATATACATATATATACATATATAATATAATTTATATTATATATATAAATGTATGCACAGGGGGTAGGATGAGTTCCATGTTGCTTATGTTTTTTCTCACACCCACTAATGATTTTTATAGGCTTTATGAAATTTTAAAAAAACAAAAGGTAAGTTTTGGTGGGGGTTGTAACACCCCGAGATTTTATGACAAATATTCTTTTAATTTCATTGATGTCTTGTGTTGTAATCTACAACAAGATTACCTTGCGCTATACGCAACACCGTACGAGCTTGCAGTATCCACAACACTATTCTTGGATCATGTTACACACAATTTTGATAGTAGTTATTCTACGAAACATTGAGTGTATATATATATATTCAATGTATAAATGAAATATGGTTGGATTCTATTATATGAAACAACGGAGGAGTCTTTCACAACATGCAACCCTGACTTGGCTTGCATTACACGCAATCGCGACCTTCCTCGATAGCCTGTGTTGTACGCAATACCAGGTTTTACTAAACAATGATATATGGTTATAATATTATTATGAAATAGCCGTTATGAATAGTATAAACTAAATTTTTAGTTTTAAAACATTATTATTCATCTTACATATTTTCTAGAACATGGTATGAGAACAAAATCAATTTTTCGAGTAAAATAAGTATTTTTCAAAAAATGTAGTTTTGCCGCCTTTTGACGGAGGACCCACTTTAAATCTTGTTTTTTACATGTCTATAAGTTCAATTTGACAAAATAAAATTCTTCTTTGGAATCAGGATATAAAAATTTACTTTGGATAAATTTTTCATATTATTCTGATAACTTTCATATTTTAATGAATAGTAAAAACACACTATATTTTAATTAAAAACAACTTTTTTCATCGCAATAATTTATATGGTTAGATTATCTTTTTAATTGGTTTTAAAGTGTAATTAGAATATATTTTTACCATTTAATCCAATGTTGTTCATTGGAATTAATTTCACTTTGAAATTGGATATAAACAAGTATCAATCTTTTGATTGTTTTTGTTTCTTAAAAACACGCTATTTGTTTTGATAACGAGAATTAAATTTAAAATTAATTAATTCCACTTGTATGTTATGAATTTGGAAAAATAGACATCAATTTTGAATTCGGAATATCAAATAATTATTAGGCTAAATTGTTGGTATTTTTCTGAAAAACTTGAATTTTAGATGAATAGTGAAACCACTTAGTGGTAGTTAAAAAACTGACTTTTTTTAATTTAAATTAAATTTTACCACTTCTGTGAATTGAATTTCAAAAATATGAGAGACACGGTTAATATCAAGGACTAAAATGTGGTTCAACAAGATGAAAATAATTTTTGGTGAATAGTAACTTTTTACTTTTATTTACCACGGTTAAAAGTAAATAGGATAATTAAGGGTAAAAATGATATTATTATTACCCTAACACATGTACTAATTCTATTGGATAAGTTTAATTCGACCAAAAACAACCTTAAGAATAATATATGACCATTTATTTCAACTTGGATTATATTAGGACATTTAATATTAATTTATTTAAAGAAGGGTTAAAATAGTTAAAATAAATGTTTAATAAGTAAATAATTTTTAATATAGGGTTATACATAAGATAAATTCAACTATAAATATTCATTAGAAAGATAAAACTATTTCCTACATAATTGTATTTTATTTATAATTTTTAGAGATTAAATAATTTAATTTATTTATGACACAAAGATGATCCAGTAAATATCTTATTAATGAAATATTGACATAATTGATGTTATAAATACCCAAATAAATGTAATTTGAGACTTTTTATGAATTTAATCAATTTTCTAGGTTAATATGATATGTTAGTTTTGATTTAATTAACTTTTTTAGAACTAATCATTCTGTTATAATTTTCACAAAAATCAATTACCAAATAGTGTCAAAATTGACATAAAATAGTTTTTAAAATAAATATTATATTATTAATTGTTATTTTATTCCTAAAAATCTAAGGTTCTGCAAAATTACTTAGATAAGGTTATATATATTAATAATAAACAACTTGGGGTTCGTTTTCCTTGTTATAGTAAGTTTATTAACCTTATAGTGTAAGAAAACAAGAAGACGTGGTAAAAGTGAAATTATTTAACTTAAGGATAAATCTAAATGATAAGGATAAATAGAAACCTAAACTTGTCTAAATTATATTGGATGAGAGGATTTCTACCCATCCCCACATTAGCTTTGAAATAAATCAATTTGGATCTATTAAAAACCGAATATGACTTTATAATAAAATAATATTTTTAGTTTTTCTAAAGGTTCCCCTCTCCTCCCTTATAAAAGGGCACCTCCTCCCTCTCTTCCTCACACCACTTTGAGCCTTCAAGTTCGGCCAAACCCTGCCAAATTCTCTTCTACACTTCCATAGAAACATCCTAGATGTTCTAGTCTTCTTAAAAGACCAATTTTAGTGCCCTAAGAGGAGGTCTCAAAGAGGCGCTTCAAATAAGAGGAGGTTCGGATATGTACGAAGCATATCGGACCTAAGGTAAGGGATAATTTTGCAAATATCATTTTTATCCGAGATTGATTATTCGTAAGTATTTACTAGGGTTATTTAAATCGTCCATGTCCATGTTTTATAAAAGTGTTTTCATGTATGTTTAAAGTCCTTTTTACCCATTTTGACTTTTACCCCATGGTATGGAAGCAATCTTTCTTTTATTTACCCTACAAGGTACTTTTTGACTTTTTCGAAAAAAGTACGAGAAGAATGTTTTTTTAACATATACGGAATGAAAGGATTTTTACAGTTTTATAAATCCTTATTTTCATTAATATTACTCCAAAATATTTCATGACTATTTTCAACAAAATGATTTTCTTTTAAAATTGCATGATGTTTTGTGAAAAGAAATTCATTTTGAAGAAGAAAGGATATTTTCCTCAAGAATTCATTTCAAGTGTTTTATCAAAATCATTTTACATCTAAGATGACATTATTTTATATGTGTATGTTTCAAGTATCATTTCTCTATGATTTACATGGTTTCACTTTCCTTATTATGAAATGATATCCATTTCTTTTATATGGATTATGTGATGATGGGATTATGTTTATGAAACTTATTTTATTCATTGGGTTATTATGAATGATGTATGTTTATTTTCTGTCACAAGTAAGAATGATTTCATTATGAGATGGGTGGGACCTATATCTCCCTCCAATGCATTGGGTAAAGATTTATATCTCATGAGATAGACATGGATGGAACAGTAAGTTAATCCGGTTCAGTGTTACAGGACTGAAACGAGGAGTGAACTCAATTAAGAAAGGGCTTTGTCCACTAAGATTCTCTTGGAATTAATGCCTTGGCTACTATGGAAATCATATCATGTGATTAATGGTTTTCCACAATTACATGTTTAATTCCTATGCTATTTTATCATGATTAATGTTTCTTTATGATCTATGCCTTACGTACTTCCATGATTTATGTCATTGCTCAAGATTCTGAAGTTTAAATATTATGTTCATGTTTTGAAGTTCAAATGTATATGATTTGTTTTATTTTATCCATGCTTACCCTTACTGGTCATTTGAGCTCACCCATTATGTTTGTAATATCCCAAGTAAGTAATGAATAATAGATATTTTTATCTATGTCTATTAATGATTAAGATAGTGTTATAGAGGCTTAAAATGAAAATAAATACAATCTTATGCATGGAATACACTAATATTCTTAAAAGATTGTTTTACTGCCTTTTGATTGAAAACCATTTTTGAATCTATATTTTGACAATTTTATAAACTATGTTTGTCAAAATAAACTTATCCTTTATGATTGGGACATCAAAATTTACCTTGTGTGAATTTTTGGTATTTTTCTGACAATGTTCATTTTTTAATGAATAGTGAAAAATACTGCATTTTACATCAAAACTGCTTTTTAACCTAATTTATTTATATGATTAGATTATGTTTTTAATTGGTTTTTAAGAGAAAATAGAATATATTTTTACCATTTTATCCAATGGTGGTCATTGGAATCAATTTCACTTTGAAATTGGACTTAAACTGGTGTCAATCTTTTGATACTTATTGTTTCATAAAAACACGCTATTTGCTCTGACAGCGGGAATTAATTATTAAATTAATTAATGTGACCTATATGTTTTGAATTTTGTAAAATAGACTTATTTTTTGAATTCAGAATATCAAATATAGCTTAGGGTGAATTTTTGGTAATTTTCTGAAAAACTTCAATTTTTGATGAATAGTGAAACCACTAAGTGGTAATCAAGCAAACTGATTTTTCAGTTAAATGAAAGTTTACCTCTAATGTGTATTGAATTTTGAAAATCCGACATACATGGTTGTCATTAAGAAGTAAAATTTGGTTCAATGAGATTAAAATAATTTTTTTTGGTGAATAGTAACTTATTAAGTTTTAATCGCGATTAGTGGTAATTAGGGTAGTTTAAGGTATAAGTAATACTTTAATAAAATGAAATGACCTAGACACATGTCCCAACCTCATTGGTTGTGTCATGGCCGACCATGACATACCATGGGTCAACTTGGAGACCCCATGGATCCACTTTTGTTGGGAAATGACATAAATTACTTTTTATTTAATGTTAAAGTGAAAATGACATAAACATAATATGTTTTACAAAAACAATTTTTAAGAGAGGTTATAAAAGTCCAAATTTTGATTATAAATAGTCATTGGAAAGATAAAAAATATTTCATATATCATAGTATATTTTTTATAATTTTTAGACATTCAATAAATTAAATTATTTATGACATAATAATGATGCAGCGATGACATCATTATTTGACGATTTAAATAAAATAGAAATATAATGTAAAATCTATGAACTACACATGTCCAAAACCAATTGGATGAGTGGATTTAGAACCCTTATCACCTTATCCACGAATTATATCAATGTGGGACCTTTTGAAACCGAAGCACATTATCAAATAAAGTAATATTTCTTTACTTTCCAAAAGTGCCCCTCCTCTCCTCTTATAAAAGGCCCCCACCTCTACCTCATTTCACACACTTCTCAAGCCTTTGGCTCGGCCAACCCCTGCCCATTTACTCTCTCCACATCCCCCTCCTCATCCTAGAGGATTCCCTTTGGGCAGAATCCTTTCAAAAGAAGCCTTTAGGCTCAAATCAAAAGGAGTTACACTTTTAAAGGTAATTCATTCTCTCACATTCATTTGTTTTATTTTGCTTCTCCAAACCCCTAAACTCTTTTTATTTACTTATTTTGTAACAACAATAGTATCTTCAATATAAAAGGATGTTTTTATAAGATTTATTTGAGCTACACTCTCACACAACTTCATCAAATGGTTAAAGAACATACGGTTTCCGTGGATGGCGAAATTCTGCCTCCCGAAATGATGATTGTTCAATACTCATTTAACACCTTCAAAGGTGGCCATTATGATGTCACTATTTTTATATATGATATATAATATGTTTATGTTTTCCTTAAGCTTATGTTTTTTTCATTTTGGGCATACCTTTATGGTTTCCATTATGGGTAAACACGATATCTTCATTTTAGGAAGTGCGGACTACCGCCCCCTAAAAGTGATTTGATTCGTTAATACCATATGTGGGATGTGTAAAGGATAAAGTTAATGATATTATATATGTTATTATACTGGAATTATAATATACCTTTATATCATTATGATTCCATTCTATAAAATACGAAATAGAAATGAAAGTAGCGTTCATGCGTACGTACGGCTTACCGTCTCCATGAATGGTGCATTTCATTTCTTACCTCTAAATAATTATGTAATATTATAAATGCATGTATGTACTGGATATATATGACATATATGATATCTACATCATGAATACCATTCTGGATATAATGAACCTTTGACCAAATTAACAACATGTAAGTGTAAGAAGTCTATTTTTGACTTAAGAACCAAATACCGACAAAATGAACATTATTAACTTAACTGATTACATGATGTTCACAACATGGTATAAAAGGAATAATGAACTTGAAAAGATTCATAAGTAAGTAGAGATTAACTCAAGTTTATTATTCATGAGATTAAAGAACGGTCGGGTCAAGTCGGATACGAGGTATGGGACTTCGTCTCAATCTCCTTTCGTTTAGGCATATTTTATTTTATACACAACTTTATTTTATACGGTGTATAAACCCCTTTGACTTTTACATTTATTCAAAAGGAATATTTTTTATACGAAGCATTTACTAAACAACAAAAGGTAATGTTTTTGTCGTACGTATGCGGCGACAACGACTTCTCCGCCGTCGTGACCGTTATTTGAGTTTCGGCTTCCTCTACAAGCCATACCTTCTTTTTAAAAGAAAAATAAATACCATGTTTTACTTTTCTTTTATTTTGGTATGGAAAATGGTTTTCACAATGTTTTTGTGTTGTATTGATATCTTGTGATTGAAATGTGGAAATGTTATGTTTCCTTTATGCATGTTTTATGTGATATGATTATGGTTCTTGGGAATTATTATGAAGACGGGTGGTTCCGTTATAAACTAAGGGTGGGTGAGCCCGTTATAGCTCTCCAATGCATTGGGTAACGCGAAGGAGTGAAACGTTAAGGTTTCTCCGAATATATTTTAGGGAATATACTGTGATGGGTATTCCAAACGTAACCAAGAGGGTTACTCCCTACGTAAGAATGTTATGAATGCCTCAAGTTACCT
Organism: Viscum album; assembly: GCA_963277665.1. NCBI lineage: Eukaryota > Viridiplantae > Streptophyta > Magnoliopsida > Santalales > Viscaceae > Viscum > Viscum album. Next base: position 617,901,640 of record OY728136.1, read on the forward strand.
TTATGTCTTATGATTTCTATGATTTATTCATGATTTTATGAGGTATGTTAAAGTGCCTATGTTTTATGGGTAAAGTATGATTTCATTCTTATGTATATATGAACTCATGTTTCCTTTCCATGTTTCTTTTGATAACCCATACTGAGTTTTTATGCTCATCCCAAGTTTTTGAAATGTTTTTCACAGGTCAAGGGAAAGGTACATGATAAGATGATAGAGTCAAGGATGTGTCAAGAAATAATCCATGTTTTATTTTAAATGTGTTTCCATTGATGGGAATGAAGAATACTATCTTTATGTAACCACTTTGTTCATATGTGGAATGTAATGCAAGTTTTATGATCTAATTCTCTAAAACTCTAAACCCGAAAAGATCCTCAATGTGTAATCTTGTAATAACTCAAGATTAAGTAAGGTTTAAGGCCGGGGCCTTATAGTTGATATCAAAGGTCGTTTTAGATAACTTTAGGAGTTAGAATTCTATTAAATGATTATCCAAAAATATTTTTTTTTCGAAATGATATAGCATTTAAAGATTACCATGTTGCTTCATCTAAGACATGTTTGTTCAGAATGGTTTTCCTCAGAGGAAACAGGGAAGCAGTGCTAGGAAGGCATACAGAAGGAAATAACCTTCCGAATCAGCATCCAGAAATGGTCGGAATTGGAACCGAACAGTTTTTTGCAGTGATGGCGCAGTTGACTCAAGCGATAAATGGCGGTGGTATCCATGCACGAGATCAGCCAGATCAACCGCAGAGGAACATGTCAGTGGTGGAACATTTCATGAGGCAACATCCACCATCATTCAGAGGATCATCTGACCCTGTGCTAGCTGAAGGGTGGATTAAAGCACTGGAGAAGATTTTTGATGTCATGGGGTGTTCAGACAATCAAAAGGTTAGTCTTGCTATTTACCGTTTGGAGGGTGAAGCAGATCAGTGGTGGTCTATGGTTAAAAATATCAGGGATGCCGATGAGATTGATGCTCTTGACTGGGATGAATTCAAAGGTATGTTTCTTGAGAAGTATTTTCCTAAGGCTGTTCGACTTAGGATGGAAAAGCAATTCTTGGAATTGAGGCAAGAGGAAGACTCAGTGGCTACCTATGAAGAAAGGTTCACTCGATTGGCAAGGTATGCTCCAAATTTTATCTGGGACCTTGATAGTAAAATCAATCGTTTTTACTCAGGATTAAAGCCAAAGTATCGAAGGGCATTAGCTTCTCGTGAGTTTAAAAGTTATGAAAAGCTTGTTCGATGTGCTGAGAAGGTGGAAATGGGGTTTTCCGATGACCAAGTTTTCTATAACAACCAGCAGAAGAAGAGACCAAGGTGACAGGAGAAAGGTAAGAATTCTTCAAAAAAGTCTGATGGTAAGAGAACTAAGTTTCCAGTTTGTGATAAATGTGGCAAAAGGCATGCTGGGGAATGTCTTCTGAATTCTGGAAAGTGCTACCGATGTGGTAAGATGGGACATAAGGCTCGTGATTGCACTGAAAAGGATCAAGGTGAAGGTAAGAACAAATTTGATTTACAGTTAGTGAAATGTTATAAGTGCAATGAGATGGGTCACTATGCAAACGAGTGTCTGACAATGATCTTGAGTGATGGGAAGTAGTTAGACTACAAGCAGAAAGGGGTGGTGAAATCCTTTGCAACTACTTCAGCAGATGTCGGGCCATCAAATGAAGTTGTATCAGGTACTTTGTTTGTTTTTTCAGATTATGCCAGTGTGTTGTTTGATTCGGGGTCTACACATTCTTTCATCTCTGAAACCTTTTCTAGTAAAATGGGAATACCATCTCAAGAAATGACTCCTGAACTTTTGGTAAAAACACCTAGGGGAAGTGTCGAGGCAAAAAGAATTTATAAGAATCTTCCTATCCTTATCTGTGGAAAGAACCTACTTGCAAACCTTATTGTTCTACCTCTAGTAGAGTTTGATGTTATCCTGGGTATGGATTGGCTCTCTATTTACCATTCTAAGATTGACTGTAGAGCTAAAGAAGTTTCTTTTCAGAAAGACTTTCAGTTTGTTTACAAGAATGAACCCTTACTTTTGATAACATATCAAGAGGCCGAGAAACTTGTAAAAGATGGAAATGAATGTTACCTTGCACACGTCGTTGAAAATAAAGGAACTGTTCAGATTAATGATGTGCCAGTGGTAAATGAGTATCCTGATGTTTTTCCTGATGAGTTGCCTGGAATAATACCATATCGGGAAGTTGAGTTTACTGTTGACTTATTTCCTGATGCTAAGCCAATTTCAAAACCCCCTTATCGAATGGCACAATTTGAACTTTTAGAGTTGAAGGAGCAATTGCAAGATTTATTAGAGAAAGGTTTCATTAGACCTAGCACATCACCATGGGGTGCTCCTGTTTTATTTGTTAAAAAGAAAGATGGTTCTATGAGACTTTGTATTGATTATAGAGCCTTGAATAATATCACTGTTAAGAAAAAATATCCTTTGCCTCATATCGATGATTTGTTTGATCAGCTCCAGGGAGCTCAGTTTTTTTCAAAGATTGACTTGAGATCGGGGTACCATCAGCTGAAGGTAAAGGAGGCATATATTCCGAAGACCGCGTTCCGTACGAGATATGGCCATTATGAATTTTTAGTAATGCCTTTTGGGCTAACCAATGCACCTGCTGTATTCATGGACTTAATGAATAGAATTTTCCATGAGTTCTTGGATAAGTTTGTGGTGGTTTTCATTGATGATATTTTGGTGTTTTCTAAAAGTAAAGAGGAGCATGAAAAACATTTAAGGGTTATCTTGCAAACCTTAAAAGAAAAGAAACTGTATGAGAAATTCAGCAAGTGTGAGTTTTGGTTGCAACAAATTTCTTTCCTTGGTCACATTGTTTCTAAAGATGGAATAATTGTTGATCCTGCAAAAACAAAAGTTGTGGAAGAATGGCCAAGACCCAAAAATGTAACCGAGATTCGTAGCTTCCTTGGTTTGGCGGGCTATTACCGAAGGTTTGTTAGAAATTTTTCACGGTTATCTAGTCCAATGACTAAGCTAACTCGGAAGGTTGTTAAGTTTATCTGGACAAAAGAATGTGATGATTGTTTTCAGGAATTGAAAAGAAGATTGGTGAATGCTCCAGTTTTGGCACTACCTTCTAGGAATGGTGAGTTTGTTATATACAGTGATGCTTCATTGAAAGGACTTGGTTGCGTCCTAATGCAGAATGATCAAGTAATTGCTTATGCTTCACGACAGTTGAAAACACATGAGATAAATTACCCTACACATGATTTGGAATTAGATACTGTTGTTTTTGCTTTAAAAATTTGGAGGCATCATTTGTATGGAGTAAAGTGTGAAATATATACCGATCACAAAATTTTAAAGTATATATTCACTCAGAAAGAGTTAAACATGAGACAAAGGAGATGGCTAGAATTAATCAAGGATTATGATTGTACAATTCATTACCATCCGGGAAAAGCAAATAAAGTGGTTGATGCTTTGAGTCGAAAAAGTAATGCTTCATTAACAATGTTGCGTTTGGAACGTGATCCTTTGGTTAACGATTTGATGAACTTTGGCATAGAAGTTGTTGGTGCAGGAAGTCCTTCTGTTTTGTTTCAGGTATCAGTGAGATCTTCTCTATCAGATAGAATCAAGCAAGCATAGAAGCAAGACAGTGAGTTGCAGAAAAAGGTAGAGCTGGTTCAGAAAGGTAAGTTACCTGAATTCAACATTGATAATGATTGTGTTTTGAGATTTGGGAAGAGATTGTGTGTGCCTTGTGATTCACATTTTAAGAGAGAATTGTTATGTGAAGCTCATAGTTCTCCGTTTTCAGTTCATCCGGGCAGTACTAAGATGTATAGAGATCTGCGGGAGTATTACTGGTGGGATGGAATGAAAAGAGATATTGCTGATTTTACTGTGAAGTGTTTGACTTGTCAGCAGGTTAAAGCAGAGTGGCAGTTACCGAAAGGGATGCTTCAGCCTTTACCAGTGCCAGAGTGGAAATGGGAGAATATATCCATGGACTTTGTTGTTGTATTACCGAAGACATCTCGAGGTAATAATGCAATCTGGGTTATTGTTGATCGCTTGACCAAATCTGCTCATTTCCTTGCTATACGAGATACTTTCTCTCTTGATCAACTTTCCCGTTTGTATCTTAAAGAGAGAGTTAGGTTACATGGAGTTCCCCTATCCATTGTATCAGATCGTGATCCCAGGTTTACTTCTAACTTTTGGAAAGGCCTTCAGAAGTCGTTGGGTACTGAATTAAATTTTAGTACAGCTTTTCATCCTCAATCAGATGGGAAGTCAGAACGAACAATTCATACATTGGAGGATATGCTACGAGCTTGTTCTATGGATTATCAGGGAAGTTGGGACCAACATCTTTCTTTAGTTGAATTTTCATATAATAACAGTTTTCATTCCAGTATACAGATGGCACCATTTCAGGCATTATATGGGAAGCGGTGTCGAACTCCATCTTTCTGGGATGAAGTGGGTGAAAGGAAGTTGATTGGACCAGAATTGGTAGAAGAGATGGCAGAAAAAGTTCAGTTGATTCAGAAACACATGAGAACAGCTCAGAGAAGGCAGAAGAGTTATGCGGATAACCGGAGGAAGGATCTATCTTTCGAGGTAGGTGATCATGTTTTTCTCAAGGTTTCTCCTTGGAAAAGTGTGATGAGATTTGGTAAGAAAGGAAAGTTGAGTCTGAGGTTCATTGGACCATACGAAATTCTGGAGAGAGTTGGATCAGTTGCATACGAATGGATTTACCTCCGATTTTATCTCAGGTACACAATGTTTTTCACGTTTCTATGTTGAGAAAGTATATGCCAGATCCATCTCATGTTTTGAGTCCAGAGGTAGTTCAGCTGGAAGAGAACTTATCTTATGAGGAACAACCGGTCCGGATTCTTGACCACAGGGAGCAAGTGTTACGGAATAAGGTGATTCATCAGGTAAAGGTTTTGTGGAAAAACCACATGATTGAAGAGGCAACATGGGAATCTGAAAATGCAATGAGGGATAAGTACCCCCATTTATTCGATAAGTAAATAAATTGCGGGGATGCAATTTTCTAAAGGGGGAAGGATGTAACATCCCAAGTAAGTAATGAATAATAGATATTTTTATCTATGTCTATTAATGATTAATATAGTGTTATAGAGACTTAAAATGAAAATAAATACAATCTTATGCATGGAATACACTAATATTCTTAAAAGATTGTTTTACTGCCTTTTGATGGAAAACCATTTTTGAATCTATATTTTGACAATTTTATGAACTATTTTTGTCAAAATAAACTTATCCTTTATGATTGGGACATCAAAATTTACCTTGTGTGAATTTTTGGTATTTTTCTGACAATGTTCATTTTTTAATGAATAGTGAAAAATACTGCATTTTACATCAAAACTGCTTTTTAACCTAATTTATTTATATGATTAGATTATGTTTTGAATTGGTTTTGAAGTGAAAATAGAATATATTTTTACCATTTTATCCAATGGTGGTCATTGGAATCAATTTCACTTTGAAATTGGACTTAAACTGGTGTCAATCTTTTGATACTTATTGTTTCATAAAAACACGCTATTTGCTCTGACAGCGGGAATTAATTATTAAATTAATTAATGTGACCTATATGTTTTGAATTTTGTAAAATAGACTTATTTTTTGAATTCGGAATATCAAATATAGCTTAGGGTGAATTTTTGGTAATTTTCTGAAAAACTTCAATTTTTGATGAATAGTGAAACCACTTAGTGGTAATCAAGCAAACTGATTTTTCAGTTAAATGAAAGTTTACCACTAATGTGTATTGAATTTTGAAAATCCGACATACATGGTTGTCATTAAGAAGTAAAATGTGGTTCAATGAGATTAAAATAATTTTTTTTGGTGAATAGTAACTTATTAAGTTTTAATCGCGATTAGTGGTAATTAGGGTAGTTTAAGGTATAAATAATACTTTAATAAAATGAAATGACCTAAACACATGTCCCAACCTCATTGGTTGTGTCATGGCCGACCATGAAATACCATGGGTCAACTTGGGGACCCCATGGATCCACTTTTGTTGGGAAATGACATAAATTACTTTTTATTTAATGTTAAAGTGAAAATGACATAAACATAATATGTTTTACAAAAACAATTTTTAAGAGGGGTTATACAAGTCCAAATTTTGATTATAAATAGTCATTGGAAAGATAAAAAGATTTCCTATATCATAGTATATTTTTTATAATTTTTAGACATTAAATAAATTAAATTATTTATGACATAATAATGATGCAGCGATGACATCATTATTTGACGATTTAAATAAAATAGAAAGATAATGTAAAATCTATGAACTACACATGTCCAAAACCAATTGGATGAGTGGATTTCTAACCCTTATCACCTTATACACTAATGATATCAATGTGGGACCTTTTTAAACCGAAACACATTATCAAATAAAGTAATATTTCTTTACTTTCCAAAAGTGCCCCTCCTCTCCTCTTATAAAAGGCTCCCACCTCTACCTCATTTCACACACTTCTCAAGCCTTTGGCTCGGCCAAACCCTGCCCATTTACTCTCTCCACATCCCTCTCCTCATCCTAGAGGATTCCCTTTGGGCAGAATCCTTTCAAAAGAATCCTTTAGGCTCAAATCAAAAGGAGTTACACTTTTAAAGGTAATTCATTCTCTCACGTTCATTTGTTTTATTTTGCTTCTCCAACCCCCTAAACTCTTTTTATTTACTTATTTTGTAACAAAAACAGTATCTTCAATATACAAGGATGTTGTTATAAGATTTATTTGAGCTACACTCTCACACAACTTCATCAAATGGTTAAAGAACATACGGTTTCCGTGGATGGCGAAATTCTGCCTCCCGAAACGATGATTGTTCAATACTCATTTAACACCTTCAAAGGTGGCCATTATGATGTCACTATTTTTATATATGATATATAATATGTTTATGTTTTCCTTAAGCTTCTGTTTTTTTCATTTTGGGCATACCTTTATGGTTTCCATTATGGGTAAACACGATATCTTCATTTTAGGAAGTGCGGACTACCGCCCCCTAAAAGTGATTTGATTCGTTAATACCATATGTGGGATGTGTAAAGGATAAAGTTAATGATATTATATATGTTATTATACTGGAATTATAATATACCTTTATATCATTATGATTCCATTCTATAAAATACGAAATAGAAATGAAAGTAGCGTTCATGCGTACGTACGGCTTACCGTCTCCATGAACGGTGCATTTCATTTCTTACCTCTAAATGATTATGTAATATTATAAATGCATGTATGTACTGGATATATATGACATATATGATATCTAAATCATTAATACCATTCTGTATATAATGAACCTTTGACCAAATTAACAACATGTAAGTGTAAGAAGTCTATTTTTGACTTAAGAACCAAATACCGACAAAATGAACATTTTTAACTTAACTGATTACATGATGTTCACAACATGGTATAAAAGGAATAATGAACTTGAAAAGATTCATAAGAAAGTAGAGATTAACTCAAGTTTATTATTCAGGAGATTAAATAACGGTCGGGTCAAGTCGGATACGAGGTATGGGACTTCGTCTCAATCTCCTTTCGTTGAGGCATATTTTATTTTATACACAACTTTCTTTTATACGGTGTATAAACCCCTTTGACTTTTACGTTTATTCAAAAGGAATCTTTTTTATACGAAGCGTTTACTAAACGACAAAAGGGAATGTTTTTGTCGTACGTATGCGGCGACAACGACTTCTCCGCCGTCGTGACCGTTATTTGAGTTTCGGCTTCCTCTACAAGCCATACCTTCTTTTTAAAAGAAAAATAAATACCATGTTTTACTTTTCTTTTATTTTGGTATGGAAATGGTTTTCACAATGTTTTTGTGTTGTATTGATATCTTGTGATTGAAATGTGGAAATGTTATGTTTCCTTTATGCATGTTTTATATGATATGATTATGGTTCTTGGGCATTATTATGAAGACGGGTGGTTCCGTGATAAACTAAGGGCGGGTGAGCCCGTTATAGCTCTCCAATGCATTGGGTAACGCGAAGGAGTGAAACGTTAAGGTTTCTCCGAAGAGATTTTAGGGAATATACTGTGATGGGTATTCCAAACGTAACCAAGAGGGTTACTCCCTACGTAAGAATGTTATGAATGCCTCAAGTTACCTTTATGTCTTATGATTTCTATGATTTATTCATGATTTTATGAGGTATGTTAAAGTGCCTATGTTTTATGGGTAAAGTATGATTTCATTATTATGTATATATGAACTCATGTTTCCTTTCCATGTTTCTTTTGATAACCCATACTGAGTTTTTATGCTCATCCCAAGTTTTTGAAATGTTTTTCACAGGTAAAGGGAAAGGTACATGATAAGATGATAGAGTCAAGGATGTGTCAAGAAATAATCCATGTTTTATTTTAAATGTGTTTCCATTGAAGGGAATGAAGAATACTATCTTTATGTAACCACTTTGTTCATATGTGGAATGTAATGCAAGTTTTATGATCTAATTCTCTAAAACTCTAAACCCGAAAAGATCCTCAATGTGTAATCTTGTAATAACTCAAGATTAAGTAAGGTTTAAGGCTGGGGCCTTATAATGTTATTTCTTTTCCCCATGATTTAAATAAAGGTTTTAGGTAAGAAAACGAATAGGGTAAGATCTTATGGGAGATGTTGAAGATCTTTCACCACGATTAGAAGATTATATTCTGAGTTTACAAAGACACTAAACTATTAAGATACTTGTGTGTATGTTTTTGTTATGTATTAAGTATTCCACTAAAGTAATGTAATGTCTATGTACGTCAAGCTTCGGGTCTCTACAGTTGGTATCAGTGGAAAGGTTTAGTCAACCATTGGAAACTATGATGCGAGAACTTTAGTGAGATCCCTAGAGATATTTCTAAGGTATTTATGGGGATGTCCCTAAGGATAAGTTTTAGGATATTGTCCTAGAACTACGGTAACGATCTTAGAATTTAACCTAAGATGTTAGATATTGAGGGTAATCCCCCTTTACTATTTTTGTTTTCCCTAGCATGATTTTTTCCTCTCACAGAATTCTTTTTGTGTTTTAGTCAATGGAGGGAACCAGAAGGAATTCGGTTAGCATTGAATCCAATGGAAAAAGTTGTGACTATGAGCAACAAAATTGTGTAATGCCTAGAGAGATAGATATTGTGATTATTCCAAATCAGTCATCACGATATATGATTAACACGGTGAAATTTAGTGGTATGCCTAATTCATCAAATAAGAGGAAGGTAGAATTTTATGCATGTTCGCATGTTGAGGAGCATAAAGAAAGGAAGATTGATATTTCTAAATAAGGGAAGAAGAACCTTGAGGAATACCTCAAATGGAGGGGAATATTTTATCTATGTGGAGAAAAGGGTCACAGAGTGACAGACTGTTATGGAGTTTAATGTCTTATTTGTGGAGAACATGGGAATTACCCAACTCAATTCCCTGACCTAAAAAGTTACTTCTAAATCAAGGAAAGACTTATTCCAGGACAATCATTGAAGAGGATGTATTAAAGTTTTTATGTATTGGTATTCAAGAATAATGTTGTTAAGGTACTTTTATGGTGTATTAGAATATATTTTTATTAGTCTATTTTGGTTTTCAATGATTTTATGGTACTGGTAACCATGGAAAGTGATTGAGATATTTTTGGAAATATTATGATATGTGCATAATGAAGGGATAAAGAGAAAATGAAATGTTTGAAAGTATTCATGAGGTCATGAATGATATAAGGAAATATTTATTGTAACGCACCGACCCCAGTTACCTAGAGTCGATGCATTATTAGATAACATTGGCATGATCACAAGAAAGATCAAATCTCAAAAGACCGATTAGTTTAGTATCCTTGGAAACACTAGAAATATTCATAAAGTTTTACATTACATCATAAAAATGAAAACTACAACAACATAGTATCCATAGTCTATACTCTTATCCCCACATATTATCCCTGAAGGTCATTCATAATTTACTTCTTCACATCCTGGGAAAAATAAAACATAGAAAATGGGTGAGCTCAAATGCCCAGTAAGGATAACAATATAGTGGAAACTTTCATAAATAACAATAAACATTTAAGGCAATGTATAACTAAAACAAAAGCCTTTTAAACATCAAATTCCACATAGTATGGAAAAATAAAATGAAATAATTCCATTTACTTATTCACATGGATATTGTACTAATCGAATATTCACATGCAATATCAATAACCACTTTCATAATGATGGAATGCATAATTCCAGACTATCATAACCACATAGCCAAGGCCTCGCGCCATGACTACAAATAAGATTTTTCCAAGGCCTTATTCCAAGACACTATTTTGTCTCATGAGACCTACCGATGCATCGAGGAGCTATAGCGGGCTCCACCCATCACATATTAAGTCCAATGCATTCCCATATGAAAAGGTTTAAACATAACATAAACATTCGTATTAAAACTAGAATACGAAATGTAAATACATCATCCATAAACCATGAATGGTATAAAAATAACACATCCACAGTCAAACATATCACAAAACCTTCAATACAATATAGAAGTTTTGTATCATAATAAATCAACTTCAAATAAGCATAAAATCCATCAAATGATGTTGACATAGATGAAATCAAAACTATTTTTAGAGAAATATCTCTTTCTATTTTGAAATCATTTAAGAGTCATATATTTATAAAATAAAACATTTTCTTTTAAAATATTCTTATAAGATTGTAAGGGAAGCTTCGACGATTTTATAACGGCGGAAAATAGTCGCACCTGTCGAATAAGTTAAAAAAAATTCTTACCTTAATTCTGTCGAAAAGGTTAAAAAGCACCTTGTTTGGAAAATGACAGAAATATTCCTTTATAAACCTCTTATAAAAAGTCAAATAAGGGTATAAATGACTTTAACCCATATTCTTGTAAATATTAAAAATATTTTGAAATACATTTTCAAGAAACATGGATGTGGATGATAAAGAGATCCCAGTAGATTATTACGTATAAACAACCTCGGATAATGAAGAGATTGTGAAATAAACCCTTACCTTGTAATTTTCCTTGGTTGAGGGTAGGTTAACCTCCTGTATAATGGTGAAATAATGGTTATTAAATTATACAAGAATCATATACATTAATATGATATCATATATGATCTTTTAACATTGATTTTTTAATAATATCTTAGTATTATCGTTGTTTCGGGTGTTAACTTACTCGTTTTATTTTATATGTTTTGTTATGTAAGACATGTTTTTCATGGATAGGTTGTATCTTAATCATATCCAGAATGATATCAAGTCCTTAGATATTATTATTAATCATCAAATGATAATTATACCTGAATGGATACGATGGAAAATGAACCTCATCGCGTTCGTGGAGACGGTAGTCCGTATGTACACACGAGCGGCAATATCATTCTTTTGATGTTAAAATAATATATAATTGGATGGTATATCATATATAAATAATCATTATCATGTTATATTTATTATTTACATGACTTACACATCATTATTATACCCATCCAAATAATAATTTATTGAATAACAATTACACCACGACGTGGAGACGGTAAGTCGTACGTACGCATGTATGGTGACATGTTATTCAATGGATGGATAGAATACTGAATATGGTTGTACCATATTTATAATAACATCACATTATATATAAGGTACTGGAGTTATTATTTTATAATGGTAATAACAAAGAAATAAGAAGTGGAAGAAGAAAGGTACTTGAAAAAGGGTGGTGAAATCATTACCTCTTCTTCAGGTTCTTCCTTTTGATTTGATAAAAATGGATCCTTAGGTTGGCTTTCTGACTAAAGTAATGCCTCCAAGATGAAGTGATGGAAGTTGAGAGAGTATTTGGGAAGAGTTTGGCCGATCCAAAAGGCTTTTAAGGTGTGAATTAATGAGAAGGGGGAGTGCCCTTTTATAAGAGGGGTGAGGGGAACCTTTGAAAAAGCTAGAAATATTATTTTATAATAAATTCATATTCGGTTTCTAATGGCTTAAAAGTTTATTATTTAAAGGTTAAGGTGGGTATGGTTTTAAAAACAATCAACCAATAGAATTTATACAGGTTTGGGTCATTATATTAACCTTATCTTTTTGTTTTAACTCTTAGTTAATTAGTTTGACACTTACCATGTCACTTTGTATTTTTATATTATATAGTTAATAAACTTACTATATACCTCCAAGAGACACCCAAGTGGTCCATTAATGATACACCTATCATGGTATAAGTCTCTCGGACGAACCTTAGATTTTGAGGAATTTAATATCAATTAATAATATAATATTTGTTTTAAAAACTCTTTTATGTCAATTTTGACACTATTTGGAAAATTGATTTTTGTGAAAATCATAACAGAATGATTACTTCGAAAAAAGTTAAGTAAATAATTACTAACATGTCATATTAACCAATAAATTTGTGTAATTCATAAAAAGTCTCAAATTATATTTATTTGGGTATTTATAATATCAATTATTTTAATTTTTCAATATTATGGTAATTACTGCATCATCATTGTGTCATAAATAAATTAAATTATTTAATGTCTAAAAATTATAAATAAAATACCATTATGTAGAAAATATTTTTAGATTTCTAATGAATATTTACAATTGAATTTACCTTATGTATAACCCTATATTAAAAATGTTTTAGTAAACAAACTTTGATTTTAACTCTTTTAACTCTTCTTTGAATTAAATAATAATAAATGTCATAATCTAATCCAAGTGGACCTAAATGATAATATTTTATTCCTAAGGTTGTTTTTGGTCGAATTAAGAGTATCCAATAGAATTAGGACATGTGTTAGGGTAATATTAATATCATTTTTACCCTTAATTACCCTATTTACTTTTAACTGTGGTAAATAAAAGTAAAAAGTTACTATTCACCAAAAATTATTTTCATCTCAATGAACCACATTTTAGTCCTTGATATTAACCGTGTCTCTCAGATTTTTGAAATTCCACTCACAGAAGCGGTAAAATTAAGTTTTATGAAAAAATAAGTTTTTTAACTACCACTTAGTGGTTTCACTATTCATCAAAAATGAAGTTTTTTAGAAAAATACCAAATATTCACCCTAGGCTAATTTCGATATTCTGAATCCAAAAATGAAGTCCATTTTGAAAAATAAAATTTATAAATTTCAAAAAGTGGTTATTACTATTCATAACGGCTAGTTTGATTGGTTGTGGTGTGTTAGAACTCGATGTTGCGTACAACACACGCTATTGCATTATTCAAAGAGAAGCGTACCGTAGAAGCTTGGGGTGTTACAGTTATATCATGGTTTGAGTATATAGAATTTTGGGGTTTTGGTATGTGGAAAGAGTTAAATTTTGACAGCACTCATGTTTTCACTAAGATTCAATGGGTATTCATTTTTCAAAAGAATACATGATTCAGGCCTTCAAATGTTTGGAATGTGACCAACAAGACATATCTTATGATATATGGGGATCAACGATCGTATTAACATGATTGTTATATGAAATCTCTAGTAATCATTTTCACTATAATATGAGAGTGGACTGCAGTATTATAGATAAGCCTAAAGATTGGAATGGATTATGTTGGACATAAGTTAGTATTGTTTAAGGATAGAATTTTTTTTGATATTATTGATGGGATGTTATAGTAATGTAGTTTTAGAAAAAGGAAAACCTGTAGGATGGGCGACAGCCCATCGCGTCAGACAAGGCTGTGGGAATCGAACCCACAACCGAAGTGCGACTGGCCTTTATCACCTACCATTGGCCTACAGGAAGTCTCTGTTTAGTAGAAACTAGTTTTATTATATTAAGAAGTATGATATATTAAGTATAAGTCCATTTTAGGAACCATATATGATTAATCTCACTATATATGGACTTATGTATTTTTTATAACTTTTATAACCTTTTGTTTGAGACAGATGGAATGACCCATCATTCTATCATATGATCTACTAACACTTCACGAATGACAAATTCAACTTCATTTCTTTAAGAGATGAAGTGGAAATTGTCCAAAGAACTACCAATGGTGAGACTGTACCAAAATCACGAAAGTATTTCTTCTAATGCCAATTTCATCAACTTTAGGGAAATGATCTTGAAAACCAAAAATCTTTTCCTAGTGCCCTTATATCCGATGAATCAGATGGTGCCTTAGATCATCACAAATCTGTGGCTTTGTGATTGATGGCTTTTTCATATCCATGTTCTCTACCACTCTCCATCAGAACTTGATGGTTAGATTTTTCTTCCATATCCATATTTTCACATATGTTCTCCTATATGGAAACCCAATGATGAGTTACTTTGGGTAATCTTTACATTTCATACTTTAGTTTTTAAAATTAAGTTTTACTATTCCTTTTTACGATGTGGGTTTCTCTAAATAGTAAACGATCTATAACCCCGACGAATTTCAAGGGAGAAATTCATTTTAAGGGGGGTAGAATGTAACAACCCAAGAATTTATGACAAATATTCTTTTAATTTCATTGATGTCTTCATTGTAAGCTACAACAATATTACCTTGCACTATACGCAACACCGTACGAGCTTGCAGTATGCACAACACTATTCTTGGATCATGTTACACACAATTTTGATAGTAGTTATTCTACGAAACATTGAGTGTATATATATATATATATATTCAATGTATAAATGAAATATGGTTGGATTCTGTTATAAAAAACAACGGAGGAGTCTTGCACAACACGCAACCCTGACTTGGCTTGCATTACACGCAATCGCGACCTTCATCGATAGCGTGTGTTGTACGCAATACCAGGTTTCACTAAACAACGATATATGGTTATAATATTATTATGAACTAGACGTTATGAATAGTATCAACTACATTTTGAATTTTATAACATTATTATTCATCTTACACATTTTCTAGAACATGGTATGAGAACAAAATCAATTTTTCGAGTAAAATAAGTATTTTTCAAAAAATGTAGTTTTGCCGCCTTTTGATGGCGCACCCACTTTAAATATTGTTTTTGACATGTCTATAAGTTAAATTTGAAAAAATAAAATTCTTCTTTGGAATCAGGATATAAAAATTTACTTTGGATAAATTTTTCATATTATTCTGATAACTTTCATATTTTAATGAATAGTAAAAACATGCTATATTTTAATTAAAAACAACTTTTTTCATCGCAATAATTTATATGGTTATATTATAATTTTAATTGGTTTTAATGTCTAATTAGAATATGTTTTTACCATTTAATCCAATGTTGTTCATTGGAATTAATTTCACTTTGAAATTGGATATAAACAAGTATCAATCTTTTGATTGTTTTTATTTCTTAAAAACACTCTATTTATTTTGATAACAGGAATTAAATTTAAAATTAATTAATTCCACTTTTATGTGATGAATTTTGAAAAATAGACATCAATTTTGAATTCGGAATATCAAATAATTCTTAGGCTGAATTTTTGGTATTTTTCTGAAAAACATCAATTTTCGATGAAGAGTGAAACCACTTAGTGGTAGTTAGAAAACTAACTTTTTTTAATTTAAATTAAATTTTACCACTTCTGTGAATTGAATTTCAAAAATCTGAGATACATGGTTAATATCAAGGACTAAAATGTGGTTCAATGAGATGAAAATAATTTTTGGTGAATAGTAACTTTTTACTTTTATTTATCACGGTTAAAAGTAAATAGGATAATTAAGGGAAAAATGATATTATTATTACCCTAACACATGTCCTAATTCTATTGGATAAGTTTAATTAGACCAAAAACAACCTTAAGAATAAAATATGACCATTTAGTCCCACTTGGATTAGATTAGGACATTTAATATTAATTTATTTAAAGAAGGGTTAAAATAGTTAAAATCAAAATTTAATAAGTAAATAATTTTTAATATAGGTTTATACATACGATAAATTCGACTATAAATATTCATTATAAATCTAAAAAGATTCTCTACATAATGGTATTTTATTTATAATTTTTAGACATTAAATAATTTAATTTATATATGACACAAAGATGATGCAGTAATTATCTTATTAATAAAATATTGACATAATTGATGTTATAAATACCCAAATAAATGTAATTTGAGACTTTTTATGAATTTAACTAATTTTCTAGGTTAATATGGCATGTTATTTTTGATTTAATTAACTTTTTTTGAACTAATCATTCTGTTATAATTTTCACAAAAATCAATTACCAAATAGTGTCAAAATTGACATAAAATAGTTTTTAAAACAAATATTATATTATTAATTGTTATTTTATTCCACAAAATCTAAGGTTCGGCCAAATAACTTAGATAAGGTTATATATATTAATAATAGACAACTTGGGGTTCTTTTGGCTTGTTATAGTAAGTTTATTAACCTTATAGTTTAGGAAAACAAGAAGACACGGTAAAAGTAAAATTATTTAACTTAAGGTTAAATATAAATGATAAGGTTAAAATAGAAACCTAAACTTGTATAAATTCTATTGGATGAGAGGATTTCGACCCATACCCACATTAGCTTCGAAATAAATCAATTTGTAGCTATTAAAAACTGAATAATACTTTCTAATAAAATAATATTTTTATTTTTTCCAAAGGTGCCCCTCTCCTCCCATATAAAAGGGAACCTCCTCCCTCTCTTCCTCACACCACTTTGAGCCTTCAAGATCGGAAAACCCCTGCCAAAGTCTCTTCTCCACTTCCATAGAAACATCCTAGAGGTTCTGGTCTTCTTCAAAGACCAATTTTAGTGCGCTAAGAGGAGGTCTCAAAGTGGCGCTTCAAAGAAGAGGAGGTTCGGATACGTACGAAGCATATCGGACCTAAGGTAAGGGATAATTTTGAAAATATCATTTTTATCTGAGATTTCTTATTCGTAAGTATTTTATGGGGTTATTTCAATCGTCCATGTCCATGTTTTATAATAGTTTTTTCATGTATGTTTAATGTTTTTTTACCCATTTTGACTTTTACCCCATGGTATGGAAGGAATCTTTCTTTTATTTACCCAACAAGATACTTTTTGACTTTTCCGACAAAAGTACGAGAAGAATGTTTTTTTAACGTATATGGAATGAAAGGATTTTTACAATTTTATAAATCCTTATTTTCATGAAGCTTCCTCCAAAATATTTCAATACTATTTTCAACAAAATCCTTTTCTTTTAAAATTGCATGACGTTTTGTGAAAAGAAATTGATTTTGAAGAAGAAAGGATATTTTCCTCAAGAATTCATTTCAAGAGTTTTATCAAAATCATTTTATATATAAGATGACATTATTTAATATGTTTATGTTTCAAGTATCATGTCTCTATGATTTACATGGTTTCACTTTCCTTATTATGAAATGATATCCATTTCTTTTATATGGATTATGTGATGATGGGATTATGTTTATGAAACCCATTTATTCGTTGGGTTATTATGAATGATGTATGTTTATTTTGTGGCACAAGTAAGAATGATTTCTTTATGAGATGGGTGGGACCTATATCTCCCTCCAATGCATTGGGTAATGATTTATATCTCATGATATAGACATGGCTGGAACGGTAAGTTAATTTGGTTCAGTGTTACAGGACTAAAACGAGGAGTGAACTTGGTTCAGAAAGGGACTTTGTCCACTAAGATGGTCATGGAAGTAATGCCTTGGATACTATGGAAATAATATCATGTGCCTAATGTTTTTCCACAATTACATGTTTAATTCCCATGATATTTTATCATGATTAATGTTTCCTTATGATCTATGCCTTACGTACTATCATGATTTATGTCATTGCTCAAGATTCTGAAGTTTAAATATTATGTTCATGTTTTGAAGTTCAAATGTATATGATTTGTTTTATTTTATCCATGCTTACCCTTACTGATCATTTGAGCTCACCCTTTATATGTTTTCTTTTCCTCGGGATTTAAAGAAAGGTTTTAGGTAAGAAAACAAAAAGGGTAAGATCTTATGGGAGATGTTTAAGATCTTTCACCACGATTAGAAGATTATATTCTGAGTTTCCAAAGACACTAAACTATTACGATCCTTGTGTGTCTATTTTTTTTATGTATTAAGTATTCCATTAAAGTAATGTAATGTCCATGTACGTCATGCTTCGGGTCTCTACAGTGGTGGCACACCATGGAAGAAGGAATCCTCTTTTTAAGTGGGATAGTTTCCATGGTTCCCCTTATTTTATTAAAATTAATCCTAAATTTATAGGATTTTAAAATTTTAAAAAAAAAATGATAAGAGACGAGGTGGATCTGGATCTATTAAAGGAAATGTGTCTTCCCTTTTTTAGGGGGGGAAAGTAGAGCCCCAACAATTTAAATAATAAAAAACAAAATTTTGTTTTTATTTTGGGGTGTTGGTTGGTGAAAGTGAATAAGGACACCCTTGGGGGATGTGCTCACCGCAACATAAGGGATTCCTTATAAAAAATTTATATATAGCACCCCATCTGTGATGCTCTACCCCCTACCCACGAGCATGGTGAATGGTTGTGCACACGCCCTATCCCAAAACCCCTACTAGGTCAGCCCAACCCTGAGTAGGCCTAGTCGGGTTATGCCTAACTTTCATGACCTTTTTGGGAATTACCTCACAAACCAAAACCCCTTTAGGGGGTTTAATATTTCTCAAGAGCCCAAATAATTATAGAAAATTATGAAAAAAAATTAAAAAAACATTTGTAATTTAATTAAATATTTTATGGGACCATGTAACAAGTGTTTGATGAATTAAAATTAAATTAAATTTATTTTAATTCATGAAAAAAACTCTCATAATAAATTCATCTCAAATTTAATTTATATACATAAATTTAATTTATATACTCAATTTTAATGTGTACTAACTGATCATGATCCTTAGACCAATTGATGCATGTCTGGTATTTTCTTATTTAACTATTATAGTTTTGGGTTTATTAAGCTCTAGATTTTATCAATGCTAGTGAAAAATACTGATAAAGGATTTCTTTATCAGCACTTTATTTTTAGCACTAAAAAAGGGCAGCCTTTATCGGTGCATTTTATAGCACTCATAAAGGTCTTGATTGCACGTACAAGGCCCACATTGAAATAGTTGATGATCACCCACTTGTTTATAAATGATTCTACCACATCCCAATGCTAGAAACTTGATGTGGGGATAGGCTCCCATATACACCATTCACACACATCTATATAGTTCTGCACAGGCCCACGCAGGCCTTATCCCGCCATATGATTATCACGAGCTTTATCCCTCCTGAATACACATGTGTTAGGTGCACATGAGCCTCATCCGAGTTGGTGGGGACTCAACAAGTTCATCCAAGAGACCTGAGATCAAATCTAGGCGGATACATATTTCCAGGTTATTGTAGTAGTATTGTAGAAGGTACTGTAGAAGGTATTGTAACAAGTATTGTTTGGTATTGTAACACCCAAAACTATTCATTTTTTTGGGCCTTCGGACCACCGGTTTTGTCCTCGAGTCATTCAAGGCCTTTGAACCACCCAAGTCCTTCGGGCCACCATAAGGCCTTCGGTCCATGTCAAGGCCTTCAGGCCACTTAAAAAATGCAGATGTACAAGACAGATTACAAGGAATAAGGCTCCAGAGGAGGCTTCAGAGCAGCCACCTTCAATAGAGCAGAGATAACCAAATAGAGAAGAATGAGAGGGTGTGGAATTATCATCGGTATTGGGCCTATGAAGCTATGAATAGGATAGTTAGCCAGCCAACCATGTGAAGGTGGAGAGTTGACATCATGACATTTTCTGGGGAGGGGTAGTTCCAAGTTGTTTTGTTTGGGTTGATTTCTTAAGACCTACTGGTCATGTAATTTCACTTAATCCTTCGGGCCTTGTAAGGGTTCCCCATCATCCCTTTAAAGGTGGATTATCAAAAATAAATAAAAAATTAAGGCCTTTAGTCCATTCAGGCAATACACATGGGTTTAGTCTTACACGACTCAGCCCACCAGCCTCCTCATCTAGGCCTATACACTTCCCGACCCACCTTTCTATGCGGGCCATGGACCCAATTTTATATATATACCAATAAAAATAAAACAATAAAAAATACAAGAATTATAAATATTAAAAAATTTGTAACAATTAAAAAAATTAAAAATGAATACATTAAAAAATATTTAAATTTTATTAATTAAATAATTATTAATAAATTTAATATATATATATATATATTATAAATATTAATAAATAGTATATATTAAATATATATATTTAATTAATAAGTTAAAAAAATTTAAAAAAAAATAAATAATTAGTAGATAAAAATTTAAAAATAAAATTAAATAATTTTTAATAAAAATTAATAAATTTAATATACATATATATAAATTATAAATATTGATAAGTAGTATATATTAAATATAGATATATAAGATGAATAAATTTTAATAATTAAACAAATAAAGTAAAAATGAATAAATTAAAAAATTATTAAAAAATTATTAATGAAATAATTATTAGAAAAATGAATAAATTTAATATATATATGTATATTAGTTATAAATAGTAATAAATAATATATATTAAATAAAATATATAAAATTAATATGATGTAATAATTAAAAATATATTAATGTGTTATTCATTTTTAGTTGTTTTTATACATAATTATTCATTAATTTTTGTAATATTTTAAGATATAAATATATTCATATATATTTCTATATATATATATATATATCAATATATATAATATTTCTTAAAATATGATTTATATAATACAAAATATTTATGCTTACATTAATTAAGTCATATATTTAGTGAAAATGGTTTATAATTAAAAATTAATATTAATTAAAAATATTTACTAATTGTATCATGTAAAGAACATTTAATTTAATGTTGTTTGATTTTTCAATTTAACATATATGAAATGTTTGTTACATTGATTTCACACATAGATATACATAATTGATGTGTTTTTATATACAACTCGAAGACTTATAATATTTCTACAATTTATTCAATTTGAAATATTCATTTTAAAATTATATTTATTAATATAGTATATTTAATATATATTATATTTCTAATTGGTAAATTTTATCATTTTATTATATTTATACAATATATTCTATTTATTAATTTTTAATATTTTTATGAATTTATTCATTTTTATTATTATTTATTCATTAATATTCTTAATTTTTTTAAATATTTTTAAAATTTATTTATTTTCAATTTTTCATTATTCAATATGTTTATAATTTTTTCTATTATCAAAATTTATTTATACATGTTTATTCAGTAAAAGTTAATTTTTTTAATATGGTTGTGATATATATAATTAATAGGTATTCATTTCCATTTTAATATATATAAATATTCATTTTTATTTTTTAAAATTATCTATATAATTAATAACAACTATTAATTTTTTAAATTTATTCACTCTTATTATTATTTATTTCATTAATAGATGCTACATTTTATATAACATCATTGTTCAATTTAATATATATCAAACTTGCATATATATAAAATCATTAATTTTATACACACACAAATATTTATATAATTAATGAAATCTTATATAGAAACACATACACCTAATATTTATATAATTTATTAAAATTTTAATATTCATTTTAGAATTTCATTTAGTAATATAATATATTTAATATATTATATTTTTAATTGGTAAATTTTATTTATTTATTTCTAATTGTATTTGAGTTGGTATTATTTATTCATTTTTAATGCTTTTTCTGGAATTTAATAATTTTCTGATGTTTATTTATAAATATTTATTTATTGTGTTTTTATATTTTCAATATGTATTCATATTCATTTAAATATATATTCATAATTATTTTTTTAATAATGTGTATAATTAATAAAATTTATCCATGTTTTCAATATTTTTAAATTTTTCTCATTTGTATTTATTCAATTTCACTCATTTTTTGACATTTATTCATTTAAGAATATATATTCATTAAAAATGTTAAAAATATATTTGTAAATACATATTTATAAATAAATATATTTATAAATGTATATTTACTATAATTATAAAATTATATATTTATAATTAAAAATAAATAAATAATTTTTAAAAAAAAAGTATTTTTATAATTAGAAATAAATAATTATATATTTAAAATTTTATAAATTTATAATGAATATATTTAAATAGTAAATATATTAGCTATATTCACATTAATATTTATATATATTTATTAAATATATATTTATAATCATATATATGTATATATAATTATATAAATATAGTTATAATTATAAAATTATAATAAATATATTTAAATAATGAATATATATCTACTAAATATATATAATTATATAAATATTTATAATTATGTAAATATATTGATATTAAAAATAAAAAATTATAAATATATTTACAAATAATTTTTTTAAAATATATTTTTATAAATATATATTTACTATATTTATAAAATTATATATTTATAATTATAAATAAATAAATTAATTTTTTTTTAAAATTATTTATATAATAATAAATAAAAAATGTTATATTTAAATACTTATAAAATTATAATAAATATATTTAAATAATTAATATATTTAAATTATTAATATTTGTATTTATATTTATTTATTAAATATATATATAATTATATCAATATATATAATGATATAAATATATTTAAAATTACATGAAAATATTTATAAATATATTAACAAATATATTTATTTATAATTATAATTATAAATCTTTATTAGGTCTAAACAAGAGCTGATAAAGTAGTATTTTATTAGTGCTTACTATTTTAGCACTGATAAACCCCCTCGTTATCTATGCTTTTTTGGAAGTGTTGATAAAACCCTCCCTACTATTTTTAAAAGAACCTAAATCGAACTGATTTCCACCGCATCATTCAAGCTCTCGCAGAGGTTCATCTCTTCTACCTCTCCCCCTTGATCTTCTCTTAGAAGAATCAATTCTCAAATCTTAGGTATATTTTTTCTCCTCTTCTCTCATTGCTTTCTTATTCAGGTTCAGTAGTGTGTTATAGTGCATTGTTATCTTAGCTTAGTGGTCTTGTGGTTCCATGTTTAATAGATTTTTCGATGAAGTCCCCACCATTGTTCATCCTCCTCTGATGGTTTCTTCTTTGTGGGTCTTTGTTTCCCTAATTTTACCCTACTATAGCTCATATAGGTCCCACTTTGATGACATCCAGTTCATGGTGTTGTTTTTTTGCTTTTATTTTGTTGTTTTAGTATTTTATTCAGGTTTCTCTTGAACATCCTCTACCCCATTGTCTTATACCCATCACACTTTTCCTCATTTTGGTCATGCTCGTCGGCCTCAAGGATGATTTGGGATGGTGTTAGTCACTCCTGTGGCAGAAGACTAATATAAAGTGTTGTTTACAAAGAATAGCACTACTATGTTTCTTCTCCAGTGTAACATATGATTCTCAGTTTTTGATAGAGTTAGTAAGATAGAACATGAGCCTCAGCCAGGTTGGTGAGGACTCTTAAGTGTATCCAGGTGACCCAAGATCAAATCCAGGCAGAGACACAATTTCCAGGTACTGTAGCAGGTACTATAGTAGTACTGTGCAGTACTGTAGCTAGTACTGTAGCGAGAACTATAGCAGGAACTATTTGGCACTGTAGCATCTAGAAATTTGCCCCCGTTTGGGCCTTCAGGCCACCGATTTAGTCCCCGAGTCCTTTATGGCTTCGGGCGCCCAAGCCTTTGGGCCAGTAAGGCCTTCATGCCAGTAAGGCCTTCGGGCCACCTCAAGGCATTTGGTCCACCTTTAGTGCAGATGCAAACCAGAAAACCTACAATGAACAAGCTCTATAGGAGGATGAGCAAAGAGCTTTCACCACAGAAGAAGCTACACATATTGAAAGAATGAGAGGGTATGGAACCTGCCATTGGTACAAGCCTATGCATGCATGGGATAGCCTAGCCGAACAACCATGTGAAGGTGGAGAGATGATTTCATGATAAAGATGCTGGGAGGAGCAGTTCCAAGTAGTTAGTCTGGGTTGTATGTAATTTTTGAAGCCTATAGGAAATGAATTCATTTAAGGCTTATAGGGTCATGTAATACATATGCCTACAGAAATTTTAAGGGTTACACTTCACCCCTTGTAAGGTGTATTATAAAAATCAATAAAAAAATAAAGGCCTTTGGGCCATTGGATGGAGAGAGTTAGTAATATAGTGAATTTCATGGGAGACTACCTTCAAGAGGGTGTTCAAAAATGGGAAAGAAAGGGTTAGTTAACAGCATAGGGTAAGAGAGAAGAATATTTTTATTAAATTCTCATTTCAAAATTAAAATTTTATTTATACAATATTTTGATTTTAAAATATTTATTTTGTATATGGTAAAAGAAATTTCAATATTCTCATTCTAAATTTCTAAAACCTTGTTTTTTAATAGGGTTCTAGTTTTAACGATATTCTGACTTCCAATGTGAGTTTGATAAGTTTAAATAAAATCATTTTATGTGTAAATGAGAAAAATATATCATGTTATTATTTCATGTGAATTTTTTTAAATAATTTATTGAAAATATAACTCTATTTTAGTGGATTTTGTTTTTTGAGTATTCTATGTTCAATGGGGTTCAAGAAACTTTAAGTAATTCCCTTTTTTTATTTTAAATGTTTTCAAGTTTTTGATTAATTTATATTTATAGTGTTCATGTATATATATAAATTTTATCATTTCCATGTATAGTGATTTAAAAAATATTACTTTTTAGTATAAAGGATACTTAAATTATTTATTAAATAATAATTATTATGTAATTCAATGTTTTGATGAAAGATTTGATGTTATTTGTTGCTTGAGTTAAATTATAAATTAAATTTTTAAGATGAGTCAAAGTAATTATTATTGAATAAAGTATCATTTTTATATATTAAAATGATTATCATTTTCATATATACATAAATTTTTATCTAATGGGATATTTGATTGATTTTTTAAATTTCTATAAATTAAATTTATGGCTGCATTTCTTGTTTGCAAAGTTTTATTCGAAATAAATTAAGGCTTTTGAAGCTAAAAATTTCTCTGTTTTTTTGGTTTCAAAGGTTTTATTGGAAATAAATGAGTTCACTTTTATTTGTCTTAGATTAAAGGTTATCTTATTTTTTTATCTTTTAATTATAATGATATATTAAAATCAAGGTATGTGATCACTTATGATCTATTTCTCCCCCTCAAACAATTTGTTTGTTTTTAATTTTCCCAAATGGTTTAAACAGCACAAGCACAATAAATCTTATTTATCCTTGACCTACCTCATTGATTCTCCACATAATCTTCCTTTCCTAAAACCATTGTTGGTTTACCCTCTCCCTCACATTCATGTTCATTTCACTCATTCATCATTATCTCTCACTTTGATTCCATAGAGGTCTTAACTATGCATCTAAAAATCCCTTCCCACTTGTTATGTAAGGTGGTGACTCTAAATGATAATTAGGTAGATTTTTTTCAATGCATAGATGGTGATTTCTTCCAAGTTCAAAGTATCCTTCCTTCTCCCATGGATTAAAATCAAAAAATTCAGCAAATTTTCTTCCAAGTATCCCTCTTACTCCCATGGATTAAAACCACAATGTATTTTTAAAACATGTCATTACCTTGTGAATTTTATTTTTAGAGACCATTAGAGTATCATATTTCACTATCATTTTATTTTTAGGAAACCAAAATATAATGAAATATGGTTTCATTACACACTAAATTTCATTTTGATATTGGTGGAAAGTTTATTTAAATATTCATTAATAAAGGGGATCTTCTTATTTATTTTTTCATGATTTTATTAAATTTTTAATATCATTATCAACATTCTATGAATTAATTTTATATTACTATGTTATACATTTTTATGTTTTGTTGAATTTTTTTTGAATTCACATTCCTTTAATTTTAACTGCGATATAATATGCATATTTTTTATATAAAATATAATTATCTTTAACATAAAACAAATGTTCTATGTTTAGTTTATCATTTATTGTTGATTATTAATATGTAATGTATTTAGTATGTTCTATCTTATTAAATCTTAACATATGTTTTATGATTCAATACATGTGTTCTATGGGAATTTTTTTATAAAACTAGTACTTTAGAAAAATGTTATATTCTTTATTAATTCATAACATTTCTTCTTTACATGTGTTTTGTATAAAATTTTGTATATATTTTATTATATTTAGAAAATATATGTATTAATGATTTAGTTTTTTATATATAACATGACTTTTTTGAGATAGTAAACTTTTTTTATAATTATAGAAAATCATTATGCTCTATATTCTGACATAATGTTTTCTTAATATATAATTATATGTTCTATAAATTTTGTTTTATACCTTAAAAATTATATTATATATATTATATTATTATATATTAATAAATTTAAATATTATATATATTATGTTTATCTTTTTTGGGTTATGTAACCTTTATTTTTAATTAAATTTTTAACAAGGTTACACGTGAAAAAAAATGATAAAAAATTAAACACTAATGATTTAAAATTTTATTTTTTGTATTCATTAATTGTTAGAGTGTTTAATTTGAATGATACAAGTTATTTTTTATTCTCATTGGTATATAATTTTTTATTTTATTCTCTTACCTATGAGAACTGATCCTATATTCCTTAAATGGTCTCATTTGAACATAATTCAGTTGTGAGTGGGGTTGGGTCTTGAAAATTTGATTGATTATGTTGAATACTTAGTTATTTGATCATATTTTTGTGTTCTTATCAAGGAGTGAGAGTCTTAAAATTCTATAAATTCACTTTTTTTGGAATACCCATCATATAAAAGATATGCTTTGGTGTTTAAAATGTATCAGGAGTGTTTAATGTTAGAATTATAAAAAATGGGCACCAACTATAAATTTAAAACTGATGGTGTTGTGACTTTTCCTTGGTTAATATAGATGTTGAGAACATGATTTTTTAGATTCATTTTATTATCTAGTTACCTTAAATATTAGAGGTGGAAAAGTAAAATTTTAGTCATGGTTTGAGGTGTGTAGGTATATGTAAGTTTCATCTTATTATTTATAACATTGTTTATTTTGATTAATCCACATACATAACATTATTATTATTATGATACATTGTGTATCATGAAAAACGGTTTGAGTGTCTCCCATAAAAATTTATAATTTAAAACACATTTATCTTGGACACATATAGGATTAGAAGATAGTAGATAAATTTTACAAATTTTATTATAATCTCCCAAAACCATACATGTAGTGTGTATTTCATTAAGAATGAGTATAAACTTTTGGATATGCCTGTGAAGATTTTGAATACTAGATGTGGGAGATAACTTGTAGTGATATTTTTCATTATTAGTCGTGGAATTAAAATGTTTTGGATCTAAATGATGTGAAATTCAATCTAACTGGGTTTTTTAATGCGTATTAATGTAAAGTATTTGTGGTTTTTTTAAAGAAATTGAATTGAGGTTTTAGATATTTTAGGATATGTGAAAGATACCTAAGATTCATAACTCTGCTATTTTTTAAAGGTGGATTTTTCAATGGGTTATAGTAGAAATATATTTTTTGGTATTCTAATAATGCATGGTATAGAATAATCTCCAGAAAAATAGAGCTACATGGAATCCAAATTCACTTCTACCATCAATAACAATTTCATCCATTATTTTTCAGAAATTTTAATCTCCTTGATGATGTGTTAAAATCTAGTGATGAATTGACCTTGTGTGTTCCAAGGAAATATATTTTTAATTAATTTTAAGAATCGAGTTCACAATTAAATAAAAATAAATAACAATAATTTCCAAGGTATGTCTTCCATCCAATAATAAATAAATTTAGTTTACCAATATATATATTACCACCTTTTAGTCCCACACAACATCAAATCGAGAACCTAGACAAATAGCCACATGTTTACCCCAATTTGTTTCTTTTTAAGTCACCCTTGTGTAAAATGATAACTTTTCAAGAATCATAATTGATAATATTCAAATGTTGGGTTCCCATTATTAGAATTATTTATAACTTTGTCCTTTTATTATTAATATATTATATGTATTTATTTATTTTTTATACTAAATGAATATTTTATGAACCTAATACGATGTATATTAATTGAAAATGGATTCATGCTAGTAGTATGATAGAAGAGTATGAATATGGAGTTAAAGAGTTCATCAAGTTTACAATAAAGCATGTATATGACCCTTCTCAAATCCTTTTTCTGTGTTTACATTGTTATTATTGAATAAAAATTTGTCTAGAAGAGTTATAAGAACATTTGATTTATCATGGATTAGTTCAGAGCTATAAATTTTGGATTAAACATGAGTAAAAATTGAACATGAACACCGATTGGAATGACACTGAGGTTTATGGATCATTTGGTATGAATACCAGTATAAATGATAATGGAGATCATATGGAAGAAATGATAATGGAAATTGAAGATGAATATTATTTTTGTCCAAAGTTGTTTGAGAAGTTAAATAGTTGTGCTATGAGACCATTGTATACTGGTTTTACTAAATACACAACATTTTCATCTGTATTGAAGTTATATAATTTTAAATATTGCAATAGATGGAGAGAGTCCATATTTACAGAACTACTTGGTCTCTGGAATGATATGATACCAAAAAAAAATTAACCTTTTCAAAAATATGATGCTAAACTAATGCTACGTTTAATGGGAATGATCTATAAAAAGTACATGATTGTCCAAATGATATCATATTGTCTCAAAAAGACCATGAATCACTCATAAAATTTCCTAAGTGTGGCACAAATCGATAAAATAAATATGAATCAAGTCCTTCAAAAGTTTTATGGTACCTTCCTATCATTCCACAATTTAGAAGGTTATATGGATGTCAGAAAACCACATGAAAATTGACATGACATGAAAATATAAGAATTAAAGATGGGAAACTATGTCATCTTGTAGACTCTCTCCAGTAGAAGAAAATTTATTATGAGTATCCAAAATTTAAAAATGAGTTGAGAAACCTCCAGCTTGTATTATCTATATATGGAATAAATCTTTTTGGTATATATAGTAGTACTCATAGTACATAACTAGTTATGTTGGTAAATTATAACTTGTCTCCATGTTTATGCATGAAGCAAAAAATTAATTATGTTGTATCTATTTATATAGAGACCAAAAAAATCTAGTAATGATATTTATGTCTATTTGGATCCATTGATCAATTATCTGAAATTTATCTGGGATAAAGGTATTATAATGTATGATGCTCAGAGAAGTAAAGAATTCACATTGAGGACCATATTGTATGAGATGATAAATGAATTTCCTTTTTATGAAAATTTTTTAGTTTGTAGCATTAAAGGAATGTTGGAGTGTCTCATTTGTGGCTACTACACACACACAATTCAGTTGAAACATTAATTGAAGTCTTTGTTTTTTATACATAATTTTTTTTACCTCAATGACATAAATACTGATTATGGACAATAGTTTTTGATGGTAATACTGAAAAAGGAACAACATTATCTCCACTAAAAGGTGGTCAACTATTCAATAAAGTAAAATATATTGACATTGTCTTTAGTAAACAATTTTTAAAAAACCGTATAAAGTCAAGTTGGAAAAGGAGATCAATTTTCTTTGAATTACCGTACTAGAATTATTTATAAGTCGGAAATTTTCTTGATGCCATGCATGTAGAAAAAATGTATGTGACAGTATTATTATCATATTACTAAATATTATAATAAAAATAAACTATGGTATCAAGGCTAGGTTAGACATGATTTACATGGGGATAAGGAAATAATTGGAACCTATAAATGGTAAAAGTTGGACTTTTCTTCCTTTGGAAGCTTACACTCTATCCAGACAAGAAAAATTACAATTTTTTAGTTTCTTTAATGGTGAAAAATTTTCAAATGGGTATTCATTAAATATCTATAATATCATGTCAATGAATAAGTTTAATTTATAGGAACAAAAATCACACAACTGCCTTATTTTGATGCAAGATTTGATGTATGACACTTTATAATGAATTCTTCCTAAAATTTATGCCATACATTAACAAGACTATGATTCTTTTTCAAATTCATATATAGTAAATTTATAGACCCTATGAAGTTTCTAATCATGAATAAGGATGTTTCATTAATATTATGTGAATTATAGATATTCTTCTCACCATCATTCTTTGATATAATAGTCCACCTTATGGCTTTCTTGGTTAAAGAGGTTCAACTATATGGTTTTGTCCATTACAGATGGATGCACCCCATTGAATGATATATAAATATTTAAAAATGGTATGCCATGAATCAAAGTCATCCATAAGGTTGTATTTCATAACTATATATCGTTGAAGAGGTTATTATATTCTATATTGATTACCTATTAGATATTCATAGCATTAGTCTCCCAAAGTCTCCTCATAGTAGACGCCTTATGGTAAAATGGATTTCCCATAGATATGTTGTTATAATTGCCATTATAGAGTGAGAGAAATATCACCATTACATTTTACACAATAGTGAAGATGTTGATCCATATATTGAAGCCCACAAAGAAATTCCTATAAATGTGAATCTATCAAGGGATTAATAATGGATATCAAATACACATAATCAATAGTTTATAGGATGGTTTCGAGATCATATATATAATGAGTAATCTAAAAACCCAAATTTAATTATTGAACAACTTTGATGGATATCCAGGGGACCAAATTAAAATGTTATACCATAAATTGGTTTTATAATTAATAATTATACATTATATAAAAAATAAAATTATGACCACAGTATGATGAAAAATAGTAAAGTTACACTTATGGTGAAAGTGATTCACATATCTGGTTCCATGGATAAAAATACAAATTATGTGAAAATGTCATATTTCGGAATCATCAAACAGATATATGATTTGAATTATACAACATTTCATGTGCCAATTTTCCATTTCATATGAGATGAAAAAAATAATTACATTGAAATTTGATGAAATTTGCTTTGTGAAGGTGAATTTTAGTGTGTAAGGGGAAAAGGAAAATCCATTTATAATGTAATAATAAGTAGTGCAGGTATTTTATGTCTCAAATCCAATAAACAAGAATCAGTCAATTGTACTACTAATGACTAAAAAAATTATAGGTTCAGATGAAAAATAAATTGAGTATGACCCTTTCATTGAGATATAACAATCACGTCATGGTGGAACTAATATAGAGAATTTCTTGTATGTTATAGGGGACCACAAAGAGGAGATTTGGATTATTGATAGAGGATCCAAATCCATTTAACCTTTAAAGAAAATAAATATCAATGATAAGGTTAAATTTTTTTGTATATACTATTTTTTTCCTCATAATATTATGAGTTCTCTACTATATTTATGTAATATAAATTAAATATTTGACTACTCAAGTCAGTGTTCATTAGTTATGTTGGGGTCACAATGAGAAGTAATATGCCGATTAATAAATATTCAACATGTCATGTCCAACCTATAAAGAAGGAAACCCTATGGGAAGATATTAAGGTAATGTTATGATATAATTTCTCTATTTTACTAAAATGGAACATTTAATTTTCATTATACATTGCAGGTTTTGTTTATTTTAGATGATTTCCATAACAAATATTTCTTAATGGATACTGGAAAATCCCATAGAGGCTTCTAAACACTTATTAACAAGTTTCAACTTATGGATGCTGAGGGGAAACTAAATCCCCACCCACTAGTTACTTATACACACATTATAAAGTAGGAAACATAAAATTATTTCATCATTTTTCATGATGATAAATCATTTTAGGTGATTTATAGTAGATAATATATTATTTGAAATTATTTATGTTATCTAATTTGATTCCAAATTGTTAATTTATAAAATAGAAAATGATTGCTGAAAATAGAAAATATGCATCAAAACCAATGTGCTCATATCAGAAAGAAAAGATGGTTTATGCTTTACTAGAGAAGAAAATGGTATGTATTTTAAATCAACAATAAATTTTTTATGTGATGTGAGACAACATATGTTCCATTTTTTATATATAGATTAATGAATAGAAATCAGAAGCCACTTCCATCCCACTTCATGTATTATGGAAAGAGGATCACATAAATAAGGAGGTTAAAATAGTTGATAAAAACTCAAAAACATTATGGGAAACATGTGTAAGTATGGCATAATAGTAATTTTTTATTCTTTATAACATTATTACATAAAAATATCTATCTATGTTCATTTTTATATAGTTTAGACACAATAATTAGTAGTGATTGTACAGAAATAAAAACTACTTTTAGTAGCTTCGAAGTAGCTAGAAATATCTGGTCGCATAAGAGTTGTAGGTTTTGTAATGTATCCTCAAACATATTTTGATAAGAAAAAACTGTAAGAAGATACATATCAGATGATGAATGTAACGACCCAAAATTTCATCAATGAAATTTCCCTTATTATAATTATTTCATATAATATAAATCACATAAAATCACTTATGGAACACAATAAAAACATTATAAATGAATAATGAATGAAATAAGAAGTATTTATAGAATTTAAGGAACCTAAACCAATGGAATGGTAACTTACACTTTGGAATAGTAATGTGACCATTATAAATTTTAACCCAGACAATAGAATAGTAACCTCACCTATGAAAGTATAAATAAAATTTAGGTATCTTATAAATGAAAATATAATATATTTATAGCATTGAATAATTCAATAAATGTTTTAAAAAGGATAAATTAAGTGTTTTTATTTTTGTGAGACATAAATGTATATTTAAAATTTTATAATTAATATAATGATTTAAAAGAAAATATATTTTCATAAAATAGATTAATAAATTAATAAATATTTTTGTCTTATTATTATAAGATAATTTTATGAAACCTTGATTAATTTTTCAAAGTGTCATAAAATTAGTTATAATTTTAAAATTGGTATTTTTTAAATAAATGATGATTTTAATTAGAAACTAAATTTATCATATTTAGAAAATTATTTCCATAAAATGGAGTCCATTTTTAAATTCAAAATATTTAAAAAATTTAGGGTGAATTTATGGTATTTTTCTAAAGTAGTTGAATTTTGTGTGAATAATGAAATATGGTAATTTACGTTATATGCTAAATACATGAATTATTGAGTCATGGTTGACGTATGGATGATTTAAAAACCATTGGTTCAAAATAACATGGACTAGTTACTTTATTTAGTCAAAATAATAAATATTATTCATATTATTGAGCCAAGATAATAAACAAATAAATAAAATAATCAAAAAACACCCCTCTCCTCCACTATAAATACCACCCCTCACCACCTATTCTCCTCACACCTCAAAATCCTTGAAGATTATCTGAATTATGCCCAATACTATTCTCAAGTCTATACCCCATGTCTATAATCCTTTTTTCTCAACAAAACACCAAACCCAATTCCTCTAAGGAGATTCTCAAGGAGAATAATTCAAGAGGTAAAAAACTCTTTCATTTTTTTAATTTCTTTTAAATTTCTTTTCTTTTATTATTTGATCCTAACCTCCCTATCCCAAAGTGTAATGATAACTACATTATATTATATATATATTAATTTTATTATTTTAGTTTTATAATACATCATCATTTCTTTTCCCCTCCCCTTTTGTTCTAAAAATGAAAACATCGTCCGTGATGTGTTGATTTATCGCATTTAAGGATGACGAGTTTTAAATTTCCATTACCGCTATCAAGGATGGTCATAAAATCATTTTTATGGTTGAAAAATATTATAATATATGTATTAATAATTATTTAATTTTATGTAACTAATATATATACATAATATTAATTAATAAAACAAAACTAGTTCATGATTATGGAAAAAATGCTAAAATAATCTAAACAGTTATCATTAACATTTTATCTAATGAATCATCCTAAAATATGGAAAAATGATACATAAGACCATTTAATATTCATGAAGTTCAATAATAACATATAATTTAAATTCTAGACAACTATTCTCATTTTACATGATTTTCCGTACACATATACAAGTGAACCAGTCATGAAGACTAAGGAAATGAGCACTCCTGAACATTGAAATTGCATCTTGTAACTCATAAAAAAGGCCATGAATGAACTTAATAAAATTATAATAAATCAAATTCATGTATAAATTTTTATTAATTAATTAATAAATGGATTTAATTTGATTATCTAGGATATTAATATCAAGTAAAGAATAGTTTCACACAAAAGGTAAAAGATTATCTCTAAACCTTCCAATTACCTTCGGGTTATGATTTCTCTCTATTTACCCCAATGTAATTATTCTATATTTTTATATAATTATTTCTCATTTGATTTATATGTTCAAAAATCAGTTATCCAAATCATTTCATCCTTCTTTTATGGGTAAATACATGTTTTATAAAGTTCTCTTCCTAATCCCTCCCGATAAGAAAGCTCGAATAAAGGTAACTTCCCAAATTCTTACCCATTTTCAAGTACCATAAATGATATATTTTTAGATATAATTATATTTATAAAATCTCTCTTATCATCATAAAAAATATCTTGGTTAATTTATGTTTTCATACAAATAATTGTGCCTTTTTTCCATTTTAAAAAATCATTAAAATTTTCCCTTAAAACACACTAAACTGGCTCATTTTTTAAGTTTATTAACACTATTTTTACATATTTTCACTTAAGTTTTACTTAACATATCATGGTTCATTCTTATTTTACCTCATTAATTCCCATTTATTATTTTAATCCATTATTGTATGGATGACTTTATGATATGACCATTTGTTATGCCTTATGACATGTTTACGATACACATACCATTACTTGGGTAACCCTTATGTTTATACATTATGTTTGACTCTTCATATGGAACACATACTCATTAAAATGTTATAATGTATATACCCAGATAGCGCTTCAATTAATTGGGTAATATTTAGTCTCATGAGACATCATGTTGGAATAGGGAGTGAACCTGAATCCTTTATGGGACTTTGTCTGCTAGGTGCAATGGTCTTTGAAGATAGCCTTAAATTATACCCCTCCATGTGAAATGATCTTGGTAGTTATCAGTGACTTTTTATTATTTCATGTTGTATGTTTTTTATACATTCCTATGATACCATGATTACATGATCCCATGTTATACATGTTCTACTTCTTTATATTTATTCATTCCTTTTATGTAATTATGTGATGCCTTATAACCCATGTGATATGCTTTATTTCTATGTTTATACACTTACTAGGAATTTTAGATCATCCTTTTGTTCATGTATTCCCCAGGTTATCCTATATAGATGTAATATCTCAATGGAAGTTGGTATCTCATTATGGAGATTAAATAAAATATGTCTTTATTTTGGTTTTATGTTTTCTAATTTTGTACATAATCTTCCAAAGACACTAGACATTATTATCCTTAGATTGTAATTTTTGGTCAATTATTATTAAAATCATGTAATAAAATGTGTAAAAGTATAGGGACATTATATTTTTTATCATAGCATGGTCTAGTTATTTTTGATATTAGTACTAGAGCACTTTAGTAAGAACCATAGGGATAATTCTATCACCACGTATAACCTAGATTAAAACTTAAGGAATCACAAGTTAGGTTATACTTTTCACTTATAGTTTTAATAATTTATGTTCAAGGTTTATTTTTTATAGGATTATTATCTAAGTATTAAATCCCTCCTAATTTTACTTTCTTTTTTAGTTAATGGATTGGAATAGAAGAACCCATGCCAACAATAAATGTGATAGGTAATGTGATAATTTCCCTAATGAAATGCCAAATATGATGGGAATGGATGATCAAAGATTCGGGAAATTTATTTTTCAACTAGATCATGTTATAAATAATAACTTGAATTGTATAGAATTCCCTTCTTCTACTAAGAAATATGAAGTTGTTGTCAAATCCTTCATATGAAAAAGGATACACATATTTAGTGAATCTTCCAATCCCTTCATCATAGAACAATGGATTAACTCCATTAAGAGGATATTTTCTA
Source organism: Viscum album (assembly GCA_963277665.1). Taxonomy (NCBI): domain Eukaryota; kingdom Viridiplantae; phylum Streptophyta; class Magnoliopsida; order Santalales; family Viscaceae; genus Viscum; species Viscum album. The sequence continues at coordinate 617,937,821 of OY728136.1, forward strand.
TCCTCCAATTCTTAAAAGATGATAAATTTGTGTAGAAATTCCATAGTTTTGATGGGGAAACTGATCAATGGTGGACACTAATCAAGAACACAAAGTCCAAGGAGGAAATTGATTCTATGGAATGGGAAGATTTCAAGAAAATATTTTAAAATAAATATTTTCCCGGAACTCTCTATCTTAAGATAAAGATAGCTCCTTATACTAAAGAAGAAGGAAGATGATTCTATCGGGTCATACGAGACAAAATTTACAATTCTTAATGATAATCCTCTAGATTTTTCTTAAACACTAAAAGCACGGCTGATCTATTCTTTAGAAGACTAAAACTAAGACCATGAAAAACATTGGTTGTTCGAGACTTTGATAGCTATGAGAAGATTTTTCATTGTTCTCTTAAGGATGCAATAGATATTGGAGACTCTCAGTGATCTCATGGGACCAAAGATAAAAAAACGAAAAAAATGGAGTTTAATATGGGAGAATCAACAGATAAATCACATGATCGAAAGAAAACCCAATATCTCACATTTCAAAATTGTGGAGAAAAGTATCCTAGGAACTATCTAAAGGAAACTAGGAGATTCTTCAAATGTGTAAGAATATGGAATTTAGATAATAAATGCCAAAGGTATATGAAGAATCTCACTAATGTGGAAGATGAAATGAAGGTTCATATAAACACTCAGCCTGTAGTGTAGTGTTTCAACTTCAAGGATCATGTAAATTATGTGAGACTTTCCCCTAAGCCAATGGTTGTTAGAGGAAATCAAAAATAACAAACTCCAAGGTAGTAAGGAAGTTTGTATGCTATCACTACTACGAAGGTGGAGTCCGATAATGACGTGGTGATAGGTATGTTGGTTATTCATTCAATAATAAAAAACACACTATTTGATTCTTGTTCTACATATTATTTCATATCTTACAAATTTGGTAGGACTATTCAAACACCACCTCAAAATATAGAGGTTGATTTATCTGTGAGAACTACAAATCAGTCAATTATTTCATCCAAAGTATATAAATCCTCCATAGTTAATGTTTGTCAAATGAACCTCCCAACAAATCTTTTCATACTTCCTTTAGTATATTTTGATGCTATATTGGGCATGTATTGGCTATATTTATATAAATCCAACATCAACTGTCAGAAAATGGATATCACACTTCACATCCTAAAGTATCCTCCAACTGTGTAAAAGTGTATGGAGGGGAATTAATCTCCTTCAGAATCATTATCCCAAGTATGGATATTATTGCCTTATAAGAAATAATATATATCCCAAATGATTATGGCAAAAGAGAGAATCAAGCATGAAGACATGCCCATTGTGAGGGACTACACTGATTTATTCCCTGAATAATTGTTTGGTCTTCTTCCTGATCGATGGGTTGAGTTATAAATTGAATTAATACCAATATATCAACCTATATCAAAGACACCTTAAAGAATATCCACCATTGATTTATAATAACTGAAGAAGCAGTTACAGGATAATATGGACAAGGGTTTTATACACTTGAGTGCTTCACCTTGTAGTGCACTAGTCCACATAATCAATAATAAGTATGGATTAATGAGCCTCTTAATTGATTATTATGAGCTCAAAAAAATCATGATATAGAAAAATTATAACCATCCAAGGATATATGACTTTTTTGATCAACTATGTGGGGATAATTATTTCTCTAAGGTGTACCTTTGATTGTGATATCACCAACTAAAGGTGAGGAAGGAAGAAATTCCCAAGACTGCATTTTGAATGAGGTATGTACACAATGATTTAGAGTGATTCCCTTCGGAGACACTAATTATCCAACAATTTTAATTGATTTAATTAATATAGTCTTTAGATATTATCTCAACAAATTTGTGGTATTATTTATTGATGATATTCTGATAGAATCCAAGATAAATTAAGAACACTAGGAGAACTTAAATATTATAATGAAGAATTTGTTAAGGGATAAAATATATTAAAAGTAAAGTAAAGGTGAGTTCTGTATGGAGGAAGTTTCATTTTTTGGGGCATGCTATCACCAACAAAAGAATATATGTGGACCATTCCAAGACAAATGAAATTGAATAATGGCCCAAGATAACATATTTAATGGAGATTCATAGTTTCCTTGGTCAATCTGGGTATTACTAATAATTTTTAAATCACTTATCATGATTTTCAAACCCAATAAACATGCTATCTAGGAAGGGGGTGAAGTTTTTCTGGACTAGTTAATGTGAAGATTGCTTCAAAGAGTTGAAAAATATGCTTATCACTTCACCAGTTCTCACACTACTGACAAGTGGGAAACTTTATTTGGTGTACAATGATGATTAAAATAAGGTATTAGGATATTTACTAATGAAAATTGATAAAGTGATATCCTATGCCTCAAGACAATTGAAAATTCATGAGAAATATTATCCCATACATGATCTGGATTTGGCAGCTGTGATCCTTGCATTGAAAATATGGAGGCATTATCTCTATGGGGATAAGTGTAAGATATATAATGATCATAAGATCCTAAAATATATATTCATACAAAAGGATCTTAATATGGACTAGTGAAATGGTTAGATCTCATCAATGATTACAAATGCTCAATCCACTACCATTCTCGTAATGAAAATCGGGTGGAAAATGCTCTAATAACAATGTATCATGCATATTTATTAATAATGAGAGTTGAGAATGATCTAATCTTTTTAAACCTACAAAGGATGGACATGGTAATAGTTAAGCAAGTAACATCATCAATCCTTTCTTAAATGATTTATCAAACATCCCTTATGTAGAAAATAAATTATTCTCAAAGAAATGATGTGCAAATTTAGAAAAAATGTGGAATCTATTAGGAATGGGAAATCCTCAAAGTTAAAAATAGATGATGAATGAGTTGTGAGATTTTGGTCATGACTTTGTGTACCATCCAATCCATAGATAAAGAAATATCTTCTGAATGACACACATAGATCAACCTTCTCTATTCACCCAGGGAGAACATATATGCATCGAGATATCTGAGAGAATTATTGGTGAGATAATATGAAAAAGGGTATCATTGAATATATATCAAAGTGTAGGTATGTTAGTAAGTGATGGTCATAAGTCAAAAGTATAAGGGGAAGATGAAACCATTAACCATACTGTAGAGACCTGAAGCTTAAAGTACATGGAAAATACATTACTTTTACAGAATACTTAATACATAACAAAAAACAGACACACGAGGATCGTAATAGTTTAGTGTCTTTGGAAACTCAGAATAAAATCTTTTAATCGTGGTGAAAGATCTTCAACATCTCCCAATAAAGATCTTCCTCTCTTTTTTCTTATCTAAAACCTTTCTTTATATCCTGGGAAAAGTAAACATGAAAAGGGTGAGCTTAAATGCTCAGTAAGGGTAAGCATGGATAAAATAAAACATAGCATATACATTTGAACTTAAAAACATGAACATAATGTTTAAACATCAAAAGCTTGAGAAATGACATAAAACATGAAAGTATGTAAGGCATAGATCATAAAGAAACATTAAGCATGATAAAATAGCATGGGAGTAAAACATGTAATTTTGGGAACCATTCAGCACTTGTTATGATTTCCATAGTAGCCAAGGCATTGCTTCCAATACCATCTTAGTGGACAAAGTCCCTTTCTGAATTGAGTTCACTCCTCGTTCCAGTCCTGTATTACTGAACCGGTTTAACTTTCCATTCTATCCATGTCTATATAATTAGATATAAATCTTTACCCAATGCATTGTAGGGACATATAGGTCCCACCCATCTCAAAATGAAATCATTCTTACTTGTTCCACAACATAAACAAAAATCATTCATCATAACCCAAAGAATAAAATGGGTTTCATAAACATCATTCCATCATCACATAATCCATATAAAAGAAATGGATATCATTTCATAATAAGATAAGTGAAACCATGTAAATCATAGATACATTATACTTGAAACATACACATATGAAATAATGTCATCTTATATGGAAAAATGGTTTTGATAAAACACTTGAAATGAATTCTTGAGGAAAATATCCTTTCTTCTTTAAAATCATTTTCTTTTCACAAAATTACATGAAATTTTAAAAGAAAAGTATTTTTTTTGAAAATATTCATAAAACCTTGTAGAGTATGCTTCATGAAAATGAGGCGTTATGAAACCGTAAAAATCCTTTCACTCCGTATAAGTTAAAAATAAAATTCTTCTCGTACTTTTGTCAGAAGAGTCAAAAAGTACCTCATATGGTAAACAAAAAAAGATTCCTTACATACCATGTTGTAAAAGTAAAAAATGGGTAAAAAGGACTTTAAACATACATGAAAACATTTTTATAAAAGATGGGCTTAGATGATAAATATAACCCCAGTAAATACTTACAAATAAACAATCTCAGATAAAAATGAGATTGATAAATTATCCCTTACCTTAAGATTGATATGCTTCGTACGTATCCAAACCTCTTGTATAATATTTAAATAATTTCATTGACTTATTAAAGAATCGTACTCATTGTTATTATATCATATATGGTTCACTTATGACTTTATATTACCCATTCTTTTGTAAATTCATGTTAAAGTAGCGTTTTGGGTAAAATCGTTTCATTTGTCGTTCGTGTTTTAAATTGTAATTATTCATATGATTACTTAGATCATGATTACTTAAATCCAGAATTTAAAACATGATTTATATATAATATATATTCAGAATATACACATATATAATAGATCGATAAATGGAAATAAATACACCGTTCATGGAGACGGTAGGTCGTACGTACGCATGAACGCTGTTTTCGTTTCCCTTTTGAATTGAATGGAATTAAGTAAATGACATACATATATATATATACATAAATCTAGTATCATTATTATGTCATGTATTTCATTATTATTCATTATATATACTTTATAATCATTCATGAATGGTTAACATGGAGAATGAATCTCATCGCGTCGTGGAGACGGTAGTCCGTACGTATGCACGAGCGATGATATCGTTCCCATAATTATTGAATAGAATTAGAGTAGATGGTATAATATATCAGAATAATTATGATGTTATAATAACCATATATAGTTATTCTTTACACCATTATACCCATCCATGTAAGGTGTTGGTGGAAAAACAGATTACACCACGGCGTGGATACGGTATTCCGTACGTACGCACGCAGGGTGATTTCATTTTCTATAGGATGGATAGAAGGTTAAATGGGGTTTTTTCATACTTATAATAACATATCAGTATATTATCGATACTGATGTTATTACTTCATAATGAAACAACTAAATAAGAAGATGTAGAAGAAGAAATAAAGTTGAAAGAATCGGTAACGGACATTACCTCTTCCTTGAAGCGCCACTTGAGACCTCCTCTTAGGGCATTAAAATTGGTCTTTGAAGAAGACCAAGACCTCTAGGATGTTTCTAGGGAAGTGGGTAAGTGAAATGGTCATAGTTTTTCCGAGATTCAAGGATCAAAATGGTGTGAGGAAGAGAGGGATGAGGTGCCCTTTTATAAGGGAGGAGAGGGGCACCTTTGGAAATCTTAAAAATATTAATTTATAATAAATATAAACACACTTAAAAACCTCCAAAAATGACTCATATTAGAATATTAGATGATAAATGGTTTTAATCTCATCAACCAATAAAATTAATACATGTTAGGAAATTATTTTAAACATTCTCAACTTGATTTATCAATTTAATTTTATTTGTGGTAGTAACATTCTAAATTTTAAATTATAATAAATAATTACTTATTTATTGTTAATTGTCCATAATTGGATAATTTATTAACTTTTAGACCATATAAATTTAAATTTATAATTTTTATATATTTTTGTGATTTTTAAACAATTTTATAATATTTTATTTTTATAAAATAACAATAGTGTCAATTTTGACACTATTCATTTATTTGAATTTAACTAAAATATATATAGAAGATATGTTCGAACTAAAAGATTTAATAGATTAATTAAAGGTCATATATATATAGAGAATTAGTGTAGTACATTAAATAGTTCATATAATATTTATTTTATTATTTTCAAAACCATTTATTTGGTTTATCTCTTAATAAAATAATTACTACAAAATTTTTGTATAATTATTTAATTTACTTATTTGTTGTATAAAAATTAAAAATAAAATCCTATGATGAAGATAAATATATTAACTTTCACAATAATACTTTTAATATAATTTATCATCTTTAAATCACAATATTTAAATTGTTATATTTATTAAATTATGAAGGTGACAACTTTGGCATCATTTAAAATAAAATAATATAAGTGCCATAATCACTTTTATAAGACTCCAAATGGTTATATATTAGGTAATTGGATGCGTATGGTGTAGATATACACTAACAATAAGTTTTGGTCAGGTTTGTGGGTCTTTTAATGGGTATTATTATTTCAATAAAAACTATATTACTGATTTTTCACTTAATAAATAATTTCTGCATCATTAATGTGTCACCATTAATGACAATTATTTAATCCCTAAAAATTCTAAATAAATTTTCATGATGTAGATAATTTTATTATATTTCTGGATACTATTCATGTTCTAAGTTTTATGATGTTTATCACTAAATTAAAATTATTATACTTATAAGATTTAAGAGAGTGACATGTTGTCACTTTCTTTGGTTTTAATAATAATTAAATTATTTTCATGGTCAAAAGTCCATAAAATGAATCTAATCTGACCCTTAGTGATATTAGTATACTTTTATCCATCTAATAGAATTTTGGAATGTGTTAGGGTAATTTTATAATATTATATTTACCCTTAATTACCCGATTTACCTTTAACTATGGTAAATAAAATTTACCGTAGTTACTATTCATAATTCCCAAAAATAAAAAGTAGCATATTAACATAATTTGGACCAACTGATTCCAAATATGGAATCCATTTTTTTCAAATTCAATACACAGAAGTTTCAGAAATTAAATTAAAATTAATCTCGTTGTCGAATGAAAACGGGTTTTTGTTTAAAACATTGCAAAAGATTGAATTGATTTAACCTATGAATTCAATGTAAAATCAATGATAATGACATAAATTATATTAAATGGCAAAAATATATTCTATTTATACTTTAAAACCATTTAATATTATAATTTAACCATATAAATTATTACGATGAAAAAAGTTGTTTTTAATTAAAATATAGCGTGTTTTTACTATTCATTAAAATATGAAAGTTATCAGAAAAATATCAAAACTTTATCCAATGTAAATTTTTATATCCTGATTCAAAATAAGAATTTTATTTTGTCAAATTGAACTTATAAAAATGTCAACAACTAGATTTAAAGTGGTTGCGCCATTAAAAGGCGGCAAAACTGCATTTTTGAAAAATACATATTTTACCTGAAAATTTTATTTTGTTCTTATACCATGTTCTAGAAAATGTGTAAGATTAATAATAATGTTATAAAATTCAAAATTTAGTTAATACTATTCATAATGGCTAGTTCATAATAATATTATAATAATATATTGTTGTTTAGTAAAACCTGGTATTGCGTACAACACATGCTATCGAGGAAGGTCGTGATTGCGTGTAATGCAAGCCAAGTTAGGGTTGCGTGTTGTGTAAGACTCCTTTGTTGTTTCATATAATAGAATCCAACCATTTTTCATTTATACATTGAATATATATATATATATATATACACTCAATGTTGCGTAGAATGACTACTATCAAACGAACATAAATTGTGTGTAACACAATCTAAGAATAGTGTTGCGTATACTGCAAGCTAATACGGTTTTGCATATATCACAAGATAATCTTGTTGTAGATTACAACACAAGACATCAATGAAATTAAAAGAATATTTTTTCATAAAATCTCAGGGTGTAACACATACCAATATGGAAATGGGAAAACATCACCATAGACTTTTTCACTAGACTTCCAAAGACATCCAGATGAAATAATTATATATGGGTTTTTGTATATGGTCTTACAAAGATATCTCACCTTATCGCAATTATAGATCACTTCTCACTCAACCAACTTTCACATATAAACATCAAATATTTGATGAGGCTGCATAGAGTACCACTATCAATTGTATTTGATCGAGATGTGAGATTCATCTCCAAGTTATGGAAAATTCTCCAATATGATCTAAACATTGAACTGACCTTCAATGAAACCTATCACCCCCAAACTGATGTCCAGTATAAATTGAAAATTAAGACACTATAAGACATTTTGAGATCATTGTCTATAGAGTTCATGGGAGGATGGGACCAATATCTACCTCTGGTCAAGTTCTCCTACAACAATAGTTTCTACTTGAGAATAAAAATGGATCCACATGAAGAATAATATGATAAAAGATGCAGAACACCAGCATGTTGGGGTGAAGTTGGTAAAAGTAAGCTTCTAAGACCTGAAATGGTTGAATAAATTATAGAAAATGTTAAAATCATTCAGCAACACATCAAGGCTTCCCAAAGTTGACTGAAGAGTTATGTAGATAAATTTTTATGACACCTGGAGTTTAAGGTTGGATACATAGTACTCCTTCTCATATCTACATGAAAGAGGGTCATGATATTTGGGAAGAAGGGAAAGATAACTCACAGGTACATCGACCCCTTTGAGATTCTTGATCATGTCAGAGTTGTGCCCAATCAACTAGAACTTCTTCCAACCATGTCTTAAGTACATGATGTATTCCATGTATCTCTCTTGTGTAAGAACATATTATATCTCTCACATGTATTTAATTTAAAGATGTTATAGTTGGAGAATGATCTCTCTTAAGAGGAGCATCCGGTAAAGATCTTGGACCATAGAGATAAAGTTCTTCGCAACAAGACTAGTCACATGGTCAAATTATTATGGAAGAAGAATAAATAAGAAGAGGAAACATGGGAATTGGAGGAATAAATCAAGGATAAGTACACTCACCTATTTTCCCCTTAGTTTTTAAAAATAAATTTCGAGGGTGATCTTTCATAAGGGGGGAGAATGTAACGACCTGAAATTTTATAAATGAACTTTCTCTTCTTATAATTTTTTCATATAGTATAAATCATATAAAATCACTTATAGAACACAATAAGAACTTTATAAATAAATAATTAATGAAATAAGAAGTATTTATAGAAATAAAGGTACCTAAACCAATGGGATAGTAACTTGACTATTGAATGGTAATATTACCATTAGGAATAGTAACACAACCAACAGAATAGTAACCTCAACTATTAAAGTATAATTAAAAATTAGGTATCTTATGAATTAAAATATAATATATTTATATCATGGAGTAAGTAAATAAATATTTTAAAAATGATAAATTAAGTTTTTTTATTTTTATGAAGCATAAATTTTTATTTATAATTTTAATATAATTGTTCAAAAGAAAATATATTTTCATAAAATAGATTCATAAATTAAATAGGTAAAAAATATTTCCTTTTCTTTTAATTTATTTTCAATTTCATTTATTTTATTATTCTATCCTCACCTCCCTATCCCAAAGTGTCATGATAACTGCAGTATATTTTATATACTATAATTTTATTATGTTAGTGGTATAATCCATTATCATTTCTTTCCCCCTCCCCTTTTGTTCTAAAAATGAAAACATCGTCTGTGATGTGTTGATTTATCGCATTCAACGAAAACGAGTTTTAAATTTCCATTACCACCTTCGAGATTGGTCATAAGATCATTTTTATGGTTAAAATATATTATATATTTATTAAATATTATTTAATGTTTTGTAACCAGTATATATACAAAATATTTATTAATAAAACAGAACTAGTTCGTGATGATCAAAAAAACACTAAAATAATCTAAAAATTTATCATTAACATTATATCTAATAAATAATCCTCACATATGAAAGAAAAATTATATGTAAGACCATTTAATATTCTTTAAGTTCATAAATAACATATAATTTCAATTCTGTAAAACTATTTTCATTTAACATTATTTTCTATACATGTATACAAGTGAATCGATCATGAAAAGCAAGGAAACAAACACTCCCAAATGATGAAATTTCATCTTGTAACTCATAAAAAAGGTCATGAATTGACTTAATAAAATTATACTAAATCAAATAAATATAAAAAAATGTTTTTAATTAATTAATTAATGGATTTAATTTGATTATATAGGACATTAAGATCAGGTGAAGAATAGTTTTAGACATAATGTAAGGGATTCTCTTCGAACCTTCCAATTACCTTTGGGTTATGATTTCTCTCTCTCTACCCCAATGTAAATATTATTTATTTTTATATAATTATTCTAAAATCTATTTATATATTCCCAAATCATATATCTAGATCAATTTATTTTTCTTTCATGAGGAAATACGTGTTTTATAAAATTTCCTTCCAAATCCCTCCCGATAAGCAAGCATGGATAAAGGGAACTTCCCAAATTCTTACACATTTTCAAGTACCATACATAATCTATTTTAATAAACCATTATTTTTATAAAATCACTATTTTCATCACTAAAAAATATCGTAGTTAATTTCTTGTGTTATATAAAAAATTGTTCCTTTTTCTGTTTTAAAGAACCATTAATTTTTGTCCATAAACATCACTAAAGTGGCTCAATTATAAAGTTTCTTAAACACTATATTTACCTGTTTTCACTTCATTTTGTCATAACCTATCATTTTTATGACTATTTTCCCTCATAAATTTCCATTTATGATTTGAATCCATTCTTTCATGGATGCCTTTATGATATGCCCTTTGTTATGCCTTATGTCATGTTTATGATACCCATACCTTTCTATAAGTAACCCTTATGTTTATAAATTATGTTTGATTCTTTATGTGGCACACATATTCATGAACATGTTATGATGTGTACACCCAGATAGCACTCCACTAAATTGGGTAATGTTTAGAATCATTAGACGTCATGTTGGAACAGGGAACGAACCTAAATCCTTTATGGGAATTTGTTCACCATGTGCAATGGTCTTGAAAGTTAGCCTTGACTCATGATCCTATATGTACAATGGTATTGTAATTTATACTTGAGTAATGATTATTTTATGTTTTATTTTGTTTTAACATTCCTATTATACCATTATTACATGATCATATGTTATACATGTAATGATTCCTTATGTTTATTCGTGCCTTTTATGTCATCATGTTATGTATTCTAACCCATGTGATATGCTTTATTTCTATGTTTATACCCATAATGGGATTTTTATCTCATCCCTTTGTTCATTTATTCCCCAAGTAATCTGATGCATATGTAAGATCTCAATGGAAGTTAGGATATCATTATGGATATTAAATAAAATATGTTTTTATTTTGGTTTTATGTTTTTTAATTATGTACCTAATCTTCCAAATACACTAGAATATATGATACTTATATTGTAATTGTTGGTTAATTATGATTAAAATAATGTAATAAAATTTGTAAAAGTATAGGGATATTATAATCAAAGTATTTAAAGTGAAAATATATGATTTGAAAGTTATTATTGTCTGGTCTAGTTTAGAAGAACAATATATGCCAAAGGATCAAAGAGAACTGGTAGTAGAAAAAATATTACCACAAGAACAACCAAATGACCCCAATATATTTGAGTCTATTCATCCCCATCAACCACATACCTTACCCTAGTTCATAGATTATTTCAATAATTCTTCTCTTAAATGTGAATCAAAAAACTTCGGATAACTTTATATTACTAAAATTCTACAGGGTAATGTCGTATGTAATTTTTATCTATCAACACCCACACAATGCCTTGTTGTGAGGGGTATAGTTTATAAAATTCTAGGAGACATGATACACAAAAATAAACTCCCAAAATATCACATGATAGTGTGGATTTAAGTATCTAAAGTTCTGAGCACTGAGTTTCTTGTTCCACTTGATGATCTGGATATTACAATAGTCAATGATGCTATAGAAAATTTCATAGAATGATCATCTAATATTATAAAGATACATGAGGTGTGTCCTTAAAAAAATTTCAAATGAAAAACCTGTAATTATTGATGAAAAAAGGTCATAAGTGAGGTATGGTATTACATACAAATAAAATGATAGGAAAACAGAAGGTCGGATAAAGACAATCTAGTGAATCGACCAAGAAAACAAAAATACATTCCAAGAGTACCTTCTCCCCACCAGTTCCACTTAAATATATATTATCAATAAAAATTCATAAAAAACACATTCAAATATGAAGATGTTTTCTACATTCTATATAAAGAATAAATATTTGGAATTTTCATTACAGATGTGGTTGGTCTCGATAGTATAAACGAGATTCTAAATTCTGACTGGATGGGAGTCTCGGTTTTTAATACATACATAAAGTACATTTTCATAATATATATATACAAAAAATGATATAATGTATTCATTAAAGTTAATAATTACTCATATTTTCTACAGGAATTTAAATTAATACTATATAAGGGGAAAACTTTGTGAATCATGATTTAGATTTATTAATCCCTATCTAATTTATATGGACAAAATTTTATTAGAGTTGTAAGAAATTTCTAATAACAAATATGATCTAAACATAGTGTTTGAAAATAAAATAACAGACTATGGGACCTTTTGTTTCATTTAATGCAGGGATAAAAGTCTATAATCTAATCATAAAAAATATATTTTTATTATTTTTCATTACATATTTGTTTTTTTAGAAATTAATTGATGCAAATAAAAATCAATATGAATACTCCAAATATTTATTTTTTTATCCAATTCATGGATTTCCATCAAACCAACCATAAATTATGTGTATTGTTAATTTTTAATGCACTGAAGTCAACATTTTATAGATAAAATTTTAATTATATGTTTCAGTTTGTGTTTTAAAAAGAATCTTTTTATGATGGGGTGGTCGCTAAATATAGGCTAAATCATGGTATAAGGTTAGTGACTAAAAATAAGAAGTTTATGGATTACTTAAAATGGAAATATATTAAGTTATATATTGAAATATTTAACCGTCAAAAAAATTTTAAAAACAATTTACTTGTTTTGGTAAATGTTTTTATAGTGTCTGAAGTAAGAAAACAACAAAAATTGTGGATATTATGTTTGAAAATTTATGAAAGATATTATATACCATCAAAAGTATAGAATACCTGAATAGGTAATTTCTAAAGGTAATTATAATTTCATTAAAGATATTCTTAATCATTTTTTTGTCTATATTTTCTCAGTACTATCAATATTTTCAACAATCTACATACTCAACAGAAGAGGTAAATATGTTTAAAGATGATTGGGAAATGTGCATTGTGTCAGTTTATTTTATGACATCAAATTTAGGTGATTAACTTCTATTTTTTGGATCTAGTATGGGATATGACCTTAGAAATATATTTGGGGTGTGAATTATAAGTATCTTAATTCTTATATATTATTTTTCATCTATTTTTAAAGGATAGGTATAATGGAGGAAATCGTATTGTTTAGAAACAAATGGGTAGAATACATAGGGTCAACATGTATACAAACATAATGAAAAGGTGACTTCCTAATACTTATTTAGTTGATTTTATTATCATTTTATCTAATTTTTTTAGTTAATTTCATTGTCATTTTTATCCAATACTAATTTTGTTAAATTTACTGATTAGTTCAAAACATGCTCCACTTTCTAAAAACCAAGAAAAAATTATATTTTTTTATACAAAATGATCCATAAATCATTTTTGACATATATAAATTGATTTCACATCAATCTGACACATGATGTGGTTGGTATTACTCGAAGTGTACATTTTCAATACAAAATTGTCATTTTAGTTTGAAACACGTTCCACATAACCAAACTCAAGAAAACAAGATTAGATTGTTTTAAAACTTTAGTAAAATTATCCATAATTTATTTTTCACATGTAGTAATTGACCTCATATCAATATAAAACATAATTTGGTCGATATGACCCAAAGTACGCATTTTTAATATAAAAGTGTAATTTTCATTTAAAATGTGCATCACATAGCCAAAACCAAGAAAATGGTATTTTATTATTTTCAAATTTTAATAAAACAATCCATAATTAATTTTTCATATATAGGAATTGACCACACATCAATCTGATGCCCAATGTGGTCGTTATAACTTGAATTATGTATTTTCAATACAAGTGTCATTTTAGTTTAAAACACGCATCAAATAGAAAAAACTAATAAAATGAGATTGGGTTATTTTAAAACATTAAAAAAATGGTTCATAATTCATTTTTGATGTGTAATAAACAACCACGCATCAATTCAATACATTATGTTCTTAATATGTCTCAAAGTGCATGTTTTCAATACAAAAGGGTCATTTTAGTTTAAAATATGCATCAAATAGACAGAATAAATAAAACAAGCTCATATTGATTTCATAATTTAGTGAAATGGTCCATAATTCATTTGTGATGTTTAACAATTAACTTCATAGCAATCTGACACATGATGTGGTTAGTATTACTCAAAGTATGTGTTTTCAATAGAAAGGTTCTATTTTAGTTTAAAATGAGTGTCATGCCACTAAAAATGACAAAATGAGCTAGGATTGTTTTAAAAATTTATAAAAATGATCCATAATTATTTTTTCACATATAGGAATTTACCTCACATCAATCCAACATACAATGTGGTCGATATGACTTGAAGTGAATGTTTTCAAAAACAAATTACATTTTTTGTTTAAAACAAATGTCAAATAGACAAACCTAAGAAAAAGAACTCATATTGTTTTCAAACATTAGTAAAATGATCCATAATTCATTTTTTATATATAGTAATTTACCTCATATCAATCTGACACAGGATGAGTTTGATATGACTCAAAGTGAATGTTTTCAATAGAAAGGTGCCATTTTAGTTTAAAATGTAGCACCCCAAACATTTTATAGTATGTTTCCATTAAATACATTCTATTCATCATTGTGTCCCTTTTAAACAATACTATGTTATTTGGGATATAGTCAAAACATAACCATTAAATATAAATTTTCAACTTCTATGTTTTGAATTTCAAAAAATGGCCATCTAGAGTTGTGATCAGTAAGTCATTTGGAGTCTGATAGAACAAACTTGATTTTGGTGAATAGTAACATACCCTTATGAATAGTAATATGAATAGTAATATGACCCTTATTAATAGTAAATATTATTATTATTTTATTTTCTTAAGGAAATATGATAATGGGATCTTAATTAATTTTTCAATGTTACATAAAACTAACTGCACTTCAAGATTATTATTTTTCGAATTAACTACGACCTTATTTAAAAATTAAATTAATAATATATAGAAAATTATTTTTGAAAAATGGATTTCACCTTTGAATTATACGCGTCAAAAAATGGTATGGGTGAATTTTTGGGATTTTTCTGAAATTCTTGAATTTTGGATGAATAGTAAACTACGGTAAAATACTGTATATTCAATTTATCAGTTAAATACACTATTTATGACATAATAAGTGATGTAAGGACACTTGGTTCGAAATCACATGCCATTATTACTACTAGGGGTCACATTAAACAATACTATTGGTTGTCTTGATGGAAATAATAAAATAATGAAATTAAATATTCAAAATTTACCCCTCTCCTCCACTAAACCCCCCCCCCCCACCTCTTCTCTTCACTCCTATAAGCCTTGAAGCTCCTCAAAGTTCTGCCCAAATAATCCTCCCAAGTATCTTCCCCACGTCCTAGAGCTTCTGGTCTCACCCAAAGTCCAAAACCAAATCCCTTAAGAAGGATCTCAAGGAGAAGAGATCAAGAGGTAAACAACCTCTTTTATTTTATTTCTTTTCTTTCATTTTATGTTATTCTATTCCATTCACATTGGCTTGTGTTGGGATATTTCATTAAATATTCCCCCTTACTGTCCATATTATGTATGAATGATGATATATTCCATTCCTCTCATCAAACTATTTTTATGAAATTTTAAGAGACATCGTTAGGCTGCCGAATTTTCGTAAGAAATTTATCAAGTTTTCTTTCATTTTTGGATTCATTTATTTTCTTATTCTTTCCTCACATAATATTAAACAAGAGGCATGTATTCTCCATAATGTTTTATATTCTGGATGTTATAATGTTTATGGAAAATTCTTCACCTTTATTCTTCTCCTCTCCCACTTATTTAAGGAATAAAAACATTGTCTGTGATGTGTCGAATTACCGACATCGTGAACGTTGTAATTACAATTTCCATTAATTATTTCAAGTCTGGTCATGAAACCAAATATATGGTTGAAACAGGTCATAATATATGTGTTTTATCTTGACTAACATTCTGGAATCTTTATACATTCATAATATGGAATGATAATACAAAACAAGTTTATTGAGCACAAAACTGCCAAGCTAAATTCAAGTGTTTTTTTTACTCATCGAATGAGTCATCCTCATGGTATATAACCAAAATCACTATAAGATCATTTATTTATATTTAATTTCAATAATAAACTATATTAATAATTCTGGATGTTTAACCATATTTCAAACCAACTTCCATTCATGAATACAAGTAAAAAAAGCATGAAACCAAGTAAGAAAATGATTCCAAAACAATACAATTGAATCTCTAAAATCCAACAAAAAGGCCATTAATGAACTTAATAAGGTTATACCATATCAATTACATATAAAATAGGTTCTGGATTTATTAATTAATAATATTAATTTGTTTATTCAGGTCTTTAATAACAAGTTAAGAACACCTTCAGCAATAAGGTAAGGTATTTCTAAACTCAATTTTCATTCTTTGAGTTATAAATCTATTTACAAGAATATGTGTGAATGTCATTTTATTGTTTTATACTGTATATCCACTTATATTTTGTGGATTTTAATTTGTCACACATAAATATTTCATTTACTTATCTTCACTCTAATGACACAATCTTCATAAGGGATCCTCTCTCTCACTTTGTTGAAGAATATCCCCTTTGTTGTGACTAACTTTGTATTGTGCACCTAATAATCATTATGTGGTGTACCTACTACCCATTTGAGATCAATTTCCATTTGAAATTTTATTTCTATTAAATATCCATAATCTCATGTCATGGATATGATTGTTTTCTAAACTGTATACCATTTTACATACGGTGTTTATTTGGAAAGTTATTACAGAAATATTGGTGAATATGTATACTCTACTCTATACAGATATTAAAAAGGAATATTTCTCATGTATTGAATCAATGTATAAATAATTATTGGACATACAGTGTAGGGTGGGGCCCGCTACAACCCCTCGATGCATCAGTAGGTCTCATGAGACAAAACAGTTCGGCGAAAAATCCTTCGAGTTTGTTTCCAAAAATCAGACGGGTTTCTACACATAGAGCTAAATCGTTTCAACAGTATTATGTTTTCATGTGCTAGATACATGACGTCCAATTAATAAGCATTCTCTTTATTCATTATCAGTTACAATTATTATCCATTAGGTTTTCACTATAACAAAATATATGGATGCAGATTCATTTTCAGTTTATTAATGGCATTATTTATTCATTTATTCACTATGCCATATTGATTATGTCATCTTGATTATGATTCAATTATTATTGTACTCATGATTCCGCTTTTTTAACCCTTACTGATCATTTGATCTCACCCATTTCATTGTTTACCTTCAACAGGTGATGAAGAGAAGGTCTTTTATTGAGTTCGTGTGGTTGCAGTTTTTAGTTTTGTTATGTATTGTATCTTGTAACCTTTTTTAATGTAATTTGTGTTACATCTATGTATCTAGTTTATTCAAAACTACTAAACTGATCGTTACTTTGGGATTTTCATTCCTTCTAACCATGCCAATATCACAAGTAATGCACCGGCTCCAGCCTAGTGGAGTCGGGGTGTTACATTGGGTATCAAAGGAAGTTTAGTAGAAAACTTGGAAACTAGAGTAGGAAATGTATAATAGGGATCAAAGCCCTAAGGTAGTATATGAGGATTAAAATACAAGAACATCCTGGTATTTTGGTATGGAATAGATTATGTGGGTATTTTAAGCAATAAGTCCTTGTCTGGATACGAGCAGGTAGAGGTGGCTCTGGCACAGATGTATCTAGGGGTAAAACCCAAAAACACACCTTTGAGCTAGACTCGAATGAGAATTGGTGCATGACAACGGGCCTTGTTGTACTCTTGGTTACAACACACCCGAGGGATATTCTTAGGATAATTCATGTTTTCTTTACAATCCATTATGAAGGAGTTAATGTAAATTTTTCCTTAGAGGAACCATGTTTATAAGATTAGCTATGCATAAAATTTCAATCTATTTTGAGTGGTTTTCTATTTGAGATTTATAAACTAATATAGTGTATCCAATTATTTAGAAATGGCGTCTAATGGGAGAAGGGGAATCAATACTTATGGGAAAGGTAGGGATCTCCCAACTGAGCAAGTCAACACAGTCAACATTGGAGCAGATCAGATCATGACCATATTGGGAAAACTTACTCAAGTTGCAACGAATAACCATTCAACACCTATTTTGGATCATTTCATGTAGAAAAATCCTCCATCTTTCAGTGGGACTACTAATCCAGTGGTTTCTGAGCAATGGATCAAGTCCCTTGAAAATATATTCATGGAGTTAAAATGCAATGAAAATGAAAAGGTAGTACTGGAAGTATATTGTCTCAAGGGCGATGTTGATCAATGGTGGTCCCTAATTCAAAATACCACAGAGGAAGAAGAGATAGAGGATATGGAATGGAGGAATTTTAAGGAAATATTCTTTGAAAAATATTTCCCTCATGAACAACAAACTGATATGAAGAGGAAATTCCTTGGCTTGAAACAAAGGGAAGAAGACAGTGTTGCAGAGTATGAGGCTAGCTTTAAAAGGCTAGCCAGGTATGTCATAGACTACATTTGTGACTCAGCGGACAAGATTGATCATTTCTTTGAAGTTCTTAAGCCAAGTCTTCGAAGGGAACTGTCTTCTCAATCATTTTCATCATATGATGAAATTGTATCAAAAGCCATCAAAACAAAGAAGAAATTTTCTAGATCAAATTTTTTCAAAGGAAACCAAGATAAGAATCAGAATTCTAATAACAAAGGAAAAGGCGAAGCACAAAAGAAGGGCAAGGGAACGAATAGTTTCCCATTATGCGAGAACTGTGGAAACAATTATCCCGGGAAATGCTTTAAAGGCAATGGAGTCTGCTATAACTGCGTAGAAAAGGGCCATTGATCTGAAAAATGCAAGGGGAAGAAGCAATTCAATGATGTTCAATTCTACAATTGCAGAGACATGGGACACTATTCAAATGAGTGTCCTATGTTCCAAGGAAACATACCTCAGAAAAATCCAAGAGAGAAAGGGAGAGCCTATGCGATTACAACCGTGGAGGTTGAAGTTCCTAGTGACGTGGTGGCAGGTACTTTAATTGTTTCCTCAAACTTAGCCAAAACTCTATTTTATTCTAGATCATCACATTCATTTATATCCTCTTAGTTTTCCAAGAAAATTAGATATGTCCAATTTGATTTAAGAAAGGAGTTTTTAGTCAAAACTCCCATGGGATGTATCATTGCAACAAAGGCATGTTGACTAGTCCCCCTCCAAACACCAAAACGTGATTTAGTTTCTAGCCTTATCATCATACCCATGACTGAATTTGATATAATTCTCAGTATGGACTGGAAATCAAATTATGATGCGAGGATTTATTATAAGAAAAAGGAAGTTACAACTTTTGGAAATGGTGTATAATCCCTTGTATTTAGGGAAAAAACTTCACCACCTGATTCTTATCTAGAACCACCCCCAGTAGCTCTACTGAATGTAATACTTAGAGAGGAAGATAAACCAATATCTATGGGGGAGGAAATAAATATTCAAATTAAAGATGTGGACATAGAGAAAGTGTACATTGATGTATTTTTAGATTATTTACATGGACATCCTCCAGAGCGGGAATTTGAGTTCTCTATTGATTTAATTCCGGATGCAAGACCTATATCAAAGACCCCATATAGAATGACCACTATGGAGTTAGTGTAGTTGAAGAAACATCTAGAAGAGTTGAGTGACAAAGGATTTATTCAACCTATTGTTTCTCTATGGGGAGCCCTGTTCTTGTTTGTAAAGAAGAATGATGGATCCATGAGGCTTTGCATTGATTACCGGGAAATCAATGTTATTACAATAAAGTATAAGTATCCTCTACCCTAGATTGATTATTTATTTGACAAACTTCATAGAGCTCAATACTTTTCAAAGATTGACCTTTGATTCGGATATCATCAACTACGTGTGAGGAAGGAAGATATTCCAAAGACAACATTTCGAACAAGGTATGGGCATTACGAGTTTACAGTGATGCCTTTTGGACTGACTAATGAACCATCTATTTTCATGGATTTAATTAATAGAGTTTTCAAGGAATATCTTGATAAATTTGTTGTGGTATTCATCAATTATATCCTGGTATACTCAAAAAACTATGAAGAACATGAGGATCATTTGCAAACTATTCCAAAAACTCTGATAAGAAATCAATTATATGGGAAGTTTAGCAAGTGAGAATTCTGGCTTCAATCAGTTTCTTTTCTAGGCCATATTTTCTCTAAGTATGGAATCCTAGTTGATCATGTGAAGACAAAGGTAATCCAAGATTGTCCCACACCAACAAAATATAACTGGGGTATGTAGTTTTATTGGCTTAGCATGTTACTATCAGCATTTCGTTCAGAATTTTTCCCGACTGGCTAACCCGCTAACCAAGCTCACACATAAAGGAGTTAAGTCTGTGTGGACAAAAGAGTGTACAGAATGCTTCGAAGAATTGAAAATAAGATTGGTCAATTCTCCAATCTTGACTCTGTCATTTGGAAGTGATGGATTTATAATATACAGCGATGCAACAAATAATGGACTGGGTTACGTCCTTATGCATAATGATAAAGTTATTGCTTATGCATCAAGATAGTTGAAGACTCATGAGAAAAATTATCCAACTCATGATCTTGAGTTAGCAGCCATAATCTTTGCTCTAAAAATTTGGAGGCATTATCTCTACGGAGAGAGATATGAGATCTATACGGACCACAAGAGTTTGAAATAAATTTTCACACAAAAAGAACTCAACATGAGGTAGAGAATATAGATCGAGTTACTCAAAGATTATGATTTTTCAATACACTACCACCCAGGGAAGGTGAATAAGGTTGTAGATGCATTAAGTATGAAGTATCATGGAAATCTAAATCAAATGAGGATTGAGAGAGATCCTATATTTTTTGATCTACTAAAGATGGATATAGGAATTGTTAAGGAAGGGGAAACATCTTTTCTCTTTAAAATGATTGCTAAACCATCTTTATTAGAGAAGATAAAAAGCTCTCAATCTGATGATGAGAGTCTGAAAAAGAAAATTAATGTTGTTAGGTATGGGAGACTGGTTGACTTCGTGTATGAAGAAGGAGTTCTGAAATTTGGGAAGAGACTTTGTGTTCCCAATATACCTGATCTAAAAAGGGAATTTTTGGATGATGCTCATAGTTCCAATTTCTCTATACAACCTGGTAGCACTGAGGTGTATAGATATTTGAAGGAACTTTTTTTTGGACAACATGAAGAGGAAGATTACTGATTTTGTGTCAAGATGTATGGTTTGTTAACAAGTGAAAGCTGGAAGGAAACAACCTGGAGGAGTATTGAAACCTCTTACCATACCTGAGTGGAAATGGGATAATATCACGATGGACTTTTTCATGGGACTACCAAAGACTCCTATAAGGAACGATGCAATATGGGTCATTGTTGATCGTCTTACCAAGTCAGCACATTTTCTTGCTATAAGATAAGATCTACCACTTGAGCATCTAGAAAGAATATATATTAATGAAGTTGTTATACTTCATGGAGTACCCCTATCAATTGTTTCTGATCGTGATCCACATTTTACATCAATATTTTGAAAAATTCTTCAGAAGGACATAGATACTGATCTTCATTTGAGCACTGCCTACCACCCACAAACTGATGGACAATCATAATGGACTATTAAAACATTAGAAGACATGTTGAGGTCTTGTTCACTTTATTTTCAAGGCATGTGGGATCAGTATTTACCTCTCATGTAATTTTCCTACAAAAATAGCTTCCATTCAAGTATTCATATGTCACCCTATGAAGCATTATATGGGAGGAGATGTCGTACACCAACTTTCTGGGATGAAGTTGGTGAAAGAAAGCTTGTGGGCCCAGAACTTTTTGAAGAAACAATGGAATAGGTAAAGATTATCCAGAACCATATCAAAATAGCTCAAAATGGGCAAAAGAGCTATGCAGATAACCGAAGGAAGGATTTGGAGTTTCAAGAAGGAGATCACATTTTCTTAAAGGTATCTTCGTGAAAAGGTATTATACGATTCGGTAAGAAGGGAAATCTAAGTCTCAGGTACATCATACCTTTTGAAATTATGGACCAAATTGGAGTCGTAGCTTACCATTTGGAAATGCCACCAAGTCTCTCAAAGGATCACAATGTGTTCCATCTGTAAATGTTAAGAAAGTACATGCCAGACCCAATGCATGTACTCACATATGAAGAAATAGAACTAGAACCTGATTTATCATACTGTGAAAAGCCTATTAGGATTCTTGACACAAGGAAGAAGGTATTGAGAAATCAAACAACTCATCTAGTAAAGGTTCTTTGGAGAAATCATAATATCGAGGAAGAAACATGGGAACCAGAGTATTTCATGAAGAAGAACCACCAACATCTTTTTAGTGGGCTTTATTCATAAAATTTCGAGGATGAAATTTCCGAAGGAGGGAATAATTTAGCACCCCAAACATTTTATGGTATGTTTTCATTAAATACATTCTATTAATCACTGTGTTCCTTTGAAACAACACTATGTTATTTAGGAGATAGTCAAAACCTAGCCATGAAATATAAATTTTCCACTTCTATGTTTTGCATTTCAAAAAATGGTCATATAGAGTTGTGATCAGTAAGTCATTTGGAGTCTGATAGAACAAACTTGATTTTTGGGGAATAGTAACAGACCTTTATGAATAGTAATATGAATAGTAAATAATATTATTATTTTATTTTCTTAAGGCAATATGATAATGGGATCTTAATTAATTTTTCAATGTTACATAAAACTAACTGCACTTCAAGATTGTTATTTTTCAAATTAACTATGACATTATTTAAAAATTAAATTAATAATATTTAGAAAATTATTTTTGAAAAATGGATTTCACCTTTGAATTCTACACGTCGAAAAATGGTATGGGTGAATTTTTGGGATTTTTCTGAAATTCTTGAATTTTTTATGAATAGTGAAATACGATAAAATACCATATATTCAATTTATCAGTTAAATACACTATTTATGACATCATAAGTGATTTAAGGCCACTTGGTTCGAACTCACATGCCATTATTACTATTAAAGGTCACATGAAACAATACTATTGCTTGTCTTTATGGAAATAATAAAATAATGAAATTAAATATTCTAAATTTACCCCTCTCCTCCACTATAACCCCCCCCCCCACCACCACCTCTTCTCTTCACTCCTCTAATACTTGAATCTCCTCAAATTTCTTCCCAAATAATCCTCCCAAGTCTCTTCCCCGCGTTCTAGAGCTTCTGGTCTCACCAAAAGTCCAAAACCAAATCCCTTAAAAGGGATCTCAAGGAGAAGAGATCAAGAGGTAAACAACCTCTTTTATTTTCTTTCTTTTCTTTCATTTTATGTTATTATCTTCCATTACCTTTGGCTTGGGTTGGGATATTTCATTAAATATTCCCCATTACTATCCATATTATTTATGAATGATGAGATATTCCATTCCTCTAATCAAACTATTTTTATGAAATTTTAAGAGACGTTGTTAGGCTGCCGAATTTTCGTAAGAAATTTATCAAGTTTTCTTTCATTTTAAGATTCTTTTCTTTTCTTCTTCTATCCTCACCTCATATTAACCAAGAGGCATGTATGCTCTAGAATATTTTATATTCTGAATTTTCTAATGTTTATGGAAAATTCTTCATCTTTATTCTTCTCCTCTCCCACTTATTTAAGGAATAAAAACATTGTCTATGATGTGTCGAATTATCGACATTGTGAACGTTGTAATTTCAATTTCCATTAATTATTTCAAGTCTGGTCATGAAACCAAATATATGGTTGAACCAGGTAATAATATATGTTTTTTATCTTGATTAACATTCTGGAATCTTTATACGTTCATAATATGGAACGATAATACAAAACAATTTTATAGAGCAAAAAAATGCCAAGCCAAATTCAAGTGTTTTTTTTAACTCATCGAATGAGTCATCCTCATGGTATATAACCAGACTCACTATAAGATCATTTATGTCTCTTTAATTTCACTAATAAACTATATTAACAATTTTTTATGTTTAACCATATTTCAAACCAACTTCCATTCATGAATACAAGTAAACAAAGCATGAAACCATGTAAGAAAATGTTTCCAAAACAATAAAATTGAATCTATTAAATCCAAAAAAAAGGAATTAATGAACTTAATAAGGTTATAACATATAAATTAAATATAAAATAGGTTCTTTATTTATGAATTAATAATCCTAATTTGTTTATTCAGGTCTTTAATAACAAGTCAAGAACACCTTCAAGCATAAGGTAAGGGATGGCTTAACTCAATTTTCATTCTTTGAGTTATACATATATTTCCAATAATATGTGTGAATTTCATTTTATTGTTTTATAAATTATATCCACTTATATTTTGTGGATTTTCATTTGTCACACATAAATATTTCATTTACTTATCTTCACTCTAATGACACAATCTTCATAAGGGATCCTCTCTCTCACTTTGTTGAAGAATATCCCCTTTGTTGTGACTAACTTTGTATTGTGCACCTAATAATCCTTATGTGGTGTACCTACTACTCATTTGAGATCACATTCTATTTGAAATTTTATTTATATTAAATATCCATAATCTCTTTTCATGGATATGATTTTTGTCTAAACCGTATACCATTTTACATACGGTGTTTATTTGGAAAGTTATTACGGAAATATTGGTGAATCTGTATACTCTACTCTATACGGATATTTAAATTCATATTGATATTGTATTGAATCAATGTATAAAGAATTCTTGGACATACAGTGGTGGGTGGGGCCCACTACAGCCCCTCGATGCATCGGCAGGTCTCATGAGACAAAACAGTTTGGCGACAAACCCTTCGAGTTTGTTTCCAAAAATCAGATGGGTTTCTACCCACAGAGCTAAACTGTTTCAACGGTATTATGGTTTCATGTTCCAGATACATGAAATCCAATTAATAATAATTCTATTTATTCATTATCAGTTACTATTATTATCCATGAGTTTTTCACTATGACAAAATCTATGGATGCAGATTCATTTTAAGTTTATTAATGGAATTAGTTATTCATTTATTCACTATGCCATATTGATTATGTCATCTTGATTATGATTCAATTATTATTTTACTCATTATTCCGCTTTTTTAACCCTTACTGAGCGTTTGAGCTCACCCCTTTCATTTTTTACCTTCAATAGCTGATGAAGAGAGGGTGTTTTATTGAGAAAATGGTCCATAATTCATTTTTCATGTGTATAAATTTACCTCACATAAATATGACACACTATGTGGTCGATATGACTTGAAGTGTGTGTTTTCAATACAAAATTACCATTTTAGTTTAAAACACACATCAAATATCCAAAATTGGGAAAATGCTCTTGGATTGTTTTCTAACTTTAGGAAAAATATTCATAATTAATTTTTTCAAATTTAGTAACCTCACATCAATTTGACACACTATGTGGTCGATATAACTCAAAGTGTGTTTTTTCATTACAAAAGTTTAATTTTAGTATAAAACACACATTAAATATCTAAAACTCTAAAAATGAGATTTTATTATTTTAAAATTTCATAAAAATGATCCATTATTCATTTATGATGTGTAGGAACTTACCTCACATCAATCTGACACATTATGTGGTTGATGTGACTTGAAGCATGTGTTTTCAATACAAAAGTGCTATTTATGTTTAAAACACACATCAAATAGCCAAAACTGAGAAAATAAGATAGTATTGTTTTCAAAATTTAATAAAATAATAAATAATTCATTTTTTGTGTGAGAATTGATCACGCATTAATATGAAACATGATGGGACCAATATGGCTCAAATTGTGTCTTTTTAATATAAAGGCGACATTTTAGTTTAAAACACACATCACTATCCAAAACCTATTAAATGAGATTAGATTCCTTTCAAAGTTTAGAATAATGATTCATAATTCATTTTCATCATATAGAAATTGGTTTCATGTAAATCTGACACACGATGTGGTCTGTGTGACTCAAAGTGTATGTTTTCAATATATAAGTTTCGTTTTAGTTTAAAATTAACATCACATTGCCAAAACTAAAAAAACGAGCTCAGATTATTTTCTCATCATTTTATCTATTATTAATTAATTTATTTCCTTTTAATTTTTCTCTTATACTTATTTAGTTAATTTTTATAGTGATAATTCTTGAAGAAAACAATAAATAGTGTGACAGTTGAAGTCATGTTCTCAAAAATCAAGTCCTATTCAATTGCATCCCATCAGTAGTGAGTTTCTTATCACCACAGATGAGATCCAATTCAATAGGGTCTTCTTTTGAAAACAATAATAAATGGTGTGACATGTAGAAATTAACCACAACTCAATCTGATATAGGTGTTCCTGGTATTACACAAAGTATATGCTTTTAGTTTAAAATTGAAACTTTTTGTTTAATTTATTTATTTATAGTATTACTAACATAAAAATTGTTTTATTATAAAGGATAATTCTTTTTCTCAAGATGGTGTGGTTTTTTCGGGAACTAATAGCATGGTCGGGGGTTTGGGGCCAAATACAAATTAACATTAATGTTTCTGGATGTCTACGATAATTTTTACTTACTCATGTAATTGTAAAAACCAATGTTTGAAATGTCTATAATATTGTTTTTTTCTTTTATTTGTGTTTTGAATTTTATTTCAATTAAATTTTATATTTTCTCATATATATTTTTCTTCTATAGTGTGATATAATTTTAACATCACACTATAATGGTATTCCCCTTTATCGGTTCTAAATAAAAGTACTGATAAATATTGCATTTATCAATGACTTTTTTAGCACTAATAAAGTATCCCTTTATTAGTGAAATATAGCGCTGATAAAAGCCTAGGTATTTTAATCACAATCTAATTTTCAGTTCTTCTTTTGTGATAACAAAGGTCTTATTTGTAGTAGTTTTTATTTATTTAATTATTTCAAAATATGGTTTGTAATAATTATTTAAAAAATGATGATCTACATATTATCTTTTACATCGTTATATATATAAGTTCTTTCATGCCTAGATAAAATTTATTTATCTATAGTCCATATTCCCTATATTCGATCATTTTTGTGCAAGTATTTTTTATATAATGATAAGTATGATAGGTGATGTAGTTCACACCTAGATTTGGCGACGTACCATACAGGAGTTTGACACATTGGATGGGTGAGTGCTTCAAATTGAGTTTCATGCATCATGACTCAAGGAGTTACCCCAAGGGTCTAGGTTCATACATTATTCACTCAATAGATCGACCATTATTATCATCTCATGATCTTGTCATTTAATTTAATTTATGAATGATTTTTTGTTTTATGTATCTATAGTTTTATGCGTGATCACATAAAATAATAAGAGAGCATGTGTAAATAAAATTAACATGCATAGTCAATCTTTTTTCAATTTATTTCATTATAAATATCTAATTATGGTCACATAAAACAAGAAAGTATAAATATAAATGGATTACATTAACCAAGAATAACAAAATTCCTCAAATAAATATTAATACAAAATTTCTTACAACACTTAATTTTGAAAAAAATTGATTGTACGAGGTGTTCATCAGACATTTTTAAGGGTGACTCCTACTACTGGGTAGTTATTATGAGGGTGGTGGGTCAACATAAATATAGTTAGAAGAAAATAAGTAGTCATATTTAGCTTTTTTTAACTTTAGAGGCAAGCGTTAAGCAATGTACGGTTATCGTTTATAGGAGATGGGACTCCACTCAACAGATCAAGGAGATGAGAGTTAATACAGTTGACCATCTAAAAGCCTATGACTCTATGAGTAATGTAATATCCAAATATTGGACTATGAGGAGATTTTTTAAGTATCCTGTTAGGTCCACAAGGCTGAATACCCTGAGAGGGGGGTGAATCAGGGTATGACTAATTTAAAATTAACGCTCGTTCTGATCTTGTTTTGCTGTTAAGAAAAACACTCTTCTCTCTCTTTCCTGTTGCACAAAGTAAACAGAAAGTAAAGCATGCACAGGACACAGTAATTTTACTTAGTTCTCCGCAAAGGGCTACGTCCAAGGAGCATACGCCGACAAGTTACCGGTCGTACCAATTCCACTAAACTTCAATAGCTATGGATTACAATGTTCGGGTACAGTCACTCTGTCCCAGGCTCACTGCCTTTGCAAGGTTTAGGGTCAGCCCACTACTTTCCCAAGGGTCACTCCCTATTTCTCTCTCTCTGTCTCACTGCCGGTAGAGAGGATCACTTTCTTCCTCTTCCTAAGCTCACTGCTCTGTGTAGGGATTCACTCACAGTTTATAGACCTGTAGGTCTCTTCATTTTAATGAAAGAATGCATCCTCAACTGTAGATAGATGCTCTATTGAAGTCCAACTTTCATCCACTAATGAATACCTCTTTTCCCCTGACCACTGGGCAACAACCTTTGGAAATTACCTTCGCAAAGCACCCTACTTCGCGAATCTCCCAATTTCGCAAAGCTCAACAAGCCTTCACGAAGCTCCTGCATTTTCGCGAAGCACTCTTGCGAAGCACTGCCGCGAAGCACTACCGCGAAGCTCAAGCCGTCGCAAAGCAATGTCCCTCGCGAAGCTATCTAAGCCAACGTGGAGCTCGTAGGGTTCTCGGAGCTATAATATCCGCCGCGAAGCTCCTCTTTCGCGAAGCACACTGGCTCCGTGAACTACCTTCGCAAATTGAGAGCAAAGGATATTCTCTGAAAAATCTCTCTACTTCTCTCGAGGGGGTCGGTCTCTATTTATAGGCGATTCCACCGACCTTCGTCCCTTCTGCGCGAAGTCAACACCACGTCATCTCAAATCGTGAAGCTCCAAAGTTTCAGTAGGAATTATGTCCAAATCGCGAAGCACCACGGAAAGATTCCATTCGCGGAGCTTGACGTAGTCACGAAGCATTACCTTCAACATTCCTTCGTTCCTTCGTCACGAAGCTCCCTCACAAAGCCCTTCACCGCCGCGATGCGCTTCAGCCTCTGCCGTTCGCGAAGCTTTGACATAATCGTGAAGCATCACCGCCTCCATTTTTTCGGTCTTCGCGAAAACCAATACATGCATCCTATCTTCGCGAAATTCATGATTTTGCCATATTAAATTATGCTCTTCATGGAAATCCTATTTTCGTGATGCTCACCAAACTCCAAATTTTGGACCCCAAAAATTTGGCAAACACTGGGAAACGACACCACCTTGTACTACTCTTTTGTACCGCCTCCAGATCGTCCTTTCCTTTTTCATCGTTATTTGTCAACAAGGATTGTCAACAACTTCTTGGGAACTTGAAAAATATCCATGAAAACCTTCTTTGTCAACAAACCCAATCAACCCAAAAAAACTGCAAAGTTACCTTGAGGGATTTTTGCCCAACATATCCTTTCCACTTGAATACTCAAGCAACTGGTATTTCTAAATCTAGTAGTTGAGGGATACTATGATTTTATAAAATGGTGTGAGACATTTAAGATAATAAAATCTATAATGTATAATAACTCATATTCAATATAAAAGTAATAATATTATTAAGTTATATTTTGTAGATGAATTCCCAGTAATTCCAAAATTTCATTGTGATCTATAATGAATAAATTAAATTTCCTGATTGGTATGAATTTATAAGTATAATATAGAAGCTTGAAAAAAGTACTATGATATGAAAATAAATTTAATTTGTTTTATTCCCCACTACATGTTGATCCACCTCAAGAAGTGAGGGTGAAAAGAAGAATATAGGAGAGACATGACTTATGAATTTTATATTTACAACATAATTTTAGCATCAATGTCTAATGAGTTGTGAAAACAAAATCAGGACATGGATATCTTCACATGTTGTCTCGTCTCTGAGAAGTCTATGAGTAGAAAGTTAAGTCATAAATGAATGTGATGATGATTACACTAAACATGTGTAAATTGAAAGATGTATCACAATCATTCATTACATCCCATTATTATATCATTATCACCCTATTACTCTAATTCCATTTAGGATTATAAAATGGTCAATATAGATAAAATTATTTATTACCTTTTGGGTAAGGTTCTATAAGTAGATAAGAACTTAAATAAAGATTAGTATTTAGTTATTAAGGTGGACTATTTGAAAGAAAAAGAGAAAATGTCAATAGAAAGTGTGGAACTAAAAGAACCTTAACAACATCCATCATGGAAAATATGAAAATAATAATATAGTAGGTTATTTTCTTCATATGTTTTGAGATAAGTCTATCAATTATTAAATTCCATTTTTTGAAGTAGAAGCAAGCAGAGGCTTCAACATAGTGTATATTCATAATAATCTTTGATGTTTCTATTTTAATTCTTGGGTATTAGATACTGAATGTGTTTCAAACATTTATATAAAAATATAGTAACCAAGTATTGAAATTTTATAATAAGTAAGGTGACTTACCTAAGTGGATAAAAAATCATGATTCCTAATTCATTAGTGAGAATTACACAACTTTTAATTTCCAAGTTTAATGATTCTAGTTAAACTACTACTGACCATTACCAAAACATTTACCCACGTTTCCATTGGGAACAAAAATTCATTATTCCATTTTGTAATACATGTTGTTTGTGATGAGTCATACTCTACTAATAGTTCAATATTTCCTAAATCATTAAAAATAACTAATGAATATAAAATGTATAAATTAAACATCCAATTGTGGAAAGATGGTTATTTGTCTAGTAAAATTGAAAGTATTTTTCAAAGATAAACCCAATATGGTCTTTAGACTCTTTTTAGGTAAAAAAACTTAGGTATTATTGATACAATTAATTATATATATTTTAATAAAGAAACCTCTGAAAATAAAGGTAATACACAAATCTTTCAGAATTATTTCAGTTAAGAGACCATGAACAATTCCAATGAGAAGCTATAGGTAAATTCATATACTTCATGTAATTCCTTTAATATTTTTATGGAATGTAAAATTTAAGAAAGAAATATTCATGGTTAGAATATATGAGTTTCGTCATGCCATTAATCCAAATAATACATCAACCATGCATTCATCGATCATTATAAGAGTGGATTTATTCCTAAACTCACATTTCCTTATACACATCAAAGTTGTGATGGTAGTTAAAGGATGATTTTTTATGAGTATTACATGAATACATTGATCATTAAAATATATCATGAAGTGATTCCTAAATTCACATTTCCTTATACAATTCAATTTCATGTTGTTAATAAAAAGAGAATCAATGATGATATTTAATAAGCATTAAAAAATCCTCCATTATATTTGGATATGTGATTTACAAATAGAGTTTTTAACCCATAATTATATTCCAATTATAATGAAAAATGGATATCATATGAGTTATAATATGAATTAAATCCATTATGTTATAATCCATGTGTTTAAATGTAGATATTTTTTATGTATAAATCAATAAACAAAATTACATCAAGAATAACATAGTGTGTATCTAAGGTAATTATCCTAGAGGTTTCCAATAATATTTCAGAAACCCATAAGATAGAAAATTTATATTCAAGTGATAGAATATATTTATATAAATGGTTTCACATCACTATTTGATATAATGGGAGCAAGATTGAATTTTTTTTAAGTCAATTTCATATATGTGCAAGTATTTATCATAGGAACAAGTTCCAAAATATCTTATAGAAAAATAATATTTGAGAGATATATACTATACAGGTTTATTAAAACCATAGTGGTGGTTTTATATTTACTGTGGTGGGTGACATATTTTTCTATGATAATATTAGATCTTGAAGGAAGTAGTAAATGGAAATCATCTATGATTGACAAGATTATATGGATTCAGTAAAATAGATACCATGTACCATAATAAAGTTTGTATTTAGGAAGTTTTTCTAATTGATGTAAATTCATTGGTGGGTATTAAAGAGAAACTATACATGGATGATGAAATCTTGGTACCAATAAGGCATGATTGGTTATAGAAAATCATCATTCTTAAATCCATTTGAATTCTACTTGTCATAGAAACTTTCTATGATCATTATATTAACCATTGGATGTAAAGAAAACCTTTCTTGGAAGGTGTCTATATGACGCATCCAAAAACGGTTATTGACACCATATAAATTCAATATGGAATGAAAGTTGTAGAGATATATTTTTGGATTAATTAATTAATTGTGATAATATAATATTCATTTGGAATGAATGTATGTCAAGTTTCTACAAGTGGTTAGTGGGAGTGGCACAATTTCTAAGTATAATATGTTGAAAACTATTATTAGTCTTATATTTAGTTAAGAATGGGTTGAAAGAGACTCTCCAAAGATTAAATTTAAAGTATCAACCTAAGTTTTAAAGAAAAATATTTACTCCAATATATATATGGGTTAATTAGACCAATCCAATGTACATATACTGACAATGTATTGGAAAAATTCAAGATAGAATTGTTTCTAATGTCACGTGGAATATATATCTCGAAGAAGACATGTATGATAAATAAGAGGAGATTAAAATAGTAAGTATAATTTTATATGAATATATTATGGATCTAACACATATTCCATGTTAGGTACTAGATATTTCCAATATATGCTTTATAGTAAGTAAATATTTTTAAAATTTAGGAGACCTTCATGGGAAGTAGTCAAAAATATCCAATTGTAATTGAGAAAGTACAAGGGATATGTACCTGGTACTTAGAGAGGAAGGAAAACTAGTTATAAGGGGACACAAACCGGTATTCTGATGGAAATATATGATCTAATATTTTAGTTAGGATAAGTAAATGAGCAAGATAATCTCATTCAAGCCTATGGTATCCATATATAAAAATATCGATTACGTTGGGGCTTCTAATGCATCTCAATAAGTAGTGTAAAATTCACAAAACAATATTCCAATTCTTATAATCATACCTAGTAAGTAAAGTATAATCATAATTATAACAAGATTACTATAATTGACTAAACAATATGCAATGTTTAGACAGAGTAAAAATGTATGATACTCAATGATATCATCTCTTGGTAGGATTTACACAAGGAGATTCGGTCACAATTGACAAAGTATCCATATAGAAAAACCTAGAAGGCCCGATGACTAAAGTCATAAATCAGAAAAATCATGATCTTATCATGTGATATATAATAGGTTGACTGTTATCAAGTTGGATATAGTACAAGTTAGAGTTTTGTAAAAGTGGGTTCCCTAGACCCAACTTGAATATTACTTTTCAATTAACATATCATGTATATAGTTATTTATGCATGATGTATTATTACCATAATAGTGTCTACACTTATTATCCCACTAATTACATGGTAATGTCCTTAGGTTATTTTTGGTGTCATCATGTTATATTAATTCCCATATATAATGATAACCTTGATATACTATAACATTAATCTTTAACATATGTATTACAGTATAGATACATCATACTGACTAGACACAGATGGTGTTTGAGTATCAGGTGCTTAGGGATAATAAGTATTCAGAATTCTTATCATGAAGTTCACACTTGGTAATCTCAAGTAGATGAGAACATGAATATTAACCTTCAAATAGAAACACTATATGTTTTTGGTGTCATTGGTAGTTCTTATCTATGAACACGTGTATTGGTCGCTCGAATTGAGATCATTATTAGTGTTTATCATTTTATTAAATGTTTTGATGCACTAAAAAAATTAAGGAATTTGTTTCATTGTGAGGTGGCTTGTGTTGGGTGAGTCACTGGTGGCATGACACTGATTGAATGATAAATATAGTTTTTATCACATCCAAAAGTATGGGATGTATCGAGCCCAATTGACCCGGATGGTAGTACCATTATTAAATCCATGGCCATAGTGATTAAAGGTAAGTCTATCTCATAAATTAAATTAATAATAAATCAAGAAATTATGATGACACAAAGTGTACATCCTACTTTATGAGATATTGTAAGACAAAGAGATAATATTACATGGAATGTGTTCATATGAGGTTTTCTTTACTATGACTAAACCTTATCTCCTTAGGGGTATTGATGGGTTTCTATAACATTCTCTTTATCTATGATTAGTACTCATTTCTATCAAGATAAAAACCTATAGGGTCACACACTAAGAATATTCAAGAGTTCGGCCTATTCTAAGTGAATAGGAGCTTAGTATATGGTGGGGTCCACCATAGGTTCAGGTGATGTCCGAGTTTGACTGATCAACAATAAATAAATAAATTCAATATTATTCATGTTTATAATAATAATTTTTTAATTTATTACCTCATTATATTCACTAGTAATGAAGTGGATACAAAATAAATATTTTTCAAATGGATATTATTGTTCAAGGTTCGTTAAGTATTTAATGGGATAAGCGAGTTGATTTAATGACTCAATTTTTATCAAGTAACATATATATGATGTTACAAGTATGAGATAAAATTTAAATGAAATTTATTACATGGTTACTTAGTCATTTATTTTCATTGATGGATTATATTAGAGGTTTAAGTTACCTGGGGGCCTAAGTGCAATTTTTGGTACTTTACAACTACCTATATAATACTTGAGAAACAAAAATTCATGGGTCTATTCATTACTTTTAATTTAAGATCATATCTATCATCTCTTTCAAGTTCTATAGTGATAAAGAAGATATTTAAGCACCTTGATCCAAGTTTTTCATCCCGAGTTGAAGGTATGGTGCTCAGGCGATCACAAGGATGTCAAAAGTGACTTTGATTATCCATGATAGAACCCAGAAAAACAAATATAGATACACTAGTAGGATATTTAATCACATGTGGATAATCTATATTCTTTTGGGTTTGGTTCCTTCGAGCTATGATCTCTGGCAGCGAGTGAAATGTGATTCCAATCGAAATCAGAAGTTGTACAGCTTCGATTTAATTATTCATTTTTAATTATTCATGATTAATTAAATTTCACATGATCCATTTATGAATATGGTATGGGGTATGTCAAATGTTATGTTTTGACACAAATTTGTTCCTAAAAGTTTTAATATACTATATTCCATGATTCCACAGATCCTAGGTTTCCTTTACCTCATGAGTATATTTGGTATCCCAATATAAGAATCCTACTCATGCTAATCATATTATTTCATCATAACCTATAATACTCTATGATGAAAATTGGTTAGGGATGACTCAAATTCATACTTTTAGAGTCCAATTTTCATTTCACTTCACAATGTATATATACGTACATATATAGCCAATTTAAAAAAATAATAAAGTGAAGATTTACTTTCTTATAACATGATACATTTATGGTCTTAAACTCATTCAATAATTATAATAAAATCATATAAAGTCAACAGTAAAAATTATCATATAATATAAATTTATAGATTATCCTTACATGTGTTGTACTTTTAGGGGTTTTGTTAAACTTTTTACATCCTTGTGTGATACCTACCTATATATATGACTATCTAATAAAACCATCCCACTAAACTATTTAGTGAGTAACATCTATGAATTAAGCTAGTTTGAATAATTATGAGACTTAGGAACCATATTCCAAATGTTCAGCTCCTTTAACATATTTAAATTCCTCGACTCCACAACATATAATGTTGCAATGTCAATAACTTTTATAGTCTACTTAAAACCCTTTATAAGTTCATAATCATCCTCCTTTAGAACTAATTCCATTGAAAATTTCCCATGAAAGTGGGATTTCGCTTTAATTTTTGACCAGTATAATCCTTTATTTATAAACTTTGAGCTTCCCAAAGTCTAAACATACACCCACTAACCACTTAGAAACAATATTACTTCCAAAATATCATGCTAAGGTACACAAAATCATTTTTATAGAAAATAAAAATTACTTCCTTTTAGTTTGAATATTTAATAAACAAAATATTGTTTCCATATTATATATGGTATTCTATGTGTTTATATAATTTTCTAAAAAGAATAATTTATTATTTAAAATATTCCAATAATAGTGGTGGAATATCAATTACTCATATTTTTACTAAAATCTAGATAAACTCATTTATCCTAGATAAAAAGACATTTACCTTTTTATCCTTTTAAATTATTATTATATAACTTAATGAATCATAAACCACTTTTATAGAATCCATTATCTCATATTGTTTATAAAAACACTTTGTTAAAAAACTACACCTCGTATTATATAAGAAAAATGAGATAAATATACACATATTTTACTAATATCCATCTAAGATTGATATATTTCTTGACATTCAATTCCATGATTTATCAACCTTTTGCTTCGTTATTTGAATAAAACTACAAGATATATTAATTCTAACTTTTTCCCAACTTTTTTATATTTATGAAACTTTTAGAGTATATATTTGGTATCACATAACATTTAAACCTAAATAATTAATTTCTATAACACTTATACATAAAATTGACATTCAATGGAGTTTATTAAACTCCATTAGGTATCACATACAATTCCATCATATGGAAAAATTTATCCTTCCTGATAAATATAGGCTTCAATGACCATGACTGCTTACTTAAAAAAAATTAATCTCCAACTAACTTTTCTTCTTATGATTTGAACTATAACCCACTTGTATTGTTAACACATAACCAAAACCTAGACATCCATTCCCTAAGTATAACTATCCTCAACACTTTGAAAATATAGAGAAAATTTTTATTGAATTCATTAAAATTTCTATAAATTTTTTAAAAATTACCATAGAATGAATTCCACAAGTAGAAAAATACATAGAGGATATATTCAGTCTCACCTGGTTATTAGAATACTCAATCACAATGAGTATATAACTAATTAATAAATTTAATTGGGTTATTTTTCATCTAATTCATGTAAAACCTTAATTGAATTATTTTATGATTATCATAAGCATATATAATTCCTTATTAAACAACTTTAATAGTAGGTTCCTCAGGTAGGTGTTTCTCTAATACAAATAATTTTCTTATCTTAACAATAATTCTCATGTTTTTATATTAGTCTAAGTAGTTTCTTAAAATAATTTTCTTCTTTCTATAAGATTGATTTCAAATTAAAGTTTTATGATGATAATTTTATTCGTCTACAAGTATCACATTTTATAAACATTTAATAATGAATTTTATTAAATTTTCTCACACTAAAATTATGACCCCTTTTAAACTCATCAGATCTATTTGTGATCTAGGATCCATATTTCACTAAGTAATGATTCATGATTATCATTCCTCTCACTACTTAGCTATTTAGGTAAGCCATTAAACAAATCATATAATATATTAATCTTGGATTATTGAGTGTAAAACTCTTTTTCCAATCCATAATATTGGTAAATTCAACATTATCCCTAGATTATCCAAAATCATAACGTTTCTCAAAAAAATTTATCTCAAAACTCAAAGAAATATTTGGTTACTTAAATTCTAGTGTTATAAATTTACACCATTACTTACACAAAATGATCCATGGTTACCCTACATTGGTAGAGCCATCCTAGTTGAATGATTGAGGTATTAAAATATGTTTTCTATAGAATTTATCTAACTTTTAATATTTTTAAGGGTAATTTAATCTCACTATCTTATCTCATATAATACTTTAACATGTAATATTGATTCTAGTGATTTATATTGGAATCTTATTCCTTCCACAAAATCAATATTGTAACACCCCTTAGGTCACTGGTATATATTATTTTAAGTTTTATTTATCCTTGGGTGAATTATTGGAGTTCTTGGGATTTGGGAGTCAAAACTAGGAGTTTTGGGGGAGGCAGACCAGGGCGCACAGTTAGCGCACGATTTTTTCAAACCATATGTAAACTGTGTGAGGGGTTATGCAGTTTTGATAATGTGGTTTTTTTGGTTTGATAATGATTTATCAAACTATGTGATATTTTCTAGAAAACTGTGTGGCCTGTTTTGGGTGGAAAGTGGAACCTGCATGGTTGACGTACAGTTTTCCTAACCATGTGACCAAGTTGTGCGACCTTTTCCAGTTCATTAAAAATGGTGAAATAACCAAATTTACCTTGTTGGTTATTTATGTTTTTAGAGTTCTTTTTCCTCCTCCATCATATATAGCTTTTATCCCTTGTCCATGGATCTATCCCCCTCATTTCTTGGTGATTTTCTCTTGGAAATATTGGCATTTATCTTGAGGTATGTTGATTTCATCTATTTATTTCTTCTCTCCCCTCCTCAAGCCTTACTCTTCTTTTTTTGTGGAGATGTAGAACCCTAGGGGTGGTTTTGGATGAATATGGGGTTATTAGGGAGGTTTTTGTATTTTATTTCTTATTTATTAGGTTTGTGAGGCCTTATTATACCTCATCCAAGTGGTCTTCATCATGGGATATGAGCTTTGGACTGAATCCAAGGTGGGTCTCTCTATTTAAGGTCATTTACCATGTAATAACTTTAAATTATGAATCACTTTTGGTATTGTTTGACTAAATTTCCATTTAAATTATTTATTCTTGGTGTGTATTCCATGTTTTATGTGTTTCGTGTATTTTTATTGCAATTTTGTGTTTAAAGTGAGGTTTTCAAAATTTTTGTGGCTTTTATTACCACAAAGTGTTTTATAAAATGGATTAAAGAGGTTTTTTAATATTAAATGGATTTCTAAAGTGGTTTTATAAATGAATTTACCTTATAATGGGTTTTTCTTCTGAATTGGGATTGTTTTTTATGATATGGATTGTGTTATAGATTTTTCAATGTGAGAGATTGGTTGTGATGTGTTTTAATGGAGTAGCACATGGGTTAACTAGGGTGTGAGTGAGCGGTTTGTCTGAGTGACCCAATGAAACTTGGAGGGAAGAACGTGAAAGCTTCCATTTTTGATTTTTTTTGAGTGACTATGTGAGCCTTAGATGGAGGACCTGCAATCCTTTCTTTTTTTTCAAGGTATTGAAATATCCTTTGGGTAGTATTACTATGTGAGCTTTCATATTGGTTTTCGAGATACCATGTAAGCTCTTGGAGTTTGGCCCGGGGAAGACCTTGTGATTTTCCACTACTTAGATAACTAGCATAATTTTTTATTCACTCACATTATACCATATGGTTAGAACACCTATGTACACTTACTCAAGATATTTTGGATTTTATGCTTTAGGTATTGGATTAATTCCATCTTATGTAATGATATGTATTGTACTCATTTTTTTATTTTCCATCTATATGATTATGTAATGTTGATGTTATTATAACCTTTATTGTAAATTTTTAATTATTTTTGATCATGTTGTGCCTTATGTCATTATTTATCTAATTGATCCATGTTTGAATATTATTTTGGAAAACTGTGTTTTGTTTTAAAAAGAAAAACCAAAGGATTTTTAAAGGTTTACTTGAAATTGTTTTGTTTTAAAGTGGTTTAGCTTTGAAATTGTTTTTTAAACTAGTTTTTTGGTTTTCATGGGTAAAATACTTAAATAGATTCATGGTGGTATCCTGTTGGGCTTTGTTCCTCACACCCTTCTTGGTCCCTTTTTGGGCATTTGTAGATTTTGTTTTTCAAGACACAGATAAAGGAAATGGAACTGTGTACTGGGGTGCATCTTCTGGAGTATTGTAATCCAGTGTCTTGTAGAGAAGATGTGGTATCATAGGGATGGAATCATTTTGATTAATTTTTTTCATTTTGTACCCATTGGGATATACTTGAGCCTTGTTTTTCATTTTTTCCTTTCTTTTGATCTTGGGTTTTTTATTTTGATATTCTATATATATGACTATTATAGCATATTTGTAATTAATGTATATCATGGTATATAGTATCTTCTTGTCTTATACAATTTAATTTGATGATATTAAAATGGATATCTCATTTAATGAATGGTTTAATCCCTTTTACTAGTGGTGAAATCATTCCCAGGTGCTAGTTGGTTATTCTAGTGCTTATCACCAGCCCATGGTGATCAGGAATAAACTTGAGGTCATGTAGAAGGCCAACTCAGGTGACAATTCAGGTCAACCCAGGTTAGTTCATTACAAAATGGTATCATAGCAGAGATTTTTTTGTTATTTGGGAGCCATTTGTAGTTTTGAGCTATGATCGTCAGTGGTAGTTTGGAGATAGAACCATAGGGACTCAAGAGGTAGGAAAATGGGAGTTTCTGGACAACTCTTCTTCATGTTGAACTCCAAGTTTCCAATGGTGGTTTGGGATTGTGGTTATTTTTTGTTCCTATTTAGGGGGTATTTTTCTGATGTTTTTTCTCTTTCTTAGTTGAATTTTCTTTTGATACCCATTTTTTGTTTTTGTTTTTGTTTTTGTTTTTGTACTTTTGTTTTGATTTGATGTTGGATTGTGATTAATGAAGCTTATTATTTGTGTCTTGTATACAATGCCTCATAGAAGGACCTCATCGAGGCATAGAAAAGGTAAAGATAAGAGTACCCCATAAGAAAACCTATCTTTTGATTTCTATTTGGTGGAATTGGTGATTCTCATGATCCAAACCTTGAGTCAAATGGGTATTCATGAGCATACATTAACTATGGATCATGCTCAAGAGTTTTTTGAGACAAAATTCACTAGTTTTTCATGGAAACAAGGGACCCAATTATCCTGATGATTGGTAGGACTATATCAAGAAGATCTTTGAGTTATTGAAGACCCCTAAGACCTCTAAAGATGTATTTTCTATGTATATAGTAGAGGGACTGGGTAGGAAGTGGTGGAGTTGATGGTGATTTAGGGAAGGTATGAGGATCTCATATGAACCACTTTTAAAGTGGTGTTTAATCAGAATTTCTACCTAGATAACTTGATAATGGTAAAGGCCTACGAGTTTCTAAAGTTGCATCAGGGTGATTGTTTTGTAATAGAGTATGTTTTTAGATTCACCAAGTTGGTTCATTTATCTATAGATCTCCTAGAAAATGATTTCCTCAAGGCTCAACCTTTTGTGATGGGTTTGAGGCTATAGATCATATCTATGATAATTCTTATATCTCTACCACCAATTCAATGGTGTTTGACAAGGAAGCAATGATAGAAGCATATTTTACTAGAAAGATAGGTCTCAGTGGTGTTCCTTCAGTGGTTTGTAGCTATAGTTCTTCTTCAAGACAGAAGGTGGTGTGGGATGAATCTTCGTGAGGTAGTGGAAGGAGTGTCTAGTAGTCATTGGGATCAACTCCTATTGTTTCTATAGGGATTAGACCATTTGTCTATTATTAGTGCGGGAAGATAGGAGAAACCAAGAAAAAATTTCTAGAGTCTCTAAAAAAGTGCCACTGGTGTAGGAATTCAGTGCTTGTACAAATATTTTTTTAGTGGTATTTGCATGGGAGCAGTCTATGATCTATTTTCTCAAAGGGATATTATGTGCAGTCAGATACTTCTAAGGGTGGAGGATCTTGTTCTCATGGAAATGTGGATTCTCACCAAGAGAGTAAGACATTGTGTGGTACTAATCTAGGTTTAATCTACATAGAAGAGGTTTTTCTAGAGGACATAAATTCCATGTCATCCACAATTTGATGTGTGGTGTTTATTACTTATTCTTTGGAATCGATTTAATTTAATACAAGTTCATCCCATTATTTTGTTTCACTTAAGTTGGTTGATTCCTTTGGTATGTGGGCTGATTTGATTACCTGCATCATGGACCTTATGAACCCATTGTGTAGGAAGAATAATCAAGGTTTCAAGTTCCTTGAGTTTAATGTTATGGTAACTAGTGTGGATTTCATTTGGGACTTCCTTGT
The DNA here is from genome assembly GCA_963277665.1 of Viscum album. Taxonomy (NCBI): domain Eukaryota; kingdom Viridiplantae; phylum Streptophyta; class Magnoliopsida; order Santalales; family Viscaceae; genus Viscum; species Viscum album. Next base: position 617,979,993 of record OY728136.1, read on the forward strand.
TTTGGACCTAGATGTTTTTTACCTCATTATTGGAATGAATTGGTTGATTAGCTTGAAGGATATATTTTACTACTATCATTGTATGGTTCAGTTACTTACTCATGATGGGAGAAAGAATTTCTTTCAGGGAAAGTGGTATATGTGTTCAGAGATGGTGAGGCAAATTACTTCTGATTTGGGTTTGATCTCATGCTAGTTGTCCATATTGTTTCATGAGGCTGTTTAGAAATGTTCTTCAGGTGAACTTTCAGGGGTCATGGACCAGTACCCATATATTTTTATAGAATATTTATCAGGATTTTTTAATAAGAAATAGGTCAATATTATTATTTATATACTTCATGGGATAAGCCCAATTTACCTACCATCTTGTTGGATGGATTAGGAAGAGATGAAAGGGTTAAAGTTCTGCTTGAGGATCATAAGGGAAAGGGTTTTATTCACCCCAGCAAGTCACCATGGGAATCTCTATTTATTTTTGTAAATAACGAGGATGGTATCCTCTAACTTTTCATATAATAACATAAGATTAACTAGGTGATAGTAAAGAATAAATACCCATTTCCCAAAATTGATGATATGTTTGATTAGATCAGAGGGTCCCGTTGGTTTTTAAAAATTGACCTAAGTTCGGGGAACCACTAGTTGAGGTTCTAGGAAGATAATATTCTAAATACCACCTTTCAGAGTTTTTATGGACATTTTGAGCATTTAGTTATTCCATTTTTGATTTAAAATTATTCAGTTGTTTTCATAGAGCTAATAAACCAGATATTTCCTAGCTTTTGGAACTCTATCTTGGTCATGTTTGTACATGAAATATTGGTGTATTATAATAAAAAGTAGTAGTATGAATACCATATAGAGGTTGTTTTTAGTTTTTTGAGAGATAATAAACTATATAAAAAGTTCACCAAGTACCAGTTTTGGATTCAGTAAGTGAAGTTTCTAGGTTAGATGATTTCTGAGACAGAAGTTTCAGTGGATCCAGAGAAGGTTTGGGTAGTCATGTCTTGGGATTAGCCTAATAATGTGTTCTATATTTATATTTTTCTACATCTTTTTTTGTATTTTGGGAATTTTTTTCATGAATTATCTATGATAGATTCTCCCTTGATGGCTTTTACTAGGAAAGGGGTGAAGTTTTAGTGGTATGAGAAGTGACAAAGTGCTTTTTAATAGTTACATACCCATTTAACATATACTCCTATATTGATCCTTCTTGAGACCATGAGAGCTTATGCAGTTTATTATGATACTTCCAATGTGATTTTTGGGTGTGTGTTAATGCAGGATAACCATGTGGTGGCCTATGGATCATAGAATCTATAATCGTGTGAAAGGAATTATCCAACCCATGACATGGAATTGGAGGAATACATAAATGAACTGAAGATGTGGTGACATTTCCTCTTTGGGGATCATTTATAGTGTATTCAGATCATAAGAGCCTGAATTATATTTTCACTTAGAGAGACCTGAATCTCTAACAGAGGTAATAGGTGTAGTACCTTAAAAAATTTTATTTTTGAGATTTCATATATTTCTATTAATGTAAATGTGGTCCCTAACATGTTGAGTTGGAATCTTCTAGTGTAGTATATTCAGGAATTAGTGGATAATTGGGGTCTGATGTGATTGTTTTCTAATCTAATACTAGATAGTCATGTATACATAAGGAATCTATTCTTGTCCAATGTGTAAGTTATTATAACTCTCTTCTATTAGTTTAGGATTAAGAATAAATCTAACCTTGAGTTCTAACGTATTATTAGTGATTTAAATTGTGGGGATACCTTAGGTGATTGGTCTCAATCTCCTAATGGTTCACTTCTATTTTGAAAGTGGATGGTCCTTTATTTGAGCTTGGGATTTAAGGTGAAGCATGAGGTTCATAATTCTAGTTGGGAAATTCGACCTGAGGTGAAAAAAATGTTTTACACCTTGAGGGGTCGATATTGGTGGCCTGGGATGAGAGGTATCATGGCAGACATTGTTTCTAGATGTTTTAACTACCATGGGATCAAAGATGGGCATCTGAGACTAGCCGGGTTATTAATACCACTTCCCATGTCATTGTGGTAGTGGGATGTGATTTCTATGAATTTCATGGTCAAGAGGCATCTAACCCAAGTAGGAAAGATTCCATATGGGGGATCATCGATCATTTTATGAAATAATCCCTTTTTATTTCCATCAAGGAGTCAACAAAGGTAGAGGACATCAGACGCCTATATGTTTAAGATGTTTTTTAGATTCATGGAGTTCCCTTGGAGATAGTATTAGACCAAGATTCTCATTTTACATCTCTCTTTTATAAGGGAATCCATGATTCTTTGGGAAATCATTTGATTTTGAGCATCACATATCACCTACAGATGAATGGTCAGTCTGAGTAGACCATCCGGACTCTCGATGATATATTGTGGGTGTGTGTTCTTGATTTCAGGGGTCCATAGTAAAGAAAAATTCCATTGGATGAGTTTTCAAAAAAAAATAGTTATCAATCCTTGATCAAGATGAACCTATTTGAGGAATTTTATGATAAATCGCTCAAATCCCCATTTTTTCTAGGCTGAGGTGGGAGAGAATTATTTTTTTAAACCAAGCCTTGTCTAGGAGACAAATAAGATAGTTTGGATGATTCAAAATTGGATAGTGATGAATCAAAGATACCATAAGTCATTTTCCAACCATATTCATCATCTGTTGGAGTTTCATGTTGGTGATAAGAAGTTTCTCTAGGTATCAGTTCAGTTGGGATGCCATCGCTTGGGAGAGAAGGGGAAGTTAGTTCCGTGTTACATTGGGTTGTTTCATGTTGTGTAGAATATTGGGAAGGTAGAATACCATTTGGATCTTCCACCATGGATGAACTCGATTCATGATGTCTTCCATGTCTCCCAGCCAAATATATACCATCCCGGCCTATCTCACATACTGTAGTGGGAATATTTTGAGTTGGATCCTGATGCAACCATGGTAAAGCAGTCCATTCATATTATAGATGTTCATAGAAAGGTGATTCATGGGATGGTGATCTCATTAGTCTGTGTAATCTGGTATCACAGTGGTGGTATCCATGAGAAATGGGAGTGGGGAGGTTGGGTGAGGGAGTAGTGGCCAAACCTATTTTCTTCTGGTAAAGAATCTGAACTTTTGGGGGGTAGAAAGTGGCATGGTGGAGAGTTTGTGACACCCATCAGGTTACTGGTATGTATAATTTTTATTTTTATTTATTTTTTGGTGATTTATTATAGTTCATAGGTTCCATAGGTCAAAATCAAGAGTTTTTTGGGAGGAATACTAGGGTGTGTGGTTATCACATGGTTTTTCCAAACCATGTAGAAACCATGCAAGGGGTGCTTCGGTTTTGAAAGTATGATTTGGCACTATTTGAGCACAATTTTTTAAAAAATGGTACAACCCTAAGCAAACTTTGTGGCCTATTTTGGGTAGATAGTGGTGCCCGCACAGTTGGAACATGGTTTGCCTAACCATGCAACCAAACCATGTGACCTTGTCCAACTCATTAAAAATGGTGAAATTATTAAATTTACCCTATTGTGTTTTATGTTTTTGGTGTTATTTTTTCCTCCTCTAGTGTGTGAATACCTCATCCCTTAACTGTGGAGCTCACTCCCTCTTTTTATTATGATTTTCTCTTGAAAATATTGGTTTATGTCTTGAGTTATGTTGATTTCCTCTTGATTTTTTCCTCCTTTCTCCTTCTCAATCCTTATTCTTCCTTTTTTGTTGAGATATATAAGCCTAGGGGTGGTTTTGGTAGGAAATAGGGTTATGATGGGGGGTTTTGGTTTTATTTATTTTGGATTAGGTGTGTTAGGCCTTGTTCTACCACATTCTAGTGGCCTTCATTGAGTAAGATGATCTTTGGACAGAATATGACGTGGTTGTTTCTATTTAAGAGCATTTTCCATGGAATACCTTTAAATTATGAATCAAATTTCATTTTTTCATTAAATTTACATTTAAATGATTTAATATTGGTGTGTATTCTATTTTTTATGTGATTCATGGATTTTTATGGAAATTTGGTGTTTAAAGTGGGGTTTTCCAAATGGGTGTGGCTTGAATTCTCACCAAGTGTTTGATAAAATTGCTCAAAGAGGTGATGTGATATTAAATGGATTTATAAAGTGGTTTTAGAAATGATTTTACCATATAAAGGGGTGTTTTTATAAATTGGTCTTTTTTTCTTATGAGATGGAATATGTTATATCTTTTTTATGTGGGCACTTTCTTGTGATATGTTGTCATGGAGTAGAACATGGGTTGATCGAGGTGTGAGAGAGGGGTTTTACAAGTGATTGTATGATCCTCAGAGGGAAGACTATGTGAGATTCATTTTATTTTGTCTGAGTGACCATGTGAGACTTGGATGGAGGACCATGTGAGCCTTTATTTGTTTCCAAAGTATTGAGCGAGCCTTTGGGTAGGAATACCATGTGAGCTTCCATGTTGGTTTTTGAGAAACTATGTTAGCTCTTGGAGTTGGGCCTGGGGAATACTACATGAGATTTAACTACTTAAGTAGATAGAATACTTTCTTACTCAATCATAATTTACATTGTGTTTAGAGCCTATTTTTTCACTTACTCAATCCATTTTGGTTTATATGCTTTATGCATTGGATTAGTTCCATTTGATGTGATAAGATGTACTATGCCCATTTGTTTATTTTCCATTTATAATGTTATGTGATGTTGATGTTATAATAAACTTTATTGTTCCATTTTTATTATGTTTGAGTGTGTTGTGACTTGTGGCCTTGTTTATCTAATTAATCCATGTTTGTAATTTTTTTGGAAAACTATGTTTTGTTTTAAAAAGGAAAACCAAAGTAATTTTAATGTTTTACTTGAAATTAGTTTGTTTTCAAGTGGTTATTATTTTTCGTGGGTAAAATCCTTAAATAGATTCATTGTGGTGCCCAAATGGGATTTTTGCATCACACCCTACTTGGGCCCTTTTTAGGAATTTATGGATTTCATTTTGTGGGGCATAGGAAAATGCAATGGAACCTTGTACCAGTGTGTCTCTTCTTGATTTTCTTCATCCATTGTTTTGTGAAGGACATATGGTCTCCCAAGTATAGACTTGTATGGATACATTTTTTAGTATTTTGTACCCATTGGGTTTTACTCGGGACTTTTTTGGAACTTTACCCTTTCTTTTAATCTTGGGTTGTTTATTTTGAGATACCATGTATATGACTGTTGTGGCATGTTTGTACTTAATTTATATCATTTTTATGGTATTTTATTAACTTATACTATTGAATAAGATGATATCAGGGTGTCCATCATATTTAATGGATGGTTTATGCCTATTTACCAGTGGTGAAACCCTTCTCAAGTGCTAGTTGGTCTTAGTGCTTGTCGCTACCCTGTGGTGATCAGGAACGCACTTTGGGACGTGTGACAGGCTGACTCGAGTGATGGGTCAAGTCAACATGGGTTGGTTCATTACAAATATGTTCAAAACATATTGATGTTCACCTTTTTACATAGCTCATGTACAATGCAGAGTTGAGGAAGAATAAAACTAAATCCATTATCATACCTAGCATATGCATGTATGATAATTTATATATACATTTTAAAGTCATTTAAACTAAAGTACACATAAAATATTCATAATATAAACAATTTATATTCATGAATAATGAAATTAATGAAATATGTAATTGAAAAAATCATAAATTTAACATGAGATAAAAAATTTATAAAAAATCCATAAAATAAAACTAATTATAAATACATTATAATTTTAGATATTCATTATGAACAATCCATAATTAAATAAATATAAACTATTGATATTTAAATATAATATGAACTCCTTCATATTATTAATTAAAGGAAATTTAATTTAAATATAAAATACTAAATGAAATATGACATTTTATATTCCAATTTATAAACTATTTATATAATCAAAATATCTTATATTAATTATTGTTTAAACCTTGATAAAATAACTCATCCAAACTTATTTTGATGTGGTTTAAATATTTTCTCAAATAAGACCATTAATTTGAACAATTAAATTTATTAATAATGAAAAATTAATACTTAAAATATAAACCCATTTATATTTTGGAATTATTTTTTAATTTATAAATATTTTAAAAATTACACTTATAATTTCCATATAAATAATTATATCTAAATTATAAGTCATACCATATAATTTTAAAATGTATTTTAATATTAACAATTAATATTTATGGAATATTTATTCAATAAATGTTTTATAAACATTTATTAAATAATTATAAAAAAATTATAATTAAATAATTTATAAACACCTTTATAAATAAAAAATCTCATTATAATATTTTCCATAATTTATAAAAAAATATAAATTATTTAAATCAATTCATAATCGAATTTAAGGAAAACCCAATTTTTCTTTCTAAGCTATATTTAATGACTCCCTTATGCTATCAACAACCTGTTACGACTGATAATAGGACTTTCATAGGATTAACTAATATTGTAAAGCCTTGTGTGATATTTACTTAGTTTAGAGTTGTCTTACATGATATTAAATTGGAATAGGGTGATCTATATAGGTATAAATTGACACATTAAGGTTGCATGAGAATAATCCTACATTTTGTGGGTTTACTTCAAGTGTTATATCTTACATGATTTTCACTATCATATGATATGGGGACCCATGTAAGATGAATCTTGGTGCTCATATAGGATTAACACTATGGTGTGGCGATCGTAGGTTACGGCCTGCATCCAAGTTAGATTAATCATGTGTTTCACTGATCTACATACTATGAATTTTCATAAGATTCATTCAGCATTCCAGGAACCTATATATTATTTAATGAAACATCCTTTATGATATTAATTATGTCATAATGGCACTGCGATACTCATTTTTTAAAACAACAATCATAACTTTATTTTAAAGGATGATTTCAAGCATCAAATCACATGGTAAATCTCTAATACCAATATTATGTTTCTAAGGATAAATTTTTAGAGAATCTAGTATCATAAGAAATTAAAAAACCTGACAACCAAGTACACTATCTGTGAATACCTAAAAACATGCTCCTATATAAAATGAAGAAACTACATACCTTTCGCCATAAATGGCCACTTCTCTTTGTTCTTCATTAGTGTTCTTGTTTTAGTTCACTAAGGATCAATCAAATGTGTCCTACCTCCATGATGTGTCCATGGGACAACATAAATCACCTGATGCTCCAGTAAGATACCCTTACCTTCCATGACATGATAGTTTCATATAATGTAATAGAAGGTAGTAGAGAGAGCTCAGGTATAAGAGTATTGGAAGAAGAGAAGCAGGATTCAATGAATTAGTAAACCTCGTTGTGTGGGTACTAACTATATATAAGTATTATCAAGGATCCTCCCAAGTGAACATACATTAACTCATATATTATGACTTAATGCATGTGGTTACATTAGTTGTAACCCTTGCAATTATTTATTCATGCATGAATTTATCTTATAAATGATACTTCGAAACTACCTTAATAATTATAGTCAATATAGAAGATAATATTAATGATAATACTTATAAAATTATAATTCCATGCAAAGGAATCTTTATGATATATCCATATCATGTTGAACTATATTCCCAAACTGAGCAATATTACATACCTCAATTTTTATATGTCATATCATATGATACATAAATATTGTACACTATGATATTATTGTGAGTGGGTGCCTTATACCCAAATCTATTATATAATTTTATTACCATTACATTTATATATTTTTATATATGCATGTGTTTATTATTACCATAATAGTGTTGATACTTATACATCCATTGTTTACATGGTAATGTCATTAGATTACGTGTCGTATTAAAAGGTTATAGAAGTTACTAGCTATAATTAAATCCTCAATATACTATGATAGTAATATCAAAAATATTTCCTATAATGTAGATACATTATACTAACATGACATAGATAATGTATGACTATCAGGTTTCAGTGTATCATAAACATTGATACTTCTTCTCATGAAGTTTTCACTTGGTGATATCAAGTAGATGAGATCATAAGGATAGACCTTCCAATAGGAACACCACATGTTTTAGGTGTCCTTGGTTGTTTCTATCTATAAACATGTGTATTAATATCCAGACATGAGATCATTATCAATGTGTACCATTTTATTATGTACTTTGATGCATGGAAAAAAACATGACATTGAATTCATGATGAGGTAGCTTGTGTTGGGTGCATCATTGGTGTTATGGCATTGTTTGAATGATCAAGATATAATTTGTCACTTATGGGTAGAGGAAGAGATATCTCATGGGCCTGAGTTTACCAAGATAGTAGTACCTTCATTAAATCCATGTCCATGGTACAATAAGGTAAGTCTGTCTAGTAAGGTCATGAAATATATAAAGCAATAAAAGGATTATGACACAAGTGGGCATCCTACATTATGAGACATAATGAGACAAAGATATTATATTACACAGAATGTTTTAAAAGTATGTATTCATAACTATGACATTACTTATCTACTTAGGGATCATTATTCATTATTATAATCCACTCTTGGTCTATGGGTTAGACCACTTATATTGATATAAGAACCTATAAGGTCAGAGACCAAGTTTATAAACATGTTCCATCTATTTGAATGAATAAGTGTTTAGGATCAGTCGGTCCTTGTATTCAGGGGTCAGTGAATGTCTGAGCTTTATCAATCATAAGTAAGAATAATTCAATCATTACACCGAAATGAATGTTTATCAGTGGTTTTTTAGAGGCTGTTTACTAAAATGCTACTAAATTTTTAAAAAAATAATTTCACAGTGGTTTTTTATAAACCACCACTAAACAGTTAAACATTTTTACAAACATGACAGTTTCCCCCTCCCCTAACAACCCCGACACCCTGACACCCCTGAAACCCCCACCCGCCTTCCCCCACCCTGTCGACTCCATGATTCCCTAGCCTCATCACTGTCCATCACCACCTATCGCTGCCACTCATCGTGCCTCACCTCACTACTCCTCATCGTGCCTCGCCTCATCGTCCCTCTCCACGCATCGCATTTCCATATTTCACTACCAATAATTAGTATGCTTGCATTTATAACATGATTCCATCTTTTATGTCCTAATATAAAAGATAAATGTTACATTTACATGATTCTGTATTTATATGGCCATATATGATTCTGTGTTTTGTGATTCTATGATTACCTCTATTTAAACTAAAAAAATCCATGTTAATAATTTACCATTATGAAATGATTTTGAATGGAGGTTACACTTGTTCATAATATAAGATAATTTACCATTATAGCACGGTTTTGGAAGGAGGGTACCCTACTATTATATGAGATTTAAATTATTCTTCTTTACTAAATATGAAATTATGTTTCTTTAATTTACTGGTTTTGTTATTTTCCCTCCTTAGTAGACTTTGAGAAAAGGTTACCTTATAAAATTTTATTTGGTCCATACGATTAACCTAGGAGTGACCTGATGCATGTAAGTATGAGTTATATGTTTTCCAATAAGAATGTTGATGCATTATAGTGGTTTTAAACATATTTTTTGCATCACCATGTATGAAATTTATTTTTTTCTGTCATTACATATTAGGAAGGGTATAAAACACTACATGACACTTACATATGCATATATTATTGTACCACTAAAGATGTTCAAGAAGGATAAGTGGAAATCATTTGAGTATTTTATACCCTCAAACAAAATGTGAACTTTAATTGTTTGTGTAAACATTATATATCATTATTCATTTAAAGGAAAGGTCCAAATTATGAATGGTGGTTGTTGAAGAAATTTTAAAAGAAGAGTGTGAAGAGAACGATCGGAGTTGACACTAAGTACTATTTTGATGGATCTGGTATCCGTTTATTTACTATTTTTTTTGTAACCTATTTCTATATATGATTAACCTAATTTGAGATATTTAACAATGTATACGTATGAATCTTCTCATATATTACATATATATCATTTTTGGATGTGTGTCCATATGATCGTAGTTTCTTTTCTATTTACTCTCTATATAAGGAATGGTTTTTTCATTTTTTTTATTCATTTATAATTACCTCATTATCTATGTCTTATAAAAATTATTCAATAAAATAGATAGGATTTTATAGGGGTCCCTAGTGGGTCCCTATTGTATCACTTTATTCTTTCCTAAGAAATGGGAGTAACCTAACAGGGGGATTCTGACTCTGGATTAGGTTTCCATCATTGTTCTTCAACCTCACATACATTTTTTCCTCATTACTTTTGTAGTTTATGTTTATACTAGTAGAACTAAGAAGTTGAAAATATTTTAGGGTCACAATACTTGGACCACAGGGCTACATATAGTTTATTATCATAATACTCAAAATATGAATCTTAGTGTAATTTCCTAGACCATAGACTATGGTGCTGAAAATAGTTTATAGTCATAATTTTTTGACCTAAGTTGATCCCCCCAAGAGTGGATTTTATGAAACTGGAGGGTTTAAAACCAACAGAAATGGTCTTCCTATGAGGACCTACACCAATCAAAAGAATATAGGGTAATGGAATAAATAAATTGAAATTAGGACTTTAGGAACCTATGGATTAATGTTCCAATGATGGTGGACTAAAAATGGGGGAAAACATTTACTCATAAAAAATCTTACCCTATTACTTGGGCATGATGACCCCTATGACTAACAAACATTTACTCATAAAAAATCTTAATCTATTACATGGGAATCGACATGTATAGTTTTCTAAAACCACTGAAACTCAGTTCATCCTCTTAAAACACAGCACTTTCATTATGACATAGAGATACCTGAATTTATATTTCCACTAAATATCATAGGACTATCCTATATAATTTTACATCTATCATGAAATATGGAAAATATTTTTTCAATAAAACCCCTCATATATGGAATTAATTTATTTATTTCACATCTTACTCCAACCAGATAAAAATATGGGGTATGAAATCTTGTATTCATTATTGTCTCATGGTGAAACTCAATTCTATTTATATGTTACCTAAGACATCACCTCTCACTATTTATACACTATATATCCTAGCTGACTGTTAGGCCTTCAAAGTTCCTCACACCATGGGATTTGTCCTTTTGGATTTGACTATTTTTATATGATACTCCACCTATCAACAATTTTATAATTTACCACGGGTTTTGTGTCTTTTTTTTGGTCTTTTTCAACTATATATCAACATATTGAACACAAAATTCTTTGATTCTTCATTTTAGACCTAGAAAAAAATTTATGTCATTTTTTGATATTTTATAAATACAACAAATATTTGGATGGAATCCTAAAGAGAAGTCTATACAACCAGTTGTAGTAAGAAGGAAATAGAAATCCTTATTTAAAATGACTCATTATTTATCATTGTTATGTATATTTTGTTTGTTATTACTATTCATATGTTATCATTTTTATTTTTTGGCATAAATTTTTTGAAATATATGTTCTAAATTTATTTTTATTTTATTAAATGATAGGAATTCCAAGGAGAAAGTGTTATATTTTTTCATCGACCACACCGACATATGAATATCCATTTGTCTCCCACCCTACAGCATCTGAGACACCATCTGTTTTCCCCCCTACACCATCTCACACACCCTCTATGAGCATCCCATTAGTAGCTCAGTCGAATAATTCCCATTAAATAGCCTCAACAGTGAGGGAGTAGGGTGCCACTCCTAGTTATTCATAGGGATATTGGAGGTTTACTATTATAGGTACAAATTTTAATATGAATAAATTTATTGTACTTTTTTTATACTAACTATTTGTTCATAAAATATAGAAACAATGAAACTATATAGAAAAATATGAAAAGTTCATATGTATGGAATATGACTGGACTAAAGATAGTTGTCCCATTTGATTTCTACGGGGTCCTTATAGATGACGCTGAACGATTACTTATCCATATTTTAGGCCAACTGACCGTGGAGTCGGTTTCCCTTCTGATTATATATGATTATTGGAGGAATATGCCTTCATCTTGGAAAAAATGAATTTTTTTATTCAAAAATAAAGGTAATTTTTATACAATATGGTTTAATTTAATGTCATTATTTTATTAAATTATAATATTTTAAAAATGAATTTCTATGAACATATGTTTTTCCAATTTACGGTTGCTGATATGCTAGCACGAAAGTGGACATTGAAAAATATGAGCAAGAAATTGAAAGAATTTAAATGAATATTATGGGGTGATGTCAATGATACTTCATTGAGTGCTCAACTGATGTATGACAAGGTAGCCAATGGGGTACCTAGAGAGCAATGGGAATTTTTTATTGACAGACATCATGATGAGAAGTACGTGGTATTTAAATATATATTATTATATTAATCTCATTTTAAATTTATATATGAATACTAAAAGGATATGGAATTTCATACATTAAAATTAAATTACATTTTATTTATTTTAGGGTCTTTCAAGGATGAATGCATCGATTCGGGCTAAGCAAATCATCCCTCACACTGTAGGGTCAAAGAGTTTTTCTAGAAGCTAATTGACTCTGGTAATCTTTTCATTAGTTTAAATATTTATACAAAAATATTATATATTTAATATATTAAATTTTTTATTTATCTTTTTTTAATATAGTCACAGAGTTTAGGGCACCAATCATCCCGAACAGAAGTGTGTTTGGATGTTCATAAAAATCTGATGGGAGTTTTGTTAACGAGTCTACCAAAGAATTTGGGGTATGAATTAATTTTTCATTATAATAACTTATTATCAGTTGTCACTATGTTAATATATATTGATTCTAATATGAATGATATTTTATTTATAGGTAAATATTAAAGAACTATGGGATTTCAATCTCGCACAGTCCTACTCAGTCTCCCAGGATAACCGAGTTGGTAAAGTGCTTGGGAAGGAGCATCCTGGTCGAGTGTGTGGGATGGGTTTGGGACCCTTACCATATAAGGTATTTAGAAATCCATTGGGTATTTAAGATTCATCTACTCTTATTTGTATATGATATAATCAGAGAGATTTTGTTTCTATGCAAAATGTAATTCAGGAACAGGGGTCTCAAATATCCGCTTTGTAGAAAGTGTTGGTTGATTTATATAAAAAGACAATCAGATCTTTCCTTTGTAATATTTCATCAATTATGGGTGGTGAGAAGGTAAATCACACAACTTCAAAATAATTTAGTTTACAAACATTTATTGGTTTTAGGTTTAAATATAAATATACAACTTTATTTAATTTTTAATATAATTGTCTTATAGGTGCTGGTATAAGGAAGTAGAGATGGAGGTGGAGAGGGTAAAAAGCAATGTTTATCATTGGATAGTGATTAGTGTTATTGTTGATGTGTTGGAAAAATATGGAAACAAAGAGTTTTTTCATGTATCATGTGTGGAAGAGAGTAGTCACCTAGCATTTTAATGACATAACATTTTCATGTTTTCCCATGTCTGATAAAGGCATTGGAATTTGATATAGATCGATTATTTAGTAAGGTAGTGAGTCTAGATTTTTTAGAGTATGAAGTAATCTATGTTCCATATGGAAGATGAAGATATTTAATATTTTCATTTGAGTTATGTTATTATGTGTATATTAGTATTTTGGACTAACTATTGTGTTTTCTATTTGATTCATTTTATTTATGTTGAAGACACAAGCCCCACATCTATGTTATTCAAGGATGGGGCCCAAAAATGTTGGGTAGACCATTAACCACATTCTAAATAAGAGAATGATCACTTATCACAAGTGATCCTTTGAGGTTTGTGCCCTAGATGGTAGGTGATTCTATTTTGGCCATGCACCATCACTATATGGGAGAATAAGACTTAGAGGATGATGGGGATCCAAATTGAGGGAAACCTAAATTGTAGAGGAAAACATTATGGGATTTTTGAGAAGATTTCAATGCTTTGGGAGCTACGCCACTATGTGCTTGAGCACATTTAATGAGCCTATATATAAGAGAGATTTAACCCCATTATTAAGGGGAATTCCCTAAGGTTGTTCATTATTTGGGGTGGGACTATGATGTGAGATTTTGGCATCTCTTTGTATCCCATGAAACTTAAAATCTAGCCATATGTAGTTTTGAAAATCAGTGTGGAATATGACCATCATTATAACTGAAAGTCCTCTCAGAAAATCCCTAGAATATCAAGCTCATTACATACTGGTCCAATATAGTCAATGTTAGGCTATTTAGTTTAAAGTATTATATATCATAAGTTCGTGCTATGTAGTTTGAAGGCTGAAAGCTTAGAAGTTGGTTCTATACAGTTTAAAGTCTAAAATTTAGATCTATAAACATTATTAGATGTTTGAGATGCTATTGTTTAGATTATTCTATTATATGTTCTTTGTACATGGTTTTTTTATGAAACATTGTTAGATTGTTAAATAATGAACATTGTTATATGGTTTATATTATTCTGTTATTTGTTCCCCGCACATGGTTTTTTTAGTGTACTAGTACTAGGGCTGCAGAATCTGCAACATTTTTTATTTTTAAATCTACATTTAGTGGGGTTTAAACCGAATCTAACGTAATGAACCATATTTAGTGGCAGTTTAAACTATCACTATAGGTTTATATTTTCTTATCGGTAGCAGTTAAAATCACTTCTAAATGAATATGAATTATTATTTAGCAGTGGTTTCAGTAGTTTTAGCGATAATTTTAATGTAAAAAAAATTGAAAAATTTAGTAGTGGTTAAAACTGCCGCTAAATACATTAAATTTTTTTCACATTAAACCACCTATAAAACAACCAAAATTTCCTCTAAATATATTTACTATGACACTTTCTAGAAACTGGTTCTAAATTGAAGAAATCACTACGTGTTGGATGTCAACACCTGATTTAGCATCATTTTACGAAACCACCATAGAAGCATATGGAGGCGGTGTAACCCGCCGCTATTCATTGATTTTCTTGTATTGAATTATATTATTAAATTTTAGAATAATTGTGATTGAATTTATTTCTCAAGTTATTCACAAGTTGTTCGATCATAAAAGTGAATACAATAAAATATAATTATTCAAACGAACATAGGATGTTCAAGGTTCATTAGATTATTTAGGGAGCTTACGGGATGATTTAATGGTTCATATTTTATCACATAACATTTTCTAGTGTTAAATGTGAGTGATAAAATATTTTTAACTTTTATGAAATGTTTATTAAGTCATATGTGTGCAAAAAGGTCTAAAATGATAGTTATAATTTCTAGGGACAAAAGTTAACTTTTGGAGTATAATATAGGTTTAAAATATCATTTTAGCCTATGTAATAGGAAGATATATCATTTAAAATAATTTAGTGAGATAATATCTTCTATACTCATATCAAGTTCTTAGAGAGAGATTCTGAAGAAAGAATAAGGTTAGGTCGATCATGTCTTCTCGATCAAGCCTGCATTCTTTACATGATCAAAGGGAAATAATAAATATCTTTTATTTAAAGCACTATCACTAAGAAAATTTAGATTTATGATCCAAGATATTTTTTCCACAAGTTTATTATCTAGAGGATGCCTAGCTTGATGTATTTTATCCACAACGTGTCGATAATGAGTGAATCAAACCAGCGACTTCAAATGAACAAGGTATTATTTTCACTTTCATTTGATTTTATTTTATATTCTTAAATTGAAATAAATGTAATCCTTTATGAAATAGGAGAAATTATTTTTTGGATTTGGTGTTTTTAAACATGAATCCAAACCCAAAATTTTAAATTGTGTGTGTTTCATGCTTCTGTTGCACCCTAGGTTCCTTCAACTAGTATCAGGGGGAAATTATAATTACGTAAGTCAAAAACTTTTAAATTTAAATTAAATTTTTTATTATTAGGAAATAGGGTTTTGATATGGTCCCAACACAATAGAAAACATGTCGATCTGATTTCGTATCTCCATGATATGGTTGATCGAAGATCGATGGGTTTTGTGAAAAAATTGTGATTAAAATGAAAGTTTTACTTTTTTTATTCACTTTAATGAATACTGGTGTGATTTATTTTTAGTCAAAGTGTGATGTGAGTATGTTACGAGTTAACTATATATATTGGAAGTTGTTTGGGGTAGTCTATTGGAAATATAATCTTGTTGTGGAATCTTAATTTAGTATCCAAAAATCAAAAAAGGAAAGAAACCCAAAGCTTCCATGGGAATCTCACTCAAATCTTCCATGGGAAGATCAACCAAATCATCCATGAGAAGCACACCCAAATAATCCATGGGAAGCTTACCCAAAGATTCTATGGGAATATTACACAAATCTTCCATGGTAAGCTTATAAAAAACAAAAAAACATAACATGTTTTGACTTTATATAAATATATATATATTATATATTATAATATATAATATATAACATAGATATTATATTTGGGTGTGTTCCCTTAAAGGGATTCCCCATCTCGGGATGGACCAATTTGGTCTAAGTTTGATAATCCCAACTCATTTAACCCATCGCAAGCCCTAAATTGATTTCTGAGGATCTTCTTTAGGTCCAAATAGACCCAAAAATTTATGAAAAAAAATCAGAAATTAAATTTAATTGAATGTAATTTAATAAAATTATTTAAGGTGTTGTAGAACATATATATAATTAATTTAAATTATTTTAATGAAATTTAATGCATTAAAATACCCTTAATTTTAATTTTAGAAAATTTATTTTTACTTATGCAATATAATTGCATGTTGACTAATCTTGATTTGAGAACAACCTATACATGTTTGGTTTATTATTTATTTAATTTAATTATTTAATTTAAGTTTTTAAAATGTGATAATTATTTTATTTTTATGATATGCACATATTAGCTTCATATTTAATTTGTATAATGTCCTACATTTCCACATTTAAGTGATAAAATGTATTTTTTTCACCCTAAGTACCCCTCACCTACGTGTGAGTATACATTGTCAAGATCAAAGGAGTTAATGGAAAAGTGGTTCTAGTTGAGAGCCAGTGTAAACCAAATAAGTGAAGTGCATGGTTTTTTTGGGTGCTACAATTCATGTTAGGTGTTCATGTAAGGAATTCCCCTAGGTTCAAAGTTAATCCATTATTCTCTTGATGGATTAACCAATATTTAGTGTCACATGATCACGTCATTATTTATTTATTTTATTATTTGAATTTGTATTTATTATGTGTGATTACATATTATAATAATAAACAAACATGAAAAGATAAAATAAAAAAGTTTTTTGAATGTTTTCTATTTAAAATCATAGTTATATTGTGAGTGTGATCACATCAAACAAGCAAGCTAAATAGAAAGGGATTTGATTTTCTAAGATTAAATTTTCAAAATCCCTCAATGAAAATATTAATTCATTAAATTCCATCCATCGCTTGAATTTAGAAACAAGCAATGGTTTGAGGTACCCATCATTACTAGTTGAGTGCATCTCTTACTATCAGGGAGTTCTTATGAGATTCATGCATTTACTTAAATAAAGTTTGACAGAAAATATTAGCCACAGGTAGCTTTTTTCAACTTTATAGGAATATCATTAAACAATGAAAAGTAATTATTTGTAGAATATTGAACTCTACTCAACAGATCAAGGATTCATGAGTTAATTTGGTTGACCAGTCAGATGCATACCATGAAATTCTCTGAGTACTGGTGCAGTCGTAGCTTGTAGAATATAAAGATATGATTCAAGGATCCTTGCCACTATAATACTCAAGAGGTTGGGTATTCTTAATCTAGTAGAGGGATTATAGGATTTGATAAAATAGTGTAAGACATTTAAAAATCTATAATTTAAAAATGTCTACTAGTAATCAAGATAAAGTACTAATATGATAAGTTTATTTTTTCTAGTTCAAATGGAAACCACCACCAATTCAATTTCACTGAAATCAATATTAGATAGATTGAATATCATGACTGACCATGAATTTCAAGAGTGGTATAGGTTCTTTTTCATAGTACTGGGTCATGAGAGGAAGATTTATGTGATGGGATTCCTAATTCCTACTAATCCCCCTCAGGGTGAAAGAAAGGAAGATAAAGATAAATACAAGAATCATATAGATGATGCATTGGATGTTTAGTGTTTTATGTTGTCATCTATGTCCAGTGAGCTAAATAAAATGAATGAGGACAAATATTCTTTCCAAATTCTATATTATCTCCAAGATTTATACCAGGAGATATATCAATAAGAAATATTTTAGATATCATGTTTTATGTATAGATTTATTCTAGCATAAGCAAATAAATAAGTCCCTCGTGTACTAGGGATGATCAGGTACATTGAGAGGTAAGAGTCCCTTGGTTTCAAACTGAACCAAGATCTAGCAACTAATCTAATTCTTTCCTCTTTACCACATAGATTATGGACTTTCATTTTTAATTATAATATGAATAACATGAATAAGTCACTCAAATATTTTTTGGATTTAGTTATTCAACAATATAAGGATATAAATAATTCCAACTCTTCGGTCCTTATGGTGAACAAGAGGAGGAAAGCCGAGGCTAAAATGTAAAGGGATACATCTAATTAAAATAAACTGATGCACCCCCATTTAAATAAGATAAAGATACATATGGAGATAAATAATCAAGAATCATACTTCTTTTCATGTGGAAATAAAGGACACTATAAGAATAATTGAACAACTAGGAAGAAGAAGCAAGTTTATGATTCTTCTTGAGGTATATTTTTCATTGAATGAAATCTGTCTATTTCTAAAAGTTGTGTATTGGATACTACATATGGATCACACATTTGTATTCAAATATAGGAACCAAGTATATTCATGAAAATTTAAAAGGGTGAAGTTGATCTCCAATCTATAAATGGTGTGAGTCTATCATCTTTGGTAGTGGGAGATTATCATATTACCTTTCCTAGTGGGGTGGTTCTTATACTAAATAATTGTTATTATGTACAATTTGTTACTAGAAACATAATATTAGGGTTGAGTTTAGACACTATGGGATTTTATATCATGTTTAGAAATAAATATTATCTTATGTATAAGGATAACATATGTTATGGTATGGAACATCTTAACAATGGGTTATATGTACTTGAACTAGAAAATATAGTATTCAAAATCAATGAAAAATGCAGTGGGAATGATTCATATCCTACCAACCTATGGAACTTTAGGATAGTTTATTTAAATGATAATAATTTACACAAACTAAATCAAGAATCTTATTTATAATCATTGGAGTTAAAACCCTTGGATGTATGCCATGCTTGTTTATAAGGTAAAATGACCAAAGAATCTTTCAATGGGAAAGGATAAAGATCCAAAGAACCATTATAATTGGTTTATACTTATGTATTAAGTCCATTTATTATAGAGGTGAGGTGGTTTTCTTCATTACTTTTACCAATGAATATATTAGATATGGATATATATACTTAAGGAGGTATAAGTTAGATTCCTTTAGTGTGTTTAAGAAATATCATAATGATGTAAAGAATCAAATTGGTAAGAAGATTAAGAAACTATGATTAGAATTTGGTGGAGTATATCTTAACCAAGATTTCATCCATCATTTAAAGGAGTGTGGGATAATTTACCAACTCACTCTTCTCTGTATACCTCAGTGGAATGATGTCATTAAAAGGGGGAATTGGACCCCACTTGACATGGTCAGATCAAATATGAGTCATGAGACTCTACCATTATAATTTTGGGGATATTAGCTACAGGATGAGGCATATACACTAAACCAAGTACCAACTAAAGCATAAGGTGATATTACATATGAATTTTGGTATGGAAATAAATCTAGTCTTCCACACATACATGTATGGGGATGAAAATATTTTTTAAAGACTATACTTAGTGAAAAATTAGCATATCATAGAATAAAGTTAATCATTATTGGTTATCCTAATGAAACTTCATAATATAACCTATATAACCCTTCATATATAAAAGTGGTTATATAAATACATGCTATATTTCTAGAAAGATAAAGAATGGCTTCGATGAATTTAATGCTCCAGATACACAAAATTTGGTATAGAAACAATCTCTATAAGAGATAGTGAGAGAGATATGTTCTTGAGACACAAGTGATGCATATATATACTGGAGAGGTTATATAACTAGAGAGACATGGTTTTCTTGTTTCCGATTTAGGTGACACGTTACTCTTAAAGAATAATGAACCTCCGACCTATAAGAAAGTAGTTTATGGTAAGGATGCTGCTAAATGGAATGAATCCATGAATTATGAAATAGATTCCACGTACTAAAATTAGTTTTGGATTTTGGTATACCCACTATTAGATGTAAATTCTTTAAGTTTTAAATGATTATTCAAGAAAAATATGGAAATGGATGGTCAATCGAGCACCTATAAGGCACGACTAGTGGAAAAGGGTTTCAGGAAAAGTCAAGGCATCAACTATAATGAATCCTTCTCACCAATCTCTATGATAAAATCCATCAAAATATTACTTGAAATAACGTCTTTCCAGAATTATAAAATTTTTAAAATGGATGTCAAAATTGATTTTATAAATGGGAATTCATTTGAACATGACTATATTACACAACCCAAAGGGTTAATTATTTCAAAGAGTGCCAATAAAGTGTGAAATCTGCAGAATTCCATTTATTTATTGAATTAGGCATCTTGATCATGAAATATTTGATTTTATGGGGCCATAACATAATTTAGTTTCATTAAGAATGAAATTGATCCATGTGTCTATAAGAAGGTTAGTATAAGTTCTATATTTATCCTAGTATTATATGTTAATGAAAAATTATTAATGGGAAATAAAGTGAAAGAATTAAAGTTAGTGAAGACTTAGTTAAATGAATGTTTCTTCATGAAATAATTAAGTGAAGTAGTCTATATTATAGGGATTAAGAACTATAGAGATATAGCTTAGAGGCTTCTTGGACTAAGTTAAAGTGCATATATTGACATGGTACTCAAAAGGTATAATATAGAAAAATCCAATAGAGTATTATTGCCAGTCTCACATGGTATTAATATCTACAATAATATGTGTCTACAAAAATAGGTGGATATTGAAAGAATTATTATAATCCATTATACTTTAGTAGTGATATATATCATGTATTCCATGATATAGGTTTTATGTTGCCTTTATTTAAGCATGGTGGGTAGATATCAAGGAAATCCAGAAGATATGCATTGGGTAGCTATAAAAACTATCCTAAAGTACTTGTGATGTATACAGGATATGTTCCTGGTGTATAAAGAATATGATAATATAGTCATGAGGGGATAAAATTATACTAGTTTCCAGATAGATCATGGTGATCAGAAATCATAGTCAGGGTATGTCTTTTTCCTGAATGGTGATGTAGTGAGCTATAGAATCTTAAAGAAGCCTATGTTTTATAATTCTATAGTAGATTATGATAATATAGTGGATCTTGATGAAGATAATAAAGAAGTTTAGATACACACATTTATTTTTGATTTTGGTGTTTTACCTAGTAGTATAGGCCCTATTATAGCATATTGTGATTATACTACAACAGTTTTTCTTGAAAAGGATCCTAGGTCACACTAGAGGACAAAGCATATACTTCAGAAGTTTCAACTGTTGAGGTATTTTACTTAGAGAAGTGAAGTCATGGTTAGTATAGTATCCATAGAGAATAACGTGGTAGACCCCCTGACTAAATCCATATCTCAATAGAGGCATGATTTTCATGTGAGAGCTAACAAGTTGAGAATTTTCAGCTATTGGCCCTAGTGCATATGGGAGTGTTGTGAGTGGGTAACCTAGAACCAACTACTTTATGTACTTTGATTACCATTACAATTATACATTTTTATATATACATGTGTTTATTCTTACTATAATAGTGTTGATACTTTTACAACCAATGTTTACATAGTAATTTCCTGATATTACATGTTGTATTAAAAGTTTATAATAGTTCCCAACTATAATGAGAACCTCTAGATACTATTAAAGTAATATTAAGCATATTTCATATGGTTTGGATACATCATACTATGAGAACAAAAATTATGTCTAACTATTATGTGTTGGGGGCTTATAATCATTGAGACTTATTCTTATAATGTTTTCACTTAGTGATCTCAAGTATATGAGATTATGAGGATATACTTGCCAATAGAAACACCACATGTTTTTGGTGTCATTAGTTGTTCCTATTTACGAACTTTTGTATTGGTTTCCATACTTAAGATCATTATTAATGTGTACCATTTGATCACATACTTTGATGTAAGGAAAAAAACCATGACATTTAATTCATAGTGTGGAATCTTGTGTTGGGTGTGTCATTGGTGGTATGTCATTGGTTGAATGATAAAGATATAATTTTTTGCTTCTAATTTGGGTAAGAGATATCTCATGGTCCTAGGTTAACCAATATTGCAGTACCTTCATTAAATCAATGGTCATGGTGTAAGAAGGTAAGTCCATCCATTAATTTCATGAAATATATGAAGAAAAAAATGATGATGACACAAGTATGCATCTTACTTTATTAGATACCACGAGAAAAATTGATTATATTACATTTAATGTGTCTGTAGGAGTTAATCGTAGCTATGAAATTTCTTATATCCTTTGGGGCTATGATGGGTTGCTAGACTCCACTATTGGTCTATGGGTTAGACTCACTGCTATTGAGATAAGGATCTAGAGTGTCTCACACTAAGTGTATCCACAAGTTCCACCTATACTAATGAATAGATTTTTAGGATGAAGTGGGCACCACATGCGGGGTTTGGTGAACATACGAGTGTGATTGATCGCAAGTAAAAATAATTCAATTATATTATTAAAGTTTATAATAATTATGATTGAATTTATTTATCAAGGTATTCACAGTTTTTTTGATCATAAAATTGAATATGAGAAAATATAATTTTTTTAACGAACATAGGATGTTCAATGTTAATTAAATTATTTGGGGAGATTACGGGATGAGTTAATAGTTCGTATTTTATCACATAAAATTTTATAATGTTATAAGTGTGAGATAAAATATTTTTTATATTTATGATAAGTTTATTAATTCATATGTTTGTGTAAATTCTAGAATGAAGGTTATTACTTTCTAGGGACCAAAGTGCAATTTTTGAAAGTATGACCTAGGTATAAAATCTCATTTTAACTTCTTGAATAGGTAGATCCACCATTTGGATGAATTTAGTGAGGTAATTTCCTTTATCCTATCATCTAAAGTTCTAAGAGAGAGATTCTGAAGAAAGAACATGGTCGGATTGATCCCATCTTCATGATCAAGTTCACTTTATTCATGTAATCAAAGTTAAATTTTAAATCTCTTCGATTTCCCATGCTAGAAACCTGGGAAACATAGATTGACGATCTTGGAGATGTGGTGAATGTGTGAATGATCTAGAGGATTACTAGATTGGTGCCTTTAATCTATGTAACATTGATGGTAATATAATCAAATTAGTGACTTCAAATGAATAAGGTACCATTTACACTTTCATTATATTTTATTTTTTATGCATAAATTGAATTACACACCACCCATTAAGAAATCCATGCAAGGATTTTGGTGGATTCACTTTTTTTTAACATAGATCCAAACACAAAATTTTAAATTATTTTTATTTCATGATTCTTATACACCCTGGTTTCCTACATATATTTGCATATATACATCATGTGTTTGTGTGTGTCTTTAGGTAATAACTCCAACAAGATAAAGAATCAATTATCAAACTTCAGTGATCACATAATAAGCCTCAGACAACCTATAACACATCCCCCATCATCAATAACTTGCCTAAAATTCACCAAAACCATACAATATCCACTTCCATGACCATTGAGAATAGAAATAAAAGTAAATATTAGAATAAAATGAGTGAAATATAACCTTGTAATTAGAATTATTGATCACTCAAAGATAATTACTAAGGATATACCACAGATTTCTAAGATCACCAAGAAAAGAACCAATGGTTTCTTAAGGTTTGAGAGAGGTTAAAGGAAACAAAAAAAGAGAAGTTAATTCCTAAAAAAATATAATAAAAATTAATGGGACACCACCATTGTGTTATGAGGGATTCACTAGGTTATAGTGATCCTCAGAAAACTAAAATTTTAGATCCTCATCCTTCAAAATAATATATCTTCCCCTTTTTTAACTGGTAGTTTTATTCATAAAAAATATTATTGACCAGCATTATGGAATAATGGCATCAACCATGAAAGTTTTCTCCTCAAACCCCAACTCAATATTTAAACTAACATAGCATAGTCCTTGGACTATGATTATTTACATTATATCCTTAATACACCCCCATAGCATAGTTTTTTCTTGAATATACCATTATGAAACATAAAACCCAAAATGATTATTTGAACCTTCATCATGGATTATAAGAATTTTACTGAGGATTTTTCCTTCTAAATAAATCCCCATAATGTAATATATGACTACCATTTCATAAAAACTCACCAAAATGGCGAAAGAACACTCAAACTCTCCAAACCCAACAAAACAGCTTGGCCACTATGCCTACCACTAGACTAAGACATCCCCTAAAACTCAACAAAAAAATGGAGAACCATTATGCTAATTTTATCAAAAAAATTACATTTTTACATCTTCTATTTCTATACTCAACACTTATATTCCTCCCAAACCCTTCAATACCTAATAAAAAATAAAGTGGAGGTCCATGGAAAATTTGGGCCTCTATAATGTCATAAAAATTCAACAAGAGAGCATGACATAAAAAAATTAGGGGTAAATTGTAGTAGAAAATTTCACTATATAACATACAAATGAATATTTCATTTGTAAATATTTAGTAAAAAATTCCATCAAATAAATTTCAATAGAAAATTTAACTAGAAAAGTTTCAATCAAAAATTATAGTAGAGAACATGCAATGGAATTTTCATTAGAAGATGTATGGTAAATAATTTCACTAAAACTTGTATTGGCTTCTAATGGAAAGTAAAGTGAAAATTTATTTTGGATAAATTATAATGGAAAATTTTAGTTAAAATTTCATTGTAAAATTATAATGTAACTTGTGGTAAAAGTTTTCAAGAGATAATATTCAATGGAAAATTCCACTAGAGTGAAATTTATAGTGAAAATTAGTAGTTGAAAAAATATGGTCTTTATGGTAGTAAAATTTTCTTATTTTTTCACTTTTAATTTTTCATTTAAACATTTTTAAGATTATAAAGGTATTTCTTGATTATATTTGTTATAAATTAGGTTTGTTAATGTGATAATGAAAATATAAGATCTCAGGTGAAGAAGTGAGTATCCACCCATGAAAGAAAAGTTACCACCATGAGAAATAAATGGAAAAGAATAATATCAGGTGTCCTTGGAATAGTTTTATAGACATATTACTTGGAACCTAAAGTTTTATAACTATTTTAAGGAGTATAAAGTATGTTGGTTGTGGAAATAAGTGTCTATATACTCAAGGATGAAGGATAAAGTTGGTTAGAGATAGATCAAGACTAATTGAAGAATTTTTCACCCAAGATACCAAATGAATTTTCTAAAATTCTAATATTTTAGTATTATATATATTTAAACACCTCATAAATTAATTTAAAGGATTTTGGAATTATTTTAATAATTACAAAAAACATTTTAAGAAGTTTAGAGATGATTTTAATAAGTTTGGAGAAGCACTGGAGCAAGAGGAAGTCATTTAAAAGTATACTACAGAATTATGATTTTGGTGGTCACTAAAAATGGATAAACCTTGGGTGTAAGGATTTACCTAATAATAATAAAACTTAAATTTTATCATAATACTTCAAGATTCAGATATAATACTTCAAGGTGATCTTTAGGCTTTGAGGTCTATCATATGACTCTGTTGATCACAAGACTTTTACAACTCTTTGACTCCATATTAAAGCTTTGAGGTCTATTATAAATTGACTAAGTCGTGATAATAATACTTAAGGACATATTTTAATTCTTTTAGGTCATAAATCTTAATCATATGACTTCACTAATCATCATAAGGCTTTAAAGTCTAATGAAATTTAACATAGGAAAGAGCGTAAGTTTTCTGGATTAGAGTGTAAGACTTCTACCACAGAGTTTAATTATATGAACATAATCCTTTAAAAATGTAATACTTTGAACACCCTAGAGTAAAATATCCATACTTAATTAAATTTTGGAAGTTCTGTTGGATAAAAAAATTATTTTCTATATTTCGTATCTAATGAAAATAAAATTAATTTAACATGGTGCAAGAGTCTCTCCTTCATGGTGTAAACATCATAAACACCTATATTGTTGCATGATCAAATGTAACATACCATCCCAGATTCCACACATTGGTGCCCCAATCTAATTTATTACATTAACTCTGGCATACCTCCCCGTACACTAGAGTTTGCCGACTATTAGTGAGGGCCTAATATCAATCATAGAGAGACTATAACCTCTTTAAAAAATAATCACAATAACAGAAATAATTAAAGGATATCCAAATGATATAACCATAACCAGAACAATATTAGTTCCACATGATGACTAAAATAGTAAATTCAATATCCAAAACTAATGTAGTAGATATGTCATGCTAAGTGTGTGTCAAGTTTCAAATGAAAAATCCAAAATAAAGATACTGAAAACTCTAAATAGATCCCAACACCAGGTCTGGTTCTCACATCCATGCTCCATCCCATATCATCCATACAACAAAGGGACCTTTCCCTTATCCTCTCCTGAAAACATTAATTCGATTCAGATACCAATCAAATAGCTCGAGTAGGGTGTGAGTACAACTCAGTAGGCCACCACCAATGGAATCTAAAACAATATCCATTCAATAACACTATATACAATTTTATAAAGAATAAACTACAAAAAATAAAGTAAAAAATTTATATATTCAATTATTATTTATTTAACCACATAACACCTCGCTTTCTAAAGGAAACCTAGACCGTCAATACTTTCTTAGTCCCATTTCGGAGGCTGAACTATATCACATATTCAATTCACAATTCATTATAGCACACGGTATTTCATAATCTATTTCAATTCAATTAATATTATGGATAATTGGATCCATAATCCAATTCCAACATTTTGGTCCTAGATCATCATGCCTAGGACCCTATGGGTATTTTAAGAAGAAATCTATGTCCCACAACTTAATTATCAATCAATCACACAAGTGGGATTTTGAAGTATTAGTATGTGTCCCACACTCATTACCACTATGGGATTTTGAAGTAGCATTCCATATCCAACAAAATTTTATCAATAAATCGCACAAGTGGTATATTGAAGTAGTGGTTTATGTCCCATATTCATTATCACTATGGGATTTTGAAGGAACATTCCATGTCACACACATATATATCACAAATCACATGTATCACAATATCACACATATCATAATTTCATAAACATCAAGGTTCAACATCATTAAACTTATTTTCAAAAATTCCCATTAAACTTTAACTTTCAGTTTTATTATACAAACAAGGTTTTACACTTTAATTCACATTTAATAATATGACAATTCACCGTTAAACTATTTATCTTTATTTAAAAATATAACCCATTAACCCAATTAGGTTAATCCAAAAATCTAACAATCCTAATTTTTAATTAATTCATAAACACATTAATTGACTAATGGAACAACCCTTTAATTAACCAAATCAACATTCAATAAATCAATAAATTACATAATCACAACATTCCATTAATTAATTTACCAATTAATTAATCAAATTCCACAATACCAATATCCCATCAATTCCATAATCATAATATACCACTAATTAATTCACTAATTGATTAATCTAATAACAATTCCACCAATTACATAATCACATTTACCAGAAATCATTTTACCCATATTCAACTCAATTTAAAATCACATGGAAAAAAATTATTCATTTTTATGATTCTATAAACTAATTAATCAGTTTATTTATTCAATTTAAGATTCAATTGTCAAATATGCCAATTTAGATTTCACAAAATATACACATGATTTGAATTTAAGACTATAGTAATTTAATTTGGACCACCTACCTCACAATTTATGACAAACTCTCACCAATGGATAACCCCAATTGAAGAGTAGAGGTTAATAACATGATGAAGAAAAAGATCTAGATCTGAAACCTAGATCCAAGATCAAATGGATTAGATCTATCAAAAACTTGATCTATATCCAATTATAATGAAGGAAAATTCCTTCAAATAAAGATATAAATACAAGAGATAGGAAGGAAACAACATAGGATGAGAATCTCTTACTAGGAGGGGTGCATATCTTCAATTCATGCTTGGATTCATTAAGAACGGAGTTCAGAAGGACTTAGAATCCATCTAGGAGCTTCCAAAAATGAGATAAAACATTTAGTGTTGAGTTGGATCAAATTAGGGTGAATTTTGGTGGGTTTGATATTTTTAAAACCAATTTTATAAATATTAATAAATGTATGCACAGTTTCCTGGGTAGGGGCGCATGGTTTGGAAAATCATGTGCCTAAACTATGCCTCTATTCTAAGGGATGCACAGTTACTCCTAAGAGAGAACATAGTTTTCCAAACCTTTCATGAACCATGAAATCCCTCTCTATCTGGGGTTTAATGGTTTTTTGGTGTAGGGTGTACGGTTTGGGAAAATAGTGTACCAACTATGGACTACCCAAAATCCCTCCAAAAATTTCTAATTTTCACCTAAACACACCCAAGGTAAAACCCAAATAAAAAATACTCAAAATGAGACAAAATAATACCTATAAATGAGCTCGATACATCTTCATAATAGTTTAGGATCTTACAATCTCCCCACCTTATAACAGATCTCCCTTGAGTCATACTCCCAAGCATCTCTAAGATTCTAAGTCAAAAAGATCAGGCCATTAAGCCTGAATATCCTCTTCTCTCTCCCAAGTTTCGTCCTGAATAGGTCCATGTTTCCACAATAAATGAACTATCAACACAATTTTCCTCACAACACTTTATAACTATGATACAACACACGAACACATCGGTCTCAAGCTCAAAATCATTCACATTGATCACATGATAAGGTTCAGGTTAATATCGCTAAAGTTATGACACATGAAAAGAATCGTTCATAGAACTATACCTCTTTGGAAGAGCCAATCAGTACACCAACAACCCGATTCTCTTCACAACCTTGAATGTTCCAATAAATTTGGGTGCCAAATTTCCATGTCTTCATATCCTATGATGACCCAATATAGGTGATGCCCAAAGGAATACACAATCACCCTCTATAAACTCTATGTTTCATAGACGTCTATCAACATACAACATCTATCTACTATGAGTTGTATCCATACACTTTCAAATTAGCTGAACCTTCTCTAACATATCCTACACAAGACTTGGTCCCAACAAATATAACTCACCTACCACCATCCAGTATAAAGGTGATCTATATGGCCTACCATAAAGTTCCTCATATGGTTTCATTTGTATAGTTTCCTGATAACTATTGTTATAGGATAATGTTGCCAATTCTAGGTGATTCTCCCAAGAACAACCAAATTCTAAGGCACATGCTTGAAGCATATCCTCAAGATCCTATATAGTATGCTTTGACTACCCATCTATTTATGGGTGGAAATCTGTATTCAGTAAAACCTATGTAATAAGTACCTACTAAGAACCCTTATAGAAGTGAGAATTAAAATGTGATTCATGTTCTAAAACAATAATCTAGTGAACCCCATACAGATGGACTATTTCTTGTACATAAAAGTCTCCCAACTAATCCACTGATAAAGTCTCCCATATAGGTAATAAATACGCTACTTTTTTCTATCGGTCCACAACCATGCAAATAGCATCATTCTAATGAGGCATCCTCAGCAGATCCACCACAAAGTACATGGTTCTTCCATTCCAAAATGGAAAATGGTTATAGTAATCCAACTATTCATTAATTCTCATCCTCACCTGTTGATAGGTGTAGTATCGTGTCGTGAACCCTACAATCTCCTTTTTCATGCCTAGCCACCAATACTGTCATCATAGGTCATGGTAAATTTTGGTCACACCTCGATGCACCACCCACTTTAAGGTATGAAACTCACGCATCAAATCTTCCCACATTATCTTAGGAACTGTAACGCCCCGACCCCAGTTGCCCAGAGTCGGTGCATTAATTACATAACATTGGCATGATCACAAGAAAGATCAAATCTCGAAAGACCGATTGGTTTAGTAGCCTTGGAAACACTAGATATAATCATAAAGTTTTACATTACATTTCAAAGTGAAAAACTACTACAACAACAAAGTCTTCATATCCACACTATTAACCCCTCATAATATCCCTGCAAGTCATTCATAATTTACTTCTTCACTACCTGGGAAAAATAAAACATAGAAAAGGGGTGAGCTCAAATGCCCAGTAAGGATAACAATATAGCGGAACATTCATAATAAGCATAAACATTTAAGGCAATGAATTACTAAAACAAAAGCCTTTTTAAAATTGAACTTCAACATAGTATGGCAAAAATAAAAATGAAATAATGCCATTTAATTATTCACATGGATATTCTACTAATCGAATAATCACATGCAATATCAATAACCACTTTCATAATGTTGGAATGCATAATGCCAGACTATCATAACCACATAGCCAAGGCCTCGTGCCAAGACTACAAATAAGATTTTGTCAAGGCCTTGTTCCAAGACACTAGTTTGTCTCATGAGACCTACCGATGCATCGAGGAGCTATAGCGGGCTCCACCCGTCACTTATTAAGTCCAATGCATTCCCATATGAAAAGGTTTAAACATAACATAAACATTCGTATTAAAACTAGCATACGAAATGTCAATAATTTCACCATAAACTATGAATGGTATAAAAATAGCACATCCATAGTCAAACATATCACAAAACCTTCAATACAATATAGAAGTTTTGTATCATAATAAATCAACTTCAAATAATCTTAAAATCCATCAAAGGATGTTGACATAGATGAAATCAAAATTCTTTTTAAAGAAATATCTCCTTTCATTTTGAAACCATTTAAGATCCATATAAAATAAAACATTTTCTTTGAAAATATTCTTATAAGCTTGTAAGGAAATCTTTGAAGATTTTATAACGGCGTAAAATAACCGCACCCGCCGTATAAGTTAAAAAAAACATTCTTACCTCAATTCTATCGAAAAGGTTAAAAAGGACCTTGTTTTGAAAACGACGGAAAGATTCCTTTATAAACCTCTTATAAAAATTCAAACAAGGGTATAAATGACTTTAACCCATAAAAAATGTTTTGAAATACATTTTTAAGAAACATGGATGTGGATGATAAAGATATCCCAGTAGATTATTACGTATAAACAACCTCGGATAATGAAGAGATTGTGAAATAACCCTTACCTTGTACTTTTCCTTGGTTGGGGTAGGTTAACCTCCTGTATAATGGTGAAATAGTTGTTATTAAATTATACAAGAATCATATATATTAATATGATATCATATATGATCTTTTAACATTGATTTGTTAATAATATCTTAGAATTATCGTCGTTTCGGGAGTTAACTTACTCATTTTCTTTTATATGTTTTGTTACATAAGCCATGGTTGTTGTATCTTATTCATATCCAGAAAGATATACAGTCCTTAAACATCATTTTTAAATCATCAAATGATAATTATACTTGAATGGATACGATGGAGAATGAATCTCATCGCGTTCGTGGAGACGGTAGTCCGTACGTACGCACGTACGCACGAGCGACAATATCATTCTTTTGATATTAAAATAATATATAAATGGATGGTACATCATATATACAGAATCATTAACATGTTATATTTATTATTTACATGAGTTACACATCATTATTATACCCATCCAAATAATATTATATTGAATAACAATTACACCACGACGTGGAGACGGTAAGCCGTACGTACGCACGTATGGTGACATGTTATTCAAAGGGTGGATAGAATACTGAATATGATTGTACCATATTTATAATAACATCACAGTATATGTGAGATACTGGAGTTATTATTTCAGAATGGTAAGAACAAAGGAAGAATAAGTGGAAGAAGAAATGAACTTAGAAAAGGGTGGTGAAATCATTACCTCTTCTTCGGGTTCTTCCTTTTGATTTGATCAAAAGGGCTCCTTAGGTTGGCTTTCTGATCAAAATAAGGCCTCTAGGTTGTAGTGAGGGATGTTGGGAGAGTATTTGGGAAGAGTTTGGCCGAACCAAAAGGCTTTGAAGGTGTGAAGAAATGAGAAGGAGGAGTGCCCTTTTATAAGAGGGGTGAGGGGCACTTTTGGAAAAGCTAGAAATATTAATTTATAATAAATTCATATTCGGTTTCCAAAGGCTCCAAAGTTGACTATTCAAAGGATGAGGTGGGGATAGGTCGAAAACAACTCATCCAATAGAATTTAGACAGTTTTGGGTACTTATATTAACCTTATCTTTAAGTATTAACTTTAAGTTAATTAGTTTCACTTTTACAATGTCTCTTTGTATTTTTATATAATATGGTTAATAAACTTACTATATACATCCAAGCGACCCCCAAGTGGTCCATTAATGATTAACCTATCATTATATAAGTCTCTTGGCCGAACCTTAGATTTTTAGGAATTTAATATCAATTAATAATATAATATTTGTTTTAAGAACTCTTTTATGTCAATTTTGACACTATTCAATAGTTGATTTTTGTGAAACTCATAACAGATTGATTACTTCGAAAAAAGTCCATTAAATCAATCCTAATATATCATATTATCCTAGAAAATTAGTTTAATTCATTAAAAGTTTCATATTATATTTATTTGGGTATTTATAATATCAATTATGTTAATTTTTTACTATTTTAGTAATTACTGCATCATCATTGTGTCATAAATAAAATAAATTATTTAATGTCTAAAAATTATAAATAAAACATCATTATGTAGGAAATCTTTTTAGCTTTCTAATGAATATTTATAATCGAAAATCCAACATGTATAACCCTATGTAAAAATTGTTCTTCTAAAAGATGTAAGCTTATGCCATTTTTATTTTTATTTTAACTTTATTAATATAATGTGTCCCTACCACATACAAGTGGCTCCAAGGGGTCCCCAAATTGACCCAAGGATGACCATGGTCGGGTATGTGTCCACCAATAAGGTTAGGACACGTTTTAGGGTAATTTTGTATTATTATAATATTATTTTTTTAACCCTTATTTACCGGATTTACCCTTTAACCATGGTAAATAAAATATTTACCGCAGTAATTATTCAAAATGTCTAAAAATAAAAGTTTCCTATTTACACAATTTGAAAATCCTGATTCAAAATATGGAATCCATTTTTCTAAATTCAAAACACAGAAGTGGCAGAAATTAATTTAAAATTAATTCCCGCTGTCAAAACAAAAAGCGTGTTTTTAAGAGATAATAACTATCAAAAGATTGACACTTGTTTATGTTTGGTTTAATTGTAAAATTATGTCCAATGACCAACATTATATTAAATGGTAAAAATATATTCTAAATATACTTTAAAACCACTCAAATTCATAATTTATCACTATTAATTATTTTGATTAAAAAAGTTGTTTTCAATTAAAATTTAGTAATTTTCACTATTCATCAAAATATGAAAGTTATCCGAAAAGTACCAAAATTTTACCCTAGACTAATTTCGATATTCCGAATCCAAAAATGAAGTCCATTTTGAAATATAAAATATATATGATTTCAAAAAGTAGGTATTACTATTCACAACGGCTAGTTTAATTAGTTGTGGTGTGTGTTAGAACTCGAGGTTGCGTACAACACACGCTATCGCATTATTCGAAGGGAAACGTACCGTAGAAGCTTGGGGTGTTACATTCTCCCCTCCTTCAAATAATTGCGTCCTCGCAATTTCTAGGGTATTACTGCATAAAAAGACTCGGGTGGTTCTTCATCATAAGTTCCTCGGGTTCCCACGTTGCCTCTTCCATCTTATGATTTCTCCACAAAACTTTTACCAGACGCGTCGTCCGGTTTCTCAGTACTTGTTCTCTTGTATCAAGAATCCCGACGGGCTCTTCGCAATAAGACAGATCGGGTTCCAGTTCTAATTCCTCATAGGTGAGTACATGCGTCGGATCAGGCATGTATTTCCTCAATAGAGATACGTGGAACACATCGTGAACTTTGGAGAGACTTGGCGGCACTGCCAATCGGTAAGCTACAACCCCAATTCGTTCTAGAATTTCGAAAGGTCCGATGTACCTGGGACTCAATTTACCTTTCTTACCAAAACGTATGACTCCCTTCCACGGAGATACCTTCAGAAAAACATGATCACCGACTTGAAATTCCAAATCCTTCCTTCGATTATCGGCATAGCTCTTCTGCCTACTTTGAGCTGCTTTGATGTGATTTTGGATTACTTTCACCTTTTCCACCGTTTCCTCCACCAGCTCTGGGCCTACAAGTTTTCTTTCACCAACGTCATCCCAACAGGTTGGTGTACGACATCTCTTTCCGTATAACGCTTCATATGGTGCCATCTGTATACTCGAATGGAAGCTATTGTTATAGGAAAATTATACCAGTGGTAAATATTGATCCCACATACCCTGAAAGTCAAGTGAGCAAGATCTCAACATGTCTTCTAAGGTTTGAATAGTCCGTTCTGATTGTCTGTCTGTCTGAGGGTGGTAAGCAGTGCTCAAATGAAGTTCTGTATCCAGGGATTTCTGAAGACTTTTCCAGAATCTTGAAGTAAAACGGGGATCACGATCAGAAACAATTGATAGGGGTACTCCATGAAGTCTCACAACTTCATTAATGTATAGTCTTGTTAGACGTTCCAGGGGTAGATCTTCTCTTATAGCAAGAAAATGTGCTGACTTGGTAAGACGATCAACAATAACCCATATTGCATCGTTCCTTCTAGGAGTCTTCGGTAGCCCCATGACAAAGTCCATCGTAACATTGTCCCATTTCCACTCCGGTATGGGAAGAGGTTGCATGACTCCTCCAGGCTGTTGCCTTCCAGCTTTCACTTGTTGACAAACCATACATCTTGACACAAAATCAGCAATCTCCCTCTTCATGTTGTCCCACCAAAAATGTTCCTTCAAATCTCTATACATTTTGGTGCTCCCAGGGTGTATAGAG
This sequence comes from Viscum album, assembly GCA_963277665.1. Classification (NCBI taxonomy): domain Eukaryota; kingdom Viridiplantae; phylum Streptophyta; class Magnoliopsida; order Santalales; family Viscaceae; genus Viscum; species Viscum album. The sequence continues at coordinate 618,015,244 of OY728136.1, forward strand.
AAATTGGAACTATGAGCATCATCCAGTAATTCCCTTTTTAGATCAGGTATATTGGGAACACAAAGTCTCTTCCCGAATTTCAAAATTCCATCTTCATACACAAAGTCTCTCAATCTCCCATCATTCACAGCTTTAATCTTCTTTTGGAATTCTTCATCATCGGTCTGAGAACTCTTAATCATTTCTAGTAAAGATGGTTTGGCAACCATTTGAAAAAGCATTGATGTTTCACCTTCCCTGGTTATTCCCATGTCCATTTTCACTAGATCCATGAAAATTGGATCCCTTTCAATTCTCATATTGTTCAAAACTCCATGGTCTTTTCTACTCAAAGCATCTGCCACCTTGTTTGCCTTCCCCGGGTGGTAGTGTATCGTACAATCATAATCCTTGAGTAATTCAAGCCATCTCCTTTGCCTCATGTTGAGTTCTTTTTGTGAGAAAATATACTTCAACCTCTTGTGATCAGTATAAATCTCACATTTTTCACCATAGAGGTAGTGCCTCCATATCTTCAAAGCAAAGATCACAGCTGCTAACTCAAGATCATGAGTAGGATAGTTTTGTTCATAAATTTTCAACTGTCGTGATGCATAGGCAATAACTCTATCATTCTGCATAAGGACACAGCCAAGTCCTTTCTTCGATGCATCACTATAAATAACGAACCCATCATTCCCCGATGGTAGAGTCAATATAGGAGTATTGACTAATCTTCTCTTCAGTTCTTCGAAACATTATTCACACTCTTTTGTCCAAACAAATTTAACCCCTTTACGTGTGAGCTTCGTTAATGGGTTAGCCAATCGGGCAAAATTCTGGACGAAACGTCGATAATAACCTGCCAAACCAATAAAACTACGTACCTCAGTTATACTCGTAGGTGCTGGCCATTCTTGGATTGCCTTGGTCTTAGAAGGATCAACAGAGATTCCATCTTTAGAGACAATATGGCCAAGAAAAGAAATCTCCTGAAGCCAGAATTCACACTTGCTAAACTTCCCATATAATTCATGCCTCCTCAGAGTCTTCAAGATAAAGCGCAAGTGATTTTCATGATCTTCGTAGGTTTTGGAGTATACCAAGATATCATCAATAAATACCACCACAAATTCATCGAGATACTCCTTGAAGACTCTATTCATCAGATCCATGAATACAGAGGGTGCATTAGTCAATCCAAACGGCATTACAGTAAACTCGTAATGCCCGTACCTGGTTCGAAATGCTGTTTTCGGAATGTCTTCCTTCTTCACACACAACTGATGGTATCCAGATCGAAGGTCAATCTTTGAAAAGTATTGAGCTCCATGCAGTTGGTCAAATAAATCATCAATACGAGGTAGGGGATACTTGTTCTTTATCGTTATAGCATTGATCTCCCTGTAGTCGATACATAACCTCATAGATCCATCTTTCTTTTTAACAAAAAGAACAGGGGCTCCCCATGGAGAAACACTAGGGCGAATAAATCCCTTATTACTCAATTCCTCTAGTTGTTTCTTTAGTTCGACTAACTCTACAGTGGCCATTCTATAAGGGGTCTTCGATATAGGCCTTGATCTAGGAATCAAATCAATAGAAAACTCAACTTCTCGTTCTGGAGGATGTCCAGGTAAATCTTCTGGAAATACATCTACAAATTCTTTCACAACAGGTACATCCTCTATTTGAACATTCCTTTCCTCACCCGCAGTTATTTCATTCTATTCCTCCCCAATAATTGAATTTAGTTGAGCTATTGAGGGTGGATCTAAATAAGAATTAGGTGGTGACGATTCTGCTCTAAAAATAAGGTGTTCCTTATCATTATCATCAAGAATCGTAACCTCTTTCTTCTTACAATAAATCTTCGCATCATAGTCCGAAAGCCAGTCCATACCGAGGATTATATCAAACTCGATCATAGGTATGGCGATGAGATCAGCAGATAAAGAAAATTTATGTGCTCTAATGGGGACTGATTCACAAAACTTTGTTGCAACGATACTTCCCTTAGGAGTTTTAACTGACAACTCCCTTATTAAATCAAATTGGAAATATCTAATTTTCTTAGCAAACTGGGAAGATATGAAACAATGCGATGATCCAGAATCAAATAATGCATTTGCTAAACTTGAGGAAACCATTAAATTACCTGCCACCACGTCATTCGGAGCTTCTACCTCAGCAGTAGTGATAGCATAAGCCTGGCCTTGATCCCTTGGCCTTTTCTGAGGTAAGTTCTCCTGACGCTTAGGACATGCATTTGCATAATTCCCCATCTCCCTGCAATTGTAGCACTGAACGTTGGTAGCTTCCTTCTTCCCCTTGCAATCATGAGCTTGGTGGCCTTTTTCACCACACTTGTAACAGACTCCCATTCCCTTCAAGAAAGTACCAGGATGTTTCTTCCCGCATTTACCACAAGATGGATATTCAACCTTTCCCTTCTTCCCCTTATTTCCATTCCCAGATTGATCAGCAGGTCTCTTCTTCTCTTGCTTCACTTTAAAGTCATAAGACTTAGAGAATTCTTTTTCGGTCTTGATAGCACATGAGACAATGTCTTCGTACGACGAAAAGGATTGTGAGACTAATGCTCGACGGAGAAATGGTTTTAACCCATCAAAGAAACGATCAATCTTACTTCTTGGGTTGCGAATATAATCTCCAGCATACCTCGCTAACCTTGTAAAGTTAGCCTCATACTTTGTGACATTATCATCCTCCTTTTGTCTCAGACTCAGAAATTGCCTTTCCATATCTGCTCGATGGTCGCGAGGAAAGTATTTTTCTAAAAACAGATCTTTGAACTCCCTCCATTCCATGTTTGATACTTCATCATATTCCTTCATGTTTTGAATCAATGACCACCATTGATCAGCATCTCCAGTGAGGCGGTAAACTGCCATGATAACTTTTTCCCTTTCACTGCTCCCCAAAGCCTGAAATATTTTCTCTAGGGAAAATATCCATTGCTCAGCTACTAAGGGATTTGTATTCCCATTGAACGTTGGTGGTTGTTGCCTCATGAATCGATCTAACATTGATCCTCCACGCTGCGGATCAGGGTGCTCCATACGGGTAAGGTTATTATTCATAACCTGAGTAAGTTGTCCCAGTATGGTGATTAGCTGATCAGCACCAGTTGCATCACCAGCCCCACTATAATTATCTTGAGCAGGAGGGCAATCCCTACATGGAGTGCGTGCATTGATACGGTTTCAATTTCTTCCACTAGGCGCCATTTCTAAACAATGGCATAAACTAGATCAGTTTATGAATCAAAATACATAATCCCATACTTATAAAACACTTAACATAAATTGAACTATTTATGGATATAATCCATAATCATAAAAATGTTTTCTTTGAGGAAGTATATACTCATAAACCCTTCATAATGATTTGTAAAGATAATGAGAGTTATCCTAAGCATATCCCCCGGGAGTGTCGTAACCAAGAGTGCAGCAAGGCCCGTTGTCGTGCACCAGTTCCCGTTCGAGTCTAGCTCAAAGCGGTGTTTTCGGGTTTTACCCCTAGGTACATCTGTGCCAGAGCCGCCTCTACCTGCTCGTATCCAGACAGGGATGTATTGCTCGGAAAACTCACAAAATCTCTACAATACCAAAATTCTAGGAAGTTCTTCTATACTAATCCTCAAAGTTCATCTTAGGTCTACGTGCTCTAATCAGAGTTTATCTAAATCTAGTTTCCAAGGTTTGTACTAAACTTCCTCTGATACCAACTGTAACGCCCCGACCCCAGTTACCCAAAGTCGGTGCATTAATTACATAACATTGGCATGATCACAAGAAAGATCAAATCTCGAAAGACCGATTGGTTTAGTAGCCTTGGAAACACTAGATATAATCATAAAGTTTTACATTACATTTCAAAGTGAAAAACTACTACAACAACAAAGTCTTCATATCCACACTATTAACCCCTCATAATATCCCTGCAAGTCATTCATAATTTACTTCTTCACTACCTGGGAAAAATAAAACATAGAAAAGGGGTGAGCTCAAATGCCCAGTAAGGATAACAATATAGCGGAACATTCATAATAAGCATAAACATTTAAGGCAATGAATTACTAAAACAAAAGCCTTTTTAAAATTGAACTTCAACATAGTATGGCAAAAATAAAAATGAAATAATGCCATTTACTTATTCACATGGATATTCTACTAATCGAATAATCACATGCAATATCAATAACCACTTTCATAATGTTGGAATGCATAATGCCAGACTATCATAACCACATAGCCAAGGCCTCGTGCCAAGACTACAAATAAGATTTTGTCAAGGCCTTGTGCCAAGACACTAGTTTGTCTCATGAGACCTACCGATGCATCGAGGAGCTATAGCGGGCTCCACCCGTCACTTATTAAGTCCAATGCATTCCCATATGAAAAGGTTTAAACATAACATAAACATTCGTATTAAAACTAGCATACGAAATGTCAATAATTTCACCATAAACTATGAATGGTATAAAAATAGCACATCCATAGTCAAACATATCACAAAACCTTAAATACAATATAGAAGTTTTGTATCATAATAAATCAACTTCAAATAATCTTAAAATCCATCAAAGGATGTTGACATAGATGAAATCAAAATTCTTTTTAAAGAAATATCTCCTTTCATTTTGAAACCATTTAAGATCCATATAAAATAAAACATTTTCTTTGAAAATATTCTTATAAGCTTGTAAGGAAATCTTTGAAGATTTTATAACGGCGTAAAATAACCGCACCCGCCGTATAAGTTAAAAAAAACATTCTTACCTCAATTCTATCGAAAAGGTTAAAAAGGACCTTGTTTTGAAAACGACGGAAAGATTCCTTTATAAACCTCTTATAAAAATTCAAACAAGGGTATAAATGACTTTAACCCATAAAAAATGTTTTGAAATACATTTTTAAGAAACATGGATGTGGATGATAAAGATATCCCAGTAGATTATTACGTATAAACAACCTCGGATAATGAAGAGATTGTGAAATAACCCTTACCTTGTACTTTTCCTTGGTTGGGGTAGGTTAACCTCCTGTATAATGGTGAAATAGTTGTTATTAAATTATACAAGAATCATATATATTAATATGATATCATATATGATCTTTTAACATTGATTTGTTAATAATATCTTAGAATTATCGTCGTTTCGGGAGTTAACTTACTCATTTTCTTTTATATGTTTTGTTACATAAGCCATGGTTGTTGTATCTTATTCATATCCAGAATTATATACAGTCCTTAAACATCATTTTTAAATCATCAAATGATAATTATACTTGAATGGATACGATGGAGAATGAATCTCATCGCGTTCGTGGAGACGGTAGTCCGTACGTACGCACGAGCGACAATATCATTCTTTTGATATTAAAATAATATATAAATGGATGGTATATCATATATACAGAATCATTAACATGTTATATTTATTATTTACATGAGTTACACATCATTATTATACCCATCCAAATAATATTATATTGAATAACAATTACACCACGACGTGGAGACGGTAAGTCGTACGTACGCACGTATGGTGACATGTTATTCAAAGGGTGGATAGAATACTGAATATGATTGTACCATATTTATAATAACATCACAGTATATGTGAGATACTGGAGTTATTATTTCAGAATGGTAAGAACAAAGGAAGAAGAAGTGGAAGAAGAAATGAACTTAGAAAAGGGTGGTGAAATCATTACCTCTTCTTCGGGTTCTTCCTTTTGATTTGATCAAAAGGGCTCCTTAGGTTGGCTTTCTGATCAAACTAAGGCCTCTATGTTGTAGTGAGGGATGTTGGGAGAGTATTTGGGCAGAGTTTGGCCGAACCAAAAGGCTTTGAAGGTGTGAAGAAATGAGAAGGAGGAGTGCCCTTTTATAAGAGGGGTGAGGGGCACTTTTGGAAAAGCTAGAAATATTAATTTATAATAAATTCATATTCAGTTTCCAAAGGCTCCAAAGTTGACTATTCAAAGGATGAGGTGGGTATAGGTCGAAAACAACTCATCCAATAGAATTTAGACAGGTTTGGGTACTTATATTAACCTTATCTTTAAGTATTAACTCTAAGTTAATTAGTTTCACTTTTACAATGTCTCTTTGTATTTTTATATAATATGGTTAATAAACTTACTATATACATCCAAGCGACCCCCAAGTGGTCCATTAATGATTAACCTATCATAATATAAGTCTCTTGGCCGAACCTTAGATTTTTAGGAATTTAATATCAATTAATAATATAATATTTGTTTTAAGAACTCTTTTATGTCAATTTTGACACTATTCAATAGTTGATTTTTGTGAAACTCATAACAGATTGATTACTTCGAAAAAAGTCCATTAAATCAATCCTAATATATCATAGTATCCTAGAAAATTAGTTTAATTCATTAAAAGTTTCATATTATATTTATTTGGGTATTTATAATATCAATTATGTTAATTTTTTACTATTTTAGTAATTACTGCATCATCATTGTGTCATAAATAAAATAAATTATTTAATGTCTAAAAATTATAAATAAAACATCATTATGTAGGAAATATTTTTATCTTTCTAATGAATATTTATAATCGAAAATCCAACATGTATAACCCTATGTAAAAAATTTTCTTCTAAAAGATGTAAGCTTATGCCATTTTTATTTTTATTTTAACTTTATTAATATAATGTGTCCCTACCACATACAAGTGGCTCCAAGGGGTCCCCAAATTGACCCAAGGATGCCCATGGTCGGGTATGTGTCCACCAATAAGGTTAGGACACGTTTTAGGGTAATTTTGTATTATTATAATATTATTTTTTTAACCCTTATTTACCGGATTTACCCTTTAACCATGGTAAATAAAATATTTACCGCAGTAATTATTCAAAATGTCTAAAAATAAAAGTTACCTATTTACACAATTTGAACATCCTGATTCCAAATATGGAATCCATTTTTCTAAATTCAAAACACAGAAGTGGCAGAAATTAATTTAAAATTAATTCCCGCTGTCAAAACAAAAAGCGTGTTTTTAAGAGATAATAACTATCAAAAGATTGACACTTGTTTATGTTTGGTTTAATTGTAAAATTATGTCCAATGACCAACATTATATTAAATGGTAAAAATATATTCTAAATATACTTTAAAACCACTCAAATTCATAATTTATCACTATTAATTATTTTGATTAAAAAAGTTGTTTTCAATTAAAATTTAGTAATTTTCACTATTCATCAAAATATGAAAGTTATCCGAAAAGTACCAAAATTTCACCCTAGACTAATTTCGATATTCCGAATCCAAAAATGAAGTCCATTTTGAAATATAAAATATATATGATTTCAAAAAGTAGGTATTACTATTCACAACGGCTAGTTTAATTAGTTGTGGTGTGTGTTAGAACTCGAGGTTGCGTACAACACACGCTATCGCATTATTCGAAGGGAAACGTACCGTAGAAGCTTGGGGTGTTACAGGAACAAAAACCCGATTATTGACATAGATGGTCTTTCCTTCATCTATGGTCCAATTTGAAGGTAACTCCCCACCTTCAAGGATTTCCCTCAAGGCCAAACATTCTAGATCCTCATACTTCCTATCTCTAATCTGGATCAAAAGTTTAGAATCTTTTGAAATGGAAAGAGAGTCATATGCTCCTAGTCCTCATATTCAAAACATGCATCTCATCTAATATAGTCTTCATTTTTCACTCAACACTAGACTCCTAAACTACCTGAGTATAATTTTTCCAACTTAAAGTATCAGCAACACTATTTTCATTCTCGTGCATATATAATAGCTCAAAATCCAAAGACTACATATACTCAACCCACCTCCACTTACGGAGATTCAAATATTTCTATGAAAAGATATACTTTAAGATCTTGTGATTAGTATACATAGTAAACTTCTCACCCAATAGATAATGTCACCAAAACTTTAAAGAAAAAACCACTACATATTATTCAAGATTGTATGTAGGGTAATTCCATTCATGTGGCCTTAGTTGTTGTGACCCATACACCACAACTCAATCTTTCTACATAAATAATATTCCAAGACTGATCCTAGAATCATCATAAAACACCATATACTCCTCACCTGGATTGGGCAGGATCAAGATAGGTGTCATAGTCAAATGATTCTTTATCCCCTAGAAAGCATTATCATTTGATCTATACCATTAAAACGGTATTCCATTATTGGTAAATCCCAAAAGAGGTGCTGAAAAATGGGAAATGTCCTAGATGAACCTCCAATAATAACCTGATAATCCCAAAAAACAAAAAATATCAAAAATATTCTTGAGTTTCTCCCAAGAAATCACTAACTACACCATCTATAGGTCTACTGAAACACCTTCCTCTGAGATGATGTGTCCCAAGAAGTGTACCTCATCAATACAGAACTGACACTTAGATAGATTAATGTATAGTTGATTATCTATTTATATACTAAGGATGATTTCTAGATATTGGGAATAATCATCATGAATCTTAGAGTACACCAAGATTTCATCCACAAACACAACCATAGATTGATCCAGGTACGGGTGAAATATAAACTGACTTATCCCTCAACATGAGCTCGATCAAAATTTTCACATCTATATCAGGTGGAAGCTCTGAGAAGCCCTCAATAAACACATCCTATAACTTATCCACTATGGGTGGAAAGAAATCCTTCTTTACACTTCTATCATTCAGTAAAAGACTAGCAACCTAAGAAGTAAACTACCCCATTTTATGGTGAACTAGCCCTCTACGGACCACTTTGATATCCCATTCTCCATGTTGAACATAATTTTTACCCTCAAGAGATGTAAATGACACTATCTTATGGTAACAATCTATGTGGTCTTGGTATTCCACCAACCAGTCCATAGCCAACATTATTTCAAATCTATACATGTCAAGGATGTAATGATCCCAATTGAAATGAAGCTCATTGACCTCGAGAGAACACCCATGGAAAAAACAGATGTCTCTTGAATGTACTCCTAACAGTGTATCGATCATCATAACCCCACTCAAAAACTCCACCACCAAGCTCAAAACATTCATAATTTTTGAATATATAAAATAATGATAGGTTACAGTATCAAATAAGTACCTAGATTTCATAGAATCTATAAGAATAATACCTCTAATTGCCAATGGTCCAACCTCACTATCCACCAGTGTAGGTTGAACTGTATGAAATTGTTATGCCCCTCTTCCCTGTGATGTAGCATGATTCACCTGAGATTCACCACTTTGATGATATGAATTCTCTTCCCAAAATCACCATGTCCATTACCCCGACCACCATATTCGGTTGAACTATAACTGCCTAATTGGTATGGTGTGGAAGTCCCACTTCCCATACTCTGGTTCTATCTAGATGGTCCATCACCACCCATTTGTTGTGGGTTCTTACAGAACCTCTATAGATTTATCATCCTTCCACAAGCTCGGCACTCTACTGGTGTTCGGGGATAATGTCTAAAAAAGTGATTCAACCCATCGCACCGGTGACAGGTCACCTGAGTAAGGTCTTGTGTGACTCAACCTTCCCCTTAGACACTATTATTACTATCACCCTAGATGGAATTATTATAATGAAGATTCATTATATCAGAATTCAAACCTCCTAGTAATCTATCCAAAACCCCATATTCACCACTAGAATCCTCCTTCAGGTTCCCCTTAGAAATGAGGGCCTGATTCACCACTTCTAAAATCTTCTTCAGCCTGAATAAATTCACCTGGTACTTAATTTCACATTTAATTTCATCTGAAAACCTTTTATCTATCATAGTCTCATCTCCTTACAAAACTAGAACAAAGCATTATATGTCTGTAAAGTGACCATCATATTTCATAATGGACATAATCCACTAATTCAACCTCATAAAATCAGCCTCTCTCTCTGAACTGGGCATCTTAGGGTAAAAGTGAACCAATAAATTCCCTTGAAATTACTTCCACTCAATGTTCTCAAGCTATTCATCCCAAGTATGTATGTCCTTCCAACGCTTTTTCTGACCACATAACATATAGGTAGTCAATTTGACTCTATTATCAATAGGAGTCTCTAAGTGGTCAAGTATTGTCTAGATAAACTTAATCCAGAACTCAACTACCTCAATTCCACCCTCTAAAGTAAACTTCGAAGGGTGTTGTAACTGAAACTCCCATGTTAGTTCATACATACTCTTCACAACCTACCATGGGCCTCTTTCCATGAACTGCATGAAGTGAGAAATGTTCTCTCAGAACTTCTCTCTGACTTCCTCACTCGGAATTATTGGTGCCTTAGGTTCCATTGTTGGTAGGTCATCTCCAACCATATCCTCCTATCATACTCTCAACAAGAATTTTTATGGAGGCATATGTCTAAAATTCCAAATACACATCTTAGGATACATAACACAACTTTCTCACATTTACATAATATAGATTCATAATAAACCAAAACAACTCATTCCCCTAAACCCCACCACACGATCAAAACTAAGGTGTTATCACTAACCTTAACCATCTTATATCTAGGTCATGGTTAACAAGGGGTAAAAACAATATCATTATTAAAGTTTCCTATTAGACGCCCATTTGTTCAGATCTTGTATCATTTTTCAATTACATATTAGGAGCCTTTCCATTTAAGTCACACCAGCAAAGAAAATAATTTTTATTTAAAAACTTAACCAAAACCTTCTTTTATCATTTGTGCCTAAAATGATGTGTGTCACAAAAATAATCATGATTGTCTGGAATGGTGCATGAATACTCAACTCTCATGCCATTTCAGTCCATGAGTAAAATCTCAAAAAATCTCAAAACAAAAATCACATCACACAACAATTGCATCAATCAAGGTGAAATATCATCAACTATAACAGCAAACATCAATAACAATAATAAATCCATGGGTACTTTCCTTTTACCCTTGAACATGGGTTAGATACTCCCATGCACAAGCTCTTTACTAAGGTCTGGATCATCCTATTCTCCTATCTACCTCTCTTAAATAGTAAGATAAAATAAAATAAAATAAAACCCCATTAATACCACTTTATAACATCCCAACCTAGGTTCCACACACTGGTGCCTCGATCTGGTCGATTACATGACCCCAAGCGCACCTCCCCATATGCTAGAGGCTACCGACTAGCAGCGAGGGTCTAATATCAATCATGGTGAGACTATACCCTCTTTATCTAAGAAAAAAACATAATAAATAATTAAACTATTTCCAAATGATATAACCATAACTAGAAAAATAAAATTTTTATATGATGACCAAAATAGAAAATACAAAATCCAAAACTAAGCAGTAGATATGTCATGTCAAGTACATGTCAAGTGTCAAATGAAAAACAAAAAATAAAGACACTGACAACTCTAAGTGGGTGCCGACACTGGGTCTAGTTCCCTCATTCATGCTCTATACCATATCATCTATCTAATATAGGACTCTTTCCTCTATCCTATCCTGCAAACATGAATTTTATTCATGTATCGGTCAGGCAGCCCAATTAGGGTATGATTATAACTCAGTTGGCCACCACCAATGGCGTCTAATACAATTTCCAATCAATAAAAGTGTATTATGTTGTATAAATAATAAACTTAATGTAATAAAGTAAATATTTTACATATTCAATTATTCTTTATTTAACCACATAAACCCCTAGGTTCCCAATGACATATGAACCATCAATACCTACTTCATCCCATGTCAGATTCTGAACCATATCACATCTTTAATTAAAAATTAATTATAACACATGGGATTTAATTATCTATTTCAATTAAATTCATATTATATCCAATTAGATCCAGAGACCAATGTTAGCATTTTGGTCCTAGATCAGCATGCCTAGGACCCTATGGGTATTTGAAGCGGTAGTCTGTGTCCACAACTAATTTATCAATTAATCACACAAGTAGGATTTAGAAGTAGGAATTTTGGTCCCACACTCATTATCACTATAGTCTTTTGAAGTATCATTCCATGTCCCACACATCTTTATCAATAAATCACACAAGTGATATTTTTGAAGCAACAATCTATCTCCAATACTCATTATCACTATGGTCTTTTGAAGCTACAGTCCATGTCCCACACACATATATCAAAAATAACATGTATCACAATATCACACATATCAAAATTTCATAAAAATAAAGTTTAAACATCATTAATCTTCTTTTCAAATATTCCAATTAAATATTACATTTCCAATTTATTAAACAAACAAGGTTCAACTCTTTAATATATATGGAATGTAAAGACCCAGAATTTTCTATGTAATTTTTTTTAATTATATGGAATTATTACGATTTTGTGAAAATTAAAGGCATGTGATTCTAAGGCCCGGTGTGCCTAGAATGAAATTATGAACTTTTTTTCAGGTACATTCAGTAAACGCATGACCGGCATTTTGTAACTTTTGAACTGGTGCTCGGAATTGAAAATTGAGGACACCGTTGAACTCACACCACCGATATCACTTAAGGAGACCTTCACTTTGAACACAGTAGTTTGAGGGTTGAAGTAAGTTTTTCGGATTTTCAAGGGATATTTAAAAGAAAAATAATAAAATGAAATAAATATATTTTATTTTATTTCTTGAAACCTGTCATTTGAATCTTGGAGTTGGGACCACATGAGGTTGGCTGGGCAATTAATGTTGGGCATTAAATTCTCAGTTACACAAAATGTGTAACCACATTTTCCTTAAATTAATGGGATTCATTAATTCTAAAAATTAATGAATCAACTTGTTAATTAAGAGTTTTATTAACTCTTCTTGAGGATTTTTTTTCTTTTTTCATTGGTGAAAGAGAGAGGAGGATTTTGCTGGAGAATTCGTTAAGGAAGAACATCCTCCAATGAAGAACATTCTCTAGATCAAGAATGAGGACAACGCTCGAGCTCAGATCGGGAGCTTGTTGCGGGAGCGATGAATGTCGATGTCTTCATCTTCTTCCCCATGTCATCTCCAATGAACTAATGAGTTAGGGAATTTTGTTCAATTCATTCTTCATGGTAATTTATTGTTTCCAATCTATGAACCACCTGTTATCCATCTAATGCGGTGGGTGTGAGCCAAAAAAACACGGTCTGGTCCCTCTACTCCCTCTTTGTTGACATGTTATTCACAGGCAGATTGATGGTTGAGCGGAACCTGATCCCGACACCGGTGACCAATGCTGGAAGGGTATGGGCAGAGGCGGACACGCCAGCTGGCTGCGATGATGGCGGTGGTGCAACTGTGCCGCTGAAGGAGGATGTGGCACATCGGTCGCGGCGGAAAAAGTTGGCGGCCGGCAACCGACCGGCTGCATGGAACTGGGGTAGTGCATGACTGCGCCGCTGGTATTGAGGGAGGCCATTGCCCATCGGTCATAGTGGTGGAAGGTGGTGGCCAGCAACCTGGTCGGCTACATGGAACTGGGGCGGCACGCCTCTACACCACCGGCTAAGAAGGAGGTTACGACTATCGGAGCCGCGGCGGTGCACCAGGGCGGCCAGAAACCGGCCGACCATAGGAGGGCAGCGGTGTCATCACATCTCTGGAAGGAGGGAGCCATCCAGAACTGTCGGTCAGCCGCATCACGTCAAGTAGGACCTGATCCAGAGGGTCTCGCATGCCAACAGACTGAACTCTCCATTGGACTGTTTGAAAAACCAGGGGTACGTCCCCCCTGGTGCAGCTAGGGTGGTCCCCGCCATGGTAGACTAGACCAAGCCAGGTGGACTGCACCCAGCCGGGGGGACTACACTGATCCGAGCGAGTCGCGCCGAGTGGGTCGCACTGAGCGAGCCGCATCCAGCACAGGCTTGGCCACACCCAGCAGGCCAGGCCACCCCCTTGTGAGTCGGACAAGACCGCAGCCCAGTGGGCCGGGGCCACCATTGCCCAATCCATCCGGTCCAGACCCAGGCTTGGTCGAGTTGACACGAACAGGTTAGGGCTGGGTCGGACCTAACCCGGGCCCATCTGGACCCAGATATGCCTTTTCGACCATATCATGATAACCGAGCACCCGTTTGACGAACCATCTACGGTACTGGATTCCTTGGATTGATATGGTCCTTTTGGTATAATCCACTTGAATTTTGGATAAAGTTGGAGTATGGATGGGTTGGATCGAACCTGAATCCAATAGGGCCCTTGGAACGGAAACGCTAATAACTTATAGATCGGGCATCTGATTGATGTGTTGTATATTGCGTTGGGACCCTTATAATGTGGTAGTCCTTTGAAATACTTATCCATGGGAATTTCTGGAAATTGAATTATTGACCTATGGATTGAGGATTGGATCCTCTCAGAATCAAGCGCGCTTAGTGCGGGAACCCTGTGGCTGGTTGTATTTGAAGAATCTTCAGATCCTGTGTGGGTCATCTTCAGATCATGTTTGGGTCAACTTCGAATTCTATGAGGATCAACATCTTCAGATCTTATATGGGTCATCTTTAGATCCTATGTGGGTCATCTACGATCCTATGTGGGTCAACAGCAGATCCTCTCGACGAAGTAATATGATCTAGTGATGCAGCTAATCATTTATAATTTTGTACTTAAGTTATACCTGGTGTGAGATGAGTCTTTACCTTTTTGGTACACTTCTGTGTGGTGATACTTTCATGTTATTTTTCTATGTGGTGTTACCTTTGTGTTACTTACCTTCGTGGTGTTACTTGTTTGGTACTTCTATCTTTTTGGTGTTACATGTGTGGTATTTCTACCTTCATGGTGTTACCTTTGTGGTATTCTTCCCTCACATGTGAGGTGAGTATATATTGATAACTTAGGTATATGTATGGGCATATACCTAAGTATTGTTGATGACTATTTCTTCGTGCTTGAGATTTAGATCTTTCTTTGTGGTTATCCTTTGTGGATTCTTGGAGACCTTTGGGGGTCTCGGGGTCCCTACTGAGTATTGTTATACTCACCCCTACACGGGCTAGGTCAGCCCCTTGCTGTGTCTTGTGCATATGATGGACAACATTAATCAAGGCTGAGGGTGCCAATACTGGAGGCTACTCAGAGGTGGACCATTATACAATAAGTACCGTAGAGACGACCGTTCAAGAGTTGTACCGACCCTTCACGTAGGATCCTTGGGGGGTGTTCACAAGAGGTGTTTTCAGTTTTACTTGTACTTTCCTGTTGGTCTTGTATTCCGACCCCTTTTTCTTATTGTACTCACCCTTATTACTATATATTTTAATGTTCTTGTATCTTTTTTTGTGCTTGGATGTGTGAGTATGTAGGTTAAAAGGAAATGCCTTCACGGTTTTAGGGATATGCTTTTCCGGTGCTAGTAGCTAGCCCCTGGCCTATGTAAGGAGGGCTTGGGGTAGTTACAACATGGGCTCTGGGGGACATATCATGAAAAATTGGTATCAAAGGAGTTGGTTCTACCGAAAAACTTGGACTCTAATATTTTAATCTGCAATATTGTTAAGTGGTTTGAGTGTGGATATCAGTTTTGGGAATCCAGTGTTGATGTGGCAGCCGATGTATCCATAAAACAGGACCCTGACTTCTGATTTCTGACTCAGTGCATGAAAAAACTGATTGCGTGTGTGTTTTTTAAAATTTTCTTTGTGGTATATTTAAGTCAACTCACTAGGTATAACTTATTGACTGTGGTGCACCTGTTTCTTTCCAGGATGCCTCCATGAAGACAGCCTGCCAGGGTTCCAGGTAGAGTACGCGATGACAGCCCACTGAGTGAAGAGGCTTTTGTGCAGGGCCCCCTTTCGACAGTTGTACCATCGGGTGGTGTACTAGAAGCACCACTACCCATTGGACAGCTGATTCCACCAGCCCCAGCAATAGAGGGTGCGCGCCGCTTGAGCGCATTGTATGAGTTTCCACACCAGAGGCCACCGAGGTTCTGAGGAGAGATAGATCTACAGGCAGTTGAGGACTGACTGGAGGCCATGGTTAGAGTTTTTTGACTGGTAGGGACACCATCTGATCTTATAGTGATCCTTGTTGCCTTTCTTCTCCAGGAAACAGTGGCCATATGGTGGATCTTGATGCTCTAGGTTCACGATGAGTTCACTCTCATCTAGGCGGACTTCGAGAGCCTTTTCAGGGTAGAGTTCGTCCCAGTGGCCTTATGCTCTGTGCATATACAGAAGATTCTCCACTTATAGAAGGGTAACGTGATTGTGGCTTATTATTGAGTGAGGTTCACCGACCTCTTGTTCTACTCCACTAATATGGTGTGGAACCCTTTCTTCAGCACCCAGACCTTCGATCAGGGTCTCAGATGAGACATTAGAGATTCGATTATTTCTCTTATCATTCTAACGCAGGCGCGGGTGTTAGAGAAATCCCTCTTAGTAGAGATCTACCTTGCTGAGAAGTCACCAGCAGTGAGACCCACCACTGGACGTCACGTAGCAAATACATTTGTAGCTGGTAGCAGACAGATGACGTAGAGGTCTAAGAGGACCAGACCTACAGGTGGATGACCACAGGATACAGGGTTGGTTGGGTGGGGATCTCGAGACACAGTAGGATAGGCATGGAGAAGGAAGTGTTACTCATGCGGTTTGTAGGTTCACATGGATCATGACTTCCCGACCCGCAGTACGAATGACCAGCAGACGGTTGAAGGACCGCCTAGAAAGAGGTGAAGATTCGACCGAGGAGGTTTTCAGGCAGTAGGCAGACGTGGTTGAGGATCTGGTCATGTAGTAGGCAGTGGGTGGTGATTCGAGGTTCTACCACCGCCACCACCAGGGGATCCACCCCGACCATAGGGAGCAGGTGGAAAAAGACGATCTCAACTCCAGGTAGCTGAGGCCTATGACCACAGCGCTCTAAAGATGATTCGAGGTATGATCTGTGTCTACTCCACCTTACCTTCAGTATTTATAGACATAGGTTTTAGTCACTTCTTTATTTCCACGGCCCTCGTTCAGAGATTGGAGATTCCGGTGGAGTCTTTGGCTCGATCCTTACAGATAGATACTCCTATGGGAGAGGATTCAATGATTACACACTAGTGACAGCAATGTGATATTACTCTAGGAGGTGAGATCTTCGGTTGAGATCTTCTAGTAGCAGCGTCAAGTTCTTTCGACATCATCTTTGGTATGGATTGGTTATCTATAGTCCATGATCAGATCAACTATTTTAGGTGCAAAGTGTGGAGTGTCCACGAGGATGGGACCATGTTTTCCTTCACTAGCGAGAAGGTAACCTTTGAAACATAGGATGGACTCACCCGGAGGAGGGTGTATCCAATCACACATTAGTTGGATAGCCTTACCCTTGTAGTGGTTGATGTAGAGAGTATAATCTATCCTGTAGTGGTGGACCAGCACACTGATGTTTCCCTGATGATGTTCCTGGTCTACCTCCTCACAGAGAGGTGGACTTTTATATCAAATTGTACCCCAGGATAGCACTGATATCTGCACCATCATATTGGATGGCTCCCATGGAGATTTGAGAGTAGTGAGTACTGCTGGAGGACTTGGATAGGAAGGGGTTCATTAGGCCTAGTGTTTCATCTTGGGCAACCTCGATTTTGTTCGCCAAGAAGGTGGATAGGAGTTTAATACTTTGTCTCAATTATCGGCGCCTGAACCAGGTGAATGTGAAGAACAATACCCACTACCAAGGATTGATGATCTTTTTGATCAGCTGAAGGGAGCATGGTGGTTTTTGAAGATAGACCTCAGATCAGGCTATCACCAGCTCAGGGTATGAGACAAGGATGTGCAGAAGATGGCCTTCAGATGTCAGTATGGCCACTATGAGTTCTTGGTTATGTCATTCAGTGTGACCAACACCCCAGCAGTGTTCATGGGACTCATGAACAGGATCTTCCATCCATACCTCAATCACTTTGTGGTTGTCTTCATCGATGACATCATGATATACTCAGCTAAAGAGGAGAAGCATGCCTATCATCTGTAGATAGTTCTGGACACACTCTGAGAGATCCATCTTTATGGTAAATTCTTGAAGTGTCGGTTCTGGATCCGAGAGGTTCACTTTCTAGGACACATCATCTTAGAGGCTGGAGTTGCGGTGGATCTAGAGAACATTGAGGTTGTGCTTTTTTGGGATCCACCCAGGAGTGTGACAGAGGTACGGAGTTTCCTGGGTTTGGACGTTTACTACCAGAGGTTTGTGCCTAATTTTTCCAGAGTTGCAGTACCCTTATAATCATTAAAAAAGAAGGAGAAACCCTTCGTGTGGTCGGAGAGATACCAGCAGAATTTTCAGGAGCTAAGGCAAAGACTGAAGAGTGCCCCCACCTTGAGGATGCCGGAGGGAGGTGTTGGGTATGTAGTCTACTGCGATGCATCAGGGATTGGGATTGGATGTTTCCTGATGCAGGAGAGAGCAGTGATCACGTATGGTTCTCGATAGCTGAGACAGTATGAGCAGAACTATGCAACCCATGACTTGGAGTTAATAGTAGTGGTCTTCACCTTGAAGATTTGGCAACATTACTTGATGGGAAAATGTTTTACAGTCTACTCTGATCACAAGAGTCTCAGGTATATCTTCTCTCAGAAGGACCTAAACCTGAGACAGTGTCATTGGCTTGAGTTCCTCCCGAACTATGACTTTGAGTTCCTCCCGGACTATGACTTTGAGATAGTCTATACTCCTGGAAAGGGGAACATAGTAACAGATGCACTTAGCAGGAGATCTGGTATACAGTTTTTGATTGAGGCGACGGAGCAGCTATCCACTTTGCGGATATCCTACATGGATCGAGATGGAGTAGCTTACCTTCAATCTTTGAAAGTCACTCCCCCACTCCTTCAGCGAGTCATGGAGGCATATCTTGGGGACACTGACTATGAGGCTTGACGTGATCATATATCCATAGGACAGGCACCTGGCGGATTTTCTGAAGGTGGAAAGCACGTCATCCTTTTTAGAGGACGTACTATGGTACCGATGGTGCTACGAGAGGAAGTGTTGAGGTAGTTCCATACGTCCCCTCTATCGATATATCTAGAAGTGGAGAATATGTACCAGGACCTCTGGCATCATCACTAGTGTCTAGGAATGAATAAAGCAGTGGTAGAGTTTATCTCACAGTGCCTCACTTGTCAGCAAGTGAAGGCAGAGCATCAGGTTACAACAGGCTTAGTTCAGCCACTAGAGGTGCCAGAGTGGAAGTGGGATGGAATTTCTATGGACTTTGTGATAGGACTTCCACACACGTCCAGGGGTTATGATTCTATATGGGTGATCATTGAATGACTCACCAAGTCGGCACACTTCATGTCTATTAGAGAGAAGGGATCAGTAGAAGGCTTGGGACGCCTCTACATATGGGAGATTGTATGGATTCATGGAGTTCCTTTGACGATTGACTCTGATCATGATGCACATTTTACTTCCCAGCTATGGAAGGGGTTGTAGTAAGCATTCGAGACTCACCTTTGATTGAGCAGCGCCTTCCATCCTCAGACAGATGGTCAGACAGAGCGGACCATTCAAACCCTTGAGGACATGTTGCATTCTTGTGTCCTTTATTTCAGCTGTAGCTGGGAGGATCACTTGCCCTTGGTGGATTTCACGTACAACAACATCTATCACTCCACTATCAGTAAGGCACCTTTCGAGGCATTGTATGGATAACCTTGTAGATCACCTCTATGCTGGACTGACCTAGGGGAGTGAGCACTCATAGGACCAGAGATGGTACGGGCTACCACGGAGAAGGTGTAGATCATCCAGGAGCATATGAAGACTGCACAGAGTAGGTATAAGTCGTATACTGATAGGAGATAGAGACCTATTGAGTTCGAGGATGGTGACCATGTCTTCCTATGGGTCTCACCTCGACGAGGTTTGTAGAGATTTGGTCGGGGCGGCAAGTTATCTTTGAGGTTCATCGGACCCTTTCAGGTCCTCAACAGAGTTGGTGAGGTGGCATACTTCTTAGCTCTTCCCCCTTAGTTGCACTGGGTGTACTATGTTCTCCACATATCCCAACTAAGGAGATATGTACATGATCCCTTTCACATCATTGACTGGGGTGAGCTGGACATCGATGATGGGGCGACATTTTCAGAGTTTCTAGTGGAGATTGAGGATAGACAAAAGAGAGTCCTTCGTGGCAATCAATACCTCTAGTGTGCATATTTTTGGAAGTATGAGAACCTATAGGAGACCACATGGGAGTGGGAGGCTCAGATTCGTTCTCAATACCCCCACTAGTTTTCCTAGTTTGTGTTGTGGATTTCGGGGACGCAAAGCCCTGAGGTGGGGAGAATTTAAAGACCTGTAATTTTCCATGTAATTTTTTTTAATTATATGGAATTATTACAAGTCTTTGAAAATTAACAGTGTGTGATTTCGAGGCCTAGTGTGCCAGGAATGAAATTATGAACTTTTTTTCAGGTACGTTCAGTAAACGTGCGAGCGTCATTTTGTAACTTTTGAACCAGTGCTCATAATTGAAAACTGAGGACACCGTTGAACTTACACCACCGATATTCGCTTAAGGAGACCTTCACCTCGACCTTAGTAGGTTAAGGGTGTGAGTTAATTTTTTTGATTTTCATGGGAGAGTTAAAATAAAAATAATAAAATAAAATAAATAACTTTTATTTTATTTCTTGAAACCTATCATTTGAATCTTGGATGTGGGACCACATGGGTGTGGTCAGGAATTTAATGATGGGCATTAAATGTGCAGTTACACAAAATGTGTAACCACATTTTCCTTCAATTAATTTTGATTCATTAATTCTAAAAATTAATGACTCAACTTGTTAATTAATAGTTTTATTAACTCTTCTTGAGGATTTCTTTTTTTCATTGGTGAAAGGGATAGGAGGCTTTCTCTAGAAAATTATCGAAGGAAGAATATCCTCCAACAAATAACATTCTCTAGATCAAGAATGAGGATGACGCTCGAGCTCAGATCAGGAGCATGTTGTGGGAGGGGCGAACGCCGATGTCTTCATTTTCTTCCCCATGCCGTCAATAATGAATGAATTAGGTAGGGAATTTTATTAAATTCGTTCTTCTTGGTAATTCATTGCTTCCAATCAACGAACCACCTGTTATCCATCTAACACAGTGGGTTCAGGACAAACAAACATGGCATGATCCCTCTCCTGCCTCTCTGTCGATGTGTTATTCACGGGAGGAGCGACGGTTGAGTGGAACCTGACGCCGGTGACCGACGCCAGTAAGGTATAAGTGGCGGCCAGCACACCGGTTGGCCACGATGACGGCAGCGGAACAACCACACTGCCAAAGGAGGTCACGGCCCATCAGCTGTGGCAGAATAAGGTGGCGGCCAGCAATCGTCCGGCCACATGGAACTGGGGCGGCACGTGACTGCGCCGTCGGTAGGGAGGGAGGTCGCGACCTGTCGGCCCTGGCGGTGGAAGGTGGAGGCTGTTACCCAGACGAGCCGCGTGGAACTGGGGTGGCGTGTGTCCACACCGCTAGCTGAGGAGGAGGTCACGGCTATCAAGTCGTAATGGTGCACCAGGGCAGACAATAACCAATCGGTCGTAGGAGGACAGCGGTGTCGTCGCGTCGCTAGGAGGGAGCCGGTTGTGTCATGTCGAGCAGGACCTGCTCCGGTGGGTCATGCATGCTAATAGACAGAACGGTCTATGGGGCCATTCAGAAAAACGTGGTCCCTCCTCCCAGTGTGGCTAGGGCGGGCCCTGCCATGGCTGACTACACCCAGTCGGACGGACCGCACCCAGCCAGGTGGACCGCACCCAGCCGAGTAGGCCGCACCGAGCAGGCCTCTCCTTGCGGTCCACGCCCAACGGGCCACGCCCAGTGGGTCGTGCCCAGCGGGCCGTGCCCAGTGGGCCGCGCCCAGCAGGCCACACCCAGTAGGTCGTGCTGAGCAGACCGCACCGAGCGGGCCACATTGGGAAGTCCACACCGGGCGGGCCACACTGAGCAGGTCGCGTCGAGAGGGCTGCACCAAGTGGGTCGCGCCCAGTGTCGTCCAGGCCACGCCCAGCAGGTCGGGCTTCTCCCTTGTGGGTCCGACCGGACCGTGACCTAGTGGGCCTGGGCCACCGTGGCCCAGCCCATTCGGGTTGGACCAGACCCAATCCCATCTGGATCCAAATACGCCTTTTCGTCCATATCTTGAGAACTGAGAATTTGTTTGACAAACCGTCTGCGGAACTGGATTACTTGGATCGATACGGTACTTTTGGTATAATCTACATGAGTTTTGGATAAAGTTTGAGTGAAACCGGGTTGGATCAAACCTGAATCCAACTGGACCCTCAGAATAGAAATGCTAATAACTTACAGACTGAGCGTTCAATTGATGTGTCGTCTATTTTGTTGGGACCCTTATAATGTGGAGGTCCTTTGAAATACTTTTCCATAGGAATTCATGGTAGTTGAAGTATCAACCGATGGCTTGAGGAGAGGATCCTCCTAGAATCAAGTGCGCTTAGTGTGGGAACCCAGTGGCTGGTGTACTTGAAGAATCTCCCAATCCTATGTGGGTCATCTTCAAATCCTGTGTGGGTCAACTTCAGATCATGTGTGGGACAGCATCTTCAAATCATATCTGGATCATCTTCAGATCCTGTGTCGGTCATCTATGATCCTTTGTGGGTCAAAATAAGAGAATCTCAACTAAGTAATATGATCTAGCAACATATCTAATCATCTATACTTCCTTACTTAAGTTATACCTGGTGTGAGTTGAGCTTTTACATTTGTGGTACACTTCAATGTGGTGATACCTTCGTGGTATTCTTCTATGTGGCATTACCTTTGCAGTACTTACCTTCGTGGTGTTACCTGTGTGTTACTTCTATCTTTGTGGTGTTACCTTTGTGGTATTTCTACCTTCGTAGTGTTACCTTTGTGGTATTCTTCCCACACATGTGAGGTGAGTATATATTGAGAACTTAGGTATATATATGGGCATATACCTAAGTAGTGTTGATGACTATTGCTTCATGCGTGAGATTTAGATCTTGATTTTTGGTTATACTTTGTGGATTCTAGGAGACCTTCAGGGTTCTTCGGGTCCCTACTGAGTATTCTTATACTCGCCCCTGCACGGGCTATGCCCGCACCTTGCTGTGTTTTATGCAGATGATGGACAGCATTGATCGAGGCTGAGGGTTCCAGGACTAGAGGCTTCTTGGAGGTGGACCATTAGACGAGACGTACTACAGAGACGATCATTCAAGATATGTACCTACCCTTCAGGTAGGATCCTTGTCAGGTGTTCAAAAGAGTTGTTTTCAGTTTTACTTGTACTTTCCAGTTGGGCTTGTATTTTGGCCCCTTTTTCTTACTGTACTCACCCTTATTACTATATAGTTTACTATGTTTTTATATTGTTGTGTTCTTGGATGTGTGATTTTGTAGGTTAAAAGGCAATGTCTTCTCGGTTTTAGGGATATGCCTTTCCAGTTCTAGTCACCAGCTCATGGCCTATGGAAGGCGGGCTTGGGGTAGTCACGGCACAGGCTCTGTGGGATAGGTCATGACATGGAATAATATAAAAATTCACCATTAAACCATTTATATTTTTTTTAATCATATAAACCATCCCATTTAGGTTAATCTAAAAATCTCACAATCCTCATTGTAAATTAATTCATAAACACATTAATTGACCAATCGCAGAACCCTTTAATTAACAAAATCAATATTCAATTAATCAATGAATTCCACAATCACAACATTCCATTAAATAATTTTCTAATTAATTAATCCAATTCCTTAGTCTCAATATCCCATAAATTCCATAATCACAATATAGTATTAATTAATTAAACAATTAATTAATACAATTTCAATTCCACTAATTGCATGATCACATTTACCATAATTTAGTTTTCCCATATTCAACTCAATTTGAAATCACATGGAAAAAAATATTCAATTTCATGATTCAATAAATTAATTTATAAATTAATTTATTTAATTAATGATTCATTGTCAAACGTTCCAATTTAATTTTCACAAAACATACACACTATTATAATTTAAGACTATAGGAATTGAATTTAGACCACCTACCTCACAATTAATGATAAACTATCGCCAACAGATAACCCCAATTAAAGTGGAACGGTCAAGAATATGATGAAGAATAATATCTAGATCTAAAACCTAGATTCAAGATAAAATGGATTATATCTATAAAAACCTATATCTAGATACACTAACAATGGAGGAAAACAACCCTTAAAAGAAATATAGAAAGATTTAAGAGAGTAAGGAAACCACACTGGTTTAGAATATCTTACTATGAGGGGTTTAGATCTTTAATCTTGGATTCGATTCGTCAATAACAGAGTTTATAAGGCTTTTGAATCCATTTGGGAGCCTCCAAAAATGATAAAAAAACATTTAGGGTTGATTTAGGTTGAAATAAGGTAAATTTTTGGGTGTTTGGGATTTTTAAAACTGATTTTCAGAATATTAAAAACTGCACGCATGGTTTCCTGGGAAGGGGCACACAGTTTTCCAAACCGTGAACCTAAACTGTGCGCCTCTTCTAGGGGGGTTAACAGTTACTCCTAATAGGTAACATAGTTTTCTAAACCATGAACCAACCATGAAATCCCTCTCTCTCTAGGGTTTCATGGTTTTGGGGGCAGGGCACACACTTTAGGAAAATCTTACACCAATTGTGCACTGCCCAAAATCCCTCCAAAAACTTCAATTTTAACCCAAATACACAAAATGTAAAACCAAAACCAAATATACTCAAAATGATGAAAAATAATACCTATAAAATATCTTGAGATATCTTTAGAGAAGTTTAGGATCTTATATCTAATGATGATAATAAACAGAAGATGATCATTATATATGGAAATGGAAGATCAAAGAAAACATGAAAAAATTATTTTCCATAATTTTTGAATTATGAGTAAATAAATATAATGATTTTGAATCTATTATTTTTATTTTATATCATCATGAATCTTATTCAAGACATGATCTAAGATTATTTTGAGTAAGATAAAATGAGTCGAACCAGTGTATGTATTCTTTGATGAAGAAAATGGAATTATCTAGTTTTCATGAATAATGTAGATAAAGAACCATCAAGGCTCAACCTATTGTTTATCAAAGCATGTATATTTTTTATCTATGGATTTTTTAGAATTTTAGAGGAACTGAGATGGAAGTCTGGGAATTTTACCAACACTAAAATCTTGAGAATGAAGTTAAGTTTTTGTTGTGTACATGTCTGAGATAAGAGGTTATTCTATTTTTAATTGAAATTATCACACTATAATATGATTTCCACACCATAGATACGTATATTTTATATTTTTATATTTATTTAATTATTTGAAGTTTAGATTTTTTGGATGATTACAAAAATATGAATTTGTACCTTCTGTTTATATTTTTTAAGGATATTTAGGATGATTTTCATGATTGACAATCATTAATTAATAGTATTTTAGGAATATCTCTTGAGTTGATAAATCTGTTCTTGAAGTAACAAGGGATCCCAAAATGTGTATTCTATGTTGGTTATTTATGCTTTGTAGTGATAAAGACCCCTAGATATTCCATTTAAGGATATGGATTTTGATGGAATAAATTTTGTGCACTTAAATGAATTCACATGTGTATAAGAATATTGAATAGGAATAAATACAAAAATAATAAGAATATACTAATACTATGTATAGATATATCAAGATATGGATCTGAGACTGAGTATCAATGATCTCTCTTGAAGAAGAAAAAGTATAATCCCTTACAAGTTGCATCAAAGAATAAGGGGAATCCAATATTTTTCTAGAGTAGTAGATCCTTTTTTTTAAGATATATAGGAAGAAGAATGTTATCCACCATTCAGTGATCAGTGATTCAAAGTTAAAGTGAGTGTCAGGAACGGAGGTCGTATTCATCTGAATATCTAGCTTTTATCTTGTTCACTATGTTGGGTTTGATTGAATAATTTATAAATCCAGGTAATCACATTCGGTTAAAGTCTACTAAGTTGAGATGAGTAGTGATCAAGTTTTATATAATTATTGAATAGTTATTGTCATTTGAACGCATTTTTTTGAGTGGAATAAGATCAATCATATTGATGAAAAATCATTGTGTGCAGACCCAGTGATCAACTTCCAAATATAAAATTAAAGGGATAAATTTCATATATATAGTGGGACTCTGTGAAACCTATATGACTCAGGGTATGAAAGGATAGAATGATGTGAATTCATGAGTATAATGAGAAGCTGTTGAAGAATTCCAGTGGAAATATGGAAAGTAAAGTCATGTGAGAGGTAGGAAAATTGGTTGGTTTGACTCTATCCAACAGAAGATTGGTGAGACTCTGGTCTAGTATTGGTGTTTAAATCACCCTTCACTTGTAACTGGTCACATTTTATTATGGTGTAGAATCTTTAACTGGGTTTCACAACCAATAAAGGCAAGGAGTGGGTCTTAATACCAAACCGTGTAAATACATTTGTTATTATGCTTTATTTACTTCATTATTTGGGTGAGGTTTTGAGACACAAGGGTGAGTGGATCAATACTGTATAAGTTTAGAATGTTGAATTAAAAAAGGAATAATTCATAAAAGTTTTAATTAACCACTGGTTCACCCCTCCCATCTCAGTAGTCCTTCGACCCTCTAGGCATTTCAACTGGTATCAAAACTAACTCAAATTCCCTTCAAAAAGATCCTAGATTAAGTATAGATTTGATATGTTTGAATAAGAGTCTCATATAAATAATTCTATCTCGACCCCTGTTAAATTAGAAATGGAATTTTTGGAAATTTATTGAAAACCAAGAAAAAAAAGGTGAATATGCAAATAATTTATGAAATAAAAAGGGATCAACACTTGTTGAGGTAGTTCAAAGTGGTATTTATTATGTTAAATATGTTTATTATTATTCCTCTAGTAAATGTATCTCAATCTATGGTGACGATTTATTTAAAATGGTTTAAGACCTCTATCTTGAGGTTAAGTATCATTTGAATAATGTACCTGTAGTTCCCCAGGTTGGATAAACCTCTGAGAGGTGGTTGAATTAGTGGTTTCTTTTTATGAATTATCTTTATATTAAATTTAACCTCTAAAACTTGTTAAATTTATCAATCCACTCAATGTTTTCTCTCCATCTCATCTCATGTGTAGTTGTAGTAATAGAGAATGTAGCACATATGGATTTACAAGGTTTAAAATAAAATTATAATCCCTTAAATGTTGTTTAGACCCCCCAAAAAGGATTCTTCACTATAATGACAAGTGAATACACTTGATTGAGCACCCCAGATACAATATCTTAGCAATTGGTTAGACACCCCAACTACTCTTCTATGCTGATTGTTCAGACACCCTAATATAAATACTCCTTACTTCTTCAAATAATAATCCAAAGGTATAAATTTATTATTTTTAAGATAGTATTCATCCATAATAGAGAATGATTCCCTTTACTTATGTGATATTTTAATATCTTTAGAAGTAACTAATAAGTATTAGTTCCATTAGTCTTGAAAATCACCTTCTAGATCTGGTCTATTCTGGATACTCCTTAAGTTATTCAAATACTTGAGCACATAAAAATCACCCCTTGAATTATCGATTGGATTTCACTCCTCACTTCAATACATGAATCTATTAGCTTCTCAAAATTATTCTTTCACAATGGATAAAAGATCTCTCAGTTTTTATTAGTGATTCATCACACCTTTAATCTGAATAGATATTCTAAAAGTTTTTTATCAAAGCAATAGCATTCACTTATCTCTATTTTTCTCACACTATCAACCTGAAATATATATGGGTGTGTGTGTGTGTTATAATAATAAAAATTACAATAACAGTTTATTTTTTTCAAAATTACCTTTTTTCACTCCTCCATGATCCTTTCACATTCTCTTTTTTATTGAAGCACAGCGAACACGCCCCATGATCTCCATAAATGTTTCATGAATAGTATTATTATTAACACCCCCATAATCATTGTTTACATTTTATAGTGTAATAAAAAATAATTTAAAATATCCAAAATACCAGTTCATTTATATATCCATAAGTCTCAGATATCTTTGTGTTTATTTACATGGTATTAAAATAGTCTATAACTTTTTCAAATCTGAACATTCCATGGTGTAAACATAATACTATGATTTTCATTCCTTTAAGAAATTAGACACATAACTATAATGGATACATGAATCTATTCATAAAATCATCTACATGAAACTCTTCTGAAAATTGATACGTAGTGAAAACATATATGTGAATGAATTGGCTACATCGTTTGCTTCTGTAAATAGATACATCGGTTTGCACTGAAAATAGAAATGTGAAGCATTGTTTGCATAGAAAATGGTTACGTGAATTATATAATATTAATTTAGATATGTGATCCTCTTCTATTAACAGATATGTGTAAAAACAACTATGTATAATCTTACTTTAAAAAAAGCATAGCAAACTCATTTTCTTCAATCAATTTTCATGCATGAATTTGATATTTCAATCTAAAAAGTGAAGTAAATCTAGTATTTAATTCATCTGAAATATAGTCCTGAGCTTCTATAACACACCATGATAAATAAAATTGTGCATGGATCTCAAGTGTTCCTCAGTGCATGTAATGAGCACATGATGATCACATACATCATAAAAACATAGAATAAAACTCGATATGATGATAGGTGTAGCTTGGTCCATACCCTATGGATTTTCATGATCTTTGTGGATCATAAATGGAGGAATAACTATGAAACTAAACTCATGAGTTTCTATAGGTAGAAGACAATCCCAAAATTGATCATATGAATTAAATCATCTCCATTGAACATCTCACGTTATATGAGTACCTCTTTAACACTGAGGAATGGTGCTCACATCTCCTCTTATCCCACATAAACTATGTTTCTATTATCATGCTCCCATATAATTCACTTCATGTTTGTTGGTGCCAAAATGTTGGAAGAAAAGAAAGAGGAGAAAGAGGCATCACGACCAGCCTCGTGAAGCCACTTCGCGGAGTCCCCCCAAGCAACATAGCCGCCGCGCAGAAAAGGAGGCGCGACGCTCCGTGAATGCTTCTGATGTTTGCGAACCTGCCGTGTATCAAAGGAGGTGACATTCTCCACAAACACCTTTGAATTTAGAAAACTGTCCGTGAAGTAAGAAGGCAGACCCCTCCATGAACCCCACTAACATTCGCGACCTGCCGCGAAGCAACCGAAGCCCTCTTCACGCCGCGTAAGCTCTGATTTGCAGCGCCTCTTGCCTATAAATACTGGGCTCCCCCCAAGCCCAACGGATGGAAAATCCGACCTTTAAACTTCCTAGCTCCCAAATCCTGAAGCACCCTTTTCTCTAAAAGTCATGAGCTATGCGAGGTATTTTTGCTTCGTGAGATCCCTCTGTATTGTCTTGTTTTGATCCCCTCTTTCGAGAGGGATGCCTTTCGTGAAGCCTAAGTAATTTTGCGATGGAAGGGGATCCCCAAGGGGACTCGGATTGTCACGGAGTGTTTATGCTTCGCAAAACACCCCTCATGTACACGTGATCCACATGCCAAGGCAGGGTCACTGTACTTCGCAAAGCTCATTGCTTCACGACACTTCGCTTCGCGAGGCACATGTGCTCCACGAGGCAGTGCTCCATGAATACCATTCCACTTCACGAAGCACCTCCCATTTTCACCTTCGCCCCATGCTAAGTCTAAGGCACCCCACTTCACAAAGCACACCCCTTCGCAAGTTCCCTCCACCACGCAAAGCAACCGAGCTCCACAAGGCCTTTGCCTATGGACCCCTCTGCTTGGAAATTCCTTCTCCCATGCGACCCTCTAGGTTTGCATGATGTGACTTCAAAGTCCCCTGGATGATACCGCCCATAGCATCACTTCACCTAACGCTTCTTCTCATAGGCACGCTAATGGCTATTGCTTCTTCGCATATCCACGCTAACGTAGACCCCTCGATGGTTCGCTCTATGACCCCCCTTCACCACAGAATTTCTGGTACCTTCCCTCCCACAAGGAGAAGAGGGTATCGGTTATGTAAGTCCTGGGGGTTCGGAGTAAACCCACCTCGTCCGAGCTGTAGGATGTTAAACTGCTGAGTACCCTTTTCCTCAACACATGACGTTAAACTGTGACATCGCCCCGTGCCTCTCACGTGGGGTGCCCCCACCTTGGACATTATCTACATCCCCTAGTCTCCACAGGGGATGATATCCTCCTTTTGGGAGTGTCATTTGTCTGCGGGGAAAAGATGCCACCTTGGTGTAAGCCCCTAACCGTTCTTTCATGAGGCCATGCCCCTGTTCCTCCCCACTCCCTCGGTGCTAAGGCCAGACAAGGGCATGGTGGGAACAGTGCTCCCTCCTTTCATCTTTGGTCCCCAAGGCTAGTGAAGGACATGATAGGGAATGGGGCTGCTCCTTTATTAGGTCCCAGGTCCCTCTCCCGCTGTGCTTTGTTGCCCTCAGGCCTCCATCCTGGAGTAAATCCCAGCACCTTGGTCCGGTCATCACGTAAGCCCCTCTTCACTTCCCACGGACGCACCCTTAACGACGTGATCGTCAGGTCCCTGCAACTTCTTGTTTCTCACACTGAACATGACTCCTGTGAGCTTAGAGTGATCATCAACCATGACACACCTTAGGCCGCCTCAGAGCGTAAACCCCAAATGCCCCCATCCCGCATGACATTAAATTGTACACTCGAACTACGGGGACTTTGATCCATGTCAAGGCAAGGTACATAGGAAGCCTCCACGAGGTTCAAGCCCAACACCCATTGGACCAAGGTCCATCTTCACATCGGTTCACCGACGCCCACCCAAACTACGGGGACTTTGATCCATGTCAAGGCATGGTATGTAGGAAGCCTCCATGAGGTTCAAACCCAACACCCATTGGACCAAGGTCCATCTTCACGTTGGTTCATCGGCGCCCACCCGAACTATGGGGACTTTGATCCATGTCAAGGAATGGTACGTAGGAAGCCTCCATGAAGTTCAATCCCAACACCCATTGGACCAAGGTCCATCTTCATGTCGGTTCACCAGTGCCCACCCGAACTACGGGGACTTTGATCCATGTCAAGGCATGGTACATAGGAAGCCTCCACGAGGTTCAAGCCCAACACCCATTGGACCAAGGTCCATCTTCACGTTGGTTCACCGACGCCCACCTGAACTACGGGGACTTTGATCCATGTCAAGGCATGGTATGTAGGAAGCCTCCATGAGGTTCAAGCCCACCACCTGGTCATTTCGATCTCCTTCACGTTGGCTCACCAACACTCAGGAAGCCTAGGGTTTAAGCCCCACACATTCATTTCCAAACTACGAAGACTTTGATCCATGTCAAGGCATGGTACGTAGGAAGCCTCTCTGAGGTTTAATCCCACCATCCATCGGACCAAGGTCCTTATTCACATCAGTTAGCCAACACACACCACAAAATCTGAACTACGTAGTATTTGATCCATGTTAAGGTATGGTACGTAGGAAACCTCCCTGAGGTTCAATCCTGCCACCACCCAGTCATTCTGGACCCCTTCACGTCGGTTCACCCTCGTCTCGCACGACGTTAAACTGTGGACCTTCATTGCAGCGGTAAGCTGTTGCGGCATCATCCAGCGGTAAGCCATTGAGAACCCTAATCGACGGTAAGCCATCATCAGATGAACTATGCGGACTTTGATTCCCAACCACAGGGATATGTAGGAAGCCTCCCTAAGGCTCAATCCCAACAATCCTTGGCCCTAACTACCTCCGTGCTAGTGTGCCAGGCCCCCCTTTCTACTCGAACTACGTGGACTTTGATACCATGCTACGGGGATATGTAGGAAGTCTCTTTGAGTCTCAAGACCAAAACAATCATCCATCATGATTCTTACCCAGGACACCACATCCCGGTGAGATCATACCACCTCATTTCCCCCCAACAGCATTCGGGAAGCTTCCCACGTGCTGGCCCCAATATCGGTGTTCCCTCAAGGGGGTTCTTCAATATGATCTACTAGCTAGTGTTCTGATCAGCCTAAACCGTCTATGATAGACGTTAAACTTGTGGCATAACCCGTGTTAAACACAGTAAGCTGAGGAAAACCTCATATACATGCCCATGGCATATGACTCCCCGCGTTCGATGTGCGATGCCTCGAGCTTCCGCCCCCTCGAGAAGCCCTATAATAAGGGACAAAAGACAAACACGCCAATTACCCAACGTCCAGACACGCCAATGATGCCTAAACGTGACTACTCCCCTAACCGAAGGTTTGTACCCTGATCAGACCCCTTGGAATGTCCTAATAGAAGCAGTGTAATTAATTGGTGTCCATGAAGATATGGCACCAGGAAGAGTTTCACGAACAACGTATTAAATCTATGAGGGAGACCCGGACTAGGTGAAGAGTTCTGAGGAGGAATCCTCGGAAGGAAGAATCGACATCCCATCATCCCGTTTTGATCAAGGATAAGACGTCCCTGAATAAGAAGTGAATTTTTCCCACCTTTGGAAAGTGGGAATGTGGGGCAACAGAACAGCACCGACGTCCCCCGAAGGCGACGGACACGTGCACCCCAACGCAAGCATCGGAAACAATGTCACTATTATTTTATGATAATTTAGTAGGGGATCAATACCTGTAACACACCACACACTGGCTCACGAGCCACACCATACCTATGGCATCCCACCTTGTTATGACATAACTTTTTTTTACATGGGACAAAACAAATAATCTTTTAAGGTTTAGTTTCTTGGAAATTAGGTTTATAATACATAAAAACATAAAACATTATTATAATAAACTTGAAATAAATCTTCATGGGTTCACACTAGGTTACTTTTATTACATCTCATATCCTGGGGATATACATCAAAGTAAAAGGGTGAGCATGAAGCACATTAAGGGATTAAGAAGGGGATACATATAGCATGTGATCATGAGACATATCAATAAGAACATGAGGCATAACAATAAGGAATAAAAAATAGAAATATTAAAATAACAAAAACATGAATAATAACATGAATATGTGGCTATAACATAAAAATGAGGCATTCATAAGAATATCATCATGGTTTATGACCAATGTGTCATAAATGAAAATTACCATGGCTATTCATCAAGGTATCATAAAACATGGAATATCTAAAGATTAAATTCTTTACATAATAAATTTGAGAACTATTAGGGAACACCATTAATATTTCCTAATTGCATGTGATCTATATAGATCATAATAAATCATTTAATTAATAACCTATGAAAAAATAAAGAACGGGTTTCTTATCAAAATCCTGTCGAAGAAAAGTGCTTAAAGGCATGATCATTACATCATTCTTAACCTAAAAAATAGAATGTGGGCTACACATATGTAAATCCAATAATCAATAAATAATTTTACATATAATTGAATACCCGTGGAAAATTAAGAGGTTTGGGTATTCATATAGAGAAAAATAAATGAGAGTTTCTCAAGTAAAATGGAAAAATAAATTCGACAACATGGCGGATATTAAAAATGGATTAAGGAAAGGGAAAATGAGATGGGAAAAGGGTATCCCATTGATAAAATACTATTATTGTAGTAATGGTATAATATAAAGTGGACAAAAATTAATTATTTTTTAAATTAAAAGACATACCATAAAATAGAAACTTGAATGGAAAAGAGAAGAGGGTATTTCACTTACCTTGAAGAGTTATTCCTAAAACATGAGGACGGAACCTTGTAGGATTAAGGACATATTGGGGGGACTCTTGGGGATGGAAATTGAGCACAAATTCATGGTATATGTATTTTTAGTGAATTAAAATGGGGAAATGGGTGGGTATTTATAGAAAAAGTTTAGGAATTGTTTAATAATTTCCAAATATAGGTTTTGGAAATCTAGGTTGTGTAAAATGAAAAACCATTGGCTTATCCATGGTTTTTCCTCATCATTTTTGGAAATTTGAGTCAAATTTTATGATATTTTAATACACTAAAATCAAACACCATTTTTAATACTTATTTTTTCATGGAAAAGTAAATTTTCTACAAAGTAATGTTTTTAAAATCAAATTTTCCATTTTACGCATTGGAAAGTCACTAATAGTTTTGAAAATTGATTAAAATATATTAAAATACTTAATATTAATAAAATAAAATATTTTAGGTCTTGGATACTGGTTAATTAATTATTAAATAATTATGACGTAAATATGAAGTCATAAAATATACTGAAAACCAAAAACTATATTTTTTACTATTCATAGAAAAATAAAGTAATTTGGAAAATTTTAGTAAATTCACCCTAACCTAATTTCAATATTATGATTTGAAATATAATGTTTATTTTATTGTAATAATTATATAAATATGAGAATTTTAAATTTTAAAAATAAAAAACTTGATTTATTTGAAAATAACAGTTTTTAAGGCGTAGTCAAATTTTGACACTAACAAAAATTTCTTTGGACATTATAAAATTATTTTATTATTTATATTTAAATAAGAGTGTTTTAAAAGAATATTTAATGAAAAACTATTTAGAATACCTTATTTTATTATAAAAGTGTGTATATTTTCTAAAAAATACAATTATTTTTTATTTGTGTCCAAAAATAAATTTATCAAATTAATCTCACTTAAAAATATTTTTTATTAAGAAAAACTATACTAAATAATGGATTAATGGAATAAAAAATTTATTTATACAAAAAATCACTTTAAGAAACTAATTCTTGGACATGTAACATGTTATTATACCCATTTACGCCCTAAGGGTAAGGTGTGCGATGGTGTTAGGTTCATTGGGTGGCTAAGCTAACATTGATGGAGTGGTAATATCCACTAACTTGAACTTCTCCCATAGGTGATTTTGTTCAATATTTACTTGTTTTAGATCAGATTGGGATTTTTCAAGGGAGAATCCTAATGAAATTACCTCATGTCTAAGTTCTGAAAAATGGGCTTCAAATGGCATGACTCTACTAGTGTTTTGACTTGATTTGCATTGTACCAAGGGAAGAAAAAATGGCCTGACAGACAGTAATCACTTGTTAGTTATTATGAAGGGTTCCTAGTTAGGTATGATGTCCTTGGATGGTCTCTAATGGGTTTATTTATGGATCCATAAACACCCAACATCCCTTGTATCCATGGTTCATGGACCTTCATTCCAAAGGTAGTCACTCATTGGATGATGATTTGGCCAACAACACTTAAGGACTCCATTGGTCGAGAGGATGGGAGGTCGTTCTCATAATACTTTTTTAAAGGGAATTATTTCCTACTCTGGGACTCTCTTATAGATTTAAGTAATGTTCATATGTTTTTGAATCCTTGGTTCTTTCCCAAGCATGTATATGTGGTTTATCTCTGGGTTGCGATATTAACCATATGTACGCATGGGCCAGGAATTACAAAGATAGTTCTAGTTTAATCCCTATGATGGGGCACTCTGGAGTTTATCACCATCCAGGGAGGATGGAAGGTGCTTAGATATCGGAATCTAACCCATGATATGGGCTTCCTACATATCCTTATTAAAGTAATAAAAACACACATAGTTCGATTCCACTTAACTAGACACATCACCTTTTAAGGTCATGTGATGGGGACCCATCTATGTAGTTTAGTGTCATGCGGCGAGGACATCTAGGTGGAGGATACCTAGTCAAGATTTTGTGTGGGACTTACACTGAAGTGGCCCAGGATTCTCAGGAGAGGCATGGTCTTCTGGGTGGACATGTACCTACCAACGATATGGTTTGGTGGAAAATAAGATGATTTTGGTGTTGGGTTTGGACCCCAGGGAGGCTTCCTAAATATCCCAATTAGTTGAGAATCAAATCCCTCATAGTTTGGTTTAAGTTAAATATTATACCATATAGGATTACCATTTGTGAGAGTTAAATCAGGGCTTACTATTAAAGAGGATTCCCTTTTATGAGGGGAAATTATTGAGGCTTACACATTGGAGTTTCCCATTTGAGGATACATGGTTGGGGCTTACGTCCTAAAGGAGTCCTTTCTTGAAAGAATTACATCGGGGATTATTCCTGAAGAGGATTCCCTAGTGATTTGGGGGGAATTATTATTAGGACTAAATTTTAAGGAGAATTTCCCTTGATATTGGAACTTAGGTAGGCATCCTACGTATCCTAGTTATAATAGGAATTATATTTCTCATAGTTTATTTGGGGTGGGGCTTACACATGGAAGCTTCCCACTTGAGTTTGGGAATTCATACATGCATCTTATGTATCTTAGTTAGAATAGGAATTAGAGCTCTCGTAGTTCATTTTGGGTATGGTGTGGGTGTTGCAATCATCATTAACCTCTAAGATGACATGATTCATGCTCTGTGTGAGAAAAAAGAGGAATTTTTAGATCCAACAAACCACACACTTTCCCTTCTCCTTTGATGAAAAAAGAGGATGATGGTGGATGAGTCCACAACTATTATCCCAAAAAGAGGGGGGGCTTTTAATGTTCCCACTCTCACCCATGTTGATATCTAGGATAGTCATGTCTAGTGATCTATCCAAAAAAATCCTAAGTCTAAGCAAATAGTAAAAAGATCACCCCCCTCCTACAAGATGTTTAAGGGCTTACCTCAGAGGTAGTACCCTGAAATGGGTTCTAGGAAAGGGGAGGAGCATTGATCCTTGTCAAAATGAAAGGTAGGCATGATTCCTTTGAGTTATCATTGTACCTCATTGAATGGAAAACTATTTATTACCCTTGATCCCTAGTACGGGTAGGTACATGTGAGTATCCCAAGGTTGGACCCAGGTTTACCATGGTAATGTAGACTTAGAAACACTCTGGGGGCCATATCATTATGGGTATTACCCACACTTCTCCTCTTAAAACAGGTATGTAGACTCATAAGGGTGCACTGATACACCTGATGGTCTCTTCTTACAATTCTGGTGGCTTTGGAGGAGGATTTTTCGTAATGTCGATGGACTGGTTTGCAGAGGGGATTTAGAGGATGAGATGGAAATAGAAGTGCATGATTGGCACCAGAAGGTGAAAAACCCAAAGTTACCCTACTCCACATATCATTTCTTCATGCGGTGTGGGGTACCCTCCACATGGCATATTATTATTCGGGTGCAAGGGTTATTCACGTACCGATGTGGTACGCATACCTAGATACTACTCATGTACTAAGGTGATATGCAGAAATGGATATAATTCACTCACCATAGTGGTATGCAGTCTCAGGTTCTGTCCCCACCTAGGGTGGTGGTGTGTGGTGCTGGAGTCCATCCGTGTGGCAGAACACTATGCAGGGTAGGTTTTCATTTGCATAGAGATGTGTTGTGCAGTACATCGAATTGAATAAGGGGCATTGGTCCTACAGTTTGTGGGAAGTTCATCCATGAAGGGAGTATGGTTTGAGGTTCACCAATTAGGTTCATGGTTTTCCCATATTATTATGATTTCTTCTTTTTATGGTTCTTGGCAGGTTTATACTTGCTGGAAACCATTCGAAATTCCATACTTCCTTGATTTTTTGCCTTATAATTCTTTCATTAATAAAATATAAGCTCTATGAGAATATGATCCCTTATCTTGGATCCCCTTGACATCCTTTTACAAATTTTTGAGGAGGATGTATTTATGGGTCACATGGAACATTTTTCATAACCCCTTGGGGAAATCATCTGGCCCATGGATGACTTTTCAAAAAAGATTTGTGGGGATATGGTTCTTGGTGGTGGAAATCACCACCCAAATCCCACGAAAGATGAAATTTTTGGGACATCTCTCACCTCTCCTTATTTGAGAACTGATTTTGCGAGGAAATTGTTTGGGGAAATACTTCTCCATCACATTTTCTCCAACTACGCGGTTTGTACGGTTATGGTTCGCGGGTGGAATTTATCCTCCTCTATTATACCAATGACGTGGTTCGTGGGGGATCAGCGTTGTTCCTCATTTATTCCTTGAACTAATCATTTCATTGTACAATGCCTTATGAGCTAGCATTTCATGGGTTTTCCACATACTGTTTGGTTCTTGGTCAATACCACCTGCGTACAATTCTCAAAAATCAGTATGTGGCCCACTTTGGTCTTTTCTAAAATTTATTTCTTCAATATTCTTCTAAAATTTTCAATCAAACCTACACCTTATTACTTAATCAAATTTATGGGAGTATTTTTCTTCCCTTTGTAGAGTTTTCAGGACCCTACAAATGACCCCATCAAAATGGGTTTCGATTAGGATGAAGAGGAGGCTATTCTGATTGGAAAGTAGTTCTGAACTGAACTGGTTTGTAGTATAAATGTGGAATCATTGGGGGGGACCATACCTATATATAGGGGTCCTAGGTCATTTTTCATTTACCGGAATTCTTGAAAAAAAATTCTATGCAAAGTGCTCTTGGATTTCCCTGCTTCCACATACCAGTTCCTTCATGAAAATCCATCATCTGCGAACCGTGCTTTGCATTTTGTGAACTGAAAACTATTCACAATCATTCTATTCTATGAACTAACCTTTGAACCCGTGAACCAAACTGTAAAACTTAAAACATAAGTTCGAACTGCATCATAGTAAGACACCACATGGTTTACCTACTTCGTGGACTAAACCTTAATTTAGAGAATTGGACTTTAAATTTCAAAACTTAAACTTTTAAGTATTTAATTTGGATGATTGTGTATCCTAGATCAGTACGTGTCTCACCTATTCTATGAACCGTTCGGTTCTCTAGCCATCACTTTATAGGACAAAGTCTTTTAGAGTGCTCTGTGAACCATTGGTTCATAGGGAATTCATTCTACGAACCACTTCTAGTGTTTAGTAAGTGTGTCCTTTCTATGCAGACTTCTTGAAGCCCTTTTCCATTTTTTGGTCTTTTAACCAAAAATTTTGTTGGATTCACCCATTTGTATAGTCTTTTTAATGTAGAAAGGAGATGGATCTTATTCAAGCTACTACTGAAGTTGTTTCTATTACTGATGTTGTCGTCATTCCCCTTTCAGCTACCGATGAAAGGCATAAGAGCATGGAAGACTCTGTTAATGAAAAAATCCTTATCACCCCATTGTATCAGTCCTTAGTGAATCTGCATACCTTGACCCAAAGGGAGTATCCAATCTCAGACCGGCTTCCCATTTATGGATTTGGTCTGTTGTCCAATACATCTATTATAGAACCATGTGTGGCCGACCAACCTACTGGCTGGATAATCAAGAGCACCATTCCTAAGGCCCTTATCTCATCAAGAGGACAATTCATACTGAAGGATGTCGCTATTGGGTTCTTATTGAACTATGATCCTTGGACTCCAGAGGAAGCATGGCAGAATCTAGATGAAACATCCCATTTCTATCATAGAATTGTGTGAAGGTCCATAGAAAATGAACAATATGGCTGGTTATCAAATCAGGACCTTTGCTCTAGAGGTTTGTTTGGCTTATATTAGGGATGGTTGTTCTGGGTCTGTAAGAGTTGTGAATAATTCTGGGTCAAATTGCAGGTTGTGGGTTTATATAAGGCTATCTAGGTATCTCATACCTACACTCATCAGACCAGTGCCTTTATTTCACAAATTATGAGGCAAATGGGGTCCAGATACCAATACCTTTCATTTATCCCATGGGGATTTCGGCATTAGTCTCTGAGATGTTCAGATTATTTTGGGGATCCCTATTGTTGGGTATATGTATGACGAGTATCTACCTCCCTCTTCCACCTGGGAAAATAAGGAGAGGACTCCTCCTTTGGCTAAAATGCTCATTTCTTAAGAAAAGAAACTTTTGAAGAATGTAGACCCCTGTCCAAAGTAAGACATTTCTTTATCAAAGTGGATTAATGTCTTTTCCAAGAAAAGTGGTCAAGAGACCGATGTGGATAGACCCAAGTCCTATCCATCCAAGTAAACTTGAATGTGAGAAGGTTCCTACTAGCCTACCTTGAAGTAGAGTCGGTTCTGTGAATGGGTATGGGAACTCATCCCTGACGTGGACTTCTTGTTTTGGTTGGTGGTATTTTTGGCCATGTTTTTGAGTGGTTGGATTTTACCAATGTGTGACTCTGGCGGTGTGACAGTCACAACCTTCACTAGGGCAGATCATATAGCCACCAGAAAATGCATCAACCTAGCCATTCTTTTCTTGGATAAAATCTAACACTTGCTAGGCTAGGTTAGCGAGGGAAGGCCACCTCATCGAATGATTGGGCCCTTTAAAATACTCTAGGGATGGATGGAATCCCACATAGGTGGCTACACATTTATCAATCACTTACCAATTCCTCATTTTTTTCATCGATCATACCTTCAAAGCACCAGTGGGGTTATGCTGCCAGGATGGGCCGTCCAGAATAAGGAGGAAGACCAAACTGAAAATAAAGAATGAGAGTTGATGGATCAAATCAACTATCATGATCAATTCATCTATCATTATTAAGCTTACCCTAGTAGTACCATTGTGAACACTGATTTAGAATAAATTTTCAACTGAGGATACCTCTTTTCTTTGAGAGAGGGTATTTTGGTTGCCCTTATTGATGAAGAGCTTATCTGAAAAGTATATGCACCTTTTAGATTTTTCCATCAGTTTAACTGCATCCAGATGTTGTGTCCCCCTACCCTCAACAACACATGTCATAAAAAACATCTTATGATATCCCAACAGTTGCGGCTAATGTTTACTTGATAGGATACTCATTGTAAAGTTAAGCTTCTAGATTATGAGGGTTCTATCCCCTTTCTTATAAGAGGTTATGCTGAGGCTTGGGCTCAACTGTAATAGGATAGCCACCTAGAAGATCTAGTTTCCACTATTATGAACCCCAAGGTGTTTGAGGCTAAGGGGAAGGGGAAGAAAAAGGAAGCTGCTAGGAATTTCCAATAGTTTAAATTTCTTCGGAAGCCTCTCGAATCTCCCCCAAGGAAGGTCTTGACACCTTGGGGTGTGACCTCACAAGATGTTGAGGTTACTACTAAGGACCAACCACCCATCCCATCTCAGGCTAATTTTTTAGTGTCCTGGAAGTAATGGGATATTTTTAATAATCTCCAATCCATTCGTGATATGTCCCCTAGAACATTCTAGCGGTTCTACCAAGAGAGAGGTTTACCTCAATAACCTTGGTCGTGTGTCAGCAATGGCTGACATTTCTTATAATGATGAGCCTGATAGGGTAAATAGTTACCTTTAAGACCTTGAAAACCTAATCCATTCCCAGAACAATCGTTTTAAATACTCTCATCGAGTACTAACATGTTGCGATCAAATAATGATGAAGAGGGTGATGGTGATGATCACTATTCAGAGGGTGACGAGATTTCTAATTTTCATGCCATGGCTAGAGTGAGGGAATATTCTTGATAGTGCCTGTAGCCTCATAATCATTCAACTCCTGAGAGTCCCAAGGATGTAGAGGCACACAGGAAGTAATTGTGAATTATGAAACATGCTCTGCTTCCCCAGGACGATCCTCCAACACTAACCATCCCCATTACAGTCGTTTTTTCAAGCACTTGGACAGTCTGGGATGACTTAAGGGTGAATGATTCTGATGAATACATTTGGAAACTTCTTCAAAGAGGTTGATTTGATCTTCCAAGTTTTGGGGAAGCCATTTCCCTACATTTATTTCTGCTGAAGAATAGCTAAATGAGGTAGCTGCATTCTTGAGCGAGATGGACAATTGTCTCCATGGTTCCAAAGATAGAATTTACTGGTCTGACTGGGTGGCATGTATGGTGGTACTCTTGAATCCAATTATTATCGAAGGAGAGGTCATTCTATGTACTAATCATAACTTTAATTTCCTTCATTGTGAAGATTATGAAATATCCTATTTTACTTCCACAGGGACCTAAAGAGTCTTGGGAGATAGTTATTTCTCCAGTATACACCCTCAAGGGCACTGCAGCTGGGGAACATGTCACTTCAGATGTAAGGATTTTTGGGGAAGGTTCTCCCAGTGCTACCAAACATATGGAGGCATTTATTGAAAATCATTATGTTTCATTCCCTCCTACATCTCCACTCAATATTCTTGTTAGTGATCCATCACCATGGCATACCAAGAAACTCCAACAAGCATCCCAACTGTCGAAATGCATCAGAAAGGAGATTAAAAGTAACTAACATATATTCCCATCTAGTTATTAGACCAAACACTTTTATCTTGCTGACCATTTATTGTGTACATATTTTGATTTAAACCCAATAAGTAATCAAGTGGTAGTTTCCCAGGCATCTACGGATCATGTGCCTTCTATGGTAGATGAAGGACCACCAGCGGTATTAGTTGAACAGGGCGAAGAGACAGGACCAGCTGAGGAGACTGGGGGTATTCTGATCCCTCTATACATTCCTACCCCAAAGAAAATAACTTCTTCCTTGTTAGGGGAGGATAATTTAGAGGTTTAAATCCCAACCGAGCATGTTGATATCGCTTCCATAGAGAAAGACGATACGACTTTGAGATTAGCAACTGAATTGGGTAAAGAGGCCCAATTGCCTCAGGATACTATAGGGGCTCTAGTTCCTGAAGTTTCGACCACCCCAAAAAAGATAGACCTCTCCCTTGTAGAGGGAATGCCTTTGGGGGTTGATGTTCTGGTTGAGATTATTAATTTTTCTTCCCCAAAATTCACCCCCATAGGGGAAGTTTTTATCCTATCTCAAGAAAATTTAGAATGGTCCATTATTCCTTTTTCTAAAAATACAGGAGTGGTCGTGGCCCCAGTTCCTGTGGGTTTAGAACTAGCTATCATGCCTTTTTATAGGATGATTATTCCTGCAAGCCTAATTTCTGTAAGTATCTTTTGGAAGATTATTTAGAGACTATTAGTCTAATCAGGCATGGCCAAAAGTCTTGGGTTCCCTTGGACATCTCTAAAAATTTAATATGCAATGAAGATGTAACAACATATTCATATGGTGGAAATGGAAGCATGGAAGTTGAGGGAACTGATGTTTCGATAAGTGGAGGTTAGTTTACCAATCCTCCAACCACCCCCTTTATTTTCCCATCTTTCTTTAGGGGTCGAGGGTGTTTACTTTATTTATTTTAGAATTTAGGATCACAAC
Organism: Viscum album; assembly: GCA_963277665.1. Taxonomy (NCBI): domain Eukaryota; kingdom Viridiplantae; phylum Streptophyta; class Magnoliopsida; order Santalales; family Viscaceae; genus Viscum; species Viscum album. The sequence goes on from OY728136.1 coordinate 618,058,309, forward strand.
CACAAGAACTGGAGATCATGGTAGAGACTTCAATCCTTTCTTATGTTTCAACTGTCAGGGGTGAGGCTACTGAGGGATCTAGCCACACTACGACCATTGAATCAGGTCCCTCCCTAGTGACGTTCATTCCTGGATATATTTAATCATCTAGGATTGATTCTGAGATCGATTGAGAGGGCATGTTCAGCCTTTTACCCAACCGTCAAAGGGCATGGAAGAACATCTGGAGATTGATTTCTCAAACACCACTTGCTGATATGTCAACGAAGCTTCCAAAGTTACATCGTCGGTTTGTGGTCCTAGGGTTTGGAGGATTTTATTACCAAGAAATTTATGAAATGATGAGGTAGGTGTTCATGGATAGTGATAAAGACAACATGATGGATTCCAATCTCTCTATTATAGAGTCTGAGGCTCATCTTATTGTGGCTAGGAAAATCCTTCTGAATGAAGCTGTTGATCAATCTGGAGTAGTCGCAAGGTTGTAGAGTGAATTCACAAAACAATGGTCCCTAACGGATTAGCTTGATCAGGAACTGGAATAGTGGATCCAAAAACTAGAGTGGCTCAAGTAGGAATGAGTCTGCATTGTGTTTGTATTTTATGAGGGGTGGTAATTGTAGAGACCCGAAGCTTGACGTACATGGACATTACATTACTTTTTCGGAATACTTAGTACATAACAAAAACACACACACAAGGATCATAATAGTTTAGTGTCTTTGGAAACTCGGAATATAATATTCTAATCATGGTGAAAGATCTTCAACATCTCCCATAAAGATCTTCCTTTTTTTATACCTAAAACCTTTCTTTATATCCTGAGGAAAAGAAAACCTAAAAGGGTGAGCTCAAATGCTCAGTAAGGGTAAACAAAAGAAATATCAATCACATCATATTCATAAGAACATAACATTTTTGAAATCTTAACCTGCAAAAGAGAGCATAATTTCATAACATGGGATAAATCATAGTAGTGAAATGTAATAATCATAACTTAAAACATGAAACTTTGTGGCATAAACACATAATCATAGAGAATCATTTCTTGTTAGTCAAGACTCATTTCCAAGACTATCTTTATGGACAAAGTCCCTTTCTGAACCGAGTTCATTCCTCATTTCAGTCCTGTTTCACTGAACCGGTATAACCTACCGTTCTAGCCATGTCTATCTCATGAGATATAAAATATTTACCCAATGCATTGGAGGGAGATATATGTCCCACCCATCTCATAATGATACCATTATTATGTGTGCCACAAAATCTTAAAACATACATCATTGCATAACCCATGTAATAAAAATGGGAATCTTAAACATCGTGACATCATAAAACAATTCATATAAGATAAAGGAATTCATAAAAAATATTTCCATCACAAAATAATAAAATAAATGTAATAATAGGGATAGAAATAGAACCCTTTATTATCTTAGATGGAAAATAATTTTGATAAAACACTTGAACTCCATTCTTGAGGAAAATATCCTTTCTACTTCAAAAACACTTTTCATTTCTTAACATGTCATAAAATTATAACTAAAAGATGTTGATTAAAAATAAAATTGAAAACTTGTAAAGGAAGCTTCTTGGAAATAATGTTTTAAAAATCCATTCATGTTGTATAAGTTAAAAAAACATTTTTCATACTTTTTTCAGAAAAGTCAAAAAATACCTCGTACGAAAAACGAAAAAAGATTCTTTTTATATCTTTTACTAAAAACTCACCGAAGGGTAAAATTGGATTTAAACAATTGTAGGTGAATGGAAATAATATTACATATTGAGGAAACATGGATGTGGATGATAAAATACACCCCAGTAAATACCAAAGTATAAACAATCTCGGATAAAAATGAGATTGTGATATTTCTCTTACCTTAGTTCTGATTTGCTTCGTAAGTGTCCGAACCTCCTCTTCTTTGAAGCGCCTCTTTGAGAACTCCTCTTAGGGCACTAAAATTGGTCTTTGAGGAAGACCAAAACCTCTAGGATGTTTCTAGGGAAGTGGAGAAGATAATTTGGCAGGGTTTGGCCGAGCTTGAAGGCTCAAAGTTGTGTGAGGAAGAGAGGGAGGAGGTTCCCTTTTATAAGGGAGGAGAGGGGCTCCTTTGGAAAACTAAAAATATTATTTTATTATAAAGTATTATTCAGTTTTAAATAGCTCCAAATTGATTTATTTCGAATCTATGGTGGGTATGGGTCGAAATACTCTCATCCGATAGAATTTAGACAAGTTTAGGTTCCTATTTTAACCTTATCATTTAGATTTAACTTTAAGTTAAATAATTTTACTTTTATCGTGTCTTCTTGTGTTCTTAAACTATAAGGTTAATAAACTTACTATAACAAGCCAAACGAACCCCAAGTTGTTTATTATTAATATATATAACCTTATCTAAGTCATTTGGCAGAACCTTAGATTTTTAGGAATAAAATAACAATTAATAATATAATATTTTTTTTAAAAACTATTTTATGTCAATTTTGACACTATTTAGTAATTGATTTTTTTTAAAATCATAACAGAATGATTAGTTCGTAAAAAGTTAATGAAATCCATACTAACATGTTATATTAACATATAAAATTAGTGGAATTCATAAAAAGTCTCAAATTATATTTATTTGGGTATTTATAATATCAATTTGTATAATTTTTCACTATTATGGTAATTATTGCATCATCGTTGTGTCATAAATAAATTAAATTATTTAATGTCTAAAAATTACAAATAAAATACCATTATGTAGGAAATATTTTTATCTTTCTAATGAATATTTACAATTGAATTTATATTATGTATAAACCTATATTAAAAATATTTTAGTAAATAAACTTTGATTTTAACTCTTTTAACTCTTCTTTGAATAAAATAATAATAAATGTCCTAATCTAATCCAAGTGGGACTAAATGGTCATATTTTATTCCTAAGGTTGTTTTTGGTCTAATTAAACTTATCCAATAGAATTAGGACATGTGTTAGGGTAATAATAATATCATGTTTACCCTTAATTACCCTATTTACTTTTAACCGTGGTAAAAAAAGTAAAAAGTTACTATTCACTAAATATTATTTTCATCTCATTGAACCAAATTTTACTTACTGACATCAACCGTGTCTCTTGGATTTTTGAAATTCCACTCACAGAAGCGGTAAAATTAAGTTTTATGAAAAAATCATTTTTTTTACTACCACTTAGTGGTTTCACTATTCATCAAAAAATGAAAGTTTCCAGAAAAATACCAAAAATTAGGCCTAAGCTATATTTGATATTATGAACTCAAAAATGATGTCTATTTTACCAAATTCAAAACATATTATTTACATTAACTAATTTAAAAATGAATTCCCATCGTCAAAACAAATGGCGTGTTTTTAAGAGATAATAACTATCAAAAGATTGACACTTGTTTATAACTGGTTTAAATGTGAAATTACATACAATGACCAACATTGTATTAAATTGTAAAAATATATTCTAAATATACTTTAAAACCACTCAAATTAATAATTTATCACTATTAATTATTTCGATTAAAAAAGTTGTATTTAATTAAAATTTAGTAATTTTCACTATTCATCAGAATATGAAAGTTATCCGAAAAGTACCAAAATTTCAACTTAGGCTAAATTCGATAATCCGAATCCAAAAATGAAGTCCATTTTGGGAGATAAGATTTCTAAAATTTTAAAAGGTGGTTATTACGATTCATAACGGTGAGTTTTAATAATATTTTAATAGCATATCGTTGTTTAGTGAAACTCGGTATTACGTACGACGCAAGTTATTGAGGAAGGCCGCGATTGCGTGTAATGCAATTCAAGTCAAGGATGTGTGTTTTGAAAGCTCATTTTGGTGTAGCGTACAACACAAGACATTAATGAAATTAAAAAGAATATTTTTTTATAAAATCTCGGGTTGTTACATTCTACCCCCTTAAAATGAATTTCGCCCTCGAAATTCGTCGGGGTTATAAATGGTTTACTATTAGAAAGTTTCTTTGATAGAAACCCACATCATAAAAAGGAATACCAAAACCAATCTTTAAAAACAAAATTATGAAATGTAACGGTTACCCAAATAAACTAATCACTAGGTTTCCACATAGATGAAAATATGGATATGGAAGAGAAATATAACCATCATGTTCTGATGGAGAGTGGTAGAGAACATGGCTATGGAAAAGCCAGTAATCAAAAAGCCATAAATTTGTGACGATCTAAGGTACCATCTAATTCATCAGATATAAGATCATTAGGACAACATTTTTGGTTTTCAAGATTGTTTCCCTAAAGTTGATGAAATTGGAATTAGAAGAAATACTTTCGTGATTTCGGTATAGTCTCACCTTTGGTCGTTATTTGGACAATGTCCAATTCATCTCTTAAAGAAATTAAGTTGAATTTGTCATTCATGATGTGTTAGTAGATCATGTGATAGAATGATGGGTCATTCCATCTGTCTCAAACAAAAGGTTAGAAATGTTATCAAAAAATACATAAGTCCATCTATAGTGAGATTAATGATATATGGTTCCTAAAATGGACTTATACTTCATATATAATACTGCTTAATATAATAAAACTAGTTTCCTACTAAATAGGGACTTCCTGTAGGCCAGTGGTAGGCGCTAAAGGCTAGTCACACTTCGGTTGTGGGTTCGATTCCCACAGCCTTGTCCAACGTGATGGGCTGTCGCCCGTCCTGCAGGTTGTCCTTTTTATAAAGCTATATTACTATAACATCCCATCAATAATATCGAAAAAAGTTTTATCCTAACTTATGTACAACATAATCTATTCCAATATTTAGGATTATCTAAAATACTCTGGTCCAAGCTCATAGTATAAAGAAAATGATTACTTGAAATGTCACATAACAATCATGTGAATGCCATCATTTATCCCCCATATATCATAAGATATATCTTGTTGGTCAAATTACAAACATGTGAATACCTTAATAATGTATTCTCTTGAAGAATGAATACCCATTGAACCTTAGTGAAAACATGAATGCAGTCAAAAGTTAACTCTTTCCACATACCAAAATCCAAAAATTCTATATACTCAAACCATGATATAACCTTCTCCTTATATCAGTCATGAGCTCATTAATAATATCAAACATTTAATTTTATCCTTATCCCTTCATTATGCGCATATCATCTACATTCCAAAAATATCTGAATAACCTTCCATGGATACTGGTACCATTAATCATACACTTTCAAAACTCAAGGAAAGGCAACAGTGTAACAATCCTTAGATGTCTCTTTATTCCATAGTACCATGAGATTACTTATACAACATTACACATGATAAACATGTAATCATTCCACTACATTCTTAAACCATTGACCGAGCTTCAACAATTCTTTCATCTCACATATCATTTGTAGTCTCTTCATCATCATCCACATAAATACTACCCATACGACAATACTGATTCTCTTCATGAGACTTTCCCTTAGGGCATTGGTTTGCATAATGCCCATACATTTCACATTTAAAACATTTAACCATTGTTGATGTCATAGCAATACCATTATCCTCATCCCTGGTGTTAACTGAACCTTTTCCTTTTCACTTACTAGCTTTGTGTACTTATTTTCCACACCCAAAGCATCTTCCAGTTCCTTTGAAACATTCTCCTTGATGCCTCTTCCCACATGATTTACATAGGTGAAATTGAACTTTCTTTCCTCTATGATCATCATGAAACTCCATCTTTCTCTTATTAGTCGAGTCTGGAAACTTACCAAATTTTACTTTATTGATCATATTATGAGATTTCTGATTTGGTATAATAATGATGTTTGGACTTCCAAATCCCATTTCATTTGGTTTCTCATGAATAATATCATTCCATTGTCCATCATATCCTCCATTATCGTGAATCATCTTGTTTCCAGCAATTTTCTAAAACCCAAAAAGAATAGTGTGAGAGGAAAAAATCATAATAAAGGGGGAGTAACTTCAATATCTAACATCTTTGGTTTAATCTAATATCGTTACCATAGTTCTAGGACTATATCCTATACGTATACTTATCCTTAGGGGCATCCCTAGACATACCTTAGAAATATCTCTAGGGATCTCACTAATGTTTTTGCATCCTAGTTTCCAAAGGTTGACTAAACCTTTCCTCTGATACCAACTGTAGAGACCCGAAGCTTGACGTACATGGACATTACATTACTTTTGCGGAATACTTAGTACATAACAAAAACACACACACAAGGATCGTAATAGTTTAGTGTCTTTGGAAACTCAGAATATAATCTTCTAATCGTGGTGAAAGATCTTCAACATCTCCCATAAAGATCTTCCTTTTTTTTATACCTAAAACCTTTATTTATATCCTGAGGAAAAGAAAACATAAAAGGGTGATCTTAAATGCTCAGTAAGGGTAAACAAAATAAATATCAATCACATCATATTCATAAGAACATAACATTTTGGAAATCTTAACCTGCAAAAGAGAGCATAATTTCATAACATGGGATAAATCATAGTAGTGAAATGTAATAATCATAACTTAAAACATGAAACTTTGTGGAATACACACATAATCATAGAGAATCATTTCTTGTTAGTCAAGACTAATTGCCAAGACTATCTTTTTGGACAAAGTCCCTTTCTGAACCGAGTTCATTCCTCGTTTCAGTCCTGTTTCACTGAACCGGTATAACCTACCGTTCCAGCCATGTCTATCTCATGAGATATAAAATCTTTACCCAATGCATTGGAGGGAGATATATGTCCCACCCATCTCATAATGATACCATTCTTATGTGTGCCACAAAATCTTAAAACATACATCATTGCATAACCCATGTAATAAAAATGGGAATCTTAAACATCGTGACATCATAAAACAATTCATATAAGATAAAGGAATTCATAAAAAATATTTCGATCACAACATAATCAAATCCATGTAATAATAGGGGTAGAAACAGAACCCTTTATTATCTTATATGGAAAATAATTTTGATAAAACACTTGAACTCCATTCTTGAGGAAAATATGCTTTCTACTTCAAAAACACTTTTCATTTCTTAACATGTCATAAAATTATAACTAAAAGAAGTTGATTCAAAATAAACTTGAAAACTTGTAAAGGAAGATTCTTGGAAATAATGTTTTAAAAATCCATTCATTCCGTATAAGTTAAAAAAACATTCTTCGTACTTTTGTTAGAAAAGTCAAAAAATACCTCGTACGAAAAACGAAAAAAGATTCCTTTTATATCCTTTACTAAAAACTCACCGAAGGGTAAAATTGGATTTAAACAATTGTAGGGGAATGGAAATAATATTAAATATTGAGGAAACATGGATTTGGATGATAAAATACACCCCAGTAAATACCAAAGTATAAACAATCTCGGATAAAAATGAGATTTTGATATTTCCCTTACCTTAGGTCTGATTTGCTTCGTAAGTGTCCGAACCTCCTCTTCTTTGAAGCGCCTCTTTGAGACCTCCTCTTAGGGAACTAAAATTGGTCTTTGAGGAAGACCAGAACCACTAGGATGTTTCTAGGGAATTGGAGATGAGAATTTGGTAGGGGTTGACCGAGCTTGAAGGCTCAAAGTTGTGTGAGGAAGAGAGGGAGGAGGTTCCCTTTTATAAGGGAAGAGAGGGGCTCCTTTGGAAAACTAAAAATATTATTTTATATATAAAGTCATATTCGGTTTTAAATAGCTCCAAATTAATTTATTTCAAATCTAGGTTGGGGATGGGTTGAAATCCTCTCATCTAATAGAATTTAGACAAGTTTAGGTTCTTATTTTAACCTTATCATTTAGATTTAACTTTAAGTTAAATAATTTTACTTTTACCGTGTCTTCTTGTGTTCTTATACTATAAGGTTAATAAACATACTATAACAAGCCAAATGAACTCCAAGTTGTTTATTATTAATATATATAACCTTATATAAGTCATTTGGCTGAACCTTAGATTTTTAGGAATAAAATAACAATTAATAATATAATATTTTTTTTAAAAACTATGTTATGTTAATTTTGACACTATTTAGTAATTGATTTTTCTGAAAATCATAACAGAATGATTAGATCGTAAAAAGTTAATGAAATCAATACTAACATGTCATATTAACCTAGAAAATTAGTGGAATTCATAAAAAGTCTCAAATTATATTTATTTGGGTATTTATAATATCAATTTGTATAATTTTTCACTGTTATGGTAATTACTGCATCATCGTTGTGTCATAAATAAATTAAATTATTTAATGTCTAAAAATTACAAATAAAAAACCATTATGTAGGAAATATTTTTAGATTTCTAATGAATATTTACAATCGAATTTATCTTATGTATAAACCTATATTAAAAATATTTTAGTAAATAAACTTTGATTTTAACTCTTTTAACTCTTCTTTGAATTAAATAATAATAAATGTCCTAATCTAATCCAAGTGGGCCTAAATGGTCATATTTTATTCCTAAGGTTGTTTTTGGTCGAATTAAACTTATCCAATAGAATTAGGACATGTTTTAGGGTAATAATAATATCATGTTTACCCTTAATTACCCTATTTACTTTTAACCGTGGTAAAAAAAAGTAAAAAGTTACTATTCATCAAAAATTATTTTCATCTCATTGAACCACATTTTACTTAATGACATCAACCGTGTCTCCTGGATTTTTGAAATTCCACTCACAGAATCGGTAAAATTAAGTTTTATGAAAAATTCATTTTTTTTTACTACCACTTAGTGGTTTCACTATTTATCAAAAAATGAAAGTTTCCAGAAAAATACCAAAAATTAGGCCTAAGCTATATTTGATATTATGAACTCAAAAATGATTTATATTTTACCAAATTAAAAACATATCAGTTACATTAACTAATTTAAAAATTAATTCCCATCGTCAAAACAAATGGCGTGTTTTTAAGAGATAATAACTATCAAAAGATTGACACTTGTTTATAACTGGTTTAAATGTGAAATTACATCCAATGACCAACATTGTATTAAATTGTAAAAATATACTCTAAATATACTTTAAAACCACTAAAATTAATAATTTATCACTATTAATTATTTTGATTAAAAAAGTTGTTTTTAATTAAAATTTAGTAATTTTCACTATTCATCAGAATATGAAAGTTATCCGAAAAGTACCAAAATTTCACCTTAGGCTAAATTCGATACTCCAAATCCAAAAATGAAGTCCATTTTGAGAGATAAAATTTCTAAAATTATAAAAGGTGGTTATTACTATTCATAATGGCTAGTTTTAATAATATTTTAATAGCATATTGTTGTTTAGTGAAACTCGGTATTGCGTACGATGCAAGTTATTGAGGAAGGCCACGATTGTGTGTAATGCAAGGCAAGTCAAGGATGTGTGTTGTGAAAGCTCCTTTTGGTGTAGCGTACAACACAAGACATTAATGAAATTAAAAAGAATATTTTTTTATAAAATCTCGGGCTGTTACAGTGATTAGAAGAGGAAGGGGAAAAGGATGGCCTCGAGGCAGAGTAGGAGGTGAAGGCATCGTGGGAAGGTGCGGATGTCGAGACTGTGAATTTTATAAATCTTCACCAGGCCATTAAAGAGTTAAATTAGGCATTAATACAACTTTGTGAGTCTACTGAATGTCTTTGGTAGTCATCATGTCCTTCCCACATGAAGAGGCCCCAGGTTGTAGACACCCTCCATACCTTTTTGTAAAAGAATGAAATTATTTTTCTCTCTAATGCTTCTTTATTACCTTTTACTATAATATCAATCATTTATGATCAACTTCATGTTGAACTATAATCTCAACCGGATATCAATTTGAGTCATAATCTGAGATAAAGGAAATAATCAAATCATGAACTAATTTTTTCCTAAGTAGATGGGCTCAGCGAGCGTAGTTTGACTCTTTCTAGGGTCGCACAGAAAACCCTACAAACTTTGTGCAATTTTTTTTATCACCCTAATTTTTTCCTAAGCCTATTATGGTGTGGGCTTAGTGGGTATAACTTGACTTTTTCTTAGGCCACCCTTTGTAGGTTTTTTACCTAACAATATTTTTTTTCTCTTGATGATTTTTTTATTGCTCGATGTTTTTCCTAAACCGTATGTATTATATGTTTAGCAAGCCAATACTCAACTTTTTTCCTGGGTTACCTTTGTGGGTTATCACCCTAAAAAGTGTTGTGTCTTTTTCCTTGGAATTTTATATTATTACAAACCATATTATCATTACTAATGTTTTTGGTTGAAAAACTTTGACTATGACTTGCCGGGAAAGTGCCCCAATTTAGGACTCAGTAACCAAGAATGTCCTGGAAACTTTCAAACATGAATAAGGGATTTTTCTTGACCCTAAATTATGATTTCTGGATATGGGACATGATATGGGGCATGGAATCCATTGGTAATACAAAATTGGGAAAGGCCTATCTTGAGGAATAATTTTCCCTTGGTTGATAGGCCATATTTTTTGGGCAACATATGTAGAGTCGCTGGGGCATTGTATGCATAGTCAGACAAATGTGTTTTCAAGACACTGGACATCTATTTATGATGTCCAAAAAAAATTATAGAATTTTGGATTTGTTTTGATATTGAGGGAAATAGTGGGTGGCCTATTGAGAGAACAATGTCTGAAATCATGGAGGAATTTTTATTGGTTATGGTTTAGAAACTTGTCCCGCACGAATTTGACTTTTGAAAAGGAGGGAATAATGGGAATTGGTGGGGGGGATTTTTATCCCATCCATGTGAGTTGTTTCTTTACACAGGTTTGACCCTTGCGTGGGTGACGATGGGAAAATATGGTTTCATGGATGGATTAGACGTATGATATTTGGATGTCATTATGTATCCTTTGATGACAGGAATCAAGCTATACATAGTTATTTTAAGTCCTGCTCTTATGCAGATCTGATCCACGTATATGGATGGGGCATTTTTTTTGGATGCGGATTCACTAATGAGGTGGGGAATATATAGAAATTTCTTGTGCAGATTCATTTATTTCATGGGGTCATGAGGGGAAATATCCTTTTGATGTGACCTGGCTTAAGGGTGAATACTAGGTATTGAGTGTCATGTAGTTTAAATGTCATGTGATTAGGACGTTGATATAGAATTCCCAAGTAACTGGAGGGTAATCGAGATAAGGTGAACTGTCATGTCCAGTACATGGGTAATGAGGGGAGTTTAAACCATGGTTTCAAGGGATCTTGGATCAGGAGAAATGACATGGGTCTTGGAAGCTATTAGGAATACAAAAATAGGAAAATCTTATCCTAGGGGTGAATTTTCCTTTGGTTGACAGGACATTTTTGTGGGAAACGTATGTAGATCCATCTTGGCATTATGTTCATATTCAAACAAAGGTGTATGCAAGACACTGACCATCCATTTCTGATGTCCATGGAGTATTATGATTATCCAAGATCACTCAAAGCTCGTAGATTGACAAATGAAGAGATTTGGTTTGGGCATATCAGAAACACTCTTGATGTAATTATTTGTGGGATTAGGAGTCTCTCCACACAAATTTTACCTGTATGTGAGGTGGGACATTTTGACTCCCTTTTCAGATTGGGGGCCAATTTTGAAGATCCAAGTGTCTCAAAATCAGTCTCCCTACACAAGTTTGGTATGTGCGCAAGGAGTGGGGAAATTTTATCTATATTTGGGGTACCTTGTAGTTTATTTTCATATGATTAGGAATTTAGGTTCCCCACTATAGAAGGTAAAACATTAATATGCCTTTTAAAGTCATGCTAGTAGGGTCAGTCATTGTAGATTGATTCACACTAGCTCTATGGGGTATCCTCAATTGAAATTCCTATGCCCACATGAGCTATGCTCAGTGTGAGAAATAAGTTGCAGAAAGGGTTTCACTCAACCACCTGAGGATGGAAAGATCAAATAAAAGAGAATTACTGGGCCATAAAATTTTACTTCATGTGGTGAGGACGTGGGTGACTCGATGTGAATGAGCTAGATATTGTGTGTTCATGCAGTTTTAAGTCTTGCAAAAATGATGATGATAGCAAATCTTAACGTCATGTTGTAGGGATAAAATATCAAAGGGATCATGCGTAAATATGAGATAATCGGGTCGGGATATTCCTGGTATTCCCTATACATGGGTAGGGGAAGGAGGTGTAAACCATGATTCTAGGAGCCCTTGAGTCAGGGATGATGCAAGGCTTAGGAGACAATGGGCGTACATAAGTAGGAATAGCCTTTCCTAGGGAAGAATTTTCCTTTAGTTGACAAGACATTTTTGTGGGCAACATATGCAGAGTTGTTGAGGCATTGTGTGCATAGTCAAATAAAGGAGTCTGCAGGACATTGACCATCCATTTCTGATAATCGTGGGTGATTATGTTGATCTGAGATTTCCTGGGGCATTGAGTTTGATGGATGAAAAAGGTATGTCTGGGTATGTGAGAAATATCCAGACCATTATTAATTTTGAGGTACAAGATCCTATACATAGATCTAATTCATATGTAAAGGGAATCATGATCTTTTGAAACTTTCTGGATGTAAGAGTCTAGATTTGAAATCCCCTATATCTATTTGCATTTCACATGCATGAGATTGGGGGAATTTTTTTCTTTGTTTTATTTTGTGTGGTTGGACCTAGGATTTATGATCTGAGTGTCGCTATGTATCTTGTTATACTGAGAATCTAGCCATACGTAGTTCATGAGATACCTTACAGTTTAATTTCATGTGTTTTAGACTTCTTTGGACATGTATTTTAATGCCATGCAGTTAGGACTCATGAATTTCCCTATGCAAGTCTTGCTTATATGCAGGGGAGTAATTTTTTTCATTGAAGCTGGACCTAGGAAGGCCCATGTTTCACTACATGTCTAATTGATGGATGGTAATCAAGTCATATGTAGTTCTGGTATCCGATATAGTTTAACATCATATAATAAGAACAAGAGTGAATCAACATGAAAAGGATGAGGTGAGTGAAGTTTCGGTCTTGAACCTCATGGTGGTTTCCTATGTATCCCAGTTAGTTGGGAATCAAAGTCCATGTAGTTTTTAAAACATGTTTCATGTTTTGGTATGACCCATGAAAAAGAAAGGAATAGTTTATTTTTTGAATGGCGGTTGGACCAAGACGAAGGATCAAGGTGTATCTATATATCATGTGAGGGAAAGAATCAAGCTACACATAGTTCTTGAAAACACTTCATGTCAGTCTGACATGTGCACAGAGAGGGGAGAATTTGTATCATGTGGTGGGTAGACCAAGACTTAGGGTAAAGGTGTCTCTACGTATCATGTGAGGTTAGGAATCAAATCATACATAGTTCTAGAGATACCTTGCAGTTTAACATTGTACGGTTAGTACTTTTCATAGATTCTTCTGTGTAAGTATAGCATGTACGTAGGGAGAGGGGCATTGTTGAATTTGATTGGTGGCTAGACTAGGATGTAGAATCCAAGAATCACTATGTATCCCATTGATAAATGGGAATCAAGCCATACGTAGTTCTAAGATACACTCTCTGTGTCGGTCTAACCCATACACAGAAAGGGGGGTATTTTTTATCTTTCCCTCGTAAAGATCTGATTTTTTCACAAAAAGTCATTATACCGGACAAAATGATCATCATGTAGTTTAACAACTTGAGGTTAGGATAAAGATTCTAAGAATTTTAATGTCGTACAGTGTGGATGCATATGTCGTTATGTAGTTTAATGTCTTGCAGCTAAGATAGGTTCATCATGTAGTTTAATGTCAAGAAATCAGGACCATTTCCGTATAGTTTAATGTCTTGTAACATAGAATTAGGAGGCACTATGCAGCTTAATATCATGAAACTAAGATGAGTTCATCATATGATTACACAAATTAATTCTTTAGGAACCTCACATTGGTGGGATAAGTGGTGAGTTTTCCATCCATTGAAATTAATGCATATGATCCAATGGAGTAGGCCATGTGTATAACATATGGTCCTTCCCATTTTGGCTCCAACTTTGGAGGTTTCTTTCCGAGTATCATCGGGGTTTCTAGGACCAGCACCATTTCTCCTTTGAGGAAATATCGGAGTAAAACCATATTATTGAAGCCTCATGCAATCCTGTTTTGGTAAACTTTCAAATGGTGAAGAGTGTGAAATATTTTCTCATCCAACCACTCCATCTCATTGAACCATTTCTAGGTCTTCTCATCTGCAGACAGTTGATCACAAATGGACACATGAAGCGATGTTAATTGAACTTTAATGGGTAGACCTACCTCTATCTTGTATACTAATGAGTATGAGGTTTCTTGAGTGTTGGTGCGGGTTGTGGTCTGGTAAGCCCACAGATATCTGACCATGATTTCTTGTCCTAGTATACCATCTTCTGGAGTATATTGGATAGGGTCTTGTTGAAGGCCCCTATATTCCCATTGGCTACTTCATGATAGCAGAATGAATAGTTGGCCTTGATTCTATGATCCTAACATATATTTTCCAATTCAATAGAGTAGAAATTAGTGTTTTTGTCTATCAATATTGTATGAGGGACACCAAACTTGGTGATGATGTTGGATTTCACAAAGCTGAAAATGCTTCTTACCCTGACCTCTTTGAGAGGTACATCTTCTTCCCATTTGTAAAATAATTTATTTGGTGTAAGAATATATTTTAATTGTATGGCCGTGGCGGGAGGGTATGGTCCTATGATTTTCATTCCTCATATAGAAAATGGGTAGGAGTACTTGGCTGTGTGAAGTAACTTTGGGGGCTGGTGGATGAAATTTTCATAAAATTGGCAGGAATGACACTTCCTAGTGAATGTGGTGTAATCCTGTATCAGAGTGGGCTAAAGTACCAAAACCTTTGAATCTATTGTGATATCGTGGACACTGATTGATGTGCTCCACAAGTTTCTGCATGCACTTATTTTATATTAGCGGAGGTCTATTCTCTATCAATTCACCTGATAAGGATTCCACCAAGGCATCACTTATAAAGGAAATATTTATATTTGTTGCCATCATACATCATGAATTTTATTTCCTATCTTCAAATTTTCCCCCTTCTATCCCTATCTAGTGGGACCTCTCCCCTTTGAAGGTAATCTACAATGGGAGTCATCCAGATAATGATAGGATCATACACCTTAGATATGGGACTTATTTCATTAATTTATTTTGTGTTGGATGAAATGAATTGTAAGACCATCCATCCGTGGGAAATACTAATAACTGCTTCATTCTGATCTAGGTCGGCCAGAGTCGTGGCGACATTTTCCAATGCATCAGCTTACACATTTTTCAACTGGTGGAAATAAATCAATGTTAGCTCTGATGGGAATTTTTCCATCAATTATCATACATGGTTCATCAAAGGGATCAACTACTCTTTCTTGATAGTATAGTCACCATTGAATTACTTGATGACTAGTTCTGAATCACATTTAATATTTAGGTGTTCTTATTATGCTTGAAGTGCCAAATATAGGCCTATAATGATGGCCTAGTACTCTACTTCATTGTTCATGCATCCTTCTGATAGTAGGAAGGAATAGGGCAGAACTACTTTTTTGGGGGCTATGAGTATGACTCCCAGACCCACTTTGTTGAACTTGGGGTCTTCTATTATTTTTATGTCAGACATTTGGATGCATTATCAAAGTGAATTTCCCACATATATGAGTTCTTTTGAATAGATAACACTTCCTCATCAGGTATCTTATCATATAATAGGGCCACCTCTATTGAGGGATTATCCACCAGGAAATCTACTAATGCCTGGCCTTTGATGGCTTTCTGCGGTATAAACCGTATATCGAACTATTGTAGGATGACCTCCCACTATGATAGTAATCTAGTTAACAATGTATGGATAATAATATAATTGATTGGGTTACTACATCAGACCAAGTGGACTTCATGGTGCTACAAGTTATGCCTCATCATCTGGACCGCAAATATCAATACACAGCATCTCTTATCGATATTTGAACAATGAGTATCGACATCGATTATGGTTCGGCTGAGTTAATAGAGTCTATTATCACTGCCAACATCATTATTCTATGTGATAAATGAACCTAGGTATCCCTTCAAGATGGTTATGTATATAATGAGTGGTCTTCCTTCAATAGGAATCATTAGCACCAGTGGACTTAATAGGTATTTCTTGAGAATTTTGAACGCTTTCAGACAGTCTCTAGTCCATCGATATTCTACCCCTTTCTTCATCAACCTGGGGAATAGAAAGAATTTCCCTACAAGTTTGACTATGAATTGATTAATGTAGTCCAGGTGTCCTTGGAGTCCTCTCAACTTAGTGAGTTTGTGAGTATTTGACATGCCAAGGATGGCCTTTTTATTCTCAGGTTTTACTTTGATGCCCTAATGGAATACAAAAAAGATGAGGAATTCCCTTGAGGTAACACCAAAAGCACATTTCAGGGGGCTCATTTTCAAACTGTTTTGTCATAGTTTATTAAATATAGTTTCAAGATCTTCTAGATGGTCTGATATTTGTCTTGATTTAACCACTAGATCATCAACATAGCATTCAATGAATTTTCCCAGGAAGGGTTTGAAAATGCAGTGCATGGCATACTGATATTTGGTGTTAGAGTTTTTCAAACTGAAAGGAATAACCTTGTAGAAAAACACTCATTGGGGATCCCTGAATTTGTTGGATTATTTATCTTCTTGGGCCATTCAGGTCTGGTTATATCCTGAATAGTTGTCCATGAAAGAGAGATCCTCATATCTAGCAGTTGTATCGATCAGAAATTTTGTGATTGGGACTGGGAAATCATATTTCAGGAAGTGTTGATTGAGGTACCTAAAATCAATGAAGACCATGGTCTTTCTATTTCTCTCCTTGACAAGGACAATGTTCACTATCCATATGGGGTATTAGACCTCCCGAATGAAGTTAGATCTGATGAGCTTGTCGAATTCAGCCTCTATTTTGGTAGCATGTGTCGGTTGTATCTTTCTGGAGGTTTGCTTATAACCACAGTGGTCCTCTAGCAGACCCAATTGGTGAGTGGACACCTCCAGATCGAGACTTTGAATTTTTGTATAATTCCAGGCAAAAAAATATTGATTCTACTTCATGAAATAAAAGTATACATCTCTCTTCGAAAGTCGTGGCCATACTAACTAGAGTGGGTCGTGGGTCTTCTTTTATACCCAAGTTTATTTCCTTGATTTCATCAATGGTGGTGTAGAAACATTCCTCAAATGATGGAGATTCATCCCTTAGGTCTTCTTCTTCCTCCTCCTCTACATCCTCATCTTTTTCTTCTTTGTCTTCTTATGGGGAAACAATCCTTGAAATTATTGCTCCATAGCTGAGGGAAGAGTTGAAATTTTGGTGTCTGGGAGGTGAATCCATCTCTTCTACCCCAACCATTGGTGGGGGATTCTCTCAAGAAGATGTGTTGAGGAGAAAAAGAATTTCCTCGTGTCATAACCCATCACCTGGGGGCCATGTCGTGACTACCCCAAGCCCGCCTTCCATAGGCCAGGGGCTAGCGACTAGCACCAAAGGCGTAATTCCCTAAAACTGGGAAGGAATTTACATTATAACCTGTAAACACACACACAAGAAAGCACACAACTGGATACAAAACTCCAAGTAAACTTTATAACAAAAGAGTTTTGAAATTAAAAGGGTCCAGAATACAAGCCCAATAGTAAAGTACAAGAACCTGAAAGTAAAAGTACAACTGAAGAAAAGGAAAATAGCTACTCGTTCATCCTCTGAGGTTCCTACCATAAGGGTAGGTATAGATCTCTTCCTTAGCACTCCTCGTCCGTCCATATCCTCTGTGTACCGACACGTTGTAAGGTCCACCTCCAGGTACCGTCTAGACCCAGTACTCTTTTCCTCAGTTAGTGATGTCTATCGTCTAAATCAAACACAACAAAGTGCGGGCATAGCCCGTGCAATGGTGAGTATAACGATACTCAGTTGGGACCCCGAGACCCTCTAGGTCTCACAAAACAATCCACCAAGGATAAACCACAAATTATGAAATCAACAGATAACCCTACTTAGGTATATGCCCATACATAGACATAAGTTATCGAGTAATCCATCTCAATCATGAGGAAATCACAGAAAAACTGACTCATCTCAAACTAGGATTTTATTCTAGGGGGTAGTATCAAGTGACATCCCAAGTCACTTTGTTGAAACCTCAGCTGCTGGAGAACTCCTCCTCTATCAAGTACAGTGGGCCAGTCGCGACACCAAGGCGCTTCCCACTAACCTTGGAGAGCAAAGGTACTCCTCCTGTCGAGTACCGTGGGTATGACGTGTCACCAAGGTGCTCCCCACTATGGGTCTGCCGCGTCACCAAGGCACTCCCCCTCGTAGTCTGCTAAGGTACTCCTCCTGTCGAGTATTGTGGGTCTTCCTCGACACCAAGCTGCTCCCCACTGTGGGTCTGCCATGACACCAAGGCACTCCATACTAGGCTAGTCGAGTCACTCCGAGTCGAATCGGTCAGCATTCGTCAGGTCTCAGCCAACTACTAGGTCTTCACACTATGCTCGCTCGTCTCTGGGAGGATCTACTCCATGAGCTACTGGTAGATACTCCAACTGTCATGAAGTCCCATGAAGAAGTATATCGGTTTGTGAGTTATTATCCTTTTAGTCTCGGGGGCCCGGTTGGATTCGTGCTTGATCAAACCTTATTGTTCCCCATCTCAAACCAAAACATAGTGGGGTATACTCAAATGGACCGTCTCACTCCAAGATTTTCAGCACTGCTGACGATTCGTCAAATGGACGTCTGATGCCAAAGATATGGCCGAAAGAGCGTAAATGGGTCGTAGTGGGCCCGGGTCGGTCCGACCCGGGCCAACCCTTTGGGTTTGCCCTGGTCCGCAATGTGGCCCAACCCATTGGGTCTGGCTCGGCCCGTGAGGGCCATGAGGGTACCGCTGGGGCAGCTCGGCCGAGGGGTATCGCGAGGGCGGCGGACTCGGCTGCAAGGGCACAGACTGGCCGCGAGGGCGCGGACTAGCTGCGAGGGCACAGACCGGCGGCAAGGGGCGCAGACCAACCACGAGGGGCACGAACCAGTCACGAATGGTGAGGACCGGTCACGGGTTGGAGGACCAGTCGCGGATTGGCAGACCGGCCGCGTGTCGGTGGACCAACCGTGGGTTGGCGGACCGGACGCGGTTCGGCGGCGGTTCGGTCAGGAGGGCGGAGTGGATCGGCTTGGCGGTGTGGCTTGTATTGGCAGTGTGGCTCGGCTCATATTGTGGTGTGGATCAGCAGACGGCGGCGTAGCTTGGCTCTGACGGCGGCACGGCTCGGCAGATGGGGGAACCGCTCGGCTCGGACGGCAGTGCGGCTCGGTGGATGGCGGTGCGGCTCGGCGGATGGCGGCGCGACTTGGCTCAGACAGCGGCATAGCTCGGCAAATAGCGGCATGGATCAACTCGGACAGTGTGTCGGTCGGGGCGGTGCGGTGAGACCACTGGTCGACCGGGGCGGCGCTGCGAGACCGTGGGTGGCGGAGCCGTTACCTCCATCGTCTTCGTCTCCTTCCTCTATTTCGAAGAATACACCAAAGAAGAATGGCGGAGGGGTCAGGCCATGTTTGTTTATCCCCCACCCTCCGCGGTTAGAGTGGTATCAAGTGGTTCACAAGAATGAATCATGAACATAAAACCATAATCTTCCACAATGTTTGTTCCCATCCCGCACAAGAAAAGAAGGGAGTACATGGAAAGTGATAAAAATTTAGGAATAAACCCCTACCTTGTTCTCTTGATGTTATTGGCGCAAGAAGGTAGTACGATCATCGATTTTCCGTAGATGAGTACGTCCCACATCAGAAGAAGTCCTGAGGAAGAAGGTCTAAGGAGGTCGGCGTTCTTCGTTGGCGGAGCGTTCTTCATTGGAGATCTTTCTCCCAAGTTCTCCCAATCCTCCTTTGCCAACAAATGAATAGGTATCCCAAATTAATAGATTGTAATATCTATTAAGTCGTTGGAATAATATTCAAAATTTAATTAATTAAAGGAGAGTTGACATAATAAAGATATGTAAGTTGGCACAATTAGTGTGGAGGAAGTCAAGAGGCTCCTCCACATTAATGAGGGGGTTAAGAGGTTTTCCTACATTTATAAAGGAGTTCTGGTTTTTCTTCCAATTAAAGTGGGGTTTCAAGGGGGTTTAATCTCAGGTGGTCCCTACCACCATAAAATCTCATGGGAGGTTAGGCTCGGGTGGTCCCCACCACCATAACCTTTCATGGGAGGTTAAGGTATGGTGGTCCCTACCACCAACTTCTACAAGGAGGTTGGTTACAACAAAATAAAATAAAATGTGTGTTTATTTTATTTTATTATTTCCATAAAAACCCAAAAACTAACTTTCACCCTCAACCAACTTCCATCAAGGTAAAAGTCTTCTTAAGCGAATATCGGCACTGTGAGTTCAACGGTGCCCTCAGATTTCAATTCCAAGCACTGGTTCAAAAGATAGAAAACTCAGCTCGCACGTTTACTAAACGTACCTGAAAAAAAGTTTAGAAATTCATTTCAGGCACTCAGGGACTCGGAATCATGCGCCGTCAATTATCGTGGACTCATAAAATTCCCATTTAATTAAAAAAATTACAAGGAAATTTCTAGGTCTTTACATTCTCCCCACCTCAGGATTTATTTCCCCGTAATCCACAACTCGAACTAAGGGAACAAGTGGGGGTACTGAGCACACATCTGAGCCTCCCGCTCCCATGTACTCTCCTGGAGGTTCTCATGCTGCCAGCGAATTCTCACTAGAGGTATTGACCATACATGAAGGACCTACTCTTTTTGATCCTCAATCTCTACTAGAACATTCGTAAAAGTCTCCCCATCATCGATGTCCAGTTCTCCATGGTCGATGATGTGAGAAGGGTCATGCACGTATCTCCTTAGCTGGGATACGTGGAAGACAGCATACACCTAGTGCAACTAGGGTGGAAGAGATAAGCAGTATTCCACCTCAAAAACTCTACTAAGGACCAAAAAAGGTCTGTTGAATCTCAAAGATAACTTGCCACCTCAGGAAAATCTTCATAGACCTCATCGGGGTGAGACCCGTAGAAAGGCGTGGTCGCCATCCTCGAACTCTAGAGTTCTCCATCTTCTATCAGCATACGATTTCTTCCTGCTCTGTGCAGTCTTCATCCACTCTTAGATGATCTGTACCTTATCTATGGTATCCCATGCCATCTATGTTCCCACGAGGACTGACTCCCCTAGGTCAGTCCAGCACAAGGGTGATCTGCAAGGTCGCCCGTACAATGCCTCAAAAGGTTTCATCCCTATGGTGGAGTGATAATTGTTGTTGTATGAAAACTCCACCAAAGGTAAGTGATCCTCCCAGATGTGACTGAATTCAAGGAAAAAAGCACACAGCATGTCCTCGAGGGTCTGAATGGTCTGCTCAATCTGTCCATCTGTTTGAGGATGGAAGGGAGTGCTCAAATGAAGTTGTGTCCTGAAAGCCTCCTACAACCCCTTTTATAGCTGGGAAGTAAAATGTGTGTCCCGATTGGAGACAATCGTCGAGGTTAATCCATGTAGCCACACAATCTTTGACACATAGAGGCATCCCAATCTCTCTACTAAACCCTGCTCTCTGACCAGTAACAAGTGGGCCGACTTGGTGAGTCAGTTGATGATCACCAAAATCGAGTCATGTCCCCTGGATGTACGTGGAAGTCCTGTCACAAAGTCCATGGATATCCCATCCCACTTCCACTATGAGACCTCTAAAGGCTGAACCAAACCTGTTGTTACCTGATGATCTACCTTCACTTACTGACAAGTGAGGCACCGTGAGACAAACTATGCTACTGCTTTCTTCATTCCCAGCCACCAGTGATGTCATCGGAGATCCCGGTACATCTTCACCACTTCTAGATGTACCTCTAGAGGGGATGTGTGAAACTCCCTCAACACTTCCTTTTGAAGTGAAATGGGTACCATGGTACGTCCACTGAAGAGGATAACGTGCTCTCCACCTTCATAAAATCCATCAGGTGCCTGCCCTGTGGATATTTGAGCACGTCGAGCCTCACAGTCAGCGTCCCCACGCTGCGCCTCCCCAACTCACTAAAGAAGTGGGGGAGTGACTGTAAGAGACTGAAGAAAATCTGCTCCATCATGTTCCACGAAGGATATCTACAAATCATCCAGCTACTCCATTGCCTCACCTAGTAGATATATACCAGACCTTCTTCTGATTGCATCTGCTACAACATTCCCCTTCCCAAGAGTATAGATTATCTCGAAGTCATAGTCCTGGAGGAACTCAAGCCAACGTTGTTGTCTCAGGTTCAGGTCCTTCTGAGAGAAGATATACCTGAGACTCTTGTGATCAGATTACACTATAAAATGCCCACTCATCAGATACTTTCACCGCATATTTAAGAAGAAGACCACTGCTGCTAACTCCAGGTCATGGGTAGTGTAGTTCTTCTCGTGTTGTCTCAGCTATCAGAAACCATATGTGATCACTGCTCGCTCCTGCATTAGAACACATCCGAGTTTGGTCCCTAACTTTCCACAGTAAACTACGTACCCTACGCCATCTTCTAGAAGCCTCAAAATGGGTTCACTACTCAACCTCTGCCTCAGCTCCTGAAAACTCTGCTGGCATGTCTTAGACCAAATGAAGGGTTTCCCCTTCTTCGTCAAGGATGATAGTGGTGCTGCAACTCTGGAGAAATCTGGAACAAACCTCTGGTAGTATCCAGCCAATCCCAGGAAGCTCCATACCTTCTTCACAAACCTGGGTGGCTCCTAAGAAAGTACCGCCTCAATCTTCACTGGATCTACTGCAACTCCAGCCTCTGATATGACATGTCCTAGAAACTAAACTACTCGGATCCAAAACTGGCACATTAAGAGCTTACTATAAAGCTGGTGCTCTTGGAGTGTGCCCAGTACTACATGAAAATGATAGGCATGATCCTCCTTAGTATTTGAGTAGTTCAGAATGTCGTCGATGAAGACCACTACAAAGTGATCAAGGTACGGCTGAAAGACCATGTTCATGAGTCCCATGAACACTACTAGAGCATTGGTTACACTGAATGGAATAACCAAGAACTCATAATGGATATAATAACATCTGAAGGTTGTCTTATGTACATCCTATATCGCACTCTGAGTTGATGATAGCCAGATCTGAGGTATATCTTTGAGAACCATTGTGCTCCCTTCAGCTGATCAAAGAGGTCATCAATCCTCAGGAGTGGGTACTTGTTCTTCATGGTCACCTGGTTCAGGCACCGGTAGTCAAAAAAATCCTCAAGCTCTCATCTTCTTTCTTGGCGAACAGAATCAGGGCTTCCCAAGGTGAAACACTGGACTAGATGAACCCCTTCCCCTGTAAGTCCTCTAGCTGTACCCGCAGCTCACGAAGCTCTGTGGGAGCCATCTGATACGCTGGTGTAGATATCGGTGTCATTTCGGGGTACAAGTTAATTTTTAAGTCCACCTATCTGTGAGGAGGTAGACCCAAAATATCATCAGTGACGACATCCACGTACTAGTCCACCACTATAGGATAGATCAGACCCTCCACATCAATAGATCCAAGGGTAAGGCTAGCCAATTGATGTGTAATCGGTTGCACCCTCCTCCGGGTAAGTCCATCCTATGCTGCAAAGGCTCCCTTCTCACCGATAAAGGTAAACCTGGTCCCATCTATGCGGACACACCACACCTTGCACCTAATATAGTCTATCTAAGCATGGACTGTAGATAACCAATTCATACCCTAGATGATTTCTTAAGGCCTTGAGGCTACTAATAGTAGATCCCAACCAAATCTCTCTCCTCCTAGAATAAGCTCACACTACCGGCACCAGTGCTTAATCGTCAAATATGCTACCATAAGATTCTCTAATCATAAGTATCAAGCCAACGGCTCTGTCAGAATATCTGAGATCCGAACGTGGGTAGTGGTAATGAAAGAATAACTAGAACGTGTGTCTATAAGTACTGTAGCTATGGTAGAGTAGACATAGATCGTACCTCATATCATCTCTGGAGCGCTGTGATCATAGGACTCAGCTTCCTAGAGCTGAGCTCTCCCCTATCCACCTGCCATTAAGGTCGGGTTATACCTCTTGGTGTTGGTGGGGGTAACATATCAAAACGTCACCCACCACCAGCTACACAAAAAGATCCTATGTCACGTCTTCATGCTCCCTACAGACTACCTTGATCAAATCTACGTCTCTGCCTGGGCGGTCCTTCGATTGTCTGCTGATCATCTGTACTGTGGGTCAGACAGTCACGATCCATGTGACCCTACCCGCCACATGTGAAACACTGCCCGCTCCTGGCATGTATGTCTCTGCCTCAGGTGCCCCGCACAACCGACTCTGAATCATGTAGTCATCCACATGTAGGTCGGGTCCTCTTGGACCTCTGTGATGTCTATCTGCTAGTATCTACAGAAGACTCCACTATGTGATGACTGGTAGTGGGTCTCGCCGCTGGTGACTACTCGGCAAGGAAACTCTCCACCAAGAGGGCTCTCTCTAACACCCATGCATGCGTTGGGATGTTGAGGGAGATCACTGAAGCCCTGATCTCCCACTTGAGTCCCTAATCGAAGTTCTGGGCCCTGAAGAATGGGTCCTACACCATATTTGTGGAGTAACATGAGAGGTTAGTGAACCTCGCTGAGTACTGAGCCACAGTCATGTTGCCCTACTGCAGATGAAGTAGTTCATGTATGCGCACTGCGTGAAGAGTCACTGGAACAAACTCTGCCTAAAATAGGCTCTCAAAGTCTGTATAGAGAATCATCACCTAGTCGTAGACCTAGAGCATCAAGCTCCACCATCTTCCCATTGCTGCCTATAGAATGCTAGCAGAAAGAATCACCATGAGATATGAGATCCGATAGTGTTCCTACCATTCGGAAAACTCTCACCACGACCTCCAGCCAATCCTCTGCTGCTTATGGGTCTATATCTCCCCTGAACCTGGGTGTCCTCTAGAACTATAACTCATGCAACGCGTCCAAGTGGTGTGCACTGTCTTCTGTTGGGGCTGGTAGCATCGGTGGCCCAACGGAGAATAGTATTGTTGGTGCCTCCGTTGGGGCCTCTACTGGAAGAAGGCCCTACACCGAGGCCTCATCGCTCGGTGGGATATCTGTGCGTACAACTATCGGAACTCTGGATGGTGGTCTGTGTGGAGGCATCCTAAAAAAACATGTGTGCCACGGTTAAAAAGTTATACCTGGTGAGCTGACCTGGTGAGATGATGTAAAGAAAACCTTTGAAAACACACGTGCAATCATTGTTTTCATGCACTTATTTGGAAATCAGAAGTCATGGTCCTAGTGTATGGATACGTCGGTTGTCGCACCAACACTGGACTCCCTGAACTGAAAATCACACTCACTATTCTTAACACTATTACTTCATAGAAAAGATCAGAGTCCTAAGTTCGGTCGTAGAACCAACTCCTCCGATACCAATTTGTCATGACTCGTTCCTCGGAGCCCATTCTGTGACTACCCCAAGCCCGCCTTCTATAGGCCTGGGGATGGAAACTAGCACCAAAGGCATAATTACCTAAAACTGGGAAGGTATTGCCTTTATAACCTATAAACACACACACAAGC
This sequence comes from Viscum album, assembly GCA_963277665.1. Classification (NCBI taxonomy): domain Eukaryota; kingdom Viridiplantae; phylum Streptophyta; class Magnoliopsida; order Santalales; family Viscaceae; genus Viscum; species Viscum album. Next base: position 618,083,971 of record OY728136.1, read on the forward strand.
AAGAACACAGCTGGATACGAAACTCCAACCAAACTGTATAACAAAAGAGTTCTGAAAGTAAAAGGGGCTCGAATACAAGCCCAATAGTAAAGTACAAGAAATTGAAAGTACAATTACAACTGAAGAAAATGAAAATAGCTATTGGGTCATCCTCCAAGGTTCCTACCTGAAGGGTAGGTAAAAATATCCTCTTCAGCACTCCTCGTCTGCCTGTCTCCTCTACGTACCGACATGTCGTAAGGTCCACCTCCAAGTACGATCCAGACTTGGCACTCTCTTCCTCAGTCAGCGTTGTCCATCATCTGCACCAAAAAAATGAAGTGTAGGCATAGCCCGTACAGGGGTGAGTATAATGATACTCAGTAGGGACCCCGAGAACCTCTAGGTATCACAAAAAAATCCACCAAGGATAAACCGTAAAGTATGAAATCAATAGATAACCCTAATTAGGTATATTCCCATATATATACCTAAGTTATCAAGTAATCCATCTCAATCATGAGGAAATCATAGAAAAACTGACTCAGCTCAAACCAGGATTTTGTTCTAGGGGGTAGTATGAAGTGACATCCCCAATCACATTGTCGAAACCTTAGATGTTGGAGAACTCCTCCTCTATCGAGTACAGTGGGCCTACTGCGACACCAAGGTTCTTCCCACAAACTTTGGACTGCTCAGGTACTCCTTCTGTCAAGTACCGTGGGTCTGCCGCATCACCAAGGCGCTCCCCACCATGGGTTTGCTGCGTCACCAAGGCGCTCCTCCTCATAGCCTACTAAGGTACTCCTCTTGTCGAGTACCGTGGGTCTGCCATGAAACCAAGGAACTCTAAAATTTGGGTCTGCCGTGACACCAAGGTGCTCTCCACTGGGCTAGTCGAGTCACTCTGAGTCGAATCGGTCAGCAGTCATCAGGTCTCAGCTAGCTACTAGGTCTCCTCACTATACTCTCTTGTCTCCAGGAGGATCCGCTCCATGAGCTACTGGTTGATACTCAAACTGTCATGAAGTCCCATGAAGAAGTATCTCAAAGGTCCATCACATTATAGGGGTCTCAATACAACTGATGGCACGTCATTCGGACGCTTGGTCTGTGCATTATTAGCCTTTTAGTCCCGAGGGCCCGGTTGGATTCATGCTCGATCCAACCTGAATGTTCCCCATCTCAAACAAAAACATAGTGGGGTATACTCAAAGGGACTGTCTCGCTCCAATATTTCTAGCACCATTGACGGTTCATCAAACGAACATCTGGTTCCAAAGATATGGCCGAAGGAGCGTAAATGGGTGGTAGTGGGCCCGGGTCCGGTCTGACCTGGTCGGACTGACCTAGCTTGACCATTTGGGTCTGGCCTGGTCTGCAATTTTTCTCGGCCCGCGAGGGCCGCAAGGATACTACAGGGGCAGCTCGGCTGAGGGGTACTGTGAGGGCAGCGGACCCGGCTGCGAGGACTCGGACTGGCCGCGAGGGTGGCGGACCCGGCTGCGAGGGCTCGGACTGGCCGCAAGGGCGCGGACTGACCGCGAGGGCGCGGACTGGCCGCGAGGGCGTGGACTGGCCGCGAGGGCACGGACTGGCCGCGAGGGGCGCAGACTGGCCGTGAGGGGCGTAGACTGGCCGTGAGGGGTGAAGACTTGCTGTGACGGGCGCGGACTGGCTCCGAGGGGTGTGGACCAGCCGCAGGTCGGTGGACCAGCTGCTGGTCAGCGGACCGGCCGCGGTTCAGCGGTGGTTCGGTCAGGAGGGCGGAGTGGCTTGGCTCGGCGGCGCGGCTCGGCTTGGACGGTGGCGCGGCTCAGCGGACGGCAACACAACTCGGCTCGAATGGCGGCGCGGCTCGGCTCAGACGGCGGTGCGGCTCAGCGGACGGCAACACGACTCTGCTCTAATGGCGGCGCGGCTCAGTGGACGGCAGCGTGGCTTGGCTCAGATGGCAGCACGGCTCGGTGGATGGTGGCGCGGCTCGACTCGGACGGTGGCGTGGCTCGGCGGATGGCGGCACGGCTCACATCGGACGGTGGGTCAGACGGGGTGGCGCGGTGAGGTAGCGGGTCAGCCATGGCGGTGCAGCAAGGCCATGGGTCGGTTGGGGCGGCGCAGCGAGGCCACGGGTTGGCCTGGGCTGCGTAAAGAGGCCACAGGTGGTGGCGTTGTTACCTCCGTCATCTTCTTTGCCTTCCTCCATTTCAAAGAATACACCAAAGAAGAATTGTGGAGCGGTCAGGCCGTGTTAGTTTGGCTCACACCCTCTTCATTTAGAGTGGTATCAAGTGGTTCACAAGAACGAAGTATGAACATAAAACCATAATCTTCCGCAATGTTTTTCCCATCCTTCATAAGAAATGAAGGGATTACATGGAAAGCGATAAACATTTAGGAATAAACCCCTACCTCGTTCTCTTGATGTCATTGGTGCAAGAAGGTAGTACAATTATCGATTCTCTATAGATGAGGACATCCCATGTCAAAAGAAGTACCGAGGAAGAAGGAAGAAGGAGGTTGGCGTTCTTTATTGGCGGAGTGTTCTTCATTGGAGAGCTTTCTCCCAAGTTCTCCCAATCCTATTTTTCCAACAAATGAATAGGTAGCCCAAAGTAATAAATTGTAATATCTATTAAGTCTTTGGAATAATATTTAAAAATGAATTAATTAAAGGAGAGTTGTAATAATAAATATGTGTTTGTTGGCACAATTAATGTGGAGGAAGTCAAGAGGATCCTCCACATTAATGAGGGGGTTTAGAGGTTTTCCTACATTTATGATGGATTTGAGGTTTTTCTCCCAATTAAAGGGGGGTTTCAAGGGGGTTTAATCCCAGGTGGTCCCCACCACCATAACCTCTCATGGGAGGTTAGGCTCAGGTGTTCCCCACCACCATAACCTCTCATGGGAGGTTAAGGTCTTGTGGTCCCCACCACCAACTTCCACAAGGAGGTTGGTTACAACAAAATAAAATAAAACGTGTGTTTATTTTATTTTATTATTTCCATGAAAAAACACAAAAACTAACTTTCACCCTCGAACAACTGTCGTCGAGGTGAATGTCTTCTCAAGCGAATATCGGCGCTGTGAGTTCAACGGTTCCCTCATATTTCAATTCCGAGCACCGATTCAAAAGTTAGAAAAACCCGCTCGCACTTTTGTTGAACGTACCTGAAAAAAAGTTTAGAAATTCATTCCAGGCACATCGGGCCTCATAATCACATGCCATCAATTTTTTTTGGACTCATAAAATTTCCATTTAATTAAAAAAAATTACATGGAAATTTCCGGGTCTTTACACCTCGTCTTCTTTGAGTGAAAAAACACTTCCTCCTACCTCAGTGAGAGAGGCAAGGATTTCTTTGGGTTTTGATGATGGTTTGGGGGAATTTTCATTCAAATACCTACCATTATCTTGGGGGTCCCTGAGTTTTTCAACATTATCAAGCTCAGTGGCTATCATTGAAATCACGAGGACTGTTGAATACACATCCAAATTTGGACTTGTTCTTTCAATCTAATTAATGTGCAGTATGTATTCTTCCCTGATATTCTTGAGGGGATCAATGGGAACCATTTTCAAACTATTTGTGTTAGCAACCCAATCAATTCCATCACCTGAGGGTTGTTTTCCCTTTGGTTCATAGAAACCTACATCAATATAGTGTGATTCATAGAGGTTGAATCGGTCTTTATCGGTATGCAGTGTCTCACTCTATCCATTAATGCTATATTTCAAGTGCTGATGGTACGAGGAGGGCATTACTACGTGTTTATGAAGCTAGGTCCTCCCTAGTAGAGCATTGAAGGTCATATTATTTCAGACCGCCAAAAATTATGGGTGATCTATGAGGTCACTAAATTGGGTTTTGAGCTTAATTTGGCCTAACGGATTCTATTCACTTTTTTCATAGCCCAACTGGGTCATGGTGCAAGGTGTTAGATCATCCTCATTATAGCCCAATCGAATAAGTGTCCGTAGTGGTATAAGATTAACCCAAGATCCATTGTCGATGAAGAATTTTCAGATATCCAACTCCATTTGTTATTCCAGACACATATAAGGGTTTGATGTGTCCTTGCATGATGGCATCTTTATCTTGATATATTAAGGAGATAACTGTGTGTCATTATTTGGTATTTCTCTTCATCTAATAGACTTTAGTAGTGGCCACCTTGACTTTGAACTCCTGGGGAATTATAAAATCTTTGATGAGTGATTCCTTGAGATTTGATGATAGATTCATTGCATCTAGGATTTATAGATTAGCTGATACTGAAGCTAAATATTTCAAAAAGGCATATTTTTGATATAAAGGATAGTGCTTCCCAATTGGGGGATTCTCTTTCATAGGCACTTTAGGGGATTGAGAATTTGATTAAGATGGGTCATCCCTTAGGGTCAGAGTCGAAGGATATTCCATCCTTTGTGGATTGGTTTGGTCTGGTCTGCTCACATGCTGAGGGAAATTAGACATCTATTCTTCTTCTGGTGGATATTTCATAAGGATTAAACCATGGTGGATTTTTTTAGGGGTAGGAGAATTTTTTTGTCCCTATTGGATTCGTTGGAGGGTCCTTCCATGGGTTTCTGTAACACTGAAGGTTTGAGTGTGGTGTATCCATAAGCCTGATTTCTGCCATGGTTGTCTCTCCCTTGGTATCCCTAGATTCTATAGTTTCTTCCTATAGTCACCCAATTGGGTGTGGGGAATTCTAGATTATAATAAAATTCATTTTTAAAGAAGGGATCCATCAAGTGGATGACATTTATAGAGCCATAAATCATCTCCTCCTATGATGATGACATTGCCTTATCATCATCCCCCAGTGGTACCATTTGGTGGGACGGTGCATGTGTCTTTATATTCGATGGCATGAAATCTAACAGTGTCAAATACAACTTTGGATTTGGTGAAATTTCATCTTCATGCTCTTGATTTATGCCCTTCTGATTGGGTTGCTTGTTGGGTGGTCTGCCTTTAAAGGGTTGTGGGGATGAAGATGTTGGTTGTGTTACATCAGGATCTGTTGGAGGCATAGTTGGTTGCTTCAACTGTGTTTGGAGGATAACATATACTCGGTTGATTGTTTTTTGATTCATCCAACCATCAAAATTTTTCTTCATTTGTTAACAACTTTTTTACACTCACCCTATTCATCTGTATCAGTGGTGGAAACATACTTCACTTGAGATGGTGGTGGTCCTAGATTGACATGTCCAGAATCTATCATGTTTTTCAGAAGTTCCTTGAAGGTAAATAATTCCTGAATTTTGTGCCCCGATATTCGGTAGAGGGGACAGTAATCTAACTGGTCATCCATACCTACTTCATCAGCCCTCTTTGGCTCTAGAATCCAAAGCAAGTTGTAATTCATTGCTTCTACAAAGTATCCATGGACTTGATCATCTCAGAATGAATACACTTTATTTTATTTTTCCTTGAATTGGTTTCTTTTGGCCCTCCTCTGCTTGTCTTGATGGGGTAGGGGTATCTATTGATGTCCAGAGGCCCCTTCATGGTTTGGTGGGGGCCCTGGAGATGGAGCTGGTGTAGGGGGTGTCTTAAGAGTAACATAATCTTCTTCATCTATCCCCTCTCTTTTTACTGGGGCTGATGGGGTTCCTTGGGACTTGATATTAGTCCATTACAAAGAATATTCTATTCTTTGGGTAATGGTGGAGAAGTTGCGGAACCCACTTGTATATTTTACCATAATAAGTGGTATTCATAGCTCATCATGGAGGTTATCGATGCACATGGCTAGCATATCACCTTGGGGAGTGGTCAGTTCAAGGAGTAAGTCAGACCCTTCCATCTAGAAATTAACTCTAGAACTCTCTCGTTCTCTTGCTGTTTGTAGTTCATGATGTCACTAACTATTGTTTTTGGTAATGTCAAACTGAAATGGAATAGGAACGGGCACTGGAGATCCTCTCATCCTATTACTGAGTTAGCTTGAAAATTGGTGTACCACACAAAGTTTGAAACTTATAGGGTTAGCAAAAAACATCTGAGCTTAACAGATTCTTGTTGATCCAGGGTTACCATCATGGGATCACAGTAAGAACAGTAGTGCATTAAATGCTACTCCAGGTCCCCTGAGACATTGAACACTGGGAATATGGGGTTCTTTAAATTTGGAGGTGGAGGGATGTTTCTTACCCAATATATGTAGGGATTACATTCCATTTTTATTGGATAATTACATCCTTCCATTTATTCTATTAGAGTTTTCAATAACTTGATGCTATTAAGGTGCCCTTGATTCATGTCATGTTATACCTGAGCATGATCGGGTGCAATAGGGGGAAAGACTGGATGTGTCTATGTTGTTGGAACTTGAGGAGGATACCCAACTATGGTAATCCTTTGTGGATTCTCTTGAATCTGTTTTGGTTTCTTCCCCAATGGAGGTAAATTTTGATATCCTTTTGCGATTGGGTTTAGGTAGACTGAATGTCCTGGCACTACCTTGAATGAGCTTTCCATCCTTACTTCATCCGTCAGGATGAGCCTATGAGGCATAGGTACATATTATGGAAGTTTGCGTTGATGCTCAACCTAAGGAACCTGCCCAGTAGGACGGATTGCTCTTAGAAGCTCAGTATTGATTCACCGTATCTCTTTCATTTATTCCTCCTGTTGAGAGAATCTTTCCTCAAGAATGGTGGAATAATATTCATAGGGAGGAGGTTGTGGGTCATATACCTTTATCATATTATTCTCCTTTTTGGGATTTTTGTGGTAGGTGGTGGAAAATTGAATTAGGGGTGCCCAAATTTAAGACAACTCTTTGGTTTCTGGTGTGAACACCTCCAGGCTCGATGTGGACTGTCTTTAGGAGGGAACCCTCTTCTCATGTTTCCACGTTATTTGTATCATTTTCAGCAAGTTATATGGTACTGATGTACATGAAGTTCACCAATTCATACCACATTGGGGGTGTTGTACCAGGTTATGAATGGTAGGAGAGCTTCTTGCATCCTTTGTTGGATCTTCTTCATCCATTCTGTGAGGCTCTTAGGGTTTCTTGGCGAAGAGTGACTCAAATAGATCCCTAATATGACCTTTAAATACACCTCCATTCCAGGGGATTTGAGTCATGTGACGGGATGGAATGGGTGACTCCTCTATCCTTTTTTCTCCCCAAATGGGAGAAGACAGATGTCCGTTGGGTAGGAATTTGAGGTAAAAATTCCCCTAGCCTTGTGGGCTGGGGTTGATCTCATTCTTCTATTGGCATGCCTCCCCCCCCCAGATTTATTGGTCTTATAGGGAAATTTTGTGTTAAAAAAATCCACCATCCCTATGGGATGGGGTTGATCCCATGTTGTGTAGGTTGCTACTGTTATTACTGCCTTCTTGATCTCACGCATTCCCATGTGGGTGTGAGCCGGATATGGTGTCGGGTATGCATGTGAATTGTTTATCCCTGAGGATATGTGAAGTTCTTGTAGATTGGATTACCTTATACAGGAGGCCTATAAGATGTTCTTGGTGGCCTGGTTTAGGAGCTTCTCAATGGATTTTTCTTATCAAGTCTGATTCTTTTGAGACTTACTCAAGGCTGATTCTTGTCGAGCATTCCACCTTTCCTGAGTAGCTACTTCATTTGACTATCATATGGGGATTATGTTATTACAGGATGTAACTTCTAGTGATTTATACTAGACGGGAAGTGGGGTGAACTATAGAGCTCCATGTTCTCTCTATCCCTAGATATGATCACTAAACAGGGCATTGCTGATAAGGTAGCGCAACTTGTGTGGCACATGGAGGCAGGCCAGTTCAAGGTCTTTCTTTCTATTTTTTGATAGTGGCCTCCATGAATACGAAAGGGATTATAGGTTTATTTGACATAGAATCTCTCCCAAGGCATTAACATGTTATGCATACCCATCATAGGGGAAAAACTTTGCTTTTAACAGGTGGGAATTTGTCTAAATATTGAGGAAAATGTTATGCATACATTCTTCCGACAACTCTCTTGGTATGTTGAACTGAGAAGTGGTCATGGGAAAATACATCATTGGTATGTCATCCCTAGCTAGTTATCTTATCAAAAGAAACATATCTTGTTGTTGTTATTTTAGGGACTCTTATGCTTGATTCACCTAGTTTGACAACTCCTTAATGATTTCGTTCCAAGCAACGGGGTTAGCGGGAGTCTCATTGACATGTGAACAGTACGAGGGTGGCTCGAAAGATGAGTATGGCCCCAGTCCATCCTTTGGTTGATAAAGTATATCACTTTTCATTGATAGAGTATCCAACATGTTGTAATCCATTTTTTCAAGCGCCTTGGCATATGAGGGATTTCTTGCATTTTACCCAAAGAGGTAAGGACCTTCTCATCGGTTTAAATTTTGAATACAAGGAGGACCTTCACAGTTGGTGTCATGAAGGCAAGGACTACCATCACATCTTAGTGTATAGCTGTAGAGAGGACTTCTGTAGTGTATACCTTAGGGAGGACCTTCAGGGAGGACTACAGCAAGGGGAGGGCCTACTTGTTGCTTGGCATCATTGAAGGGAGGGACTTCACAATGACTTATATCATGGAGAGGAATACCATCATAGCTCTAGATGCGGCAAGAGTATCTACAATATACATTATAGGGATGGACTTCAAGATGTATGGTAATAAGGGGAGTACCTTCTTGTTGCTTGACGTCACTGCAGGGAGGGACTTTATAGCGATTTTATTCATGGAGAGGACTACCATCATAGATTTCCATATAACTATAGGGAGAAACATATCTGCAACATATACCCTAGAACTACTAAAAAAGGCCTTTAACGGTGCTATAAATAGACTTTATCAGTGCTAGAAAAGCGCTGACAACATGAGCGATGTTAAAATCCCAAGAATTTTATTAGCACTGATAAAGGTTTCATTTATCAGCGCTTTAATATAGCACCACTAAAGGAAACCTTTATCAGTGTTTTTAAAAGTACTGATAAATGTGTGTTTTTATCAGCACTTTTAAAATCACTGATAAAGGGTAATACTATAGTATGCTGCTACAGCACACTGAAGCACCATAAACACATCAGATATCAACAAAAACAAGTCCCAATACATAATTTAAATTAAATGAAATTTACAACACAAATACCAAAAAACAATATATTATAGACATTTCAAGCATTGGTTTGTACAATTACATAAATACAAATTATTGAATACATTCAAAAACAATCCTAACTATCAATGTTACCATGATTTCCATTGACTTTATTTATCTAACTTCCAACATTGCATGAGTAATTTCAAACAAACCACCTCAACTTGAAAAAAAAAAGAATCCACATGTAAAATAAAATAACTATTATGAGTAATACTAAAAATAAATAAATTAAACATAAATATGAAATAATACATTAATTTTATGTACAATGATTTTACTTTTAAAATATCAAGATTATATCTATGATTGAGTAGTGGAGTGAACTTGAAAGAAAGTGATAAATGTCAACACTATAGGATTGAAAGGTTTTGTGAGAGAAGAAGTTTGTAGAAGTTTTGGTGTAGAAAGGGATGAAAGATGGATAGAGCACCCAAACTTGAACAAAATAATCCACCTATATAAAAAAAATATTATGTGAGTAATACTCAAAATAAATAAATTAAACATACATATTAAATAATACATTAATTCTATTTAAAATTATTTTACAATGAAAATGTCAAGATTACCTCTGTAATTGAGTAGAGGCGGCATTGTTGATCTTCCTACAAAGGAAGTGGAGGTAACTTGAAATAAAGTGTTAAATGTACCACTGGAGGGGTGAAAAGGTTTTAAGAGAGAAGGATAATTAAAGTTGGACAGAGCACCCCCAACTCAAACAAAAGAATCCACCTGTATAAGAAAAAAATTATTATGTGATTAATACTAAAAGGAAATAAATTTAACATGCATATGAAACAATAAATTAATTCTACAGAAAATTATTTTACTATTAAAACATCAATATTACATCTATAATTGAGCATAGGCAACATTGTTTCTCTTCCTACAAAGGCAGTGGAGTTAACTTGAAATAAATTTATAAATGCACCACTATATGGGTGAAAATATTTTAAGGGATAAGAAGCATGAAAGTTGGAGAGATCACCCCCAACTCAAACAAAATAATCCACCTATATAAGAAAACAATTATTATCTGAGTAATACTATAAATAAATAAATTAAATATATATATATAAAATACATTAATTCTATATATAATGATTTTACTATGAAAATATCAAGATTACCTCTGTAATTGATTAGAGGCAGCATCGTTACTATTTCTGCAAAAGAAGTGGGGGTAACTTGAAATAAAGTGATAAATCCACCACTATATGGGTGAAGAGGTTTTGATGGATAAGGATCATGAAAGTTGGACAGATCACCCCCAACTTGAACAAAATAATCCACCTGTATAAGAAAATAATTATTATGTGAGTAAAACTAAAAAGAAATAAATTGAACATAAATATGAAAAAATACTTTAATTTTATGGAAAATTATTTTACTGTGAAAACATCAATATGTCCTCTTTGATTAAGAAAAGACAACATCATTTCTCTTCTTGTAAAGGAATGACACATGGAAAAAAATCTTCTAAAATAAATGAACTCTATAAGGAATAATGAAAATTAAATCAATGTTCCATTATATAATTTTTCTATAAAATAGAGGAAGTATATCATAATATTACCTTTGTTTCTATCCAAAGGGTTTCCTTCATTATAGTTTATTATTATGAGGGATTGGAAACATCATCATGTACAGAATACATTATCTGCATGAGAAGTTGAACATCTAATTTAGATTATATTAATATAGTAGATAACATATAATATTATGAGAAAAAAATAATATATTAAAAAACACTTTTACCTTCTCATTGAACTCTCTTTATTTTTTATTAAAGGTTTCAAGTATTTGGTTCCTCTTTTGAGAATCCAAATTCCCTCTTTGTGGTCCCCTTTAATGTACAAGACATTATCTATAGTGGGACCGATATGAACTAATTGTGATGTACCAATGAAAGGGTTATCCTAAATTAAATTTTCATCTGACTCAACATTTGTTTTAGTCACCAGCAAGGAAATTAAAAAATTATTGTTTGTTGGATCAAAGACATAAAATACTTGCACTGATTGTGATTCCATTATAAATAGCTCATCTTTTTCCCCTTATACACTAAAATTCACTATCACAAAGCCTATTTCATCAACTTTCACTCCATTTATATTGTCAACCCATTTGAAACAGAAAATAGTAACTTGAAATTTTATATAATACAACTCATATATTTGTTCAATAATGCCTAAAATATGATATATTTTTATAAATTGGATTTCTATCCTTGGAACCAGATATGTGCATCACTACATCCACACACGAAACTCCACTATTTTTCATTATACTTAAGTCATTGTGTTATTTTGTATAGAACATATAACCATTGATTAAAAACCTAGTGTAATATATAACATTTTTATTTGGTCCTCTGGCTAGCCATTGAATTTTTTCGGCAATTGAATTCATATTTTCAGATAACTCCTTATAAATTTGATCTCTGAACCATCCTATAAACTTTTTATTGTGTGTATCTATTGTCCATATTTCATCCCTTGATGGATTAAAGTCTCTAAGAATTTATTTTTGGTCTTCAATATATGGATCAATATCTTCTATATTATGTAATATGTAAATATGTTCTTTCTCTCTCTCTATCAAGGTAATTGTAATAACATCTCTTCCAGAAATCCCTTTTCCCATAAGGCGTTCACTATGACGAGACTTTGGGAGACCAATTCTTTCAACATCTAATATGTAATCAGTACAGAATTCAATATCTTCTTAAATAATATATCATTCTACAATACAAACTTCTGGACAACTTCAATTATTGACATACCCTTTCAAAATATTCATATACCGTTCAATAAAGTGCATCCATCTGTAATGAACAGGACCACATAGTTGAACCTCTCTGACCAAGTGAACCACCAGGTGGACCATTATATCAAATAATTATAGTGGGAATAACATTTCTAATTCAAATAATATGATTTAAATATCCTTATTCATGATGTTAAACTTCACTGTGTCTGCAACTTTTCTACATATGGATATGAAAAAAAAAGCAGAGTCTAGTTAATGCATGTCATACATTTTGAGGTAGAATGTAATGAAAATCAATAGGCATTAAATATTGCATCAAAACATGACAGTCATGTAATTTTAGTCCTTATAACTTCAAATTAGTCATTGAAACAACATTCTTAATATTTGATTAATATGCCTATGGAACTTTTACACTCGTAAGTAAAATGAAAAATTGAAATTTTTTCTATCTGGATAAAGTGTAAACTTCTGGAGGAAGAAAAGTCCACCTTTTACCCTTAACCAGTTCCAACTCTTCCCTTATCCCTATTTCAATCAAGTCCACCCTATCCTTTATTCCATCTTTCATTTTTCTTGGAACATTTAGTAATGTTCCAATAAAACTATCAAATACATTTTTTCTACATGCATGATATAAGGACCTGGCCTTATAACATTACATAATCTTGAATTTAGTCAATAATTAACTTCCTTTAACATTGAGGATCTTTTAAAGTTTATAGATTTAGATAATTGGAACATAATACATTTATAAAATTACACATTATTATAGAGTGGATATCATAAAAACAGTATTCATTTCTCACAAAATATAAAACTCTTCACATAAAACATGATTTATTTAACTAATATTCAAACATTTAACTTGGATTTCTTATTTTTCTTACACATCCTTATAACCTGTGAAAATCAATTAAAAATGTGGTATGAGCACAAAATTTCAGTAAGGGATATAAAAATAAGGAAAGAACACATTATTCCATGAACACTTGTAACGTATGAAATCATTTTCAAAAGGCATACTTGTCACCCATATATACTTACTTTGTGAAACATGAGATTTACACAATATCCACACAAAACATATGAACATAAATAGAATCATAACGGTATCTTGGGTCATTACATACATAATCTTGTAACCCTATCGGCTACCTTATAATTTGTAACCCTCACAACTACCTTACAATTTATGTAATAATCGTAGTTACACTTGGAGAAACCATACGGTCGACCTCCAACTTACACATACCCAATGCATTGGAGGGAAATATAGGTCCAACCCTTCATCATAAATAATTCCCAAGATCTAGAAAATAATCATACAACATGAATAATATCATAAAAACATTGCTTTTGAATTTTTTAAAACAGAATTTTAAAAGAATGTTTTAAAAGAAAAGTCTCTTATAAATATCATATAATTTAAGGGAGACTTAATAGAGTGTATGGAAAATGTATATACTCTAAAAATAAACATAATTCAACATAATATAATCATAATTCATCACACAAACTATAACACCCCGACCCCAGTTACCCAGAGTCGATGCATTATTACATAGCATTGACATGATACAAGGAATCATGTCCCGAAAGACCGATCAGTTTAGTAGACTTGGAAGTACTAGATACATACATAAGTTTTACATTACATTATGAATTAAAAAAACAAAATTGTGTCTCCATATAACACACTCATATCCCTTATCCTATCCCTGCAAGTCAGTCATTATATACTTCTTCACATCCTAGGAAAAATAAAACATAAGAAAGGTGTGAGCTCAGATTCTTAGTAAGGATAAAAATATAGTGGAAACATTCATAAATAAGCATAAAAATTTAAGGAAATATATAAGACTAAAACAAAATCCTTTTAAACTTAAACTTAAGTATAATATGGAAAAGATAAATCAAATAATTCTATTTACTTATTTACATGGATATTCTACTAGTCGAATAATCACATGTAATATCTATAGCTAATTTCATAATGATGGAATGCATAATGTCGGACATCATAACCACATATTCAAGGCCTAATTCCAAGACTACAAATAAGATTTTGTCAAGAACTTATGCCAAGACACTAGTTTGTCTCATGAGACCTACTGATGCATCGAGGAGCTATAGCGGGCTCCACCTGTCACTTACTAAGTCCAATACATTCCTTATATGAAAAGTTTGAAACATAACATAAAAATTCATATTAAAACTAGCATAATAAATGTTAATAATTTAACCATAAATCATGAATGGTATAAAAATAACACATCCACATTCAAACATATCACAAAATCTTCAATACAATATGGTAGATTATATCATAATAAATCAACTTAAAACAAGTTTAAAATCCATCAAAGGATGTTGACATAGATGAAATCAAAACCATTTAAGAGAAATATCTCTTTATATTTTGAAATAATTTAAAAGTCATGTAATTATAAAATAATACATTTATTTTTAAAGTATTCTTATAATATTTTAAGGAATTCTTTGAATGTGTTATAGCGGCGGAAAACAGCCGCACCCACCGTATAAGTTTAAAAAACATTCTTACCTTAATTTGTCGAAAAGGTTATGAAGTACCTTGTTTGGAAAATGATGAAAAGATTACTTTCAAAAAAATTTATAAAAATTCAAAAAAGGGTATAAGTGACTTCAATCCATATTATAAGAAATAATAAAAATGTTTGAAATACATTTTTAAGAAACACATATGTGGATGATAAAGAGGTCCGAGTAGATACTTACGTATAAACAACCTCGGATAATAGAGAGATTGTAAAATTAACCCTTTACTTGTACTTTTACTAGGTTGAGGGTACATTAACCTCCTATATAATAGTTAAATAATTGTTATTAAATTATAAAATAACCACATACATAAATATGATATCATATATGATCTTCTAATATTGCTTTCTTAATAATATTTCAGTAGTATCATTGTTTCGGGTGTTAAATGATTCATTTTACTTTATAGGTTTTGTTAATTAAGTCATGTTTGTTATGGATAGGATGTATTTGATTCATATACTGAATTATATTAAGTTCTTAAACATTATTTTTAATCATAGAATGAAAATTATTCTTGAATGGTTGTGATGGGGAATGAAATCTCATCGTGTCGTGGAGATGGTAAGTCATACGTACGCACGAGCGCTAATATCATTCTATTAGTGGGGAAGTAGTATGTAATTGGATGGTATATCAAATATAAAGAATCATTAAAATGTTATATTTATTATTTAAATCACTTATAATCATTATTATATCCATCTAAATAATGAAGTGTTTAATAACAAACTACACCACAACGTGGAGATGGTAAATCGTACGTAAGCACGTATGGTGACTTTTTCATTCATAGGATAGAGAGAATAATGAATATGGATGTACCATATTTATAATAACATCAACATATGTAGAAGGTACTGGATTTGTATGGAAACAACAATGAAAGAGGAAGTGGAATAAGAAAATAACTTTGAAAGTGGTGATGAAATTATTACCTCTTCTTCGGGTGCTTCCTTTTGATTTGATAAAAATGGATTCATAGGTTGGATTTATGATCAAAGTAAGGATTATAGGTTGAATTGAGTGTAGTTGGGAGGATATTTGATTCAGGTTTGGCCGAGAAAAATGGATTTGGAGGTGTGAAATTAAGAGAAGTGGAAGTACCCTTTTATAACAGAGGTGAGGGTCGCTTTAGGAAAATTTTGAAATATTATTTTATTATAAAATTATTTTCGGTTTATTATGGATTAAAATGGATTTATTTTGAGTATAATGTGGGTATGGGTCTATATCCTCTCAACAAATAGGTTTCAAACAAGTTTATGTCACCATATTAACCTTCTCTTTTAGATTTAACTCTTAGTTAAATAGTTTAACTTTTATAATGTCTTCTTGTATTTTTATATCACATGGTTAATAAACTTACTATAAAATTTCAAGAGAACCTAAAGTAGTTCATTAATGACATATCTATCTTTATATAAGTCCTTTGGACAAACCTTATATTTTTATGAATATTATATCATTTAATAATATAGTATTTGTTTTAAAAACTCATTTATGACAATTTTGACACTATTTAGTATTTGGTTTTGTTTAAGTCAACAAAACTTGATTAATTTGAAAAAAAAATATATTAAATCAACCCTAACATGTAATATTAACCTATAATATTCTTTTAATGCATAAAAAGTCTCAATTTACATTTATTGTGATATTTATAATATCAATTATTTTAATCTTCTGTTAATAAGGTAATTACTGCATCATCATTGTGTCATAAATAAATTTAATTATTTAATGTATAAAAATTATAAATAAAATACCAGGATGTAGGAAATATTTTTATATTTCTAATGAATATTTATATTCGAATTTATCTTATGTATAACCCTATATTAAAATGGTTTGGTTATTAAACTTTGAATTTAACCCTTTTAACTCTTCTTTAAATAAAATAATAATAAATGTCCTAATCTAATACAAATAGACCAAAAGGATCATATTTTATTCCTAAGGTTAATTTTGGTCGAAATAAACTTATCCAATAGAATTAGCACATGTGTTAGGGTAATTATAATATAATTTTTACCTTTAATTACCCAATTTACTTTTAATCATGGTAAAGAAAATTCAAAAGTTACTATTCACCAAAAAATATTTTAATCTTATTGAACCACATTTTACTTAATGATTTCAATCGTGTCTCTTGGATTTTTGAAATTCAATTCATAGAAGCGGTAAAATTATGTTTTATGCAAATTTAAAAATGTTCCTAGAAGGTGGGTAAAAGTCGTTAAAAAGTTCAAAAAAATTATATAACTAAAATTATTATAAAATGACTTCAATTAATTAAATTGGACTAATATAGGTATTATGTATCTATTTTGACTTTAAAATTAATTTAAATTAAAAATAATTATTTAAATAAAAAGTCGGTTTTAAATAATAACACAGTGTTTTTCACTATTCATCAAAAATTGAAAGTTTTCAGAAAAATACCAAAAATTTACTCGAAGATAATTTTTATATTCAAAATTAAAAAATTATGTCTATTTTACCAAATTAAAAACATAGGAGTTTCATTAATTAATTTATAATTAATTCCCGTTGTCAAAACCAAAAAGCGAGTTTTTGAGAAGTAAAAACTATCAAAAGATTGATATGTGTTTATGTCCAATTTAAATGTGAAATTACATCCAATAACCAATATTGGATTAAATGATAAAAATATAATCTAATTATACTTCAAAACTATTCAAATTTATAATTTAACACTATAAATTATTTTGACTAAAAAAGTTGTTTTCAATTAAAATTTAGTATCTTTCACTATTCATCAAAATATGAAAGTTATCAGAAAAAAACCAAAAAATTATACAAAATAAATTTTTATGTCTTGATTATAAATAAGGAGTTTATTTTTTCAAATTTAATATATATAAGTGTCAGATATTTGATTTAAAAAGGGTTCTCCATTAAAAGTTGGTAAATTGCATTTTTTTTGAAAAATACTTATTTTATCAAAAAATTTGAATTTTTTCTTATATTATGTCTAAGAAACACATAATATGAATTTAAAAATTATATAGAGTATATAAAATTCAAAATGTAGTTGATATTATTCATAACTTTTTTTTGAACAGCTAGTTTGGTAAGTCGTGCTGCATTCGAACTTGGTGTTGCGTGTAGCACAAGCTATTGAATTAATTTAAAGAGATAACTTACTATGAAATCCTGTGGTATTACATTCTCCCCTCCTTCAATAAATTGTTTCCTCACAATTTGAAATTTTTCTTTGAAATTAAAAGGTTAAAAATAGAAAATACCATTGTGGAAAACCCATATCGGAAATAGGGTTAATAAAGTTTAGTCTTAATAAGAGGGAAAGGGAAATGAAAAAGGCACCACCAAAATAGGATTTTTAATAGGAGAAAATTAATGGAAATTTGAGACACATAATTATAGGGAAAATGTAAATATTTTTAGGGAGTGATTGAGGTCATCAATCACAAACAAGTGAACAATAAATGGAAAATTGATGGCCTTAAAGCCATAAATTTATAATGATTTAAAATATCATCAGTTCAACAAAACATAAGGTATTAGGATAACACATTTTTGGTTTTAAGTTTATTCCCCTAATGTTTAAGAATTTATTTCTTCATAGAATAAAAAATATACTTGACAAGTAGAGTTCTATCCTTTAACTAATTTCTACCAAAAACTCATCTTTCACTCCAAAAGATAATAGAACTCAAAAATATTATATTTATCCTAATCTTATAGGGTTTAAAAAAATTAATTTATAATTCATCTATAAGATAATTTAAAAAAACTACATTATACAAACCAAGACATCACGTAGTCCAGTGGTAGGTGATGCACCCTTGTCACCCTTTGGTCGCAGGTTCAAGTCTTGCGGCCTTGCTAGACGTGACGGGTTGTCGCCCGACCTCTCGGTTGTCCTTTTTATAACAATCCAAAAGCAATCTTAAGAAATTTTTTAACCTAAAACAATGGTATCCAATATCCAAGTTAATCCATTCCAACCTTTAGACTTATCCAAAATACTTCTGTCCAAACTAACTGTCCAAAATTTATAAGGATGGTCAACATAACATAATGAAGATCTCTTTTTGCCACATAATAACATGTGAGTACCTTCATCGTGTATGGTAACACCGTAAATTACCATAAAACCTTATTTATTATATTCATGCTCTCTTATTCTTTATATAATACTAGATATATTCCTTATATCCAAAAATTTTGAATACTCCAACAATGATGGAATAAACAAACCATTAATCAGTTTCAAGGTAGTCAATAATATCCAATATAATTTATCCAAATCAGTCATCTCTTATTTCAAAATCACTACCTCAGTATCTGGACCATATTAAGTTTTATCTTTTCTTCAACCATGTATTTTCCAAAAAAATTAACTTGTTGTTTAGTCACTTTTCTTAGTACCATATAATCTCAAATCATCAATGAAATAGTATTATAGTACAATCCTTATTTATTTCCATAATTAATATAACTAGTACATCATTGATACAACACTCAAATGGCATAATTCCTTAATAAAAATATAAGAACACTAATTATTCCTCTTTATCTATGGTTTTATCATAACTTTATTATTATCCCATAGCATCATTTAGGGTATACTCTGATGATTGGGACATTGATTCATGTAGTGTCCCAAATCCTTGCAGATAAAACATTGTACATTTGAAACCTTTTTCTTACCCTTACAATCACATACTTGGTGTATTTTTTCTCCACACTTATTAAAAACTCTCATTCCTTTCAAGAATTTACCAAGGTGATTCTTTCCACAATTATCACATATGGGAAATTCTTTTTTCCCTTCTTCCCTTTATCCATATTCCTCTCTACCATCCTTTTTTTCTCTAGCTTCCCTTACAATCCATAAGACTCTGAGAATTCATTACTTATCTTATTAACACATGATATTATTTATTCATATGATGAGAATACATGGGAAACTATTTCCCTTCTTAATGTTGGCTTAATACCATGAAATATATGATCCTTCTTACTCTTTGGATCATGCGTATTGCTGGAGTTCTCATTCCTTCTACTGGGCACCATTTCTAAATAATGGAATACACTAGGTTAGTTTATGAATCGCAATGCATAATTCCAAACTTGTAAAATACCTAACATAAATTGAAAAGTTTATGAATATAATCCATAATCATAAAAATGTTTTCTTTGAGGAATTATTTACTCATAAATTATTCATAATGGTTTGTAATGAAAATGTGAATTATCCTAAGCATATACCCTGGGAGTTTCAATACCAAGAGTGTAGAAAGGCACGTTGTCATGTACCAAGATACCTTGGGTAAATCCCAAAACTCTTTGTCAGAGTTTTCACTCCTAGTTACATCTGTAACAGAGCCACCTGTACCTATTTGTTTCCAGATAGGGATTTATTTTCTTGGAAAACTCACATAATATTTACACTACCAAAAGTTTAGGATGTTCTTCTATACTAATCCTCAAAGTCTATCTTATGGTAATGTTCTCTAATAATATTTCATCTAAATATAGTTTCCAAGGGTTTTACTAAACTTCCTCTGATTCCAACTGTAATTCCCCAACCCCAGTTACTCAGAGTCGGTGCATTATTACAGAAAATTTTCATGGTAGAAGGAATGATGTCCCAAAATACCGATCAGTTTAGTAACCTTGGAAGTACTAGATACATACATAAGTTTTACATTAAATTATGAATTGAAAAAAAAACACATTGTGTATCCATAGAACACACTCATATCCCTTAGCCTATCTCTACAGGTTAGTCATAATATACTTCTTCACATCCTGGGAAAAATAAAACATAAGAAAGGGGTGAGCTCAGATGCTTAGTAAGTATAACAATATAGCAGAAACTTTTATAAATAAGTATAAATTTTTAAGGGAATGTATAAGACTAAAACACAAGACTTTTAAACTTAAACTTAATCATAATAAAGAAAATATAAATCAAATAATTCCATTTACTGATTTACATGGATATTTTACTAGTCAAATAATCACATGTAATATCAATAGATAATTTCATAATGATGGAATGCATAATGTCGGACATGATAACCACATTGTCAAGGCCTTGTGCCAATAATACAAATAAGATTTTTTAAATTCCTTATACCAAGACACTATTTTGTCTCATTAGACCTACTGATACATCGAGGAGCTATAGCAGGCTCCACCCATCACTTAATAAGTCCAATGCATTCCTCATATGAAAAGGTTGAAACATAACATAAAAATTCATATTAAAACTAGCATATGAAATGTTAATACTTTAACCATAAACCATTAATGGTATAATAATAACACATCCATAGTCAACCATATCACAAAACCTTTAATACAATATGGAATATTGTATCGTAATAAATAAACTTCAAACAAGTGTAAAATCCATCAAAGGATGTTGACATAGATGAAATCAAAACCATTTGAGAGAAATATCTATTTCTATTTTGAAATCATTTAAAAGTCACATAATAATAAAATAAAACATTTATTTTGAAAATATTTTTGTAATATTGTAAGTAATTCTTTTTAGTTGTTATAACAGCGGAAAACAGCCACACCCGCTGTATAAGTTAAAAAAAATTCTTACCTTAATTTGTCGAAAAGGTCATAGTACCTTGCTTGGTAAACAACGGAAATATTCCTTTAAAAACATTTTATAAAAATTAAAACAAGGGTATAAATGAATTCAACCCATATTCTAGGAAATATTAAAAATGTTTTGAAATACATTTTTAATAAAAATGGATGTGGGTGATAAAGAGGTCTCAGTAGATACTTATGTATAAACAACCTTAGATAATAAAGAGATTGTAAAATTAACCATTACCTTATAGTTTTCCTTGGTTGATGGTACGTTAAACTTTGGTATAATATTTAGATCATTTTTATTAAATTATACAAGAACCAAATACATAAATATGACATCATATATGATCTTTTAATATTGCTTTGTTAATAATATTTTAGTAGTACCATTGTTTCGGGTGTTAACTGATTCATTTTCCTTTATATGTTTTATTACTTAAGTCATGTTTGTTATGGATAGGATATATTTGATTCATATCCAGAATTATATTAAGTTCTTAAACATTATTTTTAATCATAAAATGAAAATTATTCTTGAATGGTTATGATGGAGAACGAAATCTCATCATGTCGTGGAGACGGTAAGTCGTACGTACACACGAGCGATAATATCATTCTATTAGTGGTTAAATAGAATGTAATTGGATGGTATATCATATATAAATAATAATTAACATGTTATATTTATTATTTAAAATAGTTATACTCATTATTATACCCATCCAAATAATGAAGCGTTGAATAACAAACTACACCACAACGTGGTGACGGTAAGCCATACGTACGCACGTATGGTGACTTTTTCATTCATAGTATGGATATAATAATGAATATAGTTGTACCATATTTATAATAACATAAAATTATGTAAAAGGTACTAGATTTATTATTTTGGTATGTAAACAACAAATAAAGAGGAAGTGGAAGAAGAAAATAACTTTGAAAGTGGTGATGAAATTATTACCTCTTCTTTGGGTGCTTCCTTTTGATTTGATCAAAAGGGATCCATAGGTTGGATTTATGATCAAATTAAGGCCTATAGTTTTAATTGAGGGTAGTTGGTAGGATATTTTATCAGGTTTTGGCCGAGACAAATTACTTTGGAGGTGTGAAATTAAGATAAGGGGAAGTACTCTTTTATAAGAGATGTGAGGGTCACTTTAGGAAAAGCTTGAAATATTATTTTGTTATAAAAATATTTTTGGTTTATAATGGATCCAAATGGATTTATTTCTAGGAAAAGGTGGTTATAGTTATAAATCATCTCAACCCATAGGTTTTAGACAAGTTTAAGTCCCCATATTAACCTTATCTTTTAGATTTAACTCCTAGTTAAATAGTTTAACTTTTATAATGTCTTCTTGTATTTTTATGTTACATCGTTAATAAACTTACTATAAAATAACAATAGAACCTAAATTGGTTCATTAATGACATTTCTATCATTATATAAGTTCTTTTTCCGTAATTTATATTTTTAGGAATATTATATCATTTAATAATATAGTATTTGTTTTAAAAACTCATTTATATCAATTTTGACACTATTTAGTATTTTGTTTTTGTGAAAGTCAAAAAAACTTGATTACTTCACAAAAATACATTAAATAAACCCAAACATTTCATATTAACCTATAAAATTAGTGGAATGCCTAAAAATTCTCAATTTACATTTATTTTGATATTTATAATATCAATTATTTTAATATTTCATTAATAAGGTAATTACTGCATCATCATTGTGTCATAAATAAATTTATTTATTTAATGTATAAAAATTATAAATAAAATACCATGATGTAGGAAATATTTTTATATTTCTAATTAATATTTATAGTCTAATTTATATTATTTATAACCCTATATTAAAAATATTTTGGTTATTAAACTTTGAATTTAACACTTTTAACTCTTCTTTAAATAAAATAGTAATAAATGTTTTAATCTAATCCAAGTAGACCAAAAGGATAATGTTTTATTAATAAGGTTGATTTTGGTCTAAATTAACTTATTTAATAGAATTAGTACATGTGTTAGGGTAATTATAATATCATTTTTACCTTTAATTACCTTATTTACTTTTAATCGTGGTAAATAAAATTCAAAAGTTACTATTCACTAAAAATTATTTTCAAACTATTGAACCAAATTTTACTTAATGATGTAAAATGTGTCTCTAATATTTTTTAAATTCAATTCAAAAAAGCAGTAAAATTACGTTTTATGCAAATTTAAAAATGTGCATAGAAGGTGGGTAAAAATTGTTAAAAAGTTCAATAAAATTGTATATATTTAATATTATTATAAAATAACTTCAATGAATTAAATTGGAATAATATAATTATTATTTATCTATTTTTACTTTAAAATAAATTTAAATTAAAAATAATTATTTAAATAAAAATTCAGTTTTAAACAATAATGCAGTGTTTTCACTATTCATCAAGAATTGAAACTTTTCAGAAAAATACCAAAAATTCACCCTAAAATAATTTTGATATTACAAATTAAAAAATGATTTCTATTTTACCAAATTAAAAACATATGAGTTTCATTAATTAATTTAAAATTAATTCTCGTTGTCAAAACCCGAAAGCGGGTTTTTGAGAAGTAAAAACTATCAAAAGATTGATATGTGTTTATGTCCAATTTAAATGTAAAATTACTTCCAATAAACAATATTGTATTAAATGGTAAAAATATAATCTAATTATACTTAAAAAACATTCAAATTTATAATTTAACATAATAAATTATTTTGAATAAAAAATTGTTTTCAATTAAAATATAGTATCTTCCATTATTCATCAAAATATGAAAGTTATCAGAAAAATACCAAAAAATTGTCCAAAATAAATTTTTATGTCCCTATTCTAAATAAGAATTTTATTTTTTCAAATTCAATATATATAAAAGTGTCAAATATTGGATTTAAAAAGGGTTCTCCATTAAAAGGTGATAAAATTACATTTTTTAAAAAATACTTATTTTATCTAAAAATTTGAATTTGTTCCTATATTATGTCTTATAAACACATAATATTGATGTTAAAATTATATGGAGTATATAAAATTCAAAATGCAGTTAATACTATTCATAACTTCTTTTTGAACGGCTAGTTTGGTAAGTCGTGGTGCATTTAAACTCGGTGTTGTGTGTAGTGCAAGCTATTGAATTACTTTAAAGAGATAATGTACTATGAAATCATTGGGTGTTACACAAAAAATTTAAATACCACCTAATTAATGAAGTATAAGGTTAACCCAAAGGATGGAAATCGGGTTTAGAATTCCCTTACCTCTGGTTTGTCTTACTTCCAAATTGTTTAACCTCATGTATAATAGTAAAAAGAGTGTTATTAATATCTTATAGAAACATACCCATCTTTTTAATATCTTATATGATCATTTCATTCAATAATATCACCCTTTAATTGTTAGTATTTTGTTCCTTGCACTATTTTGGGTGAGTTCTTTACATGATTTCCATGATTGGTTCATGATGATTGTTCTTGTCAATTGGAAGTGAAACTCCAAAATTGGAATAGAGTAGTGTTTAAATATTTCCGGAACCATAAATTATACCATTTATAATTTTGAATTCTTATATTAATATGATTCATAAGTTAAAACATTAATGATATTCGTTTAGATCATTTTAGTGGTTCTTTGATAATAATGACCTAATTTTATTTTATAAATTAAAATCATGTGTAAAAAAGAATTCCAGAACCATGGATGAGAAATAATACATATATTATAACATTTTTCAGAAATAAAAATAGTTTCATGACCATCCTTGAATGAATTAATGCAAATTGAAATCACATCGTCCACGATGTAGGTAATTCGACACATCACAGACAATGTTTTCATTCCTTGAATAAGTGGGAGAGGAGAAGAAATTTAATGGTGAGTATTCCATAAACATGATGAAATTCAGAATATTTATGATACTGGATCATTAAATCCTCTTGTATAAGGTAATATGATAAAAGAAGAATAAAATAAATGAAATAAAAATAAAATAAGAGTTGAGAAATCTCTTATGAATTTTCAACATCCTAACAGCGTCGCTTAAAATTTCATAAAATATTTTGATGAGAGAAAAGGGTTACCTCATAATTATTACATAATATGGGAATTAAGGAGGATATGAAATGGAATATATCAACATAATCTAAAGGGAAATAAAATAATAACATAAAATGAAAGAAAAGAAAGAAAACAAAAGAGGATGTTTACCTCTTGATCTCTTCTCCTTGAGATCCTTCTTAAGGCCTTAGGTTTTGGCCTTTTGGTGAGACCAGTGGCTCTAGGAAGTGGGGAAGAGACTTGGGAAGAGTATTGGGTAGAACTTAGGTAATTATAAAGGCTTTAGAGGTGTGATAGGAAGATGGAAATTAGGGTGGTATTTATAGTGGAGGAGAGCCGTATTTTTCATTATTTTAATCATTATTATAATATTTTTTCTCCAGACTATGAATATTATTAATTCATGTGACCCCAAATAGTAATAATGGAATGTGATTTTGAACCAAGTGGTATTATATCACTTATGATGTCATAAATAGTGTATTTTACTGATAATTTGAATATATGGTATTTTACCGTATTTCGCTATTCATAAAAAATTCAAGAATTTCAGAAAAATCCAAAAAATTCGCCCTTACCATTTATCAATGTGTAGAATTCAAAAATGAACTCCATTTTTTAAAAATAAATTTCTAAATATTATTAATTTAATTTTTAAATAAAATCATACTTAATTTAAAAATTAAAAATTTTAAAACTATAACTGCTTTTATATCACATTGAAAAATTAACCAAAATGTTATTATCTTCAAGACTTAAGAAAATAAAATAATAGTACAATTTACTATTCAATATGGTAATATTAATATTCATAAGGGTATGTTATTATTCACCAAAAATAAAGTTGGTTCCATTAGACTCCAAATAACTTACTGAACACAATTATAGATGACCATTTTTTAAAATTCAAAACATAGAAGTGGCAAAATTATTTTTAAAGGATAGTTATAAATATATACTTAAAACAAAGTTTCATGTATTTCCATTTATTTTTTAAAAACCTTGGGGTGTTTCATATGATATCAAGAAAATTTCTGACATACAAACAATTTCAATATGGTAATTCAAATAAAATTTATCTCATCTTTCAACCTGATTTTGTAAGGTTTTTTGAAAATGGTTTACTGAAAATAGTGTCAATATTTTTTACTTTTTTGTACGGTTGATCACCCATTTCTAGAGACGGTGGTGTAACTTGTTCGATATTCCCATTTAATTTTGTCATCCAAGATCGATATTTATGTCATCGAGGTAAAAAAATCAATGTCCTAAAAACACAATCTTAGAGGGATGTTTCAACTAAACTGAGTATGTGTGTTTTCACAAATGAGACACCCCAACATGCCTTTAATGATATAGCTTAATAAATTTATATAAGCGGGGAAGTCATTTATAATTCCACACAACATGGCCCTCAATGTAAATTATTTACTTCTATGAGCACCATGCATTGTATCACTTGTATCCCACATCAATTTCAGATCTTTGGTCAATTGAGACAAATAGAAATCAATATCATTATCAGGTTACTTCGGTCTATATATAAGCAGAGACAACATAATGTATTTGCACATCATGAATAACCATAGCAGTAATTTATAATTTACCAACATGATGGGCTATGTATTATGAGTACTACTCTGTAAACCAAAAGGATTTACTCCATCTATAGATAATGCAAGATGAAAGTTTCTCATCTCATCACCAAATTCAGGAAATGTGTAATCAATTTTCTTATACTAAGGAGAATTTATTGGATGACGTAGGTTCCCATATTTAATTCTTGTATCTGCATTCCATGTTAATTTTATTGTAGTTTATTGACATCCATATAGTATTCTAAAATGTGTAATGATAGGAATGTACTATACAGATTTAAAAGGACTTGATTCATTTTTACTGTATCGATCTGCTCCATACTTAGGAAATTATATGAGTGATTCATGGTCCTTGCAAAAAAATATGAAATAATTTGGACAAGCATGTATTTTTTTAGAGGTCACTACCATTAAACATAATATTAATTTAGCATTATATGTTCAGCAAGGTAGTTAATTTTCTTCTGGTAGCATATCTTTCAGAAGACCGAGTAGTTTTGAAAAGATGGTGTCATTCCATCCATTTCCAACTTTCAAATTATATAACTTCAATACAACTGACAATGTTGTGTATTTAGTAAAACTGATATAAAATGGTTTCTTAGAACAACTATTTTACTCCTAAAACAACTTTGGACAATCATGATGGTCATCTTCAATTTTCATTGTCATTTATTCCATGAAATCTCCATCATATTTTACAAAGTTATTCATATCAAATGATTCATAAACTATAGTATCATCCCAATCGATGTCCACATTCAGTTTTTTTTCATGTTTAGTCAAACATTTATAACTTTGATCTATTCCATGACAAATCAAATATTCTCCCAACACTTCTGGACTAATTTTTCTTGAATAACAACAATGTAAACATAGACATAGGATTTTAGAAGGGTTGTCTGCATGCTCTCTTGCAAACTTGATAAAATATTTAACTTCATATTCATATTCATTTGTCAAATGATTAGCATGCATCAATTTTTGGTTTAAATCCATCCTATTTAGTTTATAAAAGATTAATTTTATTCAATATATAAATAAATACACATAAGATATTCATTATCAAAAGTTAAAGTTATAGACAATTCTAGTAAGGGAAATATGGATCATTTCTACTAGAATATCTAAGCACCTATATATTCCAAATACAATAATAAGGGTTGTTGGAATTTCAAAAAATATAGGGAGATAAAGGTAGATAATAAATGATATTATCACTAAACTTTATAGGTGTAAACTGAAAGATGGATAGTGTAATGAACCTAGCCTGAATTACCCAAACAGCACCAGGTTAGATCATCTTATGACCTCTAACACACCTCAAAGTAACTAAAGTATGGTTTAAAGTTTGGTTGTAAAAACCCATAAATGGGAGGTTGTCCCCCCCAATAGAAACAATTAGTACCAGAGTTCAAACAAAATTCTAGCATGACCCTTGGGGTCAATGGACATGCAGACCCAAAATCAACATTAATCAATATAGGCGTACCTGTTAGAAAAAAAAAACTATGGAAATAAAAGATGAAATAGCTATATAGACACACATACATGTCATTCCAGAATAAAAAAGCACTAACTTATAGCATATAAGAAATATTAAATAGATAAAAACCTAATTTCAAACATAACGTGAACTAAAGGCACTATAATGATTCAAAAGGTGAAGGCTTGATGTGATAAAACCTCATGTACTTAATTGGGGATGGCCCCTTTTAATCTACTCCATAAGAAAACTAAGGACCATAGTGAATTCTAAGAGTAAATACATCCTACGATACATATAACCAATAGAGGAAAAAATTATTTTGTAAGAAGATATAAAACATAACAGTAAAACAACAATTAATAAATTCAATGTTCAGTGTCTGATATAAACCAACGGATCATACATCAGTATTCAATACAAACAACAGACCACAAATTGTTCCCTAAACAATAGATCACAAAAAAATCGTAAACAATGAATCATAAAAAATGGATCATAAACAAATCATAGAAGAAAAAATCAAAAAAGAAACCAAAAATACACAAAGAAAATCGGAAGGCCTCCCTCGCTAGGTTGAAGAAAATCCAAGACCCTCTTTGGATGTCCGACAAGATGTTTGAAGGCAGTCGAGTGGTGTGATTCAACCTTCGATTCACTAGGGAGGAGTGTCGGCATTAGGTAGCTTCCACAGAGATCTTCGATATCGTGATAGGTTCACAAATGGTTATAGTTTTTAAAATAGATCAGGACACTTTTATGAGTGCTTACCAATAAGCATTGATAAAGAGCTCTTTTATCAATGCTTATTATATAAGAACTGATAAAATAACTATTTATCAATGATAAAAATATAGTGTTGATAAATGTTCATTTATTAGTGCTTTGTTTAGTGTTGATAAATTATTATCTTTATCAGCATGAAAAAATCTATCATAAAGATTATTTTATTAGCACTTATTACTGAAGTGTTGTTAAAGGATTTATAATTATAATTATAAATAAAAAATTGTAAATATTTATAAATACTTAATAAATATATATAAATATAAATATAGTAAATATATTCCTTTTTAAATATATTTATTATAATTTTATAATTATTTATTTATAATTATAGAAATATTTTAAAAAATATTATTTATATCATTATATATATTTATATAATTATACATATATATATTTAATAAATATATATAAATATAAATATAGTAAATATATTCATTATTTAAGTAAATTTATTATAAATTTAATAATTATTTATTTATAATTGTATAAATACTTTTAAAAAAATATTTATTTATTTATAATTATAAATATATAATTGTAAAAATATAGTGAATGTACATTTATAAATATTTTTTATTTTTAAATATTTTTTTATAAATAAAATTTTAACATTATTAATGAATATTTAATTTTGAGTGCATGAATATATGTACAAAATGAGTGAAATTGAATAGATTAATAATATATAGGTACACTTTAACAATATTGAAAAAAGGGATAAGTTCTATGTGTGTTTATATTGTATATAAAATGCATTAATTATACGTATATGTGAAATCAATATAACACACATTTGATTTATATTAAATTGAAAAATCAAACGACATTCAATTATATGTGCGTTGAGTACTATGCAATTAGTCAATATTTTTAATTCAAATTAATTTTTAATTATATACCATTATTCAATAAATATATGAAAATTTAATGTAAAGTGCATAAATATTTTTGTAATATATAATCATATTTATATACATTAATATATATATATATACATACAATTTAATAACATTAATTATCATAATTATCAAATTAATAAAAATTTTAATATTTAATAATGTATAATCAATCAATTCATTTTTATCAATAATTATTTAATTAATAAAATATTTAATATTTTTTTTAATAAAAATAATTTTATTTTTAATTTATTTAATTATTTCAATTTATCTACACTAAAAATGTGTTGATGAAAGAAATATTTATCGGTGCTAAACATAAAGCACTGATAAAGCGTACCCTTTGTCAGTGCTAAAAACAAAGCACTGATAAAGGATACCCTTTGACAGTGCTAAAAATAAAGCGTTGATAAAGGATACCCTTTATCAGTGCCAAAATTAAAACACTGATAAATGTTTTCTTTATCAGTACTAAAATAAAAGCGCCGATAAAAGGTTAAATTTATCATTACTTTCTTTAGTGCTGATAAATATTCTATTTATCAATGTTTTATTCTAGCACCAATAAATAACAGCGCTGCTAAAGGCTATTTTTGTAGTAGTGTGTGGAGGACCATCAGGGAGGATGACAACAAAAAGAGGGACTTCTTGCTATTCGATCTTTTGTTCAAGGGGAGAGCTACCCTGACACGCATTAAGAGATAGGATCTCATGATCGATTGTTTATGGCCTATGGAGTATTCCTCCTTGGGTGATCTGGGGAGGACCTTCAGAGCTGCTGATAGCGGCATTTTAGGGAGGACCTTCGGAACTGCTACTACCACTTCCGTAATTTGGTAATGGACTGATAGGATCATGAGCCTCTATTGATAACTATTTGATGGCGTCTAGAACTCCATCTTCCAACATAGTAAAATCATGAATGTTCTCTTCATTTTATGGTAGCCTTGGGTACCTTTGAAGTTTAGGTGATCTCTTGTGGGAAATTGGGTCCACCTTTTGTTTGTATTGGCCTTCACATACGGGAACCTATTTGGTTGGTTCTCGTTATGTCACCAGGATACATCGACGTGCATATTGAGTTTTGGCAGGGGTATATGACTGCCCTATAGCATCCACCATGTTGGATCAGTGTCCCCTAGTTGTAATGGGTTTTTGTTCCTGATTTGATTTTCCTTATATCATGGAATATGGTTGTTGACCCTCTTGGACTGGAGCAGGGATGCAAGTCTGATCTGGAGTGACTATCTAATTTTTTGGATGAATCACCCAGCCCGAGGAGAAGGGATTGTGGGCCCGACTACTTGATTTTTTCTC
Organism: Viscum album; assembly: GCA_963277665.1. Taxonomy (NCBI): domain Eukaryota; kingdom Viridiplantae; phylum Streptophyta; class Magnoliopsida; order Santalales; family Viscaceae; genus Viscum; species Viscum album. Next base: position 618,115,242 of record OY728136.1, read on the forward strand.
TAACTCAATGATGTCTTGACACGTCTGAAGGATATAGTTTGGGATCGTCATATGATCCTCCATAATATACAAGATGTGTTGAGATATGTCTTTGGATAGAATGGGTATGAATGCCCATTCAGATTTTGGAGAAGGAGTTTGTACCTGCTTCGGTCCTCCATGGGTTACCAGTGGGTACTGGTAGTTCTCCTATATTGAGAAAGAGGAATGTGTATGTCTTTGGTTGTTTTCTCTGGTTTCCATTGTATTTGGATGGTGGGATTTGTGTGCATCCATGGGAATTTTACTTTGCTCATATTTTCTTGCCACCTTATTTGACCGGTGGGCTTCATATGCATCAACAGTGTTATATGACTTCTCATGGTTTGCCTCCTTATTTGGATGGAAGGATTTATGTGCGTCAGCAGGGATTTTTGTTTGCTTATAGCTGGGTTCTGTCCTATTTGGATGACAGGATTCTTGCTCATTTTTAGAGATATGCATTTTCCTATAATTTAATGCTCTGTCTGCACGGTGGTACTGGAGAGCACTGGCAGGAATGTTCATTTTCTCATATTGTGCCACCCTATTTCCATGGTGGGATTCATATGAGTTATTAGGTATATGCATTCTCTTATAGATTGTTGTCATATTTCCATGTAAGGCTTCAGTATGAGGGGTATAATTGTATTCCTATCTGCTATATACCTCCTCTTTTGTGTGGAGGACCTCTTCCTCAGGAACCAGGGTGATAACCTAATCCTAATTATGAATTTTTTTCACTTTGCAGGTAGCCTAAGGGGCCCATTTCCATTGGACTTCAACATGTTCCCTTGGCATGGGATCCTTTTCAGAGCGAGGATATCAGGTTGTATGTCACTGGTGGGGATGTCCTCCAGCATAAGAACTTGAGTGTGGTTCCTGTGTAGCTAGGATGAAGTCATTGTCATCGACCTCATCTATCTCTCTAATGTAAGGGAGGTATTCATTATCGCGTTTCGTGGACAAGATCCTAAAATGATTTGAGACGACCATTGGATCCATCCTGTCCTAGATTTTTGGTTGTAGCTGAAGAGATGGCTGGTTATATTTCACCGATTGGAGGGCCTACCTTGCAACCTCCACCATAGGTAGATTACCATTTTGGTGGTACTCTTTGATCAGTGCATTTGAACCCAAGCGTTGAAAATGTTGGGTAGGTGAGGAAGTCTTATTCTTTGTTTGGGACTCGGACACCTGTGTGGTCACTGGCATGAGTGTCTGAGAAAATTTTGTGATGCTATTTGGATCAAAGAGATCTATGCGAAATGCATGCAATATATATATATGAAATATACAAACAACAAAATTCCATCAAAGTATCATCTCGTGATCACATGCATAATTTATGATCTTGCTTATCCCTCTTCCTTTTTGGATGAAAGGGGATTATGGTGGGATAATACCACCACTTTGGTTAAGGATTCATGTCAAGTTTACCATTTTTGTTTTGACTCGATTTGCGTCATACCAGGGGTAGAAAAAATGGACCGACGAACATTAATCAATTGTCTATTATTATAAAGGGTTCCTTATTAGGTACGATGTCCTCATATGGTCTCCAACGAGTTTATTCATGGAGCTAGAAACACCCAAAGTCCCTTTTATCCATGGTTTATAGACCTTATATCCAAAGGAATGTGTTCATTGGATGATGATTTGGCCAATGACACTTAAGGACTCCATTGGTCGAGAGGATGGGAGGTCAGGATCATCACACCCTTTTGGGTGGAATTATTGCCTACTTCAGAACTCTCTTATATATTTAAGAAAATTTCATGTGTTCATGAATACTTGATCTTTCCCAAGCATGTATCAGCGGGTTATCCCTAGGTTGCAAGATTAACCATATGTATGCATGGGTCGAGAATTACTGAGACAATACTAGTTTAATCCATATGATGGGGCACTCTAGATTTTATCACCATCCAGGGAGGATGGAAGTTTCTTCGATATCGGGATCTGACCCATGATATGGGATTCCTATATATCCTCGTGAGAGGAATCAAAACCCACATAGTTCGGTTCCACTTAACTAGAAACATAACTTTTTAAGGTCATGTGATGAGGACCCATCCATGCAGTTTAGCATCGTGTGGTGAGGGCATCTAGGTAGAGTATTCCTAGTCAATATTTCATGCGGGACTTACACCGAAGTGGCCTAGGGAACTTAGGAGAGGCATGGTCTCACTACTAGAAATTTAGGCTATAGCCATGGTTCTAAACCATGGCTATAGTCCCAAAAACCGTGGATATAGGTTATAGCCACGGTTTCATGTACTGTGGCTGGTATTAGCGTGTCTATAGATCGGAGCCTATATCCACGGTTTGCAACTGTGGCTATATCCCTAAAGCCACGGCTCCAACCATAGCTATATCCCTATAGCCACGGTTTTCAAACTGTGACTATAGGGTCAGTCCTATATCCATGCCAATAAAGGTCATGGTTCATAAAATCGTGGCTATAACCTATAGCCATAGTTTTAAATCATGGCTATAGGTCTATAGCCACAGTTCAAACCGTGGCTATAGGGATTTAGCCACGGTTTAAAACCATGGATATAGGCCTTTACACTGCATAAAAAAAATCCAACACGGTTCACCATGATGGCTATTGGGAGGACACTACCAACTCCCCCCTCCCCCACCCACAGCCCCCCCCCCCCCACCCTGCACCAGCACCCCCACCCCCTACCCCTACACACCTCCCCTGCCCCACCCCCCTACACCTTACACCCCAACCCCCTACACCTCGCACCCCACCCCCTGCACCTTGCACCCCCTGCCCCCTTCTCACTGCACACCCCCCTCCCCCTCCCCCTAGATATCCCCCCCATCCCCACCCAACACCAGCACCCCCCACCCTCTACTCATGAACACCTTCCCTAGCCCACCCCCCAGCACCCCACCCCCCTACACCTTACAACCCACCCCCTGCACCTTGCACCCCCTGCCCCCTCCTCACTGCATACCCCCCCTCCCCCTCCCCACCCTACACCAACACCCCCACCCCCACCCCCTGCTCATGCACACCTCCCCTACCCCACCCCCCTGCACCTTGCACCCCACCCCCTACACCTTGCACCCCCTACCCCCTCCTCACTGCACACACCCCTCCCCTGGACACCCCCCTCCCCCTAGACACCCCCCCCACACACACACACACACAATTCCTACACACCCCCTCCTCAATAGACCCCCCCCCCCCCCCGGAAAACCCCCCACCCTACACCCCCCAACCTACCCAACACACCAGTCAATTGAATTGTGAAAACCAAAAACATGCTAATATGGCTATGATATAAAAATTTCTAGTCAAGTGAACTACACTAATCAAAAACATGCTAATATGATTAGAACTAAATCAAACATCATCAAGACAAATTTAGTAGAGTGTAACCAAACCAAATGGTTTTGAAAAATATGAAACTAAACCAAACTGAAAATAATGTAACCAAACTGACTCAAACCAATCAAAACTGACTTCAATAAAGTGTAATTGAGCAAGAAAAAAATGAAACTAATGAAACATACCTGGTTGAATCTAAAATTAATTTAATTGAACTAAATATCCCCAAATCAAAAAAAAATGAACCTATTACAATTGACATAAACCAAAAAAATGAACCCAATAAAAAATAACCTAGAAAACCTAACTTGACCCAAAATGAACCAAGGAGTCGGGCCTTGTGATGAACTTTTAGAAGGCCTCATGCCTGCAGGTTGAGAGGATATCCCAGTCATGTGGTGCTTCACTGTCCTCAACAATATCCAAAACAAACTTCAAAAATATAGGGAACCCAAAAACCATAAAAACCCTAATTAAAATTGATTCAAAGAATAAAAATGGAAGAAACCTTACCTGAATCCGAAAGTGAACTGCACAGCTTGCAACCTGTACTCCACGACACCCTGCACCTGGTTAATCATACATGAGTGCCCATAATCCATATGTTAATAGACCAACACCTCATCCATAAGTTAAACATTCCCAAATTACATGATATTATGTACCTCATAGTCATAACACATGAACATAAAAAAACTACATGAACAAAAACTAAATCACGCAATGTCCAACACCCTACAAAACACCCTATACAACACCCTTCACAACACCTTGCACTACACCCTGCATTACATTGCCTGCACTGCACCCTGCACTGCACTGCCTGCACTCCACTACCTGCACTACACCCTCCACTGCCAGCACTCCACTGCCAGCACTGCACCCTCCACTGCCTGAACCCTACACCCTGCACCCTGCACTGCACTGCACTTCACTGCACTGCACTGCACTGCCTGCACCCTGCACCCCCTGTCGGTCCTCCCTTCCCAATACCCCCCCCCCCCTCACCCCCATCCAGCCCTCCCCCCCCCCCACCCCACCCCCTTCCACCCCTACCCATTCCCCCCTCCAGTCTCCCACTACCGTCCCCCCCCACCCAGGACAGACCCCCTCCCCCCAGACCCTAGACACCCCCCACCTTGCCCCTCCCCCCCCCTCCATACCCTGGACCCCCCCCCCCCCTCCCCCCACTCCCCCCCTCTAGACCCTAGACACCCCTCCACCCTACCCATTATCCCCTCCAGTTCCCCATTGCACTGCCTGCACTGCACCCCTGCACTTCACTACCTGCACTCCACTACCTGCAATGCACCCTCCACTGCCTGCACCCTACACCCTACACCCTACACCATGCATTGCACTGAACTTCATTGCATTGCACTGCCTTCACCTTACACCACCCCCTGCCAGCCCCCCCTGCCCATTCCCCCTCCCCCTTCCTTGCCTCCAGTTCCCCACTTCCATCCCCCCCACCCAGGATACACCCCCCCCCCCCCCCCAAGACCCTAGACACCCCCCCACCCTACCCCCTGCCTTCCCCATGACCCCCATGCACATGCCCATTCCCCACTCCAGTCCTCCCTGACATCCCCCCCCCCCCACCCCTGCCAATCCCCCCCAGCCCATGCCCATTCCCCCCTCCAGTCCCCCCCCTCCAGAACCTAGACACCCCCCCACTCCCCCCACCAAACCCTGGACACCCCCCCACCCTGACCATTCCCCCCACTGACATCCCCCCCACTGCCCCCCCCCCACCACCACCACCACCACCCTGAACAGACCCCCTGCAAGCCCCCCCCCCCCCCCCCCCGCCCATTCCCTCCCCCACCAGACCCTGGACAGAATAGTTGGAATAAAATATGGGTATACTTGAATGTATGTTACTGTGCGTAACAAAAAAATAATCACTATTGATTATTATCCAAAAAAATGACTCCTCAGTTAAGAAAAAATCAATTCTCATAGTTGAGACATACCTTAAAACAACTGAAACACATAACATGATGATTCTGCATCGTTAGAAATCAAGCAGTTAGTGAATGGAATGCCTTTAGAGCTCCTCATGCGCAACCCTTGAGTCTCTACATGAGCTCATTTCAAATTATCAGTTCCCTAATCTGGTCATTTGATCTATTATGGGCTTCCAAGTTTTCAATATGACATAAAGGCACACCCCATCCAAAATCAGTGTACCTTTAAACAAAAGGAAAATGAGGGATGGGATCATGGGGTGACATATGAAGGAAAAAAACTAAATAAAACAATTTTTATCAAAATTTCATCAGCACATAAACATAAAAGATTATAAACATACCATCCACTCAAGATTTTATTTCAAATAATAGCGGTAAATACTTGGTTTGGTGAAATTTTATCATAGTAGAAACCATTACAGGTATTAATCTGTAGTCAAATAAAAGAAAAAACTTAGGGAAATATCCCAATAAGAAACACATTTCTCATCAAAATCAAAATCACTAGAACACTAACAATGGGATCAGGGGCTTCGTCTTGCATGCACATAACCCAAGGGACTCCAGTTTTCAGTGGCCAGTTATTCCTCTTTTTTTCTTCCCTTCATCTCAGGGATGAAGAAAAATGAATTTTGAGGTCTGAACTTGATACAGATGGAGTTACTACATCAATTGAAATAAATGATGCTTTGATGTCTAGACTATTTGTTGTAGTCATGGCTGGTCATCGAATGGACCTTACTAATTCATTACTGTATTTCTAATTCTATTGAGCAGCTTCATCTACCACATGCAAGGTATGATCTGCTTCAGATTATTTCTTAGGTGAACCTAATAAATTTAAACTGAGAACTTTCAGAATGTAACATTTCATGACCACAGTATTGCATTGAATTTCATCCATAAAAATAAAACACTTCTCTCTAGGCTTTAGTTGTCTGCAAAGATATCAATAGTCAGCCTGAGAAGAAAAAATAATTTATTTCTTTATTCCTATAGAAATACAAGTGGAACATTACATGTCTAGCACAACTGAATTGGAGTTTTCACTCTTGGATTCTGCTACCCCTCCTGGACACCGCCCTCCCTCTTAGACAAACCCCCATGACAACCACACCCGGACAGCACCCCCCCCCCCCCCCCCGGACAGCATCCCCCGCTGGACCCCCCCTAGACAGACCCCCCCCCTCTTGGACACCCCCCTCCCTCATGGAAACCCCCCTGGACAAACCCACCCAGACAGTAGCCCCCCCCCCCCCAGACTGCAGCCCCTGTTGGACCCCCCCTGGACAGACCCCCCCTCCTAGACACCCCCCTCCCTCCTAGAAACCCCCCTGTACAACCCCACCCAGACAGCCCCCCCTCGGACAGTATCCCCCCCTCCACCCCCTGGACAACCCCCCCCCCCCCTAGAAACCCCACCTGGACAGACCCCCCCCCCTCCTGGAAACCCACCTGGACAGACCCCCCATGACAACCCCACCCAGACAGTAGCCCCCCCTAATGGACAACCCTTGCACTACCCTTGCTGGACACCACCCCCCCCATCCTGAATACCGCCACTCCCTCCTGGAAACTCCCTGAACAACCCCACCTGGACATCATCCCCCCCCCCTCCTGGAAACCCCCCTAGGATAACCCCACCCGGATAGCAGCCCCCCCTGCTGGACAACCCTTGCACCACCCCTACTGGAAACCCCCCCTCCTAGAAACCCTCCTGGACATCCCCTCCCCCTAGATAGCATCCCCCCCTAAACCCCCTGGACAGACCCCCCCCCCCCCCCTCTACCCCCCCCCCCCGGACAGACCCCCCCCGAACAGCAGCCCCCCCTGCTGAACACCCCTTGCACCACCCCTGCTGGACACCCCCCCCCCCCCCCACCCCACTACACAGCCCCACTACACCCCCCCCCCCCGGACAAACACCCCCCACCATGGAACCCCGCTACGCAACCCCCCCTTTCACCCCACCCTGCACCCCCCCCCCCCCTTCACACCTGCACAGCCCCACTGCACGCCCCCCCCCCCCCCCCCATACCCCCTTGCACCACCCCTTACAGGTGGAATTTTGGAATGGAACTAAAGTAAGAATGATGGTATCTTGGTTAACACATGGAGACCTTAGGTGTAGGGAGTCATGGTGGCCTAGGTGTGGTATCATGAATCAAGCCTAGGTGTGGTATCATGAATCACTAGATAATGCAAACCACAAGATGACGACTTTTACTACATCATGTCATATACTTTGGTGCATATTTATAATAATCTACAAATTTCACGTATGCATCATAGTTTTTATTCAAATCATTGAAAATCATTGTGAAATGATACCAAGTCTTTTGGATATGATCTTCATATAAAAACCCTCAAACATTAGGAGAAAACATTGTACCAAAATTATGAGAAACTAGAAGCCCTCTATGGGCGTTTTGGTGGACATATTAGAGTTGTGAAAGATGAGAATATATGTTTAGGAGTTGGATGACTAAATAATTATGTGGCCATGGAGATGGTTTTTTTGCTTGATGATTAACTACTCGATGCTACGGTGTTAAGAAGAAGGGTATTTCATTGGGAGTGAAGTCCTGAGAAGCACTCAAAATGATATGGAAATAGTGGTTATGTTGTACAACATTGATAATCATATGACTTATAATGTCATATGAAAATGTTGTGAATAAGTCTTTCATAAAAGTATTCAAATATCTAAAATATGACTTTGTTTGACTATGTGATCAAAGAAGATGGGACAATATAGTCTAATAGCTGGGATTAACACTACCCCCCCTATCAAACCCCATTAACCCCCCTTGCACCCTTCCCATACCCCTTGCAGACCCCCCCCCCCCCCTTGCACCCTCCTCCTGCCCCTACACACCCCTTGCACCCTCCCCCTGTCCCTTGTAGCCCCCCCCCCCCTCGCACACCCCTTGCACCCTCCCCCCTCCCCCTTCCCCTTGCACCCTCCCCTGCCCCTACAGACCCCCCCTGCACCCTCCCCCCTTACACTGCACCCCCTTACCCTACCCCTACAGACCCCCCTACACCCTCCCTCCTCCCCCCCCCTACACCCTCCCCACTCTCCCCATACAACCTCCCCCCCTTGCTCTGGGGATATGATTTCTCTCGCTTGGCCCAACTCCAGGGTTCTCTACTATACCATCACCACCTCCTATTGTGCATGAGAAATCACCCTCTATTATTAAGATATCATAAAGTTATAAAATGTAATCTTTTGCCTCTAATATTCTAAATGAGTTTGATAATATTTGAGGAGATTATAATGAGTTGAAATAGGAGTTAAAATATACTAATGATGAGATTAGAGAACTTAAGAAGTCCTCTAATCCCATGGTTTATTTTGACAAGTTGGTTGGGTTAACGACTACCCAAACAAAGTTGATTAAGAATCTCCAATCATTCCCTCCTATTCAAAAAATTGTTTCTGAAGTAAGTTTCAAAGAGCTTAAGGATGTGAATGGTCTAGTTAGATATTTGAAGGATGTTTATGCTACCAAGTTTGAGTTCAATGATCTTGGTGTTATGGTTTTATCTCAAAGGTACATGTTCCAAAATCTTTCAATGGTGAAATTAGACATGTCTAAAGATGTTATTGATGAGGTTAATTCTTTAAGGACTGAAATGAAGGGAATCCTACACACTTTATAAAGTTTTGTATTAATCTATTTTGAGTTCATAAAAAGGTTTCAACCCTATATAACTTACACCTCATAACCTTCATTAGTTCTAGTTTTTTAGAGTGGATTTGATCAATTTATCTAAAAATTGAATTATGTATCCTTACAGATTCAGTCCCTATAGTGTTGAACACTATTCCTTATGAAAGATTTCAATAGGAATATTATGGGTGAGTTCCATGATACCAGAGAAGATGTCAGGAATCTTGGAATTGGAACTAATAGATCCGTAAAATTAAGTAGTGGTCTTTTATGATGAATTTGATGGGAATTTGAATGAGATCATGAATGTCTCTAAGGATGATCAATGTATGGTTTTTAGATCTCTTATTCTAGTATCTAGAAACTAGTATCATTTTTTAACATCTTTGAACAAGGTCTATAAATAATTTCAATGGATATATTCTTATTCTTCCTTGACAAAGCTAGTGGTTATTAGAAAACCATTTTTTAAAATAATAAAGCAATTATGGAAATAAGTTTTTAAAACAATCAGGAAATTATAGAATTCAAATTAAAGCTTTAGGCAGAGGGAACCTACCTCAACCTCAAGGTGCATTGCTTTTGACGACGAAAAATCGAATCTTCCTTTTTTCCTCTTGCACACATACGCAACTTCACATATATATAAGAAAACCTCACCCCTATGTACATATTTTCATGGCCAAAAATGCACAAGGGGGTCCTTAGATATATGTTAATACTTGCATATACCCCTTTACACTTACACATGTATGCATTTTTCATATCTATATATAAGCACACCTAGCCCTAATATATATATTCATACTACCATGAGTGAATATATATAAAGGGGGAACTTATATATGTATATGCCTATCTATGCATACACATGTAAGCCTTCGTCAACGGCGAGTCGAATCCACCTCAACAAAATCAAAAACGCACTGCAAAAAATATAAGGAACCCAAAAATCACAAATTCCCTAATTAAAATTGGGCCAAATAATAAAAAACAGAATAAACCTTGCCCAAATCCGATGTTTAACTCACTGTCATCATTGGTGGTGGATAGAACCGGCCTCATCATAAGAAACCACCTATAAGAATATAGTGGGAAAAAATGAGATATAATGACTTCTTATATATATGTGACCAGTGTGTTAACTTTGCATGATAAATGATACATGAAACCATAACCAACAATGAACAAATAATATTGAGACTGATATACATCCCAATACTAAATAACATGATCATTAATAAACCTCTTTATTTTTCAAACATCACCTTCAATTTCCTATTAAAAAATCAAAAATCACCAAAATATGGGAACAAAGTAAACTTCCATCAGCACTTAAATGTGAGAAATAGGTATCAGACATTGTTATTAACCTAGAAAATACATTCCTTGAATGTATAAAATACCTAAAACTCTTCATGCTTATATCCTTATTGATTTTCTAAATTGAAACCTTATTTTTTAGCATGTTCTTCTTCTAGAATTCACCTTTATTCTTGGTTTATATAGGTTTATCAATTTTATAAAGTAGAGAATTTTCTTTCTTTTATTCTTACTCAATCCCCACCCACCCCCCTGCATCACCCCCCCCCCACCCATCCCCCTAGCCTGCACTAGCCCCCCAACCCCCCTAGCATGAACCAGCCCCCCTAACCCCCCCGCACCATCCCCCCTAACCCCTGCACCACCCCCACCCCTTCCCCTATACTAGCCTCCCCACCAAACCAGTCCCCTCCCCCAAAAACCAGTCCCCCCTCCCCCTACACCATCACCCCCCACCCCCTAGCCAGCACCAGCCCCCAAACCCCCCCACACCCCTGCACCAGCCCCCCTAACCCCCCCCCCCCCACACACACACCACCCCCACCTCTTCCCCTGTACTAGTCTCCCCCCCCCCAAACTAGTCCCCCCCCCAAAACCACCCCCCCCCCCCTCCCCCCTACACCAACCCCCTAGCCTGCACCATCCCCCCAACCCCCCTAGCCTGCACCAGCCCCCCACCCCCAATTCCCTCTACTTATATTATTCCATAAATATAAATGTGATCTAACTTGTTCTTCTTCCTAGTGGTATATGTTGTAATGTATTTGGGGATTACCTACTCAGTTTTTTGCTCACCCTTTACTTAGGAACTTTGGTTCCTTTGCAGATGTTGTGTACTGAGATATATGTAAAGGCATGGTATCGTACTTCTCTAGTGATGCATCATAATTTTGTAGGCTTGGATCTTAGAGTTGGATCTTGGTGATGGTTTGGGGTGATGCCTATGTTGATGCCACATCAGTGTCATTGAGTTCTTTCTTTTTTTCATGTATGTGTAATGTAATTTATTTTATTCCATCTGCTACTCTGATATTAGATCTAGTTTGGGTTGTATTGTATTTCATTAAATGCATCATATAGAATTGGTTGTCATTGTTTTGTATTCAGTAGGTTATTCTCATCTCAAGTAAAATCATCCCCCAATGATCCAGTATTCCCCTATAACATATTTATAGACTTTTATGTTCTGGGGATTCCACCTAAGGTTAATAACACCTCTTCCCATTCCCAATCCAATAGGTAAGAGGAAGGATGTTACACTAGTGGGAGGAAACTTTATTACACATATGGAAAATAACCTCATCATCTTTGAGGCCTCAATCCCACTATCATCCTTGTTCCAATTATATTTGATTGAATTTCATCTTTTACTTATGTTGGGCCTATTTATATTGATCTAGAAATAGTATGAGTGGTCACCCAAGTACACTGTTATTGAGAGTGAGGATCTATCACCAGGAACTTTGGGATATAGGATCACCCAAAAAGAGACTAAAAGGGGGTATCTATTTCCAAGGCCTAACCATAATCACCCACCCTCACTTCAGAGGTGTGGTTTTACTACTTTGGTGCCTCTATCCAGTTCCATATCGATCAACTTCATATCTTATTATAGGGTTGTGGTTTATTGTTCACCGAGCCACTAGTCCACCCATTTTATCTCTCTAAGACCTCGCTGGCCTTGTAGCCTTCCTCTTCCATTGAATTATCAACCCCTATCCCTATTCTGACTAAAATTAGTGGCCCAAAAAGCTGACACTATATTCAAATTCATGTTGATATCAATAGCCAAACTGCCCAACATGAGTATTTGTTGGCTTACCAAAGAAAGGGGAAGGGACATGCCACTAAAAAGGTGACGAGAACTGCTTTTTTTAACCATAATACCCAAACTAGAACATATTTTTAGATTATAAAGGTACTTAATGAGTAGCCCTCAACATAAACTCCGACACAGACCACAACTACATTGTAGAGTTCCCTAGTAGTATATGAGCAGGCTGCACCCAGTACCCCAGATTAGACTCCTCTTATTTTAGACCAACCCATTCTAGATGGGTAGCCAGTTTCCAACTTGGTTTCACATTATCCATAATAGGTAACTATTCATTCTATTGATAATACCAACCATCTTAAGTAACTCTCTCCCAATGAGAAGGATAATCATATAGAAAACACCAGACAGGGAGCCTGTGGATGTGAACCTAGAGTGTTAGGATCTTTCTACTCACCAATTTTTATCTATTTTGAACTTAACTTTTGTTGGATATGTATTTCTTTACACTTTTATTTATTTTTTGTCTATTTTATATGCCTTTAATGAACATATAGGCTAATTTTTTAACCACCTATTCTTTGTATACATCGTTGTTTATATTTTTTGACTTCACCACTTTAAAGTAAAGGAATTTTATGATTGTGGACTCATATCCCATTTCTCATAACTTAAAAGAGGTTTCCAACCCCACTATATTCATTTTTTATTCACCACAAACCCTACATATCCCAGGAATCCATACATGGAAATATGAACATTATGGAGTGAGCATATCAGAATAGTGAAACCAAATTAAGTGAGATCTAATGAACACACAAAGGGTCATACCAATTGGAATATAACTCAAGGATACAAGGATCTAAAATCATGCACTAATCCCCAAAATTGACCAAAAACTACAAACATAAGGAGATTGGTCCTCACAAGAATGGTTCACCAACTTTACCTTCAATCATCTAAAAATGGTCAACAATTTACTCTATGCTTTGAAAACTAGCAAGATCCATGAATAATCAAATGACTACCCTTGAAGATAAACACTCCCCTTTAACCTGATACCTTTCAGGGAGGCATGCTTTAATCAAATAAAAACATATACCACACTTTTTCATGTTTCTAAAATAACATCAAATGGTCCCAACCTGCAGGATGGGACAAAACCCATAAAGCACAAGAAAACAAGGAAACCCATATTCCAAAAAATCGCATTTATTTAAAAAACACTACATTCCCAAATAAAAAAAATCCATTTTCTGATAACTCCAATGTTTTTATAAGCACAAAACATTTGGAAAAAATTTTATTTCTTTTAAAATTCAACTTTTCATAGGGAGTTCCAAAACATTTTATCCTGATTTTAAAAACCAATAATTCCCTTACAAAATAAAGAATCAACTCAAATGCTCAAATACCATTCTCTAAACTGTTTTCCAAAAAATTCACCCACAATTTTTTTTTTTTAAATATTAACTATATCATCATCATCCAATGAAAACAAAAAATATTTTTTGGAACACAGGACAAGGGATCTAAATTTATCATACAATTGTATATCCAATGATTTTTATAACTAAAAAATCTTCTACATTCCATAACTAAATCAACCAATATAAAAAAAGAAATAAAAACTGGGAAAAGAAATTCCATTTTATAAACAACAAAAATGGAGTAACCCCCAAACCAAAAATCTTTAATGAAATTCAAAACCATTTTGTAGACAAGCATAAATTTTTCATTTCAAACTGAAATAAATTTCAATAAAAAACTCACATTTTACTGAAAATGGTTTGAACAATCACACAAAAATGGGGGGGGGGAATCCATGTAAAAACCAATTTACATCATCAACATAAAATAAGACCCACCTTGACTGAACTACTTGTGCATTAAATTTATAAAGGGTAGTCTAAACATATAGTGAAATGGGATATAAAACCATGATTTACTAAGCCATGTAGTTAGATAGGTTATAGTCCATTTATCTAACATTCTCTATAACGTCATTAAGGTTGAGTGTTTATTCACTTCCTTGTTTATCCGACTGCGTGAACTAACATAATTCCATCAAAAAAAATTCCAATCACAAAATTTAATCTAAGACCTAAGGTAACTCACACAATGTAAATGAGGATTTTCACATCATCACAAAAATTCAAGTAAAATTCCAAATTCATAACTCAAACCCCACTAACCGTGGAAACTCATGTGTCATTATAAAGGGTGGTGACTAAGAACTCACTCATGACCAACCACCAAAGTCTTGATGACAATCCCAACTAAATCATACCCAATTTCCCCAAATAACGAGATATGGATTGGAGAACCAAGGTCCCTATACTAAATCATAAGATCTAATACCATTTACAATAAATTTTCATGGAGATACCATCTTAATAGACACATAACCTAACCAATCACAATCCCAAATGGGGTTCCTGATACCCCCAAGCTAGATACTAGTACATGGGTATTGAGAAAACCCTTTGGGGAATGATTTATCCCATGAATATTAATGTGAAAATAAACAAACAATGGAAAAAATAATTAAAAATCCTTACAAACATAGTATAAGAAAATATCCATAAAAGGATATAGATTCAACTGAAATAAAACAATTTGGAAGAAGATACATAATTATAATAGGATAAAAAATGTTGATACAACAATACAAAATGAATATAGACAAAGAAATGGAACCAAAAGAGCTCCGATAACACAACCTGTGAAATCTAACCAATCATCACTTCCCACTCATCTATTCATAAATAAACCCAAACCAATGAACTGAAATAGACCACCAATTTCACCCAAATTTTTTATAAATTCTAAAAAAATCCATAAGAAAATGTACCTCGAGTGAAACGATGAATGCTAGAAGAGGGGAACTCAATCGCGAAGAGGGGTAGTTTGATCGTGTAGAGGATGGGGAGCTCAATCGTGAAGAGGGTAAGCACTGAATGATGCACCGAAAGTAGGAGTAACTCCCAAAGAATGTGCGAGGGATGGAGGAACTAAAAATGGAGAAGTCGACAAAGGATGGAGGAACTGTAAGGGAGAAGCCAGCGAGGATCTGATGAGGGAGAATCAATTGGGTGAATATCTGCTGAGGATAAGGGTTTTGGGAGATAAAATCTCGATCGTGAGGGTGGGAGAGGAAATCTAAGCATGAGGGTGGGAGAGAAAATCGCGAGCGCGAGGGTGGGAGAGGCGAGTGAAAACACGAGCGTGAGTGTGGGAGAGAAAAATTAGAGGTATTTGTTTCCACGGGGGAGAATCTCTTTGTGGTTTTATCTTACCTATAGCCACAGATAAATTAAAGTGTGGTTATTGATATGTGGCTATATGTTATTTTTCTATTAGTGTCTTTTGGGTGGATACATCCCTACCGGGGATATGTCTTGGTGAACACTAGGACGATTTGGGTACTGGGTTTGGACCCTAGAAAGGCTTCTTACGTATCCCAATTAGTTGGGAATCAAATCCCTCATAGTTCAATTTAAGTTGAGGCTTATACCGTAGAGTAGGACCATTTGTGTGAGTTTAATTGGGTCTTACTCTTAAAGAGGATTCCCTTTTATGAGGGTACGTTATTGGGTCTTACACATTGGAGCTTCCCAATTGAGAAGGCATGGTTGGGGATTATATTTTAAAGGAGGCCTTTCTTGAAAGAGTCACATCGGGGAATATTCCTAAATAGAATTCCCTAGTGAGTTGGGGGAATTATTATTATAATTGAATTTTAATGAGAATATACCTTGAGGTCAGGCCTTAGGTAGGTGTCCTACATATCCTCTTTAGAATAGGAATCAGAGTTCTCGTAGTTCATTTTGGGTGGGGCTTATGCATGGAAGCTTTCCAATTAAGCTCAATCCTTCAGAAAGGCATCCAATGTATCCTAGTCAGAATAAGAATCAGAGTTCTCATAGTTCATTTGGGGTATGGTGTCAGGCCTTACGTGGTACGCGGCTTCTCCTTTGTACATGGTTTCACATGGACAGGATCGGACTACACGGCGTGTCGCTCCAACATACATGTCGTGTATTCCTGTTTTCCATGCGCCATTCATTTCTGGTCAACACGGCATAATCAATACTTTGGAATACTCAATTCATATGGCGTGGTTTGGTGGACAAGTTCGGGTACGTTGTACCTAAGTACATGAAGTGTAGTTTTTATTACACGTCGTGTATTCCCGTGTTGTACAGACAGAAAGAGTGGCTCCTCCGGATGAGATCCTCGTTTTTATTTTAATCAAAATTAAAATTAAAAGGCCATTTTTGTGAAATGAATCTAGAAACGAAGGAGGAAGAACAAATCTTGTTTATTCAGATTTATAGAATGATTTGTTTTGAATTGAATCAAATATAAACGCGTAAATTATCAATGAAAATTAAATAACTATAATCAATGCTGTAACCTTGCTCTGATACCATTTGAAGGTTCTGGGTGCAGCGGAAGCGCGTGGGTAGATGTTCCCACTTGGATTTTTGTCATTAAAAATGATTAATCTGGGATTAATACGATGATAAACTCCAGTCTCCATGGATCGAATCACCAAAATGGACAAAGAAAAGGAAAGTCTCATAACCACAAAGTAGGATCGTTACAGGTTGATTATAATTAATTTAATCAATTTAAAATAAATACCTTTTGGGTGTTCTTTCATTGTTGATGTTCTTGATCACGTTCCGATGTGATTCATCATTGCGTCATAGAATCCAAGTGTAGACTTCCTCTAGCGGTGATCCACACGTGTACCTCATATCTCGAGACGTCGCCAAAGGAGTATTTGGGTGCTAGCGAGGAGAAACCTTTGCTTTCATTGTCCGCCTTAGATCATCTTGATATGATGGAAGAGGATCTCTCTCGGTATTGAGATCACTCTTGGAGGAAGAGGTTCTTTCAGCCTTGAAAGAATTCTCCAGAATTGTTGTTCACAACGATTCTCTTGTGTTGGAAAAGGAGTTGGGGTTGTGAGGATATTTATAATCGGGTTTGAGGTTGTAGAGTTATGACAATAAATAGATGCGTTATGCATTTTATTTATTTCATTAACTCCCTTTTGAAAACCCCATGTTGATTTATTAATTCCTTGACATGTTCCCACACTAATTATAATAAATATCGTTTAATAAAACGATATTTCCTCGAAATCCCGACTGGAAAAACTACACGGCGTGTATTAATAAATACATGGCGTGTACTTGTTTTTCATTGAAAACTACATGGCGTGTACATTCAATGTAGACGGTGTGTATATCTTGTTTTCATTTATTCATTTCCTTTCCAAAATGAAAACTACACAGCGTATACATTTAATAATACACGGCGTGTACTTGTTTTCAAAAAAAAACTACACGGCGTGTTATCATTGATACACGGTGTGTAATTGTTTTATTTTATTCTTCCTCCAACATTAAAACGATTTAGGCTTCCTTGAATAATTATTAAACCATGTATGGGAATAATATTTATTCTACTTGAGATACTTGAATACACTTAGTGTGTGACCCTCCAGGCCTCTTTCTCGTTGGCATTAGGCGGGCTTGCCTAAAGTCCAAGATTACTGTCTAGCAACGGGTCAAGGCACACAAGAGAAAGAAGTTGACGCCGCATTGACGTATCACCTCATACGAATTATTACTATGTAATTTAATCCCTTTGTCTCGATATCTCATTAAGTAGGTTCCATGGAAGTGTCATAAACCTATATGCTTGATATGTCATTCTTTGACTTTCTGAAATAAACTCATCGTTTACACCATGGCCATGGAATTTAATGTGATAGTTCTATTTCAATCAAAGGGTCGAGATATAAACTTCCATAAATGGAAGGGAAAAATCCTTCCTCAACTTATCCATTAACAACATATCACTCGTGATGCACCCAGCGTACCCTACTTCCTGCCAATTGTCTGTGTGATGGTTTTCGTCAGTAAATCTAAGTGCATGAGTCATGACATGAGTTAATGATAATCTTAGAGTATAAGGATCATTACACACGCTCATATATAGAAATGTCCGATGACACCAAGACATGCGGAATTTCTACTGGCGGGTCTGTTCTCATAATCTCCCATCTTGGAGATTACCAAGTGAAAACTCCATGAGAGAGAGTCTCGTCTTCTTACGAGTACTCTCACATGACGGTTTGTATACTATGTGTCCTATCATAGTATGTCATTCAACCATAGAATTTTATTTAAGAATGTTGTTATAGAATTTCAAGGTTCTCATCATAGAGGGGATCTACCATGACCTTATTAATGCAACAAATATTCCAGGACATTATTATATTATACTCATACAGAACAATGAACAATATATAATAAGTGAACATTCATGTAATCAAAGTATAAAACAGTTGGTTCTCAGGACACCAACCCTTAAAAACTCCCACTTGGACTAGAGCCAACTGCCTACGACTTTTATTCCGCTAGACCTCACATGATGATCATGTTTCTACTGAGTCAAGGATTTAGTCAAGGGGTCCACAATGGTGTCTTCTGTGGAAATACTTCTCACTACAAATTCACCTCTCTGAGAAAAATATCCCAAGAGATGATACTTCCGAAGTATGTGCTTTGTCCGCTGATGTGACCTTTGCTCTTTTGTAAGTACCACCGCTGTAGTATTATCACAATAGAGTGTGATAGGATCTTTACTTCTCAGTACTACACCCAGCTCTTGGATGAATCTTCACATCCATACTGCTTCTTTAGCTACCTCAGAAGCTGCGATATACTCGGACTCTATTGTAGAATCTGCCACCACACTTTTCTTTGAGCTCTTTCATCTCACTGCACCTCCATTAAAACTGAAGATATATCCAGTCTGCGACTTCATATTATCTTTATCATTCTAGAAACTATAATCTACATGTCCTCTAATTAATAGTTCCTCATCTCCTCCATAAACCAGGAACATATCATTAGTATGCCTCTGATACTTAAGGATAGTCTTGACTGTCATCCAATAACGGTCTCCTGAATCAGATTGATATCTACCCACTGCACTTAATGCGTAAGCAACATCTAGCCTCCTACATAGCATGGCATACATGACTGACCCAATCGCGGATGCATAAGGGATCCTTTCCATTCTCTTTCTTTCCTCATGTATCTGAGGAAACATTTTATTGGAAAGATGAATGCCATGTGACACTGGCAACAATCCCCTCTTGGATTGTTCCATACTGAATCTCTTCAGTATCTTGTCAATGTATGTACTTTTACTCAGGCCCAGAATTCTCTTAGATCTATCACGATGGATCTTGATCCCTAGAATATATGCTGCCTCACCCAAGTCTTTCATGGAGAATCATTTATCCAACCATACATTAACTGACTGTAAGACAGGTACTTCGTTTCCAATTAATAATATGTCATCAACATATACTAATAGAAAAATGATTGCACTTCCACTAAACCTTTTGTAGACACAAGTCTCATATTCGTTCTTAACAAATCCAAATTCCTTTACAGATTCATCAAAATGAATGTTCCATGACCTTGATGCTTTCTTTAATCCATAAATGAATTTTTGAAACTTGCATACCTTTTTGGCATCCTTTGGAGTCACAAACCCTTCAGGTTGTGTCATGTATACATATTCCTAGAGGTTCCCTCTAAGGAAATCTATTTTGACATCCATTTTCCAAATTTCATAGTCATGGTAAGTGGAAATGGCCAATAGGATTTTGATGGATTTCAGCATCGCAACCAATGAAAAGGTTTCATCATAGTCAATTCCTTGACGCTGTGTAAAACCTTTTGCAAAAAGTCATGCCTTATAGGTGCTGACTTGCCCCTCCATGTCCAGTTTCTTCTTGAATACCCATTTATTACCAATAGGCTTTACATCAACTGGAGGATCTACCAAAATCCAGACTTGGTTTTGGTAAATGGAATCCATTTCAGAATTCATGGATTCTTTCCACTTGGAAACGTCTGTGCCTTTAACTGCTTCCTTGTAGGTAAGAGGATCATCATTTTCAACCAATAATGATTCACCATCCTCGGTGACAAGAAAACCATATTGTTCTGGTTCTCTCACCTCTCTCATTCTTCTACGCAGTTCTTGTGTCTCTGGAATAGATTGTTCTCCCACGGGGCTTTGTGGAATCTATTCTTGTACCAACTCTTGTGTATCTTGAGCCTCAACTTCATCGAAGTCTATCTAGTTCCCACTATCTCTTTTGAAGATGTGCTCCCTCTCAAGGAATATAGTGTGTCTTTCCACTGTAACATTTTTTTCTGAGGGGTTATATAGGTGATATCCCCTTGTTTCCTTGGGATATCCTATAAAGATACACTTTGTGCCTTGGGGTGCAAGTTTGTTACCTGAAGAGGCCTTAACAAATGCTTCGCTACCCCACACATGTAAATTCAATAACATGGTTTTGCGTCCACTCCATAACTCGTATGGAATACCATTTATTGATTTAGTTGGTACTTGGTTTAGTATGTGTGTTGCTGTTTGTAATGCATATCCCCAAAAGGATAATGGAAGACTCACATGCCTCATCATTGATCTCACCATGCCCAACAGGGTGTAGTTCCTCCTTCCACTTACACCATTCCACTGAGGTGTGTAAGGAGGAGTGAGTTGAGATAGAATCCCAAACTCCCGTAAGAAATCAATGAAGTCCTGATTAAGATATTATCCTCCTCTGTCTGAGCGGAGTTTCTTAATATTCTTACCAATCTAGTTCTCAACTTCATTCTTGTATTCTTAGAACCGATCAAAAGAATCTGACTTATATCTCATTAAGTAGATATATCCATATCTACTAAAATCATCAGTAAAAGTTATGAAGTATGAGAACCCACCCCTTGATTCAATTGGAAATGGTCCACATACATCTGTGTGAACTAATTCTAGAATCTCTTTAGCTCTTTCACCTTTCCCACTAAATGGGGCTTTGTTCATTTTTCCTTGTAGACATGCATGACATACACCAAGTGGTTTTAGTTCGAAAGAATATAAATACCCATCTTGATGTAATTTTGTCAAACGTTTCTCATTGGCATGACCTAGATGATGATGCCAAAGTTGGGTGTGGTATGAGTCATGTGAATTTACTTTGTCACCGATTGCCATTACATGGTTTGTGTAGTCTAACACATAAAGGCCGTTATATAAATGTGCCCTACCAAAACAAATGTTATCTTTATAAAAGTATCAACATCCAATTCCAAACTTAAAGATGATCAGTATCTAATATAGATACTGAAATAATGTTTTTGGTTACATAAGGCACATAATAACAACCTTTTAACACCAAGATCATTCTAGTTGGCAATGTGAGGTGGTAGTCCCCGATAGCTACAGCAGCAAGTCTGGCTCCGTTGGCTACTTGTAGATCTACCTCCCCTTGATCAATCTTTTTGAATCTACTTGGTTCCTGTATTTGGATTCATATGTGAGCACCACAAGCTGTATCTAATACCCAATTTGTAGAAATAGATAGATTGCATTCGATGACAAACACACCTGAAGCTTCTCCTTGATTCCTTGGTTGGGTGCAGTTTTTCTTCCAGTGGCCCTTCTTGACACATGTGAAACAAACAGTATCATGTTCCCTTGCCTCCCCTTTGATCTTACTTTTCTTGGAAGGCCTTGAAGAAGCTTTGGGATTAAATATCTTCACCTTCCCTTTCCTTTTATTCACCATAAGGACAGAAGGTTTTTCATGCTTCATGTCATTATCCACTTGGCGAATAAGGATAAGAAGATCAGACAGAGACTTCTCAATGTTGTTCATGTTGAAGTTCACAACAAAGTTCAATAATCTATGGGGGAGTGATGCAAGAATGAGATCGGTACCCAGTTCTTTGGGGAGTTTAAACCCTAGAACCTCCAAGCACTCAATGTAGCCAATGATCTTGACTACATGAGGCCTGGCTGGAGCACCCTCTCCAAGCTTGCTCTGAAATAAAGCCTTGGAGATCTCAAACCTTTCATGTCTTTCTCTCTCCTGGTATATACTACGGAGGTGCTCGATCATGCTATAGGAACCCATGTCTTCATGAGACTTCATGAGCTCACTAGACATAGATGATAGCATCAAACATTGAACGTCAAGTGCATCGCTCAAATGTTGATCATAGAGGAGGAAATCTGCATCACTCGCCCCTTGGGCTGGGGGATTAGGAAGTGAGGACTCCAGTACGTAAAACTTTCGTTCATGGTTCAAGATAACCCGAAGGTGCCTAAACCATTCCTGAAAGTTACTGCTGGTGAGGATGTTGTCTTTATCCAGAATTGATTGTAGAGAAAAGGTGGTTGATGAGTTTGTCATATCGATTCTACAAATTAAAAGAGCAGATTTATCAGTACTTTCTTGATTAAATTTTATGAAAAATAATAAATGAATTTATTAATTCTCCCACTATTTTATCAAGTCCTAATGGCCCTCACCATTGAACTCGGAATGTCCAGTCGCTTTGACATTCTATGGCAAGGATCCATATTCCCCTTCACATAACCCCAACAAGGGTTGGTCAAGCTATTTGAAGGTATTTAGGTAGGTAGGTATTTTCCAACTGTGAGCTTACAGTTCCTTGATCTATTGAGTGGACTCCCCAATCTTGAAATCCTGACTTGGATTTCCTCAACTCTTGCCTCCAATATTACACCAAGTCTAGCAAGGGATACTTCTCTTGATGTAATATTGTTAAGTCAACCTGAAACCTTTCATAAGGGATTCCTTTATAAAAGTGAGTGTCCTAACAAGGGTTGGTCAAACAAATAGTTTTATTGAGTCTTTCCCTTAATCAAGTAATAGAAGGCTTGGTCTGACTTAATATGGTATTGAGGGATTTTAATCTTTATGCATAGTTTTTCATTATCACATGCTTGTTAATATTAAGTGATGCTTGATTAAGTGACTAACCATGTTCTGATAATGTTTACGCATAGTCCAGTTTTAATTTTATTTCATCTTTGCATGCTTGTTCATTTTATTAATTATGTGATCGTGACAACACATACATAATAAATAAACCATACAATCAGATAGAAATAAAATAAGATGGCATTATCATGAGGTTATATTGGTTAGATTATCTAGAGGTTTTGATAAGCTAACCCTGACCTAGGGAAAACAACTTAAACCTGATGGTTCGTGTTTTGCAGCTCCCACCTATCCACCTTTGTATATTATTGGGTTGGTTTCGCCTCAGATTTGGATTTTGAACCGTCTCCTCTGGCTTGGGATATCCTCCATTACATGGGGTTTACATTAAAGAAACCATGGGCACGCAAGCCCTACATTTTATTGGAAGAAGGCTCGCAGGCCAACGAATTTAAATTAAACAAATTTTAATGAAACCAAACACACATACAAAAGGGTCTTTGGTCTAGTTCATGATCATCCATAGCATGCAACGACATTTACGCATATTTAGAATTCAAATTCTTTTAATCCTTCTTTCATTTAAGATAAGTCGTGCTCAAATTCAATTAATTATGATATTATAATTAATCAATTATTTATCTTAAATTCTTTTATGAATTTCCTTGAGATTCTTCTCATTCATATTCCTTGTACAGGTCTTTGTACTTTTGGAGGAAACCTGGAGAAATTTCTGGAAAGTACACGGCGTGTAGTTTATATTTACACGGCATGTATTTCTTTTCACCCTTTATCCAAAGTACACACTGGGGCTTTGGCGTGTTCTCTGTACTTTCGAAATTTTGGATTACACACTGTGTAGATAAATAATACACGGTATGTAATTCCTTGTTACACGGTAACTGGCCTGGCGATCCCGTGTATGTGGTACGAGGCTTCTCCTTTGTACATGGTTTCACCTGGACCGGATCGGACTACACAGCGTGTCGCTCCAACATACACGCTGTGTATTCCTGTTTTCCAAGCGCCATTCATTTCTGGTCAACATGGAATAATCAATACTTAGGCATACTCAATTCACACGGCATGGTTTGGCGGACCAGTCTCAGAGCCACAAAGTAGGATCATTACAGGTTGATTATAATTAATTTAATAAATTTATAAGAAATACCTTTTGGGTGTTCTTTCTTCATTGATATTCTTGATCATGTTACGATGTGATTCGTCATTGCGTCGCAGAATCCAAGTGTAGACTTCCTCTAGCGGTGATCCACACATGTACCTCGTATCTTGGGACGTCGCCAAAGGAGTCTCCGGGTGCTAGCATGGAGAAACTTTTGCTTGTGTTGTCCGCCTTAGATCATATTGATCCGATGGAAGATGATCTCTATCGGTCTTGAGAGTGTTCTTGGAGGAATAGGTTCTTTCTCCCTTGAAATAATTCTCCAGAATTGTAGTGCACAACGATTCTCTTGTGTTGGAAAAGGAGTTGGGGTTGTGAGGATATTTATAATCGGGTTTTAGGTTGTAGATTTATGACAATAAATAAATGCGTTACGCGTTTTATTTATTTCATTAACTCCCTTTTGAAAACCCCATGTTGAGCCATTAATTCCTTGACATGCACCCACACTGATTATAATAAATATCATTTAATGAAATGATACTTCCTCAACATCCCGACTGGAAAAACTACACGGTGTGTATTAATAAACACACGGCATGTACTTGTTTTTCATTGAAAACTACACGGCGTGTACATTAAATGTACACGGTGTGTATATCTTGTTTTCATTTATTCATTTCCTTTCTAAAATGAAAAATACATGGCATGTACATTTAATAATACACGGCATGTACTTGTTTTCAAAATAAAACTACCCGGCGTGTTATCATTGGTACACGACGTGTAATTTCTTTATTTTATTCTTCCTTCAACATTAAAACGATTTAGGCTTCCTTGAATAATTATTAAACCATGTACAGGAATAATCTTTATTCTACTTGAGATACTTGAATACACTTAGTGTGTGACCCTCTAGGCCTCTTTCTCGTTGGCATTAGGCGAGCTTGCCTAAAGTCCAAGATTACTGTCTAGCAACGGGTCAAGGCACCCAAGAGAAAGAAGTTGACGCCGCATTGACATATCACCTCATACGAACGCTTACTGTGTAATTTAATCCCTTTGTATTGATATCTTATCAAGCAGGTTCCATGGCAGTGTCATAAACCTATATGCTTGATCTGTCATTCTTTGACTTCCTGAAATAAACTCATCGTTTACACCATGGCCATGGAATTTAATGCGACAGTTTTATTTCAATCAAAGGACCGAGATATCAACTTCCATAAATGGAAGGGACAAATCCTTCCTCGACTTATCCATTAACAACATATCACTCGTGACGCACCCAACGTACCCTACTTCCTACCAACTGTTTTCGTGGTGGTTTTTATCAGTAAATCTAAGTGTGCGAGTCATGAAATGAGTTAATGATAATATTCTAGTCTAAGGATCATTACACACACTAGTAGATAGAAATGTCTGATGACACCAAGACATGCGGAATTGCTACTGGCGGGTCTGTTCTCATAATCTCACATCTTGGAGATTACCAAGTGCAAACTCCATGAGAGAGAGTATCGTCTTCTTACGAGTAATCGCACATGACGGTCTATATACTATGTATCCTTTCATAGTATTTAATCCAACCGTAGAACTTTATTTAAGAATATTGTTATATAATTTCAAGGTTCTCATCATAGCGGGGATCTGCCATGACTTTATTAATGCAACAAATATTCCAGGACATTATTATATTATAGTCATGAAGAATAATGAACAATATATAATAAGTGAACATTCATGTAATCAAAGTACAAAATAGTTGGTTCTTAGGACACCAACCCTTACAAACTCCCACTTGGACTAGAGCCAACTGCCTACGACTTTTAGTCCACTAGACCTCACATGATGATCATGTTTCTGCTGAGTCAAGGATTTATTCAAGGGGTCTTCCACGTTGTCTTCCGTGGAAATATTGCTCACTGCAACTTCACCTCTCTGAGAAAAATCCATCAAGATATGATACTTTCGAAGTATGTTCTTTGTCTGCTGATGTGACCTTGGCTCTTTTTCAATTGTCACCGCTGTAGTATTATCACAATAGAGTGTGATAGTATCTTTACTTCTCAGTACTACACCCAACTCTTGGACGAAGCTTCACATCCATGCTACTTCTTTAGCTACCTCAAAAGCTGCGATATACTCAGACTCTGCTATAGAATCTGCCACCACACTTTTCTTTGAGCTCTTCCAGCTCACTGAACCTCCATTCAAACTGAAGATGTATTCAGTCTGCGGTTTCATGTCATCTTGATCAGTTTGGAAACTAGCATCTACATGTCCTCTGATGACTAGTTCATCATATCCACCATAAACCAGGAATATATCCTTAGTATTCCTCAGATAATTAATGATAGTATTGACTTCCATCCAATGACGGTCTCCTGGATCAGCTTGATATCTTCCCACTGCACTTAATGCGTAAGCAACATCTAGCCTCGTACATAGCATGGCATACATGACTGACCAAATCACGGATGCGTAAGGGATCCTTTCCATTCTATTTCTTTCCTCATGTGTTTGAGGACACATTTTCTTGGAAAGATGAATGTCATGTGACACTAGCAACAATCCCCTCTTGGACTATTCCATACTGAATCTCTTCAGTATCTTGTCAATGTATGTACTTTGACTCAGGCCCAGCATTATCTTGGATCTATCACGATGGATCTTGATCCCTAGAATATATGTTGCCTCACCCAAGTATTTCATGGAGAAGAATTTATGAAACCATGCCTTAACTGACTGTAAGACAGGTACTTCGTTTCCAATTAGTAATATGACATCAACATATACTATTAGGAAAACGACTGCACTCCCACTAAACCTTTTGTAGACACAAGGCTCACATTCATTCTTAACAAAGCCAAATTATGTTACAGCTTTATCAAAATGAATGTTCCATGACCTTGATGCTTGCTTTAATCCATAAATGGATTTCTAAAACTTGAATACCTTGTTGTCATCCTTTGGAGTCACAAACCCTTCAGGTTGTGTCATGTAGACATCTTCCTGGAGGTTCCCATTAAGGAAATTTGTTTTGACATCCATTTGAAAAATTTCATAGTCATGGTAAGGGGCAATGGCCAATAGGATTCTGATGGATTTTAGCATCGCAACCGGTGAAAAGGTTTCATCATAGTCAATTCCTTGACGCTGTCTAAAACCTTTTGCAACCAATTGTGCCTTATAGGTGCTGAATTTCCCCTCCATGTCTAGTTTCTTCTTGAATACCCATTTATTACCAATAGGCTTTACATCAACTAGAGGATCTACCAAAATCCAGACTTGGTTTTGGTACATGGAATCCATTTCAAAATTCATGGATTCTTTCCACTTGGCAACATCTATGCCTTAAACTACTTCCTTGTAGGTAAGAGGATCATCATTGTCAACCAATAATGAGTCACCATCCTCATTGACAAGAAAACCATATCATTCTGGTTCTCTCACCTCTCTCATTCTCCTACATAGTTCTTGTGTCACTGGAATAGATTGTTCTTCCACGGGGCTTTGTGGAATTTGTTCTTGTACCAACTCTTGTGTATCTTGATCCTCGACTTCATCGAAATCTATCTCGCTCCCACTATCTCTTTTGGAGATGTGCTCCCTCTCAAGGAATATGTCGTGTCTTTCCACTATAACCTTTTTGTTTGAGGGGTTATATAGGTAATATCCCATTGTTTCCTTGGGATATCCTTTAAAGATACACTTTGTGCCTCGGGGTGCAAGTTTGATACCTGAAGAGGACTTAACAAATTCTTCACTACCCCACACATGTAAATTAGATAAAATTGCTTTGCATCCACTCCATAACTCGTATGGAATACCATTTATCAATTCAGTTGGTACTTGGTTTAGTATGTGTGTTGCTGTTTGTAATGCATATCCCCAAAAGGATAATGGAAGACTCACATGACTCATCATTGATCTCACCATGTCCAACAGGGTGCAGTTCCTCCTTTCACTTACACCATTCCACTGAGGTGTGTAAGGAGGAGTGAGTTGAGATAGAATCTCAAACTCCGGTAAGAAATCAATGAAGACCTGATTAAGATATTCTCCTCCTCTGTCTGAGCAGAGTTTCTTAATATTATTACCAAGATGGTTCTCAACTTCATTCTTGTATTCTTTGAACCGATCAAAAGAATCTGACTTATACCTCATTAAGTAGATATATCCATATCTACTAAAATCATCAGTAAAAATTATGAAGTATGAGAACCCACCCCTTACTTCAACTAGAAATGGTCCACATACATCTGTGTGAACTAATTATAGAATCTCTTTAGCTCTTTCAACTTTCCCACTAAATGGGGCTTTGGTCATTTTGCCTTGTAGACACGCATGACATACACCAAGTGGTTTTAGTTCAAAAGAATCTAAATACCCATCTTGATGTAATTTTGTCAAATGTTTCTCATTAACATGACCTAGCCGGTGATTCCAAAGTTGGGTGTGGTATGAGTCATGTGAATTTACTTTTTAATCGATTTCTATTACTTGGTTTGTGTAGTCTAACACTTAAAGGCTGTAATATAAATGTGCCCTACCAAAACAAATGCTATCTTTATAAAAGTAGAAACATCCACTTCCAAACTTGAAGATGAATCCATCAGTATCTAATCTGAAACTGAAATAATGTTTTTGGTTATAAAAGGCACATAATAACAAACTTTTAACACCAAGATCATTCCAGTTGGAAATGTGAGGTGGTAGTCCCCGATAGCTACAGCAGCAAGTCTGGCTCTGTTGGCTGCTCATAGATCTACCTCCCCTGGATCAATCTTCTTGAATCTACTTGGTTCCTATATTTGGATACATATGTGAGAACCACAAGATGTATCTAATGCCCAATTTTTTGAAACAGATAGATTTCATTCGATGAAAAATGCACCTGAAGCTTCTCCTTGCTTCCTTGGCTGGGTGAAGTTTTTATTCCAGTGGCCCTTCTTTCCACATGCGAAACAAACAAAATCATGTTCCCTTGCCTCCCCTTTGATCTTCCTTTTCTTGGAAGGACTTGAAGAAGCTTTGGGCTTAAAGCTCTTCACCTTCCCTTTCCTTTTATTCACCATAAGGACAGAATGTTTTTCACGCTTCATGTCATTATCCACTTGGAGAATAAGGATAAGAAGATCAGACAGAGACTTCTCAATGTTGTTCATGTTGAAGTTCACAACAAAGTTTGAGAAGATCTGGGGGAGTTGTGAAAGAATGAGATTGGTACCCAGTTATTTGGGTAGTTTAAACCCTAGAACCTCCAAGTGATCAATGTAGCCAATGAGATTGACTACATGAGGCCCTTCTGGGGCACCCTCTCCAAGCTTTCTCTGAAATAGAGCCTTGGATATCTCAAACCTTTCTTGTCTTTCTCTCTCCTGGTATAGACCAAGGAGGTGCTCGAGCATGCTATAGGCATCCATGTCTTCATGAGACTTCATGAGCTCACTAGACATATATGATATTATCAAGCATTGAACGTAGAGTGCATCACTCAAATGTTGATCATAGATGAGGAAATCTTCATCACTCGCCCCTTGGGCAGGGGGATCAGGAAGTGAGGACTCCAGCACGTAAAACTTTCATTCATGGCGTAGGATAACCCGAAGGCGCCTAAACTATTCCTGAAAGTTAATACCGGTGAGGATGTTGTCTTTATCCAGAATTGATCGCATAGAAAAGGTGGTTGACGAGTTTGTCATATCGATTTTACAAATTAAAAGAGTAGATTTATCAGTACTTTCTTGATTACATTTTATGAAAAATAATAAATGAATTTATTAATTCTCCCACTATTTTATCAAGTCCCAATGTCCCTCACCATTGAACTCGGAATGTCCAGTCTCTTTGAAATTCTAGTGTCAAGGATCCATATTCTCATTCGCATAACCCCAATAAGGGTTGGTCAAGCTATTTGAAGGTATTTAGGTTGGCAGGTCTTTTCCAACTGTGAGCTTACAGTTCCTTGATCTGTTGAGTGGACTCCCCAATCTTGAAATCGGGACTTGGATTTCCTCAACTCTTGCCTCCAATATTACACCAAGTCTAGCAAGGGCTTCTCCTCTTTATGTAATATGGTTAAGTAAACCTGAAACCTTTCATAAGGGATTCCTTTATAAAAGTAAGTGTCCCAACAAGGGTTGGTCAAACACATAGTTTTATTGAGTCTTGCCCTTAATCAAGTAATGGAAGGCTTGGTCTGACTTAATATGGTATTGAGGGATTTTAATATTTATGTATAGTTTTTCATTATCACATGCTTGTTAATATTAAGTGATGCTTGCTTAAGTGATTAACCATGTTCTGATAATGTTTACTCATAGTATGGTTTTTATTTTATTCCATCTTTGCATGCTTGTTCATTTTATTAATTATGTGATCGCGACATCACATACATAATAAATAAACCATACAATCAAATAGAAATTAAATAAGATGGCGTGATCATGAGCTTCTATTGGTTAGCTTATCTAGTGGTTTTGATAAGCTTGCCCTGACCTAGGGAAAACACCTTGAACCTGATGGTTCATGTTTTGCAGCTCCCACTTGTACACCTTTGTATCTTCTTGGGTTTGTTTCTCCTCATATTTGGATTTCAAACCCTCTCCTCTAGCTTGGGAGATCCTCTATTACATGGGGTTTACATTAAATAAACCATGGGCACGCAGGCCCTACATTTTATTGGAAGAATGCTCGTAGGCCAATGAATTTAAATTAAACAAATTTAAATGAAACCAAACACACATACAAAAGTGTCTTTGGTCTAGCTCATGATCATCCATAGCATGAAATGACATTTATGCATATTTAGAATTCAAATTCTTTTAAACGTTCTTTAATTTAAGATAAGTCGTGCTCAAATTCAATTAATTATGATCTTATAATTAATAAATTATTTATCTTAAATTCCTTTCTGAATTTCCTTGAGATTCTCCTCATCCATATTCCTTGTACAGGTCTTTGTACTTTTGGAGGAAACCTGGTGAAATTTCTGGAAAGTACACGGCGTGTAGTTTATATTTACACAGCGTGTATTTCTTTTCACCCTATATCCAAAGTACACACCGGGGCTTTGGAATGTTATCTGTACTTTATAAATTTTGGAGTACATGGCATGTAGATAAATCATACACAGCGTGTACTTCTTTATTATGTAGTAACCGGCCTGGCGATCCCATTTACGTGGTATGCGGCTTCTCCTTTGTACACGGTTTCACCTGGATCGGATCAGACTACACGGCGTGTCGCTCCAATATACACGTTGTGTATTCCTATTTTCCACGTGCCATTCATTTCTGGTCAAAATGGCATAATAAATACTTAGGCATACTCAATTCACACGGTGTGGTTTGGAAGACCTGTGTCGGTTCAT
This sequence comes from Viscum album, assembly GCA_963277665.1. Taxonomy (NCBI): domain Eukaryota; kingdom Viridiplantae; phylum Streptophyta; class Magnoliopsida; order Santalales; family Viscaceae; genus Viscum; species Viscum album. The sequence continues at coordinate 618,146,721 of OY728136.1, forward strand.
TGAACCTAAGTACACGGCGTGTTGTTTTTATTACACGTCATGTATTCTCGTGTTGTACAGATAGAAAGAGAAGCTCCTCCGGATGAGATCTTCATTTTTATTTTAATCAAAATTAAAATTAAAAGGTCGTTTCTGTGATATGAATCGAGAAATGGAGGAGGAAGAACAGATCAATTTTATTCATATTTATAAAATGATTTATTTCGAATTGAATCAAATATAAATGCGTAAATTATCAACGAAAATTAAATAACTATAATCAACATTGTAACCTCCCTATGGTACCATTTGAAGGTTCTGAGCGTAGTGGAATCGCGTGGGTGGATGTGCCCACTTGGATTTTTGTCATTAACAATGTTCAATCTGGGATCAATATGACAATAAACGCCAGTCTCCACGGATCGAATCACAGAAATGGACAAAGAAAAGGAAAGTCCCAGAACCACAAAGTAGGATTGTTACATGTTTATTATAATTAATTTAATCAATTTAAAAAAAATACCTTTTGGGTGTTCTTTCTTCGTTGATGTTATTGATCATGTTATGATGCGATTCGTCGTTGCGTCGCAGAAGCCAAGTGTAGACTTCCTCTAGGGGTGATCCACATGTGTACCTCGTATCTCGGGACGTCTCCAAAGTAGTCTCTGAGTGCTAGCGTAGAGAAACCTTTTCTTGCGTTTTCCACCTTAGATCGTCTTGATCCAATGGAAGATGATCTCTCTCGGTCTTGAGAGCGTTCTTGGAGGAAGAGGTTCTTTCGGCCTTGAAAGAATTCTCCAGAATTGTTGTGCACAACGATTCTCTTTTGTTGGAAAAAGAGTTGGGGTTGTGAGGATATTTATAATCGGGTTTGAGGTTGTAGAGTTATGATAATAAATAAATACGTTACGCATTTTATTTATTTCATTAACTCCTTTTTGAAAACTCCATGTCAATTCATTAATTCCTTGACATGCGCCCACACTGATTATAATAAATATCGTTTAATGAAATGATATTTCCTCAAAATCCCGACTGGAAAAACTACACGGCGTGTATTAATAAATACACGGAGTGTACTTTTTTTTCATTAAAAACTACACGGCGTGTATATCTTGTTTTCATTTATTTATTTCCTTTCCAAAATGAAAACTACACGGCATGTACATTTAATAATACACGACGTGTACTTGTTTTCAAAATAAAACTACACGGCGTGTTATCATTGATACATGGTGTGTACTTGTTTTATTTTATTCTTCCTCCAACATTAAAACGATTTATGATTCCTTGAATAATTATTAAACCACATACGGGAATAATATTTATTCTACTTGAGATACTTGAATACACTTAGTGTGTGACCCTCTAGGCCTCTTTCTCATTGGCATTAGGCGGGTTTGCCTAAAGTCCAAGATTACTGTCTAGCAATGGGTCAAGGCACCCAAGAGAAAGAAGTTGATGCCTCATTGGCGTATCACCTCATACAAATTCTTACTGTGTAATTTAATCCCTTTGTCTCGATATCTCATCAAGAAGGTTCCATGGCAGTTTCATAAACCTATATTCTTGATCCGTCGTTCTTTGAATTCTTGAAATAAACTCATCATTTACACCATGGCAATGGAATTTAATGTGACAGTTCTATTTCAATCAAAGGGATGAGATATCAACTTCCATAAATGGAAGGTACAAATCCTTCCTTGACTTATCCATTAACAACATATTACTTGTGACGCACCCAACGTGACCTACTTCCCACCAACTGTTTGTGTGACGGTTTTCGTCAGTAAATCTATGTGTGCGAGTCATGACATGAGTTAATGATAATATTGCAGTCTAAGGATCATTACACACGCTCATAGATAGCAATGTATGATGACACCAAGACATGCAGAATTGCTACTAGCAGGTCTGTTCTCATAATCTCCCATCTTGGAGATTACCAACTGTGAACTCCATGAGAGAGAGTCTCATCTTCTTATGAGTACTCGCACATGACAGTCTGTATACTATGTGTCCTATCATAGTATGTCATCCAACCGTAGAACTTTATTTAAGGATATTGTTATAGAATTTTAAGGTTCTCATAATAGCGTGGATCTGCCATGACCTTATTAATGCAACAAATATTCCAGGACATTATTATATTATAGTCATGCAGAACAATGAACAATATATAATAAGTGAACATTCATGTAATCAAAGTACAAAATAGTTGGTTCTCAGGACACCAACCCTTATAATTTTTCTAGTAGTGTCTCTTGGGTGGATACATCCCTACCGGGGATATTTCTTGGTGAAAACTAGGATGATTTGGGTACTGGTTTTGGACCCTAGTAAGGCTTCTTATGTATCCCAATTAGTTGGGAATCAAATCCCTCATAGTTTAGTTTAAGTAGGGGCTTATACCATAGAGTAGAACCATTTGTGAGAGTTTAATTGGGTCTTACTCTTAAATATGATTCCTTTATATGAGGGGAAATTATTGTGTCTTACACATTGGAGCTTCCCATTTTAGAAGACATGGTTGGGGCTTATATTTTAAAGGAGGCCTTTCTTTAAAGAGCCACATTGGGGCTTATTCCTAAATAGAATGCCCTAGTGAGTTGGTGGAATTATTATTATAATTGACTTTTAATGAGAATATACCTTGAGGTCATGCCTTAGGTAGGTGTCCTACATATCCTGGTTAGAATAGGAATTAGAGTTCTCGTAGTTCATTTTGGGTGGGGCTTATGCATGGAATCTTTCTGCTTAAGCTCAAGCCTTCAGACAGGTATCCAACATATCCTAGTCAGAATAATAATCAGAGTTCTCATAGTTCATTTGGGGTATAGTGTGGGAATTGAGATCATCATTAACCTCTAATCCCACATGAGTCTTGCTCAGTGTGGTAAATAAGAGGAATATGTAGATCTGAAAAGCCACACACTTTCCCTTCTCCTTTAATGGAAAAGGAGGATGACGGTGGAAGAAATCACAACTGCTAGCCCAAATGGAGAGGGGGGGGCTTTGAATGTGCCTACTCTCACCCGTGTTAATATCCAGGATAGTTTCATCTGGTGATCTATCCATAATATCCTAGGTTGAGGCTAAGAGGATAAAGAGCACCCTCCCCCCCCCTACCATAAGAAGTTTAGGGGCTAACCTCAGTGGGAGTGACCTGAAATGGGTTCTGTGAAATGGGAGGAGCATTTTTCCTCATAAAAAAGTAAAGGCAGGCATTATTCCTTTGACTTGTCATTGTCTTTCATTGAATGGAAATCCAGTTCTTATCCTTGATCCCTAGAATGGGGAGGTACATGTAAGCATCCCAAGGTTGGACCCCAGGTTTCAATGGAAATGTATACTTTGAAACACTCTGGGGGCCATACGGTTGTGGATATTACCCACATGTATCTACTTACCATGGGTATATAGACTCAGAAGGGTGTTCTAATACACCTGATGGTCTGTTCATATGAGTCTGATGGCTTTGGGGGAGGCTTTGGCCTAATGTTGATGGACTAGTTTGTGGAGGGGATTTGGAGGATGGGATTGAAATTGAAGGTAATAATCAGTACTGGAAGGTTGAAAACCTAAAGGTACCATACTCCACATATCATTTGTTCATACGGGGTGGGGTACCCTTCACATGGCATATTGCTATATGGGTGAAAGGGTCATCTGCATACCTATGTGGTACATGGACCTAGATATCGTCTGTATATAAAGGTGGTATACAGACATGTATATGGTCTGCGCATTGTAGTGGTATGTGGTCTTAGGTTTCATCCACCTAGTGTGGTGTTGTGCAGCACTGGAGTTCGTCCATGTGTAGGAACGATACATAGGGTAGGGTTTTGTCCACATAGAGATGTGTTATGTGGTATGTTGGATTAAAGAAGAGGAATTGGTCCTATAGTTCATGGGAATTTAATCCTCGAAGGGATTATGGTCCTCAATTCACCAATTAGGTTCACATTTTTCCCGTAATATTATGCTTCCTTCTTTTTATGGTTTGTGGTGAGTTTATAACTTCTGGAAACCATTCTTGGTTCTATACTTCATCAATTGTTTGCCTTAGAAGTCTTCCATTCATAAACTCTGAGCTCTCTGAGAATCTAATCCCTTCTCTCAACTCCTCTTGGGGTCCTTTTATAGAGTGTAGAGAAGTTTGTATCTATGGGTCACATGGCACCATTTATGGAATCCCATGGGGAAATCATCTGGCCCATGGAAAACTTGGTCAAAAGAGATTTGGGGGGTTGTAGTTCACGATGGTTTAAATCACCACCTCAATCCCATGAATGACACAGTTCACAGGACACCTCCGGCCTTGACTTGTTTGTTAATTGAGTTTGTGGGGATGGTGTGCGGGGGCTTACCTCTCTATCACATTTTTTCCAATGACGTGGTTCACAAGGTCGTGGTTCATGGGTGGAATTTCTCCACCTCCATTACACCAACGATGTGGTTCGAGAAGGATCATAGAAGTTCCTCATTTATTTCAAAAACTACCTAGTTCTCTAGCCAATTCCTCATGGTCCAACATTTCATGGGTTGTCCATGTACCATTCAGTTCGTGGGCAATACCATCTGCATACCCTTCTTGGAAATCAGTACCTTGACCACTTTGGTCCTTTTCTAAATTTGATTTCTTCAATATTCTTCTCAAATTTTCAATCGAACCTGTGACTTATTCCTTCATCAAATTTTTTGGAGTATTTTCCTTCCCCTTTCAAAGTTTTTAGGGCCCTACAACTGGTTGAGTCCATTATTTCTCATTTCTTCATCCATTATCCTTTGTTATTGCTACTTATAAACACTAATTATAATGATAAAATTATTATCAATGGGTATAGTTTCCAATGGTCAAATTGAACAATGTTTATATTGACTAATAGTCATATTTGACCAATATTCATATAACGGTTGAATCCCAAAGGTTACAATTCCTTCTATAACCTATAAAAAACTTCATTCTTTCACTCAATATTCACTAAAATTACTCCTAAGGTTATATTTACATTTTATAAGATTTTTATTGGTTTACTAATATATTGTTTTTTTTTTCATAATGTTGTTCCTAAGAGAAATGATTCTAGTAGATTGGGGTGATCCATATTTTCTCATTTTAGCTTTTATACTTTATATTTTTTGTCTAATTGTAATGTTTAGAATTTTCCTTGGTTTTGTATTTGACTAATGTAATGATATTTATTAATTAGATAAGGTTTTATTGGTTCCTCTATATTTTTTATGTTTATAATATTGTATAATATAATAGAAATTTTATTAATAAACAAATATCATTTAAAAACCCTAGGTTCTTACATTATCCCCCCCCTAGAAATTTCATCCTTGAAATTTCAACTCATATTCTTGGTTGAGAATAGGTGAGGATACTTATTTTTCATTGATTCTGTTGGTTCCCATGTCACTTATTCATAGTTATTGTTCCTACAAAACACTTTGACAAGGTGTGTGGTTTTTTTGTGTATAAATTTGTCTCTACAGTCTAATATCTCTACCGATTACTCCTTATAAGAGAGTTCATGTTCCAGTTGTAGCACCTTAAGATTCAGTACATATGAGGGATTAGGTATGTACTTCCTCAAGAGAGATACATGGAATAAATCATGAACTTGAGCCAAATTTGGTGTAATTTTTAACTAATAGGCCACTTATTTTATACGATCAAGGATTTCAAATGGGGAAAATGTGCCTAGGGTTAAGCTTTCCTTTCTTTCCAAATCACATGACTAGCTTCCATAGTGATATCTCAAGGAAAAATTTTCCTCCAATATTAAACTCCAAGTCCCATTTAAGATTGTTATCATAGATATTATACTAACTCTAAGTATCTTTTATATGTTTTTGGGTGGAATGAACCTTTTCCTTCATCTCTTGAACAATATCGGGCCCAAGTAGCTTTCTCTCACAAAATTCATCCCAACAAGTAGGAGTTCAACATAGCTTCACATATAAAGATTTATATGGTGACATTTGAATACTTGAGTGAAAGTTTTATTTGTATGATAACTAAACTAATGGGAGGTGTTGATCCCATACACCTTTAAATTACAGTAATTATGTTCTTAGAATTTCCTTGAGTCTCTAAATATTACTTTCATATTTTCTATCTGTTTGGTGGTGGTAGGCCATATTGAAATTCAATTTAGTATTCAAATCATGTTGAATACTTCTCTAGAAATTATATGTAAACCTTGGATCATGATTAGAAACTATTAAAAGTTGATCCCCATGAAATACCACCACTTCCTTTACATATATCATGGAAATTTTTTCAAGAGATAAATATTCCCGAATAGTGATGAAATGGGTGGTCTTGGTGAGTTGATCCACTATAACCCATATCACATTTTTTCTTTTGGATATTCTTGGGAGACCAGTGATAAATTCCATAGTGATATAATCCCACTTTCATGCTGGTATGGTTAGTGTTTGCAATACCCCTTTAATAAGTTGTCACTCTTCCTTCATGTTTTGACACACCAAGCACCTTTTAGTGTAGTCAGAAATCTCCCTTCTCATATTATCCCATCAATAATAATCATGAAGGTCCCTATACATTTTAGTGATTCTAGTATGTATAGAGAATATAGAGTTATGGGATTCATCCATCATCTCTTTATTTATCTCCAAGATAGATAGGAAACATAACCTTGTCCAAAATTTTAGTACATCTTCTTGATCAATATTGAACATAGAAAACTTACCATTTTTCATAGACTATATCTTCTTTTATATCAAAGGATCTTCTCTTTAAGATCTCTTGATCTTATCTAGTAATGTGGTTGAGAAATCATTTGGTATAGGATTGAATATATAGCTTCCATTATGATTCCCATGTCTAACATTACTAGGTGAAGAACCTTTGTGATAAATTTTTTTAACAATGTTTTTGTATTTATTGTCAACTAACCTTTTTGTATAAGAATGTTTTTTTTTTATTCAAGAATCAGACCTAGTTCATTATAATGGAATTTATAATCAGACTAACTAGCATCGAATTTAGATTATCATATCCTTAAAAATTGGATTCAGATCATCAGATCCAAAGGAATTGGAGGTAGAAATTTTTAATTGATGTAATTTTTACTTTGTCATAATCAGAGAAATATAGATATTGATGAGTGAAGAATTTGTATTGTTGCTAAAGAGTTTTGAAAGAAGATTGTGAGGTCTTGAGTTAGAAAGTTTTAATACTTTATAACTCAAGTCATACAATTCTTTTCTAATCATAAAGTTCTCACAAATAATTAAAACTCTCATGATAAAATCTTTTGAAGAAATGATAAAGAGGTTTGAATAATTTTAGAGTTGCGGTATAGAGATTATATCACAATGGGAATTCTATAATAATGTGAAAATCCACCGTAATGGGAATTACATCATAATGAGAATTACACCATTATGAGTATTCCATCAGGATAAAGCTAAGTCATATCGTAATGAGATGAGAAATAAATAGAAATCATAATGAGATAAGAAAGAAACATATATCGTAATGAGATGAGAAGGAAACAAAATTCATAATGAGATGAGAAGGAAACAAAATTTGTAATGAACTAAAAAGGAAATAGAATTAATAATGAGCTGAGAAGTAAACATAAATCATAATGAGATGAGAAGTAAATAGAAGTTGTAATGATCTGAGAAGGAAACAGAATTTTTAATGAGCTGAGAAGGAACCAGGTCATAATGAACTGAGAAACAAAGGAAGATCATAATTATATGATTATAAAGAAGAATCAAAAAGAAGATTATAGAAGTTTTATAAAGATTTGAAGAGGTCAAACTTAAAATTAAATTTCTCATAAATCTCATAGAAATAAAAAGAGGTTTTTAAAATTCAAAGTTAAAGTTTAAATGTGAGTTTTTTTTTGTGTTTTTTAAATTTGAGGAAGCGGGTAATGTTTTCAAGTCTCTCGCTTTTTCTTTCACAATCACCTCTAAATACTTTCTCAGATCATCCGTTTATTGTTAACTTTCATGAAAGTGGAAAAGGATGAGCGCTGAATAATTCAAGTGAAAGTTATTTTCTAATAGAGGTCTTGTGAGGGGGATCAGATAGCTGAAGGTTTATTTACCATATTAAGAAAGATCATATTTAGGAATATTGTATTGAGTCGATCAGACTGAGAGAGATTGTATTGAGAATTTGATAATAGTTTGAGTTTTTCAAATTGAGAATGGTTTCATTATATTGAGTCTATTTTATTTAGAGAACTGAATCCAGACTCATCATATTGAGATAATAAGATCTAGACTCATCAGATTGATAAAATCGGTTCTAGCCAAATCGGATTGAGGATTCGTACTAAGAATTTGTAGAGTAGTTTCAAAAAAGTTTTTATTCTTTTTTTTATCATTTTTTTTATAATCAAACATTTTAAACTGATAGAAGTCAATATAATCTTTACTATTGGGATATAGAATGTGTCTAAAAGAATTTAGCACAAGTTGTATTCACTTCATCTTAATAGTGAATTTCCATAAACCCATGAGAGTGGCTATAGAAAGGATGTATGTTTTCAAAATGAGGCCGAACCTTGTAAATAATGTGTGCTCTAATTTTTTCCCTATATTTTCATGCATGGGTATTTATAAAAAGATGATAAGGAAATTAATCTTAACATGTTATAAGGGTTATGTTTTGAAAAGTATTTAAACTTGTAATAATTGAACAATTGATTCAACCCCCTCCCCTTCTCAGTTTTTATTCAATCCTTTGGAACTTTAATTGTTATCAGAGGTAAGTTTCCCTTGTTGAATCCTTATCATGGATAATATAAATTATGTCAATAATAGATGAATTCCTACATTTGATGGAAAAAATTATTATGGATGGAAAAATAGGATGATTCTTTATCTTCTATATCTTGTCCTGAAAGTTTTTAAGCACACTACTATTGGTTTCCTACCTATTAAGAAAGATGCTCCTATAAAATTTGTTGATAATAGAAATTTAGAAGTTAATGTAAATTCTAGAAATTCAATCCTTATGTCCTATCGGATAATTTTTATCAGAAAGTGATGGGTGTCAATAATTAAAAAAGTATATAGGAAAATCTTTAAAGTGTTTTAGAAGGGAATAAAAAAGTTAAGGAAGAAAAGTTACAAATTTGGAATAGTAAGTATGAAGACATCAGAATGAAATATGAAGAAACAACTGATGAATACTTCACTAGAGTAAATAAAATTTTTTGTAACACTAGAGGATTCAGATACTTCTTGGAAGATTCAACAACTATGAAGAAAATTATGAGAAACTTTCTAGATAGGTTTGATTCTAAAATTTCATCTTTAAAAGATAAGGATGGTTTATCTCTTGATGAATTTCAATACTTTATTATTTCTTATAAAATAAGGAAATATCTGATGTTTAAAAATAAGATGAAAGATGAAATAAGTTTTTAGGGTATTAGAAAGATGAAAATCAAATATTTTGAATAAGCTAAACCTTGTGAGTCCAAAGATAAATAAGATGATGAGTTGAATGATAAGATTATGTATCTTATCTCTAAAAACTATTTGATAGGAAGAGAAAAATATGGAGCTAAACTTCCTCTCAAATATTTTGATTGTGGTGTAAATAGAAACTTTTCTATGAATTTCCCCAAGAAGAAAGTTCAATAATATCAAGATGATTCCAATGAAAAAAATCGATGGAAGAAGTGGAAAAAAATTATATATAATAAAATACATCCAAAAAATACAAGAATAAGTTTACTGGAAACAAAATAAGTATGTTGAGTAAGAAAGTTGAATCAGACTCAATTGAAAAAAATTCTTCTAAAGATGAAAGTGAAAAAAAATTCAGAACCTTCATTGAAAAAGTTGATAAAGTTGAAGACTCCTAAAATAGAGAAGAAGGAGGAAGTGAAGAATATTATAGAAAGTATCACCTTAGAATAGAACTTCTTGCATTCCATGATAAAAACAAATCTCTCAATAAATAAATCAAAATGATAAAGAAAGATTGTGAAGAAGTTATTAAAGTAAGAAAATATGTCATCAATCAGGATGATGAATACATTCAATAGATTTTAAGTTATAAACATAGAATTGTTTAACAGGGAAAGATGGTTTAAGATATCAATAAGAAACTAACATTTAAGGAATAAAAAGTTAACAAATTTCAATTAAAACTTCTTGAGTCTGAAATTACCTTGAGTAATATGGATGAAAACTTTAATAAATCTTCATAAGTAAAATCTAAGACTTCTAAATTTGTTGAGAAGGTTCAATATGAGAATCAGTTAAAATATTTACTCACCAAAAATAATGTTTTATTTTATTATTTTAACATTTCAGGTTCTGTAAAAGGTGTGGTAAAATCTTGGGTAGAGAAAGGATGTGAGAAACTTATCAATTCTACAAAAGTAGAAAACTGTCTCAAAAGAAAAATGGTCCACATCCTGAGTATGTTATATCTAAAAGAAGTTACCAACCTCAAAAAAGTTTCTACAAAGAAAGATATTTCTTAAATATAAAATCAAGATTTTATGGATATTTTTGGTGTTTTGGAATCTATGGGAAGAAAGCTTATAATTTTTGGCATAACTTATCTCTAACTAGAATAATATTTGAGAAAATTGGAAGAAATAGTAGAAGTAGAATGAGTAACATTCCTAACTTATAGAAAGTTAAAAAAGTGAATTCTCAAGATGTTAGAAACTTTCCAACAATAAATCAATATGAATTTCTAGAAGAAGTTTTTGGAAGATTTTATAAGGTTGTCCATCATGCTGAAAAATGTATGACACTACTTCTAGAACAAGTTTCTTACAATAATAAATAAAATAAAGACGCATAGAAGAAAGTTGAATAAAGAGATTTTTTTTTTAGACAACTTTGAAAAAAAGTAAAATGAAAAACCCATTGATACTTGATAGTGGTTTTTATTCAGATATGAAAGGTGATATAAAAATCTTGAAACATGTTGAAAGTAATGATGGAGGAGAAGTTGATTTTGGTAATGATATTTCCTTAAAAATTAGAGGAATCGGAATGGCTGATATTGAAGAAGAAAAGTTGAAATCTAAGGAAGTTTTATTTCTTGATGAGATAAAACATAACTTACTTAGTGTAAGTAAACTTTTTAATGATGTAAGATAAGTTTTTTTTAAAAAAAATATTTTTGTACAATCAAAAGTGTGAAAGATGGAAAGTTTATTGCAAAAAGGAGAAATAACCAGTGGGAATATCTTCCAAATAGGATAATTCAAAAACTCCTATTACTTGAGTGCTAAAGATGAAAACAAATTGTGGCACTAAAAATATGGGTGCCTTGGATAGAAAAATATGAACAAAATTTCTAAATTTGATTCCATTTGAAACTTTTTAGAATTTAAAAGAAGAGAATAAGATGTTTGTGTAACTTTTCAAAAGGGGAAGATGGCTAGAAAAATTCATAAAAGAGTTGAGATTTAATCAAAAAGAACACTTGATCTTATTCATTTTAATTTGTGTGGGTTGATGAGACATCAATCAAAAAAAGGTGATCTATTATTTATCACTTTTATTGATGATTTAACTCAAATAACAGGCATCATGTTTATGAATCACAAGTCAGAGGCTATTGAAATGTTCAAATTCTTCAGAAAAGATGTTGAGAAAGAAATGGGGTTTCCATTAAAAGGTTAAGAATAGATATTGGTATCGAATTCAAAATAAATATTTTGAAACTTATCTGAGAAATCATGGTATCAAACATTTGTATAGTGATCCCTATACTCCATCAAAAAATGGAGTAGCAGAAAGAAAGAATATAAGTTTGGTGGAAATAGGAAGAAGTATGTTAGCATAATACAAACTTTCAAAGTTCTATTAGAGAGAAGTTGTTAGTACTATTTTACATATTCAAAATATATGTTTTTTGATACTGAAAACCAACATGACTCCTTATGAAATTTTTTATAAAAACCCTTCATTGAAATACAACAATTTTTTTTGAATTTCATGTTTTATCAAAATAAAAAATCCTAATTTAGTAAAGTTTGATGATAAATTTGAGGAAGGAAATTTTATGGGTTATTCACCAAATGGAATAAGTTAAAAATTATGGAACAAACTTTGAAAAAAGTTTTTGGACTCATATGATGTGAAAGTAATTGAAAATAAAAATTCCTTAACAAAATTTGTTGAGAATGATGAAGAGGATAAACTAGATATTTCCAATAATAGTTAAAGTAATTCAAAACATTCTTATCAAGATTCAGAAGAATCGTGTGATGAGGAAAGTTTAGCTGGGAAAGAATCTTTGAAATTTCCTACCTTACAAAAAAATGTTGAATCTAAAAACATTATTGGGAATCAAAAGGCTTCTGTTTATGCCAAAAGAAAGTTGAGATTATAATATCAGACTTCACTTATCTCAAAAGTTGAACCAAGATCAATTTCAGAGGCTATTAAACACATGGAATTAGTGGATTATATGAATTAAGAGTTGGATCAGATTACAAAGAATTAAATATGGGAAATTATTTCATGTCCATCAAATAAAAATTTTATCATAACTAAGTGGGTTTACAAAAACAAGTTAAATTAACATGGATAAGTTTGAAAAAAACAAATCCATGATTGTTTTAAAGGATATGCATAGGTGGAAGGTGTGGATTTTGAAGAAAATTTTACCCCAGTTAGAAGATTAGAAACAATTAGAATGTTTCTTTCAGTAGACGCACTTTATAATTACAAAGTTTATCATATTGATGTAAAGTTATCTTTCTTAAATGGTGATATTGAGGAAGAAGTTTACATTGAACAACCTTGTGGGTTTCCTATTAATGAGGATGAAAAATAGTTTGTAAACTGAAGAAAGATTTGTATGCCCTGAAACAAGCTCCACATTATTGGTATTCTAAACTTAAAAATTGTTTGATAATGTTGAACTTTTATAAAGGAAAATATTATAACAACTTATATGTGAAATATTTTGAATCCAAAAATCTGATTTTAATTGTTTATTTGAATTATATAATTTTTCTAGGAATAGATAAGATATTTGTAAAACATTTTCTGAGGAAATGAAGAAGAATTTTGAAATTTATATGTTATGAGAATTAACTTTATTCCTTGGATTACAAGTTCAAAAAAAGGAAAAATAAATTTTATTATCTCAAGAAAAGTATTCCAGGGAATTGTTAAAGAATTTTGGGATGGTAGAATCCAAATAAGATTCAACTCCTATTTCATTGAGCACAAAGTTGAGTAAAGATAAATCCATATGTGTGAATCAAAAAAAACTTTTGGAAGCTGATAGGAAGTATTCTTTACCTTACAGCCTCAAGGCCTGATATTGTTTATTCTGTGACTTTTTGTGATAGGTATCAAAGTAATCCAAAATAATCACATATGTTTGCAAAAAAAATAATTTTGATATATGTTAAAGTAAAAAATCACATTGTTTTTTATATAAAAGAAATTATGAGATGAAGTTACATGGTTATATTGATACTAATTCGGATGAAGATTATAATGATATAAATTAACCTCGGGAGGAAAATTTTTCTTGGGTGAATTTTGTGTGAGTTGGAATAGTAAGAAACATTGTTCAGTAACTTTGAGCACAGCTAAATCTAAATATTCTACAGCTACTTAGGCTTGTACTCAAATTTTATTGATTAAAGTTCATCTAGAATATTTAAAAGTAAAAGTTTTTAATCCATTGAATGTACTTTTTGATAGTTATAGTACAATTTATCTTTCTAAAAATCTTGTCCAACATTCAAGATCAAAACACATTGATATAAATTTTCACTTTATAAAAGAGAAAGTTTCTTCTGGAGATCTTTTACTGGAATTCATTTCAAAAAAGTATCAGATTGTTGATATCTTTACAAAAGTAATTTTGAAAGAAAGGTTTGTGTAATGGAGGTTTCAACTTCATGTTCATCCTCCTCCCACGTATTATTAAACCTCATAAGTAACTAACCCCGTCGTTCTTTGGATTGTGCTGAAAAAGGTGGGAAGTAAGTAACAACTTTTTACTTTGTAAGAAGTTTTTACTTATCTTTATTTTATAAATGTGAAGATGTGGTTATCATAAAATGGGGGAGAGAAAAATAAAAGGAGGAGAAAAATAAAAGTGAGAGGAAAAGATAAAAGTGAGGTGGGTTTATCTTTACATGGCCACAAAATTTTCTTTCCACTGAGGTATGGAATTAATTCAAAAAAATTACTTTATCCAGTGGTGTGGTGTCAGGACACTCTCTTGTGAGAATGACTATGTTTTGATAAAAGTCAAAAAACATGACTTTTTTACAAAATTTGAGTTGTGGAAAAATTTTAAGAGTTGTAAAATTTGTTAATGAGGGTTTTCAAAAAATAAAAAGGGGGATATTGAAGAAAATTTATGATAAATTGTTTTAAAAAGGTTTTTTATTTTTTTTAAACTAACATTTTTGTATAATAATGTTTTTGTTATTCAAGAATCAGACCCAAATCATCATGATGGGATTTATAATCAGACTAACTAGAATTAAATTCAGATTATCGTATTCATCGCATCAGATTTAGATAATTGGATCCATAGGAATTGGAGGAAAAAATTTTTTATTTCTATAAGTTTTACTTTGATGTAATCATAGAAAGATATATATTGCTGAGTGAAGAGGTCGTATTGTTGCTGAAGAGTTTTGAAAGAAGATTTTGAAGTCGGGAGTTAGAAAGTTTTAATAGTTTCTAAATCAAGCCAGATGAGAATTTTTTTATCATACAGTTCTCACAAATCATGAAAACTCTCATGATAAAATATTTTGAAGAAATTTTTAATAGATTTGAATAATTTCAGAGTAGAAGTATAGAGATTCTATCATAATGGGAATTACATCGTAATGGAAAAATACATCAAAATGGGAATTCCACTGTAATGAGAATTCCACCATTATGAGGATTCCACTGGAATGAAGCTAAAGTAAGATCATAATGATCTGAGAAAGAAACAGAAATCATAATGAGCTAAGAAATAAATAGAAATTGTAATGAACTGAGAAGAAAACAGAATTCATAATGAGATGAGAATGAAACAGAATCCATAATGAGCTGAGAAAGAAACAGAATTCATAATGAGATGAGAAGGAAATAGAATTCATAATGAGCTCGGAAGGAAATATAATTTGCAATTATCTGAGAAGGAAACATAATTTTTAATGAGATGAGAAGGAAACAACATTTGTAATGATCTGAGAAGGAAACAGATTCATAATGACTTGATAAGGAAACAGATCATAATGAACTAAGAAAGAAAGGAAAATCGTAGTGAGATGATTATGAAGAAGAATAAATAAGAAGATTCCATAAGTTTTATGAAGAGTTTAATGGGTAAAACTTTAATTTTTATTTTTTATAAATCTTAGAGAAATTATAAGAGGTTTTAAGAAGTCAAAGTTAAAGTTTAAATGTGAGTGTTTTTTGGAGTTTTTGAAATTTTAGGAAGCGGGGAAAGTTTTCAAGTTTCTCATTTTTATTTTCATAGTCACTTATAAATACTTGATCAGATAATTCATTCATTTTAAATTTTAACACAGGTATAAAAGGTGGAGCACTAAAGAATTAAAGTTAAAGTTATTTCCAAATAGAGATCTCGTGAGGAGGATCAGACAGCTGAAATTTTGTTTACCGGATTGAGAAAGATCGTATTGAGGAAGATCGTATTGAGTCAATCGGACTGAGAAAGATCATATTGAGAATTTGATAAGAGTTTGAGTTTTTCATATTGAGAATTAGTTCATTATATTGAGTTTATCCTATTGAGGGAATCAGTTCCAGACTCATCATATTGAGATAATCAGATCTAGACTCATCGGATTGAAAAAATCAGATCTAGCCAAATCTGACTGAGGATTTGGACTGACCATTTGTGGAGAAGTTTCAATGAAGTATTTATTATTTTATTTGGATAAAATGTTTTATAAGTTAACATTTTAAAATAATGGGATTCAGTATAATCTTTACTATTAGGAGATAGAAGGTTTCTAATGGGAGTTTTCACAAGTTGTATTCACTTCTTCTTAATAGTGAATTTCTATAGACCCATAGGAGTGTCTATGGAAAGGATGTAGGTTATCACACTAAGAAAGAACCTTATGAATATTTTGTGTTTTACTTTATTTCCTATATTTTCATGCATGAGTATTTATAAAAATATGATATGGAAATTAATCTTAATAGGTTTCAGAAGTTAAGTTTTGAAAAGTATTGAAACTTATAAAAAGTGAACTGCTGATTCACCCCCCCCCCTCCCCTTATCAGTTTTTATTCGATCCTTTGGAACTTCACTAGGTCCATGATCAATTTATATTCTTGATTCCTCATTATTACCAACACAATAGGGTCTTTCCTACTTAATACATCATGGAATTTTTTTCTTACGGTGTGGTAATGAATTTAATAGTAATAATATTTGAGAATCTTCAGCTATCTCCTTTATATCTTGATCAATTCCTTTTTCATGAATATATACTTAAAAATCTTTTGGTATTTGTATATATCATATTTATTCCCATAAGTATTGTTCCTCCATATCTTTAGATCAAAAATGACTGCAGTTAACCCTAGGTCATGTGTAGGATAATTATACTCATAAGGATTTAACTGTCGAGATGCATAGGTGATCACCTTATCATTTTATATGAGGATACACTCAATCCATTTCATATATGAATCACTATAAATAAAAAATACATCTCTAATAGAGGGTATACTTAACATAGGTGAAGTAACTAATATCTTATTCGGTTCTTAGAAACTTTCTTCACACTCCATTATCTAGATGAACTTAGCTCCTTCTCAGGTTAACTTGGTTAGTGTATTATAAAGTCATGATTTTTTTTTCAAAAACCTCCTATAATATCTTTATAAACCAATTAAACTGAAAATCTTAGTTATTATTGTAGTATGAGGCCACTCCTCTATATTATTTATCTTGGTATGGTCAACTAATATTTCTTCATTGGTTATAATCTTCCCCAAGAATGAAACTTTTTATAACTAGAATTCAAATTTTATGAATTTTCCAAATAACTTATCCTTCATTAGAGTTTTCAATATAACCCTTATATGATCTCCATTCTCCTCACAAATCTTGGAATAAATAAAAATATCATCAATAAAAACTACCACAAATTTATCAAGTTATACCTTAAAGACTCTATTAACCAAATCCATAAATATATTAGGTGATTTAATCAAGCCTAAGGTAATAAAAACAAAGTCATAATTCCCATAACTTATTTGTAAGGTGTTATTTGGAATATATTCTTTATTCACCCTCAATTAATGATACTCAGGTCGAAGGTCAATCTTGGAGAAGAATTGAGCCCCACGAAGCTGGTCAAATAAATCATCAATCCTTGGAAGAGGGTACGTGTTATTCACTATAACCCCATTGAGTTATCTATAATAAATTAATAGACACATTGATCCATACTTCTTATTTATAGAGAGAACAGGTTATCTCCAAGGATACACACTTGTTCGGATAAATCCCTTCTCCAAAAGATCTTGAAGTTGTTTCTTTAATTCCTCTAAATCCATACTTTCCATTTTATATGGGGTCTTCCATATCGACTTGGATATAGGTATGAGTTCAATGGATAACTCTACCTCTCTTTATAGGGGATGTCCAGGTAACTATTCAAGAAATAATTCAATTTAATTTGGAGCGATGGGGACATTTTCTATCCTTATACTTTCATTTCCTTCTCCCTATTCATTGATTATCTCCATAAATAACCCTATGGGAGGTGCTTCTAGACAAATATCGGGATGGCATATCTCTCATTTAAAAATAATTATAGGTTTTCCATTCAAGACTACTAAAATTTTTTTTCCCATTCAGTTTATATTAGCATTATACTTTAAGATTTGTTCCATCCCTATTATAGTGTCAAATTGCACCATGGGAAAGACTACTAGATTTGTGATGAGATTGTACTCACCAAAGTTAATAATATAGTTTCTATACACTGTTGATTCTAAGATAATCCCTACAAGAATATTGATTTATAAATCTACTTATATAATATTGGGGATTGATTCTATATTATTTACAAACTTATATGAAATAAAGAAATGTGTAGAACCATAATAAAACAAAGTACTTTCTAGATTAGAGAGAACAATGAGTGTACCTACCACTACATCATTTGGAGCCACTAATTCAGCCATCATGATTGAAAATTCCCAACATTTCTCCCTTGTCCTATGATGAGGTTGATGGTGGTTTTCCATAATTGTCTTATGATTTAGAAATTTATTAGAAAAGTTACCAAGTTTTCTATATTTGAAGCATTGAACTTCAGGTTGGTCTTGAACCATCTTCCCTTTGTCATTAGTGTTTAGAATTTAAGGCTTCACTTCATCATGAATGCTCTGAGCTATATGACCATCTCTTACACCCTTGTATCACTTTCCACTCCCAAGAAAGAAGTTCCCTGAATGCTTCTTCCCATGTTTGTTGCACGTGGGAAATTTTACTTCCTTTACTCCTCTTTCATGATTGAAAATCTTTCCAGAGTTTTTCTCCATTTATATCTTTTTTCATTAGACCTATATTACCATTATATCTCTCCAAACTTTAATTCAACCTTCATAACACTCTACACTATCTACTCATAACTTTCATAGTCTCAATTTACTAAATTCCTCTTCAAATTGGGTTTTAGTCTACCAAAAAGTTTATCAATATTCCCCTTAGGATCCATAACAAAGCTATAGGTGTATTGTAACACCCCACCCCTACCTCATTGGCTTGAGGAGGTGGTGAGGGTTACTTGGCCTTAAGAGATGTTCCTAAGGCGCTAAAGGCCGGCAATAAATGCCGAGGGATCTGAGAAAAATTGGGGAATGATTTGCCCTTGAGAAAAAACCAACCAAACAACCACAACCAAACGATGCATGTCAAAAAAACCAAACTCATACATTACCAAAGACAACCAGATAATTCATCATCTCACATGTCAACACAACCCAATACAACATCATAGTACAATGTGGAATACTCAACAAGAACACCACGAGTCATGAAACCACTACATCTCCACACCAAGCTCCAAGATCCAAGTTCCACCAAGACATCACAATGCACCACTAAAGGAGGTTAATGCCTTACCTTTACCCATGTCACGATACACAAAATCTACAAAGACAGCACAGTACCAAATTAGGGGGTGAGTACTAAAACTCAGTAGGTTTTCCTCAAATGACTTCCCTACACAGGCCACTAGGATAAAACCGTTAGCACATTTCTATAAAACAATTTATATAAAATAATCACAAGTGAAATCATTACCATGATCCAACCACACCCTTACCAATCCATTACACCCAAACCAAACCACCAATGGAAATCCAAACAAACATGCCATAATCCATTCTCTTACTCACATATTAGCACAACAATTCCATCTTGCAAAACAATGCACAACAACAACCAAAACAACCAAATGGTGGTGCTTCCGTCCAACCCATTCACCCATTTACAATTAGTGGAACTTCCCATACACTTATACTTTGATGGTGTCCCTTCCGTCCACTATCCATCCCCTTCATTATAGTGGTACTTCCCTCCCACTTCCACATGACATTTCAAACAAACCAAACCAAGATCACAACCACATGCAATCAACCAATTCTATTGCATATCAATCCAATTCAATAAATCAACCATTTATTGAAAACCATTTTCCATCCCAAACAACATTTCAATAAAACAACCCTTTTATTGAGAACCATTTCCATCAATAATTTTCACAAATTAACCATAGCATCCCATTTTAAAATCTCCATTTTAAAATGCACAGTAAAAACATTTCACCATGAAACCCCCTTTTTCCCCAAAAACCCCCAAATGGATTTCCAACCAAAATCACACATCATCGCACAATTACTTTCCATCACAACAACTTAATTGTAACATGTAACTATTAGTTAAACCCAAGTGGAGTCGGGAGAGAATCCACCTACCTTTAGGGTTTCGGTGAACTTGGCCCACAACCAACCGCACCGCCAATTCGGAAAACGCACCACCGCAACCTCTCTAGATCACTTTCCCTAACATTCACAAGCCTTAATATTAACAACCAAGGCAACCCCAACCCTAGATCTACAAATAACAAGTGTAGATCTAGAAAACCAAGAAAGAGAGGGATGTATATCTAGAGGAAAACACAAGAGAAACAAGAGGAGAGACTTACCCAGGAGAAACCACCTTGAATCCACCTTGAAACCCCTTAGAATCGCTTCCAAAACATGTGGGAGAGCCCCTCCAACCCTTGAGAACCAAAAATCCTGTGTGAGGCTCGAGTGGGAGGAAGAGAGGAGTGAAATGAGGCAATCCCAAGTGAGCCCGGGTTTTAAAACCCTAACTTTAAGTGGACGCACGGTTAGCCCGCACAGTTTGGAAAACTGTGCGCTAACCGTGCGCACGCCACTGCCTTGGGAGCCAGAGTTCGCACGGTTTGGAAAACTGTGTGCAGGCCATGTGGAGCCTATTGTCTCCCCCTGCAGAGTTTCCTGGAGCATCTGCACGGTTTACACTAACCGTTCTCAAACCGTGCACCCCTTTAAAAGCCTCCAAACTCATCCAAAACCATTCCAAAAACTCCCAACCTCTTTCCAACTCATCCCATGAACTTTAAACACATAAAAATGCATAAAAAGGCTACATACCTCAAACCTAGGGGTGCTACATTCTCCCCACCATTGTACTTTCCATCCTTAGAAAGTAGTGAACCCACCCTTTGTCGAAAGAGCTTGGGCCACTGCTCGATCATCTCTTTATCCCACACCCAAGTCTCCTCTTGAACCTGGCCATGTTACCACAAAACGCGAACTAAACCGATTCTTTTACCATGCAAGAATTTCTCTTGCCTATCCACAACCCGCACTGGCACGTGCACCAACGAAGCATCCGGTTCTAGCTCAACATGATCCCATCGAATCACATGGTCATGATCCGGCTAATACCTTTTCAACTACGACACATGAAACACATTGTGCACCACACTGAACCTAGGTGGAAAATCCAAACGATAAGCCACCTCACCAACCCACTCAAGGATCTCAAAAGGCCCAATATACCTCGGAGATAACTTTCCCTACTTCCCAAACCGACGATGTCCCAACCTATGAGAGATCCTCAAGAACACATGATCACTCACCTCGAACGACAACGGTCGTCAACGATGATCCGCATACGATTTCTGACGACTCTGAGTCGTCTCCATTCTCTTCCTGGTCAACTTGATCTTCTTCGTAGTCTCCTGGACAAGGCTTGGTCCAACCATCGAGGACTCGCCCATTTCCACCCAACATAGTGGAGAATGACATGGCCTCCCATAAAATGCTTCAAACGAATCCATCTGTATGGATTCCTGATAAATGTTATTGTACGAGAACTCAACCAACAAAAAGGGCTCCTCGTAGGAGCCACCAAAATCCATGACACAAGCCTACAACATATCCTCCAGAGTTTTTATCGTCCTCTCAGATTGAACATCCGTCTGAGGGTGATACGTCGTGCTCATCGTCAACTGCATCCCAAGGGCTTGCTGTAAGGATTCTAGAAACGAGATGTAAACCTCGGATCTCTATTTGATACAATCAAAACTGGAACACCATGCCTCTTTAACACCTCCCGGATATAGATTTTGGATAGATCCTACACCGTATGAGATTCAAGAATCGGGATGAAATGGGCCGACTTCGTTAGTCGATCCACTATCACCCAAATGATATCGTGCTTCTTGACCATTCGTGGGAGACCTATGACAAAATCCATCGCTATCTGCTCCCACTTCCAAACAGGGATTGGTAAAGACTGCAACATTCTTGCTAGCCTCTGATGCTCTGCCTTGACCTACTGACAAGTCAAGCATCTTGAAACAAACTTAGCCACACTTCTTTTCATACCAGTCCACCAGAACTGTGCTTTCAATGCTTTATACATTTTCTGAATTCCAGGATGAACAGCCCACTTGGAATGATGATACGCCCTGAGAAGATCCTCCTGACAAGCAACTGGTACAACCATCTAATTCCAAAAACACAAAACTGAATCTCCATTCAGTTGCCAACCCTCAATGGTCTCCCCACCATTGAGTCTCGACCCCACGGTCACACACTCATAATTGGATATATGTGCCTCTATAACCAAGAAAACCAAGTCAGGAACCAACGAAACTGGAAAGAAGACCGCTCTATCACCATGTTCCTCACATTCCAACCGCATATCAGCTATAACCGACATCAACTGCCACTGGTCCGATGCCTGTTTCACCATCTGAGCATATGATTTTCTACTTAATGCATCCACCACCAAATTTCCCTTACCTGGTGTATACATCAAGTCAAAATCAAACATCTGGAGAAATTCCATCCATCTCATTTTCCTCAAGTTCAAATCCCTTTGTGAGAAAATATGTTTCAAGATCTTATGATCTGTATATACCGTGAATTTCTCACTGAAGAGATAATGACGCTATACTTTCAAAGCATGGACCACTGCTTCCAACTCCAAATCATGAGTTGGGTAGTTCTTCTCATTCACTCTCAACTTTCGTGAGTCATATGCAACCACATGATTCCCTTGCATGAGAACGCACCCCAACCCTAATCCCGATGCATTGTAATACACCACGTACCCTTTTCCCGATTCTGGAAAAACCAAGATTGGTGCTGATGTAAGACGACCCTTTATCTCTTCAAAACATTGCTGACACTTCTCATTCCACTAGAATGGAACATTCTTCCTTGTCAAAGCTATCATCGGCAAATCCAAACGTGAAAAATCACGAAAAAAAACGCCGATAATACCCAGCTAGACCAAGGAAACTCCTTATCTCAAACACATTCTTTGGAGTTTTCCACGAGACAACAGCCTCTATCTTTTCTGGATCCACTGAAACACCCCTTTCAGAAATCACATGGCCAAGAAAAAAACTTCCTGTATCCAAAAGTCACACTTTGACAATTTGGCATACAACCGATGATCCCTCAAGATCCCCAGCACTATCGCCAAGTGCTGCTCATTCTCCACCCTTGTCTTTTAATACACCAGAATATTGTCTACAAACACCACCACAAATGAATCCAGATATCTCTGAAATATCTGATTCATTAATTCCATAAACATCGTTGGTTCATTCGTTAGACCAAAGGGAATAACCACGTATTCATAATGGTCGTATCTACTTCTGAAAGTTGTTTTAGGAATATCCTCCTTCCTCACCCACAATTGATGATATCCCGACCTCAGGTCGATCTTGGAGAACCACTGCTCTCCCCTCAACTGGTCGAGCAAATCATCAATTCGTGGAAGTGAATATCTATTCTTTATCGTAACTTGGTTAAGTATACGATAATCAACACAGATCCTCAAAGTTCCATCCTCCTTTTTCACAAACAACACTGGAGATGCCCACAGAGACGTGCTAGGCTGGATAAACCCTTTGTTTTTTAACTCTTACAACTGGACTTTCAATTCCCTCAATTTAGCTGGTTCCATCTGATAAGACATAAGTGAGATAGGACTGGTCTCCAAAAGGAGATCAATTGTAAACTCCACTTCTCTTACGGGAGGTAACCCAGAGAATTCATCAGGAAAAAAATCCATGAACTAATCCACCACTGCTGGAGGAACACTCTACTCAACACCCTCTACCAATTTCGATGACAAAACAGCCAACTAATACGATAACGTACCCACTTCTGGTGCCAACAAACCCGTTGCACCCTGCCTTACATGATTCTATCCTCTAAAGAGATGTCTAATGCCATCATGTGTCGTAAAATCCATTGTATGTGCATCATAGTCGATGTGGGACTTAAAATCTACTAGCCAATCCATTTCCAGGATTACATCATACCCATCCATCTCAAGCATTGATAAATTCCACACTATCTCAACCTCGCCCACAACGATACAAAATTCTCTACACAAGAAGGCTCGACACTCTCTTCGACCCAGAGGAGTTTGAAGTTTCAAAACTGAGGGAATCATTTCTACCCTTAAACCCAGTAAATCAACCACATGTGCAGCAATAAAAGAGTGTGAAGCACCCATATCAAACAACACTTGCATCAAGGTATAATTTAAAAGAATAGTACCTCGCATCGTGGATGGTCTCGACTGATCATCCACCATAACTTTCTCAGCTCCGAACACATGTTTGGTTGCCACACTCTACTCTTTATTGCTCTGCTGAGGCGTCGTGGTATTCTGAGAATCACCATGACCCACTTTACTCTTCTGTCAAGGCGTATACTGCCGCCCCTGTCCCGTTTAAGCATACGACGTCTACGATCCTTGAGGAGTGTCACGCGCACTCGACCTTGGATCATTCCAACAATAATGCTATAGATGGACCATCTTCTTACAATTATGAAATGCTCGAGGTTGTGTCATACAATCCTGCTTGATGTGGCCTGTAAAACCACACTGAAAACATCCCAGCTTGTTCTGGGGCTTCAGAGGAAGATTCACCGATCCTTCCGTCGGATTATATGTCATATTCCCACCCGGAGAATAAGTTTCCCTCTTCCCCTTGAACCCAGCATTAGAGTTCCCACTATTCTCCATGGGTACCACCATGCTTCCCCCACCCAGATCTCCCAATAGATCTCGCTCATCCACCGAGGCTATATTCACCATCTCCGTGTAATCATCTATACACAGCACCACTATCTTTGAATGGATTTCTTGCCTTAATCCTGCTTCAAATATCCTTTCCTTCAACTACATGCTACCCTCCACCTCGAGTGCAAACCACACTAAGTTCATAAACTTAGCTGCATACTCCGTCACAAACATCAACTCTTTCTTCAAACTGAAGAAATCAGTCATGCGCTGAATTCTAAACGTATGTGGGTAGAATTGTTTATTAAAAAAATCCTCAAAGCCTTCCCACGTCTTACGCTGGTCCATCCCCGCTTGGACTACCAACTCCCACCACTGAAGGGAAAGATCTTCCAACATATACGTGGCCAACTTCACTTTTAACTCTACTGGTGTTCCCAAGAACTCGAAGATCTTGTTCATTCTATTCAACCATGCTTCTTCCCTCTCTAGCTCTGAATCACCCCTGAAGATGGGTGGATTCTACTTTTGAAACTAAACTGCATGATCCACATGCCTTGGTTCATCCACTCTATTTCCACTTTCCACAGGTTGGAAAGCTTGCACTATTCTTTGCACTAGCTACTGGTTCACCTGAGGCTCAGGTGCTACCACATTCTCAGAAGCCACCTCTGGTTAGTCTCTACGATTCCTACCTGGTGCCATTTCTATCCAAAAAAAACAAACAACCATGAGTCTCACTTCCGTAGACATCACGAAATCCCATTTCAAATCACATTACACAACACTATCACAACAAGGCTTTCCACCATTTCACATTTTTTCACATGTGCCAAGTTTCACCATTTTGAAAACCAAACCATTTTCAAAATACCAATTTATTCACATTACAATTTTACATATTCTTATCACATCATAAATCATTATAACCCATTGAAATATTCATCCTAGAGGGAATTCATTTCTACCATGCATGTCATGCTCATATCATTGGCTACACCCACGACAATGAGATATCCAATGCCTATAAGTGTCTCCAAAACACTTATATACCCAACTCCATGGTAACGTGAATTTTAGCATAAAAGGGTTATCTACGTCCTTTTATGCTATACCTTCCAAGTTCTGACATTCTTACACCTTGCTACCATCCCGACTCAAGGAATGTACCTCAATGAATTTCAATACCAAATCCGAGGATCAACTCCAAAGGACTGAACAAACTGATACCACTTGTAACACCCCGCCCCTACCTCATTGGCTTGAGGAGGCAGTGAGGGTTACTTGGCCTTAAGCTAAGTTCCCAAGGCACTAAAGGCTGGAAATAAATGTAGAGGGCTCCGAGAACAATTGGGGAACGATTTTACCTTGAGACAAAACCAACCAAACAACCACAACCAAACAATGCATGTCAACAAAACCAAACTCATACATTACCAAAGACAACCAGATAATCCATCATCTCACATGTCAACCCAACCCAATATAACATCAGAGTACAATTAAGAAGACTCAACAAGAACACCATTAGTCATGACACCACCACAGCTCCACACCAAGCTCCAAGCTCCAAGTTCCACTAAGACATCACAACGCACCACTAAAGGAGGTTGATGCCTTACCTTTACCCACATCACGGTACATGACATCTATAAAGACACCACAGTTCCAAAGTAGGGGGTGAGTACTAAAACTCATTAGGTTTTCCCCAAATGACTTCCCTACACACGCCACTAGGATAAAACCGTTAGCACATTTATATAAAATAATTTATATAAAATAATCAAAAGTGAAATCATTAACATAAGACAACCACACCCTTACCAAGCCATTCCACCCAAACCAAACCACCAAGGGAAATCCAAACAAACATTCCATAAGCTATTCTCTTACTCACATATTAGCACAAAAATTCCATCTTGCAAAACAATGCACAATAACAACCAAAACAACCAAATGGTGGCACTTCTGTCCAACCTGTTCACCCATTTACAATTAGTGGAACTTCTCGTCCACTTATACTTTAATGGTGGCCCTTCCATACACTATCTATACCCTTAATTATAGTGGTACTTCCCACCCACTTCCACATGACATTTAAAACAATCCAAACCAAGATCACAACCACATGCAATCAACCAATTCCATTTCATATTAATCCACTTCAATAAATCACCCATTTATTGAAAACCATTTTCCATGCCAAACAAAATTTCATTAAAACAAACATTTTATTGAAAACCATTTCCATCAATAATTTTCACAAATTAACCATAGAATCCCATTTTAAAATCTCCATTTTAAAATGAACAGTAAAAACATTTCACCATGAAACCCCATTTTTTCCCAAAAACCCCCAAATGGATTTACAACCAAAATCACACATCATCACACAATTAATTTCCATCACAATGAATTAATTGTAACATGTAACTATTAGTTAATCCCAAGTTGAGTCAGGAGAGAAGCCACCTACCTTTAGGGTTTCGGTGAACTTGGTCCACAACCAACCGCACCTCCAATCCGGCGAACGCACCACCGCAACCTCTCTAGATCACTTTCCATAACATCCACAAGCCTTAATATTATCAACCAAGGCAACCCCAACCCTATATCTACACACAACAAGTGTAGATCTAGAAAACCAAGAAAAAGATGGATGTAGATCTAGAGGAAAACATAATAGAAACAAGAGGAGAGACTTACCCGAGAGAAACCACCTTGAATCCACCTTGAAACACCTTTGAATCGCTTCCAAAACATGTGGGAGAGCCCCTCCAACCCTTGAGAACCAAAAATCCCAAGTGAGGCTCGAGTGGGAGGAAGAGAGGAGTGAAATGAGGCAATCCTGAGTGAGCCTAAGTTTTAAAACCCTAAATTTAAGTGGCCGCACGGTTAGCCCATACGGTTTGGAAAACCGTGCGCTAACCGTGTGCACGCCACTGCCTCAAGAGCCAGAGTCCGCATGGTTTCCTTGCACAGTTTGGAAAACCATACGCAGGCCATGCGGAGCCTACTGTCTCCCCCTGCATGGTTTCCTAGAGAATTTTCACGGTTTACACAAACTGTGCTCAAACCGTGCACCCCTTTAAAAGCCTCCAAACTCATCCAAAACCATTCCAAACACTCCCAACCTCTTCCCAACTCATCCCATGCACTTTAAACACATAAAAATGCGTAAACAAAGGCTACATAACTCAAACCAGGGGTGCTACATGTATCAAGAAAGTATTGTAAAGTTAATTTCAAAGCTTCCCATTGATTCATTTTACTTCTGATTTAGATCTAGGAATTTCTTATCCATTTCTGTTCACATAAAATGGGGAAATATTTATTGAAAAATATTCCCCCTAAACTCTTCCCACTCCATAGAATCAATATCCATTCTTGGATTCATGTTTTTAATCAGTTTCCACCACTAATAAGCTTCTTTTAATAATCGGTATACTACCAGGGTTACTTTCTCTATATCCTAAAAATATAGTATAGAAAATATCTTTTCTATAGAGCTTATCCATTTTTTATCAATCAATGGGTTGGTAGATCCACTAAAAGAACGTGGTCATTAACGCCTGAAGGAATCAATGGCAAGCTTTTTCATTTGAGTTTAATCTGTTCTCTCAACTTGATTCAAGCTATTATTCATAACTCTAGTTAGTTGATTCATCATCCTCATGAATTTTTTAAAAAAAATTGACACACACATCATTAAATCATGCCAAATTTTAATTATTTATAAAACTCATACTTACTATAGTATAGAAGTTTATAGGGTCAAACCCAAGGGAAGGATTTGTACCAAGTTATTAAAAATAAGACCCACTGTAAACAGTGGGTGAAAATCTTTTTTAGTTTTGAGAGTGGGATCTACTAGCGATGAGATAGATGACCTACCATTGTATGAATTCCAATGGTGGCTAATGACTCACCATTGGATGAAGTCAAATAGTGGAAGACCAAAAACAAGACAGGGCCACTGTAAATAGTAGTCAAAAACTCTTTTTATTTTTATATTTATTATGGAAAAATAGGAATTGAAACATTGATTTAACTATAGGATATGGGTAATAGAGTTTAACAAGAAGGAACAATGGAAATTATGATCAAAATAGAGGAACAATTTGAGGGAAAACAATCAAGATATATACTCAGGGGAAATTAACACTAATTGGGTTGAATGGATATCTTCATTTACTTAAAACTTATTGAATTTTCAAATATTAAAAAGGGTTTGGTTAATCTCTCTCTCTAAGATATTAACACGCCGATTGATGGTTCTTGAAGTTTTCCACTTCAAGAAACACCAAAAGAGAAAAGGAATTAAAAGAAAAAGTCATCATAAGTGATCTCCTCAATCGTTTCTGAAGTTTTGAATTTGAAAAAGAGAGGTGTAAAACAATTTTAATGATTCCAAAATTGATCTCACCGATCAATTCTAAAATTTGAAAAGGAACAAAGTGAAGAAGTAAAGATAAAAACCCAGTATGTTATAAATCCCCCAAATAAGAGAAATTAGCCAAAAATCATATTCAATTCAAGTAGAAAATTTTTCAATTAAAATTGAAAGAAAGAAAGAACATGAGAGAAGAGGTATCCCCTAAAATATTGACTATAATTTGTGCTAATCCAACTCTATTCTTCTCCTCCTCAATCTTCAGGTCTCCAAATCTCTTTCAATCTCCTCCTGATCTCTGAAAATCAATAATGTGTATGTGTTCGCCACTTTTGTAGTTTTACTCCTCAATTAAACTTCATCATTAATTGATTCATCACCATAATTGTATGCCAACTCATCTATATATCCTCCAAGTCACTAAACTTGTGACACCTTCCTATACTTGATTTAACTACTAGTGACTTTAGCAATTCCCTTCTAGAAGAATCCGCGGAAGCTCTGTTAAAGATGAATATTGTAACGCCCCGACCCCAGCTACCTAGAGTCGGTGCATTATTACATAACATTGGCATGATCACAAGAAAGATAAAATCCCGAAAGACCAATTGGTTTAGTAGCCTTGGAAACACTAGATATAATCATAAAGTTTTACATTACATTTCAAAATGAAAAACTACTACAACAACAAAGTCTTCATATCCACACTATTAACCCCTCATAATATCCCTGCAAGTCATTCATAATTTACTTCTTCACTACCTGGGAAAAATAAAACATAGAAAAGGGGTGAGCTCAAATGCCCAGTAAGGATAACAATATAGCGGAACATTCAAAATAAGCATAAACATTTAAGGCAATGAATTACTAAAACAAAAGCCTTTTAAAATTGAACTTCAACATAGTATGGCAAAAGTAAAATGAAATAATGCCATTTAATTATTCACATGGATATTCTACTAATCGAATAATCACATGCAATATCAATAACCACTTTCATAATGTTGGAATGCATAATGCCAGACTATCATAACCACATAGCCAAGGCCTCGTGCCAAGACTACAAATAAGATTTTGTCAAGGCCTTGTGCCAAGACACTAGTTTGTCTCATGAGACCTACCGATACATCGAGGAGCTATAGCGGGCTCCACCCGTCACTTATTAAGTCCAATGCATTCCCATATGAAAAGGTTTAAACATAACATAAACATTCGTATTAAAACTAGCATACGAAATGTCAATACTTTCACCATAAACTATGAATGGTATAAAAATAGCACATCCACAGTCAAACATATCACAAAACCTTCAATACAATATAGAAGTTTTGTATCATAATAAATCAACTTCAAATAATCTTAAAATCCATCAAAGGATGTTGACATAGATGAAATCAAAATTCTTTTAAAAGAAATATCTCCTTTTATTTTGAAATCATTTAAGATCCATATAAAATAAAACATTTTCTTTGAAAATATTCTTATAAGCTTGTAAGGGAAGCTTTGAATATTTTATAACGGCGTAAAATAACCGCACCCGCCGTATAAGTTAAAAAAAACATTCTTACCTCAATTCTGTCGAAAAGGTTAAAAAGGACCTTGTTTTAAAAACGATGGAAAGATTCCTTTATAAACCTCTTATAAAAAGTCAAACAAGGGTATAAATGACTTTAACCCATATTCTTGTAAATAGTAAAAATGTTTTGAAATACATTTTTAAGAAACATGGATGTGGATGATAAAGATATCCCAGTAGATTATTACGTATAAACAACCTCGGATAATGAAGAGATTGTGAAATAACCCTTACCTTGTACTTTTCCTTTGTTGGGGTCGGTTAACCTCCTGTATAATGGTGAAATAATTGTTATTAAATTATACAAGAATCATATACATTAATATGATATCATATATGATCTTTTAACATTGCTTTATTAATAATATCTTAGTATTATCGTCGTTTCAGGTGATAATCGATTCGTTCTTCTTAAATGTTTGGTTACGTAAGACATGTTTGTAATGGATAGATTAAATCTTATTCATAATCAGAATGATATTAACATTATTTTTAACCCTAAAATGAGAATAAGACTTGAATGGATACGATGGAGGATGGATCTCACCGCGTTCGTGGAGACGGTAGTCCGTACGTACGCACGAACGCTACTTCCATTTAATTTTTATTCTAAAAGAATTGAATCCAAATGATACATAGGTATATTACTATTCCAGTATAATATAATATTTTATATATGTTACTTAATTTCATTAACACCATCCTTTATACGTTCCATGTGTGGTATGAACGAGTCATATCATTTTAAGGGGGCGGTAGTCCGCACTTCCTCAAATGAAATTATCGTATGTATATACAACATGAAACGAATAATGGTATGAAATAAAATGGAATTACAGAAGCTTATATATAAAATATATATCATTAATATCATATTTAATTATAGTTCCATCATAATGGCCACCATGAGAGGCGGTAAGATGTATTTGAACAATCATCGTTTCGTGAGGCGTTAGTTTGCCATCCACAGAAACATTATGTTCATCATCCATTAGATGGAGTTGTGTGTATGTGTAGTTTGAATCCTTATTATAACAACATCCTAGTATATTGAGGATACTGGTGTTGTTACAAAAGAAAGGAAATAAAAAGAGTTTGGGGGTTGGAGAAGCAAAATAAAGGAAAATAATTTAAGAGAAATCGTTACCTTTAATTTAGGTAACTCACTTTGGTTGGAACCAAAGGACTTCTTGAAATGATTTCTTCCTAAGGGGAAGCTTCAAGGAGGAGTAGAGGGATGTGGGGAGCTTAGTTGGGCAGAGTTTGGACGAGCCAAGTGGCTTGAGAGGTGTGAGGAATGAGTAGAGGTGGTCTCCTTTTATAAGGGAGAAGAGGGGCTCTTTAGGAAAGAGTGAAAGTATTACTTTATAATATAATTATATTCGGTTTATAATGGTCCAAAAATAATTGAGGTCGAAGATAAGATGACTAATATTCTAAATAACATCAACCAATAATAATTTTACAGGTTTTAGATAATATTTTAATCATTATAATCTTATTTATTTAAATGATTTATTAATGAGGTAAACATTGCATCATTATTGTGTCATTAATAATTTAAATTATTTGATGTATAAAAATTATAAATAAAATATAATTATGTAGGAAATCTTTTTAGCTTTCTAATGAATATTTATAATCGAAAATCCAACATGTATAACCCTATGTAAAAATTGTTCTTCTAAAAGATGTAAGCTTATGCCATTTTTATTTTTATTTTAGCTTTATTAATATAAAGTGTCCCTACCACATACAAGTGGCTCCAAGGGGTCCCCAAATTGACCCAAGGATGATCATGGTCGGGTATGTGTCCACCAATAAGGTTAGGACACGTTTTAGGGTAATTTTGTATTATTATAATATTATTTTTTAACCCTTATTTACCGGATTTACCCTTTAACCATGGTAAATAAAATATTTACCACAGTAACTATTCAAAATGTCTAAAAATAAAAGTTACCTATTTACACAATTTGAACATCCTGATTCCAAATATGGAATCCATTTTCCTAAATTCAAAACACAGAAGTGGCAGAAATTAATTTAAAATTAATTCCCGCTGTGAAAACAAAAAGCGTGTTTTTAAGAGATAATAACTATCAAAAGATTGACACTTGTTTATGTTCGGTTTAATTGTAAAATTATGTCCAATGACCAACATTATATTAAATGGTAAAAATATATTCTAAATATACTTTAAAACCACTCAAATTCATAATTTATCACTATTAATTATTTTGGTTAAAAAAGTTGTTTTTAATTAAAATTTAGTAATTTTCACTATTCATCAAAATATTAAAGTTATCCGAAAAGTACCAAAATTTCACCCTAGGCTAATTTCAATATTCCGAATCCAAAAATGAAGTCCATTTTGAAATATAAAATATATATGATTTCAAAAAGTAGGTATTACTATTCACAACGGCTAGTTTAATTAGTTGTGGTGTGTGTTAGAACTCGAGGTTGCGTACAACACACGCTATCGATTATTCGAAGGGAAACGTACCGTGGAAGTTTGGGGTGTTACATTCTCCCCTCCTTCAAATAATTGCGTCCTCGCAATTTCTAGGGTATTACTGCATAAAAAGACTCGGGTGGTTCTTCATCATAAGTTCCTCGGGTTCCCACGTTGCCTCTTCCATCTTATGATTTCTCCACAAAACTTTTACCAGACGCATCGTCCGGTTTCTCAGTACTTGTTCTCTCGTATCAAGAATCTTGACGGGCTCTTCGTAATAAGACAGATCGGGTTCCAGTTCTAATTCCTCATAGGTGAGTACATGCATTGGGTCAGGCATGTATTTTCTCAACAGAGATACGTGGAACACATCGTGAACTTTGGAGAGACTTGGCGGCATTGCCAATCGGTAAGCTACAGCCCCAATTCGTTCTAGAATTTCGAAAGGTCCGATATACCTGGGACTCAATTTACCTTTCTTACCAAAACGTATGACTCCCTTCCACGGAGATACCTTCAGAAAAACATGATCACCGACTTGAAATTCCAAATCCTTCCTTCGATTATCAGCATAGCTCTTCTGCCTACTTTGAGCTGCTTTGATGTGATTTTGGATTACCTTCACCTTTTCCACCGTTTCCTCCACCAGTTCTGGGCCTACAAGTTTTCTTTCACCAACGTCATCCCAACAGGTGGGTGTACGACATCTCTTTCCGTATAACGCTTCATATGGTGCCATCTGAATACTTGAATGGAAGCTATTGTTATAGGAAAATTCTACCAGTGGTAAATATTGATCCCACATACCCTGAAAGTCAAGTGAGCAAGATCTCAACATGTCTTCTAAGGTTTGAATAGTCCGTTCTGATTGTCCATCTGTCTGAGGGTGGTAAGCAGTGCTCAAATGAAGTTCAGTATCTAGGGATTTCTGAAGACTTTTCCAAAATCTTGAAGTAAAACTGGGATCACGATCAGAAACAATCGATAGGGGTACTCCATGAAGTCTCACAACTTCATTAATGTATAGTCTTGCTAGACGTTCCAGGGGTAGATCTTCTCTTATAGCAAGAAAATGTGCTGACTTGGTAAGACGATCAACAATAACCCATATTGCATCGTTCCTTCTAGGAGTCTTCGGTAGCCCCATGACAAAGTCCATCGTAATATTGTCCCATTTCCACTCCGGTATAGGAAGAGGTTGCATGACTCCTCCAGGCTGTTGCCTTCCAGCTTTCACTTGTTGACAAACCATACATCTTGACACAAAATCAGCAATCTCCCTCTTCATATTGTCCCACCAAAAATGATCTTTCAAATCTCTATACATTTTGGTGCTCCCAGGGTGTATAGAGAAATTGGAACTATGAGCATCATCCAGCAATTCCCTTTTTAGATCAGGTATATTGGGAACACAAAGTCTCTTCCCGAATTTCAAAATTCCATCTTCATACACAAAGTCTCTCAATCTCCCATCATTCACAGCTTTAATCTTCTTTTGGAATTCTTCATCATTGGTCTGAGAACTCTTAATCCTTTCTAGTAAAGATGGTTTGGCAACCATTTGAAAAAGCATTGATGTTTCACCTTCCCTGGTTATTCCCATGTCCATCTTCACTATATCCATGAAAATTGGATCCCTTTCAATTCTCATCATGTTCAGAACTCCATGGTCTTTTCTGCTCAAAGCATCTGCTACTTTTTTTGCTTTCCCCGGGTGGTAGTGTATCGTACAATCATAATCCTTGAGTAATTCAAGCCATCTCCTTTGCCTCATGTTGAGTTCTTTTTGTGAGAAAATATACTTCAAACTCTTGTGATCAGTATAAATCTCACATTCTTCACCATAGAGGTAGTGCCTCCATATCTTCAAAGCAAAGATCACTGCTGCTAACTCGAGATCATGAGTAGGATAGTTTTGTTCATGAATTTTCAACTGTCGTGATGCATAGGCAATAACTCTATCATTCTGCATAAGGACACAGCCAAGTCCTTTCTTCGATGCATCACTATAAATAACGAACCCATCATTCCCCGATGGTAAAGTCAATATAGGAGCATTGACTAATCTTCTCTTCAGTTCTTCGAAACATTCTTCACACTCTTTTGTCCAAACAAATTTAACCCCTTTACGTGTGAGCTTCGTTAATGGGTTATCCAATCGGGCAAAATTCTGGACGAAACGTCGATAATAACCTGCCAAACCAATAAAACTGCGTACCTCAGTTATACTCGTAGGTGCTGGCCATTCTTGGATTGCTTTGGTCTTAGAAGGATCAAAAGAGATTCCATCTTTAGAGACAATATGGCCAAGAAAAGAAATCTCCTGAAGCCAGAATTCACACTTGCTAAAATTCCCATATAATTCATGCCTCCTAAGAGTCTTCAAGATAATGCGCAAGTGATTTTCATGATCTTCGTAGGTTTTGGAGTATAGCAAGATATCATCAATAAATACCACCACAAATTCATCGAGATACTCCTTGAAAACTCTATTCATCAAATCCATGAATACAGAGGGTGCATTAGTCAATCCAAACGGCATTACAGTAAACTCGTAATGCCCGTACCTGGTTCGAAATGCTGTCTTCGGAATGTCTTCCTTCTTCACACACAACTGATGGTATCCAGATCGAAGGTCAATCTTTGAAAAGTATTGAGCTCCATGCAGTTGGTCAAATAAATCATCAATACGAGGTAGGGGATACTTGTTCTTTATCGTTATAGCATTGATCTCCCTGTAGTCGATACATAACCTCATAGATCCATCTTTCTTTTTAACAAAAAGAACAGGGGCTCCCCATGGAGAAACACTAGGGCGAATAAATCCCTTATTACTCAATTCCTCTAGTTGTTTCTTTAGTTCGACTAACTCTACAGTGGACATTCTATAAGGGGTCTTCGATATAGGCCTTGATCCAGGAATCAAATCAATGGAAAACTCAACTTCTCGTTCTGGAGGATGTCCAGGTAAATCTTCCGGAAATACATCTACAAATTCTTTCACAACAGGTACATCCTCTATTTGAACATTCCTTTCCTCACCGATAGTTACTTCATTCTCTTCCTCCCCAATAATTGAATTTAGTTGAGCTACTAGGGGTGGATCTAAATAAGAATTAGGTGGTGACGATTCTGCTCTAAAAATAAGGTGTTCCTTATCATTATCATCAAGAATCGTAACCTCTTTCTTCTTACAATAAATCTTCGCATCATAGTCTGAAAGCCAGTCCATACCGGGGATTATATCAAACTCAATCATAGGTATGACGATGAGATCAGCAGATAAAGAAAATTTATGTGCTCTAATGGGGACTGATTCACAAAACTTTGTTGCAACGATACTTCCCTTAGGAGTTTTAACTGACAACTCCCTTATTAAATCAAATTGGAAATATCTAATTTTCTTAGAAAACTGGGAAGATATGAAACAATGCGATGATCCAGAATCAAATAATTCATTTTCTAAACTTGAGGAAACCATTAAATTACCTGCCACCACATCTTTCGGAGCTTCTACCTCTGCAGTAGTGATAGCATAAGCCTGGCCTTGATCCCTTGGCCTTTTCTGAGGTAAGTTCTCCTGACGCTTAGGGCATGCATTTGCATAATTCCCCATCTCCCTGCAATTGTAGCACTGAACGTTGGTAGCTTCCTTCTTCCCCTTGCAATCATGAGCTTGGTGGCCTTTTTCACCACACTTGTAACAGACTCCCATTCCCTTCAAGCAAGTACCAGGATGTTTCTTCCCACATTTACCACAAGATGGATATTCAACCTTTCCCTTCTTCCCCTTATTTCCATTCCCAGATTGATCAGCAGGTCTCTTCTTCTCTTGCTTTGCTTTAAAGTCATAAGACTTAGAGAATTCCTTTTCGGTCTTGATAGCACATGAGACAATGTCTTCGTACGATGAAAAGGATTGTGAGACTAATGCTCGACGGAGAAATGGTTTTAACCCATCAAAGAAACGATCAATATTACTTCTTGGGTTACAAATATAATCACCAGCGTACCTCGCTAACCTTGTAAAGTTAGCCTCATACTTTGTGACATTCTCATCCTCATTTTGTCTCAGACTCAGAAATTGTCTTTCCATATCTGCTCGATGGTCGCGAGGGAAGTATTTTTCTAAAAACAGATCTTTGAACTCCCTCCATTCCATATTTGATACTTCATCATCTTCCTTCATGTTCTGAATCAATGACCACCATTGATCAGCATCTCCAGTGAGGCGGTAAACTGCCATGATAACTTTTTCCCTTTCACTGCTCCCCAAAGCCTGAAATATTTTCTCTAGGGAAAATATCCATTGCTCAGCTACTAAGGGATTTGTATTCCCATTGAACGTTGGTGGTTGTTGCCTCATGAATCGATCTAACATTGATCCTCCATGCTGTGGATCAGGGTGCTCCATACAGGTAAGGTTATTATTCATAACCTGAGTAAGTTGTCCCAGTATGGTGATTAGCTGATCAGCACCAGTTGCATCACCAGCCCCACTATAATTATCTTGAGCAGGAGGGCAATCCCTACATGGAGTGCGTGCATTGATACGGTTTCCATTTCTTCCACTAGGCGCCATTTCTAAACAATGGCATAAACTAGATCAGTTTATGAATCAAAATACATAATCCCATACTTATAAAACACTTAACATAAATTGAACTATTTATGGATATAATCCATAATCATAAAAATGTTTTCTTTGAGGAAGTATATACTCATAAACCCTTCATAATGATTTGTAAAGATAGTGAGAGTTATCCTAAGCATATCCCCCGGGAGTGTCGTAACCAAGAGTGCAGCAAGGCCCGTTGTCGTGCACCAGTTCCCCTTCGAGTCTAGCTCAACGCGGTGTTTTTGGGTTTTACCCCTAGGTACATCTGTGCCAGAGCCGCCTCTACCTGCTCGTATCTAGACAGGGATGTATTGCTCGGAAAACTCACAAAATCTCTACAATACCAAAATTCTAGGAAGTTCTTCTATACTAATCCGCAAAGTTCATCTTAGGTCTACGTGCTCTAATCAGAGTTTATCTAAATCTAGTTTCCAAGGTTTGTACTAAACTTCCTCTGATACCAACTGTAACGCCCCGACCCCAGCTACCTAGAGTCGGTGCATTATTACATAACATTGGCATGATCACAAGAAAGATAAAATCCCGAAAGACCGATTGGTTTAGTAGCCTTGGAAACACTAGATATAATCATAAAGTTTTACATTACATTTCAAAATGAAAAACTACTACAACAACAAAGTCTTCATATCCACACTATTAACCCCTCATAATATCCCTGCAAGTCATTCATAATTTACTTCTTCACTACCTGGGAAAAATAAAACATAGAAAAGGGGTGAGCTCAAATGCCCAGTAAGGATAACAATATAGCGGAACATTCAAAATAAGCATAAACATTTAAGGCAATGAATTACTAAAACAAAAGCCTTTTAAAATTGAACTTCAACATAGTATGGCAAAAGTAAAATGAAATAATTCCATTTACTTATTCACATGGATATTCTACTAATCGAATAATCACATGCAATATCAATAACCACTTTCATAATGTTAGAATGCATAATTCCAGACTATCATAACCACATAGCCAAGGCCTCGTGCCAAGACTACAAATAAGATTTTGTCAAGGCCTTGTGCCAAGAAACTAGTTTGTCTCATGAGACCTACCGATGCATCGAGGAGCTATAGCGGGCTCCACCCGTCACTTATTAAGTCCAATGCATTCCCATATGAAAAGGTTTAAACATAACAAAAACATTCGTATTAAAACTAGCATACGAAATGTCAATACTTTCACCATAAACTATGAATGGTATAAAAATAGCACATCCACAGTCAAACATATCACAAAACCTTCAATACAATATAGAAGTTTTGTATCATAATAAATCAACTTCAAATAATCTTAAAATCCATCAAAGGATGTTGACATAGATGAAATCAAAATTCTTTTAAAAGAAATATCTCCTTTTATTTTGAAATCATTTAAGATCCATATAAAATAAAACATTTTCTTTGAAAATATTCTTATAAGCTTGTAAGGGAAGCTTTGAAGATTTTATAACGGCGTAAAATAACCACACCCGCCGTATAAGTTAAAAAAAACATTCTTACCTCAATTCTGTCGAAAAGGTTAAAAAGGACCTTGTTTTGAAAACGACGGAAAGATTCCTTTATAAACCTCTTATAAAAAGTCAAACAAGGGTATAAATGACTTTAACCCATATTCTTGTAAATAGTAAAAATGTTTTGAAATACATTTTTAAGAAACATGGATGTGGATGATAAAGATATCCCAGTAGATTATTACGTATAAACAACCTCGGATAATGAAGAGATTGTGAAATAACCCTTACCTTGTACTTTTCCTTTGTTGGGGTCGGTTAACCTCCTGTATAATGGTGAAATAATTGTTATTAAATTATACAAGAATCATATACATTAATATGATATCATATATGATCTTTTAACATTGCTTTGTTAATAATATCTTAGTATTATCGTCGTTTCAGGTGATAA
Source organism: Viscum album (assembly GCA_963277665.1). NCBI lineage: Eukaryota > Viridiplantae > Streptophyta > Magnoliopsida > Santalales > Viscaceae > Viscum > Viscum album. The sequence goes on from OY728136.1 coordinate 618,186,260, forward strand.
TCGATTCGTTCTTCTTAAATGTTTGGTTACGTAAGACATGTTTGTAATGGATAGATTAAATCTTATTCATAATCAGAATGATATTAACATTATTTTTAACCCTAAAATGATAATAAGACTTGAATGGATACGATGGAGGATGGATCTCACCGCGTTCGTGGAGACGGTAGTCCGTACGTACGCACGAACGCTACTTCCATTTAATTTTTATTTTAAAAGAATTGAATCCAAATGATACATAGGTATATTACTATTCCAGTATAATATAATATTTTATATATGTTACTTAATTTCATTAACACCATCCTTTATACGTTCCATGTGTGGTATGAACGAGTCATATCATTTTAAGGGGGCGGTAGTCCGCACTTCCTCAAATGAAATTATCGTATGTATTTACAACATGAAACGAATAATGGTATGAAATAAAATGGAATTACAGAAGCTTATATATAAAATATATATCATTAATATCATATTTAATTATAGTGTCATCATAATGGCCACCATGAGAGGCGGTAAGATGTATTTGAACAATCATCGTTTCGTGAGGCGTTAGTTTGCCATCCACAGAAACATTATGTTCATCATCCATTAGATGGATTTGTGTGTATGTGTAGTTTGAATCCTTCTTATAACAACATCCTAGTATATTTAGGATACTGGTGTTGTTACAAAAGAAAGGAAATAAAAAGAGTTTGGGGGTTGGAGAAGCAAAATAAAGGAAAATAATTTAAGAGAAATCGTTACCTTTAATTTAGGTAACTCACTTTGGTTGGAACCAAAGGACTTCTTAAAATGATTTCTGCCTAATGGGAAGCTTCAAGGAGGAGTAGAGGGATGTGGGGAGCTTAGTTGGGCAGAGTTTGGACGAGCCAAGTGGCTTGAGAGGTGTGAGGAATGAGTAGAAGTGGTCTCCTTTTATAAGGGAGAAGAGGGGCTCTTTAGGAAAGAGTGAAAGTATTACTTTATAATATAATTATATTCGGTTTATAATGGTCCAAAAATCATTGAGGTCGAAGATAAGATGACTAATATTCTAAATAACATCAACCAATAAGAATTGGACAGGTTTTAGATAATATTTTAATCATTATAATCTTATTTATTTAAATGATTTATTAATGAGGTAAACATTGCATCATTATTGTGTCATTAATAATTTAAATTATTTGATGTCTAAAAATTATAAATAAAATATCATTATGTAGGAAATCTTTTTAGATTTCTAATGAATATTTATAATCGAAAATCCAACATGTATAACCCTATGTAAAAATTGTTCTTCTAAAAGATGTAAGCTTATGCCATTTTTATTTTTATTTTAGCTTTATTAATATAAAGTGTCCCTACCACATACAAGTGGCTCCAAGGGGTCCCCAAATTGACCCAAGGATGCTCATGGTCGGGTATGTGTCCACCAATAAGGTTAGGACACGTTTTAGGGTAATTTTGTATTATTATAATATTATTTTTTAACCCTTATTTACCGGATTTACCCTTTAACCATGGTAAATAAAATATTTACCACAGTAACTATTCAAAATGTCTAAAAATAAAAGTTACCTATTTACACAATTTGAAAATCCTGATTCCAAATATGGAATCCATTTTCCTAAATTCAAAACACAGAAGTGGCAGAAATTAATTTAAAATTAATTCCCGCTGTCAAAACAAAAAGCGTGTTTTTAAGAGATAATAACTATCAAAAGATTGACACTTGTTTATGTTCGGTTTAATTGTAAAATTATGTCCAATGACCAACATTATATTAAATGGTAAAAATATATTCTAAATATACTTTAAAACCACTCAAATTCATAATTTATCACTATTAATTATTTTGGTTAAAAAAGTTGTTTTTAATTAAAATTTAGTAATTTTCACTATTCATCAAAATATTAAAGTTATCCGAAAAGTACCAAAATTTCACCCTAGGCTAATTTCAATATTCCGAATCCAAAAATGAAGTCCATTTTGAAATATAAAATATATATGATTTCAAAAATTAGGTATTACTATTCACAACGGCTAGTTTAATTAGTTGTGGTGTGTGTTAGAACTCGAGGTTGCGTACAACACACGCTATCGATTATTCGAAGGGAAACGTACCGTGGAAGTTTGGGGTGTTACAAATATAGACCAGAACTCTACTTTGATTTTGTATGGTAAAACAAAACATAAATTAAATTATTATTAATGTGGTTTAAATAAATAAATCTTTAGTAATTTTAAAAAAAATTATACAAAACTTATTAATGAAAAGTTATAAATATATTAATTACTTTAGTTATTTATATTAATAAATATATTTACATAAATAATTATATTAAAATTATTATAATTATATTTTTATAAATATAAATGTATTAACATTATTATTTTTATTATAAAATTTAAATAATTATGTTTATTAATTTATAATGATTTAAATTTAATTACTATATTATACAATTATATTTAATAATATTATTATTAAGTAATAATTTAATTATTATTATTTTATTTTATTTATTAATTTATTTTATTTATTGTTATTATTATTTGTATTTAAAAAATCTTAAACCTAACTCATTGTGGATTCTTTTGTAAGCCATAGTGGGTTTCCTCTTCAACGGTAGAGGAGCGTTGCCTTTCTTCTCTTATTTCCTGCTTAGTGTCGGCTTAATCCAGAGCGGCTTAGCTCGATTTGAGGTCTCCTTCATCAAGGTTTCGAGCGGAGCTCCTTCAAAAATGGTGACTGGATTGAATTCAATTGATATCGGTAGAGGCTCTAGTTGGAATGTGCAAGGGTGAGTCTACATCAATCGACTCAGTCGGTAGTGTTATACTAAACTACAAGCATTTTCAGCTTCAATTGATCTCGATAGTGGCTCCAATTGGCATCGGTGAGGTTGATCATCCGGTGGTGTTAGATCAGCTCGGGTTCATTTAGGTGGTTTTAGATTTTCAGGCGGTCCAATTTTTAGGTGGTCTACAGTAGTATGATTTTATGGTCAAGAAATAGTGGAAGCAGGAGATGTCACCAATAGAAGGTGATGCTCGGATTGACGGTGGCACACCTCAATGGTGGGTTGAGCTACAAAGAGAAGAAGATAAATGGTGGGTTGTGATCCACTGGTGGGTTAGGAACTCTGGAAAAGGGTTGTGTGGATGGTGGGTCATGGGATTCATTGTTCTGTTCTACCTAACGGTGGGTTGGTTTGGATGAGGTTTGAATTGGTGGAAGGAGCATCAGCGGAGGGTGGTCCTCTGGCGGCCAGTGGTGATGCAACAGGGAACATTAGGTGAAAAGGGAGTCGTCGTTGGGTGATAATGGTGACTCAGGGGAGTCACTGTAACACCCCGAGCTTCCACGGTACGCTTCTCATTCAATAATGCAATAGCTTGCATTGTACGCAACTTCGAGTTCTAAAACACCGCGACTAATCAAAGTAGCCGTTATGAATAGTAATAACCACTTTTTAAAATTATAGAAATTTTATATTTCAAAATGGACTTCATTTTTGGATTCGGAATATCGAAATTAGCCTATGTTGAATTTTTGGTATTTTTCTGAGAACTTCTAATTTTTATGAATAGTGAAAAATACTTTAAAACAACTTTTTTAATAAAAATAATTTATTGTGATAAATTATACTATTTAGTGGTTTTAAGGTATAATTAGAATATATTTTTACCATTTTATCCAATGGTGGTCATTAGAATTAATTTAACATTGAAAATGGACATAAACAATTGCCAATCTTTTGATATAAATTGTTTCTTAAAAACACGCTATTTGTCGTAACAGCGGGAATTAATTATAAAATTAATTAATGCAACTTATATGTTTGGAATTTTATAAAATAGACATCATTTTTGAATTTGGAATATCAATTATAGCTTAGGGTGAAATTTTGGCCTTGTTCTGAAAAACTTCAATTTTTGATGAATAGTGAAACCACTAAGTGGTAGTTAAATAACTGATTTTTCGTTTAAATGAAATATTACCACTTCTGTGATTTGATTTTCAAAAATCCGACATACATGGTTGTCATTAAGAAGTAAAATGTGGTTCAATGAGATTAAAATAATTTTTTGGTGAATAGTACTTTTAAGTTCTTAATCGCGATTAGAGGTAATTAGTGTAGTTTAAGGTACAAATAATGTTTTAATAATATGAGATGAGAATGACACTTGTCCTACTCCTATTGTATGAGTCATGGGCGACCAAGACAACCCATGGGTCAACTTGGGGACCCCATGGAGCCACTTTAGTTGGAAAATGACATTAATATATATTTATTTAATGTTAAAATTAAATTGACACATGCATGAGTTATTTTACTAAAACAGTTTTTAAGTGGGGTTACACAAGTCCAAATTTTGACTATAAATATTCATTAGAAATCTAAAAAGATTTCCTACATCATAGTATTTTGTTTATAATTTTTAGACATTAAATAAATTAAATTATTAATGACATCATTATGATGCAGCGATGACCTCATTATTTAACGATTTAAATAAAATGAGAAGATAATGCAAAATCCAAAGATTACACTTGTCCAAAGACTATTGTATGAGGAGATTTCTAAACCTTATCACCTTATCCTCGAATTATATAAGTGTGGGACCTTTAGAATCCGAAAATCATTGTGAAATAATATAACATTTCAATCTTTCCAAAAGTGCCCCTCCTCTCCACTTATAAAAGGCCCCCACCTCTCCCACCTCATTTACACTTTAAAGCCATTTGGCTCGGCCAACCTCTGCCCAAATACTCTCCCAACTTCCCCCTATTACTCCTAGAAGCCTTACTTTGGGCAGAACTCTTCCCAAGGAAGCCTTTGGCTCAAATCAAAAAGAGTTACCCGATTTTGAGGTAATGTCTTCTCTAATGTTGTTTTGTTTTATTTTTCTTCTCCAACCCCCTAAACTCCTTTTATTCATTTCTTTTGTAACAACACCAGTATCCTCAATATACTAGGATTTTGTTATAATAATTATTCGAGATAAACTTACACACACCTACATCTAATGGTTAAAGAACATACGGTTTCTGTGGATGGCGAATTTCTGCCTCACGAAACGATGATTGTCCAACACTCATATAACACCTTCAAAGGTGGACATTAAGATGTCACTATTTTTATATATGATATATAATATGTTTATTTTTTACTTATGCTTCTGTATTTCTCATTTATGGCATACTTTATGATTTCCATTATGGGTAAAACGCGATAATTTCATTTTAGGAAGTGCGGACTACCGCCCCCTCAAAGTGATTTGAATCGTTAATGCCATATGTGGGATGTATAAAGGATGGAGTAAATGGTATTATACACTATATTATACTGGAATTATATTATACATTTATATCATTATGATTTAGTTCCATTAAATATGAAATTGAAATGAAAGTAGCGTTCATGCGTACGTACGGCTTACCGTCTCCATGAACGGTGCATTTCATTTCTTACCTCTAAATGTTACGAAATATTATAAATGAATGTATATACTGGATATATAAGATATATATGACATCTAAATCATGAATATAATTCTGGATATAATGGATATTCTACCACATGAACAACTTGTAATTATAAGAAGTTTATTGTTGACTCAAGTTACCAAAGATCGACAAAACGATCGTTATTAACTTGAATAATTACATAATATTCATAACATTGTAATAAGTGATATAAAAAGGATAATGAAATTGAAAATGGTTCTTAATAAGGTAGATATTAACTCTAGTTTATTATTCAGGAGGTTAAAGAACGGTTGAGTCAAGTCGGACACAAGGTAAGGGAACTTCTTAACCCAATTTCTATTCTTTGGGTTAATCTCCTACTTTCCAATTATGTCATGATATTATTATGTATTATTTTGTATTTTTACTTTCTTTATGTGTACCTATAGTGAATACAAATAATATATCTATTTTATTTTAAAAATGATCTTTTTAAGGACTTCGTCTCAATCTCCTTTCATTGAGGCATATTTGGTTTTATACACAACTTTCTTTTATACGGTGTATAAACCCCTTTGACTTTTACGTTTATTCAAAAGGAATCTTTTTTATACGAAGCGTTTTACTAAACGACAAAAAGGGAATGTTTTTCTTTCCGTACTTATGCGGCGACAACGACTTCTCCACCACCGTGACCATTATTTGAGTTTCGGCTTCCTCTACAAACCATCATTTTTTTAATGAAAAATAAATACAAAGTTTTAACTTTCTTTTATTTTGGTATTTAAAATGGTTTTGAAAGCGTTTTTATTATATCAATGTGTTGTATTTATATCTTGTGATTGAAATGTGGAATGTTATGTTTCCTTTATGCATGTTTTATGTGATACGATTATGTTATGGTTTATGATATGTTTAAAACTATTCATATGAGGAATGCATTGGACTTAATAAGTGACGGGTGGAGCCCGCTATAGCTCCTCGATGCATCGGCAGGTCTCATGAGACAAACTAGTGTCTTGGCACGAGGCCTTGACAAAATCTTATTTGTGGTCTTGGCACGAGGCCTTGACTACGTGGTTATGATAGTCTGGCATTATGCCTTCCATCACTATGAAAGTGGTTATTGATATTTCATGTGATTATTCGACCAGTAGAATATCCATGTGAAGAAGTGAATGGCATTATCTCATTTAACTTTTGCCATATTATGTTGATGTTCAAGTTTAAAAGGCTTTTGTTTTAGTTATACATTGCCTTAAATGTTAATGTTTATTTATGAAAGCTTCTGCTATATTGTTAACCTTACTGAGCATCTGAGCTCACCCCTTTCAATGTTTTAATATTTTTCCAGGATGTGAAGAAGTATTTTATGAATGACCTACAGGGGTAGTCAGAAAGGGATATGATTGTGGACTATGAAGACCATGTTATTGTAGTTTGTTTACTTTTTGATGTAATGAAAGACTTATGAATGTATCTAGTGTTTCCAAGGCTACTAAACTAATCGGTCTTTCGAGACTTGATCTTTTGTGATCATGCCAATGTTACGAACTAATGCACCGACTCTGGGTAGCTGGGGTCGGGGCGTTACAGTTGGTATCAGAGGCAGTTTAGTACTAACCTTTTAAGCTAGATTTAGATAAACTCTGATTAGAGCACATAGACCTAAGATGAACTTTGAGGATTAGTATAGAAGAACTTCCTAGAATTTTGGTATTGTAGAGATTTTGTGAGTTTTCCGAGCAATACATCCCTGTCTGGATACGAGCAGGTAGAGGCGGCTCTGGCACAGATGTACCTAGGGGTAAAACCCGAAAACACCGCTTTGAGCTAGACTCGAATGGGAACTGGTGCACGACAATGGGCCTTGCTGCACTCTTGGTTACGACACTCCCGGGGGATATGCTTAGGATAATTCCCATTTTTTTACAAACCACTATGAAAGGTTATGAGTATATACTTCCTCAAATAAAACCTTTTTATGATTATGGATTATATCCATAAATAGTTCAATTTATGTAAAGTGTTTAACAAGTATGGAATTATGTATTTTGATTCATAAACTAATCTAGTTTATGCCATTGTTTAGAAATGGCGCCTAGTGGAAGGAATGGAAACCGTATCAATGCACGAACTCTGTGTAGGGATTGCCCTCCTGATCAAGATAATTATTGTGGATATGGAGATACAACTGGTGCTGATCAACTTAATACCATACTGGGACAACTCACTCAGGTTATGAATAATAACCTTACTCGTATGGAGCACCCTGATCCGCAACATGGAGGATCAATGTTAGATCGATTCATGAGGCAACAACCACCAACCTTCAATGGGAGTACAAATCCTATAGTATCTGAGCAATGGATAAATTCCTTAGAGAAAATATTCCATCCCTTGGGGAGTATCGAAAGGGAGAAGGTTGTCATGGCAGTTTACCGCCTCACTGGAGATGCCGATCAGTGGTGGTCGCTGATTCAAAACACAAAGGAAGATGATGACGTATCGAATATGGAATGGAGGGAGTTCAAAGATCTTTTCTTAGAAAAATACTTTCCTCGTGACCATCGAGCAGATATGGAAAGGCAATTTCTGAGTCTGAGGCAGAAGGAGGATGAGAATGTCGCAAAGTATGAGGCTAACTTTACAAGGTTAGCGAGGCATGCTGCCGATTATATACGTAACACAAGGAGTAAGATTGATCGTTTCTTTGATGGGTTAAAACCATTTCTCCGTCGAGCTTTAGTATCACAATCCTTCTCATCATACGAAGATATTGTCTCGTGTGCTATCAAGACAGAAAAGGAATTCTCTAAGTCTTATGACAACAAAGTAAAGCAAGAGAAGAAGAGAATGGTGGAACAAGAGACAGATAAAGGGAAAAAGGGAAAGAAGGATTTTCCATTATGTGATAATTGTGGGAAGAATCACCCTGGTACTTGCCTAAAAGGAATGGGAGTTTGTTATAAATGTGGAGAAAAGGGTCACCAGGCTCGTGATTGCAAGGGAAAGAAAGAGGCTGTCAAAGTTGAATGCTACAATTGTAGGGAAATGGGGCATTATGCAAATGAATGTCCTAAGTGTTAGGGAAACTTACCTCAGAAAAGGACAAGGGATCAAGGACAATCTTATGTTGTTACTACAGTTGAAGTAGAATAACTAATGTATTGGTGCTTTTGGACTCATGGATTATATTCTGGTTATTAGAATAATGTGATATATATATAAGGATTTTACTACAGTACTTTTTGATTTCAGTAAGGTTTTAATATGATGAAGGTAATTATATTTTTAGTATGTGACAATAAGAGAAACTTTACTTTGTTTGGGGAATCTGATAAATTGATTTTGGAATTTAGAGACCTTTTAGAGAAAGTCTGGATGGAGGTATTTTGGATAACTATTAAGGTTGGAATGGATTAAGTTGAACCATGGATAGTATTGTTTAATGTTAAATCATTTATGAAGATTATTTTTGGAATATTATGATACTATAGTTTTAGGAAAAGGACAACCTGCAGGGTGGGGCATAACCCGTCGCGTCGGACAAAGCTGCAGGAATCGAACCCACAACCATAGTGCGACAAGCCTTTATTTCCTACCACTAGCCTACAGGAAGTCCCTGGTTATTACAAAATATATTTACTAATATAAATGGTATGTGTTAACATTTTGAACCTTATACAATTAGGATAAATAGAATATTTTTGAGTTCCATTACCATTTGGAGTAAAAGTTGGGTTTGTGGTAAAAATTTATTAACGAATGAAAGTATACATAACAAGTATGTATATTCCCTTACGTTCTTAGTAAATCTCCTAAATAAATTCCTCCACATTATAAAAGGTAACTTAAAACAAAAATGTTGTCGGTTAACTTTTCCAACTGGGGATTCAATGACCATTTAACCAATCACAAGTTTGTGATTTTCTTGTGGTTAAACTTTCTCCTAATCTTGTTTTCTATAACTCTCCATCAGACCTTTATGGTTTATTTCTCCTCCATATCCATATTTTCATATAATCCTAGAATGGGCTATATCGGGTGACCTTTGTACTTACCCTGCTTTCTTTTAATGTTATATATTTATTAACCTTATTTCGGATGTGGGTTTTCCTCAAAGGTATTTTCTCTTTTCAACCTTTTATTTTCAAAGAAAAATTTCAAATTGCGAGGACGCAATTTATTGAATGAGGGGAGAATGTAACACCCCGAGCTTCCACGGTACGCTTCTCATTCAATAATGCAATAGCTTGCATTGTACGCAACTTCGAGTTCTAAAACACCGCGACTAATCAAAGTAGCCGTTATGAATAGTAATAACCACTTTTTAAAATTATAGAAATTTTATATTTCAAAATGGACTTCATTTTTGGATTCGGAATATCGAAATTAGCCTATGTTGAATTTTTGGTATTTTTCTGAGAACTTCTAATTTTTATGAATAGTGAAAAATACTTTAAAACAACTTTTTTAATCAAAATAATTTATTGTGATAAATTATACTATTTAGTGGTTTTAAGGTATAATTAGAATATATTTTTACCATTTTATCCAATGGTGGTCATTAGAATTAATTTAACATTGAAAATGGACATAAACAATTGCCAATCTTTTGATATAAATTGTTTCTTAAAAACACGCTATTTGTCGTAACAGCGGGAATTAATTATAAAATTAATTAATGCAATTTATATGTTTGGAATTTTGTAAAATAGACATCATTTTTGAATTCGGAATATCAATTATAGCTTAGGGTGAAATTTTGGCCTTGTTCTGAAAAACTTCAATTTTTGATGAATAGTGAAACCACTAAGTGGTAGTTAAATAACTGATTTTTCGTTTAAATGAAATATTACCACTTCTGTGATTTGATTTTCAAAAATCCGACATACATGGTTTTCATTAAGAAGTAAAATGTGGTTCAATGAGATTAAAATAATTTTTTGGTGAATAGTACTTTTAAGTTCTTAATCGCGATTAGAGGTAATTAGTGTAGTTTAAGGTACAAATAATGTTTTAATAATATGAGATGAGCATGACACTTGTCCTAATCCTATTTTATGAGTCATGGCCGACCAAGACAACCCATGGGTCAACTTGGGGACCCCATGGAGCCACTTTAGTTGGAAAATGACATTAATATATATTTATTTAATGTTAAAATTAAATTGACACAAACATGAGTTATTTTACTAAAACAGTTTTTAAGTGGGGTTACACAAGTCCAAATTTTGACTATAAATATTCATTAGAAAGCTAAAAAGATTTCCTACATCATAGTATTTTGTTTATAATTTTTAGACATTAAATAAATTAAATTATTAATGACATCATTATGATGCAGCGATGACCTCATTATTTAACGATTTAAATAAAATGAGAAGATAATGCAAAATACAAGGCTTACACTTGTCCAAAGCCTATTGGATGAGGAGATTTATAAACCTTATCACCTTATCCTATAATTATATAAGTGTGGGACCTTTAGAATCCGAAAATAATTGTTAAATAATATAACATTTCAATCTTTCCAAAAGTGCCCATCCTCTCCACTTATAGAAGGCCCCCACCTCTCCCACCTCATTTACACTTTAAATCCATTTGGCTCGGCCAACCTCTGCCCAAATACTCTCCCAAATTCCCCCTATTACTCATAGAAGCCTTAATTTGGGCAGAAATCTTCCCAAGGAAGCCTTTGGATCAAATCAAAAAGAGTTACCCGATTTTGAGGTAATGTCTTCTCTAATGTTGTTTTGTTTTATTTTTCTTCTCCAACCCCCTAAACTCTTTTTATTCATTTCTTTTGTAACAACACCAGTATACTCAATATACTAGGATGTTTTTATAAGAAGTATTCGAGCTACACTTACACACACCTACATCTAATGGTTAAAGAACATACGGTTTCTGTGGATGGCGAATTTCTGCCTCACGAAACGATGATTGTTCAACACTCATATAACACCTTCAAAGGTGGCCATTAAGATGTCACTATTTTTATATATGATATATAATATGTTTATGTTTTACTTATGCTTCTGTATTTCTCATTTATGGCATACTTTATGATTTCCATTATGGGTAAAACGCGATAATTTCATTTTAGGAAGTGCGGACTACCGCCCCCTCAAAGTGATTTGAATCGTTAATGCCATATGTGGGATGTATAAAGGATGGAGTAAATAGTATTATACACTATATTATACTGGAATTATATTATACATTTATATCATTATGATTTAGTTCCATTAAATATGAAATTGAAATGAAAGTAGCGTTCATGCGTACGTACGGCTTACCGTCTCCATGAACGGTGCATTTCATTTCTTACCTCTAAATGTTACGAAATATTATAAATGAATGTATATACTGGATATATAAGATATATATGACATCTAAATCATGAATATAATTCTGGATATAATGGATATTCTACCACATGAACAACTTGTAATTATAAGAAGTTTATTGTTGACTCAAGTTACCAAAGATCGACAAAACGATCATTATTAACTTGAATAATTACATAATATTCATAACATTGTAATAAGTGATATAAAAAGGATAATGAAATTGAAAATGGTTCTTAATAAGGTAGATATTAACTCTAGTTTATTATTCATGAGGTTAAAGAACGGTTGAGTCAAGTCGGACACAAGGTAAGGGAACTTCTTAACCCAATTTCTATTCTTTGGGTTAATCTCCTACTTTCCAATTATGTCATGATATTATTATGTATTATTTTGTATTTTTACTTTATTTATGTGTACCTATAGTGAATACACATAATAGATCTATTTTATTTTAAAAATGATCTTTTTAAGGACTTCGTCTCAATCTCCTTTCATTGAGGCATATTTGGTTTTATACACAACTTTCTTTTATACGGTGTATAAACCCCTTTGACTTTTACCTTTATTCAAAAGGAATCTTTTTTATACGAAGTGTTTTACTAAACGACAAAAAGGGAATGTTTTTCTTTCTGTACTTATGCGGCGACAACGAATTCTCCACCGCCGTGACCATTATTTGAGTTTCGGCTTCCTCTACAAGCCATCATTTTTTTAATGGAAAATAAATACAAAGTTTTAACTTTCTTTTATTTTGGTATTGAAAATGGTTTTGAAAGCGTTTTTATTATATCAATGTGTTGTATTTATATCTTGTGATTGAAATGTGGAATGTTATGTTTCCTTTATGCATGTTTTATGTGATACGATTATGTTATGGTTTATGATATGTTTAAAACTATTCATATGAGGAATGCATTGGACTTAATAAGTGACGGGTGGAGCCCGCTATAGCTCCTCGATGCATCGGCAGGTCTCATGAGACAAACTAGTGTCTTGGAACGAGGCCTTGACAAAATCTTATTTGTGGTCTTGGCACGAGGCCTTGACTACGTGGTTATGATAGTCTGGCATTATGCATTCCATCACTATGAAAGTGGTTATTGATATTTCATGTGATTATTCGACCAGTAGAATATCCATGTGAAGAAGTGAATGGAATTATCTCATTTTACTTTTGCCATATTATGTTGATGTTCAAGTTTAAAAGGCTTTTGTTTTAGTTATACATTGCCTTAAATGTTAGTGTTTATTTATGAAAGCTTCCGCTATATTGTTAACCTTACTGAGCATCTGAGCTCACCCCTTTCAATGTTTTAATATTTTTCCAGGATGTGAAGAAGTATTTTATGAATGACCTACAGGGGTAGTCAGAAAGGGATATGATTGTGGACTATGAAGACCATGTTATTGTAGTTTGTTTACTTTTTGATGTAATGAAAGACTTATGAATGTATCTAGTGTTTCCAAGGCTACTAAACTAATCGGTCTTTCGAGACTTGATCTTTTGTGATCATGCCAATGTTACGAACTAATGCACCGACTCTGGGTAGCTGGGGTCGGGGCGTTACAGTCACCATTAGAACCCTGGCAGTAGGTGGAGTCTGAAAATAACAGGTTCTCTAGCTAGTGGTGGGTACAGATCCAGCGGTAGGTGCAGGATTCACCGTTGGCAACTGCCAACGGTGGGTCATCTAACGGTGGGTCACTCAATGGTGACTCAACTACAGAAAAGTTAAAATTAAAAATCAACAGATGAAAAGGTTAAAAATATTAAAACAATAAAATTTAAAATATTAAATAATGAGAAACTTATTTAATTAATTATTTAATTAACTATTTACATGAATATAAAATTAATAAATGAATTAATAAATATTATAAAGCAAATGAATAATTAAACAAATTCAAAATAGATCATTTACAACTAAAATCTAAACTCAGATTAAAATTTAAATAAAAAAATTAAAAAACTAAAGAATAATTAATTAAATAAAAAAACATAACAATAAAAATTTAAATTTAAACTTTAGTAAAAACTGAAATTAAAATAATGGAGAAACTAAAAAAATTGATATTCTATGAATAAATTAAAATAAAACATTAAATTAAAAATATTTAAATTAAAATTTGATATCATATTAAATATTAAAATTTATTTATTAGAGTTTAATAATATTAATACAATACATATATTAAATTAAAGTTTCATAAAATTAAATAGACATAAAAAAGTTATAAAATATTTAAATACAAATATGAAACAATAAAAATTAAAATTTAAAATTAATATTTTAAACTGCAATTAAAAATTATATATAAAGAGAAACTAAATAAACTGAATTGAAAATTTAAATGAAATAATACATAAATAAGCACAAAAAATGATAAATTAGTAAATTCAACTATAGAAATACAAAAGTTAAATTATTTAACAAAAAAATATAATTAATTAACTAAAATATCAAAAACTTGATAAAAATATGTGGAAAATAATACCAATTTAAGGCCATGTCATTCAGAAATCAATAAGTTGGTAGATTCACTAAAAAAGGTGGTCATTGACGCATGAAGGACTCAACAGAAAGTTGTTCCCTTCAAGGTGAATCCAGTCTCTCAACTTGATTCAAGTTATTATTCATAACTCGAGTTAGTTGATTCATCATCCTCATAAATTTTTTCATTCTAGTTTCCATCAGAATAATATTAGTGCATCATCTATTATACTCATCATTTACCCAGTTCCTCCTATTTCCTACCATTTTTCTAAAAGAATAAAACCTTAGTGAGAAAAATGTTACTTTTAGGAATCTTATAATTCTAAATGGATTTTATGTCTTAAAACATCATGCTTAAATCTGTTTCTCATTAATATCCTCTAATATAAGTTACATTTTTTATATATCCTTCATAATTCTTTATAAAATGCTTGTGATTAACCAAACATATCCCCCAAAAGTGTCAATCTAGGTGTACAGCAAGGCCCATTTGTGTGCACCAGTTCTCGATCAAGTCTAGATCAATGTAGTAATTTTGGGTTTTAACCCTAGTTTCATCTTTTCTAGAGCCATGTTCACTTATAGTATCAATAAAATGATGTATTTTCTTACAAACCAATTACTTAATACTCCCCAAAATACCAAGATGTTATACTATATTTAGACTTATCCTTAGGGTTTTTATAATGTTTTTTATCCTAATTTCAACAACTAACTAAACCATCCTTTGATACCAACTATGGAATCCTGCCTTTTTATTATATAAATTTTCATTACATGGGAAAAAAAGGATCTTTTAAAGTTTATTTTCTTGTAAATTAGGTATATAATACATGAAAACATAAAACATTCCTCCAATCCACTTGAAATACATATTCATGGGTTCACCCTAGGTTACTTCTACTACATCTCATATCCTGGGGACATACATCAAAGGAAATGGGTGAGCATGAATCCTGGTAAGGGAATAACTAAGGGATATATATAGCATGTGATCACAAGATATATCAATAATAACATGAGGCATAACAATAAGGAATGTAAAAGAGGAATATCAAAATAAAAATAACATTAATCATAACATGGAAATGTGTATACAACATAAAAATGAGGCATTCTTAAGCATATCACCAAGGTTTATCACCAAGGTGTCATAAATGAAAATTGACAAGGTTATTCACTAAGGTATCATAAAACATGTCATATATAGAGATTAAATTATTTACCTAATGAATTTGAGTTTTTTTAGGGTTCTCCATTTATGTGCATTTCTTTCATGTGGTCTACATAGATCATATTAAATCTTTTCATTAATAGCCTATGAAAAAATAAAGAACGGGTTTCTTATCAAAATCATTTTATAGAAAAGTGATTAAAGGCATGATCATTACATCATTATCAACCCACTAAAAGGGAATGTGGGTTAAATATATGTAAATCCCCAAATAAATAAATCATTTTAAATATATGTGAATATACATGGAAAATTAAAAGGTTTATGTATTCATAAAGAGAAAAATAAATGATAATTTTTCAAGTAAAATAGGGAAATAAATTCATTAGCATGATGGGTATAAAACATGGATTAAGGAAAGGAAAAATGAGAGGAGATAAGGGTACCCATTTATAAAAGACTATTCTTACAGTAATGGGATAATATAAATTGGAAAAATGAATTATTTTTTAAATTAGAAGTCATGCCACAAAAAAAAAAGAAACTTGAATGGAAAAGAGCAATGGATATTTCCCCTACCTTGAAGAGTTGTTCCTAAAACATGAGGATGGAACCTTAGGGGATTAAGGATAACTTGGGGGACTCTTGGGGAAGAAGATTAATTCATGGAATATGAACTTTTTGTGAATGTGGATGGTGAAATAGGTGGGTATGTGTCACAAAAGTGGAGAAATTGTTTAATAATTTCCAAATATAGGTCTTGGAAATCTAGGTTGTGGAAAATGAAAAACCATTGAATTACCCATGGTTTTTTCTCATGGTTTTGGATATTTGAGTAAATTTTTATGATATTTTAATCTAATATAACCAAAAACCATTTTTAATACTTCTTTTACCATGTAAAAATAAAATTTTCCACGAAGTAATGTTTTTCAAATCAAAATTTCCATTTTAGACTTTGGAAATAACTTCTAGGTTTGTAAATTGATTAAAATATATTAAAATAGTTAATAATAATAAAATAAAATATTTTAGATCTTTTATTGTGGTTAATTAATTATTAAATCATTATAAAATAAATATGAAGTCATAAAATATAATGAAAACCTTAAACTGTATTTTTTACTATTCACAAAAAAAAGGTAGTAATTTAGAAAATTTTCATAAATTAACCATAACCTAATTTTGATGTGATTATTTCAAATATAATGTTTAATTTATCATAATAATTCTATAAATATTATAATTTTAACTTTTAAATATAAAAACCCTTATTTATTGAAAAAGAACAGTTTTTAAGGCACAATCAAATCTTGACACTTATAAAAAAATTACTAAGACATTATAAATTTATTTTATAATTTATATTTAAATAATATTATTTTAAAATATTATTTCATTAAATCAAATATTGTTCATAATTCATTAGTTTATTATAAAAGTGTATATATTTTCTAAAAAAATAAATCTATGTTTTATTTATGTCCAAAAATAAATTTATCAAATTTGTCTTACTTAAACATATATTTTATTAAGAAAAACTATTCTTAAAAAGTAATTAATAGAATAAATTATATTTATACAAATTAAATTATACTTTAATAAACAATGGCATGGAAACATAACCCCTTATTACACCCACATACTACCTAAGGGTAAGGTGTGCGATGGTGGTAGTTTCATGGGGTGGATCAGATAACATTGAATGAGTGGTAATCTCCCCTAACTTGAAATTATATCATAGTAAATTTTATTCAAGCTTCACTTATTGAGTCTCAACTTGGGTTTGGTCAAGGGAGAACCCTAATGACACTACCTCCTTCCCAATTTCTAACAAATGAGATTCAAACAGCTTGGCTCTACTAGTTGAGGCCATCGTTTCTCATTTCTTCTTCCATTGTCCTTTGTTACTGCTACTTATAAAAAATAATTATAATGGTCAAATTATTAGCAATTTTTATAGTTACCATGGTAAAATTTACCAATAGTCGAATCCCAATGGTCACAATTCCTTTTATACCCTATAAAAACCACTTCATTATTTTACTCAATATTCACTACAATTCCTCCTAAGGTTATATTTTAATTTTCTAAGATTTTGATTGGTTTAATAATATTTTTCTTATTTTACATAGTGTTGTTCATGGGAGAAATTATTCTATAAGATTGGTTCAATCCATATTTTCCCATTTTATCTTTTCTATTTTATATTTTTTTGTCTAATTGTGATGTTTTTAATTTTCCTTGGTTTTTTAGCTGACTAATTTAATGATATTTATTAATGAGATAATATTTTGTTAGTTTTTATATATTTTGTACATATATAATATTATATAACATAATACATATTTGATCAGGAAAAAAATATCATTTAAAAATCATTGGTCATTACAACACTTGCGCAGGGCCATCGGCACCCTGGCCTAAATGCTCTCACCTGAGCATGCTTATACGAGCCTATATATCGACCCACTCGCACCTATCACCTTTATAGATGTTTTTTCCAATTACAAAGAATGTTTGAGAAATTATCCCACAATTATTGGTCAATATGGATAGCCTAGTTGGCTTGGTTGGACAATTTTTTAAAGTACTCCATTAAAAAACACTTATCTAATATCTCATATAAATAGATAATCCAATTCTCATTCACTAATAAGATAGAACTATATAAATTTCAAGACCAAATATCTCATAATTCCTCAAGAAATCAAATATATTTTTCATGTTCTTCTACAGAATTATTGTTCTTCATCTTTCTGAAAACAATGTGTCTTATATATTTACATGTGTCTTGAAACTTAAGATTTGTTCAAAAATCATCACATTTACGACATAGTTAATTTCTAAAACATGACAACCAATTATATCAAGTGAGTCCATAATAATTATACAAGCATCATAAATTCATCATAACTCACCAAACACATAATGTAACATCATTAACAACAAATTAAACACTTAGATTCAACAATTTCTCCCTTTTTATTTTATTTTCAATATCCTTTATTAAATAAAATTCAGTATGTGTGCTCCAATTATTCTCCCCCTTATTGAAAATAAAATGAAAATGGAAAGTGGGGTCTTCTCATATCATCTTTTATCTTAAAAACATATTCTCTTCTTTTTTAAAAGAGATGATGATATCACATGATGATTGGAAAATATTCTTTAGTTAATCAACTCTAAGTTTATATAGGCTAACCCAATGTGGAAAACAAGAGAGATATAACCAAGTATATTTAATAAAACCATAAACTATCATGCATGTAAAATCATGCTCAAAAATATGATTTATCAAATAAGGGTTGTATAAAATAGATTATTTTAAAAGAAACATGTAGCTTGCACACATCTCAACAAATCGTCAAAACAATTTATGTACAAGTCATGTTACTCCCCATTTTTCTTATGTTTTGATATCCCAAAACTCCCCCTTTGTGAAAAAATTTAATACCATTAAGAATAAGGGATTATAGTATGATTGGAATACCTCAACCTCTATTTTTACTGGGTTTTCTAGAAAATTACAGATTCATATAAAAATTCTTTGGAAGCCTCCTTACTTAACTTTACTCCCCCTCAAGGGAAACACTTATCTTATTTATTATAGTGGGTCTTTTTAAGAATTTATTTCAATATGTTACAATGTGAGAACAAAAAATGGAATTATTTATGTGGTTGTCTAATTTTGACAGTTTCCACACCTTCACCAAGGATGATCTTAATGAATTCTAATTTTTTAGAATACCAAATATATTATCAAACTAAGATGGTATCATATACATATGTACTATCTATAATATGAAATCACTCACTACATCTCACCCCCCCCCCCAAGAACTTATTTCACCTTCAATTCCCTTCATTGTAATCATAAATACAATAAATAAAAGTTATAAAGGAATACGGTGGATAAACTTGTTTCTCAATGTGAATGGAAATGTTGAGATGGTTATCTCAACCAATTTTCTCCACTTTATCTGGTCTTTATGTTTCTATATATTATTTTCAAATCTAATTAATAATTTTTTAGCATTGATATTATTACACCTATAATTTCATTATGTGATATGGTTCTTCTATCTTTATCCATCAAATAATATGCATCTCTTGATGAAATATTCATTCTCTTAAAGGATTCTTATTATGCTAGAAATTTAGTTAAACATGCTCTTGAATTATTTCTATATTTATTGAATCTCATGTACCTAAAATCATCAATAAAATAGTGGTCATTTGTGTAAAAACTCTCATGAAATTTATCTTCTTCATGTGGAATCATCATTTTACCTTTAACACTAGCATTTTCTTGTGCTTATTCTGATTTTATGGATTTATCCAAATCAGATGGAAAAATAACAAGAATATATTTAGGAATTTTGAAATATTGTTTGGAGTTTCCACGTGGGTTCACATGAGTGCCTTTATTCATATCTTTTTTCTGAGATATATCACTCCTATTTATCTTCTAGGACTTGATTTTTTATCTTTCTTATGTATTGTGATCAAGTAATGCTTCTCCTAAAACTTATTGGGATTAATTTGATTTACAACATCCTTCAGTTTTCTACCTAAGGTTGTATCTTATTTATCATATGGTCTTTTATTATCATTATTTATGGATACAAGTTGAGATGTACATGAATCATCTTTGTAATCCCTCTTATTGAAAACATCATGGATATAATCAAGAACCTAAAATATGTTTGAGCTTGATAGAATTTTCTTAGTCTTTGATTGTTACATCTTAATATTTAGACTTATCTCCCTTGATACAGGCTTTATTTTTATGTATAATTTAAAGTATTATACTAACAATACAATGCACAATGTCTGAATTTGTTGTAGCACCAACATTGACCAATAAAACTTGATCTTCTTTTATTTTCTACATGATGTCTGTAATTTAAAACAAAATAAGCATGTTGTGTTTATGTATTCTTCACCACTTGTTGGGATATTTTTGGGGAACCAACACTTATATACCTTCTACTATCCATTATGGTCATGGTGGTGTTCTCTTATTTATTTCTCCTCATCCATATTTTTATATAATTTTTATTTAATACTGCACTTTTTTTTAAACAGATTTAGAAAAAGGATTACATTGAGATATGGATAGTACCTCTTTCTTCACAGCTACTTGGGAAAGATCATTAGATGGTGTAATGGTATTTATGTCATATGATGAATTTAATTTATAAACAAAATCCTTTAATGAGATTTGTGTGATAGTACAAACACACTTCTTTGGTTGTGAAGTATCAATATGATTCTTTTCAAAATTGGTCAATCTGATTTCAAATTAAAGACACATCTCGTATTGAGGTCATTATTTTGATCTTCAGTAAATTTAAATTTATCTTTATAGCCCTTCCTCATCTTCTCAACACTCACTTCATGCAATTAATACTTTTCTTGAAATAATGATTCATGCTCCTTAATCCTTTTGGATTTAATATCCAATTAAGCATTCTTTAAATCCATAGAAACTCTGTGAAATTTTTCAAATGAATATAAGGATTCTATAAAAATAGTCTCAAACAAATATTTCTCTCAAATATTGTTTTAAAATTATTAAAAAGTTTCAGTATATCTTTTATTTTAAAGAGATATTGTTTCATCATTTTATTTCATAAGTTTTGTGAGAGTATTATAAATGACAACCTTTTTGGCCAATGCCTTTTCCATAGAACTATCCTCTTCTTCTAACTCTAATTATTATTTTTAAATGCACTTGATAGTTCTAGAAATATAACTTTTCACTTCTTTGGGAACCTTCTTCCCATGTTCATTAGGTTTACAATGAATATCACTAGATGAAATCTCATCATTATAGCTTGAACAAGCTTCATTAGAAGAATTATAAACAAAAGAACAATTACTACTCGTACCTCATTGATAACTTTATGTTGGTGGTATTTAAACATTTACTTTTGGATTATTATTCAACTTCCTTTTCATTCTTTTCTTCCTAATTTTCTAAGTTTTGGCAGAACTGTCCAATTTTCTATCCTCATGAGTAACTTATTTTTCCACCTTCCTGAAATTTTCACTTCATAAAAGCTATTAAAAACAATCAAGGAAATTTTTTGGATCTTTAAAAGGAAAATATTATATAATACCACTAGTAATTACCTAGGACAGATGAACCATTGAGAGGGGGTGAATCAATGGTTTATTTTTATGAATTATGTTTCTTTTAAATTCAAGCTCTCAAACTTATTAAGGTTATTGATCCATTCAATGTTATCTCCCAATCTCACCTTGTGTGAAATTGTAGTAATAGAAAAATCAGCACACATGTATTTACAGGGTTTATAATAAAAGACTACTCCTTGACATGTTGGTTACCCCCCCCCCCAATGGATTCTTCACTATGCCCATAAGTGAACACAACTGGTTAAACACCCCATTTACAATCTCTCTTCAATAGGTTAAACACCCCAATTGCTCTTCTACTTTGATTGGTAAGACACCCCAATATAAATCCTATAGTATTATTAAAATAATAATCCATATGTATAAATATATTCTTCTGTAGAGAATCTTCCTCCATAAGAAAGTTTGATTCCCTTTACTTGTGTACTCCTTCAAAATCTTCAGCAGCAACTGATAAGGATCCATTCCACTAGTCTTGAAACTCACCTTCCATATCTGGTGTAGCCTGGATACTCCTCAAGTTATTAAAATATTTGATCACATGAAAATTACCCTCTTTTAGTATTTCTCATATTTGAAACCTTCTCACTTAGATACAGGAATGTATTAACTTATCAAAATTATGTTTTCATAATGGATTCAAGATCTCTCAGTTTTTCTCAGGAACTCATCGCACCTTTGATACCAGTAGATATTTTGAAAGTTCTGTATTGGAGAAACAACAACCACTTCTCTATATTTTTCTCACACTTCCATCTTGCAATATATATGTGTATTATAACAACAACCACTTCTTTTTTTCAAAAAAATCATTTTTGTCCTCCTCCATGATCTCTACACATTCTCTTTTCTATTGTATTGTAGAGAACACGTCCCATGATCTCCATAAATGTGTCATGAATAATATTCTCATTAATGCCCCCATGATCTTTTTTTCCTTTTAAAATATAATAAAAACTTCCTTTAAAATCTCTTAATGAACTTCTCATTTAAATATTTGGAAGATTTTGATATTCTTTTCATTTACATACATGGTATTAAAAAGACTATAACTTCTACAAATCAGAAATTCCCACAACATAAATAGTATACTATGATTTTCATGCCTTTAAGAAATTAGCTACATAACTCAAATGGATACATGAAGCTTCTTAGAAAATCAGATACATAAAGATCTTATGAAAATGGATATGTAGAAAAAATGTATACATGAATGAATTAGCTACATTGTTTTCTTTAGTAAATGGCTACGTTTTTTTCACTAAAAATGACTACATGAAACTTTAGTTGCATAGTAAATAGTTACATGAATTCTCTCATCATCATTTAGTTATGTAATCCTCTTATGTGAACAGATGCATAGAAAAATGGCTATATAGATTCTTACTTCAATAGAAGCATAGAAAACTCATTCCATTCAATTGATTTTTATGCATGCATTTGATATTTCAATCGCATCAGTGTAGTAAATCCAGCATTTACTTCATCTAATATCTAGGTCTGAGCTTTTGTAACTCACCATGATAGATACTCTTGTACATGGATCTCAGAAACACCTCGATGTAGAGTTTTTTTTATATTTTTTCTAAAAAAAATTAAAGGTGTGGGTTAATTTAAAAAAAAAATGTGTACTAAAGGTGACAGTGAGGATGCTTCCTTTAGGTTTCGATTGAAAGGTAGTAACCTCATTATTGTCTTTCCTATAAAATAAAAAAAAATAAAAAATTACTATTTTTATTTTAAAATTTTTTATTTTTATTTTGTTTTGTTTTGTTTATTTATATAAAAATAAAACAAAAAAATCAGTAGAATTTATCTGTTATTTAATATACAGTAGTACTATCATTACAGTAGTATGGATTCTGACAGAAGCTCTCACTCAGGGCTCCCTTTTATAAAGAGGGTTTGCCCTATAAGTCATTCTGCATTTCCAATGTGGAATTATGGTTCTCCTTTTCCTATGTAGAACATTTTATATTTCCAATATGGGATTTAGAATTGTTTCAAATATGTGGCTTTGAAAGACTATAAAATACAAACTATAAGACCAATAGAAATGAAACTTAAAACATGGATTAAACATATAATAAATAGTTGAAAATAAAAATAATTTTCTAACAAATATTGATGAAAAATAATTTATAATCTTTCAAAGGAACCTACTAGTTACTTAAAAATGTTTCGTATGTGACTTTAAAAGCTTATAAAATATAAACTATAAGACCAATATAAATGAAACTTAAAACATAAATTAAACATATAATAAATAGTCTAAAATAAAAAACAATTTTGTAATAAATGTTGATGAAAAATAATTTATAATCTTTCAAATCCACCAACTTGAAGCTTAAAAATGTTTCAAGTATGTGACTTTAAAAGCATATAAAATATAAACACTAAGACCAACATAAATGAAAATTAAAACATGGATTAAATATATAAGAAATACTTGAAAATAAAAATAATTTCATAAAAAATGTTGATGAAAAATAATTTATAAGTTTCCAAAGACACCTATTTGAAACTTAAAAATGTTTCAAATATGTGGCTTTAAAAGTCTATAAAATATAAAGTATAAGATGAATATAAATGAAACTTAAATCATGGATTAAACATATAATAAAAAGTTAAAAATTAATTAGTTAATTAGTAATATAATTATTAATTAGTTAATAATTAATTAGTTAATCATTAATATAATTATTAATTACAAATTATTAATTATATAATTAATTAGTTAATTAGTAATATCATTATTAATTATATAATAATTAATTAGTAATATAATTATTAATTAGTTAATTAGTAATATAATTTTTATTTATAATAATTAATTAGTTAATTGGTAATATAATTATTAATTATATAATAATTAATTAGTTAATTAGTAATATGATTATTAATTATATAATAATTAATTAGTTAATTAGTAATATAATTAATAATTAATAATTAATTAGTTAATTAGAAATATAATTATTAATTATATAATAATTATTTATTTATTAATATAATTATTAATTAGTTCATTAGTAATATAATTAGTAATATAAGTATTAATTATAATTATTATTATAATTATTAATTATAATTATTAATATAATTATTAATTATAATTAATAATTAATAATTATAATTATTAATGTAATTATTAATTATAATTATTAATATAATTATTAATTATAATTATTAATATAATTATTAATTACAATTATTAATTAATAATTATAATTATTAATATAATTATTAATTATAATTATTAATTATTAATTATTAATTGTTAATTATTAATGATTAATTATATAATAATTAATTAGTTAATTAGTAATATAATTATTAATTATTTATTATTTATTATTTATTATATAATAATTAATTAGTTAATTAGTAATATAATTATTAATTATATAATTAATAATTAATAATTATAGATAAAAATTATATTACTAATTAAATAATTAATTATTTAATAATTAATAATTATATTACTAATTAACTAATTAATTATTATATAATTAAAAATTAAAACTTATAATGAATAATTATTATAAATAATTATATTACTAATTAACTAATTAACTATTATATAACTAATAATTATATTACTAATTAACTAATTAATTATTATATAATTAATAATTATATAATTAATAATTATATTACTAATTAATTATTATATAATTTATAATGATATTACTAATTAACTAATTAGTTATATAATTAATAATTATGTTACTAATTAACTAATTAATTATTATATAATTAATAATTATATTATTAATTAACTAATTAAATATTAAAAATTTCTTATATGTTTAATCCATGTTTTAAGTTTCATTTATATTTGTCTTATAGTTTATATTTTATAGTCTTTCAAAGCTACATACTTGAAACATTTTTAAGTTTCAAGTAGGTGGTTTTGAAATCTTATAAATTATTTTTCATCAATATTTTTTTTATGAAATTATTTTTATTTTTAACTATTTATTATACATTTAATCCATGTTTTAAGTTTCATTTATATTCATTATTTTATAGTCTTTCAAAGCCACATATTTGAAGCATTTTTAAGTTTCAAATAGGTGGTTTTGAAAGCTTATATATTATTTTTTTTCAACATTTTTTATGAAATTATTTTTATTTTCAACTATTTCTTATATTTTTAATCCATATTTTAATTTTCGTTTATATTGGTCTTATAGTTAATATTTTATAGGCTTTCAAAGTCACATACTTGAAACATTTTTAAGTTTCAAGTTGGTGGATTTGAAATCTTATAAATTATTTTTTATCAACGTTTGTTGTGAAATTATTTTTATTTTTGACTATTTCTTATATATTTAATCCATGTTTTAAGTTTCATTTATATTGGTTTTATATTTTATATTTTATCGGATTTCAAAGTCACATACTTGATTTATTTTTAAGTTTCAAGTAGGTGCTTTTGAAAGCTTTTAAATTATTCTTCATCGATATTTGTTATAAAATTTTTTTTATTTTCAACTATTTATTATATATTTAATCCATGTTTTAAGTTTCATTTATATTGGTTTTATAGTTTATATTTTATAGTCTTTCAAATCCATGTACTTGAAACAATTCTGAATCCCACATCGGAAATGCAGAATGTTCTACACAGGAAAGGGAGAACTAGAATCCCATATCAGAAATGCAGAATGATTTTTAAGGCAAGACCTCTTATAAAAGGAAGCCCTGAGTGAGAGCTTCTGTCAGAATCCAGATTGTTGTAATGACAGTACTGTTGGATACTAAATAGAAGATAAATTCTGCTAAAATTATATATATATATATATATATAAACAAAACAAAATAAAAATACAAAAGTTTAAAATAAAAAAATAACAAAAAAATTAGAGGAAATGCAGTAACAAGGTTTCTACCTTTCAGCTTAACCCGAAAGGCGACAGCTCCATTGTCTTCTTTCACCTGAAACCTAAAGGTGGAAGCCTTGTTTCCACCTTTAATACACATTTTTTTAAAAAAATCACCCTACACCTTTTTAAAAAAAACTAAAAACATATAAAAAAACTCCCTCAGTGCATGAAACAAGCACATGATGATCGCATCCATCATAAAAACATAGAAGATAACTTGGTATGATGATAGGTGTAGCTCAGTTGAAACCTTGTGGATCATTGTGATATCCATTGCTCATAAATGGAGGAAGAACTACACAACTGAACTCATGAGTTTTTTTTTGGTAGAAGATGATCCCAGAATTGATCGGAAAACATAGATCATCTCCATCAAACGGCCCACATTATATGTGTAACTATTTAACATGGAGGAACAGTTTTGACATTGCCTCCTATCTCACATCGAATCTATATTCATTCTCATACTTCTATATAATTCACTTCATGCTGCAGCTGGTTCATGCTAAGGAAATGAGGGATCGAAACGCACATCACACCACACACTACCTCACAATCTGCGTCACACTAATACAGGCCCATCGGTATCCTAGCTCAAGCAATCAGTGGGCCTATACACCTTCCCACTCACACATGCTACCTTTCTAGGTGGGTTAACTGGTTCACAAGCGTGGTTGAGCAATGCTCCCATAATTCTTTGTTGATCTAACTATCCTAGTTGTCTTGCTTAGACAATTTTTTAATGTACTCTATTAAAAAACACTTAGGCAATATCTCATATAAGCAGTTAGGCCAATTCTCCTTCACCGTTAATCCTAAACTCTATAAATTATCAGGTCAACTTTCTCATAATTCCTCATGCAGTAAAATATTTTTTCATGTTCTTCTAAATAATTAATGTTCTTCGTCATTCTGTAAAAAAAATTCATATACATATTGAAACATATCTTGGAACTTAAGATTAGTTCAACAATTTTCACATTTACAACATGGACAATTGCTTAAACATGACAACCAATGTCATCAAGTGAGTCCATAACAATTCTCTAATCATATCCACTTCATCACAACTAACCCAACACATATTGACATATCATTGAAAATAAATGAAACACTTAGGTTAAATAGTCCTAAATGAAATAATGATATATATCTTTTTTTCATCAAGGTACTTTAGAATGAAAATTCATGTCCAGAAGAAGAGGCTGATTTAGTTGAAGAAGCATTGGAAAAGAAGATGAGTGCCCACAACACCCTCGAAAATCTTATGAAAGCAAAATAAGAAACCACCTCACTTTTCAAATAAATATTCTTACAAACTGATGAAGAACTATAAAGAATTATTTATTATATGGAATTGTTTTTAAAGTTCATGGAGGAAGTAGTCCGTGAATTGGAGAAGTTTCATAAAGTCTCCATATATGTTAAATCTTCCCAGTATAAAGTTAAATCAAAAGGGGTGAAAGATTTGGATAATTATTTAATGGAGTTATAGATAATTCATGAGGTTTAAATGAAAATTTTGAAAAGTGATTGGGAATATAGGTTAAGATCAGTGGAAGATAAAAAAGAAAACTCACAACCTGAAATGTATAAAGCTGATAATTAAACTGAAAAGTTATAAAGATAAAGATGGAACTTCCCAATATGCTAAGAAAAGAGTGTTTCCACACAAACATCAACAGTGATACCTATATCAAAGAATAATTTTAGTGGTGTCTCAAAAATCTTGAGATCATATGGAGAAGCCTCCTCCTCAAGCTCATAGAAAAAGGTATCCCATGGCTTAGTTAAATCTGGTAGAACTAAATCGGGATTTTCTGTTAGTAGTAGAAAAAAAATAAAAAAATATACAAATTTGGAAGGATAAAAATGTTGGTAAACCCACAAATATTTCAAGAATAGTGGTTATCATGTAAAAGAAGAACTATTCCCCAAATGGATCCCATAAGGTTGGGGTTCCAGGCCAAAGATAGAAAGCTTGTCAAGTTGGATAACATACTCCTGAGGTGAAAATAACAAGGCTTATTGGAAGGTTTTTGTGTTGTTGAAGATTCATATATAGGACCATTGATTATTGTAATAATATGTCAACTCATACAAGTGTAAAGAGGCCTAGATAATGAGGATCAAACCCTAAATCCAAAGGAAATCTGACAAAGAAACACAAACTACGTAGAAGAAGGAAAATATGTATATGAAGAACATATTTGAATCACTTGGGAATTTTTGTGAGTTGTGAAAAATTGGTGGTCACAGTTATGATGAATATTGGTACAACCCTTCCAGGTATCACAGATGGACTGATAAAAAGAGACTGAAAAAATAGGCTGAAAATTATGTAAAGAAAGGGAGTGAGTCTACCTTGGGAGAAAAATCAATGAAGAAGGTTTCTAAACAAACCACTCCCAAGAATGAAATAAAGAAGGTTGAGAATGTTTTTATTCTAACTAAAAAAAGTTCTTATATTTTAGTAATAGATACCACAGCATGGACCATTGAAAAGTCTCCATGAATATAAATAATTAATGATGAAATATGAGAAACAAAAGGGAACCAATTTAGAAAATAGATATTTGAATTGGTGTGGATATTTAAACTCCTTATGAATAATATTAGAATCTTCCCAAGAATGGAAAAGAAAAAGAATATGAAGTGGTGTGTGGAATGTGCGACTAGGCAGGGCACATGGCATTCAGATGTATGAATTTCTTTCTTAGGAAGATACAAAAAGGGAATGCACCTATGAGATTAAGCTCTAAAAATATTACAAAAAAGGACTCCACACCCAAGAACAAGTTTGATCATATACCCAAAGGTTGTCTAACTATATGTCTAGATCAATTGGAGTTGGATAAAAATATTGATCAAGCTAAAAATAAAGCAAGTTCACTATTTTCTCTAGCTTTATAAAGTAAGTTCACTATTTTTTAAAGTCATGAAGTCCACTCCAACTAAGAAGAAAAGTGATGATGGAAAGAAAACCATGATTTCTAAGGGTGAAACAAACATGAAGTGGTCTATAAATTTTAGACCTATAAGAAAAGTAGTTTTCAGGTTAAGAAATATGTCACAACCCTATTACTTGAATTAAATTTTTTTTGGAAGATCCACCCCTAACCCCATTTTTGTTTAGTGGTATTTAAATGATGGGATGGAAAGGTAATAAAGTTTGAATAGTATCCCTTGTGGGGGATCTTTAATTTTTTTTTGAATCTACTAGATATTTAACAAATCTGCTTTGATATGGAAATCTATACAACCCCTTCAAAATATGAAGGATGTGGTGTGATTTTATTCTCTCATTACTTGTTTGACATGTATATATTATGTTTATAAGGGGAAGTTATTATTTAATGGAGTGAGGGGAGACCTAGAACTTGAAATGTTTTTTATATATTAGTTCAAGTGAGCATAGCTTCTTGAAAATTCTTGAAAATTTTGTATGTGTTTTCCTCAAAAGGATAAGAACAAAAATGGGTATCACATGTTGTAAAAATATGAATTGCCTTGTTTTATAAACTTATCACTCTTATTTTCTAAAAAGGGTTATCCCAAGTAGATTTAAATTTAGTTTTTTGATGGTATATTTCTAAGTAAAATGTGATGTAAAGTTTATTTTAGACAATGTTATGTTGTTCTGAAGTTCGTACAAACACTTTCAACCGATAAGCAGTGATTCTTTCTAAAATAATTCTCCAAAATAGAAGTTAATTGGAACACTCAAAGGGGGATAGAAATCATTTAGAGAGAATAATTATCGGCGAAATACTCCTTCTGTTATCATAAGTGTGAGAGGATACTGTAAAAGAAAATTTTGAGTCTGTCCTATTCTAACAATTAGAGGAATAATATTTTTCTTCCTATTTTAATTTATTGTC
This sequence comes from Viscum album, assembly GCA_963277665.1. Taxonomy (NCBI): domain Eukaryota; kingdom Viridiplantae; phylum Streptophyta; class Magnoliopsida; order Santalales; family Viscaceae; genus Viscum; species Viscum album. The sequence continues at coordinate 618,216,693 of OY728136.1, forward strand.
AATTAGGGGAAGAAATATCACATTGACTGTTAGAGTATATGTGGATTTATTGGAATTGAAAACTAACACAAAGGGGGTATTGAAGTTCCTAAAGGCATCGTTTAATTTTATTTTATTTTTAAATTAGGTTTACCAATGTGTTAATGAAAAGATAAGGTGTCGGGTAAAGAAGTGAGTATCCACCCATGAAAGAGAAGTTGCTACCATGAGGAATAAATGGAAAAGAAAAAGATCACGTGTCCTTGGAATATATGGATGGAAAATTTCCTTGGAACCTAACGTTTGAGAACTCATCTAAGGAGTATAAAATATGTTGGTTATTGCAATCAGTGTTTATACACTCATGGATGAAGGTTGAAGTTGATCGGAGATGGATCGTGATTGATTGAAGAAGGTTGGCCTAATGTGGAAGATGAGTTCACTAAAATACTTCTATTTGAGTATATTATATGCTGAAACAACTTGAAAATTAATTATGAGGAGTTTGGAATTATTTAAAATATTTTCAAAAATCATTTTAAGAATCTTTGAGATGATTTAGAGAAATTTGGAGAAGCACTAGATAAAGCGAAGGTTGCTTCAAATATTACTACGGAATTATAACTTTGGAGGTCACTAAAGAATGAATAAGTCCTGGGCATAAGGTTTTGTCTATAGATTATAATACTTCACTCTAAACGTAAGACTTTAGGTGTCAAACATAAGACTTTGAGGTGATTATAAGGCTTTGAGGTCCATTGTATGACTCTTATTATCCTGATTCTTTGAAAATTGTGTGACTCCATCATAAATATTTGAATTTTTGTGTAAATTGATAGAGGCATGATCATAATACTTCCAGTCATAGCGTAAGTCTTTGCTGATTGTAAAGCTTCGTCATAAGACTTCACCACCCATCATAAGGATTTGAAGTTTGCTTAAAATTGACATAAGAAAGAGTGTAAGTCTTATGGGCCTTAGCGTAAGACTTAAGTTGTTGAGTGTAAGTCTCTTAATGTAAGCCTTGTTGAACATAAGACTTTAAAATCCCCGGTGTAAGACTTCAATACTTAGTGAAATTTTGGAAGTTCTACTGGATGAAAAATCGATTTTTCAGATTTCATATCTAATGAAAATGAAATTAATTTGGGATGACACAAGATTTGTTCCTTCATGGTATAAAAATTATAAACACCTAGATTGGTGTGTGATCCAAGAATGAGAATATAGAGAAGATGACATTCATTTTTGGAAAGGGAAGATCAAAGAAAACATGAAAAATGGAGTTCTCGGAATTTTTGAATTCTAAGGAAATAAATCTAATGATGTTGGAGCTATGATTTTGAGTTCAAAACATCATGATGCTTATTCAAACCATTATCCATGATTATTTTGAGCAATATCGAATGAGTAGAATCACTATATGTATTCTTTGATGAAGAAAATGGAATTATCATATTTTCAAGAATAATACAGATGAAGAATCATCGAAGCTCGAGGTTCTGTTTATCAAAGCCTGTATCTTTTTTATCTGAGGTTGTCGAGAATTTGAGAGGAACTGAGATGGAAGTCTGGGAATTTTCCCAAGACTGAAAGCTTGAGAATGAAGCTGATATGTTACTGTGTATATATCCAAGATTAAAGGATGTACTATTTTTTAGGGAAATTGTAGTGCTACAAGATGAGTTCCATGCCATAGATATGTATGTTATACATTTTTATACAGTTGTGAAGATTTGGAGTACAAATTTTTTGGATGTTTTTGAAAATATGAAGTCGTGCCTGTTGTAGATATTCTATGAAGATTTTTTGGGCTGAGTTTCAAAATTGAGAAGCATTAAATGATGGTATTATGGGAATATTCCTTGAGTTGAAAAAGTAGCACATGAAGTAACATGGGAACCCAAAATGGGTATTCTATGATGGCGCTTTATGGCTGGAAGTGAGAAGGTCCCATCAATATCCCATTTAAGGATACTGATTTTGATGAAAGAAATTTAATGCACTTAAATGATGTTATATGTGCATGAGAAGATCGATGAGGATGAAATACAAAAAAAAGTTGCTGATGCGGATGAGCATGGATATACCGAGAGTTAGAGCCGAGACTAAGTATCCAATATAACTCAAAGAAGAAGAAAAGGTAGATTTTACCGCATATTGTGGTGAAGAAGAAGAATAATTTGATGTTGTTTTGGAGCTACAGATCCTTTGTGTGTTGAATGCATAAACGAAGAATAATGTCGGCCACCATCCAGTGATCAGTGAGCCAAAGTTAAAGAAGGGAGCTCTAGTAACTGAGGTTGTATTCATCTAAAGATATGGTCTTTCCCAAGTTCACAGTATTGAATTTGAGTAAAGAAGTGGGAAAGTCGTGTGAGAAGATTCTATTGAAGTCTGCTAAGCTGAGTTGAGTAGTGACCGAGTTGCAGAGCATTCTTGAAGCATTATCGGCCTTTGTACACAATGTTGTGAGTGGAAGGAGATCAATCTTATTGATGCAGAATCATCCTATGTAGACCTGGTGATTGACTTCTAAAGAGGAACTTGAAAGGAGCACTTGCATATACACAGTGGGACTCTGTGGAACCTGTGTGACTCAGGGTATGCAATGATATCATGATGTAGAGTCGTGAGTACAGTGGGAAGTTGTTGAAGAATTCCAATGGTAAGCTGTCAAGTAAAGTCCTGTGAGAGGTAGACAAAGTGGCTGGTGTGACTCTGACTGAGAGAAGATCAGTGAGACTCTAATTTGACATTGGTGTGTGAAGTAACCTCGACTTATAACCAGTGATATTTGGTTATAGTGGAAAATTCTTGATTGGGGCTCATAACCAATCAAGGTAAGGAGTAAGTCTTAGTATCAAACCTTGTAAGTCCATGTGTTCTTGTTCATTTATTTAATATGTTGTCTGGGTGAGGCTGTGTGACACAAAAGTGGGTGGATTTAGACTAAATAAGTCTAGGTTGTTGAATTAAAAAGGGAATAGTTCATAAAAGTTTCAAGTGACCACCGATTCATCTCTCCCCTCTCAGTGGTCCAACACCCCTTTAACCCTTTCACATTTAAATGGAATAATCATATGAAACTATAGAATTTCATTTTTCTTTAAATTATAGCATTTATGTTTTAGTCCAACGAAAAATCCATTGCAGACCTTGCATTGGAAAAATCTAGATGACAATTACCATTATAAAATTATAATATAGAAATAGTGGAAATTCTAGTGAAATAATCATTACTGTGGATTAAAAAACAACATTAAAAACACTAATAAAGGGCACACTTTTATCAGTACTGATAAAGGTAATCTTTATCAGTGCTAAAAAACACTGATAAAATGACGTTTTTTATCATCCCTTCCTTTAGTGTTGATATAGGTAGTCATTTATTAGTGATTTTTTTAATGTTGATAAAAGTGTGTCCATTATCAATGTTATTTTTGTGCTCATTAATGGTACCTTGCATAAGATGTTTTATATATACATATTTATATACACTTAAATATGAGTAGTTGGGGTTTGGCTTAGTGGTAAGCATCTCATAATCCTACATGAAAAATGGGGGTTCAAAACCCATTGGGCGCAGGCACTGTAGTGTACTGTAGCAGCGGCGGTACTGTACCGGCGGCAGATCACTGTAGCAGCGGCGGATACTGTGCAGTACTGTAGCAGGTGGGGGTACTATAGCAGCACTATTCACAGAATGGGTCTTGGGCCAAAAATTTGGGTCTACGGGCCATGTATTGGGCTAAATGTCCACTGGTCCTTCGAGCTATGTAATGAGTCTCCCTCTACCCAGTTAAAAGAGTTCTTTGCTTTGCTTTAAATAATAAATGAAGTTTCGGTCTCAACCTTTAAAAAAAATATATACACTTAAATGTGATTTATTTAACAATGATACATCTATATCAATGCAACTTATATATATTTTTAATCATTTATACTTTTATTTATTCTTTTATACTTGTTTATTCTTGTATATGTTTATATAAATGTATATATTTATTATTATTTATATATATATAATTACAATCACATATATATATATATGTATATATTATAAAATGCAATGATATGAACTATATAAATACATTAAATATAGTTCGTATTTAAATTTATATATTTATATTCATATTATATATTTTATAATATACATATATATTTATAATTATATGTGTATGTTTATATATACATATATATATTAAAAAAATTACATATAAAATGAATATTTAAAAATATAAATTATATTAAATTAATTTATATAACAAAAAATTATCAAATTTATATTAATCAATAAATATATAAATGAATATATATTATACGGGGGGTCACACATGCAAACCTACACACACCCAAATTTAGATATATAAATATAATTATACTTAAATACATATTTTATATAATGATACATACATAGGTATATAAATATGAATATATTATTATATACAGAAAATTCCATTTGGGCTAGTGGTAAGGGCATTTCCCATTGACAAAGCTGTGGGCAATGGTTTGAATCTCACCCCTAGAAATAAATTGAAATTTTAATGTGTGTGGTGTGGTTTTGTGGGTGAGGCATGGCGGGGGTTGTGATTGGCCGAATTTTATCCGTTTCTCAACATGAAATTATTTAATAATAATATTAAAGACCATCACGTCTAGAAAGTAGCACAAATAAAATATAATTTTTATCAGTGCATTTTTTAATGGTAAAAACAATAGCATAGTTTTTATTAACGCTCAGAATATCATTGTTTTTTTAGCGTTGATAAAATTCATTTTATTCAGCGTTGGTAAATTTTCGATTTGCAGTGAATCATGTTAAATGAAAGAGTCACTCAGTTACTAAATTTATAAAAATCTACTAAACTAGTTGGGTTGCATGTTAGCAATGGAAGATTCCTCTTGAAAACTTCTAGAGACTTCCAATGAGAAATAATTACTCGTAATAATGTTTTGGTATTAAATATTAGTGTTTTACTTAACAAATTCAAACACATGCCTATTTAAATTTAAAAAGGAGAGAAATAATTACTCGTAATAATGAATAGTACATTCATTATAGCTTTACTAAGCATTGATTAAACCGAGGCGTTTGAAGATATATATTGGGATGATGAGATGCGCCCAGCTAACAACTTATAATGCCAATGATGCTCAACTCTAATCATTTAGATTCTTTTCGGGGGGCTACCTTCTCTTCAATTCCATTTCATTATTTTTTTTTTATTTTTAATCACATTTTAAATTATAATGTTTTTTTCATTTTTTATTTTTTTAAAATTATTGATAAATCAGTTTATTACATTTATTTATCTAAAGGTTTTGTTTTTGAATTGTCTGTCGAATCTACTGATAAATAAGTCTTAAAAATGATTTTATCAGTAAATCTAATTTTTTATTTATCACTCAATAAAAAACAAATTAAAAAATAAAACCCGATTTATAAGCAGTATTGGGATTAAAAAACTAAACATTTATTTTAGTTTTAAAAAACATAAAAATCACCCGAACAAGTAAGAAACGTTTTTTTAATAAATAATTTGAAAACATTTAATTAACTCTAATACCGTGTTGAAACGGATCTGGTGCCCCCCGAATTTTGAAATATCCAATCTCGTTTATTATTCATTTATTAAAAAACACATTATTCTAATTTTGAGGAAATCCATAATAATGGGTATCGAACTGAAATGTTATGCCTGGACCACTTATTTGATATATATAACATCTAGAATGTTATGTTTATTCCATAATAAATCAAAACTAATACTCTAATGATATTTTCTTTCTAAACAAATAATTACATTTTTTAAAATAAAATATTATATATTTTTTTTAACTAAATCTGGTCCAAACGGTCCGACAATTAAACCACTCATTAAACCTTTGAACCATTCGCTAATATAGATTGTACGAAATAAAGCGCTAGCTTTTATCACCGTTAAAAAAATGATGATAACAATATACATTTGATAGCATTTTTATTAGCATTGGTAAATGTAACCATTTATCATTGTTTTTTTTTTGACATTGATAAAAGTGCGCTCTTTGTATGTACTGAATTTTGTGCAGATTAAATGAATAAATTACAAAACATCAAAATAAATAATATTAATTAAATAAATTATAAATACAATAAAAAATACACTTAAATACAAAAGATTTACAATAATTTACTAATTAAAAACGAATAAATAATAATTGTAGATAGATTTAATATACAAAAAAATTATATATATAATTATAATTATAAACGCACACGCATATATTAAATATAGTGATATGAGCTATATAAATAAATAAATAATATATATATAAGGTTGGGGTCCAACCCCATTTATTAGAAAAAACAAGTCCTCTTTTAAACAGTGTTTAAAGGAAACCCTTACATGACCTAGAAGCCTATAGACCCAAAGACTCGATGCAACGTGTCCTGAAGACCAAGTGGCCAAAAGACAAAAACATGACCCACAAAGGTCCAGAGTGAGAACACTGCAACACGTCATAACATCAGACAAGCGACACGCCGCCCCCCTGCTAGTAGTCATTGCCACATGATTCCAGTTCAAAAAATGCATTGCACCTCGCCAAAAACGCAGCATCATGTTTGACGGACATAGTGAGGCAAAGCACCACTCCATCCACAAAGTGGGAGGGTTGAAAGACGGATGTTAGCACATCCGTCTCTATTTCAAGCCACCCACCCGATAATGTCTGCGCGGCCCTCGCTTGCATCACTTGCCTGATGCACTGCATCTTCAAACCAGAACCAAGTGTGAAAGTCATAAGTAGGTCACCCCTCCATCTCTCAAAGAGGACAGAGGGAAAGATGATGAACGTCAACACGCTCATCCCTCAAATTGAGGTCGCTCACCCGATAGTGCCACTGCACTGCCAACCCGATGCACCGAATCAAGATTCTGAAGCCAGTCGTGCTACCAGGCACCCACAAGAGTGACCCAAAGGTCCAAGATTAGAAAACCAAAAACAGAGCCCAAAAATCCCACAATGGTCCAAAGCCCAAGCCCAAAGCAGCAACCCTAAGCAGGAGAAACATACACGACCAAAAGCACAGTGGACAACGTCCAAAAATAGAAATCCCAAAGGTCCATGTAGTATCCCGCACCAAACGCTCCCAACCACGCCAACAACCAATATCCATCACCACCACCATCGTTGATGACCGCAAGGTCGACGCTAAGCGTTCGGGCTGCCGAGCAGACCCGCATCATCTCGAATTCGAGTGGATGAATAACCCTCGAATTTTGAGCTTGCTTCTGCTTATATAATGGGGTTAAAATACACTGAAATGACTCCACAACCTCCGAATATATATTACCCATTAAATAAGTCATAAATGACATCTTATGACCTATTAACTGTTTCATAAACATCATTTACATTTTTATCACTTGTAATATAATAAATATATTACGTGATAAAACGAGTCATTAACTCGGCTTTCTATTCCTGCAAATATTAAAAAAACATTGAATATTAAAATAATATTTGTTAGTTACATATTTTTCCCTATATTCACTTTAATACTAGTAAATATGCTAAATAAATAAATCCAACTCTGATTATTCTATACTCGAATAATAATGAATTAATTTATTTCTTGGCGATCATTTAAACTCGAACACCCTCCGGACCCTGTGGTGGGGCCCACCATGTCCTAAACTACTATTCATAAGAATAAGCGAGACTTTTGAATACACCAAGTGTGTGACCCTTTATACCCCTATCTCGATAATAATGAGTACTATTCATGGACTAGGAACATAGTCGAACAACCCATTAAGGCCTGTAAAGAGATAATGTATAGTCATATTAATGACAACCACCAATGAACACACATCCACTATTACAGAAAACGATTTTTACGGTGGTTATTTTTTATTTTTAACGTCGGCTTTTGACCGACGTTATTACAGGAGACGTTATAAACAGAGTTTTTTACGTCGGTTATTTTACAACCAACGTAAAAAACACAAATTCGAAGCATTTTTCACGTCGGTTGATAAAAACCCGACGTGGAAAATGCTTCGGAGGAGTGCTTTATGAGGTCGGTTATTTAACAACCGACGTGATATAAACCCTTTCACGTCGGTTATTATATAACCGACGTCATAAAGCACTCTTCCGAAGCGTTTATCACGTCGGTTATTTTTATAACCGACGTGATAAACCTGTCTGCCAAGCGGTTTTCAACGTCGATTATTATATAACCGACCTAAAAACACATCTACGACGTCGGTTATAAAATAACCGACGTAAAAGACTATCCATTTCAATTTATTACGTCGATTATGAAATAACCGACGTAAAAACCATTTCCCATGAAGTTATTACGTCAGTTTCCAAATAAACGACATTGTAACAAATACCAATGCATTTTGTACATCGGTTATTTAATAATCGACGTGATATAAACCCTTTCATGACGGTTATTATATAACCGAAATCATAAAACACTCTTCTGAAGCGTTTATCATGTCGATTATTTTTATAACCGACGTGATAAACCTGTCTGCCAAGTAGTTTTCAACGTTAGTTATATAATAACCGACGTAAAAACATATCTAAGACGTCGGTTATAAAATAACCGACGTAAAAGACTATCCATTTCAATTTATTATGTCGGTTATGAAATAACCGAAGTAAAAACCATTTCCCATGAAGTTATTATGTCGGTTTCCAAATAACCGACGTTATAACAAATACCAATGCATTTTTTACATTGGTTATTTCATAATCGACGTAAAAAACAATTTTTTTTAAATAAACCCGAACCACTGCTATGCCCAGCCAAATCACCTGAAACAGAGAAAAAGCATACAAAAAACAGACCAGAACCCCCCCACCCCCACACCCCTGGACACCCCCCACACCCCTGGACAACCCCCACACCCCTGGACCCCCCCACCCCCTGGACAACCCCCACACCCCTGAACAACCCCCACCCTCCTGTATACCCCTCACCCCCTGGACAACATTCCCACACCCCTAGACAACCCTCCCACACCCCTAAAACTGACTAAAAAGTTACAAAAAAAAGACCAGAACCCCCTCACCCCACCGGACAGCCCCCACCACACCCTTGGACACTCCCACACCCCTGGACTGCCCCCCACCCCTTGGACAGCCCCCAACAACCCTAGACAACCCCCACCCTCCTGGACACCCCCACACCCCTGGACTGCCCCACCACCCCCTGGACAACCCCCCACACCCCTAGACAACCCCACCCCCCTGGACACCCCCACACCCCTGAACTGCCCCCCACCCCCGGGACTTCCCCCACCCTCCTGGACACCCCCACACCCCTGGACACCCCCACACCCCTGGACTGCCCCGACCCCCTGGACAGCCCCCCACACCCCTGGACACCCCCACACCCCCTGGACAGCCCCCACACCCCTGGACAGCCCCCACCCTCCTGGACACCCCCACCCCTGGACTGCCCCCACCCCTAGGACTGTCCCCACCCTCCTGGACACCCCCACACCCCTGGACTACCCCCACCCCCTGGAAATCCCCCCACACCCCTGGACAACCCCCACCCCTGGACTACCCCCCACCCCCGAGACTTCCCCCACCCTCTTGGACACCCCTGGATATCCCCCACACCCCTGGACTGCCCCCACCCCCTGGACAGCCCCCACACCCCTAGACAACCCCACCCTCCTGGACACCCCCACCCTCCTGGACACCCCCACACCCCTGGACTTCCCTTCACCCCCGGGACTTCCCCCCACACCCCTGGACACCCCTAGACATCCCCCACTCGCCTAGACATCCCTCCCACCCTCCTGGACACCCTCCCACCTCACTGGATAACCCCCACCACACCCCTGGACCCCCACCTCACTGGACACCCCCAGACCAAAACCTGACCAAAACCAGACCAGAACCCCCCACCCCACTGGACAGCCCCCACCACACCCCTAGACACCCCCACACCCCTGGACTGTCCCCACCCCCTGGACAACCCCTGGACAACTAGTGTTGGGAGAGGAGTCACTGCCATCCCTCAGGGGGCACACCGCTAGAAGGTACTCATCACTCCCACATGCAAAGCTTGAGATCTCAAAATGTTTCGCATGTGGGAGTGAGGAGTACCTTCCAGCGGTGTTCAACCCCCCGAGGGATGGCAGCGCCTCCTCTCCCACACCCCTAGACTGCCCCCACCCCTGGGACAACCTCCCACCCTCCTGGACCCCCCACACCCCTAGACTGCCCCCACCCCCTGGACAACCTCCACCCTCCTGGACACCCCCCACACCCCTGGACAACCCCCACCCCCAGAACTGCCCCCACCCTCCTGGACACCCCCACACCCCTGGACTGCCCCCACCCCCTGGACAACCCCCACTCATCTGGACAACCCCCAACCTCCTTGTAACGTCCCAGATCCGGGTGCCACTCAACGGGTGCCCCGAACCCAGTTGGTCACATGACCTCAAGCGCATTTCCCCAAATGCCAGAGGCTGCTAACTAGTAGTGAGGGCCCAGGTCTGATAGTGGGGAAACTATGCCCTGATTTGTCAAAGTGTAGCACAGCGGAATAAAATGTATAAACATACAACAACGGAAGTAGTAAACAATATTCAACTGAAATGGACAACTGAAGTAAAAGAGAACCATCAATCATATATATAAGGATACAACATGTCACTAATTCTATGAAAACAACTAGAACATGATACATTGCAATACAATACAATACAACTCAAAGTACAAGGTATAACCAAACAAAATAAAGTAGAGTAAACAAAACGTAGCAGCATCGCAAGCCTAAGCTCGGTCTCATGCTATCCTACTTGTAAGAACCCGGGTTTTTGGAATGGGTCAAAATCCAGACCCTGTTTAAATCATTGACAGGGTTTCTAAGGAAACTGGATTTAATGGGAAGTTTCTGGAAATTTCCAGACTACACGCCGTGTACTTTAAGTACACGCCGTGTATGTGTAGGCGAGTGAACAACCATGTGCTCACCGAGTACATGTCGTGTGATGACCGTGTGGTAGTTTCTTACTACACGGCGTGTAGTTTTGAACACGCCGTGTAGACCCCTGACCGTGTGAGGCCATACATGGCGTGTAGGCAGTTGTCCGGGTAAAAACCAGGGGCACACCGTGTTCCCTTTGGACACGCCGTGTAGTCGAGCCGTGTATGAAGGATATACATGGTGTGTGGGTATGTCGGCGAGGAAGGGAAGAGGAACCCAGTACACGCCGTGTACCAAGAGGTACACACCATGTACTCATGTCGGCAGGTTCGGCAAATAAGTCGGCGGAACCTTTCCGTCTTATGAACAGTTAAATGAACCATACACGGCGTGTAGTCCCAAAGTACACGCCGTGTACTTTCTTTTTTTCGCTTAAAATGGGCAGTAGCCTCGTTTTTGAGGCAGAACACCTCTCCTCCGCCCCAAATCGGCCGAATCTTCATTTACTTCCCGGTTCTTCATCCGAACTCTAATCCGATCTCGGTTAGATGCGTTGGAACCCCCTCGGTAAGGCCTTGATTCCTCTTTGTCCGTTTTGTTTGATTTTCGTTCTAGAATGAGTTATATCCCTTTGAGCGGTTTTTAATCTTTTGTAGATTTACCGCGTTCTAGACCGAATTGGCGGGTGTTACCAGAGGAGTAGCATCGTGTGAGTCTCAGGTAGGTGGTGCATACCTCATTTTGTGTTTTTGTGGTTGTTTGGGTAACACGGCCTTTGGCGCGTTTTTGGGTATTTTGAGTGGGACCTGTTTTATCTGCTTTGTTCATACTGTAATGCTTATGGGACCTTTGGGATGCTTTTGGGTATGCCCGGTTGCCAGGTTGCGTGAGCAGGGCTGGGTGAGGGGCCGTTGCTCATCGGGGCATTTTGGCCGGGGAACGCCAAAATGGTTTTATTAAATTATTAAGGTGTTAAACTGCTTAGTTTAATTTATTAAATCCTGTTATAATTGTTAGAGGCATTTAAGACCTCGGTGCTGGTATGGGACAACACCCTGCATAGTGCAATTCAACTGTTTAGTTTGTTTTGCCTGGTTATGTTTTCTATTTACATATGTTATATATGCGATTGCTGAATTGCATCTGCTGGACCCTTTAGGTTGTGTTGGGCTTGGCCCGGTTACGCTTGAGTGATGCTGATCACAGGTTGGGGCTTTGCCCAGATTACTTTGGGTGGTTTTGACCACGGTATTGGGCGTCATGGACGTCAGCTTGAGGCAGTATGACTGTCAGGTTAGGCATGGCCCGGGATACTAGGGTGGCGATGCCATCGGACTTGAGTGACATGGTCGTAGGGACACGAGGTGTCAGATGTTTTGGTGGCTTAGGACTATTTGGGTGATTACCGCTCACCGGGACTTGAGTAGTGTGCACACAGAGATACTCCGTGATGAGGTGGTTTTGACCACTCGTGTGGGTAGAGGCCCCCGTAGTTGCGGTTAGGTATTTTGGTTGGGGGTGCTTGCCGTAGAAAGCCACGTGGGAGGTGAGGAGCCTTCAGGAAATGGGCGTGCCTTCGGGACGTCGGTACTTGAGACACGAGGTGTCAGGAGGCACATGGTGCCGGGTTACTATTTGTGGGCGTGCCTTCGGGACTTCGGTACTTGAGACACGAGGTGTCAGGAGGCACATGGTGCTGAGTTACTATTTGTGGGCATGCATGCGGGGCATCGGTACTTGAGACACGAGGTGTCAGGTGGCACACGGTGCCGGGTTACACGACAGAGATTCCGGCGTTGGCCGAAGTAGGTGACACTCCATGGTGGCTGTTGAGCACCAATGGAGTTTGTATTTATTTTTACATTGTACTGATTACTGATTTCCTGGTAAATGCATGACTTCTTAAACACCTATATTTGGTATGCACCGTTGGGTGGTATCCTACTGAGATTTGTCTCACACCATGCACGGGCCCTTCGGGACGCGTGCAGACTTTATGGACTTACGTGTAGGAAAGAGGACAGCTTTAGGAGTTGGGCTGCGTTAGTTATTGTATGAAGATGGTATGGACCTTGAGGTCATGCCTAGCTGGGTTTACTTTGTTTTGTTTACCTTCTGTATTGGCATTCTTATTGTAGCTACTGTTGGTTAGCCATTGGCGCCCTATTTATATTCAGTTGTGTATGACCTGCTCTGGATCCATGTTTTACTATTTAGTTGTAGTTACATGTTCTTAGAATGCTGTTGTGTTTATTTCCACTGCTGTTGTGTCATTTACTGCTTCCACTGTTTATCTATGTTGATTTTGCTTCCGCTCTGCGGGTCTGGTTCGAGTCTGCTGAGTCTTCCTTTCCACTGCATCTTTACTGTTATACTTGGACCAGTACCCTTACTAAGATCATTCGAGAGGGTATAACCTCCCCACTATACCTAAAAGACCCTCGCTGCTAGTCGGCAACCTTTGGCGTTCGGGGAGGTGCGCCTAAGGTAGTAACACCCGACCTGTTCGATACTATTCGGGTGGCTGGCCGGGTTCGGGACGTTACAAAGTGGTATCAGAGGAGTTCTTGACAGGTATTTAGTAGCAGTGTTTTACTGGCTACTAATGAGTTTGAGGCTTCTCGTTTCTTTTTGCTGGTTTTACTATTTGGGATATGGTAGACTGGAGATAAGTTGTTGTAACTGGAACTGGGTTTCTAGCTTGTGCTTGGGTGCCTGCAGCCCCAGGTATGAGGGAAGGACCAAGTTTCCATGGGTGGGAACTGCTGTTTGCTTTTACTCAGATTACAATTTATATGATTTCCACCTCGGTGGCTCACTTGATGTGTAATGTTGTTGATTTTGATATGTGACCCTTGACCCGGTGTGGTAAGGGAGAATTGGACCTTGGCCCGGTATGGAAAGACTTGGTTTCTTGGCTTTTGATAGGCACATTTTAGGGTATTTCAATTTCTTAATTGCACGTATGTTTTGTGAAGTGATAATGCCATGTGAATGAAATATCAAATGCCATGCTTTATACGCTTTAAAATGTGAATTGGTGAAATTACTGATACAACTGCTAATTGTGTAAATGAGTATGCCATGATTTATATTTTGTAGAATTGCATGCTGCAGGATAATTGGGTTTGACTCTTATGAGAGCAGGCAGGTACTATGGGTGAGGCAGTGTAACTGTCAGGATTGGGCGACTCGGTCGTCGGTTTGAGGCAACATGAGTTGTTGGGACGGGCATGGCCCGAGGTACTTTGATACTTGGCTCTGTTGAGGGCGGGTAAGGAGGCCATGAGGCCGGGATGCTGTGAGACATGGGTTGCGGTGAGGGGGAGTAAGGGTAGTTGTTGTGCACTGCCTTTTACTGTTTTCCTTATCTGTGTAGAATATATTGTTATATATATATGGGATGTCTGACCATTTATGGTATTCAGCGGGTTACTCCTTCAAGACTCGATGGAGCGTCAGACCGGAGATGATACAGTGCCGTAGGACCAGGGTCAGACTTCGGTACAGGCTGAGCACGAGTCGTAGGTACAGGCTCAGGGACAGGAACAAGTTCAGGATCCAGTGTAGGCAGGACAGCAGCCGGGTTTGGCATCGTTCGGGCCGTGGCTTGACGAGCAACTCCGAGCTAGCCTGGTACGTGTCTTGCAGGGGCTTTACGGAGGCACGCAGAGTACAAAGCCTTCTATGGCGTATCTGACGTGGGAGTTCCAATCGCAATACCCGCCGCTTTTTCAGGGAGAGGGTGGTCCGCAGGCGGCTGAGAACTGGATAGAGAGTATGCAGATGATTTTCGAGCAGCTCGAGACGCCTCTAGGGCGGAGGGTCAAGCTGGCGACGTACATGCTGAGAGGACCGGCGAAGCGTTGGTGGGATGTACAGGTACAGGCTCGTAGGCACGAGGGACTGGCTTGGAAAAACTTCGAGGGAAGGTTCTTTGAGCACTTCTACCCAGAGACGCTGAGGGCACAGAGAGCTCGGGAGTTCTTGAGTCTTCAGCAGGGAGATATGTCCGTTATGGACTACACAGATACCTTCACAGAGTTGTCCCGTTTTGCACCGGGTATGGTGAGCGATGACACAGCTAGGGTAAGGCGTTTCGAGGATGGATTATGACACGCCATTCGGGTACAGGTGAATATCTTCCGGCTAGGTTCTTTCTCCGAAGCAGTGAATCAGGCAATCATAGCCGAAGGCAACGAAAGGGAGAAGTATCAATTGGGTAAGAGACAGCTTCAGGTGATGGTTCAGACAACAGGAAGCGAGGGCGGGATGATTTCCAGCAGGGCAGTCACGCCGGGGATTCAGCTAGACCACCTCGTAGTAGTTATTCGGTGATTTGCTTCCAGTGTGGGCAGTCGGGACATGTTCGGGCTCAGTGCAGTAGGCCTCCAAAGGAGTGTCGGGCATGTGGACAGGACAAACATTTGGAAAGGTTTTGCAGGCAACCTTCTCAGATAGCCGGTAGGCAGGGATCAGGACAGACAGTGGCGTCTGGAGTTGGTTCAGGTTTGGTACCCGGAGAGGGTAGTCAAGGTTCAGCTGTGTGCGGAGGTCGTGACAGAGACGGTGGGACCCAGCTGAGGGGTCATTGGCCGGTCACTGGAGCAGCATCGGGAGGTCAGGCGTCAGGAAGCCGTGTTTCAGGCCAGGTGCACGCTGTGGAGCTGTCAGAGGCTGAGCAGGCCGGTGAGCCGGTGACTGTTAGAGGTACACCGCTGTGTGACCGTGATCTCCATGTTTCCTTTTTGGCATGACCTGTAGAGGTATGTCTGTTTTGAGTGCACGAGGTGCACATGATCTTTGTGGACTGACTAGATGCTAGTAAGTGGGTTGGCACCATATCGGGTGCGTGATATATATATATATATATATATGTATGAGGTGCCGTGGGCATCGGGGCATCGTGGATGCAGGTTACTTGAGGTGCCTTGGGCATCGGGGCATCGTGGATGCGGGTTACTTGAGGTGTTGTGGGCATCAGGGCATCGTGGATGCGGGTTACTTGAGGTGCTCGGCACCAGGACCTCGTGGAGGCAGACACCGATGCGGTGCAGGTTACGTTGGGTGTCGGTAGCGATACAGGAGCACCAACAAGGTGAAGGGGTGACGATGCGTCACGGGAGGATTTTGCGTCCGGAAAATAGGTTAGTAAAACCCTGTTTGCTTTAAGTTTTGTTGGTTGAGACCGATTAGGCTATTCCTAAGGTGGGGAGCCCCTTGGGGAATTTAGCCAGAACCTTGGGACTGGGGTAGTCCAGGTTGTTTAACTGGGATGGGCGTGTTCGGTGCCATCTCCGGGTTTCATTTGGTAGCTCGGGGACGAGCTACGTTAAGGTGGGGAGTTTGTAAGAACCCGGGTTTTTGGAATGGGTCAAAATCCCGACCTTGTTTAAATTTTTGACAGGGTTTCTAAGGAAATTGGATTTAATGGGAAGTTTCTGGAAATTTCCAGACTACACGCCGTGTACTTTAACTACACGCCGTGTATGTGTAGGCGAGTGACCAACCATGTGCTCGCCGAGTACATGCCATGTAATGACCGTGTGGTAGTTTCTTACTACATGGCATGTAGTTTTGAACATGCCGTGTAGACCCCCGACCGTGTGAGTCCATACATGGCGTGTAGGCCGTTGGCCGGGTAAAAACCAGGGGCACGCTGTGTTCCCTTTGGACATGCTGTGTAGTCGAGCCGTGTATGAGGGATATACATGGCATGTGGGTATGTCAGCGAGGAAGGGAAGAGGAACCCAGTACATGCCGTGTACCAAGAGGTACACACCGTGTACTCATGTCCGCAGGTTCGGAAAATAATTCGGTGGAATCATTCCGTCTTATAAATAGTTAAATGAACCATACACGGCGTGTAGTCCCAAAGTACACGCCGTGTACTTTCTTTTTTTCGCTTAAAACGGGTAGTAGCCTCGTTTTTGAGGCAGAACACCTCTCCTCCACCCCAAATCGGCCGAATCTTCATTTACTTCCCGGTTCTTCGTCCGAACTCCGATCCAATCTCGGTTAGATGCGTTGGAACCCCCTAGGTAAGGCCTTGATTCCTCTTTGGCCGTTTTGTTTGATTTTCGTTCTAGAATGAGTTATATCCCTTTGAGTGGTTTTGAATCTTTTGTAGATTTACCGCATTCTAGACCGAATTGGCGGGTGTTACCGGAGGAGTAGCATCGTGCGAGTCTCAGGTAGGTGGTGCATACCTCATTTTGTGTTTTCGTGGTTGTTTGGGTAACGCGGACTTTGGCACGTTTTCGGGTATTTTGAGTGGGACCTGTTTTATCTGATTTGTTCATACTGTAATGCTTATGGGACCTTTGGGATGCTTTTGGGTATTCCTGGTTACCAGGTTGTGTGAGCAGGGCCGGGTTAGGGGCCGTTGCTCATCGGGGCATTTTGGCCGGGGAATGCCAAAATGGTTTTATTAAATTATTAAGGTGTTAAACTGCTTAGTTTAATTTATTAAATACTGTTATAATTGTTAGAGGCATTTAAGACCTCGGTGCTGGTATGGGACAACACCCTACATAGTGCAATTCAACTGTTTAGTTTGTTTTTCCTGGTTATGCTTTCTGTTTACATATGTTATATATGCGATTGCTGAATTGCATCTGCTGGACCCTTTGGGTTGTGTTGGGCTTAGCCCGGTTACGCTTGAGTGATGCTGATCACAGGTTGGGGCTTTGCCCGGGTTACTTTGGGTGGTTTTGACCATGGGATTGCGCGTCATGGACGTCGGCTTGAGGCAGTACGACTGTCCGGTTGGGTATGGCTCAGGATACTAGGGTGGCGATGCCATCGTACTTGAGCGACATGGTCGCAGGGACATGAGGTGTCAGATGTTTTGGTGGATTAGGACTATTTGGGTGATTACCGCTCACTGGAACTTGAGTAGTGTGCACACAGAGATACTCCGTGATGAGGTGGTTTTGACCACTCGTGTGGGTAGAGGCCCCCGTAGTTGCGGTTAGGTATTTTAGTTGGGGATGATTGCTGTAGAAAGCCACGTGGGAGGTGAGGAGCCTTCAAGAAATGAGAGTGCCTTTGGGACATCGGTACTTGAGACACGAGGTGTCAGGAGGCACATGGTGCTGGGTTACTATTTGTAGGCGTGCCTTCGGGACGTCGGTACTTGAAACACGAGGTGTTAGGAGGCACATGGTGCCGGGTTACTATTTGTGGGCATGACTGCGGGACGTTGGTACTTGAGACACGAGGTGTCAGGTGGCACACGGTGCCGGGTTACACAACAAAGATTCCGACGTTGGACGAAGTAGGTGACACTCCATGGTGGCTGTTGAGCACCAGTAGAGTTTGTATTTATTTTTGCATTGTACTGATTACTGCTTTCCTGGTAAATGCATGACTGCTTAAACACCTATATTTGGTACGCACCGTTGGGTGGTATCCTACTGAGATTTGTCTCACACCCTGCATGGGCCCTTCAGGACGCGTGCAGACTTTATGGACTTACGTGCAGGAAAGAGGCCAGCTTCAGGAGCTGGGCTGCGTTAGTTATTACATGAAGATGGTATGGACCTTGAGGTCATGCCTTGCTGGGTTTACTTTATTTTGTTTACCTTCTGTATTGGAATGCTTATTGTAGCTACTTTTGGTTATCCATTGGCGCCCTCTTTATATTTAGTTATGTATGACTTGCTCTAGATCCATGTTTTACTGTTCAATTGTAGTTACGTGTTCTTTGCATGCTGTTGTGTTTATTTCTGTTGCTGTTGTGTCATTTACTGCTTCCGCTGTTTATCTATGTTGATTTTTCTTCCGCTCTGCGGGTCTGGTTCGAGTCTGCTGAGTCTTCCTTTCCGCTGCATCTTTACTGTTATACTTGGACCAGTACCCTTACTAAGATCCTCCGAGAGGGTATAGCCTCCCCACTATACCTAACAGACCCTCGCTGTTAGTCGGAAACTTTTGGCGTTCGAGGAGGTGCGCCTAAGGTAGTAACATCCGACCCGTCCGGCACTGTTCGGGTGGCTGGCCGGGTCTGGGACGTTACACTACTCCTCTACTACAATCAAGTACCTGTATAGGGACCCTTTCCCTTATCCATACCTGCAGAAATGTAATCTGTTTGGGGCCGAAGACATGACCCCAAATAGGGTGTGAGAAATAAATCCCAGTAGGCACCCACCAAAGGCCAGTGCCCAACTGTCAGTGAAAATGTTCCCCAACAGTGTCAACATTAAAATGCAGTAAACTAGTAAGTACTCAAGGTAATTATCACTAACATTTTTCATTGCCATTTTAATATTCATTTAACAATTCAATATAATTAAATTCTGAGCTAATCAGAACCATGTCCTCAGGCTAAACAAAAATCCTCCCTCAGGCTAGTTGTAACCATGCCCTCAGGATAATATAGTCATGCCCTCAGGCTAAATATCACCATTCCCTCAAGATAATATAACCACACCCTCAGGATAAATATCACCAGACCCTCAGGCTAATACAGTCATTCCCTCATGCTAAATGTCACCATTCCCTCAAGCTAATATAACCACACCCTCAGGCTAAATATCACCACACCCTCAGGCTAATATAGTTATGCCCTCAGGCTAAATGTCACTATGCCCTCAGGCTAATATAACCATGCCCTCAGGTGCAAGTAACTGGGCCGAGCCCAACGGATAAGCAAGTAATTATCTAAAATTCCTCTCAAGGAAATTTAAAGCATGCTAAATTTTACGGTATACCCTCAGGTAACCTGGCCAAATGACTAAACAGAGGAACTCACCCCCGGGGTGGTCCTGGATCCAAGCAGTGATCCCAAAAAACAGTTATACATATTCATTAGACTACCTATGCAATTCTAGGTATTTAATTACGCAAAGACTCAGCCATACGACACCCCCAACATGGGCGTGTATCATAGTGGTACACAAAACACACAGCAATTAGAATTTAAACATCATACCACCTACCTCGACCGTCTCTGATCGGTATATGTGAACGAAACCTCCCGAATCGTCCAAGAACTACGTAGATCTGGGATAAACCACAACATGTTCAAACCTAAATAACTTCCCTTAGAGGAAGAATTGGTAAGAACAACACAAGGAGAAGGGAGAACTCACCCGTGCGGTTCCAACGTGATCGGCAGAAGCGGAAACGAATTCTCGGTGCGCGGTCAGTTGATCTACGAAGCTCCGGCCGTTCTCCCAAGCTCCAATGACGTTCTAAGATTCCTCTGTGAAAAGAGGAGGCTAATTCCCATTTTAAGCAAAAAAAAAACAAACTACACGGCGTGTACTCTCAAGTACACGACGTGCACTCTTCTCATTTAACTGTTCCTATGGCGGCTACTTTTTCCACCTCCAAACTGCTCATCTATCGACATGAGTACACAACATGTATTTCCAAATACACGACATGTACTATCGCTCAGCTGGCGGCTGCTCCCACCGCCTTACTATTCACCTACTGACTGACTACACGGCGTGTAAATACCCACTACATGACGTGTAGTCGATTTTTATACCTTTCATCGCCGACAAGGCTACACACCATGTGTACTCATCCCACATGGCTAAATTACACAGCGTGTGGAAAAGTACATGGCGTGTACCCACAAAATTTGGGATTTTCCCCCATTTTCCTTATTTTCTCAAAAACACTTAAGGAAAAAGGAAACGAAGAAACCCGTACCTTAAGAATAAGATCCGAGTTCTTACAAACTTCCCCCCTTAAAGAAATTCGTCCCCGAATTGCCTTTCCTAGGGTGATGAAGATAAATCTTAGAACAAATATGTCCACTGAGCACGTACATCAGTCTCCCGCTCCCAGGTTTCTTCCTACACTTGGCCATGCTGCCATAACACCCGTACGAGAGGAACTGACCGACCTCAGAGAACCTTCGTTCTCCTATCAACGATACGAATAGAATGATCCTCAAAGGACGCATCAATCTGAATCTCAACCTCCTAAGGCTAAAAGGTGTGAGATGGGTCTGAATGATAACGGCACAACTAAGATACATGGAAGACGTCGTGCATGGCCCGATACCTCTGTGGTAACTGCAACCGATAGACAACCAGCCCAACTCTCTCCAGAATCTCAAACGGGCCCACATACCTCAGTGAAAGTTTACCCTGTCTCCCGATTCACCTGTGTCCCAACCTCGGTGAAACACGCAAGAAAACCTGATCCCCAACCACAAAATCCAAGGGTCGTCTGTGGAGATCAACATAAGATTTCTGACGAGACTGTGCAGTATCCATCCGCTTCTATATCAACTGAACCTGCTCTGATGTCTCCTGCACGAGGCATGGTCCCAACAAAGCTGACTCACCTGCCTCTAACCAACACAAATGTGATCGGCATGGCCTACCATATAAAGCCTCGTAAGGTTCCATCTCGATAGTTGCCTGAAAACTATTATTATAGGCAAACTTGACTAGGGGTATATTCTTCTCCCAAGAGCCCCCAGAGTCTAGGATGAATGCGCGCAACATGTTCTCAAGCACCTGTATCGTACGATCTGACTGGACATCGGTCTGAGGGTGGTAAGCTGTGCTTAGAAGCACCTGTGTACCCAGTGCCCTCTGAAAACTCTGCCAGAAATGTGACGTAAAATGGGCATCCCTATCTGAAACGATGGAACAAGGGACCCCATGAAGATGTACGACCTCTTGGATATACAAACTCCTGAGTTCTTCAACACCGAAGGTCTCCTTGATTGGCAAAAAGTGATCTACCTTCGTAAGTCTGTCCACAACAACCCACATGACATCATTGCCTTGAGGTGACCTCAGCAACCCAGTCACGAAATCCATCGCGACATCATCCCATTTCCACTCTGGGATGGGTAACTGCTGTAGCAGTCTAGCTGGCCTCTGATGCTCCGCCTTCACCTACTGACAGATAGAACATCTAGTAACAAAACTAGCTATCTTTCTTTTCATACCCGACCACCAATACTGATGTCTCAAGTCACAATACATTTTGGTAACTCTGGGATGCACTGCCCAAGTTGAAGCATGAAACTCCCGCATCATCTCCTCGCGTATATCCCCTGGAACCCATACTCGTCCATGGAAACACAATACCTCATCATTGCCTATCTTCCATCCAGGAGGAGGGTCATCACTTGACACCGAATCCCATAGAACGAGCTCTTCTGAATCAGATAGCTGTCTCATCCTCACTCAATACAAGAGGGTAGAGGTCACAACTAAGAAAGAAAGATAGGTCTACCCCTGACTATCGTGCACCTCAAAATGAATCTCAGAGAACAAATCCATAAGCTGCCACTCATCACTGGCCTCCTGCACTGCCTGTATCTGAGTCTTCTTGCTCAGTGCATTAGCAACTGCATTACCCTTACCCGATGTATAGGAAAGCTCAAAATCGAAGGACTGAAGGTATTCAACCCACCTTCGCTGTCTCAAGTTCAAGTCATGCTGGGTAAAGATATATTTGATACTTTTTTGGTTGGTGAAAACCACAAAATGCTCTCCCAAGAGATAATGTCTCTAGAAGCACAACGCATGAACAAATGCATCCAATTCGAGATCATGCGTCGGGTAATTCCTCTCATGTGGCCTCAACTACCGAGACCCGTACGTAACTACTCGATCTCCCTACATCAACACTACTCCCATCCCAATACCCGATGCATCACAGTAAACTGTATAGATCTTACCTTTCTCTAGAAGTATTAGGATTGGTGTTGATGCCAACCTTACCTTCAGCTCCTGAAAGGATGTCTCGAAAGATTTTGACCAAACAAACTTCACACCCTTCTTAGTTAACCCCTTCAATGGTGCTACTAAGTGGAAGAAGTCCTGTATAAAGCGTCTGTAGTAACCAGCCAGCCCCAAGAAACTCCATATCTCAAACACATTCTTAGGATACTCCCAGCAAACTACTGCTCTCACTTTCTCTAGATCCATGAAAACTCCTGCCTCTGAGATGATATGACCTAGGAAGTGTATCTGGTCCATCCAAAAGTGGCACTTTGAGAGATTATCATATAGACGATGCTCTCTCAGTGTACTCAATACGATCTCAAGATGGGTAGCATGACCGTGTCGAGTATGAGAGTACACCAAGATGTTGTACATGAACGATACCACAAAAGAATCCAGATAAGGGTGGAACACATGATTCATCAGATCCATGAAAACTGCTGGTGCGTTCGTGAGTCCAAACGGCATAACCAAGTACTCGTATAGACCATATCTGCTCCGAAAGACTATAAACGGTATATCAAATGGTCTAACATGTAACTGATGATATCTGAATCTCAAGTCAATCTTCGAGAACACTCATGCTCCTAGAAGTTGATCAAAAAGATCATCAATACTCAGCAAGGGATATCGGTTCTTAACCGTCAACTGGTTCAGCTTCTGATAATCAACACAAAGTCTGAGGGTACCGTCTGCCTTCTTCACAAAAAGGATAGGAGAACCCCAAGGAGAAGTACTGGGTTGGATGAAACCCTTTTCCTGTAACTCCTCTAACTATCTCTTGAGCTATTGTAGCTCTGGTGTAGCTATCCTATAAGGAAGAATGTACTCTAGTGCTACTCCTGGTACAAGCTCAATAGAGAAATCCACATCTCGATTTGTAGGTAGACCTGAAAAGTCATCCGGGAAGACATCCCTGAAATGATCAACCACTGGAGGGAAATCCTTCTGACAAGTCCCATGATCATCCAGATATAAACTCGGAATCTGGGCTGTCACACCACCTCGCCCATGATGCTCGGGTCCAGCTCGACTCGCTTGGACATCCCATTCACCTTTGTATAGAAACTCTACACCCTCTGGTGACATGAAACTCACCCTGCGACGATAGCAATCCACAAAGGCTCGAAAGGGAAACAACCAATCCATCCTGAGAATGACATCATAGCTTGTCATCTCTAAGACATAGAGGTCCCATAGAAAGTGACATCCACCAACCTCTAGGGGGCACTCCTTGCACTGACGCACACCAACAGTTCTAGTCCCCAACGGGGTGTCTAGCATCATAACATCGGAAGAAGAAGAAACACAGAGCCCAAGGCTATCCACAATGGGCACAAATATAAATCTATGTGTAGCACCCGTATTGAAAAGTGCAGAAGATAAAACAGAAGCTACTAGAATAGTACCTCTGACAGTAGAAGGTCCAAGATCCTACTCCTGTTGGGTCTGTTGCACTGCATAAGCCTGCCCAGCGTCGCGGCCCTACAACACAGCCTGGCTACCCTGAGCTGTCCCACCCTGCTGCCTCTGAGATCCTGGTGTCTGGCTACCACGACCATGACCACCACCCCTTCCTGTACGTCCTGACGTATCCTAGTTGCCTGAATGGTAAGAAGCTGCTGGTCCTTCTCCCGCACGTGGAGTCTGCACAGAACCCCTCTCACTAGCCACTGGTACAACCGCCCTACAAAAGCACTGCAGATGACCCATCTTGCTGCAAGCTCAGCA
The DNA here is from genome assembly GCA_963277665.1 of Viscum album. Classification (NCBI taxonomy): domain Eukaryota; kingdom Viridiplantae; phylum Streptophyta; class Magnoliopsida; order Santalales; family Viscaceae; genus Viscum; species Viscum album. Next base: position 618,241,071 of record OY728136.1, read on the forward strand.
CTCCACTGGGTTTTGAGGACACTAAGGTATCTTGTGCCCCTCTCTACCACACTGGTAGAAAATGACCGGGCCACCTGAAGTAATCGCCTGGCTAGTACTGCCACCGTAAGAGAAAATCATCTGTCGCTTGCCTTTCCCGGTAGAAATAGTACCATAAACTGGTGTCAAACCGCCCTGGCCCACACCACTAGCTTCTCACAGGTTCCGCTCAGTAATCAGTGCCTGGTTTACAATAGCATGCACTGTCGGAAACCTGAAAACATTCACCAGTGCTTGGATGTCATATCAAAGACCATCCTTAAAGCTCCTGGACCTCAACGTCTCATCACCCACCAGAATGGGTGAAAAATGATGAAGATAGGTAAAGCGAGCTGAATAGTCCATCATTGACACGACACCCTACTGCAGATTCATGAACTCTCAAGCTCGATCTGCCCGCAGCGTCTCCGGAAAGAAAAAGCCGTAGAAGACTGCATGAAAATATTCCCACGCCATGTCTCTGTGATGCTCTGATTGGGTGGTAACATCCCACCACCTCTTGGCGGAATCACGTAGCATATATGTAGCAAGCTTGACCCTCCACCCTGGAGGTGTCTCCAGATGCTCAAAAATAGTATGCATTGAATCCATCCATGACTCCGCAGCCTGTGGTCCGCCATCCCCTGTAAACGTAGAAGGATGCTGCTGCTGGAATATACGTGTCAGCTCTGCCATAGATGTGGCAGCCTGCGGTGCTCCCTGGAAGGTTTGGATGAACCGCATGAAGCCTTCAAAGAACTGCGCCTCTATGCCTGCATCCAGTATAACGGATGGCACCACACCTGGCACTGCTGGAGGATCAACTAGTAGCCCATGGCCTACCATCTCCGGAGTATAATCGTTGCCACTCCCTTGGAGAACAACCGGTGGTCGTCTCAGTAGCATGACTCTACAAGGTCAAAAACACGCCTTAGATTTAAGTTTATCAAAGACTGAAAACTAGGGGACAAAAAAAGGGAACAGGAGGAAGAAGGCATTCAAGATTTGAAAAACAAGACTACACGACGTGTATATTAACTACACAGTGTGTACCTAACTTTTCTTCCCCTGCTTGGGTCCTTCTACACAGCTTAGCCATACGGATCTCTTCTGAACAAGACTACACGACGTGTATAACATCTACACGATGTGTATGTTTTAATTTCCAACTTCCCATGTCGTTCGTGAAATGGCCGACTACTCGACTAATACTACACGGTGTGTTACACCCGCACACGGCGTGTACACCACTTCATCTTCCCAGCCACACGACCAGGTCCACATGGTCTCTCCCCGGTCAAGCCTACATGGCATGTCCCACAGGTACACGGCGTGTTCAAGAAGAGGTAACACTGACCCATGTTGTTAGTGACATGGCCGGGTACTTGGGTCAGACTACACGGCGTGTTTAAGGTGAACATGACGTGTATGTCTTAAGGTTTCGCCGTCTGTGTTGTTAGTTACACGGGTGGACATTGGGTCTAAACTACACGACGTGTACAACCGGTACACATTGTGTTTCCCCCAAGTCATTACCTACCCCGTGTCCCCACCCACACGGTTTATGACACGGGAAGAGACTACACGGTGTGTACTTAAAAAGTTTTCATTTCTTCTCGAACAGAAGAACACACAGCGTGTGTCCATAGAACTACATGGCGTGTATCCTGATTTTTCCAGACAGTAAGCCTCCAAAACAACTTCAGAACCCAGAAAAACACTGAAACAACACCTAAGTTCCAAATTACGATCCGTTAGGGCCTATACTCCTCGTGAATCAAAGCTTGGCATCTTATTTGTGTTATAAATAAGGTAAACAACCAATGATCCACCAAATTCTGGTCAATGAGGGACCATACTCCACAATAACCAAAGTTTGGTGTTCATTCTATCAAGGCCTCACACAGAAATACCCTATCAAATAACAGGTATTTATCAAAGTAGCTATCACAATAGCATACGTTTCTAGCATAACAGCTATCACAACAACATGCAATTTCTAATGCACCTACATGGCATGGAAGAATGCATGACATGTGATTTATAGAATGTGCCTAAATGATGCATGAGATGGCATACCCTCATCTCATTGGGTTTCAATTAAGTATAACCCAATATAAAAATATAACAATAAACCAAAAGTGCGTCACCCCACGGTGAAAATCAAATCATCTATAAAATTGAAAAATCAGAAAAATTGCAATAACCGAGGTAGACTAGCTTTTCCCTGTACACGGGTTAGCTACTCCCAAGCACAACTTATTACCAAATACCTATTCCGTCCTATCCCTAACTAAGGCTCCAAATAGTAATTCAAATAAAATAACTCCTCTGATACCACTTTGTAATGTCCCAAATCCGGGTGCCACTCAATGGGTGCCCCGAACCCGGTTGGTCGCATGACCTCAAGCGCATTTCCCCAAACGCCAGAGGCTGCTGACTAGTAGCGAGATCCCAGGTCTGATAGTGGGGAAACTATTCCCTCATTTGTCAAAGTGTAGCGTAATGGAATAAAATGTATAAACATACAACAACAGAAGCAGTAAACAATATTCAACTGAAATGGACAACTGAAGTAAAAGAGAACCAGCAATCAAATATATAAGGATGCAGCATGTCACTAATTCTATGAAAATAGCCAGAACAGGATACACTACAATACAATACAATACAATACAACTCAAAGTACAAGGTATAAACAAACAAAACAAAGTAGAGTAAACAAAACGTAGCATCATCGCAAGCCTAAGCTCGGTCCCATGCTCTCCTACTCCTCTACTACAATCAAGTACCTATATAGGGACCCTTGACCTTATCCACACATGCATAAATGTAATCTGTTTGGGGCTGAATACATGACCCCAAATAGGGTGTGAGAAATAAATCCCAGTAGGCACCCACCAAAGGCCCGTTCCCAACTGTTAGTGAAAATGTGCCACAACAGTGTGCAACATTAAAATGTAGTAAACTAGTAAGTACTCAAGGTAATTATCACTACCATTTTTCATTAACATTTTAATATTCTTTTAACAATTCAATATAATTAAATTTTGAGCTAATCAGAACCATGCCCTCAGGCTAAACAAAACTCTTCCCTCAGGCTAGGTGTAACCATGCCCTCAGGCTAATACAGTCATGCCCTCAGGCTAAATATCACCATGCCCTCAGGCTAATATAACCACACCCTCAAGCTAAATATCACCACACCCTCGGGCTAATACAGTCATTCCCTCAGGATAAATGTCACCATGCCCTCAGGATAATATAACCACACCCTCAGGCTAAATATCACCACGCCCTCAGGCTAATACATTCATGCCCTCAGGCTAAATGTCACCATGCCATCAGGCTAATATAACCACGCCCTCAGGTGAAAGTAACCAGGCCGAGCCAAACAGATAAGAAAAAATTTATCTAAAATTCCTCTCAAGGAAATTTAAAGCATGCTAAATTTTATGGTATACCCTCTAGTAACCTGGCCAAATGGCTAAACAGAGGAACGCACCCCCGGGGGCGGTCCTGGATCCAAGCAGTGATCCCAAACAATAGTTATACATATTCATTAAACTACCTATGCAATTTTAGGTATTTAATTACGAAAGGCCTCAGCCATACGACACCCCCAACATGGGCACGTATCATAGTGGTACACAAAACACACAACAGTTGGAATTTAAACACCAGACCACCTACCTCGATCGTCTCTGATCGGTATATGTGAACGAAGCCTCCCGAATCATCCAAGAACAACATAGATATGGGATAAAACACAACATGTTCAAACCTAAATAACTTCCCTTAGAGAAATAATTGTTAAGAACAGCGCAAGGAGAAGGGAGAACTCACCCGTGCGGTTCCAATGTGATCAGCAGAAGTGGAAACAGATTCCCGGTGCGCGGTCAGCTGATCTCCGAAGCTCCAGCCGTTCTCCCGAGCTCCAACGACGTTATAAGATTCCTTTGTGAACATAGGAGGCTACTGCCTGTTTTAAGAGAAAAAAAAAACAAACTACACGGCGTGTAATCTCAAGTACACGACGTGTACTCTTCTCATTTAACTGTTCCTCTAGCGACTACTTTTTCCACCGCCGAACTGCTCATCTGTCAACATGAGTACACGACATGTATTTCCAAATACACGGCGTGTACTGTCGCTCAACTGGCGGCTACTCCCACCACCTTACTATTCACCTACCGACTGACTACACGGCGTGTAAATACCTACTACACGGCGTGTAGTCGGTTTTTACACCTTTCATCTCCGATAGGGCTACACACCCTGTGTACTCATCCCACACGGACAAAGTACATGGCGTGTGGAAAAGTACATGACGTGTACCCAAAAAATTTGAGATTTCCCCCCATTTTACTTATTTTCTCAAAAATACTTAAGGAAGAAGGAAAAGAAGAAACCCGTACCTCAAGAATAAGAATCGGGTTCTTACACTCCTGGACACCCCCACACCCCTGGACTGCCCCCACCCCCGGGACTTCCCCCCACACCCCTAGACACCCCCTGGACATACCCCCACTCGCCTAGACATCCCTCCCACCATCCTGGACACCCTCCCACTTCACTAGAAATCCCCCACCACACCCCTGGACACCCCCACCTCACTGGACATCCCCAGACCAAAACCCGACCAAAACCAGACCAGAACCCCCCACCCCACTAGACAACCCCCACCACACCTCTGGACTCCCCCCACACCCATGGACTTCCCCCCACCCTCTGGACAGCCCCTGGACAGCTGGTGTTGGGAGAGGAGGCGCTGCCATCCCTTGAGGGGCACGCTGCTGGAAGGTACTCATCACCCCCACATGCGAAGCTTGAGCTCTCAAAATGTTTCACATGTGGGAGTGATGAGTACCTTCCAGCGGTGTTTATCCCCCCAAGGGATGGCGGCGCCTCCTCTCCCACACCCCTAGACTGCCCCCCATCCCCATGGACACCCTGGACCCCCACCCCACTGGACAGACCCCCACCCCATTTGACAGCCCTCCCACACCCCTGGAAACCCCCCTCACCCCACAGGACACCCCCTGGACAGCCCCCCACTCCCCTGGACAGCCCTTCCACCCTCCTGGAAATACTCCCACCCCCTGGACTGCCCCCCACTCTCATGGACACCCAGGATACCCCCCACCCCACTGAACAACCCTCCCACACCCCATTGAACACCCCCACACCCTTGGAACCCCTCCCCCCAGACCAGAATCCATACAAGAAAAACCATCAAAAGTAGACCAAAACAAGAAGTAGAGAAAAATTAAACATTCACATATATAACATTCAAAAGTTACAATTTCAACTTAAAAAAACTAAATCCAACCTAAACGATTACCAAATACACAATTACAATGACAATATTTAAAATTACATTTTACACTACAAACAACTAAAATTCAATCAAACCTGTAAAATAATTTGACCATTCCACTTGTAAGTGTTTGAAGTCTTGAGCACTATAGGGTTGAGGGTCATCAAATAGCTACAAATTATAAGGATATTAGTTAAGGTGTATAATGAATAAATAAAATGAAATATTATGGAAAAGTTTAAAAGGAAATCTTACCAGGTCAAAGTTCACAACTTTCCCAGTTGTTATTATTTCATATATAAATCTTAACATATAATATCCGCATTCTATGACGCCTTGTTTTTCATGAATTTTTTTTTGAATGAGTGTAAATTCAATATATTATTTTTATGTAATAAATCAAAAAGTACAAATTATAAATAGATATTTACCTTTACATTTACATATTTGATCTTCGCACTCCTTTTCTTTGTTTTTTTCAAAAGTAGACCCATCACCTGTTAGAAAATAATACGAATGGGATAAATTTAAAATTCATTATAATATATAAAACTATTGAGAAATTGAAACTTACTTTTCCAGCATTTTCTTAAAAATTTCCCACACATCACCATGGACAGAGCATATCCAATAAAGTGTCTTCTCCCTTGGGCAAAAAACCCCTAACATCCAATGATCACTGATAAAAGAAAATTTAAGGTTAGTGGTTTTTTATGTTAAAAGATAATGAACTTTTTGAGAGAGATGTGTTTCATACCTCTCACAAAAGGCATCATCCAACATTGTGTGACTATATTCTGTTCAAATCTTTTAGCAATATAAAGCATTCTTTGTTCCTCATCCAATGTACATGCTTCAGGGGAAATCAAATGCGGGTCCATTAACCCATATACATATGTCTTCTCATTATTCTCACAAATTTTATAAAGATACCTAATACAAAACAGACATAAGTATACCTTTTTAATAAATATAACACAAGGAAAAGGTGTTAAGACTTACATGGAAAAAATTTGCGCCACGTTGATGCCCAACTTATCTACATTAACAAGCTCCATGATATCATATTTCACAATCCCCATAGTTATTGCACATACAAAAACATGATCTTCCATTGGAAACTCATAATGATCCACCAAAAATTTTGAATATCTTGACAATCTGTCAAAACTACTAGAATCTATATCTGATGTCATAGCCATTTGTCTTTGTTGTTCTTTATACAATATTTCTTTACCTTTGAAGTATTCCTGTAAAAATAAATATAAAAATATATTAGTTTTAAAATGATAAAAAAACTTTAATAAAAAATAAAATAGAAGATATAACATACATACCTCTATGGTAATGAGTCGAAGAAGTCTGGATGGCCAAATTAAAAAACAGCCGATACTATGTCCAACTGTCGTCACCTCATCTGTAGGTAATGGTACTTGAGCTGATCTATCTATAATATATTGTACAATGACCCTCTGATTCTCTATCTCTAATTGTTGATGATGAACTGTATCTCTTATACAATATACCAACCCATATGCAACTATATGATGTTGAGGATCATCAACATACAACTCGCAATAAGTAGGAAGCTGCAACAGAGGACTAGGATAAAAAATGGGGTCTGTGGGATGAGGTGGGGGAGTGGGAGCGACTAGCGGAGGTGGAGGATAAATAATGGGGTCTGCAGGGGGAGGTGGGGGAGTGGGAGCTATTGGTGGAGGTGGAGGATAAATAATGGGGTCTGTAGGGGGAGGTGGAGGAGTGGGAGCTATAGTCTGAAATTGTCTTTGCATGTATGCAAACATAGACTGTACTGACGCTCTAATCTTTTCCTCCATAATCGCATTAATATTATGAACTTTAGCCTCCAATGATTCTATTTTTTTATAAACACCCTCAACGTAAGTAGTTGAAGAATGTGACAACACTTTTCTTACTGATACACCTACTGGATATCCTTGTACACGACCAGGATGTTCGGGCTTGCCCAATGCTGCAGATAAAATATCTTGCCTCCCAGCAGCTGTAAATAACCCCTGTGAGGTCTTCTCCTCAAGAGAATTCTGTATTAATTAATTGAACATTTCTGTAATGATTGAAATTATATGAAGAAAATAGTTAACTTAAATAAATAAAATAGACATCTTACAATCCTCTCTGCTACGATTCTTGAATCTTCCGAAAGATATTTTCCTTTTTTCCCATTTGAGCTCTCTTCCATTTTTCATGTCTAGATGGAGGGGATGGAGGGGCCACCTCTCCAGAGTTTGAAGACTCAGCTCTTAGTTTTTTTAATTTTTCCGCCATAAATTTTTCTTCCAATAATTTATACCCTCTCCGAGATAAACTATGAGGGTATACATTTTTAGATTGGATCTCCTAATGATATTTCCTTGTTTTCTATAAATTAAGAATAAGAAATTATTAAAAAAATAGTAATAAGATCATTTATATAAGAAAGATTATAAAAGTTTACATTGCCCTTACCAAAAATTAATCTTTTCTTCTACTTTCAACAATATTTCTCCATGTGTCTTCATCTATGAAAGGATATATACGACATGGATTGTCATGAATCCTATGACCAAAAATGAAATCAGATGTGAGGGTTGATTTGAAATCCCTCCATCTCCTGACAGCCATCGATAAGAATTTCTTCTTGACTCCTCCAGTGTCAGGAATATCAAATGTCATCTGATAAAGAAGAGGTTAAACATATTATATATACTAGAAACATTTAAAGAATATGCAAATAATAGAAAAAGATCTTACCAAAATCGTATCCCACAACTGATAGATTATCGCTTTGTCCACACTTCTCCAGTAATCATACAAAATGCTTACTTTGCTCTTACCCTGAGTTGATACAAAATCTTAAAATCTTTTGCATTTGGACATCTAGGAATATCATCCTCATCAAACTCAACGAGTATCCTCTGATCCTGCATACAGTCAAGTGATAATTTTGGTAAACATGTGCACCCACATTTACCAACTCTTGAAATCTTTGTAGTAATGGGAGAACATGAGCAAGATTAGGGAACATCAAGAGGAGCATGTGAATGTTCCTCCCTAGAGGTATGACCAACTTGCTTATCTCCAGAATCACGTGGTTGATCAATTGATTGATATGTCATTATCCTTAAAATCAAAAAAACAAACATTAGTTCACAAATATACAAATTAAAATATTTTAATACTAATGTAATCATAAAATAGAAAATTGTACTAAATTACATAATAGTAAACATGGTTAATATGGTAAGCATGTTAAACAATGGTAAAGATGGTAAAGATGGTAAAGATGGTAAACATGGTAAACCTGGTAAACATGGTAAACATGGTAAAGTAATTGTCACTGAACAAAAATAATAGATATATAATTTATGTAATGGTAAACATGATAAAGTAAACTAAAAAAAATTAAAACATGGTAAACCTGGTAAACATGGTAAACATGGAAAAGTAATTGTCACTGAACAAAAACAATAGATATATAATTAATGTAATGGTAAACATGATAAAGTAAACTAAACAAAATTAACACAAACAAAAACTTATACTTATTTTTGTTTTAATAAAGAAAAAACTTACAATATCTACCATTTTATGAAAATAATAAATGTAAACAAGAAATAAAAAAATGTTACCTGTAATTTTAGGAATGTACAAATAGATTGTTTTCCCAAATTCCTTCATTGTGATCGTTCCTTATGGCACAAACCATGTCTTCAACATGCTCATCATTATATTCTATTAATCTTTCCATGGAAGTAGGGATCTCACATAAATCAGCATCTTCATCAATTTCATCCTCACCAACATATTGTTTTTACCTTGTAAAACAACAGCCCACTGCATATCTGATTGATCTACTACATAGAAAATTTGTTTTTCATGTGTTGCCATTATAAAAGAATCAGCTGTGTCTTCCAATCTATTCATATTAACAACTTTCATTCCAAATTCATCATGTCTGACACTGTTGTTACCGATAAACCATTTACAGTTAAAAATAGGAACTTTAGTTTTAAAGTAATCCACCTCCCACATGTCTTCAATCACTCCATAATATGCACTTGATGTAGAAAATGGGTTTTTGTATTTAGCACTTGAAAAATGAATTGCTTCTGCAAATACCAATACAACACTATTCTGAACTGCACTTCTGTTGTCCTAAGATTTCGTATGAAATGTATAGCCATTAATGTCATAACCGAACCATGTTATCACATTTAAAAATGGACCACCCACTATCCATTTTAATGTCTCCGATACATCTGATCTACCAAGCAAGGTCTTTTTAAACCATGAAAAAAATGTTTTGTTGTGCTCATTCAGAATCCACATTTATTTCTTCTTTGGATGACATTGTTTCAACTCATTAATATGCAATTTGATATACAATTGAGCATCAGCTATGTTATTCAAGATGTATGATTCTAACTTCTTCATCTGTTTAGCTGACAACGATTTGACTTTCAAGCCACAAATCCCCTTTCCCACATTATTAACTCGTTCATGGTGAGATGGAGGCAAACCTATGTGCTGCACCGCAGCCAAGTAGCTCGTACAAAACTATGCAACCTCCTCAGAAATATACTTTTCAATAATGGAGGCTTCAGGTCGATATGGATTCTTAACATACCCCTTCAATATTTTCATATACCTTTCAAAAGGATACATCCAAAGAATATATACAGGTCCACAAAGCTTTATTTCTCGAACCAGATGAATCATTAAATACACCATTATATCAAAAAAAGTTGGAGGAAAATACATTTTCAATTGAAAAAGTATACAAATTGCATCCTTTTCCAAAATGTTCAAAGCATTCACATTAATAACCTTATTACAAATTGAATTGAAAAAATAACACAACTTCATTATAGTATTTCTAACACGGATGGGCAATATTCCACGCAATGAAACTGGTAGAAGTTGTTGCATCATGACGTGAAAATCATGAGATTTCATACCTATCAAATTCAAGTCCTTCAATGAGATTTTTTTTTTTTACATTTTAAGAATAACCTTGAGGCAATTTGATATCATGAATACACTAAAAAAATGTAATTTTCTCCCTCTTAGATAATGTATGACAAGTCAGGGGAAGAAATGTTCGTCTTACATTAGGAGTTGGAGCTAACTCCAAACGTATTCCCATTGATAGTAAGTCTAATCTTGCATTCAACACATCTTTTTTCTTTCCTTTAATATCTAACAATGTTCTAATAAAAATATCACATATATTCTTCTCCACATGCATGACATCAATATTATGTTTAACTTCATGATATTACCAATATGGTAGCTCAAAAAATATTGAACTTTTCTTCAAAATATGTCTATCATTATCAGATTTCTGTGTCTTTCCTAATGTCACATCAAGGTTTTTCACCCTCTCAAAATACAGATCAGGGGATAAAGGTTTTGGAGAAATATAAAATTCTTGTGAGCCATTGAATGCCTTTTTTAGTCTTCTATAAGAGTGATCCATATATAAAAACTTTCAATGAACCATGTACACTATTTTCCTCCCATGATGCAATTGACAATATGACGTCTGTTTGCAAATTGGATATGCTTTATGCCCTTTAACACTGTATCCAGACAAATTTCCATATGCTGGTAAGTCATTTATAGTGAAAAAAGCACTACATGCAATTGAAAATATTCCATTTTATAAGAATCATACACCCTAATACCATCCTCCCATAAAATTTTCAAATCATCAATCAACGATGACAAGAAAACATCAATATCATTTCCGGGTTGCTTCGGACCAGAGATCATTATACTCAACATGACATATTTTCACTTTATACAAACTTCAGAAGAGAGGTTGTAAATTACCAATAAAACAGGCCATGAACTATGTGTGCTACTGAGGGTTCATTATGGATTCATTCCATCAGTGCACAACCCTAGTCTGAGATTTCTAATTTCATTTCCAAATGTAGGATACTGCTCATCAATTTTCTTCCATTGTGGACAATCAGCTGGATGATGTATTTTTCCATCACATAACTGCTCATCAGCATGCCATCATAACCTTTTTGCATCATGTGAATTAGAAAATAAACATTTGAAACGATGAATTATAGGAAGATACCAAAATACCTTTGAAGGTATCTTTGTAATCTCTACATCAACCTGTGATTTTTCTTTCACCTTATACCGTAATGTCTCACATTTAGGACACTTTGACAGAAATTCATATTCCTTCCTATATATCATACAGTCATTCGGATAGGCATGTATTTTATTATATACCAATCCCATCGGGCATAATATTTTCTTGGCCTTATAATGTGAATTTGGAAGATCGTTATCTTTTAGAAGAATATCTTTCATCAATTGTAGCAGCTCTGTAAAACTTCTGTCACTCCATCCATGTTTTTCCTTCAGGTTAATCAATCTTAACACCACTGAAAAACCGTAAAATCTATACAACTGGGATATAATGGTTTTTCAGCATCACCATATAGATGCAAAAATATCGGTTCTATCTCAATTTGTTCTGTTTCAATATTGTGAATCATTTCTTCAATTCCATCAGAGTCACCATCTTGCAAATCATCATCATCAGTGACATTCCGTCCAGTTTCACCATGCCAAATCCAAGGGCTATAACTCAGATTAAAACCATGGCAAATCAAATGATCTTTTATCTCTCTACTTTTCAAATTCTTCATATTAACACATTTCATGCATGGACAAAAAAATGTCACTACTTGGAACATTTCGTTTAGAAAATTCCAAAAAGGCATCAACACCTTCCTCATATTCATTGCTCATTCGATGTTCCGTAATCCATCTTCGACTCATTATTACCTATAAAAAATATCAAAATTATAAATCCTTTTAATATAAGACAAATATTTGTTTATATGAAAAACATCATAATTTGAATGTAAAACAATTTTGAAATATAAAACAAATCTATGCGTATTTAAAAAAAATATGCTTTAATATGATTTTAAAAAGAAAATATAGTTAGATATAACAGTTTTAAATTCATCTTGGATCCTTTATTCTTAAGGTTCATAAATAATACATACTAGTGAAACTAGATACCAAATTCACCCTTCCGTAAAAAAGAATTATGAAGTATAAATATTAAAATATGTATACATTCACTACTGAAAATTACACTGATACTAACAATTTGAAACCTCTGGACAACCCCCCCACCCCTCTGGATAGCCCCCCACCCCTGGACACCACCCACACCCCATGGACATCACCCCCACCCCCTTGGACACCTCCACCCCCTTGGATAGCCCCCACCCCTCTAGACAGCCCCCACCCCCTGGACAGCCCCCACCCCTCTAGACAGCCCCCACCCCCTTGGACACCCCCACCCCTCCTGGACACCACCCCCACCCCTACCCCTTTGGACACCCCCTGGACACCCCAACCCCTTGGACACCCCCACCCCCTTGGAAACCACCCCCATCCCCTTGGACACCCCCCTGGACACCACCACCCCCTTGGACAGCCCCCCACCCCTCTGGACAGCCCCCCACCCCCTGGACAGCTCCATCCCTCTAGACAGCCCCCACCCCCTTGGACACCCCCACCCCTCCTAATAACCCTAAAACACATTGATTACTATTAAAACGCCAATTTAAAAATGACCAAACATCACTAATAATAGAAGTAATGAAGGAGAAAAAGAAGTGGATGAAGAAGAAAAAAAGAAACAAATAATAAAGGAAGAAGAACATGGAATAAGTAACTTATTTAAGGAAATTCCATGGAATCCAAGAAAACCATGGGGCCTCCAATGGTTGATAGAAAATTGGAGAAAATGGAGTAAACCTGATAATCAAATCAAATTTAAAATAAAAACTCAGATGGAGAAAATCACAGTGTAAATCCTATCATCACGGCACAATGGGGTCAGGATAACTACGCATATTTGAAAACCACGACATGGTCTCCCCCATAAACCATAATTTTCTCATAGTCAATGACTGCTCAAAATATATATAACCAAATAGAATCATATTTCAACACCCCTCATCTTTTCATAATGCCTGAATCCCTAAAAATCAGTGGAAACCTCAAACATAGACTGTACCAACCCCCTTGGACACCACCCCCCATCACCTTGGACACCACCCCCATCCCCTTAAACAACACTAATAAATTATAGCCTAATATACATGAAACAATACAATCATCATGTCATAATCTTACAAACCATGATGAAATAGTAAATCCCAACTAACACTTATCCCCCACCCCCTTGGACACCCCATGGACACCACCACCCCCTTAGACAACCCCCCACCCCTCTGGACACCCACACCCCCTGGACAACCCCCACACCTCTAGACACCCCCACCCCCTTGGACACCCCCACCCCTCCTGGACACCACCCCCACCTCCTACCCCCTTGAACACCCCCAACCCTCTAGATAGCCCCCCAAACCCTCTGGATAGCCCCCACCCCCTGGACACCACCCGCACCCCTTTGACAGCCCCCACACCCCCTTGGACACCCCCAACCCCCTTGGACAACCCCCACACCCCCTGGACACCACCCCAGCCCCCTTTGACACCCCATGGACACCCCCACCCAACCCCCCTGGACACCCCCCACACCCCTGGACTACCCTCATCCCTGGACACCACCCCCACCCCCTTTGACATCCCCCACACCCCCTTGGACACCCCCAACCCCCTTGGACACCCCCACACCCCTTGGACCCCACCCCACCCCCTTTGACACCCCTGGACACCCCCACCCATCTGGAAAGCCCACCCAACCCCCCTGGACACCCCCACACCCCTGGACTGCCCCCACCCCCCTAGACACCACCCCAACCCCTTTGACATCCCCCGCACCCCCTTGGACACCCCCAACCCCCTTGGACAGCCCCCGCACCCCCTGGACACCACCCCCACCCCATTTTACACCCCCTGGACACCCCCACCCAACTGGACAGCCCACCCAACCCCCCTGGACACCCCCACCCACTTGCATAACCCCCCACCCCTTTGGAAACCCCCTGTACGCGCACACACACATGATAGAACACACAAAAATCATAAACTTGCATGAAATAACTTCCATAGGTTTATTTTACTAGAAAATAATTTAGCATGGTATAGATGAACACTATGAAACTAACCATGATTGCAAGAATAAAGAAAAATAACATCTCAACAAATTAGTTTAGGGTATCACAAAAAAAACTGAAAAGGAGTTGTGTGAGGATTACTTGAGTGTTGTGAGTCGACCTGATAAATATGATAATAATAAATATAAAGAATGATTTTGAAAAAATGAGGCTAAAGGTCATGACTTTGACGAATCGATTCTAGGTTTTCCGTGCGAGAGAGACAAGTCGCAGGTCGACCGATCGAAGAAAACACAGAATGACTGAATATGGGGTGTGATAAATCATTTAAAAAATTTATCACATCGGTTATTTAATAACCATCATGATAAACTATTTTTTAATGTTTATAACGTCGGTTATTTAATAACCATCATAGAAACCTATTTATCACGTCAGTTATTTCATAACCGACGTGATATATGTCGCTTTCTACTGATGTGATAAATTGCTGAGTTTGGCTTTATCATGTCAGTTTTTTTATAACCGACGTGGTAAAGCACCGAGCTTTCCTTTATCACATCAGTTATTTTATAACCAACGTGATAAAGCACACCAGATTCGATTTTCACTTCAGTTATACAATAACTGACGTCAAAAAGCTAATCTCCGTATATTTTACATCGGTTATAAAATAACCGATGTGATATATCAATCAATACAGCTTTGCACGTCGGTTATATAGAACCGACGTGAAAAATGCCAACGTGTTACATGTTTTTTTCACTAGTGATCATGTAATATAACTCATTGTCTCGTGATATCTCATAAAGCATGATGCAAATTTTGTGTCATTATCTTTTCTTGCTTTATTATTCATTGACCATACTGGACAAACTTCACTCCATCTACCATGACCAAGGATTTAGCAAAGGTACTACCATCCTGATCAGCTGGGATTGAAACATCACTTCCTTTCAAAAGCAATAAATTCTATATCGATCATTCAATCAATGTAATACCTCTAATGGCACACTCAACGCAAGATGCCTCACCATGACATAAATTTCATGGTTTTCATCATGCATCACAGTACATAATCAAATGGTATACATTGATAATAATTTCAAGTCAGGAGACTAATACACGTGTTAGCAGATAGAAACTACCAATGACACATAAAACATGTGGTGTCCCTATTGGTGGGTCAGTCCTCATGATCTCATCCACTCTAAATCACTAAGTGCGAACTTCACGAGAAGAAGCCTCAATGCTTATGAGTCCCCAACACCTGATAGACATACATCATCTGTATCATGTTATCCTGATGTATTTGGACCATATGATATAAGTTAAATATTAATGTGATGGTAACTCTAGGTTCTCATTTAGTTAGGAAACTACTATAACCTTTTGATACGACATGTAATCTAAGAAAATTACCATATAAAAAGTATATACAAAAGTAATTATAATATTATAGTTAGATAAACACATTTATATACATATACATAAAATTGTATACATGTAATGGTAATCAAAGTACACAAAGGAGATGGGTTTGGGGAACCCACTCACAACACTCCCACTTGCACTAGAGCCAATTACTAACAATCCTTAACCCGATAGCTGTCACATGAGAATCATGCTTCTGCTGAGATATTGTTAGGGTTGGTGTCCTGAGAACCAACTTTTTTGTACTTTGATTACATGAATGTTCATTTATTATATATTGTTCATTGTTAATCATGAATATAATATAATAATGTACTGGAATATTTTTTTCATTAATAAGGTCATGGAAGATCCCCGCTATGATGAGAACCTTGAAATTCTATAACAAATATTCTTAAATAAAGTTCTACGGTTGGATGACATACTATGATAGGACACATAGTATACAGACCGTCATGTGTGAGTACTCATAAGAAGATGAGACTCTCTCTCATGGAGTTCACACTTGGTAATATCCAAGATGGGAGATTATGAGAACAGACCCGCCAGTAGTAATTCCGCATGTTTTGGTGTCATCAGATATTTCTATCTGTGAGTGTGTGTAATGGTCCTTAGACTAGAAGATTATCATTAACTCATGTCATGACTCACACACTTAGATTTTCTGATGAAAACCATCATGAAGACAGTTGGTGGGAAGTAGGGTATGTTGGGTGCATCACGAATGACATATTGTTAATGGATAAGTCAAGGAATGATTTGCCCCTTCCATATTTATGGAAGTAGATATCTCAGGCCCTTTGATTGAAATATAACTATGAAACAAATTCCATAGCCATGGTGACACGATGAGTTTATTTCTGGAAGTCAAAGAATGATAGATCAAGCATATAGGTTTATGAAATTTCCATGAAACCTGCTTGATGAGATATTGAGACAAAGGGATTAAATTACAAAGTAAGCATTAGTATGAGGTGACACATCAATATGGCATCAACTTCTTTCTCTTGGGTGCCTTGACCTATTTCTAGATAGTAATCTTGGACTTTAGGTAAGCCCGCCTAATACCAATGAGAAAGAGGCCTAGAGGGTCACACACTAAGTGTATCCAAGTATCTCAAGTAGAATAAAGATTATTCCCATACATGGTTTAATAATTATTAAAGGAAGCCTAAATCATTTTATTGATGGAGGAAGAAGGAAATTAAAAACAAGATATACACGCTGTGTATTAATGGTTACACGCCATGTAGTTTCTCATGGAAAACAAGTACACACTGTGTATTAATGATCACACGCCGTGTAGTTTTCATTTTGGAAAGGAAATGAAAAACAAGTACACGCTGTGTATTAATGATTACACGCCATGTATTTTTATGGAAAACAAGTACACGCCGTGTATTAATGATTACACGCTGTTTAGTTTTCTAGTCGGGATTTTGAGGATACAATATTTATTTATTAAATGACATTTATTATAATCAGTATGGGCACATGTCGAGGAATTAATTATTTGACATGGGGGATTTCAATAAGAGTCAATGAAATAAATAAAATGTGCAACGCGTTTATTTATTATCATAACTCTACAACATCAAACCCGATTATAAATATCCTCACAACCCCAAATCTTTTCCCACAAGATAATCGTTGTGCACAACAATTCTGGAGAATTCTTTCAAGGCCAAAAGAACCTGTTCTTCCAAGAATTCTCTCAAGACCGAGAGAGATCCTCTTCCATCGGATCAAGACGATCTAAGGTGGACAACACAAGAAAAGGTTTCTCCACGCTAGCACCCAGAGGCTCCTTTGGTGACGTCCAGAGATATGAGGTGCACGTGTGGATCACCGCTAGAGGAAGTCTACACTTGGATTCTGTGATGCAATGATGAATCACATCGGAATGTGATCAAGAATATCAATTAAGAAAGAACACCCAAAAGGTACTTTTATTGTTAATTAATTAAATTAATTATAATCAACCTGTGACGATCCACTTTTGTGGTTCCGGGACCTTTCTTCTTCTTTGTCCATTTCTATGAATCGATCCATGGGGACTGGAGTTTATTGTCGTATTGATCCTGGATTGATCATTGATAATGACAAAAATCCAAGTGGTCACATCCACCCACGCGCTTTTGCTGTGACCATAACCTTCAATTGGTATCAGAGTGAGGTTACAATGTTGATTATAGTTATTTAATTTTCATTGATAATTTATGCATTTATATTTGATTCAATTTGTGATAAATCGTTCTATTAAACTGAATGAATGAGATCTATTCTTCCCCCTTTGTTTCTCGATTCACATCATAGAAATGAACTTTTAATTTTAATTTTGATTAAAATAAAAAATGAGGAACTCATTTGGAGGAGCCGCTCTTTATGTCTGTAAAACATGGGAATACACGATGTATAATGAAAACTACACGGCGTGTACTTAGGTTCAACGAACCGGTACTAGTCCGCCAAACCATGCCGTGTGAATTGAGTATAACTGAGTTTTATTACACCGTGTTGACCAGAAATGAACGACGCGTGGAACTGGAATACACGACGTGTATGTTGAATCAACACGCCATGTAATCTGATCTGGCCCAAGTGAAACCATGTACAAGGAGAAGCTATGTTCCGTGTACACGAGATTGCTAGGCCGGTAACCGTGTAACAAGTACACACTGTGTTAGATTAATCTACACGCCGTGTACTCCAAAATTTCCAAAGCATAGAAAACATGCCAAAGCCCCGACGTGTACTTTGGATAAAGGGTGAAAAGAAATAAATGCCATATAAATATAAACTACATGCCCTGTACTTTCCAGAAATAGAATTTCACCAGGTTTCCTCCAAAAGTTCAAATACCTGTACAAGGAATATGGATGAGAAGAATCTCAAGGAAATTTAGAAATGAATTTAAGATAAATAATTGATTAATTATAAGATCATAATTAATTGAATTCAAGCGCGACTTATCTTAAATAATAGAAAGATAAAGAATTTGAATTCTAAATATGCGTAAATGTCATTGCATGCTATGAATGATCATGAGCTAGACCAAAGACCCTTTTTATGTGTGTATTGTTTCATTTAAATTTGTTTAATTTAAATTCGTTGGCCTGCGAGCCTTCTTCTAATAAAATACAGGGCCTGCGTGCCCATGGTTTCTTTAATGTAAACCCCATATAATGGAGGATCTCCTAATCTAGAGTAGATGGTTCAAAATCTGAAGCTGAGGCAAAACCAACCCAAGAAGATGCAAAGGTGGACATGTGGGAGCTGCAAAACACGAACCATCAGTTCAAGGTGTTTTTCCCTAGGCCAGGGTTAGCTTATCAGAACCGCAAGATAATCTAACCAATAGAAGCTCATGATCATGCCATCTTATTTTATTTCTATTTTATTGCATGGTTTATTTATTATGTATGTGTTGTTGTGATCACATAATTAATGAAATAAACAAGCATGCAAAGATGGAATAAAATAAAAACTAGACTATGCGTAAACATTATCAGAACATGGTTAATCACTTAAGCAAGCATCACTTAATATTAACAAGAATGTGATAATGAAAAACTATGCATAAAGAATAAAATACCTCAAAAACCATATTAAGTTAGACCAAGCATTCCGTTACTTGATTAAGGGAAAGACTCAATAAAACTATGTGTTTGACCAACCCTTGTTGGGACACTTACTTTTATAAATGAAGCTCTTATGAAATTTTTGGGTTGACTTAAAAATTTCACATCAAGAGGAGTATCCCTTGCTAGAATTGTTGTAAAATGGTGGAAAGTGTTGAGGAAATCCAAGTCAAGATTTCAGTATTAGGGAGTCCACTCAACAGATCAAGGAACTGTAAGCTCACAGTTAGCAAAGACCTGCCTACCTAAATACCTTCAAATAGCTTGACCAACCCTTGTTGGGGTTATGTGAAGGGGAATATGGATCCTTTCCACTAGAATGTTATGGCAACTAGATATTCTGAGTTCAATGGTGAGGGCCATTGGGACTTGATAAAATAGTGGGAGACTTAATAAAATTTATTATTTCTCATAAAATGTAATCAAGAAAGTACTAATAAATCTGCTCTTCTAATTTGTAGAATTAATATGAAAAACTTGTCAACCACCTTTTCTCTGTGATCAATTCTGGATAAAGACAATATCCTCCCAGGTAGTGACTTTCAGGAATGGTTTAGGCGCCTTTGGGTTATCCTACGCCATAAACAAAAGTATTATGTGCTGGAGTCCTCACTTCCTGATTCTCCTACCTAAGGGGCGAGTGATGAATATTTCCTAGTCTGTGATCAACATTTGAGCGATGCACTCGATGTTTAATGTTTGATGCTATCATCATTGTAAAGTGAGCTCATGAAGTCTCATGAGGACATGGATGCCTATAGCATGCTCGAGAACCTCTATGGTTTATACCAGTAGAGAGCAAGATAGGAAAGGTTTGAGATCTCCAAGGATCTATTTCAGAGCAAGCTTGGAGAGGGTTCTCCAGCTGGGCCTCATGTAGTTAAGCTCATTGGATACATTGAGTGGTTGGAGTTTCTAGGGTTTAAACTCCCCATGGAACTAGGTACCGATCTCATTCTCGCATAACTCCCACAAAGCTTCTCTAACTTTGTTGTAAAATTCAACACGAACAACATTGAAAAGTCTCTATCAGATCTTCTTATCCTTATTCACCAAGTGGACAATGATATGAAGAGTGAAAAACCTTCTGTCCTTATGGTGAATAAAAGTAAAGGGAAGGCAAAGAGCTTTAAGTCCAAATATTCTTCAAGGCCTTCCAAGAAAAGGAAGATCAAAGGGGAGGCAAGGGAACAAGATGCTGTTTGTTTCGCATGTGGTAAGAAGGACCACTAGAAGAAAAACTACACCCAACCAAGGAAGCAAGGGGAAGCTTCAGGTGTGTTAGTTATCAAATGAAATCTATCTGTTTCTCCCAAGGTGGCTAGGGTTTCACCCCACATCTCCTTTTTCCCTCCCCCGTCTTGCTTTGGTCCTCAGCGGCGTCTTCCTCGGGAGCTCGGTATGGTGCATCGTCGACCCTAGATCTCATCGTCCTCGGAGCTTCGATGGATCGACGAACCTCGGTCTTCGAATTCCAGGTTTTTGTGGATGGAATGCTTCCGTCTTCTGTGGTGATTCCCCTGGGAGCATGGCGTGGCTTGGTGCTTTGACTTTTAGTTGTGTGGATTGGTGCTTTGGCTTTCAGTTCACACCTAGATCTTGCTGCAGCGAGGTTGGATTGTCTCTCGTTGGCTCCGATGTCTCTGGTGGGGTTCGTTGTAGGTTCCAGAGTGGCTCGGGGGAGGGGGGATCTCTATTTTCTTGTCTTTCAGTGGAGGTTTTTTCATTGTGGTGTGATTTCTGCATTGGTTGGTTGGTGAAGTTTTGGTTTCTGGATTGCAGTGGATGGTTTGTGGTGTCGTTGGCACTAGAAAAGCACTACCCTTGGTTCTACGGGTTCCTATCCTACTATTGCAGTGAGTCCATCCAATTTGGCATTCAGCTAGGGTTTTACTTTTTCTTGATTTCATTAGTTTCATCCCAGAGTGGCACTTCCGGTATGGTCATCTTGGTTCCCCTACCTGGCGGTGCTCCTTTGGCGCAGTTGTGGGGCCTTCTAGCCCTGGGTGGCGATGACCTGATATCCTGCAACCTGGAGGGCCTGCCCTTTGGTTTCTTGCTGCTAAGGTGTCGAGAGTGGCTTGTGGAAACGGTGTGGAAGGACTTTTTCTGGCGTTAGTGAGGTGTTATGCAATTGTTTTTTGATGTTTCAATGCATATGTTGGACTTGATCACTAGGAACTAGTCCCAGAAGAGGTTCAGAGTTTGCGGTTCACCTATGCATAACTATTTAGATTTGTATGTTTGAGAGGGAATGACGAGAGCCATCAGATCGGGCCTGTGCTTTGACACAGGACACTTGCTTGCTGAACAGCCATGAAATGGTGGAAATCTACATCATGATTCATACACTGGGGAGGGACCGTTCTAAGTTTTCAGTCTGGGTTTATTTTCCCACATTCGGGTTGTCATTTGTCTTAAGTCTATGATGTTTGGGTTCCCCCTACTTCCCTTAAAAGGGGTTTTCTTTTTAATAATAAAAAACATTTAAGGCCTTTGGGCCGTTGGATGGATGGTATTAGATACAGCTTGTGGCGCTCACATCTGTATCCAAATACAGGAACCAAGTAGATTCAGAAAGATTGACCGAGGTGAGGTGGATCTACGAGCAGCCAACGGATCCAGACTTGCTGCTGTAGCTATCGGGGACTACCAACTCACATTGCCTACTGGAATGGTCTTGGTTTTAAAAGGATGTTATTATGTACCCTCTGTAACCAAAAACATTATTTCAGTATCCAGATTAGATATTGATGGATTTATCTTTAAGTTTGTAAATGAATGTTGCTACTTTCATAAATATAGAATTTGTTTTGGTAGGGCACATTTATATAATGGAATTTATGTGTTATACTACACAAACCAAGTAATGTAAATCGATGAAAAAGTTAATTCACATGACTCATACCACACCCAACTTTGGCATCACCAGCTAGGTCATGTCAATGAGAAACGTTTTACAAAATTAAATCAAGATGGGTATTTAGATTCTTTCGAACTAAAACCACTTGGTGTATGTCATGCGTGTCTACAAGGCAAAATGACCAAAGCCCCATTTAGTGGGAAAGGTGAAATGGCTGAAGATCTTCTAGAATTAGTTCACACAGATGTGTGTGGACCATTTCCATTTGAAGCAAGGGGTGGGTTCTTGTACTTCATAAATTTTACTAATGATTTTAGTAGATATGGATATATTTACTTAATGAGGTATAAGTCAAATTCTTTTGATCGGTTTAAAGAATACAAGAATAAAGTTCAGAACCAGCTTGGTAAAAAGATTAAGAAACTTTTCTCAAATAGAGGAGAATATCTTAATCAGGACTTTGTTGATTTCTTACGGGAGTTTGGGATTCTATCTCAACTCACTCCTCCTTACACACCTCAGTGGAATGGTGTAAGTGAAAGGAGGAACTGCACCCTATTGGACATGGTGAGATCAATGATGAGTCATGTGAGTCTTTTATTATCCTTTTGGGGATATGCATTGCAAACAACTGCACACATACTAAACCAAGTACCAACTAAATCGATAAATGGTATTCCATACGAGTTATGGAGTGGATGAAAATCCATGTTATCAAATTTACATATGTGGGGTAGAGAAGCATTTTTTAAGGCCTCTTCAGGTAACAAGATTGCACCCCAAGGCACAAAGTGTATCTTTATAGAATATCCCAAGGAAACAAGGGGATATTACCTATACAACCCCTCATATAAAAAGGTAACAGTGGAAAGACATGCCATATTCCTTGAGAGGGAGAACATCTCCAAAAGAGATAGTGGGAGTGAGATAGACTTCGATGAAGTTGAGGCTCAAGATACACAAGAGTTGGTAGAATAACAGATTCCACAAAGCCTCATGGAAGAAACATCTATTCCAGAGACATAAGAACTATGTAGGAGCACAAGAGAGGTGAGAGAACCAGAACGATATGGTTTTCTTGTCACCGAGGATGGTGACTCATTATTGGTTGAAAATGATGATCCTCTTACCTACAAGGAAGGAGTTGAAGGCATATACATTTACAAGTGGCAAGAAGCCATGAATTCTAAAATGGATTCCATGTACCAAAACCAAGTCTGGATTTTGGTAGATCCTCCAGTTGATGTAAAGCCTATTGGTAATAAATGGGTATTCAAGAAGAAACTGGACATGGAGGGGAAATTCAGCACCTATAAGGCACGACTGGTTGCCAAAGGTTTTAGACAACATCAAGGAATTGACTATGAGGAAACCTATTTACTGGTTGTGATGCTAAAATCCATCATAATCCTATTGGCCATTTATGCTTACCATGACTAAAAAATTTGGAAAATGGATGTCAAAATAGAATTCCTTAACGGGAACCTCCAGGAAGATGTCTACATGACACAACCTAAAGGGTTTGTGACTCCAAATGATTCCAACAAGGTATGAAAGTTTAAGAAATGAATTTATGGATTAAAGCAAGCATCAAGGTCATGGAACATTCATTTTGATGAAGTTGTAACAAAATTTGGATTTTTTAAGAATGAATGTGAGCCTTGTGTCTACAAAAGGTTTAGTGGAAGTGCAGTTGTTTTCCTAATAGTATATGTTGATGACATATTACTAATTGGGCACGAAGTACCTATCGTACAGTCAGTTAAGGCATGGTTGGATAAATTCTTCTCTATGAAAGACTTGGGAGAGGCAACATATATTCTTGGGATCAATATCCATCGTGATAGATCCAAGAGAATGCTAGGCCTGAGTCAGAGTACATACATTGACAAGATACTAAAGAGATTTAGTATGGAACAGTCCAAGAGGGGATTGTTTCCATTGTCACATGGCATTCATCTTTCCAAGAAAATGTGTCCTCAAACACATGAGGAAATAGAGAAAATGGCAAGGATACCTTACACATCCACGATTGGGTCAGTCATGTATTCTATGCTATGTACAAGGCTAGATGTTACTTACACATTAAGTGTAGTAGGTAGATATCAAGCTGATCCAGGAGACTGCTATTGGATAAAAGTGAAGACTATCCTTAATTATATGAGTCGTACTAAGGATATGATCCATGTTTATGGAGGAGATAAGGAACTAGTCATTAGAGGACATGTAGATGCTAGTTTCTAGACTGATCAAGATGAAATGAAGTCGCAGACTGGGTACATCTTCAGTTTGAATGGAGGTGTAGTGAGCTGGAAGAGCTCAAAGCAAGGTGTGGTCACAGATTCTACAGTAGAGTCTGAGTATATCGCAGCTTTTGAGGTAGCTAAAGAAGCAGTATAGATGCGAAGCTTCGTCTAAGAGTTGGATGTAGTACCTAGCAGTAAAGATCCTATCACTCTCTATTATGATAATACTAAAGTGGTGGAACTTTCAAAAGATCCAAGGTCACATCAGCAGACAAAGCACATACTTCGCAAGTATCTTCTCTTGATGGATTTGTCTTAGAGAGGTGAAGTTGTAGTGAGCAGTATTTCCACGAAAGACAACGTGGCGGACCCCTTGACTAAATCCTTGACTAAGTAGAAATATGATCATCATGTGAGGTCTATCAGACTAAAATTCGCAGGTAGTTGTCTCTAGTCCAAGTGGGAGTTTGTTAGGGTTTGTGTCCTGAGAACCAACTATTTTTTACTTTGATTACATGAATGTTCACTTATTATATATTGTTCATTTTTCTGGATGACTATAATATAATAATGTCCTAGAATATTTGTTGCATTAATAAGGTCATGGAAGATCCCTGCTATGATGAGAACCTTGAAATTATATAACAAATATTCTTAAATAAAGTTCTGTAGTTGGATGAAATGCTATGATAGGACACATAGTATACATACCCTCATATTCCAGTACTCGTAAGAAGATGAGAATATCTCTCATGGAGTTCACACTTAGTAATCTCCAAGATGGGAGATTATAAGAACAGACCCGCCAGTAGTAATTCTGCATGTTTTGGTGTCATCATATACTACTATCTACGAGCGTGTGTAATGTTCCTTATACTAGAAGATTATCATTAACTCATGTCATGACTCGCGCACTTAGATTTGCTAACAAAAACCGTCACGAAGACAGTTGGCGGGAAGTATGGTACGTTGGGTGTGTCACGAATGACATGTTGTTAATGGATAAGTCCATGAAGGATTTGTCCCTTCCATATTTATGGAAGTAGATATTTCGGGCTCTTTGATTGAAATAGAACAGTTGAACAAATTCCATGGCCATGGTGACACGAAGAGTTTATTTCTGGAAGTCAAAGAATGACATATCAAGCATATAGGTTTATTAAACTACCATGAAACCTTCTTGATTAGATACTGAGACAATGGGATTAACTTACATAGTAAGCATTCGTATGAGGTGATACATCAATGAAGCATCAACTTTTTTCTCTTGGGTGCCTTGACCCATTGTTAGACAATAATCTTGGACTTTAGGCAAGCCTGCCTAATGCCAACGAGAAAGAGGCCTAGAGGGTCACACACTAAGTGTATCTAAGTATCTCAAGTATAATAAAGATTATTCCTGTACGTGGTTTAATAATTATTCAAGGAAGCCTAAATCATTTTATTGATGGAGGAAGAAGGAAATGAAAAACAAGATATACATTCCGTGTATTAATGATTACACACCATGTAGTTTTTCATGGAAAACAAGTACACACTATGTATTAATGATTACACACCGTTTAGTTTTCATTTTGGAAAGGAAATGAAAAACAAGTACACGCCGTGTATTAATGATTACACGCCGTTTAGTTTTATGGAAAACAAGTACACACTGTGTATTAATTATTACATGCCATGTAGTTTTCTATTCGGGATTTTGAGGATATAATATTGTTTTATTAAATGATATTTATTATAATCAGCATGGGCGCATGTCAAGGAATTAATTATTCAACATGGGGATTTTCAATAAGAGTCAATGAAATAAATAAAATGCGTAACACATTTATTTATTGTCATAACTCTACAACCTCAAACCCGATATTGAATAATTAATTCCTCTCCAATCAGATCAAGATGATCTAAGGCGGACAATGCAAGTGAAGGTTTCTCCACACTAGCACCTGGAGGCTCCTTTGGCGATGTCCAGAGATACGATTTGCACATGTGGATCACCGCTAGAGGAATTCTACACTTGCATTCTATGACGCAATGACGAATCACATCGAAACATGATCAAGAATATCAATGAAGAAAGAACACCCAAAAGTTACTTCTTGTCAATTAATTAAATTAATTATAATCAACCTATGATGATCCAATTTTGTGGTTCCAGGACCTTTCTTCTTCTTTCTCCATTTCTGTGAATCGATCCATGGAGACTAGAGTTTATCGCCGTATTGATCCCAGATTGATTATTGCTAATGAAAAAAATCCAAGAGGGCACATCCACCCACGCGCTTCCGCTGCGCCTGAAACCTTCAATTGGTATCAGCGCGAGGTTACAACATTGATTATAGTTATTTAATTTTCGTTGATAATTTACGCATTTATATTTGATTAAATTCGTGATAAATCGTTCTATTAAACTGAATGAATGAGATATGTTATTCCTCCTTTGTTTCTCGATTCACATTACAGAAATGACCTTTTAATTTTAATTTTGATTAAAATAAAAAATAAGGAACTCATCCGAAGGAGCCGGTCTTTCTATCTGTACAACATGAGAATACACGGTGTGTAATGAAAACTACACGCCGTGTACTTAGGTTCAATGAACCGGTACTGTTCTGCCAAACCACACCATGTGAATTGAGTATACCTGATTTTTATAACACCGTGTTGACCAGAAATGAACGGCGCGTGGAACCAGAACACACAGTGTGTATGTTGAATCAACACGCCGTGTTGTCTGATCTGGCCCAAGTGAAACGATGTACAAGGAGAAGCTGTGTTCTGCATACATGGGATTGCCAGGCCGGTAACCACGTAACAAGTACACGCTATGTTAGATTAATCTACACACCATGTACTCCAAAATTTACAAAGTAGAGAAAACCCACCAAAGCCCCGGCGTGTACTTTGGATAAAGGGTGAAAAGAAATACATGCCATGTAAATATAAACTACACACCGTGTACTTTCCATAAATTTAATTTCACCAGGTTTCCTCCAAAATTACAAAGACCTGTACAAGGAATATGGATGAGAAGAATCTCAAGGAAATTCAGAAAAGAATTTAAGATAAAGAATTGATTAATTATAAGATCATAATTAATTGAATTCAAGCACGACTTATCTTAAATAATAGAATGATTAAAATAATTTGAATTCTAAATATGCATAAATGTCGTTTCATGCTATGGATGATCATGAGATAGACCAAAGAACCTTTGTATGTGTGTATGGTTTCATTTAAATTTGTTTAATTTAAATTTGTTGGCCTGTGAGACTTCTTCCAATAAAATATAGGGCCTGCATGCCCATGGTTTCTTTATTGTTAACCCCATGTAATATAGGATCTCCCAAGCCATAGGAGATGGTTCAAAATCCGAAGCTGAGGTGAAACCAACCCAAGAAGATGCAAAGGTGGACAGGTGGGAGCTGCAAAACAAGAACCATCGGTTCAAGGTGTTTTCCCAAGGTCAGGGTTAGCTAATCAAAACCTCAAGATAAGCTAACCAATAGAAGCTCATGATCATGCCATCTTATTTTATTTCTGTCTAATTGCATGGTTTATTTATTATGTGTGTGTTGTCGCGATCACATAATTAATGAAATAAACAAGCATGAAAAGATGGAATAAAATAAAAACAAGACAATGCGTAAAAATTATCAGAACATAGTTAATCACTTAATTAAGTATCACTTAATATTAACAAGCATGTGATAATGAAAAACTACACATAAAGAATAAAATCACTCAAAAACCATATTAAGTTAGACCATGACTTTTGTTACTTGATTAAGGGAAAGACTCAATAAAACTATGTGTTTGACCAACCCTTTTTGGGACACTTACTTTTATAAAGGAAGCTCTTATGAATGTTTCGGGTTGACTTAAACATTTTACATCAAGAGGAGTATCCCTTGCTAGACTTGTTGTAAAATGGAGGCAAGTGTTGAGGAAATCCAAGTCAGGATTTCAGGATTGGGGAGTCCACTCAACATATCAAGGAACTGTAAGTTCACAGTTGGAAAAGACCTGCCTACCTAAATACCTTCAAATAGCTTGACCAACCCTTGTTGGGATTATGCGAAGGGGAATATGGATCCTTGCCACCATAATGTCATGGAAACTAGACATTCCGAGTTCAATGGTGAGGGCCATTGGGACTTGATAAAATAGTGGGAGACTTAATAAAATTTATTATTTCTCATAAAATGTAATCAAGAAAGTACTGATAAATCTTCTCTTTTAATTTGTATAATCAATATGAAAAACTCGTCAACCACCTTTTCTTTGCGATCAATTCTGGATAAAGACAATATCCTCACCGGCAGTAACTTTCAGGAATGGTTTAGGCGCCTTTGGGTTATCCTACACCATGAACAAAAGTATTACGTGCTGGAGTCCTCACTTCCTGATTCTCTTGCCCAATGGGTGAGTGATGAAGATTTCCTGGTCTATGATCAACATTTGAGCGATGCACTCGATGTTCAATGTTTGATGCTATCATCAATGTCAAGTGATCTCATGAAGTCTCATGAGGAAATGGATTCCTATAGCATGATCGAGAACCTCCGTGGTCTATACCAGGAGAGAGAAAGATAGTAAAGGTTTGAGATCTCCAAGGCTCTATTTCAGAGCAATATTGGAGAGGGTGCCCCAACTAGGCCTCATGTAGTCAAGCTCATTGATCGTACCACGATTCACTATTTTATTCCACCCTTACACCGCAGTTTTAAACTAGTTTTGTAATGAATATTCCAAATATAATAATAAATTTCACTTCATGTTTGAATAAATCAATTAATGTTAATCAATATTATAATGTGAAATGTTACTTGTTTTTATTGTTTCAATGTAGGTGGAGGTGATTTGGAGGGCCTTTGATGAAGTGGAAGAAAAATGGGCCAAAATTGCATGGATCCATTGAAATCTATCCACTTTTTTACACAGTACACAAAATCCGTGCATCCAAATGGGCTGAAAATTTTTGATCCTGTCCAAAAATTAATAGGATACATTTCCTATTAAGTAACCCAATGCTTATTCGGCTTATATGGGGCCCATCTGAACTGATCTTTCCAAGCCACCGAATTTAGACCAAGTCAAATGCGGTGTTCTGTATTTTATCAATATCCTGATCTGTAGTTGTCTAAAGGGTTCCAAACTTTCGGTGGAGATAGTAAAGAGGTAGGGCTACACCTTTTCTATTTTCTCCAAAGCGAGATAAGACTGGATGAATTCTGAAACGCGTGGTACAAGTGGATTGAAGAAATCTGTGTGCCTAAAACCACCTTCCAATTTTCCTATAAAATGGCACCTTGGGCTCCCCATTTGCAAGTTCGGCCAAGAGGAAAGGTTCTGACATTTTGGAGTCCCCAAGGAGTCTTCTCAACATCCCTAGAGGTTCTGGAGGATATAGGAGGTGCTACTTCAACATCTTCTTCTTCTTCCCCTCCCATGGGTTTCTAAACCCCTTGTGATCACCCGGGGAGGAGCGTGATGTACATCCCGAGCTTCAAAGTTGTATTGTTTTGAATGATCTTTTAAATTACAGATTGTTGTGTTGTTTTTAATCATCCTATATTCTTATTTTATTGAGTTATGTACTGGTATGTCATGCTCAACTCATATGATCATGTTTGAGTTACCCATTCATGTGATGTTTCACACACCGTTCACCACTTTCTTTCCCCCTTTTCAATTGCGGTGTTTGTGTGGTTTATATTAGTAAATTTAACTCACACAAGCACTGTCAAGACCATGTACATTTATGTCATGGTATCACAAAGAAATAACATACAAATCTGGACAGCGCATCAAGTTTTTCATGTGTTGCCTTGGTGAGTTTTGGTTATGAAGTCAAACACAATTCACCCAATCATCGGCGGTGTCCGGTGAATCATTGTGTGTTTTTGGCTGAACCCTAGGAGGTATCCTAGTATAAACTCAGTAACATTCTAGTTCTAGGTGTTAAAAACCAGGGATTAAAATATCATAACCTTATATCATGAAGCGATGAAGGATAAACATCAGCGAGTACCCCGGGTTGATCACGCTTAATCAATATTGTTTATTTCTACTTTGTTTTATCGCTTTCATTTTCTATTTTCATCATTAATCATAAAACCCCCAAGTTTCACAAAACCTAATTCACCTTCTACTTTCGTAATCAGAACCCTCTTTTTAAATTAATGATCTAAGGCTCCGTCGAGAGACAACCTAGGGTTGCTTCTATACTGCAGAAATTCTAGTCAAAATTAAACAACTAATTTCACGCGCTCGACAACGCGATCAAATTTTGGCGCCGTTTTTGGGGAGCCAAGATCATTTTTTTTCTTTATTTAATTTTATTTATTTATTTTACTTCTTAATTAGTTCTCCTTTAAATACCCCACCCCCATTTGATTGTTTTTTGTTTTGGGTTTTGTCTTTATTTTTGGTTGTTTTTGGTGTGTTCTTTATCTCTCTCTCTCTCTCTATCTTCTTATCCATATCCCTCTCTAATTCTATAGTATAAAATTCTATTCTTCTTTCACCCTTATTAAGTTTCTCTTTTATCCATCTTAAATAAAAAAAAGAAACACAACAAACAATCAATCAATCAAACTGGACATCATTGTTGCATGACAAGATCTGGTAAAGGAACACTACTTGAATTTGATCCTGAAATCGAAAAGTCACTTCACACACAAATCAAGGCATCTAGAGAAGGTCAATCAAGTAACATTGTGGAACCCCATTTATAACCTCAAGTGGTTCTAAACCAAACCAAAATTGAACCCAATCAAACCCAAGAAAACATGGCTACAAATAATCGAACTTTAAAAGAACTTACTACCCCTCATGTAGAGTTCCAACCTGCGTACATCCAATATCCTGAGGAAGCAGCCAAATTTGAGCTTAGATCAGGTCTCATACACCTTCTTCCAAAATTCCATGGTCTTCCCGGTGAGGACCCTCACAAACATCTAAAGGAGTTTCACATAGTGTGCTCCACCATGAAACCCCAAAACGTGTCTGAGGACCTCATTAAGTTTAGGGCCTTCCGTTTCTCCCTTGATGATGTAGCCAAAGATTGGCTATACTATTTGCCTTCCACAATTGGGGGTTGGAATGACCTAAAAAGATTTTTTCTAGAGAAGTTCTTCCCTACCTCCCAAACTGCATCAATTAGGAAAGAAATCTGTGGAATTAGGCAATCACAAGGAGAGACCCTTCATGAATACTGGGAGAGATTCAAGAGAATTTTCTCAAGATGCCCCCACCATCAGATTAGTGAACAAATATTAATCCAATACTTCTATGTGGGAATTATCCCCATGGATCATGGAATGACTGATGCTACAGCTGGTGGTGCCCTAGTTGACAAAACTCCTTCTGCCGCTCGTGACTTAATAGCCAACATGGCTCAAAATGCACAATAATTTGGTACACGAGCTATTGCACCAACCCGATGAGTTCATGAGGTAAGTCATTCAGCCCTAGAACAAAAGGTAGATACTAAACTTGATGAGATGCATACCCTTCTGAGGCAATTATCTCAAGAACAAGGTAACTCACACTCTACTTATATTCCATTACATTGTGGAATTTGTTCTGATAACACTCATTTTTCTGACCAGTGCCCACAACTTCAAGATTCATCTGAGTCCTGTGCAGCTATGTTCCCAGGGCGTCCATTCCAACAAGCACCTCCCTTCAAGAAAAAACCATTCAGGCCAAATCCAAACCCCGGGTGTCAATCACAACCACAATACCGACAAGGATAAAACTCAAGCTACCCCAAGCAGAATTGGTATCAATAAGGCCAAGGTATGAAACCTTCTTATCCTTCAACATCTCAAAACAATCCTCCTCCTCCCAAGTACGAACCAAGCCTTGAGGATATAGTGAAGCAAATGGAAACCCAGAACCTTCAGTTCCAACAGACCACACAATCAGCTATTCAAGACCTACGAACCCAAGTGGGGAAATTGGAAAACACCATCAGTGAGCTTAAGATGCAAAGTTCTGGACAACTACCATCCCAACCCATTGCCAATCCAAAGGAAAAAGGTAATGTATGTGCAGTTACACTTTGTAGTGGTAAAGAAGTTTCTCCTTCTACTGATTATGCACAGCAGGTATGTCCCCCTCATGAAAACTCTCTTTCCCAACCCTCAAAAACTTCATGTAAAGAAAAACAAGACAAAAATGGTAATCGAATAGTCATTGATGATTCAAATGAACAATCCATTCCTCTTCCTTTCCCTCAAAGACTCTCTAAATCTAAGAAAAACTTTGATAATGAGATTGAAAATGAAATAATGGATACATTTAAAAAATTTCAAGTTAATATTCCATTGTTGGATGCAGTCAAGAAAATTCCCCGTTATGCCAAATTTCTTAAAGAGATTTGCACCCATCGACGAAGGTTGAAGGGGAATGAGAGAGTCAACCTGGGGAGGAATGTCTCGGCCTTGATTCAACCAGAAATGCCAACCAAATGCAAGGATCCGAGCACATTCACGATACCTTGTACCATAGGGGAGACCTTCTTTTCTGATGCTATGCTAGATTTAGGTTCTTCCATTAATGTAATGCCTCACTCCGTGTATACTTCTCTACAGGTCGGAGAGCTTCAACCAACAGGAATTGTTGTGCAACTTGCCAACCGGAGTACAACACATCCAAAAGGAGTGATTGAGGATGTCCTTGTTAGAGTGAAGAATCTCATCTTCCCTGCTGATTTCTACATTCTTGAGATGGAAGATACCCGAACCCAAGGACATGCCTCTCTCATACTTGGGAGTCCATTCCTAAAAACAACAAATACGATCATCAACGTTCAAAATGGTACGCTGTCCATGGAATTCAGAGGATAAAAGGTAAGTTTTAACATCCTTGAGGCTATGAAACACCCCGTTTAAGAGCACTCCACTCTTCCTATCTATTCGATGGAAGTGCTCTCAAAAGATGCACACACACAAAATTCTCTCCTCAACCCAAACTCTGATTATTTTTTGTTTTCTTCACCCTTGGATGATTTGAGTTTTGGTTCATCTTTTGAATGTTGTGTGGGTTCAAAAAAATGTAAATTTTGTGCTTTAATTGATGAGTGTGTTTATTCTGAGGTACCCATGACTATCGATGATTCTGAAAATCTCATTTCAATATATTATCTTTCCTTTGAGAATAAACATGAGCAGATAGATAGTTTCATGGACCTCACTCCCCCTAAATCCCCTCCCTCAATCCAGAAACAACTAGTGTTTGAACTTAAACAACTTCCTTCTAATTTAAAATATGTATATCTTGAGGGTATTGACCAATTGCTCGTCATTATTTCCAATAACCTCTCTCCACAACAGGAATTGAAACTGCTCAAATTTTGAGAGAGTGTAAAAAGGAAATAGGATGGACATTGGCTAATATTCCTGGGATTAGCCCATCTATTTGTATGCACCATATACTTTTGGATGATGAGGCTAAGCCCGTAAGAAAATCTCAACACCGGTTGAATCCCACTCCCCTTGAAGTGGTAAAATTGGAAGTCAGTAAATTACTTGCTGTAGGGATCATTTATCCTATATCTGATAGTAAATGGGTTAGCCCAGTGAAAATTGTGCCTAAAAAAATAGTAATAACAGTTGTGTCAAATTAAAGGAATGAATTGGTTCCAACACGTGTGCAAAACAGTTGGCGAGTCTGTATTGACTACCATCGACTGAATCAATCCACGCGGAAGGACCAATTTCTTTTACCTTTCATTGACCAAATGTTAGAACGATTGGATGGTAAGTCCCATTATTGTTTCCTTGATGGCTATTCGGGTTATTTCCAAATCCATATAGCCCCTGAGGATCAAGAAAAGACAACATTTACCTATCCATTTGGCACATTTGCATACAGAAGGATGCCATTCGGTCTATGTAATGCTCCTGGTACTTTTCAGTGATGTATGTTGAGTATTTTTTCTGAGTACCTTGAGAGTTGTATGGAAGTATTTATGGATGATTTCACAGTATATGGATCTTCTTTTGATGATTTTTTAGAAAACCTTGGTTCTATCCTCCGCCGCTGCATTGAAAAAGATCTTGTTTTAAATTATGAAAAATGCCATTTTATGGTTGAGCGGGGGATAGTTCTTGGGCATATCATTTCAAATAAGGTAATTCAAGTTGATAAATCTAAAATTGAATTAATTTCATCCCTTCCATATCCAAAATGTGTTTGTGAGGTGCGGTATTTCTTGGGTCATGCTGGTTTTTACCGCCGATTCATTAAAGACTTTAGTAAGATCTCACTTCCCTTATCTCGGTTATTACAAAAGGATTCTGAGTTTGTGTTTGATAAAAATTGTGAGGATGCATTCAATTCACTAAAAAAGAGTCTCACATCACCTCCCATAATCCAACCACCTAGGTGGGATCTCCCCTTCGAGCTTATGTGTGATGCCTCTAACTTTGCAGTTGGGGCAGTTTTATCACAAAGGGTTGAAAAGGCTCCTCATGTCATTGCGTATGCCTCGCGTACCCTTGACCCTTCCCAGGTAAACTACACAACCACAAAAAAAGAACTCCTTTCTATTGTGTTTGCCTTGGAAAAATTCCATTCATATCTTCTTGGGTCAAAAGTTATTGTGTTTTCTGACCATGCTGCCCTTCGTTTCCTCCTAAAGAAACCTGAAGCCAAGACCCACCTCATTTGGTGGATGCTCCTCCTCTAAGAGTTTGACCTTGAGATTAGAGATAAGAGAGGGGTGGAGAATGTTGTAGCTGACCACATCAGTAGGATTTCCCCACCATTGGACCATCATGTTGACTCACCCCTACCCATTGGAGAATTCTTCCCTCATGATAACCTTTGTGATGTTGTGGACCTTACCCCCTGGTATGCAGACATTGTGAATTTTCTAGCAACATCTAGGCCCCCCCTGATTTTAGCACTTCACAATCCCAGAGACTTAAGCATGATTCTCGTTGGTACATTTGGGATGACCCATAATTGTGAAGAATTTGTAGTGACCAAGTAGTTTTTCGGTGTGTCCCTGACCATGAGTTCACCTCTGTTTTGACCTTCTGCCACACTTTGGCCTGTGGGGGCCACTTTGTCTCTCAACGTATATCTCGAAAGGTCCTTGAATCAGGACTTTATTGGCCAAAATTTTATAGGGATGCCCATAGATTTTTCAAGTCATGTAGTCGTTGTCAATTCATAGGGAATATCTCCAAGAGGAATGAAATGCCCCAACAGCCCATGTTATTTTGTGAGATCTTCGATGCATGGGGCATTGAATTCATGGGGCCTTTTCCAAATTCATTTGGCTTTGTGTACATATTATTGGCTGTTGAATATGTATCTAAATGGGTGGAATCAAAGGCCACCAGGACCGATGACTCTCGAGTAGTTGTTGATTTTGTGAGGTCTCAGATTTTCAGTAGGTTTGGTCTACCAAGATTCATCATTAGTGACCAGGGTTCACATTTTTGCAATCATAACATGAAAAACTTGCTTCATAAGTATGGGGTTGTTCATAAAGTCTCCACTTCATATCATCCCCAAACTAACGGACAAGCATAAATTTCAAATCGGGAAGTTAAGCGAATCTTGGAGAAAACGGTACAACCCAATAGGAAAGATTGGAGTTTGCGCTTGGATGATGCACTTTGGGCATACCGTACTGCTTTTAAAACACCGATCAGAATGTCACCATATAGGATTGTGTTTGGAAAAGCTTTTCACCTCCCGGTGGAGGTAGAACATCGTGCATATTGGGCTATTAAACAATGTAATATGAACCTTTCAGATGCAGGTGAGGAAAGAAAGCTGCAGATTCAAGAGTTGGAAGAAATTCGACGTGATGAATATGAAAACTCCCAAATCTATAAAGATAAGACAAAGGCTATTCATGATAGCATGATTCACCAGTGGAAGTTCCATATTGGTGAGAAGGTCCTCATGTACAATTCTAGGCTTAATCTCCACCCAGGTAAGCTTTGTTCCTGATGGCTCGGTCCTTATACTGTTACTAATG
This sequence comes from Viscum album, assembly GCA_963277665.1. Lineage (NCBI taxonomy): Eukaryota > Viridiplantae > Streptophyta > Magnoliopsida > Santalales > Viscaceae > Viscum > Viscum album. The sequence goes on from OY728136.1 coordinate 618,277,698, forward strand.
TTTACCCTTTTGGTGCAATACAGGTTTTGCATGAGCAGAGTGGACTAAGTCTTACAATCAATGGGCAACAACTTAAACACTTCTATGAGGATTTTCCAAAGAATCTGGTGGAGTAAATCCACCTTCTCGACGCATCATACCAATAAAACACACCAGGTTTTATCCTTCCTTCTCACATTTTCAATTATTTCAGTGAGGACACTGCACATTCTAGGTGTGGGGGGGTGGATACATTCCTGGGTTAGTTAGGATTTTTCATCGTTTTATCCTTTTGTTTTCTCTTTTTGGCCTTCTTTATGGTATTTTTATTTTTCTCCATCAACAATTTCGAAATTCCATGATGTGGTGACCATAAAGTGGGGAAAGTAAAAATACCATAATGAAGGCTAAAAAGAATTTGTGTATGAGTTTACCATCAAGGAGTGATTTTTAGTGAATTGGTTTTCTGTTAATGATATAAATGGTCGTATCTATGTGAAACCTTTGAGATGATTGATGCCCTTTGTGTGAGTAGTTTTTTTGGAAAACTGTGTCACTAATATCTCCACAAATTTTTGCACCAAACCACAAAGTGTGATTATTTCTTACTTAATATAAGGTAAATATATGTTGGGTTAATATTTTTCAGCTTTAAATGATATTTCCATACGTTCGTTCCTTATCCGATCTGTTTCATTACTGTACCAGATTGACCTATGCGTGTGTACCTAATGTCCGACTGTTGTACGCCCTCAAAAAAAAATTGTTGTATCTTAGGCAGGTCAAAAACCACTCTGCCTCAACCTTTGATCTTGTTATAACTATTTCAATTAGTGTCGTGAGGAGATCAAACAAGGGTTGAGAGATGAGTGTGAGATTTGTTCCAATTTCAACTTCAAAAAAAAATATAATAAATGAGGGGAGTGATGAAATGTTCAACATATGGGGATATCTAGGTTTGGAGCTTATGTTTTGACTTCTGGGAATGCTTAAATGAGTGGGTCTTGAAATATGATTGCAAAGGATGTAGGACAGGTTCGGTGACAAAATCATTTAAGCTGAAAAATGTTAAAATAACATATATTTATTGGATAGCAAGTGGAAAGAATAGCATGGAATGGTTTTCACATACACACATGGAGATTTAGTCTCATGGTTTACTTTTGAATTCATTTCTCAATTGGGTATCATGAATCATTTTGAATTTCGTTATGATATGATTTATGAGACATCTTTTTCTATTTTCACTAGGAAGAACTCCTTGGTGTGGTTCGTGCATTGATCACTTTACTTTAAATAAAATTTCCTCAAATGATAAATCTTCAGGATGTTGGAAATATATATATATATAAATCATTGTATTTGGATATGTGACTTTTCCCAGGAGTGAAAATTTTTAGGTGTGGGGGTGTGATCGTACCACGATTCACTGTTTTATTCCACCCTTACACCGCAGTTTTAAACTAGTTTTGTAATGAATATTCCAAATATAATAATAAATTGCACTTCATGTTTGAATAAATCAATTAATGTTAATCAATATTATAATGGTCAATGTCACTTGTTTTTATTGTTTCAATGTAGGTGGAGGTGATTTGGAGGACCTTTGATGAAGTGGAAGAAAAATGGGCCAAAATTGCATGGATCCATGGACATCTGTCCACTGTTTTGCACAGTACACGAAATCCTTGCATCCAAATGGGCTGAAATTTTGTGGGACTGTCCAAAAATTAATAGTCTACATTTCCTATCAAGTAAACCAATGCTGATTCGGATTATATGGGGCCCATCCGAACTGATCTGTCCAAGACACCGAATTTGGACCAAGTCAAATGCGGTGTTCTGTATTTTATCAATATCTTGAGCTGTAGTTTTCCAAAGGGTGCCAAACTTTCGGTGGAGATATTCAAGAGGTAGGGATACAAATTTTCTATTTTCTCCAAAGCGAGATAAGACTGTTTGAAGGCCGAAACGCATGGTAAAAATGGATTGAAGAAATCTGTGTGCCTAAAACCACCTTCCAATTTTTCTATAAAATGAAACCTTGGGATCCCCATTTGCAAGTTCGGCCAAGAGGAAAGGTGCTGCCATTTTGGAGTCCCAAAGGAGTATTCTCAACATCCCTAGAGGTTCTGGAGGCTATGGTAGGTGCTACTTCAACATCTTCTTCTTCTTCCCCTCCCATGAGTTTCTAAACCCCTTGTGATCACCCGGGGAGGAACGTGATGTACATCCCGAGCTTCAAAGTTGTATTGTTTTTAATGATCTTTTAAATTCCAGATTGTTGTGTTGTTTTTCATCATCCTCTATTCTTATTTTATTGAGTTATGTACTGGTATGTCATGCTCAACTGATATGATCATGTTTGGGGGTACCCATTCATGTGATGTTTCACACACCGTTCACCACTTTCTTTCCCCCTTTTCAATTGCGGTGTTTGTGTGGTTTATATTGGTCAATTGAACTCAAACAAGCATTGTCAAGGCCATGTACATTTATGTCATGGTATCACAAAGAAATAACATACAAATCTGGACAGCGCATCGAGTTTTTCATGTGTTGCCTTGGTGAGTTTTGGTTATGAAGTCAAACACAATTCACCCAATCATCGGCGGTGTCCGATGAATCATTGTGTGTTTTTGAATGAACCCTAGGAGGTATCCTAGTATAAACTCAGTAACATTCTAGTTCTAGGTGTTACAAAATAGGGATTAAAAGATCATAACCTTATATCATGAAGCGATGAAGGATAAACATCATGCGAGTACCCCGGGTTGATCACACTTAATCAATCTTATTCATTTCTACTTTGTTTTTTTGCTTTCATTTTCTATTTTCATCATTAATCATAAAACCCCCAAGTTTCACAAAACCTGATTCACCTTCTACTTTCATAATCAGAACCCTCTTTTTAAATTAATGATCTAAGTCTCCGTCGAGAGACAACCTAGGGTTGCTGCTATACTGTAGAAATTCTAGTCAAAATTAAACAACTAATTTGACGCGCTCGACAACGCGATCACTCATTGGCTACATTGAGTGATTGGAGGTTCTAGGGTTTAAAATTCCTAATGAACTGGGTACCGATCTCATTCTCACATCACTCCCCCTGAGCTTCTCTAACTTTGTTGTAAATTTTAACATGAACAACATTAAGAAGTCTCTATCAGATCTTCTAATCCTTATTCGCCAAGTGGACAATGATCTGAAGTGTGAAAAACCTTCTATCCTTATGATGAATAAAATGAAAGGGAAGACAACGAGCTTTAAGCCCAAATATTCTTCAAGGCCTTCCAAGAAAAGGAAGATCAAAGGGTAGGCAAGAGAACAGGATGCTGTTTGTTTCACATGTGGCAAGAAGGGCCACTGGAAGAAAAACTGCACCCAGCCAAGGAAGCAAGGGGAAGATTTAGGTGCGTTTGTTATCAAATGCAATCTATCTGTTTCTACCAATTGGGTATTAGATACTGCTTGTGGCGCTCACATCTGTATCCAAATACAAGAACCAAGTAGATTCAGAAAGATTGACTGAGGTGAGGTGGATCTACAAGCAGCCAACGGAGCCAGACTTGCTTCTGTAGCTGTCAGGGACTACCACCTCACATTGCCTACTGAGATGGTCTTGGTTTTAAAAGGATGTTATTATGTACCCTATGTAACCAAAGACATTATTTAAGTATCCAGATTAGATATTGATGGATTCATCTTCAAGTTTGGAAATGAATGTTGCTACTTTTATAAAGATAACATTTGTTTTGGTAGGGCACATTTATATAATGGAATTTATGTGTTAGACTACACAAACCAAGTAATGAAAATCGATGAAAAAGTTAATTCACATGACTCAAACCACACCCAACTTTGGAATCACCGGCTAGGTCATGTCAATGAGAAAAATTTGACAAAATTACATCAAGATGGGTTTTTAGATTCTTTCAAACTAAAACCACTTGGTGTATGTCATGCGTGTCTACAAGGAAAAACAACCAAATCCCCATTTAGTGGGAAAGGTGAAAGGGCTAAAGAGATTCTAGAATTAGTTCACACATATGTGTGTGGACCATTTCCAGTTAAAGCAAGGGGTGGGTTCTCGTACTTCATAACTTTTATTGATGATTTTAGTAGATATGGATATATTTACTTAATGAGGTATAAGTCAGATTCTTTTGATCAGTTCAAAGAATACAAGAATGAAGTTGAGAACCAGCTTAGTAAGAAGATTAAGAAACTCCGCTCAGACAGAGGAGGATACTATCTTAATCAAGACTTCATTGATTTCTTACGGGAGTTTGGGATTCTATCTCAACTCACACCTCCTTATACACATCAGTGGAATGGTGTAAGTGAAAGGAGTAACCTCACCCTATTGGACATGGTGAGATCAATGATGATTCATTCAAGTCTTCCATTATCCTTTTGGGGATATGCATTACAAACAACCCACACATACTAAACCAAGTACCAAATAAATCGATAAATGGTATTCCATACGAGTTATGGAGTGGACGAAAAGCCATGTTATCGAATTTACATGTGTGGGGTAGCGAAGCATTTGTTAAGGCCTCTTCAGGTAACAACCTTACACCCCGAGGCACAAAGTGTATCTTTATAGGATATCCCAAGGAAACAAGGGGATATTACCTATAAAACCTCTCTAATAATAAGGTAACAGTGGAAATACACGCCATATTCCTTGAGAGGGAGCACATATCCAAAAGAGATAGTGGGAGAGAGATAGACTTCGATGAAGTCAAGGCTTAAGATACACAAGAGTTGGTACAAGAATAGATTCCACAAAGCCCCGTGGAAGAACAATCTGTTCCAGAGACACAAGAACTGCGTAGGAGCCTGAGAGAGGTGAGAGAACCAAAACGATATGGTTTTCTTGTCACTGAGGATGGTGACTCATTATTGGTTGACAATGATGATCCTCTTACCAACAAGGAATCATTTGGAGGCACATACATTTCCAAGTGTCAAGAAGCCATGAATTCTGAAATGGATTCCATGTACCAAAACCAAGTCTAGATTTTGGTAGATCCTCCAGTTGATGTAAATTCTATTGGTAATAAATGGGTATTCAAGAAGAAACTGGACATAGAGGGGCAAGTCAGCACCTATAAGGCACGACTGGTTGCCAAAGGTTTTAGACAACATCAAGAAATTGACTATGATGAAACCTTTTTACCTGTTGGGATGCTGAAATCCATCAGAATCCTATTGGCCATTTCCACTTACCATGACTATGAAATTTGTCCAATGGATGTCAAAACAACATTCCTTAATGGGAACCTCCAGGAAGATGTCTACATGACACAACCTGAAGGGTTTGTGACTCCAAAGGATTCCAACAAGGCATGCAAGTTGAAAAAAATCCATTTATGGATTAAAACAAGCATCAAGGTCATAGAACATTCGTTTTGATGAAGCTGTAATGGAATTTGGCTTTGTTAAGAATGAAAGTGAGCCTTGTGTCTACAAAAGGTTTAGTGGAAGTGCATTTGTTTTTGTAATATTATATGTTGATGACATATTACTAATTGGAAACGAAGTACCTGTATTACAGTCAGTTAAGGAATGGTTGGATAAATGCATCTCTATGAAAGACTTGGGAGAGGTAGCATATATTCTTGGGATCAATATCCATCATGATTAATCTAAGAGAATGCTGAACCTAAGTCAAAGTATATACATTGACAAGATACTGAAGAGATTTAGTATGGAACAGTCCAAGATGGTATTGTTGCCAGTGTCACATGGAATTCATCTTTCCAAGAAAATGTATCCTTAGACACATGATAAAAGAGAGAAAATGGAAAGGATCCCTTACGCATCTGTGATTGGGTCAGTCATGTATGCTATGCTACATACAAGGCTAGATGTTGCTTACGTATTAAGTGCGGTAGGCAGATATCAAGCTGATCCATGAGACCTCCATTTGATGGCAGTCAAGACTATCCTTAAGTATATGAGGCATACTAAGGATATGTTTCTGGTTTATGGAGGATATGAGGAACTAGTCATTAGAGGACATGTAGATTCTAGTTTCTAGACTGATCAAGATGACATGAAGTCACAGACTGGGTACATCTTTAGTTTGAATGGAGGTGTAGTGAGCTAGAAGAGCTTAAAGCAAGGTGTGGTCACAAATTCTACAGAAGATTTCGAGTATATCGTAGCTTCTGAGGCTACTAAAGAAGCAGTATGGATGCAAAGATTTGTCCAAGAGCTGGATGTAGTACCTAGCAGTAAAGATCCTATCACACTCTATTGTGATAATACTGCATCAGTGGCACTTGAAAAAGAGCCAAGGTCACATCAACGGACAAAGAACATAAGTATCATCTCTTGAGGGATTTGTATCAGAGAGGTGAAGTTGTAGTGAGTAGTATTTCCATGGAAGACAAGGTGGCGAACCCCTTGACTAAATCCTTGACTCAGCAGAAACATGATCATCATGTGAGGTCTAGAAGACTAAAAGTTGTAGGCAGTTGGCTCTAGTCCAAGTGGGAGTTTTTTAGGGTTGGTGTCCTGAGAACCAACTATTTTTTACTTTGATTACAAGAATGTTCACTTATTATATATTGTTCTTTGTTCTGCATGACTATAATATAATAATGTCCTGGAATATTTGTTGCATTAATAAGGTCATGGCAGATCCCCGCTATGATGAGAACCTTGAAATGCTATAACAAATATTCTTAAATAAATTTCTGTAGTTGGATGACATACTATGATAGGACACATAGTATACAGACCCTCATGTGTGAGTACTCATAATAAGACGAGACACTCTCTCATGGAGTTCGCACTTGGTAATATCCAAGATGGGAGATTATGAGAACAGACCCACCAGTAGTAATTCCGCATGTTTTGGTGTCATCGAATATTGCTATCTGCGAGCATGTGTAATGGTCCTTAGACTATAATATTATCATTAACTCATGTCATGACTCGCACACTTAGATTTTCTGATGAAAACCGTCACAAAGACAGTTGGCGAGAAGTAGGGTACGTTGGGTGCGTCATGAATGACATGTTGTTAAATGATAAGTCAAGGAAGGATTTGTCCCTTCCATATTTATAGAACTAGATATCTTGGTTCCTTTGATTGAAATAGAACTGTCGAACAAATTCCATGGCCATGGTGACATGACGAGTTTATTTCTGGAAGTTAAAGAATGATATATCAGGCATATAGGTTTATGACACTGCCATGAAACCTGCTTGATGAGATATTGAGACAAAGGGATTAAATTACACAGTAAGCATTTTTATGAGGTGACACGTCAATGTGGTGTCAACTTCTTTCTCTTGGGTGCCTTGACCCGTTGCTAGATAGTAATCTTGGACTTTAGGCAAGTCCGCCTAATGCCAATGAGAAAGAGGCCTAGAGGGTCACACACTAAGTGTATCAAAGTATCTCAAGTAGAATAAAGATTATTCCCGCACATGGTTTAATAATTATTCAAGGAAGCCTAAATCATTTTAATGATGGAGGAATAAGGAAATGAAAAAAAAGATATACATTTCGTGTATTAATGATTACACGCTGTGTAGTTTTCATTTTGGAAAGGAAATGAAAAACAAGTACACGCCATGTATTAATGATTACATACCGTGTAGTTTTCTATTTGGGATTTTGAGGATATAATATTGTTTTATTAAATGATATTTATTATAATCAGTGTGGGCGCATGTAAAGGAATAAATTATTTGACATTGGGGTTTTCAATAAGAGTCAATGAAATAAATAAAATGCGTAACACGTTTATTTATTGCCATAACTCTTCAACCTCAAACCCAATTATAAATATACTCACAACCCCAACTATTTTCCCACAAGAGAATCATTGCACACAACAATTCTGGAGAATTATTTCAAGGCCAAAAGAACCTATTCCTCTAAGAATTATCTCAAGACCGAGAGAGATCCTCTTCCATCGAATCAACATGATCTAAGGCAGACAATGCAAGCAAAGGTTTCTCCACGCTAGAACCCAGAGGCTCCTTTGGAAACGTCTAGAGATATGAGGTGCACATGTGGATCACCACTAGAAGAAGTCTACACTTGGCTTCTATGACACAACAATGAATCACATCAGATTGTGATCAAGAATATCAAAGAAGAAAGAACACCAAAAAGGTACTTCTTGTCAATTAATTAAATTAATTATAATCAACCTGTGATGATCCACTTTTTTGGTTTCGAGACCTTTCTTCTTCGTTGTCCATTTCTATGAATAGATCCATGGAGACTGGAGTTTATCGTCGTATTGATCCCTGATTGATCATTTCTAATGAAAAAAATCCAAGTGGGCACATCCACCCACGTGCTTTCACTGTGCCTGGAACCTTCAGATATGACTTTAGATAGGGGGTCTACCAAATTATCCTATGTGGATTCTTTGCTAACTGTGACTTCACCTCTCTGAGTAAAATCACTCAAGAGATGAAACTTATGAAGTATATTCATTGTCCTTTGGTGTGACCTGAGCGCCTTGGAACGTACTCCCACAGTAATATTATTACAATAAACTGGAACAAAGTCTGCACTTTTAGGCACAACACCAATATCTGAGACAAAGTTTTGTATCGAGACTGCCTCATTAGTTTCATCAAAAGTTTCTATATACTTGGATTTTTCTTTAGAATTGGCGACCATGAGTTTCTTTAAGATTTTAAAGCTCACTACACCAAAATTTAGGCAACAATCATATCCTGACTTCAATTTCAGATCATCATGATTTTTTGGAAACTAGAATAAGTGTATCCCCTTGCTACTAGTTCTTCATCTCCTCCATACACAAGTAACTTATCCTTCGTATGTCTTAAGTACTTCTAGATAGTTTTTACATTTTCCCAATGTACCTCTCCTAGATTATATTGATATCTTCCCACCATGCTTAATGAAAAGGCAACATCAAACCTATTACAAGTTGTAAAAGTGGGTGCCCTAGAACCAACCTTATTAATACTTTTCGATTACCATACCATGTATACAATGAGTTATACCTGATGTACACTTACCATTATAGTGTTGATATTTCTGCATCCACTATTTAAATGGTAACTTCAATGGATTATTTATCGTATCAAAAGGTTATAACAACTCCCAAGCTATAATGGGAACTTTAAGATACTATGAAATTAATCTTAAACATATTTCCTATGGTCATGATACATCATACTGACTGGACATAGTTGATGTATGACTATCAGGTGCCAGGGGATCATAATTATTGAGACTTATTCTCATGAAGTTCTCTCTTGGTGATCTCAAGTATATGAAATCCCGACAACTAAACCGCCAATAGGAACATCACATGTTTCGGGTGTCATTGATAGTTCCTATCCGTGAACAAGTATAATGGTCTCTTGACTTGATATAATTATTAGTGTATATTATTTGATCATGTACTTTGATGTTAGGAAAAAACTATGGCAATGAATTCATAGGAAGGTAGCTTGGGTTGGGTGCATCATTGGTAGTATGACATTGATTGAATAATAAAGAAAGAATTTTTTTCTTTCGATAAGAAGTGATATCTTGGGCCTAGTTGATCAAGATGGTAATACCTTTACTAAATCCATGTCCATTCCAAAAGAAGGTAATTATGTCCAGTAAGGCCAACAAATAATAAAGCAAGAAAGGATTATGACACAAAGTGTGTATCCTACTTTATGAGATATCATGAGACAAAGAGATTATATTACATGATAGGTGTTCGTAGGAAGGTTGTCATTGCTATGACTACTACTTATCTCTTTAGAGGTATTAATGGGTTGCTAGATTCTAATCTTGGTTTGTGAAGGATATTCATTACTATCTAGATAAGGGCTTAGAGGGTTGCGCACAATAACGTATTCAAAAGTTTTGCCTATTTTGATGAATAAGAGTTTAGGACATGGTGGGATGCACCATTGGGGTCTGAGGTTGTTGGAGAATATACGATCACCAAGGAATAAATGAATTAATACTAATTAAGTTTATAATAATTGGTATTGAATATATTTATTAAATATATTAACAAGTTTTAAAGTAAATACATTGAAAATATTTTACAAATGAATATTATTTTAAGGTCTGTTTAATATTTACGGGAACAACGATTCAAGTTAATGACTATCTTTTATCACGTAATATATTTATTATATTACAATAAAGTGAGAAAAATATAAATGATATTTATGACTCAATACAGTTGTCATAAGATATCATTTATGGTTTATTTAGATATTCGGGGGCCTAGGAGCCTATTCTAGGCAATTTCATAACTCACTATATATAAGAGGATAGAGGCACTCACATTGAAACTATTCACTACGAGTTATTTAGAGCCTCTCTCTCTCTCTCCCACTTCCTAGAGAGAGAATCTCTCAATCCAAGTGATTAGATCAACAACTTTTTCTCACATTAAAGAAATTTCGATGTAGTGATTGTCGAAACATCAAATACATCATTAAATCCCCACACCAACACTCAAAATTCGATGATCAATGTTCTGATGGACTTTTGAAGCACATGTGGAAAATATAGAGGGTATTGAATTTGGTTCCTTTGAACAATGATCATTGACGATGATCAGATGTTAAGTGAGAATTCAAATTGAAAGAGAAATTTTTCAGTTTATGTTTTTGTGCTTAAAATTAATCACCCGAGATCCTCAGGCCTTTATCGAGGCTGTACTTCATCAAAGATGACATTGTTACATTGATCATCGATGAAAATTTTTAAATCCCCAGCCCAGTGACTTCCGCTGCACCCCCTGATACCATAAATTGGTATTAGTGTGACGTATGAAAATTTTAAGTCAAGAAAAAAAAATTAAATTTTCATTAAATTTTAAAAAGGGAGTAATTTCGGTTCCAATACCATAGATGATGAGTTAATCTGATATCGAATGACCACATTGCGGCCATCCATTTTTTTAATACAGATTGAATTCAATAGTGCATGTATTAATTTCAAATAACACACACACACATGTTGGTTTTACCTGAAATCATCTGAAGAAATGATTTATGATGAACCCAAACACCAACCATACTGACGGTTACTAGAATAATATTTTCTATTCATCAGAGAAAATTCCGACTAGGTATTATTTTCTAAAGTCATGTGTTTTTTTAAAAGTATATGATGAGATCATTTTGATTTTTTAGAATTAAAAAAGTTAAAGAAGGAAATTATATGGGGTGGGGTGGTTGGACTCTTAGAGTCAGTTAAAAACAAAAAAAACTGGAATAATGGGTGGGAGTGATTGGTGTCTAGAATAGACATAATAATAATAATAAATTTTATTAAAAAAAGGAAAACTGAAAGCGAGGTTGACCCCATCATCGATGTGCCTCCTTCTTATGGCCACCTCCTTCCCCTTTCCCTGGCTGACCGTGAGGTCACCACTAGTCACCTTGCCACCAACCATCTTCCTCTTAGGCCTTCCCCTCTAGATCTGTAATAGTGTCTATGTATTTCCCCATGCTACTGACCCTGTGGTGGCTAGCCTTTTGTGTACCTCGCCAGCCTGACCTCCCACATGGATTTCAGAATGTTGGCCTATTTCTCAACCAGATCCCGATCCTCCTTACATGCCTCACCCCACCGACCAAACTTGGACACCCTTCCCATTCCCATCGTGTGGTCACACCAAATCAAAGTCCTACCCCTGGATCCACCTCCTTGAGTGCCGTTTCGGCCGAGCCACTACCTCTTGTCCAAGACCCCCCCCACCAAGCTGCCTCCTGATCTCACTGCGTGTAGATCCCGTGCACTTCCACCACGAATGGATCTCGTCTGACCATCATGCACTGCCACCAACTGCGTGCTCCTTCCACCCATTACTGTCGGATGGACACACCGACAACCCCAACAACATTCCTATAATTTTCATCCATTTTCCAAAGGTAAAATCTATTTTCTTTTCAGACAACCATGTGTAACCCCTACATGAGTGACCTGCCCCTAAATAGGATGGGCATGTCATTCCTGACCTGAATCAGGTCTGGGAAAGTCCTTCCCAACCCAATATTGTTTGGGGTGGGTATTTCTCGATCCACCTAGCCCTATCTAGGTTGCACAGGTACCCAGGAACAAATGTGTGTGTGTATACACACACACACACACATGCATATATATTTTTAAGATTAATTTATAATTTTGGAAATATATATTTTAAAAAAGGTTAATTATTTTAATCAGTAATATTTAAAAATTAAGTTAAATTTCAAAATATAATAAAATTTATTAATGATACTGAACAACTTATTTTTTTTGAATTAAAATAAGTGAATTATTTTAATTCATTAAAATTGACCTCAAAAACAATTTATTGTAAGTTTAAATTTTATTTATGCATTTAATTAATATATGTGAGTTTAATGCGTATCGATTGATCATGATTCATAGACTGACCAATGCATGTCTGGTGTTTATTTATTTATTTAATTATTGCAATGCATGTTTGTAATAATTATTTAATAAATGGTGATCTACAAATTGTCTTATAAGTCATTATTATTATAAGGGCCTGCACGACTAAATTAAAGTTTTTTATCTGTATTTTGTATTCTCAATATCCCCTCGCCCGCATGTGAGTATTGTTGTATAACTATGAGGATGAATAATGAAATAGTTCACAACGAGTTTTGGTGATTCACCAGACATGAGTTTTACACACCGAATGAGTGAGTGCTGTAACTTGAGTCACATACGTAACAACTCAAGGAGTTACACCTAGGGTCTAGGTTGATCCATTTTCACTCAAGGATGAACCATTAGCATCAAATCATGATCACATAATCTAATTTTATTTATGCATGGTTTATTATTTTATGTATGTGTAGTTTTTACATCTGATCACATAAAATAATAAGTAAGCATGCACAAATAAAATGAACATGTGACATAATGAAGATTTTTCTATTTATTTCATAGTCAGTTGTGAGTGCGATCACATAGTTTTTTATTTTCAGATAGAAAATGATTTCACTTCATCTTATAATAATAAAATCTTCTCAAATTAATATTAAGTCATAATACCTTCTTTCACTCAAATTTAAACAAAACAAAGTGTATGCGATGCTCGTCAGCCAAAGTTGAGGGTGCCTCATACTACTGGGAGTTCTTACGAGAGTAACATGTTACTTAACTAAATATAATATAAAATGAGTAGAAAAATATAGATTTATACCACTTTAGAGGCAAAGTGTTTAGGGAAGAAATGTTATGATTCCAAGAAGCTGAGACTTCACTCAACAGTTTAAGGAACCGAAAGTCAATGTCGTTGGCCAGTTTAGTGCCTACCTTGAGACTCTTTGAGTAGTGGTGTAGCCAAAGTTTGTAAACCACAATGATATGTTTCAAGGATCTTTAACATTAGAATACTCAAATGATAGAGTATTCCAAGTCTAGTAGTGAAGGCTACTAGAGTTAGATAAAATAGTGGGAGACATTTAATGATTTAATTACTCAGTAATGTCTAATCGATAATCAAGATTAAAGTACTAATCTGCTAGATTTTGTTTTTGTATAAAAATGAAAAGTAATTATATAAATAAATTGTGATTATTATTGGAAAAAGTAAATTTCTAATCCAATATGAATTTATATAGAGTAGTACAGGAGTTTATGCACAATACTACAATATAAAAAAATCAATGCACTGGAGTCCCCAATACATGTTCAACTACCTCAGGAAGCGATGGTGTAAAAATGTCTATAGGAGACTCATGTATGAAAAATTTTATGTTTACATCATAATTATATATCATCATCTGATGTGATTTGTGGATACAACATCAGTACATAGATGGTTCTACATATTTTCTCATCTCTAAGATGTTTGTGAGGGTAAAGTGAAGTGAGATATAAATGAGTGATCATTACAATGGATGTGTGTAAGTTAAAATATGGATTATTATATTTCAATACATCCCATATAATTTTTACCCATATAATCTAGTTTTATTTAATATTATAAAATTAATATTAAATAGAGAAAAATACCACATTACATTTTGGGTAAGGTTCGAAAAGTAGACAAGAATGTAAAGAAAGAATAATCTTTAGTTCTTATGGTGAACAAGTTGAAAGAAAAAGTAAAAAGTCCAATGAAAGTGTGATGCCAAAAGAACCTCCAAAACATAATTAAAAGAAAATAGGTATTAAAAAAGGGATTATTTTCTTCAAATATAATGATATAGTTATATGTAAGATTAATGCAATGAATTGAATTTACGAAGCAAGAAATTTCTTCTTCTTCAGATGCATTCATCATTGTATGTGATGTTTTTGTCATAATTATTGGGTATTGAATATAATATTCTTATTAAAAATGTGTATTTAAATAGAATAACCAATTAAGAGATGAGATGTTACAAGAAGTAAGGTGCGTTCTCCAAGTGGCTGAGAAAGGGTGGTTCCTAAGTTAGCGATGAGAAGTAAAAAACTTATATATCACCAAATTTATTGATTATAGTTGATTTTTTTAATTATAACTAAAAAATTTATCTAATGTGATAGAAAAAAGGAAAAATTATTTCATTTTTGAATGAATTTTGTTTTTTTCATCTTCTTCTCAACTAATTGTTCAGTAATGTTTGAATCGTAGGTAATAAATGATGAATATAAAATGTAAACCTAAAATACCTAGTTGTGGAAAGATAAGTATTTTTCAATAAAAACTAAGTAGTTTTAAAGGATATACCAAGTATGGTTTTAGAATCTCTAGATATAAAGAACTTAGGTATTATCAACATATTTACTTATTTAGTTTTGGACAAAGAAACTTTTAAAATAACAGTAGTCCAAAAATATTTCAGAATGAGTTTAACTAAAGAGTGTGAACTATTACAAGGTTAAGCTAGTGGTAATTTTACTTCATGAGATCCATTTAAGAATTTTAAGGAATGTGGAAGTAAAGTATGGATTATTCATGTTTATAAGATATGAGTAGCTTCAGTCCAGTGAACCAAAGAATATCCTAACGAAGCATTAATCGATCATTATAATGCAATGTGCAGTCCTAAATGCACATAACCTTATCCACATAAAAGCTATGATGCTATTAAGTAGGATCAATTAAGAGTGTTGAGACCTATATCCACTATAGATACTTCCATTATTTTTAAGACATGAATCTAAAATAATGGTGCTATCCCATAAAAACATGCCAACTATAATGAAAAATGGATATCATATGAGTTATTGTATGATATAAATCCATTATGTTATAATAACACGTGTTTAGATGCAAAGTGTTTATTAAGGATATAAAAAACTTACATCAATAAAAAAACAATGTGAATTTAAAGTAATCACCCTAAAGTTTCTAAGGATATTACAAAAATCCCTGAGATATAAAATTTATACTCAAGTACTTGACTATATTTCTATATAAGGGTGCACATCTATATTTGAGATAGTGGGGATGAACACGTAGTTAGCATAGGAACAAGTTACATAAGACATTGTGGAAAAATAATTTTCCATAGATACATACCACATAGAAAGGATAAAACCATAATTATGCTTTTATATTCACCATGGATACTGATACATTATTATTTGAGAATAATTAATCCTACAGGTAAATAGTAAATGAAAACAAGATAAGATTTACATGATCAATTAAAATTCAATAATGGATTCCATGTATCAACTTATAAAGGATTAATAATATAGTGGGTATTTAAGTGAAACTATACATGGATGTTAAAAGTGTGGTACTTATGAGGCTATATTGGTAACACCAAGTTGTTATGACTAAATCTATTAGAATTTTACTTATCGTAGCTACTTTTTATGATCATTTTATTGAACATTGGATGTAAAAACCAATAATAATGAAAGGTTTATATATGAAATAACTAGAAAGGGATAGTGATACCATAGAATTATAATAAGGGGTGAAAGTTACTAAAATAAAATTTAGGATTAAAGTAAGCAATAAGATCATAAAATATTCATTTGGAATAAATTTTTTCCATGTGTTTACAATAGGTTAGTAGGATTTACACTTTTTCCAAGTAAAAAATGTTTGGAAACATATGAAAAACAACTATTGTTCTTATAGTTAGTTAAGACTATAATGAAGGAATATTGACTTAAAGTAGTAACCAAAGTTATAGGGAATGAGATCTACTAAGGTAGATCTAATTGTTACTTAGACCAAGTCAAAGTACATATACTGGCATGGTACAAATAAAATAAAAAGTTGAAATAGTTTAAGAGATAATTGTTACCAATGTTACATGGCATAAATCTATCCAAGTAGACATGTATGGGACATATGAGGAGATTAATTTGGTGATTTGAATTCCATATGCTTCTATGATGGATCAATCATGTATTCCCTGATATTTACAAGAAATGATATTTCTAATATAAACTTTTTGGTAGGAAAATATCAGTTATATCTAGGATAACTACATAAGAAGTATTCAGAACTATCCAATTTTACTTAATAAAGTATAAGGAATATGTTCCTAGTATGTGGAGAGGAATGAATACTAGTTAAAAGGGGGCATAGACTAGTCTTCCTTTAAATATATATGATCTAATATCACAGTTAGGATAAGTTAATGAGAAATAAAAGCTCATTCAAGATTGGTAGTCATATCTAAAAATATTGAGTGCATATTGGCTTCTGATGTAGCTAAGTAGTAGTGTAAAAAAACACAATGATTTTTTCTAGTTATTGGAATTGAACCTAGAAAGTAAAGTTTTATCGAGATGATAATTCTTCTACTAATACTAGCAAAGATGTCAAGTTTAGATAATGGAAAAATGGAATATACCCAAATACATCATCTCTTAAGGAGTTTTACTCAAGGAGGTGAAGTCGTAAATAACTAAGTATCCATGAAAGGAAGACATGGAAGGCCCAATGACTTAATCCATAACTCCGTAGAAGCATGATCTTATCATGGGAGAGCTAACAAGATTTGTTAGTAAGTTGGCTCTATTGCAAGTGGGGGATTTTTAAAAGTGGGTGCCCTAAACCCAACTTTATTGATAATTTTTGATTACCATACCATGTATACAATGAATTATACATGATGCACACTTACTATTATAGTGTTGATATTTCTGTATTAAGTATTTAAATGGTAATCACCATGAATTATTTATCATATCAAAAATTTATAGTAGTTCTTAGGCTATAATGAGAACCTTGAGATACCATGTAATCAATCTTAAATATATATCCTATGGTCTAGATACATCATATTTATTAGACACAGTTGATGTCTGACTATCAGGTGCTGAGGGATCATAAGCATTGAGACTTCTTCTCTTGAAATTCTCACTTGGTGATCTTGAGTATATGAGATCACAGGGACTAACCCACTAATAGGAATACTACATGTTTCAGGTGTCATTGGTAGTTCCTATCTATGAACATGTGTAATGGTATCCTGATATGATATTATTATCAGTGTATAATATTTAATCAAGTACTTTTCCACAAGGAATAAACTAGGTCAATGAAGTCATAGCAAGGTATCTTGTGTTGGATGTGTCATTAGTAGTATGAAATTTATTGAATAATCAAGAAATAATTTGTCACTTATGATAGGAAGATATATCTCAGGCCCAATTGATCAACATGGTAGTACCTTTAATAAATCCATGGCCATGATAGAAGAAGATAAGTTAATATAGTAAGGTTAACTAGTAATAAAGAAAGAAAGGATGATGAAATAAAGTGTACATCCTTCTTTATGAGATATCATGATACAAAGAGATTATATTACACAAAGTGTGTTAGTAGGAAGGTTTTCATTGCTATGACTACTCCTTATCTCTTTAGGGGACTTGATAGGTTTTTAGACTTTTCTCATGGTCTATGAATAATATCCACAAATATAGATATAATGTCATAGATATTCACACATAGTATCATATTCAAAATTATGGCCCATTTTGATGAATAAGAGTTTAGGAGATGGTGGGCCCCACCACTAGGGTCTGAGGTTTTTCAATAATATACGATCACCAAGGAATAAATAAATTCATTCTATTCAAGTTTAGAATAATTGATATTGAATTTATTTATTAAATATATTTACAGGTGTTAAAGTAAATACATGGAAAATATTATACCAATGAATATTATTTTGAGGTCTATTTAATATTTATAGGAACAAATAGTTGAGTTAATGACTTGATTTTATCACATAACATATTTATTATAGTACAAGAAAGTGATAAAAATATTAATGATATTTATAACTCAGTACAATATTCATAAGATTTCATTTACAATTTATTTAGTGTAAAATAGATATACAGGGGCTAGGGAGACTATTCTAGGTAATTTCATAACTCACTATATATGGGAGGATAGAGGCTCTTGCATTGAAACTATTCACTGAGAGTTCTTGAGAGAATCTCTCTCCTATCACACTTCCTAGAGAGATAATATCTCAATACAAGTGATTATATCAATCTCTTCTTCTTGTATTGAAGGAACATCAATGTGGTGATCATTAGAATGTCCAAGACATTATTGGATCATCATTATTGAACCCATAATTTGATGATCAATATTCCTATAAACTTTAAAATCATGTGTGGATGATCTAGTTGAGATAAAATTAAGTTCATTTGAGAAATGATCACTGAAAAAGAGAAGATGTTGAGTGCATCTTCAGATAAAAATAGGTATTTTTGGGTTTATGTTTTTGTGTTTTAAATTCATCATGTGAGATCCTTGACCCTTTACCAAGGTTGTGCTTCATTGGAAATGATGTTTTTATGTCGATAACTAGTGAAAAATTTTAAACCCCCAGACCACTGGCTTCCACTGTGCACCTTGATACCAATAGTACATAGCATGGAACACATGATAGATCCCACTACTAAAGAATAAGGTATTATACTCATATTTTTAATATCCTCCTATGTTTGTGGGTACATTTTCTTAGAGATATTGATACATATGAAATAGGCAATAATCCTATCTTAGATTAGTCCATATTGTACCTTTTGAGTATTTTTTTAATATATGTACATTGAATTAGTCCAAGAATCCCCTGAGATCTATCTCAATCGATCTTGATCCCTAGAATATGGGCTACTTCACCTAAGTCTTTCATGAAAAATCATTCATTTAACCAAGTATTAAATGAATCTAAGTCTTTCACTTCATTTCCCATAATTAATATGTCATAAAAATATAATACTAAGAAAATGATGACATTTACACTAACCTTCTTATAGACACATGGCTCGCTTTCTTTATTGATGGAACCAAATTCTCTTATGGAATCATCAAAAAAACATTCTTTGATCGTGATTCCAAGTTTAAAAAACCTAAATGGATTTATGTAGCTTGCATACTCTATTAGAACTCTTTTTCCTAATGAATATTAGACTATGAATGTTGTTCCAAAATATCCCATATTCTTTATGTTTTTATGATCTAAAAAACAATTCATATGTTTATAATGATTTTTTAAGTTTCTTCATCAGGTTTTATTATTATTTATGTTGTTACACTATTGTTCTGAAATTTAAAAAATTGTTCTAAAATTTTCTTAAGTCTAGAAAATAAGCTACGTGAGGCAATAAACTATGTGGATATTTGGCTACATCGAGTAACCAACTATGTCAATCAATTGCATGAAGGAAACACCTACATGAATTAGCTACATCGTAGAATCAGTTACATGAAAATCACCTATGTTGATAAATTTCCTATATGAGAAAATGAATACTTTGATAAAAAGACTATGTGAATTGACTAAATGGATTAATCAATTATGTGAATTGGATCCATGGAAAATTTGGCTATATGGTTTCAATCAGTTATGTGTTTCATTCAACTATGAAAAATCCAGTTACGTTAATAATAAGGCTACATAAATAATTCGACTATATGAAGAATGACTATGATTTAGATATGTAAAGAATTTAGCTATGTGAAGAACAACTATACAGATCAATTCAACTAAATGAATTTGAATCTATGGAATTCAGCTATGTGGTGATCCAAAATTGGCTATGTGATTATGAAACCTATATATTTATTACCATTGAAGCAATTTAAAGTGCAATTTATTTATGCCATCAATGCATTAAATATTGGATTTACATCTTTATAGTAAAATAAATTTCTAAAAGGTTTCAATTATAGAGATAATAAAATAGTATAAGAATAATTTATTTCTCAGTATTGTTGCTGAGGTATTTTTGAGAAAATAACATTTGTAATTTATTTCAATGAATATATTTTATGGGATTTAATACTGTGAAAAATTGAGATAATATATATGAGAGTATTAGAATAGAAGAAAAAATATATAAGAACAAGAACATCACTTTCACTCTCTCTCTATCTCTCGAAGCTTTGTGTGCTACTACGTGATAAAAATAAGAAGAAGAAGATTTAAGTTCTATAGCTGTTCTTCAAAGATTTATCTTACTATATTTTTGAAGGCTCTCCTCGAGCTACCCTTAACTCTCTTTCTATATCTTGGAGATCACTTCACTTAGGTCAGTTTCATCTTGAAATTGTGAGCTTCATTTGTAAACTTTCATTATTCTCTCTTGTTTCTATAAGTCTCAACTTCTTGTACTAATATGTGGACATTCCTAGTGAAAGAACCTAAAGGATAATGTTTTTGTAAATCATTGTAGGAGCCTGATAAAATCTTCTGATTTTGTACCAAGTGACAACTACTTGTACTCAGTTGTGAATTCCATGGAAAAGGACTAGTGCTAGTGAAAATCACCAAACTCTAGGAGTTTAACATTGGTGGAGTAGACTAGGGGATTTTTGTTCCCCAAACCACTCTAAATCTCTTTTGTTTGATCTATTTATTTATTATTTTATTTATGATTCTTTCTTATGTTAAGAAAATATAAAAAATTATCATACCTTAAAGAGGGTTTCATTAAAGTGAATAAAATTTCAAGAACTCAATTCAACCCCTCTTTTATTATATTGCAGTTGTTTTATGCCCAACAATGAACCATTCAGGTTGACTCATATAGACATATTCAACCAAATTCCCATTTAGAAAAGATTTTTTCACATCAATTTTCTAAATTTCAAAATCATAGAAGGATGCTATTTTAAGTAATATTTAGATGGATTTCAGAATCACAACTGGTGATAAAGTTTCATCATAGTATACACCTAGATGTTTCCTGAAACCCTTTTCAACCAGTCATGATTTATAGGTATTTACTTTACTATCCATGTCCAGTTTTTTTATTGAATACCCATTTTCACCCAATGAGTTTTACATCAGTCGTAGGGTATACCAAAATCCAAACTTGATTTTTATATATATAATCTATCTCATAATGCATGAATTCTTTCTATTTAGTACCATCCTTTCCATATACCACTTCCTTATACGACATAGGTTCATCATTATCTAAAAGTAATGCGTCACCTAACTCAGTGAAAAGAAAACCATATTTCTCCAGTTATATAACCTCTTGAGTTGACCCACATGGTACTTGTGTCTCTAGAACATCTTCACCTCCCACTATTTCTTATAGGAATTTTCTCGTACCAACTCTTATGCACCTGGAGCATCAACTTAATCAAAGTCTATATTTCTCCCACTATTTCCGTTTGAAATGTGTTCCCTTATAAAGATGGTATGTATTTCCACAATCAATTTTTTATATGAATGATTATATAGTTGACTGAAAATTAATTTTTTATTAAGATAAGATAAGCCCTTTTAAGGATAAAGGGGGGAAACCACCGTGACATCAAAGACATAAACAAATCAAAAAAGCCCCAACGATCCAAAATTCCAAACCAAACAACCCACACTACATGAGAAAAGCCCCTCCCAGCATAAAAAAACATGAAATCCAGTTTCCTGACCCATCATTGATTTGACCATGTCAAGCAAGGTCTGATTCCTCCTTTCACTAACATTATTCCACTAAGTTGTATAAAGAGGAGTGAGTTGGTATACTATTCCACACTCCTTTAAGTGATCAATGAAATATTTGTTGAGGTACTCTCTACCTCTATCTAAGAAAAGTTTCTTAATCTTCTTAACAAAATGGTTTTCTAATTCATGCTAGTATTCCTTAAACATATGGAAGGAATCTGAATTATACCTCATTAAGTAGATATGACCATACCTACTATAGTCATAAGTAAAAGTAATGAAGTATGAAAACCCACCCCTTTCCTCAAAAACAGACCACACACATTAGTTTGAATCAATTATAATAGTTATGTGTCCCTCACCCCCTTCTCAATAACGATTGTTTTGGTAATTTTCCCTGACAAATAAGTGCGACATACATCCAAGGGTTTTAACTCAATGGATTCTAAAAACCCTTCTTTATATAATTTATATAAATGCTTCTCATTTACATGACCAAGACTAAAGTTCCATGGGAGGGTATTATATGAGTATTTTCTATTGGTTTTTTCATTGATTTCCAATATAGGATTTTCAAGTTCAATTATATACAAGCCATTTTTAAGATGGGTCAAACCATAACATATGTTATCATTATAAAAGTGACAACATTTATTTTCAAATTTGAAATAAAATCCCATGGTGTACAAACTCAACATTGAGATTATGTTTCTGTTTATTGAAGGTATATAATAACAGTTTCTTAATATAAGAAACAAACCACTAGGAAAGTCACATGATAATCTCCCACCACCAAGTCTTCTAGTCTCGCACCATTTGTGGTCCGAAGATCCACCTCAACCTTTAAAATCTTTTTAAATCTACTTGGTTCCTATATATTAATACAAATGTGTGAACCATATATTGTATCCAATACCCAACTTCTAATGCCACTTAGAAAGAGGCCTAGAGGGTTCACACATTTGTATTAATATAATATTATTTATAATCTCCCACCACCAAGTCTTCTAATGCCACTTAGAAAGAGGCCTAGAGGGTCACACACTAAGTGTATCCAAAATCTCAGTTAAATTATATAATATTATTTATTATTTAAATAGTTGAATAAATATTATTCCCACGTGTGGTTTAATAATTATTCATGTTTTCTTGATCTCATATATTCCATCACTAGTTATTCGAGAGAATATTTTTTGAGCAGAATATTTAATAAATATCTATTTTCTATTTAATGAATATAATATTTATTTATTTATTAGAGAATAATGCAGTGATAATTATTTATTAAATAAATAGTCATTATTCAAGTCCTGATAAATATTTTGGAGTAATAGAAGACCAAGTTTATAGGCCTGATGAGAAATAATATATATTTAATATTATTTGAATAAATAATATTTCATTTTAATTCATGAGTTTAGTGCATCTTGAGAAATATTATTATTATTGTTATTATTGACATGGGGTTTTGTAGGGATTAAATAAATATTAAAGATAACTTGTGCAATTATTTATTTCTAACCCTAGAGGTATATAGACCCAACTATATTATTTTTCAAGAGAGCTAATCAATTTGTTTTGTTATGCATAATGAATCAAGATAATACTCTCAAATACCTAGATATCACCCTTATGAAAGAACTCTCTCAAGAACGGAGAACAATCTTCCTCCACCTTCCACTCTCGAGTCTAGAGAGATCAAGAAGAATCCTTTGGAAGTAATTATCAAGGTGATCAAAGATGAACTATGCAAGCATCTGGATCTACCACGCTAGCACATGGAGATTCTTATGACAATATTCATAGATTTACAGAACATGTGTGGATCACCACTAGAAGGAATCATCCCTTGATTCCCACAATGAAATTATGGTACAATGTAGATTCGTTTTCAGATCCATCAACGGAGAAAAAATTTCTTAAAAGGCAATTGTTTATTTTCTTAAATTAATTATAAATAATATGTGATGATCTTGTGTTTAGGTTCAAAAATTTTATCCATTTTTCTGTATTATTTGATTTAATTATATTGATCATGAAATTTATCATTGTTTAAATTTCATATTGATCATTAATCTTGAAAACAATCAATGTTGGGAATGACCCTTGACATGATTCCTCTGCACCAGGAAACTTCAATTGGCATAAGAGTAGGTCACATAATTATTTATAAGTATTTAAATATCATTGATTGATTCATGCATAAGTAATTGGTTTTCAATTATAGTTTAATCATTATTTAATCTGAATTGTGAGATATGATTCTTCCTCATTGTTTATTATAAATATAATCAAATTGATTAATTTTATGAATGAAATAAATTTAAAGATCTCATCCAGAGGTGTTGAGAAATCTGACCGGATAACACAAGAGTACACGCCATGTTACCTAGAGGTACATGCCATGTACTAGTGTTTAATTAACCAAGAATTAATTTATAATTAATTCAAAGTGTGTGAATTTATTACATGTGGTGCACTTAATTTTACATCATGTGTTTATTAGGCCAAACTGACACACTGTTATCTAGATTACATGCCGTGTAACTTCCATACATGGTGTGTAGTCCTTTAGTCACATACAATCTATGTATCTTATTATATGGCCTACCTAACTGGTGACCATGTAACTTGGATACCACATGATGTGTAGACCATGTATATGCCATAAACTCTATTCTTTTTCATGGCATGGTTACATGCTGAGTCCCTAGGCATATGCTATAGATAGACGATGAGAAAACATACACACTGTGTAGCTCCAATGTACACACCATGCACATTTACCAAATTACATAGAATTAAAATTAATTTATTATACTATGAAAACCATATCAATATGTACTTTCATGTGTTCATTAAGTTTATAGAACATACCATGTGATGGGTTTTAATATATATAAATGTTTAATTAATTTTTGCATAATTTTCAGATATGCATATCATATATGAGTCGTATTGTATTCATTACTCTACGAGCATTGAATCAAAACACGTGATAGAAAAATCATGTAATTAGTGTAATCATTAAGTTGATAGAACATGTCATGAAAGTATGTGATAAGTCATGTATGCCATATGTCATAAGAGTAAATAGTATACAAGTATAATACATGTTGGGTAGTTTGGATGGGTACTCACCGTGTTGCCTCCAAGGTACATTTTGTACCATACATAGTTAATTTTAAATAATTTTTTTTTAAAATTATGATGGATGATAATATCAAGGAAATTCGGATGAGAATTAAGATAAAAGAATTGATTAATTAAAGAAGACAATTAATTGATTGGAGTGTGATTTCTATAAAATAATAACGATTAAGAATTGAATTATAATTTTATTAAATACATAATTTGTTACATGCATATGGATGATCATGATATTATATAAGACCTTTGCATGTGATTGGTTTCTCTTAATTTATTATTAAATTAAATTGTTGTCTTGTGTGTCATCTCTCCTCTTATTATGTAAGGGCCTATATTCCCATGGTTTCTTTTATATAAATATCTTACCCTCACCTGCATATGAGTAAAATAATATGTAATGGATTGAAATCCCTAGATAGTCAAGGGGGTTAAAGTTTGGAGTCAAGGTGAAACCAATCCAAGAGATATACATAGGTGGATAGATGGAAAACTGCAACATGAACCATAAATGGTTCAAGGTGTTTTCCCCTAGGTTGACAATTAGTTTATCATCTTCTCGATAAACTAACCATTAATAAAAACTCATAATCACATCAATTTATTATTTTATTTCTTTCAAGTTGAATGGTTATTTCATTATGGATGTTTTGTTGTGATCACTTGAATTAATGAATTAACAAGCACTCAAGATAGAACTAAAATAAAGTGTATTATGCATAAATATTATCTAAGTCATGGATAATCACTTAAGTAAATCCACTTGATATTAAAAATCATGTAATAAAGATAATAATTGAAAATTTATGCATAAAATATAAAATCCCTCAATAATACACATTAAGTCAGTATAGCCTTCTACTACTTCAGTTAAAATCGAACCATAGTTCAAAGTGCTTAACTAGCCAAAGTTAGGGTTCTTTCAATTATCGGAGAATTCCAAATTGAATATTTGGGTTGATTTAACTTAGTTCACATTAAGGGTTTACTTTCAAAGAAGGACTTGGTGTAACTAAGAGGAAAGGGTTAAGAAAATCCAATATAAGGATTTTAAGATTGGGGAGTCCACTCAAAAGATCAAGGAACTGCGAGTTAATGTAGTTGGAATTTAAAATGACTACCTAAAACCCTTAAAATTTCTTGACCAACCAAAGGAGGGGTAATGAGAATGGTAATATACATCCTTTCCACTAGAATATCCAACAAAACAAAATATTCTGAATCCAATGGTAAGGGCTATTGAATTTTGATAAAATAGTTGGAGATTAATAAATATAATATTTATTTATTTGGATAAATTCTATCAGATAAAGTAATAAAATTATGATCATATTATTTGTAGAAAAATAAAATAAAATGAATTTAAATATATCACTATGATCCATACTTGAGAAGGACAACCTTCTAATGAGAATAAATTTCCAAGAATGAAAAATGTACTTATGTGTTATCCTACACGATGAAAGGAAATTGTATGTGTTGGAAGAACCTATTCCTGATGTTCCTAGTAATAAGGCTAGTGAGAAATAATTATCTCTCTATGAGAAACATTTTAATGATAATTTAGATGTTCAGTGTTTTATGCTATCATCCATCACCAATGAGATTTTGAATTAACATGATGACATGAATGCATATAACATGATATCTCACCTTTGGGATCTCTATCAAGAGAAGGCAAGACAAGAGAGATATGAGATCTCCAATGCTTGATTTACAACTAATCTTGGAGAGTCAGTACCATTTGGGCCTCATGTAGTCATGTTTATTGGATACATTGAATGCTTAGAAATATTAGGGATTAAATCACCAGATGAGTTACACATAGATCTTATACTTTCTTCACTACCCAAGACCTTATCTAGTTTTATTGTTAATTATAACATGAGAAATAGTGAGAAGAGTCTTTTAGAACTTCTTACTTCAATTTTACAAGAGGATAAGGACATGGGGTGTGATAAACCCCGAGTCCTTATAGTGAATAAGAAAAGGAAGAATAAGGAAAAGGGGACCATGAATCATAACAAGTCTAAATATCCCAAGCACTGCCCTTCTAAGAAGAGGGATATATCGAGGTAGGGTAAGGAAAAGGAGGAAGTCTATTTTTCATGTGGAAATAAAGGACACTAGAAGAATAACTACACCCAGAAGTAATGATAAGCTAAAGTTTCATTCATTATCAAGTGTAATCTTTAAATAGCTACACATTGGGTATTAGATATAGCTTTTAGTGCTCATATCTACATCCAAATGTAAGAACCAAGTTGATTCTGAAATATTTCTAGAGGAGAGGTGGATTTGAAATATACTAATTGTGTGAGGCTATCTGATCTAGCCATTGGTGAATACCACCTTTCATTTCCAATGGGAATGATATTGGTTTTAAAGGATTGTTATTATGTACCAACTTCTACCAAGAACATAATTTCTATGTCCTGCCTAGATTCAGGTGGTTTAATCTTCAAGTTTGGGAATAAAAGTTTTGTCTTTTATAAATAAAACATATTTTATGGTATGAAACATTTAAATAATACTATTTATGTATTAAATTATGAAAACCAAGTATTGGAAATAGACAACGAATCATGTTCACATGAACCATATAACACCCATCTTTGGAATCACCATCTCATTCATTTAAATGAGAATCATTTGAAAAATCTCTGTCAATATGGTTATTTAGACTCTTCTAAGGTAAAAACCACGTGAAAGATTTCATTCTTGTTTAAAAGGAAAAATGACCAAACCTTCATTCAGTGGATAGGGTGAAAGGGCCATGAAGCTTCTAGGATTGGTACACACTGATGAGTGTGGAACATTTCCAACAAAAGATACAGGTGGGTATTCTTACTTCATATCTTTTATTAATGACTTGGGTAGATATGACTATGTACCCTTGATGAGGTATAAGTCCAAGTACTTTGAGAAATTTAAATAATTCAAGAATGAAGTAGAGAATCAACTTGGAAATAAGACAAAGAAGCTTCGATCAGATCAAGGTGGTGAATATCTTAACTAAGAGTTTATCAACTTTTTACTAGATTTTGGGATTCTATATCAACTCACTCCACCTTACACACCATAGTGGAATAGTGTTCGTGAAAGTAGGAACCATACATTATTAAAAATTATAAGGTCAATGATGATTCATACAGATATTCTATTATCCTTTTGGGGATATGCAATAAAAACTATGAAATATACATTAAACCAAGTACCAACTAAAGTAAAAAATGGAACTCCCTTAGAGTTATGGAGTGAAAAGAAACCTATTTTTTTACATACATGTGTATGGGTATGGGATAAATTTTCTAAATCCTTCTCAAGTAACAAACTGGCGCCCCAGGTCACAAAGCGTATCTTTATATGGTATCCTATGAAAAAAAAGAATATTACCAATACAACCCCTCAGATAAGAAAGTGAATATCTCCATACAATCTATATTTCTTGAGAGGTATAACATCCTAAAAAAGGATAGTGGGAGAAAGATTGGTTTTGATGAAGTTGATGCTCAATATACACAAGAATTGGTAGAGGAAAAAATTACACAGGTCCCCATGGAAGAAGTAGTTCCTAAAACATAACTATTGCATATGATAACTAGAGAGGCAAGAGAAACAGAGAGATATGGTTTTCTAGTCACTGAAGATGGTGACTCATTATTTTTTGAAAATGATGAACCTCTATCCTATAAAGAGGCATAAGAGAGTTAAAAAGATACAAGATGAAAAGAATACTTGAATTTTGAAATGAATTCCATGTATTAGAAACAAGTTTGAGTTCTAGTTTATGCTCTAGTTAATGTAAAATTTATAGGGTGAAAATGGTTATTCAAGAGAAAAAAGGAAATGTAAGGTAAATTAAATACCTATAAAACAAGGCTAGTGGATAATGAGTTTAAACAATGCCAAGAAATTAACTATGATGAAACATTTTCACCATTTTCCATGTTTAAATCCATCAGAATTTTACTTGATTTAGAAACTTACCATGACTATGAAATATGTACTATGGACATCAAAACTAATTTCCTTAATGGTAACCTTTTGGAAGATGTCTATATGACACAACAAGAAGGGTTACTGATTCTAGGTGATGCCAAAAATATTTTAAAGTTACAGAGATCCATTTATAGATTGAAGCAAGTATCTAGGTCATGAAACATTCGATTTGATGAAGATATAAAATAATTTGTTTTCATTAATAATGAATGTGATACGTGTGTTTACAAGTGGTTTAGTGGAAATACAGTCATTATACTAATAGTATATATTGATGACATATAACACCCCAAAAATTTTATGGTATGTTTCTCTTAAATACTTTCTATTCATTAGATAGACTATACTGCATGAAGCACTGAGTCTTTGTGAAACAAAATTGGTTTATTTATAGGAGAAAGTCATAACCTATCCATTAAACTTAAATATTCCACTTTTGTTTTTGAATTTAGAAAAATAGACAATCACGATTGCGATCAGGGTGATATTTGGAGTCTGATATAATCAAGTTAATTTTCAGTGAATAGTAACTTACCATATGAATAGTAATATGCCCTTATGAATAGTAACATATCCTTGTGAATACTAATATGAACCTTATTAATGGTAACCTTACCCATAAAAATGTAAATAAAATTTAGGCACCTTAAAAATGAAGATGAATATTTTAAGTGTTAGTATTTTTTTGATTAAGTGATGATTTTAATTAAAAATTAAATTTATCATATTTAGAAATTTATTTTTGAAAAATTGATTCCATTTTTTTATTCTAAATATTGAAAAATGGTTAGGGTAAATTTTTGGTACTTTTCTGAAATACTTAAATTTTTGGTGAATAGTAAAATACGATAAATTATGATAAATGCTATATATATGATTTATTGAGTTATGGATGATGTCCTTCTGAGTTAAAAACACTTGGTTTGAACTCAATTGCACTTATTAATATTTTTTCCATGGAATCATCACTATTTCTTATCTTAGGGAAAAATAATAAACTAATGATTAAAATATTAAGAAAACCCTACTCCCCTCCACTATATAAACCAACCCTCACCCCTTCTTCCTCCCACACCACTCAAGATTTTATCCTTAACTAAGTTCTGAAAAATAAAATTCACAAGAGCTACTACCACATCCAATACCTTATGGTCTCACCAAAAGGCCAAAAAATGCCTTAAGGATATTCTCAAGGAGGGGTACTCAAGAGGTGAACCTCTCTTCATTTTTCTTTCAACTTCTTTTACAAGTTCCATTATTTTGTTGCTCTATCCTCACCTCCCCTAATCCAAATGATATGATAATTCCAATAACTTACATGAAATATAATTTTATTATGTTAATGTAATATTTCATCATCATCACTCTTTTCCCCTCCTCTTATACTAAAAATGAAAACACCTTCCAAGATGTGTTAATTCAAGGATGACAGGTTTTCAATTTCTATTACTATCTTCAAGATTAGTCATGAAACATTCTTAATGGTGGAACCATATCATAATATTTTTATTTTATCTTATTCAATTTTATGTAATACTTTTACTCTCAAAATAAAAAATAATAATAAAAAACAAGTTCATTGTGCACAAAACGACCAAGTTAATCCAAGCGTTTATCATTAACTTTTATCTAATGATTCATCCTCATGGTATATAACCAAAATCATTATAAGATCATTTATATCTATATAATTTCACTAATAATATATATTAACAATTATATATGTTTAGCCACATTTCTAATGAACTTCCATTCATGAATACAAGTAAACTGATCATGAAAACCAAGGAAGAAAATGATTCCAAAACAATAAAATTGAACCTCTTAAACCCATAAAAATGAAATTAATAAAACTAATATGGTTATAATAAATAAATTACATGTATATGAGGTTATGTAATTATTAATTAATGAATCTAAATTTGATTATTCAGTCCATTAATATCAATCAATAACACCTTCGAGCATAAGGTAAGGGATATCTTAACTCAATTTTCATTCATTGAGTTAAACATCTTTTTCATTGGTTATGTTTTCCAAGGATATGTGTGAATGGACTATGATTTTTTATACTATCTATACAATTTTATTGTGCGAGTTTATGTTTTTCACACATAATTATGTCATTGATTCATCCTCACTCTAATGATACGATCACTATAAGGGGTTTCTCATCTCACTTTTATTTCCATGAGATTTCCATTGTTCACCACTTATTTCTTGTATGTGGTATATGTTTAATACCATTTTATATATAATATAATTACTATATTTATATTAATGGTATTCAATGACTCACTTGATGATTATTAACTTGATTGATTACAATGTTGTAAGGGACTTTGTTTCGGTTGCCATTTCATTGTGATTTACTTGGTATTGTGCACCTAATCATTATTATATGGTGTACCTACTTCCCCTTTGAGATAATTTTTCATTTTAAAATTTAAATATATTATATATCCATATTTTGGTTTCATGGATATGATTATTTTCTTAAGCCGTATACCCTTTCACATACGATGTTTATTTGGAATGCTGTTTTAACTACGAAAATATTGATGAATCCATATCCTCTACTCTATACAGATATTGAGAATACATATTGTACTCATATTAAATCTATGTATAAAGAATTATTTGGACTTGAAGTGATGGGTGAGGCCCGCTATAGCCCCTCGATGCATCGACAGGTCTCATGAGACAAGTCAGTTGGCGAAAAACCCTTTGAGTTTGTTTCCAAAACAGAATCAAACGGGTATCTACCCACATGCTTAAACCATTTTGATGGTATAGTGGTATCATGTGCTAGATACATGACATCAAATTAATAATAATTCTCTTTATTCATTTTTATTTATTACTATCCATGAGTTTTTCACTAGAAAAAAACTATAGATGCATTTTTATTCTCAGTTTATTAATGGCGCATGTTTTTCATTCATTCACCATTCTATATTGACTATGACAATTTGATTATGATTGAATTATTATTGATTCATGATTCTACTATTTTTAAACCTTATATATCATTTGATATTAACCCAATCATTTTTTTACCTTCAACATGTTATGAAGAGGATACCATTTATTGAGTTCTTGTGGATGCAGTTTATTAGTTTTTATTATGTATTGTATTTTGTTACCTTTACCAATGTAATATGAGTTACATGTATGAATCTAGTTTCCTTAAGACTACTAAAATGATGTTTCCTTCAAGATTTCATTCCTTTTAATTATGAAAATGTAATAATTAATTCACCATCTCTAGGCTTCTGGGATCATGGCGTTACATGACATATTAGTTATTGGAAATGACATACCAATATTACAGTCTGTTAAGGACTGGTTAAAAAAGTGTTTCTTCATGAAGGAATTTGGTGAAGTAGCCTACATTCTAAGGATAAATATCATTAATGATAGATCTAATAGGATTATTGGACTAATTCAAAGTATATACATTAACCAGATACTAAAAAGATTTAGTATGGAACAATCTAAGAGGGGATTGGTTCTAGTGTCTCATGGTATACATATTTCTAAGAAAATGTGTCCTCAAACACAATAGGATAAATATAGAATGATTAAGAACCCATATGATTAAATGATTGGATCAATCATGTATGACATGTTATGTACCAGACTTGATGTTTCCTATGCATTGAGAATGGTAAGAAGATATCAAAAAAATCTAGGAGAACAACATCAGTCTACTGTTAAGACCATCCCCAAGTATATAAAAATAAATAAGGATATGTTATTGGTGTATAGATGAGATTAGGAGATGGAAATCAGGGGTTATACTAATGCTAGTTTTCAAAAAGATCAAAATGATCTTAATTCATAATCAAGACAAGTTTTATATCTCAATGGAGGAGCTATGAGATGGAAGAGTTAAAAGAAGCTAGTTGTAGTTGATTATATAGCAGAGTTAGATTATATAGAGGCTTCTGATGTAGCCAAGTAATTAATTTGGATATGAAACCATTTTCCAAGAGCTTGATTTGGTACCTAGTAGTAAATACCATATCACATTTTATTGTGATAATATTGTAGTGATGGATCTTGCAAAATAGACAAGGTCACACCCTTGGACAAAGCACATACTCTAGAAGTATCACATATTGATAAATTTTTATCATAGGGGTGAAGTTGTATTAAGAAGAGTTCCCATATAATAAAATGTGCTAGACCCCTTTTCTAAAGTACTATTTCAATAGAAGCATGAGTATCATGTGAGAGTTAGCAAACAGAAGGTCGTTAGTAGTTGGATTTAGTTTGAGTGGGAGTCAGTTGGAGTTCGTTTCCTATAACCAACTTTTGTGTAATTTATAATAACCTATATTGATACTTTTGAATATTAATAAACTCCTTATCACACCATGTTTGTTCTTATATCTAACATAGTATGTGATAATCTCCCAAGAGTAGCTATCATAATAAAAAGTCATAGTAGTTCTCCGTTATGATGAGAACCCAAAAGTTCCATGAAATTATTTTTAAATGTAAGTTCTATATCAAAAAAAAATCATTTGAGGGAAAAAATGATATAGTCTATCAGGGGTGGAGACTCATAGGACTTTGTGGCACCTTCTCATGGTTACTCCCATGGTAATATACAATGTAGGATATTATGAGAATGAGACCCGATATTAGGAAATCCATATTTATATGCGTCATTGTATGTTACTATATATGAACATGTTTATTGATCCTTATACTTTAATATTATTATTAATGAGTATCAAAAGTTATGTAATTTGATGTATTGATGAAAACCATGACGACATAGGTTCACAAAGAGGTAAGATATGTTGGGTGTTCCACGAGTAATATTTCATTAATGAATAACGCAAGAAAGGATTTATCCATTATGTTCTTCAATGGAAGTTTATATATCTAGTAATTTAATAGAAATGATATATCCTAAATAAATCCATGGCCATGTTGTTTTATAGTCAAGTTTGATTTTATGAAATTCAAAGAAAAAGACATCAAGCCCATAGATTGATGACCCTAGCATGAAACCTGCATGATTAGAGATATCATGATTGTAGAGACCCAAAGCTTGACGTACATGGAAATTAAATTACTTTTGCGGAATAATGAATACATAACAAGAACCAACACTCAAAGACTATAATAGTTTAGCGTCTTTGGAAACTCGGAATATAATCTTCTAATCGTGGTGAAAGATCTTCAACATCTCCCATAAAGATCTTCCCATTTTGTTTTCTTACCTAAAACCTTTCTTTATATCCTGGGGAAAAGAAAACATAAAAAGGGTGAGCTCAAATTCTCAGTAAGGATAAACATAGATAACATAAAACAATCCATAAACATTTGAATGCAAAAACTTGAACATAAAATCTAAACATCAAAATCATGAGCAAAGACATAATTCTTGGAAGTACGTAAGGAATATATCATAAAGGAAAATAAATCATGATAAAATTTCACAGGAATAAAAAATTTAATTGTGGCAAACTATTAAGAACATGATATGATTTCCATAGTATCCAAGGCATTGCTGCCAAGATCATCTTAGTGGAAAAAGTCCCTTTCTGAATCGAGTTCACTCCTCATTCCAGTCCTATAACACTGAACCAAATTAACTTACCATTCCAGCCATGTCTATCTCATGAGATATAAATCTTTACCCAATGAATTTGAGGGAGATATAGGTCCCACCCATCTCATAATTAAATCATTATTACTTGTGCCTCAAATTAAACATAAATCATTCATCATAACCAAAAGAATAAAAAGGGGTTTCATAAACATAATCCCATCATAACATATTCCATATAAAACAAATGGATATCATTTCATTGTAAGAATAATCAATACATGGAAATAATAGAGACATTATACTTGAAAAATACACATATGAAATAACGTTATCTTAGATGGAAAATGGTTTTGATAAAACACTTGAAATGAATTCTTGAGGAAAATATCCTTTCTTCTTCAAAATCATTTTCTTTTAAAAAAATGACATGCAATTTCAAAAGAAAAGGATTTTGTTGAAAACAGTCATTAAATCTTGTAGAGTAAGATTCATGAAAATAAGGCGTTATGAAACCGTAAAAATCCGTTCATGCCGTATAAGTTAAAAAAAACCATTCTCCTCGTACTTTCAACGGAAAAGTCAAAAAGTACCACGTATGGTAAACAAAAGAAAGATTCCTTCCATAACACAAAGTAAAAGTAGAAGAGGGGTAATAATGACATTAAACATACATGGAAGAATATTAAACACCTTATGAAAAACATTTTATGGACATGGATGAAAAATATAACCCCAGTAAATACTTACGTATAAACAATCTCGGATAAAAAAAACGAGATTGGAAAAGTTATCCCTTACCTTATGTCCGATATGCTTTGTATGTATCCGAACCTCCTATATAATAATTTAAATAATGTAATTGAATTATTAAAAAATCATATTCATTGTTATGATATCATATATGGTTCACTTATGACTTTATATTACCTGTTCTTTTGTTAATTCCATGTTAAAGCAGCGTTTTGGGTAAAATCGTTTTATTTATCGTACGTGTTTGGACTTGTTGTTCTTGATATTATTATTACTAATATCATGATTTAATTACTTCCAGAATTTAAATCATGATTTATATATCATATATATTCAGTATATATATATACATAATAGATAGATAAATGAAATGAAATACACCGTTCATGGAGACAGTAGGCCGTACGTACGCATGAACGCTGTTTTCCTTTCCTTACTGATTTGAATGGAAGTAAGTAGATGACACACATATATATATATACATAAATCAAGTAGCTTTATCATGTCATATATTTCATTATTATTCATTATATATACTTTATAATCATTCTTGAGTGGTTAACATGGAGAATGAATCTCATCGCGTTGTGGAGACGGTAATCCGTACGTACGCATGAGAGATGATATCATTCCCATAATTATTGAATGGAATTGGAGTGGATGATGTAATATCTCAGAATTAGTATGATGTTATAATAACCATATATATTTATTCTTTACACCATTATACCCATCCAATTAAGGTGGTGGTGAAAAAACAGATTACACCACGGCGTGGAGACGGTATTCCGTACGTACGCACGCGCAGTGATTTCGTTTTCCGTAGGATGGATAGAAGGTGAAATGAAGTTGTTTCATATTTATAATAACATATCATTATATTATTGATACTGATGTTACCACTTTATAATGAAACAACTAAAGAAGAAGAATTTTAAGAATAAAGAAACTTGAAAGAATCGGTAGAAGAGATTACCTCTTCTTCGACGCACCTCTTTCAAGCTTCCTCTTAAGGGACTAGAGTTGGTCTTTTGAGAAGAATAGAACCTCCAGAATGTTTCTATGGAAGTGGAGAATAGAAATGGTAAGGTTTTGGATGATCTTGAAAGCTCAAAATTGTGTAAAGAGAAGAGGGAGGAGGTTCCCTTTTATAAGGGAGGAGAGGGGAAACTTAAGAAAAACTTAAAATATTATTTTATAATAAAGTCATATTCGGTTTATAATAGCTAAAAATTGATTTATTTATAAGCTAAAGTGGGGATGGTTCGAAATACTCTCAACCGATGGGTTTTAGAAAAGTTTAGGTTACTATTTTAACCTTATCATTTAGATTTAATTCTAAGTTAAATAATTTAACTTTTACTGTGTCTTCTTGTTTTCTTACACTATATGGTTAATAAACTTACTATAAAAAGCAAAAAGAACCCCAAGTGGTTCATTATTAATATATATAACCTTATCTAAGTCATTTGGATGAACCTTAGATTTTTAGGAATATAATAACAATTAATAATATAATATTTGTTTTAAAAACTATTTTATGTCAATTTTGACACTATTTGGTAATTGATTTTTGTAAAAATCATAACAACATGATTAGTTCAAAAAGAGTTAATTAAATCAATAATAACATGTCATATTAACCTATAAAATTAGTGTAATTCATAAAAATTCTCAAATTACATTTATTTGGGTATTTATAACATCAATTATGTTAATATTTCATTAATAAAGTAATTACTGCATCATCATTATGTCATAAATAAATTAAATTATTTAATGTATAAAAATTATAAATAAAATACCATTATGTAGGAAATATTTTTATATTTCTAATGAATATTTATAGTTGAATTTATCTTATGTATAATCCTATATTAAAAATGTTTTAGTTATTAAACTTTGATTTTAACTATTTTAACTCTTCTTTAAATAAAATAATAAATGTCCTAATCTAATCCAAGTGGACCAAAAGGGTAATATTTTATTCCTAAGATTGTTTTTGGTCGAATTAAACTTATCCAATAGAATTAGGACATGTGTTAGGGTAATAATAATATCATTTTTAACCTTAATTACCCTATTTACTTTTAACCGTGGTAAATAAAAGTAAAAAGTTACTATTCAAAAAAAATATTTTTATCTTATTGAACCACATTTTACTACTTGATATTAACCGTTTCTCTCATATTTTCAAAATTTCACTCACAGAAGTGGTAAAATTAAGTTTTATGTAAATTTTCAAATTCTCATAGGAGGTGGGTAAAAGACGGTGAAAAGTTCAATAAAATTTATATATATATAAAATTATTATAAAATGACTCCAATGAATTAAATTGAACTTATATAGGTATTATGTATCAATTTTGACCTAAAATAAATTTAAATAAAATAAATAATTATTTAAATAAAAAGCCGGTTTTTAAATAGTAACCCAGTGTTTTCACTATTCATCAAAAATTGAAAGTTTTCAGAAAAATACCAAAAATTCACCCTAGACTAATTTCAATATTCTGAATCCCAAAATGAAGTCCATTTTGAAAGATAAAATTTATAAAATTTCAAAAAGTGGGTATTACTATTCATAACGGCTAGTTCATAATAATATTATAATAATATCTCATTTAGTGAACTTGGTATTGCGTACTACACACGCTATCGAGGAAGGTCTTGATTGCGTGTAATGCAAGCCAAGTTAGGGCTGCGTGTAGTGAAAGCTCCGTTTGGTGTTGCGTATAAATAATCAAAACTTATTCCATTTATACATTAAACAAAATCTATACTTAATGTTGCGTAGAATAATTTCCACAAAACGAACTTGAAATTGTGTGTAACATGAGCCAAAAATAGTGTTGCGTATACTGCAAGCTAATACGGTGCTGCATATAGTACAAGCTAATCTTTTTGTAGTGTATAAT
Source organism: Viscum album (assembly GCA_963277665.1). Taxonomy (NCBI): domain Eukaryota; kingdom Viridiplantae; phylum Streptophyta; class Magnoliopsida; order Santalales; family Viscaceae; genus Viscum; species Viscum album. Next base: position 618,315,936 of record OY728136.1, read on the forward strand.
AGAAGAAGTCAAAGAAATTAAAAATAATATATCTCATAAAATCTCAGGGTGTTACATTCTACCCCCCTTAAAATGAATTTCACCCTTGAAATTCGTCGGGGTTATAAATGTTTTTCTACTTGAAAGTTTCTTTCATAGAAACCCACATCATAAAAAGGAATACTAAAACTTAATTTAAAAAAAAATGAACGTTAGAAAAAAAACGGATACCCAAAGTAACTCATCACTTGGGTTCCCACATAGGAGAACAAAGGTGAAAATATGGATATGGAAGAAAAATATAACCATCAAGTTCCGATGGAGAGTGGTAGAGAATAGAGCTATGAAAAAATCCAATAGCCACAATTCCATAAATTTGTGATGATCTAAGATACCATATGATTCATCATATATTAGAGCACAAGGACAACATTTTTGGTTTTCAAGATCGTTTCCCAAATGTTGAAGAATTTTTAAATTAAAAGAAATACTTACTTGATTTTGGTACAATCTCAACGTTGCTCGTGCCTCGAACAATTTCCACTTCATCTCTTAAAGAAATGAAGTTGAATTTGTCTTTCGCGAAGATTTAGCAGATCATGTGATAGAATGATAGGTCATTCCATCTGTCTCAAACATAAGTTACCAAAAGTTATATACATATGTAACACCTCGAGATTTTATGAAAAATATTCTTTTTAATTTCATTAATGTCTTGTGTTATACACTACACCAAAAGAAGCTTTCACAACACGCATCATTGACTTGCCTTCCATTATACGCAATCACGACCTTCCTCGATAGCGTGTATAGTACGCAATAACGAGTTTCACTAAACAACAATATGCTATTAAAATATTATTAAAACTAGCCGTTATGAATAGTAATAACCACTTTTTGAAATTTTGTAAATTTTATTTTTCAAAATGGACTTTATTTTTGTATTCGTAATATCGAAATTAGCTTAGGGTGAAATTTTGGTACTTTTCGGATAACTTTCATTTTCTGATGAATAGTGAAAATTACTAAATTTTAATTAAAAACAACTTTTTTAATCGAAATAATTAACTGTAATAAATTATTAATTTTAGTGGTTTTAAAGTATATTTAGAATATATTTTTACAATTCAATACAATGTTGGTCATTGGATGTAATTTCACATTTACACCAGACATAAACAAGTGTTAATCTTTTGATAGTTATTATCTCTTAAAAACACGCTATTTGTTGTGACAACAGAAATTAATTATAAAATTAATTAATGCAACTTATATGTTGGGAATTTTGTAAAATAGAAATAATTTTTGAATTCGGAATATCAATTATAACTTAGGGTGAAATTTTGGCATTTTTCTGAAAGACTTCAATTTTTGATGAATAGTGAAACTACTAAGTGGTAGTTAAAAAAATTTAATTTTTTCATAAATCTTAATTTTACCACTTCTGTGAATGAAATTTCAAAAATCCGAGAGACACGGTTGATGTCAGTAAGTAAAATGTGGTTCAATGAGATGAAAATAATTTTTGGTGAATAGTAACTTTTTACTTTTATTTACCACGGTTAAAAGTAAATAGGGTAATTAAGGGTAAATATGATATTAATATTACCCTAACACATGTCCTAATACTATTGGACAAGTGTATCTCGACCAAAAACAACCTTAAGTGTAAAATATTATCATTTAGGCCCACTTGGATTAGATTAGGACATTTATTATTATTTAATTCAAAGAAGAGTTAAAAGAGTTAAAATCAAAGTTTATTTACTAAAACATTTTTAATCTAGGGTTATACATAATATAATTTAGACTATAAATATTAATTAGAAATCTAAAAAGATTTCCTACATAATGGTATTTTATTTGTAATTTTTATACTTTAAATAATTTAATTTATTTATGACACAACGATGATGCAGTAATTACCTTTTTAAGAAAATATTAACATAATTGATGTTATAAATGCCCAAATAAATGTAATTTGAGACTTTTTATGACTTACAATAATTTTCGAGGTTAATATGACATGTTATTGTTGATTTAAGTAACTTGTTTCGAACTTATCATTCTGTTAGAAATTTCATAAAAATCATGTATAAAATAGTGTCAAAATTGACATAAATTAGTTTTTAAAACAAATATTATATTATTAATTGTTATTTAATTCCTAAAAATCTAAGGTTCGGCCAAATGACTTAGATAAGGATAGATATATTAATAATAAACAACTTGGGGTTCGTTTGGCTTGATATAGTAAGTTTATTAACCATATAGTGTAAGAAAACAAAAAGACACGGTAAAAGTCAAATTATTTAACTTAGAGTTAAATCTAATTGATAAGGTTAAAATAATAACCTAAAGTTGTCTAAATCCTATTGGATGAGAGTATTTCGACCCATAACCACTTTATCTTCGAAATAAGACCATTTGGAACCATTATAAACCAAATTTGACCTTAATATAAAATAATATTTTGAGATTTTCCTAAGATGCCCCTCTCCTCCCTTATAAAAGGGCACCTCCTCCCTCTCCTCCTCACACCAATTTGAGCATTCAAGCTCGGCCAAACCCTGCCAGAATCTCTTCTTCACTTCCCTAGTAACATCCTATAGGTCCTGGTCTTCTTCAAAGACCATCCTTAGTTCTTTAAGTGGAGGTTAAGTGAAGGCGCGTCAAAAAGAGGTAATATCCATTACCGATCTTTTTCAATTTCTTTCTTCTTCAACTTCTTCTTCTTTAGTTGTTTCATGATAAAGTAATAACATCAGTATTTCTTATATACTGATATGTTATTATAAATATGAAACAACTCTAATTAACCTTCTATCCATCCTAAGGAAAAAGGAAATCACCGCGCGTGCGTACGTACGAAATACCGTCTCCACGCCGTGATGTAATCTATTTTCCGCCACCACCTTAATTGGATGGGTATAATGGTGTAATGAGTAACTATATATGATTATTATAAAGTGATATTTATACTGAAATAGTATACATACACTTCAACACAATTACACTACCATGGGAACGATATCATCGCTCGTGCGTACGTACGGACTACCGTCTCCACGACGCGATGAGATTCATTCTCAATGATTAACCATTCATGAATGATTATAAAGTATATATAATAAGTACTAATGAAATATATGACATAATAATGATACTTTATTTATGTATATTTATATGTATGTCATCTACTTAATTCCATTCAATTCAATAAGGAAACGAAAACAGCGTTCATGCATACGTACGGACTACCGTCTCCATGAACGGTGTATTTCATTCCATTTATCGATATATTATATATATATATATTCTGAATATATATTATATATAAATCATTTTTTACATTCTGGATATAAGTAATCATGATCCAAGTAATCATATTAATAATTACAAGTTAAAAACACGAACGACAAATGAGACGATTTTACCCAAAACGCTACTTTAACATGAATTTACAAAATAACGGGTAATATAAAGTCATAAGTGGACCATATATGATATAATAACAATGAATATGATTCTGGAATAAGTCAATAACATGATTTAAATCATTATACAGGAGGTTCAGACACTTACAAAGCAAGTCAGACCTAAGGTAAGGGAAAATATCACAATCTCATTTTTATCCGAGATTGTTTATACTTTGGTATTTACTGGGGTGTATTTCATCATCCACATCCATGTTTCCTCAATATGTAATATTATTTCCATACACCTAAAATTGTTAAAATCCAATTTTACCCTTAGGTGAGTTTTTAGTAAAAGATATGAAAGGAATCTTTTGTCGTTTTTCGTACGAGGTACTTTTTGACTTTTCCGACAAAAGTACGAGAAGAATGTTTTTTTAACTTATACGGCATGAATGGATTTTTAAAAAATTATTTCCAAGAAGCTTCCTTTAAAAGTTTTCAAGTTTATTTTTAATCAACTTCTTTTATTTTAAAGTCGTATGACATGTTATGAAAGGAAAAATGTTTTTGAAGAAGAAAGGATATTTTCCTCAAGAATGGAGTTCAAGTGTTTTATCAAAATTATTTTCCATCTAAGATAATAAAGGGTTCTATTTTTATCCCTATTATTACATTGATTTGATCATGTTGTGATGGAATTATTTTTATGAATTCCTTTATCTTATATGAATTGATTTATGATTTCATGATGTTTAAGATTCCCATTTGTATTACATGGGTTATGCAATGATGTATGATTTATGATTTTGTGGCACACATAAGAATGGTATAATTATGAGATGGGTGGGACCTATATATCCCTCCAATTCATTGGGTAAAGATTCTATATCTCATGAGATAGACATGGCTGGAACGGTAGGTTATACCGGTTCAGTGAAACAGGACTGAAACGAGGGTGACTCGGTTCAGAAAGGGACTTTGTCCACTAAGATAGTCTTGGAAATGAGTCTTGACTAACAAGAAATGATTCTCTATGATTATGTGTGTATGCCACAAAGTTTCATGTTTTAAGTTATGATTATTGGGATTTCATTTCACTACTATGATTTATCCCATGTTATGAAATTATGCTCTCTTTTGCAGGTTAAGATTTCCAAAAGTTATGTTCTTATGAATATGATGTGATTGATTTTTCTTTTTTTTACCCTTACTGAGCATTTGATCTCACCCTTTTGTGTTTTCTTTTCCCCAGGATATAAAGAAAGGTTTTAGGTAAAAAAAAGGGAAGATATTTATGGGAGATGTTGAAGATCTTTCACCATGATTAGAAGATTACGTTCCGAGTTTCCAAAGACACTAAACTATTACGATCCTTGTGTGTGTGTTTTTGTTATGTACTAAGTATTTTGCAAAAGTAATGTAATGTTCATGTACGTTAAGCTTCGGGTCTCTACACATAAGTCCATCTATGGTGAGATTAATCGGATATGGTTCCAAAATGGACTTATACTTCATCTATCATCCTGCTTAATAAAATAAAACTAGTTTCTACTAACCAGGGACTTTCTGTAGGCCAGTGGTAGGTGATAAAGGCCCGTCGCACTTCGGTTGTGGGTTCGATTCCCGCATCCTTGTCCAATGCGACGGGTTGTCTCCCGTCCTACGAGTTTTCCTTTTTCTAAAACTATACTATTATAACATTACAAAAATAATATCAAAAAGTTCTAGCCTTAAACAATAATATCTGATGTCTAACTTAATCTATTCTAATCTTTAGGCTTATCCAAAATACATATGTCCAATCTCATAGTATTAAGAAAACGATTACTTGAATGGTCACATAACAAGAACGTGAATACCATCATTTATCCCTCATATATCACAAGATATATCTTGTTGATCGCATTCCAAACATGTGAATACCATAATCTTGTATTCTCTTGCAGCATGAATTACCATAGAACCTTAGTGAAAACATGAATGATGTCAAAAGTTATCTCTTTCCACATACCAAAATCCCAAAAATTATTTATACTCAAACCATGATATTACTTTGTCCTTATATTAGTCATGAGCTCATGAATACTACCAAACATATTATTTTCTCTTTATCCCTTCATTATGGGCATATCACCTGCTTTCCAAAAATATTTCAATCACTTTTCATGGTCACCGATGCCATATTATTATGGAAAACCACAATGGACTAATACAAAGATATTCCAATATACCATAAAAGTACCTCAACAACATTATTCTGGAATACCAATACATAAACACTTCAATCCATCCTCTTTAATGATTGTCAGGGAATAAGTCCTTCCTTAATTTAGAAGTAACCTCTTAGGTCAGGGCATTGAGTTGGGTAATTCCCATGTTCTCCACAGATAAGACATTGAACTCCATAACAGTCTGTCACTCTATGACCCTTGTCTCCACATAGATAACATCTTCCCCTCCATTTGATGTATTCATCAAGGTTCTTCTTCCCTTCTTTAGAAATCTCAATCTTCCTTTCATTATGCTCTTCAACATGCGAACATACATAAAAGTCCATCTTCCTCTTATTTGATGAATTAGGAATACCACTAAAGTTTTTCTTGTTAATCATATATCGTGATGAATGATTCGGCATAATCACAAAATATTTCTTTCTTGGAATTATGCAATTTCATTGCTCATAGTCACCAATTTTTCCATTGGATTCAATGTTGACCCAATTCCTTCCGGTTCCCTCCATTAACTAAAACCAAAATCCATGGTGTAAGAAACAGTTAAAATAACGGGGAACCACATAATCATAAAAATTCACTTATGGTATGTCTAACTTATCACACATTCTTTAATCCAGGACACCTTAGGTTCAACCTAGTTTATTAATGATCATCAAAATAATTCTAGGACTGTAAACTATAGTTATACTAAACCTTAGGGACATCCTTAGACATACCTTAGAAATATATATAGGGATATCACTAAAGTTTTCGCATCCTAGTTTCCAAAGGTTAACTAAAACTTTCCTCTAATACCAACTGTAGAGACCCAAAGCTTGACGTACATGGACATTACATTACTTTTACGGAATACTTAATACATAACAAGAACCAACACTCAAGGACCATAATAGTTTAGCATCTTTGGAAACTCGGAATATAATCTTCTAATCGTGGTGAAAGATATTCAACATCTCCCATAAATATACTCCCATTTTGTTTTCTTACCTAAAATATTTCTTTATATCCTGGGGAAAAGAAAACATAAAAATGGTGAGCTTAAATTATTAGTAAGGTTAAGCATAGAGAACATAAAACAATCCATAAACATTTGAATGCAAAAACTTGAACATAAAATCTAAACATCAAAATCCTGAGCAAAGACATAATTCTTGGAAGTACTTAAGGCATATATCATAAAGGAAAATCAATCATGATAAAATTTCATGGGAATAAACCATTTAATTGTGGAAAATCATTAAGCACATGATATGATTTCCATAGTATCCAAGGCATTGCTTCCAAGACCATCTTAGTGGACAAAGTCCCTTTCTGAATCGAGTTCACTCCTCGTTCCAGTCCTGCAACACTGAACCAGATTAACTTACTATTCCAGCCATGTCTATCTCATGAGATATAAATCTTTACCCAATGCATTGGAGAGATATATAGGTCCCACCCATATCATAATGAAATCATTCTTACTTGTTATACAAATTAAACATAAATCATTCATCATAACCCAAAGAATAAAATGGGTTTCATAAACATCATCCCATCATAACATATTCCATATAAAACAAATGGATATCATTTCATCATAAGAAGAATCAATCCATGGAAATAATATAGACATTATACTTGAAACATACACATATGAAATAATGTCATCTTAGATGGAAAATGGTTTTGATAAAACACTTGAAATGAATTCTTGAGGAAAATATCCTTTCTTCTTCAAAATCATTTTCATTTCACAAAATGTCATGCAATTTTAAAAGAAAAGGATTTTGTTGAAAATAGTCATTAAATCTTGTAGAGTAAGATTCATGAAAATAAGGCGTTATGAAACCGTAAAAATCTGTTCATGCCGTATAAGTTAAAAAAAACATTCTCCTCATACTTTTAACGGAAAAGTTAAAAAGTACCACGTATGGTAAACAAAAGAAATATTCCTTCCATAACACAAAGTAAAAGTCTAAGAGGGGTAATAATGAAATTAAACATACATGGAAGAATATTAAACACCTTATCAAAAACATTTTATGGACATGGATGAAAAATATAACCCCAGTAAATACTTACGTATAAACAATCTCAGATAAAAAAAATGAGTTTGGAAAATTTCTCCCTTACCTTATGTCCGATATGCTTCGTATGTATCCTAACCTCCTGAATAATGATTTAAATAATGTCATTGAATTATTAAAGAATCATATTCATTGTTATGATATCATATATGGTTCACTTATGACTTTATATTACCCGTTCTTTTGTAAATTTCATGTTAAAGCAGCGTTTTGGGTAAAATCGTTTTATTTATCGTACGTGTTTGGACTTGTTGTTCTTGATATTATTATTAATTATATCATGATTTACTTACTTCCAGAATTTAAATCATGATTTATATATCATATATATTAAGTATATATATATATATACATAATATATAGATAAATAAAATGAAATACACTGTTCATGGAGACGGTAGGCCGTACGTACGCATGAACACTGTTTTCATTTCCTTATTGATTTGAATGGAAGTGAGTAGATGACATATATATATATATATACATAAATCCAGTAGCTTAATCATGTAATATATTTCATTATTATTCATTATATTTACTTTATAATCATTCTTGAGTGGTTAACATGGAGAATGAATCTCATCGCGTCGTGGAGATGGTAATCCGTACGTACGCACGAGCGATGATATCGTTCCCATAATTATTTAATGGAATTGGAGTGGATGATGTAATATCTCAGAAGAAGTATGATTTTATAATAACCATATATAGTTATTCTTTACACCATTATACCCATCCAAGTAAGGTGGTGGTGGAAAAACTGATTACACCACGACGTGGAGACGGTATTCCGTACGTACGCACGCGCGGTGATTTCGTTTTCTGTAGGATGGATAGAAGGTGAAATGGGGTTGTTTCATATTTATAATAACATATCAGTATTTTATTGATACTGATGTTACTACTTTATAATGAAACAACTAAAGAATAAGAAGTTGAAGAAGAACGAAACTTGAAAGAATCGGTAGAAGAGATTACCTCTTCTTCGACGCACCTCTTTTAAGCTTCCTCATAAGGGACTAGAGTTGGTATTTTGAGAAGACCAAAACCTACAGAGTGTTTCTAGGGAAGTGGAGAAGAGAAATGGGCAGGGGTTGGCCGATCTTGAAAGCTCAAAATTGTGTAAAGAGAAGAGGGAGGAGGTTCCCTTTTATAAGGGAGGAGAGGGGCATCTTAGGAAAAACTTAAAATATTATTTTATAATAAAGTCATATTTGGTTTATAATAGCTCCAAATTGATTTATTTCGAAGATAAAGTGGGGATAGGTCGAAATCCTCTCAACCAATAGGTTTTAGACAAGTTTAGGTTACTATTTTAACCTTATCATTTAGATTTAACTCTAAGTTGAATAATTTAACTTTTATTGTGTCTTCTTGTTTTCTTACACTATATGGTTAATAAACTTACTATAACAAGACAAACGAACCCCAAGTGGTTAATTATTAATATATATAACCTTATATAAGTCATTTGGCCGAACCTTAGATTTTTAGTAATAGAATAACAATTAACAATATAATATTTGTTTTAAAAACTATTTTATGTCAATTTTGACACTATTTGGTAATTAATTTTTTGTAAAAAACATAACAGCATGATTATTTCGAAAAAAGTTAATTAAGTCAATACTAACATGTCATATTAACCTATAAAATTAGTGTAATTCATAAAAAATCTCAAATTACATTTATTTGGGTATTTATAACATCAATTATGTTAATATGTCATTAATAAAGTAATTACTGCATCATCATTGTGTCATAAATAAATTAAATTATTTAATGTATAAAAATTATAAATAAAATACCATTATGTAGGAAATATTTTTATCTTTCTAATGAATATTTATAGTTGAATTTATATTATGTATAATCCTATATTAAATTTTTTTTAGTTATTAAACTTTGATTTTAACTATTTTAACTCTTCTTTAAATAAAATAATAAATGTCCTAATCTAATCCAAGTGGACCAAAATGGTAATATTTTATTCCTAAGGTTGTTTTTGGTCGAATTAAACTTATAAAATTGAATTAGGACATGTGTTAGGGTAATAATAATATCATTTTTACCCTTAATTACCCTATTTACTTTTAACCGTGGTAAATAAAAGTAAAAAGTTACTATTCACCAAAAAATATTTTTATCTTATTGAACCACATTTTACTCCTTTATATTAACCATGTCTATAGGATTTTTAAAATTCCACTCACAGAAGTGGTACAATTAAGTTTTATGTAAATTTTCAAATTCTCATAGGAGGTGGGTAAAAGACGGTGAAAAGTTGAATAAAATTTATATATATATAAAATTATTATAAAATGACTCCAATGAATTAAATTGAACTTATATAGGTATTATGCATCAATTTTGACCTAAAATAAATTTAAATAAAATAAATAATTATTTAAATAAAAAGTCAGTTTTTAAATAGTAACTTAGTGTTTTCACTATTTATCAAAAATTGAAAGTTTTCAGAAAAATACAAAAAATTCACCCTAGGCTAATTTCGATATTCCGAATCCAAAAATGAAGTCCATTTTGAAAGATAAAATTTATAAAATTTCAAAAAGTGGGTATTACTATTCATAACGACTTGTTCATAATAATATTATAATAATATCTCGTTTAGTGAAACTCAGTATTGCGTACTACACACGCTATTGGGGAAGGTCTTGATTGCATGTAATGCAAACCAAGTCAGGGCTGCGTGTAGTGAAAGCTCCATTTGGTGTTGTGTATAACATAATCAAAATATATTTCATTTCTACATTAAACAAAATCTATACTTAATGTTGCGTAGAATAATTTCCACAAAACGAACTTGAAATTGTGTGTAACATGAGCCAAGAATAGTGTTGTGTATACTACAAGCTAATACGGTGTTGCATATAGTACAATCTAATCTTGGTGTAGTGTATAATATAATACATCAAAGAAATTAAAAATAATATATTTCATAAAATCTCGGGGTGTTACAATGATAAATGGATAATATTACACATTAAGCATTTGTATGAGGTATTATTTCATTACGACATTAACTTATTTATATATGGGTGACTTGGTGTGTTTCTAGATTCTAACCATGGGCTTTAGTCCGCTTCTCCTAATGCAACTGAGAAAGAGGCCTTGAGGGTCACATACTAAGTGTATCTAGAATCTTAGTTAAATAATATATTATTATTTATCATTTAAAAAGTTGAATAAATATTATTACCACATATGGTTTAATAATTATTCATGTTTTCTTGATCGAATATATTCTGTCACTAGTTATTCGAGAGAATATTATGTGAGAGAAATATTTAATAAATATTTATTTGCTATTTAGTGAATAGAATATGTATTTATTTATTGGAGAATAATGAAGTGATATTTATTTATTAAATAAATAGTAATTATTCAAGGTATGATAAATATTGTCGAGGAATGAAAAACTAAGTTTATAGGTTCAGTGAGAAATAATATATGTTGAATATTATTTGAATAAATAATATTTAATTTTAATTTTTGAGTTTAGAACATTTCGATAAATAATAATAATATTATTATTATAGACATGGGGTTCCGTAGGGATTAAATAGATATTAAATAGAACATGTACAATTATTTATTTCTAACCCGGGCGATATATAAACCAAATAATATTATTTTTCAAGGGATTCAATTCATTTATTTTGTTGTGCATAATGAATCTTGATAATCCTATTGAATCCCTAGATAGATCCCTTCTCCAAGAAAACTCACATGAATGGAGAAGAATCTTCCTTCTCCTTACACTCTTGGGTCTAGAGAGATCAAGAATACTCCTTTGGAAGTGAATCTCAAGGTGATCAAAGATGAACAACATAAGCACTGGGATCTGCTATGCTAGTACCTGAAGATTCCTATGACAACATTTAGAGATTTGAGGAACATGTGTGGATCACCACTAGAGGGAATATTCCCTTGATTCTCACAATATAATGATGGAACAATGTAGATCTGTTGTCAGAACCATCAATCAAGAAATAATTTTTCACTAGATAATTCTTTATTTTCTTAAATTCATTATAAATAAATTGTGATGATTCTACATTTCAGTTCCAATGTTTTATCCATTTTCTGTATTATTTTATTCAATTCTGTTGATCATGGAATTTATCATTGTGTAAATCTTAGTTTGATCATTGATATTGACAAAAATAAATGTTGGGAACAACCCTTCACATTATCTCCTCATGCTTGTAACCTTCAAGAATGATATTAGTCGCTAGTTATTAGTTCAACTAGAACCCAAAGGACTCCAGTATATCAATATACCCAATCATCTTAAGTACATGTGGTCCTGATTGATTTCCTTTTTATAGCATGCACCTATACAATGAACTTGATATCTCAAATCTTTGTTTACATGTTCTCTACTGATATAATTATTGGAGATGAGATGGAATCTTATAGGAAACTTCACCCTCATGCATTTTCTGCAGTTCATTGGACATTGATGACAATATGATACACTGTACAAGCAGTGTACAATATATATTATTCTTATATTTATCTTTATGAACCTTTCATGCTCTCTAAGAAGGCTTGGTAGGATGTGTGGATTCTAGTACATAATGCTTCATCTCTCAGTATAGTACTGTGTGCAAGCGCCTATACCACTCTTGGAGATTATGGATGGTCAAAATATTCTATTTATCTATCATAGATCATAGTTATATTGAACTAATGGTCGTGTTTTCCATTTAATCTATAAAAAATAAACTTACTAGTAAGTAAATTATCTTGATTACTGATTAATTAAATTATTAAATGTCTCCCAGTATTTTTTTGAACCCTAGTAACATTCACGACTAGATTTAGAATACTTGGCCATGTGATCATTATAAAAAAAGGATCCTTAAAACCTCTCCTCATAGTCCAAGTTATGGCTACACCAAAACTCAGAGATTTTCAAGGTAAGCTTTTGACTGACCAACCACATTAACTCATGACTCATTGAATTATTAAGTGAAGTCCCAGTTTATAGAAATTATAACCTTTCTTTAATCAACATGTCGATTCTAAAGACGCATCAATCTATCTATGGTTATTACTTTGTTGTCAACTTTAGTTAAGTTTACTCATCACTCTTATAAGAGGACCCCAGTAGAAGTAGGCACCCTCAATTAGGACTGATGAGTACCTTGTAAACCTGGTTTTATTCAAATTAAAATGACATAAAGAATTACAACTTAATATTTATTTTATATATTTTATTATTACTCAATGGATGAAATCATTTTCTATTTAATATAGTTGTACTATGTGATCACACTCATAACTTGAGCATGCATTAAATAGAAAAAATTAATCGAATCTTAATTTGTTTTAATATATGAATTTTTGTTTATTATTTTATGTGATCATGTAAACAAGAATATTCATAAAAAATAATAAAACATGCGTGAATTAAATAAATAATGTGACTGATCTTGATTATTTACTATTGGATGATCTATTTTACATAAATGGATCAACCATGACCCTAGGGGATAATACCTAAGTAGTGTCTAACACATGCTATAGCTCACACCCTTGTCCAATATACCCATTTCATTTCTAGAATATCAAAAAATATCAGTGTGGCCCATGTCTCCTCAACATTATACATAAACACCCGAGAATACAAAAAGTACATGCTGAATAATACTTACAAAAGTGCATATTATTATACATATAAAGTGGATAAAGATGATGTGCATACCATCAAAAATAAATTAATCATTACAATAATCCCATTCAATTATAATAATAAATTAAATAAATTAAATTCTAGATATAAAATGGTCGGTCGATGCTCAAGATCAGTCAGTAAATGATAAACATGAGATATAAAATTAATTTCTCAATAAATTCTACCCAAGAGAATTCAAATTGAATTAAAATAATTTTATATAATTTTAATTAACAAAATATAAATTATATAGTCCTCGATTTTTTTAAAACATTCATTTTTTTGAAAATTTTTAATGCTTTTTTGGGTCCTCGAGTGGCCTGAAAACCCCTTAAAAGGGTTTCCAGCTTTTTATGGGCCCAAAACCTAGCCCATCCTAGATCAGTCAGTGGCGATGCCCCATGTGTAATGCACCCAGGGTGGCAGTGGAAAATTTGTGGCAGTAATGCCACCTTCTGTTATAAAAAAGTGTTTTTAAAAGAACTATTGTCAACATGTGCGGGTCAAAGCCATGTGTTACACCTTTTCAGGGGTGGTTGTTTCATTCAATGGAGCGGCTTAGACACCCCCTATAATTTTTTCTTTCTTTATTATTTTTACAAAGCCTATGTAATAGGTTGTTTATTTTTTTAATATTCCACACATATGTAGAATTATCCTCCCCATCAAGAAAAACTATTTCAGCCACTGAAATCCAGTCAGAATATTGGGGTTCATCAGAAACTGCACTTCCCACCACCTTCAACTAGATTATAAAACAAACATGCACACACACATGTTATTTAAAATTTAAAACCTACAAATACCTACTTAGATCAAATTTAGAATTTCGGATGACCATAACTTGATCATATATGATCGAACCAAAGCACGGTTCATTACAATGATACCGTTATAAAACCCTCTTTAAAAATTTAATTTAAGATTGGAATAAATAATCACATGATCACTCTGATACCAATTGATGCAATCAAGAAATGAAATATAATTGAATAAAATTAGGTTTTGAAAATTTTACCTCCATAATGACGTAACAACATCATCTTTAGAGATGCGTAGCCCGATAAACAACCCTAGGATCCTACATGAAAGAGTTTAAGAACAAAATTAAGTCAAAAAATTACATCATTCGATTTGAATACATGATTGAGTACCACTCATCATCGGTGATTGTTAATCAAATGAACTAATGTTAGATCCCTCTAGACCATCCACACATGCTTTAAAAGCCTACAGGTACACCGCACATCAATATCTAGGTTGTATCATAGAGAATTGATGATTCCTTTGACATCCCAATGATACCGCTTTGTTGTTCCTTCGATCTACAAAGGCGAACTTGGATTGATTCTTGGAACGGGTTTCTTATCTCTATAGGATATGGGGAAGATGATAGAGGAGATATTAAATTATAGTGGATGAATATTCCTCAATTTTTGAGGTTACTCTTGCTTATGTAGTGTGGCTAAAATACTTGAAAATGGCTCTAAGACCCCCAAATATATCTTACCCACTAAATAATCCATAAAATACATCCTATTACCTATTAAATATGTTGTAAACACCATTTATATTTTTATCACTCACTTGTAATAGAATAAATATATTACGTGATATAATCACATCATTGAATCCACTCGTTATTCCTACAAATATTAAACAAACCTTTAATGTTAAAATAATATTCATTCGTTAAATATTTTTCTATGTATTAACTTTAACACTAGTAAATATATTAAATAAATAATTTCAACTCGAATTATTCTATACTCGAATAATAACGAATTCATTTATTTCTTGGTGATCATTTAAACCTAGATATCCCTTAGACCCTGTGGTGGGGTCCATCATGTCTTAAACTCCAATTTATAAGAATATGTCAGCCTTTTGAATACGCTAAGTGTGTGACCCTCTAGGTCCTTATCTCGATAGAAGTGAGTACTATTCATAGACTAGGAGTGAAGTCTAGAAGCCCATAAAGGCCCCTAAATAGATACTATATAGTCATAGCGAGGAAAACCACCTACGAACATGCACCATGTAATATAATATATTTGTCTCACAATATCTCATAAAGCAGGACACACATTTTGTGTCATCATCATTTATTTATTTATTATTAATTGAACCAACTAGATGGACTTAGCTTCTTCTTCCATGGTCATGGATTTGGAGAAGGTACTACCATCCCGATCAACTAAGCCAGAGATATCACTTCCTTTTAAAAGAGAAAAATTATATCTTGACCATTAAATCAATGTCGTACCACTAAGGATGCAACCAACATAAGCTACCTCACCATGACATAAATTTCTTAGATTTCATCTTTTATCAAAGTACATAATCAAATGGTACACACTGATAATAATCTAATGTTAGGAGACCAATACATGCATTTAAAAATAGGAACTATCAATAAAACTTGAAACATGTGGTGTTCCTATTGGTGAGTTAATATGATGTATCTAGACCATTGGACACAAGTTTAAGATTAGTGTCATGGTATCTCTAGGTTCTCATTATAGTATGGGAACTACTATAACCTTTTGATACCATGTGCAATATATGGACATTAATATATAAAAAGTATACATAGAAGTAATTATATTATTAAGGTATGATAAACACATGTATATATATATCAAACTGTGTACATGTAATGGAAATAAAAGTACATAAAGGAGTCGGGTCCATAGTACCAATTCACAACAAAATATAGTTCATATTTAAATTTATATATTTATATACATATTATGTAATTTATATTATACATATATATTTATAATTATATGTGTGTGTGTTTGCGTATATTTATTGTAACATCCCAGGTAAATAGAGAAAAAGACATTTTTCATAATTATTAATATTTGTGAATTAAATATTAATTTTATTTTAAAGGGGTTTCTATGTTTGATGGCATACCCAATACACAACAACGGGTTTCTTTGAAATCTTTCATTGCACATTAATAATATAATAATATTATTTTAAATGGTAGTTAAATCCTATCCATTGTATCGAAGGTAATGAATAAAACTGACTAAAATATGATTATACATGTTTGTTAAATGTTTTTACATTTATCCAAAAAAAGTTAGAGGCTTAAAATGTGAATTAATCTAATTTTAAGCATAATTTACCTTAAATTGTCGATTTACCACCTTTTGATGGAGAACCCTATTTAAATATAGTTTTGGCCACTTTTATATGTTATATCACTACTGGAAAAGTAGGCTATACCAACGGTTTATAACCGTTGGTATAGGCTGGAAAACCGTCAGTATAGGGTATACCGACGGTTTTCCAAATTGTTGGCCAGTTAGCCGTGAGGAAAGCCCTATACCAACGGTTTCATTTAAACCGTTGGTATAGGTGTTTGAGAATTCTGGGAAACTCTTTACCAACGGTTCAGAACCGTTGGTAAAGCTTTTCCCAGAGCTGCTGCACAGCAGCCCCCAGAAGCCCTCCAGAAGCCCTACCATACACCTGCATAAAAAAACAGTGCACAACAGCCCTCCAGTATACCCTCCACTATACAACTACATAAAAAATATCACAAAAGCCACATACAAACTTCAAACAGTATAAAAAACACCTAAAATAGCCCAAAAAAACACATATGACAACAATCATCCGGTGGTAATTCACCTCACCCATCAAATTCTAATAGGCAGAATAGTTTGATAAATATCTATTAGAGTTGAATAAGACATTCAAATTGACTCAAATCCCATTTTTTTGTGATACTAGGTTTGGGTATGTAATGATTTGTGATGAATTTTTCATTGAACTTTTATTGTTTATAATATATGGTGAAAAGATATTTTCTTAGGAGTCTCGTCACTTATGACCCCATGAGTGAAACTACCCAACTCATGAAAAAGAGTTTGCGACTATCATTGATGAGTGTAAATTTCAGTTGTATTCACTTAAAATGATTTCCTTTTGAAATAAAAGAGAGACTTTGAGTGGTGTCATCCACAACGCACCTCGGATTGAGGCAGAGTTGACTCATACACGTCACAAATGACCCATGGATACATGTCCTAAAGTATCAACAGTATCCGAATGCCTTTGGTCTATTTTCTGTATGTCAGTTGTTGTTTTAATGTAAACTGTTGTCCATTTCAAAGAAAAGTGACACACTTTGAGTGGTTCCGGCCACACCACGCCTCAGATTGAGGCAGGGTTGACTCGTACACGTCACAAATGACCCATGGATCATTGTCCTAAAGTTTCAATAGAATCTGAAAGCGTTTGGTCAGTTTTCCGTATGTCATTTTTTTTACTTAAAAGCGCATCCATTTTAAACAAAAGAAAGACACTTTGAGTGGTCCCGGCCACAATTACCCTCGGATTGAGGCAAGTTTGACTCGTACACATCACATATGACCCATGGATCGTTGTCCTAAAGTTTCAACAAAATCTGAATGCGTTGGGTCGGTTTTCCGTATGCCAGTTGTTGTTTTCACTTAAAATCATGTTCATTTCAAATAAAAGTTAGAAACTTTGAGTGGTGTCGGCCACACCGCACCTCGGATTGAGGTGGGGTTGACTCGTACACGTCAAAAATGACCAATGGATACATGTCCTAAAGTATCAACAGTATCCGATTGCGTTTGGTCAGTTTTCCGTATGTGGTTTTTTTACTTAAAAGCGCATCCATTTTAAACAAAAGAAAGACACTTTGAGTGGTCCCGGCCACATAGGCCCTCAGATTGAGGCGGGGTTGACTCGTACCCATAACATATGACCCATGGACACATGTCCTAAATTATCAATATTATCCTAATACCTTTGGTCCATTTTCCGTATGCCAGTTGTTTTAACTTAAACCGTTGTCCATTTCAAAGAAAAGTGACAAAAGTTGAGTGGTATCGGCCACACCGACCCTTGGATTGAGGCAGGGTTGACTCGTACACGTTACATATGACCCATGGATTGTTGTCCTAAAGTTTCAAAAGAATCCGAATGCGTTTGGTTGGTTTTCCGTATGCCAGTTGTTGTTTTCACTTAAAATCTTGTCCATTTCAAATAAAAGTTAGACACTTTGAGTGGTGTCGGCCACACCGCGCCTTGGATTGAGGTGGGGTTGACTCGTACACGTCAAAAATGACCCATAAATCATTTTCCTAAAGTTTAAATAGAATCCTAAAGTGTTTGGTCGATTTTCCGTATGTCGTTTTTTTTACATAAAAGCGCATCCATTTTAAACAAAAGAAAGACACTTTGAGTGGTACCAGACACACCGGCCCTTTGATTGAGGCGGGGTTGACTCGTACACGTCACATATGACCCATGGATTGTTTTACTACAGTTTCAACAGAATCCGAATGCATTTGGTTGGTTTTCCGTATGTCAGTTGTTGTTTTAACTTAAACTGTTGTCCATTTCAAAGAAAAGTTAGACACTTTGAGTGGTATCGGCCACACTGTGCCTTGGATTGAGGCAGGGTTGACTCGTACACGTCACATATGACCCATAGATCGTTTTCCTATAGTTTCAACAGAATCTGAATTCCTTTGGTCGGTTTTTCGTATGTCAGTTGTTATTTTAACTTAAATTGTTGTCCATTTCAAAGAAAAGTTAGACACTTTGAGTGGTGCCAGCCACACTGCGCCTCATATTGAGGTGGGGTTGACTCATACACGTCAAAAATGACCCATGGATACATGTACTAAAGTATCAATAGTATCCGAGTGCATTTGGTCAGTTTTCCATATGTGGTTTTTTTTACTTAAAAGTGCATCCATTTTAAACAAAAGAAAGACACTTTGAGTGGTACCGGCCACACCAGCCCTCGGATTGAGGCGGGGTTGACTCGTACACGTCACATACGACCCATGGATCGTTTTCCTACAGTTTCAACAGAATCCGAATGCGTTTGGTCGGTTTTCCGTATGTCAGTTGTTGTTTTAACTTAAACTGTTGTCCATTTCAAAGAAAAGTTAGACACTTTGAGTGGTGCCGGCCACACCGTGCCTCGGATTGAGGTGGGGTTGACTCGTAAACATCAAAAATGACCCATGGATACATGTCCTAAAGTATCAATATTATCCGAGTGTGTTTGGTTAGTTTTCCATATGTGGTTTTTTTTACTTAAAAGCGTATCCATTTTAAACAAAAGAAAGACACTTTGGGTGGTCCCAGCCACAACAACCCTCAGATTGAGGCGGGGTTGACTCGTACACATCACATATGACCCATGGATACATTTACTAAAGTATCAACAGTATCTGAATGCCTTTGGTCGGTTTTCCGTATGCCAGTTGTTGTTTTCACTTAAAATCCTATCCATTTCAAATAAAAGTTAGACACTTTGAGTGGTGCCGGCCACACCACGCCTCGGATTGAGGTAGGGTTGACTCCTACACACCAAAAATGACCCATTGATACATGTAATAAAGTATCAACAGTATCTGAATGCATTTTGTCCGTTTTCCTTATGTGGTTTTTTTACTTAAAAGCGCATCCATTTTAAACAAAAGAAAGACACTTTGAGTGGTACCGGCCACACCGGACCTCGGATTGAGGCGGGGTTGACTTGTACACGTCACATATGACCCATGGATCATTTTCCTATAGTTTAAACAGAATCCGAATGTGTTTGGTCTGTTTTCCGTATGCTAGTTGTTGTTTTCACTTAAAATCCTGTCCATTTCAAATAAAAGTTAGACACTTTGAGTAGTGCTGGCCACACCGCGCCTCAGATTGAGGCGGGGTTGACTCGTACACGTCACATATGACCCATGGATACATGTCCTAAAGTATCAACAATATCCGAATGCGTTTGGTCCATTTTCCGTATGTGATTTTTTTACTTAAAAGCGCATCCATTTTAAACAAAAGAAAGACACTTTGAGTGGTACCGGCCACACCGGCCCTCGGATTGAGGCGGGGTTGAATCGTACATGTCACATATGACCCATGGATCGTTTTCCTATAGTTTAAACAGAATCCGAATGCGTTTGGTCTGTTTTCCATATGCCAGTTGTTGTTTTCACTTAAAATTCTGTCCATTTCAAATAAAAGTTAGACACTTTGAGTGGTTCCGGCCACTACTTCAAAGCACATTTTCCATATCATTTTCCACATGCATAAACATGAAATACATGGATAACTAAGAAATCTAAGTAAAGAAAAAAAATAGAAAAATGAGTATCACAGTACCAAGGAATACTAAAGGTCTAGGTAGTAGACTAATCATACAATAAGAATCAAGTGCAAAAAACAGAATCCGAATGCAACGTCCCTATGAAGCAGAGGAAAACCCCAAAGTGGAAAACCATGTTAGAAAATTGTTTCGGTGCGGATGTGCGTCGGGTTACGCTGTTCCG
The DNA here is from genome assembly GCA_963277665.1 of Viscum album. Classification (NCBI taxonomy): domain Eukaryota; kingdom Viridiplantae; phylum Streptophyta; class Magnoliopsida; order Santalales; family Viscaceae; genus Viscum; species Viscum album. The sequence goes on from OY728136.1 coordinate 618,336,678, forward strand.
CCAGGACGCGTTCGCGCGTGCACCTGTCAACCCGAGGGGATGGGCGCGCGGCTTGTGGTCCCGCAGTCCCGCTTTCCAAGGGCGGGCGGCATTCGTCCCTTATTCAGGGGCGTCTGCTCCTTGATCGAAACCGGGATGATGGGATGTCGGCTCCTCCTTCCTTGGACGTCTCCTCAGAACTCGTCGCCTAATCCGGGTCTCCCTCATAGACTTAAGAATGTTCGTGAATCTCGTTCCCGGCGCCATATCTTCATGGACACCGGTTAATTACGCTGCTTCCGCCCGGACGCTCCAAGGAGTCTGGGCGGGGCAGCAACCTGCGGTGAGAAGGCCGGGTGGCTCTGGGTGCTGGGGGCGTGTCGTAGCACTACGGCTCTACACGTCTGTCTTCCGTCCCTAATAGGGCTTCTCGAAGGCACGATGGCCTGAGGCATCCCGTACTAGGTGCGGGGAACTGTGTCACCTGAGGTTTTCCTCAGCTTCCCATGTTTAACACGGGGTATGCCGCGAGTTTAACGTCCAGCGGGGACGGCATCGGACCGATCAACACGAAAAGTGGATCAGATGACAGAACCCCTTGCGGGGAACCTCCGACGCTGGGGCCAGCACATGGGCGGCTTCCCAAGTAACGTGGAGTGGAGTGAAGTGGCATGACCCCACCGGGATGTGGCGGCCCGGGTAAGGATCAGGATGGATGATGGAGTGAAGAGCTTGGACCCCGGAGGGGCTTCCTACGTACCGCGCGTTAGCACGGATCAAAGTCAACGTAGTTCGGGTATACAGTTTAACGTCATGCTGGACGTCGGCAAGCCGACTCACGAAGAGGTCTAGGCCGCCGGGCGGAGGATTGAACCGAACCACCTCGCACAGAGGGGGATGGAACGGCCGGGTGGATCACAGTTTCACGTCATGCTGGACGATAAAAGGGGAAATGGAAAAAGGGGGGCTGTGGGGAGGCACCGCGGAGATACACGCGGGCAGTCTCCCACAGGGGCGGATTCATAGGTGAATCGACGCAAGCGTGAACCCTGGAGGGGTCCACTGATGGACGAACCGACGTAAATACGACCGGGACGACCAGGTGGTGGGCTTGAACCTCAGGGAGGCTTCCTACGTACCCTGTATAGAAGACAGGGATCAAAGTCCACGTAGTTCATTTTGTCAGGACTTACGCACTTGGGGCAGCCCGGATGCGGCAAAACTCAGTTGGAAGGGACTTGGACCGAAAGCAGAAGACACCTCGATACCAGTCAGACCCTCTACTGGCTTCGGCAGTGGGGAGGCGCAACGGAGATACACATGTGCAGCCTCCCACGAGAAACTAGGGGTTTGTAATACCCTGCCCCCGTAGGGAAAAGCCGCTCCCATTAAATCATCCCAAAAGGGGGACAATCCCGACATCCCTGCAGAGACGAGCGGGTGGGGGCCACATCCAAACCGGGGGAGACCCTGCGTGCGAGGCACGGGATCGAATGATACGGACTATTTAGCGTCTTGCCGGACGAAGTACAGTTTAACGTCGTGTGTTGAGGACGAAGCGGACGGTTTAACGTCTTGCCGGACGAAGTACAGTTTAACGTCGTGTGTTGAGGACGAAGCACTTGGCAGTTTAACGTCTTGCAGCGCGGACGATGGGGGCTAGGCAGTTTAACGTCGTGCAGCTTGGACGGATGTGCAGTTTAACGTCATGCTGGACGAATATGCAGTTTAACGTCATGCTGGACGAATATGCAGTTTAACGTCATGCTGGACGTATGCGCAGTTTAACGTCATGCGGGACGAATGTGCAGTTTAACGTCATGCTGGGCATAGGTTGCCGGACGATGGGTGCATGTCACTTCGCACGAACCTGGAGGGCCGCACGGGAAGACAACGCACGGTGCGGGCACCCAGGATGAGGATCATCGGGCGCCACGCAGGCAGGTGCCCTCAGGGGGTCGAGGGAGGCGACCCTGGCGGATTGCGCGTAAAAGAGGAGCTTTGCGCGCAAAACCGCGGGTCGGCGCGCAAAAATGGCGGGCTGGCGCGCAATTGAGCCAGCCCTTTGCGCGCGGAAGGTTGGGATTGCGCGCACCGGGCTTCGGATAGCGCGCGGGGGCAACGGCTCATTCTCTAACGAATGGCCACTTTGAAAATGGGGGGTGCGCGCAATCGGGTCGGATTGCGCGCACCCGGGGGCAATTGCGCGCAAGAGGCTTCTTTTGCGCGCAAAGGCCTTCGGGTTGAAATTTATTCAAAGGAAATGAGGCAAAGAGATTGCGCGCGAAGGCGGACCCCAAGGCTCTATTGCGCGAAAGAAAGGAGGTTACCTGAGGATCGGCATTGCGCGCGGAAGGGGTTGAATTGCGCGCGCGGGAGACCGTTCGACTTCCAGCAACCTTTGAAACGTTGGGGGTCGCCTAGTATTTATAGGCAACCCCGGGCGCAGAATCCAAGGCGCGAGCGCGGAATTCTCCTCGCGGGCGCGGAATCGGACACGGCGCGCAAGGGAGTTGCGCGCATCCCGGGGGTTTTGCGCGCGGATCATCATCTTTGCGCGCCGACCTCTGAAATTCCGCGCAAGGCCTCCGGGCCCTCCGAAACATTCTTCCGATTCCAAATATGACCTCGCTTTCCGCATCCGGAGCTTCGTTTGGGAACAACGGACTTTTCCGGCGTCTACAAAAGCCCCCCCTCGGAATCTGATCGGCGAGAGGTCGCAACGATCGGGTTCCGAGGGAGACGCCGGAATGCCGAAGTCCTGGGCGGCGCGGGACTTAGGCGCGCAAAAAGGGGCGCCGGTCGCGAAATTCGCCGCTGCGGTTGCGCAAAGCGCTTTCCGCGCAGCGCGGACCCGGCCTCGCCTATAAGTAGGGGCGCTGGGTCCCGCGTTCCGTACTCTGGCCTTCCGCGCGATAAGCTCCAAAGCTCTCGTGCGCGAAATTGCCTCTTCCGGTCGCGAAATTCGCTCGATCGGCGCGCAAAACCGTCCGGATTTCGCCTGTTTTTGCGCGAAAACACGGAACTTTGCGCGACAGTCTTCCCAATTGCGCGCCGTCCACTTGGATTGCGCGCCAGCCTTCAAACTTCTCTACCAGCCTCGTCCGATCCCGCACGCTTCATCCCTTAACCCGCACGACTCCCGAAACTTCTGAGATGGCCGCGCACAGAGGAAATGAGGGGGATGCCGCCACTCGCAGGGCTGAGATGGCGACGAACGAGGAGGTTTACGGAGCCAAGGAGATTGTTTCCAACAATCAATCCTTGTTCGACTTATTGACGCCGGCCCATAAGACATATCCACTGTCGGACAACCTACCGCTCTGGAACTTCGGCATCCTAGATGAGGTTCCGGTGCCAGGGTTCGAGATTGATGCGCCGCGGACCTGGGTGACCCGGGAGGACGAGCTTCTCCGCTATAACATCACCAACAATGGGAATCCTGCCAGGGAGACCAGACACTTGGATGTCTATGTCCTGAACCCGAGGACGCGAACCATTGATGGGGGTGAGCCTACTGCGGAGAATTCTCCAGCCCTCTACTCGAGCATATATCGCCAGAGCGTCACGGACGACACCAAGGGCTGGCTGAAGGACTGGGACTTGCGGTCTGGGGGCAATTTCACCAGCGAGTGGGCCTGGGCGTTCTGGGTACGCCACACTTGCGATCACTTCGCAGAGGAGCTGCGGTACATCGGCCTGTTCGAGGCGGTGTGGACGTCGCAGTTCCACTTCTACCAGCAGTCCGAGCTCGGGCCGGAGCTGTTCACACGCTGGTCTCCGGATACCAACACCTTCCATCTTCACCATGGGGAGGTCGGCATCGGTCTCTGGGACATCCACTGCATCGGAGGTATCCCGCTGGAGGGCTACCAATACGATGAGTTCCTGCCACCGAAGAACACCTGGGAGGACAGGTCACGGACTCCCATCCTGACCTGGCATCTGCTTGACCTGGCTACGCAGCGGCTCGGGATCAAAGACTTCCAGAAGGACATAGCCTACAAGGAGTGGTTCGGCCAGTTCTTGGAGCATGACCCGGCGGTCAAGATGCCAGGCAGGGGGAAGCGGTGCCCGACCGCAGCTCAGAGGAGCCGGAACGGGTCGTACTGGCGGGTCCTGGAGACGGGCGACTACCGCTCATGGGGGTACCGCGTCATCGAGGCCCGGGACCCAAACGTCCGGTACGCAGCGTTCCTGGCCGCCTTTCTGAGTGGGTGGCTCCTGCCAGTGCGGGACGCGAGAATGGGCGTTCGCCCGGTGACACTGGCGATGGCAGGCGCTATGGCCGCCAACAAGAGATACAACCTCGGGGTCCCAGTGCTGGCGAGGCTGTATGCCATCCTGGGACGCATCTCATGAGGGGGGTCGCCACGAAGGATCTGTGGGCCCTTTCAGTTCTTCCACGGCTGGGTGGCTTCTCACCTCGGTGGGTACACGTTTCCGAACGCCATCATTCCTCCGGGCAACGGCCTGCGACCCTCCCTGCTGAACATCGCGGGGGTCGCTCCGATGACCCTAAGTGAGGAGGGCGTGAGGATTCGGATTGGCAATCATGCCAACTTCAACTTCAGTCCGTTCCCCACTCCCGTCGGCCAGATGATCGACAATGGGCAGGGTCCGCTGGAGCAGCATGAATACTTCCTGAACATGCGGGGCGGGGTGCTCGTGGCTCGGATCGACGGGAAGGTGATCTGCGAGCCTTACGTGCCGACCCGGTTCGCCAGGCAGTTCGGGTGCCTTCAACGGATGCCGAAGAGGGTATTCACTGCTGTCCGGGAGGAGACGAACCCTGGCGTCCTTCGCCAGATGTGGCTGATGTTTTCCGCTTTCGGCTCTGGCGACGTCATCACTCTCCCTCCTACCGGAGTTGACGCAGGCTTGGCAACCGAGTACGCCGAACACTGGGCCATCGCGTACCCTGAGGGGCTTTTGCGGAAGCTAGTTCGGCGGCTCGAGGTTACCCGTGCGGAGACCGGGCGTCAAGGAAGGAGGCGAGGCGCCGCCACACGGGGGAGAACGGAGGCGCGCCAAACAGCGGAGCCGGCGCGGGAAGGGACTTCGGCGGCGGGCACATCGCGGGCTGCCGCCACGACCTCAGCGCCCAGAGAGGGGGCACGTGCGGTGGTCGACGAGCGGCCCGGGAAGCAGGTGAGACGTCTGCTCGAACCTTCCCATGATGCGGTCTTCCCGGCGCTGTGGTCGGCCTGGATGACTCTGCGGCATTCACTGGGGACCGACGCTATCTGGCGAAAGATACTCAGAGAAGGAATCTATCTGCCAGAGGTCGGGCGCCTCCAGATTGCCGACAGAGTGGACTTCAACCGGCAGTATGCGTATCTGACGGCCATGGACGAGTACGCGCGCCAACGTAGTCAGCGCGCGGAGCCATCCCTTCTGGTGAAGGTGATGCTCGGCCTCGAGCCCGCTCCGGAACAGATGCCGCCGGAAGAAGACGACAGTAGCAACGACTCCGAAGAAGAGGAGGAAATGGGGGAGGATGAAGGCTCCGAGGGAAGATCCCATCAGGGGAGCCCACGGGAGAGCGGCGAGGTGGCCGGCTCTGACAACGTTGATGTCACTGAGCTCCTCGAGGTCCGCTTCTATCCCTACTCAATCTGCTTCATCCACTCTCTTATGCAGCTTCTAACCCATTTCTCCATCTTTCTCAGGAGCGCACGGATGTTGGTCAGGCGTCCTCAGCGGGAGTAGGAGGGGCGCCAGCAGGACAAGGCGGGGGCCAGACACCTATCATTGAATTGACAAGCGCTAAGGGGTCCCCTGCTACAACTGTTCCTGCGGCGACCGGGGTATCGGAAGATGACGCTCCGAACTCCCGTAAGTCTCCCTACTTTACTGCTGGTGCTTGCCGTTGACGATCCGTGACTAACCATGGCATGCCCCGCGCAGTGATCTCAACATTGGAGGCTCGTCGGGTTGCCGAACCCGGGCCATCTACGAGTGGACCAGTGGTGGACATGCCGCCTGCTCCGGAACAGACTTCCCAAACCGAGCCGGCCCCACCAACTGCTGATCAAGGGGCTCCGGACATCGGCGGTGCTGACATCGGAGAGAGGTTGGGGGCTGACGAGGGTGTCAGCGCCGCTGGGGAGAGAGAAGAAGGTCGCCCGGATGTTGGGGAACCTATCCCTCGTGAGGACCTCCCAGGGGCGGACCCTGCAGCAGACCTGCTGGCTGCCTTCCCTGCCTACCGGCCTGCCGATCCCGAGGAGATGGACGACTCAGACACGGAGGCGGTCGAGGAGAGCCGGATAACGCGCCGTAGGGGGTGGAAGTGCATCCAGCGCTTCCTCAAGCGAGACCCATCAGAGTGGCTGGGGCGCATGGGATCACTTCAGACCTGGCTGCGCTTCCTGTGTGCCGGGGGAGCTGATGCTCAACGCCTCCATCTGACGGTCCGTGATTTCATGGCCGAAAAGATGCGCGAGAGATGCCGGCGTGCCGACGTCACACAAAGTCGGGACATGTCGGAGAGCACGCGGGCGCTCCTCGCGGCGGAGCAGGAAGTCCGGCGCCTCGAAGGGCAGGCGGCAGAGAAGGAGGCCTTCGTCGCAACGTGTACCGAGCTTGTGGAGCAACTAGCAGCCCAGCTGGTTGACGCTCAGGTACAGCTGACGGAGGCGGGCCAACAGATGGTCACAATTCAGGTCGAGTGGGAGCGTGCACAGGCCAGAATCGACGAACTGCGTGCTGCGACCGCCGACGAAGAGAGGACACGCAGAGAGCGAGAAGCAGCTCTGGAGGCCACCAGCCAAAGGGTAGCGGCATTAGAAAGACTCATTCAACACGCTAATCCCTAAGGGCTTTGTTTTGCCATTCCCAAAACATTTGCTTCCGCTACTTTGATCCATCTGTATGAATCAATATATTTATCTGCATCTTTCGGTTTAATATGCTCAACCACAATTCGTTGTTTTGCGGGAGTGTTAACCAAGCATCAGGCATCCATAATTGGGCCTGGATTTCTGGAGAAAAGAGGGAGGTCATTCCTAGGAAAGGAGACCTCAGACCTAATCAATGTATCATCCCCCAACTTGTTCCAACACACGAGCGGGACAACGCTAGGGGCGTTGAGATTTTATCCGAACATAGGGAAATGAGAAAGGGTGAATCGCGTGTCCCGAATCCAGACATCCACAACGGTCGGCCTTCCAGGAAATGCCCAAGACGGTAGGCGGACAGTGGATCGACCATAACAACTGCAATAGACGGACCGAAAAAGGCCATCATTCATATTGCAGGAGGCGGACCACATGTCATCATGAATACCGCTTTGGGGTTCCTTCAGACACAAGGGTGGAAAATCCAGATCAACAGGGCATGCAAAGCGTGGGGCGAAGTGACGATTTGTTCGGACAGAATCCAACGCTCTCAAAATTGCGCCACTGTGGGGAAAGCGTATTAGGCGGATGCACTAATCTGGCCGTGAATCACCTCAATCCTCAGACAGCACCTCTTTGACGAGGAAACCGTCCCTTCCCACCATTGCAATGGGGCATCCCGAGCTGAATCGGGGAGAATATCACAACTGCACCACTCTACCCGAGGTCAGGCCAGACGGCCGGCGACGAGGAGGGGCGGGACTTAACGATCCCTGAGGCTGGACCCGAGTCGGAATGCCCGGGCGTTCCTACGTACTCCATCAGGCTGGAGATCAAGCCACACGTAGTTCTGAGAGTGCAGTTTAACGTCATGCAGGACGTGGAACCCCGTTTGGGGAGATCTTAGTTTAAGGTCGTAGAGCTCGGACCATGGGGCTAGATCTTAGTTTAAGGTCTTAGAGCTCGGACCATAAGGGCTAGATCTTAGTTTAAGGTCTTAGAGCTCGGACCATAAGGGTGGATCTTAGTTTAAGGTCTTAGAGCTCGGACCATAAGGGGAGATCTTAGTTTAAGGTCTTAGAGCTCGGACCATAAGGAGAGATCTTAGTTTAAGGTCTTAGAGCTCGGACCATAAGGGTGGATCTTAGTTTAAGGTCTTAGAGCTCGGACCATAAGGACTTCAAAGTACGCCGCATCTGGTCATATCCCCTGGATATGCGAAGATGCACTGAGGGATAGTGTCAAGAGTGTCGAGTTTTCGCCTGGTCAGAATGGGAGGTGGGAAATGTGAATCATGCGGCCATTCACTCGAGGACCGGGAGCACCGGCGTGACGATATGAGAGTACTGCCGACCGTGGCGGAAAAGCAGCATCAACATCGCACTAACCGTTGGTGGAATGAGGCAGCAAACGAGCATCGACCGCTCAATCGCAGGATTCATATCGATTTGCTGCCCGAGGCCATTGGGGGTACCGGCCCGAGTCGGTGGGAGAGCACTGAGGCATTGTGTCCGAACCGTTCACGGGGGCTCCACCCAGGGCGTAGACGATGGGTCCGAATGAAAGGGAGCACGAAGCCTGAAAAGCGGAGGAAACCTGACCAAGCGGATCCTGACCCTCCTGGCAATAAACCAGAGTACTCTTGACACCGGTGGACCACTGCAAGGGGTCGGGGAACACGCCTTGAGGGTGACCTGAAGGCGGCGGATTCCCCAGAGAAGGGGGAATCTCTAAGAGGTGGGGGGCTGGACCCGAAGTTTCAAACATCCGGGCGTTCCTACGTATCCCATAAGGATGGGAATCAAGCCGCACGTAGTTCTTGAAGCGCGGCGCAACACAATCGGGCACCAGCGCGGGGAAGAGTGCGGGTCTGACCCTCGCACACAAAAGGAGCGGCATTTGATATTTCTTGTTTGTCCTTAAAGATGAATGGTTTTTCTTTGTGCGGCGACATGCCTGTGATTGAGAAATCTCTGGCGTCGCCACAATAATCAAGCCATGGAAGGCATTGATGAATGGCGTGGTCATTAACCAGCGCCCAACATGAGTGTCCCCTAAGGAGGACATCACGATGCAGTGCCGTTTCTCGTCGGGCGGCCAAGACGATCACAGTTTACGGTCGTGTGGTAGGACCAGACAACACAGTTTAAGGTCGTGTGGTTCGGACCATGGAGGAATCCGCTTATTGCGGTACGGCGGACACGGCGGAGGTGGGAACATACCCAGCCCTGCGGTCACGCACGATTCCAAGAGAAGAGTCTTGGGATAGGGGTCTGCATATGTCCATCACCCGAGGGGCAGAGATGCTAGCCTCCAGATATACTGGGCCCAGAACGCGATTGTTCGGGCGACTCCTTCCTCCTTATGGGGACGAGGGTCCAGCCACGCACGGCCCTTAGGGAGGACATCCGCATATATCCTTGGTGCTCAGATCATGGGGGCCTCGAACGACATCATTACCCTGGTTGGTCTGCCTAACGTGTAGAGGCGTACCGGAGGTCAGTATGAAGAGTGTCGAGATTCCACTACAACGCATAAAGGCGGGGTGTGATGAGGACTGCGCAACCAATGTTCAGAGCCTGAAAGAGCCGACATGGCGATCAAGGATGTTGCTGACGCATTCGCAACACAACATCCGATCGCGTCAGCCTAAGACGGGGCAAGCAAACGAGCATCAACCGCTCAATCGCAGGATTCATATCGATTTGCGGCCCAAGACCCGCCGGTAAATCGACCCGGAGCGGTGGGAGAGCACTGAGGCATCGTACCCAAACCGCTAGCGAGGATCCCTTTGAGTGAAGGCTCGAACAAGAGGAAGCGCGAGGCCTGACAAGCAACACAGGACTTGTCGGAATTGAATCTGACACTACGAGTCATAGACCGAAGCACCCAAAACATGTTAACAGATCTCCGGAAAGGGTCGGAGGACTCACCCTGAGAGCAACCGAAGGGGGGCAGATCCCCGTGATCAACCAAGAGACGGGGCTGGACCTGAGACACAAGCGTCCAGGCGGTCCTACGTATCCCATAAGGATGGGAATCAAGCCGCACGTAGTTCTTGAAGTGCAGTTTAACGTCATGCAGGACGAAAAGAGAGAAAAAAGGAAGGGGGGAGCAGAAGGCATCCCCTAACGTGGGGGGGCGTACAGCGTGACGAGAAAACCGACGTGAATGAGGGCATAGCCCCGCGCTCACACCATACGCCGCACACCCGGGGGCAACTGGGCCAAGGGCCCGAGATGGGATGGAAATTCCCAAAAGATGGGGCTGGGCCTGAAACATGAAGGTTCAGGCGGTCCTACGTATCCCATAAGGATGGGAATCAAGCCGCACATAGTTCTTGAGGGGCAGTTTTACGTCATGCAGGACGAATGCTGAACAGTTTAACGTCTTGTAGCTCGGACGTAGTGCAGTTTAGCGTCATGCAGGACGAAGCACTTGGCAGTTTAACGTCTTGCAGCGCGGACGAATGATGAACAGTTTAACGTCTTGTAGCCTGGACGAATGCAGTTTAACGTCGTGCAGGACGTATGTGCAGTTTAACGTCTTGCTGGACAAATGTGCAGTTTAACGTCATGCTGGACGTTGGTACACTCAGACAAAGTACTGCTTGAGGAACCTAGCGTTGGTGGGAGGAGTGACACGCTCACCATCCATAGTCGCTAGGGAGTACGCGCCATTGGGATAGACCTTGTGGACAACAAAAGGTCCCTCCCACTTGGGCTCCAACTTGGACGGCTTCCTGCCGGGAATCATCGGCGCTCTTAGGGCTAGCACTAGATCACCCTGCAGGAAGGAGCGGAGGCGAACCTTCTTATTGAAAGCTCGAGCCATTCTGCTTTGATGCCTCTCCAAGTTGTGCAAAGCGCGAAGTCTATTCTCATCCAGTGCTTCCAACTCGACTAGACGGGCTTCAGCAACTCTGTCCGGCGCTTGCTGGTCGTAGACCGCAGTGCGCAAGGACGGCAACTGGATCTCGATGGGCAGGACAGCCTCAGCTCCATACACCAGGGAATAAGGGGTCATCTGGGTGGAATTGCGAGTCGTCGTCCGATAAGCCCAGAGGGCGTTGGGGAGCTTGTCCGGCCAACTCTTCTTGTTCTGACCAACCATCTTTTGCAGAATGTTAGAGAGGGTTTTGTTAAATGCCTCGATCTGTCCATTCGCCTGCGCATGATAGCGAGATGTATGGTTCGAGCGGATGTTATACTTGGCGTACAACTTCTTCAACTCGGCTGCTCGGAAATTGGTTCCGTTATCCGTGAGGATAGCGTGAGGCACTCCAAATCGATAGATGATGTTGGAGGTCACGAAGTCAGCGATCGAACAGGATTTGACCTCTCTGAGCGGAATCGCTTCTGCCCATTTGGAGAAGAAGTCCGTGGCGGTCAGAATGAACCGGCACTGGCGAGCTGTCGCCGGCGGGTAAGGTCCCACAACGTCCAGTCCCCAGACTGCAAAGGGCCAGGAATACCTTGTGGTATGGAGAGGCTCCGGCGGCCGATGCACAAAGTTCGCATGAACCTGGCACGCATGGCACCTCCTGGCGTACTCGATGCAGTCATGGATCATAGAGGGCCATAAGTATCCCAACCTCCGAATCTGGTGGGATAGCTTCGGCCCAGTCTGGTGGGCGCCACATGAACCAGCATGAACCTCTTGCATGGCTCGTGGGATCTAAACTCCCTGAAGGCAACGGAGGAGAATACCATCAAATCCGCGTTTGTAGAGGATCTGCTCCAGACTGGGACTGCTCTGGAGGACGAACTGCGATGCGCGGCGCCGAACTCGCTCGCGCTCGGCCCGATCCGATGGAAGAATGCCATGTTGGAGGTACTCAACCAAAGGCGTCCTCCAATCAGGGGCCGATCCGACTGTCATATCTGGGGTACTCGGGGCTCCGGGCATGGGGGCAACCGCGGTGAGGTTACTTACCAACGGGCCGCGATCTTCTTCCGGGATAACGGGAGCGATGAGCCTGCGGCGCGTCACGCGGACGATCAGGTTGTCCTGTTCAGGCTCCGCAAGTGACGCAGCGAGGCTGGCCAAAGCATCTGCTCGACCGTTCTGCGACCGGGGAACATGGACAATTTCCGGCCGAGAAGGGAACCGGGCCATCAGAAGGAGGGTGCACTCCAACAATGGCACAAGTTCTGGCTTCCTGACAACGTAGTCGCCATTGATCTGCTTAACGACCAGCTCGGAGTCCCCTTTCACGCACAGACGGGGCACGTCGATCTCGAGAGCCAACTCGAGGCCGGTGATGAGGGCATGGTATTCCGCCTCATTGTTGGTACAGCCCTCTGACAACAGGAAAGAGTATGGCAGCACGGCTCGCTCCGGGGTAATGAAGACGATGCCCAAGCCCACTCTGTTGAGCTTAGGATTATCGAGTCTTCTACCGGTGGGGCTCCGGGAGGCACCGTCAAAGTGCATCTGCCAGCATGGATCGGCTCGATCAACCGAGAGAATGGTCTCATCAGGAAAGCCTAGATCCAGCGGCTGATCCGCGGAGGTCGGGTGAGCGGCCAGAAAGTCTGCCAACGCTTGCCCTTTGATGGCCTTCTGAGACACATACCTGATGTCGAACTGCTGGAGAATCACAGCCCACCGCGCTAGGCGGCCAGTCAACATAGGTTGGCTCAGGATATATTTCAACGGGTCCACTCGAGAAACCAACTGTACCTCATGGTGCTGCAAGTAGTGCCGTAATTTCTGTACGGCAAATACGAGCGCCAGGCAGCTCTTCTCGATGGGGGAATACCTAACTTCCGCATCGAGGAGCATGCGACTGAGGTAATAGAGGCTATTCTCTGTTCCCTCGTTGTTCTTCTGGGCGAGAAGGGCACCCAGGGACCGTTCCAGGGCGGTCACATAAAGGACCAGCGGCTTTCCGGATACGGGCGGCATCAGGACCGGAGGTTGAAGCAGGTACTGCTTGATTTCCTCGAAAGCGGTCTGACACTCTTTATCCCATACATAGGTGGCACCTTTCTTCATAAGCCGAGAAAAGGGCTTACACTTGCCGGCCAGATTCGCGATGAATCGGCGTATATAGGCTAAGTGGCCTTGGAACCCTTGCAGTTCCCGGACGGTACCCGGGGGAGGCATCTGGCTAATCGCCCTGATTTTCTCTGGGTCGATCTCAATACCCCGGTATCTTACCACAAATCCAAGGAACTTTCCGGAGGTGACCCCAAAGGCACACTTCAACGGGTTCATCTTCAGGCAGCGAGACCGGAGGAAGCTGAACACTTTCTCAAGATCTTTGAGATGGTCCCGACGCTGGCGCGATTTGACAACCAAGTCGTCGACGTAGCATTCCACTAGCGTGCCGAGGATTGGCTTGAATATGCGGTGCATCGCCCGTTGATAGGTGGCACCTGCATTCTTCAGGCTGAAGGGCATGACCCGGTAGCAAAAGGTACCTTGGGGGGCCCTGAAGGCAGTGAACTCCTCATCCTCAGGGGCCATCCGAATTTGGTTGTATCCGGAGTATCCATCCATGAAGGAGAGGGCTTGGAACCCTGCCGTGGCATCAATCAACAGCTCTGTCACTGGAAGGGGAAAATCATCCTTCGGACAGTGGCGGTTGAGATCGCGGAAGTCGATGCAGACTCTAATCTGCCCGTTCTTCTTCCTGACCGGCACAATGTTGGCCAGCCATTTGGGGTACTGAACTTCCCTCACGAAGTTGGCTTTGATAAGCTTGTCAACTTCGGCCTCAACCATGGCACCGTGGGATGGGTGCATCTTCCTGGGAGGCTGCTTGAACTCGCGATGGTTCGCCCGGAGACCAAGGCGGTGGACGGCTACCTGAGGATCTAGCCCCGGCATCTCGTCATAGCCCCAAGCGAACACATCACGGTGCTGCCTGAGAAAGTCCACGTACTGCTGCCGCTCCTCAGAGGGCATGGCGGCACTAACCAATGTGGGTCTTGGATCGTCCTCGGTTCCAAGGTTCACCTGTATTAACTCATCGACCGTGGCGGGGACGCCCTCCTCAAAGGCTGGGGGTGCATCTTCCACGTCCTCTCCACTCGGGGAGGGATCGTCCACAGGAGAGACTGCGTTGGCAACTGCATTGGGGCTACCAGATCCTGCTGGGCCACTGGTGCTGGCGCGGGCGGTCGCGGCCATCTCATCGGGAGACTCGCGGACCGTCAAGACCATGGCGACGTCCAACCGGTGAATCGGGAGGACGTAGGCGTCATCCAGACTTGCCCAGGGATCGCTCGCAACAACGACAGGCTCAACCTCACCTGCCAGGATCTGCTTATCCTTGCTCTTGTAATAGTCCGCGTCCAGATAGCGGGCTTCACATGAGGCAAAAGGAGAGGCATCTCCTTGAAGCACGCCTACTCGACCATTAAGGGAGTATTTGAGGCATTGGTGGTATGACGAGGGAACCGCCGCGTGAAGGTGAAGCCATGGCCTGCCCATCAATGCGTTATACGCAGTGTCCTGAGAGACTACCATGAATTCGGTGTTGGCAACCAAATCACCGAACTGGGTCTTCAAACGTATCTTGCCGACCGGGGTTTGCTCGGTGCGGTCGTACCCCTGGATCCTGAGGTCGGAGGGAATCAAGTCATCCTCAGACAACCCCAATCTCCGGAGCGTCCGAGTTGGAATCAGGTTAATCCCGGACCCCGTGTCGACAAGACAGCGCCGGACTTCAAGGCCATTGAACTGGCCAGTGACATACAGCGGACGGATATGTCCCTATATAGGAGGGTCTTCATCCTTACCAGAGAACGAGATAACTGCCTGACATTCGGCGTCCTCGATCGTTTCGGCGTGAAAGGCCTCTGCAGCCGCAACCTCTGTCTCAAACTGGAGGGGGCTTTTCAGGGCTTCAGCGAGTGCCTCGCGCATCTCAGATGACATGCGCAGAGCCCCAAGGATGGAGAGCCTTGCTGGGATGTCGTCCAAGTGCTTCAGGACTCATACTTTTTGGCCAAGCGCGAGCCCCTGGTTGCAGGAGGTTGCTCTGCGGTTGGTGGCATGACGGGCCTTGCCGGTTGGATCGGCGGCCGACTGGTACTTGGCGCATCTCGCTGTTCACTGGTCGCAGTCCGGGAAATGGTCACCGTACTGGAGTCAGGAGGCCGAGATGGACTCGTGGCAGGGCGGAGCTGGTCGCGACGCGGCTGAGGCGGTTCTGCCTGGTCCCACACCACAAACAGTGGCGGAGGCGAATCCGTCATCCCCGCATGGGGGGCCTGCGCACGCTGAGCTCGATCTTGAGCCTGCTGCCTAGTCTCAGTGGCGTGCACGGCCTGGCTGGAGGTACCGACGGCTGTGCCCCGGCGACTCCTGCTGCTGCGGTTCTTCCGACGGTAGCGACGACCGGGGACACTAGGGAGGTCCACCTGGTGTTCTTCAACGTCGGGAACCGAAAAGGGATTTACCAGCTCGACGGTGTTAACCGAAGCGTACCCAATACCGTCATCGGACGAATCATCCATCACCGGGCGGATCCGAGGAGGGACCCCAATCTCCGGGGGCATGAAATCTCCGAGAGTGCGGGATAGTGGCGGAACTGGAGGGGCACGCTCTTCCTTCTTGCGCTGCCGCCGTTTGCTCCTCTTGGAGGAGGCAGACTGGGACGACGATGCCGAAGCAGCACCCGCAGGTTCTGGGGGCTCAGGCTGATTCAAGCGTGCACGGATGATTCCATGGGCGCGAATGGTCGTCTTGCGGGCCATCCAGTTATTGTACTTCTGGGGTCCGCGGTTGGAGACCAGCTGCCATTCGTCCTCGTTGCCACTATCGTCATCTGATCCCACGAATACGCCCGCCACTTGTGCCGGAGCTGGGCCCAACCTGATTACATTGTTGTTAATCTGGTCTTGGAGCCAGTCCTTAAACACATAGCACCGCTGGATGGTGTGCCCCAAGGCTCGATGGTAGGGGCAGTAGCGGGGGTTATTCGTAAGATGTGCCTCCTCTGGCTTCCAACACTCAGGCAGTCGCACAATCCTCTGCTCCAGGGCGCTCCGGAAGTAACCGGGGACCTGATCCTCATGAAATGAGTAAGTCAGGTGTCGCGGGCCCCTGGGAGCGTGGTCTTGACGAGGGGCTGGAGGGGCCGGCCGAGGAGGTGGACCCTGATTATCTCGCCTGGGTTGCGGCAGTACATTACGCGGAGGGGCCGGCCGGTTCTGAGGCTGCCGCTGCTGGGCCGGGAACTGAGCCCGTGGAGGCGGATTCCTGTGAGGCCGTGGAGCTGGCCTCGCCGGCAGCAGCTCCAATGGCCTGGGGGCCTCTATCTGGGCAACAGCAGCGGGCTCAGCCCTGCTGACTCTCCTTGCAGGAATCATAGGAGGCAGCGGGTGTGCCTGGCTGGCCTGTTGCAGGGCTTCCTCAAGACGTTGAGCTTTGTCTGAGAAGTCCCTGAACCCTCCGGGGTAATTCTGAGTGATCAGGGAAGGGACCAGCTCGGTCTTGACGTTCCCGACGCACATTGTCAGCAACTTCTCCTGAGTCAATGGCATGTCAAGGGAATACGTGAGACCCTTCCATCGGGCGACGAAGTCCGCGACTCGCTCATCAGGCCTCTGCTTGCACTTGAAGAGGTCTGCGATACTTGTCTTCCGGGTCGTGGAACTGAACTGGTAGATGAACTGTCTACGGAGGTCCTCCCAGCTGGTTACCGACCCGACGGGGAGCTGGCTGTACCAGACAAATGCTGGCCCTTCCAGTGTCTGAACAAAGCAGCGAAGCTTAGCGGCCTCCTGCTGCGCCGGAGTCCCCAACATAGGCCCGCACCTCGAGTTGAAGTGGGCTAAATGCTGTGGCGGATCTCCAGTTCCGTTGAAGGGGGCGAAAGTGGGATTCCCGAATCCCGGAGGCGCCGGCATGTCATCCACCCATGCTGGGTAGGGCTTGCCGTCCGGTGGGATCGCCACCTGCCGAGTCTCCAAGGCTTCCAAGCGGGCAATGAGTGCCGCCATCGGATCGTCCGGACATGGGTTCCAGTCCTGGCGAGGATCTCTAACCACGAGCGCATTGCATGGCCCTTCAATCGGGTCGTCGACCGGGTCGTCGAACTCGGCAGCTCGTGGGATGGCGGGCGGAGCGGCCCTTGGGGCAGCGGGAGGAATCCGAGCGGGATCTCTCAGGTAGTCACGCCGCTCGGGAGGGTGTGGCGAAACATACCGCGCCCTCTTGCCATAGGCAATGGCCTCTCTCCTGTCGGCGAACATGGCATAATCACGGTTGCCCGGGAGAGTCTCATCGAGGAGCGGTTGTTCCGGTCCCTGCTGTCCTGGCCTGGGATCACCGTAGTCAGGCCGCCGTTCTACAGCGCGCTCGGCGAGGAGCTGGTCAACCAGCTTCTTCTGTTCGGCGAGCTGCTGACGTAGCGTAGCCTTCTCGGGATCCTCCTCTGCCCTCTGCATGGAGGCAGATGGGTCGGCGGGCCTTATAGCCTCGCTGTGCTCTTTTCCTTTGCTGACGTTTCGGCTCAACGTCAGTGCTTCAGTGGGTGCGGGGAGCCCCAGGAGGTTCCTCTGATGACGAGTAACTCTCACTGATGGGTCTGACGACGGCTTGTCTTCGGGGGGAAGCCCCCGTCGAGAAGTTCCAAGTCGTTCCCCTCTCCCGACAGGTCATCCATATTGACCGTTCCTGTCCCTGGGGATATACCCTCAGGGCCACCCAGCGAATCGGGCTGTCGGCGGATCACACTGAAGCGTAGGGCAGCGTACTGCCCCCATCCACGGATATACACGTGGGGAGTGGCTTCCTCGATAACTTTGCGGAGTACTTGAAAACACTCAACGCATCGTTGTTGGAGGGCCTCGTGGTGCTCAAATGACCCGGGGTGCCGAACCGCGGGGAGCATGGCCAGGTCAATTTGACGGCACTGCTCACCAATATCCTCCAGGTGCGCTTGACTCCCGGGGTATGGCATTTGTAGGCGGTGAATACAGGATCGAGTCTCCCGGAGAGTTCGGCGGAAGCATTCGAACTCATCCGGGGTGAGCGATTCGGGTGCATCAAAGCCCGGTCCTGCGACTGGCCAAAACTTCTCAGGGAAGTGGCCCTCTGCAAGGACGGTCCAGAAGCTCCACGACTCAAACTCGGGACCCAGATCTCCTTGGTCCTCTTCAATGGCTGGGAACGGACGGGAAACTGGTAGTGGTGCCGAGGCGGGCCGCCGGGCTGACGGGCTGGCCGGCGGTGAATACGGCGAGCATGCCGATTGGCCTCCATATCCCGGGCCGCCCTCTGAGGGTGGCGGTGGCCTGGCTACCACATCACGATAGGACGGGCCGGCGAGCGAACATCCTGCCGTAGCATCGGTGCTCGCCGAGGGTGCACTAGATCGTGGTTCGACCGTCGGTCCCCAGAAAAAGTCTCCGGCTTCTCCGATCGATACGGAAGGCACTTCTGGAGGGGCCGGTACCAACCGCAAGCTTGATCCTTGGGGGTCTACCAGGCCCTCGTTACTCCGGATATACCTTCGGAGAGAAGCGGGGATCACATCGATCTCGCTCTCGGGGAGCACGAGGCTGACGTGCCGCATTCCTACCCCTGCCCTTGACTGGCGGGATTGGGGAAGGGGCTCTGTCGCCGAATCGTACTCCGCCTCTGAGTCAGAGAAGCAAACCGGTCGGATCTCCTTCCGGAATTCCGTAACATTCTTCCCTCGGCGTCGACGCCTTGCCTTCCTGCCCCTGGGTGGTTCTTCGGGGCAGGGCTGATCTCTGTCCTGGCGTCCTCCGGCCGCACTGGTGCTGGGGCCAAGAGGACTGGGAACCAAGGTGCGAGGGGCACTGGGACAGATATCAAAGGGGACGCGGGGAGAGATGATTCCGGGCAGGACTCCGGGCCGGGATCGGAAGGTGGGATGACCCATGCCTCCTGGATCGGCCACACAGAGTAGATCCTGCCGGTGAATAGCACTACCGCGAGGTGGTCCGCGGTGGCTACTGCCAGTGCCAGCAACCGGGAGAGTCGACCCAACCTGCCTTTGGGGCGGTCGGGGCCTCGATCCAGGTCGGGCATAGGAGTTCCCCTGCTCAGGATGCGCAGAGGCCTGGCGACTGGAGCCAGCAGTGGCTTGGGCCAATGCGGCCGCTGTCGCTAGAGCCCCAAGGTGGGC
The DNA here is from genome assembly GCA_963277665.1 of Viscum album. Taxonomy (NCBI): domain Eukaryota; kingdom Viridiplantae; phylum Streptophyta; class Magnoliopsida; order Santalales; family Viscaceae; genus Viscum; species Viscum album. The sequence continues at coordinate 618,355,614 of OY728136.1, forward strand.
ATCCTCTTCCGCTCGTGCTCGACGTTGGCGTCGGGACAGGCGAGTCGGAATGAGCGTCGCGGGCAGGTGGAGAGCCTGTTCCTCGACTTGAGGGGCCTGGCGGCGATGTCGCCGTGGCCTGGCGGGAGCCCTTATCATGGATCCCTGGAGCGGACCTCGGATAGGGTGATCCCGGGCATCTCCCACCTCATCCGCATAAGGAAGGGAACTGTCAGAGCGCTCCGGGGATAAACTCCCGAAGCGATTGGACGTTGAGGTAGGCAGCGGTGCCTCCCTGCGCGGCCCTCGAGGGCGGCGGTGGTGGCGAGGCGCAGCCTCCTCAAGGTCTAGGCGAGCCATTTCCCTAGTGGGGATGACTCCCTCTTCCTCGTATCTCCGCACCAGGGTGTTGATCACCCTTCTCTGGATGACCTCCGAGGGGGAGAGAGGGCGTGGTCGTCCCGCAATTGCGGCTGCTGGGACGACTGCGGAACGGGCAGGACCGCGCGGAGTAGCCGCGTCGGTGTTTCCCCTATCCCTGCGCCAGTGGGCGGGTGGCGATCGGGCACTGGATCGGGCGACCTGATTTCTGAAAGCAGGGAGAATGACCCATTAACACTGACAGGAAAAAGGAATCGACAACCAACCATTAGCGCCACGACGCCTTCCGTGGGGGGAACCCAGGCCCTCGACGTTGCGAGACGGAGTGCCTGATTTCACTTCCCCAGCCCCTGGCGGGTAAGACTGAATGCTTGGCCGGGCAACACGCCGGTCTTCCAACACCTCTGAAAGCCATCGGTCTTCGTATCGAGGAGAAGAGATTCACGTCGGGTTCACCATTTTTCTGTTTCGGTGCGGATGTGCGTCGGGTTACGCTGTTCCGCCAGGACGCGTTCGCGCGTGCACCTGTCAACCTGAGGGGATGGGCGCGCGGCTTGTGGTCCCGCAGTCCCGCTTTCCAAGGGCGGGCGGAATTCGTCCCTTATTCAGGGGCGTCTGCTCCTTGATCGAAACCGGGATGATGGGATGTCGGCTCCTCCTTCCTTGGACGTCTCCTCGGAACTCGTCGCCTAATCCGGGTCTCCCTCATAGACTTAAGAATGTTCGTGAATCTCGTTCCCGGCGCCATATCTTCATGGACACCGGTTAATTACGCTGCTTCCGCCCGGACGCTCCAAGGAGTCTGGGCGGGGCAGCAACCTGCGGTGAGAAGGCCGGGTGGCTCTGGGTGCTGGGGGCGTGTCGTAGCACTGCGGCTCTGCACGTCTGTCTTCCGTCCCTAATAGGGCTTCTCGAAGGCACGATGGCCTGAGGCATCCCGTACTAGGTGCGGGGAACTGTGTCACCTGAGGTTTTCCTCAGCTTCCCATGTTTAACACGGGGTATGCCGCGAGTTTAACGTCCAGCGGGGACGGCATCGGACCGATCAACACGAAAAGTGGATCAGATGACAGAACCCCTTGCGGGGAACCTCCGACGCTGGGGCCAGCACATGGGCGGCTTCCCAAGTAACGTGGAGTGGAGTGAAGTGGCATGACCCCACCGGGATGTGGCGGCCCGGGTAAGGATCAGGATGGATGATGGAGTGAAGAGCTTGGACCCCGGAGGGGCTTCCTACGTACCGCGCGTTAGCACGGATCAAAGTCAACGTAGTTCGGGTATACAGTTTAACGTCATGATGGACGTCGGCAAGCCGACTCACGAAGAGGTCTAGGCCGCCGGGCGGAGGATTGAACCGAACCACCTCGCACAGAGGGGGATGGAACGGCCGGGTGGATCACAGTTTCACGTCATGCTGGACGATAAAAGGGGAAATGGAAAAAGGGGGGCTGTGGGGAGGCACCGCGGAGATACACGCGGGCAGTCTCCCACAGGGGCGGATTCATAGGTGAATCGACGCAAGCGTGAACCCTGGAGGGGTCCACTGATGGACGAACCGACGTAAATATGACCGGGACGACCAGGTGGTGGGCTTGAACCTCAGGGAGGCTTCCTACGTACCCTGTATAGAAGACAGGGATCAAAGTCCACGTAGTTCATTCTGTCAGGACTTACGCACTTGGGGCAGCCCGGATGCGGCAAAACTCAGTTGGAAGGGACTTGGACCGAAAGCAGAAGACACCTCGATCCCAGTCAGACCCTCTACTGGCTTCGGCAGTGGGGAGGCGCAACGGAGATACACATGTGCAGCCTCCCACGAGAAACTAGGGGTTTGTAATGCCCTGCCCCCGTAGGGAAAAGCCGCTCCCATTAAATCGTCCCAAAAGGGGGACAATCCCGACATCCCTGCAGAGAAGAGCGGGTGGGGGCCACATCCAAACCGGGGGAGACCCTGCGTGCGAGGCACGGGATCGAATGATGCGGACGATTTAGCGTCTTGCCGGACGAAGTACAGTTTAACGTCGTGTGTTGAGGACGAAGCGGACGGTTTAACGTCTTGCCGGACGAAGTACAGTTTAACGTCGTGTGTTGAGGACGAAGCACTTGGCAGTTTAACGTCTTGCAGCGTGGACGATGGGGGCTAGGCAGTTTAACGTCGTGCAGCTTGGACGGATGTGCAGTTTAACGTCATGCTGGACGAATATGCAGTTTAACGTCATGCTGGACGAATATGCAGTTTAACGTCATGCTGGACGTATGCGCAGTTTAACGTCATGCGGGACGAATGTGCAGTTTAACGTCATGCTGGGCATAGGTTGCCGGACGATGGGTGCATGTCACTTCGCACGAACCTGGAGGGCCGCACGGGAAGACAACGCACGGTGCGGGCACCCAGGATGAGGATCATCGGGCGCCACCCAGGCAGGTGCCCTCAGGGGGTCGAGGGAGGCGACCCTGGCGGATTGCGCGCAAAAGAGGAGCTTTGCGCGCAAAACCGCGGGTCGGCGCGCAAAAATGGCGGGCTGGCGCGCAATTGGGCCAGCCCTTTGCGCGCGGAAGGTTGGGATTGCGCGCACCGGGCTTCGGATAGCGCGCGGGGGCAACGGCTCATTCTCTAACGAATGGCCACTTTGAAAATGGGGGGTGCGTGCAATCGGGTCGGATTGCGCGCACCCGGGGGCAATTGCGCGCAAGAGGCTTCTTTTGCGCGCAAAGGCCTTCGGGTTGAAATTTATTCAAAGGAAATGAGCTAAGGGGATTGCGCGCGAAGGCGGACCCCAAGGCTCTATTGCGCGAAAGAAAGGAGGTTACCTGAGGATCGGCATTGCGCGCGGAAGGGGTTGAATTGCGCGCGCGGGAGACCGTTCGACTTCCAGCAACCTTTGAAACGTTGGGGGTCGCCTAGTATTTATAGGCAACCCCGGGCGCGGAATCCAAGGTGCGAGCGCGGAATTCTCCTCGCGGGCGCGGAATCGGACACGACGCGCAAGGGAGTTGCGCGCATCCCGGGGGTTTTGCGCGCGGATCATCATCTTTGCGCGCCGACCTCTGAAATTCCGCGCAAGGCCTCCGGGCCCTCCGAAACATTCTTCCGATTCCAAATATGACCTCGCTTTCCGCATCCGGAGCTTCGTTTGGGAACAACGGACTTTTCCGGCGTCTACAAAAATAAAGAGTTATATAGAATTCAAAAATGTAATGGATCAATCTGCCTCTGATCACCATCACCATCACCACTATCATCATCAACCTCATCCTCGCCACCATCTCTGTCCTCGTCATCGTCCTCGTCATCGTCCCCATGCTCATCGTCGGCCTCATCCTCATCCTCGACATCATCCTCGCCCTCAGCCCCATCCTCACCCTCGGCCCCATCCTCGCCCTCGTCCACATCCTCATCCTCTCCCTCTTCCTCTTCAGCATCCTCGTCATCACCAGGAACGTCATCATCTCGATCGCCACTAGTGATGCTGCCTGGTGCATTGGATGATGCACCCATCGACGACATAAATGTCTGACAAGCCGCACTAGCCTCTGGTGGAAGTGATGAAGATAATGCTTTCATCAGTTTCATAAATTCACTGTCTCTTGTTTGAACTTGTACTTCCAACTCTGTGACCCTTTTATCAGACTGTCTTGCATGCTCCTTGACCTGTTCCAACTCGGTGGTACTAGAATGGATACCTGGAGACGACTAATACCTCATCGGGACTATATTCTTACCAGGTCAGCAGCGTACTCGACCAGAGTGCTCATCTCCCAAAACCTGATATAAATGATCGTATGGCCCAAAATTGTCAGGCTCCTGGGAATCAAGAGCCTCTAAAGCAGCCTATAAAAAATATTAATAGATTATTAAATTTCAAATTAGATATTAAACTTTGAAATAAACAAATTAAAACTTACAATCTTCTCTTGGGTCGGTTCATTTACCGCAGTTCCATCTTTTTTTCTTCTACTCGAGCAAAACAATTTTGCTCGAGGGATACGTCCTTCAATATTCATTTTTTGCTTCTGTAATGACATTGAAACAATATAAAGTGAAAGTATAATCATATATTCATTATTCAATAAATCACATAATTTAAGTAGGATCCACTAAAAAGGGAAAGTCCTAAAGAAAAATTATAAACAACTATATCGTACCTGCTGCCTCTCATGATCTGCCATAGTTGTGCGCCCCAAAGTGTGGAGGTATTGCTTTGAATCAATGTTTTTTTTTTCAGAAGATTCCAAAATAATGATTAATAATTAATAAGATTATATTAATGAAAAATATGAAAAATCTTATTTAAATAACTCAAATGAGATTAATACCTTAAATTTGGCAGTCGCCCAATGGGTAATCATTTGGCGATATTGCTCTATCGGGAAGTCATCCATGATAGGTAATGTCTCTAACTCCGTTCCCACTCTATCACACCAGCCAACATACAACTCATGCTTATAAGCTCTCCAAAGCTCTCCTAGCTCTTTTAAACGCGCTGGTCGTGCACCTTCGCCATCAGGGAAGTTAAACCGAAGATGAAACCAAATTGATTAGTTCATTTAAATACAAAAATATACTACATTAAATCCAATATATTTTTTACCCATATTTGTGCCCACGCGTTATCCTTGACTTCGGGTGGCAGATGTCTCCAAGAGAGAGGGATGACCGGAATGATATCAGAGTATTTGGATAGCGTCGCCAAAAACCCCCGACATTGCTGCCCAGATTTCTCAATCATTTGTCCATCAACATTTTATTCAACCATCAATTGTGTCTGGTGGTTCCATACCGCACGCAAGCGAGTACGCCCCCTCCCCTGCCTCTTATCTGTAGATGAATATGTTATTAAAGAAAAATAATATCAATACAAGTTATAATAAAAATAAATTTTGGTATAAAAATTTGATAGAGTTATATAAATATACCTGTCGTAGTCAGATCAATGGGTGAAGAAGCTGAAGGAATATCCTGTACAGGTGGAGTGTCCCTCAGTGTATGCTCCTCAGCCACATACTGTGTCGCAGCAGGAGTCGAAGAAGGTGGAATATAATAGCCTGGAGATAATGAACCAGAAGCAAAAGATGATGGCATAGACGTCTGGCCAGCTGGTTGTGTAAACATCAGAGGTCTAAATATCTCATATGTCCCTGAAGACACACCAGGATCAAAATAGGGTGTAGAAGATACGTCTGTGGTAGTGGGTCGTCTAACTCTCGCCCCACGAGCCCTCGTACCACCGGCCTCAGTACCGGGACCACTAGATGATCATCCATCTCTGAAACCACCCCCCCTCCTACCAACAACCTCTCTACTGAGAGCAATATCAAGCTCCTCTTCAGATATCTGTCGTCTAGGGGGTGGATCCTGAAAAAAAGTTTGACAGAAAAGTAAACACATGATATTATAAGTTATTGAAATATTTATATTTGAAATAAAATACTCACAGCAGGGATGAGTGGAGGAACACCCATCTGTACCATGCAACGATTATTATCTGTCATCTTTTTCCGCCGCCTCTCTTCAATGGGTGTCATTTCCTGCAATGAAAACAAATATGGAAGTAATTAGAAACAGATAACTAATGTGTAACCCAAAAAACAAAATATAGAAAAACCATTATGATAAAAAGAACATAATGAAACAGAAGATTTATGGTGTTATGAAGGTAAGTACTAGGATACACACTCTGAATGATGTAGGTGAAACATGTAGGTGAGAACACGACTGTATGATTATATATATTTCCCACCACAACTTCGGGTTCACAATCAACTCTAACAATTGAGCTGTTGGGGTCATCATAACTAATAAATGGATTGCTTCCAATTGCAGTAGGGATAGTGTCAACTTCATCATCACCATCATCAAAAACATGTCTGGGATTTACTTCAATAATTACACCAAATTTAGGATGACGATGATCTTTGACATAAAAAACTTGTTTCACCATTGATGCCAAACATATGGTTCATCGGTGGCAAGAGTGCGAGTCATGTCAATAACTCGAAATCCACAATCATCAATAAAGGTGCCTTGCCTCATCATTGAATCAAACCATTGACATTTCATCATCGTGACTCGACCATGCAAGTAATAATCCAAAATTATTATTTTCTCCACGACACCATAATAAGCAACATTTTCAGAACGAGGTCTAGTGTCCGATGAACTGGCATAATAGTCTGTTTTGGCAGTTAGCATAACACCATTATGCTGTGTTCTCATGTTTCTTGCTCGTTCAGTGATAATAAATTTGTATCCATTGATCACAAGTGATTTACAAGCACGAACCATGGTATTAGGACCAAAATCCAAAGATCTTATTTCCTCAGAAACAGAGTCTGTAGGCAAACTCGATACCTGAAATATAAACAAATAGTAAACTTAATTAAATATTATTTTTATTTAGTTATTACAGAAATATTTTTACCTTCAATTTCAACCAAGTATAAAACCCTTTGCTATGAAAAGTCTCCTTCTTTCTCAAAGATAAAGAACGATGCTTTCTATATATCAATTCTTTATGTTCCCTGTAGATAAAAATAATAATAGTTTAACAAATATTTAAAATTACAATAGATAATATAATAGATACATGTACAATTAACTTACTTGATATACTCATCGAACAAATCACAATTGAACAACACTGTGCGATGTGCCATCTCTCGCTCTTCAAGGCTTAATGTTGTCAATGTATATGATCCCGAAATTCCTCCTGTCCGAGGAAGTGATGGAAAACTGGGTTCAATTTGCCCATACTGTTCTTCTTCATTTCTCATTGGTCTGTTTATTCTCATAGTATGATCAGACAAATACATTGAGCAGAAATCCATACATTCTTGAGCCAAGTAACTGTTCACAATAGAACCTTTGGGATAATTCCTATTCCGAACATATGATTTCAATGTGCACATGTTTCTTTCAGTTGGATACATCCAACGGAAAGAAACGGGTACTCCAAGAAGTATTTTGGTCGGAAGATGGACAGTCAGATGCAACATGCATGTAAAAAATGATGGAGGGAATATTTTCTCTAACTCACACAAAATTAATGGTGTCTCTGCCAACAGTTTTTGCACGAGGGATTTGGACAACCTCTTAGCACAAAGATCTCTAAACAAATAGCACAACCAAATAACTGAGACTCTAAAATTATTGGACAAGAGATGATGGATTTCTATTGGAATCAACTCATGCAAAAGGACGTGATAATCATGAGTCTTAAAAGATTTCAACTTCAACTCTTTTCTGTTGACCCGTTTTGATATATTTCTTGAATAGCCATCAGGAACTTTAATAGTCTCTAGCACTTCCAAAAATTGATTTTTTTCAGCAGGAGTCATCAAATAAGAAGCACATGGAACCTGCCATTTATTTTCACTGATACAGACAGGATGCAATTCTGGTCTGATCCCCCAATCTACCAAGTCGCACCGAGATCGTAAATCATCTTTTGTCTTCCCCTTAACATTTAAAAGAATCGAAAGCAACATTTCACATATATTCTTTTCAATGTGCATTACGTCTAAGCAATGACGTAACAAGTTGGTTGACCAATATGACAACTCAAAGAATATACTCTTCTTCTTCCAATTGTAACAGGTATCATTGGAAACATTTTTCCTCTTTCTATATTTCATTACACTCTTCCCAAATGAATAACTGAAATCTTTCAATTCATTAAGCACATCAGTTCCAAACATACGCTGAGGTGGATTGTCATTCTCCATGGTATTGTCAAATCTTCAACGATTGTTCCTATATGGATGGTTCATTGGCAAGAATCGTCGATGTCCCATAAAACTGAAACTACGATGATATTTCAGTCTTCTCGATCGAGTATTCTTCATACAAATAGGACATGACAATTTTCCTTTTGTGCTCCATCCAGAAATCATTGCATAAGCAGGAAAATCATTGATAGTCCACATAAGTGCAGCACACATCTGAAATATGTCTTTCGAACATGCATCGTATGTGGGCACACCCACATCCCAAAGAAGTTTCAACTCTTTTATTAAAGGTTGCATGTATACATCTATATCATTGCCGGGATCAGAAGGGCCAGATATCAGTATGCTCAAGAAAGTGTAAGGATTTTTCATACACAACCAAGGGGGAAGGTTATAAATGTGTATGAAAACCGGCCATGTGCTGTGCGAAGTAAGCATCTTCCCAAATGGATTAAAACCGTCACATGAAAGACCCAGTCTCACATTACGCACATCGGCTGAAAATTTAGGATATCGGGCATCAAATCTATGCCATGAAAATCCATCTGCAGGGTGAACCAACTCTTCATTATTCTTTTTTCTCTCGGTGTCATGCCATTGAATTTTTACGGATATTTCATCAGACATGAAAAGGTTCTGTAATCTAGGTATCAATGGAAAGTGCCACATTACTTTTTGTGGCACACGAGATGGTGTTCCATCATCTTTTGGCTTCCATCGGGAGGTTCCGCATTTTATAAAATCATTTCGTTCAGCAGTTTCCTCCCAAAATAAGCTGCAATCATTCGGGCAAGCATGATTTTTTTTGAGATTCCAAGTTCATCAACCAACTTCCATGCCATATAGTGGTTTGAGGAAATATCTACATCATCTGGAAGTAAGTCCTTCAAGAAGGTAAGAATGTAATCAATTGCAGTATTTGAAATCCCATACATAGTTTTCCCATGAAAAAATCGGATTAAAAATTCAAACTTTTTCATTTTATCACATTGCCGATATACTGGAGTCGTCGCAGCATCATTCAATTTTTTAACCCTATCAACATCATCATTTTCATTGGACGCATCATGTGTTCTTGTATCGAAATCTTGTTGGCTGGACATCCTTTCCTTCTCATGATGTCGAATAAATGGAAACCAATCATATATCAAACTCTCCAATTCAGTCCTATCATTTGGATCATCAACATTTTGAGATTCCATTTTCTCTCCATTGTGATACCACACATAATAGTTTGTTTGGAAACCATATTTGGTTATATGATAGCTAACTGATTCACGACCCAACCAAGGTCTTCCAACATAATTAAAACATGGGCAGTGTATGCGACCATTATCTGAAGCCTTGTCAAATGCAAAATCTAGAAAGCTTTTCAAATTATTTTGAAAATCGGTTGAAATCCGATCAGTTTCGTACATCCAACTTCTATCCATTCTGTAAAAAAATTTCAATAAGTCATTTCAAATCAATTCAATAATATTAAAGTTTAATCAAAAAAATATTTACGTAAATGAAAATTTTTTACTCTATATAAAAGCATAACTGACACATTACTCTATATGAGAATCATATTAAGAAATACAACAAAATACAGTGTATATAAGAAAATAAGATACAAAATTTCTAATGAATATATTCAAGGATTGACCAGTAAGATATTGTAAGTGGATCAAGGAATACATAATCCTTAAGGGTCTTGTTGGGAGTATATGATTTTTATACTTTAACTTCTTCAAGTAGATCAGAATGAGGAGTAGGATGAGGATCATGGGAGTGGCGGGACTGTCCAAGGGGGGTGTGGCGTGTCCGAGGGGGGTGCGGGGTGTCTAGGGGGTGGTGGGGCCGTCCGGGGGGTCGGAGGTGTCCAGGGGGTGGGGGGCTGTCTAGGGGGGTCGGGGTGTCCAGGTGGGCGGGCTGTCGTGGGGGTGGTCAGGTTTTCCAAGGGGGTTGGGGTGTATAGGTATATTTATATGAAAAGAATACCCCCACAATAATCATGCAGCCCTGTCATTAGTCTAAACCCCTAGAACACATAAAAGAAGCTAGTATGGACATTTACTAAAATATTTAACACCATACGAATGAAAATACACTCTAAATATAGTTTGAGAGGATATAATGGTGTGTGTGAAAAAAATGAAATTAAATCAATTTAAATGAATATGGAACAAATGAGGGTTTATAATACACTAAGAGTACCTCAAACAATCCAAAACCACTATAGTACCACATATTCAACTTCATGAAACAAGAATTTGAAATCTTACCTACGTCTTTACTGATGACCACCTAATTGGAACACTCTATTTATGGTTCTTGACACAAGGAACAAACAATGTTTGGTCTCTACCAACTCAATCACCCCCTTGTAGATCATAATCTCGTTTCCCCTTATACTAAAATGGTCTCACTGGAAGCTACTATTAATACCGGACCTAAACCATTCATTCTCCATAAAACAATGATCAAAGAACCATCAGAGGTATCTCTCATATAACCACAACCATTTTTATCTATGATGTAACGAAATTCACAAGAATAACTTTTATTCAATAACCTTTTGGTATATAATGTGCATCAAAAATGGTTCAATTATATGGTTCATCACATTCCAATTTATTAATCACCCATACATGATAAAAATTGAACATTGACTTTCATTTAATTACAACCATCATATTTCATTTAATTCTTAACAAGCATAGAAGCATGGAAATTGGAATCTAATAACTTTAATTAGTCCCCAAAACTTTTTAATAAATTTAACATGAAAAATAAAACACTTTGAAATCTAAATAATCACTATGAAGTAAAATGAGCTTGGAATTCTTTTTCACAAGTAAAAACACTCAACGATGGAATATATGAAAAGAATATTAAATTAAATTATTAAAACAAGATAATAAAGTAACAATGAATGTTAAAACTAAACATGTGATTGAATTTTATAACATATAATAAAAATTTCTTGGTAATGAAACATGAAAGGCACATCAAAAAATTAGACAACTGTCTAATGCAATATATATGGGCTGGAATATGCATGGAATGTAAATAAAGAACGAAAACATAAATTGGGATGGAACAGAAATTCGGCTGGAATATGAGAATAGAAATTGGTCTCATCCCACATCAAAATCGAAACTAAAAACTAAGAAAATACCTCAGCCTTGGATGGGATGGAGGAAGAGAACCCGAAGCACCAACAAAATCGCCTCCAAAATCGCCCAAGCGCTCCCGTTTAGGGCTCTGGATCGCGAATGGGGGAGAGGATCGGCTACTGCCAATTTGGGGGAAAGTTTTCCCAACGGTTTTTAAAAACCGTTGGTATATAACTCCATACCAAACCTATACCAATAGTTCAATGAGAACCGTTGGTAAAAGGTCACCAAAATCCCACTTTTCCCAATGGTTCTCATTGAACCGTTGGTAAAAACACCCCTATACCAATAGTTGTGATGAACCGTTGGTAAAAGATTCCAAAAAACCATCTATACCAACGGTTATCAGAAACCGTTGGTATAGATGGATATTCCCAACAGTTTAGTAAACCGTTGGGATATATGTGTTGGGAAAACTCTGTTTTCCAGTAGTGTATTTGACAAAATAAAATTATTTTTAGATTCGGGACATCAAAATTTACTTTGGGTAAATTTTTGGTATTTTTCTGATAAAATTCATTTTTTAATGAATAGTAAAAATACTGTATTTTAATTCAAAAGTTCCTTTTAATATAATCTATTTATATGGTTATATTATCTTTTTAATTGGTTTTAAAGTGTAATTATATTATATTTTCACCATTTAATCTAATTTTGGTCATTGGAATTAATTTCACTTTGAAATTGGACATAAACAAGTATCAATCTTTTGATAGTTATTGTTTCTTAAAAACATGCTATTTGTTTTGATAATGAGAATTAATTTTAAATTAATTAATCCAACTTCTATATTTTAAATTTTTTAAAATAGTCATCATTTTTTATTTTAGAATATCAAATATAGCTTAGTCTGAATTTTTGGTATTTTTCTGAAAAACATCAATTTTTGATGAATAGTGAAACCACTAAGTCGTAGTTAAAAAAACTGGCCTTTTCATTGAAATGAAATTTTACCACTTATGTGGATTGAATTTTGAAGATCTGACATACATGGTTGTTATTGGTAAGTAAAATGTGGTTCAATAAGATGATTTTTTTGGGTGAATAGTAACTTTTGACTTTTATTTACCACGGATAAAGGTAAATAAGGTAATTCAAGGTAAAAATAATATCATAATAATAAAAATTACCTTAAAACTTATCCTAACTTTATTTGATAAGTCATGACTGACCATGGGCATCCTTGGGTAGATTTTGGGACCCCATAGAGCCACTTGGGAGTGATAATGACACTTTAGATTAATTAACTTAAAGTAAAGACAAAAATGACAAAACCAAATATCTTTTTGTAAATTATTTTTTACAAGGGGTTTATATAAGTTATTTTTTCTAATATAAATATTCATTAGAAAGGTAAAATTATTTCATAAATTATGGTATTTTTTTTATAATTTTTAGACCTCAAAATAAATTAAATTTTTTATGACACAATAATGATGTAGTATTTACCACATTAATAAATGTTTTAAATAAATAAGATTATAAATATTAAAAAAATATTCAAAACCTGTCCAATTCTTATTGGATGATTTTATTTCGACCATTAGTCATCTTATTTTTGACTTTAATTAGTTTTGGACCTTTAGAAACTGAATATCATTATATAATAAAATAATATTTTCACACTTTCCTAAAGAGACCCTCCTCCCCCTTATAAAAACACCTCAATTATAATTCTTTCCACAAACCTCTCAAGCTCCTTGTCTCTTCCAAACCCTACCCAAATAATCTATAAAGATCCCTATACTCCTCCTAGAAGCCTTAACTTAGGCATAAGTCACTTCAAGAAGTCCTTTTGATTCAAACCAAAGGGAGTTACCCAAAATAAAGGTAACCGTTTCTCTTAACTTCTTTTCTTTTATTTTACTTATAAAACCCCTAAAATCTTTTTATTACTTTATTTTATAACAAAAAAAGCATACTAAATATATGAGGATGTTTTTATGATAAGTATTTGAACTACACTTACACACACCTCCATCTAATGGGTGAAGAACATAACGTTTCTGTGAATGGAAAACTAACGCCTCACAAAACAATGGTTGTCCGATTATATCCTACCGCCTCTAATGGTGGACATTAAGATAACACTATATTTATCTATGATATATATTATATTTATGTTTTATTTATTCTTCTGTGTTTTACATTTGTATCCTACCTTTATGGTTTCCATAATGGGTAAACGCGAAAATTTCATTTGAGGAAGTGCGGACTACCGCCCCTCAAAGTGATATGACTCGTTAATTCCATATGTGGGACGTATAAAGGATAGAGTTAATGATATTATATATGATATTATACTATAATTATAATATACATATGTATAATTATGTTTTAATTCCATTAAAATAATAAATATAAATTAAAGTAGCGTTCATGCGTACGTATGACTTACCGTCTCCATGAACGATGCATTTCATTTCTTACCTCCAAATGTTATGTAATATTATAAATAAATGTATATACTGGATATATATGATATATATGATATCTAAATCATGAATATAATTCTGTATATAAAGAACTTTTCTCCATGTGAACAACTTGTAATGATAAGAAATCCATTTTTGACTCAAGTACCAAATATCGACAAAATGACCATTATTAACTTAAATGATTACATAATGTTTATAACACGGTAATAAGTGATATAAATAGAATAATAAACTTTAAAAAGGTTCTTAAGAAAGTATAAATTAACTTTATTTTATTATTCAGAAGATTAAAGAACGAACGGGTCAAGTCGGACACTAGGTAAGGGACTTCATCTCAATCTCCTTTCATTGAGGGATATTTTGTTTTATACACGACTTTATTTTATACGGTGTATAAACCCATTTGAATTTTCATTTCATTCAAAGGTAATATCTTTTTATACTAAGAGTTTTAATAAATGACAAAAAGGAATGTTTTTTTAACGTAAGCGGTGACAACGACCTTTTTCCGCCACCGTGAGTATTATTTGATCTTTGGATTCCTTAACAAGATGAAATGTTTTTAAAAGGAAAATAAATACCATATACCATTTTTATGTATTTTGGTATTGAAAATGGTTTTGATAATGGATTTTTTATGTCAATATATTTAAATGATATATTGTTATTGAAATGTGGAAATTATATCTTTCCTTTATGTTTGTTTTATGTGTTATGAATATGTTATGGTTCTTGGGCATTGTTTACGCATACAGGTTGTTCCATGATAAACCTAGGGTGGGTGATCCTGAGATAGCTCTCTAATGCATTGGGTAATGTGAAATAGGTAAATGTGAATGTTTCTCCTAAGAGATTTAGGGAATATACTGTGATGGGTATTCCAAATGTAACTCCCTACGTAGCTGTGATAGCTACAATGTAAGTATGATATGAATGCGGCACGTTTTCTTTATGATTTATGTTTTCTATGTGTTATTCATAAATCTTATGATTTCATGAGGTATGTTAAAGATCTTATGTTATGTATGTAATGATGAACTAATGTTTTCTTTCTTTATTTTATAACCATTACTGAGCTTTTTATGCTCATCCCAAGTTTTGAAATGTTTTACATAGGACCTAAAGATGAACAAGGTCAAGGATGAGATCAAGGAAAAGTCATGCTATCTAAAACATGAGACTAGACATGACTCTTTTTTTCAATAGTTTTTATTTTATGAAAAAAACGGATACTGAGTAGAATTGTCTAAATGTAATATTCATGTTGTTATGTAAATGTTTTGACCTAATTCTCTAAAACTCTAAACCTGAAAATATACTCAATGTGAATTATTCATTTAATTAAAGATTATTTAATGTTTAAGGCCGAGTCTATATAGTTGGTATCAAAGGTTGGTTTAGATAACTTTAGGAGTTATGGTATTGTTAAATTAATATACATAAATTACTTTATGTTAATATTGAAATGATATTGCATTTACAGATTACCATGTTGCTTCATCTAAGACATTTTTGTGTTAAGAATGGTTTTACGCAGAGCAAATTGGGCAACTATGTTGGGAAGACATCAGGAGGAATACAACCTTCCAAATCAGCAACCTCAGATGGTTGGAATCAGAACTAAATAGTTTGTTTTAGTGATAGAATAATTGACTTAGGCTATAAATGATAGTGGTATCCATGCACGAGATTAGACAGATTAACCACAGAGGAACATGTCATTAGTGGAGCATTTCATGAGGCAACATCTCCCATCATTCAGAGAATCATCTGAACCTGTACTACCAGAAGGGTGGATTAAATCACTGGAGAAATTTTTTGATGTCATGGGGTGTTCATAACATCAGAAGGTTAGTCTCGTTGTTTACTGTTTTGAAGGTGAAGCTGATAAGTGGTGGTCGATGGTGAAAAATATTAGGGATAGTGAGGATATTGATGCTATTGATTGGGATGAATTCAAAGGTATGTTTCTTGAGAAATACTTTCCTAAGGTGGTTTGACTTTGGATGGAAAAACAATTCATGGAATTGAGGCAGGAGGATGACTCAGTGGAAGATTATGAAGAAAAATTCACTCGACTTGCAAGGTATGACCCAAATTTCATATGAGATATTGATAGTAAAATGAACCGTTTTTACTCAGGATTAAATCCAAAGTATCGAAGGGATTTAGATTATCGTGAGGTTGAAAGTTATGAAAAAATTATTCATTGTGCGGAGAAGGTGGAAATGAAGTTTGCTGATGATCAAGTGTTCTTTGACAAACAACAGAATAATAGGTCGATGTGGAAGGAAAAAGGGAAGAACTCTTCAAAAAAGTTCTGATGTTAAGAAACTTAAGTTTACAGTTTGTGAAAATTGTGGTAAAAAGCATGCTGGGGAATGTATTTTGAATTATGGTAATTGATACCGATGTGGTAAAATGGGACATAAGGCTCGTAATTCCACTGAAAAAGATCAGGTTAATGGTAACACAAAATCTGATTTACAGTCAGTAATTTTTTTTAAGTGCAATTAAATGGGTCATTATGCAAATGTGTGTCCAAATAAGAACTCAACTAAGGGAAATTAGCTAGACTACAAGTATAAAGGGGTGGTGAAATCCTTTTCAACTACTTCAGCAGATGTTGGACCATTAAATGAATTAGTATCAGGTACACTGTTTGTTTGTTCAGATTATGCCAATGTGTTTTTTGATTCAAGGTCTACACATTCGTTCATTTCTAATAAGTTTTCTAGTAAATTGGGAATTCCATCTCAAGATATGAATCCTAAACTTATGGTAAAAACACCTGGAGGAAATGTTGAGACAAAAAGAAAACATAAGAACCTTCCTATCCTTGTGTGCAGAAAGAATCTACCTGAAAACCTTATTGTTTTGCCTCTAGTGGGGTTTGATGTTATTTTGGGTATGAATTGGATTTATGTTTATCATGCTAAGATTAACTGTGGAGATAAATAGGTTTCTTTTCAGAAATATTTTCAGTTTTTGTACAATAATGAACCCTTTATTTTGACAACATATTAGGAAGCTGAGAAACTAGTAAAAGATGGAAATGAATGTTACCTTGCACATATTGTTGAAAACAAAGGAACTGTTTAGATTAATGATGTTCTAGTGGTAAATGAGTACCTTGATGTTTTTATTGATGAATTGACTGATATTATACCTGATCAGGAATTTGAATTTACTGTTTACTTAGTTTCTGATGCTAAGCCAATTTCAAAACCCCCTTATCGAATGGCTAAAATTGAACTTTTAGAGTTAAAGAAGCAATTTCAAGAGTTATTAAATAAAGGTTTCATTCGACCTAGCACATCACCATGGGGTTCTACTGTCTTGTTTGTTAAAAAGAAAGATTGTTCAATGAGACTTTGCATTGATTATAGATCATTGAATAACATCAATGTTAAGAAAAAGTATCCTTTGCCTCATATCGATGATTTGTTTGATTTTCTCCCGGGAGATCAGTATTTTTCAAAGATTGATTTGAGGTCGGGGTACCATTATTTGAAAGTAAAGGAAGAAGACATTTCTAAGACCTCATTTCATACTAGATATGGCCATTATGAATTTGTAGTTATGCCTTTTGGTTTAACCAATGCACCTACGGTATTTATGGATCTTATGAATAGAATTTTCCGTGAGTTATTGGATAAGTTTGTGGTTGTGCTCATTGATGATATTTTGATTTATTATAAATGTAAAGAGGAGCATGAAAGTCATTTAAGGGTTATATTCCAAACCTTAAAAGAAAAGAAACTATTTGGGAAGTTTATCAAGTGTAAATTTTGGTTAAAAAAAATTTCTTTCCTTGGTCACATTGTTTCAAAAAATGGCATAAGTGTTGATCCTGCTAAAACAAAGGTTGTTGAAGAATGGAAAAGACCCACAAATATAACTGAGATTCATAGTTTTCTTGGATTGACAGGTTATTACTGGAGGTTTATTGAAAGTTTTTCATGGTTATCTAGTCCACTGACTAAGTTAACTCGAAAAGGTGTTAAGTTCATTTGGACAAAAGAATGTGATGATTTTTTTCAGGAATTGAAAAGAATATTAGTGAATGCTCCAGTTTTGGAACTACCTTCCAAAAATAGTGAGTTTATTATTTACAGTGATGCTTAATTGAAAGGACTTGGATGTGTCCTTATGCATAATGATCATGTAATTGGTTATGCTTCACATCAGTTGAAACCTCATGAGTTAAATTACCCTATACATGATTTAGAATTAGCTGCTGTCATTTTTTGCTTTAAAAATTTGGAGGCATCATTTGTATGGAGTAAAATGTGAAATATATATTGAACACAAAAGTTTGAAGTACATATTCACTTAGAATGAATTGAACATGAGAAAAAGGAGATGGTTGGAATTAATCAAAGATTATAGTTGCATGATCATTTACATCTGAGAAAAGAAAATAAAGTGGATGTTGATTTGAGTCGAAAAAGTAATGTTTCATTAACCATGATACGTTTGGAAGGAGATCATTTGGTTTTTGATTTGATAAAATTTGGCAAAGAAGTTTTTGGTGCAGGAAATTCCTCTGTTTTGTTTCAGGTGTCAGTGAAATCATCTCTATCAGATAGAATTAAGCAAGCGTCGAAGAAAGACAGTGAGTTACAGAAAAAGGTAGAGTTGGTTTAGAAGGGTAATTTACATGAATTTAACATTGATAATGATTGTGTTTTGAGGTTTTGGAAAAGATTATGTGTGCCTTGTGATTCACAGTTAAAGAATGAGTTGTTATGTGAAGCTCAAAGTTCCCCGTTTTTAGTTCATCCTGGAAGTATTAAGATGTACAAAGATCTTCAGAAGTATTACTGGTGGGATGGAATGAAAAGAGATATTACTGATTTTACTGTGAAGTGTTTGACTTGTCAGTAGGTTAAAGCAGATCGGAAGTTACCGAAAGGGATGCTTTAGTCTTTACCAGTGCCAGAGTGGAAATGGAAAAATATATCGATGGACTTCATTGTGGAATTACTAAAGACATTTAGAGGTAATAATGAAATTTGTGTTATTGTTTATCGGTTGACTAAATCTTCTCATTTTCTTCCTATTCGAGATACTTTTTCTCTAAATCAACTTTCTTGGTTTTATGTTAAAGAGATAGTCAGGTTTCATGGTGTTCCCTTCTCCATTGTATCTGATCATCATCCTAGGTTTACTTCTAACTTTTGGAAAGGCCTTCAGAAGTCATTGGGTACTGAATTAAATTTTAGCACATATTTTTATCCGCAATTAGATGGGTAGTCAGAACAAAAATTTTTGACCTTAGAGTATATGCTACGTGCTTGTTCACTAGATTAACATGGAAGTTGGGACCAACATCTTTCTTTGGTTGAATTTTCATATAATAACAATTTTTATTCCAGTATATAGATGGATACATTTGAGGCATTATATGGGAAGCGGTGTCGAAATCTAGCATTTTGGGATGAAGTAGGTGAAAAGAAGTTGATGGGACCAGAATTGGTAGAAGAGATGGCAGAAAAAGTTCAGTTTATTCAGAAGCACATGAGATAAGCTCAGAGCAGGTAGAAAAGTTATGCGGATAACTAGAGGAAGGATCTATCTTTTGAGGTAGGTGATCATGCCTTTCTCAAAGTCTCTCTATGGAAAAATGTGATATGTTTTGGTAAGAAGGGAAAGTTGGGTCCGGGGTTCATTGGATCTTATGAAATATTGGAGAAAGTTGGATCAGTTGCATATAGAGTGGCTTTACCTCTTATCCCAGGTACACAGTGTTTTTCCTTTTTCAATGTTGAGAAAGTATATGTCAGATCCATCTCATGTTTTAAGTTCATAGGTAGTTCAGTTGGAAGAGAATCTCTCTTATGAGGAACAACCAGTCCAGATTCTTGACCATAGAGAGCAAGTGTTCCGGAATAAGTTAATTCCCCAGGTAAAGGTTTTGTGGAAAAACTATATGGTTTAAGAGGCAACTTGGGAATCCAAAAATGTTATGATGGATAAATACCTCCACTTATTTGATAAGTGAATAAAATTGCGAGGACGCAATTCCAAAAAGGGGGAAAGATGTAACATCCCAGGTAAATAAAGAACAAGGAATTTTCCATAATTATTCATATTTTTGAATTAAATATTAATTTTACTTGAAAGGGGTTGCTATGTTCGATGGCGTACCCAATACGCAGCAACAAGTTTTTTTGAAATCTTTCATTGCACACTAATAATATAATAATATTATTTTAAGTGGTAGTTAACGCCTAACCGTTGTATTGATAGGAATGAATAGAACTAACTACAATATGATTATACAAGTTTGTTAAATGTTTTTACATTTATCCAATAAAATTTATAGGCTTAAAATGTGAATGAATCTAATTTTAAGCATAATTTACCTTAAATGGTCGATTTACCGCCTTTTGATGGTGAACCCTCTTTAAATACAGTTTTGATCACTTTTATATGTTATATTTGACAAAATAAAATTCTTTTTAGATTCGGGACATCAAAATTTACTTTGGGTAATTTTTTGGTATTTTTCTAATAAAATTCATTTTTTTAATGAATAGTAAAAAATAATGTATTTTAATTCAAAAGTAACTTTTAATATAATTTATTTATATGGTTATATTATCTTTTTAATTGGTTTTAAAGTGTAATTATATTATGTTTTTACCATTTAATCCAATGTTGGTCATTAGAACTAATTTCACTTTGAAATTGGACATAAACAAGTATCAATCTTTTGATATTTATTGTTTCTTAAAAACACGCTATTTGTTTTGATAATGAGAATTAATTTTAAATTAATTAATCAAAATTATATGTTTTAAATTTGGTAAAATAGATATTATTTTTGAATTTGTAATATCACATATATCTTAGGCTGAATTTTTGGTATTTTTCTGAAAAAACTTCAATTTTTGATGCATAGTGAAACCACTAAGTCGTAGTAAAAAAACCGAATTTTTCATTTAAATGAAATTTTACCGCTTCTTTGGATTTAATTTCAAAAATCTGACATACATGGTTGTTATTAGTAAGTAAAATGTGGTTCAATAAGATGAAAATAATTTTTTGTGAATAGTAACTTTTGACTTTTATTTACCACGGATAAAGTTAAATAGGGCAATTCAAGGTAAAAATAATATCATAATAATACAAAATTACCTTAACACTTGTCCTAACCTTATTGGATGAGTAATGTCCGAAAATGGGCATCCTTGGGTCGATTTTGGCACCCCATGGAGCCACTTGGGAGTGATAACGACACTTTAGATTAATTAACTTAAAGGAAAAAATGACATAAACAAATATCTTTTTGTAAATTAATTTTTACAAGAAGTTATTTAAGTTATTTTTTATACTATAAATATTAATCGGAAAGATAAAAATATTTCCTACATTATGGTATTTTTTTTATAATTTTTAGATATAAAATAAATTAAATTATTTATGACAAAATAATGAGGTAGTATTTACCTCATTAAAAAATGTTTTAAATAAATAAGATTATAAATATTAAAACAATATTCTAAACCTATCCAATTCTTATTGGATGATTTTATTTATACCATTAGTCATATTATATTTTAATTTAATTAGTTTTTGAACTTTAGAAACCAAATATCATTTTATAATAAAATAATATTTTCACACTTTCCTAAAGAGCCCTCCTCCCCCTTATAAAAGCCCTCACTTATAATTCTTTCCACACACCTCTCAAGCCCCTTGGATCGTCCAAAAACTACCCAAATAAGCTCTAAATATACCTATACTCCTCTAAGAAGCATTACCTGAGGCAGAAGGCACTTCAAGAAGTCCTTTTGATTCAAACCAAAGGGAGTTACCCAAAATAAAGGTAACCGTTTCTCTTAACTTCTTTTCTTTTATTTTACTTCTACAACACCAAAACTCCTTTTATTACATTATTTTATAACAAAAAAAATATCCTCAATATACTATGATGTTGTTATGATAAGTATTCAAACTACACTTACACACACCTCCATCTAATGGGTGAAGAACATAATGTTTCTATGAATGTCAAACTAACTCCTCATGAAACGATGATTGTTCGATTATCTCCTACTACCTCTCATGGTGGCCATTAAGATGGAACTATATTTATATATGATATATATTATTTTTATGTTTTCTTTATGCTTCTGTTTTTTATATTTATATCCTACCTTTATGGTTTCCATAACGGGTAAACGTGATAATTTTATTTGAGGAAGTGCGGACTACCGCCCCCTCAAAGTGATATGTCTTGTTAATTCCATATGTGGGATGTATAAAGGATATAATTAATGATATAATATATGATATTATACTGGAATTATAATATACCTATGTATAATTATGTTTTAATTCCATTAAAATAAGAAATAGAAATGAAAGTAACATTCATGCATACGTACGACTTACCGTCTCAATGAACGGTGCATTTCATTTCTTACCTCCAAATGTTATGTACTATTATATATACATGTATATAATGGATATATATGATATATATGATATATAAATCATGAATATCATTATGGATATAATTAAATTTTGACCATGTGAACAACTTGTAATTATAAGAAGTCCATTTCTGTCTCAAGTACCAAATATCGACAAAACCACCATTATTAACTTAAATGATTACATAATGTTTATAACATGGTAATTAGTGATATAAATGGAATAATAAACTTGAAAAAGGTTCTTAATAAAGTATAAATTTACTTTAGTTTATTATTCAGGAGATTAAAGAACGAATGGGTCAAGTCGGACATGAGGTAAGGGACTTCGTCTCAATCTCCTTTCATTGAGACATATTTTGTTTTATACACAACTTTATTTTAAACGGTGTGTAAACCCCTTTGACTTTTCATTTCATTCAAAGGAAGTCATTTTTTATTCGAAGTGTTTTACTAAAGAACAAAAAGGAATGTTTTTTTAACATAAGCGACTACAATGACCTTTTTCCTTTACCACGAGTATTATTTGATCTTTCGCTTCCTTAACAAGACAAAATATTTTTTAAAAGGAAAATAAATACCATATACACTTTTTATGTATTTTGGTATGGAAAATGGTTTTGATAATGGATTTGTTATGTCAATATATTTAAATGATATATTATGATTGAAATGTGGAAATTTTATCTTTCCGTTATGTTTTTTATGTGTTATGAATATGTTATGGTTCTTGAGAATTGTTTACACATAGGGGTGGTTCCATGATAAACATAGGGCAGGTGAGCCCGAGATAGATCTTCAATGCATTGGGTAATGTGATGGAGGTAAATATGAATGTTTCTCCTAAGATATTTAGGGAATATACTGTGATGGGTATTCCAAATGTAACTCCCTACATAGTTGTGATAGATACAATGGAAGTATGATATGAATGCCACAAGTTTATTTTATGATTTATGTTTTTTATGTGTTATTCATAAATCTTATGATTTCATGAGTTATGTTAAATAGATTATGTTATGTATACAATGATGAATTAATGTTTTATTTATTTGTTTTATAACCCTTACTGAGATTTTTATGCTAATCCCAAGTTTTAAAATGTTTTTCATAGGACCTAAAGATGAATAGGGTCAAGGAAAGGATCAAGGAAAAGTCATGCTATCTAAAACATGGGACTATACATGACTCTTTTTTTCAAGAGTTTTTATTTTATGAAAAAAATGGATACTGAGTAGAATTGTCTACATTTAATATTCATGTTGTTATGTAAATGTTATGACCTAATTATCTAAAACAATAAATCTAAAAAGATCCTCAATGTGAATTATTCATTTAATTCAAGATTATGTAATGTTTAAGGTCTAGTCCTTATAGTTGGTATCAAAGGTCAGTTTAGATAAATTTAGAAGTTAGGGTATTGTTAAATTAATATCCATAAATTACTTTATGTTAATATTGAAATGATATAGCATTTACATAATACCATGTTTCTTCGCCTAAGATATTTTTGTGTAAAAATGAATTTCTATAGAGGAAACAGGGCAGCTATGTTGGGGCGACATCAGGAGGAAGACAACCTTCCAAATCAGCAACCTGAGATGGTCAAAATTGGAACTAAATAGTTTTTTGTAGTGATGACACAATTGAGTCAGGCTATAAATGGTGGAGGTATCCATGCACGAGATCAGCCAGATCAACCACAAAGGAACATGTCCGTATTAGAGAATTTCATGAGGCAACATCCCCCATAATTCTGAGGATCATATGACCCTGTGCTAGCAGAAGGGTGGATGAAAGCACTGGAGAAATTTTTTGATGTCATGGTGTGTTCAGAACATCAAAAGGTTAGTCTCACTGTTTACTGTTTTGTAGGTGAAGCTGATCAGTGGTGGTCGATGGTGAAAAATATCAGGGATAGTGAGGAGATTTATGCTCTTGATTGGGATGAATTCAAAGGTATGTTCCTTGAAAAATAATTTCCTTAGGTGGTTCGACTTAGGATGGAAAAAAAATTCCTGGAATTGAGGCAGGAGGATGACTTAGTGACAACTTATGAAGAAAAATTCACTCAACTTGCAAGGTATGCTCTAAATTTCATACAAGATCTTGATAGTAAATCAACCATTTTTACTCAGGATTAAATCCAAAGTATCGAAGGGCTTTAGCTTCTCGTGATTTCAAAATTTATGAAAAAGTTTTTCGTTGTGTGGAGAAGGTGGAAATGGAGTTTGCCTATGATCATGTGTTCTTTGACAAACAACAGAATAAGAGGTCTAGGTGGTAGGAAAAAGGGAAGAAATTTTCAAAAAAGTCCGATGGTAAGAAACTTAAGTTTACAGTTTGTGAAAATTGTGGTAAAATTCATACTGGGGAATGTATTTTGAATTCTTGTAAGTGATACTGATGTGGTAAAATGGGACATAAGGCTCGTAATTACACTAAAAAATATTAGGTTAATGGTAAGACAAAATCTGATTTACAGTTAGTAAAATGTTTTAAGTGAAATGAAATGGGTCATTATGGAAATGAGTGTCCAATGAAGAACTCAACCGAGGGAAAGCAGCTATAATACAAGAAGAAGGGGGGGGTGAAATCCTTTGCAACTACTTCAGTAGATGTTGGGCCATCAAATGAAATAGTATCAGGTACACTGTTTGTTTGTTCAGATTATGCCAATGTGTTGTTTGATTCAGGGTCTACACATTCATTCATTTCTGAGAATTTTTCTAGTAAATTGGGAATTCTATCTCAAGATATGAATCCTAAACTTATGGTAAAAACACCTGGAGGAAATGTTGAGAAAAAAGAAAACATAAGAACATTCATGTCTTTTTGTGCAGCAAGAATCTAACTGAAAACCTTATTGTTTTGCCTCTAGTAGAGTTTGATGTTATTTTTGGTATGGATTGGATTTCTGTTTATCATGCTAAGATTTACTTTAGAGATAAAGAGGTTTCTTTTTATAAATATTTTCAGTTTGTGTACAAGAATTAACCCTTTCTTTTGATAACATATCAGGAAACTGAGAAACTAGTAAAAGATCAAAATGAATGTTACCTTGCACATATTGTTGAAAAAAAGGAACTGTTTAGATTAATGATGTTCTAGTGGTAAATTAGTACCTTGATGTTTTTCCTGATGAATTTCCTGGTATTATACTTGATTGAAAAGTTGAATTTACTATTGACTTAGTTTCTGATGCTAAGATAATTTCAAAACCCCCTTATCAAATGGCTCAAATTGAACTTTTAGAGTTAAATAAGCAATTGCAGGAGTTATTAGATAAAGGATTAATTCGATATAGCACATCACCATGGGGTTATCCTGTCTTGTTTGTTAAAAATAAAGATGGTTCAATGAGACTTTTCATTGAATATAGCGCATTGAATAACATCACTGTTAAGAACAAGTATCCTTTGACTCATATCAATGATTTTTTTGATCATCTCCAGGGAGCTCAGTATTTTTTGAATATTGATTTGAGGTCAGGGTACCATCAGTTGAAAGGAAAGGAAGCAGACATTATGAAGACCACATTTCATACTAGATATGGCCATTATGAATTTGTAGTTATGCCTTTTGGTTTAACCAGTACACCTTATGTATTCATGGATCTTATGAATAGAATTTTCCATGAGTTCTTGGATAAGTTTTTTGTTGTGTTCATTGATGATATTTTGGTTTATTCTAAATGTAGAGAGGAGCATGAAAGTCATTTAAGGGTTTTCTTGCAAACCTTGAAAAAAATGAAACTATTTGGGAAGTTCAGAAAGTGTGAGTTTTGGTTATAGAAAATTTCTTTCCTTGGTCACATTGTTTCAAAAAATGGCATAACTTTTGATCCTGCTAAAACAAAGGTTGTTGAAGAATGGACAAGACCCACAAATATAACTGAGATTTGTATTTTTCTTGGTATGGAAGGTTATTACCGAAGGTTTGTTGAAATTTTTTCAAGGTTATCTAGTCCACTGACTAAGTTAACTCGAAAATGTGTTAAGTTTGTTTGGACAAAAGAATGTGATTATTGTTTTCAGGAATTGAAAAAAAGATTGGTGAATGCTCTAGTTTTGGCACTGCCTTCCAAAAATGGTGAGTTTGTTAATTACAGTGATGCTTCGTTGAAAGGAATTGGTTGTGTCCTTATGCATAATGATCATGTAATTGGTTACACTTCACGTTAGTTGAAACCTCATGAGTTAAATTACCCTACACATGATTTTGAATTAGCTTCTATCATTTTTTCTATAAAAATTTAGAGGCATCATTTTTATGGAGTAAAATGTGAAATATATACTGACCACAAAAGTTTGAAGTATATATTCACTCAAAAAGAATTTAACATGATACAGAGGAGATGGTTGAAATTAATCGAGGATTATGATTTCATGATCCTTTACCATTTGGGAAAAGAAAATAAAAGTGGCTGATGCTTTGAGTTGAAAAATTAATGATTCATTAACTATGATACGTTTGGAACAAGATCCTTTGGTTTTTGATTTGATAAACTTTTTCATAGAAGTTTTTGGTGCCGGAAATTCCTCTGTTTTGTTTCAGGTGTCGGTGAAATCATCTCTATCAGATATAATTAAGCAAGAGCATAAGAAAGATAGTGAGTTACAGAAAAAGGTAAAGTTGGTTCAGAAGGGTAAGTTGCCTGAATTTAACATTGATAATGATTGTGTTTTGAGGTTTGGGAAAATATTATGCGTGCCTTGTGATTCGCAGTTGAAGAATGAGTTGTTATGTGAAGCTCATAGTTCCCCGTTTTCAGTTCATCATGGTAGTACTAAGATATACAGAGATCTTCAGGATCATTACCAGTGGGATGGAATGAAAAGAGATATTGCTGATTTTAATATGAAGTGTTTGACTTGTTAGAAGGTTTAAGTAGAGTGGAAGTTACCGAAAGGGATGCTTCAGTATTTACCGGTGCCAGAGTGGAAATGGAAAAATATATCCATGTACTTCATTGTGGGATTACCAAAGACATTTTGAGGTAATAATGAAATCTAGGTTATTGTTGATCGGTTGACTAAAAATGATCATTTTCTTACTATTTGAGATACTTTGTATCTAGATCATCTTTCTCTATTGTATGTTAAAGAGATAGTCAGGTTGAATGGTGTTACCCTCTCTATTGTATCTGATCGTGATCCGAGGTTTACTTCTAAATTTTGGAATGACCTTCAGAAGTCATTGGGTACTGAATTAAATTTTAGTACAACTTTTCATCCGCAATCAGATGGGAAGTCAGAACGAACAATTCAAACCTTGGAGGATATGCTACGTGCTTGTTCACTAGATTACTAGGGAAGTTGGGACCAACATCTTTCTTTGGTTGAATTTTCATATAATAATAGTTTTAATTCTAGAATAAAAATGTCTCCATTTGAGGCATTATATGGGAATTAGTGTCGAACTCCAGCATTCTGGGATGAAGTAGGTGAAAGGAAGTTGATGGGACTAGAATTGGTAGAAGAGATGGTAGAAAAAGTTTAGTTGATTTAGAAGCACATGAGAGCAGCTCAGAGGAGGCAGAAAAGTTATGCGGATAACTGGAGGAAGTATCTCTCTTTTGAGGTAGGTGATCTTGTCTTTCTCAAAGTTTCTCTATGGAAAAGTGTGATATGTTTTGGTAAGATTGGAAAGTTGAGTCTGAGGTTCATTGGACCTTATGAAATCCTAGATAAAGTTGGATCAATTGCGTATAAAGTGGATTTAACTCTAAGTTTATCCTAGGTACACAATGTTTTTCATGTTTCAATGTTGAGAAAGTATATTCCAGATCCATCTCATTTTTTAAGTCCAGAGGTAGTTCAATTGGAAGAGAATCTCCCTTATGAGGAACAACCAGTCCAGATTCTTGACCGTAGAGATCAAGTGTTGTGGAATAAGGTAATTCACCAGGTAAATGTTTTGTGGAAAAACCATATGGTTGAATTGGTAATGTGGGAATCTGAAAATGCTATGAGGGATAAATACCCCCACTTATTTGATAAGTGAATAAAATTGCGAGGATGCAATTCCCAAAAGGGGGGAAAGGATGTAACA
This sequence comes from Viscum album, assembly GCA_963277665.1. Taxonomy (NCBI): domain Eukaryota; kingdom Viridiplantae; phylum Streptophyta; class Magnoliopsida; order Santalales; family Viscaceae; genus Viscum; species Viscum album. The sequence continues at coordinate 618,383,802 of OY728136.1, forward strand.
TCCCAGGTAAATAAAGAACAAGACATTTTCCATAATTATTCATATTCTTGAATTAAATAATAATTTTACTTTAAAGAGGTTGCTATGTTCGATGGCGTACCCCATACACAACAACGGGTTTCTTTGAAATCTTTCGTTACACACCAATAATATAATAATATTATTTTAAATGGTAGTTAACGCCTAGCCATTTTATTGAAAAGAATTAATAGAACTAACTAAAATATGATTATACATGTTTTTTAAATGTTTTTAAATTTATCCAATAAAAGTTAGAGGCTTAAAGTGTGAATGAATCTAATTTTAAGCATAATTTACCTTAAATGGTCTATTTACCGCCTTTTGAGGGTGAACCCTCTTTAAATATAGTTTTGGTCACTTTTATATGTTCTATTTGATAAAATAAAATTCTTTTTTGATCCGGGACATCAAAATTTACTTTGGGTAAATTTTTGGTATTTTTATGATAAAATTAATTTTTTAATGAATAGTAAAAAATAATGTATTTTAATTCAAAAGTGCCTTTTAATATAATTTATTTATATGGTTAGAATATCTTTTTAATTAGTTTTAAAGTTTAATTATATTATGTTTTTAAAATTTAATCCAATTTTGGTTATTGGAATTAATTTCACTTTGAAATTGGACATAAACAAGTATCAATCTTTTGAAAGTTATTGTTTCTTAAAAACACACTTTTTGTTTTGATAATGATAATTAATTTAAAATTAATTAATCCAACTTATATGTTTTATATTTGGTAAAACAGACATAATTTTTTAATTCAGAAGATCAAATATAGCTTAGGCTGATTTTTTGGTATTTTTCTAAAAAACTTCAATTTTTGATGAATAGTGAAACCACTAAGTCGTAGTTAAAAAACTGACTTTTTCATTTAAATGAAATTTTACCGCTTCTGTGGATTGAATTTCAAAAATCCGATATACATGGTTGTTATTATTAATTAAAATTTGGTTCAATAAGATGAAAATAATTTTTTATGAATAGTAACTTTTGACTTTTATTTACCGTGGATAAAGGTAAATAGGGTAATTCAAGGTAAAAATAATATCATAATAAAACAAAATTACCTTAACACTTCCTAACCTTATTGGATGAGTCATGGAATACCATGGGCATCCTTGGTTCGATTTTGGGACCCCATGGAGCCACTTGGGAGTGATAATGACACTTTAGATGAATTAACTTAAAGTAAAGACAAAAATGACATAAACAAACATATTTTTGTAAATTAATTTTTACAAGGGGTTATATAAGTTATTTTTTCAACTATAAATATTCATTAGAAAGATAAAATAATTTCCTACATTATGGTATTTGTTTTATAATTTTTTGACCTCAAAATAAATTAAATTATTTATGACACAATAATGACGTAGTATTTACCTCATTAATAAATGTTTTAAATAAATAAGATTATAAATATTCAAAAAATATCCAAAACCTGTCCAATTATTATTGGATGAATTTATTTCTACCATTAGTCATCTTATCTTCAACTTTAATTAGTCTCAGACCTTTTGAAACCGAATATCATTATATAATAAAATAATATTTTCACACTTTCCTAAAGAGCTCCTCCTCCCCCTTATAAAAGCCCTCACTTCTTATTCTTTCCACACACCTATAAATCCACTTGGCTGATTCAACCCATACCAAAAGAATCTCTCAAGATCCCTCTACTCCTCCTAGAATTCTTACCTTAGGCAGAAGGCACTTCAAGAAGTCCTTTTGATTCAAACCAAAGGGAGTTACCCAAAATAAAGGTAACCGTTTCTCTTAACTTCTTTTCTTTTATTTTACTTCTACAACCCATAAACTCTTTTTATTCCTTTATTTTATAACAAAACCAGTATCATCAATATAGTTTGATGTTTTTATGACAAGTATTATAAATACACTTACACACACCTCTATATAATGGGTGAAGAACATAATGTTTTTGTGAATGGCAAACTAACGCCTTACAAAACGATGATTGTTCGATTATCTCCTACCATCTCTCATGGTGGACATTAAGATGGAACTATATTTATATATGATATATATTATGTTTATGTTTTCTTTATGCTACTGTGTTTTACATTTATATCCTACCTTTATGGTTTCCATAATGGGTAAACGTGATAATTTCATTTGAGGAAGTGCGGACTAATGCCCCCTCAAAGTGATATGACTCGTTAATTACATATGTGGGACATATAAATGATATAGTTAATGATATTATATATGATATTATACTGTAATTATAATATACCTATGTATAATTATGTTTTAATTCCATTAAAATAATAAATAGAAATGAAAGTAGCATTCATGCGTACGTACGGCTTACCGTCTCCATGAATGGTGCATTTCATTTCTTACCTCTAAATGTTATATACTATTATAAATACATGTATATACTGGATATATATGATATATATGACATCTAAATCATGAATATAATTCTGGATATAATGAAATTTTGACCATGTGAACAACTTGTAATTATAAGAAGTCCATTTTTGACTCAAGTACCAAATATCAACAAAACAACCATTATCAACTTAAATGATTACATAGTGTTTATAACATGGTAATAAGTGATATAAATGGAGTAATAAACTTGAAAAATATTATTAATCAAGTAGAAATTAACTTTAGTTTATTATTCAGGAAATTAAATAACGAACGGGTCAAGTCGGACACGAGGTAAGGGACTTCGTCTCAATCCCCTTTCATTGAGACATATTTTGTTTTATACACAACTTTCTTTTATACAGTATATAAACCCCTTTGAATTTTAATTTCATTCAAAGGAAATATTTTTTTATATGAAGCGTTTTACTAAACAACAAAAAGGAATATTTTTTAACGTAAGCGGTGACAACAACCTTTTTCGGCCGCCGTGGGTATTATTTGATCTTTGGATTCCTTAACAAATCGAAATGTTTTTAAAAGGAAAATAAATACCATATACCCTTTTTAAGTATTTTGGTATTGAAAATGGTTTTTATAATGGTTTTGTTATGTCAATATATTTAAATGATATATTGTGATTGAAATGTGGAAATGTTATCTTTCCTTTATGTTTGTTTTATGGGTTATGAATATGATATGGTTTTTAGGAATTGTTTATGCATACGGGTGGTTTTGTGATAAACCTAGGGCGGGTAATCCCGAGATAGATCTCCAACGCATTGGGTTACATGACAAAGGTAAACATGAATGTTTCTCCTAAGAGATTTAGGGAATATACTGTGATGGGTATTCCAAATGTAACTCCCTACGTAGCTATGATAGCTACAATGTAAGTATCATATGAATGTCACAAGTTTCCTTTATGATTTGTGTTTTCTATGTGTTATTCATAAATCTTATGATTTAATGAGGTATGTTAAAGATCTTATGTTATGTATGAAATGATGAAATAATGTTTTCTTTCTTTGTTTTATAACCCTTACTGAGCTTTTTATGCTCATCCCAAGTTTTGAAATGTTTTTCATAGGACCTAAAGATGAATAGTGTCAATGATGGGATCAAGGAAAAGTTATGCTATCTAAAACATGGGACTAGACATGACTCTTTTTTTCAAGATTTTTTATTTTATGAAAAAATGGATACTAAGTAGAATTGTCTACATGTAATATTCATGTTGTTATGTAAATGTTATGACCTAATTTTCTAAAACTCTAAACCTGAAAAGATCCTCAATGTGAAGTATTCATTTAATTCAATATTATGTAATGTCTAAGGACGGGTCCTTATAGTTGGTATCAAAGTTTGGTTTAGATAAATTTAGGAGTTAGGGAATTGTTAAATTAATATCCATAAATTACTTTATGATAATATTTAAATGATATAGCATTTACAGATTACCATGTTGCTTCACCTAAGATATTTTTGTGTTTAGAATGGTTTTACGTAGAGGAAATAGGGCAACTATGTTGGGACAACATCTGGATGAAGACAACCTTCCAAATAATCAACCTGAGATGGTTAGAATCAGAACAGAACAGTTTGTTGCAGTGATGGCACAGTTGAATTAGGCTATAAATGGTGGTGGTATCCATGCATGAGATCAGCCAGATCAACCACAGAGGAACATGTCAGTAGTGGAGCATTTAATGAGGCAACATCCCCCATCATTTAGAGGATCAACTGACCATGTGCTATAAGAAGGGTGGATTAAAGCCCTGGAGAAATTTTTTGATGTCATGGGGTGTTAAGTACATCAAAAGGTTAGTCTCTCTGTTTACCATTTTGAAAGTGAAGCTGATCAGTGGTGGTCGATGGTGAAAAATATCAGGGATAGTGAGGAGATTGATGCTCTTGATTGGGATGAGTTACAAGGTATGTTCCTTGAGAAATACTTTCCTAAGGAGGTTTGACTTAGGATGGAAAAATAATTCATGGAATTGAGGCAGGAGGATGACTCAGTGGCAGCTTATGAAGAAAAATTCACTCGACTTGCAAGGTATGATCCAAATTTCATATGAGATCTTGATAGTAAAATCAACTATTTTTACTCAGGATTAAAGCAAAATTATCGAAGGGATTTAGCTTCTCGTGAGTTCAAAAGTTATGAAAAACTTTTTCATTGTGAGGAGAAGGTGGAAATGGAGTTTGCTGATGATCCAGTGTTCTTTGAAAAACAACAGAATAAGAGGTTTAGGTGGCGGGAAAAAGGGAAGAACTCTTCAAAAAAGTCTCATGCACTCCTGGAAAAGAATGTTATACCAACAGTTTAAAACCGTTGGTATAGGCTAGAAGACCGTTGGTATAGCCTATACCATTGGTTTTCCAAACCATAGGGTAGTAAGCCGTGAGGAAAGCCCTACACCAACGGTTTGATCTAAAACATTTGTATAGCCCACTATATTTATTGATTTACCAACGGTTGTAGACTAACCGTTGGTATATGTTTGTATAACATTTTTACCAACGGTTTCAAGAAACCGTTGGTATATATTGAATACAAAACACTATACCAACGGTTTTAAAACCGTTGGGATAGTTTTTAAATTTCTCTCAAAGTATACCAACAGTTTAAAACTGTTGGTATTGTGTTTTATCCAGACCTACTGCACAACAGCCCCTCCAGTAGCCCCTCTAGTATACACCTGCATAAAAAATAGCACAAAAACCACATACAAACAAACTTAAAACAACATAAAAAACACCTAAAATAGCACAAAAAAAACACACATAAAACCATCAAACTCTTCCAACCATATCATGTACTAAAATTCCCTATTTCAATCTTCATATGAAAAAAACCATCCAGTAGAGTTAATAACAGTTTCAATAACTCAAACATTATTTACACCCATTTCAATCTTCATATGACAACCACTTTTCCAGTAGTAATTCACCTCACCCCTGCACAACCCCCCCAACCAGAACAGCCCCCCACCTCCCCATAAAATTCTAATAGGCATAATAGTCTAAGAAATACTTATTAGAGTTGAATAAGAGTTTGAAATTGGCTCAAATCCCATTTTTTTTTTCTGATACTAGATTTGGGTATGTAATGATTTGTGCTACATTTTGAATTGAACTTGTATTTTTTATAATATATGGTGAAAAGGTATATTTTTAGGAGTCTCTTCACTTATGACCCCATGAGTGAAACTACCCAAATCATGAAAAAGAGTTTGCGACTATTGTTGATGAGTGTAAATTTCAGTTGTTGTATTCATTTAAAATGATGTCCTTTTGAAACAAAAGAGAGACACTTTGAGTGGTGCCAGTCACACTGTGTCTCAAATTGAGGCAAGGTTGACTTGTACATGTCACAAATGACCCATAGATCATTTTCCTAAATTATCAACAGAATCCGAATGCGTTTGGTCCGTTTTTCGTATGTCAGTTGTTGATTTCACTTAAAATGTTGTCCATTTCAAAGAAGCATGAGACACTTTGAGTGGTGCCGGCCACACCACGCCTCAGATTGAGATGGGGTTGACTCATACACGTCAAAAATGACCCATGAATCATTTTCCTAAATTTTCAATAGAATCCAAAATCATTTGTTCAGTTTTCTGTATGTTAGTTGTTGTTTTCACTTAAAATGATGTCCATTTTAAACAAAAGAGAGACATTTTGAGTGGTTTTAGCCACACCGTGCATCAGATTGAGGAGGGGTTGACTCGTACATGTCAAAAATGACCCATGGATCATTTTCCTAAAATATCAACATAATCCGAATGTGTTTGGTCAGTTTTAAGTATTCCATTTGTTATTTTCACTTAAAATCTGGTCCATTTCAAACAAAAGAGAAACACTTTGAGTGGTGCTGGCCACACCAGCACTCGTATTGAGGAGGGGTTGACTCTTACATGTCACATATGACCCATGGATCATTGTCATAAAGTTTCAACATAATCTGAATGTATTTGGTCAGTTTTCAGTAAGTCAGTTATTGTATTCACTTAAAATGATGTCCTTTTGAAACAAAAGAGAGACACTTTGAGTGGTGCCAGCCACACCGCGCCTCATATTGAGGTGGGGTTGACTCGTACACATAAAAAATTACCCATGGATCATTTTCCTAAAGTATCAACACAATACAAATGCGTTCGACAGGTTTCGACCACCCCACACATGCTTTCAAGCGCACCAAACACATAAAAAACACATATTCAGCCATGTTGTGCAAATCATGCATCCAAACGACATGTCGTCTCCTCATACACCACAAGAATAATAATTAGGGTGTTTTTTTTATGATTTCAAGTAATTATGATGTCATTCGGCATGCATTTGATCGTTAAACGAATGTTTTTACCATTTACGACACGCGGAGTACATTTTCGGCCAACACGGTCATACAACACATCTGATTGACGTACCGTCTAGTCGACCATTTCAAAATTCACCCACCCTTTGTTGTCGTCCGATTTCATGGAATTCCGAGGTCGTTTGGCCGATTTCAACCACCCCACGCACGCTTTTCAAGCACACACATATTCAGCTGTTCCGAATGACGTGTCGTCTTCTCGTACACCTCAAGAATACTAATTAGGGTGTTTTCGTGTGATTTCAAGTCATTCCAATGTCGTTAGACATGAATTTGATCGTTAAACGCATGTTTTGTCCATTTATGACACGCAGAGTGCGTTTTCAGCCAGCGCTGTCACACAACACCTCCGATTGACGTGCTGTCTAGCTGACCATTTCACAATTCACCCACCCTTTATTATCGTCCGATTTAATGGCATTCCTAGGTCGTTCGACCGGTTTTGACCACACCACGCACGCTTTTCAAGCATGCCAAACACCTAAAAAACACATATTCAGCCGTGCCGTGCAAACCGCGCGTCCGAATGACGTGTTGTCTCCTCGTACACCTCACGAATAATAATTAGGGTGTTTTCGTGTGATTTCAAGTCATTATGATGTCGTTCGGCATGCATTTGACCGCAAAACCCATGTTTTGGCCATTTACGACACGCAGAGTGCATTTTCGGCCACCGCGGTCACACGACACCTCCGATTGACATGTCGTCTAGCCGACTATTTCACAATTCACCCACCCTTTGTTCTCGTTCGATTTCATGGCATTCCGAGGTCATTCGGCCGGTTTCGACCACCCCACGCACGCTTTTCAAGCGCACCAAACACCAAAAAAACACATATTCTGTCCTACCGTGTAAACCGCGCATCCGAATGACATGAAATCTCCTCGTACACCTCATGAATAATAATTAGAGTGTTTTCGTGTGATTTCAAGTCATTCCGATGTCGTTCGGCATGCATTTGACCGTTAAACGCGTGTTTTGGCCATTTAAGACACGCAGAGTGAGTCTTTGGCTAGCACGGTCATACGAAACCTCCGATTGAAGTGCCATCTACCCAACCATTTCACAATTCACCCACCCTTTGTTTTTGTCTAATTTCATGGCATTCCGAGGTCGTTCGGCCAGTTTCGACCACCCCACGCACTCTTTTCAAGCACGCCAAACACATATTCAGCCGTGTCGCGCAAACCGCATGTCCGAATGATGTGACGTCTCCTCGTACAACTCACGAATAATAATTAGGGTGTTTTTGTGTGATTTCAAGTCATTCTGATGTCGTTCGACATGCATTTGATCATTAAATGCATGTTTTGGCCATTTACGACACACGGAGTGCATTTTCGGCCAGCGCGGCCACATGACACCTCCGATTGATGTCCTGTCTGGCTGACCATTTCACAATTTACCCACCCTTTGTTGTTGTCCGATTTCATGGAATTCTGAGGTCGTTCGGCCGGTTTTGACCACCCCATGCACGCTTTTCAGGCGCGCCAAACACCTAAAAAACACATATTCAGTCGTGCCGCACGAACCGCGTGTCCGAATGACATGTCATCTCTTAGTAAACCTCACAAATAATAATTAGGGTGTTTTAGTGTGATTTAAAGTCATTTCAATGTCAATCGGCATGCATTTGACCGTTAAATGCATGTTTTGGCCATTTACGACACGCGGAGTGCGTTTTCGGCCAGTGATGTCACATGACACCTCCGATTGATGTGTCGTCTAGCCGATCATTTCAAAATTCACCGACCCTTTGTTGTTGTCCGATTTCATGGAATTCTGAGGTTGTTCGGCCGGTTATGACCACCCCACGCACGCTTTTCAAGCGTGCCAAACACCTAAAAAACACATTTTTAGCCGTGCTATGCAAATCGCACGTCCGAATGATGTGTAGTCTCCTCATACACCTCAAGACTAATAATTAGGGTGTTTTCGTGTGATTTCAAGTCATTCTAATGTCGTTCAACATGCATTTGACCGTAAAACCCATGTTTTGGCCATTTACAACATGCAGATTGCATTTTCAGCCAGCGCGGTTACACGACACCTCCGATTGATGTGCCGTCTGGCCGACCATTTCAAAATTCACCCACCCTTTGTTGTCATCTGATTTCATGGCATTCCGAAGTCATTCGGATGATTTCGACCACCCCACGCACGCTTTTCAAGCACGCCAAACACCTAAAAAATAGATATTGAGCCGTGCTGCGCAAACCACGCGTCCGAATGACGTGACATCTCCTCGTACATCTCAAGAATAATAATTAGGGTATTTTTGTGTGATTTCAAGTCATTATGATGACGTTAGGCATGCATTTGACCGTTAAACGCATGTTTTGGCCATTTACGACACACAAAGTGCGTTTTCGGCTAGCACGGTCACACGACACCTCCGATTGACGTGCCGTCTGACCGAACATTTCACAATTCACCCACCCTTTATTGTCATCCAATTTCATGGCATTCTGAATTCCTTCAGCTGGTTTCGACCACCCCGCGCATGCTTTTAAGTGCACCAAACATCTAAAAAACACATATTCAGCCGTTTCGTACAAACCGCACGTCCGAATGATGTTTCATCTCCTCGTACACCTCCCAAATAATAATTAGGGTGTTTTTGTGTGATTTCAAGTCATTCCAATGTGATTCGGCATGCATTTCACTGTTAAACTCATGTTTTGGCCATTTACGACACGCGGAGTACGTTTTCGGCCAGCGCAGTCACACAACACCTCCGATTGACGTGCCGTCTGGCCGACCAATTTACAATTCACCTACTCTTTGTTTTTGTCCGATTTCATGGAATTCTGAGGTCGTTCGGCCGGTTTTGACCACCCCACGCACGCTTTTAAAGCACACCAAACACCTAAAAAACACATATTCAGCCTTGCCATGAAAACCGCGCGTCCAAATGACGTGCCATCTCCTCGTACACCTCAAGAATAATAATTAGGGTGTTTTCGTGTGTTTTAAAGTCATTCTGATGTTTTTCGGCATGCATTTGACCGTTAAACGCATGTTTTCGGCCAGCACAGTCACACGACACCTCCGATTGATGTGACGTCTGGCCGACCATTTCACAATTCACCCATCCTTTGTTGTCGTCCGATTTCATGGCATTTTGAGGTCGTTCGGCCGGTTTCGACCACCCCACGCATGCTTTTCAAGCGTACCAAACACCTAAAAAACACATATTCAGCCGTGCTGCGCAAACCATGCATCCGAATGACGTTTTGTCTCCTCATACAGCTAACGAATAATAATTAGTGTGTTTTCGTATGATTTGAAGTCATTCCGATGTCGTTCGGCATGCATTTGACCGTTAAACGCATGTTTTGGCCATTTACGACACGCAGAGTACGTTTTCGGCCCGCGCGGTCACATGAAACTTCTGATTGATGTGCTGTCTTGCTGACCATTTCACAATTCACCCACCCTTTGTTGTCATATGATTTCATGGCATTCAGAGGTCGTTCAACTAGTTTTGACCACCCCACGCACGCTTTTCAAGCCCGCCAAACACCTAAAAAACACATATTCATCCATGCCGCCCAAACCATGCGTCCGAATGAAGTGTCGTCTCCTCTTACACCTCAAGAATAATAATTAGGGTTTTTTTGTGTGATTTCAAGTGATTCTAATGTCTTTCGGCATGCATTTGACTGTAAAACCCATGTTTTGGCCATTTACGACACGCGGAGTGAGTTTTCGGCCATCGCGGCCACACGACACCTCTGATTGACGTGCTGTCTGGCTGACCATTTCACAATTCACCCACCCATTGTTGTTATTCGATTTCATGGTATTTTGAGGTCGTTCGGCCGGTTTCGACCACCCCACGCACGCTTTTCAAGTGCGCCAGACACCTAAAAAACACACATTCAGCCGTTTCACGCAAACCGCGCATCCAAATGACGTGTCGTCTCCTCTTAAACCTAAAAAATAATAATTAGGGTGTTTTTGTGTGATTTCAAGTCATTATGACATCATTTGGCATGCATTTGACCGTTAAAAGAATGTTTTGGCCATTTACGACATGCAGAGAGCGTTTTTGGCCAGCGCAGTCACATGAAATTTCTGATTGATATGTCGTTTGGCCGACCATTTCAAAATTCCCCCACCCTTTGTTGTCGTTCGATTTCACAACATTCTAAGGTCGTTCGCCCAGTTTCAACCACACCACACACACTTTTCAAGCGCGCTAAACACCTAAAAAACACATATTTAGCCGTTCCATGAAAACCGCACGTCCAAATGATGCTTCGTATCCTCGTAAAACTCACGAATAATAATTAGGGTGTTTTATTTTGATTTAAAGTCATTACGATGTCGTTCGGCATGCATTTGACCGTTAAACGCATGTTTTGGCCATTTACGACACACAGAGTGTTTTTTCAGCCAGCGCGGTCACATGACACCTCCGATTGATGTGTTTTCTAGCTGAACATTTCACAATTTACCCAACCTTTGTTACTGTCTGATTTCATGGCATTCTGAGGCCGTTCGTCCGGTTTCGACCACCCCACGCATGCTTTTCAAGCGTGCCAAACACCTAAAAAACACATATTCAGCCGTGTCGTGCAAACCGCGTGTCCGAATGATGTGTCGTCTCCTCATACACCTCAAGAATAATAATTAGGGTATTTTTGTGTGATTTGAAGTCATTCCGATGTTGTTTGGAATGCATTTGACCGTTAAACGCATGTTTTGGCCATTTATGACATGTGGAGTGCGTTTTTGGCCAGTGCGGTCATACGACACCTATGATTGATGTGCCGTCAGGCCGACCATTTCACAATTCACCAACCCTTTGTTTTAGTCTGATTTCATGCTATTCCGAGGTCGTTCGGCCGGTTTCAACCACCCCACGCACGCTTTTCAAGCGCGCCAAAAACCTAAAAAACACATATTCAACTATGTCATGAAAACCGTGCGTCTGAATGACATGTTGTCTCCTAGTACACCTCATTAATAATAATTAGGGTGTTTTCATGTGATTTCAAGTCATTCTGATGTCATTTGGCATGCATTTGACCGTAAAACCCTTGTTTTGGCCATTTACGACACACAGAGTGCATTTTCAGCCAGCGCGATCACACGAAACCTCCGATTGATGTGCCGTCTATCCGAACATTTCAAAATTCACCCACCCTTTGTTGTGGTTTGTTTTGTTGGCATTCTGAGGTCATTCGGCTGGTTTCAACCACCCCACACACGCTTTTCAAGCACGCCAAACACCTAAAAAACACATATTCAGCCATTCCGTGCAAACCGCATGTCCGAATGATGTATCGTCTCCTTGTACACCTCACGAATAATAATTAGGGTGTTTTCATGTGATTTAAAGTCATTCTGATGTCATTCGGCATGAATTTGACCGTTAAACGCCTGTTTTTTCCATTTACGACACGTGAAGTGCATTTTCGGCCAGAGCGGTCACACGACAACTGCGATTGACATGCCGTCTGGCCGAACATTTCAAAATTCACCCATCCTTTGTTGTCATCTGATTTCATGGTATTCTGAGGTTGTTCGTCTGGTTTTGACCACCCCACGCACGCTTTTTAAGCGCGCCAAACACCTAACAAACACATATTCAGCTGTGCCGCGCAAACCGCATGTCCGAATGACATGCTGTCTCCTCGTACACCTCAAGAATAATAATTAGGGTGTTTTCATGTGATTTAAAGTCATTACAATGTGGTTCAGAATGCATTTGACCATAAAACCCATTTTTTGTCCATTTACGACACGCAGAGTGCGTTTTCATCCAGCGCGGTCACACGACACCTCCGATTGACGTGCCGTCTGGCCGACCATTTCTCAATTCACCCACCCTTTGTTGTCGTCTGATTTCATGGCATGATAAGGTAATTCGGCTGGTTTTGAACACCCAACACATGCTTTTCAAGCGCTCCAAACAACTAAAAAACACATATTCAGCCATACCGCGCAAACCGCACATCCGAATGCATTTGTTCAGTTTTAGGTATGTCAGTTGTTGTTTTCACTTAAAATATTGTCCATTTCAAATAAAAGTGAGACAGTTTGAGTGGTGCCAGCCACACTATCCCTTGGATTGAGGCGGGGTTGACTTGTACTCATCACATATGACCCATGGATTATTGTCTTAAAGTTTCAATAGAATCTGAATGCCTTTGGTTGGTTTTACGTATGTCAGTTGTTGTATTCACTTAAAATGATGTCCTTTTGAAACAAAAGAGATACTTTGAGTGGTTCTGGCCACACCGCGCCTCAGATTGAGGTTAGGTTGACTCATACACGTCAAAAATGACCCATGGATCGTTGTGTTGAAGTATCAACACAATCCGAATATGTTTGGTTGGTTTTCTGTATTCCAGTTGTTGTTTTCACTTAAAATGTTTTCCATTTCAAATAAAAGTGAGACACTTTGAGTGGTGCCAACAACACCATGCCACAGATTGAGGCAGGGTTCACTCGTACACGTCACAAATGACCATGGATTGTTTTCCTAAAGTATCAACACAATTCGAATGCATTTGGTCGGTTTCCCATATGCCAGTTGTTTTTTACTTAAAAAATTATCCATTTTAAACAAAAGAAAAACACTTTGAGTGGTACCGGCCACACCGTGCCTCAGATTGAGGCAGGTGGGGGGGATGTCCGGGGGGGCTGTCCGGGGTCCAGGGAGGAGGGTGGGGGGGCTGTCCAGGGTCTAGGAAGGAGGGTGGGTAATGTATCTAAAACTCTATCTAGGTATCATACATTGAATTCTAACAGGACTGTGAACCGCCACAGGGTGTCATCCTGGAGCAGGGCCAAATCACAACATTACTACAGCGTGATCGCGGCGTGACCGTGGCGTGACCACGGTGTGACCGCAGCGTGATGGCGGCGTGACCGCAGAGTGACCGCGGCGTGTTGGCCCGGTCCAGCGACATCCGCGGGGCAGCATCTTCCGACCAGAATTCCAAATAAATCCTATGTAGTTGTCCTTCACATTATAGAAACTGATCTTATGTTATAAACAATAGAATCTTGATTCAGGATTGTGGTATGATAAAGATATATATTTTATATTCATTGTTTTTAAATGTGGTACTAGGTAGTTGAAACTACTAATTGAGAGTCAAATTATCACACCCTAAACTATCACTGTGAGTTTTCGTAGACAGCGCACCTCCATTGGAGGGGTTTTATTATAAAAATATGACTTTATTTATCAAATGAAACAATTATATTAAAGAAAACTTATTCAAGATACACAATTAAATATAATTAATAAGAATTAAGAAAGAATCTAAATTCAATTTAAAGCATTCTTAAATTAAAGAGGCTTCCATATTTGGTCAGAAATAAAGAGTTATACTAAATTCAAAAATATCCATACCAGAGTGAAAAACCAGGTTCAAAAATAAAGAGTTATACAGAATTCAAAAATGTAATGGATCAATCTGCCCCTGATCACCATCACCATCACCACTGTCATCATCGGCCTCATCCTCGTCGCCATCTCTATCCTCATCATCATCCTCGTCATCGTCCCCATGCTCATCCTCAGCCCCATCCTCGCCCTCGACTCCATCCTCGCCCTCGGCCCCATCCTCACCCTCGTCCTTATCCTCATCCTTTCCCTCATCCTCTTCAGCATCCTCATCATCACCAGGAACGTCATCATCTTGACCGCCACTAGAACTTCCACCTGGTTCATTGGATAATGCACCCATCGATGACATATATGTCTGACAAGCTGCGCTGGCCTTTGGTGGAAGTGATGAAGATAAAGATTTCATCAGTTCATAAATTCTTTGTCCCTTATTTGAACTTGTACTTCCAACTCTGTGACCCTTTTATCAGACTGTATTTCATGCTCCTTGACCTATTCCAACTCATTGGTACTAGAATGGATACCTAGAGAGAACCAATACCTCATCTGGACTATATTCTTACCAGGTCGGCAGCGTACTCGACCAGAGTGCTCATCTCCCAAAACCTGATATAAATAATCATGTGGCCCTAAATTGTTAGGCTCCTAGGAATCAAGGGACTCTAAATCATCCTATTAAAAATATTAATAGATTATTAAATTTCAAAATAGATATTAAACTTTAAAATAAAAAAATTAAAACTTACAATCTTTTCTTGTGTCGGTTCATTAACCGCAGTTCCATATTTTTTCCTTCTACTCGAGCAAAACAATTTTTCTCGAGGGATACGTCCTTCGATATTCAATTTTTTCTTCTATAATGAAATTGAAATAGTATAAAGTGCAAGTATAATCATATATTTAATATTCAATAAATCACATAATTTTAGTAGGAAACAATAAAAAGGGCAAGTCCTAAAGAAAAATTATAAACAACTATATCGTACCAGCTGCCTCTCATGATCTGACATAGTAGTGTGACCCAAAGTGTGGAGGTATTGCTTTGAATCAATGTTTTTTTTGTTTTTTTCAAAAGATTCCAAAATAATTTTTAATAATAAATTAGATAATATTAATGAAAAATGTGAAAACTGTCATTTAAATACATCAAATGGGATTAATACCTTAAATTTGGCAGTCACCCAATGGGTAATCATTTGGTGATATCTCTCTATCGGTCAGTCATCCACGATAGGTAATATCTCCAACTCCATGCCCGCTCTATCACCCCATCTAACATAAAACTCATGCTTATAATCTCTCCAAATCTCTCTTAGCTCTTTTAAACGCGCTGTTTGTGCACCTTCGCCATTAGGGAAGTTATACCGAAGATGAAACCCAATAGATTAATTCATATAAATACAAAAAATACTACATTAAATCTAATAGATTTTTACCCATATTTGTGCCCACACATTATCCTTGACTTTGTGTGGTTGATGTCTCCAAGAGAGAGGGCTGACCAGAATGATGTCGGAGTATTTGGATAACGTCGCCAAAAAACCCTGAAATTACTGCCCAGATTTATCAATCATCTGTCCATCATCATTGTATTCAACCATCAACTATGTCTGACGATTCCATACTGCACGCAAGCGAGTACGCCCCTCCCCCACCTCCTATCAGTAGATGAATCTGTTATTAAAAAAAAATATCAGTACAAGTTATAACAAAAATAAATTTTGGTATAATTTTTTTTAGAATTATATAAATATACCTATGGTAGTCAGATCAATGGGCGTCACTGGATGTGCAGAAGCTGAAGGAATATCCTATACAGGTGGAGTGTCCCTCAGTGTACACTCCTCAGCCACATACTGTGTCGGAGTAGGAGTTGAAGAAGGTGGAATATAATAGCTAGGAGATGATGAAATAGAAGCAGAAGATGATGGCACAGACGTCTGGCAAACTAGTAGTGTAAACATCGGAGGCCTAAATATCCCATGTGTCCCTAAAGACACACTAGGATCAAAATGGGGCGTAGAAGATACGTCTGTGGTAGGGTTATAGTCCAATCATGTATGACTAGTGGATCGTCTAACTCTTGCACCACAAGCTCTCGTACCACCGGCCTTAGTACCAGGACCACCAGATGATTGTCTAACTCTAACACCACCCCCTCCCACCACCAGCCTCTGTACTAGGAACAATATCAGTCTCCTCATCAGATATCTCTCATCTAGGGGGTGGATCCTGAAAAAAAAATTAACACAAAAGTAAAAACATGATATTATAAGTTATTGAAATATATATATTTGAAATAAAAAACTCACAATAGGGATGAGTGGAGGAACGCCCATCTGTGTCATGCAACAATTGTTTTTTGTCATCTTTTTCCACCACCTCTCTTCAATGGGTGTCATTTACTACAATGAAAACAAATATGGAAGTAATTAGAAACGGATAACTAATGTGTAACCCAAAAAACAAAATATAGAAAAACCATTCTGATAAAAAAAAACATAAAGAAACAGAAGATTTATGGTGGGTTGAAGGTAAGTACTAGGATACACACTCTGAATGATGTTGGTGAAACATGTAGGTGAGAACACGACTGTATGATTCTATATATTTCCCACCACAACTTTGGGTTCACAATCAACTCTGAAAATTGAGCTATTGGAGTCATCATAAGTAATAAACAAATTGCTTCCAATTGCAGTAGGGATAGCGTCAAATTAATCATCACCATCATCAAAAACATGTCGGGGATTTACATCAATAATTACACCGAATTTAGGATAATGATGATCTTTGACATAAAAAACTTGTTTCACTATTGATGCCAATACATATGGTTCATAGGTGTCAAGAGTGCGAGTCATGTAAATAATTCGAAATCCATAATCATCAATAAAGGTGCCTTTCCTTGTCATTGAATCAAACCATTGAAATTTCATCATCGTGACTCGACCATGTGAGTAATAATCCAAAATTATTATTTTCTCCACGACTCCATAATAAGCTACATTTTCAGAACGAGGTCTATTATTCGATGAACTGGCATAACAGTCTGTTGTGGTATTTAGCATAACACCATCATGTTGTGTTCTCATATTTCTTGCTCGTTCAGTGATAATAAATTTGTATCCATTGATCACAAGTGATTTACAAGCACAAATCATGGTATTAGGACCAAAATCCAAAGCTCTTATTTCCTTAGAAACAGATTCTGCAGGCAAACTCGATACCTGAAATATAAAAAAATAGTAAACTTAATTAAATAATATTTTTATTTAGTTATTATAGAAATATTTTTACCTTCAATTTCAACCAAGAAGAAAACCCTTTTCTATGAAAAGTCTCTTTCCTTCTCAAAGATAAAGAACAATGCTTTCTATATATCAATTCTTTATGTTCCCTATAGATAAAAATAATAATAGTTTAAAAAATATTTAAAATGAAAAGAGATAAGATAATAGATACATGTACAATTTACTTACTTGATATACTCATCGAACAAATCATAATTGAACAACACTATGCGATGTGCCATCTCTTGCTCTTCAAGGCTTAATGTCATCAATGTATATGATCCCGAAATTCCTCCTGTCTGAGGAAGTGATGGAAAACTGGGTTCAATTATCCCATACTGTTCTTTTTCATTTCTCATTGGTCTGTTTATTCTCGTAGTAAGATTAGACAAATACATTGAGCAGAAATCCATACATTCTTGACCCAAGTAACCGTTCACAATAGAACCTTTGGGATAATTCCTGTTCCGAACATATGATTTCAATGTGCACATGTTTCTTTCAGTTGGATACATCCAACAGAAAGAAATGGATCCTCCAAGAAGTATTTCGGTCAGAAGATGGACAGTCAGATGCAACATGCATGTAAAAAATTATTGAGGGAATATTTTCTCTAACTCAAACAAAATTAATCGTGTCTCTACCAACAATTTTTGCAAGAAGGATTTGAAAAACCTCTTAGCACAAAGATCTATAAACAAATATTACAACCGAATAACTAAGACTCTTAAATTATTGGACAAGAGATGACAGATTGCTATTGGAATCAACTCATGCAAAAGGATGTGATAATCATGAGTCTTCAAAGATTTCATCTTCAACTCTTTTCTATTGAACCGTTTTGATATATTGCTTTAATATCCATCAGGAACTTTAATAGTCTCTAGCACTTCCAGAAATTGATTTTTTTCAGCAGGTGTCATCACATAAGAAGCACATGGAACTTGCCATTTATTTTCACTGATACAGACAGGATGCAATTCTGGTCTGATCCCCCAATCTACCAAGTGATACCGAGATCGTAAATCATCTTTTTTCTTCCCCTTGAAATTTAGAAGAATCGAAAGCAATATTTCACATATATTCTTTTCAATGTTCATTACGTCTAAGAAATGACATAACAAGTTGGTTGACCAATACGACAACTCAAAGAATATAATCTTCTTATTCCAATTGTAACAGGTATCCTTGGAAACATTTTCCCTCTTTCTAGATTTAATTACACCCTTCCCAAATGAATAACTGGAATATTTCAATTAATTAAGCACATCATTTCTCGACATACGCTAAGGTGGATCGTCAGTCTCCATGGTATTTCCAAATCTTCAACGATTGTTTCTCTATGGATGGTTCATTGGAAAGAATTGTCAATGTCCCATAAAACTAAAACTACGACGATATTTCAGTCTTCTTGATCGAGTATTATTCATACAAATAGGACATGACAATTTTCCTTTTGTGCTCCATCCAAAAATCATTTCATAAGCATGAAAATCATTGATCATCCACATAAGCGTAGCACGCATCTGAAATATGTCTTTCAAACAGGCATCGTATGTGGGCACACCCACATCCCAAAGAATTTTCAACTCTTTTATTAAATGTTGCATGTATACATCTATATCATTTCCAGGATCAGAAGGGCCAAATATCAGTATACTCATGAAAGTGTAAGGATTTTTCAAACACAACCATGGGGGAAGGTTATAAATGTGTATGAAAACCAGCTATGTGCCGTGCGAAGTAAGCATATGCCCAAATGGATTAAAACCGTCACATGAAAGACCCAGTATCACATTACGCACATCAACTGCAAATTCAGGATATCGAGCATCAAATCTATGTCATGAAAATCCATCTGTAGGGTGAACCAACTCTTCATTATTATTTTTTCTCTTGGGGTCATTCCATCGCATTTTTACTGATATTTCATCAAACATGAAAAGGTTCTATAATATAGGGATCAATGGAAAGTGCCACATTACTTTTTGTGGCACATGAGATGGTGTTCCATCATCTTTTGGCTTCCATCAGGAGGTTCCACATTTGATACAATCATTTCTTTTAACAGTTTCCTCCCAAAATAAGCTGCAATCATTCAGGAAAGCATGATTTTTTTTGAGAATCCAAGTTCATCAACTAACTTCCATGCCATATAGTGGTTTAAGGGAATATATACATCATCTGGAAGTAATTCCTTCAAGAAGGAAAGAATGTAATCAATTGTAGTTTTTGAAATCCCATACATAGTTTTCCCATGAAACAATCAGATTAAAAATTCCAACTTTTTCATTTTACCACATTGATGATATACTGGAGTCGTCGCAGCATCATTCAATTTTTTCACCCTATCAACATCATCATTTTCATTGGACGCATCATGTGTGCTTGTATTGAAATCTTGTTGGCTGGACATCCTTTCCTTCTTATGATGACGAATAAATGGAAACCGATCATATATCAAACTCTACAATTCAGTCCTATCATTTGGATCATCAACATTTTGAGATTCCATTTTCTCTCCATTGTGATACCACACATAATAGTTTGTTTGGAAACCATATTTGGTTATATGATAGAAAACTGCTTCATGACTCAACCAAGGTCTTCCAACACAATTAGAACATGGTTAGTGTATGTGACCACTATCTGAAGCCTTGTCAAATGAAAAATCTAAAAAGATGTTCAAATTATTTTGAAAATCGGTTGAAATATGATCAGTTTCGTACATCCAACTTCTATCCATTCTGTAAAAAATTTCAATAAGACATTTCAAAGCAATTCAATAATATTGAAGTTCAATCAAAAAAATATTTAGGTAAATGACAATTGTTTACTTTAAATAAAAGCATAACTGACACATTACTCTATATGAGAATCATATTAAGAAATACAACAAAATAAACTGTATATAAAAAAATAAGATATAGAATTTATAATTCCTATATTCAGGAATTTACCAGTAAGATATTGGAAGTGGATCAAGGAATACATAATCCTTAAGAGTCTTTTTGGGAGTACATGAGTTTTATACTTTAACTTATTCAGGGAGATCAGGATGAAGAGTAGGATGAGTATCACATCAAAAGTTGTTATGGCCTCATCAAGTTTCACCTTAACCATGGATTAAAGGATCCTAGGTTTGGGGCCATAGATCATAGGTTGGTAGGGTGTATTCATTTAACCAGTGTTCTAGTTTATTTTAAGGTGAGGTGAGTTAGAAGCCATGTTAGGCATGTCATTAGAACATGGGTACTTCCATTTAACCATGTAGTCTTGAATTTCAGGGATGAAAGTGTTTTGACTGAGCTAATTACTACCTACTCTATAGTATGGACAACACATCATGTGGGAATACCCATGAAACAAAACCATGTGTAAATGGGACATTTTCAGCACCCAATTTGGCCAAACATACTTTTCACCATAAGGGATTGGCCATGCATATTTACATGGATAACCAACTCATGTACTATGTGTACATTCCCATGTACATTCCCAAGACACTAGATTATCGTAGACACCATGTTAACCGTTATACACACCATGTGAAACCTTATACCATATCATCATTATTACAACCATTAATAACAACTTATTAAACAACATCACTTGTTAAAGATAATCAAATTGAACATAAATCAATAATAATATTGGATATATCAAGTAAAATGAAGTCATACTATCTTGCATCCTAAATGACCACCCACAACCATGATTAATGACCACAAATCTCCCCTTTCAGCCAAATCAAAAGTGAAAACAAAAACACATAGTTTCAGAAAGCAACTTCATTTGTGTGAAGAACAATAATACCATGGTCCTCTTGATATTTGAACCACACAGTCATGATTTTTGAGATGAACTTGTATCCATGAAACCATATGAGAAACATTATTCAATACATGTGTTTTTCTGATTTTCCCAAGCATTTTGAGGAACCCCAAATCAGTGAAAATGGTCATTGTGTTTTAAAAAGGTGATTGAATAACTCATGTATGATGTCAAAGGAAAAATGATTAATGGTTATATCAGGAAAACTAATATTCATTAATATTGCGAATTTGAAATTCTGTGAATTAGTTTCATGAAGAAGGAAGAAGTACTACACGGGAAAATGATAGGTCCCACTGAGAGTTCCTTTTGTAGATATTTTATTGATAAAGAACATTGGATTGTACGGTTAAGTATTTATTATTTATTCTGTAAAGAATAATTAGGGACCACATACTATTTTTCAAAGTTCAAGAAGATACTCCATATGTTCTATTGTGTGAAGGATAAGTGAAAAGTGTGTCATTTTATATATATATATAGATTTTGATAGAAACATGATACATACTTGTTATGTAATACACATAGTGTACAAAAATTAAGATGAATAAGATCTTCATGTTTGACATGATCTTAATTAAAGGAATGATTTTCATGAAATACTATGAATAAATATGACAAACAATTTCTTATGAGTTCATATACATGAAGCTGTAATATTTGAAGCATTGAGATTAAAAAAAACTATGAATATTTAAAATTAGAACACAAGAAAGAGACAACATGACCTTATAAATGTATATGTGCAATGAAAACATTAATTAGACAATGTGTACACCGATGTAGTGATTTGAGTACACAATTCTTGGATTTAGTGATTTGAGTACACATGGAGTAGTGAATCATAAAATTTTCCAAAAACCCTAGAAATAGGGAATAACGATATCCTTGAGAATATAAGGATATCCTTGAGAAGAGGTGAAAGGATATCCTTGAGAAGAGGTGGAAGGAGTCTAACATGGCAGCTGATCTGATGGAAGAGGTGCACCTGTGATGGGGCTTCTCAAGGGCTTCTAGGAGTCGGGAATCACTTCTGGGAGAGTCACACACCTTCTGCAATCTACTTTTGGAATCGGGGGGGGGGGGGGGTGGGGGGAGGTGGGGGGGAGGTGTGGGGGGGGGGTCACCTACCTTATCCCAAATTGGGTTTTTTTCCAACGGTTATTAAAAACCATTGGTAAAACAATGCTTTCCTAATGGTTTGATGAAACCATTGGGAAAACTCATCTAAACTCCATCTTTACCAACGGTTCTCATGAACTGTTGGTAAAGAACAATTCTTTCCCAACGGTTTGATGAAACCATTGGGAAAAATCATCTAAATTCCATCTTTACCAACAGTTCATGCAAACTGTTGGTAAATAACACCTATACCAACGGTTCAAAAGAACCGTTGGTATACAAGTGTTGGGAAAAAAATGATTTCCAGCAGTGATGGTAAGAAACTTAAGTTTACAATTTGTAAAAATTGGGGTAAAAATCATGCTGAGGAATGTATTTTAAATTATGGTAAGTGATACCGATGCGGTAAAATGGGATATAAGTCTTGTAATTTCACTGAAAAAGATCAAGTTAATGGTAAGACAAAATATTATTTACAGTCAGTAAAATGTTTTAAGTGCAATGAAATGGGTCATTATGCAAATGAGTGTGCAACGAAGAACTAAACTGAGTTAAAGAAGCTAGACTACAAGCAAAAAGGGGTGGTGAAATCCTTTGCAACTACTTCAGTAGATGTTGGGACATCAAATAAAGTAGTATCAGGTACATTGTTTGTTTGTTCAGATTATGCCAATGTGTTGTTTGATTCAGGGTCTACACATTCGTTCATTTCTGAGAAGTTTTCTAGTAAATTAGGAATTCCATATCAAGATATGAATCCTAAAATTATGGTAAAAATATCTGGAGGAAATGTTGAGACAAAAAGAAAACATAAGAACCTTCCTGTCCTTGTGTGCAGAAAGAATCTACTTGAAAAACTTATTGTTTTTCCTCTAGTAGAGTTTGATGTTATTTTGGGTATAGATTGGCTTTCTGTTTATCATGCTAATATTGAATGCAGAGCTAAAGAGGTTTTTTTTAGAAAGATTTTCAGTTTTTGTACAAGAATGAACCCTTTATTTTGATAACATATCAGGAAGATGAGAAACTAGTAAATGATGTAAATGAATGTTACCTTGCACATATTGTTGAAAACAAAGGAACTGTTCTGATTAATGATGTGCCAGTGGTAAATGAGTACCTTGATGTTTTTTCCTGATGAATTTCCTGGTATTATACCTAATTGGAAAGTTGAATAACCGTTGAATTAGTTCCTGATGCTAAGCCAATTTCAAAATCCCCTTATCGAATGACTCAAATTGAACTTTTAGAGTTAAAGGAGAAATTTCAAGAGTTATTAGATAAAGGTTTCATTTGACCTAGAACATCACCATGGGGTGCTCCTTTCTTGTTTGTTAAATATAAATATGGTTCAATGAGAATTTGCATTGATTATAGAGAATTGAATAACATCACTGTTAAGAACAAGTATCCTTTGACTCATATCGATGATTTGTTTGATCATCTCCTGGGAGAAAAATATTTTTCAAAGATTGATTTGAGGTCGGGGTACCATTTGTTGAAAGTAAAGGAAGTAGACATTCTGAAGACCGCATTTCATACTAGATATGGACATTATGAATTTGTAGTTATGCCTTTTGGTTTAACTAATGCACCTGCTGTATTCATGGATATGATGAATAGAATTTTCTGTGAGTTCTTGGATAAGTTTGTGGTTGTGTTCATTGATGATATTTTGGTTTATTCTAAATGTAAAGAGGAGAATGAAAGTCATTTAAGGGTTTTCTTTCAAACCCTAAAAGAAAAGAAACTATTTGGGAAGTTCAACAAGTGTGAATTTTGGTTACATCAAATTTATTTCCTTGGTCACATTGTTTCAAAAAATG
Organism: Viscum album; assembly: GCA_963277665.1. Lineage (NCBI taxonomy): Eukaryota > Viridiplantae > Streptophyta > Magnoliopsida > Santalales > Viscaceae > Viscum > Viscum album. The sequence goes on from OY728136.1 coordinate 618,408,055, forward strand.
GCATAACTGTTGATCCTACTAAAACAAAGGTTGTTGAAGAATGGACAAGACCCACAAATATAACCGAGATTCATAGTTTTCTTGGTTTGTAAGGTTATTACTGGAGGTTTGTTGAAAAATTTTCATGGTTATCTTGTCCACTGAATAAGTAAACTTGAAAAGGTGTTAAGTTCATTTGTACAAAAGAATGTGATGATTTTTTTCAGAAATTGAAAAGAAGATTGGTGAATTATCTAGTTTTGGCACTACCTTCCAGAAATGGTGAGTTTATTATTTACAGCGATGCTTCGTTGAATGGACTTGGTTGTGTCCTTATGCATAATGATCAGGTAATTTCTTACGCTACACGTCAGTTGAAACCACATGAGTTAAATTACCCTACATATTATTTGGAATTAGCTATTGTTGTTTTTTATTTAAAAATATGGAGGCATCATTTGTATGGAGTAAAATATGAAATATATATTAACCAAAAAAGTTTGAAGTATATATTCACTCAGAAAGAATTGAACATGATACAGAGGAGATGGTTGGAATTAATCAAGGATTTTGATTTCATGATCCTTTACCATCCGGTAAAATAAAATAAAGTGGCTGATGCTTTGAGTTGAAAAAGTAACGCTTCATTAACCATGATACATTTGGAACGAGATCCTTTGGTTTTTGATTTGATAAACTTTGGCATAGAAGTTGTTGGTGCAGGAACTTCATCTGTTTTGTTTTAGGTGTCAGTGAAATCATCTATATCAGACAGAATTAAGCAAGTGTAGAAGAAAGACAGTGAGTTATAGAAAAAGGTAGAGTTGGTTCAGAAGGGTAAGTTGCCTAATTTTAACAATGATAATGATTGTTTTTTGAGGTTTGGGAAAAGATTATGCATGCCTTGTGATTCACAGTTGAAGAATGAGTTGTTATGTAAAGCTCATAGTTCCCCATTTTCAATTCATACTGGTAGTACTAATATGTACAGAGATCTTCGGAAGTATTACTGGTGGGATGGAATAAAAAGATATATTTCTGATTTTACTGTGAAGTGTTTGACTTGTCAGCAGGTTAAAGTAGAGCGATAGTTACTAAAAGGGATGCTTCAGTCTTTACTGGTGCCAGAGTGGAAATGGGAAAATATATCCATGGACTTCATTGTGGGATTACCAAATACATTTAGAGGTAACAATGCAATCTGGGTTATTTTTGACTGGTTGACTAAATCTACTCATTTTATTCTTATTCGAGATACTTTGTCTCTGGATCAACTTTCTCAGTTTTATGTTAAAGAGATAGTCAGGTTGCATGGTGTTCCCCTCTCCATTATATCTGATCGTGGTCCTAGGTTTACTTTTAACTTTTGGAAAGTCCTTCATAAGTTATTGGGTACTAAATTAAATTTTAGTACAACTTTTTACTTGCAATCAGATTGGAAGTCAGAACGAACCATTCAAACCTTGGAGGATATGCTACGTGATTGTTCACTGGATTACCTGGGAAGTTGGGACCAACATCTTTATTTGGTTGAATTTTCATATAATAATAGTTTTCATTCTAGTATATAGATGGCTCCATTTGAAGCATTATATGGGAAGCGGTGTCGAACTCTAGTATTTTGGGATGAAGCAGGGGAAAGGAAGTTGATGGGACTAGAATTGGTAGAAGAGATAATAGAAAAAGTTCAGTTGATTCAGAAGCACATGAGAGCATCTCAGAGCAGGTAGAAAAGTTATGCTGATAACCGGAGGAAGGATCTCTCTTTAGAGGTTGGTGATCGTGTCTTTCTCAAAGTTTCTCCATGGAAAAGTGTGATGCGTTTTGGTAAGAAGAGAAAGTTGAGTCTGAGGTTCATTGGACCATATGAAATCCTGTAGAAAGTTGGATCAATTGCGTACAAAGTGGATTTACCCCTAATTTTATCCCAAGTACACAATTTTTTTCATGTTTCAATGTTGAGAAAGTAAATTCCAGATCCATCTCATGATTTAAGTCGAGAGGTAGTTCAGTTGGAAGAGAATCTCTCTTATGAGGAATAACCAGTCCAAATTATTGACCGTAGAGAGAAAGTGTTGCGGAATAAGGTAATTCACCAGGTAAAGGTTTTGTGGAAAAACCATATGTCTGAAGAGGCAACGTGGGAATCTGAAAATTATATAAGGGATGAATACCCCCACTTATTTGATAAGTGAATAAAATTACGAGGATGCAATTCCCAAAAGGGGGTAGGATGTAACATCCCAGGTAAATAAAGAACAAGAAATTTTCCATAATTATTCATATTTTTGAATTAAATATTAATTTTACTTTAATGGGGTTGCTATGTTTGATGGAACACCCAATACACAAGAATGGATTTCTTTGAAATCTTTCATTGCACACGAATAATATAATAATATTATTTTAAATGGTAGTTAACGCCTAGCCATTGTATTGATGAGAATGGATAGAAATAACTTCAATATGATTATACATGTTTGTTAAATGTTTTTACATTTATCGAATAAAAGTTAGAGGCTTAAAATGTGATTGAATCTAAATTTAAGCATAATTTACCTTAAATGGTCGATTTACCGCTTTTTTGTTGGAGAAAACTATTTAAATAAAGTTTTTGTCACTTTTATATGTTCTATTTGACAAAATAATTTTTTTTATATTCAGGACATCAAAATTTACTTTGGGTAAATTATTGGTATTTTTTTGATAAAATTCATTTTTTAATGAATAATAAAAAATACAGTATTTTAATTCAAAAGTGCCTTTTAATATAATTTATTTATTTGGTTAAATTATATTTTTAATTGGTTTTAAAGTGTAATTATATTATGTTTTTACCAGTTAATCCAATGTTGGTCATTGGAATTAATTTCACTTTGAAATTGGACATAAACAAGTATCAATCTTTTGATAGTTCTTGTTTCTTAAAAACACGCTATTTGTTTTGATAATGAGAATTAATTTTAAATTAATTAATCCAACTTCTATGTTTTAAATTTGGTAAAATAGACATCATTTTTGAATTCATAATATCAAATATATCTTGGGCTGAATTTTTGGTATTTTTCTGAAAAACTTCAATTTTTGATGAATAGTGAAACCACTAAGTCGTAGTTAAAAAAACTAACTTTTTCATTTAAATGAAATTTTACCGATTTTTTGGATTGAATTTAGAAAATAAAACATACATGGTTGTTATTAGAAAGTAAAATGTGGTTCAATAAGATGAAAATAATTTTTGGTGAATAGTAACTTTTGACTTTTATTTACCGCGGATAAATGTAAATAGGGCAATTCAAGGTAAAAATAATATAATAATAATAAAAAATTACCTTAACACTTTCCTAACCTTATTGTATGAGTCATGTAATATTCATGTTGTTATGTAAATGTTATGACCTAATTCTCTAAAACTCTAAACCTGAAAAGATCCTCAATGTGAATTATTCATTTAATTCAAGATTATGTAATGTTTAAGGCCGAGTCCTTATATTTATATATATGATTATATATTATAAAAATAAATAAATAAATAAATAAATAAATATATAAACAAATTTCTAAATAATTATAAATGTATATTTTAAAATATAATTCATCTGAAAATAAAAAAATATTCTCAAAATCATTTTTATAATTTATATAACAAAAAAATACCAAATTTATATTAACCAATAAGAATATTTAATAACACATTTAAAGGCATTAAAAAATTTATATATAAAAATAATATATTAACATTTTATTTAAATAATTATATAAATATATAAATTAACATATATTTATTTATGTTCAATTATATTAATATAAGTAGATAGATGTAATTATATATATATATATATATTAATATTATTATTAGTGGTGTGACGTGAAACCTGTTTGATATTTCCTGAAAAACTTGCGGCGTGACAAAAAAATAAAATAGTGAGAAAATGGGGGTTATTATATGTAAGCATATGTATGTATGTGTGTGTGTGTGTGTAAGTTTCTATGTATGTACATGTGCATATATGTATGTATGCGTGTGTGTGTGTGTGGGTGTGTGTTTTTCCCATGTATGTGTATGTATATGTATGTGTATGTTTGTGTATGTGTATGTTTGTGTATGTATGTTTATATGTGTATGTATATGTATGTGTATGTTTGTGTATGTATGTATATGTATGTGTGTGTCTCTCTGTATATGTGTATCTGTGTGCGTGTATGTGTGAAGGAATATTTGTGTATATGTATGTATGAAAGTGTATGTGTATGGATATGTATGTATGTGTATGCATGCATGTGTATGTAGAAATATGCATGCGTACATGTATGTATGTTTGTGTATGTGTATGTGTATGTATGCATGCATGTATGTCAATGTTCTGGCTGCAACAGAAGCACTTATTGGGTATAACCAACTTGATTTTTTATCATGATCAGTGAATAATCCGAGTTATACATGACAAAGAACATCATGGCCAATAAAATTAAAGTGAAGATTAATTGACTTATGAATTCCATGACCAAGAAGGAAGGATCTTCACATATAATTCACAATTAATTTATAGATATATTTAGAATGACATTATATTGTAATTATTTCTTCATTATTGATGCGGTAGAATACTGTCATCGTACTATCATTGTGTTGTAGAATAAAGGGGTAAAATCCCTATAACAGTGATCTACACACGCTTTAAAATATCAGAATGCAGCCATAGATTCACCGGTGCTAGCACAGTTGATCTCAATATCTTGCTTCATCCATTATTGATCACAACAATAATCCCTTTATAGATGGAAAACTCTTTAGGTTCTATCAAATTATTGAGAGAGTGGAAGAGGATTGGCGCTCTAGTTATTGAGTGCATTCTTGAGTGGTTTCATTCATGGGTTTGAGGGAATTATCACTAGGATTGTTGTGCACAACAAGAAGGCCGAACTTGTAAAGAGATATAACTGGTTATTTATAGAGATAGGTTAGGGTTTGTAATTTCACATAATCCCATATCCAATTCATTATTCCTTAGTGAACCTCATGTCTGATAATAATATAAATAATAATATTATTTGCTTGAAATGTGTAATGATTGTAGATAAATAAATACCATTTTTAAAATAATTAAATATTAATTTATTTAAATGATATTTAATATATCATTTCTAAACAAACCATTAAATTCGGTCCATTTATCCTCCTTTGTATTTAATGAACCTTGAATAATGACTATTTATTTAATAAATAAATATTATTTCATTATTTACATATAAATATAATAAATATTATATTAACTAAATCTTGAAAATAAATATTTATTACTATTTAGATCATATATTTATTCTTCCTAATTACTCATGATTAAATATTAGTGGTCAAAGAACCCTGAATAATTATTAAAATGAAAATCAAGAATGTTATTTATTAAAAATTTTTAAATTAAAAATAGAATTTAACTAAGATTATGGATACACTTATTGTATGACACTCTAGGACCCTTTCTCAGTGGTATTAGGAAAAACCACCTAAATCCCAAGGTTAGAATATATAAAAACACCAAGAAACCCATATATAAAGAAGTAAATGTCACAATGACATAAAACTGTGAGGGAGAGACTGCTTAATATGAAAGAACCTTTGCAACAACAACAATTTGGAAAAACATCGTTCTAATTTCTAGCCTTCTGAAATCTTCTCAACCCCTTGATTAATTGTTCCAAAACTAAGATATATATAACCTAATAACCACAAAAAATCAACCATACACACGCAAATGTATAAATAATAGAAAAATAGAATCACACAAAATAATTACACGGTTGAGAAAAAATCACTTTGACCACAAGAGAGCGCTGTAATCACTATGATAAATGAGAGTAAAAGAGATTATAATCACTCTCACTCTCAAATAATTCTATACAATATCTTAAGCACCCAAATATCATATTTTTTCTACATTTTTCATAGAATCTTTTCATACCTCATATTTATAGAGGTATTCATCTAATAAATCAATTCCTCTGCCCTTTGAGATATATAGTTGTCCTTCTATCTACTAAGGAAACCTTTGATACACTTTTCACTTTCAGTTTGACCATTTAAAATTAGTGAAATTTCCCACTAATCAAGTATTGAAACAATATTTTCGATTCTTTCAATAGAACTTTTGAATATCATGATTAATTATAACTCCTTACAAAAAAGTCAAGGTTCAAAACTACTTCTAGAAAACAAATTTTGAAAATAAGATCCTTACAAAAAACTCTTTCCAAAAACTCCTTTTGGAAAACTGAAGGGACTACACAAAACCCAACAATCACCCACTTAAATACTACTTCATGGATTCTAACCTCCTTATATTGTTTTTAGAGTTCACCTTATTCCATTTAATTATAGTTTTATCTATCTAATTCTATTCAACCAAGTCTAATTGAGGCACAATATCATTTTATACTTTCTTAGACTAACACCTTTGTGAACATATCTATACGATTATTCTTTCGAATCACCTTTCGAAGTTCCAACACTCTATCTTCCAACAATTTTTGGATGAAATAGAATTTCAAGTTGATGTGTTTTATCCTTTCATGAAAAATGATATTCTTGGAATGATGAATGGAACTATGACTATCACAGAACAAAATTCACTATTTTGATTCTTTCATGATCTCCTTCATTAATCACATCAACCAAAAATAATCCTTTCTTGATTCCATAATAAAAACATATTATGATTCAATTGTTGAAAGAGTAACCATAGTATCTAGTAGAGACATACAAATGAAAATTGTCCTTATGAAAGTGAAAAAAACATTTCATTCTCTTTCAAGAATCTATATCTTTAGTAAAATCAGCATCCACAAAACCCTTCAATGGATCATTATCATTGAAACATAATGATGTATCATATGAAACTTTTAGATATCAGATGATCCATTTAATATCCTTATAGTGCATCCTTTAAATATTTCACATGAAGTGACTCATAACTCCCAATGTAAAGGAAATATTAGGTCATGTGGAAATCATTTCATACATTCAAATTCATACATGTGAAGAATACAACACCTTTTCCATGTTCTAGACTCCTTATTTTGATGATTATGTTTGTTCCTTTGTTAGTTTGAAGCATCATACATGTGGTGTTAAGACAGGTTTACATTTATTCATTCTAAATCTTTCAATGACCTTATTTCTTCCGAGATAACACCAAAGTTCTAGCTTTCCTGTCCTTATCAATTTTCATCCCAAATATTTTCTTGGTAAGTTTGATATCCTTTATCTCAAACCTTACAACCAATTTTCCCTTAAAATTCTCAATCCATTAAATTTATAGTCCCACAAGAAACATATCATCCATATAAAATATAAATATACTAAATTTTCTATCATTCCATTGATTTTTATAGTAATAAATATTAAAATCACACCAAGTGGAACTTTCTTTAAGCTTAAAAGTATGAAACTTTCGAATCTACTATTGAGGGGATTACTTCAATCCATAAACACTTTTCTTCAACTTGCAAACCCATTTATCCTTCTAATAATATTCATAACCCCTAGGGTCAAACATGTGGATATCCTCCTCTAAATCACCATGGAAAAAGGTCATCTTGAAATCCATCTTCCCCAAGTGAAAATTGTAAGAGGGAACAATGATTAACACCATCCAGATAATAATTTGTTTGATGATTGGTGAAGAAATATCTGAAAATTTAATTGCTTAATTTTTTTGGAAACCTTTCACAACCAATCATGATTTTTATCTCATACTTCCATTATCTTCTTAATTTTATCAGTAAACCTATTTTGTTTTGTAGGGATCACTTTCCTTCCAAAAGTTCACCCAACTCCCATGTTTCGTTGAACTTCAAGGAATTTATTTCCTCTTTTATGGAAAAATACCACTACTTCGAGTCACTAGGATAACTGATTCTTCAAAAATTTCTAGTTCCCCAAAAAATATTAAAATAAGAAAGTTCATATCAACCCCAAACCTCTGAACAATTTTCCCAATTCTAATTGATCTCCTCAACTAAATTTTCTATTTTGTATAACTTGGTTCCAATATTCCTTTCATAACTATTTCTTTCAATACTCTATCATGAGTATGAGAACCTTTATAAATTCATGACCTTTTTTATAAGTTTATTCTGATAATTTCATTCCATCCAAATTGAACTTCAAAATTTTATTTTTCCTAAACTTATTTTCTACCAATTTAGGATATTTCCATATAAGTTTCTCATTGAATATAGAATATCTACTCAATATGACCTGCTTCTTCTCATCATCCCAAAAAAGATATCCAAAGTTCTCATCCCCATAAGTGACAATAAAATACACTTTTGATTTATCCTTATATTTATCTCTATATTTGGAATCAACATGAGAATATGATACACTTAAAAAAGTTTTGAGATGGTTTACTTATGATATTTTACCAGAAAAAAGTTCTTCTATAAGTTCTTGTCCCACATATAAATCTGTAATTATATCAATCAAGTAAGATATCATGTTAATAGATTATACTAAATTCCCTTAGGCATTCTAGAATGAAGTCAGATACACTGATATTTATCTTACAGAGTCCTATTCATCCTTTCAACTACTCCATTCTATTATGGAGTTTTAGGAGCTGTCTTCTCATGCCTAATTCCTTTCTTCTGAAATTTTTTTAGGAAGTTGTGTCTGGTGTACTCTCCACTATTTTATATTTAGTGATACTTTATATTTTGATCACACACCATTTGGTCCAATGATTTCCACTAAATAAATTCCTAAAAAACATCAGATTTATTATTTAAGAAGTAGAATCTGACCTTCTTAGTGGAATCATTAATAAAAGTAATTTTTTTTAGAGATAATTCATTGGATTTCATTGGGGCAAGTCCCCAAACATTATAATGAACAAGTTCCAGCTCCTAATACCTAGGTTTATGTCCATCCAAATATAAGGAAACATTCTTCTGTTTCCTCAGTATACAACTTTCACTTCTTATGAAATACATATGATTGAGTTTAAGTATTCCATTTTCTACCAAAAATTCCATATTCTTATCACTAAGGTGGCCATATATATAGTTATATACTCCTAAACCTTCCAATTAAGTACTTTTGATCGTTAAACCTTAATATTGACTTCAAATCAAGTATAGGGTCCCATTATTCACCCCAAAATCAATCATCATAGATCACCTAGTTATCTTCCACACTACATCTAAGAAAGTGGTTCTAAAACCCACTTCATCAAGTTTTTCAACTGATATGAGGTTCTTCTGGAGACCTGAAACGTTTCTATAATCTTTCATCTTAAAGATACCTCAATTATTAATTAAAATATTGAAATTTTATTTTCTAAACATCTATAGGGATTCATTATCTCCTAGATGTACTTTTTCAAATATTCTTGATACATAATACACCATGAACCCCCACTCACCAATTTAATGAAAATATTCACCCAATTTAATAACCCATGATTCTTCTGAAACATTCATGCTCAGTAACAAATTATTACCACCTTCTATCATATTGATAGAATTTTTGCTTCTATAATTTTAATACTTTCAAATAAACTCCTTACAATTTTTAAAGTTCATTTTGATATGTCCCTAATTTCTATAAATCCAATAATTATGTCCTTGACAAACTGATATAATATGACTTCTTCCTTGGGGATTATCTTCCATTAATTTCTTATGATTTTCCTTTCATTGAGTTGACCATACTCATCCAATAGTATTGGGATAAATTCTAAAGGGTACTTATTATTCCTTCCACCTCAACTTCTCATTAAGAATTAGATTCAAAATGTCATAAAATAAAAGGTCTATTTTACTCTCAAATTACTTACTGTAGTCACCATGGCATCCTAGATTTATGGAAGTGAAGATAAAAAAAGAAACACCCATACATAATCTATGAAAGTAACATTCATTAATTCGATCTATCCTTGAATCATGTTGAAATCATTCACATGACCTGCTACTAGTATTCCTTTTTATAAATCAATATGAATAATCTCTACATTATAATGACTCTATTGAGTCTCATTGGATTCTCATACATGGAAACCAACTATTTCATAACTTCTATAGTACTTTTATCCTTATGAATATTGAAATTCACATTCCATGAAAGATAAATTCTTACCAAGTCTAGAGACTTCCTTTCCAACAACATTTATTCCTATTTTACACATTATTTGGAAATTATTTAGATAATGGAGCATCAAGATCTTTCTATATCATAAGATATTCCAACTTCATTCTTCAGAAGCCAAATTGTATTCCATAAAACTTATCAAATTAGATATTTACTTCATCTGATTCCATTATCCTTGTATCTAGGTGTGTAAAAATGAACCAAGTACCTTTGAAACCACTTATTTGGGAGAGAATAACTACTTTGGAAAAACCTCCACAACATCAACAATTTAGAAGAATGTCTCTCTAATTGTAAGCCTTCTAAAATATTTTTACCCCCTTAACACCATGTTTCATAACTAAGAGATATAAAACCTAATCACCACATGAAATAAACCACACACACACAAATTTAAAAAGAATAGAAAAATTGAAGCAGACACAAGAATCATGTGGTTTAGACAAAATTCCTATATCCATGAGATAAAACTCCAATCAATATGATAAATGAGAGTATACGATATGACAATTGATCTCACTCTCAAATCACTCTATACAACAAATAAAGTAACCAAATCTCATATATATTCTACATTTTTAATATTATCTAGTCATACCTCATATTTATAGAGTTCTTAATTTTCTAAACTAGTTCCACTTCCCTTCGAGATTCATGCTTTCCCTTTCATTGACTGTGGAAACCTATGATACACTGCTGCACCTTTAGTTTGACCACCAAAAACTGGTGAAATTTCATGATGACCAAGTATCAAAATAATCCTAACAATTCTTTCAACATAACATCAAAACACCATGCTTTAGTCAAACTCCTCCCATAAAAATTGAGGTCCACACCTACTGTTAGAAAACACATTCTGAAAACAATATCCTTTCGAAAAAACAACTATTGAAAAAATAATTTTGGAAAACTGAAGAGAATTCACAAAACCCAACAAAAAACTCATATAAAAACTCACTATGTAATATAATACCTTTATCATGATATCTTTAATCAAGTAGGTTATATACTGGTTTCATCAAACTATATTCTTGATGTATCTTTCTATGAATTTTTAGAAATGAACCTACCTATAGAAAACCATGTAAATGGATTTAATTAGGTTTTTCTATTCCCATGAAAGAGCTTGATATATAAAATTCCATTAAATAACATAAGGGTAAAATCATTTCTCACATTATTCATTAATGAAACATCACTCGTGACACACCCAACATATCCTACTTTACCGTGAATATATATCGCCACAATTTTTATCAATACATCAAAGTATTTGAGTCATGATATGAATTAAAAATAATATTAAAGTATAAGAACCAATACACATGTTCAAAATTAGGAGCATCCAATGACACATATAAATGTGAATTTCCTTTCAGCGAGTCATGTTCTCATAATTTCCTACTCTGAAAACTACCAAGGGAGTATACAATGACATAGTCACTCAAAGTCCTATGAGTCTTTGCCCCTGATAGTATATATCATTTTCAACCTATAAAATGATATAATGCACCTATAGAACAAATATTCAAGAATAATTTCATGGAACTTATAGGTTATTATTATAGTGTGGAATTGCTATGACCTTTTAATGGGATATTTATTATTAGGGCATGATAACATAATATGTAACAAAGAATAACAATCATGACATAATAATAACCTTATTAATATTCAAAATAATGAATACAGGAAATAATAAAGTTCATAAATTTGGTTCTAGGGTACTAAATCCTACAGACCTCCACTTTCACTAGAGCCAACTATTAAAAACCTTCAGTCTTCTAGCTCTCACATGATATTCATGCTTTTGTTGAGATAAGGATTTATTCAATGGGTATACCACATCCTATTTCATGGAAACTATACTCATCAAAATTTGAGAATAATCCCTCAAGATTTAATACTTACAAAGTATGTGAGTTGTCCATTGGTGTGACCATGACACCTTTGCAAGATACACCGTTGCAGTATTATCACAATATAATGTGATAGGGACTTCACTTCTAGGAACCAAATCACACCCTTAGAAAAATTTTCATCTCTAAACAAATCATTTGGCTATATAAAATTCCACCATATACCTAGAATCCACTATATAATCAATGAAAACTGGTTTCTTTGAACTCTTTCAGCTCATAGATCCTTCGTTGAGACTGGATGCATATAAAAACTATGAATTAATATAATTATGGTCTATATAAAATCTAGCATCAACACAAACCTTTATGACTATCTTCTTTTCTCCTCTATATACTAGGAACATATCAATAGTTTTCTTAGATACTTAAGGATAAACTTAACCACAGAAAAATGTTGTTCACCTAGATCATCTTGATATCTTATTACCATTCTAAAAGAATATAAAACATTAATACTATTACATAACATGGAATACATTATTGATCCTATAACATAAGAATATTGGATCAAACTCATTAGATCTATTTCTTTTTGTGTTTGAGGAAAAAGTTTCTTGAAAAGATATATACCATGTGAAATTGGAACTAATCCTCATCTGAATTATTCCATACTCAATCTCTTTATTATATGGTCAATGTATATACTTTGACTTAGTCCAAGTAGACTCTTGTATCTATCATGAATGATCCTGATACCTATAGTGTAGGATGCTTCACCTAAGTCATTCATATAGAAACACTTGTTCAACAAGTCCTTAACTGACTATAATACCGGTATATTGTTTTCAATAAGTAATATGTCATCAATATATAATACTAGAATAAAATCCACATTCCCACTAAACCACTTGTAAATACATGGCTAGAATTCATTATTAATGAAACCTATTTTTTTATAGCTTCATAAAATTATTAAATCCATAAATAGATATCTATAACTTACATACCTTTTTGGCATTATATAGAGTCATAAAACCTTTTAGTTGTATCATATAGACATGTTCCTAAAGGTTCCAATTAAGGAAATTTGTTTTGAAATCCATATACCAAATATCATAGTCATTGAAAGATGATATATCAAGTAGAATTCTGATATATTTAAACATGGAAACTAGAGAAAATGCTTTATTATAGTCAATTCTTTGATGCTATTTAAATTCTTTATCCACTAGCCAAGATTTATAGGTATTCAATTTACCTTTAATTTCCGATTTTCTCTTGAATACCCATTTTTACCCATTGGGATTTACATAAATTAGTGGATTGATCGAAACCCAAAATGGTTATTATATATGGAATCTATCTTAAAATTCATGGATTATTTCCATCTTGTAAGTAATGACCCACAATTTCTAAATGATATCTGTTTCTTGAGAAAATGTGTATTATATAAATTATTTATACATAAAAAATATAGAGGAACCAAAAAAACCTTATCTCATTAATAATGATAATTACATTAGTCAAATATGAAACTAATTAAAATGCCAAAAATTACAACCAGACAAAAAATAGAAAATAGAATAACTAAAATGAGAAGACATGGATCACCCCAATCTTCTAGAATCATCGCCCCCACTGAAAACAATATATAAATAAAAAAATATACCATTAAACCAATAAAAATATCATGAAAATGAAAATATAAACTTAAGAAGAAATTTTAGTGAATTTTTATTGAAATAATGAAGTGGTATTTAAAGGGTATAAAGGGAAATGTGACCATTGTGATTCCACCATTATATGACTATTGGTCAAATATGATAATTAGTAAATATGACTATTTATCAATATGACCATTAGAAACTACAACCTTGGTTGATAATTTTACCATTATAATTAATGTTTATAGGTAGTAATGACAAAGGATAATTGATCTAGAAAGGAGAAATGATGGCCTCAACCAGTAGAGTCATTATGTTTAAATCTCAATTTTCAGAACTTAGGAGGGAGGTAGCATCACTAAGGTTCTCCCTTGACCAAACCCAAGTTTACCTTCAATAAGTGAAAATTTAATGAAATCACCTACATGATAATTTCATGTTAGTTAAGATTACCACTCGGTCGATGTTAGCTGAGCCACCCCATGAAACAACCACCATAATACACCTTACCCTTAGGGAATTTTCGGGTGTAATAAAGGGTTACATGTCCTGGAATTAGTTACTTAAAATATATTTTACTTTTTATAAATAAAATATTTATTCCATCAATTCCTTATAAGAATATTTTTTCCTAATAAAATATAAGTTTAGTTAATCCGAATTTGATAAATTGATTTCTCGACACAAATAAAACATAATTGTTTTTTAGAAAGTATATACATTTTTATAATAAACCAAGGTATTATAAATAATATTTGTTTTAATGATATATTATTTTAAAATACTCTTATTTAAAATATAAATGATAAAATAGTTTTATAATGACCTAGAAATTTTTTATAAGTGTTAGAAACTTGACTGTGACTTAAAAAATGCTATTTTTAAATAAATATGGCTTTTTTATTTAAAAGTTAAAATTATCATATTTAAAGAATTATCCTGATAAAATAAAAATTATTTTTGAAATCATCACATTTAAATTAGGTTAGGTTTAATTTATGATAATTTTTTAAAATGATTTATTTTTCTATGAATAGTAAAAATACAGTTATGGGTTTTCCTGTATGTTTTATGACTTCATAATTATGTCATAATTATATAATAATTAATTAACCATAAAACAAGGCCAAAAATATTTATTTTATTAATATTATACATTTTAATATATTTTAATCAATTTCTTGACCTATAAGTGACTTTCCAAAGTCTAAAATGGAAAGTTTAATTTTAGAAACATTACTTTGTATAAAATTTACTTTTCCATGCCAAAAAGATGTATTTAAAAATTAATTTTGGTTAATGTGGATTAAAATATCATAAATTTTGACTCAAATTTTCAAAACTATGAGAAAAAAATATGGTTAAGCTAATGGGTTTTCATTTTCGACAACCTATATTTTTAAGACCAATATTTGGAAATTATTAAACAATTCCTCCATTTTTTCAATAAACACCCACCCATTTAACTATTCCCATTAACTACCAATCCATCCTATACAAATTTATATTTATTTTTCCTCCCAAGGAGTCCCCCTAGGGTTTCCTCAATCCCCTAAGGTCCCAATCCTCAAGACTTAGGAGTAACTCTTTTTGGTAAGGGAAATCTCTGCTTCCCTCTCCATTCAAGTTCCATTTTTTTATGTGGCATGTCTTCTAATAGCCAAAATAAGTTCTTTTTTTCCACTTTATATTATCCCATTAATATAATAATATTCTTTTATCAATTGGGGATCTTCATTCTCCCTTATTTTTCCCCTTTCTAAAACCATGTTTTATACCCGTCATGCTGTCGAATTTACTTCTCAAATGTCTCTATTTTACATGATAAATTATATTTTACTTTTTATTTGAATACCCAAACCTATTTTCTTATCAGTTTGTATTCAAATATATGTAAACATGACTTATTTAATAGGGTGTTTACATACGTGTAACCCACACTACCTTTTTGTGGGTTAAAAATGAAGTAATGATCTTGTCTTTAAGCACTTTTGTACACCATGATTTTGATAAGAAACATGCTCTTTATTCTATGTAGGTTATTAATGAAATGATTTATTATGATCTATATAGATCATATTAATTAATACATATTAATGGTTCACCTTGATAACACTCCAATGCATCAGTTAATGAATTTAATCTCTAGAGATGATATATTTTACGATACCTTGGTGAATAACCTGGGTAATTTTCATTTACGACACCTTGATGATAAACCTTGGTGATATGATTATGAATGTCTCATTTAAATGTTTTAGGCCAATTTACATTCTCTAATTGATGTACTTATTATTACTATATTACTATTTTTTATTCCTTATTGTTATTCCTCATGTTCATTTTGATACATCCCATGATCATATTATATATGTCTCTCTTGATTATTCCCTTACTGGGATTCATGATTAGCCTTTTCCTTTGATTTATGTCCCCAGGATGTGAGATATAGTAAAAGTAACCCAGGGTGAACCCATGAAGATGTATTTCAAGTGGATTTAGTCCAAGAAATAAACTTTAAAATATCCTCTGTTTTGTCTCATGTAATGAAAAGTTATGTAATAAAAATCAGGGATTCCATAGTTAGTATCAAAGAACAGTTTAGTTATTTATTGAAATTAGGATTTAAAAACTTTAGGAAGAACCCTAGTCACAAGTATAAATATAGGAAAGCATCTTGGTATTTTGTTAATTATTAATTAAGTGTTTTACAAGTAAATACATCCCTGTATGGATACTACAAATGGATGTGGCTCTGGCATAGATGTACCTAGGGGTAACACCTAAAACACCACATTATGGTTGACTCGATTGGGAACTAGTGAATGATAACATACTTTTATACACACCTAGTTTGACACTCCTGGGGAATATGTTTGGTTAATCACAAGATTTTTATGATCCATTATGAAGGATATATAGATAATGTAATTATATGCGACTAATAACATATTTAAGAATGATGTTTCAAGACTTAAACTCCCTTTAGATATATATAATTCTTAAAAGTAACATGTTTCTAAAAAAGGTTTTATTATTTTAGAAAAATGGAGGGAAATAAAATGAACCACATAAATGATGAGTGCGATGGAAGATGCACTGGAGGTCTTCCGATGGAAGCTAGAATGGAAAAATTCACGAGGATGATGAATCAAATATCTTGAGTTATGAATAATAACTTGAATCAAGCTGAGTGACCAGATTCACCTCGAAGGGAACAACTCTCCATTGAGTCCTTCATGCATTAATATACACCCTCTTTTAGTGGATCTACTAACCCATTTATTACCAAATAATGAATTACCTCTATAGAAAATACTACTTCTATACTCCGTTGTTCAGATCTAGAGAAATTCACCCTAGAAGTACAACTCTTAGAAGAAGATGCTGATCAGTGGTGGAAACTTATTAAAAACAAAAATCAAAGAAGCGAGATTGATACCATGGAGTGGTAAGAGTATAGGGGAATATTTTTCAATAAATATTTTACCCATTAGATGTGAAAAAATGGGTAAGGAATTCCTAGATCTAAAGTAAACGAAAATTAATTGATGAGAAGCTTTGAGATGAACTTTACAAGACTTTTTCGATATACATCTAGCCTTATTATGGATCCTAAGGGAAAAGTTTATAGATTATTTGGTGGACTGAGACCCTATATACAGATGAATATTTCAATTCGATACTATGAAATATATGAGGAGATAGTGTAGAGTGATATAAAGGTTTAATTGGATTTTGGATAGATTTAGTGGTCACATAGGTTGAATGAAGATAAGAGATCAATTGATCCAAACGCAGGGAAGAATTTTGATTATGGAAGAGGAGGAAATAATGTTAAAAGTTAAACTTCTCATGTGAAAAAAATGTGGGAATAATCATTCAAGGAAATAATTTCTTAAGAATGTAAAATGCTACAAATGAAAAAGAGACAGGCATATAGCTCAGAACTATCATGGTGAGGTGGAGCCCCAACTTCTCAACACTAAGGAAAAAGGGAAGTTGGTGTAAGCCCAATTGAAAGTTCAATTATTCAAGTGTGTATATCTTGGAAACTTTTCTAATCAATTCCCAAACCATAATATAATGGAGATAAACCAACATCAACCTCAACATAGGATAAGGGAGAAAGGTTGGGAATTTTTTATCACGATGGCTGAAGTGGAGGCTCTAAATGATATGGTGGCAGTTACACTCACTGTGCTCTCAAATACAGTAAGTATTTTATTTTATTCTTTTTCTATAAATTCCTTTATTTCATACAAGTTTGAAAATAATATATAATTATCCTTGAATTGATATAATTTGAGTTATCATTAAATACTATTGGAGGGATTATCCTAGCATCAACAGTGTATAGAAGGTATAATATTAACTTTGGAAAGCACAATATCATCAAAAATCTAGTAATCATTACCATGGTGTAATTTGACACTATACTAGGGATGGAATAGATCTAAAACTATAATTCTAAGATCAACTATAGAAGAAATAAAATTTTAGTATTCTTAAATGGAAAACCTATAATTAATTTCAAAGGAGAGATATCCCGGCCTAAGATTTATTTTGAAGAACCTCCCATAGCCTTATTTATGAAGATGATCAGTGAATAGGGAGAATAAAATGAAAGTATAAAGATAGAGAATGAACCTATTGTTCAAGAATACATTGATGTATTTCCCGAAGATCTACCTATAACTCCCCTAGAAAGAGAGGTAGATTTCCCCATTGAACTCATACATGGATCCCAGCTAATATCAAAGACCCCATATAGAATGAAAAATGTTGATTCATAAGAATTAAAGAAATAACTTCAAGATCTTTTGGAGAATATATTTATCCAACCAAGTGTGTCTCCTTGGGGAGAACCTATTCTCTTTATAAATATTATGTATAGATCAATGCATCTATGCATTGATTATAGAGAACTTAATGGGATCACAATGAATAAGAAGTACCCTCTCTCAAGGATTTATGATTTATTTTATCATCTTCATAGGGTTTAATTATTCTATAAGATTGACCATTTATCTGGGTATCATCAATTGAGGGTAAAGAAAGAAAATATTCCAAAACCCACCTTACGAACAAGATATGGGCATTATGAGTTTGTTTTTATTCCATTATTATTGAATAATGCTCCTGTTATATTTATGGATTTGATTAATAACATATTTAAGGACTACCTTAACTAATTTTTGGTATTTTTTATTGATGATATTCTGATATACACCAATATCCATGAGGATAAAGAGGATCATATAAGGTTTATATTGAAAACTCTGAGGAAGGAGAAGCTATTTGGAAAATCCATAAAATGTGAATTCTGGTAACAAAAAAATTTTATTCTTGGGGAAAATTGTAACCAATGAAGGAATATCAATTGTCCATATAAAGAAAAAGGCTATAGAGGAGTGTCTACATCCTACAATAGTAACTTAGATTCATAGTTTCCTTGGTTTAAGAAAATATTATAGGAGGTTTGTTAAAAAAATTTCAAAACTTTCTAATCCACTAACCAAGTTAACTCAAAAAGGGTCTAAGTTCATCTGTAAAAAAGAGCATGATTAAAGTTTCCAAGAACTGAAGAAGAGAATGGTTAATTCCCATATGTTAACTCTACCCTCTATCAGATAAGGATTTTTTATTTATAGTGATGAATATTTGAAAGGTTTTGGGTGAATCCTCATGAAAAATGATAAGGTGATTTCTTATGCATATTTATAGTTAAAGCCTCCTGAGAAAAATTATCCTATGCATGACCTAGTGTTAGCTGTATTTATTTTTACTCTGAAATATGGAGGAACTATCTTTATGGAAAAAAATGTGATATATACATAGATCTCCAAATTTTGAAGTATATATTCACAAAAAAGGAATTAAACATGAGAAAAAGGAGATAGTTGGAACTTCTTAAAGACTATGAATATTTTATTCATTATCACCCCATAAGAGAAAACAAAGTTTCTAATGAATTAATTAGGAAAGACCTTATTGTGATGGAAATGATGAGGATTCAAGAAGATCCATTGACTAAGGACCTAGTAAAGTTAGACATGGGAATTGTAAGGGAAGGGACATCATAAACCCTATACTAAATGATTTTTCAACCACTATTATTAAATAATATCAAGATATCCAAAATAGAATATCCTTTGATACAAAATAATATATAGGTTAGGAAAAATAGAAATTTTCCCAAGTTCAATATTGATCAAGAAGGTGTTCTGAAATTTTGTATAAGGCTATGTGTCCCATCTATCTTAGAGATAAAAAAAGAACTGATGAATAGAGCTCATAGATCTACATTCTCTATACATCTTGGAAGAACTAAAATTTATAGGGAACTCCATGATCATTATTGGTGGGATAATGTAAAAATGGATATTTACAACTACACTACAAGGTGCTTGGTGTGTCAATAAGTGAATGTAGAGCAACAAATTCTTAAAGGGGTATTGCAGCTACTACCCATACCAACATAAAAGTGGGACAATATCACTATGATATTCATCACTATTCTCCCATAAAAATATAAAGGAAATAATGTGATAGGGGTTATAGTGGATTAACTCACCAAGACTGCCCATTTCATTGCTATTCAAGAAGATTTTTCTCTTGACTAACTTTCCAAGATATACATAAAGGAAGTGGTGAGTCTTCATGGTGCACCAATTTATATAATTTTAGATTGGGATCCATGATTCACATCTAAATTATATATAAGTATTCAACATGACCTGAATATTAAATTGAATTTTAATAAAACCTATTATCTCTAAACTGATGGCCAATCTAAAAGTACTATTCAGACACTTGAGGACATACTGAGAACATGATCAATGGAATTTAAAGGTGGATGGGATAAACACCTTCCATTAGTTGAGTTCTCATACAAAAACAACTTCCAATTGAGTATTAAATGGAACCATATTAAGCTCTATATGGGAATCGATGTAGAACTACAACTTTTTGGGATGAAGTTGCTGAGAGGAATTTTCTTAGGCCCGATCTTGTGTAGGAGATGACAGAAAAGGTTCATTCCAACCATCAATATATAAAGGTTGCTCAAATTCGGAATAATAATTAAGCCAAAAACCATCGAAGGGAATTTGAATTTGATATTGGTGATAAATTTTTCTTTAAAATATCACCATGTAAAAGAGTCATGCGATTTGGAAAGAAAGGGAAGCTTAGCCCTAGGTACATCGACCCATTTAAAATCCTTGATCACATAGGAGCAATGATCAATCGTCTAGCACTTCCACCAAATATTTCTCAAGTTCACAATGTATCCTAGATATCCATCTCAATGAATTACATACCTGATGCATCACATGTACTGAATTCAGGGGTGATAAAATTGGAACATAACCTCTCTTATAAGGAGTAGTCGGTGGAGATCTTGGACCATAGAGACAAGGTTCTACGCAACAATACTACCCACCTTTTCAAAGTGTTGTGAAGGAACCATTAATGTAAAGAAGCTACATTGGAACCATAGAACACAATTAGACAAAATCACACACACCTTTTCTCAATTAAGAGAATTAGTTAAAATTTATGGGATGAAAATTTTTAAGGGGGGAAGAATGTAATGACCTGAAATTTTTAAATGATATTTGTTTCCTGAGAAAATGTGTGATATATTATATTATTTTATATACAAAAAAATAAAGAGGAACCAAAAAAACCTTATCTCATTAATAACAATAATTAAATTAGTAAGATATGAAACCAATTAAAATTCCAAACATGAAAACTAGGCAAAAATATAAAATAGAATAACCAAAATGGAAAAATATGGATCACCCTATTCCGCTATAATCATCTCCCCCACAATAAACACTATATAAATAAAACAAAATATTAGTAAACCAATCAACATCTTATGAAAATGAAAATATAACCTTAGGGGGTAATTTTAGTGAATTTTGATTGAAATAATGAAGTTGTATTTATAGGGTATAAATGGAAATATGACTATTGGGATTCGACCATTATATGATTATTGGTCAAATATGATCATTGGTCATGATGACCGTTGATCAATATGACTGTTGGAAACTAAACTCTTGGTTGACAATTTTACCATTATAATTGTGTTTATAAGTAGTAAATACAAAGTATAATTGATGTATAAAGGAGAAATAATGGCCTCAACCAGTAGAGATATTCTGTTTGAACCCCATTTGTCAGAACTTGGTAGGGAGGTATCATCACTAGGGTTTTACCTTGACCAATCCCAATATGAGCTTCAACAGTGAAGCTTGAATGAAATTACATATGAGAGAAGTTCAAGTTAGTTGATACCACCACTTGGTCGATGTTAGCTGAGCCACCCTATAAAACTACCACCATCACACACCTTACCCTTAGGGTGTATTTGAGTGTAATAAGAGGTTACATATCCATGCCTTAGTTAATTAAAGTGTAATTTTCATTTTATAAATAAAATTTTTATTCTATCAATTACTTTTAAGAATATTTATGCTTAATAAAATATATTTTTAATTGATATAAATTTGATAAATTGATTTCTAGAAACAAATAAAACATTACTATTTTTTAGAAAGATATACATTTTTACAATAAACAAGGAATTATATATAATTTTTTTAATGAAACATTCATTTAAAACACTCTTATAGAAAATATAAATGTTAAAATAATTTTATAATGGTGTAGGAAATTTTTATAAGTGTCATAAATTTAACTATACCTTAAAAAAATCTATTTTTAAATAAATAAGTATTTTTATAATTAAAAGTTAAAATTGTTATATTTAGAGAATCATTTTTATACAATAAAAATTATATTTGAAATCATCACATTAAAATTAGGGTAGGGTGAATTTATGAGAATTTTCTAAAATACTTTATTTTTTTGTGAATAGTAAAAATACTGTTTTTGGTTTTCAGTATGTTTTATGACTTCATAATTATTTCATAATTATGAAATAATTAATTAACCATAATACAAGACCAAAAATATTTTATTTTATTAATATTATATATTTTAATCAATTTCCAAACTTATAAGTGACTTTCAAAAGTCTAAAATGGAAAATTTAACTTTAAAAAAATTACTTTGTGTAAAATTTACTTTTCCATGAAAAAATAAGTATTTAAAAATTAATTTACGTTACAGTGGATTAAAATATCATAAATTGTGACAAAAATTTAAAAAAACATGAGCAAAAACTATGGTCAAGCCAATGGTTTTTCATTTTCCACAACCTAGATTTCAAAGACATATATTTGGAAATCATTAAACAACTCCTCCACTTTTTCCATATATACCCACTGTAAGAACTCGGTTATTATTTTTGAGGTACGGGCTTCTTATTTTCTCTTTTCCTTCAGTGTTTTTAGAAAATATGGAAAATGGGGAAAAATCCTAAATTTTGGAACTACACGCCATGTACTTTTCCACATGCTGTGTACTTTTGGCCGTGTGGAATGGGTACACGGGGCGTGTAGCCTTGTTGGCGACGAGGGGTGTAGGAACCGACTACACGCCCTGTAGTGGTACTTTACACGCCGTGTAGTCAGTCGACATGCTTAAATAGTAAGACGGTGGAGCAGCCGCCAGCTGGGCGAGAGTACACGCCATGTACTCAGGAGTACATGCCATGTACTCATGTGGATGGATGAACAGTGTGGCGGTGCCGCCAGAGGAACAGTTAAATGAAGGAAGTACACGCCGTGTACTTTGTTTTCTCAGCTTAAAACGGGAAATAGCCTCCTCATTTGGGAGAGGAGCAATTTGAGCCATTTTGGAGCCAAAGGAGGAGGCCGAACCTTTGAAGATCCGCGGGGTGTTCGTCTGGAATCCGATTCGGCTTCGGACAATCTCGTTGGATCCGCGTGGGTAATCCCTTTCTTCTCCTTACGCCATTCTTACCAATTATTTCCTGAGGGAAAGTTATTTACGTTTGAATGGGTTTTGTTCTTCGTCAGATCTACACTGTTCTTGGGCGTTTCTAGAGTCAGCATTCGTGTATAACGTTCGTTGGCGTATAAGGTAGGTGGCTTGGTGTAAATTTTCCAACTATTTTGCGTTTTTGTGCGTTTTTGTGCCACGAAACCATGTTGGGGTGTTGTGTGGCTGAGGCCGTTGCTATATTTAATGCCTATAATTTCATAGGTGATTAAATTGTGATAATAAAATGATGATTGGGATCATTTCTTGGATCCGAAACCACTCCAGGGGTGTGTTCCACTGTTTAGCCGTTTGGCCAGGATACCCGAGGGTATGCCTTTAATGTAGTAATTGTTGAATTTCCTTGAGAGGAATTGCTTGTTTACTGCATTTTGATATGTTGGGCATGGACCAGTTACCTGTTTAGCCTGAGGGCGTTGTTGTGATTAGCCTGTGGGCACTGTACTATTTAGCCTGTGGGCAGTAGTTATTTCGGCCTGAGGGAAACTTCTTCCATGCCTGTGGGCAGCTGATTCTGTGCCTGTGGGCGACACTACCTACGCCTGAGGGCAAACTTTGTTATACCTGAGGGCAGAATCTTGTGTTGGATACTCGTTACCCGAGGGTAGGAGTTTACGTGTCTAAGGACACTAGTTGTTTACTTAGAAATGCAATGTGGTGATTTCTTATATTAAATGGATTAAATGAATATTAAAAATGGAAATATAACTGGTAGTTGTTACTTTTGAGTACTGATTACTTTATTGCATTTTACCACTGTACACTATTGTTGCATGTTAGCACGCAGTTGGGCACGGGCCTTTGGTGGGTGCCTACTGAGATATTTTTCTCACACCCTACTTGGGTCATGCTTTTCGGCCCAAACAGATTACGTTATTGTAGGTTTAGATAGGGGCAAGAGTCCCTATACAGGTACTTGACTGTTGCAGAGGATTAGGAGGGCATGGGACCAAGCCTAGGCTCGTGATGCCGCTTCCATCTATTTTGCTTTGTTTTGCTGTACTCTGTATTTTGTTGTACTATATTGATGTATAACATGTTCTGGCTATTTTATAAGAACATGAAACACGTAGCATCATCATTTATCTACTGTTGGTTATATCCACTGCTGTAGTTTATTTCAGTTGTGTATGGTTTACTGCTTCCGCTGTTGTTGTATGTTTTATTTAAATTCCGCTGCACTACACTTTGACAAATGAGGGCATAGTTTCCCTACTATCAGACCTGGGCCCTCGCTGCTAGTCAGCAACCTCTGGTGTTTGGGGAAATGCGCTTGAGGTTATGTGGAAAACCGGGTTTGGGGCACCCGTTGAGTGTCACCCGGATCCGGGACATTACAAAGTGGTATCAGAGGGGTTCTTTTCTTTGACTTACTATTTGGAGCCGTAGTCAGGGATAGGACAAATGGTAGTTGGTAATAAGCTGTTCCTGGGCATAGCTAACCCATGTACAAGGAAAGCCAGTCTACCTCGTATTTTTCAATTCTTTTGATTTTTCAAATTTTACAGTTGATATGTTTTCACTGTTGGGTGATGCACTTTGAGATTGTGCAGTTTACCTTTTATCTATGGGTTCTATTTAGTTGCAACCCGATGAGATGAGGGTATGCTGTCTCATGCATCATATAGGAACATGCTAGATATCACATGCCATGCATAGTTTCCATGTCATGTAGGTGCATTAGAAGTTGCATGTTGTTGTGATAGTTGTTGTGCTAGAAAAGCATGTTGTTGTGATAACTGCTTGATAAATACCTGCTCTGTGATAGAGTATTCTTTGTGTGATCTTGTTTATAGAATGGATGCCAAACTTTGGTTTTTGGGGAGTATGGGCCCCCATTGACCGGAATTTGGTGGATCATTGACTTTTTATTGGTTATAACACATATAAGATGTCAAACTTTGATTCGTGGGGAGTATGGCCCCCCACAGGTCAGAATTTGACACTTAGGTGTTGGTTTCAATATTTCCTGGGTTCTGGGGAAGTTTTTGAGAAATACTGTCCAGAAACCCAGTATACACGATGTGTAGTATTTTTATACACACCGTGTATGTTATTCTGTTTGGGAAGAAAAATGAACTTTTCGAGTACACGCCGTGTACCCGGAGTACACACCGTGTAGTCTCTTCCCGTGTCACAAACCGTGTTGGCAGCGACACGGGGTAGGGAAAGGATTGGGTAAAACACGCTGTGTAGCATTTGTACATTCCGTTTAGTGTAGACCCGGAGTCCGGCCGTGTAACTAACAACACAGTTCGGTGAACTCCTGTACAGAACACGTTGTGTCAATGATGAACACGCCGTGTAGTGTGACCTGGGGACTCGGTCGTGTAACGAACAACACGGGCTGGTTTCACCTCTCCCTGAACATGTCATGTACCCATGGGACATGCCGTGTAGTCTTGTCCGAGGACAGGCCGTGTGGAGTTAGCCGTGTGGCTGGGAAACAGGGTTCTGTACATGCCGTGTATGGGTGTAACACGCCATGTAGTGTCAAGCAGAGTAGTCGGACATGTCACAGATGACACGGGAAGTTGGAAAATAACACCGTACATGCCGTGTAGATATTATACATGCCGTGTAGTTTTATTCAACGGAATCCGTGTGGCTTAGCTGTGTGTAAGGACCCAGGCAGGGGAAGAGAAGTCAAGTACACGCCGTGTAGTCAGTGTACACGCCATGTAGTATTGTTTTGAAAATTTTGAAATGCCTTCTTCCTCCCGTTCCTTTGTGGTTCCTTCGCTTTCAGTCTTAATAATCTTGAATATGAGGCATGCTTTTGACCCTGTAGTGTCATGCTGCCTAGACGACCGCGAATTATTTTCCAGGAGAGCGGTGATGATTATACTCCAGAGATGGTGGGCCATGGGATACCAGTTGAACCTCCAATAGAGCCAGATGCGGCGCCAACTGCTATACCAGACACAGGCGCGGAGGTGCAGTTCCGTGAAGGCTTTATGTGGTTCATGCAGACCTTTCAGGGAGCACCGCAGGCTGCTACATCTATGGATGAGCTGACTCGTATCTTTCAGCACCTGCATTCACCTATGTTTTCAAAGGATGGTGGACCACAGGCTTTGAAGTCTTGGCTAGGATCGATGCAGACTATTTTCGAGCATCTTGAGATGACTCCAGGGCGGAGGGTCAAGCTTGTGACTTACATGCTGCGTGATTCGGCCAAGAGGTGGTGGGATGTTACCACCCAGACAGAGCATCATAGGGACATGGCGTGGGAAGATCAGACAGTCTTCTATGACTTCTTCTTTCTCGATATGCTGAGGGAAGATAGAGCTCGAGATTTCATGAATCTGCAGTAGGGCGCTATGTCGGTGATGGACTATTCTGCTTGTTTTAAAGAGCTTCAGCGTTTTTCACTCATGCTGGTGGGTGATGAGACGTTGAGAGCCAGAAGTTTTGAGGATGGTCTTCGGTATGATATCTGAGCACTGGTGAATGTTTTCAGGTTGCCTATTGTACACGCGATTATGAACCAGGTGTTGATTATAGAGAGGAACCTGCGGGAATCGAGTGGTGTGGGCCAGGGGAGTTCAGCACTAGTTACTGGTACTATTTCTGCTGGCAAGAGGAAGAGACAGATGGATTTCTCTCAGGGCGGAAGTACCAGTCCGAAGAACGCTTCAGGTGGCCAGGTTATGTGCTACCAGTGCAGTAGAGAGGGGCACAAGAGGCCGCAGTGTCCATGAGACCTAGTGGAGTGCCGAGCTTGCGGCAAGATGGGTCATCTACAGTGCTTTTGAAGGGTGTTTCCACCAGTGGCTAGTGAGAGGGGTTCTGTGCAGACTCTGCATAAGGGAGCAGGACCAGTGGCTTCTTACCAGTCGGGGAACTAGAATACGTCAGGGCGTGAAGGCAGAGATGGTGGTCGTGGCCATGGTAGCCAGACACCAGGATCTCAGAGGCAACAGGGCAGGACAGCTCAGGGTAGCCAGACTGTGTTGTAGGGCCGCGACACTGGGCATGGATATGCAGTGCAACAGACCCAGCATGAGCAGGATCCCGGACCTTCTACAGTCAGAGGTACTATTCTAGTAGTTTTTGTCTTATCTTCAGTGCTTTTCGATATGGGTGCTACACATAGTTTCATATCTGTACCCGTTGTGGTGAACCTTGGGCTCTGTGTTTCTTCTTCTTCTGATATCACGACTCTAGAAACTCTGTTGGGGACTAGAACAGCTGGTGTGCGTCAATGTAAGGAGTTCCCCCTTGAGTTTGTAGGGTTTCACTTCCTTTGGGACCTCTATGTCTTAGAGATGATGAGCTATGACGTCATTCTCGTGGTGGACTGGTTGGTTCCCTATCGAGCCTTTGTAGACTGTTATCGTCGTAGGGTGCATTTCACATCACCAGAGGGAGGAGAGTTTCTATACAAGGGCGAATGGGATGTTCAGGCGAGTCGAGCTAGAACAGAGCACCATGGGTGAGGTGGAGTCACAGCCCAGATTGCAAGCTTATATCTGGATGATCAGGGGACTTGTCAGACGGATTTCCATCCAGTTGTTGATCGTTTCAGGGATGTATTCCCGGATGAATTTTTAGGTCTACCTCCGGTGCGTGAGGTGGATTTCTCTATCGAGCTTGTGCTAGGAGTAGCACAGGTGTCCCTTCCTCCTTATAGGATGGCCATGCCTGAGTTGCAGGAGCTCAAGAGGCAGTTAGAGTAGCTACATGCAGAGGGTTTTATCCGACCCAATACTTCTCCTTGGGGTTCTCCGGTCCTTTTTGCGAAGAAGGCGGATGGTACCCTTAGACTTTGCGTGGATTATCGAAAGCTGAACCAGTTGACGGTTAAGAACCGATATCCCTTGTCGAGGATTGATGATCTGTTTGATTAGCTTCGTGGAGCACAAGTGTTCTCAAAGATTTACTTGAGATCTGGATATCATTAGCTACGCGTGAGACCGTTGTATATACCACTTACGGATTTTCGGAACAGATATGGTCTGTATGAGTACTTGGTTATGCCGTTCGGACTCACAAACGTGCAACAGTTTTCATGGCTCTGATGAATCATGTGTTCCATCCATATCTTGATTATTTTGTGGTATTATTCGTGGATGAAATCTTTGTGTACTCTCACACTCGACACGACCATGCAACCCATCTTGAGATCGTATTGAGTACACTGAGAGAGAACCGGCTATATGCTAAGCTCTCGAAGTGACACTTTTGTATGGACCCGATTCACTTCCTAGGTCATATCATCTCAGAGGCAGGAGTTGCAGTAGACCCAGAGAAGGTGAGAGTAGTAGTTTCCTGGGAGCTGTATAAGAATGTATTTGAGATATGGAGTTTCTTAGGGATGTCTGGTTACTACAGATGCTTCATACAGGACTTCTATCGCTTAGCAGCACCGTTGACGGGTCTGACTAAGAAGGGTGTGAAGTTCGTTTGGTCAGAAGCTTGCGAGACAACCTTTCAGGACCTGAATGGAAGGTTGACATCAGCACCGATCCTGATTCTCCCAGACCAGGGGAAGAGCTATAAAGTTTACTATGATGCATCAGGGATTGGGATGGGATCAGTGTTGATGCAGGGCGATCGAGTTGTTGTGTACGGGTTTCGGTAGTTGAGGCCACATGAGTGGAATTACCCGACACATGATCTCGAGTTGGCTTCAGTTGTGCATGCATTGCACTGTTGGAGACATTATCTGTTGGGAGAGAATTTTGTGGTTTTCACCGACCAAAAAAGCCTCAAGTATATATTTACTCAGTGTGACCTGAATCTGAGGCAGAGAAGGTGGGTTGAGTACCTACAGTCCTTCGATTTTGAGCTTGCCTACACACCTGGTAAAGGTGATGTAGTAGCTGATGCACTGAGAAGAAAGACTCAGATACGGGCAGTGTGGGAGGCCAGTGGTGAGTGCAGCTCATGGCTTTGTTCTCTAAGATGCATCTGGAGGTGCATGATAGTCAGGGGCAGACTTATCTTTCATCTTTAGCAGTGACATCTACCCTCCTGGATAGAGTGAGTATGAGGCAACTATCTTATTCAGAAGGCTTAGTTCTACAGGAGTCGGTGGAAAGTGAGGACCCTCCTCCCGGTTGGACGATAGGCGATGATGAGGTTTTGCGTTTCCATGTATGAGTATGGGTTCCAGGGGATATACGCGAGGAGCTCATGTGGGAGTTTCATGCTTCAGCTTGGGCAGTTCATCCTGGGGTTACCAAGATGTACCGAGACTTGAGATGTTAGTACTGGTGGCCGGGTATGAAGAGAGAGATAAATGATTTTGTTATGAGGTGTTCCACCTGTCAGCAGGTGAAGGAAGAGCACCAGCGACTAGCTGTGCTGTTACAGCAGTTACCCATTCCAGAGTGGAAATGGGATGATGTCGCGATGGATTTTGTGATGGGGTTGCCGAGGTCACCTTGAGGCAATGACGCCGTGTGGGTTCTTGTGGACAGACTCACGAAGGTAGCTCACTTCTTGCCCGATCAAGGAGGCCTTCGGTGTGGACGAGCTCAGAAGGCTGTATATCCGAGAGATCGTATGTCTTCATGGGGTCCCTCGTTCTATCATTTCAGATAGGGACGCCCGCTTTATGTCACGTTTCTGGCAGAGTTTTTAGAGGGCGCTGGGTACACAGGTGCTTCTGAGCACAGCATACCACCCTCAGACAGATGGCCAGTCAAAGCGGACAATATAGGTGCTAGAGGATATGCTTCTTGCATGCATCCGAGAATTTGGGGTCTCTTGGGAGAAGCATATACCCTTAGTCATGTTTTCCTATAACAATAGTTTTTAGGCAACTATTGAGATGGAACCTTATGAGGCTTTATATGGTAGGCCATGCCGATCACCTTTGTGCTGGTTAGTGTAAAGACCCGTAAAATTCAAGGGAATTTTTTTCATAATTTTCTTTGGGATTTTACAAGAACGCAGTTACTGATGGCACCTGATTCCGAGGCCCGGTGTGCCCAGAATCATATTCCGAAGTTTAGCTCAGGTACGTTCAGTGAACGAATGAGCGGGTTTTCCTAACTTTTGAACCGGTGCTCGGAATCGAAATCCGAGGGCACCGATGGAACCACAACGCTGATAATTTCTTAGGAACACCTTTTCAAAAGGTGCGTTTGCTCGGGAGGAGTTGTTAAAATTGTGGTTTTAGTGAGGAATAAATAAAATTATGTTACAATTTTATTTATTTTCCTCTAGGGAGTTATATCCTAAGTAAGGGAGTTGGTGGTGGGACCCACATGTTTTTAACCAACCATGAGAGGATAAAGGTGGGGTGGGGCCCACACGATCCCAACCCCTCACATTCCTAACTCCTCAAACCCCCCCATTTAATATTGCTAACTTATCACCTCATTTAATTTTGACAAGTTAAGTTTAATTAAATGAGTGAACTTAATTTTGAATGTTCAATTTTTAAAATTTTTTGGCAAAGGAAATAAAATAAGGCTAAAGCCTTATTTTATTGGGGTGACTTCGTTGTGTTGAGGGAGGGAGCGTTCTTCACATTTTGGAAGAACTTCATCTTCCCAGCGAAGAACTTTTATACCTCGATGAAGAACGCCGTCACGCCCTTTTCCTAAGAACGACGACGCGCCATCCTTCGTTCTTCTTACCGCGTCAAAGGAAGGGAGATGTCGTTCCACCTCGGGCAATCTCCGTCAACGTGTACAGAGCCTCACCCCGCGACGCCGCTTTCAGCGACGCTCTTCGAACATCAAATCTTTATCAAGTAGGGGTTAATTGTTTTTGCCCGTGAATTATTTCTTTGTCGTCCATTGACTTCTATTTGGGCCGCCTGTTATCGTAATAGTGGGAGGTGGTCGGACCACACGAACATGGCTGACCCTCCTCCCCCCTTGATTTTATGCTTGATGCGGCACGAGCAAAGGCAGCACGGTGCAACAACACCGCGCGGAAACTAGTAGAACGCGGCGAAGAAGCGCGGTGTCGTCGCGCCGTGCCGTTGAGGCCAAAAAAAGCCCCGGCCGGAGTCAGGACGCGGTGATGGGGGAGCAGCGCTGTCGAGCAGTGCCAGAGAACCTCGAAGAAAACATGGCCGGAGTGGGGCTGTGGTGGAGGGGCGCGGCGCCGTCGCGCCGCGCTGGTCGAAAAAGGCCACGACTCAAAGCCACACCAGTGCAAGACGGGGCGGCCGAAACCGCTGGCCGCTGGAACCTCGGAGGGCGGGACCGTGGAGGTCCCGCAGTGGCAGTACTAGCCGGCCAGACCGGGCCGGCCATTTCAGGGGGAGACTGGGGGTCGTAACCCCCGGCTGGCCAGAAGGAGCGGCCCCACATGGGGGGCCACAGTTCAATCAAGGGGGGCAGTCGCCCCCCCCCCCTTTCCGCAACGGCACGGCGAGCTGTGCTGGCTGTGCGGGGCGCGCCTGCGCCGGGCCGCGACGCGCCCTAACGGGCTGGACCCGGACCCTGTTCGGGTCGACCTGGTTCGGGCCGACCCAGGGGGGGTCTCGGGCCGGGTCGGTCCGGGCCCAAAACCCCCTAAAACCGGGAAGGTTTGTTCTTTTGCCAATATCTTAGGCTACGAACCTCTGATCGATGCACTGTCAGTTGCGATACGATCCTTGGATCGAGACAGTCATTTCAGTATATTACACTCAAGGTTTAGGAGAACTTTTGGTATGGTCGAGTTGGTTCGAACACGAAACCAACCGGGCCCTCGGAGCGGAAACACTTAGAACTTGAGCACCAGACGTCCGATTGACATGCCGTCGACTTTGTTGGATTACTCTTAGTGAGACAGACCTTTTGGATTAATCCTCTCAAGGTTTGGATGCAGTTGGAGTATGGTCGGGTTGGTTTTGACTTAAAAATCAACCGGGCCCCTGGAACGAAAAAGCCAATAACTCTCAGACCGGGCGTCCAATTGACGCGCCGTCTGTCACGTTGAGTTCCTCTTGTCGAGACAAAACTTCGAGATACATCAACTCCGGACTACGTGTCAGTTGATGTATCGGCCCCTTGGCTCATTGAGCGGAACCTCCTGGAAATGAGCATGCTGTGTGCGGGAACCCTAGAGGTGGCTGCGACTTCAACGACAATGAAGATTGCACTGAAATCCTCTGTGGGATCGGCAGCGATGAATACCGTACTGAAATCCTCCGTGGGTTCGACGGAAATGACTACTGTTCTTGTATCCTACGTGGGTCTGGCAGTGTTTGACTCTGTTCTTTCTATCCTACGTGGGTCTGGTAGAGTAGCTGGTCTGTATCCTATGTGGGTCTGACAGCTTGGATGGTTTAGTATTCTACGTGGGTCCCAACTTAGATGAATCAGTGGCTATATCTGATCATCTCTATCACCGAATAAGTATACCTGTGTGAGTTGAGTCTTGACTTTCAATCAATATCTTCGATATGATTGACTTGCTTTCCTATGTGGATTGGGCTGTGTTATCCTGTGTGGACTGGGTTATACTATCCTATGTGGACATGATCGATCTTGGGCTCGGATGTTGGAGCCGAACTGGAATTGATGACTTAGGTATATGTATGGGAATATACCTAAGTAGTGTTGGATGTTACTTCATGATTGTATCTTTCCTTTGTGGATTATCCTTTGTGAATTCTGGGAGACCTTTGGGGGTCTCGGGGTCCCTACTGAGTAGCGTATACTCACCCCTGCACGAGATATGCCCGCACTACGTTTTGTTGGATGCAGACGACAGATAGCGCTGATCGTGGTTGAGCCTTGTGGAGCAAGTTAGTACCTGGAGGTGGAACACTGGGCGGAACGTACACGGAGTGGACGGATGGACCCGAGGGGCCGAGGAGGCTATCTGTACCCACCCTTCTGGTGGAACTTCCAGTGGACGGCTCGACGTTGCTGCTTTACTTTCAGTTGCTGTACTTTCTTTCCAGTTGTACTTCACTTTCAGTTTGGGTTTGTATTCTGGCCCACTTACTTTTCCGCACTACTGTTGTACCTAGTTTTACTTAGTGTTTACTTCTGCTTTCTTACTCTGTGGTGTTAGTTACTTTATAAAGGCAATTCCTTCCCCTTTTTGTCGGGATTTACGCCTTGGTGCTAGTCACCATCCCCTGGCCTATGGGAGGCGGGCTTGGGGTAGTCACGGCACGGATCCCGTGGACGGGTCGTGACAAATTGGTATCATAGGAGTTCGGTTCTACGGCAGAGCTCAGGA
Source organism: Viscum album (assembly GCA_963277665.1). Classification (NCBI taxonomy): domain Eukaryota; kingdom Viridiplantae; phylum Streptophyta; class Magnoliopsida; order Santalales; family Viscaceae; genus Viscum; species Viscum album. The sequence goes on from OY728136.1 coordinate 618,441,798, forward strand.
CTCTAATCTTTCTTCTATGTGAAGCAATAATGTTAAGGGTATTGAGTGTGGTTATCAGTATAGGGATTCCAGTGTTGGTGTGGCGGCCGACGTATCCGTACGCCAGGACCCTGACCTCTGATTTCCGACTCAATGCACGAAAACATTGATTGCATGTGTGTTTCAAAAGTTTTCTTTGTGATTACTTTGTGTCAACTCACCAGGTATACTGTTTTGACCGTAGAGCACCTATTTCCTTTCAGGATGGCCCCACAATGGCAGCCAGCTAGGGTTCCGAGCTTTGCACGAGACGACAACCCACTGAGCGACGAGGCCTCAGTTCAGGGCCCTTTTTCAGCAGAGGCACCGACGGTACCTCTACCCGCTGAGCCACCAATGCTACCACCCCCAGCCGTTGAGAGTGCACATTGCCTTAGTGCACTACACAAGTTTCATCATCAGATACTGCCTAGGTTCCATGGGGAGATGGACCCTCAGGCAGCTGAGGATTGGCTGGAGGCGGTTGTGCGAGTTTTCAGGTTAGTGGGGACCCTAGCTGACCTCATGGTGATCCTCGCAGTGAGCCTCCTACACGCGGCAGTAGGTAGATAATGGATCTTGATGCTCCAGGTGCACGACGAGGCATCTCTCCTATGGAAGGACTTTGAGAGCCTCTTCCACTCGGAGTTCGTCCCAACCACCCTCTGTGCGGTGCGCATCCAGGTGATTCTACAGCTGCGGCAGGGCAACATGACGGTCGCCCAATACTGGACGAGATTTACCGATCTCTCGCGCTATTCGACGGACATGGTACGAGACCCATTATTCCGGGCTCGGACCTTCGAGCTGGGACTGAGGCATGAGATCATGGCATCAATGATCTCCCTCAGCATTACGACATAGGTAGGAGGACTGGAGTGAGCCCTTCTCATAGAGAGCTTTATTTCTGAGCCTACGCCACCAGCGAGACCTACCGCAGGGCGACACGTAGCAGAGACGTCTGCAGCTGACAGTCGACGGATGTCACAGGGGTCCAGGTGGACCGGACCATCAGGGAGATGACCTCAGGACACTGGCTCAGAGGTGCGGGGTACACGGCGCAGAGCCAGCCTTCTGAGGAGTAGGCAGTGCTACGCATGCGGCGGGCAGGGCCACATGGCTCGTGATTGCCCGACCCGCCGTGCAGAGGAGCAGCAGACAGTTGAGGGGCCACCTAAGAAGAGGTAGAGGGTCGACCGTGGCGGTCCGCAGAGAGTAGGCAGACGAGGTAGGGGAGCTGGCTGAGTAGCAGGTGGTGGGAGAAGCTTTGAGGCTTTACCACCACCACCACCACCAGGAGTTCCACCCCGGCCATAGGGAGCTGGCGGGCAAAGGAAGGCTCAGCTTCAGGTAGCAAAGGCCTACGACCACAGCGTTCCAGAGATGATTCGAGGTACTATCTCTATCACTCCACCCTTGCTGCAGTTCTTATAGACACAGGAGCAAGTCATTATTTTATTCTCGCTGCCCTTGTTCGGAGCTCGGAGATTCCGACGGATCCGTTGGCTCGATCCTTACGGATAGAGACTCTTACGGGAGTAGACTCGGCGATTACGCACTGGTGCCGGCAGTGTGAGCTTACTCTAGGAGGTGAGAGCTTCTGCTGGGATCTTCTTGTAGCGGCGTCGAGGCCTTACGACTTCATCTTGGGCATGGATTGGTTATCTCCAGTCCATGCTCAGATCGACTGTATTAGGCGCAAGGTGTGGTGTGTTTGCACCGATGGGAGCAGGTTCACCTTCACCAGCGAGAAGGGAGCCTTTGCAGCACAGGATGGACTCACACAGAGGAGAGGATAGCCCATCACTCATCAGTTGGCTAGCCTCATCCTAGGAGTAGTTGACGTGCAGAGTCCTAGTTTTCCTATAGTGGTGGATCTGTATGCAGACGTTTTCCCTGACGACGATCCAGGACTACCTCCTCGCAGAGAGGTAGAATTTTATATTGACCTGTACCCCGGGACAACCCCTATATCCACTTCAGCATATCGGATGGACCCCGCTGAGCTTCGAGAGCTACGGGTACAGTTGGAGGACTTGCAGGGCAAGGGATTCATCCGACCCAGTGTTTCACCCTGGGCTTCCCTGATCTTGTTTTCCAAGAAGGCAGACGGGAGTTTGCGACTGTGTGTTGATTACCATCGCCTAAACCAGGTGACAATGAAGAACAAGTATCCACTTCCGAGAATTGATGACCTCTTTGATCAGCTCAAAGAAGCACGATGGTTCTCAAAGATAGACCTTAGATCAGGCTATCATCAGCTCAGAGTTTGGGACGAGGACGTACAGAAGACGGCCTTCAGATGTCGGTATAGCCACTATGAGTTCTTGGTTATACCATTCGGCGTAACCAATGCTCCAACAGTGTTCATGAGTCTCATGAATATGATCTTTCAGCCATACCTCGATCGATTTGTCGTGGTCTTCATCGAAGAGATTTTGATATACTCGACCACATAGGAGGAGTACGCCTACCACTTGCGGGTTATACTAGATACACTCTGAGAGCACCATCTTTATGGTAATCTATCGAAGTGTCAGTTCTGGATACACGAGGTCCACTTCTTGGGACACGTCATCTTTGAGGCGGGAGTTGTGGTGGATCCTACGAAGATCGAGGCAGTGCTAGCTTGGGAGCCACCTAGGAGCGTGATGGAGGTGCGGAGTTTCTTGGGTCTAGCTGGGTACTACCGAAGATTTTTGGGAGACTTTTCCAGAGTTGCAGCACCACTCTCAGCTTTGACGAAGAAGGGGAAACCCTTCGTGTGGTCAGACAGATGTTAGTAGAGCTTCAAGGAGCTGAGATAGAGATTGACCAGCGCGCCTATCTTGAGGATACCAGAGGAGGGAGTAGGGTACGTAGTCTACTACGATGCATCAGGGACCAGACTCGGATGTGTCCTGATGTAGGAGCGGGCCGTGATCACCTATGGATCACATCAATTGAGGCAGCATGAGCAGAACTATGCTACCCATGACCTGGAGTTAGCAACAGTGGTCTTTGCTCTGAAGATGTGGCGACACTATCTGATGGGCGAGCGCTTTGCAGTCTACTATGACCACCAGAGTATCAGGTACATATTCTCGCAGAAGGACCTGAATCTGAGATAGCGGCGATGGCTCGAGTTCCTCTAGGACTATGACTTCGAGATAGTCTATACTCCTAGAAAGGGGAACATAGTGTCCGATGCTCTCAGCAGGAGGATGGGAATTCAGCTACTTGGGGAGGCGACGGAGCAGCTAGCCACTTTGAAGATATCCTTCGTGGATAGATATAGAACAACCATTCTTCAGTCACTCACAGTCACTCCTCCACTACTGCAGCGGGTTAGAGAGGCACAATGAGGGGACATTGACTGTGAGACGCGGCGTGCACAGAAATCCTCAGGACAGGCACCTGATGGATTTTATGTGGGGGGAGAGCATGTCGTCCTTTTCAAAGGACGTACCATGGTACCAGCTGCTTTACATCAGGAGGTTCTGAGGGAGTTTCACACTCCCCCTTTAGCAGTACATCTAGGAGTGGTGAAGATGTATCAGGATCTCAGACGACAGCACTGGTGGCCAGGTATGAAGAAGGCTGTGGCAGAGTTTGTTTCTCTATGCCTCACCTGCCAGCAGCTGAAGGCAGAGCACCAGGTACCAAAAGGCTTGGTACAACCTTTGGAGGTCCCAGAGTGGAAGTGGGATGAGATATCTATGGATTTCGTGACTGGACTTACACGTACTTCTAGAGTTCACGACTCTATTTGGGTGATTGTCAACCGACTCACCAAGTCGGCTCACTTCTTACCCATCAGAGAGCAGGGCTCAGTAGAGAGCTTGGGACGTCTCTACATTCATGAGATTGTACGGATTCATGGTGTACCATCATCTATCATCTCTGATCGAGATGCTCGCTTTACTTCCCGACTTTGGAAGGGGTTGCAGGAGGCATTCGGGACGCAACTACGTCTGAGCACCGCCTTTCACCCTCAGACGGATGGTTAGACGGAGAGGACCATTCAGACTCTCAAGAACATGCTCCGTGCATGTGTCCTCAACTTTGGTCACAGCTGGGAGGACCACCTCCCCTTGGCGGAGTTCTCATACAACAACAACTACCACTCCACCATCAGGATGACACCATGCGAGGCATTGTACGACCGACCTTGCAGATCACCACTCTGCCGGACAGACCCTGGGGAGTCAGCACTTGTGGGACCAGAAATGGTCCAAGACATGACAGAGAAGGTCCAGGTCATCCAGGAGTGGATGAGGATAGCTCAGAGCTGGAAGAAGTCTTATGATGACAGGAGGCGTAGACCACTGGAGTTTGAGGATGGCGACCATGTTTTCTTGCGGGTCTCACCTCGACGTGGATTACGGAGATTTGGCCGAGGCTGCAAGTTATCTCTGTGCTTCATCGGAACATTCTAGGTTCTCAGCAGGATAGGCGAGGTGGCTTACCGCCTGACTTTACCACCTCAGTTGCACCGGGTGCACGCCGTCTTCCACGTATCACAGCCGAGGAGATATGTGCATGACCCGACACATATCATCGACCATGGGGAGTTGGACATTGACGATGAGCCGACCTTTGCGGAGGTCCCAATGGAGATCGAGGATCGACATGAGATGGTCCTACATGGACGTTCAATACCTCTAGTGCGCATCAGATGACAGCACGAGAACCTCCAGGAGATCACTTGGGAGCAGGAGGCTCAGATGCGTGCTCAGTACCTACATTTTTTCCCCTAGTTTATGATGTCTCTTTACGGGGACATAAAGCCCTAAGGTGGGAGTAATTTAAAGACCAGTAAAATTCAAGGGAATTTTTTTCTTAATTTTCTTTGGGATTTTACTAGAACGCAGTTTCTGACAGCACCTGATTCCGAGGCCCGGTGTGCCCGGAATCATGTTCCAAAGTTTAGCTCGGGTACGTTCAGTGAACGAACGAGTGGGTTTTCCTAACTTTTGAACTGATGCTCGGAATCAAAATCCGAGGGCACCGATGGAACTGAAGCACCAGTAATTGCTTTGGAGAACCTTTTCCGAAGGTGAGTTTGCTCGGGATGAGTTGTTAAAATTGTGGTTTTAGTGAGGAATAAATAAAATTATATTACAATTTTATTTATTTTCCTCTAGGGAGTTATATCCTAAGTAAGGGAGTTGGGGGTGGGACCCACATGTTGTTAACCAAACATGAGAGGATAAAGGTGGGGTGGGTCCCACACGATCCCAACCCCTCACATTCTTAACTCCTCAAAACCCCCCCATTTAATATTGCCAACTTATCACTTCATTTAATTTTGACAAGTTAAGTTTAATTAAATGAGTGAACTTAATTTTGAATGTTCAATTTTTAAAAAGTTTTTGCAAAGGAAATAAAATAAGGCTAAAGCCTTATTTTATTGGGGTGACTTCGTTGTGTTGAGGGAGGGAGCGTTCTTCACATTTTGGAAGAGCTTCATCTTCCCGGCGAAGAACTTTTCTACCTTGACGAAGAACGCCGTCACGCCCTTTTCCGAAGAACGACGATGCGCCATCCTTCGTTCTTCTTCCCACGTCAAAGGAAGGGATATGCCATTCCAGCAATCTCCGTCAACGTGTAAGGAGCCTCACCCCACGACGCTCTTTGAACATTAACTCGTTATCAAGTAGGGGTTAATTGTTTTTTCCCGTGAATTATTTCGTTGCCATTCATCGACTTCTATTTGGGCCGCCTGTTATCGTAATAACGGGAGGTGGTCAGACCGCACGAACACGTCCGACCCTCCTCCCCCCTTGATGTTATGCTTGATGCGACATGAGCAAAGGTAGCGCGGTGCAACGACACCGCGGGGAAACTAGTAGAAATCGGCGAAGAAGCGTGGCACAGTCGCGCCGCGCCGTTGAGGCCAAAAGAAGCCTCGGCCGGAGTCGGGCCGCGGCGAAGGGGGCGTAGCGCCATCGCGCCGCGCCAGAGAACCTTGAAGAAACCGTGGCCGGATCAGGGCCGCGACGGAGGAGTGCGATGCCGTCACGCTGCGTCGTCCGAACAAGGCCGCGGCTCAAAGCCGCGGCGGTGCAAGACGGGGCGGACAGAACCACCGACCGCCGACACCTCGGAGGGCGGGACCGTGGCGGTCCTGCGGTGGCAGCACCGGCCGGCCGGACCGGGCCAGCCATTTCAGGGGAAGACCGGGGGTCGTAATCCCCGGCTGGCTAGAAGGAGCGGCCCCACGTGGGGGGGGGGGGTTCAATCAAGGGGGGCAGCCGCCCCCCCTTTCCGCAACGGCACGACCAGCTGTGCTGGCCGTGCGGGGTGCACCCGCGCCGGCCGGGCCGGGCCACGCCGGTTGGGCTGGGCCACGCCCACTGGGCCGGGCTGCTCCCTAAGGGGCTGGACCCAGACTCGGTTCGGGTCGACCCGGTTCGGGCCGAACCAGGGGGGGTCTCGGGCCGGGTCGGTCCGGGCCCAAAACCCCCTAAAACCGGATAGGTTCGTTCTTTTGCCCATATCTTGGGCTATAGACCTCCGATCGATGCACCGTCAGTTGTGATGAGATACTTGGATAGAGATGGTAGTTTCAGTATATTACACTCAGGGATTCATAGAACTTTGGGTATAGCCGGGTTGGTTCAAACACGAAACCAACCGGGCCCTTGGAGCGGAAACGCTTATAACTTGAGCCCCAGACGTCCGATTGACGTGCTGTTGACTTTGTTGGATTCCTATTAGTGAGACGGACCTTTTGGATTACTCTGATCGAGGTTTGGATGCATTTGGAGTACGGTCTGGTTGGTTTTGACTTAAACACCAACGGGGCCCCTCGAACGAAAAAGTCAATAACTCTCAGACCGTGCGTCCGATTGACGCGCCGTCTGTCACGTTGAGTTACTCTTGTCGAGACGGAACTTTGAGATACATCAAATCCAGAATACGTGTCAGTTGATGTATCAAATCCTTGGCTTGTGGAGCGGACCCTCCCGGAAACGAGCATGCTGTGTGCGGGAACCCTAGAGCTGGCTGCGACTTCGACGACAATGGAGACTACACTGAAATCCTCCGTGGGTTTGGCAGGGATGAAGACCGTACTGAAATCCTCCGTGGGTTCGACGACAATGAATACTGCACTAAAATCCTCCGTGGGTTCGGCAGCGATGAAGACCGTACTGAAATCCTCTGTGGGTTCGACGGTAATGACGACTGTTCTTGTATCCTACGTGGGTCTGGCAGTGTTTGACTCTGTTATTACTATCCTATGTGGGTATGGAAGAGTAGCTGGTCTGTATCCTATGTGGGTCCGACAACTTGGCTGGTTTAGTATCCTACGTGGTTCCCAGCTTAGATAAATCAATGGATATATCTGATCATCTCTATCACCGAAGAAGTATACCTGTGTGAGCTGAGTCTTGACTTTCAATCAATATCTTCGATATGATTTAATTGCTTTCCTATGTGGATTGGGTTGTGTTATCCTGTGTGGACTGGGTTGTACTATCCTATGTGGACGTGATCGAACTTGGGCTCGGATGTTGGAGCCGAACTGGAATTGATGACTTAGGTATATGTATGGGCATATACCTAAGTAGTGTTGGATGTTACTTCGTGATTGCATCTTTCCTTTTTAGATTATCCTTTGTGAATTCTGGGAGACCTTCGGGGGTCTCGGGGTCCCTACTGAGTAGCGTATAATCACCCCTACACGGGCTATGCCCACACTACATTGTGTTGGATGCAGAAGACAGACAACGCTAATCGTGGTTGAGGCTTGTGGAGGAAGTCTGTACCTGGAGGTGGACCACTGGGCAGAACTTACACGGAGCGGACGACTGGACCCGAGGGGCCGAGGAGGCTATCTGTACCCACCCTTCAGGTGGAACTTCCACTGGATGGCTCGACGTTGCTGCTTTACTTTCTTTCCAGTTATACTTAACTTTCAGTTTGGGTCTGTATTCTGGCCCACTTACTTTTCCGCACTACTATTGTACCCAGTTTTACTTAGTGTTTACTTATGATTGCTTACTCTGTGGTGTTTGTTACTTTATAAAGGCAATACCTTCCCCTTTTTGTCGGGATTTACGCCTTGGTGCTAGTTTCCAGCCCCTGTCCTATGGGATGCGGGCTTGGGGTAGTCACGACATGGACCCCGAGGACGGGTCATGATAGTTAGAGGTAGGTGAGGCAGCTTTACTGGGACCACAGCTCGTGCAGGAGACTTCTGAGCAGGTCCAGTTGATTCGGAAGCAGTTGTCTATCGCGCAGTCTCGACAGAAGTCTTATGCTGATCGCCGCAGATGACCTTTGGAGTTCGTGGTCGGGGATCAGGTTTTTCTACGTGTTTTTCCGAGGTTATGACACAAGTGGATCAGGAGACAGGGTAAGCTTTCACCGAGGTATGTGTGGCCATTCAAGATTCTGGAGAGAGTCGGGCTGGTTGCCTATCGGTTGCAGTTACCACAGTGATACCGATCCATGCATGACGTCTTCCATGTGTCTCAGTTTCACCGCTATCATTCAGACCCGTCTCATGTTTTTTAGCATGAGGAGGTTGAGCTGGAGGCAGATGCATCCTTTGAGGAGCATCTGATTTGTATTGTTGACAGGAGCACGAAGGTTCTCAGTGGCCGGTCAGTTCCTCTCTTATGGGTGCTATGGCAGTATGGATGAGTGCAGGACGAGACCTGGGAGCGGGAGGCCGACGTACATGCTCAGTGTCCAGAGTTGTTCTGAGCTTTATCTTCGCCACCCTTGGAAGGGAAATTCAGGGATGAATTGCTATAAGGGGGGAATTTTGTAAGAACCCGATTCTTATTTTTGAGGTACGAGCTTCTTCTTTTCTCTTTTCCTTAAGTGTTTTGAGAAAATATGGAAAATGGGGAAAAATCCTATATTTTGGAACTACACACCGTGTACTTTTCCACACGCCATGTACTTTTGGCTGTGTGGAATGGGTACACGGGGCGTGTATCCTTGTCGGCGACGAGGGGTGTAGGAACCGACTACACGCCATGTAGTAGTACTTTACACACCGTGTAGTCAGTCGGCAAGCTTAAACAATTAGACGGTGGAGCAGCCGCCAGCTGGGTGACAGTACATGCCGTGTACTCAGGAGTACATGCCGTGTACTCATGTTGACTGATGAACAGTGTGGCGGTGCCGCCAGAGGAACAATTAAATGAAGGAAGTACATGCCGTGTACTTAGAAGTACACACCGTGTACTTTGTTTTTTCGTCTTAAAACAGGCAGTAGCCTCCTTATTTGGCAGAGGAGGCATTTGAGCCGTTTTGGAGCCAAAGGAGGAGGCCAAACCTTTGAAGATCCTCCGGTGTTTGTCTGGAATCCGATTCGGCTTCGAATGATCTCGTTGGAACCGTGCGGGTAAGACCTTTCTTCTCCTTACGACGTTCTTACCAATTCTTTCCTGAGGGAAAGTTATTTACATTTGAATGGGTTTTGTTCTTCGTCAGATCTACGCCGTTCTTGGGCATTTCTAGAGTCGGTGTTCGCGTATAACGTTCATTGGCGTATAAGGTTGGTGGCTTGGTGTAAATTTTCCAACTGTCGTGCGTTTTTGTGCGTTTTTGTGCCACGAACCCATGTTGGGGTGTCGTGTGGCTGATTCCGTTGCTATATTTAATGCCTAGAATTTCATAGGTGATTAAATTGTGATAATAGAATTCTTATTGAGATCGTTTCTTGGATCCGGAACCACCCCAGGGGTGTGTTTCACTGTTTAGCAATTTGGCTAGGATACCTTAGGGTATGCCTTTAATGTAGTAATTGTAGAATTTCCTTGAGAGGAATTGCTTGTTTACTGCATTTTGATTTGTTGGGCATGTCCCGGTTACCTGTTTAGCCTGAGGGCGTTGTTGTGATTAGCCTGTGGGCATTGTACTATTTAGCCTATGGGCAGTAGTTATTTCGTCCTGAGGGAAACTTCTTCCGTGCCTGTGGGCAGCTGATTCTGTGCTTGTGGGGGACACTACCTACGACCGAGGGCAAAATTTTTTATGCCTGAGGGAAGATTCTTGTGTTGGATACTCGTTACCCAAGGGTAGAAGTTTACGTGTCTGAGGACACTAGTTGTTTACTTAGAAATGCACTATGGTGATTTCTTATATTAAATAGATTAAATGAATATTAAAAATGGAAATATAACTGGTAGTTGTTACTTTTGAGTACTGCTTACTTTATTTCATTTTACCACTACACACTATTGTTACATGTTAGCACGCAGTTGGGCACGAGCCTTTGGTGGGTGCCTACTGAGATATTGTTCTCACGCCCTGTTTGGGTCACACTTTTCGGTCCAAACAGATTACATTGCTGCAAGTGTAGATAGGGGCAAGAGTCCCTATACATGTACTTGACTGTTGCAGAGGAGTAGGAGGGCATGGGACCGAGCCTAGGCTCGTGATGCCGCTGCCAGCTGTTTTGCTTTGTTTTGATGTACTCTGTATTTTGTTGTACTATATTGATGTATAACATGTTCTGGATGTTTTCTTAGAACTTGAAACATGTAGGATCATTATTTATCTACTGTTGGTTATATCCACTGTTGTAGTTTATTTCAGTTGTGTATGGTTTACAACTTCTGCTGTTGTTGTATGTTTTATTTAAATTCCGCTGCGCTACACTTTGACAAATGAGGGAATAGTTTCCCCACTATCAGACCTGGGCCCTCGCTACTAGTCGACAGCCTCTGGCATTTAGGTAAATGCACTTGATGTCATGTGGCGAACCGGGTTTGGGGCACCCGTTGAGTGGAGCCCGAGTTCGGGACATTACACCCACCATTTAACCATTACCCTTCACTTAAAATCCATTATCCATGAATTTATGGTGATTTTTCCTCTAAAGGTGTCCCCTAAGGTTCCATAAATCCCCCAAGGTTCCAATCCTCAATACTTAGGAGTAACTCTTCAAGGTAAGAGAAATCTACACTTCTCTTTCCATTCATGTTCCCTTTTTATGAGGTATGTATTCTAATTAATAAAAATAAAATTTTTCCACTTTTTATTATACCGGTATTCTAATAATATTCTTTTATAAATGGGTGACCTTCATTCTCCCTCATTTTACCCTTTTCTAAAACCATGTTTTATACCCGTCATGCTGCTGAATTTATTTCTCAAATTTCTCTCTTTTACATGAGAACTTATCTTTTCCTTTTTTATGTAAACATATAAACCTATTTTATTCTTATTTTTTATTAAACTAAATGTAAAAATTAACTATTTAATTATGTATTTACATACATGTAAACCACATTTCCTTTTCATGGGTTAAAAATGAAGTAATGATCATGTATTTAAGCACTTTTGTATGCCCTGATTTTGATAAGAAACCTGCTCTTTGTTATCCATGGGCTATTAATGTAATGATTTATTATGATTTATGTACTTAAAATTAATTAATACATATTAATGGTGTGACCTAATAGCACTTCAATGCATTGGGTAAATAATTTAATCTCTATAGATAACATGTTTTACAATACCTTAGTGAATAACCTTGGTAATTTTCATTTATGACACCTTGGTGATAAACCATAGTGATATGATTATGAATGACTCATTTAAATGTTGTATCCACATTTCCATGTTATTATTCATGTTGTTATTATTATTATTATTATTATTATTATATGCCTATTTTTCATTCCTTATTTTTATGCCTCATGTTCATTTTGATAGGTCCCATGATCACATTCTATATTTCTCTCTTTCTTATTCTATTACTAGGCTTCATGCTCACCCTTTTCCTTTGATGTATATCCACAGGACATGAGAAGCAGTAAAATTAGATTAGGATGAATCCATGAATATTTCTTTCAAGTATATTTAGAATAATGTTTTATTTTTTCAAGTATTATATACCTTATTTCCAAGAAACTAAACTTTAAAAGATCCTATGTTTTATCCTCTATAATGAAATGTTATGTAATAAAAAGGTGCGATGCCATATTATAGATTCAGATATATCTACTATCACTTTTTAAGAAATAGGATCATTATTTTCAACCAATAATGAGTCACCATCCCTAGTGATAAGAAAACCATATCTATATAGTTTTCTAATATATCTAGTACCCCAATGCAGTACTTGTGTTTTTGGAACAACATCTTCCAAGGGGACCTGTGAAATCTATTATTATACCAAATCTTGTGTATATTGAGCATAAAATTCATAATATCCAATCTTTCTCCCAATATCCTTCTTGAGGATGTGTTACCTCTCAAGAAATATAAAATTTCTTGTGGTTGTTACATTCTTATATAAGGGGTTTTATAGACACTATCCCCTTATTTCCTTGGGTACCCATTAAAGATACACTTCATTCCTTGAGGTGCTATTTTTTCCATAGGTTTCCTTAAAAAATTACTCACAACCCCATGCATGTAAGTTCCATAATATATGTTTTATTTTAAACATTAAATCATATTTTATTCTGTTTTCCACTTTAGTTGGCACCTAGTTTAGCGTGTATGTTGCAATGTGTAATGCATATTTTCAAAATTATAATGTAAGATTTAAATGAATCATCATTGAAATTACCATATATATCATGGTATGATTTCCCTTTACACTTACTATTGCACTATGGTCTATAAATTGATTTATTTAAGATATAATCTCAAAATCTTGTTGAAAGTTGATAAAGTATTGGTTAATATATTCACCACCTCAATCAGATCAAAGCTTGTTTACCCTATTAAAAATTTGATTCTCTAGTTAATTATTGAACTCTTTAAATTTATTAAAGGACTCATATTATTAATTATCAAGTAAATATAATAATTTATACTCAATTCATCAGTTAAAGTTAGAAATTAAGAATAATCACCTTTAAATTTTACTGGAAATGGTCTACACACATCATCATGTACCAATTCTATATGCTCTATAGATCTTTCACCCTATCCACCAAAAGGTGGTTTGGTCATAATTCCTTGTAAAAAAACTTTCAAGTGGTCTTAACTCAAAAGAGTCTAAATAACCATTATGATATACCTTTTTCGAATACTTCACATTTATATAACAAAGATGGTGATGTAACTGTTGAGTGTGAAATGAGTCATATTAAATTAATTCATTATCAATTTCCAATAATTAGTTTTTATAATATAATATATAAATTCTATTATTTAAATTCTCCATACCATAAAATATGTTGTATTTTTAAAAGAAACAACTCTTATTTAAAAATTTAAAATAAAAACATTTTTATCAAGGTGAGATACGTAAATTATGTTCTTGGTAATAGTTTGTACATAAAAACAATCTTTAAAAACTAAGATCATTCTTGTTGTCAATGAAAGGTGGTAATCTACTATAGCCAAAGTATCAATTAGTACTCCATTGGTTTCTTAAAGATCCACCCCTATTATGGAAATCTTCCAGAATCTACTTGGATTTTACATTTGGATACTGATGTGATCACCACAAGATACATATAATAACCAATATGTTGATATGGAAATATTTCAATAAATAATGAATGAACCTAAAGGTTTACCTTTCTTATTCAATTATGTGCAATTCTTTTTTCTGATTCCTAGATTTCCACATGAAAAACATACCGTGTTTTGTTCATTTTCTTTCCATTGGATCTTCTTCTTCTTAGAATTCTGATTCTAGGGATCCTTGGACTTAGAATGAGAATTGGGGATATTTTACTTATTCTTTATTTTTTTATTTACCATAAGTACTATAGGTTTTTCATGTCCCATGTCGATGTTAACTTGTAGAATCAAAGTAAGATGTTTTGAATGAGTCTTCTCACTATTTCTAATGTTGTAATACACAATGAAACTATAGAAGCCTTTAATTAGTGAGTATATAATGAGAAATATGCACATATTATCATGGATCTTAAAGCCCAAGATGTCTAAGTGCTATATGTATCTAATCACCTTGACTACATGAGGTTTATCCAGTATATAATCTCCAAGATTTCACATTATTAGTGAATTGGAGATCTTATATCTCTCTTGTCTCACTTTCTCTTAATAAAATCATGAAGGCGAGACATGATGTTTTACACTACCATATCCTCATGTTTCTTTAAAATATTAATGGAAATAGATGATAACATGAAATATTTAACATAAGTGGAATTTTTTACATTTTTTCAGTAGAGATACAATTATTTATCACTATCCTCTTTAGCAGGATACTCAGGAACCAGGGTTTCCAGCATGTATAACTTATGTTCATGGTGTAATATAACACACAATCACCTACATCATTTTTGGAAATTCAAGTGGGTGAGAAGGTTATACTTATATAGTAGGGATCACAATGAATAGTTAAAGTCACGTGGATTTACATTTCTATAATTAATTAAGATCATAATATTAATTTATTATCTAGATTAGAAAATTTGATAATAAATTTTAAATTTATTAATCTCCTACTATTTTATCAAAACCTAATATCCCTCACCTTTATTTTTAGAATATCTTATCGCATGGACAGTGGAAAAGATCCTTATTCTCCTCCTCATAACCCAAGAAAGGGATTGGTTAGTTACTCAATGGTATTTAGGTAGGCATAAATTTCCAATTAAATTAACTCATAGTTCCTTGATCTGTTGATTGGACTCTCCAATATTTAAATCCTAGATAAGTATTTCCCCAACACTTACCTCCAAATTTACACAAATTCCAGTGAAAGCTACTCCTCTTGATGTAAAATTGATTAAGTCAACCCAAAAACCTATTTATAACTCTCCATTAAATGGTAGTGTCCCATTGAGGGATATATTAAACACTATGAAATATTAATTATATTATAAATTAAGTAATTTAAGGCTATACCAACTCAATATTTTAATTTGAGGTATTTTTAATCTTTATGCATAAATTTTTTATTTTATCTTATTATATATGATAGATTATGGGGAGTCATTAATTCCTATAGAGTTACCAAATTTAGAAATTTATAACACAAATCAACCAAACCACTAGACTATAGGGTATTATAGGAATTGAAAGTTTGTGGTCAAACCCATAGAGATAGAGTTGGAGAAAATATTAATTCAATAACAAAGATATACACTATTTTAAATATGAAGAAACTGAATCTAAGATTCTGAGCATGTGATTGGTGAAGAACATGGGAGAATAAAAAAGAAAAAGGGTTCCAGGCAGTAATGAATATATGTTAATGGTATAAAAAGGTATGAAATAATTAATTAACAATCATGCAGTTGTTGGAATCAGGTTTTAGAGAGTCCAATGGTCATGGTAAACACTCTACATCCAAAAATATCCTTTTCTCACATTTAGGCACTTTGAATTTCAAAGAATGCATAACAAAAAACCTTATTTAAAGATAGGGTAAGTATAAAACCATTTGTCATGTTGAAAGTATAAACCCTAAACCACACGTTAAATGAAGAAATTCAATCAACTCTGGAAATGGCCATGCTCAAATAAATAAATAAGTTAAACCCACAATCTCACCCTACTTACAATGATCATGTAAAAAGAATTAGTTAAGGGATAACAATGAAGAACAAATATTAAATCCAAACATAAATTGAAATCAAAATAAAATACCTCATACAAATAGTCCCTGTTCATCACACATTCTCTGCATAACAAATAAATCACTCCTCATGATAGCCATGAGAGGGTGAGAAAAATAATAAACAAAAACCTATATAGAAGTGGTAGTAGGGATCCACAACGGGTGCACTCCTGTTTGGTGTCATCCATGTCACGACTCCTAGTTCCAATATCCCCCTATTACGTGGATGAGGGTGTGGTTTTATAAGGGTTATCATCAAATGCTTGATCGCCAACTTATCTATTGAATCTTTTTTTTTCATTTTTTTGATACATTCACAATGCGTAATTTTATATGATGTGTAATTTGCATTAGTGGTGAATTTTTCATATCTTCTTTGTCTTGAAACTTTCACGATGTGTATTGTGTACACATCATGTAATGGATTTACACAACATGTAATATTTCATTACTTGGAAAGTGTTGTTGAGGCTTCTCCCAATGAACTCACATAATGGATTCAAATACACAACATGTAAATGCCTTCTTCCAGGTTCTCAGCTCCGTTGTATCTTCAAATTTCTAGTGTCATGCTATGAATGAAGATCATGGTGCGAAGTGTTCTTTAGCTCCTATATTCATCCATTTCTATCTATTTTCCAAATATAGGTTATATACTACCATAAAACATAAAATAACCCAAACTTTTCACAAATTAGAAATATTCATCAATTATTTATAGAAATCAATGTATTAAAACACCATAAAATACATGCATGAAATATAGATATCAACATCCTTGTTAATATTAAGTGTATTTTACTTAAGTGGTTTAATATATCAAAGATAAAATTTAATCATAGCCTAATTAATTTTAATTCCATATTGAATTATTATTAATTAATTAATTTATATCATTGTGATAAAGGATCCATAAAGAAATTAACCATGAAACTTGATAGTGGTATGATCACAATATTTTAAAATGGCCAGTTTATCTAGAGGATGATAAACTAACCCACAACCCTAGGGTAATAGCACCTTGAACCATAAATTGGTTCATGATGTAGCATTCCCATTGGACTATTATCTATATCCTAGATTGGTTTCACCTCGACTCCAAACTTGAACTACCCACCACTCGCCTAGGAGCTCAATTTATTAAATAATATCTAAACACATGCTGGTGAGGGGAATCGAAGGATTGGTTTAGGGTATGACATAAAATAAACCATAGACACATAGACCCTTACATAATGAGATAAGGGTATGAAACACAATCCATACATTTAATTTAATAATAATAATAAATTAAAAGGAAACCAAACACACACACAATTCTGGTCTAAGTTCATGATCATCCACACACATGCAATGAGTACACATTTTTAATCTAGCTAGCATTCACTTAAAATAATTACTTAATTAAGATAAAACACCTCGAATTAATCCAACTAATTATCTAATTAATTAATTAATTTAATTTATCTTAAATCCATCGAAACATCATGAAAATTTCCATCATCCATAATTTTAAACAAATTAAATAAACCAAGTTTATTCCAAATTAATAAAGTACACATGTGTACTTGGAGGCAACAACATGTACCCATCCAAACTACTTGTTATAGTTTTTATACTATTTATTCACATGATATCAAGCATACATTTCATGGAATATAATTAAAACATATGAATTTATAATAAATGACAAGTGTTCATTTGAAAATTATATGGAATGTGATGTTTTTAACATAGCGGAGTACCCTACAAGAAAACACCATACACAACTTGCAATTCAGAATTTAACATGAAAATTAATTTAATATATATTTGATAATCATATTACATGATGTGTATTGTCAATAAATTATTCACAAACACATGTTGATTATGTTTAATTATATCATGATATTTTATTTCTATGTAAAATTAATCACATTAGGTATATTTTATTACACAATGTATACTTGTGTTATATAACATATAACCTCTTCTTCCCATATCCATGAAACATGCTTAGGAATGAGGTGTGTTTATAGGTCATAGATGCGTATAAGATACATGAAGTGTATGCTGACTACACATTGTGTGACCTCAATATTTCATGGTTTTTCATTCTGTGTGTCATGTAATAAATGCATGAAACAACTTAGATCCCCATGTTTTCTGCTACGAAAACACATGGATTACACTTTTTGTAAGTGAGTTACGTGGAATGCAGTCTATAAAACCGTGTGCTAGATTGGCCTTGTTAATACGTGGTGTTCATTAAATGAATTCCATGTATACTTAATGAATGAATACTAAAATTTATTTTGGTCATCTTGGTTTAACGAACACAGGTACACAACATGTACCATTGAGCTACACACCATGTAGTCTTGTGTTATCTTGGAATAACCCTTTGTACCTCTTGATGGAGTCTTCCAATGTTCTTTGAGTTGGTTTAATCTTCTTGGTTATATAAGTGAGAGATAAAAAGGAAAGATAATAATTCAATATATGTATTTAAATAATGAATAAACAAAAAAATTAAAACTAATAAAAAGAACATATAATCGATATAGGATTAATAAATAATTATAAACTCATTACGTGACCACTCTGATATCACTTAAAGGTTCCAGGAATAATGAAGACACCTATTGGGCATAGAAAAATTAGGTTTTTATCATGATCGATGAATAATATGAGATGTACATTATAAATAAATTCATGAAAAATAGAATTAAATAAAATATTATTTAACTTATGAATACCAGAACCAATAAGATATGATCTTCACATATTATTTATAATTAATTTATAGATAGATTTAGAATTACCTTGTCATGTACTTATTTATTCTTTGATGATGTGGTTGATTACTCACATCGTACTAGTATTGAATCATAATATACAAGGGTAGAATCCATCTAGAATTGATCCAAACATCCTCCAAAATCCTATAATGTTACCATAGAATAACTGGGTGCTAGCACAATCAATTTTGATCACTTGCATCATCTATTTTTGATCTAAAAAAGAATCAATTCATGGATAAAAGAGTGTTTTGGTTCTATTAAAGTCTTGAACAAGTGGAGGAGGTTTGTCTCTCTAGTTTTTTAGCATGTTCTTGAGAGGTTTATCTCTTGGGATTGAGATAATTCACTCTAATTTTGTTGTGAAAACAAGTGGGCTAACCATAGAAAGAGATATAACCGGTTATTTATAGAGCTAGGTTAGGGTTGGTAATTGTACACAATCCCTTATCCAATTCCTTATTCCTTAGAAAACCCCATTTCAAATAATAATATTAAAAATATTATTATTTTATTGAAATGTGAAATACCCATAGATAAATAAATATCATTTATTAAATAAATAAATTAATATTTATTTAAATGATATTTAATATAACATTTCCTACAAGACCTCTAAATACCCGAATTTTCCATATAATTTTTTTAATTATATGGAATTATTATGAGTTTGCAAAAATTGATGGCATGTGAAACCAAGGCATGGTGTGCCTAGAATGAATTTCTGAATTTTTTTTAAGGTTCGTTCAATAAACGCACCGGTGACATTTTCTATCTTTTGAACGAGTTCTCAGATTAAAAATCCAAGGGCACCATTGGATCTGCATCGCCAGGATTTGTTTAAGGGAGGCTTCACTTCGACCGCAGTAAGTATTGAGAAAAAGTTAGATTTTGGACTTTTTAAAAGAATAATAAAATAACTTTGTTATTTTATTTCTTTCTTTCTTTTCTTCTAACGGACAAACGACAATGCTAGGACCAATGACGTGTCAAGACATTTAATGGATTGACTCTTCAAATCCTTTGTAACAGCGCCATTGGAATTAGGAAGGTTCCTATTAAATGTACCCCCATTAAATTCCACGGGTGTTACTCACCCTCCCCCTGTCCTATTTATATGGAGTTTGGGGAGAGGTATTGGCACGACTTCACCAAGAGACGAAGTTCTGATAAAGTTCCACGATGACAATCACTTTGAGGATAGAGCCGGTTCCAGTGGGCGGTGACGAGTGACACCGAATCATGAACCGAAGGACGATGTTTGAGTGGCAACGTTGGAGGCTTGTTATGGGGACGACGAACACCGACTCTTCCTCAATCGCGGGCGTTATCCAACGATCTTGAGGTAGGGGGTTTGTTTAAAGTTCATATTTGATCTTTTAATTTCTTACGTTCATTATCATATTAACAGGGAGGGTGAAGGCCAAATGAACAAGGCCTAGACCCCCCGTCACTCTGTTTAAGTTTCATTATTCGGGGATGTTTTCCTCAGGGTGACGACATCGAGAAGACGACAACAACACAGAATAAACTGCCAAACCGTCGGCGTGACAAGTTGGTGGTGGCCGATGGTGGCTGGTGAAGACCCATGGAAATTGACCACGGGTAGTGGAGGGCGGCGCATGACAGCGCGCTGTAGAGGATGGAGGGGGCCGGCCCGAGCTGGCCTAACCGGACAAGGGGTGACACCCACAGGCGCCAGCGGCAGATACAACCACGACCAGTGGGCTGTGGCAGGTGGAGAGCGGCGTGGCCCCGTGCCATGCCAGGTTGGCGGACCCCTGGTCAGCCAAAACTGCCGACCGTTACACTGTGGGGCAGCACCGCATCGGCTGGCCGAAACGGCCCCTCACCCGCGGGGCCAACTGGGAAGATCGGTCCACCTTCTGGCGGACCGAGCCGGATGCGAGATAGCCAAACGGGCCAGACCTGCCTAGCAGATCAAACCTACACCTCCGCGGGCCAGACCCTCCACCGGGCCGGGTCGAACCCGTGGCCCAATGGGCCAATGTGGGTGGGCCTATCCCCACCCGACGGGCCGGGCCAACCGCGGCCCGGGCTCACAAACCGAACCAAACCTACCCCGACAGGCTGGACCCAGTAAACCGGGATGAACCATTGTGGGCCGGACTTGAGCGGGGTCAGGTAGACCCCATGACCCATTGCATCGGGCTGGCCTGACCGAGTCAGTTCAGGCTCAGACCCTACCAGTCCCCGAATAAAGAAACGCCCATAACTGAGAAACCAGGTGTCCGTTCGACATTCATTCAGTGGCATTGGGATCCCTTTTGGGAAGAGGTTCCTTTGGAATATTATGTTGAGCCCAATCAAGTCAGACTAGACCAAGGTAACATCACACCCATTTCACAAAAATGGGTGTAACTAACAGACCGGTCGTCAGATTGACACGCCGCATGTCACTTTGGAACCCTTACAATATGGAGGT
Organism: Viscum album; assembly: GCA_963277665.1. NCBI lineage: Eukaryota > Viridiplantae > Streptophyta > Magnoliopsida > Santalales > Viscaceae > Viscum > Viscum album. Next base: position 618,462,550 of record OY728136.1, read on the forward strand.
CCTTTGGGATACTTCTTCATGGAAATTTTTTCCAGCTGAGCTACGAAAGATGGATTCAGGAGTGGTTCTCCTATAATCAAGAGTGCTATGAGCGGGAATCCAAGAGCTGGCAGTGAGGTGGAGATTGGAGACAGATCATACGGAGGTTAGTACCGATCGATCCTGTGTGGGTCAGCACTTACCGATCTTGTGTGGGCCAGATCCTGTGTGGGTCAGTTCTCAATGATCCTATGTGGGTCAGCACGTACTGATCTTGTGTGAGTCAGATCCTGTGTGCATCAGTGCTCAGAGATCCTATGTGGGTCAGCGCATACCGATCCTGTGTGGGTTAGATCCTATGTGGATCATTACAGGGGTTAGTACCTATCGATCCTATGTGGTTCAGACTCCGCATGGTCAGAAGTAGTTCCTCTCAACAAAATAAGATGATCTAGCTTCTCAACTAATCATCTTTACTTATGTTCCTTACTTATATACCTGGTGTGAGATGAGTCTTTTACCTTCATGGTGTTACCTTTGTGGTACTTTTACCTTTGTGGTGTTATCTTCACAGTGTAACCTGTGTGGTACTTTACCTTCATGGTGTTACCTTTGTGGTATTCTTCCCTCATGTATGAGATGAGTATATATTGATAAATTAGGTATATGTGTGGGCATATATCTAAGTAGAGTTGTTGACTGCTTCATGCTTTGTTGTTGAGGTCTTACTTTGTGGTTTTTTCTTTTTGGAACTCTGGGAGACCTTCAAGGGTCTCGGGGTCCCTACTAAGTATTATTATACTCACCCATGCACGAGATACGCCCGCACCTTATTGTGTCTTGTGCAGATGATGAACAACATTGATCAAGGCGGAGGGAGGTAGTACATGATGGTGTTCGGAGGTGGAACTTTGATGTGACATGTTGTAGTGACTACTAATCATGAGATGTACCTACCCTTCAAGTATGATCCTCAGTTGATGACCCATGAGCTGTTTTTCTCTTTTCATTTTTAATTGTACTTTCCAATTGGGCTTGTATTCAGGACCCTTTATTTTCAGTACACTCTTTAATACAACTATTTACTTCATGTTTGCCTCTTATTATACTCTTGGATTTGTGTGTTTGTACAGGTTTAAAGGAAATGACTTACCGTTATAGGTATACACCTCTCCAGTGTTAGTCACCAGCCCCTGGCCTATAGAAAACGGGCTTGGGGTAGTCACGGCATGGGCCCCGGGGGATGGGTCATGGCAAAGTGGTATCAGAGGAGTCTGTTCTACCGAAGAACTAGGACTCTGATATTTTCTATGTGGCAATAGTGTTAAGTGTTATGAGTGTGGTTTTTAGTTTGGGGAATTCAGTGTTGGTGTGGCAGTCGATGTATCCATACACCAGGACCCTGAATTCTGATTTCCAACTCTGCGCATGAAAACACTAATGGCGTGTGTTTTGAAAAGTTTTACTTTTGATATATTTGAGTCATCTCACTAGGTATAACTTATTGACTATGGCGCAACTGTTTTCTTTCAGGATGTTGCCACATAGACAGCCAGCCAGGATTCATGAGTGAGTACACGGTGACGACCCACCAAGCGATGAGGCTTCGGTGCAGGGCCCTCCTACAAGGATATTACTATCGGGTGGTGCACCAGTAGCAACACCACTCATTGGGAAGCAGATGCCACTAGCCCAACCAGAAGAGGGTGCACGCCAACTAAGCATGTTGCATGAGTTTCAGTGGAAGAGGCCTCTGAGGTTCTAAGGTGAGATGGATCCACAGGCAGCTGAGGACTGGTTGGAGGCTGTGGCTAGAGTTTTTCACTTAGTGGGGACACCAGCTGATCTGATAGTGATCCTAGATACTAGTCGCTTCCAGGGAGTAGCTGGGAGATGGTGGAGTCTGACACTCTAGTTACAAGATGAGGCAACCCTCACCTAAAAATATTCTGAGGGCCTCTTCAGGGAAGAGTTCATCCCAGTGACTCTATGATATGTGCATATACAGGAGCTGCTGCACTTACAGTAGGGCATCGTGACCATGGACCAGTACTCGGAGAGGTTCACTGAGCTCTCCCGCTACTCCACTAACATGGTACAAGACCCTTTCTATAAGGCCTCAACCTTTGAGTAGGGTCTTCTATGGGAGATCAGAGCATTGATGATATCTCTCAGCATTCTGACATAAGCTAGGGTGATAGAGCAAGCACTTTTGGTGGAGAGATTCCTAGCTGAGCAGGCAATGACAGCGAGAACCACCACCGGATGTCAGGTAGCAGAGTCATCCGCAGCAGGCAGTGGACGGATGACGCAGGGGCCCAAGCAGGATAGACCTTCTAGTGGATAACCTTAGGATACGAGGTTAGTGGTGAGGGGATCACAGGACAAAAGAGGACAGTTAAGGATCATGAAGTGGTACTCTTGCGGTAGGCAGGTTCACATGGCTCACGATTGCTTGACCCGCCGCACAGACAACCAGATGAAGGCCGAGGGACCGCCAAGGCAGAGTCAGGGGTTTGAGCAAGGAGGTCCACAGGGAGGCTAGAATGGCAGAGGATCGAGCCGTGCATCAGGCAATGGGCAGAGGTTCTAGGTTCTTCCACCACCACCTCCAGGTGGTCCACCCCAACCACAAGGAGCAGGAGGACATGGACAAGCTCAGCTATAGGAAGCCGAGACCTACGATCATGATGATCCAGAAATGATTAGTGGTACGATCTGTGTCTATTCAACCCTAGATGCAGTACTTATAGACATAGGTTTTAGTCACTCTTTTATTTCCACATCCCTCATTTAGATCTTGGAGATTTTGATGGAGACGTTGGCTCGATCCTTACAACTATAGACTCCTACGGGAGGGGAAACGACGATTACACACTATTTCCAGTAGTGTGAGCTTACTCTAGGAGGCGAGAGATTCGGAAGAGATCTTCTAGTAGTGGCGTTGAGGCATTACGATGTCATCTTGGGTATGGAATGGTTATCCACATTCCATGCTCAGATTGACTATATTAGGTGCAAATTGTAGTGTGCCCTAATGGATGGGACCATATTTTTCTTCACCAGTGAGAAGGGAACTTTTTTAGAATAGGATGGACTTTCCTGGAGGAGGGTGAAACTGATCACACATCTGTTTTCTAGCCTTACCCTTGGGGAAGTTGACGTTGAGAGTCCAAGCTATCCTATAGTGGTGTACCCTTATGTTGATGTCTTCCCTGATGATGTTCCGGGACTACCTCCTCATAGAGAGGTAGAATTTTACATTGAACTGTACCCTAGGAAAACACCGATATCTACACCAACATATCATATGGCTCTTATATAGATTTGTGAGTTGCAGGTATAGTTGGATGACTTTCATAGGAAGGGGTTCATAAGGCCTAGTGTGTCTCCATGGGCAGCCCCGTTTTTGTTCACCAAGAAGGCAGATGGGAGTTTGGGAATTTGTGTGGACTATCGGCGCCTGAACCAGGTGACCATGAAGAAAAAGTATCAACTTCTCAGGATTGATGATATTTTCGATCAGCTAAAGGGATCTCAATGGTTTTTGAATATAGACCTCAGATCAGGCTATCATCAGCTCAAGGTACGAGATGAGGATGTGCAGAATACAACCTTTAGATGTCGGTATGGCCACTATGAGTTCTTGGTTATGCCATTCGGCATGACCAACACCCATGTAGTGTTCATGGGACTCATGAACAAGATCTTCTAGCCATACCTTGATCAATTTGTGGTGTTCTTCATTGAAAACATCTTGGTGTACTAAAAAAACAGAGGAGGAGCATGCCTATCATTTGTAGATAATTCTGGATACACTCCGAGAGAACTAGCTTTATGGTAAGCTCTTGAAGTTCCAGTTCTGGATACAAGAGGTTCACTTTCTGGGACACATTATCTTGGAGGCTGGTGTTTCAGTAGATCCGGAGAAGATAGAGGCTGTGCTAGATTGAGAGCCACCCAGGATTGTTACTGGGGTGCAGAGTTTCCTGAGGTTGGCTGGGTACTACCGAAGATTCATACCTGACTTTTCCAGAGTTCTGGAATCCTTTTCAGCATTAATGAAGAAGGGACATCCCTTTTCATAGACATAGAGATAACAACAAAGTTTTCAGGAGCTGAGGCATAGACTGAAGAGTGCCCCCCATCTTGAGGCTACCAAAAGAGGGTGTTGAGTATGTAGTCTATTGCAACGCATCTGGGGTCAGAATTGGATGTGTCCTGATGCAGGAGAGAGTATTTATTGTGTATGGTTCTCGGAAGCTAAGACAACATGAGAAGAACTACGCAACCCATGACTAGGAGTTAGCAGCAGTGGTCTTAGCCTTGAAGATGTGGTGAAATTACTTTGTGGGAGAACGTTTTACAGTCTAATCTAATCACAAGAGTCTTAGGTATATATTCTCACAGAAGGACCTGAACCTGAGATAGCGACAATGGCTAGAGTTCCTCCAAGACTATAACTTTGAGATAGTCTATACTCCTGGGAAGGGGAATATAATGTAAGACACACTCAACAGGAGGTCTGGTCTATAGTAGCTGATTGAGGCAACATAGCAGCTAGCCGTGTTGTAGATATCCTTTACAGATAGAGATGAAGTAGCTTACCTCCAGTCTATGACTGTCACTCCCCCACTTCTTCAGCGAGTTCAGAAGGAAAAACTTGAGGACATTGACTGCGAGGCATGACGTGATCAGATATCCACAGGACAGACACCTTATGGATTTTCTGAAGGTAGGGAGCACGTCATCCTCTTTAGAGGATGCACCATGGTACTAGTGGCGCTATGAGAGGAGGTGTTGAGGGAGTTCCATAAATCCCCTGTGGCGATACATCCTGGTGTGGAAAATATGTACCAAGACCTCTAGTGTCAGCATTGGTGGCTAGGGATGAATAAGGCAGTAGAAAAGTTTGTTTCATGATCCCACACTTATCAGCAATTAAAGGCCGAGAATCAGGTTCTAGTTGGCTTAGCATAGCCACTAGAGGTACCAGAGTCAAAGTGGGATGGTATCTCCATGAACTTTGTGACAGGGATACCACAAACGTCCATGGGATATGATTCCATCTGGGTGATCATTAACCGACTCACCAAGTCGGCCCACTTCCTACACATATGTGAGTAGGGATCATAAGAGGGCTTGGGACGCCTCTATGTACATGAGATTGTACGACTTCATGGGGTGCCATTGACGACTGTCTCTAATCATGACACACATTTTATATCCTAGTTGTGGAAGGGATTACAGGAGGCGTCCAGGACTCAGCTACATTTGAGCACCGCCTTTCATCCATAGACATATGTTTAGATAGAGCAGACCATTCAGACACTGGAGAACATGCTACGTGCTTGCATCCTAGATTTTTTCCGTAGTTGGGAGGATCACTTGATCTTGGTGGAGTTCACATAAAACAATATCTATCACACCACCATCGCTATGGCACCATTCTAGGCCTTATACTGTCGACCTTTCAGATCACCTCTATGCTGGAAAAACCCAGGGGAGTCAACACTTATGGGTCCAAGATTGGTACAGGATACCACTGAGATGGTGCAGATCATCCAAGAGTGGATGAAGACTGCACAAAGTAGACATAAGTCTTATGCTGACAGGAGATGGAGGCCCTTGTAGTTCAAGGAGAGAGACCATGTCTTCCTAAAGTTCTCACCTCGACGAGGTTTACAGAGATTTGGATGAGGTCGAAAACTCTCACCGAGGTTTATCAGACCTTTTATGATACTTCAGAGGATTGGAGAGGTAGCATACCTCTTGGTACTACCACCGCAGTTGGAGAGGATGCACGAAGTCTTCCACGTATCCCAGCTGAGGAGATACGTGCATGACCCATCTCACATCATCGACCATGGTGAGTTAGACTTTGATGATGGGGAAACGTTTACGGATGTTCCAGTGAAGATTGAGGATCGACAGGAGTGGGTCCTTATTGGATGATCGATACCTCTGGTACACGTTCGCTGGCAGCACGAGAACCTCCAGTAGAGCACATGGGAGCAGGAGGCCCAGATTCGTGCTCAGTACCCCCATTTGTTTCCTTAGTCTATGTTGTGGCTTTCGGGGATGAAAAGACCTAAGGTAGGTAGAATGTAAAGACCTATATTTTATATGTAATTTTTAATTATATGGAATTATTACAAGTATTTTAAAATTAACGGTGTGTGAATCCAAGGCCTGGTGTGTCCAGAATGAATTTATGAACTTTTTTTAAGGTACATTCAGTAAATGCGCTGGTGGCGTTTTCTATCTTTTGAACTGGTGCACGGATTAAAAATCCAAGGGCACCATTGAATCCAAAGCATCGTGATTCTATTAAGGGAGGCTTCACTTTGACCATAGTAAGTCTGGAGAAAAAGTTAGATTTTGGGCTTTTTAAAAGAATAATAAAATAACTTTGTTATTTAACTTCTTTCTTTATTTTCCTCCAACAGACAAGCGGTAGTGGTGGGACTAACGACATGTCATCCCATTAAATGGATTGACTCCTCAAATAATTTGTAACAACACCATTGGGATTAGAAAGGTTCCTATTAAATGAACCTCCATTAAATTCCTTGGGCGTTACTCACCCTCCCCCTCTCCTAAATATATGGAGTTTTGGGAGAGGTATTTGAATGACTTCAGAAAGTGACAAAGTTCTGATAAAGTGCCACAATGACAATCACTTGGAGGATGGAGCCGGTTCCAGCAGACAGTGACGAGAGACACCGAATCACGAACTGAAGGATGACGTTTGAGTGGCAACGTTGGTGGATTGTTGTAGGGACGACGAACAATGACTCTTCCTCAATTGTCGGTGTTCTCTAATGATCTTAAGGTAGGGTTTTTTTAAAGTTCATATTTGATCTTTTCCTTACTTTTGTTCATTATCATATTAATGCAAAGGGTGTGGGCGGAACGAACAAGGCCCGAACCCCTCTTCACTCCATTTAAGTTGTCTTCTTCAGGGATGTTTTCCTCAGGGTGATGGTAGCGAGAAGGCGGTGGTAGCATGGAAGAAACTGCAGAACCGTCGGCGCGCCAAGTCAGCGGTGGCCAACAATGGCCAGTGGAGACCCGCAAAAACTGGCCGTGGGTGGTGGAGGGCGGCGCGCGATGGCACACTGTGGAGTTCAGAGGTAGCCGGCCCGATCCGGCCTCAAGGGACAAGGGGCGACGCTTACGTTCGCTTCTGGTGGCTACAACCATGGTCAGCAGGCTGCAGAAGGTGGAGAGAGGCACGACCCCGTGCCGCACCGGGCTGGCGGACCCCCGATCAGACAAAACAACCAATCATTACACGGTGGGGAAGCACCCAATCTGCTGGCCGAAACAGCCCCACACTCACGTGGTCAGCTAGGAAAACTGGTCCACCTTCTGGTAGATTAGGCCGGAGGTGGTCCAAACTCGCGGACCAGCAGGCTGGACCTGCCTGTGATCCGAGCTGAACCTGCGACCTCGTGGGTCAACATGGGTGGGCCAGTCCAACCACGGCCCGGGTCCGCGAACCGAACCGGGCCGACCCCGGTGGGCCAAACCTAGTAAACCGGGCCAACCCTTAGCGTGCTAGACCCTAGTGGGCTCAGGTAGACCCTAGGACCCGTTGCATCGGGCTGGCCTGACCGAGTCAGACCGGGCCCATACCCAACCAGTTCCCAAATAAAGAAACACCCATAACTGAAAAACCGTGTGTCCATTCGACACACCATCATTGGAGTTGGGATCCCTTTTGGGAAGTAGTCCCTTAGGAATTTTCTAGTGGGCTCGACTGAGCTGGGATGGACCAAGGTACGATCACCCCTGTTTCACGAAAAGGGGTGTAACTAATAGACCTAGTGTCCGATTAAGACGTTGTCTGTTGCGTTGGAACCCTTACGACATGACGGTAATTTGGAATAATTATTCATGGAACTTTGTAGTGGTTAAGGTACGAATGATGGATTGAGGAGCGGTTCTCCCAGAATCAAGCGTGCTATGAGTGGGAATCCAGTTGCTGGTAGTGAGGTGGAGGTTGGAGACAGATCATACGGTGGTTAGTACCGAGAAATCCTGTGTGGGTCAGAACTTACTGATTTTGTGTGGGTCAGATCCTATGTGGGTCAGTGCTCAGTGATCCTATGTGGGTCAGCATATACTGATCCTATGTGGGTCAGATCTTGTGTGAGTCAGCACTCATCGATCTTGTGTGGGTCAACGCATACTGATCCTGTGTGGATCATTAAGGGGGTTAGTACCTATCAATCCTGTGTGGATAAGACTTTATATGGTCAGAAGTAGTGCCTCTCGATATAATAAGATGATCTAGCTTCTCGACTAATCATCTGTACTTTTTTTCCTTACTTATATACCTGGTGTGAGTTGAGTCTTTTACCTTCATGGTGTTACCTTTGTGGTACCTTCACCTTCGTAGTGTTATCTTCGTGGTGATACCTGTGTGGTACTTTTATCTTTGTGGTGTTATCTTCTTGGTGTTACCTATGTGGTACTTTTACCTTTGTGGTGTTATCTTTGTGGTGTTATCTTTGTGGTGTTACCTATGTGGTACTTTACCTCAGTGGTGGTACCTTCGTGGTGTTACATTTGTGGTATTCTTCCCTCGTGTATGATTCAAGTACATCTTGATAACTTAGGTATATGTATGTGCATATACCTAAGTAGAGTTGTTGACCACTTCATGATTTGTGGTTGAGGTCTTCCTTTGTGGAAATCTGGGAGACCTTCGGGGGTCTCGGGTTCCCTACTGTGTATCGTTATACTCACCCATTTACAGGCTATGATCGCACCTTATTGTGTCTTGTGTAGATGATGAAAAATGTTGATCGAGGCTGAGGGAGCTAGGATGGGACAGTTCTTAGAGGTGGACCTTTGACATGATATGCTACAATGACTATTGATCGTGAGCTGTACCTACCCTTGAGGTAGGATCCTCGGTGGACGACCCAAGAGTTTTTTTTCTCTTTTCAGTTGTACTTTTATTTTCCAGTTGGGCTTGTATTCCAGTCCCTTTACTTTCAACACAATTTTTACTACAAACATTTACTTCGTGGTTTCCTCTTGTTGTACTCTTGGATTTTTGTGTTTGTAGAGGTTTAAAGGAAATTCCTTCCTGTTATAGGGATACACCTTTTTGGTGCTAGTCTCCAACCCCTGGCCTATGGAAGGTGGGCTTGGGGTAGTCAAGGCATGGGCCCTGAGGGACGGGTCGTTACAAGACCATTAAACTTGGTATGTTTATCCTCCCTAGTTTTTACCGAACCTTGAATAGTGAATATTTATTTAATCAATAAATAATATTGAATTATTCATTGATAAATATAATGAATATCATATTCACTAAATCTTACGAATAAATATTTATTATTATTTAACTCATAGATTTATTATTCTAAATAACTAGTGATTAAATCTTAGCGATCAACCAACCCTTAATAATTATTAAACCACACATCAAGAATAATATTTTTTCTAACTTGTTAAATTCAAAATATAGTTTTACTAAAATTCTAGATACACTTAGAGTGTGACCCTCTAGTCCCTTTTCTTAGTGACATTAGGTGAAACCACCAAAAGTCCATGGTCAGAATCTAGAAACATTCCAATGAACTCATAGAGAAAGAAGTAAATGTTTAAACAATATACAATCTCATACGAAAACTCAATATGCAATATATTCTCTTTATAATGATATCTCTAATGAATCATGATACATATTGGTGTTGTCAACCTATATGCTTGATGTATCTTTCTTTGAATTTCCAAAAAATGAACTTGCCTATAAAACACTATGGACATGGATTCAATTAGGTTATTTCATTCCCATCAAATGTATTAAGATACTAAATTCTGTTAATGAATAGAATGGATAAATCATATCATTAATTATCCATTAATACAATATCACCCATGTCACACCCTATGTATCCTACTTCTATGAGAACAATTGTCATCATGGTTTTCATCAATAAATCAAAGTACACAAGACATGATATGTATTAATAATAATATTAAATTCAAAATACCAGTACACACATCCATAAATAAGAACATCCAATGACACATATTAATGTGGATTTTTGACGAGGGGTTATGTTCTCATAATTTTATACTTTGAAAATTTAGAAGGGTGTTACCATGAGATAGTGTCAAAAATTAATATGAGTCTCTACCCCTGATTGCCTATATCATTTGTGTCCTATAAAATGATATCATTCAGATATATAACTTGTATTCAATAATAAAATAGTGGAACTTATAGGTTTATATCACAATGGGAAATTGCTATGTTCTTTTAGTATGACAGTTGTTCTTAGAACATTATCACATAGTATGTCACATAGAAGAACAATCATTTTGTGATAATAACTTTATTAATATTCAAAACAATGAATAAAAATAATCATATAGTGCATAGAAGTTGGTTCTAGGGAACCAAATCTAATAGTATGTGTATGTTCATATATGTGTATGTGTATATATGTGTATGTATGTGTGTGTATGTGTGTGTATGTGTATGTATGTGTATGTGTATGTATGTGTATGTGTATTTATGCATGTATGTGTGTTTGTGTATGTGTGTGTGTGTCTATGTATGAATGTGTGTATATGTATGTGTATTCATGTGTATGTTTAAGTATGTAGGTATATGTATGTATGTGCATGTACATGTATGTATGTGTGTATGTATGTGTATTTATGTATATGTTTGTGTATGTATAATGTGTATGTATGTGTATGTATGTCTATGTGTATGTGCATGTATGTGTATATTTGTGTATGTAACGACCTTCCCCCACTAGAAACCCTGCTAGGGCTTGTAGTGAATATGAGAGTGAATAATTCATAGATTAGTGACTACAATTGAGTGTATAAAACATAAAAATAGGATACATTAGCCTAATAAATAACATATACATATAAAGAAACCACCAATCAACTCCATAATATAAACAAAACCAAATATCCCACAAATTCATGTAAATATCATACAAATACAAGTATCTAAATGAATAATACCAAAAGAAACTCCTACTATGATGGATCCTTAGTAGCTCTAATACCTAAGCCAGTAAGGTTCATCTCTATCACTAAAAACCACATGGAAACCTGTAAAATAGATTTATATGTATAGGGGTGAACATACATGTTTACTCAGTAGGATCCTCCTCAATGTCACTCATGCAAATGTCAAATAAGAATACTAATGTCTCTATGAATAAATAGTAGAACAAACTCACACCCATCATAGGTTAACTATCACCTAACCTCACCAAGGCTTGCTCACCCAATATCACATCTAAGTATAATAACATAATATCAGACAAATATATCAAATAGGTACACCAAAACCACTTTCCCACTGGTCTATCACTCTCATTACCCAACTATGCCACCATATCACAACCACATCATCACCATTACTCATCCACCACAATATACCATATTCCAACAACATATCACATTTCCATTATATTTGGGAATCATGAACATAAAAGTTATCAACCCCATTCCATCCTTATACCATGCATTAACCTTACAATATATCATTATCTATATTACATAACCAAGTTAGTGAGTATATAACATTTCATAACATTAAGACCTTATTTATTGTATGATTATACCTATTTTGATCCATCACAACACATGCGACACCTTGAAGGGAGAGTAGAGAAGAGATAGTAATCATCCATCCATTACCTTGCTAACCTAGGTGTTTTGGGAAAACATTTAGAACACAAAAAATTTGGGCATTGGTAAGGTTATCTGACTTGGGTGGGGTTTATATAAAAATCACAAAGAAAATACAATATATAATAGTCACATGAATTCACAACTTGAGGTATGAAACAAACCAATACTACCAACACTTATGATTACCTACACATAATTACCATTGTTTACTAATAATCACTTCCATCTTTAGAACAAAAACTGGTCCACTTTCCCACCAAAAATAACCATAATAATGTAAAAAACTCTCCATTTAGTTATATAATTATCCATTTATAGACTTATTATTTCACCAAACATATTATATTACTTATTTATTTTATTACCATATTTAATGAAAAACTACTCATTAGTTATCACCCACATTCATTTATACCTTTACTCAAGATTTTCAATCAAAAACAATTTATTAATAGCCACCACCCATTAAATTACATCCAATTACAATCACTATATTATTTATTTCCTACCAAATTCTGTACCATTGAGAAACTTCATCACATACCCATATAACTGAACAACCATTGCATAAACCTCTATACCTCCCACACCAACATTTACTACAACACTTCATTTCTTCCACCACCAGCCATGTCAACCAATGCCACCCATAATAAAACAATAACTCTACCCACTTCACAACCATTACCACATTCCAACTGAACAGAACAACCCCAACCATGACTTTGTTTTTTATAGTAAGGGAAAATGACTAAAAAACAACGACAATGTCAATTACAACAACATAATAGAATAAGAGATTTCCTTTCAATCACACTTCTCATATAATTCATTCACGGCTAGCATAAACATAATCTACACTGTTCCAAATTTTCATATAAACCTTTTATTACCAATTTTAAATATTTATCTTCTTTTGGGGGATATTTTAAAAAGTAAATCACAAAATCCAAAACATTTCTTACAGTAGTAAGGAAATTTAAAAAAATAATAAATTTCATAGAAAAAAATAAAATCTACAATAGTAAATTCAGGAAGGAATTATAAAAATACAACAAGAAATAAAAAAATGCTCTTGCATTAAACTTTCCTTTTCCAATTTTATCATTTAAGTTATTATATTTATTAGGTAAAATCATACCATTTACTTAGTAAAAGTTTCAATATGATAATTCCATAATTTATAAAAATTAAAAGAGTAGCCCTAAATCCCCCACCTATATTCAAGCCTCAAAAAGTTTCTACACTCAAGCAGGAAGGAAAGATAAAGTTTTGCACAACCTGTAAACTCATGAGGGAACTCCTACCCAGATTTCTGCAGAGGATCTCTCAAAGATGTGGGCTAAGAATTGTAAAAGGGAACCCATTGTACTTAAATAATGAATCTATGTTCATCTATGTTTGTGGAAATAATAAGATTAATCAAAAAGGAAATGTTGTGTTCTAAATTAAAAATATCATATACATGAATCACATGGAAATTCTCCCAGGAGATTCCTATTTTTATATTCCCATCAACCTTCTTAATTTATTATTTGAATCAATCATGCTAATTATCATCATATATTAAAATTTGAAATCCTTAAAATCATAGATTAAATCTTACATGGATGAAGTAATTTATCTCACATCATAAAATTACTGATTTTAAGGGTTTGATGATTGAAAATGGGATTTTTATTGTAAAATATGATTCTACAAGAACAAAAAAATCTAGGATTTTGATTAAGGGATGATTCCTATGCATTAATATTTTACTCTTACAAAATATGAATTGAATCCTAAAAAATATGAAATTCCACATTATTAAAATCTGAAATGACTCATACAAAATACAAAATGAAACTTATGAAAATCCAAATGAATCATATGGAATCAGAAATGACACTTATGAAAATCTAAATGAATCTTACAAAACCTGAAATGGCTCTTACAGAAGTCTGAATTACTCTTATGAAATATGAAATGAATCTTATAATTATAAATTTGAACAAATATAAAATGTAAGGATCATTTTTTTACTAAGGGAAAAATATTACAGTGCTTCCATATGTAAAGGAAATTCATAAAGGTCATATAAAAATTAACTGAAAATATGGTTAAAATAAAAAAAAATATATAATTACTTTAGAATTAAATTAAAACTAAAAAAACTCCCCCAAACACCAAATCCACAAGAAAACATCCCCAAAATTCTTGACACCCAAGAAATGAAAAAGGAAGGGTTCATAAATATTCATGCTCTAATATTAGATACCTCTCAAATGATTTTCATCCTTGAAAATCAAAACCCATCTCATAAAAGAAAACAAAAATCTCCAAACCTAAAACTCCCTGGGTGATACTTCTAAAATAGAGACAACACCATTAATAAATACACAAATCAACATAAGAGGTCAAAAATTTAAACAAATCTATAGATAAAACAAAAATCTATAATAATTTTCATCAAACCAAACATCTCATCATCAAAGAAAACAACATTCAAAATAACTTAGGATATTAAGTGTGAATATGTGACTCACATTACCATATACATTCCTCTAACCCTCCTTATCTCAAAAAAATGAGAATCGAGGGAATTACCCACCCACACATCACATTCTCCTGATGATATTGATCTTAACCAGCCATTCCGTGAATGCCACATTATCCTCTACACCCAACTCTCCCCAATTGATCACATGAGAGTTGTTTTAGAGATATCAATGAATCTATGACACATGGAAATAATCATGGACTCATTATAATTACCAGGGAATATTTAACCAATATTCCACCCCTATAACATTCCCAAAACCTCAAAGGGACTGATGAACTAAGGATAAATATTACTCCTTTTTTGAAACATTTAATTTCTATGACGAGAGAAAATACTTAAGAACACATGATACAAAACCCCAAACTCTAGAGGTATCCACCTCAAATTAGAAAAAGGATTCATCTAGTCATTCACTAACTTTATCTTCTCTCAAATAATCGAAACCTTCTTGGTCATTCTCTACACCACATATAGTCCAAGGACTGCTGACTCCCCAAACTTTGTCTAACACAAAGGAGATGCACAAGGGTACCCATACAATGAATTAAATAGATTCATTATAATGTAAGTGTGGTAACTATTATTATAATAAAAATAAACCAAAGTTAGGTACTTCATCCATGATATATTAAAATCTAGAATATAGTATTACAACATATCCTTCAATGTTTGAATTGTTCACTCTGTTTGACCATTTGTATGATGATGGAAGGAAGTTCTAAGATACATCTAAGATAAGAAATAACACTAAAGAACTCCCTAGATTCTCAAGGTAAAATAAGGATGATGATTAGAGATGTTGTTCCTCAGTACCCCATGAAGATTCACTATTTCATCCACACACCACCTCACTAGGTCATCCATGAAACCTAATTCTCAGATCTCTAGTAAACAGGACACATTTTTTAATTGATCAATAATCACCTAAATAACATCACATATTCTTTGGATTTGAGGTAAACCATTTAATAAATCCATTTAAATTTACATTAGCTTATTCTTTAGGATATATAATGGTTGTAAAAAACCTACATGATGCTCCACCTTCACCTATTTAAAGATCAAACATCATGATATGAACTTCACTATAGACTGCCTAATCCTTTCCCTCCATAACTGACTTATTAAGGCATGATACATCTTGGATATACTAGGTTAAAAGATAAAGGGTGATCTATGAAAGTCATAAAGAACCTCCTTTCACACCATAGACGAAGTAAACAACCTCCCTTAGAATAAAACCCAATTATAGTCATCCTCCAAACACTCTATAAGTGAAACACCATGAAAGATGTGATCATGCATCACCACAACCTTTGAGTCTCCCAACTGAGACTCCTATACCTGCTATATTAAAAAATATTGCACCATCATATGGTATAATAAACATATACAACCAAACTACCCCATACATATATGCATCATTAAAATATCCTCCATCACTCTCTAACCATCTCTAGATTCTTGAACCATATATCCCTATGAATTCTTACTCAGGAAATCAAGAACTACATTCTCATTCCACTTGGTATATGATATCTAGAAGTAGAAATCGACCAATAACTCTATCCAATTATGATTATAAAGATTCATATACCATTTAGAAAATATACACCTTAAACTCTTTTGATCTATGAAGACCATAAAGTATTCACCAATGAAGTATTATCGTCATAAATTTAGAGAAAACACTATTGTCTCTAACTTGAGATCATATGTGTCATGGATACTCTTGTGAGGAAATAACTACCTATATCCATATGAAATATCCACCCTCTATTGCATCAAGGTGCATCCCAAAATGTCATGGTAAACATCATATAAAACCTTGAATATCATCACTTCCTCTAAAAACCAAAAAATGGATTCACTAATCAACTAACCCATTAAGTACTTAAAGTATACCAGATACTAATATGTACATATAAAATATTAGTCTTTATTGATCAATATTATCAATAGGGATATAATATGAGATAAATTAAGCATGAACCTCTAATAATATCTCACGAGACTAAGGAAATTATGAAAAATACATAAAATTATTAGGTGCTTCACAAGAAACAAATTATTTGATATTTTAATGATTAAATTCCATTATCTATTGAGACGCCAAATTCTTGATAAAATTCACCTCATGTGTTAAAAAATTTCACTTGGAAAACTCCCTATAGAGATGGTTATCTTAAAGGACTTGTAAAACAACCCTAATTTGTTCAACATGTTTCTTTACTGAATTCAAGTATATGAGTATTCCTTTGATGAAAAATACCATAAAATGATATAAGAATTCATAAAACATGGATTTCATGAGTCCCATGAAAATATATGGGGTGTTAATGACACCTAAAGACATAAATTTTAAGTTAAAGTACCTATAATGACACCCAAAGGCAGTCTTCAAGGTATCCTCCTCCTCCCCCCTCATTTAATGATACCCAAACAAAAAATCAATATTAAAAAACAAATTGGCTCCCTTAAATTGATCAAATAAATCATCTATAATTATGAGGGGAAGATAGTTCTTGATTTTCACCTAATTCATTCATTATTCGTCTACACATAACCTGAAACAACCATTCAACTTCTTGGTGAATAACACCAGATCACCCCATGATGACACAATGATCCAGATGAAACCCTTTTATATGGAATAATTGATCTAGAGTCTAAAATCCTATAGTTTAGAAGGTTTAATTTGATAGAGAACCATCAAGATCAGAGAAGCAATAGGCTGTAACTCTACCCTAAACTTGATATCATGTCAAGTTGTCAAGTTTATAAACTCTTTCGGGAAAACATCCAAAGACTCATTGATGAATTTAGGAAACACCCCTGTGTATGCCTATACCAATTCCAGTGATAGTATTACTAGCTAATACTAAAAAATTATTATTCCTATATCCCATATAATTATATCACTTTCCAATGAATTCCACATACTTTCCTCCCACAATATATTAATCTCCTCCCGAAACAATCAATGATAGTTAAAAAAAGTATAAACAATCTATTCCAATGATGAAATTTTATGATCATACATGAATCAAGAAGAAACCCCCCAATGATTAATGTTTCCCCATCATAAGCTCACAACCCTAAAACATATTAAGAAGTCATGATGGAACTCCAACTGGTGTAGTCAACACCAAGGGAACACAATAAGACACTCTATCTTGAGTCCCAAGGTGCAGACCAAGGTGGGTGAAATAGTAGAGTGTGATGATTTTGAATAAAATAACATGAAAACTAGGGTAAACTAATGAAAAATGGTACCATAAAATAATCTCTATCTCATATGGTGTTGACATTTCCATAACATGAAACTAACCATGCAAAACTCTTATGCCTCACTATTTCTACTGATGAACACCTCCATGACCATGCTCATCCCTCTATCCCTGAGGGAAGGGGCCATCATGGGGATATCCTATAAATTTTCCATCTCAACTTAGCTACTCAAATACCTACTGATCTGGATACTGATATGGTCTCTAAGGAAACTATTGTTGAGGATGAAATAGAAACTTATTGTCTGCATCTTGTTTGTTTCTGAGGATGCCCAAAGACTGAAATCATCGATGACCATAACCTCTATAAGAAAAACAAATGGGAATAGACCTCTAAATGGATGAATGGAAACCATTATCTCCATAGAATAATGAGGAATAATACTGTGGATGAATCCTTGTTAGATGGAACCTCAACTATCTCAGTATTTATGACCCTCCATCTAGAGCTCTACTTTTCAAGAAGCCTTGACGACTCCCCACCTAAGAAGATATCAGATGTGTATACATCCTATTAATCACCCTAGAATAATTACACACAACCAAATATATAATCAATGTAAATGGGGTAACTTTATATCAAATAGTGGGATGTAGCACCTCCTCTAATCACTATGCACTTGCCCCCTACTCAGGGAAAAGACCCAGAGCAAAGTGAAGAAGATACTTAAATTTGATCCCGAGTACTCAAACAATCAGGATCCCCTACTAAAGGGAGATAAACTACTACCTCTTCACTACCCTCATAGTTTATGATAATATATATTCATAAAAATGGCTTTGAAAAACATCCCATGAAACATATTTCTCATTCTGCTCATTGAACAACATAATCCACCATTGGCACTCAAATCCTATTATCTGGATAACAACCAATCAAAATTGATACTCAATCCTAGAATAAATAATGATAAATGAGGTATCAAGATCCTCTAACAAGTACTGAGTCTCTAAATCAAAGATTTTGCCTTCATTCTTATCTCTGCTCTAATGCTGAAATTCACATAGTGTCCTCCTCCAAGACTTTTCCTCCTTAGTTGAGTCAACCCTTCGATAGTCAACTAGATCATCCTATTGAACCTCACTAACTTAAACCATGCATAGATGATAACTAATAAGAATATATTTTGGTAAAAAATAAAATTCATAAGTCTGGTATCATAGAATTAATTTAAGATTAATTTAATTATATTTATTTCAAATCTACCAAAAATCAACCCAATTTTAAACATAAGTACTACCAAGTATGATGGATGTAACTTTTCTATGACTATACAGTGTAATCAATATTACCTCCTATAATGGGTTGAGTAATCTTAATATCATTACACCAGATCACAAGGGGATATAATCTCATATTCCCTAGCTAACCTCCCTTGTTACATCATATGTTAGGTTCAACTAATAATGTTTCCCTACTATTCCCATGCAATGAAAACAAGCTTTGAAGATCATTTAATATGTTTTTTGAGTAATTAATTTTCTTAAGAATATTTTTTTTAATAGGCGAAATAAATATGTAGAAAGTTTGTTAAAAAAATTTGTTATGATGTTTTTGGGGGAATATGATTTTTTTAAGAAACTTTGATAAGAAAATTTCTAACAAAGTCAGAGGATGTTGTGATGATATCAAAGTTTATAAAATTACAACATACATAATGATATAATAATTCGATCAATGGTGGAGTTGAAGTTTTCTTGAAAAAAAATTCTATACAAACATTTTATGATGTAGATTTTCGAAAAGAGTTCTTTGGATGAACCTTTCTTGATAGAGACTTGTGAAGGGGATAAAAGGTGATCAAATGAATAAGTCATTGGGGGGAGTAAAAATTTGTTATCAAACGAATGATAACTAAAAATAAATAACTAAATTGATGAAAGAGGATAGATTTTATCATGATCCACTAAACAAATATGAGTAGACAAATTTTCTAGGTACAAAATTACTGGGATTTCCATATGTGGAGTTTTTTATAAACAAAAAAGGTCGAAAATGAAATGGTAGAGGAAGTTTTTAATAAGAGTTAAATTTAATAATAGATAGAGATGTTACATGTGATAAAATTCTTTAGAATCTGTAACAATATAGTCAACCATATTCAGTGGGTCAAGAGAAATGGACAGAGGAAGACGAGTTTTTGAATAGATAATTGTTTTGTAGTTTGAGTAGAAAAGGTTTTTATAAGATGAGTGAAGTTATGAAGTTTCACACCAAATTAAATAAATCATAAGAAAATCAATTGGATGAACATAAATTAGTTGAGTATTCATTATAATAACATCCATCAAACAAGTAGTTTGTATAATTTCATTTAGAGTAAAATTTTGTGATGAGGTAGGTTGACTTGAAAGAGTTAGCCGAATGAAGTATAGTGGATAAGTGGAGTTTTTTATTGGATGAAATATTATTAAATTAGTTCCATTAGAAAAAAATTCATCAGATGGAATTTTTAGAGAAGTTTTTTAGTGATTTTTGATCTATGAAATAAAAAAATATGAAGTCATTGGACAAATTATAGTGGATGAATAAGACCAAACAAAAATTTCAACAGATGGAGAATTTTCTTAAAGTTGTCATCAGACAAACAAATGTTGAGTGAAGTTCTTATAAGAAACTTTTCGTTACTTTGTAAAACCTCCAAACATGACAATGATGAGTAGGTTATATTTTTTTATGTTAGTTTGAAATTTTATTATATAGCTATGTTAACAAAGTGTGGAGGAGTTCCTAATCATATGAGGCTAATAAAGTTTGAAGAAAGTGTAGTTTCTAAAGAAATAATAACACTTCAAGAATGTTCCTGAATGTTTTAGAAGAGTTTATAAGTATTCAGTGAATTTAATTTAAGTGAGAATGATTAATTATGGAATTTTAGTGAGAGGGAAAGTGAAATTGGTTTCTCACCTTTTCTATTTCAGGACCACCTATATTAAGGGGGTATAAAAGTATAACTATACTTGTCACTGTGGATATATATGAAAAATATAAAATTCTAAAACATTTGTGAATGTTTGAGTTTCCAAATGAATTTCACTATTATTTTGAATAAAATTACTATAAATGTCTTTGATTAGAAGTATTAGTTAGAGTTTTTAGTTCAAAGAAACCAGATAGATGATAATAGATAGAGTTTTTATAAAGAGTTTGAGGCATAGTGGTTTTGATAATTGGATAGTTCTAATGTTATGAATGAGGAACATGTTTAGTGAGACCCACTGGATGTACATTCACCACATATAGAAAAGTTCATACTAGACGAGCACCTCTAGATGGAGAAAATCAGAAAGAGTTTCTAGACAAACATTTTTTTGGAACTGTTTTTACAATGTTTCATACCTTTTGTGGTGGATCAGTTTTGTAATATTTTTTCTAAACTGATGGGATTAAATATAGTAATACCTATTTGAAGATAGAAAGAGTCTAATGAGAGTTGAATCAAAGTTGTATTCAATTATTTATAATAGTTAATTTTAGTGGACCAATGTGATTTTCCATGGAAAGGATGTAGGATCTCATATTGAGGATGAACCTTATAAATATTTCATGCCTCATTTAATTTGTTATCTTTTCATGCCTGTGATATTATTATAAAAGTTGATAAGTAAAATAAATCTAACAAGTTACAAGGGTTAAATTTTATAAAGATTGAAATTTTCTAAAAGACAACCATTGATCTAACCCCCCCTTCTCAGTGGTTCAATGATCTTAATGAACTTTAGTTGGCATCAAAGAAAATGTTCAAATATTATATCCTTATCATTGAAAATATCAATTTATTGGAAAAAATGGTATTTCTTCCTTCTATGGAAGAAATTATCATGTTTTGAAAAATATAATGATACACTATCTTCTATCCCTTGGCCTTTAGGTTATTGATGTAGCAAAAATTGGGTTTCCACCCATTGAGAAAAATGATCTTAAGACTTTTTCTAATAAAATAAACATTGAGGTTTATGGTAAAGATAGAAATTGTATTATTATTTCCTTGGTATAGTTTTTTTATCAAGTTAATGTGTCTCAAATCATATAAGGAAACTTGGGAAAAAATCAAAATTATATTTTAGGGAAACACTAAAGTGAAAGAGGAAAAGTTACAAATATAGCGAAGAAAGTTTGAAGATATCACAATGAAAGATAAAGAAACTAACGGTGAGTACTTAAATAGATTTAATAATGTTTTTTTAAAATTAGAGTATTTATAGATATATTATAATATTATACTCTTGTCAATAAACTCATGAAAATATTCCCTGAGAAGTTTTACTCTAAAATCTTAGCTTCAGAAGATAAAGATGATTTATCACTTAATGAATTACCTAACTATCGTATTGCTTATTTGATATGGAAAGATTCAGTATTAAAAAAAGAAAATAAAGGATGAAATGAATTTTAAATCTATGAGAATGTTTAAAATTCAAGATACTAATACTATTGACCTTAGTTATTCTAAATATAAGGAAGATAATGAAATGAATAAATAGACCATGCCTATTATCTCTAAAAAATTATTGGAGAGGTAGAGGAAAGTATGAAGGAAAAATATCACTTAAATGTTTTGAGTGTGGAGGAATTGATCATTTTTCTATGAATGTTCCTAAGAACAAATTTGGGTAATATGAAGATGACTCTGAATAAAAAAATCAATGGAATAAGTAAAATAAAAATTTCAAGATAAGAAAACCACCAGTGGTAAAAAAAAGTTCACTGAAAAAAATGTATGTTGAGTAAAAAATTTGAGTATATCTCTAGCAAAAAAAATTATTCAAAAGATAAAATTTCAAAATAATTAATAACCTTCTTTTAAAATATTAAGAAAAGGTAAGATTATTTAAACAATGAAAAAGAATGAGATGAAGAAACTTATTGAGAATATCATATCATATAATAATTCATGGAATTTCTTGAGTAAAACAAAAATATCAAGAATGAAATTAGAATGATAAACAAATAAAGTGTAAAAAATTTGGAATAAAGAAAATAAGTTCTTAAACAATAATATGAGCATATCCAGGAGATCATAAACCCCAAACTAAAAGTTATTGAATAAGTAAATATGGCAGAAGATCTTAGTAAGAAGCTTTCTGTTAAGGAGGATAAGGTTTGTAAAACAAAATTCCAAATTATTAAGGTTGAAATTAACTTAAGAAAAAATAATGGAAATATCAATAAAGCTTCAAAGATAAAGGGTGAATCATATAAATATTCAAAAAAATCTCACTCTAAGAATTAGTTTAAATATTCACCCACTAAAAGTAAAATTTCATTTAATTTTACTAACCATGTAGGTGTTATAAAAAATGTTGAGAAAAATTGGTTTGATAAAGGATGTGGAAAATGTACCACATCAATAAAATTTGAAAATAACCTTCATAATAAAGTTTTCCCACACTAGGAGATAACAAAAATAGTAAGATGTTATGAACCTCAACAAACTGATTTTAGGGAAAGATAATATTTCTATGTAAAAATAATATTTTGTGGATATTTTTAGATATGTGGTATATTTGGGCACACATATTATAATTTTTTTCACAAAATTTATCTAACTTGAAGCATATATGATTTTAGGGGGATTAATAGAAGAATAAAGGAGAGAAACTTTCCAAATTTGTAGAAAGTAAGAAAGGAAAAATCATAATATGCTAGAAAATTTCCAATGAAAAAGTATTTTGTCCATCTTGAGGAAGTTTTTGGGAGATATGACCAAGCACATAAATTTGTAGAATAATATTTGAATACTCTTCTAGTAAAAGTTTCATATACTAGAAAACAAAGTAGTCTAGAAAGGAAAAAAAATTAAAGAAAGAGCATTTGTTTTTAAGGAAGATATAAAAGAAAGAAAAAGTAACTAACCATGGAGTCTTGATAGTGTTTTTTCCTTACATATGAATAGTGATACGAAAATCTTGATTTTTTTTGAAAAACATGAAGGAGTATTAGTTACTTTCATAAATGATAGTTCCTTAAAAATATAAGGAATATTTACTGTAAAAATTAAAGATCTAAAACCGAAATATAATGAAGTTTCATATATTGATGGGATAAAAAACAAATCACTAAGAATTATAAAACTTTGTTATGATGGTAAGTAAGTTATCATTAGGTAAGACTCATGTATCATCATAAGTGTAGAAGATTTAAAAGTTTTTACTCGGAGAGAAAGAACCAGTGAAAATCTATTTTAGATTAGAGAACTTTGTAACTAATGTTATTTAAGTGATAAAGATGAAAAAAATTGTGGAATTGTAGATTTGGGAATATTGGATAGAAAAATATAAATAAATTTTACAAATCATATGATTTAAGAAACTTAACATAGTTGAAAAAGAAAGAATATTTTGTTTTTACAATATGTCAGAAAGAGAATATGATTAATAAAATCTATAAGAAAATTGAAATTTAATCTACCTGACATATTGAGATTATTAACTTATTTATATGTAGGATTATGAGAAATAAATCAATGAAAAGGTATTTTATTTTATTTTATCACTTTTATTGATTATTTTATTCAGATGACCAACATTATGTTTATGTTTCATAAATAAGAGGCTGCGAAAATGTTTAGATTTTTTAGAATAGAAGTTAAAAAATATTTGGGTGTTTATATTCTAAAGTTGATAACTGATAATTAAAATGAGTAAACATGATATTATTTAGAATAATATATAATGAAACATGTAATTGAAAATTAATAGAGTTCTCCATACACCCAAAAATAAAATGGAGTGGTAGAAAGGAAGAACAAAAGTTCGGTGAAAATGGGAAGAAGTATGCTGGCTGTGTATAAAATTTATTAGTTTTTCAGGTGATAAAATATTAGTAATACCATACATATACAAAATAAATGTTTTTAAGGATGAAATACAACATGACATCTTATTAAATGTGTTATAACAAAAAAAATTAGTGAAATATTTCAAGGTTTTTGGAAGTCCTTGTTTACTATGGATCAAAAATATGAATCATTGAAAATTTGATGAAAACGTTAATGAAGGAACTTTCATGGTATATTCACCCAATATAATAATTCATAAATGTTGGAACAAACATTTAAAAAAGTTATTAGATTCCTATTATGTGTGTTTTTTTGAAAATTCATCTTCCTTGATAAAGACAATTGAAAATATTGTGAAAGATAATTTGAATATTTCAAATGAGAATAACAAAAGTAAAGATAAAAGTGACACAATATAGGTGAATGAAGATTCAGAAGAATCATCTGGCATGGAAAGTGAAAAAATATTAAAAAATATAAAATTTTATACCCTATAAAAATATGCTGAATTTGAAAATATTATTAGAAATCATAAAGCTCTCGTTCATACTTAAAGAAATCAGAGATTAGAAAATCAAACACCACTTATCTCATTGGTTGCGTTGTAATTAGTCTTATAGGAAGTTGAACATCAATAATGGGTTGATTCTATGAATGAATAATTATATTAGATTGAAAATAATGACACATGATAATGTATTCCATGACCAACAGGAAAAAATATTATTGGGAAAAAATGGGCATATAGAAACAAGCTGAATTAACATAGATAAACTTCAAGAGACAAGGTAGAAATTTTTTTAAGGTTATTCAAATGTGTAAGGTTTTTATTTTGAAGAAATATTTTTACCTATTATAATATTAAAAACAATCAAAAAAAATTAGTAGTGGAAACTCATAATTATTACAAAATTTATCAAATGGATGTCAAATTATCCTTCATAAATGGAAGGATTGAGGAAGATGTTTATATTGAGTAACCTTGTGGTTTGATATTTGACAATGATGGACCCAAGTTATGTAAGTTGAAGAAATAATTATATGGGTTAAAATAATCTCAACGATATTGGTACTCAAAACAAGATAGTTTCTTGAAAAAAATTATTTTTTACAAGGGTAACAAAAAATTATATGTGAAGGATATGAACTTAGGTACCATGGTTGTTATTGTTTATGTTGATGAAATAATTTTTATAGGGGATATAGAGAATGATTATAAATATTTTTTTTGAATAATTTATTTTTTTAAATTTCAATTATTAGAGAATTAAATTTCTTCCAACTTTTTCAAGTTTAAAAAAAGAAGAGATACATATTCCTATATCAAGAAAAGTATTCCAGGGAATTATTACAAAAGTTTGGAATGGTAGATTCCAAATAAGTTTCTTTACCTATTTTTGTTGATTTAAAGTTGAGTAAAGATGAAGCTAGAAAAAGTGTGAATAAAAAATATTTACAAAAGTTGATATAATATTTTCTCTATCTTATATCCTCAAGACCTAACATCATTTATACTATTACCTTGTTTGCAAGATATCAGAGTTATCCAAAATAATCACATATGATGACAGAAAATATAATTTAGAGATATGTTAAAGGAATATATTCCCATGGGATTTTTTATAAAAGAAGTCGTGATATTAACTTTATTAGATATACTAATGCTGATTGGGATGGATACTGTAATGAAAAAAAATCAAGTTCAGGAGGAACATTTTTCTTGGTAGAAAGTTGTGCGAGATGGCATAGTAAGAAACTGAGTTCAATGACCTTGATCACAACAGAATTAGAATATTTTTCCTCCACCCAATATTTTACTTAGATTATTTGTGTGAATGTTCCATTGGAATATTTGATGGTGAATATTTCTACACCATTGAAAATTATTTGTGAAAATAAAAGTGCCATTAATCTTTCTAAAAATCATGTATATCATTCAAGATCAAAAAACATTGATATATAATATAACTTTATAAAAGTGAAAGTTGTTGGTGAAGATTTTATTTTGTAGTTTATTTCTACAAAGTATCAAATTGTTTATTTTTTCACTAAATCTATGAAAAAGAGAGATTTATGGAATTGAGGTTGAAAATTCATGTTTAGCCTTCACAAAAAACATCCTAAAGTTCTTCAATAAAACCCATAAATATTCTTTAGATTTTTTTAACAAAGAAGGAGAGTATATATGATTTTTTCCTAAAATGGGAAGAGTAAAATTTTACCTAAAAGGGGGAAAGTAAGTAAATTTATTTCAAAAATGAATCTGAATTTGTGGTTATCATAAAACGAGTGAGAATAAAAATTGAGAGATGAAATGTTAGGGGGAGTGTATGTTAACATGTCCATTAATTTTATTGTCATTGAGGGATGAAATTTATTCAAGAACATTATTTTTTCCATTAGTGTGGTTTCATAACCCTATTTATGATATAGGCTATGTGTTGATAAAATTAGTAAAAAATTTTTTACAAGAAAATGATGAGATTTGAAAATATTTGAGTGGGTTAAAAATGAGATCTCAAAGTTATAATATTTACAAAAAATCCAAAGGGGGAGATTGAAGTTCCTTTATGATGTTTTCCTAAGAATTTTTTTTTTTGTCGAAATTTTACATTTGTTAATAATTTTAATTTAATAGTTTAAAGAAATATACTAACATTTTATTATGTAAGTTTGTTAAGAATGTTTTTTATGAAGCCGCTAGAGGAAGTTGGAAGTTTTATAAGAAACTTTGTTGAAAAACTTTCTAAAAAAGTAATACAATTCTATGATGATCTCAAAGTTTTAAAATCATTTAAAATCTAAAAATTAAATATTTTTATTAAAGGGGGAGTTGAAGTTTTCTATACACAAAATTTCATATGAACATTTCCAGTTATAGAGTTATATATAGATTTCTCTGTATGAACCTTTTAGAATAGAGACTTGTTAAGTGGATATAAGGTGTTTAAATGAAGAAGTAACTCAAGGGGGGGGGGAGTGGTGTAACTTTATTACCAGATGAAGTCTAACCATACATAGATAATAATAAATATAAAATAGATGAATTTTTATACAATCCACCAGACATAGACGAGAAGACAGGGGTTTTGGAAAGAAAATTATATAAATTTATATATGTTGATTTTTGTGGAGACATAAAAGGTAAAAATTGAAATAGTGTAAGAAGTTTTTAATAAAAGTTTAATTTACTTCTGTATTGAGATATTTCATGTGTCAATACTCTTTAGAAATTTCAATAATGTAGTCAACCATCTTTATTAGGTTAATATGAACAAATAGAGGTATATGAGTGTCCAAATAGATAGTTTGTATAAAGTTATAATAGTTATGTTTTTGTTAAAAGATGAACGAAGTTATGAAGTTATGAAGATTTATACTATAGGAAGGAAATTAGGTGAAAATAAATCATTTGAACATCAATCAATAAAAAATTCATCGAAAGAAAATCCATTGGAAAAATAGTTTAGTGTAGTTTGTTTAGAGTAAAAGTTCGAGTTGTTGCGGGTTGATTGGGTAGAGTCAACCAGATGAAACAAATTATAGAAATAGAGTTTTGTGATTGGATAAAATGTTATTAAAGGAGGCCGATTCGACAAACATCCATCGAATTACATTTTTAGAGAAGTTTTTTGTTATAAAATTTTGTGCTGTGGAATAAAGATCATATGTTTTCATCAGATAAAGTTTCTTAGATGAAGAGGATCAGACAAACATTTCACCAATGGAGTAATTTATTAAAGATGTCATCAGATAAAAAATTCTAGGAAAAGATTTTATAAAAAAAAATTCATTACTTTGTGAATTCCCAAAACATGAAAATTCCGAACTGTTTATATGTTTTTCAATTGGTTTGAAAGTTTTTTATGTAGTCGAGTTAAGAAAGATTGGAGGAGCTCTTTAATATCTGAGGATAAGAAATTTTGAATAAAGTGAGGTCACTAGAGAAATCATTAATCTTCAATAATATTCTTAAATATTATATAATAGTTTTGAATCATATATTTAATTTCATTTAAGTGGGAATGACTAATTTTATAATTTTAGTGAGTAGAAAAGTGAAATTGTATTCCTGAATTTTCTATTTTTGGAGAAACTATATAAAGGGTGTGAAAAAGTACAACTATACTTGTCATTGTTCATATATATGAAAAGTTGAAACACTATAGATTTTGTGATAGTTTGATTTTCTTACTTAAGTTCACTTTTGTTTTGAATAAAATTACTAGATGGAGTTTTTATTAGAAGCATTGAATAGAGTTTTTAATTTAGAGAAACCAGATGGAGGAGAACGAACAGAGTTTCCTTGTAGAGTGATTTTGAGGCATAATAGTTTTGATAATCAGATAGATATCATGTTATGAATTAGGAATAGATTAAATGAGGTGGACTTTATGGACATTCAAGAGATATAGAAAAGGCCACACTAGACAAACACTTTTAGATGAAGAAAATTGGATAGAATTTCTGAACAAACATTTATGGGGATCTATTTTTATAAAGTTTCATACCTTTTTTGTGGCTTAGTTTTGTGATAAAAATAGTTTAAAATTAAGGGATTTAATATAATCACACCTATTAGGATATAAAAGGAGTCTAATTAGAGTTTAATAAAAGTTGTATTCTCTACTTTATAATAGTGTATTTCCATGAAATGATGGGAGACTCCATGATAAGAATGTTAGTTCTCACACTGAGGCTGAAACTTATAAATATTTCATAACTAATTTACTTTCTTATCTTTTCATTATTGTGATATTATTATCAAATTTGATAAGTAAAATAATTATAACTATTTTCAAGGTTTAAATTTCATAAATATTGAAACTTTGAAAAAGATAACCATTGATTCAACCCCCCATTCTCAGTGGTTCAACGATCTTAATAAAATTCAAGTGCCTAACTACAAACTCCATCCTAACTCTAATACATAGATTTGATACCAATATTTCATGAATGTACCCCAATAGGAACCCTAGATAGGCCTGCAGTGAAGACGGGATTGATCCCCAAATCTTGCCTCTAATAGGCCACAATTTGGAGACTAGCATCGAGGGTACAAAACATACAAATGAGATTTATTAACCTCATAATTACCAGAAACATATAAAAACTCAAAAATAAACTCCATAATACAAATAATACAAATAATACCCAATATCCCATAAATTAGAAAAAAATTCATATTAATACAAGTATTAAAATGAATAATACTAAAAGAAACTCCTACAGTAGTGATTCCCCAGCAGCTTTAAGCCTTAACCTTGTAAGGTCATCTTGATCACCAAATCCCTATTAAAAACCTATATATAATATATATATATATATACATGGGTGAGAATACAAGTATCCTCAATACGATCCTACTTAATACCACTTACTAAAATGTGGAAGAAGTATACCAATGCCTCCGTGAATAAATAGTAAAACCAACTTGCACCTATCATGGGTCAAATATCACCCAACCTAAGTATCACTCACCCAATATCACATCCAAGTATAATATTAGAATATCATAATCATATATCATAAATCTACCCCAAAACCACTATGACACTAATTTTTCACTATCACACCCTAATAGAAAACATCTTGGTGCTCTCAATCTCTTCTTCAGTTTTGCCACATCACACCATATCACATACCATAACCATGCCACCGTATCATGGACACATAATCACCATCATCATCACTCACCCACCACAAAATACCTTATTCCAACCACATATCACATTTCCATTTTAGTATGGTATAATGAACATGAAGGTTATAAACCTCATAAACTCATCCTACTATGCATGACCCCCACCATATATCATCAACTCTATCACATAACCAAGCCAAAAATTATATGGTATGCCATAAATTTAAGACATTATTTCCCATTTTCTAATACCTACTATAATCCATCACAACCCATGATAAACCTAGAATGTAGAGTGGGGGAGAGGGAGTATTCATGCATTTATTCCCTCACCAACATGGATATTTGGGGAAAACACTTATAACCCAAAAAAATCGGCATTGGTAAGGTTATCATACTCAGGTGGGGTGTGTATAAAAATCACAAGGAAAATAAAAAATAAAATAGTCACATATAATCCTAACATTAATGTCTGGACAAAACCAAAACTACCAACAACCATGATTACCTCTATATCATCACTTCCATTTACTAACAACCATTGCCGCCTTTATAAGAAAAACCATCCAACTTCTCTACACAAAATGGCCATAATAATGACCAAAAATCACCATTTTTTATATAATTAATAATTTATAGACTTAAAATTTTCCTATAATATTAAATTATTTATACCATTAATTTACTATATTTAATGAAAAACCATTCATTAGTTATCACCCACATTCATTTTATCATTTACCAATGATTTTCAATAATAAAAAGTTATTAACAACCACGTACCATTTAATTCCACCAAATTACCATTACCATATTATTTATTTCCCAACAAATTCCACACGTCTAGGAAACTACATCACATCCCCATACAATCAAGTAACCACAAAAATAAACTCTATACCACCCACACCAACAACCATTATAAAACTTCATTTCTTCCACCACAAACCATGAAAACCCATTCCACCCATAATAAAATAACTTTTCTACCCACTACACAATAATTCCAAAATTCTAATCAGCCAAAATATCCCCAACCAAGAATTTTATTTTCATAAGTAGGGAAAAACATGACCAAATAACAGTAAAAAAATCAACTCTAGAAACATAACCCAACAAGTAATTACCTTTATATCAATGTTCTCATATAATTTATTCATGTAAAACATAAAATACATCTCCGCTTTTAAAAATTTAAACATAGTTATTTCATTACTAACTTTAAATATTTATCCTTTTATAGGAGGTATTTTCATAAATCAATCAAAAAAACAAAAACATTTATTATAATGGAAAATAAAATCACACAAATAATAAAGTTCACAATAGAAAAAAAATCCCAAGTAGTAACTTCTAAAAATAATTATAAAAATATAATAGGAAAAAAATATAATGAGTTACGCTTTCTCCATTAAATTTCATCATGCCGTTCATTATATTTATTAGGTTGATTCATTCCATTTACCTTGTGAAATTAGTATCATGATAATTACACAATTTACAAAAATACTGAATCCCCTACCTGTATGGAATCCTTTATAACTTGATACGCATGAGAAGGAAGGAAAAAATAGAGGTTTGAATAACTATAAAACTATCAAGGGAACTACTGAATGGATCATTGTGGATGATGTCTTGAATTCATGGGATGGTATTGATTTAAGATCCCTCAATGGACTCAAATAATAACTCTCTAGTTATCTAGGTTATAGAAAATAAGAGATGGAATCAAAAAGAAAAGGAGGTGTTCTAAATTTTAAATATCAAATGCATGAATTGTGTGGATATTCTCTCAAAAAATTTGATATCTCTATATTGTATATATATTTTTATATGTTTTTTAGTTGAATAATAATTGATTAATTCTTGATTTCATTGTTTTCAATGTTCTTATGGAAGGACTAAAATTTGGAATGATAAGGAGGAAATTATGAAATTTTTGGAAGATAACACCAGAAAATGATGATGATTACAAGATAAAAAATTATTCAAATGGATAAATGAATCCACCCAAATATGAATAACTATGATATAGGATTCCTATGGGACTCTTCTAATGATCATTCTTGAAGAACTGAGTTAAAACAAGGCTTTATGTACTGGAAATACATGATTCATATCATGAATCAATTTCAGGACATTCATATTTTACAAGCCATGAACCATGTACAGAGCATTAATGAATAAAATAACAAAAAGGGGAGATACCATAATTTTCTTGATGTGAAAATGTTACATGTCATGAAACTTTCCAGGTATGTTTAGATTTGAATATTTTTATGTATATTTTTACGGGACTTCATCAGGATGCCCTAAAATGCCATTTATCACTAGGTTTGGCATGGTAAACCCTACAGATGACTTCAAGGCTTATAAATTGGGGATCTATACAAATTAATATGCATTCATTATAGGAATAGAGTTTCGACCACTAGGAGGTTTCCTCTAGGGTTCTAACCCACCATAGTTATGTTTTTATTCCACTTTCCATTCTTATGATTTGATATAACATTGGTTTTTTATCAGTTTAATTCTAGTTTCTCTATTTTTATTTCTTTATAAGTCCTTATATTCTATTCTCTCTCTTATGTTTTTTGGTTTATTCATCACTAGAGATCACCCATCGATGATCGACAAAATCCATAAGGGAGATAAAAATCGGTCAAAATGGGTGCGTACCAAATTTTTCTATTTCTTTATTCACTTTTATAATGATCATATTGAATTGGTATTGTGTTTTGAATCGTTATATTCATATTTGTTCTTAAATTATAGAGAAAGTGCATTTGTTAGCATACAAAACCCAACATGATAAAGGTAATTAATTTATGACCACTAGATTTTTTTAAAGGTTGAGCCTGAAGCCTCATTTATTATTAAAGAAAATAAAAGACCTCTTTAACTGGGTAGAGGGAGACCCATTACATATCCGGAAGGTCCAGTGGTCATTTATCCCATTACATGGCCTGTATACTCATTTTTTTGGCCCAAGGCCCATTTTGTGAATAGTAATGCTACAATACCCACACTGCTACAGTACTACACAGTACCGGCCGCTGCTACAGTACCCTACCACCGCTACAGTGCCCTACCGCCGCTACAATGCTCGCCGTTGCTACAGTGCCACCACTGCTATAGTACACTACAGTGATTCTACAGTACCTACACCCAAATGGGGTTTGAACCCCCATTTTTCATGTAGAATTAGGGGGTTCTTACCACTAAGCCAAACCCCAACTACTATGACCACTATATTTGATTATTATCTTGTTGTTACAATCTGATCCAAAAGAATACTGGTTTTTTTAATTCATCTATCCCTAAATAATTTGGGTAATAGGGTATATTGGTAGTCATTTACCATTTATTTTATCAATACAATTGATTTATTGCACAACCAAGGAGTATTATTGTTTTGAAAGTGCAATCATGATTTCTTTTTAATAAAACTGCCAATGGAATCCAGTTTCGCTCTCTTCTTCATTTTATTATCTTTCTATCTACATTTTAATTATTTAATTTATAATTAATTTAATTATTTTAATAAAATCAAAATTAAATCAGGATGACACAACCTTTAGTTGAGAGTTTCCATGGCTACGTTCCCCGCTCTACGTGGGATCAACCTCACACTACTACTATGCTATGCCTCTATAGCTAGCATAGTTTGGGACTTTATAAATTTATAACTTGATCACACCCAAAATATTTAATGGTGTCCTTTGGGAACATCAATATTTCTCTTTTTAAATCCCATTCAACCCTATTAATTTTCTAATTAAACTAGAAATTTTAATTATCATTATATCTTAACATTTAAATTCCCTAAAATCATGGCTTAAATCTTCCATGGATGAAAGAATTTATTTCACGTAACAAAATTAATATTTTAAAGGTTTTATGATTGAAAAGGGGATTTTAAATCATAAAATATGATTATATATGAACAATAAAAACATGGATTTTCACTAAGGGATGACTCCTATGTATTAATATTTTACTCTCATGAAATCTGAAATGAATCTTATAAAAATCCAAAATGACTCTTATAAAATATGAAATGAATCTTAGAAAAATATAAAATGACTCCTATGGAATCCAAAATGACTCTTAAGAAAATATGAATTAATCTTATGAAATATAAATTGAATCTTACCAAATCTAAAATGATTTTCATGAAAATTTTAATGTCTCTTATAAAATCTGAAATGAATCTTACATAAATCCGAACAACTCTTATGAAATATGAAATGAAACATATGATTGGATATTTGAGGAACTATAAAACATAAGGTTCATTTCATAAGGGTACTTCCTTAGTTAAGGGGGAAAAATAACAGTTCTTCTATAATTAAAGTTAATTCGTAAGGGTCACCTCTAAGGCTAGGGAAAAATGTACGGGTTATCCTAGAATTAGCTAAAAATAATGTTAGAACCTAAAAATATAGAATTAATTTATAATTCAATTAAAATTGATACAACCCTTCCCCAAACACCACGAAACATTTTTGGACTCCACAACACCCAAGAATTGACAAAGGAAGAGTTTGGAAAAATTTGGGCCCTAATAGTGTATGTATGTGCATGTATGTTTATGTGTATGTGTATGTGTATGTGTATGTGTATGTGTATGTGTATGTGTATGTGTATGTGTATGTGTATGTGTATGTCTACATATATATGTGTAGGTATATTTATATATATGAATTCATGTGTATGTGTATGTATTTATGTGTATGTGTATGTGTATGTGTATGTGTATGTGTATGTGTATGTGTATGTGTATGCGTATGTGTATGTGTATGTGTATATCTATATGTGTATGTGTATGTGTATGTGTATGTGTATATATATATGTGTATGTGTATGTGTATGTATGAGTGTGTGTGTGTGTGTGTGTATGTGTATGTGTATGTATGTATGTGTATGTATGTGTATGCATGTGTATTCATGTGTATGTGTATGTGTATGTATGCATGTGTATGTGTGTGTCTATGTATTTGTATGTATGTGTTTGTGTCTGTAAGTTTATGTATGCATATATATGTGCATATATGTGCATATATGTGTATGTATATATGTATGTGGATATATGTGTATGCATATGCATATGTATGTATAATTATATAACGAGAAAGGTCATTTGGTTTTTCAATTTCACATATCTCATTGTTGTATATATATATATATACATATAC
The DNA here is from genome assembly GCA_963277665.1 of Viscum album. Taxonomy (NCBI): domain Eukaryota; kingdom Viridiplantae; phylum Streptophyta; class Magnoliopsida; order Santalales; family Viscaceae; genus Viscum; species Viscum album. The sequence continues at coordinate 618,497,673 of OY728136.1, forward strand.
ATACACACAAACACAAACATTTAGGCCTAGATACTAATATATGTATAATTAGAATACATATAATTATAAATATATATTTATACTTCAATGAAAATAATATCATTAATTTAATTAAATGAATTAAAAAATTGAACTTTAATTATAAAAAATTAATTATATAGAATTTTTTCATATTTAAATATATTACTTATGAATATAATTATACATTTATAAAATTAATTCTATATTTTAAAAAATATTTATTCATTTAAATAAATAATAACATTTTTAATTATAATTAATTGTTAATTAATTATTAATTATATTTTTTTTATAAAATTAATTCAATATATACATCTATAATTAGTAATAATAACATATCTACATATTAGAAATTTTAAATCAATATAGATATAATTATTAATTTTTTTTAATTTTATAATTTTATAATTAATAATATGTTGTGAAAAACATTTATACACTTCTATTTTCAGGTAGTTGATAAAAAATATTATATTATTAATTTATATATATATTCTTAAAATAATAATCATTTAGTTTTATGTCAACTATAGTTGATTTATTATTTAATATTAATTAGTAATATATTGAAAATAATCTTCTGTATATTAGTATATATATACATATAAGTATATATTTTTATAATATTAAATATTTATTCGAAACAAATTGAATCATGGATTTGTATAACCAAACCCATGCTCATGAGAAATTTTATTAAAAGTGCACACAAACAAAAGTTTAAGGATTTCATGGATTGGAAGCCTCATGAGAAAAAAATATAACAATCAACAACATCTTCTTTGTATGAATAACTAAAAAATTCTACATCCCAATACTGTAATTCGCTTAACAGTCTTTCCATTCCCTAGTAGAAAGCCACAACATTTCATCCAATAAGAATCACTCTCCATCATTGTCTGAATTAAAATAGCACTGGACCTTGGGTTGATTCATGCACTACACCACACTAGATCCCACTAGTATATAATCCAAAGTGTGTTGTCTAAACCAAACTAGCCACTACCTACATCGACATAGATAAGGCAACAACAAGCACCATCAATCATCAATCAGACACGCAACAACATCATGCTTTTATCTGTGCTAAAACTGCCTATATCAATGCTAAAATTAGAGTTAATATAAACTTCACACATAAGGATCAACCCTATGTATCAAGATTTTATCAATGCTAAATATACCTATATCAGTTCTTCAATTAGAATTGATATAAACCTAATATGTATGGGCCAACCCTTATATATCAACCTCTTTTTCAGCATTAAATGTAGCAATTAAAAAATAAGGCTTTATCAACACTTATGATTTTAGAACTAATAAAAGACTCTTTTATTATCGCTTTCTAGTAATCATGGATAACGTCAGAACATTTTTATAAAATAACCCTACATGCGATGCCAATCTGACCTCTCTTTCAAGATGTTGTGGAAGTTATACACCTCCTCATCCTCCTCACATAATTTTGTGGATGATTCGACTTCTGAAATTGACTTTATACAATATCCACCCATCTTGACATGTTTTTAGTGATTTTTTGGATTGTTATTCATGTAAAATTATTCAACACTTTTCCACACCCCTTCGCTAGTCACAAAGTGTTTTTTGGTGTTCTTTAAATTTTTTGGTGATTTTTGTTTCAATTTTTTCATGAAATGAGCCACATGGTGTTGTAGATATGAATTTATAATTGAAATCCCATGCTGGTTGGTGCTTGGGTAGACCTTTTTCAAATGATAATATTTAAAATGGTTTTTTAAACAAAAACTAATGGTTTCTTTATAAAGGTTTTAAAATGGAATTTGGTTTCAAGTTTGTTGAATGTAAGTATTTGAAGGGGAATGGTTTTTGAAGAATAAGGCCATGTTTATATTTTTTATTTTCAAAAAGAAAACTTTTATAGAATATATAGTTTTCTAATAGAATTTTTATTTAATTAGTTTTGATGTGAGGAATTGTATTTTGGGTGTCTAAGGATTCATTTGGTTTTCATTTTAATTCAAAAATTTGTTATTTTAACAATGAATTTCTTAAGTTGTTATTAATGGATTTGTGATGATTTTTTGTTTAATTTAATTGGTTTAGAACTATTTTGTTTATTAAGGAAATGTTTTCTCTCTATGTTTTCATGGAAGTGTTTATTTTAAATTAATTTTATAGTGTTTTATGGTTATATGTTGGTTTAAGTTTTACATGGATTCAAAACTTTTAATTCAAGTTTGAGCCATGTGAAATATTACCAAATGGAAAAGATTTACCCTTTATATCTTTACTATATAAATGTATTACATTTAGTTTGGGGTGAAAAATGATTTTTACTTATAACATTTTAATGAATGAAATTATCCAAGGTTATGACTTAACTAATAAAAATAATATATTTTTAATTATTTTTTTAAAACCAATTCTATACTTAACTCTTTAAGAAAATAAATACCGTTAATATTTATAAAGTTTTATTTTTAGTGTAGGAAAACAACTTAGTTAATAAAATTCAATAGATTTAGGAACCAAATAAATTCTTTTCTATTAGTAAATCCCAATCATTATCTCATCACTGATTTAATTCTTAAACAAAGTTAAGTATTTTTTGTTGAATTATAATTCATTCAGGTTTTACTAGAAATAAATGAATTACTTTGTAATGTATAACAATGAACCGAAAGGAAATATTAACTAAGGTATATTTATACCATCCAAATTCTATATTTACAAACCAAAATTAGGTTTACTAAAAGGACTCCAGATAATGAAAATTATATATAAATCAAATATTGTTGTCCTTTCTTAACCCAAGGCCTAATACATATAAAAATTTAGTTTAATTAATCAAAATAAATTCACGGGATAAAATGTAGGTGATGGATTTAGCGAAAGTCTGTCAAGCCTAGACCAATCGAGGTTTTTCATCAAGTATAATGAATAAATCACTAGAGCATGTTATAAAATCAATATTTCTCATGATTATATAGGAAGAATCATGTCAAAATACTCTGAGAACACTAGATAGGATACTTTCATGTTAAATTTATAATTAATTTAATAGTAATAATTTACCTGGTTATTGATTTTTTTATTCAATATAGATATTGATTATTTGAACCTGTGTTCAGTTGTACCATGTTTGCATCAATAATATTCAAAGTATAATCCCTATAGAGGTAATCCACAATCCTTATGAATTGAAGTATTTATTCTTATTCTATAATTCTTGAGATGGGTACTGATGTGTAAGATATTCTATCGAGTCTGATAGAAAACCCTAGACAAGTTCTTCATGGATAGAATTCTCTAGATAGGGAATCGTTGTACACAAATTTCAACCAAACCAAGGAAATGATATAACCAAGAATTTATCGAGCTAGATTAGAGAATAAATAATTGAACATAGTTAATTAATATTCTCTCAATCCTTAGCAGACCTAAATTTTAATAATAATAATGTTTTTATTTTATTTACATGAACATATCATTTCGTCAAATAAATAAATTAATATTTATTTAAATGATATTTAATATATCAGTCCCACCAGACCTGTTAACTCGGTCTGCATTTCCTCCTATACATTTATCAATCCTTTGATAATAAATATTATTCATTTGAAAAATAAATAATTATAATAATCATGGTTTGGAAAATAGATATTTATTTTAATATTGAATCCATATAAAATAGTGACTGAATATATGTGATCAATAAATCCTTAATAAATATTATCCCTCAGTTTGAAGAATAATATTTTTTATAATAATTAAATTCAAATAGAATTTAATTGAGATCAATAAAAACAAAAAGTGTATGACTCTCAAAGCCTCTTTCTCAACGAAATTAGGTGGTTTTTCCTGAATTCCAATATTATCATCCAAAAACATGTAAATACACCCATGGAGGAAGAATTTGTTGTTGCAATGATGACAACCACATAAAAATGATCACTGTGTAATATAATCCCTTTATCAGAATATCTCATCAAGAAGGTTTCATACTCATTTCATTAACCAATATTCTTGATATTTATTTCTTTAACTTCTTGAAATGAACCTGTCAATATGTTATGGCCATGTAATTTAGTTCTAAAGTTCTATTTCAATGAAATGGTTGAGATATCATCTTTTATAAATAGATCATTGGAAAATCCTTCCTCAACTTATTCATTAATAACATACCATTCATGACACACCCAACACACTAAAATTACCTAAAACATAAGGAATTATAGTTTTGATTAGTACATCAAAGTATGTGAGTCATGATATATATTAATAATAAACTTAAAGTGTAAGGATCGTTAAACACATTCACATATCAAAATATTCAATAACACAAAATATGTGGAATTACTACAAGTGGTTTTACCCTTATAAACTCATGTCTTGGAGATTACCAAATGAGAAATTCACGAGATAAAGACTCATCCACTTATGAGTACTCACACATAAAATTATCCATCATTTGTGATGAAACCCAAGCTTTACACACATAAAAATCACATCATTTTATATGCATATTAAATGCATCTTATAATAATAAATTCTCAATAACCACACAGGTTCAGTGTATTTTGTGACTATATATATAATAAAATTATCTCATAAAACATCTTCAACAACTCCCAAAATTGCTTCCATCATGTCATCCTTATTAGATATTTCGTACTTAAAAAATCCTAGGGAAGATGGAATCATAAGAAAGGGTGATCTCAGAAGCTCAATAAAGGTAAACAAAAGATATATCAATTAATAATCATAAGTGATCATAAGCATAAGGGTATGCAAACATGATCATAATTTAATAAATTCATATCAAATTATTCAAATATCTTTAATCCCGAAACATGGTATAATGATTTTTCATAAAAATGAAATAATTTATAAGAGTACGAAAGCATCAATAATCAATCATGAGCCATGATAACATATCATAATCATAATACATAAGTTTTTATCATACACATAATTATAAAAATAATTTCCTTATTCAAGGATCACTATTAAGAATATTATATTGGATTGAGTTCACTCCCCATTCCATTCTTTTCTTAGTTGATATTCACTCCCAAGACTATCATATTGGATAGATTCCCTTAATGAACTGTGTTTTTTCCTCATTCTAGTCTATATTATCCCATGAGATATTAATATTCACCCAATTCATTGTAGGGATATATAATTCCTAGACCATCCATCACATAATGAAAACCATACGCATGTGTTCCAAAAGATCCTAAAAACATTCATCGTTTCATCATAACATAACCCATGAAAAAAAATTGGTTTCATAAATATCTCATCATCATATAATCATAATATAACCTGAGAAAGGACATGGTTGGTATCATAAGAGAATTCACTATCTCATCATATCATAATTAACCCATTGGAAAGAAATGAGTTTCATGTAATAATCCTAAGATCACCATTATCATAAGTCATCTATAAAATTATATGGAATAACAATAGAATATCCATGGTTAAACATAAAAATACTTAAAGGATATTGATGTAGATAAAAAATACTTTTAAAAGGTCATTCAAACATTTCTTTGAAAACATGATAAAAATATCTCTTTCTTTTGATAAAATGTTAAATAAAAATCACCAAAAATATTTAGAAAATTATTTTCTTTGAAAATAGTCTAGGAAACTTGTAAAGGAATATTCAAAGTAAATAATGGTCAGTACAACAGGAAAATTCATTCATACATTATACGTTAAAAGATAAAATTATCTTCACATTTTTGTAAGAAGTCAAAAATGACATGTTTTTGATTTTTTTAAATACTCATTTTTAAAATTTATAAATAAATTAAAAGGTAGTGAAAACGACCTTTTAAAAAAATTTCAAGTATAGGTAAAATCTTCCATAAAACAATTTTGAAGTGCGTGAACATAGAAGAAAAAGTTCACCGACTAAAGAGAAAATAAGGTTGACTTTTATTTAGAGCCATCATCTTGATGATTTTAAGTACCAAAGAGAGGAAAAATGTACCATCACATTAAAATTATAGGAATAACCAAAAGATAATAAAATAGTGTGGTTTAAAGGATAAGATTGATATAATTCCCTCAATGTAAATTTATAATATATAATATCGAAAAGAAATGAGATTGTGACATATAACCTTACCTCAAGTCCAATTTTGCTTAAGACACATTTAAAAATACTATATAATAAATTTATATTTATTATTAATCTATTACAGAACCACATTCATACACAACTTACTATTTATAATTACTTTATAATTTATAATTATCATTTTATTAAAAATTTCATCATTAAAATTAATTTTCAAGTGAAAACTAATCCATTTTATAGTAATATTTTGGTTTGATGGTTTTGGTACTTTAACCTTGTTCAAGGTTTTATCATCTCCAAAATATTATTAATGAAATAGGTATATCATTTATTTATTATATGCAATTTTAAAACCATTCATATAAAGTAGTTATGAAAAATTAGTTACATTACTTTGTGGAAGTGGCGGTCCATACATACACATGGGTGATGTTTTCAATTTTTGAGGGTTGGAGAGAAGGAAATATATATAATAAATCACTTATAAATAATCATAATTATATCATAAATATCATATAAATTCATCTAATCTGTCCTTATGACTATCCATGTAAAGAGGAAATGAAAAACAAATCACATTGCTTTGCGGAGGTGGTAGACCACACATACCCATGAGAGACATTATCATTCATTTTTCAATAGATAAGAAGGAGATAGAAAATGGATATAACATCATATAAATATCAAATTATTTTCATCCTTGAAAATTAAAACCCAACTCGTAAAAGAAAACAACAATCACCAAACCCAAAACTCCCTGGGTGATACCTCTCAAAGAGAGACAACACCATTACTAAATGCACAAATCAACATAAGAGATCAAAAAAAAAACACACGTCAAACAAAAAATCTCTCATAATTTTCATCAAACCCAACATATCATTATAAAAAAACAATGTTCAAAATAACTCATGATATTAAGTGTGCCTCTATGAATCATACCCACATATACATTACTCTAACCCTTTATGTCTCTACAAAATGGGAATCAAGGGAATAACTGACCCACACATCACATTCTCTTGAATATCTTGATCTCGACCAGCCATTCCATGAATTTCACATTATCTTATACATAAAACTCTCCCCATTTGATTACATGATAGTTTTTGTAGAGAAATAAATTAAGTTATGACTCATGGAAAACATCATGGACCTGGTCTAACTATCGAGGAAGCTTTAACCAACATTCTACCTCTTTAAAATTCCCAACACCTTAAAGGGACAGATAATCTAAGGATAAATATTACTCCCCATTTTCAAACCTTTTCTTTACATAATGAGGGAAAATACTGAAGTACACATGACCCAAAAAACTCAAACTCTATAGGTCTCCACCTAAAATCAACAAAATACTTCATCCAGTCCCGTACTACCTTCATCTTCTCTCAAATCATGTAAAACTTCTTGGTCATGCTCTACACCACATCTGGTCCAAGAACCATTGACTCCCCAACCTTTATCTAACAAAATGTATATCTACAAGGATACCCATACAATTCCTTGAAAAAATTCATTCTAATGGATGTTTGATTACTATCATTATATTAAAACTCAACCAAAGGTAACTACATCATCCATGATTCACTAAAATATAGAACATAGGATTACAACATATCCTTCAGCATATGAATGGTTCACTCAATTTGAATATTCGTACAAGGATGGAAGGTACTATTAAGATGAATCTAACATCCAAAATAACACCAAATAACCCCCTAGATTCTTAAGGTAAAATAAGTCTCCTGATTAGATATGCTGGTCCTTAGTACCCCATGAAGTTTCACTATTTCATCCACATTCTACCTCACCAAGAAATCCATGAAACCTAATTCTCAGATCTCTATTAAATGATCCAACTATTTCAATTGACATATAATCACCCAAATAACATCACACATTCCTTGTGTTTAAAGTAAAACACTGAATAAATCCTCTAAAATATTCAACCACTTCCACTTGAGGATATATAATGGTTATAAAAAAACCTCTAGGAACATGATTCTCCACCTTCACCTATTGATAGGTCAAACATCATGATACAAACTTCACTATAGACTACTTAATCTTTTCCTACCAAAACTGACTCCTCAAGGAATGATACATCTTGGCTATACCTGGGTGCATGAACAAGGTTGATCTATGAAACTCATAAAGAACCTTTTTTCACACCATTTATGAAGTAGACAACCTCCCTTAGAATATCACTTGATGCTAATCATCCTCCAACCACCCTGCAAGTGAAACACCACGAAGGATGCGATCATGCACCATCACCACCTCTAAGTCTCCCCACTAAGACTCCTATACCTACTACATTAAGAAATATTTCACCATAATCTGGTATAAGAAACCTCTAAAACCAACATACCACATACAAATATGCATTGCTGCAAGATCCTCCATCACTCTCCAATCATCTCTAGATTTATGAACATCATATCCCCATGAATTCTTACTCATCACATCGAGAACTACATTCCCCTTCCCCTAAGTATAGGATATATAGAATTCAAAATTCTATAAGATCCCTATCCTATTATGATGATGAAGATTCATATACCATTGAGAAAAGATATACCTTAAGCTCTTGTGATCTATGAATACCATAAAGCATTCACCAATGAAGTATTTTCACCATAACTTTAGATAAAACACTACCTATAGAAACCAAATAATGGATGCACTAATCAACTCACCCCTTAGGTAGTTAAAGTCTTCTAGATACTAATAATTACATATAAAATCTTGGTCCTTATTGGTCAAGGATATCAATAGGGGTACAAGTTAAGAGAAATCAGATATGAACCTTGGATACTATCTCCTGATACTAAGGAAACTATGGAAATTCAAAAAATTATTGGGTGATTCTCAAGAAAAAAAATCCTAGATCTTTTAGGGATCGATTGAAATTCTCTATTGAGACAACACATTATTGATAAAATTCACCTCATGTGTTAAAAACTTTCACTTTGACAACTCCCCATAGAGATGGTGGTCCTAAAGGACTTGTAAAATATCTCTAAGATGTTCAGTATTCTACTTTACTAAATTCAATTATATGAGTATGTATTAAATGAACACTACTATAAACTAATCTAGGAACTCATGAAACATGGATTTCATAGGTACCATGAAATTAGATGTGGTTTTCATGACAAAAAATGACATAAATATGAAGTTTAAGTGCCTATAATGACACCCAAAGTGGTGTTTGAGTTACCCTCCTCCTCCACCCTCATTTGATGATACCCAAACCAAACATCAATCTTTAAAAACATATTGTTTCCCTTTAATTAATCAAATAAATAACTTATAATTATGAGGTGATACTGGTTATTGACTTTCATCTAATTGAATTATCAGTATTCTACACATATCCTCAAAAAACCATTTGACTTCTTAGTGGATAACACCAGATCACCCCAAGATGACACACTGATCCAGTTGAAACCCTTCTATATTAAATCATTGATCTAGATTCTAAAATCCCATATCTTTGAAGGTGTTATTTGATAAAAGACTATCAATACTAGAGAATCACTAGGCTATAACTCTATCCTAGAATTGATACTAAGTCAAGATGGTTGGGTTATAAAATCTTCATGGAAAACATCCCAAAACTTCTTAATGACTCTAGGAAACACCCTTGTGTATGCCTTTACTAATTACATTGATAACACTGCAATCTAAGACTAAAAAATCCGGATGCTTATATCCCATATGATGATCTCACTTTCTAATGAACACCACACACTAGCCTCCCACATCGTATAACTCTCCTCTAGAAACAATCGATGATATCGAACACAAAGTATAAAAATCCATGATAAGGATGGAATTATATGATCATACTCAAATTAAGAAGAAATCCCCAAATTATTGATGTACTCCCATCATCAACTCAAAACCCTGACACATATGAAGAAGCATCGATGGAATTCTAACTAGTGTAGTTAACACAAGGGGAACAAGAAGACTCTACATCTTGAGTCCCAAGGTGAATACCAAGGTGGTTGTAACAGTATATTGTGGTTATTTTGAATAAAATAAGGTGAAAGATAAGGAAAACAAGATGAAAATTGTACCTTAGAATGATATCTATCCCATACAGTGTTGACATTTACAAAGCATTCAAATAACCATGAGCAACCCCTCTACCTCAAAGTATCTACTGATGAACACCTCCATAGCTATGCTCATCCCTCTATCCCAGAGCATAAGGGATATCATGATACATGCTTCATATCCCCTTATCAAATCAAATACCTACAGATCTTGATACTGATATGGTCTTCGAGGACTATTCTTGAGGATGAAATAGAAACCGATCATCCACATGTTGTTAGTCCTTGAGGATGCCCAGGAATTGGAATCATCAATGACCATAACCTCTATAATAAAAACACATGGTAGTAAAACTCTTGATGGATGCATGTAAACTGTTATCTTGGTATAAGAATGAGTAAGAATACTGAGGAAAAATATATGTTGTCCAGAACCTCGACTCTCTCGATATTTAAGACCCTTCATCTATAGATCTACTTTCTAGGAAGCCTTGCTGACTCCCCACCAAAGAATATCTAAGATGTGTATGCATCCTATTAATCATCATATACTTATTATTCAAATCCAGATATATATGAAATTTAAATGGGGTAAGTTTATATCTAATAGTGGGATGTTTCACCTCCTCTAAATAGTGTACTCTGGCCTCCTAATTAGGTAAAATACTAGGAGAAAAGCAAATAAGATACTTAAATCTGATCCTAATAACTCAAACAATTAGGATCTCCTACTGAAGGGAGTAAAAATACAACCTCCTCACTACCTTCATCATTGATGATAATAGAAATGCATAAAAATGGATTTGAAAAACATCCCATAAAACCTCTTCCTCCTTCTGTTCTTTGATAAATAAGATCCACCATTGGCACACATATCCTCTTATCTTGATAAAATCTAACCAAACCTGATACTTAATCCTATCATGAATCATTCTAAAAGATATCTGAATCTCCTATAACTATAAAACAGTATACAAATTAAATATTATTCCTTCATACTTATCTAATATATAATGATGTAATTCACATAGTGTCCTCCTCCAAGACTCGTCCTCCTTAGTCAGGCCAACCCTTCGGCAGTCAACCAGATCATCCTATTGAACCTCATTAACTTGAACCACACATAAACAACAATTTCAACTAACAACAGTATATATAGTTAAAAAAGAAAACTCTTAAGTCTGGTATCATGGAATTAATTTAATATTAATATAATTATATTTATTTAAAATCCTAGGAAAATAAACCTAATTTTAAACATAATATCTATCAAGTATAATGGATATTAATTTCCTATGTCTATACCCAACAATCAATATGACCTCCTCAAATGGGTTAAGTAAACTTAATATCATTACATCAGATCACATGGGGCTATAATCACATGTTCCCTAGACGACCTACCTTGTTAAATCATATGTTAGGTTTGACTAATAATGTTTTCCTTCCATTCCCATACAATGATAACTAGTTTTGAAGATCCTTTATGATGTTTTCATATTTTTTTGTATATGTTGAAAACTTAATTTTCATAAGAATTTTTTTAATTGGTGAAATAAAGCTACAAAATGTTTCTTAAGAAAGTTTTTTATAAATGTTTTAGAGGAAGATAAAATTTTCTTAAGAAACTTTGTTGAGAACATTTCTAACAAAGCCATATGATGTTACGATAATATCATAGTTCCTAAATTTATGAAATAAATCATGAATTAATAATTTGATCATAGGGGGAGTTAAAGTATTTTGGACACAAATTTTGGAACAAAAATTTTTAGATGTAGAGTTTTAGATATAGTTCTATAGATGAACCTTTCTTGATAGAGACTTGTGAAGAGGATAAAAGGTGATCAAATTAAGAAGTAACTTGGGGGGGGGGGTACAAATTTGTTACCAAATATAGGATAACCAGACAAAAATAATCAAATTGACGAAAGCAGATGGAGTTTTTCATGATCCACTAGTAGAATATGAGAATAAAATAGTTCCATATAAAAAATTGAAAGGATTTCTATATGTTGAGTTTTGTAAAAAAAAGGGATAAAATGAAATGGTATAAGAAGTTTTTAATTGTGACAAAATTCTTTAGAATATTTAAAAATATAGTCAACCATATTTAGTGGGTCAAGAGAAATGGACAAGGGAGATGAGTTTCTGAATAGATAGTTTGTATAAATTTTGAGTTGAAATGTTTTTTCTACAATATGTGTGAAGTTATAACGTTTGATTCTAAAGCTTGGAAATCATAAGAATATTAATAGTAAAAACATAAATAAGATGAGTATTCATCATAAGAACATCTAATAAATAAACAGTTTGGAGAAGTTTATTTTTTTAAAATTTTGAGATGAGGTAGGTTGACTTGACATAGTTAGCTGAATAAAATAAAGTAGATAAGTGGAGTTTTGTGATCAGATAAAATATTCTTAAAGGAGGTCCATTGGAAAAACATTCATCTGATGGAGTTTTTAGAGGAATTTGTTTTAGCGATGTTTGATATATGGAAGAAAAACTATATGGATTCATTGGAAATATTCTCCTTGATAAAGAGGACTAGACAAACATTTCACAAGATGTAGGAGTTTCTTAAATATGTCATCAGACAAAAAAATGACGGAAGAATGTTTTATGAGGAACTCTTCATTACTTTATAAAACCCCAAAACATGACAATGTTGAGATGGTTATATGTTTTTAAATTGGTTTGATAGTTCGTTATCTTGATGAGTTGAGAATGTGTGGAGGAGTTCCTAAACATATGAGGCTATGAATGTTTGAAGAAAGTGTAGTTACTGGAGAAATCATAAATCTTAATGAATGTTCCTGAATGTTCCTGAATGTTCTATAAGAGTTTAGAATTATCCAGTGAATTTAATTTAAGTAGTAATGATTTCTTTTGGAATTTCTATGAGTAGGAAAGTGAAATTGGTTTATGACCTTTCCTATTTTAGGATCACCTATATAAAGGTGGTAAAAAAGTACAACTATACTTGTCACTATTGATAAATATTCAAAAATAAAAAATGATAAAAAATATGTAATAGTTTGAGTTTCCAAGTAAAGTTAACTTTCATTTTGAAGAAAAGTACTAGACATAGTTTTGATCAGAAGTATTGGGTAGAATTTTTCAGTTTAGAAAAACCAGATATATGAGAACAAACATAGTTTCTATACAGAGTGTGAGGAATAATAGTTTTGATAATTGAAAAGTTCTCATGTTATGAATGAGTTACATGTTCAATGAGGGCCACTAGATAGAAATTCACTGGATGTAGAGAATGGAGAGACAAACTAGCACTTCTGGATGAAGAATATCATATATAATTTCTAGAAGAACACTTGTGTGGAGTTGTTTTTAAAAATTTTGATACATTTTCTTGTGGGTCAGTTTTGTAATATTTTTTTAAACTTACGGGATTCAGTGTAATCATACCTATCAGTAGATAAAAGGAGTCTAATGTGAGTTGACTCAATGTTGCATTCACTTCTTTCTAATAGTTAATTTCTATTGACCACTGAGATTTACCGTGGAGAGGATGTAGGATCTCATGTAAAGACCCTAAATTTTTTAATGACAATTGTTTCATGAAAATGTGTGTTATATTATATTATACACAAAAAAACACATATATTTAATAATGAGGTAAACATAAATGAAAATGGGATCATCTGAATTCCACCATTATATTATTGTTGGTCAATATAACTACTGAGAACTATACTCTTGGTTATAATTTTAACATTATAATTAGTGTTTTTAAGTAAAAATGACAAAGGGAAATTAACGCATAAAGGAGAAATGGTGGCCTCAAATAGTAGAGTCATATTGTATGAATCCATTTTTTTAGAACTTGTGAGGGAGGTAACATCACTAGGGTTCTCCCTTGACCAAGCCCAAGCCTAGATTCAATAAGTGAAGCTTGAATGAAATCTCCTATGGGAGAAGTTCAAGTTATTCAAAATTACCACTCGGTCAATGTTAGTTATGCCACCCCATGAATCTATCACCATCACGTACCTTACCATTAGGTCATATGTGGGTGTTATAATTGGTTATGTGTCCCAACCTTAGTTACTTAAAGTGAAATTTCATTGTATAAATAAAATTTTTATTCCATAAATTTTGTTTTAAGAATAGTTTTTCCTAATAAAGATAGGTTTATTTGAGGTGGAATTTGATAAATTGACTTTTCTGACCCAATTCGTACTTTTGAGAAAAGATATAAATATTTATTATAAACTATGGTATTATTAATAATACTTATTTTAATGAAATAGTATGATAAAAATAGTTTTATTTAAATATAAATGATAAAATAATTTTATTATTTTTAAGTGTCAGAAATTTAACTATACATTTTCAACCTGCTATTTTTTTAATAAATAAGGATTTTATAGTTAAAAGTTAAAATTCTCATTTTAGATAATTATTATGATAAAATAAACATGTTTTTTGAAATCATAATGATGAATTTAGGTTAGGTTATTTTTTTAAATTTTTCTATAATACATTATTTTTCCATAAATAGTAAAATACAGTTTGAGATTTTCATTATGTTTAATGACTTCATAATTATGTCATAATAATTTAATAATTACTTAAACACAATCCAACACTCAAAATATGTTATTTTATTAATATCAAGTATTTTAATATATTTTAATCAATTTACAAACCTATAAGTTACCTTCCAAAGTCTAAAATGAAAACTTTAACATTAAAAACATTATTTTGTAGAAGCTTTACCTTTCCTTGACAAAATAAGTAATATAATATGATATTCGGTTCTTGTGTATAAAATGACATAAATATGTCTCAAATGTCCAAAACCATGGTAAAAACCGTTGGAAATCCCATGGTTTTTCATTTTCCATAACCTAGATTTCCAAGGCCTATATTTAGAAACAATTAAACAAATACGTCACTTTTTCTATAAATAACCTCCCATTTATCTATTTCATTTAACTCCCAATCCATACACCATTAATCTATAGTAGTTTTACCTCCCAAGGAGTCCCCCAATGCTTGATTCCTCAAAATTTAGGAGTAACTTGTCAAGGTAAGGGAATTGTTCTTTTTTTCTTTTTGATTCACAAAACACTTTTCATATATGTATTATAAATGTCATAATTACTCTCTTCTATTGCCTCTTTGATCATAAAATTACTGCCAAATTATTTTTTTATAAATGGGGGATCCTTTACCCTATCATTTTACACTTTTTAAAAATCACATTTTATACCCGTTATGCTACCGAATTTACTTCTCAAAATCCTCCACTTCTCGTCAAGAAATTTTATTTTATTTTATTTTTGTTAATACCCCAGACTCTTTATTTTCCAATGGTATTCATATATATTTAAAAATAAATTATTTTATTCTGTCATTAATATATATGAAACCTGCATTCACCTTCCATAGCCTGAAAGTGACATAATGATGATGTTTTAAATCACTTTTTAAATTCCATGATTTTGATATAATACCCATTTTTATTTTATTTTATTATACAATGGTTATTTATAAAATGTTTTATTATAATCTATGTGGATCAAATTAAATAATACATATGAATGGTGCACCCTAATTGTGCTCCGATGCATTGGGTAATGAATTTAATCTCTAGAGATGACATCTTTTATGATACCTTTGTTAATAACCTTGATAATTTTCATTTACGACACATTGGTGATAAACCATGGGGATATTATTTTGAATGTCTCATTTAAATATTTTATCCACATTTCCATGTTATGAATCATGTTATTATTATATTCCTCTTTTTCCATTTCTCATGCCACAATGATATTTCACATAATTCTTATCGATATTCCTCACGTATATAAGTAATTTTTCCCCTTACTCGGCCTTAGGATCACTCCTTTACTTTGATATATATCCCTAGGTTATGAGATACTGTAAAGGATGAACATATAAAGAATAATTTAATGTTTATTTGAATAATGTTTTATATTTTCATGTGTTATGTTCCTGATTTCCAAGAAACTAAACCTAAAAAGATCCTCTATTTTGTACCATGCAATGAAAATTTTATGTAATAAAAAGCAGGATTCCATAGTTTGTATCAAAGGACAGTTTAGTTATTTTTAGAAATTAGGATTTGGAAAGTTTAGGAAGAACCAAAAGGACATGTTTAAATATAGGAAAACATCCTGGTATTTTGGTGAAGTATTAAGTAAGTGGGTTTCAAGCAAATAAATACCAATCTAGAAACAAACAAGTGGATGTGGCTTTAGAAAATATTTATCTAGGGTTATCACTCGAAAACACCACTTTGATCTAGACTCAAACGAGAACTGGTGTATGATAACAATCCTTGATGTACTTCCTATTTGACACTCCTAGGGGATATGTTTAGTTAATCACAAGATTTTTTTAAATCGTTATGAAGGATTTATAGAAAGTTTATTTTTTATTAAGAATAAAATATTTAAGCATGGTTTTTTAGGAAATAACATTCCTTTAGAATTATAATATTCTTAGAAAAACACATTTCTCACTGATGTTTTATTATTTTAGAAATTCACAGGAAATAGGAGGAACTGCATAAACAATGAGTGCAATGGACCATACACCGATGGACCTCTGATGGAAGATAGAATGGAAAACTTAATGAGAATGATGAATTAACTAAATTGAGTCATAAATAGTAACTTAAATAAAGTCATGAGAACAAATTAACCTTGAAGGTAACAACTTTATATTTATTCTTTTATGCATCAATGACCACCTTCTTTTAGTGGATCTACCAGCCCATTGATTTCTGAACAATGGATATGCTCTATTGAAAAGATCTTTTTATACATTGTTGTTCAGAGAAATAGAAAGTCACCCTAGATATTTACTACTTAGAGGGAGAAGATGATCAATGGTGGAAACTGATTAAAAATATGAATCTAATATGGTAGATTGATGCTATAGAGTAGGAAGAGTTCAGGGGATCCATTTTCAATAAATATTTCCCTTGTTAAATGAAAACAAAAATGGGGAAGGAATTCCAAGATCTTGAGTAGAATGAAAATGAATTTGTGGGAATCTATGAGATTAACTTTACAAGAATTTCCCACGACACATCTAACCTTTTTATAAATCCTTATGGAAAGGTTGATGGATTATTTGATGGGCCAGGACCCCATTTTAGAGTAATCTAGACAATAGAGACTATAAAAACTCTGAAGATATAGTGTGGAGTGATATGAAGGTTGAACTAGAGTTTAGAGAGATGCAGTGGTAAAATAAATCAAATGAAAATAAGAGATATTTGGAGACAAACTTAGGGAGGATCTTTTATCATAGAAGAGGAAGAAAGAATGTGAAACTTCCCACATTCAATAAATTTGGGAATAAGTATTTAGGGAACTAATTTCTTGGGAGTGGAAAAGGTTACAAGTATGGAAGAGATGGGAATATAGATTGGAACTAACATGGTGAGGTGAAGCCTCAACTTCTAAACACTAAAAAATGGAAAATGGTGTAGGAACAACCAGAAATCCAATGATATAAGTGTGGATAGCTTCATCCCTTTTCCAATAACTATTCAAATTAGAAGGTAATATAGAGGAATTACCATCAACCTCATTATAGGTTGATAGAGAAAGGTCAGGAATATTGTATCACAATAGCTGAAGTAGAGGATCTAAATGACGGTGGTAGGTACTCTCATTATTCTCTCAAAGATATAAAGTACTTTGTTTTATTCTGGTTGTATGCATTCTGTTATTTCCTCCAAGTTTTCAAAGAATATAGAATCAATACCTAAACTTCTAGAAGTAGGGTTATGAGTCAAGACTCCTAGAGGGATTATCCAAGAATCAATATTATATAGAAACTCCAGTATTGGCATTGGTGAGTAAAATATCATTGAAAATATAGTAGTCATTCCTATGATGGAATTCAAAATTATACTAGCGATGGACTGGATCTCAAAGTATAATGCTAAGATCAACTGAAGAAGTAAGGAAATATTATTAGTCTTGAATAGAAAAACTATAGTTATTTTCAAGGGAGATATATTTTGACCTGAGATTTTTATAAAATCACCTCCCATAACATTATTTATAGAGATGATCGGTGAATAGTAAGAAGGCAATAAAAGTATACAAATAGAAAATGTCCCCATATTTCTAGAATACATTGAAGTATTTCCTAAAGAGTTACCTAGACCTCCTCTAGAAAGAGAGGTTGATATATCCATTGAACTCATACCTGGATCCCGACCAGTATCGAAGACCCTATATAGAATGGAAAATGTGGAGCTAGAGGAATTAAATAAACAACTTCAAGATCATTTAGAGAAGGTATTTTTTTGGCCAAGTGTGACTCCTTGGGAATCACCTATTCTCTTTGTGAAGAATAAGGATGGATCAATGTGGTTATGCATTGATTATAGACAACTTAGTAGAATCATAGTAAAGAACAAGTACCCTCTCCCAAGGATTGATGATTTATTTGACCAAATTTATGGGGCTCAATTCTTCTCTAAGAATGATCTTAGATCTAGTTATCATCAATTGAGAGTGAAGAAAGAAGATATTACAAATACCTCCTTCTGATCAAGATATGGTTATTATGAGTTTTTATGCCCTTTGGATTGACTAATTCTCATGATATATATATGTATTTGATGAATAATGTTGTTAAGGACTACCTTGATAAATTCATAGTAGTTTTTATTAATGATATTTTTATATATTCCAGAATTCACGAGGAACATGAGGATCATATAAGGGTTTTATTGAAAACTCTGAGGAAGGAGAGGCTATTTGGAAATTCCAAGAAATGTGAATTTTGGTAACAAAAATTTTCTTTCTTGGGGAACCTTGTAACCAATGAAGGAATATCAGTTGACCCTCCCAAGAAAAATATCATGGAGGAGTGGCCTCATCCGATAATAGTAACTGATATCCATAGTTTCCATGGTTTAGCTGGATATTATAGGAGGTTTGTGAAAACTTTTATGAATTTATAAGCCTCTAACCATGTTAACTTGAAAAGTGGATAAGTTAATCTATAAAAGGGAGTGTAAAGAAATTTTACAAAAGCTGAATAATATATTGGTTACTCCACACATGTTAACTCTACCCTCTATCAGAGAAGTATCCTTTATTTTTATTGGTGTATCTCTGGAAGGTATTGGGTGCATACTCATGAAAAATGATAAGGTGATTGGTTATTCATATCGATAGTTAAGGCCTCATGAGAAGAATTATCTTATGCATTACCTAGAGAAATATTTAGTTATTTTTACTCTGAAGATATGGAGGCACTATATTTATGGGGATAAATGTGATATATACACAAACCACCAAAGTTTGAATTATATTTTCATGAAAAAATAATTAAACACGATACATAGGATATGATTGGAACTTATTAAAGGATATGATTTTTCAATTCATTATCACCCCGAAATATCAAAAAAAGTTACTGATGCATTAAGTAGGAAAGACCTTATTGTATTAGAAATGATGAGGATTCAAGGAGATACTTTGATCAAAGACCTAGTAAAACTAGACATGGGAATTGTTACAGAAGAGACACCATCAACCCTATCCCAAATTATTTATCAACCATAATTAATAGAGAATATCAAGAAATATAAAATAGAATATCCATTGTTACAATAGAATATATAGGTTTTGAAGAATGGGAAGTTTCATGAGTTCAATATTGATCAAGAAGGTGTGCTGAAATTTCATACAAGGATATGTGTTCCATATATTCCAGATATAAAGAATGATCTGATGGATGAAGCTCATAAATCATTATTCTCTATAAATCCTTGAATAAATAAAATGTATAGGGACCTTCATGATCATTTTTGGTGGGATAACATGAAAAGGGAGATTGTTGACCACACTGCAAGGTTCTTAGTGTGTCCACAAGTGAAGGAGAAGTGACAACTTCCTAAATGGGCATTGAAACCACTACCCATACCAACATGGAAGTGGGAAAATATCACTATGGAATTTTTCACTAGTATCCTAATAACATCCAAAGGAAATAATGTGATATGGGTTATAATGGACCATTTCAATAAGATTGACCATTTCATCACTATTCAGGGAGATTTATCTCTTGAACATATTACCGATATTTACGTAAAGGATGTGGTGAGGTTAAATAGAGTGCCAATTTCTATCATTTTTTATCAATCTCCAAGGTTCACATAAAAATTATGGAGAAGTCTTCAATATGATCTGAGTATCGAATTGAATTTCAGTTCAACCTATCACCCCCAAACTGATGGAAAATCTAAAATGACAATTCAAAAACTCGAGGACATACTGAGAACATGCTCAATGGAATTTAAATATGGATGGGATCAATATTTACCATTAGTTGATTACTCATACAATAACAGATTCCATTTGTGTTTTCAAATGACACCCTTTGAGGCTCTATATGAGAAGTGATGTATAAATCCTACTTGTTGGGACAAATTATACGAGAGAAAGTTTTTTGGGCCTAATATTTTATAAGAGATGTAAGAAAAGGTTCATTCTATCCAACAACATATAAAGACTGCTCAAAGTTGGACGATGAGATATACAGAAAATTGTTATAGGGACTTGGAGTTTTGGTGTTGGAGATAAAGTGTTCCTTCTAATATCACAATGGAAGATATTATTTTTTTGGGAAGAAAGGGAGGCTTAGTCCTAGGTACATTATCCCCTATGAAATCCTTGATTGCATATGAGCAGTATCCTACCAGCTAGTACTTCCATCACATAGATCTTAAGTTCATGATGTGTTACACATAAATATCTTTATAAAGTACATACCTGACCTTTCACATGTATTTAATCTGGAGGAGGTACAACTAGAATATGGAATCTCTTATGAGGATC
The DNA here is from genome assembly GCA_963277665.1 of Viscum album. Lineage (NCBI taxonomy): Eukaryota > Viridiplantae > Streptophyta > Magnoliopsida > Santalales > Viscaceae > Viscum > Viscum album. The sequence continues at coordinate 618,518,708 of OY728136.1, forward strand.
ATCTGATGGAGATCTTGGACCATAGAGACAAGGTTCTATATAGAAAGACTGCCCACCTCATTAAAGTGTTATGGAGAAAACATAAATATGAATAATCGATGTGGAAATCAGAGACGATAATGAAACATAAGTACCCACAACTTTACTCAACTGAGAAAACAAGTTGAAATTTCAGGGACAAAATTTCTTAGGGTGGAATAATGTAATGGCCTAGTAATTTTGAATGACGATTATTTCCTAAAAATGTGCGTTATATTATATTATACACAAAAAAACCATATCTCTTTAATAATGATGTGAAAATAAAGGGAAATGTAAAAATATGGATTCGACCATTATATGACCATTGTTCAATTATGACCACTAGTCAATATGAGCATTGGGAACCATACTCTTGGTAATAATTTTAACACTATAATTTGCATTTAAAAGCAAAAATGACAAAGGATAATTAGTACATAAAGAAGAAGCAATAGCCTCAATCAGTAGAGTCATGCCATATAAAGCCCTTTTGTATGAACTATAAAGGGAGGTAACATCACTGTGGTTCTCCCTTAACCAATCCCAAGATGAGCTTTAACAAGTGAATCTTGAACGAAATCACCTATGGGAGAAGTTCAAGTTAGTGTAAATTACCTCTCGATCGACGTTAGCTGACCCACCCCATGAATCTATCACCATCGCACACCTTAACCTTAGGTAATACAAAAGTTTTATAAGAGGTTATGTGTCCCTGTCTTAGTTACTTAAAGTGCAATTACTTTTTATAAATAAAATTTTTATTCTATCAATTCATTTTTAAAAATAGTTTTTCTTAATAAAAACATGTTTATTTGAGATGGAACTTGATAAATTGACATTTTGCACCCAAATTGTACTTTTAAGAAAAGATATAAATCTTTATAATAAACTAAGTTATTATGAATAATACTTATTTTAATGAAATAGTATGATAAAATTTCTTTTATTTAAATATAAATGATAAAATAAATTTTTTTAAGTTTCAGAAATTTTACTATGCATTTTCAACACACTATTTTTTTTAATAAAAAAATTATTTATAGTTAAAAGTTAAAATTATAATATTTAGATATTTATTTTGATAAAATAAAAAACATTTTTGAGATCATAATATTTAATTTATGTTAGGGTGAATTTATGATAATTTTCTAAAATACTTTATTTTTCCATGAATAGTAAAAATACAGTTTGGGGTTTTCAGCATTTTTAAGGACTTAACAATTATTTAATAATGATGTAATAATTATTTAACCACAATTTATGACAAAAAATATTTTTTTTTAATATAAATTATTTTAATATATTTTAATCAATTTCGAAACCAATAAGTTACTTTCCAAAGTCTAAAATGGAAACTTTTACATTAAAAATCTTATTTTGTGGAAGCTTGAATTTTCATTTCAAAAAGAAGTAATATAATATGATGTTAGGTTCTTATGGGTTAAAATAACATAAAATATGTTCCAAATTCTCAAAAACATGGGAAAAATATGGGAAAACCCATTGTTTTTCATTTTCCACAACCTAGATTTTCAAGGCCTATATTTGGAAACTATAAAAAAATGCTCCACTTATTCTATAAACACCCTCCCATTTATCCATTTTCATTCACTAAAAATACATAATCCATGAATCTATGAATATTTTACCTTCTAAGGAGTCCCCCCAAGGTATCCTCAATCCCCCAAGGTTCCAATCGTCAAGATTTAGTAGTAACTCATCAAGGTAAGTGAATTATCCTTCATTTCTGTTTGATTCAAGAATCTATTTTCTTATATGTCTTATAAATGTTATGGTTAATATATTATATTAACTTTCTTATCGTACCCTTACTTCAAATTTTTTTATCAATGGGATACCCTTTCCCCCTCCCATTCCATAGTTTTTCAAAACCACCTTTTATATCCATTATGCTGCCGAATTTACTTCTCAGAATTTTCCTCTCTTCCTCAAGAAATTATCATTTATTTTATTTTTTTGAATACCTAAGCCTATTTATTTTCAAAGGGTATTAAAATAGATTTAAAAATTAATTGTTTTAATCAGTTATTAACATAAATTAAAACCACATACTCTTTTAGTGGGTTGAAAATGACATAATGATCATGTTTTTAAGAACTTTTTACTTGTCATGATTTTGATAGGAAACCCATTTTTTTTAATTTTATTCTATACTAGTTATTTATTAAATGTTTTATTATGATATATGTGGATAAAATTAAATTATAAATATGAATGGTGTTCCCTTATAGTGTTCCAATGCATTGGGTAATGAATTTAATCTCTAGAGATGACGTGTTTTACGATACCTTGGTGAATAACCTTGGTAATTTTCATTTAGGACACCTTGGTGATAAAACATTGTGATATGATTATGAATCTCTCATTTAAATGTCATATCCACATTTTCATGTTATGACTGATGTTGTTATTATATACCTCTTTTTTTATTGATCATTCCACAATGATATTCCTCATGATTCTTATTGATATTTCTCATGAATATATGTAAATTGTTTCCTTTACTAGGCCTTATGATAACCCCTTTTCTTGAATGTATGTCCCCAGGTTATGAGATGCAGTAAATGTACTTAGGATGAACCTATGATGAATAATTTCAAGTGGATTATAAGAATATTTTATATTTTCATGTATTATATTCCCAATTTAAGATAAAATAAACTTTAAAAGATCCTATGTTTTGTACCATGTAATGAAAAGTTTATATAATAAAAAGGTGGGATACCATATCACATATTGAGGCGGAACCTTGTAAATATTTCATTCCTCATTTAATTTCTTATCATTTAATTCTTGTGATATTATTATAAAATTTGATAAGGAAAATAACTCTAACAAGTTGCAGGGGTTAAATTTTATTAATATTGAAATTTTCAAAAAGAAAACCACTTATCCACCCCCCTTATTAGTGATTCAATGATCCTAAGGAACTTTGGTTTGCATTAGAGAAAAGGTTACACTATTACATACTTATCATGGAAAATATCAATTTAGTGAACAACATAGGTGTCCTACCTTCTATGAAAAAAATTATCATGGTTTGAAAAATAAAACGATACCCTATCTTCCATCCCTTAGCCTTGTGGTTATTGATGTAGAAAAAATTGGATTTACATCCATTGAGAAAAATGTTCCTATAGATTTTTATAACAAAATAAACATTGAGGTTGATGGTAAATCTAGAAATTAATTCTTACGTCCTTGTTAGAAAATGTTTTCATGATGGGAATGAGTCTCAAAACAGATAAGGAAACTTGGAAAAAACTTGAATGAATCTTTGAGGGAAACACCAAAGTGAAATAGGAAAATTTACAAATATGGAAAAGAATGTTTGAATATATCATAATGAAAGATGAAGAAACTATTGATCAGTACTACACCATATTTACTGAAGTTTTTTTCAACATTATGGGATTTGAAGATATCTTAGAATATTCTAATATTTTCAATAAACTCATGAAAAACGTCCCTAATAGGTTTGACACTAAAATCTCATATTTTGAAGATAAATATGATTTATCACTTAATGAATTATATAACTATCCCATTGCTTATGTGATATATAAATACCCAGTATTAAAAAAGAAAATCAGGGATGAAATTTATTTTAAAGAAATTATAAATTTGAAAATACAATATACTGAGATTTTTTACCTTAATGATTCTAAAGATAGGGAAGATAATGAAATGAATGAATAGATGATGTATATTATCCCAAAAAAATACCCTAGAGGTAGAGGAATGTATGGAGGAAAAATCCCACTTAAATGTTTCTCAGGCAGAGGAATTGGAAATTTTGATACGAATCATACTAAGAAGAAATTTGGGGTATATGAAGATGATTCTAAATAAAAACCTCAATATAATAAGTATAATAAAACATCTAAGAAAAGAAAACAACTGGTGGTAAGAAAAAGTTCACTAGAAATAAAAAAATTCTGTTGGGTAAGAAAGTTGAGTATGAATCTACTGAAAAAAATTCTTCACAAGATAAAATTTCAGAATAATTCAGAACCTTCTTTTAAAATGGTGAGAAAAAAGAAGATTGTTCAAACAATGAAGAAGGAGAAGGTGAAGAAAATTAAATGGAATATCATCTCATATAAAAACTCATGGCATGTATTTACCTGAACACAAAACTAAATAAATAAATTATAATGATAAAAAAGTGTAAATAATTTAAAATAAAAGAAATATGTTCTTAAATAAAAAATATGAGTATATCAAGGAGATCATAAACCTCTAACTGAAAGTTATTGAACAAAGAAATATGGTATAAGATCTCAGTAATAAGATTTCTATTAAAGAGGATGAGGTATGTAAAACTTAATTGAAAATTATTAAGGTTAAAAGTAAATTAATAAAATAGAATCTAAATTTCAATGAAGCTTCAAAGATAAAGGCTAAATCGTCTAAATATTCTATGAAATTTCACCCAAAGAATCAGGTTAAATCTTCACCCACTAAATGTAAAAGTTTATCTAATTTTACTAGAAATTTATGTTTCAGAAAAAATCTTGAGAAAATCTAGTTTGATAAAGAATGTGAAAAATATACCACATCAATTAAAGTTTAACATAAACTTAAAAATAAAGTTTCCCCACACCAAGAGGTAAAAAAATAGAAATATGTTATGAACCACAACAAACTAATTATAGGTAAATATCACATTTCTATAAAAACTAATATTTAGTTGATATTATTTATGATGTGATGTATTTAGTAAAAAAGATTATAATTTTTAACATAACATGTCTCTACCTTAATGTAGATATGATTTTAGGGGGATAAATAGTAGAAGGAAGGAGAGAAAATTTCCTAAACCATAGAAATTAAGAAAGGAAAAACCACAATATGCTATAGAATTTCCAATGAAAAATTAGTTTGGACATCTAGAGAAATTTTATGGAATATATGACTAACTAGGTAAATTTTTCAAATAATGTTTGACTACTCTTCTAGTAAAATTTTCATACACTAGAAAAGAAAAGTAGTCTGGAAAGAAAAGAAATTAAAGAAAGATCATTTGTTGTTGAGACATCTCTGAAAGAAAGAAAAAGGAACTAACCATGGATTATTGATAGTGGTTGTTCCTCACATATTACTTATGATATGAAAATCTTGAAAAATGTTTAAAAACATGAAGGCATAGTAGTTAATTTCATAAATGATAGTTACTTAAAAATATTAGGAATATGAACTGTTGAAATTAAATCTCCAAAATCGAAATATAAAGAAGTTTTATATATTTATGGGCTCAAAAACAACTTAATAATTGTTATAAAGCATTTTAATGATGGTAATAAAGTGATATTTAGGAAATAATCATGTATCATTAGAAGTATGGATGATAGAAATGTTTTTACTGAGAGAGGAAGAACCATCAAAAATCTATTTTTGATTAGATAACTTTGTAACACATGTTATATGAGTTCTGAAGATGAAAAAAATTATGGAATAATAGGCTTGGGAATATTGGAAATAAAAACATGAATAAAATTTCCATATAATATATTGTAATAAACTTACCGTAGTTGAAAAGGAAATAAGATGATGTTTGTATAATATGTTAGAGAGGGAAGATGATTGGTAAAATCCATAAGAAAATTAAAATTAAATCTACCAAACCTATTGGGCTTATTCACCTAGATCGTCTTGGTTTGAAGATACATCTATCAATAAAAGGTGATTTTTTTTACTTTATCACCTTTATTGATTATTTCACTCATATGACCAACATTATATTTACAAAACATAAATCAGAGGCTATGGAAATATTCATACTTTTCATAATAGAAGTTGAAAAGGAGTAGGGTGTTTATATTATAAAGTTGAGAACCAATAATGGAAATGAGTACACATGCACTTATTTAAAATAATATTTGGTGAAACAAATAACTGAACATCAATAGAGTGCGCTATACACCCCTCAACAGAATGGAGTGGTAGAAAGGAAGAATAAAAGTTTGGTAGAAATGGGAAGAATCATGCCAGATGTGTATAAAATTTATATGTTTTCAGGTGATAAAATATTAGTACTGTTGTTCATATATATATATTTTTTTTATTAAGGATCAAATATAACTTTAAATCCTATTAAATATGGTATAACAAAAAAATTATTGAAATATTTCAAGGTTTTTAGAAGTCCTTATTTACTAAAGATAAAAAATCTGGATCTTTAAAAATTTGATGAAAAAGTAAAGGAAGTTTCTTTTATGGTGTATTAACCCAACATAAGAAGTTATAAATGTTAGAACAAATGTTTAAAAATGTTAGTGGATTCCTATTACGTGATTTTTTTTGAAAATCCAGCTTCCTTAACAGAGGATGTTGAAAATTATGTGGAAGATAATTTGAATATTTCAAATGAGAATAAAAAAATTAAAGATAAAAGTAATCCAAAAATAGGCATCTAAAGATTCAAAAGAATCTTGTGGCTATGAATGTGAAAAAAATAAGAAAAACTATGAAATTTTATACCCTATAATAATTGGCTGAATCTAAAAATATTATTAGAAATTATAAATATCCCATTCAAACTTAAATAAATTTGAGATTAGAAAATAAAACACCACTTATCTAAAATTTTAAACTGTAATTAGATTTATAGGATTTTGAACATAAATAATGTGTTGGTTCTATGAATAAATAATTATATTAGATTGAAAATAATGACACATGGTAACATGTTCCATGACCAACCTGAAAAAATATTATTGGGAAAAAATGGGTGTACAGAAAACCACTGAATGAACATGGGAAAGTTTCAAGAAACAAATTAAGACTTTTTTAAATGTTATTCATTGGTAGAAGGCGTAGATTTTGAAGAATATTTCCCCCCTATTACAATATTAGAAACTATCAAAATGTTTTTTATAATGGATGTTCATCATTATTAAAAATTTTATCAAATGGATGTCAAGTTATCCTTCATAAATTGAGAGAGTGAGGAAGAAGTTTTTGTTGAGTAAACTTTTGGTTTCCTAATTGAAAAAATGGATCCAAGTTATGTAAGTTTAAGAAATACTTGTACGGGTTGAAATAACCTTAATGGGTTTGGTATAAAAAACTTGATAGTTGCTTGAAAAAATTTATTTTTTCTAAAGTTAAAGTTGAAAAAAACTTATATGTGAAGGATATGAACTTAGGTACCATTATTTTTATTGTTTATTTTTAAGAAATAATTTTTATAGGGGATATAGAAAATATTTATAAAGAGTTTTTTTTTGAAGAAATGAATAATTTTCTTGAGATTTAATTTCTTGGAGAACTTACTTTCTTTCTAGGTTTACAAGTTCAACAAAAGGGGAGATGCATATTACTCTATTAATAAAATTATTCCTATGAATTATTAAAAAAATTTAGCATGGTAGATTCCAAATAATTTTATTCACCTATTTATCTTGGTGTAAAGTTGATTAAAGATGAAGTTAGAAAAAGTATGAATGAAAAATATTTACATATGTTAATATAAAGTTTTCTATATCATATAGCCTCAGGACCTAACATCATTTATGCTATTACATTGTTATCAAGATATCACAGTGATCCAAATTAATCACATATGCTCATTGAAAATATAATTTTTAGATATGTTAAATTAACATATTCCCATGGGATTTTGTATAATATAAGTTGTGATATTAGATTTATTTGATATATTGATGCTGATTGGGTTGGATATTATAATGATATAAAATCAAGTTCATGAGGAACATTTTTCTTTATAGAAATTGGTGTGAGATGGTATAGTAAGAAACCAAGTTCAATGACCTTGATCACTATAGAAGTAAAATATTTTTCCTCCACCCAAGATTTTACTTAGATTATTTGTATGAATGTTCCATTGGAAGATTTGAGGGTGAATGTTTCTACACCATTGGATATTCTTTTTGAAAATCAAAGTTCAACTAATCATTCCAAAAATCATGTATAACATTAAAGATCAAAACACATTGATATAAAATATCACTTCATAAAAGCGAAAGTTGCTGGAAGAGATGTTATGTTAGAGTAAATTTCTGAAAAGTAACAAATTGCTGATTTTTTCACCAAATATATACCAAAATAGATATTTGTGGTATTGAGGCTGAAAATTCATGTTTATACTCCACAAAAAACATCATAAATTTCTTAAGGAAAATATCTCACCATGCTTTGTATTATGTTGACAAATGGGGAGAGTATGTACAATTTTTTCCCAAAATGGGGAGCGTAAAACTTGTCTTGAAAGGGGGAGATTAAGTACATTTATTTCCAAAAATGAATCTGAATTTTTGGTTATCATAAAATGGGGGATAATAATAATTGAGATAAGAAAAGTTAGGGGGAGTGTATCTTTACATGGCCATAAATTTTCTTCTCATCGAGGGATGGAATTCATTGAAGAACATTACTTTATATAATAGTGTGGTGTTAAGACCCTTTTTATGATAATGACAATGTTTTGGTAAAAGTTTTTGATTTTTTATAAAATAAAATGATGACCTGTGAAAATTTTAGTGGTTCAGAAATGAGTGTTCAAAGTTATAATATTTAAAAAAAATACGAAGGGGGAGTTTGAAGATCCTTTATGAAGTTTTACAAACAAAATTTTGTATTTATTTACAACTTACTTTTGTTAATAATTTTTGTTAATAGGTGAAAGAAAGATACTAAATGTTTATTATGAAAGTTTGTTAAGAAAGTTTTATTATGAAGTTTCTAGTGGAAGCTATACGTTTGTTAAGAAATATTTTTTAGAAACTTTTTAATAAATTCAGTCAATGATATGATAATATCAGAGTTACTAATATCATGGAAAATCTCATAATACATGATTTTGATTAAAGTTAGAGTTGAAATTTTCTATACACAATGCTTCATATGAACATTTCCATTTATAGAGTTCTATACAGAGTTCTACGGATGAACCTTTTAGGATAGAGACTTGTGAAGTGGATAAAAGGTGTTCAAATGAAGAAGTCACTAAAGGGGGAGTATTATAACTCTTTTATCGGATAAAGGATAACCTGACATAGATAAACATAAATATAAAAGTTAATGGAATTTTGTATGAGCCACCATACATAGATGAGAAGAAATAGGTTCTAGAAAGAAAAGTTTAGTAATTTCAATATGTTGAGTTTTGTGCGAACACAAAATGGAGAAAATAAAATGGTGTAGGAAGTTTTTAGTAAAAGTGAATTTACTTATAGATTGAGATATTTCATATTATAAAAATCTTTAAAAGATTAAATAACGAAATAAACCATCTTCAGTTGGTCAAGATGAATATATAGAGGAAGATGAGTTTCCAGATAGATAGTTTGTACAAAGTCTGAATGGAAAAGTTTTAGTTAGAAGATGAGTTAATCTATGAAGTTATGAAGTTTTATATTAGAGGAAGGAAATTAGGCGAACATTAATCATATCAACATCTATTATATGGACATTCATCTAAAGAACATCCATTGGAATAATAGTTTGGAAATGCTTTTTGTATTAAAAGTTTGAGATGTGGTAGGTTGAACAAGTAGAGTTATCCAGACAAAGAAAAGTATAGAAGTAGAGTTTTTTGATTGGATGAAATGTTCTTAATGGAGGCCCATAGGAAAAAAATCCATGAGATTGAATTTTTAGAGATTTGTTTTATAAAATTTTGAGCTGTGGAATAAGGTTTTGATGATTTCATCAGAAAAAGTTTCATGGATGAAGTGGACCAGAATTTATTTTACTATATGGAAGAATTTCTTAAAGATGTCATTGAAAAAATAATCCAGATAAATCTTTTATAAAAAAATTACATTAATTTGTAAAATATCACAATATGAAAATGCTGAACTGATTATATTTTTTTGTCAATTATTATTAAAGTTTTTTATCTAACCGAGTTAAGAAAGAGTGGAGGAGTTCCATAACATCTGAGGCTAAGGAAGTTTGAAGAAAGTGCAGTTATTGGAGAAATCATGAAGCTTCAAAAATGTTTGTGAATATTTTATAATATTTTATAAGAATATAGTAATTCCCTTTATGTTTTAATGATTAATTTTAGAATTTTAGTGAGTGAAAAAGTGAAATTGGTTTCCTACCTTTTCTATTTAAGGATAATCTATATAAACGGGGTGAAAAGGTACAATCTTACTTATCACTGTTCATACATATGAAAAATCTAAAACACTAAATATTTTGTGATAGTTTGAGTTTCCAAATGGATTTAAATTTTGTGTTGAAGAAAATTATTGGATAGAGTTTCGATCAAAAGCATCAAACAATGTTTTCAGTTTAGAGAAACTGGATAGAGGATAAAAAATAGAGTTTCTCTATAGAGTTTGACGGATAATAGTTTTGATAATCAAATAGATATCAGGATAAAAATAAGGCATATATTCAGTGAGGTACACCTAATAGACATTCACAATAAGTATAAATGGTCACACTAGAAAAAAACTTCCAGATGGAAAAAATCATACATACTTTTTAGATGGACATTTTTAGGGAGTTATTTTTATAAAATTGCATACCTTTTGTTGTGGATTAGATTTGTAAGAAAAATTGTTTAAAATGAAGGGTGTTAATAAAATCATAACTATTGGGAGCTAAAAGGAGTATAACAGGATTTTAATCAAAATTTTAGTCACTTGTTTATAATAGTGAATCTCCTTGGACTGAAAGGAGTCGCTATGATAAGGATGTAAGTTCTCAAACTATGGCTAAAACATGTAAATATTTTATGCCTAATTAACTTTTTTATATTTTTATGATTGTGATATTGTTATAAAATTTGATAAGTAAAACAATTCTAAGAAGTTTAAAATATTATATTTCATAAATATTGAAATTTGTGAAATGAAAACCACTGATTGAACCCCCCATTCTCAATAGTTCAATGAACTTAAGGAACTTCAAGTTACGAACTCAAAAATCCATCCTAACTCTAATCCATAGATTTGATACCACTTTTTCATGAATATACACCACTAGAAACTTTATATAGGCCTACAGTGAAGACAAGAGTGATCCCCGAAGCTTACCTCTAATAGGATAATGTTTGGAGACTAGCATTGAGGGTACATAACATAAAAATGAGATATATTAACCTCATAAATACTAAGAACCTATAAAAAACCATAAATCAACTCCATAATACAAATAAAACCAAATATACCATAAATTCACAAAAATTTCATATGAATACAAGTCTCAAAATAAATAATAGTAAAAGAAACTCTTACGGTAGTGAATCCCCAACCACTTTATACCTTAATATAGTAAGGTCATTTTGATCACCAAATCCATATTGAAAACTTATAATATATATATATATATATATATATGGGTGAGAATACATGTATACTCAGCAGAATCCTCCTTAATACCACTCATTAAAATGTAGAAGAAGTATACTAATGCCTCTGTGAATAAATAGTAGAACCAAATTACACCTATCTTGGGTCAAATATCACCCAACCAAACTATTAATCACTCACCCAATATCAAATACAAGTATAATATCATAATAATAGAAAAATATATAAAAAAGGTTCCACAAAACCAATGTGCCACTGATTATTCACTCTCACACCATAATATGAAACATCCTAGTGCTCTCAATTCCTTCCACAATTGTGCCAAAGAACACCATATCACACACCATAACCATGCAAATATATCACAGCTACATCATCATAATCATCACTCATACACAACCCCATACCATATTCTAACCACATATTAAATTTCCATTGTAGTAGGGTATCATGAACATGAAGGTCATAAACCTTATACCCTCATCATACTATGAATAACCCCCACCATATATCATCAACTCTATCAAATAACCAAGGCAAAAATTATATGGAATTCCATATCTTTAAGACATTATTTCCCATATTCTTATACCTATTATAAGCTATCACAACCCATGCTACACCTAGAATGGAGTGTGGGAGAGAGGGAGTAGTTATCCATTTATTCCCTATCCACCCTTAATATTTGGGTAAAATATCCAGAACCCAAAAAATTTGGGCGTTGGTAAGATTATTAGACTAAGGTGGGGTGCGTATAAAAATCACAAGGAAAATTAAAAATAAAATAGTAACAAATAGTCCCAACATTAAGGTCTAAGACAAATCACTACTACCAACAATCTTGATTACCTTCACATCATCAACACCGTTTACTAACCACCACTATTTCCTTTACAAGAAAAACCATTCACTTACCCACACAAAATGGGAATAATAATGTCAGAAAATCACCATTTTTTATAAAATTATTAATTTATAGACTTACAATTTTACTAGAATATTACATTATTTATACCATTACTTAACTATATTTAATGAAAAAACATTCATTAGTTGTCAACCACATTCTGTTTATCCTTTACCCATTATTTTCAATATTAAAAATTTATTAAGAGCCACTTACCATTTAATTACATCCTATTCCCATTATTATATGATTTATTTCCAACAAAATTCCATACCACCATGAAACTACGTCACATACCCACACAATATAGCAACCAAAACATAAACCTCTATACCACCCACACAAAAAACCACCATAACACTTCCTTTATTCCACCACAAACCATGAAATCCCATTCCACCCATAATAAAATAACTACTCTACCCACTATAAAACAATGTATGAATTCGAATCAGCTATAATATCTTCAACTGAGAATTTTATTTTCACAATAATGGAAAAAAATGAGCAAATAGTAGTAAAAACATCAATTATAGAAACATAACACAATAAGAGACTACCTTTATATCACACTTCTCATATAATTCATTCATGTAAAGCATAAAAAACATCTCTACTTTTAAAAATTTACACATATTTATTTCATTACCAACTTTAAATATGTATCCTTTTATAGGTGGTATTTTTAGAAATCAATCAGAACAACCAAAACATTTATTGCAATAGAAAATAAACTCACACCAATATTAAAATTCATAATAAAAATAAAATACCAAGTAGTAACTTCTAAAAACAGTTATAAAAATATAGTTGGAAATAAAAAAAATCTAATGTTTTACACTTTCCCCCTTCAATTTCATCATACTATTCATTATCTTTATTAAGATGATTCATTCCATTTTCCTAGTGAAATTAGTATCATGATAATTACAAAATTTACAAAAAACATGAATCCCCTACCTAGATGAAAGCCTTGATAACTTAATACAGTTGAGAAGGACAGAAAAAAGAGAGGTTTGAATGACTAGTAAACTCACAAGAGAACTCCAAAATGGATCGTTGTAAATGACCTATTTAATTCATGGGATACGATCAATTGAAGGTCCCTCACTGGGCTCGAATAATAACTCTCTATTTATATAGGTTTGAGAAAACAAGAGGAGGAATTGAAAAGGGAAGAGGGCGTTCTAAATTTAAAATATCAAATGCATGAATTATGTGGAAATTATATTTGGAGATTTGATATATCTCTATTATATATATGTGTGTGTTTTAGTTTAATACTAATATATGTATGCTTTATTTCATTGTTTTATAAGTTCTTATTATAGGAATGACATTTGGAACAGTAAGGAGGAAATTATGACATTTTGGGAAGATAACACCATAAAAATGATGACAATTAAAAGATAAAGAAGGATTCAAATGAATCAATAAATCCACCTGATTATAGATAAATATGATGTAGGATTCCTATGGGACAATTCTGGGTCTCATACTTGAAAAACTGGCCTAAAACAAAGATTTTGGAACTAGAAATACATGAATCACATCATGAATCAAGTTCAAGACATGAATATTTCATAAGGCGTGAACTGAGTACAAAGAGTTAATGAAGAAAACCACAAAAATAGGAGAGGCCATAATTTTCATGATGTTCACATGTTATATTACATTAAACTTTACATATATGCATTGATATGAATGTTTTTTATGTATCTTTTTACAAACATTCATTTGGATTCCCTGAAATGACATTTATCACGAGTTTTGATCCTGGGAAACCCTATACATGAATTCAAGGCATATAAATTGGGGTTCCATTGAAAGTAATTTTCATTCATTCCATGTATAAAGGTTTGATCACGGGGAGGATACCTCTAGGGTTCTGACCTGCCATAGTTAGGATTTTCTTACACTTTACATTCTTATGCTTTGATATAACATTGGATTTTTATTAGTTTAATTCTATTTGATCTGATTTTATTTATTTATATATCCTTATCTTCTATTCTATCTCCTATGGTTTTGGGTTTATCCATCATTGGTGATCATCCATCGATGATCGGAAAAATCCATAGGGGAGAGCAGAATCAACCGCAATGGGCACATACCAAATTGTTCTATTTCTTTATTCACTTGTGAAATTATTATATTTAATTGGTATTGTGTTTTGACTCATTATATTCATATATATTATTAAATCATAGACCAAATTTTTTTGGTATCATATGAAACCCAACATGATAAAATTAATTAATTCATGACCACTTGATTTGATTATTCTTTTGTTAGTTCTATCTGATCCTAAAGAATACTTGTATTTTAATTCATCTAGTCCTAAATATTTAAGGGTATAGGGTATATTGATAGATAATGACCATTTATTTTATAGATAAAATTTATTAATTGAACAACCAATGAGTATTATTTTTTTGAAAGTGGAGTCATGATTTCTTTTTAGCAAAACCGCCCATGGAATCCAGTTTCCCTCTCTTCTTCCTTTTCTTTTTTTTCTTTATAAATTTTAGTTATTTAATTTATGATTCATTTAATTAGTTTAATAAAATAAAACTAAAATAAGAATTTCCCAACCTTTGGTTGAGATTTTCCATAGCTGCGTTCCCTGCTCTCTATGGGATCGACCCCACACCACTGCTATTCAACACCTTTGTAGCTAGTTTAGTTTGGGACTTTAAAAATTTATAACTTGATTACACCTTAAATATTTAACGATTCAATTTGGAAACATCAAGATTCATATTTTTAAATCCCATTCAACCCTATTAATTTCATAATTGAACCAGACATGTTAATTATCATCATACCTTAACATTTAAATTCCCTAAAATCATGGATTAAATCTTCTAGGGATGAACAATTTTATTTGATGTAACAAAGTTACTATTTTTAAGTTTTTTATGATTGAAAATAGGATTTTAAATCATAAAATATGATTCTATATGAACAAGAAAATCATAAATTTTCACGAAGGGATAAATCATATGTGTTGACAATTTACTCTTATGAAATATGAAATAACTCTTATGAAAATCCAAAAGGAATCTTATAAAATATAAAATGAATTTAAAAAAAATATAAAACGACACTTTTGGAATCCAAAATAACTCTTAAAAAAATGGAATGGCTGTTATGAAATATGAATTTAATCTAACAGAATCTAAAATTAATTTTATGAAAATTAAAATGTCTCTTATAAAATTTGAAATTACTATTAAATAAATCAAAATGACTCTTTTAAAATTTTAATTGAAAATAATGATTGAAAATTTTAATATCTATAAAACATAAGGGTAATTTCATAAGGTTCCTTTCTTAGTTAAGGGAAAAGACATAACAGCCCTTCTAGAAGTAAATTTAATTCATAAGGGTCACCTCTAAGGCTAAGGAAAATTTTATGGGTTATCCTAAAATCAACTGAAAATCATGTTAGAACCTAAAAAATATATAATTACTTTATAATTCAATTAAAATTGATACAAAACTTCCCGAACCACCAAAAAACATCGCTGGACTCCTCAACATCCAAGAAATGACAAAGTAAGAGTTTGAAAAAATCTGAGCCCTAATAGTGTATGCATGTGCATGTATGTGTATGTGTGTGTGTGTGTGTATTTGTATGCGTATTTATGTTTATGTATGTGTATGTATGTGTATTTATGTTTATGTATGTTCATTCATGTGTATGTGTATGTATGTATTTGTATGTGTATGTGTATGTGTATATATGTGTGTGTATTTGTATGTGTATGTATGTGTCTGTATGTGTATGTATGCATATATATGTTTGTGTATGTATGTGTATTCATGTGTATGTGTATGTATGTATGTGTATTTCTATGTATATGTATTTGTATGTATGTGCTTGTGTATCTATGTGTATATATGTGCATGTATGCGTATATTTGTATGTGCAAGTATGTGGATGTATGTGTATGTGTATGCATGTGTATGTATCATTATATAACGTGAAAGTTTATTTGGTTTTTCAATTTCACTTATTTTATTACAGTATATATATATATATATATATATATATATATATATATATACGTACACACAAACACACACATTTAGGACTAAATAATATATATATATATATATATATAGTTAGAAAGCATATAATTTACATTATAAATTTATACTTCAATGTAAATAATATCATTAATTTAATTAAATGAATTAAAATTTTGAAGTTTAATTTTAACAAATTAATTATATAATTTTTTTCATATTTAATACATTATTTATGAATATAATTATACATTTATATAATTAACATTATATTTAAAAACATATTTATTAATTTAAATAAATAATAACATTTTTAATTATAATTAATTATTAATTATAAATTTTAATAAAATCAATACAATATATACATTTATAATTAGTAATAATAACATTTATATATATATATTTTCAATTTTAAACCTATATAGATATAATTATTAAAATAATTATTTTAAATTTTATAGTTTTATAATTAATTTTATGTTGTGAAAAAAAAATTATACTTTTATATTTTT
The DNA here is from genome assembly GCA_963277665.1 of Viscum album. Taxonomy (NCBI): domain Eukaryota; kingdom Viridiplantae; phylum Streptophyta; class Magnoliopsida; order Santalales; family Viscaceae; genus Viscum; species Viscum album. Next base: position 618,535,498 of record OY728136.1, read on the forward strand.
TAGGTAGTTGATACAAAATATTATATTATTAATTTATTTATATATTCTTAAAATAAAAATGATTTAGTTTTGTTTTAAATATAGTTGATTTATTATTTAATATCAATTAATAATATATTGAAAATAATCCTCTATATATTAATATTTGTGTGTGTGTGTGTATATATATATATAAGTATACATTTTTATAATATTAAATATTTATTCGAAACAATATGAATGAGGGATTTGGATAACCAAACTCATGATCCTGAGAAATTTTATTAAAAATGCACAAAGAAAATAGCTTCAGGATTACATGGCTTGGAATCCTGAAGATGAAACAAAAATAATAGATCAATCAACAACATCATATTTGTATCAAGAACTAGAAAATTCTAGATCCTAATACTGTTATCCTCTTAAAAGTCCTGCCATTCCCCAATAGAAAGACACACCACTTCATCCAATAAGCATCACTCTGCATCATTATCTGAATTAAAAAAGAACCAGACCTTGGGTTGATTAATACACTATACCAAACTAGATCCCACCAGTCTGCAAGCCAAAGTGTGTTGTATAAAGGAAACCAACCACTACCTACATCCTCATAGACAAGGCAACAACCAACACCATCAAGCATCAATTAGACATGAAATAACACCAATCTTTTATCAGTACTAAAACTGCCAATATCAATGCTAAAATTAGCATTAATATAAACCTCATACGAAAGGATCAACCCTATGTATAAAGCTATTATCAGTGCTAAAGTTGCTTATATCAATGCTTAAGTTATCATTGATATAAACATAATATGTAAGGGCCAACCCTTATATATCAAGATTTTTTTAGCACTAAATGTAACAATTACAAAATCAGGCTTTATCAACACTTATGATTTTATAACTGATAAAATCCTCTTTTATTATCATCTTTTAGTAATCATGGATAACACCCAACAATTTTTATAAAAGAACCCTAACTGCACTACCAATCCAACCTCTCTTTGATGATGTTGTAGAAGTTATACACTGCCACACCCCCATCACATCATTTTTTGAATAATTCCGCTTATGAAATTGACTTTATGAAATTACCACCCATATTGACATGTTTTTAGTGATTTTTTTGGATTTTTATTAATGTAAAATTATTCCACACTCCGCCACACCCCCTTGATAGTCACAGATATTTTTTGGTGTTTTTTAAGTTTTTAGTGATTTTTGTTTCAATTTTTTCTTTAAATGAGTCACATGGTGTTATATATATGAATTTATAATTTAAATTCCACATTGGTTGGTTCTTGGGTATATTTTTTTCAAATTAAAATATTTAAAAAGGTTTCATGAGACAAAAACTAATGGTTTCTTTATAAAGGTTTGAAAATGTAAGTTTCCTTAAAGTTTGTTTAATGTAAGTATTTTAAGGGGAATGATTTTTAAATAATAAGTCCATGTTTGTTTTTTTTATTTTCAAAAAGGAAACTTTTCTAGAATGTATAGTTTTATACTAGAATATTTATTTATGATTAATGAGTTTATTAGAGGATGTGTATTTTGGGTGTCTAATAATTCATTTGGTTTGCATTTTAATTCAAAAATTAGTTATTTTCACAATGAATTTTTAAGCTATGAAATAATGGATTTAGAGTTTTTTTAATTTAACTACTTCAGAACTCTTTTAGGTTTTAGGAAAAAAAATTCTTGGTATGTTTTCATGTAAGTATTTATTTTAAAATAATTTTATATTGTTTTATGGTTATATGTTGGTTTAAGTTTACCATGGATTCAAAATTGTAATTCAATATTGAACCAAGTGAAATATTCCCAAATAGGAAAGATTTAAACTTTATATCTTTACTATATAAATCAATTCAATTTAGTTTGGGGTGTAAAATGAGTTTTAAAAATAATATTTTAAAGAATTAAATTACCCAAGGTTATGACTTAATTAATAAAAATAATATATTTTTAATTATTTATTTAAAAACAATTCCATACTAAAATCTTTACAAAAATAAACACCATTAATATTTATAAAGTGTTAGGTTTAGTTTATAAAAACAACTCAGTTAATAAAAAACAGTAGATTTAAGAACCAAATCATTCATTTTTACTTACTTAATCCCAACCATTTTGTCATCATCAATTCAATTCTTAACTAAGATTAAGTTTGTTTTTGAATTATAATTCATTCAGGTTTTACTCGAAATAAAAGACTTACTTTGTAATGTATAAAAAAGCACTGAAAGGTAAGATTAATAAGGTATATTTATACCATTCAAATTCTATCTTTATAAACAAAACATAGGTTTACTAAAAAGACTAAAGATAAATAAAATTAAATATGAATAAAATATTAATTTAATTTCTAAACCCAATTCCTAAAACATATAAACATTTATTTAACTTAATAAAAATAAATTCAAGGGATTAAATGTTGGTACCGGATGTAGAAGAAGTCAATCGGGACTAGCCCAATATATGTTTCTCATTGATTATAATGAATAAATAAATAGAGCATGATTTAAAATCAACATGTATCATGATCACATATAAATAATCATGTAAAAAATTACCAGAACACTAGAGATAATATTTTCATATTAAAATTTTAATTAATTTAATGGTAATAATTGGCCTTGTTACTGAGTTCTTTATTTGATGTAGATGTTGATTATTTGAACCTCTATTCGATTTTACCATATTTTAATTAAGATGATCAAAAGTAGAACCCCTATTTAGGTAACCAACATGTTCTCTTTTGATCCCAATGTGTTGTTGATGGAACTTTGGGTACTAGCACGGTGATACCAATCATCTTATATCACTCTCCTTTGATCACAACACAAACATTCATAAGTTAAGGATTGATTGTTTTTATCTCATTACTAATAGGGGAGTGAGGTGTAATAGATTCTATCAATCAATATAGAAAATCCTAGATAAGTTGTTCATGTAGAGAATTCTTTATAGAGGAAATCATTGTGCACAAATTTCAACTAACCCTAGGAAATGATATAACCAAAAATTTATAGAGTTAGAATAGAGAATAAATAATTGAACATAGTACTTTCATAATCTATCAATACTTAGTGAACCACATGTCTAATAATAATAATAATATTATTATTATTATTTTATTTACATGCACATATCATTTCTTTAAATAAATAAATTAATATTTATTTAAATGATATTTAATAAATCACTCCCACCAGACCTGTTAACCCGATCTGCATTTCTTCCTATGAATTTATCGAACTTAAAAATAATAAATATTATCCATTTTATAAATAAATAATTATAATATTCATGGTCTATATAATTTATATTTATTTTAATATTGAATTCATATAAAATAATGACTGAATATATGCGATCAATAAATTATAAATAAATATAATTCCTCGATATAAAGAATAATATTTCTTCCAATAATTAAATTCAAATATAATTTAATTGAGATTAGTATAAATACTAAGTGTGCAGATCTGCAGGCCTCTTCCTCAATGAATTTAGGTGGGTTTTCCTAAAGTACAATATTATCCTCCAACAACATGTATATAACGACCCATACTTTACATACATTGTTAATACTTCAAAATTGAAGCATACTTATTACAAAATATAACAAAACCATGGAAAGGACCGTATAAGTATAGTGTCTTTAAAAAATGGGAAACATAAACAACTGGTTCATAAAGCATCTACACTGTCTCCCATTTATTTCATCATATCTATAGTCCCTTTTGGCATATCTTACTTAATAACCTTCTTCCTGACCTGGGGAAAGAAAACATACAAAAGGGTGAGGTCAAATGCTTAGTAAGGGTAAACAAAATAAATATCAATCACATCATATTCATAAGAACATAACTTTTGGAAATCTTAACCTGCAAAAGAGAGCATAATTTCATAACATGGGATAAATCATAGTAGTGAAATGTAATCACAATAATCATAACTTAAAAAATGAAACATTGTGGAATACACACATAATCATAGAGAATCATTTCTTATTAGTCAAGACTCATTGCCAAGACTATCTTAGTGGACAAAGTCCATTTCTGAACTGAGTTCAATCCTCGTTTCGGTCCTGTTTCACTGAACCGGTATAACCTGCCATTCTAGCCATGTCTATCTCATGAGATATAAAATCTTTACCCAATGCATTGGAGGGAGATATAGGTCACACCCATCTCATAATGATACCATTCTTATGTGTGCCACAAAATCATAAATCATACATCATTGCATAACCCATGTAATAGAAATGGGATTCTTAAACATCATGACATCATAAAACAATTCATATAAGATAAAGGAATTCATAAAAATAATTCCATCACAACATAATCAAATCAATGTAATAATAGGGATAGAAACATAACCCTATATTATCTTAGATGGAAAATAATTTTGATAAAACACTTGAACTCCATTCTTGAGGAAAATATCCTTTCTACTTCAAAAACATTTTCCTTTCTTAACATGTAATACAATTTTAAACTAAAAGAAGTTGATTAAAAATAAACTTGAAATCTTGTAAAGGAATATTCTTGGAAATAATGTTTTAAAAATCCATTCATGCCGTATAAGTTAAAAAAACTTTCTTCTCGTACTTTTGTCAGAAAAGTCAAAAAGTACCTCGTACGAAAAACGACAAAAGATTCCTTTCATATATTTTACTAAAAACTCACCGAAGGGTAAAATTGGATTTAAAAAATTGTAGGTGGATGGAAATAATATTACATATTGAAGAAACAAGGATGTGGATGATAAAATACACCCCCGTAAATTCCAAAGTATAAACAATCTCGGATAAAAATGAGATTGTGATATTTCCCTTACCTTAGGTCCGATTTGCTTCAAAAGTGTCCGAACCTCCTGTATAATGATTTAAATAATGTTATTGACTTATTCCATAATCATAATCATTGTTATGATATCATATATGGTCTTATTCGTAGCTTCTTAGTAGTAATATTTCATTGCCACTTGTTATTCAGGTGTTTATAACTTTTTGTTCTTATGCATGTTTTGTCGAATAAATTCTTATTCTTCTCTTTAGGTTATAGATACATCATTTCCAGAATGGTATTAATGTACTATATATCATATGTATTCATTAAATTCATTTATATAATCATTATGCAATGAAGATCATGTAGAACGAATCGCATCACATCTTGGAGACAGTATTCCGTACGTACGCACGAGCGATGATATCATTCCCATGATCGTGGAATTGTATTTGAGTGTATGTATAATATTTTAGAATCAATATAACTTTATAATAATAATATATAGTAATTATTTACACCATTATACCCATCCAATTAAGGTGGTGGTGGAAAATAGATTACACCACGGCGTGGAGACGATATTCCGTACGTACGCACGAGCGATGATTTCATTTTCCATAGGATGGATAGATGGTGAAATAGGATTGTTTCATACTTATAATAACATATAAGTATATGAGTGATACTGATGCTATTACTTCATAATGAAACAACTAAATAAGAATAAGTGGAAGAAGAAATAAATATTAAAGAATCGGTAATAGACATTACCTCTTCTTTGAAGTGCTTCTTTGAGACCTCCTTTTAGGGCACTAAAATTGGTCTTTGAAGAATACCAAGACCTTTAGGATGTCTCTAGGGAAGTTTAGAGGAGAAAGTGTCAGGGTTTGACCGATCTTTAAGGCTCAAAGTGGTGTGAGGAAGAGGGGGAGGAGGTTCCCTTTTATAAGGGAGGAGAGGGGCACCTTTGGAATAACTAAAAATATTATTTTATTATAAAGTCCAATTTGGTTTTTAATAGCTTCAAATTGATATATTTAGAAGATAAGGTGGGTATAGGTCGAAATACTCTCATCCAATAGAATTTAGACAAGTTTAGGTATCAATTTTAACCTTATAATTTAGATTTAACTTTAAGTTAGATAATTTAACCTTTACTGTGTCTTCTTGTTTTCTTACACTATAAGGTTAATAAACTTACTATATCAAGCCAAACGAACCCCAAGTTGTTTATTTTTAATATATATAACCTTATCTAAGTCATTTGGCGTAAAATTATATTTTTAGGAATAAAATAACAATTAATAATATAATATTTGTTTTAAAAACTATTTTATGTCAATTTTGACACTATTTAGTAATTGATTTTTTTGAAAATCATAACAGAATTATTAGTTCTAAAAAAGCTAATTAAATCCATAATAACATGTCATATTAAAATAGAAAATTAGTGGAATTCATAAAAGTCTCAAATTATATTTATTTGGGTATTTATAATCTCAATAATTCTAATTTGTCACTATTATGGTAATTAATGCATCATCATTGTGTCATAAATAAATTAAATTATTTAATGTCTAAAAATTATAAATAAAATGTCATTATGTAGTAAATATTATTATATTTCTAATGAATATTTACAATCGAATTTATCTTATGTATAACCCTATATTAAAAATGATTTACTTATTAAACTTTGATTTAAACTATTTTAACCCTTCTTTAAATAAATTAATAATAAATATCCTAATCTAATTCAAGTGGGCCTAAATGGTCATATTTTATTCCTAAGGTTGTTTTTGGTCGAATTAAACTTATAAAATAGAATTAGTACATGTTTTAGGGTAATAATAATAACACTTTTACCCTTAATTGCCCTATTTACTTTTAACCGTGGTAAAAAAAGTAAAAAGTTATTATTCACCAAAAATTATTTTCATCTCATTGAACCACATTTTAGTCCTTGATATTAACCGTGTCTCTCGGATTTTCTAAATTCCAATCAAAGAAGAGGTAAAATTATGTTTTATGAAAAATTCAGTTTTTTTAACTACCACTTAGTGGTTTCACTATTCATCAAAAATTGAAAGTTTTCAGAAAAATACCAAAATTTCACCGTAGGCTAATTTCGATATTCCGAATCAAAAAATGAAGTCCATTTTGAAAAATAAAATTTACAAAATTTCAAAAAGTGTTTATTACTATTCATAACGGCTAGTTTTAATAATATTTTAATAGCATATCATTGTTTAGTGAAACTCGGTATTGCGTACGACGCAAGCTATCGAGGAAGGCCGTGGTTGCGTGTAAAGCAAGCCAATCTAGTGATGTGTGTAGTGAGAGATTCCTTTGATGATTTAAAAACAAAATATTTTTCATAAAAGTATCAGGTGTTACAATGTAACTGCACCCATAAAGTAATAAGTTAATGTTGAAATCATGAAAACCACATACAAATGATAATTGGGTAATATAATCCCTTTCTCATAATATCTCATCATGCAGGTCACATACTCATGTCATTAACCTTTATTATTGATATGTATTTCATTAACTTATTGAATTGAAACTATCAATACATAACAACCATGTAATTTTGTTTTCCAGTTCTATTTCAATAAAATGGTTGAGATATCATCTTTTATAAATATATAAAGGAGAAATACTTCCCAAAATTATTAATTAATAACATACCATTCATGACATACCCAACACACTCAAATTCCCAAAAACATAATGAATTATAGTTTTGTCCAGTACATCAAATTATGAGAGTCATGATATGTTTTAAAAATAATATTAAAGTATAAGGATTATCAAACACACTCAAATATAAAATATACAATAACACAAAACATGTAGAATTCCTATAGGTGGTTCTTCCCTCAAAAAATTATATCTTAGAGATTACCAAATGATAAATTCTTGAGATAAAGACTCATCCACTTATGAGTAATCACAAATAAAAGTATGCATCAATTTTTAGGTAACCCAATCATTACACACAAAAAAATTACATCATTTTATATGAATATTAAATGCATTTCACAATAATACATGCCCTAGAACCACAAAGGTTTAATGTATTTAGATACTAGATACATAATCAACTTATTTCATAAAAAATATTCTAAATATCCTACAAATTTCTTCCCTCATGGCATCCTTATTAAATATTTCACAATTAAAACCATTCTTAAAATCCTAGGGAAGATGATAACATAAGAATGGGTGATCTTAAAATCTCAGTAAGGGTAAACATAAGAGATATCAATAAATAATCATAAGTGATCACAAGAATAAGTGTTTGAGAACATGATCATAATTTAATAAATTCATTTCCAATTAGTAAAATATCTTTAATCATGAAACATGGTATAAGGTTTTTTCATGAAAAATAAATAATTCATAAGATTGTGAAAGAATCAATAATCAATCATGAGCCATGATAACATATCATACGCATAAGGCATAAGTTTTTGGCATACACATCAGTATAAAAATAATTTCCTTGCTCAAGGATCTTTGCTAACACTATCATAGCGGATTGAGTTTACTTCACATTCCATTATTTCCTTAGTCAAGGTTCACTCCCAAGACTATCATTTTGGATATAGTACCTTACTGAACCACGTTTAGTCATGATTCTAGTACATATTATCTCATGGGATATCAATATTTACCCAGTGAATTGGAGGGATATATAATTCCCAGCTCATCCATCACATAATAAAAACCATACACATGTGTTACATAAGATCATAAAAACATTCATAATTTAATAATATCATAATACATGAAAAACAAACAAGTTTCCGAAATATCTCATCATCAAATAATCATAATACAACTAGAGAAATGAATTGGTTGGTATCATAATAGCATTCATTATCTCATCATATCTTAACTAACTCACGGAAAAGAAATATGTTTCATGTAATCATCCTATGATCGCCATCATCATAATTCATCCCTTAAATTGGATGGAATCATAAGATAATATCCATGGTGAAACATAAAAATCCTTAAAGGATGTTGATAAAGATAAAAAATACTTTTAAAAGGCCATTCGAACCTTTATTTTAAAAAGTGAGAAAAAAATAATTTTATTTTGATAAAATGTTAACTAAAAATTACCAAAACATTTAGAAAATCATTTTATTTGAAAATAACCTAGGAAACTTGTAAAGTAAGCTTCAAAGTAAAAAATAATCATTATTATAGGAAAATTCATTTATACCGTATACGTTAAAAGAGAGCATCATCTTCACACTTTTTTAAAAAGTTAAAAATGAACTTTTCTGATTTTTTTAATATTACTTTATAAATTAAAAGGTAGTAAAAATTACATTTTTAAAATGTTTAAATAATATGTAAAAATTTCCATAAAATAATTCTGAAGATAATGAATATGGAAGAAAAAGTTCATCGACTAAAGAGAAAATAAGGTTAACTTGTATTTAAAACCATATTCTTGATCATTATAAGCACCAAAGAGAGGGAAAAGAAACTATTACTTTAAAATTATAGGAATAACCAAAAAAATTAGAAAATATTTAGGTTTAAAAGATAATATTGAAATAATTTCCCTCAATTTAAATTTAACAAATACCATCTCGAAAAGAAATGATATTGTAACATATACCCTTACCTCAAGTCCCATATTACTTTAGACACATTTAAACCTCATATATAATAAATTTAGATTTATCATAAATATATTACATTACCATATTTATACAAAACTTATTATTTATAATTCCTTTATAATTTCGAATTACCCTTTTATTGACAATTTCATCATTAAAATTAACATTTGAGTGGAAACCGATATGTTTTTCATGGATATTTTGGTTTGATAGTTTTTATCCTTTAACCTTGGTCAAGGTTTCATCATCTAAAAAATATTAATAATAAAATAATTATCATATTTATTTATTATATACACTTTTATAACCATTCATATAAATTAGTGATGGAAAATTAGTTACATCACTTTTTGGAAGTGGTGGTCCACACATACATGCAGGTGATGTTTTCTCTTTTCGATGGACAAAGAGAAATAAATATATATAATAATTCACCTTTAAATAATAATAATTATATCATAAATATCATATAAATTTATTATATATATCCTTATTACTATCTATTTAATGAGGAAATTAAAAACAAATCACATCGCTTTGTGGAGATGGTAGTCCACAGGTACACATGAGTGACATTAGAATTTTTAATGGATACGAAAGATATAGAAAATGGATATAAAATTAACATTAAAACTTATAATTATGGTGAATATATTTATTACATAATGTTAATATGGTTATATAACATTTGGATTAGGTTTAAGAAGATAGAAACAATAAAAAGATTGGTAAGAACATATACTTCTTATTCAAGTATCCCCCTTTGAAAAGCACCTTAAGGATTATTGGATGGGTATTTTGGGAAGATAAGTACATGAAGGTCATTAATAATAATTTTATTATAGTATTTGGATATATATTTATTGATTTAAAAGTCTCAAGTGGTGTGGATAAGAGGTGAGAGGAGGTTCCCTTTTATAAGCGAGGTAGGTGAAAAATTTAAATAATTGAAACTTTATTATATACTATATATATCTTACTTAAGTAAATTGAATCCAAAATGACAATAATTAAAATATAATAAGTCTAATGTTTAAATTTTATTAACTAATAAAGTTAAATCATGTGTTTTATGATATTTTAAACCTTATCTCTTAGGTTAGCCTCTCTTTTAATGCTTTTAACCTTTATCATGGCAACAATATTTTGAACATGGTACTTGTTCATTATAGATGAAAATTAAGATTAAATTATTAAAGTATATAAATTATTTTTATTTAAAATATTTACCCTTTTAAAAATATTAAATTTTTATAAGATTCATAAATTCATTTTAAAATAAGCGTGTAAAATGCAACAAAAATCATTTTTAGAAAAATGAATTTTAAGAATAAAGTTGAATTTATTATTATTCTTTTCCTAGTAAAAACCATTATATTAATGTTAAAATATATTATTGAATATATTATATATAATTTTAATAAAAATAATCCATTAATAGATATTAATTTAATTTACTAAGATAAAAACACACTGCATGCACAAAAATATTTTTTTAGAAAAACATCTCGTTTTTACATTCAAATGATTTTATTTTCATTTATAATCAATTGATAACCAATTAATTCATTTTATAAATTCTTGAACAATAATTTTTCATAGTTTAGTTATTAATATTCATACCCACAAATCCAATAGTTAGAAGATAACTATCACATTACATAATAATATTTCAATAATATATTTCTTTACATTTAAACTCGGTGTTGTGTGTAGAGAATGACATAAAAGAGATAAAATTAATTTAAAGAGAAATATAACTTAAAATATTTAGGTGTTACATTATAACCCCATATAATAATTTTCCCTTGAATTTACATCACTTTTATACAAAAAAACTAAGGTTAATTTGGCCTTATCACATCATTAGGTTCCCACGTAGCTTCCTCAAATTTATAGTTTCACCAAAAAACATTTACCAAATAATTGGTCTTATTTTATAGAACTTTCTTTATTGAATATATAATATCCAAAATTTATTCCTTATAATATATATCATTCTTTAGTGGTATTACCTATGAGTCCAATACATGTGAATGATCAGATATTCACTTCCTCAAGAGAGATACATGGAACACATCATGAAGTTGAGAGAGATTTAGTGGAAGCACCAAATGATAAGAAATAATTTAGATACGAGCAATAATTTCAAAGGGACCTATATATATGGATCATAATTATCTAATTTTAATATATCATAACCTTATTCCAAGGATATATTCATAGGAATAACCTCTCACCAAAATCAAATTATAGATCTCGTTGATGATTGTCTGTATAACTTTTATGTCAGCTCTAAGCTAACCTAAATTACTGATGAATGGATCTAAAATTATCTAACATTTCCTTGTCCATCTAATATCCCAATAGATTTTGTTCTCTAACTTTATCCTAACACATTATGTTTATTCACTTACTTCCATATATGGATTCATAAGTATCCATATTAATGATGTAATGAAAGCTATTATTGTATGAAAAATCAACCAAAGAAAGGTGTTGATCCCAACCAAATTTAAAATCCATTGAAAATTATATGAAGATATATTCTATGGTTTAAATGGTTCATCTCAAACTGTGCATCTATTTGAGGATGATATAAAGTGCTAAAGTTCAACTCTATATTCAAATCCTGTTAAAGACTACTTTAGAACTTCAAGGTGAACCTTTGATCCTAATTTGATACAATAGAGTATGGTACTCCATATATTCTTATAACTTCCATATTTTATATCCTAACAATATAATAAAGAGAGAAATCTTCTCTTATTTCAATTAAATGTGCTGACTTCATAAGTTGATTTAATATAAACCAGATATTATTATGAACTTTAGATGTTTTTGGGAGTCCGATGAAGAAATCAATGGTTATTTTTTCCATTACCATTCTGGCATGGGTAATGTTTATAACATACCCTTAGACTTATATCTCTCAACCTTAACCTGTTTACATAACAAGAATCAAGATACATACCCTACAATATTCCTTTTCATGATGTACCAATAGAAATACTATTTTATATCTATATACATATATGTATTTCTAGGATGAGTATAGAATGATGAACTATGACCATCATACAAAAAATTATTCTTTAAATATAGTACTGATGGGACACATACTCAGTTATTGAACCATACCATTCCATCTCAATCATGGTTGAACTCTGAAACATTCTTTACTTTCTTCTATATTTCTAAATATTCATTTTTTACCTTTTTAATCTTCACATGGATAGATGATTGAACATTCATATAAAAAATATAAGATCTTTCATATTTCCTCATGATTTCAAGATTCATATTCTACAATTACATAAGTATTGGATCTCTTTAATTCCTTATCAAGGAAAAATGAGCATGTCCTTTTTGATTTAGATCATATACCACAATATTCACCTTTAGAGGGTGGTAATGTATTGAATAGTCATAATCATTAATAAAATCTAACCATATACTTTGGAACATATTTGATTATTTATATGTGAATATATCCTTCAATATTTTATAATCAATATATATATCACATCTTTCACCATAAAGTTAATTCTCCATACTTTTAATGAAAAAATTGCTGCTAGGAACTCCAAATCACGCACCGTGTAATTATTCTCATGAATTTTCAATTGGTTTAAGGCATAAGATATCACATGTTATTATTCATGAGGATGCATACCAGTCCATTATTTAATTAATCATTGTAGATCACAAACCCTTATTTACTATAAGGCAATGTGATCATAGGTGAACTGACTAACCTTATCTTTCGTTCCTTGAAATTTTCTTCACATGCATATATCCAATGTAACTTGGAGCCTTTTCTAGTCAAATTAGTTATTGGATTAGATAGTCATGATAAATCATTAAAAATCATTGATAGTATCCATCCATCCCAATAAATCTATTAATTTTAGTCACCATGGTTGTTCTGGGCCATTACTCAGTAACCTTCATCTTTAAGTATCTACTGATATACCCTCACTTGATAATATATAACCCATTAATGAAACTTTATATAGTTAAATTAACACTTTCTAAATCTTTCATACACAATTTATTTCCTTAGGGTCTTCAAAACAATCCTAAAATGATCTTTATTATCTTCATTACTCTTTTAATATATAATAATATCATATATAAAGACTAATATAAACTAATTGAGGTAATATCTAAATACTCCATTCACTAAATCCATGAAGATATGAGGGTTATTAGTAAGAACAAATGGAATCACTATAAAATCATAATGACCATACCTCATAAAGTAGGTTGTCTTGGGTATATCCTCATTCTTAGCCCTCAATTGATGATATACAGAATGATGGTCAATCTTCGAAAAGTATTGACCTCTCTAGAGTTGATCAAACAAGCCATAAATATGGGGTATAATGTAATTGTTCTTGAAAATGATATTGTTAAGTTCATGATAATCAATGAAAAGATAAATTTATCCATCTTTCTTCTTAAAAAAATAGGTTCACCCTATGGTGATGCACTCATGTATTTGAATCCCTAATAAAGATTCTCTTGGAGATGATTCTTAAATTACAGAAACTCAATTAGGGTCATTCTATATGGAGTCTTTGAAATAGGTGTAGAACCAGGTATGAGTTCTATTGAAAATTCAACTTCACTATTTTGGGGAAGACTAAGAAACTATTCAGGAAATACATCAACATATTCCCTAACAATAACCACATATTCAATGTTGAGTTTCTCCCAAACTATTTTAGATAAATATCCCTCATGAATAGGTAGTATGACCCATATAAAAAAAGTAATTTCCATTAAAAGTTCATACTCATCCTTGAACCACAATATGATCATAGGTTGGTTTAGAATATCAAATGTGACTTCCCTTCGTTAAAAATTGACATGGTATCTATATAAAGAAATACAATCCATGCCCTAAATAATATCAAATTCAACTAAAGGGATAATCAAAAGATTTAAGTAAAGCACATTCCTACAAATTTATATTAGAGTGTAGCTATATACTTGATATAAGATCATCATACCATTAGAAATTTTTACTACTAACTCAACATCTTATATTTTTGGTGATTATGTAATACCCCTAGAAAATTCTTTAAATATAAAAGTGTGGGTAGAGATATAATTAAATAATACATTTTCAATTCTAGAGTAGATGGTAAGTGTAACTTTCACCACTCTATTCCCATTACTCACTTTAGAAATTGTGATCGCACTAGCTTTCCATTTTTCACTTGGATTAAGTGGTTTTCAACATTGATTATCATCACTAACCCTAAGATTAATATAATTTCCATAATCCTTGTAATTATTTAAGGTTCCTAGAATTTTAGAAGTGATTATCGGGGCTAGGTCCAACTCAACAACTATCATATTCAATGGATATTACATGATGTAAATGACCTGAAAGCCATGACCAATGATTTTTTCCAATTAAACATGATAGACACGCCAAAACTAATATGATTTTTCATGTAAAAATTTTAATTAATTTAAAAAATTTAGAAGAAAGAATATCTCATTCTTGAGATATCTATTTGATGAAGATTTTGATCGTATGAAAACATTTTCGATCAATTTTCATTTCACTTATAGGATCCAAGTGAAAAATCCCTCCAGCAATGATTCACATGTTCTATTTTGATCTCCAAATAATGTTGATGGATTGATGAATGTTATCACGATAGATCGGTCATCTTGCATTGCTCGCATTGACTACTATGATGATTTCTTTGGGATGGAAGAATCATCCTTACACTCTCATTCTTGAGAAGATGAAGGAGGGATGCTAATCTATCAGGGGGATTGAGAGAAGAAACTCTAGATTATTATTTAGTCTTGAGTGAGGGCTCTAGATTTAGTTGTACACAACAATTCTCAAAATTGATTAATAATGAAACAATAGACATAAAAATATATTTATAGTGTTATGGGTCAAGGTTAAATATTATTTAATTTCACATAGGAACTTAATAATATATTAAACCCTTAAAATACCACATGGTAGGTAATATTATTATTAGTATCATTTTATCATGGCATGTTCTCACTGGCGCAATAATAAATATTATTTTACCATCTTTCAAATAAATATTTATGATCGTACCTCATCTTATCACACTTTTACTCCTCAAAATTTATTTAATACTCAAATAAATATTAATTATTTATTCTTTTAATAAATAAATAAATAAATGTTCTATATCCATGTAATCAAATAATTACCTTATGAATAAATATTTATTTAATTTACATGATAAAAAACTGAATAAAATTATTCCTCTTACTTTAGAATAATATTTTTCCAATAATTAAATTTAAATATAATTTAATTGATATAAACAAAAACACTTAATGTGTGACCCTCTAGGCTTATTCCTCATTGAAATCAGGAAAGATTTCCTAATTTCTTATATTTATATCTCTCATTGAGTTAAGGAACCCAAGAGTAATAAGTTAGTGTTACAATATAGACAACCATATACAAGTACTGACTATGTAATATGATCCCTTTGTCTTGATATCTCATCAAGAAAGTTGTATTCTTGTGTCATCAACCATAATTCTTGATGTATATTTCTTTGATTATCCAGATTGACACATCTACATCACCATGTCCATGGAATTTATTTCAATGATTCCATTCCAATCAAAGGGTAGAAATATTAACTTCCATAAATGGAAGATACAAATCCTTCCATGACTTATTCATTAAAAAACATACTGATCATGATGTACCCAATGTATCCTACTTAGCGTGAACATAGTACATATTCAGTTTCACAAACACATCTAAGTATGTGATTCATGATATGTATTAATAATAATATTAAATTATAATTTCCACTACACATGCTTGTAGATAGGAATAGCTGATGACACACAAACATGCATAATTCTTATTGGCGGTTTTGTCCTCATAATATCCCAATTTGTAGATCACTAAGTATAAACTTCATGAGACGAAGCCTCATCCTCTTACGACGACTAGAACATAAAAATTGACAAACCATGTACCCCATCATAGTTCATCATGTTGACCTTTGGAAAAAATCTTTAAGCGATATCATCATATAATCTCAAAGTTCTCATCATAATAGGGAATTATTATGACCTATTTTGATGTGATAGACACCATAAGACATTATCAAATTAAATTCGTGTAGAATAACAATCAATATATGATATTATATATTTAATATTTAATTATTTTAAGATATTCAGTAATCTAAAGTAATAACAGGTTGGTTCTAGGATAGAAATTTCAATAAACTCCTACTTGGCCTGATGCCAACTACTATTGAATTTTAGTCTGCTAGCTCTCACATAAATTTCATGTTTTTGATGATACAAGGGTTTCATTAAAAATTCCACCACATTTTCTTCCATGGAAACACTACTCACTACAAATTCACATCTCTGAGAAAAATCCATCAAGATATGATACTATAGGAGTATGTGTTTTGTTTATTGATGTGACTTTGGTTCTTTGGAGAGATCCACCATTATAGTATTATCATAGTAAAATATGAAAAGATCTTTGCTTACAGGTACCACATCCAACTCTTGGATGAAATTTTAAATAAATAATGCTTCTATAGGTAGATAAAAATCTTCAATATACTTTAACTCTACTATAGAACTGACAACCACTGCATTCTTTAAGATCTTATAGCTCACGATTCCTCTATTAATGGTGAAAACATTTCCCATGACTTAAAATTGTATTGATCCATTTGGAAACATGAATCTATATATACAATGATTAAT
Organism: Viscum album; assembly: GCA_963277665.1. Classification (NCBI taxonomy): domain Eukaryota; kingdom Viridiplantae; phylum Streptophyta; class Magnoliopsida; order Santalales; family Viscaceae; genus Viscum; species Viscum album. The sequence goes on from OY728136.1 coordinate 618,552,700, forward strand.
AGATCTTCATATCCTCTATATACTAGGAACATGTCCTTAGTTTTCCTAAATTACTTAAGTATAGTTTTGATATCCATCCAATGGTGGTGTCCTAGATATGCCTGATATCAACCTACTGCACTTAAGGTATAAGAAACATCTATCCTAGTAAATCACATGAGATAAATTAATGACCCAATTATTGATTCATATTGAATCCCTGAAATTCTCTATCTCTCCTTATGAAGACCTGAATTTCTATAAATGAAATATCCTTTTTAAGGAATAAATGACTCATCAAAGTAAGGTAGTTATAGAAAACACATACACTACTTTGGTTATTTTGGACCATTATAAGTTATATACTTTTAAATTTAAAATACCATTACAAATTATAACCATTGATAATATATCCATTTTATAGTGATCATTATGATTACTATATATTAAGTATTATGAAAAATATAATTAATACAGATGAAAGAAGTGATGACCTCAACCAGTAGGATCATACCCAATGAATCTTATTTATTGGATATTTTTAGGGATATATAATCAATGGGATTTTCCATGACTATGACCAATCTAAGATTCAACAACTAAAGCATGATAACAACTATTTATGAGAGAAGTTCAATCATATCAAGATCAAAACCCAAACCATGGTTGATGAACCACCCTAAGAAAGTGTCACCATCACACACCTTCCCCTTAGGGTGTTTTATGGTATAATAAAGGGATATATTTCCAGACCCTAATATTTTTAATTTTTATATATTTTTTAAATTAATGAGTATATACTTTTATTATTATTTTATAAATGAATAAATAATAAAATTGATAAAAATTACATCTTTATAGGATGAAACACAAATTTTATTTTTGGAAAATATATAGTTTCAATCAAGACACACTTTTTAATGAATTCAACAATTTTTTAAATAAATTATATTTTAATACAATATTATTATAAAATAATATTTATTAAATATAAATGATAATATAATTTCACAAAGTAAAATGTAGTTTGTATAAGGGCCATCAACCTGTTATCATCAAAAACCAATATTTTTCAATTAACTGGGGTTTTTAATTTAAAAGTTTAAATTATCATATTTAGAGAATTATTTTGATAAAAAAATTATTTTTGAATTTAAAATATCAAAATTATCCAACAATGATTTTTTCATAATTTTCCAAGACAGATGAATTTTTGGGTAAAAATTAAATACGATATAATTATATGGTATGCATTATGACATAATAAAAGAAAAAAGTGATATAATAAATACTATAAAGGGAATCGAAAAACAAATTTTTTTTTACCTTTTAAAATAATGTGTTTTTAAGTTATTTTATTAATTTTATAAACCCTTAATGAAACCTACAAAACCTATATTATATTTCAAGGTTTGAAAATTAATTCATTATAAACATGAATCAAGTCCAAACCACTAATGAAATTATTTTAAGTATTTTGGTTATTATCCTCATAAAATAATGAATTCCACTTTTATTTGTTAGAAACCATGGTAAAATCATGGGAAGGATTGTGTTTTGTATTAATTTATCATATAGAGTTCAAAACCTAAGTTTTGAAACTAATAAAAAATTATCCTCAATTTTTCTATAAAAACACACCCAACCACCCATTAATCTTCACTCAAAACCCCAATAACAGAAATATAATTTGAAATTACCTCTCTAGATCCCTTACATAGTGAAAAAAATATCTGAATAATATCCTCCTAAGGTTTTAAAAGCACCCTCTCAAGGTAAGAGATCCTCTTATTCACTTATTCATTCAAGAATATTTTTTATATTATACCTTTTGATTTCAAAATTTTCATGTTGGGATATGTTCTTGCACATAACTATTACTATCATTATGATTCCAATTTTATGGGATACCCCTTTTACTCTCATTAAACCCTTCTATGAATCTTTATGTACCCCCGTTATGTTACCAAAATTATCCTACAATTTTCCATATGAAACATTTGCGTAGTAAATACCCATCACAATTTCCACACAAGGGTATTCACCTCTATGTTAATATATTTAATTTATTTTTTAATTAAATTTATGTAACCCACAATCCATAATTTTTGGATTAAAATTGATGAAATATGTTCTTATGTCAGATTATCTATGTGGCACACTTATGCATGTACATGATATGAAAGTGACATGTGGGCCTGAAATTATATATAAATCCAATGCATTGGGTAGTGATTTAATCTCATGATATTCCATGTATTGTGAAAAGGAGGTTTTCATAATCATAATATGATATGATGTCTTGTATATTATGTAGTGAACCATCATGGTTTGACCCAACCCCTCACTCGAGCCGACCCGCCACACGACCCAAAGCGCGTTATCGATCGCCACGGGTTGGCGACAAGCACTTGGCATAACAAAAAATATATTGGGAGTGGTTTCTCCAATGATAAACTGGTATGAACCATACATAAAATGGTATTTCCAAACTACTAAAAATCATATTAAATAATATAAAACATAACATCCATAGTAAGTAAATTAGACAAGTAGATACTATAATCAACAACACACATCATTAACAAAACACACCATAATAGGACATATATATATATACATGGTATCTCAAGTAAAAACACAAAATAAAAATAAAAGTAATATTTAAAAACAAGGAGCATCAATAAATCCCAAAATTACTCCACATGATCCAACTCCCTGAGACCATGTCTCCTCCACCAAATACACGAACAATAGTACTCAAGAAGAACCACCCGGGTGCATGGTGCCCTTTCCTTTACCTATGTATTACAAAACAAAATCTACATATCCCAAAAGGTATATATAGGGTTTGAGGAAAATATACTAGTAGGATACTTCCATGAATCTATTTAAGGATTTTACTCATGAAAAATAATAAATTAGTATGAAAATTCTTTTAAAAACCAAAACACTTTAATCACTATTTTCTCTAAAACAAGCCTTTAAAATCTATTTGTCTTTTCCATTGAAATACAAACGTTTTACAATTTTTTTAACATGTATCAAAAAAATAAATAACTACATGAGTAAAAACATTATAAACCCACCCAAAACAAGTAATAACAAGGTATATGTATAAACATCATCATCATCTTCATCATCATATAACCAATAGATGAAAATGGGAATAACATGAGTCACCACATCATACATGGAACTAATATAATTCATAAAAATATGAACCAATACAACATGATTAAGTGCACCAAGGTATCCAACTATAAGATATTAATGTGAATAATTCTAAAAAAATATGCTTGAAGGATAAATAAAGTGGGTGATCTCACAGTCTTCTTAGGGCCCAACTCTAAGAGCTCTCACAGTCTCTCAGAAAACAATGGAAGCTATCATGTTCTTCCTATAAAAATTATATAAATTTACCTTGGAAACCGAAATAGAATTTCTCACATTCTTCCTCCTTAAAGACTCCCACAGTCCCTCAGAAAACCCCTCACTCACACCCTAGTTAGACCATGTGCTACTCCATGCCAATATAAGAACAATAAGTTCCAATCCATGATAAACCATTTCACAAGACAATTTCATTAAAAAACATACTAAATATCATTAAAAACATTTAAAAAGGTAAAACAATTTCTAAAACCATTTTATAAATCCATTTAAATCCATGAAATCACTTTGATCCATTTTATCAAACACACGGGGAGCACACATGCCACCCCCATTTAAAAAACCCTCTTTAAACACCCAATTACCAAACCAAGCCATAAGAAACATAAAAAATGGGATATAAATCAACCATAAATTATGTTTTTGGAAATTAAACAAAAAAAACCAAATGTGATTTATAAATTAAAGTAAATCCATGGAAAACACCCTTAAATAGGGATACCCACCTTAGAATCGGTCCCAACCTTTTTTACCTATGATGATAACCACCTAGAAGAGGTAAAAGAAGGATTTTTACACAGAAGACACTTTAAAACAAAACAAATCCCCAATAACACACCATATTTTAACCAACACCCCTTATATGGTCACACATCTCTATAAAAATTGAACAACAATAGGAAGGAAGGGGTAGGGAAGAAGAAACCATTAAGAAAGGGGCTTACCTCAAGACAAAACACTAAGATCCCCGGGAGAAATCACCAAGGAAGGAGATGATAAGCTTTCAAACCAAGGATTAGGGGCTCCAAATGATGGGGGAATAAAATGAAATCCAAAGTGTATAAAAATAAGTATGGAAAAATAGTAAAATACCGATTTTTAATTAATATGGGCAGAGAATGAGATTTGACCACATAGTTAGAAAAACCATGCAACAACCATGAGGGAGATATTGCCTCTCAAAGAACCAAGTTTTACAGTTTATCTTGGGTGTTTTAAGTTTTGAAAAACCATTCTAAAATCATGAAAAACCCCATTTACCCAACCTATGACACCCATGTATGATAATACACACAGTTAAACAAACCATTCACCAACCGTACGCCTGGTCTGTTTTCCCTAAAAAATCACATTTCTAACCCCCAACACCCAGGACCTCCAAAGGCAAACCAAAAGATAAATAAAACACTGAATTAGATGTACTAGTGACTCGATGGGTGTCATAAATTCCCCACCATACCACTCCCCCCACCAAATTCCTCAAAAATCCTCAAAAGAAAAAAGGTGAGACCACTACTCCTTCACCAAAGCTTCATGCTCCCATGAATTATGGATATCAACACCATGATTCTAGATTACATGGACCAATGGGATTTACTTACCACATAACACCTTTTTCTAACAATCTATGATATGAACAAGTTACTCCACCACAAAGGTATTAGGATTAAGCTCTAAATCTTCCAACTCCAACACATGACATGGGTCTGTATGGTATATCTTCAGTTGGGAAACATGGTAGATTTCTTGTATTGAGGCCAACCAAAATGATAGCTCAAAATGATTTAATACCTTCTAAATAATCAATAAAATATGAAACAACCCAACAAAACATGGCACAAACTTTTCTTTCTTTCCCAAGAAATGATTCTCCAGCCTAATTGATACCTAAAAGAACACCCGATCACCAACGTAAAACTATAATAGATGATGATGAAGGTTGAGATATTAATTTTGATGACTCTAAGTTGTCTCTAACCATTTTTTAATTAGATACACTATCTCATTCATCTTCTATATGAGACTAGATCCTACCAAGGATTTTCCCCCACCTCATCCCAACACAACAGGGATTGCAATAGCTATCCATATAATGCCTTAATGGGGCTATCCTAACCATGACATGATAACTATCATTATAATCATACTCATCCAATGGAATGTTAATTTTTACCAAACCTATGAAATGAAGAATGTATACTTGTAACACATCCTCAAGACTCTAGATGGCTTGATCAAACTGACCATCCATCTATAGGTGTTACTTTGTGCTCAATTTCATTTCGGTTTCCAATTACTCCTAGAGTCCCTAATAAAGTATGGAAGTGAAATGGGCATACCGATCCAAAACTATCACTGAGGGAACTCCATGAAGAAAAATAAACTCTTGAACATACAAGCATCTGATGTCCTCTAACTTTATCGACTCTAAGATGGGAAGAAAATTGGGCAATTTTATCAAACAATAGATAATCACCCATATGACATCTTTCCCACTCAAATTACAATGTAACCTAATCGTGAAATCCATAGATATCTTATCAAACTTCATAAATGGAATAAAAAATGGTTTCAGTAACTTGGATGGTCCCTGATTCCCATATTTGAGCCTCTAGTGGGTTAAAAATCTAGAAATAAAGTCTTCCACATCATATCTCATCCTGAGCACCAGTACTAGCCTTTGTAGGTATAAAACATCTTGGTTACCTTTGAGTAAATAGTCTAACTAGAATGATGAACCTCAAAAATCACCTATTACATAAAGCTCAATAGAATGAATAAATACCTTTTTTAAAATTAGAGAACCGTCTGGATACCAAGTCCAATCATCCATGGTCTCCCAACCAATTAAATCACTACTAATCTACTAGCACTCAAGGTAAGATACCTCCTCACTCCTTACCCAATCGATGAGAGGGGTGTAACCTACACACAGTCCAAGAAAAACTTATCTCCATCCAAATGAACCTATAGTATTAGATTAACAAATAAATTTATTAGAACCCACTCATCTACTGTTTTTTAAATTTCCTATACTAGAAGCTTCTTGTTCAATGTGTCAATAACCAAATTCCATTTACCAAGTGTATAAGAAATCTCAAAATAAAAGGTCAAAATATATTCTAATCAACATCTATGTATAAGGTTCAGGTACCTATAAGTAAAAATATACTTTAGTCTCTCATAATATAAATACATTGTAAAATTTTCCCTAGAGAGGTAATTCTTCCATGTATTCAATGGATGCATCACGACTATTAATTCCAGGTAATTGGTGGGATAATTCCGTTATTGTGGGTATAACTGTCATGATATATATGCCACCACATGTTCATCCTACATCAACATGCACCCAAAACCCACACTAAAAACATCAAAATACACTATATAAGCTCTCTTAGGCTCGATAAAAATCAAAACTGGTGTGAATGTAAAATGGGCCTACAACTGCTCAAAAGCATGCTGAAACTTCTCATCCCACTTAAACTTCACCCCTTTTCTGGTGAACCCCATCAAGGTATAATCCAAAAAAGATAAATCCTAAATCAACCTTATATTATACCCATCTAAGAAGAGAAATATATTAATTCTAAACACATTCTTGGGATTCTCCCAAGATATGACTGCTTAAACTTTCCATCTATCTACTAAAACTCCATCTTTGGAAATCACATGGCCTAATAAATTTACTTCCTCAATAGAAAATTGGCACTTGTATATCTTGAAATATAGACATTGGTCCCTTAAAACCCCCCAAAAAAACTAAGAAATGTCAACATGATCCTTCTTTTTCTTGGAATACACCAATATGTCATCCAAAAACACAACCAAAAAGGATTTCAAAAAGCATTAGAAGATCTAGTTCATCAACTCCATAAAAATTATAGGAGAATTAGTAAGACCAAATAGAATAAATAAATACTCAAAATGTTTATACCAGCTTCTAAAGGTGTTATTTGGAACATCCTCTTCCCAGACCCTCAACTGGTGGTACCCAAATATCAAATCAATCTTTTAAAACCAACAAACTTATGTAAAAATATCAAAAAGATCCAAAATTCTGGGTAATGAGTTTTTATTCTTCAAGTTCACTTGGTTAAGATTATGATAGTCTATGAAAATTAGGAGGCCTCCATCTACCTTATTGGCAAATAACAATAGAAAAACCTAGGGTGACACATTGGGATGGATAAATCTATTTCCCTCAAGATCCTCTAGCTAGAACTTCAACTATTTTATCTTGGTTAGAGCCATATGGTAAGATGATAAGGAAATCAGGATCATCATGTGGTGTAGATAAATGGTAAACTCGATCTATTACTGGGGTGGGAACTCATATAAACACTTAGAAAAAACATTTGGGTACCTATACACAACCATTATAATTTCACCCACTAAACGTGACTCAACATCGTTTAAAAATAAGTTACAAAACTGGAATGAGATTAACCCTAACTCTGAAGAAACTAGTCCTGACCTCCCTAATTGTGGATGCCACTCACCCTGAAATATGAAAGTGATCCCATCAGAAGTGAAGAATTTAACCCTAAGGTGATGATGGTTGACTATCATCTTGATGCTAATAAACCAATCAATATTGATTATATGGTCAAAAACATCTAGGTCCAAAACAAAGAAGTCTTAGATGACTTCTACACCAGATACCACAAAAAAACACTCTGGGAACTTGAAACCTTGATCCTTAATTCTATACAATGGGGTTAGAAACTCCATAACATATTGAATTAACTCAGTTTTTATACCCATAGAATCAATCAATTTCAGTGAAATGAAAGAATGGGGCGTTCCAATGTCAAATAAAAAAGATTCCATAGAAGAAGAAATAAACACCATACCAGTCATGGTGGTTGACCCAAAATATGTGACCTCTAGAACAATATATTCTATATAAAGAAAATCTACCTCAGGACTACTCTGATCCTTTTTACCCTGGTTATAATCCCCCTTTAATCAAGGGTATGATCATCCGCCCATTGAATCATCAGACTACACCACAAATCCCTTTGAAGACATGGAGCCCACACTACTCCCTTGGGAAGCCAATTGATAGAATCACTAGGGATGACCCATGAATATATACTGGTGGTACTCCATCAGAGTTTCAGGTAACTAAAATTGTGTTTCCACCCTTCCCACACTAGTAACAAACTATTGGACTATTCCATGAAGAAGCCATAGGGGATTAACCCAAAAACTATTGGATACTCTTTCCACTACCTCGATGAGGCTCATCCCACTTCCTCTTATGCCCTAATGAATAAATTTGGATTCCTATCACTAAAAGAACACTAATAAGACCTATATTATCTATCAAATCATCCTATTTCATCACATCCTTATCAACCACCTCTGAATAGTTTAGTAGAAGGAGACGAATAAGCATGGACCATATATATAGCTTCAATCCCATCTCAGAACATCAAGCCTTGAGGTAATTGCTCATGCGAATTTCTAGATATATATGTACCAGATTGGTAAAATGGGAAGAATACTCTATCAATAAATTATCCCCTTACTCCAAATTCAAAAAATCACAGGCCTTTTCTTCCCTCAAGGTCTCTAAATATAACTACTAATTGAATGCAACTTTAAAAGTGGTCTATGTGAGATCCTTGTGCCTCCTCAGAAGCACCATTAAAACCCACTACTTTCTACCCATACCATCAAGAATAGGTGACACCCACATTATAGGTCTTAAGAGTCTTAAAATTTTCAAATATATTCTTGATATGATCCAACCGCTCATTGAGCTCATTCGGTCCTTTTTCACCATATAATACTAGTGGATTTTGCCTCATAAATACCTGAGAGTGATCCACCATTAATGCCTACTACCAACCACCCACTTAACCCTAGTATTGGATTGTATGAATCAATAAATCTAGAAAATATGGATCAAGAGGATGGTTTTCCTACAAGGTTTTCTCTACAACACTCTCTCTATGCCTATATGAGGTCCTTCTAGTTGGAATTTTCTACAAGACACATAACACAAGCTCCATTAAGAACAACACAATATCAAATCACATCAAAGAACAAAAATAAATCCCCATCATGGGTACCAGAAAGAAACACTCACATCAAAATAAACTCCAAATGAAAAAGAATAAAAACTCCAAAAAATTCTAAGCATCTGCCACTTTACATGGTTCAGATGCATGATTAGGCTAACATGCAAAAACTGTATGGGTGCCACTAAAGTTGGAAGGAAATAACACATGGGTTGTGAATTAATACTAATAACCATGTTACTTAACCATGCACCTACTCTAGGCCTCCTCATTTTACCCACAAACTAAAATTAACCCTCAGTATCTCTCCAAGACTTGGCACTTACTAAAAAATACCTCAAAATGTCATCAAAATATCCCATAATAATGCTCAAAACATAAAAAAAATCCCATAATACCCATGAGAATTCAAGGTTTTCTATAAATAAGGTCTTGCTAAACACTCCCCTGTTCCTTCCTCCCATGTACTGGTGGTCCTGGGTCTTTTCTACCACTAAGTTTCAAATGAAAACCTTCTCTGATACCATTTTGTAACAAACCAACCCAGTTCTACCCAACCTATTACCCTATTTGTCTCTCTATATGCATCAAAGTGCATTTCTATTCACTATGGGCTGATGATAAGAACCGAGAATAACTAAAAATCTCTTGGGAATAGTTTTCCCATAGTAAACTAAAATAAAAAATCCACAAAATGGAATGTACATACCACTAACATCAGAGTCAAAAATATAAAATATAAAATCTAGATTATGTAAATATGACTATAAAATACCATAATCATTAATTCACAACATAAAATAACATTCCATAATAGAAGATATGTATATACATGGTATTTCAAGTCAAAACCCAAAACTCAAAACAATGGTAAAAATTAAAAATAAGGACTATACATACATTCCAAAACGACTCTACATGATCCAAATCCATGATACTACATATTCTTAACAAAACACATGGATTTTGGTAATCCAGAAGAGCCACTCAAGTGCATAGTGCCCTTGAATTTACCTATGTCCTACAAAAAAAATCTATATATGACCAAATAAATATATAGGGTGTGAGGAAAATATCCCAGTAGGATACCAACAAGAATATATTTAAGGATTGTACACATTAAAACTAATATATTAGTTTGAAAACACTTTTAAAAACTAAACCACTTTGACCACCATTTTAATTAAAACAACCCTTTGAAATACCTTTGGGTTTCCTTTGAAATGCACATGTTTTCCAATTTTTTTTAACACAACTCAAATTAAGAAGAAACTCTAAAAGGAAAATAATTCTTAACCAACTGAAAACAAGGTATAATAAGGTATACACATTCACATCATCATCATATAACCAATAGATAAAAATGGTCATAATGTGAGTCACCACATCAAACATGGCACTAATAAAATACATAATGGAATATGAATGAATTTGAAATGATAAATTTCACCTAGGGATCCAACCATAAGGTTATAATGTGAGTGATTCTAAATAAAATGTGATAGCAAGATAAATAAAGTGGAAGCTCTCACGGTCTTCCTAGGGCCCAACTGCAAGATCTCTCATGGTATCTCAGAAAATAATGGAAGCTCTCTTGGTCTTCCCACCCAAAGTATCTCATAGTCCTTTGGTGACCATAATGGAAGCTCTTATAGAATTAATCCCAAAATTCTATCATAGTTCCTTAGACAACCCTTGGATCACAACTCAGTTAACCCATGTTCTACTTCATGCCAACAAAATCACAATAAGTTCCAATCCATGAAAATCCATTTCACAATCCAATTTCATAAAAAAATACCACTCTCATTAAAACACCTTTCACAAGGAAAAAACATTTCTAAAACCAGTTTATAAATCCATTTAAATCAATTTAATCCCTTTGATCCATTTTATCAAACACTTGGGGTGCAGAAATGCCACCCCCATTTGGAAAACCCTCTTTAAACACACAATTTTCAAACCGAGTCATAGAACACAACCAAAATGGGATACAAATCAACCATAAATCATTTATTTTCCAATTAAATAAACAAAAACCAAAGGTGACTCATAATTTAAATTTAATCCATAGAAAAATCCCTTAAAAAGAGACACCTGCCTCATAATCAGTCTCAACCTCATTGCCTTTGATGATAACCATCTAGAATAGGTAAAACTTCACACACCAAAGACACATGAAAATAAAAAATAAAAAATAAAAAACCTTATATTTGGTAAAAATCCCTTATAGTTTTACACATCTCCATAAAAATTAAATAACAAGAGGAACACTACTAGAATTTTGAGTTATATCCATGGTTTATAAAAATCGTGGCTATATCAAACATAAATCCATGATGGTTGTGGCTATAATCCACATCCTCTTACTTACTCCTACCCATCCCCTCCCTTCCCCATGATTCTTACCTACCAAAAAACCTACTCCACTTCCCTCCCTCTCAATTATTCCCATTAATCTCGCGCTCCTCCTCTCCACCTCCTCCACCTTCCGGCCTCCTCCGAGCCTCCCCTTCCCGCATTTTCATCCCCAACTCCTCATCACCTCACCCATTAACCGCATCTTCCACCACCTTCCAGCCTCCCAACCTCACCATATCCCCCTTCCTACATCCACATCCTCTCATCCCCACCTCCACTTTCTTGCATCTCCATCTCCGCCTCCCTACCTCCTCGCCTCCCCTCCTCCCCACATCCATCAGTTCTCCCCACACTTATCCACTCAACTTTTGGATCCACCACACATATCATCCCTATCGATCTCCCTCAAAGATCCCCTTCCTCATGGATTTCACATCGCCTCCCACATAGATCCCATAAACCAAATCCACCTTCCTCTTGTAGGCTCTTGTCCCAAAAAGCTAATGGAAGGTATGTATTTCATTATCCTCTAATTTAATATAGATTTGTAACTTCTATATTTATGTGATTTTAAATACCTAATCTACTGAATTAAATATTCTATTCATAAATGATGAAAAATGACTAAGATCTAGTTCTATAATCTCCATGATTTGGTGACCCGATAATCATGTGGTTACAACAATGTTGGAAAACTATAATTCTTTTATGTTTAGTGTATTTCATTACCAAACTTTTGAGTTATTTGAATTTGGTACTATATTTTTGTATAATTATCTTCCTCTTCTTGCTTCTTCAATTAATAGATTTTAACATTTTTTTCCATTACATCAAAGTTTGTATATTCTAATTTGTTTCTTTAATAATAATCATTATCAAGAGTGTTCAGTTTTAAAATAATAATTTGGAAGTGTTTTGAAAAGTTTTAAAGGGTAAAATTAATTAAAATAAAAATTTTATTATTATATAAGTTGTTTGAAATAAATAATATCTTTATGTATCCCAAGGGAATTTCTTATTTTAAAACTGTGTTATTGGGGTTTTAAGATGAGTTAAAAGTTTTAAAATTTCCTAAGGAAAATGAAGTTTTTTAAATGACACATGTTGTTTTTTAATGTTCATGTGTTTTTAAAACAAGATTTTCTAAAAAATAGTTTTGATTACTTATAAAATATATTATTTTTAACAAGAAAGTGTGATTTTGTGAAGTCAAAGTTTTGGCATGTGTTTTTCTTTGATGAGTGGGTGCTTTTGAAATTTTCCCCTTGGTGTATCGGGACTCATTAATTTGGTTTGGGAAACATTAATGGCTTGGATTCCTGTTTCTTGTTTCTTGAGTATTCTTCCAAGAATGGTTCTTGGTATGAACTTTATGGTAAATCCTATTTTTTCTTTATTGAGGTCCTTTTAGCATTTGGTACTACCTGAGCTTTAAATAGAGTAGAAGATGTTATTGTTCCATCACATCATAAACTAGTGCATCTTGGAGAATTATTCAAGATGGTGTTTTTAGTAGAATTATCCTCATACTATACATGTCAATAATCCATTATGTTATTGAGTACTCTTTTAGGCTAGGAGAGTTGTGAAGTTCTATGACGCTTGTTTCTTAGTTCTTTAGAGGAGGTATTTAGTTCAACCTTAGATATTTTATGTGATTTAGAATAAAACCCCAAGAATTTTAAGACCCTATTGTTTTTATATCTTATCATTTATTAGCAGTGTCTACTCAGTTCACTGTTAATAGTTTAATTAGGATATTATGTGGTGTGAATTTTGGACATGGTTGTGATTTGAGTGATGAATTGAATTGGGATTCTTATTCAAGGATCTTAAAGTGGTTAAGGTTTTGAGGTGAACTTTGTTTGGTGTATCCTTTTTGTGACCTTGTGGATTGTTCTTATGTGAGTGGTTTCTATTTTGGGATTTTCATTCCTCATTAGTTTATGATGATAATTACTGTTCATTCATGGTTTGGACCATGGGATTCAGTTTGTTTGATGAATAATATGGGGATACCTAGGGAACATGCCAGGGTAACAAGGATGAGCAGCTGGTTTCTGATTAGACTGTGAATTATAATATGTTAGAGCTTTCTATTAGGATCACCATGAGTATTTTTTATATGAATTTGGAATAAATTTACCCTCCATATAGTTTTTTGAATCAATGATAGAGCCATTATATTCAATTATGAGTCATTTTCATGATTGGTGTGTTCCTCATATTCATAGGGGATGTCTTGGATTAGTGACCTAGTCTAGTAACCTCTCAAATGTTTTTTGAGAACTTTATTCCTTTATGTATTTGAGATGGTCTTCCATGGTTTTCTATGGTTGGTAGAATCATATCATTTCTTTTGATGAGTAGTGGAAATATGGTTGTTTTGGTGATGTTTTCTCTCATGCGTGTGTCTACCCTTTGTTTCACTATTTTAGATGAATTCTAAATGGTGGAAAGAACTATGTTAGGTATTAGTATTCTTAAGTGATTCATGTTGCATGGTTGTGATTTGGTTTATTCTCGAGGTGGTATAATTATGCTTAATGATTCATTCCCTAGATTTTGAGGAATAATGTTAAGGGTGGTGTTATTTTTTTATAAGAGTTTCTTTTTTTCCCCAATGCCTATTTTGGATGAATTTAGGGTTCAAGTAAGCTCAAATCAAGGGGTTTTGGTTTTCATGGGTTACTATAGGTTATCTCCTTGATTGTTTTTTCATCCTCTCTTTAAGGAGATGTGTTGGGACTTGTTTCTTCTTGGATTGAGGATGGTGTTTCTATCCAGTTTATTTATATTTCATTCCATAGGTAGCTTAAAAGTTTTAAAATGTTCTTATTTAAAAAATATACCTATAGTTGATACCTATTAGGTATTTTAAATTGTTTTCAAATGGTTTTTATACTTGGAATGGATTTTTTTCATGCCAAGTGTTTGACAAAATTCATGAGTGGATATTTCAAAGAAATATAAGTATTTTAAAATGGTGTTTGACACCTATTAAGTTTTCAAAGGGGTTGATTTGGGTGTTTTAAAGGATTGATTTATAAAAATAAGTTTTCCCATAATTTTTATTTATTTTGATACTTTCACGGTGTTTGTGGTTGTTTGCAATTTTTTATGGAATTTTCATAGGAAAACGTCATTTTCAAATGGTTTATAAATAATTTCATATGTTTAACATGGAATGAAATATGTGATAACATTTATTAGTATAATTATTCTATTATGATACTTATTCGGATTATGGTTATTTTTTAGTATCCATTAATAAAAATTATTTCCAAGGGTATAATCTCCTAAAATTAAATTAGAGCCACACCAATAGTAGGGAAACTCTTGTGTATGAGGATACACACATTAGGTTATGTGGCCTTTTGGCTCAGACCTATAGGTTTGGGTTCGGTCATTATAATATTGTGTTAATGGATTGAGGTACCTTTTTTATTAAATTGTTTTGGGTTATGATTAAAAGGATATTGGTTGTTTGGAACTTGTCAGTGAAGTTTTCATGTGCTTGGAAAGGTCAAGTGTAAGGAACATCTGAGTTATTGGTGATAAGAATGGTGTTAACATATTTTTTTGATTTTCTTTCATTTATGCATCCTGAGTAGGAAGGTAGAATGACATTCCATAAATATAGAAATTGTGTTCTCCATAAATATTCATTAATTTATTTCCCTGATTCTATTAACTTTTTTAGATCAATCGATTTTATATATTGAGTGAAATATCTAATCCTAATTAACTAGTTTAACTTTAGAATTTAATTTTGTTTTGTATTTATGTGATTGTGACTAAAATACAAGTTTGGAGGATTGTTCTTGAGTATTGGGTTGAATTAATAGGGTTATATAATTTCTGTGGATATCTCATAGGATATGACTTTTGATAATAAATTCAATATATGTCCTTAAAAAGTTATTACGCTCTCATATAGATGTTGTTATATTCATTATAAATAATCATTTTATATTTTAGAAAAATAAAACCCTCTAAGACACATGATTTATATAAATTAGTAAGAAACACTCATTCCACCAAAGGATATATAATATTATTCACCTAGGTTTTTTCCCACAACTATGTTAGTAGTGCATGCAATGAGCCTTCTCTAATAAAGAGTCTTTTAGAGGATGATTATCAATTATGGTTGAGACATTTAGATCAAAAATCCACTATCATTAAAGAGAATTTTTTTACCTTTAGATGCCGATGATTTTATTGATATAATAGAGGGAATATTTTTGATATACTATATAATAATGGGGATACAATATTGAATATTGAATTCTTTATGATTTATGGGCCCACTAGGGGGTGGTGGGATTGAATAAGTTTGGTAAGAATGCATGAACATCTTACTTAGGATGAATTTAATGAGATGATCTTCAATAATTTATTTCCTAAAACAAAAAATATATACCTAGTTCAATTGTTTATGGAGATTTTGTAAGGGTAGATTTTAGTTCTTACCTAAATTTCTCATTCCACATGGATTCTATATCTTTCCTCAAACATAGTTTGGAACAATTAACATTATATTAATATGTTCAAGATTTAACTCTATCTAGAGATATGACATCATGTTTGGTGCTATTAACTACAACATATCTACAAGTTCTTCATAGGACCCTTACATTTGAGAATATTATTGAGGAGGATATGATTTATGGTTTTCTTTGAGCTTATAGTGGGCTAATGACTAGATTTCCTAGTGGGGCAGTATGTGCCTATTATTATAGAAAGAAGAAGGATGGGGGGAATCAAAATCTAGAAAGAAGGATGAGTAGGGTTTGGATTACATTACTCTATATATAGGATGAAATTTTCCTAGTTTCTATAATTATTAATTGAAGGGATATTTTAGAAGCTCATGCACAAGTCCACCTAAGAAATTTCACTAGTGTGACATGATTCAACATCTTTATCACTTTTTTTAACAAGACACATCTATATTCTAGGAGAACGTGTTAGGGTGAAGGAGGGTGTCCTCAACAAGAGACCTAGATATCATAGATATCATCGAACTATGTGATTAAAAATCTAGGTAATGGGAAGATTTATACAATGTATAAGGTTCTAGTCACTAGTGGAGGGTGAAATTATATAGTTAGAAGTATGTTATTGATTTATTCTATGGTATTTTATGATTTATTTAATACTAGACATTCCCATTAATTAATATCATATCATGCTATTAAAATATTATATTATGTTTAATGATATATTATGAGTCACACTCTCCAGTAATTTTATTTCTAGTAAAACTAGACCATATTTAGTGACTTGAAAAGTATCTCATTGTCATCACTGACTATATAAAACTATTGAATTTAATAATCCCAAAGAAGACTATATTTTATAGGATATTTGGAATAAATTATATGACCGGTTATAATGATCATATCAAATTTTATTACATACATGTTACATTCACAATTTTTAGATGATGGTGGTATGTGTTGACCAATGAGTGGGATTGTGGAACTAGTAGGATGAGTCTAGACATGAGTTAGATCATTGCAATCAAGTCACAAGTTGAAGGACTATCTCTATCAACAGAATCGATAGTATCCCCAACTATTATTTCACGAGTGGTAGTTCATTATTTGGATAATTTCATAGATTATTTTCTTATACTTCTTTAAAATATATAAATTGAGTTTTACATTGAGATGGTTAATGGGAAAAAACTGATATTTATTCCTCCTTAACATATTGGACTAAATGTTTGTTGGATATGAATTTGTAGTTAGAATATTTATAGGTGAATGATTATTTAAAATATGTACAATGCCTTTGGGGATCCATTTTTCTCTTACATGAAGGTATATGGAAGTATATGTCTTTGTGTGGAGTACATGAAGCAAAATATGGTAACTATGAAGAACCAGAATCTTTTAGGCAGAGTTGAAAATACTATTATAAGTTACGGGGAGATTGTTGGTACTCCAAGATTAATATTTATTAATGATTATAACAACATGGGATAGGGAGGGGGTTGGAGCAGTGGGAGGGGGGGGGGCTGGTGTAGGGGAGGGGGCTGGCTGATGTAGAGGGGAGGGTGGGGGGGGGGTTGCTGAGGGGTGGGGGTGGTGAAAGGTCGGGGGGGGGGGGTAGTGCAGGGGGGTGGGGGCTGATATAGGGGGTTGGGAGGGGATGGTGGGGGGTGATGTAGGGGGGAGGGGGGAAGCTGTTGGGGGGGGGATGGTGCATGGGGGAGGGCGGGGGCTGGTGTAGGGGGTTGGGGGGGTGCTAATGCAGGGGGGAGGGTGTGGGATTGTGTGTGTGTGTGTGTGTGAGTGGGGGGGGGGGTTGGGGTTAGGGTCGGTGCGGGGGGTGGGGGTGCATTGGGGGGGGGGGGGCAGGGGGGTGATGTAGGGGGGTTGGTTTAGGGGTGAGAGGGATGGAATGGGGGGGGGACTTCTATGGGATATCATTTAAGGGGGTTCTTCTATGTATGAGTTTCTAAAAGACACTAGGTTTCTTCCTATTCTTAAATGCTTGTGTTATTTACTGTGACCATTGATTATTTTACTATATGATTGGATCTTTAAATTCATATTAACTTATGTTTTCTAATTTTTTTCTATGATTGGATCTTTAAATTCATAATTTTTTCATGTGTAATGGTTAATTTTTTCATAAATGGGGGACCTCGATAAATTTTTCCAATATTTTTTATTTTACTTTTTCAAGATTTTGAACGAAGGAAAGAACTATAATCACTTATTATAAGGATGTGATGATTCTATTATTTATTCCAGCATCATTGATTCTAAATGTACCATTGGTATGAAATATCCTCTTTTAATGAAATTAATTGATGTTATGTATTTATTATAGGAAAATTAATTTGTAACAAATTTATTTATTGAACCTTTACCTAAAAAACACATGAATCCTGAATCTATATAACTTCCTCATTAATAATTTTTAATAAGTGAACCATTTTTTAATTATGAAGTTCTTATTAAATATAATGAACCATGTTTAATTGTATTATCAAAACATAATTATCACCCATGATCATTATAGACCATTTATGAATTTTCATTATGTATTGTTCTTTTAAAACAATATATTGAATTATTTACTTTACTCACATTAGTTTGAAGTGGTATATTTTTCTTCAAGTACAACTCAATAACCCATGGGCTGATCCATTTAAAAGAATTGATACTGATGATGAGGTTTCTATTCTTTGAAAGAGGTTTTAAGGGGGTTCTTCTATGTCTGTGTTTTTTTAAACACACAATTTTTATTCATGTTCTGATATTGTCTCATAAATGTCACTTTGTTTTGACTTGTAGTCCTTTATTCCCATAATCATAATTGATGTTGTTATGAATTGTAGGCCTTGTCTCATAAACATATATTTAAGGACCCCCTTATACATATTTGGCCATGTGAATATATACGTAAGGGCTAGGTGTCCTTATATATATGTTAAGGGGCATATGCATGCAATCATAAAAAATTAAGATTCAAGTTGTCATCATAAAAAAAACTCTCCTTAAGGTTGTGGTAGGTTCCTTATGATTAAAACTTTAATTTAAATTTTATAATTGATTGAGTATTTTAAAAACTCATTTTCATTATTATATAATGTGTATATTCTATGAAAATTGGTTTGGATATTTGAAATGACATTTTCACCTGTTTTACATGATTTCCCTAATCCTTAAATATGTAATAGTAGAAAAATTCATCCAACTCAATAGTATATGTAATGCCCCGACCCTAGTTACCCAGAGTCAGTGAATTATTACATAACATTGGCATGATCACAAAAGATCAAGTATCAAAATACTGATTATTTTAGTATCCTTGGAAATACTAGATACATTTATAAGTTTTACATTACATTATAAAATGAAAAACTACAACAAAATAGTCTCTATAGGACACACTCATATCCATTATACTATACCTGCAGGTCAGTAATAATATACTTCTTCACATCCTGGGAAAAATAAAACATAGAAAGGGGTGAGCTTAGATGCTCAGTAAGGATAAAAATATAACAGAAACTTCCATAAATAAGCATAAACATTTAAGGCAATGTAAGACTAAAACAAAAGACTTTTAAACTTGAACTTCATCATAATATGACAAAGATAAAATCAAATAATTCCATTTACTTATTCACATAGATATTCTACTAGTCGAATAATCACAGAAAATATCAATATCCACTTTCATAATGATGGAATGCATAATGCCAGACTTCATAACCACATAGTCAAGGCCTTATAACAAGACTAAAAATAATATTTTGTCAAGGCCTTGTTCCAAGATACTAGTTTGTCTCATGAGACCTACCGATGCATCAAGGAGCTATAGTGGGCTCCACCCGTCACTTACTTAGCCCAATGCATTCCTCATATGAAATGGTTTAAACATAACACAAACATTCGTATTAAAACTAGCATAAGAAATTTCAATACTTTATCCATAAACCATGAATGGTATAAAAGTAACACATACACAGTCAAACATATCACAAAACCTTCAATACAATATGGAAGTTTTGTATCATAATAAATCAACTTCAAATAAGATCACAATCCATCAAATGATGTTGAAATAGATGAAATCAAAACTTTTTTTAGAGAAATATCTCTTTCTATTTTTAAATCATTTGAAAGTCATATAATTATAAAAGAAAAAAATTATTTTTTAAATATTTTTATAATCTTGTAAGGGAAGCTTCGACGATGTTATAACGGCGGAAAATAGCCGCACCCACCGTATAAGTTAAAAACGCATTCTTACCTTACTTTTGTCGAAAAGGTGATAATGTACCTTGTTTGGAAAATAATGGAAATATTCATTTCAAACCATTTTACCCATACAAATGATGATATTAAGTCATTAAACATTATCAAATGAAAATTAGTCTTGAATGATTACAATAGGGAATGAATCTCATCGCGTTCGTGGATACGATAATCCGTACGTACGTAAAAGCGACAATATCATTATTTTTATATTAAAATCATATATAATTGGATGTTATATCATATATAAATAATAATTATCATGCTATATTTATTATTTAAATCATTTATTCTCATTATTATACCCATACAAATGATGAAGTGTTTGAATAACAAACTACACCACGACGTGGAGACGGTAATCCGTACGTACGCACGTATGGTGACTTTGTCATTTATAGGATGGATAGAATAATGAATATGGTTGTACCATTTTTATAATAACATAAAAGTATATATAAGATTCTTTAGTTATTATTTTATAATGGAAACAACAAAGGAGGAAGTGGAAGAAGAAAAGAACTTGAAATAGGCGATGAAAGATTTACCTTTTATTCAGATTCATCCTTTTGATTTGATCATAAGGGCTCATTAGGTTGGATTTATGAGTAAAGGAAGGCCTCTAGAATGAAGGGATAAAGGTTGGGAGGATATTTGGGCAGTTTTTGTCCGAGAAAAAAGGCTTTGGAGGTGTAAAATTAAGAGAATGAGATGTGCCCTTTTATAAGAGGGGTGAGGGGAACCTTAGGAAAAGATTGAAATATTATTTTATAATAAAATCATTTTCGGTTTATAAATGATCTAAAATGATTTATTTCTAGGATAAGGTGATGATAGGTCTAAAACCAGTCAACCAATAGGTTTTAGACAGGTTTGGGTCACCATATTAACCTTATCTTTTATATTTAACTCTTAGTTAAATAGTCTGACATTTACCATGTCTCTTAGTATTTTTATATTATATGGTTAATAAACTTACTATAAACTGCAAAGAGAAACACAATAGGTTCATTAATGACATATATAATATTATTAAGGACCTTTGTCTACCCTTATATTTTTAGGAATATTATATAAACCAGTAATATAGTATTTGTTTTAAAAACTCAATTATGTCAATTTTGACATTATTTAATAAATGATTTTTTGTTAAAGTCCTAACAACTTTATTACTTAGAACTAAATTCATATTTTCAATA
Organism: Viscum album; assembly: GCA_963277665.1. Taxonomy (NCBI): domain Eukaryota; kingdom Viridiplantae; phylum Streptophyta; class Magnoliopsida; order Santalales; family Viscaceae; genus Viscum; species Viscum album. The sequence continues at coordinate 618,574,231 of OY728136.1, forward strand.
ATAACATGTCATATTAACCTAGAAAATTACTTTAATTCATCAAAAGTCTCAAATTACATTTATTTGGATATTTATAATATGAATTATTTTAATATTTCATTATTAAGGTAATTACTACGTCATCATTATGTCATAAATAAATTAAATTATTTAATGTATAAAAATTATAAATAAAATATCATTATGTATGAAATACTTTTATATTTCTAATGAATATTTATAGTGGAATTTATATTATGTATAACCCTATATTAAAAATGGTTTAGTTATTAAACATTGAATTTAACTCTTTTAACTCTTCTTTAAATAAAATAATAATAAATGTCCTAATCTAATAAAAGTGCACCTAAAGGATCATATTTTATTCATAAGGTTGTTTTTGGTAGAATTAAACTTATCCAATAGAATTAGGACATGTTTTAGGGTAATAATAATATCATTTTTACCATTAATTACCCTATTTATTTTTAACCGTGGTAAATAAAAGTAAAAAGTTATTATTCACCAAAAATTATTTTCATCATATTGAACCAAAATTTTCAAATTGATATCAACCGTGTCTTTTGGTTTTTTGAAATTCCACTCACAGAAGCGGTAAAATTAAGTTTTATACAAATTTGCAAATGCTCCTAGGAGGTGGGTAAAAGACGGTAAATAGTTCGATAAAATTTTATATATCTAAACTTATTATAAAATGACTCTAATGATTTACATTGAACATATATATGTATTATGTATCTATTTTGACCTAAAATAAAATTAAATAACTAATTATTTAAATAAAAAGTCTATTTTAACCAATAACGCATTGTTTTTTTACTATTCATCAAAAATTGAAAGTTTTCAGAAAAATACCAAAAATTACCCCTATGCTAATTTAGATATTAAGAATCCAAAAATGAAGTCCATTTTGAAAGATAAATTTTATAAAATTTCTAAAAGTGGTTATTACTATTCATAATGGCTAGTTTGATTGGTCGTGGTGTGTTAGAATCTCGAAGTTGCGTACAACACAAGCTATTGCATTATTCAAAGGGAAACGTACCGTGGAATCTTGGGGTGTTACATTCTTCCCTCCTTCAAATAATTTCGTCCTCGAAATTTCAAAAATACTACCTCACAAAAATATTCGGGTGGTTCTTCATTATAATTTCCTCTGGTTCCCACATTGTCTCTTCCATCTTATGGTTTCTCCATAGAACTTTTACCAGACGAGTCGTCTGGTTTCTTAGCACTTGTTCTCTTGTATCAAGAATTTTGACAGGCCCTTCACAATAAGACATATCAGGTTCTAGTTCAATTTCCTCATAGGTGAGTGCATGTGTTGGGTCAGACATGTATTTTCTCAACAATGATATGTGGAACACATAATGAACTTTAAAGAGACTTGGAGGCATTTCCAAACGATAAGCTAAAACTCCAATTCGTTATAGAATTGTGAAAGGTCTGATGTAACTAGGACTCAATTTACCCTTCTTACTAAAACATATACCACCCTTCAATGGAGATACCTTCAAGAAAACATGATCTTCAACCTGAAATTCCAAATCCTTCCTTCGGTTATCGGCATAGCACTTTTGCCTACTTCGGGATGCTTTGATGTGGGTTTGAATAACCTTTACCTTTTCCATTGTTTCCTCAACAAGTTCTGGGCCTATGAGTTTTCTTTCACCAACATCATTCCAATAAGTTGGTGTGTGACATCTCTTTCCATATAACACTTCATATGGTGCCATCTGAACACTTGAATGAAATCTATTGTTATAGGAAAATTCTACCAGAGGTAAATATTTATCCCACATACCTAGAAAGTCAAGTGAGCAAGATCTCAACATGTATTATAAGGTTTGAATAGTCCATTCTGATTGTCCATCAGTTTGAGGGTGGTAGGCAGTGCTCAAATGAAGTTCAGTATCCAGGGATTTTTGAAGACTTTTCCAGAATCTTGATGTAAAATGGGGATCACGATCAGAAACAATCGATAAGGGTACTCCATGAAGTCTTACAACTTCTTTAATATATAGTATTTCTAGACGTTCAAGTGATAAATCTTCTCTTATAGCAAGAAAATGTGCTGACTAGGTAAGACGATCAACAATGACCCATATTGCATCATTCCTTCTAGGAGTCTTTGGTAGCCCCATGACAAAGTCCATCGTAACATTATCCCATTTCCACTCAAGTATGGGAAGAGGTTGCATGCCTCCTCCAGGATGTTGCCTTTCAGATTTCACTTGTTGACAAACCATACATATTGCCACAAAATCAGAAATCTCCCTCTTCATTTTGTCCCACCAAAAATGTTCTTTCAAATCTCTATACATATTGGTGCTACCAGGGTGTATAGATAAATTGAAGCTATGAGCATCATCAAAAAATTACCTTTTTAGATCCGATATATCGAGAACACAAAGTCTCTTCCCAAATTTCAAAATACCATCTTCATATATGAAGTCACTCAATCTCCCATCATTCACAAATTTAATCTTCTTTTGAAACTCCTCATCATCAGTCTGATAAATTTTTATCCTTTATAGTAAAGATGGTTTGGAAACCATTTGAAAAAGTATTTATGTTTCACCTTCCATGATTATTCCCATATTTGTTTTCACTAGATCCATGAAAATAGGATCCCTTTCAACTCTCATCTTGTTCTAAACTCCATGATCCATTCTGCTCAAAGCATCTTCCACCTTATTTGCCTTCCCTGGGTGTAGTTTATTGTGCAATCATAATCCTTGAGTAGTTCCAGCAATAACCTTTGCCTCACGTTGAGTTATTTTTGTGAGAAAATATACTTCAATCTCTTGTGATTAATATAAATCTCACATTTTTCACCAAAGAGATAGTGTCTCCATATTTTCAGATCAAATATTACAGCTGCTAACTCAAGATCGTGAGTAGGATAGTTTTTCTCATGATTTTTTAGCTGTCGTGATTCATAGGCAATAACTCTATCATTATGCATAAGGACACAACCGAATCCTTTCTTTGAAGCATCACTATAAATAAAAAACCCATCATTACCTGATGGTAGAGTCAAGATAGGAGCATTGAATAATCTTCTCTTCAGTTATTCAAAACATTCTTCACACTCTTTTGTCAAAACATTTTTAGCCCCTTTACGTGTGAGCTTGGTTAATGGGTTATCCAATCGGGAAAAATTCTGGACTAAACGCCAATAACAACCCGCTAAACCAATAAAACTACATACCTTAGTTATACTCGTCGGTGCTGGCCATTCTTAGATTGCCTTGGTCTTTGAAGGATCAACATATATTCTACTCTTAGTGACAATATGGTCAAGAAAAAAAATTTATTGAAGCCAGAATTCACAATTTCTAAACTTCCCGTATAATTTATTTCTTCTAAGGGTTTTCAAAATAGTGCACAAGTGATTTTCGCAATCTTCATAGCTTTTGGAGTATACCAGGATATCATCAATAAATACCACTACAAAGTCATAAAGATATTTCTTGAAAAATCTGTTCATTAGATCCATGAAAACAGAGGGTGCATTAGTCATCCCAAAAGGAATTACTGTAAACTCATAATGCCCGTACCTGGTTCAAAATGTTATTTTTAGAATGTTTTCCTTCTTCCAATACTATAAATGCACCCTTTACCATCGGTTCCAAACCATTGGTAAAGGCTAGATAACTGTTGGTATAATATATACCAACGGTTATCAAAACTGTAGGGAAGTAAGCCGTATGGAAACACATATGCCAACGGTTTCTAGAAAACCATTGGTATATGTTATAAAATCAACATTATACTAATGGTTTAAAACCATTGGTAAACATACTATTACAATGGTTTCAAACCATTGGAATATAGTTTTTTATTGCCTTTTACCAACTGTTTGTGTAAACCATTGGTAAAGGCTGGAAATTTCACTATATCCCAACGGTTTTTAAACTATTTGGAAAGTGTTTTTACCAACATTTCTCTAGAACCATTGGTATAAAACACATTCACAGCCCTATTCCAATAGTTTACAACCGTTGGCATAGACTTTGTTGTGCAATTGAGGCAGAAGCCTACTGAAGGCTTCCCATTCTGCATTACCAACTTCCCAAGTCCAATTACCTAGAATAACAACTATAACACATACATATACAAAATTAATTCATATAGATTTAACACACAATTCACCCTAAAAATATACACATACAAAATTAAAACATAATTCATAAGGTAATTATAAACACACATAATTGATTTAGAATTCAATTCAGAATTGAGATGACAATTACATGTTCAATTCGAAATTCGATTCATAATTGAATACCGAATTGAATACATACATGATTTAATTATCAATTATGAATACAATACATAAAAAACTGAATACGTAATTATATGTGTTATACAGAATTAAGAATACATACTAAATTTCATTTTGTATAACACATACACTGAATTCATAAATTAGAAGCTAATAACCCCGAAATAAGGAAATTGATAAATGACTTCAACCAAACACAAATATAATGTCCCATGGTTTTGGGACGGGTGTCTTTGAACTTAGTGATGATGATAATGGGTGTGTATTAATGATCTTGTGTGACTTAGGGAATGTAGTTTTCCTTTGCATATTAAATGTCATGTGTTTTAGAATGGGGGTTAGAGTTCCTCACATGAAAAGTGGATTGTGTGAGGCTGTACCATGGATCCTTGTGCTAAAGTATCAACACATTCCAAATATGTTTGGTCAGTTTTCGGTATGACAGTTGTTTTTATTTCAAATAATGTCCATTTTAAACAAAATACATGCACTTCAAGTGATACCGGCCACACTGTGCCTCAGATTGCGGTGGGGTTGACTCGTACACGTCACATATGACCCATGGATCATTTTCCTAAAGTATCAAGACAATCTGAATATGTTTGGTTGGTTTTCTGTATTCCAGTTGTTGTTTTCACTTAAAATGTTGTCCATTTCAAATAAAAGTGAGAAAATTTGAGTGGTACCAACCACATCGTTCCTCGGATTGAGGCGGGGTTGACTCTTACACGTCACAAATGACCCAAAAATCATTTTCCTAAAGTATCAACACAATCTGAATATGCTTGGTCAGTTTTCGTAATTCCAGTTGTTTTTAATTAAAAGAGTGTCCATTTTAAAGAAAAGACAGACACTTATAGTGATACCGGCCACACCGTGCCTCATATTGAGGCAGGGATGACTCGTACACGTCACAAATGACCCATGGATTGTTTTCCTAAATTATCAACAAAATCCGAATGTGTTTGGTCAGTTTTCCGTATTCCAGTTGTTGTTTTCACTTAAAATGTTGTCCATTTCAAATAAAAGTGAGACACTTTGAGTGGTACCAGCCACACCGTTCCTGAGATTGAGGTAGATTTGAATCGTACACATTACAAATTACCCATGGATCCTTGTGCTAAATTATAAACACAATATGAATACATTTGGTTTGTTTTACATATGCCAGTTGTTTTTACTTAAAATGATGTCCATTTTAAACAAAAGACATACAATTATAGTGACACTAGAAACACCATGCCTCGGATTGTAGCAAGGTTGACTTGTATACATCACATATAACCCATGGATCATTTTCCAAAAGTATCAAGATAATCTGAATGCATTTGGTTGGTTTTTCGTATGCTAGTTATTGTTTTCACTTAAAATGTTGTCCATTTCAAATAAAAGCAAGACACTTTGAGTGGTACTGGGCACACCGTACCTCGGATTGAGGTGGGGTTGACTCTTACACATAAAAAATGACCCATGGATCGTTGTGCTAAAGTATCAACACAATCTGAAAATGTTTGGTCAATTTTCCCTATGCTAGTTGTTTTTACTTAAAAGTGTGCTCATTTTAAATAAAAGACAAAAACTTCGAGTGATACCGGCCACACCGTGCCTTGTATTGAGGAGGGGTTGACCTCTACACATCAAAAATGACCCATGGATCATTTTTGTAAAGTATCAACTGAATTCTAATGCGTTTGGTTAGTTTTCTGTATGACGGTTGTTGTTTTCCCTTAAAATGTTGTCCATTTCAAATAAAAGTGAGACACTTTGAGTGGTACCGGACACACCATGCATGGGATTGAGGCAGGGTTGACTCTTACACGTCAAAAATGACCCATGGATCCTTGTGCTAAAGTATCAAAACAATCCGAATACATTTGGTCGGTTTTCTGCATGCCAGTTGTTTTTAATTAAAAGGGTGTCCATTTTAAACAAAAGAAAGACATGACGAGTGATATCGGCCACACTGTGTCTCAAATTGGGGCAGGGTTGACTCGTACACACCGTATATGAACCATGGATTGTTTTCCTAATGTATCAAAAAAATCCAAAAGAGTTTGATCGGTTTTCTATAAACCAGTTTTTGTTTTCACTTAAAAGGTTGTCCATTTCAAATAATAGTGAGACACTTTGAGTGGTACCAGCCACACCGTACCTCATATTGAGGCATGGTTGAATCTTACATGTCATAAATGACCCATGGATCATTGTGCTAAAGTATAAACACAATACGAATAAGTTTGGTCAGTTTTCCGTATGCCAGTTGTTTTTACTAAAGAGTGTCCATTTTAAACAAAAGACAGACACTTCGAGTGATACCAGTGACACCGTGCATCAGATTGAGGTGGGGTTGATTTTTTCATGTCACAAATGACCCATGGATCATTTTCCTAAAGTATCAATAGAATCTGAATGCGTTTTGTCAGTTTTCTGTATGCCTGTTGTTGTTTTCACTTAAAATGTTGTCCATTTCAAATAAAAGTGAGACACTTTGAGTGGTATCAGATACACCGTGCCTGGAATTGAGGCGGGGTTGACTTGTACACGTCAAAAATTACCCATGGATCCTTGTGCAAAATTATTAACACAATCCGAATACGTTTGGTCGGTTTTGTGTATGCTAGTTGTTTTTACTTAAAAGTGTTTCCATTCTAAACAAAAGAAAGACACTACGAGTGATATCGGCCACACCGTTCCTTGGATTGGGGCGAGGTTGACTCGTACACGTCACATATGACCCATGGATCATTTTTATAAAGTATTAATAGAATACAAATGTGTTTGGTTGGTTTTCCGTATGCCAGTTGTTGTTTTCACTTAAAATGTTGTCAATTTCAAATAAAAGTGAGACACTTTGAGTGGTACCGACCACACCATGCCTTGGATTGAGGCGGCCTTGACTTTTAAATGTTAAAAATGACCCATGGATCATTATACCAAAGTATCAACACAATAAGAATACATTTGGTTGGTTTTTCCTTTGCCAGTTGTTTTTACTTAAAAGCGTGTCTATTTTAAACAAACGATATACACTTTGAGTGATACCGACCACACAATGCCTCAGATTGAGGCGAGGTTGACTCATATACATAAAAATGACCCATGGATAGTTGTCCTAAAGTATCAACAGAATCATAATGCGTTTTGTCAGTTTTCTGTATGCCAATTTTTGTTCATTAAAAATAAAAGTGAGACACTTTGAGTGGTACCGGCCACACCATGCCTGGGATTGAGGCGGGGTTGACTCGTACATGTCAAAAATGACCCATGGATCCTTGTGCTAAAGTGTAAACACAATTAGAATATGTTTGGTTGGTTTTCCATATGCCAGTTGCTTTTACTTAAACAAGTGTCCATTTTAAACAAAAAAAGACACTAAGAGTGATACCGGCCACACCGTGCCTCAGATTTGGGTGGGGTTGACTCGTACATGTCACTTATGACCCATGGATCATTTTCCTAACATATCAACCAAATAAGAATGCGTTTGGTCTGTTTTCCATATGCCAGTTGTTGTTTTCACTTAAAATGTTGTCAATTTCAAATAAAAGTGAGACACTATGAGTGGTACCGGCCACATCGTGCCTCAGATTGAGGTGGGGTTGACTCGTACACTTCAAAAATGACCCATGGATCGTTTTTCTAAAGTATCAACACAATCCGAATACGTTTTGTTGGTTTTACATATTCCTGTTGTTTTTACTTAAACGAGTGTCCATTTTAAACAAAAGACAGAAACTTCGAGTGATACCGGCCACAGCGTGCCTCATATTGAGGCGAGGTTGACTCATAAACATCACAAATGACCCATGGATCATTTTACTAAAGTGTTAATAGAATCCGAATAAATTTGGTCAGTTTTCCGTATGCCGGTTGTTGTTTTCACTTAAAATTTTATACATTTAAAATAAAAGTGAGACACTTTGAGTGGTACCGGCCACACCGTGCCTGGTATTGAGGTGTGGTTTACTCATACACATAAAAAATGACCCATGGATCCTTATTCTAAGGTATCAACATAATAAGAATACGTTTGGTCAGTTTTCTATATGCCATTTGTTTTTACTTTAAAGGGTGTCCATTTTAAACAAAAGAAAGGCACTACGAGTGATACCGGCCACACCGTGCCTCCGATTGGGGTGGGGTTGACTCATACACGTCACATATGGCCCATGTATTGTTGTACTAAAGTATTAATAGAATAAAAATGCATTTGGTCTGTTTTCCATATGTTAGTTATTGTTTTCACTTAAAATGTTGTTCATTTCAAATAAAAGTGAGACACTTTGAGGGGTACCGGCCACACCATGCCTTAGATTGAGTCATGGTTGACTCATACACGTCAAAAATGAACCATGGATCCTTATACTAAAGTATCAACACAATCCAAGGCTCCCAAAATCTCTTAAGGGTGGATCTCCTTCGATCCTTGGGCATTTTGAGTGCCGTCAAGTGAGGAATATGAAGATTCGAGTGAGTCTAATCCTCTTCTTGCTTCCTCTTTTCGATTAGGGTTTTCACTCTTCTCTCATATTATTCTGAAGCTCTAAAACCCTCTTTTATGTTGGAATTTAGGTTGAATCTTGAAGAGAGCATAGATTGAGATCTGAGACATCAAATTAAGAGTGTCATTGTCTCCAGAATCAAGGTTGGTGGTCCTTAGCCTTTTGTGAATTTTCATGATGTTTTATATATGCCGAATTGTCGGTTTCCCAATGTTGGGATGTCGGGTCGGGGGCTGTCCAGGGTCCAGGTAGGAAGGTGGGGGCTGTTCAGGGGGCTGTCTGGGGTCCAGGAAGGAGGGTGGGGAGGTTGTCCGGGGTCTAGGGAGGAGGGGGGGGGGGGCTGTCCGTGGTCCAGGAAGGAGGGTGGGGAGGCTATCCGGGGTCAAGGGAAGAGGGGGGCTATTTGGGGTCCAGGGAGGAGGGTGGGGGGTCTATCTGGGGGGGGGGGGGCTTTCCGGAGTCTAGGAAGGAGGGTGGGGAGGCTGACCGGGGTCTAGGGAGGAGGGTGGTGGGGCTGTCCGGGGGGCTGTCCAAGGAGGAGGGTGGGGGGCTGTCCATGGGGCTGTTTAGGGGGCTGTCCTAGGTTCATGGGATGGTATTTACATATTTTCTAAGAAAATTCTTTTAAGGTTAAATATATAATTTCATTATATCAACTTCTAATCAGACCACCAATTTTATAAATTCTACTAAAAAATTACAATTTCATTAAAATAGGGGGATTTCACAGTAAATCATCAAGTCAAGTTATATTATTTATAGATAAAAAAATAATGATAATGTGACCTACCTAATCCCACATATATTCAGGCACAAAAAATCAATAAACATCAAATTTCAGTAATATCAGTCAAAAATATAACGGATCAATCTGTCCCTCATCACCATAACTATCATTGCCATCATCATCACCCTCACCCTCATCATCATCGTCATCCCCATCATCATCCCCACACTCCTCCTCAAACTAATACTCAGCCTCGGCCACCTCATCACCCTCCTCCTCCGCCTCAGCCTCCTCCTCGCCATCATCTTGACCACCACTAGAACTACCACCTGTTGCACCATATATAGAATGCATCGATGATATATATTCATCACAAGTAGTGCTGGCCTCTAGTGGAATTGTTGTACGTAAAACTTCCATCAGTTTCATAAATGCAGTGTTTGCCCTAGAAGACTGTTCTTCTATCTATGTGGCCCTTTTTTAATCTAGTTCTACATATGCCTTAATCTGAAGCAAGACGGTGGCACCTAAAATTTTACCTGAGGATGTCCAATACCTCATCAGAACTATACTCTTCCCAGGTCGGCATCGTACTCTACCAGGGTGCTCATCTCCCAACACCTGATGTAAGTGATCGTTTGGCCCAAAATTGTCAGGTTCCTGGGCATGAAGGGAATATAAAGCATATTGTTACAAATATGAATAGATTGTTAAGTTTCAAAATAGAGATTACAATTTTAAATCTACAAAGTAAAACTTATAATCTAGTGATGAGTCGGTTCATTAACTGCACTTCCATCTTTCTTCTTTATACTCGATCAAAACAGCTTTGCTCAAGGCACACGTCCTTCTATATTTAATTTATGCCTCTAAAATGAAATTGAATATAGGAAACCATAATTAAAAATATTATACCAGAAAAATAGTAATTTCATAACTAAAATTATATAACAATTTTAGAAATCGAATAAATTATGGAGGAAGCAATAGAAAATGCAAGTCGTAAAGAAAGATTATAAATTGTTATACCTGTTTTCTCTCATTATCTGACATCGTAGTATGTCCCAATGTGTGGATGTATTTCTTAGCATCAATATTTTTTTATTTCTCCCAGATGCATCCTAAATAAAATTCAATAATTAGTATTAACGAAAATCATGAAAATTTTCATTTAAATACCTCTAATATGATTAATACTGTAAATTTTCTAGTCGTCCAATGAGTAATCATCTCTCAGTACTGTTCTAATGGAAAATCATCCATGACAGGGACTACCTCTAACTCTATGCCCACTCTATCATGCCATCCAATGTACAACTCATGCTTATAAGCTCTCCAAAACTCTCCTAAATCCTTTAGACACGCTGGCCATGCACCCTCACCATCGGGGAAAATAAACCGCAGTTGAAACCAAAATATTAATTCATATAAATACAAAAATTAATATATTTCATTAAATACAATTGATTTTTTTACCCATATCTCTGCCCAATCTTTATCCTTGACTTCATATAGTAGTTGTCCCTATGAGAGCAGGCTGACAGGAATGATGTCGGAGTATTTGGAAAGCATTGCCAAAAAACTTTGGCATTGCTACCTTAATTTTGCAATCATATAAATATCTTCATTATACTCCACCATCAACTGCGTACGGTGGTTCCACACCACATGCATGTGTGTATGCCCCCACCCCAGCCTCCTATTAGTAGATGTATCTTTTATGAAATAAAAAAAACTATATTTAATCAATACATGTTATAATGAAAATAAATAATGGTGTAACAATTTTTTAGGGTTTTATAAGTATACCTACAGTAGTCTAATCAATGGGCGTCGCTAGATCCAAAAAAACTGAAGGAACACCCTGTACAGATGGAGTAGGTCCCAATGAATGCTTCGCAGGGATAGACTCTGGCGGAGCAGGAGTTGAAGAAGATGGAATATAAAAACCCAGAGAGAAGGAAGCATAAGTAAAAGAAGATGACAGGGATGGATGGACAAATGCTAGATGGGGAGTGTGAATCATCATCAGATATGGTACATATGGGTGAGGAGGCTCAGATGTAAAGGGTGGTGAAAACATGAGAGGCCAAAATATTTCGTGGGTCCCTAACGACACACTGGGATCAGAATGTGGGATGGATGGTATGTCAGTGTTAGGGGCAGGGTCTAATTGGGTATGCTAACCAGATCGTCTAGATCCCATACCACCCCTCGTACGAACACCCCAAGTACTGGGACCACTACTAGGATTCTCATCAAATAACTATCGCCTAATAGATGGATCTTAAAAAAAAATTTAATTTTTTTTAATCACATGACATTATATATTATTTAAATAAATATATTTGAAATAAAATACTCACTGCAGGAACTAGTGGTGGAATGCCCAGCTCAGTCATGCGACGATTGTTGTCCATAATCAGTTTTCATTAGCTCTCTTCAATTGGTTTCATTTCCTACATTTGAAAAAAAATATGGAAGTAAATAAAAAAGGATAAATAATGTGTAAACCAAAAAACAAAATAAATGAGAGGTAATAGGGGGATTCATCGATAATTTAAGTAACCATTGTTTTAGGTGATCTTGAAAAAATATATAATGAATTCAATAAATCATACAAGATGTAATAAAGAAATTTAATTTTTTGTAGGATGATTATTTACTAAGTGTCATTAGTCTATTAAAATCATGGAACATTGATTCTACCAGATTCATAAGTGGTAAAGAAATTATCAAAATTAAGCAAAAATTTAATTTCTTTAGCTCAGGTAGATGATGCAAGTTTCAATACATGTTTTGCAGAAGAATACAAACCATCATGTTCATTACCTGGTAAAATTTTAGAGAGGTCTTAGAGTCATACAAATTTTATAGAAATCACAATTGAAACATTGAAATGTTCACCAAGTTAGAAATGTTGGTTTCATAGGTTTAAATATAGTTCAATTCCAAATTAGAAAATGAAATTAAAATAAAAATTCCCACCAATAAACATTGAAAATTCGCATAATGGTCAAGTCGAATAAAACATATTTGTAATTAATATTAAATCAATTTGAATAGTACCAACCTTAACAACCCAACTCGAGTAAAATCAAAATAATTGAGACCATGGATGGATGATTATATATATTTTACACCACAACTTCAGTTTCAAAATCAACTCTGAAGATTGAACTATTAGAATAATAAAAAGAAATAAATGGATTGGTACCAATGGCAGTAGGGAAAGTGTCAATTCCATCATCACCATCATAAAAAATATGTATTGGAATTACTTCAACTATGACACCAAATTCAGGTCGAAGTTGGTCTTTGATATAAAAAACTTGTTTATCCATTGATGCCAATACATATAGTTCTTTGGTAGAAATAGTGTGATTCATATTAAGTAATCGAAATCCACAATCATCAATAAATGTCCCATGTCGCATCAGCGAATCAAAACAATGAAATTTCATCATTGTGACTCATCCATGAGAGTAATAATCCAATATTATTATTTCTTCAACGAGTCCATAATAACCCACATTTTCAAATCATGGTCTACTATCTATTGCACTAGAATAAAAATCTATTGTGGCAGTAACCATAACACCATCATGTTGTGTTCTCATGTTCTTTTCTCGTTCAATGACAATAAATTTGTACCCATTGATAACAATTGATTTATAGTCACGAACCATGGTATTAGGACCAAAATCCAAATCTCTTATTTCCTCAGAGACAGAGTTAGTAGTCAAACTCAATACCTACAATATAAATGAATATTAAAATTAATTAAATATAGATTTAATTATTTTAAACAGTAATATTTTTACCTTCAATTTTAACCAAGCAGAAAACTCTTTTCTATGCAAAGTCTCCCTCCTTCTCAAAGATAAAGAATGATGATTTCTATTTATCATTGTTTTATGTTCCCTATAGATAAAAAATATGAATATTTTAATAGATATATATGCAATATATACATATTCAATTAAGTTACCTAATGTAGTCATCAAACAAATCATAGTTGACCAAAACTGTGTGATTATCCATATCCCGCCCTTCAAGGATTAATGTATTCAATGTATATGATCCAAGAATTTCTTCTATTTGAGGAAGTGATCGAAAATTGGGTTCAATTTTCTCATACTATTCTTCTTCATTTGTCATTGGTTTGTTCATTCTTGTAGTAAGATCAGAAAAATACATTGAGCAGAAATCCATACATTCTTGAGCCAAGTAACCATTCATGATAGAACCTTCAGGATGATTCCTGTTTTGAACATAAGACTTTAATGTGTACATATTTCTTTCAGTTGGATACATCCAGTGAAAAGAAATAGGCCCTACGAGAAGTATTTCAGTGGGAATATGGAATGTCAGATGCGTCATGCATGTGAAAAATGATGGAGGAAATATTTTCTCCAACTCACACAAAAGTAATGGTGCATCTGTCAATTTTTTTTGCAAGAAATACTTGGACAACCTCTTATCACAATGATATCTAAACAAATGGAACAACTGAATAATAGTCACCCTTAAATTATTGTACAAAAGATGATGGATTTCTATTGGAATCAACTCATGCAGAAGAACGTGATAATCATGAGTCTTCAAAGATTTTAGCTTCAACTCTCTTCTGTTGACTCGTTTATATATGTTGCTTGAATAGGCATCTGGAACTCTAATAGTCTCTAATACTTCCAGAAATTGTTTTTTTTCATAGGATTCATCACATAATAAGTACATGGAACTTTCCATTTATGTTCACTGATACGCACATGATGTAATTATGGTCTGATGCCCCAATCCACCAAGTCACGCCGAGACCGTAAATCATCTTTTGTCTTTCCCTTAACACTTAGAAGTATCGAAAGCAACATTTCACATATATTATTTTCAATGTGCCTTATGTCTAAGAAATGACGTAACAAATTGGTTGACTAATAAGGAAAATAAAAAAGGATAATCCTATTCCTCAAATTGTAACAGGTTTCAGTGGATACATTCTTTCTCTTTCCAGATTTCATCTGACCCTTCCCAAATTAAAAACTAAAATCTTTCAATTAATTAAGCACATTAGCTCTAGACATACGCTGATGTGGATCATCGGTCTCTATGATATTATCAAATCTTCGAAGATTATTTCTATATGGATGGTCCATTGGAAAGATTCGTCGATGTCCCATAAAACTGAAACTATAGCGATGTTTCAGTCTTATGGATCGTGTATTCTTCATACAAACAGGACATGATAGTTTTCCCTTCATGCTCCATCGAGACATCATTGCATAATCCAGAAAATCATTGATCATCCACATAAGCTCAGCACACATCTGAAATATGTCTTTTGAATATGCATTGTATGTGCACATACCCACATCCCAAAGAAGTTTCAACTATTTTATTAAAGGTTGCATGTATACATCAATATCAATGCCGGGATTAGAAGGGCCAGATATGAGTATACTCATGAAAGTGAAAGGTTTTTTCATACACAACAATGGGGGAAGATTATAAATGTGTATAAAAACTATCCATGTGTTGTGCGATGTAAGAATCTACCCAAATAGATTAAAACCATCACATGAAA